>CM041525.1:22977017-27977017 GCA_023091065.1 Dianthus caryophyllus
GCAAAGATTCCATCGTCAGGGAATGACATTGTGTCGATCATGGGTTGTTCGATGATAGCATTTTCTGCGAGGAAGTCGGAAACTGCTCTTCCCTTGATCACTTTCAGAGGGAGGTATTTGAGTTCGTACTCGGCGAGAAGTAGAGTCCATCTGGCCATACGCCCATTTAGGACTGGTTTTTCAAATAGGAACATGAGGGTCCATCACGGAGTAGACTCTTGTTGTGCTAGTGAGTAGGTAGTGCACGAGCTTTGGTGGCCCGGACCGGTGAGGCATCTTTCTCGGCCCAGTTCATACCGAGTTTCGTAATCATGGAACTTTTTGCTGATGTAGTAGATGGCCCGTTCTTCGTTGTTGACTTCCTGGGCGAGCATGGCACCCATAGCGTTTGGCGTGGTCGTTAAGTATAGCGATAGGGGCAAGTCCTTCTGTGGGGGTACCAGAACGGGTGGATTTGTGAGCAGGCTCTTGACCTTGTCGAATGCTTGTTGACAATCGTCGTCCCATTTCGTATGCTCTTCTTTCTTCAATTTTTTGAAGATTGGCTCACAAATCATGGTGAGTTTGCTGATAAATCGGGAGATATATTGGACTTGTCCCAAAAAGCTCCTTATTTCGTCGATGTTGCTTGGCGGTTTCATACCCATTATTGCCTTGATTTTGGTCGGATCTATTTCGATCCCGCGCTGGCTTACTATGTGACCCAGCAACTTGCCTGATGTGACCCCAAAGGTGCATTTCTGTGGGTTCAATCGCATCTTATACTGCCTGATTCGGGTGAAGAATTTCCGAAGGTTTGTGACGTGGTTGTCCCTTTCCTTTGACTTCACGATCATGTCGTCGACGTATACCTCGACCTCCTTATGCATCATGTCGTGGAGCAAGGTGGTGGCGGTACGTTGGTAGGTAGCGCCGGCATTTATGAGCCTAAATGGCATGACTGTGTAGCAATATGTTCCCCAGGGGGTTACGAAAGTGGTTTTCGGCATGTCGTCTGCTGCCATCTTGATTTGGTTGTATCCTGCATATCCGTCCATGAATGACAGTAAGGCGTGGTCTGCTGTGTTGTCGATTAGGATGTCCATGTGAGGTAGTGGGAAATCGTCTTTTGGGCAGGCTTTGTTTAGGTCTCGAAAGTCGGCACATACTCGTATTTTGCCGTTCTTCTTCATGACTGGAACCATGCTAGAGACCCAATCAGAGTATTCAATGACCCGGATGAATCCAGCTTGTAGTTGCTTTTCGATCTCTTCTTTGACCATGAGAGACCATTCTGGCTTGATGCGTCGGAGCTTCTGTTTGACGGGTCTGGAACCTTGCTTGATCGGGATGCGGTGTTCAGCTATCTCGCGGTCTATGCCGGGCATGTCCTTATATGACCAGGCAAAGACGTCCTTAAACTCTGCGAGAAGCTTGGTATATGCGGCCCTTTCTTCTGTGCTCAGTGAAGCCCCCAGTTGCAGCTCTTGAGGCTCTTCGGGCGTGCCTATGTCTATGGTTGTTGTGTCTTCAATGATGGGGTCCTGTTCGGGTTTTGAGACAATGCTTGCAATGTATCTATATAATGCAATGTTTTTTAGTTTAGATTTATCGTGATCATTGGAATACGTAGATTTTAAATGAGGCAAAGAGTAATCAAAAACTTTCATGTTATTAATGTTATCAAAAGCGGTTACATTTGAAGATAGCTCAGACGAGGGAGTTTTGGACAACTTTAATGACTCTAGTTCTTTAGCTAAATTGATTATATCTGGGAGATAGCCCGGGGGCTTAGTTGGGGCATAAGACTTAAAATGACGACGGGGAAGTTTAAATTCTACGACGGTCTTTTTGTTGAGGGCGTTGTCTTCATCTTCGTCGGAGTTAGAATCTTCGAAGGTGTAGCCTTGGCCGGTAGTGATCTTGAAAGTGCGGCCTTGTTCGTCGGTCCATTCAAGGGTTTTTGACCATCCGTCGTGCGTTTTTTCTTCGTAAGGAACGATTAGGTCAGTGGGGTTGAAGTTGGAGTTGCGTATGATGTCGGAGACAAGTTCAATTCCAGCGATGGTGTATGTGGATACGTTTTCGGGAATTCTGCTAGTGCCCTCCCTGACGAAATAGTTGCTGGGGAAGATGTGGTATGGCTGCATGTGGAAATCATGACGTTTTTTGCGATCGTTGTACGATTCCCAACCGTGGGAGACTTCGTGTGCCCATGGCACATAAGATAGACCCATAGTGGGCCATTTATTGTCGTTGTCCCTGGCGTAGAGCGAAACGATTTCCTCTTCGCGAGTCATGGTGCAGATACTGAAGTCGAAGTCGAAACCACATATGTCATCGGCTGGATAGGTGTTTATTTCTGCAGTACTATTGTTTCCTTTGTGTTGTTTAAGCGTGGCACGAAAGTTTGAAGCGTCGATGGTGACAATCTCGTCACCTAAAGGCATCCTGACCTTTTGATGTAGGGTTGAGGTGACGGCCTTGGTAGCGTGGATCCATGGCCTTCCTAACAGCATGTTGTAGGTTGGGGGTATGTCAATGATTTGAAATTCGGTTTCTCTCATGACTGGCCCTGTCATAATGGGAAAGGAGACGGTTCCCTTTATGCTGCGACGTGTTCCATCGTAAGCCCTGACACCGTCGGTACACGGAATGAAATCGTTCTCTTCAATCCTTAGTTTTTTGGCTGTTTCCAGGGGTAGGACGTTGACTGCGGATCCATTGTCGATGAGGACGACCGGTAATGTCATGCCGTGGCATTCCACGTTGATGTAGAGAGGTAGATTGTGCGTGCCGCCGAAAGGAGGGAGGTCTTTATCCGAAAAGGTGACGGCATTAGCCTGCCATTCGCGCGTTATGTTACTGATAAGTTTTTCTTGAGACATTTCCGATGTCATTGGGGTGACCTGTAATGCTTGGTAAAGGGTTTCACGATGTCCCATTGAGTCCCTTAAGAGCTGCGAGATTGAAATGTCTGCCTTTGTCTTGTTGAGCTGTTTGTGGAGCGTGTCTCCGATCTCAGGCGTGGGTAAGGGTGACGGGGTGACGCTCGGTGATGCTATTTTATTAGCTGGTGGGGTAGGCGCAGGATTAGCGTTAGGTAATGATACTTTGCTGGATGGTGACGTGGGGGTAGGAGCAATGCTTGCAGGTGAACTAATAAAGTTTGTAGGAGCGACGCTTGGAAGTGAGGCTGCAGAGGTAGGCGAAGTAGGCGGCGTATCCTCATCTATGATTATTCCCTTGTTCTTCTCTTGAGCAGTCAACCTTGGCGGGGGGTTCTGGGGCTCAAGTAACTTTAGAGAAGCTTGGTATGGACGTCCAGAACGTGTTAGGTAGGCTACTTCGTCATCGCTATCCGATAGCCTAATTGGGTATTTGTGACGTAGCTCTCCGTACTTGCCTGGCGGGCGACGGGGTTGAGTCTCCTCCTCGTAAGGCTCATCTTGGAGACATATGCGGATGTCATCATTGTCGGCCTCATCTTCAGAAGTATTCCAGATGCCGTTGACTTCGTAATCATCTGAGATTATCATTTTAAAGCAGTCGATGATGGGGTGTGTTCCTGTAAATATAGCATGGTTATGCAAAGGATTGAGCTGGTTCGAAGGTTTAGGGCTTGGGCTGGGCTTCACAATAGTGTTGTCGTCGATCAGATCTTGGACTATGTTTTTTAGGCGGAAACATTGCTCGGTATCATGCCCCTTTCCTCTGTGAAATTCGCAGTATGCGTTCTGATCCCATGACTTCGGTTTCTTGTCTGGGGGAGGCTCGCTAGTAGGTCCTATGAGTTGAAGTACATTGCGGCTCAAGCTTACGTAGTGCCTTTGAGTAGGTCATGTATATGGGGTCAAAGCTTCGTCGGGCTATTAGTGAGTGGGACCGGTAGGTGTGTATGATGCTTTTGGCGGAGGTGCGGCAGGCCTTGGTGGTGTCGTGAAAACCGGTGGTGCCTCTAACGCGTCCAGTGCGTTGATGGCATGGATGGGCTCGACTTTGGCAGTGGCTCGAGACGAGCTTCCTTGATATCCGCGACCCGTACTCTTATTCCTATTTTCTTTGCGGAGATCGTCTTGATGAGCTCGAAGCGGCCGAGTGTTGAGAAGTTGTCAAAATTCCCGTACCGTAGGTGTTGTTGGTATGCGGGGGTGTGGTTGTTGATGAACTTAGTGATTAGATTAGTGTCCCTTGGACGGTTAGGTATTTGAGCACACAGTTTCTTCCAGCGCGTCAGGTACTCGGTAAACCCTTCATTGTCCCTCTGAGTCAGGACCTCCAAGGTACCTAGCGAGACTTGGATATCATTATTGTCCCGATACTGTAGATCAAACGCAACCGCTATGTTCTCGAAACTACCCGTTTTGTGTGGCTCTAAAGCATAGAACCATGCCCTGGGCTGCGCGTCTAATGAGTGTGGAAATAAGGTAGCCCACGCAGGGGGCTCAACACCCATGATGGCCATTTTAGCTTTGAAAGCCTTGACGTGAACGAGCGGGCTTTCGTGACCTTTGAAGATGGGAAGATCACTGAGTGCTAGCTTGTCTGGTAGCATGGACCTGACGTTCTTTGGGATGTGCTCGTTCTCTTGGTGTATGGAGTAACCTCTTGAGTTCGTGAGACGTTCTTCCATGGTTCGAATCCTTTTTGCATTCCGTTCGGATTCCTCGGCTAGGCGTACGGCGTTTTTCTCTGTTTCAAACTTTTGCATGATAGCCATTTGCTCGATCGTCGTAGTGAGGCTAGCTATCCTATCATTGAGCTGTCGGACTTGTTCGGCAGTTACTTCCGGGGGGGGGGGGGGGGGGGTGGTGGTGGTCCTCCGAAACCTTCATCTTGTTGAAAGGCCATTACAGGTTTTGGTTTTGATTTGTTGTAGGCGCGCTTCTTTGGAGGCGGAGGTGGGTTTAAGTGACGGTTCTTGGTTCGTCGTGTATCCAGGTTTTGTTCAATGGGAGGTTTGTTGTGTATCCAGGGTTTTTCAATGAGTGGACCTGACAAAGTTTTCAAACCTTTAGTGAATCTAAAAAGGAAGAAAAGACTCAACGAAAAATCGCATTCAAAGAAGTAAAAAAGTGGGTGCATGACTCGACTCGTGTTTTTAGCTTAAAAAGACACAGGAAGCTTTTGAGGTAGGGGCATGTTGACACGTCCCTAATCTCGAGGTAGAAAAATTTTATGATCATAATCCGATTAACCCAGTTTAGCGGTATGTTGCTAGGGGTTTATCGTTACGATAAAAAGGATCAAACCGAAGTAGCGATAGGCTAGTCGATCTGAGGATGTTAAATTTGGGTAAAAGGCGATCACTTGTTCGCCTTTTACGTGTGACTCAGGGAATTAAATCAAAATGACGATAGGTCACTTGATTCAAAAATTAAATCAACGGGTTCGCATCTGAACGAGCCCGCGTTTTTGGTTTTTTCGAGGAAAAAGATTAAATCGGGATGACTAAGGAGTCACTCGACTTAAAGCTAATTATAACGTACTGAAGGTTAATTTCATTTAAAATCTCCGAAATGCATTGACACTTACGGGTTTTTGCTCTATGAAATTTTTGCAATAAATGTATTATGACGATACGTCAGTCGCATAATTCATTTACGTTTTGAAAAAGATCGGGGATCTAGTGATTATCCGGATCGGTTTTAAATGCACTGGCATTTTATTTATCAAACTCAAATGACTATAGGTTAAAGAGCCTAACGGCGTGTAAAAAAAGTATGACCTTTTTGAAAAAAAGTTTAAAAATGAATTTTCAAAAATGGACGTATTTTAAATGTATAATGCCTAGGAAAAGTTTTTGCATGAAATGGTTTTGAAAGACGACAATAGTGAGGGTACTATAGCCTCACACTTGTACGTATAAACACAGGTTTTTGGTTTATAGGGTAAGGTTCCCTCCGGCCATTCCCTTAACGTTTCGGTAGGGGCACCCGCAAGACTACACACGTCTTAGGTGTGCATTCAAGACGGGCCCTAGAGCGCTTGAAGTTTGGTAGTTACGATCGTTTGTGCGGATGCCGTACTTGTAATCGTGGAGGGTGAGAGAAGCGGTGTGTCGGAGTTACCTCGCTTATGAAGCGAGAGTTCGGGGCCGTTCCTCAAAGGGTGTGGTTTGAATCAGGAGGATTCGACTCAACGTATTTTTGCCCAAATATCGAAAGCGTAAATGTTTTCAAAGTTTCAAGCTTCACTTCTTTATGTTTTTAAAATAAAAGAAAAACAAGTTTTTCAAAAATAATAAAAATCATGCTCGTCCCAGTGAGTCGCCGGTGAAGGTGCAAGGAAAGTGACGGACCTATCGGCCTGCCTTGCGCCCGATCCTCGCCTCGTGCGGGGGCGTCGGGAAGCGGAATGCGCCTCGCAGGAAAAAGTGCGAAGTTTTGAGAAAATGGGGGAGATCATTGCATGAATTTGTGACCAAAAAAGAAAAGTAGAAAAATCCATTTTGAAAATGTATTTTCGGAGTCGCCACCAAATATTAAAGGAATTTGGAACCTATTCAAAGCGTCTTGAAATACAAGACACGAGTGTCTCAGATTTCAAGATGCGTCGATATCTATCAATCTGAGGTTTGAAACCAGAGAAGGGATTCGGAGTGAGGTTACTTTTCAAAAGTTTTGACAAAAATGTGTTTTGAAAACTGAAATCAAAAAGCCTACGTAAAAGTAGTCTCTACTAATTTGAAAACATTTATTTAATTTCGATATTTGGGCTAAAATGACGCTACGTACAAGTGCGAATATATATGACTCGATAAAAATGCATAAATAATGTAAATAGTCAAAATAATGACTTTACTATAGGAAATGTACGTTAAATAATAATTTATTGGCTAAATTATTACCATAAACGTTATTTTCCGACCTCGTATTTTGACTCTTTAAGAATTTGTAAAAACCCTCAGTTTTGACATGCTAAAAAGACTCTATGAAACGGTACAATTTAGTGTTGGATCCGTGATTCTAGTCGTTATTTAATGCATGAATGAGGACTTGCATAATTTTAAAAGTGACGTCGGTTTGCTTTAGTGATAATGAGTCGTTATTTATGCGATATTGGCGGGGTTTAGACGGATTATGAATCCGAATTACTACAACCGTATTACGAATACGGCTTCGCTAATGCCAATATCGGGTTGGGGTTAATGTAACCCCTTTGTCCGAGTCTCAAAACGTCCCAGAGCGTAGGTAAAATGTTTACCTTTCGAAAGTGAAAAGACGGTATTTTTGAGTGGATTTTGTGAGTGTGTTAATGTGTTTTGTAAAACCGATGTATTGAAATGAAGTGAAGTGGGTTGGTATTTATAGGAAAATGGCTGGTTTTTGTGGGTACACAAAATTAAATCGCCTGTGTACAGGCGTTTTTAATTTTGTTTGGGTTGGATTTTTTTAAGAAAAATAAAAAAGGCGGCTGGTACAAAACAAAAACATAATCGCCTGTTGACAGGCGTTTAACTTTTTAATCGCCTGTCAACTGGCGATTTTATTTTTGTTTTGGTGGGCTGTTTTATGCCGCCTTTGGTTTTGGTCGTGTGATTAGGTGATGATTATGTTTTATTTGGATATTTTGGGCCAAATTGGTTTTTGGCTCAATTTTGGTTTTCGTGCTTCGGTTTTTGTCGTGTTTTTCGGTTCTGGCTCGAAATAAAATAATATTAAAGTATATTATTTTACGGTTTTGTAGAATCTAGTTTTGTGAAAATGTGACACGGGACGCACTTTGGCCCGTTTTGAGTGTTGTGTTAGTGTGCGTTTTGGGTCGTTTTTGTAAGTCTGGGCCGTTTTGTAGCTAGTTGGGCTGTTTTTGTGGCTTGGCTTAATAAGACGTTCCTGTATCGTGCTCGTGTTGTGCTTATAATGACTAAGGGTGACATTCATTTTTATGATTATGCAAATCCAAATTAATACGCTAAAAATGACTAATACGTTTTAGACACTTTTGTACCGTTTTGACTCTTTTAAAAGCATGCATGGAAGTCCTTTTCATCATCGGGTTTGTTTTTGGGGGGTACGGATACGGGTATCTACAGATGTGCAGTGCATTGAGCGCCAAAATAGGGCGCAACTCCCCACGAAAAGACAACTACCACATTAATTACAAAGTGCAGGACCCAGGACCAGACGCACTGCAAAACAGAAGAAGCCTGGACCAGGCTCAGCCTGGGACAGGAAAGAAGATCGGAAGCATCTCCTCACCCCCCAGTTCAGGACTAAAGGGCAAGGAGATGGGGGACAAACGGTTGGGACCAGAAAACCGAGCTGGTCCAGACCTGTACAGGTTGGTCCAGGACCCTCGGCCAGGTCCAGACAGAGTTCAAGATCTAGTTTCAGGTCCAGAAACTACAGACGGCACCAGGCGGTACAGACAAAACAAAGGCACAGGTCAGGAGAGGAAAACCCAAGATGGGCCGAGCCCAACAAAAAGGAAATCATTATGAATGAGCCCAGATATACGAACAGCAACCCTAGAAGTGGACAGCCCATAATATAAATTGCATAATCATACAAGAGAATAGAAATAACCTTAGGTCCTTGCTTTAATGGCTAGGGAATGAATATCAAAAGTATGATATCTCCTAATTGTAGCACCCAATATAGCTTAAGATATGCCTTGTTTTGCTAGAAAACCGTTTAGAGAGAAAACTGCTTTTCTTAATTTTGTGTATTGTAAATTATGATTGAAACAATGATGGATGATAAGAGAATTTGAGTTAAATAATACTCCCTTCCCTTCCTCCTATCTCACGGCTTCCTCTATTATTTGGGGAGAATATTTTCTCCTCAAAATAAATCACTTGTTGACCAAGAAACAAAGTGTATCTGGACATAATGAATCTGGAAACTTTTCTCTTGGTTATCTTAGCTTCATAGTATAATGTAATATATTACTAGTGTCATCTGCATGGACCGACTATAATATATCATTAGATATAAATATCCATATATTTATAATTTGCTAATTAATTATAACGGTTTATGTTTAATTTGCTTACATTATATACAATAATTAAATATATCATTTTATATTCAATTCACGAATTACTTTTAATTCGTCTCAGCTAATATTATTTAATCCTTATTAAATGGTCGTATCATCATCACATTGACTAACAATTTAGTCATCATCACATTGACTAACATTTTAGTCAAAACACTGACTAACCTTTTAGTCAATTAGTAAGGCATCAATATGATTATTTTTTCAAGTAATCACATTTCTTAAACACATCCTTTAGGTGTGACTTTTAGGGACCAGTTGATCACCGCCATCTGTATGACAATAACGTCAAACTTATCTAGCAAGCCAACCGTTATCGATAAACGTTAATCAACTGATTATAATACAATATGTGTTCGGGGTGATTTTCTCACACGGTTCCTTTTAGTGAATGTGGATCTACTAGTACTATCCTTTAATTGTGATTGTGATTATCGAATTGTAACGTAAAGAAAAGCAAGAGAAATGGAACAAGACACACGATATGTTACGTGGGAAAAACCCTTAAATGTTAAGGGAAAAACCACGGGCGCCAAGCCAGGAGAGGTTATGCACTAGATCTGGTTCAGGAAATACAAGTTCAGGATTGACTCTGGACCAACTGGTACAGAATACAAAAAGAGCTTAAAAGCGAGTAAATGTGGTTGATGATGAATGCTTGGAATTTGAATAAAAGTGTTCTGTATTGCTTCGTGTGTCCTCTAATGATCTCTTCTTCTGAAATCTCTTCCTTATATACTGTCCCAGGCTCCAACATTCCTTTCCCCCTTTGTAGCTAACTTCTCCACCGAATTCTCCCGCGGTTCCCTATCTTCATGGCTTCGTTTCTGCTTCTTGACTAAGTCCTCCAACGTCTACTTCTAGGTTTGCTGTTGTATCTTTGGGCTTTGCTCTTAGCGTTTACTTCTTTTGGTTGGGCTTGGCCCATCCTATCCTTTCCTCTCCTGACCTGCACCTTTGTTTTGTCTTTACAGTCTAGTGTTGACTGTAAATCTTGGATATGATTGTAGACCTTGAACTTGTCTGGACCTGACTGAGGGTTCTGGACCAGCCTGGTTTTCTGGTCCCAACAGTTTGTCCCCCATCTCCTTGCCCTTTAGCCCTGAACTGGGGGGTAAGGAGATGCTTTTGTTCTCTATCCTGGCCCAGAGCTGTACCTGATCCAGGCTCTTTTGTTCTGCTGCGACACTTTGTTCTGGAATCTGCACTTTGTAATTAATGGGGCAGTTGCCTTTTCGTGGAAAATCGCGCCCTATTTTGGCGCTCAAAGTACTGCGCACGTCAGACGTGGGTCACATCACGTCCTTTCGCGCGTATATTTTTGTAAAAACCACTCAACTTCTCCTCACTCTCTCTATAGATATAGTTGTTTTGCTTCTCTCTCTATCTTTATTTTATTTCTTCTGTTTTTGCACCCTTTGTTTTGCACTCAAAAGATCAAAAAATATACCCCCAAACCATCTCCACGAAACCCTTGCTTCTTTACTTCTTCTCCCCCAATCTGATTATGGCTCGTAACGACGTCGGTCCTTCTACTGCTGTTACTTACTCTCATGGCGGCTCCATCTTTCACGCTACAGATCTGATCAAAGACATCAACACATATCAAACCTGCTTGCTCAAGGGGTCGAAGCACGGCTCAAAGTGGAAGGAAAAATCCCAGAGTGCACCGAGGTCTGGGCCCCAGATAACAGAGAAGTCAGGGTGGATTGGGTGAGTCCTGGCTGGTTTTCGATCTTTGAATCTTCCTTCAGATTTGGCGCAACTTTCCTACTCTGTCCCCTGATGAGTGCCTTCCTGAGTACTGTTCAAGTCCCACCTTGCCAAGTGATGCCTTCTGTCTGGCGATTAATCCATGGTGCCGACTCCCTTTGCCGGAGATATGGGGTCAAAATCCAACTGGCTGACATAAGAAACATTTACCACTTGCGTATGCATAAGAAAAAGAGGGTCTTGTTTCGTTTGCGGGATAGGTGCCAGCCCCTCATTACCCGTCTGGATGTGGGTGATGAAAGGAACTGGACCAGTTATTATCTGTTCATCAGGAGCAACTCCTTGGGCCCCAACGTTTGGGCGCCTGAATTCTCCCTAAAGGGGACTGGTATGTGTTCTGAGCCTTTGTGCTTTTTTCTCTTGTATGTGCTTCTTCGTTCCTGGCTTAGTTTTGTTGTGATTTGTTTTGTAGTTTCTGACTGGGTTCCCACCCCCGACGACCCTGAGTCGAGGAGGAGGGTTGAGGCGTTCCTGAGTCTGCCTGCTGACAAGAGGGCATGGCCCAAGTGCATGCATCCTGATGATGATGATGAGGTTGTTGAAGTGGTTCCTGTTCTTGAGGTGGAGCAGCATGATGATGACGATGGTGAGAGTGAATTGGACGAAGAGGAGATTAAGGAGGAAGCTGAGGAGGAGATTGTGCCTGAAGAAGGCGAGAAGTCTGTAAGCGAGGTTCCTGGTGGGCGCGGTGTAGGTATGCATGACCAGGCGCCCATCCATGTAACCCCGTTAAGCTCTATACTTGCTGGGGCTGGTGGCCATTCCACCTTGCCCCCATCAAGGATTCTGGCCCAGGCCGAGTTACGTGCCCAAAGACAACATCCTAATCTTGATATATTCACTTTGGTTCATGAATTGATACACCTACCGTTTCTTCATAACTTGTTTCCTATGATGTTCCTAGTCTCTAGATCCAGCAAGAAGACCTACTGCCCATGGATGCTATTGCTGCCCGGATTGCCCAGGCCCGTGAGGCCCTGAAGGCTGGTGGTAGCTCTACCCCTGTTATGAGTCAGGTTGCCCCCAGAAGAGGAAGGCGCCAGAAGGGGTCCTGACCAGGTCTACCAAGGTGGCTGCTGAGTCTTCTGAGCCAAGCCCTGACCACAAGAAGAGGAAGAAAGGGAAGAGCCCTCAAATGAATCCTACACGGCTGGTGCCTTTGCATTCTCAGAGCCAGTCTGAGTATGTTTCCTTGGGGAAATCCCTGAGTGAATCCTTTGCTACTCATCTTACGCACCTCTTGCTCTGGACCTGCTTGGCGCTGGCGTACAAAATGGTGAAATTTCTTTGTACTCAGGTCTGTACCCTTTTTTATGGTTTTGGTTTTGTTCAGACTTGCTTTGGACATGGTTCTGACTTTCTGTTCTGTTGTTTGTATTGTAGTTGCTTAACATGTCTGCCAGTCTTGGTTCCACGGTGCCAATTCTGGAGAGTGGTAGAGGTAAGGCTGAGGCTGAGAATGAAGCACTTCTTTCTTCCCTCGAGATTACCAAAAAGGAGCTTGAGAGCATGAACTATCGATGTGAAAAGCTGGCCACCATGGAAAAGACCAACTTTAAGAGGATCCAGCAACAGGACAACCACATTGGTGAGTTGACCAGGGAGCTTGAGGGTCTGAGGGAGGATGCCAAGAGACACAATGCAGACGTGGCGGACCTGAGTGTGTATTACACACTTCGTACCCGGGTTGAAATGATGAATGCTAGTCCTGAAGCACGCGCTGCCTGGGACCTGTCTGCAGAGATTGCGACCTTCAAGCAATTGTTTCCTGGAGAGCCTATTCTGGAGCGGTGAGATTACTTGGTACACAACCTGGTGCGAGGAGATCTTCTTTGGTTCATGTGCTAGAAATTTCTTTGGAGGAGATTCCATTGTTGTTGCAGATGTTGCTGGGCTTTCCATTGCTGGTCCTGCAGGAGGGAGTGCCGAGAAAACAGGTGACTCTGATGAGGGTGCCAACTGAATTATGCTTATGATGTTTGTTTTTTGTTTTGAACAATATTCTGAATTTGCCAGGGGGGGAATGTCCCCTGTTGTCTTTGGCCTGTAAATATTTGAACTTTGTTCGTTTGTCTTTGAACTTTTGCGTCCATGCACAGGCATGGGCTGACTGTTAGGTTCTGACTTTGACAATACTTTGTTATATGTTATGTTATGATGCGCATTTTATTTTGTTGTGAATTTTGTAAAGTAGCATGCATGTGTTTGATAATTTAGGCGACTTACACTTTGGGGCTCCCTTAACGGACATTACTCCCTGTCCCGGTCTTGCAGTCGTACTGGGGCTGTGGCCCAAGATTCTGTTCTGATTGTGTTTCTGTATTGTGGTTCTAATCTGGCCTAGGAGTCTACACTGCTTTGTCTGCACAAAAAGAGGGTCAGGACTGACCGCCCTCCGACGCTCAAGTCAGTATAGTTATATAGGATAATTTGTAAAGGAAAAGTTTTGAGTTTTGTGGCTTACCAGATGTCTTGGTTCAGAATACTCTACATGTGATAGAGTTTGAGATGGAGTGCATTCCAAGGTCTTGGGATCATGTCTCCTTCTAGAGTCTGAAGCCTGTAAGAACCTTTCCCTACTGTTGAGTCAATAAGGTATGGTCCTTCCCAGGTTGGGGCCAATTTGCCTACAGCCCTGTCCCTTGTGTTCGGAAATACTTTTCTCAGGACCAGGTCTCCTGTTCTGAATATTCGTAGCTTTACGTTCTTGTTGTAACCGGCCACATCGTTGATAGTCGCCACCTTATCACGCCAAATCTCTGAGCTCGTAGGCTGTATCTAGGCTATCACATAGTAGCTCGTTATTCTCAGAAACTGTGTTCAGTCCATACCTGATTGTTGGAACATGCATTTCTACTGGGAGTACTGCTTCACATCCGTAGACCATTGAATATGGAGTCTGTCCTGTAGCTCTCTTTGGCGTCGTCCTGTCTGCCCACAGTACCAGTGGTAACTCTTCAACCCATCTTCCTTGTTTCTCCATCAGCTTCTTCTTGATGTAATTGCTTACGATTTTGTTGCTGGACTCAGCCTGTCCATTTGCCTGTGGATACCTTGGTGCAGACGTTACCAAGTTGTTGTTCCACTTTGCGCAGAAATTTCTGGTCTTGTTCCCCACGAACGCGAGTCCATTGTTACATATGATTTCTGAGGGAATCCCATACCTGCTGATTATGTTCTTTCTTATGAAAGCAATTACCTCCTTCTCAGTTACGTTCTTGTACGCATCTGCCTCTATCCACTTGGAGAAGTAGTCCGTCATTGCGAGCATGAACACCTTCTGGCCTGGAGCAACTGGTAGCTTGCTTACTAAATCCATTCCCCACTTCATGAATGACCACGGTGCTAATATTGAGTGTAGATTCTATGCAGGTTGATGTATCTCTGGACCATGCTTTTGGCAAGCATCACACTTTGTGGAATACTGGATGCTATCTGTTTTCATTGTGGGCCAGTAATAACCCATTCGCAGAATTTTGTTGACCATGCTTCTACCACCTGTGTGATTTCCACAATGTCCATCGTGTATTTCTGATAGTATTGTCCTGACCTGGTCAGGCTCTAGGCAGCGCAGGTACTGCCCGTTGAAGGACCTTCTGAATAGTATGCCTTGTATGATTGTGTATCTGAACGCCTTGATTCTGAATGCTCTTTCCTCAATTCTATCCTGTGGTAACTTGTCCTGGAGCAGTCATTCGTAATATGGTTTGGTCCAGCTCTGGGCTGCTTGGACTGTGTTCTGCAGGACTGGCTGAACTTTCTGGACTGCTGGTTCCAGGATGTGTACAATTGGTATACTGTCCAGAGCACGAGGTTCAAATGCTGACCCAATGTTGGGCAGAGCATCTGCCTGCACATTCTGATCTCTAGGGACTTGCTCAACCTCAACCTTAGTAAATTTTTGAAAAAGATGTTTAACCAAATCAAGATATGCAATCATTTTAGAGTCTTTAGCAGCGTTCGTACCATTGACCTGGTTGGCTACCAACAGTGAGTCTATTTTTACCTTTAGATTACGAATTCCCATGTCCAGACATACATTCAGTCCTGCTATCAGCGCTTCATACTCAGCTTCATTGTTGGTAGTCCTGAATTCACATGATACAGCCTGTACTATCTTGTCCCCCTGTGGTGACTTCAGGACCACGCCTAGTCCAGTACCCTTGATATTGGCTGAACCATCTATCCAGAGTTCCTAGGTCTGCTGTTTCTGGTCCAGATGGAAGATCTCCTTTGTCACCTGCTCCTCTAGCGTGGGAGTGAAGTCAGCCACAAAGTCTACTAATGCTTGAGATTTGATTGCTGTTCTGGGCTCATAGGCCAAGTCATAGGTGCTCAACTTGACTTACCACTTTGACATACGACCTGAAAGTTCTGGTCTACACAGTACTGATCTCACAAGAACATTAGTACGAATGATAATATGATGCGCCTCAAAATATGGGCGCAACTTGGTACAGGCAACTGTTAAAGCCAAAACAAATTTTTCCAACACAGAATACCTAGTCTCAACATCCAGAAGACTCTTACTTACATAATATACAGGATGTTGCTGTCCATGTAGTTCTCTCACCAGGACTGCACTTACAGAGGCTTCTGTTACAGATAGGTACAGGACCAGTGATTCCCCTGGTTCTGGCTTAGATAGAAGTGGGGCTGATGATAAATACGCCTTCAGGTCCTGGAATGCTTTCTCATGTTCTGTCCCCCAGTTGAACTGCTTGTTTTTCCTTAGTAGATCATAGAATGGCTTACACCTCTCAGATGACCTGGAGATGAATCTGTTCAGCGCTGCTACTCTGCCAGTCAATTTCTGGACATCCTTCGAGTTCTGGGGGGATTGTAAGTTGATTATCGCTGAGATCTGCTCTGGACTAGCTTCTATGCCTCTTTTTGTCACCATGTAGCCTAAGAATTTTCCTGCAGTGACACCAAAGGTGCATTTAGTAGGGTTTAACTTCATATTATACTTTTCCAGAATCTCAAACGCCTTTTCTAAGTCCAGGATGTGATCTTCAGCTTTCTTTGACTTCACCACCATATCATCAATGTAGACCTCTATTGTATCTCCAATCTGGTCCTTGAACATCATGTTCACCAGCCTTTGATATGTTGCACCTGTATTCTTTAGTCCAAAAGGCATTGCTTTGTAGCAGTAGATTCCCCTGCTGGTCATGAACGCTGTATGCTCCTGGTCTGGGGGGTGCATCCTGATCTGGTTGAATCCACTTGCTGCATCCATGAACGTCAGTACTTCGTGTCCTGCAGTGGCATCCACCATGGCATCTATATGTGGCAGTGGGAATAAATCTTTTGGGCATGCCTTGTTCAGGTCTGTGTAATCCACGCATACTCTCCACTTGCCATTCTTCTTCTGGACCACAACCACATTTGCCAGCCAGTTTGGGTACATTACTTCTTTGATCATGTCTGTTTTGGTAAAAACTTCACAAGATAGAAAAAATAGAGAAAAATGGATCAACTAGTACTATTTGCGGAACAGAACAGAATTGATCAGAACTGAGCTATATGGGACAGAACTAAGGACACAGGGATTTGATGACGAAGCCAGAGAAGAAGATGGGGAAAACTGGGCTACCAAGCCAGGAGTACTTTTATTAATATCAGAGTTGGGGTTAGAGTACAACTGTGTAAGTGACCACTTCTGTAGTTACTTGTACAGAACTGACTGTAAATTACCGTAGTATGTTGTAGTGTATTTTCTAGTGCTTAAGTATGCTAATGAGAGTAAAAAGATCCATGAAAATGTACAAATGAGCCTCTATATAGGCAAAGCTAGCTGCAAAATTAGTTCCTATTTTCTAGAGGCACGTTTCTCCATGATCTCCACTACCTTTGGCAAGTTAAATAACTTCCATTGACTCCACTTCTGCTCCATTTGTAACTTCTTCCATTATCCCATGACTTTTGTAACCGCCATAGTTGACCTTTCGACCATAACTGCCATGCCTCTTCTGACCTGTTCTGGGTTATAACTGCTGTTGCTCTTTTATCCTGCTCTGTACCATATTTATAATGTCTGTCCAGAACTGCCAGTTCTGGGTGGTGTAAAATCTGGTCATAACAAATGCCCCTTGTTTTCTCAAGTGCGCTGTTAAATCTTGAGGAAACAATCCTGTACAAATACTTCTATACAGAACAGACTAGAGCAGAAACAACTGCTATAAATTGAATAACAACTATGTACTTACTCGACTTGCGCACAATATTCAAAGAGATAATGAGAGAATCGAAGTAGTTGAGAATTTAAACTGATTTGACATCTGAATAGTAGCAGCGGCTAATTCTGGGTGTTTTGAATTTTACCAGCAGAAAGTCCTAATCCCACTTGAACTCTTTTTAACCTCGAGTATAAATAGGAGCCTTGATAAATTTTAGAAAACTCACCTTGCCAACTTTATCTTTTACCTTCTCTTTGTTCATCATCTTCTTCCTTTGTCATCTTTTTCGATCATCAATTCAAATCAAACCAAAATCATCTGAAAATCATGGTGAACAAGACAGATCTTGAAATCATCGAGATTAATGAAATCTTGTATGGGGATCACAAATTCATCAAAGGCGACTCTTTGATGACGGAAACCAAAAAACACCTTTCTCAAACAATCATTAAACACCTGAAAGATCACCAAATCGTGGCCTCGAATCCTGAATTTTCGCTCCCGAGACGATTATGTTACGACTTCTTGGACTCGTCCTGGATGGGTCTGGCATCTTGAGTTCCTTCGTATCGGTCCGAGGATCCCCTGTAATTCTTGGATTAATTGGGGTGCTTTCCTCTATGAAGCTTGCCTGCCAAATCATGCCAAGCATGTGGAAGATTATCTGTCTGGTTGATAAACTGCACAAAGTTCAGATTACAATCGAAGCAGCAAGATCCAAAACGCGTTTATTCATGAAGGACCCAGCCGTGGAAGATTCATCTTGAGAATCGGAAGGGCCAGGAGCAATCTTGTGGAGCATCCTGATCTCGGGATGATAAAGACTGAAGACAAAGCTTCCTTTTCTGGCGATACTGGGAATGGCGGTGTTTGGACTACCCTATTGGTGAAAGAGGTTAGTCACTTTGACTCAGATCTGTTATTTCTAGCTTTTCTATTCTGGGTAGGTCTGAAGGTTTCTTATGTTCTGTGTTCCCAGCGGATTCTTGGCACTGTGCAGCGAGGATTCTAAGGCTGGGATTGCTGCGTTCATGGCCTTGCCTCTTGGGAGAGGACTTGAGGTCTCGAGGGGGATAACAAGACGTGTTTTCCTACTGTGAGGCCACCAAGCGAGTGTAAAGGTTCACGTGCTATGGTTTCCGCCATCAAGGGTAAGTTTCTCTCTTTGTTTCAAGATTGGTCAAGTCTGGTCTGGATCGGTGATTCTAAATCAAGTGTGGTCTTATGCTGGGTGAAACCTCTGTGCCACATACTTGAGGCCAGTGAATCCTACTCTTCTGAGAAGATGGATGCTATTCTTGGTGAGTCCGGATGTGAAGCCACTGTTTGTTCCTGGTATTCCTACTCCAGGGTTCAAGGCGTTGAAAGTTGAAGAACCTAAGGTGAAGGTCTGAGGTTGAGCCGAGAAGAGTACACCGCATAAGAAAACAAAGAAGAGGAAGATAGAAGAAATTGAAGGTTTGTCATTACAGGAACATCTTCGCCCAAAGACGCCATCAACAGCGTGAGAACATTATCCAACAAGCGGTAAAAGGTTCACCCAGATCACTGGATCGAGATACTCTGAATCATGGCTCGTTGAGCCACTCACTCGCTTCGTGTATTAGTCCTGACTTACTCCTAGTACAAATGCTCATGATAATTCTACCACTATTGTACCTTACACCATAAAATTCGCAGACTCTTGGTATAGCAAGTTTGGGGCACATTTTATCCATACGGGAACCGTGATCATACTGAGGACAAGCTTGCTCTGAAAGAGCAGCTTATGCAGCACTTGAGAAGGCTTTGGACAACACGAAGGGAGGTGGCGAAAAAGCCAAAACTGTGCCAAATCTGAGAGAGCCTCGGCCTCATTGAGGTCGAAGCGAGGTCTCGGTGCGTGTTCGAGCTTCAGCCAAGTCCAGAATTAAGAGAGGCGATCTGTATTTGTTTTACACAGCCCAGACCAGAATTCAAATGATGCGTGCTCCAGTCGGCGTAGTGAGTGGGACTTAGATGCCTGCTGTGAGAAATTCAACAGCTCTTCCCAAAAAGCGTTCGGGAGAGGAAAGTCTTTGCGCGATCGAGAAGAACCCTCTGCGTCTGGTGATGGTGGTGTCGGGCGAAGATGCCCAAGCGGATGACAACCCTTCGAAGAAGAAGAAGAGTGAAAAAACAATTACTTCGTGGAACATTTTGTGTAAATTCAAACAATTTGCTATTCAGGGTCTGGCCTCGACTTGTATGTCCAGGTCTGTAATTATTCTGTGAACTTCATGCATTACTGCTCTGTGAAACTTTTGTTTGATGCAGAGCATGACATTTTCTAGTCTGCTTCCGACGGACTCGCTGCTGGGATTGTAGTATTTAGTCGCCTTGGTGGTCCAAGGACTTAACTACTATCGCTCATGTTGCTTCTATTCACGCTATTGTTCGTGAATGTACTAACCTCGCAGTGTACACCCTGGACTTACGTATGCATGATCATGGCTCACCTTAAGGGATATTATAGGACTCTCTTACGGCCAAGCCTGGTCCGTCAATCTGAGGACGCATCCTCACAGAGACTGGCCGCTCTGGATGCCGTGACTGACTGGAGGAAAATCTCCACCGCAGATCGGGGCTAAGGCCGAGGACTAAGCTCAAATCTGGAAGACAAGTTCCTTAGAAGTGGGGACCAAGCCCAGGAATCGGAGGTTTCACTCCTAAGTAGAATCGAGGATGAACTCCTAAACAAGTCCGGAGGATAAACTCCTTTATTTGTAATATGTAGCGTACTATATTTACTTTGTTTTTATTTGTGGTAGAAAATATTTACTTGAACCAAAGATGTAATCTGAAAACTTAGAAATAAAGTTAAACTACACCATTGGAGTTCAATGGTTTTTATTGAATGGAATTTGCAATATTCACAAAAACAATTAAAGAGTGCAGAATTGAAATTACAGAATTGAAAGTACAGAATTGAAAATACCGTATTAACAAAGATAGAGTTTGAGGTTGGTTGCATTCCATGCTCTAGAATTAACTCTCCCTCCGTAGTTGCCAATCTATAAGCTCCTTGGCCCACAACTCTGAATCAATCTGTATGGTCCTTCCTAGGGCCAGCTTCCCTGCAGACTTCTCTTTTGTATTCTCGAATACCTTCCTCGTAACCAAATCTCCTTCTCTCAATACTCGCCTTGACATGCTTGTTGAAAGTCCCGCCACATTTTGTCGTAAGCCGCTAATCTTATCTTGGCCGCATCCCTCGGTTCTTCAAGAAATCAAGACTGAAGACAACAAATCTGGTTAGTTTCTAAACTGCTACCATACCTCATTTGGAATGCATACTTCTGGAATCACCGCTTCAACCATACACCAAAGAGAATGGAGTCTCCGCCCGTGGAATTCTTTGGTGTATAGTTCATTACGCCCACGTAACTAATGGTAACTCTTCCGCCCATCTCCTCGCTGCTCCTTCCTTGACTTCTTTTCGTGCTTTTGATGATGATCTTGTTGCTAGATTCGCCTTTGACCATTACATGGGATATCTCGGTGCAGTAAGCGATTCAATATTCCAGGTTGCCTGAACTGCCTAGTCTTGTTTCCTACAGAATCGTACCATTGTCACACACAATCGGCTTGGAATTCCAAATCTGCCAAATGATGTTCCTCTTGACCAACGAGATAACTTCTTTTTTACATTACATACAGATGCTTGACCTCTATCCACTTGAAAAGTAATCTGTCATTGCCAACATAAACACCCTCCTCCGGAGCCATTGGAGTTTCAACTATGTCCATGCCCCACTTCATGAAAGGCCATGGTGCGTAAATAGGATGCGTAACCTCACCGGGCCGGGTGGATCATGGAGAATGCTTTGACATGCTTCACATTTGCTACGTGCTCCACCTCTTTCCTCATAGTTGGCCAGAAGTAACCAAATCTCGGAGCTCTTTGCTAGACTTCTCCCCAAAGACTGGTTGCCACAATCTCCTTCATGTAATTCTTCCGAGCAGTTACGGCTTCACCGGTCTCAAGCAACGCAAATATGGACTGACATGGATTTCTTATACAGATCATTAATCAAGACATACCTCGAGGCTTTAAAGCCGAAAAGCTCGCCTCAAGTCCGTCATGCGGGGGTAAAACACCATCTCTAAGAAAAGCATAAAAAGGTGCGATCCGAGAGACAAGAGTGGGGGTAGACGAGGGTTGAGCAGGATCGACTTCTCTATAGAAGGTCCGAGGAGGTGTACTATGGGAATCCTGTCCCGTCTGGAGGTTTGAAGCTAGAGCCAAGACTAGCTAGAGAGTCCGCTCGTGAGTTCTGGGTCTCTGGGGATCTCGATCAATCCTAAATCGTCAAACTTCAAAACCAAGGACCTAACCTTCTACAGGTATAGCAACATCTTAGAATCTTTGGCCCAAAAGAACCATGTCGATTAACAATAAGTAAAGAGTCGCTTTTACCTCCAAATTCTTGACACCAAGACCAATGTACCATCAAACCCTGCGATTAAAGCTTTCATATTCGCTCATTGTTGGTGGTACGAAATTCTGGCCGCGACAGGCTAGTATGTCCCCTTGTGGCGATTCGGGACAATGCCTGGACTGAACCTCGACATTGGTTTCAGCTCCATCAAGATAATAAAGACACCCAAGTCTCTCTCCTTTCTCGCTTCAGTGTAAGCTTGACACCTCCATAGCGCTACTCTCTTCCTTGGTCGGATGAAATCAACCACAAAATCGCCAAGGCTTGTGACTTTATCAGTGCCTCCGGGTTCATAATCGATGTCATATGTCTGGTGCCGCGGACCACTTAGCCATTCTCCCAGGCATAGTTCAGGCTTTCTCAAGGTGACTTAAGCTGGAAGGTTAGTTCTAACACGTATATGATGACTCTCAAAATAAGGTGAAGCTTAGTAGTTGACATTATTAAAGCGAGAACATACCTTTCGAGAAGAGAATACCTGGTTTCGGCATCTAACAAGCTCTTACTCACATAATAAATGGGACGCCGCAAACCATCTTCTTCCTCGACGAGCTGCGCTTACCGGTGCTCCAGAATCGTGAGGTGTACAGACTTAACGGTTCTCCCTCTTCTGGTCTGGACAGCAGCGGTGGAGTTGTGATGTAACTCTTGAGATCTGGAATGCTTCCTCGCGTGCTTCTCACTCCATTGGAACTCTCTTTGTTCTTCTTCAACATGTCATAGAAGGGCTTGCATCTTTACGAGGATCCGAAATAAACCCTCGTGAGCAGCCTACTCTCCCTGGTCAACTTCCGGATATCTTTCACAGATCTGGGGTTCCGGATCTAGGATTGCTTTTATCTCATTGGACTTGCTTCAATGCCTCTTCTAGTCACCAAGTAGCTTAGGAACTTCCCGAAGACACTCCAAAATTACACTTTGTAGGATTGACTTCATATTGAACTTGTCCGCACTGCAAACGCTTGCTCTAGGTGCTTCACATGATCTTTGGCATCTTTAGACTTTACCACCATATCATCGATATAAACCTCCATTGTGTCCCCAATTAGATCTTTGAACATCATGTTGACCAGCCTTTGGTAGGTGGCACCAAACATTTACGAGTCCAAAGGGCATGGCGGTGTAGCGATAGATACCGCGATGCATCATGAATGACGTTCCTTCACGGTCTGGAGGGTACATCTTGATCCGTTAAAACCACTTGAGGCGTCCATGAAAGTCGAACTTCATGGCGGCAGCCTTGTCCACCATGGCATCAATGTGAGGAAGAGGGAAAGGATCCTTGGGACATGCCTTGTTCGGGATCCGTAGTCTACACGGACTCTCCACTTTCCATTCTTCTTACTCACAACAACCACATTAGCTAACCGGTCAGATACATTACCTCTCTTACCATGTTCATGTCCCCAGCAACTTGGACTTCCTCATTGATGATAACATTTCTCTGGGCGCAAACTTCCCCGCGTTTCGGTGCCATGTCCATCGAGGATCAACGTTGAGCTTGTCTTGATAACGTCGGGTGATTCGATCATGTCAAAGTGGCTCCATGCAAAACTTGATTTCTTAGACTTCAGAAAGCCGTCGGATCGGATCGACATCTTGGATGGTACATCAACGCTACTAGCACTTTCTTTTCTGGGCAGCTCTGGTCTACACTGATCTGGTCCATTTCAATCCCGACTTTTCTCGGTTCCACTACCGACTTGATCTGGTTCTCAGTAATTGCTATGCGAGAGATTTGTTGGTATGGGGCTTCAAAGGTCGCTTCAGAGCACTCTCAGCTCCTGCCTTTCTCCCTTGATCACCGTAACTCCCCATTGAGTTGGGACCTTCACACATTGATGGTAAGTAGACGCCACATTGAGATTGTGGATCCAAGGCCTGCTAACAAAACATTATACTGAAGTCATAGAATCAATAACATTAAACTTCTCAAAAGAAGAAACTCCTGGGCATAGGTTGAAGTGAGATCTCTCCCAAGGTGTGCTTGGTCTCATCAATCCTACTCGTAACATTAGAGTTCTTGGTCACCTTGTTCCGCCTATACCCATCTCCTTCAATGCGTCCGATGATCGAGTTCACGTAATCGCCCCATCAATCGAACTCGACGTGCATAAGGGTGCTTCCAATGCAACTTGATCACTAGGTCATGATGCGTGACTGGATGCCTTCACAATCTTCATGATCAAAAGTGACAACTTCCCAATTCTTCTCTACTCGGTTGGAGGTTGCATCTTTTCTTGCTTTGCTATCCTCTTGGGCACAGAATAAGTCAAACCACGGTCTCGAACCACCATTAATAAATTTTACCTCGTGTGTGTAGGGTGGAGGATTTGGCGGCTTTTCCGACTCTTGTCCCTCGGAGTCCTGGGATCTGGCGCTTTCAGTCCTGGGCTGGTTCCTCTGGACTGGTCTGATGATATCCTTCGACGTCCAGTTCGAGCTGGTAGGATATCTCCTTCTTGAAGGCATAGCGCTTCTGGCGGAAATGTCTCCATAGTATTCACAATACTTGTTTGGATTCTGTTTGAGTTTGGATTGTCATTCTCTTGGCCATCTTGCAAAGCATTCCCAAAGCTCTCAACTTTGCTATCAATCGTGGAACCTCTACACCGAGGAGCTGATATCAAGGAGTCATCGAGTTGACTGTCTCGGGTAATCGGCAAAGATGCACTTGTGTTCGGGTGGCTCGGGCCAGATGGTGCTGGTCAAGCTCTGGTGCGTCCACTGCTCAGACTTCCTGTTCACCTTCGCACTCCGAGAACTATCACGCCTCGAAGCATCTTCTTCAAGTCTAATCTGGGCCAAGGTCTTTGTCACACATCTTCAAAAGTAACACAAGGATACGGTTGGTTCACGATAAAGCTCTCGAATTGACCACCAAACCTTGCCTATAAGCCTGGATAGCGATTTGCAACGTCACGCTTGGGGATAGAGATCTTCTCCTTGTTGAATCTCGAGATAATCTCGTGAGACTCATCTTTCTTAGCCTGAGACAGTCACTTGTTTGCTTCTCTAACTTCCTGCTAGCAACCGGGCAACAAAGACATTCACAAGATTAGCAAACGATTTAATAGTACCATTAGGAATATTGACAAACCATTGCAGTTTGGTCCGGCCAGAGTGAACCAAAGCCCTTGCACATGCGAGCTTCTCTGTACTCCTTTGGGACTGGGACCGTACATCCTTTGCTTCAGTCTTGGGCAACATGGTCACGTGGATCTCCTGTACCATCATACAGTTTCATCCCTGGAACATCTTTGAACTTCTTTGGGATGTCCCTGCATAGTTATGGCCTCATTGAATGGTGAATCTCAAGATAACACTCTTGGGAAGCCTCTCAATTGGTCGAACTCACTGGAATCTTTGCAACCTTGTCATGTAACTTCCGGAGTTCTTGCATCATCATGAGGGTAAAGTTGAACTTCTTCTTGCCCTTCCTCTTGTCACAAGATTCTCGGATGATTCTTCCCTCATCTTCACCACCCAGGAGTTGGTCTTGAGATCCTCATCTTCATCCAGATTAGAGAAGTCTATTCTCTTGATTATAGAACTCAAAGATGCCCCGTGTCGATCTTTGATGTAACGCCATGCAGGTATCCAACTTAGTCTTGAGCACTGCTTTCCTTCGATCTTGCATTCTCTTACGAGATTTGAATCTTAGATTGCGCATCTTGTAACTCCTTGGACAATTCCTCCAAAGTTCTATCACCATTTTGAGTATAGAAAGGGTGATTTTTGTGAGATTTTGTGAGAAAAGTTACGCAAATTAATAAACTAGTTGCCCCACGGTGGCGCCAATTTGTTTTGGTAAAAACTTCACAAGATAGAAAAAATAGAGAAAATGGATCAACTAGTACTACTTGCGGAACAGAACAGAATTGATCAGAACTGAGCTATATGGGTCAGAACTAAGGACACAGGATTTGATGACAGGCCTTAGAAGAAGATGGGGAAATCAAGGGCTACCAAGCCAGGAGTACTTTTATTAATATCAGAGTTGGGGGTTACAGAGTACAACTGTGTAAGTGACCACTTCTGTAGTTACTTGTACAGAAACTGACTGTAAATTACCGTAGTATGTTGTAGTGTATTTTCTAGTGCTTAAGTATGCTAATGAGAGTAAAAAGATCCATGAAAATGTACAAATGAGCCTCTATATATAGGCAAAGCTAGCTGCAAAATTAGTTCCTATTTTCTAGGGCACGTTCTCCATGATCTCCACTACCTTTGGCGGTTAAATAACTTCCATTGACTCCACTTCTGCTCAGCTGTAACTTCTTCCATTATCCCATGACTTTTTGTAAATCGCCATAGATTGACCTTCTGACCATAACTGCCATGCCTCTTCTGACCTGTTCTGGGTTATAACTGCTGTTGCTCTTTTATCCTGCTCTGTACCATATTTATGTCGTCTGTCCAGAACTGCCAGTTCTGGGTGGTGTAAAATCTGGTCATAACAATGTCCATGTCCAACAACTTCTGTACCTCTTGGTTCACGATTTCATTGCGTTCAGGTGCAAACTTTCTGCGCTTCTGCTTCACAGGCTTAAAGCTTGGGTCAATATTTAACTTATGTGTAATAACATCAAAACTTATACCAGTCATATCGAAATGGGACCAAGCAAAACAATGCTCTTTCTTCCTCAGAAAGTCAATTAGAGCAGGTCTGATTACCTCTGGAGCGTCAGAACCAACCAGAACCTTCCTGTCAGGCCTTTCCTCTGCCAAAACAATTTCATCTGTCTCCATGCGTGGGATAGGATTCTCAACAGACCTGACAGGCTGCTTTAATTGCTATGCGAGGGACTTACCTAGGCTAGGAGGTTTCAGGGCTGTCCTGTAACACTCTTGTGCTGTCTGCTGCTCTCCTCTGACCGTTGCTGTCCCCCACTTTGTTGCAATCTTGATGCACTGATGGTACGTTGAAGGTATAGCCTTGAGGTTGTGGATCCATGGTCGCCCTAGGATCACATGGTATGAAGACATGCAGTCTATGACGCAGAACTTCTCGAAAGAGGTGACCCCTTCCACGTAGGTTGGCAGCGTGATCTCTCCCAAGCTGTGCTTTGTCTCGCCACTGAAGCCTACCAGGACGCTGTACTTCTTCGTTACATCTGAATCTTTCAGTCCCATAGCTTCCAGTGCTTCCATCATTATGAAGTTGACTGAACTGCCACCATCTACCAGGACTCGTCTGACCATGCAGGTCCCAATCTGGATCTTGATCACCAGTCCATCATGATGAGGCCCATGCACTCCCTGAAGATCTGACTCATCGAACACAATCTCCTGGGCTGAATCTGGTTGTCCCGCTGGTGGTCGTTGCCTGTTCTCCACAGCCACATGCTTCGCAGCAGAATAGGTCAGTCCACAAATATCTGAACCACCAGAAATGAACTTTACCTCATGGGTTATTGGTGGTGGAAGATCCCTCGGTTCATCCTGCTCTGCCCTGTTCTTCCTGTTCCTGGGCAAGATATCCTTCAGGTGACCATTCTTTAGCAGATGAGCAACTTCCCTCCTGAGAGCTATGCAGTCCTCGGTGATGTGTCCAATATCAGAATGGTACTCACACCACTTGGTTGTGTCTCGCCTTGGATTGGGCTTCTCGCTTGCTTTTGGCCATCTCACTGCTGAGCCCAACTTGTCCATCTTGCAGATTAGTCCAGGCATATCCACGGAGAAGCACTACTTTGAGACTGGAGGTCAAACTCTGGCTGTATCTGTCTGCTCATCCACGGCGTTTGCCTCCCTCCTAGTTGGCCTCTGGTATGGACCAGGCATGCTGTTGTTGTGTCGTTGGGTGGTGACTTTTCGCTCAGCCCTGCCCTGGTCCTGGTACCGTGCCCTGAACTGCTGGTCCTCCTCTACCCTGATCTGGGCTAGAGCCTTAGCCTGCACATCCTCAAAGATAGAACAAGGGTAGCGAGTTAGTTCAATATAAAGATCAGAATCTCTAACCAAACCTTGCCTGAAGGCCTCTATGGCCGTGCCGATGTCGCATTGTGGGATGGACACTTTCTCTTTGTTGAAACGGTGAAAGAAGTCTCTCAGAGACTCGTTCTCATTCTGGATGACCTCAGACAGTCATCGTCCGCTTCCAACATTCTCGCTCTTGGCGAATCAGACGTTGAAGAGGTTGATCAACTTTGCAAAGCTTTTGATACTCCTGATTGGCAGGTTGATGTACCACTGTAAGGCTGGACCAGTCAAGGTTGACCCAAAGCCTTTGAACATGCAGGCCTCCCTCTTCTCTGCTGGGATCGCGGCATTGAACATCCTCTGCTTGTACTGTGCCACATGCTCCAGGGGATCAGCTGTTCCATCGTAGAGCTTGAGGTTGGGCGCTGTGTACTTCTTTGGCATCTCCACCATTGCAATGCAGTCATCGAAAGGCGAATCTGCGTAGCTTTCTGGCGTTGCTTCCTCTATGGGTGGTGGAAGTCCTGGAACCTTTCGCGCCAGTTCTGAGAGTTTCTGCAACTCCATCATCATGAACTGCATGACCTGGCCTGCACTAACTCCTTCTGGTGTCTTTGGGTTACCATCTCCACCTGCACCGTTGTTCTCTGGGTCCTCATCCACATTGTGTGGGTCACCTTTTGATCCTTTTGACCCTGTACAAGAGAAAGCAGAGAAGTCAAGTTGCTTGATCACATCAGAAAATGGAGTACCTGGTGGGATCCTGGTGATAAGGCTAAGTAGTATCGCCAATATCAAAATAAACCTAACAGACAACTAACAGCAGCTAGCGGTAAGCAGGATCGTATCCACAGAGAAACGGAGTACTTTTAAGTTAAAGCGGGCGAAAACAGGTCTAACTCAGGGTGTGAAAATGGAGTTTGTTTAAGCTATAAACTAAAACAGATAATAAAGCAGATGAACTGAAATATATAAGAGGGAAGATTAGGGCATCGGGTTCAATGTGACAACGATTCAGGAACTCAAATTTATAAGAAGGAAGTGATAAACTGTGCAAATGACTCGGTTTATAAAACGCTCTCTCGAGTCAATTTTAGCCTTAAGCAAATTTAGCGGGCTCTCGCAACTTACTAAATTCGACTTATCAATCTCGCGTAAGTCTAGTTTCAATTAGGCTTTCGATCTTAAACTGAAACAACCTAAGTTCAATTCAATCAAGGCGTCCCTAAATTCAATTGATAATAAAACGCGCAGAAAGAAATCAAGTGCACAGAATATTCAACCAATTTAATCCTAAAACATGTTCCTGAACCAATTATCACAAATTTCCCTAAACCCTAATTAGGAAATTAGCTACACATAATAACAATTAAAACAAGGCAATAATAAGAAAACATGTTAAAAGAAATAATTGCAATTGAAATAAAAACCTGGAATTTTCACGAATGCAAGCGATTCTGATTGAACTAATCTTGAAACTAAACTAAAGTTTTGAGTTTGGAAGAGAGAACTAAAAAGAGAACAGTAAACTAAAACTAGGAATATAAAGCATGAGTCAAGCTTTCGACCTAAGGCCCCTATTTATAGTCTTCCCAAAACTACCATAAAATAAAATAAAACCGTCAAATAATACGTCAGAGCCGGCCACGGCAATGGCCCAGACTGGCCTGACTCACTGGGCCGCTCGCTTTGGTTCCATCCTTAGCCCATCCTTCATCTTGGGCCTTGTTTACTCTTCATTCTCGAGCCCAATACTTGCTTTGGGCCTTTATTCTCCTCGTATCTTTTTTAAGTCTTTTGGTCCTTGAGCTCGAGTTCTCGAGCTCCTGCGTGTGCTCGGGGTTGGTCTTCTCGGTTCGGTTCTCGTATTGCTCCAATGTCTCGGGTTTTGGCTCAAAACCACCAAAACCTGCAAAATGAAAATGAAAAGCAGCAGTAACGAGAAATATAGCAAATAGCTTATAAAACTGGTAATGAACACGAGTAAATGTAGCTAAATGCGACTGAACCGGGGGCATAAAACGTATATAAATAACATGTATCAAACTCCCCCAAACCAAACCTTTGCTTGCCCTCAAGCAAACAGCGTCGGAGAAAATCAAAGTGACACGAACTAATCACGCTAGTATCTCGAAGTGGACGACCTATGCACATGGACATACAACCATAGCCTATTTCGCCGAAAATAGAGCACAAGTCTCAACCATTCACACCACATCGTATCACTAGCTTCTAACACTTACGCAAAAGTAAAACTGACGACAAATCAATTCAAGCGAGGCCAACCGTATGAACCACTAACCATCATCCAATCTTTCCAAATCATTTCCTCTTTCTGTTCTTTCATTTCTTATCTGCATTTTTTCTTTTTCCGCAAATGTGGAGCATCCCTCGTATGTAATACCGTTTAGCTTGACGTTCACTCGGTAAAAATCGCGCTCGGGTACACATATTTCCTTAAGGGTTACATTATTGCTCATACTCACGGTCGCAACCAAATTCATGGCCACTGTGGTTACTCAAGTCAATGAGTCCCCTCCGAAAGCATCGAAGCATTGCTCCAACATTATATGATCTTTCCAAACAAACCACAACCAACAAACCAAACGTTCCACAAACCATTGCCAAGCTCGAATGTCAAAGTCGAAAGTAAACAATGTTTAAAAGCTTAAAAGAATTAAGCAAATACAAGTGGGTTAGTGTTTGAGACTCGCAATCTAGTAACAGGAAACAAACATATAGTGCAGCTACGACGATAGAAAGTCGACTCGGAGATACTAAAGATCAAAGTAAATGCACTAATCAATTCCCCAAGCAGGACAAAGCAGACCAAAAAGACTCGTATTTTTGTAAATTTTTTTGAATTTTTCAATGTTTTTGGGTTTTTTTTTTATATAAATGCACACGAAATAAGAAAATGCAAATGAACTATAAACGCGAAAGTGTTTCTCTCCCCCAAACCAAATCACACATTGTCCTCAATGTGGAAAACAGCACAACCACAGAAGTAGAGGAGGACACATAACATACGGGGAAGAAAAACAAAGACGAGAAAGAGGGTAAAAAGGGGTAAAGAGTGCTCACATTATAAAGTTGGAGCTCCCCCAAACCGAAGTCAATCATGGAGTGCGGCTTAGAATCCACAAATATGCGTCCAAATTAGTCCAACGACGAAGTACTTCGGCATAGCACGCAAGAAGAAACGAAACAGAAAAACTGTGCATGGGGGCCGGTCCAGACCGGCGGCCGGCCGGCCGGCTCCCAGGTTTTTTTTCGATTTTTTCGCTCTTTTCCTTCTTCTTCAAAATTTCACTTACGGTCTTTGGCGAGTCTTGGCCACGGCCGACCGGGATGTCTACTTGTAGCGTCTGCTCCAAAAATACTAAGGACAAAGTCCAAAAGTACCTGCGCGATAAAATCAGCAAATAATACCCTCGTCCTCACGCGCTCGAAATAACGTAAAAAGTCGACAAAACAAACCAAAACAAAAAGTACAAAGTGCAATCAAAATACAACGTCATCGGGTTGCCTCCCGGAAGCGCTGGTTTATAGTCCCGCACGACTCTTCAAAGCTCCAAGAAAATCAAGTCAAAGCAGGCCAAGGTCGTTGGCCATTTGCAACAGCTTCACTTGGCGAAACAGCATCCATTCGCCAAAGCACTCCTCCAGCTCGAGGCAAAGCAGCATAGTCCATTAGAGTGGGTCCGCGATCGCGAAATGGCTCTCCAAATCGCCCCTGTGCTCCAAGTGACTGAACCGTAGGCCCTCCTCCATCACTAGCGTCAAACAAGTCGGCTTTAAGCACTTTCCTCTCCCCCAAACCAACCTTGCAGCTATCCTGTAAAGAACCTGCACACGGAGAGACAATAGAAACGACCTCCAAAGTGTCTCCAGTAGAGTGAGACGGAGGTATAACATTAACAGCACAAACCGACTCAAGACGCATGGGTGACCGCGGGGTATCAGAATGGGTAAAGGTCAACTTTTCACCCCCCACCGTAAAGGCTATCGTCTTATTGCCTACGTCAATAACTGCACCAGCAGTGTGCAGAAAGGGTCTCCCCAAAATGATAGGAATGTGGACATCCTCGGGCATATCAACTACTACGAAGTCGACAGGGATAAAGAACTTTTCAACCTGTACTGGGACGTCTTGTAGGATTCCCAAGGGACGCTTAATCGAACGGTCCGCCATTTGTAAAGTAATGTGAGTGGGTGCTAAAGCTGACAAGCTCATCTTTTGGTAAAGAGAGTGGGGTAGGACACTCACACTCGCTCCAAGGTCACATAAGGCATTGCGAACCACGAACTTACCAATAGAGCAGGGGATAGAAAATGTCCCTGGGTCGTTAAGCTTAGGAGGTTTACCACCCTGCAACCTAGTGCTAGCCTCCCCCACAAAAGCTAAAGTCGACACATCCTCTAACGTACGCTTCCTAGCTAAGACCTCCTTCAAAAATTTAGCGTAAGCAGGAATTTGAGTAACAAGGTCAAGGAAGGGAACATTTACCTGAAGCGTTTTAATGACGTCGACGAACTTCTTAAACTTGGCCTCGGACTCTTCACGTTGTCGACCCGGAAATGGGAGCTTAATTTGAATCGGGGGCGTTGGAGTAGCGACAGGAACACCCGAATGAACACCCAAATCATCTTTCCGCAAGAACAGTCCAAATGGTTGGACTATCATCGCCGGCCGACCGGCCGCTACCGCTGCGCTCGGATCATCATAAAATGTACCGCTCCTCAACGTAATCGCGCACGCAGTATCGGGAGGAGGGTTAGGAGGAGTACCCTGTGATGGCAAGTAACCTGGTTGACGCGATGCTTGCGAAGTGGCTAGTTGAGCCACTTGATTCTCCAAATGCTTTATTGCGGCGTCCTTGGCTTGCCCATCCTTTTGCATTTGGCTCAGCATAGCCTCCTGCATCTTCTGCATACCCATCATTAGTTGCTGCATCTGCGACATCATGGCCTTAGTCTCGGCCAAAGGATCGGGTCCTGGGGTAGTAGGTGGGATGAAGGGTGGTTTTTGGTAGTTAGGTGGGGGCGCTTGGAAATTTTTGTGAGGGGGTTGATAAGGGGCATTTTGTGGAGGTTGGGTGGTTGGGTTGAGGACATTTTGGTAACGATAGAATAACAGCGACCGATCATAACCCGGTTGATTCTGGTACGGCAGGTTCTGATTATAAGACTGGTAAGCGTAAACCTGCTCCTGGGGCGCAACATACCCCGTAGAATAACCTGAATCGTGCCCCGCAATAGCATTAACTTGGGCACTCGACGAACCACTACCCTGCAGCTGGTCAATCTTCGCAGTCAGCGCAGCAAGCTGACTATGGACTGCACTCAGGCTCTCCTTATCACGGTCATTATGCGGGGACCGTGAATTACCCCTAGGCTTACCAAACTGGGCCGAATGGACAGCCATTTCCTCAATCGTTTGCCATGCTTTATCATCATCCGTGTTATTTGCAAATCGACCTCCCGCGGCCGAGTCAAGAATAGCGCGACTCTCAGCATACAACCCATTATAAAAGGTCATAATAATCAACCAATCACCTAGTCTGTGATGCGGACATTCACGAATTAACCGTTTGTAACGGTCCCACGCCTCAGCGAACGTCTCATCAAAATGTTGCTGAAACCCCTGAATCTGACTACGGAGTTGGTTAGTCCGCTCTGGAGGATAGTACTTGCGATAGAATGCAAGAGCTAGACTTGGCCAATCCGTAATACCTGCAGCAATCTAGTCCAAATCTGTGATCCAATCCCGCGCTCGATCACGTTGAGAGAAAGGGAAGAGCATCTCCCTAATTTGGTTTTGAGTGATCCCATTCTGCTTGATTGTCGAGCAGTAATCCGTAAAAACCTGCATGTGTTTCCCGGGATCCTCCGTAGGATTGCCGCTGAATTGGTTACGCTCCACCAAAGAGAGAAAGGCGGGGCGAATCTCGAAATTCCCCTGGACCGTGTTAGGTATCGTAAATCCTTGCGGGATCGACTCGGTCTTGGGAAGCGAGTGACTATATAGCTTAGGCATAGTCGCTCGTGGTGGAGAAGAACCTGGAGTAATTGGTGGTGTGTCCTCTTCGTAGGACGACTGCGCTGCACTAGACTCCGAATGCGACGCTTCCTCTATCTCACGTTCGTAGGTCTCAGCGATTTCTTTGAAGAAATTACGCGTCCGGCGGAAAGTACGTTCAGGTTCAGGATCAAATGGTATTAAACCTGAAGGTGACCTGCGCATAAATAAACTACAAGAAAACGATGAGAAACGGCCTCAAGGAACTAGGTTCCTTGAGACTAAGGAGAAAAACCTGCAACTAAACAATAACTATAACTAACAAAAGCCGTTTCCCCGGCAACGGCGCCAAAATTGATAAGGCTAAGTAGTATCGCCAATATCAAAATAAACCTAACAGACAACTAACAGCAGCTAGCGGTAAGCAGGATCGTATCCACAGAGAAACGGAGTAGTTTTAAGTTAAAGCAGGCGAAAACAGGTCTAACTCAGGGTGTGAAAATGGAGTTTGTTTAAGCTATAAACTAAAACAGATAATAAAGCAGATGAACTGAAATATATAAGAGGGAAGATTAGGGCATCGGGTTCAATGTGACAACGATTCAGGAACTCAAATTTATAAGAAGGAAGTGATAAACTGTGCAAATGACTAGGTTTATAAAACGCTCTCTCGAGTCAATTTTAGCCTTAAGCAAATTTAGCGGGCTCTCGCAACTTACTAAATTCGACTTATCAATCTCGCGTAAGTCTAGTTTCAATTAGGCTTTCGATCTTAAACTGAAACAACCTAAGTTCAATTCAATCAAGGCGTCCCTAAATTCAATTGATAATAAAACGCGCAGAAAGAAATCAAGTGCACAGAATATTCAACCAATTTAATCCTAAAACATGTTCCTGAACCAATTATCACAAATTCCCCTAAACCCTAATTAGGAAATTAGCTAGACATAATAACAATTAAAACAAGGCAATAATAAGAAAACATGTTAAAAGAAATAATTGCAATTGAAATAAAACCTGGAATTTTACGGAGTACCGACGATTACAGTTGAACTAATCTTGAAACTAAACTAAAGTTTTGAGTTTGGAAGAGAGAACTAAAAAGAGAACAGTAAACTAAAACTAGGAATATAAAGCATGAGTCAAGCTTTCGACCTAAGGCCCCTATTTATAGTCTTCCCAAAACAATTTACCATAAAATAAAATAAAACCGTCAAATAATACGTCAGAGCCGGCCGGCCGGCAGCCGGTCCAGACCGGCCGGCCTGACTCACTTGGGCTGGCTCGCTTTGGTTCCATCCTTAGCCCATCCTTCATCTTGGGCCTTGTTTACTCTTCATTCTCGAGCCCAATACTTGCTTTGGGCCTTTATTCTCCTCGTATCTTTTTTTTAGTCTTTTGGTCCTTGAGCTCGAGTTCTCGAGCTCCTGCGTGTGCTCGGGGTTGGTCTTCTCGGTTCGGTTCTCGTATTGCTCCAATGTCTCGGGTTTTGGCTCAAAACCACCAAAACCTGCAAAATGAAAATGAAAAGCAGCAGTAACGAGAAATATAGCAAATAGCTTATAAAACTGGTAATGAACACGAGTAAATGTAGCTAAATGCGACTGAACCGGGGGCATAAAACGTATATAAATAACATGTATCACCTGGATCCTGAGACTTTCTTCTGAGCAGAGGTCTCTAGCTGCTTTTTCAGGGCAACCTCAGCTTTCTTCAGTCTTGCAGCCTCTGCCTTAGCATCCTCTGCTGCCTGCTTGGCCTGTTGCAGTTCCTCCTGGAGCTTCTTCATGGCTTCTATGCTTGGATCTGCCATCCTTCACGTCGGCTGGACTTGTGTTGACTTGAGAGATTTTATAGGATTAATAAACTAGTATCCCCACAGACGGCGCCAATCTGTTCGGGGTGATTTTCTCACACGGTTCGTTTTAGTGAATGTGGATCTACTAGTACTATCCTTTAATTGTGATTGTGATTATCGAATTGTAACGTAAAGAAAAGCAAGAGAAATGGAACAAGACACACGATATGTTACGTGGGAAAAACCCTTAAATGTTAAGGGAAAAACCACGGGCGCCAAGCCAGGAGAGGTTATGCACTAGATCTAGTTCAGGAAATACAAGTTCAGGACTGACTCTGGACCAGCTGGTACAGAATACAAAAAGAGCTTAAAAGCGAGTAAATGTGGTTGATGATGAATGCTTGGAATTTGAATAAAAGTGTTCTGTATTGCTTCGTGTGTCCTCTGATGATCTCTTCTTCTGAAATCTCTTCCTTATATACTGTCCCAGGCTCCAACGTTCCTTTCCCCCTTTGTAGCTAACTTCTCCACCGAATTCTCCAGCGGTTCCCTATCTTCATGGCTTCGTTTCTGCTTCTTGACAAAGTCCTCCAACGTCTACTTCTAGGGTTGCTGTTGTATCTTTGGGCTTTGCTCTTAGCGTTTACTTCTTTTGGTTGGGCTTGGCCCATCCTATCATTTTCTCTCCTAACCTGCACCTTTATTTTGTCTGTACAGTCTGGTGCTGACTGTAAATCTTGGATCTGATTGTAGGCCCTGAACTTGTCTGGACCTGACTGAGGGTTCTGGACCAGCCTGGTTTTCTGGTCCCAACAATATGTACCCTGTGAAACTGTAGAGATTTATTTATGTTATTGCACTAACTGTGGAGGACACTAGCTCCAACACAAACAATACATACAAAACATAAGAACACAACAATAAACACATACAATAATAAAAGTAACAGAAAACTATACCAAAAGCAAAGGATTACCGAAGGATTAGCAAAGGAATTAGAAAAGAGATGATTAGGGTTTAGAGGAGAATTGAGTAGAGTTTATGTGAGGATTAATGAGGGAATTAATGAGAGAGATGATGTCTCACATATTTACATATATTTCGCCCCTTGTTCGTTTGCGTTTCTTTGCGATTCTCGTGCTTTTATATGCGTTTCAGCTCCTATTTCTCTCCGTTTTGGCTCTGCTGCGGTTTTGTGTCTATTTTGTAGGTAAACACGCTAATTTGGAGTATAGGAGGCTTGTCGGGAAGTTTCGTGAAGTTTCGTAAAGTTTCGTGAAGTTTTGAGGTGATTCGAGTTGATTTCGTTGCATTTCGGTTGCGCACGAGCCTCGTTTCAACGAATGAAGGTGTCCCGGGACCTTGGGTCGGGATTTGAAGTTCTCATAATCGTCCTAGACCTCGTCCCTACTCATGAGCCTCGTCCCTATGCCTTGCGACGACAAGAAAGCAAGAAAAAACTAAGTACAAGAAAGTGCACAAAAGCTGAAAAATCTGAAAGCCACGGGACAAGGAGTGTCCCGGGCGGGGTGGCCTTCCCGGAGCTCTGGGATAGCTTCGACTCTTCGTGTGCTTGAAATACTTCGTGTATTTGAAGGATCAAAACATAATATTTTCGCACGAAATTTTTACAGCATTTCAACAACACTTTAAAGTACTTCCTCAGAAAAACTTAGGGTTTGATTAATTTTGCTTCTTGTATTTTCAATTCCGGACTCAAGTACGTTGTTTAGATCGTCTATTTGGTTTTGTTGCTTGGATTATTCTTGTTATCCTCTGAATTTTCTAATTGGTATTGATAATCTCTTCTCCCTTTTCATTATAATTCCATTATATATCATTGTTGATCATGTTTTCATCCATTGTTATTGCTTTTGTTGTTGTTTTCGTCATGTGTGAGTAGTTCTTTATCTAGGGAGGAAGGGTGATCATGGGTGAGTAGTCTTGGATAATTTTGGTGATGTTTTGATGAGGGTTTTGCTTGTGTTTTGGTCATCTCGTTTTGATTGTGTTCGTTGACCCTTGGGCCAAGGTTTTGCGAGCGTTTGCCACCCTTAGACTTAAGACCGAAAGCCTAGTTTAAGGTAGGGCACGAGACTAACCGTTAGGACCCTCGTTTGTAAGTTGCGAGAGCCCGCATTCGAGACCTAGAGGATGCTTAGGACCGAGAGGCCGAGCCTATTCCTTAGCACATGCAACTCCCGACTCATTTCTGTCACCATCCTTTATCCTTGCTTTACCCTTGCTATCCCCGATTCCCTAGACCTTTTCCTTATCGTTTAAACCCCTGTTCTTTCGCTATAGCTTTTAGTAAACCAACCTTTACTCGAACCGAGACTAGAATCACTCAAAATGACCAACATTACGACCATCTTCCTGTGGATTTCGACCCGACTTACCCTAGCTACCCTAGTGTTTGTCCGGTCTATTTTTGATTAGGAGAGTGCGACCAATCGTATCAAATTTTGGCGCCGTTGCCGGGGAGACGGCTTTGTTTTCGTTGTTTATTTGGTTCTTTTCTCTTTGTTACTCTTGTCTCAAGGAACCTTAATTCCTTGAGGCCGCTACTTAAAGCTTCCTCTAGTGTTGTGTATGCCCAGGAACACGTGTACGTCTCAAAAAGGCTTGTCAATTCAGTTTGACCCGTAGCCGGAGCGTACATTTCTAAGGCGTAGGAACTTGCTAAAGGACTTGGAAGCTCTTTCCCCTTCTACTTCATCACCCAAGGAAGCTCACATTGAACCTACACCGGAAGCAAAGAAAATGGTGAAACTTTCCGATCACTCGAGGCCGACCGCGGCTCAAGTTCCTACGGGCAATGCTATGCTCAATATTGCCGCCAACAACTTTGAAGTAAAGCCCGCGTTCATCAACTTGATTGAGCGAAGTCAATTTGGAGGGAGTCCCGGTGAGGACCCCAATCTCCACATTCAAAACTTTTGTGATTATTGCTCTACGATCAAGCAAACGGGTGTGACTCAAGACCAAATACGTGAGATGCTTTTCCCGTTCTCACTTAGGGACAAAGCGAAGTTGTGGCTCAACTCATTGAATCGGGTAGCGCTTGCGATCGTTGATTGGAATTCACTTGTGCTAGCATTCTACCAAAAGTACTTCCCTCCGGAGAAGACCGCTATGCTAAGGAGTCAAATCACGAGCTTTAGGCAAAGGGGTGATGAGTCTCTCTTTGACGCTTGGGAACGATATAAGGAGCTCCAACATCAATGCCCTCACCATGGCATGGACAAGTGGTTTATTTTTATGCAATTCTACAATGGTCTCTACAAAGAGTCACGCCAAGTGCTTGACTCGACCGCGAATGATAGGTTCAACAATATTGATGTGGAGGAGGCCATTGATATGATCGAGGCCATGGCAATTCACAATGCGCAATACGGGAGCTCTAGAAATGTTCCTAGGAGCGGGGGCAAGCACGATGGCGATGCGGTGGCCATGCTTAGCGCTAAGATGGATGATATGACCGCCATGATGTGTGAGATGCGAGCAAGCGGTAGTTCCTCATCAGCTAGTGGCCAAACGGTAGCGGCAATGCATACTTCCAATGATCCCACTTGTGGGTCATGTGGCCCTTCCGGTCATTCTTCCTTAGAATGCCGAGGTATGTATTCCGTCCATGCCTTTCAATCTCAACAAAACAATCCATACTCTAACTACTATAATGAAGGGTACAAGAATCACCCCAATTTGTCCTACAAGAGTCAAAACGATTTGAATCCACCACAACAACACCAAAACAGCCCACAAAACTATCCTACACACAACGTTCCACAAAATTTCAGCTACAACAACCCAAGACCCTACAACCCTCCGGGCTTTAATCGCCCCAATTTTCAATCACAAAATGCTCCACCACCGGTGCAAGCCGCTACGGTCCCCGACCCGATGAGCGAAATGCGAGCCATGATGATGCAAATGGCTAAGAATCAAGAAACGATGATGGCTCAAATTCAAAAGAGCGCCTAAGCGTAGGACGCCGCCATTAAGATGCTCGAAACGCAAGTGGCTCAACTTGATTCTTCTAATCCTCAATGGAAACCGGGTAATTTTCCTTCGCAAGGGTCTCAACCTCATGATACCGTCAATGCCATCTCCTTGAGAAGTGGCACGAGCTATGACGGTCCACCCATGCCTACATATGATGCTCCACCCGCAAAGGTGGTAAGTGAGGTAGACTCTTCTCTTGTCCCTAATGATATGCATGCTACGCGTAATGGTTTTGCAGGAACAAATAGCAATGGAGCACAAGAAGGTGGAGTGGACGTGGGTCCCCAAATGGAGCAGGCCGTGGGGCCCAATGGAGGGGGTGCAGCCGTGGGTCATGGTGGTGTGCACGTGGAGAGCTAGGTGGCCGAGAATCAGAGGGAGCAAGCTCACGTCAAGCCGGTGGAGCCTCCCATTCAAATCAAGTTGCCATTCCCGAGCCGAGTGGTAAAGTCGAAGCTTGATTCTCAATTTGGTAAGTTTATGGAAGTGGTCAAGGACCTAAAGGTAACGGTTCCTTTTACTGAACTTGCCACACAAGTCCCTGCTTACGCAAAGTTTTTGAAAGTCATCCTCACTCGTAAGAGATCATTTAGCGAGGTCGAGACTGTGGCTTTTACTGCGGAATGCAGCACGCTTTTACAAAACCAGTCTCCTCCTAAGCTAAAGGATCCGGGTAGCTTCTCGATTCCTTGCAACATTGGTACTGTTTCTATCGATAATGCTTTATGCGACCTAGGTGCAAGTGGAGTGTCATACCCTACTCGGTATGCGAGAAGCTCAACATGGGGCCTTTAAAGGTTACGAATATCACGCTCCAAATGGCGGGTCGTTCTGTCAAACGCCCTCTAGGCGTTTTGGAGGACGTTCCTGTCAAAGTTGGTAAGTTTTTCATCCCCGTTGACTTTATCGTTCTTGATATGGCCGATGACTCCCAAATTCCTATCATTTTGGGTCGGCCTTTCTTGCACACTGCTGGTGCAATCATCGACATCAAGAACGGGAAATTGACGTTGGATATAGGAGGTGATAAAGTTACTTTCAACCTTTCCAATGCTTTAAAACGCCCAATGTTGGAGGAGCATGTCTTTGTTGTCCACGTTATTGATGATTGTGTGACCGAGAACTTACATAGAGTCCTCGAGAAGGACCCTCTTGAGGCTGTGCTCTGTTGTGATGCGTTTGCAGGTACTTTAGGGAGGATGGACGAGGGTAGAGCTGTGACCAAGGACAAGTTGAGTGCTACTGCGCGTGTTGCTCACCGAGTGGATGCTGTTGACGATGAGGATGGCCGAAATGATGAAGATGATGGAGATGGATATGACGACGAAGAGGATGATGGAACCGGGTTCGTCTACGATGAAACCCACGGATGGTGGTACTTCTAGTACCCGTGCTAAGCCCCCCGTTTGAAGCCGGTTTGGAGGAGGGGGCGTTTCATTGTGTATATATCATGTATGTACTTTGTTTTCTTTTGCGGCTTTTGCTCGTTTTTCTCCCCTATTTTTATGGTCCCTGGTTGATGTGCTTTAGGACACATTGGGGACAATGTGTCATTTGGTGTGGGGGAGAAACGCTTTGCTTTTCATTTTGCATTTTCTTTTTCGTTTTTCGCTTTTTCAAAAATCTCACAAAAACACAAAAAAATCAGAAATTCTCGAAAAACTACCAAAAATATGTATCCCGTTCTGTTGTTGCGAGCTTGTTTTGATCTTATTCTTTCCCGACATCCCTTCCCTTGTTTGCTTTAAGCTTTGGCATGATTTTATTGTTTTGGATTAGCGCTACGGGAATGTTTAGACGCTTGTAGATGATGGCATGTGCTTTTACTTTGTTGGCTTTATCATTCACGGACTATATCTACTCTTATTGTGAGGTTTTGAGCCTCCAGAGGCCGGTTCATCTATCCCGGTCCCCATGCTTTGATTGTGAGTAGTTCTCCTCGTGAGGTACGTAATATCAACACGCATAAGTGTGGCCCCTATCCCGTTTTTCACCGCGATTTTGTCACTTGTTTTGCATATGAGGCTTTAGTTGATTTTCACATGATTCACCTTGTTTTTACTTTGATTTATCCTCCCATATATGATCCTAATCCCCTTACCCGCATGAGTTTGCTAGCTACATTACCAAATAGCCCACCCTAGCCTAGCTAGTGACCGCTTTTGCTTACTCTTGTGCTTGTCCTTCGGGTTTTGATCATGGCTAAGACTTGCTGATGTCGTGTGCTTGAGAGTGTTGGTGAATTTGAGTCGGGATTGCTATTTCCCCGACCTTTTTATGAGGTATTTCCGCAACTTACCAAGTGTGCTATTTAGCTCAAGAAAAAAGACACAAAAATCAGAAAAAAACAAACACAACACACAAAATATAAAAAAGAAAAAATGTGTGCACAAAAATGAAAGAGTTGTTGTTGTTGTTACATGAGCGAGCACTTGTGATCATTTGTTATGTTGCGATGATGTGTAGAGGAGACCGAATTGCTGATTTCGGTCCATTTTTCATGAGAGTTGGGTTTCGTTTTGGTTGGATGAGCACTTGAGTAGTACTAGTGGTTTCTAGTGGCTTAGCTCCACGATTCCATAATCATTTGTTCCACCTTGTCACCTTTACCTCTCTATGGCCTTTACACCCTCATATCCTATGTAAGTCATCATGTTTGCTTCGTTTTTGTGACATTATTGTGTACGGGAATACGAGATTTGGTCCACATTAGATTGCGGGCGTGCTTCCACAAGTCGAGTAGGTGAGTGTCATCACATATATCACCTTGTTCATCATTTGTGCTAGAGTGGAAACCGCGAGAGGTCCGTGATTTGATTGCTAGAGAGCCTTTGTTTAAGCCATGCTATTCATTTTGCGCCGTCTTGTAATTCTCATCCGTTAGCTTGCTATTTCCATACGTCCCATGTTGCTTCGGGATCGATTGCCATTTGCTTGAGCTACTTGCGGTTTGGTGACTGTTCGGGGAAGTTTTCTTATGCTCGCTTTGTCCTCTATTTTCTGTCAGCTTTGTTGCTTGAAGACAAGCAACGGTCCGATTTGGGGGAGTTTGATGTCTCACATATTTTCATATATTTAGCCCCTTGTTCGTTTGCGTTTCTTTGCGATTCTCGTGCTTTTATATGCGTTTCAGCTCTTATTTCTCTCCGTTTTGGCTCTGCTGCGGTTTTGTGTCTATTTTGTAGGTAAACGCGCTAATTTGGAGTATAGGAGGCTTGTCGGGAAGTTTCGTGAAGTTTCGTGAAGTTTTGAGGTGATTCGTGTTGATTTCGTTGCGCTTCGGTTGCGCACGAGCCTCGTTTCAACGAATGAAGGTGTCCCGGGACCTTGGGTCGGGATTTGAAGTTCTCATAATCATCCTAGACCTCGTCCCTACTCATGAGCCTCATCCCCATGCCTTGAGACGACAAGAAAGCAAGAAAAAACTAAGTACAAGAAAGTGCACAAAAGCTGAAAAATCTGAAAGCCACGGGACAAGGAGTGTCCCGGGCGGGGTGGTGTTGGTCCCGGCCGGGGTGGCCTTCCCGGAGCTCTGGGACAGCTTCGACTCTTCGTGTGCTTGAAATACTTCGTCTATTTGAAGGATCAAAACATAATATTTTCGCACGAAATTTTTACAGCATTTCAACAACACTTTAAAGTACTTCCTCACAAAAACTTAGGGTTTGATTAATTTTGCTTCTTGTATTTTCAATTCCGGACTCAAGTACGTTGTTTAGATCGTCTATTTGGTTTTGTTGCTTGGATTATTCTTGTTATCCTCTGAATTTTTTGATTGGTATTGATGATCTCTTCTCCCTTTTCATTATAATTCCATTATATATCATTGTTGATCATGTTTTCATCCATTGTTATTGCTTTTGTTGTTGTTTTCGTCATGAGTGAGTAGTTCTTTATCTAGGGAGGAACGGTGATCATGGGTGAGTAGTCTTGGATGATTTTGGTGATGTTTTGATGAGGGTTTTGCTTGTGTTTTGGTCATCTCGTTTTGATTGTGTTCGTTGATCCTTCGGCCAAGGTTTTGCGAGCGTTTGCCACCCTTAGACTTAAGACCGAAAGCCTAGTTTAAGGTAGGTCACGAGACTAACAATTAGGACCCTCGTTTGTAAGTTGCGAGAGCCCGCATTCGAGACCTAGAGGACGCTTAGGACCGAGAGGCCGAGCCTATTCCTTAGCACATGCAACTCCCGACTCATTTCTGTCACCATCCTTTATCCTTGCTTTACCCTTGCTATCCCCGATTCCCTAGACCTTTTCCTTATCGTTTAAACCCCTGTTCTTTCGCTATAGCTTTTAGTAAACCAACCTTTACTCGAACCGAGACTAGAATCACTCAAAATAACCAACATTACGACCATCTCCCTGTGGATTTCGACCCGACTTACCCTAGCTACCCTAGTGTTGAGTTTGGCATTATTTTTGATTAGGCGAGTACGACTAAGCCTTATCAAGAGAAGAGAGAGTTTTTAATTAACGAATATATCAGAAGCTTTAAAATGAAATTAGGGTTAGGAAGGCTTAGGAAATATAAAGGATGTTGTATAAAAAGAATCACAAGCAAACCCGGTAAACTGCTAGCAAAACAAAGCCGAATCCCACGGTTTAGACTGAACCTGGCTCGGTTTGCTCTTGAACTCAAGCGGTTCGGCTGAACTCGCTTGCCCAGCTCTAAACTTGGCGGTTTGGGCTCTGAACCTCTAGGTTTAAACTGCAAGTTTTTGGTCAGAAATTCTTAGCTCCAAAAATCCATCCTCCCAACTTAATATTCATACTTCCACACCCCCAAACTCCTCCTAACACTTCCTTAGCCACTCATACACCCGCACTTCGGAAACCACCTAGGTTAGCGCTACTACAGCCCGCCAAAACGACACGTGATCGAGTGAAACGATTTTCTCGAGCCAAAAATGAGAAAATCATGAGAAATGAAATATGAATAAATGACATACGAATAAATGAGGTACAAATTTATACTCATGAAGCGAATTATAAAATGTAAGAAAAAGTCGAGGTGTCACATTCTCACCTCCTAAAAAGAAGTTTCGTCCTCGAAACTTGAGAACAAAAGGATACCAAAACGTGTGAGAAAGGTCTTACCTCCAACGACTACCATTCTAGAGATAACTATCTCCACTCACCTGAATAACGAAAGGATAGCTCTCCTAGCCTATGTCCTCTCAACCAAGCCTCGCATACCCCAAGATGAGTACACACTTGGAAAACTAGTACGCACAAGGTAAGCAGCTAGGACGGATCCCCCAAAAGAAATAAGGACATCCAAGAATAGGAATGAACATAGAACGGTTTCCCCCGTGAAAAGGGTAATAAGAGTATCCACGGAAGTAACACCCCGACCCCAACTAAAGGCCGAAAGGTCACCCACGGTAGCTCGCCAGGCTGCATACATCGCCCACAAACCAACACGGGTCTTTTCTAGCGCACTTTGTCCTCACTCGTGCGCATCCTGGAAACTTCCCAGGATGTCACCCATCCTAAGACTACTCTCCAGCAAGCACGCTTAACTGAAGAGTTTTTAAGATGAGCCACCAGAAAAGAAGATGCATCTTGTTGATATGAGTAGTACTTACAATCCTTTTAAGCACTTTGTCACTTGAGCCAACACATGAACCTCTTCAACGGGGTTGCCGGACCCGAATAACCTCGAACCCAGCTTGAATAACCTCGAACCCGGCCCGAATAACCTCGGACAAAACCGGGTGTTACACACCTCCACTTGAGTCAACAACCACCAACATACACGGCTCAACACAACACACACATACGGCTCAACCGACCTCCTCGAACCATCCAAACACGTAACCAATCGACACAAGCGCGAGAGTAAGCGCAGAGCACTAGGTGAAGCAACAAGAATCACCTCCAGTGAAGCAACAAGAATCACTCAACCCTATGGCGGAACAGCAACAAGAAGTTCCTCAATCATAATAGTCTAAATTTGGCCAAATCCCACCGAGCAACACGAACGGTGACGACAATATATAACCATAGTCTCTAACCAACATGGTTGAGAACCCATAATAATTCTAACTAAACAACAAGAATAGTTCAGGGGACTATGGGCGGTATCCGTCCAAACTAGGACGTCATAGCTCCTCACATACGTGCTAAACAGTACACGCATGCAAACTTAACTCAAGCATAAGAACAAATGGGGAATAAATACCCCTTACATCCAAATCCAAAACCAACATAAGTATGAAAACGATAAATAAGTATAAGTCTAATCCAAAGTCTAATCCAAACAATCAAGAGCTAGCTACGGGGTCGACATTTCTCACGGCTTCTCACACAAACCAGTCCCCGCATGCAAACCTGCCACAAAGAAAGTAACAGCCAGAATCAGTGGGGAGTAACTAGGTTCTCCCCAGTCATATTTCAACATCATAAACTCAACCAACAACTCAACAAGTACCTTACCTGGCGTTTCTATCCTCCAAGAGGATGACTGGTGACACCATCTCCGTCGTCACCGCTATGTACAATACTAGCGTCTCTCCTGTGACTGGCCTCGCCAGCGTTGGCAAAGTAGTAAGGTATTGTTTGAGCTGATCAAACGCTGTCTGCTGCACTGCCCCCAGTCAAATTTCTTGTTCCCCTTCAGTACTTGAAAGAAAGGTGTCGACTTGTCGGCCGACCGTGATATGAACCTGGACAGTGTGGGAAAATATCTGTATATATCCCCTTTAATCATCGAGGATTATAATGAAATTCATACTATATGATTAATAGTCATAAAAGAAATTGCATAATTAAACAAGAGATTAGAAATAACTTTGAGTCCTTGCTTTAATAGTCAAAAGGGGAGATAGTCCCATTATCAATGAGCTTTTTCACGCGTTTTTCATTTATTTGTCCCAGACGGCAATGCCATAGATAGGTTTGATCTTAGCCACCAACCTTTGTTTTCTTATTACTCACATGCAATGTATCTGTGGTTTGATCTAAAACATAAATTCCATTTATGGAAACTGCTTTGCCATAAATCATATCGTTTAAAGAGAAAATACAGCTATTATCCTTTATTGTAAACGAAAATCCGTCTTTATCAAGTACAGAAACAGAAATAATGTTTTTAGATAAACTAGGTACGTAGTAATAATTATTCAGAAATAACTCAAATCCACTCGGGAGTTGGATTACATATGTTCCCACTGAAACGGCAGCAACTCTTGCTCCATTCCCTACACGCAGGTCCACATCACCCCTTGCGAGAGTTGTGATGTTTCTTAGGCACTGCAAATGATTACACAGATGAGAACCACAACAAGTATCAAGTACCCAAGTTCCGAAACTTGCATGGTTAATCTCAATCATATGAATAAAAGATGACATACCAACAGGAGTGACGCGGCCTGATTTTATGTCTTCAGCATACACGAGACAGTTCCGCCTCCAATGCCCAGTCATGTGGCATTGGTGGCACTCCATGCTTTCTTTGCTCTTTGTCTTGCCTTGTGAGCTACCGCTAGACTCACCAGGCCCACTCTTGACATTTCCTGGCTTCTTGAACTTTGGCTTCCCTACAGTTAGGTTGGCCTGAGCCTTGCCCTTACCCTTGCCCTTGTTTGCAACCATGAGAACATCTTGCTTCAAGCTCCCACTCAATTTCAGATCATTCTCGGTCTGTACGAGAAGCGAGTGGAGCTCATGAAGACTTTTCTTCATGTCATTCATATAGTAATTTGCCCTGAAAAAGGCAAAACCATCATGAAGTGAATGAAGCACACGATCAATGATGATCTTCTCATCGATTTTGCAACCAAGTGCCTCCAGTCTCTCGACATTCTCGATCATGTCAAGAAGGTGTGGGCTAACCGGTTGGCCCTTCTGGAGTTTTGCCTCAAAGAAGCGACAGGTATACTCATAACTAATGATTCTCGGTACTTTCGAGAATTCCTTAGAAAGAGTGGTGAAAATCTTGTTTGCACCTTGGGCAATGAACCGCTTTTGCAAATTGGATTCCATTGAATAGATGAGTACTTTCTTTATCGCACCCGCCTCCATCACGAAATCACTATAAGCAAGCGTTGCATTGACTCCTGCATCCGGACCTGGGTTAGGCGGTAGTGGCTCAGTCAAGTACTTGAGCTTACCGTCAGCAATGGCAGCATTCCGTAATGCCACCTCCCAATCCGCAAAGTTGGACCCATTATTCTTCAGTCAAGTAGACTGATTCATATTGTCCATAAGTATCTTAAGCCAGGATTCACGTCCGAGCGTGGCACTTGGCATTGGGTCGTCTGTACTTCCAGCCATTTGTTATTTTAGCAGTTATATCTTTATATAATGAATTCAAATACTGTAAAAAGAAGAACTAAATATAATAAGAATTCATCGTTTTAAATTTAAGTCTAAATGCAAAACTGTTTAACGCGATGACTTATGTATTTATACAATTGACCTCCCTCAAGAATTATATAAATGATCCCAAGACTCAATTTCTGTAAATTGATAAGCCAACCTCTTGGCTAATTCTACCTTTAGAATTCTCAGCCGATAAATTGCTGTAAATTCTATCTTCTAGTCCACTATAATCACGAGATATTAATCGGACTACAATGTTGAAGTAAAATAGGTCAACACTCACTACTTACCCAACGTAGAAGGGGTCATATGGAGAGTAAGGTCCTATATGCCTACCGACGAAAAAAGGGTTCATATTAGTTTTCCCTATAAAGACTAATCTCAATTTTAGTTTTAGAGGAAGATCCCATCATCTTTTTAATTCATTTTAATTGAACAAAGGTCTAGCAAAACGAGAATGATTTAAACTAAGGTGATGGCCTTATAAACGAGTGACATCGGTATGTCCATATAATGAAAATGCAAACTATCTGAGTCATTTTTCATGCAATTTTAGGTGGTTTGGTTTAGGCGGAATATGATGCAACTATCTAACATGCAAAAATAGCAACGAGAATGGAAAAATAAAACGCAAAATAAAAACACCTAGTGTAGCCTATCTACCAAAATAAACAAAAATACAAGTTGGAATCCATCCTTGGACCCTTGAAGCTTGTCTTGATGTTCCATCTTGGTCCATATAGCGGGAGTGAGCCATCTGATCTCCATCTTGAATCTTCTCAAATTACAATTAAAATTACAAATGCAAACCTATTTACATTGTAATTCAAAATAATTCCAAAAATTAAAATTACAAGAGGGGAAATACAAGATCTCAAAATACAACCAAGACTATGTTTCCATCATTACGAAAGCATAATCTACTAAGGTCACACTAGTAATTACAACCTTTTGTACAAAATAATGCGAAAAATTAAACCATTCAAACAACATTCAACAATATAAAAGCATCAACTAAACAAAATTAATCATTATTAATTACTCAAACCACCTTTTAACATGATCAAAATTATGTGACAATTCCTCAATTGCTTACATCTTTTTTAATCTATCATAATCCAATTTAATTCATATTATCAAGTATAACATAAATTAAATCCAACATTATTTTAAACCTTTTTAAAATAATAGGGTATCAAACAAGTGTGAAACTTTTCACAAACCTCAATCATACATTATCTTTATAATGTATAAATCAAAACTCGGTTTAAACATAAAAATAAACCGAAATATGCAAAATCAAATAAAACCGAAACAAAAAAAAAAATAAACCGAAATTTTTTATATTTTGTTTTTAAATCTAACTCAAATTAAACAGGTTTAATTCGATCACGCTTATATTAACTAGATTGGTACAAAACAGACAACATCTAATCATGTATTAAACATTGATGTAATATTTAGATCATTCAAATTAACCTTTTAACATGAATATCTAAATCATATGATACCTGTTGGGCCCAAATTTTCCAGCCCAGATTTGGCCCAGGCAATCTGGCCGCAATAAAGCCACCAGACCCTGGGACAGACCCTGGTCAGACCTGGACAGGACCCTGGTCAGGACCCTGGGCACAGGACCCTCAGAAGTCCCGCCAACGGATCTATCTCAATCATAACGGATAGTCAAAGGAAGTAGCGAGAAAGGGGGAAGCCTTACAACAGAAGGAGCAAGTCAAGCCTATTAATGAGGGAGTGATAACGGCTAAGAAAGGAGAAGAAAGGGGAGAAAAGTCAGCAAGATTACAACTATAAAAGGCCAGCTAGGGTTCAAGGAAGGATCATTCCACATTGAGCAACTTTATTCAGCATCCAACGACTATACCACAACATACCACAGCATTCAAACACTCCAAACACATTTTACAGCAAATACTTAGTATCATTCAGCAAGTCTTGTACAACGTAACGTGCCTTAGCACCAAAATCTTGTAATCCTTCTTTGAATAGTGGATAGTTGGTGGGACAAGAGCTTCCCCCCGCGGTCGTTTCCCACATCGGGTTTTCCGCGTAACCAAAAAACCTTCGTGTCTTATTTCGTTTTCGTCATTTCTTTTCCTTGAGTTTTCGTTACAATTCTTAGTTTGGCATACGATAAGGTCGCTTTAACCCCAACACAATAAATTAAGCTTTGGTAAATTTTTTGCCAAAACATTTGGCGCCGTCTGTGGGGAATAGCGATCATTTTTGTAGCCAGATTCATTTCTCCATCTAGCAATCATGTCAACCAACGACAATCAAGGATCAAGCAGCGCACCGGCGGTGTCCAGCGCAGGACGCTCTTCAGCGACGGTCCCAGGGTCCTCAACTGCCCTGGTGCCCACAACTAGCAGGATGGTGCCCACTACCGCAGCCACTACCCAGCCTGGACGTGTCACGGGGTCCCCTGCACCTGTGGTTGCGTCCGCAGGAGTCCCTAGGACACCTTCTACAGCGTCCAGAGGAACGCCGCCAGCCAGCACCGGAGGATTCGGAATGCCCTTGGGATGGCTGCCAGGGTCCGTAGGAGGCCCCCAGGTTGCTAGCGCACAGCCTCAGGATCCGCTCCACACCCTCATGAGGGGCATGGAGTCGCTGTCCAGAGTTATGGATCAAGTACGCAGAGGAGGCGAGGAAACCGCTAGGAGGCTGCAGGCTCTGGAGTCCAAGGTCCAACGAGGAGGCATCGGAGCAAAGACTTCCGAGCCGATCATGGAGGTGCAGCCCCAGCAAGGATCCTCAGAGCCGGTGACCCAACTGGATCTTGGAGGAGTGAACCCACCCTCGGCCGTTCAAGACCCTGGAGGCATCACCATTGACACCTCTCTCAGCCTTGACAGCCAGCAGCCAAGCTCAGGTAGCCTCTTGACCAGCAACTTATTCGGGTCTAATCCACCTTTCTTGACAGGAACTCTAGAGCGGAACCTGGAAGGAGCGATTCTCGGATCGATCGTGGCTAGCCGCCGCGATTCGCGAACCCGATTAAATCATGACGCTAGGGTCCTGGCATTGGGCTCAACAGCGCCGTGGAGCAGCAGCTGCAGGAGCTCAAGAGCATGATCGCCAGGATCCCAGGGATTCCCAGGCCGCTGCAGAGAGCAGGAGCAGACAGCTACGCTGATTCGCCTTTCGTGGACATCATCTCACATACCAATGCTCCGAAGGGCTTCAGCCTTCCTACCATGACGCTGTACGACGGGACCTCAGATCCTCAGGACCATGTGAACCAGTACAAACAGAAGATGATGGTGGTCACAGCCATAGGGTCCTTAAAAGAGGTTTGCATGTGTAAAGGTTTTGGCTCCACTCTAACCGGAGCCGCTCTGGAGTGGTTCGTCAACCTCCCCAACAGATCGGTCACCTCATTTGCGGACCTGGTCAACTTGTTCCAAAGTTAGCCGCATGCAAAGCAGAAACCCGGTAAGCGGACTAGCGACTGCATCACCTGGTGCAGGAGGCTGAGGAACCTACCAGGGATTTCCTCAATAGATTCAACAAAGAAAAGATCTCGATCCCCAATTGTGACGTGGAGACCGCCATTGAGGCTTTCCGTCAAGGCCTTCAACAGGACTCAGAGTTGTATCAGGAGTTGACTAAGTACCCTTGCTTAGCCTTTGAAGAAGTACAAGCCAAAGCGTTGGCCTCCATAAGGTTGGAGGAGGACGAGAAAGCATGGAGAGACTCTAATGAAATCAAGCATGTTAGCAGAAAAGCTCAACCAGACAGGAAAGTTGGACGGTCCAAGCCATACGACAGATCCTCCTTCCAATAAGGCTCAGGTTCCTGTCGGGTCCTTCGCAGGGCCCTGACAGGATCCTGTCAGGCCCCTCCCAGCACTCTTTTGGCCGTTTTGCATGGCCTCCACATTCATAAATGCGGAAACCATGCAGGGGGCAAGGACATGCAACAAGATTACTACTCGCCAGCTTGGCACTGCACCTGAAAACGGTGTTTCATTTTGAGGGTCTCGACGACCACCTAAAACATTGTGTCCTCAATAGGTTTATTCATTTTATTTTTTAATCCATATTTTGTTTTTTCCGCTTTAAGGGTTTTCATTCTCTTCCTAGGTTGCAAATTTTTCTTATGTTCTTCCTTAAAAACCTTTAATTTACCCTTTCAATCGTTTTAAAAGTTATTTTGCGTTTCGCTGCTGAGATACCCCGTGGATCCTGAGGCCTGAGGACCCTGATGTACCCTCAGGATCCTGGCGTGCCCTCATCATTCTGAGGTACCCTCAGCAGGTTTTATTGGTTATTCTTCCGTGAAAATTCTTTAAACCGCTCCGAATCGTTTTTAAAGTATTTCTGCATTTATGATTTGTTTAAAACCTTTTATCCTTTTAAGAAATCCTTATTTAAAGCTCATTTCTGAAAATACAAGTAATGTCTGAGTCATCTCAGAGAGCTTCTGAAGCTTCACTCCTTCATAAGGTATCGACCCCTGGGGTCACAAGGGACTCCATGGCTCCCAGCTTCGTCACCCAGGATCCTCTCACTCGTGTTTCTTCTTTCAAAAGTTTTTCTTTAGAAATGCATTTTTAGGAACCCTAAATGTCCTTTGTTGTTTTTCGAAAATCCTTTCCTTTTGAAGAAATGAGGGTGAAAGTGAAGCCTGGTTGGCCAGACATTTATCCTCCTTGGAGAGGACTTCGTGCGCGTGGCGATAGGGGACGAATGAGCGCCCCGTTCCGGACATCTCAGATTCCAGTACCACCACAGTCACCAGACAAGGCTCGGCATCGGGGATAAACATGACCCCACTTGGACATTAAGACTCCAGGCCGACACTAAGTCGACTCTAAAAGCATGCATACAAAATGAACACGCGCGCTACAATCGAACGTAATCAAAGCATGGTTGGCCACCATGACTTTCCATCATCATACTCAAGGTCCCTTGCAGCAAAGGACCCTGAGCACATATGTTTGGCAAGAAGGGAAGTTCGCCTAATAAGCTTGATAGATTATTCACATGTTTCGAGTTGCATTAGCTAGGTGTTTTTAGCTGATCCATGTTTGCATTGTCGCTTTCACCCCTGCGGTATTGTTTCCTCTGTTTCAGGTCCCTCAATCGCTACAGCATCCTCGGCAGGCGCCTCAGCTGACCCTGGCCCATATAGTCAAGGGCATCAGAAACGATCTAAGTACTTGCAGCAGCTCTTTCGCCATATCAGCGTCCTCCGCTCTATGTCATTGTTGCCTACCCAAGAAGGGAAAAGGAAAACAGTCCGCCAATCCACCAAGTGTCAAGCACGAACAAAATCGAAGCAGCCGAAGTACATCCAGAGTTGAAATATAGGGGAGTCACGCAAAGCAATCTGAGAATGAAAATTCCTGCTCAGACTTCGAGATATCCTGAGCAGAAATTTTGGGGGCAAATGTTGGGCCCCAATTTTCCAGCCCAGATTTGGCCCAGGCAACGGTCGCAGCGAAAGCCAGCTCAGGACCCTGGACAGGACCCTGGTCAGGACCCTGGACAGGACCCTGGTCAGGACCCTGGGCACAGGACCCTCAGAAGTCCCGCCAACGGATCTATCTCAATCATAACGGATAGTCAAAGGAAGTAGCGAGAAAGGGGGAAGCGTTACAACAGAAGGAGCAAGTCAAGCCTATTAATGAGGGAGTGATAACGGCTAAGAAAGGAGAAGAAAGGGGAGAAAAGTCAGCAAGATTACAACTATAAAAGGCCAGCTAGGGTTCAAGGAAGGATCATTCCACATTGAGCAACTTTATTCAGCATCCAACGACTATACCACAACATATCACAGCATTCAAACACTCCAAACACATTTTACAGCAAATACTTAGTATCATTCAGCAAGTCTTGTACAACGTAACGTGCCTTAGCACCAAAATCTTGTAATCCTTCTTTGAATAGTGGATAGTTGGTGGGACAAGAGCTTCCCCCCGCGGTCGTTTCCCACATCGGGTTTTCCGCGTAACCAAAAAACCTTCGTGTCTTATTTCGCTGGCCATTTCTTTTCCTTGAGTTTTCGTTACAATTCTTAGTTTGGCATACGATAAGGTCGCTTTAACCCCAACACAATAAATTAAGCTTTGGTAAATTTTTTGCCAAAACAATACCAAAAATATAAAGCAACATGAGGTTTATTAACATTCATCTCATAATTTATCTATGTCCTAATTCAATCATTATTGAATCATAACATTAACAAAATTCATATATTATCATCTTAACCTTTTAAATTAACAATATCTGGATCAAATGGAACCAAAAAAAATAAAACAACTCGGCACGCACAAAAATAATTTCGGCCAAATTAATTTTTTTTATAAAAACTTGTTTTTTTTTTTTTTATTATGAATTATACAAAATTAATTTTTATGAAAATCATATAAACAATTTCATAGCCCTTAGGCTCTTATACCACTTGTGGGAAAATATATGAATATATCTCCTTTAATTATCCAGGATTATAATGAAATTCATACTATATGATTAATAGTCATAAAAGAAATTGCATAATTAAACAAGAGATTAGAAATAACCTTGAGTCCTTGCTTTAATGGCTAGAGAATGAATATCAAAAGTATGATATCTACTAATTGTAGCACCCAAGATTGAATAAGATATGCTTCAGTTCTTGCTAGAAAACTTTTAGGAAAGAAACTGCTTCTTTCTAAAATTTGTGTTGTGAATTATGATGAGTGAATTAGAAAATTAGGTTAAGTCAATTACTCCTTCTCCTCTTCAATCTCACGGCTCCTCTATATATATTGGGGAGAAAATTTTCTTTCTAAAATTTTCTTTCCAGAATATAACAACTTGTTGACCAAGAAATCAAAGTTTATCTTCACTCTTTCCTCTTGGTTTCCTTAGCTTTATAATATAATGTAATATATATTACTAGTGTCATTATCATGGACCCACTATAATATACCATTAAATATAAATATTCATATATTTATAATTTGCTAATTAATTATAACAGTTTATGTTTAATTAGCTTACATTATATTTAACAATTAAATATAACATTTTATATTCAATTTACGAATTACATTTAATTCGTCTCAGCTAACATTATTTAATCTTTAATAAATGGCCGTATCATCATCACACTGACTAACATTTTAGTCAAAAACACTGACTAACCTTTTTTTTTTTTTTTGATAAAAGCCCGACAAGCGGACTAATCCATTAGATCAGAATCGTCCTCAACGAGAACAACAATACTCGTGGGAAAATTGTTCGACCAACTACGTCTACCTATGACCCAAGGACAAAAATGAGCTAACGAATGAGCAACACAATTAAACTTACGACTAACAAAAGAAAACGATAGCAACTCAAAATTGATCACATTTCTTAAACACATTATCCTTTAGGTGTGACTTTTAGGGAACAGTTGATCACCGCCATCTGTATGACAATAACGTCAAACTTATCTAGCAAGCCAACCGTTATCGATAAATGTTAATCAACTGATTACAATACAAAATGTACCATGTGAACCTATAGAGGTTTATTTATGTTATTGCACTAACTGTGGAGGACACTAACTCCAACAGACAGGGCAGCCATTCTTCCAGTGAGGACTTGGATGTCCTTGATGCTCTTCGGCGACGGTAGATTGATGATAGCTTTAACTTTTTTCGGATTAGCGTCTATTCCTCTTGAGCTCACTAAGTATCCCATAAATTTTCCAGACCACACCCCAAAGGTACACTTCTTGGGGTTCAGTTTCATTTTGTATTCCCTGAGCAAACTGAAAGTTTCCTTGAGGTCCTCCAGATGCTGTTGGTCTGACCGGCTCTTGACGATTGCGTCATCTACGGACACTTCCATGTTGTGGCCTTTCTGCTTTGCAAAAACGGTGTCCACCAGCCATTGGTAGGTAGCCCCGACGTTCTTCAGCCCGAAAGGCATCATTCGGTACATGAAGACACCGTGGCTAGTGATAAATGCGCACCGCTGACGGTCTTCCTCGTTCAAGTAAACCTGATGGTAACCTGAAAAAGTGTCGAGGAAGCTCAGCGTTGAGTGGCCGCTGGTGGAGTCTACCAGTTGTGCCGCCATAGGGTTAGATCTTTTGTAGGGTCCAGGGTGTTTTGTAGCGCCCAGTACTTCTTGCTTTCTCTTGCGATCGTTGTTGTTGATTGACTGCCACTTTGTTGATGACAGCTTGATATTGTATATTGATTGTTGTACTTTGTAGATGTTGATTGTGGCTTGTTGTACTCTGATCTTAGCTAGTCCGTAGGCCAGGTAAAGTATTTGTCGAGTTATTGGTTACATTTGTCTTATTGAAATATGACTGGGGAGCACCTAGTTACTCCCCACTGATTGTGAGTGTTGCATGTTTTTGCGTCGGGTATGTGCGGGGACGGGATTGTGTGAGAAGCCGTGAGGATTGTCGACCCCGTAGCTAGCTTTAGATGAGAACTTGGATTAGACTCGTTGATTTAGACTTATTATTGTTTTCAAACCATAATGTTTTGGATTAAGGATTGTAAGGAGTATTTACTCCCCGTTGCTAGGCCTCAAAGCCTACCTTTTATCGTTTGTTTAATTGTTCTAGTGAGTGATGATTCGGATTACACGGTGATTCCGCCACCGTGGTTTCTTTTATTTCATTTTCTTTCATAAAACCTTTTTAAAACGTATTTTGCTTTATTTAAATAATCTGGGTTGTTACAGTTACTCTCCACTGACTGTGGTTGTTTCATTCTTTGCGGCAGGTATGCATGCGGGACGGGTGAAGAGTGAGGATAACTGCGAGAATAGCTCTAAAACTCTAGTAGTTCACCAGTTTCGTTTTTTTATTAGTTTAGAGTTTCTTCATCAGTTAGCTCCTCGTACGGATATTTTATTCCCGCTTCTTTAGACTTTGAAGTCCAGATCGTTGTTTTAGTTAGTGGCGATCCGGATTCCACGGTGTTTCCGCAATTGTGGCTCGCTTTTATTTTGTTTTTCTTTATTAAAACCTTTTTATTCATATTTCATTTTTATTGAAAAATTCGGGTTGTTACAACTTATTTTCATAGCATGGATGAGTAGACCCACAGTAACATGGTCTCTAAGCCTTTTGGGACAATCCTTTCATGCATTTAGGTGAGTGAGAGAGATACACAGTATTAGATCATGCATGGTCCTTTAAGGACTACCCTAATGATGCCACTAAACATAATTAGTGGACTTAAGGACCTAGTTCATGTATGCAAAACTAAGCATAAAACCGAAAAACATAAATTAAAAGGGCGGTAATAAAGTCAACTTTATCGAGGTTGATATTGGCTTCTCTTGTGATCAAGATAGATCACCTCCTTCCTTAATCCACCCAAGGATTAATAACCAAAATATTACTATTATTATATGCTACATAATAGCAGTAATACACTTAATATTGTAGAGACTATTTGTTTGAATTTTGTAAGAGTAACCATAGAATAATAATAGTATAATACTTAGGTATTTACTCTCTTTTGCATGTGATTTTGTGAGCTACTATTTGGAACTTATAAGCTGATTTCTCATACTCAAAATGAGCTCATATAGTGGGTATATATAGTGAAATTATAGTGGAGCAGTAAGGCATAAAATGCACTAAAAAATTGATCATAAAAATGATCAAACATGGTCTTTAATGTCCATGCTTTGGCCGGCCAAAATTGGCCTAACTTGGGCTAATTTTTGGTCCATTATTTTGAGTCATATTAACATATAAATGATCCAAAATTATCTTGGGTTCATTCAATATTAATTAATCCATTTAACACTTAAATAGAATAATTAACCAAACGAAATGTACTTAAAAATTAAGTAGTATAAACGACAATTATATCCATATATAATTAGTCACTTTGGGCCTTAATTAGCTAAACCACATTCTCCAATTATTAACCTATAAATCATATTTATTCACTAATCCACTATTAGCAATAAACATCCCATTTAGTGAATTAACAGTTAATCACTAATTCACAATATCACAAATTCTTATTATTCAGTTTTCACTATAAAAGGAATAATAATTCTGTAGCTCTGTATCCAATATACGTCTTACACATTATCTCCTCTTGACTAACTCTTTAGTCATAATATTAAGTGTCTAGTTATACTATACCAAATATAAATAACTAGCCTGTATTGGTCCTCCTCTCTATTGGTGTGACCGAAAGGGATCGGTTGATTACCGCCATCACACGACAGTAACGTCAAACTCTAGCAAGCCGAGTGTTACCGATATGCGTTAATCATGAGTCCTGCTAAGTCAAATGTGTGCTTTAATGGTGTTAAGAAAGAAGGAAAAATAAAGATTTTATCTGTATTAGTTTTTAAGGAAGGCAGGCTGCCTGTTAGGTATTTAGGAGTGCCTATAACATCTGGTAGATTGAAGAAAACAAAATGTGCTGTACTTATTGATAAAGTGGTGGAACATATAAGACGTTTGGGTGCTAAAAAACTTTCTTATGCAAGTAAACTAGTTCTTGTGCAGTCTGTGCTCTCTACTGTATATATTATTAGGCCTCAATGTTCATCATACCAAAAGGGATTCTAAATCGAATTAATGCAATATGTAGGAATTTCTTGTGGGATGGTCAAGTAGAAGGGCAAAGGGTTCCTCTAGTAGCTTGACATAGACTCTGTAAACCTAAGAGAGAGGGAAGACTTGGGTTGAAGGACATCTTGATTTGGAATAGAGCAGCAGTGGGCAAACTAGTATGGTGGATTGCTTCAAAGGCAGATAGTTTGTGGGTATTATGGGTGAATCATGTTTATCTAAAGAACTTTAATTGGCTCAGTTATCAACCTTCTTCAGATTCTTGCTGGTATTGGAGAAAAGTGTGTCAGGTTAAGGAGGATATTAAGGGAGGCTTTAGTGATGAGGTGTGAACCTCAAGTTCCACGGTACAAAGCGATGTGGTCAAAGTGATTATCCCTAAACATGCTTACATTGGGTAGCTTATTCAATGTCAAGCATTGATGTTGAAGGATAACCTATATGGTTTGGTGTTTGTGAGGATAATTTCTATAGTATTTGCTCATTGCAGGTTGAGACCCATGAGCATTTGTTTCTACATTGTGTGTATTGTTAGAAAATTGTAGGTGGTATTTCTCATTGGCTTGGAGTGAATTTAGGTGATGATAACAGGTTGTTTAACTATCTTGACCAGAAGATGGTTGAGAGTGAAGAAATGGATTGTATGTATGGCTTTGGTGGCGAAACAAAGTGAGGTTTGAGTTTAGTGTTGAGCATCCAAGGAATGTCATCAGGTCAGTTATAATTCATGTAAACAGTCGATTCGATGTAATTAACAAGGATAAATAGAGGGCACAAATTCTTAGTTAAGACCAAAGATCTGTCTTAAGCTTAAGACGGGTCGGGTTTGACCCGTTTTAATTTCTTAATTTTTTTATGTTTTTTCAAAAAAAAAAAAAATCAAGACCCAAATTTTATTTTCGAAAACTTTTGTCAAAAGGCGGGAAAAAATGGATTTTTAAAATGGTGACAAAGAGGATAAAAATGGTAACCTATTATATTAATTATATTAGTGACATATTGTCACATATAGAAAATAAAAACTAGTCCCAACATTTTTGCAATATGTTATCATAATTGTTAAATATATTTGTAACCTATTATGAAACATAGAAAATAAAAAATTGTAATAACATATATGTAATATGTTATCACAATTGTGTGATATGTTTGCTTATTATACTAATATTTTTTTAAATAGGTTAATATTAAATGATAAAATATTATACTCTAATGTAACACATTTGTATTTTGCATTTCATACTAAAAAAATATGATAACAATTCATTAATAAATGATAGCATAACATATTATGATCCAAACATAATTAATTTATATTCGTAACATGTATTATATTTTCTATGTTTGATAATATGTCACCTATATAATATAGTATGTTATCATTTTTATCAATATTGTTACCATTTAAAGTTTCCATTTTATTTATGTTTTTCCGCTTTTTTAGTTAATTTTTTTTTAAAAAAAATAAAAAAAATTTGGGTCTTGAAAAAAAATTCAAAAAAGTACAAAAAAAATGCTTAATGGGCCAAAACGGGTCATATTTGACCCATCTTAAGCTTAAGACCGATAGATCCATCTCAAGGGAGACTTATTAGATGAGTGATAAGGAATTAGAGTTGTTTCGGGATCTAAATACTTAGTAGTAAATTGCAACTCGAGACTTAACGATGATGGTTGAATTTCTGTGAAGAATGGCTTGACTTGACTTCCTTCCACCTGCTGACCTACGCAATAGACAAACCTAGCCTCGGGATCTTCCGAGGATAACCCCTTCGATGCTTAAGTAAGCTAGAGTATTGAATTGGTGTTGAAATGTAGTGAGAGAAAGTCTAAATTATACCTTTTTGTGTGTGTTTGTGAATGAATCCTAGCCTTGAGAATGTTCCTCCTTTTATAGAGGATTTTGCTGTCAAGTGGAGGACAAGTTCTGACACGTGTCCCCTCATTTCCAACACTCTGATCAAACTTGCATGGCCGGCCGAGGGTGTACGGCCGAGGGTGAGACATCTTCCATGCTGACCCCAAGTCTGGACGGGGGTATGTCGGTCGGCTGACCATGCCCCATCAACTTGCCCCCGAACGGCTTCCTCAGAAGGTGGGACCTGTTCGTGACCTTGATGCATGGTGGGCCGTTGTCTTGGGTATTTGCTTCCTTGACAAGCCTCTTGAGAAGTTTTCAGTCTTTTTTCAAAACATTTTGAATCTTTTGGGCTTTGGCGCCAATCTGGATGGGCCTTGTTTCCTGTGCACTAGAATGGGCTCTCTGTTTTCCTTCCTCTACATGCGTGACACGTGTGTGGTTGGGGTTGAACGGTTACTGTTCACCTTCCCTCTATAAATACCCCAAAACTCGCAAATAAACTCCTCATTTGCGTTCCATCTTTTTCATCACTTTAAAAAACTCCCTACTCTTTTGAATCTCTCGCCCTTCCTACGCTTCCAAGTCATCCACTGCTTCCACTGTGTTTCCTGCCGCCGTCTTCTCATCTTAGGTAACTCATTCGTCCATACTTCTATTTTATCATGACTTCTGTTGTTGAGCCGGACTCTCCCCCCCCCCCCCCTCCGTAGAGTAGAGGATTATTTAGATGTGACTGATTCTGAGGTTGATGACCCTGAATTGATCGACGCTATCCATCTCTGTACTGTATTCCCTGTGGATTACAATCCTGAGGCCTCAACGTCACATGCTGCGCCGCCTAGGGTAAATAAACTAGATAGAGCCCTGTATAGAGCCCCTATGCTACAGAAACCAGAGGGTCCCTATAGAGATACGATGTTAATAAAGACTGGTCATATGCTGGCTGCTGACCATTATAACTTGGGTGATGGGTGGAAATTTATGATTCCCGAGGCTGATAGTACGGTCACAAAACCTCCAGATGGTTATACAGCCGTTTTTACAAAGCACCTGGAATTTGGGCTTCGTTTCCCTCTACACCCTTTTATCGAATTACTTCTGCAGAGGGCGAACGTGGCCCTGTGTCAGCTCAATCCTTTTGCCATCCACACGATGGTAGCATTTACGTGGACGTGTTTGTTTGTAAACCTCCCTCTGTCTGTTGACGCGTTCCGTATCATGCACTCTCTAGTTATGTCAAAGGGGACAAACTATGGGCCATCCCTAAACCATGGGCCATCCCTCGAAGGTTCAGGAATAAGGTCCACCGCCGCTTTGAGACGGCCGAGGAATATAGCCCCATATCTGTGCTGCCGGCTAACAAGGTGCCTAGGTCTGCCGACGTGGACCGGGTTTTGGATTACTTCAGGCTTGACGAAGGGAACCAACCACGAACCAACCACGATATTGGTTGCCTCCGGCCGAAGTCATTTTTACTGACGAGTTCTTGGGCAGGGTCGGCCTGATCCCGGCCCTGGATCCAGGTAATCCGGGGCCGGCCTTAACATGTTTTGTCTATACTTCCCGTTTTATTCATAGCTGCTCTTTTAACGGCTGCCGCTTATGCACAGGTTCATTGCGGGAGCTGACCGTAGTTGACTACGACCGTATCGGCCAGGATTCAAACAGGGTTCCCAACGTAGCTCGTCCAGTTGCTGACAAAGACGTTCGAAAGGAAGTCTTAAGGACTATCATGGAGAACTTTGTACCAAAACCTCCTACTTTGTCTGCATCGTCCATACCGAAGAGGAAGATAGTTAGTAATAAGAAGTCTAAGGGGGCAAAAAGACAAAAGACGGAGCAGGTCGGCTCCCGTCCTCTACCTAAGTCTGAGCATGGGCCGAAAATTCAGTCAACGCCTTCTCCTCAACGTTCTCACACCCCTCAGCATCACTTTGTTGATCTAGAGGATGAGCTTGAGGAGTCAATCCGGCCGAACCCTACAACCGTAATCGTGCCCCCGCCTAGGGTACCTGACAAGGGAAAGGTTAGTTCAGATTCCTTTTCTGAAGGGTTTTTGTCCGGGTGTAACGTTCTAGACGTTCCCGCGGATAGCCTGTCGTCAGTCCCGAACTTCAGCGAGATGGATCTGAACTCTTTCTTTTGTCTGCAGAAGGTGGCCGGGCAGGATCAACGGAAAGTTACTGTTGTCGTGGGAGCTGCCGGAGCGATGACTGGTGATAGAACGAAGACTCCTGCCACTCAATTCAAAGACCAGCTGTCCAAGCTCAACAGCAGCTTGAGGATTGTTATGCGGCAGATGAAGATGGTGGAGCAGGGGGCTGATCTATTGTAAGATCAGCCGACCAAGCCGACGCAAGTCACCAGTCGGTTTGCCGCAGCTGCGAAGAGGGACGTGCGGCCGTCCTGCGACTCGAGAAGGAACTCGGCCGAGTCAAGGCCGATTATATACTTCTTCGTTCTGAGAACGAGAAGTTGATAAAGAATAGGGCCGAGTTCGAAACGAAGGCGAACGCTGCGGAGAAGAGACTGTCAGAGCTGAAGGAGAAACTTCAACAGGTCGAAACTAAGGCCGCCTCTGATGCGTCCTTTCTGATGGACAAGGACGCTCAGCTCAAGGCGTTACAAGATAAGGTGGCCGCCTTTGACGCGGAAAGACATCAGCTCCTTCAAGAGGGCTATAACCGAGGGTTCGCAGACGGGTTCAGCCGGGGATACGAACGAGGGGACGAAGATGGCAAGGCCCTTATCCAGAGGGTTTCTCCCTACTTTCACTTCGACATTTACTCGTTTACTCTAACTTTAGCCTTGTTTAGTCCTTCCCTAGGGTTCGACCCTATTCTTACCGCTAAACTACGTGTTTTGTGTGAATCGAATAGGTTTATAAATTTGTTAATTTGACCCCTTTTATTAGCGACGTAAAAGGCACGTCAAATTTTGGCGCCGTTGCCGGGGAAGGCATTAGGCTTTCTTATTTTCATCTTTTTTTGTTTGTTAGTTGTTAAGTTTCCTAGTTTCCTTAATTTGTTTCTCTTTTGCATAGTTGTTTGTGTAGTTATTTATTGCTATCATCCTTAGTAGAATATTTATTGTTGCTTTTATTGCTAGTGTAATAGTTTTTATTCCTCTTTGTAACCCAAACTTGAGTCTCACTCAAGTGTTGGGTAATATTTTACTTGTTTCGTGTTGTTTCTTTTTTGTAGGTTATTTCTTTTTGCATGTACCCAACTCGGTCATCTCGACCTCCACTTAAGCCCATTGATTTAGAGATCGAAAAGACGTTACGAGATCTTCGTCGAGTCATTGGTGAACCTTCTACGCTCGGAGATATTGTCTTCGAGTTGGATCACGAAGGAGGAATCGTAGACGACATCGAAGGTTTTCATAACATATTTGCCGTACCCGACGAACCTCAACCCTTAAACAAAGCGGGACCACCCGACAATCACACGTTGAAGCAATTAACCGCACCCGATCTCACTCAACAACCGTTATGCATCACTTTTACACCAAACGAGGAAGGGCAAAACTATGCCTTGAAGTCGGGAATCATCCACCATTTGCCTAGTTTCTATGGAAGAGCGGGAGATGACCCTAATAGGCATCTTTCCAAGTTCCATGTGGTGTGTGCTTCGATGAAACCGGATGGTATTGATGAGGAGCAACTTAAACTTCGAGCTTTTCCTTTTTCCCTAAAGGATGCCGCTCGAGATTGGCTCTACTTCCTTCCACCTAATTCGGTCACCACTTGGCAAATCATGAAGCAATTGTTCCTTGCTAAGTACTTCCCCGCTTCACAATAGTCCCTTCTAAAGAAACAAATTTCAAACATCGAGCAACTTGATGGGTGTTCGGGGTGATTTTCTCACACGGTTTGATTAAATGATTGTAGGTTTACTAGTACTATCCTTTAGGTTGTATTTTATGGTGGTTGTTGTAATTGAGTTTAAACGTATAGAAAAATGAAAAAAATGGAACAAGACACACGATATGTTACGTGGGAAAAACCCTTAAATGTTAAGGGAAAAACCACGGCCGCTAAGCCAGGAGAGGATCTTCACTAGTTCAGAAAAGATAGGTACAGAATCTGGACCAACTGGTACAGGATACAATAAAGGCGTAAAATAATTATGGAGTGTTTGATTGCTTGTGAATTGCGTAGAGTATAGAGTAATTGAGTGGTGTGTCCTATGATGGCTTCTTCTTCTGAAATCTACTCCTTTTATAGTGTCTTTAGCTCCAACGTCTCTTTCCTTCTTTGTAGCTAACCTCTCCAACGATTTCTCGAGCTGTTCCTATCTTCAAGGCCCTGTTTCTGCTCCTTGACCAAGTCTTCCAACGTCCTCTTCTAGGGTTGCTATTGCGTTCTTGGGCTTTGCTCTTTAGTGTTTATTTCTTCTTGTTGGGCTTGGCCCATCTTGACCTTTCCTCGCCTGACCTGCACCTTTGTTCTGTGCATGCAGGTTTGGTCTTGTTGTAAACCTTGGTCCTGGCAGCAGAACCTGAACTTGTCTGGACCTGACTGAGGCTTCTGGACCAGCCTGGGTTTTTGGTCCCAACAGTTTGTCCCCCATCTCCTTGCCCTTCAGTCCTGAACTAGGGGGTAAGGAGATGCTTTTGTTCTTTATCCTGGCCCAGGGCTGAGCTTGGTTCAGGCTCTTTTTGCTCTGCTGTGCGTTTGGTCCTGAGCCCTGCACTTTGTAATTAATGAGGTAGTTGCCTCTTCGTGGGGAATTGCGCCCTATTTTGGCGCTCAATGTACTGCGCACGTCGTGTCATGGGTCACGTCATGTCTCTTTGTGCGCTTATTTTTGTAAAAACCATCCAACTTCCTTTTGTCCCTCTATATATACCCTTGTTTTTGTTTCTTTCTCTCTCTATCTCATTCTTCTTTCGATTTCTTTTGTTTTGTAACCAAAAACCCTAGCAAAATCCCCAAATCAATTTGCAAAATCCTTAGCTTTCTTCCTTCTCCTTCAACTCTGATCATGGCTCGCAATGACGTCGGCCCCTCTAATGCTCTCAGCTACTCCCACGGTGGTTCAATCTTCCAAGCGACTGACTTGATTAAAGACATCAATATCTACCCAAACTTGCTTGCCCAAGTGGTCGAGGCGAGGCCTAAAGGGGAAGGAAAAATCCTAGAAAGTACTGAGGTTTGGGCCCCAGAGACCAAAGATGTCAGGGTAGATTGGGTAAGCCCTGGATGGTTTTCGATTTTCGAATCCTCTTTCAGATTTGGTGCAACTTTTCCGCTTTGTCCACTGATGAGCGCTTTCCTGGGTACTGTACAAGTTTCGCCCTGTCAAGTTATGCCGTCTGTTTGGCGTTTGATCCACGGGATTGATTCTCTTTGCCGGAGATACGGGGTTGAGATCCAACTTGCCGATATAAGGAATACTTACCGCCTGCGTATGCACAAGAAAAGGAGGGTTCACTTTCGTTTGAGGGATAGATGCTTGCCTCTCTTGACCCGTTTGGACGTGGGTGACAAAAGAAATTGGACCAGCTAATACATGTTTATCAGGAGCAAGTCCTTGGGCCCCAATGTCTGGGCGCCTGAGTTCTCTTTGAAGGGGACTGGTATGTGCTTTGTACTTCTGAATTTCTGCTCATTTGACTTTGCATGTGCTTTTTGCTTAGGTTTCTTGTGTCTTTGGTTTGTAGTCTCTGACTGGGTCCCTACCCCTGATGACCCTGAGTCAAGGAGGAGAATTGAGGCGTTTCTGAATCTGCCTGCTGATAAGAGGGCCTGGCCCAAATGCATGCGCCCCGACGATGATGATGATGATGTTGAAGTGATTCCTGCTCCTGAGCAGCATGGTGACGATGGTGGAGAGAGTGAAGAGGAAGATGAGGAGGAAACTGAGGACGAAGAGGAGGCTGAGCCTGAGGAGGGTGAGAGGTCTGTAAGCGCGGTTGCTGGTGGGAGCAGTACAGGTAAGTTTGATCAGACTCCCATCCATGTAACCCCGTTAAGCTCTATACTTGCTGGGGCTGGTGGCCACTCCACCTTGCCCCCATTGAAGATTCCTGGATTAAGCCAAAGTTCTGTGCCCAGCACTGCTACTGGTACTGATATATTCTCTTTAGTCTACGAGTCCTTTTTCTTACCATTCCTTTGTAACCTGTTCCCAATGATGTCCCCAGCTTCTGGATCTAGCAAGAGGAATTTCCTGTTCATGGAGGCTATTGCAGCTACGATTGCTCAGGCACGCGAGGCCATGAAGTCTGGTGGTAGCTCTGCCCCTGCCGCAAGTCTGGTGGTCCCCACTTCTGAGTCTTCCAAGAGGAAGGCGCCAGAAGGGGTTCAGACCAGGTCTACCAAAGTGGTCGCTGAGTCCCCTGAACCTACCCCTGACCAGAAAAGGAGGAAGAAAGGGAAGTTACCTCAAATGAATCCTGTGCTTTCAATACCTCTCCATTCTCAAAGCCAATCTGAGTACGTCTCCTTGGGGAAATCTCTGAGTGAGAACTTTGCTTCTCTGTCCTCTGCACCTGCTGCCCTGCAGCCTATGCGCTTGGCGCACAAAATGGTGGGCTGTTGTGCTCAGGTCTGTACTCTTTCTCACGGTCTTGGATTTGTCCAGATTTACTTTTGATTTTGTTCTGATTTTCTGTTCTGTTGTCTGCATCTGTAGTTGCTAACCATGTCTGCCAGTCTTGGTTCTACGGTGCCAATTCTGGAGAGTGGTAGAGGTAAGGCTGAGGCGGAGAACGAAGCGCTTCGTTATTCCCTTGAGATCACCAAAAAGGAGCTTGAGAGCATGAACTAACGATGTGGGAAGCTGGCTGAGATGGAGAAGGTCAATTTCAAGAGAATTCAGCAACAGGACAACCACATTGGTGAACTGACCAGGGAACTTGAGGATCTGAGGGAGGACGCTGTAACGCCCCCATTTTCTCCTACTTATTTAACTGGCAGCGGAAGGTTCTAAAAATAGGAAAATGAAATAAATTAAACTGGTTTACAGAGGCGTTACCGCCGTATTCTCCTTCCAGAGAGTACAAGGCTATACTAATTACGATACTAGTCGTAATGGTCTAACTATTGACCTATAAAATATTATATTCTATATAATAGAAGTCCGTTGGTCAACTCTCACTTTCTCATTTCTTCAGAAAATAAACCTGAAAAAGATATAAATATGACGGGATCAGCCAACCACCGGCTGAGTATGACTTCGATCGCCTCCACCGGCCCCAGGCCAATTTTATTCATTCTTTGTCTTCATAATACACATATATATGTCATCATCATTATATTATAAACATGTAACAATTTATCATATCACAATCATATCTAATGGTCTACCATTATACAAGAGAGACACATTACGGAGTTAATACTCCCCCAGGCTACGCGCTGCCCTCATCCATGTACACAGGATACTCAGGTCTATACTAAGACCCACTTGGCTATATATTGCCGGATACCAGAATCGTAATTCACATGGAGCCGCGCCCCCTTCTGTGTACACAGGTTATTATAAATAATGCCGTCTCACTCCCATAATCGTATCCCAAATGCTACAAATGGCCAAATGTACATTATAACTATAAAATACTAACATGATAATATAACAACATATAAGACAATTTATACAATATGGAGCAATATAACATGAATATATAAGAATCATACTGTATACAATATTATACAAAATAACTATAACTATCGTTTATAATATTAAAATAAGTTATTTCTATAATGAAAGGTCTCAAAGTCATACCATAATTTGGTTAATAGTACTCCGTGTTATGTTTGCTTCTCGGCTACTTTACTCAAAACCCAACTAAAACTAATTTGATTAATTATATTTTTAATCCTTTTATTAATGATTATTTTTACATAATTCTCATTTAATTTTATTACCAAGGTCTATTTATGGGGAGGGAATTTGTGGGTGAGTCATCACTTCCCTTATGCGTGTAACATAGCCCTTGTTTTTATTATTTTTATCATTATTTTTATTATTATTTTGTAATTATCTTTTAATATTTGGTAATTATCCCATTGATAAGCCCATAACATTATAATTATATTGATTAAATTTTATTATAAGTTCCAACTTATATACTCTTAGTATTTCAGAAAAACAACGGCTTATTTCGTTTATTATCTATAAATATAAGAGTCTAATCATAACGTTGCTAATAGTCCTACTTTTATATACTCTTATATCTTTAAACATACTCATTTTATTTCAGGGTATTACATTTTACCCTCCTTAAAATAAGTTTCGTCCCGAAACTTGTCTTTGTTTAAGTGAAAATATTATATGTATCATTAATTACGTGTCTAACTAACCTTTGATCTCTTTTTGTACTTATATGTCGTATTAATTTGTTTATCACATATATAATTTAAACTATATTCTTGACTTCATGTTGAATCCTTTTATTTTTCTTTCGCCGAAATATTTAGGCTTCTACTCATATAATTAATTTCACTTGATTTATTTTGCAACTATACTTGAGACTTTTGAATTTGAATTGAGACGAGTGGATGATTTATTTTATAGATATTATATGCAGTGTATTTTTTTTTTTTCTACACATTATCCTCACATATTATAGTAATCGTAAACCATTCTATGAATATCAAATACGTTATTCAATCATTGAAGTTAACAAAATAAAATATATTTTGATATATGAATTTAAATAATAAGGAATTTAATAGTATATGGTTAATGTAGCTATTTTATAAGCCTTAATTGGATTTTACTTAAAGTTGGTCACTAGTTGAGAATAATTTGTTTTGATACTTAATTCTGTTTTGGGTTACTTGAGTTAGTCTCTTCAATTTGATTTTAAGTAAAATAGATCGAGTTATATGAATACGGAGTACATTTTAGTACATCAAGCTCAAATTTTGTGATAACATAAAGGTACATCGGCTAGATTATATGACCTAATAAATTACCTACGTTGTTCATACTATTGCTTTAATTTCACTATATATGTTTTATTAGTACAATTGTTACATTCATTATTATTTTCACTTTTCTCACTACTACTAACGTTGGTTTTCAAGAACGTTACCATTATTATCGTGATTTTAACACGTTACTAATATTATTTGTAATTATACTTTTAACACTATTACTTATTTCTATTACTAACACATGTATTTGTATTTATTTATTTATTTAATTTTTTTTTTATATTTTTTTTAAAACGACTTCCTCTTTCAAATAATTAGATGTGAAATCAAACATTAAATTTTGTCCTTTATCTGTTTTTGAATATTGGTAGTTCATTGTTACAATTAGGAGGTTGATCACAATCTTTATATTATTTTTATTACCATAATTTTTTATTTTTTTATATATATATATTTTTTTTTATATTATTATTATTATGATACCACACTTTGTACTTTAAAAAGGAGAATGATTTATGTACCCCTATAATTTCAAATTTCTTTTAGAATTTATAAGCTACAAATACGACAATTATTATTTTATTACATTCTTCTTTTTCTATAATTGAACTTACATGTTTTTTTTTTTTTCTACTTGAACTTGTAAACTTTATTTCATTGATGTGTAAAGGTGTTATATTGTCCATAATGTAATTGATCTTTTTAATTATTTTCAAAGCCCCACTTTATATTGGTCTATAAATATTATCTTTTAAAGCTTTTAGCAACGTGTACGAAGTATCTTACGATATTATTCCAAATACTAAGTTCATTATTTCAGTTAACCTATCCTTAAAGCACATATATCAACCACATTAAAAGACTTGATATAAAATATATATATATAACTCATAAACACATAAATACGTAACATATAGTATACATACATCATTAATCTAACACATATCATATATCCTCTATAGCTAGCTTACTATATACAGTTACTCCCATTTTGTTATTTGTGTGTAGGTGTTTATTTTTCTAATTATATTTGATTCCTATTTAAAATAAAACTTAAGGGTTATATTCTAGCTAGTTTGTTGAAATTAAAATTGCACTAACTAGGTTTACTTAACTATAAGCGGTAATAGGGTGACTCTCAGGAGGCTCTCAACGAGGCTCTAACGAGGCTCTAGGCTCTGATACCAATCTGTAACGCCCCCATTTTCTCCTGCTTATTTAACTGGCAGCGGAAGGTTCTAAAAATAGGAAAATGAAATAAATTAAACTGGTTTACAGAGGCATTACCGCCGTATTCTCCTTCCAGAGAGTACAAGGCTATACTAATTACGATACTAGTCGTAATGGTCTAACTATTGACCTATAAAATATTATATTCTATATAATAGAAGTCCGTTGGTCAACTCTCACTTTCTCATTTCTTCAGAAAATAAACCTGAAAAAGATATAAATATGACGGGATCAGCCAACCACCGGCTGAGTATGACTTCGATCGCCTCCACCGGCCCTAGGCCAATTTTATTCATTCTTTGTCTTCATAATACACATATATATGTCATCATCATTATATTATAAACATGTAACAATTTATCATATCACAATCATATCTAATGGTCTACCATTATACAAGAGAGACACATTACGGAGTTAATACTCCCAGTGCTACGCTGCCCTCATCCATGTACACAGGATACTCAGGTCTATACTAAGACCCACTTGGCTATATATTGCCGGATACCAGAATCGTAATTCACATGGAGCCGCGCCCCCTTCTGTGTACACAGGTTATTATAAATAATGCCGTCTCACTCCCATAATCGTATCCCAAATGCTACAAATGGCCAAATGTACATTATAACTATAAAATACTAACATGATAATATAACAACATATAAGACAATTTATACAATATGGAGCAATATAACATGAATATATAAGAATCATACTGTATACAATATTATACAAAATAACTATAACTATCGTTTATAATATCAATATAAGTTATTTCTATAATGAAAGGTCTCAAAGTCATACCATAATTTGGTTAATAGTACTCCGTGTTATGTTTGCTTCTACTACTTTACTCAAAACCCAACTAAAACTAATTTGATTAATTATATTTTTAATCCTTTTATTAATGATTATTTTTACATAATTCTCATTTAATTTTATTACTAAGGTCTATTTATAGGGAGGGAATTTGTGGGTGAGTCATCACTTCCCTTATGCGTGTAACATAGCCCTTGTTTTTATTATTTTTATCATTATTTTTATTATTATTTTGTAATTATCTTTTAATATTTGGTAATTATCCCATTGATAAGCCCATAACATTATAATTATATTGATTAAATTTTATTATAAGTTCCAACTTATATACTCTTAGTATTTCAGAAAAACAACGGCTTATTTCGTTTATTATCTATAAATATAAGAGTCTAATCATAACGTTGCTAATAGTCCTACTTTTATATACTCTTATATCTTTAAACATACTCATTTTATTTCAGGGTATTACATTTTACCCTCCTTAAAATAAGTTTCGTCCCGAAACTTGTCTTTGTTTAAGTGAAAATATTATATGTATCATTAATTACGTGTCTAACTAACCTTTGATCTCTTTTTGTACTTATATGTCGTATTAATTTGTTTATCACGAATATAATTAAACAATATTATTGACTTCATGTTGAATCCTTTTCTTTTTCTTTCACCGAAATATTTAGCCGTCTACTCATAAAATTAATTTCGCTTGCTTTATTTTGCAACTATACTGGAGACTTTTGAATTTGAAATGATACGATTAGATGATTTATTTTATAGTTATTATATGCAGTGTATTTAATTTTTTTTCCTACTCATTATCCTCACGTATTAGTAATCATAAACCATTCTATGAATATCAAATCCATTATTCAATCATTGAAGTTAACAAAAATAAAATCTATCTTGATATATGAATTTAAATAATAAGGAATTTAATAGTATATGGTTAATGTAGCTATTTTATAAGCCTTAATTGGATTTTACTTAAAGTTGGTCACTAGTTGAGAATAATTTGTTTTGATACTTAATTCTGTTTTGGGTTACTTGAGTTAGTCTCTTCAATTTGATTTTAAGTAAAATAGAGTTATATGAATACGGAGTACATTTTAGTACATCAAGCTCAAATTTTGTGATAACATAAAGGTACATCGGCTAGATTATATGACCTAATAATTACCTACGTTGTTCATACTATTGCTTTAATTTCACTATATATGTTTTATTAGTACAATTGTTACATTCATTATTATTTTCACTTTTCTCACTGCTACTAACGTTGGTTTTCAAGAACGTTACCATTATTATCGTGATTTTAACACGTTACTAATATTATTTGTAATTATACTTTTAACACTATTACTTATTTCTATTACTAACACATGTATTTGTATTTATTTATTTATTTAATTTTTTTTTTATATTTTTTTTTAAAACGACTTCCTCTTTCAAATAATTAGATGTGAAATCAAACATTAAATTTTGTCCTTTATCTGTTTTTGAATATTGGTAGTTCATTGTTACAATTAGGAGGTTGATCACAATCTTTATATTATTTTTATTACCATAATTTTTTATTTTTTTATATATATATATTTTTTTTTATATTATTATTATTATGATACCACACTTTGTACTTTAAAAAGGAGAATGATTTATGTACCCCTATAATTTCAAATTTCTTTTAGAATTTATAAGCTACAAATACGACAATTATTATTTTATTACATTCTTCTTTTTCTATAATTGAACTTACATGTTTTTTTTTTTTCTACTTGAACTTGTAAACTTTATTTTATTGATGTGTAAAGGTGTTATATTGTCCATAATGTAATTGATCTTTTTAATTATTTTCAAAGCCCCACTTTATATTGGTCTATGAATATTATTTTTTTAAAGCTTCTAGCAATGTGTACGAAGTCTTACGATATTATTCCAAATACTAAGTTCATTATTTCAGTTAACCTATCTTTAAAGCACATATATAAACCACATTAAAAGACTTGATATAAAATATAGATATAACACATAAACACATAAATACGTAACATATAGTATACATACATCATTAATCTAACACATATCCTATATCCTCTATAGCTAGCTTACTATATACAGTTACTCCCATTTTGTTATTTGTGTGTAGGTGTTTATTTTTCTAATTATATTTGATTCCTATTTAAAATAAAACTTAAGGGTTATATTCTAGCTAGTTTGTTGAAATTAAAATTGCACTAACTAGGTTTACTTAACTATAAGCGGTAATAGGGTGACTCTCAGGAGGCTCTCAACGAGGCTCTAACGAGGCTCTAGGCTCTGATACCAATCTGTAACGCCCCCATTTTCTCTTGCTTATTTAACTGGCAGCGGAAGGTTCTAAAAAATAGGAAAATGAAATAAATTAAACTGGTTTACAGAGGCGTTACCGCCGTATTCTCCTTCCAGAGAGTACAAGGCTACACTAATTACAATACTAGTCGTAATGGTCTAACTATTGACTTATAAAATATTATATTCTATATAATAGAAGTCCGTTGGTTAACTCTCACTTTCTCATTTCTTCAGAAAATAAACCTGAAAAAGGTATAAATATGACGGGATCAGCCAACCACCGGCTGAGTATGACTTCGATCGCCTCCACCGACCCTAGGTCAATTTTATTCATTCTTTGTCTTCATAATACACATATATATGTCATCGTTATAACAAGGAAATGCAACATATTTATCATATCACAGTCATATCTAATGGTTTACCATTATACAAGAGAGACACATTACGGAGTTAATACTCCCCAGTGCTACGCTACGCCTCATCCATGTACACAGGATACTCAGGTCTATACTAAGACCCACTCGGGTATATATTGCCGGATACCAGAATCGTAATTCACATGGAGCCGCGCCCCCTTCTGTGTACACAGGTTATTATAAATAATGCCGTCTCACTCCCATAATCGTATCCCAAATGCTACAAATGGCCAAATGTACATTATAACTATAAAATACTAACATGATAATATAACAACATATAAGACAATTTATACAATATGGAGCAATATAACATGAATATATAAGAATCATACTGTATACAATATTATACAAAATAACTATAACTATCGTTTATAATATCAATATAAGTTATTTCTATAATGAAAGGTCTCAAAGTCATACCATAATTTGGTTAATAGTACTCCGTGTTATGTTTGCTTCTCGGCTACTTTACTCAAAACCCAACTAAAACTAATTTGATTAATTATATTTTTAATCCTTTTATTAATGATTATTTTTACATAATTCTCATTTAATTTTATTACTAAGGTCTATTTATAGGGAGGGAATTTGTGGGTGAGTCATCACTTCCCTTATGCGTGTAACATAGCCCTTGTTTTTATTATTTTTATCATTATTTTTATTATTATTTTGTAATTATCTTTTAATATTTGGTAATTATCCCATTGATAAGCCCATAACATTATAATTATATTGATTAAATTTTATTATAAGTTCCAACTTATATACTCTTAGTATTTCAGAAAAACAACGGCTTATTTCGTTTATTATCTATAAATATAAGAGTCTAATCATAACGTTGCTAATAGTCCTACTTTTATATACTCTTATATCTTTAAACATACTCATTTTATTTTGTGGTATTACATTTTACCCTCCTTAAAATAAGTTTCGTCCCGAAACTTGTCTTTGTTTAAGTGAAAATATTATATGTATCATTAATTACGTGTCTAACTAACCTTTGATCTCTTTTTGTACTTATATGTCGTATTAATTTGTTTATCACATATATAATTTAAACTATATTCTTGACTTCATGTTGAATCCTTTTATTTTTCTTTCGCCGAAATATTTAGGCTTCTACTCATATAATTAATTTCACTTGATTTATTTTGCAACTATACTTGAGACTTTTGAATTTGAATTGAGACGAGTGGATGATTTATTTTATAGATATTATATGCAGTGTATTTTTTTTTTTTCTACACATTATCCTCACATATTATAGTAATCGTAAACCATTCTATGAATATCAAATACGTTATTCAATCATTGAAGTTAACAAAATAAAATATATTTTGATATATGAATTTAAATAATAGGGAATTTAATAGTATATGGTTAATGTAGCTATTTTATAAGCCTTAATTGGATTTTACTTAAAGTTGGTCACTAGTTGAGAATAATTTGTTTTGATACTTAATTCTGTTTTGGGTTACTTGAGTTAGTCTCTTCAATTTGATTTTAAGTAAAATAGAGTTATATGAATACGGAGTACATTTTAGTACATCAAGCTCAAATTTTGTGATAACATAAAGGTACATCGGCTAGATTATATGACCTAATAAATTACCTACGTTGTTCATACTATTGCTTTAATTTCACTATATATGTTTTATTAGTACAATTGTTACATTCATTATTATTTTCACTTTTCTCACTACTACTAACGTTGGTTTTCAAGAACGTTACCATTATTATCGTGATTTTAACACGTTACTAATATTATTTGTAATTATACTTTTAACACTATTACTTATTTCTATTACTAACACATGTATTTGTATTTATTTATTTATTTAATTTTTTTTTTATATTTTTTTTAAAACGACTTCCTCTTTCAAATAATTAGATGTGAAATCAAACATTAAATTTTGTCCTTTATCTGTTTTTGAATATTGGTAGTTCATTGTTACAATTAGGAGGTTGATCACAATCTTTATATTATTTTTATTACCATAATTTTTTATTTTTTTATATATATATATTTTTTTTTATATTATTATTATTATGATACCACACTTTGTACTTTAAAAAGGAGAATGATTTATGTACCCCTATAATTTCAAATTTCTTTTAGAATTTATAAGCTACAAATACGACAATTATTATTTTATTACATTCTTCTTTTTCTATAATTGAACTTACATGTTTTTTTTTTTTCTACTTGAACTTGTAAACTTTATTTCATTGATGTGTAAAGGTGTTATATTGTCCATAATGTAATTGATCTTTTTAATTATTTTCAAAGCCCCACTTTATATTGGTCTATGAATATTATTTTTTTAAAGCTTCTAGCAATGTGTACGAAGTCTTACGATATTATTCCAAATACTAAGTTCATTATTTCAGTTAACCTATCTTTAAAGCACATATATAAACCACATTAAAAGACTTGATATAAAATATAGATATAACACATAAACACATAAATACGTAACATATAGTATACATACATCATTAATCTAACACATATCCTATATCCTCTATAGCTAGCTTACTATATACAGTTACTCCCATTTTGTTATTTGTGTGTAGGTGTTTATTTTTCTAATTATATTTGATTCCTATTTAAAATAAAACTTAAGGGTTATATTCTAGCTAGTTTGTTGAAATTAAAATTGCACTAACTAGGTTTACTTAACTATAAGCGGTAATAGGGTGACTCTCAGGAGGCTCTCAACGAGGCTCTAACGAGGCTCTAGGCTCTGATACCAATCTGTAACGCCCCCATTTTCTCCTGCTTATTTAACTGGCAGCGGAAGGTTCTAAAAATAGGAAAATGAAATAAATTAAACTGGTTTACAGAGGCTTTGTAACACCCCGTGTTAATTTAATTCATTAATTAGCCATCAATTTCTAATTTCAAAGCCTAAATCAAATCCTAAGCCTTTTAGCCTTCAAAATCACAATTTTTACTAAACTTTTGTTTTGTAAAATTTATCGACTTCTTTTACACTTTTCAAAATTTTTGAATAATGAAATAAATAATTTAGTCTTAGAATTTAAAAGTAGAAATATTTCGAAAAATCGTCAAACGCGCACACATTAACTTTTATCGCTTTTGACGCCCGACTTTTTAAAACTGACCAAATTCGAGGAAAACATTTTTAAACACAAATTAGACAATTTCTACACCTAATAGTAATGTTGACATTAGTAAGTCTACTATGATCATTTGGTTCCCTAATTACATAATAATAAAACATTATTTTCTTAATAAATCAAAACTTATACTACACATTTCATTTAACCTAATTGCATAACATCATTTTCATTTATTCTAAGTACAAAATCACCTCTTTTTCTTCTTCATTTGGCCGGCCACCTTACTCTCTTTTTCTCTCTTTATTTTCTTTCATTTTTCACTTAAAACTTCCTAAATAAAAACCCTAAATATTACTCTAATATTACACTAGTGTTCTTAGACATCTTTGGGTATTTGGAGCTTATATTTTACGGGTTTATTTGAAGGTGAAGACGGGTTTGAGGGTGAAGACTTAGACTTGGATAATATAGTCGATCCGGACAACCAATAAACTTACCGATCAAAGGTGACTAACTATGTCTTGTATTATCTTTTTAGTAAATTAATTTGTTTTGTTATTATGATTTTATGGATATGAAAATTATGTTAAATATGTTAAACATCACTTGTATGAACTTATATGTTTATGTGTTATATAATAAAATGATAATAAATAGGTAATAATGATAATAGTGTAATTGTAGTAATATTGTTCATATGTTAGTTAAATTAATTTTGAGCATTTTTAATTTATGTTCATATGATTTTTATGTTTATTTATGTTTTAATGAAGTAGTAATGTTATATAAAAATTATGTGAAATATTAAAAATGAGTTTAAAGTGATTAAAATCAAAAATGAAAATTTATATATATATATTACATATACACGGTTTTCTTTATTTTTTTTAATAAATTTTCACTTTTAATTTTTGTAAATAATATGTTAGATTAAGTTAGTTAAAATGGATGTTACCATATGAAAAGAATTAATTTAGGAAAATAAATTATAAATTATCAAAATCGAAATAAGTGTTCTTGAGTTGTTCTTGAGTTCTTCATGTGTGTTCTTGAGTTATTCATGTTGATGTTCATACTTGTTACTCATTTTGATTTCATTTTAATTTATGTTTGTTAATAATTTATGTTTATGTTTAGTTATTGTTTTATATATCACTTAGTATTATACTATAAATCAACTAAAACATTATAAATCATTTAGATTAAAAAGTTAGAAATTTAAAGTGTTGAAAAACACTATTCATAAATATAAATGAAATTGTTAGTAAGTTTCATTTTAGTTTAAATCGTTTTAGTATAATTAGAATAATTAAAATATAAAGACTTTAAGCTAAAACCGATAAAATCGAAAAATGAAAATTTGGAAACTACTACTACCTACTCACGGCATTTTCACCATTTTTAGGTTAAAATTTACTTTTATCACTTTTTAGTTTAATTGTTAAAATAATTTAATTATTAGTTAATAAGTTAGATTTAAGAAATTAAAAGAAATAAATCAATTTTTGTATTAGATATGTTGTACACGGCATTTTCATTTTTAATTGACTAAATTTGACTAAAATGAAATTATCACTAAGTCACTAAAGTTAAATAGTAATTAGAATTGAATTTTTGTATAAATTGTTTTAGTTATAAATGAAATACGATAAACCGATAAAAATATGTAACCGTTATAAAAATGAACTAAATCGTGTGCTACTACCTTTGCTATTGGATTATTGAGCTTGGACATACGGACTATAAATGAATCATCCACGATACTATCATTAACTTAAATAGATAGATGACTAAATTTAACTAAGTCTCGTTTTAAAATAAATATCATTGATCACCTTTTATAAACCGAACTTAACGTTTTTAAAACTAGAATTTTAGAATATTTTCATAAATGACTAAATACAAAATGAACTTAACGTTTTTAAAACTATGATTTTCGAATATTTTCATAAATGACTAAATACAAACCGAACTTAACATTTTTAAAACTAGACTTTAGAATATTTTCAAAAATCGCCTAAGTACAAAACGAACCTAACGACTTTGAAACTAGAATTTTTGTACTTAGCAAATAAAAATGAAATTTTAGTTTATACTTAGGAAATATATTAATATATATGAATACGTATAAAAATACGCATAAATATAAAATACGTACAAGTATAGGAATACGTATAAGTATAAAAATACGTATAGAATACGAAGTATAAAAATACGAATACGTATAAAAATACGTATAAAATACGATGAATAGTGACCAATGAATAGTGTCAAGTGAATAGTGAAATACTGAAAATAATTGAAAATTTTACTAAGTATAGAAAATTTAAAATGAAGAAGTAAATAACCTAAAGTGTTTGAAAAACACATAAATAAAATTGGACATACTAATAAACGTTTCAATTTAGAAACTTGAAAACATTAATAATTAACAACACTTCAAATAACAAACGAACGTGTTATGTGATCATATGAAACCTACAAATACTTAAACGTTTGACGCTGAGACTAGGAGAGTCTAGTAATATGTGATATGTAATATCAAATAAATAATAAATCTTGAGTAAGTTTAAATAAAAGGTCAAGCTTGGGCCTCAGATATGAAAACGTCAATCATAAGTGAAGTGGGACTAAGATAGTCTTGTGGCGGTCGCCATTCTTGGGACAAGATAATTGAATATGCCAAGGCTTTTGTCTCAGGCTTTAGGAAATAGTCGCTTTATCCTCGAGTTAAGGTGCTCTATGATTAGCATAGCCCATTCTTAAATTGGATACTAGTGTACATGTACTAGACTAGGTTTTATTCCCTATTTCGCTAAAGTTAACAGGGCATCCGTGGATTTGGCGATTATAGCGGTGGTCTCCTTGCCGTGTTTCGTTCTTAGTGGGCGCGACACTAGCATTCGTTCTTACCCTGCGTAAAGATTACTTGACGAGATTGTATTTGAAGTTCGAATCATTTCGAACACTACAGGATGAGATGCAAGTATTATAGTATTCGGCGTGGTTTACGAGTCGAGTAAGCCTCTGCACTATGGAAGTGAGATGCAATCGATCAGAGTACAAGGGCCTACTCAGTGGTCAGGCTCGTAGCGGTATGTGTTGTCCATTATATGTTTAAATGAGAATGAGTGTGTACCATCTTCGAAAATTAAAGACCACAACTTTCTGAATTGAATCGAGTCTGCATGAGGAGAATGATAAGATACGTATGTTTGATTGCGATCCGATATCGCCTTGTAATGCTATTGAATTATTGTGATACTATTGATATGCTATTATATGCTATTTGCCTTCATGTTTGAATATCATGCTTATATGATTTATCGCTTTAAACCGCATGCTTATTATGACTTATATGTCTTTATATGCTATATGTATTAAGCATGTTTATGTTTTATCATAATGATATGTTTATAAAGCGATAATATTAAACCAAAGTAATTGAAATCGAGGGTAAGTATGAGCATAGCTAGTCACTGTCCGCTCAGCGGGCATCCCCCCATAGTTTATTGTGCAGGACGTTCGTGGACCAGGAGCTGGATTTTGGATGGGGCCACGAGACGCTTTTATGCTTTACTTTTATTGTTTTCCGAGAGATATGTAATATATAACGCTACTCTTTTAACTACCGTATTTAGAGTTGTATTATTCAACTCTCGAACGAGGATGTAACATTTTGGGTTTATGTATAATTAATGACTCTGGTTTAAGACTTAATTAATTTCCGCCTTAGTAATTAAAGTCGACTAAAAACCAGGTTATTCTGATTAATTATCGAGTCGACTCGTGACCGTAACATAAATGGCCTAATGCGATTTATGCTTACCTAACGAGAGACACCTGGGCCAGACATTCATATTGTATGTCAGGCATAGACTAACAGGACCAAATAATAAATTAGATTTTTTTCTTTTATTAGATCATTTAAATAATAAACTTCAAATCGCTTTAAAGTGTGAGGATGGGTAGAAATCTTAAGGACTGACCATAGACTTAGGATTTTTAAATATAACAAACTACTTCCTTCAAAATAAAATACACTAACTCGCGTATGCTTGCTACTTGCTGAAATGACTGATTTAAACTAACAACTATCCTCGGATATAAAATCAAAATAATAATTCAACTCCCGAGGATCGAAGCATCGAAAGAAGTACCAGACGGCACGGAGTGAAGACATCTGTTAAATTCATAAACAATTCCACAAAAAAATACACTCTCTACTTTCAACCTTTCTTCTATTTTCTTCAGAAAATGTACCAGAGACATCCCAATGGAATAAAATACCTAACTTCTGTGCTTACTTGCATAACTGCCGTTATTGCATTTACTTTCAAGTAAAAGCTATCAATGATAAGCATGTCTTCTAACCTCTCGCGATACTAATAAATTCCTTCACGTCTTAATTCTTTCAGAATGGCTGCACCTCCAACGACAGACGAGGAAAGACACCTCCTGGCAGAAGAATCTTTGATCCGCTTTGGCGTAAATAGCCACGGACAACGCAAACCGCCAACATCATCCAAGCGCGTTTGATCGCATTTCCCGTCATCGTCCACCAACATACTCGGGTTCTAATGACCCTATCGACCTCACTAATTGGCTAGAAGAGATGAAAAAGCTGATGGACCTAAGCAGAACACCTCTGGAGGATAGGGTCAACATCGCTGCCTTTTATTTGAAAGAGGAGGCGAATGGCGGTGGAACGTGTCGGGACTAACGAGCACGATACCACGTTCACCTGGTGCAATTCGTTGAGAAGATCAAGGGCGGTACTTTGGGTATGAGCTCGGTGTCGAAGAGGAGGAATTCATAAGTCTCAAAATGGGAGACATGACTCTCCAGAATACACCGAGAAATTCCAACGGTGGCAAAATTCGGTCGCGATCGCTCCCAACGATAGGGCCATGACTCGCAGGTACTGCGCAATATGTCTAACGATCTGCGTGCCCACATGAGCAAAGAACACCTACGCTACTTTTCTTTGCGACCTCACGAGTGTCGCGTCAGGTATGGGCTTCCTTGGAGTTGGAAAAAGCCGAGGAGAAAAAGAAGAAGAAGGTGTTTGTGCCATCTGTAGCGCGATCGAGCTTCATTCGAGCCAGAATTATCAACGCCCGATCCAACAGAGGCAGAATTTTCAGAGGCCTGCGTTCCAGAACAGGCTTCCTGCTGGGAACAACGAGAGGGCCATGGTTGCAGGAAGGGCTCCTCAACCAAGGGCTGCACCGGGGAATTGTCCTATATGCAACAAGGCGCGTCATGAAGGGAAACAATGTAATGGACAACCAATTACTTGTTCTGGTTGTAGTGGTAGGGCACAAGGCGAATGCATGCCCTAATGCTCCGAGACCAACACCTGTTGCGGGAGTACCACAATCTGTTGTGGTACAGGGTCGAGTTTATGTGCTCACTGAAGCCGAGGCAGAGGAGTCACCTGAGGCCGACGTCATCACTGGTATTTTTCTTATAAACTCTGTGAATGCGGTTGTATTGTTTGACACTGGGGCATCATTGTCCTTTATATCTTCTAAATTTATTCATAAAGCTAAGCTCACAAATTCCGAACCAATCCACGCAAATATTTCCTTACCAAACGGAAAAATTTTCAAATGCTCAAAAATTTTCAAAGGGACTCCAATCACAATTCATAAAACAATCTTTCTATCCGACTTGATTCTTTTCGACATGCCGGAGTTCGACGTCATACTGGGTATTGATTGGTTGACCAAATACCATGCATTGTTCGAGTGCCGGGACCGAAAGATTCGCTTGAAACATCCTACTGGGAATAGAGTCACGTATCAGAAGACATCGCCAATTAAGGGGGCAAAAATCATATCTGTGCTACAACTTCAACGGTTAGAACGAAAGGGACATCAAGTGTACCTATGTAGCGTCAACGAAGTAAAGGAAAGCGTGAACATTGAAGATATCCACGTAGTACGGGAGTTCCCTGATGTCTTCCCAGATGAGTTGCCAGGCTTGCCTCCTGCACGTGATGTTGAATTCTCTATCGACCTTGCGCCAGGCACGGCACCTATCTCAAAGGCACCTTACAGGATGGCACCAGTAGAACTGCAAGAACTGAAGAAACAACTGGAAGAAATGATCGAAAAGGGTTTCATAAGACCAAGTGTCTCACCTTGGGGAGCACCGGTCCTCTTTGTGAAAAAGAAGGACGGCAGTATGAGACTCTGCATAGACTACAGGGAATTGAACAAGGTAACCATTAAGAACCGCTACCCTTTACCCAGAATCGACGATCTCTTTGATCAATTGAAGGGCGCGGGGGTGTTTTCTAAGATCGATCTAAGGTCAGGTTACCATCAAATTGCGGTAAGGGAACAGGATATCCAGAAGACTGCTTTCAGAAGCAGATATGGTCACTATGAATTTAAAGTCATGCCCTTTGGTTTAACAAACGCACCAGCAGTGTTCATGGATCAAATGAACAGAACCTTCCACGAGTACCTAGACATATGCGTGGTGGTTTTCATTGACGATATCCTGATTTATTCCAAGACTGGGGCAGAACACGAGGAGCATCTCCGTATCATCTTGGGGATACTAAGGGAATATAAGTGGTATGCTAAATTTTCTAAGTGCGAGTTTTGGCTCGAGAAGGTTGCATTCCTAGGTCACGTCATCTCGAAGGACGGAGTAATGGTAGATCCTGCAAAGATCGACGCAGTGAAAGAATGGAAGGCTCCCACAAATATAACTGAGATACGCAGCTTCCTAGGTTTGGCAGGATACTACAGAAGGTTCGTCCCAGACTTCTCTAAGGTAGCACGACCGATGACCAAGTTACTACAGAAGGAGTCCAAGTTCATTTGGGGCGACGAGTGCGAGAATGCATTCCAAGAACTCAAGACAAGGCTTACCACAGCACCCGTCTTAGCTCTTCCTACGGATGGGGACGAGTATGAAGTCTACAGTGACGCCTCACTGAATGGCTTGGGTTGCGTGCTGATGCAACAAGGGAAGGTCATAGCTTATGCGTCAAGGCAGTTAAAGGTTCATGAACGAAACTACCCAACTCATGACCTTGAATTAGCAGCTGTGGTGTTTGCTTTGAAAATCTGGCGTCATTACCTCTACGGAGTGAGTATCAAGTTCTACACGGACCACAAAAGCCTGAAATATATCTTCACGCAGAAGGAACTCAACATGAGACAACGCCGGTGGTTAGAACTGATCAAGGACTATAAGATTGAACTACTGTACCATGAGGGTAAGGCGAACGTCGTTGCTGACGCTCTGAGTAGAAAGACTACGCATACCCTTAGCAACATTTGGGAAATTCCGGCTAGTATTGTCAGAGACTTCAAGAGAATGAACTTAGAGTTGGTTCAGTCTGACGATGCTTTGATTTGAGCATAATGATCGCAGAGCGGAGTTATATCACGAGATTAGGGCTCTACAATGGGAGGATGAAGAACTTCGTAAAAATCGGAAGGAAATTCCTACAGGAAACCGAGTAGGGTTTGAGATTAAACCTGACGGGAGTTTGAGATTCAAAGAAAGGTGGTGTGTGCCCGACGTACCAGTTTTAAAGAGAAGGATCCTCAACGAGGCACATAGTACACGATACTCCATACATCCAGGGTCTGATAAAATGTACCAAGACTTAAAACTGAAGTTTTGGTGGGTTCGAATGAAAGCAGAAATTGCAGAGTATGTTGCAAAGTGTCTAATCTGCCAGAAGGTGAAGTTTGAACATCAGCGACCCGGGGGACTACTACAACCTTTGGACATCCCATTGGGGAAGTGGGACTCCATCTCCATGGATTTTATAACAGGTTTGCCAAGAACTCACCAAGCTAATATTGGGATTTGGGTAATAGTGGACCGCTTAACCAAATCGGCCCACTTTCTACCAATCAAAGATACTTGGAGCCTTGAAGAGCTAGCTAAGGCTTATGAGAAGGAGGTGATTCGACTACACGGTGTACCGCTAGACATTATCTCGGACAGGGATCCGAGATTCACCTCTCACTTTTGGAACAAACTCCAGGCAGCGTTGGGAAGCCAACTGAAGATGAGCACCGCTTTCCACCCTGCAACTGATGGTCAAACTGAACGAATTATCCAAACAGTTGAGGACATGCTCAGGGCATGTGCCCTAGAATTTAACGAGAATTGGGAGAAAAGTCTACCTTTGATTGAATTCTCCTACAACAATAGCTTCCATGCTAGTCTGGGTTGTGCTCCATTTGAAGCCCTCTACGGGAGGAAGTGTCGTAGCCCAGTCTGTTGGGACGATGCTAGTGACAACGTGGGAACTGGACCACAGGTCATTCAAGACCAAATTGAACACATAAAAATCATTCGGGAACGCCTGCAAGCGGCACAAGACCGCCAGAAGATGTATGCCAACAAGCATCGTCGACCAATCGAGTTCGAGGTTGGCGATCATGTGTTTTTAAAGGTATCACCCATGAAGGGGGTCCGACGCTTCGGTTTGAAAGGAAAGTTGAGTCCTAAATACGTTGGACCATATGAGATAACCGACAGAATTGGCGAGGTAGCCTATCGCCTAGCGCTACCCCCAACCTCTCCAAGGTCCACAACGTGTTCCACGTTTCACAACTAAGGCGATCAGAGGCGACCCAAGTCACATCATTACTCTGACGTAATCGCGGTTGAGCCTAACTCGCTCTACTCGAGAGGCACTGTAAAGATCTTGGCACGAGAAACCAAGAGGTTGAGGCGGAAAGACGGTTCCCTTAGTAAAAGTGCTATGGAAAGGTCAACTGATGAACAAGCAACTTGGGAGGCCAAGCCTCTATGAAGGAGAAATATCCCGATTGTTTACCTCGGTGAAAATCCTATTCTTCATTCAAGTTTGGACTAAACTTTTCTAAGGGGGGAGGTTTGTAACACCCCGTGTTAATTTAATTCATTAATTAGCCATCAATTTCTAATTTCAAAGCCTAAATCAAATCCTAAGCCTTTTAGCCTTCAAAATCACAATTTTTACTAAACTTTTGTTTTGTAAAATTTATCGACTTCTTTAACACTTTTCAAAATTTTTGAATAATGAAATAAATAATTTAGTCTTAGAATTTAAAAGTAGAAATATTTCCAAAAATCGTCAAACGCAGACACATTAACTTTTATCGCTTTTGACGCCCGACTTTTTAAAACTGACCAAATTCGAGGAAAACATTTTTAAACACAAATTAGACAATTTCTACACCTAATAGTAATGTTGACATTAGTAAGTCTACTATGATCATTTGGTTCCCTAATTACATAATAATAAAACATTATTTTCTTAATAAATCAAAACTTATACTACACATTTCATTTAACCTAATTGCATAACATCATTTTCATTTATTCTAAGTACAAAATCACCTCTTTTTCTTCTTCATTTGGTCGGCCACCTTACTCTCTTTTTCTCTCTTTATTTTCTTTCATTTTTCACTTAAAACTTCCTAAATAAAAACCCTAAATATTACTCTAATATTACACTAGTGTTCTTAGACATCTTTGGGTATTTGGAGCTTATATTTTACTGGATTATTTGAAGGTGAAGACGGGTTTGAGGGTGAAGACTTAGACTTGGATAATATAGTCGATCCGGACAACCAATAAACTTACCGATCAAAGGTGACTAACTATGTCTTGTATTATCTTTTTAGTAAATTAATTTGTTTTGTTATTATGATTTTATGGATATGAAAATTATGTTAAATATGTTAAACATCACTTGTATGAACTTATATGTTTATGTGTTATATAATAAAATGATAATAAATAGGTAATAATGATAATAGTGTAATTGTAGTAATATTGTTCATATGTTAGTTAAATTAATTTTGAGCATTTTTAATTTATGTTCATATGATTTTTATGTTTATTTATGTTTTAATGAAGTAGTAATGTTATATAAAAATTATGTGAAATATTAAAAATGAGTTTAAAGTGATTAAAATCAAAAATGAAAATTTATATATATATATTACATATACACGGTTTTCTTTATTTTTTTTAATAAATTTTCACTTTTAATTTTTGTAAATAATATGTTAGATTAAGTTAGTTAAAATGGATGTTACCATATGAAAAGAATTAATTTAGGAAAATAAATTATAAATTATCAAAATCGAAATAAGTGTTCTTGAGTTGTTCTTGAGTTCTTCATGTGTGTTCTTGAGTTATTCATGTTGATGTTCATACTTGTTACTCATTTTGATTTCATTTTAATTTATGTTTGTTAATAATTTATGTTTATGTTTAGTTATTGTTTTATATATCACTTAGTATTATACTATAAATCAACTAAAACATTATAAATCATTTAGATTAAAAAGTTAGAAATTTAAAGTGTTGAAAAACACTATTCATAAATATAAATGAAATTGTTAGTAAGTTTCATTTTAGTTTAAATCGTCTTAGTATAATTAGAATAATTAAAATATAAAGACTTTAAGCTAAACCGATAAAATCGAAAAATGAAAATTTGGAAACTACTACTACCTACTCACGGCATTTTCACCATTTTTAGGTTAAAATTTACTTTTATCACTTTTTAGTTTAATTGTTAAAATAATTTAATTATTAGTTAATAAGTTAGATTTAAGAAATTAAAAGAAATAAATCAATTTTTGTATTAGATATGTTGTACACGGCATTTTCATTTTTAATTGACTAAATTTGACTAAAATGAAATTATCACTAAGTCACTAAAGTTAAATAGTAATTAGAATTGAATTTTTGTATAAATTGTTTTAGTTATAAATGAAATACGATAAACCGATAAAAATATGTACCCGTTATAAAAATGAACTAAATCGTGTGCTACTACCTTTGCTATTGGATTATTGAGCTTGGACATACGGACTATAAATGAATCATCCACGATACTATCATTAACTTAAATAGATAGATGACTAAATTTAACTAAGTCTCGTTTTAAAATAAATATCATTGATCACCTTTTATAAACCGAACTTAACGTTTTTAAAACTAGAATTTTAGAATATTTTCATAAATGACTAAATACAAAATGAACTTAACGTTTTTAAAACTATGATTTTCGAATATTTTCATAAATGACTAAATACAAACCGAACTTAACATTTTTAAAACTAGACTTTAGAATATTTTCAAAAATCGCCTAAGTACAAAACGAACCTAACGACTTTGAAACTAGAATTTTTGTACTTAGCAAATAAAAATGAAATTTTAGTTTATACTTAGGAAATATATTAATATATATGAATACGTATAAAAATACGCATAAATATAAAATACGTACAAGTATAGGAATACGTATAAGTATAAAAATACGTATAGAATACGAAGTATAAAAATACGAATACGTATAAAAATACGTATAAAATACGATGAATAGTGACCAATGAATAGTGTCAAGTGAATAGTGAAATACTGAAAATAATTGAAAATTTTACTAAGTATAGAAAATTTAAAATGAAGAAGTAAATAACCTAAAGTGTTTGAAAAACACATAAATAAAATTGGACATACTAATAAACGTTTCAATTTAGAAACTTGAAAACATTAATAATTAACAACACTTCAAATAACAAACGAACGTGTTATGTGATCATATGAAACCTACAAATACTTAAACGTTTGACGCTGAGACTAGGAGAGTCTAGTAATATGTGATATGTAATATCAAATAAATAATAAATCTTGAGTAAGTTTAAATAAAAGGTCAAGCTTGGGCCTCAGATATGAAAACGTCAATCGTAAGTGAAGTGGGACTAAGATAGTCTTGTGGCGGTCGCCATTGCCGGACAAGATAATTGAATATGCCAAGGCTTTTGTCTCAGGCTTTAGGAAATAGTCGTTTTATCCTGAGTTAAGGTGCTCTATGATTAGCATAGCCCATTCTTAAATTGGATACTAGTGTACATGTACTAGACTAGGGTTTTATTCCCCTATTTCGCTAAAGTTAACAGGGCATCCGTGCCGATTTGGGCGATTATAGCGGTGGTCTCCTTGCCGTGTTTTGTTCTTAGTGGCGCGACACTAGCATTCGTTCTTACCTGCGTAAAGATTACTTGACGAGATTGTATCTCAAGTTCAATCATTTCGAACACTAGAGGATGAGATGCAAGTATTATAGTATTCGGCGTGGTTTACGAGTCGAGTAAGCCTCTGCACTATGGAAGTGAGATGCAATCGATCAGTACAAGGGCCTACTCGATTGGTCGGGCTCGTAGCGGTATGTGTTGTCTGCATTATATGTTTAAATGAGAATGAGTGTGTACCATCTTGAAAATTAAAGACCACAACTTTACGAATTGAATCAGTGCATGAGCAGAATGATAAGATACGTATGTTTGATTGCGATCCGATTTCGCCTTGTTATGCTATTGAATTATTGTGATACTATTGATATGCTATTATATGCAATTTGCCTTCATGTTTGAATATCATGCTTATATGATTTATCGCTTAAAACCGCATGCTTATTATGACTTATATGTCTTTATATGCTATATGTATTAAGCATGTTTATGTTTTATCATAATGATATGTTTATAAAGCGATAATATTAAACCAAAGTAATTGAAATCGAGGGTAAGTATGAGCATAGCTAGTCACTGTCCGCTCAGCGGGCATCCCCCCATAGTTTATTGTGCAGGACGTTCGTGGACCAGGAGCTGGATTTTGGATGGGGCCACGAGACGCTTTTATGCTTTACTTTTATTGTTTTCCGAGAGATATGTAATATATAACGCTACTCTTTTAACTACCGTATTTAGAGTTGTATTATTCAACTCTCGAACGAGGATGTAACATTTTGGGTTTATGTATAATTAATGACTCTGGTTTAAGACTTAATTAATTTCCGCCTTAGTAATTAAAGTCGACTAAAAACCAGGTTGTTACAGGCATTACCGCCGTATTCTCCTTCCAGAGAGTACAAGGCTATACTAATTACGATACTAGTCGTAATGGTCTAACTATTGACCTATAAAATATTATATTCTATATAATAGAAGTCCGTTGGTCAACTCTCACTTTCTCATTTCTTCAGAAAATAAACCTGAAAAAGATATAAATATGACGGGATCAGCCAACCACCGGCTGAGTATGACTTCGATCGCCTCCACCGGCCCTAGGCCAATTTTATTCATTCTTTGTCTTCATAATACACATATATATGTCATCATCATTATATTATAAACATGTAACAATTTATCATATCACAATCATATCTAATGGTCTACCATTATACAAGAGAGACACATTACGGAGTTAATACTCCCCAGACTCTGTGCGCCCTCATCCATGTACACAGGATACTCAGGTCTATACTAAGACCCATTCGGCTATATATTGCCGGATACCAGAATCGTAATTCACATGGAGCCGCGCCCCCTTCTGTGTACACAGGTTATTATAAATAATGCCGTCTCACTCCCATAATCGTATCCCAAATGCTACAAATGGCCAAATGTACATTATAACTATAAAAATACTAACATGATAATATAACAACATATAAGACAATTTATACAATATGGAGCAATATAACATGAATATATAAGAATCATACTGTATACAATATTATACAAAATAACTATAACTATCATTTATAATATCAAAATAAGTTATTTCTATAATGAAAGGTCTCAAAGTCATACCATAATTTGGTTAATAGTACTCCGTGTTATGTTTGCTTCTCGGCTACTTTACTCAAAACCCAACTAAAACTAATTTGATTAATTATATTTTTAATCCTTTTATTAATGATTATTTTTACGTAATTCTCATTTAATTTTATTACTAAGGTCTATTTATAGGGAGGGAATTTGTGGGTGAGTCATCACTTCCCTTATGCGTGTAACATAGCCCTTGTTTTTATTATTTTTATCATTATTTTTATTATTATTTTGTAATTATCTTTTAATATTTGGTAATTATCCCATTGATAAGCCCATAACATTATAATTATATTGATTAAATTTTATTATAAGTTCCAACTTATATACTCTTAGTATTTCAGAAAAACAACGGCTTATTTCGTTTATTATCTATAAATATAAGAGTCAAATCATAACGTTTCTAATAGTCCTACTTTTATATACTCTTATATCTTTAAACATACTGATTTTATTACAGGGTATTACAGACGCCAAAAGACACAATGCAGTGGTGAGGGACCTGAGTGTCTTCTACACACTCCGTACCCGGGTTGAAATGATGAATGCTAGTCCTGAAGCACGTGCTGCCTGGGATCTTCCTGCAGAGATTGCCACTTTCAAGCAGTTGTTTCCTGATGAAGCTATTCTGGAGCAAGCTGAAGTTACTTCGGCTGTACAACCTGGTGCTGGAGTCACTGCTGGTTTAGGCGCTGGGGCTGATGGTGGAGATTCTGGTGCTGGGCCCTCCAATGCTGGTCCTGCAGGGGGAAGTATTGAAAAGACAGGTGAATCTGGTGATGGTACCAACTGAACTTTGACTTTGTATCGGTTTTTTTTTTTTGAACAAACTTTGAATTTGCCAGGGGGGAATGTCCCCTGTAATACTTGGTCTGTAATTGTTTAGACTTTGCTTTTCTGTTTTCACATTTGCATCCATGTGCTGACATGGGTAGCTTGGTTCTTACTTTTGACATCCTTTTGCTGGTTTAGTTATGCTATGTTGTGTTTATGTTTTGTTTTTGTTATGATGCGCATTTAATTTGTTGTGACTTTTGTAAAGTAGCATGCATGCGTTTGATAATTTAGGCGACTTACACTTTGGGGCTCCCTTAACGGACATTACTCCCTGTCCCGTTGTTGCAGTCGTACTGGGGCTGGGGCCCTTCTTTGCTTTGTTTTTGTTTTTGTCTTTGTCTCTAATCTGGTCTGGTCCAGATGTCTGCACTGCTTTGTCTGCACAGAAAGAGGGTCAGGGCTTGACCGTTGGCATTTGCCAACGGCCCTCCGACGCTCAAGTCAGTATAGTTATATAGGATAATTTGTAAAGGATAAGTTTTGAGTTTTGTGGATTACCAGATGTCTTGGTCCAGAGCACTCTACATGTGATAGAGCTTGAGGTGGAGTGTATTCCAGGGACTTGGGATCATGTCTCCTTCCAGAGTCTGTAGTCTGTAGGAACCCTTCCCTACTGCTGAATCAATAAGGTATGGGCCTTCCCAGGTTGGGGCCAACTTGCCTGCAGCCTTGTCTCTTGTGTTCTGAAACACCTTTCTCAGGACCAGATCTCCAGTCCTGAACATTCGTACCTTTACGTTTTTGTTGTAACTTATGGCCACAGAGTGTTGATACGCTGCCAACCTTACTGCTGCTAAGTCTCTGAGCTCCTGGGCTGTATCCAGGCTGTCATAGAGTAGTTCATTATTTTCAGAAATCGTGTTTAGTCCATACCTGATTGTTGGTACATGCACTTCTACTGGAAGTACTGCCTCACATCCGTAGACCATTGAGTAGGGAGTCTGTCCTGTTGCTCTCTTTGGCGTAGTCCTGTCTGCCCACAGTACTAGTGGCAGCTCTTCTACCCATCTTTCTTGTTTCTCCATCAACTTCTTCTTGATGCAACTGATCACAATCTTGTTGCTGGACCCAGCCTGTCCATTTGCTTGAGGATATCTTGGTGCAGATGTTACTGTAGATACCCGTATCCGTACCCCCCAAAAACAAACCCGATGATGAAAAGGACTGTCATACATGCTTTTAAAAGAGTCGAAACGGTACAAAAGTGTCTAAAACGTATTAGTCATTTTTAGCGTATTAATTTGGACTTGCATAATCATGAAAGTAAATGTCAATTTTAGTCATCATGAGCGTAACACGAGCACAATATAGGAACGTCTTATTAAGCCAAGCCACAAAACAAATTTCAACTAGCTACAAAACGGCCCAAACTTACAAAAACGACCCTAAAACGCACACTAACACGACACTCAAAACGGGCCAAAGTGCGTCCCGTGTCACATTTTCAAAAAGTTAGGTTTTATGAAACCATAAAATAATATAACCTAATATTATTTTATTTCAGGCCAAAACCGAAAAACACGACAAAAACCGAAACACGAAAACCGAAATTAACCAAATCGAACAAATACTTAACCCTTAAGTAAACCACAAAACACAATCATCACCTAATCAAACCGCCAAAACCAACGGCGGCATAAGCAGCCCACCAAAACAAAAACAAATCGCCCGGTTAATGAGCGATTAAAAACGCCTGTCAACAGGCGATTAAGTTTTTGTTTTGTAACAGCCGCCTTTTGTAATTTTTCTTTAAAAATATCTAGCTCAGGCAAACTTAAACGCCTGTACACAGGCGATTAAGTTTTGCTATCCCACAGAAACCAGCCAAACTCTATAAATACCAACCCACTTCATTCATTTTCAAACACCCGGTTTTTAGCACTCATACACTATTCACGAAATCCACTCAAAAATACCGTCTTTTCATTTTCGAAAGGTAAACATTTTACCTACGGGCCGGACGTTTGAGACTCGGATAATGGGGTTACATTAACCCCAAACCCGATATTGGCACTAGCGAAGCCGTATTCGTAATACGGTTGTAGCAATTCGGATTCATAATCCGTCTAAACCCCGCCAATATCGCATAAATAAACGACTCATTATCACTAAAGCAAACCGACGTCACTTTTATAATTATGCAAGTCCTCATTCATGCATTAAATAACGACTAGAATCACGGATCCAACACTAAATTATACCGTTTCATAGAGTCTTTTAGCATGTCAAAACTGAGGGTTTTTCACAAATTCTAATACGAGGTCGGAAAATAACGTCTATAGTAATAATTTAGTCAATAAATTATTATTTAACGTACATTTCCTATAGCAATATGTCATTATTTTGACAATTTACATTCTTTATGCATTTTAATCGAGTCATACTTATTCGCACTTGTACGTAGCGTCATTTTAGCCCAAATATCGAAATTAAGCAAATGTTTTCAAATTAGTAGAGACTACTCTTATGTAGGCTTTTTGATTACGGTTTTCAAAACTTATTTTGTCAAGACTTTCGAAAAGTAACCTCACTCCGAATCCCTTCTGCGGTTTCAAACCTCAGTTGATAGGTATCGACGCACCTTGAAATCCGAGACACTCGTGTCTTGTATTTCAAGACGCGTTGAATAGGTTCCAAATTCCTTTAATATTTGGTGGCGACTCCGAAAATACACTTTCAAAAAGGATTTTCTACTTTTCTTTTTGGTCACAAATTCATGCAATGATCTCCCCCATTTTTCTCAAAACTTCGCACACCCCTTTTCCTGCGAGGCGCATTCCGCTTCCTTGCCGCCAAGACGGGCGAGGAGCGCCAAGGTAGGCGTCGATAGGTCTATCACCTTTCCCGGTACCTTCAGCTGGCGACTCCGCTGGGGACGAGCATGATTTTTATTATTTTTGAAAAACTAGTTTTTCTTTTATTTTAAAATCATAAAGAAGTGAAGCTTGAAACTTTGAAAACATTTACGCTTTCGATATTTGGGCAAAAATACGTTGAGTCGAATCCTCCTGATTCAAACCACACCCTTTGAGGAACGGCCCCCAGTAACTCTCGCTTCATAAGCGAGGTAACTCCGGACACACTGTTCTCTCACCCCTCCACGATTACAAGTACGGCATCCGTACAAATGATCGTAACCAGTCAAACTCGAACGCTCTAGGGCCCGTCTTGAATGCACACCTAAGACGTGTGTAGTCTTGCGGGTGCCCCTACCCAAACGTCGCGGGAATGACCGGAGGGAACCTTACCCTATAAACCAAAAACCTGTGTTTATATGTACAAGTGCGAAGCTATAGTACCCTCACTATAGTAGTCTTTCAAAAACTTTCTGCATGAAAAAAAACTCCTCCTAGGCATTATACTTTTAAAATACGTCCATCTTTGAAATTGCTTTTTCAAACTTTTTTCAAAAAAAGGTCATACTTTTAAAAACACGCCGTTAGGCTCTTTGACCTATGGTCATTTGAGTTTAATAAATAAAATGCCGCTACATTTAAAACCGACCTAGGATAACCACTATATCCCAGGTCTTTTTCAAAACGTAAATGAATTATCACGATCGACGTATCGTCGTAATACATTTATTGCTAAAAGGTCTTTCACAAAGCAAAAACCGAATATGTCAATTCATTTTGAGATTTTAAATGAAATTAACTTTTAGAACATTAGATTTAGCTTTAAGTCGAGTGACTCTTTAGTCGTCCGATTTAATCTTTTCTCTCAAAAACAAAAAAGCGGGCTCGTTCACATGCGGACCGTTGATTTACTCTTTGAATCGAGTGACATATTGTCATTTTAGGTTGAGAACCGTGAGTCTCACGTAAAAGGCAAACAATTGATCACCTTTTACCCAATTTTAACATCCTCAGATCGACTAGCCTATCGCTACTTGATGCCTCGATCCTTTATCATAATCCAATGATAAACCCCTGGCAACATACCGCCAAACCGGGTTAATCGACTATGATCATACAAATTTTCCTACCTCGAGAATAGGGCGTGTCAACGCTGTCTCTATCTCAAAAGCTTCCGTGTCCTTTTAAAAGCTAAAAACACGAGTCAAGTCACCCACTTTTTACGCTTTTGTGTCTTCCTTTGGTCGTGAATGTGATTTTTCATTTGAGTCTTTTCCTTCTCTTTTAGAATCACTAAAGGTTTGAAAACTTTGTCAGGTCCGCTCATTGAAAAACCCTGGATACGCGACGAACTAAGAACCGTCACCTAAACCCACCTCCGCCTCCAAAGAAGCGCTCCTACAACCGATCAAAACCAAAACCTGTCATGGCCTTTCAACACGATGAGGGACTCGGAGGACCACCACCCCCCCCAGAGGTAACTGCCGAACAAATCCGACAGCTCAATGATAGGATAGCTAGCCTCACTACGACGATCGAGCAAATGGCTATCATGCAAAAGTTCGAAGCAGAGAAAAACGCCGTGCGCCTGGCCGAGGAATCCGAACGGAACGCAAAAAGGATTCGAACCATGGAAGAACGTCTCACGAACTCAAGGGGTTACTCCATACACCAAGAGAACGAGCACATCCCAAAGAACGTCAGATCCATGCTACCAGACAAGTTAGCACTTAGCGATCTTCCCGTCTTCAAAGGTCACGAAAGCCCGCTCGTTCACGTCAAGGCTTTCAAAGCTAAAATGGCCATCATGGGCGTCGAACCCCCTGCATGGGCTACCTTATTCCCTCACTCATTGGACGCGCAACCCAGGGCATGGTTCTACGCTCTAGAACCACATAAAACGGGTAGTTTCGAGGACATAACAGTTGCGTTCGATCTACAATACCGGGACAACAATGATATCCAAGTCTCACTACGTACATTGGAGGTCCTGACCCAGAAGGACAATGAAGGATTTACCGAGTACCTTACGCGCTGGAAGAAGCTGTGTGCTCAAATACCTAACCGTCCAAGGGACACCGATCTGATTACTAAGTTCATCAACAACCTTACCCCCGCATACCAACAACACCTACGATACGGAAATTTCGACAACTTCTCAACCCTCAGCGTCGTCGGCGAGCTCATCGAGGACGACCTTCGTAAGGAAAATAGGAATAAGAGTACAGGTCGCGGATATCAAGGGAGCTCATCTCGAGCCACCACCAAAGTCGAGCCCATCCATGCCATCAACGCACTGGACGCGTTAGAGGCACCACCGGTTTTTACGACACCACCAAGACCTGCCATGCCTCCGCCAAAGGCATCATACTCACCTCCTGGTCCCGGTTCAATGAAAGCGCGACGAAACTTTGACCCAATATACATGACTTACTCAAAGGCACTACAGAAGCTTGTGAGCCGTAATGTACTTCAACTCATAGGACCTACTAGCGAGCCTCCCTGACAAGAAGCCAAAATCGTGGGATCGGCGCATACCGCGAATTCCACAGAGGAAAGGGCACGACAGAGCAATGCTTCCACGAAGAACATAGATCAGGACTTGATCGACGACAATACCATCGTAAAGCCCAGCCCAAGTCCTAAGCCTTCAAACCAGCTGAACCCTCTACATAACCATGCTATATTCACAGAAGCACACCCTATCATCGACTGCTCCAGAATGATAGTCTCAGATGATCACGAAGTCAACGGCATCTGGAATACTTCTGAGGATGAAGCCGACAATGATGACACCCGCATGTGTCTCCGTGGATGAGCCCTACGAAGAGGAAACTCAACCCCGCTTACGCCAGGCAAGTATGGAGAGCTATGTCACAAGTACCCTTTTAGGTTATCGGACAGTGATGACGAAGTAGCCTACTTAACACGTTCTGGACGTCCGTACCAAGCTTCTCTAAAGCTACTTGAACCTCAAAGCCACCCGCCAAGGTTGACTGCTCGAGAGAAGAACAAAGGAATAATCATAGACGAGGATACGCCGCCTACTTCGCCTACCTCCACAACCCCACCTACAAGCATCGCTCCCACGCCGTCAGCCACCAAAGTGTCATTACCTGACACCAATCCTGTACCTGTCTTGCCAGTCAACAAGGTAGCATCATCAAGTGCTACCCCAACACCCTTACCCCCATCTGAAATCGGAGACACGCTCCATAAACAGCTCAACAAGACGAAAGCAGACATTTCGATCTGGCAGCTCTTAAGAGACTCAATGGGACATCGTGAAGCCCTCTACCAAGCATTACAGGTCACCCCAATGACATCGGAAATGTCTCCAGAAAAGCTTATCAGTAACATTACGCGCGAATGGCAAGCCAACGCCGTCACCTTCTCAGATAAAGACCTCCCTCCATTCGGTGGCACGCATAACCTACCTCTCTACATCAACGTGGAATGCCACGGCATGACATTACCAGTCGTCCTCATCGACAATGGATCCGCAGTCAATGTCTTGCCTCTTGAGACAGCCAGAAAACTGGGGATTAAGGAAAACGACTTCATCCCGTGTACAGACGGCGTCAGGGCCTACGATGGAACACGTCGCAGCATAAAGGGAACCATCTCCTTCCCCATTATGACAGGACCAGTCATGAGAGAAACCGAATTTCAAATCATCGACATACCCCCTACCTACAACATGCTACTAGGTAGACCCTGGATCCACGCTACCAAGGCCGTCACCTCAACCCTGCATCAAAAGGTCAGGATACCTCTGGATGACGAGATCGTCACCATCGACGCCTCGAACTTTCGAGCTACCCTCAAGCAGCAAAAGGCCAATGATAGTACTGCAGAGATAAATGCCGATCCAAAGCGACATATGTGGGTTCGACTTCGACTTCAACATCCGTACTCGACCGTAGAGAAGAAATCGCTACACTCTACGCCAAGGACGACGATAACAAATGGCCCACCATAGGTCTATCTTACGTACCATGGTCATACGAAGTCTCTCAAGGTTGGGAATCATATAATGATCGCAAGAAATATCATGATTTCCACATGCAACCATACCACATCCTCCCCAGCAACTACTTCGTCAAAGAGGGCACCAGCAAGATTCCTAAGAACACAACCACGTATACCATTGCCGGGATTGACCTCATTTCCGACATCGTACGCAACAACAACTTTAACCCTACCAACCTGATCATCCCTTACGAAGAAAAAACACACGACGGATGGTCAAAAACCCTCGAATGGACCGACAAACAAGGCCGCACTTTCAAGATAACTACGGGTCAAGGCTACGCCTTCGAAGATTCCGACTCAAGCGAAGATGAAGACAACACCCAACAAAAAGACTGCCTTGAAGTTTAAACTCCTCGGCCATTTCAAGTCTCTTTACCCAACTAAGCCCCAGACTACTTCCACGACATAGTTAATTTAGCTAAAGAACTAGAGTCATTAAGGTTGTCCAAAGCTCCCTCGTCTGAGCTATCTTCAAATGTAACCGCTTTTGATAACATTAATAACATGAAAGTTTTTGGTTACTCTTTGCCTCATTTAAACTCTACTTTTCTTAATAATCGCGATAAATCTAAACTAAATAAAATTGCATTATATAGATACATTGCAAGTATTGTTTCAAAACCCGAACAGGACCCAATTATTGAAGACACAACAACCATCAACATAGGAACGCCCGAAGAGCCTCAAGAACTACAGCTGGGGGCTTCCCTAAGCACGGAAGAAAGGGCCACCTATACCAAGCTCCTCGCAGAGTTTAAGGACGTCTTTGCCTGGTCATATAAGGACATGCCCGGCATAGACCGCGAGATAGCTGAACACCGCATCCCGATCAAACAAGGTAGCAGGCCAGGTCAAGCGAAGCTCAAGCGCATCAAGCCGTAATGGTCTCATGGTCAAGGAAGAGATCGGCGACTACAAGTGGTTTCATCCAAGTCATCGAATACTCAGGTGGGTCTCCAATATGGTACCGATTATGAAGAAAAGCGGCAAAATACGGTATGTGCCGACTTAGGACCTAAACAAAGCTCGCCTAAAAGATGATTTCCACTACCTCACATGGACATCCTAATCGACAACACAAAGACCATGCCTTCGCCATTCATGGATGGATATGCAGATACAACCAAATCAAAATGGCGAGACGACATGCCAAAAACCACTTTCGTAACCCCCTGGGGAACATACTGCTACACAGTCATGCCGTTTGGGCTCATAAATGCCGGCGCTACTTACCAACGCACGGCTACCACCTTACTCCACGACATGATGCATAAGGAGGTTGAGGTATACGTCGACGACATGATCGTAAAATCAAAAGAAAGGGATGACCACATCACAAATCTTCGGAAGTTCTTCGCCCGAATCAGGCAGGACAAGATGCGATTGAACCCACAGAAATGCACCTTTGGGGTCACGTCAGGCAAATTATTAGGCCACATAGTGAGCCAGCGCGGGATCGAAATAGACCCGACCAAAATCAAAGCAATAATGGACATGAAGACACCGTGCAACATCGACGAAATAAGGAGTTTCTTGGGACAAGTCCAATACATCTCCAGGTTCATCAGCAAGCTCACCATGATCTGTGAACCAATCTTCAAGAAGTTGAAGAAGGAGGAACATACGAAGTGGGACGATGACTGCCAACAAGCGTTCGACAAAGTCAAAAGCCTGCTCACAAACCCACCTGTTCTTGTACCCCCACAAAAGGACCTGCCATTGTCACTATACTTAACGACTACGCCAAACGCCATGGGTGCCATGCTCGCCCAAGAAGTCAACAACGAAGAACGGGCCATCTACTACATCAGCAAAAAGTTTCACGACTACGAAACCCGGTATGAACCAGTCGAGAAAAGCTGTCTCTCACTGGTCTGGGCAACCAAAAAGCTCAGGCACTACCTCCTCACTAGCACAACAAGAGTCTATTCCCTAATGGACCCCCTCAAATACCTGTTTGAAAAACCTGTCCTGAACGGACGCATGGCCAGGTGGACTCTGCTTCTCGCCGTCACGAACTCAAGTACCTTCCTCGGAAAGAAATCAAAGGAAGAGCGGTTTCAGACTTCCTCGCAGAAAATGCTATCATCGAACAGCCCATGATCGATACAATGTCATTTCCGGACGATGGGATCTTCGCCATAGAAAAGGAGTACTGGCAATTGTACTTCGACGGAGCGTCAAACTACCGGGGATATGGAGTCGGAATACTCCTAATATCCCCAAACGGCGATCATACTCCACTCTCAATCAAGCTCGACTTCAGTGTCACGAACAACGCCGCGGAGTACGAGGCCTGCATTTATAACTGCAGCGACCCATCACTCTCAAGATAAAGAACCTACGGGTACATGGAGATTCATTCCTCATCATAAATCAAGTGACAGGGGCATGGAAGATCATGAGCGAAACCCTCACCAAATACCAAGCAAAAGTACAAAAACTCCTAGCTAACTTCGACTGCATTGAGTTCTATCACCTCCCAAGGGAAGAAAACGGTTCTTGACGCCCGCCAAAACTCTCATCCCTCCTGAACATGCCACCAGACATGAAGTTACTACCCATCATCGTCGAAAGACGTGACGAACCAGCATACATCCATACCATTGACCTGGACGGCGAGCAGGCAGAGCCTTGGTATCAAGCTATAATCAACTACAAAGCAGACAACACCTACCCACCCGACAATCGATAAACGCGCGGACGAGGGCTATCGGACTCTAGCTTCCCAATTTGTGCTAGAGATGGGACAACTACTCAAGAAGACACCACAAGGGACACTGCTCATATGTGTCGACTACAAGAAGGGGCAAGAAATCGTCACGCAAGTCCATGATGGCGAATGCGGACCCCACATGAACGCTCGAGCACTCTGCAAACAAATCCTACGGCTAGGATGGTATTGGACGACCATGGAAGCAGACTGTATCCAATACGCCAAGCATTGCCACAACTGCCAAATTTTCAGCAACGTCCAACATGTACCACCTTCACCACTATACAGCCTAACCTCACCCTGGCCCTTTTCAACCTGGGGCATCGACGTGATAGGAAAAGTCCACCCCATCGGAGCAGAAGGTCACCGTTTACGTCTTTGGTGGCCATCGACTACTTCACTAAATGGGTAGAAGCGGCGTCTTTTCTGACCCTTGGCTCCAAGGAGGTCGCCAAGTTCATCCGCATTTAACATCATATGCCGATATGGCATACCCCACGAAGTTCATCAACGATCAAGGTTCACACTTCCAACGCGAGACCGAAGCCATACTCACAAAATACAACATCCAAAGATCACAAATCCTCGCCTATCGACCCCAAACCAATGGAGCCGTCGGCAAAGAACAAGACTGGCCGTCACCATACTTGAGAAGATGATCGGCGGTGCAAAGATTGGCCTAACAAAATACCATATGCACTGGGATACCGTGATTACCATCCGAACCCCTACGGGCATGACCCCCTATTTTCTCACCTACGGCATGGAAGCCGTCCAACCAGTGGAAATAGAAATACAATCTCTGCGCATACTAATGGAAAGTAGCATCCCAGAAGCAGAATGGGCCCGTGAACGGTACGAACAACTCATGCTCCTGGATGAACGCCGACTGCATTCCCTGAGCACCGTACGAATGTACCAAGCCCGACTACAACGAGCATTCAACAAACGAGTTAAGCCACGACACATAAAAGTAGGTGATCTCGTACTAAAGTCAGTCCGAGCACCACTTCCAGTCGACCCACGAGGAAAATTCAAGCCTAACTGGGCTGGACCTTACCTCGTCAAGGAAATCTTCACAGGCGGAGCAGTTAAACTAACCGACCTCGACGGCCAAGAGTTCAACCTCGCCACAAACCTCGATCAACTCAAGAAATACTACCCCTAAAAACCGCTTGCAATGTATCTGTAGAATACAAATTTTATAGAAACAATTCATGGACCGGCAGGTCCTTAAACATGCTCATGGGACCTGTGTCCTTAAACATGCTCATGGGCCGGCATGCCCCTAAAACTGCTTTTTCTTTCCACAAAAATCAAACACAATTCATGGACCGGCAGGTCCTTAAACATGCTCATGGACCGGCAGGTCCTTAAACATGCTCATGGGCCGGCATGCCCCTAAAACTGCCCTTTCTCTCTACAAAAATCAAAAACACAACTCATGGGCCGGCATGCCCCTAAACATGCATCCACCAAACACAATTCATGGACCGGCAGGTCCTTAAACATGCTCATGGGCCGGCATGCCCCTAAACGTGCACATTCACCACAAAAAAGCAAACACAACTCTTGGGCCGGTATGCCCTTAAAACATACATTCTCGAACTACGCCGGTTTGATTCCACTTTTCGTGGATACGTAGGCAGCTTTGCAAAAAGCGCAACCGATATTCAACACAAAAATTCGTCTTTTAGACCTGAAGGGTTAAAAGGACGATATTCAACACAAAAATGACGCGTCTAAAGCTTAAAAAGGCCAAGGACATAGTCAATACAAAAATTCGTTTTCTTAACCTAAGGGTAAAAAGAACGACATTCAACACAAAACGACAAACCCAAAGCTTAAAAAAGTCGAGGGAATAGTCAACAAAAAATGCTTGCATTCTAACCTTTGAAAAAAGATTAGAACCAAGGAATTTCACACAAAATAACAAACAAAATGAGGCAGAATCGTAAATAAAAACCTGATTTTTATTAATCTTAAAAAGAACGGTTACATTTTGGATTTTTCAAATATAGGAGCATAACTATGACCTTAGAAATACACTAACAAACACTATATATTACAATACGAGTCCCGGCATGTACATCGGGTTTAGGATAGGTAATATATTACATAATACAACATAATATGAACATAATACTAACAAAGCACACATGAACTAAAACCAGGTCATCCTCAAGAACAGACTCGAGACCTCTCCAGCTGAATAAGGAAGCATCAACCCTCAACCCCAATGGCGATCCCCAACATTGCCATAACGACCTTGATCACCTGACCCTGGAATATGACGACGGCCGAACACACTTTCATCGGCCGAGAGTAGCTCCGGACTCGAACCCTCGCCATCACCACCGATACGTCCAAGGTCGGCCGGGTCATAAACAGACATCTGAGAAAGCCCGTTGAGCTCTAGGGCTCGAAGACGTGACCTCTTGTGGGGACTCTGCGCAATAGTCCACCTAGTATAGGCTCGTGATACCTGAGTCGTCCTAGGAGTACCCGCCACAGGCCACCTAGGGCGCGTAATCCATCCGCACACCCAGGCATCCGCCATGCCACTAGTCAACATAAGCATGCCCTGCACCTTGGTGTCATGACCAGGAATGAACTGTGCCCACCCTATCTGTCTCCTCACTCGCAAGGGATGGATGTAAACACCCATGTCTAATCCGCAAAGAAGGACTCCAGACGAACCATCGTCAGCCTCGCTCGCCGTCACACTAACTATTCCCCACCACGGTACCAACCAACGAATGGTCGACGACCCCACAAGTCCAGGGAAGTAATCGTCGGGGCGATGATGTGGATCCAGCCACCTAATATAACGACTAGCCACGTCCCCAGCAGGATGTGACCCAGCAATATCACCTAGCACGCTCAACCGCTCCATCAACCAGACCTGAAGGATTAAGGGACACCCTCGATACGGGCTCGCCCTATTGCAGGCACGATCATTCAGACCCAGGATCGTCTCAGCTAGGATCAAGGCGGAAGGGTTACAGCCATACTCCATCTCTTGAACGACAGTGATTAGGCGAGGATCACCAAGCGCTCCCTCATACAAAGAATTAGGAAACATGTAACGGTGGACTAAGCAGAATGCCAACGCCCTTTTTCTGGCACCAAAGGAGATCGTCTCATTTTCGCGGTTCATAAACCGCTTGCACAAGCGATAGAGGCTGATACGACTCCCAACAAATAACTCCTCTGTCTCCACACGAGTCATCTGAAGGTAGTTCTGCACGTGCCTCTTATATCCAGGCCCCGATCTAACGCACACGGGAATGTTAGTTCGCAACCAACCACCAATGGCTCCAAATTCCTCAACCAACGGACAGACCTCTCCACTAGGAAAACGGAAAACATGGAAGCTCAAGTCCCAATAGTCGAGACACGCATCCAGGAACTCGGGCTCCATTCGAAGCCGCCCTAGACCCAGGAGGACCCAAAAACCGCAATCTTTCAAGTCTTCCTCTTCCAGCCCCGACAAGGACGCACACCAACGACGCAAGTTTCCTTCAAAACTCTCCATAACTCGACGAATGTTCCGTAAATATTCTGAATATTTTTGGAAAATCGAGAATAGAAGACAAGAGGATGAGTGAAATGAACTAACTTACCCCTCCTTTTATAGCCGAGATTTGCAAGACGAAAGGCAACACAAAAAATTAAACGCTAGTGAACAAGCGATTAAAATAAATCAAACAAAAACCACAAAACAAAATTCTAATCGCTCAGAACAAAGCGACAAACCAAATCGCCTGTTTACAGGCGATTTTCTTTTTCTTTTCTGACAAAATTATTCGATTTCTTACACTTCTTACACACCTATACCCAACATATTTAACTTATTACCCCTACACTATTTTTACCGACCTCATGACCGACTAAAATCGGTCCCGTCGCGTCGTCTCGATTTGCGTGATCAATTCCCGTATTTCGTATTTTTCATTTTTTACAAAACACAATAATCACACAAAAATTAAACACAACACAAAATATGATTTTCACATTCACAATTTTCGCCTCAAAACGTCGTCTTAGCTCGCATTTTTACTATGTCAAAAAACGTCTTTTTACGAGTCTAGAATATGTCCTAACCAACATTTTTCAAAAACTCTTCATTTTGCATTTAATTCAGTCATTAGCGAGTCAGTCTCAATCGAGACGTATATATATGCTTTCACGACTAACTATGATTTGCAGGTACGCTCGGCAAGCAAATACGCAAGGATTCCAGACCCGGCTACGACGCAGGAATGCATTTTTGCAGCAAGACAAAATAACCAAATTAAACCCATAAACACCTACAAATCCAAAAAAACAAACCAACCATAACAAGTCCTAATACATAAACCAATACAAACAGAAAATAATATTCATAATACAAAGTCCAAAATATACAAAGTCCAAGCCTACTACGACTGGTCACGACGCTGCAAGACAGCACGCAGGGAATCAATCTCAGCACGTGCCCTATCCAGCTCCCCTGCATACTGACCCTCCAGCTCTGCCCGGACCCTCGCCAGCTCCTCGGCATGCGCAGCCTCCAGCTCGGCCCGCGATCTCGCTCCCTCCTCAGCCCTGACCCTGGCTAACTCAAGTCGCGCCTCGGCCGTCTCCTTCTGCGCCCTGCAAGCGTCAACAACCTTCTCGTTCACGACCGCCCGCCACCGGTTTGCCGCCCGCCAGAGCCTCCTGTGGACCTCAGCTGTCACCTGCAACAATGCGACAAATCAATTTAGCTTTCTGGGGGCTATGATCAAAAACCTGCTTCAACAGAGTTTGACTAATGATTTTACACTAAAATCTTACTCAAACTGGGGGCTATAATCAAAAATCTGCTTCAACAGAGTTTGACTAATGATTTTACACTAAAATCTTACTCAAACTGGGGGCTATAATCAAAAATCTGCTTCAACAGAGTTTGACTAATGATTTTACACTAAAATCTTACTCAAACTGGGGCTATAATCAAAAACTGCTTAACAGAGTTTGACTAATGATTTTACACTAAAATCTTACTCAAACCGGGGCTATAATCAAAAACTCGTTTAACAGAGTTTGACTAATGATTTTACAATAAAATCTTATTCAAACCTGGGCTATATACTACATAATACTCATGCTTTGTACAAAGAGGAGGGTTAATACCTTTCTCACGCTGGTCCCACCTCTCAAAACCCGTGACGGTGACCACAGACAGGAAGGCGGCAAAGACGATCGAATGAGAGCGACCGTGAACAACCAAAGCAGTCCTCAACGAACGGAGGAGGCTGGAACTCAAGGTCAGGGTCACGTCGCTACAAAACAAAAATAGGATAAATTTTTGCTTCCTAAAACCAAAATACATACAAGCAAAAGGGATAAACAAGCATACCTCGATCACAAAGATCGCGAGGGCATGCGTGCCCAAGTCACGTAATCCTCATCCCGCCAAGAAGAAGGAGTCGGACTCGCCCTCGTGATACACGTCACGACGCTCATTAGCGTCGGGCGTCTCCACGAACAAAACCGAGGGCGGAGGAGCAGGTACGATGAAGCCGCCGCGACCCGTCTGCGCAGACAGACGCTCTCCCAAGTACCAGTACGAGCCGTACTGGGTCTCGATGTACAGCCGCCGTCCGTCAAGGGGACCAAAGCGAGCCGAATCGCTCTGAGGAACGCCAGAAATCCCCTCCAAGGGTCGCGAACAAACTACAAAACAAAACCAAATTATAAACCACAAAAACAAACACAAACCCAAAAACAAAGCTACAAAAAGACCAAAATACAAAACACAATCACCCTTACCTTATCCATCGTCATCCCGTTGAAGCGTACACGAGCCGCGTCATAGTTCAGGCCAATACCCCTCCGATCCGCCGTCGCATACGCATGGAAAGCCGGGTATGTAGCCGTCACCTTGAACGTATCCGGGAGCAGAGAGGGGAAGTGAGCGTAGCACCAAGCCTGCGAGCAAACAAGACACACGTTACAGAAGAAAAACAGAAACAAAACAACGAAAACCACAAAAGTCGAACCCTACCTCCATCAGAAGACCAGGGCCCACAAGCGACACATCCGAATTCTCGTCAATCTGATCAGGGCGCATCAAGGCCCTCAGGTAATCTGATCAATGCACCCAGGCGAGAGTCACCCACCAAAGTCACCTAGGCGTGATATGTCCGACAATACCATCAACACAGCCGCCGACGCCGCTTCCCTTGTCGCCAAAGTGGGTGGCCGCCAGAACCACCACAACCACAAATGCCCTCGCTTCGCCGCTCGAGTAGACCCTCTCTTCTTCCTCCTCCCCTCGAAGAAGTCAGCAAACCATACGTACGAGGCTGAAACGTGTGCTCCTCGTCCTTCCCGCACCTAATCCCGTCGCCAATCAGGCGCACGACTCGTGGGCTATCAATAGGAGGTCGTTCACGCCCCACCAAGTACACCTCGCCATGAGGCGACCAGAATAAATGGCCCACGAAGAAAGACTCACACCAACCTCGTAACCAGGCATGTGGAAGGTGTTGGTCGTATCCCAAAACCTATCCAACAACGCCCTAAGAACAGTGAGGCGCGAGTTCACCCGCTTGCCCCGCACCTCCCTCCACTTTTGCACCAAGGGACCAAAAGCTGTCCCAAGCACTATGTCCCGCTCCTCCTGGGTGAGCCTACCCTCAAAGACGTCAAACACCGTCCAAACCTGCGAAGGTCCTCATCGAGCCTAACGGAAAGCCGACCTTCACCCGGATCGACAAGTGCTCCAAGCGACTCCAAACCAGAGTCACGCCGTCCCAGTCCAGGGCCACCTGCGACCACAAGCGCGGACCGTGAGGGTAGTCAGGCCTCGCGCCCAGCTCGTCAACCATCCCCATGAAGACCTCGGTCGCGGCCTCCAGACTTGCCGCACCTGCATCCTGGGCCGCGCCCTCAGCCTCGCCCTCAGCCTCACCCTCAGCCTCTACCTCAGCCTCAGGATCATCCTGAACCTGCTCCTGAGCATGGCCCTGAATCGACCCGGCCACAAAGCGGCCCTGGCAGGCGACCTCAACCGAGCATCGTCGGCGGCACTGAAGCGGCGGCCGCGGCAGCCTCGGCGATCTCGACCTCGGCGGCCACCTCACCACGGCCTCGTCGGGAACCCCTCCGTCACTCGAAGACTCCTCCGACCGGAAGTGTCCTCGTGCGGCTCCGGACCGAGCACGACCACGCCTCGCGGAATCGCCACAGAGCTCCCTCTCCAACCTCCTCAAAACACCGGCGACCTCGGCCTCGTCCGGCCACCACCTCTCAGCGGCAACACGAGCTCGACGCCTCGGCCTGCCGCTGCCCTCACCAGAAGCCACATCCACCTTGCGCTTCTTCGGCCTCGGGTTCCTCCGGCCGCGACCACGGCCTCTTACCTGGCCACCTCCAGGGACCACAGGCTCCCTGCAACGCTGCGGCCACGTCCTGCGAAGCCCTACAAGAAGACCACGACCTCGCCTCGGCCCCTCTGAGCCACAGCGTCCTCCAAAGACCGCCACGGCCACGCCCCTGCGAAGACCCCGCAGCTACGCTCCGACCTCCACCACGGCCTTCCCAGAGCCTCGGGACGTCTCCACAGCGGCGCCACGCCCACGCCGGAAGACTCGAGAGGACACCTGGCCTGACCTCGGCCACCGCCAGAGACCTCGACGACCCGAAGAAATTTCCACTACCGCTAGCGTCACCAGAAGACCGCGTCCGCTCAACGACGGCCTCCTCACGCACCACATTAGCTGAAAAAGCAGGCGATTCGGCAGCAACGTCACGACCCACACCACTAACTGGCGGCTCAGGACCACCAGGAGCAGCACCACGTCCCAGGCCACTAGCAGAGAACCCAGGCGACGCACCAACAAAGACCAAGACCACTAGCGAAAGGTCGAGACTCCACACCAAGCACTGACTCAAGCTCACCTGGCGTCGTAGAAGCTCCAGGCGTCTGAGGAAAAGCTCTCAGCAAGTCCGACTGAGACGGACCCTCGAAGCCTCCAAAGCGCGCAGCATACCGAGTAGGAGTATGCTCGTCCCTGAACGATAAAGTCAACGCCGCCAAAACCCGATCCATGTCATCGAAGTAGGCGCTGAGGCCTAGGATCACCTGCACAAGATTCAAAGACATACTCGAACTAAGCAACAAAGAAATCATTCCGTAAAGGTCAAGACAAAGCAAAGAAAGCAAGCCATAGGCCCATTTTCGACAGATAAGGCCAAAGCGGAGCGAAGCACGCGAAACCAAAATCCATGAGACGATACGATATGTACGCCCTACTCGATCAAGTTAAGAGCAAGCACGCACAAAAGCGGCAGAATTGGCCAAAACAATGAAGCGAGGCCTTTTAAACCAAAAATAGCGTAAGAGGGAAAACGCTACGTAAAGCCGAACCCACATTTGCCGACACAAGCCTAACCCATAAATCACAATAAGCTCATGCAAAAATTTCATGCAACGATGTCCCGAACACCTGATGAATAGCTTTTACAAAGCACCTCCAAACTACAAAACGACCTTTACTTGACCATAACTCAACCCCAAAAGCCCCCACTCCTCACAAAACAACCCCTAGCCAACACGGACAACATACATTACCTTACATTCCATTAATCTGGCACGCAGCGAGGAAAAGCGACTTTTGGAAACCTAGCCTAAACTACAAAAAACGCTCCAAAACACCTCCAAACAACACATTTCCTACAAAACAAGACCAAAAGTGTACCATACTAGCCATGAAAACACAATACAGAGAATTCGGGTAAGTTTCGGAACCGAAAAATTTCGACCAAAATCGGCCCTTATACCAAAACACACGAAAATTACGGTTTTTCAGGCCGTTTTTCGCACACAAGCCATCCAAACCTTCACACTAGCATACTACGACCTTTTCAAAATAACCAAGCCACTCGGGATCGCCTTACGCTACAAAAACAGAGCACAAGCCCCGACTTAACCCCCTTTCATACGGTTTCACCCCAAACGAACCGTTTTTCGCATGAATTTCAACGAACCGAGCTCACCAACGCGTTATACTGCTAATGGGTAAGCTACACTGAAGTTTTGAGCCATTTTCGAGACGTTTTCAAAAATGACCAAAATGCCCTCCGAGTCGAAACGCACGAAAATCGAGGCCGCAAGTCGGGTTTTCACGCAACGACAGCAAGACAAGCGAGGTAAGCACTATACTAGCCATGACGAACGTTTTCAAGCCAAGACAAGAGCTAAACTCGAATCAAACCGACATTTTCGACCCAAACCCTAGAAAACGGTATTTCGAGTTAAAACCGACTCAAACCAAATTCAAAACCACGAAAAACCAAGTGAGTTGAGTACCCATCTTGGTCCATGACGAATTGTAGGAGTCGGAAAATCGATTTTTGATCAAGAAAATCGCCAAGACGAGTTTTAGAGGTTTTCGATTTAGTTTTTGTTTTTCGGATAAAATAAATCAACCTCCCTCTCTTTCCCGTGTTTTAACCAAAAAAACCAAAACAAAAACCTAATCGCCAGTACACTGGCGATTATGTTTTTGTTTCTGGGTTTCAGTTTTTGTTTTGGGCCATTTCCTCGGCCCATTACACTTTCAACCCATTTCAAACACAATTTCAACCCAATACAAAAACACGTAACCTCCTCACGAGACGTTCATAAAAACCTAACCTTTTATGAGAAAAACACGTAACCTCCTCACGAGACGTTCAAAACCAAAAACACGTAACCTCCTCACGAGACGTTCATAAAAACCTAACCTTTTATGAGAAAAACACGTAGCCTCCTCACGAGACGTCCAAATACAAAAACACGTAGCCTCCTCACGAGACGTTCATAAAAACCCACCTTTTTATGAGAAAAACACGTAACCTCCTCACGAGACGTTCATAAAAACCTAACCTTTTATGAGAAAAACACGTAGCCTCCTTACGAGACGTTCACAAAAATCTAAACCACTCTTATAAACCAAGCCCCAAAAACGCGTAACCTCTTCTACGAGACGTCCAGCAAGGAAAGCAAAGCAAAGGAGCGCAAGCCAGAAGCGCAAACAAAGCAAAGGAGCGCAAGCCAGAAGCGCAAACAAAGCAAAGGAGCGCAAGCCAGAAGCGCAAGCAAAGCAAAGGAGCGCAAGCCAGAAGCGCAAGCAAAGCAAAGGAGCGCAAGCCAGAAGCGCAAACAAAGCAAAGGAGCGCAAGCCAGAAGCGCAAACAAAGCAAAGGAGCGCAAGCCAGAAGCGCAAACAAAGCAAAGGAGCGCAAGCCAGAAGCGCAAACAAAGCAAAGGAGCGCAAGCCGGCGCAAAGCAAAGGAGCGCAAGCCGGCGCAAACAAAGCAAAGCGAGCGCAAGCCGGCGCAAACAAAGCAAAGGAGCGCAAGCCAGAAGCGCAAGCAAAGCAAAGGAGCGCAAGCCAGAAGCGCAAGCAAAGCAAAGGAGCGCAAGCCAGAAGCGCAAGCAAAGCAAAGGAGCGCAAGCCAGAAGCGCCAGCAAAGCAAGGAGCACAAACGGAAACACAAGCAAGGCGCCAGCTGGGAGTACTCAGGCCACATGCAGGCTGACATGCCCTTAAACATGTAGGACCGTCATGTCCTTAAAAACATGTCGTCCCTCCCCGCATTTCCCGACGCTAAGCCCTCGTCTCTCCCATAAGACACATGCTTAGCGCCGCCAGGTAGTATCGAGACTGTAATGGTCCGGATACTATCTTTAAGTTTGACTAACGCTTTGTCCGAGCTCGACCAAACCGGGGCTCTGTAGATACCCGTATCCGCACTTCCCCCAAAAACAAACCCGATGATGAAAAGGACTGTCATACATGCTTTTAAAAGAGTCGAAACGGTACAAAAGTGTCTAAAACGTATTAGTCATTTTTAGCGTATTAATTTGGACTTGCATAATCATGAAAGTAAATGTCAATTTTAGTCATCATGAGCGTAACACGAGCACAATATAGGAACGTCTTATTAAGCCAAGCCACAAAAACAAATTTCAACTAGCTACAAACGGCCCAAACTTACAAAACGACCTAAAACGCACACTAACACGACACTCAAAGCGGGCCAAAGTGCGCCCCGTGTCACATTTTCAAAAAGTTAGGTTTTATGAAACCATAAAATAATATAACCTAATATTATTTTATTTCGTGCCAAACCGAAAAACACGACAAAACCGAAACACGAAAACCGAAATTCGGACCAAAACTGAACAAATACTTAACCCTTAAGTAAACCACAAAACACAATCATCACCTAATCAAACCGCCAAAACCAAACGGCGGCATAAGCAGCCCACCAAAACAAAAAACAAATCGCCAGTTGGCAGGCGATTAAAAACTTAAACGCCTGTCAACAAAGCGATTAAGTTTTGTTTTATAACAATTACTTTTTGTATTTTTTCTTTAAAAATATCTAGCTCAGGCAAACTTAAACGCCTGTACACAGGCGATTAAGTTTTGCTATCCCACAGAAACCAGCCAAACTCTATAAATACCAACCCACTTCATTCATTTTCAAACACCCGGTTTTTAGCACTCATACACTATTCACGAAATCCACTCAAAAATACCGTCTTTTCATTTTCGAAAGGTAAACATTTTACCTACGGGCCGGACGTTTGAGACTCGGATAATGGGGTTACATTAACCCCAAACCCGATATTGGCACTAGCGAAGCCGTATTCGTAATACGGTTGTAGCAATTCGGATTCATAATCCGTCTAAACCCCGCCAATATCGCATAAATAAACGACTCATTATCACTAAAGCAAACCGACGGGAGTTTTATAATTATGCAAGTCCTCATTCATGCATTAAATAACGACTAGAATCACGGATCCAACACTAAATTGTACCGTTTCATAGAGTCTTTTAGCATGTCAAAACTGAGGGTTTTTCACAAATTCTAATACGAGGTCGGAAAATAACGTCTATAGTAATAATTTAGTCAATAAATTATTATTTAACGTACATTTCCTATAGCAATATGTCATTATTTTGACAATTTACATTCTTTATGCATTTTAATCGAGTCATACTTATTCGCACTTGTACGTAGCGTCATTTTAGCCCAAATATCGAAATTAAGCAAATGTTTTCAAATTAGTAGAGACTACTCTTATGTAGGCTTTTTGATTACGGTTTTCAAAACTTATTTTGTCAAGACTTTCGAAAAGTAACCTCACTCCGAATCCCTTCTCTGGTTTCAAACCTCAGATTGATAGGTATCGACGCACCTTGAAATCCGAGACACTCGTGTCTTGTATTTCAAGACGCGTTGAATAGGTTCCAAATTCCTTTAATATTTGGTGGCGACTCCGAAAATACACTTTCAAAAAGGATTTTCTACTTTTCTTTTTGGTCACAAATTCATGCAATGATCTCCCCCATTTTTCTCAAAACTTCGCACACCCCTTTTCCTGCGAGGCGCATTCCGCTTCCCGGCGCCCCCGCACGGGGCGAGGACGGGCGCGCGCAGGGCGTCGATAGGTCTATCACCTTTCCCGGTACCTTCAGTTACCAAGTTGATGTTCCACTTTGTGCAGAAATCTCTGGTCTTGTTTCCCACGAATGCAAGTCCATTATCACACACTATTTCTGAGGGGATCTCATACCTGCTGATGATGTTCTTCTTTATGAAAGCGATTACTTCTTTTTCTGTGACATTTTTGTACGCATCTGCCTCTATCCACTTAGAGAAGTAGTCTGTCATTGCTAGCATAAACACCTTTTGCCCTGGAGCCATTGGTAGTTTGCCAACTAAATCCATGCCCCATTTCATGAATGGCCATGGTGCTGATACTGAGTGCAGGTTCTGTGCAGGCTGATGTATGTCTGGACCATGCTTTTGACAAGCGTCACACTTTGTGGCATACTGGATGCTATCTGTTTTCATTGTGGGCCAGTAGTACCCCATCCGCAAGATTTTGTTGACCATGCTTCTACCACCTGTGTGGTTTCCACAGCGTCCATCGTGTATTTCTGATAATACTGTCCCGACCTGGTCAGGTTCTAGGCAGCGCAGGTACAGCCTGTTGAAGGATCTTCTGAATAGTATGCCCTGTATGATTGTATACGTGGATGCCTTGATTTTGAACGCTCTTGCCTCGATTTTGTCCTGTGGTAACTTGCCCAGGACCAGCCACTCATAGTATGGTTTGGTCCAGGTCTGAGTTGCTTGGATTGTCGTCTACAGGACTGGCTGCACTTTCTGGACTGCCGACTCCAGGATGTGTACAATTGGTATACTGTCCAGAGCACGAGGTTCAAATGCTGATCCGATGTTGGCCAGAGCATCTGCCTGCACATTCTGATCTCTAGGGACTTGCTCAACCTCAATGTTAGTAAACTTTTGAAAAAGATTTTTAACCAAATCAAGATATGCAATCATCTTAGAATCCTTAGCAGCGTACGTACCATTGATTTGGTTTGCTACTAGCAAAGAGTCTATTTTTACCTTCAGATTCTGGATCCTCATGTCTAGACATACATTCAGTCCAGCTATCAGTGCCTCATACTCAGCTTCATTGTTGGTAGTCCTGAATTCACAGGATACAGCCTGTACTATCTTGTCCCCCTGTGGCGACTTCAAGACCACGCCTAGTCCAGTACCTCTGATATTGGCTGAACCATCTGTCCAGAGTTCCCAAGTCTGCTGTTTCTGGTCCAGATGGAAGATCTCCTTTGTCACCTGCTCCTCTAGTGTGGGAGTGAAGTCGGCCACAAAGTCTGCTAAAGCCTGAGATTTTATTGCTGTTCTGGGCTCATAGGATAGGTCATAGGTGCTCAACTTTACTGACCACTTTGACATACGACCTGAAAGTTCTGGTCTACACAGTACTGATCTCACAGGAACATTAGTACGAATGATAATATGATGCGCCTCAAAATATGGACGCAACTTGGTACAAGCAACTGTTAAAGCCAAAACAAATTTTTCCAATACAGAATACCTGGTCTCAGCGTCCAGAAGACTCTTACTTACATAATACACAGGATGTTGCTGTCCATCTGGCTCTCTCACCAGGACTGCACTTACAGAGGCTTTTGTTACAGGCAGTGCAGGACGTGACCGACTCTGGTTCTTGGATAGAAGTGGGCCGGCGATGTGTATGCCTTCAAGTCCTGAAATGCTTTCTCATGTTCTGTCCCCCAGTTGAACTGCTTGTTCTTCCTTAGAAGATCGTAGAATGGCTTACACCTTTCAGAGGACCTGGAGATGAATCTGTTCAGCGTTGCTACTCTTCCAGTTAGTTTCTGGACGTCTTTTGAATTTTGGGGGGACTACAAGTTAATTATGGCTGAGATCTGCTCTGGACTAGCTTCTATGCCTCTTTTTGTCACCATATAGCCTAAGAACTTTCCTGCAGTGACACCAAAGGTGCATTTAGTAGGGTTTAATTTCATATTATATTTTTCCAGAATCTCAAACGCCTTTTCCAGGTCCAGGATGTGGTCTTTAGCTTTCTTTGACTTCACCACCATATCATCAATGTAGACCTCCATTGTATCTCCAATCTGGTCCTTGAACATCATGTTTACCAGCCTTTGATATGTTGCACCTGCATTCTTTAGTCCAAAAGGCATAGCCTTGTAGCAATAGATTCCCCTGCTGGTCATGAATGCTGTATGCTCCTGTTCTGGGGGGTGCATCCTGATCTGGTTGAACCCACTTGTTGCATCCATGAATGTTAGTACCTCGTGTCCTGTAGTAGCATCCACCATAAAATCTATATGTGGTAGTGAAAATGAATCCTTTGGGCACGCCTTGTTCAGGTCTGTGTAGTCTACACATACTCTCCACTTGCCATTCTTTTTCTGGACCACAACTACATTGGCTAGCCAGTCTGGGTACATCACTTCTTTTATCATGTCCATGTCTAGCAACTTTTGTACCTCCTGGTTCACAATCTCATTACGTTCTGGTGCAAACTTCCTGCGCTTCTGTTTCACAGGCTTAAAACTTGGGTCAATATTCAACTTATGTGTAATAACATCAGAACTTATACCAGTCATATCAAAATGAGACCAAGCAAAACAATGCTCTTTCTTCCTCAGAAAGTCAATTAGAGCAGGTCTGATTACCTCTGGAGCGTCAGAACCAACCAGAACCTTCCTGTCAGGCCTTTCTCTTGCCAAAAAAATCTCTTCTGTCTCCATACGTGGGACAGGATTTTCAACAGACCTGACAGGCTGCTTTAATTTCTATGCGAGGGACTTACCTGGACTAGGAGGTTTCGTGGTCGCCTCCAGAACACTCTGCGGCCGCTTGTTGCTCTCCTCTGACTGTTGATGTCCCCCACTTTGTTGGAATCTTGATGCATTGGTGGTACGTTGAAGGTACAGCCTTGAGGTTGTGGATCCAGGGTCGTCCTAGGATCACGTTGTATGAGGATAGGCAATCTATTACGCAGAACTTCTCGAAAGAGGTGACTCCTTCAACATAGGTTGGTAGGGTGATTTCTCCCAAGTTGTGCTTTGTTTCTCCACTAAACCCTACCAGGACGCTGGACTTCTTCGTCACATCTGAATCTTTCAGTCCCATAGCCTCTAGCGCATCCATCATTATAATGTTGACTGTGCGGCCACCATCTACCAGGACTCGTCTGACCATGCAGGTCCCAATCTGGATCTTGATCACTAGTCCGTCGTGGTGTGGCCCATGCACTCCTTGTAGGTCTGACTCATCAAACACAATCTCCTGGCCGACTGGTTGTCTCCGCCGTGGCCGCTGTTCTCCAGAGCCACACGCTTCGTAGCAGAATAGGTTAGTCTACAAATATCTGAACCACCAGAAATGAATTTTACCTCATGTGTTGGCGGTGGTGGTGGAAGATCTCTGGGCTCATCTCGTTCATCTTTGTTCCTCCTGTTCCTGGGCAGGATATCCTTTAGGTGACCATTCTTTAGCAGATGAGCCACTTCCCTCCTGAGAGCTATGCAGTCCTCTGTGGTGTGTCCAATATCAGAATGGTACTCACACCACTTGGTCGTGTCTCGCCTTGGATTTGGCTTCTCACTCGCTTTCGGCCATCTGACTGCTGAGCCCAACTTGTCCAACTTGTTGATCAGGCCTGGAAGATCTACGTGCGATCAAACCGGAGGTAGAACCCTGGGTGCATCACCTGTTTCATCCACGGCGTTTGCCTCCCCGCTTGGCCTCCGATATGGACCAGGCTTTGTTGTTCTTTGTCTTGTTGGGTGATGACCTTTCGTTCACCGCCTGGTCCCGATATCGTGCTCGAATCTGCTGGTCCTCCTCTACCTCGATCTGGCCGAGCCTTAGCCTGCACATCCTCAAAGGTAGAACAAGGGTAGCGAGTTAGTTCAACATAAAGATCAGAGTCTCTAACCAAACCTTGCCTGAAGGCCTCAATGGCCGTGCCGATGTCACATCTAGGGATGGACACTTTCTCCTTGTTAAAGCGGTGCAAGAAGTCCCTCAGAGACTCGTTCTCGTTCTGGATGACTCGGTACAGGTCACTAGTCTGCTTCTCCAACAATCTGCTACTGGCGAACTGGATGTTGAAAAGGTTGATCAGCTCCGCAAAGGACTTGATGGTCTTGATTGGCAGGTTGATATACCACTGTAGGGCTGGACCAGTCAAGGTTGAACCAAAACTTTTGCACATGCAAGCCTCCCTCTTCTCTGCTGGGATAGGAACGTTGAACATCCTCTGCCTGTACTGAGCAACGTGTTCTAGAGGATCAGCTGTCCCATCATAGAGCTTTAGGTTGGGCGCTGAGTATTTCTTTGGCATCTCCACCATTGCAATGTAGTCATCAAAGGGTGAATCAACATAGCTTCCTGGTGCTGCTTCTTCAATGGGTGGTGGGAGTCCTAGAACCTTTCGTACCAACTCTGAGAGTTTCTGCATCTCCATCATCATGTATTGCATGACCTGGCCTGCACTAACTCCTTTTGGTGTCTTTGGTTCACCGCTTCCACCTGCACCGTTGTTCTCTTGATCTTCCTCTACATTGAGTGGGTCGATTTTTGTTCCTTTTGACCCTGCAGAAGAGAAAGAGGAAAAGTCAAGTTGCTTGATTACGTCAGAGAATGGTGTACCTGGTGGGACCCTGGATCCTGAGGCTTTCTTCTGAGCAGAGGTCTCTAGTTGTTTCTTCAGGACAGCCTCAGCCTCTTTCAATCTTGCTGCCTCAGCCTTGGCGTCCTCTGCTGCTTTCTTGGCCTGCTGCAATTCCTCCTGGAGTTTGAGCATGGCCTCTGCATTGAGATCTGCCATCTTTCACGCTGGTTGAACTTGTGCTGACTTGGAATGTTTTGTAGGATTAGTAAACTAGTATCCCCACAGACGGCGCCAATCTGTTCGGGGTGATTTTCTCACACGGTTTGATTAAATGATTGTAGGTTTACTAGTACTATCCTTTAGGTTGTATTTTATGGTGATTGTTGTAATTGAGTTTAAACGTATAGATTAATGACAAAAATGGAACAAGACACACGATATGTTACGTGGGAAAAACCCTTAAATGTTAAGGGAAAAACCACGGGCGCCAAGCCAGGAGAGGATCTTCACTAGTTCAGAAAAGATAGGTACAGAATCTGGACCAACTAGTACAGGATACAATAAAGGCGTAAAATAATTATGGAGTGTTTGATTGCTTGTGAATTGCGTAGAGTATAGAGTAATTGAGTGGTGTGTCCTATGATGGCTTCTTCTTCTGAAATCTACTCCTTTTATAGTGTCTTTAGCTCCAACGTCTCTTTCCTTCTTTGTAGCTAACCTCTCCAACGATTTCTCGAGCTGTTCCTATCTTCAAGGCCCTGTTTCTGCTCCTTGACCAAGTCTTCCAACGTCCTCTTCTAGGGTTGCTGTTGCGTTCTTGGGCTTTGCTCTTTAGTGTTTATTTCTTCTTGTTGGGCTTGGCCCATCTTGACCTTTCCTCTCCTGACCTGCACCTTTGTTCTGTCTGTACAGTTTGGTACTGGCTGTAAACCTTGGTCCTGGCAGCAGAACCTGAACTTGTCTGGACCTGACTGAGGCTTCTGGACCAGCCTGGGTTTTTGGTCCCAACAATGGGGAAATGATGTATGAATATTGGGAGAGATTTCAAAAGGTATGTGCGAGTTGCCCATACCATGGGTACACCGACCAAGATCTTATTCTCTATTTCTACAATGGTTTATTACCGGAGGACGCAAGGATTGTGAATGCGGCGAGCGGTGGTACTATTCACAATAGAACCGTTGAGCAAGCTAATACTTTAATTGAAGAGCTCTCGGCTAGTTCTAGGCACTTAAGAACTAAGTCAAGAGGGGTGCACATGTTGAAAGAGCAACAATCGAGCCACGATACTAAGCTTATGAACCAAATGAGCTCTTTAACCGCCATGGTCGAGAAGCTTATGCATGAGAAAGAAGGTCATAAAGTTCAAGTGTGTGGTATGTGCGACTCTCAAACCCATGATATTTCCATGTACCCTCAAATGCTTGAAAGTGAAATGGAGGCGGTGAATTCGGTTGGTGCCTTTGGTAATAGACCTCCACGACAAAATTATGACCCTCATTCCAACACCTTCAATCCGGGATGGAAGGATCATCCTAATTTGAGGTGGTCCAACCAAGAAAAGCCTCAAGAATCGAAGTGGAATGAAGGTCAAGGAGGAAACTACTCTCAAAACCCTCAATACTCACAAAACAACCGATTTTCCAATCCGAAACCTCAATCTCAGTCCAACACATCGAGCTCCTTTCAACCCCAAACAAGCACCACCCTACAATCCTCATCCACAAAATCATCCCTCTAACCCTTCTTGCTCAAACCAAGGTATGTCGACCGAGGAGTTAGTTCGATCTTTGGCGGTCTCCGTGAGTGGTTTTAATGCAAATTTGAACACTTTGCAAACCACCATGCTTCAAGGTCAACATGAAAACAAAGCAAGTATCTCTAACTTGGAACGCCAAATTGGTCAAATGTCGAGTGCCATTGGTCGGCTTGAGGCTAAGGACTCGAACAAACTTCCTCCCACCGTTATTCCTAACCCCAATGTGAGTGCGGTTTCCTTAAGGAATGGGCGACAATTGGAAGAAGCGGAGAAGAAGAAGAAAATTAAAAGGGAGCTAGGAATTCATCACCTAGCACGGATCCGGTTAGAGAGGAAGAAAAAGAGATCGTGGTCGTGGATAATGATGTTCGTTAATCACCTCAACCTCACAAGGGAAGTCATGTGGATGAAGTCCCACCTATGGGATCACCGATCTACGAACCGGTTGCTCCATTTCCTTTGGCTCTCAAGGAGACGTGGAGAATCGAGCAAGACAAAGACATCTATGAGACGTTCCGAAAGTGTGAGGTAAACATCCCCCTAATTAACTTGCTTAAGAGTGTGCCTCGATATGCTAAGTTCTTGAAAGATTTGTGTACGGTTAGACGTAACAACAAGCTTAAGGCCACTAAGAAGGTGCGGGTGAGTGAACATGTCTCGACTATTTTCCAAAAGAAATTGCCTCCGAAATGCAAAGATCCGGGCATGTTCACTATACCATGCACAATTGGGGATAAGAAGATTGAGAATGCTATGCTAGACTTAGGAGCTTCCATTAATGTCATGTCGTTCTCTTTGTTTGAAACATTGAATTTAGGTCCTTTGGAGAAAACTAGCGTAGTTATTCAACTGGCGGATAGGTCAAATGCTTACCCGAAAGGGATTATTGAGGATGTGTTGGTTGAGGTGGGGAACCTTGTGTTTCCCGCCGACTTCTATGTGTTAGATATGGATATGGATCGTTATGCCGCCTCTATGCTTTTAGGTAGGCCGTTTCTCAAAACGGCTAAGACTAAGATAAACGTAGCTTGTGGATCTTTGACTTTGGAGTTTGATGGTGAGGTGATTAATTTTAACATCTATGATTGTATGAAATACCCACCGGATAACCATTCTTTATGTTTTATGCATGTGATTGATCCTTTGGTTGAGCAAGTTTTTGATTTGAATGGATATGTTGAGGTCGAAATTGCGCTTTTTAATAGTTTAATGAACGATGATTTGAATGCCGATATTGTCTTTCCTTCAAACTTGCAATCTTTAATATGTGATTTGGGGGATGGAGTAGAAAATTCTAATTTGGATGAATGTTGTGTGAATCCTCCTTTGGAGCGACCCACTTCCCTTCCCCCGTATGATGCTTGTTCGTTATTTGTTGGTACTAACCCTCCTCCACTAGCATATGTTAGTGAGAAACCCGTCCCTTCAGTTTTAAAGGCTCCCGAGGTTGAATTGAATCTGCTCCCAAGCCATTTAAAGTACATCTTCTTGGGCAAAGACGAGACACTTCCGGTGATTATCTCAAGCAAACTTACTTCCGAGCAAGAAGGTAAACTTTATGACGTTTTGGTTGAGTATAAGCTAGCTATGGGTTGGACGGTGGCCGACATACGAGGTACCTCTCCTTCCACTTGCATGCATCATATATACTTAGAGAAGAGTCTAAGCCGATTCGACAACCTCAAAGGAGGCTTAATCCTCCTATGATGGAGGTTGTCAATAAGGAGATTCTTAAGCTCCTTAGTGTCGACATGATATACCCGATTTCGGATAGCAAGTGGGTTAGTCCGACCCAAGTTGTCCCAAAGAAGTCGGGTATTACCGTTGTTGAGAATGACAATGGGGAAATGGTTCCCACCCGAGTGCAAAATGGGTGGAGAGTATGCATAGATTACCGTCGTTTGAACGCGGTGACTAGAAAAGATCATTTCCCATTGCCATTCATTGATCAAATGCTCGAGAGGTTGGCGGGGCGTGCCTTCTATTGTTTCTTGGACGGATTCTCGGGTTATTTTCAAATCCAATTGCTCCCAAGGACCAAGAAAAGACAACATTCACATGCCCATTTGGCACATTCGCCTATAGGAGAATGCCAATTGGGCTATGTAACGCTCCCGCCACCATTCAAAGGTACATGATGTCCATATTCTCCGAATATGTTGAAAATTTTATCGAGGTCTTCATGGACGACTTTTCCGTTCATGGAGATTCTTTCGATAGATGCCTACATAACTTAACATTGATGCTCAAGCGTTGTACTGAATCAAATCTCGTTCTTAATTTCGAAAAATGCCACTTTATGGTGGAAGAGGGCATCGTGTTGGGTCATGTAGTGTCATCTAAGGGACTTGAAGTGGACAAAGCGAAAATTGACACTATCAAGTCCCTACCTTATGCAACTAATCTTCGCGAAGTTCGTTCTTTCTTAGGTCATGCCGGTTTCTATCGACGTTTCATTAAGGATTTTTCCAAGATCGCATCACCACTTTGCAAATTGCTCCAAAAAGATGTAGAATTCGAGTTCGATGAGACACTAGTACAAAAAGTATATTTGGCAAGTAAAAAAGACTACGGTTGTATTAATTAACCATAGCCGTTAAGCCAAACAAAAAAGGAATTATCAATGGCTACGGTTATTTAATAACAACCGAAGCCAAATATATAGTCTGAAGAAAAGGCTACGGCTTTAATTAAAAACCGAAGCCGAAAGTAGTTGTTATAGGCAACGGCTATTAGACATAACTGAAGCCATATGTCGCTTTATTCCATAGAGTATAATATAACCCCCTCCTTCAAGTTGTAACATTTGACAAAACCCTAACCCATTCTCCCCCACACACGATGTCAACTCCGCCCCTGCGACCCTCGTGTGCTCACTGCTGCCAGCTGCCACCACGACTCATTACCGTGAATCCCTGAGACCACACATCACCCCGGTAGCTGTAATTTCCCCTACTAATTTGACAAAATTAGGTTTGTTCTCTCAAACCCTAGAATTTGGGGATTTTTTTCATTTAGCACGTTTTTGCTTGAGTTCATGGTTGTTGTGTGATTTGTTTAATTAATTATAGGTTTTGGTGTTTTAATTTTGCGTTTTTGTTCATCGATTTCAACAATTCCAGCCATGTACTCGAACTGCGATGTTACAGCGACATCGAACATCGACGACGCGGTGCTGATTCGAACGATGTCGTCTAAATTACTCTAGAAGATGCCGACCTCGCTCTTGCTCGCAGTTTACAAGAACTTGTAATATTTCTACTACTAATTCTACCTTAAATTAATCATTATCTACAACGATTATTTTGAGTTTAGTTAAAGGATTAATTGATTGCATTTCTAGAATTCATGTTTATGTTTTGGTCATTATTGAACTTGAATTTTAAATAGATCAGTTTTTTGTGGTTGCTAGCATGTTTCTGATTAAGAGATTGATTAATTGTACTCCAACTTTGTATTATTCTGATACGTATTAATGTATTAGAATATTTATCAATTCATTTGTGGCCCGAACTTGACTTTAATTTGAGGTTTGATTAAATTTATTTTGTGCACCAGTTAATTACTGATCTATTTGGATTTCTATGTAGTATTGCGCTTGTAATTAATCAAGCGCAACATTGTCAAAGGTGACTTCGATAGATGTTGATAAGGTCGTCGGTGAAGTTGATGAGTTTCTGTTATCAGCTTTTTAATAATTTTGCCGACTACTCTCTTTTTGTCTTGCTTCGTTTTGTAGCTCATGGACATTGCAAGTGTTCCACAAATAATGTTGTTTAATGTCTATTATTTTAGGGAGAGAGTTTTGGTGGTTGATTAGTGCAATGCTAATCGTATGAGCACGACATTCACCCAACTTTTGTTTAATAGAAAATAATACAGTATGTAAAAGATCCTGAGGAAAAACAAGGAGAAACCTATTTTGTTCCTTCTACTCCATATCTCATTAGTAGACACACTAAAAATATTAGCGTTCATTTTACTACAAAAGGGAAATTGGATATAAAGTCTTGGATACAAGTATGGTTACTTACCGGATTCGGTTATGGTATGCACTCATAAAACTGTGATTGTAATAGAGATGTATCTCATATGAACGCGTAAGCTATAAAGTCTTGGTTTTGATTCATTGCATGTTTGGTAATAGTATTCCTGCATAATATATGTGGTAATTTAAATGGCACTCACTTTGTGAGCATGCTCTTATTCCTCTAATACCCAGACGTGAGATTTTATGGAGATGAGTAATTTTGTTAAAGTTATCTAATTTCGATTGTTTGGATTGTTGGCGTTTATCACGAGTTGTTTGTCTGTACTCTATAGTATAGGTGATCGTGACCGACACACTTTTATCATTTGCTTATGCCGTTTTTGTGCATCTTCTTTCTGTGGCAGATATGTCATGTTGAAAACAATTCTAGTCCTAGCACTCTCCTTTCTCTAATCAGTTCCTGGCAAAAGGATAATTTGGCTCCTGGTGCAACACCAGGACATCCGAATTCTTCCCACTTGGAGCTTATATCAAAAGTTTCGGAAGACGTTGGCTCCCAATGGCAGACAGCCATCATGAAGACGGCACGTCGACTTGTGCTGGACGAGATTGTTGGCAATATAGTTGTGGACTTTGTCGCTAAGAAGAAGGCTCGGAAACATTTAAAAACTGAGCAAGAATCTAATGGTGTCAGAAGTAGCTCTCTGGAAGTTGAAAAGGTAACGCTATTTTTTTATCGAGTTTTCGTGGAGATCTTTCAATGAATATCTTGTCGATCCTTACTCTTCCCTTTGTCGTTTGGTTTTTTTATTTGTCTGATGATGATGTTTAGTCTTGAAATATTAGAACAAAGCTGGTGCTAGGGAAAACAAAGGTTGTGCTCCACTCACTGTTGTAATTGCACGTCACAATGTCTCTACTGCCAAAACTTCAGCAGATATTTGTACTGAGGAGCCTTGCAGCCCCCAAAATATGAAATCTATTGGAGGTGTTGAGAATTTCCAAGCAACTTCAGCATACGTTTGCTGCTGATACGTAGATAGTGGTGGACTGTTGAGCTTACGTCTGCGGCTTTCGTGGTCCAGTGCTATCTGACGGGGGTGTTGTTGGTGCTATTGTGGCAGGTCGAAGGACCTAAGGTCTTTAATATTATGGTTATCAGTGTATTCTGAATGAGTTGTGAGTTGTACATTGTATGAATTCATTATCATTTGGTTTAGTAATTTTCATAATCTAATGATTTGGATTTGAAGAAATATATTTGTTTTATATATATAGATGCAATTATTATTATTTTTTAATAAAAATATTGTCTAAAGACTACGGTTGTATACAAGAACCGAAGCCATTTCTTCACTTATGGCTACGGTTGTATGCAAGAACTGAAGCCTTTTCTTAACTTAAGGCTACGGTTGTATAGAAGAACCGAAGCCTTTTCTCAACTTATGGCTACGGTTCACACAAAAAACCATAGCCTATTATACTTTTGGCTACGGTCGACCAACCGTTGCCTTAAGTCCCTAACTTACGGCTACGCCTTGATTTACAACGGTTGTACAACCGTAGCCGTATGTCCTTTTTAACCGTAGCCGTAAACACTTTTTGTACTAGTGAAAAATGCAAGCATGCCTTTGATGAGCTCAAAGCGAAGTTAACCACGGCTCCCATCATACAACCTCCAACTTGGGAACAACCGTTCGAAATCATGTGTGACGCAAGCGATTATGCGCTTGGTGCGATTCTAGGACAATCCGTTGGTCGAGCTACTCACGTAATCTACTATGCCTCAATGACATTGAATGAGGCCCAAAAGAACTACTCTACAACCGAGAAAGAGCTCTTAGCGGTTGTCTTTGCTTTAGAACGCTTCCGACCCTATTTGCTTGGCACCAAAGTCGTAGTCTATTCTGATCACGCCGCGTTGAGACACCTATTGTCGAAGAAGGAGTCGAAACCAAGACTAATAAGGTGGATTTTATTGTTGAGTGAGTTCGATTTGGAGGTAAGTGATAAAAAGGGATCGGCGAATGTGGTTGCGGATCACCTAAGTCGCATCAAACATTCCGAGGATAGCAAAGAGGCTCAAGAGCCAATCAAGGCCCTTTTTCCCGATGAACACCTTCTCTCAATCAATACGATCGCTTCTTGGTATGCCAATCTAGTGAATTACCTCGTTACGAAACAATTTCCACCGAATTTGTCAAAGGCTCAAAAGGATAGAATCAAGAGTTACTCAAAAAACTATGTGTGGGATGATCCTTATCTTCGGAAGCATTGCACGGATTTGGTGATACGGAGATGTGTACCCGATAACGAAATCTCCTCAATTCTCGATTTTTGCCATACCCAAGCTTGTGGAGGGCATTTTGGACCTAGGAGAACCGCTCACAAGGTACTAAGTAGCGGTTTCTTTTGGCCAAGTCTCTTCAAAGATGCTCATTCATTTTGCCAAACATGTGATCGGTGTCAAAGGGTTGGTAACATATCGAAGAGGAATGAAATGCCGCAACAACCTATGTTATATTGTAAGATTTTCGATGTTTGTGGAATTGACTTCATGGGTCCGTTCCCGAATTGCAATGGCAACCTCTACATTCTTCTTGCAGTTGACTACGTATCAAAATGGGTGGAAGCCAAGGCCACTCGGACCGATGATGCAAAGGTTATAGCGGAATTCTTCAAGTCAAACATCGTTTCACGCTTTGGGTTCCCGAGGGCCATGATAAGTGACCGAGGCACTCACTTTTGCAACCGGGCTATCGAAGCACTTCTCAAAAGGTACGGAGTTATACACAATGTGTCCACCGCTTACCATCCTCAAACAAATGGTCAAGCGGAGGTTTCTAATCGGGAAATTAAGTCCGTGCTTGAGAAGACGTTAAACCCAAATAAGAAGGATTGGAGTCAACGCTTGGAGGATGCACTTTGGGCTTACCGTACCGCGTACAAGACACCTCTTGGGATGTCCTCGTATCGTCTAATCTATGGGAAATCATGCCATCTTCCCGTAGAAGTAGAACACAAGTCGTATTGGGCGGTCAAGAAGATGAATATGCACTATAATGAAGCGGGTGACTTGCGGAAGCTTCAATTGCAAGAGCTTGAGGAGATAAGGAGGGATGCATTCGATAGCGCGGAGACGTACAAAGCACGGACAAAAGCAATACATGACAAACTCATATCCAGGAAGAACTTCAAAGTCGGTGAGAAAGTCCTTTTGTATCAATCCCGCCTTCGTTTATTCCCGGGCAAACTTCAATCTCGTTGGCTCGGACCTTTTGAAATTGTCAATATTTATCACTATGGAGCACTAGTGGAAAAAACCCCTATAGTGGCGGTTCAAAGGACCCTATAGTGGCGGTTTTGGTATGACGTATATAGGGGGGACGTGTATGGTATTCGTGTCGGTTCGAAAACCGACACCATAAATAAACATATTGTGGCGGTTTTTGTTAGAACCGCCATCATAGGTGAGACCTATAGTGGCGGTTCTTGTTAGAACCGCCATCATAGGTGAGACCTATAGTGGCGGTTTTTGTTAGAACCGCCATCATAGGTAAGACCTATAGTGGCGGTTTTTGTTAGAACCGCCATCATAGGTGAGACCTATAGTGGCGGTTCTAACAAGAACCGCCATCATAGGTAAGACCTATAGTGGCGGTTGTTGTTAGAACCGCCACTATTTGTCTTACTTAGAGTGGCGGTTGTTGCTAGAACCGCCACCATTGGTCTAACTTACAATGGCGGTTGTTGCTAGAACCGCCACAATAGGTTAATTTTTTTTTAAAAAAAAAAATTTAAAATTTGCTACTTAAAGAGCCAATTTTAGCCAATACTTTTACAAATTTAATAATCCAAATAACACACTCCTCAAAATTATAAGTCCAAGGGCCAAAAACTCATCATCGAACAAGACAAAAATATGTATTTTCGTACAAATTATACTCGCAAGTCATAGGCACACTATGTTAAATACTCCAATAATTAAATAATTAAAGTAATTAACGTACAATATACCACATACACGATCACTAAAATTTACGTTGTCTTTGAGTTCCTCTCAACCGTCACGACTCTCTTATTCTGCAATAAACTTGAGTCATCCGGATAAACAACACAACCACTTGAGCCCTCAAATCTTAAAGACCGTCATTTCCAACAACCTGAGTCATAGAACACAACTTGGCACTTAAGTCCTCAATAACACTAAATGTTTTAGCATAAAGGATTTCAGTGAAAATACACAACAAAATTAAGTGAACAGAGTGTTAAACTGCAGAAGAATGCATATCCACGATCTACGGAGGTATGCATGCCATTTAAGAGTCAAAAACTTGGGTGCACATCTTCTTTTTTATGTACCTTTCAAAGTTCTAAACACACCTCTAAATTTTTGAAAGTTCAACGTCATCCGTATATAAAAATGCAATTAGGATAATAATCTAGATGACGAACCGTAACTTACTGACATTTATCATAACATTCATGAAATAACGTTCATACGATAGCATCAGTTAATCAGTATTCACAGAATCATCATACTCATATTACATGAAAAATCATCGGCAAAACCTTTTATAAATGATGAACGTGCTTCTAACGTCATACGGAGATTAATTTTCAACATCGAGGAGAAATAAGGTAAGTTAAAGATACTGCAAAATAGCTGCATGCTTCCACAAGGCTACTAATGCAAGCTTCATGCCTGGTTTATCAAAATGTCCTCAAGACAATTGCCATAACTCAAAATCTGGCATGTCAATGTATTCCAACAAATCAGATAGTCGAATAATGCTAGAGGAAATGGCAATTATTGATTGTGGGAAAATTAGAAAGTTAACCAACATTAGGCGTCGGACAAATCATTAGGATTGTGAATTCAGGAATTGATACGGATATGCCATCTACTTACCGAGAAAATGCTTTTTAGAGTGTTCCAGAGAGTCGGGAGAGGTTTGCTATCAACAACCTTGCACGTAGCATTCACGTAAAGGTTTTTATACTTCACATTAACAGCAGGAAATGTCAAACCAACTCTACATGAAAACAAGGTTTATGAGTCAAAACAACACCTTTAGAATCATAAATTAGAATGTCGGCATAACCGAATGACATATATTACTCCTGGTGAAGTAACACTTACTTTTCTACTCTTTTCTTAAGTTTCTGCAAAAACAAAAGGTTATCTTGTTCAATCTGTTTGATGAGTTTCTCCTCTAAAATAATGTCGCTCCAAAGGGCCAAGCATGGAGTCATCAACCATCCATTTTTCAGAACCATGCTTCGGTCAGATGTTTCATCAAACAAAAAAACCTTTGACCTCTGATAGGTCGGTAATCTCTCGATTTTCGCCCATAGTTCAATGTGCTCTTCATCAAACGCACCCCTTGAAGAAGCAAAAGACGCATCTCCTCTCAAACCTAACTCTACTAACCCAGGTTCTATCGACCCAACTTCATCTGTTATAGCACGCTGCGCCATTGTATAAATTACCACAGTTTCCAAAGTGCAATGACAAAAAACAGAAGAGCAAAGTAGTTCATATAATTTTCGATTGAGGGAAATCTATTTATACCCTGTCTAGAAATACAAATGCAGATGGTGACAGACTGACAGAAGAGGAAACAATCGGGAAGATGCATACACATCTTTACACAAAAACGATAAAAGCAAGACGCAGTCACACATGATATATAGGCATGAATACATGATATATAGGCACGAATACATGATATATAGGCATCGTGACCATTTTGTAGCGATTGTTAAGGTTATTATTGCCATAAATGCTTCGTGGTATCAGTTGCATTTGTGGGCAATAATTAAGATCAGCTGGAACGTAGAATTGTAAGATCATGACTAAAACTGATATGTAATAGTACGAATAAGAATAAGGAGGCACCGGACACTTACAGATCTCAGGTTTTGAATTTGCAACAGACTTGTTGTAATCACCAATATCATCCTGACTGCAAGTCAGATTTTGTTGACCTGTATGGACATAAGATGGCTCAATATAAACAAATAAATAAATAAAATGTGTAAGTCATGATACAAATTTTATCAATGATATCACTATTCCAAAAGAGACAATAAAAAATACCCTGCATGCAACTCTATATATCCAGCATTATTAGTATTTGGACTAGAATAACTTGATCAAGAACTTTCTGCTGAAAATTTGATACAATCTGTTGATGAGCGGAAAACACAAATAATAGATGAAGATTAACAAAGTTACCTTCAGTAAATCTGTTACTAGTTGAAGCAACACTAGAACTGCTTTCTATGACTCCTTGTCGCACAGATTGAACACCATAGACTTCATCTTCTCGTAGCCGGCATAAAACTGTCAGCCAAAGCTTAGACATTTCTTGGTTTGGTGAAGAAGCAGAAACTTCAGTCCAAGCATTTAGTACTTGTTCTTTTGAATACCCCAATCGTGTGAACTACAAGTAGTGTTACATACAAGTGAGGACATAAGCCAAGTAATTGACTTATACAGGTTCCCACACCTAGTATTCATCACACACTCATACAGGTTCCCACACCTAGTATTCATCACACATTACCACAAACACAAGTTCATACAATCAATAATTCATCAAGGGTTAGGCCGCACCTTGCGAGGAGGAAACCGCGAACCTTGAACTCGATAACACCAAAACTGCTGTATACGGCGCGTCCTCAAGCAATACCGAGGATGTAACTCGCGTCAAACTTGTGGGGTGCACGTAGAAGCCAGAAATCGACCCAATGACAAAGAACAAGAGAGTTTAGTATCAAATAAAGCGCAACACTACAAGTATAGACCGAAAAAGCACTAAAAGCCGAATGAACATTGACTGACGACGCAAAATCGATGAAATGGCGATATCGCTCGCTTGAAAGCGAATTTAGCATCTCAAAACCGACCCAATTGAATCTCCAAATCAAACCAAAAGCTTTTGAGTGAAAGCCCCAAATACTAGGTTAAAAAGCGAACTAAAATTGAAATTGAAGATTTGAAAGCGAAGTATACCTTAATTAATTGAATAGGGAGGTTTAAAGCTGAAATAAAATCGATGAATTGAAGTCGAAACCCTAGGAATCGACTCAAGGTTGGACGAAACGAAACAACTGGAGTAGAGCACTGGTAGTGGTCGCTGAGAGTGCTTGATGATGAAAACGATGATGATGAAGACGATGATGATGAAGGAAGAAGACAACGAAGGAGACGATGAATGATGATTGAATGAAAATGATGAATAAAATAGGAAGAAGTAGAAGAGAACAGGTCGATGAATGAAAATGATGAATGAAAATGGTGAATGAAATAGGCTGAGAAATTTATTTGTTTTGTTTGTGTGTTTTGTATTGTTGTGACTATAGTGTCGGTTCTATTAACAACCGCCACCATATGTTCCTTCACTTTGACATATAGTGTCGGTTTTGTTAAAAACCGCCACTATATATTAATACCTATAGTGTCGGTTTCCAAAAGAACCGCCACCATATGTTTATTTACTTTGACATATAGTGTCGGTTTTTTAAAAACCGCCACTATATATTATTTAAATAGCCCTATAGTGTCGGTTTCCTCAAGAAACGCCACCATATGTTTATTCACTTTGACATATAGTGTCGGTTTTGTTAAAAACCGCCACTATATATTAATTCAATTTGCCAAATAATACGTCGGTTTATACACAAACCGCCACCAAAAGGTATATTATGGCGGTTTATATAGAAACCGCCACCAATACTCTACCTTTTTGTGTCGTTTTTAGCTTAAACCGACACAATATATCTTCCTTTGAACATTTAGTGTCATTTCCTTTAAAACCGACACTATAGCACCGCCACTATAGGGGTTTTTTCCACTAGTGGAGCCATCGAGATTCGAAGTTTGACAACCGGGAAGGTTATGAATGTTAATGGGCATCGACTCAAACCGTATTATGAAGGATTTTCAAAGCAAGGGTTCGAAAAATTTATTCTTACGGACCCTATTTACACGGATTGAGTCGGTGCCATGTCGAGCCTAAGACGGTAAACAAAGGCGCTAGACGGGAGGCAACCCGACCATTCTCATTTTGCATTGCTTAGTTTATTTTAGTAGTCGAGTAGTTTTCGCCTTGTAGTTTGCTCGTTTTGTAGGTACAAAGATCAAGCGCTCCCTAGATAGACGGTTCGCGCTTCCCGAGGCCGTAAGATTTCATCCTTATTTTATTTTTAAAAAAAATAAAAAAAAAAAACAAAAATCAAAAACTCAAAAAATTTTCTAAGGCAAAAAACGGGAAAACACCTCCAGGAGAAATGCGCCTAGGGCGCCTTCCTGCTGACCGAGTTTCAGCCGCCTTTTATTCGTTCTCTTCCCTTTTCTTTCCTTCTTCCTTATTTCTTGTTTCTTCATTTTACCTTCTTCCACCTAAAACCCTCATAACCTCCTCTTTTAATCACCATCTTTCAACCTTTTCTTTATGATTTCACCTCTAATTTTTCATTTAAACACATTCAATCACTCATTCTCCACATAAAAACACCAAAAATCATCAATTTCACTCATAATCAACCAGACCCTAAAAATTTCGAATTTCTCATATTTGCTTCTAAGGTTCGATTTTTGGGTTTCTAAGGCAAGGATTAGCTTGAGTCGGGTTTTTCAATCATCAACTTCCACTTTTGCTACAAAGTTCTTCGGTTGTGAGTCGGTATACTTTCTCACCCTTTGTAGTTGATTTTTCACTAATTAGTTGTTGATTTCCTAGTTCCAAGTTGTAGTCTTTAGTTTTAGTGAGTCTTTTGCAAGCATTTTTGGGTGAAATTTGGTGCATTTGGTTGAGTTTTGTGTCTTTTTGTCTAGTTAAGAGGAGTGCTTATAAGGTGTTTGATAAAAGGTCTAGGTGAATTTTGGTGCATTTCTTTTCCCCCACCCTAGTCTTTCATTTGCATTGTCGGGAATCATGGCTCGGGGCGGGTCTAAGGGTAAAGGGAAGGAGGTAGGCGAGTCTTCCACTCCCGAGGAACCTTATTCCGCTAAGCAAACTCTACCTAAGCAATTTAACTCTCGTTGGAATGTCCTAAAAAAAACGTGTTATTCATCCCACGAAGTTTTTCGATCCTCAAACCCTAGTTGACCTGAGATTGTTCGACATTGTCATGGGATTGGCGGAGAGAGTAGGATTAGAGGAGCTTATTTTCCAAACACCAAACACATACCCCGAGTACACTCTTGAATTCCTTTCTACAATTCAAATCAATGAAACCGACGATGATGAGGAAGAAAAATCCATCACCTTTCGGTTACATGGCGACGATTACACTTGCACTTATAAGGAATTGCGTGAGGCTTTTACCATTACGAAGGAGCCAACCGGGACATTTAGAGGCCTCACTCAAAATGAGATCTCCTTTCTTTGGCGCTCTTTAACGGGTGAGCCTTGTAAGACGAACAACGACCGTAGTTCCATGATCACCCACCCCGCCCTTCAACTTTTCCACCGTTTTATTAATGTAAACGTTCTTTGCCTTGGAAGTCCGGCTAAGGTGAATAATGAGAGTGTTGAACTCTTATGGAGTTGTTTGCCTTTTGGTGTGGGAGTCCCCGATTGGGTTGATATTTTTGCTCGAGCTTGCGTAAAGAAGACAACCACCCAAACTAAGGGTGATCTAACCATGGGTGCAATGATCACCCTCATTGCCGAATATTTCGACATCGACATGTCATCGGTGGTAGCTAGTGGGGGTTTGACATTGTATACCAAAGAGGGGATGAAAGAGGCAAGGTTAATCGCGCAACAACGGAGAAGGGGGTCTCGGGTGATTGCACGCCAACGGGAATTGATCGGTCTGTTCGAGTGGCTTGTGGGGACGACCCATGCACCGTATATTGTCATACCACGTCCCGCGGATAAGCCGCTTCCCACGGGTGACCGACCCAGGGATGGGTTTGTCCCTCCCGACCCAAAACCCTTGGGTGCGGGCGGCGTTGAGGTGGATGCGGGTGAGGGAGTTAAGCGAGATGAGGGTATGTCTCACCATATGGAGACGGATGAGGGAGATCAAGCGGGAGATCAAGAAGGAGAGCAAGACGGAGGGAGTTGGGAGCAAGCGGCTCAAGCCTTTGGTGGACCATCGTACCATCATTCTTTTCCGACCTATACCTGCAACAAGGGACGTGGGGTTCATGGGAGGCTAGTGCCACCATGGCTTGGCAACATCAACATACGCTCATGCATCAAGAAACCAATTCTCTCCTCGAGTCGTTGGAGGCTTACAATCAACTTCATCATCAAGTCTTAATGGGGATGCACAACATGTATCTTCAACAATCCCCTACTTACTACTCAGGGCCAAGCTCGGATGACATTCAATCGTTCTATGAGAGGGAGGAAGAGAGGAAGAGAGCGCATGATGCGCAACGGTCAAATTGGAACCAAGGGCCGCGGGGTCCTTGGGGTTCCGGGAGCGGGTTTTGAAGCTTGAGATGGCCACCGTTTCCTTCACATTGAGGACAATGTGACGTCTAAGCGTGGGGGAGCGGTATGTAATTCGTTTGTGTATATTTATTTCATTTCATCGCATTTACATTTCGTTTTGGCAAATTTCATTACTAAAAAAAAAAAAATTGAAAAAGAAAAAAAAAACAAAAAATATGAAACCCCGATAGGTTGAAAACCCGAAAGGGCGGCCTATGCAAAATTTGGGGGGCCTCGCCTTAAGGACGCCTTAGTATGTGTCCTATTTGGCAAAGAAAATCGAGGTCAAAAGAGCCGCAAAATGAAAAAAATGGGCCATATTTACCTCCTAAGTATGAGGCTAGTAGTAATATCCCGTACTATGGGCTTTGATCGTATAATTTGTTTGTTTTATGACATGTGCGGAGGTATAAGTTGTGGAGTATGGAGGGAGGTAGGGTAGGAGCATTTGGTGAGTCCATTTGGATGCTAAGAAGAGTTGTGTTGTTTTTCATGCCACTCACCAAATGGGGAGACATAAGGAGGGGAACTTGAGGATTGCTTTGGTTAAGGTGAGGCATTTCTCCTACCATTTGGAATTTGAGTTGGCTTTTGTTTGGAGGATTCTTTGTCGAGGGAGACCGGAGTGAGGGGATTGGAGTTGGTGGACATCGAGTGAGGATCTTGAGGGAGACCTAAGGAGGGAGAAGTGAGGTTAGGAACATGATAGTGAGGAAGAAATAAGAAGGTAGGGGTGTGAGAGAAGAGAATGGAATGAGCCTTGAGTAAGGCGTGTTACTTGTTTTGCTCGGGACGAGCAAAAGGTCTAAGCGTGGGGGAGTTGATACGACACGTTTGTTCGAGGTTAAAGTGCGAGTTTTAAGCGTTGAATTCGAAGTATTTCCGCCTCTTTAGATGGTTTTATGAGCGCTTTCAAGAATACGAGGATTCACGCTAAAATCGCATAATAGTCAATGTCAAAGTCAAAGTCAAAGTCAACGTGAAAGTCAAGGTCAAAGTCGGAGCCGAGCACAAACCATGACCCTAAAGCCAACCCGAGAATTCGTTCAAGTCAATGAAGTCAAGCCAAAGGGTTCAAGAAAGACATTGAAGAAGAATAGATGGAAATTTGGCTAAGTATGGAATGGAAGAAATTCGTGGGAAAATGACCAGGAACAATGCGCCCAGGGCGCCTCAATTGCGCCCATGGCGCCTCCCAATGCGCCCAGGGCGCATTTCTCAGTGTGCAGCGTTTTGTTTATTTTGAAACGAGTTTTAAGGGTTTGCTAGGGGTTTTGAAGAATCATCTTTCATATTAGTATTAGGCAGCTTTAGAGAGAAGAAAATTAGGAGAGAGATTAGGTTAAGTTTTCATTCAATTACTCTTTAATTAGTTTTTAATTTCATGTTTATGGATTTTCTCAAAAATTTGGTTTATGTTTGGATGATTATGGGTAACTAAACTCCCTAACTTTTGGTGTAATCCTTGGGTTTTCAATCCTCCTTTTGATCAATGTGAGAAAGTGTAGATACCCGTATCTGTCGATATGGAAATTTATAGAAAACCCGACAAACACCCAATGATGATAGGACAACATGTATTTCGTGTCATTTATTTGAGTTCGTTTTACGATGTAAGCCGCACGCTGTCGACAAAATTCTTTTTTAATTTAAATGATATTTAAATTACTGTTTTGCAAAGGTAAATTTATTTCTGTCAAAATTTATTTGCCTCAAGTATTTTATTGAAAATAAAATATTTCGATTTGAAAAATCATTTCTAAGTAACTCGATTTGAAAAATCGCTTTTACAAATTTTATATTTGACTTGAAAAGTCGCTTCTCGTGTTTTTAAGACATTTTATTAAATCGTATTCGATGAATTCGTTTTCTTAAAAGCAAGTTTAAAGCTCGATTTGAGCTCGATTTAAAGAGCGATTTTGAGCCCGTTTTAGCACGAACTTTGAGGCCCTTTTTTTCTTCCCCACATATCCAAGATCAAACCCAGTTAAAAACCACGACCTAAACCCTCCTTAACCAGCCAAAACGAAGTCCAAACGCAGAGCTAGTATACAACAGCTCGTAGGCCCCCAAACCAGCCCTTAATTAGCCCAAACTCGACTCCTATTCGCCTACCAATGACCCATACCCGTACCCTAACTATCCTACCCTTATTACCCTTCCTTTCCTTTGAATAATCAGCCCAAATAACTCGACCAAAAGCAGCCCCAAACCCCCATCCCGTGCTCTGTTTTGAGCAGCCCAAATTCGGGCCAAAACTCGATTCGTTTCACTGACAAACTTGTGCCCGCAAACAAAAACCCATACATGATCTTCATGACCCATTTATCCTTGCTTAACCCTCAAGAAAACCCCCTCCAAAGCCCTCAACGAAGTCATAGACAGCAGCCCTCGAAGATAGGGTAGAGCTGCTCTTTTCCCTTCGAAAAACCCTACCTTTTGTCCCTATATATACACACCAACCACAAGCATTCAAGGAGGACGGGTTTTATAACATACACACACAACATCAAGTCACAAAAAGCCATCGAAAAGCCCCCAAAGAAGACGAGATAGCCGCTCTAAAACAGAGCACGATTTTTTCTGATTTTGGTGCAGCTATCACCTCTTCTACCTCGTTTTGCGTGTTGAAAACACCATAGTCTCTCTGATTTCTTTACAAAATCTTAAAGTTCACTTTACCACGATTCCAAAACATCTTTCGGTTCGAAATTTCGTTGAGAAACGAAGAAGTTACAAGCTTTTGAAAATTGCTATCAGTTTTACTCAAAGTTACGGTTTTTACAAATTGCTTTCGTCGACGACGGCCCCTTGGGATAAAATCTTACAATCGATTACGACTCAAAGAATTGGTCAACGATACATGTAAGTTGAGGGTGCAAAAATACTCTTTTTATTTTGTTGAATTATCGTTTTTTTTATCGTTTTTATCGCTCTCTGTCGTTTTTTATCACTTTCTGTCGCTCTGTTGTTTATCGTCGTAGTTATTGTTTTTATCGTTCGTTTTAGGTTTATATTTTTAGCATGACTTTGATGTGTATGTATGGATATGTCGTGCCCCTTGTTTACTTAGTATGTATGCTTGATTTTCTTGTGTAGAATGATCGGAAATTCTTCGTTAGTTTAATTTTGTTTAGTTCGTTAGTTTATCGTATAATTAGTTCTAATTCATGTTTAATTATTTTAATTGTCTAAAAATGGATCCTTGATGTCTTTCCAGATTTTATAATTCATGTTTGTATTTTAGTTTAATTTTCGTGATTTTATTTCATCGTTTAGTATTTATTTTGTATTTAGTTCCGTTAATTATGTAAAAGCCTTATAATGCACGGATCTGCTTGCTGTGTGTTTCATGTTGCTCGATTAAATCTCAAATCATGCAATTGTTTGACATATGAGTTTGTGTAACTTGGACTTCCACGTTGTGTTTAAGTATATGTTAGTCGCATTTGTTTATTTAGGCCCTTGTATGCATTGTTGTTTGTGTATATCTTTGTTGTTTCTTTATGTTTACATGTGGTGTTTAATTATTTATGCTAGTCATTCATATTTGTATATAGTTTAGTCGTGTTTGATTATTTTTATTTGTTTACCGTTAACGTTTGTTAATCTATCTTATGCTGTCGGTAAGTATCTCTGCTTCTTCTCTTTGTTTGCTAGAATAGTAAATGAACCCATATGTTAAACAACTTCGACGAATTTTTGTGTGCATTAAACGACGTAGAACGGATGTAATATGTTTAGGGTTAAAACATTTGTTTGCATATCCGCATGTGTACTCATAATAGCCATGGTTTTACTTAGTAGAGACCGTCTTTACGACGGGCGGGGTTAGGCGTTAAATTAATGAAATTCTTTTAAACTTCCTAACACGTAAACTCACACGAACTCATTTTCTCTAAAATTGGTTTTCTAAATTCCATATAAAATTTAGTGGCGACTCTTTTCAAATGAAAATGTTTTTGAAATAAAACATCGCGTGGATCAAATTCCCTTGTCCACAATTTGGCGACTCCGCTGGGGATGGTGAAACTTGAAAAGTAAAATGATGGCTATTTAGAGTACCCTTTCTTTTTTACGTTGTTTATGCATCATACTGTTAGGATTCGAACCATTTCTCCCTTTGGGTCGACCTCAAAGTAGGGAAATGACGTTCACTGTGTCTGATTTAAATATCAAGGTGGTTCCACCGAGGTTAGCAACCCCCATCTCCCCATTTCGTCCCTGACTTATGGCGGATGCGTGAGTTCCCTAACAACGTGGGATCATTGGCATGGACCCTTTTCGAGACTTAGAATAGTCTAGCTCATGCATTGCATCCTTGAACTGTGTATGACTAAATGCTCTGTGAATTCTAAAGCCTTGTTTTCAGACCTCTTTTAATCAAAACTGTCATCTTTTCAATCGAATATTTTCCAAAAATCTTAGCTGAAATGCTGTCTTTTTAGGATTAGAATAATCTTAAATATCTCTTTTGAAACGATTTTTGACTTAAGCTGAAATGCTTTCCCTCTAAAAATCTTTTCTTAGCTGAAATGCTGTCTTTTTAGGATTAGAATAATCTTAAATATCTCTTTTGAAACGATTTTTGACTTAAGCTGAAATGCTTTCCCTCTAAAAAAAATCATTCTTTAAGCTGAAACGCTCTCTTTTTAGGATTAGAATAATCTTAAATATTTTCCAACACTATCTCTTTCGAAAAACAAAGATTTTTGTTTAAGCTGAAACGCTTTCCTTCTAAAATTAGAATAATCTTAGATATTTTCTGAATATTAGCTCTTTTGAAAAAAGATCTTTTCTTGGCTGAAATGCCATCCTCTTAGGATTAGAATAATCTTATATTATTTTCGATTTTAGTCTTTTTGAAAAAAATCTCTTCCTAGCTGAAAGGCTATTCGTTTAGGATTATATTAATCTGAAATAATTTTCTGAATTTTAGCTCTTTTGAAAAAAGATCTCCTCCAAGCTAAAAGGTTATTCGTTTAGGGTTAGAATAATCTTAAACATTTTTTTTCTATATTAGCTCTTTTGAAAAAAGATCTTTTCTTGGCTGAAATGCCATCTTCTTAGGATTAGATTAATCTTGTATAATCTTCGATTTTAGCTCTTTTTGAAAAAAAGATTTCTTCCTAGCTGAAATGCTGTTCGTTTAAGATTAGAATAATCTTAAAAGATTTCCGATATTAGCTCTTTTGAAAAAAGATCCATTTCTTGGCTGAAATGCCATCCCTTTTAGGATTAGAATAATCTTAAATAATTTTCGATTCAAGCTCTTTTGAAAAAAGATCCATTCCTAGCTAAAATGCTATTCATTTAGGATTAGAATAACCTTAAAAGATTTCCGATATGAGCTCTTTTGAAAAAAGATCCATTCCTAGCTGAAATGCTTTTCGTTTAGGATTTGAATAATCAAATTTCCGATATTAGCTCCTTTGAAAAAAAAAAAAGATCTCCTCCTAGCTGAAACGCTATCAAGCTTAGGGTTAGAATAATCTTAAACATTTTTTTCGATGTTAGCTCTTTTGAAAAAAGATCTCTTCCTAGCTGAAACGCTATCCGCGCGGCCGTTTAGGGTTAGAATAATCTTAAACATTTTTTTTCGATGTTAGCTCTTTTGAAAAAAAAGATCTCTTCCTAGCTGAAATGCTCTACGTTTAGGGTTAGAATAATCTTAAACATTTTTTTCGATGTTAGCTCTTTTGAAAAAAGATCTTTTCTATTTGAAATCTTTGTCCGTTTAGGGTTAGAATAATCTTAAACAATTTTCGATATTAGCTCTCTTGAAAAAAGATCTTTTCTAAGCTGAAATGCTATTCGTTTAGGGTTAGAATAATCTTAAACAATTTTCGATACTGGCTCTTTTGAAAAATATTTTCTAAGCTGAAATGCTATTCATTTAGGGTTAGAATAATCTTAAATAATTTTCGATTGTAACTCTTTTGAAAAAAGATCCGTTTTAAGCTGAAATGCCGCCCGTTTAAGATTAGAACAATCTCGAACAGTCTTCGACGCTAAGTCTTTAGGAAAAGGATTCTTTTTTTTAGCTGAAATGCTCGTTAGGATTAGAAAATCCTAGAACTTTTTTTTTTAAAAAAAATTAGCTCTTTTGAAAAAAGATCCTTTTATAGCTGAAATGCCATTTAAGATTAGAATAATCTTGAACAATTTTCAACACTAAGTCTTTTGAAAAAAGATCATTTTTTATGGCTGAAATGCCGCCCGTTTAAGATTAGAGTAATCTCGAACAGTTCCCAACACTAACTCTTTTGAAAAACGTTCTTCCAAGTTGAAATGCTACCCGTTTAGGATTAGATTAATCCCGAACGATTTTTTAACACTACGTCTTTTGAAAAAAGAATAGTTTTAAGCTGAAATGCCATACGTTTAGGATTAGAATAATCTCGAACGCTTTTGAAATGCTACCCGTTCGGGAATAGATTTTTTCCAACCAAAACGAAGTTTTTCAAAGCTAAAATCTAGCCCAAGTTAAACTGAAATTTCGAACCACAAAGCTTTTCTTGTAGTCGAAGTACTGCTCATTTCAAACCTCAACTTCAAAAATAGGTTTCTTTTTCAAGTCCCGAGTAAGCATGAAATGCATCGAGTCGAGTCTAGTTGGAATCTAAGTCGTGTATAGTAAGTCTAGTCCATATAAAAGTCTTAGAGGATTTACCTAGTTGGGTCACCTAGGCCTACTCTTGGGCCCAGGTCATGCATGTCAATTTTTAGTTTTGAGTCAGGGCACAACGACGTCTCGTCCGAGCTATTTTTGAAAGTTTTGCATAAGCCTTAGAAACTTATTGGTCCAAACACGAGCTAATTAATTCAAGTCCATATCTAGTTAGGTCTAAGTCCTACACTGTGAGTCTGTCTTCAAGTCCATATGTCGCATGCATTTGCATAATTAGGTCGTAGACCATGTCGTTAAGCTCTGAGTCTTTTCATGATTAGTCCGTCCACCCATTTGCATCCCGAGCTGTTAAATAGAATGAAACCTCTACCAATTTACAAATAGTGTCGAAACCATGTCGATTTCTGAACCTGAGTCGCATATTCTCCTCCTTAAGCCAAAATCAAGTTGCAAAAGTGGGATAACTTTCAAACCAAGCATCTGAATCAATTCCTGAAAGGAGAAAAGTTCAAAGCCGAGGTTGGTGATTATAAGTCAGAATTCATATTCAAGTCTTATGTCTGAGCTGAGTCTAAGATTCGTTTTTTCACAATTATTTCTAAATCCTTCTCAAAATCAATGAAATTGATCTTGTCTCTAATTTGCTTCCATAATCCAACTGACGAAAACTGATAAGGCTAAAGTCGTATCACCTTAATCAAAATAAACCTAAATGACAACTAACAGCAGATAGCAGCAAGTAGGGATCGAATCCACAGGGAAACGGTGTAGTCTCAGGTTAAAGTCGGAGTAACAGGTTCAACTCAGGTGTGAAAAGGTTTGTTTTAAGCTAAACTAAAGCAGATAATAAGACAAGATGAAAATATATATGGAGAAAGATTAGGGCGTCGGGTTCATATATGACAACGATTCAGGAACTCCAAATTATAAGAAGGAAAAGATAAACTGTGCAATTGACTAGGTTTGTAAAACGCTCTCTCGAGTCAATTTTAGCCTTAAGTTCAATTCAGCGGGCTCTCGCAACTTACTAAATTCCACTTATCTAACTTGCGTAAGTCTAGTTTTAACTCGGCTTTCGATCTTAAGTCAAAACATACTCAGGTTCAATTAAACTCAGATAAAACGGTAATCAGGCGAAATAATCCTAATTCAATTGATATAAAACGCATAGAAAGAAGTCAACTTGCACAACTTAAACAACCAATTTAATCTCAAAACATGTTCCTAAATCATATGTCACAAATTCCCCTAACCCTAATTAAGAAATTAGCTACTCATATCAAGGGCAATAACAACAATAATAATAATAGAAGACATAATTGAAATAAACAATAAAGATTGAATTAAACCTGAAAGGAATCCAGAGGTGCAACGTAATAAACTTGAAATTAAAACTAAACTGATGTTTTTGAGAGAGAAAATAAGTCTACTGTAAACTAAATCTAAGGAAAAATAAAGCATAAACTAAAGATGATCCTAAATTACGTCCTAAGTCTCCTATTTATAGTTTCCAATTATAAAATTCCGAAATAAATCAAAAACCGTCAAATAATACACACTAGCCGGCCGGCCGGCTGCCGGCCTGGCTCAACCGGCCTGACCACCTTGTTGGGCCGGCTCCTTCTTTCTTCCAAGCTTGGGCCAAAGCTTCACTTGGGCCTTATTATTTCGTTGGCCTTAATCTCTTTTGGCCTTTTATTCTTCTTCTTGGGCCATAGTAACTCGTGGCCCTTCATGTCCTTGGTCCTTGGCTCGGTTTCTCAAGCTCCCGTAATGGCTCGAGCTTGGTCTTTTCGGCTCAGTTCTCGAAATGCTCCTAACGTCCCGGGTTTTGGCTCAAAACCACCAAAACCTGTAAAATGTAAATAAAAGGCAGCAGTATCGAGAAGTATAACATATAGCTCCTAAAGTCATAGTAAATACGAGTAAATACGAGCTAAATGTGACAGAACCGGGGGCATAAAACGAATATAAATAGAGTGTATCAAACTCCCCCAAACCAAACCTTTGCTTGTCCTCAAGCAAAAAGCATCGGAGAAAATCAAAGCAACACGAACTAATCACGCTAGTATCTTGAAGTGGACGACCTATGCACATAAACATTACAACCAAAGTCTATTTCACCGAAAATAGAGCACAAGTCTCAACCGTTCACACCACTTTATATCACTAGCCTCTAACACTTACGCAATAGTAAAACTAACGACAAATCAATTCAAGCAAGGCCAACCGATCATACCACTTTCCATCATCCAAATCTTCCAAATCATTACCATTTGTTCTCTTTTCTTTTTTTTTCTTTTCTGTATTCTTTTTTCGCAAATGTGGAGCATCCCTCGTATGTAGTACCGTTTAGCTTGACGTTCACTCGGTAAAAATCGCGCTCGGGTACACATATTTCCTTAAGGGTTACGTTATTGCTCATACTCTCGGTCGCAGCCAAATTCATGGCCACTGTGGTTACTCAAGTCAATGAGTCCCCTCCGAGAGCATCGAAGCATTGCTCCAACATATATATATCTTTCCAAAACAAACCACAAACCAACATACCAACATTCCACAAACCAATGCCAAGCTCGAATGTCAAAGTCGAAAGTAAATGTTTAAAAGCGTAAAGAATTAAGCAGATACAAGTGGGTTAGTGCTGAGGCTCGCAATCTATTAACAGGAAACAAACCAATCGTGCAAGCTACGACAATAGGAAGTCGACTCAAAGATACTAAAGATCAAAGTAAGTGTACAAATCAATTCTCCAAACTAGACAAAGCAGGACAAAGCAGACCAAAAAGACTCGTATTTTTGTAAATTTTTTTTTGAATTTTTCAATTTTTTGTTTGGGTTTTCAAAATAAATGCACACGAAATGAAAATGCAAATGAACTAATGAACGCGAAAGTCCCTCCCCCAAACCAAATCACACATTGTCCTCAATGTGGAAAACAGCACAACCACAAAAGCAGAGGAGGACATAAATCATAAGAGGGAAGGAAAGTAAAACGAGAAAACGAGGGAAAAGGGGGTAAAGAGTGCTCACAATGTAGAGTAGGAGCTCCCCCAAACCGAAGTGAAGCGTGGAGTGGGGCTAAAAATCCCCGTATATGCGTCCAAATCAGTCCAACGATGAAGTACTTCGGCAAAGCACGCAAGAAGGAACAAAACGAAGCATGAAAATGGGACAGGGGTGGCGGTAGATGCAGGGCCGGCGTACGGCCACGGCTTAGGCCAGCTGACGTGATTTTTTCGATTTTTCTTCAATTTCCAAATTTCGACTCACGGCTCTGTCTGGCGGCGTAGGTTGGCCGGGAGGCCTTCGTGTGCATTTTCAACATACTAAGGACCCAAAGTCCATAAGTACTGCGCGCTTAAAAACACAAAATAATAACCCTCGCCCTCGCGCTCAATAAAAGCAAAAAGTCATAAAACAAGCAAACCAAAAGTACAAATGCTAAATGAAAATACAACGTCATCGGGTTGCCTCCGAGCGCCGGTTTATAGTCCCGCACGACTCTTGAGCGTGAGAATCATCAAGTATAAGTAGGCCAAGGTCGCTGGCCATTCGCGATACCTTCACTGGCGAAATTTCAGCCGCTCGCCAAAGCACTCCTTCACCGAGGCAATGCAAAGATAGTCCATCGCAGAGGGCCTCGATCACGAAATGGCTCAACTGTAGGCCCTCTATCACCATCACCCGCCGTTGACGCCGGTCTCGGCAGCCTTTCTCTCCCCAAACCATCCTTGCAGCCTATCCCAAAGAACCTCGCAAAGCGAAGAGACATGCAAAACCTCCAAAGTGTCTCCGATGGTGTGAGGCAGGTGCGGTCAATAGAACAAACCGACTCGAGACGCATAGGGACCGCGGGTATCGAATGTGCAAACGTGAGCTTCTCACCCCCACCTTAAAGGCTATCGCCCTACTACCCACATCAATAATCGCACTCAAAGAAGTGCAAGAAGGGTCTTCCTAAAATGATAGGAATGTGGGCATCCTCGGGCATGTCGACTACTACGAAGTCTACAGGGATAAAGAACTTTCCAACCTGTACAGGGACATCGTGCAAGATTCCTAAGGGACGCTTAACTGAGCGGTCAGCCATTTGCAGGGTAATGCTAGTGGGTTCTAAAGCTGACAAGCTCATCTTTTGATACAAGGGGTAGGGGAGGACACTGACGCTAGCTCCTAGGTCACATAAGGCATTCCTAACCTGAAACCTACCAATAGAGCACGGAATAGAGAATGTACCTGGATCGCTAAGCTTAGGGGGCTTACTACCCTGCAGCCTAGTACTAGCTTCCCCCACAAAGGCCACGGTTGACACGCCGCTCAACGACGCTACGAGCTAAAACATCTTTCAAAAACTTAGCGTACGCAGGAATTTGAGTCACAAGGTCAATAAAAGGAACATTTACCTGAAGGGCCTTGATGACGTCGACGAACTTCCTGAACTTAGCCTCGGGCTCTGCACCTCGTTGACGACCAGGAAATGGCAGATTAACTGAATCTGGGCACCTTTGGAGCGACATCAAAAGTAACACCCGAATCGTTTTCCCCAGCCTACAGTCCGGTCCAAAGTTGACGGCCATTGCTTGGTCACGGCCGACCGATGACCTCTGTGAACACGGATTTAACGTGTTTTGACCCTCATCCTTCTCTTCTTCCTCCAAATTCACGGGGTCTCCATACATGGACCCACTTCTCAATGTAATTGCACACGCCGTGTCGTGTGGAGCTTTAGGAGGGTTTCCTTGAGGCGGAAGTGTACCCGGTTGCCTTGACGCTTGCGAAGCGGCTAATTGAGCCACTTGATTTTCCAACAGCTTAATTGCAGCGTCCTTAGCCTGCCCATCCTTGTGCATTTGCTGCATCATTATCTCTTGTGACTTTTGCACGGCCATAGTCACCTGCGACATCTGCAACATCATGGCCTTCATCTCGGCCATAGGATCGGGTATTTGAGTAGGAGGGGGTGATGTGAAGGGTGGTTTTTGGTAGTTAGGGGGAGTTGGTTGATTTTTGTAAGGAGGTTGGTAAGGGGTATTTTGTGGAGGTGGGGGAGTCGGGTTAAGTACGTTATTATTACGGTAGGATAGCAGTGACCGATCGTAACCCTACCGATTACGTACTGGCAGGTTTTGATTGTAGGATTGATACGCATAAACCTCGCTTGGGGTGCAAAGATACCCCGTAGTATAACCTGAATCGTGCCCTGCAACAGCATTTACATGGGCACTCGACGAACTCCCCTGCATAGCATCAAACTTTCTATTCAGCTCAGAAAGTTGACTCATTACCGCGCTTATACTCTCACTTCCACGGTCGTTGTGTGCGGACCGTGAATTACCCCTCGGCTTACCAAACTGGGATGAATGGATAGCCATCTCCTCGATCAATGTCCACGCCTTATCATCGTCGGTATTATTAGCAAATCGGCCTCCCGCAGCCGAGTCAAGAATAGCGCGACTCTCAGCATATAACCCATTATAAAAGGTCATTATCACCAACCAACCATCGAACCCGTGATGAGGACATTCACGAATTAACCGTTTGTAACGGTCCCACGCCTCAGCTAACGTCTCATCAAAGCTCTGCTGAAACCCCTGAATTTGACTACGGAGTTGGTTAGTCCGCTCTGGTGGATAGTACTTGCGATAGAAGGCAAGAGCTAGACTTGGCCAATCCGTAATACCCGCGGCTTCCTTATTCAAATCAGTGATCCACTCACGAGCGCGATCACGTAGCGAGAAAGGGAACAGCATTTCCCTAATCTGGTTCTGAGTGATCCCGTTCTGCTTAATTGTAGAGCAGTAATCCGTAAAAACCTGCATATGTTTACCGGGATCCTCCGTAGGATTGCCGCCGAATTGATTGCGCTCCACCAAAGTAAGAAAGGCGGGGCGAATCTCGAAATTCCCTTGGACCGTATTTGGTATTGTGAACCCTTGCGGGATCGCCTCGGGCTTCGGCAACGAGTGACTATATAATTTAGGCATAGTCACGCGTGGAGGAGAACAAGTTGGAGTAATAGGAGGTGTGTCCTCTTCGTAGGACGATTGCGCTGCACTAGACTCCGAATGCGACGCTTCCTCGAAATCAGGATCAAGTAACTTTCTTGCTTCCTTACGTAGTCTGTGAAAAGCTCGCTCAGGTTCAGGCTCAAATGGAATCAAACCTGTAGGTGACCTGTGCATAAACAAAACTACAAGAAAACGATAAGAAACGGTCTCAAGGAACTAAGTTCCTTGAGACAAAGGAGAAAAACCTGTAACAACTAAACAAAACTAAAACTAGCAAAGCCGTTTCCCCGGCAACGGCGCCAAAATTGATAAGGCTAAAGTCGTATCACCTTAATCAAAATAAACCTAAATGACAACTAACAGCAGATAGCAGCAAGTAGGGATCGAATCCACAGGGAAACGGTGTAGTCTCAGGTTAAAGTCGGAGTAACAGGTTCAACTCAGGTGTGAAAAGGTTTGTTTTAAGCTAAACTAAAGCAGATAATAAGACAAGATGAAAATATATATGGAGAAAGATTAGGGCGTCGGGTTCATATATGACAACGATTCAGGAACTCAAAATTATAAGAAGGAAAAGATAAACTGTGCAATTGACTAGGTTTGTAAAACGCTCTCTCGAGTCAATTTTAGCCTTAAGTTCAATTCAGCGGGCTCTCGCAACTTACTAAATTCCACTTATCTAACTTGCGTAAGTCTAGTTTTAACTCGGCTTTCGATCTTAAGTCAAAACATACTCAGGTTCAATTAAACTCAGATAAAACGGTGATCAGGCGAAATAATCCTAATTCAATTGATATAAGACGCATAGAAAGAAGTCAACTTGCACAATTTAAACAACCAATTTAATCTCAAAACATGTTCCTAAATCATATGTCACAAATTCCCCTAACCCTAATTAAGAAATTAGCTACTCATATCAAGGGCAATAACAACAATAATAATAATAGAGGTCATAATTGAAATAAACAATAAAGATTGAATTAAACCTGAAAGGAATCCTGAGGTGCAACGTAATAAACTTGAAATTAAAACTAAACTGATGTTTTTGAGAGAGAAAATAAGTCTACTGTAAACTAAATCTAAGGAAAAATAAAGCATAAACTAAAGATGATCCTAAATTACGTCCTAAGTCTCCTATTTATAGTTTCCAATTATAAAATTCCGAAATAAATCAAAAACCGTCAAATAATACACACTAGCCGGCCGGCCGGCTGCCGGCCTGGCTCAACCGGCCTGACCACCTTGTTGGGCCGGCTCCTTCTTTCTTCCAAGCTTGGGCCAAAGCTTCACTTGGGCCTTATTATTTCGTTGGCCTTAATCTCTTTTGGCCTTTTATTCTTCTTCTTGGGCCATAGTAACTCGTGGCCCTTCATGTCCTTGGTCCTTGGCTCGGTTTCTCAAGCTCCCGGAATGGCTCGAGCTTGGTCTTTTCGGCTCAGTTCTCGAAATGCTCCTAACGTCCCGGGTTTTGGCTCAAAACCACCAAAACCTGTAAAATGTAAATAAAAGGCAGCAGTATCGAGAAGTATAACATATAGCTCCTAAAGTCATAGTAAATACGAGTAAATACGAGCTAAATGTGACAGAACCGGGGGCATAAAACGAATATAAATAGAGTGTATCAAAAACGCACAACACACTCGAAGGGTGTCCCTGGGGTAGAAATACGTATTCAATTCTAAGGTGCAACACCAACTCAAGACAAAAGCAAAGACAAAAGGGTTTCCGACAACTAAAAACCTAAGGTCCGGTAGTCAACTTGTGGTATACTACTCCTCTGCCTTTGGAGGAGGATCCATTAATTTGGAGCTCCATAGTGGTCATGAATTTGATCGCGACCAAAGGTACGAATATTCATGGATCGCCCTCCGTGTACTCGATCGCGTGCCTAATAAGCAAACGAACTTGTCAGAGGAGTCCACGTGATATACATACGACCACGAAGTTGGAACAAGCCCAAGCCACAAAGGGCGCGCATATTCTCAAAACGCAAACAAGAATACGTAAATACAAAAATTGAGTGGCAACACATCGGAGATCGAAGATCAAAGTCAAAATTAAAGGCGAAGCCAAAACGGTCAGAAAGTACCATCAAACATTTTTAAGTTGTTCTCAAAACGGCAATGGAGACGTAGTCTTGAAATTCCGAGAATCATTGGCTTATGTAGTTGCACCCAAGCGTTTAGGGTCCACAAGGGATCCGCCAGTACTTCACAAGCTAGAACAAGATACAACATGATACCTTAGGTGAAACCTTCGAGTGTTACACACGAAAAATGCCATGCTTATGCACCTGGATCGAACTACATCGGATTTGATTTCGCTCCACGCGAATATGTAGGCAATCCTTTAGAATATGGGATACAATCCACCACCGCCCATCATCTAATTTGTCATCTTGTCAATTTTTTACGGGTCTTTACAAAGTCCAAATGAAGCAACTTTTGTTGAGTCTGTCCTAGTGCTCGATTTAGATTGAGATGAGAATCAATGTTCTGATAAGTAATTGTCCAGTCTTGGAATGATCTTTTTCTTAACGGAAATTGGCAAAGATGCTTACTTTGACAGTTAGTTTGCGTCTCGACAAAAAATTTGCTTAGGGGGAGAACATGATACTATTAACCCACGTCTATTTCAAACCACGTGCCAACCATCCTAAAAAGACCTTGCACAGTTCCTAGTCTACTTGTCAATGAAATGTTGTCTTAGGTCGAGTCGGTCAGGGTCGAACGTTCAAATGTCAGTTGCTCGTGTCACGTTCTTGTCGCATTCATGTCACATTCGTGTCATATTTCATGCTCACTTAGCCTTGCGTCGATTTTAAAATATTAGACATTTCAAGAACCTTTTTTGCAAAGTCTGGGTCGATGATCCGAGGTCAAATTTCAAATGCGGGTTGATGACCCACTTCAATTTTCAAAATGACGGTTGCGGGCCGATGGCCCATTTTAATGATGTTTACATTCAGAGTCGATGACTCTTCTTAATTTTCAAAATGATGTTTGCAATATAGGTCGAGGACCCCATTCGATTTGATGCATGCTAACCAATACCCCGTGTCAATTTTCATGTAATTTTTGTAGTCTAGGTTAGACCCGCAATCCAACTTTAAAAACGAAGTTTTTAAACTAGGTTAATGGCTGAATTATTCGAGGTGCTCAAAATCCAAAGTTCAGGTCGATGACCTCTTTCGATTTTCAAATGAAATTGCTATGCGGGTCAATGACCTACCCATTTTCCAAAATGCGGGTCGATGACCAATTTTCAAATGATGTCTTCCGCTCGGGTCGATGACCCATCCACCTTTTCCTTCAAAATATGGGTCGATGGCCCCAATTTTCAATGACCATCATAGTTCGGGTCGATGACCCATTCGCCGTTTCCTCAAAATGCGGGTCAATGGCCCCAATTTTCAAATGTTTAACATAGTTCGGGTTGATGACCCATCCACTTAAATAAAAATGCGGGTTGAAGACCCATTTTCAAAAGATGTTTATAGTTCGAGTCGATGACTCATCCACTTTCCAAGATGCGGGTTGAAGACCCATTTTCAAAGGATGTTTATAGTTCGAGTCGATGACTCATCCACTTTTCAAGATGCGGGTCGACGACCCATTTTCAAATGATGTTTATAGTTCGAGTCGATGACTCATCCACTTTTCGAGATGCGGGTTGAAGGCCCATTTTCAGAAGATGTTTACAGTCGAGTCGATGACTCATCCACTTTTCAAGATGCGGGTCGACGACCCATTCTCAAAAGAAGTTTACGGTTTCCGGTCGAAGACCCATCTTAAAATTAATATTCTTAGTTCGGATCGATGATCCATCCTTTTTGTTTAAAAAGTAGGTCGAAGACAAATTTCCAAATTAAAATTCTCAATTCGGATCGGTGATCCATCCCTTTTGAGTAAAAAACAGGTCGAAGACCTATTTTCAAATTAAAATTCTCAGTTCGGATCGATGATCCACCCCTTTTGTTTAAAAAGCAGGTCGACGACCCATTTTCGAATAAAATTCGCAGCTCGGATCGATGATCCATCCCTTTTGTTTCAAAAGCCGCAGATTTCCCTATGTGAGTCGTGTGCTATGATTTGTTGTTAAGATTGAGCATGAACGCTCCAACCGGGGGCTCTAGAGTCATCAACCTTAGACCCCGACGACAGGATGACATCCTCGAAATGAAGAAGTACTAGCAGAAGCTAAAACAAGTGACACTTCTAAAAAGAATGCAGATATTTGGTCTTACTGAATCAAGGAAACAAATATCATTGTTTTGGGCTGAAGCAGCAGAAAGTTACAGGCCAGCGAGCTCGAACTACGATACGGGTTTGATTCTGTCACAACGGATACGTAGGCGCCTAAGGATAAGGCTCAACCCATATTTTGATGAAAATGAAGGCATCCAGAATCATGTTTCAGGTATGATTTCTTCTTATGGCTGGTGAGCTTATATACACAGGTCTAAGGGACCATAAACGACCCGCGAGGCTCTCAGTTTGTGATCTTCGATCTACTCGAGAGTCTACTTTGACTTTCGCCTGTCCAAGCCTTAGTCAAAGTGGGGGCTCTGTAGATACCCGTATCTGTCGATATGGAAATTTATAGAAAACCCGACAAACACCCAATGATGATAGGACAACATGTATTTCGTGTCATTTATTTGAGTTCGTTTTACGATGTAAGCCGCACGCTGTCGACAAAATTCTTTTTTAATTTAAATGATATTTAAATTACTGTTTTGCAAAGGTAAATTTATTTCTGTCAAAATTTATTTGCCTCAAGTATTTTATTGAAAATAAAATATTTCGATTTGAAAAATCATTTCTAAGTAACTCGATTTGAAAAATCGCTTTTACAAATTTTATATTTGACTTGAAAAGTCGCTTCTCGTGTTTTTAAGACATTTTATTAAATCGTATTCGATGAATTCGTTTTCTTAAAAGCAAGTTTAAAGCTCGATTTGAGCTCGATTTAAAGAGCGATTTTGAGCCCGTTTTAGCACGAACTTTGAGGCCCTTTTTTTTCTTCCCCACATATCCAAGATCAAACCCAGTTAAAAACCACGACCTAAACCCTCCTTAACCAGCCAAAACGAAGTCCAAACGCAGAGCTAGTATACAACAGCTCGTAGGCCCCCAAACCAGCCCTTAATTAGCCCAAACCCGACTCCTATTCGCCTACCAATGACCCATACCCGTACCCTAACTATCCTACCCTTATTACCCTTCCTTTCCTTTGAATAATCAGCCCAAATAACTCGACCAAAAGCAGCCCCAAACCCCCATCCCGTGCTCTGTTTTGAGCAGCCCAAATTCGGGCCAAAACTCGATTCGTTTCACTGACAAACTTGTGCCCGCAAACAAAAACCCATACCTGATCTTCATGACCCATTTATCCTTGCTTAACCCTCAAGAAAACCCCCTCCAAAGCCCTCAAAAAAGTCATAGACAGCAGCCCTCGAAGATAGGGTAGAGCTGCTCTTTTCCCTTCGAAAAACCCTACCTTTTGTCCCTATATATACACACCAACCACAAGCATTCAAGGAGGACGGGTTTTATAACATACACACACAACATCAAGTCACAAAAAGCCATCGAAAAGCCCCCAAAGAAGACGAGATAGCCGCTCTAAAACAGAGCACGATTTTTTCTGATTTTGGTGCAGCTATCACCTCTTCTACCTCGTTTTGCGTGTTGAAAACACCATAGTCTCTCTGATTTCTTTACAAAATCTTAAAGTTCACTTTACCACGATTCCAAAACATCTTTCGGTTCAAAATTTCGTTGAGAAACGAAGAAGTTACAAGCTTTTGAAAATTGCTATCAGTTTTACTCAAAGTTACGGTTTTTACAAATTGCTTTCGTCGACGACGGCCCCTTGGGATAAAATCTTACAATCGATTACGACTCAAAGAATTGGTCAACGATACATGTAAGTTGAGGGTGCAAAAATACTCTTTTTATTTTGTTGAATTTCGTTTTTTTATCGTTTTTATCGCTCTCTGTCGTTTTTTATCACTTTCTGTCGCTCTGTTGTTTATCGTCGTAGTTATTGTTTTTATCGTTCGTTTTAGGTTTATATTTTTAGCATGACTTTGATGTGTATGTATGGATATGTCGTGCCCCTTGTTTACTTAGTATGTATGCTTGATTTTCTTGTGTAGAATGATCGGAAATTCTTCGTTAGTTTAATTTTGTTTAGTTCGTTAGTTTATCGTATAATTAGTTCTAATTCATGTTTAATTATTTTAATTGTCTAAAAATGGATCCTTGATGTCTTTCCAGATTTTATAATTCATGTTTGTATTTTAGTTTAATTTTCGTGATTTTATTTCATCGTTTAGTATTTATTTTGTATTTAGTTCCATTAATTATGTAAAAGCCTTATAATGCACGGATCTGCTTGCTGTGTGTTTCATGTTGCTCGATTAAATCTCAAATCATGCAATTGTTTGACATATGAGTTTGTGTAACTTGGACTTCCACGTTGTGTTTAAGTATATGTTAGTCGCATTTGTTTATTTAGGCCCTTGTACGTCTGTTGTTGTTTGTGTATATCTTTGTTGTTTCTTTATGTTTACATGTGGTGTTTAATTATTTATGCTAGTCATTCATATTTGTATATAGTTTAGTCGTGTTTGATTATTTTTATTTGTTTACCGTTAACGTTTGTTAATCTATCTTATGCTGTCGGTAAGTATCTCTCCTTCTTCTCTTTGTTTGCTAGAATAGTAAATGAACCCATATGTTAAACAACTTCGACGAATTTTTGTGTGCATTAAACGACGTAGAACGGATGTAATTGTAGATACCCGTATCCGTACCCCCCAAAAACAAACCCGATGATGAAAAGGACTTTCATGCATGCTTTTAAAAGAGTCGAAACGGTACAAAAGTGTCTAAAACGTATTAGTCATTTTTAGCGTATTAATTTGGATTTGCATAATCATGAAAATGAATGTCAATTTTTAGTCATCATGAGCGTAACACGAGCACAATATAGGAACGTCTTATTAAGCTAAGCCACAAAAACAGCCCAACTAGCTACAAAACGGCCCAAACTTACAAAAACGACCCAAAAACGCACACCAACACAACACATAAAACGGGCCAAAGTGCGTCCCGTGTCACATTTTCACAAAATTAAACTTTACAAAGCCATAAAATAATATACCTTAATATTATTTTATTTCGAGCCAAAACCGAAAAACACGACAAAAACCGAAACACGAAAACCGAAATTCGGACCAAAACTGAGCAAATACTTAGCCCATAAGTAAACAACAAAACATAATCATTACTTAATCAAAACATCCAAAAAACCAAATGGCGGCATAAAACAACCCACCAAAACAAAAAAAGAATCGCCTGTGGACAGGCGATTAAGTTTCTAATCGCCTGTTAACAGGCGATTATAAACTTCTCCCATACAGCCGCCTTTTTGATTTTTCTTTAAAAATATCCCACTCAAGCTAACCTAAACGCTCAGATATTGTGCGATTAAGTTTTGTTATCCCACAGAAACCACCAAAACTCTATAAATACCAACCCACTTCATTCATTTTCAATACCCGGTTTTTAACACATATACACTATTCACAAAATCCACTCAAAAATACCGTCTTTACATTTTCGAAAGGTAAACATTTTACCTACGGGCTGGACGTTTGAGACTCGGATAATGGGGTTACATTAACCCCAAACCCGATATTGGCACTAGCGGCCGTATTCGTAATACTGCCAGTAGCAGTGATTCATAATCCGCCTAAACCCCGCCAATATCGCATAAATAAACGACTCATTATCACTAAATCAAACCGACGCTACTTTTATAATTATGCAAGTCCTCATTCATGCATTAAATAACGACTAGAATCACGGATCCAACACTAAATTGTACTGCTTCATGTAGTCTTTTAGCATGTCAAAACTGAGGGTTTTTCACAAATTCTAATACGAGGTCGGAAAATAACGTCTATAGTAATAATTTAGTCAATAAATTATTATTTAACGTACATTTCCTATAGCAATATGTCATTATTTTGACAATTTACATTATTCATGCATTTTAATCGAGTCATGTTTATTCGCACTTGTACGTAGCGTGACTTTTAGCCCAAATATCGAAATTAAGCAAGTGTTTTCAAATTAGTAGAGACTACTCTTATGTAGGCTTTTTGATTACTGTTTTCAAAACTCATTTTGTCAAAACTTTCGAAAAGTAACCTCACTCCGAACCCCTTCTCTGGTTTCAAACCTCAGATTGATAGGTATCGACGCACCTTGAAATCTGAGACACTCGTGTCTTGTATTTCAAGATGCGTTGAATAGGTTCCAAATTCCTTTAATATTTGGTGGCGACTCCGAAAATACACTTTCAAAAAGGATTTTCTACTTTTCTTTTTTGGTCACAAATTCATGCAATGATCTCCCCCATTTTTACAAAACTTCGCACCCTTTTTCCTGCGAGGCGCATTCCGCCCCGGCGCCAAGACGGGCGAGGTCAAGCGCAGGGCGTCGATAGGTTTTCCCAAAAGGAAAAGATTTTCCCGGTACCTTCAGCTGGCGACTCCGCTGGGGACGAGCATGATTTTTATTATTTTTGAAAAACTAGTTTTTCTTTTATTTTAAAATCATAAAGAAGTGAAGCTTGAAACTTTGAAAACATTTACGCTTTCGATATTTGGGCAAAAATACGTTGAGTCGAATCCTCCTGATTCAAACCACACCCTTTGAGGAACGGCCCCCAGTAACTCTCGCTTCATAAGCGAGGTAACTCCGGACACACTGTTCTCTCACCCCTCCACGATTACAAGTACGGCATCCGTACAAACGATCGTAACCAGCCAAACTCGAACGCTCTAGGGCCCGTCTTGAATTCACACCTAAGACGTGTGTAGTCTTGCGGGTGCCCCTACCTAAACGTCACGGGAATGACCGGAGGGAACCTTACCCTATAAACCAAAAACCTGTGTTTATATGTACGAGTGTGAAGCTATAGTACCCTCACTATAGTAGTCTTTCAAAAACTTTCTGCATGTGAAAACTTTTCCTAGGCATTATACTTTTAAAATACGTCCATCTTTGAAATTGCTTTTTCAAACTTTTTTCAAAAAAGGTCATACTTTTAAAAACACGCCGTTAGGCTCTTTGACCTGTAGTCATTTGAGTTTAATAAATAAAATGCCACTACATTTAAAACCGATCCAGGATAATCACTAGATCCCAGATCTTTTTCAAAACGTAAATGAATTATGCGACTGACGTATCGTCATAATACATTTATTGCAAAAAAAAATTTCATAGAGCAAAAACCCGTAAATGTCAATGCATTTCGGAGATTTTAAATGAAATTAACCTTTAGTACGTTAGAATTAGCTCTAAGTCGAGTGACTTCATAGTCATCCCGATTTAATCTTTTTCCTCAAAAAAACAAAAACACGGGCTCGTTCAGATGCGAACCCGTCGATTTAATTTTTGAATCAAGTGACCTATCGTCATTTTGATTTAATTCCCTGAGTCACACGTAAAAGGCGAACAAGTGATCGCCTTTTACCCAATTTTAACATCCTCAGATCGACTAGCCTATCGCTACTTCGGTTTGATCCTTTTTATCGTGATGATAAACCCCTAGCAACATACCGCTAAACTGGGTTAATCGGACTACGATCATAAAAATTTTCCTACCTCGAGATTAGGGACGTGTCAACATGCCCCTACCTCAAAAGCTTCCTGTGTCTTTTAAGCTAAAAACACGAGTCGAGTCATGCACCCACTTTTTTACTCCTTTGCTTTTTTCCTATTGTGAATGTGATTTTTCGTTGAGTCTTTTCTTCCTTTTTAGAGTCACTAAAGGTTTGAAAACTTTGTCAGGTCCACTCATTGAAAAACCCTGGATACACAACAAACCACCCATTGAACAAAACCTGGATACACGACGAACCAAGAACCGTCACTTAAACCCACCTCCGCCTCCAAAGAAGCGCGCCTACAACAAATCAAAACCAAAACCTGTAATGGCCTTTCAACAAGATGAAGGTTTCGCCGGACCGCCACCACCTCCCCCAGAGGTAACTGCCGAGCAAGTCCGACAACTCAATGACAGAATAGCTAGCCTCACCGCAATGCTTGAGCAAATGGCCATCATGCAAAAATTTGAGGCGAGAAGAACGCCGTAGCGCCTTTCAAGAATCCGAACGAAACGCAATATGGAATCGAGCCATGGAAGAACGCCTTACAAACTCCTGGGGTTACTCCATACACCAAGATAATGAGCACATTCCAAAGAACGTCAGGTCCATGCTACCCGACGAGTTAGCACTCAGCGATCTTCCCATTTTCAAAGGTCATGAAAGCCCGCTCGTACATGTCAAAGCTTTCAAGTCTAAAATGGCCATCATAGGTGTCGAACCCCCCGCATGGGCCACATTATTCCCGCATTCGCTGGACGCACAACCCAGGGCATGGTTCTATGCTTTAGAGCCACACAAAACCGGTAGTTTCGAGGACATAACGGTGGCATTCGATTTACAGTACCGGGACAACAACGACATCCAAGTCTCGCTACGTACTTTGGGGGTCCTGACTCAGAAAGACAATGAAGGGTTTACCGAATACCTAACACGTTGGAAGAAGCTTTGTGCTCAAATACCTAACCGCCCAAGGGACACTGATTTAATCACTAAATTCATCAACAACCTTACCCCTGCATACCAACAACACCTACGGTACGGAAATTTCGACAATTTCTCAACACTCAGCGTCGTCGGTGAACTCATTGAAGACGACCTCCGCAAAGAAAATAGGAATAAGAATACGGGTCGCGGATATCAAGGAAGTTCGTCTCAACCCACTGCCAAAGTCGAGCCCATACAAGCTATCAACGCACTGGGCGCACTAAAGGCACCGCCGATTTTTACAGCACCCCCAAGGCCTGCCGCGCCTCCACCAAAAGGTTAGGATACCTTTAGATGACAAGATCATCACCACAAAGGCCTCAGACTTCCAAGCCGCCCTCCAACAGCTAAAGCTCGAAGAAAACGCTGCCCAATCTACTAACGACCTAGGCAGTTTCAATTCAAGTATCTACACCTAGAGTATAGGGTCTAGCGTCCTTATGACGCCAAAATTTTCTTAACGGCAGGGTCACTAGGTTACATTACTAAAGTAGTAAACCTAATTGAAAAACTAGAGTCATTAAGGTTATCCAAAGCTCCCTCGTCTGAGATATCTTCAAATGTAACTGCTTTTGATAACATTAATAACATGAAAGTTTTTGGTTATTCTTTGCCTCATTTAAAATCTACATATTCTAATGAATGCGATAATTTCAAACAAAATAACATTGCATTATATAGATACATTGCAAGCATTGTCTCAGAACCCGAACAGGACCCCATTATTGAAGACACAACAACCATCAACATAGGCACGCCTGAAGAACCTCGAGAACTACAGCTGGGGGCTTCTCTTAGCACAGAAGAAAGGACCACATATACCAAGCTCCTCACAGAATTCAAGGACGTCTTCGCATGGTCGTACAAAGATATGCTCGGCATCGACCGCAAGATAGCCGAACACCGCATCCCGATCAAGCTAGGCAGCAAACCGGTCAAGCAGAAGCTCCGACGCATCAAGCCAGAATGGTCTCTCATGGTCAAAGAAGAGATCGAAAAGCAACTACAAGCTGGATTCATCCGAGTCATTGAATACTCTGATTGGGTCTCCAACATGGTGCCGGTAAGGAAGAAAAACGGCAAAATACGAGTATGTGCCGACTTCCGGGACCTAAACAAATCCTCGCCCTATCGACCCCAAACCAATGGAGCCATCGAAGCAGCAAACAAGACAGTCGTCACCATACTCGAGGAAATGATCGACAGCTGCAAAGATTGGCCCAACAAGATACCATATGCATTATGGGGATACCGCACTACCATTCGCACGCCCACAGGCATGACCCCCTATTTCCTCACCTATGGCATGGAAGCCGTCCAACCAGTGGAAATAGAAATACAGTCTCTACGCATACTAATGAAAAGTAGCATCCCAGAAGCAGAATGGGCCCGTGAACGGTACGAACAACTCATGCTCCTGGACGAACGCCGACTGCATTCCCTGAGTACCGTACGAATGTACCAAGCCTGACTACAACGAGCATTCAACAAACGAGTTAAGCCACGACACATAAAAGTAGGTGATCTCGTACTAAAGTCAGTCCGAGCACCACTTCCAGTCGACCCACGAGGAAAATTAAAGCGTAACTGGGCTGGACCCTACCTCGTCAAGGAAATCTTCACAGGCGGAGCAGTAAAACTAACCGACTTGGACGGTCAAGAGTTTAACCTAGCAACGAACCTCGACCAGCTCAAAAAGTACTACCCTTAAAAATGCCTTGCAATGTATCTATAAAATGCGAAATTTTCTAAAAATCAATTCATGGACCGACATGTCCTTAAACATGTTCATGGACCGGCAGGTCTTTAAACATGCTCATGGGCCGGCATGCCCCTAAACATGCATCCACCAAACACAATTCATGGACCGGCATGTCCTTAAACATGTACATGGGCCGGCATGCCCCTAAACGTGCACATTCACCACAAAAAAGCAAACACAACTCATGGGCCGGTATGCCCTTAAACATACATTCTCGAACTACGCCGGTTTGATTCCACTTTTCGTGGATACGTAGGCAGCTTTGCAAAAAGCGCAACCGATATTCAACACAAAAATGACACGTCCAAAGCTTAAAAAGGCCAAGGACATAGTCAACACAAAAATTCGTCTTTTAGACCTGAAGGGTTAAAAGGACAATATTCAACACAAAAATGACACGTCCAAAGCTTAAAAAGGCCAAGGACATAGTCAACACAAAAATTCGTCTTTTAGACCTGAAGGGTTAAAAGGACGATATTCAACACAAAAATGACACGTCTAAAGCTTAAAAAAGCCAAGGACATAGTCAACACAAAAACCGTCTCGTAACCTGATGGGTTAACATAAGGCGATATTCAACACAAAAACGACACGTCTAAAGCTTAAAAAAGCCAAGGACATAGTCAACACAAAAACCGCCTCGTAACCTAATGGGTTAACATAAGGCGATATTCAACACAAAAATGACACATCTAAAGCTTAAAAAAGCCAAGGATACAGTCGTCACAAAAACGTTCCATAACCCAAGGGTAAAAGGAACAACATTCAACAATGCACGACAAACCCAAAGCTTAAAAAAGTCGAGGGAATAGTCAATACAAAAATTTCCTAAAAACAAAAACCATGCTTGCATTCTAAACTTTGAAAAGAGATTAGAGTCAAGGAATTTCACACAAAATAACAAGCAAAATGAGGCAGAGTCGTAAATAAAACCTGATTTTTATTAATCTTAAAAAGAACTACATTTTGGATCTTTCAAAAGTAGGAGCGTAACTACAACCTTAGAGATACACTAACAACACTACAATATATTATAATACTTATACTTAACTTGGCATTTACGTCGGGTTTAGGATAGACATAATACTGAACATAATACAAAATAATATGAACATAATACTAACAACAACACAATAAAACAAACACCAGATTCCTTAGCCACCATTAGCTCCAAACTCCTCGACCAATGGATGGACCTTCCGCCAGAAAGCGGAACACGTGAAAACTTAGGTCCCAATAGTCGAGACAAACCTCCAATAACTCGGGCTCCATTTGAACCTACCCCAGACCCCGGAGTACCCCCATACCGCAATCTTCCAAAGACTTTCTCTTCTATACCCGACAAACGATTTAACACCAATCTACAAGTTTCCTTCAAAATTCTCCATAACTCGACTAACGTTAAAGTAAATATTTTGAATATCTTTGGAATACCGAGAATAGAACGTTGAAAGGATGAGTAAAATGAGTTAACCTAGCCCTCCTTTTATAGCCGAATTTGCAAAACAATCTACAACACAAAAATTAACCACGACACAAAACACGATTTTCGCATTCACAATTTTCGTCTCAAAATGTCGTTTTAGCTCATATTTTTACAATGTCAAAAGCGTCTTTCTTCGAGTCTTAAATACTTTCTAATAAGCATATTTTAAGACCCTGCACTTGCATTTAGTTTAGTCCTGCGAGTCACTCTCAATCGAGACATATATATATGTGTTTTTTCGACTCACGACTTTTTGCAGGTACACTCGGCAAGCAAAGACGCAAGGATTTCAGACCCGGCTACAACCCGAACATGCATTTTTGCAACAAGACGAAATATTCGAGGCCTAGGACGTCACACACAAAGCCAACAACTACAATCAAAACCGAACCACAAATATACCCATATATACCCACAAAACCAAACAAAAGCGGCGTATCCTCCTCACGAGCCGTTCATAAATACCTTACTTTTTATGAGAAAAAGAAAAGCACGTAGCCTCCTCACGAGACGTGCATTTCAACCAAAAAACGCGTAGCCTCCTCACGAGACGTTCATAAAAACCTAACTTTTTATGAGAAAAAGAAAAGCACGTAGCCTCCTCACGAGACGTGCATTTCAACCAAAAAACGCGTAGCCTCCTCACGAGACGTTCATAAAAACCTAACTTTTTATGAGAAAAAGAAAAGCACGTAGCCTCCTCACGAGACGTGCATTTCAACCAAAAAACGCGTAGCCTCCTCACGGGACGTTCATAAAAACCTAACTTTTTATGAGAAAAAGAAAAGCACGTAGCCTCCTCACGAGACGTGCATTTCAACCAAAAAACGCGTAGCCTCCTCACGAGACGTTCATAAAAACCTAACCTTTTATGAGAAAAACACGTAACCTCCTCACGAGACGTTCATAAAAACCTAACCTTTTATGAGAAATACAAAAACGCGTAGCCTCCTTAAGAGACGTTCATAAAAACCTAGCCCTTTTTATGAGAACAAAAACACGTAACCTCCTCACGAGACGTTCATAAAAACCTAACCTTTTATGAGAAAAACACGTAGCCTCCTCACGAGACGTTCATAAAAACCTAACTTTTTATGAGAAAAACACGTAGCCTCCTCGCGAGACGTTCATAAAAACCTAACCTTTTATGAGAAAAACACGTAGCCTCCTCACGAGACGTTCATAAAAACCTAACTTTTTATGAGAAAAACACGTAGCCTCCTCACGAGACGTTCATAAAAACCTAGCCCTTTTTATGAGAACCACAAAAAACACGTAGCCTCCTCACGAGACGTTCATAAAAACCTAACTTTTTATGAGAAAAACACGTAGCCTCCTCGCGAGACGTTCATAAAAACCTAACCTTTTATGAGAAAAACACGTAGCCTCCTCGCGAGACGTTCATAAAAACCTAACCTTTTATGAGAAAAACACGTAGCCTCCTCACGAGACGTTCATAAAAACCTAACTTTTTATGAGAAAAACACGTAGCCTCCTCACGAGACGTTCATAAAAACCTAACTTTTTATGAGAAAAACACGTAGCCTCCTTACGAGACGTTAAAAATACAAAAACACGTAGCCTCCTCACGAGACGTTCATAAAAACCTAGCCCTTTTTATGAGAACCACAAAAAACACGTAGCCTCCTCACGAGACGTTCATAAAAACCTAGCCCTTTTTATGAGAACCAAAAACACGTAACCTCCTCACGAGACGTTCATAAAAACCTAACCCTTTTTATGAGAAATACAAAAACACGTAACCTCCTCACGAGACGTTCATAAAAACCTAACCTTTTATGAGAAAAACACGTAGCCTCCTTACGAGACGTTCACAAAAATCTAAACCACTCTTATAAACCAAACCCCAAAACGCGTAACCTCTTCTACGAGACGTCCAAAGAAGGAAAGCGAGCAAGGAGCGCAAGCGGCGAGCAAAGCAAAGGAGCGCAAGCCAGAAGCGCAAGCAAAGCAAAGGAGCGCAAGCCAGAAGCGCAAGCAAAGCAAAGGAGCGCAAGCCAGAAGCGCAAGCAAAGCGAAGGAGCGCAAGCCAGAAGCGCAAGCAAAGCAAGGAGCACAAACGGAAACACAAGCAAGGCGCCAGCTGGGAGTACTCAGGCCACATGCAGGCTGACATGCCCTTAAACATGTAGGACCGTCATGTCCTTAAAAACATGTCGTCCCTCCCCGCATTTCGACGCTAAGTCCTCGTCTCTCCCATAAGACACATGCTTAGCGCCGCCAGTAGTATCGAGACTATAATGGTCCTGATACTATCTTTAAGTTTGATTAACGCTTTGTCCAAGCTCACCAAGCTGTGGGCTCTGTAGATACCGTATCCGTACCCCCAAAAACAAACCAGATGATGAAAAGGACAGTCATGCATCCTTTTAAAAGAGTCGAAACGGTACAAAAGTGTCTAAAGCCTATTAGTCATTTTTAGCGTATTAATTTGGATTTGCATAATCATGAAAATGAATGTCAATTTTTAGTCATCATGAGCGTAACACGAGCACAACATAGGAACGTCTTATTAAGACAAGCCACAAATACAGCGCAACTAGCTACAAACCGGCCCAAACTTACAAACACGACCCAAAAACGCACACCAACACAACACATAAAACGGGCCAAAGTCGTCCGTGTCACATTTTCACAAAATTAAACTTTACAAAACCATAAAATAATATACCTTAATATTATTTTATTTCGAGCCAAACCGAAAAACACGACAAAAACCGAAACACGAACCGAAATTTGACCAAAATCGAGCAAATACTTAGCCCATAAGTAAACAACAAAACATAATCATTACTTAATCAAAACATCCAAAAAACCAAATGGCGGCATAAAACAACCCACCAAAACAAAAAAAGAATCGCCTGTGGACAGGCGATTAAGTTTCTAATCGCCTGTTAACAGGCGATTATAAACTTCTCCCATACAGCCGCCTTTTTTATTTTTCTTTAAAAATATCCAACTCAAGCAAACTTAAACGCCTGTATACAGGCGATTAAGTTTTGTTATCCCACAGAAACCACCAAAACTCTATAAATACCAACCCACTTCATTCATTTTCAATAACCGGTTTTTAACACATATACACTATTCACAAAATCCACTCAAAAATACCGTCTTTACATTTTCAAAAGGTAAACATTTTACCTACGGGCTGGACGTTTGAGACTCGGATAATTGGGTTACATTAACCCCAAACCCGATATTGGCACTAGCGAAGCCGTATTCGTAATACGGTTGTAGCAATTCGGATTCATAATCCGTCTAAACCCCGCCAATATCGCATAAATAAACGACTCATTATCACTAAAGCAAACCGACGTCACTTTTATAATTATGCAAGTCCTCATTCATGCATTAAATAACGACTAGAATCACGGATCCAACACTAAATTGTACCGTTTCATAGAGTCTTTTAGCATGTCAAAACTGAGGGTTTTTCACAAATTCTAATACGAGGTCGGAAAATAACGTCTATAGTAATAATTTAGTCAATAAATTATTATTTAACGTACATTTCCTATAGCAATATGTCATTATTTTGACAATTTACATTATTCATGCATTTTAATCGAGTCATGTTTATTCGCACTTGTACGTAGCGTGACTTTTAGCCCAAATATCGAAATTAAGCAAGTGTTTTCAAATTAGTAGAGACTACTCTTATGTAGGCTTTTGATTACTGTTTTCAAAACTCATTTTGTCAAAACTTTCGAAAAGTAACCTCACTCCGAACCCCTTCTCTGGTTTCAAACCTCAGATTGATAGGTATCGACGCACCTTGAAATCTGAGACACTCGTGTCTTGTATTTCAAGATGCGTTGAATAGGTTCCAAATTCCTTTAATATTTGGTGGCGACTCCGAAAATACACTTTCAAAAAGGATTTTCTACTTTTCTTTTTTGGTCACAAATTCATGCAATGATCTCCCCCATTTTTACAAAACTTCGCACCCTTTTTCCTGCGAGGCGCATTCCGCCTTACGCCCAAGACGGCGAGGCTCAAGGCACAGTAGGCGTCGATAGGTTTTCCCAAAAGGAAAAGATTTTCCCGGTACCTTCAGTAATATGTTTAGGGTTAAAACATTTGTTTGCATATCCGCATGTGTACTCATAATAGCCATGGTTTTACTTAGTAGAGACCGTCTTTACGACGGGCGGGGTTAGGCGTTAAATTAATGAAATTCTTTTAAACTTCCTAACACGTAAACTCACACGAACTCATTTTCTCTAAAATTGGTTTTCTAAATTCCATATAAAATTTAGTGGCGACTCTTTTCAAATGAAAATGTTTTTGAAATAAAACATCGCGTGGATCAAATTCCCTTGTCCACAGAAAGATTTCATCTTTACTATTTCATTTGAGTATTTACTTCTCTTAATGCATTGCTTTTACATAATTCTTGGTTTTGTGACTTGTGTTGATCAATTGTGACATTTCCTTGAATTATATACTTGAGGATTTTGGTTGTTCAATGTTTGGATGCTCTTAATCTATCTTGTGTTGCATTATTATCATGTGTTATGATGTGGTATGTTGATTCATCCCTTATAATCATGTTTTGAGTAGTAAAGTTTGAATCTTTAATGCGAAACTCTTTCATGCCGATTCTTGAATGTGTTTTCATTAGGTTTTCATACATTCCTCTTATGTTTGCTTGTGCATGGGTTGCATGAATACATTTGGATGTGGTTTCATCGTGTTTTTAATGCAATTTTTACCTTGGTTTGCCGATTCATTCTTGGGTATGTTCATGCATTGTAAGTGTTTGAGGAATTGCTCAAATGAGTAGTAGTTACATATTTTACACTCACTTGATCATTTGGGAAAGGTTGACCCCTTGTTTTTACACCAAAAGTGCCCTTCTCATCTTGATTTCTTTCATTTTTAAATCAATCATCTTAACCCCCCCGTTTTATATTCGTTTGTTTCGTGACATTTACTCTAGCTTTAGCCTTGTTTTGTCCTTCCCTTGGGTTCGACCCTATTCTTACCGCTAAACTACGTGTTTTGTGTGAATCGAATAGGTTTATAAATTTGTTAATTTGACCCCTTTTATTAGCAACGTAAAAGGCGCGTCACACAACCCTCATGAAAAACAATATATAAAACAAAATGATGATTTTATTAGTAGTTTTAGGAAAAACACGTGTCTAATCCATACAAACAACTAATACAACTCAGGAACACGCTTAATTCCCATGGAAATAACGTGCCCTTCATGCTTATCATATCTCAACGGTTTAGTGAGAGGATCTGCTACGTTATCATCCGTAGCAATCTTGTCAATCACTATCTCCTTCTACTCCACGTAATCTCGGATCATGTGAGCCTTTCTTTGCACGTGCCGAGACTTGTTGCTGGACTTCGGCTCCTTCCCCTGGAAGATGGCACCACTATTGTCGCAATAGATGGCGATCGGGTCATTCGAACTAGGAACTACAGTTTGTCCTTGTAAGAACTGACGCATCCATATAGCTTCCTTTGCAGCCTTTGAAACAGCATAGTACTCGGACTCAATCGTTGAATCTGCTATAACAGTTTGTTTGGAGCTTTTCCAGCTGGCCGTAGCGCCATTTAGAGTAAAAACGAATCCAGATTGAGACTTCGAGTCATCTCGATCCGTTTGGAAACTAGCATCTGCAGAATCGATCAAGATAGCTCGGTGTTTCCTCCATAAGTCAATACCCAATCTTGATCCTCGTAGGTACTTAAGAATGTTCTTCTGACCATCCAAAGGTGCTTCACCTGGATTGCCTTGGTATCGGCTCGTCATCCTCAATGCATATGCCACGTCCGGACGTGTGCATATCATGGCATACATGATCGATCCTATAGTTGATGCATAAGGAATCCGACTCATGCGCTCGACCTCTTCCGATGTCTTTGGTGCTTGAGCTTTACTCAATTGCACTCCAGAGATCATTGGAAGGTTCCCCTTATTGGAGTTGGTCATGCTGAACCTCTCAAGAATCTTATCTATATAAGACTCCTGACTGAGGGATAACATCCATCGTGATCTATCTCTATAGATACGGATCCCCAAAATTCGTTGTGCCTCACCCAGATCTTTCATCTGGAAATGGTTCTTTAACCAAACTTTTACCGAAGTTAAGAGAGGTATGTCATTCCCAATCAAAAGTATGTCATCGACATACAGTATTAGGAAGACAATCTTGATCCCACTCGACTTGATATATAGACATGGTTCCTCGACCGATCGAGTGAATCCATTCTCTTTTATCACTTGGTCGAAGCGATGATTCTAACTCCGTGAAGCTTGCTTAAGTCCATAGATGGAACGCTTAAGCTTGCAAACCTTCTTAGGATCTTTAGGATCTGTGAAACCTTCGGGTTGTACCATGTACAACTCCTCCTCCAAATAACCGTTTAAGAAGGCGGTTTTAACGTCCATTTGGCAAATTTCATAGTCATTAAATGCGGCAATCGCTAAGACAATCCGAATGGAACGAAGCAAGACTACGAGTGCAAAGATCTCATCATAGAGCAACCCTTGCACTTGAGTGAAACCCTTTGCCACTAGTCGTGCCTTGTATATATCTGGTTGTCCTTCTACAGATCGCTTTATCTTATAAAGCCATTTGCACTAAAGAGGCCGAACCTTATCAAGTAAGTCAACCAGATCCCATGCATTGTTCTCATACATAGAGTCCATTTCGGATTGCATGGCTTCTTGCCATAGCTTTGAGTCAGAACATGTCATGGCACCTTTATAGGTTACGGGTTCGTTACTCTCAAGGAGTAAAACGTCGTCTCTCCCATTCTCCTCGACCATACTGATGTATCTATCTAGAGGAGTGGAGAGTCTACCCGACCTCCTGGGTTCCAAGGGAATATTAACCGCAGCAGACGAAGAAGGAACAGTTTCCTCCATTGGTTGCTCGGTTGTTGGTTCAGGAATCTCTGACAGATCGAAGGTTCTATTACATCTCTTGTCTTCGAGAAACTCTTTCTCTAAGAACTTCGCACTAGCCGCAACAAAAACTCGGTGTTCGGTAGGTGAATAGAAGTAATGACCAAACATTTCTTTTGGATAACCAATAAAGTATGTCTTGACCGATCGCGGGCCGAGCTTATCCTCGTGTCTCCACTTGACATAAGCCTCGCACCCCCAAACCCGAATAAAGGACAAGTTAGGGATCGTTCCCTTCCATAACTCGTATGGAGTCTTGTCAACAGCTTTAGACGGACTTCGGTTAAGTATAAGAGCAGCTGACAAAAGAGCATAGCCCCATAATGAGTCAGGTACAACCGTGTGACTCATCATGGATCGAACCATATCAAGTAATGTTCGATTACTGCGTTCGGACACACCATTCAGTTGTGGTGTTCCGGGTGGAGTTAATTGTAGTACTATCCCGCGGCCTTTCTGGTGTCGATCAAACTCAGTTGAAAGATATTCGCCACCACGATCTGAACGTAATGCTTTTATCTTTCTATCCAGTTGGTTCTCAACCTTATTCTGGAATTCCTTGAACTTGTCGAAGGACTCACTTTTATGCTTCATTAAGTAGACATGTCCATATCTTCTCAAATCGTCCGTGAAAGTGATAAAATACCTATAGCCATCTCTAGCGTTGATTGACATAGGTCCGCACACATCAGTATGTATGAGTCCTAATAGGTCAGCAGCGCACATTCCAACACCTTTGAAGGAAATTCGAGACATTTTGCCTATGAGACATGATTCACATGTGCCAAAAGTTTCATAGTCAAATGGGGCGATTGTCCCATTATCAATGAGCTTTTTCACGCGTTTCTCATTTATGTGTCCCATACGGCAATGCCATAGATAGGTTTGATCTTTGTCACCAACCTTTGCTTTCTTGTTACTCACATGCATTATACCTGTGGTTTGATCTAAAACATAAATTCCGTTCATGGAAACTACTTTACCATAAATCATATCGTTCAAAGAGAAAATACAGCTATTATTCTTTATCAAAAACAAAAATCTGTCTTTATCAAGTACGGATACAGAAATAATGTTTTTAGACAAACTAGGTACATAGTAACAGTTATTCAGAAATAACTCAAATCCGCTCGGGAGTTGGATTACATATGTCCCCACTGAAACGGCAGCAACTCTTGCTCCATTCCCCACTCGCAGGTCCACATCACCTCTTGCCAGAGTTTTGATGTTTCTTAGGCCCTGCAAATGATTACACAGTTGAGAACCACAACCAGTATCAAGTACCCAAGTTCCGAAACTTGCATGGTTAATCTCAATCATATGAATAAAAAAAAGACATACCAACAGGAATGACGCGGCCTGCTTTTATGTCCTCAGCATACACGGGACAGTTCCGCCTCCAATGCCCAAACTTGTGGCAATGGTGGCACTCCATGCTTTGCTTCGCTTTTGCCTTGCCTTGTGAGCTACCGCTAGACTCACCAGGCTCACTCTTTGCAATCACGGGCTTCTTAAATTTTGGCTTCCCTACAGTTAGGTTAGCCGGAGCCTTACCCTTACCCTTGCTTTTGTTGCCAATCATGAGAACATCTTGTTTCATGCTCCCACTCAACTTCAGATCACTCTCCGTCTGCACGAGGAGTGAGTGAAGCTCATGCAGACTTTTCTGCATGTTATTCATGTAATAGTCTGCCCTAAAGAGGGCAAAGGAGTGGAGCACTCGATCAATGATGATCTTCTCATCGATCTTGCAACCAAGCTCCTCCAGTTTCTCGACATTCTCGATCATGTCGAGAAGGTATGGACCAACCGGTTGGCCCTTCTGGAGTTTCGCTTCAAAGAAGCGAGTGGTATACTCATAACTCACGATTCTCGGTACTTTCGAGAATTCTTTAGTCAAAGTGGTGAAAATCTTGTTTGCACCCTGGGTTATGAACCGTCTTTCCAAATTTGATTCCATTGAATAGATGAGTACGTTCTGTATCGCACCCGCCTCCATCATGAAATCACTATAAGCAACGACTTCATTTGCTCCTGCATCGGGAGCTGGTTCAGTCGGCAGTGGCTCAGTCAAGTACTTGAGCTTACCGTCAGCGATGGCGGCATTCCGTAATGCGGCCTCCCAATCAGAAAAGTTGGACCCATCATTCTTCAGTCGAGTGGACTGATTCATGTTGTCCATAAATATTCTAAGCCATGATTCGCGGTCTAGTGTGACACTTGGCATTGGGCCGTCAATACGTCCAGCCATTTGTTTTAGCAATTATATCTGTATATAACGAATTCGAAACTGTGAAAAGAAAGAAGAAGAGAGAAGATAAGAATTCATCGTTTTAAAGGTTTAAGTCGTAAAGCAATAACGATTTAATGCAATGACTCGTGCACTCATATAATCGACCTCTCGAGTATTATATAAGTGATCCCAAGACTCAATTTCTTTAAATTGATAAGCCAACCAATTGGTTAATTCTACTGTTAGAATTCTTGGTCGATAGATTTCATTAAATCCTATCTATTAGTCCGTTATAACTACGAGATATTACTCGAACTATAATGTTGAGGTAAAATAGGTCAACACTCACTACTTACCCAACGTAGAAGGGGTCATGTGGAGAGTAAGGTCCTACATGCCTACCGACGAAGAAGGGGCTCATAGCAGCTTTTCCTATAAAGACTAATCTCAATTTTAGAATAGAGGAAGGTCCCATCATCTCATTTTTAATTCATTTTAAGTGAACAAATATCTAGCATTACGAGAATGATTAAAATGAGGTGATAGCCCTAGAACGAGTGACATCCGTATGTCCATGATATATGATGCAACTATATGGTCTATATTGATGCATATTAGGTGGTTTGGTTTAGTTTAGGCGGAATATGATGCTACTATCTAACGTGTGAATGCAATGAAAAACGGTAAAAGAAAAACGCAAAAATAAAAGCACCTAGTGTGGCCTATCCCTATGAAAATAAAGACAAAGTACAAATTGGATTCCATCCATGGACCCTAAAGCTTGTCTTCATTCTTCATCTTGGGCTTTAAGTGGAGTTGGGCATCTCCATCTTGAATCTTCATCTTGAATTTTCTCAAAATACATTTTGAATTACAAAATAAACCTATTTACATTCTAATTCAAAATATGCCAAAAATAATAAAATTACAAGATGGGAAATTCGAGATCTCAAAATTACAACTAACGATTATGTTTCCTTCATTACGAAAACACAATCTTCTAAGGCCACACTAGTAAATTACAACATTTTGTACAAAATTAATGCGTAAAATTAAAACCATTCAAACATTCATTCTTAAAATAAAGCATCAACTAAAAATTAACCAATGCATACTATGATTAATATCCAAACCACCCTTTTTAAATGATTATAATTATGCAATAATTCCTTAATTGTTCATTATACCTAATCAAAACATAATCCAAAAATAATTTATATTATCAGTAAAACATAAATTAGATCACAAAGAATATTTTAAATCTCTTTAAAATATTTGGTATCAAATATTATGAACTTCTTCACAATAACTTAATATTTATTATCTTTATAACAAATATTATAAAATCTTAATTTCCCAAATAAAAATTTTCGGCCAAAATTTAAAAACAAACCGAAATATTTTTTTATTTATTTAAAAATCACGGCCAAATTAAAAAAAAAAACAATTACCAAAAATTAAAATTTTAATTCGACCCTTAAAAATTGAATCAAACAGTTTTAATTCGATTATGCTAATAATAAGATCGATACTAACTCAATTTTAATCCGTATTAAACATTGATTTATAAGAGATTCAAAATAACCTTTTAAATTAAACATCTTAAACTTATCGATCTAATGATTAGCAAACTAATATGTTCATTAACATACAAAATTTGGTCCTTTTATGTTTTAATTCAATCGGTATTAAATCAAAACTCATTCAAAATCATATGTAATAGTTTGAACATCTTAAAACATTGATAATTATTAATCAAACGGACCAAAACAAGCCAAAACAAAACCAAAAACACACGGCATACACAGAAAATCAATTCGCCCAACATATGAAATTGGTTTAAAATTATACAAAATCGATTTTTTATGAAAACCATATAAAAATTCATATGCCCTAAGGCTTTGATACCACTTGTAGGATTATATCGGTATATAGTCCTTAGAAATCACAGGATTATAATGAAAAACTTTATATGATTTATAGTCATAAGTTGAAATTGCATAACAAAGTATAAAGATTTAGAATTAACCTTTTAATCCTAGAGATTTGGCCTAAGAACAATACCAAAAGAATGGTATCTCCTAATTGTAACACCCAAGATATGTTTAAGATATGCCCCTTTGAATTGCTAGAAAAATTAGAGAAGAAAACTGATTTTCTTTTCTCACAAGTTATTGTGTTGTGTGCTATAATGAAAAATCAATTAGGTTAGATGAGATATAGGGTGTGATTATGTTAAGCAGAGAGGAAGAAAACTCCCTCTCACACACACATAATACACGTCCAACATTAGGGCAATGAGGTGGACTTTTCCACCTCAAAATTTAAAAGCCCAATCTGTAGGGATCTCATCCCATTCACTAATCAAATATTAGTGTAAATCAAATTACTCTAATTTGATTTAGCAAGATTTATGTAGTTACAAATGTACTTTGTTACAAGTTTATAGAAATTTATACCTTTCTTTTAAAGGAAATATGGGCACAAAACTAGAACTCCTTTCTAGTTTTGTTTCTTGAGCTAAAGTTTAGGATGATCCTCCAAAAACCCGAGTTTCCAAAATAGGAAACCTCCTCTTAGTGGCACCCAAGAACTACACCAAAAATACTAAGGATTTTGATCTAGAAATCACTTAGTATTGACTTGATAATATGTGAATATTATTACTACTAACTCTTAGTAGTATATAGAAAATATGAGAATCATATTCTAATATTTTGGAGAGAAGTTTTAGAGAGAAAGTTAGGAGAATGCATGAATTCATTCTCTTTCTTTTGCCTTGTGTTTTTAATAAGAAAATAAGCAACACAAAGTGTGTCCAAGACACCCAAAAATTCGGCCAACATAGAAGAGAGGAGGGAAGAGTGTGTTCTTTGCATGCTTGTCTTTTTCTTGTTTAGAGCAACTTAATGCATGCTCATGATGGTGTTTGGCATGCTTTGTCTAAAGCAAAAAGAACAAGCAAATAAGACAAACCAAATAAGACAAGGGAATCTTTCTCCCTTCTAATTTGGATGGTCCAACATGACCCATATGGGTCTATTTTGTTTTTCAATATTTGTCCCACAAATACTTATAATTTATCACTTAATTATCTAATATAATAAAGTGTAAATTAATTAAACTCTTCCTTAATATACATGTACACTTACACATATATTAAAATTGTACTTTTACTAATCTCATTAGTAAAATATACATGATTAGTGAATTAACAGTTAATCACTAATTCTCATCTCCTCTAATAATTTTATCGATATAAAATTCAATCACTCGAGTTCGCGACTCGATTTCTCTCTAAATTAATTCAGTGACTAACCGTTAGTCAATTTATCAAGTTACTAATCTAATCGTATCTCATACAATTAATTAGCTTAAATATTTGGAGTACGTTCCTATAGGTGTGACTTAAAGGGATCAATTGATTACCGCCGTTCTCACGACAATAACGTCAAACTCTAGTCAACCAACCGTTATTGATTTACGTTAATCAATTGACAATAATACAGGATTATCCCCATGTACTCCTTAATTGAGATTTATTAAGTAATCACACTATTGTGGAGGACACATACTCCAACAATCTCCCACTTGTCCGAGACAAGTTGTGCATTACCAATTCTCATGTCCGTTTCACATCTCCCACTCAATGCAAGGTGTCTTACAGTCGTGATTTGCATTCAAAAGATATATATATCATGAGTGGTTTCCTCGATAAGGAGAGTAGTCATGCGGCCGGAATCTACCGTAGATTCTTACCGAGCGTGGCCACGCATTTTCAGCGACTACTCCTCGAGTGGCCCAAAGATGTTTTTACCCTGATGAGCGTGGACATTTCCCTTCCACTCAATTGTACTGTATAATGCAGATCACCATGACCCCAAAGATGCCCTTATAACCCCCTTTCACGGCATGGCTTAGGACAAAAATGAAAGTCACTCGGAAAATGCACCGACTCAGACAATCAGTTTCCAGTCAAAGAATCGACTCAAAGGAATACTATAGAAATTCCCACCACGACCAGGTTTCAATCTCATTGAAAAGGAATTCTATAAGCGTCACAGTCCAACAGAGTGTCTCACACCGATTCCTATGCAAACGAAGCCAAATCATCACGATGACCCTATGGTGTTGAACCCACCATCGAACGACTTGCAATCTAGTCTCTTCGAGACGTCACCTCTTATGAGAGACCAGGGACCAAATACTAAGTTTATGCCGTTCACTTGAATATGTTCAAAGTTGTCACACAACTATTCGGATAAACAGAGTATGCATTCAAAATGAATTAAAAGAGTAAATATACTCTAGACAATGAATGTTATTTTCGTATATGTAATAGGATACGTTATCCATTACATATCTCAGAAACTAAAGGAAATCTGGCATACGCCTCAACCCCATAGAGGCGGTGTGAGCGTCATGCTTAGCCCCCGAAAGAGGCTTGGTTAAAGAATCAGCGATGTTATCGTCTGTCCCAACTTTACAAATATCTATTTCCTTCATTTCCACATTATCTCTTATAACATGGTATTTCCTCAAAACGTGTCTAGACTTATTACTAGACTTGGGCTCCTTTGTTTAAAAGATAGTCCTACTATTATCACAATAAATAGTGATTGGATCTGCGGCACTAGGGACTACTCTTAGTCCATCCAAGAACTGCCGAATCCATACAGCTTCCTTAGCAGCTTCGGAAGCTACCAAATATTCAGCTTTTGTTGTAGAATCCGTAGTGACACTTTGCTTGAAACTTTTTCAGCAAATAACACCCCCATTCAACATAAAGACATAGCCGGATTGGGATTTCAAATCATCCCCATTGGTTTGGAAACTTGCATCCGTGTAACCCTTTACACGCAGCTCAAGTTCTCCTCCAAACACTAGAAACGAATCCTTAGTTCTTCTCAAGTACTTAAGGATGTTCTTTACGGCTATCCAGTGACTCTCACCGGGATTTGCTTGATACCGACTCGTCATGCTCAACGCGTAAGCGACATCGGGACGAGTGCACATCATAGCATACATGATTGGCCCTGCAGCGGAAGCATAAGGGATCAATTTCATGCGTTCAATTTCCGCAGGAGTCGTAGGACATTGAGATTTCTTCAACGTTATTCCTACACTCATCGGAAGAAAGCCTCTCTTGGAGTCTTTCATATTGAACCTATCAAAAATCTTATCGATATAAGTTTCTTGACTCAATGCTAGTATCCTCTTGGATCTATCTCTATAGATCCGGATACCCAAGATGCGTTGTGCCTCTCCCAAGTCCTTCATTTGGAAATGGTTTCCCAATTCCACCTTTACCGAATTTAGACTTGGAACATCATTTCCAATTAGTAGTATGTCATCCACATACAAAACAAGGAAGGTTACCTTGCTCCCACTAAACTTCATGTACCAACAAGGTTTCTCGGCACTTCGAGCGAAACCATTTTGTTTTGATAACATGATCGAATCTATGATTCCAACTCCTTGATGCTTGCTTAAGACCATAAATGAATCTCTTAAGCTTGCATACTTTCTTAGGGTTGGATGTATCTATAAAACCTTCAGGTTGTGTCATGTACACTTCCTCTTCTAGAATCTCATTCAAGAAGGCGGTTTTTACATCCATTTGCCATATTTCATAATCATGAAATGCGGCAACCGCTAACATTATCCTTATGGATCGAAGCATAGCAACCGGTGAAAAGGTTTCATCATAATGAATACCTTGGACTTGTGAAAAGCCCTTTGCCACCAATCTAGCTTTGTAAACATCTATATGTTTATCTATGCCGAGTTTGATTTTGAATATCCATTTACACTGAAGGGGTCTCACTCCTTCAGGTAAATCTACCAAGTCCTAAACTTGGTTCTCATACATAGAATCCATTTCGGATTTCATGGTCTCAAGCCATTGTTCGGAGTTGGGGCTACTAATAGCCGCCTTGTAGGTTGAGGGTTCGTTGCTTTCGAATAACAACAAATCACCATCCTCCTCGATGTTACCGAGGTAACGGTCAGGTTGATGACTAATTCTTCCTGACCTCCTAGGGATTACAACCGTGTCAGAAGACGAGGGAACGGTTTCCTCATTTTCTGCGTCGGTTTGTGGCTCTTGAACTTCATCAAGTTCAAATTTTCTCCCACTCTGTCTATTAGAAATGTATTCATTTTCTAGAAAGATAGCATCACGAGCCACAAACACTTTGTTTTTGTGAGGGTTGTAGAAGTAATAGCCACAAGTTTCCTTAGGATAACCTACAAATAGGGAACCTTTCCCGTCCATATCTTATATGGAGTCTTATTGGCTGCTTTAGTCGGACTTCGATTTAGTGAGAATGCGGCAGACAATAGCGCAAAGCCCCAAAATGATCCAGGAAGTTCACTTTGACTCATCATAGACCGAACCATGTCAAGCAAAGTTCGGTTTCTCCTTTCTGCAACACCATTTAACTGTGGTGTGCCCGGAGGAGTCCATTGTGATATTATACCACAATTCTTAATATGTGAATCAAACTCATTACTTAGATATTCGCCACCACGATCCGATCGTAGTGCTTTTATCCTTTTGTTGAATTGGTTCTCAACCTCATTTTGAAATTCTTTAAATTTCTCAAAAGCATCACTTTTATGCCTTATTAAGTAGACATAACCATATCTACTTAAGTCATCGGTAAATGTAATGAAGTAATGATATCCTCCTCTAGCGGTGATGTTTAATGGACCACACACATCGGTATGTATGAGTCCTAAAACCTCACTTGCTCGTGTCCCTTTACCACTAAAGGGTGCACGAGTCATCTTGCCTAAAAGGCAAGCCTCGCATGTACCATATGATTCGCAATCAAATGGTTTGAGAACATTGGTCTCAACAAGTCTCTTTATGCGTTTATCGTTTATATGACTTAAACGACAATGCCAAAGGTAGGATTTGTTTGATTCATTCGTTTTGAGTTTCTTGTTCTCTATATGATAAACATCATTGACATCATTCAAAACATAAATACCTCCAATTGAAATGGTTTCACCATAAACCATTTCGTTAAATGAAAAAGTACACCGATTGTCCTTAATCATAAAACAAAAGTCTTCCGCATCTAACACGGAGACGGAGATAATGTTTTTGGTTAGAGTTAGTACAAAATAACAGTTATTCAAATACAACTCTAAACCACTAGCTAGAGCGAGTACATAGGTTCCCACGGAAATGGCCGCTACTCTAGCTCCATTATCCATGCGGAGATTTACATCACTCTTGGCTAGTTGCTCGCACGTTTCTCATCCCTTGCAAGTGATTACAAAGGTGAGATCCACATCCGGTATCCAATACCCATGTAGAAAAGCAAGCATGATTTATGTCAATCATATAAAGACTAGAACGAATAATATCTTTGGATGTCGCACATCCATCATTCTTTTCCTTCAATAATTTGGGACAATTGCGCTTCCAATGACCGGGTTTGGGCTTGCTATTCTCAATAGCCTTCCCCTTACCCTTATCTTTCTTGAACCGAGCTTTATTAGCTCCCTTCCCTTTCTTAACCCCAATGTTTATGTTCTTCAATCTCATTGAAAGAACATCTTTTCTCTCAATCTCATTCATTTTGATGCTTTGAGAGAAGGTGACATTGACCAAATCAATACATTTTAAACGTCATTGTCCACCTTCAGGTGCTCATCGAAGGCGGCTCGTGCCGCCGCGGTGGCCCTAAGTCTGGGTTCGGCGGGAGGTTGTTCGGTAAGGTACTTAAGCACATTGTCGAATTGAGCGGCGCCCCTTATAGTCGAATCCCATTCGACAAAGTTGCTACCGTCATCTTTTAGGATACATTTATCCATCACGGTTCTCAACCATGAAACTTTACCCAAAATGGGTGCGGGAGTTGATGTTGTCATTGCGATTTCAAATAAATAATTCTACAACAAATATGAGGAAATATGTAACATTCATTGTACATTGATGACATTTGCTAAAACTCTTTTTTAAAAACAAATGTCCATTTATATAATGATCTCCCACGAAATTATATAAATGATTCTAAGACTCGTTTTTCATATAAAATTAGACATCTCATGTTTCCTTTTATATAAAAACGATAAGTCAACACTTGACTAATTCTACACTAGAATGCTTGGTTGATGATTTTCTATAAAATGCATCCATTAGCCCCAAATAACTCTTATTTGGTTGAGTCCAAACCAAATTAGCATAGGACTTCCTCCCACTACTTATCCATGGTAACGAGGTTCCACGTTGCGGAGGTCCTCACGAACATGGGGTTCATAATTGCCACATTTGGAAAGGCTTAATCTCAATTCATTTGTTCTGATTATGTGGGTGATCTTGTCAATTTTAGTCATAAAAATTCTTTATAAGTGAACTAATTTAAGAATGGCGACCTAAAACGACAATCATAGTGGGATATCGTGGCATGCATGGCGATTTTGGCATGTGGCGGAAAAATAAGCAATCAAACAAGCATAAGCAAAAACCTAGTATGGCCACCTAAAAGAAATTAAAATTACAAGGAGTTACAAATTGAAAACCAACTCCTTTGGTCCCTCTTCATATGAACTTCATCCAAGCTCCTCCTTGTAAGCTTTAGAACACTTCTAAGGCTCCATCTCGATCCATCGCCGGTCTTCGGTTTACAAATAGTTACAAGTATAAACTACAAATGAATACATAGCAATCCTATTATACATTTATAAATGAAATAAACTATTAAATTAAAAACCGGCGATACGAGATCGCATTTAATTACAAAACCACACGATATTCCCTTTCATTACGGGCAATATCGGTAAAAATATAACAAACTATGGCCATACTAGTAAGAACAAACATTTATTCAATAATAAACATTCATCCAAACATGCATAATGAAAAGCTTATAAATAAAAACATGCCAAAATCGCCCTAAACAATAATCGCATTAAATTGTTTCAAACCGATCTCATTTTTAATCGATTAATCTTATATTAATCAATAATGCTTAAAACACCTTTTAAGCTTGAACTAAAACTTCTAAACTGATTTAGAACACCCAAAATTAGTACATACTAATTCATGGTGATTTTAGTTCACAAACATGGTCATTTGCTAATTATATGTAACTTTAATCATAACTATTTATGAATAAAGCTTTATAAAATCAAAATAAAATAAAATAAAACCATTTTTATTTTGAAAAAAAAAATTATATTCTGGAACACTTCCAGAATATCAAAAAAGAAAATTTTGGTCAGAAAAATTTACGAAATAAGTTTAGAACAAATAACAAACGATTTCATCGATTTTATCTCATAAAATCAACAAAACGTCCAAAACAGTGAGGAAAAATCCCAAATTTATACGTGAGCATCCTCTTAATGTATAAAAATATTAGTATAAATTTCATGTCCAGAAAACAAAGTTTACTATATTTTGGACATTAAAATGCATATTAAATCGATTTTTAACAAAAATATGAATAAATATTCAAAACTCAAGATCTGATTCTGAAAATTTACATGCAGAAAGTATAAATATGAAATATCACTGTGTAAAACTTTCGTGACCAGATACCAACTATAACTATTTATAGTTATTATTTTAGCCAAAAACACACTTTTTGACTCGGTTTTGTATAAAAATCATTTTAATTAGCAAAACAATTTCAAAAAAATACGAAATTTGACAAGTAACAACATGAGACCAGAAACTTTGCATGCTATAAAAATCTCGTGTTAAAACCATTTTTAACACCTTTTTCGGATTTTATCATATTTATTCTCAATAAATATATAAAACTCCAAAATCAACAAAATAAATTTGTAACCACAAGCCCAAGCTCTGATACCACTTGTAGGGATCTCATCCCATTCACTAATCAAATATTAGTGTAAATCAAATTACTCTAATTTGATTTAGCAAGATCTATGTAGTTACAAATGTACTTTGTTACAAGTTTATAGAAATTTATACCTTTCTTTTAAAGGAAATATGGGCACAAAACTAGAACTCCTTTCTAGTTTTGTTTCTTGAGCTAAAGTTTAGGATGATCCTCCAAAAACCCGAGTTTCCAAAATAGGAAACCTCCTCTTAGTGGCACCCAAGAACTACACCAAAAATACTAAGGATTTTGATCTAGAAATCACTTAGTATTGACTTGATAATATGTGAATATTATTACTACTAACTCTTAGTAGTATATAGAAAATATGAGAATCATATTCTAATATTTTGGAGAGAAGTTTTAGAGAAAGTTAGGAGAATGCATGAATTCATTCTCTTTCTTTGCCTTGTGTTTTTAATAAGAAAATAAGCAACACAAAGTGTGTCCAAGACACCCAAAAATTCGCCAACATAGAAGAGAGGAGGGAAGAGTGTGTTCTTTGCATGCTTGTCTTTTTCTTGTTTAGAGCAACTTAACGCATGCTCACGATGGTGTTTGGCGTCTTTGTCAAAGCAAGAAACAATAGCAAATAAGACAAACCAAATAAGACAAGGGAATCTTTCTCCCTTCTAATTTGGATGGCCCAACATGACCCATATGGGTCTATTTTGTTTTTCAATATTTGTCCCACAAATACTTATAATTTATCACTTAATTATCTAATATAATAAAGTGTAAATTAATTAAACTCTTCCTTAATATACATGTACACTTACACATATATTAAAATTGTACTTTTACTAATCTCATTAGTAAAATATACATGATTAGTGAATTAACAGTTAATCACTAATTCTCATCTCCTCTAATAATTTTATCGATATAAAATTCAATCACTCGAGTTCACGACTCGATTTCTCTCTAAATTAATTCACTGACTAACCGTTAGTCAATTTATCAAGTTACTAATCTAATCGTATCTCATACAATTAATTAGCTTAAATATTTGGAGTACGTCCCTATAGGTGTGACTTAAAGGGATCAATTGATTACCGCCGTTCTCACGACAATAACGTCAAACTCTAGTCAGCCAACCGTTATTGATTTACGTTAATCAATTGACAATAATACAGGATTATCCTCATGTATTCCTTAATTGAGATTTATTAAGTAATCGCACTATTGTGGAGGACACATACTCCAACACAATCTAATTAAAAGGTTTATCTAAACACCTTTAATTAGTTTCTTTAGCTTTTAATATATAATGTAATTATAATATCCATATATTATAATGAATCATAAATGTCCGTATATTTATAATTTGCTAATTAATTATAACTGTTTAAAATTAATTGGCCTACATTATACGCAATAATTAAATATAACCTTTTATATTCAATTTACGAATTACAGCTAATTTCTCTCATCTAATATAATTTAATCATTATTAAACAATATTCATTATCACCTTTGACTAACCTCTTAGTCATATTCGACTAACCTTTTAGTCAACAACACCGACTAACCGTTTAGTCATTAAATAAGGCATCGATATGATTATTTTCTCAAATAATCACATCTCTCAAACACATCCTTTAGGTGTGACTCTTAGGGACCAGTTGATCACCGCCATCTGTATGACAATAACGTCAAACTTATCTAGCAAGCCAACCGTTATCGATAAACGTTAATCAACTAATTAAATACAAAATGTACCCTGTGTACCTTAAGAGATTTATTTATGTTATTGCACTAACTGTGGAGGACACTAGCTCCAACATCGCTGTCCGGCCCGGGCTTTACGTCCAACCCCATCTTTTTTATCTCGACGGCCGCACCCCTTTGTACTTCCGCTACAGTTTTTTCCTTCTCCATTGTTATTGAGTTACACGACCGGCCAGCCTTCTGGTCACCATATATCTTTCCGGCCGACCCCGAATCTGTCACGAAAGCCATTGCCAACGCTCTTACAGAGGCAACTACGTGGATCTCATCTAAAGTCACCCGTCCGATCAGGGCGTTGTATGCTGACGGAGCGTTGACCACAACAAACTTAGCATTGAGGTTTCTGGCCGCCGTCCCCTCGCCAATAGTGACAGGCAAACTGATAGTTCCCAACGGCCGTATATCGTTTCTGGCGAAACCGTAGAGCGATCCTACGTATGGCGTCAACCTCTTCGCGTCCAGCCCCAGCTTATCGAACACTTCTTTGTATAAGAGATTGGTGCAAGCTCCAATGTCAATCATGCATCGGTGGACGAGATGGTGATTAACGTCTATGGCCACTACTAAGGGATCGCTGTGAGGGTAGGCTACGCGCTCGTAGTGTTGGAGCTAGTGTCCTCCACAGTTAGTGCAATAACAGAAATAAATCTCTTAAGGTTCACAGGGTACATTTTGTATTTAATCAGTTGATTAACGTTTATCGATAACGGTTGGCTTGCTAGATAAGTTTGACGTTATTGTCATACAGATGGCGGTGATCAACTGGTCCCTAAGAGTCACACCTAAAGGACGTGTTTGAGAGATGTGATTATTTGAGAAAATAATCATATTGATGCCTTATTTAATGACTAAAAGGTTAGTCAGTTTAGTCAGTGTGGTTGACTAAAAGGTTAGTCAAATATGACTAAAAGGTTAGTCAAATGTGATAATGAATATTGTTTAATAATAATTAAATAATATTAGATGAGAGGAATTAGCTGTAATTCGGAAATTGAATATAAAAGGTTATATTTAATTATTGCGTATAATGTAGGCTAATTAATTTTAAACAGTTATAATTAATTAATTAGCAAATTATAAATATACGGACATTTATTATTCATTATAATATATGAATATTATAACTACATTATATATTAAAAGCTAAAGAAACTAATTACAGGAGTTTAGATAAACCTTTTAATTAGATTGGGCTTTTAAATTATGAGGTGGAAAAGTCCACCCCACATTATATTTGGACGTGTGAATTAGGGTAGGTGAGGGAGTGGTTTTCTTCCTCCCTACTTAACCTAATCACACCCTAATTCTCATCCAACCTAATTTCATTATTCTCATAGCACACAACACTAAAACCTAGAGAGAAAAATTGTTTTCTTCTCTAATTCTTCTAGCAAATCTCAAAGGGTATTTCTCATCACATCAAGGGTATTTCAATTAGGAGATACCATATTTTTGGTATTGTTCTTAGGCCAATTCTTTAGGATTAAAAGGTTAATTCTAAATCTTTATATTATGTTTTGCAATTTCAATTTATGACTATAAATCATATAAAGTTTTTCATTATAATCCTGTGTTTTTAATGGACTATATACCGATATAATCCTACAAGTGGTATCAGAGCCTTAGGGCTAATGAATTTTTATATGGTGTTCATAAAAAAAAAAAATCGATTTTGTATACATTTTAAACAAATTTTAATTTGGCCGAAAATTTTTGGCATGTGTGCCGTGAGGTTTTTGCTATTTTTTGGCTTGTTTTGGTCCGTTTAATTCATAATTATTGATGTTTTAAGATGTTAAAATTGTCTCATATGATTTTGTATAAGTTTTGATTTAATACCGATTGAATTAAAACATAAAAGGACCAAATTTTTTATGTTAATGAACATATTAGTTTGCTAATCATTAGATCTATCAGTTTAAGATGTTTAATTTAAAAAGTTATTTTGAATCTCTTAAGTCAATGTTTAATACGGATTAAAATTGAGTTAGTGTCGATCTAATCATTAGCATAATCGAATTAAATCAGTTTAATTCATGTTGGCCGAAATTTTTTTTATTTTTGGTAAATTTTTATCGTGGCCGAGACTTTCAATTTAAAAAAAATAATAAAAAATAAATTTCGGATTTTTCTTTAATTTGGCCGAAAATTTTAATTTTTGGAAATTAATGTTTTTACAATATCTTGTTATATTTGTTATAAAGATAATGAATATTTTGTTATCGAATATGATTTTCCGTATACGGATTTTACTCCCGTCATATACTTTTTTCATTTTTTTTCCCTTTCATACCCTTTTTTACTCATTCTCTATACAAAATTCTCTCTTTTATTTTTCTAACTTTACTTAAACTAAATTCATCCAATTTTCAATTATTTCAATTAATAATTTTAATAATCAATTCAACAAAGTAGTAATTCAATTCAATTTCAATTTATTTCTTAAAGTTACGTTAATTTTATGAGTTAATCTTGATTCTTGATAATTTTTGGGTTAAAATTCAAATTAGGGTTCATAGAAAATTGAAATTTGGGTGGTTCCCGGGAGGCGGTGGGAGGCGGCGGGAGGCTAACCACCGCGTACAGAGGTTCCACAAGGGCCTAACTATGGTGTCTTCCACCCATCCAGCGGCATAGGCTGCCGGCATGGCGGATCTAAGGTCAGAATTTGATTTCAATTTTTTTTTTTTTAATAAATTGGTGAAATTAAAGACTTATATTTAATCTGATGTTTAGTAAACATGAAATCAATTGTGGCATATTGGTTGTAGTAGTGTTGCTAAGGACAAGTATTATCTCACATGAGGTCATGGGTTCAAGCCCCTCCATGAACATTTTTTTTTTGAACGTAGACTAAGCCGTTTTAAGCCTTTTTTTTGTTTTTTTATTTTTATTTTTTTGATTTTGGACGTATAAGTAGACCTTTTGATTCATATTTTCATTTTTTATTTTCGTAAATGATTTAGTTAAAGCAAAGCATTCACTAATAAATTAGAACGCTTAACATAAAATTTTGTATGAAATTGTCTAATACATATGAAATTGTCTAATACTAAACCAAAAAAAAAAAAAAAAAAAGTAAACTAAACTAAACTTCTAATTAACTATTTCTTTCTTTTTCGTGTAGGAGATCTGCATAGTGGGTGACGAACTGGTATTCCTTCCGTTGCAAGACGTACCTGTAATAATAAAAAATATTAATATATAATTTGGACGTCGTTTTGGTTCGAACACGTACGTATGTACGTAGTAATAAAAGCCAAAGTGTAAACAAACTTACCCAAATAAAATGCTTCAACTCGTCATTGTGCAATATTGAAATTGTTTTTTGTTCAGGATTAAATGTTTCTCCCATTCTTCGCATCGGTGTATATGTATAGCTTCCAAGCGCGGACAAATGTACTACAATTGCGTCATACCGGTTTGCAACTACTAATCCAAGACCCGTGTCATACCACTTTGAATCGGGAGCGAAACCCATATTATGTGTAACTCTCAAGCACATCCGATCCACACAAGTTGTCCCGAAAATATCATCATAATATGGTCTGTAATTTGTCATTTCTTCTAACAAATCAGTTCTTACTTTTGACCATTCATTTTCGGTTCCATATATCTCCAGCACAATTGCTCGGTATCCACAATTTCCATCGCCTTGAACGTTTACCCAATCAGTAATACTTTGTAAAACTTGATTAGATAAACCTGTTCGGAATATTAGTGGTAGAGTTGATTCTTTTGGCTGTGCAAGCAAGCGAGACAAAATTTTAAATATTAGTTCAGATATATTTCGTGTTTACCATTATTGAAAACGTGAATTATTTAACTAACCTCAGCATAGCGTACGCTAATCCAATCTTTTGAGGGCGAACACGAGTTGGCACTAGTGGAAAAAACCCCTATAGTGGCGGTGCTATAGTGTCGGTTTTAATGGAAATGACACTAAATGTTCAAAGGAAGATATATTGTGTCGGTTTAAGTTAAAAACGACACAAAAAGATAGAGTATTTGTGGCGGTTGTAAAATAAACCGCCACAATAGATGTTTTGGTGGCGGTTTTAAGTAAAACCGACATTATATGTTATAACATATGGTGGCGGTTCTAAGTGAAACCGACATTATTTGGCAAAATAAATGAACATACGGTGGCGGTTCTAAGTGAAACCGACACTATAGAGTATAGACAAAACATACGGTGGCAGTTCTAAGTGAAACCGACACTATAGAGTACAGACAAAAAAACAAATACACTCAGCTCCTCCTTTAATTGATGATTTCGTTTTCATTTCTCATATTTTTACTCCTGAGTCTTGTCTCTTCTCACTTCCTCCATCGTCATCTCAACACCACTGACCACCGATCATCTTCTCATTTTGCCGCCTGATCCTGGTGCCTTTAACCACCTCCTCCTGTCGCCTTTTCACTGATTTTTGCCGTGTTTTTGACTCTTCTCTTCATCTTTGAATCTCTGATGTCGTTATTTAATGCGTTTTCTTCGAATAATAAGTTGTTCGACCCATCATTTGCAGGTACTTTTGAATTCGTTGTTATTTTTGCTGTTTTTGTGATCCAAAACCCTAATTTTCCCCAACCCTTTGACCGATTTGATTTTATTGTTCGCTTTTATCAAGGAATTTTGTTGTTTTAACTCCAAGTTAAAGATGTTGTCGACGAATTCTTGCTGTTCTCCACGCCCTTCCATTGTCGCTGTCGTGAGGTAATCAACCTGACAAGTTCTTGACTATTACACAGTACATTGCATGTTGTTTGTTGGATTAATGTGTGACTTTTGAATAGTATGCATGGAAGGTGTTCGTTGAAATGCCCCCTTAAGATCGTGGCATCTGAATCGAATGAAACCATTTGCGGACGTCACTAAGGTGTTTGTTCTTGTTTCGCTTGTAATTTGAGGTGTATCGACATTTGATCAGTGTATCCTAGATAATAATGAAAGAACAAAAAATAAAATAAAATGCGGGAAGAACAACTAGAAGAGCAAATATTAAGGCGAATTGTAGGTGCTTGATAAAATTATGACAATGTTGTTAGATATGCTGATTGTTGGCATGCTTTCCCATTCAGATGTTGTTGATCACTCACTACAAGCGCAAGTTTTATCAGCATTTTATCGTGTTTTTCTGCTAATTTGGCCTATTATTACAGTAATTTATGTTCAGTTTGATGAATTTTATTCGTTATTGTTACTGAGTTTTTTGTTTAAAATGAGTGGTTTACTTAGTAATCTAGTTGGTATCATTTATGTGATTGGTTTTTTGTTGATGGGTAAGTTCAAAGCTTAGCAGTATTTCTCTAAAAACTCATATTCATTCGTTAAGAGTGTTTTCTTTTTTCTTGTTTACTTTCTTGATAAGTAGTCGTCACAGCCACCAAAGCATACGCCATCTTAAATCGTCTTCAACGCCTACAAGTGACCAAGCGACATCGCTCTTAACCTAGCGCAACTGCCAATTCAAGTAACGGTGCAGCTCCCACTGGATCCTTTGGGATCGCCAAACTATACAGTCCATGTGAGTGTTTGTGTGAGCTTATGAATTCATTTAAAGTTTTTTAATTTTTCCTGAAATTTAGTGTTTTATTTGTAGTTCATATCATAAAAATTTCTGAAATTTAGTGTTTAATTTGTAGTTTATATCATTGTTATTATCTTTTCTATGCTCTTTGTAGGTTTTGGTCGTAGCCTTACTTTCAGTCATTCCCTGTGAGAGTGTTGATTTTCCTGAGATTGATTGGTCACCCCCTTCTTTTATTTTCGATGGTGGGTCGTGTTCGTCATCACACTCTCGTAGCCATTCTGAAGGGTATGATGGTTTTGACTTATGGCTTTAGTGTTATGCTTGTGTTTTCTTCGCTGATTTTAAATGTTTGGGAATTATGTCTGTAGTGTTGTGTATGAGGTCTGAGCACTACGAGGACCTGTTTTTTCAACTTAATTTCGTCGAAATGAAATGAACTAAACTTATCTGAACTACATGGAACTCAAGTTCTTAACTCAAAGTTACTTTTTATCACCGAGTACAATATGATAGTAGATCATAGAAATTAGTAGTTACTTTTTGACCATCAGAATTTTGTTGAGATATCATCAAATCCGCACGGCCGATCACGATCTTTTTGTTTTGCTCATCAAAGGTTGTCGTAAGCATATTCAAATATCTGACTTTACTCACAATTTATCACAGATGCTAATCTGAAGTACCAGAGAGCACACGAGGAACTTATTAATATGTTTAAAGGCCACGAAGCTACATACATTGTGGGATCATTAAAACGCTCCTCAGAGGATCTACCTCGTACTGTTGTGATTGGTGGTTCGAAGTTGGACTTCAAAACAGATATCTCCGACATCAACTTGGTGCTTGATAATGCTACTGTGGCTGGTGAAAGGCCATTGTGCTGTTCACTATTTTGCTCTGGGAGTAAAAATCATTTGCCAGGTGTTGATACTGAGGTAATAAATAAATTACTCCAGATTTGAACACGAGTATTATTTGACTGCCATCCTATAACAGGGTTATTGTAGGCTATCATTGGATTTTTTAAGATTTACGTACGTGTTGCTGATATTTGTTACAACTTATGGTCGTGTCGATGTTGTTTTTTTCCTCAAAGTTGCTTTGCTTAGAATGCAGGTACTATAAGTGTAACTCCATTTTTAAATAAATCTGTGAAGTCACAGCAATCTGCCGCTCCAGTGGCAGAGTATTGCCCAGGTATAACCATTTATATGTCAAGCTCGACTTTAGTTTTTCTTGATAGTGGTTTTCTAGGTGCTACAGCATTTCATATATTTGTGCTTACTAGAATTTTGTACTAAAGAGTAAATGTTATCTTGTTTCTAGTTCACTGTTGTGCTTCTACTATGCTACTTGGTCCGCTGCGTGCTGCATATTCCTACCGTCCGCTGTCCTGGGTGAAAGTTGAACTCATTGCTAGTGTACGAGGGATGATTCTGGGCGAAAGTTGAAGGTCATGCACGGTGTGCAAATCCGGCTGAACGTACGTATGTATAGCTTACTGCACGTTAATGTAAATCTAATATAACGTGGCTGCGGGACTCTCGCGTATGTAATTTGTACTAAGATACATACTATTGCCTTGTTGGATGATAAGTTTTTGGCCCTTCAATTTATAATTATGAGGATTGTGTTTCTGGAATGGTTTATTCATGTATGATATTTGTATAATTATATTTATCGAGGTATTGCCTAAATTTGGTTATCTATATTTTAATTATCAAAGTTTCAAGCTATAGTGTTGGTTATGGAAAACCGCCATTATAAGTTATTTACAAGCACCTTATTGTGGCGGTTCTAATAAAAAACGCCACTGTAAGTAACTAAAAATTAACCATATTGTGGCGGTTTTTGGTACAACCGCCACTATAAGTAAGACAAATAGTGGCGGTTCTAGCAAGAACCGCCACTATAGGTCTTACCTATGATGGCGGTTCTATCAAGAACCGCCACTATAGGTCTTACCTATAGTGGCGGTTCTTGCTAGAACCGCCATCATAGGTAAGACCTATAGTGGCGGCTATTGGTAGAACCGCCACTATAAGTAAGACAAATAGTGGCGGTTCTAACAAAAACCGCCACTATAGGTCTTACCTATGATGGCGGTTCTAACAAAAACCGCCACAATATGTTGATTTATGGTGTCGGTTTTCGAACCGACACGAATACCATACACGTCCCCCCTATAAACGTCATACCATAACCGCCACTATAGGGTCCTTTGAACCGCCACTATAGGGGTTTTTTCCACTAGTGTGGTATTATCGTCGGTAACCTAAGAATACAAGCGACAAATTTAATGTTACAAAAAAGTAGTGCAAACAAAAAATTAATAAAAGAAATATGATAATGCTTGATTCTAACCTGATTTGACGGAGTACTAGGCAAATCATAATTATTTCAAACAGTGTGTTAAACAGTTTGTTATCAAACAATTTGTTATCATCCTACAATGCAGATTTAGTTAAGAACATACGGAGTAATATATAAATAAAGGGGATCAAAAAATTAATGAACAATGATAAAAACGTGTTGATTCTAACCTGTGTCGACGAAGTACTAGGCAAATCATAATTTTCATTGGTAGACATTTGTGGGGTTTCTTTATCATCCTATAAACGTGATTTAATTAGTGACATAATATAAAGAGGCTTAAACAAAAAGTAATGTTTCATATATTTTGATTGTAGTACCTTTTGAGATGATGACAACTTTTTGGAACGTTTACTAGTTGTAGTGACACGATACGCCTTTTCCATATGCTCCGCAAATGTTAATTCTCTTGGTATTACCTTCCTTTTTGGGCGTCCCCGTGTTTTTTTAACTGTCGGGTCCACAATTTTTGGCGGATGTATAGTAGATTCGACGATATCAGCAACTTTGGTCACCAACTCTACATCGTCACCATTTGACACTATATCTATAAGCTTACGTAATCGGTCTCGTTCTTGTTCTTCTATATCAGGATTATCTTCAAGCACAGACCCCACATCCAAAGTCTTCCAAAAGAGATGGACAGAATTCAAATCAATCAACATATCTGCATTAAAATATTTTCTAATCGAGTGACCGCAAATATCACAACTTCAGTTAAAGCAACGACATTAAATATGCTACGCACCTTTATTTAGAAGATCATTTACATCATGAGCACACGGTAAACCGTGTGTTGTCTTTAGAGCACATGTACAACCTAACAAATATCAAACCATTAAATTATATTTCAACTTCTTCTAAAAACTAAAACAATAAATTAACAAATGTTAATAGAATACAAATAGACATTAATACCTTTTTTGGAGAAACTAATGAATTTAGAATCTAGGGTCTTAATGGCGTGGTGTGACACGTTAAAAGTTAAGCGACCATACACGTTCATAACTCTATTAACATGAAGAGCAACATTCCTAGACCGTCCCAATTCTCTCATGATTTCTCTTCTTTGAAGGTCAAGTCCTTGATGAATGGTTTCGAATACAGTATCAAAACCGCCCACTGACGTACCTAAAAGTCGTTTCAACGACGCATGTTGACCCTCAACCCTATAAATAATATACAAATTCAAAATGTTCAAAACAAAATTATAAATTTCAAGTTACAAGCTAATGTATTAAATGGAAAATAATTAAGATAATACCTGTTCGTCGTCGTGTTTCCGAGATGTAAGACTTTATTAGTCCAAAGCGAGACAAATTTCTCTTTATATGGGTCGATCCACGTACTTTTGCAATACTTTTTCAAACCGGGAACAAACTTGTATTTGTCAAACATTAAGTTCATATTAGCCACAAATTCGTTCTCAGTTTTAGATCGGACCGTATCTCTCCAACTGTTTTCTGCAAATGACCTTCCTATGTCCCCATTTTTTGCTGCTCTCGTAACCCAACCTTCCACATCTTTCGCAATATGACGTCTACATAATAGATGTGTAGCATTTGGGAAATACTTTTCAACACCTTTTAACAATGACAACTCCCTATCAGACACAAACACAGTCGGGTGTTACGTATCTAACACTTCTCCTATGCATTTTAATGCCCAATCATACGCAGCTTCTTTCTCATTTTCCAGAAATGCAAAAAATACCGAAAATTTCAAACCCACAGGCGTCATGCCAATAACTTCCAACAATGGCATCTTAAATTTATTCGTGTTATATGTACTATCAATGACAAACACATATCGATAAAGCATCGCCATTCTAATGGAATCTGGATGAGCAAACAATACATCAGTTAACCTTTGTTCACCTTTTTTTCCACCTGGCATTGTTCGCTTAAAGACTTTGTACCCACGTTCAACTGCAAGTTTCAACAACTGCTCTGACGATGTACGATCTTCTCTAGATGCTCGACGCATTCGTGTACGAATATTATACACTTGCCTCCTTATCAAATTTCGTTTCGTTTTGCCCAACTCAATAAGTATGTTAGACACAGTCATGTTAGAGGCAGTCATGCATCGAATTTTTTCTTTCGTCTCCTCATCTAAAACATCTGAATCCTTTACAATATAGTGGTTATGATACCCATTGTGAACTTGCAACTTATAAGTACCATCAGCTTGTCCTATTCCCTTTAATCTGAAAGGACAATTACATTTTTTCGACCCTGTATACGAATAAACACGTGAACCACTCGATTTTTTTCTGCTTTCGTATTTTCCAGATCGACCACATTGAAGCCATTGTACACTAGCTTTACATGCACGTTCACGATGAAAAGTATATAGATTGATCTTTATATCATGTTCAACTCCCATCAACTTAACATTTTTGATAAACTGTTTCCGATTTGCAAAAATCTTATCCGTGATGAAATGGTGCGAGGTATCTATCAAGTTTTCTGGAAATTGTTCGACAGGATCGTCACCCTGAAATAAATATTAACATAAATAAGTCGATTTAGTAGAAAAATATTATATAGGATTAGAAGAAATCAAATGCGTAAAGTTAGCTACCTCAATCTCAAGCAAATCATGTATGTCTTCCAAATTTTCCGATAAATCGTCGTCGACCTATAAAATACGTGTCATTTAATTGAAAAAATTAAATTTCAAATTAAATGGACAAACAAAAATAATTAAAAAAAAAACTTATAAGAAACTCAAAAGTTAAATTTCAAATAAAATAAAATAAAATAAAATAACAGAAATTCAAATTAACACAAAAAAAAAAAAAAAAAAAAAAAAAAAAACGTGAAACAAACAAACACCCCAAGCCACCCTAAACTATCACCTCCACCGGCCCCTGCACAACCAACCACCAGCACCATCAGCCGCCTGCATCGCCGGCCGCCTGCACTGCCGCCGACCTCAATATCCACCTACCACCCACCACAAACCACCACCACAAACAAACTCCTCCCACCACCACAAACCACCACCACCGCCAGCCAAGCACCACCGCCAGCCCACACAACCCGCCGCCCAGACCTCCGCCCCACCGTCTGCCACCCCAACGTCGTCGAACACCACCACTCCCACCACCATACTAACTTAAAAGCCCTAATTTTAATAATTTAATGAATATTACTCATTGAATAAACCCTAATTTTAATAAAACCTAATTTAAATAACATCAAAATTAAAGAAATATTACCTCATTGAATTGATTATCGTCGTTCATCGTTGAATAAGTTAAATATTTAATGAATTTGATTAAAGAAAAAATAAAAATTGAATGAAACTAGGTTAGGAAAAGTTATAAAAAGTTTGTATATTATGGGAGTAAAAAAGGGCAAATTTGGAAATTATAGCAAATAAGTATATAACGGGAGTAAAACCTGTATACGGAAAATCAATACCCTTTGTTATTATGAAAAGGTTCATAATATTTGATACCATTTATTTTAAAGATGTTTAAAATATTTTCGTGACCTAATTTATGTTATACTGATAATATAAATTTTGGATTATGTTTTGATTAAGGAATTGTTGCATAATTATAATCATTTAAAAGAGGTGGTTTGGATTTTAATCAATTCGTATGCATTGGTTTTTTATTTTGTTTAGTTGATGCGATGTTTTGTGAATGAATGTTTTGAATGGTTTAATTTTACGCATTAATTTTGTACAAAAGGTTGTAATTTACTAGTGTGGCCTTAGAAGATTGTGTTTTCGTAATGAAGGAAACATAATCGTTGGTTGTATTTTTGAGATCTCGAATCTCCCCTCTTGTAATTTTATTATTTTTGGTATTTTTGAATTAGAATGTAAATAGATTTATTTTGTAATTCAAAATGTAATTTAATAAGTTTCAAGATGAAGATTCAAGATGGAGATGCCCAACTCCCACTTAAAGCCCAAGATGAAAAATGAAGACAAGCTTAGGGTCCATGGATGGATTCCAATTTGTACTTTGTCTTTATTTTCATAGGGATAGGCCACACTAGGTGTTTTTCGTTTTTGCGTTTTCTTTTGCCGTTTTTCAGTGCATTCATACGTTAGATAGTAGCATCATATTCCGCCTAAACTAAACCAAACCACCTAATATGCATGAATATGGATCATATAGTTGCATCTTATATCATGGACATACGGATGTCACTCGTTTACGGCTATCACCTCAATTTAATCATTCACGTAATGGCTAGATATTTGTTCACTTAAAATGAATTAAAATGAGATGATGGGACCTTCCTCTATTACAAAATTGAGATTAGTCTTTATAGGAAAAGCTGCTATGAGCCCCTTCTTCGTCGGTAGGCATGTAGGACCTTACTCTCCACATGACCCCTTCTACGTTGGGTAAGTAGTACGTGTTGACCTATTTTACCTCAACATTATAGTTCGAGTAATATCTCGTAGTTATAATGGACTAACAGATAGGATTTACTGAAATCTATCGACCAAGAATTCTAACAATAGAATTAGCCAAGAGGTTGGCTTATCAATTTAAAGAAATTGAGTCTTGGGATCACTTATATAATTCTCGAGGGAGGTCGATTATATGAGTGCACGAGTCATTGCATTAAATCGTTATTGCTTTATGACTTAAACCTTTAAAACAATGATTTCTTATCTTCTCTCTTCTTCTTCTTTCTTTTCACAGTTTTGAATTCGTTATATACAGATATAACTGCTAAAACAAAATGGCTGGACGTACTGACGAACCAATGCCAAGTGCCACACTAGCTCGCGAATCATGGCTTAGAATTTTTATGGGCACCATGAATCAGTCAATTCGACTGAAGAGTGATGGGTCCAACTTTTCTGATTGGGAGGCCGCATTACGGAATGCCGCCATCGCTGACGGTAAGCTCAAGTACTTGACTGAGCCACTGCCGTCTAAACCAGCTCCCGATGCAGGAGCAGATGAAGTCTATGTTTAAAATGATTTCATGATGGAGGCGGGTGCGATATAGAACGTACTCATCTATTCAATGGAATCAAATTTGCAAAGACGGTTCATAACCCAAGGTGAAAACAAGATTTTCACCACCCTAACTAAGGAGTTCTCGAAAGCACCGAGAATCAAGAGTTACGAGTATACCACTCGTTTCTATGAAGCAAAACTCCAAAAGGGCCAACCGGTTGGTCCAAACCTTCTCGACATGATCGAGAATGTTGAGAAACTGGAGGAGCTTGGTTGCAAGATCGATGAGAAGATCATCATTGATCGAGTGCTCCACTCCCTTCATGATGGGTATGCCCTCTTTAGGGCAAACTATTACATGAATGACATGCAGAAAAGTCTGCATGAGCTTCACTCACTCCTCGTGCAGACGGAGAGTGATCTGAACTTGAGTGGGAGCATGAAACAAGATGTTCTCATGATAGGCAACAAGAGCAAGGGTAAGGGTAAGGCTCCGACTAACCTAACTGTAGGAAAGCCAAAGTTTAAAAAGCCAGTGGTTGCGAAGAGTGGGCCTGGTGAGTCTAGCGGTAGCTCACAAGGCAAGGCAAAAGCGAAGCAAAGCATGAAGTGCCACCATTGCCACAAGTCTGGGCATTGGAGGCGGAACTGTCCCGTGTATGCTGAGGACATAAAAGTAGGCCGCGTCACTCCTGTTGGTATGTCTTCTTTTATTCATATGATTGAGATTAACCATGTAAGTTTCGGAACTTGGGTACTTGATACTGGTTGTGGTTCTCATCTGTGCAATCATTTGCAGGGCCTAAGAAACATCAAAACTCTGGGAAGAGGTGATGTAGACCTGCGAGTGGGGAATGGAGCAAGAGTTGCGGCCGTTTCAGTGGGAACATATGTAATCCAACTCCCGAGCGGATTTGAGTTATTTCTGAATAACTGTTACTATGTACCTAGTTTATCTAAAAACATTATTTCTATATCCGTACTTGATAAAGACGGATTTTCGTTTTTAATAAAGAATAATAGTTGTATTTTCTCTTTGAACGAAATGATTTATGGTAAAGCAGTTTCCATGAACGGAATTTATGTTTTAGATCAAACCAAAGATATTATGCATGTGAGTAACAAGAAAGCAAAGGTTGGTGACAAAGATCAAACCTATCTATGGCATTGCCGTATGGGACACATAAATGAGAAACGCGTGAAAAAGCTCATTGATAATGGGACAATCGCCCCATTTGACTATGAAACTTCTGGCACATGTGAATCATGTCTCATAGGCAAAATGTCTCGAATTTCCTTCAAAGGTGTTTGAATCTTGTATTTCTTGACCTATTAGGACTCATACATACTGATGTGTGCGGACCTATGTCAATCAACGCTAGAGATGGCTATAGGTATTTTATCACTTTCACGGACGATTTGAGTAGATATGGACATGTCTACTTAATGAAGCATAAAAGTGAGTCCTTTGACAAGTTCAAGGAATTCCAAAATAAGGTTGAGAACCAACTGGATAGAAAGATAAAAGCACTACGTTCAAATCGTGGTGGCGAATATCTTTCAACTGAGTTTGATCGACACCAGAAAGACCGCGGGATAGTACTACAGTTAACTTCACCCGGAACACCACAACTGAATGGTGTGTCCGAACGCAGGAATCGAACATTACTTGATATGGTTCGATCCATGATGAGTCACACGGTTGTACCTGACTCATTATGGGGCTATACTCTTTTGTCAGCTGCTCTTATACTTAACCGAAGTCCGACTAAAGCTGTTGACAAGACTCCATACGAGTTATGGAAGGAACGGTCCCTAACTTGTCATTTATTCGGGTTTGGGGGTGCGAGGCTTATGTCAAGTGGAGACACAAGGATAAGCTCGGCCCGCGATCGGTCAAGACATATTTTATTGGTTATCCAAAAGGAATGTTTGGTCATTACTTCTATTCGCCTACCGAACACCGAGTTTTTGTTGCGGGTAGTGCGAAGTTCTTAGAGAAAGAGTTTCTCGAAGACAAGAGAAGTAATAGAACCTTCGATCTGTCGGAGATTCCTGAACCAACAACCGAGCAACCAATGGAGGAAACTGTTCCTTCTTCGTCTGCTGCGGTTAATATTCACTTGGAACCCAGGAGGTCGGGTAGACTCTCCATTCCTCCAGATAGATACATCGGTATGGTTGAGGAGAATGGGAGAGACGATGTTTTGCTCCTTGAGAGTAACGAACCCGTAACCTATAAAGGTGCCATGACATGTTCTAACTCAAAGCTATGGCAAGAAGCCATGCAATCCGAAATGGACTCTATGTATGAGAACGATGTATGGGATCTGGTTGACTTACCTGATAAGGTCCGGCCTCTTCAGTGCAAATGGCTTTATAAGATAAAGCGATCTATAGAAGGACAACCAGATATATACAAGGCGCGACTACTGGAAAAGGGTTTCACTCAAGTGCAAGGGTTGCACTATGATGAGATTTTTTCACCCGTAGTCATGCTTTGTTCCATTCAGATTGTCTTAGCGATTGCCACCTTTCATGACTATGAAGCGTTCCATCTATGGACTTAAGCAAGCTTCACGGAGTTGGAATCATCGCTTCGACCAAGTGATAAAGGAGAATGGATTCACTCGATCGGTCGAGGAACCATGTCTATATATCAAGTCGAGTGGGAGCAAGATTGTCTTCCTAATACTGTATGTCGATGACATACTCTTGATTGGGAATGACGTACCTCTCTTAACTTCGGTCAAAGTTTGGTTAAAGAACCATTTCTAGATGAAAGATCTGGGTGAGGCACAACGTATTTTGGGGCTCCGTATCTAAAGAGATAGATCACGACGGATGTTATCCCTCAGTCAAGAGTCTTATATAGATAAGATTCTTGAGAGGTTCAGCATGACCAACTCCAAAAAGGGGAACCTTTCAATGATCTCTTGAGTGCAGTTGAGTAAAGCTCAAGCACCAAAGACATCGGAAGAGGTCGAGCGCATGAGTCGGATTCCATATGCATCAGCTATAGGATCGATCATGTATGCCATGATATGCACACGTCCGGACGTGGCATATGGGTTGAGTATGACGAGCCGATACCAAGGCAATCCAGGTGAAGCACCTTTGGATGGTCAGAAGAACATTCTTAAGTACCTACGGAGGACTAAAGATTGGGTATTGACTTATGGAGAAGACACTGAGCTATGCGCAATCGGTTACGCAGATGCTAGTTTCCAAACGGATCGAGATGACTTGAAGTCTCAATCTGGATTCGTTTTTACTCTAAATGGCGCTGGCCACCGGAAAAGCTCCAAACAAACTGTTATAGCAGATTCAACGACTGAGTCCGAGTACTATGCTGCTTCAGAGGCTGCGAAGGAAGCTATATGGATGCGTCAGTTCTTACAAGGACTAACTGTAGTTCCTAGTTCGAATGACCCGATCATCATCTATTGCGACAATAGTGGTGCCATCTTCCAGGCAAAGGAGCCGAAGTCCAGCAACAAGTCTCGGCACGTGCAAAGGACGGCTCACATGATCCGAGATTACGTGGAGCAGAAAGAGATAGTGATTGACAAGATTGCCACGGATGATAACGTGGCAGATCCTCTCACTAAACAGTTGAGATATGATAAGCATGAAAGGCACGTTAAATCCATGGGAATTAAGCGTGTTCCTGAGTTGTATTAGTTGTTTGTATGGATTGACACGTGTATTTTTCCTAAAACTTCAAATAAAATCATCGTTTGTTTTATATATTGTTTTTCATGAGGGTTGTACAGACAACGTTGAACACCTCAAAGTGAACTGGATTGCTTTATATTTTGTTTTGGTCTGTGATCCCCTACACGAGCTGATAACTCAGGCGATTATATTGTGACGTCGATTGATGGTGGGTTCAACGAGCCATGAGTCAAATTGTTGACTGATCGATCACAGATGCGGGTTTACTGAAATCGCGCAGGACAATTTTTGTGACGACTACATGGAGTCCTAAATGTTTCAGAACATTAGGTGTCGGGTCGTGGATAGGACATCCATAGTGTTCCTAGAGTCGATTCTTTTGACTATCGACTGTCTCTTGAGATTAAGGCAGATTTTGGGTGACTTTGGTTTCTTTCTCACGGTCGACCGTAACAGGAGGCCAAGTAGATTTTCACTGGGTCATTTCATGCTGCGCTTACATCTGTAGGATTCGAGTTGAGGAAAATATCCAACTTCTATCGAGTTATAATACTTTTTCTCAGGGCCACTCGAGGAGCTGTAACTGGAAATGCATGGCCATGCTCGAATAATGATTCGTTTATCAGTTAAGTTACTCTCTAGTCGGGGAAACCACTCTTGATACTGATCACTTGTAAACTACGACCTTTGTGAATACAGACTTTGCAAATTGGTTTACATTGAGTGGGAGAAATTTATTATGGATATGAGAATCGGTTATCGCACATACACTTGTACGGACAAGTGAGAGATTGTTGGAGCTAGTGTCCTCCACAGTTAGTGCAATAACAGAAATAAATCTCTTAAGGTTCACAAGGTACATTTTGTATTTAATCAGTTGATTAACATTTATCGATAACGGTTGGCTTGCTAGATAAGTTTGACGTTATTGTCATACAGATGGCGGTGATCAACTGGTCCCTAAGAGTCACACCTAAAGGATGTGTTTGAGAGATGTGATTATTTGAGAAAATAATCATATCGATGCCTTATTTAATGACTAAAAGGTTAGTCAGTGTGGTTGACTAAAAGGTTAGTCAAATATGACTAAAAGGTTAGTCAAATGTGATAATGAATATTGTTTAATAATGATTAAATAATATTAGATGAGAGGAATTAGCTGTAATTCGGAAATTGAATATAAAAGGTTATATTTAATTATTGCGTATAATGTAGGCTAATTAATTTTAAACAGTTATAATTAATTAGCAAATTATAAATATACGGACATTTATGATTCATTATAATATATGGATATTATAACTACATTATATATTAAAAGCTAAAGAAACTAATTAAAGGAGTTTAGATAAACCTTTTAATTAGATTGGGCTTTTAAATTATGAGGTGGAAAAGTTCACCTCACATTATATTTGGACGTGTAAATTAGGGTAGGTGAGGGAGTGGTTTTCTTCCTCTCTACTTAACCTAATCACACCCTAATTCTCATCCAACCTAATTTCATTATTCTCATAGCACACAACACTAAAACCTAGAGAGACAAATTGTTTTCTTCTCTAATTCTTCTAGCAAATCTCAAAGGGTATTTCTCATCACATCTTGGGTGTTTCAATTAGGAGATACCATATTTTTGGTATTGTTCTTAGGCCAATTCTTTAGGATTAAAAGGTTAGTTCTAAATCTTTATATTATGTTTTGCAATTTCAATTTATGACTATAAATCATATAAAGTTTTTCATTATAATCCTGTGTTTTTAATGGACTATATACCGATATAATCCTACACGTAGTCCTCCCTGGTGATGGAGAGCGTTGGCGGGGCCGCCGTCTCTTGGTGGGTTGTTGAGTATATTCCTTGGTGTTTTTCTCTTCGCTGTTCAGCCTTACGCTTCCTGCTCGACGGCAGCTGTTCGATGCTTCCAGATATCATATGAATCTCCCCAACTCTCGGCTTGCTCGTACGTGGCTCGGCCTGATCCTTGTCCCGAGTTTCTCTGTTATCTTTCTCAGAGGCGTACTGTTTCAGATTTCCCTGCCTTATAAGTCGCTCAATTTCATTTTTCAATGAAAAACACTCCTCAGTGCTGTGACCCTCCTGTCTGTGGTATTTGCAGTATCTGTCCTTGAACCTCCCTCCATTAACCATCGGCCGCGGCTTAGCAAAGGGTACTTCTGCCTTAGTTATTTCGAATATTTCGGCCCTCGATCTCGTCAGGGCGGTGAACTGATCGTAACGTTTTCCTCTGTCGTGGCTGCGGTTCGTTGACACATTATTCGGCCGTGGTCGCCACTTCTCCTGACCGCTGATCTTATCTTCTCTTTTTTCCATTTTTTCGGCCTTCTTGCCGAACGTTCGATTGAACTTCTCCTCCCTAACGAATCCGTCAGCCATCTCCCTTGCTTTTAGCAGGTCCTGGGGTGGATTTCTGATCATGAGACTTCTCAATTCCCCCTTTCTGAGGCCGACGGTTAAGGCGTGGACGCCAATTTTGGAATCAAGACTTCGTATTTGTTGGGATTCGCGGTCGAACCTGATCATGTAATCTTTTAGTCCCTCATTTTCCCCTTGCACTACGTTCAGGAGCTCCGCGGCCGTCTTTTCTCTTCGTCGGTTCCCTGGATATTGTTGTCTGAATAGCTTTGTCATCTCGTCGTACCCATCTATTGACCCCGTCAGAAGATTCCTAAACCACGTTTGTGCAAGGCCAACTAGGGTGGTAGGGAACACTTTGCACCACATGTAGTCGGACGTATCGTACATCATCATGTGGCCCTCATAGGCGGCCAAATGCTCGTCAGGGTCAGTTTTTCCGTCGTACTTTAGGGTTGGTACCTTTATCTTGGGCAAGGGATATTTCAGCACGGAGTGTGCTAGTGGAGACTTTATCGTCACTTGCCCTCCCCTTGTATTGCGTTTCGGCCTTACTTCTCTCGGAACCTCCTGCACGGAAGGTTCTGAGTCGTAGTTTGAGTCTGCTTCTTCCGTTATGCGTATTGTCTCACTCTCCATCATCTGATAGGTGCTCATACTTCCAAATAATTTTCTAGGAGTCACTTTCTTTGAGGAATCCGGCTCGGAAACTCGTGGGGTTTGTACATTAACCTTCGGCTGACTTGTTGGAGTTTTCCTTATCTGTTGAAGGAATGCATCCATCATCCTCTTCTCCTCTGGAGTGAGGGGTGTGATATTTTCCTGATTGACTGGGTTATCATCAGCGGCCACCTCCAGTTGACTAGTGGTTTCTGGTTGCTTTTCAGGATTTTTACTAGCTTCTGCCATGACTTTTATGTTGTTTTCCCCACAGACGACGCCAATTGTTTCGGGATCTAAATACTTAGTAGTAAATTACAACTCGAGACTTAACGATGATGGTTGAATTTCTGTGAAGAATGGCTTGACTTGACTTCCTTCCACCTGCTGACCTACGCAATAGACAAACCTAGCCTCGGGAGCTTCCGAGGATAACCCCTCCGATGCTTAAGTAAGTTAGAGTATTGAATTGGTGTTGAAATGTAGTGAGAGAAAGTCTAAATTATACGTTTTTGTGTGTGTTTGTGAATGAATCCTAGCCTTGAGAATGTTCCTTCTTTTATAGAGGATTTTGCTGTTAAGTGGGGGACAAGTTCTGACACGTGTCCCCTCATTTCCAACACTCTGATCAAACCTGCATGGCCGGCCGAGGGTGTACGGCCGAGGGTGAGACATCTTCCATGCTGACCCCAAGTCTGGACGGGGGATGTCAGTCGGCTGACCATGATTCATCAAGAGTGGTGGTCCAATGTGATGTAAATGTTTTGACATGATTTAATGAAATCTTACATTTCTAGAAAAAAAAGGAATAAAATACAATGTAAAATTTTAGTTTAATGTAAAAAGGAATATAATTCGATTGCTTAATTTAAGACAAATGTCCACATTGATTACAAGAGCTTTAATTTCGTAAGTTAGAAGCACGACTTAATGTACAAAGCTGGGGAAATCAAACAAAAATGAAAATATTAGACATGGGGTTCGAACCCGTTATATCCAACTTCATTTTTCTATGCCTTTCCCGACTTAGCCACCACAACTTTCTTATTCACATATATGTAGCTTTTAATACTTACGGAGTATTATATTAGATTTTCTCAGAAATGGATAGAGAGGCACGTTAGTGACCATCTTTTTACTAAATCGTGACCACTTTTATATCTGAAAGACCATTCCCATTAGTATAAAAATAGGGTGGTCACAATCACCTAAATTAATAAAATAATATGAAGAAATAAAAAAGTTAGCAAAGTGGTTGTGATCAAATGGTTGCCACATGACCATAGACTAGAAACTCACATTCATTGGCGAATACTTTTTAATTATTTTTTTTTTATAATATTATATCTATAACAAAAAAAAAAAAATAATGCAAAAAATATGAAAATATAACAATATTCATAGATTTTTGTGAAGTGCATGTTTGATTACACTTAGTTTCACAATTATATCTCTCTAAAAAACGAGAGCTTCTACCTCTAGAAAATAGAGCTTCTACCTTTCTTTTAACCAATCGTTTTCTCAGTCTTTTGCTTCTTTGAACACTCTAACTTTCTTTCCAAATTCTTAATCATTGCGCTTTCTTCAAGCTTATTGGATTAGCGTCTTTTTGGGCTAATGATTGGTATTCCACCAATTAAATTGCATGCAATACTAACCCTAATCTTCTCTTCTATTTAATTCCTTGTTCCCTTCCTTTTCATTCATTACATTAATCACCAGAAAAATAACTTCCAACCTAACCTCATTTAATATTGTTCTTTTTATACCAAATACTATAAATATGGAGTTTGAGGCGAACTTTAATGCTGAAGACCAAGCTTTTGAAACTGATAACGAGTGGCGTCCCCCAAGAGCAGGGCCAATAGCTCACTTTGAAGCGCCATATATAGATGAATCGTTAGCTTTCTGGAACAACTGTGTTCTAGCTTATTGTGCGGATTATAGGAAGTTTAGGGAGGACCAGCATCAAGTTTTTATTCAGGACCATTGGGTATCAAGAGGGCTTATAACCGTTCGTAGGAATGCAGATTTGTTCATCTTCCACTGTGAGGAGGCTCAGGATGTTGAAGACCTGCTCAGGCGAAAGGTGGCGGCCATAGCAGGGGCTCTCTTTGTTTTTGCTAGGTGGTCACCAGGTCTTATTCCAAGAACGGTTCGTTTTTCACGAGCATGCATGTGGGTTCGGGTTTGTGGTCTGCCCTTTGAGTATCTTAATATGCATGCCGCCAATGTTATAGGTAATATCTTGGGTGGACAGTTCCTAGTGGATCCCTTTGAAGGGATTCCCTCTAATGATTATTTACGTATTCGAGTTTGTGTTACGCTGGAAGAACCTTTTATGCCAGGATTCTTTATTGCATGCGAAGATAACAAGATTATTCGGATTCAGTTTCGATATGAGGAACTCTTTAAGTATTGTGTAAGATGTGGACGTATTAGCCATAAAGTTTCTAGATGTACGTTGGGTCGACAACAAATAGTGGAGAGTATTCAAGGTATGTTAGGAGGAGTTTGTAAAAGGGGCTTTACGGTGGCACATTCTCAAAACATTTATACTATGTTTAATTTGGACTTGAGGGCTTTACCATGTACCTCTCGTCATGTTACTTCGAGGGTAAGATTGGGTAGTCACCCTGGTGTGAGGCCAAGGGCCGATTATTTTGTGGACAGGGTAGTTGATATTGATATTGGTACTACGGGAGAAGGAAGGATTTATCCGGGCATGGCGTTTAATCTTTATGAGCAACCTTTTACGAGCCCTATCTTATATCCCAGTTATCATAATTTTAACGCCATGCATGCTAGAGCTAATGAGCAGCAAGCTAATGGGGATATGGAGATAGATGACCACGGTAATGATGTGCAGGAAGCTATGGGTAGGATGCAGTATGATGGGGAAGAGGATGGTCAGGTATATAGGGTTCAAGCTCATGAGGGCAATATGGAGTTGAATGACTTTGTGGATGTGAATATGAATAACATCCATATTCCTGAAGTTCCTCCTCTGTTGGAGAATGATCCTTATCTTGAATTTCTCCAACAGGAAGGTGAAGTCCGTATCGATGACCATGATAGAAATTTTCAGAATAATATGGATAGGAGACTTCGTGCTGATGAGTATGGAGCCTTGAGTGAGGAGGAGCAGCGCGGTTATTATCAGGTATTTAATCTGGTTGAAAACATCCCACCTGAAGGCGAGGGTGTAGCTGTAGGAGAGGCTGAAGCCAGGGTTGGTGGCGAAGCAGACATGCAGGCTGCCTTCCAGGCAGCTCCTGTTCAAGTCATGGCGGAGGAGGAGGAGTGGCCGTTGTGGGATCAGATTCCTGCACCTCCTCCAAGTCCTGTGGATATTCAGTTGGTGCAGCAGCAAATCGAGGTAGTTAGCAAAGAACAAGAGGTGGGTATTAATGGGGCTGAATCTTACAGTCATGGTTCATCACGTGAAGGGCCCCAGATTAGCTCTGCTTCTTCTTCTTCTGTCAATGAGGGGGCTGAACGAGGAAGGGACCTTCTTAACTTAATTATTGGTCGAGGAGTGACAGGTGTTGATGGTCCTGCACTGAACTTTGGAGAGGAGGCTGTTGGTGAGGCTGGTGGTGGTGAAAATGATGTCAGGGTGGCGGATGTGAGGGAGAGGGGTGTTAATCCAAGGGGTAGTGGTGAAGTGAATGCTTTGGAAAAAGGGGTGGAGGATGAATTGTGGTCTGTGCTCTCAGCACATGCTTTGAAGGACTACACTCCAAATGAGGACACCATTTCTGATAGTGGGATGGATAATGTATGTGTGAATGCCCAGGATAGGTGGAAAAGAATCTGCAGGATGAAAAGATTTAAGAAACATAAGAGGGTTGTTGGGATGGGGAGTGGGGTACGAAGGGCGTGTGCTAAGCGTAAGGCTGAATCTGATCCTTTTTGCTATTTCGTTCTTGGTGGGACAGAGGATGGGGATGAGGTGAGCTGTGGGAGGGCGCACGAGGGGTTGTATAAGAGACAATGTGGAGTGCAGCATCATGTGGGTCAGGTGGGGCCTAGTTTTGTGGTTGAATTCGAAGATTCCTCAAGACTAACCAGGGAGTTGATGTTGGAAGATGTTAGTGTTGTGGGGTCCGTGGATGCAGTTGTCGTTAATGGTGCCCAGGATGAAGGTTTTGCGGGAGTTGAGCCAAATCAATTCTCTTCTTTTGGATGATTGGACTTTCGTGGAATTGTAGGGGTCTTTTAAATGCGCTCACCCCTAGAATTCCGAAAATTAGAGCGCTATCTATCATTAATAATTACGACTTCATCTTTTTGCAAGAAACGAAATATAATGTAGCGGATGCGATTCCTATTTTTGTTCCTTAGGTTTTTCTGATTTTAGTGGAGTCGATGTAGTAGGTAAAAGTGGTGGTCTTTTTGTCACTTGGAAGAATCGTAGTAACTTCCAAAGTGTTTTCGAATGCAAGAACTATCTTATTTTGAGTTATTCGGTTGGTAGTAGGATAGAGTGGTATCTTTGTCTTGTGTATGGCGAACCTTTCTTCGCTAAACGCAAGACTTTTTGGGAGTCTTTTGCTAGTGTTCTTTTGAGTCTTCAAAAACCTTTTCTAATAATTGGTAATATTAACCAAGTCGAGTATATGGAGGACAAAATGGGAAGTGGTTCTAGTTCCATTGATGGTGCGGAATGGTTCAATGCATGGAAAGCTTCTCTAGCTTTAATTGATATTCCCTCTAAGGGGCATCGATTTACATGGTGTAACAAGAGATTTAGCTCAAGCCCAACGTTTGAACGCCTGGACAAGGCTTATGCCTTGTATGACTGGTTTTCTTCTTATCCAGAGACCCAGGTGTTGCATCATCCCATTGCAATTTCCGATCATAGTCCTATAGAAGTGTGTTTTCATATCCCGAATGTTAAGCGTAAAAGATCCTATAAGATGGAGGCCTGGAATTTGGAGAACAAGGAGTGTATGGATTTAATTAAGGACAGGTGGCTGAATTGGAATAAAGGTAGAGGGAACTTACCATGGTTGAGGAAAGTAGCTAGTATTAGGTCTTTAATGCTCGATTGGTCGGTAAGTAAGAAAAAGGAATGGTCGAAAGAGTGGGACGAATTTGATGGAAGACTGAGTAAGGCCCTAGATAAAGCTATCACGGATAACAATTTTGCGGACTACAATGTCGTCTTAAGGGAGGTAGATGGATACGCAGGGGCGGTGGACTTGTATTGGAAACAACGTGCTAAAATGAAATGGTCGGTGGATGGCGATACATGCACAAAATTCTTCTTCAATTGGGTAAAAGAACGGGCGGGAGGAAATTATATTCGTTGTATCAAGGATGATAATTCAGATTGGCATTTCGATGAAGAAACAATTGGTACTATTTTTACCAATCATTTCAAGAAGGTTTTTGTTGAAGAAAGGTGTGATAATAATGACTTGGATTTTGAAGACAGTATGAATTCTTTTCTTCAGCCGATTGGGAACAGAATTAGTGAAGAGGAATTAAGACGAATGCAGAAACCTTTTACTGCACAGGAGGTTCGGTCAGCGGTGTTCCAAATGGGAGCCCTTAAGTCACCGGGTCCTGATGGAGTGCCAGGACTTTTCTATCACAAGTGCTGGTTTTTCATTAAGCAGGATTTCACGGATCTAATTCTACATATTCTTAATAATGGAGAAATCCCTAAAGACTTTAATAGAACGTTGCTCGTTCTTATCCCAAAGGTAGAGAGCCCTGAAGTGCCGGGAAATTTTCGACTAATCAGTTTGTGTAATGTGAGTATGAAAATTGTAACCAAATGCATTTCCAACAGAATTAAGAGGGTTGTAGGTCACATTATTGGTGACTTTCAAAATGCTTTTATTCCCGGAAGGAATATTCAAGACAATGTGCTTATAGCCCATGAAATTTTACACTACATCAAAAGTCAGAAAAAAGGAAAATTGGCCAAGGTAGCTTTTAAGGCGGATATGAGTAAAGCGTATGATAGGGTTAGTTGGAAATTCCTGGAACAAATGTTGATAACGTTTGGTTTTCCGGCCTCTCTGGTTCAGCTTATTATGAGATGTGTAACGACGGTTTCGTATGAAGTTCTGCTAAACGGTGTGACTTTGGAGAGACTTCAGCCTAAGAGGGGGTTACGACAAGGGGATCCCTTATCCCCCTATTTGTTTGTTCTCTGTATGGAGGTGTTATCAGCAAATTTATGCAAGGCTCAGGAGATGAAGGATATAGCGGGAGTGCGTATATGCAGAATTGCTCCTCCAGTTCCCACCTGTTCATTGCGGATGATTCTTTATTCTTTACTGAGGGGAAAGCGACGGAGTGCAACAACCTACTAAAAATCATTTACAGCTTCTGTCGTTTCTTGGGTCAGAAGATAAATCAACAGAAATCAGCTTTATGTTTTAGTCCTAACTCGCCGGCAACTATAAGAGATTTGTTTACTGAGTATCTGGGGGTTACTGATTCACCAGGTTTAGGTATTTATCTGGGTTTGCCAACGGATTTTCAGGGCTCTAAGAAGGATATTTTTAACTTTACTATTGAACAAGTTCAAAGGCGGCTTAATTCTTGGAACGGCCTTTTACTCTCGCCGGCTGGACGCCTCACTCTTATATCATCTATCTTGTCCACCCTTTCTGTTTATGTTCTATCGGCTTTTAAAGTTCCGATAAGTGTGTCAAATAAGATTAATAGTATCTTGGCACAGTTCTGGTGGGCAGGGAAGAAGATGGGTAGGGTTATTCACTGGGGTAGTAAAAATTTAATCAGCTTGCCGAAATGCAAGGGAGGAATCGGAATTCGGAACATCAAGTGCTTTAATCAAGCTCTTCTTGGGAAGCTAGCTTGGCGTATAATCAAGGAAAAGGATAGCTTTCTTAGCACCTTTTTCTCGGCAAAGTATCTTTCTAGTACGGGAACTTTTCGTAATCCTTTCTCGACACATTGTACGAACGCCTCCTGGGGCTGGAGAGGTATTTGCTGGGGTCTCAAACTCCTGGATGGTCATATAGCATGGAAGGTGGGCAATCCTACTTCTCTTAGAACGTGGGAGTGCTCTTGGGTTAATGGGGAGCAACCGTTAAGAAAAGATAATCAATCTGTTGATTTTGACTGTGGGTTTGTATCGTCTTTTATTAGAGATCATTTGTCTTGGGACATCTCTCTTTTGGCTGCTGTCATGGAGGAGGAGTGGGTTAACAAAATCAGGGCTATCCTGATTCCTTTAGTTAGTTGTCCGGATGAGTTCTTTTGGAAACATACAACGACGGGGCAATTTAGTGTTAAGTCGGGGTATGGTGTGGCCTTGGATTGTCATTTTACCGAGAATGGAACGCAATCAAACAGAAACAGAATAGCTGCTTTTTCGGATAAATTCCTCAAAAAGGTACTTTGGAGGCTACCTGGGCCGTCCAAATGGCGTATCCTTATTTGGCGTATTTTAACGAATACCTTTCCTACTGGGTTGGAGCTCTTTAGGAGAAATATTGATGTTTACCCGTGTTGTAGAGTTTGCGGGGATGATAACGTTCATGAATCTCTGAGTCATCTTTTTAGAGACTGTCCTTTCACTAATAGGATCTGGTCGGCATGTCCCCTAGGTATCAGAAGTGAGTTGGGTAGTGAGTTGGATTTTAACACCTGGCTTTGCAACTGGTTAAGTTATCTGAATGGATTACAGGACTCTGGTAAAGCTGTGTTGCTTTTTTTGAACGTAATTTGGAACCTTTGGTGCTCTAGGAATAACATGGTCTTTAATAATGAGGGTCCCTGCGTTACTAGGTTCATGAATACTCTAACCTCCTCTGACAACTTGATCTGGTTAGCTCATCAGCGTTCTAAATTTTTGACTAAGGAGCCGTATGATCAAGATTCGGAGGTTTTCAAGATAAGGTCCTATGAACCATTCTATTTGGTGAAGGGTGAAGGTTCCTGCAGCAACGTTAGAATTAAGTGTGATGCTGGATGGAGTAAAGATGGTAAGGCAGGGTTTGGTTGGGTAGCATATGATAGCTTCGGAAAGATCTTCTATAAAGGGAGTTGTGCAGGTTTTGCAGAATCAGCTCTGCAAGCGGAGCTGTTAACCTTAAAGTTGGTGGTAGAGTGGGCTATTGGGCATAATATCCTCCATGCTGCTTTTCTGTTAGATTGTCTTCCAGCAGTGCTCCAAGTCTCTGGTCTAGTTAACAAATCACATTTGGTGAATTTTGTTATTCAAGATGTGGTGTCGTTACTTCCTTCGTTTCATTGTTGTTCTATTAGTTTTATCCCTAGATTTCTTAATAGAGTAGCGCATAAGTTAGCCTCTCAGGCTAAACGAATGTAATAATTCTATTGAGCTACAAATAAAGATCACAATTGATATATTTTCAAGTTTGTTTATTTTTTTGTTATCTCCAAATGGCACTAACGGGGGGAGAAAATAGTGAATTGATCACAATATTGTTTGCATAGCATAAATATACCCCATCCTTCCCAATTATTTGTTTATTTTTCATTTCGGCACAAAGACCAAGAAAAGTCCACAAAGGACACATATGCCCTTAAATAGTACTCCCACCTATCTAAGTGATTGTTTGCATGAGTCCACTTTTTGTGAGGGAAAAAGTGGATCCATGCAAATAATTGAATGGATTGAAGGGAGTATAGGGTAGAGATATTGATGAAAAAAAATTTAAATTGTGGAGTGAGATGACTATATCCATTTGTGTGATAAAAGTTTCCTAAAAGATAAAAAAAAGTTATACACCTAAATATCGAACACAAATTCTTGTTTGAGACGGCGAAACCCGTTTCTAGCTTAAAACGGGTCGGGTATGACCCGTTTTAATCTTTTTTTTTTTTTTTTTTTTAAATTTTTTTAAGACCAAAATTTTGTTTTTTTTTAATCTTTTATCGAAAATCGTTTTTATAGGGTAATTAAAAATGGTAACAAAGTAGACAAAAATGGTAACATATTATATTATATTGGTAACATATTATGAAACCTCAGTTTTCATGGGTTTGTTTTCCTTAAAAGATAATGTTGTCCTTTTCTACAAACAGGTAACCATGTAGTATAATAATGTTACCATGTTAGCTTTCAGGGTTTGTATTCCTTAAAAGATAATGTTGTCCTTTTATATATACAGGTCACCCTTTACTACAACAATGTTACTATCTCATTTTTCAGTTTCAATGGGTTTGTTTTCCTTGAAAGAAAATGTTACCCTTTTATACAAACAGGTCACCCTTTAGAAAAACAATGTTACCATCTTATTTCTCAGCTAAACTAATGTTTCAATGGGTTTTTTGTCCTGCAAATATAATGTTGTCCTTTATTACAAACAGGTCACCATTTAGTACAACAATGTTACCGTCTTTCCATGGGTTTGTTTTACTTGAAAGAAAAAGTTACCCATTTATGCAAACAGGTCACCATTTACAACAATAATGTTACCATCAAATTTTACCACTTTCTTCTTCCCCCAAATCCCAGCAAAAAAAAAAAAAAAAAAAAACCCCAAATTTAATTTAATCTCCCCCATTTCAAATCACAAATTAAATCCATTAGATCTTCAGATCAAATCACTTCATATAATTATAATAATAATAAAAAAAAAATACAACAACAACAAGAATTTACGGAGTATTATTTATGGAGTATTATTTATGGAGTATTATTTAAAAAAAACCCAAAACGGGTCATACAACAACAACAATAAAATTGGGTTTTGGAAAATTGAAAGGTTGTACAACAAAAGAAAAAATTAAATTAATTGCTGCTTTACTTCTTGTTGTTGTTGTTGTTTTTGCCATGGATTCTTTAGTTCGTCTTGATTATGTTCTCTTTCACCTCACTCCTACTCGAAGTAGGTATTCTTTTTTTCCTGCTGCTTTTGTTTTAATGAATTTGAATCTGTGTTGATGATTGTGTTTGATTTCGGTGATTTTGATTTTAGTGCTTTGAATCAGTGTTGATTGCTGGAAATTTTGGATGAATTTACTTGGATTGAGAGTGATTAATGATAATTTTGGTTTATTTTCAGTGATTTGAACAACAAGAGAGAGAAACAAAAAAACAAAAAAAATGAGAGGGCAACAAAAATGAGGCGGCAGAGAGAGAGGAGAGGAGAGGAGAGGGGTATTTAAGCAACCCTAATTTGGGTCCGACCCGTTTCTCTTGTAAGACGGGTTGACCCGTCTTACAAGAGACCTATTGAATATCGAATAGGTAAACAAATGATTGGGACAGATGAAGTATTATTTTTATTTTATTACCACTTTTATAAGTGATCATCCAATGTGGATGGTCTAAATAATGTTCACTATATATCAATAGTGGTCACCATTTGTCTAAATATGATCATTTTTTAAACATGAGTGTTCATTCACTTTCGCAGTGAATTACGGTCTTTTTTAAATCGTATTGAAAAAAAAAAAATGTCGACTAAAACTGATATACCAATTAGAAGGAAACACGTCGGTTTTCTAATACGAAGTAAATTAATAAAGAAATGTAGATTAATAATCGAATTAAAAAAATAAAGGTGCCACGATGATACCGGATCATATTCTTTGGTTCTCAAATTTCCAATCATATTATCTGCCCGAAAAAATAATACTCCAAGTATCTATCATCTTCACGCATTTTGAAATCAACAGCCACATACACCAATTTCCCTATTTTATTAACATCAAAAATTTGTCAGTTTTTCTTATGCTGGTTGCATTATTTTAACTAAATACAGGTGATTATAATCTCATTTATTAATATTCATAGTCAATTGATACAGTTTAGTGTTGGTTACAATTTCACTATTAATTGTTGGGTACTCGATTTTCATTTCATTATATTGGGGTTGCCAGTTTCGAACTTCAAATGCAATTATTTCCAATATTAATAATTGGGGTTGAATAGAATTTGGTAACTTTCGTATATATTTTACAGTAATTTAATTGATGATGATTGGGTGATTAATTGATGATTTAATTGTTTCAATTTTTAGGATAATTGAAAGAAATTATGGATCGTCTCACTTCTCCTGCACGTTTAATGATTGTTTCAGATCTTGATCATACTATGGTGGGTATTCATCTCTTTGATTTTGTTCAAATTTTACATGAGCCGAAATTATTCAAAATTTCCCTTCATTAATATTATGAATATTATCAGAACTGGGGTTAATTTATGACATTTTTGTTTAGGTTGATCATCATGACCCTGAGAATCTGTCAATTTTGAGATTTAATGCATTATGGGAATCAAATTATCGTCACGATTCGTTCCTGGTGTTTTCGACTGGAAGGTCCCCTACTCTGTATAAGGAGTTGAGGAAGGAGAAGCCTATGTTGACCCCTGATATTACCATTATGTCTGTGGGTACCGAGATTACTTATGGCAAAACCATGGTGCCAGATGACGGCTGGGTTGAGGTCTTGAATCAGAAATGGGATAGGGATGTTGTTATTGAGGAGTCTAGCAAGTTTTCTGAGCTTAAGCCTCAGGTATGCCGTCCTTTTTCACGTCTTCTGTACATGTTTAATGTGTATGGGGTTATGTTACCTATGTTTGTTTATCATGAGAATTCAATGAAGATTTATTTCACTGTCAGTGAGGCAAGTAATTTTCCACCTTTTTGCAATTTATATGGAGGTTTTATGGATCATCTGAGACAACCTCTTTGTGATCAACCGACCCCTTTGTCCGCTATTTGTGTGATCCCTTGTGAAGTGGGATAATGTTGTTGTTTTCGTATATAATGTTCATTTGTTCTATGTTTGAGAGTTGAGACTTATGGACAAAGTTGTATGATGTGGCTTTTCGACCACGTACCATTTCCTCCAAATCAACCCCCCAAAAAAAACATAGAGCATTTCGATGTAAATGAGCAAAAGGTGGCATGACATCTCTAAACATAAGACCTTAATTTAGTAATGAAAAGATTGGGCTATCATCATTTGGGATGGTCTTATATACAACAATTTATGGCCGAGAATATATCATGTGTGTGATATTGTTTGGATATTAAATTTCTTACCTAAAGAAAATCCTCTTTGGGAATTATGTTTCATGAAACTGAGTACTCTTGCTGTAAAGAATTGAACTTCAAGGAGATGGAGCTAGTCTTCTGTCATGGAGTTCATATAGTTTTGATTGCATATTAGGTTATATGAATTGTGTTTGAGGCTCTCTTTGTTTAATTTAATGCAGGCCGAGACTGAGCAACGACCCCACAAAATTAGCTTCTATGTTGAGAAGGAGAAAGCACAAGAAGTAATGAAGGTTCTTGCGGAACGTTTGGAGAAGCGTGGGGTAATAGCTGCTGTCTTTAGATCAAAATCTGGCTGACAACTTTGGAAAATACGGTTCTGGTTGCTCACCGTAATTTTTTTTTTTTACTATTTTCAGTTGGATGTTAAGATAATTTACAGTGGAGGGATAGACCTTGATGTACTGCCTCAAGGTGCTGGGAAAGGACAAGCTCTTGCATATTTGCTTAAGAAGTTCAAGTCTGAGGGAAAACAACCTACCAATACTCTTGTTTGTGGTGATTCTGGAAATGATGCTGAGCTGTTTAGTATTCCAGAAGTTCATGGTGTTATGGTTGGTTGGCATACTATTTTTTCTATTTGGTTTCATGTATATTAATGGCATATATGGTAACTTATTCGTAGCAAACCTTTCTTGTATGATGCAGGTTAGCAATGCTCAAGAAGAATTACTACAATGGTATGCTCAAAATGCAAAAGGCAACCCTAAAATATTCCATTCGACCGAGAGATGCGCTGGTGGTATAATCCAAGCTATTGGCCATTTTGGCCTTGGCCCGAGCATCTCCCCTAGAGATGTTACGGATTTCACAGATAGTCCCTTGGATAATGTAAATCCTGGGCATGAAATCGTGAAGTTTTACCTGTTTTATGAGAGATGGAGGCGCGGGGAAGTTGAAAACTCTGAGGCATACTACTCCAGCCTCAAATCAGTTTGTGTACGTTGTGACCTTTCCATCCTCCCCTCTGTCAGATTGTGTTTAATATGAAGTGATATTTAGATTTTTTAACATGATGTTGAGTGAGGTCGTGAATGGCCTTTTTTATTTCTATCCCTTTTTCAAAACTTGCCTTTCGATGGTGCGAGTCCCTTTCTCAGTTTCTTGGCTGGGTGTGTATGCCTCCTTATTTTGTGCTATGATACCGTTTGCACCAGCTGCAAGTTATATCCATGAATGTTTGTGGATATATCCCTAGGATTGATATTATATCTATCGAAAATTTGAGATTATTTTGGAATACTTTACAATGCTTTGGTCGCTTATCAAAGGAATTATTTTTGTTGTTACATGTGAAACTTAATAATATAGAAACAGAATGTGGGTGAGACTTATACTGTAGTATGAGATCTGATATTTTCCTGGTACCTTTTTTTTTCTATTTTATTTATTTATTTATTTATTTTTTTTTTTTTTTTCCTTTTTTTCCACATATCGAGTAGATATCAGGTGTTGGCTTCAATTTTTAGCTTTTTAATGGAAGCATTGGGTGGTAGACGATGTGCTCAACAGAATCGAATACCTGTTTGCAAATGAATTATTTTTCTCTTCAAACTTTTACGTTGTGTTTGTTTGTATTTAAGGTTTCGCATGTTTACAAACTTCTCATGACTTTAGATTAATTTTCCTCGGCGTTATTTCATTTAGTAGTAAGTAGTAACTGAGAATTGGGTAGTTTAAGATACACATTTTTCGACATATTTCATGGATATATTCGCAGTTTATTTTGTATTAATGCATTTGTGTTATGTTGATATGATTGTTACAACAGTTTTTCTACAATGTGCCGGTACATGTTAAGAAGTTAAATATGGAAAATATTTTCTTATTTGTTTATTGAAATTGATAACAATTACTTTATCAATCAACATTTGATGAGATTATCATAAAATCATTTCCATATCTGGCTTCTTAACATGTGCCCTTAGAAAAACCGTTTTTCCAATATCTCAATATTATTAATGTTACTCTTTGTTTTTGCAATCACAGCATCCGTTAGGAGTCTTTATCCATCCATCTGGCCAGGAGTTCTCTCTTTATGAATGCATTGATAATATGAGAAAATACTATGGAGATCATCAGGGGAAAAAACATCGAATTTGGATTGACCGCCTCTTGCCAACGAGGATAAGCAATGATGCTTGGCTAGTAAGGTTTGATAAGTGGGAACTGTCAGGTACGACCTTTTCTCTTAGATGTTGTATCACCTTGCCCTCACTTGTAAATTTGTTTCCTCGTTGCAGTTTCACCTATTATAGTGAATTAAAAAGCTTGATTTATATTTTATCAAGAGATTCTTTATTAACATATATTCGACAGTTCTACATATTTAAATCATACTTCTTCAAGGAACATAAGCTTGGTTATTGAGACCTAACTGATGCTGATGATAATAGGCAATTACTCCCTCTCATTCACTGTGATTGCTACATTTAACAAAAACGGCTCATTCAGTGGAATTGCAACAATTCAAAATGTTTCTCACATAACACATTATACCCCATCCCACTTTTCTTCTCTCCTCACACACACTAAACCAATTTCTTAAAATTTGTGCCCATTGCATATGTTGCAATTTCAAAGAAGGGGAGGGAGTAGCTCATTAAGAATGTTTCAATAGTGATGAAATTCTGTAACCAATGACTCATGCCACGTACTATGTAATTCTTTCGTTTGTACAAATTTATTGTAGATGACAGTAGTTCTTTTACTTTTGATTTGTCGATATTATTGATCATCGTCTATACAGAAAGTTGTGGGAATTTATTGTTGCGTTTTCCCAATTCCAAATACATCTCTTGTATCAATATAGTAATTAGGTGTTATATTTAATGAGTAAAGGATAGATATAGTAATTAGGTGTTATATTTAATGAGTAAAGGATAGTATATGAATAATGGCAACGGGAAATTTTGATCTGGCTCATTTTTGCCTATGTTGTGGAAGCAAATACCCGTCTTGTAACGGTGTAGTGTTTTATGGGGTTGCTAAGGGGTTTAATAAGCCAACTCTCTCCCGGTAGCAAAGGGTGCCAAGTGCACGGCTATATAAATATAGAATTGCAAATAAGCGAAAAAAAAAAAAGGTGCAATTATACAATTTGTTTGATAAGAACATACCTTTCTAGAGACAGATATATGAGCGTTCATCATCAATAGAAAGCAAGAGAGTTAGGAATTAGGATTGAGTGATGATGTCAAACATAAGGGTGGTTAGGCGCAAGCAACTCATAGGTGGTATAGCTCAAGCCTGATTCAAGCTGCGTCAATCGTCCTTCATCTTTTCGTACCCGGTCTATTTCAGTGTATATCTGATAGTTATTAGGGCTGTGGAAGTACTAAATTGATTTATGTCAATATAGTGGTTGAACTTTGTATATTACTACAGGTGGATGTCTTTGTTACTTGGGGCATGGTTGTGCATTTAGCTCATGACAAATTAGCATTTTGATTTTGCTTCTTTGCGTTTCACGTACATGTTGGAGGTGTAAGTCTCTACCTCTATCAATTTGAGGTTTTTGTGCCTTTTCCTGAATTTAAGGGATGCTTTCTAACTTTCCGTAATAGAGAAGATAGGGTCCTATAGACTTAGAGAGTTAGAGGTGTGTAGATGCTTTGATTTAGGAAATTGTTTGTATTTTATAGTCCCTCCATTCCACTCTTTTTTTCCCACTTTCCTTTTGGGGTGTGTTTGGATTGAGGAAAATGAAGGGAAAGGGAGGGGAGGGAAATTGAGGGATTTAGTTTCCGTTGTTTGGTTACAATATATGGAAGGAAAGAAATGGAGGGGGAGGGATTCATTTTCCCTCCTCCAAGTGTAATCAAAATCTTTCCACAATTGGAAAGATTAGGGAAAATTTATCCAAACACCAACATTTCATTCTCCCTCCCCTCCCCTTCCCTTCCCTTCTTTCCCTTCCCTTCCTCTCCCTTTCCTTCCTATTTTGTTATCCATACTCACCCTTTAGGGTGTGTTTGGATAGCAAATTAGGAGGGAAAGGGAGGGGAGGGGAAATGAGGGAAGGGTAGGGAAGGGGAAAGAAGGGGAGGGGAGGGGAAATGGTGGTGTTTGGATACTATTTTCCTTCCAAATCTTGCCTATTTTGGAGAGATTCCAATTAGGCTTTGAGGAGGGAAAATGGATCCCTCCAAATCTCTTCCACTCTATTTCCATCCTTCCATATTTTGTATCTAAACAAAGGAAAATGCTCCCCTTCCTTTCCCTCCCCTCATTTTCCCTCCAATTCCTTCAATCTAAACGGACCCTTAGGGTGTGTTTGGATAGCAAAATAGGCGGGAAAGGGAGGGGAGGGGAGATGGTGGTGTTTGGATACCATTTTCCCTTCAAATCTTGCCTATTTTGGAGAGATTTCAATTAAGCTTTGAGGAGGGAAAATGGATCCCTCCAAATCATTTCTCCTCCATTTCCATCCTTCCATATTTTGTATCCAAACAAAGGAAAATACTCCCCTCCCTTTCCCTCCAATTCCTTCAATCCAAACGGACCCCTAAGGAAATTCTATTCTTTTCTTCCCATTTCTATTTTTGTCAATTTTCCACTAACTTCATCTACACAATCTACTTTATATTTTTTAAACTTTAATCTCATCCACTCAATCTACCATTGTTAATCCTTGTGCCTTATCAATATGGGAAGAAAAGAGTGGAATTGAGGGAGTAAGTAACATGGCGGACTCAAACTTTCATATTTTGGTTGTCGTTTGATTGGAAAAAGTTATCTCTGATTCGGAAGAGTACCATTGTGGACTCGCTAGGAAGAGGCTAAGTTGTCAATAATTGGTGGTTCGGACTGGTTCCAATTAGTTGTCAAAGAGGAAGAGAGTTGTGAGCTGATTAGGCCATACGTAGGTTAGTAGTTGCAAGATCATCAGAATTCATTTAAAATTGAATCTTGTGTTTACGTATTCACGGATTCCTTCGTTCCCAGCGCTTCTAAATTAATGGTTAGGCCTGAATTCGACAACGGAGCTCTTATTAAAATTAATTCGTGAGCCAACGTCCTTAGTCTTTATTGGCTTGAAGCTCGTATATTGAAAAGATTTAGGTTAGTGGCTGCTTGGTAAGATGAGAGCTGTGAGCATGACTTAATTGCTTAAAGGGTTACTCGTATGCTGATTTCATTGTCACCAAGTACATTAACGTCAGTCCATGGTGTTTTGGTCTGAATGGGTGGCTGATTTAGCTGTTACACGTTTACTAAACTTCTAAATTGAAACGGAAACTCACCGCTTGATTTACTTGTTGAAGTAACTTTTTGATGTAAAACTCTATTGGTAACGCATTTTTATTTTTTATTTTTTATTTTTTTTTCCGTGTACTTTCAGGTGAAGAGTTGCAGTGCTGTGTGGTGACAACTCTTCTGAGATCCAAGGCAAGTGCTAAACTGTAGTATCTGCTTACTCCTACGCAAGTACATTTTAGAGTTTGACAGTATTCCCTTCCTTGATGCAGAGTCCCAACTGTTTAACTGACTTGTTATGGGAGCATGTTCATCAAACATGGCTTGACAACTACGCACCCAAGGATCGTACCACTTGGTTACTTTAGGGACTAGTCCCAGAGGAAAGCTGCGTTCTGCGGAAAAACCTTTTTTCTTCTCGGAACCATGGGACTTCATACTGTGTTAGCTGTGAAGCTCAGGGTGTAGCATTGCACTTTACCAATTTATCCATAAACACTGAAATGGCCTGAAAATACTTTCTTCTCCAGCAATAATATGTATAAATGCTCAGTTAATTTCTCTCAGTATTTTGGGGAGGGAATTGTCTGGTGTTTCCACAGGATATCATTCAGATAGTGCTTAAAATTTGATTTACCTTAAAATTTGAATTTGAAATTAGTACTTCCTCTTTTTTCTTTCCATTTGATTTTACACGTGAATTAAAGAATTTTTAAAAAAAATCCGAAAAATAAATGCAAAGAGATTATATAATTAGAATAATAATTTACACTAAAAACTAAAGTCATAAAAATAATTTAGTAAATAAAAAGGATATAAAAATCAAAAACAAAATGTAAGCGAATAATTTTCTTAGCAAAAAATCACTAAAAAAAAGAAATGGGAAGAAATAAGTGGTATTTTCAAAATGAAATATGGGAAGAAAATATTGGTTAGGAGGGAGTATTTCGTGATATAGGATTTGGAAATGAGAAAGGTGGAGGTTGTATTTCGGATACACTAAAACTCAATAAATTATCACTTGGTTGAAATCGTAAATATATTCAAATCAGAATATTATGGTTTTGCTAATCAATGAATTTGATTGAAATGCAGATTTTAAAATGAAATCCATGTGTTTCAAATCGTATACTGAGAACTTAAGAGTACCTAATAAGTTAAATGACAAATATTATACAAGCAAGTGATCGGTGGTTGAAATGCAAGTCTCAGTTGGATACACAGATGCAAATCCCAATAAGCTAAAAATGAGCGCCCCGAGAACTTCGATGAATACCAAAGAGTTGATTGCGTCATTTTCTTGTGCACCTCTTTTGTACCCGAATAGAAGACTAAGGAAGATGCTTCAAAAATTTACCATGGCTTACAATTTTGTCCTACCACCTGACTCAAGTAAGATAAATTATTCACTCCAAATTACATACCTTCCTAAACTATAACTGTGTCAGTAAGATCCAATATGACTTTCTAAGAGTAATGTGACGCGGCTTAGACGACCCTTTTGTATATTCAATTATTGGTATATGGAGTCGAGTATATACAAAGGTGATCCTCTAGTATGCCGTGGACTGCTACAACATTCTAATATCTAAGGTATCGGATCACAATATACCAGGTACTTCTATCATATGGATAGATTCTATTATTATCCGACGGGCGGCAAGCAACCTAAGTGACTGTTCGTTAGAGTATACAACAACAATGTCTTGGCTCGAATAGCAAAATGTTTGCACTACCACTGTAGCATTGCTGTCTGCAAAAAGCGTTCATGTGGAAATAAAATATGTTGCCTTGTTCAGTTGATACAGATGCCACCAGTGATTGTTGATGTAGTTCTACAATAGACAGGCACCTAAACTCGTAGCGAGTTCCTAGAGACGTGTACTTACCGAAATGGTGACCAAATGGGAAATTAAGCAGTAAAATTCCTTCTCTTAACCAAAAATATGAGTTGACGTGTAACGACTGTAACACTCAGTGTTAATTAAAATCTATAATTAGCCATCCACTAGCACAAAATTAAGCAAAAAAAACGCAAAAAACCCGTTTTTTATAACAAATGCACCCGTTGTTTCCATGGCCATTGTTTATAATAAAAAACAACGCAAAAAAAATATACGAAACCGTTATTTATACTAAAAATAAGATTTTCTAAAAATTTCAGAGTTTACATTAAAAAAAACGGTTTTTTTTTAAAAAACCGTTGTTTTTAATTATTAAAAAAAACAGTTTTTTAAAAAAACCGTTATTTTTAATTATTAAAAAAAACGGTTTTTGTAAAAAACCGTTTTAAAAAATTCATTTTTTTTTTTTTTAAAAAAAATAAAATTACGAAATTGCTATAATTACATATAAATTATCAAAATACAAACAATTTATATAAATTATCAAAATACAATTAATATAAATTATCAAAATACAATAATATAAATTATCAAAATACAATTATATAAATCGTTTATAAAAGCTAAGATACTTGCCTTTTTATATAGCTAAATACAAATTTTCCCCGCATATCTCGTTCCTCGTCAATTTCTTGCGCCGTATATGATGTTCTAGGTGGATTTGTAGCGATATACTACAAAAAGAAAAAAAAATATATAATTATCTTAGTGCGTAATAATAAAATAGATACTTAAAAGGTTATTCTAACCATCGTAGTTCAAGCCGTCGGAACCAACGCTATCAGCGGACCCACCGTCCTTTGAACACCTAAGTATGGTAGAGTGCAGCGGGATCTTTTTGTAGGTGAAAACGGATTTGCATTCCGATTGGCGGTGACCAAGTAATGGGCCGTCAAAGTTGGTAGGAGGTTATCGTTTGTCAAAACTTCAAACGGCCATAACTTTGCGCCAGAGTGTCCGATTGGGGCAAATGTTTTTTTCAAACTGCTTAACTTTTCGAGATCTACACAATGGGCATGCCCCAAAGGGGCATTGACGTCCGAATAATTTTTCAAAAAAATGCCTCTAAAAGGGTGTTTTGGCCCTTTTAATGTTTTACAACGCAAACAAACCTCCAATACTAAATATCGTCCATCAACAACTCCGTATTACTCCTTCATATTACCACATATTAATTATTACTCCGTATTAGTACGTATTATTACTTCGTTTATCACGTATTATTACTCCGTATTACAAAGTATTATTACTCCGTATTAGTACGTATTATTACTTCGTTTATCACGTTTTATTACTCCGTATTACTAAGTATTATCACTCCGTATTACTAAGTATTATTACTCCATATTACTAAGTATTATTACTCCGTCTACACACACCCTCACCCTCACCCTCATACAACAACAACATCTACAACTACAATTACAATGCAACTAGCTACAACAACAACGAACATACATAAAGAATTAGATTAATCGAACGAAATACCTTTTTACCAGAAACAACACTTCCACGAGCACCATCATCTTCTTTGTGTCGACCTAAGAACTGCAAGAGAAAAGCATATGAAAATCAGTACGATGTATTGTAGTATACTTGAAGCAGCTCAGAGTCAAACAAGCGAAAGAAATGAATGAATAATACCTTGACACCAGACAGACCAGCCGCTTTGTCGTCCATCCTGATCTTTCTGAATACGGCTCCCAGTACCACCACAAGCCCAACCACAAACAACGTTCAGACAACCCAACCAAGTTCCAGTCCACACGTCACAGAACCCAGCTCCAACTTTTAAAGAGCCAACAGCGAAAAAGAAGAAACGAGTCAGAAGAAGAAGAAGAAGAAAAAGAAGGAAAAACGAATGCATAATACAATACATAAAAAGAATGAAAAACGAATGAACAACAACGACAATAACAACAACAAAAACGTAACAACAACAACAACAACAACAACAACAACAACAACAACAACAACAACATCAACATGAATTAAACAACGTACATTAGGGTATAAAAGTTAAAAAAACGAACCTCTTATAAGCAATATAAATTAGGGTTTTCGCAAATTTCGATTTGGGTAACAAGAACTTAGGAATGAAGAAAACTAATTCGTGAAATAATTAAATATAATTATAGTGTTGATATATTTGGAATTGGAACGAAAATAATTGAGTAAAATAATGAATTTTTATTTATTTTTTTTTTTTTATGAAAGAGAAAACATACGAAGGTTGAAGATGGAGTATGAGAGTAGTATAGAGAAAAAAAAAACGTTTAAACTACCTATTTAAAAAAATTCAGCGCCAACTTAAAATTACTCTGAAATAAACTATAAATAACGGTTTTTTTATCTAAACCGTTGTTTATATTCATTTTTAATAACGGTTATATATATAAACCGTTTTAAATAGTAAAACATTATTTAAAACGGTTTATATATAAAAACCGTTTTATTTTGTATTTTTTAAAACGGTTTTTTGAAATAAACCGTTTTTTTTGGGTTTTTTTTTTTATATTTTAAACGAATTATTATATATACTTAAATTAGAAGCAAATAAATAGTAGTGTTAGATTAATTAGGAAAAATATACTTGAATTAGTATTATGTTTAAAAACAAAGTATTTTAAATTAAGGTAAAAAATTAGGATACATAAATATTATGAGTATAGTTATTTAAAACGAATTAGTATTGAATTATTTCGTTTTTTTTGTTTTTAATTAAAAATAACGGTTTCTAGTTAAAATGTTATTTAAAATCCACATTAAAAACAACAAAAAAAATTAACCAACCGTTTTTTATTATAATAAAAAAAAAACGGTTATTAAGTGTAAAAACCGTTTTTTATAATAAGCAAAAAAAAACGGTTATTAGGAAAAAACCGTTTTTTATAATGTTAATTAAATATAACGCTTTTTTAATTACGAAACCGTTATTTAAAGTCTAACTAAAAACAACACATTTTTGTTAATAACCGTTTTTTCTAGTATAACCGTTGTTTATAATTGTTTTTTCGTTGTTTTTAGTTATGAGTTAGATTTGGCGCCTATAGATTAAACAACGGAAATTTTTTTGTCGTTGTTTATAATATTATAAACACGGTCTGGCTAATTTGTGTTGTTTTTGCTCCGTTGTTTTTGCTCAGATTTGTAGTAGTGATCAAATGCTAATTTCAAATCTTAAAACGAATCTTAACCTTTTAGCCTTACAAAATCTCTATTTTTGCAAAACTTTCGTTTTGTAAAATTTATCGACTTCTTTAAAACTTTTGAAAATTTTTCGAATAATAAAATAAATATTTTAGTCTTAGAATTCAGAAGTAGAAATATTTCGAAAAATCGTCAAACGCGCACACTTTAACTTTTATCGTGACGCCCGACTTTTTAAAACTGACCAATTTCGTGATAAACATTTTAAAACACATAATAGACATTTTCTTTGCCAAATAGTGATGAGCACACAAATAAGCCACTTGATTATTTTTGTCCCCTAATTTCTTTTATTAATACTTTATTATTTACAAAAAAACCTAAACATATCCTAAATAACTTAACCTAATTTCATTACAACTTTCTCATTTATTTCACAAGTGCAAAACTCTCCTCACCTTACTCATTTAGGCCGGCCCCCTTAGCTCCCTTTTCTCTCTTTATTTTTCTTCCTTTTTTCTACAAAAACCTCTTAAATAAAAACACTATTATTACTCTAATAAACCACTAGTATTCTAAGCTTATCCTTGGGTATTTGGAGCTCACTTTACTACGGGTTTTTGAAGGTGAAGACGGGTATACGGGTGAAGAACTTGACCTTGATAACATTATCGATCCGGATAACCTTTAGCTTGTCGATTCAAGGTGACTAGCTATATCTTGTTTTAACCTCTTTGTAAATTAATTTGATTTTTATTATATGTTTTATGAGTATGATTTTTATGTTAAATATGTTAAACATCATTGATATGTGCTTGTATGTTATGTGGAGTATAATAAAATGATAATAAATAAGTAATATTGAAAATAGTTAAGTTGTAGTAATATGTTCATATGTTTAGTTTAATTTATTTTGAGCATTTTTAATTATTGTTCATAAGATTTTTATGTTTAATTATGTTTTAGTTATGTTATAATTATATATAAAAATTATGTTAAGTTTTAACAATGAATTTAAAGTGATTAAAAATCGAAAACGAAAATATGTGTGTGTGTATGTATCCTCACGGCATTTCCCTAATTTTTACCTAAATTTTCACTTTTAATTTTTGTAAATAATATGTTGTGTTAAGTTAGTTTAAAATGGATGTTATCATTTAAAAAAATTAAATTAGGAAAACAAATTATAAGTTGTTAATTATGCACATATGTGTTCTTGAGTTTTGTTTGATGTTCATGTGTGTTCTTATGATCTTCATGTGTGTTCATCATTTTAGTCACTTTGATTTTATTTATATTTATGTTTGTTGTTAATTTTTGTTTATGTTTAATTAATACTTTATATATAGTTAGTCTTATGGTATAAATCAACTTACATATTTAGAACGACAGTTAGAAAATTTCACTTTATATTTTAGCTCACAATTTTAGGCTAATAGAATTTTTAGTAAGATTTCATTTTAGTTTAAATCGTTTTAGTATAATTAGAATAATTAAAATATAAAGACTTTAAGCTAAAAACCGATAAAATCGAAAAAATGAAATTTAGGACACCACCTATGTTGCTCACGGCATCCCCATATATTTTGGGTCAAAAATCGTTTTTATCACTTTTTAGTTTATTATTAAAATAATTTAGTTATTAGTTAATAAGTTAGAATTAAGAAATTAAAAGAAATGAATCAATTTTGACATATATGAAAACCACACGGCATTTCCACTTTAAATGGACTAAATTTAATCAAAATGAAAATATCACTAAGTCACTAAATTTTAATAGTTAATAGAATGGAATTATTGTATAAATCGATTTCGTTATAAAAGAAATATATTAAACCGATAAAAATGAGTAACCGTTGTAAAAATGAATTAAATCGTGTGCTACTGCCTTTGCAAATATTGGACTGTTGGATTTGGACATACGGACTATTTAAAATGAACTACGACAACATCGCTAACAAAATAGAACCCGTTAAAATTTTAGTTGAGTATATGACTAAACTTAACCGAGTTTTACTTTTAAAATAATATTTCAAATCACTAAATACAAAACGAACTTAACGACTTCGAAACTAGAAAATTACACTTAGTAAATAAAGAGGTATAGTTTTACACCTAAAATATCTTAAGTATAAAAATACGTATAAATATAAAAATACGTACAAGTATAAGAATACGTATAAGTATTAAAATACGTAGAAATACGAAGTATAAGAATACGTATAAGTATAAAAATACGTATAAAATACGAAGTATAAAAATACGAATACGTATAAAAATACGTATAAAATACGATGAATAGTGACAAGTGAATAGTGATTGATGAATAGTGACCTAGGTGAATAGTGTCGATGAATAGTAAATCGAGACGAAACTTGTTAAGCAAGTAACGTCCCAAATTTTCAAGACGGTGAATAGTACCCGGGATGAAACTTGTTGAACAAGTAAGGTCCCAAAACCTATTTTAATGGAATTTGAGGTAACTTGTTTAACAAGTTATCTTTTCAAAATCGCGAGACGTGAATAGTGAAAAGTTAGTAAGTATAGAAAATTGAAAATGAATAAGTCAATAACTTAAAGTGTTTTGAAAAACACTTAAATAAAATTGGACATACTAATAAACGTTTCAATATAGAAACTTAAAAACGTTAATAATTAACAACACTTCAAATAATAAACGAACGTGTTATGTGATCATATGAAACCGAAAATAAAATACTTAAAACGTTTGACGATGAGACTAGGAGAGTCTAGTAACATGAGATATGTAATATCAAATAAATAATAAATCTTGAGTAAAGTTAAATAAAAGGTCAAACGCTTGAGCCTCGGATATGAAAACGTCAATCGTGAGTGAAGTGGGGTTAAGATAGTCTTGATACGGATACCACTATCGCGGTCTCTGACATGGGTCATCCCGGTTAGTGTGGTTTAAGCCGGCAGCTTTATTGCTTAGCATGCTGCCCATGCCGTTACGCCTTAAGTCGTATAGCCAAAGCCGTACAAGATAATGAATATGCCAACTCTTTTGGGTCAGGCATTAGGAAATAGTCGTTTTATTCAGAGTTAAGCCGTACAAGATAATGAATATGCCAACACTTTAGGTGTAGATACTTGAATTGAAACCACCTAGGTCGTTGGTAGATTGGGTGGCGTTTTCTTCGAGCTTTAGTTGATGGCGAGCGGCTCGAAAGTCCGAGGCCTCTATGGTAATGATTTAATTGTAAAAGGGTAGCTTCACTTTTTGGTGCAGAGTTGATGTGATGGCTCCGGTAGCGTGGATCCAGGGCCTCCCTAGCAACATGTTGTATGCAGGGGGGATATTCATGAGCTGGAATTCGGTTTGTGTCTCGACAAATCCTGTCATGATGGGCAGTGATATAACACCTTCTTTGCTGCGGGAGGTGCCGTCGTATGCTCTTATGTTGTTGGAGCAAGGGGTGACATCATTCTCCTTTAATCCTAGCTTGATGGCCGTTGTTAAGGGTAGAATGTTTATTGCAGATCCGTTGTCGATGAGGGTAACGGGTAATACCATGTTACGACATTCTACGGTTATGTAGAGTGCTGGATTGCGTGGATCTTGAAAGGGTGGTAGGTCGGCGTGGGAGAAAGTTATGGCGCCTGGTAGCCAATCCCGGATGATGTGGTCAATGAGTTGTGCTGGGAGGATATCTTCGGTATTACGCCATGTTGTGTTAAAGGAAGAACCGTTTGTTGTGGGTAGGGTAGTCATATTTTTGACTATGCCCTTGTCTCTGTTTTTGCTTGTGCGTTTGGGTGGGAATCTCGGCGGTACTTGTAGTTCCAAAGGAGATTGATACGGACGTTGGGGGTGAGAAGCCTTATTGTGGCCGTCGGACTGTCTGATGGGGTGCTGATAAGGAATCTGGGTGAGGACTCCTTTCTTGTCCTCATGCCTTGGTTTTGTTTTCGTCTTAGCTTGGCGAATGTGATCGATGTTGTTACCGCTGTTGTTGATGCTGTCGCAAAGGACGTTGACTTCGTGATCGCCCGTGGGAGCCAGAAGGGGATAATTGAGGATAGGATGCGTCCCTACGAAAATGGGGCGAGAATGGGGTGTGTTATGCTGGCCTGGCAGTTTAGGAGCTATGCTTGGCTTGTCGATCGTTTCGTTGTCGATCATGTCTTGGATTACGTTATTCAAACGGAAACAGTTCTCAGTGTCATTTCCCTTCCCCCTGTGGAATTCACAGTAGGAGTGTTCGTGCCATGACAGTGGTTTCTTATCCTCAGGCGGTACATTGGTGGGTTTGGGAAGATGCAGAATGTTCTTCTTCACGAGCTTTCCCAATGCCTTTGAGTAGGACATAAAGAGGGGGTCGAACTTTCGTCGCTTTTGTGACGAAAATGGCCCAACTGGTGATGATCTGGGTGCAGCAGGAGTGGGTTGTGCTAGGAATACTGGTTGCGCCGCTAGTGCTTTTGAGTTTACAGTGTTAAACGGTTCAGTTGTTGTTGTGGTTCGAGAAGTATTGCCCTGGCGACCATGATCTGTGGTTTTGGCCAGTTTGTATTTGTGAATTTCATCTTCCAGGGATCGAATTCTCTTGATGTGTCGAGCAGACTCTTCGGCGAACAGTCTTGCCAGTTTGTATTTGACCATGCAATTTGGAAAAGGTTTTGAAACGTTGTGTTGAAGTTAACCTTGTTTTGAATTGGGAAAAATGCCACTTCATGGTCAATGAAGGAGTGGTATTGGGTCATATAGTGTCCGAAAAGGGCATCCAAGTTGATAAGGCAAAAGTGCAAGTGGTTGAGCAACTACCACCTCCGCTTCGTTAAAAGTGCGTAGTTTTCTTGGTCATGCCGGTTTTTATCGGCGGTTTATAAAAGATTTTTCTAAAATCGCTAAACCACTTACACAGTTGCTTTTGAAGGATGCCCCTTTCGCGTTTACTGATGAGTGTGTCGAGTCTTTTGACAGGATTAAACAGGCTTTGATTTCTGCGCCGATTATGCAACCTCCGGATTGGAGTCTTCCGTTCGAGGTGATGTGCGATGCGAGTGATTACGCATTGGGCGCCGTTTTGGGTCAAAGACGCGACAAAGCTTTGCATGCTATCTACTATGCAAGCAAGACACTAGACGAGGCCCAGGTTAACTACGCGACGACAGAGAAGGAACTTCTTGCAGTGGTCTTTGCGTTGGAGAAATTTCGGACTTACTTGGTGGGTTCAAAGGTCATAGTCTACACCGATCACGCGGCTTTGAAGTATTTGCTAGCGAAGAAGGAGGCGAAGCCGCGGTTGATTCGTTGGATACTACTGTTGCAGGAATTTGACCTTGAGATTCGCGACAAGAAAGGGGCAGAGAATGTGGTTGCTGATCATTTGTCCCGGTTAAGATTTGATGGAGGAGGCATTTCGTTGCCTATTGATGATTCTTTTCCCGACGACTCGCTGATGTGCGTCGGGAGTGTAGGTTCGGGCACTCAACCTGAGCCGTGGTATGCTAACTTTGCCAACTTTCTGGTTGGTCGACACATGAATGATGATTTGAGCTCCCAACAGAAGAAAAAGTTCTTGCATGATGTTAAGAGCTACTTTTGGGATGATCCGCACCTGTTTAAGGTGTGTGCAGATGGGTTGTATCGGCGATCGTCCCTCGGTGGGAGGTTGCATTCCAGGCGGTGTCACTCCTCGCCTTATGGAGGACACCACGGTCCTTCTCGCATGATTGCTAAGGTCTTTGCGGGCGGGTTTCTATTGGCCGACTATGTTTCGCGATACGAAGGATTTTGTTGTGAGCTGCGATGCGTGTCAGCGCACCGGGGGTATTTCTAGGAGGCACGAGATGCCTCAAAATCCGATACTTGAGGTCGAGCTATTCGACGTTTGGGGCGTGGATTACCAAGGACCGTTTCCTTCATCTAAAGGGAACCGTTACATTTTGGTTGCGGTTGATTATGTTTCAAAGTGGGTCGAGGCGGTCGCTTCTCCTACTAATGACGCCAAGACGGTCGTTCGTTTGCTAAAGAAGACGATATTCCCTCGTTTCGGTGTACCTCGTGCTTTGATCAGTGATGGTGGAACTCATTTCCACGAACGACAGCTCACCGCTCTACTGGTTAAATACGGTGTCACTCACCGTACTGGACTCGCTTACCACCCACAAACTAGTGGGCAAGTGGAGATTTCTAATCGGGAGATTAAATCAATCCTGGAGAAAGTGGTGGCGAAGTCCCGGAAAGATTGGAGTTTGAAGCTTGATGACACTCTTTGGGCATATCGAGCGGCATTTAAGACACCTATAGGCACCTCGCCTTATAGGTTGGTTCTGATAAATCGTGACATCTCCCCGTCGAGCACGAGTACAAAGCTTATTGGGCAATCAAGGAGCTTAACCTCGACCCGACTCTGTGTGGGGAGAAGAGGCTACTGCAGCTGCACGAGCTTGAAGAATTTCGGTTGCAGTCGTACGAGAATGCGCGTCTCTACAAGGAGCGCACTAAGCGTTGGCACGACGCGAAAATCTTGCCTAGAGAGTTCGCCGTTGGAGATAAGGTATTGCTCTTTAACTCGTTTAAAACTGTTTCCCGGAAAGCTGCGGTCCAAATGGTCTGGACCATATACCGTAACGAAGGTCAGCAAGTTTGGCTATTGCGAATTAGAGACGGACTCGGGAGAACGATTTCAGGCAAATGGACAACGGCTCAAGCTCTACCATCCATCTGCAGTTGTGGGCGTAGTCGAGGTACTCTACCTTGCGCCCCCGGATTCCTCTTGCTGATGAGGTAACATAGTCGTGCGGGACTTTAAACCAGCGCTTCCGGGAGGCAACCCGCGTATTTTGTATTTATTGTAGCATTTTGCTTTTTGCATTTCTTTTCGTTCTTTCGGTGAGGTGAGAGTGAGGGTACTAATAATTCAATTGAGATGTGCAGGATTTCGAGGGATTCGATACTTAGAATTTTTGCGGTTTTCACGCAGAAGCGCATGGGAGCCGGGCCGACCGTGCCCCCAACCGTACGCCAGACTTCAATTTTAAAGCTCGAAAAAGACTTAGAAAAAAAATTGAAAAAGCATCGTGGTTTGCCGACCGTCACGGCCGACCGCCGTCCGTTTTCCAGCCTCTTTAAATACCCGCCGGATGCCACAATTCCTTCATAATCCAATTTTATTTCCACTCTCTAACTTCTCTCTATACAATTTCGTCCCATTTTCTCTAAAACCCCAAACCCTAACTTCATCATCTTCCCCGAAACACCACCTCAAGTTACTACTCCATTTTAATGGCGGACCGAGGCCAACAACGGAAGCGTGGTCGTGTCACCACTCGTCACCAAGCATCTCTTCCCGACGTCGAGCCCGACGTCGATTTCCCCGAGGTAATATTCGCTACCGAACAACAAAAGTCGAATTTTCAATCTTTTAAGAATCGTCCCCTCCTCCGTACCCGGTTTATTTGCCGGAATACCTTGCGAGCCTTAGGTATAGACGGTGTTACCGAGAAGCTATTTAAGGGTGTCGGCATGGAAAAAATGTTCGGTATGATGCACTTGACGTATTCACGTCTTACTTGGGTATTCTTGAGTTCACTTAAGGTTGGCCAGGCGTTACGGATAGTATCGTGTTAACTTTCCGCCTTATGAACCTTGATTGTACTGTGCCGGTCAAACAACTTGGTACGATTTTTGGTTTCTCGCATCACAAGGAGTATACTGCTCCAGAAAGGTTCAGTGTAGGTGAACTTTGGAGAGCGATCTCGGGCCAACGACCAGAGCCCGGGAAACACATGAGTGCCCCTTACATTCATCAGCCTGCCATTCGCATTTGGCAGCGGTTCATGGGGTGGACGATATTCGGTCGTAACGAGCCTCATAATGTTCGGACCGAGGAGCTTGCTATCCTTGGTCAATACTTGCGTCAAGAACCAAAGCGGTATCACATTGATCTCGCCTACCATCTTGCCCTCCATTTGAGGAAGCTTGCCTCGTCCCCGACTTCTGCTGTCGGCATACATGTGGGTGGTCTCATCACCCGAATTGCAATCAAACTTGTTGGGTTCACCGAAGACCCGCAGAAGGCGGTGCAGGGTGGTGTTCTTTTGGATGTGTCTTACTTGACTGCGCCCTTAACTTGGCTCCGCCCTGCGTCTGGCGGTAGACGTATATGGATGATCGGCGGTAAGGAGAGCGTTCGCCTTCCTGCACCTACACATACTGAGCTTCGTGCAGACCAGGCTACTTATCTGCTTCCTTTTGAGGACACTCCTACCCCCTCTGTTCCCGTCCAGACATATGGGCGACGCTCCACGCAGGGTGCCTCTTCTTCTTCTTATGCTGCTGTTGAGGAGCCGGCTCAGCAGTTTACGGTTCCACCACATACTGCTGCTGGTGGTTCGCAATATTTTGACCTGCACCCTGACATTGTATCGATGATGGGTCGTATGGATTTGGGGCTGACTGGGCTCCGTTCTGATTTCGATGGCTTTCGCCATCAATACGGCGATGACTTGCGCGCGACGCATGCGCGTATCGACAGGGTGTACACCGACCAGGCGTTGAGTCAGTACCCTGCATATGATGCCTATGCGAGGCAGGGCTCCGTCCCACCTGAGGGACCTCACCCGTCCTACTTCACTTGGCCCGACGGCGGGTACACTGACCCGAGCGTCCATGGAGGGTTTACCCTTCAACCTGATTATTACTCTACACCATATACTTGGCCAGATGGTGGGTACGGATATGGGGCTCCGCAGCAGCCCTACACTGGTTTTGGTGACGCGGGCGCGTCTGGATCGGGTGCTGCGGCCTCTGGGATGCCTATTGACGTCGACGATGAGGAGGATGATGAGGATCTTGACGCGGCCATCGATGAGTACGAGGGCGATTCTTCTTAGTGGCATGCTGGCCACTAACCCCTAAGCATATGCTGGCTTGGGGGAATTCCTATTATGTACAGTACGTATTCTCTTCTTTTCTTTTTACGTTCCTTCCCCATTTATTTTTAGGTCCTTCAGTTGTGTTTTTATGGATGTTGGTTGTTGTTTGCTGCTGATCACACTGAGGACATTGTGATGTTTAGGCTTGGGGGAGGAATTAGGTTTTATTTTCATTTTTGTATTTGTGTGTTAGTTTGCTAGTTTTACTGCTTTCTGTTTTCAAAAATGTCAAAAATCAAAAAAAAAATAGAGTCAGTTTAGATGTAGAAACGTGCAAAGCGACGATGATTTCATTTGCTTAATGCTTGTCCTTTTTCTATACACTTGACGTGATTGAGCATGCGCTTTTCATGCGGTCTTGAGTCGGTCTTACGAGTCAGTTGTTTGGTATGCCATTGTTGAACCTAGACTTGACCGTGTTTTAGTGAAACTACATATATATAGCGAGGATTAGAGCCTCCAAGGCCAGTGACATCTATGACTGGTCTCCTTGTTTGCTAGGGTGTTTGTAGTTTCTCCTCGTGCAGGGCGTAATATTAACATGCATAAGTGTGAATTCGATCTGCTTAATACTGAGTCGTGTCGGGTTGGTGGCTAGCGGTATTACATGAGGAAAGGCAGCATTATACTTGTTTTATGAACTCCACATTAGCTAAATGGCCTATTTTTCTTACCCTTTAGATTATAGGTTACCACTTTTTGCACCCCGTCCTAGCCTTAAAGCTTGTTTTCGTACCACATTTTGATTACCCACTTACCTTTTCAGTTTACCTACCCTTACGGGACAGTTGCATATTGATTTTGGTTTGTTGGTTATTGCTTGAGGCGTTAAGTTGAGGTCGCAGAAAAGAGTCGCAAGTTGGAAGGATCTATTGTCTTCTGTCGTCAACTGTTACCCCTTTTAATCTTGTTGCATTTTATTTCGAAAAAAAAAAAGAAAAGAAAAACACGAAAAGGCCTGGGAGCCGGCCGACCGGCAGCCGGCCCCCGACCGGCGCCGAATAAAAAAAAAAAAAAAAACAAAAAAAAAAACAAAAAAAAAAAAGAGAAAAGAAAGAAAAACACAAAAATATGTTATTTCATTTGGGGTTTTGTACATAATGCGGTTGCATGACGTGATTATTCGACTACTCTTACGGAGGTTGTTATTTGAGCTTGAGTTCAGTTTTTGCCTCTTAGCCGATTGAGTTGGGTTGATTGTTGTGGCGAGTTGGTTTCGTAGTTATATGCAACTACCGATCTTAGCTCCTCTTATCCTAAACGCGCTTGGCGCAACCACCTTTCACCCTTCACCCTGGCCTTCCCGCGTAAGTCCTTGGCATGTATTCTGGTCATTCGTTTGGTTGGACATGTAGTTTGGTTGTAGAGATCGTTTTCACATTAGATTGCAGGCGTGTTTCACGAGTCGAGTAGGTGAGTGTGTTTTCTTGCATCTTTACAGAATATTCACATATACTCACCCTGTTCTCTTATGAGTGTAGAGTGAAACCCGTGAGGATACTAATTCAACGGTCTTGCAGGGTCGACGGTTCAACGTATTAGCTTCCTGCAGCTTGATTAGTTTGTATCGTGCTTATTTCCGCAGTTGGGAATTTATTCCTAACACTTTTGATTGCTCATGATCGTTAGGTTGTGTATGTTTTAGTGACTATCGCATGTTTAGCTCTGAGTCGCTGTTTCTCGTCTTTTGTATTAGTTTGTATGGTTTGTTTAGTTGTTAGATGAGTTGCTTGCTCGAGGACGAGCAAGAGTCTGGCTTGGGGGAATTTGATAGCGGTTATTTTTATATGTTTTTTACCCCCGTCCCGAGCTGCTTTTTATTGTCAAAATGCGTCCTTCGGGGCCATTTTGTTCTCACATATCGTCCTAGAGGCGCTTTTGTTGTATTTCCGTATTTTGCAGGATTTTATTCATTTCCTAGGCATTTGAGCTGAAAAGTGGGTAGACGGAAATCCAAAGGACGATGTAGAGTTGAGCTCGGGACCGAAAGCCGAGAATTAAAGTTAAGGGGTCGAAATATTGCAAGAGCTAGCAATGGCCCAAGAAGAATTTGGAGTTTTGAGCCCAAAACGTTGGGCTATGTTCAAAAGTGCACCGGAGCCGGTCCAGATACAGACCGGCGGCCGGTCGACCGGCCGTGATGCAGAATTAATTACGGAAGCTGCTGATTAGTGATATATTTAGGAAAACTTAAGTTTAATTTCATCTTATGTTTTAATTTAGACCTAATTACGAATATAGAGTTTGCTGAGTTCTCTTTCATAGTTTACTTTACTGCTTTCATCTTCAACATTGGATTTTAAGTTGGATTTCATCCTGGAACTTTGTAACCGTCGGTACTTCTTAATTTCAATTCAAGCATTCAATTCTGGTAATCATGTCTTTATTTTATTCCTTTGTTAATTTATCGTTTTCCCTAGTTATGAGTAGCTAATCCCCTCGCTAGGGTTGAGGGGGAATTATGCCTTTAATCCGGTGTTTTGTTTAAATTGTTGTGATTGATTAGTTTATACTTGTGCGATTTCTTCCTGCGCGATTAATTGACAATTGAATTTAGGGACGCCTTAATTTAATTGAACTTAGGGTTATATTGATTTAAGATCGAAAGCCTAATCAGTATCAGACCACTACGCGTAATTGATAAGTTGATTTAGTAAGACGCGAGAGCCCGCTAAATTGAACTTAAGGTAACATTGACTCGAGAGAGCTTGTTTTATCCTAATCGCCTTGCCTATTCTGATTGATTGCTATTTTGGTGAAAGTTTATTATCCGGATTATTGTCATAAGGAACCCGAAACCCTGGTCTTTTACCTATTGTTTAAACTCTTTTTACATTGCTTTAGTTTACTCCTTAGTTTTATAGAACTTACAAAACAAACCCTTTTCACACCTTAGGAATAGCCTAGACTTAGTAAACCTGCGAGTATACGTTTCCCTGTGGATTCGACCCTACTGCCACTAGCTACCTTGTTAGTTGACTTTAGGTTACTTTGACTTAGGTGATACGACTTTAGCCTTGTCAATTTTGGCGCCGTTGCCGGGGAAGCGGTTTTATTTCGCTTTTACTTAGTAGGTTATTTCTTTTGTCTCAGGGAACTTCAGTTCCTTGAGGCCGTTTCTCATTTTTCCTTGTAGTTTTTGTTTATGCGCAGGTCACCTACAGGTTTAGTTCCTTTCGATCCCGAACCTGAGCGGACTTTTCGCAAAACGCGAAACTTCTTTAAGGAGATTGCAGCAACATACGCCAACGAGGTTGTGGAAGTTTCGGACGCGGAATCTAGGTCTGAAGCATCGTCCTACGAAGAGGACACTACTCCACCTTCTACTTCTAGTGTTGTTTCTGAGGCGTTTGTGACTATGCCGAGACTTTCAAGTCACTCTTTGCCCAAGACGGAGTCTATTCCTAATGGATTCCAGATGCCCGCAACTTTGCAGGGCAACTTTGAGATTCGCCCCGCCTTCCTTACTTTGGTGGAGCGTAATCAGTTTGGAGGTAATCCGACGGAGGATCCTGGTCGTCATATGCAGGTTTTCACTGATTACTGCTCGACGATTAAGCTGCAGGATTACTCGTAATCGATTAGGAAATGCTGTTCCCTTTCTCACTACGTGATCGCGCTCGTGAGTGGATCACCGATTTAAATAAGGAAGACGCGGGTATTACAGATTGGGATGGGTTGGCTCTTGCATTTTACAAAAAGTATTATCCTCCAGAACGGACGAATCAAATGCGAAGCCAAATCCAAAGCTTTAAGCAAACTTACGACGAATCACTTTCTGAAGCTTGGGAACGTTATAAGAAACTCATCCGTGATTGTCCTCACCACGGGTTGAACGAATGGCTTGTGATCATGACGTTTTACAACGGGTTGTATTCGGAAAGTCGGGCTATCTTGGATTCAGCTGCAAACGGGCGGTTTGCCGACAACGTTGATGATGACCAGGCTTGGGCACTGATCGAGAAAATGGCGATCCATACCTCACAGTACGATCGACCTAGAGGAAATTCTCGCGCAGCTCATAGTGATCGCGAGAAAGATTCTTTGAATGCTTTAACGAGCCAAATTTCGGTTCTAACAATGAAGGTCGACAAGATGAGTGGAGCGGGTTCGTCTAATGCGCAGCAGGTTAATGTCGTTACGGGTCACGATGCAGGTTGCAACAATTGCGGGGCTTCAGGTCATTATGCATACGAGTGCACGGGTTCGCCGGAGCAAGTACATGCTTTTAACACCTATCGTTCTAACTTGCCGTATCAGAACCAACCGGGTTATGATCGTTCTTTACTATCCTATCGGAGTCAGAACGTTCTAAATCCTACTCCGCAGCCGCCGCAACAACAATCAACGTACGTTCCGCCGCATAAGAACTTTCAGCAGAGTTACCAAAGGCCGCCGTACAATCCGCCACAACAATACAACAACAATCAGTCGCAACAAAGCTATCAGCCTCAAGCACAACCGGCTAACGATCCTGTGGCCGAGATGCGTACGATGATGATGTCGATGCAGAAAATGCAGATGGAAACTCAAAAGATGCAGTTGGAAACTAATCAAGCCGTCAAACATTTGGAAACGCAAGTGGCGCAACTCGCTACATCTCAATCGACTCGTCAACCGGGACATTTACCTCCACAAGGTAACCCGCCGCAAAAGCATGAGCAAGCGAATGCTATTCAGCTACGGAGCGGCACGACGTACGATGGTCCGAAAATGCCCGGATCCGATGAGCCTGTTGTTGAGGATATTGAGAATGAAGAGGCAGAAAAGGCTGAAACTGAGGTTATGGATGCTGACAAACGGGCAGAACTTGACGAAACGAGTAATCAGACACCGGAGCCGGTCGACCGGCAGCCGGTCAGCCGGACCGGCTCCAATGTTCTGACGTCTTCGGGAGTTTTTGATAAAATTTCAAATGACTCCAAAGGTAAGGGGATTAAAGGTATGGATTCTTCTTCTCCTGATATCCAGATTAAGCTCCCGTTTCCAAACAGTGCTCGCAACAAGAAGGTTGATCAACAATTCGGTAAGTTTATGGATGTTGTGAAGAATCTTCAAGTCACCGTTCCGTTCACCGAGCTCATCATGCAGGTACCTTCCTATGCTAAGTTTATGAAAGATATTTTGACTAGGAAGCGTTCTATCAGTGACATTGAGACTGTAGCTTTTACGGGAGAGAGCAATTCCCTTTTACTAGGTAAAGCCCCTCCTAAGCTTAAAGACCCGGGTAGTTTTTCTATTCCTTGTACTATAGGAACCCAGGTCATTGATAAGGCATTGTGTGATTTAGGAGCGAGCGTTAGTGTCATGCCCTATTCCGTGTGTGAGAAGCTGAACATGGGGGGGTTGAAGTGCACTAATGTGACCCTACAGATGGCGGATAGGTCGGTTAAGCACCCCTTAGGTGTCTTAGAGGATGTCCCTGTGAGAATTGGGAAGTTTTTCTTTCCGGTTGACTTTATTGTGCTTGATATAGCTGAGGACACCCACATTCCTATCATCTTAGGGCGACCATTCCTACACACGGCGGGGGCGGTGATAGACGTTAAGAATGGGAAGTTGACTTTAGAGGTCGGTGAGGATAAGGTTACCTTTAACCTCACTAATGCTATGCGTAGTCCCATGATTGAGGAGTCTTGTTGCATGATCGATGTTGTTGATACTATTGTTGAGGGGAATTGGCCTCCGTCCCATTTGCGGGACCCCCTTGAGGCGTTTATGGTTTTAGATGCTTGTGCAGGTGACACAGGTTATGGAGCTGTCGTGGATGTGCTGGAGGCAGCTTTGGAAGGACGGCAGCTGAGCCGTAAGGAGAGCGTGTTAGTGAGTGAGTTGGTTCAGCCTACCTATGCTGCAGAGGTAGCGACACCGGAGCTCAAGCCGTTGCCGACTCATTTGAAATATGCTTTTCTTGATGATACGAACTCTTTTCCTGTTATTGTTAGTGCGTCTTTATCTGAGAGTCAGTTGTCTGAACTGCTTGTTGTATTACGTCGTAATAAGAAGGCGCTTGGTTATTGTTTGGATGACTTGAAAGGTATTAGTCCTGATTTTTGTATGCATAGGATTAACCTTGAGGATGGTCATCGCCCCCGTATTCAGGGGCAACGCAGGCTTAACCCTAACATGCAGGACGTTGTGAAGAAGGAGGTCATGAAATTGCTAGATGCAGGTATTATTTACTCGATCTCCGACAGCAAGTGGGTGAGCCCGGTACAGGTGGTTCCTAAGAAAGGTGGAACTACGGTGGTTCGTAACGACAAGAACGAGCTTGTCCCCACTAGAGTTGTTACGGGGTGGCGAATGTGCATTGACTACAGGATGCTGAATGCGGCCACCCGCAAAGATCATTTTCCTCTTCCATTTATTGATCAGATGCTTGAAAGGTTAGCTTCTCACTCGTTCTTTTGTTATTTGGACGGGTACTCTGGGTTCTTTCAGATCCCTATTCATCCTGATGATCAGGAGAAGACTACCTTCACATGTCCCTACGGCACCTTTGCTTATCGCAGGATGCCATTCGGACTGTGTAACGCACCTGCTACTTTTCAGAGATGTATGATGGGGATTTTCTCGGAATTCCTTGAATCTATTATGGAGGTGTTTATGGATGACTTTAGTGTCTATGGCACTAACTTTTCATCTTGTCTGGTTAATTTGGAAAAGGTTTTGAAACGTTGTGTTGAAGTTAACCTTGTTTTGAATTGGGAAAAATGCCACTTCATGGTCAATGAAGGAGTGGTATTGGGTCATATAGTGTCCGAAAAGGGCATCCAAGTTGATAAGGCAAAAGTGCAAGTGGTTGAGCAACTACCACCTCCCGTTTCTGTTAAAGGGGTGCGTAGTTTTCTTGGTCATGCCGGTTTTTATCGACGGTTTATAAAAGATTTTTCTAAAATCGCTAAACCACTTACACAGTTGCTTTTGAAGGATGCCCCTTTCGCGTTTACTGATGAGTGTGTCGAGTCTTTTGACAGGATTAAACAGGCTTTGATTTCTGCGCCGATTATGCAACCTCCGGATTGGAGTCTTCCGTTCGAGGTGATGTGCGATGCGAGTGATTACGCATTGGGCGCCGTTTTGGGTCAAAGACGCGACAAAGCTTTGCATGCTATCTACTATGCAAGCAAGACACTAGACGAGGCCCAGGTTAACTACGCGACGACAGAGAAGGAACTTCTTGCAGTGGTCTTTGCGTTGGAGAAATTTCGGACTTACTTGGTGGGTTCAAAGGTCATAGTCTACACCGATCACGCGGCCTTGAAGTATTTGCTAGCGAAGAAGGAAGCAAAGCCGCGGTTGATTCGTTGGATACTACTGTTGCAGGAATTTGACCTTGAGATTCGCGACAAGAAAGGGGCAGAGAATGTGGTTGCTGATCATTTGTCCCGGTTAAGATTTGATGGAGGAGGCATTTCGTTGCCTATTGATGATTCTTTTCCCGACGACTCGCTGATGTGCGTCGGGAGTGTAGGTTCGGGCACTCAACCTGAGCCGTGGTATGCCAACTTTGCCAACTTTCTGGTTGGTCGACACATGAATGATGATTTGAGCTCCCAACAGAAGAAAAAGTTCTTGCATGATGTTAAGAGCTACTTTTGGGATGATCCGCACCTGTTTAAGGTGTGTGCAGATGGGTTGTATCGGCGATGCGTCCCTCAGTGGGAGGTTGCCGGTATTCCAGAGCGGTGTCACTCCTCGCCTTATGGAGGACACCACGGTCCTTCTCGTACAGTTGCTAAGGTGCTGCAGTCGGGTTTCTATTGGCCGACTATGTTTCGCGATACGAAGGATTTTGTTGTGAGCTGCGATGCGTGTCAGCGCACCGGGGGTATTTCTAGGAGGCACGAGATGCCTCAAAATCCGATACTTGAGGTCGAGCTATTCGACGTTTGGGGCGTGGATTACCAAGGACCGTTTCCTTCATCTAAAGGGAACCGTTACATTTTGGTTGCGGTTGATTATGTTTCAAAGTGGGTCGAGGCGGTCGCTTCTCCTACTAATGACGCCAAGACGGTCGTTCGTTTGCTAAAGAAGACGATATTCCCTCGTTTCGGTGTACCTCGTGCTTTGATCAGTGATGGTGGAACTCATTTCCACGAACGACAGCTCACCGCTCTACTGGTTAAATACGGTGTCACTCACCGTACTGGACTCGCTTACCACCCACAAACTAGTGGGCAAGTGGAGATTTCTAATCGGGAGATTAAATCAATCCTGGAGAAAGTGGTGGCGAAGTCCCGGAAAGATTGGAGTTTGAAGCTTGATGACACTCTTTGGGCATATCGAACGGCATTTAAGACACCTATAGGCACCTCGCCTTATAGGTTGGTTTACGGTAAATCGTGTCATCTCCCCGTCGAGCTCGAGTACAAAGCTTATTGGGCAATCAAGGAGCTTAACCTCGACCCGACTCTGTGTGGGGAGAAGAGGCTACTGCAGCTGCACGAGCTTGAAGAATTTCGGTTGCAGTCGTACGAGAATGCGCGTCTCTACAAGGAGCGCACTAAGCGTTGGCACGACGCGAAAATCTTGCCTAGAGAGTTCGCCGTTGGAGATAAGGTATTGCTCTTTAACTCTCGTTTAAAACTGTTTCCCGGAAAGCTGCGGTCCAAATGGTCTGGACCATATACCGTAACGAAGGTCAGCAAGTTTGGCTATTGCGAATTAGAGACGGACTCGGGAGAACGATTTCAGGCAAATGGACAACGGCTCAAGCTCTACCATCCATCTGCAGTTGTGGGCGTAGTCGAGGTACTCTACCTTGCGCCCCCGGATTCCTCTTGCTGATGAGGTAACATAGTCGTGCGGGACTTTAAACCAGCGCTTCCGGGAGGCAACCCGCGTATTTTGTATTTATTGTAGCATTTTGCTTTTTGCATTTCTTTTCGTTCTTTCGGTGAGGTGAGAGTGAGGGTACTAATAATTCAATTGAGATGTGCAGGATTTCGAGGGATTCGATACTTAGAATTTTTGCGGTTTTCACGTGTAAAGCGCATGGGAGCCGGCCGACCGGCAGCCGGCCCCCAACCGGCGCCGTACCCCCAATTTTAAAGCTCGAAAAAGACTTAGAAAAAAAATTGAAAAAAGCATCAGGGCCGGTCGACCGGCCGCCGGTCGGACCGGCCGTCCCGTTTTTTCCAGCCTCTTTAAATACCCGCCGGATGCCACAATTCCTTCATAATCCAATTTTATTTCCACTCTCTAACTTCTCTCTATACAATTTCGTCCCATTTTCTCTAAAACCCCAAACCCTAACTTCATCATCTTCCCCGAAACACCACCTCAAGTTACTACTCCATTTTAATGGCGGACCGAGGCCAACAACGGAAGCGTGGTCGTGTCACCACTCGTCACCAAGCATCTCTTCCCGACGTCGAGCCCGACGTCGATTTCCCCGAGGTAATATTCGCTACCGAACAACAAAAGTCGAATTTTCAATCTTTTAAGAATCGTCCCCTCCTCCCTACCCGGTTTATTTGCCGGAATACCTTGCGAGCCTTAGGTATAGACGGTGTTACCGAGAAGCTATTTAAGGGTGTCGGCATGGAAAAAATGTTCGGTATGATGCACTTGACGTATTCACGTCTTACTTGGGAATTTTTGAGTTCACTTAAGGTTGACCGGGGGCGTTCGGCGGATAGTATCGTGTTAACTTTCCGCCTTATGAACCTTGATTGTACTGTGCCGGTCAAACAACTTGGTACGATTTTTGGTTTCTCGCATCACAAGGAGTATACTGCTCCAGAAAGGTTCAGTGTAGGTGAACTTTGGAGAGCGATCTCGGGCCAACGACCAGAGCCCGGGAAACACATGAGTGCCCCTTACATTCATCAGCCTGCCATTCGCATTTGGCAGCGGTTCATGGGGTGGACGATATTCGGTCGTAACGAGCCTCATAATGTTCGGACCGAGGAGCTTGCTATCCTTGGTCAATACTTGCGTCAAGAACCAAAGCGGTATCACATTGATCTCGCCTACCATCTTGCCCTCCATTTGAGGAAGCTTGCCTCGTCCCCGACTTCTGCTGTCGGCATACATGTGGGTGGTCTCATCACCCGAATTGCAATCAAACTTGTTGGGTTCACCGAAGACCCGCAGAAGGCGGTGCAGGGTGGTGTTCTTTTGGATGTGTCTTACTTGACTGCGCCCTTAACTTGGCTCCGCCCTGCGTCTGGCGGTAGACGTATATGGATGATCGGCGGTAAGGAGAGCGTTCGCCTTCCTGCACCTACACATACTGAGCCGTGCGCACTGTGCTACTTATCTGCTTCCTTTTGAGGACACTCCTACCCCCTCTGTTCCCGTCCAGACATATGGGCGACGCTCCACGCAGGGTGCCTCTTCTTCTTCTTATGCTGCTGTTGAGGAGCCGGCTCAGCAGTTTACGGTTCCACCACATACTGCTGCTGGTGGTTCGCAATATTTTGACCTGCACCCTGACATTGTATCGATGATGGGTCGTATGGATTTGGGGCTGACTGGGCTCCGTTCAGATTTTGATGGCTTTCGCCATCAATACGGCGATGACTTACGCGCGACGCATGCGCGTATTGACAGGATATACACCGACCAGGCGTTGAGTCAATACCCTGCATATGATGCCTATGCGAGGCAGGGCTCCGTCCCACCTGAGGGACCTCACCCGTCCTACTTCACTTGGCCCGACGGCGGGTATACTGACCCGAGCGTCCATGGAGGGTTTACCCTTCAACCTGATTATTACTCTACACCATATACTTGGCCAGATGGTGGGTACGGATATGGGGCTCCGCAGCAGCCCTACACTGGTTTTGGTGACGCGGGCGCGTCTGGATCGGGTGCCGCGCCTGGGATGCCTATTGGCGTCGACGATGAGGAGGATGATGAGGATCTTGACGCGCCATCGATGAGTACGAGGGCGATTCTTCTTAGTGGCATGTCGCCACTAACCCCGAGCATATCTTTGGCTTGGGGAATTCCTATTATGTACAGTACGTATTCTCTTCTTTTCTTTTTACGTTCCTTCCCCATTTATTTTTAGGTCCTTCAGTTGTGTTTTTATGGATGTTGGTTGTTGTTTGCTGCTGATCACACTGAGGACATTGTGATGTTTAGGCTTGGGGGAGGAATTAGGTTTTATTTTCATTTTTGTATTTGTGTGTTAGTTTGCTAGTTTTACTGCTTTCTGTTTTCAAAAATGTCAAAAATCAAAAAAAAAATAGAGTCAGTTTAGATGTAGAAACGTGCAAAGCGACGATGATTTCATTTGCTTAATGCTTGTCCTTTTTCTATACACTTGACGTGATTGAGCATGCGTTTTTCATGCGGTCTTGAGTCGGTCTTACGAGTCAGTTGTTTGGTATGCCATTGTTGAACCTAGACTTGACCGTGTTTTAGTGAAACTACATATATATAGCGAGGATTAGAGCCTCCAAGGCCAGTGACATCTATGACTGGTCTCCTTGTTTGCTAGGGTGTTTGTAGTTTCTCCTCGTGCAGGGCGTAATATTAACATGCATAAGTGTGAATTCGATCTGCTTAATACTGAGTCGTGTCGGGTTGGTGGCTAGCGGTATTACATGAGGAAAGGCAGCATTATACTTGTTTTATGAACTCCACATTAGCTAAATGGCCTATTTTTCTTACCCTTTAGATTATAGGTTACCACTTTTTGCACCCCGTCCTAGCCTTAAAGCTTGTTTTCGTACCACATTTTGATTACCCACTTACCTTTTCAGTTTACCTACCCTTACGGGACAGTTGCATATTGATTTTGGTTTGTTGGTTATTGCTTGAGGCGTTAAGTTGAGGTCGCAGAAAAGAGTCGCAAGTTGGAAGGATTTATTGTCTTTTGTCGTCAACCGTTACCCCTTTTTAATCTTGTTGCATTTTATTTCGAAAAAAAAGAAAAAAAAAAAGAAGAAAAACACGAAAGGCACAGGAGTCGACGACAAGAAAGCTCCCGGCCACGCCGAATAAACAAAATAAAAAAACAAAAACGAAAAAAAAAAGAAAAGAAAGAAAAACACAAAAATATGTTATTTCATTTGGGGTTTTGTACATAATGCGGTTGTATGACGTGATTATTCGACTACTCTTACGGAGGTTGTTATTTGAGCTTGAGTTCAGTTTTTGCCTCTTAGCTGATTGAGTTGGGTTGATTGTTGTGGCGAGTTGGTTTCGTAGTTATATGCAACTGCCGATCTTAGCTCCTCTTATCCTAAACGCGCTTGGCGCAACCACCTTTCACTCCTTCACCTGGCCTTCCCGCCGTATGTCCTTGGCATGTATTCTGGTCATTCGTTTGGTTGGACATGTAGTTTGGTTGTAGAGATCGTTTTCACATTAGATTGCAGGCGAGTTTCACGAGTCGAGTAGGTGAGTGTGTTTTCTTGCATCTTTACAGAATATTCACATATACTCACCCAGTTCTCTTATGAGTGTAGAGTGAAACCCGTGAGGATACTAATTCAACGGTCTTGGCAGGTCGACGGTTCAACGTATTAGCTTCCTGCAGCCTTGATTAGTTTGTATCGTGCTTATTTCATGATTGGGAATTTATTCCTAACACTTTTGATTGCTCATGATCGTTAGGTTGTGTATGTTTTAGTGACTATCGCATGTTTAGCTCTGAGTCGCTGTTTCTCGTCTTTTGTATTAGTTTGTATGGTTTGTTTAGTTGTTAGATGAGTTGCTTGCTCGAGGACGAGCAAGAGTCTGGCTTGGGGGAATTTGATAGCGGTTATTTTTATATGTTTTTTACCCCCGTCCCGAGCTGCTTTTTATTGTCAAAATGCGTCCTTCGGGGCCATTTTGTTCTCACATATCGTCCTAGAGGCGCTTTTGTTGTATTTCCGTATTTTGCAGGATTTTATTCATTTCCTAGGCATTTGAGCTGAAAAGTGGGTAGACGGAAATCCAAAGGACGATGTAGAGTTGAGCTCGGGACCGAAAGCCGAGAATTAAAGTTAAGGGGTCGAAATATTGCAAGAGCTAGCAATGGCCCAAGAAGAATTTGGAGTTTTGAGCCCAAAACGTTGGGCTATGTTCAAAAGTGCACCGGAGCCGGTCCAGATATAGAGATGGTCGGCCGACCTACCGTGATGCACTAATTAATTACTAAGTCTGATTAGTGATATATTTAGGAAAACTTAAGTTTAATTTCATCTTATGTTTTAATTTAGACCTAATTACGAATATAGAGTTTGCTGAGTTCTTTTTCATAGTTTACTTTACTGCTTTCATCTTCAACATTGGATTTTAAGTTGGATTTCATCCTGGAACTTTGTAACCGTCGGTACTTCTTAATTTCAATTCAAGCATTCAATTCTGGTAATCATGTCTTTATTTTATTCCTTTGTTAGTTTATCGTTTTCCCTAGTTATGAGTAGCTAATCCCCTCGCTAGGGTTGAGGGGGAATTATGCCTTTAATCCGGTGTTTTGTTTAAATTGTTGTGATTGATTAGTTTATGCTTGTGCGATTTCTTCCTGCGCGATTAATTGACAATTGAATTTAGGGACGCCTTAATTTAATTGAACTTAGGGTTATATTGATTTAAGATCGAAAGCCTAATCAGTATCAGACCACTACGCGTAATTGATAAGTTGATTTAGTAAGACGCGAGAGCCCGCTAAATTGAACTTAAGGTAACATTGACTCGAGAGAGCTTGTTTTATCCTAATCGCCTTGCCTATTCTGATTGATTGCTATTTTGGTGAAAGTTTATTATCCGGATTATTGTCATAAGGAACCCGAAACCCTGGTCTTTTACCTATTGTTTAAACTCTTTTTACATTGCTTTAGTTTACTCCTTAGTTTTATAGAACTTACAAAACAAACCCTTTTCACACCTTAGGAATAGCCTAGACTTAGTAAACCTGCGAGTATACGTTTCCCTGTGGATTCGACCCTACTGCCACTAGCTACCTTGTTAGTTGACTTTAGGTTACTTTGACTTAGGTGATACGACTTTAGCCTTGTCAAAATTCATCTTGCGTTTGTGAGCCGTGTGTTCAGGGTTTTTGAATGAGTGAACCTGACAAAGTTTCAAACTTTTAGTGATTCTAAAAGGGAAGAAAAGACTCAACGAAAAATCGCATTCACGACCAAAGAAAAAGCAAAAAGTGTAAAAAGTGGGTGCATGATTTGACTCGTGTTTTTTTAGCTTTTAAAAGACACGGGAAGCTTTTGAGGTAGAGGCATATTGATACGTCCCTAATCTCGAGGTAGGAAAATTTGTATGATCATAACCTGATTAACCCGATTTAGCGGTACGTTGCTAGGGGTTTATCATTAGATTATGACAAAAGGATCAAACCGAAGTGGCGATAGGCTAGTCGATCTGAGAATGTTAAAATTGGGTAAAAGGTAATTATTTGTTTGCCTTTTACGTGTGACTCAGGATATTAAATCAAAATGATGATAAGTCACTCGATTCAAAAGTGTAAATTAACGGGTTCGCATTTGAACGAGCCCGCGTTTTTGTTTTTTAAGAGAAAAAGATCAAGTTAAAATCGGGATGACTAATGAGTCACTCGACTTAGAGCTAATTCTAAAGTACAAAAGGTTAATTTCGTTTTAAAATATCCGAAATGAATTGACATTCTCGGGTTTTTGCTCTGTGAAATGTTTCGCAATAAATGTATTATGACGATACGTCAGTCGCATAATTCATTTACGTTTTGAAAAGGATTGGAAATATAGTGATTATTTCCGACCGGTTTTAAATGTCGCGGCGTATCATTTGTCAGGTTCAATTGACTATAGGTCAATGACCCTGATTGTATGTTTTTAAAAGTATGACCTTTTGAAAGATATCTGAAAAAAAGTATTTTCAAAATGGACGTATTTTAAATGTATAATGCCTAGGAAATGTTTTTGCATGCAATTGTTTTGAAAGACGACTATAGTGAGGGTACTATAGCTTCGCACTTGTACATATAAACACAGGTTTTTGGTTTATAGGGTAAGGTTCCCTCCGGCCATTCCCGCAACGTTTAGGTAGGGTTATCCGCAAGATTGCACACGTCTTAGGTGTGAATTCAATACGGGCTCTAGAGCGGCCGAGTTTGACTGGTTACGATCGTTTGTACGGATGCCGTACTTGTAATCGTGGAGGGGCGAGAGATCGACGTGTCCAGAGTTATCTCACTTATGAAGCGAGCGTTACTAGGGGCCGTCCCTCGAAGGGTGTGGTTATGAATCAGGAGGATTCGACTCAACGTATTTTTGCCCAAATATCGAAAGCGTAAATGTTTTCAAAATTTCAAGCTTCACTTCTTTATGTTTTTAAAATAAAAGAAAAACTAGTTTTCAAAAATAATAAAAAATCATGCTCGTCCCCAGCGGAGTCGCCAACTGAAGGTACCGGGAAGGATGAGACCTATCGACGCCTACTGCGCTTGAGCCTCGCCCCGGGTGGGAAGCGCCAGTCTTGAATGCGCCTCGCAGGAAAGAGTGCGTTTGCGAATTGCGATAGTGAAAAATGGGGGAGATCATTGCATGAATTTGTGATCAAAAGGAAATATAGAAAAATCATTTTGAAATGTATTTTCGGAGTCGCCACCAAATATTAAAGGAATTTGGAACCTATTCAACGCGTCTTGAAATACAAGACACGAGTGTCTCAGATTTCAAGGTGCGTCGATACCTATCCGTCTGAGGTTATTGTGAAACCAGAGAAAGGATTCGGAGTGAGGTTACTTTTCAAAAGTCTTGACAAAATGTATTTTGAAAACAGTAATAAAAAAGCCTACGTAAAAGTAGTCTCTAATAATTTGAAAACATTTACTTAATTTCGATATTTGGGCTAAAAGTCACGCTACGTACAAGTGCGAATAAGTATGACTCGATAAAAATGCATAAATAATGTAAATCGTCAAAATAATGACATTTTGCTATAGGAAATATACGTTAAATAATAATTTATTAACTAAATTATTACAATAAACGTTATTTTCCGACCTCGTATTTGACTCTAAGAATTTGTGAAAAACCCTCGGTTTTGCATGTTTAAAAGACTAAATGAAACGGTACAATTTAGCGTCGAATCTGTGATTTTAGTCGTAATTTAATGCATGAATGAGAATTTGCATAATTATAAAAGTGACGTCGGTTTGCTTTAGTGATATTGAGTCGTTATTTATGCGATATTGGCGAGGTTTAGACGGATTCTGAATCCGAATTGCTACAACCGTATTACGAATACGGCTTCGCTAATGCCAATATCGGGTTGGGGTTAATGTAACCGCTTTGTCCGAGTCTCAAACGTCCAAAACGTAGGTAAAATGTTACCTTTCGAAAATGCAAAGACGGTATTTTTGAGTGGATTTTGTAAGTGTGTTAATGTGTTGGATGATTAAGAGGTATTTTGGAATGAATGTAAGGGTTGATATTTATAGGAAATGGCTCGTTTTTGTGCATGGACAAAACTAAATCGCCTGTATGTTTTGATTTAGTTTCAGTGCAGCCGCCAAATGAAATAAAAGAACCAGGGCTGCAGCAGAAAAAGATAATCGCCTGTTTTACAGGCGTTTAAATATTAAATCGCCTGTTTACAGGCGATTTAAAACTTGTTCTAGTGGGCTACTAAGCCGCCTTTGGTCATGGTGATGCGTTTTAGGGGTGATGATTGTGTTTGTGATGTAATTAACGTGTGTATAAAGTTTAATTTGGGCCAATTAGTTTTGGTCCAAATTTTGGTTTTCGTGTTTCGGTTTTTGTCGTGTTTTTCGGTTTTGGCTCGAAATAAAATAATATTAAAGTATATTATTTTACGGTCTCGTAGAGTCTAATTTTGTGAAAATGTGACACGGAACGCTGATAGGATTGGTCGCACTCTCCTAATCAAAAATAGACCGGACAAACACTAACGGGTAGCAAGGGTAAGTCGGGGTCGAATCCACAGGGAGAAGGTTGCAATGTTGGTTATTTTTAGCGATTCTAGTCTCGGTTCGAGTGGTTGTGGTTACTAAAGCTATAGCGAAAGAGTAAAGGGTTTAAACGATGAAAGAAAGGTCTAGGGAATCGGTTTAGGCACGGGGTAAGCTAGGTCAAAGGATGGTGATCGGAATGAGTAGGAAATCGCTCTCGCTAAGGGTAAAGCTAGGCCTCTCGGTCTTAAGCTTCCTTTAGGTCTCAAATGCGGGCTCTCGCAACTTACAAGTGAGGGTCCTAATGATTGGTCTCGTACCCTACCTTAAACTCAAAAGATCATCAAAAACAACCCAAGCATGCTAAACCTTGGCCAAGGGATCAACAAACACAATCAAACACAAGACAGTCAAAACGAGCGCGAAAACCTAACTCAAAAGATCATCAAAAACAACCCAAGCATGCACCCATGATTCACCCTTCCTCCCTAGATAATAGACTACTCACTCATAGCGAATTCAACAATGAAAGCAAAGGAGAAAGACGAAAACATGATCAACAATACTATATAATGAAATGACAAACAAATAAGAGAAGTATGAAACAAAACCTAATCAGAAATTGCAAGAGAAAGTGAAATAAGAAAGGCAACAATACCGAAATAGGATGATCAAAGAACTTTTCGAGTCGAGAATTCAAAGTACAAGAAGAAAAATTATTTAAACCCTAAGTTTTGGAGAGAAACTAGTTCTATGAGTCTATAAACTACTGTAAAAATTTCGTCCAAAGTTATGATGTTTTAGGCCTTCAAATAGACGATGTATTTTAAGCCAACGAAGAGTCAAAGCCCGTCCCTGACCTTCGGGACAGGTGTCCCGTCCGGGACCACCACCTTGCTCCATCCCAAGGCCACGGGACAGCCATCCCGTGGTGTTTAGTTTGCAACCACTTTTTGGCACTTCCTTAGCTTATTTTTGCTTTCTTGTCGTCCTAAGGCATAGGGACAAGGCCTAGGTCGTCCCAAGGCATAGGGACGAGTTCCAAAATGATATTAAGAGCTTCAAATTCAGTCCCGAGGTCCCGGAACACCTTCAAACATCAAAACAAGGCTCGCGTGCAAGCGAAACGCAACGAAACCAACTCGAAACATCACGAAACTTTACGAAACTTCACGAAACCTCCCGAATAGCATCCTAACCTTCAAATAAGCGCGTGTACCTGCAAAATGGACACAAAAACGCAGCAGAGCCAAAACGGAGAGAAATAGGAGCTAAAACGCAATCAAAAGCACGGGAAACGCAAAGTAAAGCTCGTGAAGCAGGTGCTAAATATAAGTAAATATATGAGACATCAAACTCCCCCAAACCGAACCGTTGCTTGTCCTCAAGCAACCAAGCGTGACAGAAAACAGAGGACAAAGCGAGCAAAGAATGTAACAACCTGGTTTTTAGTCGACTTTAATTACTAAGGCGGAAATTAATTAAGTCTTAAACCAGCGTTATTAATTATACATAAACCCAAATATTACAACCATCGTTCAAGAGTTGAATGAAACAACTCTAAATACGGTACTTTAAAAGAGTAGCGTTAAATATATTACATATCTCTCAAAAGCAACAAAAGTAAAGCGTGAAAACGTCTCGTGGCCCCATCCAAAATCCAGCTCCTGGTCCACGATCGTCCTGCACAATAAACTATGGGGGGATGCCATTGAATGACAAAGGACTAGCTATGCTCATACTTACCCTCGGTTTCAATTACTTTGATTTAATATTATCGCTTCATAAATACAACATTATGATAAAAATGTAATCATGCTTATTCAAATAGCATATAAAGACATATAAGTCATAATAAGCATGCGGTTTAAAGCGATAAATCATATAAGCATGATATTGATTAGGAAGGCAAATAATGTATCATAGCATAGCAATAGTGTCACAATATACAACAGGATTACAAAGCGATATCAGATCGCATACAAACATATATAATGTATCATAATCATCATACAGACTCGATTCATTTCAGAAAGTTGTGGTCTTTAATTTTCGAAGATGGTACACACTCGTTCTCATTTAATCAGACAACAAACAACACATACTGCTTACGAGCCTGACCACTGAGTAGGTCTTTGTACTCTGATCGATTGCATCTCACTTCCATAGTGCAGACTTACTCGACTCGTAAACCACGCCGAATACTATAATACTTGCATCTCATCCTCTAGTGTTCGAAATGATTCGAACTTCAGATACAATCTCGTCAAGTGATCTGTACATGTGGCAAGAACGAATGCTAGTGTCGCGCCCACTAAGAACGAAACACGGCAAGGAGACTTGAACCGCTATAATCGGCATTAATCGCCACGGTGCCCTGGTAACTTTAGCGAAATAGGGGAATAAAACCCTAGTCTAGTACATGTACACTAGTATCCAATTTAAGAATGGGCTATGCTAATCATAGAGCACCTTAACTCAGGATAAAACGACTATTTCCTAAAGCCTGAGACAAAAGCCTTGGCATATTCATTATCTTGTCCGGCAATGGCGACCGCCACAAGACTATCTTAACCCCACTTCACTCACGATTGACGTTCCCTTATCTGAGGCCCAAGCTTGACCTTTTATTTAAACATACTCATGATTTATTATTTATTTGATATTACATATCACATGTTTCTAGACTCTCCTAGTCTCATCGTCAAACGTTTAAGTATTTGTAGGTTTCATATGATCACATAACACGTTCGTTTATTATTTGAAGTGTTGTTAATTATTAACATTTTTAAGATTTTAAATTGAAACGTTGATTAGTATGTCCAAATTTTATTTAAGTGTTTTTCAAACACTTTAGGTTATTTACTTCTTCATTTTAAATTTTCTATACTTAGTAAAATTTTCAATTATTTTCAGTATTTCACTATTCACTTTTTACTATTCATAAATCACTATTCACTTGACCCTATTCATTGGTCACTATTCATCGTATTTTTATACGTATTCGTATTTTTATACTTCGTATTTTATACGTATTTTTATACTTATACGTATTCCTATACTTGTACGTATTCTTATACTTGTACGTATTTCTATGTTTATACGTATTTTTATACTTAAACTATTTTAGTATAATACTAAACTTGTTTTTATTTTCTAAGTACAAATTTCTAGTTTCAAAGTCGTTAGGTTCGTTTTGTACTTAGGCGATTTTTGAAAATATTTTAAAGTCTAGTTTTAAAAATGTTAGGTTCGGTTTGTATTTAGTGATTTTTGAAAATATCTAAAAGTCTAGTTTTAAAAACGTTAAGTTCATTTTGTATTTAGTGATTTGTGAAAATATTTTAAAATGTAAGACTCGGTTAAATTTAGTCGTCTATTTATTTAAGTTAGTGATAGTATCGTGGATGATTCATTTATAGTCCGTATGTCCAAATTCAATAATCCAATAGCAAAGGTAGTATCACACGATTTAATTCATTTTTATAACGGTTAACATATTTTCATCGGTTTATAATAATTTATTTCTAACTAAATCGATTTATACCAAAGTTCATTTCTAACAACTAGTCAACTTTAGTGACTTAGATATAATTTCATTTTGATTAAATTTAGCCCATTTTTAATGGTAAAACCGTGTGGTTTTATTTATGTGGTAGAATTGATTTATTTCTTTTAATTTCTTAATTCAATTCATTAACTACTAATTAAATTATTTTAACAATTAAACTAAAAAGTGACAAAACAAATTTTAACACTAAAAAGGAGCCTAATGCCGTGAGGTTGTCATGGTGGTGTTCAATTTTTCATTTTTCAATTTTTATCGGTTTTTAGTTTAAAGTCTTTATATTTTAATTATTCTAATTATACTAAAATGATTTAAACTAAAATGAAATTTACTAAAAATTTCATTTACATTATGAATAGTGTTTTTCAACACTTTAATTTTCTAACTTTTTATTCTTAATGATTTTGTTAGTTTAATTTATATAGTTGTTAATATAATAACTTATTAGTTAATAAAAACAATAAATAACAACAAACATAAAAACATTATAAATCAAAATTTGCATAAACATGAAGAACATATGAACATCATCATGAACAACTCAAGAACATTAAGAACACCAAATATAAAGTTAAGAACATAACTTGAAATTTTAACATTTAATAATTTATTTTTCTATTTTAATTTTTTTACATGAATACCTCCATTTTATACTAACTTAACTTAAAATATAATTTACAAAAATTGAAAGTGAAAAATTATAAAATAAAAAGGGAAATGTCGAGTGTATGGGTATGTATGTATATATTTTTGTTTTCGATTTTTAATCACTTTAAACTCAAAGTTAATATTTCACATAATTTTTATACATGATCTCTACTTAAATAAAACATAACTAAAGATCAAAATCATAAGAATATAAATTAAAAGTGTTCAAAACTAATTAAATTAATTATATGAACATAATACTACAACTTAACTATTATCATTATTACTTATTTATTATCATTTTATTATATTTCACATAACATACAAACACACACAAATCATGTTTAACATATTTTAGCACAAAAATCATACTCATAAAATTATAATAACAAAACAAATTAATCTACTAAAAAGATAATACAAGACAAAGCTAGTCACCTTAATTAGGATGTTAAGCGTGAGGACCTAAAATAAATTTTAGATCGGATTTTCTTCACCCATATTACCCAAGTTATTCACCCAAATAATCCAAGTAATTAGCTCCTAATATACCCATTAATGAACTTAGAACACTTATGATTTATTAGAAATATTATTAAGGTTTTAATTTAAGTGTTTTTGGATAAAAATGAAAGAAAATAAATGGGAGAAAAGAGAGCAAGTCACACGACATACATGGAGGAGAAATGAAGTGATTTTGCTCCTTGAAAATAAATGAGGAAGTGTTGGTAATAAATTAGGTTAAGTAAAGTGTATGATGTAAGTTTGTTTTAATTAGAAATAATGTTTTAATTAAATGAATATTAGGGAACAAAAAAATACTATTTGCATACTAGTATGCAAATGCACTATTTGGGTAAGGAAATGTTTATTTTGTGTCTAAAAATGTTTTTCACGAATTTGGTCAGTTTTAAAAAGTCGGGCGTCAAATGCGATAAAAGTTAATGTGTGCGCGTTTGACGATTTTTCGAAATATTTCTACTTTTAAATTCTAAGACTAAAATATAAATTTTACTATTCAAGAAAATATTTAAGAGTTGAGGAAGTCGATAAAATTTTCAAAACGAAAGTTTTAGTTAAAAATGATTTTAAATGATCATAAGAATGTAATTACTATAAGAATTTAATTATACTATTAAATTTTATTTTATTTTAGATTTACATTTTAAAAACGATTTTATGAAATATTGTAAGTGTTGTGTGGAGATGAAAAAGAGTAGTAGTGTAATTAGATTAAGTAATGTATGTATTGTATTTGTATTTAGGTTGTATAAACTTTAAATTTAATTAAGTTAAAGTATGTGATGATGGGTTAAGTAGGCATGCAAAAATAGGGTGGCTTGTGTAAGAGTAGTGGAAGGGCTAAACTTGACCATGTGAGGTCTAAGGAGAGCCGGCCTAATGTGGGCAACTTGGGCTCGGTTTTCGTTTTCGGAAATTTCGATTTACGCGCGCGTGAAAAGTTTCGAAATAAAATATATGATTCTAAAATAATGTTTAGAAGTAAGATTGAAAATAAAAATGAAAATAAAACTTGAAGTGTGATTAAAATAAAAATTGGGTTTTGGCTCCTCGAATTTTGATTAAAAATTTACTAGTCCGAAATATATATTTTTTTGGATGAAAGTTAATGATTTAAATAATTAGAATCAAACGTCAAAAAGTTTATCAGTTTAGATTAAGTATAACTTCAAATATCGACAATTTAGGAAAAAGCTAGTTTAATAGAAATGAAATAGTAATTAGATTTTTAATATAATATGATTTATTAAAAAATAATCAAAATGATTATATTATTGATGTTAAGTTTACTTTTTGAAAAATAAAAAGAAAGTGGAAGAGGATAAGGTGGTTTGATTTTTTTGATTTGCGTGTTTGAAATTGTTGACCCGAATTTTCAGAGACGGAAAAAGAATAAGGGTCCATTTTTATAAAATTTTGAAATGTGTTTCTTTTTCAATTCTGAAGATAATAGAACAAACTTTATTTTTCAAAATTTTTAAATTTGGACTTAAGAAAATTTAGTATTATTTGGCGAAAAAAATTCAGTCGCATTTTTATTATATGGAAAAAGGATGAATTTAATTTAAGGAATTAAATTCTTTTATCAAATTGTGTTAAAATAACACGGGGTGTTACAAACCTACCCCCTTAAGAAAAGTTTCGTCCCGAAACTTGAATAGAATGGATAACTACTTGCAGTTGGGCAATGCAGTTAGAGAGGATGACAAGTTTTAACATATTTCGATAATGACTTTTTATTTTGGTGGAATAAGAATTTTCCAAATGTTTGAATTTTTGAATTATTATAAAGATGTTAGATGGAGTGGAAAGATTTGAGGATATAATCATTTCATATTTATAAATAGAATATTTAGAATTAATATAGGAATATTGCTAGATTATTATTTTCAAAATCGACTTCAAAGGGATTTTCAAAAAGGTAGGGCCTAGAAGTTTTGTACGGAATTAATTTAAATTAAAATTATAAAGGTTTTAAAATAAAACAAATTATAATTTTATTTGAAATTAAATTTATAATTCAAAGTTGGTTGAAATAAAGATTTTAAATAATTTTAATCAATGATTTTAAACCATAATATTTTGTCCTACCCCCTTAAGAAAATTTTAAACATATTTATCAAATTCAAGAGAAAAGATAAAATTTCATTTTAAAGGTTGAGAAATTTGGAAAAAGTATTGATAATTTGCAAAATTTGAAAATAATCAAATTCGATAGTATAAGGTAAAGAATATACAATTTAAAACAAAATAATTTCAAAGGTATTCAAAATTACAAAATAAAATTTTAGAATTAATTGAATAAGTTTTCAGAGGTATTTTCAAAGGGAAAAATGAAAGTAAATTTTAGAAGATAATTTGGAATTATAAATTACGAAGATTTATAAATTTTAAAAGAGATAGTAAGTTTTAAGAGATTTAAAATGTAATAAAGTTTGAAGGTTTTTGAGAATCAATCAAAAGAAACTTAAGGAATTGACAAGCAAAAATGAAATCATTTTGCGAGATTAAGGAAGAGGAATGAAAGTTCATTTGAGGACTAGTTATTAGAAACTTTAGATTTAGGAAATTAGAGAGTTAAAAGAAAAAGTTAAAGAGGTTAAAATTTTTAAAAGAGAACGAAATAAGAATTTTAGTTAAAGAGGATAATTAGACGGAGTTGTAGAAATCCTTCCTGCGACAGAAATCTTCGAGATCTTGAACGTCTCATCAGTTGTAAGGTCCTTGATGCGTCCATTTGTTGCGTCTGAGGTCTTGTCGTCATGTATTTGATTAATGACTTCGTTCTTCGAGAATTAAATTTGTATATAGATTTTATATCCGAGGATAGTTGTTAGTTTTAGTTAGTCACATCAGCAAGTAGCAAGCATACGATAGTTAGTGTATTTTATTTAGAGGGAAGTAGTTCGTTTATTTAAAAGTCCATAACCTATGGTCGGTCCTTAAGGTTTCTACCCATCCTCACACTTTAAAGCGATTTCAGTTTATTATTTAAGTGATCTAATAAAAGAAAAATCTAATTTATTATTTGATCCTATTAGTCTATGCCTGACATACAATATGAATGTCTGGCCCAGGTGTCTCTCGTTAGGTAAGCATAAATCGCATTAGGCCATTTATGTTACGGTCACGAGTCAGCTCTGATACCAACTGTAACAACCTGGTTTTTAGTCGACTTTAATTACTAAGGCGGAAATTAATTAAGTCTTAAACCAGCGTTATTAATTATACATAAACCCAAATATTACAACCATCGTTCAAGAGTTGAATGAAACAACTCTAAATACGGTACTTTAAAAGAGTAGCGTTAAATATATTACATATCTCTCAAAAGCAACAAAAGTAAAGCGTGAAAACGTCTCGTGGCCCCATCCAAAATCCAGCTCCTGGTCCACGATCGTCCTGCACAATAAACTATGGGGGGATGCCCGTGGCGGTGATGACTAGCTATGCTCATACTTACCCTCGGTTTCAATTACTTTGATTTAATATTATCGCTTCATAAATACAACATTATGATAAAAATGTAATCATGCTTATTCAAATAGCATATAAAGACATATAAGTCATAATAAGCATGCGGTTTAAAGCGATAAATCATATAAGCATGATATTCAGTTAGGAAGGCAAATAACAGATCATAGCATAGCAATAGTGTCACAATATACAACAGGATTACAAAGCGATATCAGATCGCATACAAACATATATAATGTATCATAATCATCATACAGACTCGATTCATTTCAGAAAGTTGTGGTCTTTAATTTTCGAAGATGGTACACACTCGTTCTCATTTAATCAGACAACAAACAACACATACTGCTTACGAGCCTGACCACTGAGTAGGTCTTTGTACTCTGATCGATTGCATATCACTTCCATAGTGCAGAGACTTACTCGACTCGTAAACCACGCCGAATACTATAATACTTGCATCTCATCCTCTAGTGTTCGAAATGATTCGAACTTCAGATACAATCTCGTCAAGTGATCTGTACATGTGGCAAGAACGAATGCTAGTGTCGCGCCCACTAAGAACGAAACACGGCAAGGAGACTTGAACCGCTATAATCGGCATTAATCGCCACTTGCCCTGGTAACTTTAGCGAAATAGGGGAATAAAACCCTAGTCTAGTACATGTACACTAGTATCCAATTTAAGAATGGGCTATGCTAATCATAGAGCACCTTAACTCAGGATAAAACGACTATTTCCTAAAGCCTGAGACAAAAGCCTTGGCATATTCATTATCTTGTCCCAAGAATGGCGACCGCCACAAGACTATCTTAACCCCACTTCACTCACGATTGACGTTCCCTTATCTGAGGCCCAAGCTTGACCTTTTATTTAAACATACTCATGATTTTTTTATTTATTTGATATTACATATCACATGTTTCTAGACTCTCCTAGTCTCATCGTCAAACGTTTAAGTATTTGTAGGTTTCATATGATCACATAACACGTTCGTTTATTATTTGAAGTGTTGTTAATTATTAACATTTTTAAGATTTTAAATTGAAACGTTGATTAGTATGTCCAAATTTTATTTAAGTGTTTTTCAAACACTTTAGGTTATTTACTTCTTCATTTTAAATTTTCTATACTTAGTAAAATTTTCAATTATTTTCAGTATTTCACTATTCACTTTTTACTATTCATAAATCACTATTCACTTGACCCTATTCATTGGTCACTATTCATCGTATTTTTATACGTATTCGTATTTTTATACTTCGTATTTTATACGTATTTTTATACTTATACGTATTCCTATACTTGTACGTATTCTTATACTTGTTCGTATTTCTATGTTTATACGTATTTTTATACTTAAGCTATTTTAGTATAATACTAAACTTGTTTTTATTTTCTAAGTACAAATTTCTAGTTTCAAAGTCGTTAGGTTCGTTTTGTACTTAGGCGATTTTTGAAAATATTTTAAAGTCTAGTTTTAAAAATGTTAGGTTCGGTTTGTATTTAGTGATTTTTGAAAATATCTAAAAGTCTAGTTTTAAAAACGTTAAGTTCATTTTGTATTTAGTGATTTGTGAAAATATTTTAAAATGTAAGACTCGGTTAAATTTAGTCGTCTATTTATTTAAGTTAGTGATAGTATCGTGGATGATTCATTTATAGTCCGTATGTCCAAATTCAATAATCCAATAGCAAAGGTAGTATCACGATTTAATTCATTTTATAACTAAGTTAACATATTTTCATCGGTTTATAATAATTTATTTCTAACTAAATCGATTTATACCAAAGTTCATTTCTAACAACTAGTCAACTTTAGTGACTTAGATATAATTTCATTTTGATTAAATTTAGCCCATTTTTAATGGTAAAACCGTGTGGTTTTATTTATGTGGTAGAATTGATTTATTTCTTTTAATTTCTTAATTCAATTCATTAACTACTAATTAAATTATTTTAACAATTAAACTAAAAAGTGACAAAACAAATTTTAACACTAAAAAGGAGCCTAATGCCGTGAGGTTGTCATGGTGGTGTTCAATTTTTCATTTTTCAATTTTTATCGGTTTTTAGTTTAAAGTCTTTATATTTTAATTATTCTAATTATACTAAAATGATTTAAACTAAAATGAAATTTACTAAAAATTTCATTTACATTATGAATAGTGTTTTTCAACACTTTAATTTTCTAACTTTTTATTCTTAATGATTTTGTTAGTTTAATTTATATAGTTGTTAATATAATAACTTATTAGTTAATAAAAACAATAAATAACAACAAACATAAAAACATTATAAATCAAAATTTGCATAAACATGAAGAACATATGAACATCATCATGAACAACTCAAGAACATTAAGAACACCAAATATAAAGTTAAGAACATAACTTGAAATTTTAACATTTAATAATTTATTTTTCTATTTTAATTTTTACATGAATACCTCCATTTTATACTAACTTAACTTAAAATATAATTTACAAAAATTGAAAGTGAAAAATTATAAAATAAAAAGGAAATGTCGAGTGTATGGGTATGTATGTATATATTTTTGTTTTAGATTTTTAATCACTTTAAACTCAAAGTTAATATTTCACATAATTTTTATACATGATCTCTACTTAAATAAAACATAACTAAAGATCAAAATCATAAGAATATAAATTAAAAGTGTTCAAAACTAATTAAATTAATTATATGAACATAATACTACAACTTAACTATTATCATTATTACTTATTTATTATCATTTTATTATATTTCACATAACATACAAACACACACAAATCATGTTTAACATATTTTAGCACAAAAATCATACTCATAAAATTATAATAACAAAACAAATTAATCTACTAAAAAGATAATACAAGACAAAGCTAGTCACCTTAATTAGGATGTTAAACGTCGGGATCTAAAATAAATTTTAGATCGGATTTTCTTCACCCATATTACCCAAGTTATTCACCCAAATAATCCAAGTAATTAGCTCCTAATATACCCATTAATGAACTTAGAACACTTATGATTTATTAGAAATATTATTAAGGTTTTAATTTAAGTGTTTTTGGATAAAAATGAAAGAAAATAAATGGGAGAAAAGAGAGCAAGTCACACGACATACATGGAGGAGAAATGAAGTGATTTTGCTCCTTGAAAATAAATGAGGAAGTGTTGGTAATAAATTAGGTTAAGTAAAGTGTATGATGTAAGTTTGTTTTAATTAGAAATAATGTTTTAATTAAATGAATATTAGGGAACAAAAAATACTATTTGCATACTAGTATGCAAATGCACTATTTGGGTAAGGAAATGTTTATTTTGTGTCTAAAAATGTTTTTCACGAATTTGGTCAGTTTTAAAAAGTCGGGCGTCAAATGCGATAAAAGTTAATGTGTGCGCGTTTGACGATTTTTCGAAATATTTCTACTTTTAAATTCTAAGACTAAAATATAAATTTTACTATTCAAGAAAATATTTAAGAGTTGAGGAAGTCGATAAAATTTTCAAAACGAAAGTTTTAGTTAAAAATGATTTTAAATGATCATAAGAATGTAATTACTATAAGAATTTAATTATACTATTAAATTTTATTTTATTTTAGATTTACATTTTAAAAACGATTTTATGAAATATTGTAAGTGTTGTGTGGAGATGAAAAAGAGTAGTAGTGTAATTAGATTAAGTAATGTATGTATTGTATTTGTATTTAGGTTGTATAAACTTTAAATTTAATTAAGTTAAAGTATGTGATGATGGGTTAAGTAGGCATGCAAAAATAGGGTGGCTTGTGTAAGAGTAGTGGAAGGGCTAAACTTGACCATGTGAGGTCTAAGGAGAGCCGGCCTAATGTGGGCAACTTGGGCTCGGTTTTCGTTTTCGGAAATTTCGATTTACGCGCGCGTGAAAAGTTTCGAAATAAAATATATGATTCTAAAATAATGTTTAGAAGTAAGATTGAAAATAAAAATGAAAATAAAACTTGAAGTGTGATTAAAATAAAAATTGGGTTTTGGCTCCTCGAATTTTGATTAAAAATTTACTAGTCCGAAATATATATTTTTTTGGATGAAAGTTAATGATTTAAATAATTAGAATCAAACGTCAAAAAGTTTATCAGTTTAGATTAAGTATAACTTCAAATATCGACAATTTAGGAAAAAGCTAGTTTAATAGAAATGAAATAGTAATTAGATTTTTAATATAATATGATTTATTAAAAAATAATCAAAATGATTATATTATTGATGTTAAGTTTACTTTTTGAAAAATAAAAAGAAAGTGGAAGAGGATAAGGTGGTTTGATTTTTTTGATTTGCGTGTTTGAAATTGTTGACCCGAATTTTCAGAGACGGAAAAAGAATAAGGGTCCATTTTTATAAAATTTTGAAATGTGTTTCTTTTTCAATTCTGAAGATAATAGAACAAACTTTATTTTTCAAAATTTTTAAATTTGGACTTAAGAAAATTTAGTATTATTTGGCGAAAAAAATTCAGTCGCATTTTTATTATATGGAAAAAGGATGAATTTAATTTAAGGAATTAAATTCTTTTATCAAATTGTGTTAAAATAACACGGGGTGTTACAAAGAAGACTTCCCCGAACAATCACCAAACCGCAAGCAGCTTAAGCAAATGGCAATCGATCCCGAAACAGCGTAGGACATATGGAAATAGCAAGCTAACGGCTGAGAATTACAAGACGGCGCAGAATGAATAGCATGGCTTAAACAAAGGCTCTCTAGCAATCAAATCACGGACCTCTCGCGGTTTCCACTCTAGCACAAATGATGAATAAGGTGATATATGTGATGACACTCACCTACTCGACTAATGGAAGCACGCCCGCAATCTAATGTGGACCAAATCTCGCATTCCCGTACACAAATAATGTCACAAAAACGATACAAACATGAGGGCTAACATAGGAAATGAGGTGTGTAAAAGCCAAAGAGAGGATAAGGGTAAGAAGTTGGACAAATGATTATGGAATCGTGGAGCTAAGCCACTAGAAACCACTAGTACTACTCAAGTGCTCATCCAACCAAAAACGGAACCCAACTCTCATGAAAAATGGACCGAAAGCAGCAAATCGGTCTCCTCTACACAATATCGCAACAATAGAATCGATAACAAGTGCTCACTCATGTAACAACAACAATAACTTTTTATTCTTGTGCACACATTTTTCTTTCTTTGATTTTTGTGTTGTGTTTGATTTTTTCTGATTTTTTTTTCTTGAGCAAAGAGCACACTCACAAAGTTGCAGAAATACCTCATAAAAGGTCGGGGAAACAGCAATCCTAACTCATTTTCACCAACACTCTCCAAGCAAACGACATCAGCAAGTCGTAGCATGATCAAAACCCAAAGAACGAGCACAAGAGTAAGCAAAAGCGGTAACTAGCTAGGCTAGGGTAGGCTATATGGCAATGTAGCTAGCAAACTCATGTGGATAAGGGGTAAAAGGATCATATATGAGAGGATAAAGACAATGCATGAACAAGGTGAATAAAATGCAATCAGCTAAAGCCTCATATGCATAAAAAAGTGACAAAATCGCGGGGAAAAACGGGATAGGAGCCACACTTATGCGTGTTGATATTACGTACCCCACGAGGAGAACTACTCACAATAAAAGCATGGGGACCGGGATAGATGAACCAGCCTCTGGAGGCTCAAAACCTCACAATAAAAGTAGCTATAGTCCGTGAATGATAAAGCCAACAAAGTAAAAGCACATGCCATCATCCGCAAGCGTCAAAACATCCCCGTAGCGCTAATCCAAACAATGAAAATCATGCCAAAGCTCAAAGCAAACAAGGAAAGGGATGTCGGGAAAGAATAAGGTAAAAACAAGCTCGCAAACAACGATTCGGGATACGTATTTATGGTATTTTTATGAAATTTTCTAATTTTTTTGTATTTTTTTGAGATTTTTCAGATTTTTCAGATTTTTTGGATTTTTTGGATTTTTTGAAAAATGAAAAATGAAAAAGAAAACGCAAAAATAAAAAGCAAAGCAAAGCAAAGCGTTCCTCCCCCCAAACCAAACAACACATTGTCCCCAATGTGTCCTACAGCACATCAACCAGGGACCATAAAAATAAGGAGAGAAAAACGAGCAAAAAGTCTCAAAAGAAATAAAGTACATACATGATATATACAATGAAAAACGTCCCCCTAAACCGGCTTCAAACGGGGGGTTTAGCAACGGGTACTAGAAGTACCACCATCCATAGGTTTCGTCGTAGACGAACCCACTTCCATCATCCTCATCGTCGTCATATCCATCATCATCAACAGCTCGGCCATCACCTCCATCTACTCGGCCACCAACACTAGCAACAGCATGCACGTCGTCTTTGAGCACAGCTCTACCCTCGTCCTTCCTCCCTAGCTCACCTGCATACATATCACAACAAAGCACGGCCTCAAGAGGATCCCTCTCGAGGACTCTAGGTAAGTACTCGTCGACACAATCATCGATAACGTCTAAAGCAAAGACATGCTCCTCCAACATTGGGCGTTTTAAAGCATTGGAAAGGTTGAAAGTAACTTTATCACCTCCTATATCCAACGTCAATTTCCCGTTCTTGACGTCTATGATTGCACCAGCAGTGTGCAAGAAAGGCCGACCCAATATAATCGGAATTTGGGAGTCCTCGGCCATGTCAAGAACGATGAAATCAACGGGAATGAAAAACTTACCCACTTTGACAGGAACGTCCTCCAAAACACCAAGGGGGCGTTTGACGGAACGATCCGCCATCTGGAGCGTGATATTAGTTACTTTTAACTCGCCCATGTTGAGCTTCTCGCATACGGAGTAAGGCATAACGCTTACACTTGCACCTAAATCACATAAAGCGTTAGAAATCGAAACTGTACCAATAGTGCAAGGTATGGAGAAACTACCCGGATCCTTTAGCTTAGGAGGAGACTGGTTTTGTAAAAGTGCGCTGCATTCCGTAGTAAAAGCCACAGTCTCCACCTCACTAAACGATCTCTTACGAGTAAGGATGTCTTTCAAAAATTTAGCGTACGCAGGGACTTGTGTAACGAGTTCAGTAAAAGGAACAGTTACCTTTAAATCTTTCACTACTTCCATGAACTTACCAAACTGCGTGTCTAGCTTTGATTTTACCACTCGGCTCGGGAATGGTAACTTGATTTGGATCGGAGGCTCGACAGGCTTGGCTTGAGCTTGCTCTTTTTCCTTGGCCTTGTTCTCCATGGCTCCTCCACCTAGCTTAGCTCCCACGGCCACACCACCACCCTCACCACTCACGGCCACATCTCCTTGGGTGCCCACGGTTGCTCCTACTTGTGTGGGCCCCACGGCTTGGCTTCCCTTTCCGGCTCCAATCGTACCTGCTCCTGCAAAACCATCACTAGAAGCACTAAAATCGTTAGGAGAAAGAGGAGGGTCTACCCCACTTACCACCTTAGGCATTGGAGGACCATCGTAGCTTGTCCCACTTCGCAAGGAAATGGCATTGATTGACTCATGTTGTTGCGGTTGCGTGCCTTGCGACGGAAGAGAACCCGGCTTCCTTTGAGAACTTGAGGAAGCAAGTTGAGCCATTTGCGTTTCGAGCATTTTGATGGCCGCGTCCTTCGCTTGGTCACTCTTTTGCATGTGTGCCATCATAGTCTCTTGCGTCTTAGCCATTTGCATCATCATGGCTCGCATTTCACTCATCGGGTCGGGGACCGGAGCGGCTTGCACTTGTGGTGGGGCATTTTGTGATTGAAAATTTGGGCGATTAAAGCCTGGAGGGTTGTAAGGTCGAGGATTATTGTAGCTGAAAATTTGTGGGCTGTTTTGGTATTGTGGTTGTTGTGGTGAAGGATTTAAAACGTTGGCACTTTTGTAGCTCAAATTGGGGTGATTCTTGTACCCCTCATTATAGTAGTTAGAGTAAGGATTATTTTGTTGAGATTGAAAAGCGTGGACGGGGTACATAACTCGGCATTCTAAGGAAGAATGACCGGAAAGGCCACATGAGCCACACGTGGGATCATTGGAAGTATGCATAGCCGCTACCGTTTGTCCACCCGCCGATGAAGAACTACCGCTTGCTCGCATCTCACACATCATGGCGGTCATAGCATCCATCTTGGCATTAAGCATGGCTACCGCGTCGCCATCATTTCTACCTCCGCTCCTAGGGACATTTCTAGAGCTCCCGTATTGCGCATTGTGAATTGCCATGGCCTCGATCGTATCCATGGCCTCCTCCACATAAATATTGTCAAACCTACCATTCGCCGCCGAGTCAAGCACTTGGCGTGACTCATTGTAGAGACCATTGTAGAATTGTATAACAATAAACCACTTGTCCATGCCATGGTGAGGGCATTGACGTTGGAGCTCCTTATATCGTTCCCAAGCGTCAAAGAGAGACTCATCTCCCCTTTGGCGGAAGCTCGTGATTTGGCTCCTAAGCATGGCGGTCTTCTCCGGAGGAAAATACTTTTGATAGAATGCGAAGACCAAAGAGTTCCAATCAACAATCACAAGGGCAACGCGATTCAATAAATTAAGCCACAACTTGGCTTTGTCTTGGAGGGAAAACGGGAAGAGCATCTCTCGTATTTGATCTTCAGTGACACCCGTTTGCTTAATCGTCGAGCACTAGTCGCAGAAATTTTGAATGTGGAGATTGGGGTCCTCACCGGGGCTCCCTCCAAATTGACTTCGCTCTATCAAATTGATGAACGCGGGCTTTACTTCAAAGTTGTTGGCGGCAATATTGGGCATAGCATTGCCCGTAGGAACTTGAGCCGCGGTCGGCCTAGAGTGATCGGAAAGTTTCACCATTTTCTTTATTTCGGGTGTAGGTACGGTGTGAGCTTCTTTAGAGGATGAAGTAGAAGGGGAAATAGCTTCCAAGTCCTTGAGCAAGTTCCTGCGCCTTAGAAATGTACGCTCCGGCTCCGGGTCAAACTGAACTGCCAAGCCTTTTTGAGACGTACGAGTGTTCCTGGGCATCCAAAAACACTAGAGGAAACTATAAGTAGCGGCCTCAAGGAATTGATGTTCCTTGAGACAACAGTAACAATGAGAAAAGAACCAAATAAACAACAAAAACAAAAGCCGTCTCCCCGGCAACGGCGCCAAAATTTGATAGGATTGGTCGCACTCTCTGTTACATGTCATTTATATAGCTTTTATGCCCCCGATATAGTTGCATTTAGCTCGCATTTGCTCGATTTCATTATTGTTTTAGTAGCTATTTGCTTTATATTGCGATACTGTCGTTCTCGTGTGTATTTTGCAGGTTTCGGCGGTCCTGAGCTAAAACCTGAGGTTAGTGGAGCATTTACGAGTATCGTGAAGTCAAGACGAAGCCCGAGAGTTGATTCGGAGTCAATACGACAATTTGGGACGTCAAACCTATAGGTTCAGAGCAAACCTATAGGTTCAGGATACATGAATTAAGGCCAAAACTCGTTGGAAGTTGCTGACATGCTTAGAACCGCTCGGTTTATAAGGGAACCGATCGGTTTAACCCCCTGAACCGATCGGTTTGGGTACGAACCGCTCGGTTCTGCTGCTCTTTTTATCCGGATTTTCGTGCTTATATATATAGACTTGAGTTAGGGTTTTTAGTGATGCTTTTCAATATATTTTTACTGCTTAGAATTAGAAGTAGTTTTCTCTCCTTTCAAACTCTCAAAAACTCTTAGTTTAGATTGAATTTACTTTGCAAGACTCGATCTTTACATTACAATTCTTGAATTACTCCAGGTTTAATTTTATTGCTTTTGTTTTATCTCATCATGTTTATTATTTCCAATTGCTTTGTTCTTCCCCTTTTCATGTCTAGCTAATTTTCAATTAGGGTTTAGGGTGATTGTGAATTGATTCAGGAACATGTTATAATTGCTTTCATTGATTGAATTTGTGCTAGTCGATTTCTTCCTGCGCGTTTTATTATCAATCGAATTTAGGGACGCCTTTATTGAATTGAATTTAGGTTGTTTCAGTTTAAGATCGAAAGCCGAATTGAAACTAGACTCACGCGTAATTGATAAGTTGAATTTAGTACGTAGCGAGAGCCCGCTAAATTTGCTTAAGGTTAAAATTGACTCGAGAGAGCGTTTTCTCAAACCTAATCGTTTGCATGGTTTCAATTGATCGATAATCCCTTTTGAGTTGATTCCTCAATCGATGTCACATGACCCCGATGCCCTAATCTCCCTCTCTTATACCTTTTCATACCTTTTTACTTATCGTTCTTAGTTTAGACTTTTAAAACACCGACCTTTGTTACTTTGAGACTGACCTAAACCACTAAGCATCCCTTGACTACTCCTTCTCTCTGTGGATTCGACCCTACTGCCATTAGCTACCCAGCTAGTTGACCTTAGGTTTATTCTGACTGAGGTGACGCGACTTTAGCCTCATCAATTTTGGCGCCGTTGCCGGGGAGACGGTTTGCTAGTTATTGTTTTTGTTTAGTTTTTGTTTATGTTTTTCTCTCTTGTCTCAAGGAACCTAGTTCCTTGAGACCGTTTCTCATTGCTTTCTGTAGTTTTGTTTATGCGCATGTCACCTCGGACTCTAGTTCCCTTTGAGCCCGAGCCTGAACGAGCACTACATCGGCTATGTAAGCAAGCGATTCAAATAGTTGATCTTGATATCGAGGAAGCGTCGCACGCGGAGTCTAGTGCAACGCAATCGTCCTACGAAGAGGACACACCACCGGTTACTCCAACTTCTACGTCACCGCCAGTGACTATATATGCCTAAACTATATAGTCACTCGCTTCCAAAGACGGAGTCCATACCTAATGGATTCGCGATGCCCGCTACTCTGCAGGGTAACTTTGAGATCCGCCCCGCCTTTCTTACTTTGGTGGAGCGGAACCAGTTTGGTGGTTATCCCACCGAGGATCCTGGTCGGCATATGCAAGTGTTTACCGACTACTGTTCTACAATTAAGCAGGCCGGGATTACGCAGGATCAAATAAGGGAAATGCTGTTCCCTTTTTCATTAAAAGATCGAGCTCGTGAGTGGATCACGGACCTCGACAAGGAAGCTGCAGGTATTACAGACTGGAGGGGTTTAGCTCTCGCGTTCTATGCAAAGTTTTATCCTCCGGAACGCACTAATCAAATGCGGAGTCAAATTCAAGGCTTCAAGCAAACATTTGATGAATCTTTAGCTGAAGCTTGGGAGCGGTACAAGAAACTCATACGGGATTGTCCTCACCACGGGTTGAACGATTGGTTGGTGATCATGACATTCTACAACGGGTTGTATGCCGAGAGCCGGGCTATCCTTGGATCTGCTGCAGAGGGACGTTTTGCTAATAACGTCGACGACGACAAGGCTTGGGGCTTGATTGAGGAGATGGCTATCCATTCGTCTCAGTTTGGGAAGCTGCGGGGTAATTCACGGTCGGCTCACCAAGACCGTGATAAGGAGAGCATTAGCGCGCTCACTAGTCAGGTTGCCGCGCTAACCACGACGATTGATCTGCTGCATATAGGCGTTTCTTCGGGTGCTCATGTAAATGCTATTGCAGGGCACGATGCTGGTTTCTATTCTACGGGGTATGCTGCGCCCCACGAGCAGGTTCATGCTTATCAGTCTTATCCTCAGAACCTGCCTTACCAAAACCAACCCGGTTACGATCGCTCGCTTTTATCTTATCGTAACCAAAACGTGCTGAACCCGACTCCCCCACCTCCACAAAACACCCCCTACATCCCTCCTCACAAAAATTACCAACCTCCCCCTCCTAACTACCAAAAACCCACCTACACACCCCAACCTGCGGGACCCGGTCCTTTGCCCGAGATGAAGGCCATGATGTTGCAAATGGCCAAGAATCAGGAGACCATGATGCAACAAATGCAGAAGAGCGAGCAAGCCAAGGATGCGGCAATAAAAATGCTCGAGAATCAAGTGGCGCAGCTCGCCGCTTCACAAGCTTCACGTCAGCAGGGTACTCTACCACCCCAAGGTAATCCCCCTAACCCTCCTCGTGATACAGCATGTGCTATTACGTTGCGTAGTGGTACAGTTTATGATGGCCCGAAGCAGACGGAGGAGGAGGAAAAGAATGCAGCAGACACGGTCAAGCCGTGTGATCATAGACCCGCACAGCGACAGCAACTCGCGGATGATGTTGCTAAGGATAAGGCGCCCCCGATTCCAATCAAACTTCCTTTTCCAGGTCGTGTACGTCCCGCTAACATGGACCCACAGTTCAGTAAGTTCTTTGAAATCCTTAAGACTTTGCAGGTTAATATTCCTTTTATCGATTTGGTTAAACAGGTTCCTGCTTATGTCAAGTTTCTTAAGGAGGTCCTAGCTCGGAAGCGCACCATTAATGAGACTGAGACCGTGTCTTTTGTGGGGGAGGGGAGTGCTCTTTTGCAGGGTAGTTTACCCCCAAAGCTGAGTGACCCCGGGACCTTTTCTATCCCTTGTTCTATAGGGAGGTATGTGGTTCAGAATGCCTTATGTGACCTTGGGGCCAGTGTGAGTATCATTCCCTACTCCATCTGCAAGAAATTGAATATGACCAAGTTAGAAGTTACCTCCATGACGTTGCAGATGGCCGACCGCACCGTTCAGAGACCCTTAGGTATCCTAGAGGACGTCCCGGTTAAGGTAGGGCAGTTTTATATCCCTGTAGACTTTGTTGTCTTAGACATCCCTGAGGACCCACACATTCCTATCATTTTGGGTCGACCTTTTCTGCACACTGCTGGTGCAGTCATAGATGTTGGGAATAAGACCCTGACGTTCTCGGTAGGGGGGGAAAAACTTACCTACGTTAAGTCGAGTCTCCCTCGCTCCCCTATGCAGCCTGAGTCTGTTGCTGCGATTGACCTTGCCCCTCCGTCTCACTCTACTGGAGACACTTTGGAGGTTGTTTCTTCTGTTTTTCCTTGTGCAGTTCTCACGCAGGTTGGCTACGATCCTGGTTTGGGGGGACGGAAGGTCATAAAGGCGGATGTCTATGCTCCAAGCGATGGAGGTGGAGACCCATGGTCTGCGGTGCCCGGTGCCCGTAGTTGTTTTGGAGAGCCTTTTCGCGATGGCCTACCATGCGTGATGGATTATGCTGCTCTTCCTCGAGACGGTCGAGTTATGTGGCGAACGGATGCTATTTCGCCAAGTGAAGGTGCTGCTAGTGGCCAACGTCCTTGGCCCAATTTGACATGATTTGATGCGTTTGAAGACGGTCGTGCGGGACCATTATAAACCAGCGCTTTCCGGGAGGCAACCCGATGACATTGTATTTTTTGATGTACTTTGCTTTATTTTGGTTTGTTTTTGACTTTGACATTATTAGTTTGCTTTTGAGCGCGTGAGGATGAGGGATTTATAATTGCTTAGCATGCAGGTACTCAAGGACTCTTTGTCCTTAGTATTTTTGAGAACATGCCTCGACATGGCCTTGCTCGGCCCCCTCTGCTGAAGGGCCTTACCTTTTTCTCGCATGCTACTCCGAAGTACTTCATAGCTGGACTGATTTGGATGCAAATTTGTGGATTAGTAGCCGCACTCCATGCTTCGCTTCGGTTTGGCTTGATCATGTGAGCTTTCTTACTCCTTTTCCCTCGTTTCCTCGCTTTCATTTTCCTACCCCCTCTTTTATTTGTCCTTCTCTGCTTGTGGTTGTGCTGTTTTCCACATTGAGGGCAATGTGTGATTCTTGTTTGGGGGAGGAAAGCACTTTCGCGCTTATTCTTTTGCATTTTCTCATTTTGTGTGCATTTATTTCATTTTGTGTCAAATTAAAATTTTTTGAAAATTCCAGACCTTTTTCGATTTGAATTGTCAAGATTGGAGAATTGATTAGTGTCTTTATTTTGATCTTTGGCATCTCCGAGTTGAAAATTCATCGTGGTAGCTTGCACTGTATGCTTGTTTCCTAATAATAGATTGCGAGCCTCAAACACTAGCCCACTCATTTGCTTAATTCTTATCGCTTTTCGTTCTTTTACTTTCGATATTGGTATTCTTGCGAGGCAATTGGTATGTGGTATGTTTGGAAAGTTGGCTTGTGGAATGAAATGGTTGGATGCTACTAATGTTGGAGCAATGCTTCGATGCTTTCGGAGGGGACTCATTGATTTGAGTAACCACAATGGCCATGAATTTGGTTGTGACCGAGAGTATGAGCAATGATGTAACCCTTAAGGAAATATGTGTACCCGAGCTCGATCTTTACCGAGTGAATGTCAAGCTAAATGGTATAACATACGAGGGATGCTCCACATTTGAAAGAAAAGAAAAAAAAAAGAGAAAGAAAAAGAAAAGAAAAGATATATACAAAATGGAATGATGTGGAAAGAAGGGAGGAATGGAAAGTGGTATGTTCGGTTGGCCTTGCTTGAATTCAATTATCGTAAGTTTAATTTTTGCGAAAGCGTGAGGAGCTAGTAGTATGACGTTGGTGTGAATGGTTGAGACTTGTGCTCTATTTTTGGTGAAATAGACTATGGCCTGTAAGTTCATGTGTATGGGTCGTCAGCTTTGAGATGCTAGCATGATAGATTTGGATACTTTGATTTTCTCCGACGTTGTTTGCTTGAGGACAAGCAAAGGTTTGGTTTAGGGGAGTTTAATACATGTCATTTATATAGCTTTTATGCCCCCGATATAGTTGCATTTAGCTCGCATTTGCTCGATTTCATTATTGTTTTAGTAGCTATTTGCTTTATATTGCGATACTGTCGTTCCTCGTGTGTATTTTGCAGGTTTTGGCGGTCCTGAGCTAAAACCTGAGGTTAGTGGAGCATTTACGAGTATCGTGAAGTCAAGACGAAGCCCGAGAGTTGATTCGGAGTCAATACGACAATTTGGGACGTCAAACCTATAGGTTCAGAGCAAACCTATAGGTTCAGGATACATGAATCAAGGCCAAAACTCGCTGGAAGTTGCTGAAAGTTGCTGACAATAAGGGAACCGATCGGTTTAACCCCCTGAACCTATCGGTTTGGGTACGAACCGCTCGGTTCTGCTGCTCTTTTTATCCGGATTTTCGTGCTTATATATATAGACTTGAGTTAGGGTTTTTAGTGATGCTTTTCAATATATTTTTACTGCTTAGAATTAGAAGTAGTTTTCTCTCCTTTCAAACTCTCAAAAACTCTTAGTTTAGATTGAATTTACTTTGCAAGACTCGATCTTTACATTACAATTCTTGAATTACTCCAGGTTTAATTTTATTGCTTTTGTTTTATCTCATCATGTTTATTATTTCCAATTGCTTTGTTCTTCCCCTTTTCATGTCTAGCTAATTTTCAATTAGGGTTTAGGGTGATTGTGAATTGATTCAGGAACATGTTATAATTGCTTTCATTGATTGAATTTGTGCTAGTCGATTTCTTCCTGCGCGTTTTATTATCAATCGAATTTAGGGACGCCTTTATTGAATTGAATTTAGGTTGTTTCAGTTTAAGATCGAAAGCCGAATTGAAACTAGACTCACGCGTAATTGATAAGTTGAATTTAGTACGTAGCGAGAGCCCGCTAAATTTGCTTAAGGTTACAATTGACTCGAGAGAGCGTTTTCTCAAACCTAATTGTTTGCATGGTTTCAATTGATCGATAATTGTTAGAGCTAGTGTCCTCCACAGTTAGTGCAATAACATAAATAAATCTCTTAAGGTACACAGGGTATTTAAAATATATTATAGTCGGTCCATACAGATGACACTAGGAATATAATGCATTATATAAAAAGCTAAAATGACCAAGAGAAAAGTGTCCAGATACATCGTGTCCCGATACACTCCTTTTCTTGGTCAATAAGTTATTGATTTTAAGGAGAATAATATCTCCCCAAAATTAAAAGAAGTGGCCGGCCACTTTAGGAGTATATGAGGAGGATTTTGCCTTTCCTAATACTACTCTAATTCATTCCTTAATTCATTATTCTACAACACTAAAATCTTGAGAGAAAAGAAAGCAGTTTCCTCTCTAATTTTCTAGCAATTCTCTAAGGGCATATCTCACATACATCTTGGGTGTTTCAACTAGGAGATACCATAGTTTTGGTATTGTTCATAGGCCGATTTACAAGGATTAAAGGTTAATTCTAAATTTTGTTGTTTTATTATGCAATTTCTATTTTATGACTTTAAATCTTATAAAGTTTTTCATTATAATCCTGTGATTAAAAGGTCTATATACGGATATAAACCTACAATAATCCCTTTTGAGTTGATTCCTGAATCGATGTCACATGACCCCGATGCCCTAATTGTAGGTTTATATCGGTATATAGACCTTTAAAATCACAGGATTATAATGAAACTTATTCTATATGATTAATAGTCATAAAAGAAATTGCATAAATAAACATAAGATTAAGAAAACAACCTTTAGTCCTTGCTTAATGGCCTAAGATTGAATATCAAGAAGCTTGATATCTCCTAAAAGTTGCACCCAAGATTGCTTAAGATATGCCCTTAGTTCTTGCAAGAAAACTTTAGAGAGAAGAAAACCGATTTTCTAAATTTTGTGTGTGAGTTATGATCAATGAATTAGTGAATTAAGATGAGCCAAAACTCCCCTTAAATACACTATAATTTTTGGCTAACCCATCAATTATGGGGAGTAATTTTTGCTTTCCAAAAATCACTTTCCAAAAAACCAATTCCTTGTTGACCAAGGAGTCAAAGAGCAATAAGGCTCTTTCCTAGAGGTTTCCTTTAGCTTTATAATATAATATAATATTACTAGTGTCATAAATATGATCCACTATAATATATCATTAAATTATTAATATCCTTATATTTATAATTTTCTAATTAATTATAACAGTTTATGATTAATTAGCCTATATTATATTCAATAATTAAATATAACATTTTATATTCAATTTACGAATTACATTTAATTCGTCTTAGCTAATATCATTTAATCCTTATTAAATAGCCGTATCATTATCACACACTTGACTAACATTTTAGTCAAAAACACCGACTAACCTTTTAGTCTTTTTGTAAGGCATCAATATGATTAATTTCTCAAATAATCACATTTCTTAAACACATCCTTTAGGTGTGACTTTTTAGGGACCAGTTGATCACCGCCATCTGTATGACAATAACGTCAAACTTATCTAGCAAGCCAACCGTTATTGATAAACGTTAATCAACTGATTGCATACAAAATGTACCCTGTGTACCTTGAGAGATTTATTTATGTTATTGCACTAACTGTGGAGGACACTAACTCCAACAATCTCCCACTTGTCCGTACAAGTGAAGGTGCGATAACCGATTCTCATATCCATAATAAATTTCTCCCACTCAATGTAAACCAATTTGCAAAGTCTGTACTTTCAAAGGTCGTAGTTCACAAGTGATCAGAATCAAGAGTGGTTTCCCCGACTAGAGAGTAACTTAACTGATAAACGAATCAATATTCGAGCATGGCCATGCATTTTCAGTTACAGCTCCTCTAGTGGCCCTGAGAAAAAGTATTATAACTCGATAAAAGTTAGATATTTTCCTCAACTCGAATCCTGCAGATGTAAGCGCAGCATGAAATGACCCAGTGAAAATCTACTTAGCCTCCTTTTACAGTCGACCGTGAGAAAGAAACCAAAGTCACCCAAAATCTGCCTTAATCTCAAGAGACAGTCGATGGTCAAAAGAATCGACTCTAGGAACACTATGGATGTCCTATCCACAACCCGACACCCAATGTTCTGAAACATTTAGGACTCCATGTAGTCGTCACAAAAACTGTCCTGCGCGATTTCAGTAAACCCGCATCTGTGATCGATCAGTCAACAGTTTGACTTATGGCTCGTTGAACCCACCATCAATCGACGTCACAAAATAATTGCCAGAGTTATCAGCTCATGTAGGCGATCACGGACCAAAACACAATATAAAGCAATTCAGTTCACTTTGAGGTGTTCAACGTTGTCTGCACAACCCTCATGAAAAACAATATAGAAAATAAAACGATGATTTTATTAGAAGTTTTAGGAAAATACAAGTGTCTAATCCATACAAACAACTAATACAACTCAGGAACACACTTAATTCCCATGGATTTAACGTGCCCTTCATGCTTATCATATCTCAACGGCTTAGTGAGAGGATCTGCTATGTTATCATCCGTAGCAATCTTGTCAATCACTATCTCCTTCTGCTCCACGTAATCTCGGATCATGTGAGCCTTCCTTTTCACGCGTCTGAGACTTGTTCTTTGGACTTCGGCTCCTTTGCCTGGAAGATGGCACCACTATTGTCGCAATAGATGGTGATCGGGTCATTCGAACTTGGAACTACAGTTAGTCCTTGTAAGAACTGACGCATCCATATAGCTTCCTTCGCAGCCTCTGAAGCAGCATAGTACTCGGACTCATCTGGAAATGGTTCTTTAACCATACTTTTACCGAAGTTAAGAGAAGTATGTCATTCCCAATCAAGAGTATGTCATCTACATACAGTATTAGGAATACAATCTTGCTCCCACTCGACTTGATATATAGACATGGTTCCTCGACCGATCGAGTGAATCCATTCTCCTTTATCACTTGGTCGAAGCGATGATTCCAACTCCATGAAGCTTGCTTAAGTCCATAGATGGAACGCTTAAGCTTGCAAACCTTCTTAGGATTTTCAGGATCAATGTAACCTTCGGGTTGTACCATGTACAACTCCTCCTCCAAATAACCGTTTAAGAAGGCGGTTTTCACATCCATTTGCCAAATTTCATAGTCATGAAATGCGGCAATCGCTAAGAGAATCCGAATGGAACGAAGCATGACTACGGGTGCAAAGATCTCATCATAGTGCAACCCTTGCACTTGAGTGAAACCTTTTGCCACTAGTCGTGCCTTGTATATATCTGGTTGTCCTTCTACAGATCGCTTTATCTTGTAAAGCCATTTGCACTGAAGAGGTCGAGCCTTATCAGGTAAGTCAACCAGATCCCATACATCGTTCTCGTACATAGAGTCCATCTCGGATTGCATGGCTTCTTGCCATAGCTTTGAGTCAGAACATGTCATGGCACCTCTATAGGTTACGGGTTCGTTTCTCTCAAGGAGTAAAACGTCGTCTCTCTCATTCTCCTCAACCATAACGATGTATCTATATGGAGGAATGGAGAGTCTACCCGACCTTCTGGGTTCCAAGGGAATATTAACCGCAGCAGACGAAGAAGAAACAGTTTCCTCCATTGGTTGCTCGGTTGTTGGTTCTGGAATCTCCGACAGGTCGAAGGTTCTATTACTTCTCTTGTCTTCGAGAAACTCTTTCTCTAAGAACTTCGCACTAGCTGCAACAAAAACACGATGTTCGGTATGCGAATAGAAGTAATGACCAAACATTCCTTTTGGATAACCAATAAAGTAGGTCTTGACCGATCGCGGGCCGAGCTTATCCTCATGTCTCCACTTGACATAAGCCTCGCACCCCCAAACCCGAATAAAGGACAAGTTAGGGACCGTTCCCCTCCATAACTCGTATGGAGTCTTGTCTACTGCTTTAGACGGACTTCGGTTAAGTATAAGAGCAGCTGACAAAAGAGCATAGCCCCATAATGAGTCAGGTACAACCGTGTGACTCATCATGGATCGAACCATATCAAGTAATGTTCGATTCCTGCGTTCGGACACACCATTCAGTTGTGGTGTTCCGGGTGGAGTTAACTGTAATACTATCCCGCGGTCTTTCAGGTGTTGATCAAACTCAGTTGATAGATATTCGCCACCACGATCTGAACATAGTGCTTTTATCTTTCTATCCAGTTGGTTCTCAACCTTATTCTGGAATTCCTTGAACTTGTCAAAGGACTCACTTTTATGCTTCATTAAGTAGACATGTCCATATCTACTCAAATCGTCCGTGAAAGTGATAAAATACCTATAGCCATCTCTAGCGTTGATCGACATAGGGCCACACACATCAGTATGTATGAGTCCTAATAGGTCAGCAGCGCGCATTCCAACACCTTTGAAGGAAATTCGAGATATTTTGCCTATGAGACATGATTCACATGTGCCAAAAGTTTCATAGTTAAATGGGGCAATAGTCCCATTATCAATGAGCTTTTTCACGCGTTTCTCATTTATGTGTCCCATTCGGCAATGCCATAGATAGGTTTGATCTTTGTCACCAACCTTTGCTTTCTTGTTATTCACATGCATTATATCTGTGGTTTGATCTAAAACATAAATTCCGTTCATGGAAACTGCTTTACCATAAATCATATCGTTTAAAGAGAAAATACAACTATTATTCTTTATTAAAAACGAAAATCCGTCTTTATCAAGTACGGATACAGAAACAATGTTTTTAGATAAACTAGGTACATAGTAACAGTTATGCAATGATAACTCAAATCCGCTCGGGAGTTGCATGACATATGTTCCTACTGAAACGGCAGCAACTCTTGCTCCATTCCCCACTCGTAGGTCCACATCACCTCTTGCTAGAGTTTTGATGTTTCTTAGGCCCTGCAAATGATTACACAGATGAGATCCACAACCAGTATCAAGTACCCAAGTTCCGAAACTTGCATGGTTAATCTCAATCATATGAATAAAAGAAGACATACCTACAGGAGTGACACGGCCTGCTTTTATGTCCTCAGCATACACGGAACAGTTCCGCCTCCAATGCCCAGACTTGTGGCAATGGTGGCACTCCATGCTCTGCTTCGCTTTTGTCTTGCCTTGTGAGCTACCGCTAGACTCACCAGGCCCACTCTTAGCAACCATTGGCTTCTTGAATTTCGGTTTTCCTACTGTTAGGTTAGCCGGAGCCTTACCTTACCCTTGTGCTTGTTACCTATCATGAGAACATCTTGCTTCGTGCTCCCACTCAACTTTAGATCACTCTCCGTCTGTACGAGGAGTGAATGAAGCTCATGCAGACTTTTCTGCATGTCATTCATGTAGTAGTTTGCCCTAAAAAAGGCATACCCATCATGAGGAGAGTGGAGCACTCGATCAATGATGATCTTCTCATCAATCTTACAACCAAGCTCCTCCAGTTTCTCAACATTCTCGATCATGTCGAGAAGGTGTGGACCAACCGGTTGGCCCTTATGGAGTTTCACTTCAAAGAAGCAAGTGGTATACTCATAACTCTTGATTCTCGGTGCTTTTGAGAACTCTCTAGTCAGAGTGGTGAAAATCTTGTTTGTACCCTGGGTAATGAATCGTCTTTGCAAATTGGATTCCATTGCATAGATGAGTACGTTCCTTAACGCACCCGCCTCCATCATGAAATCACTATAAGCAACGACTTCATTTGCTCCTGCATCAGGAGCTGGTTCAGCCGGCAGTGGCTCAGTCAAGTATTTGAGCTTGCCGTCAGCTATGGCGGCATTCCGTAATGCGGCCTCCCAATCAGCAAAGTTGGACCCATCATTCTTCAGTCGAGTGGACTGATTCATGCTGTCCATAAATATTCTTAGCCATGATTCACGTTCAAGTGTGACACTTGGCATCGGGCCTTCAATACGACCAGCCATTTTGTTTTAGCAGTTATATCTGTATATAACGTATTCGAAACTGTGAAAAGAAAGAAGAAGAAGAGAAAAGATAAGAAAACATCGTTTAAATTAAATTTAAGTCTAAATGCAAAACAGATTAATGCGATGACTTATGCATTTATACAATTGACCTCCCTCAAGAATTATATAAATGATCCCAAGACTCAATTTCCGTAAATTGATAAGCCAACCTCTTGGCTAATTCTACCTTTAGAATTCTCGGTCGATAAATTTCTGTAAATTCTATCTTTTAGTTCACTATAATCACGAGATATTACTCGAACTATAATGTTGAGGCAAAATAGGTCAACACATACTACTTACCCAACGTAGAAGGGGTCATGTGGAGAGTAAGGTCCTACATGCCTACCGACGAGGAAGGGGCTCATAGTAGCTTTTCCTATAAAGACTAATCTCAATTTTTTTTAAAAAAAAAGAGGAAGATCCCATCATCTTATTTAATTCATTTTAAGTGAACAAAAGTCTAGCAAAACGAGAATGATATAAACTAAGGTGATGACTTAAAACATGTGACATCGGTATGTCTAGGATGAAAATGCAAACTATATGAGTCAATTTTCATGCAATATTAGGTGGTTTGGTTTGGTTTGGTTTAGTTTAGGCGGAATATGATGCAACTATCTAAACAAGCAAACATCACAACGAGAATGAAAAAGAACGCAAAATAAAAACACCTAGTGTGGCCTATCCTACCAAAATAAACAAAAATACAAGTTGGAATCCATCCTTGGACCCTAGAAGCTTGTCTTGATGTTCCATCTTGGTTTGATCCATATAGTAGGAGTGAGCCATCCGATCTCCATCTTGAATCTTGAGTCTTCTCAAATTACAATTAAAATTACAAATGCAAACCTATTTACATTCTAATTTCAAAATAACTTTAAAAATATTATTACAAGAGGGGAGATACGAGATCTCAATAATACAACCAACGATCATGTTTCCTTCCATTACGAAAACATAATCTTCTAAGGCCACACTAGTAAATTACAACCTTTTGTACAAAATAATGCGGAAAAATTAAACCATTCAAACAACATTCAACCAAGATAAAAGCATCAACTAAACTAGATTAATTATCATTAATCCAAACCACCTTTTAACAAGATCAAGATTATGTGACAATTCCTCAATTGCACACAACAATCTTAATCAATCATAATCCATCTTAATACATATTATCAAGTATAACATGAATTAAATCCAACATTTTTTTAAACCTTTTTAAAATAATAGGGTATCAATCTTATGTGAACCTCTTCACAAGCCTTAATCATACATTATCTTTATAGTGCATAATACAAATCGGTTTAAACAAAATAAAACAAACCGAAACAAATAAAAAAAAACACACGGTTTAAAATTTTTCAAAAACCGAAATTAAATTTTTATTTATTTTAAAGTTTGTTTTTAAATCTAATCTCAAATTAAACTGATTTAACTTGAACATGCTCATATTATCGCGATTGATATAAAACAAAACAACATCTAATCTTGATTAAACATTGATGTAATACTAAGATCATTCAAATTAACCTATTAACATGAATATCTCAATCAATTTATACCAATAATATAAAGCAATAATTAATGTTCATAAACATCCATCTTAAAGATCCATCTAAGTCCTAACTCAATCAATATTGAATCAAGACATAAACAAGTTCATATATTATCATCTTAACCTTTTAAATTAACAATATATGAATCAAATTGGACCAAGAATTTAACAAATATCACACGGCACACATAAATAGAAACTGGCCGAAAACTTTTTCTTCAAAAACCGATTTTTACAATTTGTTTTTAAACTAATACAAATTCAATTTTTATGAAAATCATATAAACAATTTCATAGCCCTAAGGCTCTGATACCACTTGTAGGTTTATATCGGTATATAGACCTTTAAAATCACAGGATTATAATGAAACTTATTCTATATGATTAATAGTCATAAAAGAAATTGCATAAATAAACATAAGATTAAGAAAACAACCTTTAGTCCTTGCTTAATGGCCTAAGATTGAATATCAAGAAGCTTGATATCTCCTAAAAGTTGCACCCAAGATTGCTTAAGATATGCCCTTAGTTCTTGCTAGAAAACTTTAGAGAGAAGAAAACTGATTTTCTAAATTTTGTGTGTGAGTTATGATCAATGAATTAGTGAATTAAGATGAGCCAAAACTCCCCTTAAATACACTATAATTTTCGGCTAACCCATCAATTATGGGGAGTAATTTTTGCTTTCCAAAAATCACTTTCCAAAAAACCAATTCCTTGTTGACCAAGGAGTCAAAGAGCAATAAGGCTCTTTCCTAGAGGTTTCCTTTAGATTTATAATATAATATAATATTACTAGTGTCATAAATATGATCCACTATAATATATCATTAAATTATTAATATCCTTATATTTATAATTTTCTAATTAATTATAACAGTTTATGATTAATTAGCCTATATTATATTCAATAATTAAATATAACATTTTATATACAATTTACGAATTACATTTAATTCGTCTTAGCTAATATCATTTAATCCTTATTAAATAGCCGTATCATTATCACACACTTGACTAACATTTTAGTCAAAAACACCGACTAACCTTGTAGTCTTTTTGTAAGGCATCAATATGATTAATTTCTCAAATAATCACATTTCTTAAACACATCCTTTAGGTGTGACTTTTTAGGGACCAGTTGATCACCGCCATCTGTATGACAATAACGTCAAACTTATCTAGCAAGCCAACCGTTATTGATAAACGTTAATCAACTGATTGCATACAAAATGTACCCTGTATACCTTGAGAGGTTTATTTATGTTATTGCACTAACTGTGGAGGACACTAACTCCAATACTAATCTCCCTCTCTTATACCTTTTCATACCTTTTTACTTATCGTTCTTAGTTTAGACTTTCAAAACACCGACCTTTGTTACTTTGAGACTGAACTAGACCACTAAGCATCCCTTGACTACTCCTTCTCTCTGTGGATTCGACCCTACTGCCATTAGCTACCCAGCTAGTTGACCTTAGGTTTATTTTGACTGAGGTGACGCGACTTTAGCCTCATCACTCTCCTAATCAAAAATAGACCGAACAAACACTAACGGGTAGCAAGGGTAAGTCGGGGTCGAATCCACAGGGAGAAGGTTGCAATGTTGGTTATTTTTAGCGATTCTAGTCTCGGTTCGAGTGGTTGTGGTTACTAAAGCTATAGCGAAAGAGTAAAGGGTTTAAACGATGAAAGAAAGGTCTAGGGAATCGGGTTAGGCACGGGGTAAGCTAGGTCAAAGGATGGTGATCGGAATGAGTAGGAAATCGCTCTCGCTAAGGGTAAAGCTAGGCCTCTCGGTCTTAAGCTTCCTTTAGGTCTCAAATGCGGGCTCTCGCAACTTACAAGTGAGGGTCCTAATGATTGGTCTCGTACCCTACCTTAAACTCAAAAGATCATCAAAAACAACCCAAGCATGCTAAACCTTGGCTAAGGGATCAACAAACACAATCAAACACAAGACAATCAAAACGAGTGCGAAAACCTAACTCAAAAGATCATCAAAAACAACCCAAGCATGCACCCATGATTCACCCTTTCTCCCTAGATAATAGACTACTCACTCATAGCGAATTCAACAATGAAAGCGAAGGAGAAAGACGAAAACATGATCAACAATACTATATAATGAAATGACAAACAAATAAGAGAAGTATGAAACAAAACCTAATCAGAAATTGCAAGAGAAAGTGAAATAACACAGGCAACAATACCGAAATAGGATGATCAAAGAACGTTTCTGAGTCGAGAATTCAAAGTACAAGAAGAAAAATTATTTAAACCCTAAATTTTGGAGAGAAACTAGTTCTATGAGTCTATAAACTACTGTAAAAATTTCGTCCAAAGTTATGTTGTTTTAGGCCTTCAAATAGACGATGTATTTTAAGCCAACGAAGAGTCACAACCCGTCCCTGACCTCCGGGACAGGTGTCCCGTCCGGGACCACCACCTTGCTCCATCCCAAGGCCACGGGACAGCCATCCCGTGGTGTTCAGTTTGCAACCACTTTTTGGCACTTCCTTTCCTTAGCTTATTTTTGCTTTCTTGTCGTCCCAAGGCATAGGGACAAGGCCTAGGTCGTCCCAAGGCATAGGGACGAGTTCCAAAATGAAATTAAGAGCTTCAAATTCAGTCCCGAGGTCTCGGAACACCTTCAAACATCAAAACGAGGCTCGCGCGCAAGCGAAACGCAACGAAACCAACTCGAAACATCACAAAACTTTACGAAACTTCACGAAACCTCCCGAATAGCATCCTAACCTCCAAATAAGCGCGTGTACCTGCAAAATGGACACAAAAACGCAGCAGAGCCAAAACGGAGAGAAATAGGAGCTAAAACGCAATCACAAGCACGGGAAACGCAAAGTGATGAGGGTAAAGTCGTGGTCCCCTAATCAAAATAACCTAAGGTCAACTAACTGGGTAGTTAGTGGCAGTAGGGTCGAGATCCACAGAGAGAAGGAGTAGTCAAAGGGATGCTTAGCTATCTAGGTCAGTCTCAAGGGTGTGAAAAGGGGTGTTTTAAAGGTCTAGACTAAGAACGATAGGTAAAAGCTGTGAAAATATGAAAAAGAAGGAGATTAGGGCATCAGGGTCATGTGACATCGATTCAAGAACTAACTCAAAGGGGATAATCAATCAAATGAAGTCATGCAAGTGATTAGGTTTTAGGAAAACGCTCTCTCGAGTCAATTTCAACCTTAAGCAAATTTAGCGGGCTCTCGCTACGTACTAAATTCAACTTATCGATTACGCGTGAGTCTAGTTTCAATTAGGCTTTCGATCTTAAACTGAAACAACCTAAATTCAATTCAAAAAAGGCGTCCCTAAATTCAATTGATAATTTAAACGCGCGGGAAGAAATCAATTGCATAAAGTCAATCAATATGAACGATTAAAACATGTTCTGAATCAATGTCACAATCACCTTAAACCCTAATTGAGAATTAGCTAGACATGGAGAAATTAAGAACAAAGCAATTGAATATAGTAAACATGATGAGGTAGAATAAGAACAATCAAATTAAACCTGGAGTAATCGGGAATCGCAAAGTAAAAGGTTGAATCTTGCAAGAATAATCAAAGCTAAACTAAGAGTTTTTGAGTTTATTTTGAGAGAAACCTAAGTTCTAAACTATAGCAGAAGACTCGAATGAAAAGATAAAAGTAAAACCCTAACTCGACTCATATATATAGGCCACGAGTATCCGGAGAAACAGGCAACAAAACCGCTCGGTTCGGGGCCAAACCGATCGGTTCTGGGGGTCAAACCGATCGGTTCAACCCCAAACCGATCGGTTCTTAGGCTTGATCAGTTTTCCAGCAACTTTAGCACTTGATTCAACTATCCGGAACCTATAGGTTTGCTCTGAACCTATAGGTTTGACGTCCCATATTGTCGTATGACTTCCGAATCGACTCTCGGGCTTCGTCTTGACTTCACGATACTCGATAATGCTCCATTTGACTCAGGTTTTAGCTCAGGACCGCCAAAACCTGCAAAACACAAACGAGGAACGACAGTATCGCAATATAAAGCAAATAGCTACTAAAACAATAAAGTAATCGAGCAAATGCGAGCTAAATGCAACTATGACGGGGGCATAAAAGCTATATAAATAACATGTATCAAACTCCCCCAAACCAAACCTTTGCTTGTCCTCAAGCAAATAGCGTCGGAGAACATCGAAGCGTAGCTAGCTAATCACGTTAGCATCTCGAAGCGGACGACCTATGCACATAAACTTACAACCATAGTCTAATTCACCGAAAGTAGAGCACAAGTCTCAACCATTCACACCAACATCATATTACTAGCATCTCACGCTTTCGCAAAAATTAAACTAACGACAATTGGATTCGAGCAAGGCCAACCGAGCATACCACTTTCCAACATACCATTCTTTCCTTTTTTTCTTTCTTTTTTTTTTTCTTTCTTCTTTTTTTTCAAATGTGGAGTATCCCTCGTATGTGATACCGTTTAGCTTGACGTTCACTCGGTAAAAATCGCGCTCGGGTACACATATTTCCTTAAGGGTTACATCATTGCTCATACTCTCGGTCGCAACCAAATTCATGGCCACTGTGGTTACTCAAGTCAATGAGTCCCCTCCGAGAGCATCGAAGCATTGCTCCAACATAAATGAATCATTCCATAACATTCCGCAAACCAACATTCCAAACTTTCCACAAGCCAATTGCCTCGCAAGAATACCAAATATCGAAAGTAAAAGGAACGAAAAGCGATAAGAATTAAGCAAATACAAGTGGGCTAGTGTTTGAGGCTCGCAATCTATTAACAGGAAACAAACATACAGTGCAAGCTACGACGATAGAAAGTCGACTCGGAGATACTAAAGATCAAAACAGCACACTATTCAATTTTCCAAACTGGACAAGACAAACCAAAATAGGTTTGGTTTTTTCGAAATTTTTTTAATTTTTTTGGGTTTTTTATAAAATAAAGTACACAAAAACGGAAATGCAAATGCAAATGAAAAGCGCGAAAGAGCGTTCCTCCCCCAAACCAGAATCACACATTGCCCTCAATGTGGAAAACAGCACAACCACAAGCAGAGAAGGACACATAAAAGACGGGGGTAGGAAAATGAAAGTGAGGAAACGAGGGAAAGGGAGAAAGAAAGCTCACATGCTCGTGAAGGAGCTCCCCCAAACCAAAGCGAAGCATGGAGTGCGGCTTATGATCCACGAATATGCGTCCAATTCCGTCCAGCTATGTAGTGCCTCGGAGTAGCACGCGAGAGAAGGTGGCCGAGTAGCAAGGGCACGGCCAAGCAAGGCCTTGCCGAGGCCTGTTCTCAAATATACTAAGGACAAAGAGTCCTTGAGTACCTGCATGCTAAAATAGATAATAATCCCTCATCCTCACGCGCTCAACAAAAGTCTAAAAGGTCATCAAAAGCAAACAAACCAAAGTAAAGTACAACAAATTACAAATAGTCATCGGGTTGCCTCCCGGATAGCGCTGGTTTATAATGGTCCCGCACGACCGTCGTCAAACTCATCATCAAGTCAAATTGGGCCAAGGACGTTGGCCACTTGCAGCAGCTTCACTTGGCGAAATAACATCTGTCCGCCATAAAACTCGGTCTCCACGAGGAAGAGCAGCATAATCCATCACGCAAGGTATGCCGTCACGAAAAAGTTCTCCAAAACAACTTTGTGCGCCACGCACCGCAAACTGTGGGTCTCCACCTCCATCCCCAGGATCGTAGACATCCGCCCTCGTAGCCTTCCGTTCCCCCAAACTAGGATCACAGCCAACCTGCGTAAGACCTGCACAAGAAACAGCAGAAGAAACATCCTCCAAAGAGTCTCCAATAGAGTGAGACGGAGGGGCAAGGTCAATAGCAGCCACAGACTCAGGCTGCATAGGGGCATGGGGAAGACTAGACTTAGTATAGGTCAACTGCTCACCTCCCACCGAGAACGTAAGTGTCTTATTCCCCACATCGATGACTGCACCAGCAGTGTGCAGAAAAGGTCTCCCTAGAATGATCGGGATGTGGGGGTCTTCAGGGATGTCCAGGACCACGAAGTCTACGGGGATGTAAAACTTCCCTACCTTAACCGGGACGTCATCTAGGATACCTAAAGGTCTCTGAACGGTACGGTCGGCCATCTGTAATGTCATGGAGGTAACTCCTAACTTGGTCATATTCAATTTCTTGCAGATGGAGTAGGGAATGATACTCACACTAGCCCCTAGGTCGCACAAGGCATTTTGAACCACATACTTCCCTATAGAACAAGGGATAGAAAAAGTCCCGGGGTCACTCAGCTTCGGGGGTAAACTACCCTGCAAAAGAGCACTACCCTCCCCCCACGAAAGACACGGTCTCGGTCTCGTTTATGGTGCGCTTCCTAGAAAGGACCTCCTTAAGAAACTTAGTGTATGCAGGAATCTGTTTAACTAAATCAATAAAAGGAATATTCACCTGCAATTGTTTAAGAATCTCAAAGAACTTACCGACCTGGGGGTCCGTGTTAGCGTGTCGTACACGACCCGGAAAAGGAAGCCTTATTTGAATCTCCGGTGCCTTGTCCTTGACAGCATCATCCGCGTGTTGCTGTCGCTGGGGTGGCCCCTGAAGACACGGCTTGACCGTGTTACTCGCCTTACTCTTCTCCTCCTCCTCCGGTTGCCTCGGGGCGTCGTAAACTGTACCACTACGCAAAGTGATAGCACATGCAGTATCGGGAGGAGGGTTAGGAGGATTACCTTGAGGTGGTAGAGTACCCTGCTGACGTGAAGCCTGTGAAGCGGCGAGCTGCGCCACTTGATTTTCTAGCATTTTTATTGCCGCATCCTTGGCTTGCTCGCTCTTCTGCATCTGCTGCATCATGATCTCTTGTGACTTAGCCATTTGCAGCATCATGGCCTTCATCTCGGCCATAGGATCGGGTCCTGCAGGTTGGGGTGGAATGTAAGGTGGTTTTTGGTAGTTATGTAACAACCCGGATTTTCCAACAAAATAAAATAAGCTTTTTAAAAAGGATTTATAAAAGAAAATGAATAAAAATGAAGACCACGGTGGCGGAAACACCGTGTAATCCGAGTCGTCACTCACTAAACAAACACAAGCTAAAAGAGTAGGCCTTGAGGCCTAGCAAAATGGGGAATAAATACCCCTTACAACCAAATCTAAGACCAACATAAGTATGAAAACGACAAACAAGTATATGTCTAATCCAAAGTCTAGTCCAAGACGAATCAAAGCTAGCTACGGGGTCAATCCTCACAGCTTCCTCACTTCCAACCCGAACCCGCGCTAACCTGCCACAAGGAAAGTAACAGCCACAATCAGTGGGGAGTAACTAGGTGCTCCCCAGTCATATTTCAACATAATAAATGTAGTAAATAATATGAACAAGCTCACCTGGCCTACGACCTATAATCAGAGTACCAAACGAACGATAACGCACGAGGCAATAACAACAAAAAACACGGCACCAACAACCACCACACACGGCACAACCAACTCGCCATCCTCGAACCATTCGACCTCGTAACCAAACCACACAAGCACAAGAGTAAGCGCAGAGCACTAGGTGAAGCGAACAAGAATCACCTCGAGTGAAGCGAACAAGAATCACTCAAACCCTATGGCGGAACAGCGAACAAGAAGTTCCTCAAACTCATTAGTCTAAATTTGGCCAAATTCCACCGAGCGAACAAGAACGGTGACGACATATATCAAACCATAGTCTCCAACCATAACAGGTTGAGAACCCATAGTCGCTCTAACTAAGCAACAAGAATAGCCGAGGGGATCATGGGCGGTGTCCGTCCAACTAGGACGTCGTAGCTCCTCACATACGTGCCAGAACAGTACACGCATGCAAACTTAACTCAAGCATAAGCAACACGAACAATCCAACAATACATCATAACCTCATCTCCAATACCAACAATACAACAATTACTAACAATATAGCAAACCAAGTAACCCAACTCATCCTCAATGTCATATCAATCATCCTTTATTCTTCACCCAACATAATATCCATCTTAACTCATTAACAACATAATTATCCAATTTATACTCATCCTCAACCTGACCTATGATCAACCATACAATATCAAACTTAGTACGGAGTAATTCACTTAAGAACTCAATACCAACCATAACCAACATGTTAAATACGGAGTAATAATCATAAGAGCTCAAGAATAGCCATAATAAACCATTTTAATCCCCCAAAGTGATCATCTTTAATCAACTTAATGACAATATAACCCAAACTCAATATGACAAACATCCCAATTCAAGTTATTAGACACAATAGTGTGAGACCAAATCAATTTAAACCAAAGATCATAACTTCACAACACAACCAACCCAAAGATCATAGCTATACATTCACAACACAATCAAACCATCCCCAATCAATCATATGGTCTCACACAAGTCGAAATATCACTAAGGCTACACCTAGTTACCTTGTTCAAGAGATGAAAATCGTCCTAGTCTTCTTCTTCTTCAACTAGGATAGTATCCTCTTCACCCAAGTCCTCTTCTCCTTGATTAGAGCACAATAATAACACATACAAAATATAAGAACACACAATACAAGCATATAATAACATAATAATCAGAAAACTATACTAAACAATAAGAATTACTGAAGGGATTAGCAAGGGAAGGAATCAGGGCAGATTAGGGCTTGAATTAGAGGAGAATTGAATGAACTTATGAGATAAATTAATGAGAATTTATGAGAGAATGAAGAGAGAGAAGAGAGGATTATAATGTTTAGGGTGAAAAACAGCTGATTAATGACATTAGGGCTAAGGGGGAAGTTTAAATAGTATAGGAGTTCGAGCCCCTAATTAATACGGATTAAAAACAAAAATCGCGGGTGCAGCAGGGGAGCGAGCCGCTCCCACAACAGAGCGAGCCGCTCTCTGCTCGCGGGTCACTCGCGGGCCGGTCGCGGCCTTCTCGCGGATTACGTCTGTGCAAATTTGGCAGTTGCGACGGCGTCGAAAAAATACGCAGTTTAGCCTTTTGAATCGCCTGAATCGGAGTTCGTATGAAGAAATGGCATCGTTTTTAAGTTCTAACTACGATCACGCTTATTCCACGCGACAAGTGAACCGACTTTCTCGAGCCGAAAATGAGAAAATCAAGAGAAATGAATTACGAATATTATTGAGACGAATAATTAATATTAGGAAAAGTCGGGGTGTTACAAGTTAGGTGGAGGTGGTTGGTAGTTTTTGTGGGGAGGGATGTATGGGGTGTTTTGTGGAGGCGGGGTAGTCGGGTTTAAGACATTCTGGTTACGATAGGAAAGAAGTGATCGATCATAACCGGGTTGATTTTGGTAGGGCAAGTTCTGTGAGTAGGATTGGTAAGCATGAACTTGCTCGTGGGGCGCAGTATACCCCGTAGAATAACCCATATCGTGCCCCATAACAGCATTCACGTGGGCACCAGTAGAACCACCTCCCTGCATCATGCTAATCTGCGCAGTCAGCGCAGCAACCTGACTAGTGAGCGCAAAAATACCCCCCTTATCACGGTCATCATGTGTGGACCGTGAATTACCTCGCGGTTTACCGAACTGAGACGAGTGGAGCGCCATCTCCTCAATCAATGCCCAAGCTTTATCATCATCCACATTGTTGGCAAAACGACCCTCTGCAGCAGAATCCAAAATAGCACGACTCTCCGCATATAGACCGTTATAGAACGTCATAATGACCAACCAAGTATTCAACCCATGATGAGGACAATCGCGGATGAGCTTCTTATACCGCTCCCAAGCTTCAGCTAGTGACTCGTCGAACGTTTGTTTAAAGCCTTGGATTTGGCTCCTCATGTGATTAGTACGCTCGGGAGGGTAGAACTTAGAGTAAAAAGCAAGGGCCAACCCGCTCCAATCAGTGATACCTGCAGCTAACCTGTCGAGGTCCGTGATCCACTCACGAGCGCGATCTTTCAGCGAGAAAGGGAACAGCATTTCCCTTATTTGTTCTTGGGTGATCCCGGCCTGCTTGATCGTAGAGCAGTAATCAGTAAACACTTGCATGTGTCGACCAGGATCCTCGGTGGGATAACCACCAAACTGGTTCCGCTCCACCAAAGTGAGAAAGGCGGGGCGGATTTCAAAGTTGCCCTGCAACGTAGCGGGCATCGTGAATCCATTAGGAATGGATTCCGGCCTAGGCACCGAGTGACTAGAAAGTTTAGGCATAGTCACAGGCGGTGGAGTGAAAGGAGTAACCGGAGGTGAGTCCTCTTCGTAGGACGATTGCGTAGCACTTGACTCCGAATGCGACGCTTCCTCAAGATCAATAATTCGGATTGCTTGTCTGCGTAGACGATGTAACGCTCGCTCAGGTTCAGGTTCAAAAGGAACTAAACCTGTAGGTGACCTGCGCATAAACGAAACTACACAAAACAATGAGAAACGGTCTCAAGGAACTAGGTTCCTTGAGACAAGAGAGAAAAACCTAACAAAAACTAAGCAAACACTAACTAGCTAACCGTCTCCCCGGCAACGGCGCCAAAATTGATGAGGGTAAAGTCGTGGTCCCCTAATCAAAATAACCTAAGGTCAACTAACTGGGTAGTTAGTGGCAGTAGGGTCGAGATCCACAGAGAGAAGGAGTAGTCAAAGGGATGCTTAGCTATCTAGGTCAGTCTCAAGGGTGTGAAAAGGGGTGTTTTAAAGGTCTAGACTAAGAACGATAGGTAAAAGCTGTGAAAATATGAATAAGAAGGAGATTAGGGCATCAGGGTCATGTGACATCGATTCAAGAACTAACTCAAAGGGGATAATCAATCAAATGAAGTCATGCAAGTGATTAGGTTTTAGGAAAACGCTCTCTCTGTAACACCCCGTGTTATTTTAACACAATTTGATAAAAGAATTTAATTCCTTAAATTAAATTTATCCTTTTTCCATATAATAAAAATGCGACTGAATTTTTTTCGCCAAATAATAATAAATTTTCCTAAGTACCAAATTAAAAATTTTGAAAAATAAAGTTTGTTCTATTATCTTCAGAATTGAAAAAGAAACACATTCCAAAATTTTATAAAAATCAATACAAAATTTATATCGCCTTTTAAATTTCAAAAATGTTAAGTCATGTTTACTATTCCTAAAAATAAATGTAAAACCTTTTATTCCTAAAATTCAATTTCAAACATTTTTCATTTTTGAATAAAAATGAACCCTTATACTTTTCCCGTCTCTGAAATTCGGGTCAACAATTTCAAACACGCAAATCAAAAATCAATCCATCTTATCCTTTTCCACTTTCTTTTATTTTAAAAAGTAAACTTAACATCAAGTTTATTAATCATTTTGATTATTTTTAATAAATAATTATATATTAATATCTAAATACTATTCCATTTATATTAAACTAGCTTTTTTCTAAATTGTCGAAATTTGAAATCACACCTAATTTAAATTGATTAACTTTTTGACGTTTGATTATAATTCTTTAAATCTATAACATTCAACCAAAAAAATAAATATTTCGACCAAGGAAATTTTTATTTAAAATTTCGAGGATTAAGATCCGATTTTTATTTTTAATACCTTTTGAAAATTTGTTTTATTTTAATTCCGATTTTATTTTAAAACACTATTTTAAGATCATATCTTTTATTTCGAAACCTTTCGCGAGCGCGCAAATCGAAAATTTCGAAAACGGAAATCGAGCCCGATTTTTTCCAAAATGAGCCGACTTACTTGGACTTTTTCAAAGTCTATCCTCTTCCATTTTCTTACACAATTACTTACACCTTTATTTTTATCATCATCACTTTTATTTTCCTTATTTAAATTTAAAGTTTATATATAATAATAATAATAATACATTTACAAATACGATACTAATACTTTATTACTACAATTTTCATTTCCGTCACTTTTAAATATTTTCTTCAATAGTAAATAAAATATTTTAGTCTTAGGATTTAAAAGTAGAAATATTTCAAAAATTCGTCAAAACAGCACTTTTTAACTTTTATCGCTTTTGACACCCGACTTTTTAAAACTGACTAATTTCGTGAAAAACATTTTAAAAATATCAAGGGAACATTTCTTTACCTAAATAGTAATTTATGACACAAGTAATGCACTTGATTATTTTGTTCCCTAAATACATTATCTTTTTGGTAAAAGGTAAGATATATTGATACCAATAACCATTACATTATAGTGTAATACAAAACATACTCATAAAGGAGGAATTAGCAACTAACTCATACTCGACTTAAAGATTGAAACCATACATCATCTTTTCTAGGTAATTTCCCTAATTCCAAGCTATTAAGTCGGAGTAAGAGTAGAGTCTTCACTTGTTGCACCAACACCAAGGGATGAGGCACCTGTATCTCCAAGCGACAAACATTTCGACTATGCCAGATCGCATCGCCCGATCCATTCCACAGCGGCCCACATACATTGGCCTGAAAATTAGAGCATCCACGTCTTCTACGTAAGTTCTTCCATTTGCCTTGAGTTAACTTCCAGCCAAGCCAACCTTCCAATGCCAACAAGCATAGAGAGCTAAAAGCACAATCAAAGAATAGATGTGCGCAAGTTTCGGTAACAGTTCCACAGAAAAAACAGAGCCCAGTTGTAGAAACACCAAACAAAGCAAGTCTGTCTAAAGTTAGCAGTCGATTTTGCCTCATTAACCACACAATAAAGGACCATTTTGGCACATTAAAGCGATGCCAAACAATGTGAGCCCAACTCACCTTTGCTTTTTCTCCAATCAGCCATGTATAACCATGCTTGATAGTGTAGACACCATCAGCACTATTCCATCTCCCTCCAACGTAACCTGGCTTGAGCCAAGTTTTAACTTTACAAATCTGTCGCCAGGCCCAACTAGCTGTGATTGGTGGCTGGTACTCCAACCAATCTCCCCCCTTCAGGTATAGATGGTTTATCCACTTGACCCAAAGGTGGTCTTTCTTCTCTGCTAACCACCAAACATACTTCCCAAGGGCTGAGATATTCCATTTCTGGCAGTGTATAATATCTAGACCACCATGACATTTTTTCTGACAAACATTATCCCAAGATACGAGAGGCGCCTTGTGATATTCCTCACTTCCATCCCATAAGTAGTTTTCTGCAAATGGAGATCACCTTGGCCATGACAAGAGATGGCAACAGAAAAATTGAAGCCCAATACGTATGAAGACTATTAAGAACGAGTTAACAAGTGTGAGCCTACCTGCATAAGACAGCTTCCTTGCACCCCAACTGCGTATTCTAGTGCAAATCCTTTCACTCAGTAAATAGCAATCCCTACTTGAAAGCCTCTTGGAGCTGATTGGAACTCCCAAGTATTTAAAAGGAAGCTCTCCTTTCTTGAATCCAGAAAACTTCAATATGCTGTCAAGGATGCGCTGAGGAATGCCATTACAATATAGGTCAGATTTAGCCGTGTTCATGACCAGCCCTGATGCCTTAGAAAAGGTTGCAAAACCACTGAGCATTACTTTAATGTAATATGCATCTCCCCTTGAAAACATAAGTAAATCGTCAGCAAAACATAAGTGTGTCAGTTTAAGTTTTGCACACAATGAGTGATGACGGAAACCCTTCTTGTTGGACACAACCACCATGATTCTAGATAGATATTCCATACAAATGGTAAACAATAAGGGGGAAAGAGGGTCCCCTTGTCTCAGTCCCCTCTCCCCTTTAAAGAAACCAAAGCAATCCCCATTGACTGTCAAAGAGTACCAAGGACTCCTGACAGTAGCCATTATCAGAGTAACCAGATGAGGTGGGAAGTTGAGAGCCCTCAACATGTCTTCTACAAACTGCCATTCAACTGAATCGTATGCTTTCCTGAGGTCAATTTTGAGCAAACATCTAGGGGAACAAGATTTCCTTGTGTAAAGCTTGACAAGGTCTTGACAGATCAACACATTTTCAACTATTTGCCTTCCTTTCACAAAAGCACTCTGAGTTGGACTGATAATTTCAGGAAGAACCAGACCAACTCTATTACAAAGAAGCTTGGAGATGCATTTCGACAGAATGTTGCAACAGGCAATAGGCCTGTACTCGGAGACTGATTTTGGACATGCCACTTTAGGTATCAAAGTAATCAAAGTTGCATTGGTCTGTTTAAGTAACTTCCCAGACTTGAAAAAGGATTGGATAGCTAAGCAAACATCATCCCCTATCACTTCCCAAGCATCTTTGAAGAACTTACTTGTGTAGCCATCTGGGCCAGGCGCTTTATCATCTGGAATACTAAGAATAGCCTTTCTAATCTCATCATTATTAGGAACTGCAATCAACTGAGGCCAATCCTCTTCAAGCACAAGAGGACCCTGCCTTACTGTCCCAACATGAATGGGTTTCACCCTTTTACTGCTGCCCAAAATGGACTGAAAGTATTCAGTGAATGCCTTCTGAATACCATCTCTAGTATCCTGAAGTCTCCCATGCATATCCATTAAGTTGTGAACCCTATTATGTACTCTTCTTGCCTTGATCTGTTTATGGAAATAAGAGGAGTTCCTATCTCCCTGAGCCATCCAATGTGCTTTTGCTTTTTGTCTGAGAAAAGACTCCTTCGCATTCCTTAAGAGGCTGGCATCTAGTCTCAACTGTTTCTCCATATCTACAAGAGTGGAATTCAAAGGATTTTGCTGAAGCTGAACTTGAATATCAGTTAGGGCTTTCATAGCAACCTCAGCTGAACTCTCAATATTAGAGAAGGTATTCTTGTTCAAGGCTCTCAACATCTGTTTCATACATTGAAGCCCTAAATACATTATCATTAAACTTTAATTTCATTAAAAACTAAAGCATATCCTCTTTACTTAACCTAATTCAATTCAACTTTTCTCAAAAATCACAAGTTGCAAAATGAACACTCTTGTGCACTACAAATGTCGTAGCATTACTCTTCATTTCCTCCATTTATTTTTCTTTCATTTTCTTCCATTTCTTCCCAAAAACCTCTAAAATAAAAACCTTAATAATATTTCTAATAATTCCTAAGCATTCTAGTTAATTAGTGGGTATTTTAGGAGCTAACATACTTGGATTTATGGGTGAAGTTAATGGGTTTTATGGGTGAAGAAAATCCGATCTAAAATTTATTTTAGATCCCCGACGATTAACATCCTAATTAAGGTGACTAGCCTTGTCTTATATTATCCTCTTAGTAAATTAATTTGATTTTTATTATATTTTTTATGAGTATGAAAATTATGTTAAATATGTTAAACATCACATGAGTGCACTTGTATGATTATGTGTTGTATAATAAAATGATAATAACTAAATAATATGTTAAATAGATTATTGTAGTAAGTATTCATATGTTTAGTTTAATTCATTTTTGAGCATTTTTAATTTATGTTCATATGATTTTTATGTTTAGTTATGTTTTAGTTAAGTAGTATTATCATATAAAAATTATGTGAAATATTAACAATGAGTTTAAGGTGATTAAAATCGAAAATGAAAATTTATACACACATATAAGTTCACTCGGCATTTACCCTTTTTTTTAATATATTTTCACTTTTAATTTTTTGTAAATTATATGTAGAGTTAAGTTAGTATAAAATGAATGTTCCTATGAAAAAAAAACTAAATTAGGAAAACAAATTATAAATTATCAAAATCAAAAATGGTGTTCTTGAGTTGTTCTTGAGTTCTTCATGTGTGTTCTTGATTTATTCATGTTGATGTTCATCCTTGTTACTCATTTTGATTTCATTTTAATTTATGTTTGTTAATAACTTGTGTTTATGTTTAGTTATTGTTTTATATATCACTTAGTATTATACTACAAATCAACTAAAACATTATAAATCATTTAGCTTAAATGGTTAGAAATTTAAAGTGTTGAAAAACACTATTCATAAATATAAATGAAATTGTTAGTAAATTTCATTATAGTTTAAATCGTTTTAGTATAATTAGAATAATTAAAATATAAAGACTTTAAGCTAAAAACCGATAAAATCGAAAAATGAAAATTTAGGACATGAATAGGCTTGCTCACGGCATTTATGCTATTTTAGGCTTAAAATTGTTTTTATCACTTTTTAGTTTAATTGTTAAAATAATTTAATTATTAATTAATAAGTTAGATTTAAGAAATTAAAAGAAATAAAACAATTTTGACATATATAGTATATCACACGACATATACACTTTAAATTGACTAAATTTGACCAAAATGAAATTATCACTAAGTCACTAAAGTTAAATAGTAATTAGAATTGAATTTTTGTATAAATTGTTTTAGTTATAAATGAAATATTATAAACCGATAAAAAATATATAACCGTTATAAAAATGAACTAAATCGTGTGCTACCGCCTTTGCATATTGGACTGTTGAACTTGGACTTATGGACTAAAATGAATCATCCACGTTACTATTATTTTAAAAATGAAAATCGCTAAATTTAGTTAATAGACGGCTAAATTAACTAAGTTTCATTTTAAAATGAATATCATTATCACTTTTTACAAATTGAACTTAACATTTTTAAAACTAGAATATTAAAATAAATATCATTATCACTTTTTACGAAACGAACTTAACGTTTTTAAAATTAGATTTTAAACTTAGTAACTAAGTCACAATTTTAGATATTTTTAGATATTTTTAGATATTTTTAGATATTTTAGATATTTTAGATATTTTAGATATTTTAGATATTTTTAGATATTTTTAGATATTTTTAAATATCTAGATATTTTCAAAAAAAAAAAATCTTGAATAGTGAATAGTGAGAAATGAATAATTGAAAATTTTACTAAGTATAGAAAATTTTAAAATGAATAAGTAAATGACTTAAAGTGTTTTGAAAAACACTTAAATAATAATTGGACATATTAATAAACGTATTAATATAGAGATTTAAAAATGTTAATAATTAACAACACTTCAAATAATAAACGAATGTGTTATGTGATCATATGAAACCGAAACTTATATATTTAAACGTTTGACGATGAGACTAGGAGAGTCTAGTAACATGTGATATGTAAATATCAAATAAATAATGAATATTGAGTAAGTTAAATAAAAGGTCAAGCTTGGGCCTCAGATATGAAAACGTCAATCGTAAGTGAAGTGGGATTAAGATAGTCTTGTGGCGGTCGCCATTGCCGGACAAGATAATGAATATGCCAAGGCTTTTGTCTCAGGCTTTAGGAAATAGTCGTTTTATCCTGAGTTAAGGTGCTCTATGATTAGCATAGCCCATTCTTAAATTGGATACTAGTGTACATGTACTAGACTAGGGTTTTATTCCCCTATTTCGCTAAAGTTACCAGGGCATCCGTGCCGATTTGGGCGATTATAGCGGTGGTCTCCTTGCCGTGTTTCGTTCTTAGTGGGCGCGACACTAGCATTCGTTCTTGCCACATGTACAGATCACTTGACGAGATTGTATCTGAAGTTCGAATCATTTCGAACACTAGAGGATGAGATGCAAGTATTATAGTATTCGGCGTGGTTTACGAGTCGAGTAAGTCTCTGCACTATGGAAGTGAGATGCAATCGATCAGAGTACAAAGACCTACTCAGTGGTCAGGCTCGTAAGCAGTATGTGTTGTTTGTTGTATGATTAAATGAGAATGAGTGCGTACCATCTTCAAAAACTAAAGACCACAACTTTCTGAATTGAATCGAGTCTGCATGATGTGAATGATACGATATGTATGTTTGATTGCGGTCCGATATCGCCTTGTTATGTTATTGAATTATTGTGATACTATTGCTATGCTATTATATGCTATTTGCCTTCATAATTGAATATCATGCTTATATGATTTATCGCTTTAAACCGTATGCCTATTATGACTTATATGTCTTTATATGCTATTTGTAATAAGCATGTTTATATTTTTACCATAATGTTATGTTTATAAAGCGATAATATTAAACCAAAATAATTGAAATCGAGGGTAAGTATGAGCATAGCTAGTCATCACTCAGTGAGCATCCCCATCAGTTTATTGTGCAGGATGATCGTGGACCGGGAGCTGGTTTTTGGACGGGGCCACGAGACGTTTTTACGCTTTGCTTTTGTTGCTTTTGAGAGATATGTAATATATATAACGCTACTCCTTTTAATCTCCGTATTTAGAGTTGTTCTATTCAACTCTTAAACGATGATGTAATATTTTGGGTTATTTGTATAATTAATAACGCTGGTTTAAGACTTAATTAATTTCCGCCTTAGTAATTAAAGTCGACTAAAATCCAGGTTATTCTGATTGGTATCAAAGTCGTCTTCATGACCGTGAGTAACTTAATAGTTATTTCATCTAGCGAGAGACACCTGGGCCGGACATTCATATCGTATGTCAGGCAAGACTTATAGGATCAAATAATAAATTAGATTTTTCTTTTATTAGATCACTTAAATAATAACTTAAAATCGCTTTAAAGTGTGAGGATGGGTAGAAACCTTAAGTACCGACCATAGACTAAGGACTTTTAAATAACGAATTACTTCCCTCAAAATAAAATACACTGACTATCGTTTACTTGCTGATGTGACTAACTAAAACTAACAACTATCCTCGGATATAAAATCTAAGTAATAAGTTTAATACTCGAAGATCGAAGCCATTGATCAAATACATGACGACAAGACCTCAAACGCAACAAATGGACGCATCAAGGACCTTACCACTGATAAGACGTTCAAGATCTCGAAGATGTCTGTCGCAAGATGGATTTCTACAACTTCATCTAGTTATCCTCTCTAACTAAAATTTTTATTTCGTTCTCTTTTAAAAATTTTAACCTCTATAACCTTTCCCTCCTAACTCTCTAATTTCCTAAGTCTATAATTCCTAATAACTACTTTTCAAATGAATTTTCATTCCCCTTCCTTAATTTCGCAAAATGATTTCATTTTCGCTTTTCAATTTCATAACTCCTTATAATTTATTCTCAAAAACCATGGAACCTTAATTCTTTTTATCTCTTACATTTACTATCACTTCTAAAAATTTATAAATCTTCGTAATTTATAATTTCAAATTATCTTCTAAAAATAACTTTCAAGTTTCCCTTTTAAAACATCTTTGAATCTTATTCAATTCATTCTTAAAATTTTATTTCGTAATTTCAAATACCGTCGAAATTATTTTGTTTCAAATCGTATATTCTTTACCTATTATACCAATGAAGTTGATTATGTTCACAATTTTAAAATTATCAATACCTATTTTTGAATTCTCAACCTTCAAAATGAACTCAGTATCTTTTCTACTTAAATTTGATAAATATGTCTAAAAATTTCTTAAGGAGGTAGGACAAAAAAATATGATGGATTTAAAATCATTGTTTAAAATTATTTAAAATCTTTATTATCAACATACTTTAATATATAAATCTATTACTAAATTCAAATGAATTTGCTTTTATATTAAAAACCCTTATAAGTTTAATTTAAATTAATTCGCATAAAACTTCTAGTCCCCACCTTTTTGAAAATCCCTTTGAAGTCGATTTCAAAAATGATAATCCGCAATACTTTTATATTAATTCAAAACATTCCATTTGAAAATATAAAGCGATTCTAGCCTCAATGTTTCCACCCTTTCTAACATCTTAATAATAATTCAAAAATTCAATCATTTGGAAAAGCCTTATGCTACTAAAATAAAATGTCATTATCAAAACTTGTAAAATCTTGATATTCTCTCTAACTGCATTGCCCAACTGCAAGTAGTTATCCACCCTATTCAAGTTTCGGGACGAAACTTTTCTTAAGGGGGTAGGTTTGTAACACCCCGTGTTATTCTAACACAATTTGATTAACGAATTTAAGTCCTTAAATTAAATTCATCCTTTATCCATATAATAAAAATGCGATCAATTTTTTCGCCAAATAATAATAAATTTTCGTAAGTACCTAATTAAAAATTTTGAAAAATAAAGTTTGTTCTATTATCTTCAGAATTGAAAAAGAAACACATTCCAAAATTTTATAAAAATCAATACAAAATTTATATCGCCTTTTAAATTTCAAAAATATTAAGTCATGTTTACTATTCATAAAAATAAATGTAAAACCTTTTATTCCTAAAATTCAATTTCAAACATTTTTCATTTTTGAATAAAAATGAACCCTTATACTTTTCCCGTCTCTGAAATTCGGGTCAACAATTTCAAACACGCAAATCAAAAATTAATCCATCTTATCCTTTTCCACTTTCTTTTATTTTAAAAAGTAAACTTAACATCAAGTTTATTAATCATTTTGATTATTTTTAATAAATAATTATATATTAATATCTAAATACTATTCCATTTATATTAAACTAGCTTTTTTCTAAATTGTCGAAATTTGAAATCACACCTAATTTAAATTGATTAACTTTTTGACGTTTGATTATAATTATTTAAATCTATAACATTCAACCAAAAAAATAAATATTTCGACCAAGGAAATTTTTATTTAAAATTTCGAGGATTAAGATCCGATTTTTATTTTTAATACCTTTTGAAAATTTGTTTTATTTTAATTCCGATTTTATTTTAAAACACTATTTTAAGATCATATCTTTTATTTCGAAACCTTTCGCGAGCGCGCAAATCGAAAATTTCGAAAACGGAAATCGAGCCCGATTTTTTCCAAAATGAGCCGACATACTTGGACTTTTTCAAAGTCTATCCTCTTCCATTTTCTTACACAATTACTTACACCTTTATTTTTATCATCATCACTTTTATTTTCCTTATTTAAATTTAAAGTTTATATATAATAATAATAATAATACATTTACAAATACGATACTAATACTTTATTACTACAATTTTCATTTCATCACTTTTAAATATTTTCTTCAATAGTAAATAAAATATTTTAGTCTTAGGATTTAAAAGTAGAAATATTTCAAAAATTCGTCAAAACAGCACTTTTTAACTTTTATCGCTTTTGACACCCGACTTTTTAAAACTGACTAATTTCGTGAAAAACATTTTAAAAATATCAAGGGAACATTTCTTTACCTAAATAGTAATTTATGACACAAGTAATGCACTTGATTATTTTGTTCCCTAAATACATTATCATTAAACTTTAATTTCATTAAAAACTAAAGCATATCCTCTTTACTTAACCTAATTCAATTCAACTTTTCTCAAAAATCACAAGTTGCAAAATGAACACTCTTGTGCACTACAAATGTCGTAGCATTACTCTTCATTTCCTCCATTTATTTTTCTTTCATTTTCTTCCATTTCTTCCCAAAAACCTCTAAAATAAAAACCTTAATAATATTTCTAATAATTCCTAAGCATTCTAGTTAATTAGTGGGTATTTTAGGAGCTAACATACTTGGATTTATGGGTGAAGTTAATGGGTTTTATGGGTGAAGAAAATCCGATCTAAAATTTATTTTAGATCCCCGACGATTAACATCCTAATTAAGGTGACTAGCCTTGTCTTATATTATCCTCTTAATAAATTAATTTGATTTTTATTATATTTTTTATGAGTATGAAAATTATGTTAAATATGTTAAACATCACATGAGTGCACTTGTATGATTATGTGTTGTATAATAAAATGATAATAACTAAATAATATGTTAAATAGATTATTGTAGTAAGTATTCATATGTTTAGTTTAATTCATTTTGAGCATTTTTAATTTATGTTCATATGATTTTTATGTTTAGTTATGTTTTAGTTAAGTAGTATTATCATATAAAAATTATGTGAAATATTAACAATGAGTTTAAGGTGATTAAAATCGAAAATGAAAATTTATACACACATATAAGTTCACTCGGCATTTACCGTCTTTTTTAATATTTTTTCTCTTTTATTTTTTTGTATATTATATGTAGAGTTAAGTTAGTATAAAATGAATGTTCCTGTGAAAAAAAAACTAAATTAGGAAAAAAAATTATAAATTATCAAAATCAAAAATGGTGTTCTTGAGTTGTTCTTGAGTTCTTCATGTGTGTTCTTGATTTATTCATGTTGATGTTCATCCTTGTTACTCTTTTTGATTTCATTTTAATTTATGTTTGTTAATAACTTGTGTTTATGTTTAGTTATTGTTTTATATATCACTTAGTATTATACTACAAATCAACTAAAACATTATAAATCATTTAGCTTAAAAGGTTAGAAATTTAAAGTGTTGAAAAACACTATTCATAAAAATAAATGAAATTGTTAGTAAATTTCATTATAGTTTAAATCGTTTTAGTATAATTAGAATAATTAAAATATAAAGACTTTAAGCTAAAACCGATAAAATCGAAAAATGAAAATTTAGGACATGAATAGGCTTGCTCACGGCATTCATGCTATTTTAGGCTTAAAATTGTTTTTATCACTTTTTAGTTTAATTGTTAAAATAATTTAATTATTAATTAATAAGTTAGATTTAAGAAATTAAAAGAAATAAAACAATTTTGACATATATAGTATATCACACGACATATACACTTTAAATTGACTAAATTTGACCAAAATGAAATTATCACTAAGTCACTAAAGTTAAATAGTAATTAGAATTGAATTTTTGTATAAATTGTTTTAGTTATAAATGAAATATTATAAACCGATAAAAAATATATAACCGTTATAAAAATGAACTAAATCGTGTGCTACCGCCTTTGCATATTGGACTGTTGAACTTGGACTTATGGACTAAAATGAATCATCCACGTTACTATTATTTTAAAAATGAAAATCGCTAAATTTAGTTAATAGACGGCTAAATTAACTAAGTTTCATTTTAAAATGAATATCATTATCACTTTTTACAAATTGAACTTAACATTTTTAAAACTAGAATATTAAAATAAATATCATTATCACTTTTTACGAAACGAACTTAACGTTTTTAAAATTAGATTTTAAACTTAGTAACTAAGTCACAATTTTAGATATTTTTAGATATTTTTAGATATTTTTAGATATTTTTAGATATTTTAGATATTTTAGATATTTTAGATATTTTTAGATATTTTTAGATATTTTTAAATATCTAGATATTTTCAAAAAAAAAAAATCTTGAATAGTGAATAGTGAGAAATGAATAATCGAAAATTTTACTAAGTATAGAAAATTTTAAAATGAATAAGTAAATGACTTAAAGTGTTTTGAAAAACACTTAAATAATAATTGGACATATTAATAAACGTATTAATATAGAGATTTAAAAATGTTAATAATTAACAACACTTCAAATAATAAACGAATGTGTTATGTGATCATATGAAACCGAAACTTATATATTTAAACGTTTGACGATGAGACTAGGAGAGTCTAGTAACATGTGATATGTAAATATCAAATAAATAATGAATATTGAGTAAGTTAAATAAAAGGTCAAGCTTGGGCCTCAGATATGAAAACGTCAATCGTAAGTGAAGTGGGATTAAGATAGTCTTGTGGCGGTCGCCATTGCCGGACAAGATAATGAATATGCCAAGGCTTTTGTCTCAGGCTTTAGGAAATAGTCGTTTTATCCTGAGTTAAGGTGCTCTATGATTAGCATAGCCCATTCTTAAATTGGATACTAGTGTACATGTACTAGACTAGGGTTTTATTCCCCTATTTCGCTAAAGTTACCAGGGCATCCGTGCCGATTTGGGCGATTATAGCGGTGGTCTCCTTGCCGTGTTTCGTTCTTAGTGGGCGCGACACTAGCATTCGTTCTTGCCACATGTACAGATCACTTGACGAGATTGTATCTGAAGTTCGAATCATTTCGAACACTAGAGGATGAGATGCAAGTATTATAGTATTCGGCGTGGTTTACGAGTCGAGTAAGTCTCTGCACTATGGAAGTGAGATGCAATCGATCAGAGTACAAAGACCTACTCAGTGGTCAGGCTCGTAAGCAGTATGTGTTGTTTGTTGTATGATTAAATGAGAATGAGTGCGTACCATCTTCGAAAACTAAAGACCACAACTTTCTGAATTGAATCGAGTCTGCATGATGTGAATGATACGATATGTATGTTTGATTGCGGTCCGATATCGCCTTGTTATGTTATTGAATTATTGTGATACTATTGCTATGCTATTATATGCTATTTGCCTTCATAATTGAATATCATACTTATATGATTTATCGCTTTAAACCGTATGCCTATTATGACTTATATGTCTTTATATGCTATTTGTAATAAGCATGTTTATATTTTTACCATAATGTTATGTTTATAAAGCGATAATATTAAACCAAAATAATTGAAATCGAGGGTAAGTATGAGCATAGCTAGTCACTTTGTCCACAATGAGCATCCCCCATCGATTTATTGTGCAGGATGATCGTGGACCGGGAGCTGGTTTTTGGACGGGGCCACGAGACGTTTTTACGCTTTGCTTTTGTTGCTTTTGAGAGATATGTAATATATATAACGCTGCTCCTTTTAATCTCGTATTTAGAGTTGTTCTATTCAACTCTTAAACGATGATGTAATATTTTGGGTTATTTGTATAATTAATAACGCTGGTTTAAGACTTAATTAATTTCGCCTTAGTAATTAAAGTCGACTAAAAATCGAGGTTATTACAGCTTGGTATCAAAGTCAGTCTTGCGTACCGTGAGTAACTTAATAGTTATTTCATCTAGCGAGACACAGTGGCCTGACATTCATATCGTATGTCGTGCAAGACTTATAGGATCAAATAATAAATTAGATTTTTCTTTTATTAGATCACTTAAATAATAACTTAAAATCGCTTTAAAGTGTGAGGATGGGTAGAAACCTTAAATACCAGGCCATAGACTAAGGACTTTTAAATAACGAATTACTTCCCTCAAAATAAAATACACTGACTATCGTTTACTTGCTGATGTGACTAACTAAAACTAACAACTATCCTCGGATATAAAATCTAAGTAATAAGTTTAATACTCGAAGGTCGCAGCCAATGACCACATACATGACGACAAGACCTCAAACGCAACAAATGGACGATCAAGGACCTTACCACCGATAAGACGTTCAAGATCTCAAGATGTCCTGTCGCAGAAGGATTTCTACAACTTCATCTAGTTATCCTCTCTAACTAAAATTTTTATTTCGTTCTCTTTTAAAAATTTTAACCTCTATAACCTTTCCCTTCTAACTCTCTAATTTCCTAAGTCTATAATTCCTAATAACTACTTTTCAAATGAATTTTCATTCCCCTTCCTTAATTTCGCAAAATGATTTCATTTTCGCTTTTCAATTTCATAACTCCTTATAATTTATTCTCAAAAACCATGGAACCTTAATTCTTTTTTATCTCTTAAATTTACTATCTCTTCTAAAAATTTATAAATCTTCGTAATTTATAATTTCAAATTATCTTCTAAAAATAACTTTCAAGTTTCCCTTTTAAAACATCTTTGAATCTTATTCAATTCATTCTTAAAATTTTATTTCGTAATTTCAAATACCGTCGAAATTATTTTGTTTCAAATCGTATATTCTTTACCTATTATACCAATGAAGTTGATTATGTTCACAATTTTAAACTTATCAATACCTATTTTTGAATTCTCAACCTTCAAAATGAACTCAGATCTTTTCTACTTAAATTTGATAAATATGTCTAAAAATTTCTTAAGGGGGTAGGACAAAAAAATATGATGGATTTAAAATCATTGATTAAAATTATTTAAAATCTTTATTTTCAACATACTTTAATATTTATATCTATTTCTAAATTCAAATGAATTTGCTTTTATTTTAAAAACCCTTATAAGTTTAATTTAAATTAATTCCGTACAAAACTTCTAGTCCCCACCTTTTTGAAAATCCCTTTGAAGTCGATTTCAAAAATGATAATCTGGCAATACTTTTATATTAATTCAAAACATTCCATTTGAAAATATAAAACGATTCTAGCCTCCAATGTTTCCACCCTTTCTAACATCTTAATAATAATTCAAAAATTCAATCATTTGGAAAAGCCTTATGCTACTAAAATAAAATGTCATTATCAAAACTTGTAAAATCTTGATATTCTCTCTAACTGCATTGCCCAACTGCAAGTAGTTATCCACCCTATTCAAGTTTCGGGACGAAACTTTTCTTAAGGGGGTAGGTTTGTAACACCCCGTGTTATTTTAACACAATTTGATAAAAGAATTTAATTCCTTAAATTAAATTCATCCTTTTTCCATATAATAAAAATGCGACTGAATTTTTTTCGCCAAATAATAATAAATTTTCCTAAGTACCAAATTAAAAATTTTGAAAAATAAAGTTTGTTCTATTATCTTCAGAATTGAAAAAGAAACACATTCCAAAATTTTATAAAAATCAATACAAAATTTATATCGCCTTTTAAATTTCAAAAATATTAAGTCATGTTTACTATTCATAAAAATAAATGTAAAACCTTTTATTCCTAAAATTCAATTTCAAACATTTTTCATTTTTGAATAAAAATGAACCCTTATACTTTTCCCGTCTCTGAAATTCGGGTCAACAATTTCAAACACGCAAATCAAAAATTAATCCATCTTATCCTTTTCCACTTTCTTTTATTTTAAAAAGTAAACTTAACATCAAGTTTATTAATCATTTTGATTATTTTTAATAAATAATTATATATTAATATCTAAATACTATTCCATTTATATTAAACTAGCTTTTTTCTAAATTGTCGAAATTTGAAATCACACCTAATTTAAATTGATTAACTTTTTGACGTTTGATTATAATTATTTAAATCTATAACATTCAACCAAAAAAATAAATATTTCGACCAAGGAAATTTTTATTTAAAATTTCGAGGATTAAGATCCGATTTTTATTTTTAATACCTTTTGAAAATTTGTTTTATTTTAATTCCGATTTTATTTTAAAACACTATTTTAAGATCATATCTTTTATTTCGAAACCTTTCGCGAGCGCGCAAATCGAAAATTTCGAAAACGGAAATCGAGCCCGATTTTTTCCAAAATGAGCCGACATACTTGGACTTTTTCAAAGTCTATCCTCTTCCATTTTCTTACACAATTACTTACACCTTTATTTTTATCATCATCACTTTTATTTTCCTTATTTAAATTTAAAGTTTATATATAATAATAATAATAATACATTTACAAATACGATACTAATACTTTATTACTACAATTTTCATTTCCGTCACTTTTAAATATTTTCTTCAATAGTAAATAAAATATTTTAGTCTTAGGATTTAAAAGTAGAAATATTTCAAAAATTCGTCAAAACAGCACTTTTTAACTTTTATCGCTTTTGACACCCGACTTTTTAAAACTGACTAATTTCGTGAAAAACATTTTAAAAATATCAAGGGAACATTTCTTTACCTAAATAGTAATTTATGACACAAGTAATGCACTTGATTATTTTGTTCCCTAAATACATTATCATTAAACTTTAATTTCATTAAAAACTAAAGCATATCCTCTTTACTTAACCTAATTCAATTCAACTTTTCTCAAAAATCACAAGTTGCAAAATGAACACTCTTGTGCACTACAAATGTCGTAGCATTACTCTTCATTTCCTCCATTTATTTTTCTTTCATTTTCTTCCATTTCTTCCCAAAAACCTCTAAAATAAAAACCTTAATAATATTTCTAATAATTCCTAAGCATTCTAGTTAATTAGTGGGTATTTTAGGAGCTAACATACTTGGATTTATGGGTGAAGTTAATGGGTTTTATGGGTGAAGAAAATCCGATCTAAAATTTATTTTAGATCCCCGACGATTAACATCCTAATTAAGGTGACTAGCCTTGTCTTATATTATCCTCTTAGTAAATTAATTTGATTTTTATTATATTTTTTATGAGTATGAAAATTATGTTAAATATGTTAAACATCACATGAGTGCACTTGTATGATTATGTGTTGTATAATAAAATGATAATAACTAAATAATATGTTAAATAGATTATTGTAGTAAGTATTCATATGTTTAGTTTAATTCATTTTTGAGCATTTTTAATTTATGTTCATATGATTTTTATGTTTAGTTATGTTTTAGTTAAGTAGTATTATCATATAAAAATTATGTGAAATATTAACAATGAGTTTAAGGTGATTAAAATCGAAAATGAAAATTTATACACACATATAAGTTCACTCGGCATTTACCCTTTTTTTTAATATATTTTCACTTTTAATTTTTTGTAAATTATATGTAGAGTTAAGTTAGTATAAAATGAATGTTCCTATGAAAAAAAAACTAAATTAGGAAAAAAAATTATAAATTATCAAAATCAAAAATGGTGTTCTTGAGTTGTTCTTGAGTTCTTCATGTGTGTTCTTGATTTATTCATGTTGATGTTCATCCTTGTTACTCTTTTTGATTTCATTTTAATTTATGTTTGTTAATAACTTGTGTTTATGTTTAGTTATTGTTTTATATATCACTTAGTATTATACTACAAATCAACTAAAACATTATAAATCATTTAGCTTAAAAGGTTAGAAATTTAAAGTGTTGAAAAACACTATTCATAAAAATAAATGAAATTGTTAGTAAATTTCATTATAGTTTAAATCGTTTTAGTATAATTAGAATAATTAAAATATAAAGACTTTAAGCTAAAAACCGATAAAATCGAAAAATGAAAATTTAGGACATGAATAGGCTTGCTCACGGCATTCATGCTATTTTAGGCTTAAAATTGTTTTTATCACTTTTTAGTTTAATTGTTAAAATAATTTAATTATTAATTAATAAGTTAGATTTAAGAAATTAAAAGAAATAAAACAATTTTGACATATATAGTATATCACACGACATATACACTTTAAATTGACTAAATTTGACCAAAATGAAATTATCACTAAGTCACTAAAGTTAAATAGTAATTAGAATTGAATTTTTGTATAAATTGTTTTAGTTATAAATGAAATATTATAAACCGATAAAAAATATATAACCGTTATAAAAATGAACTAAATCGTGTGCTACCGCCTTTGCATATTGGACTGTTGAACTTGGACTTATGGACTAAAATGAATCATCCACGTTACTATTATTTTAAAAATGAAAATCGCTAAATTTAGTTAATAGACGGCTAAATTAACTAAGTTTCATTTTAAAATGAATATCATTATCACTTTTACAAATTGAACTTAACATTTTTAAAACTAGAATATTAATATAAATATCATTATCACTTTTTACGAAACGAACTTAACGTTTTTAAAATTAGATTTTAAACTTAGTAACTAAGTCACAATTTTAGATATTTTTAGATATTTTTAGATATTTTTAGATATTTTTAGATATTTTAGATATTTTAGATATTTTAGATATTTTTAGATATTTTTAGATATTTTTAAATATCTAGATATTTTCAAAAAATCTTGAATAGTGAATAGTGAGAAATGAATAATCGAAAATTTTACTAAGTATAGAAAATTTTAAAATGAATAAGTAAATGACTTAAAGTGTTTTGAAAAACACTTAAATAATAATTGGACATATTAATAAACGTATTAATATAGAGATTTAAAAATGTTAATAATTAACAACACTTCAAATAATAAACGAATGTGTTATGTGATCATATGAAACCGAAACTTATATATTTAAACGTTTGTCGATGTGACTAGGAGAGTCTAGTAACATGTGATATGTAAATATCAAATAAATAATGAATATTGAGTAAGTTAAATAAAAGGTCAAGCTTGGGCCTCAGATATGAAAACGTCAATCGTAAGTGAAGTGGGATTAAGATAGTCTTGTGGCTACGCCATTCTTGGGACAAGATAATGAATATGCCAAGGCTTTTGTCTCAGGCTTTAGGAAATAGTCGTTTTATCCGAGTTAAGGTGCTCTATGATTAGCATAGCCCATTCTTAAATTGGATACTAGTGTACATGTACTAGACTAGGGTTTTATTCCCTATTTGGCAAAAGTTACCAGGGCATCCGTGCCGATTTGGGCGATTATAGCGGTGGCCTCCTTGCCGTGTTTCGTTGTTAGAGGGCGCGACACATGCATTCCTTCTTGCCTCATGTACAGATCACTTGACGATATTGTATCTGAAGTTGGGTTCATTTCGAACACTAGAGGATGAGATGCAAGCATCATAGTATTCGCCGGGGTTTACGAAGTCGAGTAAGTCTCTGCACTATGGAAGTGAGATGCAATCGATCAGTACAAAGACCTACTCAAAGGGTCGCTCGTAGCGGTATGTGTTGTTTGTTGTATGATTAAATGAGAATGAGTGCGTACCATCTTGAAAACTAAAGACCACAACTTTCAGATTGAATCGAGTCCGCATGATGTGAATGATACGATATGTATGTTTGATTGCGGTCCGATATCGCCTTGTTATGTTATTGAATTATTGTGATACTATTGCTATGCTATTATATGCTATTTGCCTTCATAATTGAATATCATACTTATATGATTTATCGCTTTAAACCGTATGCCTATTATGACTTATATGTCTTTATATGCTATTTGTAATAAGCATGTTTATATTTTTACCATAATGTTATGTTTATAAAGCGATAATATTAAACCAAAATAATTGAAATCGAGGGTAAGTATGAGCATAGCTAGTCATCACTTTCGTGAGCATCCCCCATCGCTTTATTGTGCGAGGATGATCGTGGACCGAGCCGGTTTTTGACTCGGGCCACGAGACGTTTTTACGCTTTGCTTTTGTTGCTTTTGAGAGATATGTAATATATATAACGCTACTCCTTTTAATCTCCGTATTTAGAGTTGTTCTATTCAACTCTTAAACGATGATGTAATATTTTGGGTTATTTGTATAATTAATAACGCTGGTTTAAGACTTAATTAATTTCCGCCTTAGTAATTAAAGTCGACTAAAAATCAGGTTGTTACAGTTGGTATCAAAGCTGTCTTGCGACCGTGAGTAACTTAATAGTTATTTCATCTAGCGAGAGACACCTGGGCCGGACATTCATATCGTATGTCAGGCAAGACTTATAGGATCAAATAATAAATTAGATTTTTCTTTTATTAGATCACTTAAATAATAACTTAAAATCGCTTTAAAGTGTGAGGATGGGTAGAAACCTTAAGTACCGACCATAGACTAAGGACTTTTAAATAACGAATTACTTCCCTCAAAATAAAATACACTGACTATCGTTTACTTGCTGATGTGACTAACTAAAACTAACAACTATCCTCGGATATAAAATCTAAGTAATAAGTTTAATACTCGAAGATCGAAGCCATTGATCAAATACATGACGACAAGACCTCAAACGCAACAAATGGACGCATCAAGGACCTTACCACTGATAAGACGTTCAAGATCTCGAAGATGTCTGTCGCAAGAAGGATTTCTACAACTTCATCTAGTTATCCTCTCTAACTAAAATTTTTATTTCGTTCTCTTTTAAAAATTTTAACCTCTATAACCTTTCCCTTCTAACTCTCTAATTTCCTAAGTCTATAATTCCTAATAACTACTTTTCAAATGAATTTTCATTCCCCTTCCTTAATTTCGCAAAATGATTTCATTTTCGCTTTTCAATTTCATAACTCCTTATAATTTATTCTCAAAAACCATGGAACCTTAATTCTTTTTTATCTCTTAAATTTACTATCTCTTCTAAAAATTTATAAATCTTCGTAATTTATAATTTCAAATTATCTTCTAAAAATAACTTTCAAGTTTCCCTTTTAAAACATCTTTGAATCTTATTCAATTCATTCTTAAAATTTTATTTCGTAATTTCAAATACCGTCGAAATTATTTTGTTTCAAATCGTATATTCTTTACCTATTATACCAATGAAGTTGATTATGTTCACAATTTTAAAATTATCAATACCTATTTTTGAATTCTCAACCTTCAAAATGAACCTGTATCTTTTCTACTTAAATTTGATAAATATGTCTAAAAATTTCTTAAGGGGGTAGGACAAAAAAATATGATGGATTTAAAATCATTGATTAAAATTATTTAAAATCTTTATTTTCAACATACTTTAATATTTATATCTATTTCTAAATTCAAATGAATTTGCTTTTATTTTAAAAACCCTTATAAGTTTAATTTAAATTAATTAAAATAAAACTTCTAGTCCCCACCTTTTGAAAATCCCTTTGAAGTCGATTCCAAAAATGATAATCTGGCAATACTTTTATATTAATTCAAAACATTCCATTTGAAAATATAAAACGATTCTAGCCTCCAATGTTTCCACCCTTTCTAACATCTTAATAATAATTCAAAAATTCAATCATTTGGAAAAGCCTTATGCTACTAAAATAAAATGTCATTATCAAAACTTGTAAAATCTTGATATTCTCTCTAACTGCATTGCCCAACTGCAAGTAGTTATCCACCCTATTCAAGTTTCGGGACGAAACTTTTCTTAAGGGGGTAGGTTTGTAACACCCCGTGTTATTTTAACACAATTTGATAAAAGAATTTAATTCCTTAAATTAAATTCATCCTTTTTCCATATAATAAAAATGCGACTGAATTTTTTTCGCCAAATAATAATAAATTTTCCTAAGTACCAAATTAAAAATTTTGAAAAATAAAGTTTGTTCTATTATCTTCAGAATTGAAAAAGAAACACATTCCAAAATTTTATAAAAATCAATACAAAATTTATATCGCCTTTTAAATTTCAAAAATATTAAGTCATGTTTACTATTCATAAAAATAAATGTAAAACCTTTTATTCCTAAAATTCAATTTCAAACATTTTTCATTTTTGAATAAAAATGAACCCTTATACTTTTCCCGTCTCTGAAATTCGGGTCAACAATTTCAAACACGCAAATCAAAAATCAATCCATCTTATCCTTTTCCACTTTCTTTTATTTTAAAAAGTAAACTTAACATCAAGTTTATTAATCATTTTGATTATTTTTAATAAATAATTATATATTAATATCTAAATACTATTCCATTTATATTAAACTAGCTTTTTTCTAAATTGTCGAAATTTGAAATCACACCTAATTTAAATTGATTAACTTTTTGACGTTTGATTATAATTCTTTAAATCTATAACATTCAACCAAAAAAATAAATATTTCGACCAAGGAAATTTTTATTTAAAATTTCGAGGATTAAGATCCGATTTTTATTTTTAATACCTTTTGAAAATTTGTTTTATTTTAATTCCGATTTTATTTTAAAACACTATTTTAAGATCATATCTTTTATTTCGAAACCTTTCGCGAGCGCGCAAATCGAAAATTTCGAAAACGGAAATCGAGCCCGATTTTTTCCAAAATGAGCCGACTTACTTGGACTTTTTCAAAGTCTATCCTCTTCCATTTTCTTACACAATTACTTACACCTTTATTTTTATCATCATCACTTTTATTTTCCTTATTTAAATTTAAAGTTTATATATAATAATAATAATAATACATTTACAAATACGATACTAATACTTTATTACTACAATTTTCATTTCCGTCACTTTTAAATATTTTCTTCAATAGTAAATAAAATATTTTAGTCTTAGGATTTAAAAGTAGAAATATTTCAAAAATTCGTCAAAACAGCACTTTTTAACTTTTATCGCTTTTGACACCCGACTTTTTAAAACTGACTAATTTCGTGAAAAACATTTTAAAAATATCAAGGGAACATTTCTTTACCTAAATAGTAATTTATGACACAAGTAATGCACTTGATTATTTTGTTCCCTAAATACATTATCATTAAACTTTAATTTCATTAAAAACTAAAGCATATCCTCTTTACTTAACCTAATTCAATTCAACTTTTCTCAAAAATCACAAGTTGCAAAATGAACACTCTTGTGCACTACAAATGTCGTAGCATTACTCTTCATTTCCTCCATTTATTTTTCTTTCATTTTCTTCCATTTCTTCCCAAAAACCTCTAAAATAAAAACCTTAATAATATTTCTAATAATTCCTAAGCATTCTAGTTAATTAGTGGGTATTTTAGGAGCTAACATACTTGGATTTATGGGTGAAGTTAATGGGTTTTATGGGTGAAGAAAATCCGATCTAAAATTTATTTTAGATCCCCGACGATTAACATCCTAATTAAGGTGACTAGCCTTGTCTTATATTATCCTCTTAGTAAATTAATTTGATTTTTATTATATTTTTTATGAGTATGAAAATTATGTTAAATATGTTAAACATCACATGAGTGCACTTGTATGATTATGTGTTGTATAATAAAATGATAATAACTAAATAATATGTTAAATAGATTATTGTAGTAAGTATTCATATGTTTAGTTTAATTCATTTTTGAGCATTTTTAATTTATGTTCATATGATTTTTATGTTTAGTTATGTTTTAGTTAAGTAGTATTATCATATAAAAATTATGTGAAATATTAACAATGAGTTTAAGGTGATTAAAATCGAAAATGAAAATTTATACACACATATAAGTTCACTCGGCATTTACCCTTTTTTTTTAATATATTTTCACTTTTAATTTTTTGTAAATTATATGTAGAGTTAAGTTAGTATAAAATGAATGTTCCTATGAAAAAAAAACTAAATTAGGAAAACAAATTATAAATTATCAAAATCGAAAATGGTGTTCTTGAGTTGTTCTTGAGTTCTTCATGTGTGTTCTTGATTTATTCATGTTGATGTTCATCCTTGTTACTCATTTTGATTTCATTTTAATTTATGTTTGTTAATAACTTGTGTTTATGTTTAGTTATTGTTTTATATATCACTTAGTATTATACTACAAATCAACTAAAACATTATAAATCATTTAGCTTAAAAGGTTAGAAATTTAAAGTGTTGAAAAACACTATTCATAAATATAAATGAAATTGTTAGTAAATTTCATTATAGTTTAAATCGTTTTAGTATAATTAGAATAATTAAAATATAAAGACTTTAAGCTAAAAACCGATAAAATCGAAAAATGAAAATTTAGGACATGAATAGGCTTGCTCACGGCATTCATGCTATTTTAGGCTTAAAATTGTTTTTATCACTTTTTAGTTTAATTGTTAAAATAATTTAATTATTAATTAATAAGTTAGATTTAAGAAATTAAAAGAAATAAAACAATTTTGACATATATAGTATATCACACGACATATACACTTTAAATTGACTAAATTTGACCAAAATGAAATTATCACTAAGTCACTAAAGTTAAATAGTAATTAGAATTGAATTTTTGTATAAATTGTTTTAGTTATAAATGAAATATTATAAACCGATAAAAAATATATAACCGTTATAAAAATGAACTAAATCGTGTGCTACCGCCTTTGCATATTGGACTGTTGAACTTGGACTTATGGACTAAAATGAATCATCCACGTTACTATTATTTTAAAAATGAAAATCGCTAAATTTAGTTAATAGACGGCTAAATTAACTAAGTTTCATTTTAAAATGAATATCATTATCACTTTTTACAAATTGAACTTAACATTTTTAAAACTAGAATATTAAAATAAATATCATTATCACTTTTTACGAAACGAACTTAACGTTTTTAAAATTAGATTTTAAACTTAGTAACTAAGTCACAATTTTAGATATTTTTAGATATTTTTAGATATTTTAGATATTTTAGATATTTTAGATATTTTAGATATTTTTAGATATTTTTAGATATTTTTAAATATCTAGATATTTTCAAAAAAAAAAAATCTTGAATAGTGAATAGTGAGAAATGAATAATCGAAAATTTTACTAAGTATAGAAAATTTTAAAATGAATAAGTAAATGACTTAAAGTGTTTTGAAAAACACTTAAATAATAATTGGACATATTAATAAACGTATTAATATAGAGATTTAAAAATGTTAATAATTAACAACACTTCAAATAATAAACGAATGTGTTATGTGATCATATGAAACCGAAACTTATATATTTAAACGTTTGACGATGAGACTAGGAGAGTCTAGTAACATGTGATATGTAAATATCAAATAAATAATGAATATTGAGTAAGTTAAATAAAAGGTCAAGCTTGGGCCTCAGATATGAAAACGTCAATCGTAAGTGAAGTGGGATTAAGATAGTCTTGTGGCGTCGCCCATTGCCGGACAAGATAATGAATATGCCAAGGCTTTTGTCTCAGGCTTTAGGAAATAGTCGTTTTATCCTGAGTTAAGGTGCTCTATGATTAGCATAGCCCATTCTTAAATTGGATACTAGTGTACATGTACTAGACTAGGGTTTTATTCCCTATTTCGCTAAAGTTACCAGGGCATCCGTGCTTGGATTTGGGCGATTATAGCGGTGGTCTCCTTGCCGTGTTTCGTTCTTAGTGGGCGCGACACTAGCATTCGTTCTTGCCACATGTACAGATCACTTGACGAGATTGTATCTGAAGTTCGAATCATTTCGAACACTAGAGGATGAGATGCAAGTATTATAGTATTCGGCGTGGTTTACGAGTCGAGTAAGTCTCTGCACTATGGAAGTGAGATGCAATCGATCAGAGTACAAAGACCTACTCAGTGGTCAGGCTCGTAAGCAGTATGTGTTGTTTGTTGTATGATTAAATGAGAATGAGTGCGTACCATCTTCGAAAACTAAAGACCACAACTTTCTGAATTGAATCGAGTCTGCATGATGTGAATGATACGATATGTATGTTTGATTGCGGTCCGATATCGCCTTGTTATGTTATTGAATTATTGTGATACTATTGCTATGCTATTTGCCTTCATAATTGAATATCATGCTTATATGATTTATCGCTTTAAACCGTATGCCTATTATGACTTATATGTCTTTATATGCTATTTGTAATAAGCATGTTTATATTTTTACCATAATGTTATGTTTATAAAGCGATAATATTAAACCAAAATAATTGAAATCGAGGGTAAGTATGAGCATAGCTAGTCACTGTCCGCTCAGCGGGCATCCCCCCATCAGTTTATTGTGCAGGATGATCGTGGACCGGGAGCTGGTTTTTGGACGGGGCCACGAGACGTTTTTACGCTTTGCTTTTGTTGCTTTTGAGAGATATGTAATATATATAACGCTACTCCTTTTAATCTCCGTATTTAGAGTTGTTCTATTCAACTCTTAAACGATGATGTAATATTTTGGGTTATTTGTATAATTAATAACGCTGGTTTAAGACTTAATTAATTTCCGCCTTAGTAATTAAAGTCGACTAAAAACCAGGTTGTTACACTCTCGAGTCAATTTCAACCTTAAGCAAATTTAGCGGGCTCTCGCTACGTACTAAATTCAACTTATCGATTACGCGTGAGTCTAGTTTCAATTAGGCTTTAATTTCGATCTTAAACTGAAACAACCTAAATTCAATTCAAAAAAGGCGTCCCTAAATTCAATTGATAATTAAAACGCGCGGGAAGAAATCAATTGCATAAAGTCAATCAATATGAACGATTAAAACATGTTCTGAATCAATGTCACAATCACCTTAAACCCTAATTGAGAATTAGCTAGACATGGAGAAATTAAGAACAAAGCAATTGAATATAGTAAACATGATGAGGTAGAATAAGAACAATCAAATTAAACCTGGAGTAATCGGGAATCGCAAAGTAAAAGGTTGAATCTTGCAAGAATAATCAAAGCTAAACTAAGAGTTTTTGAGTTTATTTTGAGAGAAACCTAAGTTCTAAACTATAGCAGAAGACTCGAATGAAAAGATAAAAGTAAAACCCTAACTCGACTCATATATATAGGCCACGAGTATCCGGAGAAACAGGGCAACAAAACCGCTCGGTTCGGGGCCAAACCGATCGGTTCTGGGGGTCAAACCGATCGGTTCAACCCCAAACCGATCGGTTCTTAGGCTTGATCAGTTTTCCAGCAACTTTAGCACTTGATTCAACTATCCGGAACCTATAGGTTTGCTCTGAACCTATAGGTTTGACGTCCCATATTGTCGTATGACTTCCGAATCGACTCTCGGGCTTCGTCTTGACTTCACGATACTCGATAATGCTCCATTTAACTCAGGTTTTAGCTCAGGACCGCCAAAACCTGCAAAACACAAACGAGGAACGACAGTATCGCAATATAAAGCAAATAGCTACTAAAACAATAAAGTAATCGAGCAAATGCGAGCTAAATGCAACTATGACGGGGGCATAAAAGCTATATAAATAACATGTATCACAAAGTAAAGCTCGTGAAGCAGGGACTAAATATAAGTAAATATATGAGACATCAGACGCACTTTGGCCCGTTTTGCGTGTTGCGTTAGTGTGCGTTTTGCGTCGTTTTTGTAAGTTTGGGCCGTTTTGTAGTTTGTTGGGCTATTTTGTGGGTCGTCTTAATAGGATGTTCTTGTATTGTGCTCGTGTTGTGCTTATAATGACTAAAAAAATGACATTCATTTTTATGATTATGCAAATTCAAATTAATACGCTAAAAACGACTAAAATGTTTTTGACACTTTTGTACCATTTCGTCTTATTTAAAAACATGCATGAAAGTCCTTTTCGTCATCGGGTTTGTTTTTGGGGGGGTACGGATACGGGTATCTACAGCAAAATCTTCGCGTCGTGCCACCGCTTAGTGCGCTCCTTGTAGAGACGCGCATTCTCGTACGACTGCAACCGAAATTCTTCAAGCTCGTGTAGTTGCAGTAGTCTCTTCTCCCCACTCAGAGTCGGGTCGAGGTTAAGCTCCTTTATCGCCCAATAAGCTTTGTACTCGAGCTCGACGGGGAGATGACACGACTTACCGTAGACCAACCTACAAGGCGAGGTGCCTATAGGTGTCTTAAAAGCTGTTCTGTATGCCCAAAGAGTGTCATCCAGCTTCAAACTCCAATCCTTTCGGGACTTAGCCACCACCTTCTCCAAGATCGATTTGATCTCGTGATTAGAAATCTCCACTTGCCCACTAGTTTGTGGGTGGTAAGCTAGTCCAGTACGATGTGTGACACCGTATTTAATCAATAGAGCGGTGAGCTGTCGTTCGTGGAAATGAGTTCCACCATCACTAATCAAAGCACGAGGTACACCGAAACGAGGAAATATGGTCTTCTTTAGCAAACGAACGACCGTCTTGGCGTCATTAGTAGGAGAAGCGACCGCTTCAACCCACTTCGAAAGGTAGTCAACTGCAACCAAAATGTAACGGTTCCCTTTATATGAAGGAAACGGTCCTTGTGTAACACCCCGTGTTAATTTAACACAAATTAAATATTTTAACAAATATTTTAAATTAAAATTTGTACAATTTAATTTTTATTCCTTTGTTTTGAAAACGCGGCTGAAAAATTTCGATTAAATAAACTTTTTCAAGACATTTCTAATTAAACTTTCTTGATTTTATATTAATCTTTATTATATTTTTATTTCCAAAATACTTGTCAAACTAAAGTTTCACTTTCATTACCATTATTAAATTTATAAAGTTGCGTTATATTTTAAAAATCCTTACTTTCATAAAAATTTAGTTTTGATAAAGATATCTTTCAAATAAGCAGACCGTTTAAAAATTTGTGAGACCTTAATAAAAGTTATAACTAACAACTTTTATACTTTTATATTTTCGAACTATAAATTTTATAATATGAATTATGAATTTAAAATTAGAAACAAATAATTTAAAACATAATATATTTTATAAATTATTCTAGTTTTATACATAAGAGTAAATAAAAGCGAAAGAAACAAAATCAAACTGACCCAAACTAATTCTGTCGGTACACTTTTACACCCACTCTCTTTAAATATGTTAAACAAAATCATGAGTAGTAGTAGTTGTAAAAGCAGCCGAAAGTTTAGCTTTAATAATTATAATAATAATTATAATAATAATAATGATAATAATAATAATAATACAATAATACTACTACAAATAACATCATCATCATCACCAGCTTCAACAACAACACACGACAACAAGCAACAACGACGACGGCAGCAGCAGCTCCGTGAGCCACCGCCACCGTACGTCACCACCTCGAGCTCGCTCAGGCCACCGTGACCACCTCGCCACGTCACCACGACCACCATGGCCGTTCTCTCTCTCTCACGTCCCCTGTCCTTTCCCTGCTTCTCGCCGCCTCTGCTCTCATCCTCGCCGGAGCACCGTGTCAGACCACCATGGCCGCCATTGACGAGCACCATCACCACCACCGTGTACGTTCCCTCCTTCTCTTTTCCCTTCCTCCTTTTTCTCCCCTGCTTCTTCTCACTTTCGAGCTCACTCACTAACCTTCCCCTGCTTCTCTATTTTTCCGGTCATGTCACCTCGCCGGAGTACAACTCGGCCACTACTGACGTAACCCCGTCCTTGAAATCTCGTTTCCTCTGCCTCTTTTCGTTTCGGAACCACCGTGAGCCTTGCTATTTCTTCTCCTAATTTCAGTTTGTTTCAAGTTCCTATTTTATTCCGTCGATTTATTTAAATATCGACTTGATTCTCACTTCTCGTTTTCCCGTCTTTTGTGGGTAAAATGTCGCTGTCACTTTCGAGTTCGGACCAGAATTGTCGTGCCTTGGAAATCGTTTAAATCGGGTTTTATTTGGAGGCATACTGTCATGAGCCAAATTTAGGTGGTAGTTATATCTCATAGTATCTTCTTAGTAAATTAATTTCGTTTTTATTATAATTTTATAAGTATGATTATTATGTCAAAATATGTTAAATATCATTTATATGTTTATATGTTATAAATAAGTAATATTGATAATAGTTAAATTAATTTTGAATATTTTCGATTGTGAATCATATGATTTTTATGTTTTAGTTATGTTATAATTATATATAAAAATTATGTGAAATATTAACAATGAGTTTAAGGTGATTAAAATCGAAAATGAAAATTTATACACATATACACAAACTCACGGCTTTCCTTATTTTATTTTAATAGATTTTCACTTTTAATTTATGTAAATAATATATTTAGTAAAATAAGGTTAAAATGAATGCTAGTGAATAATTACAATAATAAATATATAAGTTAAATAAACTAAATCTTAAAATATAAAAGTTAGAAATCTAAAGTGAGTAAAAACACTATTCATGAACTTAATAAAATACTTAGTGAAATTACATTTTAGTTTGAATCACTCTAGTATAATTTAAATAATTAGTATATAAAAATATTAAGTCAAAAACCGATAAAATAGAAAATGAAAATAAAATACCCAAGTGTATTAGGAGGCCATGACTTTCGTATATTTTTGAACTTAAAAATAAACTTTGTCACTTTTCATTTTTATCACTTAAAGTAATTTAATTAGTAAGTAATAAGTTAGAATTAAGAAATTAAAAGAAATAAATAAATTTTGATATAAATTACCTACACACGGCATTGCTAATTTAAATGGGCTAAATTTGACCAAAATGAATTTATCACTAAGTCACTAAAGTTAAATAGTAATTAGAAATGAATTTTTGTATAAATCAATTTAGTTATAAATGAAATATATAAAACCGATAAAAATGTTTAACTATTATAAAAATGAATTTAACCACGTGCTATTACCTTTGCTTAAATTGGATTTGGACTTACGGACTATTTAAAATGAACTACGACAACCTCGCTAAAAATAGGAATCGTTAAAGATATTTAGCTAAGTATATGACTAAATTTAACCGAGTTTTACTTTTAAAATATATTCTCAAATCACTAAATACAAAACAAACCTAACGACTTTGAAACTAGGATTTCGTACTTAGAAAATAAAAGTTGATTTTGATACTTTAATAAAATATCCTAAGTATAAAAATACTAAGTATAAAGAAAATACTAAGTATAAAAATATAATAATAAATACTAAGTCTAGAAAAAGACACTAAGTATAAGAACACATGTACTTAATAAAATACGAATAAAATACATATAAGTATAAAAATACGTATAGGAATAGAAATACGTATAAGTAATAAAATACGAATAAAATACAGTATAAAAATACGAATACATATAAAAATAAGAATAAAATATGATGAATAATAAATACAATGAATAGTAAATAGTAAAAATATTTAAAATTTACTTAACGGACTCAAATAAATTATTTAAGTTTTCTATTTGCTCTCGCTAATCAAGAATCAAGAACTAAAATTTCATCATACAAAGTTTGACGATATATTTAAGTTTTGAGAATTGTCACATATTGAAAAGAACGAGTAATAAGAAATTGAGAAAACGAGCTACTTGAATAAAATACTTGGATTGTTTGCCATGTTGCGACTTTTGAAATTCAAAGTTAATGAGGTAGCTATCTATGGGGACTTGGGCTCCCTATCAGAGTTGCCCAAGGCGAAATAACGATCTTAAGATTGCTACTCGACACAGATATACAACCTCAGAGATGGGGCATCCTTGATATTTCCGTGGGCCCATATATTAGTAATTGGAAACTCCAGCCCCATCCGGGGGTACCCGTCTCTGGTGATAGTCGTATTATTAGGTGACTACTTACTCGATGGGCGAGTATGCTACGATCCTATCTATAGTGGTGTATGCATACATTAGACAAGGGATTGAATCGTCCTTATTACCTTAGATATCTTTAAGCCTGGCAGTCATGTCCAAGTTATGTTGGCCCTGCCGGCTACTGCGCGGATTATGTCTGCATGCTTCCGCCTTACTAACGAAGATTCATTAGTTATCACATGATGGATGTATTTCCTTGTTTTGTTTGATTATTGTCTAAATGACTTGATTGCCTAAGTATTGGAATACGCCTTATTGAGAATGATTTTATGAGTATTGTACGTTAGGTGATTGGAATTATACCCGTTTTTGAATCATCATGATCTCCTTATGTGTTTTAATTACCCACTTGTTAATTGTTTTATCTTATTTGTTTTCTAAATTGCATATGTTTTAGATTTGCATGTATAGATTTGCTTATATGATTTATCGCTTTAAACCGCATGCTTATTATGACTAATATGTCTTTATTTGCTACTCGTAATAAGCATGTTTGCATTTTTATCATAATGTTATAATTATAAGGCGATAGTAATAAACCAAAGTAATCGAAACCGAGGGTATGTATGAGCGTAGCTAGTCACTGTCCGCTCAGCGGGCATCCCCCCCACAGTTTATTGTGCAGGAAAAGCGTGGACCGGATGCTTGGATTTTGGGACGGGACCAGCGTATATTTAATGCTTTACCTTTGTTTGTTTTGAGAGATGTAATCGAATTAACTCTGTTTATTCTCTAAACTCGTATTATGTATACTGAGTTGTAAGACGATAACAGCTGGTTTTTAATATATGTACTTAATTAATATTTCCGCCTTAGTTTAATTAAGTCACGAAAAACCGGGTTGTTACAGTTGGTATCAGAGCTGACTCGTGACCGTAACATAAATGGCCTAATGCGATTTATGCTTACCTAACGAGAGACACCTGGGCCAGACATTCATATTGTATGTCAGGCATAGACTTATAGGATCAAATAATGAATTAGAAATCTTAGATCGCTAAAATAATAATCTTAGAACGCTTTAAAAGTGAGAATGGGTAGAAATATTAAGGATTGACCGACTGACCTAGATTTTAGAATCTTCGACCGTCATTCAACCTCGATAGATTTTTATTTCTCTTTTATTACCTGCTAAGTGCTCTATGACTAATCTTTTTGGCTAACAAGTCTTCTTTACTAACGTTACCAAAAATCGAGACGTATATATCGAAGTCAAGACCATAAGAAGGCAAGCACAACAAATGGACTCGCCAAGACCTTTACACCTTGAGAAGACATTCAAGATTCGGAAAGCCTATTGACTTGAAGACTTCTACAACGATATCAAAGTCGTTCTTTCAAAATTATTATCGAAACTCTTTTCGACTTTCAAATATCCTAATCTTAAAATTACTAATATCTTCTTTAATCGCTAAACCCTTGCTCTTTTAAAGACTTGTGGATTCGATTATTTTCTCAGCCTTCGAAACTTATTGACTCCTTTTAAAACTCCTAACTTCCTAAGTCAATAATTCCTTATAGTCGACTTCTGTGTTAATTATCATCTCTTCTCTTTAATCTCCTAAAAACATTATCATTCTTACTTTTGAATTTCTTAAACTCCTTAATTTTTATAGTCAAAATTCACTTCGTACTTTTATATAAACCGAATATTTTATATGAAACGAATTACAATCTAAAAATAATATCTATCAAGAAAATCGATTACTCCTGAAATCTCGGTGGCAATCTCCTCCAACTCCTGCTCAATCCTTTGAAGATTAGCTTCGAGTTCGTCAAGGCCGTCGTCAATTTCTTCAACCGCTACTATGTCACCGTGCCTCACAGCGCAAATCCTCGCCCACTTGAAATCGTCAATCTGAAATATATACCTCCACTTAAGGTTATCGAAAGTACTACGGTTCCTGTAGAGGGTTGACAGTCGGTTAAAAAAATAGGCACGTATGTGATCAGACATTTTTTTTATAAAGAAAAAAACGTTTAATTTTGGGGTATTTGATTTTAGGGTGTTTAGTTTGATGGTTGTGGCTGTTTAGGATGATTTTGAAATGGATGGTGATGGTGGAATGTTGAAGGAGGTGAAGTTGATTATTAATGATAAAAGTGGTTAGGCTTGTGTGATAAATGAGAGCATTACTCAAAAGAACGGTTTTCATTTAAAGACAGCCACAGTAGCTCCAATTATCGAAGCCACTCAACCGACAAGCTCCTGTAGCCACTACCCAACTCATTCATCTCCCTTCTCACCTCCCTCATTTCCTCACCTTCTCGTTTCACTTCTGATAAAAAAAAAATTTTCATCTCTTTCCTCCTTTCTTCTTCTCTTTTCCCTTACTTTACTTCCCTCCTTTAAAACAACAACACTCTTCAGTAACAATTTTTTTTCTTTTTACTGCTCAACTCGTGTATTCATCCTTCTAATCATCATGGAAACTAATAACCAGATTCATTTTTATGAAAAATTTGAGTTTGATGGTTCCCTGTCATTGGATGAACAATTACAAAGATCAACGCAAGTACCTTTCGAAACAAATGATTTGACGTATCATTCACCAAATAATTCTCTCATAGAATATCCTCCATCTTTTTCTACACAAGAAAATTTCAATAATAATGGCAGTATCTCTCAAACTTTTGAAAACAACAACATAAGTTGTGGAACTGATTTTCTTCCATGGAGTGAATGTTCTCTTTTATGTGAAGAGTGTTTCTCAACACCGCTTTCTCAAATCTGTCCGACGACTACTACTATTACTACTAATAATAATGCAGTGCCATACACGGTTGATGTGGACCCTATACCTAATTACCCAACCTCTTTTGAGCAAAATGAGTTAGACAACTCAAATTTTCTTTCTTCTTTTCTTAACGACCCTAATAATCACATCGAGTATTTCATTGATGCGCCCTTAAACACGGTTCTGTCAGCCGATTTAGATTAATGTGTGTTCAAGTCAAGGGAATACACTAGAGGGTGATGATTATAACATGGTTAGCAAGGAGGTTAAACATGATAATAATAATAAAACTTCAAAACTTAATTCAATACATTATGAAGATGTAAGGAAGTGTTTTGACATGCCAGCTTCTAGGGCAGCAAAAGAGTTGAATGTATCAGTTTCTGCTTTGAGGAGGAGATGTAGGGTATTAAAAATTAAAAGGTGGCCCTACAAGGAGATTAAGAGTTTGGAACTCCTTATTTCAAATGTTAAGGAGATGGGGATGATGGAAGTTGCTCAAAGATTGGAAGAAGACAAGGAGAAATTGTATTATTTACCAGGACATGAATTAAGTGAAGAAACAAAAAGACTAAGGCAATTTTGTTTTAAGGTCAGTCGCAAGAAGAAGGGGGCTTCACTGGCCATACGTACTCCCTAGGGTTGTTTGTATTAGAACTTGTTAGGACTTGAAAATTCTTTTTGTAATCCATGTGCTTTAGTTTGATTCTCAGTTTTAGTTTTGGTTTAGTATGTTTTCAGTAGCTTTCTATAAGATGCTCAAACTCAGTAAACCCAGATGTCCCATTCACTGAAACATCAAATTCTTGTTAAAAGCCAGCAACAGTTTCATCAGTGTTAACAAATTTTAACATCATAAATTCCTAACTAACTTCGAAAATTTATTGCCGTTTTCCACATTTAAAATATCTTCGAAAATTATTTACTTGCTTCGCACAACTTCTAATTTCGGCATTTGAAATACCTTCGATATTTAACTGTTGTGTATTGCTTATTCTTATTTCATCCACTTTCGAATCCTATTTTTGATTATCTTCAAAAATTTATTATTACCCTCTCGTGAATCTTCATTCGTTTTAAAACTCATAGTTTTCTACCTATTAACTACTAAAATGGTTTTTCTTATTTTTAACTCCTCGTAAAATCCTTCTTTCTTAATTTTAGATACTTTTAAAACTTCTTTGTTTCGAGCTCCTTTTCTTTAAATTTTAAATATCTTTTGAACCTGTCCTAGCTATTACATTTATCTCTCTTCGAAGTATATATACATATATTATTTTCTTTTCCTTTTATATAACCCCTTATTGTAAATTTCAAATATTATCCTAAATATGATTTATATCATTTCTGTTTCACCTAATAACATCATAATAACAATTTTAAGAAATAGAGCTATATTATAAAGGTTATCCGTGATTCTCTAAAATTTTATTTATCGATAACCTGTATTTCCTTAATTTCATTAAGGCTCATATTTTCATTATGATCACTACGACTTTTACATATTTTTCCTAAATGTCGTTTCTCCTAAGGCTATATGTCATATACACGTGATCATTAAAAGTGACAATAATAATCTTATGTATATACGTTTAAAACTTCTTAAGGGGGTAGGACAATAATTTGATATTATCATAATCATAATTATATCATAAAATTCCTTATTTCAACTTATTTTATGGTTAATATTTATTTTCAAATTTAAATAAATTGATTTAATTCTTAAAATGCTTATTATTTTTATTTAATTTAATTCCGTACAAAACTTCTAGGCCCTACTATTTTGAAAACCTCTTTCTCGCTGATTTTGAAAATGACAATGCAGCAACATTTAGATATTAATTCGAAAAAGAATTATTTATATTTTAAAATTATTAAATTCATTAATCTTTCCTTTTTAGAAAATTCATACCCACTCAAGAGCAATGTTAATATCCTAATTCCAAAAATTCCGACGTTTTCACTAACTGTCTAACTCTAGCTCGACAGTTATCCATCCTATTCAAGTTTCGGGGACGAAACTTTTCTTAAGGGGGTAGGATTGTAACACCCCGTGTTAATTTAACACAAATTAAATATTTTAACAAATATTTTAAATTAAAATTTGTACAATTTAATTTTTATTCCTTTGTTTTGAAAACGCGGCTGAAAAATTTCGATTAAATAAACTTTTTCAAGACATTTCTAATTAAACTTTCTTGATTTTATATTAATCTTTATTATATTTTTATTTCCAAAATACTTGTCAAACTAAAGTTTCACTTTCATTACCATTATTAAATTTATAAAGTTGCGTTATATTTTAAAAATCCTTACTTTCATAAAAATTTAGTTTTGATAAAGATATCTTTCAAATAAGCAGACCGTTTAAAAATTTGTGAGACCTTAATAAAAGTTATAACTAACAACTTTTATACTTTTATATTTTCGAACTATAAATTTTATAATATGAATTATGAATTTAAAATTAGAAACAAATAATTTAAAACATAATATATTTTATAAATTATTCTAGTTTTATACATAAGAGTAAATAAAACGGAGCAAAACAAAATCAAACTGACCCAAACTAATTCTGTCGGTACACTTTTACACCCACTCTCTTTAAATATGTTAAACAAAATCATGAGTAGTAGTAGTTGTAAAAGCAGCCGAAAGTTTAGCTTTAATAATTATAATAATAATTATAATAATAATAATGATAATAATAATAATAATACAATAATACTACTACAAATAACATCATCATCATCACCAGCTTCAACAACAACACACGACAACAAGCAACAACGACGACGGCAGCAGCAGCTCCGTGAGCCACCGCCACCGTACGTCACCACCTCGAGCTCGCTCAGGCCACCGTGACCACCTCGCCACGTCACCACGACCACCATGGCCGTTCTCTCTCTCTCACGTCCCCTGTCCTTTCCCTGCTTCTCGCCGCCTCTGCTCTCATCCTCGCCGGAGCACCGTGTCAGACCACCATGGCCGCCATTGACGAGCACCATCACCACCACCGTGTACGTTCCCTCCTTCTCTTTTCCCTTCCTCCTTTTTCTCCCCTGCTTCTTCTCACTTTCGAGCTCACTCACTAACCTTCCCCTGCTTCTCTATTTTTCCGGTCATGTCACCTCGCCGGAGTACAACTCGGCCACTACTGACGTAACCCCGTCCTTGAAATCTCGTTTCCTCTGCCTCTTTTCGTTTCGGAACCACCGTGAGCCTTGCTATTTCTTCTCCTAATTTCAGTTTGTTTCAAGTTCCTATTTTATTCCGTCGATTTATTTAAATATCGACTTGATTCTCACTTCTCGTTTTTCCCGTCTTTTGTGGGTAAAATGTCGCTGTCACTTTCGAAGTTCGGACCAGAATTGTCGTGCCTTGGAAATCGTTTAAATCGGGTTTTATTTGGAGACTGCTGTTAGTAGTAAATTTAGGTGACTAGTTATATCTCATAGTATCTTCTTAGTAAATTAATTTCGTTTTTATTATAATTTTATAAGTATGATTATTATGTCAAAATATGTTAAATATCATTTATATGTTTATATGTTATAAATAAGTAATATTGATAATAGTTAAATTAATTTTGAATATTTTCGATTGTGAATCATATGATTTTTATGTTTTAGTTATGTTATAATTATATATAAAAATTATGTGAAATATTAACAATGAGTTTAAGGTGATTAAAATCGAAAATGAAAATTTATACACATATACACAAACTCACGGCTTTCCTTATTTTATTTTAATAGATTTTCACTTTTAATTTATGTAAATAATATATTTAGTAAAATAAGGTTAAAATGAATGCTAGTGAATAATTACAATAATAAATATATAAGTTAAATAAACTAAATCTTAAAATATAAAAGTTAGAAATCTAAAGTGAGTAAAAACACTATTCATGAACTTAATAAAATACTTAGTGAAATTACATTTTAGTTTGAATCACTCTAGTATAATTTAAATAATTAGTATATAAAAATATTAAGTCAAAACCGATAAAATAGAAAATGAAAATAAAATACCCAAGTGTATTAGGAGGCCATGACTTTCGTATATTTTTGAACTTAAAAATAAACTTTGTCACTTTTCATTTTTATCACTTAAAGTAATTTAATTAGTAAGTAATAAGTTAGAATTAAGAAATTAAAAGAAATAAATAAATTTTGATATAAATTACCTACACACGGCATTGCTAATTTAAATGGGCTAAATTTGACCAAAATGAATTTATCACTAAGTCACTAAAGTTAAATAGTAATTAGAAATGAATTTTTGTATAAATCAATTTAGTTATAAATGAAATATATAAAACCGATAAAAATGTTTAACTATTATAAAAATGAATTTAACCCCGTCCTTTTCCCTTTGCTTAAATTGGATTTGGACTTACTGACTATTTAAAATGAACTACGACAACCTCGCTAAAAATAGGAATCGTTAAAGATATTTAGCTAAGTATATGACTAAATTTAACCGAGTTTTACTTTTAAAATATATTCTCAAATCACTAAATACAAAACAAACCTAACGACTTTGAAACTAGGATTTCGTACTTAGAAAATAAAAGTTGATTTTGATACTTTAATAAAATATCCTAAGTATAAAAATACTAAGTATAAAGAAAATACTAAGTATAAAAAAATATAATAATAAATACTAAGTCTAGAAAAAGACACTAAGTATAAGAACACATGTACTTAATAAAATACGAATAAAATACATATAAGTATAAAAATACGTATAGGAATAGAAATACGTATAAGTAATAAAATACGAATAAAATACGAAGTATAAAAATACGAATACATATAAAAATAAGAATAAAATATGATGAATAATAAATACAATGAATAGTAAATAGTAAAAATATTTAAAATTTACGAACGGACTCAAATAAATTATTTAAGTTTTCTATTTGCTCCTGCTTAACTGAAGAACTGCTAGAACTAAAATTTCATCATACAAAGTTTGACGATATATTTAAGTTTTGAGAATTGTCACATATTGAAAAGAACGAGTAATAAGAAATTGAGAAAACGAGCTACTTGAATAAAATACTTGGATTGTTTGCCATGTTGCGACTTTTGAAATTCAAAGTTAATGAGGTAGCTATCTATGGGGACTTGGGCTCCCTATCAGAGTTGCCCAAGGCGAAATAACGATCTTAAGATTGCTACTCGACACGGTATATACAACCTCAGAGATGGGGCATCCTTGATATTTCCGTGGGCCCATATATTAGTAATTGGAAACTCCAGCCCCATCCGGGGGTACCCGTCTCTGGTGATAGTCGTATTATTAGGTGACTACTTACTCGATGGGCGAGTATGCTACGATCCTATCTATAGTGGTGTATGCATACATTAGACAAGGGATTGAATCGTCCTTATTACCTTAGATATCTTTAAGCCTGGCAGTCATGTCCAAGTTATGTTGGCCCTGCCGGCTACTGCGCGGATTATGTCTGCATGCTTCCGCCTTACTAACGAAGATTCATTAGTTATCACATGATGGATGTATTTCCTTGTTTTGTTTGATTATTGTCTAAATGACTTGATTGCCTAAGTATTGGAATACGCCTTATTGAGAATGATTTTATGAGTATTGTACGTTAGGTGATTGGAATTATACCCGTTTTTGAATCATCATGATCTCCTTATGTGTTTTAATTACCCACTTGTTAATTGTTTTATCTTATTTGTTTTCTAAATTGCATATGTTTTAGATTTGCATGTATAGATTTGCTTATATGATTTATCGCTTTAAACCGCATGCTTATTATGACTAATATGTCTTTATTTGCTACTCGTAATAAGCATGTTTGCATTTTTATCATAATGTTATAATTATAAGGCGATAGTAATAAACCAAAGTAATCGAAACCGAGGGTATGTATGAGCGTAGCTAGTCACTGTCCGCTCAGCGGGCATCCCCCCCACAGTTTATTGTGCAGGAAAAGCGTGGACCGGATGCTTGGATTTTGGGACGGGACCAGCGTATATTTAATGCTTTACCTTTGTTTGTTTTGAGAGATGTAATCGAATTAACTCTGTTTATTCTCTAAACTCGTATTATGTATACTGAGTTGTAAGACGATAACAGCTGGTTTTTAATATATGTACTTAATTAATATTTCCGCCTTAGTTTAATTAAGTCACGAAAAACCGGGTTGTTACACCTTGGTAATCTACGCCCCAAACGTCGAACAATTCAACCTCAAGTATCGGATTTTGAGGCATCTCGTGCCTCCTACAAATACCCCCTGTGCGCTGACACGCATCACAGCTCACAACAAAGTCCTTCGTATCACGAAACATGGTCGGCCAGTAAAAACCCGACTGCAGAATCTTAGCAACCGTACGAGAAGGACCGTGGTGCCCTCCATAAGGCGAGGAGTGACACTGCTCTAAAATACCAGCAACCTCCCATTGAGGGACGCATCGCCGATATAACCCATCTGTACACACCTTAAACAGGTGTGGATCATCCCAAAAGTACCTCTTCACGTCGTGCAAGAACTTCTTCTTCTTCTGTTGGTAGCTCAAATCAGGATTTATATGTCTACCAACAATAAAGTTGGCAAAGTCAGCATACCAAGGTTCAGGTTGGGTGCCTGAACCTACATTCCCAACGCACATCAGCGAGTCGTCGGGAAAAGAATCATCAATAGGCAATGAAATGCCTCCATCATCAAATCTCAGCCAGGACAGATGATCAGCAACCACATTTGCTGCCCCTTTCTTGTCGCGGATCTCAAGGTCAAACTCCTGCAATAGTAGTATCCAGCGAATCAACCGCGGCTTCGCCTCCTTTTTCGCTAGCAAATATTTCAAGGCCGCGTGATCGGTGTAAACAATGACCTTCGATCCAACCAAGTAAGTCCGGAATTTCTCCAGCGCAAAAACCACTGCAAGAAGCTCCTTCTCTGTCGTTGCGTAGTTAACCTGGGCCTCATTGTAACAACCTGGTTTTTCGTGACTTTAATTAAACTAAGGCGGAAAATTAATTAAGTCTATATATTACAAACCAGCTGTTATCGTCTTACAAACTCAGTATACATAATACGAGTTTAGAGATAGAATAGAGTATTTAGATTATAAATTCTCTCAGATACATACAAAATAAGGTAAACTCTCCCCCAGCATTCAATAGCGTTGGTCTCGGGGTACCTGCATTTAACATCTCATCATTTTCCCGCACACTCTTACGACACATGCAATTCTAAAGCAATATGCAGTATAAATAAGGAATAATGAATGAGTAAAAACAATTAGCAAGTAAAACAGGTAAAGCACATAAAGAAATCAAGATTATTCAAACATGAGTATCAATCAAATCATATATTGTACAACACTCTCAAATAACCATTCTCAGCAGTCGTATTCCAATACTCATAAACTCAAATCATCAAACCACAATCAATCAACAAGACAAGGAAATACATTCAACATGTGATAACAAATGAATCTTCGTTAGTAAGGCGGAATCATGCAGACCTCATAAGCATCCGCGCAATAGCCGACAGGGCCAACATAACTTGGACATGGCTGACAGACTAGAGATATCTAAGGTAATAAGGACGATTCAATCCCTTGTCTAATGTATGCATACACCACTATAGATAGGATCGTAGCATACTCGCCCATCGAGTAAGTAGTCACCTAATAATACGACTATCACCAGAGACGGGTACCCCCGGATGGGGCTGGCTTTTCCACTTACCATATATGGGCCCACGGAAATATCAAGGATGCCCTATCCCTAGGGTTGTATATACCGTGCCAAATAACAGTCTTAAATCGTTAAATCACCTTGGGCAACTCAGGGAGGGAGCCCAAGTCCCCATATACAGCTACCTCATTAACTTCGAATTTCAAAAGTCGCAACATGGCGAACAATCCAAGTATTTTATTCAAGTAGCTTATTCTTTCCAATTCTCATTTCTTCGTTCAAATTAAATAGATGTCAATTCTGAAACTTAAATGTATCGTCGAACTTTGTATAATGAAATTCTAGTTCTAGCAGTTCTTCAGATAAACAGGAACAAGTAGGAAACTTAAATAGTTTATTTGAGTGCGTTTGTAAATTTTTAATTATTTTACTATTCATCGTATTTTACTATTCATCGTATTTACTATTCATCGTAGTTACTATTCATCGTATTTTTATACGTATTCGTATTTTCGTATTTCGTATTTGTACGTATTTTTATACGTATGCGTTGTAACACCCCGTGTTAATTTAAACTAATTATAAATAGTAAATCAATAAGTAGGCAATCTCGCTCTTTTAAAATCCTAAAACAAAACACTACAAGTCTTCCTCGCACCTAAATTAAAACCATTTTGATATACTTTGAATTTGAACCTAATTTCTACATTTTCAAACTCGATAAATCAAATGATGAATACTCGACAAATTTCTCAACGGCAAATTTTGGCACGCAAATCGAGGTCAATGTTGACCCAAAATGCCGAGCACCATTAAAGTGATCTAACCATCTAATCTTTTTCAAACCTACTTACTCATAATCCAAACCTAACAAAGATTAGTTAAGCCTTAATCATTTTGATCATAACTAACAAAACATATTATAATATTATCAAATTACTATTCCTTTTTGATTTAACTAGCACTTTTACTAAAACTCGAAATGATGAAGCATACTAAGTCCAAACTGATAAATGTTTTGACGTTTGATTCTAATTAGTTAAATCCTTAACTTTCATCCAAAAAAATATATTTCGGACTAGTGAATTTATAATCAAAAATCGAGGAGCCAAAACCCAATTTTTATTTTAATCACACCTCAAGTTTCATTTTCATGTTTATTTTCAATCTTACTCCTAAACATTATTTTAGGATCGTATATTTTATTTCAAGACTTTTCGCGTACGCGTAAATCGAAAATTACGAAAACAAAAATCGGGCCACTAGTGAGCTCACATGGCCGGCTCCCTCTAGCTCACACATGAGCATGTCCTAGCTCCTCCTTTCTTCTAGTCAAGCCACCCTAACATACTACAACATCACTTCCCCCTTTAAACAAGCCACCCTATACTAAATCATCATCATGCATAACCTAGTTGAATTTAAAATGATAATACAACTAACCTACAAACACATTACACTACACAAATCAAATACATCAACTACTACTACTACATTACTTACTACGTACAACACACAACAACAAACACAACTCACTTGCTCTCCCTTTTGAACCGAGATACATCCCTCCATTTCCTCTTTTATTTCTCTTCCATTATTTCATAAAACACATTAAATTAAAACCCTAATATATTACTCTAATATTTCACTAGCATTCTTAGTATTCCTTGGGTATTTTGAAGCTTATTTCGGGTCTATTTTTGAAGGTGAAGACGGGTACTTGGGTGAAGAATTAGACTTAGATAATATCATCGATCCGGATAACCTCTAACTTTGCCGATCAAGGTGACTAGCTTTGTCTTGTATTATCTTTTTAGTAAATTAAATTGTTTTGTTATTATGATTTTATAAATATGATTTTTATGTTAAGATTATGTTAAACATCACTTGAGTACATTTGTATGATTATGTGAAGTATAATAATGATAATAAACAAATAATGTTTTAAATAGCTTTATGTAGTATTATGTTCATGTTTAGTTAATTAAATTTTGAGCATTTTTAATTATGATTCTTATAATTTATATGTTTAGTTATGTTTTATTTGAGTAGTAATCATATATAAAAATTATATGAAATATTAACTTTGTGTTTAAAGTGATTAAAAATCGAAAACAAAAAATATATATATACATATACATACCCACGGCATTTTGCCCTTTTTTTGTGTAAATTTTCATTTTTAATTGTTGTAAATAATATGTTGGTTTAAGTTAGTATAAAATGGAGGTATTCATGTAAAAAGATTAAATTAGGAAAATAAATTATCAAATGAAAAATAAGCATATTTGTGTTCTTGAAGTTATTTTGATGTTCTTGAAAAACTCATGATGGTGTTCATGTTATTCTTGATTTGTAGCTTATTTTGATTTATATTGTTTTTGTGATTGTTGTTATTTATTGTTTTATTTAACTAACAAGTAAATATATTACTAATTATATAATTTAAACTAGCTAAATCATTTAGAATAAAAAGTTAGAATTTTAAAGTGTTGAAAAATACTATTCATAAATGTAAATGAAATTTGTTAGTAAATTTCATTTTAGTTTAAATCATTTTGGCATAATTAGAATAATTAAAATGTAAAGACTTTAAGTTAAAAACCGATAAAATCGAAAAAATGAAAATTTAGAACCATCACTCTTGCTCACGGCATTCTTTCATTTTTAGGCTTAAAATTGTTTTTATCACTTTTTAGTTTATTGTTAAAATAATTTAATTAGTAATTAATAAGTTAGAATTAAGAAATTAAAAGAAATAAATAAATTTTGAATTATATACACACCACACGACATTTTCGTTTTATGTGGACTAAATTTGACTAAAATGAAAATATCACTAAGTCACTAAAGTTAAATAGTAATTAGAATTGAATTATTGTATAAATCGATTTAGTTAGAAATAAATTATTATAAACCGATTAAAAAGTATAACAATTATAAAAATGAATTAAATCGTGTGATACTACCTTTCTTTATTGGATTATTGAATTTGGACATACGGACTATAAATGAATCATCCACGATACTATCACCAACTTAAATAAATAGACGACTAAATTTAACCGAGTCTTACATTTTAAAATACTTTCACAAATCACTAAATACAAAATGAACTTAACATTTTTAAAACTAGACTTTAAAATATTTTCAAAAATCGCCTAAGTACAAAACGAACTTAACGACTTTAAAACTAGAAATCTATACTTAGGAAATAAAAGATTTAGTTTTATACTAAAATATCTTAAGTATAAAAATACGTATAAATATAAAAATACGTACAAGTATAAGAGTACGAACACGTATAAAAATACGTATAAAATACGGAGTATAAAATACAAATACGTATAAAATACGATGAATAGTAAATACGGTGAATAGTAAATACGATGAATAGTAAATACGATGAATAGTAAATACAGTGAATAGTAAATACGATGAATAGTAAATACGATGAATAGTAAAATACGGTGAATAGTGAAATTTCTAAAAATATTTAAAAATTTTACTAAGTATAGAAAATTTAAAATGAATAAGTAAATGACTTAAAGTGTTTGAAAAACACTTAAATAAAATTTGACATATTAATAAACATATCAAATTAGAAACTTAAAAACGTTAATAATTAACCACACTTCAAATAATAAACGAACGTGTTATGTGATCATATGAAACCTACAATTCAAATAAAACGTTTGTGACGAGACTAGGAGAGACTAGTAGCATGTGATATGTAATATCAAATAAATAATGAATATTGAGTAAGTTAAATAAAAGGTCAAGCTTGGGCCTCAGATAAGGGAACGTCAATCGTGAGTGAAGTGGGGTTTAAGATAGTCTTGTCGCTGATCGCCATTCTTGGGACAAGATAATTGAATATGCCATGGTTTTGCCACAGCTTTAGGAAATGGTCGCTTTATCCGAGTTAAGGTGCTCTCTACGAATAGCGTGGCCCATTCTTAACGTGGATACTAAAGTACATGTACTAGACTAGGGTTTAATTCACTCTATTTCGCTAAAGTTATCGGGGCCACCGTAACATTATGTGCATATGCGCTTTACTGCCTGTCTCCTTGCCGTGTTTCGTGTTTATTGCACGCGACACTAGCATTCGTTCTTGCCACATGTAAAGATCACTTGACGAGATTGTATCTGAAGTTCGAATCATTTCGAACACTAGAGGATGAGATGCAAGTATTATAGTATTCGGCGTGGTTTACGGGTCGAGTAAGTCTCTGCACTATGGAAGTGAGATGCAATCGATCAGAGTACAAAGACCTACTCGATTGGTCGTGCTCGTAGCGTATGTGTTGTTTGTTGTCTGATTAAATGAGAACGAGTGTGTACCATCTTCGAAAATTAAAGACCACAACTTTCTGAAATGAATCGAGTCTGTATGATGATTATGATACATTACATATGTTTGTATGCGATCTGATATCGCTTTGTAATCCTGTTGTATATTGTGACACTATTGCTATACCATTATCTGTTATTTGCCTTTCTAATTGAATACCATGCTTATATGATTTATCGCTTTAAACCGCATGCTTATTATGACTTACATGTCTTTAAATGCTATATGTAATAAGCATGTTTACATTTTTATCATAATGTTATAGTTATAAAGCGATAGTAATAAATCAAAGTAATTGAAACCGAGGGTAAGTATGAGCATAGCTAGTCACTGTCCGCTCAGCGGGCACCCCCCATCAGTTTATTGTGCAGGATAAGCGTGGACCAGGAGCTAGGTTTTGGATGGGCCACGAGACGTTTCTATGCATTACTTTTGAGTTGTTTACGAGAAAATGTAATATATAACTTGTACTCTTTTAAATTCCGTACTTAGAGTCGTTTAATTCGACTCTTGAACGATGATGTAATATTTTGGGATTTTATTATATAATTAATAACTCTGGTTTTAGACTCAATTAAATTCCGCCTTAGTAATTAAAGTCGACTAAAAACCAGGTTGTTACAGTTGGTATCAGAGCTGACTCGTGACCGTAACATAAATGGCCTAATGCGATTTATGCTTACCTAACGAGAGACACCTGGGCCAGACATTCATATTGTATGTCAGGCATAGACTAATAGGAACAAATAATAAATTAGATTTTTATTTTATTAGACCACTTAAATAATAATTTGAGATCGCTTTAAAGTGTGAGGATGGGTAGAAATCTTAAGGACCGACCATAGGCTTAGTGCTTTTAAATATCAAATTACTTCCCTCAAAATAAAATACACTAACTATCGTATGCTTGCTACTTGCTGAAGTGACTGACAAAAACTAACAACTATCCTCGGATATAAAATCTAAATAATAATTCAACTCCCGAGGATTGAAGCATCGAAGAGGTACCAGACGGCACGGAGTGAGGACATCTGTTAAATTCGTAATCAATTACACAAAAAATTACTTTCTCCCTCTCTCCTACCTACTATATCCTTCCTAAAAAAAAAAATGTACTTGATACATTTTGAAATCCTAAAACCGATGTAACCAACAATTACATCTCAATGGAATAAAATACCTAACTTAACTTACTTACATTATCACAAGTATCACTTTCACTTCAAATAAGTTCTATCAATGTCAAGCATGCTATCTAACCCCTTTCAATGCTAATAATCTTCTTCGCTTCCTAATCCTTTCAGAATGGCTGCACCTCCAATGACTAACGAAGAACGAACAATTCTAGCTGAGGAATCTTTGATCCGTATAGCAGAAATAGCCACGGACAACGCGAACCGCCAACATCATCCAAGCGCGTTCGACCGCATTTCCCGTCATCGTCCTCCAACATACTCGGGTTCTAATGACCCTGTCGACCTCACAAATTGGTTGGAGGAAATGAAGAAACTCATGGATCCGCTAGAACGCCTCCAGAGGATAGAGTCAACATTGCCGCCTTTTACCTAAAGGAAGAGGCAAATGACTGGTGGAACGTGGTCAGGACCAATGAACCTGACATTACGTTCACCTGGTACGAATTCATTGAGAAGATTAAGGGGAAATACTTCGGGTATGAGCTCCGTTGTCAGAAGGAAGAGGAGTTCATAAGTCTCAAGATGGGAGACATGACACTTCAAGAGTACACAAAGGAATTTCAAAAGCTGGCCAAATTTGGGGCTGCGATCGCTCCCAACGAAAGGGCCATGACCCAGAGGTATCTGCGCAATATGTCCAACACTATGCGTACCCACATGAGTACCAACACCTACAATACCGTTGCTGCAGCGTATGAATGCGCATGTAGCCTATGGGCTTCTCTGGAGTTAGAAAAGGCTGAAAAGAAGAAGAAGGTGTTCGTGCCTTCCGTGTCACAGTCGAGCTTCATTCAGAAGCCGAACTACCAACGCCCGATTCAGCAAAGGCCTAGTTTTCAGAGGCCTGCGTTCCAAAACAGGGTTCCTGCTGGGAACAACGAGAGAGCCATGGTTGCAGGAAGGGCTCCTCAACCAAGGGCCGCACCGGGGAATTGTCGTATATGCCGCAAGGCTCTACATGAGGGGAGGCAGTGCAATGGTCTGCCAATCACCTGTTTCAAATGCAAGATGGTAGGGCATAAGTCGAATGTATGCCCCAACAACCAGAACACGGCACCTGTAGCGGGGGTACCACAATCTGTTGTGGTACAGGGTCGAGTTTATGTACTCACAGAGGCCGAGGCAGAAGAGTCACCTGAGGCTGACGTCATTACTGGTATTTTTCTTATAAACTCAATGAACGCAGTCGTTTTGTTTGACACTGGGGCATCATTGTCCTTTATATCTTCTAAGTTTGTTTCAAAGGCTAATCTCACAAAATCCGAATCAATCAACGCAAATATTTCTTTACCAAACGGAAAAATTTTCAAATGCTCCAAAATTTTCAAAGATACTCCAATCACAATCCATAAAACAATCTTCCCTTCCGACCTTATTCTTTTTGACATGCCGGAGTTCGACGTCATTCTGGGGATCGATTGGTTGGCTAAGTATCATGCGTTGTTCGAGTGCCGAGATCGGAAAATTCGCTTGAAACATCCTACGGGGACTAGAGTCACGTATCAGAAGACTTCGCCAATTAAGGGGGCGAAAATCATCTCTATGCTACAACTTCAACGGCTAGAAAGAAAAGGGCACCAAGTGTATTTATGCAGCGTTAACGAGGTCAAGGAAAGCGTGAACATTGGAGCTATTCACGTAGTACGGGAATTTCCTGACGTCTTCCCAGACGATTTACCAGGCTTACCACCTGCACGTGACGTGGAATTCTCTATCGACCTTGTGCCAGGCACGGCCCCAATCTCAAAGGCACCCTATAGGATGGCACCGGTAGAACTACAGGAATTAAAGAAACAACTTGAAGAAATGATTGAAAAGGGTTTCATACGACCAAGTGTCTCGCCTTGGGGAGCACCGGTTCTCTTCGTGAAAAAGAAGGATGGCAGTATGAGACTCTGTATCGACTACAGGGAGTTAAACAAGGTGACCATTAAGAACCGTTACCCTTTGCCAAGAATTGACGACCTCTTTGATCAGCTAAAAGGAGCGGGAGTGTTTTCTAAGATCGATCTGAGGTCAGGTTACCACCAGATTGCAGTAAGGGAGTCAGACATCCAGAAGACTGCTTTCAGAAGCAGATATGGTCACTACGAGTTTAAGGTCATGCCGTTCGGTTTAACAAACGCACCAGCAGTGTTCATGGATCAGATGAACAGAACCTTCCACGAATACCTTGACATTTGCGTGGTTGTATTCATTGACGATATCCTAATCTACTCAAAGACTGGGGCAGAACACGAGGAGCATCTCCGTATCATCTTGGGAATACTAAGGGAATATAAGTGGTATGCTAAATTTTCTAAGTGCGAGTTTTGGCTCGAGAAGGTTGCATTCCTAGGTCACGTCATCTCGAAGGACGGAGTAATGGTAGATCCTGCAAAGATCGACGCAGTGAAAGAATGGAAGGCTCCCACAAATATAACTGAAATACGCAGCTTCCTAGGCTTGGCAGGATACTACAGAAGATTCGTTCCAGACTTCTCTAAGGTAGCACGACCGATGACTAAGTTGCTACAGAAGGAATCTAAGTTCATTTGGAGTGAGGAATGCGAGAATGCTTTCCAAGAACTCAAGACAAGGCTTACCACAGCGCCAGTCTTAGCTCTTCCTACAGATGGAGACGAGTATGAAGTCTACAGTGACGCTTCACTGAATGGTCTGGGTTGCGTACTGATGCAACAGGGGAAGGTCATTGCTTACGCATCAAGGCAGCTAAAGGTTCATGAGCGAAACTACCCAACTCATGACCTAGAATTAGCGGCCGTGGTGTTTGCTTTGAAAATCTGGCGTCATTACCTCTACGGAGTCAGTATCAAGTTCTACACGGACCACAAGAGCCTGAAATATATTTTCACACAAAAGGAACTCAACATGAGACAACGCCGGTGGTTAGAACTGATCAAGGACTACAAGATTGAACTACTGTATCACGAGGGTAAGGCAAACGTCGTTGCTGACGCTCTGAGTAGAAAGACAACGCATACCCTCAACAACATTTGGGAAATTCCGGCTGGTATTGTCAGAGATTTCAAGAGAATGAACTTAGAGTTGGTTCAGTCTGACGATGCTGATTTGAACGCAATGGTCGCAGAGCCGGAGTTATATCACGAGATTAGAGCTCTACAATGGGAAGATGAAGAACTCGTAAAAATCAGAAGGGAAATTCCTTCAGGAAACCGAGAAGGGTTTGAGATTAAACCTGACGGGAGTTTGAGATTCAAAGAAAGGTGGTGTGTGCCTGACGTACCTGTGTTGAAAAGAAAGATTCTCGACGAGGCACATAGTACACGATACTCCATACATCCTGGTTCTGATAAAATGTACCAAGACTTAAAACTGAAGTTTTGGTGGGTCCGAATGAAAGCAGAGATTGCTGAATACGTTGCGAAATGCTTAATCTGCCAAAAGGTGAAGTTTGAACATCAACGACCTGGGGGACTACTACAACCCTTGGACATTCCATTTGGAAAGTGGGACTCCATTTCCATGGATTTTATAACGGGTTTGCCAAGGACTCACCGAGGCAATAATGCAATTTGGGTTATAGTGGACCGCTTAACCAAATCGGCCCATTTTCTACCAATCAAAGATACTTGGAGCCTTGAAGAGCTAGCTAAGGCTTATGAGAAGGAGGTGATCCGATTACACGGCGTACCGCTGGATATTATATCGGACAGGGATCCGAGATTCACCTCCCATTTTTGGGAAAAACTTCAAGCAGCGCTGGGAAGCCAACTGAAGATGAGCACCGCTTTCCACCCTGCGACCGATGGTCAAACAGAGCGAACTATCCAAACGGTCGAAGACATGCTCAGGGCATGCGCCCTAGAATTCAACGAGAATTGGGAGAAAAGTCTACCTTTGATTGAATTCTCCTACAACAATAGCTTCCATGCAAGCTTAGGTTGTGCCCCATTCGAGGCACTCTACGGGAGGAAGTGTCGTAGCCCAGTCTGTTGGGACGATGCTAGTGATAACGTGGGTACTGGACCGGAGGTTATTCAAGACCAGATTGAACACATCAAAATCATCCGTGAACGACTACAAGCGGCCCAGGACCGCCAGAAGATGTATGCCAACAAACATCGCCGACCTATTGAGTTCGAAGTCGGCGATCATGTGTTCTTAAAAGTATCACCCATGAAGGGGGTTCGACGTTTCGGATTGAAAGGGAAGCTAAGCCCTAAATACGTTGGACCGTACGAGGTACTTGAAAGAATTGGCGAGGTAGCTTATCGTCTAGCGCTACCCCCCAACTTATCCAAGGTTCATAACGTGTTCCACGTTTCTCAACTGAGGAGATACAGGAGTGACCCAAGTCACATCATTACTCCTGACGTAATTGCGGTTGAGCCTAACCTGCTTTACTCCGAGAGACCAGTGAAGATTCTAGCTCGAGAAACCAAGGTATTGAGACGGAAGACGGTTCCCTTAGTAAAGGTACTATGGAGAGGTCAATTGACCGAACAAGCAACCTGGGAGACCGAGGCCTCAATGAAGGAGAAATACCCCGAACTTTTTAACTCAGGTGAAAAATTCTTTTCTACATTCAAGTTTCGGGACGAAACTTTTTCTAAGGGGGGAGGTCTGTAACACCCCGTGTTAATTTAAACTAATTATAAATAGTAAATCAATAAGTAGGCAATCTCGCTCTTTTAAAATCCTAAAACAAAACACTACAAGTCTTCCTCGCACCTAAATTAAAACCATTTTGATATACTTTGAATTTGAACCTAATTTCTACATTTTCAAACTCGATAAATCAAATGATGAATACTCGACAAATTTCTCAACGGCAAATTTTGGCACGCAAATCGAGGTCAATGTTGACCCAAAATGCCGAGCACCATTAAAGTGATCTAACCATCTAATCTTTTTCAAACCTACTTACTCATAATCCAAACCTAACAAAGATTAGTTAAGCCTTAATCATTTTGATCATAACTAACAAAACATATTATAATATTATCAAATTACTATTCCTTTTTGATTTAACTAGCACTTTTACTAAAACTCGAAATGATGAAGCATACTAAGTCCAAACTGATAAATGTTTTGACGTTTGATTCTAATTAGTTAAATCCTTAACTTTCATCCAAAAAAATATATATTTCGGACTAGTGAATTTATAATCAAAATTCGAGGAGCCAAAACCCAATTTTTATTTTAATCACACCTCAAGTTTCATTTTCATGTTTATTTTCAATCTTACTCCTAAACATTATTTTAGGATCGTATATTTTATTTCAAGACTTTTCGCGTACGCGTAAATCGAAAATTACGAAAACAAAAATCGGGCCACTAGTGAGCTCACATGGCCGGCTCCCTCTAGCTCACACATGAGCATGTCCTAGCTCCTCCTTTCTTCTAGTCAAGCCACCCTAACATACTACAACATCACTTCCCCCTTTAAACAAGCCACCCTATACTAAATCATCATCATGCATAACCTAGTTGAATTTAAAATGATAATACAACTAACCTACAAACACATTACACTACACAAATCAAATACATCAACTACTACTACTACATTACTTACTACGTACAACACACAACAACAAACACAACTCACTTGCTCTCCCTTTTGAACCGAGATACATCCCTCCATTTCCTCTTTTATTTCTCTTCCATTATTTCATAAAACACATTAAATTAAAACCCTAATATATTACTCTAATATTTCACTAGCATTCTTAGTATTCCTTGGGTATTTTGAAGCTTATTTCGGGTCTATTTTTGAAGGTGAAGACGGGTACTTGGGTGAAGAATTAGAGTTAGATAATATCATCGATCCGGATAATCTCTAACTTTGCCGATCAAGGTGACTAGCTTTGTCTTGTATTATCTTTTTAGTAAATTAAATTGTTTTGTTATTATGATTTTATAAATATGATTTTTATGTTAAGATTATGTTAAACATCACTTGAGTACATTTGTATGATTATGTGAAGTATAATAATGATAATAAACAAATAATGTTTTAAATAGCTTTATGTAGTATTATGTTCATGTTTAGTTAATTAAATTTTGAGCATTTTTAATTATGATTCTTATAATTTATATGTTTAGTTATGTTTTATTTGAGTAGTAATCATATATAAAAATTATATGAAATATTAACTTTGTGTTTAAAGTGATTAAAAATCGAAAACAAAAAATATATATATACATATACATACCCACGGCATTTTGCCCTTTTTTTGTGTAAATTTTCATTTTTAATTGTTGTAAATAATATGTTGGTTTAAGTTAGTATAAAATGGAGGTATTCATGTAAAAAGATTAAATTAGGAAAATAAATTATCAAATGAAAAATAAGCATATTTGTGTTCTTGAAGTTATTTTGATGTTCTTGAAAAACTCATGATGGTGTTCATGTTATTCTTGATTTGTAGCTTATTTTGATTTATATTGTTTTTGTGATTGTTGTTATTTATTGTTTTATTTAACTAACAAGTAAATATATTACTAATTATATAATTTAAACTAGCTAAATCATTTAGAATAAAAAGTTAGAATTTTAAAGTGTTGAAAAACACTATTCATAAATGTAAATGAAATTTGTTAGTAAATTTCATTTTAGTTTAAATCATTTTGGCATAATTAGAATAATTAAAATGTAAAGACTTTAAGTTAAAAACCGATAAAATCGAAAAAATGAAAATTTAGAACCATCACTCTTGCTCACGGCATTCTTTCATTTTTAGGCTTAAAATTGTTTTTATCACTTTTTAGTTTATTGTTAAAATAATTTAATTAGTAATTAATAAGTTAGAATTAAGAAATTAAAAGAAATAAATAAATTTTGAATTATATACACACCACACGACATTTTCGTTTTATGTGGACTAAATTTGACTAAAATGAAAATATCACTAAGTCACTAAAGTTAAATAGTAATTAGAATTGAATTATTGTATAAATCGATTTAGTTAGAAATAAATTATTATAAACCGATTAAAAAGTATAACAATTATAAAAATGAATTAAATCGTGTGATACTACCTTTGCTATTGGATTATTGAATTTGGACATACGGACTATAAATGAATCATCCACGATACTATCACCAACTTAAATAAATAGACGACTAACTTTAACCGAGTCTTACATTTTAAAATACTTTCACAAATCACTAAATACAAAATGAACTTAACATTTTTAAAACTAGACTTTAAAATATTTTCAAAAATCGCCTAAGTACAAAACGAACTTAACGACTTTAAAACTAGAAATCTATACTTAGGAAATAAAAGATTTAGTTTTATACTAAAATATCTTAAGTATAAAAATACGTATAAATATAAAAATACGTACAAGTATAAGAGTACGAACACGTATAAAAATACGTATAAAATACGGAGTATAAAATACAAATACGTATAAAATACGATGAATAGTAAATACGGTGAATAGTAAATACGATGAATAGTAAATACGATGAATAGTAAATACAGTGAATAGTAAATACGATGAATAGTAAATACGATGAATAGTAAAATACGGTGAATAGTGAAATTTCTAAGATTATTTAAAAATTTTACTAAGTATAGAAAATTTAAAATGAATAAGTAAATGACTTAAAGTGTTTGAAAAACACTTAAATAAAATTTGACATATTAATAAACATATCAAATTAGAAACTTAAAAACGTTAATAATTAACCACACTTCAAATAATAAACGAACGTGTTATGTGATCATATGAAACCTACAATTCAAATAAAACGTTTGACGCTGAGACTAGGAGAGTCTAGTAACATGTGATATGTAATATCAAATAAATAATGAATATTGAGTAAGTTAAATAAAAGGTCAAGCTTGGGCCTCAGATAAGGGAACGTCAATCGTGAGTGAAGTGGGGTTTAAGATTGTCTTGTCGCTACGCCATTCTTGGGACAAGATAATTGAATATGCCATGGTTTTTGCCACAGGCTTTAGGAAATGGTCGTTTTATCTGGAGTTAAGGTGCTCTACGAATAGCGTGGCCCATTCTTAACGTGGATACTAAAGTACATGTACTAGACTAGGGTTTAATTCACTCTATTTCGCTAAAGTTATCAGGGCCACCGTAACATTATGTGCATATGCGCTTTACGGTTCTGTCTCCTTGCCGTGTTTCGTGTTTATTGCACGCGACACTAGCATTCGTTCTTGCCACATGTAAAGATCACTTGACGAGATTGTATCTGAAGTTCAATCATTTCAACACTAGAGGATGAGATGCAAGTATTATAGTATTCGGCGTGGTTTACTGGTCGAGTAAGTCTCTGCACTATGGAAGTGAGATGCAATCGATCAGTACAAAGACCTACTCGATTGGTCGTGCTCGTAAGCGATATGTGTTGTTTGTTGTCTGATTAAATGAGACCGAGTGTGTACCATCTTCGAAAATTAAAGACCACAACTTTCTGAAATGAATCGAGTCTGTATGATGATTATGATACATTACATATGTTTGTATGCGATCTGATATCGCTTTGTAATCCTGTTGTATATTGTGACACTATTGCTATACCATTATCTGTTATTTGCCTTTCTAATTGAATACCATGCTTATATGATTTATCGCTTTAAACCGCATGCTTATTATGACTTACATGTCTTTAAATGCTATATGTAATAAGCATGTTTACATTTTTATCATAATGTTATAGTTATAAAGCGATAGTAATAAATCAAAGTAATTGAAACCGAGGGTAAGTATGAGCATAGCTAGTCACTGTCCGCTCAGCGGGCACCCCCCATCAGTTTATTGTGCAGGATAAGCGTGGACCAGGAGCTAGGTTTTGGATGGGCCACGAGACGTTTCTATGCATTACTTTTGAGTTGTTTACGAGAAAATGTAATATATAACTTGTACTCTTTTAAATTCCGTACTTAGAGTCGTTTAATTCGACTCTTGAACGATGATGTAATATTTTGGGATTTTATTATATAATTAATAACTCTGGTTTTAGACTCAATTAAATTCCGCCTTAGTAATTAAAGTCGACTAAAAACCAGGTTGTTACATGCGTATTTTTATACTTCGTATTTTTATTCGTATTTTTATACTTAGTATCTTATTCGTATTTTTATACGTACATGTATTATTAGTATTCATTATTTTATTCTTATACTTAGTATACTATTATTTTGTACAATTTTCATATTTAGATATTTTACTAAGGTTTCAAAATTTCTTTTAATTTCTAAGTATAAAAATCTAGTTTTAAAGTCGTTAGGTTCGTTTTGTATTTAGCGATTTGAGAATTCATTTTAAATGCAAAATTCGATTTTAAACTTAAGTACCAAATCCTAGTTTCAAAGTTGTTAAGTTCATTTTGTACTTGGTCATTTTAAATAACATTTCAAAAGTAAAACTCGGTTAAATTTAGTCATATACTTAACTAACATTTTAGCGGTTCCCATTTTTAGCGAGGTTGTCGTGGTTCATTTTAAATAGTCCGTATGTCCACATCCAAATTTAAGCATAGGTAGTAGCACTCGATTTAGTTCATTTTAATACATGTAACGTTTATTTCTATCGGTTTAGTTGATTCTTTTTATTAACGATTCATTATACAATCTAATAAAATCCTAATTACTAATCAATTTTAGTGACTAAGTGATAAATTCATTTTGACCAAAATTGACCAAAAATAAGGGTGGATGCCGTGAGCCTTTATTTACAATAGCTAATTATTTCTTTTGTTGTTTTTGTTAATAATTCATTACTTTAACTATTTTGATTACTTAAGTGATAAAAATAAAAAGTGACAAATCATTTTTGGACCAAAAATTTACCTAAGGCCGTGGCCTTCATTTCACTTAGCTTTTTATTTTCGTTTTCTAATTTATCGGTTTTGACTTAAAGTTTTTATATACTTATTATTTAAGTTATACTAAAGTGATTTAACTAGTTTACAAGTTTCACTAACATTTTATTTTATTTATGAATAGTGATTTTACTCACTTTAAATTTCTAACTTTTTTTATTATAAAGATTTAGCTTATTTAACTTATATAATTAGTTTTGTAATTACTTACTAGTTTAATAAAACAATAAATAACAACACACATATAACAATATAAATCAAACTAAGCTAAAACATCAAGAACACATGAAGAAAAAGAAGAACACTTATGCTTTTCTAAAGAACACCTAAATCTCAAATTTTCATATTATCGTTTTATTTTCTCAAATTTTCCATACAAGTCTAATTTACCTAGACTAATCATAATATGTTATTTAGAAAAATTAAAACTAAAAATTGGTCCATTTATTTCAATATAGCCGTGTATATGTATATATGTTTATGATTTTTGATTTTTGATTTTTATACTTCTAATTCAACAACTAATTTACTTAAATCATTTATACATTTAACAAAAGTGAAAATCATAAACAAACATTAACATACATAAGTAAAATCATTCAAACACAAGAATAAACATAAAAGTTCAAGAACACACATAAATAAATTATAACATTTAAATTCATAACAAATTCATTTTAAGTCCTAAACATAAACTAATTATATTTTCATGTTCATTTCATTACAAGTATTTTAAGCATGCAATTTACAAAAATTAAAACGAAAAATTTAGTGAAAAATTTAGGGTAGGCCGTGAGTTTCATTAATGGACAACAATTTCTATTTTTCGATTTTTGTCTTCTAATTTAACATGTGATTACTAGGTGATAAAATAAACTATGCATGCATCAAAAATATTAACATATAATCAAATTCGAGGCGCTTATCACATAAGTGTGCGGGAAGCACCTTAATTAGGCTAATGAAAAGTGCTTAGCAATTGCCTGATCCACTATGTGGTCAATTTGGCCCAAGTCGACGCCTCCACCTTGCTCCTCGACTTTGGTTAGGATGGTACATAAGAATGAAATAAGCAAGTTAGTGAATTCATTTAACTAGCTAAACTACACTAATAAAACTTAAGTGTAGTATTGTTTTTAGTTTAGGTGATGTTTAAATTTTTCATGATTTGGTTTCATGTTCATATTTATTTGTATGTAAAAAGAGTGAGTGAATACTAATTATAAATGGTGAGGAAATCATTTAAATGTTCTAGTGAAATTTACAAACAAGAAGTGAAAATTTAAAGAAGAAAACTAGAGGAAGAAGATGAAGATCATCAAGGTTTACTCAAGGTTGAAGATGAAGAAGCTTGTAAGTTTCTTGAGTATGTGTTTATTTAGAGAGAAAAATGAAAGACTTTAGAAAGAAAAGTTTGATGTTGTTGTGTTGTGTATGTAACCGTATGGAGTAGTGTAGTAGTAGTAGTTGTTGTGTTTTAATTTGTATTATGTAGTATGTGTGAATGCAATTGTATTTGGTTGGATTATCATTTAAATTAAATAGCTACTAAGCATGATGAGGATTATGGATGTGTAAGGCATGCTTGTAAGAGTGAAGCAAGTGTGTAAGAATGGAAGAGCATGTGTGTAAGAGATGGAAGAGCATGCTTGTGTAGGTGAAGAAGCATGTGTGTAAGACATGTAAGGTGTGTGTAAGAGAAAGGAAGAAAAAGAGAAGACAAGTGCATGCTAGAGCATGCTCAAATTTTCGGCCAACATGGACCAAGTTGGTCCGATTTTTCGTTTTTGAAATTTTCCATTTGCGCCCACGTGGAAAGTCTCGAAATGAAATATATAGTCTTGGAATAATGTTTAGAAGTAAGATCGAAAATAAAAATGAAAATAAACCTCAAAACGAATTCAAACAAAAATTTGGGTACTAGGTCCTCGAAATTTTGAAATAAAATCTTATTTGATCGAAATACTTATTTTTTTCGTTGACTGTTATTGATTTAAATCATTATACTTAAACGTCAAAAATTTTACCAGTTTAGGCTTAGTGTAACTCAATATGTCGAGTTTTAGCGAAAGTGTTAGTTAAATCAAAATGGAATAGTAATTTGGTATTATTAGTATATGTTGTGTTAGTAATAATCAATATGATTAAGCCTAAGCTACTTTAATTAGGTTTGGATTACGAGTAATTATATTTAAGAAAAGATTAGGTGACTTAATCACATTTAGGTGGCTTGGCCATTTAGTCAACGTTTGACCTCGATTTGCGTGCCAAAATTTGTCGTTGAGAAATTTGGCGTGTGTGCTTCATTTGATTTATCGAGTTTGAATATGAAAGAATAAAGTTCAAATTCAAAGTAATTCAAAACGGTTTTAATTTAGGTGCAAAATAACTTGTAGTATAATGTGTTAGGGAAATAAGTGAGCGAGGATGTTTAATTAATGATTTGCGCAATTATAAAGGCTTAACTTAACATGGAGTGTTACATGTTTAGCTTAAAAATTCAATGCATTTTTATTATAAGGAAAAAGGATGAATTTAATTTAAGGAAATCAAATTCTTTCATAATATTTTGCTATAAAAACACGGGGTGTTACAATCCTACCCCCTTAAGAAAAGTTTCGTCCCCGAAACTTGGAAAGGGTGGGTAACTGCTCGAGGTTAAACAAGGCAGCTAGAGAGAATATCGAGATTTTACAAATTTGGCTACTAACATTTGGTTTTGTTGGAACAAGACTTTTCGAAAAGTTTGAGTTTTCGTATTAATCTAGAAATGTCGGTTAGAGGTAAAATATTGGAGAACAAAACCGCGTTTGATTTATCAATGAGATATTTAAATAGATATAGAAATGTTACTAGAACGTTATTTCCGAAAATGACACGAAGGAGGCTCACAAAAAGGTAGGGCCTGGAAGTTTTGTACGGACTTAAATTAAAACAAAAATAATAGGCATTTTAAGAATTAAATCGATTTATTTAAATTTGAAAATAGGTATTAACCATAAAATAAATTGAAATAAGAAATTTTAAGATATAATTAGGATGTTGATAGTATCAAATTATTGTCCTACCCCCTTAAGAAGTTTTAAACGTATATAAATAATGTTATTATGGTTATTTTTAATGATCACATACATAAGATATATAGCCTTAGGAAAAGCGGCATTTAGGGAAAATATGTAAAAATCGTAGTGATCGTAAGGAAAATATGAGCCTTATTGAAATTAAGGAAATTCTGGTTATCGTTGAATGGTTAAATAAATTTTTTAGAGAATTATGGATAACCTTGTTGACATAGCTCGTTTTCTTAAGTTTATTATTATAATGTTATTAGATGAAACGGAAATGTTATAAATCATATTTTGGGTAAGATTGAAAATTTATAATAATGGATGACGTAAAAATATAAAATTTTGTATATATTTCTAAAATAGAGGAAATGGTAGAAACGAAACAATTTCAAAGATTTTAGAAATAAAGGAATGAAAAGTTTGAACTACGAAGTTTCAAAAGTGTTTCAAAGAGATTGATACGAATTTTAAATATAGGAGGTCAAAAAGGAACTTTGTTTGACGGATTGTAATTCGTACATTATTGTATTTTGATGCACAAGAAATATTTTTACTCTTCGGTAGAGATGTATTAGTATTGATTTGTCCGGAGTTAGTGAATTTGGACTGTTTGATGAAATTTGAAAAATATAAACGATAACGAAGCTCATGTATCAAACAAAGTAAATATTGGTACAGTGCTAACTAGAAGATTCTGCAGAATGGCGTCAACATCGATACAATCTTCTACAAGACTCTTCGACTCGATCAAGACGCACACTCGTCCCTGAACCTTCACGGTGGCGGTGGTCCCGCGTTTGCCTTGCCACCGCACTCTCTCCGGCATTCGTTTGCCTTGTGCCCTCTACCTTACAAAAGTAGCACACTACTGGTCCTCCGTTACAACGTGTTCCCGGGTGACTAGGCTGTCGGCAGTAACGACACTGATTCGCTTGAAAAGGCGGATTCCCGAGAAGTTGTTGGTTAGTCTTTGCGACGGACGGTGTAGGGTTGCGGTTGTGGTACATGGGTCTGCCTTGGTTTCTATTGCGGTTGTCTTGAGTTTGGAAACCCGGGCGACCAAAAAGTGGTTTGTGTATGAAGCTGGCATTTGCCACAGGAGGCGTGAACGTCTTCTTCTTCTTCTTCTCCTCAGCTTCTCTCCTCTGGATGGGTGCCCAGATACACGTTGCCTTTTCGTAGGCTTCAGCGAAGTTCTTACAAATTAACCCGCTCATGTTTATCCTCAGGTTATTGTCCATGCCTCGTACGTAACGAGTTGCGAGTTCCTCCTCGCTAGTCAATATCTTAGGAGCAAACTTGGACAGCTCCTGATATTTTTCTGTGTAAGCTTGTAGGGTCATTTCACCCTGGGTTAGATTCCTAAACTCTTCTTCTTTTTCCCACTTCAACTCTTCCCCAAAGTACTTGTTTTCTAATAGTGTCTTAAACTCGCTCCAGTTATAGAGTCTTAGGGGAAATTGGGCTTTGATTAGGCGCCACCAACTATTTGCCTCTCCTTTCAGGTAGTATGCTACCACGTTCACCATTTCGTTAGGTGGTGTCTTGCTCAGTTCCAGCAACTTTTCCATCTCTTCGATCCACTCTGTCAAGACTGTGGGGTTGACAGAGCCAGAATATGTTTGGGGTCGGTGTTTGGAGAACTTCTCAAATGCGGACTGATTGTTTCCGCCGCCTTGATGTTGATACATGTTTTGAGCAATTTTTGTAATTGCATCTTCGAACCCTTTCCTCCTTGCTTCTTCTTCAGCAAAATGTTGGGCGAAGTTCGGGTTATCCATGTTGTTTAAGTTATTTGCATCCATTCTGAAAAATATTAGGTCATATGAGTTTTGAGTAGTTCCCAAATGTGGCACATTATAGAGTACAAGATAAAAGTTGGTTACATCAACTTAGAGTGGCGAAGTGCATCTAATACATTTCCTAGAAAGATAACCGAAAGTAGCAGGTAGGGATAACTACTCCTAATAGTGTCATACAGAATCACTGAGGTTAGGTAGTTAAAATCCAGAGATTTTACAAAATGTTATCCGTACTAGTAGTTCATAAGGCTAAAAGGATCTAGAGTCCGTTGGAGGACTCCGCATCGCTGACTTCCTCTTCGTCATCAAAGGTGTGTCCCTGAGCAATGGCACGGCATGCAAGCTTGAGGCCGCATTTGAAGAAATTCCACCCGTGGAACTTCCCTCGAATCAGGACAGTGGCGTCATAAACCACCAATGGAAAGCTTCACCTCTGAGGAACCTCTCGGTTAAGCGTACTTTCCACTCTTCGTGAACTTCCGCCTCAACGAACTTCGCCTCCATTTCGCATAACCAAAACCAGCAGGTGTCATGGTCTCCTGCGAATGTGCGCGGGGGATCTCCTAAGAAATTCCTGTAAGCATCGATCCTGGCAGGTCGATCCATGCAAGCTCAGTAATGCTTAGGAAGTGCGGGCATGAAAACGTAAGCGTATTTGCTTGATCGAACGATTGCCCTTCCCGTCTCCGCATACTGGTGAATCGCCGGTTGATGACATCTACAAGGGATTTTAAGGAAAGGAGTCAAACAACAACGAAAATATTGTCTGAACGAAGATAAAATGGTTATTAAGGAAATATATAAATTTTTGATCGAACAAAAATAGGGTTAAAAGGGTTTAAGAATTTCATAAGTGAAATAGGTTAAGGATTTAGTAGATGTCTTTACTTCATATAGCCTGGTACTCCTTCAGTGTTTCATTTCTCGAGAGTTAAGTTTATTAACTCGATTTTATATCCGAGGATAGTTGTTAGTTTTAGTCAGTCACATCAGCAAGTAGCAAGTATACGATGGTTAGGGTATTTTATTTTAGGTCAGTATTTCGTTTATTTAAAAGAAAGTTCTTAGACTATGGTCGGTCCTTAAGGTTTCTACCCATCTTTATTTTAGCGATCTAGGATTCCTAATTCATTATTTGATCCTATAAGTCTATGCCTGACATACGATATGAATGTCTGGCCCAGGTGTCGTCTCGCTATGTGAGATAACTTTAAGTCATTCACTACGCAAGACTGACTTTGATAATTAATCAGAATAACCTGGTTTTTCGTGACTTTAATTAAACTAAGGCGGAAAATTAATTAAGTCTATATATTACAAACCAGCTGTTATCGTCTTACAAACTCAGTATACATAATACGAGTTTAGAGATAGAATAGAGTATTTAGATTATAAATTCTCTCAGATACATACAAAATAAGGTAAACTCTCCCCCAGCATTCAATAGCGTTGGTCTCAAAATTTTGCATTTAACATCTCATCATTTTCCCGCACACTCTTACGACACATGCAATTCTAAAGCAATATGCAGTATAAATAAGGAATAATGAATGAGTAAAAACAATTAGCAAGTAAAACAGGTAAAGCACATAAAGAAATCAAGATTATTCAAACATGAGTATCAATCAAATCATATATTGTACAACACTCTCAAATAACCATTCTCAGCAGTCGTATTCCAATACTCATAAACTCAAATCATCAAACCACAATCAATCAACAAGACAAGGAAATACATTCAACATGTGATAACAAATGAATCTTCGTTAGTAAGGCGGAATCATGCAGACCTCATAAGCATCCGCGCAATAGCCGACAGGGCCAACATAACTTGGACATGGCTGACAGGCTAGAGATATCTAAGGTAATAAGGACGATTCAATCCCTTGTCTAATGTATGCATACACCACTATAGATAGGATCGTAGCATACTCGCCCATCGAGTAAGTAGTCACCTAATAATACGACTATCACCAGAGACTGCACCGGATGGGGCTGGCTTTTCCACTTACCATATATGGGCCCACGGAAATATCAAGGATGCCCTATCCCTAGGGTTGTATATACCGTGCCAAATAACAATCTTAAATCGTTAAATCGCCTTGGGCAACTCAGGGAGGGAGCCCAAGTCCCCATATACAGCTACCTCATTAACTTCGAATTTCAAAAGTCGCAACATGGCGAACAATCCAAGTATTTTATTCAAGTAGCTTATTCTTTCCAATTCTCATTTCTTCGTTCAAATTAAATAGATGTCAATTCTGAAACTTAAATGTATCGTCGAACTTTGTATAATGAAATTCTAGTTCTAGCAGTTCTTCAGATAAACAGGAACAAGTAGGAAACTTAAATAGTTTATTTGAGTGCGTTTGTAAATTTTTAATTATTTTACTATTCATCGTATTTTACTATTCATCGTATTTACTATTCATCGTAGTTACTATTCATCGTATTTTTATACGTATTCGTATTTTCGTATTTCGTATTTGTACGTATTTTTATACGTATGCGTATTTTTATACTTCGTATTTTTATTCGTATTTTTATACTTAGTATCTTATTCGTATTTTTATACGTACATGTATTATTAGTATTCATTATTTTATTCTTATACTTAGTATACTATTATTTTGTACAATTTTCATATTTAGATATTTTACTAAGGTTTCAAAATTTCTTTTAATTTCTAAGTATAAAAATCTAGTTTTAAAGTCGTTAGGTTCGTTTTGTATTTAGCGATTTGAGAATTCATTTTAAATGCAAAACTCGATTTTAAACTTAAGTACCAAATCCTAGTTTCAAAGTTGTTAAGTTCATTTTGTACTTGGTCATTTTAAATAACATTTCAAAAGTAAAACTCGGTTAAATTTAGTCATATACTTAACTAACATTTTAGCGGTTCCCATTTTTAGCGAGGTTGTCGTGGTTCATTTTAAATAGTCCGTATGTCCACATCCAAATTTAAGCATAGGTAGTAGCACTCGATTTAGTTCATTTTAATACATGTAACGTTTATTTCTATCGGGTTAGTTGATTCTTTTTATTAACGATTCATTATACAATCTAATAAAATCCTAATTACTAATCAATTTTAGTGACTAAGTGATAAATTCATTTTGACCAAAATTGACCAAAAATAAGGGTGGATGCCGTGAGCCTTTATTTACAATAGCTAATTATTTCTTTTGTTGTTTTTGTTAATAATTCATTACTTTAACTATTTTGATTACTTAAGTGATAAAAATAAAAAGTGACAAATCATTTTTGGACCAAAAATTTACCTAAGGCCGTGGCCTTCATTTCACTTAGCTTTTTATTTTCGTTTTCTAATTTATCGGTTTTGACTTAAAGTTTTTATATACTTATTATTTAAGTTATACTAAAGTGATTTAACTAGTTTACAAGTTTCACTAACATTTTATTTTATTTATGAATAGTGATTTTACTCACTTTAAATTTCTAACTTTTTTTATTATAAAGATTTAGCTTATTTAACTTATATAATTAGTTTTGTAATTACTTACTAGTTTAATAAAACAATAAATAACAACACACATATAACAATATAAATCAAACTAAGCTAAAACATCAAGAACACATGAAGAAAAAGAAGAACACTTATGCTTTTCTAAAGAACACCTAAATCTCAAATTTTCATATTATCGTTTTATTTTCTCAAATTTTCCATACAAGTCTAATTTACCTAGACTAATCATAATATGTTATTTAGAAAAATTAAAACTAAAAATTGGTCCATTTATTTCAATATAGCCGTGTATATGTATATATGTTTATGATTTTTGATTTTTGATTTTTATACTTCTAATTCAACAACTAATTTACTTAAATCATTTATACATTTAACAAAAGTGAAAATCATAAACAAACATTAACATACATAAGTAAAATCATTCAAACACAAGAATAAACATAAAAGTTCAAGAACACACATAAATAAATTATAACATTTAAATTCATAACAAATTCATTTTAAGTCCTAAACATAAACTAATTATATTTTCATGTTCATTTCATTACAAGTATTTTAAGCATGCAATTTACAAAAATTAAAACGAAAAATTTAGTGAAAAATTTAGGGTAGGCCGTGAGTTTCATTAATGGACAACAATTTCTATTTTTCGATTTTTGTCTTCTAATTTAACATGTGATTACTAGGTGATAAAATAAACTATGCATGCATCAAAAATATTAACATATAATCAAATTCGAGGCGCTTATCACATAAGTGTGCGGGAAGCACCTTAATTAGGCTAATGAAAAGTGCTTAGCAATTGTCGGGATCCACTATGTGGTCAAATTGGCTCAAGTCGACGCCTCCACCTTGCTCCTCGTCTTTGGTTAGGATGGTACATAAGAATGAAATAAGCAAGTTAGTGAATTCATTTAACTAGCTAAACTACACTAATAAAACTTAAGTGTAGTATTGTTTTTAGTTTAGGTGATGTTTAAATTTTTCATGATTTGGTTTCATGTTCATATTTATTTGTATGTAAAAAGAGTGAGTGAATACTAATTATAAATGGTGAGGAAATCATTTAAATGTTCTAGTGAAATTTACAAACAAGAAGTGAAAATTTAAAGAAGAAAACTAGAGGAAGAAGATGAAGATCATCAAGGTTTACTCAAGGTTGAAGATGAAGAAGCTTGTAAGTTTCTTGAGTATGTGTTTATTTAGAGAGAAAAATGAAAGACTTTAGAAAGAAAAGTTTGATGTTGTTGTGTTGTGTATGTAACCGTATGGAGTAGTGTAGTAGTAGTAGTTGTTGTGTTTTAATTTGTATTATGTAGTATGTGTGAATGCAATTGTATTTGGTTGGATTATCATTTAAATTAAATAGCTACTAAGCATGATGAGGATTATGGATGTGTAAGGCATGCTTGTAAGAGTGAAGCAAGTGTGTAAGAATGGAAGAGCATGTGTGTAAGAGATGGAAGAGCATGCTTGTGTAGGTGAAGAAGCATGTGTGTAAGACATGTAAGGTGTGTGTAAGAGAAAGGAAGAAAAAGAGAAGACAAGTGCATGCTAGAGCATGCTCAAATTTTCGGCCAACATGGACCAAGTTGGTCCGATTTTTCGTTTTTGAAATTTTCGATTTGCGCGCACGTGAAAAGTCTCGAAATGAAATATATAGTCTTGGAATAATGTTTAGAAGTAAGATCGAAAATAAAAATGAAAATAAACCTCAAAACGAATTCAAACAAAAATTTGGGTACTAGGTCCTCGAAATTTTGAAATAAAATCTTATTTGATCGAAATACTTATTTTTTTCGTTGACTGTTATTGATTTAAATCATTATACTTAAACGTCAAAAATTTTACCAGTTTAGGCTTAGTGTAACTCAATATGTCGAGTTTTAGCGAAAGTGTTAGTTAAATCAAAATGGAATAGTAATTTGGTATTATTAGTATATGTTGTGTTAGTAATAATCAATATGATTAAGCCTAAGCTACTTTAATTAGGTTTGGATTACGAGTAATTATATTTAAGAAAAGATTAGGTGACTTAATCACATTTAGGTGGCTTGGCCATTTAGTCAACGTTTGACCTCGATTTGCGTGCCAAAATTTGTCGTTGAGAAATTTGGCGTGTGTGCTTCATTTGATTTATCGAGTTTGAATATGAAAGAATAAAGTTCAAATTCAAAGTAATTCAAAACGGTTTTAATTTAGGTGCAAAATAACTTGTAGTATAATGTGTTAGGGAAATAAGTGAGCGAGGATGTTTAATTAATGATTTGCGCAATTATAAAGGCTTAACTTAACATGGAGTGTTACATGTTTAGCGAAAAAAATTCAGTCGCATTTTTATTATAAGGAAAAAGGATGAATTTAATTTAAGGAAATCAAATTCTTTCATAATATTTTGCTATAAAAACACGGGGTGTTACACTCATCTAGTGTCTTGTTTGCATAGTAAATAGCATGCAAAGCCTTCTCTCGTCTTTGACCCAAAATGGCGCCCAATGCGTAATCACTCGCATCGCACATCACCTCGAAAGGAAGGCTCCAATCCGGAGGTTGTATAATTGGCGCAGAGATTAAAGCCTGCTTAATCCTGTCAAAAGACTCGACACACTCATCAGTAAACGCGAAAGGGGCATCCTTCAAAAGCAACTGTGTAAGTGGTTTAGCGATTTTCGAAAAATCTTTTATAAACCGCCAATAGAAACCGGCATGACTAAGAAAACTGTGCACCCCCTTAACAGAAACGGGAGGTGGTAGCTGCTCAACCACTTGCACTTTTGCCTTATAACCCTGGATGCCCTTTTCGGACACAATATGACCCAATACCATTCCTTCTTTGACCATGTAGTGGCATTTTTCCCAATTTAAAACCAAGTTAACTTCGACACAGCGTTTTAAAACCTTTTCCAAATTAACCAGACAAGATGAAAAATCAGTGCCATAGACACTAAAGTCATCCATAAACACCTCCATAATAGATTCAAGGAATTCAGAGAAAATTCCCATCATACATCTCTGAAAAGTGGCAGGTGCATTACACAGTCCAAATGGCATCCTGCGATAAGCAAAGGTGCCGTAGGGACATGTGAAGGTAGTCTTGTTCTGATCATCAGGATGAATAGGGATCTGAAAGAACCTAGGGTACCCGTCTAAATAACAAAAGAACGAGTGAGAAGCTAACCTTTCAAGCATCTGATCGGTAAAGGGAAGAGGAAAATGATCTTTGCGGGTGGCCACATTCAGCATCCTGTAGTCAATACACGTACGCCACCCTGTAACAACTCTAGTAGGCACGAGCTCGTTCTTGTCGTTACGAACCACTGTAGTTCCACCCTTCTTAAGAACCACCTGCACTGGGCTCACCCACTTGCTGTCGGAGATCGAATAGATAATACTTGCATCTAGCAATTTCATGACCTCCTTCTTCACAACTTCCTGCATGTTATGGTTAAGCCGACGTTGCCCCTGAATACGGGGGCGATGACCATCCTCAAGGTTAATCCTATGCATATTAAAATCAGGACTAATACCCTTCAAGTCATCCAAACAATAACCAAGCGCGCGCCTTTTTATTACGACGAAGTACATCAAGCAGTTCAGACAACTGACTCTTAGATAAAGACGCACTAACGATGACAGGAAAAGACATTGTATCATCTAGAAAAGCATATTGCAAGTGAGCCGGCAACGGTTTGAGCTCAGGTGTCGCTACCTCTGCAGCATAGGTAGGCTGAACCAACTCACTTACTAATGCGCTTTCCTTACGGCTCAGCTGCCGTCCTTCCAAAGCTGCCTCCAGCACATCCACGACAGCTCCATAACCTGTGTCACCTGCACAAGCATCTAAAACCATAAACGCCTCAAGGGGGTCCCGCAAATGGGACGGAGGACAATTCCCCTCAACAATAGAATCAACGACATATATCATGCAACAAGACTCCTCGATCATGGGACTACGCATAGCATTAGTGAGGTTAAAGGTAACCTTATCCTCACCGACCTCTAAAGTCAACTTCCCATTCTTAACATCTATCACCGCCCCCGCCGTGTGTAGGAATGGTCGCCCTAAGATGATAGGTATATGGGTGTCCTCAGCTATATCAAGCACTACAAAGTCAACCGGAAAGAAAAACTTCCCAATTCTCACAGGGACATCCTCTAAGACACCTAAGGGGTGCTTAACCGACCTATCTGCCATCTGAAGGGTAACGTTAGTGCATTTCAACCCCCCCATGTTCAACTTTTCACAAACGGAATAGGGCATAACACTAACACTCGCTCCTAAGTCACACAACGCCTTATCAATGACCTGGGTTCCTATAGTACAAGGAAGAGAAAAGCTACCAGGGTCTTTAAGCTTAGGAGGGGCTTTACCTAGTAAAAGAGAATTACTCTCCCCCGTAAAGGCTACAGTCTCGATGTCACTCATAGAACGCTTCCTAGTCAAAATATCTTTCATAAACTTAGCATAGGAAGGTACCTGCAAGATGAGCTCGGTGAAAGGAACCGTGACTTGAAGATTCTTCACAACATCCATAAACTTACCGAATTGTTGATCGACCTTCGTGTTGCGAGCCCGGTTCGGAAACAAGAGCTTAATTTGGATTTCAGGAGAAGAAGAATCCGTACCTTTCGTCCCCTTAGCTTTGGGGTCATTCAAGATTCCACCTGAAACTCCCGAAGACGTCAGAACATCAGAGCCGGTCCGCCTGACCGGCTGCCAGTCGACCGGCTCCGGTGTCTGGTGACTCGTTTCAGCAAATTCTGTCCGTTTCTCAGCATCCATAACTTCAGTTTCAGCTTTATCTGCCTCGTCATTCTCAATATCCTCAACAACGGGCTCATCGGATCCGGGCATTTTCGGACCATCGTACGTCGTGCCGCTCCGTAGCTGAATAGTATTCGCTTGCTCGTGCTTTTGCGGTGGGTTACCTTGTCGTGGTAATTGTCCCGGTTGACGAGTCGATTGTGATGTAGCGAGTTGCGCCACTTGCGTTTCCAAATGCTTGACGGCTTGATTAGTTTCCATCTGCATTTTCTGCATCGACATCATCATTGTACGCATCTCGGCCATAGGATCATTAGCCGGTTGAGCAGGAGGCTGATAGCTTTGTTACGGTGAATTATTATTATACTGTTGTGGTGGATTGTACGGCGGCCTTTGATAATTAGATTGAAAGCTCTTGTGCGGCGGAACGTACGTTGATTGTTGTTGCTGTGGTTAGGGAGTAGGATTGAGAACGTTCTGGTTCCGATAGGAAAGTAAAGAACGATCGTAACCCGGTTGATTCTGATACGGCAAGTTAGAACGATAAGAATTAAAAGTATTAACTTGCTCCGGCGAACCCATGCACTCATGTGCATAATGACCTGCAGCCCCGCAATTGTTGCATCCCGCTTCGTGCCCCATATCCGCATTAACCTGCTGCGCATTAGACGGACCCGCACCACTCAGCTTGTCAACCTTCATCGATAGAGCCGAGATTTGGCTCGTTAAAGCATTCAAAGAATCCTTCTCGCGATCACTATGACCCGCGCGAGAATTTCCCGTAGGTCGATCATACTGAGAAGAATGCACTGCCATTTGCTCGATCAACACCCAAGCCTTGTCGTCATCGACATTATTGGCAAACCGCCCCTCTGCAGCTGAATCCAAGATAGCCCGACTTTCAGCGTACAACCTATTGTAGAACGTCATGATCACGAGCCAATCACTTAAACCATGATGAGGACAGTCACGGATGAGTTTCTTATAACGTTCTCAAGTTTCAGCAAGTGATTCGTCGTAAGTTTGCTTAAAGCTTTGGATCTGGCTCCGCATTTGATTCGTCCGCTCTTGGGGATAGTACTTTTGATAGAATGCAAGAGCTAACCCATTCCAATCCGTAATACCTGCGGCCGTCTTGTCCAGGTCGGTGATCCATTCACGAGCTCGATCACGTAGCGAGAAAGGGAACAACATTTCCCTAATCTGGTTTTGAGTAATCCCGGCCTGCTTTATCGTCGAACAGTAGTCGGTGAAAACCTGCATATGACGACCAGGATCCTCCGTGGGATTGCCTCCAAATTGATTACGCTCCACCAAGTTAAGAAAGGCGGGGCGAATCTCAAAGTTGCCCGTTAAAGTAGCGGGCATTTGGAATCCATCAGGAATGGAATCCGTCTTGGGCAAAAAGTGATTTGAAAGTTTCGGCATAGTCACGGGCGCCTCAAGAACAACACTAGAAGTAGAAGGTGGAGTAGTGTCCTCTTCGCGGGACGATGTTTCCGCACGAAATTCTTCGTCTGAAACTTCCACAATCTCAGGTCCGTAAGCCTGGGCAATCTCCTTGAAGAAGTTACGCGACCGGCGAAAAGTACGCTCAGGTTCAGGATCGAATGGAACTAAACCTGAAGGTGACCTGCGCAAAAACAAAAACTACAAGGAGAAATGAGAAATGGTCTCATGGAACGAGAGTTCCCTGAGACAAAAGAAATAACCTACTAAGCAAAAGCGAAATAAAACCGTTTCCCCGGCAACGGCGCCAAAATTTGACACGGCTAAGTCGTATCACTGGTATCAAAAAATAACCCTACGGACTACTAACGATAGCTAGCGGTGAGAAGGGATCGAATCCACAGGGAAACGTATACTCGCAGATTTACTAAGTCTAGGCTATTCCTAAGGTAACAAAAGGGGGTCTTGTAAAGAACTATAAAACTAATAAAGCAAACTAAAACGATAAAAAGAGGGATTAAACGATAGGTAAAAGGCTAGGGTTTCGGGTTCCTTATGACAATAATCCGGATAATATAACTTTCAACAAGATAGCAATCAATCAGAATAAGCAAGGCGATTAGGGAAAAACACGCTCTCTCGAATCAATGTTACCTTAAGTTAATTTAGCGGGCTCTCGCGACTTACTAATTCAACTTATCAATTACGCGTGGTGGTCTAATACTAATTAGGCTTTCGATCTTAAATCAATATTACCCTAAGTTCAATTAAATCAAGGCGTCCCTAAATTCAATTGTCAATTAATCGCGCAAGAAGAAATCGCACAAGCATAAACTAATCAATCGCAACAATTTAACCAAAACACCGGATTAAAAGCATAATTCCCCCTCAACCCTAGTTAGGGGATTAGCTACTCATATCTAGGGTAAACGATAAATTAAACAAGGAATAAAGTAGAAACATAATTACCAGAACTGAATGCTTCAATTAAAATTGCGAAGAACCGACGGTTACAATATTCAAAGATGAAATCCAAACTTGAGTTCTAAAGTTGAAGATGAAAAGCAGTAAATAAACTAGGAGAGAGAACAGAGAAAGTGATTTCGTGCAACTAGGTCTAATTAATGATAAGGTAATCTAAAACTTAAAGTTTCTAATTAATATAACGTAAAACAGCAGATTCCGTAAGTAAAAATGCACTACGGCCGGCCGACCGGCCGCCGGTCATGCACCGGCTCCAGTGCACAGGTCTTCGAGCCCAATCGTTTTGGGCTCACATCTTCTAACACCTTTGGCCCTTTGGTTCTAATTCTCGTCTTTCAGTCCCGAGCTCAACCTTACGCCGTCTTTTGGGTCTCCGTCGTATCCACTTTTCAGCTCAAACGCCTACTAAATGTGAAGAATCCTGCAAAACACGGAAATACAACAAAAGCGCCTCTTGGACGTAATGTGAGAACTGTTGGAGTAAGTGTCCTCCACAATAGTGCGATTACTTAATAAATCTCAATTAAGGAATACATGGGGATAATCCTGTATTATTGTCAATTGATTAACGTAAATCAATAACGGTTGGCTGACTAGAGTTTGACGTTATTGTCGTGAGAGCGGCGGTAATCAATTGATCCCTTTAAGTCACACCTAAAGGAACATACTCCAAATATTTAAGCTAATTAATTGTATGAGATACGATTAAATTAGTGACTTGATAAATTGACTAACGGTTAGTCGGTGAATTAATTTAGAGAGAAATCGAGTTGTGAACTCGGACGTTTGAATTTTATATCGATAAAATTATTAGAGGAGACGAGAATTAGTGATTAAGCGTTAATTCACTAATTATGTATATTTTACTAATGAGATTAGTGAAAGTATAATTTTAATATATGTGTAAGTGTACATGTATATTAAAGAAGAGTTTAATTGATTTACACTTTATTATATTAGATAATTAAGTGATAAATTGTATGTATTTGTGAGACAAATATTGATTAACAAAATGGACCCATAGAGGAGGTCATGGACCGTCCAAAATTGGGCACAAGTGGGAGGAAGCTTCTCATGCTTTGTCTTATTCATTTTGTTCACAAGTGATTTGTTTATGCATGCTTGGACATAATGATTGCCATGCATGAAATAACACTTATCAAAGAGCAAACTCTTCTCTCCTCTACTCTAAGTGGCCGGCCTCTTGGCTTGTGCAACACACTTTGGTTTTCTCTTATTCTTTTATAAAGAGAAGATTAGAAAGAGAGTGTATGCATGCAAGTCTCATTTCCTCTCTATCTCTCTATTATTCTCTCTAAATATATTTCTCATATTATTCTTACTAAGAGTTAGTAATAATAATATTATCACATATTATCAAACATTTACTTGTGATTTCTAGATCAAAATCACTTGTGAATTTGGAGTGTGTTCTTGGGTGCTATCTTAAGAAGGTTTCCTACTTTGGAAACTTGGGTCTTGGAGGATCATCCTAAATCAGTAGCTCAAGAAACAAAACTAGAAAGGAGTTCTAGTTTTGTGCCCTAATTTCCTTTAAAGAAAGGTATAAATTTCTAATCTTGTTAAACAAAGTGAATTTGTACTACATAGATCTTGCTAAATCAAATTAGAGTAATTTGATTTACACTAATATTTGATTAGTGAATGGGATGAGATCCCTGCAAGTGGTATCAGAGCCAAGGCTTGTAGTTACAAATTTATTTTGTTGTTTTTTGGAGTTTTATATATTTATTGAGAATAAATATGATAAAATCCGAAAATGGTGTTAAATGTTGTTTTAACACGAGAAATTTTATTGCATGCAAAGCTTCTAGTCTCATGAAGTTACGGGTCAAATTTCGTAATTTTTGAAATTTGTTTGCTAATTAAAGAGATTTTTATACAAAACCGAGTCAAAAAGTGAGTTTTTGGCTAAAATAATTACTATAAATAGTTATATTTGGAATCTGGTCACGAAATGTTTACACAATGATATTTCATATTTATACATTCTGCATGTAAAGTTTCAAAGTCAGATTTTGAGTTTGGGATATTTATTCATATTTTTGTTTAAAATCGGTGTGATATGCATTTTATGTCCAAAAATATAGTAAACATTGTTTTCTGGACATGAAATTTATAACGATATTTTTACACATTATGAGGATGCTCTCGTATAAATTTGGGATTTTTCCTCACTATTTTAGACGTTTTCTTGATTTTATGAGATAAAATCGATGAAATCGTATGTTATTTTATATAAAATAATTCGTAAATATTTTCTGACCAAAATTTTCTTTTCTGATATTTTGGAAGTGTTCCAAAATATACAAATTTTTTTCAAAATAAAAATGATTTTATTTTATTTTATTTTGATTTCTGGAACTAATTAGCAAATGACCAAGTTTATGAACTAAAATCACCATGAATTAGTGAAAACTAATTTTGAGTGTTCTAAATCAGTTTAGAAGTTTTAGTTCAAGCTTAAAAGGTGTTTTAAGCATTATTGATTAATATGAGATTAATCGATTAAAAATGAGATCGGTTTGAAATGAATTAATGCGATTATTGTTTAGGGCGATTTTGGCATGTTTTTATTGATAAGCATTTCATTATGCATGTTTGGATGAATGTTTATTATTGAATGAATGTTTGTTCTTACTAGTATGGCCATAGTTTGTTATATTTTTACCGATATTACCCGTAATGAAAGGGAATAACGTGTGGTTTGTAATTACATGCGATCTCGTATCGCCGGTTTGTAATTTTTAATAGTTTATTTCATTTACAAATGTATAATAGGATTGCTATGTATTCATTTGTAATTCATACTTGTAACTATTTGTAATCCGAAGAACGGCGATGGAGATCGACATGGAGCCTTAGAAGAGTTCTAAAGCTTGCAAGGAGGAGCTTGGATCAAGTCCATATGAAGAGGGACCAAAGGAGTTGGTTTCCAATTTGTAACTCCTTGTATTTTTAATTACTTTTAGGTGGCCATACTAGGTTTATGCTTGCTTTATCATGCTTGTTTGTTTGCTTATTTTCCGCACACATGCCAAAATCGCCATGCATGCCACGATATCCCACTATGATTGTCGATTTAAGTCACGATTCCTAAATTAGTTCACTTATAAAGAATTTTATGACTAAAATTGACAAGATCACCCACATTTTTATCAAAATGAATTGAGATTAAGCCTTTCCAAATGTAGCGACTATGAACCCCATGTTCGTGAGGACCTCCGCGACGTGGAACCTTATTACCACGGGTAAGTAGTGGGAGGAAGTCCCATGTTAATTTGGTTTGGACTCAACCAAATAAGAGTTATTTGGGGCTAAACGGATGCATTTTAAAGAAAATCATCAACCAAGCATTCTAGTGTAGAATTAGTCAAGTGTTGACTTATCGTTTTTATATAAAAGGAAACATGAGATGTCTAATTTTATATGAAAAACGAGTCTTGGAATCATTTATATAATTTCGTGGGAGATCGTTATATAAATGAACATTTGTTTTAAAACCGTTTTAGCAAATGTTATAAATAATCAATGAATGCTTATATATTTCCTCATATTTGTTGTAGAATCGTTTATTTCAAATCGCAATGGCATCATCATCATCAACTCCCGCGCCCATTTTGGGCAAAGATTCATGGTTGCGAACTGTGATGGATAAGTGTATCCTTAAGGATGACGGTAGCAACTTTGTCGAATGGGATTCGACAATGAGGGGCGCCGCTACATCCGACAATGTGCTCAAACACCTTACCGAACCACACCCCGCCGAACCCACATCACGATCCGGGGCGGCACGAGCCACCTATGATGAGTATGTGAAAGTGGACAATGACGTGAAAAACGTCTTGATTTGGTCCATGGCACCCGCTCTCAAACTCCGTTTTGTCACACAAAAGAGTGCATATGAGATATTCACTCGAGTGACAACCATGTTCTCCAAGGCACCGCAAATAAGGCTTTATGAAGCCGCGGTGCGGTTTTTCGATGCAAAGCTTGAGAGGAACCAAAAAGTTGGTCCTCATGTGCTCAAAATGATTGAGCAAATAGACACTCTTGAGCGTCAAGAGTGTGCTATATACCCAAAGCTCTTGCGATTAACCGCATTTTTCACTCTCTTCCTAATAAGTTTGCTCATTTTCGAGTAAACTATAACATGAACAACATGGATAAGAGTTACCATGAACTTTATGCTCTCTTGGTCCAAGCCGAGAGGGATATGGAAGTGAATGAGGTGGAGAGGAAAGATGTTCTCTCCATGAAAATGAAGAACATGTCTCTTGGAGTTAAGAAAGGGAAGGTGGCTAAGAAAACGCCATCCGTCAAAGGCAAGGGTAAGGGCAAGGCTATTGTGGAAGGTGGTCCACACAAGTCTAAGCCCAAGGTCAACAAGGGAAAACCTCTCAATGACACTTGCAAGTATTGCAATGAAGAGGGTCATTGGAAGCGCAATTGTCCCAAATATAAGAAGGACTTGAAAGATGGATGTGCGACATCCAAAGGTATTCTTCCTTCTAATCTCTATATGATTGACATCAATCATGCTTGCATTTCTACATGGGTATTGGATACCGGATATGGATCTCACCTTTGTAATCATTTGCAGGGGATGAGAAACGTGCGAGCTCTAGCCAAGGGTGATGTAGATCTCCGCATGGGCAATGGAGCTAGAGTAGCGGCCGTTTCCGTGGGAACTTTTGTACTTGCTGTTGCTAGTGGATTAGAGTTGCTTTTGAATAACTGTTATTTTGTACCAACTCTAACTAAAAACATTATCTCCGTCTCCGTGTTAGATGCGGAAGGCTTTTGTTTTATGATTAAGAACAACCGTTGTACTTTTTCGTTTAATGAAATGGTTTATGGTGAAGCTATTTCAATTGGAGGTATTTATGTTTTAAATGATGTTAATGATGTTTATCATGTCGAGAACAAGAGGCTCAAAACGAATGAATCAAACAAATCCTACCTTTGGCATTGTCGTTTAGGTCACATAAACGACAAACGCATTAAGAGACTTGTTGCGACCAAGGTTCTCAAACCATTTGATTACGAATCATATGGTACATGCGAATCTTGCCTCTTAGGCAAGATGACTCGTCAACCCTTTAGTGGTAAAGGGACACGAGCAAGTGAGGTTTTAGGACTCATACATACCGATGTGTGTGGTCCATTAAACATCACCGCTAGAGGAGGATATCATTACTTCATTACTTTTACCGATGACTTAAGTAGATATGGATATGTCTACTTAATAAGGCATAAAAGTGATGCTTTTGAGAAATTTAAAGAATTTCAAAATGAGGTTGAGAACCAATTAAACAAAAGGATAAAAGCACTACGATCGGATCGTGGTGGCGAATATCTAAGTAATGAGTTTGATTCACATCTTAAGAATTGTGGTATAACATCACAATGGACTCCTCCGGGCACACCACAATTGAATGGTGTTGCAGAAAGGAGAAACCGAACCTTGCTTGACATGGTTCGGTCTATGATGAGTCAAACTGAGCTTCCTGGATCTTTTTGGGGCTTTGCATTGTTATCTGCTGTTTTCTCACTAAATCGAAGTCCGACTAAAGCGGCCAATAAGACTCCATATGAGATATGGGCGAACGGTTCCTATTTGTCATTCATGAGAATTTGGGGATGTGAGGCATTCGTCAAGAATAAAGCGACGACAAACTCGCTCCAAGGTCTGACAAATGTCTATTTGTAGGTTATCCTAAGGAAACCTGTGGTTATTACTTCTACAACCCTCACGAGAACAAAGTGTTTGTGGCTCGTGATGCTGTTTTTCTAGAAAATGAATTTATTTCTAAAGAACAGAGTGGGAGAAAATTTGAACTTGATGAAGTTCAAGAGCCACAAACCGAAGCAGAAGATGAGGAAACCGTTCCATCGTCTTCTGACACGGTTGTAATCCCTAGGAGGTCAGGAAGAATTAGTCATCAACCTGACCGTTACCTCGGTAACATCGAGAAGGAGGGTGATTTGTTGTTATTCGAAAGCAACGAACCCTCAACCTACAAGGCGGCTATAAGTAGCCCCAACTCCGAACAATGGCTTGAGGCCATGAAATTCGAAATGGATTCTATGTACGAGAACCAAGTTTGGGACTTGGTAGATTTACCTGAAGGAGTGAAACCTCTTCTGTGTAAATGGATATTCAAAATCAAACTCGGCATAGATAAACATATAGATGTTTACAAAGGTAGATTGGTGGCAAAGGGCTTTTCACAAGTCCAAGGTATTCATTATGATGAAACCTTTGCACCGGTTGCAATGCTTCGATCCATAAGGATAATCTTAGCGGTTGCCGCATTTCATGACTATGAAATATGGCAAATGGATGTAAAAACCGCCTTCTTGAATGGGATTCTAGAAGAGGAAGTGTTTATGACACAACCTGAAGGTTTTGTAGATGCATCCAACCCTAAGAAAGTATGCAAGCTTAAGAGATCCATTTATGATCTTAAGCAAGCATCGAGGAGTTGGAATCATAGATTCGATCATGTTATCAAACAACATGGATTCGCTCGAAGTGCCGAAGAACCTTGTTTGTACATGAAGTTTAGTGGGAGTAAAGTAACCTTCCTTGTTTTGTATGTGGATGACATACTACTGATTGGAAATGATATTCCAAGTCTGAACTCGGTAAAGGTGGAATTGGGAAACCATTTCTAAATGAAGGACTTGGGAGAGGCACAACGCATCTTAGGTATCCGGATCTATAGAGATAGATCCAAAAGGATACTAGCATTGAGTCAAGAAACTTATATTGATAAGATTCTTGATAGGTTCAATATGAAAGACTCCAAGAGAGGCTTTCTTCCGATGAGTGTAGGAATAACATTGAAGAAATCTCAATGTCCTACGACTCCTGCGGAAATTGAACGCATGAAATTGATCCCTTATGCTTCATTTGTAGGATCAATCATGTATGCTATGATGTGCACTCGTCTCCGATGTCGCTTTCGCTTTGAGCATGACGAGCCAGATCAAGCTAATCCCGGTGAGAATCAACCGGATAGCTGTGAAGAACATCCTTAAGTACTTGAGAAGAACTAAGGATTCGTTTCTAGTGTTTGGAGGAGAACTTGAGCTACGTGTAAAGGGTTACACGGATGCAAGTTTCCAAACCGATGGGGATGATCTGAAATCCTAATCCGGCTATGTCTTTATGTTGAATGGAGGAGCTGTTTGTTGGAAGAGCTTCAAACAGAGTGTCACTGCGGATTCTACAACTAAGTCGAGTATTTGGCAAAGATCTCAAGTCGCTAAAGAAGCTGTGTGGATTCGGCAATTCTTGGATGGACTAAGAGTAGTCCCTAGTGCCGTGGATCCTGTCACTGTTTATTGTGATAACAGTGGGGCTATTTTTCCAAGCAAAGGAGCCCATGTCTAGCAACAAGTCTAGGCACGTTTTGAGGAAATACCACGTTATTAGAGATAATGTGGAAAGGAAGGAAATAGATATTTGTAAAGTTGGGACAGACGATAATATCGCTGATCCTTTAACCAAGCCTCTTTCGAGAGCTAAGCATGACGCGCACACCGCCTCCATGGGGTTGCGGCGTATGCCTGATTTCCTTTAGTTTCGTAATATGTAATTGAACGATGTATCTTATTACATATATGAAAATAACATTCATTGTTTTTATCTTAAGTCATTATGAATGCATACTTTGTTTATCCGAATTTTTGTGTGACAACTTTGAACGTATTCAAGTGAACGGTATAAACTAAGTATTTGGTCCCTAGTCTCTCACATGAGGTGACGTCTCGGAGAGACTAGATTGCTAGTCGATCGATGGTGGGTTCAACACCATAGGGTCATATGAGATGACTGATCGTTTGCATAGACAGACTGTGTAAACACTCTGTCGGGCAAAGGACGCTATAGAATTCCTTTTCAATGAGATTGAAACCTGGTCGTGGTGGGAATTTCTATAGTATTCCTTTGAGTCAATTCTTTGACCGAAATTGATTGTCCGAGTCGGTGCGCTTTAAAGTGACTTTCATTTTTGTCCTAAACCATGCCGTGAAAGGGGTTATAAGGGCATCTTTGGGGTCATGGTGATCTGCATTATACAAGATAATCGAGTGGAAGGAAATGTCCACCCTTGTCGGGTAAAACATCTTTGGGCCACTCGAGGAGTAGTCGGCGAAAATGCGTGTGCCACGCTCAGTAAGAATCTACGGTAGATTCCCGGTCAGACTACTCTCCTTATCGAGGAAACCACTCACGATATATATCTCGGGATGCAAATCGACCTGTAAGACACCTTGCATCGAGTGGGAGATGTGAAACGGACATGAGAATTGGTAATGCACAACTTGTCTCGGACAAGTGGGAGATTGTTGGAGTAAGTGTCCTCCACAATAGTGCGATTACTTAATAAATCTCAATTAAGGAATACATGGGGATAATCCTGTATTATTGTCAATTGATTAACGTAAATCAATAACGGTTGGCTGACTAGAGTTTGACGTTATTGTCGTGAGAGCGGCGGTAATCAATTGATCCCTTTAAGTCACACCTAAAGGAACATACTCCAAATATTTAAGCTAATTAATTGTATGAGATACGATTAAATTAGTGACTTGATAAATTGACTAACGGTTAGTCGGTGAATTAATTTAGAGAGAAATCGAGTTGTGAACTCGGACGTTTGAATTTTATATCGATAAAATTATTAGAGGAGACGAGAATTAGTGATTAAGCGTTAATTCACTAATTATGTATATTTTACTAATGAGATTAGTGAAAGTATAATTTTAATATATGTGTAAGTGTACATGTATATTAAAGAAGAGTTTAATTGATTTACACTTTATTATATTAGATAATTAAGTGATAAATTGTATGTATTTGTGAGACAAATATTGATTAACAAAATGGACCCATAGAGGAGGTCATGGACCGTCCAAAATTGGGCACAAGTGGGAGGAAGCTTCTCATGCTTTGTCTTATTCATTTTGTTCACAAGTGATTTGTTTATGCATGCTTGGACATAATGATTGCCATGCATGAAATAACACTTATCAAAGAGCAAACTCTTCTCTCCTCTACTCTAAGTGGCCGGCCTCTTGGCTTGTGCAACACACTTTGGTTTTCTCTTATTCTTTTATAAAGAAAAGATTAGAAAGAGAGTGTATGCATGCAAGTCTCATTTCCTCTCTATCTCTCTATTATTCTCTCTAAATATATTTCTCATATTATTCTTACTAAGAGTTAGTAATAATAATATTATCACATATTATCAAACATTTACTTGTGTTTTCTAGATCAAAATCACTTGTGAATTTGGAGTGTGTTCTTGGGTGCTATCTTAAGGAGGTTTCCTACTTTGGAAACTTGGGTCTTGGAGGATCATCCTAAATCACTAGCTCAAGAAACAAAACTAGAAAGGAGTTCTAGTTTTGTGCCCTAATTTCCTTTAAAGAAAGGTATAAATTTCTAATCTTGTTAAACAAAGTGAATTTGTACTACATAGATCTTGCTAAATCAAATTAGAGTAATTTGATTTACACTAATATTTGATTAGTGAATGGGATGAGATCCCTGCAAGAACAAAATGGCCCCGTAGGACGCATTTTGACAATAAAAAGCAGCTCGGGACGGGGGTAAAAACATATAAAAATAACAACTATTAGTCTGCCATCGCGTACGCATGGAAAGCCGGATACTTCGCCTCAACCTTGTACTTGTTCGGGAGCAGAGAGGGAAGTGAGCATAGCACCAAACCTGCAAGCAATCAGAATACACGTTGCAAATAGAAAAGCAGAAACGAAACAAAAAAAATTACAAAGTCAACCTTACCTCCATTAGGAGACTAGGGCCCACAAGCGACGGCTGCGAGTCACTGTCAATCTGGTCAGGACGCACCGCGTCCCTCAGATATCGGATCAACAGCCCCAGAGCAGAGGTAACCCAATCAAATCACCTAGACACGTCATGTCCGACAACGCCATCAGCACAGCCGTCGAGGCTCGCTCCCCCTTATCACCAAAATGGGTGGCTGTCAGGAACCACCACAACCACAGCCGGGTTCTCTGCTCAGCGCTCGCTCGAGTAGCCCCCCTCCTCTTCTTCCCCTTGAAGAAGTCGTCAATCCACACAGTACGGGGCTGAAACGTGTGCTCCTCACCCGCTCCGCACCTAACCCCGTCACCAATTAACCGCACGACGCGCGGGCTACTGTAGGTACTGGGGTTTAACATGGGACCACTCGACGTCTTGCTAAGGGCGTAAAGTTAAAAAGATTAAGTAAGAAAAACCTTTGAAAACTGTTTTGGAGCCGCCACTAAATTATGAAGGAAATTTAGAACCCGCCTCCGTGTCCTCATGCTCAAAGACACGTCTTAGAGTTCAAGGCACGTCGACACCTATCCGTCTAAGGTTATTGTGAAACCATATTCGGATTCGGGTGAGGGTACTCTTCTAAAGTATAATTCAAAATAATGTTTTATGAAATATCTTTTGGAAAAGCCTATCAAAAGATAGCCTCTACTAAACTTGAGAACAATGCAAAGAATGATACATAAGCCTAAGTAATTCGCTACGTACAAGTGCGATATAAGTTGTAAAAATAATGCAAAAGAGATTGTTTAAAACCCTCAGTTAAGCATGCTTAACTTGTTAACGAAAACAGTTCAGTTAATGAGGAATTCATTTTAAGTGATTTAGATGCAAGATGAGGATTTGCTAAATGCATACATAAAATAAAGTTCAATTGTCCATTGATTTATTTTAAAGAGGCCAGTTGTTTATGCGACTTTGGAAAGGTATTACGAATAGGGTGTGTATTCGAGGTGCATGGCCGCCTTATGAAAAGCGGACTCGCGTACCAAAGTCGGGGTGAGCCTAATGTAGGCCCTTGCAAGTCTAAGAAGTAAAGAAAACCTTAATCCATGTTAGGATTAAGACCTACCTGTCTCGAGTCAGGAAACCGGCAGCGCTTCGCTTCAAAGGGAAGAATTCAACACTAGGAAAATGAAGAATTCATAAGGTGTTTATGCGTGAGGCTTTTGAGAGATTTGAGTTGTGAAATTCTGATGTGAATTAATTCTGTGGAGAGGTGTTTTTCTTATGTGGAAAACTTGTGTTGAAGGGTCGAGCAAAGGGTTGTATTTACAGTAGAATAGCCGAGGAGATTTAGGAAACCCTAGAGGATAAAACCGCCTGCACAAATCGCAAGGCCTAAGGCGAATGCCAGGGCAAATCGCATGGCCTTATGCGATCACCCCAAGGAGCCGCAAGGCTCCTTGCGGCTTGTACGTCGGGCAAAACCTCCAGATTTCGTATTTCCTTAATCCGATTTGCAATATCTCGATAATATTCTTTGCTATCTCTTTGCTTGTGCTCGAAGTAGACCTTGTATGATCTTCTAGGGTTTAGGTGGGTGAGTTCTTGGGCCTAGGGTAGCGGGCCAAGGATGGGTTTGGGCTTGGTTTTGGGCCCGAGCCCTGAAAATGTGAAAAGGGTGTATTTTGTAGTGTTTTGTGAAATAAGACAATCCGTGAGGCTGTCTCAGGCTTTTGCCAATCCTAAAAGGTGGTTTTAGTGACTGGACCTAAATCGAATTGGGCCTTGTTAATGTAAAATGGCCAATTAGACTATGTATTTGTAAAGGGGGTGTGCGCATGCCGATTAGGACCTGAACTTGAGACAAGCTAGACTCTAGACTATCCTAAGGATACTAAGAGTGATGACCCATAAAGAAACCTCATTTTGCATTCTAAAACATTTAACTTGAATTCGTCATAGTTAGAACTATTTAAGTCAACATAAAAGCAAGCAATAAAAGTCCATTGTTACATCACTGGGTTTTTCGCGGGAGGTACGGATGTGGGTATCCACAGCTATCAATAGCAGGACGCTCACGTCCCCAGTCAAGCACACCCTCGCCGTGAGGCAACCCCGAGACAACCGCCAGTGAAGAAAAGGTAACACCAACCTCGTACCCAGGCATGTGGAAGGTGTTGATCGTGTCCCAAAACCTATCCAACAACGCCCGGATCACAGCAAGGTGCGAGTTCACTCGCTTAGACCGCACCTCTCTCCACTTCTGCACCAGCGGGCCAAAGGCTGTCCCAAGCACTATGCCCCGCTCCTCCTCCGTCAGCCTCTTGTCAAAGACATCAAACACCGTCCAGAACCCAGAGAAGGTCCTCGTCGTACCCAACGGGAAGCCGACCTTCACTCGAATCGACAAGTGCTCCAATGGGCTCCAAACCAGACTCACACCATCCCAATCCTTGGCCACCTGCGACCACAAGCGCGGACCCTGGGGATAAGCAGGTCTCATGCCCAGCTCGTCAACCATCCCGATAAACACCTCCCTCGCAGCCTTAGTAGCTGTCGCACCTCCGTCCTGACCCTCAGCCTCATCCTCAACCTGATCCTGAGCCTGACCCTCAGCCTCATCCTCAACCTGATCCTGAGCCTGACCCTCAGCCTCATCCTCAACATGATCCCGAACCGCCGCGTGAGCCTGACTCTCAAACCCAAAGACTCGCAAAGAAGAATAAAGAAGCAGCCGGGCCAAGAAGAAGGTCGCAAGAACAGAACGGCTCAGAACCCTAAGCAGCGGCCTCCGCTACGCCACAGGAGCCTGCTCCTCGTCATTCTGTGACTCCTCTGACTCAGAGGGATCCTCGTAACGGCTCCCCGGACCCCGAGGACGACCACGCCTCGGCCTATCCTCCACAGGGGCTCCGTCCGCCCCAACCTCCTCAACAACGCCGGCTACCTCACCGTCTCCGCCCCACCTTCCGTCAAGAAGAATGCACGAGCTCGACGTCAGGCTCGCCGCTACCCTCGTGGACTACTGAGCCTCGCCACCGCGCTTACGCCTCGGTTCCTCCTGCTCGACCGCGCCTACCATGGCCTCCGCCAGGAGCTACAGCGACTCGCAGAAGAACGCCACTGGCCACAGACCAGAGACCCCGCAGAAGAAGACTCTCGGCCTACCACCGCCTCCCCGAGCGCAGACGCGTCTCCAGCAGTTAGCCGCCACGACCGCGTCCCTGCGAAGACTCTGAGACGACATCCCGACCTCGTCCTAAACCACCAGTGAAAGGTTTCTAAAACAAATTGGCCCACCACCGAGGACCTCGACGGCCTAAGCGGCTCCACTACCGCTAGCACCACCGTAAGACCCAGTCGCTTCAATCCAAGAACCCTCTCGTGCGTCACTAGCTGAAAAAGCAGGTGACTCAAGAAGAGCCACACGACCGCGCCACTAGCTGATGGCTCAGGCCACCATGACAAAGACCGCGCCCCAGGCCGCTCGCAGAAGGCCCAGACGACTCACTACCAGCCCCTGCGCCACTAGCGTAAAGCGCAGGGACTCCCCAAAGAGACCACGCCACTCACTCCCTTGCGTCGGGGGAGCCCCTGGCGTCTGAGGAGGAAAAGCTCTCAACAGGTCCGACTGAGACGGACCGTCGGAAACCTCCAAAGGAGGCGGCATCCCCGAAGTAGGAGTACGCTCGTCCCCCGGAACACCAAAGTCAACACCGGCAAGGACCTGGTCCATGGCACTGGAAGTAGGAACTAAAAATGCAGGATCACCTGCACAAAATTCAAAAAGCACACTCAGACGACGGCAACAACCAATCACAGAATACAAATGTGCCCCATTAAGAGAGATACCTAATCACTTACAAGGACAAAAGCACACAGAAGCAGCAAAAAGCAAGCTACGAGCCTAATTCTTGATAGAAAAAGCCAAAACGAAGCAGAAGCATAGAAATGCATATTTCATAACGCATATACAATACCTATATCATACACAACAAATCTGAGGCCAAAACAATACAGCAAAAAGCAAGCCGCAGGCCTATTTTTGACAGACAAGGCCAAAACAAAGCAGAAGCACGGAAAGGCATATTTCATGACACATATACGATATATGCGTCCTACACAGCCAATTCAAGAGCAAGCATGCGCAAAAATAGCGGAAAACTAGCAAAGACAGCAGAAAGCAGGCTTTTTTAGCCTAAAAATAACAGAAATGACAAAAACGCTATAGAAAGCCAGAAACCCATATTTTCTGAGACAAACCCAACCCATAAATCACAATAAGCACTCACAAAAATTTTCATGCGAAAATAACGTCCCGAACACCTCGACTGAATAGCTTTTACAAAACGCTTACAAACTACAAAAACGGCCTTTTCTTGACCATTTCCTAGCCAAAAAGCCCTGACCTCCCACGAAGCAACCCCCCAATCAATACAGACAACATACAGTCCAATACATTACTGTAGATACCCGTATCCGTACCCCCCAAAAACAAACCCGATGATGAAAAGGACTTTCATGCATGCTTTTAAAAGAGTCGAAACGGTACAAAAGTGTCTAAAACGTATTAGTCATTTTTAGCGTATTAATTTGGATTTGCATAATCATGAAAATGAATGTCAATTTTTAGTCATCATGAGCGTAACACGAGCACAATATAGGAACGTCTTTTTAAGCCAAGCCACAAAAACAAATTTCAACTAACTACAAACCAGCCCAAACTTACAAAAACGACCCAAAAACGCACACCAACACAACACATAAAACGGGCCAAAGTGCGTCCCGTGTCACATTTTCACAAAATTAAACTTTACAAAACCATAAAATAATATACCTTAATATTATTTTATTTCGAGCCAAAACCGAAAAACACGACAAAAACCGAAACACGAAAACCGAAATTCGGACCAAAACTGAACAAAGACTTAGCTCATAAGTAAACAACAAAACATAATCATTACTTAATCAAACCCTCAAAATCCAAATGGCGGCATAAACAGCCCACCAAAACAAAAATGAAATCGCTCAGAACAAAGCGATTAAAAATCAAATCGCTGTCAACAAGCGATTTACTTTTGTTTTGTAACAACGCTTTGTAATTTTTCTTTAAAAATATCTAGCTCAGGCAAACTTACACGCCTGTACACAGGCGATTAAGTTTTGCTATCCCACAGAAACCAGCCAAACTCTATAAATACCAACCCACTTCATTCATTTTCAAACATCGGTTTTTAGCACTTACACACTATTCACGAAATCCACTCAAAAATACCGTCTTTACATTTTCGAAAGGTAAACATTTTACCTACGGGCTGGACGTTTGAGACTCGGATAATGGGGTTACATTAACCCCAAACCCGATATTGGCACTAGCGAAGCCGTATTCGTAATACGGTTGTAGCAATTCGGATTCATAATCCGTCTAAACCCCGCCAATATCGCATAAATAAACGACTCATTATCACTAAAGCAAACCGACGTCACTTTTATAATTACGCAAGTCCTCATTCATGCATTAAATAACGACTAGAATCACGGATCCAACACTAAATTGTACCGTTTCATAGAGTCTTTTAGCATGTCAAAACTGAGGGTTTCACAAATTCTAATACGAGATTGGAAAATAACGTCAATAGTAATAATTTAGTCAATAAATTATTATTTAACGTACATTTCCTATAGCAATATGTCATTATTTTGACAATTTACATTATTTATGCATTTTAATCGAGTCATACTTATTCGCACTTGTACGTAGCGTCATTTTAGCCCAAATATCGAAATTAAGCAAATGTTTTCAAATTAGTAGAGACTACTCTTATGTAGGCTTTTTGATTACGGTTTTCAAAACTTATTTTGTCAAGACTTTCGAAAAGTAACCTCACTCCGAATCCCTTCTCTGGTTTCAAACCTCAGATTGATAGGTATCGACGCACCTTGAAATCCGAGACACTCGTGTCTTGTATTTCAAGACGCGTTGAATAGGTTCCAAATTCCTTTAATATTTGGTGGCGACTCCGAAAATACACTTTCAAAAAGGATTTTCTACTTTTCTTATTGGTCACAAATTCATGCAATGATCTCCCCATTTTTCTCAAAAACTTCACCCTTTCCTCGCGAGGCGATTCCGCTTCCCCGCCAAGACGGGCGAGGACTGGCGCGCAGTATGCCGATAGGTCCATCCACCTTCCCGGTACCTTCAGCTGGCGACTCCGCTGGGGACGAGCATGATTTTTATTATTTTTGAAAAACTAGTTTTTCTTTTATTTTAAAATCATAAAGAAGTGAAGCTTGAAACTTTGAAAACATTTACGCTTTCGATATTTGGGCAAAAATACGTTGAGTCGAATCCTCCTGATTCAAACCACACCCTTTGAGGAACGTCCCCCAGTAATTCTCGCTTCATAAGCGAGGTAACTCCGGACACACTGCTCTCTCACCCTCCACGATTACAAAGTACGGCATCCGTACAAACGATCGTAACTACCAAACTCGAACGCTCTAGGGCCCGTCTTGAATGCACACCTAAGACGTGTGTAGTCTTGCGGGTGCCCTACCCAAACGTCAGGAATGACCTGAGGGAACCTTACCCTATAAACCAAAAACCTGTGTTTATATGTACAAGTGCGAAGCTATAGTACCCTCACTATAGTAGTCTTTCAAAAAGCTTTACGCATGCAAAAACTCCTCCTAGGCATTATACTTTTAAAATACGCCCATCTTTGAAATTGCTTTTTCAAACTTTTTCAAAAAAGGTCATACTTTTAAAAACACGCCGTTAGGCTCTTTGACCTATAGTCATTTGAGTTTAATAAAATGCCGCTACATTTAAAACCGACCTAGGATAACCACTATATCCCGTGTCTTTTTCAAAACGTAAATGAATTATGCGACTGACGTATCGTCATAATACATTTATTGCTAAAAGGTCTTTCACAAAGCAAAAACCCGAATATGTCAATTCATTTCGGAGATTTTAAATGAAATTAACTTTTAGAACATTAGATTTAGCTTTAAGTCGAGTGACTCTCTAGTCGTCTCCGATTTAATCTTTTTCTCTCAAAAATGTAAAAACGCTGCTCGTTCACATGCGGACCGTTGATTTACTCTTTGAATCGAGTGACTTATTGTCATTTTCGATTTAGAACCTCGAGTCACACGTAAAAGGCGAACAATTGATCACCTTTTACCCAATTTTAACATCCTCAGGTCGACTAGCCTATCGCTACTTCGGTCTGATCCTTTTTATCATAATCCAATGATAAACCCCTGGCAACATACCGCCAAACTGGGTTAATCTGATTATGATCATACAAATTTTCCTACCTCGAGAATAGGGACGTGTCAACGCGCCTCTATCTCAAAAGCTTCCCGTGTCCTTTTAAAAGCTAAAAACACGAGTCAAGTCACCCACTTTTTACGCTTTTGTGTCTTCCTTTGGTCGTGAATGTGATTTTTCATTTGAGTCTTTTTCCTTCTCTTTTAGAATCACTAAAGGTTTGAAAACTTTGTCAGGTCCGCTCATTGAAAAACCCTGGATACGCCGATTTAACTAAGAACCGTCACTTAAACCCACCTCCGCCTCCAAAGAAGCGCTCCTACAACAGATCAAAACCAAAACCTGTCATGGCCTTTCAACACGACGAAGGTTTCGGAGGACCACCACCACCCCCCCCCGAGGTAACTGCCGAACAAGTCCGACAGCTCAATGATAGGATAGCTAGCCTCACTACGACGATCGAGCAAATGGCTATCATGCAAAAGTTCGAAGCAGAGAAAAACGCCGTGCGCCTGGCCGAGGAATCCGAACGGAACGCAAAAAGGATTCGAACCATGGAAGAACGTCTCACGAACTCAAGAGGTTACTCCATCCACCAAGAGAATGAGCACATCCCAAAGAACGTCAGATCCATGCTACCCGATGAGCTAGCGCTCAGCGACCTTCCCATTTTCAAAGGTCACGAAGCCCGCCAGACATCGCCAAAGCTTCCAAAGCCAAGGTGGCCATTATGGGGGCCGACCCCCCCGCCTGGGCCACGTTATTCCCACACTCACTGGACCCGCAATCCAGAGCATGGTTCTATTCTTTAGAGCCACACAAGACTGGTAGTTTCAAGACATAACAAAGGGCATTCGATCTGCGATGCAGGGACAACAACGACATCCAAGTCTCGCTACGTGCTTTGGAGGTCCCGACTCGTAAGGACAATGAAGGGTTTACCAATACCGACACGTTGGAAGAAACTCGTGCCCAAATACCTAACCGCCCAAGGGACACCGATTTAATCACCAAGTTCATCAACCCACCCTCGCATACCAACAACATCTACAGACAAGAACTTCGACAGCCTTCTCAACACTCGGCCGTCGGTGAACTCATTGAAGACGACTCCGCAAAGAAAATAGGAATAAAAGCACGAGTCATGGATATCAAGGAAGCTCGTCTCAAGCCACTGCCAAAGTCGAGCCCATACACGCTATCAACGCACTGGGCGCACTAAAGGCACCGCCGATTCTTACAGCACCCCCAAGGCCTGCCCCGCCTCCACCAAAAGGTTAGGATACCTTTAGATGACAAGATCATCACCACAAAGGCCTCGGACTTCCAAGCCGCCTCCAACGGCTAAAGCTCAAGAAAACGCCGCCCAATCTACTAACGACTAAGCGCTTCAATTCAAGTATTTACACCTAGAGTAGGGTCCGCGTCCTTATGACGCCAAAATTTTCTTAACGGCAGGTCACTAGGTTACATTACTAAAGTAGTAAACCTAATTGAAAAACTAGAGTCATTAAGGTTATCCAAGCTCCTCGTCTGAGCTATCTTCAAATGTAACTGCTTTTGATAACATTAATAACATGAAAGTTTTGTTACTCTTTGCCTCATTTAAAATCTACATATTCTAATGAATGCGATAATTTTAAACAAAATAACATTGCATTATATAGATACATTGCAAGCATAGGCACAGAACCCGAACAGGCCCCCATCATCGAAGACACAACAACCAACTACATGGGCACGCCTGAAGAACCTCGAGGACTACAGCTGGGGGCTTCTCTTAGCACAGAAGAAAGGACCACATATACCAAGCTCCTCATAGAATTCAAGGACGTCTTCGCATGGTCGTACAAAGACATGCCCGGCATCGACCGCGAGATGGCCGAACACCGCATCCCCATCAAGCAAGGCTCCAGACCTGTCAAAAGAAACTCCGACGCATCAAGCCAGAATGGTCTCTCATGGTCAAAAGAGATCGAAAAGCAACTACAAGTCAATTCATCCAAGTCATCGAATACTCGACCGATCTCCAACATGGTTCCAGCTATGGAATAAAACGGCAAAATACGGGTATGTGCCGACTTTCGAGACCCGTCCAAAATCAAGGCAATAATGGGCATGAAGCCGCCAAGCAACATCGACGGAATAAGGAGCCTTTTGGGACAAATCCAATATATCTCCAGATTTATCAAACTCACCATGATTTGCGAACCAATCTTCAAAAAGCTGAAGAAAGAAGAGCATACGAAATGGGACGACGATTACAACGAGCCTTCAACAAACGAGTTAAGCCACGAAACATTAAAGTGGGGGATCTCGTGCTAAAGTCAGTTCGAGCACCACTCCCAGTCGGCCCACGAGGAAAGTTCAAGCCTAACTGGGCTGGGCCCTACCTCGTTAAGGAGATCTACACGGGCGGAGCAGTCAAACTAACCGACCTCGACGGCCAAGAGTTCAACCTCGCCACAAACCTCGATCAACTCAAAAAATACTACCCTTAAAAACCCCTTGCAATGTATCTATAAAATACAATTTTAAAAAAAAATTCATGGACCGGCAGGTCCTTAAACATGCTCATGGACCGGCAGGTCCTTAAACATGCTCATGGGCCGGCATGCCCCTAAAACTGCTCTTTCTCTCCACAAAAATCAAAAGCAATTCATGGACCGGCAGGTCCTTAAACATGCTCATGGGCCGGCATGCCCTTAAACGTGCACATTCCATAAGCAAACACAATTCATGGGCCGGCATGCCCCTAAACATGCATCCACCAAACACAATTCATGGACCGGCAGGTCCTTAAACATGCTCATGGGCCGGCATGCCCCTAAACGTGCACATTCACCACAAAAAAAGCAAACACAACTCTTGGGCCGGTATGCCCTTAAACATACATTCTCGAACTACGCCGGTTTGATTCCACTTTTCGTGGATACGTAGGCAGCTTTGCAAAAAGCGCAACCGATATTCAACACAAAAATGACACGTCCAAAGCTTAAAAAGGCCAAGGACATAGTCAACACAAAAACCGTCTCGTAACCTGATGGGTTAACATAAGGCGATATTCAACACAAAAACGACACGTCTAAAGCTTAAAAAAGCCAAGGACATAGTCAACACAAAAACCGCCTAGTAACCTAATGGGTTAACATAAGGCGATATTCAACACAAAAATGACACATCTAAAGCTTAAAAAAGCCAAGGATACAGTCGTCACAAAAACGTTCCATAACCCAAGGGTAAAAGGAACAACATTCAACAATGCACGACAAACCCAAAGCTTAAAAAAGTCGAGGGAATAGTCAATACAAAAATTTCCTAAAAACAAAAACCATGCTTGCATTCTAAACTTTGGAAAGAGATTAGAGTCAAGGAATTTCACACAAAATAACAAGCAAAAAGAGGCAGAGTCGTAAATAAAACCTGATTTTTATTAATCTTAAAAAGAACGGTTACATTTTGGATCTTTCAAAAGTAGGAGCGTAACTACAACCTTAGAGATACACTAACAACACTACAATATATTATAATACTTATACTTGACCCGGCATTTACGTCGGGTTTAGGATAGACATAATACGAACATAATACAAAATAATATGAACATAATACTAACAACAACAAAATAAAACAAACACCAGATTCCCTTAGCCACCATTAGCTCCAAACTTCTCGACCAATGGACAGACCTTCCCGCCAGGAAAGCAGAACACGTGAAAACTTAGGTCCCAATAGTCGAGACAAACCTCCAATAACTCGGGATCCATTTGAACCTACCCTGCACTCCAGAGTACCCCGATACCGCAATCTTTCAAAGTCTTTCTTCTATACCCGACAAACGACGAACACCAATCTACAAGCAAGTTTCCTTCAAAATTCTCCATAACTCGACTAACGTTAAAGTAAATATTTTGAATATCTTTGGAATGCCGAGAATAGAACGTTGAAAGGATGAGTAAAATGAGTTAACCTAGCCCTCCTTTTATAGCCGAATTTGCAAAACAATCTACAACACAAAAATTAACCACAACACAAAACACGATTTTTGCATTCACAATTTTCGTCTCAAAATGTCGTTTTAGCTCACATTTTTACAATGTCAAAAGCGTCTTTTTACGAGTCTAAAATACTTTCTAAACAGCATATTTCAAAACCCTGCATTTATATTTAGTTTAGTCCTAAGCGAGTCAGTCTCAATCGAGACATATATATATGTGTTTTTACGACTAACGACTTTTGCAGGTACACTCGGCAAGCAAAAACGCAAGGATTTCAGACCCGGCTACAACCCGAACATGCATTTTTGCAACAAGACGAAATATTCGAGGCCTAGGACGTCACACACAAAGCCAACAACTACAATCAAAACCGAACCACAAATATACCCATATATACCCACAAAACCAAACAAAAACGCGTAGCCTCCTCACGAGACGTTCATAAAAACCTAACTTTTTATGAGAAAAAGAAAAGCACGTAGCCTCCTCACGAGACGTGCATTTCAACCAAAAAACGCGTAGCCTCCTCACGAGACGTTCATAAAAACCTAACTTTTTATGAGAAAAAGAAAAGCACGTAGCCTCCTCACGAGACGTGCATTTCAACCAAAAAACGCGTAGCCTCCTCACGAGACGTTCATAAAAACCTAACTTTTTATGAGAAAACCGAAAAGCACGTAGCCTCCTCACGAGACGTGCATTTCAACCAAAAAACGCGTAGCCTCCTCACGAGACGCTCATAAAAACCTAACTTTTTATGAGAAAAACCGAAAAGCACGTAGCCTCCTCACGAGGCGTGCATTTCAACCAAAAACGCGTAGCCTCCTCACGAGACGACCATAAAAACCTAACTTTTTATGAGAAATAGAAAAGCACGTAGCCTCCTCACGAGACGTGCATTTCAACCAAAAACGCGTAGCCTCCTCACGAGACGTTCATAAAAACCTAACTTTTTATGAGAAAAAGAAAAGCACGTAGCCTCCTCACGAGACGTGCATTTCAACCAAAAAACGCGTAGCCTCCTCACGAGACGTTCATAAAAACCTAACTTTTTATGAGAAAAAGAAAAGCACGTAGCCTCCTCACGAGACGTGCATTTCAACCAAAAAACGCGTAGCCTCCTCACGAGACGTTCATAAAAACCTAACCTTTTATGAGAAAGACACGTAGCCTCCCCACGAGACGTTCATAAAAACCTAACCTTTTATGAAAAATACAAAAACACGTAGCCTCCTCACGAGACGTTCATAAAAACCTAACCTTTTATGAGAAAAACACGTAGCCTCCTCACGAGACGTTCAAATCCAAAAACACGTAACCTCCTCACGAGACGTTCATAAAAACCTAACCTTTTATGAGAAAAACACGTAGCCTCCTCACGAGACGTTCATAAAAACCCAACCCTTTTTATGAGAAATACAGAAACGCGTAACCTCTGCTATGAGACGACCAACAAGAAGCGCAAGCAAAACAAAGGAGCGCAAGCCAGAAGCGCAAGCAAAGCAAAGGAGCGCAAGCCAGAAGCGCAAGCAAAACAAAGGAGCGCAAGCCAGAAGCGCAAGCAAAACAAAGGAGCGCAAGCCAGAAGCGCAAGCAAAGCAAGGAGCACAAACGGAAACACAAGCAAGGCGCCAGCTGGGAGTACTCAGGCCACATGCAGGCTGACATGCCCTTAAACATGTAGGACCGTCATGTCCTTAAAAACATGTCGTCCCTCCCCGCATTTCCCGACGCTAAGTCCTCGTCTCTCCCATAAGACACATGCTTAGCGCCGCCAGGTAGTATCGAGACTGTAATGGTCCGGATACTATCTTTAAGTTTGACTAACGCTTTGTCCAAGCTCAGTCAAACTGGGGGCTCTGTAGATACCCGTATCCGTACCCCCCAAAAACAAACCCGATGATGAAAAGGACTTTCATGCATGCTTTTAAAAGAGTCAAAACGGTACAAAAGTGTCTAAAACGTATTAGTCATTTTTAGCGTATTAATTTGGATTTGCATAATCATGAAAATGAATGTCAATTTTTAGTCATCATGAGCGTAACACGAGCACAATATAGGAACGTCTTTTAAGCCAAGCCACAAAACAAATTTCAACTAGCTACAAACGGCCCAAACTTACAAAACGACCCAAAAACGCACACCAACACAACACATAAAAGCGGGCCAAAGTGCCCCGTGTCACATTTTCACAAAATTAAACTTTACAAAACCATAAAATAATATACCTTAATATTATTTTATTTCGAGCCAAAACCGAAAAACACGACAAAAACCGAAACACGAAAACCGAAATTCGGACCAAAACTGAACAAAGACTTAGCTCATAAGTAAACAACAAAACATAATCATTACTTAATCAAACCCTCAAAATCCAAATGGCGGCATAAATGTTCACCAAAAACAAAATGAAATCGCAGAACAAAGCGATTAAAAATCAAATCGCTGTCAACAAAGCGATTTACTTTGTTTTGTAACAATGCTTTTGTAATTTTTCTTTAAAAATATCTAGCTCAGAACTTAAACGCTCAGACACACAGGCGATTAAGTTTTGCTATCCCACAGAAACCAGCCAAACTCTATAAATACCAACCCACTTCATTCATTTTCAAACATCGGTTTTTAGCACTTACACACTATTCACGAAATCCACTCAAAAATACCGTCTTTACATTTTCGAAAGGTAAACATTTTACCTACGGGCTGGACGTTTGAGACTCGGATAATGGGGTTACATTAACCCCAAACCCGATATTGGCACTAGCGAAGCCGTATTCGTAATACGGTTGTAGCAATTCGGATTCATAATCCGTCTAAACCCCGCCAATATCGCATAAATAAACGACTCATTATCACTAAAGCAAACCGACGTCACTTTTATAATTACGCAAGTCCTCATTCATGCATTAAATAACGACTAGAATCACGGATCCAACACTAAATTAGACTGCTTCATAGAGTCTTTTAGCATGTCAAAACTGAGGGTTTCACAAATTCTAATACGAGATTGGAAAATAACGTCTATAGTAATAATTTAGTCAATAAATTATTATTTAACGTACATTTCCTATAGCAATATGTCATTATTTTGACAATTTACATTATTTATGCATTTTAATCGAGTCATACTTATTCGCACTTGTACGTAGCGTCATTTTAGCCCAAATATCGAAATTAAGCAAATGTTTTCAAATTAGTAGAGACTACTCTTATGTAGGCTTTTTGATTACGGTTTTCAAAACTTATTTTGTCAAGACTTTCGAAAAGTAACCTCACTCCGAATCCCTTCTCTGGTTTCAAACCTCAGATTGATAGGTATCGACGCACCTTGAAATCCGAGACACTCGTGTCTTGTATTTCAAGACGCGTTGAATAGGTTCCAAATTCCTTTAATATTTGGTGGCGACTCCGAAAATACACTTTCAAAAAGGATTTTCTACTTTTCTTTTTGGTCACAAATTCATGCAATGATCTCCCCCATTTTTCTCAAAAACTTCGCACCCTTTCCTGCGAGGCGCATTCCGCTTCCCGGCGCCCCCGCACGGGGCGAGGACGGGCGCGCGCAGGGCGTCGATAGGTCCATCCACCTTCCCGGTACCTTCAATTACATACACGGGGGGCAAGGAAAACGGTTTTTATAAACCTAGCCTAAACTACAAAAAAACGCTCCAAAACACCTCCAAACAACGCATTCTCTACAAAACAAAACCAACCACGCACCATGCTAGCCATAACAACACAGTACAGAAAATTTGGGCAAGTTTCGGGACCGACCAAAATCTCGGCCCCTATACAAAATAACACGAAAATCACGGTTTTCCGAGCCGTTTTTCACACACAAGTCACCTAAACCTCCGCACTAGCATACAACAACATTGCCAAAACAACCAAGTCACTCGGGATCATTTCACACGACAAAAACAGAGCACAAACCCTGACCAAACCCCCTTTTACACGGTTTTCACCCAAAACGAACCGCTTTTCTCGCACATTTCAACAAAACGAACTCACCCACGCATTATACGACTTATGGGTAAGCTACACTGAAGTTTTGAGCCAGTTTTGAGACGGTTTCAAAAATGACCAAAACGCCCTCACATACAAAAACGCACGAAAATCGAGACGGCAAGTCGAGTTTTCACATACAATCAACAATGGCAGCAACACAGGCCTCATACGGATCCCAAGCATCAAGTTCAAGCAGAGACAAGGGCTAAATTCGAATCGAATCGACAAATTTAGACCTAAACCCTAGAAAACATTTTTTGAGCTAAAACCGACTCAAACTAACTTCAAAACACGAAAAGCCAAGCGAGTTTGTGATGACGAATGCTGAATTTCGGAGTCGGAATGTTGAATTTTAGGAGTCGGAATGTTGAATTTCGGTCAAGAAAATCGCCAAATCAAGTTTTAAAGGGTTTGTGATTTTGTTTTTATTTTTTCGGGTCAAATGAGTGACTCCCTCTCTCTCCCGTGTTTTTAACGAAAAACACCAAACAAAATTTAAATCGCCTGTAAACAGGCGATTTAATTTTTAATCGCCTGTTTATAGGCGATTATAATTTTATTTGATGGGTTTCTGTTTCATTTGGGCTGATTTCCTCGGCCCAAAACGCATTAAACATCACTTTTAATACACTTTCAACCCATCTAAAACACGTCACCTCTTTTACGAGTCGCTCACAAAAACACGTCACCTCTTTTACGAGTCGCCCACAAAAACACGTACCTCTTTTACGAGTCAAAACACAAACACACATCACCTCTTTTACGAGTCGCCCACAAAAACACGTACCTCTTTTACGAGTCAAAACACAAAAACACGTCACCTCTTTTACGAGTCGCCCACAAAAACACGTACCTCTTTTACGAGTCAAAACACAAAAACACGTCACCTCTTTTACGAAACGCCCACAAAAACACGTACCTCTTTTACGAGTCAAAACACAAAAACACGTCACCTCTTTTACGAGTCGCCCACAAAAACACGTACCTCTTTTACAAGTCAAAACACAAAAACACGTCACCTCTTTTACGAGTCGCCGACAAAAACGCGTAACCTCTTTTACGAAACGTTCACAAAACCACTAACCACTTTTATAAACCAGATACAAAAACGCGTAACCTCTTTTACGAGACGTTCACAAAAACACTAACCATTGTTCTAAACCATTCACAAAAATGCGTAACCTCTTTTACGAGACGTCCACAAAAACACTAACTATTCTTATAAACCATTCCCAAAAATGTGTAACCTCTTTCACGAGACGTCCACAAAAGCACTAACGACCATCGAGAAGCAAAGCACCAGCAGGATGCACTCAAGCCACACGTAGGCTGACACGCCCTTAAACATGTAAGACCGTCATGTCCTTAAAAACATGTCGTCCCTCCCCGCATTTCCCGGCACTAAGTCCTCGTCTCTCCCATAACACACATGCTTAGCGCCGCCAGGTAGTATCGAGACTGTAATGGTCCGGATACTATCATTAAGTTTGACTAACGCTTTGTCCAAGCTCAGCCAAACTGGGGCTCTGTAGATACCCGTATCCGTACCCCCCAAAAACAAACTCGATGACGAAAAGGACTTTCATGCATGTTTTTAAATAAGTCGAAACGGTACAAAAATGTCTTAAACGTGTTAGTCATTTTTAGCGTATTAATTTGAATTTGCATAATCGTAAAAATGAATGCCATTTTTTAGTCATTATAAGCGCAACGCGAGCACAATACAGGAACGTCCTACTAGAACAACTCACAAAAACAACCCAACAAGCTACAAAACGGCCCAAACTTACAAAAACGACCCACACTAACGCAACGCGCAAAACGGCCCAAAGTGCGTCCCGTGTCACATTTTCACAAAATTAGACTCTACAAAACCGTAAAATAATATAGTTCAATATTATTTTATTTCGAGCCAAACCCGAAAAACACGACAAAAACTGAAGCACGAAAATCGAAATTTGGACCAAAATTAATTTGGCCCAAATTAACTTAATCCTCACGTAATACACATCATAAAACATAATCATCACCTATAAACTACATCACCATGACCAAAGGCTGTTTGTAGCCCACCAGAACAAAATAAAAATCGCCTGTCAACAGGCGATTTAAATTTAAATCGCCTGTTAACAGGCGATTTTGTTTTTGTTTCTAACCCGCAGCCTTTTTGTTTTTCTTACAAATTACAGCCCAAACAAAATAAAAATCGCCTGTACACAGGCGATTTATATTTTTGTCACACATAAACGAGCCATTTCCTATAAATACCAACCCTTATATCCATCCCAAATAAAGGTCAACAACAACAACAACAACGTCAACAACACACAACACACAGTTCAACCTCAAAAACACACTTACAAAATCCACTCAAAAATACCGTCTTTGCATTTTCGAAAGGTAAACATTTTACCTACGTTTTGGACGTTTGAGACTCGGACAAAGGGGTTACATTAACCCCAACCCGATATTGGCATTAGCGAACCCGTATTCGTAATACGGTTGTAGCAATTCGGATTCAGAATCCGTCTAAACCTCGCCAATATCGCATAAATAACGACTCAATATCTCTAAAGCAAACCGACGTCACTTTTACAATTATGCAAATTCTCATTCATGCATTAAATTACGACTAAAATCACGGATTCGACACTAAATTGTACCGTTTCATTTAGTCTTTTTAACATGCAAAAACCGAGGGTTTTTCACAAATTCTTAGAGTCAAATACGAGGTCGGAAAATAACGTTTATTGTAATAATTCAGTCAGTGAATTATTATTTAACGTACATTTCCTATAGCAAAATGTCATAGCTTTGACTATTTACATTATTTACTCATTTTTTTCGAGTCATACATATTTGCACTTGTACGTAGCGTGACTTTTAGCCCAAATATCGAAATTAAGCAAATGTTTTCAAACTAGTAAAGACTACTTTTACGTAGGCTTTTTGATTTCAGTTTCCAAAAATACATTTTTGTCAAGACTTTCGAAAAGTAACCTCACTTCGAATCCTCTCTCTGGTTTCACAATAACCTCAGGCGGATAGGTATCGACGCACCTTGAAATCTGAGACACTCGTATCTTATATTTTAAGACGCGTTGAATAGGTTCCAAATTCCTTTAATATTTGGTGGCGACTCCGAAAATACATTTCAAAAGGATTTTCTACATTTCTTTTTGGTCACAAATTCATGCAATGATCTCCCCCATTTTTCATTATACGCAACTTTTTCCTGCGAGGCGCATTCCGTACCCGGCGCCCCCACGCGGGACGAGGGCGGGCGCGCGCAGGACATCGATAGGTTTTCCCGGTACCTTCAAAACCCGAAAGGGCGCTCCGGGCAAAATGAAGAATCGAGTTGCGTGCCACGAGCGTAGAAGTGAGGAATAAAGCTGGACCAAAACCCACAAGGGCGGGCGGTTTAGGCAAAATGAGAGATTTAGGTGAAAAAAAAAAAAAAAAGGTCACTTGTTACTTGTTACTTGTTCGAAAATGGCGATACAAGGAGGTTGGGAGGGTGTTAAGGGTTAGGATCATCTTAGAGTTAAAGTCATAAGAAGGGAGTGATAAGGAGTGATTAATCTTTATCTTGGAGTTATAAAAAGGGTGATATAAGAGGTGCATTGAGGTGATGGTTGAGATGTTTTGGGTGTAGTTGACTGCAGGTGACGATGTCGTTCTATGATTATGTTGATTTGGATGTTTGGTCATGGATGTTCTTTGAGGGAGATATAAGAAGGAAGAGTGAGTTTTGAGAGTAGACATTGATTTGGAGTTAGAGCAGACTACTCACGCTTCGTTGTATAGACCTAGGTGTGGGTTTACATTTGATTCGTTCTTGAGTTCACTCAAGGACGAGTAAAGGTCTAAGCGTGGGGGAGTTTGATGAGACGAGTTTTGTATGGGTTTAGAGGTGTATTTTAGGCGACTTTTGACGTTCTTGAGGTGTTCGTATGGGTTATTTTGATATACATTGGAGTCGGGGGCACTTAGGTGGAGTTAAGCTGTTTTTCATGCTTTTATATAGTGTCTTGGATCGACTTGGGAGAGCACTTGGTGGATGTGAAAGTGGGTCAAGAGTGTCATGGAAAGTTAAGTTTTGAAGTGAAGTCAAGGCCCAAAAGTCGTTAGTCAAAGCTCGGATCAAAGGAAGAAATTAAAGATAAGTTCAAAGTTTTCTACGCTGTGCAGGTGTAGCTACGTTGTGAGGCTAAATCAGAATGTGGTGTGCAGGTAGCCGCGCTTCGCGGCTGGAGCCGCTTGATGCGGCTAGGAGTGTTCTTGAAGGCTGTTTTTGCAGCGCAGTGCGGCTCGCTTAACTTTTCATATTCCAAACGGATTATTTTCGGATGACTTAAGTTTTGTTGTGTTTTCTTTATATTCCAAACGGATTATATTCCAAACGGATTATTTTCGGATGACAAAACGCGGGCTCGTTCAAACGTGAACCCGTCGATTTACATGTCAGGTCAAGTGACTTATCGTCATTTTGGCTCGATATCCTGTGTTACACATAAAAAGTGAACAACGAACCGCTGTTTACCCAATTTAACATCCTCAGGTCGACTAGCCTATCGCTATTCCGGTCTGATCCTTTTTATCACAATCTAACGATAAACTCCTGACAACATACTGCCAACTCGGGTTAATCAGATTGCGATCATACAAATCTTTATTACATCGAGAGTAGGGACGCGCGCACGCATCCTTACCTCAAAAGCTTCCCGTGTCTTTTAAGCAAAAACACACGAGTCGAGTCTTGCACACGCTTTTTCACACTTTTACTTTATTTTTGTTACCAATACAATTTTTCTTTGAGTCTGTTACTTTCTTTCGGAGATCACTAAGGTTTGAAACTCTGACAGGTTCACTCACTAAAAGTCCTGGATACACGACGTACTAAAGACCGTCATCTGAATCCTCCGCCACCTCCAAAGAAACGTACCTACAACAGATCGAAACCAAGAACTGTCATGGCACTTAACAATGAAGAAAATGTCGGAGGAACCCCTACTCCTCCCCCGTCAATGGTTACCACTGAACATGTTCAACAGCTTAACAGCAAAATCCTTAGCCTTACTGCTGCAATCGAACAAATGGCGATGATGCAGAAGCTTGAGGCCGAGAAAAATGCCAAACACCTCGCTGAAGAGGCTGAACGAAACGCCAAAAGAATTCGGGCAATGGAAGAACGCCTCACTAACTCAAAAGGGTATTCCATTCATAAGGAAAATGAGCATGTCCCAAAGAGCGTCAAGTCCATGCTGCCAGCCAAGCTCTCACTTAGTGACCTCCCCATCTTCAAAGGTCACGAAAGCCCACTGGTACACTTCAAAGACTTCAAGGCCAAAATGGCCGTCATGGGTGTAGATCCCTCAGCTTGGGCCACTCTGTTCCCACATTTTCTAGACGCACAACCTAGAGCCTGGTTCTACGCTCTGGACTCATACAAGGTCACTACCTTTGAAGAAATCACAGTTCAGTTCGACAGCCAATACCATGACAATAACGACATTCAAGTCTCACTGCGTACTTTGGAAGTCCTAGCACAAAAGGACAATGAAGGTTTCACTGAATACCTCACACGCTGGAAGAAACTCAGTGCCCAGATACCTAACCGTCCTAAGGACACAGAATTAATCACCAGGTTCATTAATAATCTCACCCCCGCATATCAGCAGCATTTGCGGTATGGCAACTTTGACAGTTTTGCTTCGCTCAGTACGGTGGGACAACTAATCGAAGACGACCTCCGTAAAGAAAAGACAAAGGTTACAAGCCGAGGTTACCAGGGTAGCTCATCACGAGCCGTCACCAAAACCGAACCAGTTCACAGCATTAACGCATTGGAAGCACTAGCGGCATCCCCAACTCTCACAACGCCAGCAAACTACACTCCACCGCCTCTAAAGGCGTCATATTCATCTGCAGGTCAAACTTCGTCGAAGCCACGACGAAATTTTGACCCAATCTACATGACTTACTCCAAGGCACTGCAAAGACTTGTGAGCGGGACATGACACTGAACAATGCGTCCGTCTAAAGAACATAGTTCAAGACCTGATCGATGACAAAACCATCGAAAAGCCTACTCCGGGCCCTAAACCCTCGAACCAGCTCAATCCCCTACATTTCCACTCCATCTTCGTGGGTACACACCCCATCATTGACTGTTCTCACCTGATTGTCTCAAACGACCATAAAATCAATGGTATCTGGGACAGTTCTGATGAGGAGGATAACCACATAGACAATAACGGCTACCTATTCCCTCCCGAAGAGGAGGAAGAAGAAGAACGACAACCCAAAGGGATTTACGGCAAAGTACCCCACAAATACCCGATCAGATTGTCCGACAGTGACGACGAGATAGTCTACTTGACACGTTCCGGACGCCCGTACCGAGCCCCGCTAAGCCTACTTGAACCCCCAGGTTTTCCATCAAAAGCAACTAGTCAAGACAAAAACAAGGGGATAGTCATTAACGAGGCTACACCTCCGCCTCCGACGACTACGCCACCGCCTCCGATGACTATGCCATCGACTCCGGTCACTACACCATCACCTGCAACTACTGCGAGTCAGCCGCAGGCTGACATAGCATCATCAAGCACCCCTCCAATGCCTATACCAGAAATTGGAGACACGCTTCAAAAGCAGCTCAACAAAACAAAGGCAGACATCTCAATCTGGCAGCTCCTAAGGGAATCATTGGGACACCGCGAGGCTCTTTACCAAGCCCTGCAGGTCACCCCCATTACAACAGAGATGTCTCCTGAAAGACTCATTAGTCACATTACCCGTGAATGGCAAGCTAGCGCCATCACTTTCTCTGACAAAGACCTCCCGCCATTCGGAGGTACACATAACCTGGCACTCTTGAAGGTACCGGGAAGAAAGACCTATCGACGCCCTGCGCGCGCCCGACCTCGCCGTCTTGGCGTAGGGTCTTGAATGCGCCTCATTTGGAAGGGTGCAGTTTTGTAAAAATGGGGGAGATCATTGCATGAATTTGTGACCCAAAAAGAAAAGTAGAAAATCCTTTTTGAAAATGTATTTTCGGAGTCGCCACCAAATATTAAAGGAATTTGGAACCTATTCAACGCGTCTTGAAATACAAGACACGAGTGTCTCAGATTTCAAGGTGCGTCGATACCTATCCATCTGAGGTTTGAAACCAGAGAAGGGATTCGGAGTGAGGTTACTTTTCAAAAGTTTTGACAAAAATGTGTTTTTGAAAACTGAAATCAAAAAGCCTACGTAAAAGTAGTCTCTACTAATTTGAAAACATTTAGTTAATTTCGATATTTGGGCTAAAATGACGCTACGTACAAGTGCGAATATATATGACTCGATAAAAATGCATAAATAATGTAAATAGTCAAAATAATGACTTTTCTATGGGAAATGTACGTTTAAATAATAATTTATTGATTAAATTATTACCATAAACTTTATTTTCCGACCTTGTATTTGACTTTTTAAGAATTTGTGAAAACCCTCAGTTTTGACATGCTAAAAAGACTCTATGAAGCAGTCTGATTTAGTGTTGGATCCGTGATTCTAGTCGTTATTTAATGCATGAATGAGGACTTGCATAATTATAAAAGTGACGTCGGTTTGCTTTAGTGATAATGAGTCGTTTATTTATGCGATATTGGCGGGGTTTAGACGGATTATGAATCCGAATTACTACAACCGTATTACGAATACGGCTTCGCTAATGCCAATATCGGGTTGGGGTTAATGTAACCCCTTTGTCCGAGTCTTAAACGTCCCAAACGTAGGTAAAATGTTTACCTTTCGAAAATGAAAAGACGGTATTTTGAGTGGATTTTGTGAGTAGTGTATGTGTATTGAAAAACCGATATTTGAAATGAATGAAATGGGTTGGTATTTATAGAGGTTGGCTGATTTGAAGGTAAACAAAATATAAATCGCCTGTGTACAGGCGTTTTATATTTTGTTTGGGTTGGATTTTGTAAGAAAAATGAAAAGGCGGCTGTGTGGGGAGGAATTTATAATCGCCTGTTAACAGGCGATTAGAAACTTAATCGCTGTCAATGAGCGATTTCTATTTTGTTTTGGTGGGCTGTTTATGCCGCCTTTTGGTTTTGGACGTGTGATTAGGTGATGATTATGTTTTATTTGGATATTTTGGGCCAAATTAGTTTTTAGCTCAATTTTGATTTTCGTGCTTTGGTTTTTGTCGTGTTTTTCGGTTTTGGCTCGAAATAAAATAATATTAGGTTATATTATTTTACGGTATTGTAGAGTCTAGTTTTGTGAAAATGTGACACGCGACGCACTTTGGCCCGTTTTGAGTGTTGTGTTAGTGTGCGTTTTGGGTCGTTTTTGTAAGTTTGGGCCGTTTTGTAGCTAGTTGGGCTGTTTTTGTGGCTTGGCTTAATAAGACGTTCCTGTATCGTGCTCACAATGACTAAGAGTGACATTCATTTTTATGATTATGCAAGTTCAAATTAATACGTTAAGAATGACTAAATACGTTTTGGACACTTTTGTACCGTTTCGACTCTTTTAAAAGCATGCATGAAAGTCCTTTTCATCATCGGGTTTGTTTTTGGGGGGGTACGGATACGGGTATCTACAGAGCCCCCAGTTTGACTGAGCTTGGACAAAGCGCTAGTCAAACTTAAAGATAGTATCCGGACCATTACAGTCTCGATACTACTTGGCGGCGCTAAGTATGTGTCTTATGGGAGAGACGAGGACTTAGCGCCGGGAAATGCGGGGAGGGACGACATGTTTTTAAGGACATGACGGTGCTACATGTTTAAGGGCGTGTCAGCCTGTATGTGGCTTTAGTACTCCCAGCTGGCGCTTTGCTTGTGCTTCTGGCTGTGCTTTGCTTGCGCTTCTGGCTTGCGCTCGTGGCTGTGCTTCGCTTGCGCTTCTGGCTTGCGCTCCTGGCTGTGCTTCGCTTGCGCTTCTGGCTTGCGCTCCTGGCTGTGCTTCGCTTGCGCTTCTGGCTTGCGCTCCTGGCTGTGCTTCGCTTGCGCTTCTGGCTTGCGCTGGTACGGACGTCTCGTAAAGGAGGTTACGTGTTTTTGTGTTTCTCATAAAAAGGGCTAGGTTTTTATGAACGTCTCGTGAGGAGGCTACGTGTTTTTGTGTTTGGTTTGTAAAAGTGGTTTAGGTTTTTGTGAATGTCTCGTGAGGAGGCTACGTGTTTTTCTCATAAAAAGTTAGGTTTTTATGGACGTCTCGTGAGGAGGCTACGTGTTTCTCTCATAAAAAGTTAGGTTTTATGAACGTCTCGTGAGGAGGCTACGTGTTTCTCTCATAAAAAGTTAGGTTTTTATGGACGTCTCGTGAGGAGGCTACGTGTTTCTCTCATAAAAAGTTAGGTTTTTATGGACGTCTCGTGAGGAGGCTACGTGTTTCTCTCATAAAAAGTTAGGTTTTTATGGACGTCTCGTGAGGAGGCTACGTGTTTCTCTCATAAAAAGTTAGGTTTTTATGGACGTCTCGTGAGGAGGTTACGTGTTTGTCTCATAAAAAGTTAGGTTTTTATGGACGTCTCGTGAGGAGGCTACGTGTTTTTCTCATAAAAAGTTAGGTTTTTATGGACGTCTCGTGAGGAGGCTACGTGTTTCTCTCATAAAAAGTTAGGTTTTTATGGACGTCTCGTGAGGAGGCTACGTGTTTCTCTCATAAAAAGTTAGGTTTTTATGGACGTCTCGTGAGGAGGCTACGTGTTTCTCTCATAAAAAGTTAGGTTTTTATGGACGTCTCGTGAGGAGGCTACGTGTTTCTCTCATAAAAGTTAGGTTTTTATGGACGTCTCGTGAGGAGGCTACGTGTTTCTCTCATAAAAAGTTAGGTTTTTATGGACGTCTCGTGAGGAGGCTACGTGTTTCTCTCATAAAAGTTAGGTTTTTATGGACGTCTCGTGAGGAGGCTACGTGTTTCTCTCATAAAAAGTTAGGTTTTTATGGACGTCTCGTGAGGAGGCTACGTGTTTCTCTCATAAAAAGTTAGGTTTTTATGGACGTCTCGTGAGGAGGCTACGTGTTTCTCTCATAAAAAGCTAGGTTTTTATGAACGTATCGTGAGGAGGCTACGTGTTTTTCTCATAAAAAGTTAGGTTTTTATGGACGTCTCGTGAGGAGGCTACGTGTTTTTCTCATAAAAAGTTAGGTTTTTATGGACGTCTCGTGAGAAGGCTACGTGTTTTTGTATTTTTCGTAAAAAGGGTTAAAATTGTGTTTGAGATGGGTTGAAAGTGTGTTGGACCGAGGAAAACCAGCCCAAAATAGAAACAGAAACCCAGAAACAAAAAGAAAATCGCCAGTAAACTGGCGATTTTGTTTTTGTTTTGTGAATTTGTATCAAAAATGGGGTAGAGGAGGGGGGTTAGCTCATTCATCCGAAAACAAAAAAAACAAAATCGAAAACCTCTAAAACACGTCTTGGCGATTTTCTTTACCAAAATTCAACATTCCGACTCCTACAATTTGTTGTGGATCAAGGTACGTACTCAACTCACTTGGTTTTTCGTGTTTTGAGTTTGGTTTGAGTCGGTTTTAGCTTGAAATATCGTTTTCTAGGGTTTTAGCTGAAAATGTCGGTTTGATCTGATTTTAGCCCTTTACTTTGCTTGAACTTGATGCTTGGGAGTCATATGAGGCTTGTGTTGCTGCCATTGTTGATCGTTTGTGAAAACCCGACTTGTGGCCTCGATTTTCGTGCGTTTTGACTAGAGGGGCATTTTGGTCATTTTTTTGAAAACGTCTCGAAAATGGCTCAAAATTTCGGTGTAGCTTACCCATTAGTAGTATGACGCGTTGGTGAGTTCGTTTTGTTGAAATGGGCGCGAAAAGCGGTTCGTTTGGGGGAAAACCGTGTAAAAGGGGGGTAAAGTCGGGGCTTGTGCTCTGTTTTTGTAGCGCAAGGCGATCCCGAGTGGCTTGGTTATTTGAAAATGTTGTAGTATGCCTGTGTGGAGGTTTGGGTGGCTTGTGTGCGAAAAACGGCCTGAAAAACCGTGATTTTCGAGTGATTTGGTATAAGGGCCGAAATTTTGGTCGAAATTTTTCGGTTCCAAAACTTGCCCGAACTCTCTGTATTGTGTTGTCATGGCTAGTATGGTATATATTTGGTCTTGTTTTGCGGAGAATACATGGTTTTGAGGTGTTTTGGAGCGTTTTTTGTAGTTTTAGTTTAAGTTTACAAAAACCGTTTTTTCCTCGTTTTTCGCGCCTCAAGGGCTGAGTATATCGTAATGTACGTCGTATGTGTTAACTAGGGGGTTGTTCCGCGGGAAGTTGGGGCTTTTTGGTTGAGTTATGGTCAAGAAAAGGCCGTTTTTGTAGTTTGTAAGTGTTTTGTAAAAGCTATTCAGTCGAGGCATTTGGGACATCGCTTTCGTATAAATTTTTTTGCACGTGCTTATTGTGATTTATGGGTTGGGTTTGTCTCGGAAAATATGGGTTTCTGGCTTCCTGTGGCGTTTTTCCCCTTTCTGCTATTTCTAGGTTAAAAAGGCATGTTTTCTGTTGTTTTGGCTAGTTCTCTGCTGCTTTTGCGCGTGCTTGCTCTTGACTTGACTGAGTAGGACGTATATATCGTATACGTCTCTTGGAATTTGATTTTCTGTGCTTCTGCTCCGTTTTGGCCTTATCTGCAGATAATGTAGGCCTTAATGCTTGCTTTCCGTCGCTTTTGCTTGCTTACCTTTCTTGAGTGACCTGCTATTGCCGTTGTCTGAGTATGCCCTTGAATCTTGTGCAGGTGATCCTAAGCCTTCAGTACCTACTTCCAGTGACATGGATCGGGTCTTGGCTGGCGTTGACTTTACCGTTCTGAGAGACGAGCATACTCCTACTTCGGGTATGCCTGCGCCCTTGGAGGTTTCCGATGGTCCGTCTCAGTCAAACTTGCTGAGAGCTTTTCCTCCGACGCCTGGAGCTTCTACGACGCCAGGGAGTGAGTGGCAGGGTCCTGCTGGGTCGTCTCCTGCATTTTCTGCTAGTGGCGCAGGGGCTGGTAGCGGATCGTCTGGGCCTTCTGCGAGTGGCCTGGGGCACGGTGCTGTCCCTGGGGGTCCTGAGCCGTCGGTTAGTGGCGTGGGTCGTGACGTTGCTGCTGAGTCTCCTGCTTTTTCGGCTAGCGGTGCGCGAGAGGAGGTTGCTGTTGAGCATCCTAGGTCTTCTGCTGGCGGGGTTAGGCGTGACGTTGTCACAGAGTCACCTACTTTTTCAGCTAATGAGGCACGCGAGAGATCCGCCGAGCAGCGCGGTCTTCCGTGGTGCGGCGGTAGTGGAGCCGCCGCCGGGTCGCCGAGGTCTCCCGTTGGTGGCGAGGTCGGGCTCAGGTGTCGTCTCGCAGTCTTTGCGCGTGGGCGTGGCGGCTGCGTGGAGACGTCTGAGACTCTTGGGGGAGGCCGTGGGGGAGGTCGGGCGTAGGCTGCAGGTCTCTCGTAGGGGCGTGGCCGTGGCGGTGCTGGAGGGATGCCTGTGGCTACGGGAGGGGGCCGAGGCAGAGGTCGTGGCGTTGCTGCAGGGGCTTCGCAGGGACGTGGCCCGCAGCGTTGCCAGGGTGCTGCGGCTCCTGGAGGGCCAGGTTAGAGGTCGTGGTCGCGGTCGGAGGAACCGGAAGAAGCGCAAGGTGGATGCGGCCACGGTGAGACGGCCGAGAGGCCACGACGCCGAGCTCGTCTTCTTCCGCCGAGGTGGTGGCCGGACCAGCCGAGGTTGCTGTCTTTGAGGAGGTTGGGCAGGGGAGCCCTGCTGAGGCTACGGGGAGGCTTGGTCGTCCTCGAGGTCCGGGGAGCCGTTACGAGGATCCTCCTGAGTCGGAGGGGTCTTTGAGTGACGAGGAGGAGGCTCTCGACGAGATCGCTGGCAGAGGCCACCGCCGAGGCCGAGATTGCCGAGGCTGCCGCCGCGGCCGTTGATGCCGCTTTGCCGCCGCTCGGCTGCCGCTTCTTGCCGCCGCTACATCACCGGGTCTTGAGGCCGAGGGTCGTTCGTGGCCAGGTTCGTGGCCAGCCGAGGACGAGGCCGAGGCGTAGGCCGAGGCGAGGCCGAGGGTCGCCGGGGTCGTGCCCAGGACGGAGGTGCGGCGGCTCTTAAGGATGCGACAGAGGTTTTTATGGTGATGGTTGACGAGCTGGGCGTGAGGCCTAACTATCCCCAGGGTCCGCGTTTGTGGTTGCAGGTGGCCAAGGATTGGGATGGCGTGACTCTGGTTTGGAGTCCCTTGGAGCACTTGTCGATTCGAGTGAAGGTCGGCTTTCCGTTAGGCGCGATGGGGACCTTCTCTGGGTTTTGGACGGTGTTCGACGTGTTTGACGGGAGGCTTACACAGGAGGAGCGGGACATAGTGCTCGGGACGGCTCTCGGTCCCCTGGTGCAGAAATGGAGAGAGGTGCGGGGTAAGCGGGTGAACTCGCGTCTTACTGTGCTCCGGGCGTTGCTGGATAGGTTTTGGGATACGACCAACACCTTCCACATGCCTGGGTACGAGGTTGGCGTGACTCCTTCTTCGTGGGCAGTTGTCACGGGGCTGCCTCATGGTGAGGGCGTGCTTGACTGGGGACGTGAGCGTCCTCCTATCGATAGCCCACGCGTCGTGCGGTTGATCGGTGATGGGGTTCGGTGCGGGACAGGTGAGGCGCACACGTTTCAGCCCCGGACCATATGGTTTGCCGACTTCTTCCAGGGGAAGAAGAAGAAGGGGTCTACTCGAGCGAGCGCTGAGCAGAGGGCCCGGCTGTGGCTGTGGTGGTTCTTGACGGCCACCCACTTTGGCGACAAGGGGGAGCGAGCGTCGACGGCTGTGCTGATGGCCCTGTCAGACATGTCACGTCTAGGCGAGTTCGACTGGGTCACCCCTGCTCTGGGGCTGCTGATCCGGTACCTGAGGGACGCGGTGCGCCCTGACCGGATTGACGAGGATTCAGATGTGTCGCTCGTGGGTCCTGGTCTTCTGATGGAGGTAAGGTTTGATTTCGCAGGGTCTCGTTACCTCATTTCTGCTTTTCTTTCATAACGTTGTATTCTGATTGCTTGCAGTCTTGGTGCTACGCTCACTTCCCCTCTACCTTAGGACACGTTCAGGTGACGGCCGCGTGCGGCTTTCCATGCGTATCACATTGCGGTCGGAAGGGTATTGGCCTGAACTATGACGCGGCTCGTGTACGCTTCAACGGGAAGACGATGGATAAGGTAAGGGTGATTATGTTTTGTATTTTGGTCTTTTGTAGTTTGTTTTTGGGTTTGTGTTTGTTTTGGTGGTTTATGATTTGGTTTTGTCTTGTAGTTCGTTCGTGACCCTTGGAGGAAGTTTACCGGCGTCCCTCCGTCGATTGCAGCTCGCTTTGGTCCCCTTGACGGACGGCGGCTGTACATTGAGACTCGGTCATACCAGATCGGGCACTGGGTGGCGTCTGTCTGCAGACGGTCGCGCGCGCTTCATCGTACCTGCTCCTCCGCCTTCGGTTTTGTTTGTGGAGACGCCCGACGCTAACGAGCGTCGTGACGTGTACCACGAGGGTGAGTCCGACTCCCTGCTGCGGCCGGCTGAGGATTACGTGACTTGGGCACAGCATGCCCTTGCGGACGCTGTGATCGAGGTATGCTTTGTTGTTCCGTTTCTGCTTATGTGTTTTGGTTTCAAAAGCAAAAATTTACCCTATTTTTGTTTTGTAGCGCCGTGATCCTGACCTTGAGTTCCAGCCTCCTCCGTTCGTCGAGGATCTGCTGGTTGTTCACGAGGGCTGCCAACATTCGATTGTGCTGTCGGATTGTCTGTCTGTAGTCACCGACGCGGGCCTGGAGAGCTGGGATCCGCGCGTGAAGAAGGTACTTTCTGTCTTCGTTTACTCGTGGAGTATTATGTAGTATAGCCCCCAGTTTGAGTTAGATTTTATTGTAAAATCATAAGTCAAACTCTATTGAAGTCGCTTTTGATTGTAGCCCCCAGTTTGAGTTAGATTTTAGTGTAAAATCATAAGTCAAACTCTGTTGAAGTCGCTTTTGATTGTAGCCCCCAGTTTGAGTTAGATTTTAGTGTAAAATCATAAGTCAAACTCTGTTGAAGCAGATTGTGAACATAGCCCCCAGGTTGGAAAGCTGAATGTATTTCTCGTGTCGTGGCAGGTGACGGCTGAGGCGCACAGGAGGCTGTGGCGGGCGGCAAACCGGTGGCGGGCGGTCGTGAACGAGAAGGTGGTTGATGCTTGCAGGGCTCAGAGGGAGGCGGCCGACGCTCGACTTGAGTTAGCTAGGTCGTGGTCGGTGAGGGCGCGAGATCGCGTCGAAATGAGGTCATGCATACCGAGGAGCTGGCGAGAGTCCGAGCAGAGCTAGAGGGTCGGCATGCCAAGGAGCTGGATAGGGCTCGTGCTGAGATTGACTCCTTGCGTGCTGTCTTACAGCGTCGTGACCATTCGCCGTAGGCTGGGACTTGTATATATACTTTGGACTTGTATTATGAGTATTAACATTTGTCTGTAACGGTTGGTTTTTGGATTTGTGGGTGGTTATGGGTGTGATTTGGTTATTTTGTCTTGTTGCGAAAAATGCATTCCTGCGTCGTAGTCGGGTCTGAAATCCTCGCGTATTTGCTTGCCGAGCGTACCTGCAAAACATTGTTAGTCATAAAAGCATATATATATGTCTCGACTGAGACTGACTTGCTAATGACCGAACTAAAGGAAAATGTGGAGTTTTGAAAAATGCTGTTTAGGAAAATATTTTAGACTTGTAAAAAGACGCTTTTGACATTATAAAAATGTGAGCTAAAAAGACGTTTTGAGACGAAAATTGTGAATGCGAAAATCATATTTTGTGTTGGGCTTAATTTTTTTGTGATTATCGTGTTTTGTGAAAAATGAAAAATACGAGAGACGGGAGTCGATTACGCAAATCGAGACGACGCGACGGGACCGTAAATGTCGACCAAGAGGTTGGTAAGAAGTAATTGGGGTAATAAGTTAAAGTTTTAGGGCGTAGGTGTGTAAGGAGTGTAAGAAATCGAATAATTTTGTCAGAAAAGAAAAAGAAAATCGCCTGTAAACAGGCGATTTTACTTTTAATCGCCTGTTTACAGGCGATTAAGTTTTTGTTTTGTGGTTTTTCTTTGATTTATTTTAATCGCTTGTTCACTAGCGTTTAAGTTTTTGTGTTGTATTTCGTTGTGCAAATCTCGGCTATAAAAGGAGGGCTAGGTTAACTCATTTCACTCATCCTTTCATTTCCCATTCTCGATATTCCAAGAATATTCAAAATATTTACGGAACGTTTGTCGAATTATGGAGAATTTTGAAGGGAAGTTGCGCCGTTGGTGTGCGTCCTTGTCGGGTATCGAGGAGAAAGACTTGAGAGATTGCGGTATAGGGGTACTGCTGGGCCTGAGGGAGGTTCGAATGGAGCCCGGGTTCCTGGACGCTTGTCTCGACTATTGGGACCTGAGTTTCCATGTTTTTCGCTTTCCTAGCGGAGAGGTCTGTCCACTAGTTGAGGAATTTGGGGCCATTGGTGGGTGGTTACGTACTAACCTACCTGTGTGTGTTAGGCGGGATCCAGGGTATAAGAGGCATGTAAGAACATACCTCCAGATGACCTGCGACGAGACAGAGGAGTTATTCGCTGGGAGTCGTATCAACCTCCATCGTCTGTGTCAGCATTTCATGGATTATGACAATGAAAACATCTCCTTCGGTGCTCGAAAAAGGGCGCTGGCGTTCTGCTTGGTCCATGTTTACATGTTCCCCGACTCGTTGTATGAGGGAGCGCTTGGTGACCCTCGTTTAATCACAGTTGTCCAACAGATGGAGTATGGTTGTAACCCTTCTGCTGTGATTTTGGCTGAGACGATCCTGGGCCTGGATGACCGAGCGTGCAATAGGGAGCGTCCATACCGAGGGTGCCCCTTGATCCTTCAGGTGTGGCTGATGGAGCGTCTGAGCGTGCTGGGCGACATTAGCCTTGAAGGGTCACACTCTGCTGGGGGCGTGACTAATCGTTACATAAGGTGGCTGGACCCACACCATCGTCCTGACGATTACTTTCCCAATCTTGTGAGGTCATCGGCCATCCGTTGGTCGGTACCGTGGTGGGGGATAGTTGACGTGACGGCTTGTGCAGCTGCCGATGGCTCCTCTGGAGTCCTTCTCTGCGGGTTTGACATGGGCGTCTACATCCATCCTTTGCGAGTGAGGCGACAGACAGGGTGGGCACAGTTTATCCCTGGTCATGACACTATGGTGCAGGGGACGGTTATGCTGACCTAGGTTGCACAAAAACGGACACGGACACGGACACGACACGGGACACGGGACACGGGACACTCCAGTCCGATTTTTTAGGACACGGGACACGGCAGGAAAAAAATCAATATGCATATTAAATTAAAGGGAATTCATAACTCATTACAATGAACATGTATATTATGGTCATTCAAAACTCAAAAAGTCGTAAAACAACCAATACGTCAATAATTATGTCTGAAAATCAAATGTTTACAAAATTACAAACTAAAAAGTTTCAAATTAAAAAGCCAATTTAAATAAACTTTCAAGTCTTACAAAGTAAATAATAAGTGCAGAAGCTTCAAATTACAAACTCCATCAAGTTTCGTCGTTAATTTTTTTTTTTTTGCTTTTTTTTTTTAAGTGTAATAAGGTGTCCTCTAGGGGTGTGCAAAAACAACCGAACCGATAAACCGAGCCGAAAAAACCGAGAACCGCACGTTTTATAGGTTCGGTGAACCGAACCGTTAAGAAATAATGGTTCGGCGCACCGAACCGTTAAAATTAACGCTTACTGCCTCGATTTAGGTTCGACATTTTGAGTTAACTAAGCAAACCGAACCGTTAAGAGCAAAAATATAAATAAATTATACTTATATATACAAACTAAAACATAAAGTTTAACTTTACAACTTTCATCAAATTTCAAATATCAATTATTTATTCTACCGCATTTTTCTAACACTCAAAAGCCTCATTCTCGTAAAATAAAATTTCATATGCACTCTCTCGCTTCAATTTTAACATGTTTATTGGTTTGTTATTGTTCAATACACATTTTTGAGTTAAAACATTTCTAAATTTTCTATTTACTACGGAGTATAATTAATTTAGTTGATAATGGTATATTAGATGTGGCATTTGTAATTTGTCGTTTTTATTTTGGACCGTTAGTGTATTGTTAAAGTGCGTCGTAATCAATAATTAACTTACAATTTGTTTTTTTTTTTGACAGAGTAAACGGTTCGCGGTGAACCACATAACCGAACCGTTAAAAATGTGAACCGAACCGTATAGTAACCATTCTTAATGGTTGGTTTAGGTTCGAATTTTTCCCGAACCGAACCGTACACGAACCGTAAAAATTAACGGTTCGGTGCACCGAACCGAACCGTTAATGAACACCCCTAGTGTCCTCTATGACACGGGCCGTGTCCGTGTTACTTGGGCCGTGTCCGACACGTCTTGTTTTTAAAAAAAACCAAGGACACGGTCCAAGGCGTGTCCGACAAATCTGGAGGTGTGTCCGACGTGTGTCCGTGTCCGACACGGTGTCCGACACGGGAACGCCCAAAACTAGGAGTGTCCGTGCAACCTAGATGCTGACTAGTGATATAGTCGACGCTTGGGCGAGCGGCTGGATTATGCGCCCTAGGTAGCCTGTGGCTGGTGTTCCTAAGACGATTCGGGTATCACCGGCCTATACTAGGTGGACTGTTGCCCAGAGCCCCCATAAGAGGTCGTGGCTTCGCGCCTTAGAGCTAAAGCGGGCCTCCTCAGACTTCTGAATGTGTGTTCGGCTGTGGGTCGCCGTAGGGGTTGAGGGTCGGTGGTCCCATATTCAGCTGAAAAGGTTTTAAGTCGGCTTTTGAGAAGGAAGGGAAATTGGTGTTGTTTATGTGTGTTTTGTTAGTATTATGTTCATACTATTTTGTGTTATGTATTATATTGTCTATCCTAAACCCGATGTACATGCCGGGATTTGTACTGTAATATATTGTAGTGTTTATTAGTGTAGTTTATGCTCCTACGTCTGAAAAATCTAAAATGTAACCGTTCTTTTTAAGATTAATAAAAATCAGGTTTTTTTATTTACGACTTTGCCTCATTTTGCTTGTTATTTTGTGTGAAATTCCTTGGCTCTAATATCTTTTCAAAGGTTAGAATGCAAGCATGGTCTTTAGGAAATTTTTGTATTGACTATCCCCTCGACTTTTTTAAGCTTTGGGTTTGTCGTTTTGTGTTGAATGTCGTTCTTTTTACCCTCAGGTTTAAAAGACGAATTTTTGTGTTGACTATGTCCTTGACTTTTTTAAGCTTTGGACGTGTCATTTTTTTGTGTTGAATATCGTCCTTTTAACCCTTTAGGTTTAAAAGACGAATTTTTGTGTTGACTATGTCCTTAGCCTTTTTAAGCTTTGGACGCGTCATTTTGTGTTAAATATCGGTTGCGCTTTTTGCAAAGCTGCCTACGTATCCACGAAAAATGGAATCAAACCGGCGTAGTTCGGAAGTGTACGTTTAGGGGCATACCGGCCCAAGAGTTGTGTTTGCTTTTTGTGGTGAATGTGCACGTTTAGGGGCATCTTGCCCCATGAATTGTGTTTGATGGATGCATGTTTAGGGGCATGCCGCCCATGAATTGTGTTTTTGGTTTTGTAGAGAGTGCACGCTAAGGGCATGCTCAGAACACCCCTGTTATTTTAACACAATTTGATAAAAGAATTTAATTCCTTAAATTAAATTCATCCTTTTTCCATATAATAAAAATGCGATCAATTTTTAGCCAAATAATAATAAATTTTCCTAAGTACCAAATTAAAAATTTTGAAAAATAAAGTTTGTTCTATTATCTTCTAATTGAAAAGAAACACATTCCAAAATTTTATAAAAATCAATACAAAATTTATATCGCCTTTTAAATTTCAAAAATGTTAAGTCATGTTTACTATTCATAAAAATAAATGTAAAACCTTTTATTCCTAAAATTCAATTTCGAACATTTTTCATTTTCGAATAAAAATGAACCTTTATACTTTTCCCGTCTCTGAAATTCGGGTCAACAATTTCAAACACGCAAATCAAAAAAAATCAAACAATCAACATCAACATTTTGGAAAAGCAAACTTAACATCAACATTAATGAAAATATAATCATTTTGATTTTTATTTAATAAATCATATTTTCTTAATATCTAATTACTATTTCATTTTCATTAAACTAGCTTTTTCTAAATTGTCGATATTTGAAATCACACCTAATTTAAATTGATTAACTTTTTGACGTTTGATTATAAATCTTTAAATCTATAACATTCAACTAAAAATAAGTATTTTCGACCTAGGAAATTTTTATTCAAAATTTGAGGATTAGGATCCGATTTTTGTTTTAATACCCTTTCGAAAATTATTTTTATTTTTAATTCCGATTTTATTTCAAAACACTATTTTAAGATCATATCTTTTATTTCGAGACCTTTCGCGATCAAGAATCGAAAATTTCGAGAAATGAAAATCGAGCCCGAAAATTTGACTTTTGACTTTTGGACCAATTAATTCAAAGTCTATCCTGTTCCATTATTACTTACACAAGTCCAATTTTTCTTACACCTTTAATTTGTCATCATCACTTTTAATTTTGTAATTAAAATTTAAAGATTATACTTAATAATAATAATACTTACAAAATACAATGCTACTACTTTAATGCTACCATTTTCATTTCCGTCACTTTTAAAATTTTTCTAAAGTAATAAATAAAATATTTTAGTCTTAAAATATTAAAGTAGAGATATTTTAAAATTGTCAAACGCGCACACTTTAACTTTTATCGCTTGTGACACCCGACTTTTTAAAACTGACTAATTTCGTGAAAAACTTTTTAAAACATCAAAAAGACATTTTTAATGCCAAATAGTGTCAAAGACTTTTCTAACCAATAAGAATAAAGGTGTTCCCTAATTTCATTATAATTAAACATTATTTTCATTAAAAACAAAACATATCCTAATTACTTAACCTAGTTTTTCACTCTAACTTTCCTCATTATTTTGGAGAGCAAAAATCACTTTGTACTCCCTCATGTATGTCGTATACACTTCCTCCATTTTCTCCCATTTCTTTTCTTTCTTTTTCTTCCATTTTATTACAAAAACCTCTTAAATAAAAACCTTAATAATATTTCTAATAAATCATAAGTGTTCTAGTTAATTAGTGGGTATATTAGGAGCTAACTTATGGATTATTTTTGGGTGAAGAACTTGGGTTATGGGTGAAGAAAAATCCGATCTAAAATTTATTTTAGATCCTCGACGATTAACATCCTAAATAAGGTGACTAGCTATATCTTGTATTAGTCTCTTTTAAAATTAATTTGATTTTTATTATATGTTTTATGAGTATGATTTTTATGTTAAATATGTTAAACATCACTTATATGTTATGTGTTGTATAATAAAATGATAATAAATAAGTAATAATGATAATAGTGTAATTGTAGTAATATGTTCATATGTGTAGGTAATTTATTTTTGAGCATTTTTAATTTATGTTCATATGATTTTTATGTTTAGTTATATTTTAATTAAGTAGTATTATCATATAAAAATTATGTGAATTATTAACAATGAGTAAAGTGATTAAAAATCAAAAAAATAAAAATATATATACATACATGCTCAACTCGGCATTTTCCATTTTTTTTAATATATTTTCATTTTTAATTTTTGTAAATAATATGTTAGAATAAGTTAGTTAAAATAGATGTATTCATGTTAAAAAAATTAAATTAGGAAAATAAATTATAAGTTGTTAAAATTAAAAATGGTGTTCTTGAGCTTGTTTTTGATGTTCATATGTGTTCTTGTGATCTTCATGGGTGTTCTTCATTTTTGGCTCTCTTTGATTTTGTTTTAGTTTATGTTTGTTAATAATTTGTGTTTATGTTTAGTTATTGTTTATATATCACTTCGTATTATACTATAAATCAACTTAAACAATATAAATCATTTAGATTAAAAAGTTTGAAATTTAAAGTGTTGAAAAACACTATTCATAATTATAAATAAAAGTTTTAGTAAATTTCATTTTAGTCTAAATCGTTTTAGTATAATTAGAATAATTAAAATATAAAGACTTTTAACTAAAAACCGATAAAATCAAAAAAAATGAAATTTAGGATAACCATGTACTTGCTCACGGCATTAGGCCATTATTTTGGTTAAAATTTGTTTTTATTACTTTTTAGTTTAATTGTTAAAATAATTTAATTATTAGTTAATAAGTTAGAATTAAGAAATTAAAAGAAATAAATCAATTTTTACATATATATGTTCCACACGACATTCTTGTATAAAATGGACTAAATTTGATCAAAATGAAATTATCACTAAGTCACTAAAGTTAAATAACAATTAAAATTGAATTTTAGTATAAATCGATTTAGTTATAAATGAAATATTATAAACCGATAAAAATATGTAACCGTTATAAAAATGAACTAAATCGTGTTACTACCTTTGCTATTGGATTATTGAAATTGGACATACGGACTATAAATGAATCATCCACGATACTATCACTAACTTAAATAAATAGACGACTAAATTTAACCGAGTCTTATTTTAAAATAAATATCATTGATCACCTTTTATAAACCGAACTTAACGTTTTTAAAACTATGATTTTCGAATATTTTCATAAATGACTAAATACAAACCGAACTTAACATTTTTAAAACTAGACTTTAAAATATTTTCAAAAATCGCCTAAGTACAAAACGAACCTAACGACTTGAAACTAAAAATTTGTACTTAGAAAATAAAAACAAGTTTAGTATTATACTTAAAATACCTTAAGTATAAAAATACGTATAAATATAAAAATACGTACAAGTATAGGAATACGAATACGTATAAAAATACGTATAAAATACGAAGTATAAAAATACGAATACGTATAAAAATACGTATAAAATACGGTGAATAGTGAATAGTGAATAGTGAATAGTGAAAAGTGAATAGTGAAATACTGAAAATAATTGAAAATTTTACTAAGTATAGAAAAATTTAAAATGAATAAGTAAATGACTTAAAGTGTTTTGAAAAACACTTAAATAAAATTTGGACATACTAATCAACGTTTCAATTTAAAATCTTAAAAATGTTAATAATTAACAACACTTCAAATAATAAACGAACGTGTTATGTGATCATATGAAATCTACAATTCAAATAAAACGTTTGACGCTGAGACTAGGAGAGTCTAGTAACATGTGATATGTAAATATCAAATAAATAATAAATCTTGAGTAAGTTAAATAAAAGGTCAAGCTTGGGCCTCAGATAAGGGAACGTCAATCGTGAGTGAAGTGGGGTTAAGATAGTCTTGTGGCGGTCGCCATTGCCGGACAAGATAATTGAATATGCCAAGGCTTTTGTCTCAGGCTTTAGGAAATAGTCGTATTATCCTGAGTTAAGGTGCTCTATGATTAGCATAGCCCATTCTTAAATTGGATACTAGTGTACATGTACTAGACTAGGGTTTTATTCCCCTATTTCGCTAAAGTTATCAGGGCATCCGTGCCGATTTGGGCGATTATAGCGGTGGTCTCCTTGCCGTGTTTCGTTCTTAGTGGGCGCGACACTTGCATTCGTTCTTACCACATGTAAAGATCACTTGACGAGATTGTATCTGAAGTTCGAATCATTTCGAACACTAGAGGATGAGATGCAAGTATTATAGTATTCGGCGTGGTTTACGAGTCGAGTAAGCCTCTGCACTATGGAAGTGAGATGCAATCGATCAGAGTACAAGGGCCTACTCGGTGGTCGGGCTCGTAGCGTGATGTGTTGTGTGTTGTTTGATTAAATGAGAACGAGTGTGTACCATCTTGAAAATTAAAGACCACAAGTTTCAAGTGAATCGAGTGCATGATGAGAACAATACGATACGTATGTATGTATGCGATCCGATATCGCTTTGTAATCTTCTTTGATATGTTGTGATACTATGGCTATGATATTATATGTTATTTGCTTTCATAACTGAATATCATGCTTATATGATTTATCGCTTTAACCGCATGCTTATTATGACATATATGTCTTTACATGCTAATTGTATTAAGCATGTTTATGTTTTTATCATAATGTTATGTTTATAAAGCGATAATATTAAAACCAAAGTAATTGAAATCGAGGGTAAGTATGAGCATAGCTAGTCACTTTGTCAGCTCAATGCATCCCCATCGATTTATTGTGCAGGTAATCATGGGACCTGAGCTGGATTTTTGGACGGGGCCATGCAACGTTTTTACGCTTTACTTTATGTCATTTGCGAGAGATTTGTAATATATAAGACGCTACTCTTTTAAATTTCCGTACACAGAGTTGTTTTATTCAACTCTTGAATTACGATGTAACATTTTGGGTTTTATGTATAATTAATACTTATTTGGTTTAAGACTTAATTAATTTCCGCCTTAGTAATTAAAGTCGACGAAAAACCAGGTTGTTACAGTTGGTATCAAAGCTGTCTTGCGACCGTGAGTAACTTAATAGTTATTTCATCTAGCGAGAGACACCTGGGCCGGACATTCATATCGTACGTCAGGCTTAGACTAATAGGATCAAATAATAAACTAGATTTTTCTTTTCTTAGATCGCTAAAATAATAACTTAAATCGCTTTAAAGTGTGAGAACGGGTAGAAACCTTAAGGACCGACCGTAGGCTAAAGACTTTTAAATAACGAACTATACCCTCAAAATAAAATACACTAACTATCGTATGCTTGCTACTTGCTGATGTGACTAACTAAAACTAACAACTATCCTCGGATATAAAATCTAAGTAATAAATTTAATTCTCGAAGAATGAAGCCATTAATCGAATACATGACGACAAGACCTCAAACGCAGCAGATGGATGCATCAAGAACCTTACTACTGATGAGACGTTCAAGATCTCGAAGATTTCTATCGGAGAAAGGATTTCTACCACTCCATCTAATTATCCTCTTTAACTAAAATTTTTATTTCGTTCTCTTTTAAAAAAATTTTAACCTCTTAAACCTTTACTTCTAAATTTCTAATTTTCTAAACCTATAATTCCTAATAACTATTTCTCAAATGAACTTTTATCCCTATTCCTTAATCTCAAAAATGATTTCACTTTTGCTTTTCAATTTCATAAACTCCTTGTTATTTATTCTGAAAAGCTTTGAATTTTATAACTTTTCAACCTATAGAAACTTACTATCTCCTTCAAAAGTTAAAGATCTTCGAAAATTTTATAATTCCTAATTATCTTCTAAAATTTACTTTCATGTTTCCCTTTGAAAATATCTTCGAATCTTATTCAATTAATCCTTAAAATTTTATTTCGTGATTTTAAATACCTTTGAAATTACTATGTTTTAAATTGTATATTCTTTACCTAATATACTATCGAATTTAATTATTTTCAAAATTTTAAACTTATCAATACCTATTTCTGAATTCTCAACCTTTAAAATGAATCTTTAGCTTTTCTTTTGAATTTGATAAATATGTTTAAAATTTTCTTAAGGGGGTAGGACAAAATATGATGATTTAAAATCATTGATTTAAAATTATTTAAAATCCTTATTTCAACATATTTTTAAACTATATATTTTATTTCAAATAAAATTATAATTTGTTTTATTTTAAAACCCTTATAATTTTAATTTAAATTATTTCCGTACAAAACTTCAAAGCCCCACCTTTTTGAAAATCCCTTTGAAGTCGATTTCAGAAATGACAATCTAGCAATATTTCGATATTAATTCAAAATGTTCCATTTGTAAATATAAAACGATTATATCTTTCAACCTTGCCACTCTATCTAACTTCTTTATTATAATTCAAAAATTCAAACATGTTGAAAAGTCTTATTCTACCAAAAATAAAATATCTTTATCGAAACTTATTAAATCTTGATTTTCTCTCTAACTGCATTGCCTAACTGCGAGCAGTTATCCACTCTATTCAAGTTTCGGGACGAAACTTTTCTTAAGGGGGTAGGTTTGTAACACCACGTGTTATTTTAACACAATTTGATAAAAGAATTTAATTCCTTAAATTAAATTCATCCTTTTTCCATATAATAAAAATGCGACTGAATTTTTTTCGCCAAATAATAATAAATTTTCCTAAGTACCAAATTAAAAATTTTGAAAAATAAAGTTTGTTCTATTATCTTCAGAATTGAAAAAGAAACACATTCCAAAATTTTATAAAAATCAATACAAAATTTATATCGCCTTTTAAATTTCAAAAATGTTAAGTCATGTTTACTATTCATAAAAATAAATGTAAAACCTTTTATTCCTAAAATTCAATTTCGAACATTTTTCATTTTCGAATAAAAATGAACCTTTATACTTTTCCCGTCTCTGAAATTCGGGTAAACAATTTCAAACACGCAAATCAAAAAAAATCAAACAATCAACATCAACATTTTGGAAAAGCAAACTTAACATCAACATTAATGAAAATATAATCATTTTGATTTTTATTTAATAAATCATATTTTCTTAATATCTAATTACTATTTCATTTTCATTAAACTAGCTTTTTCTAAATTGTCGATATTTGAAATCACACCTAATTTAAATTGATTAACTTTTTGACGTTTGATTATAAATCTTTAAATCTATAACATTCAACGAAAAAAATAAGTATTTCGACCTAGGAAATTTTTATTCAAAATTTCGAGGATTAGGATCCGATTTTTGTTTTAATACCCTTTCGAAAATTATTTTTATTTTTAATTCCGATTTTATTTCAAAACACTATTTTAAGATCATATCTTTTATTTCGAGACCTTTCGCGATCGCGCAAATCGAAAATTTCGAGAAATGAAAATCGAGCCCGAAAATTTGACTTTTGACTTTTGGACCAATTAATTCAAAGTCTATCCTGTTCCGTTATTACTTACACAAGTCCAATTTTTCTTACACCTTTAATTTGTCATCATCACTTTTAATTTTGTAATTAAAATTTAAAGATTATACTTAATAATAATAATACGTACAAAATACAATGCTACTACTTTAATGCTACCATTTTCATTTCCGTCACTTTTAAAATTTTTCTAAAGTAATAAATAAAATATTTTAGTCTTAAAATATTAAAGTAGAGATATTTCGAAAAATTGTCAAACGCGCACACTTTAACTTTTATCGCTTGTGACACCCGACTTTTTAAAACTGACTAATTTCGTGAAAAACTTTTTAAAACATCAAAAAGACATTTTTAATGCCAAATAGTGTCAAAGACTTTTCTAACCAATAAGAATAAAGGTGTTCCCTAATTTCATTATAATTAAACATTATTTTCATTAAAAACAAAACATATCCTAATTACTTAACCTAGTTTTTCACTCTAACTTTCCTCATTATTTTGGAGAGCAAAAATCACTTTGTACTCCCTCATGTATGTCGTATACACTTCCTCCATTTTCTCCCATTTTATTTCTTTCTTTTTCTTCCATTTTATTACAAAAACCTCTTAAATAAAAACCTTAATAATATTTCTAATAAATCATAAGTGTTCTAGTTAATTAGTGGGTATATTAGGAGCTAACTTATGGATTATTTTTGGGTGAAGAACTTGGGTTATGGGTGAAGAAAAATCCGATCTAAAATTTATTTTAGATCCTCGACGATTAACATCCTAAATAAGGTGACTAGCTATATCTTGTATTAGTCTCTTTTAAAATTAATTTGATTTTTATTATATGTTTTATGAGTATGATTTTTATGTTAAATATGTTAAACATCACTTATATGTTATGTGTTGTATAATAAAATGATAATAAATAAGTAATAATGATAATAGTGTAATTGTAGTAATATGTTCATATGTGTAGGTAATTTATTTTTGAGCATTTTTAATTTATGTTCATATGATTTTTATGTTTAGTTATGTTTTAGTTAAGTAGTATTATCATATAAAAATTATGTGAATTATTAATAATGAGTAAAGTAATTAAAAATCAAAAAAATAAAAATATATATACATACATGCTCAACTCGGCATTTTCCATTTTTTTTAATATATTTTCATTTTTAATTTTTGTAAATAATATGTTAGAATAAGTTAGTTAAAATAGATGTATTCATGTTAAAAAAATTAAATTAGGAAAATAAATTATAAGTTGTTAAAATTAAAAATGGTGTTCTTGAGCTTGTTTTTGATGTTCATATGTGTTCTTGTGATCTTCATGGGTGTTCTTCATTTTTGGCTCTCTTTGATTTTGTTTTAGTTTATGTTTGTTAATAATTTGTGTTTATGTTTAGTTATTGTTTATATATCACTTCGTATTATACTATAAATCAACTTAAACAATATAAATCATTTAGATTAAAAAGTTAGAAATTTAAAGTGTTGAAAAACACTATTCATAATTATAAATAAAAGTTTTAGTAAATTTCATTTTAGTCTAAATCGTTTTAGTATAATTAGAATAATTAAAATATAAAGACTTTTAACTAAAAACCGATAAAATCAAAAAAAATGAAATTTAGGATAACCATGTACTTGCTCACGGCATTAGGCCATTATTTTGGTTAAAATTTGTTTTTATTACTTTTTAGTTTAATTGTTAAAATAATTTAATTATTAGTTAATAAGTTAGAATTAAGAAATTAAAAGAAATAAATCAATTTTTACATATATATGTTCCACACGACATTCTTGTATAAAATGGACTAAATTTGATCAAAATGAAATTATCACTAAGTCACTAAAGTTAAATAACAATTAAAATTGAATTTTAGTATAAATCGATTTAGTTATAAATGAAATATTATAAACCGATAAAAATATGTAAATCAAGTATAAAAATGAACTAAATCGTGTTACTACCTTTGCTATTGGATTATTGAAATTGGACATACGGACTATAAATGAATCATCCACGATACTATCACTAACTTAAATAAATAGACGACTAAATTTAACCGAGTCTTATTTTAAAATAAATATCATTGATCACCTTTTATAAACCGAACTTAACGTTTTTAAAACTATGATTTTCGAATATTTTCATAAATGACTAAATACAAACCGAACTTAACATTTTTAAAACTAGACTTTAAAATATTTTCAAAAATCGCCTAAGTACAAAACGAACCTAACGACTTGAAACTAAAAATTTGTACTTAGAAAATAAAAACAAGTTTAGTATTATACTTAAAATACCTTAAGTATAAAAATACGTATAAATATAAAAATACGTACAAGTATAGGAATACGAATACGTATAAAAATACGTATAAAATACGAAGTATAAAAATACGAATACGTATAAAAATACGTATAAAATACGGTGAATAGTGAATAGTGAATAGTGAATAGTGAAAAGTGAATAGTGAAATACTGAAAATAATTGAAAATTTTACTAAGTATAGAAAAATTTAAAATGAATAAGTAAATGACTTAAAGTGTTTTGAAAAACACTTAAATAAAATTTGGACATACTAATCAACGTTTCAATTTAAAATCTTAAAAATGTTAATAATTAACAACACTTCAAATAATAAACGAACGTGTTATGTGATCATATGAAATCTACAATTCAAATAAAACGTTTGACGCTGAGACTAGGAGAGTCTAGTAACATGTGATATGTAAATATCAAATAAATAATAAATCTTGAGTAAGTTAAATAAAAGGTCAAGCTTGGTCCTCAGATAAGGGAACGTCAATCGTGAGTGAAGTGGGGTTAAGATAGTCTTGTGGCGGTCGCCATTCTTGGGACAAGATAATTGAATATGCCAAGGCTTTTGTCTCGGGCTTTAGGAAATAGTCGTTTTATCCCGAGTTAAGGTCTTCTATGATTAGCATAGCCCATTCTTAAATTGGATACTAGTGTACATGTACTAGACTAGGGTTTTATTCCTATCTCGCTAAAGTTATCGGGGCATCCGTGTCGATTTGGCGATTATAGCGGTGGTCTCCTTGCCGTGTTTCGTTCTTAGTGGGCGCGACACTTGCATTCGTTCTTGCCACATGTAAAGATCACTTGACGAGATTGTATCTGAAGTTCGAATCATTTCGAACACTAGAGGATGAGATGCAAGTATTATAGTATTCGGCGTGGTTTACGAGTCGAGTAAGCCTCTGCACTATGGAAGTGAGATGCAATCGATCAGAGTACAAGGGCCTACTCAGTGGTCAGGCTCGTAAGCAGTATGTGTTGTGTGTTGTTTGATTAAATGAGAACGAGTGTGTACCATCTTCGAAAATTAAAGACCACAAGTTTCTGAAGTGAATCGAGTCTGCATGATGAGAACAATACGATACGTATGTATGTATGCGATCTGATATCGCTTTGTAATCTTGCTGATATGTTGTGATACTATGGCTATGATATTATATGTTATTTGCTTTCATAACTGAATATCATGCTTATATGATTTATCGCTTTAACCGCATGCTTATTATGACATATATGTCTTTACATGCTAATTGTATTAAGCATGTTTATGTTTTTATCATAATGTTATGTTTATAAAGCGATAATATTAAAACCAAAGTAATTGAAATCGAGGGTAAGTATGAGCATAGCTAGTCACTGTCCGCTCAGCGGGCATCCCCCCATCAGTTTATTGTGCAGGGTAATCATGGACCGGGAGCTGGATTTTTGGACGGGGCCATGCAACGTTTTTACGCTTTACTTTATGTCATTTGCGAGAGATTTGTAATATATAAGACGCTACTCTTTTAAATTTCCGTACACAGAGTTGTTTTATTCAACTCTTGAATTACGATGTAACATTTTGGGTTTTATGTATAATTAATAACGCTGGTTTAAGACTTAATTAATTTCCGCCTTAGTAATTAAAGTCGACGAAAAACCAGGTTGTTACAATGCCGGCCCATGAACATGTTTAAGGACATGTCGGTCCATGAATTGATTTTTAGAAAATTTCGCCTTTTATAGATACATTGCAAGGCATTTTTAAGGGTAGTACTTTTTGAGCTGGTCGAGGTTCGTTGCTAGGTTAAATTCTTGACCGTCCAAGTCGGTTATTTTTACTGCTCCGCCTGTGAAGATTTCCTTAACGAGGTAGGGTCCAGCCCAGTTAGGCTTGAATTTTCCTCGTGGGTCGACTGGAAGTGGTGCTCGGACTGACTTTAGTACGAGATCACCTACTTTTATGTGTCGTGGCTTAACTCGTTTGTTAAATGCTCGTTGTAGTCGGGCTTGGTACATTAAATGCGGTACTCGAGGAATGCAATCGGCGTTAGTCAGGAGCATGAGTTGTTAAATGCCCACGGGCCCATTCTCGCCTTAGGGATGCTACTTTCCATTACTATGCGTAGAGGCGTATTTATTTCCACTTTGGTTGGGCGGCTTCCATGCCATAGGTGAGGAAATAGGGGTCATGCACAATGGGCGTGCGAATGGTAGTGCGGTATCCCCATAATGCATATGGTATCTTGTTGGGCCAATCTTTGCAGCTGTCGATCATTTTCTCGAGTATGGTGACGCCTGTCTTGTTTCTTTGCCTAACGGCTCCATTGGTTTGGGGTCGATAGAGGCGAGGATTTGTGATGTTGGATGTTGTATTTTGTGAGTATAGCTTCGTCTCATGGCCGAAAGTCACGAACCTTGATCGCTGATGAACTCATGGGGTATGCCATACCGGCATATGATGTTCGTCTGGATGAACTTGGCGACTTCTTTGGAGCCAAGGGTTCGAAAAGATGCTGCTTCTACCCATTTAATAAAGTAATCGATGGCCACTAGCACGAAACAGTGACCTCCTGCTCCGATGGGGTGGACTTTTCCTATTACGTCGATGCCCCAGGTTGAAAAGGGCCAGGGTGAGGTTAGGCTGTATAGTGGTGAAGGTGGTACATGCTGGACATTGCTGAAAATTTGGCAGTTGTGGCAATGCTTGACGTATTGGATGCAGTCTGCTTCCATGGTTGTCCAATACCATCCTAGCCGTAGAATCTGTTTCGAGAGTGCTCGAGCGTTCATGTGGGGTCCGCATTCGCCATCATGGACTTGTGTGACGATTTCCTGCCCCTTCTTGTAGTCGACACATATGAGCAGCGTCCCTTGTGGAGTTTTCTTGAGTAATTGTCCCATTTCTAGCACAAATTGGGAAGCTAGGAGTCTGATAGCTCTCTGTCACGTTTATCGATTGTCGGGTGGGTAAGTGTTGTCCTGCTTTGTAGTTGATTATGGCTTGATACCAAGGCTGCATGCGCTTCGGCCGTCCAGGTCAATGGTATGGATGTATCTTTGGTCCGTCACGTCTTTCGAGGATGATGGGTAGTAACTTCATGTCTGGTGGCATGTTCAGGAGGGATGAGAGTTTTGACAGTGCGTCGGCAAACTGGTTTTCTTCCCTTGGGAGGTGGTAAAATTCGATGCAGTCGAAGTTGGTTAGGAGTTTTTGTACATTTGTTTGGTATTTGGTGAGGGTTTCGCTCATGATCTTCCATGCCCCGGTCACTTGATTTATGATGAGGAATGAATCTCCATGCACCCGTAGGTTCTTTATTTTGAGGGCGATGGCGGCTTGCAGGCCGTACATGCAAAGCCAGATTCTGCGGCGTTGTTTGTGACGCTAAAATCGAGCTTGATCGAGAGCGGAGTATGGTCGCCATTTGGGGATATTAAGAGTATTCCTACTCTGTAGCCGCGGTAGTTTGATGCTCCGTCAAAGTATAATTGCCAGTATTCCTTTTCTATGGCAAAGATTCCATCGTCAGGGAATGACATTGTGTCGATCATGGGTTGTTCGATGATAGCGTTTTCTGCAAGGAAGTCGGAAACTGCTCTTCCCTTGATCACTTTCAGAGGGAGGTATTTGAGCTCGTACTCGGCGAGAAGCAGGGTCCACCTGGCCATGCGCCCATTTAGGATTGGTTTTTCAAATAGGTACTTGAGGGGGTCCATTAGGGAGTAGACTCTTGTTGTGCTAGTGAGTAGGTAGTGCCTGAGTTTTTTGGTTGCCCAGACCAGCGAGAGGCAGCTTTTCTCGACTGGTTCATACCGAGTTTCGTAATCGTGGAACTTTTTGTGTTGGGATCGGATCCCATTCACTAATCAAGTATTAGTGTAAATCAAATTACTCTAATTTGATTTAGCAAGATCTATGTAGTTAACAAAAGTATTTTGTTACAAGATAAGAGATTTACACCTTTATATAAAAGGAAATAGGGCACAAAACTAGAACTCCTTTCTAGTTTTGTTTCTTGAGTACAAGCTTAGGATGATCCTCCTTAATAACCCAAGTTTTCAATGTAGAAAACCTCCTTTAGATAGCACCCAAGAACAATACTCCAAAAATACTAAATATTTTTGATCTAGAAAATATTTAATATTAGCTTGATAATATGTGAAATATTAGTACTAACTCTTAGTATAATATTATCTAGAGAGTTTTGTTTAGAGAGGAAATATTAGAGAGATAAAGAGAGGAATGCATGAAATGAATTGCTCTTACTTTATCACAAATATTTAAAGAAGAAAAGGAGCAAAATAGAAGTGTACTAGACACTCTATTTGGCCGGCCCATGTGAGGAGAAGAGAGGAAGAGTTTTCTCTCTTGGTTAGAGAATTGTCATGCATTGTAATCATTGTGTTTGCCATGCATTTACAAGACACAAAATGACAAAACAAATAAAACAAGAGGAACCTCCTCCTCTTGCTCTCTTGGACGGTCCAAGGAGACCCAAATGGGTCTTATTTGTTTTTCAATATTTGTCTCACAAATTGATATAATTTATCACTTAATTATCTAATATAATAAAGTGTAAATCAATTAAACTCTTCCTTAATATATATGTACACTTACACATATATTAAAATGTACTTTTACTAATCTCATTAGTAAAATATACACAATTAGTGAATTAACACTTAATCACTAATTCTCGTCTCCTCTAATTATTTTATCGATATAAAATACAAATGTCCGAGTTCACAACTCGATTTCTCTCTAAATCAAAACACTGACTAACCGTTAGTCAAAATATCAAGTCACTAATTATAATCGTATCTCATACAATTAATTAGCTTAAATATTTGGAGTACGTTTCTATAGGTGTGACTTAAAGGGATCAATTGATTACCGCCGTTCTCACGACAATAACGTCAAACTGTAGTCAGCCAACCGTTATTGATTTACGTTAATCAATTGACAATAATTCAGGATTATCCCCATGTATTCCTTAATTGAGATTTATTAAGTAATCGCACTATTGTGGAGGACACATACTCCAACAATCTCCCACTTGTCCGAGACAAGTTGTGCATTACCAATTCTCATGTCCGTTTCACATCTCCCACTCGATGCAAGGTGTCTTACAGGTCGTACTTGCATCCTGAGATATATATCGTGAGTGGTTTCCTCGATAAGGAGAGTAGGTATTGCGGCCGGGAATCTACCGTAGATTCTTACCGAGCGTGGCCACGCATTTTCAGCGACTACTCCTCGAGTGGCCCAAAGATGTTTTACCCTGACGAGGGTGGACATTTCCCTTCCACTCGATTGTACTGTATAATGCAGATCACCATGACCCCAAAGATGCCCTTATAACCCCCTTTCACGGCATGGCTTAGGACAAAAATGAAAGTCACTCGGAAACTGCACCGACTCAGACAATCAGTTCCAGTCAAAGAATCGACTCAAAGGAATACTATAGAATTCCCACCCACGACCAGGTTTCAATCTCATTGAAAAGGAATTCTATAAGCGTCACTGCCCGACAGAGTGTTCTTCACAGTCTGTCTATGCAAACGATCAGTCATCACATATGACCCTATGGTGTTGAACCCACCATCGATCGACTTGCAATCTAGTCTCTCGAGACGCCACCTCATATGAGAGACTAGGGACCAAATCGAGTTTATACCGTTCACTTGAATACGTTCAAAGTTGTCACACAAATATTCGGATAAACAAAGTATGCATTCAATAATGACTTAAGATAAAACAATGAATGTTATTTTCATATATGTAATAGGATACATCGTTCAATTACACATTACGAAACTAAAGGAAATCTGGCATACGTCGCAACCCCATGGAGGCGGTGTGCGCGTCATGCTTAGCCCTCGAAAGGGGCTTGGTTAAAGGATCAGCGATGTTATCGTCTGTCCCAACCTTACAAATATCTATTTCCTTCCTTTCCACATTATCTCTAATAACGTGGTATTTCCTCAAAACGTGTCTAGACTTGTTGCTAGACTTGGGCTCCTTCGCTTGGAAAATAGCCCCACTGTTATCACAATAAACAGTGACAGGATCCACGGCACTAGGGACTACTCTTAGTCCATCCAAGAATTGCCGAATCCACACAGCTTCTTTAGCGACTCGATCTTTGCCAAGTACTCAGCTTCCGTCGTAGAATCCGCAGTGACACTCTGTTTGAAGCTCTTCCAACAAACAGCTCCTCCATTCAACATAAAGACATAGCCGGATTGGGATTTCAGATCATCCCCATCAGTTTGGAAACTTGCATCCGTGTAACCCTTTACACGTAGCTCAAGTTCTCCTCCAAACACCAGAAACGAATCCTTAGTTCTTCTCAAGTACTTAAGGATGTTCTTTACAGCTATCCAGTGACTCTCACCGGGATTAGCTTGATACCGGCTCGTCATGCTCAAGGCGAAAGCGACATCGGGACGAGTGCACATCATAGCATACATGATTGATCCAACAGCGGAAGCATAAGGGATCAATTTCATGCGTTCAATTTCCGCAGGAGTCGTAGGACATTGAGATTTCTTCAATGTTATTCCTACACTCATCGGAAGAAAGCCTCTCTTGGAATCTTTCATATTGAACCTATCAAGAATCTTATCGATATAAGTTTCTTGACTGAATGCTAGTATCCTTTTGGATCTATCTCTATAGATCCGGATACCCAAGATGCGTTGTGCCTCTCCCAAGTCCTTCATTTGGAAATGGTTTCCCAATTCCACCTTTACCGAGTTGAGACTTGGAATATCATTTCCGATCAGTAGTATGTCATCCACATACAAAACAAGGAAGGTTACTTTACTCCCACTAAACTTCATGTACAAACAAGGTTCCTCGGCACTACGAGCGAATCCATGTTGTTTGATAACATGATCGAATCTGTGATTCCAACTCCTCGATGCTTGCTTAAGACCGTAAATGGATCTTTTAAGCTTGCATACTTTCTTAGGGTTGGATGTATCTACAAAACCTTCAAGTTGTGTCATAAACACTTCCTCTTCTAGAATTCCATTCAAGAAGGCGGTTTTTACATCCATTTGCCATATTTCATAGTCATGAAACGCGGCAACCGCTAAGATTATCCTTATGGATCGAAGCATAGCAACCGGTGCAAAGGTTTCATCATAATGAATACCTTGGACTTGTGAAAAGCCCTTTGCCACCAATCTAGCTTTGTAAACATCAATATGTTTATCTATGCCGAGTTTGATTTTGAATATCCATTTACACTGAAGGGGTCGCACTCCTTCAGGTAAATCTACCAAGTCCCAAACTTGGTTCTCGTACATAGAATCCATTTCGGATTTCATGGCCTCAAGCCATTGTTCGGAGTTGGGGCTACTTATAGCCGCCTTGTAGGTCGAGGGTTCGTTGCTTTCGAATAACAACAAATCACCCTCCTCCTCGATGTTACCGAGGTAACGGTCAGGTTGTTGACTAACTCTTCCTGACCTCCTAGGGACTATAACCGTGTGAGAAGACGAGGGAACGGTTTCCTCATCTTCTGCGTCGGTTTGTGGCTCTTGAACTTCATCAAGTTCAAATTTTCTCCCACTCTGTTTCTTAGAAATAAACTCATTTTCTAGGAAAACAGCATCACGAGCCACAAACACTTTGTTCTCGTGAGGGTTGTAGAAGTAATAGCCACAGGTTTCCTTAGGATAACCTACAAATAGACATTTGTCAGACCTTGGAGCGAGTTTATCGTCAGTTTTATTCTTGACGAATGCCTCACATCCCCAAATTCTCATGAATGACAAATAGGGAACCTTTCCCGTCCATATCTCATATGGAGTCTTATTGGCCGCTTTAGTCGGACTTCGATTTAGTGAAAATACAAAGAGATAATAGCGCAAAGCCCCAAAATGATCCAGAAGCTCGGTTTGACTCATCATACACCGAACCATGTCAAGCAAGGTTCGGTTTCTCCTTCCAGCAACTCCATTCAATTGTGGTGTGCCCGGAGGAGTCCATTGTGATGTTATACCACAATTCTTAAGATGTGAATCAAACTCATTACTTAGATATTCGCCACCACGATCCGATCGTAGTGCTTTTATCCTTTTGTTTAATTGGTTCTCAACCTCATTTTGAAATTCTTTAAATTTCTCAAAAGCATCACTTTTATGCCTTATTAAGTAGACATATCCATATCTACTTAAGTCATCGGTAAAAGTAATGAAGTAATGATATCCTCCTCTAGCGGTGATGTTTAATGGACCACACACATCGGTATGTATGAGTCCTAAAACCTCACTTGCTCGTGTCCCTTTACCGCTAAAGGGTTGACGAGTCATCTTGCCTAAAAGGCAAGCTTCGCATGTACCATATGATTCGCAATCAAATGGTTTGAGAACCTTGGTCTCAACAAGTCTCTTTATGCGTCTTTCGTTTATGTGACCTAAACGACAATGCCAAAGGTAGGATTTGTTTGATTCATTCGTTTTGAGCCTCTTGTTCTCGACATGATAAACATCATTAACATCATTTAAAACATAAATACCTCCAATTGAAATAGCTTCACCATAAACCATTTCATTAAATGAAAAAGTACAACGGTTGTTCTTAATCATAAAAGAAAAGCCTTCCGCATCTAAAACGGAGACGGAGATAATGTTTTTCGTTAGAGTTGGTACAAAATAACAGTTATTCAAAAGCAACTCTAAACCACTAGCAAGAGCGAGTACAAAAGTTCCCACGGAAACGGCCGCTACTCTAGCTCCATTGCCCATGCGGAGATCTACATCACCCTTGGCTAGAGCTCGCACGTTTCTCATCCCCTGCAAATGATTACAAAGGTGAGATCCACATCCGGTATCCAATACCCATGTAGAAATGCAAGCATGATTGATGTCAATCATATAGAGATTAGAAGGAATACCTTTGGATGTCGCACATCCATTCTTGAGATCCTTCTTATACTTGAGACAATTGCGCATCCAATGACCCACTTCATTGCAATATTTGCAAGTGTCTTTGAGGGGTCTTCCCTTGTTGATCTTGGGCTTAGACTTATGTGGAACACCTTCCACAATAGCCTTTCCCTTACCCTTGCCTATGTTAGATGGCCCTTTCTTGGCCACCTTCCCCTTCTTCACTCCCAAGTTCATGTTCTTCATTTTCATGGAGAGAACATCTTTCTTCTCCACCTCATTCACTTCCATATCCCTCTCGGCTTGAACCAAGAGTGCATGAAGTTCATGGTAACTCTTATCCATGTTGTTCATGTTATAGTTTACTCGAAAGTGAGCAAACTTGTTAGGAAGAGAATGAAGGATGCGGCTGATCGCAAGAGCCTTGGGTATAGCACACTCTTGACGCTCAAGAGTGTCTATTTGCTCAATCATTTTGAGCACATGAGGACCAACTTTTTGGTTCCTCTCAAGCTTTGCATCGAAAAACCGCACCGCGGCTTCATAAAGCCTTATTTGCGGTGCTTTGGAGAACATGGTTGTCACTCGAGTGAATATCGCATATGCACTTTTTTGATTGACAAATCGGAGTTTGAGAGCGGGTGACATGGAGCAAATCAAGACGTTTTTCACGTCATTGTCCACTCGCACATACTCATCATAGGCGGCACGAGCCGCGCCGGTTCGAGAAGTGGGTTCGGCGGGTGGTTGATCGGTAAGGTGCTTGAGCACATTGTCGGATGTCGCGGCGCCCTTCATTGTCGAATCCCATTCGACGAAGTTGCTACCGTCATCCTTGAGGATACACTTATCCATCACGGTTCGCAACCATGAATCTTTGCCCAAAATGGGCGCGGGAGTTGATGATGATGATGCCATTGCGATAAACGATTCTACAATAAATATGAGGAAATATATAAGCATTCATTGTTCATTTATAACATTTGCTAAAACTCATTTTTAAAAACAAATGTCCATTTATATAATGATCTCCCACGAAATTATATAAATGATTCCAAGACTCGTTTTTCATATAAAATTAGACATCTCATGTTTCCTTTTATATAAAAGCGATAAGTCAACACTTGACTAATTCTACACTAGAATGCTTGGTTGATGATTTTCTTTAAAATGCATCTTTTAGCCCCAAATAACTCTTATTCGGTTGAGTCCAAGCCAAATTAGCAAGGGACTTCCTCCCACTACTTACCCATGGTAACAAGGTTCCACGTTGCGGAGGTCCTCACGAACATGGGGTTCATAGTCGCTACATTTGGAAAGGCTTATTCTCAATTCATTTTTGTTAAAATGTGGGTGATCTTGTCAATTTTTAGTCATATAAATTCTTTATAAGTGAACTAATATTAAGAATGGCGACCTAAAAACGACAATCATAGTGGGATAACGTGGCATGCATGGCGATTTTGGCATGTGAGCGGAAAATAAGCAAACACACAAGCATCAAACAACATAAACCTAGTATGGCCACCTAAAGTAATTAAAATACAAAGAGTTACAAATTGGAAACCAACTCCTTTGGTCCCTCTTCATATGGATCCCATCCAAGCTCCTTCTTGCAAGCTTTAGAACACTTCTAAGGCTCCAAGTCGGTCTCCATCACGGTCTTGATTTACAAATAGTTCTGAAGTATGATTTACAAATGAATACATAGCAATCCTATTATACATTTATAAATGAAATAAACTATTAAATTACAAACCGGCGATACGAGATCGCATTTAATTACAAACCCACACGATATTCCCTTTCATTACGGGTAATATCGGTAAAAATATAACAAACTATGGCCATACTAGTAAGAATAAACATTCATTCAAATAATAAACATTCATCCAAACATGCATAATGTAAAGCTTATGAATAGAAACATGCCAAAATCGCCCTAAACAATAATCGCATTAACTTGTTTAAAAACGATCTCATTTTTAAACGATTAATCTTATATTAACCAATAATGCTTAAAACACTTTTAAGCTTGAACTAAAATTTCTAAACTGATTTTAGAACACCCAACATTAGTTTATACTAACTTAAGGTGATTTTAGTTCATAAACTTGGTCATTTGCTAATTAGAAGTACTTTAATCATAACCCTTTTATGAATAAAGCTTTATAAAATCAAAATAAAATAAAATAAAATTATTTTTATTTTGAAAAAATTTTGTATATTCTGGAACACTTCCAAAATATCAGAAAAGAAAAGTTTGGTCAGAAAAATACGAATTTATTTTATAATAAATAACATACGATTTCATCGATTTTATCTCATAAAATCAAGAAAACGTCTAAAACAGTGAGGAAAAATCCCAAATTTATACGAGAGCATCCTCATAATGTGACAAAATATTGGTATAAATTTCATGTCCATAAAACAACATTTACTATATTGGTGGACATAAAATGCAAACCATACCGATTTTAAACAAAAATATGAATAAATATTCAAAACTCAAAATCTGACTTTGAAAATTTACATGCAGAATGTATAAATATGAAATATCACTGTGTAAAAATTTCGTGACCAGATTCGAAATATAACTATTTATAGTAATTATTTTAGCCAAAAACACACTTTTTGACTCGGTTTTGTATAAAAATCATTTTAATTAGCAAACAAATTCCAAAAATTACGAAATTTGACCAGTAACTTCATGAGACCAGAAACTTTTCATGCAATAACAATCTCGTGTTAAAACCATTTTTAACACTATTTTCGGATTTTATGTTATTTATTCTCAATAAATACATAAAACTCCAAAAACAACAAAATAAATTTGTAACTACAAGCCTTGTCTCTGATTCCACTTGTTGGGATCGGATCCCATTCACTAATCAAGTATTAGTGTAAATCAAATTACTCTAATTTGATTTAGCAAGATCTATGTAGTTAACAAAAGTATTTTGTTACAAGATAAGAGATTTACACCTTTATATAAAAGGAAATAGGGCACAAAACTAGAACTCCTTTCTAGTTTTGTTTCTTGAGTACAAGCTTAGGATGATCCTCCTTAATAACCCAAGTTTTCAATGTAGAAAACCTCCTTTAGATAGCACCCAAGAACAATACTCCAAAAATACTAAATATTTTTGATCTAGAAAATATTTAATATTAGCTTGATAATATGTGAAATATTAGTACTAACTCTTAGTATAATATTATCTAGAGAGTTTTGTTTAGAGAGAAAATATTAGAGAGATAAAGAGAGGAATGCATGAAATGAATTGCTCTTACTTTATCACAAATATTTAAAGAAGAAATGGAGCAAAATAGAAGTGTACTAGACACTCTATTTGGCCGGCCCATGTGAGGAGAAGAGAGGAAGAGTTTTCTCTCTTGGTTAGAGAATTGTCATGCATTGTAATCATTGTGTTTGCCATGCATTTACAAGACACAAAATGACAAAACAAATAAAACAAGAGGAACCTCCTCCTCTTGCTCTCTTGGACGGTCCAAGGAGACCCAAATGGGTCTTATTTGGTTTTCAATATTTGTCTCACAAATTGATATAATTTATCACTTAATTATCTAATATAATAAAGTGTAAATCAATTAAACTCTTCCTTAATATATATGTACACTTACACATATATTAAAATGTAGTTTTACTAATCTCATTAGTAAAATATACACAATTAGTGAATTAACACTTAATCACTAATTCTCGTCTCCTCTAATTATTTTATCGATATAAAATACAAATGTCCGAGTTCACAACTCGATTTCTCTCTAAATCAAAACACTGACTAACCGTTAGTCAAAATATCAAGTCACTAATTATAATCGTATCTCATACAATTAATTAGCTTAAATATTTGGAGTACGTTCCTATAGGTGTGACTTAAAGGGATCAATTGATTACCGCCGTTCTCACGACAATAACGTCAAACTCTAGTCAGCCAACCGTTATTGATTTACGTTAATCAATTGACAATAATTCAGGATTATCCCCATGTATTCCTTAATTGAGATTTATTAAGTAATCGCACTATTGTGGAGGACACATACTCCAACATTTTGCTGACGTAGTAGATGGCCCGTTCTTCGTTGTTGACTTCTTCGGCGAGCATGGCGCCCATAGCGTTTGGCGTAGTCGTTAAGTATAGCGATAGGGCAAGTCCTTTTGTGGGGGCACCAGAACGGGTGGATTTGTGAGCAGGCTCTTGACTTTATCGAATGCTTGTTGACAATCGTCGTCCCATTTCGTATGCTCTTCTTTCTTCAATTTTTTGAAGATTGGCTCACAAATCATGGTAAGTTTGCTGATAAATCGGGAGATATATTGGACTTGTCCCAAAAAGCTCCTTATTTCGTCGATGTTGCTTGGCGGTTTCATACCCATTATTGCCTTGATTTTGGTTGGGTCTATTTCGATCCCGCGCTGGCTTACTATGTGACCCAGCAACTTGCCTGATGTGACCCCAAAGGTGCATTTCTGTGGGTTCAATCGCATCTTATACTGCCTGATTCGGGTGAAGAATTTCCGAAGGTTTATGACGTGGTCATCCCTTTCTTTTGATTTTACGATCATGTCGTCGACGTATACCTCGACCTCCTTATGCATCATGTCGTGGAGCAAGGTGGTAGCAGTACGTCCCCCAAAGGGGTTACGAAAGTGGTTTTTGGCATGTCATCTGCTGCCATTTTGATTTGGTTGTATCCTGCATATCCATCCATGAATGATAGTAAGGCGTGGTCTGCTGTGTTGTCGATTAGGATGTCCATGTGAGGTAGTGGGAAATCGTCTTTTGGGCAGGCTTTGTTTAGGTCCCGGAAGTCGGCACATACTCGTATTTTGCCGTTTTTCTTCATTACCAGCACCATGTTGGAGACCCAATCAGAGTATTCAATGACCCGGATGAATCCAGCTTGTAGTTGCTTTTCGATCTCTTCTTTGACCATGAGAGACCATTCTGGCTTGATACGTCGGAGCTTCTGTTTGACGGGTCTGGAGCCTTGCTTGATTGGGATGCGGTGTTCAGCTATCTCGCGGTCTATGCCGGGCATGTCCTTATATGACCAGGCAAAGACGTCCTTAAACTCTGCGAGGAGCTTGGTATATGTGGCCCTTTCTTCTGTGCTTAGGGAAGCCCCCAGTTGCAGTTCTTGAGGCTCTTCGGGCGTGCCTATGTCGATGGCTGTTGTGTCTTCAATGATGGGGTCCTATTCGGGTTTTGAGACAATGCTTGCAATGTATCTATATAATGCAATGTTTTTTAGTTTAAATTTATCGTGATCATTGGAATACGTAGATTTTAAATGAGGCAAAGAGTAATCAAAAACTTTCATGTTATTAATGTTATCAAAAGCGGTTACATTTGAAGATAGCTCAGACGAGGGAGCTTTGGATAACCTTAATGACTCTAGTTCTTACTGAGACTTACTATATTAGGAACGTAATTGAGTGACCTAGCCGTCTTTAGAAAAATGGCGTCATGATGACGCAGGATCCTAGACTCTAGGTGTAGACGCTTGAATTGGGACTTCCCGGGTCATTGGTAGATTGGGTGGCGTCTTCTTCGAGCTTCAGTTGTCGGAGGGCGGCTCGGAAATCTGAGGCTTCTATGGTGATGACCTCGTTGTAAAAAGGGATTTTAACCTTTTGGTGGAGAGTTGATGTTATGGCCCCGGTAGCGTGAATCCATGTCCTTCCTAGTAACATATTGTATGCCGGGGGAATGTCCATGAGTTGGAATTGGGTTTTTGTCTCGATGAGTCCTATCACGATGGGTAGTGATATGACACCTTCTATGCTGCGGGAGGTACCGTCGTATGCTCTTATGTTGTTGGAGCAAGGGGTGACATCACTTTCTTTTAGTCCTAGCTTGAGGGCTGTTGTTAGGGGCAGGATGTTGATCGCGGAGCCATTGTCGATGAGAGTAACGGGTAATATCATGTTACGGCACTCTACGGTTATGTAGAGTGCTGGGTTGTGTGGGTCTTGGAAGGATGGCAGGTCTGCGTGGGAGAAAGTTATGGCGCCTGGTAGCCAATCCCGGATGATGCGGCTAATGAGTTGTGCTGGGAGGATATCTCTGGTGTTACGACATGTCGTGTCTAAGGAAGGGTCGTTGGTCATGGGTAGGTAAGTCATATCCTTGACTATGCTCTTGTATCTGCCTTTGCTTGTGCGTTTGGGAGGGAATCCTGGCGGTATTTGTAGCTCTAAAGGAGACTGATACGGATGTTGGGGGTGAGGAGCTTTATTGTGGCCGTCGGACTGTCTGAGGGGATGTTGATGAGGGATCGGGGTGAAGATTCCTTTCCTGTCCTCATGCCTTGGTTCCGTTCTTGTCCTAGCTTGGCGAATGCGATCAATGTTGCTACCGTTGTTGATGCTGTCGAAAAGGACGTTGACCTCGTGATCGCTTGTGGGAGCCAGGAGGGGATGATTGAGGATGGGATGCGTTCCTACGAAAATGGGGTGAGAAAGGGGCATGCTATGCTGGACTGTTGGTTTAGGAGCTATGCTTGGCTTGTCGATCGTCTCGTTGTCAATCATGTCTTGGATTACGTTCTTGGCGAGCTTGATTCTCAGTGTCATGTCCTTTCCCCCTGTGGAATTCACAGTACGAGTCTTCGTGCCATGATAGTGGTTTCTTATCCTCAGGTGGTTCACTGGTGGGCTTGGGGAGATGCAGAATGTTTTTCTTTACGAGCTTTCCCAATGCCTTTGAGTAAGACATACTGAGGGGGTCGAACCTCCGTCGCTGTTGTGATGAGAACGGCCCAACTGGTGATGACCTGGGTACAGCAGGAGTGGGTTGTGCTAGGAAAATTGGTTGCGCTGCTGGTGCCTTCGGGTTTGCAGTGTTAAAGGGTTCAGCCGTGGTCGTGGTTCGAGGAGTATTGCCCTGGCCCTGGCGACCATGATCTGCAGTTTTGGCCAGTTTGTACTTGTGGATTTCATCTTCTAGGGATCGAATCCTCTTGATGTGTCGAGCAGACTCTTCGGCGAATAGTCTAGCGTTTTTATCGGTTTCGATCTTCTGCATGGCGGCCAGATGCTCAAAAAGACGCCACAGGGTACCTTGCTCATGTGTGTAGATTACAAGAAAGGACAGGAAATCATAGCCCAAGTGCACGAGGGCGAATGCGGTCCACACATGAACGCAGGAGCATTATGCAAGCAAATATTACGACTAGGATGGTATTGGACGACCATGAAGCAGACTGCATCCGTTACAGCAACGTACAGCATGTACCCCCTTCACCCCTCTATAGCCTCACGTCTCCTTGGCTCTTCTGAACCTGGGGTATAGACGTGATAGGTAAAATCCACCCAATCGGAGCAGGAGGACACTGTTTCGTACTAGTAGCCATCGATTATTTCACAAAATGGGTGGAAGCAGCGTCCTTCCGCACCCTCGGCTCAAGAGAAGTTGCCAAATTCATACAGACAAACATCATATGCCGATACGGCATACCACACGTGTTTATAAGCGATCAAGGTTCACATTTTCAAGGCGAAGCAGAGGCCATACTCGCCAAGTACAGCATACAACATCACAAATCCTCTCCTTACCGACCCCAAACCAACGGAGCCGTGGAAGCAGCAAATGAAACTGTAGTCACCATCCTCGAGAAAATGATTGACAGTTGTCGGGACTGGCCCAACAAAATCCCATACGCACTATAGGGATATCGCACAACCATACGTACACCCACAAGCATGACGCCTTATTTCCTCACCTACGGCATGGAAGCCGTGCAACCAGTAGAGATCGAAATGCAATCCCTACGAATACTAATGGAAAGCAGCTTCCCAGAAGCAGAATGGGCCCGCGAACGCTACGAGCAACTCATGCTCCTAGACGAGCGTCGACTAAATTCCTTAAGCATTGTACGAATGTGCCAAGCACGTCTACAAAGAGCATTCAACAAACGAGTCCGACCACGAAACATAAAAGTGGGAGATCTAGTGTTAAAATCAGTACGCGCACCACTCCCTGTCGACCCACGAGGAAAATTCAAACCTAACTGGGCCGGACCTTACCTCGTCAAAGACATCTACACAGGCAGAGCAGTCAAACTAACTGACCTAGACGGTCAAGAGTTCAATTGGGCAACCAATCTCGATCAGCTAAAGAAATACTATCCCTGAAACATTTTGCAATGTATTTATAGCATGTAATTGAACAATTCTACGGGCCGGCATGCCCTTAAACATGCACATCCATCACAAAAAAGCAAAACATCATTCTACGGGCAGGCATGCCCCTAAACATGCATTCCAAGTAATACAACCCCGAACTACGCCGACTTGATTCCATTTATATGGATACGTAGGCAGACTTTCAAAAGCACAGCCGACATTCAACACAAAATCACATACCCAAAACATCTCGGGTCAAGGGCATGACGAACACAACAAAATTCAAAACACAAGATGCGCATATCTCTAACTTTAAAGGGAACAAGGCAAGTTACGCAAAAGGAACTTTTCGTTTTATTATGCTTGAAAGGAAAACATTTACATTTGGTTTTTGCAACTGGGAGCACAAGCACTACGCTACTAGCGCAAATGACACCTACAAACATTACACGATCTCGGCTTTACTCTCGGGTTTAGGGAATACAAAAACAAACAAACAACCAACAACAAACATCCAGATATCATCTCTGATTCTTCAGCTGAGGGGGATTTCGACCTCATCCCATGTGCGGAGCGCCGTCATAACCTGGAGCGTTAAACATGGTAAAACCAAGGCTACTAAGCTCTGTCTCCATGGAGGGCGCACTTCCTGAACTGGAACTTCCGCGGCTTCCACGTCCAAAGCGCACAGGGTCAAAGGCAGACGTCGGCGGGGGCTCATTTTGCTCTATGGCGCTAAGACGAGCCCTTTGGCGAGTAGTCTGTGCCGTAGTCCACCGGATATAGGACCTTGATGTAACAACCCGGATTTTCCAACAAAATATAATAAAGAAATAAAAAGATTTTAAAGAGAAAATGAAAATAAAATGAAGACCACGGTGGCGGAAACACCGGGTAATCCGAGTTGTCACTCACTAAACAACTAAACAACGATAAAGAGGTAGGCCTTGAAGCCTAATAGTGGGGAGTAAATACCCCTTACAATCCTTAACCAAAACGAGATAGAAATAAAATAATAACAAGTCTAAACCAACAAGTCTAATCCAAGTTCCTCAACATAAGCTAGCTACGGGGTCAATCATCACGGCTTCTCACACTTCAAAACCCGAACCCGCGCTAACCTACCACAAAAGAAAGTAACAGCCACAATCAGTGGGGAGTAACTAGGTGCTCCCCAGTCATATTTCAACATAATCAACACAAACAACAATACAACCCAAATGCACAACCAACATAGGTCATCCCCAAGCTAACCCAATAATCAACTAACTCAACTTGCGACCTATAATCAAAGTATAAACAAATCAACCATCGTACAAACCATACAACCCCAAATACAATTAGTTCAATATAAATAATCAAGCTCAACTTAAGTAATCCAAGTTCAACCTGTCATCAACGAAGTGACAGTCAATATAATAATCAACAACCTGAATGTCATCAACAAAGTGACAAACAATAACAACAATCAACAATCAATCGCAAGAGTAAGCACGGAGTACTGGGCGCTACAAAACACCCCGGAACGACAAAAGTCCCAACCCTATGGCGGAACGACAAAAGTTCCTCAACTGTCTAAATTTGGCCAAACCCACCGCGACAAAAACGGTGTCACCGCGACAAAAACGGTGTTGACATTCAAATAACCACCCCTACAAAAGAGTGGCGCCCCTACAAAAGAGCTTTCAATAACCATAGTCTCAGAGCCGCGACAAAAACGGTTGAGAACCCACGACAGGCGGCACCGTCCTACAAAAGACGTCGTAACTCCTCACGTACGTGCCAGAACAGTACCCGTACGCACACTCAACTCAAGCATACAAACAATTCAATTCAACCTCAAGACAAATCTTAGTCAACATCAATTCAAGTATCCTATGACTCAAATCATCCCAACATCAACCTCAAACCTATTAACAACATAACTAACCCTTTTATATCCATTCTCAACATCAACTATAACCAACAATGTAATAACATGTTAAATACGGAGTAATAATCACAAGAACTCAAGAGTAGCCATAGTAAACCATTATAATTCCCAAAGTTACCATCTTTTAATCAACCTAATAACAATATAACCCAAATTCAATATAACAATCACCCCAAATCATTCCATAAGACATATTAGTGTGAGACCAACACAAATAAGACCAAAGAACATGATTTCATAGCACAATCAACCCAAAGTTCATAGCTTTACATACATAACAACAATCAAATCATCCTCAATCAATCATATGGTCTCACACGAGTCAAAATATCACTAAGGCTACACCTAGTTACCTTAGTTGAGATCAAATCCTTGCTAATCCTCTTCCTCCTCCACAAGAATGGTATCTCCTTCTTCTAGATCTCCTTCTCCTTTGCATAACCAAGCCAAATCACACAAGCAAAAGCATACAACATAAGAACACATAAAATAACACAAAATCAGAAAAATAAAAGAGCTAAAAGAGATCATATACCAAGGGAATTGACTAGGGAAGGATTTAGGGCTAAAGGAATGCAAGAAAAGATGATCAACAATGGAGTTTGATGAGTTTTGAGAGAGTTTTTGTGAGAGAATTATGGGGGATGAATGAGGATGAGATTAGGAAGATAAAAAGCAGATCTTAAGGTTGCTAGGGCTAGGAGTTAATAGGATATTTAATGTCTTGATCAAAAAGCTACACAAGAAACCCTAAACCCAACCCGAGCTGGGGGTTCGGCTCGGCCCCGGGTGGACCGGTTCAAACTTGTTGGAGTATGTATCCTCCACAATAGTGCGATTACTTAATAAATCTCAATTAAGGAATACATGGGGATAATCCTGTATTATTGTCAATTGATTAACGTAAATCAATAACGGTTGGCTGACTAGAGTTTGACGTTATTGTCGTGAGAACGGCGGTAATCAATTGATCCCTTTAGGTCACACCTATAGGAACGTACTCCAAAATATTTAAGCTAATTAATTGTATGAGATACGATTATATTAGTAACTTGATAAAATCGACTAACGGTTAGTCAGTGTATTGATTTAGAGAGAAATCGAGTTGTGAACTCGAATGATTTAATTTTATATCGATAAAATTATTAGGGGAGATGAGAATTAGTGATTAACTGTTAATTCACTAATCATGTATATTTTACTAATGAGATTAGTAAAAGTACATTTTTAATATATGTGTAAAGTACATGTATATTAAGGATGAGTTTAATTAATTTATACTTTATCATATTAGATGATTTAAGTGATAAATTATAAGTATTTGTGGGACAAATATTAAGAAAACAAATAAGACCCATAAGCCTCATTTGGACGTCCAAATGAAAGGAAGAGTGGCTTCCATTTTGTCTTATTTGTTTTGTACTCTTGCTTTTGCATGAAAAGCATAATGATTATAATGCATGGCATTTCTCTAATCAAGAAGCAAAAACTCTTCCCCATATTCTCCTATAGTGGCCGGCCCCTTTGTGTGTAGAACACACTTCATTTTGTTTTTATTTTTCTATAAAACATAAGGCCAAAGAGTGAGAAATTCATTCAAGCATTTTTCACTCATCTCTCACTTTTCTCTCTAAAATACTAATACTAATATTATCCTTAATATTACTAAGTGTTAGTAATAATAATATTACATATTATCAAGTAATACTAAGTTATTTCTAGATCAAAATACTTAGTATTTTTGGAGTGTGTTCTTGGGTGCATCTCAAAGGAGGTTTCCTTGTTTGGAAACTCGGTTTTGGAGGATCATCCTAAGCTTATACTCAAGAAACAAAACTAGAAAGGAGTTCTAGTTTTGTGCCCTAAATTTCCTTTAAGAGAAAGGTATAAATTTCTAATCTTGTTAACAATGTAAATTTGTACTACATAGATCTTGCTAAATCAAATTAGAGTAATTTGATTTACACTAATATTTGATTAGTGATTGGGATGAGATCCTTACAAGTGGTATCAGAGCCAAGGCTTGTAGTTACAAATTTATTTTGTTATTTTTGGAGTTTTATATATTTATTAAGAATAAATATGATAAAATACGAAAATGGTGTTAAATGTTGTTTTAACACAAGATTTTTATTGCATGCATAGTTTCTGGTCTCCTGAAGTTACTGGTCAAATTTCGTAATTTTTGAAATTATTTTGCTAATTAAAATGATTTTTATACCAAACCGAGTCAAAAAATGAGTTTTTGGCTAATATAATTTCTATAAATAGTTATATTTGGAATCTGGTCACGAAATTGTTACACAGTGATATTTCATATTTATACATTCTGCATGTAAATTTTCAAAGTCATATATTGAGTTTTGGATATTTATTCATATTTTTGTTTAAAATCAGTATGATATGCATTTTATGTCCACAAATATAGTAAACGTTGTTTTATGGACATGAAATTTATACCAATATTTTTATACATTATGGGGATGCTCTCGTATAAATTTGGGATTTTCTCTCACTGTTTTAGACGTTTTCTTGATTTTATGAGATAAAATCGATGAAATCGTATGTTATTTTATATAAAATAATTCGTAAATATTTTCTGACCAAACTTTTCATTTCTGATATTTTGGAAGTGTTCCAGAATATACATATTTTTGTCAAAATAAAAATGATTTTATTTTATTTTATTTTGATTTTATAAAGCTTTATTCATAAAAAGTTATGATTAAAGTACATCTAATTAGCAAATGACCAAGTTTATGAACTAAAATCACCATGAATTAGTGAAAACTAATTTTGAGTGTTCTAAATCAGTTTAGAAGTTTTGGTTCAAGCTTAAAAGGTGTTTTAAGCATTATTGATTAATATGAGATTAATCGATTAAAAATGAGATCGGTTTGAAACGAATTAATGCGATTATTATTTAGGGCGATTTTGGCATGTTTTTATTTATAAGCATTACATTATGCATGTTTGGATGAATGTTTATTATTGAATGAATGTTTGTTTTTACTAGTATGGCCATAGTTTGTTATATTTTTACCGATATTGCCCGTAATGAAAGGGAATATCGTGTGGTTTGTAATTAAATGCGATCTCCTATCGCCGGTTTGTAATTTAATAGTTTATTTCATTTACAAATGTATAATAGGATTGCTATGTATTCATTTGTAATTCATTCTTGTAACTATTTGTAAAATCGAAGACCGGCGATGGAGATCGACATGGAGCCTTAGAATAGTTCTAAAGCTTGCAAGGAGGAGCTTGGATGAAGTCCTTATGAAGAGGGACCAAAGGAGTTGGTTTCCAATTTGTAACTCCTTGTATTTTTAATTACTTTTAGGTGGCCATACTAGGTTTATGCTTGCTTTATCATGCTTGTTTGTTTGCTTATTTTCCGCTCACATGCCAAAATCGCCATGCATGCCACGATATCCCACTACGATTGTCGTTTTTAGGTCGCCATTCTTAAAATTAGTTCACTTATAAAGAATAATATGACTAAAATCGACAAGATCACCTACATTTTTTAACAAATGAATTGAGTTTAAGCCTTTCCAAATATAGCAACTATGAACCCCATGTTCGTGAGGACCTCCGCAACGTGGAACCTTGTTACCATGGGTAAGTAGTGGGAGGAAGTCCCTTGCTAATTTGGTTTGGACTCAACCGAATAAGAGTTATTTGAGGCTAATCGATGCATTTTATAGAAAATCATCAACCAAGCATTCTAGTGTAGAATTAGTCAAGTGTTGACTTATCGTTTTTATATAAAAGGAAACATGAGATGTCTAATTTTATATGAAAAACGAGTCTTGGAATCGTTTATATAATTTCGTGGGAGGTCATTATATAAATGAACATTTGTCTTAAAATGAGTTTTAGCAAATGTTATTAATGAACAATGAATGCTTATATATTTCCTCATATTTGTTGTAGAATCGTTTATTTCAAATCGCAATGGCATCATCATCATCAACTCCCGCGCCCATTTTGGGCAAAGATTCATGGTTGCGAACCGTGATGGATAAGTGTATCCTCAAGGATGACGGTAGCAACTTTGTCGAATGGGATTCGACAATGAGGGGCGCCGCTACATCCGACAATGTGCTCAAACACCTTACCGAACCACACCCCGCCGAACCCACATCTCGATCCGGGGCGGCACGAGCCACCTATGATGAGTATGTGAAAGTGGACAATGACGTGAAAAACGTCTTGATTTGGTCCATGGCACCCGCTCTCAAACTCCGATTTGTCACACAAAAGAGTGCATATGAGATATTCACTCGAGTGACAACCATGTTCTCCAAAGCACCGCAAATAAGGCTTTATGAAGCTGCGGTTCGGTTTTTCGATGCAAAGCTTGAGAGGAACCAAAAAGTTGGTCCTCATGTGCTCAAAATGATTGAGCAAATAGACACTCTTGAGCGTCAAGAGTGTGCTATACCCAAAGCTCTTGCGATTAACCGCATTCTTCACTCTCTTCCTAATAAGTTTGCTCATTTTCGAGTAAACTATAACATGAACAACATGGATAAGAGTTACCATGAACTTCATGCTCTCTTGGTCCAAGCCGAGAGGGATATGGAAGTGAATGAGGTGGAGAGGAAAGATGTTCTCTCCATGAAAATGAAGAACATGTCTCTTGGAGTTAAGAAGGGGAAGGTGGCTAAGAAAACGCCATCCGTCAAAGGCAAGGGTAAGGGCAAGGCTATTGTGGAAGGTGTTCCACATAAGCCTAAGCCCAAGATCAACAAGGGGAAACCTCTCAATGACACTTGCAAGTATTGCAATGAAGTGGGTCATTGGAAGCGCAATTGTCCCAAGTACAAGAAGGACTTGAAAGATGGATGTGCGACATCCAAAGGTATTCTTCCTTCTAATCTCTATATGATAGACATCAATCATGCTTGCATTTCTACATGGGTATTGGATACCGGATGTGGATCTCACCTTTGTAATCATTTGCAGGGGATGAGAAACGTGCGAGCTCTAGCCAAGGGTGATGTAGATCTCCGCATGGGCAATGGAGCTAGAGTAGCGGCCGTTTCCGTGGGAACTTTTGTACTCGCTCTTGCTAGTGGATTAGAGTTGCTTTTGAATAACTGTTATTTTGTACCAACTCTAACGAAAAACATTATCTCCGTCTCCGTGTTAGATGCGGAAGGCTTTTGTTTTATGATTAAGAACAACCGTTGTACTTTTTCGTTTAATGAAATGGTTTATGGTGAAGCTATTTCAATTGGAGGTATTTATGTTTTAAATGATGTTAATGATGTTTATCATGTCGAGAACAAGAGGCTCAAAACGAATGAATCAAACAAATCCTACCTTTGGCATTGTCGTTTTGGTCACATAAACGACAAACGCATAAAGAGACTTGTTGCGACCAAGGTTCTCAAACCATTTGATTACGAATCATATGGTACATGCGAATCTTGCCTCTTAGGCAAGATGACTCGTCAACCCTTTAGTGGTAAAGGGACACGAGCAAGTGAAGTTTTAGGACTCATACATACCGATGTGTGTGGTCCATTAAACATCACCGCTAGAGGAGGATATCATTACTTCATTACTTTTACCGATGAATTAAGTAGATATGGTTATGTCTACTTAATAAGGCATAAAAGTGATGCTTTTGAGAAATTTAAAGAATTTCAAAATGAGGTTGAGAACCAATTAAACAAAAGGATAAAAGCACTACGATCCGATCGTGGTGGCGAATATCTAAGTAATGAGTTTGATTCACATCTTAAGAATTGTGGTATAATATCACAATGGACTCCTCCGGGCACACCACAGTTGAATGGTGTTGCAGAAAGGAGAAACCGAACCTTGCTTGACATGGTTCGGTCTATGATGAGTCAGACTGAGCTTCCTGGATCTTTTTGGGGCTTTGCACTGTTATCTGCTGTTTTCTCACTAAATCGAAGTCCGACTAAAGCGGCCAATAAGACTCCATATGAGATATGGACTGAACGGTTTCCTATTTGTCATTCATGAGAATTTGGGGATGTGAGGCATTCGTCAAGAATAAAACTGACGATAAACTCGCTCCAAGGTCTGACAAATGTCTATTTGTAGGTTATCCTAAGGAAACCTGTGGTTATTACTTCTACAACCCTCACGAGAACAAAGTGTTTGTGGCTCGTGATGCTGTTTTTCTAGAAAATGAATTTATTTCTAAAGAACAGAGTGGGAGAAAATTTGAACTTGATGAAGTTCAAGAGCCACAAACCGAGACAGAAAATGAGGAAACTGTTCCCTCGTCTTCTGACACGGTTATAATCCCTAGGAGGTCAGGAAGAATTAGTCATCAACCTGACCGCTACCTCGGTAACATCGAGGAGGAGGGTGATTTGTTGTTATTCGAAAGCAACGAACCCTCAACCTACAAGGCGGCTATAAGTAGCCCCAACTCCGAACAATGGCTTGAGGCCATGAAATCCGAAATGGATTCTATGTACGAGAACCAAGTTTGGGACTTGGTAGATTTACCTGAAGGAGTGAGACCCCTTCAGTGTAAATGGATATTCAAAATCAAACTCGGCAAAGATAAACATATAGATGTTTACAAAGCTAGATTGGTGGCAAAGAGCTTTTCACAAGTCCAAGGTATTCATTATGATGAAACCTTTGCACCTGTTGCAATGCTTCGATCCATAAGGATAATCTTAGCGGTTGCCGCATTTCATGACTATGAAATATGGCAAATGGATGTAAAAACCGCCTTCTTGAATGGGATTCTAGAAGAGGAAGTGCTTATGACACAACCTGAATGTTTTATAGATACATCCAACTCTAAGAAAGTATGCAAGCTTAAAAGATCCATTTATGGTCTTAAGCAAGCATCAAGGAGTTGGAATCACAGATTCGATCATGTTATCAAACAACATGGATTCGCTCGGAGTGCCGGGGAACCTTGTTTGTACATGAAGTTTAGTGGGAGCAAGGTAACATTACTTGTTTTGTATGTGGATGACATACTACTAATTGGAAATGATATTCCAAGCTTAAATTCGGTAAAGGAGGAATTGGGAAACCATTTCCAAATGAAGGACTTGGGAGAGGCACAACGCATCTTGGGTATCCGGATCTATAGAGATAGAACCAAAAGGTTACTAGCATTAAGTCAAGAAACTTATATTGATAAGATTCTTGACAGGTTCAATATGAAAGACTCCAAGAGAGGCTTTCTTCCGATGAGTGTGGGAATAACATTGAAGAAATCTCAATGTCCTACGACTCCTGCGGAAATTGAACGCATGAAATTGATCCCTTATACTTCCGCTGTAGGATCAATCATGTATGCTATGATGTGCACCAGTCCCGATGTCGCTTTCGCTTTGAGCATGACGAGCCGGTATCAAGCTAATCCCGGTGAGAGTCACTGGATAGCTGTAAAGAACATCCTTAAGTACTTGAGAAGAACTAAGGATTCGTTTCTAGTGTTTGGAGGAGAACTTGAGCTGTGTGTAAAAGGTTACACGGATGCAAGTTTCCAAACCGATGGGAATGATCTGAAATCCCAATCCGGCTATATCTTTATGTTGAATGGAGGAGCTGTTTGTTGGAAGAGCTTCAAACAGAGTGTCACTGCGGATTCTACAACGGAAGCTGAATATTTGGCAGCATCGGAAGCTGCTAAAGAAGCTGTGTGGATTCGGCAATTCTTGGATGGACTAAGAGTAGTCCCTAGTGCCGTGGATCCAGTCACTGTTTATTGTGATAACAGTGGGGCTATTTTTCAAGCAAAGGAGCCCAAGTCTAGTAATAAATCTAGACACGTTTTGAGGAAATGCCACGTTATTAGAGATAATGTGGAGAGGAAGGAAATAGATATTTGTAAGGTTGGGACAGACGATAACATCGCTGATCCTCTAACCAAGCCTCTTTCGAGGGCCAAGCATGACGCGCACACCGCCTCCATGGGGTTGCGGCGTATGCCAGATTTCCTTTAGTTTCGTAATATGTAATTGAACGATGTATCTTATTACATATATGAAAATAACATTCATTGTTTTTATCTTAAGTCATTATGAATGCATACTTTGTTTATCCGAATATTTGTGTGACAACTTTGAACGTATTCAAGTGAACGGCATAAACTAAGTATTTGGTCCCTAGTCTCTCACATGAGGTGACGTCTCGGAGAGACTAGATTGCAAGTCGATCGATGGTGGGTTCAACACCGTAGGGTCATATGAGATGACTGATCGTTTGCATGTATGATCGTGAAAACACTCTGTCGGGCAGTGACGCTTATAGAATTCCTTTTCAATGAGATTGAAACCTGGCCGTGGTGGGAATTTCTATAGTATTCCTTTGAGTCAATTCTTTGACTGAAAACTGATTGTCTGAGTCGGTGCAGTTTCCGAGTGACTTTCATTTTTGTCCTAAGCCATGCCATGAAAGGAGGCTATAAGGGCATCTTTGGGGTCATGGTGATCTGCATCATACAGTACAATCGAGTGTAAGGGAAATGTCCACCCTTGTCGGGGTAAAACATCTTTGGGCCACTCGAGGAGAGGTCGCTGAAAATGCGTGGCCACGCTCGGTAAGAAGTTACGGTAGATTCCCCGGTCAGACAGCTACTCTCCCTATCGAGGAAACCACTCATGATATATATCTCAGGATGCAAGTACGACCTGTAAGACACCTTGCATTGAGTGGGAGATGTGAAACGGACATGAGAATTGGTAATGCACAACTTGTCTCGGACAAGTGGGAGATTGTTGGAGTATGTGTCCTCCACAATAGTGCGATTACTTAATAAATCTCAATTAAGGAATACATGGGGATAATCCTGTATTATTGTCAATTGATTAACGTAAATCAACAACGGTTGGCTGACTAGAGTTTGACGTTATTGTCGTGAGAACGGCGGTAATCAATTGATCCCTTTAGGTCACACCTATAGGAACGTACTCCAAAATATTTAAGCTAATTAATTGTATGAGATACGATTATATTAGTAACTTGATAAAATCGACTAACGGTTAGTCAGTGTATTGATTTAGAGAGAAATCGAGTTGTGAACTCGAATGATTTAATTTTATATCGATAAAATTATTAGAGGAGATGAGAATTAGTGATTAACTGTTAATTCACTAATCATGTATATTTTACTAATGAGATTAGTAAAAGTACATTTTTAATATATGTGTAAAGTACATGTATATTAAGGATGAGTTTAATTAATTTATACTTTATCATATTAGATGATTTAAGTGATAAATTATAAGTATTTGTGGGACAAATATTAAGAAAACAAATAAGACCCATAAGCCTCATTTGGACGTCCAAATGAAAGGAAGAGTGGCTTCCATTTTGTCTTATTAGTTTTGTACTCTTGCTTTTGCTTTTGCATGAAAAGCATAATGATTATAATGCATGGCATTTCTCTAATCAAGAAGCAAAAACTCTTCCCCATATTCTCCTATAGTGGCCGGCCCCTTTGTGTGTAGAACACACTTCATTTTGTATTTATTTTTCTATAAAACATAAGGCCAAAGAGTGAGAAATTCATTCAAGCATTTTTCACTCATCTCTCACTTTTCTCTCTAAAATACTAATACTAATATTATCCTTAATATTACTAAGTGTTAGTAATAATAATATTACATATTATCAAGTAATACTAAGTTATTTCTAGATCAAAATACTTAGTATTTTTGGAGTGTGTTCTTGGGTGCATCTCAAAGGAGGTTTCCTTGTTTGGAAACTCGGTTTTGGAGGATCATCCTAAGCTTATACTCAAGAAACAAAACTAGAAAGGAGTTCTAGTTTTGTGCCCTAAATTTCCTTTAAGAGAAAGGTATAAATTTCTAATCTTGTTAACAATGTAAATTTGTACTACATAGATCTTGCTAAATCAAATTAGAGTAATTTGATTTACACTAATATTTGATTAGTGATTGGGATGAGATCCTTACAAAACTAACTCCTGAAAATTTGGCAGTTGCGACGGCGTCGAAAAAATACGCAGTTTAGCCTTTTGAATCACCTGAATCGGAGTTCGTATGAGGAAATTACACCGTTTTTAAGTTAATTACTCTGTTTTTAAGTTCCGACTACGGTTTCACTTATTCCTCGAGCCAAAAATAACAAAATCAAGAGAAATAAAATACGAATTTAACGAAATGAATTATTTAAATAAAAGGGGAAAAGTCGGGGTGTTACACTTGAGACACGCACTGTAGCCAGTATACCCGCCACATGCCACCTGGGATGCATAACCCATCCTCGCGACCACGCATCAGTGATTTGGTTGTTTAGCACGACCAAATCCTGAATCATAGTATCTTGCCCTGGGATGAACTGCGCATAGCCCATTTGCCTCCTTACCCTCAAGGGATGAATGTGCACGCCAATGTCGAAATCGCACAGCATGACTCCGAAGGACCATCACCAACCGCACTTCCAGTCACAGTGGAAACCTCCCACCATGGGACAACCCAACGAATAGCAGATGCCCTCACAAAGGTGGAAAAGTAATCATGAGGACGACCATTAGGGCCCATCCACCTCAAGCCACGACTGGTTACGCCAGCCGCCGTATAGGATGCACCATAAGGGATGACTCCAAGCACACTCAAACACTCCATGAGCCAGACCTGCAAAATAAGGGGACAACCACGATAAGCATGCATTCTATTACAAGCCCGGTCGTCTAGGGCAAGGATCGTCTCCGCCAAAATCAGGGCCGCAGGGTTGTAACCCATCTCCATCTGCTGTACCACACAGACCAAGCGTGCTTCTCCGAACCCCATTCCATCCACTGAGTCAGGAAACATAAAACAATGCACAAGACAAAGGGCCAGCGCTCTCCTACGAGCCACAACACAAATGCTCGCATTGTCATAGTCCATGAACCTCTGACAGAGACGGATTATGTTTAGACGCCCATCCATAAACAGGTCATCCGTCTGGCGCCTGGTCATCTTGAGGAAATTCTGCATATTTCTCTGATACCCGAGCTCTTGGCGGACACACACTGGAGTGATCGAGCGAGTCCAGCCTCCAATCGCAGCAAATTCCTCACCCAGGGGACAAACCTCCCCGTCAGGGAATCGGAATACGTGATATGCCAAGTCCCAATAGTGAAGGCAAGCGTCAAGGAAATCAATCTCCTGACGGACCTGCCTCAACCTTAGGAAAACACCCAGGCCACAGTCCCTCAAACTCCTTTTCTCAAGACCCGACAATGTGGCACACCATACCCTCACAAGTCCCTCAAGATGCTCCATTACTCAACAAAAAACGCTCTACAAGATATTACGAATACTATTATAATATGAGTAATGAAATTTGCAAATCAAAATGGGAGGTGAAGTGTGGATGAAGGGATGAGTGAATGAAGAAGCATGAGCATCCTTCTTATAGGCAACGTCTTCAAGCCGCATCGGCACGAAATATAATCGCCAGTGAACCAGCGATTAACCAAAAAATCAAAACAAAAAGCAGAAAACACCACCAAAATCGCCTGTTCTCTGGCGATTTTTGTGAAAATCGTTGGTGCACAGGCGATTTTTCATGCTTTTCTGACATTTGACACGACGACTGCACACCGTCTTGCAGCCTAGTGTTGCAGTAAAAGTTTAACAGCCTACGCACCGCTGTCGTTTAACTTTTTACGGCGTATTTTTCGATTACGTATTCGGTACCCGGCTTTACGTCGTATTGTGTCATTTAAACACTTCACAAAATTCAGCCGTCGCATTTCGCAAACTTACGTTAAGCACGACGTTCTTGATTCACACTTTTACGAACGTCAAAAGCGTCTTTTACAGACTCAAAATATTTTCTTCAAAAAGCATCTTTTATAAAATTCTTTACGTATGCATGTTCTAGCTTACTATGAGTAAGACAATCTCAATCGAGATTTTATTCATTTTCACGACTAACGGTCTAATGCAGGAGCACTAAAAAAGCAGGTCGCGAGGATTTCAAAACACAGACAACGACACAGGCGGTCATAATACAAAACGAAGCAAAATAATCGACAAAGACTTATGGCGTCGAATGCATGATTATCGGCCACAACAAGCTACGCCGACAAGGGCGTTCACCTTAGTCAAACATATGAACCTGTTACATAACCAAAGCACGCATACGAGATCACAGGACCTACTCGCGTCAAGCCATGGCCACAAATCAACGTCATACGACTCCTACAAATACGACCGTACAAAATAACCAAAGCAGCATACGAGGTCAGAGGGCCTACTCGCGTCAAGCCACGGTCACAAAATTGACCTCATGCGAACTCCTACAAATACAACCACAAAATAAAACAAGTCTATAAAAATAAGCCAATGATCCTAGCATACATCCCAAATCAACTAGCTTGATCTCGACGACTAAGCTCCGCGCGCAACGAGTCAATCTGCGAACGGTAACCAGCTAACTCCTGCTCGCGCTGTAGCTCAAACTCTGCTCGCAAACGTGCCTCCTCAGCCCTGGCCCGCCCTAGCTCTATCTGACTCTGCGCAAGTGCACCCTACAGATCTGTCACATACTTCTGAGCTTCGCAAAGCGCAACCGCTTTCTCTTTCAACGCTACTCGCCAACGGATAGCAGTCCGCCATAACTTCTTATGGACGTCCACAGTCACCTGCAAACAAATACGGCCTTAATATCCATCTCCCTGGGGGCTATAATCCAAAACAGCTTCATTTAAGTTTGACTAGCGATTTTATGACAAAATCTAACTCAAACTGGGGGCTATAATCAAAAGCAGCTTCATTTAACTTTGACTAGCGATTTTATGACAAAATCTAACTCAAACTGGGGGCTATAATCAAAAGCAGCTTCATTTAAGTTTGACTCGCGATTTTAGGACAAAAACTAACTCAAACTGGGGGCTATAATCAAAAGCAGCTTCATTTAAGTTTGACTATCGATTTTAGGACAAAATCTAACTCAAACTGGGGGCTATAATCAAAAGCAGCTTCATTTAAGTTTGACTCGCGATTTTAGGACAAAATTTAACTCAAACTGGGGGCTATACACTACATAACACGCAAGCACACAAGACAAGTCATACCTTCTTCACTTGAGAGCTCCAACTATCCATAACAGCATCAGTCACCGCATATAAGCACTACGGCAGTACAACCGAATGCCGACAGGCATCATGCTCAAAATCCAAACTCTCATAGAACGGAGGAGGCTGAACCTCAAGGTCAGGATCACGCGGCTACGAGACACAAAAATCAGGATCAATTTTTGCTTTTGACCAAGCAAATATGCACAAGCAAACATAAAAACAAAAGCACACCTCAATGACAGCAGGCGCCAAAGCAAGACGCACCCACGACGGATAATCCTCATCTGGTCTCAGCAAGGAGTCCGACTCACCCTCACGATATACATCGCAGCGAATATCAGCATCCGGCGTCTGTACAAAAAGGACCTTGGGAGGCGATACGGGCACAACGAACTCACCCCTAGCCGTCTGCGCTGACAGTCGCTCACCTAAAAATCCAATAGGAGTCGTACTGAGTGGCAATGTACAACCTCTGTCTGTCGCGAAGAGCAAAGCAAGTCGCAATCGATGCAGGGACATTCTCGTAGTTTGCCCAAGGATTACGAACGAACTACAGGAGCAAAATAAGTCAAGATCCACAAACACAATCAAAGCACAAGTACAAGGCACAAAAGGAATACAGACTCCTCTTACCTTATCAACGGCCATCCCATTGAACAGCACTCGAGCCGCATCATAAGTCAAGCGGATACCCTTCCGATTTGCCGTCGCATAGGCATGAAAAGCTGGGTACTTCGCCGTCACGGCAAAGTTGTCAAGGAGCAGCGACGGAAAATGAGCATAGCACCAAGACTACGAAAAAACAGAAAATAAGTCACTAAAGGAAGGAATAACAACAACGAAACAATAAGACATCACAAAAAGGAGAAAGCAAAGCAATCATACCTCCATCAGCAGACCAGGACCAACTAGAGAAGGTTGCGAATCACTGTCGATCCGATCAGGACGAACTGCGTCCCTACAAAACCGAATCAGGAGACCCATGGCAGGAGTAACCCAGTCAAAATCACCCAATCTAGACAAGTCCCTCAACGCCATTAAGACAGCAGTAGATGCCCTCTCGCCTTTGTCTCCAAAGTGGGTGGCCGATAGAAACCACCATAACCACAATCGAGCGTTCTGCTCATGACTCACATCACTCACCTGCTTCTTCCCACGGCCTTTGAAGTAATCATCAATCCATGACGTTCGAGGCTGAAATGTGTTCCGCTCATCCCTCGCACATCTAATACCGCCTCCAATCAAACGAACAACCGCCGCGCTAGAGATAGCAGGACGTGCTCTGTCCCACTCAATCACCCCCTCTCCATGAGGAAGCCCTAAAACAATCGCAAGAGACGAGAAAGTAATGCCGACCTCGTATCCAGGCATATGGAATGTATTAGTAGTATCCCAGAACCTGTCTAGCAGCGCCCGGATCATAGTAAGGTTTGCATTCACTTTCTTCCCTCGCACCTCCTTCCACTGCATCACCAATGGACCAAAAGCAGTACCAAGGATCACTTCCTGCGACTCGGGAGACAATTTTCGATTAAATGCATCCATGACAGTACGAATACCAGAGAAGGTCCTCATAGTGCCCAAACCAAAACCCACCTTCACCCAACTAGACAAGTGCTCCAATGGGTTCCAAACTAAGCTCACACCATCCCAATCCTTGGCAACATTCGCCCACAATCGCGGTCCCTGGGGATACGATGGCCTCAAGTCAAGCTCCTCAACCACCCCCATAAACCTACCTCGTGCGGCCGCAGTCCCAGCATCAGCCCCTGCAGCCTCACCTCCGATCTCACCTATAGCTTCACCACCTACAGCACCTGCAACCTCATCACCAGCACCATCGGCCGCATGCTCCTCGTCACCTTGCTCCTCCTCCGACTCGGGGTCACTCTCAAAAGCAGGATCACCTCCATCCTCAGCCTCGTCAGAACTCACCTCACCTGAAACGCCAACGCCACTGCCCTCACCTCGCTCACAACTGCCACCGGCCTCGGCAGCTCGACGACCACGCGTCCGAACGCCACCCTCAGCACTACTAGTAACAACATCCACCTTGCGCTTCTTACTAGGCCTGTCGTTCTTACGACCACCCCCACGACCTCCACCTCGGCCTCTCCTGGCAGACACCAGTGACTCAGGAACCCCACGTCCACGCCCAGCACCTCGCAAAGGCACAGACCCGGCTCCACACCCGCTAACAGGAAGCCTGGGTGACTCAACAGCTCCATCGCCTACCAACCAAGACGCAGTAACTCTACTACGGCAGTTCGCGATAACCCCAGCCGCCTCTACAAGACGCCCCGCCTCGCCAACAGAAGGCCCCCGGCTCTACGGTGGTACTACAGCCATCGATGTAAGGCCTAGGAGACTCGGACGACTCCTGCACTCATTCCCTGGCGTCAAAGCAGGAGGAGTTTTAAATAAGTCAGACTGAGATAGGCCCTTAGAGGCCTCTAAATGATGACGAAGCTCGGAAATTGGAGTACGCTCTTCCCCTGTAGCACTAAAGTCAATGCTATGGATCACGTGGGTATCGCAATTTCAGAATCACCTGCACGAATTCAAGAAGCACTTTTAAACAACGACAGCAGTACAATATGACGAAATATGTCCAGCCAAAGCAAATTTACGACCAACGGAAGAATACACATGCACGAAAACAGCAAGCTTTAGGCCTATTTTGACAGATAAGGCCAAAACAATGCAGGAGCACAAAAACGCATATTTTATGACACGTATACAATATATACGTCATACACAACCAATCCAAAGAACAAGGATACACAAGAGCAGAGGAAAAGCAAATGAAACAGCAAAAAGCAAGCTTTCGGCCTATTTTTGACAGATAAGGCTAAAACAAAGCAGAAGCGCAGAAATGCATGTCTTACAACACATACACAATGCATATATCATACATACGAAGTCCAAATAACAACAATGCACAAAAGCGAAGGAAAAGCAAAAGGAAACAATAAAAAGCGAGCTGTAGGTCTATTTTGACAAATAAGACTAAAGCGAAGCAAGGGCTCAAGAAATGCATATTTCATAACACGTATACAATGTATACGTCATATACAACCCATCCAAAGAGCAAGAAGGTACAAAAACAGCAAAAAGCCAAGCAAAGCAACGGAAGACGCACTATAGGCCTATTTTTGACAGATAAGGCCAAAACGACACAGAGACGCAGAAATGCATATTTTATGATACGTATACAATATATAAATCATAATAAGCACCCACAAAAAATCTCGCGCGAAAATCATGTCCCGGACAGACCGACTGAATAGCTTTTACGAGAACGCGCGCGAATAACAAAAACAACCTTTGCTTGGCCTTTCATTGGCCGAGGAAGCCCTGAATTCCCACAAAATAACTCCCTAGTCGGTCCAAATAGCATGCACGACAAAACGTTCAAAGCTCGGGTCACGAAAAACAAGAAAAGCGGCTTCAAGAGACTTAGCCCGACCTCACAAAAACGCTCCAAAATGCCTCCGAATAACACATTCTCAACGAAATTAAGCAAGCCACACACCATACAGGCCATAAAAACCCAAGACGAAGGTTTTCGACGAGTTTCGGGATCGAAAATTTTCGACCCAAAATCGACCTACACATGCAAACGTACGTTTTTCTCCGAAAGACTCGTTTTTCACACCCATTTCAACGAAACGAACTTACCCATGCATTATACTACTAATGGGTAACCTACACTGAGATTTTGAACGTATTTCGAAACGAAAAACGAAAAATGACCAAAATACCCATGCTCTGTCACACGAAAAAATAGCCCAAAAGCTCGGGTTTTTTCATGAACAATCGTCAACAGTAGCAAGACAAGCCTCATAACACTCTTAAGCATCGATTTCAAGCCACGATGATGGCAAAATTCGAATCAAACGAAGTGGTTCCACATAAACCCTAAAAAACGAATTTTGGGTTAAAATCGACTCTAACCGACTTCAAAACACGAAATAGCAACTTGATTGAGTACATACATTGATCCATTACGAATCGTAGGAAGCGGAATGATGAAATTTGAATGAAAAATCGCCAAGAACGAGTTTTTTGATTGAAGCAAGTTTTGTGTTTTGTTTTCGGATGAATGACAAACCTTCCCACTTCCCGTGTTTTTGAACAAAATTACACACACACACATTAAATCACCAGTATACTGGCGATTTTCACAAAAATCGCCAGTATACTGGCGATTTTTAGGTTGGTAACAGGGTTATTTTTAGTTTGGGCTGATTTCCTTTGGCCCATTGCGCTACTAACCCGCTCATACACTCTTTACGAGTTAAAAGTCAAAATACGTATACTCCTCACAAGTTCAATATGTATATTTTTCAAACACATACGCTCTTTACGAGATACAAATCAAAAATACGTATACTCCTCACGAGTTAAATACGTATAACTTTCAAAAACATACACTCTTTACGAGTTAAAAATCAAAAATACGTATACTCCTCACGAGTTCAATACGTATATTTTTCAAACACAAACACTCTTTACGAGTTAAAAATCAAAATACTTATACTCCTCACGAGTTAAATACGTATAACTTTCAAAAACACATACACTCCTTACGAGTAACAAATCAAAAATACGTATACTCCTCACGAGTTAAATACGTATATTTTTCAAACACATACGCTCTTTACGAGTTACAAATCAAAAGTACGTATACTCCTCACGAGTCAAATACGTATATTTTCAAAACACATATACTCGCCACAAATTACAAATCAAAAATACGTATACTCCTCACTAGTTAAATACGTATATTTTTCAAGCATATACACTCTTCACGAGTCAAAAATCAAAAATACGTATACTCCTCACAAGTCAAATACGTATATTTTCAAAGCACATACACTCTTCACGAGTTAAATACGCATATTTCTCAAAAACTTACACTCTTCACAAATCAAAAACAAAATATGCATTCTCTATCCAAGTCAAAACGCAAAAACACGAATTCCCTTCGCAAATTGATACGTGCTATTTATATAGATTATATGCCCCCGGTGTAGTCGCATTTAGCTTGCATTTACTCGCATTCATTGCTAGTTTAGGAGCTATTTGCTATATATTACGATACTGTTGTTCCTCGTTTATATTTTGTAGGTTTTTGGCGGTCCTGAGCCGAAACCTGAGTCGAGTGGAGCATTTTTAGTATCGAGACTACGAGACCAAGCTCGAGCTCGCGCAGGAGCTCAGGAAGGCGATTAATAGATAAAAAGACAAGAGGCCACGAGGAAGTAAAGGCCCAAGAGAGAATTGGGCCAAGGATTGAAGTGCACCAGAGCCAGCCCAGCCTGAGCAGGCCGGCCGGTCAGGTGGACCGGCAGCCGGCCGGCCGGCCCTGGCGCTTATTTCGTCGGGTTTTGTCTTGATTTGTGTTTAATTGGTTGGAGGATATATAAATACCCTAGGCTCGTGAATCTGAGACTTATGCTTTATTTTACATTCTTTTCTAGGTTTAAGTTTACTACTGTTAGTTCTCTCTTTTACAAAACTCTCAAAATTAGTTAGTTTCAAGATCGGTTTTCTTGTAATCGTCGGTACTCCGTATTTATTCAAGATTATACTCAGGTTTAATTTCAATTGCTTTTCATTCATCATGTTCAATTATTATTGCTTTGCCTTAGTTTTAATCATGAGTAGCTAATTTCTTTGTTAGGGTTTAAGGTGATTGTGAGATTGGTTCAGGAACATGTTTTAATTGCTTATTTTGATTGAACTTGTGCAAGTTGACTTCTTCCTACGCGTTTTATTATCAATTGAATTTAGGGACGCCTTTATTGAATTGAACTTAGGTTGTTTTAGTTTAAGATCGAAAGCCGAATTGAAACTAGACTCACACGTAATTGATAAGTTAAGTTTAGTAAGTTGCGAGAGCCCGCTAAATTTGCTTAAGGTTAATATTGACTCGAGAGAGCGTATTCCTAAACCTAGTCACTTGCATAGCTTCAATTGATTGTTATTTCCTTTTGAGTTGAGTTCCTGAATTAGTGTCACATTGATCCCGACGCCCTAATCTCCTTTTTATATACCTTTTTATCATCTTATTTACCGTTCATAGTTTAGACCTTTTCCTACACACCCGATTTGTTACCTTGAGATTGACCTAGTTTTAGCTGAGCATCCTATTGACTGCCCGTTTCTCTGTGGATTCGACCCTACTGCCACTAGCTACCCAGTTAGTTGACTTTAGGTTTATTTTGACTTAGGCGACGCGACTTTAGCTTGTCAATTTTGGCGCCGTTGCCGGGGAAACGGTTTAGCTAGTTTTATTTTGCTTAGTTTAGGTTTTTTTTCTCTTGTCTCAAGGAACCTAGTTCCTTGAGACCATTCTCATTGTTTTCTTGTAGTTTGTTTATGCACAGGTCACCTCGGACTCTAGTTCCTTTTGAGCCCGAACCTGAACGAGGATTACATCGACTGCGAAAGGAAGCAATCAAAATTATTGATCTTGAGGAAGCGTCGCAAGCGGAGTCTAGTGCAACGCAATCGTCCTACGAAGAGGACACACCTCCGGTTACTCCATTATTTACACCGCCAGTGACTATGCCGAAGTTATAGAGTCACTCGTTACCCAATACGGAGTCCATACCTGATGGATTCCAAATGCCCGCTACTTTGACGGGCAACTTTGAGATTCGCCCCGCCTTCTTAAATTTGGTGGAGCGGAATCAATTTGGTGGTTATCTAGAACAAATGGGGTTAGCTCATTTTTTGGCAATTTTGGGGTTAGGGTTGGCTTGGGTCCTTGATCCGAGTGAAGGCCTAAATTTCGGTCCAAAGGATCCTACCAAGTGCTCTCAAGTGAAAACAAGTGGAAATCAATCCACACTTGGGTTAGGAGTCCAAAAAAGTAGGTTAGGAGTTGTTCTTTAAAATTCGGTGCATAGGTAGTTTTGACATGTCCATACTAAAAGCTCCATATATTGAGTTGTAGGCCATATTTTTGGATGATTCATTTTGCATTGGATAGCTAGCTCAATTATCTTTCCAATGACATATCATGGGCCTTCTAATTCAACGTGAGTAAGGAATGGTGAAGCCTAGAAGTCATAGTCAGTTTATGCAACTCGGTTTGGACTACTTTTGAAAGCAAAGGAGGTTGCACGAATTAAATGGCCTTATTTTTGTTGGGTGACTTTGGGAACCACTTGGGGAGTCTCCTAATAAACCTAGACTCCAGTGGGTTCAAGCAAATCAGCACATGGGAGCACAAGTCATGGCTGAAAACTTCTAGCAAGGAGACACTCAACTTTAGTTTAATGTCTTTGTCAGTAAGAGTCCTTTGTTACTTTATGTCATTGTCCACTTTTAGCTTATGTTGTTTGTTAGTTAGAAATCAGATTAAGAGGCCTTTTAACATCATACAACTTGTTCTCCAAGGAGCAATTCTAGGCCCTTGGATGAATAACCAAAAGCAAGGTGTGGATGCACCCAAAGGTCCCTATCTACTTTATGCTTTTAGTTGGTGTTTTTCATCAGATTTGTATGGTCTTTGGACCATTATATTTGCTGTATTTTGAGGTCAATTTGTGACCCTTAGATCAAGTATGAAATGTAGGGCTTAGATGTGAGCATTGGTATTATATAAACCAAGCTCACAACCTTGTAAAAATCAGATTTGAGATTTAGATGAAATGAAAAATTGAGTGAGAGAGTTTTACTCCTTGCCTTCTCTTGGCTTTGTGCTTGAGAAAACCCTCTTAGCTAAGTGCTTGAGGTTTACCTAGGGTGGCTCAATGGCTATGTGCTTTGAGTAGCTCGACCCCTTAACAATGGCTATGTGCTTGTTAAGGCTCTATCATAGGCTTAAACTTGTTTAAGTCATATCCGTCTACCTTTCATTTATGTTGTCACACAAAATCGGAAAACCATCCCACAAAAACAAGTTGTTTTCTTTAGGTTTTAATCCACAAAATTCAGAAAATGCACCACAAAAATAGAGGTAGGTTAGGGGCTGCCCTTAGGCCTTAAACATGTGAGTGAGTGAGCATTGGGCCCTTGTTCGTTTCACTCCATTATCCCACCGAGGATCCTGGTCGGCATATGCAAATGTTTTGTAACACCCCGGCCCCAACCAAAGGCCGAAATGTTAGTCACGGTAGCTCACCAGGCTGCGTACATCGCCCACAGACCAACACGGCCTTTTCCAGCGCACTTTGTCCTCACTTGTGCGCATCCTGAGAACTTCGCAGGAGGTCACCCATCCTAAGACTACTCTCCAGCAAGCACGCTTAACTGAAGAGTTCTTAAGATGAGCCACCAGAAAAGAAGATGCATCTTGATGATATGAGTAGTACTTACAATCCTTTTAAGCACAATGTCACTTGAGCCAACACATGAACCTCTTCAACGGGGTACCCGGCCCGAATAACCTCGGACAACACCGGGTGTTACACACCCCCACTTGAAGAACGCAACGTCCTCGTTGCGCCTGGTAGCTACTTACAATATAGCATTCCAGAATCCTCCCCAGCTAGGTACGTACCTGGCCAACAAGACACAGGATTCGACCACACGGTCGTCGGGTTGCTCTGATACCATTTGTAACACCCCGGCCCCAACCAAAGGCCGAAATGTTATTCATGGTAGCTCACCAGGCTGCGTACATCGCCCACAGACCAACACATGAACCTCTTCAACGGGGTACCCGGCCCGAATAACCTCGGACAACACCAGGTGTTACATGTTTACTGACTACTGCTCTACGATCAAGTGTAGATACCCGTATCCGTACCCCCCCAAATACAAACCCTGTGATGAAATGGACTTTTCACAAAAAGCATGTTTTTTAACGTAATGTCAAAACGGTACATTTTGTCGAAAATATTTTAAGTCGTTTAACGCATAAATGATTTATTTGCATGTCGTGTAAAATGAGTATCCGTTTAGTCATTTTATTTAAGCCGATCCAACACAAAAACAAGCCTTTTCCCACACAAGAAAAGCCCACAAAAGAACCCTAGCACGCCTCTCGAGGCATCAGGCGCTCAAACCGAGCACACGTCTAAACACATTTCACATAAACAATTCAATATAAGACAAAAACACTTTTCGGCCCGAGACCCGAAAAACACACAAAGACGGCCCAAAACATACAAAAAGGCCCAAGCACCCGAAACGGACCAAAGCGCGTCCCGAGTCACATTCTTACAAAACAAAATCTCACAAAGTCGTAAAATAATATATTACAATATTATTTTATTTCGAGCCAAAATCGAAAAACACGATTTAAAAACCAAACACGAACACGAAAAACGGGCCGAGTAATCAAGTTGATTCCCGGCCCCTAAAGTCAACATGTCCTCGACAAAACCTGCAAAACGCAACACACCCATACATACTAACGTAAGCGCATACGCATGCACAAAATACGTCACAAAATGGCCCAAAAATCGCCGGTCAACAGGCGATTTTACTGAAAATCGCCTGTTGACAGGCGATTTTCCCCTGTCTCTGCACTTTGGCGGCTCGAAATCCCTATAAATACACCCCTTATTCGTTCATTTCAAAGCATGAATTATCATCACTCTCTTCTCTATCTATACCTTCACACTTGACTCATACGGGTTCCTGACCCGACTCGGTATTGGCATTGCGAACCCGTATTCGCAATACGGTTGTAGCGATTCGGACTTCTGATCCGTCTTAAACCTCGCCAATATCGCATAAGCAACGACACAATTAACAATGAACAAATGGACACCGCTTTACATTATGCAAATTCTCATTTACGCATTAAACGACTAAACATGATTTCGACAAAACTTGTACTGTCTTCATTAGTCTTAAAGCATGCAAAACTGAGGGTTTTAAACAAACTTTTATATACACATGAGTCGGAAAATAGTATTTAAATGATTATTCAAACAATGAATTATCGTTTTGTGCACATTTCCTATAGCAACCCGTCATAGCTTTGACGTATACATTTGCTTTTACGCATATTTATCGAGTCACATATCGCACTTGTACGTAGCGGTCTGCATTTGCTCAAACATCGAATTATACACTGTTTTCAAGCTAGTAATGGCTACTTTTACGTAGGCTTTTCGATTACAGTTTTTCATAACGCATTTTGACAAACTTTCGGAGAGTACGCTCACCCCGAATCCGCTCTGGTTTCACAATTGCCTTAGACGCATAGGTATCGACGCACCTTGAACTCTAAGATTCCCGTCTTCGAGTCCAAGACGCGCTGAACGGGTCCAAATTCCCTCATAATTTGGTGGCGACTCCGAAAACGGCTTTTAAATGATTTTTCAATATTTCTTTAAAATACTTTAAACAAATTACGCAATGACATCCCCCATAGCAAATCGAGCATACTCACAGAGCGCGCTTGTACGCGCCGCTCTTTCACATTATTTTCCCGCGCCGTGCATTCCGCCCCATGACACATTTCGAGGGCGGGCGCGAGCGGGGCGTCGAGAAGGGATCCCCCTAATCCGGTATCCTCAGTTGGCGACTCCGCTGGGGACGAGCTGTTTTTATTTTTTTTTATAGAAAATTAGCTTTTTCTTTTATTTAAAAACACAAGAGGTGAAACTTGAAAACTTGAAAACAGTTTTAAATTCGATGTTTGAGCACATGCAACCGTTTGAGTCGAATCCTCCTGATTCATAACCATACCCCTCGAGGGACGGCCCCAAGTAAAAACTTGCTTCATAAGCGAGTATACTCTGGACACGTCGATCTCTCACCCTTCCACGATCACAAGTATGGCATCCGTACAAGTGAATCGTAGCAGTCAAACTCGAACGCTCTAGACCCCGTATTGAATCCACACTTAAATGTGTGTGATCTTGCGGATAACTCTACACAAACGTTGCGGGAATGACCGGAAGGAACCTTACCCTGAAAGCCAAAAACCCGTGTCTATACGTACAAATGCGAGGCTATAGTACACTCACTATAGTCGTCTTTCAAAATGCATCATACATACGCACTCTACAACATTGCATTTACATTTTCAAAAAGAAATGAACGAACAGTTCTTTTTTTTTTTTTTGCAACTTTTGAAATAACATTTTTCAAAACCTTCTGTATAACCCGGCTGACCTATAGTCATTTCGGATTAGCACGACAACACAGTCTTTCAAAACGCCCGCGAATAATCACTACATTCGTAGGGCCTTTCAAAAACGTAAACGGATTACGCGACTCAGGGTCACTGTAATTCATTTATAGCAAACCATGTTCACATTGCAAAACTCGAGAATATCAACATACTCCGGCAGCATTTACTCAAAACAAACGGCCTCAGCCTTTTACAAACGTTTTCGCAAAACTCTCGTCAAGTCGATTGACCTCTAGTCACTTCGACTTGACAAACATCCCTTACAAACAAGCAAAACTCGGGAATGGTCATACCCAATCCCGTCATTTACGCTGAATCGACTGACCTACAGTCATTTGACTCAGTTCATTTTACACAAAGCACGTAAAAACTATCAAAACCGTTTTTACACACTTTAACATCCCTGACTCGACTAGCCTATGGCTATCTCGAGTCGGATCCAAAACTTTTCACTACAATCCAATGATGAGCCCACGACGACATACTGTTAATACGGCCCCACAGGATTCAAGTACAAAGCATCTTTTACATCGAGATTGGAAATGCGTCAACGCGTCTCTAACTCAAAAGCTCTCAAAACATTTTGTCAAAACACGACGAGCTGTTTTAACAATACTCACAACACATTTTTGAAATAAACATTTTTCTAAAATTTTGCAAACCGACTAACAACCATTTTGGTTTTTAACTAAAACAAACAATCTTTTCAAAACAAAACCCGGGAATAATCATAAAATTCCCGTCGACATTTCAAAAGCATGAGCAGACTACATGACTCCTCGTCGTCATAGTCCTCTTAATACAAACCTTTTTCTGCAAATCATACTCGAGGATAACAACATGTCCTCGATGATTTTTTCACAACATATAAAGCGGCACATGCCCGTTTTAAGCACTTTTGAAATAACATTTTTCAAAATTCTTCAAACAAATCGGCTCACGCCCATTTCACCCAATCACACTTTTACAACTAAGCAAACATGGGAATGCCCTAAAGCAGTCCCTAAGCAAACACGGGAATGCCCAAATGCAATCCCTGAGCAAACACGGGAATGCCCAAAAGCAGTCCCTAAGCAAACACGGGAATGCCCAAAAGCAATCCCTAAGCAGACACGGGAATGCCCAAAAGCAATCCCTAAGCAAACACGGGAATGCCTAAAAGCAATCCCTAAGCGAACACGGGAATACCCAAAAGCAGTCCCTAAGCAAACACGGGAATGCCCAAAAGCAATCCCTAAGCAAAGCCCGGGAATGCCCAAAAGCACTCCTTCGGACTTTTTCCACGGCCATTTCAGGCCCAAGCATCATTTTTACAACCAAGCAAGACCTGGGAATGCCCAAAAGCACTCCCTCGGACTTTTTCCACGGCCATTTCAGGCCCAAGCATCACTTTTACAACCAAGCAAGACCCGGGAATGCTCAAAAGCACTCCCGCGGACTTTTCCCACGGTCATTTCACTAGTGGAAAAAACCCCTATAGTGGCGGTGCAATAGTGTCGGTTTTAAAGGAAATGACACTAAATGTTCAATGGAAGATATATTGTGTCGGTTTAAGTTAAAAACGACACAAAAAGGTAGATTATTTATGGCGGTTGTAAAATAAACCGCCACAATAGATGTTTTCGTGGCGGTTTTAAGTAAAACCGACATTATATGTTATAACATATGGTGGCGGTTTAAGTTAAAAACGACACAAAAAGGTAGAGTATTTGTGGCGGTTTTAAATGAAACCGACGTATTATTTGCCAAAGTGAAATAACATATGGTGGCGGTTGTATATATAACCGACACTATAGATACACAAACTAAAAACAAAACACAAAAACTCAGCCCCTCTTCTTTAATTTAACAAAAGACAAACTCAGCCCCTCTTCTTCAGTGAAACAAACTTCACTGAAACAACATCTCCACCCTCAACATCAGCTGTAACACCCCGTGTTTTTGAAACACATTTTTATAAAAGAATTTAATTCCTTAGATTAAATTCATCCTTTTTCCTTATAATAAAAATGCGACTGAATTTTTTTTCGCTTAACATGTAACACTCCATGTTAAGTTAAGCCTTTTAAAATTGCACAAGTCTTTAATTAAACAATCTCGCTCAATATTTTTCTAACACAATGCGCTACAACTTTTCTCGCACCTGAATTAAAACTATTTTGAATTACTTTGAATTTGAACTTTATTCTTTCATATTCAAACTCGATAAATCAAACGATGAATCCTCGACAAATTTCTCAACGACAAATTTTGGCACGCAAATCAAGGTCAAACTTTGACTAAATGGCCAAGCCACCTAAGTGTGATTAAGTCACCTAATCTTTTCTTAAATATACTTACTCATAATCCAAATCTAATTAAAGTAGTTTAAGTTTAATCATTTTGATTATTACTAACAAAACATATTATATTATTATCAAATTACTATTCCTTTTCCTTTTAGCTAACACTTCCACAAAAAAACTCAATACATTGAGTCTCACTAAGTCAAAACTGATAAACTTTTTGACGTTTGAGCATAATGATTTAATTCGATAACATTCAACAAAAAAAATATATATTTCGACCAAGTAAGATTTTATTTCAAAATTTAGTACCTAGTACCCAATTTTTCTTTCGACTTCGTTTTGAGCTTTATTTTCATTCTTATTTTCGATCTTACTTCTAAATATTATTCTAAGACTATATATTTTATTTTGGGACTTTTCGAGTACGCATAAATCGAAAAATTTGAGAAACAAAAATCGATCCAACTTGACCCACTTGAGCCGTGTTAGCCTTGATGCAAGGCTCAAGACTTGCTTTCCATTTCTCTTCCTCCTAGTCTACACTTTACTACATTGTCAAGTCTTAAGCCACCCTAAATTATATCATCACCTATGCTTGACTATAATCCATGCTTTATACAACTTGTTAAACTCTTGCTTTCACACATACTACTTAATACAAAATACTACAACTACAAGTACTACTACTTCATGCACATTATACTTTCTCCTTTTCCTTACTAAGTCAAGCCACCCTAGTTTCCTTTGCATACCCTAAGCACATGCTCATGTGTTCTCTTCCACTTTGTCTATACTTTAGCATCAAGTCAATTCACCTTACTTAGCTACTAATCCTTAGCACACTCTAGTTTATTTAATTAAAGTTTATGCATTACTATCACATGCTTACATACTACAAAAATTACAATGATCACTACTACTACTACTACTACACGTTTATTACTACTCACAAAGCACAAACAAGACTTTAGCTTTTTTTTTCTTCATGAGCCACCCTATCTTACCATCTACTAATACTCATCATCACATCCTAGGTTGTTTTTAATTAAAGATTATATATATTATCAACACATTATACTACAAACTACAAAGCCTACAAACTACAAAGCTTACAAACTATTACTATCACACGCCTAACACACACACACAAAACACAACTACTATCACATTACTACTACTACACGTACAACATACTACAAACACAACAAATTTGCTAACACTTTCTCTCTAAAAACAAACAAACACAAGAATACAAGTAAGCAAGGTTCATCTTCAACCTCAAGATCTTCATCTCCCTCCTTACACCTTCTTCTTTAAAACCTTTATTTTCATGTCTATAGTTTACCTAAACTCTTAACATACTTCTCCACATTTATGTCCCTTAATCACAACCTCTTTTAAACTTATGAATGAGCATGAAAATAAATCAAAGTAATGAAAAATATTAAAACATCACCTAAACATAAGATACAACTACACTTTACATTTTAGTTTAGTTAGTTTAGTTTTAAAAACAAGTTACTAACTTTCTTATTTTCATGTTTATGTACTAATCTACCAAAGAAGAGGAGCAAGGTGGGAACATCGACTTGAGCCAATTCGATCATATCATCGACCCCGACAATTGCTAAGCTTCGTTTTCACTAACCAAAATAAGGTGCCCCCGCACACTAGGTTTTAATTTTGTAAAATCGCATGCTATAAATGTTATGTGTTATATTTATTGTGTATGACCACCTAGCATCATATGTTAAATTAGGAGACAAAAATCGAAAAATAAAATTGTGTGCTCACCTAAGAAACCACACGGCATTCCCCATTTATTTTGCTTAATTTTTCGTTTTTAATTTTTGTAAATGATATGCTTAAAAGACTTATATAAATGAGTACTAAAAATATGATTTATATGTTGGAGTTCTTTTCTTTACATTTTATTTCATGATGATTTGTGTGTTCTTTAAATGTTTTGATTTTATATGTTAATGTTTTATTATGATTTTTCACTTATGTTAAACACATATATAATATAAAGGAAATAAGATATGGAATTGGAAGTATAAAAATCAAAAATAAAAATTGTAAGTATAGTATACAAGGCCACGATTTTTCTATTATTTTGGACCAATTTTTAGTTTTAATTTTTGAAAATAATAGGTTATGTTAGTTTAGGTTAATTAGACTTGTCACCAAAATTTGGGAAATTTATAAGTCAATATGAAAATTTGAGTTAAAGATGTTCATTATAAAAGCTTAAGTGTTCTTAGTTTTTAAACTAGTTTGATTCAAAAGTTTTATAAAGTTAAAGTTAAATGTTGTTTAAATCCATTAGTGAATAAACACAATACTAAATATATAAGTTAAATAAGCTAAATCATTAAAATATAAAAGTTAGAAATTTAAAGTGAGTAAAAACACTATTCATAAATGAAATAAAATATTTAGTGAAATTACATTTTAGTTTAAATCACTTTAGTATAATTTAAGTAATCATAATATAAAAACTTTAAGTCAAAAACCGATAAATTAGAAAATAAAAATAAAACACCTAAACTAGTTAAGTGCCACGGTTTAGGGTTAAATTTTGGACCTAAAATGAATTTGTCACTTTTTATTTTTATCACTTAAGTAATTAAATTAGTTAAAGTAATGAATTATTAATAAAAACATAAAAAGAAATAAATAGCTAAACCAAATAAAGGGCCACGGTTTTATCACTTAAAATGGGTCAATTTTAATCAAAATGAATTTATCACCAAGTCACTAAAGTTAACTAGTTGTTAGAAATGAATTTTTGTGTAAACCGTGTTGGTTAGAAATGAAATACGTTAAACCATTAAAGGAATGTTTAACCATTATAAAAATGAACTAAATCGTGTGTTACTACCTATGCTTAAATTCGGATGTGGACATACGGACTATTTAAAATGAACTACGACAACCTCACTAAAAATGGAAACCGTTAAATTATTAGTTAAGTATATGGCTAAATAAAACCGAGTCTTACTTTTGAAATATTGTTTAAAATCACTAAGTACAAAATACACTTAACAACTTTGAAACTAGAATCCTACACTTAGGAAATAAACTTGGTTTTGTACCTAAAATAAAATATCTTAAAGTATAAAAATACTAAGTATAAAGATATAATAAAAAAAGAAAAAGAAGAAATACTAAGTATAGAAATACTTACACTTAATAAAAATACGAATAAAATACGAATAAAATACGAAGTATAAAAATACGCATACGTATAAAAATACGTACAAGTACGAAATACTAAAATACAAATACGTATAAAAATACGATGAATAAGATGAATAGTAAAATAATGAATAGTGAAAATAATTAAAACTTACGAACGGACTCAAATAAAATATTTAAGTTTTCTATTTGTTTCTGTTTACCTGAATAACTGCTAGAACTAAATTTTCATTATACAAGTTCGCCGATAATAATTATTATGATTTATCACCTGAGTAATATACGAATGAGAAAATGATGAAGAATGTAAGTGTGAAATACTCGGGTGTCTGCGATGTTAAACGCTATAGGGTCAGGGTTGGTAAGGTAGCCGCATATGGGGACACTATCACGCTTATTAGGTGCTAGTGGTAATTTAATGGCTCTCCTAGTCGTTATTTAACGTGATTTTAAGCCACGGGTATCGATTCGTTCACGGGCCCATATGAGGTAACGGAAAATAACCATTCCCATCCGGGGAATCTGTCGTAGTGTAATAGTCGTACCAATAGGGTAGTGTATGCATACAAAAGACAAGGGACTGATCCTCCTTATTACCTGCTTGATATCTTTAGCAATTAAAGTCCGTTGATGTGACCGGCATGCTATCGCGCGGGCCGCTATTAGGTCTGCATGTTTCCATCCTTACTGGTTTGTTGGCTTATGGTCGTGTTTCATCTTAGATTATCCATGTTGTGTTGGATGTTAGGTAGCTGTATCTTATGCTACTTAGTGTTTGACCTGATGTACGAGTCTGAGTAACTAGTGCACTTTGATAGACTATGAGAGTACACGAGTCGCTCTGTAGTCAAGACTCGCGAGTTATGTTGCTATAGGAATATAATTGAAAAGGGTCGACTACCCTAATATGGATGAAGTGATGATGATTTACCTATATGATTGTGAGTTGAGATAATTTGATGATTAAATTGTTGTGTTACAAGAATTGATATGATCTGATAATTTAATTTTCCATGTTAAATGAACTGTTTTATGTTATGTTTATGAACTGCATTATTGTATGTATATATGTGTTGTTTAGAATGTGCGAAATTTGAAAAAGCTAATTTTGAGAACAGTCCCAGGTACCCGAGACTTGATTGTTGATCTACACAAGGGGATTGAAGGCCTTATTTTATATTTTGAGAGAATGTAATCAATTAAACTCTGTTTTATCTATGACTCTTATTATGTATAATGAGTTGTAATACGATGACAGCTGGTTTTGTAATAAATAGACTTAATTAATATTCCGCCTTAGTTTAATTAAAGTCACGAAAAACCAGGTTATTCTGATTGGTATCGAGTCAGTCTTCATGACCGTGAATGACTTAAAGTTATCTCACATAGCGAGGCGACACCTGGGCCAGACATACATATTAATATATATGTCAGGCATAGACTTATAGGATCAAATAATAAATTAGATTTTTCTTTAATTAGATCACTTAAATAATAACTTTAGATCACTTTAAAGTGTGAGGATGGGTAGAAACCTTAAGGATCGACCATAGGCTAAGGACTTTTAAATAAACTACTTCCCTCAAAATAAAATACACTAACTATTGTATACTTGCTACTTGCTGCGGTGACTGACTCAAACTAACAACTATCCTCGGATATAAAATCGAGATAATAAACTTAATTCTTGAGAAGTACAACGCTGAAGGAGTACCAAACTATACGAAGCGAGGACATCTACCAATTTCTTAACCAATTTCGCTAATGAAATTCTTAAACCTTTTTGATCCTGTCTTTGTTCGATCAAAAATTTATATTCTCTTAATAGCCATCTTATTTCCGTTCAAACAATATTTTCGTTGTTGTTTGACTCCTTTCCTTAAAACCCCTTGTAGATGTCATCAACCGGCGATTCACCATTATGCGGACACGGAAAGGGCAATCGTTCGATTAAGCAGCGCGCCCTACGTGCTTTCATGCCTGCACTTTCGGTCACCCCGGAGCTTGTCTGGACTGACCCTGCCAGGATTGATGCTTACAAGAACTTCTTAGGAAATCCCCCGCGCACATTCGCAGGAGACTGTGACACCTGCTATAGTTGGATACTCGAAATGGAGGCGAAGTTCATTGAGGCAGAAGTTCACGAAGAGTGGAAAGTACGCTTAACCGAGAGGTTCCTCAGAGGTGAAGCTTTCCATTGGTGGTTTACAGTACGTCACCTGTCTACAGTTCGAGGGGATAAGTTTCACGGGTGGAACTTCTTCAAATGCGGTCTCAGGCTTGCATGCCGTGCCATTGCTCAGGGACACACCTTTGATGATGAGCAGGAGGTCAGCGATGCGGAGTCCTCAAACGGACTCTAGATCCTTTTAGCCTTATTAACTACTAGTACGGATAACATTTTGTAAAATCTCTAGATTTTAACTGCCTAACCTCAGTGATTCTGTATGACACTATTAGGAGTCGTTATCCCTACCTTCTACTTTCAGCTATCGGTCTAGGAAATGTATTGGATGCTTTTGCTACTCAAAACCTATGTAACTCTTACCTTGTATTCTATGTTATGCCTCTTTTAGAACTACTCAAATTCATACAATTTAACATTTTACAGAATGGCTGCAAACTTTGTCCCCAACAATGACCTCAACCAACAATTCCTCGAAGAGGAGGCAAGGAGGAGAGGTTTCGAGGATGCAATAATGAAAATCGCTCAGAATACACACCAATATCAGGGTGGCGGGAATAACCAATCCGCATTTGAGAGATTCTCCAAACATAGACCCCAACCATATACTGGCTCTGTCAACCCCACGGTCTTGACAGAATGGATCGAGGAGATGGAGAAATTGCTAGAACTAAGCAAGACACCACCTAACGAAATGGTGAACGTGGTAGCGTACTATTTGAAGGGAGAGGCAAATAGTTGGTGGCGCCTAATCAAAGCCCAATTTCCCCTAAGACTCTATAACTGGAGCGAGTTTAAGACCATGTTGGAAAACAAGTACTTTGGGGAAGAGTTGAAGTGGGAAAAAGAAGAAGAGTTTAGGAATCTAAACCAGGGTGAAATGTCCCTACAAGCTTACACAGAAAAATATCAGGAGCTGTCCAAGTTTGCTCCTAAGATATTGACTAGCGAGGAGGAACTCGCAACTCGTTACGTACGAGGCATGGCTAATAACCTGAGGATAAACATGAGCGGGTTCGGCTGTAAGAACTTTGCCGAAGCCTACGAAAAGGCAACGTGTATCTGGGCCCCCATCCAGAAGGGTGAAGCTGAGGAGAAGAGGAAGAAGAGAACTCTTACGCCTCCTGTGGCGAGTTCCAGTTTTATTCAGAAGCCGACCTTACAACAGAGGAGTTTTCAGAGTCCGAACTTTCAAAACAACAATTTCAACAAGCCGGTTTACAACCGAAACAACAACAACTCGAACCAAGGAAGACTGACTTCTAGCGGTGGAAGAGTTCCGCCGCCTATTATGCGTTGAGCGATTGTCGGTTACATCACAAGGCTCTACACCTGGGAAGCGATTACAGCGGGTCGCCATTCGTCTGTTTCTTCTGCAAGGTAGAGGGACACAAAGCTAACGTATGCCCAAAGAAAGGGACGATGGAGAGAGTAAACACGGGACCGCCGCCTGCGGTTAAGGTACAAGGACGTGTTTACGTTTTGTCAGAAGTTGACGAAGACACCGAGGGTTGCCCTGAAGTAGAAGTCAACACCGGTAAATTTCTGATTAACTCAGTACCTACCTTTGTCTCTTTCAACACATGTACATCCTTGCCTTTTATCTCGTCAAAGTAGTTAACAAGATCCAAACTTTCAAAAAAAAAAATAAATAGTAATAATTTCAAGAAAGTGAGCTATATCAACAAGGTTATCCATAATTCTCGAAAAATTTTATTTTATCATTCAACGATAACCCATATTTCTTTAATTTCAGTAAAGCCCATACTCTCCTTATGATCACTACGACTTTTACCTATTTTTCCCTAAATGCGGATTTTCCTAAAGCTATATATCTCAAGCGTGATCATTAAAAGTAACAATAATAATATTAATATTTACATAAGTTTGAAACTCTTAAGGGGGTAGGATGATTATACCCCAACTCTAATGTAGTTCTAAAAGTTCTTACTTCAACCTACTTTTAGGTTAACACTATTCCTGAAATTTAAATAAACGAGTTTTATTCCTAAAACACTTATTATTTTAATTTCATTTAATTCCGTACAAAACTTCTAGGCCCTACCTTTTTGTGAAACTCTTTCACGTCATTTTCAAAAATAGCTTCCAGCAACATTTCTATATTTATTTAAATAGCTCATTAATAAATGAAACAAGATTTTGTTCTCCAATATTCTCACTTTATCCGACGTTTCTAAATTAATACGAAAACTCAAACTTTTTGAAAAGTCTTATTCCAACAAAACCAAATGTTAAAATCCAAATTTGTAAAATCTCGATATTCTCTCTAGCTGCCTTGTTTAACCTCGAGCAGTTATCCACTCTTTTCAAGTTTCGGGGACGAAACTTTTCTTAAGGGGGTAGGATTGTAACACCCCGTGTTTTTGAAACACATTTTTATAAAAGAATTTAATTCCTTAGATTAAATTCATCCTTTTTCCTTATAATAAAAATGCGACTGAATTTTTTTTCGCTTAACATGTAACACTCCATGTTAAGTTAAGCCTTTTAAAATTGCACAAGTCTTTAATTAAACAATCTCGCTCAATATTTTTCTAACACAATGCGCTACAACTTTTCTCGCACCTGAATTAAAACTATTTTGAATTACTTTGAATTTGAACTTTATTCTTTCATATTCAAACTCGATAAATCAAACGATGAATCCTCGACAAATTTCTCAACGACAAATTTTGGCACGCAAATCAAGGTCAAACTTTGACTAAATGGCCAAGCCACCTAAGTGTGATTAAGTCACCTAATCTTTTCTTAAATATACTTACTCATAATCCAAATCTAATTAAAGTAGTTTAAGCTTAATCATTTTGATTATTACTAACAAAACATATTATATTATTATCAAATTACTATTCCTTTTCCTTTTAGCTAACACTTCCACAAAAAAACTCAATACATTGAGTCTCACTAAGTCAAAACTGATAAACTTTTTGACGTTTGAGCATAATGATTTAATTCGATAACATTCAACAAAAAAAATATATATTTCGACCAAGTAAGATTTTATTTCAAAATTTCGAGAACCTAGTACCCAATTTTTCTTTCGACTTCGTTTTGAGCTTTATTTTCATTCTTATTTTCGATCTTACTTCTAAATATTATTCTAAGACTATATATTTTATTTTGGGACTTTTCGAGTACGCATAAATCGAAAAATTTGAGAAACAAAAATCGATCCAACTTGACCCACTTGAGCCGTGTTAGCCTTGATGCAAGGCTCAAGACTTGCTTTCCATTTCTCTTCCTCCTAGTCTACACTTTACTACATTGTCAAGTCTTAAGCCACCCTAAATTATATCATCACCTATGCTTGACTATAATCCATGCTTTATACAACTTGTTAAACTCTTGCTTTCACACATACTACTTAATACAAAATACTACAACTACAAGTACTACTACTTCATGCACATTATACTTTCTCCTTTTCCTTACTAAGTCAAGCCACCCTAGTTTCCTTTGCATACCCTAAGCACATGCTCATGTGTTCTCTTCCACTTTGTCTATACTTTAGCATCAAGTCAATTCACCTTACTTAGCTACTAATCCTTAGCACACTCTAGTTTATTTAATTAAAGTTTATGCATTACTATCACATGCTTACATACTACAAAAATTACAATGATCACTACTACTACTACTACACGTTTATTACTACTCACAAAGCACAAACAAGACTTTAGCTTTTTTTTCTTCATGAGCCACCCTATCTTACCATCTACTAATACTCATCATCACATCCTAGGTTGTTTTTAATTAAAGATTATATATATTATCAACACATTATACTACAAACTACAAAGCCTACAAACTACAAAGCTTACAAACTATTACTATCACACGCCTAACACACACACACAAAACACAACTACTATCACATTACTACTACTACACGTACAACATACTACAAACACAACAAATTTGCTAACACTTTCTCTCTAAAAACAAACAAACACAAGAATACAAGTAAGCAAGGTTCATCTTCAACCTCAAGATCTTCATCTCCCTCCTTACACCTTCTTCTTTAAAACCTTTATTTTCATGTCTATAGTTTACCTAAACTCTTAACATACTTCTCCACATTTATGTCCCTTAATCACAACCTCTTTTAAACTTATGAATGAGCATGAAAATAAATCAAAGTAATGAAAAATATTAAAACATCACCTAAACATAAGATACAACTACACTTTACATTTTAGTTTAGTTAGTTTAGTTTTAAAAACAAGTTACTAACTTTCTTATTTTCATGTTTATGTACTAATCTACCAAAGAAGAGGAGCAAGGTGGGAACATCGACTTGAGCCAATTCGATCATATCATCGACCCCGACAATTGCTAAGCTTCGTTTTCACTAACCAAAATAAGGTGCCCCCGCACACTAGGTTTTAATTTTGTAAAATCGCATGCTATAAATGTTATGTGTTATATTTATTGTGTATGACCACCTAGCATCATATGTTAAATTAGGAGACAAAAATCGAAAAATAAAATTGTGTGCTCACCTAAGAAACCACACGGCATTCCCCATTTATTTTGCTTAATTTTTCGTTTTTAATTTTTGTAAATGATATGCTTAAAAGACTTATATAAATGAGTACTAAAAATATGATTTATATGTTGGAGTTCTTTTCTTTACATTTTATTTCATGATGATTTGTGTGTTCTTTAAATGTTTTGATTTTATATGTTAATGTTTTATTATGATTTTTCACTTATGTTAAACACATATATAATATAAAGGAAATAAGATATGGAATTGGAAGTATAAAAATCAAAAATAAAAATTGTAAGTATAGTATACAAGGCCACGGTTTTTCTATCATTTTGGACCAATTTTTAGTTTTAATTTTTAAAAATAATAGGTTATGTTAGTTTAGGTTAATTAGACTTGTCACCAAAATTTGGGAAATTTATAAGTCAATATGAAAATTTGAGTTAAAGATGTTCATTATAAAAGCTTAAGTGTTCTTAGTTTTTAAACTAGTTTGATTCAAAAGTTTTATAAAGTTAAAGTTAAATGTTGTTTAAATCCATTAGTGAATAAACACAATACTAAATATATAAGTTAAATAAGCTAAATCATTAAAATATAAAAGTTAGAAATTTAAAGTGAGTAAAAACACTATTCATAAATGAAATAAAATATTTAGTGAAATTACATTTTAGTTTAAATCACTTTAGTATAATTTAAGTAATCATAATATAAAAACTTTAAGTCAAAAACCGATAAATTAGAAAATAAAAATAAAACACCTAAACTAGTTAAGTGCCACGGTTTAGGGTTAAATTTTGGACCTAAAATGAATTTGTCACTTTTTATTTTTATCACTTAAGTAATTAAATTAGTTAAATTAATGAATTATTAATAAAAACATAAAAAGAAATAAATAGCTAAACCAAATAAAGGGCCACGGTTTTATCACTTAAATTGGGTCAATTTTAATCAAAATGAATTTATCACCAAGTCACTAAAGTTAACTAGTTGTTAGAAATGAATTTTTGTGTAAACCGTGTTGGTTAGAAATGAAATACGTTAAACCATTAAAGGAATGTTTAACCATTATAAAAATGAACTAAATCGTGTGTTACTACCTATGCTTAAATTCGGATGTGGACATACGGACTATTTAAAATGAACTACGACAACCTCACTAAAAATGGAAACCGTTAAATTATTAGTTAAGTATATGGCTAAATAAAACCGAGTCTTACTTTTGAAATATTGTTTAAAATCACTAAGTACAAAATACACTTAACAACTTTGAAACTAGAATCCTACACTTAGGAAATAAACTTGGTTTTGTACCTAAAATAAAATATCTTAAAGTATAAAAATACTAAGTATAAAGATATAATAAAAAAAGAAAAAGAAGAAATACTAAGTATAGAAATACTTACACTTAATAAAAATACGAATAAAATACGAATAAAATACGAAGTATAAAAATACGCATACGTATAAAAATACGTACAAGTACGAAATACTAAAATACAAATACGTATAAAAATACGATGAATAAGATGAATAGTAAAATAATGAATAGTGAAAATAATTAAAACTTACGAACGGACTCAAATAAAATATTTAAGTTTTCTATTTGTTTCTGTTTACCTGAATAACTGCTAGAACTAAATTTTCATTATACAAGTTCGCCGATAATAATTATTATGATTTATCACCTGAGTAATATACGAATGAGAAAATGATGAAGAATGTAAGTGTGAAATACTCGGGTGTCTGCGATGTTAAACGCTATAGGGTCAGGGTTGGTAAGGTAGCCGCATATGGGGACACTATCACGCTTATTAGGTGCTAGTGGTAATTTAATGGCTCTCCTAGTCGTTATTTAACGTGATTTTCGCCCTGGGTATCGATTCGTTCACGGGCCCATATGAGGTAACGGAAAATAACCATTCCCATCCGAATGCGTCAGAGTGTAATAGTCGTACCAATAGGGTAGTGTATGCATACAAAAGACAAGGGACTGATCCTCCTTATTACCTGCTTGATATCTTTAGCAATTAAAGTCCGTTGATGTGACCGGCATGCTATCGCGCGGACGCTTATTAGGTCTGCATGTTTCCATCCTTACTGGTTTGTTGGCTTATGGTCGTGTTTCATCTTAGATTATCTATGTTGTGTTGGATGTTAGGTAGCTGTATCTTATGCTACTTAGTGTTTGACCTGATGTACGAGTCTGAGTAACTAGTGCACTTTGATAGACTATGAGAGTACACGAGTCGCTCTGTAGTCAAAACTCGCGAGTTATGTTGCTATATGAATATAATTGAAAAGGGTCGACTACCCCGAATATGAATGAAATGATGATGATTTACCTATATGATTGTGAGTTGAGATAATTTGATGATTAAATTGTTGTGTTACAAGAATTGATATGATCTGATAATTTAATTTTCCATGTTAAATGAACTGTTTTATGTTATGTTTATGAACTGCATTATTGTATGTATATATGTGTTGTTTAGAATGTGCGGGGCTGAAAAAGCTAATTTTGAGAACAGTCACAGGTACCCGAGACTTGATTGTTGATCTACACAAGAGGATTGAAGGCCTTATTTTATATTTTGAGAGAATGTAATCAATTAAACTCTGTTTTATCTATGACTCTTATTATGTATAATGAGTTGTAATACGATGACAGCTGGTTTTGTAATAAATAGACTTAATTAATATTCCGCCTTAGTTTAATTAAAGTCACGAAAAACCAGGTTGTTACATCAGCGGCCACCAACACCATCAGCAACGTCACCGACAATACTCCTCTCTCCCTCTCGACACCAACACCATCATCAACGCTTCTTGCCGCCACATACAGGTAAATTCTCCCTCTCATCTCTTTTTTAAAATTAGGGTTTATATTTGATTTCGACTCAATTGAAACATAAATTCATGAGTGGGTTTGTCGATTTTCGGTGATTTGTCGGAGTTTTGTGTAGTGTTTTGACCTAATTTTTGGAGGTTTTTGTTCGTCGGAGTGTTGTGTTTTTGGAATTCGATTTTCGGTGATTTGTAGGAGTGTTGTGTAGTGTTTTGACCTAATTTTTGGAGGTTTTTGTTCGTCGGTGTGTAGTGTTTTTGAAATTCGATTTTCGGTGATTTGTCGGAGTTTTGTGTAGTGTTTTGACCTAGTTTTTGGAGGTTTTTGTTCGTCCGTGTATAGTGTTTTTGGAATTTGATTTTCGATGATTTGTCGGAGTGTTGTGTAGTGTTTTGACCTAAATTTTGGAGGTTTTTGTTCATCCGTGTGTAGTGTTTCGGGGAATTTAATTTCTGTGATTTGTCAGAGTATTTTGAACTGCCGTTTGTGTGTGATTTTCTCCGTTGATTCCAGAGTATTTTGAACTGCCGTTTGTGTGTGGATTTCTCCGTTGATTCCGAGGAGAACTTCTGTGCTGTATGTGTACAATAATCGAGAAGTTGCGTAATAGAATCTATGTTATTTTGACGCTTCAATTTAGAACAAACAACTGAAATTTCGCAGAAAATGGCCGTGTTCAACACTGCGTATACATTGTATTTTATTTGTGATATGAGTAGGAGGATTGTGAAATTTTGGGAGTTGAATTTCCGTGATTTGTCGGGAATAGTATGAATTGCTGGCTGTACGATTTTCTACTTCGATTCGCAAAAAAATTATGTGCGTATGCTATCCAATAATCCAGAAATGTGAGTTTGAAGAACTAATACTTGTATGCACAAAGAGGAATATAATGTATTTTATTGTTTATTCAATCCGTTTTTGTTAATAGTTGCATAAATACGAAAGTAGTAGGTACAATCCATTTTTATTCAATCCGTTTTTGTTTATTCAATCCGTTTTAGTCTTCGTAGAGACGGTTTCACTCCTTAATAATGCCCAACATAGGATGTGAGTGGTGGGTAATAAGTTATAACGTATATTCTGAAAAGTTGAACGATCGTTAGATGAAGCGGTGTTTATCCTAATTTTGAGTTTGATATGGCTTTTTTTGGCGTATTGAATTAGAAATGGCTACGTAAATTATTGTGCTATCGTATTCCTCTTGTTACTATTAATTCTTTTTTTAAATTTAAAATTGCCCGCTTGCAATTTCTTACATGATCTCATTTAAACTTTTTGCAGGTGCATTATATTATACCCAAGGTGACGATATGCATGTGTAGGTGATTTTAAAGAGTTTAACCAGCTCAAACCAGGTTGTTTGTTGGTGTAGCGTAATAGAGAGCTGGCTTAGTTAATTCAGTATAACTTGTTTTTGTGATAGTTACACTATTATTTATGTGTATTTGATCTACATTGAGCATTGACGTTTTCTTAGAATTTATATTAGTACTTTGGGAGATTGTGGTTATATATGTTTGCATTTTATTGTTTGGATATTGTGTTGATGTTTGTAGGAATTACGAATATAGGCAACGAAATAATTAAATATATTTTAAAAAAAAAAAATCCCTTGTGGCGGTTGTAAGCAAAAGCGACACAATAGACAACTTTCATTAGATCTATAGTGGCGGTTTTAACTAAAAGAGCCATTTTATTTGACATTTTTGGTGTCGGTTTTTAAAAAAACCGCCATTGTATGTTCACTCTATAGTGGCGGTTCTAACCGAAACCGCCATTTTTTTTTGACTTTTTGGTGTCGTTTTTAAAAAAACCGCCATTGTATGTTCACTCTATAGTGGCGGTTCTAACTGAAACCGCCATTTTTTTTGACTTTTTGGTGTCGGTTTTTAAAAAAACCGCCATTGTATGTTCACTCTATAGTGGCGGTTCTAACTGAAACCGCCATTGTATGTTCATTCTATAGTGTCGGTTCTAACTGAAACCGCCATGTATGTTCATTCTATGGTGGCGGGTTTTTGAACCGACACGAATAATATATACGTCCCCCATTTATACGTCGTACCATAACCGCCACTATTGGGGTTTTTTCCACTAGTGTTTCGGCCCAAGCACCATTTTTACAACCAAACAAGACCCGGGAATGCCCAAAAGCACTCCCTCGGGCTTTTTCCACGGTCATTTCGGCCCAACCATCATTTTTACAATCAAGCAAAGCCCGGGAATGCCCAAAAGCACTCCCGCGGACTTTTTCTTCGGTCATCTCGACCAAAGCCTCACTTTTACAACCAATCAAACCCGGGAATGCCCAAGCGCAGGCCCGCGGACTTTTGCTTTTTAGTTGAACGACCCATAATCATGCCGACTAAGCTTTTTCAAAATCAAAAACGGCAGAACGTGCAGGACTGTTCTCATCGCATTTCAAGCATCTCCGACTTAACTAGCTAAACGCTCTCAAGTCGAATCCTTTTCCATGCATCTAGGCTCGAGCCCTCAACGATGAACCGTTAACATGGGCTCGACAGATACAAAGCAAACACATTTTAACATCGAGACGAGATGCGCGCACGCATTTTCGCCTCAAAAAGGCTTCGTAGGCACAACATTGTTCCTAAAGCCACACACTCTCATTTTTGAAATAAGCTCTTTTCAAAAATCTTTTCACTTTTGCAAAACAAGCAACACACTCTCATTTTTGAAATAAGCTCTTTTCGAAAATATCCGTGTTTTTACAAGACAAGCAAAACTTTTGCATTCTGAAATAATCACGTTTCAAAATTCCCTCAACTTCGAAATAAACACTTTTCGAAATTCCGGGTCAAACCAAATAGTCTTTCACTATTTCGATTTGACCCACTAAGCACTCTTTACAAGTCACTCGGGAATAATCATCACATTCCCGAATCTTGTCAAAGCACAAATGGACTACACGGCCCTTGGCCATCGTAACCTATTTATCTCAAAACATTTTCTTAAAGCAAAACCCAAGAATCTCGTCGCATTCTTGGAGATTTTTCATTCTAAGCGGCCCGCGGCCCTTCACATTTTGAAATAACATTTTTCAAAATTTCCGTGTCAAGTCAACTAGTCCGTACCTAGTTCGATTCGACCCAATCACAAATCTCTGCAACCGTCCGGGAATAATCACTACATTCCCGAGACCTTACAAAACCGTCAATGGACTACATGACTCGCGGTCATTGTAACCCATTTATTACAAAGCATTTTCAAACCCGAGAGTGGTAACTCATTCTTGTGGACCTCTTCTCAAAAGCAAATCAAGCGGCTCACGGCCTTTTAACATCTCTTTCGAAATAAGCACTTTTCGAAATCTACGGTTCAAATGGCCTACCGCCATTTTAATCCAAGCATCTCTCTTTCACGAAACAACACAACCCGGGAATGAACTAGCATCATCCCACGGTTTCTTCACGGTTAGACCAAGTGGCTCATAGTCGCTTCAATCTAACCCTTCTTCAAACAAAATGCATGAAAACGAGCATAACCGTCTTCATTGCATTTTCAAGCGCCATTGGTTCGGGTAGCCTATCGCTACTCCGAATCGACTCACGTTTTCATCGCAATCTGACGACAAGCCCATAACAACACACCGTTAACACGGGCTTATCGGATTCGATCTCAAAACACTTTTTGCATCGAGCCAATATGTGACAACGCATTTCAGCTCAACAAAACATCCTGCTTTTGTCGAAAACAAAACTTTTTGCAAAATTAAAATCGAATCTACGTATGCGTTAACCGAGTATCGACACGAGCATCAACCACATCTGAGACATGCGCGTCTCGAGCATCCAGCAAAGCGTCCACCAAGGCACCAACGACGGTCTCGAGGCCCACATAAAGCGGCTTGCAATATTTTCAATACGGGTCGAGTCTTAAGCATCGAGTCAATGTCTGTCAGTCTAGGACAATCGAGTCTTGGAGTACGACATTTTAACAAATTGATAAAGGAACAAGTTTGCCAACAACTCAGCTTCTTTTTCTTACACAAAAATCATTCTGCACCGACATACATTGCATCCTAGGAGTAGTCATCCGAAGGAGGTCTGGACCGGATACAAAGGTCAAAGACAACAACAATACAAGACACAAAAACAAGAAGGCTTCCGACGACTAAACACCTAAGGTCCGGTAGTCAACTTTTGATCTACTACTCCACTGCTTTTGGAAGAGGATCCATTAATTTGGAGCTCCACAGTGATCATGAATTTGATCATGACCAAAAGTACGAGTATTCCTGGATCGCCCTCCGCGTACTCGATCGCGTGCCTAATAAGCAAACGAACTTATCAGAGGCGTCTGGCGTGATAGACATACGATCACAAGCGACCACCGAACCGCAGGGTCTAGCAAAGGCAAACCACAAGCCCAGGCCACAAAAGGCGTGACATATTCTCAAATACAGACGAGAAAGCAAAAAAAGCAAAAGCAAAAACAGAGCAAAAGCAAAAAGGAAAAAAAAAAAAAAAAAAAGTCTCAAAGCTCTGGAGCAAGGGACTAAGCAAAAAAAGCCTAAAAAGCCCTCAAGCAAGTGGTGAAGCAAGCAAAAGGCAAGAAGCATTGAAGCCCACAAACAAGTGGCATAGTCTCTGAATTTCCAAATCGAAGACTCGGCAGAAACAACAAGCGGCCTAGATCAACTAAGGAGAACTTACCCTTAGGATGCAATGTATCGAGGTTAAACACATAACACACTTCACGGACCGGCATGTCCTTAAACATGCACTTTTTTTTTTTACAAACACAATTCTACAGACCGGCATGTCCTTAAACATGCACTTTTTTTACAAACACAATTCTACGGGCCGGCATGCCCTTAAACATGCACCCTTTACAAACACAACTCTTGGGCCGGCATGCCCTTAAACGTGCACCTTTTACAAATACATTCTACGGGCCGGCATGCCCCTAAACGTGCACTTTCAAATTCTCTACAAAAACAAATACAATTCAATGGGCCAGCATGCCCCTAAACATGCACTTTCAAACTTTATACAAAAAAGCAAACACAACTCTTGGGCCGACATGCCCTTAAACATGCACCACCCGAACTACGCTGGTTTGATTCCACAATCGTGGATACGTAGGCCGCTCACCCGAGCTCAACCAACCCTTTACAAAAATCCACAAAACATTCTTCTGTCGAAAGCTCATTAAGCTAAAGACGTGTCCACACCAAAATCACAACCCAAAAAGCAAATTGTTCCTTTATCGAGGCATCTAAAACAAATACGTCGAGGCAAAATTGTCATAGACCTAGGAGTAGTACTCTGCTTTTTAGTCTAACTCTGTTTTGCAGGAACAACAGCATCCTACCGAAGACAAGCAAACACCACTGGGGGCTCTAACAACGCACGTGTTCCCAAATGTGAGATTCATGCAACCATCGAGTCTCGAGTTACGCATATGATTCGTCTTTGTCTTTCAAAGTTTTCGGCATCCCAAGCATTCCATAAACATCGACTCACACATCGAGTCGATTCTCTTCCAATCAACACGCAATTTTGGCGTCAAGACCAATTTGGCGACATTCAAACCGCCCTTTGCAAAACTTTTCAGTTTTTAAAACACTATCACAGGCCGGCATGCCCTTAAACATGCACGAGGCAACACGTCCTTCAAACAGCTCGTCATCATTTTCAAAAGCATTTTTCAAAAATTAACTCAACACTCGGGTTAATACATTTTGAACAAAAGCATTTTCAAAAACACTTTGCATTTTCGAACGACTCTTTTTGAAAAACACATTTCAGATATAGTCTTTTCTTGAGCACTAACCCTGCAGGTACAATGCAAAAGGCAAGGTTGACAAAGAGCATGACATGAGTAACCATCCACGCAGTCAAGTGCAACGACTACACACAACAGCACAAGACACACTCTACCTAGCGCTACTGGAAGCACCCTACTCAAAACACAACTAGATACACCTCTTCAACCACAACCGCCAACGCAACCGCAGCCATTCAAGCTTCACAAACACAACGGAACGCATCCTCCTCTCCCCTACAAAACGAACGCAAAACACAAATCCCCGTCAAACGGAAGCACACCTACGATATCTAAATTGACACCCCTACTTGCCTAAGCTAGGAACCCCTTCCGAAGCGGGAAAGCTACATCACCACTTACTCACCCACAAAAAACAACAATTAGCCCATGCACCATAAACGCAACATGCGATTACTCACCCACAAAAACAGGGGGCTGGCACCTCACCTTAGATCACATATAAACACGACAAATAGATGTCCCTTGCGAACATCCCAAAACAAAAACAAAAGCCCTACCTCGATAGGTCTACAAACAGATGTCCCTTGCGAACATCCCAAAGCAAAAACAAAAGCCCTACCTCCGTAGGTCTACAAGCAAATCTTCCTCGCGAACACCCTAAACAAACAAAAAACAAAAAGCCCTACTTCGATAGGCGAACAAAAACAAATGTTCTTCACGAACACACTACAACAACAAATACAAAAGCCCTACTTCAATAGGCAAACAAAAACAAATGTTCCTCACGAACAACCTAAACAAACAAAAAGCGAAAGCCCTACTTCAGTAGGCCCACAAATAAAAAAACAGATGTTCATCACGAACACCCTACAGCTACAAAAGCAAAAGCCCTGCCTCGATAGGCACACAAACAAACCGATGTTCATCACGAACACCCTACAACTACAAAAGCAGAAACCCTGCTCCGATAGGCATATAAGCAAATTTTTTCACCGTGCAACAAAAACAAAAGCCCTACTTCAATAGGCCAACAAAAAGATGTTCTCACGAGCATCCCAAAACTCCACACAAGCAAAAGCCCTATCTCAATAGGCCTGCAACCAGACATCTCTACACTAAAATCTCGCAACCATCATCCAAACAGGAGCTTGCACAACGGACCGACATGTACTTAAACATGTACGACGGACCAACATGTCCTTAAATATACACGACGGACCGACATGTCCTTAAACATGCACGATGGCCCGGCATGCCCTTAAGCGTGCACCCCCTGCAAACAAGCGGGCCGGCATGCCCTTAAACGTGCACCTCCTACAAAGCAAATGCATGGGCCGACATGCCCTTAAACGTGCACACCATTCACAAAATGCAACTCCGAACTACGCCGGTTGATTCCATTTTACATGGATACGTAGGCAGCTTGCAAAAAGCACAAACGATATTCAACACAAAATGACACGCCTGACACTTAATAGGGTCAAAGGCAAAGTCAACACAAAAACGACACACCCAAAGCTTAAACAAGACAAGGGTACAGTCGACACAACATTCAATACAAAACGGCACGCTTGAGACCTAGACAAGTCAAAGGCATAGTCATCACAAGATTCGTCTCAAAACCCAAAAGGTTAAAAGGCGACATTCAACACAAAAAGACACGCCCGACACTTAAAAAGTCAAGGGTACAGTCAACACAAAAATCTAACGTAAAATCAACTCTAAATCCAAAACTTTAAACAGTCGAGGGTACACAACTGCTTACACAAAAAAGCAGACGAGACAAACGGAGGCAAAAACCTTCATTTCATTAATTATAAAGAAAGACGATTACGTTTTGGACTTTTCGTCTCAAGAGCATAACACAAACAACAACAAAGCACAAAAGCAAAATCGAAAAGCAGGAATACAGCTCAATCCACGGGCTACATTCAAAAGCAAAGACACACACGCAGCTACTACAAGTTTGACTAACGTTTTAACATCAAAAACTAACTCAAACTGGGGGCTAACTTTTGAAGCAAACACCGCAAGTTTGACTAACGTTTTAACATCAAAAACTAACCCAAACTGGGGGCTAACTTTAAAAGCAAAACCACAAAGTTTCTCCTCCGCACAGCACAAACATTCACGGTTCAGGCGTCTCCTTCAAACCGCCGTCAAGATCGTGACATACAAGCACACGAAACACTTGCAAGGTTCGAGCTTTCAAAATACAACGCGCAAAAACATTCCCTTCTCATGAGGATGCATCCTAGCATACATCCCAAACGAATATACAAACACAAAACGTCATACGAAGAACAAAAAACACAAACAACTACCTCCCAAGCAGACATACGCCTACAAAAACAATAAGCAACCGCAACAAATTACACGTCCCAAACACGCACATGCACTTTAAAAAGCAACAGAACGCAAGCACCAAAAGGAAAATCCCGAACATGAGGTTCAAACGAGAAAACAAGCTCTCTCCACGACAAGACATCTAACAAAAAGCACTAGCAGAGCTAATTCAAAACTAGTTTCAGCTCAACTTTCTCCCGAAGGCAAGACAAGCTATACACCTGATAGCACAAACCAACATAACATAAACAAACGCACCACACAATCACACTACAACATGAACAAATCACCTCACACAGAAACGGTTTAGCAAAACCTCAAATTGCCTCACACAAAAACGGTTTAGCAACACCTCAAACTGCCTCACATAAAAATGGTTTAGCAACACCTCAAACTGCCTCACGCAAAAACGGTTTAGCAACACCCCAAAACTGCCTCACGCAAAAACGGTTTAGCAACACCTCAAACTGTCTCACGCCAAAAACGGTTTAGCAACACCTTAAACTGCCTCACGCGAAAACGGTTTAGCAACACCTCAAACTGCCTCAAGCAAAAACGGTTTAACAACATGTCAAACTGCCTCACGCAGAAACGGTTCAACAATACCTTACACTGCTGCACTGATACATGTTATTTATATTGATTTTATGCCCCTAGTTTAGTCGCATTTAGCTTGCATTTATTCGTATTCATTATGATTTTATGAGCTATTTGTTATATTTCTCGATACTGCTGCCTTTCATTTATATTTTACAGGTTTTGGTGGTTTTGAGCCAAAACCCGGGACAATTGGAGCATTACGAGAATCAAGATGAGAAGACCAAGCTCGAGCTCGCGCAGGAGCTCGGGAATACAAACCAAAGACTAAAAGATCAAAAGGCCACGAGTTTTAACAAAGGCCCAAAAGGATTTAGGGCCCAAGTGAAGGTTGAAGAGCCGGCCCAAATAAATGGGGACCGGCCGGTCCAAGCCAGGCCGGCAGCCGGCCGGCCGGCTGAGGGGCTTTTTCTGCGGGTTTTGTTTTATTTCGTGTTTAATTATTTGGAAACTCTATATATATAGACTTTAGGTCGAAAGTTAGAGTTATGCTTTATTTTTACATTAGTTCTCCAAGTTTTGTTTACTGTTATTTACTTTCTGTCTTTTCAACTCAAAAACTTTAGTTTAGTTTTCATGATCGATTCAGTTGTAACCGTCGGTACTCCGTAAAATTCCAGGTTTTAATTTCAATTGCTATTCATTCATCATGTTTACTTCTTTTGATTTTATTGCTTTGATTGTTATTATGTCTAGCTAATTTCCCAATTAGGGTTTAGGGAATTTGTGATATTTGGTTCAGGGGCATGTTTTAGGATTAAACTGGTTGAATAAATTGTGCACTTGATTTCTTTCTACGCGTTTTATGCCAATTGAATTAAGATTATTTCGCCTGATCAACGATTTGTCTGAGTTTAATTGAACCCGAGTAAGTTTTAATTTAAGATCGAAAGCCGAGTTAAAACTAGACTTACGCGAGATTGATAAGTTGAATTTAGTAAGTTGCGAGAGCCCGCTAAATTTGCTTAAGGCTAAAATTGACTCGAGAGAGCGTTTTATAAACCTACTCATTTGCACAGTTTATCGCTTCCTTCTTATAAATTTGAGTTCCTAAATCATTGTCATAATGAACCCGATGCCCTAATCTTCCCCCTTATATATTTCTATTCATCTTACTTTTGCCTTAGTTTAGTTCAAACAACTCCTTTTCATACCTTTGAGTTAGACCTGTTTACTCCGTCTTTAGCTTAAACTACACCGTTTCTCTGTGGATACGATCCTGCTTGCCGCTAGCTACTTGTTAGTGTTTTTGTAGGTTTATTTTGACAGGGTGATACGACTTAGCCTTATCAATTTTGGCGCCGTTGCCGGGGAAACGGCTTTGCTAGTTTTAGTTTTTGTTTAGTTGTGTTACAGGTTTTTCTCTGTTGTCTCAAGGAACCTAGTTCCTTGAGACCGTTTCTCATCTTTTGCTTGTAGTTTTGTTTATGCACAGGTCACCTACAGGTTTAGTTCCATTTGAGCCTGAACCTGAGCGCGCATTACACCGACTGCGCAAGGAAGCGATTAAAATCGCAAATTTTGATCTTGAGGAAGCGTCGCATTCGGAGTCTAGTGCGGTATGATCGTCCTACGAAGAGGACACACCTCCTATTACTCCAACTTGTTCTCCACCACGCGTGACTATGCCTAAACTATATAGTCACTCGTTACCCAAGACCGAGTCGATCCCGCAAGGATTTACGATACCAAATACGGTCCAAGGGAACTTCGAGATTCGCCCCGCCTTTCTTTCTTTGGTGGAGCGTAATCAATTCGGCGGCAACCCTACAGAGGATCCCGGGAAACATATGCAGGTTTTTACGGATTACTGCTCAACAATCAAGCAGAATGGGATTACTCAAAACCAGATTAGGGAGATGCTCTTCCCTTTCTCTTTACGTGATCGAGCGCGGGATTGGATCACGGATCTGGACAAAATTGCCGCGGGTATTACGGATTGGCCAAGTCTAGCTCTTGCATTCTATCGCAAGTACTATCCTCCGGAGCGGACTAACCAACTCCGTAGTCAGATTCAGGGGTTCCAGCAAAGTTTTGATGAGACACTAGCTGAGGCGTGGGACCGTTACAAACGGTTAATTCGTGAATGTCCGCATCACGGGTTGGGTGATTGGTTGATTATAATGACGTTTTATAATGGGTTGTATGCCGAGAGTCGCGCTATTCTTGACTCAGCCGCGGGAGGTCGATTTGCTAATAATACGGATGACGATAAAGCGTGGCAGTTGATCGAGGAAATGGCTATCCATTCGGCCCAGTTTGGTAAGCCTAGGGGTAATTCACGGTCCGCGCACAACGACCGTGGAAATGAGAGTATAAGTGCTGTTATGAGTCAACTTTCCGAAATTTGAATAAAAAGTTCGATGCTATGCGAGGGAGCGATTAAATCGAGTGCCCAGGTTAATGCTATTGCGAGGGCACGATTGAGGTTATTCTACGAGTGCAGCTGCGCCCAGGAAGCGAGGTTCTGGCGTATCAGTCTTATCCTCAAAACCTGCCGTACCAGAATCAACCGGGTTATGATCGGTCACTTCTATCCTATCGTAACCAGAACGTGCTTAACCCGACTCCCCCACCACCACAAACTCAACCCTACCAACCTCCCTACAAAAATCAACCTTCACCCAACTACCAAAAACCCGCCTATACACCACCACCTCCTCCTACACAGGTACCCGATCCTATGGCCGAGATGAAGGCCATGATGATGCAGATGTCGCAAGTAACGTTGTCCGTGCAAAAGTCGCAAGAGATGATGCTGCAGCAGATGCAAAAGGACGGGCAAGCTAAGGACACTGCGATAAAATTGTTGGAGAATCAAGTGGCGCAGCTCGCCGCTTCGCAAGCGTCCCGCCAACCGGGTACCCTTCCGCCTCAAGGTAATCCTCCTAAACCTCCGCACGATACTGCATGTGCGATTACGTTGAGAAGTGGGTCAATGTATGGTGACCCTATGAACTTGGAGGACGAGGAGGAGAATGGGGATGCAAGCACGGTGAAACCGTGTAGTCAGAGGTCACAGCCGGTCGACCGGCAGCCGGTCGTCCAACCGGCTGGACCTGCTGCTACGGGGAAGAATGATTCGGGTATTATATCTGGTGTTCCTGTTGCTACTCCAACGCCCCCGATTCAGATCAAGCTCCCATTTCCTGGTCGTCAACGAGGTGCAGAGCCCGAGGCTAAGTTCAGGAAATTCGTCGACGTCATCAAGGCACTTCAGGTAAATGTTCCTTTTATTGACCTTGTGACTCAAATACCTGCGTACGCTAAGTTTTTGAAGGAGGTCTTATGTAACAACCCGGATTTTCCAACAAAATAAAATAAAGAAATAAAAAGATTTTAAAGAGAAAATGAAAATAAAATGAAGACCACGGTGGCGGAAACACCGGGTAATCCGAGTCGTCACTCACTAAACAAAAACAAGCTAAAAGAATAGGCCTTGAGGCCTAGCAAACGGGGAGTAAATACCCCTTACAAACCAAAACCTCCAAAGTAGAAAAGTATGAAAATGATAATAAATCTAAACATCCAAACAGGTCTAATCCAAAATCTCATCAAAGGCTAGCTATAGGTCATCCTCACGGCATCCTCACTTGACAAACCCGAACCCGCGCTAACCTGCCACAAAGAAAGTAACAGCCACAATCAGTGGGGAGTAACTAGGTGCTCCCCAGTCATATTTCAACATAATCAACATAAACAACAATACAACCCAAATGCACAACCAAGATAGGTCATCCTCAAGCTAACCCAATAATCAACTAACTCAACTTGTGACCTATAATCAAAATATAAACAGCCAACCATCTTACAGATCATACTAGCTCAACCTGTCATCAACAAAGTGACAGTCAACAACCAACCTGAATGTCATCAACAAAGTGACAAGCAATAACAACAATCAACAATCAATCGCAAGAGTAAGCACGGAGAACTGGGTAACCACATAACCGTGAATCACCCCGGACCTCACCCTAACCGGTGATACCTCCAAATCCTATGGCGGAACCACATAACCGTGAATTCCCTTTTAAAATGGACCTCACCCTAACCGGTGATACCTCCTTTGTCGTAATTTGGCCAAACCTCACCATAACCGGTGACGACATACAACTTACCATAGTCTCTAACCATAACCGGTTGAGAACCCAAAGGGCGGCATCCGTCCTACAAAAGACGTCGTATCTCCTCACGCACGAGCCATAACCGTACCCGTACGCACACTTAACTCAAGCATACAAATAAGCCAATTCAATAACCTGAATTAACTCATAACCAACATAAGCCAATCCAATAACCTGAATCAACTCATAATCAACACCAAATTAATTATTCCTTTACTCAAAATCATCACAACATCCATCTTAAACTCATTAACAACAAATTTATCCATTTAATAACCATCTCATAATCAACCTCAACGTTATTGTGATCAACAATATAATAAACCATCTTAATACGGAGTAAGTAACCTTACAACCCAATAATAACCACAACAAACCCCTATTACGGAGTAATTAGACTTTTAACTCAATAATAACCATAATAAAGCATCATATCATCCCAAAGTTATCACCTCTACTCAACTTAATAACAATATAACCCAAATTCAATATAACAATCACCCTAAATCATTCCATAAGACATATTAGTGTGAGACCAACACAAAAAAGACCAAAGAACATGATTTCATAGCACAATCAACCCAAAGTTCATAGCTTTACATACATAACAACAATCAAATCATCCTCAATCAATCATATGGTCTCACACGAGTCAAAATATCACTAAGGCTACACCTAGTTACCTTATTAAAGCACAAAAATCAAGCATAATCTTCCTCCTCGATGTGGATGGTGCCCTCCTCCATGAATTCACCTTCTCCTTTGACCACACACACAATTCATACACAAAATATAAGAATAAACCCTAACAATAAAGAATAATAGCTAAACTATCAAAATTATACTAAGAACAAAGAAAAAACGAAAGATTACCGAAGGAAGAATGATAGGAATTGAATTAGGGTTGAATAGGATGAATCTTGATGAGTTTCCATGAAGTTGTGTGTGAGAATTGATGAGGAACAAGGAGAGAGAAGAGAGGATTAGGGTTTTACAATAATGATATGAGAGATTAATGAGGTAATTAGGGCTTAGGAGAAGTTATAATACGTATAAAATAGGTTAGAATAAGTCACGGATTGAAGAACAAACGACGCGCACAAAACAGGGTAGCTCGCGGCCTGCTCGCGGGTTGGTCGCGGCCCTCTCGCGGTTTTCTTCTGTTTTTTTTTTGGCAGTTGCGACGGCGTCGAAAAAATACGCAGTTTAGCCTTTTGAATCGCCTCAATCGGAGTTCGTATGAGGAAATTACACCGTTTTTAAGTTCTGACTACAGTGTAACTTAATCCACGCGACAAGTGAACTGATTTTCTCGAGCTAAAAATGAGAAAATCAAGAGAAATGAATTACGAATATTATTGAGACGAACAATTTAATATTAGGAAAAGTCGGGGTGTTACAATCTCACCACCTAAAAAGAAGTTTCGTCCTCGAAACTTGAGAACACAGAGGATACCCAAACAAGTGAGGAAAAGACTACTCCCTACGATTTCCATTCTAAGGACAACTAACTCTACTCACTCCAATAACGAAAAGATAGCTCTCCTAACCTATGTCAACTCCACCAAACCACACAATCCTCCAAGACAAGTGCACACTCGGACAACTAGTACTCACAAGATAAGCAGTTAGGATGGATCTTCCCAAAAGAAGTAGGGATACCCAAGAATAGGAATGAACTTGGAATAGTGTCTTCCCGTGGAAGAGTAATAAGAGTATCCACGGAAGTAGAGGAAGTGAACTAAACTTTCTCGATCAATGAAGCGGAAATGAATGACAAAGAGGCACCAGTATCACTGTAGCATCCTTTAGTCGGCGGATACGTTGCAAGTCGTTGTTGGCTCCTCCTCCGTTTTAGGTCATCTGCAACACAAAAGCATAGGTGATAGCGGCATTTTACTAAACATGCCACTTCAAATAACTACTCAAACGCATACAAAACAACGTAAACCCCCTAGTGTGTCTACCCCAACGCTCTCACTCGGTGTTCTAAGTCAAACCTACTCACTCGACTAAGAGAGTTGGGAGCGTATTCGCTCTGATACCAACTGTAACAACCCGGATTTTCCAACAAAATAAAATAAAGAAATAAAAAGATTTTAAAGAGAAAATGAAAATAAAATGAAGACCACGGTGGCGGAAACACCGGGTAATCCGAGTCGTCACTCACTAAACAAAAACAAGCTAAAAGAATAGGCCTTGAGGCCTAGCAAACGGGGAGTAAATACCCCTTACAAACCAAAACCTCCAAAGTAGAAAAGTATGAAAATGATAATAAATCTAAACATCCAAACAGGTCTAATCCAAAATCTCATCAAAGGCTAGCTATAGGTCATCCTCACGGCATCCTCACTTGACAAACCCGAACCCGCGCTAACCTGCCACAAAGAAAGTAACAGCCACAATCAGTGGGGAGTAACTAGGTGCTCCCCAGTCATATTTCAACATAATCAACATAAACAACAATACAACCCAAATGCACAACCAAGATAGGTCATCCTCAAGCTAACCCAATAATCAACTAACTCAACTTGTGACCTATAATCAAAATATAAACAGCCAACCATCTTACAGATCATACTAGCTCAACCTGTCATCAACAAAGTGACAGTCAACAACCAACCTGAATGTCATCAACAAAGTGACAAGCAATAACAACAATCAACAATCAATCGCAAGAGTAAGCACGGAGAACTGGGTAACCACATAACCGTGAATCACCCCGGACCTCACCCTAACCGGTGATACCTCCAAATCCTATGGCGGAACCACATAACCGTGAATTCCCTTTTAAAATGGACCTCACCCTAACCGGTGATACCTCCTTTGTCGTAATTTGGCCAAACCTCACCATAACCGGTGACGACATACAACTTACCATATTCTCTAACCATAACCGGTTGAGAACCCAAAGGGCGGCATCCGTCCTACAAAAGACGTCGTATCTCCTCACGCACGAGCCATAACCGTACCCGTACGCACACTTAACTCAAGCATACAAATAAGCCAATTCAATAACCTGAATTAACTCATAACCAACATAAGCCAATCCAATAACCTGAATCAACTCATAATCAACACCAAATTAATTATTCCTTTACTCAAAATCATCACAACATCCATCTTAAACTCATTAACAACAAATTTATCCATTTAATAACCATCTCATAATCAACCTCAACGTTATTGTGATCAACAATATAATAAACCATCTTAATACGGAGTAAGTAACCTTACAACCCAATAATAACCACAACAAACCCCTATTACGGAGTAATTAGACTTTTAACTCAATAATAACCATAATAAAGCATCATATCATCCCAAAGTTATCACCTCTACTCAACTTAATAACAATATAACCCAAATTCAATATAACAATCACCCTAAATCATTCCATAAGACATATTAGTGTGAGACCAACACAAAAAAGACCAAAGAACATGATTTCATAGCACAATCAACCCAAAGTTCATAGCTTTACATACATAACAACAATCAAATCATCCTCAATCAATCATATGGTCTCACACGAGTCAAAATATCACTAAGGCTACACCTAGTTACCTTATTAAAGCACAAAAATCAAGCATAATCTTCCTCCTCGATGTGGATGGTGCCCTCCTCCATGAATTCACCTTCTCCTTTGACCACACACACAATTCATACACAAAATATAAGAATAAACCCTAACAATAAAGAATAATAGCTAAACTATCAAAATTATACTAAGAACAAAGAAAAAACGAAAGATTACCGAAGGAAGAATGATAGGAATTGAATTAGGGTTGAATAGGATGAATCTTGATGAGTTTCCATGAAGTTGTGTGTGAGAATTGATGAGGAACAAGGAGAGAGAAGAGAGGATTAGGGTTTTACAATAATGATATGAGAGATTAATGAGGTAATTAGGGCTTAGGAGAAGTTATAATACGTATAAAATAGGTTAGAATAAGTCACGGATTGAAGAACAAACGACGCGCACAAAACAGGGTAGCTCGCGGCCTGCTCGCGGGTTGGTCGCGGCCCTCTCGCGGTTTTCTTCTGTTTTTTTTTTTGGCAGTTGCGACGGCGTCGAAAAAATACGCAGTTTAGCCTTTTGAATCGCCTCAATCGGAGTTCGTATGAGGAAATTACACCGTTTTTAAGTTCTGACTACAGTGTAACTTAATCCACGCGACAAGTGAACTGATTTTCTCGAGCTAAAAATGAGAAAATCAAGAGAAATGAATTACGAATATTATTGAGACGAACAATTTAATATTAGGAAAAGTCGGGGTGTTACAATCTCACCACCTAAAAAGAAGTTTCGTCCTCGAAACTTGAGAACACAGAGGATACCCAAACAAGTGAGGAAAAGACTACTCCCTACGATTTCCATTCTAAGGACGCCAAATAACTACTCAAACGCATACAAAACAACGTAAACCCCCTAGTGTGTCTACCCCAACGCTCTCACTCGGTGTTCTAAGTCAAACCTACTCACTCGACTAAGAGAGTTGGGAGCGTATTCGCTCTGATACCAACTGTAACAACCCGGATTTTCCAACAAAATAAAATAAAGAAATAAAAAGATTTTAAAGAGAAAATGAAAATAAAATGAAGACCACGGTGGCGGAAACACCGGGTAATCCGAGTCGTCACTCACTAAACAAAAACAAGCTAAAAGAATAGGCCTTGAGGCCTAGCAAACGGGGAGTAAATACCCCTTACAAACCAAAACCTCCAAAGTAGAAAAGTATGAAAATGATAATAAATCTAAACATCCAAACAGGTCTAATCCAAAATCTCATCAAAGGCTAGCTATAGGTCATCCTCACGGCATCCTCACTTGACAAACCCGAACCCGCGCTAACCTGCCACAAAGAAAGTAACAGCCACAATCAGTGGGGAGTAACTAGGTGCTCCCCAGTCATATTTCAACATAATCAACATAAACAACAATACAACCCAAATGCACAACCAAGATAGGTCATCCTCAAGCTAACCCAATAATCAACTAACTCAACTTGTGACCTATAATCAAAATATAAACAGCCAACCATCTTACAGATCATACTAGCTCAACCTGTCATCAACAAAGTGACAGTCAACAACCAACCTGAATGTCATCAACAAAGTGACAAGCAATAACAACAATCAACAATCAATCGCAAGAGTAAGCACGGAGAACTGGGTAACCACATAACCGTGAATCACCCCGGACCTCACCCTAACCGGTGATACCTCCAAATCCTATGGCGGAACCACATAACCGTGAATTCCCTTTTAAAATGGACCTCACCCTAACCGGTGATACCTCCTTTGTCGTAATTTGGCCAAACCTCACCATAACCGGTGACGACATACAACTTACCATAGTCTCTAACCATAACCGGTTGAGAACCCAAAGGGCGGCATCCGTCCTACAAAAGACGTCGTATCTCCTCACGCACGAGCCATAACCGTACCCGTACGCACACTTAACTCAAGCATACAAATAAGCCAATTCAATAACCTGAATTAACTCATAACCAACATAAGCCAATCCAATAACCTGAATCAACTCATAATCAACACCAAATTAATTATTCCTTTACTCAAAATCATCACAACATCCATCTTAAACTCATTAACAACAAATTTATCCATTTAATAACCATCTCATAATCAACCTCAACGTTATTGTGATCAACAATATAATAAACCATCTTAATACGGAGTAAGTAACCTTACAACCCAATAATAACCACAACAAACCCCTATTACGGAGTAATTAGACTTTTAACTCAATAATAACCATAATAAAGCATCATATCATCCCAAAGTTATCACCTCTACTCAACTTAATAACAATATAACCCAAATTCAATATAACAATCACCCTAAATCATTCCATAAGACATATTAGTGTGAGACCAACACAAAAAAGACCAAAGAACATGATTTCATAGCACAATCAACCCAAAGTTCATAGCTTTACATACATAACAACAATCAAATCATCCTCAATCAATCATATGGTCTCACACGAGTCAAAATATCACTAAGGCTACACCTAGTTACCTTATTAAAGCACAAAAATCAAGCATAATCTTCCTCCTCGATGTGGATGGTGCCCTCCTCCATGAATTCACCTTCTCCTTTGACCACACACACAATTCATACACAAAATATAAGAATAAACCCTAACAATAAAGAATAATAGCTAAACTATCAAAATTATACTAAGAACAAAGAAAAAACGAAAGATTACCGAAGGAAGAATGATAGGAATTGAATTAGGGTTGAATAGGATGAATCTTGATGAGTTTCCATGAAGTTGTGTGTGAGAATTGATGAGGAACAAGGAGAGAGAAGAGAGGATTAGGGTTTTACAATAATGATATGAGAGATTAATGAGGTAATTAGGGCTTAGGAGAAGTTATAATACGTATAAAATAGGTTAGAATAAGTCACGGATTGAAGAACAAACGACGCGCACAAAACAGGGTAGCTCGCGGCCTGCTCGCGGGTTGGTCGCGGCCCTCTCGCGGTTTTCTTCTGTTTTTTTTTTGGCAGTTGCGACGGCGTCGAAAAAATACGCAGTTTAGCCTTTTGAATCGCCTCAATCGGAGTTCGTATGAGGAAATTACACCGTTTTTAAGTTCTGACTACAGTGTAACTTAATCCACGCGACAAGTGAACTGATTTTCTCGAGCTAAAAATGAGAAAATCAAGAGAAATGAATTACGAATATTATTGAGACGAACAATTTAATATTAGGAAAAGTCGGGGTGTTACATCTTAGCTAGGAAGCGTACGCTAGATGATGTGTCGACTGTAGCTTTCGTGGGGGAGGCTAGTACTAGGCTGCAGGGTAGTAAGCCCCCTAAGCTTAGTGACCCAGGGACATTTTCTATTCCCTGCTCTATAGGTAGGTTTGAGGTTAAGAACGCTTTATGTGACCTAGGAGCTAGCGTCAGTGTCATCCTGTACTCTATGTGTAAGAAGATGAATATGACGAATTTGGGTGTCACTAGTCTAACTTTGCAAATGGCTGACCGGTCCGTTAAGCGTCCTTTAGGTATACTGCAAGATGTCCCCGTACAGGTAGGAAAGTTCTTTATCCCTGTGGACTTTGTAGTACTTGATATGTCCGAGGATGTCCACATTCCCATTATTTTGGGGAGACCCTTCCTGCACACTGCTGGTGCAGTCATTGACGTGGGTAACAAGACCTTAGCCTTTACGGTGGGGGGTGAAAAGCTCACTTTTACGCATTCTGATACCCCGCGGTCACCCATGCGTCTCGAGTCGGTTTGTTCTATTAATGCTATACCTCCGTCTCACTCTACTGGAGACACTTTGGAGGTCGTTTCTGTTGTCTCCCCGTGTGCAGGTTCTTTGCAGGATGGCTGCAAGGTTGGTTTGGGGGAGAGGAAATTGCTGCGAACCGATTTGTTTGACGCTGGTGATGGAGGAGGATCTATGGTTCAGCCGCTTGGAGCATGCGGGCGATTCGGAGAGCCATTTCGTGACCGAGGACCAACGAAGATGGACTATGCTGCGCTGCCTCGAGAGGGAGGAGTTCTTTGGCGATCGACTGCTGTTTCGCCAAGTGAAGCTGTTGCAAATGGCCAACGTCCTTGGCCTGCTTATACTTGATTTCTGGAACCTTGAAGAGTCGTGCGGGACTATAAACCGCCGCCCGGAGGCAACCCGATGACGTTGTATTTTCATTTGTATTTGTACTTTGGTTTGCTTAGTTTTTATGACTTTTGCTTTTTATTGAGCGCCTGAGGACGAGGGTATTATTTCGTGATTTTTAGTGCGCAGGTACTTATGGCCTTTTGGGTCCTTAGTATGTTGAAAACGCTCACGAGAAGGCATCCCAGTGGCCGACCGGCCGCCGCTCGCATCGGGTCAGAGTCAAATTTGAAAGCTGGAGAAAACGCGACAAATTGGAAAAAATACACCCCAGCCGGCCGGCCGGCCGCCGGTCTGGACCTACCGGGTGTGTTCTCATTGCTCGCTTCGTGTTCTCGCGTGCTATGCCGAAGTACCTCATCGTTGGACTGAATTGGACGCATATTTGTGGAATATTAGCCGCACTCCATGATTGACTTCAGTTTGGGGGAGCTCCGACTTTATAATGTGAGCATTCTTTACCCCTTTTACCCTCATTTCTCGTTTCATTTTCCTACCTCCTCTTTTATTTGTCCTTTTCTGCTGTTGTGGTTGTGCTGTTTTCCACATTCAGGAAAATGTGTGATTTGGTTTGGGGGAGGGAAGCACGTTCGCGCTTTGCATTTTCATTTTGTGTGTGCATTTATATTGAAAACCCAAAAAAATTGAAAAATGTGGAAAATATCTCAAAAATACGAGTCTTTTTGGTCTGCTTTGTCATGTTTGGAGAATTGATTAGTGCGCTTATTTTGATCTTTAGTATCTCCGAGTTGACTTTCTATCGTCGCAGCTACACTATATGTTTGTTTCCTATTAATAGATTGCGAGTCTCAAACACTAGCCCACTTGTATTTGCTTAATTCTTATCGCTTTTCGTTTGTTTACTTTCGACTTTGACATTCGAGCTTGGCAATGGTTTGTGGAATGTTTGGTTTGTTGGTTTGCGGTTTGATTGGAAAGTTATTTATTTGTTGGAGCAATGCTTCGATGCTCTCGGAGGGGACTCATTGATTTGAGTAACCACAGTGGCCATGAATTTGGTTGCGACCGAGAGTATGAGCAATAATGTAACCCTTAAGGAAATATGTGTACCCGAGCGCGATCTTTACCGAGTGAACGTCAAGCTAAACGGTACTACATACGAGGGATGCTCCACATTTGCGGAAAAAAAAAAAAAAGATAAAGACAAAAGAAAAGAAAAAGGGAAAAAATGGATTGTGGTAAGAATTGGTTGATGGAAAGTGGTACGTTCGGTTGGCCTTGCTTGAATTGAAAATGTCGTCAGTTTTACTTTTGCGAAAGCGTTAGAGGCTAGTAATGCGATGTGGTGCGAATGGTTGAGACCTGTGCTCTATTTTCGGCGAAACAATCTATGGTTGTATGTTTATGTGCATAGGTCGTCCAATTCGAGATACTAACGTGATTAGTTCATGTCACTTTGATTTTCTCCGACGCTGTTTGCTTGAGGACAAGCGAAGGTTTGGTTTGGGGGAGTTTGATACATGTTATTTATATTGATTTTATGCCCCTAGTTTAGTCGCATTTAGCTTGCATTTATTCGTATTCATTATGATTTTATGAGCTATTTGTTATATTTCTCGATACTGCTGCCTTTCATTTATATTTTGCAGGTTTTGGTGGTTTTGAGCCAAAACCCGGGACAATTGGAGCATTACGAGAATCAAGACGAGAAGACCAAGCTCGAGCTCAAGGCAGAGCTCTGAATACAAACCAAAGACTAAAAGATCAAAAGGCCACGAAGTTTTAACAAAGGCCCAAAAGGATTTAGGGCCCAAGTGAAGGTTGAAGAGCCGGCCCAAATAAATGGGGACCGGCCGGTCCAAGTTACAGACGCCAGTACAGAGGGCTTTTTCATGTTTTGTTTTATTTCGTGTTTAATTATTTGGAAACTCTATATATATAGACTTTAGGTCGAAAGTTAGAGTTATGCTTTATTTTTACATTAGTTCTCCAAGTTTTGTTTACTGTTATTTACTTTCTGTCTTTTCAACTCAAAAACTTTAGTTTAGTTTTCATGATCGATTCAGTTGTAACCGCTTGCAATCGTAAAATTCCAGGTTTTAATTTCAATTGCTATTCATTCATCATGTTTACTTCTTTTGATTTTATTGCTTTGATTGTTATTATGTCTAGCTAATTTCCCAATTAGGGTTTAGGGGAATTTGTGATATTTGGTTCAGGAGCATGTTTTAGGATTAAACTGGTTGAATAAATTGTGCACTTGATTTCTTTCTACGCGTTTTATGCCAATTGAATTAGGATTATTTCGCCTGATCAACGATTTGTCTGAGTTTAATTGAACCCGAGTAAGTTTTAATTTAAGATCGAAAGCCGAGTTAAAACTAGACTTACGCGAGATTGGTAAGTAGAATTTAGTAAGTCATGCGAGCCCGCTAAATTTGCTTAAGGCTAAAATTGACTCGAGAGAGCGTTTTATAAACCTACTCATTTGCACAGTTTATCGCTTCCTTCTTATAAATTTGAGTTCCTAAATCATTGTCATAATGAACCCGATGCCCTAATCTTCCCCCTTATATATTTCTATTCATCTTACTTTTGCCTTAGTTTAGTTCAAACAACTCCTTTTCATACCTTTGAGTTAGACCTGTTTACTCCGTCTTTAGCTTAAACTACACCGTTTCTCTGTGGATACGATCCTGCTTGCCGCTAGCTACTTGTTAGTGTTTTTGTAGGTTTATTTTGACAGGGTGATACGACTTAGCCTTATCAATTTTGGCGCCGTTGCCGGGGAAACGGCTTTGCTAGTTTTAGTTTTTGTTTAGTTGTGTTACAGGTTTTTCTCTGTTGTCTCAAGGAACCTAGTTCCTTGAGACCGTTTCTCATCTTTTGCTTGTAATTTTGTTTATGCACAGGTCACCTACAGGTTTAGTTCCATTTGAGCCTGAACTCGAGCGCCAAGATTACAATCGATCAAGGCAAGGAAGCGATTAAAATCGCAAATTTTGATCTTGAGGAAGCATCGCGTTCGAGTCTAGTGCAAATGATCGTCCCTACGAAGAGGACACACCTCCTATTACTCCAACTTGTTCTCCACCACGCGTGACTATGCCTAAACTATATAGTCACTCGTTACCCAAGACCGAGTCGATCCCGCAAGGATTTACGATACCAAATACGGTCCAAGGGAACTTCGAGATTCGCCCCGCCTTTCTTTCTTTGGTGGAGCGTAATCAATTCGGCGGCAACCCTACAGAGGATCCCGGGAAACATATGCAGGTTTGTACGGACATCGCTTCAACAATCAAGCGTAATGGGATTACTCAAAACCGAGTTAGGAGATGCTCTTCCTTTCTCTTTACGTGATCGGCGCGGGATTGGATCACGGATCCGACAAAATTGCCGCGGGTATTACGGATTGGCCAAGTCTAGCTCTTGCATTCTATCGCAAGTACTATCCTCCGGAGCGGACTAACCAACTCCGTAGTCAGATTCAGGGGTTCCAGCAAAGTTTTGATGAGACACTAGCTGAGGCGTGGGACCGTTACAAACAGTTAATTCGTGAATGTCCGCATCACGGGTTGGGTGATTGGTTGATTATAATGACGTTTTATAATGGGTTGTATGCCGAGAGTTGCGCTATTCTTGACTCAGCCGCGGGAGGTCGATTTGCTAATAATACGGATGACGATAAAGCGTGGCAGTTGATCGAGGAAATGGCTATCCATTCGGCCCAGTTTGGTAAGCCTAGGGGTAATTCACGGTCCGCGCACAACGACCGTGGAAATGAGAGTATAAGTGCTGTTATGAGTCAACTTTCTGAGCTGGATAAAAAGTTCGATGCTATGCAGGGGAGCAGTTCGTCGAGTGCCCAGGTTAATGCTATTGCGGGGCACGATTCAGGTTATTCTACGGGGTACGCTGCGCCCCAGGAGCAGGTTTACGCGTATCAGTCTTATCCTCAAAACCTGCCGTACCAGAATCAACCGGGTTATGATCGGTCACTTCTATCCTATCGTAACCAGAACGTGCTTAACCCAACTCCCCCACCACCACAAACTCAACCCTACCAACCTTCCTGCAAAAATCAACCTTCACCCAACTACCAAAAACCCGCCTATACACCACCACCTCCTCCTACACAGGTACCCGATCCTATGGCCGAGATGAAGGCCATGATGATGCAGATGTCGCAAGTAACGTTGTCCGTGCAAAAGTCGCAAGAGATGATGCTGCAGCAGATGCAAAAGGACGGGCAAGCTAAGGACACTGCGATAAAATTGTTGGAGAATCAAGTGGCGCAGCTCGCCGCTTCGCAAGCGTCCCGCCAACCGGGTACCCTTCCGCCTCAAGGTAATCCTCCTAAACCTCCGCACGATACTGCATGTGCGATTACGTTGAGAAGTGGGTCAATGTATGGTGACCCTATGAACTTGGAGGACGAGGAGGAGAATGGGGATGCAAGCACGGTGAAACCGTGTAGTTAGAGACCACAGCCGGTCGACCAACCGGCTGGACCTGCTGCTACGGGGAAGAATGATTCGGGTATTATATCTGGTGTTCCTGTTGCTACTCCAACGCCCCCGATTCAGATCAAGCTCCCATTTCCTGGTCGTCAACGAGGTGCAGAGCCCGAGGCTAAGTTCAGGAAATTCGTCGACGTCATCAAGGCACTTCAGGTAAATGTTCCTTTTATTGACCTTGTGACTCAAATACCTGCGTACGCTAAGTTTTTGAAGGAGGTCTTAGCTAGGAAGCGTACGCTAGATGATGTGTCGACTGTAGCTTTCGTGGGGGAGGCTAGTACTAGGCTGCAGGGTAGTAAGCCCCCTAAGCTTAGTGACCCAGGGACATTTTCTATTCCCTGCTCTATAGGTAGGTTTGAGGTTAAGAACGCTTTATGTGACCTAGGAGCTAGCGTCAGTGTCATCCTGTACTCTATGTGTAAGAAGATGAATATGACGAATTTGGGTGTCACTAGTCTAACTTTGCAAATGGCTGACCGGTCCGTTAAGCGTCCTTTAGGTATACTGCAAGATGTCCCCGTACAGGTAGGAAAGTTCTTTATCCCTGTGGACTTTGTAGTACTTGATATGCCCGAGGATGTTCACATTCCCATTATTTTGGGGAGACCCTTCCTGCACACTGCTGGTGCAGTCATTGACGTGGGTAACAAGACCTTAGCCTTTACGGTGGGGGGTGAAAAGCTCACTTTTACGCATTCTGATACCCCGCGGTCACCCATGCGTCTCGAGTCGGTTTGTTCTATTAATGCTATACCTCCGTCTCACTCTACTGGAGACACTTTGGAGGTCGTTTCTGTTGTCTCCCCGTGTGCAGGTTCTTTGCAGGATGGCTGCAAGGTTGGTTTGGGGGAGAGGAAATTGCTGCGAACCGATTTGTTTGACGCTGGTGATGGAGGAGGATCTATGGTTCAGCCGCTTGGAGCATGCGGGCGATTCGGAGAGCCATTTCGTGACCGAGGACCAACGAAGATGGACTATGCTGCGCTGCCTCGAGAGGGAGGAGTTCTTTGGCGATCGACTGCTGTTTCGCCAAGTGAAGCTGTTGCAAATGGCCAACGTCCTTGGCCTGCTTATACTTGATTTCTGGAACCTTGAAGAGTCGTGCGGGACTATAAACCAGCGCTTCCGGGAGGCAACCCGATGACGTTGTATTTTCATTTGTATTTGTACTTTGGTTTGCTTAGTTTTTATGACTTTTGCTTTTTATTGAGCGCGTGAGGACGAGGGTATTATTTCGTGATTTTTAGTGCGCAGGTACTTATGGCCTTTTGGGTCCTTAGTATGTTGAAAACGCTCACGAGAAGGCATCCCAGCCGGTCGACCGGCTGCCGGGCTCAGACCGGGGCCGTAGCTGAAATTTGAAAGCTGGAGAAAAACGCGACAAATTGGAAAAAATACACCCCGTGGCCGTGGCCACGGCCTGGACCGGTGGTGTGTTCTCATTACATTTCGTGTGTTCTCGCGTGCTATGCCGAAGTACCTCATCGTTGGACTGAATTGGACGCATATTTGTGGAATATTAGCCGCACTCCATGATTGACTTGATTGGGAGCTCCGCCTTTATAATGTGAGCATTCTTTACCCCTTTTACCCTCATTTCTCGTTTCATTTTCCTACCTCCTCTTTTATTTGTCCTTTTCTGCTGTTGTGGTTGTGCTGTTTTCCACATTCAGGAAAATGTGTGATTTGGTTTGGGGGAGGGAAGCACGTTCGCGCTTTGCATTTTCATTTTGTGTGTGCATTTATATTGAAAACCCAAAAAAATTGAAAAATGTGGAAAATATCTCAAAAATACGAGTCTTTTTGGTCTGCTTTGTCATCTTTGGAGAATTGATTAGTGCGCTTATTTTGATCTTTAGTATCTCCGAGTTGACTTTCTATCGTCGTAGCTACACTATATGTTTGTTTCCTATTAATAGATTGCGAGTCTCAAACACTAGCCCACTTGTATTTGCTTAATTCTTATCGCTGCTTGTTTACTTTCGACTTTGACATTCGAGCTTGGCAATGGTTTGTGGAATGTTTGGTTTGTTGGTTTGCGGTTTGATTGGAAAGTTATTTATTTGTTGGAGCAATGCTTCGATGCTCTCGGAGGGGACTCATTGATTTGAGTAACCACAGTGGCCATGAATTTGGTTGCGACCGAGAGTATGAGCAATAATGTAACCCTTAAGGAAATATGTGTACCCGAGCGCGATCTTTACCGAGTGAACGTCAAGCTAAACGGTACTACATACGAGGGATGCTCCACATTTGCGGAAAAAAAAAAAAGATAAAGACAAAAGAAAAGAAAAAGGGAAAAAATGGATTGTGGTAAGAATTGGTTGATGGAAAGTGGTACGTTCGGTTGGCCTTGCTTGAATTGAAAATGTCGTCAGTTTTACTTTTGCGAAAGCGTTAGAGGCTAGTAATGCGATGTGGTGCGAATGGTTGAGACCTGTGCTCTATTTTCGGCGAAACAATCTATGGTTGTATGTTTATGTGCATAGGTCGTCCAATTCGAGATACTAACGTGATTAGTTCGTGTCACTTTGATTTTCTCCGACGCTGTTTACTTGAGGACAAGCAAAGGTTTGGTTTGGGGGAGTTTGATACATGTTATTTATATTGATTTTATGCCCCTAGTTTAGTCGCATTTAGCTTGCATTTATTCGTATTCATTATGATTTTATGAGCTATTTGTTATATTTCTCGATACTGCTGCCTTTCATTTATATTTTGCAGGTTTTGGTGGTTTTGAGCCAAAACCCGGGACAATTGGAGCATTACGAGAATCAAGACGAGAAGACCAAGCTCGAGCTCGCGTAGGAGCTCAGGAATACAAACCAAAGACTAAAAGATCAAAAGGCCACGAGTTTTAACAAAGGCCCAAAAGGATTTAGGGCCCAAGTGAAGGTTGAAGAGCCGGCCCAAATAAATGGGGACCGGCCGGTCCAAGTTAAAGAAACGCGCCTACCGAGGGGCTTTTTCTGCGGGTTTTGTTTTATTTCGTGTTTAATTATTTGGAAACTCTATATATATAGACTTTAGGTCGAAAGTTAGAGTTATGCTTTATTTTTACATTAGTTCTCCAAGTTTTGTTTACTGTTATTTACTTTCTGTCTTTTCAACTCAAAAACTTTAGTTTAGTTTTCATGATCGATTCAGTTGTAAATCGCTTGCATTCAGTAAAATTCCAGGTTTTAATTTCAATTGCTATTCATTCATCATGTTTACTTCTTTTGATTTTATTGCTTTGATTGTTATTATGTCTAGCTAATTTCCCAATTAGGGTTTAGGGGAATTTGTGATATTTGGTTCAGGAGCATGTTTTAGGATTAAACTGGTTGAATAAATTGTGCACTTGATTTCTTTCTACGCGTTTTATGCCAATTGAATTAGGATTATTTCGCCTGATCAACGATTTGTCTGAGTTTAATTGAACCCGAGTAAGTTTTAATTTAAGATCGAAAGCCGAGTTAAAACTAGACTTACGCGAGATTGATAAGTTGAATTTAGTAAGTTGCGAGAGCCCGCTAAATTTGCTTAAGGCTAAAATTGACTCGAGAGAGCGTTTTATAAACCTACTCATTTGCACAGTTTATCGCTTCCTTCTTATAAATTTGAGTTCCTAAATCATTGTCATAATGAACCCGATGCCCTAATCTTCCCCCTTATATATTTCTATTCATCTTATTTTTGCCTTAGTTTAGTTCAAACAACTCCTTTTCATACCTTTGAGTTAGACCTGTTTACTCCGTCTTTAGCTTAAACTACACCGTTTCTCTGTGGATACGATCCTGCTTGCCGCTAGCTACTTGTTAGTGTTTTTGTAGGTTTATTTTGACAGGGTGATACGACTTAGCCTTATCATGCACGCAAAAACAGGTTCTACAATACCTTAAAACCGCCTCATGCAAAACATTGGGCATCACCTTCAAAACCAGCGTAAGCACAGACACAAACACAAACATAAGCACTAGCATAATTGCGGAAACGACTGAACACTCCGACACGAGAAAAACACGCATCTCAAGACATAAACACAAGCACTCGACAACAGGATCAAGCACTAGACATTCAAACGTAAAGCATAATCAAGAACGCTAAAAAACATGAGCCAATTGTATACACTCTTTACGAGTCAAAACACATACACTCTTTACGAGTCAAAACACATACACTTTTTACAAGTCAGGAAAAATAAACTCTCTACAATTAGACAAAAACACTCTTTACGAGTCAAAGCACATACACTATTTATGAGTCAAGACGAAAACACTCTTTCACAAAGTCGTGACAAATATACACTCTTCACGAGTTAAGACAATATACTCTTTGCAAGTCAAATCACAACACTCTTCACGAGTCAAGACAAATATACACTCTTCATGAGTCAAAACAAAAATACTCTTCACAAATATAAACACATACACTCTTTACGAGTCAAAACACATACATTCCGTACAAACCGAAATTAAATACACTCTTTCACGAGTCAGAACAACATACACTCTTCACGAGTCAAGACGAAAACACTCTTTCACAAATGAAAAACATATACACTCTTTACGAGTTAAAAATCAAACAACAAATCAAATACGTATGCTCCTCACGAGTCAAATACGTATATTTTTCACAAATCAAAAACACGTACACACTTTACAAGTCAAGTACGTATACACTCTTTACGAGTCAACAAGAAAAATACGTATGCTCTTCCACGAATCAAAAGCAAATACATACTCATTGAAAACAAGTCAAGCACCTAGCATTTACACTTTTTACCTGTTAAACACCTAAAGCACATGCCTCCTTTACAAACATCTACACTCTTTTACGAGTCAAACACCTAAAACATCTACACTTTTTTTTTAACAAATCAAACACCTAAAACACATGCCTGTCTTACGAGACAAACACTATGCATGAAACCTCTTCTACGAGTCAAACGTCAAACACATGCCTCTTCTACGAGTCAAACACTATACACGAGCCTCTTTCATGAGTCAAACAACCCAACACGTACCTCTTTTACGAGTTAAACACCAAACACGAGCCACTTTTACGAGTCAAACACAAAAGCACATTAACACTCTTTACGAGTCAAAAACACCATACCTCTTTTACGAGTCAAACATCTAAACACATACACTCTTTTACGAGTCAAAAGCAATTACGCTCTTTTACAAGCCAAACATCGAGCACATACACACGAGCACCAAGGCATAAACACTCTTTTACGAGTCAAACACGTACACTCCCTTACGAGTTAAACACGTAAACACGCACCCTCTTTTGCAAATCATACATCCAAGCATTACACTCTTTACGAGATAATATCAAAACACAAGCACTCGTACATGAACACAAGCACTCGTACATGAACACAAGCACGCATACATGAGCACAAGCACGCGAGCGAGCGTTCACACAACACGAAGTTCGGCTAGACTACAAAACGCCAGCAAGAAGCATCCGACATCAGCAGACGGCTCAAAGACACCAGACGTCAACAGGCAGGCACGCCTTTAAACATGCACGGACCGTCATGTCCTAAAACATGTTGTCCCGCCCCGCATTTCCCGGCACTAAGTCCTCGTCTCTCCCTCGAGACACATGCTTAGCGCCGCCAGGTGGTATCGAGACTGTAATGGTCCGGATACTATCATTAAGTTTGACTAGCGCTTTAGTCCAAGCTCAGTCAAACTGGGGGCTCTGTAGATACCCGTATCCGTACCCCCCCAAATACAAACCCTGTGATGAAATGGACTTTTCACAAAAAGCATGTTTTTTAACGTAATGTCAAAACGGTACATTTTGTCAAAAATATTTTAAGTCGTTTAACGCATAAATGATTTATTTGCATGTCGTGTAAAATGAGTATCCGTTTAGTCATTTTATTTAAGCCGACCCAACACAAAAACAAGCCTTTTCCCACACAAGAAAAGCCCACAAAAGCACCTAAGCACGCCTCTCGAGGCATCAGACGCTCAAACCGAGCACACGTCTAAACACATTTCACAAAAACAATTCAATACAAGACAAAAACACTTTTCGGCCCGAGACCCGAAAAACACACAAAGACGGCCCAAAACATACAAAAAGGCCCAAGCACCCGAAACGGACCAAAGCGCGTCCCGAGTCACATTCTTACAAAACAAAATCTCACAAAGTCGTAAAATAATATATTACAATATTATTTTATTTCGAGCCAAAATCGAAAAACACGACGAAAAACCGAAACACGAAACACGAAAACGGAGCCGAGAAATCAAGTTGATTCCCGGCCCCTAAAGTCAACATGTCCTCGACAAAACCTGCAAAACGCAACACACCCATACATACTAACGTAAGCGCATACGCATGCACAAAATACGTCACAAAATGGCCCAAAAATCGCCGGTCAACAGGCGATTTTACTGAAAATCGCCAGTTGACTGGCGATTTAATGGTAAATCGCCAGTCAACTGGCGATTTTCAGTTTAATCGCCTGTTGACAGGCGATTTTCCCCTGTCTCTGCACTTTGGCGGCTCGAAATCCCTATAAATACACCCCTTATTCGTTCATTTCAAAGCATGAATTATCATCACTCTCTTCTCTATCTATACCTTCACACTTGACTCATACGGGTTCCTGACCCGACTCGGTATTGGCATTGCGAACCCGTATTCGCAATACGGTTGTAGCGATTCAGACTTCTGATCCGTCTTAAACCTCGCCAATATCGCATAAGCAACGACACAATTAACAATGAACAAACGGACACCGCTTTACATTACGCAAATTCTCATTTACGCATTAAACGACTAAACATGATTTCGACAAAACTTGTACTATCTTCATTAGTCTTAAAGCATGCAAAACTGAGGGTTTTAAACAAACTTTTATATACACATGAGTCGGAAAATAGTATTTAAATGATTATTCAAACAATGAATTATCGTTTTGTGCACATTTCCTATAGCAACCCGTCATAGCTTTGACGTATACATTTGCTTTTACGCATATTTATCGAGTCACATATCGCACTTGTAATGAAGCGGTGCATTTGCTCAAACATCGAATTATACACTGTTTTCAAGCTAGTAATGGCTACTTTTACGTAGGCTTTTCGATTACAATTTTTCATAACGCATTTTGACAAACTTTCGGAGAGTACCCTCACCTCGAATCCGCTCTGGTTTCACAATTGCCTTAGACGGATAGGTATCGACGCACCTTGAACTCTAAGATTCGCGTCTTCGAGTCCAAGACGCGCTAAACGGGTCCAAATTCCCTCATAATTTGGTGGCGACTCCGAAAACGGCTTTTAAATGATTTTTCAATATTTCTTTAAAATGCTTTAAACAAATTACGCAATGACATCCCCCATAGCAAATCGAGCATACTCACAGAGCGCGCTTGTACGCGCCGCTCTTTCACATTATTTTCCCGCGCCGTGCATTCCGCCCCATGACACATTTCAAGGGCGGGCGCGAGCGGGGCGTCGAGAAGGGATCCCTCTAATCCGGTATCCTCATCAAGCAGGCCGGGATCACTCAAAATCAAATAAGGGAAATGTTGTTCCCTTTCTCATTGAAAGATCGAGCTCGTGAGTGGATCACGGACCTCGACAAGACAGCTGTCGGTATTACTGATTGGAGGGGGTTAGCTCTTCCCTTCTACTCGAAATTTTATCCTCCAGAGCGCACCAATCAAATGCGTAGTCAGATTCAGGGCTTCAAGCAGATATTTGATGAGTCACTTGCTGAACCTTGGGAGAGGTATAAGAAGCTGATTCGGGATTGTCCTCATCATGGGCTGAACGATTGGCTCGTGATTATGACCTTTTATAACGGCCTATATGCTGAGAGCCGTGCCATTCTGGATTCTGCTGCGGATGGACGTTTTGCTAACAACGTCGACGACGATAAGGCTTGGGGATTGATTGAGGAGATGGCAATTCATTCATCTCAGTTTGGGAAGCCAAGGGGTAATTCACGGTCTGCACACCAGGACCGTGATAAGGAGAGCATTAGCGCACTCACTAGTCAGATTGCTGCGCTAACTACTAAGATTGATATGATGCATGGTGGTGGTTCGTCTAGTGCTCAAGTGAATGCTGTTATGGGGCACGATTCGGGTTATTCTGCGGGGTATGCTGCGCCCCACGAGCAAGTTCATGCTTACCTATCCTACTCACAAAACTTACCTTACCAAAATCAGCTAGGTTACGATCGATCGCTTCTTTCTTATCGTAACCAAAACGTGCTTAACCCAACCCCACAACCACTAACCTACCAACCCCCTCATAAGACTTTCCAACCACAACCCACTTATCAAAAAACACCTTACGTCCCTCCACCACAACCTGCACCGGTACCTGATCCGCTAGCTGAAATGCGTACTATGATGATGGCCATGCAGAAGATGCAAATGGAGTCAAATCAGGCCGTTAAGCATCTCGAGACGCAGGTTGCCCAAATTGCTAATAGGGTCAACTACCTCCGCAGGGCGACCAACCGAAGAATATTGAGCATGTTAATGCGATTCAGTTGCGGAGTGGGCGAGCTTATGATGGTCCTAAGCTGCATGGGTCTGAGGAGCTGAGTAGAGGAGCTGCTGTCGGTAATGGGGAAGAAGCTGGCACGTCAATCGAGGCTGAAACGACGAAACATACACTCCAGCCGGTCAGGGACCGGCCAGCAGAGCAGCAGCCACGGTCACAGCATGAGGGAGGTACTTCTGGAGCCAAGACTCCAGAAATTCAGATTAAATTTCTTTTTCCTGGACGCGTACGTCAAGCTAAAGTGGATTCCCAGTTCAGTAAGTTCTTTGAGATCATCAAAAGCTTGCAGGTAAATGTTCCTTTTATCGATCTAATTAGAGAAGTCCCTGCTTATGCTAAGTTCATGAAGGAAGTTTTGACAAGGAAGCGGTCTTTGGATGAGGTTGAGTTGGTTGCTTTTACGGGGGAATGTAGTAGTTTTTTGCAGGGTAACCCTCCCCCTAAGCTGAAGGATCCCGGTAGTTTCTCTATCCCCTGCGCTATAGGCACCCACACTATTAATAACGCCCTCTATGACTTAGGAGCTAGTGTGAGTGTGATCCCTTATTCCATCTGTAAGAAGCTTAACATGACCACTTTTGGATGTACCTCTATGTATATTCAGATGGCTGACCGTTCGGTTAGGAGACATTTAGGTGTGTTAAAAGACGTCCCAGTACGGGTTGGAAAGTTCTTTATCCCCGTAGACTTCGTTGTGCTTGACATACCCGAGGATTCCCATATCCCGGTTATCTTAGGGAGACCCTTCTTACACACCGCGGGCGCGCTTATAGATGTGGGTAATGGGACACTGACTTTTACGGTAGGGGGTGAGACGTTAGTTTTTACCCAGTCGAGTACCCCCGAGATCGCCTATGCAGTTAGAGTCGGTTTGTGCTATTGATGATATACCTCCGTCTCACTCTACTGGAGACACTTTAGAGGTCTTTTCTGTTGTCTTTCCTTGTGCAGGTTTGTCGTCGAGCATCTCCAAGACTGGTTTGGGGGAGAGACACCTATTGGAAACCGACTTGTTTGGCATTAGCAATGGAAATGGAAGCCCCAAGGTCGAGTCGCCAGGAGCGCAGGGGAGATATAGCGAGCTGTCTAGCAAAGGAATCCCTTGCGTACTGATTCTTGATGATGATCTGCCTCGAGGAGGCAGAATTTTGCTGCATACTGACCGCATTATGACGAGCGAGGCAGTCGCGAGTGGCCAACATCCTTGGCCCAATCTGGCATGATTTTGAAGCTCTGAAGAGTCGTGCGGGACTATAAACCAGCGCTTCCGGGAGGCAACTCGATGACGATTGTAACTTTTGTACTTGTTTGGTTTGTTTTGATGACATTTTACGATTTTTATTGAGCGCGCGAGGACGAGGGTATTATATTGTGTTTTTAGCGCGCAGGTACTTTTGGACTTTTGATCCTTAGTATTTTTGAAACGCTCACGAGGAGGCATGTCAGCCGGCCTACCGGTTGCCGGGCCCGGATCGGCGCCGTAGCACAATTTTGGAACACAGGAAAAAACGCAAAAAATAAAAAAAAGTGCACCAGGGCCGGCTAGCCGGCCGCCGGTCTAGACCGGCCCCCATGCTCAGCTCTTCTGTTTCATTTTTCCACGTTTGCTGCTCCGAAGTACTGCATAGCTGGACTGATTTGGATGCATATTCGTGGATTTATAGCCGCACTCCATGCTTCGCTTCGGTTTGGGGGAGTTTCTTCTTGACAATGTGAGCTTTCATTACCCTCATTTCTCGTTTTATTTTCTTACCCCATCTCTTATTTGTCCTTTTCTGCTGTTTGTGGTTATGCTGTTTTCCACATTGAGGACAATGTGCGATTCTGGTTTGCGGGAGGGAAGCACTTTCGCGCTTTTCATTTGCATTTTTCATTTTGTGTGCCATTTTGTGTGTTTAAAAAAAATCCAAAAATACGAGTCTTTTTGTGTCTTTTGTCGTCTTAGTAGCCTTTTGTGCAGGATTAGCTTTAGTGTCTTTTGAGATACGCTCTTAGCCGCTATGTCGAGTCTCTTGATTGTGCTGATTTGATATGCTTTGCTTACCCTTTCCTTTCATCCTTGAGGTGATTTGAGTAGACTGGCTTATATTTAACATAGGACATGTGACGTAGACTACTCATCCACTTGACATTGTACATGCTCGTGCTTGTGAAATGAAAACTTGAATTTATGTCATTGTTTGAGCTTATTTGTTCTTAATTGATCGAACATTGCATGAAGAGGTACTTGATTTTGGTTACTAATTATATTAACTCCACATTAACCAAATGGCCTACTTTTCTACCCTTTAGACTTAGGTCCCTCATTTGTAGCCCGTCCTAGCCTTTGTAGCCTGTTTTCATGGGCCACATTATTATATATTGAGCTACATTCCAGAATTATCTTACCCAGGCTGATCAGTTGCATTAGGGATCTTGAGTTATCACGGAGTATTCGGTGGGAAGGATGTCGGTTAAGTCCGTGATTTGCTTATATTGTGAGTTGGAGTTATGGGTTAATGTTATGTGCGTATTCTCGCTAATATTGCGCTTTCCTACGTGTTTTACAGTTTCACCCGATCTCAATTCATTTCAGTTCAGAAAAGAAAAAGAAAAAAAAAAACAAAAACAAAACAAAACAAAAATCCATAAGAGAAAAAGAAAAAGAGAAAAGAAAAGAAAACAAAAAGAAAGAGTTGGTTTGTATTGTAACACCCCGTGTTATTTTAACACAATTTGATAAAAGAATTTAATTCCTTAAATTAAATTCATCCTTTTTCCATATAATAAAAATGCGACTGAATTTTTTTCGCCAAATAATAATAAATTTTCCTAAGTACCAAATTAAAAATTTTGAAAAATAAAGTTTGTTCTATTATCTTCAGAATTGAAAAAGAAACACATTCCAAAATTTTATAAAAATCAATACAAAATTTATATCGCCTTTTAAATTTCAAAAATGTTAAGTCATGTTTACTATTCATAAAAATAAATGTAAAACCTTTTATTCCTAAAATTCAATTTCGAACATTTTTCATTTTCGAATAAAAATGAACCTTTATACTTTTCCCGTCTCTGAAATTCGGGTCAACAATTTCAAACACGCAAATCAAAAAAAATCAAACAATCAACATCAACATTTTGGAAAAGCAAACTTAACATCAACATTAATGAAAATATAATCATTTTGATTTTTATTTAATAAATCATATTTTCTTAATATCTAATTACTATTTCATTTTCATTAAACTAGCTTTTTCTAAATTGTCGATATTTGAAATCACACCTAATTTAAATTGATTAACTTTTTGACGTTTGATTATAAATCATTAAATCTATAACATTCAACGAAAAAAATAAGTATTTCGACCTAGGAAATTTTTATTCAAAATTTCGAGGATTAGGATCCGATTTTTGTTTTAATACCCTTTCGAAAATTATTTTTATTTTTAATTCCGATTTTATTTCAAAACACTATTTTAAGATCATATCTGTTATTTCGAGACCTTTTGGCGATCGCGCAAATCGAAAATTTCGAGAAATGAAAATCGAGCCCGAAAATTTGACTTTTGACTTTTGGACCAATTAATTCAAAGTCTATCCTCTTCCATTATTACTTACACAAGTCCAATTTTTCTTACACCTTTAATTTGTCATCATCACTTTTAATTTTGTAATTAAAATTTAAAGATTATACTTAATAATAATAATACTTACAAAATACAATGCTACTACTTTAATGCTACCATTTTCATTTCCGTCACTTTTAAAATTTTTCTAAAGTAATAAATAAAATATTTTAGCCTTAAAATATTAAAGTAGAGATATTTCGAAAAATTGTCAAACGCGCACACTTTAACTTTTATCGCTTGTGACACCCAACTTTTTAAAACTGACTAATTTCGTGAAAAACTTTTTAAAACATCAAAAAGACATTTTTAATGCCAAATAGTGTCAAAGACTTTTCTAACCAATAAGAATAAAGGTGTTCCCTAATTTCATTATAATTAAACATTATTTTCATTAAAAACAAAACATATCCTAATTACTTAACCTAGTTTTTCACTCTAACTTTCCTCATTATTTTGGAGAGCAAAAATCACTTTGTACTCCCTCATGTATGTCGTATACACTTCCTCCATTTTCTCCCATTTTATTTCTTTCTTTTTCTTCCATTTTATTACAAAAACCTCTTAAATAAAAACCTTAATAATATTTCTAATAAATCATAAGTGTTCTAGTTAATTAGTGGGTATATTAGGAGCTAACTTATGGATTATTTTTGGGTGAAGAACTTGGGTTATGGGTGAAGAAAAATCCGATCTAAAATTTATTTTAGATCCTCGACGATTAACATCCTAAATAAGGTGACTAGCTATATCTTGTATTAGTCTCTTTTAAAATTAATTTGATTTTTATTATATGTTTTATGAGTATGATTTTTATGTTAAATATGTTAAACATCACTTATATGTTATGTGTTGTATAATAAAATGATAATAAATAAGTAATAATGATAATAGTGTAATTGTAGTAATATGTTCATATGTGTAGGTAATTTATTTTTGAGCATTTTTAATTTATGTTCATATGATTTTTAAGTTTAGTTATGTTTTAGTTAAGTAGTATTATCATATAAAAATTATGTGAATTATTAACAATGAGTAAAGTGATTAAAAATCAAAAAAATAAAAATATATATACATACATGCTCAACTCGGCATTTTCCATTTTTTTTAATATATTTTCATTTTTAATTTTTGTAAATAATATGTTAGAATAAGTTAGTTAAAATAGATGTATTCATGTTAAAAAAATTAAATTAGGAAAATAAATTATAAGTTGTTAAAATTAAAAATGGTGTTCTTGAGCTTGTTTTTGATGTTCATATGTGTTCTTGTGATCTTCATGGGTGTTCTTCATTTTTGGCTCTCTTTGATTTTGTTTTAGTTTATGTTTGTTAATAATTTGTGTTTATGTTTAGTTATTGTTTATATATCACTTAGTATTATACTATAAATCAACTTAAACAATATAAATCATTTAGATTAAAAAGTTAGAAATTTAAAGTGTTGAAAAACGCTATTCATAATTATAAATAAAAGTTTTAGTAAATTTCATTTTAGTCTAAATCGTTTTAGTATAATTAGAATAATTAAAATATAAAGACTTTTAACTAAAAACCGATAAAATCAAAAAAAATGAAATTTAGGATAACCATGTACTTGCTCACGGCATTAGGCCATTATTTTGGTTAAAATTTGTTTTTATTACTTTTTAGTTTAATTGTTAAAATAATTTAATTATTAGTTAATAAGTTAGAATTAAGAAATTAAAAGAAATAAATCAATTTTTACATATATATGTTCCACACGACATTCTTGTATAAAATGGACTAAATTTGATCAAAATGAAATTATCACTAAGTCACTAAAGTTAAATAACAATTAAAATTGAATTTTAGTATAAATCGATTTAGTTATAAATGAAATATTATAAACCGATAAAAATATGTAACCGTTATAAAAATGAACTAAATCGTGTGTTACTACCTTTGCTATTGGATTATTGAAATTGGACATACGGACTATAAATGAATCATCCACGATACTATCACTAACTTAAATAAATAGACGACTAAATTTAACCGAGTCTTATTTTAAAATAAATATCATTGATCACCTGTAACACCCCGTGTTAATTTAAGCTAATTATAATTAGGAAATCAATAATTAATCATCCTCGCTCACTGAATTTCCTAAAACAATACACTACAATCATTTTTGCACCTAAACTAAAACCATTTTGAATTACTTTGAATTTGAACTTTATGTTTACATTTTCAAACTCGATAAATCAAATGGAGAATCCTCGACAATTTTCTCAACGGCAAATTTTGGCACGCAAATCAAGGTCAAACGTTGACTAAATGGCCAAGCCACCTAAATATGATTAAGTCACCTAATCTTTTCTAAAATGTAATTACTCATAATCCAAACCTAATTAAAGTAGCTTAAGCTTAATCATATTGATTATTACTAACACAACATATAATAATAATATCAAATTACTATTCCACTTTGATTTAACTAACACTTTCACTAAAACTCGCTATATTGAGTTACACTAAGCCCAAACTGATAAACCTTTTGACGTTTGAGGATAATGATTTAATTCGATAACATTCAACGAAAAAAAATATATTTCGATCGAATAAAATTCTATTTCAAAGTTGAGACAAACTAGTACCCAAATTTTTGTTTGAATTCGTTTTGAGGTTTATTTTCATTTTTATTTTCGATCTCACTTCTAAACATTATTTCAAGACTATATATTTCATTTCGAGACTTTTCACGTGACGCAAATTGAAAATTTCAAAAACAAAAAATCGGGCCAAGTGACCCATAGTGGTAGATTTTGAGCTCTCCATGCTCAACCTTGCCTTCCTTTTTCCTTTTGCTTTTCCTACACAAGTGTCCCCTTGTCTCAAGCATGCTCTCCTTCCTCTTACACCCATGCTTCTTCTCTCTTACACCCTTGTGTTTCCTTGTCTCAAGCATGCATGCTTTTTCTTACACATACTACAACTTACATACTACAACTTACATACTACAAAAAAATAAAACAACTACTACTACATACTACACTCACACGACACAAACACATACACAACACACAAACACTTAACTCTTTTCTCTCTAATAAACTCATACTCTAAAACCTTGTAAGCTTATCTTCATGTACAAGCTCAAGATCCTACATGATCTTCATCCTTTTCCTCTAGTTTTTCTTCTTTAAATTTCACCTCTTGTTTGTAAATTTCACTAGAACATTTAAATGATTTCCTCACCATGTATAATTTGTATTCACTCACTCTTTTTACATACAAATAAATATGAACATGAAACCAAACCATGAAAAATTTAACCATCACCTAAACATAAAATACTACAACACTTTACAATTTTAGTTTAGCTAGTTTGGTTTTAAAATAAATTACTAACTTGTTTATTTCATTCTTATGTACCTCTCCTAACCAAAGACGAGGAGCAAGGTGGTGGAGTCGATCTTAGCCAATTCGATCATATCATTGATCCCGACAATTGCTAATCTATTTCACTCATAACCTAACTAAGGTGCTTCCCGCACATTTATATGATAAGCGCCTCGAATTTGATTATGTGTTATTGTTTTTGATGCATGTATGGTTTTATTATATCACCTAGTATTCATATGTTAAATTAGGAGACAAAAATCGAAAAATAATATTTGTGTGACCCATGTATAACCCACGGCCATCACCCTATATTTCACTTAATTTTTCGTTTTAATTTTTGTAAATTGCATGCTTAAAATACTTGTAATAAAATGAACATGAAAATATAATTAGTTTATGTTTAGGAATTAAAATGAATTTGTTATGAATTTAAATGTTATAATGTGTTTATGAGTGTTCTTGAACTTTTATATTTATTCATGTGTTAAATGATTTTCATTTATGTATGATAATGTTTACTTATGTTTTCACATATGTCAAATGTATAAATGATATAAAGTAATTTAGTATTTAAATTAGAAGTATAAAAATCAAAAATCAAAAATCATATACATACATACACACGGCATTTTTGCCTTATTTGGACCAAATTTTAGTTTTAATTTTTCTAAATAACATATTATGATTAGACTAGTTAAAATAGACATGTAGGAAAAATTTGAGAAAATTTCATAAACATATAAAATTTTGACTAAATAATGTTCATATGAAAAACATTAAAATTCATCACACATTCATGTGTTCTTCACTTAGTTGATTAATTTGATTCATAAATTTTATAAGTTTTAGTTATTTATTGTTTTCAAGTACTAAGTTAAATCATTTTAGCATAAACTAGATAATTAGTATATAAAAACTTTAAGTCAAAAACCGATAAAATTACAAAACGAAAATAAATTGCTAGGTAGTATAAGGCCACGGTTTAGGGATCAATTTTAGACTAAAAATGAATTTGTCACTTTTTAATTTTATCACTTAAGTAATTAAAATAGTTAAAGTAATGATTTATTAATAAAAACAACAAAAGAAATAAATAGCTAAATAAATAAAGGCTCACGGCATTAGGGTTAATTTTGGGTCAATTTTGGTCAAAATGAATTTATCACTTAGTCACTAAAATTGAATAGTAATTAGATTTATATTTGTTTATGTATTAAACCGTTAATAAAAAGAATCAACTAAACCGAGTAAAAATAAACGTTACACGTATTAAAATGAATGAAATCGAGTGCTACTACCTATGCTTAAATTTGGATGGGGACATACGGACTATTTAAAATGAACTACGACAACCTCGCTAAAAATGGAAACCGCTGAAAGACTAGTTAAGTATATGACTAAATAAACCGAGTTTCACTCCTAAAATGTTATTTAAAATCACCAAGTACAAAATGAACTTAACGACTTTAAAACTAGAATTTTGTACTTAGATTATATTAAATTTTACTTCCGAAATCATTTTTCAAATCACTAAATACAAAACGAACCTAACGACTTTAAAACTAGAATTTTACACTTAGTAAATAAAAAGCTTAGTTTTATTTTCCAAAATACCCTTAGTATATCAAAATGTATAAGAGTACAAAAATACTAAGTATAATTAAGGTCAAATAATAAATACTAAAGTATAAAGAAAATAAAATAAAAATACTAAGTATAAAAAAAAAAGTAAAATAATAGATACTAAGTATAAGAATACATATACGTATTGAAATACTGAATAAGATACTGAAGTATAAAAAAATACGTACAAAATCAGAATCTGAAATTACGAATACATTATAAATACGAGGAATAGTAAATACGATGAATAGTAAATACGATGAATAGTAAATACTATGAATAGTAAATACGGTGAATAGTAAAATAATGAATAGTGAAAAATATTTAAAAATTACGAACAGGACTCAAATAAATAATTAAGTTTTCCTATGTGTTCTGTTTTACCTGAAGGACTGTTGTTACTAAAATTTCATTATACAAGTTTGACGTTATATTTATGATACAAGTTTGTCATTATCGTTATTTATGAGCAAGAGAATGAGAAGTTAGAAAAAACGAACTACTTGAATAAAATACTAGGATTGTTCGCCATGTTGCGACTCTTGAAATTCGAAGTTAACGAGGTAGCTGTCTATGGGGACTTGGGCTCCCTACCTGAGTTGCCCAAGGCTATTCAACGATCTTAAGATTGCTGTTTGACGTGTGGTATCAACCTCAGGGATGGGGCATACTTGATACTTCCGCGGGCCCATAGAATAGTAATTGGAAACGCCAACCCCATCCGGGGGTACCCGTCTCTGGTGATAGTCGAACTTTTTCGTCGGTGATACCTTTTGAATAGCGAATAAGTATGATCCTCGATAGGTAGTGTATGCATACATTAGACAAGGGATTGAATCATCCTTATTACCTTAGATATCTTTAAGCCTGGTAGTCATGTCCAAGTTATGTTGGCCCTACCGGCTACTGCGCGGATTATGTCTGCATGCTTCCGCCTTACTAACGAAGATTCATTTGTTATCACATGTTGAATGTATTTCCTTGTCTTGTTTGATTGATTTTTGTACGATGATTGGATGTTATGAGTGTTGGATTACGATTGGCTGAGAATGATTACGTGAGAGTGTTGTATGATATGTGATTGTATTTATACTCATGTTTGAATCATTTTGATCTCTTTATGTGTTTTACCTGTTTACTTGCTAATTGTTTTTACCTATTTTATTATTCATGATTATTCTGCATATTGCTTTAGAAATTGCATGTATCGAAACTCGAAGGAGTGTGCGGGAAAATGATGAGAGTTTAATGCAGGTACCCCGAGTCTTGACCGTTGATCTATCAGGGGATTGGAGGCCTTATTTTGTAACCTATTTTGAGAGGATGTAATTAAACTTATACTCTGTTATTCTAAACTCGTACTATGTACTGAGAGTTTTATTACGATTAACAGCTGGTTTTGTAATATATAGACTTAATTAATTTTCCGCCTTAGTTTAATTAAGTCACGAAAAACCGGGTTGTTACAGTTGGTATCAGAGCTGTCTTGCGACCGTGAGTGACTTAAAGTTATCTCATCTAGCGAGACGACACCTGGGCCAGACATTCATATCGTATGTCAGGCATAGACTTATAGGATCTAATAATAAACTAGGAATCTCTAGATCGCTAAAATAATAACTTAGATCAGTTTAAAATGTGAGAAAGGGTAGAATCTTAAGGACCGACCAAATAATAATGAACTAGTTAGATGAGCGTTAGAATCTTAACTTTACGATTCTTTACTTGCTATTTGCTCTCTGGCTAACTCTAGTTTGACAAAGGCCCTTAGGATGACGTCTTTCCGTTACTCCCGTAACAATCTACCTCGACGTCCACCGATGATGCCACTGGATACTTATATATGTGGCCAGTCCCATGTCATCGAGCAATATGTGGAAGCCAACGGAATCACAACGAGCAGACCCTACCACACAAAGGGCATTGGCTTGGGCCTGACCGATTGAGAGCTTCCACCCGTACGACGAGTTCTGGGCTCCACTAGGTTGGCAACTACTCCTGGATTACGATCTACACATGGATCGCATGAGTCACCCAGACCCACTTCTGAGGGAGATACGACCACCAGGATGGATGGAGCACGAGGAACTGCTCGATAACCTGAAGGATCAAGAGTATAAACACCTCTATCCTCCAATACCGGTCGAATCACTTCCAGTCTGGGAAAGATGCCGATGTGGGAGACTCTTCAGGCACGCAAATAATAATTCAGGGTCATGCGACTCCGGTTTGTAAAATATATGTAACCGATTTTAAACTATCTTAAGAACGACCTTAATGTCGTCACTTTTTCTTAACGGCTATGGATTTTCCTTTCGGATGTAACGTTGTGTGAACTTATGTATTATATTCCTTGAAATGTAATATTTTACCCATGTATATGTTTATATATATGGAGACGTTATGTTACTACCTAGTCATGTGTTTTTCTTAATTCATTATTTTAAAATTTTACATACATGTTGTACTTCCAAATCTCATTTAAATTACCTTATCTAAATTGATTTCAGATGAGACTACCGTGCGGTAAGAAGTACTCTGAATGGACACCAAAAGAGAAGGCGCAAGAAAGCCATCGAGGCTCACGCGCGACGTCAACAATTGAAGTCCTGGAAGAGATCGCAGGGGCGAGCAATGCGGAAGTCATTTGGAAGACTAGGGCACTTAAGACTCGTATATGGAACATCGAATTCACGATCATCTCCGCCGATCCTCGGAATATCTGAGATGTGATCGGCGTTCATGCAGGGAAAACCTGAGACATTTGAGGGGATCAGTGGGACACTATACCCATGGATCAGGAGTATGAATACGAGGTTCCTGGAACACTCCGTTAGAGAGGAATGGAAAACCTCCCTAGCAGCTGCGTGCCTTGACGAGGAGGCCAAAGCATGGTGGAGGCGACTACGCTCCCCAGCTATACTTGAGGGTGAGTACTACCTAAGCTGGGAGGATTTCAAGCTTGGTTTGAGCGACATGACTTATGCTGTTAAGTATAAGCATAGCTTCATGGAGGAGGAGCATCGCTACTCAAAATTTGCCTAGGATTTAGGGCTAATCTTTTGTCATTCTCGATTCAATTTCATATCTCTTGAGAATGTATCTAAACTTTTATGTTATTTTGCTGAACTTATGTCTAAGTTTTCACCTTAGTTCATTTCATAGAGAATGTATTAGGAGGCTTGTAACGTTTTGATGTAAACCTTTTACATTATCAATGAAATGTCTTTTACCTTGCATGTTATGTGATGTCTATCTTTGAACCACTCAAAATTTATACAGCCTTGTCGTTATTTTATTTTATTTTCAGAATGGATGCAAACAACTTAAACAACATGGCTAACCCGAACTTCGCCCAACATTTTGCTGAAGAAGAAGCAAGGAGAAAAGGGTTCGAGGATGCAATTACAAAAATTGCTCAAAATATGTATCAACATCAAGGCGGAAACAATCGATGCATTTGAGAAATTCTCCAAACACCGACCCCAAACATATTACGGCTCTGTCGACCCCACGCCTTGACAGAGTGGATCGAAGAGATGGAAAAATTACTGGAACTGAGCAAGACACCACCGAACGAAATGGTGAACGTGGTAGCGTACTACCTGAAAGGAGAGGCAAATAGTTGGTGGCGCCTGATCAAAGCCCAATTTCCCCTAAGACTCTATAACTGGAGTGAGTTTAAGACCTTGTTGGAAAACAAGTACTTTGGGGAAGAGTTGAAGTGGGATAAAGAAGAAGAGTTCAGGAATCTAACCCAGGGTGAAATGTCCCTACAAGCTTACACAGAAAAATATCAGGAGCTGTCCAAGTTTGCTCCTAAGATATTAACTAGCGAAGAGGAACTCGCAACTCGTTACGTACGAGGCATGGACAATAACCTGAGGATAAACATGAGCGGATTCGGCTGTAAGAACTTCGCTGAAGCCTACGAAAAGGCAACGTGTATCTGGGCACCCATCCAGAAGAGAGAAGCTGAGGAGAAGAAGAAGAAGAAGACGTTCACGCCCCCTGTGGCGAGTGCCAGTTTTATCCATAAACCCATGTTTGGTCGCCCGGGTTATCAGAATCAAGATAACCGCAATAGGAACCAGGGCAGGTCTCAGTTCTCCAACCGCAATACCACTCCTTACGTTGCAAAGAATAATTCCCAAATTCCCGGACCACCGGCCTTCCAAGCAAATCAGTGTCGTTTCTGCCGACAACCTAGTCACCCGGGAAAGCGTTGTAATGGGGAACCCGTGGTGTGCTTCCTGTGCAAAGTTGTAGGGCACAAAGCTAATGAATGCCCTAAGAGGAATCTTTGGTAATAAGGCAAATGCTTGGGACCACCGCCACCGGCCGTCGAGTTCGGGCGTGTCTACGCCTGTCGGAAGGTCGAGAAAGTACTGACGACATTATCGATGTCGACGTCCTCACCGGTAAATTTTTGGTTAATTCTGTACCTGCTTTCATTTTATTTGATACCGGAGCATCCTTATCGTTTATCTCCTCAAAATTTATCAAACAATCCAAACTCACAAATCCTGCACAAATTAAAACTAATATATCACTACCAGATGGTAAAAACATCCCTTGTTCGTCAAAATACAATAATGTAAAAATCTCAATTCACAACACAGAGTTCTTGTCAGACCTTATATTGTTTGATCTTCCTGAGTTCGATGTAATCGGGAATGAATTGGCTGGCAGTCATAATGCAACGTTCAAATGCCACGACCAGAAGATCACTTTGAAAACTAACCAAGGGAAGGAGGTATCATACCAGAGTTTTAAAAGGAAAGGAGGAGTGAAGTTAGTATCTGTACTGAAGCTTCAGAGTATGGAGAGAAAGGGGCACCGGGTGTATTTTTGCAGCATTACTAAGGTCGAGGACACCCTACGCATCGAAGATATCCCAATCGTGAGTGAATACCCCGATGTTTTCCCAGACGTATTACCAGGCATGCCTCCTGCACGAGATGTTGAATTCTCGATTGACCTCATCATACGGGCCACAGCACCTATATCAAAGGCACCATACAGAATGGCGCCTGTCGAACTTCAAGAACTCAAGAAACAATTGGAGGAAATGATTGAGTTGGGATTTATAAGACCGAGTGTTTCACCTTGGGGTGCACCGGTACTCTTCGTAAAGAAGAAGGATGGGAGCATGAGGCTCTGCATCGATTACAGGGAACTGAACAAGGTGACGATCAAGAATCGTTATCCTCTGCCTAGGATAGACGATCTCTTTGACCAGCTTAAGGGAGCAGGAGTTTTCTCCAAGATTGACCTGAGATCAGGATACCATCAGATCGCGGTTCGTAAAGAAGATATACAAAAGACTGCTTTTAGATCAAGGTACGGACATTACGAGTTCAAAGTAATGCCGTTCGGCCTTACCAACGCCCCAGCAGTATTTATGGACCAAATGAACAGGACCTTTCATGAATATCTCGACATCTGCGTGGTCGTGTTCATTGACGACATCCTGATCTACTCCAAGAATAAAGAAGAACACGCAGAGCACCTACACATTATCCTGAGTATCTTGAGAGACCATAAATGGTATGCCAAATTTTCAAAGTGTGAATTTTGGTTAGGCCAAGTGGCGTTCCTAGGCCATGTAATCTCCAAGGAGGGAGTAATGGTAGATCCAGCAAAGATTGAAGCTGTCAAAGAATGGATAGCACCAAAAACAGTCACGGAAGTCAGGAGCTTCCTAGGATTGGCTGGCTATTATCGAAGGTTTGTTCCTGATTTCTCGAAGGTAGCCCGCCCAATGACCAAACTGCTACAAAAGGAATCAAAGTTCATATGGAGCGACGACTGTGAGAAAGCGTTCCAAGAACTGAAGACAAGGCTTACTACGGCCCCAGTTTTAACCTTGCCAACCGATGGGGATGAATATGAGGTGTCTGATGGCGCATCACTAAGCGGTTTGGGTTGCGTCTTGATGCAACAGGGAAAAGTAATAGCATACGCATCCGCACAACTTAAGGTGCATGAAAAGAATTACCCAATTCACGACCTAGAACTTGCATTGTTGTGTTTGCACTAAAGATTTGGCGTCATTATCTCTACTGGTCAAGATTAAGTTCTACACTGATCTCAAAAGCTTGAAGTACATCTTCACCCAAAGAGATTTGAACATGAGGCAACGCAGATGGTTAGAATTGAACAAAGATTACAAGTTTGAGTTACTTTACCACGAGGGAAAGGCTAATGTAGTTCTTGAACGACCTTTGAGTCGTAAGACAATACACACTCGAACAACATTTGGGAGATTCCCTCGGACATCGTCCCAGATCTAAAAAGATCGAGCTTAGACCTGGTACAATCGGATGACACACCTAAATGCAATGGCGGTTGAACCAGAATTATATCATGACATCCGAGTGCTACAATGGGAAGACCCGGCATTGTTGGAGATTTGGCAAAGAATTCCATCGGAAGAGCAGAAGGGTTTGAGATCTACATCGATGGTAGTCTACGCTTCAACGGCAGTGGTGCATACCTAACAATGAAGATTTGAAACGCATAAAATCCTTGGACGAAGCACATAGTACCGCTACTCGGTACATCCTGGCTCAGACAAGATGTACAAGGACCTGAAATTACGTTTCTGGTGGATAAGGATGAAGGCAGAGATCGCCGAGTACGTGGCTAGATGCATGATTTGCCAGAAGGTAAAATTTGAACACCAGAGACCAGGAGGACTACTCCAACCGTTGGAAATTCCTCAAGGGAAGTGGGATTCCATATCCATGGATTTTATCATGGGGTTACCAAGGACAGCAGGTGGCAAGGATGCTATATGGGTTATTGTGGACCGTCTTACTAAATCAGCTCGCCGTCCGATCAAGGAGACTTGGGGATTGGAAGAACTGGCCAAAGCTTACGAAAAGGAAATAATACGACTCCACGGCGTTCCCCTCGACATCATATCAGATAGGGACGCAAGATTTACATCGCATTTCTGGAAGAAATTGCAAGAGGCTTTGGGTAGTAAATTGAAAATGAGTACGGCTTTCCATCCAGCAACTGACGGTCAGACAGAGCGAACTATCCAGACACTGGAAGACATGTTGAGGGCATGCACGATGGAATTCAACGTGAACTGGGAAAAGAGCTTACCTCTCGTTGAATTCTCATACAACAATAGCCATCATGCTAGTCTAGGGTGTGCTCCTTTTGAGGCAATGTATGGCAGAAAGTGTCGCAGTCCGGTTTGTTGGGACGACGCTAGTGATAATGTGGGTACTGGACCCCAGGTTATACAGGATCAGATTGAACACATAAAGATTATTCGGGAACGACTACAAGCGGCTCAAGATCGCCAAAAGAAATATGCAAACGAGCACCGCCGACCTATTGAGTTCAGCAGTGGAGATAAGGTCTTCTTAAAGGTCTCACCCATGAAAGGGGTAAGACGTTTCGGACTAAAGGGGAAGCTTAGCCCAAAGTACATCGGACCCTACGAAATACTTGAACGAATTGGCGAGGTGGCATACCGACTCGCCTTACCGCCAAACTTATCCAAAGTGCACGATGTATTCCATGTATCTCAACTCAGAAGATATAGAAGCGACCCGAGTCACATTGTTACGCCCGACGTGATCGCCATCGAGCCCAACATGCTTTACTCGGAGAAACGGTGGAAATTCTCGCCAGAGAGACCAAGTTCTTCTGACGCAAGTCGATACCCTTAGTCAAGGTTCTCTGGAGGGGACAAGACTGAACAAGCAACATGGGAAGCAGAAGGCGTCGATGAAGGAAAAGTACCGAGCTGTTTGTACAGGTAACCTTAACCACCAGAGTACTTTAAGTTTCGGGGCGAAACTTCTTTAAGGGGAGGATTGTAACACCGTGTTAATTTAAGCTAATTATAATTAGGAAATCAATAATTAATCATCCTCGCCACCGAATTTCCTAAAACAATACACTACAATCATTTTTGCACCTAAACTAAAACCATTTTGAATTACTTTGAATTTGAACTTTATGTTTACATTTTCAAACTCGATAAATCAAATGGAGAATCCTCGACAATTTTCTCAATGGCAAATTTTGGCACGCAAATCAAGGTCAAACGTTGACTAAATGGCCAAGCCACCTAAATATGATTAAGTCACCTAATCTTTTCTAAAATGTAATTACTCATAATCCAAACCTAATTAAAGTAGCTTAAGCTTAATCATATTGATTATTACTAACACAACATATAATAATAATATCAAATTACTATTCCACTTTGATTTAACTAACACTTTCACTAAAACTCGCTATATTGAGTTACACTAAGCCCAAACTGATAAACCTTTTGACGTTTGAGGATAATGATTTAATTCGATAACATTCAACGAAAAAAATATATATTTCGATCGAATAAAATTCTATTTCAAAGTTGCGAGACAAACTAGTACCCAAATTTTTGTTTGAATTCGTTTTGAGGTTTATTTTCATTTTTATTTTCGATCTCACTTCTAAACATTATTTCAAGACTATATATTTCATTTCGAGACTTTTCACGTACGCGCAAATTGAAAATTTCAAAAACGAAAAAATCGGGCCAAGTGACCCATAGTGGCCGAGATTTTGAGCTCTCCATGCTCAACCTTGCCTTCCTTTTTCCTTTTGCTTTTCCTACACAAGTGTCCCCTTGTCTCAAGCATGCTCTCCTTCCTCTTACACCCATGCTCCTTCTCTTACACCCTTGTGTTTCCTTGTCTCAAGCATGCATGCTTTTTCTTACACATACTACAACTTACATACTACAACTTACATACTACAAAAAAATAAAACAACTACTACTACATACTACACTCACACGACACAAACACATACACAACACACAAACACTTAACTCTTTTCTCTCTAATAAACTCATACTCTAAAACCTTGTAAGCTTATCTTCATGTACAAGCTCAAGATCCTACATGATCTTCATCCTTTTCCTCTAGTTTTTCTTCTTTAAATTTCACCTCTTGTTTGTAAATTTCACTAGAACATTTAAATGATTTCCTCACCATGTATAATTTGTATTCACTCACTCTTTTTACATACAAATAAATATGAACATGAAACCAAACCATGAAAAATTTAACCATCACCTAAACATAAAATACTACAACACTTTACAATTTTAGTTTAGCTAGTTTGGTTTTAAAATAAATTACTAACTTGTTTATTTCATTCTTATGTACCTCTCCTAACCAAAGACGAGGAGCAAGGTGGTGGAGTCGATCTTAGCCAATTCGATCATATCATTGATCCCAGACAATTGCTAATCTATTTCACTCATAACCTAACTAAGGTGCTTCCAGCATTTTTATGATAAGCGCCTCGAATTTGATTATGTGTTATTGTTTTTGATGCATGTATGGTTTTATTATATCACCTAGTATTCATATGTTAAATTAGGAGACAAAAATCGAAAAATAATATTTGTGTGACCCATGTATAACCCACGACCATCACCCTATATTTCACTTAATTTTTCGTTTTAATTTTTGTAAATTGCATGCTTAAAATACTTGTAATAAAATGAACATGAAAATATAATTAGTTTATGTTTAGGAATTAAAATGAATTTGTTATGAATTTAAATGTTATAATGTGTTTATGAGTGTTCTTGAACTTTTATATTTATTCATGTGTTAAATGATTTTCATTTATGTATGATAATGTTTACTTATGTTTTCACATATGTCAAATGTATAAATGATATAAAGTAATTTAGTATTTAAATTAGAAGTATAAAAATCAAAAATCAAAAATCATATACATACATACATACACACGGCATTTTTGCCTTATTTGGACCAAATTTTAGTTTTAATTTTTCTAAATAACATATTATGATTAGACTAGTTAAAATAGACATGTAGGAAAAATTTGAGAAAATTTCATAAACATATAAAATTTTGACTAAATAATGTTCATATGAAAAACATTAAAATTCATCACACATTCATGTGTTCTTCACTTAGTTGATTAATTTGATTCATAAATTTTATAAGTTTTAGTTATTTATTGTTTTCAAGTACTAAGTTAAATCATTTTAGCATAAACTAGATAATTAGTATATAAAAACTTTAAGTCAAAAACCGATAAAATTACAAAACGAAAATAAATTGCTAGGTAGTATAAGGCCACGGTTTAGGGATCAATTTTAGACTAAAAATGAATTTGTCACTTTTTAATTTTATCACTTAAGTAATTAAAATAGTTAAAGTAATGATTTATTAATAAAAACAACAAAAGAAATAAATAGCTAAATAAATAAAGGCTCACGGCATTAGGGTTAATTTTGGGTCAATTTTGGTCAAAATGAATTTATCACTTAGTCACTAAAATTGAATAGTAATTAGATTTATATTTGTTTATGTATTAAACCGTTAATAAAAAGAATCAACTAAACCGATAAAAATAAACGTTACACGTATTAAAATGAATGAAATCGAGTGCTACTACCTATGCTTAAATTTGGATGGGGACATACGGACTATTTAAAATGAACTACGACAACCTCGCTAAAAATGGAAACCGCTGAAAGACTAGTTAAGTATATGACTTAATAAACCGAGTTTCACTCCTAAAATGTTATTTAAAATCACCAAGTACAAAATGAACTTAACGACTTTAAAACTAGAATTTTGTACTTAGATTATATTAAATTTTACTTCCGAAATCATTTTTCAAATCACTAAATACAAAACGAACCTAACGACTTTAAAACTAGAATTTTACACTTAGTAAATAAAAAGCTTAGTTTTATTTTCCAAAATACCCTTAGTATATCAAAATGTATAAGAGTACAAAAATACTAAGTATAATTAAGGTCAAATAATAAATACTAAAGTATAAAGAAAATAAAATAAAAATACTAAGTATAAAAAAAAAAGTAAAATAATAGATACTAAGTATAAGAATACATATACGTATTTAAATACTAATAAGATACAAGTATAAAAAAATACGATAAATACTAATACGAAATTACGAATAATGTATAAATACGAGGAATAGTAAATACGATGAATAGTAAATACGATGAATAGTAAATACGGTGAATAGTAAATACGGTGAATAGTAAAATAATGAATAGTGAAAAATATTTAAAAATTACGAACAGGACTCAAATAAATAATTAAGTTTTCCTATGTGTTCTGTTTTACCTGAAGGACTGTTGTTACTAAAATTTCATTATACAAGTTTGACGTTATATTTATGATACAAGTTTGTCATTATCGTTATTTATGAGCAAGAGAATGAGAAGTTAGAAAAAACGAACTACTTGAATAAAATACTAGGATTGTTCGCCATGTTGCGACTCTTGAAATTCGAAGTTAACGAGGTAGCTGTCTATGGGGACTTGGGCTCCCTACCTGAGTTGCCCAAGGCTATTCAACGATCTTAAGATTCTTTGTTTGACGTGTGGTATCAACCTCGGGGATGGGGCATACTTGATACTTCCGGGCCCATAGAATAGTAATTGAAACGCCAACCCCATCAAAGTACCCGTCTCTGGTGATAGTCGAACTTTTTCGTCGGTGATACCTTTTGAATAGCGAATAAGTATGATCCTCGATAGGTAGTGTATGCATACATTAGACAAGGGATTGAATCATCCTTATTACCTTAGATATCTTTAAGCCTGGTAGGCCTGTCCAAGTTATGTTGGCCCTCCCATCAAGCTACTTGGATTATGTCTGCATGCTTAGCCTTACTAACGAAGATTCATTTGTTATCACATGTTGAATGTATTTCCTTGTCTTGTTTGATTGATTTTTGTACGATGATTGGATGTTATGAGTGTTGGATTACGATTGGCTGAGAATGATTACGTGAGAGTGTTGTATGATATGTGATTGTATTTATACTCATGTTTGAATCATTTTGATCTCTTTATGTGTTTTACCTGTTTACTTGCTAATTGTTTTTACCTATTTTATTATTCATGATTATTCTGCATATTGCTTTAGAAATTGCATGTATCGAAACTCGAAGGAGTGTGCGGGAAAATGATGAGAGTTTAATGCAGGTACCCCGAGTCTTGACCGTTGATCTATCAGGGGATTGGAGGCCTTATTTTGTAACCTATTTTGAGAGGATGTAATTAAACTTATACTCTGTTATTCTAAACTCGTACTATGTACTGAGAGTTTTATTACGATTAACAGCTGGTTTTGTAATATATAGACTTAATTAATTTTCCGCCTTAGTTTAATTAAGTCACGAAAAACCGGGTTGTTACATCACCTTTTATAAACCGAACTTAACGTTTTTAAAACTATGATTTTCTAATATTTTCATAAATGACTAAATACAAACCGAACTTAACATTTTTAAAACTAGACTTTAAAATATTTTCAAAAATCGCCTAAGTACAAAACGAACCTAACGACTTGAAACTAAAAATTTGTACTTAGAAAATAAAAACAAGTTTAGTATTATACTTAAAATACCTTAAGTATAAAAATACGTATAAATATAAAAATACGTACAAGTATAGGAATACGAATACGTATAAAAATACGTATAAAATACGAAGTATAAAAATACGAATACGTATAAAAATACGTATAAAATACGGTGAATAGTGAATAGTGAATAGTGAATAGTGAATAGTGAAAAGTGAATAGTGAAATACTGAAAATAATTGAAAATTTTACTAAGTATAGAAAAATTTAAAATGAATAAGTAAATGACTTAAAGTGTTTTGAAAAACACTTAAATAAAATTTGGACATACTAATCAACGTTTCAATTTAAAATCTTAAAAATGTTAATAATTAACAACACTTCAAATAATAAACGAACGTGTTATGTGATCATATGAAATCTACAATTCAAATAAAACGTTTGACGCTGAGACTAGGAGAGTCTAGTAACATGTGATATGTAAATATCAAATAAATAATAAATCTTGAGTAAGTTAAATAAAAGGTCAAGCTTGGGCCTCAGATAAGGGAACGTCAATCGTGAGTGAAGTGGGGTTAAGATAGTCTTGTGGCGGTCGCCATTGCCGGACAAGATAATTGAATATGCCAAGGCTTTTGTCTCAGGCTTTAGGAAATAGTCGTTTTATCCTGAGTTAAGGTGCTCTATGATTAGCATAGCCCATTCTTAAATTGGATACTAGTGTACATATACTAGACTAGGGTTTTATTCCCCTATTTCGCTAAAGTTATCAGGGCATCCGTGCCGATTTGGGCGATTATAGCGGTGGTCTCCTTGCCGTGTTTCGTTCTTAGTGGGCGCGACACTTGCATTCGTTCTTGCCACATGTAAAGATCACTTGACGAGATTGTATCTGAAGTTCGAATCATTTCGAACACTAGAGGATGAGATGCAAGTATTATAGTATTCGGCGTGGTTTACGAGTCGAGTAAGCCTCTGCACTATGGAAGTGAGATGCAATCGATCGAGTACAAGGGCCTACTCGGTGGTCGTGCTCGTAGCGGTATGTGTTGTGTGTTGTTTGATTAAATGAGAACGAGTGTGTACCATCTTCAAAATTAAAGACCACAAGTTTCAAGTGAATCGAGTCGCATGATGAGAACAATACGATACGTATGTATGTATGCGATCTGATATCGCTTTGTAATCTTGCTGATATGTTGTGATACTATGGCTATGATATTATATGTTATTTGCTTTCATAACTGAATATCATGCTTATATGATTTATCGCTTTAACCGCATGATTATTATGACATATATGTCTTTACATGCTAATTGTATTAAGCATGTTTATGTTTTTATCATAATGTTATGTTTATAAAGCGATAATATTAAAACCAAAGTAATTGAAATCGAGGGTAAGTATGAGCATAGCTAGTCCTTTGTCAGCTCGTGAGCATCCCCTCATCGATTTATTGTGCGAGGGGTAATCATGGGCCTGGGAAATTTGGATTTTGGACGGGGCCATGCAACGTTTTTACGCTTTACTTTATGTCATTTGCGAGAGATTTGTAATATATAAGACGCTACTCTTTTAAATTTCCGTACACAGAGTTGTTTTATTCAACTCTTGAATTACGATGTAACATTTTGGGTTTTATGTATAATTAATAACGCTGGTTTAAGACTTAATTAATTTCCGCCTTAGTAATTAAAGTCGACGAAAAACCAGGTTGTTACAGTTGGTATCAGAGCTGTCTTGCGACCGTGAGTAACTTAATAGTTATTTCATCTAGCGAGAGACACCTGGGCCGGACATTCATATCGTATGTCAGGCTTAGACTAATAGGATCAAATAATAAACTAGATTTTTCTTTTCTTAGATCGCTAAAATAATAACTTAAATCGCTTTAAAGTGTGAGAACGGGTAGAAACCTTAAGGACCGACCGTAGGCTAAGGACTTTTAAATAACGAACTATACCATAAAAATAAAATACACTAACTATCGTATGCTTGCTACTTGCTGATGTGACTAACTAAAACTAACAACTATCCTCGGATATAAAATCTAAGTAATAAATTTAATTCTCGAAGAATGAAGCCATTAATCGAATACATGACGACAAGACCTCAAACGCAGCAGATGGATGCATCAAGAACCTTACTACTGATGAGACGTTCAAGATCTCGAAGATTTCTATCGGAGAAAGGATTTCTACCACTCCATCTAATTATTCTCTTTAACTAAAATTTTTATTTCGTTCTCTTTTAAAAAAATTTTAACCTCTTAAACCTTTACTTCTAAATTTCTAATTTTCTAAACCTATAATTCCTAATAACTATTTCTCAAATGAACTTTTATCCCTATTCCTTAATCTCGCAAAATGATTTCACTTTTGCTTTTCAATTTCATAAACTCCTTGTTATTTATTCTGAAAAGCTTTGAATTTTATAACTTTTCAACCTATAGAAACTTACTATCTCCTTCAAAAGTTAAAGATCTTCGAAAATTTTATAATTCCTAATTATCTTCTAAAATTTACTTTCATGTTTCCCTTTGAAAATATCTTCGAATCTTATTCAATTAATCCTTAAAATTTAACTTCATGATTTTAAATACCTTTGACATTATTATGTCCTAAATCATATATTCTTTACCTAATATACTATCGAATTTAATTATTTTCAAAATTTTAAACTTATCAATACCTATTTCTGAATTCTCAACCTTTAAAATGAATCTTTAGCTTTTCTCTTGAATTTGATAAATATGTTTAAAATTTTCTTAAGGGGGTAGGACAAAATATGATGATTTAAAATCATTGATTTAAAATTATTTAAAATCCTTATTTCAACATATTTTTAAACTATATATTTTATTTCAAATAAAATTATAATTTGTTTTATTTTAAAACCCTTATAATTTTAATTTAAATTATTTCCGTACAAAACTTCAAAGCCCCACCTTTTTGAAAATCCCTTTGAAGTCGATTTCAGAAATGACAATCTAGCAATATTTCGATATTAATTCAAAATGTTCCATTTGTAAATATAAAACGATTATATCTTTCAACCTTGCCACTCTATCTAACTTCTTTATTATAATTCAAAAATTCAAACATGTTGAAAAGTCTTATTCTACCAAAAATAAAATATCTTTATCGAAACTTATTAAATCTTGATTTTCTCTCTAACTGCATTGCCTAACTGCGAGCAGTTATCCACTCTATTCAAGTTTCGGGACGAAACTTTTCTTAAGGGGGTAGGTTTGTAACACCACGTGTTATTTTAACACAATTTGATAAAAGAATTTAATTCCTTAAATTAAATTCATCCTTTTTCCATATAATAAAAATGCGACTGAATTTTTTTCGCCAAATAATAATAAATTTTCCTAAGTACCAAATTAAAAATTTTGAAAAATAAAGTTTGTTCTATTATCTTCAGAATTGAAAAAGAAACACATTCCAAAATTTTATAAAAATCAATACAAAATTTATATCGCCTTTTAAATTTCAAAAATGTTAAGTCATGTTTACTATTCATAAAAATAAATGTAAAACCTTTATTCCTAAAATTCAATTTCAACATTTTTCATTTTCGAATAAAATGAACCTTTATACTTTTCCCGCCTCTCAAATTCGTAAACAATTTCAAACACGCAAATCAAAAAAAATCAAACAATCAACATCAACATTTTGGAAAAGCAAACTTAACATCAACATTAATGAAAATATAATCATTTTGATTTTTATTTAATAAATCATATTTTCTTAATATCTAATTACTATTTCATTTTCATTAAACTAGCTTTTTCTAAATTGTCGATATTTGAAATCACACCTAATTTAAATTGATTAACTTTTTGACGTTTGATTATAAATCTTTAAATCTATAACATTCAACTAAAAATAAGTATTTCGACCTAGAAATTTTTATTCAAAATTTTGAGGATTAGGATCCGATTTTGTTTTAATACCCTTTCAAAATTATTTTTATTTTTAATTCCGATTTTATTTCAAAACACTATTTTAAGATCACATCTTTTATTTCGAGCCCTTTCATGATCATAAGAAATCGAAAATTTCGAGAAATGAAAATCGAGCCCGAAAATTTGACTTTTGACTTTTGGACCAATTAATTCAAAGTCTATCCTCTTCCATTATTACTTACACAAGTCCAATTTTTCTTACACCTTTAATTTGTCATCATCACTTTTAATTTTGTAATTAAAATTTAAAGATTATACTTAATAATAATAATAATACTTACAAAATACAATGCTACTACTTTAATGCTACCATTTTCATTTCCGTCACTTTTAAAATTTTTCTAAAGTAATAAATAAAATATTTTAGTCTTAAAATATTAAAGTAGAGATATTTCGAAAAATTGTCAAACGCGCACACTTTAACTTTTATCGCTTGTGACACCCGACTTTTTAAAACTGACTAATTTCGTGAAAAACTTTTTAAAACATCAAAAAGACATTTTTAATGCCAAATAGTGTCAAAGACTTTTCTAACCAATAAGAATAAAGGTGTTCCCTAATTTCATTATAATTAAACATTATTTTCATTAAAAACAAAACATATCCTAATTACTTAACCTAGTTTTTCACTCTAACTTTCCTCATTATTTTGGAGAGCAAAAATCACTTTGTACTCCCTCATGTATGTCGTATACACTTCCTCCATTTTCTCCCATTTTATTTCTTTCTTTTTCTTCCATTTTATTACAAAAACCTCTTAAATAAAAACCTTAATAATATTTCTAATAAATCATAAGTGTTCTAGTTAATTAGTGGGTATATTAGGAGCTAACTTATGGATTATTTTTGGGTGAAGAACTTGGGTTATGGGTGAAGAAAAATCCGATCTAAAATTTATTTTAGATCCTCGACGATTAACATCCTAAATAAGGTGACTAGCTATATCTTGTATTAGTCTCTTTTAAAATTAATTTGATTTTTATTATATGTTTTATGAGTATGATTTTTATGTTAAATATGTTAAACATCACTTATATGTTATGTGTTGTATAATAAAATGATAATAAATAAGTAATAATGATAATAGTGTAATTGTAGTAATATGTTCATATGTGTAGGTAATTTATTTTTGAGCATTTTTAATTTATGTTCATATGATTTTTAAGTTTAGTTATGTTTTAGTTAAGTAGTATTATCATATAAAAATTATGTGAATTATTAACAATGAGTAAAGTGATTAAAAATCAAAAAAATAAAAATATATATACATACATGCTCAACTCGGCATTTTCCATTTTTTTTAATATATTTTCATTTTTAATTTTTGTAAATAATATGTTAAAATAAGTTAGTTAAAATAGATGTATTCATGTTAAAAAAATTAAATTAGGAAAATAAATTATAAGTTGTTAAAATTAAAAATGGTGTTCTTGAGCTTGTTTTTGATGTTCATATGTGTTCTTGTGATCTTCATGGGTGTTCTTCATTTTTGGCTCTCTTTGATTTTGTTTTAGTTTATGTTTGTTAATAATTTGTGTTTATGTTTAGTTATTGTTTATATATCACTTAGTATTATACTATAAATCAACTTAAACAATATAAATCATTTAGATTAAAAAGTTAGAAATTTAAAGTGTTGAAAAACGCTATTCATAATTATAAATAAAAGTTTTAGTAAATTTCATTTTAGTCTAAATCGTTTTAGTATAATTAGAATAATTAAAATATAAAGACTTTTAACTAAAAACCGATAAAATCAAAAAAAATGAAATTTAGGATAACTATGTACTTGCTCACGGCATTAGGCCATTATTTTGGTTAAAATTTGTTTTTATTACTTTTTAGTTTAATTGTTAAAATAATTTAATTATTAGTTAATAAGTTAGAATTAAGAAATTAAAAGAAATAAATCAATTTTTACATATATATGTTCCACACGACATTCTTGTATAAAATGGACTAAATTTGATCAAAATGAAATTATCACTAAGTCACTAAAGTTAAATAACAATTAAAATTGAATTTTAGTATAAATCGATTTAGTTATAAATGAAATATTATAAACCGATAAAAATATGTAACCGTTATAAAAATGAACTAAATCGTGTGTTACTACCTTTGCTATTGGATTATTGAAATTGGACATACGGACTATAAATGAATCATCCACGATACTATCACTAACTTAAATAAATAGACGACTAAATTTAACCGAGTCTTATTTTAAAATAAATATCATTGATCACCTTTTATAAACCGAACTTAACGTTTTTAAAACTATGATTTTCGAATATTTTCATAAATGACTAAATACAAACCGAACTTAACATTTTTAAAACTAGACTTTAAAATATTTTCAAAAATCGCCTAAGTACAAAACGAACCTAACGACTTGAAACTAAAAATTTGTACTTAGAAAATAAAAACAAGTTTAGTATTATACTTAAAATACCTTAAGTATAAAAATACGTATAAATATAAAAATACGTACAAGTATAGGAATACGAATACGTATAAAAATACGTATAAAATACGGTGAATAGTGAATAGTGAATAGTGAATAGTGAATAGTGAAAAGTGAATAGTGAAATACTGAAAATAATTGAAAATTTTACTAAGTATAGAAAAATTTAAAATGAATAAGTAAATGACTTAAAGTGTTTTGAAAAACACTTAAATAAAATTTGGACATACTAATCAACGTTTCAATTTAAAATCTTAAAAATGTTAATAATTAACAACACTTCAAATAATAAACGAACGTGTTATGTGATCATATGAAATCTACAATTCAAATAAAACGTTTGACGCTGAGACTAGGAGAGTCTAGTAACATGTGATATGTAAATATCAAATAAATAATAAATCTTGAGTAAGTTAAATAAAAGGTCAAGCTTGGGCCTCAGATAAGGGAACGTCAATCGTGAGTGAAGTGGGGTTAAGATAGTCTTGTGGCGGGCGCCATTCTTGGGACAAGATAATTGAATATGCCAAGGCTTTTGTCTCAGGCTTTAGGAAATAGTCGTTTTATCCTGAGTTAAGGTGCTCTATGATTAGCATAGCCCATTCTTAAATTGGATACTAGTGTACATGTACTAGACTAGGGTTTTATTCCCTACTCCGCTAAAGTTATCGTGGCATCCGTGTCGATTTGGGCGATTATAGCGGTGGTCTCCTTGCCGTGTTTCGTTCTTAGTGGGCGCGACACTTGCATTCGTTCTTGCCACATGTAAAGATCACTTGACGAGATTGTATCTGAAGTTCGAATCATTTCGAACACTAGAGGATGAGATGCAAGTATTATAGTATTCGGCGTGGTTTACGAGTCGAGTAAGCCTCTGCACTATGGAAGTGAGATGCAATCGATCAGAGTACAAGGGCCTACTCAGTGGTCAGGCTCGTAAGCAGTATGTGTTGTGTGTTGTTTGATTAAATGAGAACGAGTGTGTACCATCTTCGAAAATTAAAGACCACAAGTTTCTGAAGTGAATCGAGTCTGCATGATGAGAACAATACGATACGTATGTATGTATGCGATCTGATATCGCTTTGTAATCTTGCTGATATGTTGTGATACTATGGCTATGATATCTATATAACATTATTAAAAGGGTAGCTTAAATCTCTAATTAAGACTCTAAACTTAATAAAATTCCACGTGGCATTACTTCCTACCTTCACCAATTTGCTTCCACCTTGACATGCTCATCCATTTGATCTTCCACTACACAAATTCATTTTCATTTATTCACATTCATTTCCACCATTTTAATGAAACTCATTTAAATGACCTTTTCACCTTCATATTCGCCCGTTTCAAAACATTCATGTCATTATTTCCACGGTTAGGTCTATGATTCCATGCATTTACAAGTAAACTTTTCAAATCCCCTTTCTTTTTAAGTATATTAAGCTCCACTTTTGATTTTTTGTATGCAATTTCTTTCAATCCAAAAATAATTGTTACTCTATGCTAAATGTTTGCACTTGAATTTGTCGAATTCTCCATTTACTTGCATAATTATTCCTCATCTAAATATTCAATTTCAAGTTAAATTAAAAATGAATGTCGATATCTAACAATCCGTCATGAAGACATTGGTGAAAGTATTCTTAGTGTAAACCATTTCATAGGTGGGGGTATTGAAAAACCTTTTCAATGTATAAACAACAATAACCAGAGTGCGAAAAATGAAACATGTATGTAAGAATTTCGAGTCCTGTCCTACAGTTATGGAATTCCAACTCCTATGTTATGTATTTATGATATCTAATTTTTAAGACATTTGTTGATTGTTTGTGTTGAATATTTTTTGATTATGATGTGTTATTTGGGTAAAAAGGTATATAATCATACAATAATATTGTCGTTAATTTCATGTATGAAATCAATGTCAAATAAAACAAGTTCAATTCTTATCTTAAATTTTTGATTAACACATTATTTGGCCTCATTATACCCAAAAAAGAAACTATATAAAAACCGTGAGTATCACGGGAGTTAAAACTAGTTATATGTTATTTGCTTTCATAACTGAATATCATGCTTATATGATTTATCGCTTTAACCGCATGCTTATTATGACATATATGTCTTTACATGCTAATTGTATTAAGCATGTTTATGTTTTTATCATAATGTTATGTTTATAAAGCGATAATATTAAAACCAAAGTAATTGAAATCGAGGGTAAGTATGAGCATAGCTAGTCACTGTCCGCTCAGCGGGCATCCCCCCATCAGTTTATTGTGCAGGGTAATCATGGACCGGGAGCTGGATTTTTGGACGGGGCCATGCAACGTTTTTACGCTTTACTTTATGTCATTTGCGAGAGATTTGTAATATATAAGACGCTACTCTTTTAAATTTCCGTACACAGAGTTGTTTTATTCAACTCTTGAATTACGATGTAACATTTTGGGTTTTATGTATAATTAATAACGCTGGTTTAAGACTTAATTAATTTCCGCCTTAGTAATTAAAGTCGACGAAAACCAGGTTGTTACATGTATATATGTTATTTCAATTCAATAAAAAGATCGGAAGTGTTAGTAGGAAGCGACGTTTCATCATTCTTATGTGGGAGTTGTGGTTTATTTTGATTGGTGAGTTGAGGAGGAGTTGTGTTTCGTTGTGGGTGTTGATTTAGATGCAGCTGTTAAGCCGTTGAGCTCCACATTTCCAAATACATTTTCCACCTTTTTACCCCCTTGACCCGAGCCTAACATTACAACCCCTTGGAAACCTCGCTCGATGTGATGTTGAGACATTTTGGGTGACGACGTGCTTGGTTCGAGTAATTTTCCTAGTATCGATGTTTATGAGATTATTTATAGTCTCAGCGTTTTAGTGGATGCATACGGTCAAAAGTCTTTGCATGGAGTTTGCGTTATTATGTTCCGCTGTCTTTTATATGCCCCCGGTGTAGTCGCATTTAGCTTGCATTTACTCGCATTCATTGCTAGTTTAGGAGCTATTTGCAATATATTGCGATACTGCTGTTCCTCGTTTATATTTTGCAGGTTTTTGGCGGTCCTGAGCCGAAACCTGAGTCGAGTGGAGCATTTTTAGTATCGAGACTACGAGACCAAGCTTGAGCTCGCGCAGGAGCTCGGGAAGGCGATTAATAGATCAAAAGACAAGAGGCCACGAGGAAGTAAAGGCCCAAGAGAGAATTGGGCCAAGGATTGAAGTGCACAGAGCCAGCCCAGCCTGAGCAGGCCGGCCGGTCAGGTGGACCGGCAGCCGGCCGGCCGGCCCTGGCGCTTATTTCGTCGGGTTTTGTCTTGATTTGTTTTTAACTGTTTGGAGGATATATAAATACCCTAGGCTCGTGAATCTGAGAATTATGCTTTATTTTACATTCTTTTCTAGGTTTAAGTTTACTTCTGTTAGTTCTCTCTTTTACAAAACTCTCAAAATTAGTTAGTTTCAAGATCGGTTTTCTTGTAATCGTCGGTACTCCGTATTTATTCAAGATTATACTCAGGTTTAATTTCAATTGCTTTTCATTCATCATGTTCAATTATTATTGCTTTGCCTTAGTTTTAATCATGAGTAGCTACTTTCTTTGTTAGGGTTTAGGGTGATTGTGAGATTGGTTCAGGAACATGTTTTAATTGCTTATTTTGATTGAACTTGTGCAAGTTGACTTCTTCCTGCGCGTTTTATTATCAATTGAATTTAGGGACGCCTTTATTGAATTGAGCTTAGGTTGTTTTAGTTTAAGATCGAAAGCCGAATTGAAACTAGACTCACACGTAATTGATAAGTTAAGTTTAGTAAGTTGCGAGAGCCCGCTAAATTTGCTTAAGGTTAATATTGACTCGAGAGAGCGTATTCCTAAACCTAGTCACTTGCATAGCTTCAATTGATTTTTATTTCCTTTTGAGTTGAGTTCCTGAATTAGTGTCACATTGATCCCGACGCCCTAATCTCCTTTTTATATACCTTTTTATCATCTTATTTACCGTTCATAGTTTAGACCTTTTCCTACACACCCGATTTGTTACCTTGAGATTGACCTAGTTTTAGCTGAGCATCCTATTGACTGCCCGTTTCTGTGGATTCGACCCTACTGCCACTAGCTACCCAGTTAGTTGACTTTAGGTTTATTTTGACTTAGGCGACGCGACTTTAGCCTTGTCACAAATCAAGAACGCAGACACTCACATTCTCTGCGAAAAAGAAAATCAAAATCAAAGGCAAGCACACAGCAAACACTCAAGACGCAGCAGACGGCCAAGTTACAAAACGCCATCAAACGATATTCAAACGACAGCAGGCCTGCAAGCCCTTAAACATGCAGGACCGTCATGTCCTTAAACTTGCAGGACCGTCATGTCCTTAAACATGCAGGACCGTCATGTCCTTAAACATGCCGTCCCTCCCCGCACTCCCGACACTAAGTCCTCGTCTCTCCCCGAGACACATACTTAGTGTCGCCAGGTGGTATCGAGACTGTAATGGTCCGCCGGATACTATCTTTTAAGTTTGACTAGCGCTTTAGTCCAAGCTCAGCCAAACTGGGGGCTCTGTAGATACCCGTATCCGTGCCCCCCAAAAACAAACCCGATGACGAAAAGGACTTTTCATGCATGTTGTAAAATAAGACGAAACGGTACATAAGTGTCTAAAATATTTTAGTCATTTTTAACGTATTAATTTGAATTTGCATATTTCGTAAAAATGAATATTAATTTAGTCATTTTAATCGTAAGTCGACACAATACACTCAAGGACGACACATAAACGCCTCACAAAATGGCCCAAGAACACAAGAACGACCCAAACACACAAAAATGCCCAAGCACCCGAAGCGGACCAAAATGCGTCCCGGGTCACATTCTTACAAAACAAAGTTTCACAATGTCGTAAAATAATATATTACAATATTATTTTATTTCGAGCCAAAATCGAAAAACACGACGAAAAACCGAAACACGAAACACGAAAACGGAGCCGAGAAAGTCAACTCGTAACAATTGGATCAACTTGTACCAAGTTGATCCCTCAAAAAGCCTCGAAAGTCAATCAAATTGGCAAAACACAATGATGCATACCTACGCCAACATGTTATACGAAATACGGCGCTACAATGTGTCAGAAACAGGCCAAAAAATCGCCTGTATACTAGCGATTTTTTGGAAAATCGCCAGTACACAGGCGATTTTCCTGGCCTGTTCTGGCACACTGGCGATTTTTTTTATTAATCGCTGGTTCACTGGCGATTTTCTGAGCAACTATACATGAAACACGAAACTTTTGCTATAAATAGCAGCCCTTGTACGATCAATTGGACACACAATTCACAACAACAACAAAAATCAATTCAATACAATACTAATACACATATATAAAGCCTCTCGCACTTATAAATTTCCACTCTAAAAACCGCCTTTACATTGCAAGGTAAAGAAACTTTACCTTTGGATTAGACGTTTGAGACTTGGACGTTAAAGGGTTACCTTAACCCACCTCGATATTGGCACTAACGAACCCGTATTCGCAATACGATTGTAGTAATTCGAATTGAAAAATTCGTCTAAACCTCGTCAATATCGCATAAATAAACGACTCAAAATCACTAAATTAAACAATACTTTTACATTATGCAAACTCTCCATTCATGCATTAAATTACGACTAAAACATGGATTCGACATTTAACTGTACCGTTTCATATAGTCTTTTAAACATGCAAAAACCGAGGGTTTTATAAAATCTTAGAATTGAATACAAGTCGGAGAATAACGTTTATTTATTAATTCAAATACAATGAATTAGTAATTTTACGTATATTTCCTACAGCAAATCATCATAGCGTTGACTACTTACATTTATTTTACATATTTGTCGAGTCATATATTTGCATTTGTACGTAGCGTCCTATTAGCCCAAATATCGAAATTAAAGCATTTGTATTCAAATTAGTAAAGACTACTTTTACGTAGGCTTTTTTATTACAGTTTTCATAATATATTTTGTCAAAACTTTCGAAAAGTAACCTCACTCCGAATCCTCTCTGGTTTCACAATAACCTCAGAAGGATAGGTATCGACGCACCTTGAAATCTGAGACCCTCGCGTCTTATGATTTTAAGATGCTCTGAATAGGTTCCAAATTCCTTTAATATTTGGTGGCGACTCCAAAAATACATTTCAAAAGGATTTTCTACATTTCTTTTATATGTACGCAATGACATTCCCCCATAGCAAAAGAAACCTCGAGCAAAGAAAGCATAGCCGCTCTCCGGAGCACGCGCATTTGCAGCTTTCCCGCTCAGTGCATTCCGCCCCATGACAATTCCTCGAGGGCGGGCGCGAGCGGGGCGTCGAGAAGAGGTGGCACGGCTCTCCCGGTACCTTCACCTGCTGGCTGTAGGGGCTGTATAAAGCACGAGCTCGCTGTGAGTTGCTCCTCATACTTCATTTTCGGTTTCTTTAACTAAAAACCACTAAAATTCGATTTCTCAACCGATTTTGCTTGTTTTCCTTGCGTTGCCTTGCTATGGAATCAGGTAATGCTCCATTTTAACTTGCTTTTACGTTATTTGTCGTTGCAATTAGCTAGTTTTAGCTAGAAATGTTGAAAAGACGGGTTTTGGATGAAAACCCGAGTTTTGCTTGAAATTTGCCGTTTGAATGCTTGAACTTGACGTCATTGTGTTGCATTATGCCATGCTAGCATGTATGTGTAAATTGATTGTGATTTGGACCATGTAATGCCCAAAAACGTGTGAATTAGGGTTCGGGCCCGAAAACGAGCCCGGATTTTCCGACCCGGAATTTCAATTAAACTTCAGTGTAGGATGCCCATAGCGTGTATAGCATGCCTATAGCTTTAATTTTGCGAAAATGTCGAGCTAAGGCTTTCAATTCGACGATTTTGCTTAATTGAATAAGGTGTTCTTCGTAAATTGGGAGTTTTTGATCGGGATGATCAAAATGCAATTAAATGCTAGGGGGTGCAATTGAAGGTTAATGTAGTGCATAGAAACCATCAAGTTGGGATTTTGATGCTTAGAGAACGGTTTTCGGCTTAATTGTGAATTAGGCCTTGAAATGCTCTATAAAGTGTATGGTGTCATGTGTGTGGTATGTATTATGTGTATTATAGTTGTGTATATTTGTTGTGTTTATTGCTGGAGAAGGTTCCGGTCGCGTTACGAGGTCGAAATCGTCTCGCAAAAGTACAGGCTCGAGGACTGAGGGAGCCCCCAATTCGAGTCGTATGAGGCGTTCGTATAGTGAGAGGGAGGCCGACCCTCGTGATTTGCCCACGAGGCGTGGTATGTCACGGGGTAGGGGTCGTGCGAGGCATGACCCCAGGCCTGACCCTGTTGAGGATGCGCTCGCTCTTGAGTTGGTAAACGAGCTAGAGGCTGAGTTAGGTGAGGAGGAGGAGGAGCCTGAGGAGGCTGAGGCCGTGCCTAGAGCGAGTAGTTCTAGGCCGCGTGGGTCGCGAGTGGATAGGTCGTTCACCAAGGGTTGGGACGGCCATAACCTTCTGTTGGCTCCGGAGAGGCACATTTCGTATCGGGCGACGATGGGCTTGCCGAAGGGTCCGATGAGGACTTTTTCGGGTTTTTCGTCTGTTATGTGTGCTTTTGAGGAGAAGCTTTCGCAGGGAGCGCAGGCTTGGGTGCTTAGCTGTGCTTTTGGTCCCTTGGTCGAGCATTGGAGGCAGATCGCCAAGAGGCAGTTGACGGCGAACCTGATGTTGATCCGAGCCTTCCTTGATCGATATTGGGACACTACTACGACATTCCACATGCCTGGCTTTGAGGCCGGTATTACTTTGTCTGGGTATGCGGTCATGACGGGGCTGCCGTTCGGTGACCGTGATATGAGCTTTGGGTTTGCGCCGTCCATCGTAGACGACGTGGTGACTGCCGCGATTGGCGGTGGTCTTGAGGTGGAATATAAGGGTAGGCCGCCTTATGTTATTAAGACGAGCTATATCCAAGAGTATTTCGAGGGGAAGACGCAACGGGGCCCCTCGGATTGGAGTGACGAGCAGAATGCTCGTATGTAGACTTTTGGTATAATAAAACAAAGTCTTTAGTTACAACAGCTAAAGCTCTTTCATGGGATAACATAACCATTCCAGAAATATTTATGATTCCTAAAGAACCTCCTATTTCTAATATGCTTAAACAAGATATAGATGATATTGAAGAAGATGATCAAAAAATTTTGCTTCGTTTCAACTCTTTTAGAGAAACCTCTTCAATACCCAGAGTTTCCTCCTCCTCTTTTGTTTCACCAAGAAAATCATGTTCTCAAATAGATCCTTCTGAAGCTCAATACAAAGTTTATCATAAAACTCCCATTCCAGAATATTAAGCGGTTTCATCACCTCCTCAATCACCTACAATGTCAGATTTTCAATCAATAAATGCCATAACTGAAAAATTCAAAATAAATAAAGAATATTTTAGAGAAGATTTTAATTCTCTTCAAAATAAGGAACGTAAAGAATGGTTTTTAAATTTTGATGAACAAATCAAAAGGAAGATAAGAGAAGAATGGTATAGTGATATTGAAAAATTCGAAATCAATATTCCTTTCTTTACTTGGTTTGAACTATATTGTCAAAAACATAATATTGATAACCCTTATAGTTTTACATATATCCAAACTCAAACTAAATTAACCAAAAATTGGACCATGGTTGATGGAAGAACAGTCACTTCTGTTCATCCTCCACCTTCAGGAATCAAGTTAAAATTTGGAGAAATAGAAATAGAAGCAGCTCCATATAAAACAGGAAGAGAAGAACAAAAACATCAATCAGTCATTGTAACACCCCGTGTTATTTTAACACAAATTGATAAAAAAATTTAATTCCTTAAATTAAATTCATCCTTTTTCCTTATAATAAAAATACGTCTGAATTTTTTTCGCCAAATAATATTAAAATTTCTTAAGTCCAAACTTAAAAATTTTGAAAAATAAAATTTGTTCTATTATCTTTAGAATTGAAAAAGAAACACATTTCAAAATTTTATAAAAATCAATACAAAATTAATATCGTCTTTCAAATTTCAAAAACGTTAAGTTATGTTTACTATTCACAAAAATAAATGTAAAACCTTTTATTCATAAAATTCAACTTCAAACATTTTTCGTTTTCAAAATAAAAATGGTTAAAAAGTAATCATTTTGATTCTTATTATTAAATCATATTATATTAAATATCTAATTACTATTTCATTTCTATTAAACTAGCTTTTTTCTAAATTGTCGAAATTTGAAGTCACACCTAATTTAAATTGATTAACTTTTTGACGTTTGAATATAATTCTTTAAATCTATAACATTCAACGAAAAAAATAGGTATTTCGACCTAGGAAATTTTTATTCAAAATTTCGAGGATTAAGATCCGATTTTTGTTTTTAGTACCTTTCGAAAATTATTTTTATTTTTATTTCCGATTTTATATCAAAACACTATTTTAAGACCATATCTTTTATTTCGAAACCTTTCGCGATCGCGCAAATCGAAAATTTCGAGAAATGAGAATCGAGCCCGAAAAAAATTGACTTTTGACTTTCCTTAGTCAAAGACTATCCTCTACCATTTGTTCTTACACATTTAATATATCATCATTACTTTTATTTTTGTTTTTAAATTTAAAGTTTAATACATAATAAAAAGAATACTTATACAAATACAATACTACTACTTTAATACTACCATTTTCATTTCCGTCACTTTTAAAATTTTTCTAAAGTAGTAAATAAAATATTTTAGTCTTAAATTTATAAAATGAATACTTTTCAGAAAATCGTTAAAACAGCACATTTTAACTTTTACCGTTTTTCTTACCCGAATTATTTCGTAACGCGTTTTTCGAGAACGAGATATTTTAAAATATCGGGGGGACAAACTATTCATCAAATAATAATGTGAACTATTTTGGTTTTATGTGATGATGATGATTCCTTTTATTTTTAATTAAACTTTAATTAATTAATTAAATTACTTAACATCAACATTTCTTCCTAACTTATCTTATAAATTTCAAAGAGCAAAATGTGCACATAGTGCTCTCCAAATTGCCGTGGGTTTCCTCTTCATTTTCTCTCTTTTGTTTTCCTCCTTTTTCTTCCTAAAAACCTCTAAAATAAACCTTATAATATTTCCTTAATAATTCATAAGTGTTCTATTATAATTAGGGGGTATTTTAGGAGCTAACTTGCAAGGATTTTTGGGTGAAGTTAATGGGTTTTATGGGTGAAGAAATTCCGATCTAAAATTTATTTTAGATCCTCGACGATTAACATCCTAATAAGGTGACTAGCCTTGTCTTATTTTGGCCTCTTAGTAAATTAATTTGTTTTGTTATTATGATTTTATGAGTATGAAAATTATGTTAAATATTTTAAACATCACTTGTATGTACTTGTATGTTTATGTGTAGTATAATAAAATGATAATAACTAAATAATATGCTAAATAGATTATTGTAACAATATGTTCATATGTGTAGTTAGTTTATTTTTGAGCATTTTTAATTTATGTTCATATGATTTTTATGTTTAGTTATGTTTTAGTTTAGTAGTTATCATATATAAAAATTATGTGAAATATTAACAAATAGTTTAAAGTGATTAAAAATCAAAAATAAAAATATATACATACATACACACACTCGGCATTTCCCTTTTTATTTTATAAATTTTCACTTTTAATTTATGTAAATTATATTTTAAGTTAAGTTAGTATAAGATGGAAGTATTCATGTAAAAAGAATTAAATTAGAAAAATAATTTATAAGTTATTAAAAGTGAAAATGGTGTTCTTGAGTTTATTTTTGTGTTCTTGATGTTCATGAGTATCTTCATGTGTTCTTCATTTTGTTACACTTTTTGATTTTTGATTATTTTATGTTTGTTGTTATTTATTGTTTTTATTAACTAATAAGTTATTATATTAACAACTATATAAATTAAACTAGCTAAATCTTTAAGATTAAAAAGTTAGAAAATTAAAGTGTTGAAAAACACTATTCATAAATCAAAATGAAATTTTTAGTAAAATTTCATTTTAGTTAAATCGTTTTAGTATAATTAGAATAATTAAATTATAAAGACTTTAAGAAAAAAACCGATAAAATCGAAAAATAAAATTTTAGAACACTACTAAGCTTGCTCACGGCATCCTTGCCATTTTAAGGTTAATTTTTGTTTTTATCACTTTTTAGTTTATTGTTAAAATAATTTAATTAGTAGTTAATAAATTGAATTAAGAAATTAAAAGAAATAAATCAATTTTTACATATATACAATCCACACGGCATCATCACTTAAAATTGACTAAATTTGATCAAAATGAATTTATCACTAAGTCACTAAAGTTTAATAATTATTAGAATTGAAATATTGTATAAATCGATTTAGTTATAAATGAAATATTATAAACCGATAAAAATATGTAACCGTTATATAAATGAACTAAATTGTGTGCTACCGCCTTTGCATATTGGACTGTTGAACTTGGACATACGGACTAAAATGAATCATCCACGTTACTATTATTTTAAAAATGAAAATCGCTAAATTTAGTTAATAGACGACTAAAATAACTAAGTCTCATTTTAAAATGAATATCATTATCACTTTTTACAAATTGAACTTAACATTTTTAAAACTAGAATTTTAAAATAAATATCATTATCACTTTTTACAAAACGAACTTAACGTTTTTAAAACTAGATTTTTAAACTTAGTAACTAAGTTACAATTTTAGATATTTTTAGATATTTTAGATATTTTAGATATTTTTAGATATTTTAGATATTTTTGGATATTTTTAGATATTTTTAAACAATCATGAATAGTGACCGATGTGAATAGTGTTAAGTGAATAGTGAATAGTGAAAAATTTACGAAACTTGTTAAACAAGTTACGTCTCAAAATTCAAAGATATTTCAAATTCCAAAATTTGAAATATTGAAAATAATTGAAAATTTTACTAAGTATAAAAAAATGGAAAATGAATAAGTAAATGAGTTAAAGTGTATGAAAAGCACTCAAATAAAATTGGACATATTAATAAACGTTTCAATATAGAAACTTAAAAACGTTAATAATTTACAACACTTCAAATAATAAACGAATATGTTATGTGATCATATGAAACCTACAATTCAAATAAAATGTTTGACGATGAGACTAGGAGAGTCTAGTAACATGTGATATGTAATATCAAATAAATAATGAATCTTGAGTAAGTTAAATAAAAGGTCAAACGCTTGAGCCTCCGATATGAAAACGTCAATCGTAAGTGAAGTGAGGTTAAGATAGTCTTGTGCGGATACCACTATCTCGATCTCTGGCTTGGGTCATATCGAATAGTGTGGTTTAAGCCGGCAGCCTTATTGCTTAGTGCATCCTGCCCATGCCGTTACGCCTTAAGTCGTATAGCCAAGGCCGTACAAGATAATGAATATGCCAATGCTTTTGTATCAGGCTTTTGGAAATAGTCGTTTTATCCAGAGTTAAGGTGCTCTATGAATAGCATAGCCTATTCTTAAAGTGGATATTAGTGTATGCATACTAGACTAGGGTTTTATTCCCCTATTTCGCTAAAGTTACCAGGGCCACCGCGACCTTATTGCGATTGTCATCTCGCGGTTCTGTCTCCTTGCCGTGTTTCGTTCTTAGTGGGCGCGACACTTGCATTCGTTCTTACCCTGCGTAAAGATTACTTGACGAGATTGTATCTGAAGTTCGAATCATTTCGAACACTAGAAGATGAGATGCAAGTATTATATTATTCGGCGTGGTTTACGAGTCGAGTAAGTCTCTGCACTATGGAAGTGAGATGCAATCGATCAGAGTACAAAGGCCTACTCAAAGGGTCGTGCTCGTAGCAGTATGTGTTGTTTGTTGTATGATTAAATGAGAATGAGTGTGTACCATCTTCGAAAACTAAAGACCACAACTTTCTGAATTGAATCGAGTCTGCATGATGTGAATGTTACAGTACGCATGTTTGTTTGCGATCTGATATCGCTTGGTAATCCTGTTGAATTATTGTGATACTATTGCTATGATATTATATGTAAATTGCTTTCATAACTGAATATCATGCTTATATGATTTATCGCTTTAAACCGCATGCTTATTATGACTTATATGTCTTTATATGCTACTTGTAATAAACATGTTTATGTTTTTATCATAATGTTATGTTTATAAAGCGATAATAATAAACCAAAGTAATTGAAATCGAGGGTAAGTATCAGCATAGCTAGTCACTGTCCGCTCAGCGGGCATCCCCCCAACAGTTTATTGTGCAGGAAAAGCGTGGACCGGATGCTTGGATTTTGGGACGGGACCAGCTTATATTTTATCGCTTTACCTTAACTTGTTTTTGAGAGATTTGTAATATATAACACTTTACTCTTTTAACTTCCGTATTTAGAGTTGTTCAATTCAACTCTTAAACGATGATGTAATATTTTGGGCTATTTGTATAATTAATAACGCTGGTTTAAGACTTAATTAATTTCCGCCTTAGTAATTAAAGTCGACTAAAAACCAGGTTGTTACAGTCATAGTTGAAGATATACTAAAAATTTATCAACAAAATAACTACTCAAATCAAATTCTACAAACAATTGCAACTCAAGTAGATCATGTATCTACAAAGATGGATAATAAGTCATCTAAAGATGAATCGCCAAAATCAAGCAAAACTCAAAATTTTCCAAATCAATTATCATATCCCCATTTTAAACCACAAAATCTTCCTTTTCAAATAACTTCCAAATTAACAAATTCTTCTGATAGCTCTACGTCATCATCCTCAGAAATTTTAAATAAACATACAAGTAGTCTTTCTCAATTAGCCTCTAAACAAATAAATGTTATTAAAAAAAATTCAAATTCTAGTTCAAGTTCTGAAATTGATATAGAGAGTGAAGATGATATTTCTCAATTAGAACAACAGTTTAATGATAATCAAGAAATTAATAAAATTAGAAGCAGTAATCCTTCCTGGCAAAATATTTCCACCAGAAATTATTACCTAAGACCTACTCCTCCTGATATTCAATATGAAGAACGTTCAAAGTTTAGAACAAATCAATATTCTCCTCAAACAATTCATGAATGGAATATAGATGGCAAATCTGAATATGAAATCCTAAATACTCTTCAAGAAATGGGTATGGCTAAAGCAGCCTATAAGCTGAGAGAATCAAATGAACAATTCGTTTTTAGTATGATCATTGCTGGATTTACTGGTCAATTAAAAAATTGGTGGGATAACTCTTTAACTTTAGAAAGCAAATTAGAAATCCTAAATCATAAGACAGAATTCACAGATGATCAAGGAAATGATATTCAAGTGAATGACTGTTGTGACTTTTTAATCATCACAATAGGTATGTATTTCATAGGAAATCCTCAAGAAGAATTATCATCTCAAAAAATTATCCTTACTAATTTAAGATGTCCTACATTAAGTGATTATAGGTGGTACAAAGATATGTTCCTAACCTATGTCCTTAGAAGGCCAGATTGTAATGAAGGATTCTGGAAAGAAAAATTCATTTCTGGACTCCCAAACCTCTTTTCTCAAAGGATTTTTAGAAAACTTAATTAAAGAAATCGTAGGGGGCGATAATATTTCATATCTAAGGATAACGTACGGTCAACTATTCGCTTTTGTCAAAGAGCAGGGATTAGCCCTCTGTGAAGAACTTAGAATTCAATTTAAATACAACTCAGAAAATAAACAATCAAAAAAAGAATTAGGATGCTTCTGTGAAGCTTTTGGTTTGGAAAAAATTCAAGCACCATCATCTAAGAGAAGATCACAACTAAAAAAATTTAATCAGAGAAAATTCAACTCTAACAAAACAAACAAATTTTCATCTCCTCAGAAATATTATAGAAGAAAATCCAAAAAACCTACTCAAAAATATTCTAATAATAACAAAGAAATTATTTGCTTTAAATGTGGAAAACCGGGCCACAAAGCTAACAAATGTTATGTTGAAACGAAGATTAATGAATTATTTCAAGAAGATCAAGATATGTGTCAAAAATTATCCAAACTTTTCTTAAGATCTTCTTCTGAAGAAGACGAAGAGGATGAAGTCAATATTATTCAAGATTCTTCAGACGAGTCCTATGACTCTGCTACCTCTTCTCCTAGATTTATAATAAATGTCATTTCCAACAAAAATGATAAAAACTTTCTTTTAGATATTTTAGATAAAGTGGAAGATCCAACTATTAAAAAGGATGTAATTTCAAGATTAAAAGGGTTAGTAAATAATGAATCTGAAACATCAACTTCTATACCTCAAACTGAACCTTTTAGTATTTCAAAATTATTTAATAAATATCCACCAAATTCATTTAAAACCCTAGAACATAGTAATTCTCCTATTAATCAAATGCAACAAGAAATTAATTCCTTAAAAATTCAAATTAATGAATTAAAAGGTCAAATCCAAGGTATTCAAATAAATGAATCCGACTTAAATCAAAGACTTTTGATGCTAGAACAAAAGGCAACAGATAAAAACCCCACAAATCAAAATATGGTTATAGAAGCTAATTCATCAAAAGCAGTTGATTACAATAATGACGATCAATTTGTTCAAACAATACAAAAAATAAATTTTCAAAAATGGAATGTTATAGTAACACTAAAAATAAACGATTTTACTCAAAACTTTTGGGCCTAATAGATACTGGAGCAGATCAAAACTGTATCAAATACGGAATAATACCCAGAAAATATTATCAATTAACTACTACACAATTATATAGTGCGAATAATCAACCCCTTCATATTAAATACAAACTTACAAATGCCTCAATAGTTAATAATGGTTATTGTTTTAAAAATACTTTCATAGTAGTTGAAGGACTAAATAATGATATTATTCTTGGAACACCATTCATCACTCAATTGAAACCATTTAAAGTAGATAACAAAGGAATTCATACTGAAGTTATAGGAAAGAAAATATCTTTTAAATTTCTTTCCCCTATGATGCAAAAAGATATCAATCTACTTCAAAGTTGTTCGATTTATCAGACCATTAATATTATCAATCAAAAATTATCTCAAATAAATGACATAAAAGAGGAAATCTCTTATCAAAGGATAGAAGAAAATTTAAAAAATCCAAATATTCAAAAGAAAATTTTGAATCTAGAAGAAGTCTTTAAAAGAAGTGTTTGTGCAGATATTCCTAACGCCTTTTGGGATAGGAAAAAACACATAGTTCATCTTCCTTATATTCAAGGTTTCGATGAAAAATTTATTCCTACCAAAGCTCGTCCAATTCAAATGAATGCTGAACTCTTAGAATTTTGTAAACAAGAAATTCAAACTCTACTTGACAAAAAACTCATTAGACCTTCAAAATCACCCTGGAGCTGTACAGCTTTCTACGTTTACAATGCCGCTGAGAAAGAACGGGGTGTTCCTCGGCTTGTCGTAAATTACAAACCTCTTAATAAAGTACTTCAATGGATAAGATATCCTATACCAAATAAAAGAGATCTACTCAAACGTCTTTATGATTCAAAAATATTTTCAAAATTTGATATGAAATCAGGATTTTGGCAAATTCAAATAGCTGAGCAGGATAGATATAAAACTGCTTTCACTGTTCCATTTGGACATTATGAATGGAATGTAATGCCCTTTGGACTAAAAAATGCTCCTTCAGAATTTCAAAACATTATGATTGATATCCTTACTCCTCATACTGCATTCTCTATAGTTTATATCGATGATGTTTTAATATTTTCAAAAAGTCTAGAACAACATTTCAATAATCATCAAACATTTTTACATATAGTTAAGAAAAATGGGTTAGTTATATCCGCCCCAAAAATGAAATTATTTCAAACTAATGTACGATTTTTAGGTCATCAAATCAACAAAGGGAAAATAATACCTATAACCAGAGTTCTAGAATTTGCAGATAAATTTCCAGATGAACTCAAAGATAAAACTCAATTACAAAGATTTCTAGGATGTTTAAATTATGTTTCAGATTATTTCCCTCATTTGCGTCAAACATGTCATATTTTATTTCAACGATTACAAAAGAATCCTCCTGCATGGTCAGAGTCACATACAAAATTGGTCAAGAGTCTCAAACAAAAGGTCAAAAATCTCCCGTGTCTTGTCCTTCCACATCCAAATGCATTCATGATTGTAGAAACCGATGCGTCCGACATAGGTTATGGTGGCATCCTTAAACATAAATTACATGACAAAGAAGAGTTAGTAAGATACCATTCTGGGATTTGGTTAGGCCCTCAAAAAAATTATTCGACGATCAAAAAGGAAATTTTATCTATTGTTTTATGTGTTTCAAAATTTCAAGATGATCTTTTTAACAAAAAATTTCTTTTAAGAGTCGATTGTAAATCAGCAAAAGAAGTTTTACAAAAAGATGTCAAAAATATTGTTTCTAAACAAATTTTTGCCCGTTGGCAAGCGATTTTGTCAGTTTTTGATATTGATATTGAATACATCAAAGGAGATCAAAATTCCCTACCAGATTTCCTAACTAGGAAATTCTTACAGGGAAAATGTCAAACAACAAAGGAAAAGCTCAAATGGGAGGATATCAATCCTCAGATGACTACGAAATGAAGATCCAAATCTCAAAACCTTCATCTTCAAAATCAACTACTTCAAAACCTCAAACCACTCAAAATCAAATACAAACCTCAAATCAATTCATCCCTTTAGCTGATTTCCCAGCCTTACCATATTCTCAAGCTGTAAAAAATCAGCCTCAAAAACAACAAACCAAAGCCCAACAAATTCAAGAGCAGAGGAAAAATACCTCTCCACCTTCAACAGGATACTTCACGAAAGGCTTCATTGAACCCTTGTGTCTCACCAAATACAAAGAAACACCTCCTATTGAAGAATTTAGAAAACATAACTACAAAACCTTTCCCCAAGGACTTCAATGGTTTTCAGACAATATCTCAAAAACTCAACAGTTCTACGAGTTCATATTAGTTGATTCCGACTCCGTCGATATCAAACACGAACGATCAACAACCGGTACCATTCAATACTCAAAATTAATCATCAAAAAGGTAAGATCCTCTAACGAATGGATCGAACCCTTTGCTGAAAAAGAACTTTCAAAAAAATTCATTCCCCAAACCTATTCCTACACAGACTACAAAAACGCCTGGTCAAGAGCTCTTCTACTAAGAGATTATGATCACTCCTAGTTCATTACCTTTCATAAAAATTGCCCAAAACAATTTCCTATTTGGTTCTACCAATGGTGGTACTATTTTGGAGCAACCCAAGACATCTACCCTCCTATCTGCAAACAAGGATTAGAAATCTTCATTGCCCATACAAAAGGAGAATTATATCAAAAACCCCTACTTTTTCATGCTGAATTCAAAATTCCCTGGATAATGTGTTGGACATATGACTTATTCCAACATCTGCGTGCTCCATATCCTTTATCCCTTGTCCGGAAATTCAACATCAAATGGTGGGCAAAGTTCCAGATAGAAATCTGCTCTCCTGAGGTTGTTCGCGATTTCATTCAAACAGGACGAAAAATGGAATGGAACATCAAAGAGTTTAACAAAACTTCGTCGTCCTCAAAAATTCAAACTTCTACTCGTTCTCGTTCAAAAGGCCAAATCAGTAACTTCAATCATCAAGTTATCAAAGAAATGATGGAAGATCCATCAATAGCACAGAAACTACTTCAAATTATTCAAAACAAATCATCTGAAGAGTCTGGTTCATCCGCTCCCTCTTCACCAATATCAGATATCTATGGCGGTCCTTTTGCTCAGGATCCCAACGATATCTAAAAAAAAAAAAATAAAATCTACGGGTCAGTATAAATACGATCGTTTGTACAAATACGTATAAAGCAACAGTAAAATTTGACTTTTTACTGTTCACTCTATGAGTCATGTAAATAAGAGTCCATGTATTTAAGTATTTACGGGTCTATGTATATGTAAATGTATTCTAGTATTTATGCGTTCATAATATATGTAAATCTAAGTCTATATGTACCTTAGAATTTATTTAAGGGTCAGTATGTAAAATTAGGTATAAAATTAGGTATAATACGCGTCCAAAAGATCAAGCACTACTGGAAAGCATTCCAGTCATATCTACGGCCTACTACTCAAAAGAACGATTCTCATTAAAAGGCAGTCAATTTTCAAACTCACTCAACCGACAGGCCCTGTAGCCACTACTCAAAAGCAACGGATCTAATTCATCCGCCCCTGTAGCCACTACTGAAAAGGAACGGACATCATTCACCTGCAAATGAAAATTCAACAACATTCATCAGCAACCATAATTGAAGACACTCAAGAAGCTCCTATATAAGGAGACCCTCAGCACTCATCAAAGGCATCGAACAATTTTAGCATTCTTAAGCAGTTTACAAAAATTCACAAAAACACAAAATTATAAGTTAGATAATAGAAAAGATCTCCAGATCTCCATTTCCTACTGTATTCATCAATCCTACTGTATTCATTGTAATATTTATTTTCAAACTTATTTAATTCTGTAATTTTCAAAAGATTATATAAAATCATAAATTGTTTTCAAAATTTGTTCTTCTAATTTTATCACTGATAAGGCTAAAGTCGTATCACCTTAATCAAAATAAACCTAAATGACAACTAACAGCAGATAGCAGCAAGTAGGGATCGAATCCACAGGGAAACGGTGTAGTCTCAGGTTAAAGTCGGAGTAACAGGTTCAACTCAGGTGCGAAAAGATTTGTTTTAAACTAAACTAAAGCAGATAATAAGACAAGATGAAAATATATATGGAGAAAGATTAGGGCGTCGGGTTCATATATGACAACGATTCAGGAACTCAAATTCATAAGACGGAAGAAATAAACTGTGCAACTTGACTAGGTTTGTAAAACGCTCTCTCAAGTCAATTTTAGCCTTAAGCAAATTTAGCGGGCTCTCGCAACTTACTAAATTCCACTTATCTAACTTGCGTAAGTCTAGTTTTAACTCGGCTTTCGATCTTAAGTCAAAACATACTCAGGTTCAATTAAACTCAGATAAAACGGTGATCAGGCGAAATAATCCTAATTCAATTGATATAAAACGCATAGAAAGAAGTCAACTTGCACAATTTAAACAACCAATTTAATCTCAAAACATGTTCCTAAATCATATGTCACAAATTCCCCTAACCCTAATTAGGAAATTAGCTACTCATAATCAAATTAAAAGCAATAAAAACAATTAAAGTAAACATGATAAATAAAACAACAATTGAAATTAAACCTGAAAACTTACGGAGTACCGACGGTTACAATTGAATCCAACTTGAAATAACACTAAAACTAAGAGTTTTGAAGGAGAGAAAATAAAACTAAGCAGTAAACTAAACTAGGAAAATAAAGCATCCACTAAAAGATAATCTATAATTCTCGTCCTAAGCCTTATATATAGTATCCAACTTATTAAATCTCCAAATAAATCAAAACCCGACAAAATATACCTTTGTGGCCGTGGTAGTGTGATCTGGTAATGGCTGACCCATTTATTTGGGCCGGCTTGCTTGACTTCTACTTGATCTTGGGCTTGACTTTCCTCTTGAGCCCAAATTACTCTTGGGCCTTAGTTTATTCGTATGGCTTGCATTGTCTTTGGTCTTTGGCTCGATTTCTCGAGCTCTCGATCGTGCTCGAGCTTGGTCTCGTCAGCTCAATTCTCGAAATGCTCCAATCGTCCCGGGTTTTGGCTCAAAACCACCAAAACCTGCAAAATGTAAATAAAAGGCAGCAGTATCGAGAAGTATAACATATAGCTCCTAAAATCATAATAAATACGAATAAATACGAGCTAAATGCGACTGAACCGGGGGCATAAAATGAATATAAATAGAGTGTATCAAACTCCCCCAAACCAAACCTTTGCTTGTCCTCAAGCAAACAACGTCGGAGAAAATCAAAGTAACACGAACTAATCACGCTAGTATCTTGAAGCGGACGACCTATGCACATAAACATTACAACCAAAGTCTACTTCACCGAAAATAGAGCACAAGTCTCAACCGTTCACACCACATTATACCACTAGCCTCTAACACTTACGCAATAGTAAAACTAACGACAAATCAATTCAAGCAAGGCCAACCGATCATACCACTTTCCATCATCCAAATCTTCCAAATCATTACCATTTGTTCTCTTTTTTTTTTTTTTTTCTTTTCTGTATTCTTTTTTCGCAAATGTGGAGCATCCCTCGTATGTAGTACCGTTTAGCTTGACGTTCACTCGGTAAAAATCGCGCTCGGGTATACATATTTCCTTAAGGGTTACGTTATTGCTCATACTCTCGGTCGCAGCCAAATTCATGGCTACTGTGGTTACTCAAGTCAATGAGTCCCCTCCGAGAGCATCGAAGCATTGCTCCAACATATATATATCTTTCCAAACAAACCACAAACCAACATACCAACATTCCACAAACCAATGTCAAGCTCGAATGTCAAAGTCGAAAGTAAACAAGCGAAAAGCAGAAAGAATTAAGCAGATACAAGTGGGTTAGTGCTGAGGCTCGCAATCTAGTAACAGGAAACAAACCAATCGTGCAAGCTAAGGCAATAGGAAGTCGACTTGGAGATACTAAAGATCAAAATTAATGCACTAATCAATTCTCCAAACTAGACAAAGCAGGACAAAGCAGACCAAAAAGACTCGTATTTTTGTAATTTTTTGAATTTTTCAATTTTTTTGGGTTTTTATAATAAAATGCAAACAAAATGAAAATGCAAAGCGCGAAAGAAACTTCCCTCCCAAACCAAATCACACATTGTCCTCAATGTGGAAAACAAAGACAACCACACAAGCAGGAGGACACAAATTATAAGGGTAAGGAAAGTAAATGCGATAAAGAGGGTAAAAGGGTAAAGAGGCTCACATTATCAAGTCGGAGCTCCCCCAAACCGGTCGATCATGGAGTGGGGCTAAAAATCCCGTGATATGCGTCAATTCAGTCCAACGTCGAAGTACTTCGGCATAGCACGCAAGAATACGCGAAACGGCAAACAGAATGAGCGGGGTGGCGGTCTGATGCGGGCCACCGGCTTAAGCCCACTGACTGACTTCGATTTTTTCGATTTTTCTTCAACTTTCAAATTTCAGCTGCGGTTCCTGTCCTGGCCCGGCAGCCGGTTGGCCGGCTAAGAGGCCTTCTCGTGAGCGTTTCTCAAGAATACTAGGGACAAAAGTCCATAAGTACCTGCGCGCTAAAAGTCACATATAATCCCTCATCCTCACACGCTCAAATTCAAACCAAAAGTCATAAGAAGCAAACCAAACAAAGTACAAATGCTAAGTAATAATACAACGTCATCGGGTTGCCTCCCGGAAGCGCTGGTTTATAATGGTCCCGCACGACCGTCTTCAAGCTCATCAAATCATGTCAAATTGGGCCAAGGCCGTTGGCCACTTGCAGCAGCTTCACTTGGCCAAACAGCATCCGTTCGCCACAAAGTTCGGTCTCCACGAGGAAGAGCAGCATAGTCCATAACGCTAGGTATTCCATCTCGGAAAGGTTCGCCATAACAACTCCGTGCGCCACGCAACTCAGACCGTGGATCTCCTCCTCCATCCCCAGGATCGTAGACATCCGCCCTCGTGACCTTCCGTTCCCCCAAACCAGGATCACAGCCACCCTGCGTAAGACCTGCACAAGAAACAGCAGAAGAAACATCCTCCAAAGAGTCTCCAGTAAAGTGAGACGGAGGGGCAAGGTCAATAGCGACCCGCACTCGGGCTGCATAGGGGCACGGGGAAGACTAGACTTAGTGTATGTGAGCTTCTCCCCCCCCACCAAGAACGACAAGGTCTTATTCCCCACGTCTATAACAAAGACTGCGATGCGTGAAAGGTCTCCCTAAAATGATCGGGACGTGGGGGTCCTCGGGAATGTCTAGGACAATAAAATCAACGGGAATGTAGAACTGCCCTACCTTGACCGGGATGTCCTCTAGGATACCTAAAGGTCTCTGAACAGTGCGGTCGGCCATCTGCAGCGTCATAGAGGTAATTCCTAACTTAGTCATATTAAGCTTCTGACAGACGGAGTAGGGAATGACACTGACACTAGCCCCAAGGTCACATAGAGCGTTCTGAATGACATACTTCCCAATTGAACAGGGGATTGAAAAAGTCCCGGGGTCGCTCAACTTAGGAGGGGAACTACCCTGTAGCAAAGCACTACCCTCTCCCAAGAATGCAATGGTCTCAACCCCATCTACGGTCCGCTTTCTAGCTAGGACTTCCTTAAGAAATTTCGCATAAGCAGGAACTTGACGAATTAAATCAATAAACGGAACATTTACTGCGGCGTCTTTAGGGCGATCTATGAACTTACTCAATCGAGCGGTGGTGGGAGTTCATACCGACGACTGGAAATGGGAGCTTTATTTGAATCGGGGGCGAAGGAGTAGCAACTGTAGCACTAGAAGTATCACCCAAATCAACTTTTCCCGGCGGAGTCCGGTAGGTTGGACGACCATTTGCCGATCGGCCATTGAGACCTCTTTTCCTCGGATCGCCCATGGTTTCGCTGCCTTCCTCCCCAAATGCTTAGAGCCATCATAGAACGTCTGGCTCCTCAAAGTTATAGCACACGCGGTATCATGGGGTGGATTAGGGGGATTACCTTGGGGCGGCAGAGTGCCCTGTTGACGCGATGCTTGCGAAGTGGCCAATTGAGCCACTTGATTCTCCAACATTTTAATCGCAGCATCCTTGGCTTGGTCGCTCTTCTGCATCTGCTGCATCATTATCTCCTGCGACTTGGCCATCTGAAGCATCATGGCCTTCACCGCCACACCGAATCAACAACGGGGCGAGCGAGGTTGAACCGGTGGGACATATGGGGGTCGTTGGTAGTTCGGTGGGGTTTGTTGGAAATTTTTGTGTGGGGGTATGTAAGGTTGATTTTGTGGTGGTTGGGTGGTTGGGTTTAAGACATTCTGATTACGGTAAGACAAGAGTGATCTATCGTAACCAGGTTGGTTTTGGTAGGGCGAGTTTGGTTGTAGTTTTGATACGCAAAAACACGCCTCTGGGCGCAAAGATACCCCGTAGTATAACCCATATCGTGCCCTGTGACAGCGTTCACGTGAGCACTAGAAGAACCACCACCTGTCATCATAGAAATTTGCGCGATCGGTAGCGTGACGACTTCGTAAGCGCACTAATAGCCCCCTTATCACGGTCATCATGCGCGGACCGTGAATTCCCTCTCGGCTTACCAAACTGTGCGGAGTGAACCGCCATCTCCTCTATTAGACCCCAAGCTTTGTCATCATCCGTATTGTTTGCAAAGCGACCCTCAGCAGCTGAATCGAGTATGGCCCGACTCTCCGCATAAAGACCATTGTAAAAGGTCATGATTACCAACCAAGTATTTAGCCCGTGATGAGGACAGTCTCTAATCAGCTTCTTGTACCTGTCCCACGCCTCAGCAAGTGTCTCGTCGTATGTTTGTTTGAAGCCCTGAATTTGGCTCCTCATTTGGTTCGTTCGCTCAGGAGGATAGAATTTTGAGTAGAATGCAAGAGCCAAACCACTCCAATCTGTAATACCGGCGTCCTCCTTGTTTAGATCAGTAATCCACTCGCGGGCTCGATCTTTTAATGAGAACGGGAACAGCATTTCCCGTATTTGCTCCTGCGTAATCCCGGCCTGCTTTATTGTGGAGCGATGTCGCGAAACATCTGCATGTCTCGACCGGGATCTTCGGTTGGGTATCCAGCGAATTGATTGCGCTCCACCAAATTTAGGAAGGCGGGGCGGATCTCAAAGTTGCCACCGCCGTAGCGGGCATAGTGAATCCACTTGGAATGGACTCGGTGTAGGCACCGAGTGACTCGAAAGTTTAGGCATTGTCATTTGGCGGTGGAGTTAGCAGATGCGGGGAGGTGTGTCCCCGGCGTAGGACGATTGCGTTGCACAAGACCCCGCTTGCGACGCTTCCTCAAGTTCACGTTCGTAGGTCTCAGCGATCTCTTTAAAGAAATTACGCGTCCGTGGAAAGTACGCTCGTTGAGTTCAGGATCAAATGGTATTAAACCTGAAGGTGACCTGCGCATAAATAAACTACAAGAAAACGATGAGAAACGGCCTCAAGGAACTAGGTTCCTTGAGACTAAGGAGAAAAACCTGCAACAAACACTAACTATAACTAAAACTAGCAAAGCCGTTTCCCCGGCAACGGCGCCAAAATTGATAAGGCTAAAGTCGTATCACCTTAATCAAAATAAACCTAAATGACAACTAACAGCAGATAGCAGCAAGTAGGGATCGAATCCACAGGGAAACGGTGTAGTCTCAGGTTAAAGTCGGAGTAACAGGTTCAACTCAGGTGCGAAAAGATTTGTTTTAAACTAAACTAAAGCAGATAATAAGACAAGATGAAAATATATATGGAGAAAGATTAGGGCGTCGGGTTCATATATGACAACGATTCAGGAACTCAAATTCATAAGACGGAAGAAATAAACTGTGCAACTTGACTAGGTTTGTAAAACGCTCTCTCAAGTCAATTTTAGCCTTAAGCAAATTTAGCGGGCTCTCGCAACTTACTAAATTCCACTTATCTAACTTGCGTAAGTCTAGTTTTAACTCGGCTTTCGATCTTAAGTCAAAACATACTCAGGTTCAATTAAACTCAGATAAAACGGTGATCAGGCGAAATAATCCTAATTCAATTGATATAAAACGCATTGAAAGAAGTCAACTTGCACAATTTAAACAACCAATTTAATCTCAAAACATGTTCCTAAATCATATGTCACAAATTCCCCTAACCCTAATTAGGAAATTAGCTACTCATAATCAAATTAAAAGCAATAAAAACAATTAAAGTAAACATGATAAATAAAACAACAATTGAAATTAAACCTGAAAACTTACGGAGTACCGACGGTTACAATTGAATCCAACTTGAAATAACACTAAAACTAAGAGTTTTGAAGGAGAGAAAATAAAACTAAGCAGTAAACTAAACTAGGAAAATAAAGCATCCACTAAAAGATAATCTATAATTCTCGTCCTAAGCCTTATATATAGTATCCAACTTATTAAATCTCCAAATAAATCAAAACCCGACAAAATATACACTGTAGCCGGCCGGCCGGCAGCCGGTCTGGCTGACCGGCCTGACCCATTTATTTGGGCCGGCTTGCTTGACTTCTACTTGATCTTGGGCTTGACTTTCCTCTTGAGCCCAAATTACTCTTGGGCCTTAGTTTATTCGTATGGCTTGCATTGTCTTTGGTCTTTGGCTCGATTTCTCGAGCTCTCGATCGTGCTCGAGCTTGGTCTCGTCAGCTCAATTCTCGAAATGCTCCAATCGTCCCGGGTTTTGGCTCAAAACCACCAAAACCTGCAAAATGTAAATAAAAGGCAGCAGTATCGAGAAGTATAACATATAGCTCCTAAAATCATAATAAATACGAATAAATACGAGCTAAATGCGACTGAATCGGGGGCATAAAATGAATATAAATAGAGTGTATCAATCACTTTCAAACTTTTTTCTTTCTTTACCACGCATTTCATACATAGGCTCCATTTTGGTATCAGAGCCATTTTTGGCTCGAAATATATTACATTGCATTCTGTATCTGAGTGTTGGTAAGGGGTTTGGTCAGCCTGTAAGTCTGTTGGTAAGCCGTGTTTAGGTGTTCCCAGTAAGGTGGTCCCTCCGTTCCCATTTGCATATAGTCTGCACAGTAGTATATTTTGTAGAAAATAATGGCAAACTGGTTAAGAAAGGCATTCCAGATAGGAACTGCTAGTAAAGAATTAGATACAGTTCAAGGTAATGAAATTAGTGTAGAAACGGATTTTTCAAACTGGAACATTCCAACCAAAAATATAACTCATATATATATAATAGGAAATTTTGATTTCAAAACTGCTTTTTCTATTAGAACTCATGAAGAAACAAGAAGCATTCAAAAAGAAACTGAAACAATAAATTTATTGTCTCAAACAGGAATTCAAAAATATATTGCAAACAAATATAGATTTATTCATTTTGGACTAGTTCAAGTAGGTATTAAACCTTTAGTTCATAAAGGAATAGATTGTCCAATATATATAGCACTAAGAGATAATCGTTTAAACTCATATAAAGATTCATTATTAGCAGCTGTTCAAACAAATGTCTGCAATGGTCCAGTATATTTCAATTGTTTTCCAAACTTTACAGTGGATCTCACAGACTCTTTAATTCAAGAATCCTTAATTCTAGATATTCATGTTCATAATAATAAATTTAAAGAATTAGCCAAGAACTTTGCAATAGTATTTAGGCTTTATTTTAGACTCATGAGCTCAACTGTAAATCCAAAATTTATACATGAACCCTCTTCAAAAGAAGAAACTATTTTCATACAAGTTCAAGCTATAGATAATAAAACAAAGTCTTTAGTTACAACAGCTAAAGCTCTTTCATGGGATAACATAACCATTCCAGAAATATTTATGATTCCTAAAGAACCTCCTACTTCTAAGATATAGATGATATTGAAGATGTAACAACCTGGTTTTTAGTCGACTTTAATTACTAAGGCGGAAATTAATTAAGTCTTAAACCAGCGTCATTAATTATACATAAAACCCAATATTACAAACATCGTTCAAGAGTTGAATAAAACAACTCTAAGTACGGAATTTAAAAGAGTATAGGTCATATATTACATTCTCTCGAGAACAACAAAAAGTAATGCATAAAAACGTCTCGTGGCCCCATCCAAAATCCAGCTCCAGGTCCACGGTAATCCTGCACAATAAACTGATGGGGGGATGCCCGCTGAGCGGACAGTGACTAGCTATGCTCATACTTACCCTCGATTTCAATTACTTTGGTTTGTTACTATCGCTTTATAATTATAACATTATGATAAAAACATAAACATGCTTATTACATATAGCATATAAAGACATATAAGTCATAATAAGCATGCGGTTTAAAGCGACAAATCATATAAGCATGATAATCAGTTATGAAAGCAATTAACACATAATATCATAGCAATAGTATCACAATAATTCAACAGGATTTCAATGCGATATCAGATCGCAAACAGACATACATATCGTATCATTCTCGTCATGCAGACTCGATTCACTTCAGAAACTTGTGGTCTTTAATTTTCAAAGATGGTACACACTCGTTCTCAATTAATCATACAACAAACAACACATACTGCTTACGAGCCTGACCACTGAGTAGGCTATTGTACTCTAATCGCTTGCATCTCACTACCATAGTGCAGCAACTTACTCGACTCGTAAACCACGCCGAATACTATAGTACTTGCATCTCATCTTCTAGTGTTCGAAATTATTCGAACTTCAGATTCAATCTCGTCAAGTGATCTGTACATGTGGCAAGAACGAATGCAAGTGTCGCGCCCACTAAGAACGAAACACGGCAAGGAGACAGAACCGCTATAATCGACCTGAATCCACAAGGTCACGGGTGCCCTGGTAACTTTAGCGAAATAGGGGAATAAAACCCTAGTCTAGTATGCATACACTAATATCCACTTTAAGAATAGGCTATGCTAATCATAGAGCACCTTAACTCTGGATAAAACGACTATTTCCTAAAGCCTGACCCACTAAGAGTTGGCATATTCATTATCTTGTACGGCTTTGGCTATACGACTTAAGGCGTAACGGCATGGGCAGCATGCTAAGCAATAAAGCTGCCGGCTTAAACCACACTATTCGATATGGCCAACGCCAGAGGACCGAGATAGTGGTATCCGCACAAGACTATCTTAACCCCACTTCACTCACGATTGACGTTTTCATATCCGAGGCTCAAGCGTTTGACCCGTTATTTAACTTACTCAAGATTTATTAGTTATTTGATATTACATATCACATGTTACTAGACTCTCCTAGTCTCATCGTCAAACGTTTAATTTGAAATGTAGGTTTCATATGATCACATAACACATTCGTTTATTATTTGAAGTGTTGTTAATTATTAACGTTTTTAAGTTTCTAATTTAATATGTTTATTAATATGTCAAATTTTATTTAAGTGTTTTTCAAAACACTTTAAGTCATTTACTTATTCATTTTTCAATTTTCTATACTTAGTAAATTTTCAATAATTTACAATATTTCAAATTTTGAAATTTTAAATATCTTTGAATTTTGAGACGTAACTTGTTTTACAAGTTTCGTATATTTTTCACTATTCACGTCTCGGGATTTTGAAAAGATAACTTGTTCAACAAGTTACCTCAAATTCCATTAAAATAGGTTTTGGGACATTACTTGTTCAACAAGTTTCGTCCCGGGTACTATTCACCGTCTTGAAATTTTGGGACGTTACTTACTTAACAAGTTTCGTCCCGATTTACTATTCATCGACACTATTCATCTAGGTCACTATTCACTTGTCACTATTCATCTCAATCACTATTCATTGGTCACTATTCATCTCAGTCACTAGTCATTTCAGTCACTATTCACATCGGTCATTATTCAAATCGGTCACTATTCACATCCTAACTTAGTTACTAAGTTTCAAAATCTAGTTTTTAAAAACGTTAAGTTCGGTTTGTAAAAAGTGATAATGGTAATTATTTTAAAAATAAGACTTAGTTAAATTTAGTCATCTATTTACTAAATTTAGCGATTTTCATTTTTAATAAAAGTATCGTGGTTTGTTCATTTTAGTCCGTATGTCCAAGTCCATCAATCCAAATTTGCAAAGGCAGTAGCACACGATTTAATTCATTTTTATAATGGTTATGCTTTTTAATCGGTTTATTATATTTCATTTCTAACTAAATCGATTTGTACAAAAGTTCATTTCTAATAACTAGTTAACTTTAGTAACTTAGTGATAAATTCATTTTGATTAAATTTGGTCCATTTAAATTGTAAAAACCGTGTGGTCTTATGTGTGTATTAAAAGTTGATTTATTTCTTTTAATTTCTTAATCCTAACTTATTAACTACTCCCTCCCTTCAAATCCAAACACTACATTTACCTTTTTGACACTATTCATCTACGTCGGGAATCTTTGAAATTCCCGACAATCTATAAGTGAAAATATAGTCGTGTGTGATCTTGTTTGATTCGTCTTTATGGGTACAATATTATATCCAATTTTTAGATTTTTTTATCGAGTGAAATTATAGATATTTTCGTTCCGACATTTGCCTCGACAAATGTGAAAAAGCAAATGTAGGCTTTGGATATGAAGGGAGGGAGTACTAATTAACGTATTTTAACAATAAACTAAAAAGTAATAAAACAATTTTTGGCCCAAAAATGTTAGGAATGCCGTGAGCTAAGTAAAGTGATGGTCAAATTTTCATTTTTCGATTTTTATCGGTTTTTAGCTTAAAGTCTTTATATTTTAATTATTCTAATTATAATAAAATGATTTAAACTAAAATGAAATTTTACTAAAAATCTCATTTGATTTATGAATAGTTTTTTTCAACACTTTAATTTTCTAACATTTTAATCTTAATGATTTAGCTAGTTTAATTTATATAGTTACTAATATAATAACTTATTAGTTAATAAAAAACAATAAATAACAACAAACATAAAATCATTATGAATCAAAATGTGCAACAAATTTAAGAACACATGAAGAACATGAAGAACACACATGAACATCAAGAACACCAAAATAAAGTCAAGAACACATTTGCACATTTTAACAACTTATAATTTATTTTTCTAATTTAATTTTTTTTACATGATAACATCCACTTTAATACAACTTAACACAACATATTATTTACAAAAATTAAAAGTGAAAATTTATAAAAAAAATTAAGGGAAAACCGTGAGTTAGTAGTTGTGTGTATAATTTTATTTTTTTGATTTTTCTTCACTTTAAACTCATAGTTAATATTTAACAAAATTTTACATATAAACTTATTTATATTTAAAACTCATATAACATAAATAAACATATAAACAACAATTAAAAATGCAAAAAATGAAAATGATACTAAACATGCTTAAATTAAACTACAACAACTATACTTACAAAATTAATAGTTATTATCATTTTATTATTTATTATCATATTATTAAACATACAAGCACATAAACATACAAGCATATAAATCATGCTTAACATATTTCAACATAAAAATCATACTTATAAAAATATAATAATAATCAAATTAATTTTAAAGGAGACTAATATGAGAAATAACTAGTCACCTTAAATTAGATGTTAATCGTCGAGGGATCTAAAATAAATTTTAGACCCGGAAAATCTTCACCCATATAACCCATATTCTTCACCCAAAAATCCAAGCAAGTTAGCCCCTAAAATATACCCACTAATTACTAGAACACTTATGAATTATTAGAGGTAATATTAGTGTTTTATTTTAGGATGTTTTAAGAGAAAAGAAAGAAAAATAAAGAGAGAAAAGGAGAGCAATGAGCTTGGCTATTTGGAGAGAAAAGAAGAGAGTTTTACACTTAGAAAAATAATGAGGAAGTAGTGAAGGAAATTGGTTAAATTATGTATGTATTTTGTTTAGTATTTAGAAAGTATAAACATTAAATTTAAATCAACAAAATACAAGTGATGATGAAATGTGTAACTGTGTAAGAATGAAGTGTGATGGGTGAGTATGTAACAACCTGGTTTTTTGTCGACTTTAATTACTAAGGCAGAAATTAATTAAGTTTTAAACCAGCGTTATTAAAAATACAATAAAACCCAAAATAGTACATCATCGTTCAAGAGTTGAATAATACAACTCTAAGTACGGAAAGCTAAAAGAGTAGCGTTAAATATATTACATCTCTCGTAAAAACAACTAAAGTAAGCAATAAAACGTCTCGTGGCCCCATCCAAAATCCAGCTCCCGGTCCACGATCTTCCTGCACAATAAACTATTGGGGGATGCCCGCTGAGCGGACAGTGACTAGCTATGCTCATACTTACCCTCGATTTCAATTACTTTGGTTTAATATTATCGCTTTATAATTATAACATTATGATAAAACATAAACATGCTTAATACATATAGCATATAAAGACATAAAAGTCATAATAAGCATGCGGTTTAAAGCGATAAATCATACAAGCATGATATTCAGTTATGAAAGCAAGTAACAGATAAAATCATATCAATAGTGTCTCAGCAATTCAATAGCATTACGAGGCGATATCGGATCGCAAACAAACATACAGATTATATCATTCACGTCATACAGACTCGATTCACTTCAGAAACTTGTGGTCTTTAATTTTCAAAGATGGTACGCACTCATTCTCAATTAATCATACAACAGACAACACATACTGCTTACGAGCCTGACCACTGAGTAGGCTATTGTACTCTAGTCGCTTGCATCTCACTACCATAGTGCAGCAACTTACTCGACTCGTAAACCACGCCGAATACTATAGTACTTGCATCTCATCTTCTAGTGTTCGAAATGATTCGAACTTCAGATACAATCTCGTCAAGTGATCTTTACATGTGGTAAGAACGAATGCTAGTGTCGCGCCCACTAAGAACGAAACACGACAAGGAGACAGAACTGCAAGATGCACTAAGCATATAATGTCACGGTGGCCCTAGTAACTTTACCGAAATAGGGGAATAAAACCCTAGTCTAGTATGCATACTCTAATATCTTCTTTAAGAATGGGCTATGCTATTCATAGAGCACTTTAACTCTGGATAAAACGACTATTTCCTAAAGCCTGACCCAAAAGAGTTGGCATATTCATTATCTTGTACGGCAATGGCGACCGCTACATGACTATCTTAACCTCACTTCACTCACGATTGACGTTTTCATATCCGAGGCTCAAGCGTTTGACCTTTTATTTAACTTACTCAAGATTTATTATTTATTTGATATTACATATCACATGTTTCTAGACTCTCCTAGTCTCAGCGTCAAACGTTTAAGTATTTGTATTCGGTTTCATATGATCACATAACATGTTCATTTATTATTTGAAGCGTTGTTAATTATTAATATTTTCAAGTTTCTAAATTGATACGTTTATCAGTATGTTCAATTTTATTTAAGTGTTTTTCAATTACTTTCAGTCATTTACTTATTCATTTTCAATTTTCTATACTTAGGAAAATTTTTAATTATTTTCATTATTTCAAATTTTGAGATTTGAAATATCCTTGAATTCTGAGACGTAACTTGTTTTACAAGTTTCGTAAATTTTTTTACTATTCACTTTTCACTATTCACTTTTCACTATTCACTATTCACCGTATTTTATACGTATTCGTATTTTTATACTTCGTGTTTTATACGTATTTTTATATGTATTCGTATTTTTATACTTCGTATTTTATACGTATTTTTATACGTATTCGTATTTCATACGTATTTTTATACTTAAGATATTTTTGGTATAAAACTAAACCTTTTTATTTGCTAAGTATAAATTTCTAGTTTCAAAGTCGTTAAGTTCGTTTTGTACTTAGTGATTTGTGAAAATATTTTAAAAGCCTAGTTTTAAAAACGTTAAGTTCGGTTTGTAAAAAGTGATCAATGATATTTATTTTAAAATGAGACTCAGTTAAATTTAGTCGTCTATTTACTAAAGTTAGTGATTTTCATTTTAAAATAGTAGTATCGTGGATAATTCATTTTAGTCCGTATGTCCAAGTTCAACAGTCCAAATGCAAAGGCGGTAGCACACGATTTAATTCATTTCTATAATGGTTACTCATTTTTATCGGTTTATCATATTTCATTTTTAACTAAATCGATTTATACAAAAATTCATTTCTAACAACTACTAAACTTTAGTGACTTAGTGATAAATTCATTTTGACCAAAGTTTGATTTGTGTAAGAAGAAATGGAAGAGGATAGACTTAGAAAAGTCTAAGTCAAATGGTTATAATAAATTTTTCGTGCTAGATTTTCGTTTCTGAAATTTTCGATTTGCGCGATCGCAGAAAGTTTCAAAATAAAGGATATGATCTTAAAATAGTGTTTTGAAATAAAATCGGAATTAAAAATAAAAAATAATTTTCGAAAGGTACTAAAATAAAAATTGTGTTTTAATCCTCGAAATTTTGAATAAAAATTTCCTAGGTCAAAATACTTATTTTTTTCGTTGAATGTTATAGATTTAAAGATTTATATTTAGCCGTCAAAAATTTAATCAATTTAAATTAGGTGAGCTTTATAATTTCGACAATTTAGAAAAATGTTCGTTTAATAGAAATGAAATAATAATTAGTTATTAATAGGGTTATGCGGTTTGGTGTGCAAACCGCATAAGGTTATTGATGAGGCTAAAGTCGTGGTCACCTAATCAAAATAACCTAAAGACAACTAACTAGGTAGCTAGTGGCAGTAGGGTCGAGATCCACAGAGAGAAGGAGTAGTCAAAGGATTGCTTAGTGGTCTAGGTCAGTCTCAAGGTATGAAAAGTCGGTGTTTTGAGGGATTAAACTAAGAACAAAGAGTAAAATGCGTAGAATATGAAAAGGAGGGAGATTAGGGCCTCAGGTTCATGTGACATCGATTCAGAACTCAACTCAGAAGGAAATTCAATCAATTGGAAGCATGCACATGATTAGGTTTTGGGAAAACGCTCTCTCGAGTCAAATTCAACCTTAAGCAAATTTAGCGGGCTCTCGCTACGTACTAAATTCGACTTATCAATTACGCGTGAGTCTAGTTTCAATTAGGCTTTCGATCTTAAACTGAAACAACCTAAATTCAATTCAACAAAGGCGTCCCTAAATTCAATTGATAATCAAAACGCGCAGGAAGAAATCAATTGCACAAATTCAATCAATATAAACGATTAAAACATGTTCCGAATCAATATCACAATCACCCTAACCCTAATCGAAGAATTAGCTATGCATAATCAAGATTGAAGCAAAATAATAATAAGAAGAAGGAGACATGATAAAAGAATAACAATGAATTAAACCTGGAGAAATCAATGAATTGCAATGAAAAAGATCGAGTCTTGAAAGTTGAATTCAATCTACACTAAGGAGTTTTTGAGAGTATTTGAGAGAGAACTAAAATCTAAACCTAGGCTGAAAATAATAATGAAAAGCATAAAGATAAAACCCTACTCGAGTTGTATTTATAGGCACTTGAAAATCCGGAGAATATATGGGACAGAACCGAGCGGTTCGTGGTCAAACCGATCGGTTCTGGGGGGTGAACCGATCGGTTCACCACTAAACCGAGCGGTTCTTAGCTCTGCACAATTTCCAGCAACTTTGTTCCTTGGTTCACGTATCCAGAACCTATAGGTTTCGCTCTGAACCTATAGGTTTAACGTCCCAACTTGTCGTATGACTCCCGAATTGACTCTCGGGCTTCGTCTTGACTTCACGATACTCGATAACGCTCTCTCGACCTCAGGTTTTAGCTCAGGACCGCCAAAACCTGCAAATTACACACAAGGAGCAGCGATGAACGCAATATAAAGCAAATAGCTACTAAAACAATAGTGAAATCGAGCGAGTGTGAGCTAAATGCAACTATAACGGGGGCATAAAAGCTATATAAATAACATGTATCAAACTCCCCCAAACCAAACCTTTGCTTGTCCTCAAGCAAACAGCGTCGGAGAAAATCAAAGTATAGCTAGTTAATCACGCTAGCATCTCGAAGTGGACGACCTATGCACATAACCATACAAACCATAGTCTATTTCGCTGAAAATAGAGCACAAGTCTCAACCATTCACACCAACATCGAATTACTAGCTTCGAACGCTTTCGCAAAAATTAAACTAACGACAATTGGATTCGAGCAAGGCCAACCTAGCATACCACTTTCCATCATACCATTCTTACCACATCATTTCATTTTTTTCTTTCTTTTCTTTTCTCTTTTTTTTTTTCTTTTCGCGCAATGTGGAGCATCCCTCGTATGTTATACCGTTTAGCTTGACGTTCACTCGGTAAAAATCGAGCTCGGGTACACATATTTCCTTAAGGGTTACATCATTGCTCATACTCTCGGTCGCAACCAAATTCATGGCCACTGTGGTTACTCAAATCAATGAGTCCCCTCCGAGAGCATCGAAGCATTGCTCCATCATTAAATGATCGGTCCAAACAAACCACATTCCCACATTCCAAACTTTCCACAAGCCAATTGCCTCGCAAGAATACCAATATCGAAAGTAAAAGGAACGAAAAGCGATAAGAATTAAGCAAATACAAGTGGGCTAGCGTTTGAGACTCACAATCTATGAACAGGAAACAAACATATAGTGCAAGCTACGACGATAGAAAGTCGACTTGGAGATACTAAAGATCAAAACAGCACACTAATCAATTCTCCAAACTTGACAATTCAAAGCGAAAAAGGTTTGGAAACGCAAAATTTTTTAAAAATAAGCACACAAAAGCACACAAAATGGAAAATGCAAATAAATAAGCGCGAAAGAGCTTTCCTCCCCCAAACCAGAAGCACACATTGTCCTCAATGTGGAAAACAGCACAACCACAAGCAGCATGAAGGGACAAGATATAGACGGGGGTAGGAAAAGTAAAGCGAGGAAACGAGGGAAAAAGGAGTAAAGAAAGCTCACATTATCAAGTTGGAGCTCCCCCAAACCGAAGCGAAGCATGGAGTGCGGCTTATGATCCACGAATATGCATCCATTTCAGTCCAACTATAAAGTGCTTCGGAATAGCACGCGAGAAAAAGTAGGCCGAATCAGCAGGGTCCGGCCAAGGCCGTCAGTGAGGCCTGTCTCATAAACACTAAGGACGCAGAGTCCTCAAGTACCTGCATGCTAAATCAAAAATAAATCCCTTATCCTCACGCGCTCAACAAAAGAAAGGTCTAAAATGTCATCCAAAACAAACAAACCAAAGCAAAGTAAAGTACAACAAATTACAAAATGTCAACGGGTTGCCTCCCGGAAAGCGCTGGTTTATAATGGTCCCGCACGACCGTCGTCAAACTCAAATCATGTCAAATTGGGCCAAGGACGTTGGCCACTTGCAGCAGCTTCACTTGGCGAAATAGCATCCGTTCGCCAAAGAACTCGATCTCCACGAGGAAGAGCAGCATAATCCATCACGCAAGGTATTCCGTCGCGAAATGGCTCTCCAAAACAGCTCCGTGCGCCACGCATCGAAGACCGTGGGTCTCCTCCACCATCCCCAGGATCGTAGACATCCGCCCTCGTGACCTTCCGTTCCCCCAAACCAAGATCGTAGCCCACCTGCGTAGGACCTGCACAAGGCAAAGCAGAAGGAACAACCTCCAAAGTGTCTCCAGTAGAGTGAGACGGAGGGGCAAGGTCAATAGCAGCCACAGACTCAGGCTGCATAGGGGAGCGGGGAAGACTAGACTTAGTGTAGGTTAACTGCTCACCTCCCACCGAGAATGTCAGGGTCCTGTTCCCAACATCTATGACTGCACCAGCAGTGTGCAGAAAAGGTCTCCCTAGAATGATCGGGATGTGGGGGTCTTCAGGGATGTCCAGGACCACGAAGTCAACAGGGATATAAAACTTCCCTACCTTAACCGGGACGTCTTCTAGGATGCCTAGGGGTCGCTGGACACCACGGTCGGCCATCTGCAGGGTCATAGAGGTAACTCCTAGCTTAGTCATATTTAGTTTCTTGCAGATGGAGTAGGGAATGACACTCACACTAGCCCCCAAGTCGCACAAGGCATTCTGCACCACATACTTCCCTATAGAGCAAGGGATTGAGAAGGTCCCGGGGTCACTCACCGGGGTAAACTACCTGCAAAGGCACTACCCTCCCCCACAAAAGACACGGTTTCGGTCTCGTTTATGGTACGCTTCCTAGAAAGGACCTCCTTAAGAAACTTAGTATATGCAGGAATCTGTTTAACTAAATCAATAAAGGGAATATTCACCTGCAATTGTTTAAGAATCTCAAAGAACTTACCGAACTGGGGGTCCGTGTTAGCCTGTCGTACACGACCCGGAAAAGGAAGCCTGATTTGAATCTCCGGCGCCTTGTCCTTGACAGCATCATCCGCGTGTTGCTGTCGCTGTGGTGGCCCCTGAAGACACGGCTTGACCGTGTTACTCGCCCCATTCTTCTCCTCCTCCTCCGGTTGCCTCGGGGCGTCGTAAACTGTACCACTACGCAAAGTAATAGCACATGCAGTATCGGGAGGAGGGTTAGGAGGATTACCTTGAGGTGGAAGGGTACCCTGTTGACGCGAAGCTTGTGAAGCGGCGAGCTGCGCCACTTGATTTTCGAGCATTTTGATCGCCGCGTCCTTGGCTTGCTCGCTCTTCTGCATTTGCTGCATCATTATCTCTTGTGACTTGGCCATCTGCATCATCATGGCCTTCAATTCACTCACACTCGAATCAACAACATGAGGGGGAGCAGGTTGAACTGGTGGTGGGACAAACGGGGGTCTTTGGTAGTTAGGAGGGGATGGTTGGAAATTCTTGTGGGGAGGGATGTAGGGTTGATTTTGTGGTGGTTGGGTGGTTGGGTTTAGGACGTTCTGGTTACGGTAAGACAAGAGTGATCGATCGTAGCCAGGTTGGTTTTGGTAGGGCAGGTTTTGGTTGTAGGATTGATATGCAAAAACCTGCTCCTGGGGCGCAGCATACCCCGTAGTATAACCCATATCATGCCCTGTGACAGCGTTCACATGAGCACTAGAGGAACCACCACCTGACATCATACTAATCTGCGCAGTCAGCGCAGCAACCTGGCTAGTGAGCGCAGAAATACTCCCCTTATCACGGTCATCATGTGCCTACCGTGAATTCCCTCGCGGCTTCCCAAACTGTGAGGAGTGAACTGCCATCTCCTCTATCAAGCCCCAAGCTTTGTCATCATCGACGTTATTAGCAAAACGTCCCTCAGCAGCCGAATCAAGAATAGCCCGGCTCTCCGCATACAACCCATTGTAGAAGGTCATGATCACCAACCAAGTACTAAGCCCGTGATGAGGACAGTCTCTAATCAGTTTCTTATACCTGTCCCACGCCTCAGCGAGCGACTCGTCGTACGTTTGTTTGAAGCCTTGGATTTGGCTTCTCATCTGATTAGTGCGTTCAGGAGGGTAGAACTTAGAGTAGAAGGCAAGAGCTAGGCCATCCCAATCAGCTATACCCGCGGCCTCCTTATCAAGGTCTGTGATCCATTCTCGTGCTCGGTCTTTCAATGAAAAAGGGAACAGCATTTCCCTTATCTGGTTCTAGGTGATCCCGGCCTGCTTGATCGTAGAGCAGTAGTCTGTAAACACTTGCATGTGTCGACCAGGATCCTCGGTGGGATAGCCACCAAACTGGTTCCGCTCCACCAAAGTGAGAAAGGCGGGGCGGATTTCAAAGTTGCCGTGCAGCGTAGCGGGCATCGTGAATCCATTGGGAATGGATTCCGGTTTAGGAACCGAGTGACTAGAAAGTTTAGGCATAGTCACTGGCGGTGGAGAAACTGGAGATAATGGAGGTGTGTCCTCTTCGTAGGACGATTGCGTTGCACTAGACTCCGAATGCGACGCTTCCTCAATATCAATAATTCGAATTGCTTGTCTGCGTAACCTGTGTAGTGCTCGTTCAGGTTCAGGCTCAAAGGGAACTAGAGTCTGGGGTGACCTGCGCATAAACACAACTACACAAAACAATGAGAAACGGTCTCAAGGAACTAGGTTCCTTGAGACAAGAGAGAAAAACCTAACAAATACTAAGCAAACACTAACTAGCTAACCGTCTCCCCGGCAACGGCGCCAAAATTGATGAGGCTAAAGTCGTGGTCACCTAATCAAAATAACCTAAAGACAACTAACTAGGTAGCTAGTGGCAGTAGGGTCGAGATCCACAGAGAGAAGGAGTAGTCAAAGGATTGCTTAGTGGTCTAGGTCAGTCTCAAGGTATGAAAAGTCGGTGTTTTGAGGGATTAAACTAAGAACAAAGAGTAAAATGCGTAGAATATGAAAAGGAGGGAGATTAGGGCCTCAGGTTCATGTGACATCGATTCAGAACTCAACTCAGAAGGAAATTCAATCAATTGGAAGCATGCACATGATTAGGTTTTGGGAAAACGCTCTCTCGAGTCAAATTCAACCTTAAGCAAATTTAGCGGGCTCTCGCTACGTACTAAATTCGACTTATCAATTACGCGTGAGTCTAGTTTCAATTAGGCTTTCGATCTTAAACTGAAACAACCTAAATTCAATTCAACAAAGGCGTCCCTAAATTCAATTGATAATCAAAACGCGCAGGAAGAAATCAATTGCACAAATTCAATCAATATAAACGATTAAAACATGTTCCGAATCAATATCACAATCACCCTAACCCTAATCGAAGAATTAGCTATGCATAATCAAGATTGAAGCAAAATAATAATAAGAAGAAGGAGACATGATAAAAGAATAACAATGAATTAAACCTGGAGAAATCAATGAATTGCAATGAAAAAGATCGAGTCTTGAAAGTTGAATTCAATCTACACTAAGGAGTTTTTGAGAGTATTTGAGAGAGAACTAAAATCTAAACCTAGGCTGAAAATAATAATGAAAAGCATAAAGATAAAACCCTACTCGAGTTGTATTTATAGACACTTGAAAATCCGGAGAATATATGGGACAGAACCGAGCGGTTCGTGGTCAAACCGATCGGTTCTGGGGGGTGAACCGATCGGTTCACCACTAAACCGAGCGGTTCTTAGCTCTGCACAATTTCCAGCAACTTTGTTCCTTGGTTCACGTATCCAGAACCTATAGGTTTCGCTCTGAACCTATAGGTTTAACGTCCCAACTTGTCGTATGACTCCCGAATTGACTCTCGGGCTTCGTCTTGACTTCACGATACTTGATAACGCTCTCTCGACCTCAGGTTTTAGCTCAGGACCGCCAAAACCTGCAAATTACACACAAGGAACGACAGTAACGCAATATAAAGCAAATAGCTACTAAAACAATAGTGAAATCGAGCGAGTGTGAGCTAAATGCAACTATAACGGGGGCATAAAAGCTATATAAATAACATGTATCAGTTATGCGGTTTGACGGCCTGGCTGGCAGCGCTGTGTTTCCATATTTCGATTATGTTTTCCTATATAAGGAGGGGGGTACGTGCCATAATCCTCATTCAAAATCACTTCTCTTCTTTTCTCTTTTGCTCTCATAAATATAGTAGGTATATTCATAGGAGTTGGGTGTTGGATTTCAAGAAAAATGGTTGAGCATTTTGATGCTCTTTTGAAGAGATGGACTTCCTCACTTCGTCCAGCGGAGAAGAAGGCGATCTATGATGATGGTGCGGGTGTCTTTATTGGCTTTCGCCAAATGAGGGTCGAGTTAGTGTGGAACCCGGGATCGAGACGAGGGACCCAACTCGGCGTCTTGCGTAAGGGCGCTTTAAGTTAAAAAGATTAAGTTAGAAAACCTTTTAAAACTGTTTTGGAGTCGCCCCCTAATTATCGCGGAAATTAGGAACCTGCTATCATGTCCTAAGCCTAAAGACATGTCCTAGATTTTGGAGCTCGCCGACACCCCTAGATCTAAGGCTGTGAAACCAGAATGGATTCGGGGTGAGGGTAGTTAACTAAAGATTAATTCAATTAATGATTTATGATAACCTTTTAGAAAAGCCTATGTAAAAATAGCCTCTACTGACCTAGAACAATCCAAATAAGATGATATTTGAGCCAATGTTATCGCTACGTACAAGTGCGATAAGTTTGTAAAAGAATGCAGATGCAAATGCAAAAAGATTGATTAAAAGCCTCAGTTTAGCATGTTTAACTCGTTAACGAAAACGGTTCAGTTAAAGGTCGAATTCATTGTTTAAGTTGATTTTAATGCAAAATAAGAAGAATGCAAGATGCATACAAATAAAATAAAGTTCAATTGTCCATTGGTTTATTTTAAAAGGTCGGTTGCTTATGCGACTTTGGCGTGTCATCGGATATGGAGTGTACCCGAAGTAATAAGAACACTTGGAATGCAAGCGCGCTCGTGGCCAAAGCCCGGGGGGGGGGGGGGGGGGGCTAGAGCGTAGTCCCCTTTGTTAGTCCATAAAAAATAAGAAAAAGCTTTGATCCAAGTGGATCGGTACCTACCTGGTCCTGACGCTTCAGATCTGGGCAGAGCTTCGCTTCTTGAACTTAAAAGGAGGATGAATTCAACACGGGATGGTGTGTTGAACTCAAGGATTTGAGTGCGTGAGGCTTGAGAGAGTTTTGAAGTGTGTATGCTGTAAAAGCTGGGTGTAAATTGTGTTTTTCGAGGTCAGGTATAGGGGTGTATATATACTAAAAACCTCGGAGAAATTAGGAAATCCGGGGATAGAAACAGGCCAGGAAACCGCATAGCCTTATGCGGTTGCCTAGGCAAACCGCATAGCCTTATGCGGTTGCCACCCCAAACCGCATAAGGCTATGCGGTTTGTGGGTGTGGTTTTAAGTCCTCTTTCTAAGTTTCAGCTCGATAAAATCTTGGAAAGATACAGTATAATCTCGAACTTGCTCGTCAAGAAAACAGCTGGGATATTTGTGAGATATTTTATGATGTTCAGGGCTTTGGAGTGCGGGCCAAAGGCTGGGTTTGGGCTCGGTTTTGGGCCCGAGACCCGGAAAAATGAAAAAGGTGTATTTTGTAGCGTTTTGTGAAATAAGGTAAGACGTGAGGTTGCATTTTGTGTAAGAGGGTGCTAAATAGCGGTTTTAGCTACCGGGCCTAAATTTAGGAATTTAGGAATGCTGAATCAGACCTTGTTAATGTAAAAGGGTTAATTGTAGTGCAAATGCGAAGCTCCTGCCAGACGAAGCGGGACGCGGACCAAGCTAGACCCTAAAATGGACAAATGAACATTTATTTAAGTGTGATGTGAAGCGACCTAAATCATTTTAACATTTCAAAACGACTCAAAATGAATTCGACATTAGTTGGAACCGTTTAAGTCAGTGTTAGAACATGCGTAATAAAAGTCCGTGTTACATCATAGGGTTTTGTTTGGGAGGGTACGGATATGGGTATCCACAGAGCCCCCAGTTTGACTGAGCTCGGACTAGAGCGCTAGTCAAACTCCACGACCATATCTGGACCATTACAGTCTCGATACAGTCAGCGGAACGAAGTATGTGTCCATGGGTGAGACGAGGACTTCGATCCGGGCTAAACGGGGAGGGGCGTGCGCATATTAAGGACTTGGCGGTCCGTGCATACTATAAGGGCCTGCCGGCCTGCTGGACTGCTGAATGCCTCTGTCGTGCTTGTCGTGCTATCATGTCGTCGTATGTGTAGTGCCGTTGCTTGTAATGTCTTCATGTGTTGAAGTGTAAAGGGGCTAAGGTGCAAGGGTGTGAGTGTATCTAGGTTAGGTGTCTAATCTCATGGAGAGCGCGTGCGCGGAATGTATGATCTCGCGGAGGAGCGTATATGTATTTGTGAGGTGTCCGGGTAGCTTGGCGTAGGATCGCGTATGTAAAGTGCATAATCGAGTAGGAGTGTTCATGTAGGTGTTAGTGTAGGTCTCGTAGAAGAGTGCGTATGTATGGGTTGTAACGCTTGTGCTCGATTTTTGCAAGGAGCTGCTATGCGAAGTAAGGTGCTTGTATCTGGGTATACTGCCGGGTGTTTATGCTTGACCTCGCCGAGGAGTGCCTATGTAGTTGTTATTGCATGTAATTGCCTTCCGTTGGAAATGGTGTAAATGCTCGTGAGGAGCGTTCGTGCTTCTGCTTCTGTACCGTACATTAAGTGCTTAATATGTAACACCCCGTGTTATTTTAACACAATTTGATAAAAGAATTTAATTCCTTAAATTAAATTCATCCTTTTTCCATATAATAAAAATGCGACTGAATTTTTTTCGCCAAATAATAATAAATTTTCCTAAGTACCAAATTAAAAATTTTGAAAAATAAAGTTTGTTCTATTATCTTCAGAATTGAAAAAGAAACACATTCCAAAATTTTATAAAAATCAATACAAAATTTATATCGCCTTTTAAATTTCAAAAATGTTAAGTCATGTTTACTATTCATAAAAATAAATGTAAAACCTTTTATTCCTAAAATTCAATTTCGAACATTTTTCATTTTCGAATAAAAATGAACCTTTATACTTTTCCCGTCTCTGAAATTCGGGTCAACAATTTCAAACACGCAAATCAAAAAAAATCAAACAATCAACATCAACATTTTGGAAAAGCAAACTTAACATCAACATTAATGAAAATATAATCATTTTGATTTTTATTTAATAAATCATATTTTCTTAATATCTAATTACTATTTCATTTTCATTAAACTAGCTTTTTCTAAATTGTCGATATTTGAAATCACACCTAATTTAAATTGATTAACTTTTTGACGTTTGATTATAAATCTTTAAATCTATAACATTCAACGAAAAAAATAAGTATTTCGACCTAGGAAATTTTTATTCAAAATTTCGAGGATTAGGATCCGATTTTTGTTTTAATACCCTTTCGAAAATTATTTTTATTTTTAATTCCGATTTTATTTCAAAACACTATTTTAAGATCATATCTTTTATTTCGAGACCTTTTGCGATCGCGCAAATCGAAAATTTCAAGAAATGAAAATCGAGCCCGAAAATTTGACTTTTGACTTTTGGACCAATTAATTCAAAGTCTATCCTCTTCCATTATTACTTACACAAGTCCAATTTTTCTTACACCTTTAATTTGTCATCATCACTTTTAATTTTGTAATTAAAATTTAAAGATTATACTTAATAATAATAATACTTACAAAATACAATGCTACTACTTTAATGCTACCATTTTCATTTCCGTCACTGTTAAAATTTTTCTAAAGTAATAAATAAAATATTTTAGTCTTAAAATATTAAAGTAGAGATATTTCGAAAATTTGTCAAACGCGCACACTTTAACTTTTATCGCCATGACACCACTTTTTAAAACTGACTAATTTCGTGAAAAACTTTTTAAAACATCAAAAAGACATTTTTAATGCCAAATAGTGTCAAAGACTTTTCTAACCAATAAGAATAAAGGTGTTCCCTAATTTCATTATAATTAAACATTATTTTCATTAAAAACAAAACATATCCTAATTACTTAACCTAGTTTTTCACTCTAACTTTCCTCATTATTTTGGAGAGCAAAAATCACTTTGTACTCCCTCATGTATGTCGTATACACTTCCTCCATTTTCTCCCATTTTATTTCTTTCTTTTGCTTCCATTTTATTACAAAAACCTCTTAAATAAAAACCTTAATAATATTTCTAATAAATCATAAGTGTTCTAGTTAATTAGTGGGTATATTAGGAGCTAACTTATGGATTATTTTTGGGTGAAGAACTTGGGTTATGGGTGAAGAAAAATCCGATCTAAAATTTATTTTAGATCCTCAACGATTAACATCCTAAATAAGGTGACTAGCTATATCTTGTATTAGTCTCTTTTAAAATTAATTTGATTTTTATTATATGTTTTATGAGTATGATTTTTATGTTAAATATGTTAAACATCACTTATATGTTATGTGTTGTATAATAAAATGATAATAAATAAGTAATAATGATAATAGTGTAATTGTAGTAATATGTTCATATGTGTAGGTAATTTATTTTTGAGCATTTTTAATTTATGTTCATATGATTTTTATGTTTAGTTATGTTTTAGTTAAGTAGTATTATCATATAAAAATTATGTGAATTATTAACAATGAGTAAAGTGATTAAAAATCAAAAAAATAAAAATATATATACATACATGCTCAACTCGGCATTTTCCATTTTTTTTAATATATTTTCATTTTTAATTTTTGTAAATAATATGTTAGAATAAGTTAGTTAAAATAGATGTATTCATGTTAAAAAAATTAAATTAGGAAAATAAATTATAAGTTGTTAAAATTAAAAATGGTGTTCTTGAGCTTGTTTTTGATGTTCATATGTGTTCTTGTGATCTTCATGGGTGTTCTTCATTTTTGGCTCTCTTTGATTTTGTTTTAGTTTATGTTTGTTAATAATTTGTGTTTATGTTTAGTTATTGTTTATATATCACTTAGTATTATACTATAAATCAACTTAAACAATATAAATCATTTAGATTAAAAAGTTAGAAATTTAAAGTGTTGAAAAACACTATTCATAATTATAAATAAAAGTTTTAGTAAATTTCATTTTAGTCTAAATCGTTTTAGTATAATTAGAATAATTAAAATATAAAGACTTTTAACTAAAAACCGATAAAATCAAAAAAAATGAAATTTAGGATAACCTTGTACTTGCTCACGGCATTAGGCCATTATTTTGGTTAAAATTTGTTTTTATTACTTTTTAGTTTAATTGTTAAAATAATTTAATTATTAGTTAATAAGTTAGAATTAAGAAATTAAAAGAAATAAATCAATTTTTACATATATATGTTCCACACGACATTCTTGTATAAAATGGACTAAATTTGATCAAAATGAAATTATCACTAAGTCACTAAAGTTAAATAACAATTAAAATTGAATTTTAGTATAAATCGATTTAGTTATAAATGAAATATTATAAACCGATAAAAATATGTAACCGTTATAAAAATGAACTAAATCGTGTGTTACTACCTTTGCTATTGGATTATTGAAATTGGACATACGGACTATAAATGAATCATCCACGATACTATCACTAACTTAAATAAATAGACGACTAAATTTAACCGAGTCTTATTTTAAAATAAATATCATTGATCACCTTTTATAAACCGAACTTAACGTTTTTAAAACTATGATTTTCGAATATTTTCATAAATGACTAAATACAAACCGAACTTAACATTTTTAAAACTAGACTTTAAAATATTTTCAAAAATCGCCTAAGTACAAAACGAACCTAACGACTTGAAACTAAAAATTTGTACTTAGAAAATAAAAACAAGTTTAGTATTATACTTAAAATACCTTAAGTATAAAAATACGTATAAATATAAAAATACGTACAAGTATAGGAATACGAATACGTATAAAAATACGTATAAAATACGAAGTATAAAAATACGAATACGTATAAAAATACGTATAAAATACGGTGAATAGTGAATAGTGAATAGTGAAAAGTGAATAGTGAAATACTGAAAATAATTGAAAATTTTACTAAGTATAGAAAAATTTAAAATGAATAAGTAAATGACTTAAAGTGTTTTGAAAAACACTTAAATAAAATTTGGACATACTAATCAACGTTTCAATTTAAAATCTTAAAAATGTTAATAATTAACAACACTTCAAATAATAAACGAACGTGTTATGTGATCATATGAAATCTACAATTCAAATAAAACGTTTGACGCTGAGACTAGGAGAGTCTAGTAACATGTGATATGTAAATATCAAATAAATAATAAATCTTGAGTAAGTTAAATAAAAGGTCAAGCTTGGGCCTCAGATAAGGGAACGTCAATCGTGAGTGAAGTGGGGTTAAGATAGTCTTGTGGCGGTCGCCATTGCCGGACAAGATAATTGAATATGCCAAGGCTTTTGTCTCAGGGTTTAGGAAATAGTCGTTTTATCCTGAGTTAAGGTGCTCTATGATTAGCATAGCCCATTCTTAAATTGGATACTAGTGTACATGTACTAGACTAGGGTTTTATTCCCCTATTTCGCTAAAGTTATCAGGGCATCCGTGCCGATTTGGGCGATTATAGCGGTGGTCTCCTTGCCGTGTTTCGTTCTTAGTGGGCGCGACACTTGCATTCGTTCTTGCCACATGTAAAGATCACTTGACGAGATTGTATCTGAAGTTCGAATCATTTCGAACACTAGAGGATGAGATGCAAGTATTATAGTATTCGGCGTGGTTTACGAGTCGAGTAAGCCTCTGCACTATGGAAGTGAGATGCAATCGATCAGAGTACAAGGGCCTACTCAGTGGTCAGGCTCGTAAGCAGTATGTGTTGTGTGTTGTTTGATTAAATGAGAACGAGTGTGTACCATCTTCGAAAATTAAAGACCACAAGTTTCTGAAGTGAATCGAGTCTGCATGATGAGAACAATACGATACGTATGTATGTATGCGATCTGATATCGCTTTGTAATCTTGCTGATATGTTGTGATACTATGGCTATGATATTATATGTTATTTGCTTTCATAACTGAATATCATGCTTATATGATTTATCGCTTTAACCGCATGCTTATTATGACATATATGTCTTTACATGCTAATTGTATTAAGCATGTTTATGTTTTTATCATAATGTTATGTTTATAAAGCGATAATATTAAAACCAAAGTAATTGAAATCGAGGGTAAGTATGAGCATAGCTAGTCATCTTTGTCAATGGCATCCCCCATCGATTTATTGTGCGGGGTAATCATGGACCGAGCTGGATTTTTGGGCGGGGCCATGCAACGTTTTACGCTTTACTTTATGTCATTTATAGAGATTTGTAATATATAAGACGCTACTCTTTTAAATTTTCCGCATACGTAGTTGTTTTATTCAACTCTTGAATTACGATGTAACATTTTGGGTTTTATGTATAATTAATAACTTATTGGTTTAAGACTTAATTAATTTCCGCCTTAGTAATTAAAGGCGACGAAAAACCAGGTTGTTACAGTTGGTATCAAAGCTGTCTTGCGACCGTGAGTAACTTAATAGTTATTTCATCTAGCGAGTGACACCTGGTAGGACATTCATATCGTGACGTCAGGCTTAGACTAATAGGATCAAATAATAAACTAGATTTTTCTTTTCTTAGATCGCTAAAATAATAACTTAAATCGCTTTAAAGTGTGAGAACGGTAGAAACCTTAAGGACCTAATCGTAGGCTAAAGACTTTTAAATAACGAACTATACCCTCAAAATAAAATACACTAACTATCGTATGCTTGCTACTTGCTGATGTGACTAACTAAAACTAACAACTATCCTCGGATATAAAATCTAAGTAATAAATTTAATTCTCGAAGAATGAAGCCATTAATCGAATACATGACGACAAGACCTCAAACGCAGCAGATGGATGCATCAAGAACCTTACTACTGATGAGACGTTCAAGATCTCGAAGATTTCTGTCGGAGAAAGGATTTCTACCACTCCATCTAATTATCCTCTTTAACTAAAATTTTTATTTCGTTCTCTTTTAAAAAAATTTTAACCTCTTAAACCTTTACTTCTAAATTTCTAATTTTCTAAACCTATAATTCCTAATAACTATTTCTCAAATGAACTTTTATCCCTATTCCTTAATCTCGCAAAATGATTTCACTTTTGCTTTTCAATTTCATAAACTCCTTGTTATTTATTCTGAAAAGCTTTGAATTTTATAACTTTTCAACCTATAGAAACTTACTATCTCCTTCAAAAGTTAAAGATCTTCGAAAATTTTATAATTCCAAATTATCTTCTAAAATTTACTTTCATGTTTCCCTTTGAAAATATCTTCGAATCTTATTCAATTAATCCTTAAAATTTTATTTCGTGATTTTAAATACCTTTGAAATTACTATGTTTTAAATTGTATATTCTTTACCTAATATACTATCGAATTTAATTATTTTCAAAATTTTAAACTTATCAATACCTATTTCTGAATTCTCAACCTTTAAAATGAATCTTTAGCTTTTCTTTTGAATTTGATAAATATGTTTAAAATTTTCTTAAGGGGGTAGGACAAAATATGATGATTTAAAATCATTGATTTAAAATTATTTAAAATCCTTATTTCAACATATTTTTAAACTATATATTTTATTTCAAATAAAATTATAATTTGTTTTATTTTAAAACCCTTATAATTTTAATTTAAATTATTTCCGCATAAAACTTCAAAGCCCCACCTTTTGAAAATCCCTTTGAAGTCGATTTAAATGACAATCTAGCAATATTTCGATATTAATTCAAAATGTTCCATTTGTAAATATAAAACGATTATACCTTTCAACCTTGCCACTCTATCTAACTTCTTTATTATAATTCAAAAATTCAAACATGTTGAAAAGTCTTATTCTACCAAAAATAAAATATCTTTATCGAAACTTATTAAATCTTGATTTTCTCTCTAACTGCATTGCCTAATCATGAAAGCAAGCTATCCACTCTATTCAAGTTTGGACTTAAACTTTTCTTAAGGGGTAGGTTTGTAACACCCTGTGTTATTTTAACACAATTTGATAAAAGAATTTAATTCCTTAAATTAAATTCATCCTTTTTCCATATAATAAAAATGCGACTGAATTTTTTTCGCCAAATAATAATAAATTTTCCTAAGTACCAAATTAAAAATTTTGAAAAATAAAGTTTGTTCTATTATCTTCAGAATTGAAAAAGAAACACATTCCAAAATTTTATAAAAATCAATACAAAATTTATATCGCCTTTTAAATTTCAAAAATGTTAAGTCATGTTTACTATTCATAAAAATAAATGTAAAACCTTTTATTCCTAAAATTCAATTTCGAACATTTTTCATTTTCGAATAAAAATGAACCTTTATACTTTTCCCGTCTCTGAAATTCGGGTCAACAATTTCAAACACGCAAATCAAAAAAAATCAAACAATCAACATCAACATTTTGGAAAAGCAAACTTAACATCAACATTAATGAAAATATAATCATTTTGATTTTTATTTAATAAATCATATTTTCTTAATATCTAATTACTATTTCATTTTCATTAAACTAGCTTTTTCTAAATTGTCGATATTTGAAATCACACCTAATTTAAATTGATTAACTTTTTGACGTTTGATTATAAATCTTTAAATCTATAACATTCAACGAAAAAAATAAGTATTTCGACCTAGGAAATTTTTATTCAAAATTTCGAGGATTAGGATCCGATTTTTGTTTTAATACCCTTTCGAAAATTATTTTTATTTTTAATTCCGATTTTATTTCAAAACACTATTTTAAGATCATATCTTTTATTTCGAGACCTTTCGCGATCGCGCAAATCGAAAATTTCGAGAAATGAAAATCGAGCCCGAAAATTTGACTTTTGACTTTTGGACCAATTAATTCAAAGTCTATCCTCTTCCATTATTACTTACACAAGTCCAATTTTTCTTACACCTTTAATTTGTCATCATCACTTTTAATTTTGTAATTAAAATTTAAAGATTATACTTAATAATAATAATACTTACAAAATACAATGCTACTACTTTAATGCTACCATTTTCATTTCCGTCACTTTTAAAATTTTTCTAAAGTAATAAATAAAATATTTTAGTCTTAAAATATTAAAGTAGAGATATTTCGAAAAATTGTCAAACGCGCACACTTTAACTTTTATCGCTTGTGACACCCGACTTTTTAAAACTGACTAATTTCGTGAAAAACTTTTTAAAACATCAAAAAGACATTTTTAATGCCAAATAGTGTCAAAGACTTTTCTAACCAATAAGAATAAAGGTGTTCCCTAATTTCATTATAATTAAACATTATTTTCATTAAAAACAAAACATATCCTAATTACTTAACCTAGTTTTTCACTCTAACTTTCCTCATTATTTTGGAGAGCAAAAATCACTTTGTACTCCCTCATGTATGTCGTATACACTTCCTCCATTTTCTCCCATTTTATTTCTTTCTTTTTCTTCCATTTTATTACAAAAACCTCTTAAATAAAAACCTTAATAATATTTCTAATAAATCGTAAGGGTTCTAGTTAATTAGTGGGTATATTAGGAGCTAACTTATGGATTATTTATGGGTGAAGAACTTGGGTTATGGGTGAAGAAAAATCCGATCTAAAATTTATTTTAGATCCTCGACGATTAACATCCTAAATAAGGTGACTAGCTATATCTTGTATTAGTCTCTTTTAAAATTAATTTGATTTTTATTATATGTTTTATGAGTATGATTTTTATGTTAAATATGTTAAACATCACTTATATGTTATGTGTTGTATAATAAAATGATAATAAATAAGTAATAATGATAATAGTGTAATTGTAGTAATATGTTCATATGTGTAGGTAATTTATTTTTGAGCATTTTTAATTTATGTTCATATGATTTTTATGTTTAGTTATGTTTTAGTTAAGTAGTACTATCATATAAAAATTATGTGAATTATTAACAATGAGTAAAGTGATTAAAAATAAAAAAAATAAAAATATATATACATACATGCTCAACTCGGCATTTTCCATTTTTTTTAATATATTTTCATTTTTAATTTTTGTAAATAATATGTTAGAATAAGTTAGTTAAAATAGATGTATTCATGTTAAAAAAATTAAATTAGGAAAATAAATTATAAGTTGTTAAAATTAAAAATGGTGTTCTTGAGCTTGTTTTTGATGTTCATATGTGTTCTTGTGATCTTCATGGGTGTTCTTCATTTTTGGCTCTCTTTGATTTTGTTTTAGTTTATGTTTGTTAATAATTTGTGTTTATGTTTAGTTATTGTTTATATATCACTTAGTATTATACTATAAATCAACTTAAACAATATAAATCATTTAGATTAAAAAGTTAGAAATTTAAAGTGTTGAAAAACACTATTCATAATTATAAATAAAAGTTTTAGTAAATTTCATTTTAGTCTAAATCGTTTTAGTATAATTAGAATAATTAAAATATAAAGACTTTTAACTAAAAACCGATAAAATCAAAAAAAATGAAATTTAGGATAACCATGTACTTGCTCACGGCATTAGGCCATTATTTTGGTTAAAATTTGTTTTTATTACTTTTTAGTTTAATTGTTAAAATAATTTAATTATTAGTTAATAAGTTAGAATTAAGAAATTAAAAGAAATAAATCAATTTTTACATATATATGTTCCACACGACATTCTTGTATAAAATGGACTAAATTTGATCAAAATGAAATTATCACTAAGTCACTAAAGTTAAATAACAATTAAAATTGAATTTTAGTATAAATCGATTTAGTTATAAATGAAATATTATAAACCGATAAAAATATGTAACCGTTATAAAAATGAACTAAATCGTGTGTTACTACCTTTGCTATTGGATTATTGAAATTGGACATACGGACTATAAATGAATCATCCACGATACTATCACTAACTTAAATAAATAGACGACTAAATTTAACCGAGTCTTATTTTAAAATAAATATCATTGATCACCTTTTATAAACCTAACTTAACGCTTTTAAAACTATGATTTTCGAATATTTTCATAAATGACTAAATACAAACCTAACTTAACATTTTTAAAACTAGACTTTAAAATATTTTCAAAAATCGCCAAGTACAAAAGCGAACCTACCGACTTGAAACTAAAAATTTGTACTTAGAAAATAAAAACAAGTTTAGTATTATACTTAAAATACCTTAAGTATAAAAATACGTATAAATATAAAAATACGTACAAGTATAGGAATACGAATACGTATAAAAATACGTATAAAATACGAAGTATAAAAATACGAATACGTATAAAAATACGTATAAAATACGGTGAATAGTGAATAGTGAATAGTGAATAGTGAAAAGTGAATAGTGAAATACTGAAAATAATTGAAAATTTTACTAAGTATAGAAAAATTTAAAATGAATAAGTAATGACTTAAAGTGTTTTGAAAAACACTTAAATAAAATTTGGACATACTAATCAACGTTTCAATTTAAAATCTTAAAAATGTTAATAATTAACAACACTTCAAATAATAAACGAACGTGTTATGTGATCATATGAAATCTACAATTCAAATAAAACGTTTGTGACGAGACTAGGAGAGTCTAGTAACATGTGATATGTAAATATCAAATAAATAATATAACTTGAGAAAGTTAAATAAAAGGTCAAGCTTGGCCCGCAGATAAGGGAACGCCAACCGTGAGTGAAGTGGGGTTAAGATAGTCTTGTGGCGGTCGCCATTCTTGGGACAAGATAATTGAATATGCCAAGGCTTTTGTCTCAGGCTTTAGGAAATAGTCGTTTTATCCTGAGTTAAGGTGCTCTATGATTAGCATAGCCCATTCTTAAATTGGATACTAGTGTACATGTACTAGACTAGGGTTTTATTCCCCTATTTCGCTAAAGTTATCAGGGCATCCGTGCCTGTAACAACCTGGTTTTTAGTCGACTTTAATTACTAAGGCGGAAATTAATTAAGTCTTAAACCAGCGTCATTAATTATACATAAACCCAAAATATTACAACATCGTTCAAGAGTTGAATAAAACAACTCTAAATACGGAATTTAAAAGAGTAGCGTTATATATTACATATCTCTGAAACAATAAAAGTAAAGCATAAAAGCGTCTCGTGGCCCCATCCAAAATCCACCTCCCGGTCCACTAACGCCCCGCACAATAAACTATGGGGATGCTCATTGAGCGGTGATGACTAGCTATGCTCATACTTACCCTCGGTTTCAATTACTTTGATTTATTACTATCGCTTTATAACTATAACATTATGATAAAAATGTAAACATGCTTATTACATATAGCAATTAAAGACATGTAAGTCATAATAAGCATGCGGTTTAAAGCGATAAATCATATAAGCATGATATTCATTTATGAAAGCAATTAACAGATAATAGCATAGCAATATTGTCACAGCATATCAACAGGATTACAAAGCGATATCAGATCGCATACAAACATATATAATGTATCATAATCATCATACGCACTGATTCATTTCGTAAAGTTGTGGTCTTTAATTTTCGAAGATGGTACACACTCGTACTCATTTAATCAGACAACAAACAGCACATACTGCTTACGAGCCTGACCACTGAGTAGGCCTTTGTACTCTGATCGATTGCATCTCACTTCCATAGTGCAGAGGCTTACTCGACTCGTAAACCACGCCGAATACTATAATACTTGCATCTCCTCCTCTAGTGTTCGAAATGATTCAACTTCGTGATACAATCTCGTCAAGTAATCTTTACGCAGGTAAGAACGGATGCATGTGTCGCGTCCAATAGCCACGAAACACGGCAAGGAGACAGAACCGTAAAGCGCATATGCACATAATGTTACGGTGGCCCTGGTAACTTTAGCGAAATAGAGTGAATTAAACCCTAGTCTAGTACATGTACATTAGTATCCACGTTAAGAATGGGCCACGCTATTCGTAGAGCACCTTAACTCCAGATAAAACGACTATTTCCTAAAGCCTGAGACAAAAGCCTTGGCATATTCAATTATCTTGTCCGGCAATGGCGACCGCCACAAGACTATCTTAACCCCACTTCACTCACGATTGACGTTCCCTTATCTGAGGCCCAAGCTTGACCTTTTATTTAACTTACTCAAGATTTATTATTTATTTGATATTTACATATCACATGTTACTAGACTCTCCTAGTCTCAGCGTCAAACGTTTAAGTATTTGTAGGTTTCATATGATCACATAACACGTTCGTTTATTATTTGAAGTGTTGTTAATTATTAACGTTTTCAAGTTTCTAAATTGAAATGTTTATTAGTATGTTCAATTTTATTTAAGTGTTTTCATACACTTTAAGTTATTTATTTATTCATTTTCAATTTTCTATACTTAGTAAAATTTTCAATTATTTTCAATATTTTACTATTCACTTTTCACTATTCATCGTATTTACTATTCATCGTATTTTACTATTCATCGTATTTAACTATTCATCGTATTTAACTATTCATCGTATTTATACGCATTTTTATACTTAGATATTTTAGTATAATACTAAACTTGTTTTTATTTCCTAAGTATAGATTTCTAGTTTTAAAGTCGTTAGGTTCGCTTTGTACTTAGCGATTTTTGAAAATATTCTAAAGTCTAGTTTTAAAAATGTTAGGTTCGGTTTGTATTTAGTCATTTATGAAAATATTCGGAAATCATAGTTTTAAAAACGTTAAGTTCATTTTGCATTTAGTCATTTATGAAAATACTCTAAAATTCTAGTTTCAAAAACGTTAAGTTCGATTTATAAAAGGTGATCGCTGATATTTATTTTAAAAGCGAGACTCGGTTAAATTTAGTCGTCTATTAATTTAAGTTAGTGATAGTATCGTGGATGATTCATTTGTAGTCCGTATGTCCAAAATCAACAGTCCAAATAGCAAAGGCAGTATCACACGATTTAGTTCATTTTTATAATGGTTACATATTTTTATCGGTTTATCGTATTTCATTTATAACTAAATCGGTTTATACTAAAATTCAATTCTAATTACTATTTAACTTTAGTGACTTAGTGATAATTTCATTTTAGTCAAATTTAGTCAATTAAAAATGAAAATGCCGTGTACAACATATATAATACAAAAATTGATTTATTTCTTTTAATTTCTTAAATCTAACTTATTAACTAATAATTAAAATATTTGAACAATTAAACTAAAAAGTGATAAAAACAATTTTAAGCCTAAAATAGCATGAATGCCGTGAGCAAGCCTAGGATGTTCCTAAAATTTCATTTTTCGATTTTATCGGTTTTTAACTTAAAGTCTTTATATTTTAATTATTCTAATTATACTAAAACGGTTTAAACTAAAGTGAAATTTACTAAACTTTTATTTATAATTATGAATAGTGTTTTTCAACACTTTAAATTTCTAACTTTTTAATCTAAATGATTTATAATGTTTTAGTTGATTTATAGTATAATACTAAGTAATATGTAAAACAATAACTAAACATAAACGCAATTATTAACAAACATAAAATAAAACAAAATCAAAATGAGCAATATAGATGAACATCAACATGAAGAATATAAGAACACACATGAAGATCAAACAAAAGCTCAAGAACACCATTTTTGATTTTAATAACTTATAATTTATTTTCCTAATTTAATTCTTTTTATATGGTAGCATCCATTTTTACTAACTTAATCTAACATATTATTTACAAAAATTAAAAGTGAAAATATATTAAAAAAAGGAAAAAAACCGTGTATGTCCATATATATATATCTTTTTATTTTTCATTTTTAATCACTTTAAACTCATTTCTAATATTTCACATAATTTTTATATAACATTACTACTCTAATAAAACATAACTAAACATAAAAATCATATGAACATAAATTAAAAATGCTCAAATTTAATTTAACTAACATATGAAAAATATTACTACAATTACACTATTATCATTATTACTTATTTATTATCATTTTATTATACAACACATAAACATATAAGCACACATAAATGATGTTTAACATATTTTAGCACAAAAATCATACTCATAAAATTATAATAACAAAACAAATTAATTTACTAAAAAGATAATACAAGACAACGCTAGTCACCTTAATTAGGATGTTAATCGTCGGGGATCTAAAATAAATTTTAGATCGGATTTTTCTTAACCCAAAACCCATGTTCTTCACCCAAAATAAACCATCCAAGTTAGCTCTAAATACCCACTAAAGAACTTAGAACACTTAGTAATTATTAGAAATATTATTAAGGTTTTTATTTAATGGATTTTGGAAGAAAAAGAAAGAAAACAAATGGGAGAAAAGAGAGCAAGTCACACGACATAGAGGAGAGAAAATGAGGTTGATTTTGCTCTTAGGAATTATGAGAAAAGTTAGTAGACAAATTAGATTAAATGAATTTGTTTTAATTAGAAAAATAATGTTTTATTTAAATCAATTTAGCATCATCAACACCATCATCACCCTTATAAGTCCACATTACTATTGTGTTAAGAAAATGTCCCCTTGATATTTTTAAAAAGTTTTTACGAAATAAATCGGGTTTAAAAAGTCGGGCGTCAAAAGCGATAAAAGTTAAAGGTTGCGCGTTTGACAAATTTTCGAAATATCTCTACTTTAATATTTTAAGACTAAAATATTTTATTTACTACTAAAGAAAATATTTAAAAGTAACGGAAATGAAAATTGTAGTATTAAAGTAGTAGTATTGAAATTGTATTTATATTTTTATTAAAAGTATAAACTTTAAATTAAATACAAAATAAAAATAAAAATGATGATGAAAATATAAAGGTGTAAGACTTGTGTAAGAAAAATGGAAGTGGATAATACTTTGACTAAGGTGAGTCAAAAGTCAAAAGTCAAATTTTCGGGCTCGGTTTTCATTTCTCGAAATTTTTGATTTGCGCGATCGCGAAAGGTTTCGAAATAAAAGATATGATATTAAAATAATGTTTAGAAGTAAGATTGAAAATAAAAATGAAAATAAAACTCGAAGTGTGATTAAAATAAAATTTGGGTTTTGGCTCCTCGAATTTTGATTAAAAATTTACTAGTCCGAAATATATATTTTTTTGGATGAAAGTTAATGATTTAAATAATTAGAATCAAACGTCAAAAAGTTAATCAATTTAAAGTAAGTGTGACTTCAAATTTCGACAATTTAGAAAAAGCTAGTTTAATGAAAATGAAATAGTAATTAGATTTTAATATAATATGATTTATTAAAAATTAATCAAAATGATTATATTTTTATTAAAAGTTAGATGTGAAGTTTGCTTTTCCAAAATGGAAGAGGATAAGATATTTGATTTTTGATTTGCGTGTTTGAAATTGTTGACCCGAATTTGAGACTGAAAAGTATAAGTGTTCATTTTTATAAAATTTTGAAATGTGTTTCTTTTTCAATTCTGAAGATAATAGGACAAACTTTATTTTTTTTTAAAATTTTTAAATTTGTACTTAAGAAATTTTAGTATTATTTGGCGAAAAAAATTCAGACGCATTTTTATTATAAGGAAAAAGGATGAATTCAATTTAAGGAATTAAATTCTTTTATCAAATTGTGTTAAAATAACACGGGGTGTTACAAACCTACCCCCTTAAGAAAAGTTTCGTCCCGAAACTTGGATAAAGTGGATAACTACTTGCAGTTGAGCAATGCAGTTAGAGAGAATATCAAGATTTTACGAGTTTCGATAATGATATTTTATTTTGGTAGAGTAAGACTTTTCAAAATGTTTGAATTTTTGAATTATCATAATGATGTTAGATAAAGTGGAAAGATTGGAGGATAAAATCATTTTATATTTACAAATGGAATATTCGAAGTAATATAGAAATATTGTTAGGTTGTCTTTTCTGAAATCGATTTCAAAGAGATTTTCAAAAAGGTGGGGCCTAGAAGTTTTGTACAGAATTAATTTAAAATAAAATTGTAAGGGTTTTTAAAATAAAAGCAATTTCATTTTGAATTTAGAAATAGATATAAATATTAAGGTAGGTTGAAATAAAGATTTTAAATCTTAATCTTTAATCAATGATTTTAAAACCATCATATTTTTTTGTCCTACCCCCTTAAGAAATTTTTAAACATATTTATCAAGATTAAGTAGGAAAGATAAAAAAATTCATTTTCAAAAGTTGAGAATTTGGAATAGGTATTGGTAAGTTCAAAAATTTAAAATAATCAAATTCGATTGTAAATGATGTAAAGATTATACGATTTGAAACAAAATAATTTCAAAGATATTTAAAAGGGAAACATGAAAGTTAATTTTAGAAGATAATTACTAATTATAAATTTACGAAGATTTGTAAATTTTAAAAGAGATAGAAGTTTAAGAGATTAAAATGTAATAAAGTTTGAAGGTTTTTTTGAGAACAAATTAAAAGAAATTTAAGGGATTGACAAGCAAAAATGAAATCATCTTGCGAGATTAAGGAAGAGGAATGAAATTTCATTTGAGAAGTAGTTATTAGGAATTTTGAATTTAGGAAATTAGAGAGTTAGAAGAAAAAGGTTTAAGAGGTTGAAAATCTTTTAAAGAGAACGAAATAAAAATTTTTGTTAAAGAGGATAGTTAAATGAAGTTGTAGAAATCTTCTCCGCGACAGAATTCTTCGAGATGTTGAACGTCGTATCAGTTGTAAGGTCCTTGATGTGTCCATTTGTTGCGCCTGGGATCTTGTCGTCATGTATTTGATTTAAAGGCTTCGATCTTCGAGAATTAAAATTATACAAAGATTTTATATCCGAAGATAGTTGTTAATTTTAGTTAGTCACATCAGCAAGTAGCAAGCATACGATAGTTAGTGTATTTTATTTTGAGGGAAGTAATTCGTTATTTAAAAATCCTTAGCCTATGGTCGGTCCTTAAGGTTTCTACCCATCCTCACACTTTAAAGCGATTTTAAGTTTATTATTTAAGTGATCTAATAAAAGAAAAATCTAATTTATTATTTGATCCTAGTAGTCTTTGCCTGACATACAATATGAATGTCCGGCCCAGGTGTCTCTCGCTAGATGAAATAACTATTAAGTTACTCACGGTCGCAAGACACTCGATAATTAATCAGAACAACCTGGTTTTTAGTCGACTTTAATTACTAAGGCGGAAATTAATTAAGTCTTAAACCAGCGTCATTAATTATACATAAACCCAAAATATTACAACATCGTTCAAGAGTTGAATAAAACAACTCTAAATACGGAATTTAAAAGAGTAGCGTTATATATTACATATCTCTCGGAAAACAATAAAAGTAAAGCATAAAAGCGTCTCGTGGCCCCATCCAAAATCCAGCTCCTGGTCCACGAACGTCCTGCACAATAAACTATGGGGGGATGCCCGCTGAGCGGACAGTGACTAGCTATGCTCATACTTACCCTCGGTTTCAATTACTTTGATTTATTACTATCGCTTTATAACTATAACATTATGATAAAAATGTAAACATGCTTATTACATATAGTAATTAAAGACATGTAAGTCATAATAAGCATGCGGTTTAAAGCGATAAATCATATAAGCATGATATTCATTTATGAAAGCAATTAACAGATAATAGCATAGCAATATTGTCACAGCATATCAACAGGATTACAAAGCGATATCAGATCGCATACAAACATATATAATGTATCATAATCATCATACAGACTCGATTCATTTCAGAAAGTTGTGGTCTTTAATTTTCGAAGATGGTACACACTCGTTCTCATTTAATCAGACAACAAACAACACATACTGCTTACGAGCCTGACCACTGAGTAGGCCTTTGTACTCTGATCGATTGCATCTCACTTCCATAGTGCAGAGGCTTACTCGACTCGTAAACCACGCCGAATACTATAATACTTGCATCTCATCCTCTAGTGTTCGAAATGATTCGAACTTCAGATACAATCTCGTCAAGTAATCTTTACGCAGGGTAAGAACGAATGCTAGTGTCGCGTGCAATAAACACGAAACACGGCAAGGAGACAGAACCGTAAAGCGCATATGCACATAATGTTACGGTGGCCCTGGTAACTTTAGCGAAATAGAGTGAATTAAACCCTAGTCTAGTACATGTACATTAGTATCCACGTTAAGAATGGGCCACGCTATTCGTAGAGCACCTTAACTCCAGATAAAACGACTATTTCCTAAAGCCTGAGACAAAAGCCTTGGCATATTCAATTATCTTGTCCGGCAATGGCGACCGCCACAAGACTATCTTAGTCCCACTTCACTTACGATTGACGTTTTCATATCTGAGGCCCAAGCTTGACCTTTTATTTAACTTACTCAAAATTCATTATTTATTTAATATTACATATCCATGTTACTAGACTCTCCTAGTCTCAGCGTCAAACGTTTAAGTATTTGTAGGTTTCATATGATCACATAACACGTTCGTTTATTATTTGAAGTGTTGTTAATTATTAACGTTTTCAAGTTTCTAAATTGAAATGTTTATTAGTATGTTCAATTTTATTTAAGTGTTTTCATACACTTTAAGTTATTTATTTATTCATTTTCAATTTTCTATACTTAGTAAAATTTTCAATTATTTTCAATATTTTACTATTCACTTTTCACTATTCATCGTATTTACTATTCATCGTATTTTACTATTCATCGTATTTAACTATTCATCGTATTTAACTATTCATCGTATTTATACGCATTTTTATACTTAGATATTTTAGTATAATACTAAACTTGTTTTTATTTCCTAAGTATAGATTTCTAGTTTTAAAGTCGTTAGGTTCGTTTTGTACTTAGGCGATTTTTGAAAATATTCTAAAGTCTAGTTTTAAAAATGTTAGGTTCGGTTTGTATTTAGTCATTTATGAAAATATTCGGAAATCATAGTTTTAAAAACGTTAAGTTCATTTTGCATTTAGTCATTTATGAAAATACTCTAAAATTCTAGTTTCAAAAACGTTAAGTTCGTTTTATAAAAGGTGATCAGTGATATTTATTTTAAAACGAGACTCGGTTAAATTTAGTCGTCTATTAATTTAAGTTAGTGATAGTATCGTGGATGATTCATTTGTAGTCCGTATGTCCAAAATCAACAGTCCAAATAGCAAAGGCAGTATCACACGATTTAGTTCATTTTTATAATGGTTACATATTTTTATCGGTTTATCGTATTTCATTTATAACTAAATCGGTTTATACTAAAATTCAATTCTAATTACTATTTAACTTTAGTGACTTAGTGATAATTTCATTTTAGTCAAATTTAGTCAATTAAAAATGAAAATGCCGTGTACAACATATATAATACAAAAATTGATTTATTTCTTTTAATTTCTTAAATCTAACTTATTAACTAATAATTAAAATATTTGAACAATTAAACTAAAAAGTGATAAAAACAATTTTAAGCCTAAAATAGCATGAATGCCGTGAGCAAGCCTAGGATGTTCCTAAAATTTCATTTTTCGATTTTATCGGTTTTTAACTTAAAGTCTTTATATTTTAATTATTCTAATTATACTAAAACGGTTTAAACTAAAGTGAAATTTACTAAACTTTTATTTATAATTATGAATAGTGTTTTTCAACACTTTAAATTTCTAACTTTTTAATCTAAATGATTTATAATGTTTTAGTTGATTTATAGTATAATACTAAGTAATATATAAAACAATAACTAAACATAAACGCAATTATTAACAAACATAAAATAAAACAAAATCAAAATGAGCAATATAGATGAACATCAACATGAAGAATATAAGAACACACATGAAGATCAAACAAAAGCTCAAGAACACCATTTTTGATTTTAATAACTTATAATTTATTTTCCTAATTTAATTCTTTTTATATGGTAGCATCCATTTTTACTAACTTAATCTAACATATTATTTACAAAAATTAAAAGTGAAAATATATTAAAAAAAAAGGAAAAAACCGTGTATGTCCATATATATATATCTTTTTTTATTTTTCATTTTTAATCACTTTAAACTCATTTCTAATATTTCACATAATTTTTATATAACATTACTACTCTAATAAAACATAACTAAACATAAAAATCATATGAACATAAATTAAAAATGCTCAAATTTAATTTAACTAACATATGAAAAATATTACTACAATTACACTATTATCATTATTACTTATTTATTATCATTTTATTATACAACACATAAACATATAAGCACACATAAATGATGTTTAACATATTTTAGCACAAAAATCATACTCATAAAATTATAATAACAAAACAAATTAATTTACTAAAAAGATAATACAAGACAACGCTAGTCACCTTAATTAGGATGTTAATCGTCGGGGATCTAAAATAAATTTTAGATCGGATTTTTCTTAACCCAAAACCCATGTTCTTCACCCAAAATAAACCATCCAAGTTAGCTCTAAATACCCACTAAAGAACTTAGAACACTTAGTAATTATTAGAAATATTATTAAGGTTTTTATTTAATGGATTTTGGAAGAAAAAGAAAGAAAACAAATGGGAGAAAAGAGAGCAAGTCACACGACATAGAGGAGAGAAAATGAGGTTGATTTTGCTCTTAGGAATTATGAGAAAAGTTAGTAGACAAATTAGATTAAATGAATTTGTTTTAATTAGAAAAATAATGTTTTATTTAAATCAATTTAGCATCATCAACACCATCATCACCCTTATAAGTCCACATTACTATTGTGTTAAGAAAATGTCCCCTTGATATTTTTAAAAAGTTTTTACGAAATAAATCGGGTTTAAAAAGTCGGGCGTCAAAAGCGATAAAAGTTAAAGGTTGCGCGTTTGACAAATTTTCGAAATATCTCTACTTTAATATTTTAAGACTAAAATATTTTATTTACTACTAAAGAAAATATTTAAAAGTAACGGAAATGAAAATTGTAGTATTAAAGTAGTAGTATTGAAATTGTATTTATATTTTTATTAAAAGTATAAACTTTAAATTAAATACAAAATAAAAATAAAAATGATGATGAAAATATAAAGGTGTAAGACTTGTGTAAGAAAAATGGAAGTGGATAATACTTTGACTAAGGTGAGTCAAAAGTCAAAAGTCAAATTTTCGGGCTCGGTTTTCATTTCTCGAAATTTTTGATTTGCGCGATCGCGAAAGGTTTCGAAATAAAAGATATGATATTAAAATAATGTTTAGAAGTAAGATTGAAAATAAAAATGAAAATAAAACTCGAAGTGTGATTAAAATAAAATTTGGGTTTTGGCTCCTCGAATTTTGATTAAAAATTTACTAGTCCGAAATATATATTTTTTTGGATGAAAGTTAATGATTTAAATAATTAGAATCAAACGTCAAAAAGTTAATCAATTTAAAGTAAGTGTGACTTCAAATTTCGACAATTTAGAAAAAGCTAGTTTAATGAAAATGAAATAGTAATTAGATTTTAATATAATATGATTTATTAAAAATTAATCAAAATGATTATATTTTTATTAAAAGTTAGATGTGAAGTTTGCTTTTCCAAAATGGAAGAGGATAAGATATTTGATTTTTGATTTGCGTGTTTGAAATTGTTGACCCGAATTTCAGAGACGGGAAAAGTATAAGTGTTCATTTTTATAAAATTTTGAAATGTGTTTCTTTTTCAATTCTGAAGATAATAGGACAAACTTTATTTTTTTTTAAAATTTTTAAATTTGTACTTAAGAAATTTTAGTATTATTTGGCGAAAAAAATTCAGACGCATTTTTATTATAAGGAAAAAGGATGAATTCAATTTAAGGAATTAAATTCTTTTATCAAATTGTGTTAAAATAACACGGGGTGTTACAGTGCCGATTTGGGCGATTATAGCGGTGGTCTCCTTGCCGTGTTTCGTTCTTAGTGGGCGCGACACTTGCATTCGTTCTTGCCACATGTAAAGATCACTTGACGAGATTGTATCTGAAGTTCGAATCATTTCGAACACTAGAGGATGAGATGCAAGTATTATAGTATTCGGCGTGGTTTACGAGTCGAGTAAGCCTCTGCACTATGGAAGTGAGATGCAATCGATCAGAGTACAAGGGCCTACTCAGTGGTCAGGCTCGTAAGCAGTATGTGTTGTGTGTTGTTTGATTAAATGAGAACGAGTGTGTACCATCTTCGAAAATTAAAGACCACAAGTTTCTGAAGTGAATCGAGTCTGCATGATGAGAACAATACGATACGTATGTATGTATGCGATCTGATATCGCTTTGTAATCTTGCTGATATGTTGTGATACTATGGCTATGATATTATATGTTATTTGCTTTCATAAGTGAATATCATGCTTATATGATTTATCGCTTTAACCGCATGCTTATTATGACATCCTGTCTTTACATGCTAATTGTATTAAGCATGTTTATGTTTTTATCATAATGTTATGTTTATAAAGCGATAATATTAAAACCAAAGTAATTGAAATCGAGGGTAAGTATGAGCATAGCTAGTCACTGTCCGCTCAGCGGGCATCCCCCCATCAGTTTATTGTGCAGGGTAATCATGGACCGGGAGCTGGATTTTTGGACGGGGCCATGCAACGTTTTTACGCTTTACTTTATGTCATTTGCGAGAGATTTGTAATATATAAGACGCTACTCTTTTAAATTTCCGTACACAGAGTTGTTTTATTCAACTCTTGAATTACGATGTAACATTTTGGGTTTTATGTATAATTAATAACGCTGGTTTAAGACTTAATTAATTTCCGCCTTAGTAATTAAAGTCGACGAAAAACCAGGTTGTTACATAATATACGTGTATGGCGGACTGTAGGTGACGCCTTAACCTAAGCACGAGACGTACTTGGAGTTGCATTAGGGCCAAGATGGATTAGGAATTCAAAAGTAGGTGTAAAACGAGAAAAAACCGGAGAAAAGCCACAGGGGAAAACCGCATAAGCTTATGCGGTTTGGGGGGCAAACCGCATAAGGCTATGCGGTTTCCCCTGCTGGCTGAAAAGGCTGTATAAAACACGAGCAAACCGTGGGTGAGCTCATTCTTCATTTTCGGTTTCTTCTTTCTACAAACACCAAATTTCGATTTCTCAACCGTTTTTGCTCGTTTTTGTTGCGTTGCCTTGCTATGGAACCAGGTAATGCTCCATTTTAACTTGCTTTTTCGTTATTTGTTGTTGTAATTAGCTAGCTTTGCCTTGAGATGTTGAAAAGACGGGTTTTGAGTAAAAACCCGAGTTTTTCTTGAAATTTGCCATTTGAATGCTTGAAATTGACGTCATTGTGTTGCATTATACCATGCTAGTATGTATGTGTAAATTGATTGTGATTTGGACCGTCTTTGCGTGAAAAACGTCCAAATTAGGGCTCGCGCCCGAAAACGAGCCCGGAATTTTCGACCTGGAATTTCAATTAAACTTCGGTGTAGGATGCCCATAGTGTGTATAGCATGCCTATAGCTTCAATTTTGCGAAAATGCGAGTTAAGGCTTTCAATTTGACGGTTTGCATGAGTGTTCTTCGTAAATTGGGGGTTTTTGATCGGGATGACCAAAATGCAATTGTTTGTAATGGGTTGTTGTTGGGGACTAATATGGCGTATAGAAACCATAAAGTTGGGATTTTGAGGTGCAGAGAACGGTTTTCGGCTTAATTGTGAACTAGGCCTAAAAATGCTCTGTGAAGTGTATAAAGGGATGCGTATGTATTATGTGTGTATCATTCGTGTATTTAGGTTGCGTATGAGTGTTTGCATGTTTCACAGCTGTATGTATTTGTCATGTTTGTTGCAGGGGAAGGTTCTGGTCGCGTTACGAGGTCAAAATCGTCTCGTAAAAGTACAGGCTCGAGGACTGAGGGAGCCCCCAAGTCGAATAGTCGTATGAGGCGTTCGTACAGTGAGAGGGAGGCCGACCCTCGGGATTTACCCACGAGGCGTGGTCAGTCACGAGGCAGGGGTCGTGGGAGGCACGATCCTAGGCCTGGCGTTGAGGATGAGCTTGCTCAAGAGCTAGTGGATGAGCTAGAGGCCGAGATGGATGTTGTTGAGGAGGAGGCCGAAGAGGCCGAGGAGGCTGCGCCTAGGGAGAGTAGTTCTAGGCCGCGAAAGTCGCGTGTAAACAGGGCGTTTGCCAAGGGCTGGGATGGCCACAACCTTTTGCTGGCTCCGGAGAGACATGTTTCCTATCGGGCGACGATTGGTTGGCAGAAGGGTCCGATGAGGACTTTCTCGGGTGTCTCGTCTATGATGTGTGCTTTTGAGGAAAAGCTTTCGGAGGGGGCGAAAGCTTGGGTGTTGCGTTGTGCTTTTGGTCCGTTGGTCGAGCATTGGAGGGCGATCGCGAGGTCGAAGCTGACGGCGAACCTGATGTTGATCAGGGCCTTCCTTGACAGGTACTGGGATACTACCACGACATTTCACATGCCTGGCTTTGAGGCCGGTATTACTTTGTCAGGGTATGCAATCATGACAGGGCTTCCGTTCGGGGACCGTGACATGAGCTTTGGGTTTGCGCCGTCCATTGTGGACGAGGTGGTGACTACCGCTATTGGCGGTGGTCTGGAGGTGGAGTATGAAGGTAAACCACCTTACGTTATCAAGACAAGCTACATCTTGGAGTACTTTGAGGGGAAGACCGAGCGAGGCCCCTCTGTGTGGAGCGACGAGCAGAACGCTCGTATGTGGCTGTGGTGGTTTGTTAGCGCCGTGTACTTCGGCGATATGGGCGAGCGTGCGACGACGTCGGTGCTTATGCATCTCTTAGACTGGGGTGCGATTGGGACACTCGACTGGGTGTCGCCGTCCTTGGGTTTGTGCATTCGCTGTTGCATGGACGCGGTGAGACCGCGGGTCATGCAACGAGGATCGAGGCTGTCCTTAGTCTCGCCTGGATTTGTGATGGAGGTATGTATTGGTTTTGCTTTTGCTTTGAACGTATTATTACTTGTTTTTGTTGTCTTGTAACGTGTTTTTGTATGTGTAGTCGTGGATCTTCAGTCACTTCCCCTTTCTACTGCCTGCGCATGCCGTGATTTATTCCAGGAATATCCGTGGCGCACTGGGAACGTGTAACCGTGCGGCTTTTGACTGGTCGTACGATGAGGTTCGGGTGCGTCTGAACCTTATGGAGTTTGATCAGGTTTGTGTTTAAACCATTTTAGATAGATTGTACTTAAAATGATTGTATTTATGAAAGTTTGTTCTTGTTGCAGTTCGTGCCGTTCCCGTGGGGCCAGTATGCGGGTATTCCTGATGGCATCGGGGCGCGGTTTGCGTTGCGTGATACCCAACGTCTGTACTTGGCGACGCCGTACGGACCGGTTTGGTATCTCGGAGAGCGTCTAGTCTACCAGGCGGGGTGGCCGGGTCCAGTAGTGCCTAAGGACCCGCCAAGAGTCCTTTTCGAGAGGGGAGTTTCAGCGCAGGATCGCATGACGCTGTATGGAGAGGGTCAGTCGGGGAGTCTTCTCTGTCCTGGGGAAGACTATGGCCAGTTTGCTCAGTCTCGGCTTGCTTGTGGGCCGATTGAGGTATGTTTGCTTCGTTTTAGGGGTGCGTAAGGTAATTTTTGCGAAAAAATTTCCCTGACGTGTGTGTTTTGTATTGGTTTTGTAGCCGTTTGATCCTGAAATGGCGGAGCAGCCGGGTGACTTTCCTACGACCGTTGAGTATGAAGACTCGGGTGTCCGTCGTACCTTTACGTTGCCAACGTACTTGCCGGTGACCACTGACGCGGGCATGGATAGCTGGAGCGGCAAGGTGAAGAAGGTATGTGTTTTTGTGTGTGTTGTATATGTATGAGCCCCCAGTTTGATCGAGGTATGGAATATAGCGATGATCAAACTAGTGAGATGCGTGTGTTTGTGGTTACCCCCTCAAGTTTGGCTTAATTTGAGTGAAATTAAGGCAAAATGGGGTTGACTGTGTTTGTTTTGAAATTTCCCCCCTAAGTTTGGCTTAATTTGAGTGAAATTAAGGCAAAATGGAGAAAAGTGTAAAGTGTGTGTGTGTCATGCACTGCAGGTGGCTAAGGAGGTGCGTAAGAAGCTGTGGCGGGCAGCTAACAGGTGGAGGATGGCTTGGGCTGAGCAAGCAGCGCAGTTGTGTCAGAGTCGGGCTGAGACGGCTCAGATTCGACGCGAATTCGACGAGTATCGTCATCGTCATCCGTAGTGCACTTGTGTAATAAAGATTGTATGAACCTTTGTTTACATGTCTTTGTAGCTTGAACTTGAACTTGATTGTCGTTGCGAACCTGTTGTGTTAGTAAGCTAGGTTGGAAGGACGAAATGATTCCCGAGTGGGATGCTTTGATGTTGAATTAGTTTGTGAAAAAGTGTTTGTGCAAAAAGTTCATTTTAAATGCGAAATGAGCTTGAACGAATGTTAAACAATGCTTTGCTTTGACTCGTAGTAGGAATCGTATTTGCTAAGACGAAATGTAGCGTTGCTGTATGGGAAGCAACAAAAGATCATCGTAGTTATAATGTCGTGTTTTTGGGAAAGACGAAATTAGGAAAATTATGAGAAAAACCAGGCCCTGAAACCTCATAGCCTTATGCGGTTTGCGGGCTAAACCGCATAAGCTTATGCGGTTTTGGGTCCAAACCGCATAAGGTTGTGCGGTTTGGTGGCTTGGCTGGTAACGCTGTATTTCCATATTTCGGATGCAGTTTTCGTATATAAGGAGGAGGGGTGCGTGCCATAATCTTCATTCACAATCACTTCTCTTCTCTTTTATTACAAGTTTTTGCTCCCATAAATATATTAGGTATATTTACAAAAGTTTTTTTTTTTTTTTTTTTTTTTTTTTAATTCAAAAAAAAGATGGTCGAGCATTTTGATGCTCTCTTGAAGAGGTGGACTTCCTCATTAAGTCCGGCGATGAAGAGGGCGGTGTATGATGATGGTGCGGGTGTTTTTATGGCTTTCGCCAAATGAAAGTCGATTTAGACTTCCTGGTTGCATGTTTGGATTATTGGGACCCGAGTTTGCATGTGTTTAGGTTTCCCGGGGGAGAGGTGTGTCCTTTGATGGAGGAATTCACGGCTATTGCTGGATGGTCGAAGCGGACTACCCCTGTGGTTGTGAGGCAGGAGCTTTGCTTTAACGAGACGCTGCGGAACTTCCTTGGGATGACGAATGCTCATGCTGCAGGTTTGTTTGAGGGAGGTAAGGTGAACATGCTTCTATTGTGTCAACGGTACATGAATAAGGTTGACACTAGCATTTCAGACCGTTCTAGGCGGAGGGCCCTTGCCTTTTGCTTGGTTCATCGTTATGCTTTTGCGGGGTCGATGCCGGATGGGGTGTTCGGGAATGCGAGGTATGCTCGTGTTGTCGAGGAGATGGAGCGAGGACACGATCCTTCTGCGTTGATCCTAGCGGAGACTATACTGGGCTTAGACGACCGTTGTGCTAATCGTCTGAGCTCGTACCGCGGTTGCGCTAGGATTCTCAACGTTTGGCTCATGGAGAGGCTAAGTGTGTATGCCGCTCTTCCCCTTGGTGTTGTCTTCAAGGCTGCAACGACGACGTCGCGGAAGACGGAATGGGCCAACCCTCGGGAGCGTTCACTCAACTACTTCCGCGGGTTTGTGAAGGAGAGTAGTATTCGTTGGTATGTTCCGTGGTGGGATATTGCAGAGGTTACAGCGCCGTCCGTGACTAATGCGGCGCATGGGTTGATGCTGTGTGGATTTGAACGAGGTGTGTGGATTCATCCCCTTCGTTTGAAGAGGCAAATCGGGCTTGCCCAGACGATCCCGGAGCAGGATACGCAGGTTGGAGGGGCCGTTGCGTTAAGCAACCAGATGATCGATGCTTGGATCCGAGGGTGGTCGGATCGTGTTACTTGGGCGGTTCCAGCGCACATAGAATCTACTCGTGTCACAGATTTCTATACGCGTTGGTGTCATTCCAAGGATTCTCGAGAGCGGGAGAATCAGAGGAGGAGGGAAAAGAACGGGCCAAAGCCCTCCTTGGTGCATGAAGTGGTGCGCGGAAGGAGGGATTATGGTGATCTTTGTGCTGTAAGTGCAGATGCCTCTACTTCGAGGCCGGCGCGGGAGAGACTTGGGCCGAAGGTGACCGTTAAAGATCGTCTTGGGCCAGGGAGCGAGGAGCCCCCAGTCGAGCAGGACGAGGATCCGATCGAGCCCCCAGGTTTTGAGAGATCCATTCCCGTTATCAGCTCGAAGATTGTGGCGGATCGGCCTCTTGGAGGTGAAGAGGCTAATCCGAAACGGCGAAAGAAGACTTAGTAGTTTGTTTTGTTTTACTTAGAAACTTTTCTTTATTCAAACACGTGTTTTTAGATTAGAATAAAGGGTTTAGGAGGCTTGTTCCTAACTCATTTCCAATTTGTGAAGAATTCTAAATAAAGTAATAAAATAGAATTAATTTGCTTTTGTCTTGTCTCTTTGCTTTCTTTCGTTTTTGTTTTAAAATGTTCTCGACCTTTTTAAGCTTTGAACACTCGTATTTTGTTTTAAATCCTCGACCTTTTTAAGCTTTGGACTTGGATTTTTGTCTTAAATCCTCGACCTTTTTAAGCTTTGGACTTGTCATTTTGTGAGTGCAGGACCCTCGACCTTTTTAAGCTTTGGGTGCGCGTGCTAAGGAGTTCGGTTGCGCTTTTGACGAGCTGCCTACGTATCTGTGTTTAAATACAGAATCAAACCGGCGTAGTTCGTGTGGTTCGGTTGAGCCTTTTGCAAAGCTGCCTACGTATCCACAGTGCGTGAAATCAAACCGAGCGTAGTTCACCCATGCGAGATTGGGTTTTTTTTTGTTATTGCAAATACATTGCAAATTTGTTCGGGTTTAAGGGTAGTGTTTTGGTAAAAACTTCACAAGAGAGAAAATGGAAAAAAGTGGATCAACTAGTACTATTTGCGGAACAGAACAGAACTGAGCTATATGGGACAGAACTAAGGACACAGGATTTGATGACGCAGAAGCCAGAAAAGAAGATGGGGAAAGCTGCGGGCTACCAAGCCGAGTACTTTTATTAATATCGAGTTGGGGTTACAGAGTACAAGCTGTGAGAGTATGATCACTTACATGAGCGTATATACGTAATCGACTATGTTTTATCGTAGTGTAATTATTGAGTGCTTAAGTATGCTAATGAGAGTAAAAAGATGATCAAAAATGTACAAATGAGCCTCTATATATAGGCAAATCAAGCTGCAAAATCAGTTCCTATTTTCTAGGGCACGTTTCCATGACTTCCATTATCTTTGGCGGTTGAATAACTTCCATTGACTCCACTTCTGCTCAGCTATGATATCTTCCATTACCCCATGATCTTTGTAACCGTCATAGTTGACCTCTGCTGACCATAACTGCCATGCCTCTTCTGACCTATTCTGGGCTTTAACCGCTATTGCTCTTCCTTCCTGCTCTGTACCGTATTTACAATGTCTATCCAGAACTGTCAACTCTGGGTGGTGTAAAATCTGGTCATAACAAATGCCCCTTGTTTTCTCAAGTGCAGTGTTCAGCAAACGTGAGGAAACAATCCTGTACAAACACTTCCATACAGAACAGACTAGAATGAAAACAACAGCTATAAAATTCGAATCAACTATGCATTTAGCCAAACTTGTGTACCACATTCAAAGGGATAACGTTTAAATTAGAAGTAGGTGAGCATTTAAACCTGATTTGAATCCTGAACAGTAGCAACGGCTAACTCTGGGCTGTTTCGAATTTTACCAACGGTAAAATCCTAATCCCACTTGAACTCTTTTACCCTTGAACATAAATAGAAGCCTCCAGTAATTTCTCGAGAACTCACCTTGCCAACTTTCGTTTTTACCTTCTACTGTTCATCATCTTCCTCTTTTGTTAAACCAAAATCAAATCAAAAACCATGGCTGAAAAAGTGATTGATCTTGAAATCCCAGAGATCAGCGAGATCATGTATGGTGAGCACAAGTTTGTCAAAGGTGACGCTTTTGATGACGAAACAAAAAACACACTCAGTCAATCAATCATAAAACACCTCAAAGATCATCATATCGTGCCTGAATCTGCCGAAATATTCGTTCCTTGTGACGATTATACAACGGCTTCCTGGACTTGTCCAGGTTGGATCTGCATCCATGAGTTTCCCTTTAGGGCTGGTTTGAGAATTCCTTGTAATTCTTGGATCAGTGGAGTGCTTTCCTCAATGAAGCTTGCCCCCTGCCAATTAATGCCTAGCATGTGGAAAATTATCTGCCTGGTCGACAAGCTCGGCACAAAGTACAGGTTGCAACTGACGGTGCAAGATCTTAAAAACGTTTACTCTGTAAGGACCCAAGGCCGCGGAAGGTTTATCTTCAGGTACAGAAAGGGTCAGAGCAATTTGGTTGAGCACCCTGATACTGGGGATGACAAGGATTGGAAGACAGGTTTTCTCTTCCTGAAAAGTGATACTCTTGGGAGCAGCGGCTGTTTGGACTACGCCATTGGTGAGAGAGGTTAGTCACTTCTGATCTAATCCTGTTGTTTTCTGGCTTTTCTATTCTGTGTCGGTCTAAGGGTTTCTTCTGTTTTATGTTTTCCAGCGGACTCTTGGCAGCCTGTGCCTAATGAGGATTCTAAGGCAAGGATCACTGCGTTTATGGCTTTGCCTCTCAAGGAGAGGACTTGGTCTGAAGAAGATAACAAGACGGCGTTCCCTACATTCTGTAGGCCAGCAAAGAAAACAGTGAAGGTTCATGTGTCTATGGTTTCTGCCATCAAGGGTAAGTTTGTTAATTTTTCTTTTTCGGTCAAGTCTGGTCTAGTCTGATCTAGATTTGTAGTTCTAACACGAGTATGGTCTATGCTAGGTGAATCTTCCAGGCCAATCACTAGAGGTAGACTCAATCCTACTCTTCTTCAAGAGAAGATGGACGCCATTCTGGCTGGGGGTCTAGATATAAAACCTCAGTTCATTCCTACTGGTATTCCTACTCCAGGATTCAGGGCGCTGAAGATTGAGGAGCCTAAGGGGAAGACTCAGGTTGAACCAGAGAAAAGCACACCAGACAAGAAATCAAAGAAAAGGAAAGCGGAAGAAATTGAAGGTTTGTCATTACCAGGGACATTTCTGTCCAGCACGCCATCAACAGGCGTGGAGAACATCATCCAACAAGCAGCAAAAAGGTTCGACCCAGATCTGATTGGGATCGACACTACAGAACTGGCGTTCAGAGCCACTCACTCTGCTCTTCAGGTAATAACCTGACTTACTTCTAGTACAAATGCTCATGATAATTCTACCACTATTGTACCTTACACCATAAAATTCGCAGACTCTTGATTGTATATCAAGCTTGGGGCACATTTTATCCACTTACGGGAGCGAGTAATGTATTTGGAGGACAAGCTTGCTCTGAAAGAGCAGGCTGCGCGACTTGGAGAAAGCTCTGGGCGATTATGAAGGAGGTGGTGAAAGCCAAGGCCACCGCCGCTAAGTTCGAGGAAGATCCGCCTCGTTGAGGTCGAGAATGAGAGTCTCGGCGGCGTGTTCGGGAGCTTGAGGCGGCTCGAGAATCGAGATCGATCCGGCGCTGTTTTACACAGCCCAGACCAGAATTCAGATGATGCGTGCTCCAGAGTCCGAGCGTGAGGAGTGGAACTTAGATGCTGCTGTGGAGAAATTTAAACAGCTCTTCCCAGGTGTGCCAGTTCCAGGAGAGGAGACTGCTGGCACTGATCAGGAAGAACCCTCTGCGTCTGGTGATGGTGGTGCTGGCGAAGATGCCCAAGCTGATGACAACCCTGAAGAGGAAGAAGAAGAATAAAAAACAATTGTTAACTTTCTGTGTAATTATTGAACAATTTGCTCTATCTGTGGTCTGGCCTGGACTAGTATGTCCAGGTCTGTAAATATTCTGTGAACTTCTGTCTGTTGCTACTGTGGAACTTTTGCTTAGTCTGCAGGGCAAGACATTTTTCTAGTCTGCTCTGACAGATTCGGTTGCTTAGTATTTAGTCAGCCTTGGTGGTCCAAAGACTTAACTACTATCGTTTCTGTTGCTTCTATTGCTTCTATTGTTCTGTGAATGTACTAACCTCGCAGGTGTACACCCCAGACTTATGTACGCATGATCATGGCTTACCTTAAGGGATATTATAGGACATCTCTTAGCAGTGCTAAGCCCTGGTCCGTCAATCCGAGGACGCATCCTCTGGCCAGGATCGGCCGCTCAAGGACTGGCCGTGCCTTGTGGACTGGAGGAAGATCTCAGATTGCAGTGACCGGGCCGCATAAGGCTGAGGACTAAGCTCAAGTCTGGAAGACAAGTTCCTAAGGTCTGGGGACTAGGCCCAGAACTGGAGGTTGAACTCCCTGAGTAGAACTGGAGGATGGACTCCTTAACAAGTCTGGAGGATAAACTCCTTTATTTGTAATATGTAGCGTACTATATTTACTTTGTTTTTATTTGTGACAGAAAATATTTACTCTTGAACCAAAGATGTAATCTGCAGAACTAGAAATAAAGTTAAACTACACCATTGGAGTTCAATGGTTTTTATTGAATGGAAAAGAAATATTTACAAAAAACAATTAAGGAGTGCAGAATTGAAATTACAGAATTGAAAATACCGTATTAACAAAGATAGAGTTTGAGGTTGGTTGCATTCCATGCTCTAGGAATCGACTCTCCCTCCAGAGTTACTAGTCTATAAGCTCCTTGGCCTACAACTGAATCAATCAAGTATGGTCCTTCCCAGACTGGGGCTAGCTTTCCTGCAGACTTTTCCTTTGTGTTTTCAAATACTTTTCTCAGAACTAAATCTCCTTCTCTGAAGACTCTGGCCTTGACATGCTTGTTGAAAGTCCTGGCCACACTCTGCCGTAAGTCGCTAATCTTATCTGGCCGCATCTCTTAGTTCCTCTGCAAAATCAAGGCTGGAAGACAACAACTCAGGTTAGCTTCTAAACTGTTCGAGACCATACCTTCTTTGTTGGAGCAGACACTTCACTGGAATCACCGCTTCACAAACATACACCAAAGAGAACTGAGTCTCCGCCCCCGTAGAAGTCTTTGGTGTAGTTCTGTCCACCCACGTAACTAATGGTAGCTCTTCTGCCCATCTCCCTCGCCTCTCTTTCAGCTTCTTCTTTAGGACCTTTATGACAATCTTGTTGCTAGATTCTGCCTGACCATTACACTGAGGATATCTTGGTGCAGAAATAAGCAGTTCAATATTCCAAGTTGCACAGAACTCCCTAGTCTTGTTCCCTACGAACTGTGTACCATTGTCACACACAATCTGGCTTGGAATTCCAAATCTGCAAATGATGTTCCTCTTGATAAACGAGATGACTTCCTTCTCTGTCACACTTCTGAATGCTTCAGCCTCAATCCACTTCGAGAAGTAGTCAGTCATTGCCAACATAAACACCTTCTGTCCTGGAGCCATTGGAAGCTTTCCAACTATGTCCATGCCCCACTTCATGAAAGGCCACGGTGCAGAAATAGGATGTAGAATCTCAGCTGGTTGGTGAATCATTGGAGAATGCTTTTGACATGCTTCACATTTGCTTGCGTACTCCACAGCCTCCTTTCTCATAGTTGGCCAGAAGTAACCAAATCTGAGAGCTTTCTTTGGCGGACTTCTTCCAAGACCGTGGTTGCCACAATCTCCTTCGTGTAATTCTTCCGAGCAGTTAAAGCCTGGCTGGTTCTAGATAACGCAAATATGGACTGACATAGATTTCTTGTATGCAGAACATCATTAATCAAGACATACCTCGAGGCTTTAAGCGAAAAGCTCTAGCCTCAAGTGCATGCGGGGTAAAACACCATCTCTAAGAAAAGCATAAAGGTGCGATCCAAGAGCTAAGAGTGGGGGTAGACGAGGTTGAGCAGGATCGGACTTCTCTATAGAAGGTCCGAGGAGGTGTCTTATGAGAATCTGTCCAGTCCGCAGGTTTGAAACTAGAGCCAAGACTAGCTAGTAGAGTCCGCTCGTGAGTTCTCGGTCTCTGGGGATCTGGTCAATCCTAAAGCTGGTCAAACTTGAAACCATGGTTCTAACCTTCTCAAGGTAGAGCAACATCTTAGAATCTTTAGCGCGAAAGAACCCTTAACTGATTAACAATAAGTAAAGAGTCGATTTTACCTCCAGTTCTTGACACCAAGACCAATCTGAGACCATCAAACTGCGATTAATGCTTCAGATTACGCCTCATTATTGGTGGTACGAAATTCACAACCGACACTGGGCTAGTATGTCCCCTTGTGGCGATTTCAGACAATGCCCAGGACCGAACCTCTAACATTAGTTGCTCCATCGATATCTGACCCAGGTTTCTCCTTTTACGCCTGTGTGAGTTTCAACACTTCCATAGCACCACTTTCCTCCAGGGTCGGGTGAAATCGACCACAAAATCTGCCAAGGCTTGTGACTTTATTGTCGTTACGGGTTCTTAAGCGATGTCGTACATAATGAGTCGCATGCACCACTTAGCCATTCTCCCCAGCAGTTCGGGCTTTCTCAAGATCGACTTAAGCTGGAAGGTTAGTTCTAACACGTATATGATGACTCTCAAAATAAGGTCTAAGCTTAGTAGTTGTCATAATTAAAGGCGAGAACATACCTTTCCGTAAGAGAATACCTGGTTTCAAAGATTCAGCGTGCTCTTACTCACATAGTATATTGGATATCGCAAACCATCTTCTTCCACGACCAGAATCGCACTTCTTGAATGCTCCGTGGTATCGATGTGCATGGACTTAACGGTTCTCCCTCTTCTGGTCTGGACAGCAACGGTGGAGTTGACAAGTAACTCTTGAGATCTTTGGAACGCTTCCTCGTGCTTCTCACCCATTGGAATTCTTTGTTCTTCTTGAGCATATCATAGAAGGGTTTGCACCTTCTCGAGGATCTAGAAATGAATATGTTCGTGAGTCGCTACTATCCCTCAACTTACGGATGTCTTTCACGGATCTGGGGCTCCGGATCTAGGATCGCCTTTATCTGCTTACGGACTTGCTTCAATTCCTCTTACGGTGACCAAGTAACCCAAGAACTTGCCAAAAGATACTCCAAAATTGCACTTTGTGGGATTGACTTCATATTGAACTTGTCCGGTTGCAAACGCTTGCTCTGTGTGCTTCACATGATCTTTGGCATCTTTAGACTTTACCACCATATCATCGATATAAACTTCCATTGTGCCCCGATTAGATCCTTGAACATCATATTGACTAGCCTTTGGTAGGTGGCACGGCATTTTCGAGTCCAAAGGGCATGGCGGTGTAGCGATAGATACCATGGTCCGTCATGAAGGAGGTCCTCCTGGTGCGGAGGATACATCTTGATCCGATTAAAACCACTCGAGGCATCCATGAAAGTCGAACTTCATGGCGGCCAGCCTTGTCCACCATGGCATCAATGTGAGGAAGAGGAAAGGATCCTTGGGACATGCTTTGTTCGGATCTGTGTAGTCAACACGGACTCTCCACTTTCCATTCTTCTTCCGCACAACAACCACATTAGCTAACCAACGGGATATATTACCTCTCTCTTACCATATTCATGTCCAGCAGCTTCTGGACTTCTTCATTGATGATAACATTTCTCTCTGGCGCAAACTTCCTGCGTTTCTGGTGCACTGGTCTGTACTTAGGATCAATGTTGAGCTTGTGCGTGATAACGTCAGGACTGATTCCAGTCATGTCAAAGTGGCTCCATGCAAAACTTGATTTCTTAGACTTCAGGAAACTGATCAGATCAGATACTGGAAGGCACATCACTGCCCACCAATACTTTCTTTTCTGGGCAAGACTGGTCTACACTGATCTGGTCCATCTCCAATCCTGATTTCTCTGGTTCCACTATTGACTTGACTGGTTTCTGTAATTGCTATGCGAGCAATTTGTTGGTGACTGGGGGCTTCAAGGCTGCTCTGTAGCACTCCTGTGCAGTCTGCCTCTCTCCCTTTATCACCAGAACTCCCCATTGAGTTGGGACCTTCACACATTGATGGTAAGTAGACGCCACAGCCTTAAGATTGTGGATCCAAGTGTCGGGATCGGATCCCATTCACTAATCAAATATTAGTGTAAATCAAATTACTCTAATTTGATTTAGCAAGATCTATGTAGTACAAATTCACTTTGTTAACTAGATTAGAAATTTATACCTTTCTTTAAAGGGAAAAAGGGCACAAAACTAGAACTCCTTTCTAGTTTTGTTTCTTGAGTATAAGCTTAGGATGATCCTCCAAAACCCAAGTTTTCAAAGAAGAAAACCTCCTAAAAGATGCACCCAAGAACACTCCAAAAACACTAAGTATTTTGATCTAGAAACACTTAGTATTTAACTTGATAATATGTAATATTATTAATATTACTAACTCTTAGTAATACTAGAATATAATGTGTATTAGTATAAGTTAGAGAGAAATGAGAGAGATGGGGAGAATAGCATAAGAAGACTTTTTCTTTCTTTGGCCTTGTATTTTATAGGAAAAATAGCAAAAGAAGTGTGTCTTGCACACCTCTAGGGGGCCGGCCTCAAGGAGTATAGAAGGGGGAGAAAGTGCTTTTCATTGTTAAGAACAATCCTTAGCATTGCAATGATTATGTTATTGCATGCAAAAGTAGTTAAATAGAAAAGACAAAAGAGAATCTTTTCTCTCCTCTTCCTCCTTGGTTTGGACGGCTATAAGGCCCTTATTATGGGTCCAATTTGTTTATAATATTTGTCCCACAAATACTCATAATTTATCACTTAATCATCTAATATGATAAAGTACAAATTATCAAATTGAACTCATAACTCTACTTTAACATATATGTACAAATACACATATATTAAAATTGTACTTTTACTAATCTCATTAGTAAAATATACATGATTAGTGAATTAACGTTTAATCACTAATTCCCATCTCCTCTAATAATTTTATCGATAAAATTCAAACGTCCGAGTTCACAACTCGATTTCTCTCTAAATCAATACACTGACTAACCGTTAGTCAAATTATCAAGTCACTAATATAATCGTATCTCATACAGTTAATTAGCTTAAAATTTGGAGTACGTTCCTATAGGTGTGACTTAAAGGGATCAATTGATTACCGCCGTTCTCACGACAATAACGTCAAACTCTAGTCAGTCAACCGTTATTGATTTACGTTAATCAATTGACAATAATTCAGGATTATCCCCATGTATTCCTTAATTGAGGTTTATTAAGTAATCGCACTATTGTGGAGGACACATACTCCAACAATCTCCCACTTGTCCGAGACAAGTTGTGCATTACCAATTCTCATGTCCGTTTCACATCTCCCACTCGATGCAAGGTGTCTTACAGGTCGTACTTGCATCCTGAGATATATATATCATGAGTGGTTTCCTCGATAAGGAGAGTAGCTGTCTGACCGGGGAATCTACCGTAGATTCTTACCGAGCGTGGCCACGCATTTTCAGCGACTACTCCTCGAGTGGCCCAAAGATGTTTTACCCTGACGAGGGTGGACATTTCCCTTCCACTCGATTGTACTGTATAATGCAGATCACCATGACCCCAAAGATGCCCTTATAACCCCCTTTCACGGCATGGCTTAGGACAAAAATGAAAGTCACTCGGAACCGCAGGCTCGAACAATCAGCTCCAGTCAAAGAATCGACTCAAAGGAATACTATAGAAATTCCCACCACGACCAGGTTTCAATCTCATTGAAAAGGAATTCTATAAGCGTCACTGCCCGACAGAGTGTTTTTCACAGTCTGTCTATGCAAACGATCAGTCATCTCGTATGACCCTATGGTGTTGAACCCACCATCGATCGACTTGCAATCTAGTCTCTCGGAGACGTCACCTCATATGAGAGACTAGGGACCAAATACTTAGTTTATACCGTTCACTTGAATATGTTCAAAGTTGTCACACAAATATTCGGATAAACAAAGTATGCATTCAATAATGACTTAAGATAAAACAATGAATGTTATTTTCATATATGTAATAGGATACATCATTCAATTACATATTACGAAACTAAAGGAAATCTGGCATACGCCGCAACCCCATGGAGGCGGTGTGCGCGTCATGCTTAGCCCTCGAAAGAGGCTTGGTTAAAGGATCAGCGATATTATCGTCTGTCCCAACCTTACAAATATCTATTTCCTTCCTTTCCACATTATCTCTAATAACGTGGTATTTCCTCAAAACGTGTCTAGACTTGTTGCTAGACTTGGGCTCCTTCGCTTGGAAAATAGCCCCATGTTATCACAATAAGCGATTCACGGGATCCACGGCACTAGGGACTACTCTTAGTCCATCCAAGAATTGCCGAATCCACACGGCTTCTTTAGCGACTTGAGATGTCGCCAAATACTCGACTTCCGTCGTAGAATCGCGGTGACACTGTTTGAAGCTCTTCCAACAAACAGCTCCTCCATTCAACATAAAGACATAGCGGATTGGGATTTGGATCATCCCCATCGGTTTGGAAACTTGCATCCGTGTAACCCTTTACACATAGCTCAAGTTCTCCTCCAAACACTAGAAACGAATCCTTAGTTCTTCTCAAGTACTTAAGAATGTTCTTTACAGCTATCCAGTGTCTCTCACCGGGATAAGCTTGATCTGCGCTCGTCATGCACAAAGCGAAAGCGACATCGGGACGAGTGCACATCATAGCATACATGATTGATCCTACAGCGGAAGCATAAGGGATCAATTTCATGCGTTCAATTTCCGCAGGAGTCGTAGGACATTGAGATTTCTTCAATGTTATTCCTACACTCATCGGAAGAAAGCCCCTCTTGGAGTCTTTCATATTGAACCTATCAAGAATCTTATCGATATAAGTTTCTTGACTCAATGCTAGTATCCTTTTGGATCTATCTCTATAGATCCGGATACCCAAGATGCGTTGTGCCTCTCCCAAGTCCTTCATTTGGAAATGGTTTCCCAATTCCACCTTTACCGAGTTCAGACTTGGAATATCATTTCCAATCAATAGTATGTCATCCACATACAAAACAAGGAAAGTCACCTTGCTCCCACTAAACTTCATGTACAAACAAGGTTCCTCGGCACTACGAGCGAATCCATGTTGTTTGATAACATGATCGAATCTGTGATTCCAACTCCTCGATGCTTGCTTAAGACCATAAATGGATCTTTTAAGCTTGCATACTTTCTTAGGAGTTGGATGTATCTATAAAACCTTCAAGGTTGTGTCATAAACACTTCCTCTTCTATAATCCCATTCAAGAAGGCGGTTTTTACATCCATTTGCCATATTTCATAGTCATGAAATGCGGCAACCGCTAAGATTATCCTTATGGATCGAAGCATAGCAACCGGTGCAAAGGTTTCATCATAATGAATACCTTGGACTTTTGAAAAGCCCTTTGCCACCAATCTAGCTTTGTAAACATCAATATGTTTATCTATGCCGAGTTTGATTTTGAATATCCATTTACACTGAAGGGGTCTCACTCCTTCAGGTAAATCTACCAAGTCCCAAACTTGGTTCTCGTACATAGAATCCATTTCGGATTTCATGGTCTCAAGCCATTGTTCGGAGTTGGGGCTACTTATAGCCGCCTTGTAGGTTGAGGGTTCGTTGCTTTCGAATAACAACAAATCACCCTCCTCCTCGATGTTCTAGAGGTAGCGGTCGGGTTGATGACTAATTCTTCTGACCTCCTAGGGATTATAACCGTGTCGAGAAGGCGAGAGCAGTTTCCTCCTTTTCTGTCTCGGTTTGTGGCTCTTGAACTTCATCAAGTTCAAATTTTCTCCCACTCTGTTTTTTAGAAATAAATTCATTTTCTAGAAAAACAGCATCACGAGCCACAAACACTTTGTTCTCGTGAGGGTTGTAGAAGTAGTAACCACAGGTTTCCTTAGGATAACCTACAAATAGACATTTGTCAGACCTTGGAGCGAGTTTATCGTCAGTTTTATTCTTGACGAATGCCTCACATCCCCAAATTCTCATGAATGACAAATAGGGAACCGTTCCCGTCCATATCTCATATGGAGTCTTATTGGCCGCTTTAGTCGGACTTCGATTTAGTGAGAAAACAACAGATAATAATGCAAAGCCCCAAAATGATCCAGGAAGCTCAGTTTGACTCATCATAGACCGAACCATGTCAAGCAAGGTTCGGTTTCTCCTTTCTGCAACACCATTCAATTGTGGTGTGCCCGGAGGAGTCCATTGTGATATTATACCACAATTCTTAAGATGTGAATCAAACTCATTACTTAGATATTTGCCACCACGATCGGATCGTAGTGCTTTTATCCTTTTGTTTAATTGGTTCTCAAACTCATTTTGAAATTCTTTAAATTTCTCAAAAGCATCACTTTTATGCCTTATTAAGTAGACATAACCATATCTACTTAAATCATCGGTAAAAGTAATGAAGTAATGATATCCTCCTCTAGCGGTGATGTTTAATGGACCACACACATCGGTATGTATGAGTCCTAAAACCTCACTTGCTCGTGTCCCTTTACCGCTAAAGGGTTGACGAGTCATCTTGCCTAAAAGGCAAGCTTCGCATGTACCATATGATTCGCAATCAAATGGTTTGAGAACCTTGGTCTCAACAAGTCTCTTTATGCGTCTATCGTTTATGTGACCTAAACGACAATGCCAAAGGTAGGATTTGTTTGATTCATTCGTTTTGAGCCTCTTGTTCTCAACAAGATAAACATCATTAACATCATTTAAAACATAAATACCTCCAATTGAAATAGCTTCACCATAAACCATTTCATTAAATGAAAAAGTACAACGGTTGTTCTTAATCACAAAAGAAAAGCCTTCCGCATCTAAAACGGAGACGGAGATAATGTTTTTCGTTAGAGTTGGTACAAAATAACTTGATTATTCAAAAGCAACTCTAATCCACTAGCAAGAGCGAGTACAAAAGTTCCCACTTTAAACGGCCGCTACTCTAGCTCCATTGCCCATGCGGAGATCTACATCACCCTTGGCTAGAGCTCGCACGTTTCTCATCCCTTGCAAATGATTACAAAGGTGAGATCCACATCCGGTATCCAATACCCATGTAGAAATGCAAGCATGATTGATGTCAATCATATAGAGATTAGAAGGAATACCTTTGGATGTCGCACATCCATTTTTCAGATCATTCTTATACTTGGGACAATTGCGCATCCAATGACCCACTTCATTGCAATATTTGCAAGTGTCTTTGAGGGGTCTTCTTTTGTTGATCTTGGGCTTAGGCTTATGTGGAACACCTTCCACAATCGCCTTACCCTTACCCATGCCTTTGTTAGATGGCCCCTTCTTGGCCACCTTCCCCTTCTTCACTCCCAAGTTCATGTTCTTCATTTTCATGGAGAGAACATCTTTCTTCTCCACCTCATTCACTTCCATATCCCTCTCGGCTTGAACCAAGAGTGCATGAAGTTCATGGTAACTCTTATCCATGTTGTTCATGTTATAGTTTACTCGAAAATGAGCAAACTTATTAGGAAGAGAGTGAAGGATGCGGTTAATCGCAAGAGCTTTCGGTATAGCACACTCTTGACGCTCAAGAGTGTCTATTTGCTCAATCATTTTGAGCACATGAGGACCAACCTTTTGGTTCCTCTCAAGCTTTGCATCGAAAAACCGCACCGCGGCTTCATAAAGCCTAATTTGCGGTGCTTTGGAGAACATAGTTGTCACTCGAGTGAATATCGCATATGCACTTTTTTGAGTGACAAATCGGAGTTTGAGAGCGGGTGCCATGGACCAAATTAAGACGTTTTTCACGTCATTGTCCACTTTCATAAACTCATCATAGGCGGCTCGTGCCGCCCCCGATCGAGAAGTGGGTTCGGCGGGTGGTTGATCGGTAAGGTGTTTGAGCACATTGTCGGATGTAGCGGCGTCCCTCATTGTCGAATCCCATTCGACAAAGTTGCTACCGTCATCCTTAAGGATACACTTATCCATCACGGTTCTCAACCATGAATCTTTGCCCAAAATGGGCGCGGGAGTTGATGATGATGATGCCATAGCGATAAAAGATTCTACAATAAATATGAGGAAATATATAAGCATTCATTGTTCATTTATAACATTTGCTAAAACTTAATTTTAAAACAAATGTCCATTTATATAATGATCTCCCACGAAATTATATAACTGATTCCAAGACTCGTTTTTCATATAAAATTAGACATCTCATGTTTCCTTTTATACAAAAACGATAAGTCAACACTTGACTAATTCTACACTAGAATGCTTGGTTGATGATTTTCTATAAAATGCATCGATTAGCCCCAAATAACTCTTATTTGGTTGAGTCCAAACCAAATTAGCACGGGACTTCCTCCCACTACTTACCCATGGTAACAAGGTTCCACGTCGCGGAGGTCCTCACGAACATGGGGTTCATAGTCGCTATATTTGGAAAGGCTTAATCTCAATTCATTTTGATAAAAACTTGTGGGTGATCTTGTCAATTTTAGTCATAAAATTCTTTATAAGTGAACTAATTTAGGAATCGTGACTTAAATCGACAATCATAGTGGGATATCGTGGCATGCATGGCGATTTTGGCATGTGTGCGGAAAATAAGCAAACAAACAAGCATGATAAGCAAGCATAATCCTAGTATGGCCACCTAAAAGTAATTAAAATACAAGGAGTTACAAAATGGAAACCAACTCCTTTGGTCCCTCTTCATAAGGACTTCATCCAAGCTCCTCCTTGCAAGCTTTAGAACACTTCTAAGGCTCCTTGTCGATCTCCATCGCCGGTCTTCGGATTACAAATAGTTACAAGTATGATTTACAAATGAATACATAGCAATCCTATTATACATTTATAAATGAAATAAACTATTAAAAATTACAAACCGGCGATACGAGATCGCATTTAATTACAAACCACTTGATATTCCCTTTCATTACGGGCAATATCGGTAAAAATATAACAAACTATGGCCATACTAGTAAAAACAAACATTCATTCAATAATAAATATTCATCCAAACATGCATAATGTAAAGCTTATAAATAAAAACATGCCAAAATCGCCATAAACAATAATCGCATTAATTCGTTTCAAACTGATCTCATTTTTAATCGATTAATCTCATATTAATCAATAATGCTTAAAACACCTTTTAAGCTAGAACCAAAACTTCTAAACTGATTTTAGAACACCCAACATTAGTTTATACAAAAATTTAAGGTGATTTTAGTTCATAAACATGGTTATTTGCTAATTAGAAGTACTTTAATCATAACTATTTATGAATAAAGCTTTATAAAATCAAAATAAAATAAAATAAAATCATTTTTATTTTGACAAAATTTTGTATATTCTGGAACACTTCCAAAATATCAGAAATGAAAAATTTGGTCAGCAAAAATATTTACGAATTATTTTATATAAAATAACATACGATTTCATCGATTTTATCTCATAAAATCAACAAAACGTCTAAAACAGTGAGGAAAAATCCCAAATTTATACGAGAGCATCCTCATAATGTATAAAAATATTGGTATAAATGTCATGTCCAGAAAACAACGTTTACAATATTTTTGGACATAAAATGCATAATATACCGATTTTAAACAAATAAATGAATAAATATTCAAAACTCAAAATTTGACTTTGAAAATTTACATGCAGAATGTATAAATATGAAATATCACTGTGTGAAAATTTCGTGACTAGATTCGAACTATAACTATTTATAGTAATTATTTTAGCCAAAAACACACTTTTTGACTCGGTTTTGTATAAAAATCATTTAAATTAGCAAACAAATTTCAAAAATTACGAAATTTGACCAGTAACTTCATGAGACCAGAAAATTTGCATGCAATAAAAATCTCGTGTTAAAACAACTTTTAACACCATTTTCGGATTTTATCGTATTTATTCTCAATAAATATATAAAACTCCAAAAATAACAAAATAAATTTGTAACTACAAGCCTTGGCTCTGATACCACTTGTCGGGATCGGATCCCATTCACTAATCAAATATTAGTGTAAATCAAATTACTCTAATTTGATTTAGCAAGATCTATGTAGTACAAATTCACTTTGTTAACAAGATTAGAAATTTATACCTTTCTTTAAAGGGAAAAAGGGCATAAAACTAGAACTCCTTTCTAGTTTTGTTTCTTGAGTATAAGCTTAGGATGATCCTCCAAAACCCAAGTTTTCAAAGAAGAAAACCTCCTAAAAGATGCACCCAAGAACACTCCAAAAACACTAAGTATTTTGATCTAGAAACACTTAGTATTTAACTTGATAATATGTAATATTATTAATATTACTAACTCTTAGTAATACTAGAATATAATGTGTATTAGTATAAGTTAGAGAGAAATGAGAGAGATGGGGAGAATAGCATAAGAAGACTTTTTCTTTCTTTGGCCTTGTACTTTATAGGAAAAATAGCAAAAGAAGTGTGTCTTGCATGCAAAAGTAGTTAAATAGAAAAGACAAAAGAGAATCTTTTCTCTCCTCTTCCTCCTTGGTTTGGACGGCTATAAGGCCCTTATTATGGGTCCAATTTGTTTATAATATTTGTCCCACAAATACTCATAATTTATCACTTAATCATCTAATATGATAAAGTACAAATTATCAAATTGAACTCATAACTCTACTTTAACATATATGTACAAATACACATATATTAAAATTGTACTTTTACTAATCTCATTAGTAAAATATACATGATTAGTGAATTAACGTTTAATCACTAATTCCCATCTCCTCTAATAATTTTATCGATATAAAATTCAAACGTCCGAGTTCACAACTCGATTTCTCTCTAAATCAATACACTGACTAACCGTTAGTCAAATTATCAAGTCACTAATATAATCGTATCTCATACAATTAATTAGCTTAAATATTTAGATGCGTTCCTATAGGTGTGACTTAAAGGGATCAATTGATTACCGCCGTTCTCACGACAATAACGTCAAACTCTAGTCAGCCAACCGTTATTGATTTACGTTAATCAATTGACAATAATTCAGGATTATCCCCATGTATTCCTTAATTGAGGTTTATTAAGTAATCGCACTATTGCGGAGGACACATACTCCAACACCAAGGCCTGCCTAACAAAACATTATACGAAGTCATAGAATCAATAACATTAAACTTCTCAAAAGAAGAAACTCCTTGGGCATAGGTGGGAAGTGAGATCTCTCCCAAGGTGTGCTTGGTCTCGCCACTGAATCCTACCAGAACATTGGAGTTCTTGGTCAGCTTGTCCTGGCCTATACCCATCTCCTTTAACGCATCCATCATGATCAGGTTCACTGAACTGCCCCCATCAATCAGAACTCGACGTACAAGGGTGCTTCCAATCTGCAACTTGATCACTAGGCTGTCATGATGCAGTACTGGGATGCCTTCACAATCTTCATGATCAAAAGTGACAACTTCCCAATTCTTCTCTATTCTGGTTGGAGGCTGCATCTTCTCTTGCTTTGCTATCCTCTTGGCTGGAACCCTGGGACTTGGCGCTTTCAGCTCTGGCCGGATTCCTCTGGACTGGTCTGATGATGTCTTTCAGACGTCCAATTCTGAGCTGGTAAGATATCTCCTTCTTGAAGGCATAACAGTCTTCTGTGCTGTGGCCGATGTCTCCATGGTACTCACAGTACTTGTTTGGATTTCTGTTTGGATTTGGATTATCATTCCTCTTGGGCCATCTTGCACCATTCCCAAAGCTTTCCAACTTTGCTATCAACTGTGGAACCTCCACACCGAGACTGCTGATATCAAGGGAGTCATCAGAGTTGACTGTCTCAGAACTGACGGCATGCACTTGTGTTCTGGGTGGCTCTTTGTATGGTGCTGGCTTTGCTGGAGTGCGTCCACTATCAGACTTCCTGTTCACCTTCTCATACCCAGAACTGTCCTGCCGACTAAAAGCATCTTCTTCAAGTCTAATCTGGGCCAAGGTCTTTGCCTGCACATCTTCAAAAGTAACACAAGGATACTTGGTTAGTTCACGATAAAGCTCAGAATTGACCACCAAACCTTGCCTATAAGCCTGGATAGCAGTTGCAACGTCACAGTTGGGGATGGAAATCTTCTCCTTGTTGAATCTTTGGAGATAATCTTGTAGGGACTCATCTTTCTTAAGTACAGTGCATGCATCACTTGTTTGCTTCTCTAACTTCCTGCTGCTAGCAAACTGGGCAACAAAGACATTCACAAGATTAGCAAACGATTTGTTAGTACAATTAGGAATATTGACGAACCATTGCAGAGCTGGTCCAGCCAGAGTAGAACCAAAGCCTTTGCACATGCAGGCTTCTCTGTACTCTTTTGGAACTGGGACCGTGTACATCCTTTGCTTGTACTGGGCAACGTGGTCCTGTGGATCTCCTGTACCATCATACAGTTTCATCCCTGGAACACTGAACTTCTTTGGGATGTCCTGCATGGTTATGGCCTCGCTGAATGGTGAATCTGTATAACACTCTTGGGAAGCCTCCTCAATTGGTGCTGGAACTCCTGGAATCTTTGCAACCTTGTCATGTAACTTCTGGAGTTCTTGCATCATCATGAGGGTGAAGTTGAACTTCTTCTTGCCCTTCCTTTTGTCAGCATTCTCGGACGTTTCTTCCTCATCTTCACCACCTAGGAGTTGGTCCTCGAGATCCTCATCTTCGTCCAGATTAGAGAAGTCTATTCTCTTGATTATAGAACTCAAGGATGCCCCAGGTCTGATCTTTGAGGTACTGCCCTTAGCAGAATCTAACTTAGTCTTCAGAACAGACTTTGTTTCCTTCAGTTTTGCATTCTCTTCTGAGATTTGCTGAATCTTGGATTGCGCATCTTGGAACTCCTTGGACAATTGCTCCAAAGTTCTATCAGCCATTTGAATATGGAAAAGGTGATTTTTGTGAGATTTTTGTGAGAAAAGTTACGCAAATTAATAAACTAGTTGCCCCACGGTGGGCGCCAATTTGTTTTCGTAAAAACTTCACAAGAGAGAAAATGGAAAAAAGTGGATCAACTAGTACTATTTGCGGAACAGAACAGAACTGAGCTATATGGGACAGAACTAAGGACATAGGATTTGATGACGCAGAAGCCCCGAGAAGAAGATGGGGAAAACTGCGGGCTACCAAGCCAGGAGTACTTTTATTAATATCAGAGTTGGGGTTACAGAGTACAACTGTGAGAGTATGATCACTTACATGCGTATATACGTAATCGACTATGTTTTATCGTAGTGTAATTATTGAGTGCTTAAGTATGCTAATGAGAGTAAAAAGATGATCAAAAATGTACAAATGAGCCTCTATATATAGGCAAATCAAGCTGCAAAATCAGTTCCTATTTTCTAGGGCACGTTTCCATGACTTCCATTATCTTTGGCGGTTGAATAACTTCCATTGACTCCACTTCTGCTCAGCTATGATATCTTCCATTACCCCATGATCTTTGTAACCGTCATAGTTGACCTCTGCTGACCATAACTGTCATGCCTCTTCTGACCTATTCTGGGCTTTAACCGCTATTGCTCTTCCTTCCTGCTCTGTACTGTATTTACAATGTCTATCCAGAACTGTCAACTCTGGGTGGTGTAAAATCTGGTCATAACAGGTAGTATTTCTTGAGTTGATCAAGATTTGTTGGCAATCGGAAGTCCTGACCGTCAAGGTGAGTTAGCTTTACGGCTCCTCCGGGGAGGATTTCCTTGACCAAGTACGGTCCGGCCCAATTGGGTTTGAATTTCCCTCTTGGGTCGACTGGTAATGGTGCTCGGACGGATTTGAGTACTAGGTCACCCACTTTGATATTTCGTGGCTTGACCCGTTTGTTGTAGGCGCGTTGTAGGCGAGATTGGTACATTCGGACTGTACTTAGTGAATGTAGTCGTCTTTCGTCTAAAAGGATGAGTTGTTCATAGCGTTCGCGTGCCCATTCGGCTTCAGGAATGTCTGCTTCCATGAGAATCCGGAGGGATTGCATTTCGATTTCTACAGGTTGAACGGCTTCCATTCCGTAGGTTAGGAAGTAGGGTGTCATACCCGTGGGTGTGCGGATTGTGGTGCGATATCCCCATAATGCAAATGGGATTTTGTTGGGCCAGTCGTGGCAGGTGTCGACCGCGCCGTTGGTTTGTGGTCGGTAGGGTGATACGACGATTTTGTTTGCTGCCTCGACCGCGCCGTTGGTTTGTGGTCGGTAGGGTGATGATTTATGTCGTTGTATTTTGTACTTGAGAAGAAGTGGTTCGACTTCTCCTTGGAAGTGTGTTCCTTGATCGCTAATGAACTCGTGGGGTATACCGTAGCGACAAATGATGTTGTTTTGTATGAATTTTGGCGACTTCTTTTGTGCCCAGCTTACGGTATGATGCAGCTTCGACCCATTTGGTGAAATAGTCGATGGCCACGAGGATGAAGCAGTGTCCTCCTGCCCCTACGGGTTGTACCTTGCCGATGACGTCGATTCCCCACGTGGAGAACGGCCATGGCGAGGTTAAGCTGTATAAAGGTGAAGGAGGTATATGTTGTACGTTTGGAAAGATTTGGCAGTTATGGCAATGTTTGACATATTTGGCGCAATCGGCTTCCATGGTGGTCCAGTACCATCCTAGCCTTATGATTTTTTTGCACATGGCTCGTGCGTTCATGTGAGGTCCGCACTCGCCATCGTGTACTTGGGACATGATTTCGTGTCCCTTTTTGTGGTCGACGCACAAGAGGAGTGTACCTTGAGGCGTCTTTTTGAGTAGTTTGCCCATTTCCATCACGAATTGTGACGATAATAGGCGTAGGGCCCGTTTTGCGCGTTTGTCGATGTTTGGTGGGTATTCACCGTTGGTTTTGTAGTTGATGATTGCTTGATACCAAGGATCGGTTTGTTCTTCCTCGGCTTCGATGTCACAGATGTATGCGGGTTCGTTGCGTCTTTCAACGACAATGGGTAGTCTTTCCATTCCCGGGGGTATGTTGATTAGTGACGCGAGTTTGGATAGTGCGTCGGCGGATAGGTTTTCTTCGCGCGGGAGGTGTATGAACTCTACGTGATAGAATTCGTTTATGAGCTCTTGTATTTTGTTTTGGTATAGCGCTAGGTTTTCATTAAGTATCTTCCATACTCCGGATACTTGGTTGATTATGAGGGAGGAGTCCCCATAGACTCTTATGTTGCGGGCGTTGAGTACAAGCGCTGCTTGGAGACCGTGCAAGCATGCTTCATATTCTGCTGCATTGTTTGTTACGTCGAAGTCTAATTTGATGGATAAGGGTGTATGTTCGCCGTTTGGGGATATGAGAAGTATTCCTACTCCACAACCTCGATAGTTTGATGAACCATCGAAGTATAACTCCCATTGTTCTTGGTTGATGTTGTAAATCCCATCGTCGGGAAGGGATGTCGTGTCTATGATTGGTTCTTCGAAGATTGCATTTTCGGCTAGGAAATCAGAGACTGCTCGTCCCTTGATTGCTTTGAGGGGTACGTACTTAAGGTCGAATTCGGCTAGGAGCAGCGTCCATCTGGCCATTCGTCCGTTAAGCACAGGTTTCTCGAAAAGGTACTTTACAGGGTCCATCGTAGAATAGACCCTTGTTTGGTGCGCTAGCATATAGTGACGGAGTTTTTTAGATGACCACACTAAAGCTAGACAACTCTTCTCGACGGGTGAATATCGAGTTTCGTAATCGAGAAACTTCTTGCTTATGTAATAGATTGCGTGTTCTTCACCATTTACTTCTTGAGCGAGCATGGCGCCCATGGCGGTAGGGGTTGTTGTAAGATAGAAGGATAGAGGTAAATCCTTTTGGGGTGGTCGTAGGACTGGCGGGTTGGTTAGCAGTTCTTTGACCTTGTCAAATGCTTTTTGACATTCTTCATCCCATTCAACGTGGTCGGTTTTCTTGAGCTTTTTGAAAACTGGTTCACATATCATGGTAAGTTTGCTAATGAAGCGTGAGATGTATTGGATTTGGCCCAAGAAGCTTCGAATTTCGTCGAGGTTCTTCGGGGGTTGCATTTCTAGAATTGCTTTGACTTTCGAGGGGTCGACCTCGATGCCTCTTTGGCTCACTACGTGTCCTAGTAGTTTACCGGATTTGACTCCAAAAGTACATTTTTGGGGGTTCAGGCGCATTTTGTACTGTCGTAGGCGAGTGAAGAACTTGCGGAGGTTAGTGATATGACCACTTCTCTCCTTTGACTTCACGATCATGTCGTCGACGTAAACTTCGACTTCTTTGTGCATCATGTCATGTAAAAGGGTTGTGGCGGTGCGTTGGTATGTTGCACCGGCATTGATTAGGCCGAAATGCATGACCGTGTAGCAGTATGTGCCCCACGGTGTAATGAAGGCCGTCTTTGCCATGTCTTCGCAAGCCATTTTGATTTGGTTATAGCCTGCGTAGCCGTCCATGAAGGATAGGAGGGCGTGGTCAGCGGTGTTGTCAACTAGGACGTCCACATGGGGTAATGGGAAGTCATCTTTGGGACTGGCTTTGTTCAAGTCGCGGAAGTCAACGCATACTCGAATTTTGCCATTCTTCTTCAAGACTGGGACCATGTTCGAGACCCATTCAGGGTACTCGATGACTTGGATGAAACCGGCTTGTAGTTGTTTTTCGATTTCTTCCATGACCATAGGGGACCATTCGGGACGTAGTCTCCTTAGTTTTTGTTTGATTGGTTTGTAACCGGGTTTGATGGGGATGCGGTGTTCGGCTATGCTTCGTTCGATTCCGGGCATATCCTTGTACGACCATGCGAATACATCCTTGAATTCGGTTAGGAGTTGTGTGAATTTGGCGCGCTCGTCTTCGTTTAGTGAGGCACCTAATTGCAATTCCCTTGGCTCTTCGGGGGTTCCCACGTTTATGGTTATGGTTTCCTCGATGATAGGGTCTTGTGTTTGTGGAGAAACAATGTTTGCAATGTATTTGTTTAGGGATTCGTTAGTTTGTTCATTTTTATCGCATGAGTTGTTCATTGTTTGTTTTAGCTTGAGACAAGACGTAAGCAAATTTATTCATTTCATTATTCTGAGAAGAATTACTTGACAAATTAGAAAATTGCTTGGAGCTAGCCTCCGTAAAAAGAAAATCTAAACTAAAGCTAGAGTCTAGGATAGATGGGTCGACAGATGACCCGACACTAAGAGCATTAGAAGTTAAAAGAATCTCTTCTTCTTCTTCATTGTCTTCGGTGTTGCTTGAGTTGCTTGAGCTACTTGAGCTGCTTGAGTTGCTTGAGTCTGAATCGCTTTCCTCCTTGTCTTTGAGGTTGGTGACGTGGTCGTGAGGTAGATTGTATCGTTGCTGGAGGGAGGTGCAGTTTTCATTCGAGGTTTCTTGATCCTTCCTTGATCAATGAGATCTTGGATGGCATGTTTGAGTTTGAGACAACTCTCAGTGCTATGCCCCATGCCCCGATGGTATGCACAGAAGGCATTGGGGTCCCATGATTAGGGCCGACCGGTTCAAGGTAGCCCTTTTCGATTAGTTTTCGCAATGCTACGGCGTAAGGCATGTAGAGTTTGTCAAAATTTCTCGTAGCGCCATGCTTGTTGTGTTTTTTTCGTCCCCTAAGGGTACGTTCTTGGAGAGTATTTCGATAGGCGGGATCCTCGTAGCTAGATGTGAGATCCTTTTCAATGCGGGTGCCCATTTCGATGAGATGTTCGAAGTTCTGAACGTTGCAGAAATGAAAGTAATATCGCCAGGCGGGTCGCAAGCTAAAAAGGAAAGTGGGTATGAGTTCGTCTTCATGTGGATGATTCGGAACTCGGGAAAGTAGTTTCCTCCACTTTACGAGGTATTTGACGAAGCCTTCGTCGTTCTTTTGATGGAAGGCTTCGAGTTCATCGAGTGAGGCTGGACTGTCGAACTCTTTCTTGATGCGCCGTTCCAAACGCTCGACTGTGGTCCGATGCAAAGCCTTTAAGTGATTGATGTCTTTTGCAAGTTGATTGATGTGACTTATCACCTCATCAGTGGGCAACCAGTACTCATCGTCTTCATCATCACTAGCCCAAACCGCATTGATTTGGTCATCAGAGGGTGTGATGAGATAAGAGCAATCTAGAATAGGGATCGACCCCACGAAGATTGCAAGATTACCAAGCGGGTTTTCGCTGTTTGAAGGCTTGGTAGGTTGAGATGGTTTGCTGAGCTTTCCTTGATCAATGAGATCCTGGATAGCGTTCTTAAGCCTAAAGCAGTTCTCGGTGTCGTGCCCCTTGCCTCGGTGGTATGCACAGAAGGCATTGGGGTTCCAAGATTTGGGCTTCTTGTCTTCGGGTGGCTCGCTAGTAGGCCCGATTGGTTGCAGGTAGTTCTTTTCGACCAACCTTTGGAATGCCTTGGTGTAAGACATAAAAAGAGGGTCGAAGTTTCTCTTGGCCTTAGGAGGCGGCGAAAAGGTAGTTGCGAATGCGTCGAGGCTATCATCGTCGAGGTTACCGATGGTGCGATTCTCTTCGTTCTTGACTGCGCAGGAGGACTTAGAGGAGCTCCCTTGATAGGCATGGCCGGTGTATTTGGCCATTGTGCCGGTTCTAAGGTCGTCTTCGATTTGGGTACCGACCTAGGTTAGCTCTTTGAAGTTCTGGATGTTGCTGTACCTCATGTAAAATTGATACACGGGTCGCAGGTTATTTATGAACTTCGGTACGAGCTCGTCCTCGCGGGGACGGTTAGGGATTTGAGCAATTAGCTTCTTCCAACGAGTGAGGTAGTCGGTGAAGCCTTCGTTGTCCTTTTGAGAGAGGACCTCTAGGGTGCGAATCGAGACTTGGGTGTCTTCATTGTCTCGATATTGTCGGTCGAACTCGACGGTGAGTTCTTCGAAAGTAGGGATCCGTTGTGGGTCGAGTGAGTAGAACCATGTTTTCGGCACTGCTGCTAGAGAGTGCGGGAAGAGAGTTAGCCAGTGCTTAGCGTCGACCCCTTTTATGGCCATTTGGGACTTGAAAGCTCGGATGTGAATGATCGGGCTCTCATGTCCTTGAAAGATAGGAAGGTCACTAAGGGCGAGCTTGTTAGGGAGCTCATCCTTAATACTGGTAGGTACGTTTTCGTTCTCCTTGTGGATAGAGTAAGTGCTCGAGACATAGAGCCTTTCCTCCATGGCCTGGAGTTTCTTAGCGTGCCTGTCGGCTTCCTCCTTAATCTTTTGTTCCATACGTTCCACCTCAGTTGTGTGGTGTGTCAAAAGGCCTGCGAGGTCAGCGGTCAGCTTTGCGACTTGGTCACGGAGTGCGTTGACCTATTCGTTGTTGCCGGCCATTTTGCGGGTGTAGGTTCGTTTCTTGTAGGGGATGATTACGCGGTGCTTAGTGCGACGAGTATCCAGCTGAGACCTGCATTTCACTTCGTATATTAGTGACACGACTCGACCCACTAGACTCGCGAACATTCTAAGCATTCATTTTAAGCTCATTCCTTTGTTTAGAAAGACTCTTTTATGTTTTGAAAAGAGGAGATTTTCGAAAAGGTTTTGCTAGGTAAAGCTTTTGAGGCGAGGATGCGTGCGCACATCTCGTCTCGATGTTAAAAGGTTTTGCTTTGCACCCGTCGAACTAATATCGGTGGTTTGCCGAGGTGAGCTCGAGTCGGATGTGTAGAAAGAGAAGGGAGTCGGCTCGAGCAAGTCGAGCCGAGGATGTTAAAACGGAGTCTAGGCCGTGAGACCTAGAGGACTAAATCCACGAGCTCGGGTTTTAATCCTTGCCCGGGTTTTTGCTTGTTAGTGAAAAAGGAGAATTTTGAGAAAGCTTGTTTCAAAAATTTGCGATAGTTTTGTTCGAAAAGTGTCAGTTTGTTAGATGTTAGGTTCATTTATCTTTGAAACGTTTAAGCGTGTTTTCGAAGATATGAATGCAAATGCTCGTTTTGAAAAAGACCATGGAGTGCATAGCCTCGAACTTGTACGTATGACTCAAAAGGGGTGAAAAATGAGTCAGTCGGGTACACCTCCAACTACCTCGAGTACTCTTTGGCAGATACTTAACCCCTTCATTTCCTTACGCCGGGGCGATAGGTTTTCTGAAGGGAGCACTGGGGCGGTCGAGATAGTCGTTTACGGCAAGCCGTGGAGGGGCGAGAGGAAAGTTAGTCCTGCACGTGCTTTATCGAGTGGACAAGCCTGCGTGTTGGAACCACCTCTCGAGGGTGCAAAGGGTGCCTAGATTCCAAAAGGAATGGACTCTAAACGAATGTGCATAGCTCAAATATGTATACATGGATTGTTCAAGGCTTTCAAGTTTCACCTCTTTATTTTTAAAAATAAAAAGCTAGTTTTAAGTTTTTTAAAAATAAAATCTCCCCAGCGGAGTCGCCAAACTGTGGAACCCGGGATCGAGGGTACTTTTAAAAAGATTAGTTTAATTAATGATTCATGAAAACCTTTTTAGAAAAGCCTATGTAAAAATAGCCTCTACTGACCTAGAACAATCCAAATAAGATGATATTTGAGCCAATGTTATCGCTACGTACAAGTACGATAAGTTTGTAAAAGAATGCAGATGCAAATGCAAAAAGATTGATTAAAAGCCTCAGTTTAGCATGTTTAACTCGTTAACGAAAACGGTTCAGTTAAAGGTCGAATTCATTGTTTAAGTTGATTTTAATGCAAAATAAGAAGGGTGCAAGATGCATACAAATAAAATAAAGTTCAATTGTCCATTGGTTTATTTTAAAAGGTCGGTTGCTTATGCGACTTTGGCGTGTCATCGGATATGGAGTGTACCCGAAGTAATAAGAACACTTGGAATGCAAGCGCGCTCGGTGCCAAAGCTGGGGCTAGAGTGTAGTCCCCTTTGTTAGTCCATAAAAAAAAGAAAAAACTTTGATCAAAGTGGATCGGTACCTACCTGGTCCTGACGCTTCAGATCTGGGCAGAGCTTCGCTTCTTGAACTTAAAAGGATGATAAAATCAACACGGGATGGTGTGTTGAACTCAAGGATTTGAGTGCGTGAGGCTTGAGAGAGTTTTGAAGTGTGTATGCTGTAAAAGCTGGGTGTAAATTGTGTTTTTCGAGGTCAGGTATAGGGGTGTATATATACTAAAAACCTCGGAGAAATTAGGAAATCTGGGGATAGAAACAGGCCAGGAAACCGCATAGCCTTATGCGGTTGCCTAGGCAAACCGCATAGGCTTATGCAGTTGCCACCCCAAACCGTATAAGGCTATGCGGTTTGTGGGTGTGGTTTTAAGTCCTCTTTCTAAGTTTCAGCTCGATAAAATCTTGGAAAGATACAGTATAATCTCGAACTTGCTCGTCAAGAAAACAGCTGGGATATTTGTGAGATATTTTGTGATGTTCAGGGCTTTGGAGTGCGAGCCAAAGGCTGGGTTTGGGCTCGGTTTTGGGCTCGAGACCCAGAAAAATGAAAAAGGTGTATTTTGTAGCGTTTTGTGAAATAAGGTAAGACGTGAGGTTGCATTTTGTGTAAGAGGGGGCTAAATAGCGGTTTTAGCTACCGGGCCTAAATTTAGGAATTTAGGAATGCTGAATCAGACCTTGTTAATGTAAAAGGGCTAATTGTAGTGCAAATGCGAAGCTCCTGCCAGACGAAGCGGGACGCGGACCAAACTAGACCCTAAAATGGACAAATGAACATTTATTTAAGTGTGATGTGAAGCGACCTAAATCATTTTAACATTTCAAAACGACTCAAAATGAATTCGACATTAGTTGGAACCGTTTAAGTCAGTGTTAAAACATGCGTAATAAAAGTCCGTGTTACATCATAGGGTTTTGTTTGGGAGGGTACGGATATGGGTATCCACAGAGCCCCCAGTTTGACTGAGCTCGGACTAGAGCGCTAGTCAAACTCCACGACCATATCTGGACCATTACAGTCTCGATACAGTCAGCGGAACGAAGTATGTGTCCATGGGTGAGACGAGGACTTCGATCCGGGCTAAAAGGGGAGGGGCGTGCGCATATTAAGGACTTGGCGGTCCGTGCATACTATAAGAACTCTTGCCTCTTTGGGCTCTTGAATGCCTCTGTCGTGCTTGTCGTGCTATCATGTCGTCGTATGTGTAGTGCCGTTGCTTGTAATGTCTTCATGTGTTGAAGTGTAAAGGGGCTAAGGTGCAAGGGTGTGAGTGTATCTAGGTTAGGTGTCTAATCTCATGGAGAGCGCGTGCGCGGGATGTATGATCTCGCGGAGGAGCGTATACGTATTTGTGAGGTGTCCGGGTAGCTTGGCGTAGGATCGCGTATGTAAAGTGCATAATCGAGTAGGAGTGTTCATGTAGGTGTTAGTGTAGGTCTCGTAGAAGAGTGCGTATGTATGGGTTGTAACGCTTGTGCTCGATTTTTGCAAGGAGCTGCTATGCGAAGTAAGGTGCTTGTAATATAGACTTCGCACTAAGGATTCAAATGATTAAGTGGTTTTTCAACCCCAACACGCTTTCTCGCGAGAATACAATTCAAAATTTCAAATATCAAGAAACTTATTTTCTTCCAAGAACTAGATTCAGAATTTAAAGTAAGGAAAAAATATGAAAATAAGGGCTTCTGTTCGTAAAATTTGTGAAAAATGTCAAATGCGATCATGACGAGGACGAATAATAGTAATTTGTTCTAACCCAAAACATAAACAACGACAGGGATAACCACTGTACTATACTAAAAATAGTCAAAGGCACTCTCTTAAGTAATGTAAAAAAAAATGAAGAATTTGTTTTGACATCAAATGGATATATCCATATATCTCTGACTCATATTTATGAAATGCTAAAATATGGCAAAACCTATACCAAAAATTGGTTCACGTAGAAATGGACGTCTTAGTTCGCGTAAAAGTGCACGGAAAATACCAAAAGGCATTATCCATGTTCAAGCAAGTTTCAACAATACCATTGTTACTGTTACAGATGTACGAGGTCGGGTATACTGCCGGGTGTTTATGCCTGACCTCGCCGAGGAGTGCCTATATAGTTGTTATTGCATGTAATTGCCTTCCGTTGGAAATGGTGTAAATGCTCGTGAGGAGCGTTCGTGCTTCTGCTTCTGTACCGTACATTAAGTGCTTAATATACGTTTATGGCGGACTGTAGGTGACGCCTTAACCTAAGCACGGGACGTACTTGGAGTTGCATTAGGGCCAAGATGGATTAGGAATTCAAAAGTAGGTGTAAAACGAGAAAAAACCGGAGAAAAGCCACAGGGGAAAACCGCATAAGCTTATGCGGTTTGGGGGGCAAACCGCATAAGGCTATGCGGTTTCCCCTGCTGGCTGAAAAGGCTGTATAAAACACGAGCAAACCGTGGGTGAGCTCATTCTTCATTTTCGGTTTCTTCTTTCTACAAACACCAAATTTCGATTTCTCAACCGTTTTTGCTCGTTTTTGTTGCGTTGCCTTGCTATGGAACCAGGTAATGCTCCATTTTAACTTGCTTTTTCGTTATTTGTTGTTGTAATTAGCTAGCTTTGCCTTGAGATGTTGAAAAGACGGGTTTTGAGTGAAAACCCGAGTTTTTCTTGAAATTTGCCATTTGAATGCTTGAAATTGACGTCATTGTGTTGCATTATGCCATGCTAGCATGTATGTGTAAATTGATTGTGATTTGGACCGTCTTTGCGTGAAAAACGTCCAAATTAGGGCTCGCGCCCGAAAACGAGCCCGGAATTTCCGACCCGGAATTTCAATTAAACTTCGGTGTAGGATGCCCATAGTGTGTATAGCATGCCTATAGCTTCAATTTTGAGAAAATGTCGAGTTAAGGCTTTCAATTCGACGGTTTGCTTGAGTGTTCTTCGTAACTTGGGGGTTTTTGATCGGGATGACCAAAATGCAATTGTTTGTAATGGGTTGTTGTTGGGGACTAATATGGCGTATAGAAACCATAAAGTTGGGATTTTGAGGTGCAGAGAACGGTTTTCGGCTTAATTGTGAACTAGGCCTAAAAATGCTCGGTGAAGTGTATAAAGGGATGCGTATGTATTATGTGTGTATTATTCGTGTATTTAGGTTGCGTATGAGTGTTTGCATGTTTCATAGCTGTATGTATTTGTCATGTTTGTTGCAGGGGAAGGTTCTGGTCGCGTTACGAGGTCAAAATCGTCTCGTAAAAGTACAGGCTCGAGGGCGAGGAGCCCCAAGTCGAATAGTCGTATGAGGCGTTCGTACAGTGAGAGGGAGGCCGACCCTCGGGATTTACCCACGAGGCGTGGTCAGTCACGAGGCAGGGGTCGTGGGAGGCACGATCCTAGGCCTGGCGTTGAGGATGAGCTTGCTCAAGAGCTAGTGGATGAGCTAGAGGCCGAGATGGATGTTGTTGAGGAGGAGGCCGAAGAGGCCGAGGAGGCTGCGCCTAGGGAGAGTAGTTCTAGGCCGCGAAAGTCGCGTGTAAACAGGGCGTTTGCCAAGGGCTGGGATGGCCTGACCTTTCTTTGGCTCAGGAGACATGTTTCCTATCGGGCGACGATTGGTTGGCAGAAGGGTCCGATGAGGACTTTCTCGGGTGTCTCGTCTGTGATGTGTGCTTTTGAGGAAAAGCTTTCGGAGGGGGCGAAAGCTTGGGTGTTGCGTTGTGCTTTTGGTCCGTTGATCGAGCATTGGAGGGCGATCGCGAGGTCGAACCTGACGGCGAACCTGATGTTGATCAGGGCCTTCCTTGACAGGTACTGGGATACTACCACGACATTTCACATGCCTGGCTTTGAGGCCGGTATTACTTTATCAGGGTATGCAGTCATGACAGGGCTTCCGTTCGGGGACCGTGACATGAGCTTTGGGTTTGCACCGTCCATTGTGGACGAGGTGGTGACTACCGCGATTGGCGGTGGTCTGGAGGTGGAGTATGAAGGTAAACCACCTTACGTTATCAAGACGAGCTACATCTTGGAGTACTTTGAGGGGAAGACCGAGCGAGGCCCCTCTGAGTGGAGCGACGAGCAGAACGCTCGTATGTGGCTGTGGTGGTTTGTTAGCGCCGTGTACTTCGGCGATATGGGCGAGCGTGCGACGACGTCGGTCCTTATGCATCTCTTAGACTGGGGTGCGATTGGGACACTCGACTGGGTGTCGCCGTCCTTGGGTTTGTGCATTCGCTGTTGCATGGACGCGGTGAGACCGCGGGTCATGCAACGAGGATCGAGGCTGTCCTTAGTCTCGCCTGGATTTGTGATGGAGGTATGTATTGGTTTTGCTTTTGCTTTGAACGTATTATTACTTGTTTTTGTTGTCTTGTAACGTGTTTTTGTATGTGTAGTCGTGGATCTTCAGTCACTTCCCCTTTCTACTGCCTGCGCATGCCGTGACGATTCCGAGGGAATATCCGGCGGTGCGTACCTGGGGTACGTGTAACCGTGCGGCTTTTGACTGGTCGTACGATGAGGTTCGGGTGCGTCTGAACCTTATGGAGTTTGATCAGGTTTGTGTTTAAACCATTTTAGATAGATTGTACTTAAAATGATTGTATTTATGAAAGTTTGTTCTTGTTGCAGTTCGTGCCGTTCCCGTGGGGCCAGTATGCGGGTATTCCTGATGGCATCGGGGCGCGGTTTGCGTTGCGTGATACCCAACGTCTGTACTTGGCGACGCCGTACGGACCGGTTTGGTGTCTCGGAGAGCGTCTAGTCTACCAGGCGGGGTGGCCGGGTCCAGTAGTGCCTAAGGACCCGCCAAGAGTCCTTTTCGAGAGGGGAGTTTCAGCGCAGGATCGCATGACGCTGTATGGAGAGGGTCAGAGTCTTCTGCATCTGGGGAAGACTATGGCCAGTTTGCTCAGTCTCGGCTTGCTTGTGGGCCGATTGAGGTATTTTTGCTTCGTTTTAGGGGTGCGTAAGGTAATTTTTGCGAAAAAATTTCCCTGACGTGTGTGTTTTGTATTGGTTTTGCAGCCGTTTGATCCTGAAATGGCGGAGCAGCCGGGTGACTTTCCTACGACCGTTGAGTATGAAGACTCGGGTGTCCGTCGTACCTTTACGTTGCCGACGTACTTGCCGGTGACCACTGACGCGGGCATGGATAGCTGGAGCGGCAAGGTGAAGAAGGTATGTGTTTTTGTGTGTGTTGTATATGTATGAGCCCCCAGTTTGATCGAGGTATGGAATATAGCGATGATCAAACTAGTGAGATGCGTGTGTTTGTGGTTACCCCCTCATGTTTGGCTTAATTTGAGTGAAATTAAGGCAAAATGGGGTTGACTGTGTTTGTTTTGAAATTTCCCCCTAAGTTTGGCTTTATTTGAGTGAAATTAAGGCAAAATGGAGAAAAGTGTAAAGTGTGTGTGTGTCATGCACTGCAGGTGGCTAAGGAGGTGCGTAAGAAGCTGTGGCGGGCAGCTAACAGGTGGAGGATGGCTTGGGCTGAGCAAGCGGCCTTGATTGTGTCGTAGTCGGTGAGACGGCTCGGTCAGCCTTCGACGACGAGTATCGTCGTCGTCATCCGTAGTGCACTTGTGTAATAAAGATTGTATGAACCTTTGTTTACATGTCTTTGTAGCTTGAACTTGAACTTGATTGTCGTTGCGAACCTGTTGTGTTAGTAAGCTAGGTTGGAAGGACGAAATGATTCCCGAGTGGGATGCTTTGATGTTGAATTAGTTTGTGAAAAAGTGTTTGTGCAAAAAGTTCATTTTAAATGCGAAATGAGCTTGAACGAATGTTAAACAATGCTTTGCTTTGACTCGTAGTAGGAATCGTATTTGCTAAGACGAAATGTAGCGTTGCTGTATGGGAAGCAACAAAAGATCATCGTAGTTATAATGTCGTGTTTTTGGGAAAGACGAAATTAGGAAAATTATGAGAAAAACCAGGCCCTGAAACCGCATAGCCTTATGCGGTTTGCGGGCTAAACCGCATAAGCTTATGCGGTTTTGGGTCCAAACCGCATAAGGTTGTGCGGTTTGGTGGCTTGGCTGGTAACGCTGTATTTCCATATTTCAGATGCATTTTTCGTATATAAGGAGGAGGGGTGCGTGCCATAATCTTCATTCACAATCACTTCTCTTCTCTTTTATTACAAGTTTTTGCTCCCATAAATATATTAGGTATATTTACAAAAGTTTTTAATTTTTTTTTTTTTTAATTCAAAAAAAAGATGGTCGAGCATTTTGATGCTCTCTTGAAGAGGTGGACTTCCTCATTAAGTCCGGCGATGAAGAGGGCGGTGTATGATGATGGTGCGGGTGTTTTTATTGGCTTTCGCCAAATGAAAGTCGATTTAGACTTCCTGGATGCATGTTTGGATTATTGGGACCCGAGTTTGCATGTGTTTAGGTTTCCCGGGGGAGAGGTGTGTCCTTTGATGGAGGAATTCACGGCTATTGCTGGATGGTCGAAGCGGACTACCCCTGTGGTTGTGAGGCAGGAGCTTTGCTTTAACGAGACGCTGCGGAACTTCCTTGGGATGACGAATGCTCATGCTGCAGGTTTGTTTGAGGGAGGTAAGGTGAACATGCTTCTATTGTGTCAACGGTACATGAATAAGGTTGACACTAGCATTTCAGACCGTTTTAGGCAGAGGGCCCTTGCCTTTTGCTTGGTTCATCGTTATGCTTTTGCGGGGTCAATGCCGGATGGGGTGTTCGGGAATGCGAGGTATGCTCGTGTTGTCGAGGAGATGGAGCGAGGACACGATCCTTCTGCGTTGATCCTAGCGGAGACTATACTGGGCTTAGACGACCGTTGTGCTAATCGTCTGAGCTCGTACCGCGGTTGCGCTAGGATTCTCAACGTTTGGCTCATGGAGAGGCTAAGTGTGTATGCCGCTCTTCCCCTTGGTGTTGTCTTCAATGCTGCAGCGACGACGTCGTGGAAGACGGAATGGGCCAACCCTCGGGAGCGTTCACTCAACTACTTCCGCGGGTTTGTGAAGGAAAGTAGTATTCGTTGGTATGTCCCGTGGTGGGATATTGCAGAGGTTACGGCGCCGTCCGTGACTAATGCGGCGCATGGATTGATGTTGTGCGGGTTTGAACGAGGTGTGTGGATTCATCCCCTTCGTTTGAAGAGGCAAATCGGGCTTGCCCAGACGATCCCGGAGCAGGATACGCAGGTTGGAGGGGTCGTTGTGCTAAACAACCAGATGATCGATGCTTGGATCCGGGGGTGGTCGGATCGTGTAACTTGGGCGGTTCCAGCGCTCATAGAATCTAGTCGTGTCACGGATTTCTATACGCGTTGGTGTCATTCCAAGGATTCTCGAGAGCGGGAGAATCAAAGGAGGAGGGAAAAGATCGGGCCAAAGCCCTCCTTGGTGCATGAAGTGGTGCGCGAAAGGAGGGACTATGGTGATCTTTGTGCTGTAAGTGCAGATGCCTCTACTTCGAGGCCGGCGCGGGAGAGACTTGGGCCGAAGGTGACCGTTAAAGATCGTCTTGGGCCAAGGAGCGAGGAGCCCCCAGTCGAGCAGGACGAGGATCCGATCGAGCCCCCAGGTTTTGAGAGATCCATTCCCGTTATCAGCTCGAAGATTGTGGCGGATCGGCCTCTTGGAGGTGAAGAGGCTAATCCGAAACGGCGAAAGAAGACTTAGTAGTTTGTTTTGTTTTACTTAGAAACTTTTCTTTATTCAAACACGTGTTTTTAGATTAGAATAAAGGGTTTAGGAGGCTTGTTCCTAACTCATTTCCAATTTGTGAAGAATTCTAAATAAAGTAATAAAATAGAATTAATTTGCTTTTGTCTTGTCTCTTTGCTTTCTTTCGTTTTTGTTTTAAAATGTTCTCGACCTTTTTAAGCTTTGAACACTCGTATTTTGTCTTAAATCCTCGACCTTTTTAAGCTTTGGACTTGGATTTTTGTCTTAAATCCTCGACCTTTTTAAGCTTTGGACTTGTCATTTTGTGAGTGCAGGACCCTCGACCTTTTTAAGCTTTGGGTGCGCGTGCTAAGTAGTTCGGTTGCGCTTTTGACGAGCTGCCTACGTATCTGTGTTTAAATACAGAATCAAACCGGCGTAGTTCGTGTGGTTCGGTTGAGCCTTTTGCAAAGCTGCCTACGTATCCACAGTGCGTGAAATCAAACCGAGCGTAGTTCACCCATGCGAGATTGGGTTTTTTTTTGTTATTGCAAATACATTGCAAATTTGTTCGGGTTTAAGGGTAGTGTTTTGGTAAAAACTTCACAAGAGAGAAAATGGAAAAAAGTGGATCAACTAGTACTATTTGCGGAACAGAACAGAACTGAGCTATATGGGACAGAACTAAGGACACAGGATTTGATGACGCAGAAGCCCCGAGAAGAAGATGGGGAAAACTGCGGGCTACCAAGCCAGGAGTACTTTTATTAATATCAGAGTTGGGGTTACAGAGTACAACTGTGAGGGTATGATCACTTCTGCAGCAGATATACAGAACTGACTATGTTTTATCGTAGTGTAATTATTGAGTGCTTAAGTATGCTAATGAGAGTAAAAAGATGATCAAAAATGTACAAATGAGCCTCTATATATAGGCAAATCAAGCTGCAAAATCAGTTCCTATTTTCTAGGGCACGTTTCCATGAGTTCCATTATCTTTGGCGGTTGAATAACTTCCATTGACTCCACTTCTGCTCAGCTATGATATCTTCCATTACCCCATGATCTTTGTAACCGTCATAGTTGACCTCTGCTGACCATAACTGCCATGCCTTTTCTGACCTATTCTGGGCTTTAACCGCTATTGCTCTTCCTTCCTGCTCTGTACCGTATTTACAATGTCTATCCAGAACTGTCAACTCTGGGTGGTGTAAAATCTGGTCATAACAAATGCCCCTTGTTTTCTCAAGTGCAGTGTTCAGCAAACGTGAGGAAACAATCCTGTACAAACACTTCCATACAGAACAGACTAGAATGAAAACAACAGCTATAAAATTCGAATCAACTATGCATTTAGCCAAACTTGTGTACCACATTCAAAGGGATAACGTTTAAATTAGATGTAGGTGAGCATTTAAACCTGATTTGAATCTTGAACAGTAGCAACGGCTAACTCTGGGCTGTTTCGAATTTTACCAACGGTAAAATCCTAATCCCACTTGAACTCTTTTACCCTTGAACATAAATAGGAGCCTCCAGTAATTTCTCGAGAACTCACCTTGCCAACTTTCGTTTTTACCTTCTACTGTTCATCATCTTCCTCTTTTGTTAAACCAAAATCAAATCAAAAACCATGGCTGAAAAAGTGATTAATCTTGAAATCCCAGAGATCAGCGAGATCATGTATGGTGAGCACAAGTTTGTCAAAGGTGACGCTTTTGATGACGAAACAAAAAACACACTCAGTCAATCAATCATAAAACACCTCAAAGATCATCATTTCGTGACTGAATCTGCCGAAATATTCGTTCCTTGTGACGATTATACAACGGCTTCCTGGACTTGTCCAGGTTGGATCTGCATCCATGAGTTTCCCTTTAGGGCTGGTTTGAGAATTCCTTGTAATTCTTGGATCAGTGGAGTGCTTTCCTCAATGAAGCTTGCCCCCTGCCAATTAATGCCTAGCATGTGGAAAATTATCTGCTTGGTCGACAAGCTCGGCACAAAGTACAGGTTGCAACTGACGGTGCAAGATCTTAAAAACGTTTACTCTGTAAGGACCCAAGGCCGCGGAAGGTTTATCTTCAGGATTAGAAAGGGTCAGAGCAATTTGGTTGAGCACCCTGATACTGGGGATGACAAGGATTGGAAGACAGGTTTTCTGTTCCTGAAAAGTGATACTCTTGGGAGCAGCGGCTGTTTGGACTACCCATTGGTGAGAGAGGTTAGTCACTTCTGATCTAATCCTGTTGTTTTCTGGCTTTTCTATTCTGTGTCGGTCTAAGGGTTTCTTCTGTTTTATGTTTTCCAGCGGACTCTTGGCAGCCTGTGCCTAGTGAGGATTCTAAGGCAAGGATCACTGCATTTATGGCTTTGCCTCTCAAGGAGAGGACTTGGTCTGAAGAAGATAACAAGACGGCGTTCCCTACATTCTGTAGGCCAGCAAAGAAAACAGTGAAGGTTCATGTGTCTATGGTTTCTGCCATCAAGGGTAAGTTTGTTAATTTTTCTTTTTCGGTCAAGTCCGGTCTAGTCTGATCTAGATTTGTAGTTCTAACACGAGTATGGTCTATGCTAGGTGAATCTTCGAGGCCAATCACTAGAGGTAGACTCAATCCTACTCTTCTTCAAGAGAAGATGGACGCCATTCTGGCTGGGGGTCTAGATATAAAACCTCAGTTCATTCCTACTGGTATTCCTACTCCAGGATTCTGATACCAAGATTGAGGAGCCTAAGGGGAAGACTCAGGTTGAACCAGAGAAAAGCACACCAGACAAGAAATCAAAGAAGAGGAAAGCGGAAGAAATTGAAGGTTTGTCATTACCAGGGACATTTCTGTCCAGCACGCCATCAACAGGCGTGAAGAACATCATCCAACAAGCAGCAAAGAGGTTCGACCCAGATCTGATTGGGATCGACACTACAGAACTGGCGTTCAGAGCCACTCACTCTACTCTTCAGGTAATAACCTGACTTACTTCTAGTACAAATGCTCATGATAATTCTACCACTATTGTACCTTACACCAAAAAATTCGCAGACTCTTGATTGTATATCAAGCTTGGGGCACATTTTATCCACTTCTGGGAACCGAGTAATGCATTTGGAGGACAAGCTTGCTCACGAAGAGCAGCCTGCATCGACTTGGAGAAAGCTCTGGACAAGATGAAGGAGGTGGTGAAAGCCAAGGCCACCGCCGCCAAGTCTGAGGAAGATATGGCCTCGTTGAGGTCGAGAATTGTAGTCTCCAGCGCGTGTTCGGAGCTTGAGGGCCGACTCCGAATCGGAGATCGATCCGTCGCTGTTTACACAGCCCAGACCAGAATTCGGATGATGCGTACTCCAGTCCGAGCGTGAGGAGTGGAACTTAGATGTCAGCTGTGGAGAAATTTAAACAGCTCTTCCCAGTGTGCGGTTCGGGAGAGGAGACTGCTGGCACTGATCAGGAAGAACCCTCTGCGTCTGGTGATGGTGGTGCTGGCGAAGATGCCCAAGCTGATGACAACCCTTCTGAAGAGGAAGAAGAAGAATAAAAAACAATTGTTAACTTTCTGTGTAATTATTGAACAATTTGCTCTATCTGTGGTCTGGCCTGGACTTGTATGTCCAGGTCTGTAAATATTCTGTGAACTTCTGTCTGTTGCTACTGTGGAACTTTTGCTTAGTCTGCAGAGCAAGACATTTTTCTAGTCTGCTCTGACAGATTCGGTTGCTTAGTATTTAGTCAGCCTTGGTGGTCCAAGGACTTAACTACTATCGTTTCTGTTGCTTCTATTGCTTCTATTGTTCTGTGAATGTACTAACCTCGCAGGTGTACACCCCAGACTTATGTACGCATGATCATGGCTTACCTTAAGGGATATTATAGGACATCTCTTAACGGCGGCTAAGCCCTGGTCCGTCAATCCGAGGACGCATCCTCTACAGCAGGACTGGCTGCTCTGCAGGACTGGCTGCGCTGTGGACTGGAGGAAGATCTCCACTGCAGGACTGGCTGCATAAGGCTGAGGACTAAGCTCAAGTCTGGAAGACAAGTTCCTAAGGTCTGGGGACTAGGCCCAGAACTGGAGGTTGAACTCCCTGAGTAGAACTGGAGGATAGACTCCTTAACAAGTCTGGAGGATAAACTCCTTTATTTGTAATATGTAGCGTACTATATTTACTTTGTTTTTATTTGTGATAGAAAATATTTACTCTTGAACCAAAGATGTAATGAACTAGAAATAAAGTTAAACTACACCATTGGAGTTCAATGGTTTTTATTGAATGGAAAAGAAATATTTACAAAAAACAATTAAGGAGTGCAGAATTGAAATTACAGAATTGAAAATACCGTATTAACAAAGATAGAGTTTGAGGTTGGTTGCATTCCATGCTCTAGGAATCGACTCTCCCTCCAGAGTTACTAGTCTATAAGCTCCTTGGCCTACAACTGAATCAATCAAGTATGGTCCTTCCCAGACTGGGGCTAGCTTTCCTGCAGACTTTTCCTTTGTGTTTTCAAATACATTCCTCAGAACTAAATCTCCTTCTCTGAAGACTCTGGCCTTGACATGCTTGTTGAAAGTCCTGGCCACACTCTGCTGGTAAGCTGCTAATCTTATCCTGGCTGCATCTCTTAGTTCCTCTGCAAAATCAAGACTGGAAGACAACAACTCTGGGTTAGCTTCTAAACTGTTCAGACCGTACCTTGCTGTTGGAACAGACACTTTTGCTGGAATCACCGCTTCACAACCATACACCAAAGAGAACGGAGTCTGTCCTGTAGAAGTCTTTGGTGTAGTTCTCGACCCCACGTAACTAATGGTAGCTCTTCCGCCCATCTCCTCGCCTCTCTTTTCGCCTTCTTCTTTAGGACCTTTATGATAATCTTGTTGCTAGATTACGCTGACCATTACACTGAGGATATCTTGGTGCGTATAAGCGCTCAATAATCCAAGTTGCACAGAACTCCCTAGTCTTGTTCCCTACGAACTGTGTACCATTGTCACACACAATCTGGCTTAGAATTCCAAATCTGCAAATGATGTTCCTCTTGATAAACGAGATGACTTCCTTCTCTGTCACACTTCTGAATGCTTCAGCCTCAATCGACTTTGAGAAGTAGTCAGTCATTGCCAACATAAACACCTTCTGTCCTGGAGCCATTGGAAGCTTTCCAACTATGTCCATGCCCCACTTCATGAAAGGCCACGGTGCAGAAATAGGATGTAGAATCTCAGCTGGTTGGTGAATCATTGGAGAATGCTTTTGACATGCTTCACATTTGCTTGCGTACTCCACAGCCTCCTTTCTCATAGTTGGCCAGAAGTAACCAAATCTGAGAGCTTTGCTGGCCAGACTTCTTCCAGCACTGTGGTTGCCACAATCTCCTTCGTGTAATTCTTCGAGCAGTTACGGCTTTTCTTTGGTTCTGCATAACGCAAATATGGACTGACATAGATTTCTTGTACGTAACATCATTAATCAAGACATACCTCGAGGCTTAAAGCCGAAAAGCTCTAGCCTCAAGTCTGACTGGGGGTAAAACACCACCTCTAAGAAAAGCATAAAAAGGTGTAGTCCAAGAGCTAAGAGTGGGGTAGACGAGGTTCAGAATGTGATCGGACTTCTCTATAGAAGGTCCGAGGAGGTGTCTTATGGGAATCCCGCCCAGTCCGCAGGTTTGAAACTAGAGCCAAGACTAGCTGTAGAGTCTCGCTGTGAGTTCTGGGTCTCTGGGGATCTGGTCAATCCTAAACCGTGAAACTTGAAACCATGGTTCTAACCTTCTCAAGGTAGAGCAACATCTTAGAATCTTTGGCCGCGAAAGAACCATTAACTGATTAACAATAAGTAAAGAGTCGCTACCTCCAGTTCTTGACACCAAGACCAATACAGACCATCAAACCTGCGATTAATGCTTCAGATTCGCCTCATTATTGGTGGTACGAAATTCACAACCGACACCTGGGCTAGTATGTCCCCTTGTGGCGATTTCAGACAATGCCTGACCAGAACTTCGACATTAGTCGCTCCATCGATTATCAAAGACCAGGTTTCTCCTTTTCTCGCCTGTGTGAGTTTCAACACTTCCATAGCACCACTTTCCTCCAGGGTCGGATCAAATCGACCACAAAATCTGCCAAGGCTTGTGACTTTATTGTCGCTCGGGTTCATAATCGATGTCGCATATACCGAGTCGCATGACCACTTAGCCATTCTCCCGCAGTTCGGGCTTTCTCAAGACTGACTTAAGCTGGAAGGTTAGTTCTAACACGTATATGATGACTCTCAAAATAAGGTCTAAGCTTAGTAGTTGTCATAATTAAGGCGAGAACATACCTTTCCGTAAGAGAATACCTGGTTTCAAAGATTCAGCGTGCTCTTACTCACATAGTATATTGGATATCGCAAACCATCTTCTTCCCTGACCAGAACTGCACTTATCAATGCTCCGTGACCGATGTACAGACTTAACGGTTCTCCCTCTTCTGGTCTGGACAGCAACGGTGGAGTTGACAAGTAACTCTTCAGATGCTGGAACGCTTCCTCGTGCTTCTCACTCCATTGGAATTCTTTGTTCTTCTTGAGCATATCATAGAAGGGTTTGCACCTTTCTGAGGATCTAGAAATGAATATGTTCAGAGCTGCTACTCTCCCTGTCAACTTCTGGATGTCTTTCACAGATCTGGGGGGCTCCAGATCTAGGATCGCCTTTATCTGTTCTGGACTTGCTTCAATTCCTCTTCTGGTGACCAAGTAACCCAAGAACTTGCCAGAAGATACTCCAAAATTGCACTTTGTGGGATTCAGCTTCATATTGAACTTGTCCAGAATTGCAAACGCTTGCTCTAGGTGCTTCACATGATCTTTGGCATCTTTAGACTTTACCACCATATCATCGATATAAACTTCCATTGTGCCCCCAATTAGATCCTTGAACATCATATTGACTAGCCTTTGGTAGGTGGCACCAGCATTTCTGAGTCCAAAGGGCATGGCGGTGTAGCAATAGATACCATGGTCTGTCATGAAGGAGGTTCCCTCCTGGTCTGGAGGATACATCTTGATCTGATTAAAACCACTCGAGGCATCCATGAAAGTCAGAACTTCATGGCCAGCAGTCTTGTCCACCATGGCATCAATGTGAGGAAGAGGGAAAGGATCCTTGGGACATGCTTTGTTCAGATCTGTGTAGTCAACACAGACTCTCCACTTTCCATTCTTCTTCTGCACAACAACCACATTAGCTAACCAGTCAGGATATATTACCTCTCTTACCATATTCATGTCCAGCAGCTTCTGGACTTCTTCATTGATGATAACATTTCTCTCTGGCGCAAACTTCCTGCGTTTACGGTGCAATCGTCTGCATTTAGGATCAATGTTGAGCTTGTGCGTGATAACGTCGGGATCGATTCGATCATGTCAAAGTGGGTCCATGCAAAACTTGATTTCTTAGACTTCAGGAAACCGATCGGATCGGATCCGATCTTTGGAAGGCACATCACCGCCCACCAATACTTTCTTTTCTCGGGCAAGACTGGTCTACACTGATCTGGTCCATCTCCAATCTCGATTACTCTGGTTCCACTATTGACTTGATCGGTTTCGTAATTGCTATGCGAGCAATTTGTTGGTGACTGGGGCTTCAAGGTCGCTCTGTAGCATTCTGTGCGATCTGCCTCTCTCCCTTTATCACCGTAACTCCCCATTGAGTTGGGACCTTCACACATTGATGGTAAGTAGGCGCCACGACCTTAAGATTGTGGATCCAAGGCCCGCTTAACAAAACATTATACGAAGTCATAGAATCAATAACATTAAACTTCTCAAAAGAAGAAACTCCTGGGCATAGGTGGGAAGTGAGATCTCTCCCAAGGTGTGCTTGGTCTCGCCATCAATCCTACCGTAACATTGGAGTTCTTGGTCACTTGTCCTGGCCTATACCCATCTCCTTTAACGCATCCATCATGATCGGGTTCATCGAATCGCCCCATCAATCGTAACTCGACGTACAAGGGTGCTTCCAATCGCAACTTGATCACTAGGTCATTATGATGCGATCGCTATGCCTTCACAATCTTCATGATCAAAAGTGACAACTTCCCAATTCTTCTCTATTCTGGTTGGAGGCTGCATCTTCTCTTGCTTTGCTATCCTCTTGGCTGGAACCCTGGGACTTGGCGCTTTCAGCTCTGGCCGGATTCCTCTGGACTGGTCTGATGATGTCCTTCAGACGTCCAGTTCTGAGCTGGTAAGATATCTCCTTCTTGAAGGCATAGCAGTCTTCTGTGCTGTGGCCGATGTCTCCATGGTACTCACAGTACTTGTTTGGATTTCTGTTTGGATTTGGATTATCATTCCTCTTGGGCCATCTTGCACCATTCCCAAAGCTCTCCAACTTTGCTATCAACTGTGGAACCTCCACACCGAGACTGCTGATATCAAGGGAGTCATCAGAGTTGACTGTCTCAAATCGACGGCATGCACTTGTGTTCTGGGTGGCTGTTTGTATGGTCTTTGGCCTGCTCTGGGTGCGTCCACTATCGACTTCCTGTTCACCTTCTCATACCCGTAATCGCCCCGCCGACTAAAAGCATCTTCTTCAAGTCTAATCTGGGCCAAGGTCTTTGCTGCACATCTTCAAAAGTAACACAAGGATACTTGGTTAGTTCACGATAAAGCTCGAATTGACCACCAAACCTTGCCTATAAGCCTGGATAGCGATTGCAACTTCACAATTGGGGATGGAAATCTTCTCCTTGTTGAATCTTTGGAGATAATCTCGTAGGGACTCATCTTTCTTCCGCATACAGTGCATGCATCACTTGTTTGCTTCTCTAACTTCCTGCCGCTATGAACCGGGCAACAAAGACATTCACAAGACTAGCAAACGATTTAATAGTACAATTAGGAATATTGACGAACCATTGCAGAGCTGGTCCAGCCAGTAGAACCAAAGCCTTTGCACATGCGAGCTTCTGTACTCTTTTGGGCTGGGACCGTGTACATCCTTTGCTTGTCTTTGAGCAACGTGGTCCTATGGATCTCTGTACCATCATACAGCTTTCATCCCTGGAACATCAACTTCTTTGGGATGTCCTGCATGGTTATGGCCTCACGAATGGTGAATCTGCATAACACTCTTGGGAAGCCTCCTCGATTGGTCTTTGGAGCTATGGAATCTTTGCAACCTTGTCATGTAACTTCTGGAGTGCTTGCATCATCATGAGGGTGAAGTTGAACTTCTTCTTGCCCTTCCTTTTGTCAGCATTCTCGGACGTTTCTTCCTCATCTTCACCACCTAGGAGTTGGTCCTCGTGATCCTCATCTTCGTCCAGATTAGAGAAGTCTATTCTCTTGTTTATAGAACTCGAGGATGCCCAGTGTCCGATCTTTGAGGTAATCGCCCTTAGCGTAATCTAACTTAGTCTTCGTAATGCACTGCTTTCCTTCGCTTTGCATTCTCTTCCGAGATTTCTTTGAATCTTGGATCAGCATCTTGTAACTCCTTGGACAATTGCTCCAAAGTTCTATCAGCCATTTGAATATGGAAAAAGTGATTTTTGTGAGATTTTTGTGAGAAAAGTTACGCAAATTAATAAACTAGTTGCCCCACGGTGGGCGCCAATTTGTTTTGGTAAAAACTTCACAAGAGAGAAAATGGAAAAAAGTGGATCAACTAGTACTATTTGCGGAACAGAACAGAACTGAGCTATATGGGACAGAACTAAGGACACAGGATTTGATGACGCAGAAGCCCCGAGAAGAAGATGGGGAAAACTGCGGGCTACCAAGCCAGGAGTACTTTTATTAATATCAGAGTTGGGGTTACAGAGTACAACTGTGAGAGTATGATCACTTACAGAGCGTATATACGTAATCGACTATGTTTTATTGTAGTGTAATTATTGAGTGCTTAAGTATGCTAATGAGAGTAAAAAGATGATCAAAAATGTACAAATGAGCCTCTATATATAGGCAAATCAAGCTGCAAAATCAGTTCCTATTTTCTAGGGCACGTTTCCATGACTTCCATTATCTTTGGCGGGTGAATAACTTCCATTGACTCCACTTCTGCTTAGCTATGATATCTTCCATTACCCCATGACCTTTGTAACCGTCATAGTTGACCTCTGCTGACCATAACTGTCATGCCTCTTCTGACCTATTCTGGGCTTTAACCGCTATTGCTCTTCCTTCCTGCTCTGTACCGTATTTACAATGTCTATCCAGAACTGTCAACTCTGGGTGGTGTAAAATCTGGTCATAACAGGTAGTATTTCTTGAGTTGATCAAGATTTGTTGGCAATCGGAAGTCCTGACCGTCAAGGTCAGTTAGCTTTACGGCTCCTCCGGGGAGGATTTCCTTGACCAAGTACGGTCCGGCCCAATTGGGTTTGAATTTCCCTCTTGGGTCGACTGGTAATGGTGCTCGGACGGATTTGAGTACTAGGTCACCCCCTTTGATATTTCGTGGCTTGACCCGTTTGTTGTAGGCGCGTTGTAGGCGAGATTGGTACATTCGGACTGTACTTAGTGAATGTAGTCGTCTTTCGTCTAAAAGGATGAGTTGTTCATAGCGTTCGCGTGCCCATTCGGCTTCAGGAATGTCTGCTTCCATGAGAATCCGGAGGGATTGCATTTCGATTTCTACAGGTTGAACGGCTTCCATTCCGTAGGTTAGGAAGTAGGGTGTCATACCCGTGGGTGTGCGGATTGTGGTGCGATATCCCCATAATGCAAATGGGATTTTGTTGGGCTAGTCGTGGCAGGTGTCGACCGCGCCGTTGGTTTGTGGTCGGTAGGGTGATACGACGGTTTTGTTTGCTGCCTCGACCGCGCCGTTGGTTTGTGGTCGGTAGGGTGATGATTTATGTCGTTGTATTTTGTACTTGAGAAGAAGTGGTTCGACTTCTCCTTGGAAGTGTGTTCCTTGATCGCTAATGAACTCGTGGGGTATACCGTAGCGACAAATGATGTTGTTTTGTATGAATTTTGGCGACTTCTTTTGTGCCCAGCTTACGGTATGATGCAGCTTCGACCCATTTGGTGAAATAGTCGATGGCCACGAGGATGAAGCAGTGTCCTCCTGCCTCTACGGGTTGTACCTTGCCGATGACGTCGATTCCCCACGTGGAGAACGGCCATGGCGAGGTTAAGCTGTATAAAGGTGAAGGAGGTATATGTTGTACGTTTGCAAAGATTTGGCAGTTATGGCAATGTTTGACATATTTGGCGCAATCGGCTTCCATGGTGGTCCAGTACCATCCTAGCCTTATGATTTGTTTGCACATGGCTCGTGCGTTCATGTGAGGTCCGCACTCGCCATCGTGTACTTGGGACATGATTTCGTGTCCCTTTTTGTGGTCGACGCACAAGAGGAGTGTACCTTGAGGCGTCTTTTTGAGTAGTTTGCCCATTTCCATCACGAATTGTGACGATAATAGGCGTAGGGCCCGTTTTGCGCGTTTGTCGATGTTTGGTGGGTATTCACCGTTGGTTTTGTAGTTGACGATTGCTTGATACCAAGGATCGGTTTGTTCTTCCTCGGCTTCGATGTCACAGATGTATGCGGGTTCGTTGCGTCTTTCAACGACAATGGGTAGTCTTTCCATTCCCGGGGGTATGTTGATTAGTGACGCGAGTTTGGATAGTGCGTCGGCGAATTGGTTTTCTTCGCGCGGGAGGTGTATGAACTCTACGTGATAGAATTCGTTTATGAGCTCTTGTATTTTGTTTTGGTATAGCGCTAGGTTTTCATTAAGTATCTTCCATACTCCGGATACTTGGTTGATTATGAGGGAGGAGTCCCCATAGACTCTTATGTTGCGGGCGTTGAGTACAAGCGCTGCTTGGAGACCGTGCAAGCATGCTTCATATTCTGCTGCATTGTTTGTTACGTCGAAGTCTAATTTGATGGATAAGGGTGTATGTTCGCCGTTTGGGGATATGAGAAGTATTCCTACTCCACAACCTCGATAGTTTGATGAACCATCGAAGTATAACTCCCATTGTTCTTGGTTGATGTTGTAAATCCCATCGTCGGGAAGGGATGTCGTGTCTATGATTGGTTCTTCGAAGATTGCATTTTCGGCTAGGAAATCAGAGACTGCTCGTCCCTTGATTGCTTTGAGGGGTACGTACTTAAGGTCGAATTCGGCTAGGAGCAGCGTCCATCTGGCCATTCGTCCGTTAAGCACAGGTTTCTCGAAAAGGTACTTTACAGGGTCCATCGTAGAATAGACCCTTGTTTGGTGCGCTAGCATATAGTGACGGAGTTTTTTAGATGACCACACTAAAGCTAGACAACTCTTCTCGACGGGTGAATATCGAGTTTCGTAATCGAGAAACTTCTTGCTTATGTAATAGATTGCGTGTTCTTCACCATTTACTTCTTGAGCGAGCATGGCGCCCATGGCGGTAGGGGTTGTTGTAAGATAAAAGGATAGAGGTAAATCCTTTTGGGGTGGTCGTAGGACTGGCGGGTTGGTTAGCAGTTCTTTGACTTTGTCAAATGCTTTTTGACATTCTTCATCCCATTCAACGTGGTCGGTTTTCTTGAGCTTTTTGAAAACTGGTTCACATATCATGGTAAGTTTGCTAATGAAGCGTGAGATGTATTGGATTTGGCCCAAGAAGGTTCGAATTTCGTCGAGGTTCTTCGGGGGTTGCATTTCTAGAATTGCTTTGACTTTCGAGGGGTCGACCTCGATGCCTCTTTGGCTCACTACGTGTCCTAGTAGTTTACCGGATTTGACTCCAAAAGTACATTTTTAGGGGTTCAGGCGCATTTTGTACTGTCGTAGGCGAGTGAAGAACTTGCGGAGGTTAGTGATATGACCACTTCTCTCCTTTGACTTCACGATCATGTCGTCGACGTAAACTTCGACTTCTTTGTGCATCATGTCATGTAAAAGGGTTGTGGCGGTGCGTTGGTATGTTGCACCGGCATTGATTAGGCCGAAATGCATGACCGTGTAGCAGTATGTGCCCCACGGTGTAATGAAGGCCGTCTTTGCCATGTCTTCGCAAGCCATTTTGATTTGGTTATAGCCTGCGTAGCCGTCCATGAAGGATAGGAGGGCGTGGTCAGCGGTGTTTTCAACTAGGACGTCCACATGGGGTAATGGGAAGTCATCTTTGGGACTGGCTTTGTTCAAGTCGCGGAAGTCAACGCATACTCGAATTTTGCCATTCTTCTTCAAGACTGGGACCATGTTCGAGACCCATTCAGGGTACTCGATGACTTGGATGAAACCGGCTTGTAGTTGTTTTTCGATTTCTTCCTTGACCATAAGGGACCATTCGGGACGTAGTCTTCTTAGTTTTTGTTTGATTGGTTTGTAACCGGGTTTGATGGGGATGCGGTGTTCGGCTATGCTTCGTTCGATTCCGGGCATATCCTTGTATGACCATGCGAATACATCCTTGAATTCGGTTAGGAGTTGTGTGAATTGGGCGCGCTCGTCTTCGTTTAGTGAGGCACCTAATGGCAATTCCCTTGGCTCTTCGGGGGTTCCCACGTTTATGGTTATGATTTCCTCGATGATAGGGTCTTGTGTTTGTGGAGAAACAATGTTTGCAATGTATTTGTTTAGGGATTCGTTAGTTTGTTCATTTTTATCGCATGAGTTAGTGTCTTTTGCATTTTGTGATTTGTTTATTGCTTGTTGATTTTTGATTGTTTGTTGTTCATTGTTTGTTTTAGCTTGAGACAAGACGTAAGCAAATTTATTCATTTCATTATTCTGAGAAGAATTACTTGACAAATTAGAAAATTGCTTGGAGCTAGCCTCCGTAAAAAGAAAATCTAAACTAAAGCTAGAGTCTAGGATAGATGGGTCGACAGATGACCTGACACTAAGAGCATTAGAAGTTAAAAGAATCTCTTCTTCTTCTTCATTGTCTTCGGTGTTGCTTGAGTTGCTTGAGCTACTTGAGCTGCTTAAGTTGCTTGAGTCTGAATCGCTTTCCTCCTTGTCTTTGAGGTTGGTGACGTGGTCGTGAGGTAGATTGTATCGTTGCTGGAGGGAGGTGCAGTTTTCATTCGAGGTTTCTTGATCCTTCCTTGATCAATGAGATCTTGGATGACATGTTTGAGTTTGAGACAACTCTCAGTGCTATGCCCCATGCCCCGATGGTATGCACAGAAGGCATTGGGGTCCCATGATTTTGATTTCTTTCTCATGGGTGGTTCATTAATAGGGCCGACCGGTTCAAGGTAGCCCTTTTCGATTAGTTTTCGCAATGCTACGGCGTAAGGCATGTAGAGTTTGTCAAAATTTCTCGTAGCGTCATGCTTGTTGTGTCTTTTTCGTCCCCTAAGGTTACGTTCTTGGAGAGTATTTCGATAGGCGGGATCCTCGTAGCTAGATGTGAGATCCTTTTCAATGCGGGTGCCCATTTCGATGAGATGTTCGAAGTTCTGAACGTTGCAGAAATGAAAGTAATATCGCCAGGCGGGTCGCAAGCTAAAAAGGAAAGTGGGTATGAGTTCGTCTTCATGTGGATGATTCGGAACTCGGGAAAGTAGTTTCCTCCACTGTACGAGGTATTTGACGAAGCCTTCGTCGTCCTTTTGATGGAAGGCTTCGAGTTCATTGAGTGAGGCTGGACTGTCGAACTCTTTCTTGATGCGCCGTTCCAAACGCTCGACTGCGGTCCGATGCAAAGCCTTTAAGTGATTGATGTCTTTTGCAAGTTGATTGATGTGACTTATCACCTCATCAGTGGGCAACCAGTACTCATCGTCTTCATCATCACTAGCCCAAACCGCATTGATTTGGTCATCAGAGGGTGTGATGAGATAAGAGCAATCTAGAATAGGGATCGACCCCACGAAGATTGCATGATTACCAAGCGGGTTTTCGCTGTTTGAAGGCTTGGTAGGTTGAGATGGTTTGCTGAGCTTTCCTTGATCAATGAGATCTTGGATAGCGTTAATAAGCCTAAAGCAGTTCTCGGTGTCGTGCCCCTTGCCTCGGTGGTATGCACAGAAGGCATTGGGGTTCCAAGATTTAGACTTCTTGTCTTCGGGTGGCTCGCTAGTAGGCCCGATTGGTTGCAGGTAGTTCATTTCGACCAACCTTTGGAATGCCTTGGTGTAAGACATAAAAAGAGGGTCGAAGTTTCTCTTGGCCTTAGGAGGCGGCGAAAAGGTAGTTGCGAATGCGTCGAGGCTATCATCGTCGAGGTTACCGATGGTGCGATTCTCTTCGTTCTTGACTGCGCGGGAGGACTTAGAGAAGCTCCCTTGATAGGCATGGCCGGTGTATTTGGCCATTGTGCCGGTTCTAAGGTCGTCTTCGATTTGGGTACCGACCTAGGTTAGCTCTTTGAAGTTCTGGATGTTGCTGTACCTCATGTAAAATTGATACACGGGTCGCAGGTTATTTATGAACTTCGGTACGAGCTCGTCCTCGCGGGGACGGTTAGGGATTTGAGCGCTTAGCTTCTTCCAACGAGTGAGGTAGTCGGTGAAGCCTTCGTTGTCCTTTTGAGAGAGGACCTCTAGGGTGCGAATCGAGACTTGGGTGTCTTCATTGTCTCGATATTGTCGGTCGAACTCGACGGTGAGTTCTTCGAAAGTAGGGATCCGTTGTGGGTCGAGTGAGTAGAACCATGTTTTCGGCACTGCTGCTAGAGAGTGCGGGAAGAGATTTAGCCAGTGCTTAGCGTCGACCCCTTTTATGGCCATTTGGGACTTGAAAGCTCGGATGTGAATGATCGGGCTCTCATGTCCTTGAAAGATAGGAAGGTCACTAAGGGCGAGCTTGTTAGGGAGCTCATCCGTAATACTGGTAGGTACGTTTTCGTTCTCCTTGTGGATAGAGTAAGTGCTCGAGACATAGAGCCTTTCCTCCATGGCCTGGAGTTTCTTAGCGTGCCTGTCGGCTTCCTCCTTAATCTTTTGTTCCATACGTTCCACCTCAGTTGTGTGGTGTGTCAAAAGGCCTGCGAGGTCAGCGGTCAGCTTTGCGACTTGGTCACGGAGTGCGTTGACCTATTCGTTGTTGCCGGCCATTTTGCGGGTGTAGGTTCGTTTCTTGTAGGGGATGATTAAGCGGTGCTTAGTGCGACGAGTATCCAGCTGAGACCTGCATTTCACTTCGTATATTAGTGATACGACTCGACCCACTAGACTCGCGAACATTCTAAGCATTCATTTTAAGCTCATTCCTTTGTTTAGAAAGACTCTTTTATGTTTTGAAAAGAGGAGATTTTCGAAAAGGTTTTGCTAGGTAAAGCTTTTGAGGCGAGGATGCGTGCGCACATCTCGTCTCGATGTTAAAAGGTTTTGCTTTGCACCCGTCGAACTAATATCGGTGGTTTGCCGAGGTGAGCTCGAGTCGGATGTGTAGAAAGAGAAGGGAGTCGGCTCGAGCAAGTCGAGCCGAGGATGTTAAAACGGAGTCTAGGCCGTGAGACCTAGAGGACTAAATCCACGAGCTCGGGTTTTAATCCTTGCCCGGGTTTTTGCTTGTTAGTGAAAAAGGAGAATTTTGAGAAAGCTTGTTTCAAAAATTTGCGATAGTTTTGTTTGAAAAGTGTCAGTTTGTTAGATGTTAGGTTCATTTATCTTTGAAACGTTTAAGCGAGTTTTCGAAGATATGAATGCAAATGCTCGTTTTGAAAAAGACCATGGAGTGCATAGCCTCGAACTTGTACGTATGACTCAAAAGGGGTGAAAAATGAGTCAGTCGGGTACACCTCCAACTACCTCGAGTACGCTTTGGCAGATACTTAACCCCTTAATTTCCTTACGCCGGGGCGATAGGTTTTCTGAAGGGAGCACTGGGGCGGTCGAGATAGTCGTTTACGGCAAGCCGTGGAGGGGCGAGAGGAAAGTTAGTCCTGCACGTGCTTTATCGAGTGGACAAGCCTGCGTGTTGGAACCACCTCTCGAGGGTGCAAAGGGTGCCTAGATTCCAAAAGGAATGGACTCTAAACGAATGTGCATAGCTCAAATATGTATACATGGATTGTTCAAGGCTTTCAAGTTTCACCTCTTTATTTTTAAAAATAAAAAGCTAGTTTTAAGTTTTTTAAAAATAAAATCTCCCCAGCGGAGTCGCCAAACTGTGGAACCCGGGATCGAGACGAGGGACCCAACTCGGCGTCTTGCGTAAGGGCGCTTTAAGTTAAAAAGATTAAGTTAGAAAACCTTTTAAAACTGTTCTGGAGTCGCCACCTAATTATCGCGGAAATTAGGAACCTGCTATCATGTCTTAAGCTAAAAACATGTCTTAGATTTTGGAGCACGCCGACACCCTTAGATCTAAGGTTGTGAAACCAGATTGGATTCGGAGTGAGGGTACTTTTAAAAAGATTAGTTTAATTAATGATTCATGAAAACCTTTTTAGAAAAGCCTGTGTAAAAATAGCCTCTACTGACCTAGAACAATCCAAATAAGATGATATTTGAGCCAATGTTATCGCTACGTACAAGTACGATAAGTTTGTAAAAGAATGCAGATGCAAATGCAAAAAGATTGATTAAAAGCCTCAGTTTAGCATGTTTAACTCGTTAACGAAAACGGTTCAGTTAAAGGTCGAATTCATTGTTTAAGTTGATTTTAATGCAAAATAAGAAGGGTGCAAGATGCATACAAATAAAATAAAGTTCAATTGTCCATTGGTTTATTTTAAAAGGTCGGTTGCTTATGCGACTTTGTCGTGTCATCGGATATGGAGTGTACCCGAAATAATAAGAACACTTGGAATGCAAGCGCGCTCGGTGCCAAAGCCCGGGGGGGGGGGGGGGCGCTAGTGTGTAGTCCCCTTTGTTAGTCCATAAAAAAAAAAAAAAAAGCTTTGATCCAAGTGGATCGGTACCTACCTGGTCCTGACGCTTCAGATCTGGGCAGAGCTTCGCTTCTTGAACTTAAAAGGAGGATGAATTCAACACGGGATGGTGTGTTGAACTCAAGGATTTGAGTGCGTGAGGCTTGAGAGAGTTTTGAAGTATGTATGCTGTAAAAGCTGGGTGTAAATTGTGTTTTTCGAGGTCAGGTATAGGGGTGTATATATACTAAAAACCTCGGAGAAATTAGGAAATCCGGGGATAGAAACAGGCCAGGAAACCGCATAGCCTTATGCGGTTGCCTAGGCAAACCGCATAGGCTTATGCGGTTGCCACCTCAAACCGCATAAGGCTATGCGGTTTGTGGGTGTGGTTTTAAGTCCTCTTTCCAAGTTTCAGCTCGATAAAATCTTGGAAAGATACAGTATAATCTCGAACTTGCTCGTCAAGAAAACAGCTGGGATATTTGTGAGATATTTTGTGATGTTCAGGGCTTTGGAGTGCGGGCCAAAGGCTGGGTTTGGGCTCGGTTTTGGGCCCGAGACCCGGAAAAATGAAAAAGGTGTATTTTGTAGCGTTTTGTGAAATAAGGTAAGACGTGGGGTTGCATTTTGTGTAAGAGGGGGCTAAATAGCGGTTTTAGCTACCGGGCCTAAATTTAGGAATTTAGGAATGCTGAATCAGACCTTGTTAATGTAAAAGGGCTAATTGTAGTGCAAATGCGAAGCTCCTGCCAGACGAAGCGGGACGCGGACCAAGCTAGACCCTAAAATGGACAAATGAACATTTATTTAAGTGTGATGTGAAGCGACCTAAATCATTTTAACATTTCAAAACGACTCAAAATGAATTCGACATTAGTTGGAACCGTTTAAGTCAGTGTTAAAACATGCGTAATAAAAGTCTGTGTTACATTATAGGGTTTTGTTTGGGAGGGTACGGATATGGGTATCCACAGTTAGACTTCTTGGATGCATGCTTGGATTACTGGGATCCTAGCTTGCATGTGTTTAGGCTTCCAGGAGGGGAGGTGTGTCCTCTGATGGAGGAGTTTGCTGCCATTGGGGGATGGTCGAAGAGGACTACTCCTGTAGTGGTGAGGGGTGAGCTTTGCTTCAATGAGATGTTGCGAAACTTCCTTGAGATGACAAATGCTCATGCTGCGGGCTTGTTCGACGGGGGTAAGGTGAACATGCTTCTTTTGTGTCAACGTTATATGAGTCGGGTTGACACTAGCATTTCGGACCGCTCTAGGCGAAGGGCCCTTGCTTTTTGCTTGATTCACAGTTATGCTTTCGCGGGATCAATGCCGGATGGAGTGTTCGGGAACGCGAGGTATGCTCGTGTTGTCGAAGAGATGGAGCGAGGCTACGATCCTTCTGCTTTGATCTTAGCGGAGACCATACTGGGCTTAGACGACCGTTGTGCTAATCGTCTGAGCTCGTACCGCGGTTGCGCTAGGATTCTCCACATTCGGCTCATGGAGAGGCTAAGTGTGTATGCGGCTCTTCCTCTTGACGGCGTCTTTAAGGCGGCGACGACTACGTCACGGAAGACGGATTGGGTCGATCCTCGGGAGCGTTCACTCAACTACCTCCGGGTTTTTGTGAAGGAGAGTACCATCCGTTGGTTCGTTCCATGGTGGCGTATTACGGCGGTTACGGCGCCGTCCGTGGCGAACGCGGCTCATGGGTTAATGTTGTGTGGTTTTGAACGAGGGGTGTGGATTCATCCTCTTCGCTTGAAGAGGCAAATCGGGCTTGCTCAGACCATTCCTGAGCAGGATACGCAGGTTGGAGGGGTTGTTGTGCTAAACAACCAGACGATCGATGCTTGGATCCGGGGATGGTCGGATCGTGTCACTTGGGCGGTTCCATCGCATATAGAGTCTATTCATGTCACGGATTTATATACGCGGTGGTTTCGTTCCAGGGATTCTCAGGAGCGGGAGAATCAGAGGAGGAGAAAAAGGAATGGGCCAAGACCCTCTTTTGCGCATGACGCGGTGCGCGGAAGGAGGGATTATGGTGATCTTTGTGTTTCTAGCTCGGATGCTTCTAATTCGAGGCCGGTACGGGAGATGCTTGGACCGAAGGTAACCGTTAGGGATCGTCTGGGGCCAAGGATCGAGGAGCCCCCAGTCGAGCAGGACGAGGATCCGATCGAGCCCCCAGGATTTGAGAGGAGTGCTCCCGTGATTAGCTCGAAGATTGTGGCGGATCGGCCTCTTGAAGATGAAGAGACTAATCTGAAACGATAGAAGAAGGCTTAGTAGTTTGTTTGTTTTGCTTAGAAAGTGTTTCTTTATTCGAATAAAATGTACTTAATTTCAAATAAAGGGTTAAGGAGGTTTGTTCCTAACTCATTTCTAGACTGTTAAAAATTCTATTAAAGTAATAAAACAGAATTAATTTGCCTTTGTCTTGTCTCATTGCTTTCTTTGTTTTTGTTTGTTTTTGAAATGTTCTCGACCTTTTTAAGCTTTGAACACTTGTATTTTGTCTTTAAATCCTCGACCTTTTTAAGCTTTGGATTCGTTTAGTTGAATTTTTTTGTTATAAGTCCTCGACCTTTTTAAGTTTCGGACTTAGACTTTTGTGTTGACTGTGCTCTCGACTTTTTTAAGCTTTGAGCGTGCCGTTTTGTGAGTGCATCGCCCTCGACCTTTTTAAGCTTTGGGCGTGCGTGCGAAGAAGTTCGGTTGTGCTTTTGACAAGCTGCCTACGTATCCGCGTTTCACGGAATCAAACCGGCGTAGTTCGTGTGATTCGGTTGAGCTCTTTGCAAAGCTGCCTACATATCCACAGTGCGTGGAATCAAACCGAGCGTAGTTCACCCATGCGAAAGTGAGTTTATTTTTCTTTTTGTGAAATACATTGCAAATTTGTCTAAGCTTAGGCGTAGTACTTCTTGAGTTGATCAAGATTTGTTGGTAAGCTGAATTCCTGACTGTCAAGGTCGGTTAGCCTCACGGCTCCTCCGGGAAGAATATCCTCGACCAAGTACGGTCCGGCCCAATTGGGTTTGAACTTCCCTCTTGGGTCGACTGGTAATGGTGCCCGGACGGACTTGAGTACGAGGTCACCCACTTTGATATTTCGTGGTTTGACCCTTTTGTTGTAGGCGCGTTGTAGGCGAGATTGGTACATTCGGACTGTACTTAGTGAATGTAGGCGTCTTTCATCTAGAAGGATGAGTTGTTCATATCGTTCGCGTGCCCATTCGGCCTCGGGAATGTCTGCTTCCATGAGAATTCGAAGGGATTGCATCTCGATTTTTACAGGTTGTACGGCTTCCATCCCGTAGGTTAGGAAATAGGGTGTCATGCCGGTGGGTGTGCGGATAGTGTGTTGGAGGACATGGGATTGTTGGAGTATGATGTGTCCTCCACAATAGTGCGATTACTTAATAAATCTCAATTAAGGAATGCATGGGGATAATCCTGTATTATTGTCAATTGATTAACGTAAATCAATAACGGTTGGCTGACTAGAGGTTGACGTTATTGTCGTGAGAACGGCGGTAATCAATCTGGTTTGTACTCAACCAAATAAGAGTTATTTGGGGCTAATAGATGCATTTTATAGAAAATCATCAACCAAGCATTCTAGTGTAGAATTAGTCAAGTGTTGACTTATCATTTTTATATAAAAAGGAAACATGAGATGTCTAATTTTATATGAAAAACGAGTCTTGGAATCATTTATATAATTTCGTGGGAGATCATTATACAAATGGACATTTGTTTTAAAAAGTGTTTTAGCAAATGTTATTAATGAACAATGAATGCTTATATATTTCCTCATATTTGTTGTAGAATCATTTATTTCAAATCGCAATGGCATCATCATCATCAACTCCCGCGCCCATTTTGGGCAAAGATTCATGGTTGCAAACCGTGATGGATAAGTGTATCCTTAAGGATGACGGTAGCAACTTTGTCGAATGGGATTCGACGATGAGGGGCGCCGCTACATCCGACAATGTGCTCAAACACCTTACCGATCCTCCACCCGCCGAACCCACTTCTCGATCCGGGGCGGCACGAGCCGCCTATGATGAGCATGTGAAAGTGGACAATGACGTGAAAAACGTCTTGATTTGGTCCATGGCACCCGCTCTCAAACTCCGTTTTGTCACACAAAAGAGTGCATATGAGATATTCACTCGAGTGACAACCATGTTCTCCAAAGCACCGCAAATAAGGCTTTATGAAGCCGCGGTGCGGTTTTTGGATGCAAAGCTTGAGAGGAACCAAAAAGTTGGTCCTCATGTGCTCAAAATGATTGAGCAAATAGACACTCTTGAGCGTCAAGAGTGTGCTATACCTAAATCTCTTGCGATTAACCGCATTCTTCATTCTCTTCCTAACAAGTTTGCTCATTTTAGAGTAAACTATAACATGAACAACATGGATAAGAGTTACCATGAACTTCATGCACTCTTGGTCCAAGCCGAGAAGGATATGGAAGTGAATGAGGTGGAGAGGAAAGATGTTCTCTCCATGAAAATGAAGAACATGTCTCTTGGAGTCAAGAAGGGGAAGGTGGCCAAGAAAGCGCCATCTATCAAAGGCAAGGGTAAGGGCAAGGCTATTGTGGAAGGTGTTCCACATAAGCCTAAGCCCAAGATCAACAAGGGTAAACCTCTCAATGAAACTTGCAAGTATTGCAATGAAGTGGGTCATTGGAAGCGCAATTGTCCCAAGTACAAGAAGGACTTGAAAGATGGATGTGCGACATCCAAAGGTATTCTTCCTTCTAATCTCTATATGATTGACATCAATCATGCTTGCATTTCTACATGGGTATTGGATACCGGATGTGGATCTCACCTTTGCAATCACTTGCAAGGAATGAGAAACGGGCGAGCACTAGCCAAGGGTGATGTAGATCTCCGCATGGGCAATGGAGCTAGAGTAGCGGCCATTTCCGTGGGAACCTATGTACTCGCTCTAGCTAATGGTTTAGAGTTGTATTTGAATAACTGTTATTTTGTACCAACTCTTTCCAAAAACATTATCTCCGTCTCCGTGTTTGATACGGAAGGCTTTTATGATTAAGGACAATCGATGTACTTTTTCATTTAATGAAATGGTTTATGGTGAAGCCATTTCAAATGGAGGTATTTATTTTTTGAATAATGTCAATGATGTTTATCATATAGAGAACAAGAAGCTCAAAATAAATGAATCAAACAGATCCTACCTTTGGCATTGTCGTTTAGGTCATATAAACGATAGACGCATAAAGAGACTTGTTGAGACCAAGGTTCTCAAACCATTTGATTGTGAATCATATGGTACATGCGAGTCTTGCCTTTTAGGCAAGATGACTCGTGCACTCTTTAGTGGTAAAGGGACACGAGCAAGTGAAGTTTTAGGACTCATACATACTGATGTGTGTGGTCCATTAAACATCACCGTTAGAGGAGGATATCATTACTTCATTAATTTTACCGATGATTTAAGTAGATATGGTTATGTCTACTTAATAAGGCATAAAAGTGATGCTTTTGAGAAATTTAAAGAATTTCATAATGAGGTTGAGAACCAATTGGATAAGAAGATAAAAGCACTACGATCGGATCGTGGTGGCGAATATCTAAGTAATGAGTTTGATTCACATCTTAAGAATTGTGATAGAGTATCACAATGGACTCCTCCGGGCACACCACTGTTGAATGGTGTTGTAAAAAGGAGAAACCGAACCTTGCTAGATATGGTTCGGTCTATGATGAGTCAAAGTGAGATTCTTGGATCGTTTTGGGGCTTTGCGCTATCGTCTGCTGTATTCTCACTAAATCGAAGTCCGACTAAAGCAGCCATAAGACTCCATATGAGATATGGACGGGAACCGTTCCCTATTTGTCATTCATGAGAATCTGGGGTTGTGAGGCATTCGTCAAGAATAAAACTGACGATAAACTCGCTCCAAGGTCTGACAAATGTCTATTTGTAGGTTATCCTAAGGAAACCTGTGGTTATTACTTCTACAACCCTCACGAGAACAAAGTATTTGTGGCTTGTGATGCTGTTTTTCTAGAAAATGAATTTATTTCTACAAAACAGAGTGGGAGAAAATTTGAACTTGATGAAGTTCAAGAGCCACAAACCGACCCAGAAAATGAGGAAACCGTTCCCTCGTCTTCTGACACGGTTGTAATCCCTAGGAGGTCAGGAAGAATTAGTCATCACCCTGACCGTTACCTCGGTAATATCGAGGAGGAGGGTGATTTGTTGTTATTAGAAAGCAACGAACCCTCAACCTACAATGCGGCTATTAGTAGCCCCAACTCCGACCAATGGCTAGAGGCCATGAAATTCGAAATGGATTCTATGTACGAGAACCAAGTTTGGGACTTGGTAGATTTACCTGAAGGAGTGAGACCCCTTCAGTGTAAATGGATATTCAAAATCAAACTCGGCATAGATAAACATATAGATGTTTACAAAGTTAGACTGGTGGCAAAGGGCTTTTCACAAGTCCAAGGTATTCATTATGATGAAACCTTTGCACCGGTTGCTATGTTTCGATCCATAAGGATAATCTTAGCGGTTGCCGCATTTCATGACTATGAAATATGGCAAATGGATGTAAAAACTGCCTTCTTGAATGGGATTCTAGAAGAGGAAGTGTTTATGACACAACCTAAAGGTTTTGTCGATACATCCAACCCTAAGAAAGTATGCAAGCTTAAGAGATCCATTTATGGTCTTAAGCAAGCATCGAGGAGTTGGAATCATAGATTCGATCATGTTATCAAACAACATGGATTCGCTCGAAGTGCCGAGGAACCTTGTTTGTACATGAAGTTTAGTGGGAGTAAAGTAACCTTCCTTGTTTTGTATGTGGATGACATACTACTGATTGCAAATGATATTCCAAGTCTAAATTCGGTAAAGGTGTAATTGGGAAACCATTTCCAAATGAAGGACATGGGAAAGGCACAACGCATCTTGGGTATCCGGATCTATAGAGATAGATCCAGAAGGATACTAGCATTAAGTCAAGAAACTTATATCGATAAGATTCTTGATAGGTTCAATATGAAAGACTCTAAGAGAGGCTTTCTTCCGATGAGTGTAGAAATAACATTGAAGAAATCTCAATGTCCTACGACTCCTGCGGAATTTGAACGCATGAAATTGATCCCTTATGCTTTCGCTGTAGGATCAATCATGTATGCTATGATGTGCACTCGTCCTGATGTCGCTTTCGCCTTGAGCATGACGAACCGGTATCAAGCTAATCCCGGTGAGAGTCACTGGATAGCTGTAAAGAACATCCTTAAGTACTTGAGAAGAACTAAGTATTCGTTTCTAGTGTTTGGAGGAGAACTTGAGCTACGTGTAAAGGGTTACACGGACGCAAGTTTCCAAACCGATGGGGATCATCTGAAATCCCAATCCGGCTATGTCTTTTTGGTAAATGGAGGAGCTGTTTGTTGGAAAAATTTCAAACAAAGTGTCACTGTGGATTCTACAACAGAAGCTGAATATTTAGCAGCTTGGGAAGCTGCTAAAGAAGCTGTATGGATTCGGCAGTTCTTGGATGGACTAAGAGTAGTCCCTAGTGCCACAAATCCAATCACTATTTATTGTGATAATAGTGGGGCCTTTTTCCATGCAAAAGGGTCCAAGTCTAGTAACTAGTCTAGACATGTTTTGAGGAAATACCACATTATTAGAGATAATGTGGAAAGGAAGGAAATAGATCTTTGTAAGGTTGTGACAGACGACAATGTCGCTGATCCTTTAACCAAGCCCCTTTCGAGGGCTAAGCATGACGCGCACACCGCCTCCATGGGGTTGTGGCGTATGCTAGATTTCCTTTAGATTCGTGATATGTAATTGAATAAAGTATCCTATTACATATATGAAAATAACATCCATTGTTTAGAGTATATTTACTCTTTTAAGTCATTTTGAATGCATACTTTGTTTATCCGAATAGTTGTGTGACAACATTGAACATATTCAAGTGAACGGTATAAACTAAGTATTTGGTCCCTGGTCTCTCATATGAGGTGACGTCTCGGAGAGACCAGAGTGCAAGTCGACCGATGGTGGGTTCAACACCATGGGGTCATAGTGATGACTAATCGTTTGCATAGACAGACTGTGAGACACTCTGTCGGGCAGTGACGCTTATAGAATTTCTTTTCAATGAGATTGAAACCTGGTCGTGGTGGGAATTTCTATAGTATTCCTTTGAGTCGATTCTTTGACCGAAACCGATTATGCGAGTCGGTGCGGTTTAGAGTGACTTTCATTTTTGTCCTAAACCATGCCGTGAAAGGGGGTTATAAGGGCATCTTTGGGGTCATGGTGATCTGCATTATACAGTACAATCGAGTGGAAGGGAAATGTCCACCCTTGTCGGGGTAAAACATCTTTGGGCCTCTCGAGGAGTAGTCGCTGAAAATGCGTGGCCACGCTCGGTAAGAATCTACGGTAGATTCCCCGGTCAGACAGCTAGTCTCCATATCGAGGAAACCACTCATGATATATATCTCAGGATGCAAGTACGACCTGTAAGACACCTTGCATCGAGTGGGAGATGTGAAACGGACATGATAATTGGTAATGCACAACTTGTCTCGGACAAGTGGGAGATTGTTGGAGTATGTGTCCTCCACAATAGTGCGATTACTTAATAAATCTCAATTAAGGAATACATGGGGATAATCTTGTATTATTGTCAATTGATTAACGTAAATCAATAACGGTTGGCTGACTGGAGTTTGACGTTATTGTCGTGAGAACGGCGGTAATCAATTGATCCCTTTAAGTCATACCTATAAGAACGTACTCCAAATATTTAAGCTAATTAATTGTATGAGATACGATTAAATTAGTAACTTGATAAATCGACTAACGGTTAGTCAATATAGTAATTTAGAGAGAAATCGAGTTGTGAACTCGAGTGATTTAATTGTATATCGATAAAATTATTTGAGGAGATGGGAATTAGTGATTAACTGTTAATTCACTAATCATGTATATTTTACAAATGAGATTAGTAAAAGTACAATTCTTAAATATATTTGTAAGTGTACATATATGTTAAAGAAGAGTTGTGAGTTCAATTTGATAATTTGTACTTTATCATATTAGATGATTTAGTGATAAATTATAAGTATTTGTGGGACGAATATTGAAAACAAATTGGACGCATAATAGGGGCCCTAAAACCGTCCAAAGCAAGGAAGAGGGAGAATAAGATTCTCTTTTATCTTTTAGCCTTTGTTTTTCACATGCATGCTTTACATCATGATTAAAAAGCTAGCATTTGTTCTAAACAAGGAGAGACAACTTTCCCCCTCTTCTATGCTCAAATGGCCGGCCCACATAGTGTGTTCAACACACTAATTTTCCTCTCTTTTGCTTATATAAGATGAGTAATAGAAAGAGAAGGGTGTGATGCAATTTTACTAAAAAAAAAACTCTCTAAAACTGTCACTAAATATTACTACTAATAATACTAAGAGTTAGTATGTGTTAGTAATAATATTTTCACATATTATCAAGTGCTTATTAGTGATTTCTAGATCTAAATCACTTGTAAGTTTTTGGAGTTGTTCTTGGGTGCAACTAAGAGGAGGTTTCCTATTTTGGAAACTCGGGTTTTGGAGGATCATCCTAAACTTTAGCTCAAGAAACAAAATTAGAAAGGAGTTCTAGTTTTGTGCCCATATTTCCCTTTGAGAAAGGTATAACATTTCTAAACTTGTAACAAAGTGAATTTGTTACTACATAGATCTTGCTAAATCAAATTAGAGTAATTTGATTTACACTAATATTTGATTAGTGAATGGGATGAGATCCCTACAAGTGGTATCAGAGCTTCAGGCTTGTGGTTACAAATTTATTTTGTTGTTTTTGGAGTTTTATATATTTATTGAGAATAAAGATGATAAAATCCGAAAATTGTGTTAAAAATGGTTTTAACATGAGATTTTTATTGCATGCAAAGTTTCTGGTCTCATTTAGCTTCTGGTCAAATTTCGTAATTTTTGAAATTTGTTTGCTAATTAAAATGATTTTTATACAAAACCGAGTTAAAAAGTGTGTTTTTGGCTAAAATAATTACTATAAGTATTTGTATTTGGAATCTGGTCACGAAACGTTTACACAGTGATATTTCATATTTATACATTCTGCATGTAAATTTTCAGAATCAGATCTTGAGTTTTAAATATTTATTCATATTTTTGTTTAAAATCGGTATAATATGCATTTTATGTCCAAAAATATAGTAAAAGTTGTTTTCTGGACATGGAATTTATACCAATATTTTTATACATTATGAGGATGCTCACGTATAAATTTGGGATTTTTCCTCACTGTTTTGGACGTTTTGTTGATTTTATGAGATAAAATCGATGAAATCGTATGTTATTTGTTCTAAAAATAATTCTTAAATTTTTCTGACCAAACTTTTCTTTTTTGATATTCTAGAAGTGTTCCAGAATATACAAAATTTTTTCAAAATAAAAATGTTTTTATTTTATTTTATTTTGATTTTATAAAGCTTTATTCATAAAAAGTTATGATTAAAGCTAGATTTAATTAGCAAATGACCATGTTTATGAACTAAATCACCATGAATTAGTGAAAACTAATTTTGAGTGTTCTAAATCAGTTTAGAAGTTTTAGTTCAAGCTTAAAAGGTGTTTTAAGCATTATTGATTAATATGAGATTAATCGATTAAAAATGAGATCGGTTTTAAACGAATTAATGCGATTATTGTTTAGGGCGATTTTGGCATGTTTTTATTTATAATCTTTACATTATGCATGTTTGGATGAATGTTTATTATTGAATGAATGTTTATTCTTACTAGTATGGCCATAGTTTGTTGTATTTTTACCGATATTGCCCGTAATGAAAGGGAATATCGTGTGGTTTGTAATTAAATGCGATCTCATATCGCCGGTTTGTAATTTTTAATAGTTTACTTCATTTATAAATGTATAATAGGGTTGCTATGTATTCATTTGTAAATTTATACTTGTAACTATTTGTAAATCGAAGACCGGCGATGGAGATCGACTTGGAGCCTTAGAAGTGTTCTAAAGCTTGCAAGGAGGAGCCTTGGATGAAGTCCATATGAAGAGGGACCAAAGGAGTTGGTTTCCAATTTGTAACTCCTTGTAATTTTAATTACTTCTAGGTGGCCATACTAGGTTTATGCTTGCTTTATCATGCTTGTTTTTTATTGCTTTTTTTCCGCACACATGCCAAAATCGCCATGCATGCCACCATACCCGCTATGATTGTCGATTTAAGTCACGATTCTTAAATTAGTTCACTTATAAAGAATTTTAATGACTAAAATTGACAAGATCACCCACATTATTTAACAAATGAATTGAGATTAAGCCTTTCCAAATGTGGCAACTATGATCCCCATGTTCGTGAGGACCTCCGCAACGTGGAACCTTGTTACCATGGGTAAGTAGTGGGAGGAAGTCCCATGCTAATTTGGTTTGGACTCAACCAAATAAGAGTTATTTGGGGCTAATAGATGCATTTTATAGAAAATCATCAACTAAGCATTCTAGTGTAGAATTAGTTAAGTGTTGACTTATCGTTTTTATATAAAAAGGAAACATGAGATGTCTAATTTTATATGAAAAACGAGTCTTGGAATCATTTATATAATTTCGTGGGAGATCATTATATAAATGGACATTTGTTTTAAAAAGTGTTGTAGCAAATGTTATTAATGAACAATGAATGCTTATATATTTCCTCGTTTTTGTTGTAGAATTATTTATTTCAAATCGCAATGACAACTTCAACTCCCGCACCCATTTTGGGTAAATATTCATGGTTGAGAACCATGATGGATAAGTGTATCCTAAAGGATGACGGTAGCAACTTTGTCGAATGAGATTTGACTATAAGGGGCGCCGCTCGATCCGACAATGTGCTTAAAAACCTTACCAAACCACCTCTCATCGAACCCGGACTTAGGGCCACCGCGGCGGCACGAGCCGCCTATGATGTGCACCTAAAAGTGGACAACGACTTGAAAAATATGTTGATTTGGTCAATGTCACCTACTCTCAAACTTCGCTTCGTTACTCACAAAAGTGCATATGAGATATTCACTAGAGTAACGACGATGTGCTTTAACCTAGAAAGCACGAAAGTGAATGAGAATTGAGAGAAAAGATGCTTTTTCAATGAGATTGAAGAACATAAACATTGGAGTTAAGAAAGGGAAGGGAGCTACTAAAGCTCGGTTCAAGGAAGATAAGGGTAAGGGGAAGACTATTGAGAATAGCAAGCCCAAACCCGATCGTTGGAAACGCAATTGTCCCAAATTTTGGAAGGAAAAGAAAGATGGATGTGCGACTTCCAAATATATTGTTCCTTCTAGTCTTTATATGATTGACATAAATCATGCTTGCATTTCTACATGGGTATGGGATACCGGATGTGGATCTCACCTTTGCAATCACTTGCAAGGAATGAGAAACGGGCGAGCACTAGCCAAGGGTGATGTAGATCTCCGCATGGGCAATGGAGCTAGAGTAGCGGCCATTTCCGTGGGAACCTATGTACTCGCTCTAGCTAATGGTTTAGAGTTGTATTTGAATAACTGTTATTTTGTACCAACTCTAACCAAAAACATTATCTCCGTCTCCGTGTTTGATTCGGAAGGCTTTTATGATTAAGGACAATCGATGTACTTTTTCATTTAAAGAAATGGTTTATGGTGAAGCCATTTAAAATGGAGGTATTTATTTTTTGAATAATGTCAATGATGTTTATCATATAGAGAACAAGAAGCTCAAAATAAATGAATCAAACAGATCCTACCTTTGGCATTGTCGTTTAGGTCATATAAACGATAGACGCATAAAGAGACTTGTTGAGACCAAGGTTCTCAAACCATTTGATTGTGAATCATATGGTACATGCGAGTCTTGCCTTTTAGGCAAGATGACTCGTGCACTCTTTAGTGGTAAAGGGACACGAGCAAGTGAAGTTTTAGGACTCATACATACCGATGTGTGTGGTCCATTAAACATCACCGCTAGAGGAGGATATCATTACTTCATTACTTTTACCGATGATTTAAGTAGATATGGTTATGTCTACTTAATAAGGCGTAAAAGTGATGCTTGTGAGAAATTTAAAGAATTTCAAAACGAGGTTGAGAACCAATTGGATAAGAAGATAAAAGCACTACGATCGGATCGTGGTGGCGAATATCTAAGTAATGAGTTTGATTCACATCTTAAGAATTGTGATAGAGTATCACAATGGACTCCTCCGGGCACACCACTGTTGAATGGTGTTGCAAAAAGGAGAAACCGAACCTAGCTAGATATGGTTCGGTCTATGATGAGTCAAAGTGAGATTCTTGGATCGTTTTGGGGCTTTGCGCTATCGTCTGTTGTATTCTCACTAAATCGAAGTCCGACTAAAGCAGCCATCAAGACTCCATATGAGATATGGACGGGAAAGGTTCCCTATATGTAGGTTATCCTAAGGAAACGTGTGGTTATTTCTTCTACAACCCTCACGAGAACAAAGTGTTTGTGGCTCGTGATGCTGTTTTCCTAGAAAATGAATATATTTCTAGAAAACAGAGTGGGAGAAAATTTGAACTTGATGAAGTTCAAGAGCCACAAACCGAGGCAGAAAATGAGGAAACCGTTCCCTCGTCTTCTGACACGGTCATAATCCCTAGGAGGTCAGGAAGAATTAGTCATCAACCTGACCGTTACCTCGGTAACATCGAGGAGGATGGTGATTTGTTGTTATTCGAAAGCAACGAACCCTCAACCTACAAGGCGGCTATTAGTAGCCCCAACTCCGACCAATGGCTTGAGGCCATGAAATCCGAAATGGATTCTATGTACGAGAACCAAGTGTGGGACTTGGTAGATTTACCTGAAGGGGTGAGACCCCTTCAGTGTAAATGGATATTCAAAATCAAACTCGGCATAAATAAACATATAGATGTTTACAAAGCTAGACTGGTGGCAAAGGGCTTTTCACAAGTCCAAGGTATTCATTATGATGAAACCTTTGCACCGGTTGCTATGCTTCGATCCATAAGGATAATCTTAGCGGTTGCCGCATTTCATGACTATGAAATATGGCAAATGGATGTAAAAACCGCCTTCTTGAATGGGATTCTAGAAGAGGAAGTGTTTATGACACAACCTGAAGGTTTTGTCGATACATCCAACCCTAAGAAAGTATGCAAGCTTAAGAGATCCATTTATGGTCTTAAGCAAGCATCGAGGAGTTGGAATCATAGAGTCGATCATGTTATCAAACAACATGGATTCGCTCGAAGTGCCGAGGAACCTTGTTTGTACATGAAGTTTAGTGGGAGTAAAGTAACCTTCCTTGTTTTGTATGTGGATGACATACTACTGATTGAAAATGATATTCCAAGTCTAAATTCGGTAAAGGTGGAATTGGGAAACCATTTCCAAATGAAGGACTTGGGAAAGGCAAAACGCATCTTGGGTATCCGGATCTATAGAGATAGATCCAGAAGGATACTAGTATTAAGTCAAGAAACTTATATCGATAAGATTCTTGATAGGTTCAATATGAAAGACTCCAAGAGAAGGATACTAGTTTGATAGCTTATTTTCCGCACACATGCCAAAATCGCCATGGATGCCACGATATCCCGCTACGATTGTCGATTTATGTCACGATTCTTAAATTAGTTCACTTATAAAGAATTTTAATGACTAAAATTGACAAGATCACCCACATTTTTATCAAAATGAATTGAGATTAAGCCTTTCCAAATGTAGCGACTATGAACCCCATGTTCGTGAGGACCTCCGCGACGTGGAACCTTGTTACCATGGGTAAGTAGTGGGAGGAAGTCCCATGCTAATTTGGTTTGGACTCAACCAAATAAGAGTTATTTGGGGCTAATGGATGCATTTTAAAGAAAATCATCAACCAAGCATTCTAGTGTAGAATTAGTCAAGTGTTGACTTATCGTTTTCATATAAAAGGAAACATGAGATGTCTAATTTTATATGGAAAACGAGTCTTGGAATCATTTATATAATTTCGTGGGAGATCGTTATATAAATGAACATTTGTTTTAAAACCGTTTTAGCAAATGTTATTAATAAACAATGAATGCTTATATTTCCTCATATTTGTTGTAGAATCATTTATTTCAAATCGCAATGGCATCATCATCATCAACGCCCGCGCCCATTTTGGGCAAAGATTCATGGTTGCGAACCGTGATGGATAAGTGTATCCTCAAGGATGACGGTAGCAACTTTGTCGAATGGGATTCGACAATGAGGGGCGCCGCTACATCCGACAATGTGCTCAAACACCTTACCGATCCACACCCCACCGAACCCACATCTCGATCCGGGGCAGCACGAGCCGCCTATGAAGAGCATGTGAAAGTGGACAATGACGTGAAAAACGTCTTGATTTGGTCCATGGCACCCGCTCTCAAACTCCGTTTTGTCACACAAAAGAGTGCATATGAGATATTCACTCGAGTGACAACCATGTTCTCCAAGGCACCGCAAATAAGGCTTTATGAAGCCGCGGTGCGATTTTTCGATGCAAAGCTTGAGAGGAACCAAAAAGTTGTCCTCATTTGCTCAAAATGATTGAGCAAATAGACACTCTTGAGCGTCAAGAGTGTGCTATACCAAAAGCTCTTGCGATTAACCGAATTCTTCATTCTCTTCCTAACAAGTTTGCTCATTTTAGAGTAAACTATAACATGAACAACATGGATAAGAGTTACCATGAACTTCATGCTCTCTTGGTCCAAGCCGAGAGGGATATGGAAGTGAATGAGGTGGAGAGGAAAGATGTTCTCTCCATGAAAATGAAGAACATGTCTCTTGGAGTTAAGAAGGGGAAGGTGGCTAAGAAAACGCCATCCGTCAAAGGCAAGGGTAAGGGCAAGGCTATTGTGGAAGGTGTTCCACACAAGTCTAAGCCCAAGGTCAACAAGGGAAAACCTTTCAATGACACTTGCAAGTATTGCAATGAAGTGGGTCATTGGAAGCGCAATTGTCCCAAGTACAAGAAGGACTTGAAAGATGGATGTGCGACATCCAAAGGTATTCTTCCTTCTAATCTCTATATGATTGACATCAATCATGCTTGCATTTCTACATGGGTATTGGATACCGGATGTGGATCTCACCTTTGTAATCATTTGCAGGGGATGAGAAACGTGCGAGCTCTAGCCAAGGGTGATGTAGATCTCCGCATGGGCAATGGAGCTAGAGTAGCGGCCGTTTCCGTGGGAACTTTTGTACTCGCTCTTGCTAGTGGTTTAGAGTTGCATTTAAATAACTGTTATTTTGTACCAACTCTAACGAAAAACATTATCTCCGTCTCCGTGTTAGATGCGGAAGGCTTTTGTTTTGTGATTAAGAACAACCGTTGTACTTTTTCATTTAATGAAATAGTTTATGGTGAAGCTATTTCAATTGGAGGTATTTATATTTTAAATGATGTCAATGATGTTTATCATGTCGAGAACAAGAGGCTCAAAACAAATGAATCAAATAAATCCTAACTTTGGCATTGTCGTTTAGATCACATAAACGAAAGACGCATAAAGAGACTTGTTGAGACCAAGGTTCTCAAACCATTTGATTACGAATCATATGGTACATGCGAGTCTTGCCTCTTAGGCAAGATGACTCGTCAACCCTTTAGTGGTAAAGGGACACGAGCAAGTGAGGTTTTAGGACTCATACATACCGATGTGTGTGGTCCGTTAAACATCACCGCTAGAGGAGGATATCATTACTTCATTACTTTTACCGATGACTTAAGTAGATATGGTTATGTCTACTTAATAAGGCATGAAAGTGATGCTTTTGAGAAATTTAAAGAATTTCAAAATGAGGTTGAGAACCAATTAAACAAAAGGATAAAAGCACTACGATCGGATCGTGGTGGCGAATATCTAAGTAATGAGTTTGATTCACATCTTAAGAATTGTGGTATAATATCACAATGGACTCCTCACAGCACACCACGCTTGAATGGTGTTGCAGAAAGGAGAAATGAACCTTGCTTGACATGGTTCGGTCTATGATGAGTCAAAGCGAGCTTCTGGTTCATTTTGGGGCTTTGCACTTTGTTATCTCTTTGTTTTCTCACTAAATCGAAGTCTGACTAAAGCGGCCAATAAGACTCCATATGAGATATGGACGGGAACGGTTCCCTATTTGTCATTCATGAAAATTTGGAGATGTGAGGCATTTGTCAAGAATAAAACTGACGATAAACTCGCTCCAAGGTCTGACAAATGTCTATTTGTAGGTTATCCTAAGGAAACCTGTGGTTATTACTTCTACAACCCTCACGAGAACAAAGTGTTTGTGGCTCGTGATGCTGTTTTTCTAGAAAATGAGTTTATTTCTAAAAAATAGAGCGGGAGAAAATTTGAACTTGATGAAGTTCAAGAGCCACAAACCGAGACAGAAAATGAGGAAACTGTTCCCTCGTCTTCTGACACGGTGATAATCCTTAGGAGGTCAGGAAAAATTAGTCATCAACCTGACCGTTACCTCGGTAACATCAAGGAGGAGGGTGATTTGTTGTTATTCGAAAGCAACGAACCCTCAACCTACAAGGCGGCTATTAGTAGCCCCAACTCCGACCAATGGCTAGAGGCCATGAAATCCGAAATGGATTCTATGTACGAGAACCAAGTTTGGGACTTGGTAGATTTACCTGAAGGAGTGAGACCTCTTCAGTGTAAATGGATATTCAAAATCAAACTCGGCAAAGATAAACATATTGATGTTTACAAAGCTAGATTGGTGGCAAAGGGCTTTTCATAAGTCCAAGGTATTCATTATGATGAAACCTTTGCACCGGTTGCTATGCTTCGATCCATAAGGATAATCTTAGCGGTTGCCGCATTTCATGACTATGAGATATGGCAAATGGATGTAAAAACCGCCTTCTTGAATGAGATTCTAGAAGAGGAAGTGTATATGACACAACCTGAAGGTTTTATAGATACATCTAACCCTAAGAAAGTATGCAAGCTTAAGAGATCCATTTATGGTCTTAAGCAAGCATCAAGGAGTTGGAATCACAGATTCGATCATGTTATCAAACAAAAGGGATTCTCTCAGTGATGCAGGAACCTTGTTTATACATGAAGTTTAGTGGGAGTAAAGTAACTTTCCTTGTTTTGTATGTGGATGACATACTACTAATTGGAAATGATATTCCAAGTCTAAACTCGGTAAAGGAGGAATTGGTAAACCATTTCCAAATGAAGGACTTGGGAGAGGCACAACGCATCTTGGGTATCCGGATCTATAGAGATAGATCCAAAAGGATACTAGCATTAAGTCAAGAAACTTATGTCGATAAGATTCTTGATAGGTTCAATATGAAAGACTCCAAGAGAGGCTTTCTTCCGATGAGTGTAGGAATAACATTGAAGAAATCTCAATGTCCTACGACTCCTGCGGAAATTGAACGCATGAAATTGATCCCTTATGCTTCCGCTGTAGGATCAATCATGTATGCTATGATGTGCACTGATGAGGCTAAAGTCGCGTCACCTCAGTCAAAATAAACCTAAGGTCAACTAACTGAGTAGCTAGTGGCAGTAGGGTCGAGATCCACAGAGAGAAGGAGTAGTCAAAGATATGCTTAGTGATCTAGGTCAGTCTCAAGTAACTAAAGTCGGTGTTTTTAAGAGAACTAAACTAAAAGCAGTAAATAAAAGGTATAGAAAATGAATGAGAGGGAGATTAGGGCATCAGGGTCATGTGACATCGATTCAGAACTCAACTCGGAAGGAAATTCAATCAATTGAAAGCATGCAGATGATTAGGTTTTGGGAAAACGCTCTCTCGAGTCAATTTCAACCTTAAGCAAATTTAGCGGGCTCTCGCTACGTACTAAATTCAACTTATCAATTACGCGTGAGTCTAGTTTCAATTAGGCTTTCGATCTTAAACTGAAACAACCTAAATTCAATTCAATAAAGGCGTCCCTAAATTCAATTGATAATTAAAACGCGCAGGAAGAAATCAATTGCACAAATTCAATCAATATAAACGATTAAAACATGTTCTGAATCAATATCACAATCACCTTAAACCCTAATTTAGAATTAGCTATGCATAATCAAAACTAGAACAAAGCAATTGAAATAATAAAGAGAAGACATGATAAAGCAAGAACAATAGATTAAACCAGGAGAAATCAATAATTGCAATGTAAAAGATAGAGTCTTGAAGGATGAATTCAATCTAAACCTAAGAGTTTTTAAGTTTGAAAGGAGAGAAAAACTAATTCTAAACCTAGGCTGAAATATAAAATGAAAAGCCTCCGTCTAAAACCTAACTCGAGTCTATTTATAAGAGTACGAAAATCCGGAGAATAAACCTAACAGAACCGATCGGTTCGGGTCAGAACCGATCGGTTCAAGTGGTGGAACCGATCGGTTCCAGCCAAACCGAGCGGTTTTAACAACTGCAGCAACTTCCAGCAACTTCAGCACTTGATCCACGTATCTAGAACCTATAGGTTTGCTCTGAACCTATAGGTTTGACGTCCCGAATTGTCGTATGACTTCCGAATCGACTCTCGGGCTTCGTCTTGACTTCACGATACTCGATAATGCTCCATTTGACTCAGGTTTTAGCTCAGGACCGCCAAAACCTGCAAAATACACACGAGGAACAATAATATCGCAATATAAAGCAAGTAGCTACTAAGACAATAATGAAATCGAGCAAATGTGAGCTAAATGCAACTATATCGGGGGCATATAATCAATATAAACGACATGTATCAAACTCCCCCAAACCAAACCTTTGCTTGTCCTCAAGCAAACAGCGTCGGAGAAAATCAAAGTATCCAAATTAATCACGCCGGCATCTCAAAGTTGACGACCCATACACATGAACTTACAACCATAGTCTATTCCGAGAATAGAGCACAAGTCTCAACCATTCACACCAACATCGTTTTACTAGCTTCTCACGCTTTCGCAAAAATTTAAACTAACGATAATTGGATTCGAGCAAGGCCAACCGAGCATACCACTTTCCATTCCATCCTTCTTACCACAACATTCCATTCTTTTTTTTTTTTTTTATCTTTTCTTTCTTTTTTTTTTTTCTTTTTTTTTTCGCGCAAATGTGGAGCATCCCTCGTATGTTGTACCGTTTAGCTTGACGTTCACTCGGTAAAAATCGAGCTCGGGTAAACATATTTCCTTAAGGGTTACATCATTGCTCATACTCTCGGTCGCAACCAAATTCATGGCCACTGTGGTTACTCAAGTCAATGAGTCCCCTCCGAGAGCATCGAAGCATTGCTCCAACATAAATGAATCATTCCATAACATTCCGCAAACCAACTTCCCAACATACCACAGGCCAATGCCTCGCAAGAATACCAATATCGAAAGTAAAAGGAACGAAAGGCGATAAGAATTAAGCAAATACAAGTGGGCTAGCGTTTGAGGCTCGCAATCTATTTCTAGGAAACAAACATATAGTGCAAGCTACGACGATAGATTTTCAACTCGGAGATGCCAAAGATCAAAATAAGGACACTAATCAAATCTCCGAACTAAACAATTCAAATCAAAATAAGCTTGGAATTTTCAAAATTTTTTAAAATAAAGCACACAAATTGAAAAATGCAAATAAATAAGTGCGAAAGAGCTTTCCTCCCCCAAACCAGAATCACACATTGCCCTCAATGTGGAAAACAGCACAACCACAAGCATAGAAGGACAAACAAAAGACGGGAGTAGGAAAATTAAAGCGAGGAAACGAGGGAAAAGGAGTGAAGAAAGCTCACATTATCAAGGTGGAGCTCCCCCAAACCGAAGCGAAGCATGGAGTGCGGCTTATGATCCACGAATATGCGTCCAATCCAGTCCAGCTATGAAGTACTTCGGAGTAGCATGCGAGAGGAGGTGAGGCCGAATCAGTAGGAGGGGGGGTCGGCCAAGGCCATCTTCGAGGCCGGTCTCAAAAATACTAAGGACAAGAGTCCATAAGTACCTGCATGCTACATCAATAATAAATCCCTCATCCTCACGCGCTCAACAAAAGTCTAAAATGTCATCAAAAGCAAACAAACCAAAGTAAAGTACAACAAATTACAAAATGTCATCGGGTTGCCTCCCGGATAGCGCTGGTTTATAATGGTCCCGCACGACCGTCGTCAAGGCTCAAATCACGTCCAATTAGGCCAAGGTTGTTGGCCACTCGCAAAACTTTCACTTGGCGAAATAGCATCAGTTCGCTTTAAAACTCGACCGTCCCGAGGAAGAGCAGCATAGTCCATCACGCAGGGAACTCCATCGCGAAATGGCTCTCCATAACAACTCCGCGCGCCACGCACCGCAGGCCGCGGGTCTCCTCCTCCATCGCCAGGATCATAGACATCCGCCCTCGTGAGCTTCCGTTCCCCCAAACCAGGATCGTAGCCAACCTGCGTAAGACCTGCACATGAAAAAGCAGAAGAAACAACCTCAAAAGAGTCTCCAGTAGAGTGAGACGTAGGGGCAAGGTCAATAGCAGCAACAGACTTAGGCTGCATAGGGGAGCGAGAAAGACTAGACTTAGTGTAGGTAAGCTTTTCACCCCCACCGAGAACGTTAGCGTCTTATTCCCCACATCGATAACTGCACCAGCAGTGTGCAGAAAAGGTCGACCCAAAATGATAGGAATGTGAGGGTCCTCGGGTATGTCTAAGACCACAAAGTCAACGGGGATGTAAAACTTCCCTACCTTAATCGGGACGTCCTCTAGGATACCTAGGGGTCTCTGCACAGTCCGGTCAGCCATCTGCAACGTCATAGAGGTCACTCCTAACTTAGTCATGTTTAGCTTCTTACAGATGGAGTAGGGGATGATACTCACACTAGCCCCGAGATCGCATAAGGCGTTCTGCACGACATATTTCCCTATAGAACAAGGGATGGAGAAGGTCCCGGGGTCACTCAGCGTCGGGGGCGAACTACCCTGCAAAAAAGCACTATCCTCCCCCACAAAAGACACAGTCTCGGTCCCATTGATGGTGCGCTTCCTAGAGATGACCTCCTTAAGAAACTTGGCATACGCAGGAATTTGCTTAACTAAATCGATAAATGGAATATTTACCTGCAAAGTTTTGAGGATCTCAAAGAACCTATCATGCTTGGGGTCCACGGTAGCCGGTCGTACACGACTCGGGAATGGGAGCTTGATCTGTATCGGCGGCGAAGGAGTAGCAACAGGAGCACCAGAATGAACACCCGAACCATCCTTAACAGCAACATCACACGGTTTGACCGTGTTGTTCGCCCCACTCTTCTCCTCGTCCTCCGGATGCTTCGGGCCATCATAAACTGTACCACTACGCAGCGTAATAGCACATGCTGTATCATGAGGAGGGTTAGGAGGATTACCTTGGGGTGGTAGGGTACCCTGCTGACGAGATGCCTGCGAAGCGGCAAGCTGAGCCACTTGGTTCTCCAACATTTTGATTGCAGCATCCTTGGCTTGATCACTCTTTTGCACATGTTGCAGCATCATTTCTTCTGACTTCTGCATACCCATCATCATTTGCTGCATTTGCAACATCATGGCCTTAGTCTCGGCCAAAGGATCGGGTACCGGGGTAGCTGGAGGGGGTGTGTAGGTGGGTTTTTGGTAGTTGGGTGGAGGTGGTTGGAAGTTTTTGTGAGGGGGGATGTAGGGTTGGTTCTGTGGAGGTGGTGGAGTCGGGTTTAGCACGTTTTGGTACGATATGATAGGAGTGATCGGTCGTAACCTGGCTGGTTTTGGTAGGGCAGGTTTTGAGAATAGGATTGATAAGCATAAACCTGCTCTTGGGGTGCAGCATACCCCGTAGTATAACCTGAATCATGACCCATGACAGCATTTACATGAGCACCCGAAGAAACACCCTTATGCAGCAGATCAATCGTCGTGGTTAGCGCGGCAACTTGACTAGTGAGCGCGCTAATGCTCTCCTTATCACGGTCTTGGTGAGCCAACCGTGAATTACCCCGTGGCTTCCCAAATTGAGATAAATGCATTGCCATCTCCTCGATCAAACCCCAAGCCTTATCATCATCGACGTTATTAGCGAAACGTCCGTCTGCAGCAGAATCCAAAATGGCACGGCTCTCAGCATATAAGCCGTTATAGAATGTCATGATCACCAACCAATCATTTAACCCGTGGTGAGGACAATCGCGGATAAGCTTCTTGTATCGCTCCCAAGCTTCAGCGAAAGATTCATCAAACGTTTGCTTGAAGCTTTGAATTTGACTTCTCATTTGGTTAGTACGCTCGGGAGGGTAGAACTTGGAGTAAAAAGCAAGGGCTAACCCGCTCCAATCAGTGATGCCAGCCGCCTCATTGTTGAGGTCCGTGATCCATTCACGGGCTCGATCCTTCAACGAAAAAGGGAATAGCATTTCCCTTATCCGTTCTGGTGATCCCTACCTACTTGATCGTGAAGCGATGGTCGGTAAACACTTGCATATGCCGACCCGGGTCCTCGGTGGGATAACCACCAAACTGATTCCGCTCCACCAAATTTAGAAAGGCGGGGCAAATCTCAAAGTTGCCCTGCAAGGTAGCGGGCATCGTGAATCCATTCGGAATGGATTCCGTCTTTGGGAGCGAGTGACTAGATAATTTAGGCATAGTCACTGGCGGTGGAGATAATGGAGTAACGGGAGGTGTGTCCTCTTCGTAGGACGATTGCGTAGCACTAGACGACGCTTCCTCGGTATTAAGATCAACGATTTGAATTGCTTGCTTGCGTAGTCGATGTAACGCTCGTTCAGGTTCGGGCTCAAAAGGCACTAGAGTCCGAGGTGACCTGTGCATAAACAAAACTACAAGCAAATGATAAGAAACGGTCTCAAGGAACTAGGTTCCTTGAGACAAGAGAGAAAAACCAAAGTAGAAACTATAACTAGCTAACCGTCTCCCCGGCAACGGCGCCAAAATTGATGAGGCTAAAGTCGCGTCACCTCAGTCAAAATAAACCTAAGGTCAACTAACTGAGTAGCTAGTGGCAGTAGGGTCGAGATCCACAGAGAGAAGGAGTAGTCAAAGATATGCTTAGTGATCTAGGTCAGTCTCAAGTAACTAAAGTCGGTGTTTTTAAGAGAACTAAACTAAAAGCAGTAAATAAAAGGTATAGAAAATGAATGAGAGGGAGATTAGGGCATCAGGGTCATGTGACATCGATTCAGAACTCAACTCGGAAGGAAATTCAATCAATTGAAAGCATGCAGATGATTAGGTTTTGGGAAAACGCTCTCTCGAGTCAATTTCAACCTTAAGCAAATTTAGCGGGCTCTCGCTACGTACTAAATTCAACTTATCAATTACGCGTGAGTCTAGTTTCAATTAGGCTTTCGATTTTAAACTGAAACAACCTAAATTCAATTCAATAAAGGCGTCCCTAAATTCAATTGATAATTAAAACGCGCAGGAAGAAATCAATTGCACAAATTCAATCAATATAAACGATTAAAACATGTTCTGAATCAATATCACAATCACCTTAAACCCTAATTTAGAATTAGCTATGCATAATCAAAACTAGAACAAAGCAATTGAAATAATAAAGAGAAGACATGATAAAGCAAGAACAATAGATTAAACCAGGAGAAATCAATAATTGCAATGTAAAAGATCGAGTCTTGAAGGATGAATTCAATCTAAACCTAAGAGTTTTTAAGTTTGAAAGGAGAGAAAAACTAATTCTAAACCTAGGCTGAAATATAAAATGAAAAGCCTCCGTCTAAAACCTAACTCGAGTCTATTTATAAGAGTACGAAAATCCGGAGAATAAACCTAACAGAACCGATCGGTTCGGGTCAGAACCGATCGGTTCAAGTGGTGGAACCGATCGGTTCCAGCCAAACCGAGCGGTTTTAACAACTGCAGCAACTTCCAGCAACTTCAGCACTTGATCCACGTATCTAGAACCTATAGGTTTGCTCTGAACCTATAGGTTTGACGTCCCGAATTGTCGTATGACTTCCGAATCGACTCTCGGGCTTCGTCTTGACTTCACGATACTCGATAATGCTCCATTTGACTAAGGTTTTAGCTCAGGACCGCCAAAACCTGCAAAATACACACGAGGAACAATAATATCGCAATATAAAGCAAGTAGCTACTAAGACAATAATGAAATCGAGCAAATGTGAGCTAAATGCAACTATATCGGGGGCATATAATCAATATAAACGACATGTATCAAACTCCCCCAAACCAAACCTTTGCTTGTCCTCAAGCAAACAGCGTCGGAGAAAATCAAAGTATCCAAATTAATCACGCCGGCATCTCAAAGTTGACGACCCATACACATGAACTTACAACCATAGTCTATTTCACCGAGAATAGAGCACAAGTCTCAACCATTCACACCAACATCGTTTTACTAGCTTCTCACGCTTTCGCAAAAATTTAAACTAACGATAATTGGATTCGAGCAAGGCCAACCGAGCATACCACTTTCCATTCCATCCTTCTTACCACAACATTCCATTTTTTTTTTTTTTATCTTTTCTTTCTTTTTTTTTTCTTTTTTTTTTTCGCGCAAATGTGGAGCATCCCTCGTATGTTGTACCGTTTAGCTTGACGTTCACTCGGTAAAAATCGAGCTCGGGTAAACATATTTCCTTAAGGGTGACATCATTGCTCATACTCTCGGTCGCAACCAAATTCATGGCCACTGTGGTTACTCAAGTCAATGAGTCCTCTCCGAGAGCATCGAAGCATTGCTCCAACATAAATGAATCATTCCATAACATTCCGCAAACCAACTTCCCAACATACCACAGGCCAATGCCTCGCAAGAATACCAATATCGAAAGTAAAAGGAACGAAAGGCGATAAGAATTAAGCAAATACAAGTGGGCTAGCGTTTGAGGCTCGCAATCTATTTCTAGGAAACAAACATATAGTGCAAGCTACGACGATAGATTTTCAACTCGGAGATGCCAAAGATCAAAATAAGGACACTAATCAAATCTCCGAACTAGACAATTCAAATCAAAATAAGCTTGGAATTTTCAAAATTTTTTAAAATAAAGCACACAAATTGAAAAATGCAAATAAATAAGAGCGAAAGAGCTTTCCTCCCCCAAACCAGAATCACACATTGCCCTCAATGTGGAAAACAGCACAACCACAAGCATAGAAGGACAAACAAAAGACGGGAGTAGGAAAATTAAAGCGAGGAAACGAGGGAAAAGGAGTGAAGAAAGCTCACATTATCAAGGTGGAGCTCCCCCAAACCGAAGCATGGAGTGCGGCTTATGATCCACGAATATGCGTCCATTCCAGTCCAGCTATGAAGTACTTCGGAGTAGCATGCGAGAGGAGGTGAGGCCGAATCAGTAGGAGGGGGGGTCGGCCAAGGCCTTCTTCGAGGCCGGTCTCAAAAATACTAAGGACAAGAGTCCATAAGTACCTGCATGCTACATCAATAATAAATCCCTCATCCTCACGCGCTCAACAAAAGTCTAAAATGTCATCAAAAGCAAACAAACCAAAGTAAAGTACAACAAATTACAAAATGTCATCGGGTTGCCTCCCGGATAGCGCTGGTTTATAATGGTCCCGCACGACTGTGGATACCCATATCCGTACCCTCCCAAACAAAACCCTGTGATGTATCACGGACTTTTATTACGCATGCTTTAACGTTGACTTATACGGTTCTAACTAATGTCGAATTCATTTTGAGTCGTTTTAAATGTTAAAATGTTTAGGTCGCATCACATCACACTTAAATAAACGTTCATTTTGTCCATTTGGAGTCTAGCTAGGTCCTCGTCCTGCTTCATTTGGCATGAGCTTCGCATTTGCACTACAATTAGTCATTTTACATTAACAAGGTCTGATTCAGCATTCCTAAATTCCTAAATTTAGGCCAGGTAGCTAAAACCGCTATTTAGCCCCCTCTTACACAAAATACAGCTTCACGTCTTAGCTTATTTCACAAATCTATGCAAATACACCCTTTTCATTTTTCCGGGTCTCGGGCCCGAAACCGAGCCCAAACCCAAGCCTTTGGCCCGCACTCCAAAGCCCTGAACACCACAAAATATCTCAGGATTATCCTAGCTGTTTTCTTGAGCCACACGTCCAAATTATCACGTAATCTTTCAAAGATTTCGTCAAACCGAAACTAGGAAATTAGGCCTAGAACCACACCTCCAAACCGCACAGCCTTATGCGGTTTGGAGGGGAAACCGCATAAGCTTATGCGGTTTGCCCTGGCAACCGCATAAGCCTATGCGGTTCCTCGGCTTGTTTTTATTCCCTGCTTTCCTAATTTCTCCGAGGTTTTTAGTATATATAGAGCCCTATACCCGACCTCATAACACACGATTTACCATCAGATTTCACATCTTACACACTTCTAAACACCCTCAAAGCCTCACGCACTCAAATCCTTGAGTTCAACACACCATCTCGTGTTGAATTCATCCTCCTTTCAAGTTCAAGAAGCGAAGCTCTGCCCAGATCTGAAGCGTCAGGACAAGGTAGGTACCGATCCACTTGGATCAAAGCTTTTTCTTATTTTCTATGGACTAACAAAGGGGTCTACACTCTAGCGCCCCCCCCGGCTTTGGCACCCGAGCGCGCTTGCCTTCCAAGTGTTCTTATTACTTCGGGTACACTCCATATCCGATGACACGCCAAAGTCGCATAAGCAACCGACCTTTTAAAATAAACCAATGGACAATTGAACTTTATTTTATTTGCATGCATCTTGCACCCTTTCTGTCTTGCATTAAATCAACTTAAAACAATGAATTCGACCTTTAACTGAACCGTATTCGTTAACAAGTTAAACATGCTAAACTGAGGGTTTTAATCAATCTTTTTGCATCTGCATCTGCATTCTTTTACAAACTTATCGCACTTGTACGTAGCGATAACATTAGCTCAAATATCATCTTACAAGGATTGTTCTAGGTCAGTAGAGGCTATTTTTACATAGGCTTTTCTAAAAGGTTTTCATAAATCATTATTTGAATTAACTCTTTTTCTAAAGTACCCTCACCCCGAATCCAATCTGGTTTCACAAGCCTTAGATCTAGGGGTGTCGGCGTGCTCCAAAATCTAAGAACATGTTTTTAACTTAGAACATGGTAGCAGGTTCCTATTTTCCGCGATAAATAGGTGGCGGCTCCATAACAGTTCTTAAAGGTTTTTCCAACTTAATCTTTTTTAACTTTAAAATCCGCCCTTAAGCAAGACGCCGAGTTGGGTCCGATCCCGGGTTCCACAGTTTGGCGACTCCGCTGGGGACATCTTATTTTTAAAACTTAAAACTAGCTTTTTCTTTTTAAAAATAAGGAGGTGAAACTTGAAAGCCTTGAACAATCCTTGTATACATATTTGAGCTATGCACATTCGTTTAGAGTCCATTCCTTTTGGAATCTAGGCACCCTTTACACCCTTGAGAGGTGGTTCCAACACGCAGGCTTGTCCACTCGATAAAGCACGTGCAGGACTAACTTTCCTCTCTCCCCTCCACGGCTTGCCGTAAACGGCTATCTCGACCGCCCAAAGGTCGCCTTCAGAAAACCTATCGCCCCGGCGTAAGGAAATGAAGGGGTTAAGTATCTGCCAAAGCGTACTCGAGGTAGTTGGAGGTGTACCCGACCGACTCATTTTCACCCCTTTTTGAGTCATACGTACAAGTTCGAGGCTATGCACTCCATGGTCTTTTTCAAAACGAGCATTTGCATTCATATCTTCGAAAACTCGCTTAAACGTTTCAAAGATAAATGAACCTAACATCTAACACCTTTTCAAACAAAACTATCGCGAATTTTTGAAACAAGCTTTTTCAAAACTTCCCTTTTTCACTAACAAGCAAAAACCCGAGCAAGGATTAAAACCCGAGCTCGTGGATTTCAATCCCCTAGGTCATACGGCCTAGGTTCTACATTTAACATCCTCGGTTCGACTTGCTAATCACTCTCGAGCCGAATCCTTCTTCTTTTACACATCCGACTCGAGCTCACCTCGGTAAATCACCGACATCAGTTCGACGGGTGCAAAGCAAAACGTTTTAACATCGAGACGAGACGCGCGCACGCATCCTCGCCTCAAAAGCTTCCTCTAGCAAAACCTTTTTCGAAAATCTCCTCTTTTCAAACATAAAAGGTCTTTCTAAACAAGGAAATGAGCTAAAATGAATGCCTAAAATGAATGTGAGTCTAGTGGGTCGAGTCGTGTCGCTAATGCAAAGTGAAATGCAGGCCTCAGCTGATTACTCACCATGAATCGCATCATCACCCCTTCCTTCAAACGCTCCTCAAAGATGGCTAACCTCAACAAGTTGAAAACCCTCCGTCACCGCATTGATCAGCTCACCAAAAACATTGACAACTTGAAGGCCTTGCATCAATTCGAAGTTGCACGTTTGGAACAACGCTCCAAGGCCAACAAGCATGTCTCCCTCCACACTCTTGTCACCCAACTCCAAAGGGACGAGGAAGATTTCACCCAATATCTCGTCCGTTGGAGAGGATTACTTGCTCGGGTTCCGAATCCTCCGCACGAAGACGAACTCATGTACACATTTCTCGGTAGCCTACGACCCGAGTGGCGAAAACATTTTGATTACGGCGACGCCGAGAATTTCGAAGAACTCATTGAAATTGACCTCGGAGCCCAAAGCAACCCCACAATCTATGACAATCCGGCAATCTTCCTCGGATCAGCACCCGTCATGGATTGCTCCTACTTGGTCACACCCACCAACAACCAAATCAATGGGGTCCAGTTCGGTGATTTAAGACGAAGAGTGGCCACCCACTAACAAAGCGGTAGCTCAACTCTCGACTACTCCTTCCTCGAATAAAAACAAAAGCAACAAGAAGGGAAAGAAAAAGAAGGGCAACAAACCAAAGCAAAGATGAAAAAGAAAGGCGGCGGTCCAAAGTAAAGATCAAGAAGAAAAGGGCAAGCGGCCGAGAAGGAAAAACCAAGACGAGGTTTCACACCTCACACGCTCCGGCCGTCCTTATCAAAATATTTTCACCGATTTAGTACGCCCAAAGCAATCATGCCGAGAAAGGCAAGGCCGCACTCCAGAAGACGCTCCTTCCACAAGCACACCCTCTACATCCACAAAGAATCCCATCACCAAACACGAGTGAGGTGCTTCAAAAGCAACTCGCTCGCACAAAAGCCGATGTTTCCATCTGGGCCCTTTTACGAGACTCAGCTGAACATAGGAATGCATTCATTCGCGCTCTGCAAATAGCATGTGCAGACGCTGAGATCTCTCCAGACCAAATGGTCAGCCATGTCACTAGGGATTGGTTACCGGGAGCTATCACCTTCTCAAACGACGATCTCCCCGCATTTGGATCAAACCACAACCTCGCCCTATACATCAGCGTTGAATGTATGAAGAAAACTTTGCCCGTGTCCCTTGTTGATAACGGCTCTGCAGTCAATGTTTTACCATTGGCCACCGCACACCGTCTCCGCCTATCCGACAAAGACTTCACCCCAAGCATGGACGGAGTCAAAGCTTTCGACGGAACCCGACGTCACGTGAAAGGAACCATTTCTCTTCACATACGCACTGGTCCCATAGAAAGAAAAGTCGAGTTTCAAGTCATCGACATGACCCCTTCCTATAACATACTCCTGGGACGACCATGGATTCACTCCACCAAAGCCATAACTTCTACTCTACATCAAAAGGTTAAGATCCCTCTCAACGAGGAAGTCATAACCTTGAATGCCTCAAACTTCCGTGCCCTCTTCGATACACCAAAAGAGCCCGGTCTGCCAAATTGTGGTGAACCCATGAAGACTTATGTGGTTTCGACTTCGAAGTTGGCGCCATCACGCGTACACCAATCAAAACCTACAAACCCTTCAAAACAACAAACAACAATAGCCTTTGGCTCACCATGGGCCTAGGCTACAAACCCAAGGACGGTGACCAAGAGCGAATGGTCAAAGAAGTCCAAAAACGAAAGTCAACCCACAAGGTTACCCTACGACCTTACATCCTTAACTTAGACGCATATTTCACCCCAGGGGGAAAAGTCGACGGAAATACCTCCCTTCGAGACCTCATCCACACATCCGAAGCCTGCTACTCTAGTGAGGTCGAGCGTAATGCACCTCGGACCCCACCGGGCATCAAAAATGAAGAGATCGTCGCCACTATCATGCGTGATCGACGTTTCGACCCCAACCAACTCATAGCCGACGCCACTGATAAAACCCTTAATGGATGGTATAAAACGCTGAAGTGGACCGATGCACAAGGCCACCATTTTCAGCTTATCACCGGCGAAGGACCGCTCTTCGACCACATCACCAACCTCAAAAACAAAGAGGCAAGCACCCCAAGCAACTCAAGCACCCCAAGCAACTCAAGCACCTCAAGCAACTCAAGCAGCTCAAGCAGCTCCTCAAACAGCGAAGACGAAGAAGAAGAAGAAGAAATTCTTTTAACTTCTAATGCTCTAAGTGTCGGGTCATCTGTCGACCCATCTATCCTAGACTCTAGCTTTAGTTTAGACTTTCTTTTTACGGAGGCTAGCTCCAAGCAACTTTCTGAATTGTCGAATAATTCTTCTCAAAATAATGAAATGAATAAATTTGCTTACGCCTTGTCTCAAGTTAAAACAAACAACAAAGCACAAACATCTAACAATCAACAAGCAACAAACAACACACAAAATACAAAAGGCACCAACTCATGCGATAAAAATGAACAATCTCTAAACAAATACATTGCAAACATTGTTTCTCCCAAAACACAGGACCCTATCATCGAGGAAACCACAACCATAAACGTGGGAACCCCCGAAGAACCAAGGGAATTACAACTAGGTGCCTCGCTAGACGAACACGAGCGCACCCAATTTACACAACTCCTAAGCGAATTCAAGGACGTATTCGCTTGGTCATACAAAGACATGCCCGGCATCGAACGAAGCATCGCCGAGCACCGCATCCCCATCAAACCCTAAGCATAAACCCATCAAGCAAAAGCTAAGGAGGCTACGTCCCGAATGGTCCCTTATGGTCAAGGAAGAAATCGAAAAACAACTACAAGCCGGTTTCATCCAAGTCATCGAGTATCCTGAGTGGGTCTCAAACATGGTCCCAGTCCTGAAAAAGAATGGCAAAATTCGAGTATGCGTTGACTTTCGCGACTTGAACAAAGCTAGTCCTAAAGATGACTTTCCATTACCCCATGTGGACGTCCTTGTCGACGACACCGCTGATCACGCCCTCCTATCCTTCATGGACTGATTCACGCAGCTACAATCAAATCAAAATGTCACTGGAAGACATGGCAAAGACGGCCTTCATTACACCGTGGGAGACATACTGCTACACAGTTATGCCCTTCGGCCTAATCAATGCTGGCGCTACATACCAACGCACCGCTACAACCCTTTTACACGACATGATGCACAAAGAAGTCGAAGTTTACGTCGACGATATGATCGTAAAGTCAAAGGAGAGAAGTGGTCACATCACTAACCTCCGCAAGTTCTTCACTCGCCTACGGCAATACAAAATGCGCTTAAATCCCCAAAAATGTACTTTTGGAGTCAAATCCGGCAAACTACTAGGACACGTAGTGAGCCAAAGAGGCATCGAGGTTGACCCCTCGAAAGTCAAAGCAATCCTCGAAATGCAACCCCCGAAGAACCTCGACGAGATTCGAAGTTTCTTAGGCCAAATCCAATACATCTCACGCTTCATCAGCAAACTGACCATGATATGTGAACCAGTTTTCAAGAAGCTCAAGAAAACCGACCACGTTGAATGGGACGAGGAATGTCAAAAGGCATTTGACAAGGTCAAAGAATTGCTAACTAACCCGCCGGTTCTACAACCACCCCAAGAAGGTTTACCCTTATCCTTATACCTTACAACAACACCCACCGCCATGGGCGCCATGCTCGCTCAAGAAGCAAACGGCGAAGAACGCGCAATCTACTACATCAGTAAAAAGTTTCTCGATTACGAAACTCGATACTCACCCGTCGAGAAGAGTTGCCTAGCCTTAGTATGGTCATCCAAAAAACTCCGTCACTATATGCTAGCACATCAAACAAGGGTATATTCCACAATGGATCCCGTAAAATACCTCTTCGAGAAACCTGTGCCTAACGGACGAATGGCCAGATGGACATTGCTCCTAGCCGAATTCGACCTTAAGTATGTACCCCTCAAAGCAATTAAAGGACGAGCAGTCTCCGATTTTCTAGCCGAAAATGCAATCACCGAGCAACCAATCATAGACACCACGTCCCTTCCAGACGACGGGATTTACAACATCGACCAAGAACAATGGGAATTATACTTCGATGGTTCATCCAACTATCGAGGTTGCGGAGTAGGAATACTTCTCATATCCCCAAATGGCGAACACACACCCTTATCCATTAAACTGGACTTCGACGTAACAAACAATGCAGCAGAATACGAAGCATGCTTGCACGGTCTCCAAGCAGCGCTTGTACTCAACGCCCGCAACATAAGAGACTATGGGGACTCCTCCCTCATAATCAACCAAGTATCCGGAGCATGGAAGATACTTAACGAAAACCTAGCATTATACCAAAACAAAATACAAGAACTCATAAACGAATTCTATCACGTAGAATTCATACACCTCCCACGCGAAGAAAACCAATTCGCCGACGCGTTATCCAAACTCGCGTCACTAATCAACATACCCCCGGGGATGGAAACGCTCCCCATTGTCGTGGAACGACGGAACGAACCCGCCTACATCTGTGACATTGAAGCCGAGGAAGAACAAACCGACCCTTGGTACCAAGCAATCATCAACTACAAAACAAACGGTGAATACCCACCAAACATTGACAAACGAGCCAAGCGAGCCCTACGCCTATTATCGTCACAATTCGTGCTGGAAATGGGCAAACTACTCAAAAAGACACCCCAAGGCACACTACTCTTATGTGTCGATCACAAAAAAGGACACGAAATCATGTCCCAAGTACACGATGGCGAGTGCGGACCACACATGAACGCACGAGCCATGTGCAAACAAATCATAAGGCTAGGATGGTACTGGACAACCATGGAAGCCGACTGCGCAAAATATGTCAAACATTGTCATAATTGTCAAATCTTTGCAAACATACAACACATACCTCCCTCACCACTATACAGTTTAACCTCGCCATGGCCCTTCTCCACATGGGGAATTGACGTCATTGGCAAAGTACAACTCGTAGGAGCAGGAGGACACTGCTTCATCCTCGTGGCCATCGACTATTTCACCAAATGGGTTGAAGCCGCATCGTACCGCAAGCTAGGCACAAAAGAAGTCGCAAAATTCATGCAAAACAACATCATTTGTCGCTATGGCATACCACACGAGTTCATTAGTGACCAAGGCACGCACTTTCAAGGAGAAGTCGAGCCACTTCTTCTCAAATACAAAATACAACGACACAAGTCATCACCCTATCGACCGCAAACCAACGGCGCAGTTGAGGCAGCAAACAAAACCGTTGTATCAATCCTTAAAAAGATGATCGACACCTGCCACGACTGGCCCCACAAAATCCCATTTGCATTATGGGGATATCGCACCACAATCCGCACACCCACGTGCATGACACTTATTTCCTAACCTACGGGATGGAAGCCGTTCAACCCGTAGAAATCGAAATGCAATCCCTTCGAATCCTCATGGAAGCAGACATTCCCGAAGCCGAATGGGCACGTGAACGCTACGAACAACTCATTCTCTTAGACGAAGACGACTACATTCACTAAGTACACACCGAATGTATCAATCTCGCCACAACGCGCTTACAACAAAGCGGGTCAAACCACGAAACATTAAAGTGGGTGACCTAGTACTCAACCGTCCGAGCACCATTACCACCGACCCAAGGGGAAATTCAAACCCAATTGGGCGGACCGCATTTGGTCAAGGAAATCCTTCCCGGAGGAGCCGTGAAACTAACTGACCTTGACGGTCAAGACTTCCGACTGCCAACAAATCTTGATCAACTCAAGAAATACTACCCTTAAACAAATTTGCAATGTACTTCACAAAAAGGACAAAACTCGCTCTCGCATGAATGAACTACGCTCGGTTTGATTCCACGCACTGTGGATACGTAGGCAGCTTTGCAAAGAGCTCAACCGAATCACACGAACTACGCCGGTTTGATTCTGTATTCAAAACGCAGATACGTAGGCAGCTTGTCAAAAGTACAACCGAACTTTTTCTAGCACGCATGCCCAAAGCTTAAAAAGGTCAAGGGCGTTGCACTCACAAAATGACACGCTCAAAGCTTAAAAAAGTCGAGAGCACAGTCAACACAAAACAAAACACAAATCCAAGTCCGAAGCTTAAGAAGGTCGAGGACATTAAAGACAAAACAATTCAAAGCGCACAAGTCCAAAGCTTAAAAAGGTCGAGGATTTAAGACAAAACAATTCAAAGCGCACAAGTCCAAAGCTTAAAAAGGTCGAGGATTTAAGACAAAACAATTCAAAGCGCACAAGTCCAAAGCTTAAAAAGGTCGAGGATTTGAGACAAAATACAAGTGTTCGAAGCTTAAAAAGGTCGAGAACATTTCAAAACAAAACAAAGAAAACAACGAGACAAGACAAAAGCAAATCAATTCTATTTTATTACTTTATTTAGACTTTTCCGCAATTTAGAAAGGAGCTAGGAACAAGCCTCCTTAGCCCTTTATTCAAATCTAAAACATGTATTTAAATAAAGGAATCTTTCTAAACTAAACAAAACAAACTACTCAAGTCTTTTTCTGACGCTTCGGGTTGACCTCTTCATCTTCAAGAGGCCGATCCGCCACAACTTTCGACCTAAGGACGGGAGTAGATCTCTCAAAACCTGGGGGCTCGATCGGATCCTCATCCCGCTTCAACCTGGGCTCCCCGATCCTTGGCCCTAGGCGATCTTTAACGGTCACCTTCGGTCCAAGCCTTTCCCGCGCCGGTCTCGAAGAAGAAACACCTGCACCAACAGTACAAAGATCACCATAGTCCCTCCTTTCGCGCACCGCCTCATACGCCAAGGAGGGCCTTGGCCCATTCTTTTCCCTCCTCCTTTGATTCTCACGTTCCTTAGGATCATTGGAACGGTACCACCGTGTATAGAAGTCCGTAACACGGCTAGACTCTATATGCTCCGGCACAGCCCAAGTAACACGATCCGACCACCCTCGGATCCAAGCATCAATCATCTGGTTGTTTAGGACAACAACCCCTCCAACCTGCGTATCCTGATCCGGAATAGTCTGCGCAAGCCCGATTTGCCTCTTCAAGCGAAGAGGATGAATCCATACACCCCGTTCAAAACCGCACAACATCAACCCACGAGCCGCGTTCGCTAATCGGTGCGGGTTACCTCCGTAATACCCCACCACGAAACATACCAACGAATGCTGCTCTCCCTCACGAACCCCCGGTAGTAGTTGAGCGAACGCTCCCGAGGGTTAGCCCAATCCATCTTCCGAGACGTCGTCCCCGCCGCCTTGAAGACACTTCCAAGGGGAAGAGCTCTATACACTCAGCCTCTCCATGAGCCAAACGTTGAGAATCCTAGCGCAACCCCTGTACGAGCTCAGACGATTAGCATAACGGTCATCTAAGCCCAGTATAGTCTCCGCTAGGATCAATGCAGAAGGATCATGTCCCCTCTCCATCTCTTCGACAACACGAGCATACCTCGCGTTCCCGAACACCCCGTCTGGCATGGACCCCGCAAAAGCATAACGATGAACCAAACAAAAAGCAAGGGCCCTCCGCCTAGAACGGTCCGAAATACTAGTATCAGCCTTATTCATATATCGTTGACACAAGAGAAGCATGTTTACCTTGCCTCCCTCAAACAAACCTACAGCATGAGCGTTTGTCATCCCAAGGAAGTTTCGCAACATCCCGTTGTAACAAAGCTCACTCCTCACGACCACAGGAGTAGTCCGTTTCGACCATCCAGCAATGGCCGAGAACTCCTCCATCAAAGGACACACCTCCCCCCCGGGAAACCTAAAAACATGCAAGCTAGGATCCCAATAATCTAAGCACGAATCAAGGAAGTCTACATCGACTTTCATTTGACGAAAGCCAATAAATACACCCGCACCGTCATCATACACCGCCTTCTTCATTGCCGAACTCAAGGAAGACGTCCACCTCTTCAAAAGAGCATCAAAATGCTCCTCCATTTTCTTGGACACAAAAACAAAAAAAAACTTTTATAAATATACCCAATATATTTGTGAAAGCAAAATCCTAAAGCAAAAGCACAAAGAAGAGAAGTGATTGTGAATGAAGATTATGGCACGCACCCCCTCTCCTTATATAGGAAAACAATGTCCGAAATATGGAAATACAGCGCTAGCAGCCAGGCCAGCAAACCGCATGGCTCTATGCGGTTTGCACACCAAACCGCATAAGCCTATGCGGTTTTCCCCTGCAACCGCATAAGCCTATGCGGTTTCAGGGGCTGGTTTTTCTCAAAATTTTCCTAATTTCGTCTTTCCTAAAACACTACAACCTACTTTGGGCTACGACATTCTTTCGTTGTTCCCCATACATCAACATCACGCTTCACTTTAGCAATTCCGATTCTTACCACGAGTCAACGCATAACATTTTTCGCATTCACACGAGCTCATTTCGCATTTAAAATGAACTTTTTGCAAAACATTTTCACAATCTAAAATGAACATCAACGCATCCCACTCGGGAATCATATCATTTCTTCAACCAAGCCCACCAAACAGGTTTACCGACGAAGTTCAAGCTACAACAACAAAGTTCAAAGTTCAAGCTACAACGACATGTACATAAAGGTTCATACAATCTTTAAATACACAAATTCACTCGGGGTGACGGCGCCGATACTCGTCGAACTCACGCCGAATCTGAGCCGTCTCAGCTCGGCTCGACACAACCGGTATGTCTGCTCGGCCAAGCCATCCTCCACCTGTTGGCTATACGCCATAGCTTCTTATGCGCCTCTTTAGCCACCTGTGAAACACAACACAAACACAGTTCACACTTTTCTCCATTTTGCCTTAATTTCACTCAAATTAAGTCAAACTTAGGGGGAAATTTCAAAACAAACGCAGTCCCACTTTACCTTAATTTCACCCAAATTAAACCAAACTGGGGGGGATAACACAAAAAACGACTCTCACAAGTTTGATCATCGATATACTTCATACCTCGATCAAACTGGGGGCTTATACACATACATACAATCACACAGGTACATACCTTCTTCACCTTGCTCGTCCAGCTGTCCATGCCCGCGTCAGTAGTCACCGGCAAGTACGTCGGCAAAACAAAGGTACGACGGACGCCCGAGTCATCATACTCGATAGTAGTAGGGAAGTCATCAGGCTGCTCTGCCATCTCGGGATCAAACTCCTGCAAAACAAATACAAAACGCACACGTCAGGGAAATTTTTCGCAAAAATTACCTTACGCACCCCAAACACCGAAGCACACATACCTCTATCGGCCCACAAGCAAGCCGAGACTGAGCAAAATGGGCATAGTCTTCCCCAGGACAGAGGAGACTCACTGACTCTCCCTCTCCATACAACGCTACACGATCCTGAGCAGAAACCCCTCGCTCAAACAGGACCCTCGGCGGATCCTTAGGCACCACCGGAGCTGGCCACCCTGCCTGAAAGACCAAACGCTCTCCAAGGTACCAAACCGATCCATACGGCGTCGCTATGTATAGGCGCTGGGTCTCTCGCACCGCAAACCTAGCCCTAATGCCGTCAGGAATATCCCTGTACTGGCCCCACGGGAATGGCACGAACTACAAACAAAGACAAGACAAACGCGCTCACAAATACAGATACAATACAATCATTTTAAGTACACCCTATTTAAAATGGTTCAAGCACAAACCTCATCAAATCGCATTCGGTTCAGACGATCCCTAACATCATCATACGACCAATTAAATGCGACGGTTACACATCGCATTCCCAAGTATCGCATCACGGGTACTCCCTCACGATCCGCACAGCATGTGGGGGGAGCAGAAAAGGAAAGTGGCTAAGAATCCACGACTGCACACAAGAGACAAAAACATGTTACAAGGACAAAAGACAACAAAAATGAACAACAATGCACCTAAGACAAAAACAAAACCAATACACACCTCCATCAAGAAGCCAGGCGCGACTAAGGACAGTCGCGACCCCCGATCCATGACCCGCGGTCTCACAGCATCCATGCAGAAACGAATGCACAAGCCCAGAGACGGCGTCACCCAGTCAAACGTCCCAATTGCATTCCAATCCAGGAGATGCATAAGGACCGATGTCGATGCCCGCTCACCCTTGTCGCCGAAGTACACGGCGCTCACAAACCACCACAACCACATACGAGCATTACGCTGCGTCGCTTCCACTCCGAGGGGCCCTACACAGCCTTCCCCTCAAAATACTCCAAGATATAGCTCGTCTTGAAGGTATAGGGGGGTGCACCCTCACAAATCACCTCCAAACCACCGCCAACCGCGGCAGTCACAACCTCGTCCACAACGGACGGCGCAAACTCAAAATCCATGTCGCGATCCCCAAACGGCAGCCCCGTTATGACCGCGTACTCAGACAAGGTAATGCCGGCCTCAAAGCCAGGCATATGGAACGTCGTCGTGGTGTCCCAATACCTATCCATGAAGGCCCTGATCAACATCAGGTTCGCCGTCTGCTTCTTCCACGCAATCTCCCTCCAATGGCCAACCAACGGGCCAAAAGCACTACGCAACACCCAAGCTTGCGCCCTCGGCGGAAGCCTCTCCTCAAAAGCACACATTGCGGACGAGACGCCCGAGAAAGTCCTCATCGGGTCCTTATCCCAACCCATCGTCGCTCGATAGGAAACGTGTCTCTCTGGAGCAAGCAGAAGGTTGTGGCCATCCCAACCCTTCGCGAAAGCCCTGTTCGCGCGTGACTTTCGCGGCCTAGAGCTACTCGCCCTAGGCGCGACCTCCTCGACCTCCTCGTCCTCCTCAGCAACCTCCATCTCGGCTTCCAGCTCATCCACCAGCTCTTGAGCAAGCTCGTCCTCAGGATCACGCACAGGAACATTTCTCCCACGGCCCCTACCTCGTGACTGACCACATCTCGTGGGCAGATCACGAGGGTCAGCTTCCCTCTCACTACGAGTACGCCTTAAGCCGCTCGAGCTAGAGGCTCCCTCTGTCCTCGAACTAGTACTCTTGCGAGATCTCGATCTCGTAATACGACTAGAACCTTCCCCTGCAACCAAACACAGCCATTACATACAGCTATAATACATGCAAGTATACAACTTGGCACACACATACACAAATACACACAAATAATACTCACATAATACATATACATCCCTTAACACATTGCACTATACGCCCTACAGAGCATTTTTAGGCCTAATTCATAATTAAGCCAAAAACCGTTCTCTACATTTCAAAATCACAACTTTATGGTTTCTACGCGCCATAATAGTCCCCAACAACAACCCATTACAAGCAATTGCATTTTGGTCACTCCGATCAAAAACCCCCAATTCGCCTTAATTACTCCGTATAACTACGACTTAAGACGGCGATTTGAAAGCCCTAACTCGACTTTTTCGCAAAACTAACGTTATAGGCATGCTATACTCGTTATGGGCATCCTACGCCGAAGTTTAATTGAAATTCCGGGTCGGAAAATCCGGGTTCGTTTTCGGGCCCGAAACCTAATTTGGACGTTTTTCACACAAAGACGGTCTAAATCACAATCAATTCACACATACACGTTCACAAGGGATAATGCAACACAATGACGTCAATTTCAAGCATTCAAACGGCAAATTTCAAGCAAAACTCGGGTTTTCATTCAAAACCCGTCTTTTCAACATTTCAAGGCAAAACTACCTAATTACAACGACAAATAACGTAAAAGCAAGTTCAAATGGAGCATTACCTCGTTCCATAGCAAGGCAACGCAACGAAAATGAGCAAAATCGGTTGAGAAATCGAGAAATGACGGTTTTTTGAGTTAGAAACCGAAAGTGAATGAATAAGCATGCTCACGGCTTAACTCGAGCCTTATATAGCCCCAGTAGCCAACAGGGGAAACCGCATAAGCTTATGCGGTTTGTCCCCTGAACCGCATAAGCTTATGCGGTTTGGTCCCTTGGTTTTTCTCGGTTTTTTCTCGTTTTACGCCTACTTTTCGATTCCTAATTCATTTTAGCCCCAATACAACTCCAAGTACATCCCATGCTTGGGTCAAGGCGTCACCTACAGTCCGCCATACGCGTATATCAAGCATTCAATATACGGTACAGAAGCAGAAGCACGAACGCTCTTCACGAGCATTACATCATTTTCTCCACCACGGAAGGCAATCATATGCAATTACGACTACATAGACACTCCTCGGCGAGCCTAAGCACATGCACTCTGCAATATACACCTAACTCCAAGCATAAATACTCTACAACAAGCACTTTACAACAAGCATTTAACTACAAGCATAAACGCTCCTCGGCGAGTTTAAGCACAAGCGTCCTACAAAGCACATCCAAGCATGAACCCATGGCACAAGAACACCCCTGTACAAGCATTACAACCTTTACAAATGCACTCCTACAAGACCATACATCCTACGAATGCACTCTTCACGAGGTCATACATCCAGCCCAGATACACTCACACCCTTGCACTTTAGCCCCCACGCATTGCAGCACATGCGCTCTTTCACGAGACCATACGAAGACGCTACAAGCAGCAGCACTATATGATACCCAACATATACAAGACGACGACATCAACATCAGCAAAGGCATTAGCAACAAGCACGACGAAGACATCCGGCAGGCCGGCAGGCCCTTATAGCATGCACGGACCGCCAAGTCCTTAAAATGCGCACGCCCCTCCCCGTTTAGCCCGGTTCGAAGTCCTCGTCTCACCCATGGACACATGCTTCGTTCACTGATCAGATCGAGACCGTAATGGTCCTGGATATGGTCGTGGAGTTTGACTAGCGCTCGATCAGAGCTCGATCAAGCTGGGGCTCTGTGGATACCCATATCCGTACCCTCCCAAACAAAACCCTGTGATGTATCACGAACTTTTATTACGCATGCTTTAACGTTGACTTATACGGTTCTAACTAATGTCGAATTCATTTTGAGTCGTTTTAAATGTTAAAATGTTTAGGTCGCATCACATCACACTTAAATAAACGTTCATTTTGTCCATTTGGAGTCTAGCTAGGTCCTCGTCCTGCTTCATTTGGCATGAGCTTCGCATTTGCACTACAATTAGTCCTTTTACATTAACAAGGTCTGATTCAGCATTCCTAAATTCCTAAATTTAGGCCAGGTAGCTAAAACCGCTATTTAGCCCCCTCTTACACAAAATACAGCTTCACGTCTTAGCTTATTTCACAAATCTATGCAAATACACCCCTTTTCATTTTTTCGGGTCTCGGGCCCGAAACCGAGCCCAAACCCAAGCCTTTGGCCCGCACTCCAAAGCCCTGAACACCACAAAATATCTCAGGATTATCCTAGCTGTTTTCTTGAGCCACACGTCCAAATTATCACGTAATCTTTCAAAGATTTCGTCAAACCGAAACTAGGAAATTAGGCCTAGAACCACACCTCCAAACCGCACAGCCTTATGCGGTTTGGAGGGGAAACCGCATAAGCTTATGCGGTTTGCCCTGGCAACCGCATAAGCCTATGCGGTTCCTCGGCTTGTTTTTATTCCCTGCTTTCCTAATTTCTCCGAGGTTTTTAGTATATATAGAGCCCTATACCCGACCTCATAACACACGATTTACCATCAGATTTCACATCTTACACACTTCTAAACACCCTCAAAGCCTCACGCACTCAAATCCTTGAGTTCAACACACCATCTCGTGTTGTATTCATCCTCCTTTCAAGTTCAAGAAGCGGCTCGCCGGATCTCAAGCGTCGGGAGGACAAGGTAGTGCGATCCACTTGGATCAAAGCTTTTTCTTATTTTCTATGGACTAACAAAGGGGTCTACACTCTAGCGCCCCCCCCGGCTTTGGCACCCGAGCGCGCTTGCCTTCCAAGTGTTCTTATTACTTCGGGTACACTCCATATCCGATGACACGCCAAAGTCGCATAAGCAACCGACCTTTTAAAATAAACCAATGGACAATTGAACTTTATTTTATTTGCATGCATCTTGCACCCTTTCTGTCTTGCATTAAATCAACTTAAAACAATGAATTCGACCTTTAACTGAACCGTATTCGTTAACAAGTTAAACATGCTAAACTGAGGGTTTTAATCAATCTTTTTGCATCTGCATCTGCATTCTTTTACAAACTTATCGCACTTGTACGTAGCGATAACATTAGCTCAAATATCATCTTACAAGGATTGTTCTAGGTCAGTAGAGGCCATTTTTACATAGGCTTTTCTAAAAGGTTTTCATAAATCATTATTTGAATTAACTCTTTTTCTAAAGTACCCTCACCCCGAATCCAATCTGGTTTCACAAGCCTTAGATCTAGGGGTGTCGGCGTGCTCCAAAATCTAAGAACATGTTTTTAACTTAGAACATGGTAGCAGGTTCCTATTTTCCGCGATAAATAGGTGGCGACTCCATAACAGTTCTTAAAGGTTTTTCCAACTTAATATTTTTTAACTTTAAAATCCGCCCTTAAGCAAGACGCCGAGTTGGGTCCGATCCGGGTTCCACAACGACCGTCGTCAAGGCTCAAATCACGTCCAATTAGGCCAAGGTTGTTGGCCACTCGCAAAACTTTCACTTGGCGAAATTGCATCAGTTCACCATAAAACTCGACCGTCCCGAGGAAGAGCAGCATAGTCCATCACGCAGGGAACTCCATCGCGAAATGGCTCTCCAAAACAACTCCGCGCGCCACGCACCGCAGGCCGTGGGTCTCCTCCTCCATCGCCAGGATCATAGACATCCACCCTCGTGAGCTTCCGTTCCCCCAAACCAGGATCGTAGCCAACCTGCGTAAGACCTGCACATGAAAAAGCAGAAGAAACAACCTCCAAAGAGTCCCCAGTAGAGTGAGACGGAGGGGCAAGGTCAATAGCAGCAACAGACTTAGGCTGCATAGGGGAGCGAGAAAGACTAGACTTAGTGTAGGTAAGCTTTTCACCCCCACCGAGAACGTTAGCGTCCTATTCCCCACATCGATAACTGCACATCGATGATCTGAAATCCCAATCCGGCTATGTCTTTATGTTGAATGGAGGAGCTGTTTGTTGGAAGAGCTTCAAACAGAGTGTCACTGCGGATTCTACAACGGAAGCTGAATATTTGGCAGCATCGGAAGCTGCTAAAGAAGCTGTGTGGATTCGGCAATTCTTGGATGGACTAAGAGTAGTCCCTAGTGCCGTAGATCTATCCTGTCACTGTTTATTGTGATAACAGTGGGGCTATTTTCCAAGCGAAGGAGCCCAAGTCTAGCAACAAGTCTAGACACGTTTTGAGGAAATACCACGTTATTAGAGATAATGTGGAAAGGAAGGAAAAAGATCTTTGTAAGGTTGGGACAGACGATAATATCGTTGATCCTTTAACCAAGCCTCTTTCGAGGGCTAAGCATGACGCGCACACCGCCTCCATGGGGTTGCGGCGTATGCCAGATTTCCTTTAGTTTCGTAATATGTAATAGAATGATGTATCTTATTACATATATGAAAATAACATTCATTGTTTTTATCTTAAGTCATTATGAATGCATACTTTGTTTATCCGAATTTTTTGTGTGACAACTTTGAACGTATTCAAGTGAACGGTATAAACTAAGTATTTGGTCCCTAGTCTCTCACATGAGGTGACGTCTCGGAGAGACTAGATTGCAAGTCGATCGATGGTGGGGTCAACACCATAGGGTCATATGAGATGACTGATCGTTTGCATAGGCATCGTGAAAACACTCGTCGAGGCGTTGGCGCTTATAAATTCCTTTTCAATGAGATTGAAACACAGTCGTGGTGGGAATTTCTATAGTATTCCTTTAGTCGATTCTTTGACCTGAACCGATTATGCAGTCGGTGCGGTTCCAGTGACTTTCATTTTTGTCCTAAGCCATGCCGTGAAAGGGGGTTATAAGGGCATCTTTGGGGTCATGGTGATCTGCATCATACAGTACAATCGAGTGGAAGGGAAATGTCCACCCTTGTCGGGGTAAAACATCTTTGGGCCACTCGAGGAGTAGTCGCTGAAAATGCGTGGCCACGCTCGGTAAGAATCTACGGTAGATTCCCCGGTCAGACAGCTACTCTCCTTATCGAGGAAACCACTCACGATATATATCTCAGGATGCAAGTACGACCTGTAAGACATCTTGCATCGAGTGGGGGATGTGAAACGGATATGAGAATTGGTAATGCACAACTTGTCTCGGACAAGTGGGAGATTGTTGGAGTATGTGTCCTCCACAATAGTGCGATTACTTAATAAATCTCAATTAAGGAATACATGGGGATAATCCTGTATTATTGTCAATTGATTAACGTAAATCAATAACGGTTGGCTGACTAGAGTTTGACGTGATTGTCGTGAGAACGGCGGTAATCAATTGATCCCTTTAAGTCACACCTAAAGAAACGTACTCCAAATATTTAAGCTAATTAATTGTATGAGATACGATTATATTAGTAACTTGATAATTTGACTAACGGTTAGTCGGTGAATTAATTTAGAGAGAAATCGAGTTGTGAACTCGGATGATTTAATTTTATATCGATAAAATAATTAGAGGAGATGGGAATTAGTGATTAAACGTTAATTCACTAATCGTGTATATTTTACTAATGAGATTAGTAAAAGTACATTTTTAATATATGTGTAAGTGTACATGTATATTAAGGAAGAGTTTAATTAATTTACACTTTATTATATTAGATAATTAAGTGATAAATTATATCTTTTTGTGGGACAAATATTGAAAACAAAGTGGACCCAAATAGGGGCTCATGGACCGTCCAAAATAGAGCAAGTGGGAGAAGCTTCCATTTGTTTTATTTGTTTTGTTTTCTTATATTTGGAAATGCATGTTAAACACAATCATTACATTGCATGCCATTTTTCTAACCAAGACAAAGACTCTTTCTCTCCTCTCTTCTACCAAGTAGGCCGGCCCCCCCTTAAGTGTGTTTAACACACTTCTTTTTGTTGTTTTTGCATATAAAACACAAGGCCAAGAGAGATAAGGTATATTCATGCAATTGTTATATTTATCTCTCAAACTAAAACCTCTCTAAATAATACTATTATTACTAAGAGTTAGTAATAATATTTTCACATATTATCAAGTATTACTAAGTGATTTCTAGATCAAGATCCTTAGTATTTTTGGTGTAGTTCTTGGGTGCATCTTTTAGGAGGTTTTCCTTTTTGGAAACTCGGGTTTTTGGAGGATCATCCTAATACTTTGCTCAAGATACAAAACTAGAAAGGAGTTCTAGTTTTGTGCCCAAATTTCCCTTTTGAGAAAGGTATAAATTTCTAAACTTGTAACAAAGTACATTTGTTAACAACATAGATCTTGCTAAATCAAATTAGAGTAATTTGATTTACACTAATATTTGATTAGTGAATGGGATCAGATCCCTACAGATTCGTGATATGTAATTGAATAAAGTATCCTATTACATATATGAAAATAACATCCATTGTTTAGAGTATATTTACTCTTTTAAGTAATTTTGAATGCATACTTTGTTTATCCGAATAGTTGTTGACAACATTGAACATATTCAAGTGAACGGTGTAAACTATGTATTTGGTCCCTGGTCTCTCATATGAGGTGACGTCTCGGAGAGACCAGAGTGCAAGTCGATCGATGGCGGGTTCAACACCAGTGGGGTCATAGTGATGACTGATCGTTTGCATAGACAGACTGTGAGACATTCTGTCGGGCAGTGACGCTTATAGAATTCCTTTTCAATGCGATTGAAACCTGGTCGTGGTGGGAATTTCTATAGTATTCCTTTGAGTCGATTCTTTGACTGGAAACTGATTGTCTGAGTCGGTGCAGTTTCCGATTGACTTTCATTTTTGTCCTAAGCCATGCTGTGAAAGGGGGTTATAAGGGCAACTTTGGGGTCATGGTGATCTGCATTATACAGTACAATCGAGTGGAAGGGAAATGTCCACCCTCGTCAGGGTAAAACATCTTTGGGCCACCCGAGGAGTAGTCGCTGAAAATGCGTGGCCACGCACGGTAAGAATCTACGGTAGATTCCCCGGTCAGACAGCTACTCTCCTTATCGAGGAAACCACTCATGATATATATCTTATGAATGCAAGTACGACCTGTAAGACCCCTTGCATTGAGTGGGAGATGTGAAACGGACATGAGAATTGGTAATGCACAACTTGTCTCGGACAAGTGGGAGATTGTTGGAGTATGTGTCCTCCACAATAGTGCGATTACTTAATAAATCTCAATTAAGGAATACATGGGGATAATCCTGTATTATTGTCAATTGATTAACGTAAATCAATAACGGTTGGCTGACTAGAGTTTGACGTGATTGTCGTGAGAACGGCGGTAATCAATTGATCCCTTTAAGTCACACCTAAAGAAACGTACTCCAAATATTTAAGCTAATTAATTGTATGAGATACGATTATATTAGTAACTTGATAATTTGACTAACGGTTAGTCGGTGAATTAATTTAGAGAGAAATCGAGTTGTGAACTCGGATGATTTAATTTTATATCGATAAAATAATTAGAGGAGATGGGAATTAGTGATTAAACGTTAATTCACTAATCGTGTATATTTTACTAATGAGATTAGTAAAAGTACATTTTTAATATATGTGTAAGTGTACATGTATATTAAGGAAGAGTTTAATTAATTTACACTTTATTATATTAGATAATTAAGTGATAAATTATATCTTTTTATTGGGACAAATATTGAAAACAAAGTGGACCCAAATAGGGGCTCATGGACCGTCCAAAATAGAGCAAGTGGGAGAAGCTTCCATTTGTTTTATTTGTTTTGTTTTCTTATATTTGGAAATGCATGTTAAACACAATCATTACATTGCATGCCATATTTCTACCCAAGACAAAGACTCTTTCTCTCCTCTCTTCTACCAAGTAGGCCGGCCCCGCCTTAAGTGTGTTTAACACACTTCTTTTTGTTGTTTTTGCATATAAAACACAAGGCCAAGAGAGATAAGGTATATTCATGCAATTGTTATATTTATCTCTCAAACTAAAACCTCTCTAAATAATACTATTATTACTAAGAGTTAGTAATAATATTTTCACATATTATCAAGTATTACTAAGTGATTTCTAGATCAAGATCCTTAGTATTTTTGGTGTAGTTCTTGGGTGCATCTTTTAGGAGGTTTTCCTTTTTGGAAACTCGGGTTTTTGGAGGATCATCCTAATACTTTGCTCAAGATACAAAACTAGAAAGGAGTTCTAGTTTTGTGCCCAAATTTCCCTTTTGAGAAAGGTATAAATTTCTAAACTTGTAACAAAGTACATTTGTTAACAACATAGATCTTGCTAAATCAAATTAGAGTAATTTGATTTACACTAATATTTGATTAGTGAATGGGATCAGATCCCTACAGATTCGTGATATGTAATTGAATAAAGTATCCTATTACATATATGAAAATAACATCCATTGTTTAGAGTATATTTACTCTTTTAAGTAATTTTGAATGCATACTTTGTTTATCCGAATAGTTGTTGACAACATTGAACATATTCAAGTGAACGGTGTAAACTATGTATTTGGTCCCTGGTCTCTCATATGAGGTGACGTCTCGGAGAGACCAGAGTGCAAGTCGATCGATGGCGGGTTCAACACCAGTGGGGTCATAGTGATGACTGATCGTTTGCATAGACAGACTGTGAGACATTCTGTCGGGCAGTGACGCTTATAGAATTCCTTTTCAATGCGATTGAAACCTGGTCGTGGTGGGAATTTCTATAGTATTCCTTTGAGTCGATTCTTTGACTGGAAACTGATTATGCAGTCGGTGCGGTTTAGATTGACTTTCATTTTTGTCCTAAGCCATGCTGTGAAAGGGGGTTATAAGGGCAACTTTGGGGTCATGGTGATCTGCATTATACAGTACAATCGAGTGGAAGGGAAATGTCCACCCTCGTCAGGGTAAAACATCTTTGGGCCACCCGAGGAGTAGTCGCTGAAAATGCGTGGCCACGCACGGTAAGAATCTACGGTAGATTCCCCGGTCAGACAGCTACTCTCCTTATCGAGGAAACCACTCATGATATATATCTTATGAATGCAAGTACGACCTGTAAGACCCCTTGCATTGAGTGGGAGATGTGAAACGGACATGAGAATTGGTAATGCACAACTTGTCTCGGACAAGTGGGAGATTGTTGGAGTATGTGTCCTCCACAATAGTGCGATTACTTAATAAATCTCAATTAAGGAATACATGGGGATAATCTTGTATTATTATCAATTGATTAACGTAAATCAATAACGGTTGGCTGACTAGAGTTTGACGTTATTGTCGTGAGAACGGCGTTAATCAATTGATCCCTTTAAGTCACACCTATAGGAACGTACTCCAAATATTTAAGCTAATTAATCGTATGAGATACGATTAAATTAGTAACTTGATAAATCGACTAACGGTTAGTCAATGTAGTAATTTAGAGAGAAATTGAGTTGTGAACTCGAGTGATTTAATTTTATATCGATAAAATTATTTGAGGAGATGGGAATTAGTGATTAACTGTTAATTCACTAATCATGTATATTTTACTAATGAGATTAGTAAAAGTACAATTCTTAAATATATGTGTAAGTGTACATATATGTTAAAGAAGAGTTGTGAGTTCAATTTGATAATTTGTACTTTATCATATTAGATGATTATGTGATAAATTATAAGTATTTGTGGGACGAATATTGAAAACAAATTGGACCCGTAATAGGGGCCCTAAAACCGTCCAAAGCAAGGAAGAGGGAGAATAAGATTCTCTTTTGTCTTTTTGCCTTTGTTCTTCACATGCATGTTTTACATCATGATTAAAAAGCTAGCATTTGTTCTAAACAAGGAGAGACAACTTTCCCCCTCTTCTATGCTCAAATGGCCGGCCCACATAGTGTGTTCAACACACTAATTTTCCTCTCTTTTGCTTATATAAGATGAGTAATAGAAAGAGAAGGGTGTGATGCAATTTTAATAAAAAAAAAACTCTCTAAAACTGTCACTAAATATTACTACTAATAATACTAAGAGTTAGTATGTGTTAGTAATAATATTTTCACATATTATCAAGTGCTTATTAGTGATTTCTAGATCTAAATCACTTGTAAGTTTTTGGAGTTGTTCTTGGGTGCAACTAAGAGGAGGTTTCCTATTTTGGAAACTCGGGTTTTGGAGGATCATCCTAAACTTTAGCTCAAGAAACAAAATTAGAAAGGAGTTCTAGTTTTGTGCCCATATTTCCCTTTGAGAAAGGTATAACATTTCTAAACTTGTAACAAAGTGAATTTGTTACTACACTAATATTTGATTAGTGAATGGGATGAGATCCCTACATAGTGGTGCGATATCCCCATAATGCGAATGGGATTTGGTTGGGCCAGTCGTGGCAGGTGTCGATCATCTTTTAAAGGATATTGACGACGGTTTTGTTCTTTGCCTCATTGCCTTGGTTGGTTTCTTGATCGATAGGGTGATGATTTATGTCGTTGTATCTTGTATTTGAGAAGAAGTGGTTCGACTTCCCCTCGAAAGTGTGTGCCTTGATCGCTTATAAACTCGTTGGGTATGCCATAGCGACAAATGATGTTGTTTTGTATGAACTTTGCAACTTCTTTTGTGCTCAGCGTACGGTATGATGCGGCTTCGACCCATTTGGTGAAATAGTCGATGGCCACGAGGATGAAGCAGTGTCCTCCTGTAACACCCCGGCCCCAACTGAAGGTCGGAATGTTGCTCACGGTAGCTTGCCAGGCTGCGTACATCGCCCACAAACCAACACGGGTCCTTTCCAGCGCACTTTGTCCTCACTCGTGCACATCCTGAGAACTTCCCAGGAGGTCACCCATCCTAAGACTACTCTCCAGCAAGCACGCTTAACTGAAGAGTTCTTAAGATGAGCCACCAGAAAAGAAGATGCATCTTGTTGATTTGAGTAGTACTTTCCATCCTTTTAAGCACTATGTCACTTGAGTCAACAAATGAACCTCTTCAACGGGGCACCCGGCCCGAATAACCTCGGACAACACCGGGTGTTACACACCCCCACTTGAAGAACGCAACGTCCTCGTTGCGCCTGATAGCTACTTACAATATAGCATTTCAGAATCCTCCCCAGCTAGATGCGTACCTGGCCAACAGGACACAGTATTCGACCACACGGTCGCCGGGTTGCTCTGATACCATTTGTAACACCCCGGCCCCAACTGAAGGTCGGAATGTTGCTCACGGTAGCTTGCCAGGCTGCGTACATCGCCCACAAACCAACACGGGTCCTTTCCAGCGCACTTTGTCCTCACTCGTGCACATCCTGGGAACTTCCCAGGAGGTCACCCATCCTAAGACTACTCTCCAGCAAGCACGCTTAACTGAAGAGTTCTTAAGATGAGCCACCAGAAAAGAAGATGCATCTTGTTGATTTGAGTAGTACTTTCCATCCTTTTAAGCACTATGTCACTTGAGTCAACAAATGAACCTCTTCAACGGGGCACCCGGCCCGAATAACCTCGGACAACACCGGGTGTTACACCTCCTGCCCCCACGGGTTGTACTTTGCCGATGACGTCAATTCCCCATGTTGAGAAAGGCCATGGCGAGGTTAAGCTATATACTGGTGATGGGGGTATGTGCTGTACATTTGCGAAGATTTGGAAATTATGGCAGTGTTTGACGTATTTTGCGCAATCGGCTTCCATGGTGGTCGAGTACCATCTTAGCCTTATGATTTGTTTGCACATGGCTCGCGCGTTCATGTGTGGTCCGCACTCGCCATCGTGTACTTGGGACATGATTTCTTGTCCCTTTTTGTGGTCGACGCACAAGAGTAGTGCACCTTGAGGCGTCTTTTTGAGTAGTTTACCCATTTCCATCACGAATTGTGATGATAATAGGCGTAGGGCTCGTTTGGCCCGTTTGTCGATGTTTGGTGGGTATTCGCCGTTTGTTTTGTAATTGATGATTGCTTGGTACCAAGGATCAATTTGTTCTTCCTCAGTTTCGATGTCACAGATATAGGCGGGTTCGTTCCGACGCTCGACGACAATGGGTAGTGTTGCCATTCCCGGGGGTATGTTGATTAGTGATGCGAGTTTGGATAACGCATCTGCGAATTGGTTTTCTTCGCGTGGGAGGTGTATAAATTCCACGTGATAGAATTCGTTTATGAGCTCTTGTATCTTGTTTTGGTATAGTGCTAGGTTTTCATTAAGTATCTTCCATGCTCCGGATACTTGATTGATTATGAGGGAAGAATCTCCATAGACTCTTACGTTGCGGGCATTGAGTACAAGCGCTGCTTGGAGACCGTGCAAGCATGCTTCGTATTCAGCGGCGTTGTTGGTTACGTCGAAATCTAGTTTGATAGATAAGGGTGTGTGTTCGCGATTCGGGGATATGAGAAGTATTCCTACTCCACATCCTCGATAGTTAGAGGAGCCATCGAAGTATAACTCCCATTGCTCTTGGTTGATATTGTAAATCCCGTCGTCTGGAAGGGATGTCGTGTCGATGATTGGTTCTTTGACAATCGCATTTTCGGCTAGGAAATCAGAGACTGCTCGTCCTTTGATTGCCTTGAGCAGTACGTACTTAAGGTCGAACTCGGCTAGGAGCAGTATCCATCTGACCATTCGTCCGTTAAGCACAGGTTTCTCGAAGAGGTATTTTACGGGGTCCATTTTGGAATAGACCTTTGTTTGGTGTGCTAGCATGTAGTGACGGAGTTTTTTGGATGACCACACTAAGGCTAGGCAACTCTTCTCGACGGGTGAATATCGAGTTTCGTAATCGAGAAACTTCTTGCTTATGTAATAGATTGCATGTTCTTCACCATTTACTTCTTGAGCGAGCATGGCGCCCATGGCGATAGGGGTTGTTGTTAGGTATAAGGATAGTGGCAAATCCTTTTGGGGTGGTCGTAGAACTGCTGGGTTGGTTAACAGTTCCTTGACCTTGTCAAATGCTTTTTGACATTCTTCGTCCCATTCAACGTGGTCGGTTTTCTTGAGTTTCTTGAAAACTGGTTCACATATCATTGTGAGCTTGCTAATGAAGCGTGAGATGTATTAGATTTGGCCCAAGAAACTTCGAATTTCGTCGAGGTTCTTCGGGGGTTGCATTTCGAGAATTGCCTTGACTTTCGAGGGGTCAACCTCGATGCCTCTTTGGCTCACTACGTGTCCTAGTAGTTTGCCGGATTTGACTCCAAAAGTACATTTTTGGGGATTCAAGCGCATTTTGTATTGTCGAAGGCGAGTGAAGAACTTGCGGAGGTTAGTGATATGACCACTTCTCTCCTTTGACTTCACGATCATGTCGTCAACGTAAACTTCTACTTCCTTGTGCATCATGTCATGTAAAAGGGTTGTGGCGGTGCGTTGGTATGTGGCACCGGCATTGATTAGGCCGAAAGGCATGACCGTGTAGCAATATGTGCCCCACGGTGTAATAAAGGCCGTTTTTGCCATGTCTTCGCAAGACATTTTGATTTGGCTATAGCCTACGTAGCCGTCCATGAAGGATAGGAGGGCGTGGTCGGCGGTATTGTCGACTAGGACGTCCACGTGGGGTAATGGGAAGTCATCTTTGGGGTTGGCTTTGTTCAAGTCGCGAAAGTCGACGCATACTCGAATTTTGCCATTCTTTTTCAAGACTGGGACCATGTTTGAGACCCATTCAGGATACTCGATGACTTGGATGAAACCGGCTTGTAGTTGTTTCTCGATTTCTTCCTTTACCATAAGGGACCATTCGAGACGCAGTCTCCTTAGTTTTTGTTTGATTGGTTTGTAACCGGGTTTAATGGGGATGCGGTGTTCGGCGATGTTTCGTTCGATTCCGAGCATATCCTTGTACGACCATGCGAATACATCCTTGAATTCGGTTAGGAGTTGTGTGAATTGGGCACGCTCGTCTTCGTCTAGTGAGGCACCTAGTTGTAATTCCCTTGGCTCTTCGGGGGTTCTCACGTTTATGGTTATGGTTTCCTCAATGATTGGGTGTTGGGTTTTTGGAGAAACAATGTTTGCAATGTATTTGTTTAATGATTCATTAGTTTGTTCATTTTTATCGCATGAGTTAGTGTCTTTACATTTTGTGGTTTGTTTGTTGGTTGTCGATTTTTAATTGTTTGTTCTTTGTTGTTTGTTTTAGCTTGAGACAAGACGTAAGCAAACTTGTTCATTTCATTAATTTGAAAAGAATTATTCGACAACTCAGAAAATTGCTTGGAGCTAGCCTCCGTAAAAAGAAAATCTAAGCTAAAGCTAGAGTCTAGGATAGATGGGTCGACAGATGACCCGACAGTAAGAGCATTAGAAGTTAATAGAATCTCTTCTTTCTCTTCGTCGTCTTCATTGTTGCTGGAACTGCTTGAGCTTGTGTCGCTTTCATCCTTGTCTTTGTGGTTGGTGACATGGTGGTGAGGTAGATTGTATTGTTGCTTTGGTTCTGCCTAGGCCGAGGCCACTCTCTTTTCTTGTTGCTGAATGGGAAGTTATTGTGCTGTTTGCCTCTTGACTTGATAGGACTAGTGTGTTTTGCTGAAGAGTTGTTTTTGGAGGGCAGTACTTGTTATGACCAGATTTTTACACTACCCAGAATTGGCAGTTCTGGATAGACGTTGAGAATACGGTACAGAGCAGGTCAGAATAAGAATGGCAGTTATGGTTAGCAGAGGTCAACTATAGCGGTTACAAAGATCATGGGATAATGGAGCAAGTTATCAGCTGAGCAGAAGTGGAGTCATGGGAAATTATCTAACCGCCAAAGATCATGGAGGAAGTGCCCTAGAAAATAGGAACTGATTTGCAGCTAGCTTTGCCTATATATAGAGGCTCATTTGTACATTTTCACAATCTTTTCATACTCATTAGCATACTTAAACACTAGATAACTACATTACGAGAATCATACTGAGTTCTGTACGAATTGCTACAGAAGTGATCATACTCTCACAGTTGTACTCTGTAACCCAACTCTGATATTAATAAAACTACTCCTGGCTTGGTAGCCCGCAGTTTTCCCCATCTTCTTCTCGGGGCTTCTGCGTCATCAAATCCCTGTGTTCTTAGTTCTGTCCCATTTAACCCAGTTCTATTCTGTTCCACAAATAGTTCTAGTTGATCCACTTTCCTTCATTTTCTATCTTGTAAAGTTTTTACCAAAACAAATTGGCGCCCACCGTGGGGCAACTAGTTTATTAATTTGCGTAACTGTTCTAACAAAAATCACCTTTTCCATATTCAAATGGCTGATAGAACTTTGGAGCAATTGTCCAAGGACTTGCAAGATGCGCAAGCCAAGATTCAGCAAATCTCAGAAGAGAATGCAAAACTGAAGGAAACAGAGTCTGTTCTGAAGTCCAAGTTAGATTCTGCTAAGGGCAGTACCTCAAAGATCAGACCTGGGGCATCCTTGAGTTCTATCATCAAGAGAATAGATTTCTCTAATCTGGATGAAGATGAGGATCTCGAAGACCAACTCCTGGGTGGTGAAGAAGAGGAAACATCCAAGAATGCTGACAAAAGGAAGGGCAAGAAGAAGTTCAACTTCACCCTCATGATGATGCAAGAACTCCAGAAGTTACATGACAAGGTTGCAAAAATCCCAGGAGTTCCAGCACCAATTGAGGAGGCTTCCCAGGAATGTTATGCAGACTCACTATTCAGCGAGGCCATAACCATGCAGGAGATTCTAAAGAAGTTCAGTGTTCCAGGGATAAAACTGTATGATGGTACAGGAGATCCACAGGACCACATGGCCCAGTACAAGCAGAGGATGTACACAGTTCCAGTTCCAAAAGAGTACAGAGAAGCCTGCATGTGCAAAGGCTTTGGTTCTACTCTGGCCGGACCAGCTCTGCAATGGTTTGTCAATATTCCTAATGGTACAATCAGATCGTTTGCTAATCTTGTGAATGTGTTTGTTGCCCAGTTTGCTAGCAGCAGGAAGTTAGAGAAGCAGACAAGTGATGCATGCACTGTGCAGAAGAAAGATGAGTCCCTACGAGACTATCTCCAGAGATTTAACAAGGAGAAGATTTCTATCCCCAACTGCGATATTGCAACCGCAATCCAGGCTTATAGGCAAGGTTTGGTGGTAAATTCTGAGCTTTATCGTGAACTAACCAAGTATCCTTGTGTTACTTTCGAAGATGTGCAGGCAAAGACGTTGGCCCAGATTAGACTTGAAGAAGATGCTTTCAGTCGGCAGGACAGTTCTGTGTATGAGAAGGTGAACAGGAAGTCTGATAATGGACGCACCCAGAACAGGCCAGCGCCATACAGCAGGCCACCCAGAACACAAGTGCATGCTATCAGTTCTGCGACAGTCAACTCTGACGTCTCCCTTGATATCAACAGTCTTGGTGTTGAGGTTCCACAGTTGATAGCCAAGTTGGAGAGCTTCGGGAATGGTGCAAGATGGCCCAGGAAGAATGATCATCCAAATCCAAACAGAAATCCAAACAAATATTGTGAGTACGATGGAGACATTGGTCACAGCACAGAAGACTGCTATGCCTTCAAGAAGGAGATATCGTACCAGCTCAGAACTGGGCGTCTGAAGGACATCATCAGACCAGTCCAGAGGAATCAGGCCAGATCTGAAAGCGCGAAATCTTAGGATTCCAGGGGACAAGAGTCTGAAAAGCCGCCGAATCCACCACCCTACACACATGAGGTAAAATTTATCAATGGTGGTTCTGATATCTGTGGTTTGACCTATTCTGCAGCCAAGAGGATAGCAAAGCAAGAGAAGATGCAACCTCCAACTAGAGTAGAGAAGAATTGGGAAGTTGTCACTTTTGATCATGAAGATTGTGAAGGCATCCCAGTACTGCATCATGACAGCCTAGTGATTAAGTTGCAGATTGGAAGCACCCTTGTACGTCGAGTTCTGATTGATGGGGGCAGTTCTGTGAACCTAATCATGTTGGACGCATTGAAGGAAATGGGTATAGGCCAGGACAAGCTGACCAAGAACTCCAATGTTCTGGTAGGATTCAGTGGCGAGACCAAGCACACCGTGGGAGAGATCTCACTTCCAACCTATGCCTAGGGAGTTTCTTCTTTTGAGAAGTTTAATGTTATTGATTCTATGACCTCGTATAATGTTCTGTTAGGCAGGCCTTGGATCCACAATCTCAAGGCTGTGGCGTCTACTTACCATCAATGTGTGAAGGTCCCAACTCAATGGGGAGTTCTGGTGATAAAAGGAGAGAGGCAGACTGCTCAAGAGTGCTATAGAGCAGCCTTGAAGCCCCCAGTCACCAACAAATCGCTCGCATAGCAATTACAGAAACCAGTCAAGTCAATAGTGGAGCCAGAGAAGTCAGGATTGGAGATGGACCAGATCAGTATAGACCAGGCTTGCCCAGAAAAGAAAGTGTTAGTGGGCAGTGATGTACCATCCAGTATCAGGTCTGATCTGATCAACTTCCTAAAGTCTAAGAAATCAAGCTTTGCATGGAGCCACTTTGACATGACTGGAATCAGTCCTGACGTTATCACGCACAAGCTCAACGTTAATCCTACGTACAGACCAGTGCACTAGAAACGCAGGAAGTTTGCGCCAGAAAGAAATGTTATCATCAATGAAGAAGTCCAGAAGCTGCTGGATATGAATATGGTAAGGGAGGTAATGTATCCTGATTGGTTAGCTAATGTGGTTGTAGTGCAGAAGAAGAATGGAAAGTGGCGAGTCTGTGTAGACTACACAGATCTGAAAAAGGCATGTCCCAAGGATCATTTCCCTCTTCCTCACATCGATGCCATGGTGGATGTTCGGGGTGATTTTCTCACACTGTTGGATTTAGTGATTGTGGATCTACTAGTACTATCCTTTAGAATTATTCTATGGTGTTTGTTGTAATTGAGTTTAAACGTAAAGAAAAGCGACGAAAACAACACAAGACACACGATATGTTTACGTGGGAAAAACCCTTAAATGTTAAGGGAAAAACCACGGGCGCCAAGACAGGAGAGGATATGCACTAGTTCTGGTTCAGGAAATACAGAGTCTGGACCAATTGGTACAGAGTACAATTAGAGCGTGAAATAATTATACAGTATTTGGCAGCTTGTGAATTGCGTAGAGAGTTGAATGCTTGAGTTGTGTGTCTTCTCCTTTTCTTCTTTGAATTCTCCTCCTTATATACTGTTCTTGGGTCCAACGTTCATCTCCTTCTTTATAGCTAACTTCCCCAACTATCTCTCCAGCAGTTCCTATCTTCAAGGCCTTTGTTTCTGGCCCTTGACTTAGTCTTCCAACGTCTCCTTTTAGGGTTGCTGTTGTATCCTTGGGCTTTGCTCTAAGTGACTTCTCTTTTTGTTGGGCCTGGCCCATCTTGACCTTTCCTCTCCTGACCTGTACCTTTGTTTTGTCTGTACAGTCTGGTACTGGCTGTAAGCCTTGGTTCTGGCTGTAGATTCTGAACTCATCTGGACCTGACCAATGGTCCTGGACCAGCCTGGTTTTCTGGTCCCAACAGTTTGTCCCCCAACTCCTTGCCCTTCAGTCCTAAACTGGGGGGTAAGGAGATGCTCTTGTTCCCTATCCTGGCCCAGGACTGAGCCTGGTCCAGGCTCTTTTTGTTCTGCTGTGCCTTTGGTCCTGAGACCTGGACCTTGTAATTAATGGGGCAGTTGCCTTTTCGTGGGGAATTGCGCACTGTTTTGGCGCCCAATGTACAGCGCACGTCTTGTCATGGGTCATGTCACGTCTCTTCGCGCGTTTATTTTTGTAAAACTACTCAACTTCTTTTGATCTCACTATAAATACCCTTATTTTTGTTTCTTTCTCTCTCTACCATATTCTTCTTTGATTTTCCTTGTTTTGTAACCAAAAACCTCCGAAAAATCCCCAAATCAATTTGTGAAACACCCTAGCTTTTTCTCCTCTTCTCCTCAAACGTGATCATGGCTCGCAACGACGTCGGCCCCTCTAATGCTCCCAGCTACTCCAATGGGGGTTCCATCTTCCATGCAACGGATTTGATTAAAGACGTTAATGTTTTCCCAAATCTGCTCGCTCAAGGAGTCGAAGCGCGGCTCAAAGTTGAGGGAAAAATCCCAGAAAGCACCGAGGTTTGGGCCCCAGACACTAGAGATGTCAGGGTGGACTGGGTAAGCCCTGGTTGGTTCTCGATTTTTGAATCCTCCTTCAGATTTGGTGCAACCTTTCCGCTTTCTGATAGGCTTAGTCGCGTCACCTAATCAAAAATAATCCGAACAAACTCTAACGGGTAGCAAGGGTAAGTCGGGTATCGTATCCGCAGGGAGAAAGTCGAATTGTTGGTTATCTTTAGTGATTCGAATCTCGGTTCGAGTGTAGGTTGGTTTACTAAAAGCTAGAGCGAGGAATTAAGGGTTAAAACTTATGGGGAAAAGTCTAGGAAGTCGGGCTAGGCAATGGGTAAGGTTAGGTCTAGGAATGGCGATCGGGTAGAGTAGGTAATCGCGCATGCTAAGGGTATAGCTCGTCCTCTCGGTCTTAAGCTACCTTTAGGTCTCAAAAGCGGCCTCTCGCTACTTACAATTGAGGGTCCTAGTGATTGTCTCGCGCCTCTCCTCGAACTAGTCTCTCGATCTTAAGTTCGGGGGTGCTAAAAGTTTGCTAAAACGTGATCAAGGATTCAACAAACACAATCAAGCAAGAACAATCAGAGCAAAAGCGAAAACCTAACTCAAATGATCACAAACCACAACCAAGACCAACACCCATGATTCACCCTTCTCCCTAGATAGAAAACTACTCACACATAATGAAAACTACAACAAAAGCAAAGGAGAAAGATGAAATCATGATCAACAATGAAATATAATGAAATGACAAACAAAGGAGAAAAGTATATAGCAAAACCTAATCAGAAATTGCAAGAGAAATCAAGAACAAAGACAACAATACCGAAATAGGATGATCGAAACAACGTACTTGAGTCGGGAATTTGAAATACAAGAAGGAAAATTAATCAACCCCTAAATTTTTGATAGAAACTAGTTAAAAGAGTCTAGAGAATGCTGTAAAAAATTCGTCCAAAATTATGATCAAAAAAGCCCTCAAATAGACGATCTAATTTAAGCACACGAGGCGTCGCAAGTCGTCCCTGGGGTCCGGGATGGACATCCCGACCGGGACACCCACCACCCCGACCGGGACCAGCTTGTCCCGTAGGGTTCAGGCCACACCCTCTTTTGTTCCTCTTTTGTACTTAGCTTTTCTTTGCTTTCTTCTCGTCCCAAGGCATAGGGACGAGGCCAATGTCATCCCAAGGGGTAGGGACAAGGCCTAGGATGATCATGTAAGTTTCAAATCCCGTCCCAAGGTCCCGGGACACCTTCATTCGTTGAAACGAGGCTCGTGCGCAACCGAAACGCGACGAAATCAACTCGAATCAACTCCAAACTTCACGAAACTTTACGAAACTTCACGAAACCTCCCGAATAGCATCCTAAACTCCAAATATGCGCTTGTACCTGCAAAATAGACACAAAAACGCAGCAGTGCCAAATCAGAGAGAAATAGGAGCTGAAACGCGTATAAAAGCACTAGAATCGTAAAGAAACGCAAGCGACAGGGGGCTATAAGTATATATATAAATATAAGACACATCACTTTCTCCCTTGATGAGTGCGTTCTTGAGCACTGTTCAAGTTTCACCTTGTCAAGTAATGTCGTCGGTCTGGCGTTTGATTCACCGGATCGATTCTCTTTGCCGGAGATACGGGGTTGAGATTCAACTAGCCGATATAAGGTATACCTACCACCTGCGTATGCACAAGAAAAGAGAGTTTTGTTTCGTCTGAGGGACAGGTGCCAGCCCCTCGTCACCCGTTTGGACGTGGGCGATGAGAGGAACTGGACCAGTTACTACATGTTTATCAGGAGCAACTCCTTGGGCCCCAATGTTTGGGCGCCTGAGTTCTCCCTGAAGGGGACTGGTATGCGTTTTAAGCTTGTGGGTTTCTGTCCATTTATCTTTGCATGTGCTTCTTTGTCCTTTGCTTAGTTTTGTTGTGGGTTTGGTTTGCAGTTTCTAACTGGGTCCCTACTCCTGACGACGCTGAGTCAAGGAGGAGGACTGAGGCGTTCCTAAGGCTGCCTGCTGATAAGAGGGCCTGACCCAAATGTATGCGTCCCGATGATGATGATGATGTTGTTGAAGTTGTTCCTCCCCCTGAGGAGGAAGGAGATGATGAAGATGAAGATGGTGAGAGTGATGACGTGGAGAGAGCTGAGGAGGACGAGGTTGATCAAGAGGTTGCGCCTGATCAAGGTGAGAGGCCTGTAGGTGAGGTTGCTGGTGGAAGTGGTGCAGGTATACTTGACCAGACGCCCATCCATGTAACCCCTTTGAGTTCCATTTTTGTTGGGGCAGGTGGCCATACCACTTTGCCTCCTCTGAAGATTCCTGGACCTGGCCAGTGTTCTGCGCCAAGCACTGGTATTGTTTTGTTCTTTCTAGCCCATAAGTTGAGTCACTTACCATTTTTCGTAATCTGTTTTCTGTGATGTCCTCAGTTTCTGGATCCGGCAAGAAGACCTTCCTGCCTATGGATGCTATTGCCGCTCGGATTGCACAGGCCGTGAGGCCCTGAAAATTGGTAGTAGCTCTACTCCTGTTGTTAGCCAGGCTGCCCCTGCCTCTGAGTCTTCCAAGAGGAAGGCACCAGAGGGGACTCTGACCAGACCAACCACGGTAACTGTGCCTTCTGAGCCTAGCCCAGACCAAAAGAAGAGAAAAAAGGGGAAGGGTCCCCAGATGAATTCTGCACTACTGGTGCCTCTGCACTCTCAGAGTCAGTCTGAGTATGTTTCCTTGGGAAAATCCCTGAGTGAATCCTTTGCCAGCCTGTCTTCTGCACCTACTGCCCTGGACCCTGCGCGTCTGGCGTATAAGATGGTGGGCTGCTGTGCTCAGGTCTGTACCCTTTTATGACTTTGGTTCTATCCAGATTTGCTTTGGACTTGCTTCTGAGTTTCTGTTTTGCCGTCTGCATTGTAGTTGGTTAACATGTCTGCTAGCCTTGGTTCTACCGTGCCAATTCTGGAGAGTGGCAGGAGCAAAGCTGAGGCTGAGAATGACGCACTCCGTTCCTCCTTCGAGGCCACCAAGATGGAACTCGAGAGTGTTAGCTATCGTTGTGAGAGGATGGTCGTTCTGAACAAGACCAACTTTGATAGGATCCAGCAGCAGGATACCCTTATTGCGAAGCTGACCAAGGAGATTGAGGAACTGAGGGCTGAAACCAGTCAGCACAATGCAACCTTGGCAGACCTGAGTGTATTTTATACACTTCGTACCCGTGTCGTAATGATGAACGCCAGTCCTGAAGCACGTGCTGCTTGGGACCTTTCTGCAGAGCTCGCTACCTTCAAGCAGTTGTTTCCAGGAGAGTCTACTCTGGAGCAGGCTGAAGTTACTTCAGTTGCGCAGCCAGGTCCAGGAGATGTTGCTGGTCCATCCAATGCTGGTCCTACAGAAGAAAATACTGAGAAGACAGGTGAGTCTGGTGATGGAATCAACTGAACTTTGGCTTTGTTATCGGTTTTTTGAACAGACTTTGAATTTGTCAGCGGGGGAATGTCCCCTGTAACATTTGGTCTGTAATTATCTAGACTTTGTTTGTTTTTCTGTTTTGACTTTGTGTTTGAACTTTGTATCCATGCATAGGCATGGCCTAAATTTGACAATCTTTTAATATCTATGTTATGCTATGTTATGTTATGCTATGTTATGTTTTTGTTATGATGCGCATTTAATTTGTTGTGGATTTTGTAAAGTAGCATGCATGCGTTTGATAATTTAGGCGACTTACACTTTGGGGCTCCCTTAACGGACATTACTCCCTGTCCCGTTGTTGCAGTCGTACTGGGGCTGAGGCCCTTCTTTGCTTTGTCTTTGTCTTCGTCTTTGTCTTTGTTTCCGATCTGGCACAGATGTCTGCACTGCTTTGTCTGCACAGAAAGAGGGTCAGGACTGACCGTTGGCATTAGCCAACGGCCCTCCGACGCTCAAGTCAGTATAGTTATATAGGATAATCTGTAAAGGAAAAGTTTTGAGTTTTGTGGGTTACCAGATGTCTTGGTTCAGAGCATTCTACATGTGGTAGAGCTTGAGATGGAGTGCATTCCAAGGTCTTGGGATCATGTCTCCTTCTAGAGTCTGAAGTCTGTAGGAACCTTTCCCTACTGCTGAGTCTATGAGGTATGGTCCTTCCCAGGTTGGGGCCAACTTGCCTACAGCCCTGTCTCTTGTGTTCTGAAATACTTTTCTTAGGACTAGGTCCCCAGTCCTGAACACTCGCACCTTTACATTTTTGTTGTAGCTTCGGGCCACAGATTGTTGGTAGGCTGCCAGCCTTACTGCTGCTTAGTCCTTGAGCTCCTGGGCTGTGTCTAGACTGTCACAAAGTAGTTCGTTATTCTCAGAAACTGTTTTCAGTCCATACCTGACTGTTGGAACGTGCACTTCTACTGGGATTACTGCTTCACATCCATGGACCATTGAGTATGGTGTCTGTCCTGTTGCTCTCTTTGGCGTAGTCTTGTCTGCCCACAGTACTAGTGGTAGCTCTTCAACCCACCTTTCTTGCTTCTCCATCAGCTTCTTCTTGATGCAACTGATTACAATTTTGTTACTGGACTCAGCCTGTCCATTTGCTTGAGGGTACCTTGGTGATGATGTTACCAAGTTGATGTTCCACTTTGCACATAAATCTCTGGTCTTGTTTCCCACGAATGCGAGTCCATTGTCACATACTATTTCTGAGGGGATCCCATACCTGCTGATGATGTTTTTCTTTATGAAAGCGATTACTTCTTTCTCTGTGACGTTTTTGTATGCATTATCTGCCTCTATCCACTTGGAGAAGTAGTCTGTCATTGCAAGCATAAACACCTTCTGCCCTGGAGCAACTGGCAGTTTGCCAACTAGATCCATGCCCCATTTCATGAATGGCCATGGTGCTGATACTGAATGTAAATTCTGTGCAGGCTGGTGTATTTCTGGACCATGTTTTTGGCAAGCGTCACATTTTGTGGCATACTGGATGCAGTCTATTTTCATTGTGGGCCAATAATAGCCCATTCGTAGGATTTTGTTAACCATGCTTCTTCCACCTGTGTGATTTCCACAATGTCCATCATGTATTTTCGACAAGATCTTGTCCCGACCGGGTCGAGAGTTCTGCGCGTACAGTCTGACCATTGAAGGACCTTTTGAATAGTATGCCTTGTATGATTGTATATCTGGACGCTTTGATTCTGAATGCCCTTGCTTCGATTTTGTCCTGTGGTAACTTGCCCTGGACCAGCCACTCATAGTATGGTTTGGTCCAGGTCTGAGTTGCTTGGATTGTGTTCTGCAGATCGCCGCATTTTCGGATCTGGCCGCTCCAGGATGTGTACAATTGGTATATTGTCAGAGCACGAGGTTCAAATGCTGATCCAATATTGGCCAGAGCGTCTGCCTGCACATTCTGATCTCTAGGGACTTGCTCAACCTCAACGTTAGTGAACTTTTGAAAAAGAGTTTTAACCAAATCAAGATATGCAATCATCTTAGAGTCTTTAGCAGCGTACGTACCATTAAATTGGTTTGCTTCTAGCAAAGAGTCTATCTTTACCTTCAGATATTGGATCCTCATGTCCAGACATACATTCATTCCTGCTATTAATGTCTCATACTCAGCTTCATTGTTGGTAGTCCTGAATTCACACGATACGGCCTGTACTATCTTGTCCCCCTGTGGTGACTTCAGGACCACACCTAGTCCAAGACTTCGATATTGGTGAGCCATCTGTCCGAGTTCCTGTGTCCAAGCTTTCATCCAGATGGAAGATCTCCTTTGCCACTTGCTCCTCCAGTGTGGGAGTGAAGTCAGCCACAAAGTCTGCTAGAGCTTGAGATTTGATTGCTGTTCTGGGCTCATAGGATAGATTATAGGCGCTCAACTTTACTGACCACTTTGACATACGACCTGAGAGTTCTGGTCTACACAGTACTGATCTCACAGGATCATTAGTACGAATGATAATATGATGCGCCTCAAAGTAAGGGTGTAATTTGGTACAAGCAACTGTTAAAGCCAAAACAAATTTTTCCAACACAGAATTCCTGGTCTCAGCATCCAGAAGGCTCTTACTTACATAATATACAGGATGCTGCTGCCCATCTGGTTCTCTCACCAGGACTGCACTTACAGAGATCTCTGTTACAGGTAGATACAGGATCAGTGATTCCCCTGGTTCTGGCTTGGATAGAAGTGGGGCTGATGACAAATACGTCTTTAGGTCCTGGAATGCTTTCTCATGCTCTGTCCCCCAGTTAAACTGCTTGTTCTTTCTCAGAAGATCATAGAACGGCTTGCACCTGCATTCTTTAGTCCAAAAGGCATTGCCTTGTAGCAGTAGATTCCCCTGCTGGTCATGAAGGCTGTATGCTCCTGGTCTGGAGGGTGCATTCTGATCTGGTTGAACCCACTTGCTGCATCCATGAACGTCAGTACTTCATGTTCTGCAGTAGCATCCACCATGGCATCTATATGTGGCAGTGGGAATGAGTCCTTTGGGCATGCCTTGTTCAGGTCCGTGTAGTCCACGCACGCTCTCCACTTGCCATTCTTCTTCTGGACCACCACTACGTTGGCCAGCCAGTCTGGGTACATCACTTCTTTTATCATGTCCATGTCCAGCAACTTCTGTACCTCTTGGTTCAGCATCTCATTACGTTCTGGTGAAAATTTCCTGCGTTTCTGTTTCACAGGCTTAAAACTTGGGTCAATATTTAACTTATGCGTAATAACATCAGAACTTATACCAGTCATATCGAAATGGGACCACGTAAAACAATGCTCTTTCTTCCTCAGAAAGTCATTTAGAGCAGGTCTGATTACCTCTGGAGCGTCAGAACCAACCAGAACCTTCATGTCAGGTCTTTCCTTTGCCAAAACAATTTCATCTGTCTCCATACGTGGGACATGAGTCTTAACAGACCTGACAGGCTGCTTTAATTGCTATGCGAGGGACTTACCTAGGCTAGGAGGTTTCGTGGTCGCCCCAGAATACTCACCGTGCGCCCGGCCGCTCCCATCTAATCGCTCCCCCACTTCGTTGGAATCTTGATGCACTAGTGGTACATTGAAGGTACAGCCTTGAGGTTGTGGATCCAGGGTTGCCCTAGGATCACGTTGTATGAGGACAAGCAGTCTATGACGCAGAACTTCTCGAAAGAGGTGACCCCTTCCACATAGGTTGGCAGCGTGATCTCTCCTAAGCTGTGCTTTGTCTCACCGCTGAATCCTACCAAGACGCTAGACCTCTTTGTCACGTTTGACTCCTTCAGTCCCATTGCCTCCAGCGCCTCCATCATGATGATGTTCACTGAACTGCCCCCATCCACCAGGACTCGCCTGACCATGCAGGTTCCAATCTGGATCTTGATTACCAGTCCATCGTGGTGTGGCCCGTGTACTCCTTCTAGGTCTGACTCATCAAACACTATCTCCTGCGCAGAATCTGGCTGCCCAGCTGGTGGTCGTTGCCTGTTCTCTACAGCCACACGCTTTGCAGCAGAATAGGTTAGTCCACATATATCTGAACCACCAGAAATAAACTTTACCTCATGGGTTGTTGGTGGTGGTGGTGGAAGATCTCTGGGCTCATCTCGTTCATCTTTGTTCCTCCTGTTTCTGGGCAGGATATCTTTCAGGTGACCGTTCTTTAGCAGATGAGCTACTTCCCTCCTGAGAGCTATGCAGTCTTCTGTGGTGTGTCCAATATCAGAATGGTACTTACACCACTTGGTCGTGTCTCGCCTTGGATTGGGTTTCTCATTCGCTTTCGGCCATCTAACTGCTGAGCCCAGCTTGTCCATCTTGTGGATCAGCCCCGGCAGATCTACAGAGAAGCAGTATTCTGAGACTGGAGGTGAAACCCTGGGTGCGTCTGCCTGCTCATCCACGGCGTTTGCCTCCCTCCTGGTTGGCCTTTGGTATGGACCAGGCCTGCTGTTGCTGTGCCGTTGGGTGGTGACTTTACGTTCAGCCCTGCCCTGGTCCTGGTAACGTGCCCTGAACTGCTGGTCCTGCTCTACCCTGATCTGGGCCAGAGCCTTAGCCTGCACATCCTCAAAGGTAGAACAAGGGTAGCGAGTTAGTTCAACATAAAGATCAGAATCGCATTGAGGGATGGACATTTTCTCCTTGTTGAAGCGATGCAGGAAGTCCCTTAAAGACTCGTTCTCGCTCTGGATGACTCGGTACAGGTCACTGGTCTGCTTCTCCAACATTCTGCTACTGGCGAACTGGACATTGAACTGGTTGATTAGCTCCGCAAAGGTCTTGATGCTCTTGATAGGCAGGTTGATGTACCACTGCAAGGCTGGACCAGTCAGGGTTGAACCAAAGCCCTTGCACATGCAGGCCTCCCTCTTTTCTGCTGGGATAGGAACGTTGAACATCCTCTGCCTGTACTGAGCTACGTGCTCCTGGGGATCGGCTGTCCCATCATAGAGCTTAAGGTTGGGCGCTGTGTACTTCTTTGGCATCTCCACCATCGCAATGCAGTCATCGAAGGGTGAATCAGCATAGCTTCCTGGAGCTGCCTCTTCAATGGGCGGTGGAAGTCCTGGAACCTTTCGCACCAATTCCGGGAGCTTCTGCATCTCCATCATCATGTACTGCATGACCTGGCCTGCACTGACTCCTTCTGGTGATTTCGGGTCACCACTTCCACCTGCACCGTTGTTCCCTGGGTCCTCGTCCACAATGAGTGGGTCGCCTTTTGATCCTTTTGACCCTGCAGAAGAGAAAGTAGAGAAGTCAAGTTGCTTGATCACATCAGAAAATGGAGTACCTGGTGGGATCCTGGATCCTGAGGCTTTCTTCTGAACAGAGGTCTCCAACTGCTTCTTCAGGACAACCTCAGCCTCCTTCAGTCTTGCAGCCTCTGCCTTGGCCTCTTCTGCAGCCTGCTTGGCCTGTTGTAGTTCTTCCTGGAGTTTCTGCATGGCCTCTGCACTTGGATCCTCCATCTTTCACGTTGGTTGAACTTGTGCTTGTTTTGAGATATTTTGTAGGATTAATAAACTAGTATCCCCACAGACGGCGCCAATCTGTTCGGGGTGATTTTCTCACACTGTTGGATTTAGTGATTGTGGATCTACTAGTACTATCCTTTAGAATTATTCTATGGTGTTTGTTGTAATTGAGTTTAAACGTAAAGAAAAGCGACGAAAACAACACAAGACACACGATATGTTTACGTGGGAAAAACCCTTAAATGTTAAGGGAAAAACCACGGGCGCCAAGCCAGGAGAGGATATGCACTAGTTCTGGTTCAGGAAATACAGAGTCTGGACCAATTGGTACAGAGTACAATTAGAGCGTGAAATAATTATACAGTATTTGGCAGCTTGTGAATTGCGTAGAGAGTTGAATGCTTGAGTTGTGTGTCTTCTCCTTTTCTTCTCTGAATTCTCCTCCTTATATACTGTTCTTGGGTCCAACATTCATCTCCTTCTTTATAGCTAACTTCCCCAACTATCTCTCCAGCAGTTCCTATCTTCAAGGCCTTTGTTTCTGCCCCTTGACTTAGTCTTCCAACGTCTCCTGTTAGGGTTGCTGTTGTATCCTTGGGCTTTGCTCTAAGTGACTTCTCTTTTTGTTGGGCCTGGCCCATCTTGACCTTTCCTCTCCTGACCTGCACCTTTGTTTTGTCTGTACAGTCTGGTACTGGCTGTAACAACCTGGTTTTTAGTCGACTTTAATTACTAAGGTGGAAATTAATTAAGTCTTAAACCAGCGTCATTAATTATACATAAAAACCCAAATGTTACAACATCGTTCAAGAGTTGAATAAAACAACTCTATGTACGGAAATTTAAAAGAGTAGCGTGTTATATATTACAAATCTCTCGCAAACGACTTAAAGTAAAGCATAAAAACGTTGCATGGCCCTGTCCAAAATCCAGCTTCCGTTCCACGATTACCCGGCACAATAAACTGATGGGGGGGGGGGGTGCCCGCTGAGCGGACAGTGACTAGCTATGCTCATACTTACCCTCGATTTCAATTACTTTGGTTTATTACTATCGCTTTATAATTATAACATTATGATAAAAAGATAAACATGCTTAATACAAATAGCATATAAAGACATATAAGTCATAATAAGCATGCGGTTTAAAGCGATAAATCATATAAGCATGATATTCAGTTATGAAGGCAAATAACATATAATATCATAACAATAGTATCACAATAATTCAACAGGATTACAACGCGATATCAGACGTACATATAGTATCATTCACATCATCCAGACTTGATTCACTTCAGAAATTTGTGGTCTTTAGTTTTCAAAGATGGTACACACTCATTCTCATTTAATCAAACAACAAACAACACATACTGCTTACGAGCCTGACCACTGAGTAGGCCTTTGTACTCTTATCGATTGCATCTCACTTCCATAGTGCAGAGACTTACTCGACTCGTAAACCACGCCGAATACTATAATACTTGCATCTCATCTTCTAGTGTTCGAAATGATTCGAACTTCAGATACAATCTCGTCAAGTAATCTTTACGCAGGGTAAGAACGAATGCAAGTATCGCGCCACTAAGAACGAAACACGGCAAGGAGACAGAACCGCAAGATGCGCTAAGCATATAATGTCACGGTGGCCCTGGTAACTTTAGCGAAATAGGGGAATAAAACCCTAGTCTAGTATGCATACATTAATATCCACTTTAAGAGTAGGCTATGCTATACATAGAACACCTTAACTCTGGATAAAAACGACTATTTCCTAAAGCCTGACCCAAAAGAGTTGGCATATTCATTATCTTGTACGGCTTTGGCTATACGACTTAAGGCGTAACGGCATGGGCAGCATGCTAAGCAATAAAACTGCTGGCTTAAACCACACTATTCGATATGACCCAAGCCAGAGACCGAGATAGTGGTATCCGCACAAGACTATCTTAACCCCACTTCACTCACGATTGACGTTTTCATATCCGAGGCTCAAGCGTTTGACCTTTTATTTAACTTACTCAAGATTTATTATTTATTTGATATCTTTATATCACATGTTACTAGACTCTCCTAGTCTCATCGTCAAACGTTTAAGTATTTTATTTTCGGTTTCATATGATCACATAACACATTCGTTTATTATTTGAAGTGTTGTTAATTATTAACGTTTTCAAGTTTCTATATTGAACGTTCATTAGTATGTCCAATTTTATTTAAGTGTTTTTCAAAACACTTTAAGTCATTTACTTATTCATTTTCAATTTTTCTATACTTAGTAAAATTTTCAATTATTTCCAATATTTCAAATTTTGAAATTTGAAACATCTTTGAATTTTGAGACGTAACTTGTTTTACAAGTTTCGTAAATTTTCACTATTCACGTCTCGGGATTTGAAAAGATAACTTTTTCAACAAGTTATCTCAAATTCCATTAAAATAGGTTTTAGGACATTACTTGTTCAACAAGTTTCGTCCCGGGTACTATTCACCGTCTTGAAATTTGGGACGTTACTTGCTTAACAAGTTTCGTCCCGATTCACTATTCATCGACACTATTCATCTAGGTCACTATTCACTTGTCACTATTCATCTCAATCACTATTCATCGGTCACTATTCATCTCAGTCACTCTTCATTTCAGTCACTTTTCAAATCGGTAATTATTCAAATCGGTCACTATTCACGAAACTAACTTAGTTACTAAGTTTAAAATCCTAGTTTTAAAATCGTTAAGTTCGGTTTGTAAAAAGTGATCAATGATATTTATTTTAAAATGAGACTCAGTTAAATTTAGTCGTCTATTTACTAAAGTTAGTGATTTTCATTTTAAAATAATAGTATCGTGGATGATTCATTTTAGTCCGTATGTCCAAGTCCAACAGTCCAAATTGCAAAGGCGGTAGCACACGAATTAGTTCGTTTTTATAACGGTAAACCATCTTTATCGGTTTAATACATTTCATTTATAACTAAATCGATTTATACAAAAATTAAATTATACTAACTATCTAAATTTAGTGACTTAGTGATATTTTCATTTTGATCAAATTTAGTCAATTTAAAGTGTAAATGTCGTGTGATATGATATGTATGTTATAATTCTTTTATTTCTTTTAATTTCTTAATTCAACATATTAACTACTAATTAAATTATTTTAACAATAAACTAAAAAGTGATAAAAACAGTTTTTGACCTAAAAACAAAGGGAATGCCGTGAGCATGCTAGTGGTGGTTCTAAATTTTCATTTTTCGATTTTATCGGTTTTTAGCTTAAAGTTTTTATATTCTAATTATTCTAAATATACTAAGACGATTTAAATTAAAATGAAATTTACTAAAAATTTCATTTATATTTATGAATAGTGTTTTTCAACACTTTAAATTACTAACTTTTTAATCTTAAGGATTTATAGTGTTTTAAGTTGATTTATATTATAGTACTAACAATATATAAAACAATAACTAAACATAAACACAAATTATTAACAAATATAAAATAAAACAAAATCAAAGTGAACATAAAGATGAACATCAACATGAAGATCATATGAACTTCAAGAACACAAACAAAAAAGTTAAGAACACAAATGCATATTTAACAACTTGTAATTTATTTTTTCTAATTTAATTTTTATAACATACTAACATTCATTTCAACCTTATTTTACTAACATGTTATTTACAAAAATTAAAAGTGAAAATTTAAATAAAAATGAAGGGAAATGCCGTGTATATGCATATGTATGTATATATTTCATTTTCGATTTTTAATCACCTTAAACTCATTGTTAATATTTCACATAATTTTTATATATGATTACTACTTAACTAAAACATAACTAAACATAAAAATCATATGAATCATAATTAAAAATGATCAAAAATAAATTAACTACACATATGAACTGTTTCTGCCAAACGTCGGGTTGACTATTTGACTCGTGAAATGGGGTATAGCGATCTACTCGGTTTAACAGTTGGACTTACGTTGGATATGATGCGCGCAAAGTAAAAAGAATGCAAAAAGTAAAGAGCGAAAAAAGGAAAATGACACAAGGAGTTTTGGTGACGCGGAAAACCCAATGTGGGAAACGACCGCGAGGGGATCTGTGTCCCGCGTAATGTGCTCCACTAAGTAGTCGAATTACAAGCAACACGTTACAAAGTACTCGCAGAATTTAGAGTATAAGTATCGTTTTCTGGTGGAATGTGAGTAATCTGGGAGAATGAATGTAGTTCTGGAGGAGTGGAGCGCAAATTGTTGTCGTGAATAATGAATAATTTTGTAACCCTGCTCAGATGCTGCTGCCTTGCCTTTTATAGGATGGAAATGTGACTGTTAGGTATTTTGCACCTGCTGAGGGTCTCCTGGAGGTTTCTGCGGGTAGTTGCCTATATTCTTGGGAGTTGTTGCTGACCAATTCCTCATGACTGTTGGTGGTGAGCTTCCCTTTGTTGCCCTAGTTTCTCTGGGCTTGTTTGTTGATTGGGCTTTAGTTTTGGTGTTGCTCCTTGTTTTCGGCCCACTTGGCTTGCCTTGGTTTCAGGCCATTTTTGGCCCAAACAATAGCCCCGGATTTTCTTGCCTTAACGTACAGGAGAGGTGAGAAAATCCGCCCAGCTTCTCAGTGTTCTTTGCAGCGTTCGGCCAGTTGTGGAAACCCTTCTTGCTGAGGAGGAACTCCTACTTGCTGAGGAGGAACTCGTACTCGCTGTGGGAGAACTCGTACTCGCTGTGGGAGAACTCGTACTCGATGTGGGAGAACTGGTTACCCTCTTTACTCGGCTGTCGTTGTGCCACGTGTCGCAACGTGTGGACTTCTTGGAAAAATCAAGTCATAATGACTGATTTGGCCTTGTATTTATTGGGGGGTCTTGTCAGTTGCTTTTTCCTCTCCCTTCATTCACTCTCCCACTTCTTTTAAACCTCCCACGTTTCCCACTCTCTCTCCAACTCTTTCCACTTTAAAAACGTTCTCTTGCTCCGTGTTTGCTCACGCTTCTCCTGAAGAAGAAAACCCTCGGCTTTCGTCGTCCAGATCTACAGAAACTTTCCGTCTTCTCCAGGTAATCTCTCGCGCCGTTGTTAATATTTTACAATGTTTGGTGCATTTCCCTCGTCTTCTTCTCCTGGGATTGATCCTTTTTCCGGTGACCCGCCGTCAGAGATAGGGGCTTTCGTTCCCACCGGTATTTTGAAGGGTGACGATTGTGTGCCCTGTTCCCTTTCGCGTAAGCCTGACGATGTGGTTGCGCGAATCTTTGGTTTGGATGATGATGTGGAGTTTTACGTTCCCCGTGATGAGGAGCGAGCAGATTACCACCGCAAGGGGTGGGTCTGTGTGTATGCCTACCCTTTCTCGCTGGGCCTTCGATTTCCCTTTCCACCGTTCATACAGGATTTCTTTCGTACTTTTAAGATGTCACCTGCGCAACTCCTTCCTCATGGGTGGAGGATTCTACTGAGCATCTCGGCGTTGCTAGAGGACCATGGTTGGTCTATGGCGGAGAGCGATATCGGCGACCATTATTGGGTGAGGCCTGCCGTATGTCAGCGTTTCACTTTGAGGACTATGGAAGGAGTGCACGGGTTGATCAGGCTTCCCTCTAAGGTGAAAGACGCAGGTTGGGCTAAGCAGTCTAAACCATCTTTGTGGCTATCTGCATGATACCTGGCTTACGCCAACAGGTGAGGTGTAGTGTCCGTTTTGTACTTGTACGTTGTCGTGCTGAGCTTGTCTTATTTGACACTTGCAACAGGTTCGCTGAGGTATCCATTAACGAAGGCGGGGAAGAAGATAGTGGGGAAGTTGGAGGCATTACCTGGGTCTAAGAGAACTTTCCCTGACGTGTTGAAGAGTAGGATTCGTAATCTTGAGCTGTTTCTGGAGAGTGAACCAGAGGAGATGTCGTTTGGCGCAGTTTCTGGTATGTCCCTTTGTTTCGTGTTGCTTGTCTACTTAGCGGAGCGTGTTGTGGAGGTTTTATGTTGTTTCTGTGGCTTTTTTTAGGGTCGAAGAGACCGACTACGGCGGAGTTGATTGAGATGAGGAACAAGAGGAAGAGGGCTGCTACTTCTAACTCTGCAAAGGTCGAGGATGTCACTCCTCTTGCTACGGAGCCCCCAGTGTCTATGTCTCCTTCGCATTCTGCTCGTGCCAAGGCTGCAGGACGCAGGCATCCCCAGGCCAAGGCGACAAGCTCTGGTGGTGGAAGCGTTTCTGTTGATCTACCTGCTTCCTACGATGGTCGTGGCGCATTTCCTCCTCAGATAGCTAATCAGCTCTTGCTGCCCGGCTTCAGTGCCGTTCTTTGTTCCAAGAGTGTGTCGGAGAATATGGAGGAGCTGACTGCTTGTCTCATTCAGGTATATGTTGCGTGGACCACTGTATGCGTTTGTCGTGGCGCGTTCTGACGCTTCTTGTTTCCTGGCAGGGCTTCCAGAGCAGTTTGTTCCTGAAGAAGGTATGGGCCCAAGCTGAAAAGGAGCGTCATGACTTGGTCGTTAAGAACAAGAAGGTTGCTGGGGAGTTTGCTGGTGTCGTCTCCAAGTGTGAGGCTGCTGAGGCTAAGCTGGAAGAGTTCAGCAAGACCGTGGCGAGGACTGAGGCGGAACTGGCAGCTTGCTATTCTGACAAGGCGCTGCTGGAAGTGAAGCTGAGGGATGCAGAGGAGAAGCTGAAGAGGAAGAAAGAGCAGCTGCAGGATTCCTGTGCGTATTACTCCAGGCTGGCAAAAGTTTAGTGTATGGAGGACCATGTTCTGGGGAAGTCTGCTGAATGAGATGCTGTCCAGGAAAGGACTAACTTCGAGAAAGAGTTTGGGGGCAAGCCCGCGCCCCTGGATTCAGATGTCGAGGAGGAATATGCTAATATGGGTGCTGAGGTTGAAGGACCTGTTCCAGCTGATGTTGTGGAGGATAGCCACAATGCTCTTCTTCAGGAAGAGACGGCGACCTCTGACGTGGGTGTTCCTGCAGATGAAGGTGGGACCCCTGCTGATCCTTGAAATTCCAGCACAGCAAGCTCATGGTTTTGTTGTTTTCGTCTTGTTTTGAGAAACAATTTCCTGTTTTGCAGCTCACCGCAAGGGCGGTGTAGCAAGTTGTAATCTCGTACTCTGGGCTGTGGGTCGTACTTTCTTTATTTTGTTTTTCAGACTTCTTGTGATGCTAGAAACTGTGCTGGGGGTGTCCAGTTCTGCTGGTCCCCTGGCCCTCCTGTTGATGTTCCTGTTGATGACCCTGTTGATGACCTGCCAATATGTTTCCCAACTGTTAGTGTGTGTGCTAGCATGTTTGCATGTTACCTGTGTGCGTATTATTATGTTATCCGTGGGATGTAAAACTGTCTGTGGGGTGTGTGTGTGTATTTATACTTAACCGTAGTAAGCATATGTGTGTATACATGTATGTGTGTATGTATGTACGTATGTGTGTATGTATGTATGTCGTGCATGCACATGTGGTAAGTTAAAATGCCGAACCATCTTAAAACTTACTTATGTAGACATCGTGTGGTGGCCAGGGCGAGCGGTACGTGCGCCACCGCCGCGCTCCCAGCGTACGTACGTGTCGCGACATTTGTATGTTGTGAGCCAGCTGGGTGATCAGCCCAGCTGGGTGTGGCTGTGGGCCACTGTTCCATGTTGCAGTCCTGCACGAAATCAGTTTGCTATGGGCTGACCGTTGGCGTTTTTGCCAACGGCCCTCCGATGCCTAAGTCAGTAAACTTGGTGGAGGAAATTGTATTTATTAAGAAAAGTAATTACAAAAGCAAGAAAGCTAAGCATGAAATTAAATGTGATACTTCCTGAGATGTATAGCGTTCCAAGGACGAGGTACCATCTGGCCCTCCAGAGTCATCAGGCGGTAAGCCCCGTTTCCTGCTACGCTTTCTACCTGGTAGGGTCCCTCCCAGCTGTACGCGAATTTTCCTGCTCTGGTATTCTGGGTGTTCTGGAACACCTTCCTGAGTACCAAGTCGCCTACTTGAAAGGCTTTTATCCAAACGTTCTTGTTGTAGTATCTGGCGATTGCTTGTTTCTATGCAGCCAACCAGATGGTGGCCATGTCCCTGAGCTCGTCAACTGTATCCAGGCTGCTGGACAGTTCCGCTTGATTCGACTCTGCTGTAGTGCATCCGTACCGGTGTGTAGGTATCCTCACTTCTGCAGGAATGACTGCCTCTGCACCGTATACCAGGGAGAATGGGGAATGTCCTGCAGCTTCCTTTGGTGTGGTCCTATTCGCCCATAGCACCATTGGCAGCTCGTCTGCCCACTTGCCACTTTTCTCCTCCAGTTTCTTCTTCAAGTTATCCATAGTGGACTTGTTGGTAGACTCTGCCTGTCCGTTAGATTGCGGGTTGTGTGGGGTGAACTGCAGAAAATCTATGTTCCATCTTGCACAGAAAGCTTCCGTTTTGTGGGATATGAACTGCGACCCGTTGTCACAAATGATTCGTGCAGGGATTCCAAACCTAGTGAGTATGTTCCTTTTTATGAACGAAATAACCTGTTTGTCCGTGACTTGACTGAATGCTTCCGCCTCGGTCCACTTTGAAAAGTAATCCGTCATAGCGAGCATGTACACACGCTGACCGGGTGCGCAAGGTAGTCTGCCAACGATGTCCATCCCCCAGACCATGAATGGCCAAGGCGACATTACTGGGTGAAAAAGTTCAGCAGGTGCGCGCTGTATCGGTGCATGTCTCTGGCAGGCGTCGCATTTCCTGGCATATTCAACAGCATCTTTTCTCATCGTAGGCCAATAGTATCCCATCCTGAGTGCTTTGTTGGACAGGCTGCGACCACCAGAGTGGTTGCCACAGTCTCCACTATGTATTTCCTCCAGAACGGCCTGAGCTTCGTCAGGTTCCAAACATCTCAGGTACGGTCCCGCTGCAGACCTCCTGAATAATACTCCATCGATGAAGAGGAATTTCGAAGCTTTGATCCTGAACTTTTTGGCCTGAAGTTTGTCTTGTGGTAGCTTCCCATCTCGTAACCATTCGATATAAGGATCTGTCCACCTAAGTGCTTCTTTGCCCCGATGTTCTCATTGTACTGTTGTTCTGTTGCCCTCTTTGTGGAGAATTTGTGGAGTCTTTGGATCTTCTGTTGTCTTTGAAGAGGAATCCTGGAGTCTTTGCCGGCCGTCTGCATCGGATCTGGTTTCGTGATCGCCGAATGTAGAGCGTGCAAGATTGTGATTGTCATAATAGAGGTGGAGCGGAATGTTGCTCCAAGGTTGGATAGAAAGCGTCGGCGTCTTGGCGTTTGATCCCTCGAGAATCATTGACCGATCTCAACGTCGAATTTCTCACGTGATCGTGTTAACAAGATCAAGGTATGCCACCATTTTGAATCTCATGCGTAAGACTTGTTCACGTGGTTATGATAAGTTATGAATCACAAAATATTTTGATAGATTTAACCTTTATTTCGATGGCCATGTAGAGTCCCATGATAAGGGCCTCGTGCTCGGCTTCATTGTTGGGCGCTTTGGTCGCATCAGGTTGCTGGACTATGCTCCCCTTGTGGCGACTTTAGTACAAGTCCCACTCCTCGCCTCGTTGATTTCTTGCGCCATCGTGTCTGAGTCCCTTTGTTGAGTTGTTCTTCTCTGCGGGCGGCCGGGACTTGTTTGTCTGCACCTCCTTGTAGCTTGGGTGAAATGCGCTAAAATCTGCCAGTGCTTGTGACTTGATGGTACATCCTGGGTTCCTGGTGTATGTCATACCCAGGTGGGTGACCACTTCGCCATTAATACGACATCTACTACGCGCTTACATGACTGCCTTAACAATAATGGTATGACTTTCAAAATAAGGACGTAACTTTTGCGATGCAATTACAAGCGAGTAAACGAGTTTTTCAAGAGAAGTGTCTGGAAAACTGTTTACTGCGTCTAGTAGGTTTTGCCACATAGTATATCGGTGACTCCCGAGTTTTTTCTTACGGCCTGGCCTTCTTGCAGCGCCCTCGGACAAGCAGTGCAGGTGATCTTCGCCTTGTGTTGGTTTGGACAGCAGCGGGGGTTTAGCAAGGCAGGTCTTTAACTCCTAGAACGCCTTGTTGTGGCTGTCTGTCCAGTTGAATTCTTTGTTCTTCCTCAAGGTGTCATAGAACAGCCTGCACCTATCTGAGGACTTGGAGATGAACACATTAGTAGCGACCCGCGCTTGATGAGTTCTGCCACGTCCTTGGCGGTCTTTGGTGGTGGAGGTTGAGGGATAGCCACTTATTTGTTTTTGAAATTTGGCCTCAATCCCCTCTTAAGTGACGATGTGGCCGAAACTCCCGGACGTTACAGAAGGAACGCCGTGGGGTTGAGCTTCATTTTGTAGGCGTGAATCGTCGAATGTTTCCTGGAGGTGTTGAACATGCTGCTCCTCCCGTTTGGATTTAACTACCATATCGTCGATGTACGCTTCCATGTGTTTTCCCAACTGGTCTTTGAACATAAGATTAACGAGGCGTTGGTATGTAGCCCCGGCATTTTTCAAGCCGAATGGCATGACGTTGTAGCAATAAATTCCTCTTTCGGACTGAAAAGCTGTTTTCTCCTGGTCGTCCGGGTGCATCTTGATCTGGTTGTATCCGCTCCAAGCGTCCAGGAAGGTCAGCATCTCATGTCCTGCTGTCGCGTCCACCATAGTGTCGATGTGAGGTAGCGGAAACGGATCCTTAGGGCACGCTTTGTTCAGGTCCGTAAAGTCTATGCATACGCGCCATTCTTGGATTCTCACTGGCAGCAACCACCACGTTGGACAACCCACGTTGGGTACTTGACTTCCACGATTTTCCGGACTTTGTGAGTTTCCACCTCCTCGTTTATTATTTTTGTTTCTTTCGAGTAGCAAATTTCGTCGTCTGCTGCCGTTGGTGGATGTTGTGGACTCGCGCTTTGTGTGTAATAACGGTGGGGTCTATGCCCTCCATGTCCTCGTAGGACCATGCAAAACAATCGAGGTTAGCTTTTAATAAATTGGCGAGTTGATTACGGTGTTACCTTGGCGAGTCCTCTCGAGAACCACCACATGGATGCTCGGGGTCTATCTGAATTTGATCTAGTGGTGCCTTTGGGTTCCTCGTAGACCCCCTGAACTTTAAACTAATGCTTTCTGTAATTGCTATCTTTGAAGGAGGAGTTGTGGTTGGCTTCAAAGCGAGGAATGCTGATCTTTCTTGCTAGTCGGTACTTTGATCACTGAACTCCCAGGGGGTGTCGAGAATTTCGCTTGGTGGTATGGGAGGAATGTATCGCCTTCATAGCGTGCAGCCACGGCCTCCCCAGGATCACGTTGTAGGAGGACAGGTTATCCACCACCAGGTACGTCACCTGCTTGTTGACTCCCTGGGCGTACGTTGGAATTGAGATCTCGCCCAGTGAGTGCGTTGTTTTGCCGCTGAATCCAACCAGGGGCACTGACTTCTTCTGCAGGTCCTGCTCCTTCAGCCCTATGCCCTCCAGGGTCTGGCGAGAAAGGAGGTTGACTGAGCTGCCGTTGTCGACTAATACTCTCTTCACCAAGCAATTTTCGATTGGTAAAGATATCACCAGAGCATCCTCATGTTGGTCGTAGTTGTCCTGGGCGTCGGAGTCGTCGAATGTGATTGGTGGTTCTAGATCCTGGTCGACTCTGGTTCCTCGTCTTGGGTATCTGTAGTGCTTTCTTTTGCTCGCCTCTTGGCGGCTGAATATGTTAGTCAGCAAACACTAGAACCACCAGAAATAAAAGAAATTACCCTTTCGTGTGGAGGTGGAGGAGGTGGCGTCATTGCTGGCCAGCGTTCACTTTTAGCCCTACGGAGGATAGCGGGTGGTCCGAGGTTCCCGCATGCGTGCAGGATCTTTACTTCGGCTTTACGAAGCCACGCTGACCGCGAAGTGAGTGCGAGTCGTTGTGAAATTCACACCACCGTTTGTTGTCTTTCTTTGGTTCTTTGTGCAATGCGATGGTGCGGGCCACCTTACCTTGCCACTAGCATTTTCAAGCGTCTGCTCGGTCAGGATACATTAGTTTTTAAAGCGTATTCACTTACTACTGCGGGTGGCGGTGGATCCATCGGCGCTTGATCCGCCCGCAGCAGCATGAACACCAGCGTTACGGGCGGCTGAGGTAAGGCTTTTGCCTCTCTTCTCTCATGCGTTCTGCTGGTGGTCTCCTAGCGACTCGGTCACTCGAGGCGGTCATTCTCCTGGACTCCCTGTCTTCCTCTAGTCTTGCTGCTGCCAGAGCTTTGGCTTGTACGTCCTCGAAGGTGGCGCACGGATACTTGGTGAGTTCGTTTATGCAGTGCAGATCCTCCAGAGCCCACACGAAAGCCTCGATATATTTGTTGGTATGTCGCATCCCGGATATTGACACCTTCTCCTTGTTGAACTTTGTTGGGTAGTCTCACGGTTGACTCATCGTGCCTCTGGGCGATTACGTGGAGGTAAACATGCCTTCTCTGGCTTTGCGGCTTTGGCGAGCCAGGAGTTGAAGGCATCCACTAGATCTGCGAAGGAGGAGATGGACCCGTTGGGGAGAGTCACGAACCACTGTAGGGCTAGACCGCTCAGCGTGGACCCGAACCCCTTGCACATGCACGACTCCCGGTATTCCCTGATGACTGCTACCGTCATCATCTTTTGCTTGTATTGGGCCACGTGATCGTAGGGATCAGTGTTCCCCTCGTACAGTCTCATTGGTGGCACGCTGAACCTCTTGGGGATGTCCACCATGGCGATGGCGTCAACGAAAGGAGACTCCTCATAGATTGTAGCGGAAGCCTTCTCCAGTGGGTCTGGCTGCCTCTGCGGGGTCTGCTGCCCCTCCAGGAGCTCTGGATGAATCAGTGGCACCTCAGGGATGCGCTGCATGTTGGGGTCCTCCACGGCGAAGTTGATCGGGACGCGGGGAGTCCTTGGAGTCTCGGGCGTGTTGTGCATGACGCCATCCATGTCCAGATGAATCGCTGCCTCCTGTGCCACTCCCTGCTTCGGCGTCTCGGGCGGCGAGGCCACTGAGGTATCTGGCGGTCATCTCCTCACTCATTTGGTGTCTCCTTGGTCGAGCTCACTGCGTTCTTTGGGCTAACTGCTGCAAAGCTTTCATCTCCTGCTGAAGTGTGGCCAGGCCTGCCAGCAGCGAGACGGTAAAGTCATCGTTGGGTGGGTTAGCACGCCTGGGTGTGCTGCTGTAGGTTGACTGGGACTCAGGTTGACTGGGACTCATCGTCCACGTTCACGTACTCCTGGCGCGGTTGCTGGGGGACTTCGTCGTGTTGAAGATCCCCGACCAGTTGGTGGAGGACGGGGTCCTGAGCGGGGCCCTCCTGGTTGACCATCTGGGACGGATCTGCTTCGTTGTTGAATCCTGACATGTTGACTTGTTGATTGTTGGGAAAAGAAAAATGGGATGTACGTTCCAAGTTGACGTGCAAAGTTAGATCACCAGCCCCACGGTGGGCGCCAATTGTTTCTGCCAAATTTCGTCGGGTTGACTATTTGACTCGTGAAATGGGGTATAGCGATCTACTCGGTTTAACACTTGGACTTACGTTGGATATGATGCGCGCAAAGTAAAAAGAATGCAAAAAGTAAAGAGCGAAAAAAGGAAAATGACACAAGGAGTTTTGGTGACGCGGAAAACCCAATGTGGGAAACGACCGCGGGGGGATCTGTGTCCCGCCTAATGTGCTCCACTAAGTAGTCGAATTACAAGCAACATGTTACAAAGTACTCGCAGAATTTAGAGTATAAGTATCGTTTTCTGGTGGAATGTGAGTAATCTGGGAGAATGAATGTAGTTCTGGAGGAGTGGAGCGCAAATTATTGTCGTGAATAATGAATAATGTTGTAACCCTGCTCAGATGCTGCTGCCTTGCCTTTTATAGGATGGAAATGTGACTGTTAGGTATTTTGCACCTGCTGAGGGTCTCCTGGAGGTTTCTGCGGGTAGTTGCCTATATTCCTGGGAGTTGTTGCTGACCATTTCCTCATGACTGTTGGTGGTGAGCTTCCCTTTGTTGCCCTAGTTTCTCTGGGCTTGTTTGTTGATTGGGCTTTAGTTTTGGTGTTGCTCCTTGTTTTCGGCCCTAGGCTTGCCTTGGTTTCAGGCCATTTTTGGCCCAAACATGAACATATTACTACAACTTAACTATTATCAATATTACTTATTTATTATCATTTTATTATACTTCACATATCATACAAGCACACATAAATGATGTTTAAACATATTTTAACATAAAAATCATACTCATAAAACTTATAATAAAAATCAAATTAATTTACAAAGAGGCTAATATGAGATATTGTTAGTCACCTTAAATCGGATGTTAAACGTCGAGGATCTAAAATAAATTTTAGATCGGAATTTTCTTCACCCAAAACCCATGATCTTCACCCAAAAATCCAAGCAAGTTAGCCCCTAAAATATACCCACTAATTACTAGAACACTTATGAATTATTAGAAATAATATTAGGGTTTTTATTTAAAGTTTTAGGAAGAAAAATGGAAAAAATAAAAGAGAGTAAATGGAGGAGAGTCCTACGGCATACATGAAGAGAATGAGTGATGATTTTGCTCTTGTGAATTAATGAGGACAAGTTGTAATAAATTTGGGTTAAAAGAGTTAAAGGTAAGGTTTTATTATTAAGTAAATAATGTTTTAATTAAAGAATTTATGAGTCATAAAATTCAAGTGGCACACTTGACCCCCTTTAGGAAGCTTCCAATTGATATTTGTTAAAAAGAAAATTTTTCACGAAATTAATCAGTTTTTAAAAAGTCGGATGTCAAAAGCGATAAAAGTTAATGTGTGCGCGTTTGATGATTTTTCGAAATATTCCTACTTTTGAATTTTAAGACTAAAATATTTTATTTACTATTAAAGAAAATATTTAAAAGTGATGGAAATGAAAATGGTAGTGTTAAAGTAGTAGTATTGTATTTAGTATGTATTTTTATTATTATGTATAAACTTAAAATTTAATTAACTAAATAATAATGATGATGAAAAAAATGTAGGTGTGTAAGAAGACTTAGTCTTGTGTAAGAAATTATGGAAGAGGATAGAATTTGATTTTTGGTGTCCAAAAGTCAAAATTCAAATTTTCGGGCTCGATTTTTATTTTCTCGAAATTCTCGATTTGCGCGATCGCGAAAGGTTTCGAAATAAAAGATATGATCTTAAAATAGTGTTTTAAAATAAAATCGGAATTAAAAATAAAAATAATTTTCGAAAGGTACTAAAAACAAAAATTGAGTTTTAATCCTCGAAATTTTGAATAAAAATTTCCTAGGTCGAAATACTTATTTTTTTCCGTTGAACGTTATAGATTTAAATAATTATAATCAAACGTCAAAAATTTAATCAAATTAAATTAAGTGTGCCTTATAATTTCGACAATTTAGAAAATGTTCGTTTAATAGAAATGAAATAGTAATTAGTTATTAATATAATATGATTTATTAAAAATAAATCAAAATGATTATATTTTCATTAAATGTGATGTTAAGTTTGCTTTTCCAAAATTAAAAAGAAAAATGGAAGAGGATAAGATTGTTTGATTTTTGATTTGCGTGTTTGAAATTGTTGACCCGAATTTCAGAGACGGGAAAAGTATAAGGGTTCAATTTTATTTGAAAATGAAAAATGTTCGAAATTGAATTTTATGAATAAAAGGTTTTACATTTATTTTTATGAATAGTAAACATAACTTAACATTTTTGAAATTTGAAAGGCGATATAAATTTTGTGTTGGATTTTTATAAAATTTTGAAATGTGTTTCTTTTTCAATTCTAAAGATAATACAACAAACTTTATTTTTCAAAATTTTTAAATTTGTACTTAGGAAATTTTAGTATTATTTGGCGAAAAATTTTAGTCGCATTTTTATTATATGGAAAAAGGATGAATTTAATTTGAGAAATTAAATTCTTTTATCATATTGTGTAAAAATAACACGGGGTGTTACACTGGCTGTAAGCCTTGGTTCTGGCTGTAGATTCTGAACTCGTCTGGACCTGACCAAGGGTCCTGGACCAGCCTGGTTTTCTGGTCCCAACAGTGGACAAGACTGCTGGCCATGAAGTTCTGACTTTCATGGATGCCTCAAGTGGTTTTAATAGGATCAAGATGTATCCTCCAGACCAGGAGGGGACGTCCTTCATGACAGAACATGGTATCTAATGCTACACCGTCATGCCCTTTGGACTCAGAAATGCTGGAGCCACCTACCAAAGGCTGGTCAATATGATGTTCAAAGATCTAATTGGGGACACAATGGAGGTTTATATCGATGATATGGTGGTGAAGTCTAAAGATGCTAAGGATCATGTGAAGCACCTAGAGCAAGCGTTTGCAATTTTGGACAAGTTCAATATGAAGCTGAACCCAACAAAGTACAATTTTGGAGTATCTTCTGGGAAATTCTTGGGCTACCTGGTGACCAGAAGAGGAATTGAAGCAAGTCCAGAGCAGATAAAGGCAATCCTAGATCTGGAGCCCCCCAGATCTGTGAAAGACATCCAGAAGTTGACAGGGAGAGTAACAGCTCTTAACAGATTCATTTCTAGATCCTCAGAAAGGTGCAAACCCTTCTATGATATGCTGAAGAAGAACAAAGAATTCGAATGGAGTGAGAAGCACGAGGAAGCGTTCCAGGATCTGAAGAGTTACCTGTCAACTCCACCATTGCTGTCCAGACCAGAAGAGGGAGAACCGCAAAGTCTATACCTGTCAGTCACGGAGCATTTAGTAAGTGCAGTTCTGGTCAGGGAAGAAGATGGTTTGCAGTATCCAATATATTACGTGAGTAAGAGCTTGCTAGATGCTGAAACCAGGCATTCTCTTCTGGAAAGGTATGTTCTCGCCTTAATTATGTCAATTACTAAGCTGAGACCTTATTTTGAGAGTCATCATATTTGTGTTAGAACTAACCTTCCAGTTAAGTCAGTCTTGAGAAAGCCTGAACTGTCTGGGAGAATGGCAAAGTGGTGCAATGCGGCTTTGTGCGTGCGACATCGATTCTGAACCCAGAACAGCGATAAAGTCACAAGCCTTGGCAGATTTTGTGGCTGATTTCAGTCGAGCCCTGGAAGAAGGTAGTGCTATGGAAGTGTTGAAACTCACACAGGGCAGAAAAGGAGAGACCTGGGTGCTGTATACTGATGGGGCAGCTAATGTCAGAGGTTCTGGTCTGGGCATTGTCCTGAAATCGCCACAAGGGGGCATTGTCCTGGGCATTTTCAAAAGAGTTAGTGTTGGGAACTGTTCGAGATTATTTTAATCTTTAACGGATAGCATTTCAGCTATAAAAGGATCTTTTTTCAAAAGAGTTAGTGTTAAGAACTGTTCGAGATTATTCTAATCTTAAACGGCATTTCAGCTATAAAAGGATCTTTTTTCAAAAGAGCTAATTTTTTAAAAAAAAATGTTCTAGGATTTTCTAATCCTAACGAGGAGCATTTCAGCTTAAAAAAAAAAAAGGATCTTTTTCCTAAAGACTTAGCGTCGAAGATTGTTCGAGATTGTTCTAATCTTAAACGGGTAGCGTTTCAGCTTAAAAAGGATCTTTTTTCAAAAGAGTTAATATCGGAAATTGGTTAAGATTATTCTAATCCTAAACGAATAGCATTTCAGCTAAGAAGAGATCTTTTTTTTTCAAAAGAGCTAAACTCGGAAATTATTTAAGATAATTCTAATCCTAAGAGGAAAATTATTTAAGATTGTTCTAATCCTAAACGAATAGCATTTCAGCTTGGAAAAGATCTTTTTTCAAAAGAGCTAATGTCGAAAATTGGTTAAGATTATTCTAATCCTAAACGAATAGCATTTCAGCTAAGAAGAGATCTTTTTTTTTTTTTTTTTTATGAAGAGCAAATATCGAAAATTATGTAAGATTATTCTAATCCTAACGGGGAACATTTCAACTTAGAAAAGATCTTTTTTCAAAAGAGCTAATATCGAAAATTGTTTAAGATTATTCTAACCCTAAACGTAGAGTATTTTAGCTAGGAAGAGATCTTTTTTCAAAAGAGCTAACATCGAAAAAAATGTTTAAGATTATTCTAACCCTAAACGAATAGCGTTTCAGCTAGGAATGGATCTTTTTTCAAAAGAGCTATTATCGGAAATCTTTTAAGATTATTCTAATCCTAAATGAATAGCATTTCAGCTAGAAATGGATCTTTTTCAAAAGAGCTTGAATCGAAAATTATTTAAGATTATTCTAATCCTAAAAGGGATGACATTTCAGCCAAGAAATGGATCTTTTTTCAAAAGAGCTAATATTGGAAATCTTTTAAGATTATTCTAATCCTAAATGAATAGCATTTCAGCTGGGAATGGATCTTTTTTCAAAAGAGTTAATATCGGAAATTATTTAAGATTATTCTAATCCTAAACGAATAACTTTTAGTTTGGAGGAGATCTTTTTTCAAAAGAGCTAAAATTCAGAAAATATCTAAAATTATTCTAATTTCAGAAGGAAAGCGTTTCAGCTTATAAAAAAACTTTGTTTTTCGAAAGAGATAGTGTTGGAAAATATTTAAGATTATTCTAATCCTAAAAAGCCAGCATTTCAGCTAAAAGGAAGCTTTCGGAAAATATTTGACTGAAAGGATGACAGTTTTGATTAAAAAAAGGACTAAAAACATGGCTTTAGATTTCACAGAGCATTTAGTCATACGCAGTTCAAGGATGCAATGCATGAGCTAGACTATTCTAAGTCTCAAAAAGGGTCCATGCCAATGATCCCGCGCTGTTATGTAACCTACGCAACCACCATAAGTTTGTAACTATATGGCGAAAGCGCGGTCGATAACCTCGACAGAACCACCTTGATATTTAAATCAGACATAGTGAACGTCATTTCCCCACCCTGAAATCGACCCAAGGGGAGAAATGGTTCGAATCCTAACAGTATGATGCATAAACAACGTAAAAAGAAAAGGGTACTCTAAATAGCCATCATTTTACTTTTCAAGTTTCACTGTCCCCAGCGGAGTCGCCAAATTGTGGACAAGGGATTTTGATCCACGCGATGTTTTATTTCAAAAACAAATTCAATTCGAAAAGAGTCGCCACTAAATTTTTAGGTGGAATTTAGAAACCAATTTTAGAGAAAATGAGTTCGTGTGAGTTTACGTGTTAGGAAGTTTAAAATAATTTCATTAATTTAACGCGTAACCCCGCCCGTCGTAAAGACAGTCTCTACTAAGTAAAACCATGGCTATTATGAGTACACATGCGGATATGCTAACAATATTTTAACCCTAAATAAAATACATCCATTCTATGTCGTTTAATGCACATACAATTTCGTCGAAGTTATTCAACATGGGTTCATTTACTATTCTAGCAAACAAAGAAAAGAAGCAGAAATACTCACCGACAGCATAAGATGGATTAACAAACGTTAGCGGCATTTAATAAAAATAATCAAATATGACTAATACTCTATATGGACAAGCATGAATGACTAACATAAATAAAACACTACACACAAATATAAGAAATAACAAAAAAAATACACACAAATACAAACACATGTACGAAAGCCTAATAATCAAAAACACACAACTATAAGCCAATAACACAAACACTTAAGCACACATGAAAGTCTAGGCTACGTAAACTCTTCTGTCAAATAATTACATGGTTTAAGATTTAGCAAGCAAAGCAAAACAAACAAGAAGCAGAAACGTGCCTTATGCGACTTTTACATGGTTTAACGAAACTAAACGTGAAACGAAGCGCACAAATGCTAAACGATGAAGTCATGAAAAGTAATCTAAACATACAACGTGAATTACAAATCTGGAGAAGTATGATAAATCAATTTTAGACAATTAACATAATCAAACATGAACGAGACCTAATTATATAATAAACTAACGAGCTAATCAAAATCAAACTAACGACGGCAAATCATACTACACAAGTCATACTACACAAGGAAATCGAACGTGTATATCAAATAAACGAGAAACACGACACATCCACACACACATATCAAAATCATGCTAAAGATACAAATCCAAAACGAACAATAAACATGACAAGTACGATGATAAACAACAGAGCGACAGAGAGCAATAAAAAGCGACAGAAAGCGATAAAAAGCGATAAAAACAGCAATATAAACAAAGTAAAGTGAGTATTTTTGCACCCTCAACTTACATGTATCGTTGACCAATTCTTTGAGTCGTAATCAATTGTAAGATTTTATCCCAAGGGGCCGTCGTAGACGAAAACAATTTGTAAATCCGTAGCTTTAAACCAAACTGACAGCAATTTTCAAATGCTTGTAACTTCTTCGTTTCTCAACGAAATTTCGAACCGAAAGATGTTTTGGAATCGTGATAAAGTGAAATTTAAGATTCTGTAAAGAAATCAGAGAGATTGTGATGTTTACAACACGAAAAACGGGGTAGAAGACGTGATAGCAGAATGAAAAACTGAAGGTCGTGCTCTGTTTTTCAAACAGCTATCTCGGCTTCTTTTTGAGGCTTTCTGAGAGCTTTTTGTGACTCAAGGCTGTGTGTGTATGCTGTATATTTCGTGTGTGTTGAAGGCTTGTGGATGGTGTGTATATATAGGGTTGAAAAGTAGGGTTTTTAGAGGGAAAAGAGCAGCTTTGCCCTGTTTTCAAGAGCTGCTGTTTGCGTCTTCGTTTAGGGCTTTTGAGAGGGTTTTCTTGAGTGGCAAGGCAAGGTTATATGGGTAGGATAGTTAGGATACGGGTATGGGTCATGGGTAGGCGAATAGGAGTCGGGTTTGGGTCAAATGAGGGCTGATTTTGGGCCTATGAGCTGCTGCGGACCAGCTCGGTTCTTGGATACGTTTTAGCTGTTTAAGGTGGGTTTAGGTCGTGGTTTGGGCTGGGTTTAATCTCGGATATGTGGAGAAGAAAGTGGGTAAAAGGGGCCTCGAAACTCGTGTTGAAACGGGCTCAAAATCGCTTTTTAAATCGAGCTCAAAACGAGTTTTAAACTTGCTTTTAAGAAAACGAATTCATCGAAAACGATTTAATAAAAAGGCTTATAGACACGAGAAATAACTTTTCAAGTCAAAGAAAAGAATTTGTAAAAGCGATTTTTCAAATCGAATTACTTAAAATGATTTTTCAAATCGGAATATTTTATTTTCAATAAAATACTTGAGGCAAATAAATTTTGACAGAAATAAATTTACCTTGTTAAAACATTAATTTAAATATCATTTAAATTAACAAAAAATTACGTCGACGGCGCCCGGCTTACATCGTAAAACGAACTCAAGTAAATGACACGAAATACATGTTGTCCTATCATCATTGGGTGTTTGTCGGGTTTTCTATAAATTTCCATATCGACAGATACGGGTATCTACAGAGCCCCCACTTTGACTAAGGCTTGGACAGGCGAAAGTCAAAGTAGACACTCAAGTCGATCGATGATCACAACTTGAGGGCTTTACGGGTCGTTTATGGTCCCTTAGACCTGTGTATAAAAGCTCACCAGCCATAAGAAGAAATCATACCTGAAACTTGATTCTGGATGCCTTCATTTTCGTTAAAATATGGGTTGAGCCTTATCCTTAGGCGCCTACGTATCCGTTGTGACAGAATCAAACCCGTATCGTAGTTCGAGCTCGCTGGCCTGTAGCCTTCTACTGCTTCGGCCCAAAACAAATGATATTTGTTTACTCGAGTGAGTAAAGCCAATATCTGCGCTCTTTTTGGAAGTGTCACTTCTTTTAGCTTCTGCTAGTATTTCTTCATTTCGACGATGTCATCCTGTCGTCGGGGTCTAAGGTTGATGACTTTAGAGCCCCCGGTTGGAGCGTTCCTGCTCAATCGTAATAACAAATCATAGCACACGACTCACATAGTGAAATCTGCGACTTTTGAAACAAAAAGAATGGATCATCGATCCGAGCTGCAAATATTAATTTGGAAATGGGTCATCGACCTATTTTTTTAAACAAAAGGGATAGATCATCGATCCGAACCGAGAATATTAATTTGAAAATGGGTCTTCGACCTGTTTTTTACACAAAAGGAAGGATCATCGACCCGAACTGAGGATATTAATTTGAAAATGGGTCTTCGACCTGCTTTTTTATACAAAAGGATGGATCATTGACCCGAACTGAGGATATTAATTTGGAAATGGGTCTTCGACCCGAGCGGCGAATATCATTACAGAATGGGTCCTCGACCCGCGTTTTGAAATAAGGTGGATGGGTCATCGACCGGAAACCGTAAACATCTTTTGAAAATGGGTCGTCGACCCGCATCTTGAAAAGTGGATGAGTCATCAACTCGAACTATAAACATCTTTTGAAAATGGGTCTTCAACCCGCATTTTTATTTAAGTGGATGGGTCATCAACCCAAAACCGTAGACATCTTTTGAAAATGAGATGTCGACCCGCATCTTGAAAAATGGATGAGTCATCGACTCGAACTACAAACATCTTTTGAAAATGGGTCGTCGACCCGCATTTTTATTTAAGTGGATGGGTCATCAACCCAAAACCGTAGACATCTTTTGAAAATGGGTCGTCGACCCGCATCTTGAAAAATGGATGAGTCATCGACTCGAACTACAAACATCTTTTAAAAATGGGTCGTCGACCCGCATTTTTATTTAAGTGGATGGGTCATCGACCCGAACTATGTTCATCATTTGAAAATTGGGGCCATCGACCCGTATTTTGAGGTAAAGGCGGGTAGGTCATTGACCCGAACTATAATTGTCCTTGAAAATTGGGGCCATCGACCTCGATTTTGAAGGAAAAGGTGGATGGGTCATCGGCCCGAGCGGAACACAGCTTTTGAAAATGGGTCATCGACCCGCATTTTGGAAAGTGGGTAGGTCATTGACCCGTATAGCAAATTTCATTTGAAAATCGAAAGAGGTCATCGACCTGAGCTATGGATTTTGAGCGCTTTGAATAATTCAGCCATTACCCGAGTTTAAAAACATCATTTTTTAAAGTTAGATTGTGGGTCCCACCTAGACTACAAAATTTACTTGAAAATTGACACGGGGTATTGGTTAGCATGTATCAAATCGAATTGGGTCCTCGACCCGCCTTGCAAACATCATTTTAAAAAATCAAGAAGAGTCATCGACTCTGAAAGTAGACATCATTTAGAAATTGAAATGGGCCTTCGGCCCGCAAGCATCATTTTGAAAATCGAAGTGGGTCATCGACCCGCATTTGAAATTTGACCTCGGATCATCGACCCAGACTTTGCAAAAAAGGTTCTTGAAATGCCAGTTATTTTAAAATCGAAGCATGGCCGAGTTAGCATGAAATACGACACGAATGTGACATGAATGCGACAAGAACGTGACACCAGACATTTGAACGTTCGACCATGACCGACTCGACCTAAGACAACGTTCCAACGACGGGTAGACTAGTAACTGTGCAAGATCTTTTAGGATGATTGACAAGTGGTTTGAAATAGACGTGGGTTAATAGTATTATGTTCTCCCCCTATGCAAATTCTTTGTCGAGATGCGAACTAACTGTCAAAGTAAACATCTTTGGCAATTCCCGTTAAGAAAAAAAAAGATCATTCCAAGACTAGACAATTATTTATCAGAACATTGATTCTTATCTCAATCTAAAGCGAGCACTAAGACAGACTCAACAAAAGTTGCTTCATTTGGACTTTGTAAAGACCCGTAAAAAATTGACAAGATGACAAATTAGATGATGGGTGGTGGTGGATTGTATCCCATATTCTAAAGGATTGCCTACATATTCGCGTGGGGCGAAATCAAATCCGATGTAGTTCGATCAAAGTGCATAAACATGGCATTTTTTTGTGTGTAACACTCGAAGGTTTCACCTAAGGTATCATGTTGTATCCTGTTCTAGCTTGTGAAGTACTGGCGGATCCCTTGTGGACCCTAAACGCTTGGGTGGAACTACATAAGCCAATGATTCTCGGAACTCAAGACTATGACTTCATTGCCGTTTTGAGAACGACTTAAAAATGTTGATGGTACTTTCTGACCGTTTTGGCTTTGCCTTTGACTTTGACTTTGACTTTGATCTTCGACGTGTTGCCACTCAATTTCTTGTGTTTTTGTATTTTTGTTTGCGTTTTTGAGAATATGTCGCGCCCTTTGTGGCTTGGGCTTGTTCCAACTTTGCTAGACGTCGCGGTGAGCGGTCGCATGTGGTCGTATGCATGTCACGCCAGACTCCTCTGACAAGTTCGTTTGCTTATTAGGCACGCGATCGAGTACACGGAGGGCGATCTATGAATATTCGTACCTTTGGTCGCGATCAAATTCATGACCACTGTGGAGCTCCAAATTAATGGATCCTCCTCCAAAGGCAGAGGAGTAGCATACCATAAGTTGACTACCGGACCTTAGGTTTTTAGTTGTCGGAAACCCTTTTGTCTTTGTTTTTGTCTTGAGTTGGTGTTGCACCTTAGAATTGAATACGTATTTCTACCCCAGGGACACCCTTCGAGTGTGTTGTGCATTTTCATCAGTTGGATTATGGAAGCAAATTAGAGACAAGATCAATTTCATTGATTTTGAGAAGGGGTTAGAAATAATTGTGGAAAAACGAATCTTAGACTCAATTCAGACATAAGACTTGAATACGAATTCTGACTTATAATCACCAACCTCGACTTTGAACTTTTCTCCTTTCAGGATTTGATTCAGATGCTTGGTTTGAAAGTTACCCCACTTTTGCAACGTGATTTTGACTTCAGGAGCAGAATACGCGACTCAGGTTCAGAAATCGACACGGTTTCGACACTATTTGTAACAACGCGGGATGCAAATGGACTGGACCAGATTAATCATGAAAAGACTCAGAGCTTAACGACATGGTCTACGACCTAACTATGAAAATGCATGCGACATATGAACTTGAAGACAGACTCACAGTACGGGACTTAGACCCAACTAGACATGGACTTGAAGTAGTGAGCTCGTTTGAACCAATAAGCTTCTAAGGTTTATGCAAACTTTCAAAAATAGCCCGGGTGAGACGTTGTGGTGCCCTGACTCAAAACTAAAAATTGACATGCATGACTTGGGCCCAAGAGTAGGCCTAGGTGACCCAACTTGGTAAATCCTCTAAGACTAAAAGATGGACTAGACTTATTATACACGACTTAGATTCCAACTAGACTCGACTCGATGCATTTCATGCTTACTCGCGACTTGAAAAAGAAACTTATTTTTGAAGTTGAGGTTTGAAATGGGCAGCACTTCGACGACAAAAAAGGCTTATATGGTTCGAAATTTCAGTTTAACTTGGGCTAGATTTTACCTTTGGAAAACTTCGTTTTGGTTGGAAAAAAATTCTATTCCCAAATGGGTAGCATTTCAAAAGCGTTCGAGATTATTCTAATCCTAAACGTATAGCATTTCAGCTTAAAAACTATTCTTTTTTCAAAAGACGTAGTGTTAAAAATCGTTCGGGATTAATCTAATCCTAAACGGGTAGCATTTCAGCTTGAAAGGATTTTTTTTTCAAAAGAGTTAGTGTTGGGAACTGTTCGAGATTATTTTAATCTTTAACGGATAGCATTTCAGCTATAAAAGGATCTTTTTTCAAAAGAGTTAGTGTTAAGAACTGTTCGAGATTATTCTAATCTTAAACGGCATTTCAGCGATAAAAGGATCTTTTTTCAAAAGAGCTAATTTTTTTTAAAAAAAAAGTTCTAGGATTTTCTAATCCTAACGAGGAGCATTTCAGCTTAAAAAAAAAAAAAAGGATCTTTTTCCTAAAGACTTAGCGTCGAAGATTGTTCGAGATTGTTCTAATCTTAAATGGGTAGCGTTTCAGCTTAAAAAGGATCTTTTTTCAAAAGAGTTAATATCGGAAATTGGTTAAGATTATTCTAATCCTAAACGAATAGCATTTCAGCTAAGAAGAGATCTTTTTTTTTCAAAAGAGCTAAACTCGGAAATTATTTAAGATAATTCTAATCCTAAGAGGAAAATTATTTAAGATTGTTCTAATCCTAAACGAATAGCATTTCAGCTTGGAAAAGATCTTTTTTCAAAAGAGCTAATGTCGAAAATTGGTTAAGATTATTCTAATCCTAAACGAATAGCATTTCAGCTAAGAAGAGATCTTTTTTTTTTTTTTTTTATGAAGAGCAAATATCGAAAATTATGTAAGATTATTCTAATCCTAACGGGGAACATTTCAACTTAGAAAAGATCTTTTTTCAAAAGAGCTAATATCGAAAATTGTTTAAGATTATTCTAACCCTAAACGTAGAGTATTTTAGCTAGGAAGAGATCTTTTTTCAAAAGAGCTAACATCGAAAAAAATGTTTAAGATTATTCTAACCCTAAACGAATAGCGTTTCAGCTAGGAATGGATCTTTTTTCAAAAGAGCTATTATCGGAAATCTTTTAAGATTATTCTAATCCTAAATGAATAGCATTTCAGCTAGAAATGGATCTTTTTCAAAAGAGCTTGAATCGAAAATTATTTAAGATTATTCTAATCCTAAAAGGGATGACATTTCAGCCAAGAAATGGATCTTTTTTCAAAAGAGCTAATATCGGAAATCTTTTAAGATTATTCTAATCCTAAATGAATAGCATTTCAGCTGGGAATGAATCTTTTTTCAAAAGAGTTAATATCGGAAATTATTTAAGATTATTCTAATCCTAAACGAATAACTTTTAGTTTGGAGGAGATCTTTTTTCAAAAGAGCTAAAATTCAGAAAATATCTAAAATTATTCTAATTTCAGAAGGAAAGCGTTTCAGCTTATAAAAAAAACTTTGTTTTTCGAAAGAGATAGTGTTGGAAAATATTTAAGATTATTCTAATCCTAAAAAGCCAGCATTTCAGCTAAAAGAAAGCTTTCGGAAAATATTTGACTGAAAGGATGACAGTTTTGATTAAAAAAAGGACTAAAAACATGGCTTTAGATTTCACAGAGCATTTAGTCATACGCAGTTCAAGGATGCAATGCATGAGCTAGACTATTCTAAGTCTCAAAAAGGGTCCATGCCAATGATCCCGCGCTGTTATGTAACCTACGCAACCACCATAAGTTTGTAACTATATGGCGAAAGTGCGGTCGCTAACCTCGACAGAACCACCTTGATATTTAAATCAGACATAGTGAACGTCATTTCCCCACCCTGAAATCGACCCAAGGGGAGAAATGGTTCGAATCCTAACAGTATGATGCATAAACAACGTAAAAAGAAAAGGGTACTCTAAATAGCCATCATTTTACTTTTCAAGTTTCACTGTCCCCAGCGGAGTCGCCAAATTGTGGACAAGGGATTTTGATCCACGCGATGTTTAATTTCAAAAACAAATTCAATTCGAAAAGAGTCGCCACTAAATTTTTAGGTGGAATTTAGAAACCAATTTTAGAGAAAATGAGTTCGTGTGAGTTTACGTGTTAGGAAGTTTAAAATAATTTCATTAATTTAACGCCTAACCCCGCCCGTCGTAAAGATAGTCTCTACTAAGTAAAACCATGGCTATTATGAGTACACATGCGGATATGCAAACAATATTTTAACCCTAAATAAAATACATCCATTCTATGTCGTTTAATGCACATACAATTTCGTCGAAGTTATTCAACATGGGTTCATTTACTATTCTAGCAAACAAAGAAAAGAAGCAGAAATACTCACCGACAGCATAAGATGGATTAACAAACGTTAGCGGCAGACGAATAAAAATAATCAAATATGACTAATACTCTATATGGACAAGCATGAATGACTAACATAAATAAAACACTACACACAAATATAAGAAATAACAAAAAAAAATACACACAAATACAAACACATGTACGAAAGCCTAATAATCAAAAACACACAACTATAAGCCAATAACACAAACACTTAAGCACACATGAAAGTCTAGGCTACGTAAACTCTTCTGTCAAATAATTACATGGTTTAAGATTTAGCAAGCAAAGCAAAACAAACAAGAAGCAGAAACGTGCCTTATGCGACTTTTACATGGTTTAACGAAACTAAACGTGAAACGAAGCGCACAAATGCTAAACGATGAAGTCATGAAAAGTAATCTAAACATACAACGTGAATTACAAATCTGGAGAAGTATGATAAATCAATTTTAGACAATTAACATAATCAAACATGAACGTGACCTAATTATATAATAAACTAACGAGCTAATCAAAATCAAACTAACGACGGCAAATCATACTACACAAGTCATACTACACAAGGAAATCGAACGTGTATATCAAATAAAGGAGAAACACGACACATCCACACACACATATCAAAATCATGCTAAAGATACAAATCCAAAACGAACAATAAACATGACAAGTACGATGATAAACAACAGAGCGACAGAGAGCAATAAAAAGCGACAGAAAGCGATAAAAAGCGATAAAAACAGCAATATAAACAAAGTAAAGTTAGTATTTTTCCAAGGGGCCGTCGTCGACGAAAACAATTTGTAAATCCGTAGCTTTAAACCAAACTGACAGCAATTTTCAAATGCTTGTAACTTCTTCGTTTCTCAACGAAATTTCGAACCGAAAGATGTTTTGGAATCGTGATAAAGTGAAATTTAAGATTCTGTAAAGAAATCAGAGAGATTGTGATGTTTACAACACGAAAAATGGGGTAGAAGATGTGATAGCAGAATGAAAAACTGAAGGTCGTGCTCTGTTTTTTAAACAGCTATCTCGGCTTCTTTTTGAGGCTTTCTGAGAGCTTTTTGTGACTCAAGGCTGTGTGTGTATGCTGTATATTTCGTGTGTGTTGAAGGCTTGTGGATGGTGTGTATATATAGGGTAGAAAAGTAGGGTTTTTAGAGGGAAAAGAGCAGCTTTGCCCTGTTTTCAAGAGCTGCTGTTTGCGTCTTCGTTTAGGGCTTTTGAGAGGGTTTTCTTGAGTGGCAAGGCAAGGTTATATGGGTAGGATAGTTAGGATACGGGTATGGGTCATGGGTAGGCGAATAGGAGTCGGGTTTGGGTCAAATGAGGGCTGATTTTAGGCCTATGAGCTGCTGCGGACCAGCTCGGTTCTTGGATACGTTTTAGCTGTTTAAGGTGGGTTTAGGTCGTGGTTTGGGCTGGGTTTAATCTCGGATATGTGGGGAAGAAAGTGGGTAAAAGGGGCCTCGAAACTCGTGTTGAAACGGGCTCAAAATCGCTTTTTAAATCGAGCTCAAAACGAGCTTTAAACTTGCTTTTAAGAAAACGAATTCATCGAAAACGATTTAATAAAAAGGCTTAAAGACACGAGAAATGACTTTTCAAGTCAAAGAAAAGAATTTATAAAAGCGATTTTTCAAATCGAATTACTTAAAATGATTTTTCAAATCGGAATATTTTATTTTCAATAAAATACTTGAGGCAAATAAATTTTGACAGAAATAAATTTACCTTGTTAAAACATTAATTTAAATATCATTTAAATTAACAAAAAATTACGTCGACGGCGCCCGGCTTACATCGTAAAACGAACTCAAGTAAATGACACGAAATACATGTTGTCCTATCATCATTGGGTGTTTGTCGGGTTTTCTATAAATTTCCATATCGACAGATACGGGTATCTACAAGTGGATTGAGGCTGAAGCGTTCAGAAGTGTGACTGAGAAGGAGGTCATCTCGTTTATCAGGAGAAACATCATTTGCAGATTTGGAATTCCAAGCCAAATTGTATGTGATAATGGTGCACAGTTCGTAGGGAACAAGACTAGGGAATTCTGTGCAACCTAGAATATTGAACTGCTTACTTCTGCACCAAGATATCCTCAGTGTAATGGTCAGGCAGAATCTAGCAACAAGATTATCATCAAAACCCTGAAAAAGAAGCTGAAGAGACGACGAGGGAGATGGGCAGAAGAGCTACCTTTAGGTCTGTGGGTTGACAGAACTACACCAAAGAATTCCACGGGACAGACTCCTTTCTCTTTGGTGTATGGTTGTGAAGCGGTGATTCCAGCAGAAGTGTCTGTTTGACACAGCCAAGTCGTATCACCCTGTCAAAATAAACCTACAAAAACACTAACAAGTAGCTAGCGGCAAGCAGGATCGTATCCACAGAGAAACGGTGTACTTTTAAGCTAAAGTCGGAGTAAACAGGTCTAACTCAAGGGTATGAAAAGGGTTTGTTTGAACTAAACTAAAGCATATATGAGGAGAAAGATTAGGGCATCGGGTTCATTATGACAATGATTCAGGAACTCAAATTTATAAGAAGGAAGCGATAAACTGTGCAAATGAGTAGGTTTATAAAACGCTCTCTCGAGTCAATTTTAGCCTTAAGCAAATTTAGCGGGCTCTCGCAACTTACTAAATTCAACTTATCAATCTCGCGTAAGTCTAGTTTTAACTCGGCTTTCGATCTTAAATTAAAACTTACTCGGGTTCAATTAAACTCAGACAAATCGTTGATCAGGCGAAATAATCCTAATTCAATTGGCATAAAACGCGTAGAAAGAAATCAAGTGCACAAATTATTCAACTAGTTTAATCCTAAAACATGTTCCTGGACCAAATATCACAAATTCCCCTAAACCCTAATTAGAAAATTAGCTAGACATGGTAGAAATCAAAGCAAAACAATAATAAGAAATAAACATAATGAATGAAAAGCAATTGAAATTAAAACCTGGAATTCCTACGGAGTACCGACGGTTACAAAGTAAAACGATCTTGAATCTAAACTAAAGTTGAGAGTTTGTAAAAGAGAGAAAAAAAACTTCACAGTAAACTAAAACCTAACTTCTAATGTAAAATAAAGCATAAAAATGAGTTTCTCCGAAATTAGGTCTTTATATAAGTGCCAAAATAATAAAACTCGAAAATAGGAAATTCGGGGCGTCAGAGCACGGGAGCCGGCCGGCCGGCTGCCGGTCTACCAGACCGGCCGGCTTGCTCAGCTCGGGCCAATTCTTCTTTTGGGCCTCCTTGTGACTTTGGGCCTTTATTCCTCTTTTGGGCCATTATTTCCTTCGTGGCCTCTTGTCTTTTGATCGTATATTTGAGCTCCGAGCTCCTGCGTGAGCTCGGGATTGGTCTTGACGACTCGATTCTCGCACTTGCTCCAATTGTCTCGGGTTTTGGCTCAAAACCACCAAAACCTGCAAAATGTAAATAAAAGGCAGCTGTATCGAGAAATATAGCAAATAGCTCACAAACTAGCAATGATCACGAGTAAATATAAGCTAAATGCGACTGAACCGGGGGCATAAAATGTATATAAATAGCATGTATCACTGTTCCAACAGCAAGGTATGGTCTGAACAATTTAGAAGCTAACCCAGATTTATTGTCTTCCAGTCTTGATTTTGCAGAAGAGTTAAGGGATGCAGCCAGGATAAGGTTAGCAGCTTACCAGCAGAATGTGGCCAGGACTTTCAACAAGAATGTCAAGGCCAGAGTCTTCAGAAAAAGAGATTTAGTTCTAAGGAAAGTATTTGAAAACACAAAGGAAAAGTCTGCAGGAAAGCTAGTCCTAGTCTGGGAAGGACCATACTTGATTGATTCAGTTGTAGGCCAAGGAGCTTATAGACTGGTAACTCTGAAGGGGGAGTTGCTTCCTAGAGCATGGAATGCAACCAACCTCAAACTCTATCTTTGTTAATACGGTACTTTCGTTTCTGTACTTTCAATTCTGTATTTTCAATTCTGCACTTTTAAGTTTTTTGTGATTATTTAAATTGCAATTTCCATTCAATAAAAACCATTGAACTCCAATGGTATAGTTTAACTTTATTTCTAGTTTTGCAGATTACATCTTTGGTTTAAAAGTAAATATTTTCTATCTATCACAAATAAAAGCAATGTAAATATACTACGCTACATATTACAAATAAAGGAGTTTATCCTCCAGTTCTAATCAAGGAGTGTAACCTCCAGTTCTGGGTCCCAGTCTCTAGGAACTTGTCTTCCAGACTTGAGCTCAGTCCTCAGCCTTGTGCAGCCAGTCCTGCAGTGGAGATCTTCCTCCAGTCCACAGCGGCCCGATCTGAAGCGGCAGTCTATTTGTAGAGGATGCGTCCTCGGATTGACGGACCAGGGCTTAGCCGCCGTTAAGAGAGTCCTATAATATCCCTTAAGGTAAGCCATGATCATGCGTACATAAGTCTGGGGTGTACACCTGCGAGGTTAGTACATTCACAGAACAATAGAAGCAATAGAAAAAATAGCGACAATAGTGATTAAATCCTTGGACCACCAAGGCTAATTACGTAGCAACCGAAATCTGTCAGAGCAGACTAGAAAAATGTCTTGCTCTGCAGACTAAGCAAAAGATCCACAGTAGCAACAGATAGAAGTCCACAGAATATTTACAGACCTGGACATACTAAGTCCAGGCCAGACCACAGATAGAGCAAATTGTTCATTAATTACACAGAAAGTTCATAATTGTTTTTCATTCTTCGTCTTCAGAAGGATTGTCATCAGCTTGGGCATCTTCGCCAGCACCACCGTCGCCAGACGCAGAGGGTTCTTCTGTTCGCCGCCAGCCTCCTCTCCTGAACCGCACACCTGGGAAAAACTGCTTAAACTTCTCCACAGCAGCATCTACGTTCCACTCCTCACGCTCGGACTCTGGAGCACGCATCATCTGAATTCTGGTCTGGGCTGTGTAAAACAGCGCCAGATCAGTCTCCTGGTTCTGGAGCTGGCCCTCAAGTTCCTGAACACGCGCCTGGAGACTCTCGTTCTCTGACCTCAACGAGGCGGACTCTCCTCGAACTTGGCGGCAGCGACTTTAGCTTTTTCACCACCTCCTTCATCTTCGTTGAGCTTTCTCCAAGTGCATGCAGGCCTGCTCATTCGAGCAAGCTTGTCCTCTGCTTGTGATTACGATCCCCAGAAGTGGATAAAATGTGCCCCAAGCTTGATATACAATCAAGAGTCTGCGAATTTTATGGTGTAAGGTACAATAGTGGTAGAATTATCATGAGCATTTGTACTAGAAGTAAGTCAGGTTACTACCTGAAGAGCAGAGTGAGTGGCTCTGAACGCCAGTTCTGTAGTATCAACCCCGATCAAATCTGGGTCGAACTTTTTTGCTGCTTGTTGGATGATGTTCTCCACGCCTGTTGATGGCGTGCTGGACAGAAATGTCCCTGGTAATGACAAACCTTCAATTTCTTCCACCTTCCTTTTCTTTGATTTCTTGTCTGGTGTACTCTTCTCTGGCTCAACCTGAACCTTCCCCTTAGGTTCTTCAATCTTCAACGCCCTGAATCCTGGAGTAGGAATAGTAATACCGGTGGGAATGAACTGAGGCTTTACATCTGGACCCCCGGCCAGAATAGCGTCCATCTTCTCTTGAAGAAGAGTGGGATTAAGTCTACCCCTAGTGATTGGCCTAGAAGATTCACCTAGCATAGACCACACTTGATTCAGAATCACATATCTAGACTAGACTTGACCAGACTTGACCAAAAGAAAAGTTAAGAGACTTACCCTTGATGGCAGAAACCTGAGGCACATAGACCTTCACTACCTTCCTTGCTGGCCTACAGAATGTGGGGAATGCCGTCTTGTTATCCTTTTCAGACCAAGTCCTCTCCTTGAGAGGCAAAGCCATGAACACAGCAATCCTAGCTTTGGAATCCTCGCTATGCACAGGCTGCCAAGAATCCGCTAGAAACACAAAACATAAGAAACCCTTAGCCCAGAACAGAATAGAAAAGCCAGTAACAACAGAATTGAATCAGAAGTGACTAACCTCTCTCAGCGATGGGGTAGTCCAAGCAGCCGTTACTCCCAAGAGTGTCACTTTTCAGAAAAAGAAAACCTGTTTTCCAATCCTTGTCATCCCCAGTATTAGGGTGCTCCACCAGATTGCTCTGGCCCTTCTTGATCCTGAAGATGAATCTTCCGCGGCCCTGAGCCCTCACAGAGTAGACGTTCTTCAGATCTTGCACAGTCAGTTGTAACCTGTACTTTGTGCAGAGTTTATCAACCAAGCATATGATTTTCCACATGCTTGGCATAAGTTGGCAAGGGGCAAGCTTCATTGAAGAAAGCACCCCACTAATCCAAGAGTTACAAGGAATTCTCAGACCAGCCCTAAAAGGGAACTCATGAATGCAGATCCATCCTGGACAAGTCCAGGAAGCCGTGGTATAATCGTCACAGGGGACGAAAATTTCAGCAGATGCAGGCACGATCTGATGATCTTTCAAGTGTTTTATGATTGATTGAGAGAGTGTGTTTTTTGTTTCGTCATCAAAGGAGTCACCTTTGATGAACTTACGGTCGCCATACATGATTTCGCTGATCTCAGGGATTTCAAGATCAATTACTTGTTCAGCCATGAGTTTTGATTGATTTTGATTTGATGAAGATGATAAAGATAATAGAGGAAGAAGATGATGAACAGAAGAAAGTAAAAATAAAGTTGGCAGGGTAAGTTCCCAGAAATTACTGAAGGCTCCTATTTATATGCAAAGGTAAAAGAGTCCTAGAGGGTTTGGGATTTTACCGTTGGTAAAATTCGAAACAGCCACAGAATTAGCCGTTGCTACTGTACAGAGGTCAAATCAGGTTATTAATTCTCTTTTACTTCTGATTTAAAACGTTATCTCTTTGAATATTGTGCACAAGTCTGGCTAGGTACAGAGTTGTTGTTCAAATTTATAGCCGTTGTCTCTACTCTAGTCTGTTCTGTATAGATTCATTTGTACAGGATTGTTTCCTCAAGATTGCTGAACACTGCACTTGAGAAAACAAGGGGCATTTGTTATGACCAGATTTTTACACTACCCAGAATTGGCAGTTCTGGATAGACGTTGAGAATACGGTACAGAGCAGGTCAGAATAGGAATGGCAGTTATGGTCAGCAGAGGTCAACTACAGCGGTTACAAAGATCATGGGATAACGGAGCAAGTTATCAGCTGAGCAGAAGTGGATTCATGGGAAGTTATCTATCCGCCAAAGATCATGGAGGAAGTGCCCTAGAAAATAGGAACTGATTTGCAGCTAGCTTTGCCTATATATAGAGGCTCATTTGTACATTTTTAACTATCTTTTCATACTCATTATGATATAGAACGGACTCGATATTTTGCAGCGGAAAATAAAAGATATGAATTAGCTAAGAAAATCTCGCAAGACCCCTCAACTAAGACTAGAATTAAACTAGCAATCTCGCAAGACTACTCGATTAACTCGTTTATGGTAACTCTTAACCTCGCAAGGAATCAAGTTAACAAGAATTCAACCTCGCAAGGAAGAATTAACACTCTTATAACTCGCAAGTTAATAAGAACACACAAGTATAAACTTGAATTTTTATTTCTCAAAGTAATCTGAAAAATAAGGTCACAATCCAACCTTATTTATAATACTCTAAACAACTATATTGGTCCTAGTATAATTAGGAAACAAAATTATTCATCAACTAATACTTTCCTAATCTAATTAGGAAATAAACTAATAAAATAAAATCAACTAAAAGAAATTATTACTCCTACCACTTCTAGGAAACTTTCCTAAGTTTATTTGCAACTAAATAAACTAAATAAAGATAATAAAATAAGCTAAATTATCACGATTCAATTTTAGGAAAGTCATGTTTCCAGCAGCCTGTTTCACGCGTTTCCAGTTAACAGCTGGAAACGTGTATCTGCGGTTCCTGTCTGACATTTCCTGCGTTTCCACTGTTTGTGCTTGCGTTTCCACTGGTTGTGCTTGCGTTTCCAGGCTCCCGCATCACATTAGCATACTTAAACACTAGATAACTACATTACGAGAATCATACTGAGTTCTGTACGAATTGCTACAGAAGTGATCATACTCTCACAGTTGTACTCTGTAACCCAACTCTAATATTAATAAAACTACTCCTGGCTTGGTAGCCCGCAGTTTTCCCCATCTTCTTCTTGGGGCTTCTGCGTCATCAAATCCATGTGTCCTTAGTTCTGTCCCATTTAGCCCAGTTCTATTCTGTTCCACAAATAGTACTAGTTGATCCACTTTCCTTCATGTTCTATCTTGTAAAGTTTTTACCAAAACAGTACATTTTCCGCCCTAGGTTTCTTGATTCGTCCCTGATCGATAAGATCTTGGATGGCGTGTTTGAGTTTGAGGCATCCTTCAGTGTTGTGCCCCATGCCCCGATGGTATGCACAGAAGGCGTTGGGGTCCCACGACTTTGATTTCTTACTCATGGGTGGCTAATTTATAGGACCGACTGGCTCCAGATAGTCCTTCTCGATTAACTTCTTCAGTACTCTGGCGTAGGGCATGTAGAGCCTATCGAAATTCCTCGCAAAGCCATTTGCGATGTGGCTTCTTCGGCTTCTGATCGTATGAGCATGTCCTAGAGAGTTATCTTGATAAGCAGGATCATCGTAGCTAGATGTGAGATCCTTTTCGATTCGAGTGCCAATTTCGGCGAGATGTTCGAAATTTCGGACATCGCAAAAGTGAAAGTAGTATCGCCAGGAGGGTCGCAGACTGTAGAGGAACGTAGGTATAAGCTCGTCCTCATGCGGGTGGTCCAGAATTCGGGCGAGTAGTTTCCTCCACTGGGCGAGATACTCAATGAAGTCTTCATCGTCCTTTTGGCGGAAGGCCTCAAGGATATCGAGCGAGGCTGGATTGTCGGCCTCTTTCTTAATACGTCGTTCCAAACGTTCGATCTCGGTGCGATGTAAGGCCTTCAAGTTGTCAATGTCTTTAGCGAGTCGATTGATGTGGGCTATCACCTCGTCGGTGGGTAGCCAGTCTTCGTCGTCGTCATCACTAGACCAAACCGCATTGATTTGGTCATCGGAGGGTGTGATGAGATAAGAACAATCTAGTATAGGGACTGATCCTACGAAGATGGCGTGGTTACTGTTATGACCAGATTTTACACCACCCAGAGTTGACAGTTCTGGATAGACATTGTAAATACGGTACAGAGCAGGAAGGAAGAGCAATAGCGGTTAAAGCCCAGAATAGGTCAGAAGAGGCATGGCAGTTATGGTCAGCAGAGGTCAACTATGACGGTTACAAAGATCATGGGGTAATGGAAGATATCATAGCTGAGCAGAAGTGGAGTCAATGGAAGTTATTCAACCGCCAAAGATAATGGAAGTCATGGAAACGTGCCCTAGAAAATAGGAACTGATTTTGCAGCTTGATTTGCCTATATATAGAGGCTCATTTGTACATTTTTGATCATCTTTTTACTCTCATTAGCATACTTAAGCACTCAATAATTACACTACGATAAAACATAGTCAGTTCTGTATATCTGCTACAGAAGTGATCATACTCTCACAGTTGTACTCTGTAACCCCAACTCTGATATTAATAAAAGTACTCCTGGCTTGGTAGCCCGCAGTTTTCCCCATCTTCTTCTCGGGGCTTCTGCGTCATCAAATCCTGTGTCTTTAGTTCTGTCCCATATAGCTCAGTTCTGTTCTGTTCCGCAAATAGTACTAGTTGATCCACTTTTTTCCATTTTCTCTCTTGTGAAGTTTTTACCAAAACAAATTGGCGCCCACCGTGGGGCAACTTGTTTATTAATTTGCGTGACTTTTCTCACAAAAATCTCACAAAAATCACCTTTCTGTAGGGATCGGATCCCATACACTAATCAAATATTAGTGTAAATCAAATTACTCTAATTTGATTTAGCAAGATCTATGTAGTACAAATTTACATTGTTGACAAGTTTAGAAATTTATACCTTTCTTTTAGAGGATATTAGGGCACTAAACTAGAACTCCTTTCTAGTTTAGTTTCTTGAATACAAGCTTAGGATGATCCTCCTTGATAACCCAAGTTTTCAATGTAGAAAACCTCCTTTAGATAGCACCCAAGAACACTCCAAATAATACTAAGTATTTTGGACTAGAAATCACTTAGTATGATATGATAATATGTTATATTATTATTACTAACTCATAGTAGAAATAATATAAAGAGAGTATTAAGTTTAGAGAGATTAGAGAGAGAGATGAGAGAAAAGCATGAATGAATAATCAACTCTCACTAAAGCCTTGTGTTTTTATTATCAAAAAACAAAACAAAGTGTGTGTGACACACTAGGGGAGGCCGGCCCCCTTGAGAAGAGAAAAGAGAAGAGTTTCTCTCTTGTTTAGATCAATTTGGTGCATGTTAATCATTATGCTTTATTTGCATGCACCAATAAAAAGCAAGAGAATAAAACAAAATAAAACAAAAGCAAAAGATGCTTCCTCCTAGCCCAATTTGGACGGTCCAAATGAGGCTCATGGGTCTTATTTGTTTTCTCAATATTTGTCCCACAAATACTTATAATTTATTACTTAAATCATCTAATATGATAAAGTATAAATTAATTAAACTCTTCCTTAATATACATGTACTCTACACATATATTAAAAAATGTACTTTTACTAATCTCATTAGTAAAATATACACGATTAGTGAATTAACGCTTAATCACTAATTCTCGTCTCCTTTAATAATTTTATCGATATAAAATTAAATCATCCGAGTTCACAACTCGATTTCTCTCTAAATTAATACACTGACTAACCGTTAGTCAAATTATCAAGTTACTAATATAATCGTATCTCATACAATTAATTAGCTTAAATATTTGGTATGCGTCCTATAGGTGTGACTTAAAGGGATCAATTGATTACCGCCGTTCTCACGACAATAACGTCAAACTCTAGTCAGCCAACCGTTATTGATTTACGTTAATCAATTGACAATAATTCAGGATTATCCCCATGTATTCCTTAATTGAGATTTATTAAGTAATCGCACTATTGTGGAGGACACTTACTCCAACAATCTCCCACTTGTCCGAGACAAGTTGTGCATTACCAATTCTCATGTCCGTTTCACATCTCCCACTCGATGCAAGGTGTCTTACAGGTCGTACTTGCATCCTGAGATAAAAATCATGAGTGGTTTTCTCGATAAGGAGAGTAGCTGTCTGACCGGGGAATCTACCGTAGATTCTTACCGAGCGTGGCCACGCATTTTCAGCGACTACTCCTCGAGTGGCCCAAAGATGTTTTACCCTGACGAGGGTGGACATTTCCCTTCCACTCGATTGTCTTTGTATAATGCGGATCACCATGACCCCAAAGATGCCCTTATAACCCCTTTCACGGCATGGCTTAGGACATAAATGAAAGTCACTTTAAACCGCACCGACTGCATAATCACTCCAAATAAAGAATCGACTCAAAGGAATACTATAGAATTCCCACCACGACCAGGTTTCAATCTCATTGAAAAGGAATTCTATAAGCGTCACTGCCCGACAGAGTGTTCTTCACAGTCTGTCTATGCAAACGATCAGTCATCACATATGACCCTATGGTGTTGAACCTCACCATCGATCGACTTGCAATCTAATCTCTCGGAGACGTCACCTCATATGAGAGACTAGGGACCAAATACTTAGTTTATTCCGTTCACTTGAATACGTTCAAAATTGTCACACAAATATTCGGATAAACAAAGTATGCATTCAATAATGACTTTAAGATAAAACAATGAATGTTATTTTCATATATGTAATAAGATACATCGTTCAATTACATATTACGAAACTAAAGGAAATCTGGCATACGCCGCAACCCCATAGAGGCGGTGTGCGCATCATGCTTAGCCCTCGAAAGAGGCTTGGTTAAAGGATCAGCGATGTTATCGTCTGTCCCAACCTTACAAATGTCTATTTCCTTCCTTTCCACATTATCTCTAATAACGTGGTATTTCCTCAAAACGTGTCTAGACTTGTTGCTAGACTTGGGCTCCTTCGCTTGGAAAATAGCCCCACTGTTATCACAATAAACAGTCACAGGATCCACGGCACTAGGGACTACTCTTAGTCCATCCAAGAATTGCCGAATCCACACAGCTTCTTTAGCGACTTGAGATCTTTGCCAAATACTCAGCTTCCGTCGTAGAATCCGCAGTGACACTCTGTTTGAAGCTCTTCCAACAAACAGCTCCTCCATTCAACATAAAGACATAGCCGGATTGGGATTTCAGATCATCCCCATCGGTTTGGAAACTTGCATCCGTGTAACCCTTTACACGTAGCTCAAGTTCTCCTCCAAACACAAGAAACGAATCCTTAGTTCTTCTCAAGTACTTAAGGATGTTCTTCACAGCTATCCAGTGACTCTCACCGGATTAGCTTGATCTGGCTCGTCATGCTCAAGGCGAAAGCGACATAGGGACGAGTGCACATCATAGCATACATGATTGATCCTACACGGAAGCATAAGGGATCAATTTCATGCGCCAATTTCCTTGAGTCGTAGGACATTGAGATTTCTTCAATGTTATTCCTACACTCATCGGAAGAAAGCCTCTCTTGGAGTCTTTCATATTGAACCTATCAAGAATCTTATCGATATAAGTTTCTTGACTTAATGCTAGTATCCTCTTGGATCTATCTCTATAGATCCGGATACCCAAGATGCGTTGTGCCTCTCCCAAGTCCTTCATTTGGAAATGGTTTCCCAATTCCACCTTTACCGAGTTCAGACTTGGAATATCATTTCCAATCAGTAGTATGTCATCCACATACAAAACAAGGAAGGTTACTTTACTCCCACTAAACTTCATGTACAAACAAGGTTCCTCGGCACTACGAGCGAAACCATGTTGTTTGATAACATGATCGAATCTGTGATTCCAACTCCTCGATGCTTGCTTAAGACCATAAATGGATCTCTTAAGCTTGCATACTTTCTTAGGGTTGGATGTATCTATAAAACCTTCAGGTTGTGTCATAAACACTTCCTCTTCTAGAATCCCATTCAAGAAGGCGGGTTTTACATCCATTTGCCATATTTCATAGTCATGAAATGCGGCAACCGCTAAGATTATCCTTATGGATCGAAGCATAGCAACCGGTGCAAAGGTTTCATCATAATGAATACCTTGGACTTGTGAAAAGCCCTTTGCCACCAATCTAGCTTTGTAAACATCAATATGTTTATCTATGCCGAGTTTGATTTTGAATATCCATTTACACTGAAGGGGTCGCACTCCTTCAGGTAAATCTACCAAGTCCCAAACTTGGTTCTCGTACATAGAATCCATCTCGGATTTCATGGCCTCAAGCCATTGTTCGGAGTTGGGGCTACTAATAGCCGCCTTGTAGGTTGAGGGTTCGTTGCTTTCGAATAACAACAAATCACCCTCCTCCTCGATGTTACCGAGGTAGCGGTCAGGTTGTTGACTAACTCTTCCTGACCTCCTAGGGACTATAACCGTGTGAGAAGACGAGGGAACGGTTTCCTCATCTTCTGTCTCGGTTTGTGGCTCTTGAACTTCATCAAGTTCAAATTTTCTCCCACTCTGTTTCTTAGAAATAAATTCATTTTCTAGGAAAACAGCATCACGAGCCACAAACACTTTGTTCTCGTGAGGGTTGTAGAAGTAATAACCACAGGTTTCCTTAGGATAACCTACAAATAGACATTTGTCAGACCTTGGAGCGAGTTTATCGTCAGTTTTATTCTTGACGAATGCCTCACATCCCCAAATTCTCATGAATGACAAATAGGGAACCGTTCCCATCCATATCTCATATGGAGTCTTATTGGCCGCTTTAGTCGGACTTTGATTTAGTGAAAATACAGCAGATAATAGCGCAAAGCCCCAAAATGATCCAGGAAGCTCAGTTTGACTCATCATAGACCGAACCATGTCAAGCAAAGTTCGGTTTCTCCTTTCTGCAACACCATTTAATTGTGGTGTGCCCGGAGGAGTCCATTGTGATATTATACCACAATTCTTAAGATGTGAATCAAACTCATTACTTAGATATTCGCCACCACGATCCGATCGTAGTGCTTTTATCCTTTTGTTTAATTGGTTCTCAACCTCATTTTGAAATTCTTTAAATTTCTCAAAAGCATCACTTTTATGCCTTATTAAGTAGACATAACCATATCTACTTAAATCATCGGTAAAAGTAATGAAGTAATGATATCCTCCTCTAGCGGTGATGTTTAATGGACCACACACATCGGTATGTATGAGTCCTAAAACCTCACTTGCTCGTGTCCCTTTACCGCTAAAGGGTTGACGAGTCATCTTGCCTAAAAGGCAAGCTTCGCATATACCATATGATTCGCAATCAAATGGTTTGAGAACCTTGGTCTCAACAAGTCTCTTTATGCATCTTTCGTTTATGTGACCTAAACGACAATGCCAAAGGTAGGATTTGTTTGATTCATTCGTTTTGAGCCTCTTGTTCTCAACATGATAGATATCATTAACATCATTTAAAACATAAATACCTCCAATTGAAATAGCTTCACCATAAACCATTTCATTAAAAGAAAAAGTACAACGGTTGTTCTTAATCTCAAAACAAAAGCCTTCCGCATCTAGTACGGAGACGGAGATAATGTTTTTAGTTAGAGTTGGTACAAAATAACAGTTATTTAAATGCAACTCTAAACCACTAGCAAGAGAGAGTACAAAAGTTCCCACTTTAAACTGGCCGCTACTCTAGCTCCATTGCCCATGCGAGATCTCCACCACCTTTGGCTAGGGCCCGCTGTTTTCCCATCGCCTGCACATGATTACAAAGGTGAGATCCACATCCGGTATCCAATACCCATGTAGAAATGCAAGCATGATTGATGTCAATCATATAGAGATTAGAAGGAATACCTTTGGATGTCGCACATCCATTCTTGAGATCCTTCTTATACTTGAGACAATTGCGCATCCAATGACCCACCTCATTGCAATATTTGCAAGTGTCTTTGAGGGTGCTTCCCATGTTGATCTAGGGCTTAGGCTTATGTGGAACACCTTCCACAATAGCCTTTCCCTTACCCTTGCCAATGTTAGATGGCCCCTTTTTGGCCACCTTCCCCTTCTTCACTCCCAAGTTCATGTTCTTCATATTCATGGAGAGAACATCTTTCTTCTCCACCTCATTCACTTCCATATCCCTCTCGGCTTGGACCAAGAGTGCATGAAGTTCATGGTAACTCTTATCCATGTTGTTCATGTTATAGTTTACTCTAAAGTGAGCAAACTTGTTAGGAAGAGAATGGAGGATGCGGATTGATCGCAAGAGCCTTGGGTATAGCACACTCTTGACGCTAAGAGTGTCTATTTGCTCAATCATTTTGAGCACATGAGGACCAACCTTTTGGTTCCTCTCAAGCTTTGCATCGAAATCAACCGCGGCTTCATAAAGCCTTATTTGCGGTGCTTTGGAGAACATGGTTGTCACTCGAGTGAATATCGCATATGCACTCTTTTGAGTAACCATTCGGAGTTTGAGAGCGGGTGACATGGACCAAATTAAGACGTTTTTCACGTCATTGTCCACTTTCACATACTCATCGTAGGCGGCACGAGCCGCGCCGGATCGAGAAGTGGGTTCGGCGGGTGGTTGATCGGTAAGGTGCTTGAGCACATTGTCGGATGTCGCGGCGCCCTTCATTGTCGAATCCCATTCGACGAAGTTGCTACCGTCATCCTTGATGATACACTTATCCATCACGGTTCGCAACCATGAATCTTTGCCCAAAATAGGCGCGGGAGTTGATGATGATGATGCCATTGCGATAAACGATTCTACAATAAATATGAGGAAATATATAAGCATTCATTGTTCATTTATAACATTTGCTAAAACTCATTTTTAAAACAAATGTCCATTTATATAATGATCTCCCACGAAATTATATAAATGATTCCAAGACTCGTTTTCCATATAAAATTAGACATCTCATGTTTCCTTTTATATAAAAACGATAAGTCAACACTTGACTAATTCTACACTAGAATGCTTGGTTGATGATTTTCTTTAAAATGCATCTTTTAGCCCCAAATAACTCTTATTCGGTTGAGTCCAAACCAAATTAGCACGGGACTTCCTCCCACTACTTACCCATGGTAACAAGGTTCCACGTCGCGGAGGTCCTCACGAACATGGGGTTCATAGTCGCTACATTTGGAAAGGCTTAATCTCAATTCATTATTTTTTTTGTTAAAATGTGGGTGATCTTGTCAATTTTTAGTCATTTAAATTCTTTATAAGTGAACTAATTTAGGAATCGTGACTTAAATCGACAATCATAGTGGGATATCGTGGCATGCATGGCGATTTTGGCATGTGTGCGGAAAATAAGCAAACAAACAAGCATCACGCAAACATAAACCTAGTATGGCCACCTAAAGTAATTAAAATACAAGGAGTTACAAATTGGAAACCAACTCCTTTGGTCCCTCTTCATAATGGATCTCATCCAAGGCTCCTCCTTGCAAGCTTTAGAACTCTTCTAAGGCTCCAAGTCGATCTCCATCACCGGTCTTCGATTTACAAATAGTTACAAGTATGATTTACAAATGAATACATAGCAATCCTATTATACATTTATAAATGAAATAAACTATTAAAAATTACAAACCGGCGATACGAGATCGCATTTAATTACAAACCACACGATATTCCCTTTCATTACGGGTAATATCGGTAAAAATATAACAAACTATGGCCTTACTAGTAAAAATAAACATTCATTCAACAATAAACATTCATCCAAAAAATGCAAGATGTAAAGCTTATAAATAAAAACATGCCAAAATCGCCTTAAACAATAATCGCATTTAATCGTTTCAAACCGATCTCATTCTTTAACCGATTAATCTTATATTAATCAATAATGCTTAAAACACCTTTTAAGCTTGAACTAAACTTCTAAACTGATTTTAGAACACCCAACATTAGTTCATACTAACTTATGGTGATTTTAGTTCATAAACATGGTCATTTGCTAATTAGAAGTACTTTAATCATAACCTTTTTATGAATAAAGTTTTATAAAATCAAAATAAAATAAAATAAAATTAATTTTATTTTGAAAAATTTTTGTATATTCTGGAACACTTCCAAAATATCAGAAAAGAAAAGTTTGGCCAGAAAATATTTACGAATTATTTTATATAAAATGACATACGATTTCATCGATTTTAACTCATAAAATCAAGAAAACGTCTAAAACAGTGAGGTAAAATCCCAAATTTATACGAGAGCATCCTCATAATGTGTAAAAATATTGGTATAAATTTCATGTCCAGAAAACAACATTTACTATATTTTTGGACATAAAATGCAAACCATACCGATTTTAAACAAAAATATGAATAAATATTCAGAACTCAAAATCTGACTTTGAAAATTTACATGCAGAATATATAAATATGAAATATCACTGTGTAAAAATTTCGTGACCAGATTCGAAATATAACTATTTATAGTAATTATTTTAGCCAAAAACACACTTTTTGACTCGGTTTTGTATAAAAAACATTTAAATTAGCAAACAAATTCCAAAAATTACGAAATTTGACCAGAAATTTCATGAGACCAGAAAATTTGCATGCAATAAAAATCTCGTGTTAAAACCATTTTTAACACTATTTTCGGATTTTATGTTATTTATTCTCAATAAATACATAAAACTCCAAAAACAACAAAATAAATTTGTAACTACAAGCCTTAGCTCTGATACCACTTGTAGGGATCGGATCCCATACACTAATCAAATATTAGTGTAAATCAAATTACTCTAATTTGATTTAGCAAGATCTATGTAGTACAAATTTACATTGTTGACAAGTTTAGAAATTTATACCTTTCTTTTAGAGGATATTAGGGCACTAAACTAGAACTCCTTTCTAGTTTAGTTTCTTGAATACAAGCTTAGGATGATCCTCCTTGATAACCCAAGTTTTCAATGTAGAAAACCTCCTTTAGATAGCACCCAAGAACACTCCAAATAATACTAAGTATTTTGGACTAGAAATCACTTAGTATGATATGATAATATGTTATATTATTATTACTAACTCTTAGTAGAAATAATATAAAGAGAGTATTAAGTTTAGAGAGATTAGAGAGAGAGATGAGAGAAAAGCATGAATGAATAATCAACTCTCACTAAAGCCTTGTGTTTTTATTATCAAAAAACAAAACAAAGTGTGTGTGACACACTAGGGGAGGCCGGCCCCCTTGAGAAGAGAAAAGAGAAGAGTTTCTCTCTTGTTTAGATCAATTTGGTGCATGTTAATCATTATGCTTTATTTGCATGCACCAATAAAAAGCAAGAGAATAAAACAAAATAAAACAAAAGCAAAAGATGCTTCCTCCTAGCCCAATTTGGACGGTCCAAATGAGGCTCATGGGTCTTATTTGTTTTCTCAATATTTGTCCCACAAATACTTATAATTTATTACTTAAATCATCTAATATGATAAAGTATAAATTAATTAAACTCTTCCTTAATATACATGTACTCTACACATATATTAAAAATTGTACTTTTACTAATCTCATTAGTAAAATATACACGATTAGTGAATTAACGCTTAATCACTAATTCTCGTCTCCTTTAATAATTTTATCGATATAAAATTAAATCATCCGAGTTCACAACTCGATTTCTCTCTAAATTAATACACTGACTAACCGTTAGTCAAATTATCAAGTTACTAATATAATCGTATCTCATACAATTAATTAGCTTAAATATTTGGAGTACGTTCCTATAGGTGTGACTTAAAGGGATCAATTGATTACCGCCGTTCTCACGACAATAACGTCAAACTCTAGTCAGCCAACCGCTATTGATTTACGTTAATCAATTGACAATAATTCAGGATTATCCCCATGTATTCCTTAATTGAGATTTATTAAGTAATCGCACTATTGTGGAGGACACTTACTCCAACACTTTCCCATATTCAAATGGCTGAGAGAACTTTGGAGCAATTGTCCAAAGAGTTACAAGATGCGCAATCCAAGATTCAGCAAATCTCAGAAGAGAATGCAAAACTGAAGGAAACAGTGCATGCTCAAGACTAAGTTAGATTACGGTAGGCGATTACCTCAAAGATCAGACCTGCGGCATCTTTGAGTTCTATAATCAAGAGAATAGACTTCTCTAATCTGGACGAAGATGAGGATCTCGAGGACCAACTCCTAGGTGGTGAAGATGAGGAAGAAACGTCCGGGAATGCTGACAAAAGGAAGGGCAAGAAGAAGTTCAACTTCACCCTCATGATGATGCAAGAACTCCAGAAGTTACATGACAAGGTTGCAAAGATCCCAGGAGTTCCAGCACCAATTGAGGAGGCTTCCCAAGAGTGTTATGCAGATTCACCATTCAGTGAGGCTATAACTATGCAGGACATCCCAAAGAAGTTGATGTTGCGAGGATGAAAGCGTATGATGGTACAGAGATCCACAGACCACGTTGCCCGGTACAAGCAAAGGATGTACACGGTCCCGGTTCCAAAAGTGCGAAGAAGCTTGCATGTGCAAAGGCTTTGGTTTTACTCTGGTGGACCACTCTGCAATGGTTTGTCAATATTCCTAATGGTACTATTAAATCGTTTGCTAATCTTGTGAATGTCTTTGTTGCCCGGTTCTTGCTAGCGGGGAAGTTAGAGAAGCAAACAAGTGATCTGCATGCACTGTATGCGTAAGAAAGATGAGTCCCTACGAGATTATCTCCAAAGATTCAACAAGGAGAAGATTTCCATCCCCAACTGTGACGTTACAACCGCTATCCAGGCTTATAGGCAAGGTTTGGTGGTCAATTGAGCTTTATCGTGAACTAACCAAGTATCCTTCATTACTTTTGAAGCTGTGCAGGCAAACACCTGGGCCTAGATTCGAGTTGAAGAAGATGCTTTTAGCCGGCGGGGCGATTACGGGTATGAGAAGGTGAGCAGAAGTCGATAGTGGACGCACCCAGAGCAAAGCCAGCACCATACAAAGAGCCACCCAGAACACAAGTGCATGCCGTCAGTTCTGAGACAGTCAACTCTGATAACTCCCTTGATATCAGCAGTCTCGGTGTGGAGGTTCCACAGTTGATAGCAAAGTTGGAGAGCTTTGGGAATGGTGCAAGATGGCCCAAGAGGAATGATAATCCAAATCCAAACAGAAATCCAAACAAGTACTGTGAGTACCATGGAGACATCGGCCACAACACAGAAGACTGCTATGCCTTCAAGAAGGAGATATCTTACCAGCTCAGAACTGGACGTCTGAAGGACATCATCAGACCAGTCCAGAGGAATCTGGCCAGAGCTGAAAGCGCCAAGTCCCAGGGTTCCAGGGGACAAGAGTCAGAAAAGCCGCCAAATCCTCCACCCTACACACACGAGGTAAAATTTATTAATGGTGGTTCTGATATCTGTGGTTTGACCTATTCTGCAGCTAAGAGGATAGCAAAGCAAGAGAAGATGCAGCCTCCAACCAGAATAGAGAAGAATTGGGAAGTTGTCACTTTTGATCATGAAGATTGTGAAGGCATCCCAACGTCGAGTTCTGATTGATGGGGGCAGTTCTGTGAACCTGATCATGATGGATGCGTTAAAGGAGATGGGTATAGGCCAAGACAAGCTGACCAAGAACTCCAATGTTCTGGTAGGATTCAGTGGCGAGACCAAGCACACCTTGGGAGAGATCTCACATCCCACCTATGCCCAGGGAGTTTCTTCTTTTGAGAAGTTTAATGTTATTGATTCTATGACTTCGTATAATGTTTTGTTAGGCAGGCCTTGGATCCACAATCTTAAGGCTGTGGCGTCTACTTACCATCAATGTGTGAAGGTCCCAACTCAATGGGGAGTTCTGGTGATAAAGGGAGAGAGGCAGACTGCACAGGAGTGCTACAGAGCAGCCTTGAAGCCCCCAGTCACCAACAAATTGCTCGCATAGCAATTACAGAAACCAGTCAAGTCAATAGTGGAACCAGAGTAATCAGGATTGGAGATGGACCAGATCAGTGTAGACCAGTCTTGCCCAGAAAAGAAAGTATTGGTGGGCAGTGATGTGCCTTCGATGTCGGATCTGATCTGATCAATTTCCTGAAGTCTAAGAAATCAAGTTTTGCATGGAGCCACTTTGACATGACTGGAATCAGTCCTGACGTTATCACGCACAAGCTCAACATTGATCCTAAGTACAGACCAGTGCACCAGAAACGCAGGAAGTTTGCGCCAGAGAGAAATGTTATCATCAATGAAGAAGTCCAGAAGCTGCTGGACATGAATATGGTAAGAGAGGTAATGTATCCTGACTGGTTAGCTAATGTGGTTGTTGTGCAGAAGAAGAATGGAAAGTGGAGAGTCTGTGTTGACTACACAGATCTGAACAAAGCATGTCCCAAGGATCCTTTCCCTCTTCCTCACATTGATGCCATGGTGGACAAGACTGCTGGCCATGAAGTTCTGACTTTCATGGATGCCTCGAGTGGTTTTAATCAGATCAAGATGTATCCTCCAGACCAGGAGGGGACCTCCTTCATGACAGACCGTGGTATCTATTGCTACACCGCCATGCCCTTTGGACTCAGAAATGCTGGTGCCACCTACCAAAGGCTAGTCAATATGATGTTCAAGAATCTAATTGGGGGCACAATGGAGGTTTATATTGATGATATGGTGGTAAAGTCTAAAGATGCTAAGGATCATGTGAAGCACCTAGAGCAAGCGTTTGCAATTCTGGACAAGTTCAACATGAAGCTGAACCCAACAAAGTGCAACTTTGGGGTATCTTCTGGAAAATTCTTGGGCTACCTGGTGACCAGAAGAGGAATTGAAGCAAGTCCAGAGCAGATAAAGGCAATCCTGAATCTGGAGCCCCCCAGATCTGTGAAAGATATCCAGAAGTTGACAGGGAGAGTAGCAGCTCTGAACAGATTCATTTCTAGATCTTCAGAAAGGTGCAAGCCCTTCTATGATATGTTGAAGAAGAACAAAGAATTCCAATGGAATGAGAAGCACGAGGAAGCGTTCCAGGATCTGAAGAGTTACCTGTCAACTCCACCGTTGCTGTCCAGACCAGAAGAGGGAGAACCGCTAAGTCTGTACCTTTCAGTCACGGAGCATTCAATAAGTGCAGTTCTGGTCAGGGAAGAAGATGGTTTGCAGTATCCAATATACTACGTGAGTAAGAGCTTGTTAGATGCTGAAACCAGGTATTCTCTTCTGTAAAGGTATGTTCTCGCCTTAATTATGTCAACTACTAAGCTTAGACCTTATTTTGAGAGTCATTATATCTGTGTTAGAACTAACCTTCCAGTTAAGTCAGTCTTGAGAAAGCCTGAACTGTCTGGGAGAATGGCTAAGTGGTCTGTGCAGCTCAGTACGTATGACATCAGTTATGAACCCAGAACAGCAATAAAGTTGGAGTGAAACTAGATGGGCTAAGTTTCACTCAAGAGATGAACAAAAATCGATCTTGCAAACCCTAGAAAATTTCGGCCAAAGTGTATGTTTTTTTGTGGGATATTTTTTCTGAAATTTTGTGAAAGAACAAACATAAAAGATAGTCACTAAATCTACACACAAAGTAATAGATTTAGGGTTTGATTAGTTTAAGCACAAAGCCACTAAACTAATCCTTCACTAACTCACACACAAAGTAATGAGAAATTGAAGAACACTCAATAAAACTCTAGGGTTTCTTTTCATTAGCCAAATCTGAAAAATTACAATGTTGAGTGGAGGTACTTATAATACCCTTGCTTACATCTACACCCTACAATTCAAACTTAATCTAAGGGTCCTAAGAGGCCCTCAAATCACCAAAGTGGGTCTTGGTCTCCTTGACCTTACAATCTTGAAAATAAAACAAACAAAACATAAAGTAGACAATGACACTTGAACCCATCCTATCCATGCACTTTAGGTAGCATCCAAGGGTCAAGGATTGATCTTGGAGAGGCATGTGGGACGGTCCATGTGAGCAAAATACAAGGGATTATATTGTCTCCTTATACTAAAACATAAAGTAGAAAGTAGAGAAAGCGACATGTATGAAAATGACATAAAGCATAAAAACAATGTGATGATCTTTGGTGACTTGATTAGGCCGGCCCCTTGACCTCCATGAGCTAGCTTGATGAACCATGTGAGCCCATTTATTGGAGGGTTGACTCACATGGGTGTACCTTAATTGACCACATTTCAAAAATTGTAACACCCCGTGTTATTTTAACACAATTTGATAAAAGAATTTAATTCCTTAAATTAAATTCATCCTTTTTCCATATAATAAAAATGCGACTGAATTTTTTTCGCCAAATAATACTAAATTTTCTTAAGTCCAAATTTAAAAATTTTGAAAAATAAAGTTTGTTCTATTATCTTCAGAATTGAAAAAGAAACACATTTCAAAATTTTATAAAAATGGACCCTTATTCTTTTTCCGTCTCTGAAAATTCGGGTCAACAATTTCAAACACGCAAATCAAAAAAATCAAACCACCTTATCCTCTTCCACTTTCTTTTTATTTTTCAAAAAGTAAACTTAACATCAATAATATAATCATTTTGATTATTTTTAATAAATCATACTCCCTCCATTCAAATCCAAATTGCAAGTTTCTCATTTGTACACTATTCACTCTTAGACGTTCAATTTCAATTATCTCTCGATACGTAAATATAGATATATTCATGTGTGATCTTGTTTCATTCGTCTTTATGAGTAGAAAATTAAAATATATTTTTTACTTTTTTTGAATAAACGTAGCTAAAGATATGTAACTCGCAAAAGTCGTCTCGGCAAATGTGAAAAAAGAAACTTGCAATTTGGATTTGAATGGAGGGAGTATTATATTAAAAATCTAATTACTATTTCATTTCTATTAAACTAGCTTTTTCCTAAATTGTCGATATTTGAAGTTATACTTAATCTAAACTGATAAACTTTTTGACGTTTGATTCTAATTATTTAAATCATTAACTTTCATCCAAAAAAATATATATTTCGGACTAGTAAATTTTTAATCAAAATTCGAGGAGCCAAAACCCAATTTTTATTTTAATCACACTTCAAGTTTTATTTTCATTTTTATTTTCAATCTTACTTCTAAACATTATTTTAGAATCATATATTTTATTTCGAAACTTTTCACGCGCGCGTAAATCGAAATTTCCGAAAACGAAAACCGAGCCCAAGTTGCCCACATTAGGCCGGCTCTCCTTAGACCTCACATGGTCAAGTTTAGCCCTTCCACTACTCTTACACAAGCCACCCTATTTTTGCATGCCTACTTAACCCATCATCACATACTTTAACTTAATTAAATTTAAAGTTTATACAACCTAAATACAAATACAATACATACATTACTTAATCTAATTACACTACTACTCTTTTTCATCTCCACACAACACTTACAATATTTCATAAAATCGTTTTTAAAATGTAAATCTAAAATAAAATAAAATTTAATAGTATAATTAAATTCTTATAGTAATTACATTCTTATGATCATTTAAAATCATTTTTAACTAAAACTTTCGTTTTGAAAATTTTATCGACTTCCTCAACTCTTAAATATTTTCTTGAATAGTAAAATTTATATTTTAGTCTTAGAATTTAAAAGTAGAAATATTTCGAAAAATCGTCAAACGCGCACACATTAACTTTTATCGCATTTGACGCCCGACTTTTTAAAACTGACCAAATTCGTGAAAAACATTTTTAGACACAAAATAAACATTTCCTTACCCAAATAGTGCATTTGCATACTAGTATGCAAATAGTATTTTTTGTTCCCTAATATTCATTTAATTAAAACATTATTTCTAATTAAAACAAACTTACATCATACACTTTAGTTAACCTAATTTATTACCAACACTTCCTCATTTATTTTCAAGGAGCAAAATCACTTCATTTCTCCTCCATGTATGTCGTGTGACTTGCTCTCTTTTCTCCCATTTATTTTCTTTCATTTTTATCCAAAAACACTTAAATTAAAACCTTAATAATATTTCTAATAAATCATAAGTGTTCTAAGTTCATTAATGGGTATATTAGGAGCTAATTACTTGGATTATTTGGGTGAATAACTTGGGTAATATGGGTGAAGAAAATCCGATCTAAAATTTATTTTAGATCCCGACGTTTAACATCCTAATTAAGGTGACTAGCTTTGTCTTGTATTATCTTTTTAGTAGATTAATTTGTTTTGTTATTATAATTTTATGAGTATGATTTTTGTGCTAAAATATGTTAAACATGATTTGTGTGTGTTTGTATGTTATGTGAAATATAATAAAATGATAATAAATAAGTAATAATGATAATAGTTAAGTTGTAGTATTATGTTCATATAATTAATTTAATTAGTTTTGAACACTTTTAATTTATATTCTTATGATTTTGATCTTTAGTTATGTTTTATTTAAGTAGAGATCATGTATAAAAATTATGTGAAATATTAACTTTGAGTTTAAAGTGATTAAAAATCGAAAACAAAAATATATACATACATACCCATACACTCGACATTTCCCTTTTTATTTTATAATTTTTCACTTTCAATTTTTGTAAATTATATTTTAAGTTAAGTTAGTATAAAATGGAGGTATTCATGTAAAAAAATTAAAATAGAAAAATAAATTATTAAATGTTAAAATTTCAAGTTATGTTCTTAACTTTATATTTGGTGTTCTTAATGTTCTTGAGTTGTTCATGATGATGTTCATATGTTCTTCATGTTTATGCAAATTTTGATTTATAATGTTTTTATGTTTGTTGTTATTTATTGTTTTTATTAACTAATAAGTTATTATATTAACAACTATATAAATTAAACTAACAAAATCATTAAGAATAAAAAGTTAGAAAATTAAAGTGTTGAAAAACACTATTCATAATGTAAATGAAATTTTTAGTAAATTTCATTTTAGTTTAAATCATTTTAGTATAATTAGAATAATTAAAATATAAAGACTTTAAACTAAAAACCGATAAAAATTGAAAAATGAAAAATTGAACACCACCATGACAACCTCACGGCATTAGGCTCCTTTTTAGTGTTAAAATTTGTTTTGTCACTTTTTAGTTTAATTGTTAAAATAATTTAATTAGTAGTTAATGAATTGAATTAAGAAATTAAAAGAAATAAATCAATTCTACCACATAAATAAAACCACACGGTTTTACCATTAAAAATGGGCTAAATTTAATCAAAATGAAATTATATCTAAGTCACTAAAGTTGACTAGTTGTTAGAAATGAACTTTGGTATAAATCGATTTAGTTAGAAATAAATTATTATAAACCGAGTGAAAATATGTTAACTTAGTTATAAAAATGAATTAAATCGTGTGATACTACCTTTGCTATTGGATTATTGAATTTGGACATACGGACTATAAATGAATCATCCACGATACTATCACTAACTTAAATAAATAGACGACTAAATTTAACCGAGTCTTACATTTTAAAATATTTTCACAAATCACTAAATACAAAATGAACTTAACGTTTTAAAACTAGACTTTTAGATATTTTCAAAAATCACTAAATACAAACCTAACCTAACATTTTTAAAACTAGACTTTAAAATATTTTCAAAAATCGCCTAAGTACAAAAGCAGACCTAACGACTTTGAAACTAGAAATTTGTACTTAGAAAATAAAAACAAGTTTAGTATTATACTAAAATAGCTTAAGTATAAAAATACGTATAAACATAGAAATACGTGACAAGTATAAGAATACGTACAAGTATAGGAATACGTATAAGTATAAAAATACGTATAAAATCACAGTATAAAAATACGAATACGTATAAAAATACGATGAATAGTGACCAATGAATAGGGTCAAGTGAATAGTGATTTATGAATAGTAAAAAGTGAATAGTGAAATACTGAAAATAATTGAAAATTTTACTAAGTATAGAAAATTTAAAATGAAGAAGTAAATAACCTAAAGTGTTTGAAAAACACATAAATAAAATTGGACATACTAATCAACGTTTCAATTTAAAATCTTAAAAATGTTAATAATTAACAACACTTCAAATAATAAACGAACGTGTTATGTGATCATATGAAACCTACAAATACTTAAACGTTTGACGATGAGACTAGGAGAGTCTAGAAACATGTGATATGTAATATCAAATAAATAATAAATCATGAGTATGTTTAAATAAAAGGTCAAGCTTGGGCCTCAGATAAGGGAACGTCAATCGTGAGTGAAGTGGGGTTAAGATAGTCTTGTGGCGGTCGCCATTGCCGGACAAGATAATGAATATGCCAAGGCTTTTGTCTCAGGCTTTAGGAAATAGTCGTTTTATCCTGAGTTAAGGTGCTCTATGATTAGCATAGCCCATTCTTAAATTGGATACTAGTGTACATGTACTAGACTAGGGTTTTATTCCCCTATTTCGCTAAAGTTACCAGGGCACCGTGGCGATTAATGCCGATTATAGCGGTTCAAGTCTCCTTGCCGTGTTTCGTTCTTAGTGGGCGCGACACTAGCATTCGTTCTTGCCACATGTACAGATCACTTGACGAGATTGTATCTGAAGTTCGAATCATTTCGAACACTAGACGATGAGATGCAAGTAATATAGTATTCGGCGTGGTTTACGAGTCGAGTAAGCCTCTGCACTATGGAAGTGAGATGCAATCGATCAGAGTACAAGGGCCTACTCAGTGGTCAGGCTCGTAAGCAGTATGTGTTGTTTGTTGTATGATTAACTGAGAATGAGTGTGTACCATCTTCGAAAACTAAAGACCACAACTTTCTGAATTGAATCGAGTCTGCATGAGGAGAATGATAAGATATGTATGTTTGATTGCGATCCGATATCGCCTTGTAATGCCATTGAATTATTGTGATACTATTGCTATGCTATTATCTGTTAACTGCTTTCATAATTGAATATCATGTTTATATGATTTATCGCTTTAAACCGCATGCTTATTATGACTTATATGTCTTTAAATGCTATAGGTAATAAGCATGTTTACATTTTTATCATAATGTTATAGTTATAAAGCGATAGTAATAAATCAAAGTAATTGAAACCGAGGGTAAGTATGAGCATAGCTAGTCACTGTCCGCTCAGCGGGCACCCCCCATCAGTTTATTGTGCAGGATAACCGTGGACCGAGAGCTGGATTTTGGACGGGGCCACGAGACGCTTTATGTTTTATTTTATTTGCTTTTCGAGAGATATGTAATATATTTAACACTACTCTTTTAAACTTCCGTACTTAGAGTCGTTTAATTCGACTCTTGAACGAGGATGTAATATTTTGGGATTTTATTGTATAATTAATAACGCTGGTTTTAGACTTAATTTATTTCCGCCTTAGTAATTAAAGTCGACTAAAAACCAGGTTGTAACAGTTGGTATCAGAGCTGACTCGTGACCGTAACATAAATGGCCTAATGCGATTTATGCTTACCTAACGAGAGACACCTGGGCCAGACATTCATATTGTATGTCAGGCATAGACTAATAGGATCAAATAATAAATTAGATTTTTCTTTTATTAGATCACTTAAATAATAAACTGAAATCGCTTTAAAGTGTGAGGATGGGTAGAAACCTTAAGGACCGACCATAGGTTATGGACTTTTAAATAAACGAACTACTTCCCTCTAAATAAAATACACTAACTATCGTATGCTTGCTACTTGCTGATGTGACTAACTAAAACTAACAACTATCCTCGGATATAAAATCTATATACAAATTTAATTCTCGAAGAACGAAGTCATTAATCAAATACATGACGACAAGACCTCAGACGCAACAAATGGACGCATCAAGGACCTTACAACTGATGAGACGTTCAAGATCTCGAAGATTTCTGTCGCAGGAAGGATTTCTACAACTCCGTCTAATTATCCTCTTTAACTAAAATTCTTATTTCGTTCTCTTTTAAAAATTTTAACCTCTTTAACTTTTTCTTTTAACTCTCTAATTTCCTAAATCTAAAGTTTCTAATAACTAGTCCTCAAATGAACTTTCATTCCTCTTCCTTAATCTCGCAAAATGATTTCATTTTTGCTTGTCAATTCCTTAAGTTTCTTTTGATTGATTCTCAAAAACCTTCAAACTTTATTACATTTTAAATCTCTTAAAACTTACTATCTCTTTTAAAATTTATAAATCTTCGTAATTTATAATTCCAAATTATCTTCTAAAATTTACTTTCATTTTTCCCTTTGAAAATACCTCTGAAAACTTATTCAATTAATTCTAAAATTTTATTTTGTAATTTTGAATACCTTTGAAATTATTTTGTTTTAAATTGTATATTCTTTACCTTATACTATCGAATTTGATTATTTTCAAATTTTGCAAATTATCAATACTTTTTCCAAATTTCTCAACCTTTAAAATGAAATTTTATCTTTTCTCTTGAATTTGATAAATATGTTTAAAATTTTCTTAAGGGGGTAGGACAAAATATTATGGTTTAAAATCATTGATTAAAATTATTTAAAATCTTTATTTCAACCAACTTTGAATTATAAATTTAATTTCAAATAAAATTATAATTTGTTTTATTTTAAAACCTTTATAATTTTAATTTAAATTAATTCCGTACAAAACTTCTAGGCCCTACCTTTTTGAAAATCCCTTTGAAGTCGATTTTGAAAATAATAATCTAGCAATATTCCTATATTAATTCTAAATATTCTATTTATAAATATGAAATGATTATATCCTCAAATCTTTCCACTCCATCTAACATCTTTATAATAATTCAAAAATTCAAACATTTGGAAAATTCTTATTCCACCAAAATAAAAAGTCATTATCGAAATATGTTAAAACTTGTCATCCTCTCTAACTGCATTGCCCAACTGCAAGTAGTTATCCATTCTATTCAAGTTTCGGGACGAAACTTTTCTTAAGGGGGTAGGTTTGTAACACCCCGTGTTATTTTAACACAATTTGATAAAAGAATTTAATTCCTTAAATTAAATTCATCCTTTTTCCATATAATAAAAATGCGACTGAATTTTTTTCGCCAAATAATACTAAATTTTCTTAAGTCCAAATTTAAAAATTTTGAAAAATAAAGTTTGTTCTATTATCTTCAGAATTGAAAAAGAAACACATTTCAAAATTTTATAAAAATGGACCCTTATTCTTTTTCCGTCTCTGAAAATTCGGGTCAACAATTTCAAACACGCAAATCAAAAAAATCAAACCACCTTATCCTCTTCCACTTTCTTTTTATTTTTCAAAAAGTAAACTTAACATCAATAATATAATCATTTTGATTATTTTTAATAAATCATATTATATTAAAAATCTAATTACTATTTCATTTCTATTAAACTAGCTTTTTCCTAAATTGTCGATATTTGAAGTTATACTTAATCTAAACTGATAAACTTTTTGACGTTTGATTCTAATTATTTAAATCATTAACTTTCATCCAAAAAAATATATATTTCGGACTAGTAAATTTTTAATCAAAATTCGAGGAGCCAAAACCCAATTTTTATTTTAATCACACTTCAAGTTTTATTTTCATTTTTATTTTCAATCTTACTTCTAAACATTATTTTAGAATCATATATTTTATTTCGAAACTTTTCACGCGCGCGTAAATCGAAATTTCCGAAAACGAAAACCGAGCCCAAGTTGCCCACATTAGGCCGGCTCTCCTTAGACCTCACATGGTCAAGTTTAGCCCTTCCACTACTCTTACACAAGCCACCCTATTTTTGCATGCCTACTTAACCCATCATCACATACTTTAACTTAATTAAATTTAAAGTTTATACAACCTAAATACAAATACAATACATACATTACTTAATCTAATTACACTACTACTCTTTTTCATCTCCACACAACACTTACAATATTTCATAAAATCGTTTTTAAAATGTAAATCTAAAATAAAATAAAATTTAATAGTATAATTAAATTCTTATAGTAATTACATTCTTATGATCATTTAAAATCATTTTTAACTAAAACTTTCGTTTTGAAAATTTTATCGACTTCCTCAACTCTTAAATATTTTCTTGAATAGTAAAATTTATATTTTAGTCTTAGAATTTAAAAGTAGAAATATTTCGAAAAATCGTCAAACGCACACATTAACTTTTATCGCATTTGACGCCCGACTTTTTTAAACTGACCAAATTCGTGAAAGACATTTTTAGACACAAAATAAACATTTCCTTACCCAAATAGTGCATTTGCATACTAGTATGCAAATAGTATTTTGTTCCTAATATTCATTTAATTAAAACATTATTTCTAATTAAAACAAACTTACATCATACACTTTACTTAACCTAATTTATTACCAACACTTCCTCATTTATTTTCAAGGAGCAAAATCACTTCATTTCTCCTCCATGTATGTCGTGTGACTTGCTCTCTTTTCTCCCATTTATTTTCTTTCATTTTTATCCAAAAACACTTAAATTAAAACCTTAATAATATTTCTAATAAATCATAAGTGTTCTAAGTTCATTAATGGGTATATTAGGAGCTAATTACTTGGATTATTTGGGTGAATAACTTGGGTAATATGGGTGAAGAAAATCCGATCTAAAATTTATTTTAGATCCCGACGTTCAACATCCTAATTAAGGTGACTAGCTTTGTCTTGTATTATCTTTTTAGTAGATTAATTTGTTTTGTTATTATAATTTTATGAGTATGATTTTTGTGCTAAAATATGTTAAACATGATTTGTGTGTGTTTGTATGTTATGTGAAATATAATAAAATGATAATAAATAAGTAATAATGATAATAGTTAAGTTGTAGTATTATGTTCATATAATTAATTTAATTAGTTTTGAACACTTTTAATTTATATTCTTATGATTTTGATCTTTAGTTATGTTTTATTTAAGTAGAGATCATGTATAAAAATTATGTGAAATATTAACTTTGAGTTTAAAGTGATTAAAAATCGAAAACAAAAATATATACATACATACCCATACACTCGACATTTCCCTTTTTATTTTATAATTTTTCACTTTCAATTTTTGTAAATTATATTTTAAGTTAAGTTAGTATAAAATGGAGGTATTCATGTAAAAAATTAAAATAGAAAAATAAATTATTAAATGTTAAAATTTCAAGTTATGTTCTTAACTTTATATTTGGTGTTCTTAATGTTCTTGAGTTGTTCATGATGATGTTCATATGTTCTTCATGTTTATGCAAATTTTGATTTATAATGTTTTTATGTTTGTTGTTATTTATTGTTTTTATTAACTAATAAGTTATTATATTAACAACTATATAAATTAAACTAACAAAATCATTAAGAATAAAAAGTTAGAAAATTAAAGTGTTGAAAAACACTATTCATAATGTAAATGAAATTTTTAGTAAATTTCATTTTAGTTTAAATCATTTTAGTATAATTAGAATAATTAAAATATAAAGACTTTAAACTAAAAACCGATAAAAATTGAAAAATGAAAAATTGAACACCACCATGACAACCTCACGGCATTAGGCTCCTTTTTAGTGTTAAAATTTGTTTTGTCACTTTTTAGTTTAATTGTTAAAATAATTTAATTAGTAGTTAATGAATTGAATTAAGAAATTAAAAGAAATAAATCAATTCTACCACATAAATAAAACCACACGGTTTTACCATTAAAAATGGGCTAAATTTAATCAAAATGAAATTATATCTAAGTCACTAAAGTTGACTAGTTGTTAGAAATGAACTTTGGTATAAATCGATTTAGTTAGAAATAAATTATTATAAACCGAGTGAAAATATGTTAACTTAGTTATAAAAATGAATTAAATCGTGTGATACTACCTTTGCTATTGGATTATTGAATTTGGACATACGGACTATAAATGAATCATCCACGATACTATCACTAACTTAAATAAATAGACGACTAAATTTAACCGAGTCTTACATTTTAAAATATTTTCACAAATCACTAAATACAAAATGAACTTAACGTTTTTAAAACTAGACTTTTAGATATTTTCAAAAATCACTAAATACAAACCGAACCTAACATTTTTAAAACTAGACTTTAAAATATTTTCAAAAATCGCCTAAGTACAAAACGAACCTAACGACTTTGAAACTAGAAATTTGTACTTAGAAAATAAAAACAAGTTTAGTATTATACTAAAATAGCTTAAGTATAAAAATACGTATAAACATAGAAATACGTACAAGTATAAGAATACGTACAAGTATAGGAATACGTATAAGTATAAAAATACGTATAAAATACGAAGTATAAAAATACGAATACGTATAAAAATACGATGAATAGTGACCAATGAATAGGGTCAAGTGAATAGTGATTTATGAATAGTAAAAAGTGAATAGTGAAATACTGAAAATAATTGAAAATTTTACTAAGTATAGAAAATTTAAAATGAAGAAGTAAATAACCTAAAGTGTTTGAAAAACACTTAAATAAAATTTGGACATACTAATCAACGTTTCAATTTAAAATCTTAAAAATGTTAATAATTAACAACACTTCAAATAATAAACGAACGTGTTATGTGATCATATGAAACCTACAAATACTTAAACGTTTGACGATGAGACTAGGAGAGTCTAGAAACATGTGATATGTAATATCAAATAAATAAAAAAATCATGAGTATGTTTAAATAAAAGGTCAAGCTTGGGCCTCAGATAAGGGAACGTCAATCGTGAGTGAAGTGGGGTTAAGATAGTCTTGTGGCGGTCGCCATTGCCGGACAAGATAATGAATATGCCAAGGCTTTTGTCTCAGGCTTTAGGAAATAGTCGTTTTATCCTGAGTTAAGGTGCTCTATGATTAGCATAGCCCATTCTTAAATTGGATACTAGTGTACATGTACTAGACTAGGGTTTTATTCCCCTATTTCGCTAAAGTTACCAGGGCACCGTGGCGATTAATGCCGATTATAGCGGTTCAAGTCTCCTTGCCGTGTTTCGTTCTTAGTGGGCGCGACACTAGCATTCGTTCTTGCCACATGTACAGATCACTTGACGAGATTGTATCTGAAGTTCGAATCATTTCGAACACTAGACGATGAGATGCAAGTAATATAGTATTCGGCGTGGTTTACGAGTCGAGTAAGCCTCTGCACTATGGAAGTGAGATGCAATCGATCAGAGTACAAGGGCCTACTCAGTGGTCAGGCTCGTAAGCGGTATGTGTTGTTTGTTGTATGATTAACTGAGAATGAGTGTGTACCATCTTCGAAAACTAAAGACCACAACTTTCTGAATTGAATCGAGTCTGCATGAGGAGAATGATAAGATATGTATGTTTGATTGCGATCCGATATCGCCTTGTAATGCCATTGAATTATTGTGATACTATTGCTATGCTATTATCTGTTAACTGCTTTCATAATTGAATATCATGTTTATATGATTTATCGCTTTAAACCGCATGCTTATTATGACTTATATGTCTTTAAATGCTATAGGTAATAAGCATGTTTACATTTTTATCATAATGTTATAGTTATAAAGCGATAGTAATAAATCAAAGTAATTGAAACCGAGGGTAAGTATGAGCATAGCTAGTCACTGTCCGCTCAGCGGGCACCCCCCATCAGTTTATTGTGCAGGATAACCGTGGACCGAGAGCTGGATTTTGGACGGGGCCACGAGACGCTTTATGTTTTATTTTATTTGCTTTTCGAGAGATATGTAATATATTTAACACTACTCTTTTAAACTTCCGTACTTAGAGTCGTTTAATTCGACTCTTGAACGAGGATGTAATATTTTGGGATTTTATTGTATAATTAATAACGCTGGTTTTAGACTTAATTTATTTCCGCCTTAGTAATTAAAGTCGACTAAAAACCAGGTTGTAACAAAAATAGCATAATCTTGACTTTTTGTTGCTCTCCAACTTTGACTTCCTCTTGACTTTGCTTGATCACTAAGGTTGGCTAGATTTGACCATAGAATTGACTTTACTTAGCCCTTAGTGATCCCCTTGACCCATGGCCTAGGCTTGGGTTTGAGCCCATGGCCCTAACCCATGGTCTCCCTCGACTTCACCCTTGACCACCTTGACCATTTTTGGTCCAATCTCCTCTCCTTGGAAAGGACTTGTCCTCAAGTCCTAGGAGATTCTCTTGCTTCCTCCCTTGCTCGATTTCATGCTTGATTCTCGGCTCATCCCTTGCTCGATCTTGGCCTTCACGGTTTTAGTCTTCCATGGGCACCACTTAGCTAGAGTTTGTAGAAGTGGTTGGACCCCTTTGCCTTGGCTCGAAGAATTGATCATGTTTTCTTCCTTGGTCACGGTTTGCTTGACCACACATTCTTCCTCGAGCATTTCTTTGAGCCCACGACTCATAACCATGCCATCCATCCATTCTTGCTCATGATCGAGCCCATCAATGATTCTCCATCTTAAAGACCCACTTGATCTTTCCTTGCCATCGATTTTTGTTCTTTCATTGACCACATTCTCATTGTAGTCGGTTGTTTCCTTGTTGATTGATGCCTCACCTTCATGTTGCTCCTCTCCTAGAATCCTCCTTATCATGCTAGAGCTTCCCTCACATTCCAAGTTCATCTCTACCTCTTGCCCTCCACTACTCGGTGTAAGGCCTTTCAAGCCTTCTTGCTCAATCAATTTCGGCCCCAACTCCATCTCCATGCTAGGGTTTGGCTCAATGAAGGATTCAAACAAGCACGCATTGGATTTACACCCCATCATTGGTGCTAGGGGAGCTAAGACAATAAGCTTTTCACCATACTTGAATGAGTAGGTGTTGTCTCTTCCATGGTGGGAAGAATTCTTTTCATACTCCCATGGCCTACCAAGCAATACATGACAAGCATCCATGTCCAACACTTCACACACAATTTCATCTTTGTAGTCTTGTCCAATCGAGAACGAGACTTTGCATTGCTTATCGACTTTTACCTCGGCTCCTTGATTAAGCCACCTTAGCTTGTAAGGATGAGGATGCTTCAAAGTAGGCAAGGCAAGCTTATCAATGAGGGTTTTAGAAGCAACATTAACACAACTTCCCCCATCGATAATGAGATTACACACTCTCCCCATGATGGTACACTTGGTTCGAAATAGTTGGTGTCTTTGATCCATGCTTTCACTTGAATCTTGAGTGTGCATTACTCGCCAAGTAACCAAGCTCAACCCCGAGTCCGGGGGAACAATTGTCTCGGCCACCTTCACATCCTCAACTCCCTCGTTTTTTTCTTCCTCACAAACTAACACTTCATCGTCTCCCCAATGCACAACCTCACTTGTGTTCAAGGTCCTCTTGCTAGGGCATTCCTTAGCAAAATGACCATACCCTTGACATTGGTAGCACTTCTTGAGAGGAATTGTTCTCTTAGGGCCATAGTCGATTCCCTTCCCCTTGTCAACACTTGATGGCTTGATAGTAGGGCTAGGTTCACCAATTTTGATCCCTCCTTGGCTCGACATGGGGTTGGCCTTGGTGGTGTTTTTGGCCGAGTCCCCTCTCCCCTTCTCTAGCCTTTCCACACGTGTGGCCATGGTAACGGCCTCATCGAATGACCACAAGTTTTGCATCTTCACTCGGTTAGCAATCCTAGGGTTTAGGCCCTCGACAAACCTAGCTATTTTTTGTTCGGGTTTCTCATTCATCTCACATTGTAATGTGAGTTGCTCAAAGTCCCTAAGGTAGGACTCCAATTGGTTGTGTCTCTTGTTTGAGTTGAGCTAGCTTGAGGAACATGTCTTGGGTATAATCCTTGGGAACAAACTTGTCTTTGAGTTTCTTTTTGAGTTTGAGCCATGACCTAATGGGTTCCTTTCCTCTCGATTTCTTTGATTCTTAAGGTTTTCATACCAAAGGGAGGCATATCCTTTGAATTTCATGATGGCCACTTTAAAACACTTCCTATCGGGATATTCCTTAAATTCAAAGATCCTCTCTATCGACCTAAGCCAATCTAGGAGATCCTCGGGGTTCAAGCTACCATAAAAATCGGGTATATCCACTTTGATATCTCGGTCATAGTCTCTTGGGTGGGTTTCAAGGGGCTCCTCCGAATCCGAAAATTGATCTTCCATGTGAGGAGGTGGTCGACCCCTTCCACGGCCTCCTATCCCACGGCCCCTTCCTCCTCCACCCCTTCTTGGCTCCTCAATGTTATGATCCAAGAGAGTGTTTAGAGCATTCATCATTAAAGTACAATTACCGGTGAGTTGAGTTAACTTCTCTTCTAAATCGGAAAGCCTTTTATCCTCCCCTCTATCCCCTTCCATTTTGTGAAAATTTTGTGAGTTTTTTTGTGAAAGTTTTGTGGAAAATAAACAAGGAAAAGAAAAGAAAGAAAACGAAAATTGAAGAGGAAGAACAAGGGTGTAAACCGAGAAAAGTAAAACAAATCGAAAACACAAACAAATCGAAAAAACAAGAACAAACCTAGGCTTTGATGACCAATTTGGAGTGAAACTAGATGGGCTAAGTTTCACTCAAGAGATGAACAAAAATCGATCTTGCAAACCCTAGAAAATTTCGGCCAAAGTGTATGTTTTTTTGTGGGATATTTTTCTGAAATTTTGTGAAAGAACAAACATAAAAGATAGTCACTAAATCTACACACAAAGTAATAGATTTAGGGTTTGATTAGTTTAAGCACAAAGCCACTAAACTAATCCTTCACTAACTCACACACAAAGTAATGAGAAATTGAAGAACACTCAATAAAACTCTAGGGTTTCTTTTCATTAGCCAAATCTGAAAAATTACAATGTTGAGTGGAGGTACTTATAATACCCTTGCTTACATCTACACCCTACAATTCAAACTTAATCTAAGGGTCCTAAGAGGCCCTCAAATCAGCCGAAAATGGGTCTTGGTCTCCTTGACCTTACAATCTTGAAAATAAAACAAACAAAACATAAAGTAGACAATGACACTTGAACCCATCCTATCCATGCACTTTAGGTAGCATCCAAGGGTCAAGGATTGATCTTGGAGAGGCATGTGGGACGGTCCATGTGAGCAAAATACAAGGGATTATATTGTCTCCTTATACTAAAACATAAAGTAGAAAGCAGAGAAAGCGACATGTATGAAAATGACATAAAGCATAAAAACAATGTGATGATCTTTGGTGACTTGATTAGGCCGGCCCCTTGACCTCCATGAGCTAGCTTGATGAACCATGTGAGCCCATTTATTGGAGGGTTGACTCACATGGGTGTACCTTAATTGACCACATTTCAAAAATAGCATAATCTTGACTTTTTGTTGCTCTCCAACTTTGACTTCCTCTTGACTTTGCTTGATCACTAAGGTTGGCTAGATTTGACCATAGAATTGACTTTACTTAGCCCTTAGTGATCCCCTTGACCCATGGCCTAGGCTTGGGTTTGAGCCCATGGCCCTAACCCATGGTCTCCCTCGACTTCACCCTTGACCACCTTGACCATTTTTGGTCCAATCTCCTCTCCTTGGAAAGGACTTGTCCTCAAGTCCTTGGAGATCCTCTTGCTTCCTCCCTTGCTCGATTTCATGCTTGATTCTCGGCTCATCCCTTGCTCGATCTTGGCCTTCACGGTTTTAGTCTTCCATGGGCACCACTTAGCTAGAGTTTGTAGAAGTGGTTGGACCCCTTTGCCTTGGCTCGAAGAATTGATCATGTTTTCTTCCTTGGTCACGGTTTGCTTGACCACACATTCTTCCTCGAGCATTTCTTTGAGCCCACGACTCATAACCATGCCATCCATCCATTCTTGCTCATGATCGAGCCCATCAATGATTCTCCATCTTAAAGACCCACTTGATCTTTCCTTGCCATCGATTTTTGTTCTTTCATTGACCACATTCTCATTGTAGTCGGTTGTTTCCTTGTTGATTGATGCCTCACCTTCATGTTGCTCCTCTCCTAGAATCCTCCTTATCATGCTAGAGCTTCCCTCACATTCCAAGTTCATCTCTACCTCTTGCCCTCCACTACTCGGTGTAAGGCCTTTCAAGCCTTCTTGCTCAATCAATTTCGGCCCCAACTCCATCTCTATGCTAGGGTTTGGCTCAATGAAGGATTCAAACAAGCACGCATTGGATTTACACCCCATCATTGGTGGTGGGGGAGCTAAGACAATAAGCTTTTCACCATACTTGAATGAGTAGGTGTTGTCTCTTCCATGGTGGGAAGAATTCTTTTCATACTCCCATGGCCTACCAAGCAATACATGACAAGCATCCATGTCCAACACTTCACACACAATTTCATCTTTGTAGTCTTGTCCAATCGAGAACGAGACTTTGCATTGCTTATCGACTTTTACCTCGGCTCCTTGATTAAGCCACCTTAGCTTGTAAGGATGAGGATGCTTCAAAGTAGGCAAGGCAAGCTTATCAATGAGGGTTTTAGAAGCAACATTAACACAACTTCCCCCATCGATAATGAGATTACACACTCTCCCCATGATGGTACACTTGGTTCGAAATAGTTGGTGTCTTTGATCCATGCTTTCACTTGAATCTTGAGTGTGCATTACTCGCCAAGTAACCAAGCTCAACCCCGAGTCCGGGGGAACAATTGTCTCGGCCACCTTCACATCCTCAACTCCCTCGTTTTTTTCTTCCTCACAAACTAACACTTCATCGTCTCCCCAATGCACAACCTCACTTGTGTTCAAGGTCCTCTTGCTAGGGCATTCCTTAGCAAAATGACCATACCCTTGACATTGGTAGCACTTCTTGAGAGGAATTGTTCTCTTAGGGCCATAGTCGATTCCCTTCCCCTTGTCAACACTTGATGGCTTGATAGTAGGGCTAGGTTCACCAATTTTGATCCCTCCTTGGCTCGACATGGGGTTGGCCTTGGTGGTGTTTTTGGCCGAGTCCCCTCTCCCCTTCTCTAGCCTTTCCACACGTGTGGCCATGGTAACGGCCTCATCGAATGACCACAAGTTTTGCATCTTCACTCGGTTAGCAATCCTAGGGTTTAGGCCCTCGACAAACCTAGCTATTTTTTGTTCGGGTTTCTCATTCATCTCACATTGTAATGTGAGTTGCTCAAAGTCCCTAAGGTAGGACTCAATTGGTTGTGTCTCTTGTTTGAGTTGAGCTAGCTTGAGGAACATGTCTTGGGTATAATCCTTGGGAACAAACTTGTCTTTGAGTTTCTTTTTGAGTTTGAGCCATGACCTAATGGGTTCCTTTCCTCTCGATTTCTTTGATTCTTAAGGTTTTCATACCAAAGGGAGGCATATCCTTTGAATTTCATGATGGCCACTTTAAAACACTTCCTATCGGGATATTCCTTAAATTCAAAGATCCTCTCTATCGACCTAAGCCAATCTAGGAGATCCTCGGGGTTCAAGCTACCATAAAAATCGGGTATATCCACTTTGATATCTCGGTCATAGTCTCTTGGGTGGGTTTCAAGGGACTCCTCCGAATCCGAAAATTGATCTTCCATGTGAGGAGGTGGTCGACCCCTTCCACGGCCTCCTATCCCACGGCCCCTTCCTCCTCCACCCCTTCTTGGCTCCTCAATGTTATGATCCAAGAGAGTGTTTAGAGCATTCATCATTAAAGTACAATTACCGGTGAGTTGAGTTAACTTCTCTTCTAAATCGGAAAGCCTTTTATCCTCCCCTCTATCCCCTTCCATTTTGTGAAAATTTTGTGAGTTTTTTGTGAAAGTTTTGTGGAAAATAAACAAGGAAAAGAAAAGAAAGAAAACGAAAATTGAAGAGGAAGAACAAGGGTGTAAACCGAGAAAAGTAAAACAAATCGAAAACACAAACAAATCGAAAAAAACAAGAACAAACCTAGGCTTTGATGACCAATTTGGAGTGAAACTAGATGGGCTAAGTTTCACTCAAGAGATGAACAAAAATCGATCTTGCAAACCCTAGAAAATTTCGGCCAAAGTGTATGTTTTTTTGTGGGATATTTTTTCTGAAATTTTGTGAAAGAACAAACATAAAAGATAGTCACTAAATCTACACACAAAGTAATAGATTTAGGGTTTGATTAGTTTAAGCACAAAGCCACTAAACTAATCCTTCACTAACTCACACACAAAGTAATGAGAAATTGAAGAACACTCAATAAAACTCTAGGGTTTCTTTTCATTAGCCAAATCTGAAAAATTACAATGTTGAGTGGAGGTACTTATAATACCCTTGCTTACATCTACACCCTACAATTCAAACTTAATCTAAGGGTCCTAAGAGGCCCTCAAATCAGCCGAAAATGGGTCTTGGTCTCCTTGACCTTACAATCTTGAAAATAAAACAAACAAAACATAAAGTAGACAATGACACTTGAACCCATCCTATCCATGCACTTTAGGTAGCATCCAAGGGTCAAGGATTGATCTTGGAGAGGCATGTGGGACGGTCCATGTGAGCAAAATACAAGGGATTATATTGTCTCCTTATACTAAAACATAAAGTAGAAAGTAGAAAGCGGCGTGTATGAAAATGACATAAAGCATAAAAACAATGTGATGATCTTTGGTGACTTGATTAGGCCGGCCCCTTGACCTCCATGAGCTAGCTTGATGAACCATGTGAGCCCATTTATTGGAGGGTTGACTCACATGGGTGTACCTTAATTGACCACATTTCAAAAATAGCATAATCTTGACTTTTTGTTGCTCTCCAACTTTGACTTCCTCTTGACTTTGCTTGATCACTAAGGTTGGCTAGATTTGACCATAGAATTGACTTTACTTAGCCCTTAGTGATCCCCTTGACCCATGGCCTAGGCTTGGGTTTGAGCCCATGGCCCTAACCCATGGTCTCCCTCGACTTCACCCTTGACCACCTTGACCATTTTTGGTCCAAAAGTCACAAGCCTTGGCAGATTTTGTGGCTGATTTCAGTCCAGCCCTGAAGAAAGTGGTGCTATGGAAGTGTTGAAACTCACACAGGGCAGAAAAGGAGAAACACGGGTCTTTGTATCACTTTGATGGAGCGACTAATGTCGGAAGGTTACCGTCCTGGCATTGTCCTGAAATCGCCACAAGGGGACATACTAGCCCAGTCGCTGGGCCAGAATTTCGTACCACCAACAATGAGGCAGAATACGAAGCATTAATCGCAGGTTTGATGGTCTGTATTGGTCTTGATGTCAAGAATCTGGAGGTAAAAAGCGACTCTTTACTTATTGTTAATCAGATTAATGGTTCTTTCGCGGCCAAAGATTCTAAGATGTTGCTCTACCTTGAGAAGGTTAGAACCTTGCTTTTGAAGTTGGACCAGTTTAGGATTGACCAGATCCCCAGAGACCAAAACTCACAGGCAGACTCTCTAGCTAGTCTTGGCTCTAGTTTCAAACCTGCAGACCTGGACAGGATTCCCATAGTACACCTCCTCAAACCTTCTATAGTGAAGTCTGATCCTGTTCTGAACCTGTCTACCCCCACTCTTAGCTCTTGGACTGCACCTTTTTATGCTTTTCTTAGAGATGGTGTTTTACCCCCAGACAGACTTGAGGCTAGAGCTTTTCGGCTTAAAGCCTCGAGGTATGTCTTGATTAATGATGTTCTGTACAAGAAGTCTATGTCAGGTCCATATTTGCGTTATGCGGAACTGCGGAAGCTTGAGCTGCTCGGAAGAGTTACGAAGGAGATTGTGGCAACCACAGTCTTTGGAAGAAGTCCGCCAAAGAAAGCTCTCAGATTTGGTTACTTCTGGCCAACTATGAGAAAGGAGGCTATGGAGTACGCAAGCAAATGTGAAGCATGTCAAAAGCATTCTCCAATGATTCACCAACCAGCTGAAGTCCTACACCCTATTTCTGCACCATGGCCTTTCATGAAGTGGGGCATGGACATAGTTGGAAAGCTCCCAATGGCTCCGTGACGTAAGGTGTTTATGTTGGCAATGACATCACTTTTCGGTGGATTGAGGCTGAAGCGTTCAGAAGTGTAACAGAAAAGGAAGTCATTTCGTTTATCAAGAGGAACATCATTTGCAGATTTGGAATTCCAAGCCAGATCGTATGTGACAATGGTACACAGTTCGTAGGGAACAAGACCAGAGAATTTTGTGCAGCCTGGAATATTGAACTGCTTACTTCCGCACCAAGATATCCTCAGTGTAATTGTCAGGCAGAATCTAGCAACAAGATTGTCATAAAGGTCCTAAAGAAGAAGAAGGCGAAAGAGAGGCGAGGAGATGGGCGGAAGAGCTACCATTAGTTACGTGGTCGACGAACTACACCAAAGACTTCTACGGGGCGGACTCAGTTCTCTTTGGTGTATGGTTGTGAAGCGGTGATTCCAGCGAAGTGTCTGCTCCAACAAAGAAGGTATGGTGCGAGCAGTTTAGAAGCTAACCCAGAGTTGTTGTCTTCCAGTCTTGATTTTGCACAGGAACTAAGAGATGCAGCCAGGATAAGGTTAGCAGCTTACCAGCAGAATGTGGCCAGGACTTTCAACAAGCATGTCAAGGCCAGAGTTTTCAGAGAGGGTGTGGATACCCATATCCGTACCCTCCCAAACAAAACCCTGTGATGTATTACGGACTTTTATTACGCATGCTTTAACGTTGACTTAAACGGTTCTAACTAATGTCGAATTCACTTTGAGTCGTTTTAAATGTTGAAATGTTTAAGGTCGCTTCACATTGCTTTAAATAACGTTCATTTTGTCCATTTGGAGTCTAGCTAGGTCCTTGTCCTGCTTCATTTGGCATGAGCTTCGCATTCGCACTACAATTAGTCCTTTTACATTAACAAGGTCTAATTCAGCATTCCTAAATTTAGGCCCGGTAGCTAAAACCGCTATTTAGCCCCCTCTTACACAAAATACGGCTTCACGTCTTACCTTATCTCACAAAAACTATACAAATACACCCTTTTCATTTTTCTGTCTCGGCCCAAACTGAAGCCTAAACCCACCTTTGGCCCGCACTCCAAAGCCCTAAGCATCACAAAATATCTCAGAAATATCCTAGGGGTTTTCTTGAGCTTCACGTTTGAGATTATCTCGAAATCTTTCAAAGATACAATTCAACCGAAACTAGGAAACTACACAAAAACCACACCCTCGGACCGCATAAGCTTATGCGGTTTGGGGAGGAAACCGCATAAGCCTATGCGGTTTTCCCAGGCAACCGCATAAGGCTATGCGGTTCCTAGGCCTGTTTTTATCCCCGATTTCCTAATTTCTCCGGGGTTTTTAGTATATATACACCCATATACCTCGACCAGAAAACAGAATTGACACAACAATTCACAACCAGAATACATCCTTTACACCCCAAATTCTCATCTTACACCCTTTCACATCCACAAAGCCTCAAGCACTCAAATCCTTGAGTTCAACACACCATCCCGTGTTAAATTAATCCTCCTTTCAAGTTCAAGAAGCGAAGCTCTGCCCAGATCTGAAGCGTCAGGACAAGGTAGGTACCGATCCACTTGGATCAAAGCTTTTTCTTATTTTCTATGGATTAACAAAGGGGTCTACACTTTCGCGCCCCGCCTCGCTTTGGCACCCAGTAGCTTGCACTCCAAGTGTTCTATTTACTTCGGGTACACTCCATATCCGATGACACGCCAAAGTCGCATAAGCAACCGACCTTATAAAATAAACCAATGGACAATTGAACTTTATTTTATTTGCATGCATCTTGCACCTTCTTATTTTGCATTAAAATCAACTTAAACAATGAATTCGACCTTTAATCGAACTGTATTCGTTAACAAGTTAAACATGCTAAACTGAGGGTTTTAATCAATCTTTTTGCATCTGCATCTGCATTCTTTTACAAACTTATCGCACTTGTACGTAGCGATAACATTAGCTCAAATATCATCTTACAAGGATTGTTCTAGGTCAGTAGAGGCTATTTTTACATAGGCTTTTCTAAAAGGTTTTCATAAATCATTAATTGAATTAACTCTTTTTCTAAAGTACCCTCACCCCGAATCCAATCTGGTTCCACAAGCCTTAGATCTAGGGGTGTCGGCGTGCTCCAAAATCTAGGACATGTTTTTAGCTTAGAACATGGTAGCAGGTTCCTAATTTCCGCGATAATTAGGTGGCGACTCCATAACAGTTCTTAAAGGTTTTTCCAACTTAATCTTTTTTAACTTTAAAATCCGCCCTTAAGCAAGACGCCGAGTTGGGTCCCTCGACGCGGTTCCCGGGTTCCACAGTTTGGCGACTCCGCTGGGGAGATCTTATTTTTAAAACTAAAAACTAGCTTTTTCTTTTAAAAGTAAAGAGGTGAAACTTGAAAGCCTTGAACAATCCTTGTAAACATATTTGAGCCATGCACATTCGTTTAGAGTCCATTCCTTTCGGAATCTAGGCACCCTTTGCACCCTCGAGAGGTGGTTCCCACATGCAGGCTTGTCCACTCGATAAAGCACATGCCGGACTAGCTTTCCTCTCGCCCCTCCACGGCTTGCCGTAAACGGCTATCTCGACCGCTTCAAAGGTTCTCTTCGAAAACCTATCGCCCGTGCAAGGAAATGAAGGGGTTAAGTATCTGCCAAAGCGTACTCGAGGTAGTTGGAGGTGTACCCGACTGACTCATTTTTCACCCTTTTTGAGTCATACGTACAAGTTCGAGGCTATGCACTCCATGGTCTTTTTCAAAACGAGCATTTGCATTCATATCTTCGAAAACTCGCTTGAAACGTTTCAAAAGATAAATGAACCTAACATCTAACAAACTAACACTTTTCAAACAAAACTATCGCGAATTTTTGAAACGAGCTTTTTCAAAATTTCCTTCTTCACTAACAAGCAAAAACCCGAGCAAGGAATAAAACCCGAGCTCGTGGATTTCGATCCTCTACGTCGCACGGCCTAGACTCCGTTTTAACATCCTCGACTCGACTTGCGCGAGCCGAATCCTTCTCCTTTTATACATCCGACTCGAGCTCACCTTGGCAAATCACCGATATCAGTTCGACGGATGCAAAACAAAATCTTTTACCATCGAGACGAGATGTGCGCACGCATCCTCGCCTCAAAAGCTTCCCTTAGCAAAACCTTTTCGAAAATCTCCTTTTTCAAGCTTAAAAGGTCTTTCAAAACAACGAAATGAGCTAAAATGAATGCCTAGAATGAATGTGAGTCTAGTGGGTCAAGTCGTGTCGCTAATATGCAAAGTGAAATGCAGGCCTCAGCTGAATACTCACCATGAATCGCATCATTACCCCTTCCTTCAAACGCTCCTCAAAGATGGCTAACCTCAATAGACTGAGAACTCTCCGTGTCCGCGTTAATCAGCTCACCAAAGACATTGACGACTTGAAGGCCTTGCATCAACTTGAAGTTGCACGCTTAGAACAACGCTCCAAGGCCAACAAGCATGTCTCCCTTCATACTCTCATCACCCAACTCCAAAGAGACGAGGAAGATTTCACCCAATATCTCGTCCGTTGGAGAGGACTACTTGCCCGATTTCTGAACCCTCCACACGGAGACGAACTCATGTACACGTTTCTCGGTAGCTTACGACCCGAGTGGCGAAGACACTTTGATTACGGCGATGCCGAGAATTTCGAAGAACTCATTGAAATCGGCCTCGGAGCCCAAAGCAACCCCACAATTTATGACAACCCTGCAATCTTCCTCGGATCAGCACCCGTCATAGATTGCTCCTACTTGGTCACACCCACCAGCAACCAAATCAACGGGGTCTGGTTTAGTGATGACGAAGAAGAAGAGTGGCCACCCACTAACAAAACGGTAGCCCAACTCTCAACTACTCCTTCCTCGAATAAAAAGAACAGGAAGGGAAAGAAAAAGAAGGGCAAACAGCCCGAAAACAAGGATCAAAAGGAAAAGGGCATGCAGCCCGAGAAGGAAAACCAAGACGAGGTTTCACACCTCACACGCTCTGGTCGTCCTTATCAGAATATCTTCACAGATGAACATGCCAGAAAAGCAACTGCGGCCGAGAAGGGCAAGGCCGTAGCCCAAGAGGATAACCCCTCTACAAGTACACCCTCTACCTCTACAATAATTCCACCACCAAACACGAGTGAGGTGCTTCAGAAGCAACTCGCTCGCACAAAAGCCAATGTTTCCATCTGGGCCCTTTTACGAGACTCGGCGGAACATAGGAATGCATTCATTCGCGCTCTACAAATAGCATGCGCAGACGCTGAGATCTCTCCAGATCAAATGGTCAGCCATGTCACAAGGGATTGGTTACCAGGAGCTATCACCTTCTCAAACGATGATCTCCCTGCATTCGGACCGAACCACAACCTCGCTCTATACATTAGCGTAGAGTGTATGAAGAAAACTTTGCTCGTGTCCCTCGTTGACAACGGATCTGCAGTCAATGTTCTACCATTGGCCACCGCACATCGCCTCGGCCTATCCGATAAAGACTTCACCCCAAGCATGGATGGAGTCAAAGCTTTCGACGGAACCCGACGTCACGTGAAAGGAACCATTTCTCTTCACGTACGCAGTGGTCCCATAGAAAGAAAAGTCGAGTTTCAAGTCATCGACATGACCCCTTCCTATAACATACTCCTGGGGCGACCGTGGATTCACTCCACCAAAGCCGTAACTTCCACTCTACACCAAAAGGTTAAGATCCCTCTTAACGAGGAGATTATAACCTTGAAGGCCTCAAACTTTCGAGCCCTTTTCGATACACCAAAAGAGCCCAATTCTGCGGAAATTGTAGCTGAACCCGTGGAAGACCTATGCGGTTTCGACTTTGAGGTCGGCGCCATCACACGTACAGCAATGAAAACCTACAAACCTTTCAGAACAAAAAACAACAACAGCCTTTGGCTCACCATGGGTCTAGGCTACAAACCCAAGAACGGCGACCACGAGAAGATGGTTAAGGAAATCCGAAGACGAAAGTCAACCCACAAGGTCACCCTGCGACCTTACGTCCTCGACCTGAACGCATATTTCACCCCCGGAGGAACGGTCGACGGGAGTACTTCCCTTCGAGACATCATCCATTCATCCGAAGCTTGTTTCTCTAGTGAGGCCGAGCCCAACACACTCAAGGCCTCACCGAGCACCAAAAACGAAGAGATTGTCTCCACGATCATGCGAGACCGTCACTTCGATCCTAACTTACTTATAGCCGACGCCACAGACAAAACCCTCAACGGATGGTATAAGACGCTGAAGTGGACCGATGCACAAGGTCACCACTTTCAGCTTATCACCGGTGAAGGACCACTCTTCGACCATGTCACTAATCTCAAAGACAAGGACGAGAGTGATTCAACCTCCCACAACTCAAGCAACTCAAGCAACTCAAGCAGCTCAACAAGCTCCAGCGGCACAGAAGACGATGAAGAAGAAGAAGAAATTCTTTTAGATTCTAATGCTCTTAGTGTCGGGTCATCTGTCGACCCATCTATCCTAGACTCTAGCTTTAGTTTAGATTTTCTCTTTACGGAGGCTAGCTCCAAGCAATTTTCTGATTTGTCGAATAATTCTCTTCAAAATAATGAAATGAATAAATTTGCTTACGTCTTGTCTCAAGCAAAAACAAATAACAAAATACAAACAAACAAAAATCAACAAGCAACAAACAACACACAAAATACAAAAGACACTAACTCATGCGAAAATGAACAAACAAATCAATCATTAAACAAATACATTGCAAACATTGTGCACCCAAAAACACAAGACCCCATCATCGAGGAAACCATAACCATAAACGTGGGAACCCCCGAAGAACCAAGGGAACTACAACTAGGTGCCTCACTAGACGAACACGAACGCACCCTTTTCACACAACTCCTAAGCGAATTCAAGGACGTATTCGCTTGGTCATACAAAGACATGCCCGGAATCGAACGAAGCATCGCTGAACACCGCATCCCCATTAAACCCGGTTACAAACCCATCAAACAAAAGCTAAGAAGACTACGTCCCGAATGGTCACTTATGGTCAAGGAAGAAATCGAAAAACAACTACAAGCCGGTTTCATCCAAGTCATCGAGTATCCTGAATGGGTCTCAAACATGGTTCCAGTCCTGAAAAAGAATGGCAAAATTCGAGTATGCGTTGACTTTCGCGACTTGAACAAAGCCAGTCCCAAAGATGACTTTCCATTACCCCATGTGGACGTCCTAGTCGACAACACCGCCGATCACGCTCTCCTATCCTTCATGGACGGCTACGCAGGCTACAATCAAATCAAAATGTCACTCGAAGACATGGCAAAGACGGCCTTCATTACACCGTGGGGGACATACTGCTACACAGTCATGCCCTTCGGCCTAATCAATGCTGGCGCAACATATCAACGCACCGCTACAACCCTTTTACACGACATGATGCACAAAGAAGTCGAAGTCTACGTCGACGATATGATCGTGAAGTCAAAGGAGAGAAGTGATCATATCACTAACCTCCGCAAGTTCTTCACTCGTCTACGACAATACAAAATGCGCCTCAACCCCCAAAAATGTACTTTTGGAGTTAAATCCGGTAAACTACTAGGACACGTAGTGAGCCAAAGAGGCATCGAGGTCGACCCCTCGAAAGTCAAAGCAATCATTGAAATGCGACCCCCGGAGAACCTCGACGAAATTCGAAGTTTCTTGGGCCAAATCCAATACATCTCGCGCTTCATTAGCAAACTCACCATGATATGTGAACCAGTTTTCAAGAAACTCAAGAAACCGACCACGTTGAATGGGACGAAGAATGTCAAAAGCTTTTGACAAGGTCAAGGAATTGCTAACTAACCCACCAGTTCTACGACCACCCCAAGCGGATCTACCGCTATCCTTATACCTTACAACAACATCTACCGCCATGGGCGCCATGCTCGCTCAAGAAATAAACGGCGAAAAACATGCAATCTATTACATCAGCAAGAAATTTCTCGATTACGAAACTCGATATTCACCCGTCGAGAAGAGTTGTCTAGCTTTAGTATGGTCATCCAAGAAACTCCGTCACTATATGCTAGCACACCAAACAAGGGTCTATTCCACAATGGATCCCGTAAAGTACCTCTTCGAGAAACCTGTGCTTAACGGACGAATGGCCAGATGGACCTTGCTCCTAGCCGAATTCGATCTTAAGTACGTACCCCTCAAAGCAATCAAGGGACGAGCAGTCTCCGATTTCCTAGCCGAAAATGCAATCAACGAACAACCAATCATCGACACAACATCCTGTCCAGACAATGGGATTTACAACATCAACCAAGAACAATGGGAGTTATACTTCGATGGCTCCTCCAACTATCGAGGATGTGGGGTAGGAGTACTTCTCATATCCCCAAATGGCGAACACACACCCTTATCAATCAAGCTAGATTTCGACGTAACAAACAACGCCGCAGAATACGAAGCATGCTTGCACGGTCTCCAAGCAGCGCTTGTACTCCTCAACGCCCGCAATATAAGAGTCTATGGGGACTCCTCCCTCATAATCAACCAAGTATCCGGAGCATGGAAGATACTTAATGAAAACCTGGCATTATACCAAAACAAAATACAAGAGCTCATAAACGAATTCTATCACGTAGAATTCATACACCTCCCACGCGAAGAAAACTAATTCGCCGACGCGTTATCCAAACTCGCGTCACTAATCAACATACCCCCGGGAATGGAAACGCTCCCCATTGTCGTGGAACGACGGAATGAACCCGCCTACATCTGTGACATTGAAACCGAGGAAGAACAAACCGACCCTTGGTACCAAGCAATCATCAACTACAAAACAAACGGTGAATACCCACCAAACATTGACAAACGGGCCAAGCGCGCCCTACGCCTGTTATCATCACAATTCGTGATGGAAATGGGCAAACTACTCAAAAAGACACCCCAAGGCACACACTTCCAAGGAGAGGTGGAACCACTCCTCCTCAAATACAAGATACAACGACACAAGTCATCACCCTACCGACCACAAACTAACGGCGCGGTCGAGGCAGCAAACAAAACCGTCGTATCAATCCTCAAAATGATGATCGACACCTGCCACGACTGGCCCAACAAAATCCCATTTGCATTATAGGGATACCGCACAACCATCCGCACACCCACAGGCATGACACCCTACTTCCTAACCTACGGGATGGAAGCCGTTCAACCTGTAGAAATCGAAATGCAATCCCTTCGAATTCTCATGGAAGCAGACATTCCTGAGGCCGAATGGGCACGCGAACGATACGAACAACTCATCCACTTAGACGAAAGACGGTTACATTCACTAAGTACAGTCCGAATGTATCAATCTCGCCTACAACGCGCCTACAACAAACGGGTCAAGCCACGAAACATCAAAGTGGGCGACCTAGTACTCAAATCAGTCCGAGCACCATTACCAGTCGACCCAAGAGGGAAATTCAGACCCAATTGGGCCGGACCGTATTTGGTCAAGGAAATCCTTCCCGGAGGAGCCGTGAAACTAACTGACCTTGACGGTCAGGACTTCCGATTACCAACAAATCTTGATCAACTCAAGAAATACTACCCTTAAACACAAACACTTTTGCAATGTATTTCAAAAACAAAACTCACTCTCGCATGGGTGAACTACGCTCGGTTTGATTCCACGCACTGTGGATACGTAGGCAGCTTTGCAAAGGGCTCAACCGAATCACATGAACTACGCTGGTTTGATTCTGTATTTTAAAAGCGGATACGTAGGCAGCTTATCAAAAGCAAAACCGAACTTTTTAGCACGCATGCCCAAAGCTTAAAAAGGTCAAGGGCGTTGCACTCACAAAAAGACACGCTCAAAGCTTGAAAAAGTCGAGAGCACAGTCAACACAAAACAAAACAACAATCCAAATCCAAAGCTTAAAAAGGTCAAGGATCTTAGACACGACAAACGAATCCAAAGCTTAAAAAGGTCGAGGATTTAAAACAAATACAAATGTTCGAAGCTTAAAAAGGTCGAGAACATTTCAAAGCAAAACAAAAAAAAAGCAACGAGACAAGACAAAAGCAAATTAATTCTATTTTATTACTTTATTTAGAATTTTTCGCAATTTAGAAATGAGCTAGGAGCAAGCCTCTCTAGCCCTTTATTTGAATCTAAAACACGCATTTAAATAAAGGAATCTTTCTAAACAAGACAAAAGCAAACTACTCAAGTCATCTTCTGACGCTTCGGATTCGCCTCTTCATCTTCAAGGGGCCGCTCCGCCACAATCTTCGAACTCAGCACAGGGACAGATCTCTCAAAACCTGGGGGCTCGACCGGATCCTCGTCCTGCTCGACTGGGGGCTCCTCGATCCTTGACCCTAGACGATCCCTAACGGTCACCTTCGGTCCAAGCCTCTCCCGCGCCGGTCTCGAAGAAGAAGCATCTGCACTAACAGCATAAAGATCACCATAGTCCCTCCTTTCGCGCACCACCTCATACGCCAAGGAGGGCCTTGGCCCATTCTTTTCCCTCCTCCTTTGATTCTCCCGTTCCTGAGGATCATTGGAACGATACCACCGTGTATAGAAGTCGGTAACACGACTAGACTCTATATGCTCGAATGACCCAAGTAACACGGTCCGACCATCCTCGGATCCAAGCATCGATCATTTGGTTGTTTAGCACAACAACCCCTCCAACCTCGAGTATCCCGCCGTATGGTCTGAGCAAGCCCGATTTGCCTCTTCAAGCGAAGAGGATGAATCCACACTCCTCGTTCAAACCCACACAACATCAACCCACGAGCCGCATTCACAACAGACGGCGCCGTAATCGCCGTAATACCCCACCAAGACACGTACCAACGAATGGTGCTCTCCTTGACGAACCCCCGGTAGTAGTTTAGCGAACGCTCCCGAAGGTCAGCCCACTCCATCTTTCGCGACGTCGTGGCCACAGCCTTGAAAACACTTCCAAGGGGGAGAGCTTTATACACACTTAGCCTCTCCATGAGCCAAACGTTGAGAATCCTAGCGCAACCCCTGTACGAGCTCAGACGATTAGCACAACGGTCGTCTAAACCCAGTATGGTCTCCGCTAAGATCAACGCAGAAGGATCATATCCCCTTTCCATCTCTTCGACAACACGAGCATACCTCGCGTTTCCGAACACTCCATCTGGCATGGACCCCGCAAAAGCATACCGATGAACTAAACAAAAAGCAAGGGCCCTCCGCCTAGAACGGTCCGAAATACTAGTATCAACCTTATTCATACATCGTTGGCACAAAAGAAGCATATTCACCTTACCTCCCTCAAACAAACCTGCAGCCTGAGCATTCGTCATCCCAAGGAAGTTTCGCAACATCCCGTTGTAGCAAAGCTCACTCCTTACAACCACAGGAGTAGTCCGTTTCGACCACCCTGCAATGGCCGAGAACTCCTCAACTAAAGGACACACCTCTCCCCCGGGAAACCTAAACACGTGCAAACTAGGATCCCAATAGTCTAAGCACGTATCAAGGAAGTCTAGATCGACTTTCATTTGACGAAAGCCAATAAAAACACCCGCACCATCATCATACACCGCCTTCTTCATCGCCGGACTTAGTGAAGAAGTCCACCTCTTTAAAAGAGCATCAAAATGCTCCACCATTTTCTTAAATACAAAAAACTTTTATAAACATACCTAATATATTTATGAGAGCAAAAATCTAAAACAAAAGAAAAGAAGAGAAGAGTTTCTGAATGAAGATTATGGCACGCACCCCCTCTCCTTATATAGGAAAACAACGTCCGAAATATGGAAATACAGCGCTACCAGACAGACCAGCAAACCGCATGGCTCTACGCGGTTTGCAACCCAAACCGCATAAGCTTATGCGGTTTGGCCCCTCAACCGCATAAGCCTATGCGGTTTCAGGGGCTGGTTTTTCTCAGCCTTTCCTAATTTCGTCTTTCCTAAAACGCCACAATCTACACTACCCTACGACATTCTCTTGTTGTTCCCCGTGCAGCAACGTTACACTTTAGCAAATACGATTCATACCACGAGTCAACACAAACATTTTCGACATTCATGCAAGCTCATTTCAACATTTAAAATGAACCTTTTGCAAAAACATTTTCACAATCTAAAATCAAACATCAAATGCATCCCACTCGGGAATCATATCATTTTTCAAATAAGCCTACCAAACAGGTTTACCGACGACAATCAAGTTCAAGCTACAACGATCAAGTTCAAAGTTCAAGCTACAACGGCATGTACATAAAGGTTCATACAATCTCTATTACACAAATTCACTCGGGATGACGACGACGATACTCGTCAAACTCACGCCGAATCTGAGCCGTCTCAGCCCGGCTCTGACACAACTGAGCAGCCTGCTCAGCCCAAGCCATCCTCCACCTGTTGGCTATCCGCCATAGCTTCTTATGCGCCTCCTTAGCCACCTGTTGATACACAACACAAAAACACTTCACATTTCTCTCCATTTTGCCTTAATTTCACTCAAATCAAGTCAAACTTAGGGGGCAAATTTCAAATTAACAGCGCTCATCCCCACTTTGCCTTAATTTCACTCAAATTAAGCCAAACTCGAGGGGGTAACACACAAACACGATTCTCACAAGTTTGATCATCGCTATATTTCATACCTCGATCAAACTGGGGGCTCACTCACATATACAAATACATACCTTCTTCACCCTGCCCGTCCAGCTGTCCATGCCCGCGTCAGTGGTCACCAAGCAATCGTCGGCAAAGTGAAAGTACGACGCACACCCGACTCGTCGTACTCAACGGTGGTAGGGAAATCACCAGGCTGCTCCGCCATCTCCGGATCAAATTCCTACAAAACAATTTCAAAACACACACGTCAGGGAAATTTTTCGCAAAAATTACCTTACGCACCCTCAAAAGAAGCAAGCATACCTCAATCGGCCCACAAGCAAGCCGAGACTCAGCAAACTGGCCATAGTCTTCCCCAGGACAGAGAAGACTCACCGACTCTCCTTCCCCGTACAGCGCCACCAAAATCCAGAGCAGAAACCCCTCGCTCAAACAGGACCCTCGGCGGATCCTTAGGCACCACCGGAGCTGGCCACCCTGCCTGAAAGACCAAACGCTCTCCAAGGTACCAAACCGGCCCATACGGCGTCGCCAGGTACAGGCGCTGGGTCTCTCGCACTGCAAACCTAGCTCCAATGCCCTCGGGAATGTCCCTGTACTGGCCCCACGGGAACGGCACGAACTACAAACACAAACAAAAACAAAGACAAACACTCATAAACACAAATACAATACAATCATTTTAAGTACACTCTACCTAAAATGGTTCAAGCACAAACCTCATCAAACCGCATCCGGTTCAGGCGATCCCGAACCTCGTCATACGACCAGTTAAACGCAAAGACGGCCAGACGTGCCCCAATGCGTCTGCACGGATACTCCTTCACGATCGTCAGAGCATGCGGGGGGAGCAGAAAAGGAAAATGGCTAAGAATCCATGACTGCACACACAAAAAGCAAAAACACGTTACAAAGACACAAAGGCAAAGACGACAAAGACAAAGACAACAAAAACAAACAACAGTGCACCCGAAACAAAAACAGAATTAACACGTACCTCCATCAAGAATCCAGGCGAGACTAAGGACAGTCTCGACCCTCGATCCATGACCCGCGGTCTCACGGCATCCATGCAGAAACGAATGCACAAACCCAAAGACGGCGTCACCCAGTCGAACGTCCCAATTCACTCCAATCCAGGAGATGCATAAGGACCGATGTCGACGCCCGCTCGCCTTTATCGCCGAAGTACACGGCGCTGACGAACCACCACAGCCACATACGAGCATTCTGCTCGTCACTCCACTCCGAGGGGCCATACTCGGTCTTCCCCTCAAAGTACTCCAAGATATAGCTCGTCTTGAAAGTGTAAGGTGGAGCACCCTCACAAATCACCTCCAAACCACCGCCGATCGCGTCAGTCACAACCTCGTCCACAACGGACGGCGCAAACTCAAAACTCATATCACGGTCCCCAAACGGCAGCCCCGTTATGACCGCATACTCAGACAAGGTAATGCCGGCCTCAAAGCCGGGCATATGGAACGTCGTCGTGGTGTCCCAATACCTGTCTAGGATGGCCCTGATCAACATCAGGTTCGCCGTCTGCTTCTTCCTTGCAATCTCCCTCCAATGGCCGACCAACGGGCCAAAAGCACTACGCAGCACCCAAGCTTGCGCTCTCGGCGAAAGCTTCTCCTCAAAAGCACACATCACGGACGAGACGCCCGAGAAAGTCCTCATCGAGCCTTTCTGCCAACCCATCGTCGCTCGATAGGAAACGTGTCTCTCCGGAGCAAGTAGAAGGTTATGGCCATCCCAACCCTTGGCAAAGGCCCTGTTCACGCGTGATTTTCGCGGCCTAGAGCTACTCGCTCTAGGCGCAACCTCCTCAGCCTCCTCAGCAACATCCATCTCAGCCTCCAGCTCGTCCACAAACTCCTGAGCAAACGCATCCGCCTCCTCCTCCTCAGGATCAGGCACAGGGACATGCCTCCCACGACCCCTACCTCGTGACCGCCCACGTCTCGTGGACAAATCACGAGGGTCGGCTTCCCTCTCGCTACGCGTACGCCTCAAACCACTCGAGCTAGAGGCTCCCTCGGTCCTCGAGCTAGCACTCCTACGGGATTTCGACCTCGTAACACGACTGGAATCTTCCCCTGCAACCAAACACAACCAATACATACAGCTATAATACATGCAAGCATACTACTTGGCATACACATACATAAATACACACAAATAATACACACATAATACATATACATCCCTTTAACACATTGCATTATACGCCCTACAGAGCATTTTTAGGCCTAATTCACAATTAAGCCGAAAACCGTTCTCTACACTTCAAAACTACAACTTTATGGTTTCTATACGCCATAATAGCCCCCAACAACAACCCATTACAAGCAATTGCATTTTGGTCACTCCGATCAAAAACCCCCAATTCGCCTTAATTACTCCGTATAACTACGACTTAAGACGGCGATTTGAAAGCCCTAACTCGACTTTTTCACAAAACTAACGCTATAGGCATGCTATACTCGCTATGGGCATCCTACACCGAAGTTTGATTGAAATTCCAGGTCGGAAAATCCGGGTTCGTTTTCGGGCCCGAAACCTAATTTGGACGTTTTCCACACAAAGACGGTCTAAATCACAATCAATTCACACATACACGTTCGCATGGCATAATGCAACACAATGACGACAATTTCAAGCATTCAAACGGCAAATTTCAAGCAAAACTCGGTTTTTCATGCAAAACCCGTCTTTTCAACACTTCAAAGCAAAACTAGCTAATTACAACAACAAATAACGTAAAAGCAAGTTAAAATGGAGCAATACCTCGTTCCATAGCAAGGCAACGCAAGAAAAACGAGCAAAAACGGTTGAGAAATCGAAAAATGGCATTTTTAGAGATAAGAAACCGTAAATGAGTTATTAGCATCACTCACGACATCCTCGAGCCTTATATAGCCCCTACAGCCAACAGAGGAAACCGCATAGGCTTATGCGGTTTGTCCCATGAACCGCATAAGGCTATGCGGTTCCTGCCCCGGGTTTTTCTCGGTTTCTTCTCGTTTTACGCCTACTTTTGAATTCCTAATTCATCCTAGCTCTAATGCAACTCCAAGTACATCCTATGCTTGGGTCAAGGCGTCACCTACAGTCCGCCATACGCGTATATTAAGCATTTAATGTACGGTACAGAAGCAGAAGCACGAACGCTCTTCACGAGCATTACATCATTTTCCCCTCAACGGAAGGCAATCATATACAACCACAACTACATAGACACTCCTCGGCGAGCCCAAGCACAAGCACTCTGCAACATACACCTAACTCCAAGCACTTCACCCTACATAGACACTCCTCGGCGAGTTCAAGCATTACACGGACGCTCTTTCACTAGACCAACACCTACACCTACATAAGCACCCCTACTCAATTATACATACCCAAACATCTTACAAAGACACATGCACCCCTGCACTTTAGCCCCTTATACACATGCAATATGAAGACATTACAAGCACCAGCATCAACATCTGACGATACCAAACATATACGAAGGCAACGACAGTACAACAAGCACGACGAAGACATCCGGTTTCAAGCAGTTCTTATAGCATGCACGGACCGCCAAGTCCTTAAAATGCGCACGCCCTTCCCCGTTTAGCCCGGTTCGAAGTCCTCGTCTCACCCATGGACACATGCTTCGTTACGCTGACTGTATCGAGACTGTAATGGTCCGGATATGGTCGTGGAGTTTGACTAGCGCTCTAGTCCGAGCTCAGTCAAACTGGGGGCTCTGTGGATACCCATATCCGTACCCTCCCAAACAAAACCCTGTGATGTATTACGGACTTTTATTACGCATGCTTTAACGTTGACTTAAACGGTTCTAACTAATGTCGAATTCACTTTGAGTCGTTTTAAATGTTGAAATGTTTAAGGTCGCTTCACATCGCTTTAAATAACGTTCATTTTGTCCATTTGGAGTCTAGCTAGGTCCTTGTCCTGCTTCATTTGGCATGAGCTTCGCATTCGCACTACAATTAGTCCTTTTACATTAACAAGGTCTAATTCAGCATTCCTAAATTCCTAAATTTAGGCCCGGTAGCTAAAACCGCTATTTAGCCCACTCTTACACAAAATACGGCTTCACGTCTTACCTTATCTCACAAAAACTATGCAAATACACCCTTTTTATTTTTCTGTCTCTGCCCAAACTGAAGCCCAAACCCAGCCTTTGGCCCGCACTCCAAAGCCCTAAGCATCACAAAATTTCTCAGAAATATCCTAGGGGTTTTCTTGAGCTTCACGTTTGAGATTATCTCGAAATTTTTCAAAGATACAATTCAACCGAAACTAGGAAACTACACAAAAACCACACCCTCGAACCGCATAAGCTTATGCGGTTTGGGGAGGAAACCGCATAAGCCTATGCGGTTTTCCCAGGCAACCGCATAAGGCTATGCGGTTCCTAGGCCTGTTTTTATCCCCGATTTCCTAATTTCTCCGGGGTTTTTAGTATATATACACCCATATACCTCGACCAGAAAACAGAATTGACACAGCAATTCACAACCAGAATACATCCTTTACACCCCAAATTCTCATCTTACACCCTTTCACATCCACAAAGCCTCAAGCACTCAAATCCTTGAGTTCAACACACCATCCCGTGTTGAATTCATCCTCCTTTCAAGTTCAAGAAGCGAAGCTCTGCCCAGATCTGAAGCGTCAGGACAAGGTAGGTACCGATCCACTTGGATCAAAGCTTTTTCTTATTTTCTATGGACTAACAAAGGGGTCTACACTTTAGCGCCCCACCCGGCTTTGGCACCCAGCGCGCTTGCACTCCAAGTGTTCTATTTACTTCGGGTACACTCCATATCCGATGACACGCCAAAGTCGCATAAGCAACCGACCTTATAAAATAAACCAATGGACAATTGAACTTTATTTTATTTGCATGCATCTTGCACCTTCTTATTTTGCATTAAAATCAACTTCAACAATGAATTCGACCTTTAACTGAACCGTATTCGTTAACAAGTTAAACATGCTAAGCTGAGGGTTTTAATCAATCTTTTTGCATCTGTATCTGCATTCTTTTACAAACTTATCTTACTTGTACGTAGCGATAACATTAGCTCAAATATCATCTTACAAGTATTGTTCTAGGTCAGTAGAGGCTATTTTTACATAGGCTTTTCTAAAAGGTTTTCATAAATCATTAATTGAATTAACTCTTTTCCTAAAGTACCCTCACCCCGAATCCAATCTGGTTCCACAAGCCTTAGATCTAGGAGTGTCGGCGTGCTCCAAAATCTAGGACATGTTTTTAGCTTAGAACATGGTAGCAGGTTCCTAATTTCCGCGATAATTAGGTGGCGACTCCATAACAGTTCTTAAAGGTTTTTCCAACTTAATCTTTTTTAACTTTAAAATCCGCCCTTAAGCAAGACGCCGAGTTGGGTCCCTCGACGCGGTTCCCGGGTTCCACAGAGGGAGATTTAGTTCTGAGGAAAGTATTTGAAAACACAAAGGAAAAGTCTGCAGGAAAGCTAGCCCCAGTCTGGGAAGGACCATACTTGATTGATTCAGTTGTAGGCCAAGGAGCTTATAGACTAGTAACTCTGGAGGGAGTGTCGATTCCTAGAGCATGGAATGCAACCAACCTCAAACTCTATCTTTGTTAATACGGTATTTTCAATTCTGAACTTTCAATTCTGTAATTTCAATTCTGCACTCCTTAATTGTTTTTTGTAAATATTTCTTTTCCATTCAATAAAAACCATTGAACTCCAATGGTGTAGTTTAACTTTATTTCTAGTTCTGCAGATTACATCTTTGGTTCAAGAGTAAATATTTTCTATCACAAATAAAAACAAAGTAAATATAGTACGCTACATATTACAAATAAAGGAGTTTATCCTCCAGACTTGTTAAGGAGTCTATCCTCCAGTTCTACTCAGGGAGTTCAACCTCCAGTTCTGGGCCTAGTCCCCAGACCTTAGGAACTTGTCTTCCAGACTTGAGCTTAGTCCTCAGCCTTATGCAAACAAATCTGCGGTGGAGATCTTCCTCCGATCCACAGTCACGGCCCGATCTGCCAAGCGGCGATCTACTTTGTAGAGGATGCGTCCTCGGATTGACGGACCAGGGCTTAGCGTAGATTAAGAGATGTCCTATAATATCCCTTAAGGTAAGCCATGATCATTCGTACATAAGTCCTGGGTGTACACTGCGAGGTTAGTACATTCACGTAACAATAGAAGCAATAGAAGCAACGAAGCGATATTAGTTAAGTCCTTGGACCACCAAGGTCGACTAAATACTAAGCAACCGAATCTGTCAGAGCAGACTAGAAAAATGTCTTGCTCTGCAGACTAAGCAAAGTTCCACAAGAGCAAATGCATGTAAGTTCACAGAATATTTACAGACCTGGACATACAAGTCCAGGCCAGACCACGAATAGCAAATTGTTTGAATTTACACAAAATGTTCACAAGAGTAATTGTTTTCATTCTTCTTCTTCTTCGTAAGGATTGTCATCGACTGTGCATCTTCGCCAAGACCACCGTCACCAAGCAGAACTCTCTTCCCGATCATGCCACCGCTTCCTCTCCTGAACTGATACGCTGGGAAGAGCTGTTTAAATTTCTCCACAAAGAAGATCAATATCCCACTCCTCACGCCGGACTCGAGGCACGCATCATCTCAATTCTGGTCTGGGCTGTGTAAACATCGCCAGATCGCCTCTTGGTTCTCGAGCCCCCTCAAGCTCTTGAACACGCCGCCGAGGTTTCGCTCGACCTCAATGAGGCGGTCCTCGAACTTAGCGGCAAAGAAGCAGCCTTGGCTTTTTCAAACCGCCTTCATATCGCCCGTAGCTTTCTCCAAGTTCAGACAGGCTTGCTCTTCAGAGCAACCTGGTCCTCCAAATATGATCCACACGATCCCCGTAGTGGAAATTATGTGCCCCAAACTTCGAGATACTCAAGAGTCCGCAAATGTAATGGTGTAAGGTACAATGAGTGGTAGAATTATCATGAGAATTTGTACTAGGAGTATATCAGTTATTACCGCAGAGCGAGTGAGTGGCTCTAAACGCCAGTTCTGTGGTGCCAACCCTGATCAGGTCTGGGTTGACCCTCTTAGTCGCTTGTTGGATTATTTTTCTACGCCGTTGATGGCGTCTTTGATGTAAATGTCCCTGGTAGTGACAACCCTTCAACCTCCTCAACCTTTCTCTTTTTTGATTTTTTGTCTGGTGTGTCCTTCACTGTTTCAGCTTGAGCCTTTCCCTTGCTAGGCTCCTCAATCTTCAACTCCTTAAATCCTGGAGTAGAAATAGCAACACCGGTAGGAATGAATTGGGGTTTTACATCTGGACCCCCAGCCAGAATAGCATCCATTTTCTCTTGAAGGAGGGCAGGATTCAGCCTACCCCTAGTAATTGGCCTAGAAGATTCACCTAGCATAAGACCACATACATCTTAGAACTACAGATCCAACTCTCACTTGACCAGACCTAATCAAAAGAATAGTTGAGAAACTTACCCTTGATGGCAGAAGCCTGAGCCACATGAACCTTTACAGCCCTACTTGGTGGCCTGCAGAAAGTAGGGAAAACCGTCTTGTTATCCCCCTCAGACCAAGTCCTCTCCAGAAGGGGCAAAGCCATAAAAGCAGCAATCCTGGCCTTAGACTCCTCACTGTGCTCGGGGAGCCAGGAATCCGCTAGAAAGATAAACACAGAAAACCATCAGCCCAGCACAGAATAGAAAAACTAGAAACAACAAAGTTGAAACAGAAGTGGCTTACCCCTCTCAGCAATAGGGTAATCCAAACAACCGTCATTCTGAAGAGTGTCACTCTTCAGAAACAGGAAACCAGTCTTCCAGTCTTTGTCATCCCCAATGTCTGGGTGCTCTACTAAGTTGTTCTGGCCCTTTCTGATCCGGAGGATAAATCTCCCACGACCTTGGGCCCTCACAGAATAAACATTTTTCAGATCCTCGTGACTGCCGCCAGCACTGTGCCGTGCGAGTTTGTCGACCAAACAGATAATTTTCCACATGCTTGGCATTATTTGACAAGGGGCAAGCTTCATCGAAGAGAATACCCCACTCATCCAAGAGTTGCAGGGGATCCTCAGACCCGATACGAAGGGAACTCATAGATGCGGACCCATCCTGGGCCAGTCCAAGAAGCTGTGACATAATCATCACAGGGAACGAAGATAACAGCCGATGAAGGCACAATCTCATGATCTTTCAAATGTTTGATGATTGATTGAGAAAGAGTGTTCTTGGTTTCGTCATCAAAGGAATCACCTTTGATAAACTTACAATCGCCAAACATGATCTCAGTGATCTCAGGTTTCTCAAGATCTATCACTTGTTCAGCCATGATTTTTTAGATGATTTTGATTTGATTTGATGATTGAAATAACAAAAGAGGAAGATGATGAACAGTAGAAGGTAAAAACGAAAGTTGGCAAGGTGAGTTCTCGAGAAATTACTGGAGGCTCCTATTTATGTTCAAGGGTAAAAGAGTTCAAGTGGGATTAGGATTTTACCGTTGGTAAAATTCGAAACAGCCCAGAGTTAGCCGTTGCTACTGTTCAGGAGTCAAATCAGGTTTAAATGCTCACCTACTTCTAATTTAAAAGTTATCCCTTTGAATGTGGTACACAAGTTTGGCTAAATGCATAGTTGATTCGAATTTTATAGCTGTTGTTTCCATTCTAGTCTGTTCTGTATGGAAGTGTTTGTACAGGATTGTTTCCTCAAGTTTGCTGAACACTGCACTTGAGAAAACAAGGGGCATTTGTTATGACCAGATTTTACACCACCCAGAGTTGACAGTTCTGGATAGACATTGTAAATACGGTACAGAGCAGGAAGGAAGAGCAATAGCGGTTAAAGCCCAGAATAGGTCAGAAGAGGCATGGCAGTTATGGTCAGCAGAGGTCAACTATGACGGTTACAAAGATCATGGGGTAATGGAAGATATCATAGCTGAGCAGAAGTGGAGTCAATGGAAGTTATTCAACCGCCAAAGATAATGGAAGTCATGGAAACGTGCCCTAGAAAATAGGAACTGATTTTGCAGCTTGATTTGCCTATATATAGAGGCTCATTTGTACATTTTTGATCATCTTTTTACTCTCATTAGCATACTTAAGCACTCAATAATTACACTACGATAAAACATAGTCGATCAGTATATCCGCTCACAGTGATCATACTCTCACAGTTGTACTCTTTAACCCTAACTCTGATATTAATAAAAGTACTCCTGGCTTGGTAGCCCGCAGTTTTCCCCATCTTCTTCTCGGGGCTTCTGCGTCATCAAATCCTGTGTCCTTAGTTCTGTCCCATATAGCTCAGTTCTGTTCCGCAAATAGTACTAGTTGATCCACTTTTTTCCATTTTCTCTCTAATGAAGTTTTTACCAAAACAGTTACCAAGCGGGTTATCACTGTTCGACGGCTTGGTGGGTTGAGATAGCTTGCTGAGCTTTCCTTGATCAATGAGATCCTGGATAGCGTTCTTGAGCCTAAAGCAGTTCTCGGTATCGTGCCCTTTGCCTCGGTGGTATGCACAGAAGGCATTGGGGTACCAAGATTTAGGCTTTTTGTCCTCGGGCGGCTCGCTAGTAGGCCCGATGGGTTGTAGGTAGTTATTTTTTACCAACCTTTGAAATGCCTTAGAGTAGGACATGAAGAGAGGGTCGAAGTTTCTCTTGGCCTTAGGAGGCGGTGAGAGGGTAGTTGCGAATGCGTCGAGGCTGTCATCGTCGAGGTTGCCGACGGTGCGATTTTCTTCACTTTTGACTGTGCGGGAGGACTTAGAGGAACTCCCTTGATAAGCATGGCCGGTGTATTTAGCCATCGTGCTGGTCCTAAGATTATCTTCAATTTGAGTGCCAACCTTAGTTAGCTCCTTGAAGTTCTGAATGTTGCTGTACCTCATGTAAAATTGATACACGGGTCGCAGGTTATTTATGAACTTCGGCACGAGCTCGTCCTCGCGCGGACGATGGGGATTTGGGCGCTTAGCTTCTTCCAACGAGTGAGGTAGTCGGTGAAGCCATCGTTGTCCTTTTGAGATAGGACTTCTAGAGTGCGGATCGAGACTTGGGTGTCTTCGTTGTCTCGATATTGTCGATCGAACTCAACTGTGAGTTCTTCAAAAGTAGGGATCCGCTGCGGGTCTAGTGAATAGAACCATGTCTTTGGCACTGCTGCTAGAGAGTGTGGGAAGAGAGTTAACCAATGCTTGGCGTCGACCCCCTTGATGGCCATTTGGGACTTGAAAGCTCGGATGTGAATGATCGGGCTCTCATGTCCTTGGAAGATAGGGAGATCACTAAGGGCGAGCTTGCTAGGGAGCTCATCCTTGATGCTAGTAGGTACGTTTTCGTTCTCCTTGTGGATAGAGTAAGTGCTCGAGACATAGAGCCTTTCCTCCATGGCTTGGAGTTTCTTAGCATGTCTATCCGCCTCTTCTTTGATCTTTTGTTCCATACGTTCCACCTCAGTTGTGTGGTGGGTCAAAAGGCGTTCGAGGTCAGCGTTCAGCTTTGTGACTTGGTCACGGAGTGCGTTGACTTCGTCATTGCCGGCCATTTTGCGGGTGTAGGTTCGTTTCTTGTATGGGACTACTACGCGATGCTTAGTACGACGAGTATCTAGCTGAGACCTGCATTTCACTTCGTATATTAGTGACACGACTCGACCCACTAGACCCACAAACATTCCAAGCATTCATTTTTAGCTCATTTCCTTGTTTAGAAAGATCTTTTAAAGGAGGAGATTTTCGAAAAGGTTTTAGCTAAAGGAAGGTTTTGAGGCGAGGATGCGTGTGCGCATCTCGTCTCGATGTTAAAAGATTTTGCTTTGCACCCGTCGAACTGATATCGGTAATTTGCCGAGGCGAGCTCGAGTCGGATGTGTAAAAGAGAAAGGATTCGGCTCGAACAAGTCGAGTCGAGGATGTTAAAAACGGAGACTAGGCCGTATGACCTAGAGGACTAAATCCACGAGCTTGGGTTTTAATCCTTGCTCGGGTTTTTGCTTGTTAGTGAAAAAGGAGATTTTTGAGAAAGCCTGTTTCAAAAATTCGCGATAGCTTTGCTTGAAAAGTGTTAGCTTGTTAGATGTTAGGTTCGTTTATCTTTGAAATGTTTAAGCGAGTTTTCAAAGATATGAATGCAAATGCTCGTTTGAAAAAGACCATGGAGTGCATTGCCTCGAACTTGTACGTATGACTCGACTCAAAGGGTTGGGTCGAGTCGGGTACACCTCCAACTATCTTGAGTACGCTTTGGCAGATGCTTAACCCCTTTATTTCCTTACGCCGGAGCGATAGGTTTTCTAAAGGGAGCACTGGGGCGGTCAAGATAATCGTTTACAGCAAGCCGTGGAGGGGCGAGAGGAAAGTTAGTCCTGCACGTGCTTTATCGCGTGGACAAGCCTGCGTATTGGAACCACCTCTCGAGGGTGCAAAGGGTGCCTAGATTCCAAAAGGAATGGACTCTAAACGAATGTGCATAGCTCAAATATGTATACATGGATTGTTCAAGGCTTTCAAGTTTCACCTCTTTATTTTTAAAAAGAAAAAGCTAGTTTTAAGTTTTAAAAATAAAATCTCCCCAGCGGAGTCGCCAAACTGTGGAACCCGGGATCGACGAGGGACCCAACTCGGCGTCTTGCATAAGGGCGTACTAAGGTTATAAAGATTAAGTTAGAAAAACCTTTAAAAACTGTTTTGGAGTCGCCACCTAATTATCGCGGAAATTAGGAACCTGCTATCATGTCTTAAGCTAAAAACATGTCTTAGATTTTGGAGCACGCCGACACCCTTAGATCTAAGGTTGTGAAACCAGATTGGATTCGGAGTGAGGGTACTTTTAAAAAGATTAGTTCAATTAATGATTCATGAAAACCTTTTTAGAAAAGCCTATGTAAAAATAGCCTCTACTGACCTAGAACAATCCATGTAAGATGATATTTGAGCTAATGTTATCGCTACATACAAGTGCGAAAAAGATTGTAAAAAGAATGCAGATGCAGATGCAAAAAGATAGTTTAAAACCCTCAGTTTAGCATGTTTAACTTGTTAACGAAAACGGTTCAGTTAAAGGTCGAATTCATTGTTTAAGTTGATTTTAATAAAAAATAAGAAGGTGCAAGATGCATGCAATTAAAATAAAGTTCAATTGTCCATTGGTTTATTTTAAGAGGTCGGTTGCTTATGCGACTTTGGCGTGTCATCGGATATGGAGTGTACCCGAAGTAATAAGAACACTTGGAATGCAAGCGCGCTCGGTGCCAAAGCCGGGGGGGCGCTAAAGTGTAGTCCCCTTTGTTAGTCCATAGAAAATAAGAAAAAGCTTTGATCCAAGTGGATCGGTACCTACCTTGTCCTGACGCTTCAGATCGGCAGAGCTTCGCTTCTTGAACTAAAAAGGAGGATGAGTTCAACACGGGATGGTGTGTTGAACTCAAGGATTTGAGTGCTTGAGGCTTTGAGAGAGTTTTTGAACTGTGTATGCTGTAAATTATGTGTGGAAATTGTGTGTTATGAGGTCGGGTATAGGGGTGTATATATACTAAAAATCTCGAAGAAATTAGGAAAACTGGGGATTAAACCAGGCAGGCAAACCGCATAGGCTTATGCGGTTGCCCTGGTAAACCGCATAGGCTTATGCGGTTCACCCACCAAACCGCATAAGGCTATGCGGTTTGAGGGTGTGGTTTCAGACCTAGTTTCCAAGTTTCGGCTTGATAATATCTTGGAAAGATACAGTATAATCTCGAGCTTGTACGTCAAGGAAACACCTGAGGGCTTCCTAAGATATTTTTGAGGGTTTTGGGCTTTGGAGTGAGGGCCAAAGGCGGGTTTAGAGTCGGTTTTCGGCCCGAGACCCGAAAATGTGCATAAGGTGTATTTTGTAGAGTTTTATGAAATAAGGTAACCCGTGAGGCTATATTTTGTGAGAAAGGAGGCTAAAGAGGGTAATTAGCCGCCGGGCCAAAATTTAGGAATTTAGGAATGCTGAATTAGACCTTGTTAATGTAAAAGGGCTAATTGTAATGCAAATACGAAGCTCATGCGAATTGAAGCAGGACGTGGACCAAGCTAGACCTAAATGGACAAAATGAACATTTATTTAAGTGTGATGTGAAGCGACCGAAATCATTTTAACATTTCAAAACAACTCAAAATGAATTCGACATAATTAGAACCGTTAAAGTCAACGTTAAAACATGCTTAATAAAAGTCCGTGTTAGATCACAGGGTTTTGTTTGGGAGGGTACGGATATGGGTATCCACAGCAGAAGAATTACAGTTACTTCTGTGGGCTGACAGAACTAAACCAAAGACATCCACTGAACAAACTCCTTTCTCTCTAGTCCATGGTTGTGAAGCGGTGATCCCAGCAAAGGTGGTTGTCCCAACAGCAAGGTATGGCCTGAACACTCTAGAGTCTAACCATGATATGCTGTCTTCCAGTCTTGATTTTGCAGAAGAGCAAAGAGACGCATATCAAGGGTAAGACTGACAGCCTACCAGCAGAGTGTGGCCAGAATTTTCAACAAAAATGTCAAGGCTAGAGTTTTCAAATAAGGAGACTTAGTTCTGAGAAAAGTGTTTGAGAATACAAAAGACAAGTCTGCTAAAAAGTTAGTTCCAGTCTAGGAATGACCATATCTGATTGATTCAGTTGTGGGCCAAGGAGCTTATAGATTGGTAACTCTGTAGATACCCGTATCCGTACCCCCCAAAAACAACCCGATGATGAAAATGGACTTTTATGCATGTTTTATAAAAGACGAAACGGTACAAAGTGTCTAAAACATTTTAGTCGTTTTTAACGTATTAATTGCATATTTCGTAAAATGAACATTAATTCTGTCGTTCTATTTCAAGCCGAGAGACACGACACGATTAGTTTCCCACAAAAACAGCCCACAAAAGCAACCCACAAAAAGCAACCCACAAAAACAACCTACAAAAACAACCCGCAAACTACAAAATACGCGCCCAAAACGAGTCAGCACGACTCCCGAGTCACATTTTCGTAAAATCAAATTTTACGACATTACAAAATAATAAAACTCGAAACAATTTTATTTCGAGCCAAAACCGAAAAACACGTCAAAAACCGAGACGCGAAATGCGAAAACGTAAAACGCAAAACGCAAATCAGCCTAAAAAGGGGTAAAACCCCTTGGACCAAAGCACGTAACACATGGAAAACCAGCCCAAAATCACATCACACGTCAAATTGCAAAAGGCGGCCCAAAACACATAAAATACAAGTCGCCAGCTGACTGGTTTCAAGCTGCCAGTACACTGGCGACTTGTTTTTGAGTCTTGTACGAATTCAGCTAATTTCCTATAAATACCCACGCATTCCTACAACATCACACACAATGTACAACTCTCATACACACAACTCACTACAAAATTCACACTTAGCATTTTCTAATTACCGTCTTCGCGTTTTAAGGTAAACACTTTACCTTCGGACCGGACTTTTTAGACTCGGACAAAGGGTTACATTAACCCTAACTCAATATTGGCTTAACGAACCCGTATTCGTAATACGGTTGTAGTAATTCGGATTCCTAATCCGTCTAAACCTCGCCAATATTGCATAAACAAACGACTCACTCTCACTAAAGCAAACCGACATTACATTTTACAATTATGCAAATTCTCATTCATGCATTAAATATTGACTAAACACGGATTCGACATTAACTTGTACCCTTTCAACTAGTCTTTTAAAACAGGCAAAACTGAGGGTTTTCAAAATACTAGAATTAGACAAAAGACGGAAAATAACGTTTTATATTAATTCAAATCAATGAATTATTATTTCTCGTATATTTCCTAAAGCAAAACGTCATAACTATGACGACTCACATTCATTAATTTCGCATTTTTATCGAGTCATATTCGCACTTGTACGTAGCGTTTTATTTGCTCAAACATCGAAATTAAGCACTTGTTTTCAAATTAGTAGAGACTACTTTACATAGGCTTTTTGATTTCAGTTTTTCATAAAACATTTTGATAAAACTTTCGAAAAGAAACCTTGCCCCGAATCCTCTCTGGTTTCACAATAACCTTAGAAGGATAGGTATCGACGCGCCTTGAATTCTAAGATTCGCGTCTTATTATTTAAGACGCGTTAAAAAGGTTCCAAATTCCTTTAAATATTTGGTGTCGACTCCATTTGCAAAAACGATTTTCAAGCAATTAAGCAATGATATCCCCCATAGCAACTCGCACACTTTGCACACTCGCAATTTTCTCACAGAGTTTAACCCGCCTGATCAAAGGGGCCGCGCGAGGCGTCGAGAGGTAGCACGATTTCCCGGTACATCAAACTCTAGAGGGGAAGTTGATTCCTAGAGCATGGAATACAACCAACCTCAAACTCTATCTTATATAATTCTGCATCTTTAATTCTGCACTTTTTAGTTCTATATTTTTAAGTTATTGTAAATATTTAGTTCTGGATTCTATCAAATAAAAGCCATTGAACTCCAATGGTATAGTGTAACTTTTATTTCTAGTTTTGCAGATTACAACTTTGGTACAAAAGTAAATATTTTTATCTATTACAAACAAAAGCAAAAATAAACATAGTACGCTACATATCACAAATAAAGAAGTACTCCCTCCAGTTCTACTCAGGAGTATATCCTCCAGTTTTACTCAGGGAGTGTAACCTCTAGTTCTGGGCTTAGTCCCCAGTCACTTAGGAACTTGTCTTCCAGACTTGAGCTTAGTCCTCAGTCGCTCAGCAGCCTGTCCTGCAGTGGAGCCACTCCTCCAGTCCATAGTGCAGCCAGTCCTGCAGTGGAGTCAGTCCTCCAGTCCACAGTGCAGCCAGTCCTGCAGAGCAGCCAGTCCTGCCGTTGAGGGTGCGCCCTCGGATTGACGGACCAGGGCTTAGCCGCTGTTAAGAGAGTCCTATAATATCCTCTAAGGTAAACCATGATCATGCATACATAAGTTTGGGGTGTACACCTGCGAGGTTAGTACATTCACAAAACAATAGCAGCAATAGTAACAATAGAAATTTAGCCCTTGGACCACCAAGGCAAAATACATAGCAACAGAATCTGCCAGAACAGACTAGAAAAAGTCCTGTTCTGCAGACTGAGCAAAAGTTCCACAGTTCTACAGATAGATGTCCACAGAATATTTACAGACCAGGACATACTCGCCTAGGCCAAAACACAGATAGAGCAAATTGTTTTTTATCACACAAAATATTCATAAATGTTTTTTGTTTTCATTCAGAAGGGTTGTCTTCTTCAAGGGCTTCTTCCCCAGCACCGTCATCATCCGCCGTAGAGGGCTCCTCCTGTTCTGCGCCAGTAGCTTCCTCTCCTGGGACTGCTACGCCAGGGCAGAACTTTCCGAACTTCTCCACAGCAACTTCCACATCCCACTGCTTACGCTCGAACTCTGGAGCACGTATCATCTTAATTCTGGTCTAGACTGTGTAGAACATGGCCAGATCAGTTTCCTGGTTCTGAAGTTGGCCCTCCAGCTCCTGAACCCACGCCTATGACTTTCGTTTTCTAACCTTAACAAGGTCAGCTTCTCCTCAGACGTGGAGGCAGCAGTCTTGGCGTCCTTTGTCGCCTTCTTATTGCCGTCGAGAGCTTTCTGCAGGTCAATGCAGGCTTGCTCTTTCAGGGCAACCTTGTCCTCCAGCGCAGAAAAACGGTCCCCAGAAGTGGAAATAATGTGCCCCAAACTCGAGATATAGTCAAGAGTCTGCAAATTTAATAGCGTGAGGTACAATAGTGGTAGAATTATCATGAGGATTTGTACTAGGAGTATGACAGGTTTTTACCTGGAGAGCGAAGTGTGTGGCTCTAAACGCCAGTTCCGTAACATTAATCTTGATCAGTTCTGGACTGATCTTCTTAGCTGCTTGTTGGAAAATTTTCTCTACGCCTGTTGATGGCGTACAGGACAGGAATGTCCCTAGTAATGACAACCCCTCGATTTCCTCAACCTTCCTTTTTTTTGATTTCTTTTCTGGTGTGTTCTTTTCTGATTCAGTTAGAGACTTCGCCTTGCTTTGTTCCTCGACCTTCAACTCCCTAAAACCTGGAGTAGGAATGGTAATACCGGTAGGAATAAATTGTGGTTTGACATCTGGACCCCCAGACAGAATTGCATCCATTTTTTGTTGGAGTAGTAAATGGCCTGGAGGCCAGGTCTCACCTAGTATAAACAACATAAGTTTAGGAGCGAAATGTTCAGATCAGACTTAACCAAAGGAGTAGTTGTAAGAAATACCTTTGATAGCACAGACTTGGAGAACATGAATCTTCACAACCCTACTTGCTGGCCTGCAGAAAGTAGGAAACGCCGTCTTGTTGTCACCCTCAGACCAGGTCCTCTCCCCTAGAGACAGTGCCATAAAAGCAGCTATCCTTGCCTTAGACTCCTCACTGTGGTTAGGAAGCCAAGAATCTGCTAGAAAAGAAAATATATAAAACCTTCAGCCCAGCACAGAATAGAAAAACTAGATACAACAGATCAGGATCAGAAGAGTCTAACCTCTCTCAGCAATTAAGTAGTCCAAACAGCCATCATTCTGAAGAGTATCACTCTTCAGAAACAGAAAACTAGTCTTCCAATCCTTGTCATCCCCGGTGTCAAGGTGCTCCACCAGATTGTTCTGGCCCTTCTTAATCCGAAAGATAAATCTCCCACGGCCTTGAGATCTCACAGAATAGACATTCTTAAGATCCTGTACAGTCAGTAACAACCTATGCTTCGTGCAAAGTTTGTCAACCAAACAAATAATCTTCCACATGCTGGGCATCAGTTGGCAGGGGGCAAGTTTCATGGCAGGCAAGATCTCACTCATCCAAGAATGACAAGGAATTCTCAGATCAACCCTGAAAGGGAACTCATGAATACAAACCCATCCTGGGTTCGTCCAGGAAGCAGTTGTGTACTCATCACAAGGAAAGAAGACTTCAGCAGTCTCAGGTATGAACTGATGATCTTTCAGGTGTTTGATGATTGATTGGCTCATAGTATTTTTTGTTTCATCATCAAAAGAATCGCCTCTGGAGAAGACGAAGTCTCCATATTTGATTTCATTAATTTCGAGGTCAATAACTTTGCCAGCCATTTTTTTGGTTTGGTGAGGAAAGGAAAATAGAAGAAGGTAGAAGATGATGAATAGTAGCAGGTTTAATTAAAGATTGCAAGGTAAATGACGAAAATTACTGAAGGAAGTGTATATATATGCCAAGGGTTTAGAGTTATATTTGGGGTAGGATTCTACCGTTGGTAGAATTCAAACCAGCGCAGAAATAGCCGTTGCAATAGTGCATCAGTCAAATCAGGTTTAAACTCTTCAATTTTCTGTTTTGAACGTTATCTTTCTGAACGTTGCATTAACTCCTGGGTAAATACAGATTCTACACTTAAATTTATAGCCGTTATTTCTATTCTACCATGTTCAGTTCAGATTTGTTTGTATAGAGTTGTTTTCTCAAGATTGCTGAACATTGCACTTGACAAAACAAGGGGCATTTGTTACGACCAGAATTTCCGCATTCCAGAATAGACAGTTCAGGACAGAGGGCATAATCACCATACAGAGCAGAGCAGGACAGGAATGACAGTTATAGTCAGCAGAAGGTCGGACAAAGCGGTTACAAAAGTCATGGAGATATGGAAGTCAGTCAACTGAGCAGAAGTGGAGTAATGGGTGGTTAAATAACTGCCAAAGATAATGGAGATCATGCGCTAGAAAATAGGAACTACTTAGCAGCTTGAATTGTGTATATATAGGAGCTCATTTGTACATTTTGACACATCTTTTCTCATTAGCATTAGCATACGTAAGCACTAGAAACTTATACTACGATATCGATACTCAGTTTTGTGCATGTTGCTACAGAAGTGAACATCACCACAAACTTGTACTTTGTACTCTTTTTCCCAGAATTAATAAAATTACTCCTGACTTGGTAGCCCGTAGTTTTCCCCATTTACTTTTCGGGGTTTCTGCGTCATAAATCCTGGTGTCCATAGTTCTGTCCCATTTAGCTCAATTCTGTTTTGTACCGCTGTTAGTACTAGTTGATCCACTTTTTCTCATTACCATACTTGTAGAATTTTTACCAAAACAGTACTCATGAAACTCAGTCCTGCTGTCAGTCCTGTACGTTCTGTCCAAATCATAGTGCAAATCCTCTCATGGTTTGGTGCCCGTGGTTTTTCCCTTATTCCTAAGGGGTTTTTCCCACGTAAACAAATTCACGTGTCTTGTCTTAATTTGCATTATTTATACTCTTGACATTTCCAACACACAACCAACCTCGATTAACACCAAATACGTATAAAGATAGTACTAATAAACCCACCGTATAAATACGAGTAGAGTGAGAAAATCACCCCGAACACATATTAATACCCTAATAAATACCTTTATATTATATGCACTAAATTACTCCGTATATCATATATTTTGTATGCTATAATTATACGATTACAATAAAAATTTTATCTAATCTTATTGACTAGGAATTTAATATTCTTATATCATAATTCTTCTTCTTTTTTTTATTTTTTTTATTTTTTCTTATTTTGAACTCTCGGTTCTCAAATTTTCTACCCATAATTTAAAAATTAGGAAATGTAGGAAAAAAACAAATAGAGTATTATAATATACGACACCAAATTTGACTATCATCAACCATGAAAGTTCAATAAAAAATTGTGAGTTACACGTGTACAAATATCGACGACAAAAAAAGTTTTTAATTTGAATTTGTAGACCATAATATGTTCGTATCTATAATTCCAAATGTATTAATTTTTTTCCTCAAAAAAATGGGTTAAGTTTTAATAAAATGTAATCTTAAAATAACGTCAAATATAAATTAATAGAATTACTACTATAAAATTATTACTTAAAATATATATTAATCTATATGAGCCATACGTTTGCACGAAAAGTAAACTAGTACTCCGTAATAGTCATGACCTTGGGTTAAAGAGTTCATGACTCGATAAAATAAATCTTCAATGGGGAATAGTCTTACTTTCTTAATCTCACATTCTCACCTCCCATCTTCCAAGTCTGACCTTCCCCTTCCCAGTTTCACACTCACCGCTCTTCTCACATTGTTTACTGCAGAACACATCACAGCAACTTTCGCAGGTTATTATATCCATCAATTTAATATTTTTCTCTTCCATCTACATGTCTACTCTTTGCTACTCCTAGTTCTGTAGTTTTTGTTGTCCTCCAACTTTGATTTGATTCCCATTTTCTCTAGCAATTGATCATAGTAAAACCGCTACAAAATTGATTTTGTACATTTCTATTACCCTAATTGGTTCTTTTAGATGGATTATGAGTTGTGTCGGAAGTGAAATTAAGAAATCCATTTTCCCTTATTTGGGCAGAACCGAAATCGTATTTGTTACTCCCTCCATCCCAAATTAATTGTTCCCTTTCTATTTTGGGAAGATTTAAGGGATGGTAATGAAAATGACAAAATTTTGAAAATCATTTGTTAAAACATACTTGTTTCAGCCAAATTTAGTCGGTTCGTTAATTTGACTCGTGAAATGGGGTATAGTGATCTACTCGGATTAACACTTGGACTTGCGATGAATATAATGCACGTGAAATAAAGGAATGCGAAAAGTAAAGTGCGAAAAGTAAAACGACACAAGGGATTTTGGTGACGCGGAAAACCTAATGTGGGAAACGACCGCGGGGGGATCTGCGTCCCGCCTAATGTGCTCCACTAAGTAGTTGAATTACAAGCAACACGCTACAAAGTACTTGCAGAATTTAGAGTATAAGTATCGGATTCTGGTGGAATGTGAGCAATCTGTGAGAAAGAATGTAGTTCTCGGGGAGTGGAGTGCAAATTGTTGTAGAGGGTAGTGAATAACGTTGTAACCTTGCTCAGATGCTGCGGCCTTGCCTTTTATAGGGTGAAAATGTGACTGTTGGATATCTTGTACCAGTTGAGGGTCTCCAGGCTATTTCTGCGGGTAGTTGCCTATATTTCAGGGAGTTGTTGCTGACCATTTCTTGATGACTGTTGGAGATGAGCTACCCTTTGCTGCCCTAGTCTTCCTAGGCTTGCTTGTTGATTGGGCTTTAATCTTGGTGTTGCTGGAGTGAAACTTATGGGGATAAGATTCACTCAAAGGATGAACAAAATCGAACCTTGAAATCCCCTTGAATATACTCGGCCGTTTGGTCTTTTTTTGTAACAATTTTTCTGATTTTTGTTGTTAAATGCAAGAACATAAAGATAGTAACTAAATCTACACACTAAGTAATAGATTTAGGTTGTGATTAGTTTAAGCACAAAGCCACTAAACTAATCTCTCACAAATCTCACACACAAAGTAATGAGAAATGAAGAACACTCAATATAAAACCTAGGGTTTCTTTTCATTAATCCAAATTTGAAAAATGTGAGGCAAGGATGAGGGTTTATATAATACCCTCATTCTAATCTTGACCATCCATTACAACAAGATCTAAGGGCTACAATCAACCCCCAAATGCTACATTATACTCGGTCAAATGAGGCTCACATGAGCTGAAAATTTGAACATAAAACAACAAATACATAAAGTAAAAAGCATAAAGCACAAAAGGTAGATAGTGACATGTATGAAAAAGACATAAAGTAAAACAATGTGATGATCTTTGGTGACTTGTTGTAGAACCGGCCCCTTGACCTCCATGAGCTAGTTTGTTGAACCATGTGAGCCCATTTTATTGGAGGGTTGACTCACTTGGGTGTACCATAGTTGATCACATTTCAAAATAGCACAATCTTGACTTTTTGTTGCTCTCCATCTTTGACTTCACCTTGACTTAGCTTGATCACTAGGGTTGGCTCGATTTGACCATGGAATTGACTTTAGTTGACCCTTAGTGATCCCTTAGACCAAGCCCTAGGCTTGGGTTTGAGCCCATGGCCCTAACCCATGGTCTCCCAACTCTTCTCCCTTGACTTCCTTGACCAATTTTGGTCCAATCTCCTCTCCTTGGAAAGGACTTGCCCTCAAGTCCTTGGAGAACCTCTTGCTCGACTTGCTCGACTTCACACTTGATTCCCGACTCAATCCTTGCTCGAATTTGGGCTTCACGTTTTTCTTCCATGGGCACCACTTGATGATGGTTTGGAGGAATGGTTGGATTCCTTTGCTTGGGCTCGAGGGATTGATCATGTTTTCCTCCTTGGTCACGGTTTGCTTGACCACACATTCTCCCTCAAGCATCTCTTTGAGTCCTCGGTTCATAGCCACGCCATCCATCCACTCTTGCTCGTGGTCGAGCCCATCAATGATCCTCCATCTCAAGGATCCACTTGACCTCCCTAGGCCATCGATTTTTGCCCTCTCATTGTTCACATCGGTTGTTTTCTTGTTGATTGATGCTTCACCTTCATGTTGCTCCTCTCCTAGAATCCTCCTTATCATGCTAGAGCTTCCTTCACATTCCAAGTTCATCTCCTCCCCTAGCTCTTCCTTACTCGGCTCAAGCCCATTCAAGTCCTCAAGTTCTTTCAAGCTCGGCTCCAACTTCTTCTCCATGCTAGGTTTCGGTTCAAGGAAGGATTCAAACAAGCACGCATTGGATTTACATCCCATCATTGGTGGTAGGGGAGCTAAGACAATAAGCTTGTCACCATACTTGAATGAGTAGGTGTTGTCTCTTCCATGGTGGGAAGAATTCTTTTCATACTCCCAAGGCCTACCAAGCAACACATGACATGCATCCATGTCCAACACTTCACACACAACTTCATCTTTGTAGTCTTGTCCAATGGAAAACAAGACTTTGCATTGTTTATCAACTTTCACCTCGGCTCCTTGATTAAGCCATCTTAGCTTGTAAGGATGAGGATGCTTCAAAGTGGGCAAGGCAAGCTTATCAATGAGGGTTTTAGAAGCAACATTAACACAACTTCCCCCATCAATAATCAAATTACACACTCTCCCCATGATTGTACATTTGGACCGAAATATTTGGTGTCTTTGGTCCATTTTCTCGTTTGCTTCTTGAGTGTGCATCACTCGCCAAGTGACCAAGCTCAACCCCGAGTCCGGGGGCACAATTGTTTCGGCTACTTTCACTTCTTCAACTCCCTCTTTTTTTTCTTCCTCACAAACCAACACTTCATCGTCTCCCCAATGCACAACCTCACTTGTGTTCAAGGTCCTCTTGCTAGGGCACTCCTTAGCAAAGTGACCATACCCTTGACATTGGTAACACTTCTTGAGAGGGATGGTTCTCTTAGGGCCATAGTCGATTCCCTTTCCCTTGTCAACACTTGATGGGTTAGTGGTAGGGCAAGGCTCAACAATTTTGATCCCCCCTTGGCTCGACATGGGGTTGGTCTTGGGGGTGCTCTTAGCCGACTCTCCTCTCCCCTTCTCTAGCCTCTCCACACGTGTAGCCATGGTAACCGCCTCATCGAATGACCACAAGTTTTGCATTTTGACTCGATTTGCTATCCTAGGGTTTAGGCCCTCAACAAACCTTGCAATTTTTTGTTCGGGTTTCTCATTCATTTCACATTGGAGGGTGAGTTGCTCAAAGTCCCTAAGATAGGTCTCAATGGGGTGTGACTCTTGTTTTAGTTGAGCTAGCTTGAGAAACATGTCTTGGGTGTAGTCTTTGGGAACAAACTTGTCTTTGAGTTTCTTTTTGAGTTTGAGCCATGACTTGATGGGTTCCTTACCCTCTCGGTTTCTTTGATTCTTAAGGTTTTCATACCAAAGGGAAGCATATCCCTTAAACTTCATGATGGCTACCTTGAAACACTTCCTATCGGAGTACTCCTTGAATTCAAAGATTCTCTCAACCGATCTAAGCCAATCTAGGAGATCCTCGGGGTTCAAGCTACCATAAAAATCGGGTATGTCCACCTTAATGTCTCGGTCATGGTCTCTAGGGTGGGCCTCAAGGGACTCTTCCGAATCCGAAAATTGATCTTCCATGTGAGGAGGAGGGTGTCCTCTCCCACGGCCCCCATATCCCATCCCACGGCCTCTTCCCCTTCCCCCTTCACCCCTTCTTGGTTCATTCATGTTTTGGTCTAAGAGGGTGTTTAGAGCATTCATCATTAGAGTACAATTACCGGTGAGTTGAGTTAACTTCTCTTCTAAATCGGAAAGTCTTTTACCCTCTCCTCTATTCTCTTCCATTTTGTGAAAATTTTGTGAGATCTTTTGTGGAAATTTTGTGGGAAATTTATGGAAAATAAACAAGGAAAGGAAAGAAAGGAAAAAACGAAAATCAAAGAGGAAAAAACTCAAACAAAAATCGACCCTAACTTAGATGAACCGAAAAAAATAAAAATGAAAATGAAAATCAAGAACAAACCTAGGCTTTGATGACCAATTTGGAGTGAAACTTATGGGGATAAGATTCACTCAAAGGATGAACAAAATCGAACCTTGAAATCCCCTTGAATATACTCGGCCGTTTGGTCTTTTTTTGTAACAATTTTTCTGATTTTTGTTGTTAAATGCAAGAACATAAAGATAGTAACTAAATCTACACACTAAGTAATAGATTTAGGTTGTGATTAGTTTAAGCACAAAGCCACTAAACTAATCTCTCACAAATCTCACACACAAAGTAATGAGAAATGAAGAACACTCAATATAAAACCTAGGGTTTCTTTTCATTAATCCAAATCTGAAAAATGTGAGGCAAGGATGAGGGTTTATATAATACCCTCATTCTAATCTTGACCATCCATTACAACAAGATCTAAGGGCTACAATCAACCCCCAAATGCTACATTATACTCGGTCAAATGAGGCTCACATGAGCTGAAAATTTGAACATAAAACAACAAATACATAAAGTAAAAAGCATAAAGCACAAAAGGTAGATAGTGACATGTATGAAAAAGACATAAAGTAAAACAATGTGATGATCTTTGGTGACTTGTTGTAGAACCGGCCCCTTGACCTCCATGAGCTAGTTTGTTGAACCATGTGAGCCCATTTTATTGGAGGGTTGACTCACTTGGGTGTACCATAGTTGATCACATTTCAAAATAGCACAATCTTGACTTTTTGTTGCTCTCCATCTTTGACTTCACCTTGACTTAGCTTGATCACTAGGGTTGGCTCGATTTGACCATGGAATTGACTTTAGTTGACCCTTAGTGATCCCTTAGACCAAGCTCTAGGCTTGGGTTTGAGCCCATGGCCCTAACCCATGGTCTCCCAACTCTTCTCCCTTGACTTCCTTGACCAATTTTGGTCCAGTTGCTCTTTGCTTCGGCCCACTCGTCTTGCCTTGGCTTCAGGCCATTTTTGGCCCAAACAATAGCCCCGAATTTTCTTGCCTTACTGCTCAAGGAAGGTGAGGAAATTCCCTTTGTTCTGTTCCGTGTTGCTGTGGGCGCTCCAGCCCCGCTGTGGAGGAGATCTTTCCTGCTGAGGGTGAACTTTATCCTGCTGAGGAGGGATTCCTCTTGCTGTGGAGGTACTTCTGTCTCGCTGAGGAGGTACTAGCTGCTCTTTATGCGTGGCTGCCGTTGTGCCACGTGTCGCAACGTGGAGACTTCTTGGAAAAATCAAGTCATAATGACTGATTTGGCCTTGTATTTATTGGGGGGTCTTGTCAGTTGTTTTCCTTCTCTCCCTTCATTCACTCTCCCACTTCTCCTTAACTTCCACGTTTCCCACTCTCTCTCTAACTCTTTCCACTTTAAAACTGTTTTCATGCCCCGTGTTTGCTCACGCTTCTCTTGAAGAAGAAAACCCTTGGCCTCCATCGTCCAGATCTACAGAAACTTTTCGTCCTCTCCAGGTAATCTCTCGCGCCGTGTGTTAATATTTTACCATGTCTGGTGCATTTTCTTCGTCTTCTTCCCCTGGGATTGACCCTCTTTCCGGCAACTCGCCGTCGGAGATGGGGGCTTTCGTTCCCACCGGTATTTTGAAGGATGATGATTGTGTGCCTTGCTCTCTTTCGCGCAAGCCCGACGATGTGGTTGCGCGAATCTTTGGTTTGGACGATGATGTGGAGTTTTACGTTCCTCGTGGCGAGGAGCGGGCTGACTACCACCGCAAGTGGTGGGTTTGTGTGTACGCTTACCCTTTCTCGTTGGGCCTTTGTTTTCCCTTTCCGCCGTTCATACAAGATTTCTTTCGTACCTTTAAAATGTCACCTGCGCAACTCCTTCCTCATGGGTGGAGAATTTTGCTAAGTATTTCGGCGTTGCTAGAGGACCATGGTTGGTCCATGGCGGGGAGTGATATCGGCGACCATTATTGGGTGAGGCCTGCCGTATGTCAGCGTTTTACTTTGAGGACTCTAGAAGGAGTGCACGGGTTAATCAGGCTTCCATCCAAGGCGAAAGACGCGGGTTGGGCTAAGCAATACATCTTTGTGAAAATTAGCAGTCTAAACCACCTTTGTGGCTATCTGCATGATACCTGGCTTACGCCAGCAGGTAAGGTGAAGTGCCTGTTTCGTACTTGTACATTTTCGTGCTTAGCTTGTCTCATTTGACTCTTGCAACAGGTTCGCTGCGGTATCCATTAACGAAAGCGAGGAAGAAGATAGTGGGGAAGTTGGAGGCATTACCTGGATCTGAGATAGCTTTTCCTGACGTGTTGAAGAGTAGGATTCGTAACCTTGAGCTGTTTCTGGAGAGTGAACCAGAGGAGATGTTGTCTGGCGCAGTTTCTGGTATGTCCCTTTGTTTCATGTTGCTTGTCTACTTAGTGGAGCGTGTTGTGGAGGTTTCACGTTGTATCTGTGGCGTCTTAGGGTCAAAGAGACCGACTACGACGGAGTTGATCGAGATGAGGAACAAGAGGAAGAGGGCTGCTACTTCTGACTCTGCAAAGGTCGAGGATGACACTCCTCTCGCTACAGAGCCCCCAGTGTCTATGTCTCCTTCGCATTCTGCTCGTGCCAAGGCTGCAGGACGCAGACATCCCCAGGCCAAAGCGACAAGCTCTGGTGGTGGAAGCGTTTCTGTTGATCTACCTGCTTCCTACGACGGTCGTGGTGCATTTCCTCCTCAGATAGCTAACCAGGTCCTGCTGCCTGGCTTCAGCGCCGTTCTTGGCTCGAAGAGTGTGACGGAGAATATGGAGGAGCTGACTGCTTGTCTCTTCCAGGTATTCGTTGCGTGGATCACTGCGTGTATTGGCCGTGGCGTGTTCTGACGTTTCTTGTTTCCTGGCAGGGCTTCCAGAGTAGCTTGTCCCTGAAGAAGGTGTGGGCCCAAGTTAAAAAGGAGCGTCACGACTTGGCCGCCAAGAACAAGAAGGTCGCGGGGGAGCTCTTAAGTGTTGTTTCCAGGTGTGAGGCTGCTGAGGCTAGGCTGGAGGAGTTTGGCAAGACCGTAGCGAACACTGAGGCGGAACTGGCTGCTTGCTACACTGACAAGGCGTTGCTGGAGGTGAAGCTGAGGGATACTGAGGAGAAGCTGAAGAAGAAGAAAGAGCAGCTTCAGGATTCCTGCGCGTTCTATTCCTGGCTGGCGAGGGTTAAGTGTATGGAGGATCATGTTCTGGGGAAGTCTGCTGGATGGGACGCTGTTCAGGAAAGGGCTAACTTCGAGGGGGAGTTTTGGGGCAAGCCTGCGCCCCTGGATTCAGATGTCGAGGAGGAATTTGCTAACGTGGGCGCTGAGGTTGAAGGTCCTGTCCCTACCCCAGCTGACGTTGTGAAGGGCAGTCACGGTGCTCCTGCTCAGGAGGGAGTGGCGACCTCTGACGTGGGTGTTCCTGCAGATGAAGGTGGGGCCTCTACTGACCCATGAAGTTTCTGCACAACAAGCTCATGGTTTTGTTGTTTTCGTTTTGTTTTGAAGAACAATTTCCTATTTTGCGGCTCACCGCAAGGGCGGTGTAGCAGGTTGTAATCTCGTATTCTGGCCTGTGGGGTCGTATTTTCTTTGTTTTGTTTTTCAGACTTCTTGTGACGCTTGAAATTGTGCTGGGGTTCCAGTTCTGCTGGTCCCCTAGCTTTCCTGTTGATGTTCCTGCTGGTAACATGTCAACATGTGTTTTCAACTGTTAGCGTGTATGCTAGTGTGCTTATATGTTGTATGTATATGCATTATTATGTCATCTGTGGTATGTATGTGTGACATTAGACTGTCTGTGGTGTGTGTGTGCGCGTACGCACGTACGTATGTATGCGTGTATATATGTATGTGTGTATGCGTGTATGTATGTATGTTGTGCATGCACATGTGGTAAGTTAAAATGCCGAACCATCTTAAAACTTACTTATGTAGACGTCGTGTGGTTAGCCAGGGCGAGCGGTGGGATCTCCGCACGTAGGCGCCACTGCCACGCTCCCAGCGTATGTACGTGTCGGCCCATTTGTATGTTGTGAACCAGCTGGGTGATCAGTCCAGCTGGGTGTGGCTGTGGGCCACTGTTCCATGTTGCCATCCTGCACGAAATTGGTTTGCTATGGACTGGCCGTTGGCGTTTTTGCCAACGGCCCTCCGATGCTTAAGTTAGTAAACTTGGTAGAGGAAATTGTACTTACTAAAAAAGAAAAGAACTTACAAGAAAGGCTAAGTACAAGATTAAATATGATACTTCCTGAGATGTATAGCGTTCCAAGGGCGAGGGACCATCTGACCCTCCAGAGTCATCAGGCGGTAAGCCCCGTTTCCTGCTACGCTTTCTATCTGGTAGGGTCCTTCCCAGCTGTACGTGAATTTTCCTGCTCTGGTGTTCTGGGTGTTCTGGAACACCTTTCTGAGTACCAAGTCGCCCACCTGAAAGGCCTTTATTCGAACATTCTTGTTATAGTATCTGGCGACTGCCGGTTTCTGTGTGGCCAACCTGATGGTGGCCATGTCACTGAGCTCGTCAATTGTGTCCAGGCTGCTGGACAGTTCCGCCTGATTCGACTCTGCTGTAGTGCATCCGTATCGGTGTGTAGGTATCCTTACTTCTGCAGGAATGACTGCCTCTGTGCCGTATACCAAGGAGAATGGAGAATGCCCCGTAGCCGCCTTTGGAGTGGTTCTGTTCGCCCATAGCACCATTGGCAGCTCGTCTGCCCACTTGCCACCTTTCTCCTCCAGTTTCTTCTTCAAGTTATCCATGGTGGTCTTGTTGGTAGACTCTATGTTCCATCTTGCACAGAAAGCCTCCGTTTTGTGGGATATGAACTGCGACCCGTTGTCACAAATGATTCGTGCAGGGATTCCAAACCTGGTGAGTATGTTTCTCTTTATGAACGAGATAACCTGCTTGTCCGTTACTTGACAGAACGCTTCCGCCTCGATCCACTTTGAAAAGTAATCCGTCATAGCGAGCATGTACACGCTGACCGGGTGCGCAAGGTAGTCTGCCAACGATGTCCATCCCCCAGACCATAAACGGCCAAGGCGACATTACGGGGTGGAACGGCTCAGCAGGTGCGCGCTGTACCGGTGCATGTCTCTGACAGGCGTCACATTTCCTGGCGTACTCGACAGCGTCCTTTCTCATCGTAGGCCAATAGTACCCCATCCTGAGTGCTTTGTTGGACAGGCTGCGACCACCAGAGTGGTTGCCACAGTCTCCACTATGTAGTTCTTCCAGAACGGCCTGAGCATGATCAGGCTCCAGACATCTCAGGTATGGTCCCACTGCAGACCTCTTGAACAATACTCCGTCGATGAGGAGGAATTTCGAAACTTTCATCCTGAACTTTTTGGCTTGAAGTTTGTCATGTGGTAGCTTCCCATCTCGTAACCATTCGATGTAAGGATCTGTCCACCCAAGTGCTTGCTGTCCCTGATGCTTTTTCTTTGCACTGCCGTTCTGTTGTTCCCGCCGCCTCTTTGTGGAGGCTGCGAAGTCATTGGATCTTCTGTTGGTGAAGGGGAATCCTGGTTCTTCTGGGCCGTCTGCATCGGATCTGGTTTCGTGATCGCCGAATGTAGAGCGTGCAAGATTGGAATTGTCGTGATGGAGGTGGAGCGGAATGTTGCTCCAAGGTTGGCTAGAGCATCAGCGTGTGCGTTCTGATCCCTCGGAATCTGTTCGATCTCAACTTCGTCGAATTTCTCTATAATCGTTTTAACAAGATCAAGGTATGCCACCATTTTTGAATCTCGAGCTGCGTAAGACTTGTTCACGTGGTTAACGATAAATAAAGAATCACAAAATATTTTTATAGATTTCACCTTTAACTCGACGGCCATGTTAAGTCCCATGATGAGAGCCTCGTACTCAGCTTCGTTGTTGGACGCTTTGAATTCGCATCGAACCGCCTGGACTATGTACTCCCCTTGTGGCGACTTTAGTACAAGCCCCACTCCTACGCCTCGTTGATTTGCTGCGCCATCTGTGTACAGAGTCCACTGTTCAGGCTGTCCTTCCTGCGGGAGCAGCAAGACCTCGCCGTCTGCACCTCCTTGTAGGCTTGGACTGAAGTCTGCCACAAAATCTGCAAGTGCTTGTGACTTGATGGTCATCCCTGGTTCGCATCAGATGTCATACCCACTGAGGTGGACTGACCACTTCGCCATTCGCCCTGACAACTCTGGCTTACGCATGACTGCCTTAACAGGATAATTAGTCCGTACAATAATGGTATGACTTTCAAAATAAGGACGTAACTTTTGCGATGCGATTACAAGCGAATAAACGAGTTTTTCAAGGGGTGTGTCTGCGTGTTTACGCATCCAAAGAGGCTTTACTTACATAATATACCACGGTGACTCCCCGCTTCTTCTTACCAAAGACAAATAGCGGTTTCTCGGATACGGACAGGTACAGCAGGAGGTCTTCACCTTGCGTTGGTTTTGACAGCAGCGGATGTTCAGCAAGGTAGATCTTTAACTCTTCGAATGCCTTGGTGTGGCTGTCTGTCCAGCTGAATTCCTTGTTCTTCCTCAGGGTGTCATAGAACGGTCTGCACCTATCCGAAGATTTGGAGATGAACCTGTTCAGCACGGCCAGGCGCCCAGTGAGTTTCTGCACGTCCTTGACGGTCTTCGGTGGCTGGAGGTCGAGGATAGCCCTTATTTGCTTTGGGCTGGCCTCAATCCCCCTCTTTGTGACGATGTGGCCTAGAAATTCCCCGGCTGTTACACCGAAGGAGCACTTCGTGGGGTTAAGCTTCATTTTGTAAGAACGAAGTACGTCGAATGTTTCTTGGAGGTGCTGAACATGTTGCTCCTCCTGTTTAGATTTAACGACCATATCATCTATGTATGCTTCCATGTGTTTTCCCAACTGGTCTTTGAACATCAGATTCACGAGGCGTTGGTATGTAGCCTCAGCGTTTTTCAAGCCGAACGGCATGACGTTGTAGCAATAAATTCCTCTTTCTGACTGAAAAGCTGTTTTCTCCTGGTCGTCTGGGTGCATTTTGATCTGGTTGTACCCGCTCCAGGCGTCCAGGAAGGTGAGCATCTCGTGTCCTGCTGTTGCATCCACCATAGCGTCAATGTGAGGTTGCGGAAATGGATCCTTCGGGCACGCCTTGTTTAGGTCCGTAAAGTCTATGCACACACGCCATTTGCCGTTCTTCTTGTTGACAACCACCACGTTGGACAGCCACGTGGGGTACTTGACTTCCCTGATTTTTCCAGCTTTCAGCAGGTTTTCCACCTCCTCGTTTATTATTTTGTTTCTTTCGGGCGCAAATTTACGTCGCTTCTGTTTGACTGGTGGATGTTGTGGATCTACGCTCAACCTGTGTGTGATAACGGTAGGGTCTATGCCCTCCATGTCCTCATGGGACCAAGCAAAACAATCGAGGTTAGCTTTTAATAAATTGACGAGTTCAGTTCTGGAATTACCTTGGCAATCCTCTCCTACGAGTACCACTCTGTCTTGGTGCTCAGGGTCTATCTGAATTTGCTCTAGCTGTGGCGCACTGGGCTCCTCGTAGACCCCCTGAACTCGTCTGTTCTGTAATTGCTATGCTGAGGGAGGAGCTGAGGTTGGCTTTAAAGCCAAGGAGTAACAGTATTTCGCTGCTTTCTGGTCGCCTTTGATCACCTGAACCCCCCAGGGAGTAGGAAACTTCACGCACTGGTGGTAGGTGGAAGGTATCGCCTTCATAGCGTGCAGCCACGGCCTTCCCAGGATCACGTTGTAGGAGGACAGGTTGTCCACCACCAGGTACGTCACCTGCTGGTTGACTCCCTGGGCGTATGTTGGAATTGAGATCTCGCCTAGGGAATGCGACCAGGGGCACAGACTTCTTCTCGCAGTCCTCGCCTTTCACCCCATGCCCTCCGTAGTCCGGGCGAGAGGAGGTTGACTAAGCTGCCGTTGTCGACCAGTACCCTTTTCACCAAGTGTTGGGCCCAAATTTCACAGCCCAAATTTGGGCCAGAACGACAGCCGCAGCGAAAGCCAGTTCAGCATCCTGGGAGTCCCACCAACGGATTTGTCCCAATTGTAACGGATAATCAAGGCAACTGCGAAAATGGAGGAAGCATTACAATGGAAGGAGTGAATCAAGGCTATTCACTAGGGAGGAATAACGGCTAAGAAAAGAGAAGAAATGGGAGAAATATCAGCAAGATTACAACTATAAAAGCCCAGCTAGGGTTCAAGGAAGGGGCATTCAACATTCATCTATTACTCTACAGCATACCAAAGCACACTCATACTCCTTCTCCAGGCACTTATCATTTTTCAGTATACTTAGTACTAAATAACGTGCCTAAGCACCCCAAATCTTGTAACCCTTCTTTGAATAGTGGATAGTTGATGGGACAAGAGCTTCCCCCCGCGGTCGTTTCCCACATCGGGTTTTCCTCGTAACCAAAAAACCTTCGTGTCTTATTTCGCTCTTGTTATTCCGTTTCTTTAAGTTTTTACTCACGAGTCTAAGTTTGGTATACGATAAGGTCGTTTTAACCCCAATCACACTAAATCTAAACTTGGTAAACTTTTTGCCAAAACATTTGGCGCCGTCTGTGGGGAATTGCGATCATCTTTATAGCCAGATTCACTCTTTCGTCTAACAATCATGTCAAGCAACGCCAGTCAAGGATCAAGTAGCGCACCGGTGGTGTCCAGTGCGGGACGCTCTTCAGCAACGGTCTCAGGGTCCTTAACTGCCCTGGCTCCCACAACTAGGACGGTGACCACTACCGCAGCCCCTGCCCAGTCTGGACGCGCCGCAGGGGTCCCAAGGTCACCTTCCTCAGCATTCAGAGGGTCACCACCGGCCAGCATTGGAGGACTAGGGATGCCAGAATCCACAGGGGGCCCACAGGGACGTGCTAGCACGCAGCCACAGGATCCGCTCCACACCCTAATGAGGAGCATGGAGTCGCTGTCCAGGGTTATGGACCAAGTACGCAGGGGAGGCGAGGAAACCGCTAGGAGGCAGCAGGCTCTGGAGTCCAAGATGCAACGAGGAGGCAATGAGCAGGCTCCCGTGAATCAAGACGGAAGCGCCCAAAGCAGCAGAAGATTCTCAGAGCCGTGACCCAGCTTGATCTCGGGGGAGTTACCCCAGCACCCCCGATGTTCCAGGACCCTGGAGCCATCACCATCGACACCTCCCTAAGCCTTGGCAGCCAACAGCCAAGCCCAGGTAACTTTATGTCCAGCAACTTGTTCGGAACTAATATCCCTTTCCTGACAGGATCTCCAGGGCAGAACTTGGAAGGAGCGGCTACCGGGTCCGTCGTGACTGCAACACCATTGTTCGCAGACCCAGTTCATCATGACGCTAGGGCCCTGGCAAGCCTAGGGTACAACAGCGCCGTGGAGCAACAACTGCAGGAGCTCAGGAGCATGATTACCAAAATTCCAGGGGTACCCAGGCCGAGAGAAAGCGGCGATGGAGCGATTCTGACTCGCCTTTTGTGGACAGCATCTCACACACCCACGTTCCAAAGGGCTTCAGCTCTCCTACCATGACGCTGTACGATGGAACCTCGGATCCTCAGGACCATGTGAACCAGTATAAGCAGAAGATGATGGTAGTCACAGCTACAGGGGCCCTGAAGGAGGCTTGCATGTGCAAAGGCTTTGGCTCCACTCTCACAGGTGCAGCTCTGGAATGGTTCGTCAGCCTCCCAAACCGGTCCATCTCCTCGTTCGCCGGACTGGTCAACGCCTTTGGTCAGCAATTCGCCAGCAGGAAGCCGGCGAAGCGGCGGCACCACTGCATCGCCAGTGCGTAAACTGGAGAAACAACAAGGGACTTCCTTAATCGCTTCAACAAAGAGAAGATCTCCATCCCGCGCTGTGTAGTCGCGACCGCCATAGAAGCCTTTCGCCAAGGGCTCAGGGAAGATTCAGACCTCTACAGGGACCTGACAAAGTATCCATGCCTAACGTTCGAGGACGCGCAAGCAAAAGCGCTAGCAGCCATCAGGCTCGAGGAGGATGCAGCATCCAGGAAGAGGTCCCACAGCAGCCCCCCCAGGAAGGTCACCAGCGACCGCAGGAACGAGAGGTCCAAACCGTACCAAAGGCCCGCAGTCAACAAAGTTTCAGGAGCCATGGACTGGAGGAGCCGCCAAGATCTCCCACCCAAGGTAAGTGAATACAATTTTACCACGGATACTGACGGACTGCTCAAACACTTGCAGGATTTAGGAGACAGAGTCAGGTGGCCTCGAAAGAGCCCCGCCAACGGGGACTCCAGCAGAAAAGATTCGAGCAGGAGGTGTGCATTCCACGACGACATCGGCCACAACACCGAGGATTGCATAGCTCTGAGGAGGGAACTAAAGTACCTCCAGGACAGGGGACATCTCGACCACATCCTACCAAGAGGCTCCAGGTCCAGCAAGGTGGGATCCACGGATCAGCTCCTACCGTCGCCACCTCCGCTGTATACAAAGATCGTGAACGTGATAACAGGAGGGTCGGAGCTGTGTGGGCTGAGCTACTCCGCAGCCAAGAGACGAGCCAGGAGCAGCAAGGGAGAAAGGCCAGCGTCCTCAGCCAGGGTGGCCCATCACAACCTGCCAACCGTTACGTTTGACGAACAAGATGCTGTAAACTCCCCTGAGGAGCATCATGACGCCCTGATCATCACCCTGTCGATAGGGAATTGCTTGGTAAAGAGGATCCTGGTGGATACAGGAAGCTCAGTCAACTCGCTCATCTTTGCGTTATTTGAAGGACATGGGCTTCAGCGAGAAGGACCTAGTGAAGAAACAGGTTCCTCTGGTTGGCTTCAGCGGCGAAACAGCGCACTCTCTGGGAGAGATCACCATCCCAACCTTCGCAGGGGGCATCAACAAACAGGTAAAGTATTTGGTTATTGACTGTCAGTCATCTTACAACGTAATTCTTGGCAGGCCTTGGATCCACGAGATGAGAGCGGTTCCCTCAACGTACCATCAGTGCGTCAAGTTCCCAACACCCTGGGGAGTGCAGGAAATCCGTGGTGATCAGGAGGCTGCGAAGGATTGCTATAGGGATGCTCTGAAACCAACAGTGGTGCCCCCGGAAGCGTAGCAATTACAGAGAAGGCACGCTGAGGAGCTGTACCAGGAGCCAGAGCAGCCAGATCTGGACCAGGTGAACCTTGATGCGTAGCACCCAGAACGCACGGTCCTGATAGGATCAGACTGCACAGGTGATATCCGAACTAAACTTGTCAATTTGCTTAGAACTAACATGGATTGCTTCGCTTGGTCCCATGACGATATGGTAGGGATAGACCCAAGTGTCATAACGCATCAACTCAACGTGGACCCTGGCTACACCCCAGTCCAGCAGAGAAGGCGAAAATACGCTCCAGAGCGCCACCAGATAATCAATCAGGAGGTAGAAAACCTGCTGAACGCCGGGAAAATCAGGGAGGTGAATTACCCGGAGTGGCTCTCAAACGTGGTGGTGGTGCCAAAGAAAAATGGAAAATGGAGGGTGTGTATAGATTTCACGGACTTGAACAAAGCTTGTCCAAAGGATCCATTCCCTTTGCCCCACATAGACGCAATGGTGGATGCTACTGCTGGTCACGAAATGCTAACGTTCCTGGACGCCTGGAGCGGGTACAACCAGATCAGGATGCACCCCAAGGACCAGGAAAGGACGGCCTTCAGGACGGAGAGAGGTATATACTGCTATAATGTTATGCCCTTTGGTCTGAAAAACGCAGGTTCCACCTACCAGAGGCTGGTGAACCTGATGTTCAAGGACTTAATTGGGAAAACGATGGAAGTATACATAGACGACATGGTGGTCAAGTCCCTGAGAGCAGAGCAGCACGCTGAGGACCTGGCAGAAACTTTTGGGACCCTGAGGAAGTACCAGATGAAGCTTAACCCCCAGAAGTGCACCTTTGGAGTTTCCTCAGGAAAGTTCTTAGGGTATATTGTGACGCAAAGGGGGATAGAAGCCAGTGTAGAGCAAATCAGGGCCCTGCTTCAGTTGGAATCTCCAAAGCAGCCCAAGGACGCATGGTCGACAGACGAGCGGCGCTGGCCAGATTCGTATCCCGGTCCTCAGAAAGGTGCAAGCTGTTCTACGACCTGCTGAGGAAAAGCTAAAGATTCGAGTGGACACCAGATCACGAAGCAGCCTTCCAAGAGCTAAAGAGGTACCTGGCATCGCCGCCGCTCCTTGCGAAGCCAGCACCTGAGGAGCCCTTGTACCTGTACCTATCCGTGACAGAGGTAGCTGTGATCGCCGTGTTGGTAAGGGAGCACGAAGGGTCCCAGCAGCCAATCTACTACGTGAGCAAGTCTCTGCTTCCAGCAGAGACCAGGTACACAGAACTTGAGAAACTCGTCCTTGCACTAGTTACAGCCTCCTATAAGTTGCGTCCTTATTTCGAGTCTCATACTATTACTGTGGTCACTAACTTTCCCATCAAGAATGTTTTGCGAAAACCTAAACTTTCAGGAAGAATGGTGAAATGGTCGGTGCACCTGAGTGGATATGATCTAAAGTACGAGCCCAGGAAAGCTATAAAGTCACAGGCCCTTGCAGATTTCATTTCCGAGTTCAGCCCTGCTCAGCAACCTGGAGTAGGGAAGGAGGCCCTGCGCGTGGAATCTAAAGGACGAACAGGAACCTGGAAGCTGCACGTGGATGGAGCCTCCAACATGAGAGGCACTGGAGGTGGCTTGGTGCTGCAATCCCCTAAAGGGGACGTGATTGTGCAGGCGGTACGATGCGAATTCCGAGCGACCAACAACGAAGCGGAGTACGAGGCCTTGATACTAGGGCTGAAATTGGCAAAGGATATGAAAATCAGGAATTTGGAGGTGTTCAGCGATTCACAACTCATCGTGAACCACATGAACGACACCTATGTCGCAAGGGATTCTAAAATGGTAGCGTACCTCAAGGTGGCAAAAGAGTTGGTAGCAGAGTTCGACGGCGTCCAGATAACTCAAGTTCCCAGGGACCAGAATGTGGAAGCTGACGCCCTTGCTTCGCTGGGGGCAACTTTCAAACCAGATGAGATATCCAACGTGCCAATAGTGCACATTCTGAGTCCTGCGATTGGAATTGTACTGATCCCTCCTGAGGAGGGGAAAGACTCTTATACAGATCAGTGCTGGTCGTGGCTCGAGGAAGCAGGAGGGACACTCAGCGCAGAGGTGCAACAGCTTGGGCCAGATTGGAGAAAACCGTATATGGAATGGTTGCAGGAGGATAAGCTACTGGAAGATAAAGGGGAAGCCAGGAGCTTAAGAATGAAAGCGTCGAGGTTTGTACTCATTGATGGGGTCCTCTTCAGGAAGTCACTCGCAGGACCCTACCTGCGATTCCTGGGAGAACAGGAGGCTTCGGCTGTGATGTATGAAATCCACAGTGGCGACTGCGGAAATCATACAGGGGGCAGGAGACTAGCCAATAAAGCATTGCGACAGGGTTATTATTGGCCCACTATGAGAAAGGATGCTGCGGAATACACCAAGAAGTGTGACGCCTGTCAGCGTCATGCGCCAGTGAAACACCAACCTGGGGAGCCTCTCCACCCTATCATCTCCCCCTGGCCCTTCATGAAGTGGGGGATGGATATTGTGGGACCACTGCCCAGGGCCCCCAGGAAACAGGTTGTACATGTTAGCAATGACGGATTATTTTTCCAAATGGATCGAAGCTGAGGCTTATGCACAGGTGACGGAGCAGCAGGTTATCTCGTTCATCAAGCGCAACATTATTTGCAGATTTGGCATCCCCTCAGAGATAATATGCGACAACGGGACCCAATTTATATCCGGGAAAACGCAAGGTTTCTGTGGCAGATACAACATCACCCTGAGGAAGTCGGCACCCAGGTACCCTTAATCCAACGGGCAAGCCGAATCCAGCAACAAGATAGTTATGGACAACCTTAAGAAGAAGTTGGAGGAGATTGGGGGCAAATGGGCGGATGAACTCCCCTTGGTGCTGTGGGCAGACAGGACCACTCCTAAGATGGCCACTGGCCAGACACCCTTCAACCTGGTGTTTGGCGCTGAGGCCGTAATCCCGTCAGAGGTCAGGGTCCCCACGCTAAGATATGGGTGCCAAACAGAAGAGGGAAACCAGGCTGCTATGACAAGCTCCTTGGACACTGTGGATGAACTCAGGGAAAGCGCCAAGATCAGATTAGCGTCCTACAAGCAAGCAGTCGCCAAAAGCTACAGCAGGAGGGTGCGAATCAGGACCCTTCAGGTAGGTGACCTGGTCCTCAGGAAGGTTTTTCAGAATACAAAGAACCAGCGAGCAGGAAAGTTTGCCTACAACTGGGAAGGTCCCTACCAGGTCGAAAGTGTCGTAGGAAGAGGAGCTTATAGGCTAATGACCATGGAAGGGGAAATCATCCACAACCCGTGGAACATCCTCCACCTCAAAAAATTTTATATCTGAAGGGCGCTCAGGGGCCCAGGGACTTCAAGGCTCCCAGCATCATTAAAGGGCGCTCAGGGCCCCAGGGACTTCAAGGCTCCCAGCATCGTCACCCAGGTTCCTTTTGCCCACCTGATTTTCTAAACGCCTGATTTGGAAGGCATTTAATTTCTTTGTAAACTCGTTTCAAACTATTGTAAACCTATGTTAGTCAAGACAAAATTTCTGCGAAAAGTTATTTAACAATTTCCTTTGTCCCTTCAAAACACCTTACAAACCTTCTAAACCTATTTCTATCTTTGAAACGCTAGGGCGAAAGCGATGCCTGGTTGGCCCCTACGTTTATCCTCCTTAGAGAGGACTTCGTGCGCGTGGCGACAGGGGACAAACGTAACCCCGTTTCGGACATCCCAGATTCCAGGGCCACCAAGTCACCACTACGAGGCGCGGCATCGGGGATAAACATGACCCCACTTGGACTTGAGACTCCAGGCCGCCACTAAGTCGAATTTAAAAGCATGCATACAAAACAAACGCGCGCGCTACAAACGAACGTAAGTAAAGCATGGTTGGCCACCATGATTTTCGATCATCGTAACTCAAGGTCCCTCGCAACAAAGGACCCTGAGCATATTTGTCCAAGCAAACTATAGAGTTTAATTACAAGCGTCCATGATAGGCACGCTACCCCAAAATAACAGTTTTAAACAAAGTTTCGAACTAAACTGATTAATTACATAATTGCAGGAGTCTACTCTTGTTCTTCAGGTACCACAGCTGAAGCATCCAACGTAGGAACTTCCTCAGCGGTAGCACCAGCACCCCCATCTCCGGCAGCTGTTCCGGTGGATCCCACAGCGACAATGTCCTCCTCCGCAGCAGCGGCATTTCCACCCCTTGCCTGCTCAACCTCTCCCACAGCGTGTCCCCCTCCCTCCTCAGCAGGGTCAGCAGATGCAGTAGGCTCCTCGTCAGAGTCTACAAAGCCCACCAAGACGCTGAGGTCAGGGGGCTGGGGGAACGCAGCATGGAAGTCAGCCTCCTCTTGTTCCAGGTCAAAGGAAGAAGCACCACCAGTCTGAATCGCCTTGAAGCACTTGATCTTTGCATCCCAAGCAGCATAGACGGCCACCTTCGCAAGAGTCTTTTTTAATTTGTGCTCAGAAGCTTCAAGCTCGGAGATTTTGCCATCCAGCTTCCAGATGTCCTGCTCAGCGGCAGCCCTCAGCCTGTTCGCCTCCTGGGCCGCCGCCAAATCCTCACCCCTCTGGTCGTGGCCTTGACTTGTCCGCTTCTGGATTGTCGCCCGGCGCCTCGTCCGCTCCTTGGTCGGCGACGGACACCTCGGCCTTGATCTCGGTGAAAAGCGCGTTGGCACTCGTAGCTTGAAGGGACTCAAACCTGTGGCGAAAGTGCAGCACAGACTGGAGGGTCTGCGAGCAACAGAGTGTTACGCAAAAGAACAAAAAAAAAAAAAAAAACAATGTTGAAGGAGGGTTCATTACATCGAAAGCAGACTCGCAAAGGCCCTTGCCAACCGAAGAAGCCCCTTGGCCTTCCAGGACCTTCTTGGGGCCAGGGAGGAGAAACGAATTCAGGCTAGGCCACATTGGAATGGAACCGTCAAAGCCAAACCCAGGAGGAAGAGTTATAGTAGTAGGGCCATCATCGGAAACCTCAATTGCGGCTTTGAAGGCAGGAGAGGGCCTTGATTCGGAGACGGCGCTTGATCTTGTAGCGAAGCGGAAGGGCACAGGGTCCTTAGCTTCCTTCTTTGGAGGCGGGTTCTTGGAGCTGGAGGAAGGTTGCTTCCTCTTCTTCGCCTGCAGGAGAGAGTCCAGCACGTCAGGGGCAGCAGATCCTGGGAGCAGAGCAAAGTCAGGAGTAGCCAAACGAGGGAGAAAGAAGAGAGTAAGCAAAGAAGTCAGGAGCTTACCAGATGCCATGGCAGGTTCAGGAATCGGAATGGACGGAACAACGGAGGACAGCTCAGGGTAGGCGCGTGATGCACGAGGAACCGTCCACAGGCTCGTCAGGGTGTCGCTCGGAGAAGCGGTCGCCTTCGGATTCTTGAGTGCTGCAGCAAAAGACGGTTAAGGGGAGTAAGTAGAAAAGAAAACATCGCAAACACAACAAAAGCGGCCAGGTACCTTTAGCGTCACCCCACTCATCCAACAGATACTCAGGACGGGGGGTCATAGAGTCGACCTTCAAGAAGACGAAGCAACGAAACCAACCGTCGTCGTTCACCTTGCTGGAGTCAATGAAGGCGTTGCGGCCATCAGTCGCCCTCATAGTCACCTGGCCGTAACCGAGGTGCCGACAAGAATACAGGCTCGCCAAATCCTCCAGCCCCAGTTTGATACCAAAGCGCTCACTGATTGGATTTAGTCGCGTCTCCTAATCAAAAGTAATCCGAACGAACTCTAATGGGTAGTAAGGGTAAGTCGGGTATCGTAATCCACAGGGAGATGGTCGCTTAAGTTGGTTATTCTTAGTGATTCTAGTCTCGGTTCGAGTGTTGAGGTTACTAAAAGCTAAAGCGGGAAGAAAGGGGTTTGAACTTAGGGAAAAAAGGTCCAGGGAATCGGGGATAGCAAGGGCAAAGCAAGGTCAAGGATTGGTGACAGAAATGAGTCGGGAATCGCATGTGCTAAGGATTAGGCTCGGCCTCTCGGCTCTAAGCGTCCTCTAGGTCTCAAGTGCGGGCTCTCGCAACTTACAAATGAGGGTCCTAATGGTTAGTCTCGTGCCCTACCTTAAACTAGGCTTTCGGTCTTAAGTTTAAGGGTGACAAACACTCACAAACCCTTGGCCAAAGGATCAATAAGCGCATACAAAACGAGATAACCAAAACACAAGCAAAACCCCCATCAAAACATCACCAAACACAACCAAGACTACTCACCCATGATCACCCTTCACCCCTAGAAGAGGAACTACTCACACATGATAAATTTAACAACAAAAGCAAGAACAAAAGAGAAAAAACATAATCAAGAACGATAAATATTGAAATGATAAACAAAAGAGAAGAGAAGAATATAATACCAAATCAGAATTTGCAAGAGTAATCAAAGAACAAAGACAACAAAACCAAATAGATGATCGAAACCAAAGTAATCCGAGTCGGGAATTCAAAATACAAGAAGGAAAAATGATCAAACCCTAAATTTTTGATAGAAAGTACTTTTAAGTGTTCCTAGAATGCTCAGAAAAAATTAGACGAAAATATAATGTAGAAGGCCTTCAAATTGACGAAGTAAATAAAGCACACGAGGAGTCGGACCCCGTCCCTGGGCTCCGGGACAGTGGTCCCGACCGGGACAACCTCACCCCGAACGGGATGACCTCCATCCCGTTGTGTTCAGGCTGCAACTTGTTTTGGACCTTTTTTGTACTTAGTTTCTTTTGCATTTGTTTTACTTCTTTGTCGTCCCAAGGCCTAGGGACGAGGCCTATGAGTAGGGACGAGGTCTCGGATGATAATGTGAGTTTGAAATCCCATCCCATGGTCCCGGGACACCTTCATTGGTTGAAACGAGGCTCGTACGCAAGCGAAACGCGACGAAACCAACTCGAATCAACTCCAAACTTCACGAAACTTTACGAAACTCCACGAAACCTCTCGACAAGCATCCTAAACTCCAAATATGCGCTTGTACCTGCAAAATGGACACAAAAACGCAGCAGTGCCAAATCGGAGAGAAATAGGAGCTGAAACGCAATTAAAAGCACAAGAATCGCGAAGAAACGCAAACGACAGGGGGCTATATATACGTGAATATATGACACATCAAACTCCCCCAAACCGAACCGTTGCTTGTCCTCAAGCAACCAAGCATGACAGAAAATAGAGGACAAAGCGAGCATAATAAAACTGCCCAAACAATCACCTAACCGCAAGCAGCTTAAGCAAATGGCAATCAATCCCGAAGCAATGTGGGACGTATGGAAATAGCTAGCTAACGGCTGAGAATTACAAGACGGCGCAGAATGAATAGCATGGCTTAGACTTAGGCTCTCTAGCAAACAAATCACGGACCTCTCGCGGTTTCCACTCTAGCACAAATGATGAACAAGGTGATATATGTGATGACACTCACCTACTCGACTAGTGGAAGCACGCCCGCAATCTAATGTGGACCAAATCTCGCATTCCCGTACACAATAATGTCACAAAAACGAAGCAAACATGAGGGCTTACATAGGAAATGAGGGTGTAAAGGCCAAAGAGAGGTAAAGGGTGATAAGGTGGATCAAATAGTTATGGAATTGTGGAGCTAAGCCACTAGAAACCACTCGTACTACTCAAGTGCTCGTCCAACCAACAAAGAACCCAACTCTCATGAAAAAACGGACCGAAAACAGCATATCGGTCTCCTTTACATATTAACGCAACAATAGCAACAAATTTCAAGTGCTCACTCATGTAAAACGACAACAACTCTTGCATTTTTGTGCACACACTTTCTTTTCTTTTGTATTTTGTGTTGTGTATTTATTTTTCAGATTTTTGTTTCATTTTTTTTCTTGAGCAAAGAGCGCACTCACATAGTTGCGGAAAATACCTCATAAAAGGGTCGGGGAAACAGCAATCCCGACTCATATTCACCAACACTCTCAAAGCAAACGACATCAGCGAGTCGTAGCAACGATCACGACCCAACGAACGAGCACAAGAGTAAGCAAAGCGGTAACTAGCAAGACTAGGGTAGGCTATTTGGCAATGTAGCTAGCAAACTCAAGTGGATAAGGGGTAAAGGATCATATAAGAGAGGAATAAGACAATGTATGAACAAGGTGAATAATATGCAATCAACTAAAGCCTCATATGCAAAATAAGTGACAAAATCGTGAGGAAAAAACGGGATAGGGGCCACACTTATGCGTGTTGATATTACGCACCCCACGAGGAGAACTACTCACAATATAAGCACGGGGACCGGGATAGATGAACCGGCCGCAGGCGGCTAAAAACTCACAATAATAGTAGCTATAGTCCATGAAATGATAAAGCCAACAGTAAAAGCACATGCCATCATCTACAAGCGCGTCAAAACATCCCCGAAAGCGCTAAACCAACAATATAAAACATGCCAAAGCTCAAAGCATACAAGGGAAGGGATGTCGGGAAAGAATAAGGTAAAAACAAGCTCGCAAACAACGCTCGGGATACGTATTTTTGGTATTTTGTGAGAAAGTTTCTGATTTTTATGGATTTTCTGAAATTTTTTGATTTTTTTGAAGTTTCGGATTTTTTTTGAACAAAGCGAAAAACGAAAAAGAAAGTGCAAAAATAAAGCAAAGCGTAAAGCGAAGCGTTTCCTCCCCCCAAACCAAACAACACATTGTCCCCAATGTGTCCTACAGCACATCAACACGGGAACCATAAAATAAGGGGAGAAAAACGAGCAAAAAGTCTCAAAAGAACAAAGTACATACAATGATATTTACAAATGAAATCGTCCCCCCCAAACCAGCTTCAAACGGGGGGCGCAGCAGGGTACGGGAAGTACCACCAACCGTGGGTCTCGTCATAAACGATCCCGCTACCATCGTCCTCCTCATCATCATATCCGTCATCATCATCATCATCCACATTAGCTCGGCCAATAGCTCCATCTACTTGACCATCAACATGCGCAGCAGCATGCATGTCGTCTTTGAGCACTGCTCTACCCGCATCCATCCTCCCCAAGGTACCTGCAACAACGTCATGACAGCAAAGCACGGCCTCAAGAGGGTCCCTCTCGAGGACCTGAGGTAAGTGCTCATCTACACAATCGTCTATAATATCATCAGCAATATCAATAGAAAAGACCGACTCCTCTAACATGGGACGCTTCAAAGCGTTCGACAAGTTAAAAGCAATTTTATCACCTCCAACATCCAATGTCAATTTGCCGTTCTTGACGTCGATTATAGCACCTGCAGTGTGCAAGAAAGGTCGACCCAAAATGATAGGAATTTGGGAGTCTTCGACCATGTCAAGAACAACAAAGTCAACGGGGATGAAAAATTTACCGACTTTGACAGGAACGTCCTCTAGAACACCCAAAGGGCGATTAACAGAACGATCCGCCATTTGGAGCGTGATGTTCGTTACTTTCAAAGGTCCCATGTTAAGCTTCTCGCACACCGAGTACGGCATGACGCTCACACTTGCACCTAGGTCACAAAGAGCATTATCAATAGAAGTAGTACCAATGGTGCAAGGGATAGAGAAGCTACCCGGATCTTTCAATTTAGGAGGAGACCGGTTTTGTAAAAGTGCACTACATTCCGCAGTGAAAGCCACGGTCTCGACCTCATTGAAAGATCTTTTACGCGTGAGGATGTCTTTTAAAAACTTTGCGTAAGCCGGAACTTGTGTGACAAGTTCGGTGAAGGGAACCGTTACCTTGAGGTCCTTGACAACCTCCATAAACTTACCAAATTGTGAGTCAAGTTTAGATTTTACCACTCGGCTCGGGAATGGCAAACGAATTTGAATCGGCGGCTCGACCGGCTTAGCTGTCGCTTGCTCTTTCTCCTGCTCCTTGTCCACGTGCACACCACCACCACCTGCACTCACGGCTCCCTCCTTGGCCACGTGGGGCCCTCCCACGGCTGGTCCACCTGCACTCACACCATTCTCAACATGCAAATCATTAGTGGAAGCATTAGAATTTACCTTACTTACCTTTACGGGAAGTACATCAACATTGGGCATAGGTGGCCCATCGTAGCTCGTTCCACTTCGTAGGGAGATGGCGTTGGCGGTCTCATGAGGTTGCTTGGGCTGAGCCGGAAGCGTTCCGGGTGCCCTCGTGTTGCTAGAAGACGCTAATTGAGCAAGTTGAGTATCCATGGCCTTATTGTGAGCAACCAAGGATTGAATCGTAGCGTCTTTAGCTTGTGCCTCCTTCTCCATTTTGGCCATCATGGCCTCTTGATTCTTTTGCATTTGGAACATTGGAGTGAAACTTATGGGGATAAGAATCACTCAAAGGATGAACAAAATCGATCTTGCAATGTTGTTAAAAATCTCGGCCTCAATGTGTTTTTTTGTGAAATGATTTTTCTGAAATTTGTATAAACAAGGAAAATAAAAAGGATAGTGACTAATTCTAAGCACTTAGCAAGAGAATTAGGTTGTGATTAGCTTAAGCACAAAGCCACTAAACTAATCTCTCACAAATCTCACTCACAAAGCAATGAGAAATGAAGAACACTCAAGAAAACAACTAGGGTTTTTAATCATTAATCCAAATCTGAAAAATGTGAGGCAAGGATGAGGGTTTATATATTACCCTCATCTAATCTTGACCCTCCATTACAACAAGATCTAAGGGCTACAATCAACCCCCAAATGCTTCAAAATACTCGGTCCATTTAGCTCAATTGAGCTGAAAATTTTGAACAAATAACAACAAATACATAAAGTAAAAAGCATAAAGTAATAAAGGTAGATAAATGGCATGAATGAAAAAGACATAAAGTAAAACAATGTGGTGGCTTGGGACTTTCATTGAAGCCGGCTCCTTGAGGACCTCCTTGAGCTAGCTTGTTGAACCATGTGAGCCCATTTATTGGAGGGTGACTCACATGGGTGTGCCTTGATTAACCACATTCAAAAATAGCTTGATCTTTGACTTTTTGTAGCTCTCCAACTTTGACTTCTCCTTGACTTAGCTTGATCACTAGGGTTGGCTCGAGTTGACCTTAGAATTGACTTTAGTTGACCCTTAGTGATCCCTTAGACCGAGCCCTAGGCTTGGGTTTGAGCCCATGGCCCTAACCCATGGTCTCCCAACTCTTCTCCCTTGACTTCCTTGACCAATTTTGGTCCAATCTCCTCTCCTTGGAAAGGACTTGCCCTCAAGTCCTTGGAGAACCTCTTGCTCGACTTGCTTGACTTCACACTTGATTCCCGACTCAATCCTTGCTCGAATTTGGGCTTCACGTTTTTCTTCCATGGGCGCCACTTGATGATGGTTTGGAGGAATGGTTGGATTCCTTTGCTTGGGCTCGAGGGATGGATCATGTTCTCCTCCTTGGTCACGGTTTGCTTGACCACACATTCTTCCTCAAGCATCTCTTTGAGTCCACGGTTCTTAGCCACGCCATCCATCCACTCTTGCTCGTGGTCGAGCCCATCAATGATCCTCCATCTCAAGGATCCACTTGACCTCTCTAGGCCATCGATTTTTGTTCTTTCATTGACCACATTCTCAATGTAGTCGGTTGTTTCCTTGTTGGTTGATGCTTCACCTTCATGAGGCTCCTCTCCTAGAGTCCTCCTTGTCATGCTAGTGCTTCCCTCACATTCCGAGTTCACCTTCTCCTTTTGCTCTTCCTTACTCGGCTCAAGGCCTTCCAACTTCTCAAGCTCACTCAAGCTCGGCCTTGACTTCATCTCCTTGCTAGGTTTCGGCTCAAGGAAGGATTCAAACAAGCACGCATTGGATTTACAACCCATCATTGGTGGTAGGGGAGCTAAGACAATGAGCTTTTCACCATACTTGAACGAGTAGGTGTTGTCTCTTCCATGGTGGGAAGAATTCTTTTCAAACTCCCAAGGTCTACCAAGCAACACATGGCAAGCATCCATGTCCAACACTTCACATACAACTTCATCCTTATAGTCTTGACCAATTGAGAACGAGACTTGGCATTGTTTGTCCACTTTGACCTCGGCTCCTTGATTGAGCCACCTTAGCTTGTATGGGTGAGGATGCTTCAAAGTAGGCAAGGCAAGCTTATCAATGAGGGTCTTGGAAGCAACATTAACACAACTTCCCCCATCGATAATCAAGTTACACACTCTCCCCATGATTGTACATTTGGACCGAAATATTTGGTGTCTTTGGTCCATTTTCTCGTTTGATTCTTGGGTGTGCATCACTCGCCAAGTGACCAAGCTCAACCCCGAGTCCGGGGGCACAATTGTTTCGGCCACTTTCACTTCTTCAACTCCCTCTTTTTTTTCTTCCTCACAAACCAACACTTCATCGTCTCCCCAATGCACAACCTCACTTGTGTTCAAGGTCCTCTTGCTAGGGCACTCCTTAGCAAAGTGACCATACCCTTGACATTGGTAACACTTCTTGAGGGGGATGGTTCTCTTAGGGCCATAGTCGATTCCCTTTCCCTTGTCAACACTTGATGGCTTGATGGTAGGGCTAGGTTCAACAATTTTGATCCCCCCTTGGCTCGACATGGGGTTGGACTTGGGGGTGCTCTTAGCCGGCTCTCCTCTCCCCTTTTCTAGCCTCTCCACACGTGTAGCCATGGTAACCGCCTCATCGAATGACCACAAGTTTTGCATTTTAACTCGATTTGCTATCCTAGGGTTTAGGCCCTCAACAAACCTTGCAATTTTTTGTTCGGGTTTCTCATTCATTTCACATTGGAGGGTGAGTTGCTCAAAGTCCCTAAGATAGGTTTCAATGGGGTGTGACTCTTGTTTTAGTTGGGCTAGTTTGAGGAACATGTCTTGAGTGTAGTCTTTGGGAACAAACTTGTCTTTGAGTTTCTTTTTGAGTTTGAGCCACGACTTGATGGGTTCCTTACCCTCTCGGTTTCTTTGATTCTTAAGGTTTTCATACCAAAGGGAGGCATAACCCTTGAATTTCATGATGGCCACTTTGAAACACTTCCTATCGGAGTACTCCTTGAATTCAAAGACTCTCTCAACCGATCTAAGCCAATCTAGGAGATCCTCGGGGTTCAAACTACCATAAAAATCGGGTATGTCCACCTTAATGTCTCGGTCATGGTCTCTAGGGTGGGCCTCAAGGGACTCTTCCGAATCCGAAAATTGATCTTCCATGTGAGGAGGAACTTGTCCTCTCCCACGGCCCCCATATCCCATCCCACGGCCCCTTCCTCTTCCCCCTTCACCCCTTCTTGGTTCATTCATGTTTTGTTCCAAGAGTGTGTTAATAGCATTCATCATCAAAGTGCAATTACCGGTGAGTTGAGTCAATTTCTCTTCTAAATCGGAAAGTCTTTTACCCTCTCCTCTATTCTCTTCCATTTTGTGAAAGTTTTGTGAGATCTTTTGTGGAAATTTTGTGGAAAATGAACAAGGAAAACAAAGAAAGAAAACGAAAAAATGAAGAGGAAAACAAACCCTAAATTTTCGGCCAACACAAGAACAAACCCAACCAATACTAACACAAGTGTAGATCTTTAACCATTTTTTGTAAGATTTTGTGGAAAATAAAACAAGGAAATTAAAAGAGGAAAACGAAAAATGTAAGAGAAAAACTTCAAACAATTCGACCCTAAACTTAGATAAACCGAAAAATTGAAAAAGAGAATGAAATTCAAGAACAAACCTAAGCTCTGATACCAATTTGGAGTGAAACTTATGGGGATAAGAATCACTCAAAGGATGAACAAAATCGATCTTGCAATGTTGTTAAAAATCTCGGCCTCAATGTGTTTTTTTGTGAAATGATTTTTCTGAAATTTGTATAAACAAGGAAAATAAAAAGGATAGTGACTAATTCTAAGCACTTAGCAAGAGAATTAGGTTGTGATTAGCTTAAGCACAAAGCCACTAAACTAATCTCTCACAAATCTCACTCACAAAGCAATGAGAAATGAAGAACACTCAAGAAAACAACTAGGGTTTTTAATCATTAATCCAAATCTGAAAAATGTGAGGCAAGGATGAGGGTTTATATATTACCCTCATCTAATCTTGACCCTCCATTACAACAAGATCTAAGGGCTACAATCAACCCCCAAATGCTTCAAAATACTCGGTCCATTTAGCTCAATTGAGCTGAAAATTTTGAACAAATAACAACAAATACATAAAGTAAAAAGCATAAAGTAATAAAGGTAGATAGCGACATGAATGAAAAAGACATAAAGTAAAACAATGTGGTGGCTTGGGACTTTCATTGAAGCCGGCTCCTTGAGGACCTCCTTGAGCTAGCTTGTTGAACCATGTGAGCCCATTTATTGGAGGGTGACTCACATGGGTGTGCCTTGATTAACCACATTCAAAAATAGCTTGATCTTTGACTTTTTGTAGCTCTCCAACTTTGACTTCTCCTTGACTTAGCTTGATCACTAGGGTTGGCTCGAGTTGACCTTAGAATTGACTTTAGTTGACCCTTAGTGATCCCTTAGACCGAGCCCTAGGCTTGGGTTTGAGCCCATGGCCCTAACCCATGGTCTCCCAACTCTTCTCCCTTGACTTCCTTGACCAATTTTGGTCCAAACATCATGGCCTTCATTTCGGCCATAGGATCGGAGACGGGAGTAGGAGCAACCGGTGGTTGATATTGTGGTCTAACAAAACCGGGTGGGTTAAAGGGTCTAGGAGCGTTATAAGGAGTGTAATTTTGTGGGCTGTTTTGTTGTGATTGTTGTTGTTGGGGTTGTGGATTGAGAACATTTTGGCTCTTGTAGGAAAGATTGGGGTGATTCCTATAGCCTTCATTGTAGTAGTTTGAGTAGGGATTGTTTTGTGATTGGAAAGCATGGACATGGTGGAGATTAGATTGAGAAGTCATACCTCGGCATTCCATTGAAACATGACCGGAAGCTCCACATGAGTCACATAGAGGATCGTAAGTAGTGTGCATAGCGGCTACCGATTGTCCTCGAGCTTGAGAGGAACCAGCTTGCATTTGACTCATCATCAACGCGGTCATTGCATCCACCTTTGCCGTAAGCAAGGCCACTGCATCAACATCATGCTTACCTCCACTTCTAGGAACATTCCTAGCATTACCGTATTGAGCATCGTGAATAGCCATGGCCTCTATTGTATCAAAGGCCTCCTCCACATCGATGTTATCAAACCTACCACTCGCCAGGAGTCAAGCACTTGGCGAGACTCATTGTAGAATCCATAATAGAATTGCATAACCAAAAACCATTTGTCGAGGCCATGATGGGGACATTGGCGTCGGGGCTCCATGTATCTTTCCCACGCATCAAAGAGAGACTCGTCTCCCCTTTGTCGGAAGCTAGTTATTTGACTCCGTAGCATTGCCGTCTTCTCCGGTGGGAAGTATTTTTGATAGAAAGCCAATGCAAGAGTGCTCCAATCGGTCACCCCATGTGCAACTCGGTTCAACGAGTTCAACCATAGCTTTGCTTTATCCTTAAGAGAAAACGGGAAAAGCATTTCACGGATTTGATTTTGGGTGACTCCGGCTTGCTTAATCGTTGAGCAATAATCACAAAAGTTCTGGACATGGAGGTTAGGATCCTCCCCGGGGTTTCCCCCAAACTGATTACGCTCAATCAAGCTAATGAAAGCCGGCTTTATCTCAAAATTGTTGGCCGCAATAGCCGGCATAGCATTGTCGGTAGGTAGTTGAGCCGCGGTTGGCTTGGAGTGATCCGAGAGCTTCACCATCTTCTTGTGTTCGGGTTCAACTTGAGCTTATTTGTCGGATGAAGTAGACGGAGAAATAGCTTACAAATCTTTCAATAAGTTCTTGCGCCTAAGAAATGTACGCTCCGGTTCAGGATCAAATGGAGTTGCCAAACCTCTTTGAGACGTACGCGTTTGCCAGGCATACAAAAACACTAGAGTAGACCGTAAGTAGCGGCCTCAAGGAATTGAGGTTCCTTGAGACAAGATAGTAACAAATGAGAAAAGAACCAAATAAGCAACGAAAACAAAAGCCGTCTCCCCGGCAACGGCGCCAAAATTTGATTGGATTTAGTCGCGTCTCCTAATCAAAAGTAATCCGAACGAACTCTAATGGGTAGTAAGGGTAAGTCGGGTATCGTAATCCACAGGGAGATGGTCGCTTAAGTTGGTTATTCTTAGTGATTCTAGTCTCGGTTCGAGTGTTGAGGTTACTAAAAGCTAAAGCGGGAAGAAAGGGGTTTGAACTTAGGGAAAAAAGGTCCAGGGAATCGGGGATAGCAAGGGCAAAGCAAGGTCAAGGATTGGTGACAGAAATGAGTCGGGAATCGCATGTGCTAAGGATTAGGCTCGGCCTCTCGGCTCTAAGCGTCCTCTAGGTCTCAAGTGCGGGCTCTCGCAACTTACAAATGAGGGTCCTAATGGTTAGTCTCGTGCCCTACCTTAAACTAGGCTTTCGGTCTTAAGTTTAAGGGTGACAAACACTCACAAACCCTTGGCCAAAGGATCAACAAGCGCATACAAAACGAGATAACTAAAACACAAGCAAAACCCCCATCAAAACATCACCAAACACAGCCAAGACTACTCACCCATGATCACCCTTCACCCCTAGAAGAGGAACTACTCACACATGATAAATTTAACAACAAAAGCAAGAACAAAAGAGAAAAAACATAATCAAGAACGATAAATATTGAAATGATAAACAAAAGAGAAGAGAAGAATATAATACCAAATCAGAATTTGCAAGAGTAATCAAAGAACAAAGACAACAAAACCAAATAGATGATCGAAACCAAAGTAATCCGAGTCGGGAATTCAAAATACAAGAAGGAAAAATGATCAAACCCTAAATTTTTGATAGAAAGTACTTTTAAGTGTTCCTAGAATGCTCAGAAAAAATTAGACGAAAATATAATGTAGAAGGCCTTCAAATTGACGAAGTAAATAAAGCACACGAGGAGTCGGACCCCGTCCCTGGGCTCCGGGACAGTGGTCCTGACCGGGACAACCTCACCCCGAACGGGATGACCTCCATCCCGTTGTGTTCAGGCTGCAACTTGTTTTGGACCTTTTTTGTACTTAGTTTCTTTTGCATTTGTTTTACTTCTTTGTCGTCCCAAGGCCTAGGGACAAGGCCTATGAGTAGGGACAAGGTCTCGGATGATAATGTGAGTTTGAAATCCCATCCCATGGTCCCGGGACACCTTCATTGGTTGAAACGAGGCTCGTGCATGGCGAAAGCAGCAGCGAAACCAACTCGAATCAACTCCAAACTTCACGAAACTTTACGAAACTCCACGAAACCTCTCGACAAGCATCCTAAACTCCAAATATGCGCTTGTACCTGCAAAATGGACACAAAAACGCAGCAGTGCCAAATCGGAGAGAAATAGGAGCTGAAACGCAATTAAAAGCACAAGAATCGCGAAGAAACGCAAACGACAGGGGGCTATATATACGTGAATATATGACACATCACTCACTCACCACGCTCACACCATACAGAACCCTCCAGGCTTGGGCGGAGAGTTGGGCAGGAGCAAGGGAGAACTAGAGGAGGAAGGCCTGGATCAGGCGAGGGAAGGGGAATTTCATGCCCAAGGAAAAAGGGTGCTCATAAAGGGCAACCCACCCTGGACGAACAGTGTCGGCGAACTCGCCGGAAGCGGGGGCATGGAGAACCACATCCTCACTCAGGCCCGCCAAGGATCTGAAAGCGGGGAGCTCGTCTTCCGAGATTTCGGAGTCGCAGGAGTGCTTACTGTCCAGGATACCCGCAGAGGGGAAGTCAACTAGGGGAACTGGACGTGTCTGGGAACGAGTAGTCATAGGGAAGACGAAGGAAAGAGGAAAAAGCAAGTGGAGATGGAAAGGTTACCTGGGGAGCAAGGAGCGAGGAAGGTGAGGCGAGTTGGGAGAGAGGAGGAGATGAAGGGAAGGCGTAAAGAGTAAAGAAAGGGGGCTGAGAAGTGGGGGAAGGGAGTATTTATAAGGGGAGTTGTAAAGTGGGGGCATTTAATGTGACAAGACTCTTCAAGTCACATCATAACTTGGAGGGAAACATTCCCGCCCAAAACGCATGCAGGACGTGGGCAGAAATTTTTGGGGGCAAATGTTGGGCCCAAATTTCACAGCCCAAATTTGGCCCAGAACGACAGCCGCAGCGAAAGCCAGTTCAGCATCCTGGGCAGGACCCTGGTCAGGACCCAAGGCAGGATCCTGGTCAGGACCCTGGACAGCGAAGACCCTCAGGAGTCCCACCAACGAATTTGTCCAAATTGTAACGGATAATCAAGGCAACTGCGAAAATGGAGGAAGCGTTACAATGGAAGGAGCGAATCAAGGCTATTCACTAGGGAGGAATAACGGCTAAGAAAAGAGAAGAAATGGGAGAAATATCAGCAAGATTACAACTATAAAAGCCCAGCTAGGGTTCAAGGAAGGGGCATTCAACATTCATCTATTACTCTACAGCATACCAAAGCACACTCATACTCCTTCTCCAGGCACTTATCATTTTTCAGTATACTTAGTACTAAATAACGTGCCTAAGCACCCCAAATCTTGTAACCCTTCTTTGAATAGTGGATAGTTGGTGGGACAAGAGCTTCCCCCCGCGGTCGTTTCCCACATCGGGTTTTCCGCGTAACCAAAAAACCTTCGTGTCTCATTTCGCTCTTGTTATTCCGTTTCTTTAAGTTTTTACTCACGAGTCTAAGTTTGGTATACGATAAGGTCGCTTTAACCCCAATCACACTAAATCTAAACTTGGTAAACTTTTTGCCAAAACACCAAGCAATTTCCGATTGGTAGAGATATCACCAAAGCGTCTTCATGCTGGTCATAGTTGTCCTGGGCATCGGAGTCGTCGAATGTGATTGCTGGTTGTGGATCTTGGTGGACTCTGGGTGCTCGTCTCGGAGTATCTGTAGTGCTCTCTTTTGCTCGCCTCTTGGCGGCTGAATACGTTAGTCCACAAACACTAGAACCACCAGAAATGAAAGAAATTACCCTTTCGTGTGGAGGTGGAGGAGGTGGCGTCCGCTGCTCGCTGACGTTCACTTTTCGCTCTCTGGAGGACAACAGGTGGTCCAGGTTCCCCCTATCGTACAGGATCTTCACTTCCTTTCTGAGTGCCACACAGTCCGCCGTGATGTGCCCCGAGTCATTGTGAAATTCGCACCATCGTTTGGTGTCTTTGTTGGTTGCTGGTCTGTCTAACGGTTTGGGCCACCTCACCTTGCCACCTAGCATTTTCAAAGCATCCATTAGTCCAGATACGTTAGTTTTAAAGCCGTACTCACTTACTCTGGGTGGCGGAGCTGGGTCATTGCGCCAGTCTACCACAGCGTGAACACCACGTTCTGGCTGACTAGGGTAAGGCTTCTGCCTCTTTTCTCTCCTACGTTCTGCTGGTGGTCTCCTTGCGACTCGGTCACTCGAGGCGGTTGTTCTCCTGGACTCTCTGTCCTCCTCCAATCTTGCTGCCGCCAGAGCTTTGGCTTGCACGTCCTCGAAGGTGGTGCACGGATACTTGGTGAGCTCGTTGTACATGTCTGAATCCTCCAGGAGCCCACGCCTGTAAGCCTCGATTGCTGTTGGCACGTCACATCTGTGTATTGACACCTTCTCCTTGTTGAACCTGTTCAGGTAGTCTCTGGTTGACTCATCGTGCCTCTGGACGATTCTGTGGAGGTCGACATGCAACCTGCGGCTTGCGGTACTTTGGCGGCGGGAGTTGAAGGCATCTACCAGACCTGCGAAGGAGGAGATGGACCCGTTGGGGAGATTCACGAACCACTGCAGGGCTGGACCGCTCAGCGTGGACCCGAACCCTTTGCACATGCACGACTCCCGGTACTCCCTTGTGATTGCTACCGTCATCATTTTCTGCTTGTATTGGGCCACGTGATTGTATGGATCAGTGTTCCCCTCGTACAATCTCATTGGCGGCACGCTGAACCTCTTGGGGATGTCCACCATGGCGATGGCGTCAACGAAAGGAGACTCCGCATAGATAGTAGCGGAGGCCTTCTCCAGTGGACGCGGGATGCCAGGGATCTTGTCAATCCGCTCCTGTAGCTCCCTCAGCTTCCGTTCCAGGGTGCTTTCCTGCAAGAGGGAACGATCATTACGGATTGGGATGTGCGGGGGAAGAGTGTTACCTGGGCAGCCTTTCTCTGCGGACAGGTGATTCGCGTTGAGTCCTCTACAGGTCTGGCTGCCTCCGCGGAGTCTGTTGCCTCTCCAGGAGCTCTGGATGAATCAATGGCACCTCAGGAACGTGCTGCATGTTGGGGTCCTCCACGGCAAAGTTGATCGAGACGCGGGGAGTCCTTGGAGTTTCTGGCGTGTTGTGCATGACGTCATCCATGTCCAGACGAATCGCTGCTTCCTGTGCTACTCCCCTGTTCTGGCGTCTCAGGGCGACAGAGGCCACGGACTGTATCTGGGCGGTCATCTCCCTCCTCAGGTTGGCTGTCTCCTTGGTCAGGAGCTCCTGCACGTTGCTGGACTGCTGCTGCAAGGCTTTCATCTCCTGCTAGAGTGTAGCCAGGCCTGCCAGCAGCGAGATGGTAAAGTCATCATTGGGTGGACCAGCACGTCTGGGAGTGCTGCTGTAGGTTGATTGGGATTCGTCCTCCACGTTCACGTACTCCTGGTGCGGTTGTTGGGTGGCTTCGTCGTGCTGAGGATCCCCGACCTGTTGGTGGAGGACGAGGCCTTGAGCGAGGTCCTTCTGGTGGCCAGGGCCTGCATCTTGCGGGGTGTTGATCATCTGGGACGGATCTGGCTGCTGAGACGGACCAGCTTCGTTGGTGAATCCTGACATGTTGACTCGTCGACCGTTGAAGGGAAGAGATGTACGTTCCAAGTTGACGTACAAAGTTAGATCACCAGCCCCACGGTGGGCGCCAATTGTTTCAGCCAAATTTAGTCGGTTCGTTAATTTGACTCGTGAAATGGGGTATAGTGATCTACTCGGTTTAACACTTGGACTTGCGACGAATATAATGCACGTGAAATAAAGGAATGTGAAAAGTAAAGTGCGAAAAGTAAAACGACACCAGGGATTTTGGTGACGCGGAAAACCCAATGTGGGAAACGACCGCGGGGGGATCTGCGTCCCGCCTAATGTGCTCCACTAAGTAGTTGAATTACAAGCAACACGCTACAAAGTACTTGCAGAATTTAAAGTATAAATATCGGATTCTGGTGGAATGTGAGCAATCTGTGAGAAAGAATGTAGTTCTGGGGGAGTGGAGTGCAAATTGTTGTAGAGGGTAGTGAATAACGTTGTAACCTTGCTCAGATGCTGCTGCCTTGCCTTTTATAGGGTGAAAATGTGACTGTTGGATATCTTGTACCAGTTGAGGGTCTCCAGGCTATTTCTGCGGGTAGTTGCCAATATTTCAGGGAGTTGTTGCTGACCATTTCTTGATGACTGTTGGAGATGAGCTACCCTTTGCTGCCCTAGTCTTCCTGGGCTTGCTTGTTGATTGGGCTTTAATCTTGGTGTTGCTCTTTGCTTCGGCCCACTCGTCTTGTCTTGGCTTCAGGCCATTTTTGGCCCAAACAATACTAATAATAGAAAGGGGACAAGTAATTTGGGAAAAATTTTAGTGAAAAGGGGACAAGTAATTTGGGATGGAGGGAGTATTTTCTCCATCCCAAAATAAATAAATGTTCCTTTTCCATTAAATTTTTCCCAAAATAAGTGTCATCTTTATAATTATAACTTATAAGAAGTTTTAACAAATGATTGATTACAATTTTCAATTTTCGGAAAGAAAACGCAGTTGCTCCATTCTCCCTTCTCGACTAGTCTCCATTTGTTGCCATTGGTCATTCGTAAACAGCCTATTGAAAACTACAGGGGTAAAAGCGAACGCAATACTAAGTCGGGGATAATATCGAATCAACGAGTAACCTGCACATCCTATGTATTGTCTGCAGTGGCTGCGCGAGACTTTTTAGTTTATTTTTTTCAAAGTTGCTCTTTTAATTGTTATGTCGTTCGTGTATATCCCCTTTATTTTAAATCATAGTTCCGTCACTGCTGATATACCTAGTGCAGTGGTACAGATGAATACTCCTTAACCCATTTTGTTTTTTGTTTTTTTTTACTTCAATCAAACTATTCACAACTATAGAGTTCAGACCGGTGGGCTTCTGGTTTAAATCTGCTTTAAGTCGTGTACTTTTAGTACGGTTGATTTTTTGTTGAATGTAAAGGGATCCTAAAAAAATAATTTTTGGTATAATCGATGCACATGCTTCATCTATCTACGGTGACCATAATCTTTCGGAGTATTAATCTTTTCATCTGGCTCCTGGTGCATGGCGTATCTAGACTTGCATTGATAGCTTCGGTAATAATGGTGAAAAGAAAACAGAAGCCTGTAGCCACATTACTCTCGGAAAGCAAGGACAGCCAAAATTCTGTTCACAACTCCTCAAATGTTGCAGTTGATTCAGATTTGCGTGGAGAAGATAGCTGGGTAGTCGTAAAGAAACAGAAAGTAACTATTCTTATTCTTCATCTTCCTTCCATTGAGCAGTGTTCACTGGGTGATGTCGATCTTTCACGTGATCAGCCTAACGTAAATAAAAGCAACTCTACGAATGCTCCGCCTAAACTTCCAAATATGAAGCATCGTGACATGTGCCTTACCGAGGTAGTCGATGGTGCGATTCCTCTTTTGCTAGAATCAGGTTGTCACTCAGGTAAGAGTGTTCCTACTACATCAGATAAGGCGGCATCAAATCCTGGTTCGAGGAAGGTGGATTCGAGAGCGCAAAATAGTGATGGGCATTATAATGTTTTAAGACCATCGTGCCAAAAGGGAAGTACTCTTCTGAATTATGATGAAATGGCTCGCGCGTCGTCTACAACTTTAAGGGTATGATACACGTTATTTATCGCATCACGTAGCGAGAAAGGGATCCACTCACGAGCGCGATCACGTAGCGAGAAAGGGAACAGCATTTCCCTAATCTGGTTTTGAGTGATACCGTTCTGTTTTATCGTTGAACAGTAATCCGTGAAAACCTGCATATGACGACCAGGATCCTCCGTAGGATTGCCGCCAAACTGATTACGCTCCACCAAGGTAAGGAAGGCGGGTTTAATCTCGAAGTTGCCCTGCAAAGTGTCGGGCATCTGGAATCCATTAGGAATGGACTCCGTCCCATTTACGGGACCCCCTTGAGGCGTTTATGGTTTTAGATGCTTGTGCAGGTGACACAGGTTATGGAGCTGTCGTGGATGTGCTGGAGGCAGCTTTGGAAGGACGGCAGCTGAGCCGTAAGGAGAGTGTGTTAGTGAGTGAGTTGGTTCAGCCTACCTATGCTGCAGAGGTAGCGACACCGGAGCTCAAGCCGTTGCCGACTCTTTTGAAATATGCTTTTCTTGATGATACGAACTCTTTTCCTGTTATTGTTAGTGCGTCTTTATCTGAGAGTCAGTTGTCTGAACTGCTTGTTGTATTACGTCGTAATAAGAAGGCGCTTGGTTATTGTTTGGATGACTTGAAAGGTATTAGTCCTGATTTTTGTATGCATAGGATTAACCTTGAGGATGGTCATCGCCCCCGTATTCAGGGGCAACGCAGGCTTAATCCTAACATGCAGGAAGTTGTGAAGAAGGAGGTCATGAAATTGCTAGATGCAGGTATTATTTACTCGATCTCCGACAGCAAATGGGTGAGCCCGGTACAGGTGGTTCCTAAGAAGGGTGGAACTACGGTGGTTCGTAACGACAAGAACGAGCTCGTGCCCACTAGAGTTGTTACGGGGTGGCGAATGTGCATTGATTATAGGATGCTGAATGCGGCCACCCGCAAAGATCATTTTCCTCTTCCATTTATTGATCAGATGCTTGAAAGGTTAGCCTCTCACTCGTTCTTTTGTTATTTGGACGGGTACTCTGGGTTCTTTCAGATCCCTATTCATCCTGATGATCAGGAGAAGACTACCTTCACATGTCCCTACGGCACCTTTGCTTATCGCAGGATGCCATTCGACCGCGGTAACGCACCTGCTACTTTTCAGAGATGTATGATGGGGATTTTCTCGGAATTCCTTGAATCTATTATGGAGGTGTTTATGGATGATTTTAGTGTCTACGGCACTGATTTTTCATCATGTCTGGTTAATTTGGAAAAGGTCTTAAAGCGTTGTGTCGAAGTTAACCTTGTTTTGAACTGGGAAAAATGCCACTTCATGGTCAATGAAGGAGTGGTGTTGGGTCATATAGTGTCTGAAAAGGGCATCCAAGTCGATAAGGCAAAAGTGCAAGTGGTTGAGCAACTACCACCTCCCGTCTCTGTTAAGGGGGTGCGTAGTTTTCTTGGTCACGCCGGTTTTTATCGGCGGTTTATAAAGGATTTTTCTAAAATCGCTAAACCACTTACACAGTTGCTTTTGAAGGATGCCCCTTTCGCGTTTACTGATGAGTGTGTCGAATCTTTTGACAGGATTAAACAGGCTCTAATTTCTGCGCCAATTATGCAACCTCCGGATTGGAGTCTTCCGTTCGAGGTGATGTGCGATGCGAGTGATTACGCATTGGGCGCCGTTTTGGGTCAAAGACGCGACAAAGCTTTGCATGCTATCTACTATGCAAGCAAGACACTAGATGAGGCCCAGGTTAACTACGCGACGACAGAGAAGGAACTTCTTGCAGTGGTCTTTGCGTTGGAGAAATTTCGGACCTACTTGGTTGGATCAAAGGTCATAGTCTACACCGATCACGCGGCGTTGAAGTATTTGCTAGCGAAGAAGGAGGCGAAGCCGCGGTTGGTCGTTGGATATTCATTGCGAGAATTTGACCTTGAGATTCGCGACAAGAAAGGGGCAGAGAATGTGGTTGCTGATCATTTGTCCCGGTTGAGATTTGATGGAGGAGGCATTTCGTTGCCTATTGATGATTCTTTTCCCGACGACTCACTGATGTGCGTCGGGAGTGTAGGTTCGGGCACTCAACCTGAGCCGTGGTATGCTAACTTTGCCAATTTTCTGGTTGGTCGACACATGAATGATGATTTGAGCTCCCAACAGAAGAAAAAGTTCTTGCATGATGTTAAGAGCTACTTTTGGGATGATCCGCACCTGTTTAAGGTGTGTGCGGATGGGTTGTATCGGCGATGCGTCCCTCAGTGGGAGGTTGCCGGTATTCTAGAGCGTTGTCACTCCTCACCTTATGGAGGACACCACGGTCCTTCTCGTACAGTTGCTAAGGTGCTACAGTCGGGTTTCTATTGGCCGACTATGTTTCGCGATACGAAGGATTTTGTTGTGAGCTGCGATGCGTGTCAGCGCACCGGGGGTATTTCTAGGAGGCATGAGATGCCTCAAAATCCGATACTTGAGGTTGAGTTATTCGACGTTTGGGGCGTAGATTACCAAGGACCGTTTCCTTCATCCAAAGGGAACCGTTACATTTTGGTTGCAGTTGATTATGTTTCAAAGTGGGTCGAGGCGGTCGCTTCTCCTACTAATGACGCCAAGACAGTCGTTCGTCTATTGAAGAAAACTATATTTCCTCGTTTCGGTGTACCTCGGGCTTTGATTAGTGATGGTGGAACTCATTTCCACGAACGACAGCTCACCGCTCTGTTGACTAAATACGGTGTCACTCATCGTACTGGGCTAGCTTACCACCCACAAACTAGTGGGCAAGTGGAGATCTCTAATCGGGAGATTAAATCGATCCTGGAGAAGGTGGTGGCTAAGTCCCAGAAAGATTGGAGTTTGAAGCTGGATGACACTCTTTGGGCATACAGGACCGCTTTTAAGACCCCTATAGGCACCTCGCCTTATAGGTTGGTTTACGGTAAGTCGTGTCATCTCCCCGTCGAGCTCGAGTACAAAGCTTATTGGGCAATCAAGGAGCTTAACCTCGACCCGACTCTGTGTGGGGAGAAGAGACTGCTCCAGCTGCACGAGCTTGAAGAATTTCGGTTGCAGTCGTACGAGAACGCGCGCCTCTACAAGGAGCGTACTAAGCGTTGGCACGACGCAAAGATTTTGCCTAGGGAGTTCACCGTTGGAGATAAGGTATTGCTCTTTAATTCTCGTTTGAAACTGTTTCCCGGAAAGCTGTGGTCCAAATGGTCTGGACCGTATACCGTAACGAAGGTCAGCAAGTTTGGCTATTGCGAATTAGAGACGGACTCGGGAGAACGATTTCAGGCAAATGGTCAACGGCTTAAGCTCTATCATCCATCTGCTGTAGTGGGCGTCGTCGAGGTACTCTACCTCGCGCCCCCGGATTCCTCTTGCTGATGAGGTAACATAGTCGTGCGGGACTTTAAACCAGCGTTTTCGGGAGGCAACCCGCGTATTTTGTATTTATTGTAGCATTTTGTTTTTTTTTGCATTTCATTTCGTTCTTTCGGTGAGGTGAGAGTGAGGGTACTAATAATTCCATTGAGCTGTGCAGGATTTTGTAGGAATTGGTACTTAGAATTTTTGATGCAAACGTGCGAAGTAAGCGCCGAAGCCGGCCGACCGGCGGCCGGGCTTGAACCGGCGCCGAACCCAAATTTTAAAGCTTGAAAAAAAGACTTAGAAAAAAATCGAAAGTGCATCGAAGCCGGTCGACCGGCTGCCGGTCGGACCGGCCGTCCCGTTTTTTCCAGCTTCTTTAAATACTCGCCGGATGCCAAATTTCTTTCATAATCTAATTTTTACTTCCACTCTCTAACTTCTCTCTATATATTTCGACCTAAACTCTCTCAATTTCCCAAACCCTAACTTCATCATCTTCCCCAAAACACCACTTCAAGCTACTATTCCATTTCAATGGCGGATCAAGGGCATCAACGCAAGCGTGGACGAGTCACCCGTCACCAAGCATCTCTTCCCGACGTCGACCCCGACGTCGATTTCTCCGAGGTAATATTCGCTACCGAACAACAAAAGTCAAATTTTCAATCTTTTAAAAATCGTCCCCTCCACCCTACCCGTTTATTTGTTGGAATACCTTGCGAGCCTTAGGTATAGGCGGTTATTCCGAGAAGTTATTTAAGGGTGTCGTTATGGAGAAAATGTTCGGTATGATGCATTTGACGTATTCACGTCTTACATGGGAATTTTTGAGTTCACTTAAGGTTGACCGAGGGCGTTCGGCGGAGAGTATTGTGTTAAATTTCCGTCTCATGAACAAGGATTGCACTTTGACGGTCAAACAACTTGGTACGATTTTTGGGTTCACACATCATAAAGAGTATAATGCTCCCGATTGGTTTAACGTGGGAGAGTTGTGGGGAGCGATCTCGGGCCAACGACCAGAGCCCGGGAAGCACATGAGTGCCCCTTACATTCATCAGCCTGCCATTCGCATTTGGCAGCGGTTCATGGGGTGGACGATTTTTGGGCGTAATGAGCCCCATAACGTTAGGACCGAGGAGATGACTATCCTTGGCCAGTACTTGCGCACGCAACCGAAGCGGTATCATATTGATCTCGCTTACCACCTTGCTCTTCACTTGAGGAAGTTAGCCCGATGCCGAATTCTAACGTCGGAATCCATGTGGGTGGCCTTATTACTCGCATTGCTATTAAGATCGCGGGTTTCACTGAAAACCCGGCAAAAGCAGTACAGGGTGGTGTTCTTTTGGATGTATCTTACTTGACTGCGCCATTAAATTGGCTTCGCCCTGCGTCTGACGGTAGACGTATTTGGATGATCGCCGGTAAGGAGAGCGTTCGCCTTCCTGCACCTACACATACTGAGCTTCGTGCAGACCAGGCTGCTTATCTGCTTCCTTTTGAGGACACTCCTACCCCCTCTGTTCCCGTCCAGCCATATGGGGGACGCTCCACGCAGGGTGCCTCTTCTTCTTCTTATCTTTCTTTGTTGAGGAAGCGAGGCTCGGCGATTCTGGCTCCACCACATCTGCTTCTTGGTGGTTCCCGATGATTTTGACCTACACCCGACATTGTATCGATGATGGGTCGTATGGATTTGGGGTGGCGGGCTCGTTGATTTTGATGGCTTTCGCCATCAATACGGCGATGACTTACGCGCGACGCATGCGCGTATTGACAGGGTGTACACCGATCAGGCGTTGAGTCAATACCCTGCGTAAGATGCCTATGCTAGGCAGGGCTCCGTCCCACCTGAGGGACCTCACCCGTCCTACTTCACTTGGCCCGACGGCGGGTACACTAACCCGAGCGTCCATGTGGGGTTTACCCTTCAACCTGATTATTACTCTACGCCATACACTTGGCCAGATGGTGGGTATGGATATGGGGCTCCGCAGCAGCCCTATACTGGTTTTGGTGACGCGGGCGCGTCTGGATCGGGTGCTGCAGCCTCTGGGATGCCGATTGACGTCGACGATGAGGAGGATGATGAGGATTATGAGGCGGCCATTGATGAGTACGAGCCCGATGATTCTTAGTGGCGCGCTGGCCACTAACCCCTGAGCATCTGCTGGCTTGGGGGAACTCATATGTACAGTACGTTCTCTACTCTCTGTTTCATTTTCGTTCCTTCCCCAATTTTTTTAGGTCCTTCAGTTGTGCTTTTCTGGATGTTGGTTATTGTTTGCTGCTGATCACACTGAGGACATTGTGATGTTTAGGCTTGGGGGAGGAATTAGGTTTTGTTTTCATTTTTTGTATTTGTGTGTTAGTTTGCTAGTTTTCCTGCTTTCTTTTTCAAAAATGTCAAAAAAATCAAAAAAAAAAATAGAGTCAGTTTTGATGTAGAAACGTGCAAAGCGGCGATGATTTTAATTTGCTTAATGCTTGTCCTTCTTCTATGCACTTGACATGATTGAGTATTTGCACTTCATGCGGTCTTGAGTTGATCTTACGAGTCAGTTGTTTGGTATGCCGTTGTTGAACCTAGACTTGACCGTGTTTTAGTGAAACTACATATATATAGCGAGGATTAGAGCCTCCAAGGCCAGTGACATCTATGACTGGTCTCCTTGTTTGTTAGGGTGTTTGTAGTTTCTCCTCGTGCAGGGCGTAATATTAACATGCATAAGTGTGAATTCGATCTACTTAATACTGAGTCGTGTCGGGTTGGTGGCTAGCGGTATTACATGAGGAAAGGCAGCATTATACTTGTTTTATGAACTCCACATTAGCTAAATGGCCTATTTTTCTTACCCTTTAGATTATAGGTTACCACTTTTTGCACCCCGTCCTAACCTTAAAGCTTGTTTTCATACCACATTTTGATCACCCACTTACCTTTTCAGTTTACCTACCCTTACGGGACAGTTGCATATTGATTTTGGTTTGCTGGTTATTGCTTGAGGCATTAAGTTGAGGTCGCAGAAAAGAGTCGCAAGTTGGAAGGATCTATTGTCTTCTGTCGTCAACCGTTACCCTTTTTAATCTTGTTGCATTTTTTTTTCGAAAAAAAAAAAACAAAAAAAAAAAAAACAAAACAAAAACGAAAAGGCCTGGGAGCCGGCCGACCGGCAGCCGGCCCCCAACCGGCGCCGAGCATTCAAAAAAAAAAAAAAAAAAAAAAAAAAAAGAAAAACACAAAAATATGTTATTTCATTTGGGGTTTTGTACATAATGCGGTTGTATGACGTGATTATTCGACTACTCTTACGGAGGTTGTTATTTGAGCTTGAGTTCAGTTTTTGCCTCTTAGTCGATTGAGTTGGGTTGATTGTTGTGGCGAGTTGGTTTAGTAGTTATATGCAACTACCGATCTTAGCTCCTCTTATCCTAAACGCGCTTGGCGCAACCACCTTTCACCCTTCACCCTGGCCTTCCCGTGTAAGTCCTTGGCATGTATTCTGGTCATTCGTTTGGTTGGACATGTACTTTGGTTGTAGAGATCGTTTTCACATTAGATTGCAGGCGTGTTTCACGAGTCGAGTAGGTGAGTGTGTTTTCTTGCATCTTTACAGAATATTCACATATGCTTACCCTGTTCTCTTATGAGTGTAGAGTGAAACCCGTGAGGATACTAATTCAACGGTCTTGCAAGGTCGACGGTTCAACGTATTAGCTTCCTGCAGCTTGATTAGTTTGTATCGTGCTTATTTCCGCAGTTGGGAATTTATTCCTAACATATTTGATAGCTCATCATCGTTAGGTTGTGTATGTTTTAGTGACTATCGCATGTTTAGCTCTGAGTCGCTGTTTCTCGTCTTTTGTATTAGCTTGTATGGTTTGTTTAGTTGTTAGATGAGTTGTTTGCTCGAGGACGAGCAAGAGTCTGGCTTGGGGGAATTTGATAGCGGTTATTTTTATATGTTTTTACCCCGCCCCGAGTCGCTTTTATTGTCAAAATGCGTCCTTCGGGGCCATTTTGTTCTCACATTACGTCCTAGAGGCGCTTTTGTTGTATTTCCGTATTTTGCAGGATTTTATTCAATTCCTAGGCATTTGAGTTGAAAAGTGGATACACGGGAATCCAAGAGACGACGTGAAGTTGAGCTCGGGACCGAAAGCCGAGAATTAGAGTTAAGGGGCCGAAATATTGCAAGAGCTAGCAATGGCCCAAGAAGAATTTGGAGTTTTGGGCCCAAAACGTTGGGCTACGTTCAAAAGCAAGGGCGGTCGATTCTGGGCCGTGACGGTCGACCGGCCGTGACGTATTATTATTTTCGGGAGCTGTTAATTTGTGGGATATTAAGCAGAAACTGAAGTTTAATTATCATCTTATGTTATTATTAGACCTAGTTACGAAATACAGTTTGCTTAGTTCTCTCTCCTAGTTTATTTACTGCTTTCATCTTCAACGTTGGATTTTAAGTTGGATTTCATCCTGGAACTTTATGTAATCGCTTGCATTCTTAATTTCAATTCAAGCATTCAATTCTGGTAATCATGTCTCTATTTTATTCCTTTGTTATTTTATCGTTTGCCCTAGATATGAGTAGCTAATCCCCTCGCTAGGGTTGAGGGGGAATTATGTCTTTAATCCGGTGTTTTGTTTAAATTGCTGTGATTGATTAGTTTATGCTTGTGCGATTTCTTCCTGCGCGATTAATTGACAATTGAATTTAGGGACGCCTTGATTTAATTGAACTTAGGGTTATATTGATTTAAGATCGAAAGCCTAATCAGTATTAGACCACTACGCGTAATTGATAAGTTGATTTAGTAAGTCGCGAGAGCCCGCTAAATTGAACTTAAGGTAACATTGACTCGAGAGAGCTTGTTTTATCCTAATCGCCTTGCTTATTCTGATTGATTGCTATTTTGGTGAAAGTTTATTATCCGGATTATTGTCATAAGGAACCCGAAACCCTGGTCTTTTACCTATTGTTTAAACCCTCTTATTATTGCTTTAGTTTGTTCTTTTAGTTTTATAGACCTTACAAAACAAACCCTTTTCACACCTTAGGAATAGCCTAGACTTAGTAAACCTGCGAGTATACGTTTCTCTGTGGAATCGACCCTACTGCCACTAGCTACCTTGTTAGTTGACTTTAGGTTATTTTGACTTAGGTGATACGACTTTAGCCTTGTCAGGGTACAAGAACAATCAAGAGTTAACGTGCCTTGTTGCACCACAGTTCTGAACAAAACAAAGAGGGTATCAATTCAAATCTCAAAATGAAGATTGTAAGAGCTGGTGGAGTGCACAAGTGGCTTTCTTGTCTAGGATTGGAGCAGTTCGAAATACTCTTCCGTGGAAAAGACCTGAACAATTTTCAGATAGCAAATTTATCGATGAAAAAGCTCAAGGATATGGGATATCATGCTGTTGGTCCAAGAAGAAAGTTGATTCATGCTATCGAGTGTTGTCTTTGCGAATCGAACAATTGTTAGACTTGGTAACATTTTTCTGAAACTATGATCATAAACTGTGATTCAGGGTCTCAATGTATGTTCGGGGTGATTTTCTCACTCTAATCGTATTTAGTAATTTTGGGTTTATTAGTATTATCCTTAATATATGTTTAGTGAATATCGACTTTGATTATGTATGAAAGAAAGCGAAAATAGGAATGATGTAAGGTAAAGACACACGAAATTGTTTACGTGGGAAAAACCCTTAGAAGTAAGGGAAAAACTACGGGCACCAAGTTAGGAGAGGATTTGCACTATGATTCGGACAGAACGTACAAAACGGACAGAGGTTCCAGACTACGAGTATACAATCGAGAGTAATTTCAATGAATTTAGAGTGTTGAGTATGAGTTTAGCAGTAGTTGATTAGTCCCCTGAATTATGACTTCTTTCCCTTTTATAAGTTTCCATCAACGGCTTTATTTGGTTGTTTAATGATCCCTTGATTCTTGCTCGGCATTAACTTCCTCCTTGTTCTTCTCCTGTAACGTCTAAGCTGTGTAACTGCCTTCTTGAATGAGTCAAATCTTCCCTTGAGCATAGCTGATTCGTTTGTTGTCCAGGTTCATTCTTCCAACGTTACTTTGTGTTTCTCTTTGGCGGGCTTCCTCTTCTTGGCCCCTATCTGTCCTTGGCCCACTACACCTTCGAGCTTGACCTTCGTTGACCATGCCGTCCTTGGGCCTTGGCTTTTGTTGACCTAATCCCTCTCTTTGACTTGGGCCTTTGTTTTGTATATTAGGCCCACGTGGGTATTTTGGGCCTAACATTTGCCCCCCATTTCCTCTGCTGCCAGTCTCGGGCTGAAGTCAAGGAAATGCTTCTGTTTTCGTTCCGAGGTCCAGGCTTGTCTGTCCAGGACTGGCTGGGCAGATAGGACCTGGCGTTCTCGATGTTCTGAGCTGAAGGTCAGCCCTTATGGGAAGTTGTAGCGTTGTCAGTCATAATGACGTGGGCTGCTGCTTTTTCGGCTTGATGGGACGTTTGAGTTGCCCTATTGTCTCCTATTTATTCGCGCCATAATTAAGCCTAACTCCTTATTTTACCTCATTTGCACACTTTTAAATTTCAGAAAAATCTTTCCTAAAAAATTTCCCAACTTCTCTCTCCTGATCTTCTTCAATAACCCATCAAAAACCCTAACTCTCGCCATGGCTCAAACATCAATAGTCCACGATGGTCACACTTTTGTTGCTACAAATCTGATCCCTGACACCGTCGGGAAACGGAATCAATTAGATAACCTTATTGGTGATCGTCTGAAAGCGGAAGGTAAACTTCCGACAACCGCCATCATTTGGAGCCCTGCTGACGCCGAGGTTATGGCTGACTAGACTTGTCCCGGTTGGTTTTCGATGTACGAAGTTGCTTTCCGTTTTGGAGCCACTCTACCCTTCTGTCCATTGATGACAGAATTCTTGAAAACCCTGCAAGTCCCCCCTTGTCAGGTCATGCCGTCAACGTGGAAGCTGATCCATGCCATTGATGCTGTATGCAAGAAACACCATATCGAGTTTCTCCTTCGTGATTTGCGTAATTGTTACCACCTTCGTACTCATAAAAAGAATAGGATACTCCTGAGAGTCAGAGACGGTTGTCCTCCCCTAATTACCCGAATGGATACTGGGGATGATAAGGGCTGGGCGTCATTCTTCATGTTTGTGAAGAGTGACAGTATTGGATCTGGGTTTGAGGCCCCAGAATACGTTGTGAAGGGAGCAAGTAAGTCTTTGATTTGCTTTTCTTTTCAGATCTGTAGTTTTGTTGTTTGTTCTTGGCTTCTGATTTGTTTCTTTGTTTTGACGCCTAGTTTCTGACTGGATCTCACATCCTGACGACGCTGTCTCAGCAAAGAGGATTGAAACCTTCCTGAGCCTGGCGGAGGAAGAGAGGGCGTGGCCCACCTGTTCGGGCCAGGATCCTGTCCCGGCTCCAGTGGCCGGTGATGATGGCCAGGAATCTGAGGCGGAGGATAGTGTAGAGGTCACTGATAGTGAACCCCTGAATATCCCTCCTGTCAGTTCTGCTCCCCCGTTGCCGGAGATGAGGGCAACTAGGGCTCGTCCCCAGATCAAGTTCACAAGGCCAGTACCTGGTGGTAGCTCTGGGTCCTCTAAAGGTAAACTAAATTGTAACTTCATTTAATCTTTGGATTTTACATGAACATTTGTTTTGAACTTGACTATTTTCGTACATTGCTTTGTCCCTCTGTTTATAGTCCCTTGGCTTTTCCGTGATTACTAAATCTGCCTTGGGCGAGTGCGAGCCGGATCGCCAGGGCCGTCTTTGACCAAGCTTTACGGTCAAAGAGTATTCACGCCTCGACAAGAGGAAATGGCACGACCGCCACTATGCCTGACCACGATGCAAAGAAGAAGATGAAGACGGAGAGGACGACCCCTGCTACTGGTGAACTACGTATCCCCCTGCTGTCCACCTACCTGAGTCCTGATGCAGCTATTGCAAAAAACCTGGCGGAGAACTTCGTTTCTCAGCATCCCGCGGAACTGGACCATTCTGACCCCGTCACCCTCTCTCACCAGCTTTCCACTTGTGCCGTGCAGGTACAGGATGCCTTGCTGTGTTACCATATTTTACCAGCTTCATTCGTTCCTTATGCTAATCCTTGATTTCTTTACTCTGCAGTTGGCGAATCTGGCAGCTAACCTGGGCTATCGTATTCCCAGCCTCGAAGCTCGTCGTCAGAATGCTGAAAGCCAACACAAGGTGGCCCATGAAGCGATGGAATCTTTCAGGGGTGAGGTGGAGACGCTCAGGAAGGCCATGGACAAATACAGGCGTATGGCGGAGAACAACATGAACAGGTGCCTTGACTTGGAGACCATCCATGAGAAGCTGACCACTGAGCTGAAAGCGCTGAGGGAACAGCAGGCGCGGCATGCTCAAGAGGTAAACGATCTGAGCGCCTATTGGACCCTCAGGACCAGGGTGGACATGATGAGTACTCCTCCGGAGGAGCGAGCTAAGTGGGACCTGGAGACTGAGCTGGAGACACTCAAAGAGATGTTTCCTGGGGAGTTCATGGACGAGGGCGAAACTTCCTTATCACGGCCAGCGCAGGAGGTCCAGGAGACAAAGGCGGCGGCAGCGGTACCTGAGGAGGCAGCAGCAGAAGAAGGGAAAGGTGAGATAGCCTCTGGGGCTGAAAATTAGAATTTGTGTTTGTTAATCTGAACTTCATTTTGGGTACATCTTGCTAGACAATTTGCCGGGGGGTATGCCCCTCGTATTTTGATTTGTAAATGACTTAACTCTTGTTTTCGCTTCAGACTTTAGACGCAATATTCACCATGGGTAGTCATGGTGGATGAACCTCTTTTGCTTTAGTTATGCTATGACTGCTTTAAATTACTTGTGTGTGTTTTGCTTTAGTTTTGGACGTTAGTTTTGGTGCGCACAATTTTTGTTTTGACTTTGTTATGTAGCATGCATGCGTTTAGAGAATTTAGGCGACCGCACCTTGGAGTTCTATTTTCGGACATTACATCCCTGTCCCGTTTTTGCAGTCGTGCTGGGGCTGCTGCCCTTCTTTTGGTATTTGATTTGCCTTTGTGCTTTTCTTTGTCTTCTTTGCGATCTGCTCTGCTTATGCATTACGGAAGTCTGCTTAGCCTAACTGTCGGCCGCAGGATGTGGGTCGGGGTGGCCGTTGGCGTTTAGCCAACGGCCCTCCGACGCTCAAGTCAGTAATGGCTTTGATAAAAGTAAGAAATTATTTGATGCTAGAAATAAGCATCTTACCAGGCTTGTTTGTTCAGAGTAGAAATTTCACATATGGTATAACTTAAGATGTAGTGCATTCCATGCTCTTGGGATCATCTTTCCGTCCAGGGTCTGCAGCCTGTATGAACCCTTACCAACCACTGAATCGATCAGATAAGGACCTACCCAGGTAGGTGCTAGCTTTCCTGCAGCTCTGTCCCGTGTGTTCTGGAACACTTTCCTTAGGACAAGGTATCCTGTCCTGAATATCCGTATCCTAACGTTCTTGTTGTAACTCCTGGCCACGGACTGCTGGTACGCAGCCATCCTTATTGCCGCCAGATCTCTCAGCTCTTGAACTGTGTCAAGACTATCGCACAATAAGTCTGAATTTTCAGTAGTTGTGTTCAGACCATACCTGGTAGTTGGTACTTGCACTTCAACTAGTAGGACTGCTTCACAGCCGTAGACCATCGAATACGGTGTCTGCCCTGTAACCCTCTTCGGTGTGGTCCTGTCAGCCCACAGCACCAGAGGCAATTCTTCAGCCCACCTTCCTTGCTTTTCCATCAACTTCTTCTTTATGCAATTCATCACCACTTCGTTGCTCGACTCAGCCTGGCCGTTCGCTTGTGCATACCGTGGCGCCGAGGTCACCAAGTTTATGTTCCATTGTTTGCAATAGTCCCTAGTCTTGTTTCCTACGAACTGAAGTCCATTGTCGCACATGATCTCTGAAGGAATTCCATACCTGCTGATGATATTCTTCTTGATGAAAGCCATCACTTCTTTCTCAGTCACATTTTTGAATGAATCAGCTTCTATCCACTTTGAGAAATAATCAGTCATGGCTAGCATGTAGACTTTCTGTCCTGGAGCAACTGGTAGTTTCCCAACTATGTCCATGCCCCACTTCATGAATGGCCACGGAGCTGAGATGGAGTGTAACTCCCGTGAGGGCTGATGGATGACTGGAGCATGTTTCTGGCAGGCATCACACTTTAGCGTATACTGTGCACAATCCAACTTCAAGGTTGGCCAATAGTAACCCATTCGCAAGACTTTGTTAGCCAAACTTCTGCCACCTGTGTGGTTTCCACATTGCCCATCATGAATTTCTGACATGACAGTCCTGACCTGGTCAGGTTCTAAGCACCGAAGATAGAGTACATTGAAAGATCTTTTGAACAATACACCTTGAATAATTGTGTATCTAGAGGCTTTGATTTTGAATGCTCTAGCTTCAATTTTGTCGTTAGGTAACTTGTCGTGAAGTAACCATTCATAATACGGTTTTGTCCAGCTCTGAGCTGCTTGCACTGTGTTCTGGCAGACTGGCTGCACCTTCTGGATAGCTGGTTCCAGGATATGTATGATAGGAACGTTGTCCAGCGTTTGGGGTTCAAAAGCTGAACCGATGTTGGCCAGAGCGTCAGCCTGTACGTTCTGGTCCCTGGGCACTTGCTCAACAGTTGCACTATTAAATTTTTCAAAAAGAGATTTTACCAAATCAAGGTAAGCCACTATTTTAGAATCCTTAGCCGCATACATACCGTTGATCTGGTTGGTCACCAATAAAGAATCTAACTTTACCTTCACATTACGTACACCCATATCTAGGCACACGTTCAGACCTGCAATCAAGGCTTCATACTCAGCCTCGTTGTTGGTTGTCCTGAACTCACATGACATAGCATGTACCATCTTGTCCCCCTGTGGCGATTTCAGGACTACTCCTAAACCTGTCCCCCTGACATTGGCTGAACCGTCTGTCCAGAGCTCCCAGACACCCTGATCCTCTGTCAGCTGTAGCACTTCTTTGGTTGCCTGTTCGTTGAGTGTGGGAGTGAAATCAGCCACAAAATCTGCTAGGGCCTGGGACTTGATTGCTGTTCTGGGCTCGTAGGATATATCATACGTACTCAACTTGACTGACCACTTAGACGTCCTTCCTGAAAGTTCTGGCTTACACAACACAGACTTGACAGGGACATTAGTGCGTACAATAATATGATGAGATTCAAAATAAGGTCGCAACTTTGTACAAGCTACTGTTAATGCTAAAACAAATTTTTCCAGAACTGTGTACCTCGTTTCAGCATCCAACAAACTTTTACTTACATAATACATGATGTGTCATATATTTACGTACTTATAGCCCCCTATTCGCGAGCTTTACTTTGCGTTTCCCGTGCTTTTTCATGCGTTTCGGCCCCTATTTCTCTCCGTTTTGGCTCTGCTGCGTTTTTGTGTTTATTTTGTAGGTTAGAGCAGCTATTTGGAGTTTAGGATGCTTTTCGGGAAGTTTCGTGAAGTTTCGTTGAGTTTCGTGAAGTTTCGTTGAGTTTTGTGAAGTTTCGTGAAGTTTTGAGGTGATTCGAGTTGGTTCCATTGCGTTTCGCTTGCGTACGAGCCTCGTTTCACTAAATGAAGGTGTCCCGGGACCTTGGGACGGGATTTGAAGCTTGCATTAATATCCTAAGACTCGTCCCTACTCATGAGCCTCGTCCCTAAGCCTTGGGACGACAAAAAAAGCAAAAATAAGCTAAGTACAAGAAAGGGCCAAAAGTGGATCAAAGCTGAACATCACGGGATGAGTGTCCCGTAGCTTAGGGACCTGTTTTAGCCTTGTCCCGGTCGGGATGGTTGTCCCGGACCCCAGGGACGGCTTCCGACTTCTCGTGTGCTTGAATTGTTTCGTCTATTTGAAGGGGTTAAACATTATATTTTCGTCTGAAATTTTTACAGCATTTCTAGGACTCTTAGAACTTCATTCTCTCCAAAACTTAGGGTTAGATTAATTTTCCTTCTTGTATTTTCAATTCCCGACTCAAGTACGTTGTTTTGATCATCCTATTTCGGTATTGTTGTCTTTGTTCTTGCACTTTCTCTTTGAATTTCTGATTGGTTTTTGTTTATACTTCTCTTATTGTTTGTCAATTCATTATATATCATTGTTGATCATGTTTTCATCCTTCTTTTTTGCTCTTGTTGTTAAATTCGTCATGAGTGAGTAGTTTATCATCTAGGGAAAAGGGTGAAGCATGGGTGATTGTTTTGGTTGATGTTTGTGATCTTTTGAGTTAGGTTTTTGTGCTTGCTTTGATTATCTCTGCTTGATTGTGTTTGTTGAATCCTTGATCACGTTTTAGCAAACTTTTAGCACCCTTGAACTTAAGATCGAAAGCCTAGTTCGAGGAGAGGCGCGAGACAATCATTAGGACCCTCAATTGTAAGTTGCGAGAACCCGCTTTTGAGACCTAGAGGAAGCTTAAGACCGAGAGGACGAGCTATATACTTAGCATGTGCGACTACCTACTCAACCCGATCATCATCCTTGACCTTGACTTACCCATTGCCTAACCCGACTTCCTAGACTTTCTCCATATAAGTTAATCCTTGTTTTACGCTCTAGCTATAGAACCATCCAATACTCGAACCGACCAAGACTAGAATCGACCCATAAGTAGCCTACATTAGCAACCATCTCCCTGTGGATTTCGACCCCGACTTACCCTAGCTACCCTTAGGTTTTACACAGATCGCTTCCCTTCGTGTTCTCGACCAGACAAAGACTTACGAAAAATTCATCGTCACAGGCAGTACACAACCAGCGGCTCCCCTGGTTCAGGTTTCGACAACAATGGAGCAGATAACAAGTAACTTTTCAAATCTTGAAATGCTTTTTCATGCTCATCCTTCCAGGCGAATTGCTTGTTCTTCCTCAGCATGTCATAGAACGGTCTGCACCTCTCTGAAGATCTGGATATGAACCTGTTTAGAGCTGCAACTCTGCCCGTCAGTTTCTGTACGTCCTTTGGGTTCTGGGGGGACGCCAAGTTCATGACCGCTTTAATCTGCTCAGGACTGGCCTCTATTCCTCTTTTAGTTACCATGTATCCTAAGAACTTGCCTGTGGTTACACCAAAAGTACATTTAGTTGGCTGTAATTTCATATTATACTTTTCAAGTATCTCAAACGCCACGGCCAGGTCACGGATATGATCCTCAGCCCTCTTCGATTTGACCACCATGTCGTCGATGTAGACTTCCATGATGTCCCCAATTTGATCCTTGAACATCATGTTCACCAGCCTTTGATACGTGGCACCTGCGTTCTTCAGTCCAAAGGGCATAGCTTTGTAGCAGTAGGTTCCTCTGGTGGTCATGAACGCTGTGTGCTCCTGGTCTGGAGGGTGCATCCTGATCTGGTTAAATCCACTAGCTGCGTCCATGAAGGTCAGGACTTCGTGCCCCGCAGTTGCATCCACCATGGCATCTATGTGGGGCAAAGGAAAGCAATCTTTCGGACACGCTTTGTTCAAATCCGTGTAGTCCACACAGACTCTCCACTTTCCGTTCTTCTTCTGCACCACGACCACATTTGCCAGCCACTCAGGATACATCACCTTTTTTATCATGTCCATGTCTAGCAGTTTCTGCACTTCTTCGTTCACGATCTCATTCCGCTCTGGAGCGAATTTCCTGCGTTTCTGCTTGACAGGCTTGATACGAGGGTCAATATTTAACTTATGAGAAATAACATCAGGGCTGATCCCAGTCATATCACGATGGGACCAGGCAAAACCGTGCTCCTTACTCTTTAGAAAGTCAATCAAGGCAGGCCTGATTATCTCCGGAGCATCAGAGCCAATCAGGACTTTCCTGTCAGGTCTGTCCTGCGTCAAAACTACTTCTTCTATCTCCATGCAGGGAACAGAATTCTCGACATTCCTGACAGGCTGCTTTAATTGCTATGCAAGGGACTTACACATTTGGAGGGTTTCGTGGTCATCTGTAACACTCTGAGCGATCTATTCTTCGCCCTTACCGTTGCTGTCCCCCACTTGGTTGGGATCTTGACACATTGATGATATGTGGAAGGAACCGCCTTAATGTTGTGGATCCATGGACGACCCAATATGACGTTGTATGAGGACAAAGAGTCAATCACACAATATTTCTCAAACGAGGTCACTCCTTCGACGTACGTTGGCAAAGTGATCTCTCCCAAGCTATGCTTTGTTTCTCCACTGAAGCCAACCAAGACGCTGGACCTCTTCGTAACATCTGACTCCTTCAGCCCCATTCCTTCCAGCGCACTCATCATTATGATATTGACAGAACTGCCACCATCTACTAGAACTCGCCTGACCAGACAGGTCCCAATCTGCAGCTTGATCACCAGCCCATCATGGTGTGGCCCATGCACTCCTTCCAGATCTGACTCGTCGAAGGTGACCGGCTGGATAGACTCTGGCGACTTCTTTGAGGGTCTCTGCCGGGTCTCCACTGCTGGCGCTTGGCGGCAGAATAGGTTAGTCCACAAATATCAGAACCACCAGAAATGAATTTTACCTCGTGTGTTACAGGGGGTGGTTGATCTCTTGGCTGCTCACGCTTCTCCTTGAACCGTTTATTTCCGGGCAGGATATCCTTTAGGTATCCATTCTTGAGCAGATGAGCCACCTCTCTCCTCAGAGCTATGCACTCCTCGGTTGTATGGCCAATATCCGCATGATACTCGCACCACTTAGTTGTATCCCTCCTTGGGTTTGGTTTCTCGTTCGCTTTAGGCCACCTGACCGCTGCACCTAGCTTGTCCATCTTGCAGAGGAGTCCTGAAGAGTCCACCGAGAAGCAGTACTCTGAGATTGGCGGAGGTATCCTGGGCTGCTCCGTCTGCTCCTCCACTGCATTTGCCTCTTTCCTGACCGGTCTCTGGTATGGAGCTGACCTGTTGTTTCCACGCTGGACCGGGGCTTTACGTGAGGTCCTTTCGGTGTCCTGGTAACGCGACCTGAACTGCTGGTCCTCTTCTACCCTGATCTGAGCTAACGTCTTGGCCTGCACATCCTCAAAGGTAGAACAGGGATAACGGGTTAGTTCTATATAAAGGGTAGAATCTCTTACCAAACCTTGTCTGAAGGCTTCAATCGCTGTCCCGATGTCACATCGCGGGATAGACACTTTCTCCTTGTTGAAACGGTGCAAGAAGTCCCTGAGCGACTCGCCCTCTTCCTGGATGATCTGTCATGCGGATCGCTAGTCCGCTTCTCCAAGATCCTCTTTGCTCATGGCCCGAGCGTTGAAGAGGTTGATCAACTCTGCGAAGGTCCTGATGCTTCTGACTGGCAGGTTGATGTACCACTGCAGGGCTGGTCCAGTCAACGTTGATTCGAAACTCTTGCACATGCACGCTTCTCGCTTCTCCATGGGTATGGCAGCATTGAACATGCGCTGCCTGTACTGAGCCACATGCTCCTGAGGGTCTAAGGTCCCATCATAGAGCTTCAGATTCGGTGGAGTGTACTTCTTGGGCATTTCCACCATTGCTATGCAGTCATCAAAGGGAGAGTCTGCATAGCTGTCTGGCGTAGCTGTCTGGCGTAGCTGTCTCTATCGGTGGTGGAAGTCCTGGAACTTTGCGCACCAACTCTGAGAGTTTACCCACCTCGTGCATCATGTATTGCATCACCTGTGCGGCTGTGATAAACACGGATCTTCCTTTGTTCGGTACGTTTACGGCTGATGCGGTGGAGGACCACCTGCAGCAGCATTCTCCTGGGGAATCTCTCCGGTGTTCACGGGTGTACTCTTGGATGACCCTGCACCAGAGGAGAAAATAGAAAAGTCAATTTGTTTGATCACATCCGAGAATGGAGTATCTGGTTGGATCTGAGATCCTGTGGCTTTTTTCTGAGAGGAAGTATCCAGTTGCTTTTTCAGCGTAGCCTCGGCTTCCTTCAGACGTGCATTCTCTGTCTGGGCATCCACCGCAGCTTGCTGGGCATCCGACGCTGCTTGCTTGGCTTGCTCTAACTCTGCCTGGAGTTTCTGGAGAAGCTCAGTGTTCTGATCTGCCATCTCTAATTCTTCTGAAAGTGAAAGAGCTTTTTTTTTTTTTTTTTTTTTTTTTGGAGATGTGAAAAGGGGTTTTGATGGATTAATAAACTAATATCCCCACAGACGGCGCCAAACTGTTCGGGGTGATTTTCTCACTCTAATCGTATTTAGTAATTTTGGGTTTATTAGTATTATCCTTAATATATGTTTAGTGAATATCGACTTTGATTATGTATGAAAGAAAGCGAAAATAGGAATGATGTAAGTAAGGTAAAGACACACGAAATTATTTACGTGGGAAAAACCCTTAGAAGTAAGGGAAAAACCACGGGCACCAAGTCAGGAGAGGATTTGCACTATGATTCGGACAGAACGTACAAAACAGACAGAGGTTCCAGACTACCAGTATACAAACGAGAGTAATTTCAATGAATTTAGAGTATTGAGTATGAGTTTAGCAGTAGTTGATTAGTCCCCTGAATTATGACTTCTTTCCCTTTTATAAGCTTCCATCAACGGCTTTATTTGGTTGTTTAATGATCCCTTGATTCTTGCTCGGCATTAACTTCCTCCTTGTTCTTCTCCTGTAACGTCTAAGCTGTGTAACTGCCTTCTTGAATGAGTCAAATCTTCCCTTGAGCATAGCTGATTCGTTTGTTGTCCAGGTTCATTCTTCCAACGTTACTTTGTGTTTCTCTTTGGCGGGCTTCCTCTTCTTGGCCCCTATCTGTCCTTGGCCCACTACACCTTCGAGCTTGACCTTCGTTGACCATGCCGTCCTTGGGTCTTGGCTTTTGTTGACCTAATCCCTCTCTTTGACTTGGGCCTTTGTTTTGTATATTGGGCCCACGTGGGTATTTTGGGCCTAACAATGTACATATGCTCTGGTTTGGAGAGCCATTGGTATAGACTGTGATGTTCCAGGAAGTTGGCAGATTGTTCTTCAGATTTATAACAGGGTAAAATGACCGCATATAAGTTGGGAACTTTTTTTTTTATTTCGGCTAATTGTACCGGAAGCACGCCTTCTATGCTGAAAATTATGTTGTACTGAAAGTTGCAAAGTTGTTTTACTATTTAACCCAAGAGAATCTTTCATGAGAAGATGTTATAAAGGCATAAGAAAAGTTAAAGTCGGTCGAGGAACCTACAGAGAGTACCGACGCTCTATCCAGTGAGCTACATGGACTTTTTTTTTTTGGGTTATGTTATAAGAATAATTCAAACTAAGCTCGTTCTTCTCGTTTTAATCTAAACTAACGTTTAACTCAAAATAATCTGAACTATCCATCATTTAACTTGTATTGAACCAACTCATGACTGACTTGTTATTGCCTGTTTTTCAACCGGTAATAACATGGGCCATTTTTTATTCTATTTTTTTTATTACTTTTTTTATTTTGCATTTCTCTTTCTTCTCCTTACTTCTTCTCTGCAATTTTCAACCCTCTTCTTCCGTCTTATTTTTTGATTTTTGATTTTCTTCCTAATTTTAATCTCTTAATTATTTTTCATGCACTAATAATAAAATATAAAATTATAAAATCACGGTCTTCAACTTCAATTTGGTCTTCAACTCCTATTTTTCATGCACTCCATCCACTGCTTTGGTCTTCAACTCCAATTTATCATGGTGAGGGAGGGGATAGGGCGGCTGGGCGAGTTCGGTGAGGAAGGGACAACGCCGTCACCGACAATGGTAGGAGACGGGGACTGCCAGTCCGAGGGTGGGGCATGGACATAGTTCATGGCCATCAGTCCATCATGGAGCCATGGTGGTTTCGATTTTTTCTAATTTTAATTAATATTAATGTTCGGGGTGATTTTCTCACACGGTTCGATTAAGTGATTGTGGATCTACTAGTACTATCCTTTAAGTCGTTTTTTAGTGGTGATTTATGCGATTGAGTTTGAACGTATAAAAGATAACAAAAGTCGAACAAGACACACGATATGTTACGTGGGAAAAACCCTTAAAAGTTAAGGGAAAAACCACGGGCGCCAAGCCAAGAGAGGATCTTCACTAGTTCTGGAATAACAGGTACAGAGTCTGGACCAACTGGTACAGGATTTAACAAAGGCGTAAAATAATTTTAGAGTGTTTAGTTGCTTGTGAAATGCGTTGAGAGTAGTGTGCTTGCGTTCAATGATAACTCATGCCCTTCTCTTCTGAATTCTCTTGCTTTTATAGTGTTCCTAGGTCCAACGTCTCTTTCCTTGGTTGTAGGTAACTTCCCCCTTCTGGTTCTCCAACAGCTTCTATCTTCACGGCTCTTGTTTCTGCATGCTTGACTAAGTCTTGCAACGTCCACTTCTAGGGTTGCTGTTCGTATATCTGGGCTCATTCATAATGACTTCCTTTTTGTTGGGCTCGGCCCATCTTGGGTTTTCCTCTCCTGACCTGTGCCTTTGTTTTGTCTGTACCGCCTGGTGCCGTCTGTAGTTTCTGGACCTGAAACTAGATCTTGAACTCTGTCTGGACCTGGCCGAGGGTCCTGGACCAACCTGTACAGGTCTGGACCAGCTCGATTTTCTGGTCCCAACAGTTTGTCCCCCATCTCCTTGCCCTTTAGTCCTGAACTGGGGGGGTGAGGAGATGCTTCCGTTCTTCTTTCCTGTCCCAGGCTGAGCCTGGTCTAGGCTTCTTCTGTTTTGCTGTGCGTCTGGTCCTGGGTCCTGCTCTTTGTAATTAATGTGGTAGTTGTCTTTTCGTGGAGAGTTGCGCCCTATTTTGGCGCTCAATGCACTGCACATCAGTCGTGGGTCACATCAAGTCACTTCGCGCGCTTATTTTTGTAAAACCATCCAACTTCTTTTTGTTCCTTCTATATATACCCTTGTTTTTTGTTTCTTTCTCTCTCTATCTCGCTCTTTTCTCTGATTTCATTTGTTTTGTAACCTAAAATCCTTCGAAAAACCCCAAATCAATTTGCAAAAACCCTAGCTTTCTTTCTTCTTCTCCTATTCTGACCATGGCTTGTAATGATACCGGTCCTTTCACAGCGATTTCCTTCTCTCATGGCAACTCCATCTTTCAAGCGACTGACTTGATCAAGGACATCAATATCTATCCCAACTTGCTTGCCCAAGGGGCCGAGGCGAGACTCAAAGGAGAAGGTAAAATCCCAGAATGCGCCAAGGTTTGGGCCCCAGAGACGAAAGATGTCAGGGTAGATTGGGTAAGCCCTGGGTGGTTTTCGATTTTTGAGTCTTCCTTCAGGTTTGGTGCCACTTTCCCACTTTGCCCCTTGATGAGTGCTTTCTTGGGTACTGTTCAAGTGCCGCCCTGTTAAGTTATGCCTTCTGTTTGGCGATTGATCCATGGGATTGATTCCCTTTGTCGGAGATATGGGGTTGAGATTCAGCTTGCTGATATAAGGAATACTTATCGTCTGCGAATGCACAAGCAAAGGAGAGTTCACTTTCGTCTAAGAGACAGGTGCCAGCCTCTCATGGGTCGCCTAGATGCGGGCGACGAAAGAAACTGGACCAGCTATTATATGTTTATTAGGAGCAACTCCCTGGGCCCCAACGTCTGGGCGCCTGAGTTCTCTTTGAAGGGGACTGGTATGTGTCCTGAGCTTTTGCTTTTCTGTTTGTTTTGTTCTTGCATGTGCTTCTTTGTTTCAGGTTTGTTGTGTCTTTGTAGTTTCTGATTGGATCCCCACTCCTGATGACCCTGAGTCAAGGAAGAGAATCGAGGCGTTCTTGAGGTTACCTGCAAGTAAACGAAGCTGGCCCAAATGTATGAATCCTGACGACGATGATGACGATGTTGTTGAGGTTGTCTCTCATCCTGAGGGGGAAGGAGGTGATGAGGATGGTGAGAGTGACGAGGATGAAGAGGAGAATGAGGAGGAGGCTGGAGATGAAGAAAGCGTGAAATCTGGGAGCGAGGTTGTTGGTGGGAGTGGTGCAGGCGCAGCAGACCAGATACCCATCCATGTTACCCCGTTGAAGTCTATACCTCCTAGAACTGGTGGCCATCCCATCTTGACCCCTCTGCGAATTCCTGGCATGGGCCAAAGCTCTGTGCCCAGCGCTGTTACTGGTACTGACATATTCTCCCTGACTCATGAATTGATTCATATGCCCTTCCTGCGTAACCTGTTTCCTGCTATGTTCCCACCGATCCCGCAAAAACCCTTTACGCCCATGGTTCTTTGTCGCGGCTCGGATTACCGCAGCTCGTGAGGCTGTGAAGTCTGGCGGTAGCCCTATTCCAGCTGCTAGTCTGGTGGCCCCCTTCTCTGAGTCTTCCAAGAGGAAGGCGCCAGAAGGGTCCGCACAGTCTACCAAAATGGCCGCTGGGTCTTCTGAACCTTCGCCTGACCAGAAAAAGAGGAAGAAGGGGAAGTTACCTCAAATGAACCCTGTGCTTTCGATACCTCTGCACTCTCAAGGCCAATCTGAGTATGTTTCCTTGGGGAAATCCCTGAGTGAAAACTTCGCTACTCATCCATCGCACTCTTTGCCCTAGAGCTGTCTTTGGCGCTAAAATGGTGGGTCTTTGTGCCCAGGTTTGTACTTCTTCTTATGGTCTTGGTTTTGTCCAGGGTCTCCTTTGGTATGGTTCTGATTTTCTGTTCTTTTGTTTGCAGTTGCTACTCATGTCTGCTAGCCTTGGCTCTACTGTGCCAATCTTGGAGAGTGGTAGGGGCAGGGCTGAGGCTGAAAATGAAGCGCTTCATTCTTCCCTCGAGGCCGCTAAGAAGGAGCTTGAGAGTGTCAGCTACCGTTGCGAGAGGATGGCCAGATTGAATAAGACCAACTTTGAGAGGATCCAGCAGCAGGATACCCTGGTTGCGAAGTTGACCCAGGAGATCGAGGGGCTGAGGGCTGATGTTAGTCAGCACAATGCTGTTCAGGCTGACCTGAGTGTGTTCTTGTGGATACCCATATCCGTACCCTCCCAAACAAAACCCTGTGATGTATCACGGACTTTTATTACGCATGCTTTAACGTTGACTTAAACGGTTCTAACTAATGTCGAATTCATTTTGAGTCGTTTGAAATGTTAAAATGGTTTAGGTCGCTTCACATCACACTTAAATAAACGTTCATTTTGTCCATTTGGAGTCTAGCTTGGTCCTCGTCCTGCTTCATTTGGCATGAGCTTCGCATTTGCACTACAATTAGCCCTTTTTACATTAACAAGGTCTAATTCAGCATTCCTAAATTCCTAAATTTAGGCCCGGTGGTTAGAACTCCCCTTTAGCCTCCTCTTACACAAAATATAGCCTCACGGGTTAGCTTATTTCACAAAATGCTACAAAATACACCCTTTTCATTTTTCCGAGTCTCGGGCCCAAAACCGAGCCTAAACCCGCCTTTGGCCCGCACTCCAAAGCCCTCAACCCTCAAAAATATCTTGGAGAGCCCTCCATACAGCCTTCTTGACGTGCAAGTCAAAGATTATACCGTATCTATCCAAACCGGATTAAGGAAATACGAAATCACGAAGTTAAAACCAGCCTGTCAAACCGCATGTCACCATGCGGTTATATGTGGTAACCGCATAGCCTTATGCGGTTACCCCACCAAACCGCATAAGGCTATGCGGTTTCACAGCTTGGTTTTATCCCGTGTTTCCTAATTTCTCTCGGCTATTCTCCTATATATACCTCCCTATGCACGACCTATTCTCACAAGTTTTCCACACAAGAAAACCCTCTCTTCTCACAACCTCTCTTCTTAGTTTTAGCACCCACACATGGGTCCCACAAAATATACCGTCTAGCACGGTATACACCTAAATACATCCACAAAAGCCTCACGCACTCAAATCTTTGAGTTCAACACACCATCCCGTGTTGAATTCATCCTCCTTTTTAGTTCAAGAAGCGGCTCGCCAGATCTGAGCGTCGGGACAAGGTAGGTACCGATCCACTTGGATCAAAGCTTTTTCTTATTTTCTATGGACTAACAAAGGGACTACACTCTAGCGCCCCGGCTTTGGCACCCGAGCGCGCTTGCCTTCCAAGTGTTCTTATTACTTCGGGTACACTCCATATCCGATGACACGCCAAAGTCGCATAAGCAACCGACCTTATAAAATAAACCAATGGACAATTGAACTTTATTTTATTTGCATGCATCTTGCACCCTTTCTGTCTTGCATTAAAATCAACTTAAACAATGAATTCGACCTTTAACTGAACCGTATTCGTTAACAAGTTAAACATGCTAAACTGAGGGTTTTAATCAATCTTTTTGCATCTGCATCTGCATTCTTTTACAAACTTATCGCACTTGTACGTAGCGATAACATTAGCTCAAACATCATCTTACATGGATTGTTCTAGGTCAGTAGAGGCTATTTTTACATAGGCTTTTCTAAAAGGTTTTCATAAATCATTATTTGATTAACTCTTTTTCTAAAGTACCCTCACCCCGAATCCAATCTGGTTTCACAAGCCTTAGATCTAGGGGTGTCGGCGTGCTCCAAAATCTAGGACATGTTTTTAACTTAGAACATGGTAGCAGGTTCCTATTTTCCGCGATAAATAGGTGGCGACTCCATAACAGTTCTTAAAGGTTTTTCCAACTTAATCTTTTTTAACTTTAAAATCCGCCCTTAAGCAAGACGCCGAGTTGGGTCCGATCCCGGGTTCCACAGTTTGGCGACTCCGCTGGGGACATCTTATTTTTAAAAATTAAAAACTAGCTTTTTCTTTTTAAAAATAAAGAGGTGAAACTTGAAAGCCTTGAACAATCCAAGTATACATATTTGAGCTATGCACATTCGTTTAGAGTCCATTCCTTTTGGAATCTAGGCACCCTTTGCACCCTTGAGAGGTGGTTCCAACACGCAGGCTTGTCCACTCGATAAAGCACGTGCAGGACTAACTTTCCTCTCTCCCCTCCACGGCTTGCAGTAGCGACTATCTCGACCGCCCGGTTCCCTCTAGAAAACCTATCGCCCGCGTAAGGAAATAGAGGGGTTAAGTATCTGCCAAAGCGTACTCGAGGTAGTTGGAGGTGTACCCGACTGACCCTTTCACCCTTTGAGTCATACGTACAAGTTCGAGGCCATGCACTCCATGGTCTTTTTCAAAACGAGCATATGCATTCATATCTTCGAAAACTCGCTTAAAACGTTTCAAAGATAAATGAACCTAACATCTAACACCTTTTCAAACAAAACTATCGCGAATTTTTGAAACAATCTTTTTCAAAACTTCCCTTTTTCACTAACAAGCAAAAACCCGAGCAAGGATTAAAACCCGAGCTCGTGGATTTCAATCCCCTAGGTCATACGGCCTAGTCTCTACATTTAACATCCTCGGTTCGACTTGCTAACCGCTCTCGAGCCGAATCCTTCCTCTTTTACACATCCGACTCGAGCTCACCTCGGTAAATCACCGACATCGGTTCGACGGATGCAAAGCAAAATATTTTAACATCGAGACGAGATGTGCGCACGCATCCTCGCCTCAAAAGCTTCCTTTAGCTAAACTTTTCCAAAAACGACCTTTTTCAAGCTTAAAAGGTCTCCCTAAACAAAGAAATGAGCTAATCATGAACGCTTAAAATGAACGTTGAATCTAATAGGACTAACTAGATACACGTCACACAAACCAATCCATTCTCAACATCCTCGACTCGACTAGCCAACCGTTCACGAGTCAAATCCTTTCCATGCATCTAGGCTCGAGCCCTTAACGATGAACCGTTAACATGGGCTCGACGAATGCAAATCAAACACATTTCAACGTCGAGACAAGATCCGCACACGCGTTCTCGCCTCAAAGACTTCTTAGGCACAACATTGCTCCTAAAGCAATACACTCTCATTTTGAAAAAGCTCTCTTCAAAAATCTCCTCACTTCTACAAAACAAACAACACACTCTCATTTTTGAAATAAACTCTTTTCAAAATCCTCTCATTTTTACGAAGCAAACAACACACTATCATTTTTGGAAATAAACTCTTTTCAAAAATCTTCACACTTTTACAATACAATCAATGACATTCTCATCTTTGAAACAAACTCTTTTCGAAAATACCCGTGTTTTCTGCAAAACAAGCAAACCCTTTCATTTTGAAATAATCACAACAAACACCTTTCGAGGTTCTGGGTCGAACCAAATAGTCCTCCACTATCTCGATTCAACCCACTAAGCATTCTTCACAAATCACTCGAGAATAATCATTACATTCCCGAATCCTCTCTAGGCACGAGTGGAATACATGGCCCTCGGCCATCGCAAGCCATTTATCTCAAAGCATTTTCATAAAGCAAAACCCAAGAATCTCATCGCATTCTTGGAGACCTTTTCATTCTGAGCGGCTCGCGGCCCTTCATGTTTTTGAAATAACTTCTTTCAAAATTTCTGAGTCAAATCAGCTAGTCTATACCTAGTTTGATTCGACCCAATCGCAAATCTCTTCAACCGTGCGGGAATAGTCACTACATTCCCGAGACCTTTCAAAACGTCAATGGCTACATGACTCACGGTCATCGTACGCCAATTCCTAGCAAAAAAATTTTCAAATAAAGCACTTTACAAATCTCTTTGGGCCAAACGACCCAAAATCGACCCGATTCAGCAAAAATCATCTTTTACAAGCAAACAAAACCCGAGAATGGCCAAGCCCAATCTCGTGGACTTTTCATCGGACCAAATGATCTTGGCCCAATTCCTCTTAAGCAAAACATGTGGACGCGTAAACCCGTCCATATCCCACCTCAACATCTATAACCCAACTAGCTTATCGCTATCATAGGTTCACTCTAAACAATTCTATCGCAATCTACAACCGGCCCACAACGATATACCGTTAACTTGGGCCAATCGCACTCTTCAAGGTCAAGCCAGAAACGTGTCAACACGTCTCTAGTTCAAACACTTTCCAAACCTTTTGTCAAAGCACGACAAACTACTTTCGCAAAATCCTCATCACGTTTTTGAAATAACTTTTTCAAAATCCTTCCTTCAAACCGAATGGCCCATAGTCATGACGGTTTGATCTAGACTCTTGATCTCTTCAAAACACCCGAGAATAATCACTTTATTCTCGTGACATTCCAAAACATAAATGAACTACATGACTCACGGTCATTGTAAACCATTTATTACCAAGCACGTTCAAATCCGAGAGTGGTGACCCATTCTCGTGGACCTATTCTCAAAAACAAATCTAACGGCTCACGGCCGCTAAACATCTCTTTCAAAATAAACATTCTCGAAATCCATGGTTCAAATGGCCTACCGCCATTTTAATCCAAACATCTCTTTTCACAAGACAACAAAACCTAGGAATGAACTAGCATCATCCCGCAAATCCCTCACGGTTAGACCAAGTGGCTCATAGTCGCTTTAATCTAACCCTCTTTCAAACCGAATGTATGAAAACGAGTATAACCGTCTTCATCACATCTTCAAACACCCTTGATTCGGATAGCCTATCGCCACTCCGAATCGATTCACACTTTCACCGACAAGCCACTAACACGAGCTTATCGGATTTGATTTCGAAATGCTTTTTACATCGAGCCAAAATGTGACAACACATTTTGCTCAACAAAACATCCCGCCACTAAAACAAAACTTTTGCAAAATCAAAGACAAATCTAAGTATGCATGAGCCAAGTCCCGATGCGAGCATCAACCCCATCCGAGACATGTGCGTCTCGAGCACCCAGCGAAGAATCCATCAAGGCGCCACCGACGATCTCACGGATCTCCTCAAGAAATTCGAGTCTTTTCAATACGGGTCGAGTTTTTAAGCATTGAGTCAAACTCTGTCAGTCTAGGGCAATCGAGTCTTCGACGTACGACATTTTTAACAAATCGATAATGGAATAAGTTTGCCTACAACCCAGCTTCCTTTTTACACATTTTTCCCATAAAAAAGAAACACAATTGTACACCAACATACATTGCATCCCAGGAACAACTATCCTAGGGAGATCTAGGCGAATGCGAAGGTCCAAGTCAACTACGTCAAGGACACAAAGACAAGAAAGCTTCCGACGACTAAACACCTAAGGTTCACTAGTCTGCTTGTGGTCTACTACTCCGCTGCTTTTGGAGGAGGATCCATTAATTTGGAGCTCCACAGTGGTCATGAATTTGACCGCGACCAAAAGTACGAGTATTCCTGGATCGTCCTCCGCGTACTCGATCGCGTGCCTAATAAGCAAACGAACTTGTCAGAGGAGCCCGCGTGATAGACACACGATCACGAGTGACCACCGAGCCTCAGAGTTTAGCAAGGTCCGAGCTCAAGCCCAAGCTACATAGGGCGTAGGATATTATCAAACCAAACGGGAATACAAGGTTTAAAGGTCAAAAACCAAAGTCACCAAAAAGCAAAAGTCTCAAAAGCTCCAGAACAAGGGGCAAAACAACTAAGCAAAAAGCTTAAGAAGTCAACAAGCTTAGAAATCAATAAGCGAGGGGCCGAAACCCCAAAGGCAAGAAGTACCGAAGCCCAGAAACGAGTGGCCAGGTCTTTGAAATTCCAAATTGAAGACAATACAGAAGTAGCAAGCAACCAGCCTAGATCAACTAAGGAGAACCCATCCTTAGGATGCAATGTATCAAGGTCAAACACATAAACACCCCTTGGACCGGCGGGTCGTTAAACACGCACCTCTTTACAAAACACAATACACCTCTTGGACCGGCGAGTCCTTAAACACGCACCTTTCCACAAAAACAAACACCCTTTGGACCGGCGGGTCCCTAAACACGCACCTTTCCACAAAAACAAACCCACCTCCCAGACCGGTGGATCCTTAAACACGCACCTTTCCACATAAACACCTCATGCACGCCCTTAAACACCCCTTTCGGAACTACGCTAGGTTTGATTCCGTAACCACGGATACGTAGGCCGCTCTGCCGAGCTCAACCAACCTTTTACAAAAATCCACAAAATATTCCTCGTCCAAAGCTTTCCATGCTAAGGATGTGTCCACAAAAATTCACAAAGCTCAAAGGCAAACTATTTCTTTATCGAGGCGACTAAAACGAATTAAATCGAGGCAAAGTTGTCATAGACTTAGGAGTAGTACTACGCTTTTGGGTCTAACAACTTTTTGCAGAACAATGACATCCCACCGCAGACAAGCAAGCACCACCTGGGCTCCACCAACGCACGTGTTCCCGAACATGGCATCCATGCAACCGTCGAGTCTCAAATCACGCATACGATTCGTCTCTACTTTGCAAACTTTTCGGCATTTTAAGCATCGAGTCACACGTCGAGTCAATCCTCTTCCAATCAAGCAATTTAGCGACATTTAAACCGCTCCTTTCAAAAACTCTCCAGTTTTCAAAACGCTCCCACGGAACGACGCGCTTTTTCAAACTTACACGAGGCAATGCACCCTCAAATTAGCTAATCACCTTTCAAAATTAACCCAATACTCGAGTTAATATGAAAGCACTTTGCAATTCACTTTTTGCAAACACACCCTTTCGCAAACAAAATGTACCTTTCGAAAATGCATCTCAAATCCTTGAAATGCATCTCGAATCTTCGAAGTCTAAACTTTTCCAAAAATTTAACTCGGCACTCGAGTTAATACATTTTGAGAAACAGCATTCTTCGAATTTAACTCACTCGAGTTAACACATTTTGAGCAAAAGCTCTTTCGAACTACGCCGGTTTGATTCCACGTTCGTGGATACGTAGGCAGCTTACGCAAAGCACAACCGAACCTAGCACTACACCCCACTCCGTGTTGAGATTCTACCGAATTCTCATCCTCGACAACTGGGGGCTTTTCAACCTTTGCACTCAAATGACCCTCCACGGTCTTCACAACTCTAGCTTAAGCTCACAACGTCAAAACACTCCTTCATCTTGCATGAGGCCTTACAACCGACATTTCTAACATTCATTTTTAAAGCTCATTTCGACAACTAAAATGAATCTTTTACAAAAATGTTTTTTTCAACAAAAAGCTTTTTAATCCAAACATCCCAATCGGGAATCATTTCACTTTCAAATTCAAGCCTACTAACTACGCAGGTACACGGAAGCACAACACAGCACGGAAGCGAAAGGCGACGAAAGCAACTACAAAGTTCAAGCCAAGCTACAACAAACAGTCATGTAAACAAGGGTTCACACAATCCTTATTACACAAGCATACTAATACAACTAAGGGTGAAGACGACGGTACTCGTCAAAGTCTACTGAACCCGAGCCACCTCAGCACGACCCTGATACAAATTGAATCGCTTTGCTCATCGCTACATTCTTCTCCACTTTGCCTTAATTTCAATCAAATTAAGCCAAACTACGGGGGAAAATTCAAAACCAAACACCATACTCTTCATTTTGACTCAGTTTTCATTCAAAACTTAGTCAAACTCGAGGGGGTAATCCAAAAACTCCTCCTCCTGATACACGCCTTACACTTTGACTCAGTTTTCATCCAAAAACCTAGTCGAACTCAAGGGGGTAATCCAAAAACACCTTCATCCTAATACAACCCATAGCCTTTTACATAGTTTGATCATCGCTATATTCCATACCTCGATCAAACTGGGGGCTTACATACACCGGCACCATGACCAAGACAACTGGGGGCTGACGCTTCCTGTCAAGGATCAAGCCTTTACAACATCAAACCTTCACAACGAAAAATGGGATAATTTTTCGCATTTTCGAAGACACCCTTGCTATAAATACCCACATCAACATAAGCATCTACGGTTGAGCGACACCTCCAGAACCGCTACAAACATGAACATGCACACTAAAAGCATAACACTTTCATGTGTGCATCAGACAAGCAACACTCGAACGTAGGTCCAAGCACCAAGCACCCTAACATATCCAAGAAACATCCCAAGCACCATGCATTCCAAGTCCAAGAGACATGTATCATACGAATCCACACGAATCGCAATGATACCACGTCTCATGGTCGAAGCAAGCAAAATTGAAGATCTCGAAAGGAAAATCGCGAGTTCGAATATTTCCGGATTTGAAACCGCGACATGTGCGAATGAGTTCACGCTTGAAGTCGCCAATTGATAAGGGATTCCCCGGAAGAGTCACTAGTCTACAGGCAATTTCCAGAGCATGTTTTGTTCCACGTTTTTCCCCTCATTTTTCTTCATACACGCAAGCTTCCTTGGTTAAGGCGTCACCTACAGTCCGCCATACTCGTGTGCTAAGCATTTAATACACGGTACAGAAGCAGAAACACGAACACTCTTCACGAGTCCTTACACCCTCTTACACGTCCCTGTGGAGTATCGCTTCCTCCCCATGGAGTCCACACACCTATACAGACATTTCCTACGGAGTCCAAGACATACCCTTCGACTTCCCCAGCGAATCACTAACATAAACACCAAGCGTCTGCATCAGCACATTCAGCACATCCAAGCAATTACACGAAGCCATACACTTGAGCACATACACCTTCCTCGGACCATAATCCCGGCGAATATACACCTGCACCCCTAACAAGACGAAACACCATCACTCTCCCAAACAACCACAACTACACCTACGCTCCTCGGCGAGACCATACATATACACCCTTCCCCAGCAAACTAGTACTTCTCCAGCAAATACTACACTAAGCACCTGCGCTCCTCGGCGAGACCCAGTTCAACATCAACAGCGGCCTCAGCAACGACAACGGCACTACACGACAACGAGCATTTACATCACCTTCTCCTCAACGAAAGGCAATCATATGCAACTACGACTACATAGACACTCCTCGACGAGCCCAAGCATAAGCACTCTGCAATATACACCTAACTCCAAGCACTTCACTCTACATAGACGCTCTTCGGCGAGTTCAAGCATCACACGGACGCTCTTTCACGAGATCAACACCTACACCTACACCTACATAAGCACCCCTACTCAATTATACACCTCACGCATACCCAAACACCTTACAAGCACATGCACCCCTGCACTTCAGCCCCTTATACACACGCAATACGAAGACATTACAAGCACCAGCACCAGGCATCCAACGATACCCAGCATATACAAAGGTAACGACAGTACAACAAGCACGACGAAGACATCCAGCAGGCCGGCAGGCCCTTACAGGTATGCACGGACCGCCACGTCCTTAAAATGCGCACGTCCCTCCCCGCTTAGCCCGGTTCGAAGTCCTCGTCTCACCCATGGACACATGCTTCGTTCTGCTGACTATATCGAGACTGTAATGGTCCGGATATGGTCGAAGGAGTTTGACTAGCGCTCTAGTCCGAGCTCAGTCAAACTGGGGGCTCTGTGGATACCCATATCCGTACCCTCCCAAACAAAACCCTGTGATGTATCACGGACTTTTATTACGCATGCTTTAACGTTGACTTAAACGGTTCTAACTAATGTCGAATTCATTTTGAGTCGTTTGAAATGTTAAAATGGTTTAGGTCGCTTCACATCACACTTAAATAAACGTTCATTTTGTCCATTTGGAGTCTAGCTTGGTCCTCGTCCTGCTTCATTTGGCATGAGCTTCGCATTTGCACTACAATTAGCCCTTTTTACATTAACAAGGTCTAATTCAGCATTCCTAAATTCCTAAATTTAGGCCCGGTGGTTAGAACTCCCCTTTAGCCTCCTCTTACACAAAATATAGCCTCACGGGTTAGCTTATTTCACAAAATGCTACAAAATACACCCTTTTCATTTTTCCGGGTCTCGGGCCCAAAACCGAGCCCAAACCCGCCTTTGGCCCGCACTCCAAAGCCCTCAACCCTTAAAAATATCTTGGAGAGCCCTCCATACAGCCTTCTTGACGTGCAAGTCAAAGATTATACCGTATCTATCCAAACCGGATTAAGGAAATACGAAATCACAAAGTTAAAACCAGCCTGTCAAACCGCATGTCACCATGCGGTTATATGTGGTAACCGCATAGCCTTATGCGGTTACCCCACCAAACCGCATAAGGCTATGCGGTTTCACAGCTTGGTTTTATCCCGTGTTTCCTAATTTCTCTCGGCTATTCTCCTATATATACCTCCCTATGCACGACCTATTCTCACAAGTTTTCCACACAAGAAAACCCTCTCTTCTCACAACCTCTCTTCTTAGTTTTAGCACCCACACATGGGTCCCACAAAATATACCGTCTAGCACGGTATACACCTAAATACATCCACAAAAGCCTCACGCACTCAAATCTTTGAGTTCAACACACCATCCCGTGTTGAATTCATCCTCCTTTTTAGTTCAAGAAGCGAAGCTCTGCCCAGATCTGAAGCGTCAGGACAAGGTAGGTACCGATCCACTTGGATCAAAGCTTTTTCTTATTTTCTATGGACTAACAAAGGGGACTACACTCTAGCGCCCACGGCTTTGGCGCGAGCGCTTGCCTTCCAAGTGTTCTTATTACTTGGTACACTCCATATCCGATGACACGCCAAAGTCGCATAAGCAATCGAGCTTATAAAATAAACCAATGGACAATTGAACTTTATTTTATTTGCATGCATCTTGCACCCTTTACATCTTGCATTAAAATCAACTTAAACAATGAATTCGACCTTTAATCGAACTGTATTCGTTAACAAGTTAAACATGCTAAAGCGAGGGTTTTAATCAATCTTTTGCATCTGCATCTGCATTCTTTTACAAACTTATCGCACTTGTACGTAGCGATAACATTAGCTCAAATATCATCTTACATGGATTGTTCTAGGTCGAGAGGCTATTTTTACATAGGCTTTTCTAAAAGGTTTTCATAAATCATTATTTGATTAACTCTTTTTCTAAAGTACCTCACCCCGAATCCAACTGGTTTCTGAGCCTTAGATCTAGGGGTGTCGGCGTGCTCCAAAATCTAGGACATGTTTTTAACTTAGAACATGGTAGCGAGGTTCCTATTTTCCGCGATAAATAGGTGGCGACTCCATAACGCTTCTTAAAGGTTTTTCCAACTTAATCTTTTTAACTTTAAAATCCGCCCTTAAGCAAGACGCCGAGTTGGGTCCGATCCCGGTTCCATAGCTTCTACACGCCGCGCCAGATTGAAATGATGAATGCCGATCCTGGCCCGTCTTTGCTCGGGACCTCTCTGAGATTGCCACTTTCAGCCAAATGTTTCGGGAGAATGTTCAGGCGGTGAAGTATCTTCGATTCTTGCGCGATCAGTGCAGGGGTTCTTTGGCGCAGAGCCGATTGACGCCGGGCCCTCCAATGCTGATCCTGCAGGAGAACGTACTGAAAGGATGGGTGAGTCTGATCAATGAACTGGATCTGTTGATGTTTTTTGAACAATTTTTGCATTTGCCAGGGGGGAATGTCCCCTGTAGACATTTTGGCTTGTAATTACTTAGACTTGTTTTTTGTTTAGAACTTTGCTCTTGACTCCTGTGCCCATGCACAGGCATGGGTGTACTTTTTAGGTCCTGACTTTTGACATCCTTTTGCTATGCTATGTCATGTTATGCTTTGTTATGTTTTGTCTTTGTTATGATGCGCATATAATTTGTTGTGAATTTGTGAAGTAGCATGCATGCGTTTGATAGTTTAGGCGACTTACACTTTGGGGCTCCCTTAACGGACATTACTCCCTGTCCCGTTGTTGCAGTCGTACTGGGGCTGGGGCCCTTCTTTGCTTTGTTTTTGTTTTTGCATTTGGTTCTGGTCTGGCCCAGCCGTCTGTTCTGCCTTGTCTGCACAGGAAGAGGGTCAGGACTGACCGTTGGCGTCAGCCAACGGCCCTCCGACGCTCAAGTCAGTATAGTTATATAGGATAATCTGTAAAGGAAAAGTTTTGAGTTGTGTGGGTTACCAGATGTCTTGGTCCAGGACACTTTACATGTGATAGAGCTTGAGGTGGAGTGTATTCCAGGGTCTAGGGATCATGTCTCCTTCCAGAGTCTGTAGTCTGTAGGAGCCCTTCCCTACTGCTGAATCAATAAGGTATGGACCTTCCCAGGTTGGGGCCAACTTGCCTGCAGCTTTGTCCCTTGTGTTCTGAAATACCTTTCTCAGGACCAGATCTCCAATCCTGAACATTCGTACCCTCACATTCTTGTTGTACCTTCTGGCCACAGATTGTTGGTATGCTGCTAACCTTACTGCTGCTAGATCTCTGAGCTCCTGGGCTGTATCCAGGCTGTCATGCAATAGTTCGTTATTCTCAGAAGTTGTGTTCAGCCCATACCTGATTGTTGGAACGTGGACCTCTACTGGGAGTACAGCTTCGCATCCATAAACCATTGAGTATGGAGTTTGTCCTGTTGCTCTCTTTGGTGTAGTCCTGTCTGCCCATAGCACTAGTGGCAATTCTTCAACCCATCTTCTTTGCTTCTCCATCAGCTTCTTCTTGATGCAACTGATCACAATCTTGTTGCTGGACTCAGCCAGTCCATTTGCTTGAGGGTATCTTGGTGCAGATGTTACCAAGTTGATGTTCCACTTTGTGCAGAAAGCTCTGGTCTTTTTTCCCACGAATGCAAGCCCATTGTCACACACTATCTCTGAAGGAATCCCATACCTACTGATGATGTTCCTCTTTATGAAAGCGATCACTTCTTTTTCTGTGACATTTTTGTATGCATCTGCCTCTATCCACTTGGAGAAGTAGTCTGTCATTGCTAGCATAAACACCTTCTGCCCTGGAGCCATTGGTAGTTTGCCAACTAAGTCCATGCCCCATTTCATAAATGGCCATGGTGCTGATATTGAGTGCAGGTTCTGTGCAGGTTGATGTATCTCTGGACCATGCCTTTGGCAGGCGTCACACTTTGTGGCATATTGGATGCTATCTGTTTTCATTGTGGGCCAGTAGTAGCCCATTCGTAGCATTTTGTTAACCATGCTTCTACCACCTGTGTGATTTCCACAATGTCCATCATGTATCTCTGATAAGATCTTGTCCCGACAGTCGGGTTCTAAGCGTATGAGTCTGGCCGGATTGAAGGACCTTCTGAATAGTACGCCTTGTATGATTGTATATCTGGATGCCTTGATTCTAAATGCTCTTGCTTCAATCCTGTCTTGAGGTAGTTTGCCCTTCAGATTCTGGATCCTCATGTCCAGACATACGTTTAGTCCTGCTATTAGTGCCTCATACTCAGCTTCATTGTTGGTAGTCCTGAATTCACAGGATACAGCCTGTACTATCTTGTCCCCCTGTGGTGACTTCAGGACCACACCTAGTCCAGTACCCCTGATATTGGCTGAACCATCTGTCCAGAGTTCCCAGGTCTGCTGTTTCTGGTCCAGATGGAAGATCTCCTTTGTTACCTGCTCCTCTAGTGTGGGAGTGAAGTCAGCCACAAAGTCTGCTACTGCTTGGGATTTGATTGCTGTTCTGGGCTCATAGGATAAGTCATAGGTGCTCAATTTCACTGACCACTTTGACATACGACCTGAAAGTTCTGGTCTACACAGTACTGATCTTACAGGAACATTAGTACGAATGATAACATGATGCGCCTCAAAATATGGGCGCAACTTGGTACAAGCAACTGTTAAAGCCAAAACAAATTTTTCCAATACAGAATACCTGGTTTCAGCATCCAGAAGACTCTTACTTACATAATACACAGGATGTTCTTTGTCCATCTAGTTCTCTCACCAGGATCGCGCTTACGAAGCTTCATCACCAGGCAGTACAGACGATGACTCCCCTGGTTCTGGTTTGGATAAAAGTGGGGCTGATGACAAATACTCTTTCAGGTCCTGGAATGCTTTCTCATGCTCTGTCCCCCAGTTGAACTGCTTGTTCTTTTTCAGAAGATCATAGAATGGCTTGCACCTTTCAGAAGACCTGGAGATGAATCTATTCAGCGCTGCTACCCTTCCAGTCAGTTTCTGGACATCCTTCGAGTTCTGGGGGGACTGCAAGTTGATTATCGCTGAGATCTGCTCTGGACTAGCCTCTATGCCTCTTTTTGTCACCATATAGCCTAAGAATTTTCCTGCAGTGACACCAAAGGTGCATTTAGTAGGGTTTAGTTTCATATTATACTTTTCTAGAATCTCAAACGCCTTTTCCAGGTCCAGGATGTGGTCTTCAGCTTTCTTTGACTTCACCACCATATCATCGATGTAGACCTCCATAGTATCTCCAATTTGGTCCTTGAACATCATGTTGACTAGCTTTTGGTACGTTGCACCTGCATTCTTTAGTCCAAAAGGCATAGCCTTGTAGCAATAGATTCCCCTGCTGGTCATGAACGCTGTATGCTCCTGGTCTGGTGGGTGCATCCTGATCTGGTTGAATCCATGGCTGCATCCATGAATGTCAGCACCTCATGTCCTGCTGTGGCATCCACCATTGCATCTATGTGTGGTAGTGGAAACGAATCTTTTGGGCACGCCTTGTTCAGGTCTGTGTAGTCCACGCATACTCTCCACTTGCCATTCTTTTTCTGGACCACAACTACGTTTGCCAGCCAGTCTGGGTACATTACTTCTTTGATCATGTCCATGTCCAACAATTTCTGTACCTCCTGGTTCACAATCTCATTACGTTCTGGAGCAAACTTCCTGCGCTTCTGTTTCACAGGCTTAAAACTTGGGTCAATATTTAACTTATGCGTAATAACATCAGAACTTATACCAGTCATATCAAAATGGGACCAAGCAAAACAATGCTCTTTTTTCCTCAGAAAGTCAATTAGAGCAGGTCTGATTACCTCTGGAGCGTCGAGCAGGCGTAACCTTCTGTCAGGTCTTTCTTACGCCAAAACAATTTAAATGCCTCTCCATGCGTGGGACAGATTCTCAACAGCACTGACAGTCGCTTTAATTGCTATCACGAGGACTTACAGGCCGGAAGGTTTCGTGGTCGCCTCTGTAACACTCCTGCGATCTCCGCTTCTCTAACTCTGCTTGTCCCCTACTTTGTTGGAATCTTGATGCACTGGTGGTACGTTGAAGGTACAGCCTTGAGGTTGTGGATCCAGGGTCGCCCTAGGATCACGTTGTATGAGGATAAGCAGTCTATGACGCAGAACTTTTCGAAAGAGGTGATTCCTTCCACATAGGTTGGTAGGGTGATCTCTCCCGGTGTGCTTTGTTTCACCGCCGAACCCTACCAGACGCCGATTTCTTTGTTACGTCTGAATCTTTCAGCCCCATAGCCTCCAGCGCCTCCATCATGATGATGTTGACTGAACTGCCTCCATCTACCAGTACTCTTCTGACCATGCAGGTTCCAATCTGGACTTTGATCACTAGACCATCATGGTGAGGCCCATGCACTCCCTGAAGATCTGACTCATCGAACACAATCTCCTGGCCGACTCGTTGTCTCCGGAGTGGTCGCTGCTGCTTTTCCAGAGTCACACGCTTCGCAGCAGAGTATGTTAGTCCACAAATATCTGAACCACCAGAGATGAATTTTACCTCATGGGTTGGTGGTGGTGGAGGAAGATCTCTGGGCTCATCTCGTTCATCTCTGTTCCTCCTGTTCCTGGGCAGGATATCCTTCAGGTGACCATTCTTTAGCAGATGAGCTACTTCCCTCCTGAGAGCTATGCAGTCCTCTGTGGTGTGCCCAATATCAGAATGGTACTCACACCACTTGGTTGTGTCTCGCCTTGGATTTGGCTTCTCACTCGCTTTTGGCCATCTGACTGCTGAGCCCAACTTGTCCAGCTTGTTGATCAGACCTGGGAGATCTATAAAGAAGCAGTACTCTGAAACTGGAGGTGGAACCCTGGGTGCATCGGTCTGTTCATCCACGGCGTTTGCCTCGCCGCTGGTGGCCTCGATACGGACCCGATCCTGTTCTTTGTCTTGTTGGGTGGTGACTTTGCGTTGACCGCCTTACAGTCCCGTAACGTGCCACTGGCTGGTCCTCCTCTACCCGATGCGGGCCAGAGCCTTAGCCTGCACATCCTCAAAGGTAGAACAAGGGTAGCGAGTTAGTTCAACATAAAGATCAGAATCTCTAACCAAACCTTGCCTGAAGGCCTCAATGGCCGTGCCGATGTCACATCTAGGGATGGACACTTTCTCCTTGTTAAAGCGGTGCAAGAAGTCCCTTAGTGACTCGTTCTCGTTCTGGATGACTCGGTACAGGTCACTGGTCTGCTTCTCCAACAATCTGCTACTGGCGAACTGGACGTTGAAAAGGTTGATCAGCTCCGCAAAGGACTTGATGGTCTTGATTGGCAGGTTGATATACCACTGTAGGGCTGGACCAGTCAAGGTTGAACCAAAACTTTTGCACATGCAGGCCTCCCTCTTTTCTGCTGGGATAGGAACGTTGAACATCCTCTGCCTGTACTGAGCTACGTGTTCCAGAGGATCAGCTGTCCCATCATAGAGCTTTAGGTTGGGCGCTGAGTACTTTTTTGGCATCTCCACCATTGCAATGCAGTCATCAAAGGGTGAATCAAAGATAACTCCCTGGCGCCTCTTGATGGGTGGTGGGAGTCCCAAAACCTTTTGTACCAACTCTGAGAGTTTCTGCATTTCAATCATCATGTACTGCATGCCCTGGCCTGCACTAACCCCCTCTGGTGTCTTTGGTTCACCGCCTCCACTGCCGTTGTTCTCTTGATCTTCCTCCACGTTGAGTGGGTCGACTTTTGTTCCTTTTGACCCTGCAGAAGAGAAAGTAGAGAAGTCAAGTTGTTTGATCACATCAGAAAATGGAGTACCTGGTGGGATCCTGGATCCTGAGGCTTTCTTCTGTGCAGAAGTCTCTAGTTGCTTCTTTAGGACAGCCTCTGCTTCCTTGAGTCTTGCAGCCTCTGCCTTAGCTTCCTCCGCAGCCTGCTTGGCTTGTTGCAGTTCCTCCTGGAGTTTGAGCATGGCTTCTGCACTGGGATCTGCCATCTTTCACGCTGGTTGCACTTGTGCTGACTTGGAATGTTTTGTTAGATTAGTAAACTAGTATCCCCACAGACGGCGCCAATCTGTTCGGGGTGATTTTCTCACACGGTTCGATTAAGTGATTGTGGATCTACTAGTACTATCCTTTAAGTCGTTTTTTAGTGGTGATTTATGCGATTGAGTTTGAACGTATAAAAGATAACAAAAGTCGAACAAGACACACGATATGTTACGTGGGAAAAACCCTTAAAAGTTAAGGGAAAAACCACGGGCGCCAAGCCAGGAGAGGATCTTCACTAGTTCTGGAATAACAGGTACAGAGTCTGGACCAACTGGTACATGATTTAACAAAGGCGTAAAATAATTTTAGAGTGTTTAGTTGCTTGTGAAATGCGTTGAGAGTAGTGTGCTTGCGTTCAATGATAACTCATGCCCTTCTCTTCTGAATTCTCTTGCTTTTATAGTGTTCCTAGGTCCAACGTCTCTTTCCTTGGTTGTAGGTAACTTCCCCCTTCTGGTTCTCCAACAACTCCTATCTTCACGGCTCTTGTTTTTGCATGCTTGACTAAGTCTTGCAACGTCCACTTCTAGGGTTGCTGTTCGTATATCTGGGCTCATTCATAATGACTTCCTTTTTGTTGGGCTCGGCCCATCTTGGGTTTTCCTCTCCGACTGCGCTTTGTTTTGTGCATCTGCTTTGGTGCCGTCTGTAGTTTCTGGACCTGAAACTAGATCTTGAACTCTGTCTGGACCTGGCCGAGGGTCCTGGACCAACCTGTACAGGTCTGGACCAGCTCGGTTTTCTGGTCCCAACAATTAATATGTCTAAATATTTTTCTTCAAAGATTTATTGTCATTTCAAGAACAACTCTACTTCTTCCTCATATAATTTGATTCAAATTAGTGTTTTATTGCCATTTTGGTTGTCATGGTGTTTTTTTTTTTGTGTGTTTTTTTGTTTTGTTTTTGTATTGGTGTTGATGATGATTCAAATTAATTTTTATTTTCATAAAGGAAGGAATTTGGAAGTTGTCAGTGACTAAAACCGGCTGAGGAGGTAGCCCTTCCAATAGTTCAATACAAGTTAAATGATGGGATACTTCGAATTATTTTGAGTTAAACATTAGTTTGGATTAAAACGAGAAGAACGAGCTTAGTTTGAATTATTCCTATGAAATAACCTCTTTTTTTTTTTTTTTTTTTTTTTTTTTATTCTCCAATTTAATACGTCAAGTTTTGTAATGCAAGCAAATATATTTACATCTCCCGCTCATTTAGCTTTGAAAATTCAAAATTTCATGATCTACCATTCTGCCCTCCTTTTTGTTCATAACTCCGTAATGAATAAATAAATTTCTTGTTCTCCAAAATACACACCGGAGTACAATATCTCGAGACAAAGGAAAAAAGAAGAGGAAAAAGCGTGATAAAAAATGGAGGAAAACATAAGAAAAATGAGCCAAAACTTGGCAAATTTCTGCAACAATCTTCAGTCCACTTCCCAAGCATTCAAACAATCCCTTGATCGTCGCCCAATTCCTCTAGGTTCGCCCAAAATTCGACCCTTTTATCATTGTCCTCACCATCTTATTTAATTCATTAAACTACCCATTAAAATGTATGTATGTATATAAATATGATAAAGTTAGCAAATTTACGCTGTAATTGTGAGTTTCTTCATCTGGGTTTTACTGGGTTCTTTTTGTTTTCAGATTCGGCGTCGACGACATTCATGCGTTCTCTTAATGGTAGAGTGGCTTCTTTGACAACTGACCTCAATTTGATGGACTCAATGTCTTTTGCAACGGTGTCGTTCGAAGAGCTTTTGGGTCATTGCAATCAGCTTTACCAGCAAAACCACTCTCAGCTTCTTCATCTTCATGCTCGTCTCCAAGATTTGGGTTACATTTCTTCAAGTAATTTGATTTTAACCCTAATTCTAATTTTTGCCTTATATTGTTTGTTTCTTGCTAATTTATTCATGTGAGAATGATTTTGCGTGATTCGGTCATGTTGAGGAGGATAATTGGGGTTAAATCTGATTTTGCAAGGGGGTTTTATACACACTACAACAACGGCGTTACCTTATATACTTTCTGTGTATTAATTCTGCTTTTTCGATTGCAAACACTTGTTAATGGTCTACTGACCCTTTATCGGCCTTTGATTTACAAGTAAATGAAATACAAGAGTTCAATTTCTTAGTTCTACTACTATTGGTGTCAACAGAGTTTTGTGGGTTCAATTGGCACAAAAAAAAAAAAAAAAAAAAAAAAGAGTTTTGCGTCTTCTAGATAATGCAGACCACTAGCAGCCTGTCCAGCAGCTGATAGGGCTGCTGTAAGATCAACTTGTTGAGTAGCTGTGCCTTAGCGCCTATTTTTGCTGTAAGATCAGCTTGTTCAGTACTTCAGTCTTTGCACTTGCTGCAGATCTCCTATAGTTTTTGACCTCACCAGTAGGAATGTCAGTGGGGCTGGTCTATGCGGATACCGCTCTGCATCTGCTCCAGTTTGGGTGGAGGTAGGGGACAGTTTGGTGGGTCGTGGAGCGGAAGTGGGTATCAAAAGTGATCCCCGTCGCAGGTCGTGGAGCGGCGGTGGATTTCATAAAAACTCAGCCTCGCCGTCTAAGGCAGGGAAGGCGGGTTTGGGGCGGGTGGTGAAGCGGTGGTGGATTTAAAAAGTTCACAATTAGGCGGGTGGTGGTGGGCGGGTGATCCCCCGCCATGGGTGATGGGGCGGAGGTGGGGGTCGGTTTTTGTTGGTGGATGCGGATGTGGAGGATCCTTCCTTCGGTCTCGCCCCGCCCCAATGACATCCTTACTCACTAGTCTGATGATTGAGCTGTTTGTCGTACCACTGGTTATTCCTCTCTTGCTTATAACCTCCTTGCATTTACTTGGCCCTGATTTGTAATTGTTCTTCCTGTGTTTAGTATGCTGTATTGTATAAGTGGATATCCTCTTATCTTCCAACACATTTCAGATTTGTGATCACAATGAACACATTTCCCCCTTTTATTCTCCCCTTTGCTCATGTGAGCAGACATTTCGTGGGTCTTTGGCTCTTTGCTTCCCATACGTTCCTCTTTATTCTGCCTGTGACGTTCTTATTTCTGTAGTAACTTTGTAATGGGTGAAACTGTGAAAGACTGCACATATTGCTCAACTCATCCCTAACAACTTGTAGTTGGGTGAAATACTCTTTATGGATCTCCCATTCTGAGTGATTTCACAGGACTTTTAATTCAGTTTGAACTTTCGTGCACCATTGGCAACTGTGTTGCATTTCTCCAAAGCATCTCATATTCCTTTGGCAGTAGGAGTACAAATGATAACCATTTTTATCCTCTCACTTACGTTATGAAGAATCGAGGTTATGACTTGATTGTTATTCACCCGTCCAAACTTCTGCCTTTTCTTTATCATCTTTAGGTTTTGCTGTTTTGCAAGTTACATACCCAAGTACTCTCTTGGATGACAAAGCTAACTCCATTTGTCTTCTCCAAAGAAGATAGTTCTCTGATCCTGTACAAGGTGGTAATTTTCCATGGTGTTGCATGTGAGAGTATCGGTAGAAATGTTCCTAAGTGGTGGATTTTCTTCATTACCAGCCATGCTGCAGATGTATCTCGGAAAAGTGTTAATCTTTTACTGCTGTGTGCAGTATTCAGAACAAACAGAAACGATAATAATCCTCTAAATATGAGAAACATTTCAAGAAGTTCTAAAGTGACAATGGCCATCAGGAGCTCATGGCTGTGATACCATGTCGAGTAATAGAACTTGAGCCATGATAGCATTGATTAGTCAGAGCACAGAAAGGAAGGGATTGCATGCCTTACTCTGGCTGCTATTGTTGTCGTATTGTGGTGTCTTTGTGAATGAATCCTAAAGTTTTCTTTAACATTTATATATATACTAGGACACATACTTAACCCTAAAGGGCACCTCATAGTATACTATCATTGGCCGGCTACATTCCTGGTATACCACCACTGGTGCACATATGCACCTCTATTCTTCACTCTGCAAGTTGGTTTAATCCGAAAACCAATAGACATTAAAAGGAGTAACCTCTTAACCTCAATGGCTTGAACTCTCTCCTTTCTAACCAATGTGGGACGCTCCTTTTTTATTTATTTATTTTTTTTTTTTTGAAGAAAGGGACACCCACTTCTTGGCAATGCATGCTAGTATAGTATGACCCTCTTCTTTTGGAACTTAGAGTAAAATTATCTAAACTCAATTGAACTGAACTAATGAACAAAATTCTTTTGAGAGGAGCTAAGCTATACTGAAATGAAATTCGTCTAGATGAACAGTGCCTTAGATGGTCTGTGACGAAAAATTCAAGAGTCCATTGATGTGAAGGAATTGATTAATTTTGGTTTCTGATGGAATTGGGTGGACTGCTAAATCAGTGTAGCAAATTGAAACACTTGCTTGGAACATTTACATTTGTCGTTGTTGCTGAATAAGACCTTTGTTGATTATGCAGATGATGGTATTGATGATTTAGATGGGGATTTGACCTCTGAAAGCAATTACTCTTCTGAACTAGATGCCAAGGTCCTCTCTGCGTATCGTGGGAATACTTTGCACAGACTGGAAGATGATCCTTTGTATCCTTTGATTTTGTTTTCATATCCTGGTAGGACTTTGTGCATGTAGTCCTCATAATTCTGTCGTTGTTATACATTTCTGCCATCCCATCTTTTATAATTATGAGGAATGATTGTTATACTTTGACGAACCGTCCAGATTTGATGAGCCACCAAGCTTGCAAAACCTTGGCCTGTCAGAAAGTTGTCTAGCAACTCTTGCAGCTGAAGGTCAGTAGTCTAAAGACTCTTAGCTTCGACACAATAGTCCTAAATCAAAAGCTGGTGTCTTGAGCTTGTATTGGGTGATGTTTGTCATGGACGTCAATCTGTTCATAAATTATTACGAAACAATATCGAGTCCACATGATTACAGTGATTTGTGTGGCTTGTTCATTTTCTTTACAGGTGATGTTAAAAAAGATGTACTAGATACTCCACCAAAGTAAGGCTGCTGTTTCTTTGTTGGTAAAAGATTACTTTTGTGATCACTTGTCTTTTCAACTGTTTCTTGATTTTCATATGTTGCAACTTGCATCTTGAATTCAACAAGCAGATTACGCTCTTCTGAGGTTCATCCCCAAGACACTCCATACATAATCGATACAGTTGCTGGTAGTGATTTAATATCACTCTGCTATTTTTAGCACAAAAATTCATGGAGATATACTGTTTTTCTTACAGTGATCTCTTACGACTTTTGTATCCTAATTTATCTAGGAGAGGTCAATCATGGAAGCAATATATACGGCGAGGCTTCAAAGATGATAGTAGTTTCAGACGATGACTATGAAAGTCTGCCTTCTTATATGAAAGGTTTAGCTCCATGGAAGGTACAGATTTACGTTAGGACAATTGCTAATCATGCTTCAACGACAAAAAAATATATAATTGCGTAGCAGTCCTGGCTTCTGTGGTTGCATTCCACTCTCTACAAGTGAATCTTCTTTGGCTTTTTCCATGTAGGATTTACAATCTGCAGTCGAGAAGATGAACTCATTTCTAAGTAAGAAAGGAAATCCACAGCAAAGCAAATTCTTTCATCCTGAGGAACTTGAATCCATGGGATTAGGTAATCTGTTATTATCATATAGGGCAGCTCTGGAAATCGCAAGACCTTTCCCCCTCCATTTCAAGAATGTCATAGTGATGTATCTCACTTTGAAGTACCATTTTTAGGGTTTTTGGCGAGGAAAAAAAAAAATATAGATCAAGCACAATTATACTGATAAGAATTTAATTGATGATGACACAATATAACGAGGTTCAATAATTTGACTATGTCCTTGCTGGATCAGTCTCAGAAAGATACAATGACAAGAGAATTAACCACTCTTATTGGTAACCTTATACTACTCGAGGAAGTGAGAGGAAGGAGAATACTGCACAATTGTTATTCCCATTTATAGGCAATATTGAAGGTTACGTGAGCCACAATGTTTTAGTCTGCTCACACTCGTTAACGTCATCAGTCGTCACACTTGCTCTCCTTCTTCTCTGACTTCCCAGCGATTTTGTTTCTTCAAGCAGTCACACTGCTGTTGATGCATAGTTGTTTGCCAGCTAAAAACTAGCTTGCATTTGTCAACATAATAGCTACTTCTCCGTTTCCAAATAAGAGGGACTACTCCAACATTACTCTTGTAAACTTTAGAATGTATCTATGATTTGCTCTAGGATAATGTCGACAGTGAGGCATCTGGAATGTATGTACGATAGTTCTTTGTTGTCAATACTTTCACTGGCTCTAAATCTTATTGGTTTGTGATGTTTCAAACATGTCAGGACCGAAAGGAAGATCATACCTGTTGTTACTCGTGCGCATGAAGAGGCTGATAGTCGAGACCAACGATGGATTAATTACCTATCGAGTTCTGTAGGTATTCTTCATCGAAACAACTGCAGTCCGGAGCAAGTTCAACTCTCATAATTTCAACATTATGCAATGTGAAGTAATAGATCATCTGTATCGTTGTTTTTGAAATTTCTTAGTTGAGCTGAAATATACAGAGTAACTAATATGGCTGTTAAAAACCTAAACAGTGTCTTTAGTTGAGCTGAAATATACGGAGTAACTAATATGGCTGTTAAAAACCTAAACAGTGTCTTTACTAGTGCATTGCTGAGATATGTTGATGTGCATTCAATGGAAAGAAATTTTGTACGGAGTTCTTGGTAAAGGTAAAAATATTAGTGATTTTTCTACGTAATATTCTTATGCTATTTTTAATTCTACGCGATATCTCTGTCTCTATATTTTTGAAAAATGGTACCCCAAAACTTCGTAAATTGTTCTATGTACACCTAAACTGGTAATTTACAATTTTAACTTTTAAATTGTAAAGAAAATATGTTCATGACTAAATGTGGTTTATGTTAATGTGTGACAAATTATTTCAAAAATCCAAAATTTATAAACCAAAAATTTAAAAGCGGTGAATCACAACAGTTTGGGCCATTTAAGATTTTTTTTTTTTTTTAAATTAAGTTTAGGAGTATCAGATATCTTTTTGATACCACTCAATTGAAGAGTTTAAAGATATCTGTTAACCCCGTATTTTAACATTATTTTATACATTCTTTCCCCTAGTTTTATCTTATATTCTCGTCATTTTTAGGCCGTTTTATATTATATTATTTCCTGGAGCACTTTATTGCGATTTTGTGTAATTATTTGCAGGAAGGAGATATTTTTACTTATAATGCGAGACGGGATTAATCGAGTCGGAAAAGTAAGGACTAAAGACGAGGCCAAGAAGAACAAATCAGCTCAAAACGAAGCTAAACTAGGCGGCCCAATAGCAAGAAAACAAGCAATACAAGACTAAGGAGTTTGGCAAGGGAAAAAAGGATTATTAGGAAGTTAATTTTAGTCAGTTAATGTAGGGGTAGAGTAGTTTTTTTTTTTTGAACTTTGTCTTTTACTCAAACAACAACAATAACGTAGAATTAGAATAAAAAGTAGAACGTAGAGTAGTGAGTAAAAGTAGGACGTAGGATTAGAGTAGAACGTAGCAATAGTTTTAGGAGTAGTTTTCTTCCCTTTTCTTTGTTCCTCTTATCTTCTTTCAAGATTATGGATTTCAATTAAGTGTAAGTTTTCTTTTCTCCTTTCTCTTATTTAATTTTGATCATGTTTGTTTACTATATTGTTCTTATTATTAGTTTATTTTCAGAGTAGTTTTAGTATTAGAGTTTAATTGAACCGTAATATATATGATTTAATTAGCATGATGACTCCGAATTGTTGAATTGTTTTGCTTAGGTTTAATTAGGGTTGTGTTTATTGATTAGTTTTATTGTTATGATTTGATATTATTGATTCTTGTTTGAGATTACGTACGACAGTCGAGTCTTGATCCTTGTGAGTCTTAGTGTTGGTCACAATTAATTTTACTAATTTTACTCAATATAAGTTACTACGACAGTAGAGCTTGTATTTATAGAACCCTAATTAAGATTCGACCTTTCCCATGAGAATAGGTGAAAGTTAGAGTCGGGACAGTTTAATGTTGTTTCGTAATGCATCTATCGTGTTATTTGAGCCATGAGAATAGGACTTATAACATGTTAGGTAGGCTTTTTATATCTCGAGAGGAAATATTAAGTAATTGCTTTGATTCTATGAGTCGAGTTAGAACATTAGTCCCACTTGAGTAGTCAATTAAACAAGTCGTTAAGGAGTCATTGCGTTGATTAATTTGTATTGGTTATGATACCGACACCCTAATATTCGGTAGCTTGTTTGATTTTAATTATCTTGCTTTTTAGTTTAGTTTAGTAGTTAGACGACCACCATTTTCGATCCGCGTAGATAACTCATGATTCGAGACTAACTAGTGACTAGTTTATAGACCTCCCTGTGATCGACCCGTATGCTACGACACCGTACGCTTACGGTATAAATTTAAAGCTCATCAAGTTTTTGGCGCCGTTGCCGGGGAGGTCAACGGATTAGCATTAGTTTAGGCTTGAGTTTGTTAGATTACGCATTTTATTTTTTCTGCATTTTCTTATTTATCATGGCCATCTTCGATTTCCCTCAGTATGACAATGAACCCTTTCATGAGTATCTCTCGAGATTTGATGATTATATTGCTTATTGTGGTTCTTGTGGTTATTACTATTCAAATTGAGAATTAGGCTATGTTGTCATGGAGGGCATGAATTGTGAAACTAGAGCTTTAGCCGATTATATGAGTAATGAGAGACTTGCATTCATGTGTTGAGATGAGTTATGGACATTTTATAGATTTAAGGCTTCTCAATCTTTAGAAGTGTCCATGCAATCTTCTTCTTGTGACTTTGGGAATTCTATGGAGTGTAGTATGAATTCGATGGAGAGTGTTCAACTCGATTGTTTCCAAGTAAGTGAACCTTTTGTAAATTCGAACATTGAACATCTTGAGTCTTCTCCTCCTAAGTCCGATATGGAAGTTATGATAGAAAATATGGCACGAACAAGTGAAACTATTCGAAGAAATCTTGACGAGTCAAGTTTACATCTTGAGGAGATTTCTGCTCTTAATCGTGAAACTTATTTATCTCTAGTAAGTCGAAGTCATGAGTCTAACACAACTTTGTATGAGAATAAGAATTTCTTTGATGACGATGATAGTTGTGTAGAAAACTCCGACGAGGTGACTTCCCTTGAGCAAACTAATTTGTTATCCCCGCATTTTGAGGTTGTTAATGATGTTAGGGTAGACGATTTGAGCGTAACTAGTGACGAGGTTAAGGAAGATGGTTCTTTAAAGGTTCAAGGTGATGATGAAGAAAAAGGTGTGATATGTGAAGAAAGCTGGGTAGAAGAGTTCGATGCACATTTTGAAATCCACCCTAGTGTAGATGAACCTTTATCGGAAACACTTGTGTTAGCCCCTATGAAATGTCCGTCATATTATCCCTCTCCATTACTTGATATAACAATGCCCTCTAATCTAGAGCACATTTGTAACAACCCGGTTTTTCGTGACTTAATTAAACTAAGGCGGAAAATTAATTAAGTCTAATACATGCCGGATGTTAATTAAATTACATTCAAATGGCATAGGATACAAATACATATTACAAACTCTCAAAGAAAACAAACGAAACATCCTAATCGTCCCGATAATCCTGAGTCTCGAGAATTGCCTGCAACGGAGACAAAAACAAAAATAGGAAGATCTCCCGCTCAGAGGCGGGAAGTGACTGTTCTAACCAACAACCTCTAAACCAAAGTTTTGGTTTATTTAACCTATGATTAAAAGTAACTTGGCAGCACTAAACGCGTATAACTACCGCAGCCTCTTATGTTAATAAAATCGGACAAATAGCATATAATATCAGTTCTCACATATAGATATTTAAATCTCATACAACATGATAAACAAAACTTAAAACATTTCAATTTATAGAACACGATATACAACTTAAATATCATTTCAATTCATATAACATCGTAATATATATAAAACTTAAATCATAGCAATCAAGATATATGCATAAGTCGTAATCAATTCAATAAACACATAGTCGTGAACAATCATGCAATTCTAAACATATGCAATATAGAAAATAAATAAATAAAACACATTGCAAGTAGACAAGCAAAAACATACATGGAAATAGGATGATTCAAACATGAGCATACATCAAATCATATAAACGTACAACATTCCTCAACAATCATTCTAAAAAAGACGTATCTCAACACTTAGGATCAAACATCATTCAGACAATAATCAATCAAGACAAGGAAATGCATTCAACATGTGATAACAAATGAGTCTTCGTTAGTAAGGCGGAAGCATGCAGACATAATCCGCGCAATAGCGATCAGGGCCAACATAACTTGGACATGACTGACAGGCTAAAGATATCTAAGGTAATAAGGACGATTCAATCCCTTGTCTAATGTATGCATACACTACCTATCGAGGATCATACGTATTCGCTATTCAAAAGGTATCACCGACGAAAAAGTTCGACTATCACCAGAGACGGGTACCCCCGGATGGGGCTGGCGTTTCCAATTACTAATATATGGGCCCACGGAAATATCAAGGATGCCCCATCTCTGAGGTTGTATATACCGTGTCGAATAGCAATCTTAAGATCGTTATTTCGCCTTGGGCAACTCTGGGAGGGAGCCCAAGTCCCCATATATTGCTACCTCGTTAACTTCGAATTTCAAGAGTCGCAACATGGCGAACAATCCAAGTATTTTATTCAAGTAGCTCGTTCTCATATTCTTATTTCCTTGTTCATTCAAATCAAGTGACAAATCTGAAACTTAAATAATATCGTCGAACTTTGTAAATGAAATATTAGTTCTAGCAGTTCTTCAGGTAAATGTAAACACATAGCAAAACTTAAATATTTATTTTGAGTCCGTTCGTAGATTTTAAATATTTTCACTATTCATTATTTTGTACGTATTTTTATACGTATGCGTATTTTTATACTCTGTACGTATTTTTATAGTTTATACTTCTACGTATTTTATACTTATATTTTAGTAATTAATAATAGTTCGTCTAAGTATGATTTAGTTTCGTTTAAATTTCAACTTAAGTATGTTTACAATTAGTGATATAAATATTCTAAGTTTCGTTTAATATAATAATTATTTGATATTTTCATAGTTAATATAAATAATATTGAAGGTGTTTAGTTACATAATATTTATAACATTATTTTAACATTAGAAATATTACTTAAATGATAATCGACAAATTTTAGTATTCTTGATAAAATAAAATATTGTGACAATTAGTAAAATTTCTTTTAGGTGAATGATAACTCGCTGGTGGAATTTTATACGGAGTATATTTTTATATCTTATTAATATTTAATTATTTACTTTTCTTTCATTTCTTTAATTATTTAAACATATTTATAAATTCGTATATTCTATACCTTTAAATTTTATAACACAACAACTATTTAGGAAGTCGTCGTCTTTAAAGTATATTTCAAATTTTAATGATAGCATTCAATTTTATAAGTTTTTCTAAAAGTAAATTTTTAGAAATTAATTTTATATAATAATACTTCCACTTACATATTATTTTTTTTTATAGTTTTTATAACTTAAATTTTCTACTTAGTCATCTTACCCTGTCTTTTTATAGAACTGTCATTTTAACACTTTATCTTTTAGTCAAATCATATTTATAATACAAATTTCTAACTTATATTCAATAAAAGCTTTACTTAGGTTTACTTTATATTTTGAAGTACTTTATTTCTCTTTTATTATTTTAACTAAATGTTTATTTAGTATATTTTAAGTTCATTGTAAGCTTTATAGTTTTAATAAAATAATCTTTATATTAAATGTGATATATGACATTTTACATAACTATTTATCTTAGAAATTTTATACAGGAAACTTAAATTATATTTTTACTTGTAAATTGATTTAATCTAATATATCTATATAAAGTCGAAACCATAGTCTCTATGGTCGACATTTGTCCTAATATAATTGGTTGATAAACAAATTATTATTTTAATATATATAATTTAAGTTATTATATTAATATATAATAAAACTTAGTAATCTTAATATAATTGGATATTTTAATATTATTAGGATTTTAAAATAAAATAAGTTTTTTTAGTAAAACATTAAAAAAAAATTACCTTAAACATAATCAAATTTCTTAAAAATATATAATCAAATATTGTAACAATCACTCTATATTTCCAAATTAAAATTGGAACAAATAGATACATTATATTTGGAAGTTGTGAAAAATAAAATAATTAAATTTTAAAGTAATACGGAGTATATTTTTTAATGAAAATTAAATTAGTTAGGTTACATTAGAAAAATTTAGTATTTAATTCTTAGTGTTATTTAAAACAACTAATTCTCTATGATATTTAAGTAAAAACTTGCCTAAAAAATATTATGACTCACATTAGGAAAAATTTAGTATTTGTGAGTTTATAATTGAAATAAAACACCAAGAAGAACTCATAAATTTAATATCATTAATTTTATATCAAAATAATATTTTTCATGAGAGTATACATTAATAATATATGCGTCAAGAATAATTTTATATTAATTGAAGTATGATTAACAATTATACTTAATTATGATTTCATAAATAGTAAATGTATAAACTGGACAAATATTTAATATAATGCTAATATGTCATAAATAGTAAATATATAAACTGAACAAATATTTAACATAATGCAAATTTATATAAAATTAAAATTTTAATGTAAATATAGTTGGCCCGGGCGAGACCGGGCATGCAAACTAGTAATGATTTAAACTTAATACTCTTTTTATTTAACTCTTAATTTTTAGTTGTGTTTTATTTAAACATTTTTAGTACCGATAAATACTTTATTTCCATAAATATTTTATATTAGTTTAATTTATTTACTTTAGTTATTTTAGTAATATTTTTAGTCTTATTTTATAATTGTGATACTTATACTTTATATATTTTAATTTACACATAACAAATAATTTCAACATGATAATATTTCATATAAATTCAACATTAATTCAACAACACATTTTTCACTCAAAACATATTATCACAAAATCAGATAAATATCATATTTCACAATTCAATTCAACATTATATTATAACTAAAATTAACACTCAATTTCATACTATAGCTAATCATACAAAGTTATTAAATAAACTGAAACGGGAATCATATGTGCCTAATGCATAACTAGCTCACTTTGAATCACAAAATTAAAATAAAACCAAAGTGTTAAAGTTAGAGATTTTTGAGAAAGAATCGAGTCACCTAATTTGACTCACGAACAGAGGCCTCCAAATAAAATCCAACCCGAACCGTTTCGTATTGGCCAAGCTCCAAAATCAGCAACAACAATAAACATGGAGGCCGTGGCTTTTGATGATGACGAGAGTTGTCGGTGGACGGGCTAGAAACACCTTCGAGTAGAGCAGTTTTGACCCACACGAGAAGGGGTCAGCTCCGGCGACGGCTCCGACGTAGGTGTCATCAGCGTGACAAATGACTGTTTATGGAGGTAGTTTGTCGTGGTCATCGTAATTGAAAGAAAATAACAACGATCTTAGTTGTAGTAAAATCAGAAATGGAAGGAGGAATAGAACGAAGCGAAGGTAGACATCGATTGAGTCGAGAAATTGAAATCAAAATGTAGAGGATGAATCAATTAAAAAGAACGATAATATAAATTAAATAGTCGAGTTAAATATTAGAAGTAAAGGATAGTAAGAGGAACAAGGTGGGTGACTTACGTAGGGTGGTCGGAGCTCCGGCGAGGGAGGTTTCCGGTGAGAGAAAAGAGGCAGAGGAGAGAGGAGAGGTCAGGGGAGAACAGGGGATAAGCGGTGGTGGTGGCTGAGGACTGCGTAGAGGGCGTCGGTGATGGTGCTCGAGCTCAAGGTCGCCTTCAATGGTGGCTTCGGTGACGGCGGCCATGGCGGTCAGAAAACAGAGAGAGGGAAGAGGAAGCAGAGCAGAGGAAGGAGAGAGAGGGGCCACGGTGGTGGTGTTGGCCGAACCTCCGGCGAGTGTAAGGCGGCCGTGGTGGCCGTTGTTGCTGCCGTCAGTTGTTGTCGCCATTATTGTTGTTGGTTGTTGTCGCCATTGTTGTTGAGTTGTTGTGGTTGTATTATTATTATTATTATTATTATTATTATTATTATTATTATTATTATTATTATTATTATTATTATTATTATTATTATTATTATTATTATTATTATTATTATTTTTCGTTTGTTGTTGTTGTTCGGCTGTTGTTGTTGTTGTTAATGACTTTGTGTGGTTTGTTGTTAAAGCTTGTTATTATCTTTTCTTTTTAATGGAGAGAGTTATATGAGGGAGAAGGAGGTAAGGTGTGTTGACTAAGATAAACAAATAAAAATCTAAATGAGTGGATGAAAATGAGTGCCGACATACATGGTAAAAATTTGGGTCTGTTTTATTTGTTTGCTCCGTTTTATTACTCTTATTTATAAACTTTTATATATTATAAAATATTTTATACTTTAAATTATTTGGTTTGAATTTTAGTTTCATCATTCGTATTATAAATTTCTAGCTTGAAAATATAAAAGTATAAAGATTGTCAGTTATAAATTTTATTACGGTCTCGTAAAATTTCAAACGGCCAGTCTATTTGAAAGATTAATTATATAAAAACTAAATTTTATGAAAGTAATGATTTTAAAGTATAAGCAAATTTATAAAATTTAATAATGGTAACAAAAGTAACGTTTTTGTTCGACAAGTATTTTAAAAACACAAATATAACATAGGTTAATATAAAATCAAGAAAGTTTAATTAGAAATGTATTGGAAAAAGTTTATTCAATCGAAATTTTTCAGCCGCGTTTTTAAAGTAATTGAAATAAGAGTTAAATTATATAAAATTTAAGTTAATAATTTAGTGAAAATAATTAATTAGTATTAATAAAACACGGTGTGTTACAACATTAGTGACAAAGAAGTGATTTTTGAATATAGAGTTCCAGAGAAACCTTTGTTAAATGTTTTTGTCTCTATGGTTCATATATTGTCATGTTTGATTACTAGCTTCTTGTACTGTCACTTTTCTGAGTTATGTGCTAGGCTATTTGATCGGCTCTTGAGGGCCTTAAATGCTTCCGATTTTGAGATTGCAGGTTTCCTAAGCTTGAAAATCCGGAAGAATATTTTTCAAGGAGTCGAGCTAATGACTTAAAACAAGCGCTTATTGGGAGGCAACCCAATTTTATCCTTGTATTTTATTTTTTATTTTTTTTTTTAATTTTATTTTTTTGTGTATTTTATCATAAATAGAAAACACATTTTTAGTTTTAACTTTAGCACTTTATGTTTTTGTATATACGTTTTTGTGTGTTTAGTGTACTTTTGTAGGTATAAAAAAAGAAGGGATGCTATGGCAAGAAGAATTGGTATATGGAGGTTGTAGTTTCTACTACAATTGTAGAGATAGGAGAAATTTGTGCTTCATTCACAGCCCCAACTATAGCCGAGGTTGCGGTCTAAGCTACAAGTGTAGTAGAGAAGAGAATTTTGGAGCATCAAACATCAGCCCCATATCCAAGTAACGTTGTAGTTTCAACTACTACGTACAACTGTATTCCCTTCCTCTTAAAAAAATCAGAAATTCAAAAAAAAAAAAAAACGTAAAACTGAAAAAACCAAAAAGAAACCACCACAACCCTTTCTCATCTTCACCATCCCTAACTTTTCTCACCACCTTCACCACCCTACCATGGCCCTAGGTCTTTCTCTTATTGAACTTTCCCCTTTACTTTAAAAATTGCATTTCTTTTATTTAGCTTTAGCTTAGTAGCTAGTAGTTTTATACTCACAAACCAATCGATCGACGTAGATAACTCTTAATCATAAATTTACTAGTGATTAATCTTTCGCCTCCTCGAGTTCGACCCGTCTGCTACGACACCGTACGCTTGCGGTAATTTTAAAACACATCAAGTTTTTTGGCGCCGTTGCCGGGGAATTGGTTTGTGTGTTTATTTTGGTGTGTTTCATTTGGTTTGAATTTTCATGTTTGGAGAATTGATTAGTGTGCTAATTTTGATCTTTAGTATCTCCGAGTTGAAAATCTATTGTCTTAGCTTGCTCTATATGTTTGTTTCCTATAAATAGATTGCGAGTCTCAAACACTAGCCCACTTATTTGATTAATTCTTATCGTTTTTCGTTTGTTTACTTTCGATATTGGCATTCAAGTAAGGCAATGGTTTGTGGAATGTTTGGAAAGTTGGTTTGTGGAATGATATGGATGGATATTAATAATGTTGGAGCAATGCTTCGATGCTTTCGGAGGGGACTCATTGATTTGAGTAACCACAACGGCCATGAAGTTGGTTGTGACCGAGAGTATGAGCAATGATTTAACCCTTAAGGAAATATGTTTACCCGAGCTCGATCTTTAACGACTAAATGTCATGCTAGACGGTATAACATACGAGGGATGCTTCACATTTTCTAGAAAAAAAAAAAAAGAAAAAAAAAGAATATAAAAGGAATGTGGAAAGAAAGGTGGAATGGAAAGTGGTATGTTTGGTTGGCCTTGCTTGAATTAAAATATCGTAAGTTTAATTTTTGCGAAAGCGTGAGAAATGAGTAGTATTATGTCGGTGTGAACGGTTGAGACTTGTGCTCTATTTTTGGTGAAATAGACTATGGTTGCAAGTCTATGTGTATAGGTCGTCAACTTTGAGATAGTAACGTGAAAAATTTGTGCCACTTTGATTTTCTCCGATCCTTGTTGCTCGAGGACGAGCAAAAGTCTTGCATGGACGAGTTTGTTAAACCCGTATTTTAACATTATTTTATACATTCTTTCCCCTAGTTTTATCTTATATTCTCATCATTTTTAGGCCGTTTTATATTATATTCTTTCCTGGAGCACTATATTGCGATTTTGTGTAATTATTTGCAGGAAGAAGATATTTTTACTTATAATGCGAGACGGGATTAATCGAGTCGGAAAATTACGGACTAAAGACGAGGCCAAGAAGAACAAATCAGCTCAAACCGAAGCTAAACTAGGCTGCCCAATAGCAAGAAAACAAGCAATATAAGACTAAGGAGTTTGCAAGGGAAAAAAGGATTATTAGGAAGTTAATTTTAGTCAGTTAATGAAGGGGTAGAGTAGTTTTTTTTTATTGAACTTTGTCTTTTACTCAAACAACAAGAATAACATAGAATTAGAATAAAAAGTAGAACGTAGAGTAGTGAGTAAGAGTAGGACGTAGGATTAGAGTAGAACGTAGCAATAGAATTAGGAGTAGGAGTAGTTTTAGGAGTAGTTTTCTTCCCTTTTCTTTGTTCCTCTTATCTTCTTTCAAGATTATGGATTTCAATTAAGTGTAAGTTTTCTTTTCTTCTTTCTCTTATTTAATTTTGATCATGTTTGTTTACTATATTGTTCTTATTATTAGTTTATTTTCTGAGTAGTTTTAGTATTAGAGTTTGGTTGAACCGTAATATATATGATTTAATTAGCATGATGACTCCAAATTGTTGAATTGTTTTGCTTAGGTTTAATTAGGGTTGTGTTTATTGATTAGTTTTATTGTTATGATTTGAAATTATTGATTCTTGTTTGAGATTACGTACGATAGTCGAGTCTTGATCCTTGTGAGTCTTAGTGTTGGTCACAATTAATTTTACTAATTTTACTCAATATAAGTTACTACGACAGTAGAGCTTGTATTTATAGAACCCTAATTAAGATTCGACCTTTCCCACGAGACGGGATTAATCGAGTCGGAAAAGTAAGGACTAAAGACGAGGCCAAGAAGAACAAATCAGTTCAAAACGAAGCTAAACTAGGCGGCCCAATAGCAAGAAAACAAGCAATACAAGACTAAGGATTTTGGCAAGGGAAAAAAAAGATTATTAGGAAGTTAATTTTAGAGAAAATTGTTTATTACACCCTTATAAAAATCACTTTTTGTAAATTACACCCTTGTATAATTTTTTTTGAAACTTACATACAAAATTTTACTTTTCTTCTAAAATTGGTCCAAAAAGAAATTTTAATAGTATTTTAATGTTCCTTTTTTACGATTATTTGCTTATATTTGAATAATTAAATCAATATTAATCAACGGCTTGTGTAATAAAATAATTTAATCGATACTCCCTCCATTCATATCCACACTACACATTTGCTTTTTCACACTTGCCAACGCGCATTTTGCGCGTTAAATATCTTTAGCTACGTTTATTCAAAAAATGTAAAAATTAGATTTTAATTACGTACTCATAAAGACGAATCAAACAAGATCATTCATGAATATATCTACACTTATGTATCGAGAGATAATTGAAAGTGAACGCTTAAGAGTGAATAGTGTACAAAATGGAAATCTATCATGTGGATTTGAATGGAGGGAGTACAAAAGAGTGTTTTAGTTCATTGAAAACCTCATTTTGGGGTAATTTTAGAAGAAAAGTGAAATACTGTATGTAAGTTTCAAAAAAAATTATACAAGGGTGTAATTTACAAAAAGTGATTTTTATAAGGGTGTAATGAACAAACTCTTAATTTTAGTCAGTTAATGTAGGGGTAGAGTAGTTTTTTTTATTGAATTTTGTCTTTTACTCAAACAACAACAATAACGTAGAATTAGAATAAAAAGTAGAACGTAGAGTAGTGAGTAAGAGTAGGACGTAGGATTAGAGTAGAACGTAGCAATAGAATTAGGAGTAGGAGTAGTTTTAGGAGTAGTTTTCTTCCCTTTTCTTTGTTCCTCTTATCTTCTTTCAAGATTATGGATTTCAATTAAGTGTAAGTTTTCTTTTCTCCTTTCTCTTATTTAATTTTGATCATGTTTGTTTACTATATTGTCCTTATTATTAGTTTATTTTCAGAGTAGTTTTAGTATTAGAGTTTGGTTGAACCGTAATATATATGATTTAATTAGCATGATGACTCCGAATTGTTGAATTGTTTTGCTTAGGTTTAATTAGGGTAGTGTTTATTGATTAGTTTTATTGTTATGATTTGATATTATTGATTCTTGTTTGAGATTACGTACGACTGTCGAGTCTTGATCCTTGTGAGTCTTAGTGTTGGTCACAATTAATTTTACTAATTTTACTCAATATAAGTTACTACGACAGTAGAGCTTGTATTTATAGAACCCTAATTAAGATTCGACCTTTCCCATGAGAATAGATGAAAGTTAGAGTCGGGACAGTTTAATGTTGTTTCGTAATGCATCTATCGTGTTATTTGAGCCATGAGAATAGGAGTTATAACATGTTAGGTAGGCTTTTTATATCTCGAGAGGAAATATTAAGTAATTGCTTTGATTCTATGAGTCGAGTTAGAACGTTAGTCCCACTTGAGTAGTCAATTAAACAAGTCGTTAAGGAGTCATTACGTTGATTAATTTGTATTGGTTATGATACCGACACCCTAATATTCGGTAGCTTGTTTGATTTTAATTATCTTTCTTTTTAGTTTAGTTTAGTAGTTAGCCGACCACCATTTTTGATCCGCGTAGATAACTCATGATTCGAGACTAACTAGTGACTAGTTTATAGACCTCCCTGTGATCGACCCGTATGCTACGACACCGTACGCTTGCAGTAATTTTAACACACATCAAGGTTCTCCGACATTAGGAATTGGCAACTTCGCAATGATTCCTCGCACCCGCCTTCCGATTAATTTTGTAAGTCCTTTATCTTCACTCTTTATTTTAAGCATTGAGGACACTGCTTTAATTAAGCATGGGGGAGGATCTTTTGGGTGTGTTTACTTATCTCATGTCTCGTTCACTTGTAAATATTAGTTTTATCTTTTTATTTCTTATATTTTTACAAAAAAAGCCAAAAAGAATTAAAATTATTGAAAATTCCAAAAATATTTAGGTTTGAATTGTCATGTTTGGAGAATTGATTAGTGTGCTAATTTTGATCTTTAGTATCTCCAAGTTGAAAATCTATCGTATTAGCTTTCTCTATATGTTTGTGTCCTAGAAATAGACTGCGAGTCTCAAACACTAGCCCACTTGTATTTGCTTAATTCTTATCGCTTTTCGTTTGTTTACTTTCGATATTGACATTCAAGTAAGGCAATGGGATGTGGTATGTATGGAATGTTTGGTTTGTGGTATGAATGGATGGATATTATTATTGTTGGAGCAATGCTTTGATGCTTTCGGAGGGGACTCATTGAATTGAGTAACTACAATGGCCATGAATTTGGTTGTGACCAAGAGTATGAGCAATGATGTAACCCTTAAGGAAATATGTTTACCCGAGCTTGATCTTTAACGATTAAATGTCATGCTAAACGGTATAACATACGAGGGATGCTTCACATTTTCTCAAAAAAAAAATAAAAAATAAATAAATAAAAAGATAATAAAATGGAATGTGGAAAGTTTGGTGGAACGGAAAGTGGTATGTTTGGTTGGCCTTGCTTGAATTCGAATATCGTAAGTTTAATTTTTGCGAAAGCGTTAGAAATGAGTAGTATTATGTCGGTGTGAATGGTTGAGACTTGTGCTCTATTTTTGGTGAAATAGACTATGGTTGTAAGTTTATGTGTATAGGTCGTCAACTTTGAGATAATAACGTGAAAAATTTGTGCCACTTTGATTTTCTCCGATCCTTGTTGCTCGAGGACGAGCAAAAGTCTAGCAGGGGGAGTTTGTGAAGCCCGTATTTAACAATATTTTATACATTTTTTCCCCTAGTTTTATCTTATATTCTCGTCATTTTTAGGCAGTTTTATATTATATTCTTTCCTGGGGCACTTTATTGCGATTTTGTGTAATTATTTGCAGGAAGGAGATATTTTTACTTATAATGCGAGACGGGATTAATCGAGTCGGAAAAGTAAGGACTAAAGACGAGGCCAAGAAGAACAAATCAGTTCAAAATGAAGCTAAACTAGGCGGCCCAATAGCAAGAAAACAAGCAATACAAGACTAAGGAGTTTGGCAAGAGAAAAAAGGATTATTAGAAAGTTAATTTTAGTCAGTTAATGTAGGGGTAGAGTAGTTTTTTTATTGAACTTTGTCTTTTACTCGAACAACAACAATAACGTAGAATTAGAATAAAAAGTAGAACGTAGAGTAGTGAGTAAGAGTAGGACGTAGGATTAGAGTAGAACGTAGCAATAGAATTAGGAGTAGGAGTAGTTTTAGGAGTAGTTTTCTTCCCTTTTCTTTGTTCCTCTTATCTTCTTTCAAAATTATGGATTTCAATTAAGTGTAAGTTTTCTTTTCTCCTTTCTCTTATTTAATTTTGATCATGTTTGTTTACTATATTGTTCTTATTATTAGTTTATTTTCAGAGTAGTTTTAGTATTAGAGTTTGGTTGAACCGTAATATATATGATTTAATTAGCATGATGACTCCGAATTGTTGAATTGTTTTGCTTAGGTTTAATTAGGGTTGTGTTTATTGATTAGTTTTATTGTTATTATTTGATATTATTGATTCTTGTTTGAGATTACGTACGACAGTCGAGTCTTGATCCTTGCGAGTCTTAGTGTTGGTCACAATTAATTTTACTAATTTTACTCAGTATAAGTTACTACGACAGTAGAGCTTGTATTTATAGAACCCTAATTAAGATTCGACCTTTCCCATGAGAATAGGTGAAAGTTAGAGTCGGGACAGTTTAATGTTTGGAAATTAAATGAAAAAAGTATATAACTGGACTAAAATCCGTATACGAAAAATCAATAACGATAAAAAATTTCAGAAAAACCTAAGAAAACTTAAGAAACCTAAAATAAGATAATTAATTATTATTATTATTATTATTATTATTATTATTATTATTATTATTATTATTATTATTATTATTATTATTATTATTATTATTATTATTATTATTATTATTATTATTATTATTATTATTGTTTTTTTTATTTAATTTTTTTTATTATTATTTTTTAAATGGATACCCTTTATTAAATCACAAGTAGGACAAACTACAAAAAGTTGGTGGGCAGCCTAGACACAATCTGGGCCCCCACCCCCTTTGCCATCGCAAAGCTAAGTCTAGGAAATATGCACGCGGCTACACGAGCCCCTACGTCATGGGACGCAGAGTATTTTTGTACCCGCTCCAGCAACGCCACAGCCTCCGAATCCAACTCCCACAAAGAAGAGAAATAGAAAGGTAGGAAACCATAACCAGCCGATGTGCATAAACCCCTGTACTTAGCACATTTACGCCCGGCAGCATCGACCACAACCCGCCCAGGCTCAAACTCAGCCATAACCGACTGAGTCAAGGGGGATGACCCTGTCAGGTCGACGCAGACATCTCGCCCCTCATCCCATGAATATAGCAACAAATCAGCAGGACGAAGAGACCCATCATGTTGAATGATTGAGCATTGCACGAAGAGGTGCTTGATTTTTGGTTACGATATATTATGTTAACTCCACATAGCCAAATGGCCTACTTTTCTGTCCTTTTAGAGTTAGGTTCCTCATTTTGTAGCCCGTCCTAGCCTTTATAGCCTATTTTCTAGCCTTATTATTTTATCAGCTACATTCCAGAATTATCCTACTCGGGCTGATCAGTTGCATTTGGGATCTCGAGGTTTCACGGAGTATTTGGTTGGGAAGGAAGTGGGTTAAGTCCGTGATTTCATATTTTGAGTTGGAGTTTATGAGGTTGTTTGTTATGAGAGTATTCTCGTTTCTTATGCGCTTTTCCTTACGCGTTTCAAAGTTACACTTGATCTTATTTCATTTCAAAAAGAAAAAAAATAAGAAAAAAAATCCAAAGAAAACGAAAAAAAGAAAAGAAGAAAACAGAAAACAAAAGAAAGAGTTGGTTTGTACTGTTGTACATATATTGCTTAATTCAATAAAGAGATCGGAAGTATTGAGTTGGAAGCGATGTTTTATCATTCTCATGCGAGAGTTGTGATTCATTTTTGATATACGGTTGAGAGGTATTTTTGTTTGGATGTGAGTGTAGATTTTTAATGTAGTTGTATGCCGTTGAGCTCCACATTTTCAAATGCATTTACCACCTTTTTACCCTCTTAACCCGAGCCTAACATTATAACCCTTGGAAACCTCGCTCGATGTGATTTTTAGTGCATTTTGGGTGACAACATGCTTAGATCGAGTAGTTTTTTTAGCTATCGATTCGTGAGATTATTTATAATCTCAACGTCTTAGTGGACGGATACGGTCGAAAGTCTTAGCATGGAGTTTACGCCATTTTGTTCCGCCGTCGTTTATATGTTTAGTTTGCTCCTTAACTCTTCAAATTTATTTTAAGAGGAAGCGGGTATTGATTTGATTCACTTTTATATGAGACGACGATGCTTGTGACGATGAGTTGCGATTTTCTGTGCTCGCTTGTCCTTGGATTATGTGCTTATTGTTGGGTAGTTTGCTTGAGGACAAGCAAAGGTTTGGTTTAGGGGAGTTTGATATGTGCATTTTATATAGCTTTTATGCCCTCGATGTAGTTGCATTTTAGCTCACGTATTAGTCGAGTTCGTATTATTTTATGAGCTATTTGCTATGTTTTGCGGTACTGCTTCTTTTGAGTTATATTTTGCAGGTTTTGGCGGTCCTGAGCCAAATACCGAGTCGAGTGAAGCAACCACGAGTGCCGAGACTATGGAATGAAACCTAATGGGTTAGGTTTCACTCAAGAGAACAACTAAAATCGACTTAGAATTGTTGTGAAAATCTCGGCCAACTAGTGTAGTATTGTGTTTGATTTTTCTGAAATTTGTAAGTTAAATGAAAATATAAAAGGATAAACTAAATCTAAGCACAAAGCCAAAGATTTAGGGTTTGATTAACCAAGCACTTAGCCACTATTTATTCACAAACAAACTCTTGCACTTAGCTAAGAGAAAATAAGATGAGATGCACTCAAACTTAGGGTTTTATATTTCATGTCAAATCTGAAAATTACAAGGCAAGAGAGTGGGTTTATATAATACCCAACTCTAATCTCAACCCTACAAATTAAAGTTGATCTAAGGGCTCAAAGAGCTCCCCAAATACAACAAGAAAAACGGCTCATTGAGCCTTACAAATGCTGAAAACTTAAAGCAAACAAACAAACTACAAAAGCATAAAGTTTGAAAGGGACTAATGACTCAATCCTCTTCTTGCTTTTAGGTGATCATCCAAGGGCCATGATGGAGCCTTGGGGTCAAGGGGGACGGTCCATTCCTTCAACAAATTCAGATTTTGTAGGCTAAGAGACAATAAAGCATAAAGCATAAAGTAAGAAAGCGACATTAGTGAAAATGACTTGTTGCACAAAAAATAATGTGTGACTTTGTGAGCATTGTTAAGCCGGCTCCTAGGCCTCCTTGAGCTGACTTTTTTGAGCCATGTGAGTCTTGTTTATTGGAGGACTAACCCACATAGGTGCACCCAAAGTGATCACATTCAAAAAAAGCTCATTTGTTGACTTTTTGGTTGCTCTCCTTCTTGACTTTCCCTTGACTACCTTTGACCCACTAAACTTGGCTAAATTGACCACTTGATTAACTTGACTTAGCTCTTTGTGGGACCCTAGGTCCAAGGCCTAACCTAGGGTTTGAGTCCATGGACCCAACCCATGGTCTAGCTCCATTCCTTCTTTGATTGACTTGACCATTCTTGGTTCAGACTACAAGACCAAGATCAAGCCAATACGGGAGCTCGGGATAAGAGTGAGGACGTGGAGAATTTGAGCTACAAGCGACGAACGAAGCAAACAAGCGAAGAAACTAAGTAACTCGTACCAGCCAAGGCTGGGTCGGATTTGGGTCGGATTTGTAAAGAATCCGACTGGATTTGTTCAAAATCCGGCCCAGTTAGTTCGACATTTTGGATCATTAGTTTGAGGCCCATTAAGTTGAGGCTAATATATATATATATATATATATATATATATATATATATATATATATATATATATATATATATATATATATATATATATATATATATATATATATATATATATATATACTTGTACTTAGGCTTGAAAATACAGCTTTTTACACATTCTTTTTACTCAGTTTTTCTTAGACTTAGTTTTTACTGCTTAAAAGTCTCTCAATAATTAGGTTTAACTTTTATTGCTTTTCAAGATCGAATCTTTACTTGGAGTTTGTGATTACAATTCAGGTTTTATTTAATCTCAATCGTTCTTGTTATTATATCATGTTCATCCTTATTCATTGCTTTGTTTTCCTCTTTCCTATGCATAGCTAATTGCATAGCTAGGGTTTAGGGAGATTTGTGATTTCAATCCCGGGAACATGCTTTAATTGTTTGATTGAATTGATTGATTGAATGAATTGTGCTTAATCGATGTCTTCCTACGCGTTTATATTATCAATTGAATCTACGGACGCCTAAATTGAATTGAACCTTGGTAGTTTTGGTTTAAGATCGAAAGCCTAATGAAGGTACCGGGAAGAAACCTATCGACGCCCTGCGCGCGCCCGACCTCGCCCCGAGCGGGGGCGTAGGGTGCGGAATGCGCCTCGCAGGAAATGTGCGCGATGTTTTTGTAAAAATGGGGGAGATCATTGCATGAATTTGTGACCAAAAAAGAAAAGTAGAAAAATTCTTTTTGAAAATGTATTTTCGGAGTCGCCACCAAATATTAAAGGAATTTGGAACCTATTCAACGCGTCTTAAAATATAAGACACGAGTGTCTCAGATTTCAAGATGCGTCGATATCTATCAATCTGAGGTTTGAAACCAGAGAAGGGATTCGGAGTGAGGTTACTTTTCAAAAGTTTTGACAAAAATGTGTTTTTGAAAACTGAAATAAAAAAGACTACGTAAAAGTAGTCTCTACTAATTTGAAAACATTTAGTTAATTTCGATATTTGGGCTAAAATGACGCTACGTACAAGTGCGAATATATATGACTCGATTAAAATGCATAAATAATGTAAATCGTCAAAATAATGACCTTTCTATGGGAAATGTACGTTAAATAATAATTTATTGACTAAATTATTACTATAAACGTTATTTTTCGACCTCGTATTTTGACTCTTTAAGAATTTGTAAAAACCCTCAGTTTTGACATGCTAAAAGACTCTATGAAACGGTACAATTTAGTGTTGGATCCGTGATTCTAGTCGTTATTTAATGCATGAATGAGGACTTGCATAATTATAAAAGTGACGTCGGTTTGCTTTAGTGATAATGAGTCGTTTATTTATGCGATATTGGCGGGGTTTAGACGGATTATGAATCCGAATTACTACAACCGACATTTAATACGGCTTCGCTTAATGCCAATAGCGGGTTGGTGATAGTGTACCCCCTTTGTCCGAGTCTCAAAACGTCACAAAACGTAGGTAAAATGTATAACTTCCGAAAATGCAAAGACGGTATTTTTGAGCGGATTTTGTGAGTATTTTAGTGTGTTTTGTAAAACCGATGTATCTGAAATGAATGAAGTGGGTTGGTATTTATAGAGGTTGGCTGATTTGAAGGTGGACAAAAACTTAATCGCCTGTGAACAGGCGAATTTAATTTCATCTGGGCTGTATTTTGTAAAAAAAAACGAAAAATTTGCACCAAAACAAAATTTAATCGCTGTTGTGACGTTTAAGTTTTGTCGCTTTAATCAATGGCGATTTGTATTTTGTTTTGGTGTGCTGTTTTAGCCGCCTTTTAGTTTTGGGACGTTTGATTAAGTAATGATTATGTTTTGTTGTTTACTTAAGGGTTAAGTATTTGTTCAGTTTTGGTCTGAATTTCGGTTTTCGTGTTTCGGTTTTTGTCGTGTTTTTCGATTTTGGCTTAAAAAAAAATAATATTGGGTTATATTATTTTACGATATTTGTAGAGTCTAGTTTTGTGAAAATGTGACACGGGACGCACTTTGGCCCGTTTTGAGTGTTGTGTTAGTGTGCGTTTTGGGTCGCGTCTGTAAGTTTGGGCCGTTTTGTAGCTAGTTGGGCTGTTTTTGTGGCTTGGCTTAATAAGACGTTCCTATATTGTGCTCGTGTTACGCTCATGATGACTAAAATTGACATTCATTTTCATGATTATGCAAATCCAAATTAATACGCTAAAAATGACTAATACGTTTTAGACACTTTTGTACCGTTTCGACTCTTTTGAAAGCATGCACGAAAGTCCTTTTCATCATCGGGTTTGTTTTTGTGGGTACTGCGGATACGGGTATCTCTGAGCCCCGCTTGATCGAGCTTGGACAAAGCGTTAGTCAAACTTAAAGATAGTATCCTGACCATTACGCCTCGATACTACCTGGCGGCGCTAAGCATGTGTCTTATGGGAGAGACGAGGACTTAGCGTCGGAAACGCGGGGAGGGACGACATGTTTTTAAGGACATGACGGTCCTACATGTTTAAGGGCATGTCGGCCTGCATGTGGCCTGAGTACTCCCAGCTGGCGCCTTGTCTGTGCTTTGCATGCGCTTCTGTCTTGCGCTCTTGGTCGTGGCCGCTTGGCGCTTCGCTTATGCGTTTGGTCGTGCTTTGCTTGCGCCGCTTGCGCTCTTGGCCGTGCTTTGCTTGCGCCGCTTGCGCTCTGGTCGTGCTTTGCTTGCGCCGGCTTGGCGCTCTGGTCCTTTGCTTGGCGCCGCTTGCGCCAGACGGACGTTTCGTAAAAGAGGTTACGTGTTTTTGTGTTTGGTTTATAAAAGTGGTTTAGGTTTTTGTGAACGTCTCTTGGGGAGGCTACGCGTTTTTGTGTTTCTCATAAAGAGGGCTAGGCTTTTATGGATGTCTCGTGAGGAGGCTACGTGTTTTATCATAAAAAGGGCTAGGCTTTTATGGACGTCTCGTGAGGAGGCTACGTGTTTTCCTCATAAAAGGTTAGGTTTTTATGAACGTCTCGGGAGGAGGTTACGTGTTTTTCTCATAAAAGGTTAGGTTTTTATGAACGTCTCGGGAGGAGGTTACGCGTTTTTGTATTTTAACGTCTCGTGAGGAGGCTACGTGTTTTTCTCATAAAAGGTTAGGTTTTTATGAACGTCTCGGGAGGAGGTTACGCGTTTTTGTATTTTAACGTCTCGTGAGGAGGCTACGTGTTTTTCTCATAAAAGGTTAGGTTTTTATGAACGTCTCGTGAGGAGGTTACGCGTTTTTGTATTTTAACGTCTCGTGAGGAGGCTACGCGTTTTTCTCATAAAAGGTTAGGTTTTTATGAACGTCTCGGGAGGAGGTTACGCGTTTTTCTCATAAAAGGTTAGGTTTTTATGAACGTCTCGGGAGGAGGTTACGCGTTTTTCTCATAAAAGGTTAGGTTTTTATGAACGTCTCGTGAGGAGGCTACGCGTTTTTGTATTTTTAACGTCTCGTGAGGAGGCTACGTGTTTTCGGTTTCTCATAAAAAGGGCTAGGTTTTTATGAACGTCTCGGGAGGAGGTTACGCGTTTTTCTCATAAAAGGTTAGGTTTTTATGAACGTCTCGGGAGGAGGTTACGCGTTTTTGTATTTTAACGTCTCGTGAGGAGGCTACGTGTTTTTCTCATAAAAGGTTAGGTTTTTATGAACGTCTCGGGAGGAGGTTACGCGTTTTTGTATTTTTAACGTCTCGTGAGGAGGCTACGTGTTTTTCTCATAAAAGGTTAGGTTTTTATGAACGTCTCGTGAGGAGGCTACGTGTTTTTCTCATAAAAGGTTAGGTTTTTATGAACGTCTCGTAAGGAGGCTACGTGTTTTTCTCATAAGAGGTTAGGTTTTTATGAACGTCTCGGGAGGAGGTTACGCGTTTTTGTATTTTTAACGTCTCGTGAGGAGGCTACGTGTTTTTCTCATAAAAGGTTAGGTTTATATGAACGTCTCGTGAGGAGGCTACGTGTTTTTCTCATAAAAGGTTAGGTTTTTATGAACGTCTCGTGAGGAGGCTACGTGTTTTTCTCATAAAAGGTTAGGTTTTTATGAACGTCTCGGGAGGAGGTTACGCGTTTTTGTATTTTAACGTCTCGTGAGGAGGCTACGTGTTTTCGGTTTCTCATAAAAAGGGCTAGGTTTTTATGAACGTCTCTTAAGGAGGCTACGTGCTTTTCTGTTGGGCTGAAAATGTGTTCGAAATGGGTTGAAAGTGTATTGGGCCGAGGAAAACCAAATTTAAAATGTAAATAGGAACCCAGAAACAAAAATAAAATCGCCAGTAAACTGGCGATTTTGTTTATGTTTTGTGAATTTGTATAAAAATCGGGGAAGAGAGGGGAGCTTTATTCATTTCATCCGAAAATAAAAAACAAAATCGAAACCCTCTAAAACTCGTCTTGGCGATTTTCTTGATCAACAATCGATTTTCCGACTCCTACAATTCATCATGGACCAAGGTACATATCCAACTCGCTTGGTTTTTCGGGTTTTGAAGTTTGTTTGAGTCGGTTTTAACTCGAAATACCGTTTTCTAGGGTTTGGGTCGAAAATGTCGGTTTGATTCGAGTTTAGCTCTCGTCCTTGCTTGAAAACGTTAGCCATGGTTGGTATTGTGCTTGCATTGCTTGTCTTGCTGTCGTTGTGTGAAAACCCGGCTTGTGGTCTCGATTTTCGTGCGTTTTGACTTGGAGGGCATTTTGGTCATTTTTGAATATGTCTCGGAATCGGCTCAAAACTTCGGTGTAGCTTACCCGTTAGTAGTATAATACGTTGGTGAGTTCGTTTTGTTGAAATGGGCGCGAAAAGCGGTTCGTTTGGGTAAAAAACCGTGTGGAAGGGGGTAAAGTCGGGGCTTGTGCTCTGTTTTCGTAGCGTAAGGCGATCCCGAGTGGCTTGGTTATTTTGAAAATGTTGTAGTATGCCTGTGTGGAGGTTTGGGTGGCTTGTGTAAGAAAAACGGCCTGAAAAACCGTGATTTTCGAGTGATTTGGTATAAGGGCCGAAATTTTGGTCGAAATTTTTCGGTTCCGAAACTTGCCCGAATTCTCTGTATTGTGTTGTCATGGCTAGTATGGTATATATTTGGTCTTGTTTTGTGGGAAATGTGTTGTTTGGAGGTGTTTTGGAGCGTTTTTTGTAGTTTAGGCTAGGTTACCAAAAATCGCTTTTCCTCGCTTTTCGTGCCCTGTTCATGGAATGTATGGTAATGTATGTCGTCTGTGTTGGCTAGGGGGTTGTTTTGTGGGAAGTGGGGGCTTTTTGGTTGAGTTACGGTCAAGAAAGGGTCGTTTTTGTAGTTTGTAAGCATTTTGTAAAAGCTATTCAGTCGAGGTGTCCGGGACGTCATTTTCGCCTGGATTTTTTGTACGTGCTTATTGTGATTTATGGGTTGGGTCCGTCTCGGAAAATATGGGTTTCCGACTTTCTGTAGCATTTTTCCCTTCTCTGCTATTTTTGGGTTAGAAAAAGGCTTGTCTTCTGCTGTTTTGGCTAGTTCTCTGCTGCTTTTGCGCGTGCTTGCTCTTGACTTGACTGAGTATGAAGTATATATCGTATACGTCTCATGGCATCTGATTTTCTGTGTTTTTGCTCCGTTTTGGCCTTATCGGTGGATAATGTAGGCCTTAACGTTAGATTTCCGTCGTTTTTGCTTGCTTCTGCTTTATTTCAGTGACCTGCTACTGCCGTTGTCTGAGTGTGCCCTTGAATCTTGTGCAGGTGATCCTAGGCCTTCAGTACCTACTTCCAGTGACATGGATCGGGTCTTGGCTGGCGTTGACTTTACCGTTGTGAGGGACGAGCATACTCCTACTTCGGGTATGCCTGCGCCCTTGGAGGTTTCCGAAGGTCCGTCCCAGTCGAACTTGCTGAGAGCTTTTCCTCAGACGCCTGGAGTTTCTACGACGCCAGGGAGTGAGTTTCAGGGCGCCGTTGTGGAGTCTCCTGCCTTTTCTGCTAGTGGTGCTAGTGTTGTTAGTGCGTCGTCTGGGCCTTCTGCGAGTGGCCTGGGACGTGGTGCTGTTCCTGGTGGTCCTGAGCCGTCAGTTAGTGGTGTGGGTCGTGACGTTCTTTGACGAAGTCGCTGCTTTTCGGCTAATGTGGTACGTGAGGAGACCGCCGCTGAGCGGACGCGGTCTCCTGGTGATGCTAGCGGTAGTGGAGCCGCTTCGGTCGCCGAGGTCCCCGTTGGTGGCGAGGTCGAGCTCGTGTCGTCTCGCAGTCTTTGCAGGGCGTGGGCGTGGCGCCGTGGAGACGCCTGGAGGCTCTGGGAGGCCGTGGTAGAGGTCGGCGTAGGCTGCAGGTCTCTGCAGGGCGTGGCCGTAGCGATCTTTGGGAGGGACGCCTGTGGCTCCGGAGGAGGCGGCAGAGGTCGTGGTGCGCGCGCAGGGCTTCGCAGGACGCATTACGCTGCGTTCGTGGGTGCCTGCGGCTTCTAGAGGGGGCCAGGTTAGAGGTCGCGGTCGTGGTCGGAGGAACCCGAGGAAGAACCGCAAGGTGGATGAGGCTTCTGGTGAGGGCAGCAGTAGGCCACGACGTCGAGCTCGTGCTGCTTCTGAGGGTGGCGACCGGGACGAGGCTGAGGTCGCCGGTGTTTTTGAGGAGGTTGGAGCGAGGGAGACTCAGGAGGTCACGCGAGGCGTGGTCGTGCTCGGTCCGGAGCCGCATGCAGGATCCTCCCGAAGCCTGAGGGGTCTTGAGTGACGAGGATGAGGATCTTGACGAGATCGCGCAGAGGCCACCGCCGAGGTTGAGATTGCGGCCGCCGCGCCGCCGCCGCTCAGCCGCCGCTGCCAGCCGCCGCCGACGCCGCCAGTTGCCGCTGCCGGCGGGCCGCCAGGCCGGGGTCGTTCAGGCCAGGCTCGGGAGCGAGTTCGGGATGAGGTCGAGGCCGGGGCCATGCGAGGCCGAGGCAGAGGCCGAGGCCGAGGCAGGCCGAGGCGAGGCCCAGATGCAAGTCGCGGCAGCCTCGAGGCCGCAATGCAGGTTTTCATGGGGATGGTTGACGAAGTTGGGCGAGAGGCCTAACTATCCTCACGGCCCTCGTTGCGGGTCGCGGTGGCCATTGGCCCGGGATGGCGTGACTACGGTTTGGAGTCGCTGAGCACTTGCCGATTCGAGTGAAGGCCGGCTCGCATTTAGGCCCGATGAGGACCTTCTCTGGGTTCCGGACGGTGTTTGACGTCTTTGAGGGTAGGCTCACCCAGGAGGAGCGGGATATAGTGCTCGGGACAGCTTTTGGTCCCCTGGTGCAGAAGTGGAGGGAGGTGCGGGGTAAGCGGGTGAATTCGCGCCTCACTGTACTTCGGGCGTTGTTGGATAGGTTTTGGGATACGACCAACACCTTCCACATGCCTGGTTACGAGGTTGGCGTGACTCCTTCTTCGTGGGCGCTTGTCACTGGTCGCCTCATGGTGGCGTGCATTTGATCGGGGCGTGAGCGACCTCCTATCGATAGCCCACGAGTCGTGCGCCTGATTGGCAATGGGGTTAAGTGCGGGGTAGGTGAGGAGCACACGTTTCAGCCCCGGACTATTTGGTTTGCTGACTTCTTCGAGGGAAGGAGGAAGAAGAAGGGGTCTACTTGGGCGAGCGCTGAGCAGAGGGCCCGGCTGTGGTTGTGGTGGTTCCTGACGGCCACCCACTTTGGCGACAAGGGGGAGCGTGCGTCGACGGCTGTGTTGATGGCGCTGTCGGACATGACGCGTCTAGGTGACTTTGACTGGGTCACCTCGCTCTGGTCCTGGCTGATCCGGTTCGAGGGACGCGGTGCGCCCTGACCGGATTGACGAGGATTCAGATGTGTCTCTCGTGGGCCCTGGTCTTCTGATGGAGGTAAGTTTTGATTTCGCAGAGTCTTGTTATCTTGTACCTGCTTTCCTTTTGTAACGTTGTATTCTGATTGCTTGCAGTCTTGGTGCTACGCTCACTTCCCTTCTCTCGCTCCGGACACGTTCGGTGTGACGCCACGCCGGCTTTCCATGCGTACGCGATAGCGGATCGGAGGGGTATTTGCCTGAACTATGATGCGGCTTGTGTGCGCTTCAACGGGATGACGATGGATAAGGTAAGGGTGATTGTGTTTTGTATTCTGGTCTTTTGTAGCTCGGCTTTGGGTTTGTGTTTGTTTTTGTAGTTTATGATTTGGTTTTGTTTTGTAGTTTGTTCGCGACCCTTGGAGGAAGTTTACCGGCGTCCCTCCGACGATTGCAGCTCGCTTTGGTCCCCTTGACGGACGGCGGCTGTACATCGAGACCCAGTACGGCTCGTACTGGCACTTGGGTGAGCGTCTGTCTGCGCAAATGGGTCGTGGCGGCTTCATCGTACCTGCTCCTTCGCCCTCGGTTTTGTTCGTGGAGACGCCCGACGCTAATGAGCGTCGTGACGTGTATCACGAGGGCGAGTCCGACTCCTTGCTGCGGCGGGATGAGGATTACGTGACTTGGGCACAGCATGCCCTTGCTGACGCTGTGATCGAGGTATGCTTTGTTGTTGTTTTTCTTTTTTGCGTTTTTGGTTTTAGGGAGCAAAAATTTACCCTATTTTTGTTTTGCAGCGACGTGATCCTGATCTTGAGTTCCAGCCTCCTCCGTTCGTCGAGGATCTGTTGGTTGTTCACGAGGGCTGCTCTCATTCGATCGTGCTGCCGCCTTGCCTGTCTGTGGTCACCGATGCGGGCCTTGAGAGGTGGGATCCGCGCGTGAGAAAGGTATTCACTTTCTTCTTTGTACAGCATGAGTATTATGTAGTATAGCCCCCAGTTTGAATTAGATTTTATTGTAAAATCATAATTCCAACTTTGTTGAAGCAGTGTTTTGATTATAGCCCCCAGTTTGAGTTAGATTTTATTGTAAAATCATTAGTCAAACTCCGGTGAAGCAGTTTTCAATTGTAGCCCCCAGTTTGAGTTAGATTTTAATGTAAAATCATTAGTCAAACTCCGTTGAAGTGGTTTTTAATTGGAGCCCCCAGGGTGGAAAGCTAAGTATATTTTGCGTGTTGTTGGCAGGTGACGGCTGAGGGGCACAGGAGGCTGTGGCGGGCGGCAAACCGTTGGCGGGCTGTCGTAAATGAGAAAGTGGTTGACGCTTGCAGGGCGCAGAGGGAGGCGGCCGACGCTCGACTTGAGTTAGCGGTCGTACGGCGAGGCGCGAGATCGCGTCGAGCCGAGGTCAGCATACCGAGGAGCTGGCGAGAGTCCGGGCAGAGCTAGAGGGTCGGCATGCAGAGGAGCTAGATAGGGCGCGTGCTGAGATCGACTCCTTGCGTGCTGTCTTGCAGCGTCGTGACCAGTCGCAGTAGGCTTGGACCTGTATATTTTGGACTTGTATTATGAATATTAGTATTTTTTGTAACGGTTTATTTATCAGGACTTGTGTAGGGTTGATTTTTGGTTTTGTGGGTGTTTATTGTTTTAATTTGGTTATTTTGTCTTGTTGCGAAAAATGCATTCCTGCGTCGTAGTAGGGTCTGAAATCCTCGCGTATTTGCGTGACGAGCGTACCTGCAAAACAGTGTTAGTCGTAAAAGCACATATATACGTCTCGATTGAGACTGACTTGCTAATGACCAAACCAAAAGCAAATATGGAGTTTTGAAAAACGCTGTTTTGAAAAATATTTTAGACTTGTAAAAAGACGTTTTGGACATTAAAAATGTGAGCTAAAACGACGTTTTGAGACGAAAATTGTGAATGCGAAAAATCATATTTTGTGTTGTGTTTAATTTTTGTGTGATTATCGTGTTTTGTAAATGTGGAAAATTTGAAAAACGGGAGCCGACTACGCAAATCGAGACGACGCTACGGGACCGTAAATGTTGACCAAGAGGTCGGTAAATGGGTAATAGGGGTAATAAGTTAAAGGTTTAGGGCGTAGGTGTGTAAGAGTTGTAAGAAAATCGAATAATTTTGTCAGGGAACAAAAAGAAAATCGCCTGTTCACTAGCGTCTATGTTTTTGTGTTGTACTTTGTTTGGCAAAGCTCGACTATAAAAGGAGGGCTAGGTTAACTCATTTTACTCATCCTTTCAACGTTCTATTCTCGGCATTCCAAAGATATTCAAAATATTTACGGAACGTTCGTCGAGTTATGGAGAACTTCGAAGGAAACTTGCGTCGTTGGTGTTCATCCTTGTCGGGGCTGGAGGAGAAGGACTTGAGAGATTGCGGTTTCGGGGCACTCATGGGTCTAAGGCAGGTTCAAATGGAGCCCGAGTTCTTAGATGCCTGTCTCGACTATTGGGACCTAAGTTTTCACGTGTTCTGCTTTCCTGGTGGAGAGGTCTGTCCATTGGTTGAGGAGTTTGGAGGTATTGGCGGTTGGTTGCGGACTAGGTGGCCTGTGGCTGGTACTCCTTGGACGATTTGGGTATCACAGGCCTATACTAAGTGGACCGTTACCCAGAGCCCCCACGAGAGGTCGCGCCTTCGCGCCCTAGAGCTCAACGGGCCTCCTCAGATGTCCGCCTATGACCGGGCCCGTTTTGGACGTAGCAGTGGCGATGGCGAGGGTTCGAGTTCAGAGCCACTCTCGGCCGCTGAAAGTGTGTTCGGCCGTCGGCATATTCTAGGGTCGGGTGATCAAGGTGGTTATGGCAATGTTGGGGATTGCCGTAGGGGTTGAGGGTCGGTGCCCCCCTATTCAGCTGAAAGGTTTTAAGTCTGCTTTTGATGATGAAGAGGACCTGGTGTTGTTTATGTGTGTTTTGTTAGTATTATGTTCATATTAAGTAGTATTATGTATTATATTATCTATCCTAGACCCGATGTACATGCCGGGATTTGTATTGTAATATATCGTATTGTTTGTTAATGTAGTTTATGCTCCTACGTCTGAAAAATCCAAAATGTAACCGTCCTTTTTAAGATTAATAAAAATCACGTTTTTATTTATGACTTTGCCTCATTTTGCTTGTTATTCTGTGTGAAATTCCTTGGCTCTAATATCTTTTCAAAGGTTTAGAATGCAAGCATGGTTTTTAGGAAATTTTTGTATTGACTATTCCCTTGACTTTTTTAAGCTTTGGGTTTGTCGTTTTGTGTTGAATATCGTCCTTTTAACCCTTTAGGTTTAAAAGACGAATTTTTGTGTTGACTATGTCTTTAGCTTTTTTAAGCTTTGGACGCGTCATTTTTGTGTTGAATGTTGTCCTTTTAACCCTTAGGTTTAAAAGACGAATTTTGTGTTGACTATGTCCTTGACTTTTTTAAGCTTTGGACGTGTCATTTTTGTGTTGAATGTTGTCCTTTTAACCCTTAGGTTTAAAAGACGAATTTTGTGTTGACTATGTCCTTAGCTTTTTTAAGCTGTGGACGTGTCATTTTTGTCTTGAATATCGGTTGCGCTTTTTGCAAAGCTGCCTACGTATCCACGAAAAGTGGAATCAAACCGGCGTAGTTCGGAAGTGTACGTTTAGGGGCATACCGGCCCATGAGTTGTGTTTGCTTTTTGTGGTGAATGTGCACGTTTAGGGGCATGCCGGCCCATGAACATGTTTAAGGACATGTCGGTCCATGAACATGTTTAAGGACATGTCGGTCCATGAATTGTGTTTTAGAAAATTTCGCATTTTATAGATACATTGCAAGGCATTTTTAAGGGTAGTACTTTTTGAGCTGGTCGAGGTTCGTTGCGAGGTTAAACTCTTGACCGTCCAAGTCGGTTAGTTTTGCTGCTCCGCCTGTGTATATCTCTTTGACGAGGTAGGGTCCAGCCCAGTTAGGCTTGAACTTTCCTCGTGGGTCAACTGGAAGTGGTGCTCGGACTGACTTTAGTACGAGATCACCTACTTTTATGTGTCGTGGCTTAACTCGTTTGTTGAATGCTCGTTGTAGTTGGGCTTGGTACATTCGTACGGTACTCAGGGAATGCAGTCGGCGTTCATCCAGGAGCATGAGTTGTTCGTACCGTTCACGGGCCCATTCTGCTTCCGGGATGCTACTTTCCATTAGTATGCGTAGAGACTGTATTTCTATTTCCACTGGTTGGACGGCTTCCATGCCATAGGTGAGGAAATAGGGGGTCATGTATGTAGGGGTTCGGATGGTAGTACGGTATCCCCAGAGTGCATATGGTATCTTGTTGGGCCAATCTTTGCAGCTGTCGATCATTTTCTCGAGTATGGTGACGACTGTCTTGTTTGCTGCTTCAACGGCTCCATTGGTTTGGGGTCGATAGGGCGAGGATTTGTGATGTTAGATGTTGTATTTTGTGAGTATGGCTTCCGTCTCGCGCTGAAAGTGCGAGCCTTGATCGCTGATGAACTCGTGGGGTATGCCATATCAGCATATAATGTTTGTCTGTATGAATTTGGAGACCTCTTTGGAGCCGAGGGTTCGAAAAGATGCTGCTTCTACCCATTTAGTAAAGTAGTCGATGGCCACCAGCACGAAGCAGTGACCTCCTGCTCCGATGGGGTGGACTTTTCCTATCACGTCGATGCCCCAGGTTGAAAAGGGCCAGGGTGAGGTTAGGCTGTATAGTGGTGAAGGTGGTACATGTTGGACGTTGCTGAAAATTTGGCAATTGTGGCAGTGCTTGACGTATTGGATGCAGTCTGCTTCCATGGTCGTCCAATACCATCCTAGTCGTAGAATCTGTTTGCAGAGTGCTCGAGCGTTCATGTGGGGTCCGCATTCGCCATCGTGGACTTGCGTGACGATTTCCTGCCCTTTCTTGTAGTCGACACATATGAGCAGCGTCCCTTGTGGTGTTTTCTTGAGTAAAAAGCTCAAAACTGATGAATCAAACAATTCCTACCTTTGGCATTATCGTTTAGGTCACATAAACGATAGACGCATAAAGAGACTTGTTGAGACCAAGGTTCTCAAACCATTTGATTGCGAATCATATGGTACATGCGAATCTTGCCTCTTAGGCAAGATGACTCGTCAACCCTTTAGCGGTAAAGGGACACGAGCTAGTGAGGTTTTAGGACTCATACATACCGATGTGTGTGGTCCATTAAACATCACTGCTAGAGGAGGATATCATTACTTCATTACTTTTACCGATGACTTAAGTAGATATGGTTATGTCTACTTAACAAGGTATAAAAGTGATGCTTTTGAGAAATTTAAAGAATTTCAAAATGAGGTTGAGAACCAATTTGATAAGAAGATACAAGCACTACGATCGGATCGTGGTGGCGAATATCTAAGTAATGAGTTTTGATTCACATCTTAAGAATTGTGGTATAATATCACAATGGACTCCTCCGGGCATTCCACAGTTGAATGGTGTTGCAGAAAGGAGAAACCGAACTTTATGAGATATGGTTCGGTCTATGATGAGTCAAAGTGAGCTTCCTGGATGGTTTTGGGGCTTTGCGCTATTGTCTACCGCATTCTCACTAAATCGAAGTCCGACTAAAGCGGCCAATAAGACTCCATATGAGATATGGACGGGAACCGTTCCCTATTTGTCATTCCTGAAAATTTGGGGAGTGAGGCATTCGTCAAGAATAAAACTGACGATAAACTCGCTCCAAGCTCTGACAAATGTCTATTTGTAGGTTATCCTAAGGAAACCTGTGGTTATTACTTCTACAACCCTCACGAGAACAAAGTGTTTGTGGCTCGTGATGCTGTTTTTCTAGAAAATGAATTTATTTCTAGAAAACAGAGTGGGAGAAAATTTGAACTTGATGAAGTTCAAGAGCCACAAACCGAGACAGAAAATGAGGAAACTGTTCCCTCGTCTTCTGACACAGTGATAATCCCTAGGAGGTCAGGAAGAATTAGTCATCAACCTGACCGTTACCTCGGTAACATCGAGGAGGAGGGTGATTTGTTGTTATTCGAAAGCAACGAACCCTCAACCTACAAGGCGGTTATTAGTAGCCCCAACTCCGACCAATGGCTAGAGGCCATGAAATCCGAAATGGATTCTATGCACGAGAACCAAGTTTGGGACTTGTTAGATTTACCTGAAGGAGTGAGACCCCTTCAGTGTAAATGGATATTCAAAATCAAACTCGGCATAGATAAACATATAGATGTTTACAAAGCTAGACTGGTGGCAAAGGACTTTTTTACAAGTCCAAGGTATTCATTATGATGAAACCTTTGCACCAGTTGCTATGCTTCGATCCATAAGGATAACCTTAGCGATTCTTAGCATTTCATGACTATGAAATATGGCAAATGGATGTAAAAACCACCTTCTTGAATGGGATTCTAGAAGAGGAAGTGTATATGACACAACCTAAAGGTTTTATAAATACATCCAACCCTAAGAAAGTATGCAAGCTTAAGAGATCAATTTATGGTCTTAAGCAAGCATCAAGGAGTTGGATTCATAGATTCGATCATGTTATAAAACCAAAGGGTTTCGCTCGAAGTGCCGAGGAACCTTGTTTATACATGAAGTTTAGTGGGAGCAAGGTAACCTTCCTTGTTTTGTATGTGGATGACATACTACTAATTGGAAATGATGTTCCAAGTCTAAATTCGGTAAAGGTGGAATTGGGAAACCATTTCCAAATGAAGGACTTGGGAGAGGCACAACGCATCTTGGGTATCCGGATCTATAGAGATAGATCCAAGAGGATACTAGCATTGAGTCAAGAAACTTATATCGATAAGATTCTTGATAGGTTCAATATGAAAGACTCCAAGAGAGGCTTTCTTCCGATGAGTGTAGGAATAACATTGAAGAAATCTCAATGTCCTACGACTCCTGCGGAAATTGAACGCATGAAATTGATCGCTTTTGCTTCCGCTGCAAGATCAATCATGTATGCTATGATGTGCACTCGTCCCGATGTCGCGTTCGCCTTGAGCATGACGAGTCGGTATCAACCAATCCCAGTGAGAGTCACTGGATAGCCGAAAAGAACATCCTTAAGTACTTGAGAAGAATTAAGGATTCGTTTCTAGTATTTGGAGGAGAACTTGAGCTGCGTGTAAGGGTTACACGGATGCAAGTTTCCAAACCGATGGGGATAACTTGAAATCCCAATCCGGCTATGTCTTTATGTTAAATGGGGGTGCTATTTGCTGAAAAAGTTTCAAGCAAAGTGTCACTGCGGATTCTACAATGTAAGCAGTCGAATATTTGGCGACTTGAGTCGCTAAGAAAGCTGTATGGATTCGGCAGTTCTTGTATGGACTAAGAGTAGTCCCTAGTGCCGCAGATCCAATCACTATTTATTGTGATAATAGTGGGGCTATCTTTCATGCAAAGGAGCCCAAGTCTAGTAATAAGTCTAGACACGTTTTGAGGAAATACCATGTTAAAAGAGATAACGTGGAAAGAAAGGAAATAGATATTTGTAAGGTTGGGACAGACGATGAGATCGCTGATCCTTTAATCAAACCTCTTTCGAGGACTAAGCATGACGCTCACACCGCCTCTATGGGGTTGAGGCGTATGCCTGATTTCCTTTAGTTTTTGAGATATGTAATGGATAAAGTATCCTATTACATATATGAAAATAACATTCATTGTTTAGAGTATATTTACTCTTTTAAGTCATTTTGAATGCATACTTTGTTTATCCGAATAGTTGTGTGACAACATTGAACATATTCAAGTGAACGGTATAAACTAAGTATTTGGTCCCTAGTCTCTCATATGAGGTGACGTCTCGGAGAGACTAGATTGCAAGTCGTTCGATGGTGGGTTCAACACCATAGGGTCATAGTGATATTTGCTTTTTGCATAGACAGATCGTGAGACACTCTGATCGGTAACGCTTATAGAATTCCTTTTCAATGAGATTGAAACCTAGTCGTGGTGGGAATTTCTATAGTATTCCTTTGAGTCGATTCTTTGACCGAAACCGATTATCCAGTCGGTGCGGTTTACGAAAGTGACTTTCATTTTTGTCCTAAGCCATGCCGTGAAAGGGGTTATAAGGGCATCTTTGGGGTCATGGTGATCTGCATTATACTGATCTGATTGAGTGGAAGGGAAATGTCCACCCTCGTCGAGGGTAAAACATCTTTGGGCCACTCGAGGAGTAGTGAAAATGCGTGGCCACGCTCGGTAAGAATCTACGGTAGATTCCCGGTCAGGTGACTACTCTCCTTATCGAGGAAACCACTCACGATATATATCTCAGGATGCAAGTACGACCTGTAAGACACCTTGCATCGAGTGGGAGATGTGAAACGGACATGAGAATTGGTAATGCACAACTTGTCTCGGACAAGTGGGAGATTGTTGGAGTATGTGTCCTCCACAATAGTGCGATTACTTAATAAACGGTTAGTCAGTGAATTGTATGAGATACGATTTGATTAGTGACTTGATAATTTGACTAACGGTTAGTCAGTGAATTGATTTAGAGAGAAATCGAGTTGTGAACTCGGATGATTGAATTTTATATCGATAAAATTATTAGAGGAGATGAGAATTAGTGATTAACTGTTAATTCACTAATCATGTATATTTTACTAATGAGATTAGTAAAAGTACAATTTTAATATATGTGTAAGTGTACATGTATATTAAGGAAGAGTTTAATTTGATAATTTATACTTTATCATATTAGATGATTAAGTGATAAATTATAAGTATTTGTGGGACAAATATTGAAAAACAAATTAGACTCATATGGCCCCATGTGGACCGTCCAAATTGAAGGGAAAGGGGATTGATTCCCTTTTTGTCTTACTTGCCTTGGTTTCTTGTTAATTGATTTAAGCATGCTAAACATTATGATTACACATGCATGCTATTGTTCTTTACAAGAAAAAGCAAGCAAAGACTCTTCCCTCCTTCTCTCCTCAATAGGCCGGCCCCCCCTTCACCATTTAGTGTGTTCAACACACTTTGTCATTTGTACAAAAACAAGGGCTAAAGAGAGAGGATATTCATTCAAGCATTTCCTCACTTTTCTCTCTAACATTTCTCTCTAAAAATATAAGAAACTTGTTCTCATATTTTTACATACACTACTAAGAGTTAGTAGTAATAATATTCACATATTATCAAGCTACTATTAGTGGTTTCTAGATCAAAATCACTAGTAGGTTTTTGGAGTGTTCTTGGGTGCATCTTTTAGGAGGTTTCCTACTTTGGAAACTCGGGTTTTTGGAGGATCATCCTAAGCTTATGCTCAAGAAACAAAACTAGAAAGGAGTTCTAGTTTTGTGCCCATTATTTCCCTTTGAGAAAGGTATAATGTTTCTAATCTTGTAACAAAGTGAATTTGTGCTACAATAGATCTTGCTAAATCAAATTAGAGTAATTTGATTTACACTAATATTTGATTAGTGATTGGGATCCGATCCCTACAAGTGTGGACCAAAAATGGTCAAGGCTAGCAAAGGCGGTTTTTGTCCAAATCACGGTTTAGGTCCTTGGGCTCGAATCATGGGCTAGGTCACGATCCTAAGGTCCACCCAAGCTTATTTTGAGTGAATTACATAATAATATCTTGGTCAAGCTTGGTGGGTCAACGAGGTCGAGAAAGTCAAGACGGAGAGCAACCGAAAGTCGACTAAAGTGCTATTTTTGTTTGTGATCGCTCGAGTGCGCCCAAGTGGGTTCGAACCACAAGTCAATTAAGATCATCAAGAGCAAAAATCAAGTGGGAATGAACCCCAAGTCAGCCGAAAATACACAAGGAGGAGCTTCACATGTTTGTCCTCAATAAGTCACTTTCAACACATGTCACTATCTACCTTTACTACTTTATGCTTTTTACTTTATGTATTTGTTTGTTTCCTTTTCAAATTTTCAGCAAAGTTGAGCTCATGTGAGCCGAAATGTTGTTGTTTTTATGGGTTGATTGTAGCCCTTAGATTAGTTATTAGATGAAGGGTCAAGATTAGAACAAGGGCTTTATATAAACCCTCACCCTCACATTGTATTTTTCAGCTTTGAATTGAATGATAAAAACCCTAAGTTTGAGAGTTCTCAACTTACTTGAGTGTTCCTCATTATCTCCTTGCTTAGTGCTTGAGATTAGTGATAGATTAGTTTAGTGGCTTTGTGCTTAAACTAATCACAACACTAAATCTATTACTTTGTGTTTAGATTTTAGTGACTATCCTTTATGTTTTCATTTGTTCACAAAATTTCAGAAAATTTCACACAAAAAAGACCCATTTGGCCGTGTATTTCAAGAAGGTTTCAAGTCGATTTTTGTTCATCCTTTGAGTGATTCTTATCCCCATAAGTTTCACTCCAAATTGGTATCAAAGCTTAGGTTTGTTCCTTGTTTTCGATTTGCTTTTTGTATTGACCGAGTTGTTCTTGTTTCCTTCTTATCTTCGATTTATTTTTGTGTTACTCGGTTATATTCTTGTTTTTTCATCTTTTATTTTTTCGTTTTTCTCTTTTAATTTTCTTGTTTCCACAAAAATCCACAAGCATACTCACAAAATTTTCACAAAATGGTTGAAGATCTACACTTGTGTTAGTGTTGATTTCGGTTCTTACACTCAAAGGTCCTTGCTTTACTCAAAATTTTCAGATTTTGTTCTTTGGTTATTTCAATGGATGTGTTCCATCATTTTGGTGTTTCACTTGATACTACTCTTGGTGAAACCATGTATGATTCCATGGAAAAAGCTAGAAGAGAGCTTGAAATCAAAATGAGTCGAATGAGGGGTAGACTTAAACCTAACCCTAGCCTTGATCTTGTGACTTTGAGGGGTCAAAGGGAGTTAGAGGATAGAGTGGCTCGGTTAGGAGGAGAACAACCCCCTAACCTTGGCCGAATGGTTTGTAGGGGCAAGCTTGCCCAAACCCTAACCCTAAACCTAGAAGAGAATCACCAAGTCGAAGCCTTTAGGTCTAGGTGTACCATTATGGGAAGGGTTTGTGATTTGATTGTTGATGAGGAGAGTTGTTCTAATGTGGCCTCAAGCACTCTCATTGAAAAGTTAGCCTTGCCCACACAAGAACACCCTAACCCTTACAAATTAAAGTGGCTAAACATGGGAGCCGAGTTGATGGTGGATAGACAATGCTTGGTTTCTTTCTCCATTGGTGGGGAATACATGGATGAGGTTTTGTGTGATGTGATTCCCATGGATGCTTGTCATCTCCTCTTGGGGAGACCATGGAAGTTGGAAAGAAATGCTCATCATGATGAGAGGGACAATACCTATACTTTCAAGATTGGGGCTAAGAAAATCAAACTTGCACCCTTACCTCCGATTTTGAAAAACCCTAACCCACCCTCCTTGATTATATCACACGAAAGAATGGGGATTGATGGGAGACCAGAAATTGAGCTTGGGGTTGGTCATGGGAAGGATGAGATTAATGTCCTTGCTAAGGAGATCCCCAAAGAGCAATGCAAACCGCCCTCCATACTTGAGTCATCCAAAGTGGTTGTTTTAAGTGAGGAGGCCGAAACAAGTGAGGAAGTGAATGTTGGTGAGAAATTGACCATTCACTTTGCTAAAGATTATCCTAACACTCAAGAGGAAAGCATGGGGTACAATGCCAAGCAAAGGGATGAGTATGATCGTGGGAAGTGTTTGGCCAATGTCAAGAGGAAGGTATTCATGTGGTATGAGAATGTTGATGCAAGCAAAGAGTCGAGGGAATTTCTAAGGTGGAAATTCAAAGTGAGTACTAACAATGCCCAAGAAATGCAATGTGGTTGTCATAACCAAGTCTACTCAAGTGGATTCATGAAATGGGGATTCAAAGGGGGAACTAAGCTTGAACAAAAAGAGCTAAGTGATGATGGCTCAAGTCAAAGTGAAAGCCCAAAGATCGACTTGTGGGAGGAGAACACGGCCCTCAAGACCATAACCGACTTAATCACACTCCTCATGTCATCTAATTCCACAAGTACCTTCATGATCGAGAGTGTAGCCCTCCATGTGATCAAAGACAACCCTAGAGCAATAAGGGGAAGTCAAGGAGAGGAGCTCAATGAGCTCAAAACCGAAAATTTGGGGAGCTTAATCAAGTGCAAGGGAAGTGAATCATTTGGAGATGCAAAGGTCGATGCGCTAGAAAGCTCAAGTGAGTCCTTGAAATGGGAGAGAGACGTGGGACTCATCATTGACAAAGGGTGGCTAATTGACGGTCCTAAACATGAGGAACTTCGAGATGTGCTAGGGGTTAATTGTGAATCCAAAGAAACCATGAGTAAGGGGGAGAGCAAGTTCAATTCAATGAACCGAGTTTACAAGAATCAATCTCTCACTCAATCTCTAAGCAAGTGGAATTCTTGGAAGTCTAGAGCCATGGAGCCCAAGGTTGGTCATGGGGCTCATGGGGCACCCCTCATCATGTTCTACGATTCAAGTCATGAAGCCAACACGAGTCCGAGTCGAGAAGGAGGCAAAGGATCAAGCCATGAGTCAAACTATAGTCCAAACCGAGCAAGAGGAAGAGAGACCGAGGATTTGAGGACAAATCCTTTTCAAGGAGAGGAGATTGGACCAAAAATGGTCAAGGCTAGCAAAGGCGGTTTTTGTCCAAATCACGGTTTAGGTCCTTGGGCTCGAATCATGGGCTAGGTCACGATCCTAAGGTCCACCCAAGCTTATTTTGAGTGAATTACATAATAATATCTTGGTCAAGCTTGGTGGGTCAACGAGGTCGAAAGTCAAGACGGAGAGCAACCGAAAGTCGACTAAAGTGCTATTTTTGTTTGTGATCGCCGAGTGCCCAAGTGGGTTCGAACCACAAGTCAATTAAGATCATCAAGAGCAAAAACGAAGTGGGAATGAACTCCAAGTCAACCGAAAATTCACAAGGAGGAGCTTCACATGTTTGTCCTCAATAAGTCACTTTCAACACATGTCACTATCTACCTTTACTACTTTATGCTTTTTACTTTATGTATTTGTTTGTTTCCTTTTCAAATTTTCAGCAAAGTTGAGCTCATGTGAGCCGAAATGTTGTTGTTTTTATGGGTTGATTGTAGCCCTTAGATTAGTTATTAGATGAAGGGTCAAGATTAGAACAAGGGCTTTATATAAACCCTCACCCTCACATTGTATTTTTCAGCTTTGAATTGAATGATAAAAACCCTAAGTTTGAGAGTTCTCAACTTACTTGAGTGTTCCTCATTATCTCCTTGCTTAGTGCTTGAGATTAGTGATAGATTAGTTTAGTGGCTTTGTGCTTAAACTAATCACAACACTAAATCTATTACTTTGTGTTTAGATTTTAGTGACTATCCTTTATGTTTTCATTTGTTCACAAAATTTCAGAAAATTTCACACAAAAAAGACCCATTTGGCCGTGTATTTCAAGAAGGTTTCAAGTCGATTTTTGTTCATCCTTTGAGTGATTCTTATCCCCATAAGTTTCACTCCAAAGTGTTTAATACTCGGATCCGCTTGGGCTATGAGTGTAAGTGTATGAGCTCCGTGGGGAGAAAGTAGTACTCCGCGGGGATGCGTAAAGGGGTGTAAGGACTCATAAAGAGTGCTCGTGCTTTTGCTTCTGTACCGTGTATCAAATGCTTAATACACGCGTATGACGGACTGTAAGTGACGCCTTAACCCAAGCAAGGGGCATACTTGGAAGTATATTTGGGCCAAAATGAATTACGCATCCAAAAATAGGTCCAAAACGAGGAAATTAGGAGAAAAACCAAAGGTGTAAACCGCATAGCCTTATGCGGTTTGTCATGTAAACCGCATATGCTCATGCAGTTTCCACCTGTGGCAGAAAATGCTTATAAAGGCACGAGACCAGCCGTGGGTATGCCATAATAGCCATTCTCGGTTTCTCCCTCTAAAATACACCAAATTTCGATTTCTCAACCGATTTTGATCATTTGTTATGTGTTGTCTCACTATGGAACACGGTAATGCTCCATTTTAACTTGTTTTTATGTTTTTTGATGTTGTAATTAGCTAGTTTTAGCTAGAAATGTTGAAAAGATGGGTTTTGATGAAAACCCGCTTTCGTGATTGAAATTTGTCGTTCGAATGCTTGAAATTGATGCCATTATGTTGTATTATGATATGCTAGCATGTATGTGTGAAATGCTTGTGATTTGAGCCGTGTTTTTGCCGAAAAACGTGTGATTTAGGGTTCCGACCCAAAATTGAACCCGGATTTTCCGACCACGATTTTCAATTAAACTTCGGTGTAGGATGCCCAAAGCTAGTATAGCATGTATCTGGCTTTAATTTTGCGAAAATGTTAGGCTGAGGCTTTCAATTTGACGATTTTAGCTAGTTGAATGAGGAGCGTTCATCGCAAATTGGGGGTTCTGATCGGGATGTCAAAAATGCAATTGCTTGCTAGGGGGTGTAATTGAAGGTTAATATAGCGCATAGAAACCATCGAGTTGGAATTTTGGTGCTTGGAGAGCGGTATTTAGCATAATTGTGAATTAGGCCTAAAATGCTCTGTAGGGTGTTCTGTTGCATTGGGTTGTATATGTTGTGTTTGTATATTATAGTTGTATATATTTGTCATGTTCTTGTAGGAGAGGGCTCTTCGCGCGTTACGAGATCGTCATCATCTCGTAAGAGTACGGGTTCTAAGGACGAGGGAGCCCCCAGTACGCGTCGTTTGAGGCGTACGGCTAGTGAGTGAGAGGCTGATCCTCGTGATTTGCGTACTCGGCGTGGCACACCGAGGGGTCATGCAAGACGTGTTCCTGCCGTGGAGGAGCACGTGGACGAGCTGGTGGCCGAGCTGAGCGCTGAGGAGGAGCCTGCGTCCACTACAAAAAATGCTGCTGTAGCGACCGATTTTTTGCGACCGAACTAAATTCCGTAGCAATTTTTTTTTTTTGCGAAGGAATTCCGTCACAACGTCCGTAGGTAGCTTCGCGCGAAATAGTTGCGACGGAATAGTCGTCGCTATTCCGTCGCAATATTTTTTATTTTTTTTTTAAAAAAACAGTATAACTTTTATAAGAAATTTATTTTATTAATTGTGACGGATTTACGACGGACGTATTTTAAATATTATTTTTAAATAAATAGATTTTTCGAAAAAAAAAGGGAAAAATATAGTGCAGAATTAAAAATTATTAAAACCTTGCGACGGAATTCCTTTAGTTATTTGCGACAGAATTTCCGTTGCAATATTAAGATTTTTTTTTAATGATACGACCTTGTCCACACACGTGTCAAGTGCTGGGTGGTTTAATTCTTTGCGACGGAACGCAAAACAAATTTTATGCAAAACTCTTCCAGTAACTTTCATTATTTTCGGCAAACAAAAAAATTAAACTAAGGGGCGATTTCGGACGAAATATTGGGCGATTTTAGCATCGAAATTTTTCCTCTTTTTTGGCTTAATCTCCTCCTTATTATCAATACAAAGAGTATTCAAGCTTTTGCGACCGATTTTGCGACCGAAAAAGGTAATAATTTTAATGTTTTATATCTTTATTTAATGAATTTGTTTATTTTACTTAAATTTAGAGAACATAGATTATGGTTAGGTTGAATGAGATTGATTTTGTTGTGTATTAGTGCCTAAATTAGGTTTTTTATTGTAAATTTTAATTGTTTTTTTTTTATCAAGTTAGGGTTTATGTGAAAGAAAATTTTGATGATGTTTTTAGATTGTATTAGTTATTGGAATGTGATATTACTAATTAATATGTAAGTTTTAATTTTGATTTTTACTTATTAAGGTTTATGTTGAAGGTTAAATTTATTTTGAAGTGTTAGTTTTTAGTTATGTAAGGTAAATGTCATTTGTTTATGTAATTTTGAGTGTTCTAAATTATATTTAACTATTATTATATTATAATGTAGTGTAGATTCATAATGAAGAGAATTGAACGAGCTTGGATGTATGATCGCTTAGATAACAATAAAAAACTTCGCATTGAGTTTGTTAACGGAGTTAAGGAATTCATTAATCATGTTAAGGAAAAAAATTCTTTTCGTTTGCGCAATTATAAAATGCGGCGTCCTTGTGTGAAATGCAAAAATGGAAAATTTCTAAATGAAATTGATGTTAAATCGCATTTGTCAAGAATGGGATTTTGTGAAAACTATTATGATTGGGTATGCCATGGAGAGAATTTTTAAAATCATGATGGTGGTATGAGCACAATTGTTGATTCAAATCCGTATCGTGAAATGGTTGACGATGCTTTGCGAGATCATATTGACCAAGTTAGAGAGGAAGCTTTAAATAATGATCAAATTGATGAGACTCTTAATAATGAAGTTAGAGCTTTCTTTGATATGTTGAAAAAAGCCGAAGACCCGGTTTGCGAGGGAAGTGATGTTTCATTGTTAGAAGCTGTTTCTCGCATTGTTAACTTGAAATGTGAATTCAATCTCGTTCATAAGTGTGTTGACAATATAACTTCTTTGATTGGTGACATGCTTCCCAAAAAAAAATCGAATGACATCAAATTTCTATGAAACAAAAAAACTCTTAAATTCTCTTCTACATCCTCATGAAAAAATTCATGTATGTCCATTTGGATGTATGTTATTTTATAAAGAAACTTCTTCTCTTGATAAATGCTCGAATTGTGGACGAGATCGATATAAACCCAAAAAAAATTCAAATGATAAAAAGGTTCCAGCAAGGGAGTTGATTTATTTTCCGTTAGCACACCGTTTGAAGAGACTATATGCTACGAAAAATGTGGCTGAGCAAATGAGGTGGCATGCTAAAAATCCGCGCTCGAATGGCATTATGTCTCATCCAAGTGATTCACAATCGTGGAAGCATTTTGATGCAGTACATCCTGATTTTGCAAGCGAGCCTCGAAACGTTCGATTAAGTTTGTGCACAGATGGTTTTCCTCCATTTGGTCAATTCGGTAAGCCCTACTCAATTTGGCCAGTTATGGTTACGCCGTATAATTTACCACCTTCGTTATGTATGATGAGACAATTTATGTTTTTATCACTGATTGTTCCCGGTCCAAAAAATCCCAAGAAAACAATTAGACATTTATTTGCAACCCTTGATTGACGAATTGAAAGTTTTATGGGGAAAGGGAGTATTTGCATATGACGTGTCTAAGAAATAAAATTTTCAATTACGAGCTGCAATCATGTGGACAATTAATGATTTTCCTGCTTATGGTATGCTTTCGGGGTGGACAACGGCGAGCCAAAACGCATGTCCTTATTGTACGGGCTCAAGTTGCAAGAGTTTTTGGTTGAAAAATGGTAGAAAATGGAGTTGGTTTGATTGTCATCGACAGTTTTTACCCCTTGATCATCCATTTTGAAGATATGGCATTCACTTTCGTAAAGATAAGCATGTAGACCTTGATAATTCACCTTGTCGAATGTCTGGTGATGATGTATGGTAGTGTGTTGCAAATTTACCTACCGTTATTAATGCGACGGATGTTGAAATGAGAAAGTTAAAGGGTAAAAGAAATGGATGGTGGAAAAGGAGCATCTTTTGGGAGCTTCGATATTGGAAGACGTTGTTAATTCGACACAATCTTGATGTTATGCATATCGAGAAAAATGTGTTTGAGCAAATGATAAACATGTTCATGGATTTGAAGAGTAAAACTTGTCATGGGGCTCAATCGAAACTTGACATGAAGGACGTTTGTCGAAAACGATCCGGGACTAAATTTGTTCTTGATAAGTTAAAGAGGAAAGTGTTATGTGAATGGGTCTCGAAATTGAAGTTTTCCGATGGATATGCTTCTGATTTCGGTAGGTGCGTAGATGAGAAGGAATTCACCTTACATGGAATGAAAAGTCATGATTGTCATGTTTTCATGGAGCGGTTACTTTCCGTTGCATTGAGATACTTAATTCCAAAAAATGAGTGGAATGCTATAACCGAGTTAAGTATGTTCTTTCGTGACTTGTGTGCTTCTACAATAAAACTTGATGATGTTGAAAGACTCGATGTTAATCTTGCCGAAATTCTTTGCAAATTGGAAAGAATATTTCCTGCATCGTTTTTCAACTCCATGGAGCATTTACCGGTGCATTTACCTTATGAGCTTAAACTTGGTGGACCCGTTCAATATCGATGGATGTATCCGTTCGAAAGGTATATATATTCTAATTATTTAAAAAATATATATAGTGATTATATTTACTTATTATAATTTTAACAAACGTATTTTTTTTTATCAATATTACAAATAGGTTTCTAAATCATTTGAAACGAAAAATTGGAAATAAAGCGCGGGTCAAGGGATCGATATGCAATGCATATTACTTGAAGAGATTTCCAATTTTTGTGCTTTCTATTTCGAAGACCATGTCAATACAAAAGCGAAAGATCTTGATGTTAATTCTACCAATAAATCCGTCGATACCAATTTACCTGAAATCTTCCAAGATCATAAAGGATCATCTGTTGGAAAGTGCAAGGTTAAATGGTTAGATGGGAGGGATTTACATAGTGCTCACAAGTACATCTTGTCGAATTGTGAGGTCTTACAACCTTATGAAGTGTAAGGTTTTTAAAAAAAATTTAGACTATGGTCATAATTTAATTTATATATAACATAGATTCAACTTAATTACATATGATATTTTATAGGTTATTCAAAAATTTCATACGTGAGCAATACCCTCAAATATCAACTGATGAAATTTGGAGTCAACATGAGAACGAGTATCCTAAATGGTTTAAACAACATGTAAGTAATTTTTAATTAACATTCAAATAAATAATAAATTTTATATTTGATAAAAATATTTTAAAAGATTTATATTATTTTATATTGTTTAGGTTGTTCACTTAAGAGATGATATGTTGAAAGCACTTGCTATGGGTCTAGCAGCTTGACAAGTGAACACTTGGAGACGTTACTCGATAAATGGTTACAACTTTCGAACCTTTAACGCTAAGACTGATCTTGAAAAATCTACCATTAATAATGGTGTATGCGTAACCTCTAGAGATGGTAGTGACTATTATGGACTGCTTGAAGAAGTTGTCGAACTTGTCTATAGTGGATCCAAATGCAATTACAAGACAGTTTTGTTCAAATGTAACTGGTTTGACAACTCCGATCGGGGTTTGTCTGTACATAAAGAGTACAAGTTAGTTGAAGTACACCGTAACAGAAAGTATCCCACTTATGATCCTTTTGTCTTAGCTTATCAAGTTGAACAAGTGTATTACACTGATTTGCCTAATATGAAAAAGGATCGAGATCAGTGGTTGGCGGTGTTCAAGACCAAGGCACGGTCAAACATTGACACGCCTGTCGATGAAACCGTTTTCCAAGAACCGAACGCTGACAATAATATCAATTTATCTCTTGTAGAAGATCTTGTTGACGACTTAAATGTGGTCGACGACGATGATGTTGAGCCTTTTATTGATGTTGTTCCCAACAGTGGGGAAGATGATAACAATGAAGATGATGAAACGAATGAGGATGAGTTGTTATATCATTATGAGGAAGATGAGGATGATGACGACGACGATGAAGATCTTTTTCCTCTTGACGATGAGTTGTTACATCTTTATCAAGTTAGGGTTTGGCACGATTAGCTATATTGGTAAGAAACTAAAACGTTGTTCAAATTACGGATATATATATGCGTGCAATTAGTTACTTACATATAGTAACTAATAATTTAACTGACGATATTTTTTTTTTAGGATAAATTTAAAAGCAAAAAAAGTGAAATAATCGAAACCCAACCCGAAGCGCCTATTGACGACAACCAACTTTACTATGAGGTCGTTGGCGGTCATAACAACAAAGGCCGTGTATATGGTGTTGGACAAGCTACGTCTCTATACTACGGGACGCAAGAAAGACTGGAGCTGGAGGGTCTTCATATGCACCGGGAGTATTGTCCCGGATGACACAACAAAACGAAGAACTCAAACAAAGGATTGCCGAATTAGAACGTCGGAAAGAACAATAAGAGCAATCTCAACAGTTTGATCCTCCTACCCAATCTTGCAATCTGGACATTCCTAACTATTTTCGTGACGATTTCTTTGGTGGAGACGACGGAGGTGAAGGTGGTAGTGGAGCTTGTGCTTCCACTCCTATTTATTAGAGTCTCGAGAACGAACTAAAGTTGTGTATTTGGAAAACTTTGAATATGAACATGTATGTTTGTCATTTACGGTTTTTAAGACTTTCTAACGTTTAACTTTATGTATTTGGAAACTTTGAACATGTTTATATATGTATTGATGTGTTTGACAATCTTCGGATGTTATTTAATCGAAATGGTCGATTAAAAATGGTTTATGACAGGTTTTGCCACAGGTTTGGGGAAGAAAAAAAGCAGCCGAAACCGTAAAATGCATCAAACTTAGCGACGGTTTTTTGCGACGGGAAAAAAAAAAAATTGCGACGGACTCTTGCGACGGATTTTTTATTTTTTTTTATTTTTTATTTTTTTTGCGGAAAATTCTTGATACAAATTGTTATTTTAGAAAAATATAAAGATAATATTTTATGCCGTCGCAAGTTCCGTCGCAAGAAATTTTGCGACGGAATTTTTAGTCGCAGTCTGTCTCGCTTGCGACCAGATTTTGCGACTGCTCTTTTTGGTAGCAATTATGTCGCAACAACTGTGGTAGTGACGGAATTTCCTTTCTTGCGACGAAATTTTTTGGTCGCAAGACGCACAGTATTTTGTAGTGGCACCGCGGCTTCATAAAACCTTATTTGCAGTGCCTTAGAGAACATTGTCGTCACTCTAGTGAATATCTCATATGCACTTTTGTGAGTGATGAAACGGAGTTTGAGAGTAGGTGACATTGACCAAATCAACACATTTTTCACGTCATTGTCAACCTTTAGGTGGTCCTCATAGGCCGTTCGTGCCGCCGCGGAGGCCCTAGCCCCAGGTTCGTCGGGAGGTTGTTCGGTAAGGTACTTAAGCACATTGTCGGATTGAGCGGCGCCCCTTATAGTCGAATCACATTCGAAAAAGTTGCTACCGTCATCTTTTAGGATACATTTATCCATCACGATTCTCAACCATGAATCTTTACCCAAAATGGGCGCGGGAGCGGATGTTGACATTGCGATTTCAAAAATAATTCTACAACAAAAATAAGAGGAAATATATAAGCATTCATTGTATTCAAAAACATTTGTTAAAACTCTTTTAAACAAATGCCCATTTATATAATGATCTCCCATGAAATTATATAAATGATTCCGAGACTCGTTTTTTAGATAAAATTAGACATCTTATGTTTCCTTTTATGTAAAAAACGATAAGTCAACACTTGACTAATTCTACACTAGAACTCTCGGTTGATGATTTTCTATAAAATGCATCTTTTAGCCCCAAATAACTCATATTTGGTTGAGTTCAAACCAATTTAACATGAGACCACTTCTCACTACTAACCCATGGTAACGAGGTTGCACGTTGTGGAGGTCCTCATGAACATGGGGTTCATAGTTGTTACAATTGAAAAGGCTTAACCTCAATTCATTTTAATAATGTGGATGATCTTTGTCAATTTAGTCATAAAATTCTTTATAAGTGAACTAATTTAAGAAACGTGACTTAAATCGATAATCATAGTGCGAGGTTCGTAGCATGCATGGCGATTTTGGCATGAAAACAAACAAACAAGCAAACACACAAGCATAAATCCTAGTATGGCCACCTAAGAAATGAAACAAAATTACAAAGAGTTACAAATTGGAAACCAACTCCTTTGGTCCCTCTTCAAATGGACTTCTTCCATGGCTCCTCCTTGTGTGCTTTATAACTCTTCCAAGGCACCATCACGATCAATCGTCGGTCTTCGATTTACAAAAGTTACAATTTTAATTTACAAATGAATACATAGCAATCTTATTATACATTTATAAATGAAATAAACTAATTAAATTACAAGCCGGCGATACGAGATCGCAATTAATTACATCCCAACGAATATTCCCTTTCATTATGGGTAATATCGGCAATAATAAAAGCAAACTATGGCCATATTAGGTAAAATAAACATTCGTTCAAATGACATTCATCCATTCAAACAAACAAAACAAAAAGCTTATGTATAAAATCATGCCAAAATCGCCCGAACTTATTTATTGATTTAACGGTTTAAATTTCAGTCTCACAATATATCAAGCACTATGTCACTTGAGCCAATACATGAACCTCTTCAACGGGGTACCCGGCCCGAATAACCTCGGACAACACCGGGTATTACACACCCGGCGCGAATAACCTCGGACATCACCGGGTGTTACAAAATACCCCTTACAATCCAAAACCTCCAAAACGTAAGTACGAAAACCAACGACAAATCTAGTGCATAATCCAAACAAGTCTAATCAAAGTTCTCTTCGAAAGCTAGCTACAGGGTCGACAATCCTCACGGCATCTCACACAAACCCGTGTCCGCGCATACCTGCGCAAAAACATGCAACAGCCACAGTCAGTGGGGAGTAACTAGGTACTTCCCAGTCATATTTCAACATCATAAACATAATTACCAACACAACAATTACCTTACCTTACCTACGGCCTATAATCAAAGTACAATAACAACAACAACCCTTAAAGCACAAATCACCAGCATGCAACGATTATAATATAAGCTCAAACCAACAGCAATAACAATCCAATCACTCAATCAAACAATAGCAAGAGTAAGCACGGAGTATTGGGTGAAACAACTAGAATCCACCGGAACGACAAAAGTCCCAACCCTATGGCGGAACGACGAAAGCTTCTCAACCTGTCTAAATTTGGCTAAACCCCCCGCGACAAAAACGGTGTAGACATAATAATCAAAAACCATAGTTCCTAACTGCGACAAAAACAGTTGAGAACCCCTAAGGGCGGTATCCATCCTACAAAAGACTTTGTATCTTCTCACGTACGGGCCCAACAGTGCACGCACGCAAACTTAACTCAAGATCAATCAAACCAACTCAAAATCAATATCAACACAATCGTCTCGAAGTCAAATATTATCGTACCAAACCATTTTAATAACCATACTCAATAGAATTCATAGCTAACTAATGTGATAACAACCTAAATACGGAGTATTTGTCAATGTAGTTAATAAATAATCATAAGTAAGTCATTTATCAACTCAAGGTAGTAACTTTAACCATCACAACAACACAAGCAACGATATTCAAATGATCAAGTAGCCTAAACATGCTTCTAGATTCAAAAGGTATGAGGCCTACTCCAATTATGATCATAAATCGCATACAACACAATCCAACATGCCAAAGCATACAACTTTTCATCCAAACCATTATCAACAACTACCCACACAACCACTAGGGCCTCATACTAGTCAAAATACAACTAGGGCTACACCCAGTTACCTTATTCGTAGCAAAAACAAGTTATTCCTCGTCCTCTTCTATGTATATTGTGTCTTCCTCGGTCAACTTGCCTTCACCTTGGATTAGATCACATAACAACACATAAAAATCATAAGCACACAATCAAAACACAAAAAATAACATAAAAACTGCTAAGACCATGCTAAAAACGATGTAGGATGGAAGGATTACCGAAGAACAATGAAAAAGATGAATTAGGGTTAAGAAAGAGAGAAACTTGGATGATTTTAATGAAGGAATTAAGAGAGAATTAATGGAGTTTTAGGAGAGAGAAGAGAGGGTTTTGTGTTTAGAGTGTTAAATTAGGAGAATAATGAAGATTAGGGTTTAATTAGAGCTTAAAAGAATAACCAGTCGAGCCCTAATAAAATACGGATTAAAACGCACAAAAATCCGCAACAGGAGAGGAGTGGCTCACTCCTGACCTAGAGCGGGCCGCTCTGTGGTCGCGCCCTGGTCGTGCCCCTTTCGCGCCTCGTTCGCGTCTTTGGTCTGTTTTTTCCCGGATGAGACTTCTCCTTCCCGCGAACACCTTTGCTCGCCCCTAGCTCGCCACAACCCTCTGACCAGCCCCCAAGACCCTCCAAACAACTCCACACTCTTCCACATACTCACACACTTCGACAACCACCTCGAACTACGCGACCTCGAATCACGACACAACACGAAAACTTAAGAAACGACTTTCTCGAGCTAAAAATGAGAAAATCACTTGAAATGAATTACGAATATTCAAGAAATGAATTATAATATGTGGGGAGAAGATCGGGGTGTTATACATCGTATGGTCCCAACATACTTAGGACCCAACTTCCCGTTAATGCCAAACCTTTTCACACCCTTCATCGGCGACACCTTCAAGAACACCTTGTCACCTACCTCAAACTCAATCGGCCTACGACGCAAGTCCGCACAAGACTTTTGTCGATCTTGTGCAACTTTCAGCTTCTCCCGAATGATCCTCACTTGCTCGATAGATTCTTCCAGCATCTCCGGACCAAGCACTACAGCTTCAATCACATCATCCCAAAATATTGGACTTCGGCATTTTCTACCGTACAAAGCCTCGAACGGAGCCATCTTGATACTCGCTTGAAAACTATTGTTGTAGGAGAACTCCACCAACGTCAAACTCTTCTCCCAATCAACATGGAACTCCAAAACACAAGCCTGCAGCATATCTTTCAATGTTTGAATGGTCCTCTCGGTCTGACCATCAGTATCAACATGAAACGCCGTACTCATCTTGAGCTCACTGCCCAACGCTAGTTGCAGCTTCTTCCAAAAGTGAGAACAAAACCTCGGATCACGATCAGAAATGATGTCCTTAGGAACCCCATGCAAACGAACGATCTCCTTTTGGTAAGTTGTAGCTAGCTCTTCCATGCTCCACGTCTTACCGCTCGTAGTCCTCGGCAAACCCATGACAAAGTCCATAGAGATATGAATCTCACTTCCACATTGGGATTTCAAGAGGTTGTAGCAAACCTCCAGGCCTTGGTTGTTCGAACTTCACCTTTTGACACACCAAACACTTAGCAACGTAGTCAGCAACCTTCTTCTTCATGTTAGGCCACCAGAAGTGTAGCCTCAAGTCCTTATACATCTTATCACCTCTAGGATGTACAGAATAAGGAGAACTATGAGCTTCCTTTAGAATCTACTTCTTTAGGACCTCACAGTTAGGAACACACCAACGCTTCTTAAATCTCAAACCACCATCAGCACTCACTTCAAAGTCTTCAGCACCACCATTCTCCTTAGCAACTCGAATGGCCTCAAGAACTGGATCCTCGCGCTGCTTCACCCGAATCTCATGGAACAACTCAGGTTCAGCAACAATAGCACTCATTCCGACTCTAGGTTGCACCACTTCCAAGTTGAGCTTTTTGAAGTCTTGGCATAACTCCTCAGGTAGAACCCAAGCAGCATTTATCACATGCTTCCCCTTACGACTCAACGCGTCAGCAACAACATTAGCTTTACCCTCGTGGTACTGCAACTCGATGTAGTAATCTTTGATCAGCTCCAACTAACGCCTATGCCTCATATTCAAGTCTCGTTGCGTGAAGATGTACTTCAAGCTCTTGTGGTCAGTATAAATCTTACAAGAACCACCATAGAGATAATGCCTCCACATATTCAAACAAACACCACAACAACTAACTCAAGATCATGGGTAGAATAGTTCAGCTCATACACTCTCAACTGCCTCGACACATAAGCTATTACGTTACCCTTCTGCATCAACACACATCCCAATCCAAGCTTAGAAGCATCGCTACACACATCAAACTCAACTTCCTCTTCAGGTAACGTCAACACCGGCGCGGTAGTCAACCTCTTCTTCAACTCTTGAAACGCAGCTTCGCAAGCTTCACTTCACACGAACTTTGACTCCTTCTTCAGCAACTGAGTCAAAGGTCTAACTATCTTTGAGAAGTCCTGCACGAACCTCCTATAATAGGCAGCTAACCCAAGGAAACTCCTTAACTCATTCACATTCTTTGGGCTTTCCCAACCAAGAACGGCTTCAACCTTCGACGGATTAACCTTCACACCATCACCTGATATAACATGCCCCAAGAAATCCACTTCCTTCAATCAAAACTCACACTTAGAAAACTTGGCATACCACTTCTGCTTACGTAGTACCTCCAAGATAAGGTGTAGGTGATTCTCATGCTCGGCCTCATCTCGATAATAGATATGTCATCAATGAAGACAACAACACATCGATCCAAGTACTCACCAAAGGTACGATTCATCTGGTATAACAACTCGAATTATCCAAACATAATAAAATAGGTTTCAAAAAGAGTTTCAGAATAAGCCACGGTGACGGAATCACCGTGTAATCCGAGTCATCACTCATTAACAACCAAACGAACGGTAAAAAAGTAGGCCTTGAGGCCTAGTAATGGGGAGTAAATACCCCTTACAATCCAAACTCCAATACAAGTATGAAAAACCAAAGACAAGTCTAATCCAGCATAGTCTAAAAACAAGCCTAATCAACAAGCTAGCTACGCGGTCGTCATCCTCATGGCTTCTCACATCACAATCCCGTCCCCACGCATACCTGCCGCAAACCATGCAACAGCCACAGTCAGTGGGGAGTAACTAGGTGCTCCTCAGTCATATTTCAATAAAACGGGCGTAACCAACAACTCAACAAGTATCTTACCTGGCCTATGGCCTATGACCAGAGTATAACCAATAACAATCAACAACAACAAGGTACAACAAACAATTTACAACCTCAACTGTCATCAACAAAGTGACAATCAACAATCATCAAACGCAAGAGAAAGCACGGAGTACTGGGTGCTACAAAACACCCCGGGCCCTATAAAAGACCCAACCCTATGGCGACACTACAAAATGCCTCAATACAATTGTCTAAGCTTGGCCAAACTCACCTGTTCAGGGTGATTTTCTCACACGGTTCGTATTAAGAAATATGGGTCTACTAGTACTATCCTTTAATTGATTTTTATGGTGATTGACGTTATTGACTTAGAACGTAATGAAGAATGACGAAGGCTAGACAAGACACACAATATGTTTACGTGGGAAAAACCCTTAAGTGTTAAGGGAAAAACCACAGGCACCAAGTCAGGAGAGGTATTGCACTTGTTCTGGGACAGAAAATACAGAATCTGGACAGAATCAGGACTGACTTTGGACAGACAAGTCTAAGTACAAATGAGAGTAAAAGCAAAAAGTTGGCTAAATGTTGGGAGTTGAGTGCTCAGTTGTGAGTTGGATTATGCGTTAGTTGTCCTCTCTTCTGAAATTCTTCTTCTTATATAGCCCCCTTGTTCCAACGTCTCTTTTTCTCCTTTGTAGGTAACTCCTCTCTGAATTCTCTCAGCAGTTCCTATTCATGTGGCTCTATTTCTGCGCTTTGACTAGGTCTTCCACGACTCCTTCTAGGTTTTCTGCTATCTCTTGGGCATGTTCACAACGACTTTCCCTTTTGTTGGGCCTGGCCCATCTTGTCCTCTCCTCTCCTGGCCTGGGTTTCTGGTCTGCTTGCGGATCCTGGGCCAGCTAGATTTCTGGTCCCAACAGTTGCCCCCCATCTCCTTTCCCTTCAGTCCTGAACTGGGGATGAGGAGATGCTTCTGTTCTCTTGACCTGGCCCAGGGGCGGACCTGGTCCAGGTTACTTTGTTTTGTTGTGTCCTTGGTCCTGAAGTCTGAACTTTGTAATTAATGAGGCAGTTGCTTTTTGTGGAAATTTGCGCCACATTTTGGCGCTCAACGTACAACGCACGTCAGCATCGTGCAATCATGGGTCACATCACGTCCCTTCCGCGCGTTTTATTTTGCAAATCCACTTAAATTCCCTTAACTTCTCCCTATAAATACACTCTTTCGTTCCTCTTTCGTTCCTCTCTCTTCTCCTATTTTATTTTCTTCGTTTTGTAGCAGCCAAAAGAAAATCCCCAAATTGATTTCTTGATAACCCTAACTTTTATCCTTCAAAATTAATGGCTCGATACGAGGTTGGTCCTTCTACTGCTTCTTCATACTCCCATGATGGGTTTGTCTTCAAGCCTACAAATTTGATCACCAATGTAAACATTTACCCTAACCTGCTTGCGCAAGAGGTGGAGCAACGACTGAAAGAGGAAGGTAAACTTCCGGAGAGTACGGTGGTTTGGGCTCCTGACTGTAAGGAGGTTAGGGTTGACTGGGTATGCCCTGGCTGGTTCTCTATCTTTGAGTCTTCCTTTAGGTTTGGTGCTACCTTCCCACTGTGTCCATTGATGAACCTTTTTCTTTGTGCTGTTCAAGTTTCGCCTTGTCAAGTGATGCCGTCGGTTTGGAGAATGATCCATGGGGTCGACTCCTTATGCCGAAAGTATGGGGTTGAGATTCAGTTGGCTGATTTGAGAAATATTTATCATCTGCGGATGCACAAGAAGAGAAGGGTTTTGTTTCGTGTCAGAGACAAATGCCAATCCCTTATTTCTTGTCTTGACGTAGGCGATGATAAAGGTTGGACTTCCTACTATATGTTTATTAAGAGTGATTCTTTTGGCCCAGGCGTTTGGGCGCCGGAGTTCTCTCTCAAGGGGTCTGGTATGTGTTCTACATTCCTCCCTTTGTTCTTTGCTTTGCATGTCTCTTGTTTTCTGTCCCTCTTAGTTTTGCCGTGAACTGTCTGTAGTTTCTGATTGGGTCCCTACTCCCGACGATGCTGAATCTAAGAGGAGGATTGAGACCTTTATGAAGCTGCCTGCAAAGAAAAGGGCCTGACCCAAATGTATGAACCCTGATGATGAAGATGGTGATGATGTTGTTGAGTTTGTTCCTGCTCCTGAGATGGAGGGGAATGACAATGACGGTGAGAGTGAAGACGATGATGAGGAGAATGTTGATGAGGAGGATGCTAAGGAGGAAGAAGGTGACAAGACGACTCCACTTAATTCTGTATTACCTAGGGCTGGTGGCACCACCACCTTGCCCCCATTGAAGATTCCTGGTTCTACCCAAAGTTCTGTGCTTAGTATCTCAACTAGTATGTTTTCCTTGACCCACGAGCTAGTACACCTACCATTTCTTCGTAACTTATTTCCTGCTAAGTCTTCAGTTTCTAGATCCAGTAAGAAGCCCTACCCTGCAAAGGATGTTGTTGCTGCCAGAATTACCCAGGTTCGTGACGCAGTGAAGGCTGGAAGTGGCCCTCCCCGCTCTGTGAGTCAGGCTGCCCCCATTTCTGAGTCTTCCAAGAGGAAGGCGTCAGAAGGGGTCCTGACCAGAGCTGGCAAGGCGGTCGAATCTTCTAAGCCAAGTCCTGGTCCTGACCAAAAGAAGAGAAAGAAGAGCAAAGATCCACAGATGAATCCTGTGCTGCAGGTTCCTTTGTATACTCAGAACCAGTCTGAGTATGTGTCTTTGGGGAAGTCTTTGAGTGAGTCCTTTGCTGAACTATCCTCTACACCAGCTGCCCTGGACCCCATACGTCTGGTGTATAAGATGGTGGGCTGTTGTGCTCAGGTCTGTACCCTCTTACGATTCTGGTTTTGTTTGGACTTTTCCTAAATGTGGTCTTGATTTTAGTTTTGTTATCTGTATTGTAGCTTCTCAACATGTCTACAAGTCTTGGTTCTACTGTTCCTATGTTGGAGAGTAAAAGGAGCAAGGTTGAGGTTGAGAATGAGACACTTCGTTCTTCCCTGGAGGCGACCAAGAAGGAGCTAGAGAGTGTTAGCTTTCGTTATGAGAAACTGGTCATCTTGGACAAGGCTAACTTCAAAAGGATTCAGCAACAAGATAACTTCAATGCCAAGTTGGTCTAGGAGATTGCTGAGATGAGGGCTGAAGCTGACAAGCATGAGGCAGTAGTGGCGGATTTGAGTGCCTTCTGGACCTGCGCACCAGGATCGATATGATGAGTGCCAGCCCCGAAGAACGTGCTGCCTGGGACCTTTCTGCAGAGGTAGCTACTTTTAAGTGGATGTTCCCTGGGGAGCCCATCGAGGAAGCTGAAGTCACTTCTGCTGCACGGCCTGGCGAGGGGGTCTTCTTTGGTCTTTGATGGTAGAAGCGGTCTTCTTTGGTGGAGAAGGTGCATCGCTATCGCTATCGCGATGTTCTTGGACCATCTGGGACTGGACCTGCAGGAGATGATGCCGAGAAGGTAGGTGACTCTGATGAAGGAGTTAATTAGTATTTGTCTATTCTGATTGTCTTTGAACAATATTTCGGATTTTGCCAGGGGCGATGTCCCCTAAATGTTTTTTGGTTTGTATATTTTCAGTCTGCTTTATGCTTTTAGACTTGACTTGTCCATGGGTATGCATGGGCTGACTTTTGTGGTTTGACAATCTTTTGCTTTATGTTTTATTATGATGCACATAATTTTTGTTGTGAATTTTGTGTAGTAGCATGCATGCGTTTGGTAGTTTAGGCGACTTACACTTTGGGGCTCTCTTAACGGACTTTACTCCATGTCCCGTTGTTGTAGTCGTGCTGAGGCTGTAGCCCTAGGATTTGAGTTGTTTATCTTTCTGTGTTGTGGTTCTGATCTGGTCTTGATGACTGCTCTGTTTGATTTGTCTGCACAAGAAAGGGGTTAGGACTGACCGTTGGCGTTTTGCCAACGGCCCTCCGACGCTCAAGTCAGTATGGTAATATAGGATAATTTGTAAAAAGTAAAGTTATGAGTTTTGTGGATTACCAGATATCTTGGTCCAGGATACTCTACATGTGATAGAGTTTGAGATGCAGTGCGTTCCAAGGTCTTGGAATCATTTCTCCGTCCAGGGTCTGAAGTCTGTAGGAGCCTTTCCCTACTGCTGAGTCAATAAGGTGGGGCCCTTCCCAAGTTGGGGCCAATTTTCCTGCAGCTTTGTCCCTTATATTCTGGAACACCTTTCTCAGGACTAGATCTCCAGTCCTGAACATTCGTAGTCTCATGTTATTATTGTAACCTCGAGCTACAGATTGTTGGTATGCCGCCATTCTTACTGCTGCCAAGTCTCTGAGTTCCTGGGCTGTATCAAGGCTATCATATAGCAGTTCATTATTCTCAGAAGTTGTGTTCAGACCATACCTGGTTGTTGGGACATGTACTTCTACTAGGAGAACTGCTTCACACCCATAGACCATTGAATATGGCGTTTGTCCTGTTGCCCTCTTTGGTGTAGTTCTGTCTGCCCACAGTACTAGTGGCAGTTCTTCAACCCATCTTCCTTGCTTCTCCATTAGCTTTTTCTTTGTACAGTTTATTACGATTTTGTTGCTGGACTCAGCCTGCCCATTTGCTTAAGGATACCTTGGTGCTGATGTTACCAAGTTGATGTTCCACTTTTTGCAGAAATCTCTTGTCTTGTTTCCCACAAATTGGAGTCCATTGTCACATACTATTTCTGAGGGGATCCCATACCTGTTGATTATGTTTTACCTTATGAAAGCGATTACTTTTTTTTCAGTCACGTTCTTGTATGAGTCTGCCTCTATCCACTTGGACAAGTAGTCTGTCATTGCAAGCATGAACACCTTCTGTCCTAGAGCAACTGGCAGTTTGCCTACTAAGTCCATTCCCCATTTCATGAACGGCCATGGTGCTGATATTGAATGTAGTTCCTGTGAGGGCTGGTGTATCTCTGGTCCATGTTTCTGGCAAGCGTCACATTTCATGGCGTACTGAATACTGTCTGCTTTCATCGCGGGCCAGTAATTGCCCATTCGTAATATTTTGTTGGCCATGCTTCTGCCACCTATGTGGTTTCCACAATGTCCATCGTGGATTTCAGATGATGCAGATCACTGACCTGGTCGAGTTCTAAGCGGCCGAGTAGAGGCGGATTGAAGGATCTTACGAACAAGACGCTCGTATGATTTTGTATCTGGATGCTTTGATTCTGAATGCCCTTACTTCAATCTTGTCCTGTGGTAGTTTGTTATGTACCAGCCATTCGTAGTACGGTTCTGTCCAGCTCTGGGTTGTCTGGACTGTGTTCTGGAGGACTGGTTGTAGTTTCTGGATTGCTGGTTCCAGGATGTGCACGATTGGTATATTGTCCAGAGTATGAGGTTTAAATGCTGATCCAATGTTGGCTAGAGCGTCAGCCAGTACATTCTGATCTATGGGAACTTGCTCAACCTCAATGTTAGTAAACTTTTGAAAAATATTCTTTACCAGATCAAGATATGCAATCATTTTAGAGTCTTTAGCAGCGTACGTAACGTTGATTTGGTTGGCTACTAACAGAGAGTCTATCTTTACCTTTAAACTGCGAATTCCCATGTTAACACATACGTTTAGTTCTGCAATCAATGCCTCATACTCAGCCTCGTTGTTGGTCGTCCTGAATTCACAGGATATAGCCTGTACTATCTTGTCCCCCTGTGGTGATTTCAAGACCACGCCTAGTCCAGTTCCTCTAATGTTGGCTGAGCCATCTGTCTAGAGCTCCTAGGTCTGCTGGCCCTCACCCACATGGAAAATTTCTTTTGTAACCTGTTTCTCTAGCGTGGGAGTGAAGTCAGCCACAAAGTCTGCCAATGCTTGAGATTTGATTGCTGTTCTTGGCTCATATGACAAGTCATATGTGCTTAACTTGATTGACCACTTCGACATACGACCTGAAAGTTCTGGTCTACACAGGACTGACTTTACAGGAACATTAGTACAAACAATAATATGGTGCGCCTCACATATGGACGTAACTTGGTACAAGCAACCGTTAAAGCTAGAACAAATTTTTCCAATACAGAATACCTAGTTTCAGCGTCTAAAAGACTTTTGCTTACATAGTACACATGGTGTTGTTGTCCATCTGGTTCTCTTACCAGGACTGCACTCACAGAGGCTTCTGTCACGAATAGATACACTACTAGTGATTCTCCTGGCTCTGGCTTGGACAGGGGTGGAGCAGATGACAAATATGCTTTCAGGTCCTGGAATGCCTTTTCATGTTCTGTCCCCAGTTGAATTGCTTGTTCTTCCTCAGAAGATCGTAGAATAGTTTACATCTTTTAGACGACCCGGAAATGAACCTGTTTAGCGCTGCTACTCTGCCAGTCAGTTTATATACATCCTTTAAGTTCTGAGGAGACTTCAAGTTGATTATTGCTGAGATCTGCTCTGGACTAGCTTCTATGCCCCTCTTTGTTACCATGTAGCCTAAGAATTTCCCTACAGTGACACCAAAGGTGCATTTAGTGGGATTTAATTTCATATTATACTTTTCCAGAATCTCGAATGCCTTTGCCAGGTCTTGGATGTGGTCCTCAGCTTTCTTCGATTTCACTACCATGTCGTCGATGTAGTGTAACACCCCGACTTTTTCTAATTTATTTTATTCACTTTCTTTAATTCGTTAATTTCCTAATCGAGAGATTTTCCATTTTTGGCTCAGGAAATCATTTCTTAGATGGGTGAGTCGGGTCTTGGTTACGGGTGAAAGTAGACCCGAGTTCATGAGTAAGCTTAGGAGAGTCTTATGAGCATAGATAAGCAAAGGTTTAAGTGAGGATTGAAGAAAATAAGGGAAGAAACAAGAATAAGCTCCAAGAGGGGTCAGAGCTAGCCGCTCCCACACTGGAGCGAGCCGCTCCAGTAGAGCGAGCCGCTCTCTGTGCCAGAGCGAGCCGCTCCCTCTACGCGGGTTTGAGTTTTAGGATTTTCCCGTGTTTCTTTTGGCCCAAGACATTATAATGTTCACGTCCCTTCTAACCCTAGCACCCTAAAGATCAGATTACCATCTCCCTCATCTCATTCTTCATCTCACATCCTAATTCATCTCTCAAAACTCTCTTAAAACTCATCCAAACACCATTATCATTCATCCATTCTCTCATCTCTTGTGCCCTAATCTTTTCCTAGTCAATTCCCTTGGTAAATCATCCCTTTTAGCTCTTATACTTTCTGTTTTTGTATTATTTTATGTGTATTTATGTTGTATGCTTGTTGCTTGTGTGATTTGGCTTGGAAACTCAAAGGAGAAGGAGATCTAGAGGAAGGAGACACCATCCTTGTGGAGGAAGAAGAAGATTAGCAAGGATTTGGACTTGACTAAGGTAACTAGGTGTGATCTAGTTGTATTTTAACATGTATGAGGCCTATGTGTTGTTGATCTTGTATCCTACATTGTTGATCTATTGTGTGAGTGCTAATTCATGTTGTTAAATGATGTTTTGTCATGTAATCATGCTAGATCAAGGGCCTCATACTAGGGTTGTTCTTTTATCATATTTTAATGCATAAATCACATAGTTTATCGTTACACATGCTTGTAAATCTTTGGAAATCGAATTGGTGATGAAGTGATGATGATGCCGTGTTGGGTTTGATGGGGCCGTGACCCCTTGCTTGTGTTTCCCCTTGTTTTTCTTCTTGTTTTGGCTTAATTATGTTGAATCTTGATGTTTGAACGAATCACCTAAAGTTAAATTATGAGTTAAGATGATTTGATAAGGTCTAATAGTGTTTGAATGCATGACTAATTGAGTTAATCACATGAATTGTTAATGGATCACATGAGAACTAAGTACGTTGCATGAAAACGGGTGTTGTGTTGTGTTGGCCATGTGTAAGCACACATGCCGTGAGGTGTGTGTGTGTGTGTTGGTTCATTTGTCACATTTTTGAGTCTTGGCATGTCTTAGGATGTTAACTATGCTATATTGAATCGAGATACACTTTGTTTGATCACTAAATAATGAACTGTGAGCATGTCAATTGAATGTATGACTTGTAATGTATGTTGATCATATTGTACTCCGTATGTATGGTTGGTTATGATTGTAATGAGGCTTGTGTATGTATGAGTATGGTTGTTGTTGTTGTATGGTTGTGTTGGAAGTGTTAGAGAGAGGTTAACAGGTTAAACAGGTTGTGCTTGAGTTGAGTTTGCACATGGGTACTGTTCTGGCACATGTGTGAGGAGATACAACGTCCTAGGATGGACGGATACCGCTCATGGTCCCCCTCGGCTATTCTTGTTGTTTAGCTAGAGCTATCATGGGTTCTCAACCAGAAGGGTTAGAGACTATGGTTGTATATGTCGTCACCGTTCTTGTTGCTCGGTGGGATTTGGCCAAATTTAGACTTGTGATTGAGGAACTTCTTGTTGCTGTTCCGCCATAGGGTTTGAGTGATTCTTGTTGCTTCACTCGGGGTGATTCTTGTTGCTTCACCCAGTTCTCCGCGCTTACTCTCGCAATTGGTTGAATGAAGTATCGTCATGGGCGTTCATTTGGTTTTTGGCACGACATGGTTGTGTCATGTGGCTTGGTTGTATATGTTTTATTGTTCTACTATTGTATGTTGGTTAACTATGCTTTTGTACATTGATAATAGGCCGTAGGCCAGGTGAGCTTGTCTGCATTGTTGTCTACGTTTAGATATGTTGAAATATGACTGGGGAGCACCTAGTTACTCCCCACTGATTGTGGTTGTTGCCTCTCTTTTATAGGTATGCGCGAGACGGGATTGAGTGAGTAGATGCGAGGATGTGACCGTGTATTACCTTGGAAGAGATGTGATTTTGTTTAGACTGTTGGACTTGTACTTTGGTTTTGGTTTAGACTTTATTTCGAATTTTCAACTTTTGTTTTGGATTTGTTTGTACAGGTATTTATTCCCCATTCAGTCTGGCCTCAAGGCCTACTATTTTTCTTTCAGTTTTGTTTGGTAGTTGTTTGAGTAATAATTCGGGCTACATGGTGTTTCCGCCACCGTGAATTCAGTTTTAAACTCTTTATTTTCCTAAAAACCTTTTTAATCATATTTTATCTCTTTTGAAAAAAACCGGGTTATTACATGTAGACTTCCATTGTGTCTCCAATCTGGTCCTTGAACATCATATTCACTAGCCTCTGATAGGTTGTACCTGCGTTCTTCAGACCAAAGGGCATTGCCTTATAACAATAAATTCCTCTACTGGTCATGAATGCTGTGTGCTCCTGATCTGAGGGGTGCATCCTAATCTGGTTGAATCCACTTGCTGCATCCATGAACGTCAGTACCTCGTGCCCTGCAGTGGCGTCTATCATGGCATCTATGTGTGGTAGTGGGAATGAATCTTTTGGACACGCCTTGTTTAAGTCTGTATAGTCCACACAGACTCTCCATTTGCCATTCTTCTTCTAGACCATGACCACGTTTGCCAGCCAATCTGGGTACATTACTTCCTTGATCATATCCATGTCCAGCAATTTCTGCACCTCTTCATTCACAATTTCATTGCGCTCTAGGGCAAACTTCCTGCGTTTTTGCTTAACAGGCTTAAAGCTCGGGTCAATATTTAACTTATGAGTAATCACATCAGAACTAATACCAGTCATATCAAGATGAGACCAAGAGAAACAACGCTCCTTACTCCTCAGAAAGTCAATTAGAGCAGGTCTAATTACTTCTGGAGCATCAGAACGAATCAGAACCTTCCTGTCAGGCTTCTCCTTTGTTAAAACAATTTCCTCAGTCTCCATACGTGGGACAGGATCTTCAATCGTCCTGACAGGCCGCTTTAATTGCTATGCGAGGGACTTACCTGGGCTAGGAGGTTTCAGGGCTGTCCTGTAACATTCCTGTGTTGTTTGCTGCTCTCCTCTTACTGTTGTTGTCCCCCATTTTGTTGGAATTTTGATGCACTGATGGTACGTTGAAGGTACAGCCTTGAGGTTGTGGATCCAGGGTCGCCCTAGAATCACATTGTATGAGGACAGGCAGTCTATGACGCAGAACTTCTCGAAGGAAGTAACTCCCTCCACGTATGTTGGCAGTGTGATCTCTCCAAGGCTGTGCTTCGTCTCTCCGCTGAATCCTACCATGACACTGGATTTCTTTGTTACATCTGATTCTTTCAGTCCCATAGCTTCCAGTGCCTCCATCATTATTATGTTGACTGAGCTGCCTCCATCTACCAGGACTCGTCTGACCATGCAGGTCCCAATTTGTATCTTGATCACCAGTCCATCATGATGTGGCCCATGCACTCCCTAAAGGTCTGATTCATCAAACACTATCTCCTGGGCTGACTCTAGTTGTCCTGCTGGTGGTCTCCACCTGCTCTCTACAGCCACACGCTACGCAGCAGAATAGGTCAGTCCACAAATATCAGAACCTCCAGAAATAAACTTTACCTCAAGAGTCATAGGTGGTGGTGGATCCCTTGGCTCATTTCGTTAATCTTTACTCCTCTTGTTTCTGGGCAAGATGTCTTTCAAGTAGCCATTCTTCAATAAATGAGCGGCTTCTCTTCTGAGGGCTATGCATTCCTCAGTGGTATGTCCTATATCAGCATGGTACGCACATCACTTGGTTGTATCTCGCCTCGGATTTGGTTTCTTGCTTGGTTTTGGCCACCTGACTGCTGTTCCCAGCTTGTCCATTTTGCAGATCAGCCCTAGCATATCTACGGAGAAGTAATATTTTGACACTGGTGGTGGAACCCTGGGTGCATCCATCTGTTCATCCACGGCGTTTGTCTCTCTTCTGGTTGGCCTCTAGTATGGACCAGGTCGGTTGTTGTTGTACCGCTGGGTGGTGGCTTTGCGTTCAGTCCTACCCTGGTCCTGGTAACGTGATCTGAACTGTTGGTCCTTTTCTACCCTGATCTGGGCTAGAGCTTTGGCCTGCACATCCTCAAAGGTAGAACATGGATAACGGGTTAGTTCAACATAAAGTTCAGAATCCCTTACCAGACGTTGCCTGAAGTCCTCTATGGCCGTGCCAATGTCACATCGTGGGATGGACACTTTCTCCTTGTTGAAGCGGTGCAGGAAGTCCCTTAAAGACTCGTTCTTGTTCTGGATGACCCTGTACAGGTCACTAGTCTGCTTCTCCAACATTTTGCTGCTGGCAAATTGGACATTGAAGAGGTTGATCGGCTCTGCAAAGGTAATACTCCTGTTTGGCAGGTTGATTTACCACTATGGGGCTAGACCAGTTAGGGTTGACCCAAAACTCTTGCACATACAAGCCTCCCACTTCTCCGTTGGGATTGCGGCATTGAACATCTTTGCTTGTACTGAGCCACATGTTCCAGAGGATCAGCTGTTCCATCATAGAGTTTGAGGCTGGGCGGTGTGTACTTCTTAGGCATTTCCACCATTGCAATACAGTCATCAAAGGGTGAATCAGCGTAACTTTCTGGCGTTGCTTCTTCTATGGGGGGTGGAAGTCTTGGAACTTTTCGCACCAATTCTGAGAGCTTCTGGACCTCTAGCATCATGAACTGCATGACCTGTCCTGTAGTGATCCCTTCTGGTGGTTCTGGGTCGCCACCTCCACCTGCAGCATCATCCTCTGGGTCCTCTCCAATGGTGTGTGGGTTTTCTCTCGATCCTGCACCAGAAGAGAAAGCAGAGAAGTCAATTTTTTTGATTACATCTGAGAATGGTGTACCTTGGAGTGAAACTAGATGGGCTAAGTTTCACTCAAGAGATGAACAAAAATCGACTTGAAATACACTTAAAAATCTCGGCCAAGTATGATGTTTTTGTGAGATAATTTTCTGAAATTTTGTAAAAACAAGAAACATAAATGGATAGTACTAAATCTAAACACAAAGTAATAGATTTAGGGTTTTAATTAGTTAAGCACTAAGCCACTAACTAATTACTCACTAAACTCAAGCACAAAGCTAAGAGAAAAATGAAAGCACTCAATTTTTAGGGTTCAACCTTTAATCATTCAAAATCTGAAAATTTTGTTGTGAGAATGAGGGTTTATATAATACCCTCATTCTAATCTTGACCTTACATCTTAAAGGTGATCTAAGGGCTACAATTAACCCACAAAAGATACAAAAAAAACGGCTCATTTGGCCTTTACAAGTGCTGAAAATTTGAAGGCTAACAAACAAACATAAAAGCATAAAGTAGACTGTTCGGGGTGATTTTCTCACACGGTTCGTTTAAGTGATTATGGGTCTACTAGTACTATCCCTTAGGTTGCTTTTAGTGGTGATTTATGTGATTGATCTTAAATGTACGAAAGATAACAAAAACGGTACAAGACACACGATATGTTACGTGGGAAAAACCCTTAAATGTTAAGGGAAAAACCACGGGCGCCAAGCCAGGAGAGGATCTTCACTAGTTCTGAAATAATGGGTGCAGTGCGGACCAACCGGCACAGATACAAATAAGGCGTAAAATAATTATGAAGTGTTTGAATGCTTGAGAATTGAGTAGAATGCTGTGTGCTTGAGTTGTGTGTTCATGAATGCCTTTCTCTTCTGAATTCTACTCCTTATATAGTGTCTTTTGCTCCAACGTTCGACTCCATGCTTGTAGGTAACCTCTTCCTCTTTCTTCTCCAGCAGCTCCTATTTCTTAGGCTTCAGTTCAGTTTCTTGACCAAGTCTTCCAACGATTCTTTTAGGGTTGTTGCTGCGGTCTTGGGCTTTCCTCTTTTATGTTTGACTCTTTTGTTGGGCTTGGCCCATCTTGGCTTTTCCTCTCCTGACCTGCACCTTTGTTTTGTCTGCATCGCTTGGTGCCGGGCCGCATGTTCTGAACTCGACCGTGGATCTCATGCCGTCAGGCCTGGCCCAGGGTTACAGACCACTGGGTTTTTGGTCCCAACAGTTTGTCCCCATCTCCTTGCCCTACGCCCCGAATCGGGGTAAGGAGATGCTTCTGTCCTTGATCCTGGTCCAGGGCTGAGCCTGGCCCAGGCTCCTCCTGTTTTGCTGTGCCTTTGGTCCTGAGACCTGGACTTTGTAATTAATGAGGTAGTTGGTTTTTTGTGGGGGAGTGCGCCCTATTTTGGCGCTCAATGCGCTGAGCACGTCCCATCATGGGTCTTGTCACATCTCTTCGCGCGCTTATTTTTGTAAAAACCATCCAACTTTTTTTTTGTCTTCTATATATACCCTAATTTTTGTTTTGCTTCTCTCTCTAACTCATTCTTCTTGATTTTATTCGTTGTGCATCTAAGAGTTTCCGAAAAAGTTCTCAAACCAATTTGTTGGGAAACCCCAGCGTTCTTCTTTCTTCTTCAACTCCAATCATGGCTTACAATGACGTTGGTCCTTCTAGTGCTGTTCCTCACTCCCGCGGTGGTTCCATCTCCTGTTCATCTCTTTTCGTATGTGCTTTTTCGTTTTTTTTTTACTTTTGTTGCGGGTTTGTTTTGCAGTTTCCGATGAGACCTCCGCTTCTAATGACATCGAGTCGGGGAGGAGAGTTAATATGTTCTCGGAGTTGCCTTCCGGAAAGAGAGACCGGCCCAAGTGTGCGAACCCCGGTGATGATGACGATGTTTTTGAGGTTGTTCCTTCCCCTGGAGAGGAGGGGTATGTTGGTGAAGACGAAGAGAATAATGACAGGAAAACTTCCCTATCCTTTGAGGCTATCACGGATGTGATTGACCGGGCTCGAGAAGCCTTAAGGAACGAAGATAGGAAGGCACCAGGAATAATCTTGACCAGATCCACCAAAACAGCTGATGACCCTCCTGCACGTAGCTCCGACCAGGAGAAGAAGATGGCAAGGGAGTTCCCCCAAATAAATCCGGTGCTCTCAATACCTCTGCGTGCTCAAAATCAATCTGAGTACGTCTCTTTGGGAAAGTCCCTGAGTGAAAAATTTGCTGCGTTGTCCCCTGGACCTGCTGCCTTGGACCCTACACGGCTAGCGCATAAGATGATGGGCTGTTGCGCCCAGGTTTGTGCCTTTCATGGTTTTAGTTTTGTTCTGACTTGCTTTTGGCATGATTCTGACTTTCCGCTCTATCATTTGTGTCGTAGTTGTTAAATATGTCGGCTAGCCTTGGCTCTACTGTACCAGTCTTGGTGGGTGATAGAGGTAAGGCCGAGGCTGAGAACGAAGCGCTTCGTTCTTCCCTCAAGATTACCAAATGAAAACTTGAGAGCGAGAGGTACCGCTGTGAGAAGCTGACTGCCATGGACAAGATCCACTTTCGAAGGATCCAGCAGCAGGACGATCTCATCGCCAGGCAGAACAAAGAGCTTGAAGAGTTGAGGGAGGATGCACGTAAACACAATGCTGACATAGCAGACCTGCGTGCGTACTGGACCCAGCGCACTCGAGTGGAGATGATGAATGCTGGTCCAGAGGAACGTGCTAGCTGGGACCTGTCTGCTGAGACTGCCATCTTTAAACGGATGTTCCCTGGGGAGGCAATCCTGGAAGCGGGTGAAGTCGTCTCGGTGTGTCTGAGATGCAGGAGAATGCCGTGGTCCAGTCTTGAGGTTGATCTTTGTCGGTTCATCCAATCTTGTCCTCTGAGAAGAACATCTTGAAGGAGCCCAGTAAGTCAGTTGGTGGAGACCGTTGAACTCTTGGTTTTGTTGGTATTTTTTGAACAATCTTTGAATTTGCCAGGGGGGGAATGTCCCCTGTGTTTATTTGGTCTGTAAATATTTAGACTTTGCTTTTGGTTTGAACTTTGTTTCTGAATTCTGTTATCCATGCATAGGCATGGTTTGACTTTTGTCAACTTTTTGCTAGTTATGCTATGTTTTGCTTATGTTATGTTTTGTTATGTCTTTTGTTATGATGCGCATATAATTTGTTGTGAATTCTGTAAAGTAGCATGCATGCGTTTGAAAATTTAGGCGACTTACACTTTGGGGCTCCCTTAACGGACATTACTCCCTGTCCCGTTGGTGCAGTCGTTCTGGGGCTGGAGCCCAAGTTTTTTGTCATTGTCTTTGCTTTTGTTTTTGGTTCTGGGCTGGACCAGATTTCTGTTCTGCTTTGTCTGCACAAAAAGAGGGTCAGGGCTTGACCGTTGGCGTTAGCCAACGGCCCTCCGACGCTCAAGTCAGTACAGTTGCATTAGATAATTTGTAAAGGAAAAGTTTTGAGTTTTGTGGATTACCAGATGTCTTGGTCCAGGACACTTTACATGTGATAGAGCTTGAGGTGGAGTGTGTTCCAAGGTCTTGGGATCATGTCTCCTTCCAGGGTCTGTAGTCTGTAAGAGCCTTTCCCTGTTGCTGAATCAATAAGGTATGGGCCTTCCCATGTTGGGGCTAACTTGCCTGCAGCCTTGTCCCTTGTGTTCTGAAATACTTTTCTCAGGACCAGATCTCCTGTCCTGAACATTCGTACTCTGACATTCTTGTTGTAACTTCTGGCCACTGATTGTTGGTATGCTGCCAATCTTACTGCTGCTAAGTCCCTGAGCTCCTGGGCTGTGTCCAGGCTGTCACAGAGTAGTTCATTATTCTCAGAAAATGTATTGAATCCATACCTGATTGTTGGAACGTGCACTTCCACGGGTAGTACTGCTTCACACCCATAGACCATTGAGTATGGAGTTTGCCCTGTAGCTCTCTTTGGCGTAGTTCTGTCTGCCCATAGTACTAGTGGCAGCTCTTCAACCCATCTCCCTTGTTTCTCCATCAGCTTCTTCTTGATGCAATTGATCACAATCTTGTTGCTGGACTCAGCTTGTCCATTTGCTTGAGGATATCTTGGTGGAGAGGTCACCAAATTGATGTTCCACTTTGTACAGAAGTCTCTGGTCTTGTTTCCCACGAATGCAAGTCCATTGTCACATATGATTTATGAGGGGATCCCATACCTGCTGATGATGTTCTTCTTTATGAAGGCTATAACTTCTTTTTCTGTGACGTTTTTGTATGCATCTGCCTCTATCCACTTAGAGAAGTAATCTGTCATTGCTAGCATAAACACCTTCTGTCCTGGAGCCATTGGTAATTTGCCAACTAAGTCCATGCCCCATTTCATGAATGGCCATGGTGCAGATATCGAGTGCAGGTTCTGTGCAGGCTGATGTATCTCTGGACCATGCCTTTGACAGGCGTCACATTTTGTGGCATACTGGATGCTATCTGTTTTCATTGTGGGCCAGTAGTAGCCCATGCGCAAGATTTTGTTGACCATGCTTCTACCACCTGTGTGGTTTCCACAGTGTCCATCGTGTATTTCTGATAGTACTGTCTTGACCTGGTCAGGTTCTAGGCGTAGTCTGACTTCGATTGAAGGACCTTCAATAATACGCCTTGTATGATAGTATATCTGGGCGCCTTGATTACAATGCTCTTGCCTCGACCTTGTCCTGTGGTAACTTGCCCTGGACTAGCCACTCATAGTATGGTTTGGTCCAGTCCAGGTTGCTGGACTGCGTGCTCTGCAGATCGTTGAATTTTCTCGACCGGTTCCAAGATGTGTATAATAGGTATACCGGCCCAGTACCAGGTTCAAATGCTGATCCTATGTTAGCCAAAGCATCTGCCTGCTCCTTCTGATCTCTAGGGACTTGCTCAACCTCAACGTTAGTAAACTTTTGAAAAAGATTTTTAACCAAATCAAGATATGCAATCATCTTAGAATCTTTAGCAACAGACGTCTGGTTGATTTGGTTTGCAACCAACAAAGAGTCTATCTTTACCTTTAGATTCTCAACCTTCATGTCCAGGACACGTTCGACCCCGCTATCGCTGCCTCATACTCAGCTTCATTGTTGGTAGTCCTGAACTCACAGGATACAGCCTGTACTATCTTGTCCCCCTGTGGCGACTTCAGGTCCACACCTAGTCCAAGACCACGATGTTGGTGAACCATCTCATCCGAGTTCCCAGATCTGCTTGTTCTTCCGGATGGAAGATTTCTTTGTTACCTTTTTCTAGTGTGGGAGTGAAGTCGACCACAAAGTCTGCTAATGCTTGAGATTTGATTCATTACGGGCTCATAGGATAGATCATAGGTGCTCAACTTTCTTGACCATTTCGACATACGACACGAAAGTTCTGGTCTAGTCAGTACTGCTCTCACAGGAACATTAGTACGAATGATAATATGATGCGCCTCAAAATAAGGGCGTAACTTGGTACAAGCAACTGTTAAAGCCAAAACAAATTTTTCCAATACAGAATACCTGGTCTCAGCATCCAGAAGACTTTTACTTACATAATACACGGGATGTTCTTTGTCCATCCGTTCTCTTACTAGATCGCACTTACAGAGGCTTCACATCGGCAGTCTGAGGACCGGTGACTCACCTGGTTCAGGCTTGGGCAGGAGTGGAGCTGATGATAGGTATATTTTCGTGTCTGGAATGCTTTCTCATGCTCGTCCCCGCTTGAATTGCTTGTTCTTTCACAGAAGACCATAGAGGGGCTTGCACCTTTCAGAAGATCTGGAGATGAATCTGTTCAGCGCTGCTACTCTTCCAGTCAGTTTCTGGACATCTTTGGGGTTTTGGGGGGACTGCAAGTTGATTATTGCTGAGATCTGCTCTGGACTAGCTTCTATGCCTCTTTTTGTCACCATATAGCCTAAGAATTTTCCTGCAGTGACACCAAAGGTGCATTTAGTAGGGTTTAACTTCATATTATACTTTTCCGAATTTCAACGCTTTTTCCAGGTCCTGGATGTGATCCTCGCCTTTCTTTGATTTCACCACCATATCATCAATGTAGACCTCCATTGTATCTCCAATCGATCCTTGAACATCATGTTTACCACCTTTGATATGTTGCACTGCATTCTTTAGTCCAAAAGGCATAGCCTTGTAGCAATATATTCCTCTGCCGGGTCATGAATGCTGTATGTTCCTGGTCTGGGGGGTGCATCCTGATCTGGTTGAATCCGCTAGCTGCATCCATGAATGTCAGCACCTCATGTCCTGCAGTGGCATCTACCATAGCATCTATGTGTGGTAGTGGAAATGAATCTTTAGGGCACGCCGTGTTCAGTCCAGATAATCCACACATACTCTCCACTTGCCATTCTTCTTACGGACCACAACTACATTTGCTAGCCAGTCTGGGTACATCACTTCTTTGATCATGTCCATGTCCAGCAATTTCTGTACCTCTTGGTTCACAATCTCATTACGTTCTGGTGCAAACTTCCTGCGTTTCTGTTTCACAGGCTTAAAACTTGGGTCAATATTTAACTTGTGTGTAATAACATCAGAACTTATACCAGTCATATCAAAATGGGACCAGGCAAAACAATGCTCTTTCTTCCTCAGAAAGTCAATTAGAGCAGTCCGATTACCTCTGGAGCGTCGTAACCAACCGTAACCTTCTGTCAGGTCTTTCTTCACCAAAACAATTTCATCCGCTCCATGCGTGGGACAGGATTCTCAACAGACCTGACAGGCTGCTTTAATTGCTATGCGAGGGACTTACCTGGGCTAGGAGGTTTCGTGGTACCCTGTAACACTCTGTCTGCTTGTTGCTCTCCTCGACCGCTGTCGCCCCCACTTCGTTGGTATCTTTATGCACTGGTGGTACGTTGAAGGTACAGCCTTGAGGTTGTGGATCGAGTCGGCCTAGGATGACGTTGTATGAGGACAGGCAGTCTATCACGCAGAACTTCTCGAAAGAGGTGACTCCTTCCACATAGGTTGGTAGGGTGATCTCTCCTAAGCTGTGCTTTGTCTCTCCACTGAATCCTACCAGAACGCTGGACTTCTTTGTTACATCAGACTCTTTCAAATTTCATAGCTTCCAAATACCTCCATCATGATGATGTTGGTGAATCGCCTCCATCTACCAGGACTCTTCGACCATCTTTGGTTCCAACTGGATCTTGATTACCACCCATCGTGGTGTGGCCCATGCACTCCTTGTAGGTCCGACTCATCAAACACAATCTCCTGGCCGACTCGCTTGTCTGGCCGCTGGTCATTGCTGTTTTCCAGAGCCACACGCTTTGCAGCAGAATATGTTAGTCCACAAATATCTGAACCACCAGAAATAAATTTTACCTCATGTGTTGGCGGTGGTGGTGGAAGATCTCTGGGCTCATCTCTTTCATCTTTGTTCCTCCTGTTCCTGGGCAGGATATCCTTCAGGTGACCATTCTTTAGTAGATGAGCTATCTCCCTTCTGAGGGCTATGCAATCCTCTGTGGTGTGTCCAATATCGTAATGGTACTCACACCACTTGGTCGTGTCCCGCCTTGGATTAGGCTTCTCACTTGCTTTTGGCCATCTAACTGCTGAGCCCAACTTGTCCAGCTTGTTGATCAGGCCTGGCAGGTCTACAGAAAAGCAATACTCTGGCGGAGGTGGAACTGGGTGCATCAGCCTGTTCATCCACGGCGTTTGCCTCCCTCCTGTTTGGCCTTTGATATGGACCAGGCCTGTTGCTGCTGTGCCTCTGGGTGGTGACTTTTCGTTCACCACCTTACGGTCCCGATACCTTGCCCTGGCTGTTGGTCCTCTTCTACCTCGATGCGGGCGAGCCTTAGCCTGCACATCCTCAAAAGTAGAACAAGGGTAGCGAGTTAGTTCAACATAAAGATCGAATCTCTAACCAAACCTTGCCTCAAGGCCTCAATGGTCGCGTGCCGATGTCACATCCGGGATGGACACTTTCTCCTTGTTGAAGCGGTGCAGAAATCCCTTAGAGACTCGTTCTCGCTCGATGACCCGATGCAGATCACCGGTCCGCTTCTCCAACGATGCGCTCTTGTGGCGAACCGGATGTTGAAAAGGTTGATCACTCGCGAAGGACTTGATGGTCTTGGTAGCGGGTTGATGTACCACCTGGAGGTGGACGATCAAGGTTGAGCAACCGCTTTTGCACATGCAGCCTCTCTCTTCTCTGGGATAGGAACGCGTTGAACATCCTTTGCCTGTACTGAGCAACATGTTCCAGAGGATCAGCTGTCCCATCATAGAGCTTTAGGTTGGGCGCTGAGTACTTCTTGGGCATCTCCACCATTGCAATGCAGTCATCAAAGGGTGAATCAGCATAGCTTCCTGGTGCTACTTCTTCAATGGGTTGTGGAAGTCCTGGAACCTTTCGTACCAACTCTGAGAGTTTCTGCATCTCCATCATCATGTACTCCATGACCTGGCCTGCACTTACTCCCTCTGGTGTCTTTGGTTCACCGCCTCCTGCACCATTGTTCTCTTGATCTTCGTCCACATGGAGTGGATCGCCTTTTGTACCTTTTGACCCTGCAGAAGAGAAAGTAGAGAAGTCAAGTTGTTTGATCACATCAGAAAATGGTGTACCTGGTGGGATCCTGGATCCTGAGGCTTTCTTCTGGACAGAGGACTCCAGCTGTTTCTTCAGGACAGCCTCAGCCTCCTTCAGCCTTGTTGCTTCAGCCTTGGCATCCTCTGCAGCTTTCTTGGCTTGTTCTGCAACCTGCTTGGCTTGTTGCAATTCCTCCTGGAGCTTGAGCATGGCTTCTGCACTTGTGCCTTCCATCTCTCACGTTGGTTGATCTCGTTGGTTTTTGGAAAATTTTGTAGGATTAATAAACTAGTATCCCCACAGACGGCGCCAAACTGTTCGGGGTGATTTTCTCACACGGTTCGTTTAAGTGATTATGGGTCTACTAGTACTATCCCTTAGGTTGCTTTTAGTGGTGATTTATGTGATTGATCTTAAATGTACGAAAGATAACAAAAACGGTACAAGACACACGATATGTTACGTGGGAAAAACCCTTAAATGTTAAGGGAAAAACCACGGGCGCCAAGCCAGGAGAGGATCTTCACTAGTTCTGAAATAATGGGTACAGAGTCTGGACCAACTGGTACAGGATACAAATAAGGCGTAAAATAATTATGAAGTGTTTGAATGCTTGAGAATTGAGTAGAATGCTGTGTGCTTGAGTTGTGTGTTCATGAATGCCTTTCTCTTCTGAATTCTACTCCTTATATAGTGTCTTTTGCTCCAACGTTCGACTCCATGCTTGTAGGTAACCTCTTCCTCTTTCTTCTCCAGCAGCTCCTATTTCTTAGGCTTCAGTTCAGCTTCTTGACCAAGTCTTCCAACGATTCTTTTAGGGTTGTTGCTGCGGTCTTGGGCTTTCCTCTTTGATGTTTGACTCTTTTGTTGGGCTTGGCCCATCTTGGCTTTTCCTCTCCTGACCTGCACCTTTGTTTTGTCTGTACTGCTTGGTGCTGGCTGCATGTTCTGGACCTGACTGTGGATCCTGTACCCGTCTAGGCCTGGCCCAGGGTTCTGGACCAGCCTGGGTTTTTGGTCCCAACATAGACAATGACTTGGAGACCCATCCTATCCTTGCATTTTTGAAGAGCATCCAAGGGCCAAGATTTGGAGACTTGGGGATCAAGGGGGACGATCAAGGGGGGGTTATTACAAGGTTTATATTGTCCACATTGAAATAAACATAAAGCATAAAGTAATGAAAGGGACGTGAATGAAAAAGACATAAAGCAATAAAATAATGTGATTGTTATGGTGGCTTGATTAGGCCGGCTCCTTGGACCTCTATGAGCTAGCTTTTGTGAGCCATGTGAGTCTTTTATTGGAGGGTTAGCTCACATGGGTGCACCCAAGTTGACCACATTCAAAAATAGCATATCCATTGACTTTTGTTGCTCTCCAACTTGACCTACCTTTGACTTCTCTTGACCACCAAGTATGGCTTGATTTGACCATAGAATTGACTTCACTTAGCTCTTGGTGGCCACTTGAACCATGGCCTAGGTTTGGGTTTGAGCCCAAGGACTCAACCCTTGGCTCAACTCCATCTCATCCTTGACCACCTTGACCATTCTTGGTCCAATCTCCTCTCCTTGGAAAGGATTTGCCCTCAAATCCTTGGAGATCATTTTGCTTCTCCCTTGGCTCGACTTCATGCTCAATTCTCGACTTAACCCTTGCTCGATCTTGGCTTTCACGGCTTTGGACTTCCAAGGGCACCACTTGATGATGGTTTGGAGGAAAGGGTGGACCCCCTTGGCTTGGTTCTCGTGAATGGCCATGGTTTCATCTTTGATCACGGCTCGCTTGTCCACACATTCTTCCTCGAGCATTTCTTTGAGCCCACGACTCATAGCCATGCCATCCAACCATTCTTGCTCATGATCGAGCCCATCAATGATTCTCCATCTTAAAGATCCACTTGATCTTTCCTTGCCATCAATTTTAGCCCTCTCTTGGACTTCATTCTCATTGTAGATTGGTTTGTCATGCTCATGTTCCTCCTCTCCTAGAATCCTCCTTGTTGCTCTAGGGTTTTCCTCAAGGTCTAGGCTCACCATTTCCTCTTGCCCATTCCTTTTCGGTTCAAGGCCTCTCAAGCCTTCATACCCATTTAAACTCGGCTCCAATTTCATCTCCACGCTAGAGCTTCCTTCAATGATCGATTCAAACAAGCACGAGTTAGTTTTGTAGCCCATCATAGGAGGTAGTAGTGTGAGCACAATGAGTTTCTCCTTGTATTTGAAGGAGTAAGTATTGCTCCTTCCATGATGAGAGGAATCCCTCTCATACTCCCATGGTCTCCCAAGCAACAAGTGACATGCATCCATGTCGAGAATTTCACAAGTAACCTCATCTTTGTAATCTTGGCCAATCGAAAATGGCACCTTGCATTGTTTGTTGACCTTCACCTCGGCTCCCTTGTTGAGCCACCTTAGTTTGTAGGGGCTAGGGTGTTCCAAAGTGGGTAGGTTTAGCTTCTCCACAAGCATTTTGGAAGCCACATTAGTACAACTTCCACCGTCGATGATGAGGTTGCACACTTTCCCCATGATTGTACACTTAGACCGAAATATTTGTTGCCTTTGGTCTATGTTCTCACTTGATTCTTGAGTGTGCATTGTTAGGCCCAAAATACCCCCATGGGTCCAAAGAACAAAACAAAGGCCCAAGTCAAGGAGAGGAAGATGGTCAACGAAAGTCAAAGCCCAGAGGTGGTCTTGGTCAACGAAAGTCAAGGTCAAGGTCTGGTGGGCCGAAGTCAAGAAGAGCCCAAGCAAAAGTAACGTTGAAGGATGAACCTGGACAACAAACAGACCAGCTACGCTCACGGAAGGGATTGACTCATTCAGAAGGGCGGTTACGCAGCTCAGGCGTTACAGGAGGAGAATAAGGAAGAAGTTAATGGTGGGCGAGATTCTAGGAAGCAATAAACAACCTAAACTAGCCGTTATTGGAGCTTATAAAAGGAGGAAGCACCATCATTTGAAGGGACCAACCATCTACTGCGAATACCACACTAAAGTACTCTAAAAACTCTGATCATTACTCACAATTGTATACTTGTAGTCTGAAGGTTCTGTGCGTTCTGAGCGTTCTGTCCGAATTATAGTACATATCCTCTCCTGGCTTGGTGCCCGTGGTTTTTCCCTTACTTCTAAGGGTTTTTCCCACGCAAACAATTTCGTGTGTCTCTACTTGCACTATTTTTTCTATTTTCGTTAACTCCAACACTTAATCAATCTCGATACTCTAAAATCACATAAAAACGATAATACTAATAAACCCAAAATACAAATACGAATAGAGTGTGAAAATCACCCCGAACAGTTTGGCGCCGTCTGTGGGGATATTAGTTTATTAATCCACAAAAAAAAAAAAAAAAAAACTTTCTTTACATCCATAAAAACAACCCTCATACCGCTCAGAAGAATCAAAGATGGCAGATCAGCACGCAGAACTTCTCCTGAAACTCCAGGCAGAACTGGAACAAGCCAAACAAGCAGCGTTGGAAGCCCAGCAAGCTGCGGTGAACGCCCAGGCAGAGACCGCACGGGCAAAGGAAGCTGAAGCAGAGCTGAAAAAGCAATTGGACATAACCTCCAAAGCAAAAGCTTCAAGATCTCGGATCCAACCAGGTACGCCTATCTCTGATGTGATCAAGCGAATTGACTTCTCTATTTTCTCTTCTGGTGCAGGATCATCCAAGACGCCTCAGGTGAATGCCGCTGAGGAAACTCCAGAGGAGAACGCAGCTGGAGGCAACCCCCCAGAGCATCCAGAACAGCCAGAAGATCCTGAGGCGATAACAGCTGCACAGGTGATGCAATACATGATGCATGAGATGGGAAAACTCTCAGAGTTGGTGCGCAAAGTTCCAGGACTTCCACCACCTATAGAGCGACCACGCCCAGTGCTATGCAGACTCCCCCTTCGATGATTGCATAGCAATGGTGGAAATGCCAAAGAAGTTCACTCCGCCAAACCTGAAGCTCTATGATGGGACCTCAGACCCTCAGGAGCACGTGGCTCAGTACAGGCAGCGCATGCTCATTGCAGCCATTCCCATGGATAAACGTGAAGCGTGCATGTGCAAGAGTTTTGGTTCAACGCTGACCGGACCAGCCCTGCAGTGGTATATCAACCTACCTGTCAGAAGCATCAGGACCTTCGCTGAGTTGATCAACCTCTTCAAGCGTTGATTTGCGGCCCGGTAGAATCTTTGGAGAAGCGGAACCGGCCCGATGCATGCGGGATCATCCAGGAGGAGGGTGAATCGCTCAGGGATTTCCTGCATCGATTCAACAAGGAGAAAGTGTCTATTCCGCGATGTGACATCGGAACAGCAATCGAGGCCTTCAGGCAAGGTCTGGTAAGGGATTCTACCCTTTATATAGAACTAACCCGTTATCCCTGTTCTACCTTTGAGGATGTGCAGGCCAAGACGTTAGCTCGGTCGGGGTAGAAGAGGACGGCGATTCAGGTCACGCTACCAGGATAACGACAGGACATCACGCAAAGCCCCAGCTCAGCGTGGAAACAACAGGCCAGCTCCGTACCAGAGACCGACCAGGAAAGAAACTAACGCTGTGGAGGAGCAGACAGAGTAGCCTAGGGTACCACCACCAATATCAGAGTACTGTTTCTCAGTAGACTCTTCAGGACTTCTTTGCAAGCTGGACAAGCTGGGAACAGCGATCAGGTGGCCCAAGGCGAACGAAAAACCAAACACCAGGAGGGATACAACCAAGTGGTGTGAATATCATGCAGATATAGGCCATACAACGGAAGAATGCATAGCTCTGAGGAGAGAGGTGGCGCATCTGCTCAAAAATGGATAACTGAAGGATATCCTTCCAGGGAACAGACGATCAAAGGAAGAACGCGAACAGCCTAAGGATCAGCCACCCCCTGTGACACATGAGGTAAAATTCATTTCTGGTGGTTCTGATATTTGTGGGCTGACCTATTCTGCTGCCAAGCGTGTAGCCGTGGAGAACAGGCAGAGACCCCCGGCAGGCCAGGCAGAGTCTATCCAGCCCGTTACCTTTGATGAGTCAGATCTGCAAGGAGTGCATGGACCACACCACGATGGCCTAGTGATCAAGCTACAGATTGGGACCTGTTTGGTTAGACGAATTCTGGTGGATGGAGGCAGTTCTGTCAATATCATAATGATGAGTGCGCTGGAAGGAATGGGGCTGAAGGAGTCAGATGTTACTAAGAGGTCCAGCGTCTTGGTTGGCTTCAGTGGTGAAACAAAACATAGCTTGGGAGAAATCACTTTGCCAACATACGTCGAAGGGGTGACCTCATTCGAGAAATATTGTGTGATAAACTCATTGTCCTCATACAACGTCATTTTGGGTCGTCCGTGGATCCACAATATCAAGGCGGTACCTTCCACATATCATCAATGCGTCAAAATCCCAACCAAGTGGGGGACAGTAACGGTAAGGGGCGAGCAACAGACCGCCCAGGAGTGTTACAGGACAGCCCTGAAACCCTCCAGCCCAGGTAAGTCCCTTGCATAGCAATTAAAGCAGCCTGTCAGGAATGTCGAGAATCCTGTCCCCTGCATGGAGACAGATGAAGTGGTTTTAACGCAGGACAGACCTGACAGGAAGGTCCTGATTGGCTCTGATGCTCCAGAGATAATCAGGCCTGCCTTGATTGACTTTCTAAAGAGTAAGGAGCACTGTTTTGCCTGGTCCCATCGTGATATGACTGGGATCAGCCCTGATGTTATTTCTCATAAGTTAAATATTGACCCTCGTATCAAGCCTGTCAAGCAGAAACGCAGGAAATTCGCTCCAGAACGAAATGAGATCGTGAACGAAGAAGTGCAGAAGCTGCTGGACATGGACATGATAAAAGAGGTGATGTATCCTGAGTGGCTGGCGAATGTGGTTGTGGTGCAGAAAAAGAACGGAAAATGGAGAGTCTGTGTGGACTACACAGATTTGAACAAAGCATGTCCGAAAGATTGTTTTCCTCTGCCACACATAGATGCCATGGTGGATGCAATCATGACACGAAGTCCTGACCTTCATGGACGCAGCAAGCGGATTTAATCAGATCAGGATGCACCCTCCAGACCAGGAGAACACGGCGTTCATGACCACCAGAGGAACCTACTGCTACAAAGCTATGCCCTTTGGCCTGAAGAATGCAGGTGCAACTTACCAAAGGCTGGTAAACATGATGTTCAAGGATCAGATTGGGGACATTATGGAGGTCTACATCGACGACATGGTGGTCAAGTCAAAGAAAGCTGAGGATCATATCCGTGACCTGGCCGTGGCATTCGAAATTCTTGAGAAATATAACATGAAGTTACAGCCTACTAAGTGTACTTTTGCTGTGACCGCAGGAAAATTCTTAGGGTACATGGTGACGAAAAGAGGGATAGAGGCCAGTACTGAGCAGATTAAAGCAGTCATGAATTTGGCGTCCCCCCAGAACCCAAAAGATGTACAGAAGTTGACAGGCAGAGTAGCAGCTCTGAACAGGTTTATATCCAGGTCCTCAGAAAGATGTAGACCATTCTATGATATGCTGAGGAAGAATAAGAAGTTTGCATGGGAGGACGAGCATGAAAAAGCGTTCCAAGAATTGAAAAGCTACTTGTCATCTGCTCCACTGCTATCCAAACCTGAACCTGGGGAGCCGCTGGTTGTGTATCTGTCTGTGACGGAATTCTCTGTAAGTGCTGTCCTGGTTAGAGAACCTGAAGGGGAGCAGCATCCTGTGTATTATGTAAGTAAAAGTCTGTTAGATGCTGACACCAGGTACACAGTTATGGAAAAGTTTGTTTTAGCATTAACGGTAGCTTGCACTAAGTTACGTCCTTACTTTGAATCTAATCCTATTATTGTACGTACTAATGTTCCTGTCAAGTCTGTGTTGTCTAAGCCAGAACTTTCAGGGAGAATGTCTAAGTGGTCGGTCAAGTTGAGCACATATGACATATCTTATGAATCCAGGACAGCGATCAAATCCCAGGCATTAGCAGATTTTGTGGCTGATTTTACCCCCACACTACACCTAACAGTCGCAAAGAAGTCTTACAACCGACAGAGGACACGGTGTGTGGGAACTGCAGACGACAGTTCACCCAATGTCGTGGGGCGAGATTAGGTGTGGTCCTAAAATCGCCACAGGGGGACAAGATAGTCCAGGCAATGTCATGTGAGTTCAGGACTACCAATAACGAGGCTGAGTATGAGGCCTTGATCGCAGGTCTGAACGTATGCTTGGATATGGGTGTGCGAGATGTAAAGGTAAAGTTAGACTCTTTATTGGTGACTAACCAGATCAACGGTATGTATGCGGCTAAGGATTCTAAGATGGTAGCTTACCTTGATTTGGTAAAATCAATTTTTGAAAAATTAAACAGTTTTACTGTTGAGCAAGTACCCAGGGATCAGAACGTACAGGCCGATGCCCTGGCCAACATAGGTTCAGCTTTTGAACCACAAACGATGGACAGCATTCCTATCATACATATCCTGGAACCAGCTATACAAAAGGTGCGGCCGATGCGAGAACACGATCTGGCGACTTAGAAATTTGGACAAAACCGTATTATGAGTGGTTACTCCACGACAAGTTACCAGATAACAAAATTGAAGCTAGAGCGTTCAAAATCAAAGCCTCTTGATACACGATTATTCAAGGCGTATTGTTCAAAAGATCTTTCAATGGACTCTATCTTTGATGTCAGGAACCTGACCAGGCCAGGACTGCCATGTCCGAGATTCACGATGGACAATGTGGAAACCATACAGGTGGCAGAAGCTTGGCTAACAAAGTCTTACGAATGGGTTACTATTGGCCAACCTTAAAGTTGGACTGTGCGCAGTACACGCTAAAGTGTGATGCCTGCCAGAAACATGCTCCAGTAATCCACCAGCCCTCGCAGGAGTTGCACTCCATTTCTGCTCCGTGGCCATTTATGAAGTGGGGCATGGACATGGTTGGGAAACTACCAGTTGCTCCAGGACAGAAAGTCTACATGTTAGCTATGACTGACTACTTCTCAAAGTGGATAGAAGCTGATTCATACAAGAATGTGACCGAAAAGGAAGTGATGGCTTTCATCAAAAAGAATATCATCAGCAGATATGGAATTACCTCAGAGATTATATGCGATAATGGACTCGCGTTCGTTGGAAGCAAGACCAGGGACTATTGCAGACAATGGAACATAAACTTGGTGACCTCGGCACCACGGTATCCACAGGCAAACGGTCAGGCTGAATCGAGTAACAAAGTGGTGATGGCTTGCATAAAGAAGAAGTTGATGGAAAAGCAAGGAAGGTGGGCTGAAGAGTTACCCCTGGTCTTTGTGGGGTCGACAACCACAGAAGAGAGGCCACAGGCGGAATCGTACTCGATGGTCTACGGCTGTGAAGCAGTCCTACCAGTTGAGGTGCAAGTACCCACTGCCAGGTATGGTCTAAACACAGCTACTGAAAATTCAGACTTACTGTGTGATAGTCTTGACACAGTTGAGGAGCTGAGGGATCGGGCGACAATAAGGATGGCTGCATACCAGCAATCCGTGGCAAAAAGTTACAACAAGAATGTCAGACTATGGATGTTCAGGACAGGAGACCTAGTCCTGAGGAAGGTGTTCCAGAACACACGGGACAGGGCTGCAGGGAAGCTAGCACCTACATGGGAAGGACCCTATCTGATTGATTCTGTGATAGGTAAGGGTTCATACAGGCTGCAGACCCTGGACGGAAAGATGATTCCAAGAGCATGGAATGCACTACATCTTAAGCTGTACCACATGTGAAATTTCTACTCAGAATGAACAAGCCTGGTAAGACACTTATTTCTAACTTCGAATAATTTCCTACTTTTATCAAAGCCATTACTGACTTGAGCGTCGGAGGGCCGTTGGCTAAACGCCAACGGTCAGTCCTGACCCATATCTGTGCAGACAGGTTAGGCGGAAGCGAGTTCCGAGCAGGCAGGAGAACAGATCAATGCAAGCAGTACAACAGAACAGACTAACAAATCAAATACAAAGAAAGGCTTCAGCCCCTGAACGACTGCAAAAACGGGACAGGGATGTAGTGTCCGTGAAGAGAACTCCAAGGTGTGGTCGCCTAAACCTTCTAAACGCATGCATGCTACATAACAAAGTCAAAACAAATTTGTGCGCACTAAAACAAACACAAAACAAACACAGACAAGCATAAGCATTCATAGCATAACCAAAATGTGAGATACTTACCCACCATGGCCACCCATGGTGAATGTCACGACATAAGTCTAAAACCAAAACAAGAGTTAAGTTGTTTACAGACCAAATACGAGGGGCATACCCCCCGGCAAATTGTCTTCCAAAACGAAACCAGAACAAGTTCAAATTAACAAAGCACAATTTTAATTGTCAGCCCCAGGGGCTGTCTCACCCTTACCTTCCTCTGTTGCTGCTTCCTCAGGTACCACTGCTGCTGTCTCCTGGACCTCCTGCGCTGGTAGAGCTGAAGAAGTTTCCCCTTCATCCATGAATTCACTAGGGAACATTCCCTTGAGAGTCTCTAGCTCAGTCTCCAGATCCCACTTGGCTCGTTCCTCAGGAGGTGCACTCATCATGTCAACCCTGGTCCTTAGCGTCCAATAGGCACTCAGGTCATTCACCTCCTGAGCATGCCTAGCCTGCTCTTCCCTCAGCACTTTAACTTCAGAGACCAGCTTTGTGTTAATGGTTTCCAGGTCAAGGCACCTACCCATATTGTTCTCAGCCATGAGCCTATACTTGTCCATAGCCTTCCTGAGTGTCTCCACTTCACGTCTGAAAGATTCGACCGTTTCGTGAGCCGTCTTGTGTTGATTCTCAGCATTCAAACGACGAGCTTCAAGACTAGGGATACGACAGCCCAGGTTAGCCGCCAGGTTCACCAGCTAGAAAGAAAAAGAATCAAGAGTTAGCATTGGGAAACGTGAGGAAAGTAAGGGTAAGAGCACATAGTGGACATCCTGTACCTGGACAGCGCAAGTGGAAAGCTGGCGAGAAAGTGTGACCGGGTCGGAGTAGTCCAGCACAGCAGAATGTTCAGAAACAAAGTCCTCTACCAAGTTCGTTGCGATAGCAGTGTCAGGGTTCAGGTATTCAGACAGCAGGGGGATATGCAGTTCACCAGTTGAGGGGGCAGGTCTGTTTGTGGAGGCAGGTCTTTCCATCTTCATCTTCTTCTTCGTCTCGGGTGAGCGCGACGAGGGCAGCTACTCTCCGCCACTTCCTCTTGTCAAGAGCGTGATCACCCTCTGGCGTAGAGCTTCAGATCCGCGCGTGCCCTGGCAATCCTGGCCTGAACCTCGTCTACGGCAGGACGAGTGCTACCGGCAAGCCAAGGAACTGCGAAAAGAAAGGACAAAGCAATGTAAAGAATAGATAAATTCAAAGCAAATGTTCTTGTAAAAACCAAAGATTGAATGAAGTAATGATTTCACTTACCTCTAGACCCAGAACTTCCAGCAGGTACAGGCTTGGTGAACCTAATCTGGGGGCGGGCTCTGGTTGCCCTCATTTCAGACAGCGGCGGCGCAGAACTCATAGGAGGGATATTCAGAGGCTCACTATCAGTGACCTCCACACTGTCTTCCGCCTCAGATCCTTGGTCTCCTGCTACAGGAGCCGGCACAGGTTCCTGGCCCAGACAAGTGGGCCATGCCCTTTCATCCTCAGACAGGCTCGGAAGCGTCAATCCTCTTTGCGGGCAAGATTGTCGAGATGTGAAGCCCGATCGGCGGGTACACAAATAAAACAAAAATCAAAGCCCACAACAAAAGATACAGATCTGAGAAAAAACAAAGCAGAAGTTAAGCAAAATACTTACTTGCTCCTTTCACAACAAACTCTGGGGCTTCAAACCCAGATCCAATACTATCACTCTTCACAAACATGAAGAATGATGCCCAGCCTTTGTCATCCCTGTGTCCATTCTAACAATCGGGAGGACACCCGCCTCTAACCCTCGGTATCCTGTTCTTTTTATGAGTACGAAGATGGTAACAGTTGCGCAAGTCACGAAGAAGAAATTCGATGTGGTGTTTCTTGCATACAGCGTCAATAGCGTGGATCAGCTTCCACGTTGATGGCATGACCTGACAAGGGGGGACTTGCAAGGTTTGTAGAAATTCTGTCATCAATGGACGGCAGGAAGGGTGGCTCAAACGAAAAGCAACTTCATACATTGCAAACCACTGGCACGCCCAATCACCAAAACCCGGTCGACTAAGGAACCCAAACGGCGATTCTTGGAAGTTTTCCTACGCTGAGCTTCTGGCCGTCGATAAGATCATCCAACTGATTATGCTTTCCAGCGGCGTCAAGGATCAGGTTTGTAGAAACAAAGGTGTGACCGTCATGGATTATTGATGTTTGAGCCATTGGAAAGTTAGGGTTTTTCGTCAGGTTTTGGACGGCTTTTTTGGAGAAGATCAGAAAATGAGAGTTGGGAGATTTTTTGGGAAAGATTTTCTAATTTTTTGAGTGAGCAAAAAGTGGTAAATAAGGAAAAGGGGGCTTAATTGTGGCGCGAAAAAATAGGGGACAATAGGGCAGCCAAAACGTCCCATCCATCCGAAAAAGCTGCACCTACGTCATTATGACCTGCAGCGCTACAACTTCCCATAAGGGCTGACTTTCAGCCCAGAAGATAAGGAGCACCAGGTTCTGTCTGGACAGCCAGTCCTGGACAGACGAGCCTGAACCTCTGAACGAAAACAAAAGCATTTCCTCAAACGTCAGCCCTGGTCTGGCAGTAGAGGAAATGGGGGGCAAACTGTTAGGCCCAAAATACCCCCATGGGTCCAAAGAACAAAACAAAGGCCCAAGTCAAGGAGAGGAAGATGGTCAACGAAAGTCAAAGCCCAGAGGTGGTCTTGGTCAACGAAAGTCAAGGTCAAGGTCTGGTGGGCCGAAGTCAAGAAGAGCCCAAGCAAAAGTAACGTTGAAGGATGAACCTGGACAACAAACAGACCAGCTACGCTCACGGAAGGGATTGACTCATTCAGAAGGCGATTCTGCGGCTCGAGCGTTCTGAGGAGGAGAATAAGGAAGAAGTTAATGGTGGGCGAGATTCTAGGAAGCAATAAACAACCTAAACTAGCCGTTATTGGAGCTTATAAAAGGAGGAAGCATCATCATTTGAAGGGACCAATCATCTACTGCGAATACCACACTAAAGTACTCTAAAAACTCTGATCATTACTCACAATTGTATACTTGTAGTCTGAAGGTTCTGTGCGTTCTGAGCGTTCTGTCCGAATTATAGTACATATCCTCTCCTGGCTTGGTGCCCGTGGTTTTTCCCTTACTTCTAAGGGTTTTTCCCACGCAAACAATTTCGTGTGTCTCTACTTGCACTATTTTTTCTATTTTCGTTAACTCCAACACTTAATCAATCTCGATACTCTAAAATCACATAAAAAGGATAATACTAATAAACCCAAAATACAAATACGAATAGAGTGTGAAAATCACCCCGAACATGCATCACTCGCCATATGACTAAGCTCAACCCCGAGTCCGGGGGAACTAGGGTTTCGGCCATCTTCAACTCCTCTACTCCCTCTTTTTTTTCTTCCTCACAAACGAAGACCTCATCGTCTCCCCAATGCACCACTTCACTCGTGTTCAAGGCCCTCTTGCTAGGGCACTCCTTAGCAAAATGACCATATCCTTGACATTGGTAGCACTTCTTGAGGGGAATCGTTTTTTTAGTGCCATAGTCAATTCCCTTCCCCTTGTCAACACTTGATGGCTTGATAGTAGGACATGGCTCGGCCACCTTGACCCCTCCTTGGCTTGTGGTGGGATTGGCCTTGGTATTATGCTTGGCCGAATCCCCTCTCCCTTTCTCTAGCCTTTCCACTCTCATGGCCATAGTGACGGCCTCATCGAATGACCATAGGTTTTGCATCTTGACCCGGTTTGGTATCCTAGGGTTTAGACCCTCGACAAATCTTGCAATCTTTTGCTCGGGTTTTTCGTTCATCTCACATTGTAAAGTGAGTTGTTCAAAGTCCCTAAGGTAGGATTCGATGGGTAGTGTCTCTTGTTTGAGTTGAGCCAATCTAAGGAACATGTCTTGGGTGTAATCCTTGGGAACGAATTTATCCTTGAGCTTTTTTTTGAGTTTGAGCCATGACCTAATGGGTTCCTTTCCCTCTCGATTTCTTTGGTTCTTAAGGTTTTCATACCAAAGGGAGGCATAGCCTTTGAACTTCATGATGGCCACCTTAAAACACTTTCTATCGGGGTATTCTTTAAATTCAAAGATTCTTTCGACCGACCTAAGCCAATCTAGTAGATCCTCGGGATTAAGACTACCATAAAAGTCGGGAATTTCTACCTTGATGTCTCGGTCATGATCTCTTGGGTGAACTTCAAGGGACTCCTCCGAATCCGAGTATTGATCTTCCATGTGAGGAGGTGGTTGGCCTCTCCCACGGCCTCCAAGCCCACGGCCTCTTCCCCCTCCACCCCTAGGTGGTGGTCTTGGTTCATGAATGTTTTGTTCCAAGAGCGTGTTTATAGCATTCATCATTAAAGTACAATTACCAGTGAGTTGAGTCAACTTCTCTTCTAAATCGGAAAGCCTCTTATCCTCTTCCATTTTGTGAAAATTTTGTGAGATTTTTGTGGAAGTTTTGTAGGAATAAACAAGGAAAAAGAAGGAAAGAAAACGAAAAATGAAGAGGAATACAAGGGTAGAAAACCGAGTAAACAAAAACAAATCGAAAGCAAGAACAAACCTAGGCTTTGATGACCAATTTGGAGTGAAACTAGATGGGCTAAGTTTCACTCAAGAGATGAACAAAAATCGACTTGAAATACACTTAAAAATCTCGGCCAAGTATGATGTTTTTGTGAGATAATTTTCTGAAATTTTGTAAAAACAAGAAACATAAATGGATAGTACTAAATCTAAACACAAAGTAATAGATTTAGGGTTTTAATTAGTTAAGCACTAAGCCACTAACTAATTACTCACTAAACTCAAGCACAAAGCTAAGAGAAAAATGAAAGCACTCAATTTTTAGGGTTCAACCTTTAATCATTCAAAATCTGAAAATTTTGTTGTGAGAATGAGGGTTTATATAATACCCTCATTCTAATCTTGACCTTACATCTTAAAGGTGATCTAAGGGCTACAATTAACCCACAAAAGATACAAAAAAAAAACGGCTCATTTGGCTTTTACAAGAGCTGAAAATTTGAAGGCTAACAAACAAACATAAAAGCATAAAGTAGACAATGACTTGGAGACCCATCCTATCCTTGCATTTTTGAAGAGCATCCAAGGGCCAAGATTTGGAGACTTGGGGATCAAGGGGGACGGTCAAGGGGGGGTTATTCCAAGGTTTATATTGTCCACATTGAAATAAACATAAAGCATAAAGTAATGAAAGGGACGTGAATGAAAAAGACATAAAGCAATAAAATAATGTGATTGTTATGGTGGCTTGATTAGGCCGGCTCCTTGGACCTCCATGAGCTAGCTTTTGTGAGCCATGTGAGTCTTTTATTGGAGGGTTAGCTCACATGGGTGCACCCAAGTTGACCACATTCAAAAATAGCATATCCATTGACTTTTGTTGCTCTCCAACTTGACCTACCTTTGACATCTCTTGACCACCAAGTATGGCTTGATTTGACCATAGAATTGACTTTACTTAGCTCTTGGTGGCCACTTGAACCATGGCCTAGGTTTGGGTTTGAGCCCAAGGACTCAACCCTTGGCTCAACTCCATCTCATCCTTGACCACCTTGACCATTCTTGGTCTATACCTGGCTGGATCCTGGATCCTGAAGCTTTCTTCTTTGAGGAGGTCTCCAGTTGCTTTTTGAGGACAGTCTCAGCCTCCTTCAGTCTTGTAGCTTCTGCATTGGCATCCTCTGCTGGAGTTCTTGCTGGTGCATTCTTGGCCTGCTGCAGTTCTTGCTGGAGCTTGAGGATGGATTCTGCATTTGGATCCGACATCTCCCGTGCTGGTTGATCTTGCTCTGGTTTGAGATAGCTTGTAGGATTAATAAACTAGTATCCCCACAGACGGCGCCAATCTGTTCGGGGTGATTTTCTCACACGGTTCGTATTAAGAAATATGGGTCTACTAGTACTATCCTTTAATTGATTTTTATGGTTATTAACGTTATTGACTTAGAACGTAATGAAGAATAACGAAGGCTAGACAAGACACACAATATGTTTACGTGGAAAAAACCCTTAAGTGTTAAGGGAAAAACCACGGGCACCAAGCCAGGAGAGGTTTTGCACTAGTTCTGGGACAGAAAATACAGAATCTGGACAGAATCAGGAATGACTCTGGACAGACCAGTCTGAGGCCCTGTTCTTTTCAGCTTAATTTCAGCTCCTATAAGTTCAGCTCAGCTCCTATAAGTTCTATAAGTTCAGCTCAGCTCCTATAAGTTCAGCTCAGCTCCTATAAGTTCAGCTCAGCTCCTATAAGTTCAGCTCCTATAAGTTCAGCTCTTATAAGTTCAGCTCCTATAAATTCTATTATGTTTTATTTTTATATAACTATTATTATTGCATAATAATAATTGTTTCGGGTACAAAGTTAGGAACTAAATACCAAAACTAAATACAAATGATTATAAGTTGAATATTGATTACAAACTAAATAAACTAAGTCTTGAACGGTCCTTAGCCCCCGGTTCTCCTCTAGCTTCTTCTCGTCCTGAAATCACGTAACAAACCTAACCCCGGGGCCTTCCGGGTGATGGCCCTCCGACGCTCAAGTCAGTTACAAAGACAAATGAATCTAGAGAGAGAAAAGAGAGAGAAAAACCTTTTTTATGTAGTGTTTTTGTGTTGTGTGTGTCAATGAATCCGTTTTTAGGGTTTTTGGTTGCCTTTTATACTTGTATCCGTTTTGTCCTCTTCTGCTGCTCCGTACAGTACGGTCCTGGGTGGGCCATGCCTGCCCCAGGCCCGGGTGGACCAGTGGATCCCTTGGCACATGAGATACCCCGGTCCACAATCCTCCCGGCCCCATGCTGCCGGACCCGGGAGAAATTGACCGATCAACGGGTGTATGGGCTCCCTCCGGTCCATGGTCCTACCGGTTCGAGGGTGTCGGACCCGGGAGAAGCCACTCCCAACAACTGCCCCCATACAGGGGAAGTCGTAGGCTTGTCCTGTATGACCTGGCTTTCTAGGCGGGTTGTTTCCCTCCAACCCGGATAAGTAAGCTCTCCTTGCGCTCCTGCTTCTTGATCTTGTGTCTTTCCCATCCCGCTCAGAAGTGGTGTGTTGAGTACGCTTTCATTTTGGGCGCAATTTTTGAATTTCAAACCCCAAGGAGGCGACGTTTCCTCTCCCCTGGCTGACACGTGTCGTACAACGGCTGGGAGCGCAGTGTTCATGCCTTTCTCTATAAATACCCCCCTATTTCGTTTCATTTTTTCCTTTACTCATCTCTAAAACGCTTTAAATTTCCTCAAAAATTCGTCTGATTTCATCAAATCTTGTTCATATCTTTGTCCTCGCTTCATCTAATCACCACTCGCATCTTTGCTCGTGCTGCTTTAAAAGGTAATCTTCGCGTTTGTTTCTTGATTTTATACCTAAATTTCCTTTCTAGTAGAGAACAATGAGTGCCTCAGCCGACTCGTCCTCTAGAACCGCTTCGGACTATGATGTAGTTTCGGATTCCGAGGTAGGGCATGAAGTAGAGGATTTGACCATGGGTCGGGAGGGCGAGACCGATGTAGATGCCGAGGCTGGGCCTTCTCAGGCTGGGCCCTCTCAGGTTGAACCCCTGCCTGTGCGAATTTTAGAGCCGGCGGTATTTCGGATCCCTATGGACACTAGGATACACCTAGGTTTTCGGGATTTTCTGAACGAACGTAACTGTCCCGGGCTTGCGTCTGAGCATTATCACCTGCCCAAGGATTGGGAATTTGTTGTGCTGGGACGGCATCAAAATGTGGTCCAACCCCCGGATCTACACACGGCTGTTTACATCAAGAACCTGGAGCACGGGCTTCGGTTCCCGCTTCACCCTTTTATCGAGACGGTACTCGACCTGGCGAACATTGCGATCTGTCAAATGACGGCCTTCGGTATTAGGGTAATAGTCGCCTTTGCCTGGACCTGTCTGTACCTGGGGTTCCCTTTGACTGTGAACCTGTTTCGGCGCCTCCACCATTTCCAACCTTGTTCCACTCCTTCCATGAAAGGGTGGTGATCCTTGCACACCGAGCCCGGCTACCTGACTCACTTCCCTATCAAGACTTCGATGAAAGGGTGGAACGAGAGGTGGTTCTTCCTAAAGTCTTCCGAGCCCTTCAACCATCCCCGATGCTTTCACAACGACGTGAGAGGTCGCTTGGAGACCCGGGAAGAATGGGTTCCGGGAAAAATCCTTTCCTGGAAAGACGTTCCCTTGACCGAGGATGAATCTGCCGCCGTAACTTACTTTGAGGCGTATAAGAAGGGTAAACAAGTATTTCCCAAGAATTGGCTTCCTCCGGCGGAGACGATCTCTCAGGACAAGTTCCTTAGCGTCGTCGGCTTAGTCCCGGCCCTTGAGGCAGGTAAGCAGGGGCCGGGTGGCTGAATGTTTGGTGTCTTGATTGCTCTTACTTGCGTTTTATTTGCTACCTTTTGTTCTGCCCGGGTCTGAATGCTATGGTTTTGTCTGTCGCAAGTGACCTACGTTACTTGACAGAGGAGGATCTCGCTTCTATCGGCCTCGACAAGGACAACAAGCCTCTTGACGAGCCTTCTGCCGTAGACTTCGAACGCCGCAAGCCAACGCTTAAAGAGCTGGTAAAAATGCAGCCGGGTGCCGTTCCTAAGAGGCCAAAGGGGAAAAAGAGGCCTGCTTTCAAGCCTCCCCGAGACAGGAAACCCGAACAAGCTGTCTCCGTCTCCTCTCCTGACCCCAACCTGCAAACTATTGAGGAGGCAGCGAGGCCCTTCCAGCCTCCTAGCCCGCCCCGGGAGGCTGGAGCTTCCCAGCAGCCTCAGCCTGCACCCAAGGCCCCTGCGGTCGAGGTGCAAACTATAGATTCTGAGCCTGAGGAGGAGGAGGAGGAGAGGCCCCTTAAGAAGCAGAGGCCGGAAAAGGTTAGTGTCGTTCTCTCGTGGGGGAGTCTTTCTGAAGGTCGTCCCCTGGACGTTCCCTCAGATGGTCTCTCTTCAGTATTTCCAATCAGTGAGCAGGACGTTTTTGACCTGCTGCCGTTCTCTGTTCAGGGTTCCTCCTCCCAGGCTCAAGCTGACGAGCGGAGGGTAACCTTGGCTGTCCCGGGGAAAGGGGGTCCCAGCGATGCCGGCCCAGCCAAGCCACGGGATGACGCGGTGCTGGAAACTTCTCCTCTTGCCAGCGTCGGCGGGCTGTCCATCAGCGCTGTGGAGTTGGCCTCGAAGGCCAACCATGCGCTCAAGGGTCTCTCCACTGCCCTGAGGGACCTCTCCAAGTTCGCGGATAATACCGCTCGTGAACTTGACGGTCTAAGGCGTTCATCCGGCTCCTCGTCTGTGCAGGGGCTGCAGCGTGATCTGACCCGTCTGAGAAAAGAGAGGGTGGCCCGGGACCAAACTATCTCCGACCTTAGGGCTGAGGTCAAGCATTCTTCCTCCCAGCTGCGGGAGAGGGAGGACCAGCTTTCCGCCTTGGCTAAGGAGAAAGAGGCTTTGGTCCTTCAATATGCTGAGGCCTCCCAGGCCCGGGATTCTGCTATGGCGAGGGTATTGGCTGCCGAGGAGAGGGCAACGGAGGCCGAGATTAAGGTCACTCGCTTTGCCATGGACATAGCCGAGCTGAAGGCAAAACATCTGGAGGAGCTGGAGCAAGTCCGGGCCGATGTCTTCTACACCGGGTCAGATTTTGGGGCCAACGAGACTAAGGAGCTCGTGGCTGTCATCGACCCTCAGTTTGACTTTGCCCGCCTGGCCGAGCTAGAGGCGGAGAAGGATAGGGCCCGCGAGGCGGGGAATGATGCGCATCCAGAGGCGGGACCGTCCGCAGCTGGAGGTGGCTCCGGCTGCTAGGAATTCGGGCTGCTGTCTTCCGAATCCTCTTGCTCGGGATGATCTGCGGGGTCTCCCATTAGCCTACATTTTGCTTTTTATTTCAATAAGACTTACACTAGTCTGCAGTAGGCGGGCCTTTTGTGGTAGACGGCCGCCGACTCCGGTAGGTCTTTTAGTTGTTCTTTTTTTTTTTTTATTCGCATTAGTCTACTCCCCGCCCGGTCTGTGGGTTTAGGAGCAGCAAACTTGTATTATACTCTTTTTATTTCAAGCTTCCTTCCTTTACCATTGTTGTCTTGTTTTTTCTATACTTAGCTTATTTTATTTCGTTTTCATTCGTATTATTTTTATCCGAGGTCGGGTGATTTTTCCATACTTGGCTTATTTTTCTTTCAGCGTTCACGCTACTTTTCATTGTTATTGCCGGGGCCGGATGTTATTTCCAGACTTGTCTATACTTAGCCAAATTTCTAACTTTTCCTTCGTATGTTATCTGTACCGGGACCGTGCGTTTTCATAGCGTCCGGTGGTTGTAATTACTCTTGCGTACATTTATGTGTATGCCCCCTATTGCCGGGTGATTGTACTTAGGTTATTCGGTGAACTGAACGCTCGTGGGATGTCCGCTCTTTCCATCTCGGTGTTCTTGCATAAAGGCACCCTCATCCGGGCCCGACGACCGCGGATGAGCATTGTGCAGGGCCATACGCAGGGCGCGAGCTGCCCAGGCCCCGGGCCATGGACTCTCAGGGCGCGATGTTCATCCGTACGTAGGCATGGAGGTCCGCAGCCGCCACCGGCTACAAGGCCGGGCATCAGACACTGCGGTGAGAGCAGCCTAGGCACGTGGGCCATCATAGACATCCCGGCTCTTTTGCATAAAGGCACACTCATCCGGCCCCGACGGCGCCGGATGAGCATTGTGCAAGGCCATGCGTAGGGCGCGAGCCGCCCAGGCCCCAGGCCATGGACTCTCAGGGCGCGATGTTCATCCGTACGTAGGCATGGGAGGTCCGCAGCCGCCACCGGCTACAAGGCCGGCATCAGACACTGCAGTGAGAGCAGCCTAAGCACGTGGGCCATCATAGACATCCCGGCTCTTTTATATAAAGGCACCCTCATCCGGGGCCGACGACGCCGGATGAGCATTGTGCAAGGCCATGCGTAGGGCGCGAGCCGCCCAGGCCCCAGGCCATGGACTCTCAAGGCGCGATGTTCATCCGTACGTAGGCATGGGAGGTCCGCAGCCGCCACCGGCTACAAGGTCGGCATCAGACACTGCGGTGAGAGCAGCCTAGGCACGTGAGCCATCATAGACATCCCGGCTCTTTTGCATAAAGGCACCCTCATCCGGGCCCGACGGCGCCGGATGAGCATTGTGCAAGGCCATGCGTAGGGCGCGAGCCGCCCAGGCCCCAGGCCATGGACTCTCAAGGCGCGATGTTCAACCGTACGCAGGCGTGGGAGTCTGCCAGGCGGGTGCCCAGGAGGTCTTACCCCTCTCCGGTTTTTTGTGTCTCTTAGCTGCTCCGGGGCCTGTTACTGCCCCCACTCTGCTCCAGGCGGGGCTTGGAGTGTTCATCCGCCTTTTCCTGAAAGTGTTAGCAAAATTTTCAAAAATCTCTATTTTTGAATCAGACTATCATGATTAGCGAGGTCGTGGGTAGTCCCCTCCCAGCTCGCCAAAGATTTGTGTGATACAAATCTAAACAAATGCTGGGCAAAAATTTTAGCAAAAGTTCTACCAAAAACTTTACAAAAGCTCGCGGTGCCAACATTCCTGGTCACTCGCGTTACAGATGTCTACGCGTTGCCTCGTTAAAACCTTCCCGTGGAAAACCCAGTGGGACAAAACCACGGGTAAGGAAAAAGAGTACAACGCTTACACGTAATATTTCTTTAATGTATCAGAGTTCCAATGGGACGGGAGGTCGTGGCCGTTCATATCTCTTAGCATGAAGGTCCCTGGTTGTTTTATCTCTGTGATCTGATAGGGCCCTTCCCAAGTAGCTGACAACTTCCCGTGAATGTTTCCCTTCCCGGTGGCGGATGCTCTTCTTAGCACTAGGTCTCCAAGTTCAAACTCCCTATGCTTCACCCTTCTATTGTACATCCTCCTCATCTTGTTCTGGTAGACCGCCAGGTTTTCTCTTGCTTGGTCCCGGACCTCGTCTAGTAAGTCCAGAGACTCTCTCCTTGCTTGTTCGTTACTGGCGGGGTCGTGTAAGTTTGTTCGAGGGCTGGGAAGGATTGCTTCAATCGGGAGTAAAGCTTCAGCCCCGTAGACCATGTTGAATGGAGTGTGTCCAGTAGATTCTTTGACTGTAGTTCTGATTGACCAGAGAACGCTTGGTAGCTCATCGGCCCATGCCCCCTTCAGTTCATCCAGCCGTTTTTTCATGCCGTTCAACATTTGCTTGTTGGCGGCCTCGGCTTGTCCGTTGCTTTGTGGATGACAGACTGATGAGTATGCGACGATTGTTCCGTTCCGCTTCAGCCAGTCCCGCATGCTATCATTGTCAAACTGTCTTCCATGGTCAAACACCACCACCTTGGGCACACCAAACCTGGTGATTACATTTCTCCAGATAAATTTTCTCACGGCCTGTTCAGTGATGGTTGGGATGGCCTCCGCTTCAATCCACTTGGTGAAATAGTCGATAGCTGCTACCACGTACTTCCTGCCCCCGGTCGCGGTCGCAAACGGTCCCAAGATGTCCATTCCCCATTGGTCAAAAGGTACCGGGCTCAGGACAGGCCTGAGATATCTGGCGGGGAGATGAATATCCGGGGCGAAAACCTGGCACTGCCGGCACCGCTTGCTCAACTCTTTGGCGTCTTTCAGCATGGTGGGCCAGAAATAGCCAGCCCTCAATGCTTTGTGGGCTAACGTACGCCCGATGACATGGTGGCCGCAGACTCCAGAGTGTATATCATTTAGGATGAACTCGGCGTCCATGCCCCCTACGCATTTCAGCAGCGGTGCCGAGAAAGATCGTCTGTAAAGTTCCCCGTCCACAAGGATAAACCAAGGGGCTAGTCTCTTCAGCTTTGCAGCTTCGCACTTATCTTCCGGGATTTCTCCCCCCAGCTTGTACCTTAGAATCGGTCTCATCCACCCATTGTCCTCGGATATGGCGTTTACTGTCAACACTCCTTTCTGCCGGCGGATGTCGACCGTGACCGTCTTTGACTTGTTATCTGCTGTTGCGCTGGCCAGCTTGGCCAGCGCATCAGCCTTGTTGTTCTCGGACCTCGGAATGTGGCGAGCCTCGAAAGATTTTAGTCCGGAGGTTAGAGCTTTTGCTTTCTGGAGGTACGACATCATTCCCTCTTCCCGGGCCTCGTATTCTCCCTTGAGCTGGCTCGCTACCAACTGCGAGTCCGTTCTAAGTTCAATCTCCTCTGCCCCCATGGCCTTCGCCGCCACCCAGCTAAGACCGCCAGACTCAGATTCATTGTTTGTGGCCGGGAAGGCAAACTTCAAAGCGTGCTCGAATTCATGCCCTTCGGGACTGATGATGACAACCCCTGCCCCGGAGCCGTGAATGGTGGCTGACCCGTCTGTATATACCTGCCATACGCCTCTCGGTGCATCCCCCCTGGCCGGGTGGGTGCACTCGGCAATGAAGTCTGCCAGGGCCTGGGCCTTGATTGCTGTTCTTCCGGCGTAGGTTATGCCAAAGCCTGACAGTTCAATCGCCCACTTGAGGAGTCTGCCGGATTTTTCAAATTTCTCGAGTGCTTCTTCCAGGGGCTGGTCTGTGCGCACCTCCACCGGGTGAGCATCAAAGTATGGTCTAAGCTTCCGGGTTGCTATGACAACAGCGTACGCTGCCTTCTCGATGATTGGATAGTTCCTTTCTGACAGACCCAGTGCATGGCTGACGAAGTAGATTGGTTGTTGTTGTTTTTCTTCTTCCCGTAGGATTACTGCTGATATTGCGCTCGCGGTCACGGCGATGTACAAGATTAAAGTTTCGCCCGTGACCGGTCTTGCCAAAGTAGGCAATGTTGTCAGGTGTCTCTTTAACTGTTCAAAAGCTTCATCCTGCTCCTTTCCCCATACGAACCTCTTATTCCCTTTTAGTACCTGGAAGAATGGTGTGGACTTGTCGGCGGACCTGGAGATGAACCTGGAAAGTGCTGCCATTCTCCCGGTCAAAATTTGGATATCCTTAATTGTCCTCGGTGCCGGCAAGTCTAATATAGCCTTGACCTTCTCGGGGTTGGCGTCAATCCCTCTTGAGCTGACCAGGTATCCCAAAAACTTTCCTGACGGGACCCCGAATGTGCACTTCTTCGGGTTCAGTTTCATTTGATATTTTCTGAGTCAGCTGAACGTTTCCTTCAGGTCCTCCAGGTGCTGCTCATCAGACTTGCTTTTTACAATTGCATCATCCACATATACTTCCATGTTTCTCCCTTTCTGTTTTGCAAACACGGCGTCCACCAGGCGCTGGTAGGTGGCTACAGCATTCTTAAGCCCAAATGGCATCATTTTGTACATGTAGACCCCATGTCCCGTGATGAAGGCACATCGGGGTCTATCTTCTTCCGCCAGGTAAACCTGGTGGTACCCTGAGAAAGCATCTAGGAAGCTCAGGGTCGAATGACCACTGGTGGAGTCTACCAGCTGATCAATCCTCGGCAACGGGTAGCAATCTTTGGGGCATGCCTTGTTTAGGTTTGTAAAGTCAACACACATTCTCCATGCCCCGGACGCTTTTTTCACCATCACAACGTTTGCCAACCACTCGGGATAGTCATAACGTTCAATGAAACCTACCTCCAGCAACTTGTTTATTTCTTCCAGAATGGCCGCGTCCTTCTCTGCACTCATGGGTCGCAGCTTCTGCTTGATTGGCTTGTAGCTGGGGTTGACGTTCAGCTGATGCATAATTACTTCCGGGCTTATCCCCGGCATTTCGGCAGCCGAGTAGGCAAACACATCCTTGTTCTCCTCCAAGATACTAATCAGACTGTCTTGAAAGCCGGGGTTTAGCTCCGCCCCAATGATCACGCTCCTTCCCGGTGACAACTCGATTTCTTTTGTCTCGCTCTCCGGTCCCGGGGTTACTTCCAGACCCTTCTTCTCCTTCCGTTCCGGGGGCTTCACCTCCGCTACTGTCTTCTGTTTTGCCCCCCGGGCCGATAGGGAATTGCAAGATCTCCCGGCACTTTGGTCCCCGTAGATCTTTCCCTCGGTCCAGTTGTCCGTGATGTAGGCCATGGCCAGCGCCCGTATCGACACAACGGCATGAATGTTATCCAAAGTGACCCGGCCGATGAGGGCGTTGTATGCGGACGGGGCATCCACGACCACAAAGCTTGCGTCTACGCTTCGGGCCATGTCCTCCTCTCCTATCGTGACTGGTAGAGCTATCGTTCCCATCGGTCTGATACCGGCCCCGGCGAAACCATACAGCGACCCTATGTAAGGTGTCAGTTGTTCTTTCTTCAAGCCGAGCTTCTCGAATACCTCCCGGTACAGGAGGTTGGTGCAGGCTCCGGTGTCAATCATGCACCTGTGGACCAGGTGAGGTCCGATGTCCAAGGAGACGACCAACGGGTCACTGTGTGGGTAGGAGACCCGCTGATAGTCCTCGTCACTGATAGTGAAGTCTGGGACAGGCTTTGGTGTCGTCCATCCGGCTGAATATATGCCCATCTTAGATTGTTCACGCTTCTCTGCCTTCCTTTTCCTCCCGGAAAAGACCGACTCCTCTGTCCCGGCGATCATGTGAATTTCACTTATCCTTTGCTTGTTCCTCTTCGGACCTGCTTGGGTGGGGTCCCTGCTTCCTTCGTCCCCATCCCTTTCCCGTTTGTCCTTGACAAAACGCCGTAGGGTGCCCTGCTGCACCAGACGCTCAACCTCGTTTTTTAGGGATAGACAATCCTCGGTTGCGTGACCCGCTACCTGGTGGTACCCACAAAATGCTGACTTGTCGTTCCCTGGGTGTTTTAGCGGTCTCGGGGTAGCCCACTTGATCTTGTTTTTTGTCATCTCGAAAATCTCTGGCTGGGATCTAATGAGGGGCGTGTAGTGGGTCCAGGTCTCAAACCTTTGGCCGCCCGTCCCTTGTTGACCACGGGTGTCTCGATTATCCCGGCGATTGTTGTGACTGTTATGACTGTTGTTATTGTTGCTGCGGTTGTAATTGTTGCGGATGTTGTTGTTGTTCTGCCTCCGGGGGGTCCCTTCCAATCTTGTTGGGCCCCACCCTGGTCTTCTTTCTTGTCGTTTCTCTTGCTGAATGTCTTGTGGAATTGCTTCTCTCTCACAAATCCTTCGGCCATCTCTCGGGCCGCCATGAGACTGGTTGGCGGATTTCTGATCAGGAGACTTTTCAGCTCTCCTTCCTTCAATCCGACTGTCAAGGCATGGACTCCTATCTTAGGGTCCAAGTCTCTGATCTGCTGTGACTCCCGGTCAAATCTTGTCATGTACTCCTTCAACCCTTCGTTCCTCCCTTGTATCACGTTCAGAAGCTCCGTAGCCACCTTCTCCCTTCTTTTGTTTCCTGCATACTGCTGGCGGAAGACCCGGTACATATCCTCATATCCGTAGATAGAACCGGTTGGAAGGTTACGGAACCACGTTTGTGCGAGCCCCGTTAGGGTCGTGGGAAAGACTTTACACCAAACGTAGTCCGTAGGGTCGTACATCATCATGTGGCTCTCGTAGGCCGCCAGGTGTTCTTCCGGGTCCGCCTTCCCATCGTATTGTATCGTTGGAATCTTTAGTTTGGGTGGCAGAGGGTACTCTAGCACCGAGGGGGCCAGGGGCGACTTTACTGAGACTTTTCCTCGCATTTTGTTTTCTTTGGGCTTGTTGCGCCTGGGCCTCTCAGTGCGTGGAACATCGGGCTTGGATACCTCCTCAACTGAAGGTGATGACTGGGACGTTGAATGGGCATGCTCCGTTTCTTGCCATGAACTGTCCTCGCTTGATACCTCGTTCCCTTCGTGGAAGAGGTTCCTGGGTGTCACAGACGGGATGGGGCCCTTTTTTGGTGGAGATACTTGCTGGCTTGGTTCGGGTGGCGGGTTTCCGGTAGGTGGCTTCTTCCTCAACTTCTCGAGGAAGGCACTCATCATCCTTTTCTCCTCTGGGGTCAAGGGCGTTTGTAGCTCGGTCTCCAGAGGAGTACCGCCTGCACCTCCTCCCGGGGAGGAGGTTCCTTCGACTGTCTTTCTCGGCTCTTGTGGTGGACTTGACATGACTTTTTGTAAGATTTCTCCCCACAGGCGGCGCCAATTGTTTCGGGTACAAAATTAGGAACTAAATACCAAAACTAAATACAAATGATTATAAGTTGAATATTGATTACAAACTAAATAAACTAAGTCTTGAACGGTCCTTAGCCCCCGGTTCTCCTCTACCTTCCTCTCGTCCTAAAATCACGTAACAAACCTAGCCCCGGGGCCTTCCGGGTGATGGCCCTCCGACGCTCAAGTCAGTTACAAAGACAAATGAATCTAGAGATAGAAAAGAGAGAGAAAAACCTTTTTTATGTAGTGTTTTTGTGTTGTGTGTGTCAATGAATCCGTTTTTAGGGTTTTTGGTTGCCTTTTATACTTGTATCCGTTTTGTCCTCTTCTGCCGCCCGCTCAAGATGCAGTCCTGGGTGGGCCATGCACTTGAGGCTCGGGTGGACCAGTGGATCCCTTGGCACATGAGATACCCCGGTCCACAATCCTCCTGGCCCCATGCTGCCGGACCCGGGAGAAATTGACAGATCAACGGGTGTATGGGCTCCCTCCGGTCCATGGTCCTACCGGTTCGAGGGTGTCGGACCCGGGAGAAGCCACTCCCAACAATAATAATAATAATAATAATAATAATAATAATAATAATAATAATAATAATAATAATAATAATAATAATAATAATAATAATAATAATAATAATAATAATAATAATAATAATAATAATAATAATAATTAATAATAATAATAATAATAATAATAATAATAATAATAATAATAATATGTTTCTCATATTTTTTTTTTTGTTGGAATTGTTGGAATTTCAACTTGTTCATTTTGATTTATGATTTCATTAAATTTAGAATTCGCGGTTAAATATTTTGACGAACGATGAATATGTTGGAATTCAACTGGTTCATTACTTTGTTTGTTTTTTATTTTTTATTTTTTATTTTTCCACATTATATAGAGTATAATTTTTTGTAGGTTATTTTGGTTTAATCGTTTTATTTTTCTTTCATCTCGAATCTCTTTTTTTACCCTTTTTCCCGACTCGTTTTGAGTTATCTTTAAATTGACACCTATAAAACATTTCTACAAAATGCAATACTAAAATTCTCGAGAAAATAAATACAGTATATTAAAATATTTAACCGAGCCAACTTATTTATAATCAACTATATATTGAGATATTTAACTATACTAGACCGCAAAATCGATTTTGAACACTATTGTTTATTATTAGTAAAATTAATCATTTTGAATAAATTAAAAGATTTTAATTATTGTAATCATCATCATCATTACTATAAATATCATTGTTATTATTGTTATTAATTTAATAAGTTTTTCCATATTATATTAATATTAATATTAATATTTAAATTATTATTATTATTATTATTATTATTATTATTATTATTATTATTATTATTATTATTATTATTATTATTATTATTATTATTATTATTATTATTATTATTATTATTATTATTATTATTATTATTATTATTATTATTATTATTCAATAAGTTTTAAATTCTAATAAATTTAACTCCAATAAGTTTCATCTCCTATAAGTTCAAATTTCATATAAGTTCAAATTTCACTCCTATAAGCTCCTATAAGTTCAAATTTCAGCTCCTATAAGTTCAAATTCCTATGTTTAAAAGAACAGGGCCTGAGTACAAATGAGAGTAAAAGCAAAAAGTTGGCTAAATGTTGGGAGTTGAGTGCTGAGTTGTGAGTTGGATTATGCGTTAGTTGTCCTCTTTTCTGAAATTCTTCTTCTTATATAGCCCCCTTGTTCCAACGTCTCTTTTCCTCCTTTGTAGGTAACTCCTCTCTGAATTCTCTCAGCAGTTCCTATTCTTGTGGCTCTATTTCTGCCCTTTGACTGGGTCTTCCACGACTCCTAGGTTTTCTGCTATCTCTTGGGCATGTTCACAACGGCTTTCCCTTTTGTTGGGCCTGGCCCATCTTGTCCTCTCCTCTCGTGGCCTGGGTTTCTGGTCTGCTTGCGGGTCCTGGGCCAGCTAGATTTCTGGTTCCAACATCACCCTACAAAAGAGTGTCGACATTCAAACTGCTACAAAACGGCAATAACCATAGTCTCAAAGCCACTACAAAATGATTAAGAACCCACGACAGGTGGCATCCGTCCTACAAAAGACGTTGTAACTCTTCACGCACTAGCCAAAACTGTACCCGTACGCACACTCAACTCAAGCATACAACAAACCAATACAACATGCTCAATCTCGTACTCAAGCTCAAACCAACACAACATAGCTCATCATTATCATAACATTTAATTTTACAACCTTTACTAACAAGTTTATAACCAAAATCACAATAGTGAACTAACAAAGTGAATGATCATATTACTTTAGGTGAAATCGTGCTCAATATGTCAAAACCATCGCAAGATAACAACATTACGCTTCAATACACCATCACAATTAATAAACAAACATACAAACATCCTAAACATGCTTCTAGACTCTTTTAGTATAAGGCCGACTCCAAATAAGCATATATGATCATATCAGCAACAATACAAGCTAGAGGCCACACCTTTACAATCATACAAACATTAACAATTAACCATGCAACAACAAAGGCCTCATAAATGTCAAAATACAACTAGAGCTACACACAGTTACCTTTTTAAAGTAAGCAATAAACTAGCCTTCCTCTTCTTCGATATAGATTGTGTCCTCCTCGGTCAACTCGTCTTATCCTTTGATCATAAGCACATATAATACATCAAATATAAGCATACAAACACATACACATAAAATAATGTAAAAACTAAGAAAACTAAACCTAAAACGATAGAGAATTGAAGGAATACCGAAGAACAAGGAAACGAATGAGATTAGGGTTGAAAAGTTAGAAACATAAAGGATTTAAAGGAAGGAATTGTGAGAGAATTAATGGAGTTTTAGGAGAGAGAAGAGAGGGTTTTAATGTTTGAGGATGAAATAATGAGTATTAAGATGTAATTAGGGCTTAGGAGAGATTAAAAGTTGAGAATTTCGAGTCCTAATGACCCACGGATCAAAGCGCAGATCACCCGCAGAAAGTAGAGCTGCCCGCACAAAGAAGAGATTAAATGTTTTTAAAATGGTTAAAAACTTGGTAAAATTTAAATATAAAGATCATAAAATTGAAATACAAGTTAAATTGGTAAATTGGCATGCATGTTTGAATGTGATTGTTATGTTAAGTTTGGATCCTAGTATGGATGGCCTAATTTAATCGGTATTTAGGACCCGTAATGAAAGGGAATACCGATCGGTTTGTATCTAATTGCGATCTCGTATCACGTGATGTAATTCATTATTTTAGATAAAATATGTATAATAGGGTTATATATGTATTTATTTTTTAAGAAGATCGACGATTCCAAATCAAAGACTGTGCCATTTTGAAGGAGTTCCAAGAGAAGATCCGATTTAGGGGCCAAAGACGTTGGCTTCCAATTTGTAACAATTTGTATTTCAAGTTAATCAGATTAGTTTTCGATGGCCGTACTAGGTGATTTATATCTTGCTTACTTGTTTGTTTGCTTCTAGAATGCTTGCTCGCCAGTCACTCACGCCTAGGTCGCGTGACACTCGCCTGTGGGTCGCCACTCACTCACCACTTCTACTCTGATTTTCTCGGATGCCTTTTTCTCCTTCCCGAGGACGCCTCTGCTCGCCTCTAGCTCGCCAAAAACCCCCTGACCACCTCCAACACCTTCTAACCATTTCCAAACTCCTCCACACACTCGACAAGCACCTCGATTTATGTGACCTCGACCTCACGACAAGGCACGTAAGGTAAGGAAACGACTTTCTCGAGCTAAAAATGAGAAAATCGCATGAAATGAAATATAAATATTCGTGAAATGAATTATGTTATATATGAAATGAGTCGAGGTGTTACATAAGCGACAAGCGATAATAGTTTAGCTGTAACAACCCGGATTTTTAAACATAATAAAATAAAAATGAAGAGGTTTTTAATAAAGAGAACAAAATAAAAGCGAGCCACGGTGGCGGAAACACCGTGGAATCCGGATCGCCACTAACTAAAATAACGGTCTAGACTTCAAAGTCTAAACAAGCGGGGATAAATACCCTTACAAGAGTTAACTGATGAACTAGCTCTAAATTGATACAAACTACTAAACCGATAACGACTATAATAAATGAGCTAATCTCGCGGAAATCCTCACTCTTCAACCCGTCCCTGCGCATACCTACCGCAAAGAATGCAACAGCCACAGTCAGTGGGGAGTAACTAGGTGCTCCTGTAACACCCCGACTTTTTCCCTTTTATATAAATAATTCAATTCGTCAAATTCGTAATTCATTTCTCTTGATTTTCTCATTTTTGGCTCGAGAAATAAGCGAAACCGTAGTCGGAACTTAAAAACGATGTCATTTCCTCATACGGACTCCGATTCAGGTGATTCAAAAGGCTAAACTGCGTATTTTTTTCGACGCCGTTGCAACTGCCAAATTTTCAATTTGAACCGACCGGTTCAGGTCCGAACCGACCGGTTCTGACTGTTTTTCCGGATCAGTCAATTCTTATTTGTTTTAATTGTTTTTCACGAAATCCCTCTTATATTTAAACTCCCCTTAACCCTAATATCATTCATTCACTGCTTCCCATCCTCAACATCATTATTCTCTCTTCTCTCTCTTCAATCTCTCATTAATCCTCATTAAATCGTCACATTAATTCATTCGATTCATCCTCTAATCAAACCCTAATTATCTCCTCATCTTTTCTCTTCAATTCTCTTTGGTAAATTTTTCATCTTTAAGTTTATTTTGTAAGTTTTATTATTATATGTGTTTATTGTGTTGTTCTTATGTATTGTATGATTTATGTGTGCCCTAATCAAAAGGAGAGAGTTGAAGGGAGAACCGCAATGTCGGACTTTCCAGTCCCAGGTTCGCTAAACTAAAGATCGTCGGAGATCCGACCGTCCGATTTTGCCGAAATTTTGTGAGCATGTTCCTGACTCTTGGGGCTACCTTTTCACCGTTCAGTTTTTCATTTGGAGCTCTGGATCGTCTGTTATCCCATCTGGACAGAAGTGTTGAAAACTGTGCTTTTCTTTGGCTTGTTTGGAAAAGGTAACTAGGTGTATTCCTAGTGATATTTTGACATGTATGAGGCCCTAGATGTTGTCTAGGATGTTTTGTATGGTTGTATGATGATAAAGTTGCATGCTTTGGTTTGTTTGGTTGTGCCCTAATAATTGTACTTGAATTGGTGAGTCGGCCTCATACTTGTGTGAGTCTAGAAGCATGTCTAGGCTTGCTTGATCATTGAATATTGTTGAGTGTGTGGTTATAATGAATAAAGATGTTAACTTGATATGTTAAAAGGCTAGGTTATGAATTTATGTTGAACACCTTGACTATTACTCCGTATATAACTATGTTAAAGATACTAAATTGTATTGTGTTGAGTATGAGTATGGAAGTGGTATGCTATGATAATGTTTGACAATGAGATGATAAGTTATGAGTATGTTTATGAGTTGAGAATGGTTTGGCATTGTTGGGTAACGTTGTAGTATTGATTATGCTAGTATTGATCTTGACTTTGTATTGATTTGATTGAGCTTGAGTTGAGTGTGCGTACGTGCACTGTTGGGCACGTGCGTGAGGAGATACAACGTCCATTGTAGGACGGATGCCGCCCTTATGGGTTCCCATCCGCTTTTGTCACGGATAGGGACTATGGTTTGATTAAAAATGTCGACACCGTTTTTGTCGCGGTGGGTTTGGCCAAATTTAGACTGTTTGAGGAGCTTTTGTCGTTCCGCCATAGGGATTGGGACTTTTGTCGTTCCGGGGTGATTCTTGTTGCTTCACCCAGTCCTCCGTGCTTACTCTTGCATTAGTTTGATTGATGATCGGATTGACTATTGATTATTTGATTTGAGGTTGTTATATTAATGCTAATGTTTATGTTTGAGCACGCTATTGTTGTTGCATTTGTTGTTGTACTTGAACATAGGCCGTAGGCCAGGTAAGGTACTTGTTGGGTTGTCGGTTATGTTTTATATGTTGAAATATGACTGGGGAGCACCTAGTTACTCCCCACTGATTGTGGCTGTTACTTTCTTTTGTGGCAGGTTTGTGCGGGGACGGGTTTGTGTGAGAAGCCGTGAGGATTGTTGACCCCGTAGCTAGCTTTGAGGAGAACTTTGATAGACTTTGGATTTAGACTTGTTGTTAATTTATCATTTTCATACTTATGTCTTTTGGAGTTGGATTGTAAGGGGTATTTATTCCCCATTTGTTAGGCTCAAGGCCTACTGTCTTTTGTTATTTGTTTGAGTAGGGAGTAATGACTCAGATTCACGGTGTTTCCGCCACCGTGGCTTTCATTTTATTTTCATTTTCTTACTAAAACCTTTTTAAAACGTATTTTATTTTATTTGGAAAATCCGGGTTGTTACAGCTCCCCAGTCATATTTCAACATAACCAAAATAAACAACAATACAACATTCAACCCAACTGGCCTATGACCTTTAATAAGAGTATAAACCAATAAACTATTAGCAACCTCGAGTCATCCATAGTTAAGCTAATTCATTAGTTAACCACTTCACCCAACTGTCAACTCAACAACCAACAAACAACCCAAGTCAACTACAGCCAAACATGTTCATTTAATTATTTTAGCTCAACTTAAATAATACAAGTTCAATCAGTCATCAACAAAGTGACAATCAATAATCAACAATCAACAACTTGAGTGTCATCAACAAAGTGACAAACCACAACAACAATCGCAAGAGAAAGCACGGAGCACTGGGTGCTACAAAACACCTCGTGCTCTACAAAAGACCCAACCCTATGGCGGCACTACAAAATGCCTCAATACAATTGTCTAAGCTTGGCCAAACCCACCCCTACAAAAGAGTGTCGACATTCAAACCACTTCAAACCGGCAATCAATAACCATAGTCGCAGAGCCACTACAAAATGGTTAAGAACCCACGCAGGCAGCATCCGTCCTGCAAAAGACGTCGTTACTCCTCACGCACGTATCCAACAGTACACGTACGCACACTCATCTCAAGCATACAAATAAATCAATTCAACTCGAGCCAAATCATAATTAACATCAATTTAATCATTCTTTTACCCAAAATCATCACAACACCCGTCTTAAACATATCAATAACATAATTATCCGTTTTATTATCCATTCACAACATCATATGGTTAACTACTAGTGAAACCTGCTTAACACGGAGTATTTAACTTTAAAACTCAATATTGCGAGTACTTAATAAATCTCATTAAAGGAATAATTGGGATTAACGGCTTATTATAAGTCAGTTGATTAACGCATATAGGTAACGCTCGGCTTGCTAGAGTTTGACGTTACTGTCGTGTGACAACGGTAATCAACTGATCCCTTTCGGTGTAACACCCCGTGTTGTTTTAACACAATATGATAAAAGAATTTAACTCCTCAAATTAAATTTTTTCTTTTTCCTTATAATAAAAATACGTCTGAATTTATTTTTTTCGCCAAATAATAGTAAAATTTCTTAAGTCCAAATTTAAAAATTTTGAAAAATAAAATTTGTTGTATTATCTTTAGAATTGAAAAAGAAACACATTTCAAAATTTTATAAAAATCAACACAAAATTTATATCGCCTTTCAAATTTCAAAAATGTTAAGTTATGTTTACTATTCATAAAGATATATGTAAAACCTTTTATTTATAAAATTCAATTTCAAACATTTTTCATTTTCAAATAAAAATGAACCCTTATACTTTTCCCGTCTCTGAAATTTGGGTCAACAATTTCAAACACGCAAATCAAAAATCAAACAATCTTATCCTCTTCCATTTTTCTTTTTAATTTTGGAAAAGCAAACTTAACATCACATTTAATGAAAATATAATCATTTTGATTTATTTTTAATAAATCATATTATATTAATAACTAATTACTATTTCATTTCTATTAAACGAACATTTTCTAAATTGTCGAAATTATAAGGCACACTTAATTTAATTTGATTAAATTTTTGACGTTTGATTATAATTATTTAAATCTAAAACATTCAACGAAAAAAATAAGTATTTCGACCTAGGAAATTTTTATTCAAAATTTCGAGGATTAGGATCCGATTTTTGTTTTAATACCCTTTCGAAAATTATTTTTATTTTTACTTCCGATTTTATTTCAAAACACTATTTTAAGACCATATCTTTTATTTTGAAACTTTCTGCGATCGCGCAAATCGAAAATTTTGAGAAATGAAAATCGAGCCCGAAAAATTGACTTTTGACTTTTGGTCACCTTGGTCAAAGTTATCCTCTTCAATTTTTCTTACACATTACTTACACCTTTATATTTATCATCATCACTTTTATTTTCTTTGTATTTAAATTTAAAGTTTATACCCTTTAATAAAAATACGTACAAATACGATACTACTACTTTAATACTACCATTTTCATTTCCGTCACTTTTAAAAATTTTCTAAAGTAGTAAATAAAATATTTTAGTCTTAAATTTATAAAATGAATACTTTTCAGAAAATCGCCAAAACAGCACATTTTAACTTTTACCGTTTTTCTTACCCGAATTATTTCGTAACGCGTTTTTCGAGAACGAGATATTTTAAAATATCGGGGGGACAAACTATTCACTAAATAGTAATGTGGACTTAGTAAACCAAATTGATTCCTTATGTTCCCTAATTACATTTAATTAAACTTTAAATAAAACTAAAACTAAATGCTTTACTTAACATCAAATTCATTACAACTTGTTTTCATTATTTACAAAGTGCAAAACTCAACTCCATTTGCCTCCTCTTCACCGTAGCTTTTGCTCTCTTTTCTCCCATTTGTTTTCTTCCATTTTCTTCCAAAATCCATTAAATAAAAACCTTAATAATATTTCTAATAATTCCTAAGTAATTCTAGTTATATTAGTGGGTATTAGGAGCTCACTTGTTATGGGTTTTTGGGTGAAGAACTTGGGTAATATGGGTGAAGAAATTTCCGATCTAAAATTTATTTTAGATCCTCGACGATTAACATCCTAATAAGGTGACTAACTATATCTCATATTAGCCTCTTTGTAAATTAATTTGTTTTGTTATTATAAGTTTTATGAGTATGATTCTTATGTTAAAATTTGTTAACATCACTTGTATGCACTTGTATGTTTATGTGGAGCATAATAAAATGATAATAAATAAGTAATATTGATAATAGTTAAAGTGTAGTAATATGCTAATATGTTTAGCTAAATTAATTTTGAGCATTTTAATTATAGTTCATATGATTTATATGTCTATTTATATTTTAGTTAGGTAATAATCATACGTAAAAATTATGTGAAGTATTAACAATGAGTTTAAAGTGAATAAAAATCGAAAATGAAAATTTATACACATACATACAAACTCACGGTTTTCCCCTTTTATTTTAATAAATTTTCACTTTTAATTTTTGTAAATAATATGTTGTGTTAAGTTAGTTAAAATAGATGTTATCATGTGAAAAAAATTAAATTAGGAAAATAAATTATAAGTTGTTAAAATTGAATATGGTGTTCTTGAGTTTATTTTTGATGTTCATAATGTTCATGTGATCTTCATGTTGATGTTCATCATTTTTACTCATGTTGATTTCGTTTTATATTATGTTTGTTAATAATTTGTGTTTATGTTTAGTTATCGTTTTATGTATTGTTAGTATTATGTTATAAATCATCTTAAAACATTATAAATCATTAAGATTAAAAAGTTAGAAATTTAAAGTGTTGAAAAACACTATTCATAAATATAAATGAAATTTTTAGTAAATTTCATTTTAGTTTAAATCGTTTTAGTATAATTAGAATAATTAAATTATAAAGACTTTAAGCTAAAAACCGTTAAAATCGAAAAATGAAAATTTGGACACCACCATGACTAGCTCACGGCATTCCCATGTATTTTGGGTTAAAAATCGTTTTTATCACTTTTTAGTTTATTGTTAAAATAGTTTAATTAGTAGTTAATAAGTTAGAATTAAGAAATTAAAATAAATAAAAAGAATTATAACACATAGTACATCACACGGCATTTTCACATTAAATGGACTAAATTTAATCAAAATGAATTTATCACTAAATCACTAAAGTTAAATAGTTGTTAGAAATGAATTTTTATATAAATCGATTTAGTTAGAAATTTACTATAATAAACCGATTAAAATGTTAACCGTTATAAAAATGAACTAAATCGTGTGCTACTGCCTTTGCTTTTGGACTGTTGATCTTGGACATACGGACTAAAATGAATCATCCACGATACTATTATTTTAAAATGAAAATCACTAACTTTAGTAAATAGACGACTAAATTTAACTGAGTCTCATTTTAAAATAAATATCATTGATCACTTTTACAAACCGAACATAACATTTTTAAAACTAGATTTTTAAAATAAATATCATTGATTACTTTTACAAACTGAACTTAACGTTTTTAAAACTAGACTTTTAAAATATTTCCAAAAATCACTAAGTACAAAACGAACTTAACGACTTTGAAACTAGAAATTTATACTTAGCAAATAAAAAGAAATCTAAGTTTATACTTAGGAAAAATATCAATGTATAAGAATACTTATAAAATACGTATAGAATACGAAGTATAAAAATACGAATACGTATAAAAATACGTATAGAATACGAAGTATAAAAATACGAATACGTATAAAAATACGTATAAAATACGATGAATAGTGAATAGTGAATAGTGAATAGTGAAAAGTGAATAGTGAAAAAATTACGAAACTTGTAAAACAAGTTACGTCTCAAAATTTAAAGATATTTCAAATCTCAAAAATTGAAATATTGAAAGTAATTGAAAATTTTACTAAGTATAGAAAATTTAAAATGATTAAGTAAATGAATTAAAGTGTTTGAAAAATACTAAAATAAAATTGGACATACTAATAAACGTATCAATATAGAAACTGGAAAACGTTAATAATTAACAACGCTTCAAATAATAAACGAATGTGTTATGTGATCATATCCAACCGAATAAAATACTTAAACGTTTGACGCTGAGACTAGGAGAGTCTAGTCACATGTGATATGTAATATCAAATAAATAATAAACATTGAGTAAGTTAAATAAAAGGTCAAACGCTTGAGCCGCCGATATGAAAACGTCAATCGTAAGTGAAGTGGGGTTAAGATAGTCTTGTAGCGGTCGCCATTGCCGTACAAGATAATGAATATGCCAACTCTTAGTGGGTCAGGCTTTAGGAAATAGTCGTTTTATCCAGAGTTAAGGTGCTCTATGATTAGCATAGCCTATTCTTAAAGTGGATATTAGTGTATGCATACTAGACTACGGTTTTATTCCCCTATTTCGCTAAAGTTAACAGGGCACCCGTGACCTTGTGGATTCAGGTCGATTATAGCGGTTCTGTCTCCTTGCCGTGTTTCGTTCTTAGTGGGCGCGACACTAGCATTCGTTCTTACCCTGCGTAAAGATTACTTGACGAGATTGTATCTGAAGTTCGAATTATTTCGAACACTAGAAGATGAGATGCAAGTACTATAGTATTCGGCGTGGTTTACGAGTTGAGTAAGTTGCTGCAATATGGTAGTGAGATGCAAGCGACTAGAGTACAATAGCCTACTCAGTGGTCAGGGTCGTAAGCAGTATGTGTTGTTTGTTATTTGATTAAATGAGAATGAGTGTGTACCATCTTCGAAAACTAAAGACCACAACTTTCTGAAGTGAATCGTCGAGTCTGCATGATGTGTATGATACGATATGTATGTTTGATTGCGATCCGATATCGCCTCGTAATGCCTTTGAATTATTGTGACACTATTGCTATGATTTTATCTGTTATTTGCTTTCATAACTAAATATCATGCTTATATGATTTATCGCTTTAAACCGCATGCTTATTATGACTTATATGTCTTTATATGATATATGTATTAAGCATGTTTATGTTTTTAGCATAATGTTATGTTTATAAAGCGATAGTAATAAACCAAAGTAATTGAAATCGAGGGTAAGTATGAGCATAGCTAGTCACTGTCCGCTCAGCGGGCACCCTCCCATCAGTTAATTGTGCAGGATAACCGTGGACTTGAAGCTGGATTTTGGACGGGGCCACGAGACGTTTTATGCTTTACCTTTAGTTGCTTTTCGAGAGATATGTAATATATTTAGCGCTACTCTTTTAAATTACCGTACTTGGAGTTGTTTTATTCAACTCTTGAACGATGTTGTAACATTTGGGTTTTTATTGTATAGTTAATGACGCTGGTTTAAGACTTAATTAATTTCCGCCTTAGTAATTAAAGTCGACTAAAAACCAGGTTGTTAAAGTTGGTATCAAAGCTGACTCGTGACCGTAACATAAATGGCCTAATGCGATTTATGCTTACCTAACGAGAGACACCTGGGCGGTACAAACATATTAATAGGTTAACCCGCAAGACTAATTGGATCAAATAATGAATTAGATTTTTTCTTTAATTAGATCACTTAAATAATAAATTTCAAATCGCTTTAAAGTGTGAGGATGGGTAGAAACCTTAAGGACCGACCATAGGCTAAGGACTTTTAAATAACGAACTACTACCCTCAAAATAAAATACACAAACTTTCGTATGCTTGCTACTTGCTGATGTGACTAACTAAAACTAACAACTATCCTCGGATATAAAATCTAAGTATTATATTAATACTCGAAGATCGAAGCCATTAATCAAATACATGACGACAAGATCTCAAGCGCAAGAAATGGGCTCGTCAAGATTCGTACAACTTGAAGAGACACCCAAGGCATCGAAGATTTTCATTGCATTGAAGGATTCTACAACAACTTAATTGACTAATCATCCTCTCTAACTAACATCGCCATTCCGTCCCATTCAAATTTTTCGACCTTTCGAAAATTTGTGAACTCCTTCCAAACTTCTAACTTTTTAAATCTATAATTCCTTACAATCGACTTCTTAAAATCGATTTTTATTCCTATTCCTTAATCTCGCAAAATGATTTCATTGTTACCTTTCAAATCTAATAAACTCCTTTAAATTAATTCTCAAAAATATTTGAATCTTGTAACTTTTATCCTTCTAAACTTACTATCTCTTTTAAAATATATAAATTTTCTTAATTTTAAAGTTCTAATTATACTCTAAAATGAACTTTCATGTTTTCCCTTTTAAAACATATTTGAAACTTATTCAATTAATTCTATAACTGTTATTTCGTAATTTTAAATATCTTTGAAATTAGGAATAATTCACAAGAATAATCCCAACTAACACCCATCTTCCAAAAATAATCCCAACTCAAAATATTCCAAGAATAATCCCAACTATTGAAAGTTATTCCAATAATATATTTTAGCCAATTTTAATCGACTCAAACAGTTACAAAAGAAGGTTAAACCGATTTTAAATTTTTTTTCTCTCCTATTCTATCTAAAATTAAAACCGGTTTGACTTTCGTTTATACCTATTTGAGTCGGTTAAAATTGACGAAAGTATATTATTGGAATAACTTTCAATAGTTGGGATTATTATTGGAATATTTTGAGTTGGGATTATTTTTGGAAGATGGGTGTTAGTTGGGATTATTCTTGTGAATTCTTCCTTGAAATTATTATGTTTTAAATCGTAAATTCTTTACCTAATATACTATCGATTTTAATTATGTTCAAAATTTTAAACATAAATACCGATTTCCAAATTCTCAACCTTTAAAATGAATCTTTAGCTTTTCTTTTGAACTTGATAAATATGTTTAAAATTTTCTTAAGGGGGTAGGACAAAATATGATGATTTAAAATCATTGATTAAAATTATTTAAAATCTTTATTTTCAACCTACTTTAATATTTATATCTATTTCTAAATTCAAATGAATTTGCTTTTATTTTAAAACCCTTATAATTTTTATTTAAATTAATTACGTACAAAACTTCTAGGCCCCACCTGTAACAACATGGTTTTTAGTCGACTTTAATTACTAAGGCGGAAATTAATTAAGTCTTAAACCAGCGTTATTAATTATACAATAACCCAAAATATTACATCATCGTTTAAGAGTTGAATAAAACAACTCTAAATACGAAAATTCAAAAGAGTAGCGTTATATATATTACATCTCTCTTGAAAACAACTAAGGAAAAGCAATAAAAACGTCTCGTGACTCCATCCAAAACCCAGCTCCTGGTCCACGAACGTCCTGCACAATAAACTGATGGGGATGCTCATTGAGCTGACAAAGGACTAGCTATGCTCATACTTACCCTCGATTTCAATTACTTTGGTTTAATATTACCGCTTTATAAACATAACATTATGATAAAAACATAAACATGCTTAATACATATAGCATATAAAGACATATAAGTCATAATAAGCATGCGGTTTAAAGCGATAAATCATATAAGCATGATATTCAATTATGAAAGTAAATAACACATAATAGCATAGCAATAGTATCACAATAATTCAATGGCATTACAGGGCGATATCGGATCGCAATCAAACATACATATCGTATCATTCTACTCATGCAGACTCGATTCAATTCAGAAAGTTGTGGTCTTTAGTTTTCGAAGATGGTACACACTCATTCTCATTTAATCAAACAACAGACAACACATACTGCTTACGAGCCTGACCACTGAGTAGGCCATTGTACTCTAGTCGTTTGCATCTCACTACCATAGTGCAGCGACTTACTCGACTCGTAAACCACGCCGAATACTATAGTACTTGCATCTCATCTTCTAGTGTTCGAAATGATTCGAACTTCAGATACAATCTCGTCAAGTAATCTTTACGCAGGGTAAGAACGAATGCAAGTGTCGCCCACTAAGAACGAAACACGGCAAGGAGACAGAACCAAAGCGCATAAGCACATAATGTCACGGTGGCCCCGATAACTTTAGCGAAATAGGGAATAAAGCCCTAGTCTAGTATGCATACACTAATATCCACTTTAAGAATAGGCTATGCTAATCATAGAGCACCTTAACTCCTGGATAAAACGACTATTTCCTAAAGCCCGATACAAAAGCATTGGCATATTCATTATCTTGTACTACTTGGCTATACGACTTAAGGCGTAACGGCATGGGCGAGGATGCACTAAGCAATAAGGTCGCCGGCTTAAACCACACTATTCGGTATGACCCAAGCCGAGACCGAGATAGTGGTATCCGCACAAGACTATCTTAGTCCCACTTCACTTACGATTGACGTTTACATCTGAGGCTCAGGCTGTTGACCTTTTATTTAACTTACTCAATGTTCATTATTTATTTGATATTTACATATCACATGTTACTAGACTCTCCTAGTCTCAGCGTCAAACGTTTTATTTGAATTGTAGATTTCATATGATCACATAACACATTCGTTTATTATTTGAAGTGTTGTTAATTATTAACGTTTTTAAATTTCTAATTTGATATGTTTATTAATATGTCAAATTTTATTTAAGTGTTTTTCAAACACTTTAAGTTATTTACTTATTCATTTTAAATTTTCTATACTTAGTAAAATTTTCAATTATTTTCAGTATTTCACTATTCACTATTCACTATTCACTTTTCACTATTCACTTTTCACTATTCACCGTATTTTATACGTATTTTTATACGTATTCGTATTTTTATACTTCGTATTCTAATTGTATTTTTATACTTATACGTATTCTTATACTTGTACGTATTTTTATATTTATACGTATTTTTATACGTATTTTTATACGTATTCATATATATTAATATATTTCCTAAGTATAAACTAAAATTTCATTTTATTTGCTAAGTACAAAAATTCTAGTTTCAAAGTCGTTAGGTTCGATTTGTACTTAGTGATTTTTGAAAATATTTCAAAAGTCTAGTTTTAAAAACGTTAAGTTCGGTTTGTAAAAAGTGATCAATGATATTTATTTTAAACCGAGACTTAGTTAAATTTAGTCGTCTATTTACTAAATTTAGCGATTTTCATTTTTAATAATAATGGTATCGTCAATGGTTCATTCTAGTCCGTATGTCCAAGTCCAACAGTCCAAATTGCAAAGGCTGTGAGTAATACCGAATTAGTTCATTTTTATAATGGTTAAACATTTTAATCGGTTTAACATAATTCATTTATAATTAAAACGATTTATACAAAAATTCAATTCTAATTACTATTTAACTTTAGTGACTTAGTGATAATTTCATTTTGATTAAATTTAGTCCATTTAAAGTGTATATGTCGTGTGGTTATATATATATGTCAAAATTGATTTATTTCTTTTAATTTCTTAATTCAATTTATTAACTACTAATTAAATTATTTTAACAATAAACTAAAAAGTGATAAAAGATAAATTTTAACCCTAAAAACTTAGAAATGCCGTGGTTATGTAAGTGGTAGTTCTAAATTTTCATTTTTCGATTTTATCGGTTTTTTGCTTAAAGTCTTTATAATTTAATTATTCTAATTATACTGAAACGATTTAAACTAAAATGAAATTTACTAAAAATTTCATTTATATTTATGAATAGTGTTTTTCAACACTTTAATTTTCTAATTTTTTTTATCTAAATGATTTATAATGTTTAAGTTGATTTATAACATAACACTAACAATATATAAAAACAATAACTAAACATAAACACAAATTATTAACAAACATAAATTAAAACAAAATCAAAGTGAATACAAATGATGAACACACATGAAGCTCACATGAACTTTCAAGAACACCAAAAACACAATTAAGAACACAAATGCATTTTTACTAACTTATAATTTATTTTTCTAATTTAATTTTTTTGACATGAACATATCCATTTTAACTAACTTAACACAATATATAATTTACAAAATTTAAAAGTGAAAATTTATTAAAAAAAATAGGGGAAAACCGTGGCTAAAGAACATATACACACAATTTTTATTTTTTGATTTTTAATCACTTTAAATTCATTTTTATTATTTCACATAATTTTTATATATGTTTACTACATATCTAAAACATAAATAAACATAAAAATCATATAAACGATAATTAAAAATGCTCAAAACTAATTTAACTAAACATAGTATCATTTTACTACAACTAATCTATTATCAATATAACTTATTTATTATCATTTTACTATACTTCACCTAAACATACAAGCACACAATCATGATGTTTAACATATTTAACATAAAAATCATACTCATAAAATTATAATAACAAAACAAATTAATTTTCAAAGAGGCTAATATGAGATATAGTTAGTCACCTTAATTAGGATGTTAATCGTTTATGATCTAAAATAAATTTTAGATCGGAATTTCTTCACCCATATTACCCAAGTTATTCACCCAAAATAATCCAAAAGTTAGCTCCTAATATACCCACTAATTAACTAGGATGCTTAGGAATTATTAGAAATATTATTAAGGTTTTTATTTAAATGGTTTTTGTATAAAAATGGAAGAAAATGAAAGAAAATAAAGAAGAGAAAAGGAGAGCATACTACACGACATTATGGAGGAGAAATGAGGTTGATTTTGCTCATAGAAATTATGAGAATAAGTTAGTATAATAAACTAGGTTAAGTAAAGAATATAAGGTTTTGTTTTTAATGAAAATAATGTTTAATTATAATGAAATTAGGGAACATCTTTATTCTTATTGGTTAGAAAAGTCTTTGTTACTATTTGAGTGAATAGTTTGTCCCCCCGATATTTTAAAATATCTCGTTTCTAAAAACGCAGCATTCTGAAATAATTCTAAGAAAAAGCAGTAAAAGTTAAAATGTCTTTGCTTTGGCGATTTTCTGAAAAGTATTCATTTTATAAATTTAAGACTAAAATATTTTATTTACTACTTTAGAAAAATTTTAAAAGTGACGGAAATGAAAATGGTAGTATTAAAGTAGTAGTATCGTATTTTGTATTTATGTATAATTATTAAGTATAACTTTAAATATAAATACAAAATAAAATAAAAGTGATGATGATAAATATAATGGTGTAAGTAATGTGTAAGAAAAATGGAAGTGGATAACTTTGACTAAGGAAAGTCAAAAGTCAATTTTTCGGGCTCGATTCTCATTTCTCGAAATTTTCGATTTGCGCGATCGCGAAAGGTCTCGAAATAAAAGATATGATCTTAAAATAGTATTTTGAAATAAAATCGGAAATAAAAATAAAACTAATTTTCAAAAGGTACTAAATATAAAAATCGGATCTTAACCCTCGAGATTTTGATTAAAATTTTACTAGGTCGAAATACTTATTTTTTTCGTTAAATGTTATAGATTTAAAGATTTATAATCAAACGTCAAAAAGTTAATCAATTTAAATTAGGTGTGATTTCAAATATCGACAATTTAGAAAAAACTAGTTTAATAGAAATGAAATAGTAATTAGATATTAATATAATACTTCCTCCATTCCAATAGATTCTTTACGTTTGCTTTATGCACGTACATCAATACTCGTTTTGTTTCGTTCATATCTTTGGATTCGTATTCTCGAAAATTTTAAAATTTTGATATTAATAATGTCCTCGTTAAGACAATTAAAACAAGATCACACATGACTATTTTTTATTTTGTATTTTAGAAGTTTTATCGAAGATTCTACACACGTATGAATAGTGTCAAAAAAGTGAAACGTAAAGAATCTAATGGAATGGAGGAAGTATGATTTATAAATAATAATCAAAATGATTATATATTTGATGTGTAAGTTTGCTTTTCAAAAGTAAAAAGAAAGTGGAAGATGATAAGATGGTTTGATTTTTAATTTGCGTGTTTGAAATTGTTGACCCGAAGTTCAGAGACGGGAAAAGTATAAGGGTTCATTTTTATTTAAAAATGAAAAATATTCGAAATTGAATTTTAGGAATAAAAGGTTTTACTTTTATTTTTATGAATAGTAATCAACACTTAACATTTTTTTTTAAATTTAAAAGGCGATATTAATTTTGTGTTGATTTTTATAAAATTTTGAAATGTGTTTCTTTTTCAATTCTAAAGATAATATAACAAACTTTATTTTTCAAAATTTTAAATTTTGACTTAACAAATTTTAGTATTATTTGGCGAAAAAAATTCAGTCGCATTTTTATTATATGGAAAAAGGATGAATTTAATTTAAGGAATTAAATTCTTTTATCAAATTGTGTTAAAATAACACGGGGTGTTACAAACCTACCCCCTTAAGAAAAGTTTCGTCCCGAAACTTGAATAGAGTGGATAACTGCTCGCAGTTAGACAAGGTAGTTCGAGAGGATAACAAGTTTTAACAAGTTTCGATACAGGCATTTTATTTTGGTAGAATAAGACTTTTCAAAATGTTTGAATTATTGAATTATATATTATAAAGATTTTAGATAGAATGGAAGGATTGAAGATTATAATCGTTTTATATTTACAAATGGGATATTTTGAATTAATATAGAGACGTTGCTAGATTATTATTTTCCAAAATCGACTTTAAAGGGATTTTCAAAAAGGTGGGGCCTAGAAGTTTTGTACGGAATTAATTTAAATTAAAATTATAAGGGTTTTAAAATAAAACAAATTATAATTTTATTTGAAATTAAATTTTATTTGAAATAAAGGTTTTAAATAATTTTTATCAATGATTTTAAATCATCAATTTTTGTCCTACCCCCTTAAGAAAATTTTAAACATATACTCCGTATGTACGAAGTTAATAGGAAAGATTAAAATTCACTTTAAAGGTTTAAGATTTGGAAAAGGTATTGATAAGTTCAAAAATTTGAAAATAATGGAATTCGATTGTAAATGAGGTAAAGAATATACGATTTAGGACAAAATAATTTCAAAGATATTAAAAATTACGAAATAAAATTTTAGAATTATATGAATAAGTTTAAAAGATATTATAGAGGGAAAACATGAATGTTATTTATAGAAGGTAATTAGGAATTATAAATTTACGAACATTAATAAATTTTCAAAGAGATAGTAAATTTAAGAGATAAAAAGGAAATAAATTTCTATGGTTTTTGAGAATGAATTTAAAAGGAGCTTGCGCTATTAAAAAGCAAAAGTGAGGTCATTTTGCGAGATTAAGGAATAGGAATGGAAAATCAATTTTAAAAAGTCGATTGTAAGGAAATTATAGATGTAGAAAATTAGAAGTTAGAAGGAAAAGGTTAAAGAGGTTAAAATTTTTAAAAGAGAACGAAATAAAAATTATAGTTAAAGAGAATAATTAGATGGAGTTGTAGAAATCCTTCCTGCGACAGAAATCTTCGAGATCTTGAACGTCTTATCAGTTGTAAGGTTCTTGATGCGTCCATTTGTTGCGTTTGAGGTCTTGTCGTCATGTATTCGATTAATGGCTTCGTTCTTCGAGAATTAAATTTATTACTTAGATTTTATATCCGAGGATAGTTGTTAGTTTTGTTAGTCACATCAGCAAGTAGCAAGCATACGATAGTTAGTGTATTTTATTTTGAGGGAAGTAGTTCGTTATTTAAAAGTTCATAGCCTATGGTCCGTCCTTAAGGTTTCTACCCATCCTCACACTTTAAAGCGTTCTATGTTATTATTTTAGCGAGCTAAGATTTCTAATTTATTATTTGATCCTATAAGTCTATGCCTGACATACGATATGAATGTCTGGCCCAGGTGTCTCTCGTTAGGTAAGCATAAATCGCATTAGGCAATTCATGTTACGGTCACGAGTCAGCTTTGATACCAATCAGAATAACTCTGGTTTTTAGTCGACTTTAATTACTAAGGCGAAATTAATTAAGTCTTAAACCAAATAAGTATTAATTATACAATAACCCAAAATATTACATCATCGTTTAAGAGTTGAATAAAACAACTCTAAATACGAAAATTCAAAAGAGTAGCGTTATATATATTACATCTCTCTTGAAAACAACTAAGGAAAAGCAATAAAAACGTCTCGTGACTCCATCCAAAACCCAGCTCCTGGTCCACGAACGTCCTGCACAATAAACTGATGGGGGGATGCCCGCTGAGCGGACAGTGACTAGCTATGCTCATACTTACCCTCGATTTCAATTACTTTGGTTTAATATTACCGCTTTATAAACATAACATTATGATAAAAACATAAACATGCTTAATACATATAGCATATAAAGACATATAAGTCATAATAAGCATGCGGTTTAAAGCGATAAATCATATAAGCATGATATTCAATTATGAAAGTAAATAACACATAATAGCATAGCAATAGTATCACAATAATTCAATGGCATTACAGGGCGATATCGGATCGCAATCAAACATACATATCGTATCATTCTACTCATGCAGACTCGATTCAATTCAGAAAGTTGTGGTCTTTAGTTTTCGAAGATGGTACACACTCATTCTCATTTAATCAAACAACAGACAACACATACTGCTTACGAGCCTGACCACTGAGTAGGCCATTGTACTCTAGTCGTTTGCATCTCACTACCATAGTGCAGCGACTTACTCGACTCGTAAACCACGCCGAATACTATAGTACTTGCATCTCATCTTCTAGTGTTCGAAATGATTCGAACTTCAGATACAATCTCGTCAAGTAATCTTTACGCAGGGTAAGAACGAATGCAAGTGTCGCGCCCACTAAGAACGAAACACGGCAAGGAGACAGAACCGCAAAGCGCATAAGCACATAATGTCACGGTGGCCCTGATAACTTTAGCGAAATAGGGGAATAAAGCCCTAGTCTAGTATGCATACACTAATATCCACTTTAAGAATAGGCTATGCTAATCATAGAGCACCTTAACTCTGGATAAAACGACTATTTCCTAAAGCCTGATACAAAAGCATTGGCATATTCATTATCTTGTACGGCCTTGGCTATACGACTTAAGGCGTAACGACATGGGCAGGATGCACTAAGCAATAAGGCTGCCGGCTTAAACCACACTATTCGGTATGACCCAAGCCAGAGACCGAGATAGTGGTATCCGCACAAGACTATCTTAGTCCCACTTCACTTACGATTGACGTTTTCATATCGGAGGCTCAAGCGTTTGACCTTTTATTTAACTTACTCAATGTTCATTATTTATTTGATATTTACATATCACATGTTACTAGACTCTCCTAGTCTCAGCGTCAAACGTTTTATTTGAATTGTAGGTTTCATATGATCACATAACACATTCGTTTATTATTTGAAGTGTTGTTAATTATTAACGTTTTTAAATTTCTAATTTGATATGTTTATTAATATGTCAAATTTTATTTAAGTGTTTTTCAAACACTTTAAGTTATTTACTTATTCATTTTAAATTTTCTATACTTAGTAAAATTTTCAATTATTTTCAGTATTTCACTATTCACTTTTCACTATTCACCGTATTTTATACGTATTTTTATACGTATTCGTATTTTTATACTTCGTATTCTAATTGTATTTTTATACTTATACGTATTCTTATACTTGTACGTATTTTTATATTTATACGTATTTTTATACGTATTCATATATATTAATATATTTCCTAAGTATAAACTAAAATTTCATTTTATTTGCTAAGTACAAAAATTCTAGTTTCAAAGTCGTTAGGTTCGATTTGTACTTAGTGATTTTTGAAAATATTTCAAAAGTCTAGTTTTAAAAACGTTAAGTTCGGTTTGTAAAAAGTGATCAATGATATTTATTTTAAACCGAGACTTAGTTAAATTTAGTCGTCTATTTACTAAATTTAGCGATTTTCATTTTTAATAATAATGGTATCGTGAATGGTTCATTCTAGTCCGTATGTCCAAGTCCAACAGTCCAAATTGCAAAGGCGAGTAATACCTAATTAGTTCATTTTTATAATGGTTAAACATTTTAATCGGTTTAACATAATTCATTTATATTTAAAACGATTTATACAAAAATTCAATTCTAATTACTATTTAACTTTAGTGACTTAGTGATAATTTCATTTTGATTAAATTTAGTCCATTTAAAGTGTATATGTCGTGTGGTTATATATATATGTCAAAATTGATTTATTTCTTTAAATTTCTTAATTCAATTTATTAACTACTAATTAAATTATTTTAACAATAAACTAAAAAGTGATAAAAGATAAATTTTAACCCTAAAAACTTAGAAATGCCGTGGTTATGTAAGTGGTAGTTCTAAATTTTCATTTTTCGATTTTATCGGTTTTTAGCTTAAAGTCTTTATAATTTAATTATTCTAATTATACTGAAACGATTTAAACTAAAATGAAATTTACTAAAAATTTCATTTATATTTATGAATAGTGTTTTTCAACACTTTAATTTTCTAATTTTTTTATCTAAATGATTTATAATGTTTAAGTTGATTTATAACATAACACTAACAATATATAAAAACAATAACTAAACATAAACACAAATTATTAACAAACATAAATTAAAACAAAATCAAAGTGAATACAAATGATGAACACACATGAAGCTCACATGAACTTTCAAGAACACCAAAAACACAATTAAGAACACAAATGCATTTTTACTAACTTATAATTTATTTTTCTAATTTAATTTTTTTGACATGAACATATCCATTTTAACTAACTTAACACAATATATAATTTACAAAATTTAAAAGTGAAAATTTATTAAAAAAAATAGGGGAAAACCGTGGCTAAAGAACATATACACACAATTTTTATTTTTTGATTTTTAATCACTTTAAATTCATTTTTATTATTTCACATAATTTTTATATATGTTTACTACATATCTAAAACATAAATAAACATAAAAATCATATGAACGATAATTAAAAATGCTCAAAACTAATTTAACTAAACATAGTATCATTTTACTACAACTAATCTATTATCAATATAACTTATTTATTATCATTTTACTATACTTCACCTAAACATACAAGCACACAATCATGATGTTTAACATATTTAACATAAAAATCATACTCATAAAATTATAATAACAAAACAAATTAATTTTCAAAGAGGCTAATATGAGATATAGTTAGTCACCTTAATTAGGATGTTAATCGTCGAGGATCTAAAATAAATTTTAGATCGGAATTTCTTCACCCATATTACCCAAGTTATTCACCCAAAATAATCCAAAAGTTAGCTCCTAATATACCCACTAATTAACTAGGATGCTTAGGAATTATTAGAAATATTATTAAGGTTTTTATTTAAATGGTTTTTGGATAAAAATGGAAGAAAATGAAAGAAAATAAAGAAGAGAAAAGGAGAGCATACTACACGACATTATGGAGGAGAAATGAGGTTGATTTTGCTCATAGAAATTATGAGAATAAGTTAGTATAATAAACTAGGTTAAGTAAAGAATATAAGGTTTTGTTTTTAATGAAAATAATGTTTAATTATAATGAAATTAGGGAACATCTTTATTCTTATTGGTTAGAAAAGTCTTTGTTACTATTTGAGTGAATAGTTTGTCCCCCCGATATTTTAAAATATCTCGTTCTCGAAAAACGCGTTACGAAATAATTCGGGTAAGAAAAAGCAGTTAAAAGTTAAAATGTGCTGTTTTGGCGATTTTCTGAAAAGTATTCATTTTATAAATTTAAGACTAAAATATTTTATTTACTACTTTAGAAAAATTTTAAAAGTGACGGAAATGAAAATGGTAGTATTAAAGTAGTAGTATCGTATTTTGTATTTATGTATAATTATTAAGTATAACTTTAAATATAAATACAAAATAAAATAAAAGTGATGATGATAAATATAATGGTGTAAGTAATGTGTAAGAAAAATGGAAGTGGATAACTTTGACTAAGGAAAGTCAAAAGTCAATTTTTCGGGCTCGATTCTCATTTCTCGAAATTTTCGATTTGCGCGATCGCGAAAGGTCTCGAAATAAAAGATATGATCTTAAAATAGTATTTTGAAATAAAATCGGAAATAAAAATAAAACTAATTTTCAAAAGGTACTAAATATAAAAATCGGATCTTAGCCCTCGAGATTTTGATTAAAATTTTACTAGGTCGAAATACTTATTTTTTTCGTTAAATGTTATAGATTTAAAGATTTATAATCAAACGTCAAAAAGTTAATCAATTTAAATTAGGTGTGATTTCAAATATCGACAATTTAGAAAAAACTAGTTTAATAGAAATGAAATAGTAATTAGATATTAATATAATATGATTTATAAATAATAATCAAAATGATTATATATTTGATGTGTAAGTTTGCTTTTCAAAAGTAAAAAGAAAGTGGAAGATGATAAGATGGTTTGATTTTTAATTTGCGTGTTTGAAATTGTTGACCCGAATTTCAGAGACGGGAAAAGTATAAGGGTTCATTTTTATTTAAAAATGAAAAATATTCGAAATTGAATTTTAGGAATAAAAGGTTTTACTTTTATTTTTATGAATAGTAATCAACACTTAACATTTTTTTTTAAATTTAAAAGGCGATATTAATTTTGTGTTGATTTTTATAAAATTTTGAAATGTGTTTCTTTTTCAATTCTAAAGATAATATAACAAACTTTATTTTTCAAAATTTTAAATTTTGACTTAACAAATTTTAGTATTATTTGGCGAAAAAAATTCAGTCGCATTTTTATTATATGGAAAAAGGATGAATTTAATTTAAGGAATTAAATTCTTTTATCAAATTGTGTTAAAATAACACGGGGTGTTACACCACCTTTTTGAAAGTCCCTTTGAGGTCGATTTTGGAAAATAATAATCTAGCAACATTTCTATATTAATTCAAAATATCCCATTTGTAAATATAAACGATTATAATCTTCAATCTTCCCACTCTACCTAACACCTTTATAATAATTCAGAAATTTAAACTTTTTGAAAGTCTTATTATACCAAAATAAAATATCATTATCGAAACTCGTAAAATCTTGATATTATCTCTAACTGCATTGCTCAACTGCAAGTAGTTATCCACTCTATCCAAGTTTCGGGACGAAACTTTTCATAAGGTGGTAGGTTTGTAACACCCCGTGTTATTTTAACGCAATATGATAAAAGAATTTAATTCCTCAAATTAAATTCATCCTTTTTCCTTATAATAAAAATACGTCTGAATTTTTTTTTTTTTCGCCAAATAATAGTAAAATTTCTTAAGTCCAAATTTAAAAATTTTGAAAAATAAAATTTGTTGTATTATCTTTAGAATTGAAAAAGAAACACATTTCAAAATTTTATAAAAATCAACACAAAATTTATATCGCCTTTCAAATTTCAAAAATGTTAAGTTATGTTTACTATTCATAAAGATATATGTAAAACATTTTATTTATAAAATTCAATTTCAAACATTTTTCATTTTCAAATAAAAATGAACCCTTATACTTTTTCCGTCTCTGAAATTCGGGTCAACAATTTCAAACACGCAAATCAAAAATCAAACAATCTTATCCTCTTCCATTTTTCTTTTTAATTTTGGAAAAGCAAACTTAACATCACATTTAATGAAAATATAATCATTTTGATTTATTTTTAATAAATCATATTATATTAATAACTAATTACTATTTCATTTCTATTAAACAAACATTTTCTAAATTGTCGAAATTATAAGGCACACTTAATTTAATTTGATTAAATTTTTGACGTTTGATTATAATTATTTAAATCTAAAACATTCAACGAAAAAAATAAGTATTTCGACCTAGGAAATTTTTATTCAAAATTTCGAGGATTAGGATCCGATTTTTGTTTTAATACCCTTTCGAAAATTATTTTTATTTTTACTTCCGATTTTATTTCAAAACACTATTTTAAGACCATATCTTTTATTTTGAAACTTTTCTCATGATCAAGAAATCGAAAATTTTGAGAAATGAAAATCGAGTCTAAAATTGACTTTTGACTTTTGGTCACCTTGGTCAAAGTTATCCTCTTCAATTTTTCTTACACATTACTTACACCTTTATATTTATCATCATCACTTTTATTTTCTTTGTATTTAAATTTAAAGTTTATACCCTTTAATAAAAATACGTACAAATACGATACTACTACTTTAATACTACCATTTTCATTTCCGTCACTTTTAAAAATTTTCTAAAGTAGTAAATAAAATATTTTAGTCTTAAATTTATAAAATGAATACTGTTGGGGGTGACTTCTCCCGGGTCCCACACTGTCGGGCCGGTAGGATTATAGGCCGGAGGATGATCTTACACTCGCTGACCTATCTGTATCTGTGGGACCCGGGATCGGACCCAACTCGGCGTCTTGCTTAAGGGCGGATTTTAAAGTTAAAAAAGATTAAGTTGGAAAAACCTTTAAGAACTGTTATGGAGTCGCCACCTATTTATCGCGGAAAATAGGAACCTGCTACCATGTTCTAAGTTAAAAACATGTCCTAGATTTTGGAGCACGCCGACACCCCTAGATCTAAGGCTTGTGAAACCAGATTGGATTCTAAGTGAGGTACTTTAGAAAAAGAGTTAATTCAAATAATGATTTATGAAAACCTTTTAGAAAAGCCTATGTAAAAATAGCCTCATCGACCTAGAACAATCCTTGTAAGATGATATTTGAGCTAATGTTATCGCTACGCATAAGTGCGATAAGTTTGTAAAAGAATGCAGATGCAGATGCAAAAGATTGATTAAAACCCTCGCTTTAGCATGTTTAACTTGTTAACGAATACGTCGATTAAAGGTCGAATTCATTGTTTTAAGTTAATTTTAATGCAAGACAGGAAGGGTGCAAGATGCATACAAATAAAATAAAGTTCAATTGTCCATTCGTTTATTTTATAAGGTTGCTGCTTATGCGACTTTGGCGTGTCATCGGATATGGAGTGTACCCGAAGTAATAAGAACACTTGGAAGGCAAGCGCGGTCGGGTGCCAAAGCGGGGCGCTAGAGTGTAGTCCCCTTTGTTAGTCCATAGAAAATAAGAAAAGCTTTGATCCAAGTGGATCGGTACCTACCTTGTCCCGATGCCAGATCTGGGCAGAGCTTCGCTTCTTGAACTTAAAAGGAGGAGGAATTCAACACGGGATGGTGTGTTGAACTCAAGGATTTGAGTGCTTGAGGCTTTTGTGGATGTATTTAGGTGTATACCGTGCTAGACGGTATATTTTGTGGGACCCATGTGTGGGCACTAAAACTAGGAAGAGAGGTTGTGAGAAGAGAGGGTTTTCTTGTGTGGAAAACTTGTGTGAATAGGTCGTGCGAGGGGTTGTATATATAGGAGAATAGCCGAGAGAAAATAGGAAAGCAGGGAAAAAGCCAGCCTGGGAAACCGCATAGCCTTATGCGGTTTGGTGGGCAAACCGCATAGGCTTATGCGGTTTGCACCATGAGCCGCATAAGCTTATGCGGTTTGCACCATGAGCCGCATAAGCTTAAAAAGCCAAGCTGACAAACCGCATAGGCTTATGCGGTTTGTGTAGGGAGCCGCATAAGCTTGTTTGATTTAGTGGTGTGGTTTTAGTTCCGTGATTTCGTATTTCCTTAATCCGAATTGCTAAATCTTGGGAATATTCGGTGTAATCTCCTTGCTTGTGCCCCAAGAAGGCCTAGTATGATCTTCTAGAGAGTTGTTGAGGGCTTTGGAGTGCGGGCCAAAGGTGGGTTTGGGCTCGGTTTTGGGCCCGAGACCCGAAAATGTGAAAAGGGTGTATTTGCATAGATTTTGTGAAATAAGGTAAGACGTGAAGCCGTATTTTGTGTAAGAGGGGACTAAATAGCGGTTTTAGCTACCGGGCCTAAATTTAGGAATTTAGGAATGCTGAATTAGACCTTGTTAATGTAAAAGGGCTAATTGTAGTGCAAATGCGAAGCTCATGCCAAATGAAGCAGGACAAGGACCTAGCTAGACTCCAAATGGACAAAATGAACGTTATTTAAGTGCGATGTGAAGCGACCTAAAACATTTTAACATTTAAAACGACTCAAAATGAATTCGACATTAGTTAGAACCGTATAAGTCAACGTTAAAGCATGCGTAATAAAAGTCCGTGATACATCACAGGGTTTTGTTTGGGAGGGTACGGATATGGGTATCCACAGAGCCCCCAGTTTGACTGAGCTTGGACTAGAGCGCTAGTCAAACTCCACGACCATATACGGACCATTACAGTCTCGATACAGTCAGCGGAACGAAGCATGTGTCCATGGGTGAGACGAGGACTTCGAACCGGGCTAAACGGGGAGGGGCGTGCGCATTTTAAGGACTTGGCGGTCCGTGCATGCTATAAGGGCCTGCCGGCCTGCTGGATGTCTTCGTCGTGCTTGTTGTACTGTCGTTGCCTTTGTATATGCTTGGTATCGTTGGATGCCTGGTGCTGGTGCTTGTAATGTCTTCGTATTGCATGTGTACTTTGTAAGATGTTTGGGTATGCGTGAGGCGTAGGTGTGGAGGTGCTTATGTAGATGTAGGTGTAGGGGTGCTTATGTAGATGTAGGTGTAGGTCTCGTGAAAGAGCGCCCGTGTAATGCTTGAACTCGCCGAGGTTCGCCTATGTAGAGTGAAATGCTTGGAGTTAGGTGTACATTGCAGAGTGCTTGTGCTTGGGCTCGCCGAGGAGTGTCTATGTAGTCGTAATTGCATATGATTGCCTTTCGTTGAGGAGAAGGTAGTGCCGTTGTCGTTGCTGATACCTTTGCTGATGCCGTCGCTTATGCTGATGCCGTTGTTGATGTTGAACTGGGTCTCGCCGAGGAGCGCAGGTGCTTAGTGTAGTATTTGCTGGAGAAGTACTAGTTTGCTAGGGAAGGGTGTATATGTATGGTCTCGCCGAGGAGCGTAGGTGTAGTTGTGGTTTTTTGGGAGAGTGATGGTGTTTCGTCTTGTTAGGGGTGCAGGTGTATATTCGCCGGGATTATGGTCCGAGGAAGGTGTATGTGCTCAAGTGTATGGCTTCGTGTAATTGCTTGGATGTGCTGAACGTGCTGATGCTAACGCTTGGTGTTTACGTTAGTGATTTGCTGGGGAAGTCGAAGGGTATGTCTTGGACTCCGTAGGAAATGTCTGTATAGGTGTGTGGACTCCATGGGGAGGAAGCGATACTCCACAGGGACGTGTAAGAGGGTGTAAGGACTCGTGAAGAGTGTTTGTGTTTCTGCTCCTGTACCGTGTATTAAATGCTTAGCACACGAGTATGGCGGACTGTAGGTGACGCCTTAACCAAGGCATAGCGCATAATGTATGTGCTAGCGCTTGTGGCGGACTGTAGGTGATGCCTTAACCATGAAAGCTTGCGTGCATGAAGAAAAATACTTAGGCTTGACGAGCCTAATATGGAGAGACAACGTGGAACAAAACACGCCTCAGAAATTGCCTTGTTGACTAGTGATTCTTCCGGGGAATCTCTTATCAATTGACGACTTCAAACGTGAACTCATTCGCACATGTCGCGGTTTCGAACCCGGAAAAATTCAAACTCGCGATTTTCCTTCCGAAATCTTCAATTTCGCTTGCTTCGACCATGAAACGTGGTATCTGGTGATTCGTTTGGATTCGTATGATACATGTCTCTTGGACTTGGAATGTATGGTGCTTGGGATGTTTCTTGGGTGTTGCTTGTCTGATGCACACATGAAAGTGTTATGCTTTTAGTGTGCATGTTCATGTTTGTAGCGGTTCTGGAGGTGTCGCTCAACCGTAGATGCTTATGTGGGTATTTATGCCAAGGCGAAAAATTATCCCATTTTTCGTTGTAAAGGTTTGATGTTGTAAAGGCTTGATCCTTGATAGGAAGCGTCAGCCCCCAGTTGTCTTGGTCATGGTGCCGGTGTATGTATAAGCCCCCAGTTTGATCGAGGTATGGAATATAGCGATGATCAAACTATGTAAAAGGCTATGGGTTGTATTAGGATGAGGGTGTTTTAGGAGAAGGAGTTTTCGGATTACCCCCTCGAGTTTGACTAAGTTTTGAATGAAAACTAAGTCAAAGTGGTGTGCATTAGGAGGAGGAGTTTTTGGATTACCCCCTCGAGTTTGACTAAGTTTTGAATGAAAACTGAGTCAAAGTGAAGAGTATGGTGTTTGGTATTGAAATTTCCCCCGTGGTTCGACTTAATTTGATTGAAATTAAGGTAAAAAGGAGAAAAATGTAGCGTGGGCGGAGCAGGCGATTCAGCTGTGTCAGGGTCGTGCTGAGGTGGCTCGGGTTCAGTAGACTTTGACGAGTACCGTCGTCTTCACCCTTAGTTGTATTAATATGCTTGTGTAATAAGGATTGTGTGAACCCTTGTTTACATGACTGTTTGTTGTAGCTTGGCTTGAACTTTGTAGTTGCTTTCGTCGTCTTTCGCTTCCGTGCTGTGTTGTGCTTCCGTGTACCTGCGTAGTTAGTAGGCTTGGATTTGAAAGTGAAATGATTCCCGATTGGGATGTTTAGATTAAAAAGCTTTTTGTTGAAAAATCATTTTTGTAAAAGATTCACTTTAGTTGTCGAAATGAGCTTTAAAAATGAATGCTAGAAATGTCGGTTGTAAGGCTGATACACTCTATTTATATTCGTTTTATGCCCCCGGTTCTATCACATTTAGCTCGTATTTACTCGTATTTACTATGACTTTAGGAGCTATATGTTATACTTCTCGATACTGCTACCTTTTATTTACATTTTACAGGTTTTGGTGGTTTTGAGCCAAAACCCGGGACGTTAGGAGCATTTCGAGAACTGAGCCGAAAAGACCAAGCTCGAGCCATCACGGGAGCTTGAGAAACCGAGCCAAGGACCAAGGACATGAAGGGCCACGAGTTACTATGGCCCAAGAAGAAGAATAAAAGGCCAAAAGGGATTAAGGCCAACGAAATAATAAGGCCCAAGTGAAGCTTTGGCCCAAGCTTGGAAGAAAGAAGGAGCCGGCCCAACAAGGTGGTCAGGCCGGTTGAGCCAGGCCGGCTAGTGTGTATTATTTGACGGTTTTTGATTTATTTCGGAATTTAATAATTGGAAACTATAAATAGGAGACTTAGGACGTAATTTAGGATCATCTTTAGTTGATGCTTTATTTTTCCTTAGGTTTAGTTTACAGTAGACAAGTTTTCTCTCTTTTACATACTTTCAAGTTTCAAGTTCATACTTTGCACTTTCAGGATTCCGTCAGGTTTAATTTCAATTGTTGTTTTATTTATCATGTTTACTTTAATTGCTTTTATTGCTTTTAATTTGATTATGAGTAGCTAATTTTCTTAATTAGGGTTAGGGGAATTTGTGACATATGAATTAGGAACATGTTTTGAGATTAAATTGGTTGTTTAAATTGTGCAAGTTGACTTCTTTCTATGCGTTTTATATCAATTGAATTAGGATTATTTCGCCTGATCACCGTTTTATCCGAGTTTAATTGAACCTGAGTATGTTTTGACTTAAGATCGAAAGCCGAGTTAAAACTAGACTTACGCAAGTTAGATAAGTGGAATTTAGTAAGTTGCGAGAGCCCGCTGAATTGAACTTAAGGCTAAAATTGACTCGAGAGAGCGTTTTACAAACCTAGTCAATTGCACAGTTTATCTTTTCCTTCTTATAATTTTGAGTTCCTGAATCGTTGTCATATATGAACCCGACGCCCTAATCTTTCTCCATATATATTTTCATCTTGTCTTATTATCTGCTTTAGTTTAGCTTAAAACAAACCTTTTCACACCTGAGTTGAAACTGTTACTCCGACTTTAACCTGAGACTACACCGTTTCCCTGTGGATTCGATCCCTACTTGCTGCTATCTGCTGTTAGTTGTCATTTAGGTTTATTTTGATTAAGGTGATACGACTTTAGCCTTATCAAAGGCCTCATGCAAGATGAAGGGGTGTTAGACGTTGTGAGCTTAAGCTAGAGTTGTGAAGACCGTGGAGGGTCATTTGAGTGCAAAGGATGAAAAGCCCCCAGTTGTCGAGGATGAGAATTCGGTAGAATCTCAACACGGAGTGGGGTGTAGTGCTAGGTTCGGTTGTGCTTTGCGTAAGCTGCCTACGTATCCACGAACGTGGAATCAAACCGGCGTAGTTCGAAAGAGCTTTTGCTTAGAATGTGTTAACTCGAGTGAGTTAAATTCGAAGAATGCTGTTTCTCAAAATGTATTAACTTGAGTGCCGAGTTAAATTTTTAGAAAAGTTTAGACTTCGAAGATTCGAGATGCATTTCAAGGATTTGAGATGCATTTTCGAAAGGTACATTTTGTTTGCGAAATGGTGTGTTTGCAAAAAGTGAATTGCAAAGTGCTTTAATATTAACTCGAGTATTGGGTTAATTTTGAAAGGTGATTAGCTAATTTGAGGGTGCATTGCCTCGTGTAAGTTTGAAAAAGCGCGTCGTTCCGTGGGAGCGTTTTGAAGACTGGAGAGTTTTTGAAAGGAGCGGTTTAAATGTCGCTAAATTGTTTGATTGGAAGAGGATTGACTCGACGTGTGACTCGATGCTTAAAATGCCGAAAAGTTTGCAAAATAGAGACGAATCGTATGCGTGATTTGAGACTCGACGGTTGCATGGTTGCCATATTCGGGAACACGTGCGTTGGTGGAGCCCCCAGTGGTGCTTGCTTGTCTGCGGTGGGATGCTGTTGTTCCTGCAAAACAGTGTTAGACCAAAAAGCAGAGTACTACTCCTAAGTCTATGACAACTTTGCCTTGACGAATTCGTTTTAGTCGCCTCGATAAAGAAATAGTTTGCCTTTGAGTTTTGTGAATTTTTGTGGATTTTTGTAAAAGGTTGGTTGAGCTCGGGAGAGCGGCCTACGTATCCGTGGTTACGGAATCAAACCTAGCGTAGTTCCGAAAGGGTGTGTTTAAGGGCGTGCATGAGGTGTTTATGTGGAAAGGTGCGTGTTTAAGGATCCACCGGTCTGGGAGGTGGGTTTGTTTTTGTGGAAAGGTGCGTGTTTAGGGACCCGCCGGTCCAGGGGGTGTTTATGTGTTTGACCTTGATACGTTGCATCCTAAGGGTGAGTTCTCCTTGGTTGATCTAGGCTGGTTGCTTGCTACTTCTGTTGTGTCTTCAATTTGGAATTTCAAAGACCTGGCCACTCGTTTCTGGGCTTCGGTACTTCTTGCCTTTGGGGTTTCGGCCCCTTGCTTATTGATTTCTAAGCTTGTTGACTTCTTAAGCTTTTTGACTTCTTGAGCTTTTGACTTCTTAAGCTTTTGACTTCTTAAGCTTTTGACTTCTTAAGCTTTTGCTTAGTTGTTTTGCCCCTTGTTCCGGAGCTTTTGAGAATTTTGCTTTTTGGTGTCTTTGGTTTTTGGCCTTGGTACCTTGTATTCCCGTTTGGTTTGAGAATATCTCACGCCCTGTATGGCTTGGGCTTGAGCTCGGACCCTGCTAAAACCCTGTGGCTCAGTGGTCACTTGTGATCGTGTGTCTATCACGCCGGGCTCCTCTGACAAGTTCGTTTGCTTATTAGGCACGCGATCGAGTACGCGGAGGACGATCCAGGAATACTCGTACTTTTGGTCGCGATCAAATTCATGACCACTGTGGAGCTCCAAATTAATGGATCCTCCTCCAAAAGCAGCGGAGTAGTAGACCACAAGCAGACTAGTGAACCTTAGGTGTTTAGTCGTCGGAAGCTTTCTTGTCTTTGTGTCCTTGACTTAGTTGACTTGGACCTTCGTACCCGGCCTAGATCTCCCTAGGATAGTTGTTCCTGGGATGCAATGTATGTTGGTGTAGAATTGTGTTTTTTATGGGAAAAGTGTGTAAAAAGGAAGCTGTGTTGTAGGCAAACTTATTCCTTTATCGATTTGTTAAAAATGTCGTACGTCGAAGACTCGATTGCCCTAGACTGACAGAGGTTGGCTCAATGCTTAAAAACTCGACCCGTATTGAAAAGACTCGAATTTCTTGAGGAGATCCGTGAGATCGTCGGTGGCGCCTTGATGGATTCGTCGCTGGGTGCTCGAGACGCACATGTCTCGGATGGGGTTGATGCTCGCGTCGGGACTTGGCTCATGCATATTTAGATTTGTCTTTGATTTTGCAAAAGTTTTGTTTTCGGCGAAAAGCAGGATGTTTTGTTGAGCAAAATGTGTTGTCACATTTTGGCTCGATGTAAAAGGCGTTTTTGAAATCAAATCCGATAAGCTCGTGTTAGTGGCTTGTCGGTGAAAGCGTGAATCGATTCGGAGTGGCGATAGGCTATCCGAATCAAGGGTGTTTGAAAATGTGATGAAGACGGTTATACTCGTTTTCATACATTCGGTTTGAAAGAGGGTTAGATTAAAGCGACTATGAGCCACTTGGTCTAACCGTGAAGGATTTATGGATGATGCTAGTTCATTCCTAGGTTTTGTTGTCTTGTGAAAGGAGATGTTTGGATTAAAATGGCGGTAGGCCATTTTGAATCAAGGATTTCGAAAATGTTTATTTTGCTGGATTTGTTTTCAAGAAAAGGTCCATTCTCGGGTTTGAAAATGTTTGGTAATAAATGGGTTACAATGAGTGCGGGTCATGTAGTTCATTTATGTTTTGGAATGTCACGAGAATAAAGTGATTATTCTCGGGTGTTTTGAGGAGACTGTTTGTCTAGATCAAACCGTCCTGACTATGGGCCATTCGGTTCGAAGGAAGGATTTTTTGAAAAAGGTTATTTCAAAAACGTGATGAGGATTTTGTGAAAGTAGTCTGTAAGAGGATTTGGGCCAAGATGGTTATGAATCATTTGGTCTGATGAAAAGTCCGCGAGATTGGGCTTGGCCATTCTCGGGTTTTGTTTGCTTGAAAAAGACAATTTTCTTTGAAGCAGTCGACTTTGGGCCGTTTGGCCCAAAGAGATTTGTAAAGAGAATGTCGTTATTTGTTTTGCAGAAGTGAGGAGATTTTTGAAAAGAGCTCATTTCAAAAACGGGCGTGTTTTGCTTGGTTTGTAAAAAATAAGAAGATTTTGAAAAGAATTTATTTCAAAAATGAGAGTGTGTTGCTTGTTTTGTAAAAGTGAGGAGATTTTTGAAGAGAGCTTGTTTCAAAAATGAGAGTGTATTGCTTTAGGAGCAATGTTGTGCCTAAGAAGTCTTTGAAGCAAGAACGCGTGTGCGGATCTTGTCTCGACGTTGAAATGTGTTTTATTTGCATTCGTCGAGCCCATGTTAACGGTTCATCGTTAAGGGCTCGAGCCTAGATGCATGGAAAGGATTCGACTCGTGAACGGTTAGCTAGTCTAGTCGAGGATGTTGAGAATGGATTGGTTTGTGTGACGTGTATCTAGTTAGTCCTATTAGATTCAACGTTCATTTTAAGCGTTCATTTTTAGCTCATTTTTGTTTAGGAAGACCTTTTAAGCTTGAAAAAGGAGATTTTAGACAAGGTTTGGCTAATAGGAAGCTTTTGAGACGAGGATGCATGTGCACATCTCGTCTCGATGTTAAAAGGTGTTAGCTTTATCGAGCCCACCTAACGGTTCATCGTTAAGGGCTCGAGCCTAGATGAGCGAGAAGGATTCGACTCGAGAGCGATTAGCTAGGCGAGTCGAGCGTGTTGAGAATGGATTAGGTTGTGTGGGTTAAATTTGCACGTTAGTGACGTGACTAGACCAACGTTCATTTTAAGTGTTCATTCTAGCTCATTTCTTTGTTAAGAAAACTCTTTTTAAGCTTGAAAAAGGAGGTTTTCGAAAAAGTTTTAGCTAAAGGAAAGCTTTTGAGACGAGGATGTGTGCGCACATCTCGTCTCGATGTTAAAAGGTTTTGCTTTGCATCCATCGAGCTGATATCGGTGATTTGCCGAGGTGAGCTCGAGTTCGGATGTGTAAAAGAGAATGGATTCAACTCGAGAGTGGTTAACAAGTCGAGTCGAGGATGTTAAAAGTGGAGTCTAGGCCGTGTGACCTAGAGGATTGAAATCCGCGAGCTCGGGTTTTATTCCTTTCTCGGGTTTTTGCTTGTTGGTGAAAAAGGAAAATTTTGAGAAAGCTTGTTTCAAAAATTTGCGATAGTTTTGTTTAAAAAGTGTTAGCTTGTTAGATGTTAGGTTCATTTATCTTTGAAACGTTTAAGCGAGTTTTCGAAGATATGAATGCAAATGCTCGTTTTGAAAAAGACCATGGAGTGCATAGCCTCGAACTTGTACGTATGACTCAAAAAGGGTGAAAAATGAGTCAGTCGGGTACACCTCCAACTACCTCGAGTACGCTTTGGCAGATACTTAACCCCTTCATTTCCTTCTGGCGGCGATAGGTTTCTGAAGAGAACCTTGGCGGTCGAGATAGCCGTTCTGACGGCAAGCCGTGGAGGCGAGAGGAAAGCTAGTCCGGCATGTGCTTTATCGAGTGGACAAGCCTGCATGTGGGAACCACCTCTCGAGGGTGCAAAGGGTGCCTAGATTCCAAAAGGAATGGACTCTAAACGAATGTGCATAGCTCAAATATGTATACTTGGATTGTTCAAGGCTTTCAAGTTTCACCTCTTTATTTTTAAAAAGAAAAAGCTAGTTTTAAGTTTTAAAAATAAGATCTCTCAAATGAGTCGCCAAACCTGTGGAACCCGGATCGGACCCAACCTCGCCTTGCTTAAGGGCGGATTTTAAAGTTAAAAGATTAAGTTGGAAAAACCTTTAAGAATCATATGGAGTCGCCACCTATTTATCGCGGAAAAGAGGACCCGGCTACCATGTCCTAAGTTAAAAACATGTCCTAGATTTTGGAGCACGCCGACACCCCTAGATCTAAGGCTTGTGAAACCAGATTGGATTCGGGGTGAGGGTACTTTAGAAAAAGAGTTAATTCAAATAATGATTTATGAAAACCTTTTAGAAAAGCCTATGTAAAAATAGCCTCTACTGACCTAGAACAATCCTTGTAAGATGATATTTGAGCTAATGTTATCGCTACGTACAAGTGCGATAAGTTTGTAAAAGAATGCAGATCTGGATGCAAAAGATTGATTAAAACCCTCAGTTTAGCATGTTTAACTTGTTAACGAATACGGTTCAGTTAAAGGTCGAATTCATTGTTTTAAGTTGATTTTAATGCAAGACAGGAAGGGTGCAAGATGCATACAAATAAAATAAAGTTCAATTGTCCATTGGTTTATTTTATAAGGTCGGTTGCTTATGCGACTTTGGCGTGTCATCGGATATGGAGTGTACCCGAAGTAATAAGAACACTTGGAAGGCAAGCGCGCTTGGGTGCCAAAGCCGGGGGGGCGCTAGAGTGTAGTCCCCTTTGTTAGTCCATAGAAAATAAGAAAAAGCTTTGATCCAAGTGGATCGGTACCTACCTTGTCCTGATGCTTCAGATCTGGGCAGAGCTTCGCTTCTTGAACTTAAAAGGAGGAGGAATTCAACACGGGATGGTGTGTTGAACTCAAGGATTTGAGTGCTTGAGGCTTTTGTGGATGTATTTAGGTGTATACCGTGCTAGACGGTATATTTTGTGGGACCCATGTGTGGGCACTAAAACTAGGAAGAGAGGTTGTGAGAAGAGAGGGTTTTCTTGTGTGGAAAACTTGTGTGAATAGGTCGTGCGAGGGGTTGTATATATAGGAGAATAGCCGAGAGAAAATAGGAAAGCAGGGGAAAAAGCCAGCCTGGGAAACCGCATAGCCTTATGCGGTTTGGTGGGCAAACCGCATAGGCTTATGCGGTTTGCACCATGAGCTTATAAGCTTATGCGGTTTGCACCATGAGCCGCATAAGCTTAAAAAGCCAAGCTGACAAACCGCATAGGCTTATGCGGTTTGTGTAGGGAGCCGCATAAGCTTGTTTGATTTAGTGGTGTGGTTTTAGTTCCGTGATTTCGTATTTCCTTAATCCGAATTGCTAAATCTTGGGAATATTCGGTGTAATCTCCTTGCTTGTGCCCCAAGAAGGCCTAGTATGATCTTCTAGAGAGTTGTTGAGGGCTTTGGAGTGCGGGCCAAAGGTGGGTTTGGGCTCGGTTTTGGGCCCGAGACCCGAAAATGTGAAAAGGGTGTATTTGCATAGATTTTGTGAAATAAGGTAAGACGTGAAGCCGTATTTTGTGTAAGAGGGGACTAAATAGCGGTTTTAGCTACCGGGCCTAAATTTAGGAATTTAGGAATGCTGAATTAGACCTTGTTAATGTAAAAGGGCTAATTGTAGTGCAAATGCGAAGCTCATGCCAAATGAAGCAGGACAAGGACCTAGCTAGACTCCAAATGGACAAAATGAACGTTATTTAAGTGCGATGTGAAGCGACCTAAAACATTTTAACATTTAAAACGACTCAAAATGAATTCGACATTAGTTAGAACCGTATAAGTCAACGTTAAAGCATGCGTAATAAAAGTCCGTGATACATCACAGGGTTTTGTTTGGGAGGGTACGGATATGGGTATCCACAGTATCTCCCGGGTCGGGCAGCCCGAGGCCGGAAGGATCGTTGACCGGATCGTCTCATATACCAAGGAACCCAGTGGTCCACCCGGGTCCGGGGCAGGTATGGTCCACCCAGGGCCGTACTGTACGGAGCGGCAGCACAAGAGGACAAATTGGAAACAAGTATAAAAGGCAACTAAAACCCTAAAAAATACTCAGATTGACACACAACACAAAAAACACTACACAAAAGGTTTTTCTCTCTCTTTACTCTCTCTAGATTTATTTGTCTTAGTAACTGACTTGAGCGTCGGAGGGCCATCACCCGGAAGGCCCCGGGGCTAGGTTTGTTACGTGGTTTCAGGACGAGAGGAAGGAAGAGGAGAACCGGCAGCTAAGTACCGCTCGGGACTTAGTTTATTTAGTTTGTAATCAATATCCAACTTGTAATCACTTGTATTTAGTTTTGGTATTTAGTTCCTAACTTTATACCCGAAACAATTGGCGCCGTCTGTGGGGACAATTCTAAAGAAATCGTACAAAAAGCCATGACCGACCCAACGAAAGAGCCGCAGAAGACAGTGGAAGGAACTTCCTCCCCGGGAGGGGGTGCAGGCGGCACCCCTCTAGAGACCGAGTTGCAAACACCCTTGACTCCAGAGGAGAAAAGGATGATGAGTGCCTTCCTTGAAAAATTGAGGAAGACACCACCTGCCGGCACTCCACCACCCGAGCCAAGCCAGCAAAAATCTCCTCCAAAGAAGGATCCCACCCCATCCCTGACGCCGAAGAACCTTTTTCATGAGGACAACGAGACGTCAAGCAACGATAGTACCTGGAGAGAATCAGAGCACTCTCACTCAGCGTCCCAGTCACCGCCTTCAGTTCAAGAAGTGTCAAAGCCCGAGGTTCCACGCATCGAGAGGCCCAAGCGCAACAAACCCAAAGAAAACAAAACGCACGGAAAAGTCACAGTAAAATCGCCTTTGGCTCCTTCGGTGCTGGAGTACCCTCTTCCTCCCAAGATGAAAATTCCAACGATACAATACGACGGGAAAACGGACCCGGAGGAACATTTGGCGGCCTAGGAGAGCCACATGATGATGTACGACCCTACGGACTACGTTTGGTGCAAAGTTTTTTCCTACGACCCTAACGGGACTTGCACAAACCTGGTTCCGTAACCTCCCAACTGGCTCCATCTACGGATATGAGGATATGTGCCGGGTGTTCCGCCAGCAGTACGCAGGAAACAAAAGGAGAGAGAAGGTAGCTACGGAGCTCTTGAATGTGTTGCAGGGGAAGAGTGAAGGGTTGAAGGAGTATATGACTCGGTTTGACAGAGAATCACAGCAGATCAGAGACCTGGACTCCAAGATAGGGGTCCATGCCTTGACAGTAGGTTTGAAGGAAGGAGAGCTGAAAAGTCTCTGATCGAACTCACGCCACCGATGGCAAACGCGAGATGGTCAAGGATTTGTGCGGGAGGAAGCGGTTCCACAAAACATTCAAGAAGGTTGACAAGAAAGAAGTCGAGTATGGGCCCAACGAGTATGGAAGGGACCGCCCCGGAGACAGAATGACAACAACATCCGCAGCAATTACAACCGCAATAACAGCAATTACAACAATTGCCGGGATAACCGGGATGGCCGGGACAACCGAGAAAGCAGAGGTCCGCAGGGAGGTAATCAACAGTTCCAACAATGGACTCACTACACACCGCTCATAAGGTCCCAGCCAGAAATTTTCGAGATGACCAAGAACGAGATCAAGTGGGCCACCCCTCGACCGCAAAGACACCCGGGGAATGATAAGTCAGCTTTCTGCGAATACCACCAGATAGCCGGCCATGCAACGGAGAACTGTGTATCCCTGAAGAACGAGGTCGAGCGGTTGGTACAACAAGGCACCTTACGGCGCTTTGTCAGCGACAAGCGAGAAAGAGATGGCGGTGAAGGAAGTGGGGACCCAACACAAACGGGCCCGAAGAAGAACCAGAAAAGGATAAGTGAAATTCATATGATCGCCGGGACGGAGGAATCAGTCTTATCCGGGAGGAAAAGAAAGGCAGAGAAACGTGAGCAAACTAGCATGAGCATTTATTCAGCCGGAAGGACAGCACCAAAGCCGGTCCCGGACCTTACCATCAGTGATGAGGACTACCAGCGGGTCTCCTACCCCCACAGCGACCCGTTGGTCGTCTCCTTGGACATCGGACCTCATCTGGTCCACAGATGCATGATAGATACCGGAGCCTGCACCAATCTCCTCTACCGGGAGGTATTCGAGAAGCTTGGCTTGAAGAAAGAACAGCTGACACCTTACATAGGCTCGCTATACGGCTTCGCCGGGGCAGGTATCAGACCGATGGGGACTATAACCTTGCCAGTCACAATAGGGGAGGAGGACATGGCAAGAAGCGTAGACGCAAGCTTCGTAGTCGTAGATGCCCCGTCGGCGTACAACGCTCTCATCGGCAGAGTCACCTTAGATCACATTCATGCTGTGGTGTCGGTACGAGCGTTGGCAATGGCCTACATCACGGACAACTGGACCGAGGGAAAGATCTACGGTGACCAAAAAGCCGGGAGATCCTGTAACTCCTTATCGGCCCGGGGGACAAAACAAAAGACAGTGGCAGAGGTCAAGCCCCCGGAACAGAGGGAGACGCAGAGCCTAGAAGTGGCCCCGGGGCCGGAAAGCGAGACGAAGGAAATTGAGTTATCGCCGGGAAGAAATGTGATCATCGGGGCAGAGCTAGACCCCGGCTTTCAAGACAGTCTGATTAGTATCCTGCAAGAAAACAAAGATGTGTTTGCTTACTCAGCCGCCGAGATGCCGGGGATAAGTCCGGAGGTGATCGTGCACCAATTGAACGTTAACCCCAGCTACAAACCGGTCAAGCAGAGGCTGCGGCCCATGAGTGCGGAAAAGGACGCGGCCATTCTCGAAGAGATAAACAAGTTATTGGAGGCAGGTTTCATCGAACGTTGTGACTACCCCGAATGGTTGGCAAACGTCGTGATGGTGAAAAAAGCTTCCGGGGCATGGAGAATGTGTGTTGACTTCACAAGCCTAAACAAGGCATGTCCCAAAGATTGTTACCCATTGCCGAGGATTGACCAGCTGGTAGACTCCACCAGCGGTCATTCCACTTTGAGCTTCCTGGATGCTTTCTCGGGATACCACCAGGTCTACTTGTCAGAGGAGGACAGGCCTCGGTGGGCCTTCATAACAGGACACGGGGTCTACATGTATAAAATGATGCCGTTCGGACTTAAAAATGCCGGAGCTACCTACCAGCGCCTGGTGGACGCCGTGTTCGCAAAACAGAAGGGAAGAAACATGGAAGTATATGTGGATGATGCTATTGTGAAAAGCAAGTCCGACGAGCAGCACCTGGAAGACCTGAGAGAGACATTCGGCTCACTCCGAGAATACCAAATGAAACTGAATCCGAAGAAGTGCACCTTTGGAGTCCGGTCGGGGAAGTTTTTGGGGTACCTGGTCAGCTCGAGAGGAATTGACGCCAACCCCGAGAAGGTCAAGGCTATATTAGACCTACCGGCACCGAAGACAATTAAAGATATTCAAATTTTGACCGGGAGAATGGCAGCACTTTCCAGGTTCATCTCCAGGTCCGCCGACAAGTCCACACCATTCTTCCAGGTACTGAAAGGGAATAAGAGGTTCGTATGGGGAAAGGAGCAGGATGAAGCTTTTGAGCAGTTAAAGAGACACCTTACAACATTGCCTACTTTGGCAAGACCGGTCACGGGCGAAACTTTAATCTTGTACATCGCCGTGACCGCGAGCGCAATATCAGCAGTAATCCTACGGGAAGAAGAAAAACAACAGCAACCAATCTACTTCGTCAGTCACGCACTGGGTCAGTCAGAAAGAAACTACCCGATCATCGAGAAGGCAGCGTACGCTGTCGTCATAGCAACCCGGAAGTTGAGACCGTACTTTGATGCTCACCCGGTGGAAGTGCGCACAGACCAGCCCTTGGAGAAAGCACTCGAGAAATTTGAAAAATCCGGCAGACTCCTCAAGTGGGCGATTGAACTGTCAGGCTTTGGCATAACCTACGCCGGAAGAACAGCAATCAAGGCCCAGGCCCTGGCGGACTTCATTGCCGAGTGCACCCACCCGGCCAGGGGGATGCACCGAGGGGATTGTGGCGGGTGTATACAGACGGGTCAGCCACCATCCATGGTTCCGGAGCAGGGGTCGTCATCATCAGTCCTGAAGGACATGAATTCGAGCATGTTTTGAAATTTGCCTTCCCGGCCACAAACAATGAATCTGAATACGAGGCGGTACTGGCAGGACTAGAACTGACAAAGGCCATGGGGGCAGATGAGATTGAATTAAGAACAGACTCGCAGCTAGTAGCGAGCCAACTTAGGGGAGAGTACGAGGCCCGGGAAGAAGGAATGGCGTTGTACCTCCAAAGAGCAAAAGCTTTGACCGCCGGATTGAAATCTTTTGAGGTCCATCATATTCCCAGGTCCGAAAACAACAAAGCGGACGCACTCGCCAAACTCGCCAGCGCAACAGCAGACAACAAGTCGAAAACGGTCACGGTCGACATCCGTCGGCAAAAAGGAGTACTAACAATCAATGCAATCTCTGAAGACAGCGGTTGGATGAGGCCGATGTTGAAATACAAGTTGGAGGGAGAAATCCCGGAAGATAAAATCGAGGCTGCTAAACTGAAGAGGCTGGCCCCCTGGTTTGTCATCGTGGATGGAGAGCTTTACAGGCGATCATTCTCAGCCCCGCTACTGAAATGTGTAGGGGGCATGGACGCCGAGTTCATCCTGAACGACATACACTCGGGAGTATGCGGTCATCATGTGACCGGACGCACGTTGGCCCACAAAGCACTGAGGGCCGGCTACCTTTGGCCCACAATGCTAAAGGATGCCAAGGATTTGAGCAAGCGGTGCCGGCAATGTCAAATCTTCGCCCCGGATATCCATCTCCCCGCCAGAGACCTCAGGCCAGTCCTGAGCCCAGTACCTTTTGACCAATGGGGGATGGACATCCTGGGACCCTTCGCAACGGCGACCGGGGGCAGGAAATATGTGGTAGCAGCCATCGACTACTTCACTAAGTGGATTGAGGCAGAGGCCATTCCCACCATCATAGAGCAGGCCGTGAGAAAGTTTATCTGGAGAAATGTAATCACAAGGTTTGGGGTGCCCAAGGTGGTGGTATTTGATCACGGGAAACAATTCGAGAATGATAGTATGCGGGACTGGCTAAAGCGGAATGGGACAATTGTCGCTTACTCATCAGTTTGTCATCCACAAAGCAACGGACAAGCCGAGGCCGCCAACAAGCAGATGCTGAACGGCATGAAAAAACGACTGGATGAACTGAAAGGGGCATGGGCCGACGAACTACCAAGCGTCCTCTGGTCAATCAGAACCACAGTCAAGGAATCTACCGGCCACACTCCATTCAACATCGTCTACGGGGCTGAAGCGTTACTCCTGATTGAAGCAGTCCTTCCCAGCCCCAGAGCGAGCTTGCATGACCCCGCCAGCAATGAACAAGCGAGAAAGGAGTCGCTGGACCTGCTAGATGAGGTCCGGGACCAAGCAAGAGAAAACCTGGCGGTCTACCAGAACAGGATGAGAAGGATGTACAACCGGCGGGTGAAACACAGAGACTTTGAACTCGGAGACTTAGTGCTAAGAAGAGCGTCCGCCACCGGGAAGGGAAACATTCATGGGAAGTTGTCAGCCACTTGGGAAGGACCCTACCAGATCACTGAGATAAAGCAACCGGGGACCTTCATGCTAAGAGATATGAACGGCTACGACCTCCCGTCCCATTGGAACTCTGATACACTAAGAAAATATTACGTGTAAACGTTGTACTCTTTTTCCTTACCCGTGGTTTTGTCCCACTGGGTTTTCCACAGGAAGGTTTTAACGAGGCAACGTGTAGACATCTGTAACGCGAGTGACCAGGAATGTTGGCACCGCGAGCTTTTGTAACGTTTTTTTTTTTAGAAAAACTTGCGCTAGAATTTTTGCCCAGCATTTGTTTAGATTTGCATCACACAAAAGCTGGCCAGGGGGCAAGGAGGGGGGACTACCCCCGACCCCGGCTAATCAACGATAGTCTGATTCAAAAATAGGAATTTTTGAAAATTTTTACTAACGCTTTCAGGAAAAGGGGGTGAGCACTCCAAATCACTTTGAAGCAAAGTGAGCAGAAACAGGCCGGAGCAATAAGAGACATAAAAGACCGGAGAAGGGAAGGACCTCTGAGCAACCGCTTTGGCGGGATCCGATACCTGCGTAGGATGAACATCGCGCCTTGAGAGTCCATGGCCTGGGGCCTGGGCGGCTCGCGCCCTACGCATGTCTACGTATGGATGAACATCGCGCCTTGAGAGTTCGTGGCCCGGGGCCCGGACGGCTCGCGCCCTACGTATGACAAGTTGCCTACGTACGGATGAACATCGCGCCTTGAGAGTCCAGGTCCGGGGCCTGGACGGCTCGCGCCCGACGTATGGCCTTGCACAATGCTCATCCGTGGTCGTCGGGCCCGGATGAGGGTGCCTTTATGCAAAAGAGCCGGGATGTCTACGATGGCCCACGTGCCTAGGCTGCTCTCACCTGCGATTGTCGATCTGACCTTGTAGCCGGTGGCGGCTGCGGACCTCCCATGTCTACGTATGGATGAACATCGCGCCTTGAGAGTCCGTGGCCCGGGGCCCGGACGGCTCGCGCCCTACGTATGACAAGTTGCCTACGTACGGATGAACATCGCGCCTTGAGAGTCCAGGTCCAGGGCCTGGACGGCTCGCGCCCGACGTATGGCCTTGCACAATGCTCATCCGTGGTCGTCGGGCCGGATGAGGTGCCTTTATGCAAAAGAGCGGGATGTCTACGATGGCCCACGTGCCTAGGCCGCTCTCACCGCAGAAATGCCGACCTTGCCAGAAATGAGCACGGATCGGATATCCGATCCGAATCGCATTTCGGATCGGATATCCGTATCCAAATTCCGATTTTACTATCCGATATCCGATCCGAAATCCTTCGGATATCCGAAATTTGATATCCGAAATTTTCAGATCGGATATCCAAATATCCGACGGATATCCAAACATGTAAATACCTAATTTTCCATAGCCAATTTTACAACAAACGTCCAGGTAAAATAAAGTTATCGCTTAATTTCGAATCGTACCATTGATAATTCACTACAAATGTCTAAAATACAAAATTTCACCGAAATAAATAACCAAAATTACACAAACAACGAAAGTGAAAATAATCTCAAAATTAAAATGCAAGTTTCAAATTTATATTTAAGGAAGGACACAGAATAGCAGTGGTGAACTCGTGACGGTTGACAGAGAAGTAGAGCCCGGTGGGCGGTGGCAGCGTGGTGGGCCCTGGCCTGGTGGCAGGCCGTACGATGTAGAGAAGAAGATGGAGAGACTGACGAGCGTGAGTGACGAGAATGATGTCGGACTGACGAGAGAGAGAGCGTGAGTGGTGCCTGACTTCGTCGCCGGACTTGGTTTCAGATCTGAAATTATGGTGTTTTGTATTTGGGAGAAAGAGAAGTGAAAGAGACTAAAGAAGTAAAGAGGCAGAGAAGTGATCCCTCCAAAAAAAAAAAAAAAAAAAAAAGAGGCAGAAAAGTGAAGTACTCTGTACTTCGTAAGTTATTAGTTATACATGTGATATGGGCTTGGGGTTGGGCTTTTTGTTTTTGGTTAGTCTAGGGTTTTATGATTTTTTTGAGATTATTTTAAAATTTTCGGATATTTTTCGGATATCGGATATCCGAAATTTCATAACTAAATATCCACGGATATCCGATATCCGAAAATTTCGGATACGGATATCCGAAATTTTTGAAAAATCGGATCGGATATCCAGAAAATCGGATCGAATATCGGATAAATATTTTCGGATCTCGGATATTCGGATATTTTGCTCAGCCCTACGGCCTTGTAGCCGGTGGCGGCTGCGGACCTCCCATGTCTACGTACGGATGAACATCGCGCCATGAGAGTCCAGGCCCGGGGCCTGGACGGCTCGCGCCCGACGTATGGCCTTGCACGATACTCATCCGTGGTCGTCGGTCCCGGAGGAGTGTGCAATTCATCGAATAACCTACGCACAATCGCCCGACAACCGGGGGCACGCGTATGAATGTACGAAAGAGTAATTACAATCACCGGACGCTAAGTAATACACGGTCCCTGTATTGATAACACGCAGGGAAAAAGCTAGAAATTTGGCTAAGTATAAACACAATAGTATGAGGAAACATAGTGAAACCATCCCACCCCGGAAGGGATAACGCAAGTAAAAACGCAATGAAATGAGCCGAATATGGAAAAACATAGTGTAATATGGCTAAACAATATTGTCCGGCCCCGGCACGGATAGCAAAAACGGCATGAACGTCGAAAGAAGGGTAAGCTAAGTATAGAAAAACTACCCGGCAACGGCAGACGTTAATATAAGTGCATGCGGAAATACTTACAAAAGCGGACGCTGAATGAGCACGTGGTCCCGGGATGTAACATACAAAGAGAGCCTAAGATTTGGCTAAGTATAAGCACGACGGTGTAGCTAGACAACGCCACCCTGCCCCGGGGGGAACAACACAAGTAGAAATGTGATAAAATAAGCTAAGTACAAAAAGACGTTGGGGCTAAATAATATCGTCCAGGTCCGGCCTGCATAACGAAAAACAAAATAACACAATTAACGACGAGTCAAAATAAGCTAAGTAGGGAATAACAAAAGAGCAAGGCAGCATTGATAAAAAGAGTGTATATTACAAGGTTGTTGCCCCCGGACCCACAGGTCAGGCCGGGAGCAAATTGGAACAAGCAAAAAGAAAAACAAGCTAAAAAGACCTACCAGAGTCGGCGGCCGTCTACCACAAAAACGCCCGCCTACCGCAGACTAATGTGCTTATTGAAATTAAAACAAAGCAAAATGTAGGCTAGTGGGAGGACCCTTCGGCATTATCCCGAAGCGAAGTCATCCCGAGCAGGAAGACAGCAGCCCGAATCCCTAGCAACCAGCATCTCCACCGGCTGCTTTCTTCCCACGCTTCTCGCCGTCACCTCTTCAAGTTCAGCGAGACGGGCAAAGTTGAAATTGGGGTCGACCTTGTCGATGAATCCCTTCGTCTCAATGGACCCAAAATCAACCCCATCATAGAAGGAGTTGGCACGGACCGTGGCAAGCTCAACCTGATGGGCAGCCTTCATTTTCTCCATCTCAAGCTCTAGGCGGCGCTTTAGCTCGCCTCACGACCTCTCCGCTCGCGCCTCGGCCGAACAGCCGCATGACATCTCGAGCTTGGAAGAGCTCTTGATGCTGAAGAGCTAAGCTCTCTTTCTCCCGGGAAAGCTCCATCAGCCGGGCCTCCTGCTCCTTGAGCTTACCCAGAAGGGTCGTCACCTTCGCCTTCAGGTCGGCGTTCTCCAGCTCGCGAGCCTTGATGGCCTTTTTTAGGCGAACAGCCGCCTCCTGCATCTCTCTGTTGGCCTCAGCAGAGGCCGCCTCGCGCCGCAAGCGGTCAAGCTCGCCGGCAGTGTTCATTGTGAACTTACAAAAGGAATCCACGGAGCGGCGGATCTGCATTGCCATCTCGGTGGCTTGAATGGCAAGGCCCCCAGCAATAGGTGGGGTCTCTTCAACGAGATCCGCTGAGTGCCTCACTTTGTCACCCCTGCCCGACAAAGAATGTAACTTGACTGTCCGTGGCTTTGGCCTTGGAGGAAGAGCCCTGGATGGAGAAAGATAGCAGATTGTAAATGTCCTGCTCACTGATAGGGAAAACGGAGGAAAGGCCGTCTGAAGGGACATCCAGGGGGCGCCCCTCAGATAGACTCCCCCACGAGAGCGCGGAGCTAACCTTCTTTCGCCTTTTAGAGGGCCGGACATCCTCCGAATGAGGAGACTCGGACTCTATGACGACGGCGTCCGGAACCTGAGACGGCTGGGGAATCCCGACCTCTCTTGGCGGGCTAGGGAGAGGAACCTCAGGTATGGCCTCAGATGTGCCCCCTGCAGGGGCAGACTCCACTACAAGACCAGCTGGTTCCGGGCGGGGGGATGAAACAGAGCCAGCCGGCCTTGCCCCTTGCTCCACCTCCCTTTCCCGGTGTGGTTTGTAAGCCACGCGTTTCCTACCCATTGGTCTGTCGGGAATTTCTCCCTGCATTATCAGCTCCCTAAGCGTTGGCTTGCGCCGTTTCAAGTCTACGGTAGTCGGCTGGTCGAGCGGACGGTTCTTTTCGTCCAGGCCAATAGATGCCAAATCTTCCGGAGTCAGGTATCCCAAGTCGCCTGCAAAGGGCAAGACTGAGTCAGAGCAGGAAAATACAAGAAAGTGAAATAAACACAAGTAAAAATGACAACACCACCAGATTCCTGGCCACCCGGCCCCTGCTTACCTGCTTTAAGGGCCGGGACCAGGCCGACCACGCTCAAGAATTTATCCTCGGAAATCGTATCCGCCGGAGGAAGCCAGTTCTCGGGGAACCAGTCTTTCCCCACTTTGTAGGCCTTGAAGTAGGCCGCGGCATCTGACTCCTCCTTGGTCAGCGGAACCTTCTTCCAGGGAAGAACGCTTCCCGGAACCCACTCGCCCCGGGTCTCAAGACGGCACCTCACATCGTTGTGAAAGCAACGGGGGTGGTCAAAAGGCACGGGGGACTTGAGGAAGAACCACCTCTCATTCCACCCTTTCATCGAATCATTAGGCGGATAGTGAGTCAAAAAGCCCGACTCGGTAACTAACGACCACCACCCTTTAGTCGACTTGTTGGTGCATGGCCGAAAGTGATGAAGACGGCGGAAGAGGTTTATCGAGAGGGGAAAGCCCAGATACAGACACGTCCAGGCAAAAGGAACTATAATTCTCATGCCAAACGGCGTCATCTGACATATGGCTATATTCGCCCGCTCGAGCACTTTAGCGATGAAGGGGTGGAGGGGAAATCGAAGCCCGTGCTCCAGGTTCTTTAAGTACACGGCCGTATGAAGGTCCGGAGGCCGAACTACGTGTTGATGTGTTCCCGGCACGACGAACTCCACTTTTCGGGTAAATTATAATGTTCAGCCGCTCGCTCAGAACAGTTTTTCTCGTTCAAAAAATCCCTAAAACCTAGGTGGATCCTAGTGTTCATGGGAATCTGGAACACCGCCTTCTCCAAGATCCGTACATACGAAGGGCCGGCCTGAGAGGGCCCGGCCTGAGAAGGTCCGGCCTCGGAGGTCCCAGCCTGGGCCTCCACATCAGTCTCTCCCTCCCGGCCAAGGGTCAAGTCCTCGATCTCAGGCCCTACTTCCGAGTCCGTGACTACATTATAATCTGAGGCAGTTCTAGAAGGCGAGTCGGCTGACGCGCTCATTGTTCTCTACTAGATGATTGAACTAAAATCTAAAATCAAAACACGAAGATTACCTTTTGTAAGAGCCTGGACGAAGACGAAATCGAAAGCAAGGCGGAATGGGGGCGAAATGCGAGCAAGATCTGGAGAAATTAGTGGAATTTTTGTGAGGATTTCGAGTGTTTTGAAATGAATAAAGGAGGAAATGAAACGAGATAAGGGGGTATTTATAGAGAAAGATGTGAGCAGTACCCCCTCCACCCCATGTACGACACGTGTAGGGCAGGGAAGACGAAACGTCGCCTGCTTTGAAGTTTGGAATTCAAAAATTGCGCCAAAAATAGAAGCTTGCTCAGCACACCACATCTGAGCGGGACGAGAAAGACGCAAGATCAGGAAGCAGGAACACAAGGAGAGCTTACTCATTCAGGCTGGGGGGGAACCACCCGCCTAGAAATTTAGGTCATACAGGGCAAGCCTGTGACTTCCCCTGTATGGGGGCAGTTGTTGGGGGTGACTTCTCCCGGGTCCCACACTGTCGGGCCGGTAGGATTATAGGCCGGAGGATGATCTTGCACTCGCTGACCTATCTGTATCTCCCGGGTCGGGCAGCCCGAGGCCGGAAGGATCGTTGACCGGATCGTCTCATATACCAAGGAACCCAGTGGTCCACCCGGGTCCGGGGCAGGTATGGTCCACCAGTGGTCGCATCAGACTGTCTGAGCAAAGACAAGAGGACAAATTGGAAACAAGTATAAAAGGCAACTAAAACCCTAAAAAATACTCAGATTGACACACAACACAAAAAACACTACACAAAAGGTTTTTCTCTCTCTTTACTCTCTCTAGATTTATTTGTCTTAGTAACTGACTTGAGCGTCGGAGGGCCATCACCCGGAAGGCCCCGGGGCTAGGTTTGTTACGTGGTTTCAGGACGAGAGGAAGGAAGAGGAGAGCAAGCGACTAAAAATCTGCTTCGGGACTTAGTTTATTTAGTTTGTAATCAATATCCAACTTGTAATCACTTGTATTTAGTTTTGGTATTTAGTTCCTAACTTTATACCCGAAACAAATACTTTTCAGAAAATCGCCAAAACAGCACATTTTAACTTTTACCGTTTTTCTTACCCGAATTATTTCGTAACGCGTTTTTCGAGAACGAGATATTTTAAAATATCGGGGGGACAAACTATTCACTAAATAGTAATGTGGACTTAGTAAACCAAATTGATTCCTTATGTTCCCTAATTACATTTAATAAACTTTAAATAAAACTAAAACTAAATGCTTTACTTAACATCAAATTCATTACAACTTGTTTTCATTATTTACAAAGTGCAAAACTCAACTCCATTTGCCTCCTCTTCACCGTAGCTTTTGCTCTCTTTTCTCCCATTTGTTTTCTTCCATTTTCTTCCAAAATCCATTAAATAAAAACCTTAATAATATTTCTAATAATTCCTAAGTAATTCTAGTTATATTAGTGGGTATTAGGAGCTCACTTGTTATGGGTTTTTGGGTGAAGAACTTGGGTAATATGGGTGAAGAAATTTCCGATCTAAAATTTATTTTAGATCCTCGACGATTAACATCCTAATAAGGTGACTAACTATATCTCATATTAGCCTCTTTGTAAATTAATTTGTTTTGTTATTATAAGTTTTATGAGTATGATTCTTATGTTAAAATATGTTAACATCACTTGTATGCACTTGTATGTTTATGTGGAGCATAATAAAATGATAATAAATAAGTAATATTGATAATAGCTAAAGTGTAGTAATATGCTAATATGTTTAGCTAAATTAATTTTGAGCATTTTAATTATAGTTCATATGATTTATATGTCTATTTATGTTTTAGTTAGGTAATAATCATACGTAAAAATTATGTGAAGTATTAACAATGAGTTTAAAGTGAATAAAAATCGAAAATGAAAATTTATACACATACATACAAACTCACGGTTTTCCCCTTTTATTTTAATAAATTTTCACTTTTAATTTTTGTAAATAATATGTTGTGTTCAGTTAGTTAAAATAGATGTTATCATGTGAAAAAAATTAAATTAGGAAAATAAATTATAAGTTGTTAAAATTGAATATGGTGTTCTTGAGTTTATTTTTGATGTTCATAATGTTCATGTGATCTTCATGTTGATGTTCATCATTTTTACTCATGTTGATTTCGTTTTATATTATGTTTGTTAATAATTTGTGTTTATGTTTAGTTATCGTTTTATGTATTGTTAGTATTATGTTATAAATCATCTTAAAACATTATAAATCATTAAGATTAAAAAGTTAGAAATTTAAAGTGTTGAAAAACACTATTCATAAATATAAATGAAATTTTTAGTAAATTTCATTTTAGTTTAAATCGTTTTAGTATAATTAGAATAATTAAATTATAAAGACTTTAAGCTAAAAACCGTTAAAATCGAAAAATGAAAATTTGGACACCACCATGACTAGCTCACGGCATTCCCATGTATTTTGGGTTAAAAATCGTTTTTATCACTTTTTAGTTTATTGTTAAAATAATTTAATTAGTAGTTAATAAGTTAGAATTAAGAAATTAAAAGAAATAAAAAGAATTATAACATATACTACATCACACGGCATTTTCACATTAAATGGACTAAATTTAATCAAAATGAATTTATCACTAAATCACTAAAGTTAAATAGTTGTTAGAAATGAATTTTTATATAAATCGATTTAGTTAGAAATGAAATATAATAAACCGATTAAAATGTTAACCGTTATAAAAATGAACTAAATCGTGTGCTACTGCCTTTGCTTTTGGACTGTTGATCTTGGACATACGGACTAAAATGAATCATCCACGATACTATTATTTTAAAATGAAAATCACTAACTTTAGTAAATAGACGACTAAATTTAACTGGGTCTCATATTAAAATAAATATCATTGATCACTTTTACAAACCGAACATAACATTTTTAAAACTAGATTTTTAAAACAAATATCATTGATTACTTTTACAAACTGAACTTAACGTTTTTAAAACTAGACTTTTAAAATATTTCCAAAAATCACTAAGTACAAAACGAACTTAACGACTTTGAAACTAGAAATTTATACTTAGCAAATAAAAAGAAATCTAAGTTTATACTTAGGAAAAATTTCAATGTATAAGAATACTTATAAAATACGTATAGAATACGAAGTATAAAAATACGAATACGTATAAAAATACGTATAAAATACGATGAATAGTGAATAGTGAATAGTGAAAAGTGAATAGTGAAAAATTTACGAAACTTGTAAAACAAGTTACGTCTCAAAATTTAAAGATATTTCAAATCTCAAAAATTGAAATATTGAAAGTAATTGAAAATTTTACTAAGTATAGAAAATTTAAAATGATTAAGTAAATGAATTAAAGTGTTTGAAAATGTAACACCCCGTGTTTTTATTAATACTAATTAATCATTTTAACAAAATTCTTAAATTAAAATTTATATAATTTAACTTTTATTCCTTTGTTTAAAAATGCAACTGAAAAATTTCGTTCGAATAAACATTCTCAAGATATTCCTAATTAAACTTTCTTGATTTTATGTTAACTTGTGTTATATTTGTATTTCTAAAATATCGATCGAACTAAAACTTAATGTTTGTTACTACTATTAGATTTTTATAAAATTGAATTACGGAGTATATTTTAAAAATCATAACCTTCATAAAATTTAGTCTGTATAAAAATATTCTTCCAAATAAGTAGAACGTTTGAAAATTTGTGAGACCGTAATACAATTTGTAACTGACAACTTTTATACATTTTATATTTTTGAACAATAAATTTTATAGTATTAAAGATGAAACTAAAATTTAAAACAAATAATTTAAAGTATAATATATTTAATAATAATTAAAAGTTTATAAATAAGAGCGAATGGAATAGAGCAAATCGGAAAAACTGACCCAAATCACTCCCTCACATGTCGGCACTCTATTTTCATCCATTCATTTTGGATATTTGTTTTTGACTTACTTAACACCCCACTCAAATAGTCAAACCCTATACTCCCTCATATTTACCCTTCTTCTTCCTCCCTTATTTTGGTCTTTAAATAAAAAGCAAAAACAACAACAGCAGCCGACCCACAACAACAGCAACAATAAAAACTCACAACTTCAACAACAAATGATAATAATAATAATAATAATAATAATAATAATAATAATAATAATAATAATAATAATAATAATAATAATAATAATAATAATAATAATAATAATAATAATAATAATAATAATAATAATAATAATAATAATAATAATAATAATAATAATACACAAGCAGCAACAAACAACAAAAACAATGAACAACAGCAACAATGGCGGCCACCACCATCTCCTCACCGTCGCCCACCTCAGACCACCACCAAGGCCCTCCTACTTCTTCTTCTTTAAATTTAGATGTCGCCGGAGTTCATCATGCCTCTGTTTTAAACCGTCGCCGGAAACCGCCCCTGCTTGTTGCCGCCATGAGCACCACCGTGCTCCTCACAGCCACCTCTGCCGCCTCTAACAACCACCACCGGAGCAGCCTCGCCGGAGTTCGGCCCATAAAACGAACACCACCACCGTCCACCGGTGTTCCCCCTGTTCTCTTCTCTCGCCTTCCCCTGTTTCTCTCCCTCTTCTCACTCGCCGGAGCTCCGTCGCCGTCACCACCGTACACCTCCACCTCAGGCCACCTCCTTCCTCGGCCAACACCACCACCGTGTCCTCCTTGATCTCCCCTGCTCTTTCCCCTGTTTTCTGCCCCTTTTACCTCACCACCGTGGACTACCATGGTGTTCAGTCACTCGTCGGCTACCGCCTTTATTCGGTATAGTGAGTCCCTGTCGATTTGTGTATATTCATCTATTCGTATTTTACTTCATAAATTAATGTCGACTTGACATTATTTCTTATTCCCGCTTTTATGTGCTGAATTTGCGAGTGCGTTTCGTTGTGGTTGCCAACATTTTCGTGTCGCTACTGTCAACCGAAGCTGTTGCTGTTCTCACTTGGCTTCATCACTTTTGAGTTTGGGTCCATGAGAAAACGGGTTAGGATCATATTTGGAGGCCTCAGTTCGTGTGCCAAATTTAGGTGACTCGATTCTTCTCCAAAATTTCTAATTTTAACACTTTGGTTTTATTTTAATTTTGTGATTCAAAGTGAGCTAGTTATGCATTAGACACGTATGATTCCCGTTTCAGTTTAATTTGATAACTTTGTATGAATCGCTATAGTATGAAATTGGGTGTTGATTTTGGTTATAATATAATGTTGAATTGATTTGTGAAATATGATATTTATCTGATGTTGTGATAATATGTTTTGAGTGAAAAATGTGTTGTTGAATTAATGTTGAATTTAATTGTAACATTTTCATGTTAAAATTATTTGTTAGGTGTAAATTAAAATATATAAAGTTTATGTATCACAAGTATAAAATCAAACTAAAAATATTATTAGCCGACTTAAGAAAATAAACTAAATAAATATAAAATATTTATCGTCGTAAAAATAATTATAGTCACTTAAAAGTTTAAATAAAACACAACTAAAAATGAAGAGTTAAATAAAAAGAGTATTAAGTTTAAATTAATATTAAATCAATTTAAAAGTAAACGTATAAATTAAATTGGATCGAAAGGAACCGACGTATTTTTCAAGATGTTTCTATGCCCGTTGAGTCCATTGTACGTAGCATTAAGAGTGAAGTTAGTAAACGAATGTTGAATTCCCAGTCTGTTGGGGATAATATGGACATTGTGAATGCTTTGAATAGCTAAACTCTTTGTAACACCCTTGTTGGCAAATGAATGAAATGGAGCTAAATTCTTTCAAAAAAGTATAAATTAAATTATCCGTATAAAATTTCTAAGATAAATAGTTATATAAAATGTCATATATCAAATTTAACACGACGATTACTTTATCTAAAACTCTAAAGTTTAAAATGAACTTAAAATATACTAAATAAATTTTTAGTTAAAATATCAAAAGAAAATAAAAGAACATGAAACTTAAAATAAATCTAAGTAAGGTTATTATTGAATAAAGTTATAAATTAGTATCACTAACAAGATTTTTGAAAATAAAATGAAGTTAGGCAAAGTCGTATAAAAAGAAATTTAAGAAAACTAAAGTCAAAAATACTAAAATCTGTCAAATATCATTTAAGTAACATTTCTAATATTAAAATAAATGTTATGAATATTACGTAACTAAACACCTTCATTATTATTTATATTAACTATGAAAATATCAAATAATTATTATATTAAACGAAACTTAGAATATTTATATCACTAATTGTAAACATACTTAAGTTGAAATTTAAACGAAACTAAATCATCTTAAATGAACTATTATTATTAATTACTAAAATATAAGTAAATAGCGTAAAATGTAATTTAACTAAATAACATTTGGGAAACGTTCGAAAGTTATACAAATATATGATATATATATCGAGTTATCATCTCACCCAAATTGAATAAGTAAAAATTATAAAGGACACTTAGTTAATGATCATTAAAATACATTTCGTCACTGACACTAAATTATACTAAGTATCATTAGCTAATAATTATAAAGTTAAATGTGAATGTATAAATTTTATGTTACTAAGTAACTTGACTATATAAATAAAACTAAGTAATGAATTTGAATTATAATATAACTTTAAAAATATTTATAATACTAATTTTTAAATCTACTTAACATACTTAAAAGTTAAATGAAATTAAATCACGTTTAAAAATAAATTATTAGTAATTACTAAAATATAAAAATACGTATAAATACGAAGTATAAGAATACGCATACGTATAAAAATACGTATAAATACGAAATACGAAAATACGAATACGTATAAAAATACGATGAATAGTAAATACAGTGAATAGGAAAATAATGAATAGTGAAAATATTTAAAATTTACGAACGGACCCAAAATAATTAATTAAGTTTTTCTATGTGTTCTGTTTACCTGAAGAACTACTAGAACTAAAATTTCATTATACAAAGTTCGACGATATAATTAAGTTACAGAATTGTCTTTTTGTTACATTTGAACGAGAAAATAAGAATTTGAGAAAACGAGCTACTTGAATAAAATACTAGGATTGTTCGCCATGTTGCGACTCTTGAAATTCGTAGTTAACGAGGTAGCAGTATATGGGGACTTGGGCTCCCTCCCAGAGTTGCCCAAGGCGATTAACGATCTTGAGATTGCTATTCGGTGCGGAGTATCAACCTCAGGGATGGGGCATACTTGATATTACCGTGAGCCCATATATTAGTAATTCGAAACGCCAGCCCCATCCGGGGGTACCCGTCTCTGGTGATAGTCGAACTTTTTCGTCGGTGATACCTTTTGAATAGCGAATACGTATGATCCTCGATAGGTAGTGTATGCATACATTAGACAAGGGATTGAATCGTCCTTATTACCTTAGGTATCTTTAGCCTGGCAATCATGTCCAAGTTATGTTGGCCCTGCCGGCTACTGCGCGGATTATGTCTGCATGCTTCCGCCTTACTAACGAAGACTCATTAGTCAACGTATGATGAATGCATTTCCTTGTTTGATTGATTATTGTCTGAGTGACTTGATTACCCGAGTATTGAAGTACGACTTATTGAGAATGATTATCTATGAGTGTTGTACATTATGTGATTGGATTTATACTCGTGTTTGAATCATCATGTATCCTTATATATTTTGCTTGCCCACCTGCAATGTGTTTTATTTATTTATTTTATATATTGCATATGTTTTAGAATTGCATGATTGTTCACGACTATGTGTTTATTGAACTGATTACGACTTATGCATATATCTTGATTGCTATGATTTAAGTTTTTATATGTATTACGATGTTATATGAATTGAGATGATGATTAAATTTATATATTGTGTTCTATAAATTGAAATGTTTTAAGTTTTGTTTATCATGTTGTATGAGATTTAAATATCTATATGTGAAAACTGATATTATATGCTAATTGTCCAATTTTATTGAAATAAGGTGTTGCTGGAGTTATACGCATGTAGTGCTGCCAAGTTACTTTTAATCATAGGTTAAATAAAACCAACACTTTGGTTTAGAGGCTGTTGGTTAGAACAGTCACTTCCCGCCTCTGAGCGGGAGATCCTCCTATTTTCAGTTTTTGTCTCCGTTGCAGGCAATTCTCGAGACTCAGGATTATCGGGACGATTAGGATGTTTCGTTTGTTTTATTTGAGAGATTGTAATATATTTGTATCCTATGCCATTTGAATGTAATTTAATTAACATCCGGCATGTATTAGACTTAATTAATTTTCCGCCTTAGTTTAATTAAGTCACGAAAAACCGGGTTGTTACAGAAAAACACTAAAATAAAATTGGACATACTAATAAACGTATCAATATAGAAACTGGAAAACGTTAATAATTAACAACGCTTCAAATAATAAACGAATGTGTTATGTGATCATATCCAACCGAATAAAATACTTAAACGTTTGACGCTGAGACTAGGAGAGTCTAGTCACATGTGATATGTAATATCAAATAAATAATAAACATTGAGTAAGTTAAATAAAAGGTCAAACGCTTGAGCCTCCGATATGAAAACGTCAATCGTAAGTGAAGTGGGGTTAAGATAGTCTTGTAGCGGTCGCCATTGCCGTACAAGATAATGAATATGCCAACTCTTAGTGGGTCAGGCTTTAGGAAATAGTCGTTTTATCCAGAGTTAAGGTGCTCTATGATTAGCATAGCCTATTCTTAAAGTGGATATTAGTGTATGCATACTAGACTAGGGTTTTATTCCCCTATTTCGCTAAAGTTAACAGGGCACCCGTGACCTTGTGGATTCAGGTCGATTATAGCGGTTCTGTCTCCTTGCCGTGTTTCGTTCTTAGTGGGCGCGACACTAGCATTCGTTCTTACCCTGCGTAAAGATTACTTGACGAGATTGTATCTGAAGTTCGAATCATTTCGAACACTAGAAGATGAGATGCAAGTACTATAGTATTCGGCGTGGTTTACGAGTCGAGTAAGTTGCTGCACTATGGTAGTGAGATGCAAGCGACTAGAGTACAATAGCCTACTCAGTGGTCAGGCTCGTAAGCAGTATGTGTTGTTTGTTGTTTGATTAAATGAGAATGAGTGTGTACCATCTTCGAAAACTAAAGACCACAACTTTCTGAAGTGAATCGAGTCTGCATGATGTGTATGATACGATATGTATGTTTGATTGCGATCCGATATCGCCTCGTAATGCCTTTGAATTATTGTGACACTATTGCTATGATTTTATCTGTTATTTGCTTTCATAACTAAATATCATGCTTATATGATTTATCGCTTTAAACCGCATGCTTATTATGACTTATATGTCTTTATATGCTATATGTATTAAGCATGTTTATGTTTTTAGCATAATGTTATGTTTATAAAGCGATAGTAATAAACCAAAGTAATTGAAATCGAGGGTAAGTATGAGCATAGCTAGTCATTGTCCGCTCAGCGGGCACCCCCCCATCAGTTAATTGTGCAGGATAACCGTGGACCAGAAGCTGGATTTTGGACGGGGCCACGAGACGTTTTATGCTTTACCTTTAGTTGCTTTTCGAGAGATATGTAATATATTTAACGCTACTCTTTTAAATTACCGTACTTGGAGTTGTTTTATTCAACTCTTGAACGATGTTGTAACATTTGGGTTTTTATTGTATAGTTAATGACGCTGGTTTAAGACTTAATTAATTTCCGCCTTAGTAATTAAAGTCGACTAAAAACCAGGTTGTTACATTCGGTCACACCTTTAGGGAGGAGGACCAATTTAGGCTAGTTATTTATATTTGGTATAGTATAACTAGACACTTAATATTATGACAAAAGAGTTAGTCAAGAGGAGATAATGTGTGAGACGTATATTAGATACATAGCTAAAGAATTATTATTCTTTTATAGTGATAACTAAATAATAAGAATTTTGTGATATTATGAGTTAGTGATTAACTGTTAATTCATTACATGGGATATTGATCGCTAATAGTGGATTAGTGTATAAATATGATTTATAGGTTAATAAGTGGAGAATATGGTTTAGCTAGTTAAGGTCCAAAGTGACAAATTATATTTTGATATAATTGTTATTTACACTACTTAATTATTAAGTACATTTCATTAGGTTAATTATTCTATTTAAGTGTTAAATGGACTAATTAATATTGAATGGACCCAAATGACTTTGTGTAACACCCCGTGTTTTTGTAACACAATTTTATAAAAGAATTTAATTCCTTAAATTAAATTCATCCTTTTCATTACATTAAAAATGCGACTGAATTTTTTTCGCCAAATAATACTAAATTTACTAAGTCCAAATATAAAAATTTTGAAAAATAAAGTATGTTGTATTATATTCAGAATTCAAAAAGAAACACAATTCAAAATTTTATAAAGGTCAACCATAAAATTTATATCGCCTTTCAAATTTCAAAATAGCTAAGTCATGTTTACTATTCATAAGAATAAAAGTAAAACCTTTTATTCATAGAATTTATTTTTGTACATTTTTGATTTTTGAATAAAAATGCACTCTTATATTTTTCCCGTCTTTGAAATTCAAGTCAACGATTTCAAACACGCAAGTCAAAGTCAAGCCACTTTATTATTTTTTCCAAATTCACGTACCAAAACACCTAACATCAAAAAAATGTAATCATTTTGATTTTTATTAATAAATCATATTATATTAATAACTAATTACTATTTCAATTTGATTTAACTAACACTTTCACTAAAAATCGAAATAATGAGTTACACTAAGCCTAAACTGATAAACTTTTTGACGTTTGAGTATAATGATTTAATTCGATAACATTCAACGAAAAAAATAAGTGTTTCGATCAAATAAGATTTTATTTCAAAGTTTCGAGGAACTAATACCCAATTTTTATTTTGATCACCCTTCAACGTTTTTCTTCATTTTTATTTTCGATCTTACTTCGAACCACTATTTTAAGATCATATATTCTACTTCGAGACTTTTCGCGTGCGCGTAAATCGAAAATTTCAAAAACGAAAAATCGGGATTTGGTCTTGTTGTTTTGGCCGAGATTTTGGACCTCTTGATCCTTGCTTATCCTCTTCCATTCTCTTCTCTTACACAACATGCTCCTACACCTAAATAGCCTAAGACACTTACCATCATGCATGCCTTCATTATGACCATTATTTACACTTAAGTTTAATCTTTATTATATACTAAATACATACAACTTACACACTAGTATACAACTTACAACTACTACTACTACTACATAACATACAAAGCTTACAACTACTACTACTCTACTACTACTACACGCACAAACACAACACACAAACACAACAAATGCACTAAGTCTTTTCTTCTCTAAATAAATTCAATTTCAAGAGCAAAAGCAAGCATGTTTCATGCAACCTCAAGAACACCATTGATCTTCATCTTCTTCTTTACACTTTTCTTCCTAAATCGTTTATTTTCTTGTCTTTAATTCACTTGAGTTCTTAAGACACTTCTCCACCATTTATATTCATTAATCACTACATCTCTTAACTAGTAAATAAACATGAACATAAATCAAAATCATTTAAAATCTTTACATCACCTAAACCTAAACATAAAATACTACTACAACTTTAAATTTTAATTTAGCTAGTTGTAACAACCTGGTTTTTCGAGACTTTAATTAAACTAAGGCGAAAAATTAATTAAGTCTATATATTACAAAACCAGCTGTTATCGTATTACAAACTCCATATACATAATATGAGTTTAAGATAACCAGAGTTATTCGATTACATTCTCTCAAAAAGGAGTACAAAATAAAGGTAAACCATCCCCGGCATTCAATAGCTGTAGTCTCAGGGTACCTGCATTAAACTCTCATCATTTTCTCGCACACTCTTTCGACACATGCAATTCTAAAACAATATGCGATATAAATAATAAATAAGTAGAAATGAAGAGCAAGTAGCAAATAAAACACGTAAGGAATTTATGATGATTCAAACATGAGTATAATTCAATCAAATAATGTACCACACTCACAAATAATCATACTCAATAAATCGTATTCCAATACTCATAACTAAGTCATTCAGACAATCATCAAACAAACAAGGAAATGCATTCAACATGTGATAACTGATGAGTCTTCGTTAGTAAGGCGGAAGCATGCAGACATAATCCGCGCAGAAGCGGTCAGGGCTGAACGAAATCGGACGTGTCTGACAGGCAAAAGATATCTAAGGTAATAAGGACGATTCAATCCCTTGTCTAATGTATGCATACACTACCTATCGAGGATCATACTTATTCGCTATTCAAAAGGTATCACCGACGAAAAAGTTCGACTATCACCAGAGACGGGTACCCCCGGATGGGGCTGGCGTTTCCAATTACTAATATATGGGCCCACGGAAATATCAAGGATGCCCCATCTCTGAGGTTGTATATACCGTGTCGAGTAGCGATCTTAAGATCGTTATTTCGCCTGCAACTCGATAGGAGCCCAAGTCCCCATATACAGCTACCTCGTTAACTTCGAATTTCAAGAGTCGCAACATGGCGAACAATCCAAGTATTTTATTCAGGTAGTTCAATTCTTTTTCTCAATTTCTTACTTCCTCTTTTAATCGTAACATGTATTATTTCTAAAACATAAATATATCGTCGAACTTTATATAATGAAATTTTAGTAACAGCAGTCCTTCAGGTAAAACAGAACACATAGAAAAGCTTAATTATTTATTTTGAGTCCGTTCGTAAATTTTAAATATTTTTCACTATTCATTATTTTACTATTCACCGTATTTACTATTCACCGTATTTATTATTCATCGTATTTACTATTCATCGTATTTACTATTCATCGTATTTTATACGTATTCGTATTTTCGTATTTCGTATTTGTACGTATTTTTATACGTATGCGTATTTTTATACTTCGTATTTTATACGTATGCGTATTTTTATACTTCGTATTTTATTTGTATTTTTATTAAGTACATGTATTATTAGTATTGATTACTTTATTCTTATACTTAGTATACTTACATTTTATACAATTTTCATACTTAGATATTTTACTAAAGTATCAAAATCACTTTTATTTTCTAAGTACAAAATTCTAGTTTTAAAGTCGTTAGGTTCGTTTTGTATTTAGTGATTTGAGAATTTATTTTAAATATAAAACTCGATATAATTTAAGTACAAGATTCTAGTGTCAAAGTTGTTAAGTTCATTTTGTACTTGGTCATTTTAAACAATATTCCAAAAGTAAAACTCGGTTAAATTTAGTCGTATACTTAACTAAAATTTTAGCGGTTTCCTTTTTTAGCGAGGTTGTCGTAGTTCATTTTAAATAGTCCGTTTGTCCATATCCAAATTTAAGCAAAGGTAGTAACACTCGACATTATTCATTTTAATACGTGTAACGTTTATTTTTATCGGTTTCGTTGATTCTTTTTATTAACGATTCATTATACAATCTAATATAATCCTAATTGCAAATCAAATTTAGTGACTAAGTGACAAATTCATTTTGACCAAGATTGACCCATTTTAGACACCAAAACCGTGGCCTCCTTTATATGTAGCTATTTATTTTTTATTTTTTTTTTGTTTTTATTAATAATTCATTGGTTTAACTAATTTAATTTACTTAAGTGATAAAAATAAAAGTGATAAGATTATTTTAGGTCAAAAATCAGCCCAAAACCGTGGCCTTCTATACTTGGTCCATTTTTATTTTCTTTTTCTAATTTATCGGTTTTTGACTTAAGGTTTTTATATACTAGTTATTTAAATTATACTAAAGCGATTTAATTAGTTTACGATTTTCACTAAGTATTTTATTTTATTTATGAATAGTGTTTTCACTCACTTTAAATTTCTAACTTTTATATTTTAATGATTTAGTCTATTTAACTTATATAACTATTATTGTAATTTTTCACCAATGACTTTAAACAAAAATAAAATAAAACTTATAATTATTTTGAATCAAACTAGTCATTTAAATGAAGAACACTTGAATATATGAAGAACTCTAATATTTTTCATATGAACATTTTTTTAACTCAAATTTTATATTATCATTTTATTTTCTCAAATTTTTATAGCAAGTCTAATTTATCTAGACTAATCATAATATGTTATTTAGAAAAATTAAAACTAAAATTTGGTCCATTTTATTTAAAATAGCCGTGTATATGTATATATATTCATGGTTTTTGATTTTTGATTTTTATACTTCTAATTCAATAACTAATTTCCTTTATATCATTTATGCATTTAACATGGGTGATAATTATATACAAACATCAACACACATAAGTAAAATCATTTCTATCACAAGAATAACAACATCATTTCAAGAACACATAAACACTTTAAAACATTTATATTTCATAACAAATTCATTTTTAGTCTAAAACATAAACTAGTTATATTTTCATGTTCATCTTATTACAAGTATTTTAAGCATACAATTTACAAAAATTAAAACGAATAATTAAACCAAAAATAAAGGGGTAAGCCGTGGGTTTTGTATGTGTCACACAAATTCTATTTTTCGATTTTTATCTTCTAATTTAGCATACAATGTTTAGGTGACAATATAAATCATACATGCAATTATAACATCACTTAAGAAAAATAACATGTAGTCAATTACTAGGCGCCTATCACATAAGTGTGCGAGAAGCACCTTAGGTTAGGTTTAAGAGCGAAAAGATCAACAGTTGTCGGGGTCAATGATGTTGTCGAATTGGCTCAAATCGACGCCTCCACCTTGCTCCTCGTCTTTGGTTAGGATTAGTACATAAAAATGAAATAAGCAAGTTAGTAATTTTATTTAAGCAAGACTAACTAAAATGAAAATTTAAAGTGTAGTATCATTTAAATGTTTAAGTGATGTTTTAATTTTTTTATGATTTCGATTTATGTTCATAATTAATTGTATGTAATAAGAGTAAGTGAGTACTAAATATATATGGTGAGGAGTTTATTTAAGTGTGCTAATAAATTTAAGCAAATAAAATGAAAGTTTTAAGGAGGAAAAGAATTAAAGGGGATGAAGATTCAAGGAGTTCTTGAGGTTGTATATGAACTTGGCTTACTTGTGTTCTTGAGATGATTTTATTTAGAGAGAAAAAGAGTAAGTGTTTGAGTTGTGTTTGTGTGTTTTGTGTGTAATGAAATGTGTAGTAATAAAACTTGTATACTAGTAAACTTTGTAGTAAGTTTAATATTTAGAAAGTAATGTTCAATTTAATTAAAATAGGATGTGATGATGAAATAAGCTAGAGTGTAAGAGATTAGACAACTTAGTAAAGTAGAAGAAAAATGGAAGAGGATCATCTTGACCAAGGGCCAAGGAAGTCGGCCACCCACACACACAAGTCCCGATTTTTACGTTTTTGAAATTTTCGATCTACGCGCACGCGAAAAGTCTCGAAATGAAATATATAGTCTTAAAATAATGGTTTGAAGTAAGATCGAAAATAAAAATGAAAATAAACCTCAAAACGAGATCAAAACAAAAATTGGGTACTAGGTCCTCGTAATTTTGATTAAAAATCTTATTTGATCGAAACACTTATTTTTTTCGTTGAATGTTATCGAATTAAATCATTATACTCAAACGTCAAAAAGTTTATCAGTTTAGGCTTAGTGTAACTCATTATTTCGATTTTTGGTGTAAGTGTTAGTTAAATCAAAATGAAATAGTAATTTGATAATAATGTAATATGTTTTGTTAGTAATAATCAAAATGATTAAGCTTTAACTAATTTTATTAGATTTGGATTATGAGTAAGTATAATTGAAAAAGGAATTAGGTGATTTGATCACCTAAGTGGCTCGGCCATTTTGGGTCAACATTGACCTCGATTTGCGTGCCGAAATTTGTCGTTGAGAAATTTGTCGTCGACTCATCATTTGATTTATCGAGTTTGAATATGTAAAAATAAAGTTCAAATTCAAAGTAATTCAAAATGGTTTTAGTTTAGGTGCAATGATAACTTGTAGCGTATTGTTTTAGGAAATAAATGAGCAAGAATGATTAATTATTGATTTCCTAATTATAATTAGCTTAAATTTAACACGGGGTGTTACAATCCTCCCCCCTTAAAGAAGTTTCGTCCCCGAAACTTAAAGTAATCCAGGTGGTTAAGGTTACCTGCATTTGAGCGACTCAGGGTATTTTCTTTCATTGACGCCTCGGTCTCCCACGTTGCTTGTTCAGTCTTCTGTCCCCTCCAGAGAACCTTGACTAAGGGTATCGACTTGCGTCGTAAGAATTTAGTCTCTCTGGCGAGAATTTCCACTGGTCTCTCAGAGTAGAGCATGTTAGGCTCGATGGCGATCACATCGGGCGTAACAATGTGACTCGGGTCGCTTCTGTATCTCCTGAGTTGTGACACATGAAATACATCGTGCACTTTGGATAAGTTTGGCGGTAAGGCGAGTCGGTATGCCACTTCGCCAATTCGTTCAAGTATTTCGTAGGGTCCGATGTATTTTGGGCTAAGCTTTCCCTTTAGCCCGAAGCGTCTAACCCCTTTCATGGGTGACACTTTCAAAAAAACCTTATCTCCACTGTTGAATTCAATAGGTCGACGATGCTCGTTCGCATACTTCTTCTGCCGGTCTTGAGCTGCTTGTAGTCGTTCTCGGATGATCTTGATGTGCTCAATCTGATCTTGTATGACCTGGGGTCCAGTACCCACGTTGTCACTAGCGTCGTCCCAACACACAGGACTGCGACATTTTCTCCCATAGAGTGCTTCAAAAGGAGCTGTGGATACCCATATCCGTACCCTCCCAAACAAAACCCTGTGATGTAACACGGACTTTTATTACGCGTGCTTTAACGTTGACTTAAACGGTTCTAATTAATGTCGAATTCATTTTGAGTCGTTTTAAATGTTAAAATGATTTAGGTCGCTTTACATCGCTTTAAATAAACGTTCATTTTGTCCATTTGGAGTCTAGCTAGGTCCTTGTCCTGCTTCATTTGGCATGAGCTTCGCATTTGCACTACAATTAGTCCTTTTACATTAACAAGGTCTAATTCAGCATTCCTAAATTCCTAAATTTAGGCCCGGTGGCCAAATCTTCCCTTTAGCCCCCTCTTACACAAAATACGGCCTCACGTCTTACCTTATTTCACAAAAACTATGCGAATACACCCTTTTCATTTTTCCGTGTCTCGGGCCCGAAACCGAGCCCAAACCTAGCCTTTGGCCCGCACTCCAAAGCCCTAAACATCAAAATATCTCAGAAATATCCTAGGGGTTTTCTTGGCACGCAAGCTTAAGATCACCACGTAATCTTTCGAAGATATAATTCAACCGAAACTAGGAAACTACACTAAAAACCACACCTTCAAACCGCATAAGCTTATGCGGTTTGGGGAGGCAACCGCATAAGGCTATGCGGTTCCCTGGCTTGTTTTTATCCCCGGATTTCCTATTTCTCCGAGGTTTTTAGTATATATACCCCCCTATACCAGACGTCGAAAGATAACTTTTTCACCCAGCTTTCATAGCATACACACTACAAAACATTCAAAGCCTCAAGCACTCAAATCCTTGAGTTCAACACACCATCCCGTGTTGAATTCATCCTCCTTTTAAGTTCAAGAAGCGAAGCTCTGCCCAGATCTGAAGCGTCAGGACAAGGTAGGTACCGATCCACTTGGATCAAAGCTTTTTCTTATTTTCTATGGACTAACAAAGGGGTCTACACTTTGGCGCCCCCCCCCCCCCCCCCCCCGGCTTTGGCACCCAGCGCGCTTGCACTCCAAGTGTTCTATTTACTTCGGGTACACTCCATATCCGATGACACGCCAAAGTCGCATAAGCAACCGACCTTATAAAATAAACCAATGGACAATTGAACTTTATTTTATTTGCATGCATCTTGCACCCTTCTTATTTTGCATTAAAATCAACTTAAACAATGAATTCGACCTTTAATCAACCGTATTCGTTAACAAGTTAAACATGCTAAACTGAGGGTTTTAATCAATCTTTTGCATCTGCATCTGCATTCTTTTACAAACTTATCGCACTTGTACGTAGCGATAACATTAGCTCAAATATCATCTTACAAGGATTGTTCTAGGTCAGTAGAGGCTATTTTTACATAGGCTTTTCTAAAAGGTTTTCATAAATCATTATTTGAATTAACTCTTTTTCTAAAGTACCCTCACCCCGAATCCAATCTGGTTTCACAACCTTAGATCTAGGGGTGTCGGCGTGCTCCAAAATCTAGGACATGTTTTTAACTTAGAACATGGTAGCAGGTTCCTAATTTCCGCGATAATTAGGTGGCGACTCCATAACAGTTCTTAAAGGTTTTTCCAACTTAATCTTTTTTAACTTTAAAATCCGCCCTTAAGCAAGACGCCGAGTTGGTCCCTCGACGCGGTTCCCGGGTTCCACAGTTTGGCGACTCCGCTGGGGATGTTTTATTTTTAAAACTTAAAACTAGCTTTTTCTTTTTAAAAATAAAGAGGTGAAACTCGAAAGCCTTGAACAATCCAAGTATACATATTTGAGCTATGCACATTCGTTTAGAGTCCATTCCTTTTGGAATCTAGGCACCCTTTGCACCCTCGAGAGGTGGTTCCCACATGCAGGCTTGTCCACTCGATAAAGCACATGCCGGACTAGCTTTCCTCTCGCCCCTCCACGGCTTGCCGTAAACGGCTATCTCGACCGCCCCAGTGCTTCCTTCAGAAAACCTATCGCCCCGGCGTAAGGAAATGAAGGGGTTAAGTATCTGCCAAAGCGTACTCGAGGTAGTTGGAGGTGTACCCGACTAACTCTTTTTCACCCCTTTTGAGTCATACGTACAAGTTCGAGGCTATGCACTCCATGGTCTTTTTCAAAATAAGCATTTGCATTCATATCTTCGAAAACTCGCATAAACTTTTCAAAGATAAATGAACCTAACATCTAACAAACTAACACTTTTCAAACAAAACTATCGCGAATTTTTGAAACAAGCTTTCTCAAAATTCTCCTTTTTCACTAACAAGCAAAAACCCGAGCAAGGATTAAAACCCGAGCTCGCGGATTTCAATCCTCTAGGTCACACGGCCTAGACTCTGTTTTAACATCCTCGACCCGACTTGCTCGAGCCGAATCCTTCTTCTTTTACACATCCGACTCGAGCTCACCTCGGCAAATCGCCGATACTAGTTCGACGGGTGCAAATGCAAAACGTTTTAACATCGAGGCGAGATGTGCGCACACATCCTCGTTTCAAAAACTTCCTTTAGCTAAAACCTTTTCGAAAATCTCCTCTTTTCAAAACATAAAAGGTCTTTCTAAACAAAGAAATGTGCTAAAATGAATGCTTAAAAATGAATGTGAGTCTAGTGGGTCGAGTCGTGTCACTAATATACGAAGTGAAATGCAGGCCTCAGCTGAATACTCACCATGAATCGCATCATCACCCCTCGCTTCAAACGCTCCTCAAAGGTGGCTAACCTCAATAGACTGAGAACTCTCCGTGACCGTGTGAATCAGCTCACCAAAGACATTGACAACTTGAAGGCCTTGCATCAACTTGAAGTTGCACGCTTAGAGCAACGCTCCAAGGCCGACAAGCATGTCTCCCTTCATACTCTCATCACCCAACACCAAAGAGATGGGGAAGACTTTACCCAATACCTTGCCCGAAGGAGAAAATTACTTGCCCAAGTTCCAAACCCTCCACACGAGGACGAGCTCATATACACATTTCTCGGTAGCTTACGACCCGAGTGGCAAAGACACTTTGATTACGGCGACACCGAGAATTTCGAAGAACTCATTGAAATCGGCATCGGAGCCCAAAGCAACCCCACAATTTTATGACAAACCTGCAATCTTCCTCGGGTCAGCACCCGTCATAGATTGCTCCTACTTGGTCACACCCACCAACAACCAAATCAATGGGGTTTGGTTCAGTGATGACGAAGACGAAGAGTGGCCGCCCACTAACAAAACGGTAGCTCAACTCTCAACTGCTCCTTCCTCGAATAAAAACAAAAAGAACAAGAAGGGGAAGAAAAAGAAGGGCAAACAGCCCGAAAACAAAGATCAAAAAGAAAAGGGCGAGCAGCCCGAGAAGGAAAACCAAGACGAGGTTTCACACCTCACACGCTCTGGTCGTCCTTATCAGAATATCTTTACAGATGAGCACGCCAGAAAAGCAATTGCGGCTGAGAAAGGCAAGGCCGTAGCCCAAGAGGATACTCCCTCTACAAGTACACCCTCCACAATAATTCCTCCACCAAACACGAGTGAGGTGCTTCAGAAGCAACTCGCTCGCACAAAAGCCGATGTTTCCATCTGAGCCCTTTTACGAGACTCGGCGGAACATAGGAATGCATTCATTCGCGCTCTACAAATAGCATGCGCAGACGCTGAGATCTCTCCAGATCAAATAGTCAGCAATGTCACAAGGGATTGGTTACCAGGAGCTATCACCTTCTCAAATGATGATCTCCCCGCATTCGGACCAAACCACAACGTCGCTCTATACATTAGCGTAGAGTGTATGAAGAAAACTTTGCCCGTGTCCCTTGTTGACAACGGATCTGCAGTCAATATTCTACCATTGGCCACCGCACATCGCCTCGGCCTATCCGATAAAGACTTCACCCCGAGTATGGACGGAGTCAAAGCTTTCGACGGAACCCGACGTCACGTGAAAGGAACCATTTCTCTTCACGTACGCAGCGGTCCCATAGAAAGAAAAGTCGAGTTTCAAGTCATCGACATGACCCCTTCCTATAACATACTCCTGGGGCGACCGTGGATTCACTCCACCAAAGCCGTAACTTCCACTCTACATCAAAAGGTTAAGATCCCTCTCAACGAGGAGATCATAACCTTGAAGGCCTCAAATTTCCGAGCCCTTTTCGATACACCAAAAGAGCCCAATTCTGCGGAAATTGTGGCTGAACGCGTGGAAGACTTATGCGGTTTCGACTTTGAGGTCGGCGCTATCACACGCACACCAATCAAAACCTACAAACCTTTCAAAACAAAAAACAACAACAGCCTTTGGCTCACCATGGGTTTAGGCTATAAACCCAAGAACGACGACCAGGAGAAGATGGTTAAGCAAATCCAAAGGCGAAGGTCAACCCATAAGGTCACCCTACGATCTTACATCCTCGACCTAAACGGATATTTCACCCCCGGAGGAACGGTCGACGGGAATACCTCCCTTCGAGACATCATCCATTCATCCGAAGCTTGTTTCTCTAGTGAGGCCGAGCCCAACACACTCAAGGCCTCACCGAGCACCAAAAACGAAGAGATCGTCTCCACAATCATGCGAGACCGTCACTTCGATCCTAACTTACTCATAGCCGACGCCACCGACAAAACCCTCAACGGATGGTATAAGACGCTGAAATGGACCGATGCACAAGGTCACCACTTCCAGCTTATCACCGGTGAAGGACCACTCTTCGACCATGTCACTAATCTCAAAGACAAGGACGAGAGTGATTCAAACGCAAGCAACTCAAACAACTCAAGCAACTCAAGCAGCTCAAGCAGCTCCAGCGGCACAGAAGACGATGAAGAAGAAGAAGAAATTCTTTTAGATTCTAATGCTCTTAGTGTCGGGTCATCTGTCGACCCATCTATCCTAGACTCTAGCTTTAGCTTAGATTTCCTTTTTCACGGAGGCTAGCTCCAAGCAATTTTCTGATTTGCCGAATAATTCTCTTCAAAATAATGAAATGAATAAATTTGCTTACGTCTTCTCTCAAGCTAAAACGAATAACAAAATACAAACAAACAAAAATCAACAAGCAACAAACAAAACACAATACAAAAGACACTAACTCATGCGAAAATGAACAAACAAATGAATCATTAAACAAATACATTGCAAACATCGTGCACCCAAAAACACAAGACCCTATCATCGAGGAAACCATAACCATAAACGTGGGAACCCCCGAAGAACCAAGGGAACTACAACTAGGTGCCTCACTAGACGAAAACGAGCGCACCCAATTCACACAACTTCTGAGCGAATTCAAGGACGTATTCGCTTGGTCATACAAAGACATGCCCTAATTGAGCGAAGCATCGCCGAGCAATCGCATCCCCATTAAACCCTAAGCATAAACCCATCAAGCAAAAGCTTAGAAGACTACGTCCCGAATGGTCCCTTATGGTCAAGGAAGAAATCGAAAAACAACTACAAGCCGGTTTCATCCAAGTCATCGAATATCCTGAATGGGTCTCAAACATGGTCCCAGTCTTGAAAAAGAATGGCAAAATTCGAGTATGCGTTGACTTTCGCGACTTGAACAAAGCTAGTCCCAAAGATGACTTTCCATTACCCCATGTGGACGTCCTAGTCGACAACACCGCCGATCACGCCCTCCTATCCTTCATGGACGGCTACGCAGGTTACAACCAAATCAAAATGTCACTCGAAGACATGGCAAAGACGGCCTTCATTACACCGTGGGGCACATACTGCTACACGGTCATGCCTTTCGGCCTAATCAATGCCGGCGCAACATACCAACGCACCGCCACAACCCTCTTACATGACATGATGTACAAAGAAGTCGAAGTTTACGTCGACGATATGATCGTGAAGTCAAAAGAGAGGAGTGGTCATATCACTAACCTCCGCAAGTTCTTCACTCGCCTACGACAATACAAAATGCACCTCAATCCCCAAAAATGTACTTTTGGAGTCAAGTCCGGTAAACTACTAGGACACGTAGTGAGCCAAAGAGGCATCGAGGTCGACCCCTCGAAAGTCAAAGCAATTCTAGAAATGCAACCCCCGAAGAACCTCGACGAAATTCGAAGCTTCTTGGGCCAAATCCAATACATCTCACGCTTCATTAGCAAACTCACCATGATATATGTGAACCAGTTTTCAAGAAACTCAAAAAAACCGACCACGTTGAATGGGACGAAGAATGTCAAAAAGCATTTGACAAGGTCAAGGAATTGCTAACTAACCCACCAGTTCTACGACCACCCCAAAAGGATTTACCACTATCCTTATACCTTACAACAACCCCTACCGCCATGGGCGCCATGCTCGCTCAAGAGATAAACGGCGAAGAACACGCAATCTACTACATTAGCAAGAAATTTCTCGATTACGAAACTCGATATTCACCCGTCGAGAAGAGCTGTCTAGCATTGGTATGGTCATCCAAAAAACTCCGTCACTATATGCTAGCACACCAAACGAAGGTCTACTCAAAAATGGACCCCGTAAAATACCTTTTCGAGAAACCTGTGCCTAACGGACGAATGGCCAGATGGACATTGCTCCTAGCCGAATTCGACCTTAAGTACATACCCCTCAAAGCAATCAAGGGACGAGCAGTCTCCGATTTCCTAGCTGAAAACGCAATCAACGAAGAACCAATCATCGACACAACATCCCTTCCAGACGATGGGATTTACAACATCAACCAAGAACAATGGGAGTTATACTTCGACGGCTCCTCCAACTATCGAGGATGTGGAGTAGGAATACTTCTCATATCCCCGAATGGTGAACACACCCCCTTATCCATCAAACTAGATTTTGACGTTACAAACAACGCCGCAGAATACGAAGCATGCTTGCACGGTCTCCAAGCAGCGCTTGTACTCAACGCCCGCAATATAAGAGTCTATGGGGACTCCTCCCTCATAATCAACCAAGTATCCGGAGCATGGAAGATACTTAATGAAAACCTAGCATTATACCAAAACAAAATACAAGAGCTCATAAACGAATTCTATCACGTAGAATTCATACACCTCCCGCGCGAAGAAAACCAATTCGCCGACGCGTTATCCAAGCTCGCGTCACTAATCAACATACCCCCGGGAATGGCAACACTACTCAAAAAGACGCCTCAAGGTACACTACTCTTGTGCGTCGACCACAAAAAGGGACACGAGATCATGTCCCAAGTACACGATGGCGAGTGCGGACCACACATGAACGCACGAGCCATGTGCAAACAAATCATAAGGCTAGGATGGTACTGGACAACCATGGAAGCCGACTGCGCAAAGTATGTCAAACATTGCCATAATTGCCAAATTTTTGCAAACGTACAACACATCCCTCCTTCACCACTATACAGTTTAACCTCGCCATGGCCTTTCTCAACCTGGGGAATTGACGTCATAGGCAAAGTTCAACCCGTGGGAGCAGGAGGACACTGCTTCATCCTCGTGGCCATCGATTATTTCACCAAATGGGTCGAAGCCGCATCATACCGCACGCTAGGCACAAAAGAGGTTGCAAAATTGATACAAAACAACATCATTTGTCGCTATGGCATACCCCACGAATTCATAAGCGACCAAGGCACACACTTCCAAGGAGAAGTTGAGCCACTTCTCCTCAAATACAAGATACAACGACATAAATCATCACCCTACCGACCACAAACTAACGGCGCGGTCGAGGCAAAGAAACAAACCGCTGCTTTGATCCTCAAAAGATGATCGACACCTGCCACGACTGGCCCAACAAAATCCCATTTGCATTATGGGGATACCGCACAACCATCCGCACACCCAAAGGCATGACACCCTATTTCCTAACCTACGGGATGGAAGCCGTCCAACCTGTAGAAATCGAGATGCAATCCCTTCGAATTCTCACGGAAGCAGACATTTCTGAAGCCGAATGGGCACGCGAACGATACGAAAAACTCATCCTTTTAGACGAAAGACGGTTACATTCACTAAGTACAGTCCGAATGTACCAATCTCGCTTACAACGTGCCTACAACAAACGGGTCAAGCCACGAAACATCAAAGTGGGTGACCTAGTACTCAAATCAGTCCGAGCACCATTACCAGTCGACCCAAGAGGAAAATTCAAACCCAATTGGGCCGGACCGTACTTGGTCAAGGAAATCCTCCCTGGAGGAGCCGTGAAACTAACTGACCTCGACGGTCAGGACTTCCGATTACCAACAAATCTTGATCAACTCAAAAAATACTACCCCTAAACACAAACAACTTTGCAATGCATTTCTAAACAAAACTCACTCTCGCATGGGTGAACTACGCTCGGTTTGATTCCACGCACTGTGGATACGTAGGCAGCTTTGCAAAGAGCTCAACCGAATCACACGAACTACGCCGGTTTGATTCCGTGAAACGCGGATACGTAGGCAGCTTGTCAAAAGCGCAACCGAACTTCCTAGCACGCACGCCCAAAGCTTAAAAAGGTCAAGGGCGATGCATTCACAAAAAGACACGCTCAAAGCTTAAGAAAGTCGAGAGCACAGTCAACACAAAATAAAACAAAAGAGTCCAAAGCTTAAAAAGGTCGAGGACTTAAGGACAAGACAAATTAAACAAACAAATCCAAAGCTTAAAAAGGTCGAGGATTTTAAGACAAAACACGAATGTTCGAAGCTTAAAAAGGTCGAGAACATTTCAAAGCAAAACAAAAGAAAGCAACGAGACAAGGCAAAAGCAAATTAATTCTATTTTATTACTTTATTTAGAATTTTTCGCAATTTAGAAATGAGCTAGGAACAAGCCTCCTTAGCCCTTTATTCAGATCTAAAACATGTATTTAAATAAAGGAAATGTTCTAAACAAAACAAAGCAAACTACTCAAGTCATCTTCTGACGCTTCGGTTTAGCCTCTTCATCTTCAAGGGGCCGATCCGCCACAATCTTCGAACTAAGAACGGGAATAGATCTCTCAAAACACAGGGGCTCGATCGGATCCTCGTCTGCTCATTCGGGGCTCCTCGATCCTTGGCCCTAGGCGATCTTTAACAGTCACCTTCGGTCCAAGCCTTTCCCGCGCCGGTCTCGAAGTAGAAGCATCCACACCAACAGCACAAAGATCACCATAGTCCCTCCTTTCGCGCACCACCTCATACGCCAAGGAGGGCCTTGGCCCATTCTTTTCCCTCCTCCTTTGATTCTCCCGTTCCTGAGGATCATTGGAACGGTACCATCGTGTATAGAAGTCCGTAACACGACTAGACTCTATATGCTCCGGAACAGCCCAAGTAATACGGTCCGACCATCCTCGGATCCAAGCATCGATCATTTGGTTGTTTAGCACAACAACCCCTCCAACCTGAGTATCCTGCTCGGGTATGGTCTGAGCAAGCCCGATTTGCCTCTTCAAGCGCAGAGGATGAATCCACACCCCTCGTTCAAACCCGCACAACATCAACCCACGAGCCGCATTCGCAACAGACGGCGCCGTAATCGCCGTAATACCCCACCAAGACACATACCAACGAATGGAGCTCTCCTTCACGAACCCCCGGTAGTAGTTTAGCGAACGCTCCCGAAGGTCAGCCCATTCCATCTTTCGCGACGTTGTCGCCGCAGCCTTGAAGACACCACCAAGGGGGAGAGCTTTATACACACTTAGCCTCTCCATGAGCCAAATGTTGAGAATCCGAGCGCAACCCTTGTACGAGCTCAGACGATTAGCACAACGGTCGTCTAAGCCCAGTATGGTCTCCGCTAGGATCAACGCAGAAGGATCATATCCCCTTTCCATCTCTTCGACAACACGAGCATACCTCGCGTTTCCGAACACTCCATCTGGCATGGACCCCGCAAAAGCATACCGATGAACCAAACAAAAAGCAAGGGCCCTCCGCCTAGAACGGTCCGAAATACTAGTATCAACTTTATTTATCGTTGACACAAGAGAAGCATGTTTACCTTGCCTCCCTCAAACAAACCTGCAGCCTGAGCATTTGTCATCGCAAGGAAGTTTCGCAACATCCCGTTATAACAAAGCTCACTCCTTACAACCACAGGAGTAGTCCGTTTCGACCACCCCGCAATAGCCGCAAACTCCTCTATCAAAGGACACACCTCTCCCCCGGGAAACCTAAACACATGCAAGCTAGGATCCCAATAATCTAAGCACGCATCCAGGAAGTCAAGATCGACTTTCATTTGGCGAAAGCCAATGAAAACACCCGCACCATCATCATACACCGCCTTCTTCATCGCCGGACTTAGTGAGGAAGTCCACCTCTTCAAAAGAGCATCAAAATGCTCCACCATTTTCTTGAAAACAAAAAACTTTAATAAATATACCTAATATATTTATGAAAGCAAAAACATGTACTAAAAGAAAAGAAAAGAAGTAATTGTGAATGAGGATTATGGCACGCACCCCCCCTCCTTATATACAAAACCTAAGCACTAATATGGAAACTCAAGATATTACCAGTACACGCCAAACCGCATAGATAGCCCTATGCGGTTGAGACTTCAAACCGCATAAGCCTATGCGGTTTGACCCCTCAACCGCATAAGGCTATGCGGTTCAAGGGGCGGGTTTTTCTCGCAACTTTCCTAATTTCGTCTTTCCTAAAACGCCACAATCTACACTAGGCTACGACATCCTCTTGTTGTTCCCCATGCAGCAACATTACACTTCACTTTAGCAAATACGATTCACACCACGAGTCAAAACATAACATTTTCGACATTCATGCAAGCTCATTTTGCACTTAAAATGAACTTTTTGTAAACGCATTCTCACAATCTAAAATCAACATCAATGCATCCCACTCGGAAATCATTTCATTTTTCAAACAAGCTTACCAAACAGGTTCACAACTACAATCAAGTTCAAAGTTCAAGCTACAACGACATGTAAACAAAGGTTCATACAATCTTTATTACACAAGTTCACTCAGGATGACAACGACGATACTCGTCGAACTCGCGCTGACCAATCTGCTGCCTCACCGGCTCGACACAACCGAAAGCAAATTGCTCGGCCAAGACAAGCCATCCTCCACCTGTTGGCTATCCGCCATAGCTTCTTATGAGCCTCCTTAGCCACCTGTGATACACAACACAAACACATTTCACATTTTTCTCCATTTTGCTTTAATTTCACTCAAATTAAGCCAAACTTAGGGGGAAATTCAAAAACAAAGCACATTCTCTTCATTTTGCCTTAATTCCACTTAAATTAAGCCAAACTTCGGGGGAAATTTCAAAACAACAGCAATCAACCCCACTTTGCCTTACTTTCACTCAAATTAAGTCAAACTCGAGGGGGTAACACAAAAACACGCATCTCACTAGTTTGATCATCGCCATGTTTCATACCTCGATCAAACTGGGGGCTCACCCACATATACAACGACAAAGATACATACCTTCTTCACCCTGCCCGTCCAGCTGTCCATGCCCGCGTCAGTGGTCACCGGCAAGTACGTCGGCAAAGTGAAGGTACGACGCATACTCGACTCGTCGTACTCAACGGTGGTAGGAAAGTCACCAGGCTGCTCCGCCATCTCGGGATCAAATTCCTACAAAACAAGTTCAAAACGCACACGTCAGGGAAATTTTTCGCAAAAATTACCTTACGCACCCTCAAACGGAGCAAGCATACCTCAATCGGCCCACAAGCAAGCCGAGACTGAGCAAACTGGCCATAGTCTTCCCCAGGACAGAGAAGACTAACCGACTCTCCTTCCCCGTACAACGCCATCCGATCCTGAGCGGAAACCCCTCGCTCAAACAGGACCCTCAGCGGGTCCCTAGGCACCACCGGAGCTGGCCACCCTGCCTGAAAGACCAAACGCTCCCCAAGATATCAAACCGGCCCATACGGCGTCGCCAAGTACAGACGCTGGGTCTCCCGCACCGCAAACCGCGCCCCGATGCCTTCAGGAATGCCCGCATACTGGCCCCACGGGAATGGCACGAACTACAAGCACAAAAATAAAAACAAACACTCATAAATACAATCATTTTAAGTACACTCTATTTAAAATGGTTCAAGCACAAACCTGATCAAACTGCATCCGGTTCAGACGGTCCCGAACCTCGTCATACGACCAGTTAATCGCCGCACGGTTGCACGTACCCCAAGTACGCACCGCCGGATATACCCGCGGAATCGTCACAGCATGCGGAGGCAGCAGAAAAGGAAAATGGCTAAGAATCCACGACTGCACACACAAGAAACAAAAACACGTTACAAAGACAACAAAAACAAACAACAGTGCATCTAAAACAAAAAAAAAATCAACACGTACCTCCATCAAGAATCCAGGCGAGACTAAGGATAGTCGCGACCCTCGATCCATGACCCGTGGCCTCACGGCATCCATGCAGAAACGAATGCACAAACCCAGAGACGGCGTCACCCAGTCAAACGTCCCAATTGCACTCCAATCCAGGAGATGCATAAGGACCGACGTCGACGCCCGCTCACCCTTATCGCCGAATTACACGACGCTGACAAACCACCACAGCCACATACGAGCATTCTGCTCGTCACTCCACTCCGAGGGGCCATGCTCGGTCTTCCCCTCAAAGTACTCCAAGATGTAGCTCGTCTTGAAAGTGTAAGGTGGAGCACCCACACAAATCACCTCCAAACCACCGCCAATCGCGGCAGTCACAACCTCGTCCACAACGGACGGCGCAAACTCGAAGCTCATGTCACGGTCTCCGAACGGCAGCCCCGTTATGACTGCATACTCAGACAAGGTAATGCCGGCCTCAAAGCCGGGCATATGGAACGTCGTCGTGGTGTCCCGATACTGTCTAAGAAGGCACGATCAACATCGGGTTCGTCTGCTTCTTCCTTGCAATCTCCCTCCAATGGCCGACCAACGGGCCAAAAGCACTACGCAGCACCCAAGCTTGCGCTCTCGGCGAAAGCTTCTCCTCAAAAGCACACATCACGGACGAGACGCCCGAGAAAGTCCTCATCGAACCTTTCGGCCAACCCATCGTCGCTCGATAGGAAACGTGTCTCTCCGGAGCAAGTAGAAGGTTATGGCCATCCCAACCCTTGGCGAAGGCCCTGTTCACGCGTGATTTTCGCGGCCTAGAGCTACTCGCTCTAGGCGCAGCCTCCTCAGCCTCCTCCTCGACATCCATCCCAGCCTCTATCTCGTCAACTAAAGCAAGCGCATCCGCCTCCTCCTCCTCAGGATCAGGCACAGGGACATTCCTCCCGCGACCTCTACCTCGTGACTGACCACGTGTCATGCGCAAGTCACGAGGGTCAGCATCCCTCTCACTACGCGTACGCCTCAAACCACTCGAGCTAGAGGCTCCCTCAGTCCTCGAGCTAGTACTCTTACGAGATCTTGATCTCGTAACACGACTAGAATCCTCTCCTGCAACCAAATACAACCAATACATACAACTATGACACATGCAAGCATACAGCTTGGCATACGCACACACAAATACTCGCAAATAATACGCACATAATACATATACATCCCTTAACACATTACGCTATACGCCCTACAGAGCATTTTTAGGCCTAATTCACAATTAAGCCGAAAACCGTTCTCTGCACCTCAAAATTGCAACTTTATGGTTTCTATGCGCCATAATAGTCCCCAACAACAACCCATTACAAGCAATTGCATTTTGGTCACTCCGATCAAAAACCCCCAATTCGCCTTAATTACTCCGTATAACTACGACTTAAGACGGCGATTTGAAAGCCTTAGCTCGACATTTTCGCAAAACTAACGCTATAGGCATGCTATACACGCTATGGGCATCCTACACCAAAGTTTAATTGAAATTCCGGGTCGGAAAATTCGGGTTCGTTTTCGGGCCCGAAACCTAATTTGGACGTTTTTCACACAAAGATGGTCTAAATCACAATCAATTCACACATACACGTTCACATGGCATAATGCAACACAATGACGTCAATTTCAAGCATCCAAACGGCAAATTTCAAGCAAAACTCAGGTTTTCATGCAAAACCCGTCTTTTCAACATTTCAAGGCAAAACTAGCTAATTACAACGACAAATAACGTAAAAGCAAGTTAAAATGGAGCATTACCTGGTTCCATAGCAAGGCAACGCAAGAAAAACGAGCGAAAACGGTTGAGAAATCGAAAAATGGTGTTTTTGTAGTTTAGAAACCGAAAATGAGTAATGAAGCATGATTACGGTGTACTCAAGCTTTATACAGCTCTCCCAGCCAAAGGGTCAAACCGCATAGCCTTATGCGGTTTGCCCTGGCAACCGCATAAGGCTATGCTGTTCCTGCCCTTGGTTTTTCTCGGTTTTTTTTTCTCGTTTTACGCCTACTTTTGAATGCCTAACTCATCCTGGCCCTAATACAACTCCAAGTACGTCCCGTGCTTGGGTTAAGGCGTCACCTACAGTCCGCCTTACGCGTATATTAAGCATTTAATGTACTGCATGTATGTATACACGAACGCTCTTCACGAGCATTACATCATTTTCCCCTCAACGGAAGGCAACCATATGCAATTACGACTACATCGACACTCCTCGGCGAGCCCAAGCACAAGCACTCTGCAGTATACACCTAACTCCAAGCATTTCACTCTACATAGACACTCCTCGACGAGTTCAAGCATTACACGAACGCTCTTTCACGAGACCTACACCTACATAAGCACCCCTACTCAATTATACACCTCACGCATACCCAAACATCTTACAAGCACCTGCACTCCTGCACTTTAGCCCCTTTCACATTTCAACACATGCAATACGAAGACGTTACAAGCGGCAGCCCCAGGCATCCGACGACACCAAGCATATACAAAGGCAACGACAGTACGACAAGCACGACGAAGACATTCAAAGAAAGCCACAGTTCTTATAACATGCGCGGACCGCCAAGTCCTTAAAATGAGCACGCCCCTCCCCGATCAGCCCGGTTCGAAGTCCTCGTCTCACCCATGGACACATGCTTCGTTCCGATTGGTATGTCGAGGCGTGAATGGTCCGGATATGGTCGTGGAGTTTGACTAGCACTCTAGTCCGAGCTCAGTCAAACTGGGGGCTCTGTGGATACCCATATCCGTACCCTCCCAAACAAAACCCTGTGATGTAACACGGACTTTTATTACGCATGTTTTAACGTTGACTTAAACTGTTCTAATTAATGTCGAATTCATTTTGAGTCGTTTTAAATGTTAAAATGATTTAGGTCGCTTTACATCGCTTTAAATAAACGTTCATTTTGTCCATTTGGAGTCTAGCTAGGTCCTTGTCCTGCTTCATTTGGCATGAGCTTCGCATTTGCACTACAATTAGTCCTTTTACATTAACAAGGTCTAATTCAGCATTCCTAAATTCCTAAATTTAGGCCCGGTGGCCAGATCTTCCCTTTAGCCCCCTCTTACACAAAATACGGCCTCACGTCTTACCTTATTTCACAAAAACTATGCGAATACACCCTTTTCATTTTTCCGGGTCTCGGGCCCGAAACCGAGCCCAAACCCAGCCTTTGGCCCGCACTTCAAAGCCCTAAACATCAAAATATCTCAGAAATATCCTAGGGGTTTTCTTGGCACGCAAGCTTAAGATCACCACGTAATCTTTCGAAGATATAATTCAACCGAAACTAGGAAACTACACTAAAAACCACACCTTCAAACCGCATAAGCTTATGCGGTTTGGGGAGGCAACCGCATAAGGCTATGCGGTTCCCTGGCTTGTTTTTATCCCCGGATTTCCTATTTCTCCGAGGTTTTTAGTATATATACCCCCCTATACCAGACCTCGAAAGATAACTTTTTCACCCAGCTTTCATAGCATACACACTACAAAACATTCAAAGCCTCAAGCACTCAAATCCTTGAGTTCAACACACCATCCCGTGTTGAATTCATCCTCCTTTTAAGTTCAAGAAGCGAAGCTCTGCCCAGATCTGAAGCGTCAGGACAAGGTAGGTACCGATCCACTTGGATCAAAGCTTTTTCTTATTTTCTATGGACTAACAAAGGGGTCTAAACTTTAGCCCAGGCTTTGGCACCCAGTAGCTTGCACTCCAAGTGTTCTATTTAGTTCGGGTACACTCCATATCCGATGACACGCCAAAGTCGCATAAGCAACCGACCTTATAAAATAAACCAATGGACAATTGAACTTTATTTTATTTGCATGCATCTTGCACCCTTCTTATTTTGCATTAAAATCAACTTAAACAATGAATTCGACCTTTAACTGAACCGTATTCGTTAACAAGTTAAACATGCTAAAGCGAGGGTTTTAATCAATCTTTTTGCATCTGCAGATCTGCATTCTTTTACAAACTTATCGCACTTGTACGTGGCGATAACATTAGCTCAAATATCATCTTACAAGGATTGTTCTAGGTCAGTAGAGGCTATTTTTACATAGGCTTTTCTAAAAGGTTTTCATAAATCATTATTTGAATTAACTCTTTTTCTAAAGTACCCTCACCCCGAATCCAATCTGGTTTCACAACCTTAGATCTAGGGGTGTCGGCGTGCTCCAAAATCTAGGACATGTTTTTAACTTAGAACATGGTAGCAGGTTCCTAATTTCCGCGATAATTAGGTGGCGACTCCATAACAGTTCTTAAAGGTTTTTCCAACTTAATCTTTTTTAACTTTAAAATCCGCCCTTAAGCAAGACGCCGAGTTGGGCCCCTCGACGCGGTTCCCGGGTTCCACAGGAGCACACCCCAAACTAGCGTGATGACTATTGTTGTATGAGAATTCAACGAGAGGTAGGCTCTTTTCCCAGTTCACGTTGAATTCCATCGTGCACGCTCTCAACATGTCTTCCAATTATGCGGATAGTTCGCTCTGTCTGACCATCGATTCTTTGGATGAAAAGTCAGACTCATCTTCAATTTACTACCCAAAGCCTCTTGCAATTTCTTCCAAAAATGCGATGTAAATCTTGCGTCCCTGTCCGATATAATGTCGAGGGGGACGCCATGAAGTCGTATTATCTCCTTCTCGTAAGCTTTGGCTAGTTCCTCTAATCCCCAAGTCTCCTTGATTGGAACAAAATGAGCCGCTTTAGTTAGACGATCCACAATAACCCATATCGCATCCTTGCCGCCTGATGTCCTTGGTAATCCCATGATAAAATCCATCGATATGGAATCCCACTTTCCTTGGGGGATTTCCAAAGGTTGGAGCAGTCCTCCTGGCCTCTGGTGTTCAAATTTTACTTTCTGGCAAATTATACATCTTGCCACGTACTCGGCGATCTCCACCTTCATCCTTATCCACCAGAAACGCAATTTCAGGTCCTTGTACATCTTATCTGAGCCAGGATGTACTGAGTAGCGGGTGCTATGTGCCTCATCGAGAATTTTGCGTTTCAAGTCTTCATTATCAGGTATGCACCACCTGCCGTTGAAGCGTAGACTCCCGTCAGTGTAAATCTCAAACCCTTCTGTTCCTTCTGATGGAATCCTTTCTCTGATCTCTAACAATGCCGGGTCTTCCCACTGTAGTGCCCGAATGTCATGAAATATATCTGGTTCTACCACCATTGCATTCAGGTCAGTGTCATCCGATTGTACCAGGTCTAAACTTAGTCTCTTCAGATCCTGGACGATGTCTGAGGGAATTTCCCAAATGTTGTTCAGAGTATGTATTGTCTTACGACTCAGTGCGTCGGCAACTACATTAGCCTTTCCCTCGTGGTATAATAACTCAATCTTGTAATCCTTGATCAGTTCCAACCATCTTCGCTGTCTCATGTTCAATTCCCTCTGGGTAAAGATGTACTTCAAACTCTTATGATCAGTGTAGAATTTGATGCTGACCCCGTAGAGATAGTGACGCCAAATCTTCAGTGCAAACACGACCGCAGCAAGTTCTAGGTCGTGAGTTGGGTAATTTCTTTCATGCACTTTAAGTTGTCTGGATGCGTACGCTATTACCTTCCCTTGTTGCATCAGAACGCAACCCAAACCATTCAATGACGCCATCAGTACACTTCATATTCATCCCCATCTGTTGGCAAGGTTAAAACTGGTGCCGTAGTAAGCCTTTTCTTAAGTTCTTGGAACGCTCTTTCACAATCGTCGCTCCATAAGAACTTTGATTCCTTTTGTAGTAGTTTAGTCATCGGGCGGGCTATTTTTGAGAAGTCAGGAACAAATCTTATATAATAGCCAGCCAATCCTAGGAAACTTCTGACTTCAGTGACCGTTTTTGGTGCTACCCATTCCTTGACAGCTTCAATTTTGGCTGGATCCACCATTACTCCTTCCTTGGAGATTACGTGGCCTAGGAATGCCACTTGGTCTAGCCAAAATTCACACTTTGAAAATTTAGCATACCACTTATGATTTCTCAAGATGCTCAGGATAATGTGTAGGTGTTCTGCGTGTTCCTCTTTATTCTTGGAGTAGATCAGGATGTCGTCAATGAACACGACAACACAGATGTCGAGGTATTCGTGAAAAGTCCTGTTCATTTGATCCATGAACACTGCTGGAGCGTTGGTAGGGCCGAACGACATTACTTTGAACTCGTAATGTCCGTACCTTGATCTGAATGCAGTCTTTTGTATATCTTCCTTACGGACCGCGATCTGATGGTATCCTGACCTCAGGTCAATTTTGGAGAAAACTCCTGCTCCTTTGAGCTGGTCAAAGAGATCGTCTATCCTAGGCAGAGGATAACGATTCTTGATCGTCACTTTGTTCAGTTCTCTGTAATCGATGCAGAGCCTCATGCTCCCATCCTTCTTCTTTACAAAGAGTACCGGTGCACCCCAGGGTGAAACACTCGGCCTTATAAAACCTAACTCAATCATCTCCTCCAATTGTTTCTTGAGTTCCTGGAGTTCGACAGGCGCCATTCTGTATGGTGCCTTTGATATAGGTGAAGTACCGGGTATAAGGTCGATAGAGAATTCGACGTCTCGTTCAGGAGGCATACCTGGTAATACGTCTGGAAAAACGTCAGGATACTCGTTTACGATCGGAATGTCCTCGATGCGTAAGTCATCCTCAACCTTGGTAATGCTGCAAAAATACACCTGGTGTCCCTTTCTCTCCATACTCTGAAGTTTCAAAGATGGACACTAGTTTCACTCCCCCTTTCCTCTTCAAACTCTGATATGATACCTCCTTCCCTTGGTTAGTTTTCAAAGTGATCTTCTGGTCGTGGCATTTGAACGTTGCATTATGACGAGCCAGCCGCTTCATCCTCGCATTACATCAAACTCGAAGATCAAACAATACGAGATCGGCGGGAAGTCTGTGTTGTGAATTGAGATTTTTACATTATTGTATTTTGAAGAACAAGGAATGTTTTTACCATCTGGTAATGATATGTTAGTTCTGATTTGTTCAGGATTTGTGAGTTTGGATTGTTTGATAAACTTTGAGGATATAAAAGATAAAGATGCTCCGGTATCAAATAAAATGAAAGCAGGTACAGAATTAACCAGAAATTTACCGGTGACGACGTCGACATCGATAATATCATCAGACCCTTCTTCAGACTCGGTCAGGACGTAAACGCGTCCCTGAACTCTAACGGCTGGCGGTGGCCCCGCATTTGCTTTGGCAGCATTACCCCTCTTTGGGCACTCATTCGACTTGTGTCCCACTACTTTAAAGAAGTAGCACACTACTGGCTCTCCGTTGCAACGCTTTCCCGGGTGGTGTGGCTGTCGACAGAAATGACATTGACCCGCTTGAATAGCCGGAGCTCCGGGAGGTTGTTGGTTGTTCCTCCCTACGAATCCGGTGGGGTTTCGGTTGGCGTACAGGGGTCTGCCCTAGCCTTTACTTCGGTTGTCCTGATTTTGAAAACCTGGACGACCGAACATTGGTTTGTGGATGAAGCTCGCACTCGCCACAGGAGGCGTAAAGGTTTTCTTCTTCTTTTTCTCTTCCGCTTCTCCCTTTTGGATGGGAGCCCAGATACACGTTGCCTTTTCGTAGGCCTCCGCAAAGTTCTTGCAGTTGAACCCGCTCATGTTTATCCTAAGGTTGTTGGCCATGCCCCTAACGTAACGGGTTGCGAGTTCCTCCTCGTTAGTTATTATTCTAGGAGCGAATTTGGACAGCTCCTGGTATTTCTCGGTGTATGCCTGTAGCGACATATCACCCTGGCTCAGGTTCCTAAATTCCTCTTCCTTTTCCCACTTCAATTCTTCCCCAAAGTATTTGTTCTCTAATAGGGTTTTGAACTCGGTCCAGTTATAGATCCTCAAGGGAAAGGTGGATTTGATCAAACGCCACCAACTGTTGGCTTCCCCTTTCAGATAATACGCCACTACGTTCACCCTCTCGTTAGCCGGAGTCCTGCTAAGTTCCAGCAGCTTCTCCATTTCCTCGATCCACTCTGTCAAGACTGTGGGGTTGACAGAGCCATAATATGTTTGGGGTCGATGTTTGGAGAACCTCTCAAATGCGGACTGGTTGTTTCCGCCACCCTGATGTTGGTGTGTGTTCTGAGCAATCTTTATGATTGCGTCTTCAAAGCCTCTTCTTCTTGCCTCTTCTTCTAAGAATTGATGGTCGAGGTCATTGTCAGGAATACCGTTTGCAGCCATTCTGAAAATATTAAACTGTATGAATATTGCGTAGTTCCAAGATAGACACATTATGAAATACAAGATAAAAGACATTTCATTGATAATGTAAAAGGATTACATCAAAAAGTTACATAGCTCCCTAATACATTCTTTATGAAATGAACTACGATGAAATTTAAATACATAGTTCAGCAAAGTTAACATAGCAGTTCAGATACATTCTCAAGTGATAAGAAATTTGATCGAGAATGGCAAAAAGGTTGGTCGTCGGTACTTATGCAAAGTACGAATAGCAGTACTCCTTATCAGAGAAGTTACACTTATACTTGATAGCATAAGTTGCATCACTCAAGCCGAGCTTGAAGTCTTCCCAACTGAGGTAGTATTCACCCTCGCGTACAGCTGGGGATCGAAATCGTAACCACCAGGCTTTGGCCTCTCCATCAAGGCAGACAGCAGCAAAGGAGGTTTTCCACTCCTCCGGAACCGAGTGTTCTTGGAACTTTGCACCCATGTGCCTGGTCCAAGTGTACAAGGTATCTCCAACTCCTTCAAATTCGTCAGGATCGCTCCTCATGAATGCCTCGATCGCGTTGGTCTTACCCGAAGATCGGCGGAGGTGTTCAGGCACTCGATTTCTACGTATGGAGTTTTGAGTGCCCTGGTCTTCCAGTCAATTCTTGAATTCTTCAAGTTGTGCATCTTCTTCCACGCCTTCCTCTGTTGACAACGTGCATATGCCTGGACAGCTCTCTTACGAGCCTTCTCCTCCAGGTTCACTCCCCGTGTCTCCTGTCGCGAGGTAGTCATATCTGAAATAAGTGGGGGATAAATTTAAATGAGAATTGAAATTTTCAGATATGTACGTAAAATTTTAAAATGATGCGCTGCGAAATGTATACGACAAGGTTGTAACATAACGTCTCCATATATATAAATATATATGGGTAAAATATTACATTCAGAAAATATGATACATAAGTCCACACAACGTCATGTTCGAAAATAAAACCCATAGCCGTTAGGAAAAAGTGACGACATAAAGATCGTTCTTAGGATAGTTAAAAGACGGTTACAAATATTTTACAAGTTGGAGTCGAATGACCCTAAATATGATTTGCGACCCTTAAGAGTCTCCCAGAGGTGAGATCCCTCTCCCATATGATTGGGGGTATAATGGCGTCGTCTGGCATTGGGGGATAGTCGCGTCTATATTCTTGATCCATCAAGTCGTCGAGGAGCACATCGTACTCCATCCACGCAGGTGGTCCTATCACCCTCTGAAGTGGGTCTGGGTGGGACATGCGGTGCATGTACACTAATGTCGCAGAGAAGTCGCCAACCAAGAGGTGCCCAAAACTCATCGTATGGATGAAAGCTCTCAATCATGGTCAAACTGATACCAATGCCCCTCGTGTGGTAGATCCTGCCCGTCATGATTCCATGAGCTTCCACATATCGCTCTATGTGGATGGAATGGCTACGTATATACTCTCCTAGTAGCATCATCGGTGGACGTTGTGGTAAATTGTTACGGGAGTAACTGAAGGACGTCATCCTAAGGGCCTTTGTCAAACTAGAGTTAGCCACAGAGCAAATAGCAAGTAAAGAATTATAAAGGTAAGGATTCTAACTCTCATCTAACTCGTACATTATTATTAGGTCGGTCCTTAAGATTCTACCCTTTCTCATATTTTTAAAATGATCTAAGTTATTATTTTAGCGGTCTAGAGATTTCTAGTTTATTATTTGATCCTATAAGTCTACGCTAGACATATAGTATGTATATGTCTGGCCCAGGTGTCGTCTCGCTATATGAGATAACTTGAAGTTATTCACGGTCGCAAGACGGCTCCGATACCAACTGTAACAACCTGGTTTTTCGTGACTTTAATTAAACTAAGGCGGAAAATTAATTAAGTCTATATATTACAAAACCAGCTGTTATCGTATTACAAACTCCATATACATAATATGAGTTTAAGATAACCAGAGTTATTCGATTACATTCTCTCAAAAAGGAGTACAAAATAAAGGTAAACCATCCCCGGCATTCAATAGCTGTAGTCTCAGGGTACCTGCATTAAACTCTCATCATTTTCTCGCACACTCTTTCGACACATGCAATTCTAAAACAATATGCGATATAAATAATAAATAAGTAGAAATGAAGAGCAAGTAGCAAATAAAACACGTAAGGAATTTATGATGATTCAAACATGAGTATAATTCAATCAAATAATGTACCACACTCACAAATAATCATACTCAATAAATCGTATTCCAATACTCATAACCAAGTCATTCAGACAATCATCAAACAAACAAGGAAATGCATTCAACATGTGATAACTGATGAGTCTTCGTTAGTAAGGCGGAAGCATGCAGACATAATCCGCGCAGAAGCGGTCAGGGCCGAACGAAATCGGACGTGTCTGACAGGCAAAAGATATCTAAGGTAATAAGGACGATTCAATCCCTTGTCTAATGTATGCATACACTACCTATCGAGGATCATACTTATTCGCTATTCAAAAGGTATCACCGACGAAAAAGTTCGACTATCACCAGAGACGGGTACCCCCGGATGGGGCTGGCGTTTCCAATTACTAATATATGGGCCTACGGAAATATCAAGGATGCCCCATCTCTGAGGTTGTATATACCGTGTCGAGTAGCGATCTTAAGATCGTTATTTCGCCTTGGGCAACTCTGATAGGGAGCCCAAGTCCCCATATACAGCTACCTCGTTAACTTCGAATTTCAAGAGTCGCAACATGGCGAACAATCCAAGTATTTTATTCAGGTAGTTCAATTCTTTTTCTCAATTTCTTACTTCCTCTTTTAATCGTAACATGTATTATTTCTAAAACATAAATATATCGTCGAACTTTATATAATGAAATTTTAGTAACAGCAGTCCTTCAGGTAAAACAGAACACATAAAAAAGCTTAATTATTTATTTTGAGTCCGTTCGTATTTTATTTGTATTTTTATTAAGTACATGTATTATTAGTATTGATTACTTTATTCTTATACTTAGTACACTTACATTTTATACAATTTTCATACTTAGATATTTTACTAAAGTATCAAAATCACTTTTATTTTCTAAGTACAAAATTCTAGTTTTAAAGTCGTTAGGTTCGTTTTGTATTTAGTGATTTGAGAATTTATTTTAAATATAAAACTCGATATAATTTAAGTACAAGATTCTAGTGTCAAAGTTGTTAAGTTCATTTTGTACTTGGTCATTTTAAACAATATTCCAAAAGTAAAACTCGGTTAAATTTAGTCGTATACTTAACTAAAATTTTAGCGGTTTCCTTTTTTAGCGAGGTTGTCGTAGTTCATTTTAAATAGTCCGTTTGTCCATATCCAAATTTAAGCAAAGGTAGTAACACTCGACATTATTCATTTTAATACGTGTAACGTTTATTTTTATCGGTTTCGTTGATTCTTTTTATTAACGATTCATTATACAATCTAATATAATCCTAATTGCAAATCAAATTTAGTGACTAAGTGACAAATTCATTTTGACCAAGATTGACCCATTTTAGACACCAAAACCGTGGCCTCCTTTATATGTAGCTATTTATTTCTTTTTTCTTTTTTTGTTTTTATTAATAATTCATTGGTTTAACTAATTTAATTTACTTAAGTGATAAAAATAAAAGTGATAAGATTATTTTAGGTCAAAAATCAGCCCAAAACCGTGGCCTTCTATACTTGGTCCATTTTTATTTTCTTTTTCTAATTTATCGGTTTTTGACTTAAGGTTTTTATATACTAGTTATTTAAATTATACTAAAGCGATTTAATTAGTTTACGATTTTCACTAAGTATTTTATTTTATTTATGAATAGTGTTTTCACTCACTTTAAATTTCTAACTTTTATATTTTAATGATTTAGTCTATTTAACTTATATAACTATTATTGTAATTTTTCACCAATGACTTTAAACAAAAATAAAATAAAACTTATAATTATTTTGAATCAAACTAGTCATTTAAATGAAGAACACTTGAATATATGAAGAACTCTAATATTTTTCATATGAACATTTTTTTAACTCAAATTTTATATTATCATTTTATTTTCTCAAATTTTTATAGCAAGTCTAATTTATCTAGACTAATCATAATATGTTATTTAGAAAAATTAAAACTAAAATTTGGTCCATTTTATTTAAAATAGCCGTGTATATGTATATATATTCATGGTTTTTGATTTTTGATTTTTATACTTCTAATTCAATAACTAATTTCCTTTATATCATTTATGCATTTAACATGGGTGATAATTATATACAAACATCAACACACATAAGTAAAATCATTTCTATCACAAGAATAACAACATCATTTCAAGAACACATAAACACTTTAAAACATTTATATTTCATAACAAATTCATTTTTAGTCTAAAACATAAACTAGTTATATCTTCATGTTCATCTTATTACAAGTATTTTAAGCATGCAATTTACAAAAATTAAAACGAAAAATTAAACCAAAAATAAAGGGGTAAGCCGTGGGTTTTGTATGTGTCACACAAATTCTATTTTTCGATTTTTATCTTCTAATTTAGCATACAATGTTTAGGTGACAATATAAATCATACATGCAATTATAACATCACTTAAGAAAAATAACATGTAGTCAATTACTAGGCGCCTATCACATAAGTGTGCGAGAAGCACCTTAGATTAGGTTTAAGAGCGAAAAGATCAACAGTTGTCGGGGTCAATGATGTTGTCGAATTGGCTCAAATCGACGTCTCCACCTTGCTCCTCGTCTTTGGTTAGGATTAGTACATAAAAATGAAATAAGCAAGTTAGAAATTTTATTTAAGCAAGACTAACTAAAATGAAAATTTAAAGTGTAGTATCATTTAAATGTTTAAGTGATGTTTTAATTTTTTTATGATTTCGATTTATGTTCATAATTAATTGTATGTAATAAGAGTAAGTGAGTACTAAATATATATGGTGAGGAGTTTATTTAAGTGTGCTAATAAATTTAAGCAAATAAAATGAAAGTTTTAAGAAGGAAAAGAATTAAAGAGGATGAAGATTCAAGGAGTTCTTGAGGTTGTATATGAACTTGGCTTACTTGTGTTCTTGAGATGATTTTATTTAGAGAGAAAAAGACTAAGTGTTTGAGTTGTGTTTGTGTGTTTTGTGTGTAATGAAATGTGTAGTAATAAAACTTGTATACTAGTAAACTTTGTAGTAAGTTTAATATTTAGAAAGTAATGTTCAATTTAATTAAAATAGGATGTGATGATGAAATGAGCTAGAGTGTAAGAGATTAGACAACTTAGTAAAGTAGAAGAAAAATGGAAGAGGATCATCTTGACCAAGGGCCAAGGAAGTCGGCCACCCACACACAAGTCCCGATTTTTACGTTTTTGAAATTTTCGATCTACGCGCACGCGAAAAGTCTCGAAATGAAATATATAGTCTTAAAATAATGGTTTGAAGTAAGATCGAAAATAAAAATGAAAATAAACCTCAAAACGAGATCAAAACAAAAATTGGGTACTAGGTCCTCGTAACTTTGATTAAAAATCTTATTTGATCGAAACACTTATTTTTTTCGTTGAATGTTATCGAATTAAATCATTATACTCAAACGTCAAAAAGTTTATCAGTTTAGGCTTAGTGTAACTCATTATTTCGATTTTTGGTGTAAGTGTTAGTTAAATCAAAATGAAATAGTAATTTGATAATAATGTAATATGTTTTGTTAGTAATAATCAAAATGATTAAGCTTTAACTAATTTTGTTAGATTTGGATTATGAGTAAGTATAATTGAAAAAGGAATTAGGTGATTTGATCACCTAAGTGGCTCGGCCATTTTGGGTCAACATTGACCTCGATTTGCGTGCCGAAATTTGTCGTTGAGAAATTTGTCGTCGACTCATCATTTGATTTATCGAGTTTGAATATGTAAAAATAAAGTTCAAATTCAAAGTAATTCAAAATGGTTTTAGTTTAGGTGCAATGATAACTTGTAGCGTATTGTTTTAGGAAATAAATGAGCAAGAATGATTAATTATTGATTTCCTAATTATAATTAGCTTAAATTTAACACGGGGTGTTACACTAGTTTAGTTTTAAAATAAATTACTAACTTGTTTATTTCATTCTTATGTACCCATCCTAACCAAAGACGAGGAGCAAGGTGGAGGTGTCGACTTGAGCCAGTTTGATCATATAGTGGATCCCGACAACTGCTAATCTTTTCACTCTTAACCTAACCTAAGGTGCCCCCGCACACTAGTTTTAATTTTGGTAAATCGCATGCTATTAAGTGTTGTGTGTTATATTTATTGTGTTTATGATCACCTAGCATCACATGTTAAATTAGGAGACAAAAATCGAAAAATAACATTTGTGTAACATACATAAACCACACGGCATTCTCTATGTTTTTGGTTTAATTTTTTGTTTTAATTTTTGTTAATTGCATGCTTAAAATACTAGGCATAAGATGTATATGAAAAGATAATTAGTTTATGTTTTAGACTAAAAATGAAATTGTTATGAAATTTACATGTTTTTAAAGCATATGTGTTCTTGAAAATAATGTTGTTATTCTTGTGTTTAAAATGATTTTACTTTTGTGTTAATGTTTGTATATGATTTTCACATATGTTAAATACATAAATGATATTAAGTAAGTTAGTTGTTGAATTAGAAGTATAAAAATCAAAAATAAAATCTTGAACATATTTATATATCTACACGGCATTTTTGATTAAAATGGACAAATTTTTAGTTTTAATTTTTCTAAATAACATATTATGATTAGTTTAGTTAAATTAGACTTGTATGGAAAATTTGAGGAAATTATATAAACATATAAAAATTTGACTAATTAATGTTCATATGAAAAATATTAGAGTTCTTCATATATTCAAGTGTTCTTCATTTATGCAACTAGTTTGATTCATAATCTTATTAAAGTTTTACTTAAATGTTGTTTTAATCCACTAGTGAATAAATACAATACTAATTATACAAGTTAAATAAGCTAAATCTTTATAATGAAAAAGTTAGAAAATTAAAGTGAGTAAAATCACTATTCATAATTGAAATAAAATAATTAGTGAAAATCTTAAACTAGTAAAATCGCTTTAGTATAATTTAAATAATTAGCATATAAAAACTTTAAGTCAAAAACCGATAAAATTAGAAAACGAAAATAAATGGCTAAGTATAGAAGGCCACGGCCTTAGCTATGTTTTTGGACCAAAATTGATTTTGTCACTTTTTATTTTTATCACTTAAGTAATTAAATTAGTTAAAGTAATGAATTATTAATAAAAACAAAAAAAGAAATAAATAGCTAATTATAAATGGAGGCCACGGTTTACCTATTTAAAATGGGTCAATTTTGATCAAAATGAATTTGTCACTTAGTCACTAAATTTGATTACTAATTAGAATTATATTAGATTGTATAATGAATCGTAAATAAAAAGAATCAACGAAACCGATAAAAATAAACGTTACACGTATTAAAATGAATAATTTCGAGTGATACTACCTATGCTTAAATTTGGATATGGACATACGGACTATTTAAAATGAACTACGACAACCTCGCTAAAAATGGAAACCGCTAAAATGTTAGTTAAGTATATGACTAAACGTAACCGACTTTTACTTTCAAAATATTATTTCAAATCACTAAGTACAAAACGAACTTAACGACTTTGAAATTAGAATTCTATACTTAGGAAATAAACTTGATTTTGTACCTAAATAAAATATCTTAAGGTATAAAAATACTAAGTATAAAAAAATTTAATAATAAATACTAAGTATAGAAAATATACTAAGTATAAGAATACATGTACGTATAAAATACGAATAGAATACGAAGTATAAAATACGCATACGTATAAAGATACGTACAAATACGAAATACTAAAATACGAATACGTATAAAAATACGGTGAATAGTAAATACGGTGAATAGTAAATACGATGAATAGTAAATACGATGAATAGTAAAATAATGAATAGTGAAAATATTTAAATTTTACAAACGGACTCAAAATAAATAATTAAGTCTTTCTATGTATTCTGCTTATCTGAAGAACTGCTAGAATTAAAATTTCATTATACAAAGTTAGACGATATATTTAAGTTACAGAATTGTCACCTATTTTGAATGAACGAGGAAATAAGAAATTGAGAAAATGAAATACTTGAAATAAAATACTTGGATTGTTCGCCATGTCGCGACTCTTGAGTTCGAAGTTAATGAGGTAGCCGTCTATGGGGACTTTGGCTCCCTCCCAGAGTTGCTAAAGGCGATCTAATAATTTTTAAAATTATTATTTCGGCGGGGATATACAACCTCAGGGATGAGGCATCATTGATATCTCCGTGAGCCCATACTACGGTAATTGGAAACTCCAGCCCCACTCGGGGGTACCCGTCTAAGGTGATAGTCGTATTATTAGGTGACTACTTACTCGAAGGGCGAGTATGATACGAACCTATCTATAGTGGTGTATGCATACATTAGACTCGGGATTTGGCTGTCCTTATCGCTTTAGGTATCTCTAGCCTGTCAGACACGTCCGCTTTGTTCGGCCCTGATCGCTTCTGCGCGGACGTCTAGTATGTCAGCCACGTCCGCTTTGTTCGCCCTCACTATAGCGCGTTTTACGTCTGCATGCTTCCGCCTCGCTAACGAACATTCATTAGTTAACGTATGTTGAATGTATTTCCTTGTTTTGATTGATTATTGTCTGAATGATTTGATTTCCTGAGTATTGGAGTACGACTTTTGAGCATGATTGTCTATGAGTGTTGCACGATATGTTATTTGATTTATACTCATGTTTTGAATCATCATGACTACCTTATGTGTTTTACTGCCTGCTTGCTATTTGTTTTATTTATTTGTTGTGTATATCGAATACGTTTAGAGTTGCTATACTACATGATTTATTTGATGTTGCTTAGTATGTGTGGGGGAGAAAACACTAATTATGGGATCAAATGCAGGTACCCCGAGGACTTATGTTATCAAATGCTGGGGATGGTTTACCTTATTTTGTACTCCGTTGTTTTGGAGAGATTTATAATCGAACATACACTCTGTTTATCTTAAACTCATATTATGTATATGGAGTTTGTAATACGATAACAGCTGGTTTTGTAATAAATAGACTTAATTAATTTTCCGCCTTAGTTTAATTAAAGTCACGAAAAACCAGGTTGTTACACTTTGGATCATTTATGTGATAATATGACATAAAATAATGGACCAAAAAAATTGACCCAAGTTTGGCCAATTTGGCCGGCTAATGTATGGTCAAATAAGATCATAGTTTGATCAATTTTTATGATCAATTTTTAATGCTTTTTGTGCATAACTTCTCCACCATCCTTTGCCTATATATACCCTTTATATGACCACATTTGAGATGATGAAAAATCAGTTCAAAAGCTCCTAAAGTTAGCTCACAAAATTCACATGTAATAGAGAATAAATAACTAGTATTATTCTAGTGTTATTCTTGCAATATTCACACAATTAATCTGTACAATTTTAAGTGTATTACTACTATTATCTAGCATATAATATTAGTAATATTTTTGGTTATTAATCCTTGGGTGGATTAAGGAAGGAGGTGTTCTACCTTGATCACAAGAGAAGCCTATTTCGACCTAGATAAGGTCGACTTTTTATCGTCTTTTAATTTATGTTTTTCGGTTTTATGCTTAGTTTTGCATGCATGAACTAGGTCCTTAAGTCCACTAATTATTTTTAGTGGCATCATTAGGGGAGTCCTTGAAGCACCATGATCCTAATAAGTGGTATTAGAGCCATGGGTTCATGCATGTATTACTAGACTGTAAAACTGGGTCTTTTGACATTGAGCTAAAATTTGTGACCAAATGATGTTTGATCACAAATATATGGCATGCATGATCATTCTATGATCTTTATTTTATTCTGGTTGTAATTGTATTTTACAAGTTATTGCTTTATTTGTCATTTTATTTTTCGACTGAAATGGCCAATTCAGTGGATATGAATTTAATTGTTTTCAGTCGAACTGCTGCCAAATTTTTTCCTTATGCTTTTGAGATCATGTCCCAAAATAAAAAGATGTATTTCTAAGTATATTTGTTTTTTTATCTTTATTTTATTTTTTATTTTTTTTTATGAACCACCACCTAATTTATTGGGGCCGAGTTCAATTTAACCGAATTACCACCCAATTTTTTGGGGTCGAGTTCGAAGCGAATTACCACCCAATTTATTGGGGTCGAATTCGAATTATTTTGTTTTGGGACATGGACCAGAATTTTTAAATTTTGTTTTGGTAATTTTCATAAGAGTTATGAAGGTTTTGGCAAGCAATCGTAATAGTTACGATAAAAGCGATAAAAACAAGCAATTTTAATCAATTTATGCTAAGCAATTCAATTAAATTAGTGGTGACTAATTTTAATTATACTAAATCAGTTTAGAAGCTTAGTGTAACCTCAAAAAATATGGTTTGAGTGTTGATGGAGTGAAACTTATGGGTTAAGATTCACTCAAAACTTAATCAAATTAGGCTTGAAAAACAAGGAAAATGCTCGGCTGATTTGTTTGGTTTTTGTGTTTGACTTTTGTGATTTTAAGTGAACTAAAACATAAAACAAAGATATACTTCTCCCAAGCACAAAGCCAAGGGTAGAATGTTTAAGCACAAAGCCACTAAACACCCTAAAATACACCCTAAGCACAAAGCAAAAGAGTTTAGTTGAGATGAATTTTCAAACTTAGGTTTTCCTTCCAAGTAAAATCTGATTTATTACAATGGAGGATGGGGTTTATATAATACCCATGATTACATCTTGGCCTTACATCTACCTCCTAATCTAAGGGCTGAAAAATGCCCCTAAAAACAACAAGTATAACGACCACTCAGGGCCTTACAAAATCAGATTACAACAAACAACTTTAGCTTAAAGTAGATGGAGACCTCTTGAAACATCCTCACCTTACATTGATATTATTCATCCAAGGCCTTTGATTGCTCCTTGGAGAGCAAGTTTGGACGGTCAAATAGGATCCCCAAGCTGATTCTAAACTAACAAACAACATAACTAAACAGGTGAAAATGACATAATGTAAAAAGCAACTACATAGATAAGGACTTGCATTTTGAACTTGAGTGTATTATAAAGGGTGGAATTCAGCCATGGTCTTGGCCCCCATGTGCTGACTTTCTTGAACCATTAGGGCATAGGTTTATTGAGGGTCTTCCCCAAATGGTCTCCCAAGTTGACTCACACTCCAAAAGTAGCTCATTGACTTTGATGGTGCTCTCCTCCTTGAAAACAACCCTTCTTCCTTTGGTCCACCAAGCTTGGTCGTTTTTAGCCCTTGATTCTGTAATACCCCGTATTTTTGTGGTCGGTATTTTTGAGTCGCTTATATTATTTTAGACTAGTAAGATTATCTTTGAGTGTTTAGCGAGTTTTAAATTTTAATTCGGAGTTATAGCATGTGTATGCTCGTTGGATTCATAAAAATGGTGAGATTCGGAAACATTTATCGGTTTGGCTTCTCGAGGTTTAGTTTTATCTTGAGTTGAGTAGTTTTTTATTCTAATGATGTTGACTCGAGTTTGACCATCCTTTAGTTGAGTAAAATGAGTCAATTTATTAAGGTAAGCTCATCAAACTTCCCCACATTTCATTTACAACTTTCCCTCACTAAATAAAATACTCTCTTCCTTCTCTCTACACTCAAACATAACAAAAACATACAAAAATCAGCTCATGAAGAGCAGCCCATCCGTGGTTGTTCATCCCACACAAACCCCTTCACTAAATCAACCGTATCTTTCTCGTTTCTCGCTCAAATTGGACGATTCTTTTTGCTACGCGTTCCTCTTTTCATCCTCCATCTTCTCATACTAATTTCTCCTCAAGGTGAGTTGTTTTACTAGTTCAAGTTAGTGACTTTAATAGCTAGGGTTTCACTAGTTTTGTGTGTTTGTTAGATTATGTTGTTTTCTTGGGTTTTTGGGAGATAAATAAGGATGTTTATGATGTTTCTAAACTTTGTAGAGGAAGAGTTTGTTGATGAGCCATTGTAGAGTCAAGTCATCTTCACCTTTGAGTTGTTCTTGTGTTGATTCTCCCTCAAGGTAAGGGCTACTCCCTTACTTAGTTAATTTGGGTGTTGATTATGTATGTTAATATGTTTATGTATGTTGTATATAGTTGTAATGTTTTAATTGTAATGTGTGCTACATTTCAAGTATGTATAATGTGGTCGAATGATGAGAACCTTCTCTTTGATGTGGCTAAGCATGATTATGATATATAAAGTATGAAGAGTATGTTTAAAAGCGAGTTCGAGAATTGTGTGAGATGGTCCAAAAGGTTAAGGCCGAAAGTGGTCGGGTTGTGTAAGGATTCTCTCCTTATTTAGTCCTTGTGTATTGTGTATATATGTTGTGTATGTTATCTAATGTATTTGCTTGTGTGTGTGAATAGAACTTGAATAATGGTCCTCATCTTAAGATAGTTGATTTTGAAGTGTATGTTGTAAGAGTGATTGAGTTGAAGAGTTCTTGGTCCTTGTATTGTTGTCAAATATTGTCTTGTAAGATGAATGGGTATTATGAGGAACTTGTTGTATGTTGGTTTGAAAGGATCACAAGGATGGTGCGTTATGGACCATGTGAATGAGATTGGCCGAGAGGCCTTGGAACGGCCGTGGGGCCTTGGCTGGCCGTGAGGCCTGATTTGGCCAAGACACTTGGAGAAGCCGTGGGGGCTAGGGGCTCGGAGTGATGACCGAGCACCTCATGACTAATAAGGAAAGGTTGTAAATGTTGTGTATTGTTAATTGAGTAGGGAAACATGATTGAGACCAAAGTGACTTACAAGGGAATCTTGAATCGTATGATGAGTTGTATGTTGAAGTGTACCTTGCATTGTATGATGAATAGTATGATGAATTGTACCTCGAATTGTATGATGAATTGTATGTCGAATTGTATCATGGATGGTATGTTGAAGGGTAGGATGAGTTGTATCTTGAATTGTACGATGAATGGTATGTTGAGTTGTATTTGGAATTGTATGTTGAATGGTATGTTGGGTCGTATGACCGAGTGGTCGTGTGTCGACTCGTATGTATGTTACCTTACAATTGAACTCGTGAAGTTGGTGGATGAAACTTGTAGTTCTGTAATTTTAGCTTGCCATAAAGTTGAATGGTCTTACTTGTCGGAAGCGTATTAAAGAATAATGTATGGTCTTATCTTGTTTAATGGATGTATATGGATATGAGCCGTTCTCTTGTCATGACATTCTGTACCTTGCGATCATGATAAGGTCTGTGTGGCCCGATGTCATGTGGTCTGTGTGACCTAATGCGATGAGGTCTGTGTGGCCCGATGTCGCGATGCGATGAGGTCTGTGTGGCCCGATGTCGCGAAACGATGAGGTCTGTGTGGCCCGATGTCATAGCGTGATGAGGTCTGTGTGGCCCGATGTCACGAGGAGGAGGTACGGGGCGTTGACGGTATGGTAAGTCCCCTGTGTGGAGGTTACACAGCGGGGTTCTTAACTCGTTCTGTGTTTTGACTATGTTTGTTGGTTTGAGAATGTTTGATACACGTCCGAGCTAGTACAATTTTTGCATACATCTAATCATGTGTAAAAGACAATTTATATATTTATGTTTTCTTCTCACGCCCTAAGTTTACTTTAACGATTAATTTCCTTACGCACTTCTTTATAAGTTGATTGGAAGGCTAACTAGGGTTTTGTTGTGTCCGTCATGTTTTCCCCACCCGTAGGTACTCGGACGTGCTTGTGCTAGTTTTGGGGACGCTTGGAGGGATCGTTGGAGTTCCGGTCTTGAGTATAGCTTCCACCATAGACGTCTCGTTATGTTTTATCGTTTTTCTGTTTTCGGCCTGCGTGCCTTGTTGCTGTCTTGAGTGACAGTTGTAGTTTGAGAGTTTTTTCCCTTCTTGACGCTTGATTATATATACAGGTGTTTCGTCTTGAGATCACAGGTGTTTGCCCAAGGACCCATTCAGTTGGGTCCCGTAACGCCCTTAATTAGGTAGGGTCCGCCCGGCTTAAATGGGGGTGTTACAGATTCACATTGTATTTTACTTGGTGGGACCTAGGATCAAGGCTTAGACAATGGCTTGAGCCCAAGGACACAAACCATTGCCTTCCTTCAAACCGTCCTCCCTTAGCTTGATCAATTCTTGTTTAGTTGACCCAATTTTTAAAATGGTTAAAAACTTGGTAAATTTAAATATAAAGATCATAAAATTGAAATACAAGTTAAATTGGTAAATTGGCATGTTTTATTTTATATTTTTATATTATATATGTATGCATGCATGTTTGAATGTGATTCTTATGTTAAGTTTGGATCCTAGTATGGCCTAGTTTAATCGGTATTTAGGACCCGTAATGAAAGGGAATACCGATCGGTTTGTATTTAATTGCGGTCTCGTATCGCGTGATGTAATTGATTATTTTAGATTTTAGATAAAATATGTATAATAGGGTTATATATGTATTAATTTTTTTAAGAAGATCGACGATTCCAAATCAAAGACGGTGCTATTTCGAAGGAGTTCCAAGAAAAGATCCGATTTAGGGGCCAAAGACGTTGGCTTCCAATTTGTAACAATTTGTATTTCAAGTTAATCAGATTAGTTTTAGATGGCCGTACTATGTGATTTATATCTTGCTTACTTGTTTGTTTGCTTCTAGAATGCTTGCCTAGAACATGCCAAATTACCAACTAAACAAAACACTATTGTCAATTTACGATTATCTATAATTTACCTATTCAGTTCACTTTAAAGGAAATAGATAATTAATTGACAAGATCTCTCACATTTAAGAATTGAGATTAGGCTTCCCAATTAGTAACACCTATGACTCCCTTGTTCGTTGGGAGCACGCTCGCCCCAACGAGGTGTAACCCTTCTACCTTGGGTAAGTAGGGTGATAAAAGTGTTATTACACGTAGAAAATTGATTGGTTTCAACAGGATATAAAGACAAGTCTTGTGTTCCGGGGTTAGGAGATTGATTTATTTGAAATCTATCAACCGTGCCTAATTTTTAATCGAGAAGGGTTTCGGGATCATTTATATAATTTAGTGGGAGATTATTATATAGATGTTTTTATTGATTGTTTATTTATTTTTTACAATGAATGCTTATTATTTCCTATTTCTCTGTTGTAGTTAATCATATAATTGTATGGCATCCTCTACTCAACCCACTTCCGTTTCTGCTCCGCTATCAAAAGAATCGTGGCTCCGCTCGTTCATGGACAGAGTGTCCTTGAAAGAGGACGGATCCAATTATATCGATTGAGAGGCGAACCTCCGAAATGCTGCCATAGCTGATGGCAAGTTGCGATACCTCGTTGACCCTCTCCCTCCCGAACCTTCCACGAGGGCAACTTCAGTGGTTAGGTCATCTTTTGAGGAATATCAAAAGGAGTCGAGTGCCATCAAAAATGTAACAACCCGGTTTTTCGTGACTTAATTAAACTAAGGCGGAAAATTAATTAAGTCTAATACATGCCGGATGTTAAATAAATTACACTCAAATGGCATAGGATACAAATATATATTACAATCTCTCAAAGAAAACAAACGAAACATCCTAATCGTCCCGATAATCCCGAGTCTCGAGAATTTCCTGCAACGGAGACAAAAAACACAAAATAGGGGGATCTCCAACTCAGAGGCGGGAAGTGACTGTTCTAACCAACAACCTCTAAACCAAAGTTTTGGTTTATTTAACCTATGATTAAAAGTAACTTGGCAGCACTAAGCGCGTATAACTACCGCAGCCTCTTATTTCAATAAAATTGGACAAATAGCATATAATATCAGTTCTCACATATAGATATTTAAATCTCATACAACATGATAAACAAAACTTAAAACATTTCAATTTATAGGACACGATATACAACTTAAATATCATTTCAATTCATTTAACATCGCAATATATATAAAATTTAAATCATAGCAATCAAGATATATACATAAGTCGTAATCAATTCCATAAACACATAGTTGTGAACAATCATGCAATATCTCATATAGCACGAGGGATAGTCGACCCTTTTCATAGCAATTTATCAATTATCAAACAAACCTCACGAGTCTTGACTATAGAGCGGCTCGTGTACTCTCATAGTAAATTACCCATATAATTTCCTATCAAAGTGCACTAGTTACTCAAGCTCGTAGATCAGATCAAACACTAAGTAGCAAATATTATAACTACCTAATATCCAACGCAAACTGGATAATCTATCACACGTCAACAAATGAATCTTCGTTAGTAAGGCGGAATCATGCAGACCTTATAAGCGTCCGCGCAATAGCAATCAGGGCCAAACAGAGTAGACGTGTCTGAAATGCTAAGGATATCTAAGGTAATAAGGATGGCTACATCCCTTGTCTAATGTATGCATACACCATCTATCGAGGATCATACTTATTCGCTATTCAAAAGGTATCACCGACGAAAAATCCGACTATCACCAAAGACGGGTACCCCCGGATGGGGCTGGTATTTTCCAATTACTATATATGGGCTCACGGTAATATCAAGTATGCCCCATCCCTGAGGTTGATACCCCGCACCGAATAGCAATCTCAAGATCGTTAAATCGCCTTGGGCAACTCTGGGAGGGAGCCCAAGTCCCCATATACAGCTACCTCATTAACATCGAATTCAAGAGTCGCAACATGGCGAACAATCCAAGTATTTTATCAAGTAGCTTGTTTTCTCAAAGTCTTATTTCCTCGTTCAATCGTAACATGTGTCAATTCCAAAACTTAAAAATATCGTCGAACTTTGTATAATGAAATTTTAGTTCTAGCAGTTCTTCAGGTAAAACAGAAGCATAAAGAAATCTTAAATATTTATTTTGAGTCCGTTCGTAAATTTTAAATATTTTCACTATTCATTATTTTACTATTCATCACGGTTACTATTCATCATATTTTTATACGTATTCGTATTTTCGTATTTCGTATTTCTACGTATTTTTATACTTGTACGTATTTTCATACTTGTATGTATTTTTATATTTGTACGTATTTTCATACTTGTATGTATTTTTATACTTGTACGTATTTTTATACTTTATACGTATTATTAGTTTATATTTTAGTAAATAATAATTGTTCATTTTATTTATAAGCTTGATTAAGTATCAATTAAATTTTAAGTAACTTAAAATAGATTAGTGATTAGTAATATAAATAATTGAATTTCATTATAACTCATATTTATTTATTCCTTTTATTTGAATCGTAAAGTGTTTAGTGATTTAGTGGTTATACCATTTAGTTTAACTTGTAAAAATATTACTTAAACGATAATCGACAATTTTTAGTATTCTTGATAAAATATGATTAAGTGACAATTAGTTAAATTTCTTTTAGGTGGTTTAATTTCTTAATACAACTTCGTATTATAATTTTTCTTTACTTGTTAGATTTAGGTGAAAAATAAATTAAATCATAGAATTTTATTTATGTAACTTTAACGTAGTCGGAGTAAGTGATTTAATAATTCGATCGTGAGATTATTAATATTTATATTTTAGTAATATTCACTTAAGTTTAATTTACTTAATTATTTATAACTTTTTATAATGTCATAAACTTTATAGTTTAAATTTTAGTTAGGTTTTGTATTTATATATATAAATATATTATTCATATTTTTTTTTATATAACTATACTTAGTAATTTTTAGTCGATCTTTATATGATCTTAACAATTTACCTTTTAGTTAATTCTTATTTGTGATACTAATTATTAACTTTATTCAATAATAGTTTTACTTAGATTCATTTTAAGTTTTAAAGTACCCAATTTCTTTTTATTATTTTAATCACATACTTGTTTCATATATTTTAAGTTCATTGTAAACTTTATAGTTTTAATAAAGTGATCTTTATATTAAATGTGATATATGACATTTTATATAACTATTTATCTTAGAAATTTTATACGAGTAGCAATTAGTCTATATTTTTACCTTTAAATTTATTTAATACAAATTTAAACTTAATACTCTTTTTATTTAACTCTTAATTTTTAGTTGTGCTTTATTTAAACCTTTTTAGTGCCGATAAATATTTTATTTCCATAAATATTTTATATTAGTTTAATTTATTTACTTAAGTTATTTAAGTAATATTTTTTAGTCTCATTTTATAATTGTGATACTTATATTTAATATGTTCAGTAATTTACACATAACATACAATTACAACAAGATAATATTACCAATAAATTCAACATTAATTCAACACCACATTTTTCACCCAAAACATATTATCACAAAATCATATCAATATCATATTTCACAATTCAATTCAACATCATATAATAACCAAAATTAACACCCAATTTCATACTATAACTAATCATACAAAGTTATTAAATAAACTGAAACGAGAATCATACGTGCCTAATGCATAACTAGCTCACTTTGAATCACAAATTAATTAGAATAAAACCAAAACGTTAATGTTAGAGATTTTGAGGAAGAATCGAGTCACCTGATTTGGCTCACGAACTGAGGGCCTCCAAAAATCCAACCCAAAACCTTATGGACTCGTTATCAACAGCAGTGAACCCAAATAAGAAGAGTAGCTCGGGTCGACAGCAGCGACATTGAAAACAACCCGAAATACAAAGAAAGTGAGATTCAACACAAGGTATCGATATAAAATTATAGACGAAAAGCAAACTGAATATGGAGAGTTACTTAATTGACTGAATGGTTTTAATGAGGAGAATGAAGTAGGAGAAAGTTGTAATCAAACAGATTACAAAATTGAAATCGAAACATACGCGCGGAGTTATAACAGAGGCTCACTGAGAATTCTGGTCGAAGTCGAAACCGAGCAAAAATAGAGGAGAGACAGAGGAGAGGGAAGACAGATCGGCCAGCGTGAAAATTTCAATGGGGGTGTTGACTCGGCGACTGTGTGGTGGCTCCAGGGACACGGTGGTCGAAGGTCTGAGCTCCGGCGACGAAAAATAAAACAGAGGAGAGACAGAGCATCGAGTTTGAGGACCACTGTGATGGTGGTGGCTCACGCTGGTGGTGTACGGTGGTGATTTTCCAGAGAGAGGAGAACGATGGGGGTGGCCACCGTTGTCGGTGCCGTTGCTGGGGTTGTTGTCGTTGAGTTTGCTGTTGTTGTTTGTTTGTTGTTGTGATGATTATTATTATTATTATTATTATTATTATTATTATTATTATTATTATTATTATTATTATTATTATTATTATTATTATTATTATTATTATTATTATTATTATTATTATTATTATTATTATTATTATTATTATTATTATTATTATTATTATTATTATTATTATTATTATTATTATTATTATTATTATTATTATTATTATTATTATTATTATTATTATTATTATTATTATTACTATTACTATTACTATTACTATTATTATTATTATTATTATTATTATTATTATTATTATTATTATTATTATTATTATTATTATTATTATTATTATTATTATTATTATTATTATTATTATTATTATTATTATTATTATAATTGGTTTGTCGATGTAGTTGTTGTTGTATCATAGTGTTGTTGTTGCTTGTTTTAATTTTATTAAGGCGAAATTGCAAATAACTACCTTTTAAAATCACTTTTTTTCAAATAACTACCTTTTATTATTTTTTTTTCAAATCGCTACCTTAAAACGTATTTTTGTTTTCAAATCAATACCAGTTCCCCGGAAATCTCATTTAACTCAAAAAAATAAGGATGAAAAGTGCTGAAAAGTGAAAGAATCATTGTTTGATTGAATAGTATGAGAGAAAAAATTAAAAACAATGGAAGAAATTTTAGGTAAAAAGGATGAAATGAAGAGGTTAAGTTAAATAGAGGAAGAAAGGTTAGAAAAGGGTAGAAGGGTAGAATGGGTATTTGACATGGGTGTTTCAAATAAAAGGCAACAAAAATTTTCAAAGTGGTCGGAATTTGATAAAATATGACGTTTTCCGGGGAACTGGTGTTGATTTGAAAACAAAAATACGTTTTAAGGTAGTGATTTGAAAAAAAAATTATAAAAGGTAGTTATTTGAAAAAAGTGATTTTAAAAGGTAGTTATTTGCAATTTCGCCTTTTATTAATTTAATTAAAAAGAAAAAAAAGGAGGAAGAAGAGGGAAGAGGAAGGAGATAAAAATTGATATGAATGAATGAGTGTGTTGTAGAAGCTAGATAAGGGCAAAAGTACAAGTGGAGTTTGCCAAACAAAATATCTACTCTGTAATATTCTTGGGGCTATGTTGGTCGACATGAGTGAGAGTATTTGTGGGTCTGTTTGATTTTGTTTGTTCCGTTTTATTTACTCTTATTTATAAACTTTTATATTTTATTAAATTTACTATACTTTAAATTATTTTTTTAAAATTTTAATTCCATTACTGATATTATAAAATTTATAGTTCGAAAATATAAATGTAGAAAAGTTGTCAGTTACAAATTGTATTACGGTCTACAAATTTTCAAACGGTCTGCTTGTTTGAAAGAATGCGATTCGATAAAATTATATTTTATTCAAGTACTAATAATTTTTAAAATAGAATGCAAATTTATTAAGTTTAATAAATGTAACTGAAGTAAAGTTTTAGTTCGACAAGTATTTTAGACTTAAAACTTATAATACAAATTAATATAAAATTTTAAGAGTTTGTAATGAGAAATATATCGTGAAATTTTATTCGAACGAAATTTTTCGGCCGCGTTTTCTAAACAAAGGAATAAAAGTTAAATTATACAAATTTTAATTTAAGAATTTTGTTAAAATAATTAATTAGTATTAATAAATACACGGGGTGTTACAAAAAATGTAATGGTTTATGCTATGGTACCTTCCCTCCAAAGGAGGTTAATAAACCTCAATGCTCATTAGATATTCACAAGGCTTGCGACTATGTTTTCGCAAGCCCCAAGAATTCTAAAGTACAATGCCGCGGTCCGCTTCATCGAGGCCCGCCTCGGGAAGGGACAATCTGTGAGTAGTCATGTGCTCAAAATGATTTGAGTACATAGAAACTCTAGAGCGGCTCGGCAATCCGATCTCTCAAGAGATCGCGGTGGACCGAGTACTCCACTCACTACACGATGGGTTCACCGAATTTAGGGTAAACTACAACATGAATAACATGCAGAAAAGTCTGCACGAGTTGCATTCTCAGCTTGTTCAAGCTGAGAAGGATACGCAGTTAAGTGGGAGTACTAGGAGGGATGTGCTAGCAATATCGACTAAGGGGAAAGGGAAATTCAAGAGGGCGACTAGTAAGGGCAAAAAGAAAGCCACTAGCAAGGGTAATGGAAAGGCTAAAACTGTTAGCCCAACCAAACCCAAGCGATGGGCGGCTCCCGACCAGCCGTGTTTCTATTGTTCAATTCTTGGACATTGGAAATGCAATTGCCCCAAATATCTGGATGATAAGAAGGCCGGTTGTATAACTACGACAGGTATAAATTCTTCCAACATCTATATGATTGAATTAAATTGTGCAAGTCAAAGTGTTTGGGTATTAGATACCGGATGTGGTTCTCACCTTTGTAATAATGTACAAGGGATGAAAAACGTGCGTCCACTAGCCAGAGGGGAGATTGATCTACGCGTTGGGAATGGAGCAAGGGTTGCAGCTGTTTCTGTCGGCACTTATGTAATAGTTTTACCCTCGGGTTTAGAAATGTACCTTAATAACTGTTATTATGTACCATGTTTAAATAAGAATATAATATCAGTATCTGTGCTAGACACAGAAGGCTTTACTTTTGTTATTAGTAAGAATAGTATAACTTTTTCACTTGATAATATGGTTTACGGCCAAGCTATCTCTATAGGTGGTATGTATATTCTTAATACAACCCATAACATCAATCATATAGAAACCAAAAAGCACAAAACAGGAGATCCAAATCATTCTTACCTTTGGCATTGTCGATTTGGACACATAAACGACAACCGCATAAAGAAAGTAGTATCGACTGGTATTCTAGAACCATTTGAATTTGTATCTTATGGACCATGTGAGTCTCTTCTAGGCAAGATGACTCGTCACCTTTTTCTGGGACTGGAGCATGAGCTAGTGATCTATTGGGGCTCATACATACAATGTATGTGGACCAATGTTAATCACTGTCAGAGGTGGTTATAATTACTTCATAACTTTTACTGATGACTTAAGTAGATATGAGTATGTCTATTTAATGAGGAATAAAAGTGAAGCTTTTGACAAATTCAAAGAGTTTCAAAGTGAAGTGGAGAATTAGTTAAATAGGAAGATCAAAGCCATACGATCAGATCGTGGCGGGGAATATCTAAGTAATGACTTCGATGACCACATGAAAAATTGTGGTATATTATCACAGCTCACTCCACCTGGTACGCCCCAAATGAACGGTGCGTCAGAAAGAAGAAATCGAACCTTATTAGATATGGTCCGATCGATGATGAGTAAGGTTGAGCTACCTGATTCATTTGGGGATTTGCATTATTATCCGCATTACACTCTCTCAATCGAAGCCCTACTGATGTGGGAGCGTTGGAACCACAGTGGAAATGCGGAATTTGATGCGGCAGCATTGGAACCACAGTGGAAACGCAAGCACAAAGGGTGAAAACGCATGGAAACAAGCAGCTGGACACGAATTTCCTAATATTAGACCATGCAAAACTAGCTACTATAATAATATTATTCTTAGTTTATTATGTTTAGAGTAAATTCATGACTTTGTGGATACCCATATCCGTACCCTCCCAAACAAAACACTGTGATGTAACACGGACTTTTATTACGCATGCTTTAACGATGACCTAAACGGTTCTAAATAATGTCGAATTCATTTTGAGTCGTTTTGAATGTTAAAATGATTTAGGTCGCTTCACATCACACTTAAATAAATTTTCATTTGTCCATTTTAGGGTCTAGCTTGGTCCGCGTCCTGCTTCATTTGGCATGAGCTTCACATTTGCACTACAATTAGCCCCTTTACATTAACAAGGTCTAATTCAGCATTCCTAAATTCCTAAATTTAGGTCCGGTAGCTAAAACCGCTATTTAGCCTCCTCTCACACAAAATATAACCTCACGTCTTACATTATTTCACAAAACACTACAAAATACACCCTTTTCATTTTTACGGGTCTCGGGCCCATAACCGAGCCCAAACCAAGCCTTTGGCCCGCACTCCAAAGCCCTGAACATCTTAAATATCTCAGAAATATCCCAAGTGTTTTCTTGACATGCAATGATGAGATTATACCGTATCTTTTAGTGATATAATCAAACCGAAACTAGGAAACTAGGCTAAAAGCCACACCTTCAAACCGCATAAGCTTATGCGGTTTAGGGTGGCAACCGCATAAGCCTATGCGGTTTGCCTAGGCAACCGCATAGGGCTATGCGGTTTCTTGGCTTGTTTTATCCCCGGATTTCCTAATTTCTCCGAGGTTTTTAAGTATATATACACCCCTATACCTGACCTCGAAAAACACAATTTACACCCAGCTTTCACAGCAAACACACTTCAAAACTCTCTCAAGCCTCACGCAATCAAATCCTTGAGTTCAACACACCATCCCGTGTTGAATTCATCCTCCTTTTAAGTTCAAGAAGCGAAGCTCTGCCCAGATCTGAAGCGTCAGGACCAGGTAGGTACCGATCCACTTGGATCAAAGCTTTTTCTTATTTTTTAAGGACTAACAAAGGGGACTACACTCTAGCGCCCCCCTGGCTTTGGCACCGAGCGCGCTTGCATTCCAAGTGTTCTTATTACTTCGGGTACACTCCATATCCGATGACACGCCAAAGTCGCATAAGCAACCGACCTCTTAAAATAAACCAATGGACAATTGAACTTTATTTTAATTGTATGCATCTTGCACCTTCTTATTTTGCATTAAAATCAACTTAAACAATGAATTCGACCTTTAACTGAACCGTTTTCGTTAACAAGTTAAACATGCTAAACTGAGGGTTTTAATCAATCTTTTTGCATCTGCATCTGCATTCTTTTTCAAACTTATCGCACTTGTACGTAGCGATAACATTAGCTCAAATATCATCTTACATGGACTGTTCTAGGTCAGTAGAGGCTATTTTTACATAGGCTTTTCTAAAAGGTTTTCATAAATCATTATTTGAATTATTCTTTTTCTAAAGTACCCTCACCCCGAATCCAATCTGGTTTCACAGCCTTAGATCTAGGGGTGTCGGCGTGCTCCAAAATCTAAGACATGTTTTTAGCTTAGAACATGGTAGCAGGTTCCTAATTTCCGCGATAATTAGGTGGCGACTCCAAAACAGTTCGAAAAGGTTTTTCTAACTTAATCTTTTTAACTTAATCCGCCCTTATGCAAGACGCCGAGCTGGGTCCCTCGTCTCGATTCTCGGGTTCCACAGTTTGGCGACTCCGCTGGGGACATCTTATTTTTAAAAAAACTTAAAACTAGTGTGGACAAGGGATTTTGATCCACGCGATGTTTTATTTCAAAAACATTTTCATTCGAAAAGAGTCGCCACTAAATTTTTAAGGTGGAATTTAGAAACCAATTTTAGAGAAAATGAGTTCGTGTGAATTTACGTGTTAGGAAGTTTAAAAGAATTTCATTAATTTAACGCCTAACCCCGCCCGTTACAGTAACGGTCTTTACTAAGTAAAATCATGGCTATTATGAGTACACATGCAGATATGCAAACAACGTTTTAATCCTAAACAAAAATATATCCGTTCTAGGTCATTTAATGCACATATAATTTCGTCGAGGTTATTTAACATGGGTTCATTTACTATTCTAGCAAACAAAGAAAAGGAACAGAAATACTCACCGACAGCATAAGATAGATTAACAAACGTTAGCGGTTAGACAAATAAAAAAAAATCAAGCACGACTATCCTACAAACAAATATAAATGACTGAACATGAATAATTAAACTTTAAACGTAAACATAAAGAAATAGCAAGCACACACAAATTGTAACAGACACGAACAAACGTACAAATGAATAATCAGACACAACTAAATAAACACAAACACAAACAAATGGTGTGGGTACAACTAGATACTGCACAATCACAAATAATAATTAAACATGAGCAAACATGAGCATACTGCACGTGGATACGAATTAACAAACAAGCACAAATAAATACACAAGCTAAGCACAACCAAACACATACACAAACATGAGTAAAAATACACGGATGTAACACCTGATCAATCCAGTAGTCATGCGAATAGGTTCCTAACGAACCAATCACAACTAATACGCGAACTTAGACAAGCAAATAACGAGTATACCAAAACATAACGTATGAAAAACCAAACTACACTATCCCACATATGACTTTACTACGCAACTTCAGACTTATCTCCGCAACACGCACGCAAAGAACAAGTAGAACTCAATTAAATGACATGAAGCAAATAATATGAATACACGCAGATGAGTTGACGCACAAGGGACTAGAACACGAACAACATAAACGTACAATATGACCAAATAAGCGCACGACCTGAAACTCTAGGCTATTCAAGTTCACACCAAAGAATTACACAATTAAGGACCGAGCGAAATAAATGTAAAAGGCAAAGCAGACAATAACCACGTATGACTCTTGCATGATTAACGAGGTGGATCGCTAAACCAATACTAAGCAAATGTAACAAAATCATCGAAGGCTAACCTAAAGTTAACAAACCGTGAATTATAAAACTAAAACAAACGTGAAAGACCAGTATTCAGACAACTAACATGGATAACGTGAATAGGACCAGACTACGTAGAAAACCAACGAGCTAAAACTGAACCAATCTAACGAAGAGCTTTCAATTCATACTACGCAACAAAATTGAGCACGCATTCTAGGTGAACAAGAGGCATGACATATTCACATATTCACATCGAAATCATGCTAAAAACATAAGCCTAAAACGAATGATAAAATACAATAACTACGATGATAAACAAATGAGCGACAGAGAGTAATAAAAACGACAGAGGGCTATAAAAACAATAAAAAACAATAATTTAACAACGTAAAAAGGAATTTTTTGCACCCTCAACTTACATGTATCGTTGACTAAATATCCGAGTCGTAATCGATTGTAAGATTTTATCCCGAGGGGCCGTCGTCGACGAAAACAAAAGTAAATCCGTAACTTTGAGCAAAACTGACAGCGATTTTCAAAAGCTTGTAACTTCTTCGTTTCTCAACGAAATTTCGAACCGAAAGATGTTTTAGAATCGTGGTAAAGTGAACTTTAAGATTTTGTAAAGAAATCAGAGTGACTATGGTGTTTTCAACATGAAAAACGGGGTAGAAGACGTGGATAGAATGAAAAGCTGAAAAAACGTGCTCTGTTTTTGTGCAGCAAATCTCGACTTCTTTGAGGCTTTCTTAGGGCTTTTTGTGGCTTGATCTTGTGTATGTATGTTGTATATTTTCGTCCCCCTTTGAAGGCTTGTGGATGGTATCTATATATAGGGTAGAAGAGTAGGGTTTTTTGAGGGAAAAAGAGCAGCTTCTTCCTCTCTTTGAGAGCTGCTGATGAGGGCTCGTTTTAGGGTTTTTTGAGTGGTGTTTCTTGTGGGTTAAGCAAGGCTAAATGGGTCATGAAGGTCAGGTGTGGGTTCTTGTTCATGGGTACGAGTTTGATGGGTTTTGGGCTACGTAAAAACAGAGCACGGGATGGGGTAGTGGGCTGCGGTTTGACGAGCCTTCTGGCTGGGTTTTAGTCTGATTATTCGAGGGAAATAAAGGGTAATAAGGGTAGAATAGTTAGGATACGGGTATGGGTCATGGTTAGGTGAATAGGAGTCGGATTTGGGGTTTAAAGTGGCTGACTTATCACAAAACAGAGCACAAGGAGGGGGTTGGGCTGCTCTATTTCGAGTTCTTTAGGCTGGTTGGGGTGGGTTTAGGATGTGGTTTCAGGCTGGGTTCAAGCTTTGGTATGTGGGGAAGGAAATGGGAGAAAAGGGCCTCGAAATTCGTGTTGAAACGGGCTCAAAATCGTTCTTAAAAGTGGGCTTAAAACGAGCTTTAAAACTTGTTGTTACGAAAACGAATTCGTCGAATACGATTTAATAAACTGTTTTAAAAGCATGAGAAACGACTTTTCAAGTTAAATATCAAATTTATAAAAGCGATTTTTCAAATCGAATTACTTAAAATGATTTTTCAAATCGAAATATTTTATTTTCAATAAAACAAACTTGCGACAAAAATTCGACAGAGCAAATCAATTCAAATATCATTTAAATTAAAAAACTATGTCGACAGCGTCCGGCTTACATCGTAAAACGAACTCAAATAAATGACACGAAATACACGTTGTCCTATCATCATTGGGTGTTTGTTGGGTTTTCTATAAATTTCCATATCGACAGATACGGGTATCAACAGAGCCCCCACTTTGACTAAGGCTTGGACAGGCGAAAGTCAAAGTAGACTCACGAGTTGATCGAAGATCACAACTTGCGAGCCTCACGGGTTGTTTATGGTCCCTTAGACCTGTGTATATAAGCTCACCAGCCATAAGAAGAAATCATGCCTGAAACATGATTCTGGATGCCTTCATTTTCATCGAAGTGTGGGTTGAGCCTTATCCTTAGGCGCCACGATCCGCTGTGATGTAATCAAACCCGTATCGTAGTTCAAGCTCGCTGGCCTGTAGCCTTCTGCTGCTTCGGCCCAAAACAAATGATATTTGTTTACTCGAGTGAGTAAAGCCAATATCTGCGCTCTTTTTGGAAGTGTCACTTCTTTTAGCTTCTGCTAGTATTTCTTCATTTCGAGGATGTCATCCCGCCGCTGGTCTAAGGTTGATGACTTTAGAGCCCCCGGTTGGAGCGTTCCTGCTCAATCTTAAAAACAAATCATAGCATACGACTCACATAATGAAATCTGCGACTTTTGAAACAAAAGGGATGGATCATCGATCCGAGCTGCGAATTTTATTCGAAAATGGGTCATCGACCTACTTTTTAACAAAAGGGATGGATCATCGATCCGAACTGAGAATATTAATTCGAAAATGGGTCTTCGACCTGCTTTTTAAACAAAAGGGATGAATTATCGATCCGAACTGAGAATACTAATTTGGAAATGGGCCTTCGACCTGCATTTTTAAACCAAAGGGATGGATCATCGATCCGAACTGAGAATATTAATTTGGAAATGGGCCTTCGACCTGCATTTTTAAACCAAAGGGATGGATCATCGATCCGAACTGAGAATATTAATTTGGAAATGGGTCTTCGACCTACTTTTTAAACAAAAGGATGGATCATCGATCCGAACTTTAAGTAGTGAGCTAAAATAGATATCGCGCTGGAAATGGGTCATCGACCCGAGCTAAAATCAACATTTGCGTCCTCGATTTGCATTTCAAATAGATACATGACAGATGGATCATCGACCCCGACCTGAGAAGTTATTCAAAATTTTGTGTCCTCGACCTATATTTTGAGATTAAAGAGTGGTGGGTCTTCGACTGGAAACCGTAAACATCTTTTGAAAATGAGTCGTCGACCGAAAACCGTAAACATCTTTTGAAAATGAGTCGTCGACCGAAAACCGTAAACATCTTTTGAAAATGGGTCGTCGACCCGCATCTTGGAAAGTGGATGAGTCATCGACTCGAACTATAAACATCATTTGAAAATGGGTCTTCAACCCGCATCTTGAAAAGTGGATGAGTCATCGACTCGAGCTATAAACATCATTTGAAAATGGGTCTTCAACCCGCATCTTGAAAAGTGGATGAGTCATCGACTCGAGCTATAAACATCATTTGAAAATGGGTCTTCAACCCGCATTTTGAAAAGTGGATGGGTCATCGACCCGAACTATGTTCATCATTTGAAAACTGGGGCCATCGGCCCGTATTTTGAGGAAAAGGCGGATAGGTCATCGACCCGAACTACAATTGTCATTGAAAATTGGGGCCATCGACCTCGATTTTGAAGGAAAAGGTGGATAGGTCATCGACCCAAACTATAATTGTCATTGAAAATTGGGGCCATCGACCTCGATTTTGAAGGAAAAGGTGGATAGGTCATCGACCCAAACTTTGGATTTTGAGCATTTCGAATAATTCGGCCTAATTCAAAAACATCGTTTTTAAAGTTGGATTGCGGGTCCAACCTAGACCAAAAAATTACTTGGAAATTGACGTAGGGTATTGGTCAGCATGCATCAAATTGAATTGGGTCCTCGACCCGCATTGTAAACATCATTTTAAAAATCAAGAAGAGTCATCGACTCTGAATGTAGACATCATTTAGAAATCGAAATGGGCCATCGACCCGCAAGCATCATTTTGAAAATTGAAGTGGGTCATCTGCTCGAATTTCAAATTTGACTTCGGATCATCGACCCAAACTTTGCAAAAAGGTTCTTAAAATGCATGATATTATTAAATCGAAGCATGGCCAAGTCAGCATGAAATACGACACGAATGTGACATGAATACGACAAGAACGTGACGCGAGCAACTGACATTTGAACGTTCGACCATGACCGACTCGACCTAAGACAACGTTCCAAAGACGAGTAGACTAGTAACTGTGCAGGGTCTTTTAGGATGATTGACACGTGGTTTAAAATAGACGTGGGTTAATAGCATCATGTTCTCCCCCTATGCAATTTCTTTGTCGAGATGCGAACTAAACTGTCAAAGTAAAACATCTTTGCCAATTCCCGTTAAGAAAAAGATCATTCCAAGACCGGACAATTACTTATCAGAACATTGATTCTCATCTCAATCTAAATCGAGCACTAAGACAGACTCGACAAAGGTTGCTTCATTTGGACTTTGTAAAGACCCGTAAAAAATTGACAAGATGACAAATTGGATGATGGGTGGTGGTGGATTGTATCCCATATTCTAAAGGACTGCCTACATATTCGCGTGGGGCGAAATCAAATCCGATGTAGTTCGATCCAGGTGCATAAACATGGCATTTTTTTTTTTTCGTGTGTAACACTTGAAGGTTTCACCTAAGGTATCATGTTGTATCTTGTTCTAGCTTGTGAAGTACTGACGGATCCCTTGTGGACCCTAAACGCTTGGGTGCACCTACATAAGCCAATGATTCTCGGAACTCAAGACTACGTCTCCATTTCCGTTTTGAGAACGACTTTAGAAAGGAATTGATGGTACTTTCTGACCGTTTTGGCTTCGCCTTTGACTTTGATCTTCGATCTCCGACGTGTTGCCACTCAATTTTTTGTATTTTTGTATTCTTGTTTTTGGGAATGTGTCGCGCCCTTTGTGGCTTGGGCTTGTTCCAACTTTACTAGACTGCGCGGCGAGCGGTCGATGTGGTCGTGATGTATATCACGCCGCACTCCTCCGACAAGTTCGCTTGCTTATTAGGCACGCGATCGAGTACACTGAGGGCGATCCATGAATATTCGCACTTTGGTCGCGAACAAATTCATGACCACTATGGAGCTCCAAATTAATGGATCCTCCTCCAAAGGCAGAGGAGTAGTATACCACAAGTTGACTACCGAACCTTAGGTTTTTAGTTGTCGGAAACCCTTTTGTCTTTGCTTTTGTCTTGAGTTGGTGCTGCACCTTAGAATTGAATACGTATTTCTACCCCAGGGACACCCTTCGAGTGTGTTGTGCATTTTCGTCAGTTGGATTATGGAAGCAAATTAGAGACAAGATCAATTTCATTGATTTTGAGAAGGATTTAGAAATAATTGTGAAAAAACGAATCTTAGACTCAGCTCAGACATAAGACTTGAATATGAATTCTGACTTATAATCACCAACCTCGGCTTTGAACTTTTCTCCTTTCAGGAATTGATTCAGATGCTTGGTTTGAAAGTTACCCCACTTTTGCAACTTGATTTTGGCTTAAGGAGGAGAATATGCGACTCAGGTTCAGAAATCGACATGGTTTCGACACTATTTGTAAATTGGTAGAGGTTTCATTCTATTTAACAACTCGGGATGCAAATGGACTGGACCAGACTAATCATGAAAAGACTCAGAGCTTAACGACATGGTCTACGATCTAATTATGCAAATGCATGCGACATATGGACTTGAAGACAGACTCACAGTATGGGACTTAGACCTAACTAGATATGGACTTGAAGTAATTAGCTCGTGTTTGGACCAATAAGTTTCTAAGGCTTATGCAAAACTTTCAAAAATAGCTCGGACGAGACGTTGTTGTGCCCTGACTCAAAACTAAAAATTGACATGCATGACCTGGGCCCAAGAGTAGGCCTAGGTGACCCAACTAGGTAAATCCTCTAAGACTTTTATATGGACTAGACTTACTATACACGACTTAGATTCCAACTAGCTAGACTCGACTCGATGCATTTCATGCTTACTCGGGACTTGAAAAAGAAACCTATTTTTGAAGTTGAGGTTTGAAAAGGGCAGCACTTCGACTACCAAAAAGCTTACTTGGTTCGAAAATTCTAGTCCAACTAGGGCTAGTGGACCAAAAATGGTCAAGGCTAGCAAAGACGGTTTTTGTCCAAATCACGGTTTAGGTCCTTGGGCTCGAACCATGGGCTAGGTCACGATCCTAAGGTCCACCCAAGCTTATTTTGAGTGAATTTAAACAATAATATCTTGGTCAAGCTTGGTGGGTCAACAAGGTCAAGGAAAGTCAAGACAAAGAGCAACCGAAAGTCAACAAAACGCTATTTTTGTTTGTGATCGCTCGAGTGCACCCATGTGGGTTCGAACCACAAGTCAATTAAGATCATCAAGAGCAAAAATCAATTGGGAATGAAGCCCAAGTCAGCCGAAAATACACAAGGAGGAGCTTCACATGTTTGTCCTCAATAAGTCACTATCAACACATGTCACTATCTACCTTTATTACTTTATGCTTTTTACTTTAAGTATTTGTTGTTTATTGTTCAAAATTTTCAGCTCTTGAGAGCCTTAATGGACCGAGTATAATGTAGGAGTTGTGGGTTTATTGAAGCCCTTAGATTAGCTTGTAATGGATGGTCAAGATTAGATGAGGGTATTATATAAACCCCCATCCTTGCCTCACATTTTTCAGATTTGTTTGAATGAAAAAGAGAAACCCTAAGTTTCATATTGAGTGTTCTTCCTTTCTCATTACTTAGTGTGTGAGATTTGTGAGAGATTAGTTTAGTGGCTTTGTGCTTAAACTAATCACAACCTAAATCTATTACTTAGTGTGTAGATTTAGTTACTATCATTTTTATTTTCCTTGTTCTCTAAATTTCAGAAAATATTTCACCAAAAAGAGGTACTTGGGCCGAGATTTCTATCATCATCATAAGTCGACTTTTGTTCATCCTTTGAGTGATTCTTATCCCCATAAGTTTCACTCCAAATTGGTAATCAAAGCCTAGGTTTGTTCTTGTTTTTTTCGATTTGTTTTTGTTGTTGGTTTGATCTTATTTTTTTTCGGTTACCCTCTTGTTTTTCATCTTTTATTTTCGCTTTTTTCCTTCTTTTACGTGTGTCTTCCACAAAATCCACAAACATACTCACAAAATTTTCACAAAATGGTTGAAGATCTACACTTGTGTTAGTGTTGGTTTTGATTTTCACACTCAAAAGTCCTTGCTTTACTCAAAATTTTCAGATTTTTGTTCTTTGATTATTTCAATGGATGTGTTCCATCATTTTGGTGTTTCACTTGATACTACTCTTGGTGAAACCATGTATGATTCTATGGAGAAAGCTAGAAGAGAGCTTGAAATCAAAATGAGTCGAATGAGGGGTAGACTTAAACCTAACCCTAGCCTTGATCTTGTGACTTTGAGGGGTCAAAGGGAGTTAGAGGATAGAATGGCTCGGATAGGAGGAGAACAACCCCCTAACCTTGGCCGAATGGTTTGTAGGGGCAAGCTTGCCCAAACCCTAACCCTAAACCTAGAAGAGAATCACCAAGTCGAAGCCTTTAGGTCTAGGTGTACCATTATGGGAAGGGTTTGTGATTTGATTGTTGATGAGGAGAGTTGTTCTAATGTGGCCTCAAGCACTCTCATTGAAAAGTTAGCCTTGCCCACACAAGAACACCCTAACCCTTACAAATTAAAGTGGCTAAACATGGGAGCCGAGTTGATGGTGGATAGACAATGCTTGGTTTTTTTCTCCATTGGTGGGGATTACATGGATGTGGTTTTGTGTGATGTGTTACCTATGGAGGCTTGTCATCTCCTCTTAGGGAAACCATGGAAGTTGAAAAGAAATGCTAATCATGATGAGAGGGACAATACCTATACTTTCAAGATTGGAGCTAAGAAAATCAAACTTGCACCCTTACCTCCGATTTTGAAGAACCCTAACCCACCCTCCTTGGTTGAGTCACACGACAACATGGGGATTGATGGGGGACGAGAAAGTGAGCTTGGGGTTGGTCATGGGAAGGATGAGATTAATGTCCTTGCTAAGGAGATCCCCAAAGAGCAATGCAAACCGCCCTCCATACTTGAGTCATCCAAAGAGGTTGTTTTAAGTGAGGAGGCCGAATCAAGTGAGGAAGTGAATGTTGGTGAGAAATTGACCATTCACTTTGCTAAAGATAATCCTAACACTCAAGAGGAAAGCATGGAGTACAATGCCAAGCCAAGGGATGAGTATGATCGTGGGAAGTGTTTGGCCAATGTCAAGAAGAAGGTATTCATGTGGTATGAGAATGTTGATGCAAGCAAAGAGTCGAGGGAATTTCTAAAGTGGAAATTCAAAGTGAGTACTAACAATGCCAAAGAAATGCCATGTGGTTGTCATAACCAAGTCTACTCAAGTGGTTTCATGAAATGGGGATTCAAAGGGGAACTAAGCTTGAACAAAGACAGCTAAGTGATGATGGCTCAAGTCAAAGTGAAAGTCCAAAGGTCGACTTGTGGAAGGAGAACACGGCCCTCAAGACCATAACCGACTTAATCACACTCCTCATGCCATCTAATTCCACAAGTACCTTCATGATCGAGAGTGTAGCCCTCCATGTGATCAAAGACAACCCTAGAGCAATAAGGGGAAGTCAAGGAGAGGAGCTCAATGAGCTCAAACCGAAAATTTGGGAAACTCGATCAAGTGCAAAGGAAGTGAATCATTTAGAGATGCAAAGGTCGATGTGCTAGAAAGTTCAAGTGAGTCCTTGAAATGGGAAAGAGACGTGGGACTCATCATTGGCAAAGGATGGCTAATTGACGGTTCTATGCATGAGGAATTTCGAGTTGTGCTAAGGGATAATTGTGAATCCGAAGAAGCCACGAGTAAGGGAGAGAGCAAGTTCAATTCAATGAACCGAGTTTACAAGAATCAATCTCTCATTCAATCTCTAAGCAAGTGGAATTCTTGGAAGACTAGAGCCATGGAGCCCAAGGTTGGTCATGGGGCTCATGGGGCACCCCTCATCATGTTCTACGATTCAAGTCATGAAGCCAACAAGAGTCCAAGTCGAGAAGGAGGCAAAGGATCAAGCCATGAGTCAAGCTATAGTCCAAACCGAGCAAGAGGAAGAGAGACCGAGGATTTGAGGACAAATCCTTTTCAAGGAGAGGAGATTGGACCAAAAATGGTCAAGGCTAGCAAAGACGGTTTTTGTCCAAATCACGGTTTAGGTCCTTGGGCTCGAACCATGGGCTAGGTCACGATCCTAAGGTCCACCCAAGCTTATTTTGAGTGAATTTAAACAATAATATCTTGGTCAAGCTTGGTGGGTCAACAAGGTCAAGGAAAGTCAAGACAAAGAGCAACCGAAAGTCAACAAAACGCTATTTTTGTTTGTGATCGCTCGAGTGCACCCATGTGGGTTCGAACCACAAGTCAATTAAGATCATCAAGAGCAAAAATCAATTGGGAATGAAGCCCAAGTCACCAAAATACACAAGGAGGAGCTTCACATGTTTGTCCTCAATAAGTCACTATCAACACATGTCACTATCTACCTTTATTACTTTATGCTTTTTACTTTAAGTATTTGTTGTTTATTGTTCAAAATTTTCAGCTCTTGAGAGCCTTAATGGACCGAGTATAATGTAGGAGTTGTGGGTTTATTGAAGCCCTTAGATTAGCTTGTAATGGATGGTCAAGATTAGATGAGGGTATTATATAAACCCCCATCCTTGCCTCACATTTTTCAGATTTGTTTGAATGAAAAAGAGAAACCCTAAGTTTCATATTGAGTGTTCTTCCTTTCTCATTACTTAGTGTGTGAGATTTGTGAGAGATTAGTTTAGTGGCTTTGTGCTTAAACTAATCACAACCTAAATCTATTACTTAGTGTGTAGATTTAGTTACTATCATTTTTATTTTCCTTGTTCTCTAAATTTCAGAAAATATTTCACCAAAAAGAGGTACTTGGGCCGAGATTTCTATCATCATCATAAGTCGACTTTTGTTCATCCTTTGAGTGATTCTTATCCCCATAAGTTTCACTCCAGCTAGATTTTTACCTTTCTGGTTGGAAAAAATTCTATTCCCAAATGGGTAGTATTTCAAAAGCGTTCGAGATTATTCTAATCCTAAACGTATAGCATTTCAGCTCAAAAACTATTCTTTTTTCAAAAGACCGACGTAGTGTTAAAAATCGTTCGGGATTAATCTAATCCTAAACGGGAAGCATTTCAGCTTGAAAGGATTCATTTTTCAAAAGAGTTAGCGTTAAGAACTGTTCGAGATTATTCTAATCTTAAACGGATAGCATTTCAGCTGTAATCCTTTTCAAAAGAGTTAGTGTTAAGACTGTTCGAGATTATTCTAATCTTAAATGGATAACATTTCGACTTATAGAAGGATCTTTTTTCAAAAGATAATTTTCTTTTAAAGAAAAAAGTTTTTGGATTTTCTAATCCTAACGAGGAGCATTTCAGCTTAGAAACGATTTTTTTTTTATAAAGAGCAAAAATCGAAAACTATTTAAGATTGTTCTAATCCTAACGAGGAGCATTTCAGCTTAGAAAAGATCTTTTTTCAAAAGAGGCAATATCGAAAATTGTCTAAGATTATTCTAACCCTAAACGAATAGCATTTCAGCTTAGAAAAGATCTTTTTTCAAAAGAGCTAGAATCGGAAATTATTTATGATTATTCTAATCTTAAACGAAATAGCATTTCAGCTAGGAAGAGATCTTTTTTCAAAAGAGCTAAAATCGGAAATTATTTAAGATTATTCTAAATCCTAAACGAATAGCATTTCAGCTAGGAATGGATCTTTTTTTCTAAAGAGCTAAAATCGGGAATTATTTTAAGATTATTCTAAATCCTAAACGAATAACTTTTAGCTTGGAGGAGATCTTTTTTCAAAAGAGCTAACATTGGAAAAAAAATGTTTAAGATTATTCTAACCCTAAACGAATAACTTTTTAGCCTGGAGGAGATCTTTTTTCAAAAGAGCTAAAATTCAGAAAATTATTTAAGATTAATCTAATCCTAAGAGGATGACATTTCAGCCAAGAAAAAATCTTTTTTCAAAAAAGCTAATATTCAGAAAATATCTAAAATTATTCTAATTTTAGAAGGAAAGCATTTCAGCTTAAAAAAAAATCTTTGTTTTTCGAAGGAGATAGGGTGGGAAAATATTTAAGATTATTCTAATCCTAAAAAGAGAGCGTTTCAGCTAGGAATGAATCTTTTTTCAAAAGAGCTAATATCGGAAATCTTTTAAGATTATTCTGATCCTAAAAGAATAGCATTTCTGCTAGGAAAAGATCTTTTTTCAAAAGATCTAAAAATCGGAAATAATTTAAGATTATTCTAATCCTAAAAGGAAAGCGTTTCAGCTTGGACAAAAATCTTTATTTTTCGGAAAAGATAGTGTTGAAAAATATTTAAGATTATTCTAATCCTAAAAAGACAGCATTTCAGCTTAAAGAATGATTTTTTTAGAGGGAAAGAATTTCAGCTTAAGTCAAAAATCGTTTCAAAAGAGATATTTAAGATTATTCTAATCCTAAAAAGACAGCATTTCAGCTAAGAAAAGATTTTTAGAGGGAAAGCATTTCAGCTTAAGTCAAAAATCGTTTCAAAAGAGATATTTAAGATTATTCTAATCCTAAAAAGACAGCATTTCAGCTAAGATTTTTGGAAAATATTCGATTGAAAAGATGACAGTTTTGATTAAAAGAGGTCTGAAAACAAGGCTTTAGAATTCACAGAGCATTTAGTCATACGCAGTTCAAGGATGCAATGCATGAGCTAGACTATTCTAAGTCTCAAAAAGGGTCCATGCCAATGATCCCACGTTGTTAGGGAACTCACGCATCCGCCATAAGTCAGGGACGAAATGGGGAGATGGGGGTTGCTAACCTCGGTGGAACCACCTTGATTTTTAAATCAGACACAGTGAACGTCATTTCCCTACTTTGAGGTCGACCCAAAGGGAGAAATGGTTCGAATCCTAACAGTATGATGCATAAATAACATAAAAAAAAGGTACTCTGAATAGCCATCGTTTTATTTTTCAAGTTTCACTGTCCCCAGCGGAGTCGCCAAATTGTGGACAAGGGATTTTGATCCACGCGATGTTTTATTTCAAAAACATTTTCATTCGAAAAGAGTCGCCACTAAATTTTTAAGGTGGAATTTAGAAACCAATTTTAGAGAAAATGAGTTCGTGTGAATTTACGTGTTAGGAAGTTTAAAAGAATTTCATTAATTTAACGCCTAACCCCGCCCGTTACAGTAACGGTCTTTACTAAGTAAAATCATGGCTATTATGAGTACACATGCAGATATGCAAACAACGTTTTAATCCTAAACAAAAATATATCCGTTCTAGGTCATTTAATGCACATATAATTTCGTCGAGGTTATTTAACATGGGTTCATTTACTATTCTAGCAAACAAAGAAAAGGAACAGAAATACTCACCGACAGCATAAGATAGATTAACAAACGTTAGCGGTTAGACAAATAAAAAAAAATCAAGCACGACTATCCTACAAACAAATATAAATGACTGAACATGAATAATTAAACTTTAAACGTAAACATAAAGAAATAGCAAGCACACACAAATTGTAACAGACACGAACAAACGTACAAATGAATAATCAGACACAACTAAATAAACACAAACACAAACAAATGGTGTGGGTACAACTAGATACTGCACAATCACAAATAATAATTAAACATGAGCAAACATGAGCATACTGCACGTGGATACGAATTAACAAACAAGCACAAATAAATACACAAGCTAAGCACAACCAAACACATACACAAACATGAGTAAAAATACACGGATGTAACACCTGATCAATCCAGTAGTCATGCGAATAGGTTCCTAACGAACCAATCACAACTAATACGCGAACTTAGACAAGCAAATAACGAGTATACCAAAACATAACGTATGAAAAACCAAACTACACTATCCCACATATGACTTTACTACGCAACTTCAGACTTATCGGGCAACACGTACGCAGCAACAAGTAGAACTCAATTAAATGACATGAAGCAAATAATATGAATACACGCAGATGAGTTGACGCACAAGGGACTAGAACACGAACAACATAAACGTACAATATGACCAAATAAGCGCACGACCTGAAACTCTAGGCTATTCAAGTTCACACCAAAGAATTACACAATTAAGGACCGAGCGAGCGAAACAGAAAAGGCAGCAGACAATAACCACGTATGACTCTTGCATGATTAACGAGGTGGATCGCGAAACCAATACTAAGCAACAGAACAAAAATCATCGAAGGCTAACCTAAAGTAAAAAAAACGTGAATTATAAAACTAAAACAAACGTGAAAGACCAGTATTCAGACAACTAACATGGATAACGTGAATAGGACCAGACTACGTAGAAAACCAACGAGCTAAAACTGAACCAATCTAACGAAGAGCTTTCAATTCATACTACGCAACAAAATTGAGCACGCATTCTAGGTGAACAAGAGGCATGACATATTCACATATTCACATCGAAATCATGCTAAAAACATAAGCCTAAAACGAATGATAAAATACAATAACTACGATGATAAACAAATGAGCGACAGAGAGTAATAAAAACGACAGAGGGCTATAAAAACAATAAAAAACAATAATTTAACAACGTAAAAAGGAATTTTTTGCACCCTCAACTTACATGTATCGTTGACTAAATATCCGAGTCGTAATCGATTGTAAGATTTTATCCCGAGGGCCGTCGTCGATTTAAAACAAAAGTAAATCCGTAACTTTGAGCAAACTCGACAATGATTTTCAAAAGCTTGTAACTTCTTCGTTTCTCAACGAAATTTCGAACCGAAAGATGTTTTAGAATCGTGGTAAAGTGAACTTTAAGATTTTGTAAAGAAATCAGAGAGACTATGGTGTTTTCAACACGAAAAACGGGTAGAAGACGTGGATAAATGAATGAAAAGCTGAAAAAACGTGCTCTGTTTTTGTGCAGCAAATCTCGACTTCTTTGAGGCTTTCTTAGGGCTTTTTGTGGCTTGATCTTGTGTATGTATGTTGTATATTTTCGTCCCCCTTTGAAGGCTTGTGGATGGTATCTATATATAGGGTAGAAGAGTAGGGTTTTTTGAGGGAAAAAGAGCAGCTTCTTCCTCTCTTTGAGAGTCACGATGAGGGCTCGTTTAGGGTTTTTGAGTGGTGTTTCTTGTGGGTTAAGCAAGGCTAAATGGGTCATGAAGGTCAGGTGTGGGTTCTTGTTCATGGGTACGAGTTTGATGGGTTTTGGGCTACGTAAAAACAGAGCACGGGATGGGGTAGTGGGCTGCGGTTTGACGAGCCTTCTGGCTGGGTTTTAGTCTGATTATTCGAGGGAAATAAAGGGTAATAAGGGTAGAATAGTTAGGATACGGGTATGGGTCATGGTTAGGTGAATAGGAGTCGGATTTGGGGTTTAAAGTGGGCTGAATTTGGCTGTCAAAACAGAGCACAAGGAGGGGGTTGGGCTGCTCTATTTCGAGTTCTTTAGGCTGGTTGGGGTGGGTTTAGGATGTGGTTTCAGGCTGGGTTCAAGCTTTGGTATGTGGGGAAGGAAATGGGAGAAAAGGGCCTCGAAATTCGTGTTGAAACGGGCTCAAAATCGCTCTTAAAAGTGGGCTTAAAACGAGCTTTAAAACTTGTTGTTACGAAAACGAATTCGTCGAATACGATTTAATAAACTGTTTTAAAAGCATGAGAAACGACTTTTCAAGTTAAATATCAAATTTATAAAAGCGATTTTTCAAATCGAATTACTTAAAATGATTTTTCAAATCGAAATATTTTATTTTCAATAAAACAAACTTGCGACAAAAATTCGACAGAGCAAATCAATTCAAATATCATTTAAATTAAAAAACTATGTCGACAGCGTCCGGCTTACATCGTAAAACGAACTCAAATAAATGACACGAAATACACGTTGTCCTATCATCATTGGGTGTTTGTTGGGTTTTTCTATAAATTTCCATATCGACAGATACGGGTATCAACAACTAGCTTTTTCTTTTTAAAAATAAAGAGGTGAAACTTGAAAGCCTTGAACAATCCATGTATACATATTTGAGCTATGCACATTCGTTTAGAGTCCATTCCTTTTGGAATCTAGGCACCCTTTGCACCCTCGAGAGGTGGTTCCAACACGCAGGCTTGTTCACCCGATAAAGCACGTGCAGGACTAACTTTCCTCTCGCCCCTCCACGGCTTGCCGTAAACGACTATCTCGACCGCCTCAGTGCTCCCTTCAGAAAACCTATCGCCTCGGCGTAAGGAAATGAAGGGGTTAAGTATCTGCCGAGGTAGTTGGAGGTGTACCCGACTGACTCATTTATCACCCTTTTTGAGTCATACGTACAAGTTCGAGGCTATGCACTCCATGGTCTTTTTCAAAACGAGCATTTGCATTCATATCTTCGAAAACTTGCTTAAACGTTTCAAAGATAAGTGAACCTAACATCTAACAAGCTAACACTTTTCAAGCAAAACTATCGCGAATTTTTGAAACAAGCCTTTTCAAAACTTCCTTTTTCACTAACAAGCAAAAACCCGAGCTAGGATTAAAACCCGAGCTCGTGGATTTCAATCCTCTAGGTCATACGGCTTGGACTCTATTTTAACATCCTCGACTCGACTTGCTCGAGCCGAATCCTCCCTCATTTATACATCCGACTCGAGCTCACCTCGACAAGTTACCGATATCAGTTTGACGGATGCAAAGCAAAATCTTTTAACATCGAGACGAGATGTGCGCACACATCCTCGCCTCAAAAGCTTCCCTTAGCTAAACCTTTTTCGAAAATCTCCTCTTTTCAAAACATAAAAGGTCTTTCTAAACAAAGAAATGAGCTAAAATGAATGCTTAGAATGTTTGCGAGTCTAGTGGGTCGAGTCGTGTCACTAATATACGAAGTGAAATGCAGGCCTCAGCTGGGTACTCATCATGAATCGCGTCATCACCCCTCATTTCAAACGTACCTCGAAGATGACTAACTTCAACAGATTAAGAATTCTCCGTGATCGCATTAGCCAATTCACCAAAGACCTCGACAACTTGAAGGCCTTGCATCAGATCGAAGTTGAACGTTTAGAACAACACGCGAAGAACAAGGCCGACAAGCAGGTCTCCCTCTACACTCTCACAGCTCCACGTCAAAAGGATGAGGAAGATTTTACCCATTACCTTGCTCGATGGAGAAAACTGCTTGCCCAAGTTCCGAACCCTCCACATGAAGACGAGCTCATGGACATATTTCTCACCAGCCTGCAGCCCAAATGGCAAAGACATTTCAACTACGAAGATGCCGAAAACTTCAAAGAACTCATTGAGATCGGCATCCGAGCCCAAAACAACCTCACAAACAGTGACAGTCATGCCATCCTTGTCGAATCAGTCTCGATCTTAGATTGCTCCTACCTAACCACACTCAATGATAATCAAATCAATGGCGTTTGGTTCAGTGATGACGAAGACGAAGAGTGGCCACCCACCAACAAAACGGTGGCTCAACTCTCGACTGCTCCTTCCTCGAATAAAACCAAAAGGAACAAGAAGGGGAAGAAAAAGAAGGGCAAACAGCCCGAAAACAAGGATCAAAAGGAAAGGGACAAGCAACCTGAAAAGAAGAATGAGGACGAAGTATCGCACCTCACACGCTCGGGTCGTCCTTATCAAAACATCTTCACTGACGAATACGCCCAAAAAGCGACTGCGGCCGAGAAAGGCAAGGCCGTAGCCCAGGAAGACGTTCCTTCCACAAGCGCACCCTCTGCATCTACAGTAATTCCACCACCAAACACGAGTGAAGTGCTTCAGAAGCAACTCACTCGCACAAAAGCCAATGTTTCAATTTGGGCTCTCCTACGAGACTCAGCGGAACATAGAAATGCATTCATTCGCGCTCTACAAATAGCGTGCGTAGATTCTGAGATCTCTCCAGATCAAATGGTCAGCCACGTTGCAAGGGATTGGCTTCCGGGAGCTATTACCTTCTCGAACGATGATCTACCAGCTTTCGGACCCAATCACAACCTTGCTCTCTATATCAGTGTGGAGTGCATGAAGAAAACCCTGCCCATATCCCTGGTTGACAACGGGTCCGCGGTCAATGTTCTACCATTGGCCACCGCGCACCGCCTCGGCCTATCCGATAAAGACTTCACCCCGAGCATGGATGGAGTCAAAGCTTTTGTAACACCCCCATTTAAGCCGGGCGGACCCCACCTAAATAAGGGTGTTACGGGACCCAACTGAATGGGTCCTTGAGCCAATACCTGTTTACAAAACATGAAGACCTGGAAAAGACAAATAGTATATATATAGATAGGATACGAGGTAGCTCAAGGCTACGAATGGAGTAAACACAAAAACTGCAACAACATCAAGATGGCACGCAGGCCCCAAAACTGAGTAATGTAGCGAAATAAAACGAGACGTCTATGGTGGTAAAACTAGACATAAGACTAGTATTATTGCGATTCCCTCCAAGCGTCCCACAATCAGCAAGCACACGTCCGAGTACCTAAGGGGAGAAACCAACAGACAACAACCACCTAGTCAGCTTCCACAGTCAAATTAATAAGAAAGGGGGCGAGAAAGATTTAATAAGCTTGAATAAATAATCGACAACGACAGAAATATAAAACTTAAAGTGGTACAATGAGAATATTCTAACTCGGACGTATAACAATCAAGCAAACATTTTACAACCCCACCGTGTGAACTCCCACACGGTGGACTTACCGTCTCGCCAACACCCCTCAACACTCGTAGTCGTCATCACTCATATGTGTATCATCATCACTCGTATATATCATCATCACTCGTATACAATATCATCACTCATAATCAACGTCACTCTGAATCAATTCACTCATGGTCAATGACACTCAACCGTCCGAAGTTCAAATAAACCGACTCACAAGGCCGTACTTCGCGACATGGCAAGAAGAAGACATTAACACTATTCAACCATGAGTACACAAATATTCGACGTACGAATGAGCGTAAGTTAACATAATGCACAAGACCACACTAGTTCGTAATGACACTCAAAGTTTAACGCTTGGTCAAACATTTCTCGATGTATGCCAACTGCCTACGACATGTAGTCGTCCTCACAATACATTAACGCCTCCACAAGTACATTTTCCTCCCTCGAACAAGGCCCAACTGTGAAGTTCAAGGGAGGGGCAGTAGTAGTCGTAGTGGACAGCAATAACTCGACAAACCCGATGGCGCCAAATTTCTTAATGCGACAGATAGCAGCAGCCACGCACCTGACTTAAGACAACCAAAATAGCACCCACAACCGCAGTACAACATCTCCACTTACACCCGCATTGCCAACCTTAGTTGTGCCTACAATTATCCACCTAAAGGCTACTCACAAGAAACCTCGACGATCGCACACAAAGAAGAAACTCACGGTACCGAGTCTGGCAGAGCTGTTCGACAGCAGCCTCTCACGGCTGATTTGGCAGCCTTAACACGACAAAAACAGAGGGAAAACGCATCATTTGGCAGCCCTATACATGGTTAACAGCGGCCTCCCGAAGTTTTCCCCCCATCTGCACCCAAACTTGACAATAATATTGACTAACCCTTAGCATATTACCCTCATACATACATTCACAATGCATATACACAATCACACACACACAACCCGTACATACAATCACACACACATACACTACCCATTCACACAATTACACACACACACACACATGATGCTAAGTAAGGTTTTACCCTTACCTTAAAGAAGGGGAAGAAGGACCACACAAGATGATGAATTTCCACTCAAAGAAGTTCCTCCAAGAATAAGGCCTCTACACACCCAGAAACACAACAAAATTACCCACAAATTAATCTATAAATACCGAGAATTTCATCAGCCAACGTATAATACAACTCACTCATGAACCCTAGAACGAAAGTTTGAAACTTGAACTAATAAACGTGCTTACCTTAGCTTGAAAATGTTATGAGGGCGTAGAGGAGAAGAAAAGGAAACTAGAGCAACAAAAATGGAGGAATTTAATGGAGAAATGAGGAAGACCCAAATAAAAGAGTGATGGAGGTATGGTACTCGGTTAGAACGAAAGAGAAGGAGCTGCTGCTCTTTTTTTTTTTTTTGTTTTTAGGTTTGATTTGTATCTTTTATTATTATTTTTAAAGAGGGTTGTAAAACCTAAGGAATGTGTGAAAGAATAAGAGTTTAATTAAATTTAATTCACATAAAAGAATTTTGTGGAAAGTCAAACTTAGTCAAAGCCGCTCACAAGACTCAAAATACTAAAATCGACTCTAACCACTCACTCGTAACGTTTAACCAATTTCACAATTCAATTCCTCTCATTTTAATGAGCCACACGAGCCCACACATGACATAGTTCCGAATTAAAACAAAACCCCCTAAAGGTCCAAGAAATAAATAATATCGGCTTAAGAAAAGAAATTAAAGACAGAACGGCTAGCTCCAGCTACTACGAAAAATACGGGGTATTACAGTCTTCCCCCCTTAAAAGAATTTCGCCCCGAAATTCATAACATTACCCAAACAACTAAAACCAACGCAAGGCAAGCTAACGACATCACAGGACGAGCTAAAGTGTTAACACATACACAACCAGGTTACCTCATGATCAACCAGCGCTAAGATCAAAGTAGTGCAACTCAGACACACAGAACATGAAAACAATAACAGAAAACAAAATTCGCGCTCTCTACCCCCCTAAACAAAAGAGTTACGTCCGCGTAACTAGCAAAAGTACCTCACGAAAAGAGATGTGGGTAGCGTTCTTTCATTGAGCTCTCGAGCTCCCATGTTGTTCTTCGATCTCATGATTCGTCCACAGTACCTTCACCAGCGCTGTCTCGCCTTGGCGAGTTTTGGACCAAGAATGGTCAAGGTGGTCAAGGATGAGGTGGAGTTAGGCCATGGGTTGAGTCCTTGGGCTCAAACCCAAGCCTAGGCCTTGGACCTAGGGGCCACTTAGAGCTAAGTCAAGTCAATTCTATGGGCAATCAAGCCATACTTAGTGGTCAAGGGAAGTCAAGAGGAAGTCAAGTTGGAGAGCAACTAAAAAGTCAATGAATATGCTATTTTTGAATGTGGTCAAATTGGGTGCACCCATGTGAGTCAATCCTCCAATAAAAGGACTCACATGGCTCACAAAAGTTAGCTCAAGGAGGTCCCATGGAGCCGGCTACAATCAATTCCCAAAACCATCACATTGTTTTATGTTTTATGTCATTTTCATTCATGTCGCTTTCGTTACTTTATGCTTTATTGTTTTAGTTTGTAAAAATCAAAATGTGGAGCATTGGACCGTCCTACTCTCAAGCCAAGGCTCTATCAAGACCCTTGATGACCACCTAAACAAAGAAGGGAGAGGATTGAGTCAAGTGTCAACATCAACCTTTATGCTTTTGTAGTTTATTGTTTTCATTTAAAATTTCAGCTCATGTGAGGCTTGTAGCCGTTTTTATTGTTGTTTTTGTGGGTTATTTGTAGCCCTTAGATTAGCTTTGAAATGTAAGGCCAAGATTAGAGCAAGGGTACTATATAAACCCTCACTCTAACATCATAATTTTCAGATTTGGTTGAATGAAAAAAAACCCTAAGTTTGAGAGTTCTCAACTTATTTGAGTGTTCATTATTCTCTTAGCTTAGTGCTTGAGTTAGTGAATGATTAATTAGTGGCTTTGTGCTTGATTAATCAAAACCTAAATCTTTTGCTTAGTGCTTAGATTTAGTTCTATCTTTTATGTTTTCATTTGTTTCACAAAATTTCAGAAAAATTCACACAAAAAAAGTCCCACTTTGGCCGAGATTTTCAAGAGCACTTCAAGTCGATTTTAGTTAGTCTCTTGAGTGAAACCTAACCCATCAAGTTTCACTCCAAATTGGTCATCAAAGCCTAGGTTTGTTCTTGTTTTCGATTTGTTTTTGTGTTTCTCGGTTTTTACTCTTGTTTTTTTCCTCTTCATTTTTCGTTTTCCTTTCTTTGTTTTCCTTGTTTGTTTTTCCACAAAACTTCCACAAAATACTCACAAAAAAATTCACGAAATGGATGAGGATAAGAGGCTTTCGGATTTAGAAGAGAAGTTGACTCAACTCACCGGTAATTGTACTTTAATGATGAATGCTATAAACACCCTCTTGGAACAAAACATTCATGAACCAAGACCACCACCTAGGTGTGGAGGGGGAAGGGGCCGTGGGTTTGGAGGCCGTGGGAGAGGACAACCACCTCCTCACATGGAAGATCAATACTCGGATTCGGAGGAGTCCATTGAAGTCCACCCAAGAGATCATGACCGAGACATCAAGGTAGATATTCCCGATTTTTATGGTAGTCTTAATCCCGAGGATCTACTAGATTGGCTTAGGTCGGTCGAAAGAATCTTTGAATTTAAAGAATACCCCGATAGGAAGTGTTTTATGGTGGCCATCATGAAATTCAAAGGCTATGCCTCCCTTTGGTATGAAAACCTTAAGAACCAAAGAAATCGAGAGGGAAAGGAACCCATTAGGTCATGGCTCAAACTCAAGAAAAAACTCAAGGATAAGTTTGTTCCCAAGGATTACACCCAAGACATGTTTCTTAGGTTGACCCAACCCAAACAAGAAACACAACCCATCAAATCCTACCTTAGGGACTTTGAACAACTTACCCTCCAATGTGAAATGAGTGAAAAACCCGAGCAAAAGATTGCGAGATTTGTCGAGGGCCTAAACCCTAGGATAGCCAACCGGGTGAAGATGCAAAACTTATGGTCGTTTGATGAGGCCGTCACTATCGCCATGAGAGTGGAAAGGCTAGAGAAAGGGAGAGGGGATTCGACCAAGCCTACTACCTTGGCCAATCCCACCACAAACCAAGGAGGGGTCAAGGTAGCCGAGCCATGCCTCACTATCAAGCCATCAAGTGTTGACAAGGGAAAGGGAACTGACTATGGCCCTAAAAAGACGATTCCCCTCAAGAGGTGCTACCAATGTCAAGGATATGGTCATTTTGCTAAGGAGTGCCCTAACACGAGGGCCTTGAACACGAGTGAATTGGTGTATTGGGGAGATGATGAGGTCCTAGTTTGTGAGGAAGAAAAAAAAAAAAAAGGAAGTAGTGGAAGAGAGAGTGGCCGAAACCCTAGTTCCCCCGGACTCGGGGTTGAGCTTGGTCACATGGCGAGTGATGCACACTCAAGAATCAAATGAGAGCATGGACCAAAGACACCAAATTTTTCGGTCCAAGTGTACAATCAAGGGGAGAGTGTGTAATCTAATTATTGATGGAGGAAGTTGTGTTAATGTTGCTTCAAAACCCCTCATTGATAAACTTGCCTTACCTACTTTGAAGCATCCTCATCCTTACAAGCTAAGGTGGCTTAATCAAGGAGCCGAGGTAAAGGTCGATAAGCAATGCAAAGTCTCGTTTTCGATTGGACAAGACTATAAGGATGAGATTGTGTGTGAGGTGATAGACATGGATGCGTGTCATGTGTTGCTTGGTAGGCCATGGAAATATGAGAAGAATTCTTCCCATCATGGAAGAAATAACACCTACTCGTTCAAATGCGGTGAAAAGCTTATAGTTCTAGCCCCCCTACCACCAATGATGGGTTATAAAGCCAATGCTTGTTTGTTCGAATCATTCAAGGAAGGGAGTCCAAGCAAAGAGGTGGGTGAGGAGCCGACAATGAGTGTAGGTGAAGAGATGGTGAGCCTAGAGAGAGAAGGGAGCCCTAGCATGATAAGAAGGATTCTAGGAGAGGAGCAACATGAAGGTGATGCATCAATCAACAATGAAACAATCGACTACAACGAGAATGTGGTCAATGAGAGAGCAAAAATCGATGGCATAGAGAGATCAAGCGGGTCCTTGAGGTGGAGGATCATTGAAGGGCTTGATCATGGGCAAGAATGGATGGAAAGCATGCCTACGAACCATGGACTCAAGAGTGTACTCGAGCAAGAGTGTGTGGAGAAACAAACCGTGGGTAAGGAGGAGTACATGGCCATTCAATCAAGCCAAATCCAAGGGGGTAACCTCTTTTCCAAACTCTAATCAAGTGGTGTCCATGGAAGGCTAAGCTTATGAGGGCCAAGGTTGGTCGAGTGCTAAGTCGGAATTCAAGCAAGAAATCGAGTAGAGAGGACAAAGAAAAGATCTCCAAGGATTTGAGGGCAAATCCTTTCCAAGGAGAGGAGATTGGACCAAGAATGGTCAAGGTGGTCAAGGATGAGGTGGAGTTAGGCCATGGGTTGAGTCCTTGGGCTCAAACCCAAGCCTAGGCCTTGGACCTAGGGGCCACTAAGAGCTAAGTCAAGTCAATTCTATGGTCAATCAAGCCATACTTAGTGGTCAAGGGAAGTCAAGAGGAAGTCAAGTTGGAGAGCAACTAAAAAGTCAATGAATATGCTATTTTTGAATGTGGTCAAATTGGGTGCACCCATGTGAGTCAATCCTCCAATAAAAGGACTCACATGGCTCACAAAAGTTAGCTCAAGGAGGTCCCATGGAGCCGGCTACAATCAATTCCCAAAACCATCACATTGTTTTATGTTTTATGTCATTTTCATTCATGTCGCTTTCGTTACTTTATGCTTTATTGTTTTAGTTTGTAAAAATCAAAATGTGGAGCATTGGACCGTCCTACTCTCAAGCCAAGGCTCTATCAAGACCCTTGATGACCACCTAAACAAAGAAGGGAGAGGATTGAGTCAAGTGTCAACATCAACCTTTATGCTTTTGTAGTTTATTGTTTTCATTTAAAATTTCAGCTCATGTGAGGCTTGTAGCCGTTTTTATTGTTGTTTTTGTGGGTTATTTGTAGCCCTTAGATTAGCTTTGAAATGTAAGGCCAAGATTAGAGCAAGGGTACTATATAAACCCTCACTCTAACATCATAATTTTCAGATTTGGTTGAATAAAAAAAAACCCTAAGTTTGAGAGTTCTCAACTTATTTGAGTGTTCATTATTCTCTTAGCTTAGTGCTTGAGTTAGTGAATGATTAATTAGTGGCTTTGTGCTTGATTAATCAAAACCTAAATCTTTTGCTTAGTGCTTAGATTTAGTTCTATCTTTTATGTTTTCATTTGTTTCACAAAATTTCAGAAAAATTCACACAAAAAAAGTCCCACTTTGGCCGAGATTTTCAAGAGTACTTCAAGTCGATTTTAGTTAGTCTCTTGAGTGAAACCTAACCCATCAAGTTTCACTCCAAGTTTTACGTACTTTCCGATCCAAAATTTGAACAGCGGTCTCCTCGTAGGAAAGCGACTCGTCGGGCTGAATTTCCTCTGGATCCAAAACATGTGTGACATCTGATAAGTACTTTCTCAGCTGAGAAACGTGAAAGACGTCGTGAACTCGTTCCAGACTCGAAGGTAAGGCAAGTCGGTAAGCCACTTCCCCGACTCGCTCAACGATCTCATACGGTCCAATGAAACGGGGACTTAGCTTTCCTCGTTTACCAAAACGCATAACTCCCTTCATTGGTGAGACTCGTAGTAACACTCGGTCCCCAATCTGGAACTCAATATCTCGCTGATGTAGATCAGCGTAGCTCTTCTGTCGATCCTGGGCCGCTCTCATGTTTTGCCTGATAACTCTTACTTGCTCAACCATCTCTTGTATCATCTCAGGCCCCAACATCACTGAATCTGCCAAGTCGTCCCAAAGAACAGATCGCGCACCTCCGGCCGTAAAGTGCCTCAAAGGGTGCCATACCGATACTGGCATGGTAACTGTTATTATACGAGAACTCTATCAAAGCTAACTGATCTTCCCAAGAACCCTGGAACTCTAGAACACAAGCTCGCAACATATCTTCCTAGGTCTGTATAGTTCTCTCAGTTTGGCCATCTGTGGCTGGGTGGAACGCCGTACTCATCTTCAGTGTCGTACCCAAAGCAGCTTGTAATTCACCCCAAAACTTTGAAACGAAACGAGAATCTCGGTCGGAGACAATGTCCCTTGGGACGCCGTCTAGTTTCAAGACATGGTGTACATATGCTCCAGCTAACTGAGTCTTGCTCCACGTATCTTTCATTGGAACAAAGTGAGCAGACTTAGTCAGACGGTCGATGATCACCCAAATCATGTTGTTTCCGCGAGGTGATCTAGGCAAACCTACAACGAAATCCATGGAAATGCAATCCCATTTCCACTCAGGCACCTCTAGGGGTTACAGTTTCCCTTGCGGTCGCTGATGTTCTATTTTCACTTTCTGACACGTCAAACACTTGGCCACGAAGGCGGCTATCTCACTCTTCATCTTGGGCCACCAAAAGGTTTTCTTGAGGTCCTTGTATAGTTTATCACCCCCCGGGTGAACAGAGTAAGGAGTACTATGTGCCTCCTCGAGAATCCTTCGCTTCAACTCGTCATCATTAGGTACACACCAACGTCTATCAAAACGTAGGCTACCGTCGTCATGGATATGAAATCTCGACTAATACCGTCTTCAACTTTCTTTCGCCGCTCGCATAACTTAGGATCTAGTTGCTGTTTCTGGCGTATCTCATCATATAACTCAACCTGTAGGGTTAGGTCTGTCAAAGCGCCACCAGACTGTATTACCGCAATGCCCATCTGTTGTATCTCATCATGTAACCGAACTCTCGACATTGCAGTGCACAAAGCATGCACTGATTTCCTGCTAAGTGCATCTGCTACGACATTTGCTTTCCCTTCATGGTAGACAATCTCCATATCATAATCTCCAAGTAGCTCTAGCCATCGACGTTGCCTCATGTTCAACTCCTTTTGCGTGAAAATATATTTAAGGCTCTTATGATCGGAAAACACTTTGAAAGTTGCCCCATACAAGTAATGTCGCCAAATCTTCAATGCGAAGACCACAGCTCCAAGTTCCAGATCGTGAGTCGAGTAATTCTCCTCATAAGGTTTCAACTGACGCGAAGCATATGCAATAACATGACGATTCTGCATCAGAACACATCCCAACCCGTGCTTAGAAGCATCTGTATACACCTCGAAACCGTCATTCCCCTCGGGAATGCTAAGAACAGGCGCCGAAGTGAGCCGGGCCTTCAAGGTCTGAAAGGCCTGCTCACACTCCTGGGTCCAAACGAACCGATTCTCCCTCTTCATCAAGCCAGTCAACGGTCGAGCGATCTTTGAGAAGTCTTTCACGAAACGGCGATAGTAGCCAGCGAGACCCAAGAAACATCTCACTTCAGTCACGTTCTTAGGTACTTGCCATTTAGTAACTGCATCAATCTTGCTAGGATCCACCGCAACACCTTCCTTGGACACAACATGCCCTAAGAAGGCGACCTTATCGAGCCAGAATTCACATTTAGAGAATTTCGCGTAAAGCTGATTATCTCACAAGGTCTGTAGTACTAATCTTAAGTGTTCTGCGTGCTCCTCCCGCGTCCTTGAATACACAAGGATGTCATCAATCAAAACCACGACGAAGCTATCTAGAAATCTGCTGAAAACTTGGTTCATCAGGTTCATAAAGATAGCAGGGGCATTCGTCAACCCAAAAGGCATAACGACAAACTCATAATGGCCATATCTGTAGGGATCTCATCCCATTCACTAATCAAATATTAGTGTAAATCAAATTACTCTAATTTGATTTAGCAAGATCTATGTAGTACAAATTCACTTTGTTTACAAGATTAGAAATTTATACCTTTCTTTAAAGGGAAATTAGGGCACAAAACTAGAACTCCTTTCTAGTTTTGTTTCTTGAGTATAAGCTTAGGATGATCCTCCAAAAACCCGAGTTTCCAAAGTAGGAAACCTCCTAAAAGATGCACCCAAGAACACTCCAAAAACACTAAGGATTTAGGACTAGAAATCACTTAGTATTACTTGATAATATTTGATAAACTTATTACTAACTCTTAATAATATTATAAATAATGTGAGTATTAGTTTAGAGAGAAATGGTGAGAGATGTAAAATAATTGCATGAATGCTTTATCTCTCATGCCCTTGTGTTTTTATAAGCAAACACAAAAAGAAGTGTGTAGAGCACACTAAAGGGGGGGCCGGCCTAAAGGGTCCAAGAGAGGAGAGAAAGAGTTTTGCATAGAGAAGAACAATTACATGCAATACAATGATTATGTTTTGCATGCATTTGAAGAACAAAATGCTAAAGACAAAAGAGCATCTTTTCCTTCCTCTCCCTTGCAATTGGACGGTTCATAAGGACCTTTCATGGGTCCATTTTGTTTTCAATATTTGTCCCACAAATACTTATAATTTATCACTTAATTATCTAATATAATAAAGTGTAAATCAATTAAACTCTTCCTTAATATACATGTACACTTACACATATATTAAAAATATACTTTCACTAATCTCATTAGTGAAATATACATAATCAGTGAATTAACGCTTAATCACTAATTCCTATCTCCTCTTATAATTTTATCGATATAAAATTAAATCATTCGAGTTCACAACTCGATTTCTCTCTATATTAATACATTGACTAACCGTTAGTCGATTTATCAAGTTACTAATTTAATCGTATCTCATACAATTAATTAGCTTAAATATTTGGAGTACGTTCCTTTAGGTGTGACTTAAAGGGATCAATTGATTACCGCCGTTCTCACGACAATAACGTTAAACTCTAGTCAGCCATCCGTTATTGATTTACGTTAATCAATTGACAATAATACAGGATTATCCCCATGTATTCCTTAATTGAGATTTATTAAGTAATCGCACTATTGTGGAGGACACATACTCCAACAATCTCCCACTTGTCCGAGACAAGTTGTGCATTACCAATTCTCATGTCCGTTTCACATCTCCCACTCGATGCAAGGTGTCTTACAGGTCGTACTTGCATCCTGAGATATATATCGTGAGTGGTTTCCTCGATAAGGAGAGTAGTATCGGCCAGGGAATCTACCGTAGATTCTTACCAAGCGTGGCCACGCATTTTCAGCCGACTACTCCTCGAGTGGCCCAAAGATGTTTTACCCTGACGAGGTGGACATTTCCTTCCACTCGATTGTCTTTGTATAATGCAGATCACCATGACCCCAAAGATGCCCTTATAACCCCTTTCACGGCATGGCTTAGGACAAAATGAAAGTCACTCGGAACTGCGCAGGCTTCGGACAATCGGTTTCAGTCAAAGAATCGACTCAAAGGAATACTATAGAAATTCCCACCACGACCAGGTTTCAATCTCATTGAAAAGGAATTCTATAAGCGTCACTGCCCGACAGAGTGTTTTCACAGTCTGTCTATGCAAACGATCAGTCATCTCATATGACCCTATGGTGTTGAACCCACCATCGATCGACTTGCAATCTAGTCTCTCCGAGACGTCACCTCATGTGAGAGACTAGGGACCAAATACTTAGTTTATACCGTTCACTTGAATACGTTCAAAGTTTTCACACAAATATTCGGATAAACAAGGTATGCATTCATAATGACTTAATATAAAAACAATGAATGTTATTTTCATGTATGTAATAGGATACATCGTTCAATTACATATTACGAAACTAAAGGAAATCTGGCATACGCCGCAACCCCATGGAGGCGGTGTGCGCGTCATGCTTAGCTCTCGAAAGAGGCTTGGTCAAAGGATCAGCGATATTATCGTCTGTCCCAACCTTACAAATATCTATTTCCTTCCTTTCCACATTATCTCTAATAACGTGGTATTTCCTCAAAACGTGTCTAGACTTGTTACTAGACTTAGGCTCCTTCGCTTGGAAAATAGCCCCACTGTTATCACAATAAACAGTGACAGGATCCACGGCACTAGGGACTACTCTTAGTCCATCCAAGAATTGCCGAATCCACACAGCTTCTTTAGCGACTTAGATCTTTGCCAAATATTCACTTAGTTGTAGAATCGCGGTGACACTCTGTTTGAAACTCTTCCAACAAACGGCTCCTCCATTCAACATAAAGACATAGCGGGATTGGGATTTGGATCATCCCCATCGGTTTGGAAACTTGCATCCGTGTAACCCTTTACACGTAGCTCAAGTTCTCCTCCAAACACTAGAAACGAATCCTTAGTTCTTCTCAAGTACTTAAGGATGTTCTTTACAGCTATCCAGTGACTCTCACCGGGATTAGCTTGATACCGGCTCGTCATGCTCAAAGCGAAAGCGACGTCGGGACGAGTGCACATCATAGCATACATGATTGATCCTACAGCGGAAGCATAAGGGATCAATTTCATGCGTTCAATTTTCGCAGGAGACGTAGGACATTGAGATTTCTTCAAGCTCTTCTCTCTCATGGCGATATTTGCGATTTGTTGTTACCTTCTAAAAAAACCCTAATTTTTCACAAAAACTCAAAAAAAAAGCACAAAAAAATCACAAAAAATCACAAAAAAAATTACAAAATCTGGAAAAACAAAAATCATGGGTAAGATTACTTCGTCGGGGAATCGATTTGGTCCGTTGGTGGGGAGCTCTGGAAGGTCTGGTGGGGATGAGAATGGAGAGGGGCGTGGTCAGAAGGGGCCTCGTACGGAAGAAGCTCGAACTTCGAAATCTATGGGTGCGTTGATTGGCATTCCTCCGTTGATTCTTCCTGAGGAGGGCGATGGTTCTGGGCCGTGGTTGCAACGTCAAGGACGAAAGAGTGTACCTGTGTTACCGGTCATCGAGGAAGAGGAAGCTACTGATCAGGTACTGCAATTTTCAATTGAGGATGTTCAGGATGAAATTGAGTATTGGAATCAAGCTGTGTTTTGTTATATTCTTGGGGCCAATCCCCCATGGGATGTAATTGAGGGTTTTATAAGGCGGATTTGGTCTAAATTTGGCATTGAGAAGATTTCATTCATGGCGAATGGGATTTTTCTGGTTCGATTTGAGACTTTGGAGAAACGTGATGAGATGTTGGATTCGGGCTACTATATGTTTGACAGCAAGCCTGTCATAGTTAAACCCTGGTCTCCTGATGCTGTGTTGACTAAATCTAGGGTGGAGCTTGTTCCTGTTTGGGCACGATTTTATGGCGTTCCTTTGAAATTTTGGGGGATTTGTTTGGATAGAATTGTTGGCCTAGCTGGTACTGTGATAAGGAAGGATAAGGCGACTTCAGATAAAACAAGGGTGGGTTTCGCTAGAGTTATGATTGAGGCTAAGATGGATAAGCAGCCTCCAATGGAGGTTCGTTTTCTTGATGAGAATGGGAAGCAGATAGTGGTGAAGGTGGAGTATGAATGGCTACCTGTTACCTGTTCTGTTTGTAAAGGGCTAGGACATGTTGGTGAGAAGTGTAGGAGGAAGGGTAAGGAGAAGGTGACTCAACCTCCAGTTGTGATACAGCAGAAACAAATCTGGCGGCCTGTGGTGAAGGAGAGGGAGGCTGAGGTCCCTGCTACCCCTCAAGCTTTCCCTCCTTTGTCAAGGTCATCTCACTCATCTCCTATTAGAGATGTTCTTCGGCTTAATAGGCAAAATGTTGCTGGGCATACTGGTTCTCAGCCTGGAACCATAGGTGCTCTGTCGTTTCTTGAAGTATTGGAGAGTGCTACTGCTCCATTTGGAGGTGGAGTAGGTCAAACGGGTAAAGATCCTCCTGATAAGGTGGGTCATGCATAACTTGGGATTTTGGAATGTTCGAGGTCTTAATGGCCTTAATAAGCAAAAACTTGTCAAATGGTTTTTGCACCAGAATAATGTAGGTTTATTTGGGTTACTTGAAACAAAGCTGAAATCGAATTGTGGTAATCTTCCTATTTGTGAGGGTTGGTGTGTCACTACTAATAATAGGAACCATCCAGGCGGTAGAATTTGGGTACTATGGAAACCAGATTGCTTTGCGTTGCAGATTTTGGATTCTGAAGCACAATACATTCATTTGTTGGTAGAGGCTAATGATGATGGTAGCAAATTTCTGTTAACTCTAATTTATGCTCATAATGCGGTCATGGAGAGGCTGTCACTTTGGGAATTCCTTAAAAGCGTGAATACTATGGGGTTGCCTTGGCTTTGGGCTGGCGATTTCAATACTGTTTTATCTCCTATGGAGAGATTGGGTGGTCATTCTACTGAGAGAGAAATGGAGCAGTTCCAAGATTGTGTCACTGATTGTGATATGGAGGATTTGAAGGCTACTGGGGGCCTCTTCACTTGGTGTAATAAGCAGGAGCCTGGGTCGAGAATTTATAGTAGACTAGACAGGATGATGGGGAATATACAGTGGATGGAGGACTTTGGTGATTATATGGCGCACTTTCATCCTGAGGGGACCTTTGATCATTGTCCGTGTGTTCTTTCTGACATGAGAAAGAATATGAGGGGCAGAAAGAGCTTTAAATATTTCAATATGTGGGGGATGAGTGATCAATTTCTTGGTTGTGTAGGTGAGGTTTGGAATAGAGAGGTGTTAGGGACAAGGATGTTTAAGGTGGTTAAGAAATTGAAGTAGTTGAAGGGGCCTTTGAAGGTGATAAATAAATCCTGTTTCGCTGACATTGAGAATAGCGCAGATATAGCTGCTGTACTTCTGACTCGGATTCAAGAAAAATTGCAAGGGAAGCCTGGTGATTTGAACTTAATTCAGCAGGAACATGAGGTGGCTAAAGAGGTGATGAAATTGAACAGAGAGAGGGACAGTTATTTAAGCCAAAAAGCCAAGATACAATGGGACAAGGATGGCGATTCCAACACAGCTTTCTTTCATAATATAATAAAGAGGAGATTGTATCAGAATAAAATACTTCAAGTTGAGGATCAAAGTGGTCAGGTGAAGTCTGATGGTGATGGAATACAGCAAGCATTTTTAGAATACTATAAATACTTGCTGGGAACGAGTGAGGAAGTTGTTACAGTTAATACGAGGATTGTTCAAAGGGGCAACTGCTGTACGCCAGATCATGCTTATATTTTATCGAAGCCTGTGACAAAGGAGGAGGTTAGACAATGCCTCTTCAGTATTTCGAAAGATAAGTCCCCAGGTCCTGATGGTTACACAAGTCAGTTCTTTCGGGATGCATGGAGTATTATTGGTGATGATGTCTGCGACGCTGTGATAAATGTGTTTGAAACTGGACAACTTTTGGAGCAGATTAACTCTACTACAATCACTCTTATACCCAAGATGGAGAGACCTACTAGCGTGAAGCATTTCCGACCCATTGCGTGTTGCAATGTGATTTACAAGACAATCTCAAAGGTGATTTGCAACAGATTATCATTGATTCTTCCAGATATAATTAGTAGAAATCAAGGCGCTTTCATTCAAGGTAGAAGCATCCTTGAAAACATCTTGATTTGCCAAGACTTGGTTAGAATGTATAATCGAGAGAGGACTAGTCTGAGATGTATGATCAAGATGGATCTACAAAAGGCCTATGACTCCATTGAATGGAGCTTTATTGATGGAATGTTGGTTGCTTTGAAGATACCCGACAGTTTCAAAGCGATTATTATGAAGTGTGTCAGATCACCATCCTATTCTCTGTCACTGAATGGTGTGATGTTTGGATACTTCAAGGGTCAGAGAGGCATTCGACAAGGGGACCCATTGTCTCCTCTGTTATTTACAATATGTATGGAGTATTTGTCTAGGGTACTTGATTTTGCAGTGATGAATTGGCGGTTTAGGTTTCATCCTCTTTGTAAGGGGCTGAGACTGACGCATCTTTTATTTGCTGACGACTTGTTATTATTTTCTAAAGGTGATACTCAGTCAATCATGCTACTATTGAGAGCCTTCTCTACTTTTTCTAAGGCTTCAGGGCTTGTTGCAAACGCAAGCAAAACCGAGGTTGTATTCTGTGGAGTGGAGGCTGGTATACGAGCTGAGATTTTACAGATCTCTGGTTTTAAGGAAGGGGTCTTACCATTCAGATACTTGGGTATTCCAATTCAGCCAGGATGTCTGACTGGTGTTGACTGTAAGATGTTGGTTGAGAAAGTGGTGGCTCGAGTGCGCAGTCTAGGGGCCAGGAAACTCAGCTATGCAGGCCGGCTGGCTTTGATCAATTCGGTGCTGAACACTCTCCACTGTTATTGGGCTTCGATTTTTCTGATCCCAAAAAATGTCATGCATCGAATAGTTGCTATTTGTCGGAATTTTCTGTGGGATGGTGGTACTGAATACCACAGAGTACCTCTTGTAGCTTGGGATAGAGTGTGTATGTCTAAGTGGACCAAAAATGGTCAAGGCGGTCAAGGGTGAAACCGAGGGAGACCATGGGTTAGGGCCATGGGCTCAAACCCGAGCCTAGGCCATGGGTCAAGGGATCACTAAGGGCCAAGTAAAGTCAATTCTATGGTCAAATCAAGCCAACCTTAGTGATCAAGGAGAGTCAAGAGGAAGTCAAAGTTGGAGAGCAACAAAAAGTCAAGATTATGCTATTTTTGAAATGTGGTCAATCAAGGTACACCCATGTGAGTCAACCCTCCAATAAATGGGCTCACATGGTTCATCAAGCTAGCTCATGGAGGTCAAGGGGGCCGGCCAAATCAAGTCACCAAGGATCATCACATTGTTTTTATACTTTATGTCATTTTCATACATGTCGCTTTCTCTACTATCTACTTTATGCTTTATGTAAGGAGACAATATAATCCTTTTGTTTTGGTCACTTGGACCGTCCCACATGCCATTCCAAGGTCAAATCTTGACCCTTGGATGCTCCCTAAAATGCATGGAGAGGATGTGCTTAAATGTCATTGTCTACTTTATGTTTTTGTTTGTTTAATTTTCAAATTGTATGGTCAATAGGACCAAACATTTTCGGCTGAATTGAGGGACCCTTATGGCCCTTGGATCAACTTGTAATGAAGGGTTTAGATGAGGCTTTGGGTAATATATAAACCCACCCTCACTGGACCAAAATTGGTCAAGGAAGTCAAGGGAGAAGAGTTGGGAGACCATGGGTTAGGGCCATGGGCTCAAACCCAAGCCTAGGGCTCGGTCTAAGGGATCACTAAGGGTCAACTAAAGTCAATTCTATGGTCAAATCGAGCCAACCCTAGTGATCAAGCTAAGTCAAGGAGAAGTCAAAGTTGGAGAGCTACAAAAAAGTCAAAGATCAAGCTATTTTTGAATGTGGTTAATCAAGGCACACCCATGTGAGTCACCCTCCAATAAATGGGCTCACATGGTTCAACAAGCTAGCTCAAGGAGGTCCTCAAGGAGCCGGCTTCAAATGAAAGTCCCCAAGCCACCACATTGTTTTACTTTAAGTCATTTTCATTCATGTCGCTATCTACCTTTATTACTTTATGCTTTTTACTTTATGTATTTGTTGTTTTATGTTCAAATTTTCAGCTCAAGAGAGCCTCATTTGACCGAGTATGTTGTAGTTTTTGGGGGTTGATTGTAGCCCTTAGATCTTGTTGTAATGGATGGTCAAGATTAGAATGAGGGTAATATATAAACCCTCATTCTCCTCTCACATTTTTCAGATTTGGAATGATAAGGTTGAAACCCTAAAAAAACTTGAGTGCTCTCATTTCTCTCTTTACTTTGTGTTTGAGATTTATGATAATTAACTAGTGGCTTTGTGCTTAGTTAATTAAACCCCTAAATCTATAACTTTGTGAGTAGATTTAGGTACTATCTTTATGTTCTTACATTTAAACAACAAAAATCAGAAAATTGTTTCACAAAAAAAACCATTCGGCCGAGTATATTCAAGGGGATTTCAAGGTTCGATTTTGTTCATCCTTTGAGTGATTCTTATCCCCATAAGTTTCACTCCAAATTGGTTATCAAAGCTTAGGTTTGTTCTTGAATTTCATTCTCTTTTTCAAATTTTCGGTTTATCTAAGTTTAGGGTCGAATTGTTTGAAGTTTTTCTCTTACTTTTTCGTTTTCCTCTTTTAATTTCCTTGTTTTATTTTCCACAAAATCTTACAAAAATGGTTAAAGATCTACACTTGTGTTAGTATTGGTTGGGTTTGTTCTTGTGTTAGCCGAAATTTTAGGGTTTGTTTTCCTCTTCAATTTTTCGTTTTCTTTCTTTGTTTTCCTTGTTCATTTTCCACAAAATTTCCACAAAAGATCTCACAAAACTTTCACAAAATGGAAGAGAATAGAGGAGAGGGTAAAAGACTTTCCGATTTAGAAGAGAAATTGACTCAACTCACCGGTAATTGCACTTTGATGATGAATGCTATTAACACACTCTTGGAACAAAACATGAATGAACCAAGAAGGGGTGAAGGGGGAAGAGGAAGGGGCCGTGGGATGGGGTATGGGGGCCGTGGGAGAGGACAAGTTCCTCCTCACATGGAAGATCAATTTTCGGATTCGGAAGAGTCCCTTGAGGCCCACCCTAGAGACCATGACCGAGACATTAAGGTGGACATACCCGATTTTTATGGTAGCTTGAACCCCGAGGATCTCCTAGATTGGCTTAGATCGGTTGAGAGAATTTTTGAATTCAAGGAGTACTCCGATAGGAAGTGTTTCAAAGTGGCCATCATGAAATTCAAGGGTTATGCCTCCCTTTGGTATGAAAACCTTAAGAATCAAAGAAACCGAGAGGGTAAGGAACCCATCAAGTCATGGCTCAAACTCAAAAAGAAACTCAAAGACAAGTTTGTTCCCAAAGACTACACTCAAGACATGTTCCTCAAGCTAGCCCAACTAAAACAAGAGTCACACCCTATTGAAACCTATCTTAGGGACTTTGAGCAACTCACCCTCCAATGTGAAATGAATGAGAAACCCGAACAAAAAATTGCAAGGTTTGTTGAGGGCCTAAACCCTAGGATAGCAAATCGAGTCAAAATGCAAAACTTGTGGTCATTCGATGAGGCCGTCACCATGGCCACACGTGTGGAGAGGCTAGAGAAGGGGAGAGGAGAGCCGGCTAAGAACACCCCCAAAACCAACCCCATGTCGAGCCAAGGAGGGATCAAGATTTCCGAGCCTTGCCCTACTAACAAACCCTCAAGTGTTGATAAAGGAAAGGGAATTGACTATGGCCCTAAGAGAACCATTCCTCTCAAGAAGTGTTACCAATGTCAAGGGTATGGTCACTTTGCTAAGGAGTGCCCTAGCAAGAGGACCTTGAACACAAGTGAGGTTGTGCATTGGGGAGACGATGAAGTGTTGGTTTGTGAGGAAGAAAAAAAAGAGGGAGTTGAGGAAATGAAAGTGGCCGAAACAATCGTGCCCCCGGACTCGGGGTTGAGCTTGGTCACTTGGCGAGTGATGCACACCCAAGAATCAAACGAGAATGTGGACCAAAGGCACCAAATATTTCGGTCCAAATGTACCATCATGGGGAGAGTGTGTAACTTGATTATCGATGGGGGAAGTTGTGTTAATGTTGCTTCCAAGACCCTCATTGATAAGCTTGCCTTGCCTACTTTGAAGCATCCTCACCCATACAAGCTACGGTGGCTCAATCAAGGAGCCGAGGTCAAAGTTGATAAGCAATGTCAAGTCTCGTTCTCAATTGGTCAAGACTATAAAGATGAAGTTGTGTGTGAAGTGTTGGACATGGATGCTTGCCATGTATTGCTTGGTAGGCCTTGGGAGTTTGAAAAGAATTCTTCCCACCATGGAAGAGACAACACCTACTCATTCAAGTATGGTGAAAAGCTCATTGTCTTAGCTCCCCTACCACCAATGATGGGTTGTAAATCCAATGCGTGCTTGTTTGAATCCTTCATTGAATCAAAACCTAGCATGGAAATGAAGAGGAGGCCGAGCTTGAGTGAGCTTGAGAAGTTGGAAGGCCTTGAGCCGAGTAAGGAAGAGCAAAAGGAGAAGGTGAACTCGGAATGTGAGGGAAGCACTAGCATGACAAGGAGGACTCTAGGAGAGGAGCCTCATGAAGGTGAAGCATCAATCAACAAGAAATCAACCAATGTGAACAATGAGAGGGCAAAAATCGATGGCCTAGGAAGGTCAAGTGGATCCTTGAGATGGAGGATCATTGATGGGCTCGATCACGAGCAAGAATGGATGGATGGCGTGGCCATGAACCGAGGACTCAAAGAGATGCTTGAGGAAGAATGTGTGGTCAAGCAAACCGTGACCAAGGAGGAAAACATGATCAATCCCTCGAGCCCAAGCAAAGGAATCCAACCATTCCTCCAAACCATCATCAAGTGGCGCCCATGGAAGAAAAACGTGAAGCCCAAATTCGAGCAAGGATTGAGTCGGGAATCAAGTGTGAAGTCAAGCAAGTCGAGCAAGAGGTTCTCCAAGGACTTGAGGGCAAGTCCTTTCCAAGGAGAGGAGATTGGACCAAAATTGGTCAAGGAAGTCAAGGGAGAAGAGTTGGGAGACCATGGGTTAGGGCCATGGGCTCAAACCCAAGCCTAGGGCTCGGTCTAAGGGATCACTAAGGGTCAACTAAAGTCAATTCTATGGTCAAATCGAGCCAACCCTAGTGATCAAGCTAAGTCAAGGAGAAGTCAAAGTTGGAGAGCTACAAAAAGTCAAAGATCAAGCTATTTTTGAATGTGGTTAATCAAGGCACACCCATGTGAGTCACCCTCCAATAAATGGGCTCACATGGTTCAACAAGCTAGCTCAAGGAGGTCCTCAAGGAGCCAGGCTTCAAATGAAAGTCCCCAAGCCACCACATTGTTTTACTTTAAGTCATTTTCATTCATGTCGCTATCTACCTTTATTACTTTATGCTTTTTACTTTATGTATTTGTTGTTTTATGTTCAAATTTTCAGCTCAAGAGAGCCTCATTTGACCGAGTATGTTGTAGTTTTTGGGGGTTGATTGTAGCCCTTAGATCTTGTTGTAATGGATGGTCAAGATTAGAATGAGGGTAATATATAAACCCTCATTCTCCTCTCACATTTTTCAGATTTGGAATGATAAGGTTGAAACCCTAAAAAAACTTGAGTGCTCTCATTTCTCTCTTTACTTTGTGTTTGAGATTTATGATAATTAACTAGTGGCTTTGTGCTTAGTTAATTAAACCCCTAAATCTATAACTTTGTGAGTAGATTTAGGTACTATCTTTATGTTCTTACATTTAAACAACAAAAATCAGAAAATTGTTTCACAAAAAAAACCATTCGGCCGAGTATATTCAAGGGGATTTCAAGGTTCGATTTTGTTCATCCTTTGAGTGATTCTTATCCCCATAAGTTTCACTCCACTCACACATTATAATTTTTCAGATTTGGAATGATAAAGAAACCCTAGTTTTTGTTGAGTATTCTCATTTTCTCATTACTTTGTGTTTGAGTTAGTGAAAGATTAGTTTAGTGGCTTTGTGCTTAAACTAATCACACCCTAATTCTCTAGCTTAGTGCTTAGAATTAGTTACTATCTTTATGTTTTTCATTTGTCACAAAAATCAGAAAATTTCCCACAAAAAAACTCATATTCTCGGCCAAAATTGTTCAAGGGTTTGAGGTCGATTTTGTTCATCCTTTGAGTGAAACTTGATCCACTAAGTTTCACTCCAAATTGGTCATCAAAGCCTAGGTTTGTTCTTGATTTCATTTTCTTTCTCTATTTTGTCGGTTTTCCTTAGTAATGTCGAGTTGTTCCTTTGTTTTCCTCTTTTAATTTTTCGTTTTTCTTCTTCCTTTTCCTTGTTTATTTTTCTATAAATTTACCACAAAATTTCCACAAAAGATCTCACAAAATTTCACAAAAATGGAGGAGGATAAAAGGCTTTCCGATTTAGAGGAGAAATTAACTCAACTCACCGGTAATTGTACTTTAATGATGAATGCTCTAAACACCCTCTTAGACCAAAATCTTAATGAACCAAGAAGGGGTGGAAGGGGAAGAGGCCGTGGGTTTGGGATTGGAGGCCGTGGGAGAGGCCAACCACCTCCTCACATGGATGATCAATACTCGGATTCGGAGGAGTCCCTTGAGGCTCCCCCAAGAGACCATGACCGAGACATCAAAGTGGATATACCCGATTTTTATGGTAGCTTGAACCCCGAGGATCTCCAAGATTGGCTTAGATCGGTTGAGAGGATTTTCGAATTTAAGGAGTATCCCGATAGGAAGTGTTTCAAGGTAGCCATCATGAAGTTTAAGGGATATGCTTCCCTTTGGTACGAAAACCTCAAGAACCAACGAAATCGAGAGGGTAAGGAACCCATTAGGTCATGGCTCAAACTCAAAAAGAAACTCAAAGACAAGTTTGTTCCCAAGGATTATACCCAAGACATGTTCCTCAAACTAGCTCAACTCAAACAAGAGACACAACCCATTGAGTCTTACCTTAGGGACTTTGAGCAAATCACATTACAATGTGAGATGAATGAGAAACCCGAACAAAAAATAGCTAGGTTTGTCGAGGGCTTAAACCCTAGGATTGCTAACCGAGTAAAGATGCAAAACTTGTGGTCATTCGATGAGGCCGTTACCATGGCCACACGTGTGGAAAGGCTAGAGAAGGGGAGAGGGGACTCGGCCAAAAATACCACCAAGGCCAACCCCATGTCGAGCCAAGGAGGGATCAAAATTGTCGAACCTAGCCCTACCATCAAGCCATCAAGTATTGACAAGGGGAAGGGAATTGACTATGGTCCCAAGAGAACAATTCCCCTCAAGAAGTGCTACCAATGTCAAGGGTATGGTCATTTTGCTAAGGAATGCCCTAGCAAGAGGACCTTGAACACAAGTGAGGTTGTGCATTGGGGAGACGATGAAGTGTTAGTTTGTGAGGAAGAAAAAAAGAGGAGTTGAGGAAGTGAATGTGGCGTAACAATTGTGCCCCCGGACTCGGGGTTGAGCTTGGTCGCTTGGCGAGTGATGCACACTCAAGATGCAAACGAGAATATGGACCAAAGGCACCAAATATTTCGGTCCAAATGTACAATCATGGGGAGAGTGTGTAATTTGATTATTGATGGGGGAAGTTGTGTTAATGTTGCTTCTAAAACCCTCATTGATAAGCTTGCCTTGCCCACTTTGAAGCATCCTCACCCTTACAAGCTAAGATGGCTTAATCAAGGAGCCGAGGTGAAAGTTGATAAACAATGCAAGGTCTTGTTTTCCATTGGACAAGACTACAAAGATGAAATTGTGTGTGAAGTGTTGGACATGGATGCTTGTCATGTATTACTTGGTAGGCCATGGGAGTATGAAAAGAATTCTTCCCACCATGGAAGAGACAACACCTACTCATTCAAGTATGGTGAAAAGCTTATCGTCTTAGCTCCCCTACCACCAATGATGGGTTGTAAATCCAATGCGTGCTTGTTTGAATCCTTCATTGAGCCGAAACCTAACATGGAGATGAAGTTGGAGCCGAGCTTGAATGAGCTTGAGGACTTGAAGGGCCTTGAGCCGAGTAGAGAAGAGCTAGGGGAAGAAATGAACTTGGAATGTGAGGGAAGCTCTAGCATGATAAGGAGGATTCTAGGAGAGGAGCAACATGAAGGTGAAGCATCAATCAACAAGAAAACAACCGACTACAATGAGAATGTGGTCAATGAAAGAACAAAAATCGATGGCAAGGAAAGATCAAGCGGGTCTCTAAGGTGGAGAATCATTGAAGGCCTCGATCATGAGCAAGATTGGATGGATGGCATGGTTATGAGTCGTGGGCTCAAAGAAATGCTCGAGGAAGAATGTGTGGTCAAGCAAACCGTGACCAAGGAAGAAAACATGATCAATTCTTCGAGCCAAAGTAAAGGGGTCCAACCACTTCTACAAACCCTAGCTAAGTGGTGCCCATGGAAGACTAAAACCGTGAAGGCCAAGATCGAGCAAAGATTGAGCCGAGAATCAAGCTTGAAGTCGAGCAAGGGAGGAAGCAAGAGGATCTCCAAGGACTTGAGGACAAGTCCTTTCCAAGGAGAGGAGATTGGACCAAAAATGGTCAAGGCGGTCAAGGGTGAAACCGAGGGAGACCATGGGTTAGGGCCATGGGCTCAAACCCGAGCCTAGGCCATGGGTCAAGGGATCACTAAAGGCTAAGTAAAGTCAATTCTATGGTCAAATCAAGCCAACCTTAGTGATCAAGGAGAGTCAAGAGGAAGTCAAAGTTGGAGAGCAACAAAAAGTCAAGATTATGCTATTTTTGAAATGTGGTCAATCAAGGTACACCCATGTGAGTCAACCCTCCAATAAATGGGCTCACATGGTTCATCAAGCTAGCTCATGGAGGTCAAGGAGGCCGGCCAAATCAAGTCACCAAGGATCATCACATTGTTTTTATACTTTATGTTATTTTCATACATGTCGCTTTCTCTACTATCTACTTTATGCTTTATGTAAGGAGACAATATAATCCTTTTGTTTTGGTCACTTGGACCGTCCCACATGCCATTCCAAGGTCAAATCTTGACCCTTGGATGCTCCCTAAAATGCATGGAGAGGATGTGCTTAAATGTCATTGTCTACTTTATGTTTTTGTTTGTTTAATTTTCAAATTGTATGGTCAATAGGACCAAACATTTTCTTTGAATTGAGGGACCCTTATGGGCCTTGGATCAACTTGTAATGAAGGGTTTAGATGAGGCTTTGGGTAATATATAAACCCACCCTCACACATTATAATTTTTCAGATTTGGAATGATAAAGAAACCCTAGTTTTTGTTGAGTATTCTCATTTTCTCATTACTTTGTGTTTGAGTTAGTGAAAGATTAGTTTAGTGGCTTTGTGCTTAAACTAATCACACCCTAATTCTCTAGCTTAGTGCTTAGAATTAGTTACTATCTTTATGTTTTTCATTTGTCACAAAAATCAGAAAATTTCCCACAAAAAAACTCATATTCTCGGCCAAAATTGTTCAAGGGTTTGAGGTCGATTTTGTTCATCCTTTGAGTGAAACTTGATCCACTAAGTTTCACTCCACTAAGGATGAAGGGGGTTTGAATATAAAACACCCTGCTGTATGGAATTTAGCCATGGTTGGTAAGTTAGTTGATTGGATTCACTTGAAGGCTGACATGCTTTGGGTGATGTGGATTGACCATGTTTATTTGAAAGGATGCAGATGGGAAGATTACATTCCTCCAACTGATGTTAATTGGAATTGGAAGAATGTTTGCCGAGTCAAGGAGAAACTTAAGGATGGTTATGTGGATGGCTGTTGGAATCACTGCCCTAGAGGTTACACGGTTAAATCTGGCTACAGGTGGCTTCGGGGTGATTTTCCGAAAGTGACTTGGTACAAGCAGATTTGGGATGCTTGGAATGTCCCAAAACATTCTTTTATAGGATGGCTAATCCAACAGAAGGCTCTAAATACACGGGATCACTTGTTTCGAATTGGCGTCTGCAGTTCCAACAAGTGTGTGCTATGTGAGGATGAGGCTGAAACGCATGATCATCTCTTTTTTCGCTGTGCTTATAGCAGGCAGATACATGGAGCACTTCAGCGAGGTATGGAGTTGATTGGTAATGGAGGTTTGCTTCCGAAGGTACGTCTCTGTCAGATGATTGTATTGTGTCTCAAGTATAGTATATGGGAGGAAAGGAATCAATGTCGTCTTGAATTGAAACTCCGAAGGCCCCAGGTGGTGGTAACCGTGATTAAGCAGCTGATTCGAAGGCGTTTACGGGTCATTAAGGATGTATGGTTACGAGATCAGGATGTAATGTGGTTTGCTGTATTTGAGCAATGGTGTTATAATTAGTCTATGAAAGTGTGCTTAATGATGTATGCTTATATTGTAATTGAGCTTAATTAATGAAATTTCTCACATTTTACCAAAAAAAAGAGATTTCTTCAATGTTATTCCTACACTCATCGGAAGAAAGCCTCTCTTGGAGTCTTTCATATTGAACCTATCAAGAATCTTATCAATATAAGTTTCTTGACTCAATGCTAGTATCCTTTTGGATCTATCTCTATAGATCCGGATACCCAAGATGCGTTGTGCCTCTCCCAAATCCTTCATTTGGAAATGGTTTCCCAATTCCACCTTTACCGAGTTCAGACTTGGAATATCATTTCCAATCAGTAGTAAGTCATCCACATACAAAACAAGGAAGGTTACTTTACTCCCACTAAACTTCATGTACAAACAAGGTTCTTCGGCACTTCGAGCGAATCCATGTTGTTTGATAACATGATCGAATCTATGATTCCAACTCCTCGATGCTTGCTTAAGTCCATAAATGGATCTCTTAAGCTTGCATACTTTCTTAGGGTTGGATGTATCTACAAAACCTTCAGGTTGTGTCATAAACACTTCCTCTTCTAGAATCCCATTCAAGAAGGCGGTTTTTACATCCATTTGCCATATTTCATAGTCATGAAATGCGGCAACCGCTAAAATTATCCTTATGGATCGAAGCATAGAAACCGGTGCAAAGGTTTCATCATAATGAATACCTTGGACTTGTGAAAAGCCCTTTGCCACCAGTCTAGTTTGATTTTGAATATAATTTACACTGAAGGGGTCTCACTCCTTCAGGTAAATCTACCAAGTCCCAAACTTGGTTCTCGTACATAGAATCCATTTCGGATTTCATGGCCTCTAGCCATTGGTCGGAGTTGGGGCTACTAATAGCCGCCTTGTAGGTTGAGGGTTCGTTGCTTTCGAATAACAACAAATCACCCTCCTCCTCGATGTTACCGAGGTAGCGGTCAGGTTGATGACTAATTCTTCCTAACCTCCTAGGGATTATAACCGTGTCAGAAGACGAGGGAACAGTTTCCTCATTTTCTATCTCGGTTTGTGGCTCTTGAACTTCATCAAGTTCAAATTTTCTCCCACTCTGTTTTTTAGAAATAAATTCATTTTCTAGAAAAACAGCATCACGAGCCACAAACACTTTGTTCTCGTGAGGGTTGTAGAAGTAATAACCACAGGTTTCCTTAGGATAACCTACAAATAGACATTTGTCAGACCTTGGAGCGAGTTTATCGTCAGTTTTATTCTTGACGAATGCCTCACATCCCCAAATTCTCATGAATGACAAATAGGGAACCGTTCCCGTCGATATCTCATATGGAGTCTTATTGGCCGCTTTAGTCGGACTTCGATTTAGTGTGAAAACAATGGAGATAACAAAGGTAAAGCCCCAAAATGAACCAGAAGCTCGGTTTGACTTCATCATAGACCGAACCATGTCAAGCAAAGTTCGGTTTCTCCTTTCTGCAACACCATTCAATTGTGGTGTGCCCGGAGGAGTCCATTGTGATATTATACCACAATTCTTAAGATGTGAATCAAACTCATTACTTAGATATTCGCCACCACGATCTGATCGTAGTGCTTTTATCCTTTTGTTTAATTGGTTCTCAACCTCAATTTGAAATTCTTTAAATTTCTCAAAAGCATCACTTTTATGCCTTATTAAGTAGACATAACCATATCTACTTAAGTCATCGGTAAAAGTAATGAAGTAATGATATCCTCCTCTAGCGGTGATGTTTAATGGACCACACACATCGGTATATATGAGTCGTAAAACCTCACTTGCTCGTGTCCCTTTACCGCTAAAGGGTTGACGAGTCATCTTGCCTAAGAGGCAAGATTCGCATGTACCATATGATTCGCAATCAAATGGTTTGAGAACCTTGGTCTCAACAAGCCTCTTTATGCGTCTTTCGTTTATGTGACCTAAACGATAATGCCAAAGGTAGGATTTGTTTGATTCATTTGTTTTGAGCCTCTTGTTCTCGACATGATAAACATCATTAACATCATTTAAAACATAAATACCTCCAATTGAAATAGCTTCACCATAAACTATTTCATTAAATGAAAAAGTACAACGGTTGTTCTTAATCACAAAACAAAAGCCTTCCGCATCTAACATGGAGACGGAGATAATGTTTTTCGTTAGAGTTGGTACAAAATAACAGTTATTTAAATGCAACTCTAAGCCACTAGCAAGAGCGAGTACAAAAGTTCCCACGGAAATGGCCGCTACTCTAGCTCCATTGCCCATGCGGAGATCTACATCACTCTTGGCTAGAGCTCGCACGTTTCTCATCCCCTGCAAATGATTACAAAGGTGAGATCCACATCCGGTATCCAATACCCATGTAGAAATGCAAGCATGATTGATGTCAATCATATAGAGATTAGAAGGAAGAGTACCTTTGGATGTCGCACATCCATCTTTCAAGTCCCTATATTTGGGACAATTGCGCTTCCAATGACCCACTTCATTGCAATACTTGCAAGTGTCATTGAGAGGTTTTCCCTTGTTGACCTTGGGTTTAGACTTGTGTGGAACACCTTCCACAATAGCCTTGCCCTTACCCTTGCCTTTGACGGATGGCGTTTTCTTAGCCACCTTCCCTTTCTTAACTCCAAGAGACATGTTCTTCATTTTCATGGAGGGAACATCTTTCCTCTCCACCTCATTCACTTCCATATCCCTCTCGGCTTGGACCAAGAGAGCATGAAGTTCATGGTAACTCTTATCCATGTTGTTCATGTTATAGTTTACTCTAAAATGAGCAAACTTGTTAGGAAGAGAATGAAGAATGCGGTTTATCGCAAGTGCTTTCGGTATAGCACACTCTTGACGCTCAAGAGTGTCTATTTGCTCAATCATTTTGAGCACATGAGGACCAACTTTTTGGTTCCTCTCAAGCTTTGCATCGAAAAACCGCACCGCGGCTTCATAAAGCCTTATTTGCGGTGCCTTGGAGAACATGGTTGTCACTCGAGTGAATATCTCATATGCAGTCTTTTGTGTGACAAATCGGAGTTTGAGAACGGGTGCCATGGACCAAATCAAGACGTTTTTCACATCATTGTCCACTTTCACATACTCATCATAGGTGGCTCGTGCCGCCCCCGGATCGAGATGTGGGTTCGGCGGGGTGTGGTTCGGTAAGGTGTTTGAGCACATTATCGGATGTAGCGGCGCCCCTCATTGTTGAATCCCATTCGACAAAGTTGCTACCGTCATCCTTAAGGATACACTTATCCATCACGGTTCGCAACCATGAATCTTTGCCCAAAATGGGCGCGGGAGTTGATGATGATGATGCCATTGCGATTTGAAATAAATGATTCTACAACAAATATGAGGAAATATATAAGCATTCATTGTTTATTTATAACATTTGCTAAAACGGTTTTAAAACAAATGTCCATTTATATAACGATCTCCCACGAAATTATATAAATGATTCCAAGACTCATTTTCCATATAAAATTAGACATCTCATGTTTCCTTTTATATAAAAACGATAAGTCAACACTTGACTAATTCTACACTAGAATGCTTGGTTGATGATTTTCTTTAAAATGCATCGATTAGCCCCAAATAACTCTTATTCGGTTGAGTCCAAACCAAATTAGCACAGGACTTCCTCCCACTACTTACCCATGGTAACAAGGTTCTGCGTCGCGGAGGTCCTCACGAACATGGGGTTCATAGTCGCTACATTTGGAAAGGCTTAATCTCAATTCATTTTGATAAAAAATGTGGGTGATCTTGTCAATTTTAGTCATTAATATTCTTTATAAGTGAACTAATTTAAGAATCGTGACATAAATCGACAATCGTAGTGGGATATCGTGGCATGCATGGCGATTTTGGCATGTGTGCGGAAAATAAGCAAACAAACAAGCATGATAAAGCAAGCATAAACCTAGTATGGCCACCTAAAAGTAAATAAACAAATACAAGGAGTTACAAATTGGAAACCAACTCCTTTGGTCCCTCTTCATATGGACTTGATCCAAGCTCCTCCTTGCAAGCTTTAGAACTCTTCTAAGGCTCCATGTCGATCTCCATCGCCGGTCTTCGATTTTACAAATAGTTACAAGTATGAATTACAAATGAATACATAGCAATCCTATTATACATTTATAAATGAAATAAACTATTAAATTACAAACCGGCGATACGAGATCGCATTTAATTACAAACCACACGATATTCCCTTTCATTACGGGTAATATCGGTAAAAATATAACAAACTATGGCCATACTAGTAAAAACAAACATTCATTCAATAATAAACATTCATCCAAACATGCATAATGTAAAGCTTATTAATAAAAACATGCCAAAATCGCCCTAAACAATAATCGCATTAACTTGTTTAAAACCGATCTCATTTTAATTGATTAATCTCATATTTATCAATAATGCTTAAAACACCTTTTAAGCTTGAACTAAAACTTCTAAACTGATTTAGAACACTTAAAATTAGTTTTCACTAATTCATGGTAATTTTAGTTCATAAACTTGGTCATTTGCTAATTAGATGTACTTTAATCATAACCATTTATGAATAAAGCTTTATAAAATCAAAATAAAATAAAATAAAATCATTTTTATTTTGACAAAATTTTGTATATTCTGGAACACTTCCAAAATATCAGAAAAGAAAAGTTTGGTCAGAAAATATTTACGAATTATTTTATAATAAATAACATACGATTTCATCGATTTTATCTCATAAAATCAAGAAAACGTCTAAAACAGTGAGGACAAATCCCAAATTTATACGAGAGCATCCTCATAATGTATGAAAATATTGGTATAAATTTCATGTCCAGAAAACAACGTTTACTATATTTTTGGACATAAAGTGCATATCATACCGATTTTAAACAAAAATATGAATAAATATTCAAAACTCAATATCTGATTCTGAAAATTTACATGCAGAATGTATAAATATGAAATATCACTGTGTAACAATTTCGTGACCAGATTCCAACTATAACTATTTATAGTAATTATTTTAGCCAAAAACTCACTTTTTGACTCGGTTTTGTATAAAAATCATTTTAATTAGCAAACAAATTCCAAAAAATACAAAATTTGACCAGTAACTTCATGAGACCAGAAAATTTGCATGCTATAAAAATCTCGTGTTAAAACCATTTTTAACACTATTTTCAGATTTTATCATATTTATTCTCAATAAATATATAAAACTCCAAAAACAACAAAATAAATTTGTAACTACAAGCCTTAGCTCTGATACCACTTGTAGGGATCTCATCCCATTCACTAATCAAATATTAGTGTAAATCAAATTACTCTAATTTGATTTAGCAAGATCTATGTAGTACAAATTCACTTTGTTTACAAGATTAGAAATTTATACCTTTCTTTAAAGGGAAATTAGGGCACAAAACTAGAACTCCTTTCTAGTTTTGTTTCTTGAGTATAAGCGTAGGATGATCCTCCAAAAACCCGAGTTTCCAAAGTAGGAAACCTCCTAAAAGATGCACCCAAGAACACTCCAAAAACACTAAGGATTCAGGACTAGAAATCACTTAGTATTACCTGATAATATTTGATAAACTTATTACTAACTCTTAGTAATATTATAAATAATGTGAGTATTAGTTTAGAGAGAAATGGTGAGAGATGTAAAATAATTGCATGAATGTTTTATCTCTCATGCCCTTGTGTTTTTATAAGCAAACACAAAAAGAAGTGTGTAGAGCACACTAAAAGGGGGGGGGGGGGGGCCGGCCTAAAGGGTCCAAGAGAGGAGAGAAAGAGTTTTGCATAGAGAAGAACAATTACATGCAATACAATGATTATGTTTTGCATGCATTTGAAGAACAAAATGCTAAAGACAAAAGAGCATCTTTTCCTTCCTCTCCCTTGCATTTGGACGGTCCATAAGAACCTTTCATGGGTCCATTTTGTTTTCAATATTTGTCCCACAAATACTTATAATTTATCACTTAATTATCTAATATAATTAAGTGTAAATCAATTAAACTCTTCCTTAATATACATGTACACTTACACATATATTAAAAATATACTTTCACTAATCTCATTAGTGAAATATACATAATCAGTGAATTAACGCTTAATCACTAATTCCTATCTCCTCTTATAATTTTATCGATATAAAATTAAATCATTCGAGTTCACAACTCGATTTCTCTCTATATTAATACATTGACTAACCGTTAGTCGATTTATCAAGTTACTAATTTAATCGTATCTCATACAATTAATTAGCTTAAATATTTGGAGTACGTTCCTTTAGGTATGACTTAAAGGGATCAATTGATTACCGCCGTTCTCACGACAATAACTTCAAACTCTAGTCAGCCAACCGTTATTGATTTACGTTAATCAATTGACAATAATACAGGATTATCCCCATGTATTCCTTAATTGAGATTTATTAAGTAATCGCACTATTGTGGAGGACAAATACTCCAACAATATCGAGTTCGGAACGCCGTTTTAGGCATGTCTGCATCTTTCACTCTCAACTGATGATAACCGGATCTCAAATCTATCTTTGAAAACACTCCAGCTCCACACAACTGATCGAACAAGTCGTCGATTCTCGGCAAAGGGTACCGGTTTTTCACCGTCACGTTGTTCAGCTCACGATAGTCGATACACAGCCGCATGGTACCATCCTTCTTCTTAACGAATAACACGGGTGCACCCCAGGGCGATACACTAGGCTTTATATAGCCCTTATCCAACAGTTCTTCAAGTTGTTTCTTCAACTCCGCCATCTCCTTAGGTCCTATTCGGTAGGGTGCCTTTGAGATAGGGCCCGCACCAGGCACCAAATCGATTCCAAAGTCTACCTCTCGACGCGGAGGTAAACCTGGAAGTTCTTCGGGGAAAACATCGGCAAACTCGTTCACCACGGGGATAGATTCTATCTTTGGTTCCTCCACACTAGTATCCACATGACAGAGAATCAACAGGTGACCACGTCGTATGCAGTTCATCATCGACAACCTCGCCATAAGCTTCACTTTGGGTTTTAACACTGGTCCTCGAAAAGACAACCGCCTCCCTTTCGGACCACGAACCACCACTTTCTTCGATAAACATTCGATCGTAGCTCCATGACGTGAAAGCCAATCCATTCCCACAATCACATCGAAATCGGACAAAGGAAAAACAAATAAGTCAATCGGCAAATTAATGCCGTCAAACAGAAAGAGAATAGAACGGAAAACATGATCACAACGAGCAAGATCACCAGACGGAGTAACTACAACATCATCAACGGACTCGGAACACAGATTTGTTAAGGCACAGATGAATTTTTGAGATATAAAAGAATGGCTTGTGCCAGAATCGAATAGAACGAAGGCAGGTTGAGAATTGATCGAGAAAGTACCAGTCACCACGTGAGCATCACTTTGAGCCTCATCCCTCGTCATCACGTACAATTGTCCAGCGTTCTTCGTGCCCTCCTGACCCGTAGGTGTAGCCGAAGTCGACGGCCCCTGGTCACGAAAACCACCGTGTCGAGAACCACGTCCTGCTGAACCACCTCTGCCAAACCCACGACCACTCTGAGACTGGGCACTATAACCACCCGGTCTCTGCTGCTGCTGTGGAACGTACCCGCTTCCAGTACCGCGAGTACCACCAGACTGCGCAGGGCCACCCCAGTGACCTCTGCCTGACTGTGCTCGAAACTGACCGCCAAACTGGGCTACGCTCCCCGTGCTGGCAGTAGGTGCACGGCAGCTACCAGATTGTCTAACACTGCTAACACGACGACTCGGACAGTCAAAAGACCTGTGGCCTCGACCGCCACACTCGAAACAAGTCACCTCCGGTCGAAAACCACCACTGCCAACAGCACCACCCGAACGAGTACCACCGAAACCAGGAAAACGTGGGCGAAAACCTCCAGAAGGACGTGTGTCAGAACCAGACCGAGGCACACCCGAGGGTCGGGGCCTAGGTAGTGGCTGACTGAAAACCCTCATGCGCTGATGAGGTCCACCGAAGTCGTCCCCATCATACCTCCGTCTCTCAGCTCTCAGACTCCTCCTCAAGTCAACCAAACGCTGAGCATGTCCAGCCTTAAGATAAACATCTCGAACCGTCGTAGGAACACATGCCGGCATTTTGTCAAGAATATGGATCGCGAGACCTCTCTCAAAACGTGCAGCCAAGACCTCCTCACTCATCATCAGGTCCGAGGAGTACGCAGCAAGCTCCATGAACCTCTCATAGTACTTCTCAACCGTCATATCGTCAGTCTGACGAAACAGGTCGAACTTGGTTCGCATTGCATGACGTAGATGCTCAGGGAAGAATTCGTCACGCAATGCCTTACGAAAACTGAACCAGCCAAACGTCTCCTCATCGTTCATCCCCGGCTCGTGGTACAACTGAAGGACATCCTTGTCGTTGTACCACCAAAGTTCGGCCCTACCTCGAAGGTAGCAAGTAGCCTGCTCGACCCTCAGCTCATCAGGGCAACCGACAGTAGCGAAGAGTGTGGCGAACTTACGTAGTCATTCCTCCAGTGCCGCGGGTCCTCCCGACCCGTCGTAGTTACTAGGCAGATGCCTAGCAAGAGCGACACTCATGGATGCAGCAGTAGGAACGGGCTCACGATCTTTCTCGGCTAAGGCTTTGACAGCCGCAGTGAGAGCCTCGTTTGCTGCGAGAAGAGTATCGACATCCTTCTGAGACAAGACCGCTGGTGGGGTCTCATCAGGAGTCGAAGGGTGGACAGGAGGTCGTCCACGAGGCTTCTTGGTAGACATACTATTACATATAAACAATCACTAGGTGAGAACGACAGTCAACGCGTATAAGCAAACATTCAACAGAGTTGCAACAAATTCCCAAGTTAAAGAAATAGTCATAACAAAAATAGGTTATTGCAGAGAACTCACCCAATACACAGCCATATACGAAACAATTAAATGTCCAAAGTATAAAACAATACACAGTCATACAGTGATGTGGTAACAATATCTAACAGCAACCAAATTTCCACAGTTCCTCAAAATGCACCAGAAGTGCCTCCAGTGACTCGAAGGTCCTATTCCCATCCTCCATCAACGATAACCAACATATTATAATGTATAATAAACGAGTAAGCATACAAAAGCATACGGTAATAATTATGCGGCGATACAATCAAACAAGTATGAATGAAACAGAATCGTAAATAAAGGCATAAATGCAATAAGTATAGATAACATTATCATTGTAAAGCGAGTTTAAAAGGGGAGGGTGGGCGGGAACATATCTCAGAACATTACATTATTTACTTATTACCATTATCATTTCCTTGCCATGTCGTACCTCGCACTCACTCTTTTGATACAATCTCAGCCGCTCGCAACCGTAGTTGCTCTCACCATGCTCCACTCTTCGGCACTCAGCCATAATCACTCTTTTGGCATACAGCCATAATCACTCGGATAGTACTCCACTCCACTCTGTCGAATCACTCTTGTATAAGTATCAAATATCACTCTCGTATCGCGTGTGGCCTCAGCCACTGTCGTAATATCTCCACTCATCGCATCGCATCAGCGTATCATAACATCTCATCAACTCTCTTTACATCACTCTCGCCGCCTCTCATCTCCACTCATCGCCTCTCATCTCCTCCCATTGCCTCTCATCATCAACTCTCAAATTATCACTCTCATATCATCATATCTCCGTCAACGCCGCATTTCTCCGTACTCCAGCCTCGCATAATACACACACATACAAGCATATCAATAGCACATCATCGCACCCCACTAATACTACCCATATAGTTACCATTCAGATTCGTGGCTACCAAGCTCTCTAGGGACGTCTCCCACCCAGGGTTTCGGGACGTCTCCCTAACCCTGGTATTGCTTGGATCACCATTCCTCTTCATGGGGTTCATTTTAATTCCTACATTCATTTTAAGACACGACTCTCCTATGTTCATTTTAGGATTCATTTTAGGTTCATTTATAACAGGGTCGCCTCTCTGATACCACTTTGTAACACCCCCATTTAAGCCGGGCGGACCCCACCTAAATAAGGGTGTTACGGGACCCAACTGAATGGGTCCTTGAGCCAACACCTGTTTACAAAACATGAAGACCTGGAAAAGAAAAACAGTATATATATATATAGATAGGATACGCGGTAGCTCAAGGCTACGAATGGAGTAAACACAAAAACTGCAACAACATCAAGATGGCACGCAGGCCCCAAAACTGAGTAATGTAGCGAAATAAAACGAGACGTCTATGGTGGTAAAACTAGACATAAGACTAGTATTATTGCGATTCCCTCCAAGCGTCCCACAATCAACAAGCACACGTCCGAGTACCTAAGGGGAGAAGCCAACAGACAACAACCACCTAGTTAGCTTCCACAGTCAAATTAATAAGAAAGGGGGCGAGAAAGATTTAATAAGCTTGAATAAATAATCGACAACGACAGAAATATAAAACTTAAAGTGGTACAATGAGAATATTCTAACTCGGACGTATAACAATCAAGCAAACATTTTACAACCCCACCGTGTGAACTCCCACACGGTGGACTTATCGTCTCGCCAACACCCCTCAACACTCATAGTCGTCATCACTCATATGTGTATCATCATCACTCGTATATATCATCATCACTCGTATACAATATCATCACTCATAATCAACGTCACTCTGAATCAATTCACTCATGGTCAATGACACTCAACCGTCCGAAGCTCAAATAAACCGACTCACAGGGCCGTACTTCGCGACATGGCAAGAAGAAGACATTAACACTATTCAACCATGAGTACACAAATATTCGACGTACGAATGAGCGTAAGTTAACATAATGCACAAGACCACACTAGTTCGTAATGACACTCAAAGTTTAACGCTTGGTCAAACGTTTCTCGATGTATGCCAACTGCCTACGACATGTAGTCGTCCTCACAATACATTAACGCCTCCACAAGTACATTTTCCACCCTCGAACAAGGCCCAACTGTGAAGTTCAAGGGAGGGGTAGTAGTAGTCGTAGTGGACAGCAATAACTCGACAAACCTGACAGTTTCAGCCCCCTTAATGCGACAGATAGCAGCAGCCACGCACCTGACTTAAGACAACCAAAATAGCACCCACAACCGCAGTACAACATCTCCACTTACACCCGCATTGCCAACCTTAGTTGTGCCTACAATTATCCACCTAAAGGCTACTCACAGCAGCCTCGACGACTGCACACAGCAGCAAAACTCACGGTACCAGTAGCCCGGCAGAGCTGTTCGACAGCAGCCTCTCACGGCTGATTTGGCAGCCTTAACACGACAAAAACAGAGGGAAAACGCATCATTTGGCAGCCCTATACATGGTTAACAGCGGCCTCCCGAAGTTTTCCCCCCATCTGCACCCAAACTTGACAATAATATTGACTAACCCTTAGCATATTACCCTCATACATACATTCACAATGCATATACACAATCACACACACAACCCGTACATACAATCACACACACATACACTACCCATTCACACAATTACACACACACACACATGATGCTAAGTAAGGTTTTACCCTTACCTTAAAGAAGGGGAAGAAGGACCACACAAGATGATGAATTTCCACTCAAAGAAGTTCCTCCAAGAATAAGGCCTCTACACACCCAGAAACAAAACAAAATTACCCACAAATTAATCTATAAATACCGAGAATTTCATCAGCCAACGTATAATACAACTCACTCATGAACCCTAGAACGAAAGTTTGAAACTTGAACTAATAAACGTGCTTACCTTAGCTTGAAAATGTTATGAGGGCGTAGAGGAGAAGAAAAGGAAACTAGAGCAACAAAAATGGAGGAATTTAATGGAGAAATGAGGAAGACCCAAATAAAAGAGTGATGGAGGTATGGTACTCGGTTAGAACGAAAGAGAAGGAGCTGCTGCTCTTTTTTTTTTGTTTTTAGGTTTGATTTGTATCTTTTATTATTATTTTTAAAGAGGGGAGTAAAACCTAAGGAATGTGTGAAAGAATAAGAGTTTAAGTAAATTTAATTCACATAAAAGAATTTTGTGGAAAGTCAAACTTAGTCAAAGCCGCTCACAAGACTCAAAATACTAAAATCGACTCTAACCACTCATTGTAACGTTTAACCAATTTCACAATTCAATTCCTCTCATTTTAATGAGCCACACGAGCCCACACATGACATAGTTCCGAATTAAAACAAAACCCCCTAAAGGTCCAAGAAATAAATAATATCGGCTTAAGAAAAGAAACTAAAGACAGAACGACTAGCTCCAGCTACTACGAAAAATACGGGGTATTACAGCTTTCGACGGAAACCGACGTCACGTGAAAGGAACCATTTTTCTTCACATACGCAGCGGTCCCATAGAAAGGAAGGCCGAGTTTCAGGTCATTGACATGACCCCTTCATATAATATACTCCTGGGACGGCCGTGGATTCACTCCACCAAGGCCGTGACTTCGACCCTTCACCAAAAGGTCAAGATCCCCCTCAACGAGGAGATCATAACCTTGAATGCCTCGAACTTCCGAGCCCTTTTCGATACCCCAAAGGAGCCCAATTCGGCGGAAATTGTAGCCGAACCCGCAGAAGACTTATGTGGTTTCGACTTTGAAGCACCATTGCACGCATGCCAATCAAAACCTACAAACCTTTCAAAACAAAGAACAACAACAGCCTTTGGCTCACCATGGGACTAGGCTATAAACCTAAAGACGGTGACCAAGAACGAATGGTCAAAGAAGTCCAAAGGCGAAAATCAACCCACAAGGTCACCCTACGACCTTACACCCTCGACCTAAGCGCATACTTCACCTCCGGGGGAAAGGTCGACGGAAACACCTCCCTTCGAGAAATCGTCCATACATCTGAAGCATGTTACTCTAGTGAAGTCGAGCCTAACACACTCAAGGCCTCACCGAGCACCAAAAACGAAGAGATCGTTGCTACCATCATGCGTGACCGTCGTTTCGATCCTAACTTACTTATAGCCGACGCCACTGACAAAACCCTTAACGGATGGTATAAAACGCTGAAATAGACCGATGCACAAGGTCACCACTTCCAGCTTATCACCGGCGAAGGACCGCTTTTCGACCGCGTCACCAACCTCAAAAACAATGAGGAAAGCAACTCAAGCAGCTCAAGCACCTCAAGCAACACCGAAGACCATGAAGAAGAAGAAGAAATTCTTTTAACTTCTAATGCTCTTAGTGTCGGGTCATCTGTCGACCCATCTATCCTAGATTCTAGCTTTAGTTTAGACTTTGTTTTTACGGAGGCTAGCTCCAAGCAATTTTCTGAATTGTCGAATAATTCTTTTCAAAATAATGAAATAAATAAATTTGCTTACGTCTTGTCTCAAGCTAAAACAAACAACAAAGAACAAACAATTACAAATCAACAAACAACAGACAAATCACAAAATACAAAAGACACTAACTCATGCGATGAAAGTGAACAAACTAATGAATCATTAAACAAGTACATTGCAAACATTGTCTCTCCAAAAACACAAGACCCTATCATCGAGGAAACCATAACCATAAACGTGGGAATCCCCGAAGAGCCAAGGGAATTACAATTAGGTGCCTCACTAAACGAAGACGAGCGCGCCCAATTCACCCAACTCCTAAGCGAATTCAAGGACGTATTCGCTTGGTCATACAAGGATATGCCCGGAATCGAACGAAGCATCGCCGAACACCGCATCCCTATTAAACCCGGTTACAAACCAATCAAACAAAAGCTAAGGAGACTACGTCCCGAATGGTCCCTTTTGGTCAAGGAAGAAATCGAGAAACAACTACAAGCTGGTTTCATCCAAATCATCGAATATCCTGAATGGGTCTCAAACATGGTCCCGGTCTTGAAGAAGAATGGCAAAATTCGAGTATGCGTTGACTTTCGCGACTTGAACAAAGCCAGTCCTAAAGATGACTTCCCATTACCCCATGTGGACGTCTTAGTCGACAACACCGCCGACCACGCCCTCCTATCCTTCATGGACGGCTACGCAGGCTATAATCAAATCAAAATGGCTTGCGAGGACATGGCAAAAACGGCCTTCATTACACCGTGGGGCACATACTGCTACACGGTCATGCCTTTCGGCCTAATCAATGCCGGTGCAACATACCAACGCACCGCCACAACCCTCTTACATGACATGATGCACAAAGAAGTCGAAGTTTACGTCGACGACATGATCGTGAAGTCAAAGGAGAGAAGCGGTCATATCACCAACCTCCGCAAGTTATTCACTCGCCTACGACAGTACAAAATGTGCCTGAACCCCCAAAAATGTACTTTTGGAGTCAAATCTGGTAAACTACTAGGACAAATAGTGAGCCAAAGAGGCATCGAGGTCGACCCCTCGAAAGTCAAAGCAATTCTAGAAATGCAACCCCCGAAGAACCTCGACGAAATTCGAAGTTTCTTAGGCCAAATTCAATACATCTCACGCTTCATTAGCAAACTTACCATGATATGTGAACCAGTTTTCAAGAAACTCAAGAAAACCGACCACGTTGAATGAGACGAAGAATGTCAAAAAGCATTTGACAAGGTCAAAGAACTGCTAACCAACCCGCCAGTCCTACGACCACCCCAGAAGGATTTACCCTTATCCTTATACCTTACAACAACCCCTACCGCCATGGGCGCCATGCTCGCTCAAGAAGTAAATGGTGAAGAACACGCAATCTATTACATAAGCAAGAAGTTCCTCGATTACGAAACTCGATATTCACCCGTCGAGAAGAGTTGTCTAGCTTTAGTATGGTCATCCAAAAAACTCCGTCACTATATGCTAGCGCACCAAACAAGGGTCTAATCTACAATGGACCCCGTAAAGTACCTCTTAGAGAAACCTATGCTTAACAGACGAATGGCCAGATGGACGCTGCTCCTAGCCGAATTCGACCTTAAGTACATACCGCTCAAAGCAATCAAGGGACGAGCAGTCTCCGATTTCCTAGCCGAAAATGCAATCTTCGAAGAACCAATCATAGACACAACATCCCTTCCCGACGATGGGATTTACAACATCAACCACGAACAATGGGAGCTATACTTCGATGGTTCATCCAACTATCGAGGTTGTGGGGTAGGAATACTTCTCATATCCCCAAATGGCGAACACACCCCCTTATCCATCAAACTGGATTTCGACGTAACAAACAACGCCGCCGAATACGAAGCATGCTTGCACGGTCTCTAAGCAGCGCTTGTACTCAACGCTCGCAACATAAGAGTCTATGGGGACTCCTCCCTCATAATCAACCAAGTATCCGGAGCATGGAAGATACTTAATGAAAACCTAGCGCTATACCAAAACAAAATACAAGAGCTCATAAACGAATTCCATCACGTAGAATTCATACACCTCCCGCGCGAAGAAAATCAATTCGCCGACGCACTATCCAAACTCGCGTCACTAATCAACATACCCCCGGGAATGGAAAGACTACCCATTGTCGTTGAAAGACGCAACGAACCCGCATACATCTGTGACATCGAAGCCGAGGAAGAACAAACCGATCCTTGGTATCAAGCAATCATCAACTAAAAAACCAACGGTGAATACCCACCAACATCGACAAACGCGCAAAACGAGCCCTACGCCTATTATCGTCACAATTCGTGATGGAAATGGGCAAACTACTCAAAAAGACGCCTCAAGGTACACTCCTCTTGTGCGTCGACCACAAAAAGGGACACGAAATCATGTCCCAAGTACACGATGGCGAGTGCGGACCTCACATGAACGCACGAGCCATGTGCAAACAAATCATAAGGCTAGGATGGTACTGGACTACCATGGAAGCCGATTGCGCCAAATATGTCAAGCATTGCCATAACTGTCATATCTTTGCAAACGTACAACATATACCTCCTTCACCACTATACAGTCTAACCTCGCCATGGCCATTCTGCACAAAAATGGTTAAGCTCATTTTTGCTCGATTTGAGGCTTGGGCTTACTTGAGACCTATGGCTCGAAGCCATGGATTAATTTGTGACCATTAGGGTCAAACCAAGTGAAATGTGCAAAGAAGAACAAAGGAAATCAGCCCACACTTGGAAAACAACAACCTAGGCCATGAACCATGAAGCTCATTTTGACATGTCGGTAGAGATTGTAACATAACTCCCAATCTACTCATCCAATTGAGGTGAAACCACTTTCATATGAAAGCTAGCTCAAAGGGCTTTCATTTGACATATGGTTGGCTATCTGGTTCAAAGGGAGCTGAGAGTTATGACTTCTACAAGTCAGGGGTCAGATTGTGAAAACTCAGTCCAAAGGAGGATTCGACATGTCCGTACTAAAAGTTGAATATCTTGAGCTCTAAGTAATATTTTTGGGTGATTCTTTTTGGATTGGATAGCCAACTCAAATACCTTTCCAATGACATATCATGGGCCTTCTAGTTCAACGTGAGCGAGAAATGGTGAAGCCTACAAGTCACTTCAGTCTCAAGGAACTCGGTTTTGGAGTAATGAGCCATGAACTTAACCTACATCATTCTCCTTGGGTGAGCTCACCTTGGGGACCTTTGAGAAGCCTCCTAATCAGCCCAAGAGACACATGAACCGTGGTTAGCTCAAGAGGGGGACCAAAAACATCATCTCATTCCACAAATCAAAATCAGCTCACATGTCATCATTACCAGTAGTCCTTGTTCTACTTTATGTCCTTTTCCACTTTATATTGTTGTTGTTTGTATGCTAAAATCTGATTTGAAGGGGCCTTGAACCAAGTACACCTTGCTCTCCAAGATTTAAATCTTGACCTTTGGATCTCTACCTAAAGCAAGGGTGTAGATGGCCTCAAGTGTCATTGTCTACTTTATGCTTTTGTAGTTTGTTGTTTGTAGTATAATTTTTCAGCAAATGTAAGGCCAATAGGGCCGAGTTCTTTGTTGCATTTCAAGGCTCTTTGTAGCCCTTAGATCTTTAGGAAATGTAGGGCTTAGATGATAGCAAGGGTATTATATAAACCCCTCTCTCTTAGCTTGTATTTTCAGATTTGAATGATTAAAAAGGTTGAACCCTAAAAACTTGAGTGTTTTCATTTTCTCATTGCTTTGTGCTTGAGTTTAGTGATTAATTAGTTAGTGGCTTTGTGCTTAACTAATTAAAACCCTAAGTCTATTACTTTGTGTGTAGATTTAGTTACTATCTTTTATGTTTCATTTGTTTCACAAAAAATCAGAAAATACTTCACAAAAATAGCACTTGGCCGAGATTTTCAAGCACCTTCACAAATCGATTTTAGTTCATCCTTTGAGTGAAACTTAACCCACTTAGTTTCACTCCAAATTGGTTATCAAAGCTTAGGTTGGGTTCAAGAATACAAGATCCACCCTTGTGTTATTGTTGGTTTCGGTCCTTACACTCAAAGGTATAAACTTTGTCACAAATTCAGTTTTTGTTTTTGAGTTACAATGGTTCTATCTTTCCGATTTGGTTCTCCATCATTTTCTTATGGTACTTCATGTGAAACCCCTTGTGTTGAGACCATTTTCGAGTCTATGGAGAGGGCTAGAAAGGAGTTGGATTCAAAGATGGCTAAGATAAGAGGAAAGGCTGAAAATTTCGGTTTGGGTAAAGGGATGGCTATTTTACTTGATCCTCCTACTAAAACACCACCCTATGAGCCACCAAAGAGAGCCAAAGTTGTTGAGCCAACCACTTCTCCTAAACCACAAGCCCTAAACCAAAGGGAGAAAGCCGACCTTAACCACAAAACAATCATCCCCCTTAAGAGGTGCTCTCAATGTCATGGCTATGGTCATCTTGCTATGGAGTGCCCTACAAGGAGAGCCCTTGATTCATTGGAGGTTGTTCATTGGGGTGAAGATGAGATCCTTGTTTGTGAGGATGAAGTTTGTGAGGCCCTTGCTAATGAGGATGAAGAGGATGTGAAGCAAGATCGAAATGAAACCGAAATGATGGTGGTAGTATGATTTGGCCATGGATGGAGGAATCTCTATCAAAGCCTTACTTTCACAAGAGCATCCTAGTCCTTACAAGCCATGGTGGTTAGACAATGGGGCCGAGATGAAGGAAAAATCTAATGAGATTTCGAGTGAAGTGCTTGTGAGGAACCTTGTCATTTTCTCCTTGATAAGGCTTGTCATCAAAGGAAATCACAAGGAAGTCAAAGGGTGAATGTGGGTGAGAGTTTAACCATCCACTTTGCTAATGATGATCCTAAGAATCAAGATGAGAGCAAGGAGGATAATCTCAAGGGAAAGGATGAGCTTGATCCTATGAGATGTTTAGCTAATGTCAAGAAGAAGATGCTCATGTGGAATGGAAAGCTTGGTACAAGCAAGAGGTCAAGAGGGTTCTTGAAATGGAAATTCAAATGGGGAGCTTAGTCAAGAACAACCCTAAGACACTAGGTAGGAATCAAGAAGAGGAGCTCAAACAAATGTTAAGAACCCCAAAGTTTGAGGACAAACTTTTTTGAAGAAGAGGAGATTGCACAAAAATGGTTAAGCTCATTTTTGCTCGATTTGAGGCTTGGGCTTACTTGAGACCTATGGCTCGAAGCCATGGCTTAATTTGTGACCATTAGGGTCAAACCAAGTGAAATGTGCAAAGAAAAACAAAGGAAATCAGCCCACACTTGGAAAACAACAACCTAGGCCATGAACCATGAAGCTCATTTTGACATGTCGGTAGAGATTGTAACATAACTCCCAATCTACTCATCCAATTGAGGTGAAACCACTTGCATATGAAAGCTAGCTCAAAGGGCTTTCATTTGACATATGGTTGGCTATCTGGTTCAAAGGGAGCTGAGAGTTATGACTTATACAAGTCAGGGGTCAGATTGTGAAAACTCAGTCCAAAGGAGGATTCGACATGTCCGTACTAAAAGTTGAATATCTTGAGCTCTAAGTAATATTTTTGGGTGATTCATTTTGCATTGGATAGCCAACTCAAATACCTTTCCAATGACATATCATGGGCCTTCTAATTCAACGTGAGCGAGAAATGGTGAAGCCTACAAGTCACTTCAGTCTCAAGGAACTCGGTTTTGGAGTAATGAGCCATGAACTTAACCTACATCATTCTCCTTGGGTGAGCTCACCTTGGGGACCTTTGAGAAGCCTCCTAATCAGCCCAAGAGACACATGAACCGTGGTTAGCTCAAGAGGGGGACCAAAAACATCATCTCATTCCACAAATCAAAATCAGCTCACATGTCATCATTTACCAGTAAATTTTTGTTCTACTTTATGTCCTTTTCCACTTTATATTGTTGTTGTTTGTATGCTAAAATCAGATTTGAAGGGGCCTTGAACCAAGTACACCTTGCTCTCCAAGATTTAAATCTTGACCTTTGGATCTCTACCTAAAGCAAGGGTGTAGATGGCCTCAAGTGTCATTGTCTACTTTATGCTTTTGTAGTTTGTTGTTTGTAGTATAATTTTTCAGCAAATGTAAGGCCAATAGGGCCGAGTTCTTTGTTGCATTTCAAGGCTCTTTGTAGCCCTTAGATCTTTAGGAAATGTAGGGCTTAGATGATAGCAAGGGTATTATATAAACCCCTTTCTCTTAGCTTGTATTTTCAGATTTGAATGATTAAAAAGGTTGAACCCTAAAAACTTGAGTGTTTTCATTTTCTCATTGCTTTGTGCTTGAGTTTAGTGATTAATTAGTTAGTGGCTTTGTGCATAACTAATTAAAACCCTAAGTCTATTACTTTGTGTGTAGATTTAGTTACTATCTTTTATGTTTCATTTGTTTCACAAAAAATCAGAAAATACTTCACAAAAATAGCACTTGGCCGAGATTTTCAAGCACCTTCACAAATCGATTTTAGTTCATCCTTTGAGTGAAACTTAACCCACTTAGTTTCACTCCACATTCTCAACTTGGAGAATTGACGTCATCGGCAAAGTTCAACCCGTAGGGGCAGGAGGACACTGCTTCATCCTCGTGGCCATCGACTATTTCACCAAATGGGTCGAAGCCGCATCATACCGTAAGCTGGGCACAAAAGAAGTCGCAAAATTCATACAAAACAACATCATTTGTCGCTACGGTATACCCCACGAGTTCATTAGCAATCAAGGAACACACCTCCAAGGAGAAGTCGAACCACTTCTTCTCAAGTACAAAATACAACGACATAAATCATCACCCTACCGACCACAAACCAACGGCGCGGTCGAGGCAGCAAAAAAAACCGTCGTATCAATCCTCAAAAAGATGATCGACACCTGTCACGACTGGCCCAACAAAATCCCATTTGCACTATGGGGATATCGCACCACTATTCGCACACCCACGGGTATGACACCCTACTTCCTAACCTACGGAATGGAAGCCGTTCAACCTGTAGAAATCGAAATGCAATCCCTCCGGATTCTCATGGAAGCAGACATTCCTGAAGCCGAATGGGCACGCGAACGCTATGAACAACTCATCCTCTTAGACGAAAGACGATTACATTCACTAAGTACAGTCCGAATGTACCAATCTCGCCTACAACGCGCCTACAACAAACGGGTCAAGCCACGAAATATCAAAGTGGGTGACCTAGTACTCAAATCCGTCCGAGCACCATTACCAGTCGACCCAAGAGGGAAATTCAAACCCAATTGGGCTGGACCGTACTTGGTCAAGGAAATCCTCCCCGGAGGAGCCGTGAAATTAACTGACCTTGACGGTCAGGACTTCCGATTGCCAACCAATCTTGATCAACTCAAGAAATACTACCCTTAAACTCGAACAAATTTGCAATATATTTCAAAAAAAAAAAAACTCACTCTCGTATGGGTGAACTATGCTCGGTTTGATTCCACGCACTGTGGATACGTAGGCAGCTTTGCAAAAGGCTCAACCGAATCACACGAACTATGCCGGTTTGATTCTGTATTTAAAACACAGATACGTAGGCAGCTTGTCAAAAGCGCAACCGAACTCCTTCGCACGCGCGTCCAAATCTTAAAAAGGTCGAGGACGTTGCACTCATAAAATGACACGCTCGAAGCTTAAAAAGGTCAAGAGCACAGTCAACACAAAAACATCTAAGTCCGAAGCTTAAAAAGGTCAAGGATTTAAAGACAAAATACGCATGTTCAAAGCTTAAAAAGGTCGAGAACATTCCAAAACTAAAGCAAAGAAAACAACGAGACAAGACAAAAGCAAATTAATTCTATTTTATTACTTTATTTAGAATTTTTCACAAATTAGAAATGAGTTAGGAACAAGCCTCCTAAACCCTTTATTTTAATCTAATAACATGTATTTGAATAAAGAAAAGTTTCTAAGTAAAACAACGGCCAACTACTTAGTCTTCTTCTGCCGTTTCGGATGAGCCTCTTCATCTTCAAGAGGCCGATCCGCCACAATCCTCGAACTAATCACGGGAGCAGTCCTCTCAAATCCTGGGGGCTCGATTGGATCCTCTTCCTGCTCGACTGGGGGCTCCTCGATCCTTGGCCCTAGACGATCCATAACAGTCACCCTCGACCCAAGCCTTTCCCGCGCTGGTCTCGAAGTAGAAGCATCTGCACTAACAGCACTAAGATCACCATAGTCCCTCTTTCCGCGCACCACCTCATGCGCCAAAGAGGGCCTTGGCCCGTTCTTTTCCCTCCTCCTTTGATTCTCCCGTTCCCGAGAATCCTTGGAATAATACCATCGCGTATAGAAGTCCGTGACATGAGTAGACTCTATATGCGCCGGAACCTCCCACGTAACACGGTCCGACCATCCTTGGATCCAAGCATCGATCATCTGGTTATTTAGTACAATAACCCCTCCAACCTGAGTATCCTGCTCGGGTATGGTGTGAGCAAGCCCGATTTGCCTCTTCAAGCGAAGAGGATGAATCCACACACCTCGCTCAAAGCCGCACAACATTAACCCATTAGCCGCATTTGCAACGGACGGCGCCGTAATCGCTGTAATGCGCCACCATGACACATACCAACGAATGGTGCTTTCCCTCACGAACCCCCGGAAGTAGTTGAGTGAACGCTCCCGAGGGTTAGCCCACTCCGTCTTCCGTGACGTCGTTGCAGCCGCCTTGAAGACACCGTCAAGGGGAAGAGCGGCGTACACACTAAGCCTCTCCATGAGCCAAATATTGAGAATCCTAGCGCAACCCCGGTACGAGCTCAGACGATTAGCATAACGGTCGTCTAAGCCCAGTATGGTCTCCGCTAGGATCAAAGCAGAAGGATCATACCCTCGTTCCATCTCTTCGACAACACGAGCATACCTCGCGTTCCCGAACACCCCATCCGGCATCGACCCCGCAAAAGTATAGCGGTGAATCAAGCAAAAAGCAAGGGCCTTACGCCTCGAACGGTCCGAAATACTAGTGTCGGCTCGGTTCATGTATCTTTGACACAAAAGAAGCATGTTCACCTTGCCTCCTTCAAACAAACCCGCAGCATGAGCATTTGTCATCCCAAGGAAGTTCCGCAACCTCCCGTTATAGCAAAGCTCACTCCTCACAACCACCGGAGTGGTTCGCTTCGACCATCCTCCAATGGCCGCAAACTCCTCCATCAAAGGGCATACCTCTCCCCCGGGAAACCTAAACACATGCAAACTAGGATCCCAATAATCCGAGCACGCATCAAGGAAGTCAAGCTCGACTTTCATTTGGCGAAAGCCAATAAAAACACCCGCACCATCATCATACACCGCCTTCTTCATCCCCGAACTTAGTGAAGAAGTCCACCTCTTCAAAAGAGCATCAAAATGCTCAACCATTTTTTAGAACCAAAAAAAAACTTTTGTAAATATACCTAATATATTTATAAGAGCAAAAACTTGTAATAAAAAAAGAAGAGAAGTGATTGTGAATGAAGATTATGGCATGCACCCCCCTCCTTATATACGAAAACAGCATCCGAAATATGGAAATACAGCGTTACCAGCCAAGCCACCAAACCGCACAACCTTATGCGGAATGGACCCAAAACCGCATAAGCTTATGCGGTTTAGCCCACAAACCGCATAAGGCTATGCGGTTTCAGGGCCTGGTTTTTCTCACAAATTTCCTAATTTCGTCTTTCCTAAAAACACGACATTATACTACGATGATCTTTTGTTGCTTCCCATACAGCAACGCTACATTTCGTCCTTAGCAAATACGATTCCTACTACGAGTCAAAGCAAAGCATTTTTAACATTCATTCAAGCTCATTTCGCATTTAAAATGAACTTTACACATTTTTACAAACTAATTCAACATCAAAGCATCTCACTCGGGAATCATTTCGTTTTTCAAACCTAGCCTACTAACACAACAGGTTCGCAACGACAATCAAGTTCAAGTTCAAGCTACAAAGACATGTAAACAAAGGTTCATACAATCTTTATTACACAAGCGCACTACGGATGACGACGACGATACTCGTCGAATTCACGTCGACTCTGAGCCGTCTCAGCCCGACTCTGACACAACTGCGCTGCTTGCTCAGCACAAGCCATCCTCCACCTGTTAGCTGCCCGCCACAGCTTCTTATGCCCCTCTTTAGCCACCTGCAACACATGACACATACACACATTACACTTTTCTCCATTTTGCCTTAACTTCACTCAAATTAAGTCAAACTTAAGGGGAAATTTCAAAACAAACCACAGTCAACCCCACTTTGCCTTAATTTCACTCAAATTAAGACAAACTTGAGGGGGTAACCACAAAAACACGCATCTCACTAGTTTGATCATCGCCATTTTCTCCATGCCTCAATCAAACTGGGGGCTCATACATATACAACACACACAAAAACACATACCTTCTTCACCTTGCCGCTCCAGCTATCTATGCCCGCGTCAGTGGTCACCAGCAAGTACGTCGGCAACGTAAAGGTACGACGGACACCCGAGTCTTCATACTCAACGGTCGTAGGAAAGTCACCAGGCTGCTCCGCCATCTCAGGATCAAACGGTTACAAAACGAAAACGAATCACAGAACGCACACGTTAGGGAAATTTTTCGCAGAATCACAGAACGCACACGTCAGGGAAATTTTTCGCAAAAATTACCTTACGCACCCCTAAAACGAAGCAAACATACCTCAATCGGCCCACAAGCAAGCCGAGACTGAGCAAACTGGCCAGTCTTCCCTAAGACAGAGAAGACTCCCCGACTGACCCTCTCCATACAGCGCCATGCGATCCTGCGCTGAAACTCCCCTCTCGAAAAGGACTCTTGGCGGGTCCTTAGGCACTACTGGAGCCGGCCACCCCGCCTAGTAGACTAGACGCTCTCCGAGATACCAAACCGATCCGTACGGCGTCGCCAAGTACAGACGTTGGGTATCACGCAACGCAAACCGCGCCCCGATGCCATCAGGAATACCCGCATACTGGCCCCACGGGAACGGCACGAACTGCAACAAGAACAAACTTTCATAAATACAATCATTTTAAGTACAATCTATTTAAAATGGTTTAAACACAAACCTGATCAAACTCCATAAGGTTCAGACGCACCCGAACCTCATCGTACGACCAGTCAAAAGCCGCACGGTTACACGTACCCAATGCGCCACGGATATTCCCTCGGAATAAATCACGGCATGCGTGACGGAGAAAGGGGAAGTGACTGAAGATCCACGACTGCACATACAAAAACAAGTTACAAGACAACAAAAACAAGTAACATGGAGTGAAACTAAGTGGATCAAGTTTCACTCAAAGGATGAACTAAAATCGACTTGTGAAACCCTTGAGAATTTCGGCCAAAGTATTGTTTTTTGTGAGAAAATTTTCTGATTTTTTTGTGACAAATGAAAAACATAAAGATAGTATCTAAATCCACACACAAAGTAATAGATTTAGGTTTGTAATTAGTTAAGCACTAAGCCACTAACTAATTGTTCACAAATCTCAAACACAAAGTAATGAGAAAAATGAAGAACACTCAATAAACACTAGGGTTTTCTTTATCATTCCAAATCTGAAAATTATGTTGTTTGAGCTTGGTTTATATAGACCAAGTCTTTACATCCTAGCCATACAATTCAAGGAACATCTAAGGGCTCACATGAGCCTTTGAAACAACCAAAAAAAACGGCCAAAAGGCCTTACACTTAGCTGAAATTTTTGAAAGAAGACAACAACTACTAAAGCATAAAGCATAAAGGTGGATAGTGACATGTAGGAAAGGGACATATTGTGGAACAACATGTGAACCTTCATTTGATCTTTATTTCGGCTGACTTGTTAGCTCTTCCCACTTGATTTTGCTCTTGAAGATTTAATTGACTTGTGGTTCGAACCCACTTGGGTGCACTCGAGCAATCACATTCAAAAAATAGCATTTTGTTAACTTTCGGTTGCTCTTCGTCTTGACTTTTCTTGACTTCCTTGACCCACCAAGCTTGACCAAGATATTATTGTTTAAATTTACTCAAAATAAGCTTGGGTGGACCTTAGGATCGTGGCCTAGCCCATGGTTCGAGCCCAAGGACCCAAACCAACCCATACTCTCAAACCGAACAAAATCGAGCTTGCTTGATTTGGTTCATAACAATACGTTCAAAGCAAAAGCAAAACCAATACATACCTCCATCACAAATCCAGGCGAGACTAAGGACAGTCTCGCCCCCCGTTGCATGACCCGCGGCCTCACCGCGTCCATGCAAAAACGAATGCACAAACCCAAGGACGGCGACACCCAGTCAAGTGTCCCAATCGCACCCCAGTCTAGAAGATGCATAAGGACGGACGTCGTCGCCCGCTCACCCTTATCGCCGAAGTACATGGCGCTAACAAACCACCACAACCACATACGAGCGTTCTGCTCATCGCTCCAGTCAGAGGGGCCTCGCTCGGTCTTCCCCTCAAAGTACTCCAAGATGTAGCTCGTCTTGATAACATAAGGTGGTTTACCTTCATACTCCACCTCCAGACCACCGCCAATCGCGGTAGTCACCACCTCGTCCACAATGGACGGCGCAAACCCAAAGCTCATGTCACGGTCCCCGAACGGAAGCCCTGTCATGACTGCATACCCTGACAAAGTAATACCGGCCTCAAAGCTGGGCATGTGAAATGTCGTGGTAGTATCCCAGTACCTGTCAAGGAAGGCCCTGATCAACATCAGGTTCGCCGTCAGCTTCGACCTCGCGATCGCCCTCCAATGCTCGACCAACGGACCAAAAGCACAACGCAACACCCAAGCCTTCGCCCCCTGAACCAAAAATGGTCAAGGCGAGCAAAGGCGGTTTTTGTCTAAATCACGGTTTGGGTCCTTGGGCTCGAACCATGGGCTAGACCACGGTCCTAGGGTCCACCCAAGCTTATTTTGAGTGAATTAAACAATAATATCTTGGTCAAGCTTGGTGGGTCATGGAAGTCAAGGAAAGTCAAGAAAGAGAGCAACCGAAAGTCAACCAAAGTGCTATTTTTGAATGTGATCGCTTGAGTGCACCCAAGTGGGTTCGAACCACAAGTCAATTAAATCTTCAAGAGCAAACTCAAGTGGGTACAAGACCCAAGTCAGCCGAATTTCAATCAAAGAGAAGCTCACATGTTTCTCCTCAACATGTCCCTTTCCTACATGTCACTATCTACCTTTTATGCTTTATACTTTATGCTTTATGTTTGTTGTTTGTTTGCCTTCAAAAAATTCAGCACTTGTAAGCTCATGTGAGCCGAAATTTGATGTAATTCAAGGGGAATTTGTAGCCCTTAGATTAGCTTTAATTGTAGGGTCAAGATGTAAGACCTTGGGTTATATAAACCAAGCCTCCCCACAACATAGTTTTCAGAATTTGTTGAATGAAAAACCCTAGTGTTTAAAACTTGAGTGCTCTCATTTCTCTCATTACTTTGTGTTTGAGATTTATGATAATTAGTTAGTGGCTTAGTGCTTAACTAATTAAAACCCTAAATCTATTACTTTGTGTGTAGATTTAGATACTATCTTTTATGTTTCATTTGTTCACAAAATTTCAGAAAAATTCATCCCAAAAAAAATACTATTTGGCCGAGAATTTCAAAGGCTTTCAAAGTCGATTTGTGTTCATCCTTTGAGTGAAACTTGATCCACTTAGTTTCACTCCAAATTGGTCATCAAAGCCTAGGTTTGTTCTTCATTTTCGATTTGTTCTTTGTGTTGTCGAGTTGTTCTTGTTTTCATCTTTTATTTTTCGTTTTTCTCTATTTCTTTTACTTGTTATTCCACAAAACTTCCACAAACATTCTCACAAAATTTTCACAAAATGGTTGAAGATCTACACTTGTGTTAGTGTTGATTTCGGTTCTTACACTCAAAGGTCCTTGCTTTACTCAAAATTTTTCAGATTTTGTTTCTTTGATTATATCAATGGGTGTGTTTCTTCCTTTTGATGTTTCTTGTGGTACTACTCTTGGTGAGACCATGTATGATTCTATGGAGAAAGCTAGAAGAGAGCTTGAAATCAAAATGAGTCGAATGAGGGGTAGACCTAACCCTAACCCTAACCGTGTGAATTTGAGGGTTGTGTACAACCAACCTCAACCCTTGAAGGAAGTCCAAAATCAGCAAACCTTTAAGTCGAAATGTACCATTATGGGAAGGGTTTGTAATTTGGTTATTGATGGAGGAAGTTGTGTTAATGTTGCTTCAAATACCCTCATCGATAAACTTGCCTTACCCACACAAAAACATCCAAACCCTTACAAATTGAGATGGTTGAACAAAGGAGCCGAGATTTTGGTGGATAGACGATGTTTGGTTTCTTTTTCTATGGGGAGAGAATACATGGATGAAGTTTGGTGTGATGTGATTCCCATGGATGCTTGCCACCTTTTACTAGGGAGACCTTGGGAATTTGATCGAAATGCGACTCATGAGGGAAGAGACAACACTTACACTTTCATGTTTGGAGACAAGCGGATCAAGCTCACACCCTTACCTCCAAATATGGGTGGCCGAGCTACTCATGCTATGACCAAGCCTCTTGAGGGAGTCCTGTTGATTGGAGAGCATGAAATGAAACAAGTGCAAACAGAAATGGTGGTGGAAGGGCCGTGTGATATGATACTCGAGGACATACCAACACCCTTACCTTCTCCTCAAGTATTCCACCCCACCCCTCATGGTTGAGCCAAGCAAAGATGTTGTATTAAGTGGCGGACTAGAAATGAAGCATGAGTATAGTGATGAGAAGGTTGAATGTGTTCTTCTTCTCAAAGACATCCCTAATGATCAAGATGAACTTGGAATAGAATGTCTACCTATGCTCAAGGAAGGGGATGAATGTGAGAAGAGAAGTTTACCTAAGTTCATGGAAAGGAGATTCATGTGGAGCGGGAATGTTGTTGCAAGCAAAGAGTCGAGGGAATTTCTAAAATGGAAATTCAAAATGAATACTAACAACAACAAAGAGGATGTGTGGAAGGGGGGCACGGCCCTCAAGACCATACATGAATTGGTTATACTTCTTAGGTCGTCTAATTCAACAAGTGCCCTCATGATCGAGAATGTAGCCCTCCATGTGTTCAAAGACAATCCGAGAGCAATAAGGGGAAGCCAAGGAGAGGAGCTTCATAAAGTCAAAACTGAAAATTTGGGAAACTCGATCAAGTGCAAAGAAAGCGAATCATTTGGAGATGCAAAGGTTGATGTTTTGCAAAGTTCAAGTGAGTTCTTGAGGTGGGAGTTCAAAGTGGGAACTAACAATACCAAAAAAAATGCTATGTGGTTATCATAACCAAGTCTACTCAAGTGGTTTCATGAAATGGGGATTCAAAGGAGGAACTAAGCTCGAACAAAAAGAGCTAAGTGATGATCTCCCTTAATGCTCTCCTAGGGCAATACGAAGGAACAAAGGAGAGGAGCACGAAATTGATGGATCCACCGTGCTTGTTGTGAAAATTTCGAACCATTACAAGGATGAGTCCATTGGAAGTGCGAAGGATGATGGCATGGAAAGGCCAAGACGAACCATGACATGGAGGATCATGGAAAGGAATGACCGAATCAAGGAGTGGCGTCATGGTGATTCTAAACAAGTTTCAATTGAGTTTGGGTATGAAGAGCCTGAGGATGAGCTAGGAAATGAATGTAGATTCAAGGAAACCATGGTAAGAGAAGAGAGTAAGATCATTTACACGAGCCAAACAAGGAACAATTATTCTCTCGATCAATCTCTAGGCCAATGGTGTTCTTGGGCATCAACAATCATGAAGTCCAATTCTTGTCAAGAAGCAAAAGGGGTATCAATCAATCTCATCAACGATCAAGGTTCAAACCGAGCAAGAGGAAGAGAGACCGAGGATTTGAGGACAAATCCTTTTCAAGGAGAGGAGATTGAACCAAAAATGGTCAAGGCGAGCAAAGGCGGTTTTTGTCTAAATCACGGTTTGGGTCCTTGGGCTCGAACCATGGGCTAGACCACGGTCCTAGGGTCCACCCAAGCTTATTTTGAGTGAATTAAACAATAATATCTTGGTCAAGCTTGGTGGGTCATGGAAGTCAAGGAAAGTCAAGAAAGAGAGCAACCGAAAGTCAACCAAAGTGCTATTTTTGAATGTGATCGCTTGAGTGCACCCAAGTGGGTTCGAACCACAAGTCAATTAAATCTTCAAGAGCAAACTCAAGTGGGTACAAGACCCAAGTCAGCCGAATTTCAATCAAAGAGAAGCTCACATGTTTCTCCTCAACATGTCCCTTTCCTACACGCCACTATCTACCTTTTATGCTTTATACTTTATGCTTTATGTTTGTTGTTTGTTTGCCTTCAAAAAATTCAGCACTTGTAAGCTCATGTGAGCCTAAATTTGATGTAATTCAAGGGGAATTTGTAGCCCTTAGATTAGCTTTAATTGTAGGGTCAAGATGTAAGACCTTGGGTTATATAAACCAAGCCTCCCCACAACATAGTTTTCAGAATTTGTTGAATGAAAAACCCTAGTGTTTAAAACTTGAGTGCTCTCATTTCTCTCATTACTTTGTGTTTGAGATTTATGATAATTAGTTAGTGGCTTAGTGCTTAACTAATTAAAACCCTAAATCTATTACTTTGTGTGTAGATTTAGATACTATCTTTTATGTTTCATTTGTTCACAAAATTTCAGAAAAATTCATCCCAAAAAAAATACTATTTGGCCGAGAATTTCAAAGGCTTTCAAAGTCGATTTGTGTTCATCCTTTGAGTGAAACTTGATCCACTTAGTTTCACTCCACCCCCTCCGAAAGCTTTTCCTCAAAAGCACACATCATGGACGAGACACCCGAGAAAGTCCTCATCGGACCCTTCTGCCAACCCATCGTCGCCCGATAGGAAGCATGTCTCTCCGGAGCCAGCAAAAGGTTGTGGCCATCCCAGCCCTTGGCAAACGCCCTGTTTACACGCGACTTTCGCGGCCTAGAGCTACTCGCCCTAGGCGCAGCCTCCTCGGCCTCCTCGGCCTCCTCCTCAACAACATCCATCTCGGCCTCTAGCTCATCCACTAGCTCTTGAGCAAGCTCATCCTCAACGCCAGGCCTAGGATCGTGCCTCCCACGACCCCTGCCTCGTGACTGACCACGCCTCGTGGGTAAATCCCGAGGGTCGGCCTCCCTCTCACTATACGAACGCCTCATACCACTACTCGACTTGGGGGCTCCCTCAGTCCTCGAGCCTGTACTTTTACGAGACGATTTTGACCTCGTAACGCGACCAGAACCTTCTCCTGCAACAAACATAACAAATACATACAGCTATAAAACATGCAAACACTCATACACAACCCTAATACACAAATAATACACACATAATACATATACATCCCTTTATACACTTCACAGAGCATTTTTAGGCCTAATTCCTCAAATTAAGCCGAAAACCGTTCTCTGCACCTCAAAATCCCAACTTTATGGTTTCTATACGCCAAAATAGTCCCCAACAACAACCCATTACAAACAATTGCATTTTGGTCATCCCGATAAAAAACCCCCAATTTACGAAGAACACTCAAGCAAATCGTCGAATTGAAAGCCTTAACTCGACATTTTCGCAAAATTGAAGCTATAGGCATGCTATACACGCTATGGGCATCCTACACCGAAGTTTAATTGAAATTCCGGGTCGGAAATTCCGGGCTCGTTTTCGGGTCCGAACCCTAATTTGGACGTTTTTCACACAAAGACGGTCCAAATCACAATCAATTTACACATACATGCTAGCATGGCATAATGCAACACAATGAACCAAAAATGGTCAAGGCGAGCAAAGGCGGTTTTTGTCCAAATCACGGTTTGGGTCCTTGGGCTCGAACCATGGGCTAGACCCCGGTCCTAAGGTCCACCCGAGCTTATTTTGAGTAATTTTAAACCATAATATCTTGGTCAAGCTTGGTGGGTCATGGAAGTCAAGGAAAGTCAAGGAGGAGAGCAACCGAAAGTCGACTAAAGTGCTATTTTTGAATGTGATCGCTCGAGTGCACCCAAGAGGGTTCGAACCACAAGTCAATTAAATCATCAAGAGCAAAAAAAATCAAATTGGAGAAGGTCCCAAGTCAGCCGAAAATAATACAAGGGAAGGCTCACATGTTGTTCCTCAATATGTCCCTTTCCTACATGTCACTATCTACCTTTATGCTTTATGCTTTTGTTGTTTGTTGTTAGTTTGAATTTTTCAGCTATTGTAAGCTCCTAGGAGCCGTGTATTTGTTGTAATTCAAGGACCAACTAGAGCCCTTAGATGATCCTAGAGATGTATGGTTGAGATGAGGCCTTGGGTGTTATATAAACCCACCCTCACACAACATAAATTTTCAGATTTTGTTGAATGATAAACCCTAGTGTTTTCTTTGAGTGTTCTTCATTTTTCTCCTTGCTTTGTGCTTGAGATTGTGAAAGATTAATTAGTGGCTTGGTGCTTGATTAATCACAACCTAAATCTATTACTTTGTGTGTAGATTTAGTACTATCTTTATTGTTTTCTTTTATGTTACAAAATTTCAGAAAAATTATCCCACAAAATACATCATTTGGCCGAGATTTTCATAAGTCTCACAAGTCGATTTTAGTTCATTTCTTGAGTGAAACTTGACCCACTTAGTTTCACTCCAAATTGGCATCAAAGCTTTGGTTGGGTTTGAAGCACAAGATCCACCCTTGTGTTAGAAAACATACGGTCCAAAGGAGATACCCGAAATTTTTGGTTTGTTCTTGATTTTCGATTTTTTATCTTTATTTTTCGGTTTATTGTGTTTTGCCGAGTTGATCTTTGTTTTTCATCCTTTATTTTTTTCGTTTGTCTCTTTTATTTTCTTGTTTCCACAAAACTTCTCACAAATTTTCACAAAAATGGTTGAGGATCTACACTTGTGTTAGTGTTGGTTTTGATTTTCACACTCAAAGGTCCTTGCTTTACTCAAAAAATTTTCAGATTTTTGTTCTTTGGTTATTTCAATGGGTATGTTTTTTCCTTTTGATGTTTCTTATGATACTACTCTTGGTGAGACCATGTGTGATTCTATGGAGAAAGCTGGAAGAGAGCTTGAAACCAAAATGAGTCAAATGAGGGGTAGACTTAAACCTAACCCTAACCTTGATCTTGTGACTTTGAGGGGTCAAAGGGAATTAGAGGCTAGAATGGCTCGGTTAGGAGGAGAACCACCCCCTAGCCCAAGCCGTGTGGTTTGTAGGGATATGCTTGCTCAAACCCTAACCCTAGAAGAGAATCACCAAGTCCAAATCTTTAGATCTAGGTGTACCATTATGGGAAGGGTTTGTAATTTGGTTGTTGATGGAGAAAGTTGCAATAATGTTGCCTCAAATACTCTCATTGAAAAACTAGCTTTGCCTACACAAGATCACCCTAACCCTTACAAAATGAAATGGCAAAAAAATGGAGCCGAGATGAGTGTGTTGGTGATTAGACAATGCTTGGTTTCTTTCTCCATTGGAAGGGATTACATGGATGAGGTTTTGTGTGATGTGGTACCCATGGAGACTTGTCATCTCCTCTTGGGGAGACCTTGGAAGTTGGAAAGAAATGCTAATCATAATGGGAGGGACAATACTTATAACTTTAAGATTGGAGCCAAGAATATCAAGCTTACACCCTTACCTCCAATTTTGAAGAACCCTAGCCCACCCTCCTTGGTTGAATCACACGAAAACATGAAGGTTCATGGGGACTCGAAATGAAACAAGTGCAAACTGAAATGGTGGTGGCAAAGCCGTGGGATATGATACAAGAGGGCATACCAACACTCCTACCTTCTACCTTGAAGTATTCCACCCCACCCTCCATGTTTGAGCCTTACAAGGATGTGGTATTGAGTAAAGAGGCGAAACAAGTGAGGAAATGAATGTTGGTGAGAAATTGACCATTCACTTTGCTAAAGATAATCCTAACACTCAAGAGGAAAGCATGGGGTACAATGCCAAGCAAGGGGATGAGTATGATCATGAGAAGTGTTTGGCCAATGTCAAGAGGAAGGTATTCATGTGGTATGAGAATGTTGATGCAAGCAAAGAGTCGAGGGAATTTCTAAAATGGAAGTTCAAGGTGGGGATTGTCAATACCCAAGGAATGCTATGTGGTTATCATAATCAAGTCTATTCGAGTGGTTTCATGAAATGGGGATTCAAAGGGGGAACTAAGCTTGAACAAAAGAGCTAAGTGATGATCTTCTACAATCTTCACCTAAGCTCAAGAAAGAAGATGGCTCAAGTGAAAGTCCAAAGATCGATTTGTGGGAGGAGAACACGGCCCTCAATGCCATACGTGGTCATTTCACGATCCTTAGGTCATCCAATTCAACAAGTACTTTCATGAATGAGAAGGTAGCCCTCCATTTGATCAAAGACAATCCTAGAGCAATAGGGGAAGTCAAGGAGAGGAGCTCAATGAGCTCAAACTGAAAATTCGGGCACTCAATGAAGTACAAGGAGAGTGAATCATTTGGAGATGCAAAGGACGATGTGATGGAAAGTTCAAGTAAGTCCTTGAAATGGGAGAAAAACGTTGGGCTCAATCATGACAAAGAGAGGCTAGGTGACGATTCTATGCATGAGGAACATCGAGTTGTGCTAGGGGATAATTGTGAATCCAAAGAAACCATGAGTAAGGGAGAGAGCAAGTTCAATTCAATGAACCAAGTTTACAAGAATCAATCTCTCATTCAATCTCTAAGCAAGTGGAATTCTTGGGAGTCTAGAGCCAAGGAGCCCAAGGTTGGTCATGGGGCTCATGGGGCACCCCTCATCATGTTCTACGAATCAAGTCATGAAGCCAACAAGAGTCCGAGTCGAGAAGAAGGCAAAGGTTCGAGCCATGAGTCAAACTATAGTTCAAACCGAGCAAGAGGAAGAGAGACCGAGGATTTGAGGACAAATCCTTTTCAAGGAGAGGAGATTGAACCAAAAATGGTCAAGGCGAGCAAAGGCGGAGTTTGTCCAAATCACGGATTGGGTCCTTGGGCTCGAACCATGGGCTAGACCTCCCGGTCCTAAGGTCCACCCGAGCTTATTTTGAGTAATTTTAAACCATAATATCTTGGTCAAGCTTGGTGGGTCATGGAAGTCAAGGAAAGTCAAGGAGGAGAGCAACCGAAAGTCGACTAAAGTGCTATTTTTGAATGTGATCGCTCGAGTGCACCCAAGAGGGTTCGAACCACAAGTCAATTAAATCATCAAGAGCAAAAAAAATCAAATTGGAGAAGGTCCCAAGTCAGCCGAAAATAATACAAGGGAAGGCTCACATGTTGTTCCTCAATATGTCCCTTTCCTACATGTCACTATCTACCTTTATGCTTTATGCTTTTGTTGTTTGTTGTTAGTTTGAATTTTTCAGCTATTGTAAGCTCCTAGGAGCCGTGTATTTGTTGTAATTCAAGGACCAACTAGAGCCCTTAGATGATCCTAGAGATGTATGGTTGAGATGAGGCCTTGGGTGTTATATAAACCCACCCTCACACAACATAAATTTTCAGATTTTGTTGAATGATAAACCCTAGTGTTTTCTTTGAGTGTTCTTCATTTTTCTCCTTGCTTTGTGCTTGAGATTGTGAAAGATTAATTAGTGGCTTGGTGCTTGATTAATCACAACCTAAATCTATTACTTTGTGTGTAGATTTAGTACTATCTTTATTGTTTTCTTTTATGTTACAAAATTTCAGAAAAATTATCCCACAAAATACATCATTTGGCCGAGATTTTCATAAGTCTCACAAGTCGATTTTAGTTCATTTCTTGAGTGAAACTTGACCCACTTAGTTTCACTCCACACAATGACGTCAAGTTCAAGCATTCAAACGGCAAATTTCAAGCAAAACTCGGGTTTTCACTCAAAACCCGTCTTTTCAACATTTCAAGGCAAAACTAGCTAATTACAACAACAAATAACGAAAAAGCAAGTTAAAATGGAGCATTACCTGGTTCCATAGCAAGGCAACGCAAGAAAAACGAGCAAATTTGGTTGAGAAATCGAAATTTGGTGTTTTTAGAGTATGAAAACCGAAAAATGAAGAAATGAGCTCACCTACGGCTTGCTCGAGCTTTTATACAGGTTTTCAGCCACTAAGGCAAACCGCATAGCCTTATGCGGTTTGCACCCCAAATCGCATAAGCTTATGCGGTTTCTACCTGTGGTTTTTCTCCGGTTTTTCTCGTTTTACACCTACTTTTGAATTCCTAATCCATCTTGGCCCTAATACAACTCCAAGTACGTCGCGTGCTTGGGTTTAGGCGTCACCTACGGTCCGTCATACGCGTATATTAAGCATTTAATGTACGGTACAGAAGCAGAAGCACGAACGCTCTTCACGAGCATTAGCACCGTTTTCTCCTCAACAGAAGGAAATCATATGCAATAACGCCTACATAGACACTCCTCGGCGAGCCCAAACATAGACAATCTCGATACTCCCAACTGCAAGCACTCTACCCCGCATAGACGCTCCTCGGCGTGTTCAAGCACAAGCACCTTACAAAACGCATCCACATCCAAGCCCTACACCCTTGCAAACACACACTCTTAGGCGAGTTTAGACATTTCTACATCCATGCACCCTTACTCAATCGTACCTTACACCTTTGCACATGCACTCTTTCACGAGACCACGCACTACATGAAGACATTACAAGCAGCAGCACTAGGCATACGACGACACCAACATATACGACGACATTACGCGACATCAACAACAAGCACTACGAAGACACCCAGCAGGCAGGCATGCCCTTATAGTATGCACGGACCGCCAAGTCCTTAAAATGCGCCTGCCTCTCCCCGTTTAGCCCGGATCGAAGTCCTCGTCTCACCCATGGACACATACTTCGTTCCGCTGACTGTATCGAGACTGTAATGGTCCGGATATGGTCGTGGAGTTTGGCTAGCGCTCTAGTCCGAGCTCAGTCAAATTGGGGGCTCTGTGGATACCCATATCCGTACCCTCCCAAACAAAACCCTGTGATGTAACACGGACTTTTATTACGCATGCTTTAACGATGACTTAAACGATTCTAACTAATGTCGAATTCATTTTGAGTCGTTTTGAATGTTAAAATGATTTAGGTCGCTTCACATCACACTTAAATAAATGTTCATTTGTCCATTTTAGGGTCTAGCTTGGTCCGCGTCCTGCTTCATTTGGCATGAGGTTCACATTTGCACTACAATTATCCCGTTTACATTAACAAGGTCTAATTCAGCATTCCTAAATTCCTAAATTTAGGCCCGGTAGCTAAAACCGCTATTTAGCCTCCTCTCACACAAAATATAACCTCACGTCTTACATTATTTCACAAAACACTACAAAATACACCCTTTTCATTTTTACGGGTCTCGGGCCCAAAACCGAGCCCAACTCCAGCCTTTGGCCCGTACTTCAAAGCCCTAAACATCTTAAATATCTCAGAAATATCCCAGGTGTTTTCTTGACGTGCAAGGATGGGATTATACCGTATCTTTTAGAGATATAATCAAACCGAAACTAGGAAACTAGGCTAAAAGCCACACCTTCAAACCGCATAAGCTTATGCGGTTTGGGGTGGCAACCGCATAAGCCTATGCGGTTTGCCTAGGCAACCACATAGGGCTATGCGGTTTCTTGGCTTGTTTTATCCCCGGGTTTCCTAATTTCTCCGAGGTTTTTAGTATATATACACCCCTATACCTGACCTCGAAAAACACAATTTACACCCAGCTTTCACAGCAAACACACTTCAAAACTCTCTCAAGCCTCACGCACTCAAATCCTTGAGTTCAACACACCATCCCGTGTTGAATTCATCCTCCTTTTAAGTTCAAGAAGTGAAGCTCTGCCCAGATCTGAAGCGTCAGGACCAGGTAGGTACCGATCCACTTGGATCAAAGCTTTTTCTTATTTTCTATGGACTAACAAAGGGGACTACACTTTAGCGCCCCCCTGGCTTTGGCACCGAGCGCGCTTGCATTCCAAGTGTTCTTATTACTTCGGGTACACTCCATATCCGATGACACGCCAAAGTCGCATAAGCAACCGACCTCTTAAAATAAACCAATGGACAATTGAACTTTATTTTAATTGTATGCATCTTGCACCTTCTTATTTTGCATTAAAATCAACTTAAACAATGAATTCAACCTTTAACTGAACCGTTTTCGTTAACAAGTTAAACATGCTAAACTGAGGGTTTTAATCAATCTTTTTGCATCTGCATCTGCATTCTTTTACAAACTTATCGCACTTGTACGTAGCGATAACATTAGCTCAAATATCATCTTACATGGATTGTTCTAGGTCAGTAGAGGCTATTTTTACATTGGCTTTTCTAAAAGGTTTTCATAAATCATTATTTGAATTACTCTTTTTCTAAAGTACCCTCACCCCGAATCTAATCTAGTTTCACAGCCTTAGATCTAGGGGTGTCGGCGTGCTCCAAAATCTAAGACATGTTTTTAGCTTAGAACATGGTAGCAGGTTCCTAATTTCCGCGATAATTAGGAGGCGTGCAACGGGAGTTGAAAGTTCGCGATCCTTTGACCTTGGGCCCGCTTCTAACCTTAGGTCCAAGGGTCAACCACAAGTCAACTAAAACATCAAGAGCAACAAAATCAAGTGATGAAGGTCCCAAAACAGCCGAAAAAACAATCAAAGGAGGATTCACATGTGTTCCTCAATGAGTCACTATCACACATGTCACTATCTACCTTTTATACTTTATGCTTTTTACTTTAAGTATTTGTTGTTTTATGTTCAAAAATTTCAGCTCATGTGAGCCTTGTTGGACCGAGTATATTGTTGATTTTATGGGTTGATTGTAGCCCTTAGATTAGCTTGTGATGGATGGTCAAGATTAGAATGAGGGTATTATATAAACCCCCATTCCCACCTCATAATTTTCAGCTTTGTTTTGAATGAAAAAGAAACCCTAGTTTCCTTGAGTGTTCTTCATTTATCTCTTTACTTTGTGTTTGAGATTTGTGAGAGATTAGTTTAGTGGCTTTGTGCTTAAGCTAATCAAAACCTAGATCTATTACTTTGTGTGTAGATTTAGTTACTATCCTTTTTATTTTCCTTGTTTACAAAATTTCAGAAAAATACTTCACCAAAAATAGTCACTTGGCCGAAAATTTCAAGGGTTTTCAAAGATCGATTTTTGTTGTCTCCTTGAGTGAAATCAAGTCTCATAGGTTTCACTTCAAATTGGTCATCAAAGCTTTGGTTTGAAGAGCACAAGACCCCACCTTTGTGCTAAGTTCATACGGTCCAAAGGAGTATATCAAGGTATTCGAAATTTTCAGATTTTCTTGTGTTTGATTTCTCAATGAGTATACCTCTTTCTTGTGATACTACTCTTGAGGGAACTATGGATGACTCTATGGAGGAATTGAGAAAGGAAATTGAGTCTAAGTTGAGCCGAATTAATGGAGGAATTGGGTCAAAACTTGGTCTTGTAACTTGGAGGGTTATGCATACCCAACCCCATTCCTTGGAAGAAGGTCAAAAAAATCAGATTTTTAGGTCTAAATGTACCATTGGGAAGAGGGTTTGTAACCTAATTATTGATGGAGGGAGTTGTGTTAATGTTGCTTCAAAAACCCTCATCGATAAACTTGCCTTACCCACACAAAAGCACCCAAACCCTTACAAGTTGAGGTGGTTGAATAGAGAGGCCGAAATTTTGGTGGATAGGAGATGTTTGATTTCTTTTTCCATGGGAAGAGACTATGTGGATGAAGTGTGGTGTGATGTGATTCCTATGGATGCTTGTCACCTCTTATTGGGGAGACCTTGGGAATTTGATCGGAATGCGACTCATGAGGGAAGAGACAACACTTACACTTTCATGTTTGGAGACAAGAGGATCAAGCTCACACCCTTACCCCCACATATGGGTGGCCGAGCTAGCCATGCCACGGCCAAACCTCTTGAGGGAGTCCTATTGGTTGGAGAACAAGAGATGAAACAAGAGCTTAGCAAGGGAATGGTTGTTTATGCCCTCATTGCCAAAGAAACTCCTAAGGAAAGCGAAAAACCGATTCCATGTGAAGTTCAAGAGCTCTTAGAACTCTACAAGGATGTGTTTCCCCTTGAGCTACCACACGGCCTACCCCCTATTAGGGGCATTGAGCATCAAATTGATCTTGTTCCTGAGCTACACTACCTAATAAGGCCGCATATCGAAGTGATCCTAAGGCTACACAAGAACTTCAACAACAAATTGGGGAACTCATGGAAAAGGGGTTTGTAAGAGAATCTCTTAGTCCTTGTGCCGTGCCTACACTCTTGGTACCTAAGAAGGATGGAACTTGGAGAATGTGTACGGATAGTCGAGCTATTAATAATATAACGGTCAAGTATAGGTTTCCTATACCTAGGCTTGATGACATTCTTGATGAGCTTAGTGGAGCTCGATTGTTTTCCAAGATTGATCTACGACAAGGTTACCATCAAGTGAGAATCAAAGAGGGTGATGAATGGAAGACGGCTTTTAAAACGAAGCATGGGTTATATGAATGGTTAGTCATGCCTTTTGGACTATCCAATGCTCCTAGCACCTTCATGAGATTGATGACCGAGGTTTTGAGACCTTACTTGGGAAGATTCATTGTGGTCTACTTTGACGATATCTTAGTGTATAGCCCTTCCAAGGAAGCTCACCTACATCATTTGCAGTGTTGTTTGAGACACTTAGAGATCACAAGTTGTATGGCAAGTTAGAGAAGTGTTCTTTCATGCAAAGCGAAGTCAATTCTTGGGCTATATTATATCTAGCCGTGGTATATTAGTGGATCAAGAGAAAGTGGAGGCTATCAAATCATGGCCAATTCCGAAGAACATAACCGAGGTGAGGAGCTTTCATGGCTTGGCTTCTTTTTATCGACGATTTATCAAGGATTTTAGCACCGCCATGGCACCCATCACCGAGTGTATGAAGAAAGGAGAGTTCAAGTGGAATGAGGGGGCCGAGATCTCCTTCAATAAAATCAAGAAGTTGTTGTGCGACTCACCTATTCTTACACCACCGGATTTCAATAAGCTTTTTGAAGTCGAATGTGATGCTAGTGGAGTTGGAATTGGGGCCGTTCTATTACAAGAACACAAGCCAATTGCTTACTTTAGTGAGAAGTTGAATGGTGCCAAGCTCAATTATTCCACCTACGACAAAGAATTCTATGCCATCGTTCGGGCTCTCGCTCATTGGAGCCATTACCTCAAGCCCAAGCCGTTTGTTCTTCACTCCGATCATGAGGCTCTCAAATACATCAATGGACAACACAAGTTGAATCATAGGCACGCCAAGTGGGTAGAATTTCTTCAATCTTTTTCTTTCTCAAGCAAGTTCATTGAAGGGAAAAATAACGTGGTGGCCGATGCCTTATCTCGGAGGCACACCATGTTAAGCTACATGGAGCAAAGAGTGTTGGGTTTTGAATTCATGAAAGAGCTCTATGTGGAGGATCCCGACTTCAAGGATGAGTGGAATTCCATACGTGAAGGGCAAGGTAAGGTAGGAAGCAAGTACACACTTCAAGAAGGGTTCTTGTTCTATGGGAATCGGCTATGTATACCTAAGAGCCCTTATCGAAATCTCCTAGTGAGGGAGGTTCATTCTAATGGTTTAGCCGGGCATTTCGGAATTCAAAAGACTTATGACATCCTCCAAGACCAATTCCATTGGCCCAAGATGCTTGGAGATGTCCAAGATGTGATCAAGAGATGTGCTTCTTGCCAACAATCCAAGTCCTTCTTTCAAACGGGACCCTACACTCCTTTACCCGTCCCAAATCGGCCATGGGAGGATGTTAGCATGGACTTCATCGTCGCTTTGCCAAGGACCCAACGAGGTAAGGATTCCATCATGGTTGTGGTAGATCGATTTAGCAAGATGGCTCATTTCATTGCGTGCAAGAAAACCGAGGATGCCATGAGTGTGGCCGAATTGTATTTCAAAGAAGTGGTCAAGTTGCATGGAGTCCCGAAAACCATTGTATCCGATCGAGACACCAAGTTCATGAGCCACTTTTGGAAGACCTTGTGGAAGTTGCAAAAAATCAGGCTATATCTACGCACAAGTCATCATCCTCAAACGGACGGCCAAACCGAGGTCACTAATAAAACCTTGGGGAGGATCCTTAGGAGCATCGTTTCTAGGTCCTTGAAAGATTGGGATCTCAAACTCGCCCACGCCGAGTTTGCCTTCAACCGTGCTCCTTCTTCTAGCACGGGAAGTTCACCATTTGAAGTGGTCTATGGGACCAATCCCCTCATGCCCACGGACCTAGCCCCCGTCAAGAGCAAAGAGATGAGTTACGATGCCAAGAAGCGGGTTGAGTTCATGATGAGTATCCACAACCAAGTCAAGAAGCAAATCGAGAAGTCAAACGAAGCCTACAAGGCTAAGTCCAAGGGCCGAAAAAATCCAAGGGAATTTGAAGCGGGAGATTTGGTGTGGTTACACTTGAGGAAGGAAAGGTTTCCGGATAAAAGAAAGAACAAACTCATGCCTAGGGCCGAGGGACCCTTTGAAATACTCGAGAAAATTGGACCGAACGCTTACAAAGTTGATCTCTGAGAGTACGGAGTCCATGGCACGTTCAACGTGGGAGACCTTAGCCCATACCATGAAGACTTGGAGGAAGAGGAAGTCGAGGATTTGAGGGCAAATCCTTTTCAACCCGGGGAGATTGCAACGGGAGTTGAAAGTTCGCGATCCTTTGACCTTGGGCCCGCTTCTAACCTTAGGTCCAAGGGTCAACCACAAGTCAACTAAAACATCAAGAGCAACAAAATCAAGTGATGAAGGTCCCAAAACAGCCGAAAAAACAATCAAAGGAGGATTCACATGTGTTCCTCAATGAGTCACTATCACACATGTTACTATCTACCTTTTATACTTTATGCTTTTTACTTTAAGTATTTGTTGTTTTATGTTCAAAAATTTCAGCTCATGTGAGCCTTGTTGGACCGAGTATATTGTTGATTTTATGGGTTGATTGTAGCCCTTAGATTAGCTTGTGATGGATGGTCAAGATTAGAATGAGGGTATTATATAAACCCCCATTCCCACCTCATAATTTTCAGCTTTGTTTTGAATGAAAAAGAAACCCTAGTTTCCTTGAGTGTTCTTCATTTATCTCTTTACTTTGTGTTTGAGATTTGTGAGAGATTAGTTTAGTGGCTTTGTGCTTAAGCTAATCAAAACCTAAATCTATTACTTTGTGTGTAGATTTAGTTACTATCCTTTTTATTTTCCTTGTTTACAAAATTTCAGAAAAATACTTCACCAAAAATAGTCACTTGGCCGAAAATTTCAAGGGTTTTCAAAGATCGATTTTTGTTGTCTCCTTGAGTGAAATCAAGTCTCATAGGTTTCACTTCAAGGCGACTCCAAAACAGTTCTAAAAGGTTTTTCTAACTTAATCTTTTTAACTTAATCCGCCCTTATGCAAGACGCCGAGTTGGGTCCCTCGTCTCGATTCCCGGGTTCCACAGACTTATACCTACTTTATAACCACATTTTATGACTTATACCTACATAATTTTTTCTTCATAACTTATACCTAGTTGACTATTTTAATTCATAATCTATACCATTAATGAATTCCGACGAAAAAAAACATGAACTTCCCAATTTGCCCTTCTTTAATGACTTCATTATTTCTCCCAAATACAACCCCCAAATTAATTACCCCAACAAAATAACTCTGCAAATACAACCCAAGTGAAATAATTCCCCCAAAAAATTACTGTGAAAATAAAACCTCCAAATTAATCCCCCAAACGCAATTACTTCATGTTTCCCTAATTTTTGTTGAAATTTTTCTCTCCAAATCATCGACGTAGCTTGTAATCACCATCGTCGTCAAGATTAGAGCAGGTATGTACTTCTAATTGAACTCAAAATTGATTACATTGAAGGTTAATTGAAATTAGGGTTTTTATTTCCCGCTTTTGATTCGAAATCCTTGTAAATGATCGTAATTTAACTTCGATTCCTCATCTTTGTAGAATTTTTTACACCATGAAGCTGTCAAATTTTGTGCATGCATTTGTAAGATGGAAAACGGAATAATTTCACTTGTTGTAACGTGTTGACTTTGATTTGTGGGATGGAGAACGAATTGGCTTACAGAATCGATATCAGATTGATGCATAGTGGACAATTTATCTACGAAAATGGATATGGGTGAGTTTACCTGGAGAGAGATGGCAGAGATAGTGAGCAAGAATGAAAAATAGAGAAGTGGGGAATTTGATTTTGAATGAAAGGGATAAGGGTGGGTTTTAACAATAAAGTAAGAGGGGTAAAATAAAGATTTCATTAGTTAAGTAAGGGAGGGATTCAAATATTCAGGCAATAACAGTCGTTTTTTTGGTCGAATTTCATTAATGGTATAGATTATGAATGAAAATAGTCAACTAGGTATAAGTTATGAAGAAAAAATTATGTAGGTATAAGTCATGAAATGTGGTTATAAAATAGGTATAAGTCATGAATTTACTCTTATGTTTATTTAGTTGCAAATAAGTTTAGGAAAGTTTCCTAATCATAGTAGGATTAATAAAGCTCTTAAAGCTGATTTTTATTAGTGTGTTTCCTAATTAATTTAGGAAAGTTTTAGAATTAGATTGCTTAAGTTTCCTAATTATTTTTGGAAATTTTTAATTTAATTAGTACTATAAATAAGGTCGGATTGTGATCTTATTTCATATCATATCTTATCATACATTGAATTATCAATAAAGTTTTATACTTTGCCTAAACTTGCGAGTTTAACCCTTGAATTCTTTCTTGCGAGATTGATTTCAAACTCTTCCTTGCGAGGTTGAGATTTAGCTTATCAAGTGATTTCCTTGCGAGGATTAATCGAGATTGCTTACTTATCCGTTCATGTTATCAAGAACTTGCATTATCCACCTAGAAACGCAACCTCACGTTGCAATTTCACCCAAAAAAGCAACCTCACATTGCATTCAAAGTCACAGTTATAAAATTCCGCTGCTAGTTTTTGAAGAACCTACGTGTTCTATATCACCTACTAAACCAGCTAATAAAACTCCATCTGAGTTATGGAAAGGAAGAGTTCCTAACATATCATTTCTTAGAATATGGGGTGTAACGCTTACGTTAAGATCAAATGTGATGATAAACTGGCACCAAAATCTGAGAAATGTATTTTTGTAGGTTACGCAAAGGAAACACGTGGTTATTACTTCTACAACCGTCACGAGAACAAAGTATTTGTGGCTCGTGAGGCTATCTTTCTAGAAAAGGAATTTATTTCTAAAAGACAGAGTGAGAGGAAATTTGAACTTAATGAAGTCCAAGAGCCACAAATTGAGGACATGACGTAAGAAACTGTTCCCTCGACGTCAGACTCAATTACACTAACTTTGGTTCCTAGAAGGTCAGGTAGAATTAGTCACCCACTAGAAAGATATTTGGGAATTATTGAAGAGCGAGGTGATAAATTCATGTTACTTCTTGAAAGTAATGAACCTGTAACCTACAAAGTGGTTGTTTCTGGTCCCAACTCAAGACAATGGCTCGAAGCCATGCATTCTGAAATGGATTCCATGTCCGAAAATCAAGTATGGGACTTGGTAGATTTACCTGAAGGTATTAGACCTCTTTAGTGTAAATGGATCTATAAGATCAAAGTCGGACTGGATGGAAAACAAAGTGTTTTCAAAGCTAGGCTTGTAGCAAAAGGTTTCACTCAAATTCATGGTTTACACTATGGCGAGACCTTTGCTCCGGTGGCTATGCTGCGATCCATTCGGATAATCTTAGTGATTGTTGCATTTCATGATTATGAAATCTGGCAGATCGACGTCAAAACCGCCTTTCTGAACGGGTTTCTAGAAGAGGGAGTGTATATGACACAAACTGATGGTTTTGTCGACCTTAAAAAACCTAAGAAAGTATGCAAGCTTAAGAGATCCATTTATAGTCTTAAGCAGGCATCTAGGAGTTGGAATCACATATTTGATCAGGTTTGTAAGCAGAACGGATTTTCTCAAAGTGTCGAGGAACCGTGTCTATATATGAAGTTTAGTGGGAGCAAGGTAGTATTCCTAGTTCTATATGTGGATGACATATTGCTTATAGGAAATGATACCATTGCTAATTTATGTAAAGGAGTGGCTGGGACGTCATTTTCAAATGAAAGATCTAGCAGAGGCACATCGCATCTTAGGTATCCAGATCTATAGGGATAGATCTAAAATGATACTAACATTAAGCGAAGAATCTTATATTGATAAATTCTAGGGCGTTTCTAAAAGAGGCTTTCTACATATGGGTCATGGGATCACTCTGAGTAAGTCACAGTGCCCCACTGATCCACAGGAAATTCAACGCATGAAATCGATTCCTTTTGCGTCGGCAATAGGATCGATTATTTATGCAATGATGTGCACACGCCCTGACGTATCATACGCGTAAGTATGACAAGTCGCTACCAAGCAAATCCAGGTGACAGTCACTGGATAGCAGTTAAGAACATCCTTAAGTATCTGAGGAGAACTAAGGATTCGTTCTTAGTATTTGGAGGGGATACTGAGCTACGTGTAAGAGGTTATACGGATGCTAATTTCCAAACAGACATAGATGCTCTAAAATCACAGTCTGGCTATATTTTTATAATGAATAGAGGTGCAATTTGCTGGAAGAGTTCCAAGCAGTCGGTCATTGCGGACTCTACAATGGAAGCAGAGTACATAGCAGCATCGGAAGCTGCAAAAGAAGCAGTTGGGATTCGACAGTTTTTGGAGGGCTTAAGAGTAGTTCCCACATTCGAAGATCCTATCCCAATTTTCTGTAACAACAGCGGGGCTATTTTTCAAGCTAGGGAGCCAAAGTCTAGTAATAAATCTAGACATGTACTTAGAAAATATCATGTAAGAAGATATTATGTAGAAATGAAGGATATAACGATCTGTAAGGTTGGCACAGACGATAATATCGCTGATCCTTTAGCCAAACCCTTACCTCAAGTTAAACATGACAGTCATGTGGTCTCGAAGGGCGTAAAGAGGGTTCCAGATTTGAAATAAAAAATAGTTTTTAGTGTTGCATTCATTGTTTGAGTATTTTTACTCTTTTTTTTTAGCTTAGAACTATATAATACTTTGTTTATCTTAATAGGTTGTTGAGACGACGTTAAACCCTATTAAAGTGAACAAGATTTACGAAGTATCTAGCCCCTAGTTATTTAAAGAAGTGACGTCTCAGAATAACTAGTTTGTAAGTCGATTTGATGGCGAGTTTAATAGCCATAGGGTCATGGAAATGACTAGTCGATTACTTTGGCAGACTATCGAATACTCTGCTGGGCTGTGACCATTTATTGGAATCTTTTGTTGCTTGGTCGTAGCAAAGATTTCTGAATTTTTCCTTTGAGTCAATTCTTTAGATTGTTAACTATTTGTCAAAGTCAGTACAATTTCCGAGTGACTTTAGTTTGTATCCTATGTCGTACCGTAATAGGAGGCTACAGGGTATATTCTAGGTCATGGTGATCTGTGATTGAACAAAACTTATAGGGTGACAAGAACTGTCCACCCACGGCTGGGTTCAATATCTTAGGGCCACTCGAGGAGTAGTGACTGGAAATGCGTGTCCACGCTCGAAGAGTTCTATGATAGATTTTCCGATCAGACAGTTACTCTCCAGATCGTGGAAACCACTCAAAATTTTATCAATTGCAAGTACGATCTGAAAGACAACTTGCATTGAGTGGGAGATTAAAAGGAAAAGAGAATTGGTATCGCAACACTTGTGAGGACAAGTGGGAGATTGTTGGAGTAAGTGTCCTCCACAATATTGCGAGTACTTAATAAATCTCATTAAAGGAATAATTGGGATTAACGGCTTAATATAAGTCAGTTGATTAACGCATATCGGTAACGCTCGGCTTGCTAGAGTTTGACGTTACTGTCGTGTGACAGCGGTAATCAACTGATCCCTTTTGGTCACACCTATAGGAAGGAGGACCAATTCAGGCTAGTTATTTATATTTGGTATAGTATAACTAGACACTTAATATTATGACAAAAGAGTTAGTCAAGAGGAGATAATGTGTGAGACGTATATTAGATACATAGCTAAAGAATTATTATTCTTTTATAGTGATAACTAAATAATAAGAATTTTGTGATATTATGAGTTAGTGATTAACTGTTAATTCATTACATGGGATATTGATCGCTAATAGTGGATTAGTGTATAAATATGATGCAACGGGAGTTGAAAGTTCACGACCCTTTGACCTTGGGCCCGCTTCCAACCTTAGGTCCAAAGGTCAACCTCAAGTCAACTAAGTCAACAAGAGAAAATCAAGTGGGAGCAATACCCAAGTCAGCCGAAAAAAACAATCAAATGAGGGTTCACATGTGTTCCTCAATAAGTCCCTATCAACACATGTCACTATCTACCTTTATTGCTTTATGCTTTTTACTTTAAGTATTTGTTGTTATCTCTTCAAAATTTCAGCTCATGTGAGCCTTAGAAAACCGAGTATATTGATGTAATTGTGGGTTGAATGTAGCCCTTAGATTAGCTTGTGATGGATGGTCAAGATTAGAATGAGGGTAATATATAAACCCTCATTCTCACATCAAAATTTTCAGATTTGTTTTGAATGAAAAAGAAACCCTAGTTTCATATTGAGTGTTCTTCATTTATCTCTTTACTTTGTGTTTGAGATTTGTGAGAGATTAGTTTAGTGGCTTTGTGCTTAAACTAATCAAACCCTAAATCTATTACTTTGTGTGTAGATTTAGATACTATCTTTATGTTCTTGCATTTAACAACAAAAATCAGAAAAAATACAACACAAAACACCACATTCGGCCGTTTATTTTTCAAGGGGTTTGAGATCGATTTTGTTCATCCTTTGAGTGAAACTTGATCCACTAAGTTTCACTCCAAATTGGTATCAGAGCTTTGGTTTGAAGAGCACAAGACCCCACCTTTGTGCTAAGTTCATTCGGTCCAAAGGAGTATATCAAGGTATTCGAAATTTTCAGATTTTCTTGTGTTTGATTTCTCAATGAGTATACCTCTTTCTTGTGATACTACTCTTGAGGGAACTATGGATGACTCTATGGAGAAATTGAGAAAGGAAATTGAGTCTAAATTGAGCCGAATGAATGGAGGAATTGGGTCAAAACTTGGTCTTGTAACTTGGAGGGTTATGCATACCCAACCCCATTCCTTGGAAGAAAGGCAAGAAAAACAGATTTTTAGGTCTAAATGTACCATTGGGAAGAGGGTTTGTAACCTAATTATTGATGGAGGGAGTTGTGTTAATGTTGCTTCAAAAACTCTCATCGATAAACTTGCCTTACCCACACAAAAACACCCAAACCCTTACAAGTTGAGGTGGTTGAATAGAGAGGCCGAAATTTTGGTTGATAGGAGATGTTTGGTTTCTTTTTCCATGGGAAGAGACTATATGGATGAAGTGTGGTGTGATGTGATTCCTATGGATGCTTGTCACCTCTTATTGGGAGACCTTGGGAATTTGATCTAATGCGACTCATGAGGGAAGGGACAACACTTACACTTTCATGTTTGGAGACAAGAGGATCAAGCTCACACCCTTACCCCCACATATGGGTGGCCGAGCTAGCCATGCCATGACCAAGCCTCTTGAGGGAGTCCTATTGGTTGGAGAACAAGAGATGAAACAAGAGCTTAGCAAGGGAATGTTTGTTTATGCCCTCATTGCCAAAGAAACTCCTAAGGAAAGTGAAAAATCGATTCCATGTGAAGTTCAAGAGCTCTTAGAACTCTACAAGGATGTGTTTCCCCTTGATCTACCACACGGCCTACCCCCTATTAGGGGCATTGAGCATCAAATTGATCTTGTTAAGGAGCTACACTACCTAATAAGGCGGCATATCGAAGTGATCCTAAGGCTACACAAGAACTTCAACAACAAATTGGGGAACTCATGGAAAAGGGGTTTGTAAGAGAATCTCTTAGTCCTTGTGCCGTGCCTACACTCTTGGTACCTAAGAAGGATGGAACTTGGAGAATGTGTACGGATAGTCGAGCTATTAATAATATTACGGTCAAGTATAGGTTTCCTATACCTAGGCTTGATGACATTCTTGATGAGCTTAGTGGAGCTCGATTGTTTTCCAAGATTGATCTACGACAAGGTTACCATCAAGTGAGAATCAAAGAGGGTGATGAATGGAAGACGGCTCTTAAAAGCGAAGCATGGGTTATATGAATGGTTAGTCATGCCTTTTGGACTATCCAATGCTCCTAGCACCTTCATGAGATTGATGACCGAGGTTTTGAGACCTTACTTGGGAAGATTCATTGTGGTCTACTTTGACGATATCTTAGTGTATAGCCCTTCCAAGGAAGCTCACCTACATCATTTGCGAGTGTTGTTTGAGACACTTAGAGATCACAAGTTGTATGGCAAGTTAGAGAAGTGTTCTTTCATGCAAAGCGAAGTCCAATTCTTGGGCTATATTATATCTAGCCGTGGTATACTAGTGGATCAAGAGAAAGTGGAGGCTATCAAATCATGGCCAATTCCGAAGAACATAACCGAGGTGAGGAGCTTTCATGGCTTGGCTTCTATTTATCGACGATTTATCAAGGATTTTAGCACCGTCATGGCACCCATCACCGAGTGTATGAAGAAAGGAGAGTTCAAGTGGAATGAGGGGGCCGAAAATTCCTTCAATAAAATCAAGAAGTTGTTGTGTGACTCACCTATTCTTACACCACCGGATTTCAATAAGCTTTTTGAAGTCGAATGTGATGCTAGTGGAGTTGGAATTGGGGCCGTTCTATTACAAGAACACAAGCCAATTGCTTACTTTAGTGAGAAGTTGAATGGTGCCAAGCTCAATTATTCCACCTACGACAAAGAATTCTATGCCATCGTTCGGGCTCTCGCTCATTGGAGCCATTACCTCAAGCCCAAGCCATTTGTTCTTCATTCCGATCATGAGGCTCTCAAATACATCAATGGACAACACAAGTACATTTCATTAGGTTAATTTTGATATAATTGTTATTTACACTACTTAATTGTTATTTTGATATAATTGTTATTTACACTACTTAATTATTAAGTACATTTCATTAGGTTAATTATTCTATTTAAGTGTTAAATGGACTAATTAATATTGAATGGACCCAAATGACTTTGGATCATTTATGTGATAATATGACTTAAAATAATGGACAAAAAAAATTGACCCAAGTTTGGCCGATTTGGCCGGCTAATGTATGGTCAAATAAGATCATAGTTTGATCAATTTTTATGATCAATTTTTAATGCTTTTTGTGCATAACTTCTCCACCATCCTTTGCCTATATATACCCTTTATATGACCACATTTGAGATGATGAAAAATCAGTTCAAAAGCTCCTAAAGTTAGCTCACAAAATTCACATGTAATAGAGAATAAATAACTAGTATTATTCTAGTGTTATTCTTGCAATATTCACACAAATAATCTCTACAATTTTAAGTGTATTACTACTATTATCTAGCATATAATATTAGTAATATTTTTGGTTATTAATCCTTGGGTGGATTAAGGAAGGAGGTGTTCTACCTTGATCACAAGAGAAGCCTATTTCGACCTAGATAAGGTCGACTTTTTATCGTCTTTTAATTTATGTTTATCGGTTTTATGCTTAGTTTGCATGCATGAACTAGGTCCTTAAGTCCACTAATTATGTTTAGTGGCATCATTAGGGGAGTCCTTAAAGCACCATGATCCTAATAATACCTCGATCAAAACGCGGTCTTCGAGATGTCCTGCTCACGAGCTGAAATCTGATGATAACCCGATCTCAAGTCGATCTTCGAAAACAAACTAGCACTCTTCAGCAGATCGAACAAGTCCTCAATGCATGCTTCCATCTTTCTTCTTCACAAACAACATCGGCGCACCCCAAAGCGATACACTCGGTCTTATGAAAATCTTCTCGATCATCTCTTCCACCTGCTTCTTGAACTCTTGAAACTCTGCAGGTGCCATACGATACGGAGCCTTAGAGATAAGCCATGTACCCGTCACTAAGTCAATTACAAACTCCACTTCACGTTCGGGTGGAATCCCAGGCAAATCAACAGGAAACACGTCAGCAAACTCCCGAACCATAGGAATGTCCTCTAACTTCAGTTCCTTAGAGACATCCTTCACCATACACAAATAAATTTGATGACCCTTTCTCCTCATGTTACTCATCTTCAAAGCTGACACCCAACGACTACTCGGTGTAACAACCCAGATTATTTAAATAAAATAATACGTTTTAAAAAGGTTTTACGAAAGAAAATGAAATAAAAGAAACCACGGTGGCGGAATCACCGTGTAATCTGTAACAACCCGGATTATTTAACAAAATAAAACGTGTTTCAAAAATGTTTGTAAAGAGAAAATGAAAATAAAATGAAAGCCATGGTGGCGGAAACACTGTGAATCCGGATCGTCACTCACAAGCAGTCTAAAACGAATAAAAGTCAAAGCAAGGCAGACCTCAAGGCCAAACATCAGGGAATAAATACCCCTTACATGGGAAATCCAAAATATAAAACATAAGTTTAACAAAAGCCTAATCAAACGAGTCTAATCAAACAATCCAACGTGTTCATGACTAGGTACGGGGTCAATCCTATCGGCTTCTCACTCAAAAACCGATCCCGGCGCATACCTGCCACAAAAACATGTAACAGCCACAATCAGTGGGGAGTAACTACATGCTCCCCAGTCATATTTGGAATGAAACCAAATGGGTTAAGTTTCACTCAAGAGAACAACTAAAATCGATGTATGATTGAATTGAAAATCTCGGCCAAATGACTAAGCAATGTGTTTGATTTTTCTGAAATTTTGTAAGATAAAGGAAAACATAAAAGATAGACTAAATCTAAGCACAAAGCCAAAGATTTAGGGTTTGATTAATCAAGCACTTAGCCACTAATTAATCTTGAACTCACTCTAGCACTTAGCTAAGAGAACATAAGATGAGAAACTTTCAAACTTAGGGTTTTAATATCAAAGCAAATCTGAAAATTACAAGCAATGAGAGAGGGTTTATATAATACCCAATCCTTAATCTCTACCCTACAATTCAAGTTTGATCTAAGGGCTCATAGAGGCCCTTGAAAAACAACAAACTAACGGCTCAAATGAGCTCACATATGCTGAAAATTTCAAAGTAAACAACAAACTACAAATGCATAAAGTTTGAAAGGGACTTGTGGCTCAATCCTCTCCTTGCTTTTAGGTGATCATCCAAGGGCCTTAATAGAGCCTTGGGGGTCAAGGGAGGACGGTCCATGCTCCAACAATTCAGATTTTGTAGGCTAAAAACAATAAAGCATAGAGTAAGAAAGCGACATTAGTGAAAATGACTTAAAGCACAAAATAATGTGGGACTTGGTGAGCTTGTGGGAGCCGGCTCCTAGGCCTCCTTGAGCTGACTTTTTTTGAGTCTTGTGAGTCTTGTTTATTGGAGGATTAACCCACATAGGTGCACCCAAAGTGATCACATTCAAAATACCACATTTGTTGACTTTTTGGTTGCTCTCCTTCTTGACTTTCCCTTGACTTCCTTTGACCCACTAAGCTTGGCTAAAATGACCACTGGATTGACTTGACTTAGCACTTAGTGGACCCTAGGTCCAAGGCCTAGGCTAGGGTTTGAGTCCATGGACCCAACCCATGGTCTAGCTCCACTCCATCCTTGATCGACTTGACCATTCTTGGTTCAATCTCCTCTCCTTGGAAAGGATTTGCCCTCAAATCCTTGGAGATCCTTTTACTTCCCTCTTGACTTGATTTCTTGCTCGATTCTCGACTTAAACCTCGGCTAACCTTGGCTCCCACGGCCCTAGACTTCCAAGGACACCACTTGATCAAAGTTCGGAGAAGAGGTTGGACCCCCTTGACTTGGCTCGTGTGATTGGCCAAGTGCTCTTCTTTGCTCACGGTTTCCTTGTCTATGCATTCTTGCTCGAGTACTTCCTTGAGCCCACGGTTTGGAGGCATTCCTTCCATCCACTCTTGCTCATGATCGAGCCCATCTATGATCCTCCATCTCAAAGATCCACTTGATCTTTCCATGCCATCGATTTTAGCTCTCTCCTTGATCTCACTCTCATTATAGTTGATTGTGTTCATCTCATGGTTGCTTGATTTTCCCTCCTCTTGCTCCCCTCCTAGAATTCTCCTTGTTGCTCTAGGGTTTCCCTCGATTTCTTCACCCATGCTCATTCTCGGCTCCCTTTCCCCCTCCTTGCTAGAGTCTTCTTCATTGATTGATTCGAACAAGCACGAGTTGGTCTTCTATCCCATCATAGGAGGTAAAGGTGTGAGTACAATGAGTTTCTCCTTATATTTGAAGGAGTAAGTATTACTCCTTCCATGATGAGAAGAGTCCCTCTCATACTCCCATGGCCTCCCAAGCAACAAGTGGCATGCATCCATGTCGAGAATTTCACAAGTGATTTCATCCTTGTAATCTTGACCAATCGAAAATGGCACCTTGCATTGTTTGTTGACCTTCACTTCGGCTCCCTTGTTGAGCCACCTTAGTTTGTAGGGGCTAGGGTGCTCTAAAGTGGGTAGACTTAGTTTCTCCACAAGCAATTTTGAAACCACATTAGTACAACTTCCACCATCGATGATTAGGTTGCACACTTTCCCCATGATCGTACACTTAGACCGAAATATTTGTTGTCTTTGGTCCATGCTCTCACTTGATTCTTGAGTGTGCATCACACGCCATATGACTAAGCTCAACCCCGAGTCCGGGGGCACCAAAGTCTCGGCCACCTTCTCTTCCACTACTCCTTTTTTTTTCCTCACAAACTAAGACCTCATCGTCTCCCCAATGCACCACCTCACACGTGTTCAAGGCCCTCTTGCTAGGACACTCCTTAGCAAAATGACCATATCCTTGACATTGGTAGCACTTCTTGAGAGGAATCGTTCTTTTAGGGCCCAAGTCGATTCCTTTCCCTTTGTCAACACTTGATGGCTTTGTAGTAGGGCTAGGCTCGACTATCTTTACCCCTCCTAGGCTCGTGGTAGGGTTGGCCTTGGTGGTGTGCTTGGCCGAGTCTCCCCTCCCCTTCTCTAGCCTCTCAACTCTCATGGCCATAGTGACGGCCTCATCGAATGACCATAAATTTTGCATCTTTACCCGGTTTGCTATCCTAGGGTTTAGGCCCTCGACAAATCTCGCAATCTTTTGCTCGGGTTTTTCACTCATCTCACATTGAAGGGTGAGTTGTTCAAAGTCCCTAAGGTAGGATTCGATGGGTTGTGTTTCTTGTTTAAGTTGGGCCAACCTAAGAAACATATCTTGTGTATAATCCTTGGGAATAAACTTATCCTTGAGCTTCTTCTTGAGCTTGAGCCATGACCTAATGGGTTCCTTTCCCTCTCGATTTCGTTGGTTTTTAAGGTTCTCATACCAAAGTGAAGCATACCCTTTGAATTTCATGATGGCAACCTTAAAACATTTCCTATCCGAGTATTCCTTAAATTCAAAGACTCTTTCAATTGACCTAAGCCAATCTAGTAAGTCTTCGGGGTTAAGACTACCATAGAAATCGGGAATATCTACCTTGATGTCTCGGTCTTGCTCCCTTGGTTGGACTTCAATGGATTCCTCCGAGTCCGAGTGATAACCACCCATGTTGGAGGCGGTTGCCCCCTCCCTCGGCCACCAAACCCACGGCCTCTTCCTCCACCCCTTGGTGGTGGTCTTGGTTCATTAAGATTATGGTCCAAGAGGGTGTTTAGAGCATTCATCATTGTATTACAACTACCGGCGAGTTGATTCAACTTCTCTTCTAAATCCGAAATCCTCTTATCCTCATCCATTTTGTGAAAATTTTGTGAGAATTTTGTGGAAGTTTTGTGGAAGAAACAAGGAAAAAAGGAAAAGAGAAAAACGAAAAATAAAAAGAACACAAAGGCAAACCGAAAACAAAGAACAAATCGAAAAACAAGAACAAACCTAGGCTTTGATGACCAATTTGGAATGAAACATAATGGGTTAAGTTTCACTCAAGAGAACAACTAAAATCGATGTATGATTGAATTGAAAATCTCGGCCAAATGACTAAGCAATGTGTTTGATTTTTCTGAAATTTTGTAAGATAAAGGAAAACATAAAAGATAGACTAAATCTAAGCACAAAGCGAAAGATTTAGGGTTTGATTAATCAAGCACTTAGCCACTAATTAATCATGAACTCACTCTAGCACTTAGCTAAGAGAACATAAGATGAGAAACTCTCAAACTTACGGTTTTAATATCAAAGCAAATCTGAAAATTACAAGAAAAGAGAGAGGGTTTATATAATACCCAATCTCTAATCTCTACCCTACAATTCAAGTTTAATCTAAGGGCTCATAGAGGCCCTTGAAAAACAACAAACTAACGGCTCAAATGAGCTCACATATGCTGAAAATTTCAAAGTAAACAACAAACTACAAATGCATAAAGTTTGAAAGGGACTTGTGGCTCAATCCTCTCCTTGCTTTTAGGTGATCATCCAAGGGCCTTAATAGAGCCTTGGGGGTCAAGGGAGGACGGTCCATGCTCCAACAATTCAGATTTTGTAGGCTAAAAACAATAAAGCATAAAGTAAGAAAGCGACATTAGTGAAAATGACTTAAAGCACAAAATAATGTGGGACTTGGTGAGCTTGTGGGAGCCGGCTCCTAGGCCTCCTTGAGCTGACTTTTTTTGAGTCTTGTGAGTCTTGTTTATTGGAGGATTAACCCACATAGGTGCACCCGAAGTGATCACATTCAAAATACCACATTTGTTGACTTTCCCTTGACTTCCTTTGACCCACTAAGCTTGGCTAAAATGACCATTGCATTGACTTGACTTAGTACTTAGTGGACCCTAGGTCCAAGGCCTAGGCTAGGGTTTGAGTCCATGGACCCAACCCATGGTCTAGCTCCACTCCATCCTTGATCGACTTGATCATTCTTGGTTCAATATTTCAACATCATAAACGTGGTAAACAATGTAATCAAGCTCGCCTGGCCTACGGCTTATCATCAGAGTACAATACAACAACAATATATATAAGTCAACAACAACAACATAAACGGCTCAAGCACACACACACCACACGGCTTAACCAACCTCCTCGAACAAACCAAACTCATAACCAATCATCACAAGCGCAAGAGTAAGCGCAGAGCACTAGGTGAAGCAACAATAATCACCTCGAGTGAAGCAACAAGAATCACTCATACCTATGACGGAACAGCAACAAGAAGTTCCTCAAACTCAACTGTCTAAATTTGGCCAAATCCCACCGAGCGACAAGAACGGTGACGACATAATATAAACCATAGTCTCTAACCAACATGGTTGAGAACCCATAATAGCTCTAACTAAGCAACTAGAATAGTCGAGGGGACTATGGGCGGTATCCGTCCAAACTAGGACGTCGTAGCTCCTCACATATGGAGTTTCCTTCAAGGGCTCAAAGTTCACTCAAGACTCAATCAAAATCGGTTTGAACAACAACGAAAAGACTCGGCTGATTTGTGTGATTTTTGTGTTTGTTTTGTGATTTATGTGAACTAAAAGATAAAACAAAGGATAGTCTTCTTCCAAGCACTTAGCCAAGGATAGAAGGATCGAGTGTTTAAGCACTAAGCCACTAAACACCCTATGTTTTTGCAACGGGAGTTGAAATTCCACAACCTATTGACTTAGGACCCGCTTCCAATTTAAGGTCCAAGTCACATCCAACACTCCCTTGAATATTCAAGAGCAATCTCATGGAGAAAGCACAAGAAAACAGCCGAAAAAAGGGGTCCAACATACTCTTCCTCAACCAATCCCTTTCGAAGATGTCACTTTCTTACTTTATGCTTTTTGCTTTATTATTTTGTAACCAACAAATTCTGACTTTTGTAGTTGTTGGGACCGTCCCACCTTGCCCCCCAAGGTCCTATCCTGACCCTTGGATGCTAGCCTAAATGCAAGGTGAGGATGGAGCCTTTAGTCCACTTTGCTCATGGTAATCTTAAGAAGCAAGATGAAAGCAAGGTAGAGAATCTCAAGCGAAGGAATGAGTTTGGAATGAGAAGTCTACCTAAGTTCAAGGAAAGGAGCTTCATTTGGAGTGGGAATGTTAATGCAAGCAAAGAGTTTTGGGATTTCCTAAAATGGAAATTCAAAGTGAATAATAACAACAACAAGGAGCTACTATGTGACCAACCTAATCAAGTCCTTCCAAGTGGATTCATGAAATGGGGGCTCATCAAAGGAGGAACTAAGCTTGAACAAAAAGAGCTAAGTGATGAACTCCTACAATCCTCTCCTAAGTTCAAGAAAGAAGATCCTAAGGATGTACTAGGGTTAGAACTCGAGCCAAGGGAAACCAAGAGTGTTGGAGAAGAAAGATCAATCCTCATGGTCAAGAACAACCCTAGGACAATAAGAAGGAACAAAGGAGAGGAGGACAAGGCCGAAAATCTGGAAGGTCCGAAACCTTGTGCAACAGGAGTTGCTCGTGCAATGCAATAGTTATGGAACCCATTTGCACCTTTGAAGAGAAATGCAAGTTTTGTCAAAGGAAACCTCATGGTCAATGGATCAAGGAGGCATAGGTGGTAAACTTGGGTCCTAAATCACATTTCATCCCTAGGAGTCGATGCCTAGAAAAGCCCCTAAGGAAAGGAAAGGAAAGCAACAACCTAGGCCATGAACCATGAAGCTCATTTTGACATGTCGGTAGAGATTTTAACGTAACTCCCAAACTGCTCATCCAATTGAGGTGAAACCACTTGCATATGAAAGCTAGCTCAAAGAGCTTTCATTTGACATATGGTTGGCTATCTAGTTCAAAGGGAGCTGAGAGTTATGGCCTCTACAAGTCAGGAGTCAGATTGTGAAACTTCAGTCCAAAGGAGGATTCGACATGTCTGTACTAAAAGCTCAATATCTTGAGTTTTAGGCCATATTTTTGGATGATTCTTTTTGCATTGGAAAGCCAACTCAATTACCTTTCCAATGACATATCATGGGCCTTCTAATTCAACGTGAGTACGGAATGGTGAAGCCTAGAAGTCACTGTCAGATTATGAAATCCGGTTTGGACTGTTTTGGAGTAATGAGCCATGAACTTGACCTACATCATTCTCCTTGGGTGAGCTCACCTTGGGGACCTTTGAGAAGCCTCCTAATCAGCCCAAGAGACCCATGAACCGTGGTTAGCTCAAGAGGGGACCAAAAACATCATCTCATTCCACAAATCAAAATCAAACCACACGTATCATTGTCTAGTAGTCGCTTATTTTACTTTATGTCTTTGCCACTTTATATTGTTGTTGTTTGTTAGCTTTAGGATCAGATTTTAGGACCATTTTGGCTGGTACAACTTGTGCTCCAAGGAGCTCATCAAAGCCCTTGGATTAAAGCAACAATTGTAGGGAGTTGATGTAGTCAAGGGTCGCTTTCTACCTTTATGCTTTAGGTTGCTTTATTTTCAGATTTGTAAGGTCTTTAGGACCAAGATTTTCGGCTGTATTGAGGGCCATTTAGGACCCTTAGATCAAGGTTAGATTGTAAGGCTAGGATGTAAAGACTTGGTCTATATAAACCAAGCTCTAACCCTTGTAATTTTCAGATTTGATGAATGAAAAGAAAACCCTAAGTTTGAGAGTTCTCAACTTACTTGAGTGTTCTTCATTTTCTCATTACTTTGTGTGTGAGTTAGTGAAAGATTAGTTTAGTGGCTTTGTGCTTAAGCTAATCAAAACCTAAATCTATTACTTTGTGTGTAGATTTAGATACTATCCTTTATGTTTTATTGTTTCCACAAAATTTCAGAAAATACTTCACAAAAATACATCATAGGGCCGAGATTTTCATTACCACTTCAAGTTCGATTTTGTTCATCCTTTGAGTGAAGCTTTATACTCCTAGTTTCACTCCAAATTGGCATCAAAGCTTAGGTTCAAGAGCACAAGATCCACCCTTGTGTTAGTTTTGATTTCGGTTTACACATTCAAAGGTCCGAAATTTTTTTTTTCTCACAAAATCAGTTTTGTTTTTTTTTGAGTTACAATGAGTCTTTCTTTTACTTTTGGGTCTACACTTTTTTCCTATGGGTCTTCACAAGAAATTCCTAGAGTTGAGTCGGTTTATGAGTCCATGGAAAGAGTTGGGAAAGAGTTAGGAGCCAAGGTGGCTAAGATGAGGGGAAAGGCCGAAAATTTCGGTTTGGGTAAAGGGATGGCTATTTTACTTGACCCTCCTACAAAAAAACCACCCTATGAGCCACCAAAGAGAGCCAAAGTTGTTGAACCAACCACTTCTCCTAAACCACCAACCCTAAACCAAAGGGAGGAAACCGACCTTAACCACAAAACACTCGTCCCCCTTAGGAGGTGCTCTCAATGTCATGGCTATGGTCATCTCGCTTTGGAGTGCCCTACAAGGAGAGCCCTTGATTCATTGGAAGTTGTTCATTGGGGTGAAGATGAGATCCTTGTTTGTGAGGATGAGGAGAGTGAGGTAGTAACTAGTAAGGATGGAGAGGATGAGAAAGCGAAATGAAAATGATATCATGGTGGTAGGTGTGATCTAATTCTAGAGGGGGGAAGCTCTACCAATGTAGCTCCTAAACCTCTAATTGAAGAGTTAGCCTTACCTTCAAAAAAGCATCCTAGTCCTTACAAGCTTGGTTGGTCAAACAATGGAGCCGAGTTGAGTAACTATGGTGATGAGGCTTTGGATGATTTGTTTGTAATGGGTGCTTGTCATCCCATCTTTGATAAGCCTTGTGAACCATGGAAGCATGAAGATGGTTTGGTCCATGGTGAGAGTTTAACCATCCACTTTGCTAATGATGATCCTAAGAATCAAGATGAGAGCATGAGGGAGGATCTCAAGGGAAGGGATGAGTTTGATTGGAACATAGCTAAGAACAAGAGAAAGACATTCATGCAATGGAAGTTGAAGGGGGAGCTAAACTTCTCCAAAGAGTTTGCTTACCCTAGGAAGAAAAAACCACCGGATAAGAATGACCAAAATTTGAGGACAAATTTTTTTCAAGAAGGGGAGTTTGCAACAGGAGTTGCTCGTGCAATGCAATAGTTATGGAACCCATTTGCACCTTTGAAGAGAAATGCAAGTTTTGTCAAAGGAAACCTCATGGTCAATGGATCAAGGAGGCATAGGTGGTAAACTTGGGTCCTAAATCACATTTCATCCCTAGGAGTCGATGCCTAGAAAAGCCCCTAAGGAAAGGAAAGGAAAGCAACAACCTAGGCCATGAACCATGAAGCTCATTTTGACATGTCGGTAGAGATTTTAACGTAACTCCCAAACTGCTCATCCAATTGAGGTGAAACCACTTGCATATGAAAGCTAGCTCAAAGAGCTTTCATTTGACATATGGTTGGCTATCTAGTTCAAAGGGAGCTGAGAGTTATGGCCTCTACAAGTCAGGAGTCAGATTGTGAAACTTCAGTCCAAAGGAGGATTCGACATGTCTGTACTAAAAGCTCAATATCTTGAGTTGTAGGCCATATTTTTGGATGATTCTTTTGCATTGGAAAGCCAACTCAATTACCTTTCCAATGACATATCATGGGCCTTCTAATTCAACGTGAGTACGGAATGGTGAAGCCTAGAAGTCACTGTCAGATTATGAAATCCGGTTTGGACTGTTTTGGAGTAATGAGCCATGAACTTGACCTACATCATTCTCCTTGGGTGAGCTCACCTTGGGGACCTTTGAGAAGCCTCCTAATCAGCCCAAGAGACCCATGAACCGTGGTTAGCTCAAGAGGGGACCAAAACATCATCTCATTCCACAAATCAAAATCACCACATGTCATCACACTAGTAGTCCTTATTTTACTTTATGTCCTTTTCCACTTTATATTGTTGTTGTTTGTTAGCTTTAGGATCAGATTTTAGGACCATTTTGGCTGGTACAACTTGTGCTCCAAGGAGCTCATCAAAGCCCTTGGATTAAAGCAACAATTGTAGGGAGTTGATGTAGTCAAGGGTCGCTTTCTACCTTTATGCTTTAGGTTGCTTTATTTTCAGATTTGTAAGGTCTTTAGGACCAAGATTTTCGGCTGTATTGAGGGCCATTTAGGACCCTTAGATCAAGGTTAGATTGTAAGGCTAGGATGTAAAGACTTGGTCTATATAAACCAAGCTCTAACCCTTGTAATTTTCAGATTTGATGAATGAAAAGAAAACCCTAAGTTTGAGAGTTCTCAACTTACTTGAGTGTTCTTCATTTTCTCATTACTTTGTGTGTGAGTTAGTGAAAGATTAGTTTAGTGGCTTTGTGCTTAAGCTAATCAAAACCTAAATCTATTACTTTGTGTGTAGATTTAGATACTATCCTTTATGTTTTATTGTTTCCACAAAATTTCAGAAAATACTTCACAAAAATACATCATAGGGCCGAGATTTTCATTACCACTTCAAGTTCGATTTTGTTCATCCTTTGAGTGAAGCTTTATACTCCTAGTTTCACTCCACCTTGCAAGGAGGGTGAGCCCATTGGAAGTGCAAGGAATGATGGCATGGAAAGGCCAAGAAGAACCATGAAATGGAGGATCATGGAAAGGAATGACCGTAGCAAGGAGTGGCGTCATGGTGATCCTAAGCAAGCTTCAATTGAGTTTGGGTATGAAGAGCTTGAGGATGAGCTAGGAAATGAATGTAGATTCAAGGAAGCCATGGTAAGAGAAGAGAGTAAGGTCATTTGCACGAGCCAAACAAGGAACAATTGTTCTCTCGATCAATCTCTAGGCCTATGGTGTTCTTGGGCATCAATAACCATGGAGTCCAATTCTTGTCAAGAAGCAAAAGGGGTATCGATCAATCTCATCAATGATCAAGGTTCAAACCAAGCAAGAGGAAGAGAGATCGAGGATTTGAGGGCAAATCCTTTTCAAGGAGAGGAGATTGGACCAAGAATGGTCAAGCCGAGCAAAGACGGTTTTTGTCTAGATCACGGTTTGGGTCCTTGGGCTCGAACCATGGGCTAGGCCACGGTCCTAGGGTCCACCCAAGCTTATTTTGAGTAAATTAAACAATAATATTTTGTTCAAGCTTGGTGGGTCAAGGAAAGTCGGGGAATGGTTCAAGAAGGAGAGCAACAAATGCAACCACAAGCTATTTTTGAGTGTAATCGCTTGAGTGCACCCATGTGGGTTCGAACCCCAATAAAACACGAGCCAACAAGGTCCAAAAAAGTCAGCTATGGGGAGAAATTCGGCTGACCCAAGAAGTCCTCAAATGATACATTATTTTGAAACAAGTCGCTTTCAAGTTTCACCTTTATGCTTTATGTCTTTATCTTATTTACTTTATGTCATTTTCACTTTTTGGTTATGTTGTATGGAGCTTAGAAATCAGATTTGGTAGTCCTCATACATCATACAACTTGTGCTCCAAGGTGCAATCTAAGCCCTTGGATGATTACCTAAACACAAGGTGTAAATGGACCTAGATGTCACTTTCTACCTTTATGCTTTAGTTGTTATTTATTTTCAGATTTTGTAAGGTCCTAGGGACCCTTATTTCGGCTGTTATGTAAGGCCCTTATGGCCATTAGATCAAGTAATAATGTGTGGTCAAGATGTAAGGCTTTGGCATATATATGCCAAGCTCCCAACATTGTAAATTTTCAGATTTGAATGAATGATAAACCCTAGAGTTTGAGTTGAGTTTCCTTCATTATTCTCTTAGCTTAGTGCTTGAGTTAGTGAATGATTAATTAGTGTCTTAGTGCTCGATTAATCAAAACCTAAATCTATTACTTTGTGTTTAGATTTAGTTCTATCTTTTATGTTTTTCATTTACCTACAAAAATCAGAAAATTCTCACCAAAAAAATCATCACTTGGCCGAAATTTCTACAAGTTTTACAAATCGATTTTAGTTGTATTCTTGAGTGAAATCAAACCCCATAGGTTTCACTCCATGAGATCACATAACCTTTTTCTCGCGAGAGATTTTCACAATAATCTCGCGAAACTAAAGCAAATACATATCTCGTGAGATCACATTTGCTTTTTCTCGTCTGACATTTTCACAATTATCTCTGGAGACTAAACCAAATACTTATGTCATGAGAACGCATGGACTTTTTTTCGCAAGACATTTTCACAATAATCTCGCGAGAGCAAAGTAGATACTTATCTCGTGAGATCACCGCAAAATTTACTCACGAAACAATTTATCACCTAATCTCGTGAGATCACATGAACTCTGTCTCGCGAGACATTTTCACGAAAAAGGAGAAATAAAAACAGTAGATAAACAAGAAATGATCAAGCCAAAGGATGACGATTTGGGAGAAGGCAATGGTTTGGGTCCTTGGGCTCAAGCCATGGTCTAAGCCTTGTTCCTAGGGTCCTACCAAGTGTAAAGTCATGAGAATTAAGGGCTAAAATGGCCAAGCTTGGGAGGACCTAAGGAGTTGGGGCTGAATTCGAGGAGGAGAGCACAATCAAGTCGATGAGCTATTTTTGGATTACGAGTCATGTTGGGTGACCATTTGGGAAAGACCACCAATAAACCTAGACCCAAATGGTCAAGCAAAGTCAGCATATGGGGGCCAAGAAACCGGCTGAAAATCAACTCACATGATACACCCAAAATACAAATGCTAGTCCCTTTCATTGTTGTTACTTTATTGCTTTATGTCCTTATCACCTTTTTAGTTATATTGTATTGTAGTTTGGATCAGCTTTGGGGACCCTTAGAACCGACTAACTTGCTCTCCAAGGAGCACATACTAGCCCTTGGATGAATAAAGCACTTGCAAGGTGAAGATGGCTCCATGGGTCACTATCTACTTTATATGTTTGTTGTTTTATTTTCAGATTTTGTAAGGTCCTTGGGACCAATATTTCGGCTGAATGAAAGGCCTTCTTATGGACATTAGATCAACATTGTAATGTAGGGTTAGGATGAGAGCATGGGTATTATATAAACCCACACTCATACATTGTAATTTTCAGCTTTGAATCAAATGAAAAAATCCTAAAGTTGAGTTCATTCTCTCTTTAATTCTCTTTGCTTAGTGCTTGAGTGTATGTGTAGAATACTTAGTGGCTTACTGCTTGAGTATTCGATCCCTAATTCCATGACTAAGTGCTTGGATTAGGTTATCTTTATTGTTATCCCCGAAACTCACAAAATCAGAAAATTCAAACACAAAAACTTCACATTTCAGCCGAGATTAGTTCATCATTTCTAAGTCGATTTTGATTAAGATTTTGAGTGAACTTAAGTCCATTAAGTTTCACTCCAACTTGGTCATCAGAGCTTAGGTTGGGTTTAAGAGCACAAGATCCAACCTTATGCTAGTGGTCGAATCCTACACTCAAAGGTCCAAACTCTATTTGAGTTTTTCAGGTTTGTTTCTTTGTTCTAGTAATGGATGTGTTCCTTCATTTGGATGCTTCACTTGATACTAGCCTTGATGAGACCGTGTTTAATTCTTTGGAGAGGGGCAAAGGGAGTTAGAGGCTAGATTGGCTCGGTTAGGAGGAGAACTAGCCCCTAGTCATGGCCGTGTGGTTTGTAGGACATTATATGCTCAATCCCTAACCCTAGAAGAGAATCACCAAGTCCAAATCTTTAGATCTAGGTGTACCATTATGGAAAGGGTTTGTAATCTGATTATTGATGGGAAAAGTTGTTCTAATGTTGCCTCAAGCACCCTCATTGAAAAATTAGCCTTGCCCACACAAGAACACCCTAACCCTTACAAGTTAAGGTGGCTAAACATGGGAGCCGAGGTGATGGTGGATAGACAATGTTTGGTTTCCTTCTCTATTGGGAAGGACTACATGGATGAAGCTTTGTGTGATGTGATTCCCATGGATACTTGTCACCTTGTTTTAGGGAGACTTTGGGAGTTTGAAAGAAATGCGGTTCATGGAGGGAGAGACAATACTTACACTTTTCAGATTGGGGTTAAGAAGATAAAACTTGCACCCTTACCTCCAATTTTGAAGAACCCTAACCCACCCTCCTTGATTGAATCACACGAAAAAATGAAGAGTGATGGGGAACCAGAAATGAAACAAGAGCTTAGCAAGGGGGAGAATGTCTTTGATCTCCTTGCTAAGGAGGTCCTCAAAGAGCAATGCAAACCGCCCCTCGAGGAGGAGCAAGAACCATTGGATTTCTATGAGGATGTCTTTCCTAGTGAGCTACCTAGTGGGTTACTACCTAATTGGGGTTTTGGGCATCAAAGTGACCATGTTCCCGGAGCTATGACACCTAGCAAGGCAGCCAATGGAAGTGGCCCTAAGACTACTCAAGAACTTCAAAATCAGTTTGGGAAGCTCAAGGAGAAGGAGTTTGTAAGGGAATCCCTTTGCCCTTGTGCCATCTCTACACTTTTGGTACCAAAACGAAATGAACCTTGGAGAAAGTGTACGGATAGTAGGGGCATCAATGACATCACAATCGAGTATAGGCTTCCCATACCTAAACATGATGGCATTTTACATGAGCTTAGTGGAGCCGAGCTATCTCCAAATATTGATTTGTGGCAAGGGTACCCCCAAATGAGAACCCAAGAAGGGGATGTGTGGAAAAGAGAAACGGCCCTCAAGGCCATACATGGGCTGATCATACTTCTTAGGTCGTCTAATTCAACAAGTACCTTCATGATTGAGAAAGTAGCCCTCCATGTGATCAAAGACAATCCTAGAGCAATAGGTGGAAGTCAAGGAGAGGAGCTCAATGAAGTCAAAACTGAAAATTTGGGAAACTCAATCAAGTGCAAAGAGAGTGAATCATTTGGAGTTGCAAAGGTTGATGTTTTAGAAAGTTTAAGTGAGTCCTTGAGAAGGAAGATCGTTGCGGGGCTCAATCATGACAAGGGGTAGCTAGGTGACGATTCTATGCATGAGGAACTTAGAGTTGTGCCAAGGGATAATTGTGAATCCAAAGAAGCCATGAGTAAGGGAGAGAGCATGTTCAATTCAATAAGCCAAGTCTAGAAGGATCAATCTCTCATACAATCTCTAAGCAAATGGTGTTCTTGGAAGTCTAGAGTCATGGAGCCCAAGGCTGGTCAAGGGGCTCATGGGGCGGCACTCATCATGGTCTACGAATCAAGTCATGAAGCCAACAAGAGTCCAAGTCAAGAATAAGGCAAAGGTTCAAATCATAAGTCGAGCAAAAGGAACCCGAAGGATTTGAGGGCAAATCTGAACCAAATCAAGCAAGCTCGATTTTGTTCGGTTTGAAAGTAAGGGTTGGTTTGGGTCCATGGGCTCAAACCCAAGCCTAGGCCATGGGTCAAGGGGCCACTAAGGGCTAAGTTAAGTCAATTCTATGGTCAAATCTAGCCAACCTTAGTGGTCAAGGAAAGTCAAGAGGAAGTCAAGATGGAGAGCAACAAAAAAGTCAATGAACATGCTATTTTTGAATGTGGTCAAATTGGGTGCACCCATGTGAGTTAACCCTGCAATAAAAGGACTCACATGGTTCACAAAAACTAGCTCAAGGAGGTCCCATGGAGCCGGCTACAATCAACTCACCAAGCCATCACATTGTTTTATGTTTATGTCATTTTCATTCATGTCGCTTTCTTTACTTTATGCTTTATGTATGGAGACAATATAATCCCTTGTCTTTGTTTGTTGGACCGTCCCACATGCCACTCAAGATCAAGTCTTGGCCCTTGGATGCTACCTAAAGTGCATGGAGAGGATGAGTTCAAATGTCATTGTCTACTTTATGTTTTGTTTGTTATAATTTTCAAATTGTATGGTCAATAGGACCAAGCTTTTTTCGGCTGATTTGAGGGACCTTTTATGGCCCTTAGATCAATTTGTAATGTGGGGTTTAGATGAGGCCTTGGGTATTATATAAACCCACCCTCACACATCATAATTTTCAGATTTGAATGATTAAAGGTTGAACCCTAAAACTTGAGTGTTTTCATTTTCTCTTAGCTTTGTGCTTGAGTTTAGTGAGTAATTAGTTAGTGGCTTAGTGCTTAACTAATTAAAACCTAAATCTATTACTTTGTGTTTAGATTTAGTGACTATCTTTTATGTTTTCTTTTGTTCACAAAAATTCAGAAAAATTCATCACAAAAATACTACTTTGGCCGAGTATTTCACATACAATTCAAGATCGATTTTAGTTCATCCTTTGAGTGAAACTTAACCCACCTAGTTTCATTCCAAATTGGTCATCAAAGCTTTGGTTGGATTTGAAGGCACAAGAGCCACCTTGTGCTAAAGGGTTCACACGTTCAAGATCCTTGTTCTACTCGAAATTTTCAGTTTTGTTTCTTTGGTTATTTCAATGGGTATGTTTCTTCCTTTTGATGTTTCTTGTGATACTACTCTTGGTGAGACCATGTATGATTCTATGGAGAAAACTAGAAGAAAGCTTGAAATCAAAATGAGTCAAATGAGGGGTAGGCTTAAACCTAACCCTAACCTTGATCTTGTGACCTTGAGGGCTCAAAGGGAATTAGAGGCTAGAATGGCTCGGTTAGGAGGAGAACCACCCCCTAGCCAAGGCCGTGTGGTTTGTAGGGGCATGCTTGCTCAAACCCTAACCCTAGAAGAGAATCACCAAGTCCAAACCTTTAGATCTAGGTGTACCATTATGGGAAGGGTTTGTAATTTGGTTGTTGATGGGGAAAGTTGTTCTAATGTTGCCTCAAGCACCCTCATTGAAAAATTAGCCTTGCCCACACAAGAACACCCTAACCCTTACAAGTTAAAGTGGCTAGACAAGGGAGTCGAGATGATGGTGGTTAGACAATGCTTGGTTTCTTTCTCCATTGGAGGGGACTACATGGATGTGGCTTTGTGTGATGTGATTCCCATGGCGGCTTGTCATCTCCTCTTGGGGAGGCCTTGGAAGTTGAAAAGAAATGCTAATCATGATGGGAGGGACAATACTTATAATTTTAAGATTGGAGCTAAGAATATCAAACTTACACCCTTACCTCCAATTTTGAAGAACCCTAACCCACCCTCCTTGGTTGAAACACACGAAAACATGTGGACCAAAAATGGTCAAGGCGAGCAAAGGCGGTTTTTGTCAAATTCACGGTTTGGGTCCTTGGGCTCGAACCATGGGCTAGGCCACGGTCCTAAGGTCCACCCGAGCTTATTTTGAATGAATTTAAACCATAATATCTTGGTCAAGCTTGGTGGGTCAAGGAAATCAAGGAAAGTCAAGAAGGAGAGCAACCGAAAGTCGACGAATGTGCTATTTTTGAATGTGGTCGCTCGAGTGCACCCATGTGGGTTCGAGCCACAAATCAATTAAATCATCAAGAACAAAAATCAAGTGAGAAAGGGGACCCAAGTCAGCCGAAATAATCAAAAGGAGGGTTCACATGTTGTTCCTCAATGTGTCCCTTTCACACATGTCACTATCTACCTTTTATGCTTTATGCTTTATATTTTTGTTTGTTTTTCTTCAAAATTTCAGATTTGTAAGGCATATTTCAGCCGTTTTTATGATGTAATGTGGGTTCCTTGTGGCCCTTAGATTAGCTTTGAATTGAAGGGTGTAGATTAGAGGTTGGGTCTTATATAAACCCTCCCTCTCACAACATAATTTTTAGATTTGGCTAATGAAAAGAAACCCTAGAGTTTATATTGAGTGTTCTTCATTTATCTCTTTACTTTGTGTTTGAGATTTGTGAGAGATTAGTTTAGTGGCTTTGTGCTTAAACTAATCAAACCCTAAATCTATTACTTTGTGTGTAGATTTAGATACTATCTTTATGTTCTTCCATTTAACAACAAAAATCACAAAAAAATACATCACAAAACACCACATTCGGCCGTTTATTTTCAAGGGTTTGAAATCGATTCTTTGTTCATCCTTTGAGTGAAGCTTGATCCACTTAGTTTCACTCCAAATTGGTTATCAAAGCCTAGGTTTGTTCTTGTTTTCGATTTGCTCTTGTTTCGGTTTGATCTTTGTCTTTCGAGTAGTTTTTGTTTTCCTCTTTTATTTTTCGTTTTCTATTTTATTTTATTTTTCCTTGTTTATTTACACAAAACTTCCACAAACATTCTCACAAAATTTTCACAAAATGGTTGAAGATCTACACTTGTGTTAGTATTGGTTTCGGTTCTTACACCCAAAGGTCCAAACTTTACTCAAAAATTTTCAGATTTTTTTCTTTGATTATATCAATGGGTGTGTTTCTTCCTTTTGATGTTTCTTGTGGTACTACTCTTGGTGAGACCATGTATGATTCTATGGAGAAAGCTAGAAGAGAGCTTGAAATCAAAATGAGTCGAATGAGGGGTAGACTTAAACCTAACCCTAGCCTTGATCTTGTGACTTTGCGGGGTCAAAGGGAGTTAGAGGCTAGAATGGCTCGATTAGGAGGAGAGCCACCCCCTAGCCATGGCCGTATGGGTTGTAGAGACTCACATACTCAAACCCTAACCCTAACCCTAGAAGAGAATCACCAAGTCGAAACCTTTAGGTCGAGGTGTACCATTATGGGAAGGGTTTGTAATTTGATTGTTGATGGGGAGAGTTGTTCTAATGTTGCCTCAAGCACCCTCATTGAAAATTAGCCTTGCCTACACAAGAACACCCTAACCCTTACAAGATGAAGTGGCTAAACAATGGAGCCAAGATGAGTGTAAGTGTGGTTAGACAATGCTTGGTTTCTTTCTCCATTGGTGGGGATTACATGGATGAGGCTTTGTGTGATGTGATTCCCATGGATGCTTGTCATCTCCTCTTGGGGAGACCATGGAAGTTGGAAAGAAATGCTCATCATGATGGGAGGGACAATACCTATACTTTCAAGATTGGAGCTAAGAAAATCAAACTTGCACCCTTACCTCCGATTTTGAAGAACCCTAACCCACCCTCCTTGATTATGTCACACGAAAAAATGGGGATTGATGGGGGACCAGAAATTGAACTTGGGGTTAGTCATGGGAAGGATGAGATTAATGTCCTTGCTAAGGAGTTCCCCAAAGAGCAATGCAAACCACCCTCCATACTTGAGTCATCCAAAGAGGTTATTTTGAGTGGAGTACCCGAATTGAAGCATGGGTTTAGTGATGAGAAGGTTGAATGTGTTCTTCTTCTCAAAGGCATCCCTAATGATCAAGATGAGTTTGGAAAAGAAAGTCTACCTATGCTCAAGAAAGGGGATGAATGTGAGATGAGAAGTCTACCTAGGCTTATGGAAAGGAGATTCATGTGGAGTAGGGATGTTGATGCAAGCAAAGAGTCGAGGGAATTTCTAAAATGGAAGTTCAAAGTGGGAACTAACAATACCAAAGAAATGCTATGTGGTTGTCATAACCAAGTCTACTCAAGTGGATTCATGAAATGGGGATTCAAAGGGGGAACTAAGCTTGAACAAAAAGAGCTAAGTGATGATCTCCTACAATCTTCACCTAAGTTCAAAAACGAAGATGGCTCAATTGAAAGTCCAAAGATCGATTTGTGGAAGGGGAACACGGCCCTCAAGGCCATACCCGAATTAGTCACACTCTTTATGTCGTCTAATTCCTTAAGTACCTTCATGATCGAGAATGTAGCCCTCCATGTGATCGAAGACAATCCTAGACCAATAAGGGGAAGCCGAGGAGAGGAGCTTCATGAAGTCAAAACTGAAAATTTGGGATACTCGATCAAGTGCAAAGGAAGTGAATCATTTGGAGATGCAAAGGTCGATGTTCTAGAAAGTTCAAGTGAGTCCTTGAAATGGGAAATAAACGTGGGACTCATCATTGACAAAGGGTGGCTAATTGACGGTCCTAAACATGAGGGACTTCGAGTTGTGTTAGGGGATAATTGTGAATCCAAAGAAACCATGAGTAAGGGAGAGAGCAAGCTCAATTCAATGAGCCGAGTTTACAAGAATCAATTTCTCATTCAATCTCTAAGCAAGTGGAATTCTTGGAAGTTTAGAGCCATGGAGCCCAAGGTTGGTCATGGGGCTCATGGGGCACTGAAGTGAAACTAGGAGGATCAAGTTTCACTCAAGAGATGAACAAAAATCGAACTTGAACACCCTTAAAAAATCTCGGCCCCTATAATGTTTTTGTGAGATGATTTTTCTGAAATTTATATGAACAAGGAAAATAAAAGGGATAGTAACTAAATCTACACACTAAGTAATAGATTTAGGTTGTGATTAATTAAGCACAAAGCCACTAATTAATCTCTCACAAATCTCAAACACAAAGTAAAGAGATAAATGAAGAACACTCAATTTTGAAACTTAGGGTTTCTTTTTCATTCAAAGCAAATCTGAAAATTTGGAGGTGAGAATGAGGGTTTATATATTACCCTCATTCTAATCTTGTCCATCCATTACAAGGAGATCTAAGGGCTACAATAAACCCACAAAATACATGATATACTCGGTCCAAACAAGCTCTCTTGAAATTTGAAAATTTTGAACAATAAACAACAAATACTTAAAGTAAAAAGCATAAAGTAATAAAGGTAGATAGTGACATGTGTTGATAGTGACTTATTGAGGAACACATGTGAGGACTCTTGTGATCATTTTTTCGGCTGTTTTGGGCTTCTTCCCTTGGCTTTGACTTTTGTTGACTTAGTTGACTTGTGGTTGACCCTTGGACCTAAGATTGGAAGCGGGCCCAAGGTCAAAGGATCGTGAACTTTCAACTCCCGTTGCAACCTCCCCGGGTTGAAAAGGATTTGCCCTCAAATCCTCGACTTCCTCCTCCTCCAAGTCTTCATGGTGCAGCTAAGGTCTCCCACGTTGAGCGTGCCATGGACTCCATACTCTCCAGAGATCAACTTTGTAGCGTTCGGTCCAATTTTCTCGAGTATCTCGAAGGGTCCCTCGACCCTAGGCATGAGTTTGTTCTTTCTTTTATCCTAGGAACCGCTCCTTCCTCACGTGTTACCATACCATGTCTCCCGGCTCGAACTCTTTTGAAATCTTTCGGCCCTTTGCTCTAGCCATGTAAGTCTCATTCGCTTTCTCGAATTGCTTCTTGACTTGGTTGTGGATACTCATCATGTAGTCAACTCGCTTCTTGGCATGGTAACTCATCTCCTTGCTCTTGGCGGGGCTAGGTCCGTGGGCATGATGGGATTGGTCCCATAGACCACCTCAAATGGTGAACTCCCGTGCTAGAAGAAGGGGCACGGTTGAAGGCAAATTCGGCGTGGGCGAGTTTGAGATCCCAATCTTTCAAGGACCTAGAAGCGATGCTCAAGGATCCTCCCCAAGGTTTTATTAGTGACCTCGGTTTGGCCATCCGTTTGAGGATGATGGCTTGTGCTAAACAAGAGCCTCGTTTTTAGCAACTTCCATAAGGTCTTCCAAAAGTGGCTCATGAACTTGGTGTCTCGATCGGATACAATGGTTTTAGGGACTCCATGCAATTTAACCACCTCCTTGAAATACAACTCGGCTACACTCATAGCATCCTCGGTTTTCTTGCACGCAATGAAATGAGCCATCTTGCTAAATCGGTCTACCACAACCATGATGGAATCCTTACCTCGTTGAGTTCTAGGCAAGGCGACGATGAAATCCATGCTAACGTCCTCCCATGGCCGATTTGGGGACGGGTAAAGGAGTGTAGGGCCCCGTTTGAAAGAAGGACTTGGATTGTTGGCACGAAGCACATCTCTTGATCACATCTTGAACATCTCCAAGCATTTTGGGCCAATGGAATTGATCTTGGAGGATGTCATAAGTCTTTTGAATTCCGAAATGCCCGGCTAATCCATTAGAATGAACTTCCCTCACTAGGAGATTTCGATAAGAACCCTTAGGTATACATAGCCGATTTCCATAGAACAAGAACCCCTCTTGAAGTGTGTACTTGCTTCCCACTTTGCCTTGTCCTTCACGTAGGGATTTCCACTCATCTTTGAAGTCGGGATCCTCCACATAGAGCTCCTTCATGAATTCAAAACCCAATACTCTTTGCTCCATGTAGCTTAGCATGGTGTGCCTCCGAGATAAGGCATCGGCCACCACGTTATTCTTCCCCTCAATGAACTTACTCGAGAATGAGAATGATTGGAGAAACTCGACCCACTTGGCATGCCTATGATTCAACTTGTGTTGCCCATTGATGTATTTGAGGGCCTCATGATCCGAATGAAGAACAAACGGCTTGGGTTTGAGATAATGGCTCCAATGAGCGAGAGCCCGAACGATGGCATAGAATTCTTTGTCGTAGGTGGAATAATTGAGCTTGGCACCATTCAATTTCTCGCTAAAGTAAGCAATTGGCTTGTGTTCTTGTAATAGTACGGCCCCAATTCCAACTCCACTAGCATCACATTCGACCTCAAAAAGCTTATTGAAATCCGGTGGTGTAAGAATAGGTGAATCACACAACAACTTCTTGATTTTGTTGAAGGAAATCTCGGCTCCCTCATTCCACTTGAACTCTCCTTTCTTCATACTGGAGTGAAACTTATGAGGATAAGAATCACTCAAAGGATGAACACAAATCGATCTTGAAACTCTCTTGAAAATCTCGGCCAAGACACTCTTTTTGTGATAAATTTTTCTGAAATTTGTATGAACAAGGAAAATAAAAAGGATAGTGACTAATTCTAAGCACTTAGCAAGAGAATTAGGTTGTGATTAGCTTAAGCACAAAGCCACTAAACTAATCTCTCACAAATCTCACTCACAAAGCAATGAGAAATGATGAACACTCAAGAAAACAACTAGGGTTTTTAATCATTAATCCAAATCTGAAAAATGTGAGGCAAGGATGAGGGTTTATATATTACCCTCATCTAATCTTGACCCTCCATTACAACAAGATCTAAGGGCTACAATCAATCCCCAAATACATCAAAATACTCGGTCAAATAAGCTCACATGAGCTGAAAATTTTGAACAAATAACAACAAATACATAAAGTAAAAAGCGTAAAGTAATAAAGGTAGATAGCGACTTGAATGAAAAAGACATAAAGTAAAACAATGTGGTGGCTTGGGACTTTCATTGAAGCCGGCTCCTTGAGGACCTCCTTGAGCTAGCTTGTTGAACCATGTGAGCCCATTTATTGGAGGGTGACTCACATGGGTGTGCCTTGATTAACCACATTCAAAAATAGCTTGATCTTTGACCTTTGTAGCTCTCCAACTTTGACTTCTCCTTGACTTAGCTTGATCACTAGGGTTGGCTCGAGTTGACCATAGAATTGACTTTAGTTGACCCTTAGTGATCCCTTAGACCGAGCCCTAGGCTTGGGTTTGAGCCCATGGCCCTAACCCATGGTCTCCCAACTCTTCTCCCTTGACTTCCTTGACCAATTTTGGTCCACCGTCTTTGCTAGCCTTGACCATTTTTGGTCCAATCTCCTCTCCTTGAAAAGGATTTGTCCTCAAATCCTCGGTCTCTCTTCCTCTTGCTCGGTTTGGACTATAGCTTGACTCATGGCTTGATCCTTTGCCTCCTTCTCGACTCGGACTCGTGTTGGCTTCATGACTTGAATCGTAGAACATGATGAGGGGTGCCCCATGAGCCCCATGACCAACCTTGGGCTCCATAGCTCTAGACCTCCAAGAATTCCACTTGCTTAGAGATTGAATGAGAGATTGATTCTTGTAAACTCGGTTCATTGAATTGAACTTGCTCTCCCCCTTACTCATGGTTTCTTTGGATTCACAATTAACCCCTAGCACAACTCGAAGTTCCTCATGTTTAGGACCGTCAATTAGCCACCCTTTGTCAATGATGAGTCCCACGTCTCTCTCCCATTTCAAGGACTCACTTGAACTTTCTAGCACATCGACCTTTGCATTTCCAAATGATTCACTTCCCTTGCACTTGATTGAGCTCCCCAAATTTTCGGTTTTGAGCTCATTGAGCTCCTCTCCTTGACTTCCCCTTATTGCTCTAGGGTTGTCTTTGATCACATGGAGGGCTACACTCTCGATCATGAAGGTACTTGTGGAATTAGATGACATGAGGAGTGTGAGTAAGTCGGTTATGGTCTTGAGGGCCGTGTTCTCCACCCACAAGTCGATCTTTGGACTTTCACTTTGACTTGAGCCATCATCACTTAGCTCTTTTTGTTCAAGCTTAGTTCCCCCTTTGATTCCCCATTTCATGAATCCACTTGAGTAGACTTGAGTAGGATGATCACATAGTAGCTCCTTGTTGTTATTATTCACTTTGAATTTCCACTTTAGAAATTCCCTCGACTCTTTGCTTGCATCAACATTCTCATACCACATGAATACCTTCCTCTCGACATTAGCCAAACACGTCTCATGATCATACTCATCCCTTGGCTTGGCAATGTACCCATGCTTTCCTCTTGAGTGTTAGGATAATCTTTAGCAAAGTGAATGGTCAATCTCTCACCAACACTCACTTCCTCACTTGTTTGACCTCCACACGTAAAACAACCCCATTGGATGACTCATGTATGGAGGGTGGTTTGCATTGCTCTTTGGGGAACTCCTTAGCAAGGACATTAATCTCATCCTTCCCATGACTAACCCCACGCTCAATTTCTCGTCCCCCATCAATCCCCATGTTGTCGTGTGACTCAACCAAGGAGGGTGGGTTAGGGTTCTTCAAAATCGGAGGTAAGGGTGCAAGTTTGATTTTCTTAGCTCCAATCTTGAAAGTATAGGTATTGTCCCTCTCATCATGATGAGCATTTCTTTCCAACTTCCATGGTCTCCCCAAGAGGAGATGACAAGCATCCATGGGAATCACATCACACAAAACCTCATCCATGTATACCCCACCAATGGAGAAAGAAACCAAGCATTGTCTAACCACCATCAACTCGGCTCCCATGTTTAGCCACTTTAATTTGTAAGGGTTAGGGTGTTCTTGTGTGGGCAAGGCTAACTTTTCAATGAGAGTGCTTGAGGCCACATTAGAACAACTCTCCCCATCAACAATCAAATCACAAACCCTTCCCATAATGGTACACCTAGACCTAAAGGTTTCGACTTGGTGATTCTCTTCTAGGCTTAGGGTTAGGGTTTGGTCAAGCTTGCCCTACAAACCATTCGGCCAAGGTTAGGGGTTGTTCCCCTCCTAACCGAGCCATTCTATCCTCTAACTCCCTTTGACCCCTCAAAGTCACAAGATCAAGGCTAGGGTTAGGGTTAAGTCTACCCCTCATTCGACTCATTTTGATTTCAAGCTCTCTTCTAGCTTTCTCCATGGAATCATACATGGTTTCACCAAGAGTAGTATCAAGTGAAACACCAAAATGATGGAACACATCCATTGAAATAATCAAAGAACAAAAATCTGAAAATTTTTGAGTAAAGCAAGGACTTTTGAGTGTGAAAATCAAAACCAACACTAACACAAGTGTAGATCTTCAACCATTTTGTGAAAATTTTGTGAGTATGCTTGTGGATTTTGTGGAAACAAGAAAATTAAAAGAGAAAAACGAAAAAATAAAGATGAAAAAACAAGAATATAACCGAGTAACAAGAACAACTCGGTCAATACAAAAAATACAAAAAGCAAATCGAAAACAAGGAACAAACCTAAGCTTTGATAACCAATTTGGAGTGAAACTTATGAGGATAAGAATCACTCAAAGGATGAACACAAATCGATCTTGAAACTCTCTTGAAAATCTCGGCCAAGACACTCTTTTTGTGATAAATTTTTCTGAAATTTGTATGAACAAGGAAAATAAAAAGGATAGTGACTAATTCTAAGCCCTTAGCAAGAGAATTAGGGTGTGATTAGCCAAGCACAAAGCCACTAAACTAATCTCTCACAAATCTCACTCACAAAGCAATGAGAAATGATGAACACTCAAGAAAACAACTAGGGTTTTTAATCATTAATCCAAAACTGAAAAATGTGAGGCAAGGATGAGGGTTTATATATTACCCTCATCTAATCTTGACCCTCCATTACAACAAGATCTAAGGGCTACAATCAATCCCCAAATACATCAAAACACTCGGTCAAATAAGCTCAGATGAGCTGAAAATTTTGAACAAATAACAACAAATACATAAAGTAAAAAGCATAAAGTAATAAAGGTAGATAGCGACTTGAATGAAAAAGACATAAAGTAAAACAATGTGGTGGCTTGGGACTTTCATTGAAGCCGGCTCCTTGAGGACCTCCTTGAGCTAGCTTGTTGAACCATGTGAGCCCATTTATTGGAGGGTGACTCACATGGGTGTGCCTTGATTAACCACATTCAAAAATAGCTTGATCTTTGACCTTTTGTAGCTCTCCAACTTTGACTTCTCCTTGACTTAGCTTGATCACTAGGGTTGGCTCGAGTTGACCATAGAATTGACTTTAGTTGACCCTTAGTGATCCCTTAGACCGAGCCCTAGGCTTGGGTTTGAGCCCATGGCCCTAACCCATGGTCTCCCAACTCTTCTCCCTTGACTTCCTTGACCAATTTTGGTCCACCGTCTTTGCTAGCCTTGACCATTTTTGGTCCACATACACTCGGTGATGGGTGCCATGACGGTGCTAAAATCCTTGATAAATCGTCGATAAAAAGAAGCCAAGCCATGAAAACTCCTCACCTCGGTTATGTTCTTCGGAATTGGCCATGATTTGATAGCCTCCACTTTCTCTTGATCAACTAGAATACCACGGCTTGATATAATATAGCCCAAGAATTGGACTTCGCTTTGCATGAAGGAACACTTCTCTAACTTGCCATACAACTTGTGATCTCTAAGTGTCTCAAACAACACTCGCAAATGATGTAGGTGAGCCTCCTTGGAAGGGCTATACACTAAGATATCGTCAAAGTAAACCACAATGAATCTCCCCAAGTAAGGTCTCAAAACCTCGGTCATTAATCTCATGAAGGTGCTAGGAGCATTGGATAGTCCAAAAGGCATGACTAACCATTCATATAACCCATGCTTCGCTTTAAAAGCCGTCTTCCATTCATCACCCTCTTTGATTCTCACTTGATGGTAACCTTGTCGTAGATCAATCTTGGAAAACAATCGAGCTCCACTAAGCTCATCAAGAATGTCATCAAGTCTAGGTATAGGAAACCTATACTTGACCGTAATATTATTAATAGCTCGACTATCCGTACACATTCTCCAAGTTCCATCCTTCTTAGGTACCAAGAGTGTAGGAACGGCACAAGGACTAAGAGATTCTCTTACAAACCCCTTTTCCATGAGTTCCCAATTTGTTGTTGAAGTTCTTGTGTAGCCTTAGGATCACTTCGATATGCGGCCTTATTAGGTAGTGTAGCTCCTTAACAAGATCGATTTGATGCTCAATGCCCCTAATAGGGGGTAGGCGGTGTGGAAGCTCAAGGGGGAACACATCCTTGTAGAGTTCTAAGAGCTCTTGAACTTCACATGGAGCAGGTTTCTCACTTTCCTTGGAGGTTTCTTTGGCGATGAGGGCATAAACAACCATTCCTTGCTAAGCTCTTGTTTCATCTCTTGTTCCCAACTACTAGAATTCCCTCAAGTGGCTTGGGTGGGGAAGGAGTGGCTCGACCACCCATGTTTGGAGGCATGGGTGTGAGTTTAATCCTCTTGTCTCTAAACTTGAAAGTATAGGTGTTGTCTCTTCCCTCATGAGTCGCATTTCGATCAAATTCCCAAGGTCTCCCTAACAAAAGGTGACAAGCATCCATAGGAATCACATCACACCACACTTCATCCACATAGTCTCTTCCCATCGAAAAAGAAACCAAACATCGTGTATCAACCAATATTTCTACTCCCTATTCAACCATCTCAACTTGTAAGGGTTTGGGTGTTTTTGAGTGGGTAAGGCAAGCTTATCGATGAGGGTTTTTGAAGCAACATTAACACAACTCCCTCCATCAATAATTAGGTTACAAACCCTCTTCTCAATGGTACATTTAGACCTAAAAATCTGATTTTTTTGACTTTCTTCCAAGGAATGGGGTTGGGTATGCATAACCCTCCAAGTTACAAGACCAAGTTTTGACCCAACTCCTCCATTAACTCGGCTCAACTTAGATTCAATTTCCCTTCTCAATTTCTCCATAGAATCATACATAGTTCCCTCAAGAGTAGTATCACAAGAAAGAGGTATACTCATTGAGAAATCAAACACAAAAAATCTGAAAATTTCGAATACCTTGATGTACTCCCTTTGGACCGTATGAAATTAGCACAAAGGTGGGATCTTGTGCTCTTCAAACCTAAGCTTTGATTACCAATTTGAAGTGAAACTAGGAGGATCAAGTTTCACTCAAGAGATGAACAAAAATCGAACTTGAACACCCTTAAAAAATCTCGGCCCCTATAATGTTTTTGTGAGATGATTTTTCTGAAATTTATATGAACAAGGAAAATAAAAGGGATAGTAACTAAATCTACACACTAAGTAATAGATTTAGGTTGTGATTAATTAAGCACAAAGCCACTAATTAATCTCTCACAAATCTCAAACACAAAGTAAAGAGATAAATGAAGAACACTCAATTTTGAAACTTAGGGTTTCTTTTTCATTCAAAGCAAATCTGAAAATTTGGAGGTGAGAATGAGGGTTTATATATTACCCTCATTCTAATCTTGTCCATCCATTCTGAGGAGATCTAAGAATTTCTGATAAACCCACAAAATACATGATATACTTTCGGTCAAACAAGCTCTCTTGAGCTGAAAATTTTGAACAATAAACAACAAATACTTAAAGTAAAAAGCATAAAGTAATAAAGGTAGATAGTGACATGTGTTGATAGTGACTTATTGAGGAACACATGTGAGGACTCTTGTGATCATTTTTTCGGCTGTTTTGGGCTTCTTCCCTTGGCTTTGACTTTTGTTGACTTAGTTGACTTGTGGTTGACCCTTGGACCTAAGATTGGAAGCGGGCCCAAGGTCAAAGGATCGTGAACTTTCAACTCCCGTTGCAGGCACCCCTCATCATGTTCTACGAATCAAGTCATGAAGCCAACAAGAGTCCGAGTCGAGAAGAAAGCAAAGGTTCGAGCCATGAGTCAAACAATAGTTCAAGTCGAGAAGGGAACAAAGAGAACTCCGAGGATTTGAGGACAAATCCTTTTCAAGGAGAGGAGATTGGACCAAAAATGGTCAAGGCGAGCAAAGGCGGTTTTTGTCAAATTCACGGTTTGTGTCCTTGGGCTCGAACCATGGGCTAGGCCACGGTCCTAAGGTCCACCCGAGCTTATTTTGAATGAATTTAAACCATAATATCTTGGTCAAGCTTGGTGGGTCAAGGAAATCGAGAAAGTCGAAGGAGAAGAACCGAAAGTCGACGAATGTCAATTTTTGAATGTGGTCGCCGAAACAGAGTGTGTGGAGTTCGAAACACAAATCAATTAAATCATCGAGAACAAAATCGAGTGAGAAAGGGGACCCAAGTCAGCCGAAATAATCAAAAGGAGGGTTCACATGTTGTTCCTCAATGTGTCCCTTTCACACATGTCACTATCTACCTTTTATGCTTTATGCTTTATATTTTTGTTTGTTTTTCTTCAAAATTTCAGATTTGTAAGGCATATTTCAGCCGTTTTTATGATGTAATGTGGGTTCCTTGTGGCCCTTAGATTAGCTTTGAACCAAATCAAGCAAGCTCGATTTTGTTCGGTTTGAAAGTAAGGATTGGTTTGAGCCTTAGGGCTCGGACCCTAGCCTAAACCATGACCCAAGGACCACCAAGTGGGTGCACAAGGAATTAAATGAAGGAAAAACAAACCACTTGGTCCACAAATAGTCTAAGGGCCGGTTTCTTGGAGTTGGTGAATTAAATCACCTTAATTCCTCCTACCTTTGGATGAGAAAGCATTGGGACCATTTGAGGAAGCTACCTATCACCCTCAAGCTCAAAGTGGACCAAAGAAGACCCTCACATGATGAATTTTCGGCTGCCTCTTTGTTTTGAATGGACCAAACAATTTTGCATACATGTCATTGTCACAAAGTGGTCCTCACTTGCTTTATCTCCTTGAAAAGCTTTGTGTGTTTGTTGGGTGGTGATTAATGATCAGCACAAGGCCTCTTGTACCGTGCACTCTTTGTTCCCCAAGGAGACAACCTAATTCCTTGGATGATTACCCAAAGCAAGGGTGTGGATAGGTTCACATGTCACTATCTACTTTAGTGTTTTGTTGTTTGTTAGTCAAGGGTTGTAAGGCTGAAATAGCCGTTAGTTTTATCAGCTCATGTGAGCTTCTTTAAGCCATTAGATCAAGAAGAAATGTAGGGCTAAGATGTACTCAAGGGTATTATATAAACCCTCATCCTCTTGTAAGAAAAGGAGATTTGGAATGATAAAGAAACCCTAGAGTTTATATTGAGTGTTCTTCATTTATCTCTTTACTTTGTGTTTGAGATTTGTGAAAGATTAGTTTAGTGGCTTTGTGCTTAAACTAATCAAAACCTAAATCTATTACTTTGTGTGTAGATTTAGTACTATCTTTATTGTTTTCTTTAATGTTACAAAATTTCAGAAAATTATCTCACAAAAATACTACATCTAGCCGAGATTTTCAAGAGTCCCTCAAGTCGATTTTTGTTCATCCCTTGAGTGAAACTTGATCCACCTAGTTTCACTCCAAATTGGTCATCAAAGCCTAGGTTTGTTCTTGTTTTTCGATTTGTTTTGTTGTCGGCTTGATCTTGTTTTTCGGTTATACTCTTGTTTTTTTCATCTTTTATTTTCGTTTTTCTCTTTTATTTTTTCCTTGTTTATTTACACGAAACTTCCACAAACATTCTCACAAAATTTTCACAAAATGGTTGAAGGTCTACACTTGTGTTAGTGTTGGTTTCGGTTCTTGCACTCAAAGATCCAAACTTTGCTCGAATTTTTCAGATTTGTATCTTTGTTTTCTCAATGAGTATGCCTCTTTCTTATGATACTACTCTTGAGGGAACCATGTATTCTATGGAGAAATTGAGGAGGGAATTAGAGACTAAGTTGAGTCGAATGAGGGGTAGACTTAAACCTAACCCTAACCTTGATCTTGTGACTTTGAGGGGTCAAAGAGAATTAGAGGCTAGAATGGCTTGGTTAGGAGGAGAGCCACCCCCTAGTCTAGGCCGTGTGGTTCATGGGACCATACACGCTCAAACCCTAACCCTAGAAGAGAAGCGCCAAGTCCAAAATCAGCAAATCTTTAGATCTCGGTGTACCATTATGGGAAGGGTTTGTAATTTGATTGTTGATGGGGAAAGTTGCAATAATGTTGCCTCAAATACTCTCATTGAAAAACTAGCCTTGCCTACACAAGATCACCCTAACCCTTACAAGATGAAGTGGCTAAACAATGGAGCCGAGATGAGTGTAAGTGTGGTTAAACAATGCTCGGTTTCTTTCTCCATTGGAAGGGATTACATGGATGAGGTTTTGTGTGATGTGGTACCCATGGAGGCTTGTCATCTCCTCTTGGGGAAACCTTGGAAGTTGGGAAGAGATGCTCATCATGATGGGTGGGACAATACTTATAATTTTAAGATTGGAGCTAAGAATATCAAACTTACACCCTTACCTCCATTTTTGAAGAACCCTAACCCACCCTCCTTGGTTGAGACACCCGAAAATGCAAAGGATGATGGGGGACCAGAAATGGAACTTGGGGTTAATCATGGGAAGGATGAGTTTGTTCTCCTTGTTAAGGAGACCCCGAAAGATCAAGAAGGGCTGCCCTCAAGAGAAGCACAAGCCATGCTAGATTCTCATGGAGTTAAGCATGTTGTCCTAACTCCATTACCTCCTACCTTGGGGTACAAGGCTGCCCCTTGCTTGTTTGAGGCTCCCAAGAAAGTGTTAGTGAGTGAAGAGGCCGAAATAAGTGATGGGATGAATGTTGGTGAGAAATTGGCCATTCACTTTGCTAAGGATGATCCTAACAATCAAGAGGAAAGCATGGGGTACAATGTCAAGCATGGGAATGAGTTTGATTCTATGTGGGATTTAACCAAGGTCAAGAGGAAGTTGTTCAAAGAAATGCAATGTGGTTATCGTAATCAAATCGATTCAAGTGGTTTCATGAAATGGGGATTCAAAGGAGGAACTAAGCTTGAACAAAAAGAGCTAAACGATGATCTCCTACAATCCTCACCTAAGCTCAAGAAGGAAGACCTTAAGAATGTACTAGGGTTAGAACTCGAGCCAAGGGAAACCAAGAGTGTTGGAGAAGAAGGATCAATCCTTATGGTCAAGAACGACCCCAAGACACTAAGGAGGAAACAAGAAGAGGAGCTTAATGATGACTCCTTTCAAGCCTACCCTAGACTCGAGTGTGAGGAGCATAAGATCATGCTAGGGAGTGGCTACAACTTAAAGACCACCATGAAGAGGAAGGAGAACACGGCCAAACAAGATCAAACGAGCCAAGCCAAAGGTGTTCAATCTTTCATCCGTAATTTATGTCAAGGTTGTTCTTTGAGGCCAAAACCTATTAAGACCAAGGTTGGTTGGAACAAATGGGGTTAGCTCATTTTTGGGCAATTTTGGGGTTAGGGTTGGCTTTGGTCCTAGATCCGAGTCAAGACCTAAATTTTGGTCCAAAGGCTCCTACCAAGTGCTCTCAAGTGAAAACAAGTGGAAATCAGTCCACACTTGGTTAGGAGTCCAATAAAACCGGTGAAAGAGTTGCTCTTTCAAGTTTAGTGATGAGGCAGTTTTGACATGTCCGTAGGAAACGCTGAATATCTTGAGTTGTAGGCCATATTTTTGGATAATTCTTTTTGCATTGGAAAGCCAACTCAATTACCTTTCCAATGACATATTATAGGCCTTGTAATTCAACGTGAGCACGGAATGGCGAAGCCTAGAATTTACTGCTATTTCATGGAACCCGGTTTGGGCAGCTTTTGAAAGTAAGGGAGGTGTCACTAACCAAATGGCCTTCTTTCGGTTGGGTTAGCTTTTGGGGACCAAGTGGGGTCTTGGTTTGAGTCATACTCGACCAAGGGGCTGATGGTGTTCCAAGAAATCAAGTCAAAATAATTCAAAGAAGCTGATCAAAAGAAGAGCATTCTACAACCACCACCTTTGCTTTATGTCTCTTTTATTTATGTCCTTTTCTTGCTTTATGTATTTGTCTTTTACTTTAATTGTTAGGATCAGATTGTAAGGTCATTAGGACCACCTATACTTGCTCTCCAAGGCCATAATCTCGGCCATTGGATTAAAGCAACAATTGTAGGGTGTAGGTGATAGTCTAGTGTCATTGTCTTACTTTATGCTTTAGTTTGTTTTACATCAGATTTGTGAGGCCCTTAGAGCCATTAGTTTTAGCTGATTGTAAAGTCATTTTGTGACCCTTAGATTAGGAAGTAGATGTAGGGTTTAGATGTTAGCATGGGTCTTATATAAACCCACTCATTTCCTCAGAAAATCAGTTTTGAGATGATGAATGAAAATTAAAGTGAGTGAGTTTTTTCTCCTCCTTATCCCTCATGGCTAAGTGCTTGAGTTTGTATCCTTAGAGTGGTTTAGTGGCTTGGTACTTAAACCCTCGACCCTTCTACCTAGTGGCTTTGTGCTTAGGAGAAGACTATCCCTTTTATTTTCGTTTCCACATAAAAATCACAAAAACACAAAAAGAGAGCAACTATGAGAGTGAGTTTCCTCCATGGAAACGTGAGGGTCCTTGATGGAAACGTGATGATGCTTGAGGGAAACGTGAGTTTCCTTGAGTGTAGAGTGTGTTTCCTTGAGTGATTCTTGTGACACTCAACCCCTAAGCCATTGTCTTATGGCTTTGGCTAGGTTCTATCCTAGGCTTAAACTTGTTTAAGTCATATCCATTTTACCTTTGTTTATGTTTTCACAAAACCAGAAAATCGTCCCATAAAAACAAGTCGTTTTCCTAGTATTTATCAGAAAATGCAACACAAAAAGAGAGGTCGTTTGGGGCTGCCTTTAGCCTTAAACGTGAGAGGTGAGTGAGCATGGGCCCTTGATCGAGTTTCACTCCAAAATGGTATCAGAGCTTAGGCTCTTGTGTTTTCTTAAACCAAGACGATCTTTGGGAAAAGGTGGTTCTAGGTGTCTTAGTGTGTAACCTTGCAAATCTGGGCGTAGCTTGATTTGTGAGAGTTGGCTTTGGTTCGAGCACTTGTGTGTTGCTTGAATCGAGTTAGCTAACACGGGGGTTCTATGTATTTGCTTTGTCTTTTTCATAGGATAGGCTCTTGTTGTTTCCCTCTTAAACAACTACACTACATTATTCCAAAATTTGTTTTGTTTTCATTGAAACCATCTTTTGGGATACCATAAATAAGCTCGAGGATTTGAGGACAAATCCTTTTGAAGAAGAGGAGTTTGGAACAAATGGGGTTAGCTCATTTTTGGGCAATTTTGGGGTTAGGGTTGGCTTTGGTCCTAGATCCGAGTCAAGACCTAAATTTTGGTCCAAAGGCTCCTACCAAGTGCTCTCAAGTGAAAACAAGTGGAAATCAGTCCACACTTGGTTAGGAGTCCAATAAAACCGGTGAAAGAGTTGCTCTTTCAAGTTTAGTGATGAGGCAGTTTTGACATGTCCGTAGGAAACGCTGAATATCTTGAGTTGTAGGCCATATTTTTGGATAATTCTTTTTGCATTGGAAAGCCAACTCAATTACCTTTCCAATGACATATTATAGGCCTTGTAACTCAACGTGAGCACGGAATGGCGAAGCCTAGAATTTACTGCTATTTCATGGAACCGGTTTGGCGACTTTTGAAAGTAAGGGAGGTGTCACTAACCAAATGGCCTTCTTTCGGTTGGGTTAGCTTTTGGGGACCAAGTGGGGTCCTGGTTTGAGTCATACTCGACCAAGGGGCTGATGGTGTTCCAAGAAATCAAGTCAAAATAATTCAAAGAAGGCGATCAAAAGAAGAGCGTTCTACAACCACCACCTTTCTTTATGTCTCTTTTATTTATGTCGCCCTTTTCGCTTTATGTATTTGTCTTTTACTTTAATTGTTAGGATCAGATTGTAAGGTCATTAGGACCACCTATACTTTATCTCTCAGGCCATAATCTCGGCCATTGGATTAAAGCAACAATTGTAGGGTGTAGGTGATAGCGCAGTGTCGTTGTCTTCTTTTATCTTTAGTTTGTTTACATCAGTTGTGAGGCCCTTAGAGCCATTAGTTTTAGCTGATTGTAAAGTCATTTTGTGACCCTTAGATTAGGAAGTAGATGTAGGGTTTAGATGTTAGCGTGGGTCTTATATAAACCCACTCATTTCCCTTGTAAAAATCGATTTGAGATGATGAATGAAAATTAAAGTGAGTGAGTTTTTCTCCTCCTTATCCCTCATGGCTAAGTCATTGAGTTTGTATCCCAGAGTGGTTTAGTGGGCAGATTTAAACCCTCGACCCTTCTACCTAGTGGCTTTGTGCTTTGGAGAAGACTATCCCTTTTATTTTCGCTTCCACATAAAAATCACAAAAACACAAAAAGAGCAACTATGAGTGAGTTTCCTCCATGGAAACGTGAGGGTCCTTGATGGAAACGTGATGATGCTTGAGGGAAAGCGTGAGTTTCGTGAGTGTAGAGTGTGTTTCGAAATGATTCTTGTGACACTCAACCCCTAAGCCATTGTCTTATGGCTTTGGCTGGAGTCTATCCTGCGCTAAACTCATTTAAGTCATATCCATTTTACCTTTGTTTATGTTTTCACAAAACCAGAAAATCGTCCCATAAAAACAAGTCGTTTTCCTAGTATTTATCAGAAAATGCAACACAAAAAGAGAGGTCGTTTGGGGCTGCCTTTAGCCTTAAACGTGAGAGGTGAGTGAGCATGGGCCCTTGATCGAGTTTCACTCCATTGGTTATGGGTCTAATGAGGTGCCTCTCCTTGGAGGTTATGATCAATGTCAAAATGAAACTCATGTTAAGAACCCCAAGGATTTGAGGACAAATCCTTTTCAAGAAGAGGAGATTGAACCAAATCAAGCAAGCTCGATTTTGTTCGGTTTGAAAGTAAGGATTGGTTTGAGCCTTAGGGCTCGGACCCTAGCCTAAACCATGACCCAAGGACCACCAAGTGGGTGCACAAGGAATTAAATGAAGGAAAAACAAACCACTTGGTCCACAAATAGTCTAAGGGCCGGTTTCTTGGAGTTGGTGAATTAAATCACCTTAATTCCTCCTACCTTTGGATGAGAAAGCATTGGGACCATTTGAGGAAGCTACCTATCACCCTCAAGCTCAAAGTGGACCAAAGAAGACCCTCACATGATGAATTTTCGGCTGCCTCTTTGTTTTGAATGGACCAAACAATTTTGCATACATGTCATTGTCACAAAGTGGTCCTCACTTGCTTTATCTCCTTGAAAAGCTTTGTGTGTTTGTTGGGTGGTGATTAATGATCAGCACAAGGCCTCTTGTACCGTGCACTCTTTGTTCCCCAAGGAGACAACCTAATTCCTTGGATGATTACCCAAAGCAAGGGTGTGGATAGGTTCACATGTCACTATCTACTTTAGTGTTTTGTTGTTTGTTAGTCAAGGGTTGTAAGGCTGAAATAGCCGTTAGTTTTATCAGCTCATGTGAGCTTCTTTAAGCCATTAGATCAAGAAGAAATGTAGAAATTTAAGATGTCTTTCGAGGTATTATATAAGCCTCATCCTCTTGTAAGAAAAGGAGATTTGGAATGATAAAGAAACCCTAGAGTTTATATTGAGTGTTCTTCATTTATCTCTTTACTTTGTGTTTGAGATTTGTGAAAGATTAGTTTAGTGGCTTTGTGCTTAAACTAATCAAAACCTAAATCTATTACTTTGTGTGTAGATTTAGTACTATCTTTATTGTTTTCTTTTATGTTACAAAATTTCAGAAAATTATCTCACAAAAATACTACATCTAGCCGAGATTTTCAAGAGTCCCTCAAGTCGATTTTTGTTCATCCCTTGAGTGAAACTTGATCCACCTAGTTTCACTCCAAGCTTTGAATTGAAGGGTGTAGATTAGAGGTTGGGTCTTATATAAACCCTCCCTCTCACAACATAATTTTCAGATTTGGCTAATGAAAAGAAACCCTAGAGTTTATATTGAGTGTTCTTCATTTATCTCTTTACTTTGTGTTTGAGATTTGTGAGAGATTAGTTTAGTGGCTTTGTGCTTAAACTAATCAAACCCTAAATCTATTACTTTGCGTGTAGATTTAGATACTATCTTTATGTTCTTCCATTTAACAACAAAAATCACAAAAAAATACATCACAAAACACCACATTCGGCCGTTTATTTTCAAGGGTTTGAAATCAATTCTTTGTTCATCCTTTGAGTGAAGCTTGATCCACTTAGTTTCACTCCAACATGAAGGTTGATGGGGGACCAGAAATGAAACAAGAGCCTAGCAAGGGGGAGAGTGTCTTTGATGTCCTTGCTAAGGAAGTCCCCAAAGAGCAATGCAAACCACCCTCCAAGGAAGAGCAAGAGCCGTTGGAAACCGATGAGGATTCCTACCTCATTGAGATACTTAGTGAGTCATCATCTATTGGCGGCATTGAGCTTCCAAATGAATTTGTTTCCGGAGCTTTGTTACCCAACAAGACTATCCATGGAAGTGAGCCTAGGGTTACCAAAACAATCCAAAATCAGATTAGGGAGTTCAAGGAAGGAGATGACTTGGGGATGAGAAATCTACCTAAGTTCATGGAAATGAGATTCATGTGGAGTGGGAATGTTGATACAAGCAAAGAGTCGAGGGAATTTCTAAAATGGAAATTCAAAGTGAATACTAACAACAACAAGAGGATGAGTCCATTGAAAGTCCAAAGATCGATTTGTGGCAAGGGTACCTCCCAATGAGAAACCAAGAAGAGGATGTGTGGAAGATAGACACGGCCCTCAAGGCCATGCACGAGTTGGTCACGCTTCTTAGGTCGCCTAATTCAACAAGTACCTTCATGATTGAGAATGTAGCCCTCCATGTGATCAAGGACAATCCTAGAACTATAAGGAGAAGTCAAGGAGAGGAGCTCCATGAAGTCAAAACTGAAAATTTGGGGAACTCAATCAAGCGCAAAGGAAGTGAATCATTTGGAGATGAAAAGGTCGATGTGTTAGAAAGTTCAAGTGAGTCCTTGAAATGGGGAAACACGTGGGGCTCATCATTGACAACGGGTGGCTAGATGACGATTCTAAGCATGAGGAACTTCGAGTTGTGCTAGGGGATAATTGTGAGTCCAAAGAGGCCATGAGTAAGGGAGAGATCGTGCTCAATCCAATGAGCCAAGTCTACAAGGGTCAATATCTCATTCAATCTCTAAGCAAGTGGTCTTCCTGGAAATCTAGAGTCATGGAGCCCAAGGTTGGTCAAGGGGCTCATGGGGCACTCCTCGTCATGTTCTACGACTGGACCAAAAATGGTCAAGGCGGTCAAGGGTGAAACTGAGGGAGACCATGGGTTAGGGCCATGGGCTCAAACCCAAGCCTAGGCCATGGGTCAAGGGATCACTAAGGGCTAAGTAAAGTCAACTCTATGGTCCGTCAACTGCCCAACCTTAGTGATCGAGGAGAGTCAAGGAAGTCGAGGTGGAGAAGCGACCTAAAGTCAAAGATTATGCTTATTTTTGAATGTGGTCAAAGTGGGTGCACCCATGTGAGTTAACCCTCCAATAAAAGGACTCACATGGTTCTCAAAGCTAGCTCGAGGAGGTCCCAAGGGAGCCACTAACAAGTCCCAACAAACAAATCACATTGTTTTATGTTTAAGTCATTTTAAATACGCCGCTTTCTCTACTTTTTACTTTATGCTTTTGATGTAAGGAAACAAAATAATCTCTTGTATTTGTCTCCAATGGACCGACCCACATACCCCCCAAGATCAAATCAAGACCCTTGAAGACTACCTAAACAATCAAAGGAGGGAATTGAGTCTAATGTCCACATCAACCTTTATGCTTTATAGTTTATCTTTTGAATGAAAAAAATTCAGCTCACATGTGAGCTAGGAGCCGTTTTTTTGTAATATTTGGGGACTCATGTGAGCCCTTAGATGATCCTAGAGATGTATGGTTGAGATGAGGCCTTTGGTGTTATATAAACCCACCCTCATACAACATAAATTTTCAGATTTGAGTTGAATTAAAACCCTAGTGTTTATTTTGAGTTTCCTTCATTTTTCTCACTACTTTGTGTGTGAGTTAGTGAAAGATTAGTTTAGTGGCTTTGTGCTTAAACTAATCAAACCCTAATTCTCTTGCTTAGTGCTTAGAATTAGTGACTATCCTTTATGTTTTATTGTTTCACTAAATTTCAGAAAAAATACTTCACAAAATTGTTACATTGGCCGAGATTTTTCATCACCATCACCACTTGGTTTTGTTCATCCTTTGAGTGAAACTTGATCCACTAAGTTTCACTCCAAATTGGTCATCAAAGCCTAGGTTTGTTCTTGATTTTCGATTTTTATCTTATTTTTCGGTTTTTCATTAGTAGTGCCGAGTTGTTCCTTGTTTTCCTCCTTTAGTTTTTTTTTCGTTTTGTTCTTCCTTTTCCTTGTTTATTTTCTATAAATTTACCACAAAATTTCCACAAAAGATCTCACAAAAATTTCACAAAAATGGAGGAGGATAAAAGGCTTTCCGATTTAGAGGAGAAATTAACCCAACTCACCGGTAATTGTACTTTAATGATGAATGCTCTAAACACCCTCTTAGACCAAAATCTTAATGAACCAAGAAGGGGTGGAAGGGGAAGAGGCCGTGGGTTTGGGATTGGAGGCCGTGGGAGAGGCCAACCACCTCCTCACATGGATGATCAATACTCGGATTCGGAGGAGTCCCTTGAGGCTCCCCCAAGAGACCATGACCGAGACATCAAAGTGGATATACCCGATTTTTATGGTAGCTTGAACCCCGAGGATCTCCTAGATTGGCTTAGATCGGTTGAGAGGATTTTCGAATTTAAGGAGTATCCCGATAGGAAGTGTTTCAAGGTAGCCATCATGAAGTTTAAGGGATATGCTTCCCTTTGGTACGAAAACCTCAAGAACCAACGAAACCGAGAGGGTAAGGAACCCATTAGGTCATGGCTCAAACTCAAAAAGAAACTCAAAGACAAGTTTGTTCCCAAGGATTATACCCAAGACATGTTCCTCAAACTAGCTCAACTCAAACAAGAGACACAACCCATTGAGTCTTACCTTAGGGACTTTGAGCAACTCACATTACAATGTGAGATGAATGAGAAACCCGAACAAAAAATAGCTAGGTTTGTCGAGGGCCTAAACCCTAGGATTGCTAACCGAGTGAAGATGCAAAACTTGTGGTCATTCGATGAGGCCGTTACCATGGCCACACGTGTGGAAAGGCTAGAGAAGGGGAGAGGGGACTCGGCCAAAAACACCACCAAGGCCAACCCCATGTCGAGCCAAGGAGGGATCAAAATTGGTGAGCCTAGCCCTACCATCAAGCCATCAAGTGTTGACAAGGGGAAGGGAATTGACTATGGTCCCAAGAGAACAATTCCTCTCAAGAAGTGCTATCAATGTCAAGGGTATGGTCATTTTGCTAAGGAATGCCCTAGCAAGAGGACCTTGAACACAAGTGAGGTTGTGCATTGGGGAGACGATGAAGTGTTAGTTTGTGAGGAAGAAAAAAAAGAGGGAGTTGAGGAAGTGAATGTGGCCGAAACAATTGTGCCCCCGGACTCGGGGTTGAGCTTGGTCACTTGGCGAGTGATGCACACTCAAGATGCAAACGAGAATATGGACCAAAGGCACCAAATATTTCGGTCCAAATGTACAATCATGGGGAGAGTGTGTAATTTGATTATTGATGGGGGAAGTTGTGTTAATGTTGCTTCTAAAACCCTCATTGATAAGCTTGCCTTGCCCACTTTGAAACATCCTCACCCTTACAAGCTAAGATGGCTTAATCAAGGAGCCGAGGTGAAAGTTGATAAACAATGCAAAGTCTTGTTTTCCATTGGACAAGACTACAAAGATGAAATTGTGTGTGAAGTGTTGGACATGGATGCTTGTCATGTATTACTTGGTAGGCCATGGGAGTATGAAAAGAATTCTTCCCACCATGGAAGAGACAACACCTACTCATTCAAGTATGGTGAAAAGCTTATTGTCTTAGCTCCCCTACCACCAATGATGGGTTGTAAATCCAATGCGTGCTTGTTTGAATCCTTCATTGAGCCGAAACCTAGCATGGAGATGAAGTTGGAGCCGAGCTTGAATGAGCTTGAGGACTTGAAGGGCCTTGAGCCGAGTAGAGAAGAGCTAGGGGAAGAGATGAACTTGGAATGTGAGGGAAGCTCTAGCATGATAAGGAGGATTCTAGGAGAGGAGCAACATGAAGGTGAAGCATCAATCAACAAGAAAACAACCGACTACAATGAGAATGTGGTCAATGAAAGAACAAAAATCGATGGCAAGGAAAGATCAAGCGGGTCTTTAAGATGGAGAATCATTGAAGGGCTCGATCATGAGCAAGATTGGATGGATGGCATGGTTATGAGTCGTGGGCTCAAAGAAATGCTCGAGCAAGAATGTGTGGTCAAGCAAACCGTGACCAAGGAAGAAAACATGATCAATTCTTCGAGCCAAGGCAAAGGGGTCCAACCGCTTCTACAAACTCTAGCTAAGTGGTGCCCATGGAAGACTAAAACCGTGAAGGCCAAGATCGAGCAAAGATTGAGCCGAGAATCAAGCTTGAAATCGAGCAAGGGAGGAAGCAAGAGGATCTCCAAGGACTTGAGGACAAGTCCTTTCCAAGGAGAGGAGATTGGACCAAAAATGGTCAAGGCGGTCAAGGGTGAAACCGAGGGAGACCATGGGTTAGGGCCATGGGCTCAAACCCAAGCCTAGGCCATGGGTCAAGGGATCACTAAGGGCTAAGTAAAGTCAACTCTATGGTCCAATCAAGCCAACCTTAGTGATCAAGGAGAGTCAAGAGGAAGTCAAGGTGGAGAGCAACCTAAAGTCAAAGATTATGCTATTTTTGAATGTGGTCAAAGTGGGTGCACCCATGTGAGTTAACCCTCCAATAAAAGGACTCACATGGTTCTCAAAGCTAGCTCAAGGAGGTCCCAAGGGAGCCGGCCCAACAAGTCCCAACAAACAAATCACATTGTTTTATGTTTAAGTCATTTTAAATACGTATCGCTTTCTCTACTTTACTTTATCTTTTGATGTAAGAAACAAAATAATCTCTTGTATTTGTCTCCAATGGACCGACCCACATACCCCCAAGATCAAATCAAGACCCTTGAAGACTACCTAAACAATCAAAGGAGGAATTGAGTCTAATGTCACATCAACCTTTATGCTTTATAGTTTATCTTTTGAATGAAAAAAATTCAGCTCACATGTGAGCTAGGAGCCGTATTTTTGTAATATTTGGGGACTCATGTGAGCCCTTAGATGATCCTAGAGATGTATGGTTGAGATGAGGCCTTTGGTGTTATATAAACCCACCCTCATACAACATAAATTTTCAGATTTGAGTTGAATTAAAACCCTAGTGTTTATTTTGAGTTTCCTTCATTTTTCTCACTACTTTGTGTGTGAGTTAGTGAAAGATTAGTTTAGTGGCTTTGTGCTTAAACTAATCAAACCCTAATTCTCTTGCTTAGTGCTTAGAATTAGTGACTATCCTTTATGTTTTATTGTTTCACTAAATTTCAGAAAAAATACTTCACAAAATTGTTACATTGGCCGAGATTTTTCATCACCATCACCACTTGGTTTTGTTCATCCTTTGAGTGAAACTTGATCCACTAAGTTTCACTCCAACGACTCAAGTCATGAAGCCGACAAGAGTCTAAGTCGAGGCTCAAGCAAAAGTTCAATTCGAGAAGAGAACAAAGAGAACTCCGAGGATTTGAGGGTAAATCCTTTCCAAGGAGAGGAGATTGAACCAAATCAAGCAAGCTCGATTTTGTTCGGTTTGAAAGTAAGGGTTGGTTTGGGTCCATGGGCTCAAACCCAAGCCTAGGCCATGGGTCAAGGGGCCACTAAGGGCTAAGTTAAGTCAATTCTATGGTCAAATCTAGCCAACCTTAGTGGTCAAGGAAAGTCAAGAGGAAGTCAAGATGGAGAGCAACAAAAAAGTCAATGAACATGCTATTTTTGAATGTGGTCAAATTGGGTGCACCCATGTGAGTTAACCCTCCAATAAAAGGACTCACATGGTTCACAAAAACTAGCTCAAGGAGGTCCCATGGAGCCGGCTACAATCAACTCACCAAGCCATCACATTGTTTTATGTTTATGTCATTTTCATTCATGTCGCTTTCTTTACTTTATGCTTTATGTATGGAGACAATATAATCCCTTGTCTTTGTTTGTTGGACCGTCGCACATGCCACCCAAGATCAAGTCTTGGCCCTTGGATGCTACCTAAAGTGCATGGAGAGGATGAGTTCAAATGTCATTGTCTACTTTATGTTTTGTTTGTTATAATTTTCAAATTGTATGGTCAATAGGACCAAGCTTTTTTCGGCTGATTTGAGGGACCTTTTATGGCCCTTAGATCAATTTGTAATGTGGGGTTTAGATGAGGCCTTGGGTATTATATAAACCCACCCTCACACATCATAATTTTCAGATTTGAATGATTAAAGGTTGAACCCTAAAACTTGAGTGTTTTCATTTTCTCTTAGCTTTGTGCTTGAGTTTAGTGAGTAATTAGTTAGTGGCTTAGTGCTTAACTAATTAAAACCTAAATCTATTACTTTGTGTTTAGATTTAGTGACTATCTTTTATGTTTTCTTTTGTTCACAAAAATTCAGAAAAATTCATCACAAAAATACTACTTTGGCCGAGTATTTCACATACAATTCAAGATCGATTTTAGTTCATCCTTTGAGTGAAACATAACCCACCTAGTTTCATTCCAAAATCCTTTCCAAGGAGAGGAGATTGAACAAGAAATGATCAAGCCAAAGGATGACGATTTGGGAGAAGGCAATGGTTATGGGTCCTTGGGCTCAAGCCATGGTCTAAGCCTTGTTCCTAGGGTCCTACCAAGTGTAAAGTCATGAGAATTAAGGGCTAAAATGGCCAAGCTTGGGAGGACCTAAGGAGTTGGGGCTGAATTCGAGGAGGAGAGCACAATCAAGTCGATGAGCTATTTTTGGAGTACGAGTCATGTTGGGTGACCATTGGGAAAGACCCCCATTAAACCTAGACCCAAATGGTCAAGCAAAGTCAGCATATGGGGGCCAAGAAACCGGCTGAAAATCAACTCACATGATACACCCAAAATACAAATGCTAGTCCCCTTCATTGTTGTTACTTTATTGCTTTATGTCCTTATCACCTTTTTAGTTATATTGTATTGTAGTTTGGATCAGCTTTGGGGACCCTTAGAACCGACTAACTTGCTCTCCAAGGAGCACATACTAGCCCTTGGATGAATAAAGCACTTGCAAGGTGAAGATGGCTCCATGGGTCACTATCTACTTTATATGTTTGTTGTTTTATTTTCAGATTTTGTAAGGTCCTTGGGACCAATATTTCGGCTGAATGAAAGGCCCTCTTATGGCCATTAGATCAACATTGTAATTTAGGGTTAGGATGAGAGCTTGGGTATTATATAAACCACACTCATACATTGTAATTTTCAGCTTTGAATCAAATGAAAAAACCCTAAGGTTGAGTTCATTCTCTCTTTAATTCTCTTTGCTTAGTGCTTGAGTGTATGTGTAGAATACTTAGTGGCTTACTGCTTGAGTATTCGATCCCTAATTCCTTGACTAAGTGCTTGGATTAGGTTATCTTTATTGTTATCCCCCAAACTCACAAAATCAGAAAATTCAAACACAAAAACTTCACATTTCAGCCGAGATTAGTTCATCATTTCTAAGTCGATTTTGATTAAGATTTTGAGTGAACTTAAGTCCATTAAGTTTCACTCCAACCTGGTCATCAGAGCTTAGGTTGGGTTTAAGAGCACAAGATCCAACCTTGTGCTAGTGGTCGAATCCTACACTCAAAGGTCCAAACTCTGTTTAAGTTTTTCAGGTTTGTTTCTTTGTTCTAGTAGTGGATGTGTTCCTTCTTTTGGATGCTTCACTTGATACTAGCCTTGATGAGACCGTGTTTAATTCTTTGGAGAGGGGCAAAGGGAGTTAGAGGCTAGATTGGCTCGGTTAGGAGGAGAACCAGCCCCTAGTCATGGCCGTGTGGTTTGTAGGACATTATATGCTCAATCCCTAACCCTAGAAAAGAATCACCAAGTCCAAATCTTTAGATCTAGGTGTACCATTATGGGAAAGGTTTGTAATCTGATTATTGATGGGAAAAGTTGTTCTAATGTTGTCTCAAGCACCCTCATTGAAAAATTAGCCTTGCCCACACAAGAACACCCTAACCCTTACAAGTTAAGGTGGCTAAACATGGGAGCCGAGGTGATGGTGGATAGACAATGTTTGGTTTCCTTCTCTATTGGGAAGGACTACATGGATGAAGCTTTGTGTGATGTGATTTCCATGGATACTTGTCACCTTGTTTTGCACCAAAATGGATAAGCTCATTTTTGCTCATTTTGAGGCTTGGGCTTACTTGGGTCCTATGGCTCGAGCCATGGCTTAATTTGTGACCATTAGGGTCAAACCAAGTGAAATGTACAAAAGAAGAACGAAGGAAATCAGCCCACACTTGGAAAACAACAATCTAGGCCATGAACCATAAAGCCCATCTTGACATGTTGGTAGAGATCGTAACATAACTCCCAATCTACTCATCCAATTGAGGTGAGACCACTTGCATATGAAAGCTAGCTCAAAGAGCTTTCATTTGACATATGGTTGGCTATCTGGTTCAAAGGGAGCTGAGAGTTATGGCCTCTACAAGTCAGGGGTCAGATTGTGAAACTTCAGTCCAAAGGAGGATTCGACATGTCTGTACTAAAAGCTCAATATCTTGAGTTGTAGGCCATATTTTTGGATGATTCTTTTTGCATTGGAAAGCCAACTCAATTACCTTTCCAATGACATATCATGGGCCTTCTAATTCAACGTGAGTACGGAATGGTGAAGCCTAGAAGTCACTGTCAGATTATGAAATCCGGTTTGGACTGTTTTGAAGTAATGAGCCATGAACTTAACCTACTTCATTCTCTTTGGGTGAGCTCACTTTGGGGACCATTTGGGAGTCTCCTAATGAGCCATGGACTCACATGGGACGTGGGATACACAAGAGAAGACCCAAAGATCAGCTCAATTCCACATTCACAAAATCACCAACTTCTTATACACGCTATCATTACTAGTCCTTTGCTTTACATGCCCTCGTCTCTTTATTGTCTTGTTTCTTTAGTTTTATGATCAGTTTGAAGGGTCATTAGGACCACCTATACTTGCTCTCAAGGCCATAATCTTGGCCATTAGATTAAAGCATCAATTGTAGGGTGTAGATTTAGGGAAGTGTCGTTTCTCTCTTTATGCTTTTAGTTTTGTTTGGATCAGTTGTAAGGTCCTTTGGACCGTTGTTTTTAGCTGAGTGTATGGTCATTTTGTGACCCTTAGATCCTTAGGAAGTGTAGGGTTAAGATGCAAGCCTTGGTATTATATAAACCAAGCATAACTCATTGTAGAAAATCAGATTTTGTTGAATGAAAAACCCTAGTTGTTTATTTGAGTGCTCTTCATTTTTCTCATTACTTTGTGTGTGAGTTAGTGAAAGATTAGTTTAGTGGCTTTGTGCTTAAACTAATCAAAACCTAAATCTATTACTTTGTGTGTAGATTTAGTTACTATCCTTTATGTTTTCCTTGTTTACAAAATTTCAGAAAATTTCAACATAAAAATACATATAATCGGCCGAATTTCATCAAGTGTTCAAGATCGATTTTTGTTCATCCCTTGAGTGAAACTTGATCCTCTTAGTTTCACTCCAAATTGGTTATCAAAGCTTTGGTTAGAAAACACAAGATCCACCATTGTGTTAGTTGTGATTTCGGTTCTTGCAAGCAAAGGTACAAACTTTGTCACAAAAATCAGTTTTTGTTTTTGAGTTATAATGGATCTATCTTTCCGATTTGGTTCTCCATCATTTTCTTATGGTACTTCATGTGAAACCCCTTGTGTTGAGACCATTTTCGAGTCTATGGAGAGGGCTAGAAAGGAGTTGGAATTCAAGTTGGCTAAAATGAGAGGAAAGGCTGAAAATTTTGGTATGGGTAAAGGGTTGACCGATTTACTTGACCCTCCTACTAAAACACAACCCTATGAGCCACCAAAAAGAGTCAAAGTTGTTGAGCCAACCACTTCTACTAAACCACCAGCCCTAGACAAAAGGGAGGCCATTGACCCTAGCCACAAAAAAACCATCACCCTTAAGAGATGCTATCAATGTTATGGCTTTGGTCACCTTGCTATGGATTGTCCTACAAAGAGAGCCCTTAGTTCATTAGAGGTTGTTCATTGGGGAAAGGAAGAGATACTTGTTTGTAAGGATGAAGAGGGTGTGAATCAAGAGCAAACTGAAAAATGGTGTGTAATCTGGTCCTTGAGGAAGAGGGCACGACCAAGATGGCTTCTAAGCCTCTAATCAAGGAGTTAGCCTCACATACCCAAGAGCATCCTAATCCATTCGAACTAAGTTGGTTAGACAAAGGGGACAAGCTTAGGGAGAAATCTGATGAGAATTGTTGTGATGTACTTGCGAGGGTGCTTGTCACCCTCTCTTTGATAAGCTTAGGGAACCGTGGGAGCATGAAGAGGCTGGTCAAGAAGGGAACTCAAATGGAAACCATGGAATGAATGTTGGTGAAAGTTTAACCATCCACTTTGCTAATGATGATCCTAAGTATCAAGATGAGAGCATGGGGAATAATCTCAAGGGAAAGGTTGAGCTTGATCTTATGAGATGTTCACCTAAGGCCAAGAAGAAGAAGCTCATGTGGAATGGGAAGCTTGGCACAAGCAAGAGGTCAAGAGGATTCTTGAAATGGAAATTCAAAATGGGGAGCTTAGTCAAGAACAACCCTAAGACACTAGGTAGGAATCAAGAAGAGGAGCTCAAACAAATGTTAAGAACCCCAAAGTTTGAGGACAAACTTTATTGAAGAAGAGGAGATTGCACCAAAATGGATAAGCTCATTTTTGCTCATTTTGAGGCTTGGGCTTACTTGGGTCCTATGGCTCGAGCCATGGCTTAATTTGTGACCATTAGGGTCAAACCAAGTGAAATGTACAAAAGAAGAACGAAGGAAATCAGCCCACACTTGGAAAACAACAATCTAGGCCATGAACCATAAAGCCCATCTTGACATGTTGGTAGAGATCGTAACATAACTCCCAATCTACTCATCCAATTGAGGTGAGACCACTTGCATATGAAAGCTAGCTCAAAGAGCTTTCATTTGACATATGGTTGGCTATCTGGTTCAAAGGGAGCTGAGAGTTATGGCCTCTACAAGTCAGGGGTCAGATTGTGAAACTTCAGTCCAAAGGAGGATTCGACATGTCTGTACTAAAAGCTCAATATCTTGAGTTGTAGGCCATATTTTTGGATGATTCTTTTTGCATTGGAAAGCCAACTCAATTACCTTTCCAATGACATATCATGGGCCTTCTAATTCAACGTGAGTACGGAATGGTGAAGCCTAGAAGTCACTGTCAGATTATGAAATCCGGTTTGGACTGTTTTGAAGTAATGAGCCATGAACTTAACCTACTTCATTCTCTTTGGGTGAGCTCACTTTGGGGACCATTTGGGAGTCTCCTAATGAGCCATGGACTCACATGGGACGTGGGATACACAAGAGAAGACCCAAAGATCAGCTCAATTCCACATTCACAAAATCAGCTCAACTTCTTATACACGTATCATTGTCACTAGTAGTCCTTGTTTTTCTTTATGTCCTTGTCATCTTTATTGTCTTGTTTCTTTAGTTTTATGATCAGTTTGAAGGGTCATTAGGACCACCTATACTTGCTCTCCAAGGCCATAATCTTGGCCATTAGATTAAAGCATCAATCAGTAGGGTGTAGATTTAGGGAAGTGTCATTTTCTCTCTTTATGCTTTTAGTTTTGTTTGGATCAGTTGTAAGGTCCTTTGGACCGTTGTTTTTAGCTGAGTGTATGGTCATTTTGTGACCCTTAGATCCTTAGGAAGTGTAGGGTTAAGATGCAAGCCTTGGTATTATATAAACCAAGCATAACTCATTGTAGAAAATCAGATTTTGTTGAATGAAAAACCCTAGTTGTTTATTTGAGTGCTCTTCATTTTTCTCATTACTTTGTGTGTGAGTTAGTGAAAGATTAGTTTAGTGGCTTTGTGCTTAAACTAATCAAAACCTAAATCTATTACTTTGTGTGTAGATTTAGTTACTATCCTTTATGTTTTCCTTGTTTACAAAATTTCAGAAAATTTCAACATAAAAATACATATAATCGGCCGAATTTCATCAAGTGTTCAAGATCGATTTTTGTTCATCCCTTGAGTGAAACTTGATCCTCTTAGTTTCACTCCAAATTGGTTATCAAAGCTTTGGTTAGAAAACACAAGATCCACCATTGTGTTAGTTGTGATTTCGGTTCTTGCAAGCAAAGGTACAAACTTTGTCACAAAAATCAGTTTTTGTTTTTGAGTTATAATGGATCTATCTTTCCGATTTGGTTCTCCATCATTTTCTTATGGTACTTCATGTGAAACCCCTTGTGTTGAGACCATTTTCGAGTCTATGGAGAGGGCTAGAAAGGAGTTGGAATTCAAGTTGGCTAAAATGAGAGGAAAGGCTGAAAATTTTGGTATGGGTAAAGGGTTGACCGATTTACTTGACCCTCCTACTAAAACACAACCCTATGAGCCACCAAAAAGAGTCAAAGTTGTTGAGCCAACCACTTCTACTAAACCACCAGCCCTAGACAAAAGGGAGGCCATTGACCCTAGCCACAAAAAAACCATCACCCTTAAGAGATGCTATCAATGTTATGGCTTTGGTCACCTTGCTATGGATTGTCCTACAAAGAGAGCCCTTAGTTCATTAGAGGTTGTTCATTGGGGAAAGGAAGAGATACTTGTTTGTAAGGATGAAGAGGGTGTGAATCAAGAGCAAACTGAAAAAATGGTGTGTAATCTGGTCCTTGAGGAAGAGGGCACGACCAAGATGGCTTCTAAGCCTCTAATCAAGGAGTTAGCCTCACATACCCAAGAGCATCCTAATCCATTCGAACTAAGTTGGTTAGACAAAGGGGACAAGCTTAGGGAGAAATCTGATGAGAATTGTTGTGATGTACTTGAGAGGGGTGCTTGTCACCCTCTCTTTGATAAGCTTAGGGAACCGTGGGAGCATGAAGAGGCTGGTCAAGAAGGGAACTCAAATGGAAACCATGGAATGAATGTTGGTGAAAGTTTAACCATCCACTTTGCTAATGATGATCCTAAGTATCAAGATGAGAGCATGGGGAATAATCTCAAGGGAAAGGTTGAGCTTGATCTTATGAGATGTTCACCTAAGGCCAAGAAGAAGAAGCTCATGTGGAATGGGAAGCTTGGCACAAGCAAGAGGTCAAGAGGATTCTTGAAATGGAAATTCAAAATGGGGAGCTTAGTCAAGAACAACCCTAAGACACTAGGTAGGAATCAAGAAGAGGAGCTCAAACAAATGTTAAGAACCCCAAAGTTTGAGGACAAACTTTTTTGAAGAAGAGGAGATTGCACCAAAATGGATAAGCTCATTTTTGCTCATTTTGAGGCTTGGGCTTACTTGGGTCCTATGGCTCGAGCCATGGCTTAATTTGTGACCATTAGGGTCAAACCAAGTGAAATGTACAAAAGAAGAACGAAGGAAATCAGCCCACACTTGGAAAACAACAATCTAGGCCATGAACCATAAAGCCCATCTTGACATGTTGGTAGAGATCGTAACATAACTCCCAATCTACTCATCCAATTGAGGTGAGACCACTTGCATATGAAAGCTAGCTCAAAGAGCTTTCATTTGACATATGGTTGGCTATCTGGTTCAAAGGGAGCTGAGAGTTATGGCCTCTACAAGTCAGGGGTCAGATTGTGAAACTTCAGTCCAAAGGAGGATTCGACATGTCTGTACTAAAAGCTCAATATCTTGAGTTGTAGGCCATATTTTTGGATGATTCTTTTTGCATTGGAAAGCCAACTCAATTACCTTTCCAATGACATATCATGGGCCTTCTAATTCAACGTGAGTACGGAATGGTGAAGCCTAGAAGTCACTGTCAGATTATGAAATCCGGTTTGGACTGTTTTGAAGTAATGAGCCATGAACTTAACCTACTTCATTCTCTTTGGGTGAGCTCACTTTGGGGACCATTTGGGAGTCTCCTAATGAGCCATGGACTCACATGGGACGTGGGATACACAAGAGAAGACCCAAAGATCAGCTCAATTCCACATTCACAAAATCAGCTCAACTTCTTATACATGTCATTGTCACTAGTAGTCCTTGTTTTTGCTTTATGTCCTTGTCCTCTTTATTGTCTTGTTTCTTTAGTTTTATGATCAGTTTGAAGGGGTCATTAGGACCACCTATACTTGCTCTCCAAGGCCATAATCTTGGCCATTAGATTAAAGCATCAATTGTAGGGTGTAGATTTAGGGAAGTGTCATTTTCTCTCTTTATGCTTTTAGTTTTGTTTGGATCAGTTGTAAGGTCCTTTGGACCGTTGTTTTTAGCTGAGTGTATGGTCATTTTGTGACCCTTAGATCCTTAGGAAGTGTAGGGTTAAGATGCAAGCCTTGGTATTATATAAACCAAGCATAACTCATTGTAGAAAATCAGATTTTGTTGAATGAAAAACCCTAGTTGTTTATTTGAGTGCTCTTCATTTTTCTCATTACTTTGTGTGTGAGTTAGTGAAAGATTAGTTTAGTGGCTTTGTGCTTAAACTAATCAAAACCTAAATCTATTACTTTGTGTGTAGATTTAGTTACTATCCTTTATGTTTTCCTTGTTTACAAAATTTCAGAAAATTTCAACATAAAAATACATATAATCGGCCGAATTTCATCAAGTGTTCAAGATCGATTTTTGTTCATCCCTTGAGTGAAACTTGATCCTCTTAGTTTCACTCCATGTTTTAGGGAGACCTTGGGAGTTTGAAAGAAATGCGGTTCATGGAGGGAGAGACAATACTTACACTTTTCAGATTGGGGTTAAGAAGATAAAACTGGAATGAAACTAGATGGGTCAAGTTTCACTCAAGAAATGAACTCAAATCGATTTGTGAAGCTCTCAAAAATCTCGGCCAAAGTGTTGTGTTTTTGTGATGATTTTTCTGATTCTTGTAAAACAAAAAAAACATAAAGGATAGAACTAATTCTAAGCACTAAGCAAAAGAATTAGGTTTTGATTAATTCAAGCACTAAGCCACTAAATTAATCATTCACTAACTCAAGCACTAAGCAAAGAGTATAATGAAGCCACACAAGTTCAAACTCTAGGGTTTGCTTTTCTCATTCAACCAAATCTGAAAAATTACAAGGTAATGAGAGGAGGTTATATAATACCCTTCCTCTAATCTTGACCCTTCAATCCTAAGATGATCTAAGGGCTCACAAGAGTCCCCAAATGATACAAAATAACGGTTCAAAGGCTCACATGTGAGCTGAAAATTTCAATTGTAAAAGACAAACAACAAAAGCATAAAGGTGATGGTGACACTTGACTCAATCCTCTCCATTCTTTGTTGATGATCATCCAAGGGTCCTTGAGTGAGCCTCGGGCTTGGGTTAGGACGGTCCATGCTCCATTTTTTCAGAAATTTAAAAGCTAATACAATAAAGTATAAAGTAGTGAAAGTGACATGAATGAAAATGACATAAACATAAAACATGTGATGGCTTGGGAGATTTGTTTGTAGCCGGCTCCTTGGGACCTCCTTGAGCTAGCTTTGTGAGCCATGTGAGTCCTTTTATTGGAGGATTGACTCACATGGGTGCACCCATTTTGACCACATTCAAAAATAGCATGTTCATTGACTTTTAATTGCTCTCCAACTTGACTTCCTCTTGACTTTCCTTGACCACTAAGGTTGGCTAGATTTGACCATAGAATTGACTTGACTTAGCCCCTAGTGGCCCCTTGACCCATGGCCTAGGCCTGGGTTTGAGCCCAAGGACCCAACCCTTGGCTCAACTCCATCTCATCCTTGACCACCTTGACCATTCCTGGTCCAAAAACTTGCACCCTTACCTCCAATTTTGAAGAACCCTAACCCACCCTCCTTGATTGAATCACACGAAAAAATGAAGAGTGATGGGGAACCAGAAATGAAACAAGAGCTTAGCAAGGGGGAGAATGTCTTTGATCTCCTTGCTAAGGAGGTCCTCAAAGAGCAATGCAAACCGCCCCTCGAGGAAGAGCAAGAACCATTGGATTTCTATGAGGATGTCTTTCCTAGTGAGCTACCTAGTGGGTTACTACCTAATTGGGGTTTTGGGCATCAAAGTGACCATGTTCCCGGAGCTATGACACCTAGCAAGGCAGCCAATGGAAGTGGCCCTAAGACTACTCAAGAACTTCAAAATCAGTTTGGGAAGCTCAAGGAGAAGGAGTTTGTAAGGGAATCCCTTAGCCCTTGTGCCATGTCTACACTTTTGGTACCAAAACGAAATGAACCATGGAGAAAGTGTACAGATAGTAGGGGCATCAAAGACATCACAATCGAGTATAGGCTTCCCATACCTAAAGTTGATGGCATTTTACATGAGCTTAGTGGAGCCGAGCTATCTCCAAAGATTGATTTGTGGCAAGGGTACCCCCAAATGAGAACCCAAGAAGGGGATGTGTGGAAAAGAGAAACGGCCCTCAAGGCCATACATGGGCTGGTCATACTTCTTAGGTCGTCTAATTCAACAAGTACCTTCATGATTGAGAAAGTAGCCCTCCATGTGATCAAAGACAATCCTAGAGCAATAGGGGGAAGTCAAGGAGAGGAGCTCAATGAAGTCAAAACTGAAAATTTGGGAAACTCAATCAAGTGCAAAGAGAGTGAATCATTTGGAGTTGCAAAGGTTGATGTTTTAGAAAGTTTAAGTGAGTCCTTGAGAAGGAAGATCGTTGCGGGGCTCAATCATGACAAGTTGTAGCTAGGTGACGATTCTATGCATGAGGAACTTAGAGTTGTGCCAAGGGATAATTGTGAATCCAAAGAAGCCATGAGTAAGGGAGAGAGCATGTTCAATTCAATAAGCCAAGTCTAGAAGGATCAATCTCTCATACAATCTCTAAGCAAATGGTGTTCTTGGAAGTCTAGAGTCATGGAGCCCAAGGCTGGTCAAGGGGCTCATGGGGCGCCACTCATCATGGTCTACGAATCAAGTCATGAAGCCAACAAGAGTCCAAGTCAAGAATAAGGCAAAGGTTCAAATCATAAGTCGAGCAAAAGGAACCTAAGGATTTGAGGGCAAATCCTTTCCAAGGAGAGGAGATTGAACAAGAAATGATCAAGCCAAAGGATGACGATTTGGGAGAAGGCAATGGTTTTAGGTCCTTGGGCTCAAGCCATGGTCTAAGCCTTGTTCCTAGGGTCCTACCAAGTGTAAAGTCATGAGAATTAAGGGCTAAAATGGCCAAGCTTGGGAGGACCTAAGGAGTTGGGGCTGAATTCGAGGAGGAGAGCACAATCAAGTCGATGAGCTATTTTTGGAGTACGAGTCATGTTGGGTGACCATTTGGGAAAGACCCCCAATTGGAGTGAAACTTATGGGGATAAGAATCACTCAAGGGATGAACAAAATCGAACCTTGAAAACCCTTGAAATATTTCGGCCAATGTGACTTTTTTTGTGATATATTTTTCTGAAATTTGTATGAACAAGGAAAATAAAAAGGATAGTGACTAATTCTAAGCACTTAGCTAGAGAATTAGGTTGTGATTAGCATAAGCACAAAGCCACTATACTAATCTTTCACTCACTCACACACAAAGTAATGAGAAATGAAGAACACTCAAGAAAACAACTAGGGTTTTTAATCATTAATCCAAATCTGAAAAATAAAATGTGAGGGTGAGGGTTTATATAAAGCCCTTGTTCTAATCTTGACCCTTCATCTAATAACTAATCTAAGGGCTACAATCAACCCATAAAAACAACAACATTTCGGCTCACATGAGCTCAACTTTGCTGAAAATTTGAAAAGGAAACAAACAAATACATAAAGTAAAAAGCATAAAGTAGTAAAGGTAGATAGTGACATGTGTTGAAAGTGACTTATTGAGGACAAACATGTGAAGCTCCTCCTTGTGTATTTTCGGCTGACTTGGGGTTCATTCCCACTTGATTTTTGCTCTTGATGATCTTAATTGACTTGTGGTTCGAACCCACTTGGGCGCACTCGAGCGATCACAAACAAAAATAGCACTTTAGTCGACTTTCGGTTGCTCTCCGTCTTGACTTTCTCGACCTCGTTGACCCACCAAGCTTGACCAAGATATTATTATGTAATTCACTCAAAATAAGCTTGGGTGGACCTTAGGATCGTGGTCTAGCCCATGGTTCGAGCCCAAGGACCTAAACCGTGATTTGGACAAAAACCGTCTTTGCTAGCCTTGACCATTTTTGGTCCAATCTCCTCTCCTTGAAAAGGATTTGTCCTCAAATCCTCGGTCTCTCTTCCTCTTGCTCGGTTTGGACTATAGTTTGACTCATGGCTTGATCCTTTGCCTCCTTCTCGACTCGGACTCGTGTTGGCTTCATGACTTGAATCGTAGAACATGATGAGGGGTGCCCCATGAGCCCCATGACCAACCTTGGGCTCCATGGCTCTAGACTTCCAAGAATTCCACTTGCTTAGAGATTGAGTGAGAGATTGATTCTTGTAAACTCGGTTCATTGAATTGAACTTGCTCTCCCCCTTACTCATGGTTTCTTTGGATTCACAATTAACCCCTAGCACATCTCGAAGTTCCTCATGTTTAGGACCGTCAATTAGCCACCCTTTGTCAATGATGAGTCCCACGTCTCTCTCCCATTTCAAGGACTCACTTGAGCTTTCTAGCGCATCGACCTTTGCATCTCCAAATGATTCACTTCCCTTGCACTTGATTAAGCTCCCCAAATTTTCGGTTTTGAGCTCATTGAGCTCCTCTCCTTGACTTCCCCTTATTGCTCTAGGGTTGTCTTTGATCACATGGAGGGCTACACTCTCGATCATGAAGGTACTTGTGGAATTAGATGACATGAGGAGTGTGATTAAGTCGGTTATGGTCTTGAGGGCCGTGTTCTCCTCCCATAAGTCGATCTTTGGACTTTCACTTGAGCCATTTTCTTTCTTGAACTTAGGTGAAGGTTGTAGAAGATCATCACTTAGCTCTTTTTGTTCAAGCTTAGTTCCCCCTTTGAATCCCCATTTCATGAAACCACTTGAGTAGACTTGGTTATGACAACCACATTGCATTTCTTTGGCATTGTTAGTACTCACTTTGAATTTCCACTTTAGAAATCCCCTCGACTCTTTGCTTGCATCAACATTCTCATACCACATGAATACCTTCCTCTTGACATTGGCCAAACACTTCCCATGATCATACTCATCCCTCGGCTTGGCATTGTACCCCATGCTTTCCTCTTGAGTGTTAGGATTATCTTTAGCAAAGTGAATGGTCAATTTCTCACCAACATTCATCTCCTCACTTGATTCGGCCTCTTCACTCAAAATAACCTCTTTGAACGACTCAAGTATGGGGGGTGGTTTGCATTGCTCTTTGGGGAACTCCTTAGCAAGGACATTAATCTCATCCTTCCCATGACTAACCCCACGCTCAATTTCTCGTCCCCCATCAATCCCCATGTTGTCGTGTGACTCAACCAAGGAGGGTGGGTTAGGGTTCTTCAAAATCGGAGGTAAGGGTGCAAGTTTGATTTTCTTAGCTCCAATCTTGAAAGTATAGGTATTGTCCCTCTCATCATGATGAGCATTTCTTTCCAACTTCCATGGTCTCCCCAAGAGGAGATGACAAGCATCCATGGGAATCACATCACACAAAACCTCATCCATGTATTCCCCACCAATGGAGAAAGAAACCAAGCATTGTCTAACCACCATCAACTCGGCTCCCATGTTTAGCCACTTTAATTTGTAAGGGTTAGGGTGTTCTTGTGTGGGCAAGGCTAACTTTTCAATGAGAGTGCTTGAGGCCACATTAGAACAACTCTCCTCATCAACAATCAAATCACAAACCCTTCCCATAATGGTACACCTAGACCTAAAGGTTTCGACTTGGTGATTCTCTTCTAGGTTTAGGGTTAGGGTTTGAGCAAGCTTGCCCCTACAAACCATTCGGCCAAGGTTAGGGGGTTGTTCTCCTCCTAACCGAGCCATTCTATCCTCTAACTCCCTTTGACCCCTCAAAGTCACAAGATCAAGGCTAGGGTTAGGTTTGAGTCTACCCCTCATTCGACTCATTTTGATTTCAAGCTCTCTTCTAGCTTTCTCCATAGAATCATACATGGTTTCACCAAGAGTAGTATCAAGTGAAACACCAAAATGATGGAACACATCCATTGAAATAATCAAAGAACAAAAATCTGAAAATTTTTGAGTAAAGCAAGGACTTTTGAGTGTGAAAATCAAAACCAACACTAACACAAGTGTAGATCTTCAACCATTTTGTGAAAATTTTGTGAGTATGCTTGTGGATTTTGTGGAAACAAGAAAATTAAAAGAGAAAAACGAAAAAATAAAGATGAAAAAAACAAGAATATAACCGAGTAACAAGAACAACTCGGTCAATACAAAAAATACAAAAAGCAAATCGAAAACAAGGAACAAACCTAAGCTTTGATTACCAATTTGGAGTGAAACTTATGGGGATAAGAATCACTCAAGGGATGAACAAAATCGAACCTTGAAAACCCTTGAAATATTTCGGCCAATGTGACTTTTTTTGTGATATATTTTTCTGAAATTTGTATGAACAAGGAAAATAAAAAGGATAGTGACTAATTCTAAGCACTTAGCTAGAGAATTAGGTTGTGATTAGCATAAGCACAAAGCCACTATACTAATCTTTCACTCACTCACACACAAAGTAATGAGAAATGAAGAACACTCAAGAAAACAACTAGGGTTTTTAATCATTAATCCAAATCTGAAAAAATACAATGTGAGGGTGAGGGTTTATATAAAGCCCTTGTTCTAATCTTGACCCTTCATCTAATAACTAATCTAAGGGCTACAATCAACCCATAAAAACAACAACATTTCGGCTCACATGAGCTCAACTTTGCTGAAAATTTGAAAAGGAAACAAACAAATACATAAAGTAAAAAGCATAAAGTAGTAAAGGTAGATAGTGACATGTGTTGAAAGTGACTTATTGAGGACAAACATGTGAAGCTCCTCCTTGTGTATTTTCGGCTGACTTGGGGTTCATTCCCACTTGATTTTTGCTCTTGATGATCTTAATTGACTTGTGGTTCGAACCCACTTGGGCGCACTCGAGCGATCACAAACAAAAATAGCACTTTAGTCGACTTTCGGTTGCTCTCCGTCTTGACTTTCTCGACCTCGTTGACCCACCAAGCTTGACCAAGATATTATTATGTAATTCACTCAAAATAAGCTTGGGTGGACCTTAGGATCGTGGTCTAGCCCATGGTTCGAGCCCAAGGACCTAAACCGTGATTTGGACAAAAACCGTCTTTGCTAGCCTTGACCATTTTTGGTCCACCCAATAAACCTAGATCCAAATGGTCAAGCAAAGTCAGCATATGAGGGCCAAGAAACCGGCTGAAAATCAACTCACATGATACACCCAAAATACAAATGCTAGTCCCCTTCATTGTTGTTACTTTATTGCTTTATGTCCTTATCACCTTTTTAGTTATATTGTATTGTAGTTTGGATCAGCTTTGGGGACCCTTAGAACCGACTAACTTGCTCTCCAAGGAGCACATACTAGCCCTTGGATGAATAAAGCACTTGCAAGGTGAAGATGGCTCCATGGGTCACTATCTACTTTATATGTTTGTTGTTTTATTTTCAGATTTTGTAAGGTCCTTGGGACCAATATTTCGGCTGAATGAAAGGCCCTCTTATGGCCATTAGATCAACATTGTAATGTAGGGTTAGGATGAGAGCTTGGGTATTATATAAACCCACACTCATACATTGTAATTTTCAGCTTTGAATCAAATGAAAAAACCCTAAAGTTGAGTTCATTCTCTCTTTAATTTTCTTTGCTTAGTGCTTGAGTGTATGTGTAGAATACTTAGTGGCTTACTGCTTGAGTATTCGATCCCTAATTCCTTGACTAAGTGCTTGGATTAGGTTATCTTTATTGTTATCCCCCAAACTCACAAAATCAGAAAATACAAACACAAAAACTTCACATTTCTGCCGAGATTAGTTCATCATTTCTAAGTCGATTTTGATTAAGATTTTGAGTGAACTTAAGTCCATTAAGTTTCACTCCAACTTGGTCATCAGAGCTTAGGTTGGGTTTATGAGCACAAGATCCAACCTTGTGCTAGTGGTCGAATCCTACACTCAAAGGTCCAAACTCTGTTTGAGTTTTTCAGGTTTGTTTCTTTGTTCTAGTAATGGATGTGTTCCTTCTTTTGGATGCTTCACTTGATACTAGCCTTGATGAGACCGTGTTTAATTCTTTGGAGAGGGGCAAAGGGAGTTAGAGGCTAGATTGGCTCGGTTAGGAGGAGAACCAGCCCCTAGTCATGACCGTGTGGTTTGTAGGACATTATATGCTCAATCCCTAACCCTAGAAGAGAATCACCAAGTCCAAATCTTTAGATCTAGGTGTACCATTATAGGAAGGGTTTGTAATCTGATTATTGATGGGAAAAGTTGTTCTAATGTTGTCTCAAGCACCCTCATTGAAAAATTAGCCTTGCCCACACAAGAACACCCTAACCCTTACAAGTTAAGGTGGCTAAACATGGGAGCCGAGGTGATGGTGGATAGACAATGTTTGGTTTCCTTCTCTATTGGGAAGGACTACATGGATGAAGCTTTGTGTGATGTGATTCCCATGGATACTTGTCACCTTGTTTTAGGGAGACCTTGGGAGTTTGAAAGAAATGCGGTTCATGGAGGGAGAGACAATACTTACACTTTTCAGATTGGGGTTAAGAAGATAAAACTTGCACCCTTACCTCCAATTTTGAAGAACCCAAACCCACCCTCCTTGATTGAATCACACGAAAAAAATGAAGAGTGATGGGGAACCAGAAATGAAACAAGAGCTTAGCAAGGGGGAGAATGTCTTTGATCTCCTTGCTAAGGAGGTCCTCAAAGAGCAATGCAAACCGCCCCTCGAGGAAGAGCAAGAACCATTGGATTTCTATGAGGATGTCTTTCCTAGTGAGCTACCTAGTGGGTTACTACCTAATTGGGGTTTTGGGCATCAAAGTGACCATGTTCCCGGAGCTATGACACCTAGCAAGGCAGCCAATGGAAGTGGCCCTAAGACTACTCAAGAACTTCAAAATCAGCTTGGGAAGCTCAAGGAGAAGGAGTTTGTAAGGGAATCCCTTAGCCCTTGTGCCATGTCTACACTTTTGGTACCAAAACGAAATGAACCTTGGAGAAAGTGTACAGATAGTAGGGGCATCAATGACATCACAATCGAGTATGGGCTTCCCATACCTAAACTTGATGGCATTTTACATGAGCTTAGTGGAGCCGAGCTATCTCCAAAGATTGATTTGTGGCAAGGGTACCCCCAAATGAGAACCCAAGAAGGGGATGTGTGGAAAAGAGAAACGGCCCTCAAGGCCATACATGGGCTGGTCATACTTCTTAGGTCGTCTAATTCAACAAGTACCTTCATGATTGAGAAAGTAGCCCTCCATGTGATCAAAGACAATCCTAGAGCAATAGGGGGAAGTCAAGGAGAGGAGCTCAATGAAGTCAAAACTGAAAATTTGGGAAACTCAATCAAGTGCAAAGAGAGTGAATCATTTGGAGTTGCAATGGTTGATGTTTTAGAAAGTTTAAGTGAGTCCTTGAGATGGAAGATCGTTGCGGGGCTCAATCATGACAAGGGGTAGCTAGGTGACGATTCTACGCATGAGGAACTTAGAGTTGTGCCAAGGGATAATTGTGAATCCAAAGAAGCCATGAGTAAGGGAGAGAGCAAGTTCAATTCAATAAGGCAAGTCTACAAGGATCAATCTCTCATACAATCATTAAGCAAATGGTGTTCTTGGAAGTCTAGAGTCATGGAGCCCAAGGCTGGTCAAGGGGCTCATGGGGCGCCACTCATCATGGTCTACGAATCAAGTCATGAAGCCAACAAGAGTCCAAGTCAAGAATAAGGCAAAGGTTCAAATCATAAGTCGAGCAAAAGGAACCTAAGGATTTGAGGGCAAATCCTTTCCAAGGAGAGGAGATTGAACAAGAAATGATCAAGCCAAAGGATGACGATTTGGGAGAAGGCAATGGTTTTGGGTCCTTGGGCTCAAGCCATGGTCTAAGCCTTGTTCCTAGGGTCCTACCAAGTGTAAAGTCATGAGAATTAAGGGCTAAAATGGCCAAGCTTGGGAGGACCTAAGGAGTTGGGGCTGAATTCGAGGAGGAGAGCACAATCAAGTCGATGAGCTATTTTGGACCAAAAATGGTCAAGGCTAGCAAAGGCGGTTTTTGTCCAAAATCACGGTTTAGGTCCTTGGGCTCGAACCATGGGCTAGACCACGATCCCAAGGTCCACCCAAGCTTATTTTGAGTGAATTACATAATAATATCTTGGTCAAGCTTGGTGGGTCAAAAAGGTCAAGGAAAGTCAAGACGGAGAGCAACCGAGAGTCAACAAAAATGCTATTTTGAATGTGATCGCTCGAGTGCACCCATGTGGGTTCGAACCACAAGTCAATTGAGTCAACAAGAGCAAAAATCAAGTGAAGAAAAGAACCCAAGTCAGCCGAAAATTAATCAAAGGAAGGATCACATGTTGTTCCTCAACATGTCCCTTTCACACATGTCTCTATCTACCTTTTATGCTTTATGCTTTTTACTTTAAGTATTTGTTGTTTTATGTTCAAAATTTTCAGCTCATGTGAGCCTTGTGGACCGAGTAATGTGATGTATTTGTGGGTTGATTGTAGCCCTTAGATTACCTTGTGATGTAAGGTCAAGATAAGGGGAAGGGTAGTATATAACCTCCTCTCATTGCCTTGTAAATTTTCAGATTTTAGTTGAATGATAAAAAACCTAAGTTTGAGAGTTCTCAACTTATTTGAGTGTTCTTCATTATCTCCTTGCTTAGTGCTTGAGATTAGTGATAGATTAGTTTAGTGGCTTTGTGCTTAAACTAATCACAACACTAAATCTATTACTTTGTGTTTAGATCTAGTGACTATCTTTTATGTTTTCATTTGTTCACAAAATTTCAGAAAATTTCACACAAAAATAGCTCCATTAGGCCGTGTATTTCAATGGTGTTTGAGATCGATTTTTGTTCATCCTTTGAGTGAAACTTGTTCCACTTAGTTTCACTCCAAATTGGACAAAAACCATTTTGAGTGATTTGGACAAAAACCGTGATTTTGGACAAAAACCGTGATTTAAGGTGATTTGTCCAAATCACGGTGAATTTTGGAGTGATTTTGTCCAAATGTTCATCCTTTGAGTGAATTTGTCCAAACCGTGAATTTGGAGTGGTTTTTGTCCAAATCACGGTTTAGGTGAATTTCATCCTTTAAGGTCCACCCAAGCTTATTTTGAGTGAATTAAACAATAATATCTGGGTCAAGCTTGGTGGGTCAAGGAAGTCAAGAAAAGTCAAGACGGAGAGCAACCGAAAGTCGGCTAAAGTGCTATTTTTGAAGGTGATCGCTCGAGTGCACCCAAGTGGGTTCGAACCACAAGTCAATCAAATCATCAATGAGCAAAAATCAAGTGGGAATGGTACTCCATTCAGCCGAAAATCAAACAAAGAGAAGCTCACATGTTTCTCCTCAACATGTCCCTTTCACACATGTCACTATCTACCTTTTATGTTTTATGCTTTTTACTTTAAGTATTTGTTGTTTTCTATTCAAAATTTTCAGCTCAAGTGAGCTTGTTGGACCGAGTATATAGTAAGCTTTGTGGGTTTATTGTAGCCCTTAGATTAGCTTGTAATGGATGGTCAAGATTAGAATGAGGGTAATATATAAACCCTCATTCTCACATCAAAATTTTCAGATTTGGCTAATGAAAAGAAACCCTAGGTTTATATGAGTGTTCTTCATTTTCTCATTACTTAGTGTGTGAGTTTAGTGAAAGATTAGTTTAGTGGCTTTGTGCTTAAACTAATCACAACCTAAATCTATTACTTAGTGTGTAGATTTAGTTACTATCCTTTTATTTTTCCTTGTTCATAAAATTTCAGAAAATTACTTCACAAAAACACATCATAGGGCCGAGATTTTCAACACTAATTCAAGTTCGATTTTGTTCATCTTTTGAGTGAAACTTGATCCTCCTAGCTCCAAATAAAAAATGGTCAAGGCTAGCAAAGGCGGTTTTTGTCCAAATCACGGTTTAGGTGAATTTGGAGTGAATTTGGAGTGAATTTGGAGTGAATCACGGTCAAGGCTAGCAAAGGCGGTTTAGCAAAGGCGGTTTTTGTCCAAATCACAATTAGGATCGTGGTCTAGCCCATGGTTCGAGCCCAAGGACCCAAACCGTGATTTGGACAAAAACCGCCTTTGCTCGCCTTGACCATTTTTGGTTCAATCTCCTCTCCTTGAAAAGGATTTGTCCTCAAATCCTCGGTCTCTCTTCCTCTTGCTCGGTTTGAACTATAGTTTGACTCATGGCTCGAACCTTTGCCTTCTTCTCGACTCGGACTCTTGTTGGCTTCATGACTTGATTCGTAGAACATGTTGAGGGGTGCCCCATGAGCCCCATGTCCAACCTTGGGCTCCATGGCTCTAGACTTCCAAGAATTCCACTTGCTTAGAGATTGAATGAGAGATTGGTTCTTGTAAACTCGGTTCATTGAATTGGACTTGCTCTCTCCCTTACTCATGGTTTCTTTGGATTCACAATTATCCCCTAGCACAACTCGATGTTCCTCATGCATAGAATCGTCACCTAGCCTCTCTTTGTCATGATTGAGCCCAACGTTTTTCTCCCATTTCAAGGACTTACTTGAACTTTCCATCACATCGTCCTTTGCATCTCCAAATGATTCACTCTCCTTGTACCTCATTGAGTGCCCCGACTTTCGCTTTGAGCTCATTGAGCTCCTCTCCTTGACTTCCCCCTATTGCTCTAGGATTGTCTTTGATCAAATGGAGGGCTACCTTCTCATTCATGAAAGTACTTGTTGAATTGGATGACCTAAGGATCGTGAACAGCCCACGTATGGCATTGAGGGCCGTGTTCTCCTCCCACAAATCGATCTTTGGACTTTCACTTGAGCCATCTTCTTTCTTGAGCTTAGGTGAAGATTGTAGAAGATCATCACTTACCTCTTTTGTTCAAGCTTAGTTCCCCTTTGAATCCCCATTTCATGAAACCACTCGAATAGACTTGATTATGATAACCACATAGCATTCCTTGGGTATTGACAATCCCCACCTTGAACTTCCATTTTAGAAATTCCCTCGACTCTTTGCTTGCATCAACATTCTCATACCACATGAATACCTTCCTCTTGACATTGGCCAAACACTTCTCATGATCATACTCATCCCTTTGCTTGGCATTGTACCCCATGCTTTCCTCTTGAGTGTTAGGATTATCTTTAGCAAAGTGAATGGTCAATTTCTCACCAACATTCATTTCCTCACTTGTTTCGGCCTCTTTACTCAATACCACATCTTTGTAAGGCTCAAACATGGAGGGTGGGGTGGAATACTTCAAGGTAGAAGGTAGGAGTGTTGGTATGCCCTCTTGTATCATATCCCACGGCTTTGCCAACACCATTTCAGTTTGCACTTGTTTCATTTCGGGTCCCCCATCAACCTTCATGTTTTCGTGTGATTCAACCAAGGAGGGTGGGCTAGGGTTCTTCAAAATTGGAGGTAAGGGTGTAAGCTTGATATTCTTGGCTCCAATCTTAAAGTTATAAGTATTGTCCCTCCCATCGTGATTAGCATTTCTTTCCAACTTCCAAGGTCTCCCCAAGAGGAGATGACAAGCATCCATGGGAATCACATCACACAAAACCTCATCCATGTAATCCCCACCAATGGAGAAAGAAACCAAACATTGTCTAACCACACTTACACTCATCTCGGCTCCACTGTTTAGCCACTTCATCTTGTAAGGGTTAGGGTGTTCTTGTGTAGGCAAGGCTAATTTTTCAATGAGGGTGCTTGAGGCCACATTAGAACAACTCTCCCCATCAACAATCAAATTACAAACCCTTCCCATAATGGTACACCTAGACCTAAAGATTTCGACTTGGTGATTTTCTTCTAGGGTTAGGGTTAGGGTTTGAGCAAGCTTGCCCCTACAAACCACACGGCTTTGGCTAGAGGGTGATTCTCCTCCTAACCGAGCCATTCTACCTTCTAACTCCCTCAAGTTCACAAGGTTAGGGTTAGGAATAGGTCTACTCCTCATTCGACTCATTTTGATTTCAAGCTCTCTTCTAGCTTTCTCCATAGAATCATACATGGTCTCACCAAGAGTAGTATCACAAGTAACATCAAAAGGAAGAAACATACCCATTGAAATAACCAAAGAACAAAAATCTGAAAATTTTTGAGTAAAGCAAGGACCTTTGAGTGTGAAAATCAAAACCAACACTAACACAAGTGTAGATCTTCAACCATTTTGTGAAAATTTTGTGAGAATGTTTGTGGAAGTTTTGTGGAATAACAAGTAAAGAAAAATTAAAAGAGAACGAATGAAAAATAAGAGAAAAAAAAAAACTCAAACAAATCGACCCTAAACTTAGATAAACCGAAAAAATAAAGATGAAAATGAAAATTCAAGAACAAACCTAGGCTTTGATTACCAATTTGGAGTGAAATCAAACCCCATAGGTTTCACTCCATATTTTTGGAGTACGAGTCATGTTGGGTGACCATTTGGGAAATACCCCCAATAAACCTAGACCCAAATGGTCAAGCAAAGTCAGCATATGGGGGCCAAGAAACCGGCTGAAAATCAACTCACATGATACACCCAAAATACAAATGCTAGTCCCCTTCATTGTTGTTACTTTATTGCTTTATGTCCTTATCACCTTTTTAGTTATATTGTATTGTAGTTTGGATCAGCTTTGGGGACCCTTAGAACCGACTAACTTGCTCTCCAAGGAGCACATACTAGCCCTTGGATGAATAAAGCACTTGCAAGGTGAAGATGGCTCCATGGGTCACTATCTACTTTATATGTTTGTTGTTTTATTTTCAGATTTTGTAAGGTCCTTGGGACCAATATTTCGGCTGAATGAAAGGCCCTCTTATGGCCATTAGATCAACATTGTAATGTAGGGTTAGGATGAGAGCTTGGGTATTATATAAACCCACACTCATACATTGTAATTTTCAGCTTTGAATCAAATGAAAAAACCCTAAAGTTGAGTTCATTCTCTCTTTAATTCTCTTTGCTTAGTGCTTGAGTGTATGTGTAGAATACTTAGTGGCTTACTGCTTGAGTATTCGATCCCTAATTCCTTGATTAAGTGCTTGGATTAGGTTATCTTTATTGTTATCCCCCAAACTCACAAAATCAGAAAATTCAAACACAAAAACTTCACATTTCAGCCGAGATTAGTTCATCATTTCTAAGTCGATTTTGATTAAGATTTTGAGTGAACTTAAGTCCATTAAGTTTCACTCCAACTTGGTCATCAGAGCTTAGGTTGGGTTTAAGAGCACAAGATCCAACCTTGTGCTAATGGTCGAATCCTACACTCAAAGGTCCAAACTCTGTTTGAGTTTTTCAGGTTTGTTTCTTTGTTCTAGTAATGGATGTGTTCCTTCATTTGGATGCTTCACTTGATACTAGCCTTGATGAGACCGTGTTTAATTCTTTGGAGAGGGGCAAAGGGAGTTAGAGGCTAGATTGGCTCGGTTAGGAGGAGAACCAGCCCCTAGTCATGGCCGTGTGGTTTGTAGGACATTATATGCTCAATCCCTAACCCTAGAAGAGAATCACCAAGTCCTAATCTTTAGATCTAGGTGTACCATTATGAGAAGGGTTTGTAATCTGATTATTGATGGGAAAAGTTGTTCTAATGTTGCCTCAAGCACCCTCATTGAAAAATTAGCCTTGCCCACACAAGAACACCCTAACCCTTTGGAGTGAAACCTATGGGGTTTGATTTCACTCAAGAGACTAACAAAATTCGATTTGAAAGACAAGTGAAATACTCGGCCAAAGTGATGTGTTTTTGTGTTAATTTTCTGATTTTTTGTGAAAACAAAGGAAAACTTAAATGGATAGGCTAATTCTAAGCACAAAGCAATAGAATTAGGGTTTGATTAATCAAGCACAAAGCCACTAATTAATCATAAACTCACTAACTCAAGCACTAAGCTAAGAGATAATGAAGAAAACTCAACTCAAACTCTAGGGGTTTTTCATTCATCAAAATCTGCCAATTTACAATGTTGGAGGCTTGGCTTATATATGCCAAGGCTTCTAATCTTAACCACACATCTAACACATGATCTAAGGGCTACAATGACTCTAAAATACCTAAAGAAACTCGGCCCAAGGGGCTCACAAATTTGATGGAAACTACAACCACTACAACTAAAAGCATAAAGTAAGACAATGGACACTTGACTCTATCTACACCCTTGCTTTTAGGTTTACATCCAAGGGTTGATATTCTATCCTTGGAGGGCAAGGTAATGACACTCTAAACTGATCATAAACTAAAGAAACAAACACAATAAAGTAGACAAAGACATAAAGCAAAACAAGGACCACAATTGACAATGACACTAGTAGAAGTTGAGCTTCTTTCTTGTATTTGAGTTCAGCTGATATCTTGGTCCCCCCCCCTTGCATTATATCACGGTTCACTTGAGCCTTAGGAGTATTAGGAGGTTTCCAAATGTTCCCCAAGGTGAGCTCACCCAAAGAGAATGAAGTAGGTTAAGTTCATGGCTCATTACTCCAAAACAGTTCAAACCGGATTTCATAATCTGACAGTGACTTTTAGGCTTCACCATTCTGTACTTACGTTGAATTAGAAGGCCCATGATATGTCATTGGAAAGGTAATTGAGTTGGCTTTCCAATGCAAAAAGAATCATCCAAAAATATGGCCTACAACCCAAGATATTGAGCTTTTAGTAAAGACATGTCAAACAGCCTATGGACTGAGTTTTCACAATCTGACCCCTGACTTGTAGAAGTCATAACTCTCAGCTCCCTTTGACCCATATAGCCAACCATATGTCAAATGAAAGCTCTTTGAGCTATCTTTCATATGAAAGTGGTTTCATCTCAATTGGATGAGTAGATTGGGAGTTATGTTACAATCTCTACCGACATGTCAAGATGGGCTTCATGGTTCATGGCCTAGATTGTTGTTTTCCATGTGTGGGCTGATTTCCTTCGTTCCTCCTTGTACATTTCACTTGGTTTGACCCTAATGGTGACAAATTAAGCCATGGCTCGAGCCATAGGTCCCAAGTAAGCCCAAGCCTCAAAATGAGCAAAAATGAGCTTATCCATTTTGGTGCACCCTTACAAGTTAAGGTGGTAAACATGGGAGCCGAGGTGATGTGGAGCAAAAATGGCCAAGGTGGTCAAGGGTGAAGTCGAGGGAGACCATGGGTTGGGGCCATGGGCTCAAACCCAAGCCTAGGTCATGGACCAAGGGATCACTAAGGGCTAAGTAAAGTCAATTCTATGGTCAAATCGAGCCAACCTTAGTGATCAAGCAAAGTCAAGAGGAAGTCAAAGTTGGAGAGCAACAAAAGTCAAGATTATGCTATTTTTGAATGTGGTTCAACTTGGGTGCACCCATGTGAGTCAATCCTCCAATAAAAGGACTCACATGGCTCACAAAGCCTAGCTCAAGGAGGCCATGGAGCTGGCTCAACTAAATCCCAACAACAATCACATTATTTTGTGCTTTATGTCTTTTTCATACATGTCGCTTTCTTTACTTTATGCTTTATTGGTTTTAGTTTGTAAACAAACAAAATGTAACCACTTGGACCGACCCCCTCTCAAGCCAAGGCTCTATCAAGACCCTTGATGACCACCTAAACAAAGAAGGGAGGAGATTGAGTCAAGTGTCAACATCACCTTTATGCTTTTGTAGTTTGTTGTTTTCCTTTGAATTTTTCAGCTCACATGTGAGCATAGGAGCCGTTTTTTTTAGTAGTATTTGGGGACTTTTGTGAGCCCTTAGATCATCTTGTAATGAAGGGTTTAGATGAGGCCTTGGGTAATATATAAACCCACCCTCTCACATTATAATTTTCAGATTTGAATGAATGAAAAGAAACCCTAGAGTTTTATTGAGTGTTCTTCAATTTCTCATTACTTTGTGTGTGAGTTAGTGAAGGATTAGTTTAGTGGCTTTGTGCTTAAACTAATCAAACCCTAAATCTATTACTTTGTGTGTAGATTTAGTGACTATCTTTTATGTTTGTTCTTTCACAAAATTTCAGAAAAATATCCCACAAAAAACATACACTTTGGCCGAAATTTTCTAGGGTTTGCAAGATCGATTTTTGTTCATCCTTTGAGTGAAACTTGACCCACTTAGTTTCACTCCAAATTGGTCATCAAAGCCTAGGTTTGTTCTTCATTTTCGATTTGTTTTTGTTTTCTCGGTTTACCCTTTGTTTTTCCTCTTCAATTTTTCGTTTTTTCTTTCCTTCTTTTCCTTGTTTATTTTCCACAAACTTACACAAAAATCTCACAAAATTGTCACAAAATGGAAGAGGATAGAGGAGAGGGTAAAAGGCTTTCCGATTTAGAAGAGAAGTTAACTCAACTCACCGGTAATTGTACCTTAATGATGAATGCTCTAAACACCCTCTTAGACCAAAATCTTAATGAACCAAGAAGGGGTGGAGGGGGAAGAGGGCGTGGGTATGGGTATGGGGGCCGTGGGAGAGGACAACCTCCTCCTCACATGGAAGATCAATTTTCGAATTCGGAGGAGTCCCTTGAAGCCCACCCAAGAGACCATGACCGAGATATTAAAGTGGATATACCCGATTTTTATGGAAGCTTGAACCCCGAGGATCTCCTAGATTGGCTTAGATCGGTTGAGAGAATTTTCGAATTTAAGGAGTATCCCGATAGGAAGTGTTTTAAGGTGGCCATCATGAAATTCAAAGGATATGCCTCCCTTTGGTATGAAAACCTTAAGAATCAAAGAAATCGAGAGGGAAAGGAACCCATTAGGTCATGGCTCAAACTCAAAAAGAAACTCAAAGACAAGTTTGTTCCCAAGGATTATACCCAAGACATGTTCCTCAAGCTAGCTCAACTCAAACAAGAGACACAACCAATTGAGTCCTACCTTAGGGACTTTGAGCAACTCACATTACAATGTGAGATGAATGAGAAACCCGAACAAAAAATAGCTAGGTTTGTCGAGGGCCTAAACCCTAGGATTGCTAACCGAATGAAGATGCAAAACTTGTGGTCATTCGATGAGGCCGTTACCATGGCCACACGTGTGGAAAGGCTAGAGAAGGGGAGAGGGGACTCGGCCAAAAACACCACCAAGGCCAACCCCATGTCGAGCCAAGGAGGGATCAAAATTGGTGAACCTAGCCCTACTATCAAGCCATCAAGTGTTGACAAGGGGAAGGGAATCGACTATGGCCCTAAGAGAACAATTCCTCTCAAGAAGTGCTACCAATGTCAAGGGTATGGTCATTTTGCTAAGGAATGCCCTAGCAAGAGGACCTTGAACACAAGTGAGGTTGTGCATTGGGGAGACGATGAAGTGTTAGTTTGTGAGGAAGAAAAAAATGAGGGAGTTGAGGATGTGAAGGTGGCCGAGACAATTGTTCCCCCGGACTCGGGGTTGAGCTTGGTTACTTGGCGAGTAATGCACACTCAAGATTCAAGTGAAAGCATGGATCAAAGACACCAACTATTTCGAACCAAGTGTACCATCATGGGGAGAGTGTGTAATCTCATTATCGATGGGGGAAGTTGTGTTAATGTTGCTTCTAAAACCCTCATTGATAAGCTTGCCTTGCCTACTTTGAAGCATCCTCATCCTTACAAGCTAAGGTGGCTTAATCAAGGAGCCGAGGTAAAAGTCGATAAGCAATGCAAAGTCTCGTTCTCGATTGGACAAGACTATAAAGATGAAATTGAACCAAAAATGGTCAAGGCGAGCAAAGGCGGTTTTTGTCCAAATCACGGTTTGGGTCCTTGGGCTCGAACCATGGGCTAGACCCCGGTCCTAAGGTCCACCCGAGCTTATTTTGAGTAATTTTAAACCATAATATCTTGGTCAAGCTTGGTGGGTCATGGAAGTCAAGGAAAGTCAAGGAGGAGAGCAACCGAAAGTCGACTAAAGTGCTATTTTTGAATGTGATCGCTCGAGTGCACCCAAGAGGGTTCGAACCACAAGTCAATTAAATCATCAAGAGCAAAAAAAATCAAATTGGAGAAGGTCCCAAGTCAGCCGAAAATAATACAAGGGAAGGCTCACATGTTGTTCCTCAATATGTCCCTTTCCTACATGTCACTATCTACCTTTATGCTTTATGCTTTTGTTGTTTGTTGTTAGTTTGAATTTTTCAGCTATTGTAAGCTCCTAGGAGCCGTGTATTTGTTGTAATTCAAGGACCAACTAGAGCCCTTAGATGATCCTAGAGATGTATGGTTGAGATGAGGCCTTGGGTGTTATATAAACTGGACCAAAATTGGTCAAGGAAGTCAGGGGAGACGAGATGGGAGACCATGGGTTAGGGCCATGGGCTCAAACCCAAGCCTAGGGCTCGGCCTAAGGGATCACTAGGGGTCAACCAAAGTCAATTCTATGGTCAAATCGAGCCAACCCTAGTGATCAAGCTAAGTCAAGGTGAAGTCAAAGTTGGAGAGCAACAAAAAGTCAAGATTGTGCTATTTTGAAATGTGATCAACTATGGTACACCCAAGTGAGTCAACCCTCCAATAAAATGGGCTCACTTGGTTCAACAAACTAGCTCATGGAGGTCAAGGGGGCCGGTCTACAACAAGTCACCAAGGATCATCACATTGTTTTACTTTATGTCTTTTTCATTCAAGTCGCTATCTACCTTTATTACTTTATGCTTTTTACTTTAAGTATTTGTTGTTATTTGTTCAAAATTTTCAGCTCAATTGAGCTAAAGGGACCGAGTATTTTGAAGCTTTTGGGGGTTGATTGTGGCCCTTAGATCTTGTTGTAATGGAGGGTCAAGATTAGATGAGGGTAATATATAAACCCTCATCCTTGCCTCACATTTTTCAGATTTGGATTAATGATTAAAAACCCTAGTTGTTTTCTTGAGTGTTCTTCATTTCTCATTGCTTTGTGAGTGAGATGTGTGAGAGATTAGTTTAGTGGCTTTGTGCTTAAGCTAATCACAACCTAATTCTCTTGCTAAGTGCTTAGAATTAGTCACTATCCTTTTTATTTTCCTTGTTCATATAAATTTCAGAAAAATTCTTCACCAAAAAGAGGTACTTGGGCCGAGATTTTTATCATCATCATAAGTCGACTTTTGTTCATCCTTTGAGTGATTCTTATCCCCATAAGTTTCACTCCAAATTGGTATCAGAGCTTAGGTTTGTTCTTGAATTTCATTCTCTTTTTCAATTTTTCGGTTTATCTAAGTTTAGGGTCGAATTGTTTGAAGTTTTTCTCTTACATTTTTCGTTTTCCTCTTTTAATTTCCTTGTTTTATTTTCCACAAAATCTTACAAAAAATGGTTAAAGATCTACACTTGTGTTAGTATTGGTTGGGTTTGTTCTTGTGTTGGCCGAAAATTTAGGGTTTGTTTTCCTCTTCATTTTTTCGTTTTCTTTCTTTGTTTTCCTTGTTCATTTTCCACAAAATTTCCACAAAAGATCTCACAAAACTTTCACAAAATGGAAGAGAATAGAGGAGAGGGTAAAAGACTTTCCGATTTAGAAGAGAAATTGACTCAACTCACCAGAATTGCACTTTGATGATGAATGCTATTAACACACTCTTGGAACAAAACATGAATGAACCAAGAAGGGGTGAAGGGGGTAGAGGAAGGGGCCGTGGAATGGGGTATGGGGGCCGTGGGAGAGGACAAGTTCCTCCTCACATGGAAGATCAATTTTCGGATTCGGAAGAGTCCCTTGAGGCCCACCCTAGAGACCATGACCGAGACATTAAGGTGGACATACCCGATTTTTATGGTAGTTTGAACCCCGAGGATCTCCTAGATTGGCTTAGATCGGTTGAGAGAATCTTTGAATTCAAGGAGTACTCCGATAGGAAGTGTTTCAAAGTGGCCATCATGAAATTCAAGGGTTATGCCTCCCTTTGGTATGAAAACCTTAAGAATCAAAGAAACCGAGAGGGTAAGGAACCCATCAAGTCGTGGCTCAAACTCAAAAAGAAACTCAAAGACAAGTTTGTTCCCAAAGACTACACTCAAGACATGTTCCTCAAGCTAGCCCAACTAAAACAAGAGTCACACCCCATTGAAACCTATCTTAGGGACTTTGAGCAACTCACCCTCCAATGTGAAATGAATGAGAAACCCAACAAAAAATTGCAAGGTGTGATGAGGGCCTAAACCCTAGGATAGCAAATCGAGTCAAAATGCAAAACTTGTGGTCATTCGATGAGGCGGTTACCATGGCTACACGTGTGGAGAGGCTAGAAAAGGGGAGAGGAGAGCCGGCTAAGAGCACCCCCAAGTCCAACCCCATGTCGAGCCAAGGGGATCAAAATTGTTGAACCTAGCCCTACCATCAAGCCATCAAGTGTTGACAAGGGAAAGGGAATCGACTATGGCCCTAAGAGAACCATCCCCTCAAGAAGTGTTACCAATGTCAAGGGTATGGTCACTTTGCTAAGGAGTGCCCTAGCAAGAGGACCTTGAACACAAGTGAGGTTGTGCATCGGGAGACGATGAAGTGTTGGTTTGTGAGGAAGAAAAAAGAGGGAGTTGAGGAAGTGAATGTGGCCGAAACAATTGTGCCCCTGACTCTGGTTGAGCTTGGTCACTTGGCGAGTGATGCACACCCAAGAATCAAACGAGAAAATGGACCAAAGACACCAAATATTTCGGTCCAAATGTACAATCATGGGGAGAGTGTGTAACTTGATTATCGATGGGGGAAGTTGTGTTAATGTTGCTTCCAAGACCCTCATTGATAAGCTTGCCTTGCCTACTTTGAAGCATCCTCATCCTTACAAGCTAAGATGGCTCAATCAAGGAGCCGAGGTCAAAGTGGACAAACAATGCCAAGTCTCGTTCTCAATTGGTCAAGACTATAAGGATGAAGTTGTATGTGAAGTGTTGGACATGGATGCTTGCCATGTGTTGCTTGGTAGACCTTGGGAGTTTGAAAAGAATTCTTCCCATCATGGAAGAGACAACACCTACTCATTCAAGTATGGTGAAAAGCTCATTGTCTTAGCTCCCCTACCACCAATGATGGGATGTAAATCCAATGCATGCTTGTTTGAATCCTTCATTGAGCCGAAACCTAGCAAGGAGATGAAGTCAAGGCCGAAATTGCATGAGCTTGAGAAGTTGAAGGGCCTTGGGCCGAGTGGAGAAGAGCAAGGGGAAAAGGTGAGCTTGGAATGTGAGGGAAGTTCTAGCATGGTAAGGAGGACTCTAGGAGAGGAGCCTCATGAAGGTGAAGTATCAATCAACAAGGAAACAACCGACTACATTGAGAATGTGGTCAATGAAAGAACAAAAATCGATGGCCTAGGAAGGTCAAGTGGATCCTTGAGATGGAGGATCATTGATGGGCTCGATCACGAGCAAGAATGGATGGATGGCGTGGCTATGAACCGAGGACTCAAAGAGATGCTTGAGGAAGAATGTGTGGTCAAGCAAACCGTGACCAAGGAGGAAAACATGATCAATCCCTCGAGCCCAAGCAAAGGAATCCAACCATTCCTCCAAACCATCATCAAGTGGCGCCCATGGAAGAAAAACGTGAAGCCCAAATTCGAGCAAGGATTGAGTCGGGAATCAAGTGTGAAGTCAAGCAAGTCGAGCAAGAGGTTCTCCAAGGACTTGAGGGCAAGTCCTTTCCAAGGAGAGGAGATTGGACCAAAATTGGTCAAGGAAGTCAGGGGAGACGAGATGGGAGACCATGGGTTAGGGCCATGGGCTCAAACCCAAGCCTAGGGCTCGGCCTAAGGGATCACTAGGGGTCAACCAAAGTCAATTCTATGGTCAAATCGAGCCAACCCTAGTGATCAAGCTAAGTCAAGGTGAAGTCAAAGTTGGAGAGCAACAAAAGTCAAGATTGTGCTATTTTGAAATGTGATCAACTATGGTACACCCAAGTGAGTCAACCCTCCAATAAAATGGGCTCACTTGGTTCAACAAACTAGCTCATGGAGGTCAAGGGGGCCGGTCTACAACAAGTCACCAAGGATCATCACATTGTTTTACTTTATGTCTTTTTCATTCAAGTCGCTATCTACCTTTATTACTTTATGCTTTTTACTTTAAGTATTTGTTGTTATTTGTTCAAAATTTTCAGCTCAATTGAGCTAAAGGGACCGAGTATTTTGAAGCTTTTGGGGGTTGATTGTGGCCCTTAGATCTTGTTGTAATGGAGGGTCAAGATTAGATGAGGGTAATATATAAACCCTCATCCTTGCCTCACATTTTTCAGATTTGGATTAATGATTAAAAACCCTAGTTGTTTTCTTGAGTGTTCTTCATTTCTCATTGCTTTGTGAGTGAGATGTGTGAGAGATTAGTTTAGTGGCTTTGTGCTTAAGCTAATCACAACCTAATTCTCTTGCTAAGTGCTTAGAATTAGTCACTATCCTTTTTATTTTCCTTGTTCATATAAATTTCAGAAAAATTCTTCACCAAAAAGAGGTACTTGGGCCGAGATTTCTATCATCATCATAAGTCGACTTTTGTTCATCCTTTGAGTGATTCTTATCCCCATAAGTTTCACTCCATAAACCCACCCTCACACAACATAAATTTTCAGATTTTAGTTGAATGAAAACCCTAGTTGTTTATTTGAGAGTTTTTCATTTATCTCATTACTTTGTGTGTGAGTTAGTGAAAGATTAGTTTAGTGGCTTTGTGCTTAAACTAATCAAAACCTAAATCTATTACTTTGTGTGTAGATTTAGATACTATCCTTTATGATTTATTGTTTTCACAAAATTTCAGAAAATTACTTCACAAAAATACATCAAAGGGCCGAGATTTTCATCACCAATTCAAGTTCGATTTTGTTCATCCTTTGAGTGAAACTTGTTCCACTTAGTTTCACTCCAAATTGGCATCAAAGCTTTGGTTGGGTTTGAAGCACAAGATCCACCCTTGTGTTAGAAAACATACGGTCCAAAGGAGATACCCGAAATTTTTGGTTTGTTCTTGATTTTCGATTTTTTATCTTTATTTTTCGGTTTATTGTGTTTTGCCGAGTTGATCTTTGTTTTTCATCCTTTATTTTTTTCGTTTGTCTCTTTTATTTTCTTGTTTCCACAAAACTTCTCACAAATTTTCACAAAAATGGTTGAGGATCTACACTTGTGTTCGTGTTGGTTTTGATTTTCACACTCAAAGGTCCTTGCTTTACTCAAAAATTTTTCAGATTTTTGTTCTTTGGTTATTTCAATGGGTATGTTTTTTCCTTTTGATGTTTCTTATGATACTACTCTTGGTGAGACCATGTGTGATTCTATGGAGAAAGCTAGAAGAGAGCTTGAAACCAAAATGAGTCAAATGAGGGGTAGACTTAAACCTAACCCTAACCTTGATCTTGTGACTTTGAGGGGTCAAAGGGAATTAGAGGCTAGAATGGCTCGGTTAGGAGGATAACCACCCCCTAGCCCAAGCCGTGTGGTTTGTAGGGATATGCTTGCTCAAACCCTAACCCTAGAAGAGAATCACCAAGTCCAAATCTTTAGATCTAGGTGTACCATTATGGGAAGGGTTTGTAATTTGGTTGTTGATGGAGAAAGTTGCAATAATGTTGCCTCAAATACTCTCATTGAAAAACTAGCTTTGCCTACACAAGATCACCCTAACCCTTACAAAATGAAATGGCAAAAAAATGGAGCCGAGATGAGTGTGTTGGTGATTAGACAATGCTTGGTTTCTTTCTCCATTGGAAGGGATTACATGGATGAGGTTTTGTGTGATGTGGTACCCATGGAGACTTGTCATCTCCTCTTGGGGAGACCTTGGAAGTTGGAAAGAAATGCTAATCATAATGGGAGGGACAATACTTATAACTTTAAGATTGGAGCCAAGAATATCAAGCTTACACCCTTACCTCCAATTTTGAAGAACCCTAGCCCACCCTCCTTGGTTGAATCACACGAAAACATGAAGGTTGATGGGGGACTCGAAATGAAACAAGTGCAAACTGAAATGGTGGTGGCAAAGCCGTGGGATATGATACAAGAGGGCATACCAACACTCCTACCTTCTACCTTGAAGTATTCCACCCCACCCTCCATGTTTGAGCCTTACAAGGATGTGGTATTGAGTAAAGAGGCCGAAACAAGTGAGGAAATGAATGTTGGTGAGAAATTGACCATTCACTTTGCTAAAGATAATCCTAACACTCAAGAGGAAAGCATGGGGTACAATGCCAAGCAAGGGGATGAGTATGATCATGAGAAGTGTTTGGCCAATGTCAAGAGGAAGGTATTCATGTGGTATGAGAATGTTGATGCAAGCAAAGAGTCGAGGGAATTTCTAAAATGGAAGTTCAAGGTGGGGATTGTCAATACCCAAGGAATGCTATGTGGTTATCATAATCAAGTCTATTCGAGTGGTTTCATGAAATGGGGATTCAAAGGGGGAACTAAGCTTGAACAAAAAGAGCTAAGTGATGATCTTCTACAATCTTCACCTAAGCTCAAGAAAGAAGATGGCTCAAGTGAAAGTCCAAAGATCGATTTGTGGGAGGAGTGGACCAAAATTGGTCAAGGAAGTCAAGGGAGAAGAGTTGGGAGACCATGGGTTAGGGCCATGGGCTCAAACCCAAGCCTAGGGCTCGGTCTAAGGGATCACTAAGGGTCAACTAAAGTCAATTCTATGGTCAACTCGAGCCAACCCTAGTGATCAAGCTAAGTCAAGGAGAAGTCAAAGTTGGAGAGCTACAAAAAGTCAAAGATCAAGCTATTTTTGAATGTGGTTAATCAAGGCACACCCATGTGAGTCACCCTCCAATAAATGGGCTCACATGGTTCAACAAGCTAGCTCAAGGAGGTCCTCAAGGAGCCGGCTTCAAATGAAAGTCCCAAGCCACCACATTGTTTTACTTTATGTCTTTTTCATTCATGTCGCTATCTACCTTTATTACTTTATGCTTTTCACTTTATGTATTTGTTGTTTTATGTTCAAATTTTCAGCTCAAGAGAGCCTCATTTGACCGAGTATGTTGTAGTATTTTGTGGGTGATTGTAGCCCTTAGATCTTGTTGTAATGGAGGGTCAAGATTAGATGAGGGTATTATATAAACCCTCATCCTTGCCTCACATTTTTCAGATTTGTTTGAATGAAAAAGAGAAACCCTAAGTTTCACATTGAGTGTTCTTCATTTATCTCTTTACTTTGTGTTTGAGATTTGTGAGAGATTAGTTTAGTGGCTTTGTGCTTAAGCTAATCACAACCTAAATCTATTACTTAGTGTGTAGATTTAGTTACTATCCTTTTTATCTTCCTTGTTTACAAAATTTCAGAAAATTTTATCACAAAAAGAGTCACTTGGCCGAGATTTTCAACATCATTTCAAGATCGATTTGTGTTCATCCTTTGAGTGATTCTTATCCCCATAAGTTTCACTCCAAATTGGTCATCAAAGCCTATGTTTGTTCTTCATTTTTTCGATTTGCTCTTGTTCTTAGTTTTTCGAATTACTCCTATTTTTTCCTCTTCAATTTTCGATTTCTTTTCTTGTTTCCTTGTTTTATTTTCCACAAAATCTTACAAAAAATGGTTAAAGATCTACACTTGTGTTAGTATTGGTTGGGTTTGTTCTTGTGTTAGCCGAAATTTTAGGGTTTGTTTTCCTCTTCAATTTTTTCGTTTTCTTTCTTTGTTTTCCTTGTTCATTTTCCACAAAATTTCCACAAAAGATCTCACAAAACTTTCACAAAATGGAAGAGAATAGAGGAGAGGGTAAAAGACTTTCCGATTTAGAAGAGAAATTGACTCAACTCACCGGTAATTGCACTTTGATGATGAATGCTATTAACACACTCTTGGAACAAAACATGAATGAACCAAGAAGGGGTGAAGGGGGAAGGGGAAGAGGCCGTGGAATGGGGTATGGGGGCCGTGGGAGAGGACAAGTTCCTCCTCACATGGAAGATCAATTTTCGGACTCGGAAGAATCTCTTGAGGCCCACCCTAGAGACCATGACCGAGACATTAAGGTGGACATACCCGATTTTTATGGTAGCTTGAACCCCGAGGATCTCCTAGATTGGCTTAGATCGGTTGAGAGGGTCTTTGAATTCAAGGAGTACTCCGATAGGAAGTGTTTCAAAGTGGCCATCATGAAATTCAAGGGATATGCCTCCCTTTGGTATGAGAACCTTAAGAATCAAAGAAACCGAGAGGTAAGGAACCCATCAAGTCATGGCTCAAACTCAAAAGAAACTCAAAGACAAGTTTGTTCCCAAAGACTACACTCAAGACATGTTCCTCAAGCTAGCCCAACTAAAACAAGAGTCACACCCCATTGAAACCTATCTTAGGGACTTTGAGCAACTCACCCTCCAATGTGAAATGAATGAGAAACCCGAACAAAAATTGCAAGGTTTGTTGAGGGCCTAAACCCTAGGATAGCAAATCGAGTCAAAATGCAAAACTTGTGGTCATTCGATGAGGCGGTTACCATGGCTACACGTGTGGAGAGGCTAGAAAAGGGGAGAGGAGAGCCGGCTAAGAGCACCCCCAAGTCCAACCCCATGTCGAGCCAAGGGGGGATCAAAATTGTTGAACCTAGCCCTACCATCAAGCCATCAAGTGTTGACAAGGGAAAGGGAATCGACTATGGCCCTAAGAGAACCATCCCTCTCAAGAAGTGTTACCAATGTCAAGGGTATGGTCACTTTGCTAAGGAGTGCCCTAGCAAGAGGACCTTGAACACAAGTGAGGTTGTGCATCGGGAGACGATGAAGTGTTGGTTTGTGAGGAAGAAAAACAAGAGGAGTTGAAGAAGTGAAAGTAGCCGAAACAATTGTGCCCCGGACTCTGGTTGAGCTTGGTCACTTGGCGAGTGATGCACACCCAAGAATCAAACGAGAAAATGGACCAAAGACACCAAATATTTCGGTCCAAATGTACAATCATGGGGAGAGTGTGTAACTTGATTATCGATGGGGGAAGTTGTGTTAATGTTGCTTCCAAGACCCTCATTGATAAGCTTGCCTTGCCTACTTTGAAGCATCCTCATCCTTACAAGCTAAGATGGCTCAATCAAGGAGCCGAGGTCAAAGTGGACAAACAATGCCAAGTCTCGTTCTCAATTGGTCAAGACTATAAGGATGAAGTTGTATGTGAAGTGTTGGACATGGATGCTTGCCATGTGTTGCTTGGTAGACCTTGGGAGTTTGAAAAGAATTCTTCCCATCATGGAAGAGACAACACCTACTCATTCAAGTATGGTGAAAAGCTCATTGTCTTAGCTCCCCTACCACCAATGATGGGATGTAAATCCAATGCATGCTTGTTTGAATCCTTCATTGAGCCGAAACCTAGCAAGGAGATGAAGTCAAGGCCGAAATTGCATGAGCTTGAGAAGTTGAAGGGCCTTGGGCCGAGTGGAGAAGAGCAAGGGGAAAAGGTGAGCTTGGAATGTGAGGGAAGTTCTAGCATGGTAAGGAGGACTCTAGGAGAGGAGCCTCATGAAGGTGAAGCATCAAACAACAAGGGAACGACCGAGCTACATTGAGAATGTGGTCAATGAAAGAACAAAGATCGATGGTAAGGAAAGATCAAGCGGGTCTTTAAGGTGGAGAATCATTGATGGGCTCGAACATGAGCAAGAATGGATGGATGGCATGGTCATGAGTCGAGGGCTCAAAGAAATGCTCGAGGAAGAATGCGTGGTCAAAGAAACCGTGACCAAGGATGAAAATGTGACCAATTCTTCGAGCCAAGGCAAAGGGGTTCAACCATTGCTACAAACTCTAGCTAAGTGGTGCCCATGGAAGACCAAGACCGTGAAAGCCAAGACCGAGCAAAGATTGAGCCGAGAATCAAGTGTGAAGTCAAGCAAGTCGAGCAAGAGGTTCTCCAAGGACTTGAGGGCAAGTCCTTTCCAAGGAGAGGAGATTGGACCAAAATTGGTCAAGGAAGTCAAGGGAGAAGAGTTGGGAGACCATGGGTTAGGGCCATGGGCTCAAACCCAAGCCTAGGGCTCGGTCTAAGGGATCACTAAGGGTCAACTAAAGTCAATTCTATGGTCAACTCGAGCCAACCCTAGTGATCAAGCTAAGTCAAGGAGAAGTCAAAGTTGGAGAGCTACAAAAAGTCAAAGATCAAGCTATTTTTGAATGTGGTTAATCAAGGCACACCCATGTGAGTCACCCTCCAATAAATGGGCTCACATGGTTCAACAAGCTAGCTCAAGGAGGTCCTCAAGGAGCCGGCTTCAAATGAAAGTCCCAAGCCACCACATTGTTTTACTTTATGTCTTTTTCATTCATGTCGCTATCTACCTTTATTACTTTATGCTTTTCACTTTATGTATTTGTTGTTTTATGTTCAAATTTTCAGCTCAAGAGAGCCTCATTTGACCGAGTATGTTGTAGTATTTTGTGGGTGATTGTAGCCCTTAGATCTTGTTGTAATGGAGGGTCAAGATTAGATGAGGGTATTATATAAACCCTCATCCTTGCCTCACATTTTTCAGATTTGTTTGAATGAAAAAGAGAAACCCTAAGTTTCATATTGAGTGTTCTTCATTTATCTCTTTACTTTGTGTTTGAGATTTGTGAGAGATTAGTTTAGTGGCTTTGTGCTTAAGCTAATCACAACCTAAATCTATTACTTAGTGTGTAGATTTAGTTACTATCCTTTTTATCTTCCTTGTTTACAAAATTTCAGAAAATTTTATCACAAAAAGAGTCACTTGGCCGAGATTTTCAACATCATTTCAAGATCGATTTGTGTTCATCCTTTGAGTGATTCTTATCCCCATAAGTTTCACTCCAAGGAGAACACGGCCCTCAATGCCATACGTGGGCTGTTCACGATCCTTAGGTCATCCAATTCAACAAGTACTTTCATGAATGAGAAGGTAGCCCTCCATTTGATCAAAGACAATCCTAGAGCAATAGGGGGAAGTCAAGGAGAGGAGCTCAATGAGCTCAAAACTGAAAATTCGGGGCACTCAATGAAGTACAAGGAGAGTGAATCATTTGGAGATGCAAAGGACGATGTGATGGAAAGTTCAAGTAAGTCCTTGAAATGGGAGAAAAACGTTGGGCTCAATCATGACAAAGAGAGGCTAGGTGACGATTCTATGCATGAGGAACATCGAGTTGTGCTAGGGGATAATTGTGAATCCAAAGAAACCATGAGTAAGGGAGAGAGCAAGTTCAATTCAATGAACCAAGTTTACAAGAATCAATCTCTCATTCAATCTCTAAGCAAGTGGAATTCTTGGGAGTCTAGAGCCAAGGAGCCCAAGGTTGGTCATGGGGCTCATGGGGCACCCCTCATCATGTTCTACGAATCAAGTCATGAAGCCAACAAGAGTCCGAGTCGAGAAGAAGGCAAAGGTTCGAGCCATGAGTCAAACTATAGTTCAAACCGAGCAAGAGGAAGAGAGACCGAGGATTTGAGGACAAATCCTTTTCAAGGAGAGGAGATTGAACCAAAAATGGTCAAGGCGAGCAAAGGCGGTTTTTGTCCAAATCACGGTTTGGGTCCTTGGGCTCGAACCATGGGCTAGACTCCAGGTCCTAAGGTCCACCCGAGCTTATTTTGAGTAATTTTAAACCATAATATCTTGGTCAAGCTTGGTGGGTCATGGAAGTCAAGGAAAGTCAAGGAGGAGAGCAACCGAAAGTCGACTAAAGTGCTATTTTTGAATGTGATCGCTCGAGTGCACCCAAGAGGGTTCGAACCACAAGTCAATTAAATCATCAAGAGCAAAAATCAAATTGGAGAAGGTCCCAAGTCACCGAAAATAATACAAGGGAAGGCTCACATGTTGTTCCTCAATATGTCCCTTTCCTACATGTCACTATCTACCTTTATGCTTTATGCTTTTGTTGTTTGTTGTTAGTTTGAATTTTTCAGCTATTGTAAGCTCCTAGGAGCCGTGTATTTGTTGTAATTCAAGGACCAACTAGAGCCCTTAGATGATCCTAGAGATGTATGGTTGAGATGAGGCCTTGGGTGTTATATAAACCCACCCTCACACAACATAAATTTTCAGATTTTAGTTGAATGAAAACCCTAGTTGTTTATTTGAGAGTTTTTCATTTATCTCATTACTTTGTGTGTGAGTTAGTGAAAGATTAGTTTAGTGGCTTTGTGCTTAAACTAATCAAAACCTAAATCTATTACTTTGTGTGTAGATTTAGATACTATCCTTTATGATTTATTGTTTTCACAAAATTTCAGAAAATTACTTCACAAAAATACATCAAAGGGCCGAGATTTTCATCACCAATTCAAGTTCGATTTTGTTCATCCTTTGAGTGAAACTTGTTCCACTTAGTTTCACTCCTGAAATTGTGTGTGAAGTGTTGGACATGGATGCATGTCATGTGTTGCTTGGTAGGCCTTGGGAGTATGAAAAGAATTCTTCCCACCATGGAAGAGACAACACCTACTCATTCAAGTATGGTGAAAAGCTTATTGTCTTAGCTCCCCTACCACCAATGATGGGATGTAAATCCAATGCGTGCTTGTTTGAATCCTTCATTGAGCCAAACCCTAGCATGGAGATGAAGTTGGGGCCGAAATTGATTGAGCAAGAAGGCTTGAAAGGCCTTACACCGAGTAGTGGAGGGCAAGAGGGAGAGATGAACTTGGAATGTGAGGGAAGCTCTAGCATGATAATAAGGAGGATTCTAGGAGAGGAGCAACATGAAGGTGAAGCATCAATCAACAAGGAAACAACCGACTACAATGAGAATGTGGTCAATGAAAGAACAAAAATCGATGGCAAGGAAAGATCAAGCGGGTCTTTAAGATGGAGAATCATTGAAGGGCTCGATCATGAGCAAGAATGGATGGATGGCATGGTTATGAGTCGTGGGCTCAAAGAAATGCTCGAGGAAGAGTGTGTGGTCAAGCAAACCGTGACCAAGGAAGAAAACATGATCAATTCTCCGAGCCAAGGCAAAGGGGTCCAACCAATTCTACAAACTCTAGCTAAGTGGTGCCCATGGAAGACCAAAACCGTGAAAGCCAAGATCGAGAAAAGATTGAGCCGAGAATCAAGCTTGAAATCGAGCAAGGGAGGAAGCAAGAGGAACTCCAAGGACTTGAGGACAAGTCCTTTCCAAGGAGAGGAGATTGGAGCAAAAATGGCCAAGGTGGTCAAGGGTGAAGTCGAGGGAGACCATGGGTTGGGGCCATGGGCTCAAACCCAAGCCTAGGTCATGGAACAAGGGATCACTAAGGGCTAAGTAAAGTCAATTCTATGGTCAAATCGAGCCAACCTTAGTGATCAAGCAAAGTCAAGAGGAAGTCAAAGTTGGAGAGCAACAAAAGTCAAGATTATGCTATTTTTGAATGTGGTTCAACTTGGGTGCACCCATGTGAGTCAATCCTCCAATAAAAGGACTCACATGGCTCACAAAGCCTAGCTCAAGGAGGCCATGGAGCCGGCTCAACTAAATCCCAACAACAATCACATTATTTTGTGCTTTATGTCTTTTTCATACATGTCGCTTTCTTTACTTTATGCTTTATTGGTTTTAGTTTGTAAACAAACAAAATGTAACCACTTGGACCGACCCCCTCTCAAGCCAAGGCTCTATCAAGACCCTTGATGACCACCTAAACAAAGAAGGGAGGAGATTGAGTCAGGTGCCAACATCCCCTTTATCCTTTTGTAGTTTGTTGTTTTCCTTTGAATTTTTCAGCTCACATGTGAGCATAGGAGCCGTTTTTTTTAGTAGTATTTGGGGACTTTTGTGAGCCCTTAGATCATCTTGTAATGAAGGGTTTAGATGAGGCCTTGGGTAATATATAAACCCACCCTCTCACATTATAATTTTCAGATTTGAATGAATGAAAAGAAACCCTAGAGTTTTATTGAGTGTTCTTCAATTTCTCATTACTTTGTGTGTGAGTTAGTGAAGGATTAGTTTAGTGGCTTTGTGCTTAAACTAATCAAACCCTAAATCTATTACTTTGTGTGTAGATTTAGTGACTATCTTTTATGTTTGTTCTTTCACAAAATTTCAGAAAAATATCCCACAAAAAACATACACTTTGGCCGAAATTTTCTAGGGTTTGCAAGATCGATTTTTGTTCATCCTTTGAGTGAAACTTGACCCACTTAGTTTCACTCCAATTGGGAAGGACTACATGGATGAAGCTTTGTGTGATGTGATTCCCATGGATACTTGTCACCTTGTTTTAGGGAGACCTTGGGAGTTTGAAAGAAATGCGGTTCATGGAGGGAGAGACAATACTTACACTTTTCAGATTGGGGTTAAGAAGATAAAACTTGCACCCTTACCTCCAATTTTGAAGAACCCTAACCCACCCTCCTTGATTGAATCACACGAAAAAATGAAGAGTGATGGGGAACCAGAAATGAAACAAGAGCTTAGCAAGGGGGAGAATGTCTTTGATCTCCTTGCTAAGGAGGTCCTCAAAGAGCAATGCAAACCGCCCCTCGAGGAAGAGCAAGAACCATTGGATTTCTATGAGGATGTCTTTCCTAGTGAGCTACCTAGTGGGTTACTACCTAATTGGGGTTTTGGGCATCAAAGTGACCATGTTCCCGGAGCTATGACACCTAGCAAGGCAGCCAATGGAAGTGGCCCTAAGACTACTCAAGAACTTCAAAATCAGTTTGGGAAGCTCAAGGAGAAGGAGTTTGTAAGGGAATCCCTTAGCCCTTGTGCCATGTCTACACTTTTGGTACCAAAACGAAATGAACCTTGGAGAAAGTGTACAGATAGTAGGGGCATCAATGACATCACAATCGAGTATAGGCTTCCCATACCTAAAGTTCATGGCATTTTACATAAGCTTAGTGGAGCCGAGCTATCTTGCACTGAAACGGCTTGACGATTTGGTCCCGATTTTTGGCCTACGACCTAACCATGGTCCTTGGACCCATGGTCACGAAATTGAGCCAAAATAGGTCCAAAATCTCGGCTGAATTGAGCTCAAGGATGATACATTTTAATTCAACACAAGTCCCTTTCAATAAAGTTTGTTTTACTACTTTATGTCTTTGTCACCTTTTGGTCTTTTGAATTCAAACAACAAAATCAGCCAAGGAACTTAAAGGGGCCGAGATTTTCTTGCTCTCCAAGGAGGAATCAAGACCCTTAGATGAAGAGCAACAATGAAGGGAGAGGATGCATTCATGGGTCACTATCAACCTTTATGCTTTAGTTGTTGTATTTTGTTTGTTGTAATCAGATTTTTGTAAGGTCTTTAGGACCCTTTTTGGCTGATTTGTAAGGCCCCTCATAGCCCTTAGATTAGATATTAGATGTAGGGTTTAGATGATAGCATGGGTCTTATATAAACCCACCTATCTCCTTGTAATTTTTCAGATTTGAGTTTATAAAAAAAGATGAGTTTTAGAGAGTGTTTTCTCTTCAAACCTCCTTAGCTTTGTGCTTGGAGATTAGAGTATCCTCGGGGGATGATCATAGCTTAGTGCGATGATTGATCGGAACCTTAGTCTTAGGCTAGTGGCTTTGTGCTTAGTCTAATTCATATCCCTTATTTTCGTTTTTATGTTTTCCAAATAAATTTCAGAAACTTAAACCACAACAAAACAGCCCTCAAAAAACGTGTGAATTGAGTGACTTTAATCGTGGTTACCTTGAGTCTTGAATGAACCACAAACCGTGGTTACTTATAACCATGAGATTTGTGCAACTTCAGACCATGGTTACCTGTTTTTCGTGAGTGAACTTTAAGTCCCCTTGAAGTTTCACTCCAAATAAGTCGTTTAGGGTGAGTGTGGTTACAAGGTACAAAGAGGCCCGCTTCAAATCGCTCCATATCTCCAAAGATTGATTTGTGGCAAGGGTACCCCCGAATGAGAACCCAAGAAGGGGATGTGTGGAAAAGAGAAACGGCCCTCAAGGCCATACATGGGCTGGTCATACTTCTTAGGTCGTCTAATTCAACAAGTACCTTCATGATTGAGAAAGTAGCCCTCCATGTGATCAAAGACAATCCTAGAGCAATAGGGGGAAGTCAAGGAGAGGAGCTCAATGAAGTCAAAACTGAAAATTTGGGAAACTCAATCAAGTGCAAAGAGAGTGAATCATTTGGAGTTGCAATGGTTGATGTTTTAGAAAGTTTAAGTGAGTCCTTGAGATGGAAGATCGTTGCGGGGCTCAATCACGACAAGGGGTAGCTAGGTGACGATTCTATGCATGAGGAGCTTAGAGTTGTGCCAAGGGATAATTGTGAATCCAAAGAAGCCATGAGTAAGGGAGAGAGCAAGTTCAATTCAATAAGCCAAGTCTGAAAGGATCAATCTCTCATACAATCTTTAAGCAAATGGTGTTCTTGGAAGTCTAGAGTCATCGAGCCCAAGGCTGGTCAAGGGGCTCATGGGGCGCCACTCATCATGGTCTACGAATCAAGTCATGAAGCCAACAAGAGTCCAAGTCAAGAATAAGGCAAAGGTTCAAATCATAAGTCGAGCAAAAGGAACCTAAGGATTTGAGGGCAAATCCTTTCCAAGGAGAGGAGATTGAACAAGAAATGATCAAGCCAAAGGATGACGATTTGGGAGAAGGCAATGGTTTTGGGTCCTTGGGCTCAAGCCATGGTCTAAGCCTTGTTCCTAGGGTCCTACCAAGTGTAAAGTCATGAGAATTAAGGGCTAAAATGGCCAAGCTTGGGAGGACCTAAGGAGTTGGGGCTGAATTCGAGGAGGAGAGCACAATCAAGTCGATGAGCCATTTTTGGAGTACGAGTCATGTTGGGTGACCATTTGGGAAAGACCCCCAATAAACCTAGACCCAAATGGTCAAGCAAAGTCAGCATATGGGGGCCAAGAAACCGGCTGAAAATCAACTCACATGATACACCCAAAAATACAAATGCTAGTCCCCTTCATTGTTGTTACTTTATTGCTTTATGTCCTTATCACCTTTTTAGTTATATTGTATTGTAGTTTGGATCAGCTTTGGGGACCCTTAGAACCGACTAACTTGCTCTCCAAGGAGCACATACTAGCCCTTGGATGAATAAAGCACTTGCAAGGTGAAGATGGCTCCATGGGTCACTATCTACTTTATATGTTTGTTGTTTTATTTTCAGATTTTGTAAGGTCCTTGGGACCAATATTTCGGCTGAATGAAAGGCCCTCTTATGGCCATTAGTTCAACATTGTAATGTAGGGTTAGGATGAGAGCTTGGGTATTATATAAACCCACACTCATACATTGTAATTTTCAGCTTTGAATCAAATGAAAAAAAACCCTAAAGTTAAGTTCATTCTCTCTTTAATTCTCTTTGCTTAGTGCTTGAGTGTATGTGTAGAATACTTAGTGGCTTACTGCTTGAGTATTCGATCCCTAATTCCTTGACTAAGTGCTTGGATTAGGTTATCTTTATTGTTATCCCCCAAACTCACAAAATCAGAAAATTCAAACACAAAAACTTCACATTTCAACCGAGATTAGTTCATCATTTCTAAGTCGATTTTGATTAAGATTTTGAGTGAACTTAAGTCCATTAAGTTTCACTCCAACTTGGTCATCAGAGCTTAGGTTGGGTTTAAGAGCACAAGATCCAACCTTGTGCTAGTGGTCGAATCCTACACTCAAAGGTCCAAACTCTGTTTGAGTTTTTCAGGTTTGTTTCTTTGTTCTAGTAATGGATGTGTTCCTTCATTTGGATGCTTCACTTGATACTAGCCTTGATGAGACCGTGTTTAATTCTTTGGAGAGGGGCAAAGGGAGTTAGAGGCTAGATTGGCTCGGTTAGGAGGAGAACCAGCCCCTAGTCATGGCCGTGTGGTTTGTAGGACATTATATGCTCAATCCCTAACCCTAGAAGAGAATCACCAAGTCCAAATCTTTAGATCTAGGTGTACCATTATGGGAAGGGTTTGTAATCTGATTATTGATGGGAAAAGTTGTTCTAATGTTGCCTCAAGCACCCTCATTGAAAAATTAGCCTTGCCCACACAAGAACACCCTAACCCTTACAAGTTAAGGTGGCTAAACATGGGAGCCGAGGTGATGGTGGATAGACAATGTTTGGTTTCCTTCTATATTGGGAAGGACTACATGGATGAAGCTTTGTGTGATGTGATTCCCATGGATACTTGTCACCTTGTTTTAGGGAGACCTTGGGAGTTTGAAAGAAATGCGGTTCATGGAGGGAGAGACAATACTTACACTTTTCAGATTGGGGTTAAGAAGATAAAACTTGCACCCTTACCTCCAATTTTGAAGAACCCTAACCTACCCTCCTTGATTGAATCACACGAAAAAATGAAGAGTGATGGGGAACCAGAAATGAAACAAGAGCTTAGCAAGGGGGAGAATGTCATTGATCTCCTTGCTAAGGAGGTCCTCAAAGAGCAATGCAAACCGCCCCTCGAGGAAGTGCAAGAACCATTGGATTTCTATGAGGATGTCTTTCCTAGTGAGCTACCTAGTGGGTTACTACCTAATTGGGGTTTTGGGCATCAAAGTGACCATGTTCCCGGAGCTATGACACCTAGCAAGGCAGCCAATGGAAGTGGCCCTAAGACTACTCAAGAACTTCAAAATCAGTTTGGGAAGCTCAAGGAGAAGGAGTTTGTAAGGGAATCCCTTAGCCCTTGTGCCATGTCTACACTTTTGGTACCAAAACGAAATGAACCTTGGAGAAAGTGTACAGATAGTAGGGGCATCAATGACATCACAATCGAGTATAGGCTTCCCATACCTAAAGTTCATGGCATTTTACATAAGCTTAGTGGAGCCGAGCTATCTCCAAAGATTGATTTGTGGCAAGGGTACCCCCGAATGAGAACCCAAGAAGGGGATGTGTGGAAAAGAGAAACGGCCCTCAAGGCCATACATGGGCTGGTCATACTTCTTAGGTCGTCTAATTCAACAAGTACCTTCATGATTGAGAAAGTAGCCCTCCATGTGATCAAAGACAATCCTAGAGCAATAGGGGGAAGTCAAGGAGAAGAGCTCAATGAAGTCAAAACTGAAAATTTGGGAAACTCTATCAAGTACAAAGAGAGTGAATCATTTGGAGTTGCAAAGGTTGATGTTTTAGAAAGTTTAAGTGAGTCCTTGAGATGGAAGATCGTTTCGGGGCTCAATCATGACAAGGGGTAGCTAGGTGACGATTCTATGCATGAGGAACTTAGAGTTGTGCCAAGGGATAATTGTGAATCCAAAGAAGCCATGAGTAAGGGAGAGAGCAAGTTCAATTCAATAAGCCAAGTCTAGAAGGATCAATCTCTCATACAATCTCTAAGCAAATGGTGTTCTTGGAAGTCTAGAGTCATGGAGCCCAAGGCTGGTCAAGGGGCTCATGGGGCGCCACTCATCATGGTCTACTGGAGTGAAACTAGATGGGTTAAGTTTCACTCAAGGGATTGACTAAAATCGATTTGTGAGACTTATGAAATTTTCGGCCAAGTGATGTTATTTTTGTGAGAATTTTCTGATTTTTGTTGATAAATGAAAAACATAAAGATAGTACTAAATCTAAACACAAAGTAATAGATTTAGGTTTTGATTAGTTAAGCACTAAGCCAGACTAATCACTCACTAAACTCAAGCACAAAGCAATGAGAAAAATGAAGAACACTCAACTTAAACACTAGGGTTTTCAATTCATTCAAATCTGAAAAAATACAATGATTTGAGCTTGGTTTATATAGACCAAGTCTTTACATCCTAGCCATACAATCTAAGCTTGATCTAAGGGTCCTAAAAGGGCCTCAAATCAGCCGAAAATTATGGTCCTAAAGACCTTACAAATCTGAAAATTTGAAGACAAACAAACAAAACATAAAGTATAAAGCATAAAGGAGGATAGTGACATGTGGGGAAAGGGACTTGTTGAGGAATACATGTGATGCTCCTTACTACATTATTTCGGCTGACTTGGGTCTTGTACCCACTTGCGTTTGCTCTTGAAGATTTAATTGACTTGTGGTTCGAACCCACATGGGTGCACCCAAAGTTCACACTTCAAAAATAGCACATTCATTGACTTTTCAGTTGCTCTCCAACTTGACTTTCCTTGACTTCTCTGACCCACCAAGCTTGACCAAGATATTATTGTTTAATTCACTCAAAATAAGCTTGGGTGGACCCTAGGATCGTGGCCTAGCCCATGGTTCGAGCCCAAGGACCCAAACCGTGTTCTAGACTAAAACCGCCTTTTCTCGCCTTGACCATTCTTGGTCCAATCTCCTCTCCTTGGAAAGGATTTGCCCTCAAATCCTCGGAGTTCTCTTTGTTCCCTTTTCGACTTGAACTTTTGCTTGACCCTTGATTTAGCCCTTGGTCATTTTTGGCTCTCACGCTCCTCGACTTCCAAGGATTCAACTTGCTCAAAGTCCGGAGGAAAGGATGGATCCCTTTGACTTGGCTCGTGTCCTCGGCCATTACCTCTTCATTGCTCACGGTCCTCTTGACCATACACTCTCCCTCGAGCACTCCTTTGAGCCCATGGCTTGTGGGCATGCTACTCTTCCACTCTTGTTCATGATTGATCCCTCCTTCGAATTCCCAATTTTTGAAACCTCTTGAACTTTTGCATTCTTCTTGACTTGGACTCTTGTTGGCTTCAAGACTTGATTCGTAGTCCATGATGAGTAGTACCCCATGAGCCCCATGACCAACCTTGGGCTCCATGATCCTAGACTCCCAAGAACACCACTTGCTTAGAGATTGAATGAGAGATTGATCCTTGTAGACTCGGCTCATTGAATTGGACTTGCTCTCTCCCTTACTCATGGTTTCCTTGGATTCACAATTATCCCTTAGCACAACTCGAAGTTCCTCATGCTTAGAATCATCATCTAGCCACCCTTTGTCAAGGATGAGTCCCACGTTTTTATCCCATTTCAAGGACTCACTTGGACTTTCTAACACATCGACCTTTGCATCTCCAAATGATTCACTTTCTTTGCTCTTGATCGAAACTTTCAAACTTGGAATCTTGACATTGAACTCGTGCTCCTCTCCTTTGTTCCTTCTTATTGTCCTAGGATTGTCTTTGATCACATGGAGGGCTACATTCTCGATCATGAAGGTACTTGTTGAAATAGACGACCTAAGAAGTATGACCAATTCATGCATGGCCTTGTGGGCCGTGTCTCTCTTCCACAATTCAATCTTTGGACCGTCAATGGACTCATCCTCCTTGCAATGTTTCGGATTCTTCAAATGATCGGCCTTGTCCTCCTTGTTGTTGTTAGTATTCACTTTGAATTTCCACTTTAGAAATTCCCTTGACTCTTTGCTTGCATTAACATTCCCACTCCAAATGAATCTCCTTTCCATGAACTTAGGTAAACTTCTCATCTCACATTCATCCCCTTTCTTGAGCATAGGTAGACTTTCTTTTGCAAACTCATCTTGTTCATTAGGGACGTCTTTGAGAAGAAGAACACATTCAACCTTCTCATCACTAAACCCATGCTTCATTTCTAGTCCTCCACTTAATACAACATCTTTGCTTGGCTCAACCATGGAGGGTGGGGTGGAATACTTCAAGGGAGAAGGTAGGGGTGTTGGTATGTCCTCGAGTATCATATCACACGGCCTTACCACCACCATTTCAGTTTGCTCTTGTTTCATTTCGGGTCTCCCATCAACCATCACTTTTTCGTGTGACCCAATCAAGGAGGGAGGGTTAGGGTTCTTCAAAATCGGAGGTAAGGGTGTAAGTTTGATTTTCTTAGCTCCAATTTTAAAAGTATAGGTATTGTCCCTCTCATCATGATTAGCATTTCTTTTCAACTTCCAAGGTCTCCCCAATAGAAGGTGACAAGCATCCATGGAAATCACAACACACAAAACCTCATCCATGTAATCCCTTCCAATGGAGAAAGAAACCAAGCATTGTCTAACCACACTTACACTCATCTCGGCTCCATTGTTTAGCCACTTCATCGTGTAAGGGTTAGGGTGATCTTGTGTAGGTAAAGCTAGTTTTTCAATGAGAGTATTTGAGGCAACATTATTGCAACTTTCCCCATCAACAACCAAATTACAAACCCTTCCCATAATGGTACACCTAGATCTAAAGTTTTGGTGCAACGGGAGTTGAAAGTTCACGATCCTTTGACCTTGGGCCCGCTTCCAACCTTAGGTCCAAAGGTCAACCTCAAGTCAACTAAGTCAACAAGAGAAAATCAAGTGGGAGCAATACCCAAGTCAGCCGAAAAAAACAATCAAATGAGGGTTCACATGTGTTCCTCAATAAGTCCCTATCAACACATGTCACTATCTACCTTTATTGCTTTATGCTTTTTACTTTAAGTATTTGTTGTTATCTCTTCAAAATTTCAGCTCATGTGAGCCTTAGAAAACCGAGTATATTGATGTAATTGTGGGTTGAATGTAGCCCTTAGATTAGCTTGTGATGGATGGTCAAGATTAGAATGAGGGTAATATATAAACCCTCATTCTCACATCAAAATTTTCAGATTTGTTTTGAATGAAAAAGAAACCCTAGTTTCATATTGAGTGTTCTTCATTTATCTCTTTACTTTGTGTTTGAGATTTGTGAGAGATTAGTTTAGTGGCTTTGTGCTTAAACTAATCAAACCCTAAATCTATTACTTTGTGTGTAGATTTAGATACTATCTTTATGTTCTTGCATTTAACAACAAAAATCAGAAAAATTACAACACAAAACACCACATTCGGCCGTTTATTTTTCAAGGGGTTTGAGATCGATTTTGTTCATCCTTTGAGTGAAACTTGATCCACTAAGTTTCACTCCAAATTGGTCATCAAAGCTTTGGTTTGAAGAGCACAAGACCCCACCTTTGTGCTAAGTTCATTCGGTCCAAAGGAGTATATCAAGGTATTCGAAATTTTCAGATTTTCTTGTGTTTGATTTCTCAATGAGTATACCTCTTTCTTGTGATACTACTCTTGAGGGAACTATGGATGACTCTATGGAGAAATTGAGAAAGGAAATTGAGTCTAAATTGAGCCGAATGAATGGAGGAATTGGGTCAAAACTTGGTCTTGTAACTTGGAGGGTTATGCATACCCAACCCCATTCCTTGGAAGAAAGTCAAAAATCAGATTTTTAGGTCTAAATGTACCATTGGGAAGAGGGTTTGTAACCTAATTATTGATGGAGGAGTTGTGTTAATGTTGCTTCAAAAACTCTCATCGATAAACTTGCCTTACCCACACAAAAACACCCAAACCCTTACAAGTTGAGGTGGTTGAATAGAGAGGCCGAAATTTTGGTTGATAGGAGATGTTTGGTTTCTTTTTCCATGGGAAGAGACTATATGGATGAAGTGTGGTGTGATGTGATTCCTATGGATGCTTGTCACCTCTTATTGGGAGACCTTGGGAATTTGATCTAATGCGACTCATGAGGGAAGGGACAACACTTACACTTTCATGTTTGGAGACAAGAGGATCAAGCTCACACCCTTACCCCCACATATGGGTGGCCGAGCTAGCCATGCCATGACCAAGCCTCTTGAGGGAGTCCTATTGGTTGGAGAACAAGAGATGAAACAAGAGCTTAGCAAGGGAATGGTTGTTTATGCCCTCATTGCCAAAGAAACTCCTAAGGAAAGTGAAAAATCGATTCCATGTGAAGTTCAAGAGCTCTTAGAACTCTACAAGGATGTGTTTCCCCTTGAGCTACCACACGGCCTACCCCCTATTAGGGGCATTGAGCATCAAATTGATCTTGTTCCGGGAGCTACACTACCTAATAAGGCCGCATATCGAAGTGATCCTAAGGCTACACAAGAACTTCAACAACAAATTGGGGAACTCATGGAAAAGGGGTTTGTAAGAGAATCTCTTAGTCCTTGTGCCGTGCCTACACTCTTGGTACCTAAGAAGGATGGAACTTGGAGAATGTGTACGGATAGTCGAGCTATTAATAATATTACGGTCAAGTATAGGTTTCCTATACCTAGGCTTGATGACATTCTTGATGAGCTTAGTGGAGCTCGATTGTTTTCCAAGATTGATCTACGACAAGGTTACCATCAAGTGAGAATCAAAGAGGGTGATGAATGGAAGACGGCTATTAAAGCGAAGCATGGGTTATATGAATGGTTAGTCATGCCTTTTGGACTATCCAATGCTCCTAGCACCTTCATGAGATTGATGACCGAGGTTTTGAGACCTTACTTGGGAAGATTCATTGTGGTCTACTTTGACGATATCTTAGTGTATAGCCCTTCCAAGGAAGCTCACCTACATCATTTGCGAGTGTTGTTTGAGACACTTAGAGATCACAAGTTGTATGGCAAGTTAGAGAAGAGTTCTTTCATGCAAAGCGAAGTCCAATTCTTGGGCTATATTATATCTAGCCGTGGTATACTAGTGGATCAAGAGAAAGTGGAGGCTATCAAATCATGGCCAATTCAAGAACATAACCGAAAGTGAGGAGCTTTCATGGCTTGGCTTCTTTTATCGACGATTTATCAAGGATTTTAGCACCGTCATGGCACCCATCACCGAAAGTGTATGAAGAAAGGAGAGTTCAAGTGGAATGAGGGGGCCGAAAATTCCTTCAATAAAATCAAGAAGTTGTTGTGTGACTCACCTATTCTTACACCACCGGATTTCAATAAGCTTTTTGAAGTCGAATGTGATGCTAGTGGAGTTGGAATTGGGGCCGTTCTATTACAAGAACACAAGCCAATTGCTTACTTTAGTGAGAAGTTGAATGGTGCCAAGCTCAATTATTCCACCTACGACAAAGAATTCTATGCCATCGTTCGGGCTCTCGCTCATTGGAGCCATTACCTCAAGCCCAAGCCATTTGTTCTTCATTCCGATCATGAGGCTCTCAAATACATCAATGGACAACACAAGTTGAATCATAGGCATGCCAAGTGGGTAGAATTTCTTCAATCTTTTTCTTTCTCAAGCAAGTTCATTGAAGGAAAAAATAACGTGGTGGCCGATGCACTATCTCGGAGGCACACCATGTTAAGTTACATGGAGCAAAGAGTGTTGGGGTTTGAATTCATGAAAGAGCTCTATGTGGAGGATCCCGACTTCAAGGATGAGTGGAATTCCATACGTGAAGGGCAAGGTAAGGTAGGAAGCAAGTACACACTTCAAGAGGGGTTCTTGTTCTATGGGAATCGGCTACGTATACCTAAGAGCCCTTATCGAAATCTCCTAGTGAGGGAGGTTCATTCTAATGGTTTAGCCGGGCATTTCGGAATTCAAAAGACTTATGACAACCTCCAAGACCAATTCCATTGGCCCAAGATGCTTGGAGATGTCCAAGATGTGATCAAGAGATGTGCTTCTTGCGAACAATCCAAGTCCTTCTTTCAAACGGGACCCTACACTCCTTTACCCGTCCCAAATCGGCCATGGGAGGATGTAAGCATGGATTTCATCGTCGCTTTGCCAAGGACTCAACGAGGTAAGGATTCCATCATGGTTGTGGTAGATCGATTTAGCAAGATGGCTCATTTCATTGCGTGCAAGAAAACCGAGGATGCCATGAGTGTGGCCGAATTGTATTTCAAAGAAGTGGTCAAGTTGCATGGAGTCCCGAAAACCATTGTATCCGATCAAGACACCAAGTTCATGAGCCACTTTTGGAAGACCTTGTGGAAGTTGCTAAAAACGAGGCTATTGTTTAGCACAAGTCATCATCCTCAAACGGATGGTCAAACCGAGGTCACTAATAAAACCTTGGGGAGGATCCTTAGGAGCATCGTTTCTAGGTCCTTGAAAGATTGGGATCTCAAACTCGCCCACGCCGAAGTTTGCCTTCAACCGTGCCCTTCTTCTAGCACGGAAGTACTCCATTTGAAGTGGTCTATGGGACTAATCCTCCCAGGCCCACGGATCTAGCCCCCGACAAGAGCAAGGAGATGAGTTACGATGCCAAGAAGCGGGTTGAGTTCATGATGAGTATCCACAACCAAGTCAAGAAGCAAATCGAGAAGTCGAACGAAGCTTACAAGGCTAAATCCAAGGTAGAAAAAATCCAAGGGAATTTGAAGCGGGAGATTTGGTGTGGCTACACTTGAGGAAGGAAAGGTTCCTGATAAAAGAAAGAACAAACTCATGCCTAGGTAGAGGACCCTTCGAGATACTCGAGAAAATTGGACCGAACGCTTACAAAGTTGATCTACCGGGGGAGTACGGAGTCCATGGCAAGTTCAACGTGGGAGACCTTAGCCCATACCATGAAGACTTGGAGGAGGAGGAAGTCGAGGATTTGAGGGCAAATCCTTTTCAACCCGGGGAGATTGCAACGGGAGTTGAAAGTTCACGATCCTTTGACCTTGGGCCCGCTTCCAACCTTAGGTCCAAAGGTCAACCTCAAGTCAACTAAGTCAACAAGAGAAAATCAAGTGGGAGCAATACCCAAGTCAGCCGAAAAAAACAATCAAATGAGGGTTCACATGTGTTCCTCAATAAGTCCCTATCAACACATGTCACTATCTACCTTTATTGCTTTATGCTTTTTACTTTAAGTATTTGTTGTTATCTCTTCAAAATTTCAGCTCATGTGAGCCTTAGAATACCGAGTATATTGATGTAATTGTGGGTTGAATGTAGCCCTTAGATTAGCTTGTGATGGATGGTCAAGATTAGAATGAGGGTAATATATAAACCCTCATTCTCACATCAAAATTTTCAGATTTGTTTTGAATGAAAAAGAAACCCTAGTTTCATATTGAGTGTTCTTCATTTATCTCTTTACTTTGTGTTTGAGATTTGTGAGAGATTAGTTTAGTGGCTTTGTGCTTAAACTAATCAAACCCTAAATCTATTACTTTGTGTGTAGATTTAGATACTATCTTTATGTTCTTGCATTTAACAACAAAAATCAGAAAAAATACAACACAAAACACCACATTCGGCCGTTTATTTTTCAAGGGGTTTGAGATCGATTTTGTTCATCCTTTGAGTGAAACTTGATCCACTAAGTTTCACTCCATTTGGACTTGGTGATTCTCTCCTTACTACATTATTTCGGCTGACTTGGGTCTTGTACCCACTTGGGTTTGCTCTTGAAGATTTAATTGACTTGTGGTTTGAACCCACATGGGTGCACCCAAAGTTCACACTTCAAAAATAGCACATTCATTGACTTTTCGGTTGCTCTCCAACTTGACTTTCCTTGACTTCTCTGACCCACCAAGCTTGACCAAGATATTATTGTTTAATTCACTCAAAATAAGCTTGGGTGGACCCTAGGATCGTGGCCTAGCCCATAGTTCGAGCCCAAGGACCCAAACCGTGTTCTAGACTAAAACCGCCTTTTCTCGCCTTGACCATTCTTGGTCCATCTACGAATCAAGTCATGAAGCCAACAAGAGTCCAAGTCAAGAAGAAGGCAAAGGTTCAAATCATAAGTCGAGCAAAAGGAACTCTAAGGATTTGAGGGCAAATCCTTTCCAAGGAGAGGAGATTGAACAAGAAATGATCAAGCCAAAGGATGACGATTTGGGAAAAGGCAATGGTTTTGGGTCCTTGGGCTCAAGCCATGGGCTAAGCCTTGTTCCTAGGGTCCTACCAAGTGTAAAGTCATGAGAATTGGACCAAAAATGGTCAAGACGAACAAAGGCGGTTTTTGCCTAATTCACAGTTTGAGTCCTTGGGCTCGAACCATGGGCTAGACCACGGTCCTAAGGTCCACCCAAGCTTATTTTGAGTGAATTTGAACAATAATATCTTGGTCAAGCTTGGTGGGTCAAAGAGGTCAAGGAAAGTCAAGACGGAGAGCAACCGAAAGTCAACAAAAATGCTATTTTTGAATGTGATCGCTCGAGTGCACCCAAGTGGGTTCGAACCACAAGTCAATTAAATCATCAATGAGCAAAAATCAAGTGAGAAAGGGGACCCAAGTCAGCCGAAATTAATTCAAGAGGAGCTCACATGTTTCTCCTCAACATGTCCCTTTCACACATGTCACTATCTACCTTTTATGCTTTATGCTTTTTACTTTAAGTATTTGTTGTTTTATGTTCAAAATTTTCAGCTCATGTGAGCCTTGTTGGACCGAGTATAATGATGTATTTGTGGGTTATTTGTAGCCCTTAGATCCTCTTGTAATGTGTGGTCAAGATTAGAATGAGGGTATTATATAAACCCTCATCCTCACCTCACAATGGGGAGATTTTGGAATGATAAAGAAACCCTAGTTTTTGTTGAGTATTCTCATTTTCTCATTACTTTGTGTTTGAGTTAGTGAAAGATTAGTTTAGTGGCTTTGTGCTTAAACTAATCACACCCTAATTCTCTAGCTTAGTGCTTAGAATTAGTTACTATCTTTATGTTTTTCATTTGTCACAAAAATCAGAAAATTTCCCACAAAAAAAACTCATATTCTCGGCCAAAATTGTTCAAGGGTTTGAGGTCGATTTTGTTCATCCTTTGAGTGAAACTTGATCCACTTAGTTTCACTCCAAATTGGCATCAAAGCTTAGGTTTGTTCCTTGTTTTCGATTTGTTCTTTGTGTTGCCGAGTTTCTCTTGTTTTCTTCTTTTATTTTCGTTTTTTTTTTTTTTTCCTTCTTTTTACGTGTGTCTTCCACAAAATCCACAAACATACTCACAAAATTTTCACAAAATGGTTGAAGATCTACACTTGTGTTAGTGTTGGTTTCGGTTCTCACACTCAAAGGTCCTTGCTTTACTCAAAAATTTTCAGATTTTGTTTCTTTGATTATATCAATGGGTGTGTTTCTTCCTTTTGATGTTTCTTGTGGTACTACTCTTGATGAGACCATGTATGATTCTATGGAGAAAGCTAGAAGAGAGCTTGAAATCAAAATGAGTCGAATGAGGGGTAGACTTAAACCTAACCCTAGCCTTGATCTTGTGACTTTGAGGGGTCAAAGGGAGTTAGAGGCTAGAATGGCTCGATTAGGAGGAGAGCCACCCCCTAGTCTAGGCCGTGTGGATTGTAGAGACTCACATACTCAAACCCTAACCCTAACCCTAGAAGAGAATCACCAAGTCGAAACCTTTAGGTCTAGGTGTACCATTATGGGAAGGGTTTGTAATTTGATTGTTGATGGGGAGAGTTGTTCTAATGTTGCCTCAAGCACCCTCATTGAAAAATTAGCCTTGCCTACACAAGAACACCCTAACCCTTACAAGATGAAGTGGCTAAACAATGGAGCCGAGATGAGTGTAAGTGTGGTTAGACAATGCTTGGTTTCTTTCTCCATTGGTGGGGATTACATGGATGAGGTTTTGTGTGATGTGATTCCCATGGATGTTTGTCATCTCCTCTTAGGGAAACCTTGGAAGTTGGAAAGAAATGCTAATCATGATGGGAGGGACAATACTTATAACTTTAAGATTGGAGCCAAGAATATCAAACTTACACCCTTACCTCCAATTTTGAAGAACCCTAGCCCACCCTCCTTGGTTGAATCACACGGTGCAACGGGAGTTGAAAGTTCACGATCCTTTGACCTTGGGCCCGCTTCCAACCTTAGGTCCAAAGGTCAACCTCAAGTCAACTAAGTCAACAAGAGAAAATCAAGTGGGAGTAATACCCAAGTCAGCCGAAAAAAACAATCAAATGAGGGTTCACATGTGTTCCTCAATAAGTCACTATCAACACATGTCGCTATCTACCTTTATTACTTTATGCTTTTTACTTTAAGTATTTGTTGTTTTCTCTTCAAAATTTCAGCTCATGTGAGCCTAAGAAAACCGAGTATATTGATGTAATTGTGGGTTGATTGTAGCCCTTAGATTAGCTTGTGATGGATGGTCAAGATTAGAATGAGGGTAATATATAAACCCTCATTCTCACATCAAAATTTTCAGCTTTGTTTTGAATGAAAAAGAAACCCTAGTTTCCTTGAGTGTTCTTCATTTATCTCTTTACTTTGTGTTTAAGATTTGTGAGAGATTAGTTTAGTGGCTTTGTGCTTAAGCTAATCAAAACCTAAATCTATTACTTTGTGTGTAGATTTAGTTACTATCCTTTTATGTTTTCCTTGTTTACAAAATTTCAGAAAAATACTTCACCAAAAATAGTCACTTGGCCGAAAATTTCAAGGGTTTTCAAAGATCGATTTTTGTTGTCTCCTTGAGTGAAATCAAGTCTCATAGGTTTCACTCCAAATTGGTCATCAAAGCTTTGGTTTGAAGAGCACAAGACCCCACCTTTGTGATAAGTTCATACGGTCCAAAGGAGTATATCAAGGTATTCGAAATTTTCAGATTTTCTTGTGTTTGATTTCTCAATGAGTATACCTCTTTCTTGTGATACTACTCTTGAGGGAACTATGGATGACTCTATGGAGAAATTGAGAAAGGAAATTGAGTCTAAATTGAGCCGAATGAATGTGGGAATTGGGTCAAAACTTGGTCTTGTAACTTGGAGGGTTATGCATACCCAACCCCATTCCTTGGAAGAAAGTCAAAAAAATCAGATTTTTAGGTCTAAATGTACCATTGGGAAGAGGGTTTGTAACCTAATTATTGATGGGGGGAGTTGTGTTAATGTTGCTTCAAAAACCCTCATCGATAAACTTGCCTTACCCACACAAAAACACCCAAACCCTTACAAGTTGAGGTGGTTGAATAGAGAGGCCGACATTTTGGTTGATAGGAGATGTTTGGTTTCTTTTTCCATGGGAAGAGACTATATGGATGAAGTGTGGTGTGATGTGATTCCTATGGATGCTTGTCACCTCTTATAGGGGAGACCTTGGGAGTTTGATCGGAATGCGACTCATGAGGGAAGGGACAACACTTACACTTTCATGTTTGGAGACAAGAGGATCAAGCTCACACCCTTACCCCCACATATGGGTGGCCGAGCTAGCCATGCCATGACCAAGCCTCTTGAGGGAGTCCTATTGGTTGGAGAACAAGAGATGAAACAAGAGCTTAGCAAGGGAATGGTTGTTTATGCCCTTATTGCCAAAGAAACTCCTAAGGAAAGTGAAAAACCGATTCCATGTGAAGTTCAAGAGCTCTTAGAACTCTACAAGGATGTGTTTCCCCTTGAGCTACCACACGGCCTACCCCCTATTAGGGGCATTGAGCATCAAATTGATCTTGTTCCGGGAGCTACACTACCTAATAAGGCCGCATATCGAAGTGATCCTAAGGCTACACAAGAACTTCAACAACAAATTGGGGAACTCATGGAAAAGGGGTTTGTAAGAGAATCTCTTAGTCCTTGTGCCGTGCCTACACTCTTGGTACCTAAGAAGGATGGAACTTGGAGAATGTGTACGGATAGTCGAGCTATTAATAATATTACGGTCAAGTATAGGTTTCCTATACCTAGGCTTGATGACATTCTTGATGAGCTTAGTGGAGCTCGATTGTTTTCCAAGATTGATCTACGACAAGGTTACCATCAAGTGAGAATCAAAGAGGGTGATGAATGGAAGACGGCTTTTAAAACGAAGCATGGGTTATATGAATGGTTAGTCATGCCTTTTGGACTATCCAATGCTCCTAGCACCTTCATGAGATTGATGACCGAGGTTTTGAGACCTTACTTGGGAAGATTCATTGTGGTCTACTTTGGACGATATCTTAGTGTATAGCCCTTCCAAGGAAGCTCACCTACATCATTTGCGAGTGTTGTTTGAGACACTTAGAGATCACAAGTTGTATGGCAAGTTAGAGAAGTGTTCTTTCATGCAAAGCGAAGTCCAATTCTTGGGCTATATTATATCTAGCCGTGGTATATTAGTGGATCAAGAGAAAGTGGAGGCTATCAAATCATGGCCAATTCCGAAGAACATAACCGAGGGTGAGGAGCTTTCATGGCTTGGCTTCTTTTTATCGACGATTTATCAAGGATTTTAGCACCGTCATGGCACCCATCACCGAAAGTGTATGAAGAAAGGAGAGTTCAAGTGGAATGAGGGGCCGAGATCTCCTTCAATAAAATCAAGAAGTTGTTGTGTGACTCACCTATTCTTACACCACCGGATTTCAATAAGCTTTTTGAAGTCGAATGTGATGCTAGTGGAGTTGGAATTGGGGCCGTTCTATTACAAGAACACAAGCCAATTGCTTACTTTAGTGAGAAGTTGAATGGTGCCAAGCTCAATTATTCCACCTACGACAAAGAATTCTATGCCATCGTTCGGGCTCTCGCTCATTGGAGCCATTACCTCAAGCCCAAGCCGTTTGTTCTTCATTCCGATCATGAGGCTCTCAAATACATCAATGGACAACACAAGTTGAATCATAGGCACGCCAAGTGGGTAGAATTTCTTCAATCTTTTTCTTTCTCAAGCAAGTTCATTGAAGGGAAAAATAACGTGGTGGCCGATGCCTTATCTCGGAGGCACACCATGTTAAGCTACATGGAGCAAAGAGTGTTGGGTTTTGAATTCATGAAAGAGCTCTATGTGGAGGATCCCGACTTCAAGGATGAGTGGAATTCCATACGTGAGGGGCAAGGTAAGGTAGGAGGCAAATACACACTTCAAGAGGGGTTCTTGTTCTATGGGAATCGGCTATGTATACCTAAGAGCCCTTATCGAAATCTCCTAGTGAGGGAGGTTCATTCTAATGGTTTGGCCGGGCATTTCGGAATTCAAAAGAATTATGACATCCTCCAAGACCAATTCCATTGGCCCAAGATGCTTGGAGATGTCCAAGATGTGATCAAGAGATGTGCTTCTTGCCAACAATCCAAGTCCTTCTTTCAAACGGGACCCTACACTCCTTTACCCGTCCCAAATCGGCCATGGGAGGATGTTAGCATGGATTTCATCGTCGCTTTGCCAAGGACCCAACGAGGTAAGGATTCCATCATGGTTGTGGTAGATCGATTTAGCAAGATGGCTCATTTCATTGCGTGCAAGAAAACCGAGGATGCCATGAGTGTGGCCGAATTGTATTTCAAAGAAGTGGTCAAGTTGCATGGAGTCCCGAAAACCATTGTATCCGATCGAGACACCAAGTTCATGAGCCACTTTTGGAAGACCTTGTGGAAGTTGCTAAAAACGAGGCTATTGTTTAGCACAAGTCATCATCCTCAAACGGATGGCCAAACCGAGGTCACTAATAAAACCTTGGGGAGGATCCTTAGGAGCATCGTTTCTAGGTCCTTGAAAGATTGGGATCTCAAACTCGCCACGCCGAAGTTTGCCTTCAACCGTGCTCCTTCTTCTAGCAGGAAGTTCACCATTTGAAGTGGTCTATGGGACCAATCCTCATGCCCACGGACCTAGCCCCCGTCAAGAGCAAGGAGATGAGTTACGATGCCAAGAAGCGGGTTGAGTTCATGATGAGTATCCACAACCAAGTCAAGAAGCAAATCGAGAAGTCAAACGAAGCCTACAAGGCTAAGTCCAAGAGCCGAAAAAATCCAAGGGAATTTGAAGCGGGAGATTTGGTGTGGCTACACTTGAGGATGGAAAGGTTTCCGGATAAAAGAAAGAACAAACTCATGCCTAGGGCCGAAGGTCCCTTCGAGATACTCGAGAAAATTGGACCGAACGCTTACAAAGTTGATCTACCGGGAGAGTATGGCGTCCATGGCACATTCAACGTGGGAGACCTTAGTCCGTACCATGAAGACTTGGAGGAGGAGGAAGTCGAGGATTTGAGGGCAAATCCTTTTCAACCCGGGGAGATTGCAACGGGAGTTGAAAGTTCACGATCCTTTGACCTTGGGCCCGCTTCCAACCTTAGGTCCAAAGGTCAACCTCAAGTCAACTAAGTCAACAAGAGAAAATCAAGTGGGAGTAATACCCAAGTCAGCCGAAAAAAACAATCAAATGAGGGTTCACATGTGTTCCTCAATAAGTCACTATCAACACATGTCGCTATCTACCTTTATTACTTTATGCTTTTTACTTTAAGTATTTGTTGTTTTCTCTTCAAAATTTCAGCTCATGTGAGCCTAAGAAAACCGAGTATATTGATGTAATTGTGGGTTGATTGTAGCCCTTAGATTAGCTTGTGATGGATGGTCAAGATTAGAATGAGGGTAATATATAAACCCTCATTCTCACATCAAAATTTTCAGCTTTGTTTTGAATGAAAAAGAAACCCTAGTTTCCTTGAGTGTTCTTCATTTATCTCTTTACTTTGTGTTTGAGATTTGTGAGAGATTAGTTTAGTGGCTTTGTGCTTAAGCTAATCAAAACCTAAATCTATTACTTTGTGTGTAGATTTAGTTACTATCCTTTTATGTTTTCCTTGTTTACAAAATTTCAGAAAAATACTTCACCAAAAATAGTCACTTGGCCGAAAATTTCAAGGGTTTTCAAAGATCGATTTTTGTTGTCTCCTTGAGTGAAATCAAGTCTCATAGGTTTCACTCCACACAGAAACATGAAGATTGATGGGAGACCCGAAATGAAACAAGTGCAAACTGAAATGGTGGTGGCAAAGCCGTGGGATATGATACAAGAGGGCATACCAACACTCCTACCTTCTACCTTGAAGTATTCCACCCCACCCTCCATGTTTGAGCCTTACAAAGATGTGGTATTGAGTAAAGAGGCCGAAACAAGTGAGGAAATGAATGTTGGTGAGAAATTGACCATTCACTTTGCTAAAGATAATCCTAACACTCAAGAGGAAAGCATGGGGTACAATGCCAAGCAAAGGGATGAGTATGATCATGAGAAGTGTTTGGCCAATGTCAAGAGGAAGGTATTCATGTGGTATGAGAATGTTGATGCAAGCAAAGAGTCGAGGGAATTTCTAAAATGGAAGTTCAAGGTGGGGATTGTCAATACCCAAGGAATGCTATGTGGTTATCATAATCAAGTCTATTCGAGTGGTTTCATGAAATGGGGATTCAAAGGGGGAACTAAGCTTGAACAAAAAGAGCTAAGTGATGATCTTCTACAATCTTCACCTAAGCTCAAGAAAGAAGATGGCTCAAGTGAAAGTCCAAAGATCGATTTGTGGGAGGAGAACACGGCCCTCAATGCCATACGTGGGCTGTTCACGATCCTTAGGTCATCCAATTCAACAAGTACTTTCATGAATGAGAAGGTAGCCCTCCATTTGATCAAAGACAATCCTAGAGCAATAGGGGGAAGTCAAGGAGAGGAGCTCAATGAGCTCAAAACTGAAAATTCGGGGCACTCAATGAAGTACAAGGAGAGTGAATCATTTGGAGATGCAAAGGACGATGTGATGGAAAGTTCAAGTAAGTCCTTGAAATGGGAGAAAAACGTTGGGCTCAATCATGACAAAGAGAGGCTAGGTGACGATTCTATGCATGAGGAACATCGAGTTGTGCTAGGGGATAATTGTGAATCCAAAGAAACCATGAGTAAGGGAGAGAGCAAGTTCAATTCAATGAACCGAGTTTACAAGAATCAATCTCTCATTCAATCTCTAAGCAAGTGGAATTCTTGGAAGACTAGAGCCATGGAACACAAGGTTGGTCATGGGGCTCATGGGGCACCCCTCATCATGTTCTACGAATCAAGCCATGAAGCCAACAAGAGTCCGAGTCGAGAAGGAGGCAAAGGATCAAGCCATGAGTCAAACTATAGTCCAAGCCGAGCAAGAGAAAGAGAGGCCGAGGATTTGAGGACAAATCCTTTTCAAGGAGAGGAGATTGGACCAAAAATGGTCAAGACGAACAAAGGCGGTTTTTGCCTAAATCACGGTTTGAGTCCTTGGGCTCGAACCATGGGCTAGACCACGGTCCTAAGGTCCACCCAAGCTTATTTTGAGTGAATTTGAACAATAATATCTTGGTCAAGCTTGGTGGGTCAAAGAGGTCAAGGAAAGTCAAGACGGAGAGCAACCGAAAGTCAACAAAAATGCTATTTTTGAATGTGATCGCTCGAGTGCACCCAAGTGGGTTCGAACCACAAGTCAATTAAATCATCAATGAGCAAAAATCAAGTGAGAAAGGGGACCCAAGTCAGCCGAAATTAATTCAAGAGGAGCTCACATGTTTCTCCTCAACATGTCCCTTTCACACATGTCACTATCTACCTTTTATGCTTTATGCTTTTTACTTTAAGTATTTGTTGTTTTATGTTCAAAATTTTCAGCTCATGTGAGCCTTGTTGGACCGAGTATAATGATGTATTTGTGGGTTATTTGTAGCCCTTAGATCCTCTTGTAATGTGTGGTCAAGATTAGAATGAGGGTATTATATAAACCCTCATCCTCACCTCACAATGGGGAGATTTTGGAATGATAAAGAAACCCTAGTTTTTGTTGAGTATTCTCATTTTCTCATTACTTTGTGTTTGAGTTAGTGAAAGATTAGTTTAGTGGCTTTGTGCTTAAACTAATCACACCCTAATTCTCTAGCTTAGTGCTTAGAATTAGTTACTATCTTTATGTTTTTCATTTGTCACAAAAATCAGAAAATTTCCCACAAAAAAAACTCATATTCTCGGCCAAAATTGTTCAAGGGTTTGAGGTCGATTTTGTTCATCCTTTGAGTGAAACTTGATCCACTTAGTTTCACTCCAAGAATTAAGGGCTAAAATGGCCAAGCTTGGGAGGACCTAAGGAGTTGGGGCTGAATTCGAGGAGGAGAGCACAATCAAGTTGATGAGCTATTTTTGGAGTACGAGTCATGTTGGGTGACCATTTGGGAAAGACCCCCAATAAACCTAGACCCAAATGGTCAAGCAAATTCAGCATATGGGGGCCAAGAAACCAGCTGAAAATCAACTCACATGATACACCCAAAATACAAATGCTAGTCCCTTTCATTGTTGTTACTTTATTGCTTTATGTCCTTATCACCTTTTTAGTTATATTGTATTGTAGTTTGGATCAGCTTTGGGGACCCTTAGAACCGACTAACTTGCTCTCCAAGGAGCACATACTAGCCCTTGGATGAATAAAGCACTTGCAAGGTGAAGATGGCTCCATGGGTCACTATCTACTTTATATGTTTGTTGTTTTATTTTCAGATTTTGTAAGGTCCTTGGGACCAATATTTCGGCTGAATGAAGGGCCCTCTTATGGCCATTAGATCAACATTGTAATGTAGGGTTAGGATGAGAGCTTGGGTATTATATAAACCCACACTCATACATTGTAATTTTCAGCTTTGAATCAAATGAAAAAACCCTAAAGTTGAGTTCATTCTCTCTTTAATTCTCTTTGCTTAGTGCTTGAGTGTAAGTGTAGAATACTTAGTGGCTTACTGCTTGAGTATTCGATCCCTAATTCCTTGACTAAGTGCTTGGATTAGGTTATCTTTATTGTTATCCCCCAAACTCACAAAATCAGAAAATTCAAACACAAAAACTTCACATTTCAGCCGAGATTAGTTCATCATTTCTAAGTCGATTTTGATTAAGATTTTGAGTGAACTTAAGTCCATTAAGTTTCACTCCAACTTGGTCATCAGAGCATAGGTTGGGTTTAAGAGCACAAGATCCAACCTTATGCTAGTGATCGAATCCTACACTCAAAGGTCCAAACTCTGTTTGAGTTTTTCAGGTTTGTTTCTTTGTTCTAGTAATGGATGTGTTCCTTCATTTGGATGCTTCACTTGATACTAGCCTTGATGAGACCGTGTTTAATTCTTTGGAGTGGGGCAAAGGGAGTTAGAGGCTAGATGGACCAAAATTGGTCAAGGAAGTCAAGGGAGAAGAGTTGGGAGACCATGGGTTAGGGCCATGGGCTCAAACCCAAGCCTAGGGCTCGGTCTAAGGGATCACTAAGGGTCAACTAAAGTCAATTCTATGGTCAACTCGAGCCAACCCTAGTGATCAAGCTAAGTCAAGGAGAAGTCAAAGTTGGAGAGCTACAAAAGGTCAAAGATCAAGCTATTTTTGAATGTGGTTAATCAAGGCACACCCATGTGAGTCACCCTCCAATAAATGGGCTCACATGGTTCAACAAGCTAGCTCAAGGAGGTCCTCAAGGAGCCGGCTTCAATGAAAGTCCCAAGCCACCACATTGTTTTACTTTATGTCTTTTTCATTCAAGTCGCTATCTACCTTTATTACTTTATGCTTTTTACTTTATGTATTTGTTGTTATTTGTTCAAAATTTTCAGCTCATGTGAGCTTATTTGACCGAGTATTTTGATGTATTTGGGGATTGATTGTAGCCCTTAGATCCTGTTGTAATGGAGGGTCAAGATTAGATGAGGGTAATATATAAACCCTCATCCTTGCCTCACATTTTTCAGATTTGGATTAATGATTAAAAACCCTAGTTGTTTTCTTGAGTGTTCATCATTTCTCATTGCTTTGTGAGTGAGATTTGTGAGAGATTAGTTTAGTGGCTTTGTGCTTAAGCTAATCACAACCTAATTCTCTTGCTAAGTGCTTAGAATTAGTCACTATCCTTTTTATTTTCCTTGTTCATACAAATTTCAGAAAAATTTATCACAAAAAGAGTGTCTTGGCCGAGATTTTCAAGAGAGTTTCAAGATCGATTTGTGTTCATCCTTTGAGTGATTCTTATCCTCATAAGTTTCACTCCAAATTGGTATCAAAGCCAGGTTTGTTCTTGATTTTCATTTTCATCTTTTATTTTTTCGGTTCATCTAAGTTAGGGTCGATTTTGTTTGAGTTTTTTCCTCTTTGATTTTCGTTTTCTCCTTTCCTTCATTTCCTTGTTTTATTTTCCACAAAATCTTACAAAAAATGGTTAAAGATCTACACTTGTGTTAGTATTGATTGGGTTTGTTCTTGTGATTGGCCGAAACTTTAGGGTTTGTTTTTCCTCTTCATTTTTTCGTTTTCTTTCTTTGTTTTCCTTGTTCATTTTCCACAAAATTTCCACAAAAGATCTCACAAAACTTTCACAAAATGGATGGGGATAGAGGGGAAGGTAAAAGACTTTCCGATTTAGAAGAGAAATTGACTCAACTCACCGGTAATTGCACTTTGATGATGAATGCTATTAACACACTCTTGGAACAAAACATGAATGAACCAAGAAGGGGTGAAGGGGGAAGAGGAAGGGGCCGTGGAATGGGGTATGGGGGCCGTGGGAGAGGACAAGTTCCTCCTCACATGGAAGATCAATTTTCGGATTCTAAGAGTCCCTTGAGGCCCACCCTAGAGACCATGACCGAGACATTAAGGTGGACATACCCGATTTTTATGGTAGCTTGAACCCCGAGGATCTCCTAGATTGGCTTAGATCGGTTGAGAGAATCTTTGAATTCAAGGAGTACTCAGATAGGAAGTGTTTCAAAGTGGCCATCATGAAATTCAAGGGTTATGCCTCCCTTTGGTATGAGAACCTTAAGAATCAAAGAAACCGAGAGGGTAAGGAACCCATCAAGTCATGGCTCAAACTCAAAAGAAACTCAAAGACAAGTTTGTTCCCAAAGACTACACTCAAGACATGTTCCTCAAACTAGCCCAACTAAAACAAGAGTCACACCCCATTGAAACCTATCTTAGGGACTTTGAGCAACTCACCCTCCAATGTGAAATGAAAGAGAAACCCCAACAAAAAAGTGCAAGGTTTGTTGAGGGCCTAAACCCTAGGATAGCCAATCGAGTCAAAATGCAAAACTTGTGGTCATTCGATGAGGGGGTTACCATGGCTACACGGGGGGAGAGGCTAGAAAAGGGGAGAGGAGAGCCGGCTAAGAGCACCCCCAAGTCCAACCCCATGTCGAGCCAAGGGGGGATCAAAATTGTTGAACCTAGCCCTACCATTAAGCCATCAAGTGTTGACAAGGGAAAGGGAATCGACTATGGCCCTAAGAGAACCATCCCCCTCAAGAAGTGTTACCAATGTCAAGGGTATGGTCACTTTGCTAAGGAGTGCCCTAGCAAGAGGACCTTGAACACAAGTGAGGTTGTGCATTGGGGAGACGATGAAGTGTTGGTTTGTGAGGAAGAAAGAAAAGAGGAAGTTGAGGAAGTGAAAGTGGCCGAGACCATTGTTCCCTGACACGGGATTGAGCTTGGTCACTTGGCGAGTGATGCACACCCAAGAATCAAACGAGAATATGGACCAAAGGCATCAAATATTTCGGTCCAAATGTACCATCATGGGGAGAGTGTGTAACTTGATTATCGATGGGGGAAGTTGTGTTAATGTTGCTTCCAAGACCCTCATTGATAAGCTTGCCTTGCCTACTTTGAAGCATCCTCACCCATACAAGCTAAGGTGGCTCAATCAAGGAGCCGAGGTCAAAGTTGACAAGCAATGCCAAGTCTCGTTCTCAATTGGTCAAGACTATAAAGATGAAGTTGTGTGTGAAGTGTTGGACATGGATGCTTGCCATGTGTTGCTTGGTAGGCCTTGGGAATTTGAAAGTATTCTTCCCATCATGGAAGAGACAACACCTACTCATTCAAGTATGGTGAAAAGCTCATTGTCTTAGCTCCCCTACCACCAATGATGGGTTGTAAATCCAATGCGTGCCTATTTGAATCCTTCCTTGAGCCGAAACCTAGCAAGGAGATGAAGTCAAGGCCGAAATTGAGTGAGCTTGAGAAGATGAAGGGCCTTGAGCCGAGTGAAGTAGAGCAAGAGGCAAAGGTAAACTTGAAATGTGAGGGAAGCTCTAGCATGGTAAGGAGGACTCTAGGAGAGGAGCCTCATGAAGGTGAAGCATCAATCAACAAGGAAACAACCGACTACATTGAGAATGTGGTCAATGAAAGAACAAAATCGATGGCAAGGAAAGATCAAGCGGGTCTTTAAGGTGGAGAATCATTGATGGGCTCGAACATGAGCAAGAATGGATGGATGGCATGGTCATGAGTCGAGGGCTCAAAGAAATGCTCGAGGAAGAATGCGTGGTCAAAGAAACCGTGACCAAGGATGAAAATGTGACCAATTCTTGAGCCAAGGCAAAGGGGTTCAACCATTGCTACAAACTATAGCTAAGTGGTGCCCATGGAAGACCAAGACCGTGAAAGCCAAGACCGAGCAAAGATTGAGCCGAGAATCAAGCATGAAGTCGAGCAAGGGAGGAAGCAAGAGGATCTCCAAGGACTTGAGGACAAGTCCTTTCCAAGGAGAGGAGATTGGACCAAAATTGGTCAAGGAAGTCAAGGGAGAAGAGTTGGGAGACCATGGGTTAGGGCCATGGGCTCAAACCCAAGCCTAGGGCTCGGTCTAAGGGATCACTAAGGGTCAACTAAAGTCAATTCTATGGTCAACTCGAGCCAACCCTAGTGATCAAGCTAAGTCAAGGAGAAGTCAAAGTTGGAGAGCTACAAAAGGTCAAAGATCAAGCTATTTTTGAATGTGGTTAATCAAGGCACACCCATGTGAGTCACCCTCCAATAAATGGGCTCACATGGTTCAACAAGCTAGCTCAAGGAGGTCCTCATGAGCCGGCTTCAATGAAAGTCCCAAGCCACCACATTGTTTTACTTTATGTCTTTTTCATTCAAGTCGCTATCTACCTTTATTACTTTATGCTTTTTACTTTATGTATTTGTTGTTATTTGTTCAAAATTTTCAGCTCATGTGAGCTTATTTGACCGAGTATTTTGATGTATTTGGGGATTGATTGTAGCCCTTAGATCCTGTTGTAATGGAGGGTCAAGATTAGATGAGGGTAATATATAAACCCTCATCCTTGCCTCACATTTTTCAGATTTGGATTAATGATTAAAAACCCTAGTTGTTTTCTTGAGTGTTCATCATTTCTCATTGCTTTGTGAGTGAGATTTGTGAGAGATTAGTTTAGTGGCTTTGTGCTTAAGCTAATCACAACCTAATTCTCTTGCTAAGTGCTTAGAATTAGTCACTATCCTTTTTATTTTCCTTGTTCATACAAATTTCAGAAAAATTTATCACAAAAAGAGTGTCTTGGCCGAGATTTTCAAGAGAGTTTCAAGATCGATTTGTGTTCATCCTTTGAGTGATTCTTATCCTCATAAGTTTCACTCCACTAGATTGGCTCGGTTAGGAGGAGAATCAGCCCCTAGTCATGGCCGTGTGGTTTGGAAAGGCTTAATCTCAATTCATTTTGTTAAAAATGTGGGTGATCTTGTCAATTTTAGTCATAAAAATTCTTTATAAGTGAACTAATTTAAGAATCGCGACCTAAAACGACAATCATAGTGGGATATCCTAGCATGCATGGCAATTTTTGGCATGTAAACGATAAAATAAGCAATCAAACAAGCATAAAATAAGCATAAGCATAAACCTAGTATGGCCACCTAAAAGTAATTAAAATTACAAGGAGTTACAAATTGGAAACCAACTCCTTTGGTCCCTCTTCATATGGATCTCATCCAAGGCTCCTCCTTGCAAACTTTAGAACACTTCTAAGGCTCCATCTCGATCCATCGCTAGAGTGAAACTTGATGGGTTAAGTTTCACTCAAGAGATTAACTAAAATCGATTTGTAAAACTTGTAGAAATTTCGGCCAAGTGATGATTTTTTTTTGGTGAGAATTTTCTGATTTTTGTTGGTAAATGAAAAACATAAAAGATAGAACTAAATCTAAACACAAAGTAATAGATTTAGGTTTGGATTAATCAAGCACTAAGCCACTAATTAATCATTCACTAACTCAAGCACTAAGCTAAGAGAATAATGAAGGAAACTCAACTCAAACTCTAGGGTTTTTTCATTCAATCAAATCTGAAAATTTACAATGTTGGAGGCTTGGCTTATATATGCCAAGGCTTCTAATCTTAACCACACATCTAAGCTTGATCTAAGGGCCATAAGGGCCTTATCAAATCAGCCGAAATTACGGTCCTAAAGACCTTACAAAATCTGAAAATAATACAACAACTAAAGTATAAAGTAGACAATGACACTTGAGGCCATCTACACCCTTGCTTTAGGTAGAGATCCAAAGGTCAAGATTTAAACCTTGGAGAGCAAGATGTACTTGGTTCAAGGCCCCTTCTAATCTGATTTTAGCATACAAACAACAACAATATAAAGTGGAAAAGGACATAAAGCATAAAGTAATACAATTGAAAGGGACATGCTTCACAAGATAATGTGTGACTTGTTGTTTGAATTTCAGCGGTTCTCCTTGGCCCTCTTTGCATTTAGCACGTCCCATGTGAGCCCTAGGCTCATGGGAAGACTTAAAATTGGTCCCAAAGTGAGCTCACCCAAGGAGGAGAAGGTAGGACAAGTGCATTGCTCATTAACCCCAAAACAGTTTCTAACCGGATTTCCTGAGATTGAAGTGATTTGTACGCTACACCATTTCATGCTCACGTTGAATTAGAAGACCCATGATATGTCATTGGAAAGGTACTTGAGTTGGCTATCCAATTCAAAATGAATCACCCAAAAATATTGCCTAGAGCTCAAGATATGTAACTTTTAGTACGGACATGTCGAATCCTCCTTTGGACTGAAGTTTCACAATCTGACCCCTGACTTGTAGAGGTCATAACTCTCAGCTCCCTTTGAACCAGATAGCCAACCATATGTCAAATGAAAGCTCTGTGAGCTAGCTTTCATATGCAAGTGGTTTCACCTCAATTGGATGAGTAGATTGGGAGTTATGTTACAATCTCTACCGACATGTCAAAATGAGCTTCATGGTTCATGGCCTAGTTTGTTGCTTTCCTTGTGTGGGCTGATTTCCTTTGTTCTTATTTTATACATTTCACTTGGTTTGACCCTAATGGTCACAAATTAAGCCATGGCTCGAGCCATAGGACCCAAGTAAGCCCAAGCCTCAAAATGAGCAAAAATGAGCTTATCCATTTTGGTGCAATCTCCTCTTCTTCAAAAGGATTTGTCCTCAAATCCTTGGGGTTCTTAACATTTGCTTGAGCTCCTCTTCTTGATTCCTACCTAGTGTATTAGGGATGTTCTTGACTAAGCTCCCCATTTGAATTTCCATTTCAAGAATCCTCTTGACCTTCTTCTTGCACGAAACATGACATTCCACATGAGCATCTTCTTCTTGACATTAGCTAAACATCTCATAGCATCAAGCTCATCCTCATCCTTGAGATTGTATCCCATGCTCTTCTCTTGAATTTTCGGATCACCCTTTGGAAATTGGATGGGTGCACTCTTAACAACTTTCAACCCTTGATTTGCTTCTACCTCCTCCCATCCTGGAACGAAACGGCTTGACGATTTGGACCCGATTTTTGGTCTACGAATTAACCATGGTCCTTGGACCCATGGTCACGTTTTTTCAGCTCAAGAGGAGGCCAAACTCGGCTGATCTATTGTTGTTCAAGTCATACATTTTAATTCATACATGTCCCTTTCGATTAAAGTTGCTTTAAACTTTATGTCTTTGTCACCTTTGATCTTTTGAATTCAACAACAAATAAAATCAGCCAAGGAACTTAAAGGGGCCGAGATTTTCTTGCTCTCCAAGGAGGAATCAAGACCCTTAGATGAAGAGCAACAAAGGAAGGGTGAGGATGCTCCAAGATGTCACCATCTACTTTAGTTGTTAGTTGTTGTAATTTTTCAGATTTTGTAAGGTCTTGTGACCCCAATTTTTCGGCTGTTTTTGTAAGGCCCTCATGGCCCTTAGATTAGATATTAGATGTAGGGTTTAGATGATAGCATGGGTCTTATATAAACCCACCTATCTCCTTGTAATTTTTCAGATTTGAAGAGATAAGAAAATGAGTTTTAAAAGTGAGTTTTTCTCTTGGAAACCACCTTGGCTTTGTGCTTGGTGTTTCGAGTTTCTTGGGTAATGATCATAGCTTAGTGCGATGATTGATCGGAACCTTAGTCTTAGGCTAGTGGCTTTGTGCTTAGTCTAATTCATATCCTTAATCTTTAGTTTGTTTTATGTTTTCACAATAAAAACCGAAACAATCATCACCAAAACAACCCTAAAACCGTGTGTATTGAGTGAGGCTCATGAGTGAGTCGAGTTTAGGGTTAGTGTGGTTACAAGGTACAAAGTGGCCCGCCCCGAATCGCTCCACATCCAACCTTAAGGATGTAGTTGCTATCTTTCCCACCATGGACTAAATCGCCTTCATAGTCCCATGGTTCACAAGGCTCATCAAGGAGGGGATGATAAGTACCCTTCTCAAGTACATCATTCAAAACCTTGTCACACAAACCCTCATCAGATTTCTCCCTAAGCTCGGCCTCCTTGTCTAACCAACTTAGCTTGAGAGGTTTAGGATGTTTTTGTGAAGGCAAGGCTAGTTCCTCACTTTGAGTCTTAGGAGCCACTTGGGTAGAGCTCCCTCCACCCATGACCAAATCACACGACTTAACCTCCACCTCAATTTCATTTTGTTTCTCATCCTCTCCATCCTCGCTAGCAAGTTTCTCATTTTCCTCGTCCTTACAAACAAGGATCTCATCTCCCCCCCAAGGAACAATTCTCACACGAGTTCAAGGTATTCTTTGTGGGACATTCCTTGGCATTGTGACCATATCCTTGACATTGACAACATTTTTTGAGGGTGATGGTTTTTTTGTGGCTAGGGTCAATCGCCTCCCTTTGGTCTAGGGTTAGTGGTTTAGAAGAAGTGGTTGGCTCAACCACTTTGACTCTCTTTGGTGGCTCATAGGGTTGTGTTTTAGTAGGAGGGTCAAGTAAAACAGTCAACCCTTTACCCATACCAAAATTTTCAGCCTTTCCCCTTATCTTAGCCACCTTGAAATCCAACTCCTCTCTAGCCCTCTCCATAGACTCGAAAATGGTCTCAACACAAGGGGTTTCATATGTGGTACCATAGGAAAAAAATGTGGAACCAAAAGGAAAAGATAGAACCATTGTTACCTTAGGAAACAAAACTGATTTTGTAGCAAAGGATGGATCTTTGTTTGCTAGAACCGAAACATAGACTAACACAAGGATGGAACTTGTGTTAATTAACCTAGGCTTTGATAACCAATTTGGAGTGAAACTTGATGGGTTAAGTTTCTGGAGTGAAACCTATGGGGTTTGATTTCACTCAAGAGAACAACAAAATCGATTTATGAAACTTGTGAAAAATTCGGCCAAGGTGAAGTATTTTTGTGATAAATTTTCTGAAATTTAGAAAGTAAAAGGAAAACATAAAGGGATAGACTAAATCTAAGCACAAAGCAATAGATTTAGGTTTTGATTAATCAAGCACAAAGCCACTAATTAATCATAAACTCACTAACTCAAGCACTAAGCTAAGAGAAAATGAAGAACACACTCAAAACTCAAGGGTTTTTCTCATTCATCCATCAAATCTGGAAATTTACAATGTTGGAGGGTTGGCTTATATAGGCCAAGGCTTCTAATCTTAACCACACATCTAAGCTTGATCTAAGGGCCATAAGGGCCTTACAAATCAGCCGAAATTATGGTCCTAAAGACCTTACAAAATCTGAAAATAATACAACAACTAAAGTATAAAGTAGACAATGACACTTGAGGCCATCTACACCCTTGCTTTAGGTAGAGATCCAAAGGTCAAGATTTAAACCTTGGAGAGCAAGATGTACTTGGTTCAAGGCCCCTTCTAATCTAATTTTAGCATACAAACAACAACAATATAAAGTGGAAAAGGACATAAAGCATAAAGTAATACAATTAAAAGGGACATGCTTCACAAGATAATGTGTGACTTGTTGTTTGAATTTCAGCTGATCTCCTTGGCCCTCTTTGCATTTAGCACGTCCCATATTGGAGTGAAACCTATGGGGTTTGATTTCACTCAAGGGAATGAACAAAATCGACTTGAAATGCTCTTGAAAATCTCGGCCAAAGTGGGACTTTTTTTGTGTGAATTTTCTGATTTTTGTGAAACAAAATGAAAACATAAAAGATAGTAACTAAATCTAAACACAAAGTAATAGATTTAGGGTTTTGATTAATTAAGCACAAAGCCACTAATTAATCATTCACTAACTCAAGCACTAAGCAAAGAGGATAATGAACACTCAAATAAGTTGAGAACTCTCAAACTTAGGGTTTTTTTTCATTCATTCAAATCTGAAAAATACAAGGGGTTGAGCTTGGTTTATATAGACCAAGTCTTTACATCCTAGCCATACATCTAACACATGATCTAAGGGCTACAAAGACTCTAAAAATCCTAAAGAAATTCGGCCAAAAGGGCCTTACAAATCTGATAGAAAACTTCAACAACTACAACTAAAGCATAAAGGAAGACAATGACATTTGACTACATCTACTCCCTACAATTGAGACCTTAATCTAATGGATGAAATTATTGGCTTGGAGAGCAAGGATGAGTGGTCCTATTGACCCTTTCAAACTGATCAAAGACTAAAGAAAACAAGACAATAAAGTGAACAAGGACATAAAGCAAACTAAGGACCACAATTGACAATGACATGAACAAAAGTTGAGCTCTTTGTTTGAATTAGAATTCAGCTGATCTCTTGGTCTTCTCTTGTGTATCCCACGTCCCATGTGAGTCCATGGCTCATTAGGAGACTCCCAAATGGTCCCCAAAGTGAGCTCACCCAAGGAGAATGATGTAGGTTAAGTTCATGGCTCATTACTCCAAAACCGAGTTCCTTGAGACTGAAGTGACTTGTAGGCTTCACCATTTCTCGCTCACGTTGAATTAGAAGGCCCATGATATGTCATTGGAAAGGTAATTGAGCTAGCTTTCCAATGCAAAAAGAATCATCCAAATATATGGCCTAGCACTCAAGATATGCAACTTTTAGTACGGACATGTCGAATTTGCCTATGGACTGAAGTTTCACAATCTGACCCCTGAATTGTAGAGGCCATAACTCTCAGCTCCCTTTGAACCAGATAGCCAACCATATGTCAAATGAAAGCTCTTTGAGCTAGCGTTCATATGCAAGTGGTTTCACCTCAATTGGATGAGTATATTGGGAGTTATGTTACAATATCTACCGACATGTCAAAATGAGCTTCATGGTTCATGGCCTAGGTTGTTGCTTTCCTTGTGTGGGCTGATTTCCTTTGTTCTTCTTTTATACATTTCACTTGGTTTGACCCTAATGGTCACAAATTAAGCCATGGCTCGAGCCATAGGACCCAAGTAAGCCCAAGCCTCAAAATGAGCAAAAATGAGCTTATCCATTTTGGTGCAATCTCCTCTTCTTCAAAAAGATTTGTCCTCAAATCCTTGGGGTTCTTAACATTTGCTTGAGCTCCTCTTCTTGATTCCTACCTAGTGTATTAGGGATGTTCTTGAAATTAATTAATCTCCTCTCTAAAATACATGTACACTTACATGTATTAAAATGTACTTTCACTAATCTCATTAGTAAAATATACATGATTAGTGAATTAACGTTTAATCACTAATTCCCATCTCCTCTAATAATTTTATCGATATAAAATTAAATCACTCGAGTTCACAACTCGATTTCTCTCTAAATTAATACATTGACTAACTGTTAGTCGATTTATCAAGTTACTAATATAATCGTATCTCATACAATTAATTAGCTTAAAATATTTGGAGTACGTTCCTATAGGTGTGACTTAAAGGGGTCAGTTGATTACCGCCATTCTCACGACAATAACGTCAAACTCAAGTCAGCCAACCGTTATTGATTTACGTTAATCAATTGACAATAATACAGGATTATCCCCATGTATTCCTTAATTGAGATTTATTAAGTAATTGCACTATTGTGGAGGACACATACTCCAACAATCTCCCACTTGTCCGAGACAAGTTGTGCATTACCAATTCTCATGTCCGTTTCACATCTCCCACTCAATGCAAGGTGTCTTACATGTCGTACTTGCATTCAAAAAATATATATCATGAGTGGTTTCCTCGATAAGGAGAGTAGCTGTCTGACCGGGGAATCTATCGTAGATTCTTACCGAGCGTGGCCACGCATTTTCAGCGACTACTCCTCGAGTGGCCCAAAGATGTTTTACCCCGACGAGGGTGGACATTTCCCTTCCACTCGATTGTACTGTATGATGCAGATCACCATGACCCCAAAGATGCCCTTATAACCCCCTTTCACGGCATGGCAAAAGACAAAAAATAAAAGCCACTCGGAAACTGCACCGACTCAGACAATCAGTTTCCAGTCAAAGAATCGACTCAAAGGAATACTATAGAAATTCCCACCACGACCAGGTTTCAATCTCATTGAAAAGGAATTCTATAAGCGTCACTGCCCGACAGAGTGTTTTCACAATCTGTCTATGCAAACGATCAGTCATCACTTATGACCCCATGGTGTTGAACCCACCATCGATCGACTTGCAATCTAGTCTCTACGAGACGTCACCTCTTATAAGAGACCAGGGACCAAATACTTAGTTTATGCCGTTCACTTGAATACGTTCAAAGTTGTCACACAAATATTCGGATAAACAAAGTATGCATTCAAAATGACTTAAGATAAAAACAATGAATGTTATTTTCATATATTTAATAGGATACATCATTCAATTACATATCACGAAACTAAAGGAAATTTGGCATACGCCGTAACCCCATGGAGGCGGTGTGCGCGTCATGCTTAGCCCTCGAAAGAGGCTTGGTTAAAGGATCAGCGATATTATCGTCTGTCTGGACCAAAAATGGTCAAGGCGGTCAAGGGTGAAATCGAGGGAGACCATGGGTTAGGGCCATGGGCTCAAACCCAAGCCTAGGCCATGGGTCAAGGGATCACTAAGGGCTAAGTAAAGTCAATTCTATGGTCAAATCAAGCCAACCTTAGTGATCAAGGAGAGTCAAGAGGAAGTCAAGGTGGAGAGCAACCTAAAGTCAAAGATTATGCTATTTTTGAATGTGGTCAAAGTGGGTGCACCCATGTGAGTTAACCCTCCAATAAAAGGACTCACATGGTTCACAAAGCTAGCTCAAGGAGGTCCCAAAGGAGCCGGCCCAACAAGTCCCAACAAACAAATCACATTATTTTATGTTTAAGTCATTTTCATACATGTCGCTTTCTCTACTTTTTACTTTATGCTTTAGTGTAAAGGAGACAATATAATCCCTTGTATCTAGTGTAACAACCCGGATTTTCCAACAAAATAAAATAAAGAAATCAAAAGGATTTATAAAATAAAAGAAAATAAAAGCGAGCCACGGTGGCGGAAACACCGTGGAATCCGGATCATTACTCACTAACCAACTAAACAACGATAAAAAGATAGGCCTTGAGGCCTAGAAGTGGGGAGTAAATACCCCTTACAAATCCAACTCCAAAAATGAAAGTAAAATAATAATAATAAAACTAAACATCCTAACAAGTCTAGTCAAAAATCACTTCAAGGCTAGCTATAGGTCATCCTCACGGCATCCTCACTTGACAAACCCGATCCCGCGCGAACCTGCCACAAAGAATGTAACAGCCACAATCAGTAGGGAGTAACTAGGTGCTCCCCAGTCATATTTCAACGTAACCAAAATAGACAACAATACAACAAACAACCCAAAGGTATGGTAACCATAATGCAACCTCAAGCCAACTCATTAGCTACCAAACTCAACCAACTGTCACCCAACAACCTGTAAACATGTATAACCAATACAACTCGACAATAACTAGTCCACTGACATACAAGCTCAAACTGTCAACAACAAGATGACAGACAACAATCAACAACCTGCAAGGTAAGCACGGAGCACTGGGTGAAGCAACAAGAATCACCCCGGATGAAGCAACAAGAATCATCCAAACCCTATGGCGAACAAAGAACAAGAAGTCCCTCAAACTCATTAGACTAAATTTGGCCAAATTCCACCGAGCAACAAGAACGGTGGCGACATTATATAAACCATAGTCTCTAACCAACATGGTTGAGAACCCATAGTCGCTCTAACTAAGCAACAAGAATAGCCGAGGATCATGGGCGGTATCCGCCCACAAAGACGTCGTAGCTCCTCACGTGCGTGCGAGCGATGCCGTACGCACACTCAACTCAAGCAATCAAACAAGTCAATTCAATAACCTGAATCAACTCACAATCAACAATAAACCAATCATCCTTTACTCAAAATCATCACAATGTCCATCATATACACAACTACAACATAATTGGCCCTTTTGTAAGCAATCTCAACACTAACCATAATCAACATGTTAAATACGGAGTAATAACCATAAGAACTCAAGAGTAGCCATAATAAACCATTATAATTCCCAAAGTTATCATCTTTCATCAACTTAATAACAATATAACCCAAATTCAAAGTAAACAAACATCCCAATTCATTCCATTAGACACAATAGTGTGAGACCGTCACAATTAAGACCAAAGACCATAATTTCATAGCACAACCAACCCAAAGATCATAGCTTTGCATACATAACAACAACCAATTCATCCTCAATCAATCATATGGTCTCACACAAGTTAAAATATGTCTAGGGCTACACCTAGTTACCTTTTCCAAACAAACCAAAGAAAAGCACGCTTTCACCCCTTCTGTCTAGACGCGATAACAGACGATCCAGAGCTCCAAATGCAAAACTGAACGGTGAAAAGGTAGCACCAAGAGTCAGGAACATGCTGTCAAAATTTCGGCACAATCGGACGGTCGGATCTCCGGCGATCTTCCGTTTAGTGAACCTAGGTCAGAGAAATCCGAACTTGGGTTTTCTCTCCAATTCCCTCCTATTGATTAGGGCACACATAAATCATTCAATACACATAAAATAATACAAGATCAGAAAAATAAAGAGCTAAAAGGGATGCTATACCACGGGAATCGACTAAGGAAAGATTAGGGCTCAAAAGATGAGGAAAAAGATGAATAACAATGGAGTTTTGATGAGATCTTGAGAGAGTTTGAGGGAGAATTATGATGTGAGATGAGGGATGAGATGTGGGAGATGCAAAGCTGATCTTTTGGGAGCTAGGGTTAAGAGGGGATGAAATATAATGTCTTGAGCAAGAAGCAAACCCGAGAAAGCCCTAAAACCCAAACCCGAGCTGGGGGGTTCGGCTCGGCCCAGGGTGGACCGGTTCAAATTGACTCCTGAAAATTTGGCAGTTGCGACGGCGTCGAAAAAATACGCAGTTTAGCCTTTTGAATCACCTGAATCGGAGTTCGTATGAGGAAATTACACCGTTTTTAAGCTAATTACTCTGTTTTTAAGTTCTGACTACAGGGTAACTTAATCAACGCGACAAGTGAACTGATTTTCTTGAGCTGAAAATGAGAAAATCAAGAGAAATGAATCACGAATATGATTGAGACGAATAATTAATATTAGGAAAAGTCGGGGTGTTCCCATCTCACCACCTAAAAAGAAGTTTCGTCCTCGAAACTTGAGAACGAAAGAATACCCCCAAAGGATTGAGAAAACTACCTACTCCTATGGTCCTCAAGACAAGAATCGCTAACTCTACTCACCTCGATAACAAGGGCATAGACACGCTTAACGGCACTTAAGATAACCCGACATCACATATCACCCGAATGATGCTCAACTCACTCATATAACCCTTTAATACTATTGGTGCATCTTATGCTCAACAATCCTCAAATTAGGCATATTAGCCTCACAAGACCATATCGTTCCACCAAGCATCTTACTAACCAAGTCTAACCAAAACCTCGGACGGGTTTTAACCCAAAAGGCACCATTACCCATGTTACCAAGATAACTAACGCGTAAGCTAATCCCCAAATCAATGCTAATGACAAACCTCATAACCTTAATCATAACGTGATCTAAACTCAAGTCAATGTCGCTCCCCATATAGTTCCACATTTTCCACAACGAAATAACCATAAATATGTCATACCATACCATCTCATTCTCAAGTCACACGTATACTAACACGTAGCAATCAAAATGTAACGTTAAAAGCTTACTACTCTCTCCACCCATTATTACCATACCCAAGTCTATCCACACCTTTTTCGAATGTCACTTTCTTACTGACCTCGAATTCTCTCCTCCCATCAATGAGTTTCCTTGTACTTAACACATACACAAAACCACAAAGATGCACACTGGTCATTCCTACATTATTCTTTAAAGTATAATCCCAAAAGTCCATTGCGCTCACAATAACCTTTTAGCCTTACTCCAAACCAATTAACACTTGCCTCACTATCACTTCTCGACTCACACTAATCCAATGTAGTCACACCTCAAATGATGCATAATTAGCTTTCAATCTCGAGGGCTATAGCTCTCATACAACGTGAACTCTTAATAATTAAGCCAACTCGTACCGCTCCAACAAGAAGCCACGAAACTAAGAATCCTCGAAGGCTACAACGATCCACAAAGTACCTCGTCAAATAGACCATCCTTGACGATAGCTACTTACGAACCACTCTACAACTCCAACAATAGCGACGACCTAAGGATCAAATCCCGAGCTAGATAAGGGTGAAGCACCTTACGGCTAGATGCCAAGGAATATGATTAGATAAATTTATCAAGGACAAGATTGATGTTAATACATCAAGAGCTTTTACAAAATCGAGAACGTGAATAGGTACGGAAAGGAATGGAAAATAATAGAAGATCGACATCTTAAAAGTCGGCTCAAAGGCAATAGAACTGAAGTAGCCACTAGAGGGAAACCTAAGGAATAGAATAACATAAGACCCAAATGACAAGACTAAAAGGTGATCGATAGTGTAATGATATAAAATTGATGAGTTATGATGAATAAGAAAGAAAAAATAGAAATGAAACGAATTACGTAAAAATATGACATAATAAATCTTTTGCAAGAAACTGCTCAACAACCACCAATTTGACAAAAGAAGTTTTTAATATGAAACGATGAAGGAAAATATAAATATTATTTAAGAGTTCACAAATGAAGGCATAAGACTCGTTTCCAACCAAGAACTCAAATTGGTTTCGTTATGAAGGAGAGACGAAAAGGTAATTCCCGAAAAGTTTGACAGATATAGAATATGATCAGAAGATACGATTGAAAGGAGAAGTCTTAAAGTTGAGTTTCAAAATGACAGCGATTTTAGAAAAATGAAGCTACTAAAATACCAAGTAGAATAAATAATATTCAAATGAACCAAATGCTCAAATTAGAAAACTTAATAAAAGAAGGTTTAGGATAACAAAGAGGTTTTGATCAAAAGTGGATGCAATAGATAAGTGTCAGTCATTTCAAATTTGATTGAGTAAAAAGCCACCAAAATGTACTGACGCGTCTAAAAAATGAATGGAAAAGTAAAACAATACTGATTAAAATTTTCCTCAACATAGTTACAAAATAAGAAAGTACAAGAAGGATAAACAAACCATTATAGCACAAATATACATAAATAGGTTTTGTTAATCGAATCGATCAAAACATTCTTGAAATAAAAGAGTTTAGAAATTATTTCAAAGACGATCTATTGAAAAGATGAGGATGAACATAATAAGAAATTTTATTGGGGAAAAAGAAACTCAAACTGTAATCACGAGCTGATAGTTTTAAAACAACTGTACAATAAGATCACGATTTAGAAGGATACACTAGGGACAAGTGTAGCTAGCAAGCTGAAAGAGGTCCCTACGAATACGGTAGGTGACTTAGATTAAGAGCTTCCGCTGCGTGCTCTGATGGTAGGACCATACATTCGCAATTCGGCTTTGAGTTTCTTGCTCTAGTGATCAATCTGCATTTAATCAAAGACTTTAAGAGTTAAATTTCTAGATATTTCAAAAGGTCAGATGAAAGAGAGATTTAAATTAGAATACTCAAATGATTAAATTCGTATAAACCAATAAATCAAAAAAAGAAATTAAGACAATAAATCATCAAGAGATAGATAAATTAAAATTCTCAAAGGAATTGAGCTGTCAAACAAATATTATTAAAAGCAAGCGTCATTAATAATAAAGGGAAATGCAAAAATACATTTGATAGGAAAAATAGGAGTATTAACATTCAATAAGAAAATAGAAGTATAGGGTATTTAATCTTAAAAGATGAGTTTTGAGGAAATCAAAGATGTCGGATAATAGCTAAGAATGTAATTATTAGAATAAAACATGTTGCAGTAAAGGAATAGGTTCAAAGAGAATGATTAAATCGAATGAAAAACCTTAACCAGTTATTTTGGAGATGAACAAGGAATATTTAAAGACATATCGAGTCAGTACACGGTCTCCCATGTCACCATTATAATTGTACCTGCATCCAAAGAAAACGTGTGGTCTAATGGTGGAGAACCTAAGTCCACCATTTCGACAACTACTCATACATATGCACAAATAACGTAGACCCCCTAATGTGTCTACCCCAACACTCTCACTCGGTGTTCTAAGTCAAATCCTACTCACTCGACTAAGAGAGTTGGGAGCGTATTCGCTCTGATACCAACTGTAACAACCCGGATTTTCCAACAAAATAAAATAAAGAAATAAAAAGGATTTATAAAATAAAAGAAAATAAAAGCGAGCCACGGTGGCGGAAACACCGTGGAATCCGGATCATTACTCACTAACCAACTAAACAACGATAAAAAGATAGGCCTTGAGGCCTAGAAGTGGGGAGTAAATACCCCTTACAAATCCAGCTCCAAAAATGAAAGTAAAATAATAATAATAAAACTAAACATCCTAACAAGTCTAGTCAAAAATCACTTCAAGGCTAGCTATAGGTCATCCTCACGGCATCCTCACTTGACAAACCCGATCCCGCGCGAACCTGCCACAAAGAATGTAACAGCCACAATCAGTAGGGAGTAACTAGGTGCTCCCCAGTCATATTTCAACGTAACCAAAATAGACAACAATACAACAAACAACCCAAAGGTATGGTAACCATAATGCAACCTCAAGCCAACTCATTAGCTACCAAACTCAACCAACTGTCACCCAACAACCTGTAAACATGTATAACCAATACAACTCGACAATAACTAGTCCACTGACATACAAGCTCAAACTGTCAACAACAAGATGACAGACAACAATCAACAACCTGCAAGGTAAGCACGGAGCACTGGGTGAAGCAACAAGAATCACCTCGGATGAAGCAACAAGAATCATCCAAACCCTATGGCGGAACAGCAACAAGAAGTTCCTCAAACTCATTAGTCTAAATTTGGCCAAATTCCACCGAGCAACAAGAACGGTGACGACATTATATAAACCATAGTCTCTAACCAACATGGTTGAGAACCCATAGTCGCTCTAACTAAGCAACAAGAATAGCCGAGGGGATCATGGGCGGTATCCGTCCACAAAAGACGTCGTAGCTCCTCACGCACGCGTGCGTAATAGCACTCGTACGCACACTCAACTCAAGCAATCAAACAAGTCAATTCAATAACCTGAATCAACTCACAATCAACAATAAACCAATCATCCTTTACTCAAAATCATCACAATGTCCATCATATACACAACTACAACATAATTGACCCCTTTTGTAAGCAATCTCAACACTAACCATAATCAACATGTTAAATACGGAGTAATAACCATAAGAACTCAAGAGTAGCCATAATAAACCATTATAATTCCCAAAGTTATCATCTTTCATCAACTTAATAACAATATAACCCAAATTCAAAGTAAACAAACATCCCAATTCATTCCATTAGACACAATAGTGTGAGACCGTCACAATTAAGACCAAAGACCATAATTTCATAGCACAACCAACCCAAAGATCATAGCTTTGCATACATAACAACAACCAATTCATCCTCAATCAATCATATGGTCTCACACAAGTTAAAATATGTCTAGGGCTACACCTAGTTACCTTTTCCAAACAAACCAAAGAAAAGCACAGTTTTCACCCCTTCTGTCTAGACGCGATAACAGACGATCCAGAGCTCCAAATGCAAAACTGAACGGTGAAAAGGTAGCACCAAGAGTCAGGAACATGCTGTCAAAATTTCGGCACAATCGGACGGTCGGATCTCCGGCGATCTTCCGTTTAGTGAACCTAGGTCAGAGAAATCCGAACTTGGGTTTTCTCTCCAATTCCCTCCTATTGATTAGGGCACACATAAATCATTCAATACACATAAAATAATACAAGATCAGAAAAATAAAGAGCTAAAAGGGATGCTATACCACGGGAATCGACTAAGGAAAGATTAGGGCTCAAAAGATGAGGAAAAAGATGAATAACAATGGAGTTTTGATGAGATCTTGAGAGAGTTTGAGGGAGAATTATGATGTGAGATGAGGGATGAGATGTGGGAGATGCAAAGCTGATCTTTTGGGAGCTAGGGTTAAGAGGGGATGAAATATAATGTCTTGAGCAAGAAGCAAACCCGAGAAAGCCCTAAAACCCAAACCCGAGCTGGGGGGTTCGGCTCGGCCCAGGGTGGACCGGTTCAAATTGACTCCTGAAAATTTGGCAGTTGCGACGGCGTCGAAAAAATCTGTGATTTAGCCTTTTGAATCACCTGAATCGGAGTTCGTATGAGGAAATTACACCGTTTTTAAGCTAATTACTCTGTTTTTAAGTTCTGACTACAGGGTAACTTAATCAACGCGACAAGTGAACTGATTTTCTTGAGCTGAAAATGAGAAAATCAAGAGAAATGAATCACGAATATGATTGAGACGAATAATTAATATTAGGAAAAGTCGGGGTGTTACATCTAGCTTGGTTGGACTGTCCACATGCCTTCCCAAGGTCAATCCTTGACCCTTGGATGCTACCTAAAGTGCATGGATAGGATGAGCTCACATGTCATTGTCTACTTTATGTTTTGTTGTTCTCTTTTCAAAAATTCAGCTTGTAAGGCCTTATGGCCGTTTTTTTATGTTGTTTTGTGGGGACTAATCTTAGCCCTTAGATCATCTTGTAATGTAAGGTTTAGATGAGGCCTTGGGTAATATATAAACCCATCCTCACACATTATAATTTTCAGAATTTGTTGAATGAAAAAAACCCTAGTTTTATTTGAGTGTTCTTCCTTCTCTCATTACTTTGTGTTTGAGATTTGTGAGAGATTAGTTTAGTGGCTTTGTGCTTAAACTAATCAAACTCTAAATCTATTACTTTGTGTGTAGATTTAGACACTATCTTTATGTTCTTTCTTTTAACAACAAAAATCAGAAAAAATACTTCAAAAAAATCATCACTTGGCCGAGTATTTCATCATTGTTTCAAGTTCGATTTTGTTCATCCTTTGAGTGAAACTTGTCCCATCAAGTTTCATTTCAAATTGGTCATCAAAGCCTAGGTTTGTTCTTGATTTTTGATTTTTACCTTATATTTTTCGGTTTTTCCCTTAGTAGTGTCGAGTTGTTCCTTTGTTTTCCTCCTTTAGTTTTTCGATTTTCTTCTTCCTTTTCCTTGTTTATTTTCCACAAAATTTCCACAAAAGATCTCACAAAAGTTTCACAAAATGGAAGGGGATAGAGGGGAAGATAAAAGGCTTTCCGATTTAGAAGAAAAGTTAACTCAACTCACCGGTAATTGTACTTTGATGATGAATGCTCTAAACACCCTCTTAGACCAAAATATTAATGAACCAAGAAGGGGTGGAGGGGGAAGAGGGCGTGGCCGTGGGATTGGAGGCCGTGGGAGAGGCCAACCACCTCCTCACATGGATGATCAATACTCGGATTCGGAGGAGTCCCTTGAGGCTCCCCCAAGAGACCATGACCGAGACATCAAAGTGGATATACCCGATTTTTATGGTAGCTTGAATCCCGAGGATCTCCTAGATTGGCTTAGGTCGGTCGAAAGGATATTTGAGTTTAAGGAGTACCCCGATAGGAAGTGTTTTAAGGTAGCCATCATGAAGTTTAAGGGTTACGCCTCCCTTTGGTATGAAAACCTTAAGAACCAAAGAAACCGAGAGGGAAAGGAACCCATTAGGTCGTGGGTCAAGCTCAAGAAAAAGCTCAAGGATAAGTTTGTCCCAAAAGACTACACCCAAGACATGTTCCTCAAACTAGCTCAACTCAAACAAGAGACACAACCCATTGAATCCTATCTTAGAGACTTTGAGCAACTCACTTTGCAATGTGAGATGAATGAGAAACCCGAACAAAAAATAGCTAGGTTTGTCGAGGGCCTAAACCCTAGGATTGCTAACCGAGTGAAGATGCAAAACTTGTGGTCATTCGATGAGGCCGTTACCATGGCCACACGTGTGGAAAGGCTAGAGAAGGGGAAAGGGGACTCGGCCAAAAACACCACCAAGGCCAACCCCATGTCGAGCCAAGGAGGGATCAAAATTGGTGAACCTAGCCCTACCATCAAGCCATCAAGTGTTGACAAGGGGAAGGGAATTGACTATGGCCCCAAGAGAACAATTCCTCTCAAGAAGTGCTACCAATGTCAAGGGTATGGTCATTTTGCTAAGGAGTGCCCTAGCAAGAGGACCTTGAACACAAGTGAGGTTGTGCATTGGGGAGACGATGAAGTGTTAGTTTGTGAGGAAGAAAAGAAAGAGGGAGTTGAGGGTGAGAGGGTGGCCGAAACAATTGTTCCCCCGGACTCGGGGTTGAGCTTGGTTACTTGGCGAGTAATGCACACTCAAGATTCAAGCGAAAGCATGGATCAAAGACACCAACTATTTCGAACCAAATGTACCATCATGGGGAGAGTGTGTAATCTCATTATCGATGGGGGAAGTTGTGTTAATGTTGCTTCTAAAACCCTCATTGATAAGCTTGCCTTGCCCACTTTGAAGCATCCTCATCCTTACAAGCTAAGATGGCTTAATCAAGGAGCCGAGGTAAAGGTTGATAAACAATGCAAAGTCTTGTTTTCCATTGGACAAGACTACAAAGATGAAGTTGTGTGTGAAGTATTGGACATGGATGCTTGTCATGTATTGCTTGGTAGGCCATGGGAGTATGAAAAGAATTCTTCCCACCATGGAAGAGACAACACCTACTCATTCAAGTATGGTGAAAAGCTTATTGTCTTAGCTCCCCTACCACCAATGATGGGTTGTAAATCCAATGCGTGCTTGTTTGAATCCTTCATTGAGCCGAAACCTAGCATGGAGATGAAGTTGGAGCCGAGCTTGAATGAGCTTGAGGACTTGAAGGGCCTTGAGCAGAGTAGAGAAGAGCAAGGGGAAGAGATGAACTTGGAATGTGAGGGAAGCCCTAGCATGATAAGGAGGGTTCTAGGAGAGGAGCAACAAGAAGGAGATACATCAATCAACCATGAAACAACCAATGTGAACAATGAGAGGGCAAAAATCGATGGCCTAGGAAGGTCAAATGGATCTTTAAGATGGAGAATCATTGAAGGGCTCGATCATGAGCAAGAATGGATGGATGGCATGGTTATGAGTCGTGGGCTCAAAGAAATGCTCGAGGAAGAATGTGTGGTCAAACAAACCGTGACCAAGGAAGAAAACATGATCAATTCTTCGAGCCAAAGCAAAGGGGTCCAACCGCTTCTACAAACTCTAGCTAAGTGGTGCCCATGGAAGACTAAAACCGTGAAGACCAAGATCGAGCAAAGATTGAGCCGAGAATCAAGCTTGAAATCGAGCAAGGGAGGAAGCAAGAGGATCTCCAAGGACTTGAGGACAAGTCCTTTCCAAGGAGAGGAGATTGGACCAAAAATGGTCAAGGCGGTCAAGGGTGAAATCGAGGGAGACCATGGGTTAGGGCCATGGGCTCAAACCCAAGCCTAGGCCATGGGTCAAGGGATCACTAAGGGCTAAGTAAAGTCAATTCTATGGTCAAATCAAGCCAACCTTAGTGATCAAGGAGAGTCAAGAGGAAGTCAAGGTGGAGAGCAACCTAAAGTCAAAGATTATGCTATTTTTGAATGTGGTCAAAGTGGGTGCACCCATGTGAGTTAACCCTCCAATAAAAGGACTCACATGGTTCACAAAGCTAGCTCAAGGAGGTCCCAAGGGAGCCGGCCCAACAAGTCCCAACAAACAAATCACATTGTTTTATGTTTAAGTCATTTTCATACATGTCGCTTTCTCTACTTTTTACTTTATGCTTTAGTGTAAAGGAGACAATATAATCCCTTGTATCTAGCTTGGTTGGACCGTCCACATGCCTTCCCAAGGTCAATCCTTGACCCTTGGATGCTACCTAAAGTGCATGGATAGGATGAGCTCACATGTCATTGTCTACTTTAAGTTTTGTTGTTCTCTTTCAAAAATTCAGCTTGTAAGGCCTTATGGCCGTTTTTTTATGTTGTTTTGTGGGGACTAATCTTAGCCCTTAGATCATCTTGTAATGTAAGGTTTAGATGAGGCCTTGGGTAATATATAAACCCATCCTCACACATTATAATTTTCAGAATTTGTTGAATGAAAAAAACCCTAGTTTTATTTGAGTGTTCTTCCTTCTCTCATTACTTTGTGTTTGAGATTTGTGAGAGATTAGTTTAGTGGCTTTGTGCTTAAACTAATCAAACTCTAAATCTATTACTTTGTGTGTAGATTTAGACACTATCTTTATGTTCTTTCTTTTAACAACAAAAATCAGAAAAAATACTTCAAAAAAATCATCACTTGGCCGAGTATTTCATCATTGTTTCAAGTTCGATTTTGTTCATCCTTTGAGTGAAACTTGTCCCATCAAGTTTCATTTCACTGTCCTAACCTTACAAAGATCAATTTCCTTCATTTCCACATTATCTCTAATAACGTGGTATTTCCTCAAAACGTGTCTAGACTTGTTACTAGACTTGGGCTCTTTTGCTTGGAAAATAGCCCCACTATTATCACAATATATAGTGATTGGATCCACGGCACTAGGGACTACTTTTGTTCCATCCAAGAATTGCCGAATCCACACAGCTTCTTTAGCAGCTTCAGATGCTTCCGTTGTAGAATCCGCAGTGACACTCTGTTTGAATCTCTTCCAACAAACAGCTCCTCCATTCAACATAAAGACATAGCCGGATTGGGATTTCAGATCATCCCCATCGGTTTGGAAACTTGCATCCATGTAACCCTTTACACGTAGCTCAAGTTCTCCTCCAAACACTAGAAACGAATCCTTAGTTCTTCTCAAGTACTTAAGGATGTTCTTTACAGCTATCCAGTGACTCTCACCGGGATTAGCTTGATACCGGCTCGTCATGCTCAAAGCGAAAGCAACATCGGGACGAGTGCACATCATAGAATACATGATTGATCCTACAGCGGAAGCATAAGGGATCAATTTCATGCGTTCAATTTCCGCAGGAGTCGTAGGACATTGAGATTTCTTCAACGTTATTCCTACACTCATCGGAAGAAAGCCTCTCTTGGAGTCTTTCATATTGAACCTATCAAGAATCTTATCGATATAAGTTTCTTGACTTAATGCTAGTATCCTTTTAGATCTATCTCTATAGATCCGGATACCCAAGATGCGTTGTGCCTCTCCTAAGTCCTTCATTTGGAAATGGTTTTCCAATTCCACCTTTACCGAATTCAGACTTGGAATATCATTTCCAATCAGTAGTATGTCATCCACATACAAAACAAGGAAGGTTACTTTGCTCCCACTAAATTTCATGTATAAACAAGGTTCCTCGGTACTACGAGCGAATCCCTTTTGTTTGATAACATGATCGAATCTATGATTCCAACTCCTTGATGCTTGCTTAAGACCATAAATGGATCTCTTAAGCTTGCATACTTTCTTAGGGTTGGATGTATCTATAAAACCTTCAGGTTGTGTCATATACACTTCCTCTTCTAGAATCTCATTCAAGAAGGCGGTTTTTACATCCATTTGCCATATCTCATAGTCATGAAATGCGGCAACCGCTAAGATTATCCTTATGGATCGAAGCATAGCAACCGGTGCAAAGGTTTCATCATAATGAATACCTTGGACTTGTGAAAAGCCCTTTGCCACCAATCTAGCTTTGTAAACATCTATATGTTTATCTATGCCGAGTTTGATTTTGAATATCCATTTACACTGAAGGGGTCTCACTCCTTCAGGTAAATCTACCAAGTCCCAAACTTGGTTCTCGTACATAGAATCCATTTCGGATTTCATGGCCTCAAGCCATTAGTCGGAGTTGGGGCTACTAATATCCGCCTTGTAGGTTGAGGGTTCGTTGCTTTCGAATAACAACAAATCACCCTCCTCCTCGATGTTACCGAGGTAACGGTCAGGTTGATGACTAATTCTTCCTAACCTCCTAGGGATTATAACCGTGTCAGAAGACGCGGGAACGGTTTCGTCATTTTCTGTCTCGGTTTGTGGCTCTTGAACTTCATCAAGTTCTAATTTTCTCCCTCTCTGTTTCTTAGAAATATATTCATTTTCTAGAAAAATAGCATCACGAGCCACAAACACTTTGTTCTCGTTAGGGTTGTAGAAGTAATAACCACAGGTTTCCTTAGGATAACCTACAAAAAGACATTTGTCAGACCTTGGTGCGAGTTTACCGTCAGTTTTATTCTTGACGAATGCCTCACAACCCCAGATTCTCATGAATGACAAATAGGGAACCGTTCCCGTCCATATCTCATATGGAGTCTTATTAGCTGCTTTAGTCGGACTTCGATTTAGTGAGAAAACAGCAGATAACAGTGCAAAGCCCCAAAATGATCCAGGAAGCTCACTTTGACTCATCATAGACCGAACCATGTCTAGCAAAGTTCGGTTTCTCCTTTCTGCAACACCATTCAACTGTGGTGTGCCCGGAGGAGTCCATTGTGATATTATACCACAATTCTTAAGATGTGAATCAAATTCATTACTTAGATATTCGCCACCACGATCCGATCGTAGTGCTTTTATCCTTTTGTTTAATTGGTTCTCAACCTCATTTTGAAATTCTTTAAATTTCTCAAAAGCATCACTTTTATGCCTTATTAAGTAGACATAACCATATCTACTTAAGTCATCGGTAAAAGTAATGAAGTAATGATATCCTCCTCTAGCGGTGATGTTTAATGGACCACACACATCGGTATGTATGAGTCCTAAAACCTCACTTGCTCGTGTCCCTTTACCGCTAAAGGGTTGACGAGTCATCTTGCCTAAGAGGCAAGACTCGCATGTACCATATGATTCGTAATCAAATGGTTTGAGAACCTTGGTCTCAACAAGTCTCTTTATGCGTCTATCGTTTATGTGACCTAAACGACAATGCCAAAGGTAGGATTTGTTTGATTCATTCATTTTGAGCCTCTTGTTCTCGACATGATAAACATCACTGGCATCATTTAAAACATAGATACCTCCAATTGAAATAGCTTCACCATAAACTATTTCATTAAATGAAAAAGTACAACGGTTGTTCTTAATCACAAAACAAAAGCCTTCCGCATCTAACACGGAGACGGAGATAATGTTTTTCGTTAGAGTTGGTACAAAATAACAGTTATTTAAATGCAACTCTGGAGTGAAACTAGGAGGATCAAGTTTCACTCAAGAGAGGAACACAAATCGATCCTTGAAACCCTTGAAAATCTCGGCCCTTTTGTGTATTTTTTGTGAAGTATTTTCTGAAATTTTGTAAACAAGGAAAATAAAAAGGATAGTAACTAAATCTACACACTAAGTAATAGATTTAGGTTGTGATTAGTTTACGCACAAAGCCACTAAACTAACCTTCCACTAACTCACACACTAAGTAATGAGAAAATGAAGAAACTCAAGCAAACAACTAGGGTTTTCTTTTTATCATTCAAATCTGAAAAATTATGTTGTGTGAGGTTGGGTTTATATACTACCCAAGGCCTCATCTCAACCATTCATTACAAGATGATCTAAGGGCTCTCAAAGACCCCAAATACTACTAAAAAAAACCGGCCCCTAAGCTCACATGTGAGCTGAAAAATTCAAAAGAAAACAACAAACAACAAAGCATAAAGGTGATAGTGACACTTGAGCTCATCCTCTCCCTTCTTTGTTGATGATCATCCAAGGGCCCTTGTGAGAGCCTTGGGGTGGGTTTGGACGGTCCAAGTGACCAACTTTCAAGGGTTTATATTGTCTCTTACATTAAAGCATAAAGTAAAAGTAAAGAAAGCGACATGTATGAAAATGACATGAAATATAAAAAACAATGTGATGATCTTTGGTGACTTGATTTAGACCGGCCCCTTGACCTCCATGAGCTAGCTTGATGAACCATGTGAGCCCATTTTATTGGAGGGTTGACTCACATGGGTGTACCATAGTTGACCACATCTCAAAAATAGCATAATCTTGACTTTTGTTGCTCTCCAACTTTGACTTCCTCTTGACCTTGCTTGATCACTAAGGTTGGCTTGATTTGACCATAGAGTTGACTTTATTTAGCCCTTAGTGACCCTCTTGACCACGGCCTAAGCTTGGGTTCGAGCCCATGGGTCCAACCCATGGTCTCCCTCGACTTCACCCTTGACCACCTTGGCCAATTTTGGTCCAAACTCTAAACCACTAGCAAGAGCGAGTACAAAAGTTCCCACGGAAACGGCCGCTACTCTAGCTCCATTGCCCATGCGGAGATCTACATCACCCTTGGCTAGAGCTCGCACGTTTCTCATCCCCTGCAAATGATTACAAAGGTGAGATCCACATCCGGTATCCAATACCCATGTAGAAATGCAAGCATGATTGATGTCTATCATATAGAGATTAGAAGGAAGAATACCTTTGGATGTCGCATATCCATCTTTCAAGTCCTTCTTATACTTGGGACAATTGCGCTTCCAATGACCCACTTCATTGCAATATTTGCAAGTGTCATTGAGAGGTTTTCCCTTGTTGATCTTGGGCTTAGGCTTATGTGGAACACCTTCCACAATAGCCTTGCCCTTACCCTTGCCTTTGATGGATGGCACTTTCTTGGCCACCTTCCCCTTCTTGACTCCTAGGTTCATGTTCTTCATTTTGATGGAGAGAATGGAGCGAAACTTATAGGGTTAAGTTTACTCAAAACAACAAGCAAAATCGACTTGAAAAACAAAGAAAACACACGGCTGAAAATGTGAAGTTTTTGATGTGTTTTTGTGTTTAAATTTTCTGAAATGTAAACAAACTAAAATAAAAGAAAGATAGTCTTCTTCCTAGCACTTAGCCAAGGATAGAAGGGTTGCGTAATTAAGCACAAAGCCACTAATTAACTCGAAAATACATTCAAGCACTAAGCATTGAACTAGAGAAGAGTAGAAACTCAACTTAGGGTTTTTTCATTCAAGGCAAATATGAAAAATACAATGTGTTTGGAGGGTTTATATATTACCCTAAGACACATCTCAACCCTACAATCTAAAGTTGATCTAAGGGCTCAAAGAGCTCCTCAAACAACAACAACAACAAAACGGCTCAATGAGCCTTACAAATCTGAAAATTAAATCAACCTAACTCCTAAAGTAGATGGTGACCTCCAAGACCATCCACACCTTGCATTGGGTCTTATTCATCCAAGGGTCTAGATCACACCTTGGAGCACAAGTTGTGTGATGTTTAAGGACTTTCAAATCTGATTTCTAAGCACCATACATCATAAACTAAAAGTGAAAATGACATAAAGTAAATAAGATAAAGACATAAAGCATAAAGGTGAAGCTTGAAAGGGACTTGTTTCAAAATAGTGTATCATGTGAGGGTTTTGGGTCAGCCGAGATTTAGCCTCCTTGTGGCTGACCTTTTTGATCCATGTTGGGTCTTATTTTATTGGAGGACTAACCCACATGGGTGCACCCAAGTGATCACACTCAAAAATAGCTCATTTGTTGACCTTTTGTTGCTCTCCTTCTTGAATCCCCCTTGACTACTTTAGGTCCACTAAGCTTGGCTAAATTGACCACTTGATTAGCTTGACTTTGCACTTAGATGGACCCTAGGTCCAAGGCCTAACCTAGGGTTTGAGTCCAAGGACCCAAACCATGGTCTAGCTCCAAACCACCTTTGCTTGACTTGACCATTCTTGGTTCAATCTCCTCTCCTTGGAAAGGATTTGCCCTCAAATCCTTGGAGATCCTCTTACTTCCCTCAAGACTTGATTTCTTGCTTGAGTCTCGACTTAGTCCTCGGTCAATTTTGGCTCTCATGACTCTAGGCTTCCAAGGACTCCACTTGATCAAGGTTTGGAGAAGAGGTTGGACCCCCTTGTTTTGGCTCGTGTTAGTGGCCTTCTTTCCCTCCTTGCCCACGGTTTTTTTTGACCACAAACTCTTCCTCGAGCACACCTTTGAGCCCAAGGCTTGTAGCCATGCTATCCTTCCACTCTTGTTCATGATTGATTCTTCCTTTGAATTCCCAATTCTTGAAACCTCTTGAACCTTTGCATTCTTCTTGACTTGGACCCTTGTTGGCTTCATGACTTGATTCGTAGACCATGATGAGTGGTGCCCCATGAGCCCCATGACCAACCTTGGGCTCCATGGCTCTAGACTTCCAAGAATACCACTTGCTTAGAGATTGAATGAGGGATTGATTCTTGTAGACTCGGTGGAGTGAAACCTATGGGGTTTGATTTCACTCAAGGGAACAACAAAAATCGAACTTGTAAAGGATTTGAAAATCTCGGCCAAGTGATGTTTTTTGTGATAAATTTTCTGATTTTTGATAGTAAAAGCAAAACATAAAAGGATAGGCTAAATCTAAGCACAAAGCAATAGATTTAGGGTTTGATTAATCAAGCACTAAGCCACTAATTAATCATAAACTCACTAACTCAAGCACTAAGCTAAGAGAAAATGAAAAGCTCTCAAATTAGGGTTTTTTTCATTCAACTTCAAATCTGAAAATTACATTGTAGGAGAGAGGGTTTATATAATACCCTTGCTATCATCTAAGCCCTACAATCTAAGCTTGATCTAATGGCCATAAAGGCTCCTTACAACTCAGCCGAATTTATGGTCTTTGAGGACCTTACAATTTGAAAATAAATCAACCTAATACATAAAGTAGATGGTGACCTCCAAGAGCATCCACACCTTACATTGACTCTTATTCATCCAAGGGCCTAGATTGCACCTTGGAGCACAAGTTGTATGATGTTTTAGGTATACCAAATCTGATTTCTAATTACAAAACAACATAAACTTAAAAGGTGAAAAGGACATAAAGAAAAGGAAGATAAAGACATAAAGCATAAAGGTGAAACTTGAAAGCGACTTGTTTCAAAATTGTGTAGCATTTGAGGACTTGGGTCAGCCGAGATTTGGCCCCCTTATGGCTGAACTTTGAACCATGTTGGGTCTTGTTTTATTGGAGGACTTAACCCACATGGTGCACCAAAATGGATAAGCTCATTTTTGCTCATTTTGAGGCTTGGGCTTACTTGGGTCCTATGGCTCGAGCCATGGCTTAATTTGTGACCATTAGGGTCAAACCAAGTGAAATGTATAAAAGAAGAACAAAGGAAATCAGCCCACACAAGGAAAGCAACAACCTAGGCCATGAACCATGAAGCTCATTTTGACATGTCGGTAGATATTGTAACATAACTCCCAATCTACTCATCCAATTGAGGTGAAACCACTTGCATATGAACGCTAGCTCAAAGAGCTTTCATTTGACATATGGTTGGCTATCTGGTTCAAAGGGAGCTGAGAGTTATGACTTCTACAAGTCAGGGGTCAGATTGTGAAAACTCAGTCCAAAGGAGGATTCGACATGTCCGTACTAAAAGTTGCATATCTTGAGCTCTACGCAATAGTTTTGGGTGATTCTTTTTGCATTGGATAGCCAACTCAAATACCATTCCAATGACATATCATTGGCCTTCTAATTCAACGTGAGCATGAAATGGTGAAGCGTACAAGTCACTTCAATCTCTGGAAATCCGGTTAGAAACTGTTTTGGGGTTAATGAGCAATGCACTTGTCCTACCTTCTCCTCCTTGGGTGAGCTCACTTGGGGACCAATTGTAAGTCTTCCCATGAGCCTAGGGCTCACATGGGACGTGCTAAATGCAAAGAGGGCCAAGGAGATCAGCTGAAATTCAAACAACAAGTCACACATTATCTTGTGAAGCATGTCCCTTTCAATTGTATTACTTTATGCTTTATGTCTTTATCTACTTTTCTTTATGTCACTTTCATCTTTTAGTTTGTAGTATAAGTTAGTTGGATCAGAATTTTTGGAGCTCCTTGACCCTTGGATGAAAGAACAAAGGAAGGGAGGAGATGCATCCAAAGGTCGCCATCTAATTTATAAGTTTGTTGTTTTAATTTCAGCTTTTGTAAGGTCTTTTAAGACCAATATTTCGGCTGACTTGGGGACCCTCTTAAGGCCCTTAGATCAAGCTTGAATTGTAGGGTGTAGATTAGAGATTGGGTATTATATAAACCCTCTCTCTCACAATGTAATTTTCAGATTTGTTGAATGAGATAAAAACCCTAGTTTGAGAGCTTTTCATTTTCTCTTAGCTTAGTGCTTGAGTTAGTGAGTTTATGATTAATTAGTGGCTAAGTGCTTGATTAATCAAACCCTAAATCTATTACTTTGTGCTTAGATTTAGCCTATCCATTTATGCTTTTCTTTTACTTACAAAAAAAATCAGAAAATTTATCACAAAAACATCACTTTGGCCGAAAATTTTCAAGGGTTTACAAGTTTGATTTTTGTTGTCTTCTTGAGTGAAATCAAACCCCATAGGTTTCACTCCAAATTGGTTGTCAAAGCTTTGGTTAGAAAACACAAGATCCACCCTTGTGTTAGTGTCGGTTTCGGTTCATACATCCAAAGGTTCAAACTTTTCTTACATTTTCAGTTTTGTTTCCTAGAGTTACAATGGGTTTTTCTTTTCCTTTTTGTTCCACATCTTTTTCCTATGGTTATTCACATGAAACCCCTAGAGTTGAGTCGGTTTTTGAGTCCATGGAGAGAGTTGGGAAGGAGTTAGAAGCCAAGGTGGCTAAAATGAGAGGAAAGGCTGTCAATTTTCGTGTGGGTAATGGGATGAACGTTTTGTTTGAGCCTCCTACTAAAACACCACCCTATGAGCCACCAAAAAGAGTCAAAGTTGTTGAGCCAACCACTTCTCCTAAACCACTAACCCTAGACCAAAGGGAGGCGATTGACCCTAGCCACAAAAAAACCATCACCCTCAAAAAATGTTGTCAATGTCAAGGATATGGTCACAATGCCAAGGAATGTCCCACAAAGAATACCTTGAACTCGTGTGAGATTGTTCCTTGGGGGGGAGATGAGATCCTTGTTTGTAAGGACGAGGAAAATAAGGAACTTGCTAGTGAGGATGGAGAGGATGAGAAACAAAATGAAATTGAGGTGGAGGTTGAGTCGTATGATTTGGTCATGGGTGGAGGGAGCACTACCCAAGATGCTCCTAAGACTCAAAGTGAGGAACTAGCCTTGCCTTCACAAAAACATCCTAAACCTCTCAAGCTAAGTTGGTTATGTAACACCCCGTGTTATTTTAACACAATTTGATAAAAGAATTTAATTCCTTAAATTAAATTCATCCTTTTTCCATATAATAAAAATGCGACTGAATTTTTTTCGCCAAATAATAATAAATTTTCCTAAGTACCAAATTAAAAATTTTGAAAAATAAAGTTTGTTCTATTATCTTCAGAATTGAAAAAGAAATACATTTCAAAATTTTATAAAAATGAACACTTATACTTTTCCCGTCTCTGAAATTCGGGTCAACAATTTCAAACACGCAAATCAAAAATCAAATATCTTATCCTCTTCCATTTTGGAAAAGCAAACTTCACATCTAACTTTTAATAAAAATATAATCATTTTGATTTTTATTTATAAATCATATTATATTAATATCTAATTACTATTTCATTTTCATTAAACTAGCTTTCTTCTAAATTGTCGATATTTGAAGTCACACCTAATTTAAATTGATTAACTTTTTGACGTTTGAATATAAATCTTTAAATCTATAACATTCAACGAAAAAAATAAGGAATTCGATCTAGGAAATTTTTATTCAAAATTTCGAGGATTAGGATCTGATTTTTTTGTTTTAATACCCTTTCGAAAATTATTTTTATTTTTATTTCCGATTTTATTTCAAAACACTATTTTAGGGTCGTATCTTTTATTTCGAGACTTTTCGTGTTCGCGCAAATCGAAAATTTCAAAAACGAAAATCGAGCCGATTTTCTTTGAGTTGGTCGACCTACTTGGTCAAACTTGACCAAATTTTATCCTCTTCCATTTTTTCTTTTCTTACACAAGTCTTACACATTATATTTTTCATCATCACTTTTATTTTATTTTATATTTAAATTTAAAGTTTATATTTCTAATAAAAATATAAATACAAATTCAATACTACTACTTTAATATTACCATTTTCATTTCCGTCACTTTTAAAATTTTTCTAAAGTAGTAAATAAAATATTTTAGTCTTAAATTTATAAAATGAATACTTTTCAGAAAATCGTCAAAACAGCACTTTTTAACTTTTATCGCTTTTGACGCCCGACTTTTTAAAACTGATTAATTTCGTGAAAAACATTTTAAAACATCAAAAAGACATTTTTAATGCCAAATAGTAAGTTGGACTTAAATGGATGGTGATGATGTTGATGATGCTTAAATTGTTTTAATAAAACATTAAATTCTAATTAAAACCAAACTTATACTACACCTTTACTTGACCTAATTAATTACTAACACTTTCTCATTAAATTCACAAGAGCAAAATCACTTCCTTTGCCTCATGAATGTCGTGCCTTGCTCCTCCTTTTCTCCCATTTTATTTCTTTCTTTTTTCTTCCATTTTATTACAAAAACCTCTAAAATAAAAACCTTAATAATATTACTAATAATTCCTAAGTAATCTAGTTAATTAGTGGGTATATTAGGAGCTAATTTCTTGGGTAATATGGGTGAAGAAAATCCGATCTAAAATTTATTTTAGATCCCCGACGATTAACATCCTAATTAAGGTGACTAGCTATATCTTGTATTAGTCTCTTTTAAAATTAATTTGATTTTTATTATAAGTTTTATGAGTATGATTTTTATGTTGAAAAATGTTAAACATCATTTTTGTGCACTTATATGTTATGTGTTGTATAAATAATGATAATAGATAAATATTGTTTAAAATAGTTAAGTTGTAGTTTTATGAATTCATGTTTAGTTTAATTATTTTTGAGTACTTTAAATTATTGTTCATGTTGTTTTTAAGCTTATATGAGTTTTAGTTATGTTATAATCATATATAAAAATATTGTGAAATATTAACTATGAATTTAAAGTGATTAAAAATCAAAAATAAAAATTGTATGTTCATGTTTATTTCACTCGACATTTCCCATTTTTTTTATGTAATTTTCACTTTTAATTTTTGTAAATAATATGTTAGAATAAGTTAATTAAAATAGATGTGTTCATGTGAAAAAAATTAAATTAGGAAAATAAAATATAAGTTGTTAAAATCAAAAAAAAGGTGTTCTTGAGCTAGTTTATGTGTTCTTGAAATCTTCAAGTTGATGTTCATGTGTGTTCTTCATTTTTACTCTCTTTGATTTTGTTTTAGTTTATGTTTGTTATTATTTTGTGTTTATGTTTGGTTATTGTTTTTATACATTGTTAGTATTATGTTATAAATAACTTAAAACATTATAAATCATTTGGATTAAAAAGTTAGAAAATTAAAGTGTTGAAAAACACTATTCATAAATATAAATGAAATTTTTAGTAAATTTCATTTTAGTTTAAATCGTTTTAGTATAATTAGAATAATTAAATTATAAAGACTTTAAGCTAAAAACCGTTAAAATCAAAAAAATGAAATTTAGGACACCATGTGTGTTAGCCACGGCATTCCTATACTTTTTAGGGTTAAAATTGTTTTTATCACTTTTTAGTTTAATTGTTAAAATAATTTAATTAGTAGTTAATAAATTGAATTAAGAAATTAAAAGAAATAAATCAATTTTGACATGTATATTGTTTTACACGACATTTTCATTTTTTTTTTGTTGACTAAATTTGACCAAAATGAAATTATCATTAAGTCACTAAAGTTAAATAGTAATTAGAATTGAATTTTTATATAAATTGTTTTAGTTATAAATAAAATACGATAAACCGATAAAAATATGTAACCGTTATAAAAATGAACTAAATCATGTGATACTACCTTTGCTATTGGATTATTGAATTTGGACATACGGACTATAAATGAATCATCCACGATACTATCACTAACTTAAATAAATAGACGACTAAATTTAACTGAGTCTTATTTTAAAATGAATATCATTATCACTTTTTACAAATTGAACTTAACATTTTTAAAACTTGAATTTTAAAATAAATATTATTATCACTTTTTACAAAACGAACTTAACGTTTTTAAAACTAAACTGATAAAATATTTTCAAAAATCGCCTAAGTACAAAACGAACTTAACGTTTTTGAAACTAGAATTTATACTTAGAAAATAAAAAGATTTAGTATAAATACACAAAATATCTTAAGTATAAATACCTAAAATATCTTAAGTATAAATACCTAAAATATCTTAAGTATAAAAATACGTATAAAATACGAAGTATAAAAATACGAATACGTATAAATACGATGAATAGTAAATACAATGAATAGTAAATACAATGAATAGTAAAATACGATGAATAGTAAAATACGGTGAATAGTAAAATACGATGAATAGTGAAAAGTGAATAGTAAAATATTGAAAATAATTGAAAATTTTACTAAGTATAGAAAATTGAAAATGAATAAGTAAATGACTTAAAATGTTTGAAAAACACTTAAATAAAATTGGACATACTAATCAACGTTTCAATTTAAAATCTTAAAAATGTTAAATAATTAACAACACTTCAAATAATAAACGAATGTGTTATGTGATCATATGAAACCTACCATTCAAATAAAACGTTTGACGATGAGACTAGGAGAGTCTAGAAACATGTGATATGTAATATCAAATAAATAATAAATCATGAGTATGTTTAAATAAAAGGTCAAGCTTGGGCCTCAGATAAGGGAACGTCAATCGTGAGTGAAGTGGGGTTTAAGATAGTCTTGTCGCGGTCCCATTGCCGGACAAGATAATTGAATATATATGCCATGGTTTTTGCCACAGGCTTTAGGAAATGGTCGTTTTATCTGGAGTTAAGGTGCTCTACGAATAGCGTGGCCCATTCTTAACGTGGATACTAATGTACATGTACTAGACTAGGGTTTAATTCACTCTATTTCGCTAAAGTTATCAGGGCCACCGTAACATTATGTGCATATGCGCTTTACGGTTCTGTCTCCTTGCCGTGTTTCGTCTTTATTGGACGCGACACTTGCATTCGTTCTTGCCACATGTAAAGATCACTTGACGAGATTGTATCTGAAGTTCGAATCATTTCGAACACTAGAGGATGAGATGCAAGTATTATAGTATTCGGCGTGGTTTACGAGTCGAGTAAGCCTCTGCACTATGGAAGTGAGATGCAATCGATCAGAGTACAAAGGCCTACTCAGTGGTCAGGCTCGTAAGCAGTATGTGTTGTGTGTTGTTTGATTAAATGAGAACGAGTGTGTACCATCTTCGAAAATTAAAGACCACAAGTTTCTGAAGTGAATCGAGTCTGCATGATGAGAATAATACGATACGTATGTATGTATGCGATCTGATATCGCTTTGTAATCTTGCTGATATGTTGTGATACTATGGTTGTGATATTATATGTTATTTGTTTTCATAACTGAATATCATGCTTATATGATTTATCGCTTTAACCGCATGCTTATTATGACATATATGTCTTTACATGCTAATTGTATTAAGCATGTTTATGTTTTATCATAATGTTATGTTTATAAAGCGATAATATTAAACCAAAGTAATTGAAATCGAGGGTAAGTATGAGCATAGCTAGTCACTGTCCGCTCAGCGGGCATCCCCCCATAGTTTATTGTGCAGGACGATTGTGGACCAGGAGCTGGATTTTGGATGGGGCCACGAGACGTTTTTACGCTTTGCTTTTGTTACTTTTGAGAGATATGTAATATATATAACGCTACTCCTTTTAATTTCCGTACTTAGAGTTGTTTTTAATCAACTCTTGCACGATGTTTGTAACATTTGGGCTTTTATGTATAGTTAATGACGCTGGTTTAAGACTTAATTAATTTCCGCCTTAGTAATTAAAGTCGACTAAAAACCAGGTTATTCTGATTAAGTATCGAGTCGCTCATGACCGTGAGTAACTTAATAGTTATTTCATCTAGCGAGAGACACCTGGGCTAGACATTCATATCGTATGTCAGGCATAGACTTATAGGATCAAATAATGAATTAGATTTTTCTTTTATTAGATCACTTAAATAATAAATTGAAATCGCTTTAAAGTGTGAGGATGGGTAGAAACCTTAAGGACGACCATTAGGTTAAGGACTTTTTAATAACGAACTACTGCCCTCAAAATAAAATACACTAACTCTCGTATGCTTGCTACTTGCTGATGTGACTAACTAAAACTAACAACTATCCTCGGATATAAAATCTAAGTAACAAACTTAATACTCGAAGATCGAAGCCTTTGATCGTATACATGACGACAAGACCTAAAACGCAACTAATGGACGCATCAAGGACCTTACAACTGATAAGACGTTCAACACCTCGAAGAACCCTGTCGCGGAGAAGATTTCTACAACTTCATCTAATTATTCTCTTTAACTAAAATTTTTATTTAGTTCTCTTTTAAAAATTTTAACCTATTTAACCTTTTCTTTTAACTCTCTAATGTCCTAAATCTAAAATTCCTAATAACTACCTTTCAAATGAACTTTCATTCCTCTTCCTTAATCTCGCAAAATGATTTCATTTTTGCTTGTCAATCCCTTAAATTTCTTTTAAATTATTCTCAAAAACCTTCAAACTTTATTACATTTCAATCTCCTAAACTTACTATCTCTTTCAAATTTAAAGATCTTCGAAAATTTTATAATTCCTACTTATCTTCTAAAATTAATTTTCATGTTTCCCTTTGAAAATATCTTTAAATCTTATTCAATTAATCCTTAAAATTTTATTTCGTAACTTTAAATATCTTTGAAATTATTTTGTTTTAAATCATATATTCCTTACCTTATATAGTATCGAATTTAATCATTTTCAAAATTTTCAACTTATCAATACCTTTTCTAAATTCCCAACCCTTAAAATGAATTTTTCTCTTTTCTCTTGAATTTGATAAATATGTTTAAAATTTTCTTAAGGGGGTAGGACAAAATATGATGATTTAAAATCTTTGATTAAAGTTATTTAAAATCTTTATTTCAACCAACTTTAAACTATATACTTAATTTCAAATAAAATTATAATTTGTTTTATTTTAAAACCCTTATAATTTTAATTTAAATTAATTCCGTACAAGACTTCTAGGCCCCACCTTTTTGAAAATCCCTTTAAAATCGATTTCAGAAATGACAATCTTACAATATTTTTATAATACTTCAAAACGTCCCATTTGTAAATATAAAATGTTTATATCCTTCAACTTTAAACACTCTATCTAACTTCTTAAAATAATTCGGAAATTCAAACTTTTTGAAAAGTCTTATTCTACCAAAATAGATTATCATTATCAAAGCTTGTAAGATCTTGGTATTCTCTCTAACTGTCTTGCACAACTTCGAGCAGTTATCCACTCTATTCAAGTTTCGGGACGAAACTTTTCTTAAGGGGGTAGGTTTGTAACACCCCGTGTTATTTTAACACAATTTGATAAAAGAATTTAATTCCTTAAATTAAATTCATCCTTTTTCCATATAATAAAAATGCGACTGAATTTTTTTCGTCAAATAATAATAAATTTTCCTAAGTACCAAATTAAAAATTTTGAAAAATAAAGTTTGTTCTATTATCTTCAGAATTGAAAAAGAAATACATTTCAAAATTTTATAAAAATGAACACTTATACTTTTCCCGTCTCTGAAATTCGGGTCAACAATTTCAAACACGCAAATCAAAAATCAAATATCTTATCCTCTTCCATTTTGGAAAAGCAAACTTCACATCTAACTTTTAATAAAAATATAATCATTTTGATTTTTATTTATAAATCATATTATATTAATATCTAATTACTATTTCATTTTTATTAAACTAGCTTTCTTCTAAATTGTCGATATTTGAAGTCACACCTAATTTAAATTGATTAACTTTTTGACGTTTGAATATAAATCTTTAAATCTATAACATTCAACGAAAAAAATAAGGAATTCGATCTAGGAAATTTTTATTCAAAATTTCGAGGATTAGGATCCGATTTTTTTGTTTTAATACCCTTTCGAAAATTATTTTTATTTTTATTTCCGATTTTATTTCAAAAAACTATTTTAGGGTCGTATCTTTTATTTCGAGACTTTTCGTGTTCGCGCAAATCGAAAATTTCAAAAACGAAAATCGAGCCGATTTTCTTTGAGTTGGTCGACCTACTTGGTCAAACTTGACCAAATTTTATCCTCTTCCATTTTTTCTTTTCTTACACAAGACTTACACATTATATTTTTCATCATCACTTTTATTTTATTTTATATTTAAATTTAAAGTTTATATTTCTAATAAAAATATAAATACAAATTCAATACTACTACTTTAATATTACCATTTTCATTTCCGTCACTTTTAAAATTTTTCTAAAGTAGTAAATAAAATATTTTAGTCTTAAATTTATAAAATGAATACTTTTCAGAAAATCGTCAAAACAGCACTTTTTAACTTTTATCGCTTTTGACGCCCGACTTTTTAAAACTGATTAATTTCGTGAAAAACATTTTAAAACATCAAAAAGACATTTTTAATGCCAAATAGTAAGTTGGACTTAAATGGATGGTGATGATGTTGATGATGCTTAAATTGTTTTAATAAAACATTAAATTCTAATTAAAACCAAACTTATACTACACCTTTACTTGACCTAATTAATTACTAACACTTTCTCATTAAATTCACAAGAGCAAAATCACTTCCTTTGCCTCATGAATGTCGTGCCTTGCTCCTCCTTTTCTCCCATTTTATTTCTTTCTTTTTTCTTCCATTTTATTACAAAAACCTCTAAAATAAAAACCTTAATAATATTACTAATAATTCCTAAGTAATCTAGTTAATTAGTGGGTATATTAGGAGCTAATTTCTTGGGTAATATGGGTGAAGAAAATCCGATCTAAAATTTATTTTAGATCCCCGACGATTAACATCCTAATTAAGGTGACTAGCTATATCTTGTATTAGTCTCTTTTAAAATTAATTTGATTTTTATTATAAGTTTTATGAGTATGATTTTTATGTTGAAAAATGTTAAACATCATTTTTGTGCACTTATATGTTATGTGTTGTATAAATAATGATAATAGATAAATATTGTTTAAAATAGTTAAGTTGTAGTTTTATGAATTCATGTTTAGTTTAATTATTTTTGAGTACTTTAAATTATTGTTCATGTTGTTTTTAAGCTTATATGAGTTTTAGTTATGTTATAATCATATATAAAAATATTGTGAAATATTAACTATGAATTTAAAGTGATTAAAAATCAAAAATAAAAATTGTATGTTCATGTTTATTTCACTCGACATTTCCCATTTTTTTTATGTAATTTTCACTTTTAATTTTTGTAAATAATATGTTAGAATAAGTTAATTAAAATAGATGTGTTCATGTGAAAAAAATTAAATTAGGAAAATAAAATATAAGTTGTTAAAATCAAAAAAAAGGTGTTCTTGAGCTAGTTTATGTGTTCTTGAAATCTTCAAGTTGATGTTCATGTGTGTTCTTCATTTTTACTCTCTTTGATTTTGTTTTAATTTATGTTTGTTATTATTTTGTGTTTATGTTTGGTTATTGTTTTTATACATTGTTAGTATTATGTTATAAATAACTTAAAACATTATAAATCATTTGGATTAAAAAGTTAGAAAATTAAAGTGTTGAAAAACACTATTCATAAATATAAATGAAATTTTTAGTAAATTTCATTTTAGTTTAAATCGTTTTAGTATAATTAGAATAATTAAATTATAAAGACTTTAAGCTAAAAACCGTTAAAATCAAAAAAATGAAATTTAGGACACCATGTGTGTTAGCCACGGCATTCCTATACTTTTTAGGGTTAAAATTGTTTTTATCACTTTTTAGTTTAATTGTTAAAATAATTTAATTAGTAGTTAATAAATTGAATTAAGAAATTAAAAGAAATAAATCAATTTTGACATGTATATTGTTTTACACGACATTTTCATTTTTTTTTTGTTGACTAAATTTGACCAAAATGAAATTATCATTAAGTCACTAAAGTTAAATAGTAATTAGAATTGAATTTTTATATAAATTGTTTTAGTTATAAATAAAATACGATAAACCGATAAAAATATGTAACCGTTATAAAAATGAACTAAATCGTGTGATACTACCTTTGCTATTGGATTATTGAATTTGGACATACGGACTATAAATGAATCATCCACGATACTATCACTAACTTAAATAAATAGACGACTAAATTTAACTGAGTCTTATTTTAAAATGAATATCATTATCACTTTTTACAAATTGAACTTAACATTTTTAAAACTTGAATTTTAAAATAAATATTATTATCACTTTTTACAAAACGAACTTAACGTTTTTAAAACTAAACTGATAAAATATTTTCAAAAATCGCCTAAGTACAAAACGAACTTAACGTTTTTGAAACTAGAATTTATACTTAGAAAATAAAAAGATTTAGTATAAATACACAAAATATCTTAAGTATAAATACCTAAAATATCTTAAGTATAAATACCTAAAATATCTTAAGTATAAAAATACGTATAAAATACGAAGTATAAAAATACGAATACGTATAAATACGATGAATAGTAAATACAATGAATAGTAAATACAATGAATAGTAAAATACGATGAATAGTAAAATACGGTGAATAGTAAAATACGATGAATAGTGAAAAGTGAATAGTAAAATATTGAAAATAATTGAAAATTTTACTAAGTATAGAAAATTAAAAATGAATAAGTAAATGACTTAAAATGTTTGAAAAACACTTAAATAAAATTGGACATACTAATCAACGTTTCAATTTAAAATCTTAAAAATGTTAAATAATTAACAACGCTTCAAATAATAAACGAATGTGTTATGTGATCATATGAAACCTACCATTCAAATAAAACGTTTGACGATGAGACTAGGAGAGTCTAGAAACATGTGATATGTAATATCAAATAAATAATAAATCATGAGTATGTTTAAATAAAAGGTCAAGCTTGGGCCTCAGATAAGGGAACGTCAATCGTGAGTGAAGTGGGGTTTAAGATAGTCTTGTCGCGGTCGCCATTGCCGGACAAGATAATTGAATATGCCATGGTTTTTGCCACAGGCTTTAGGAAATGGTCGTTTTATCTGGAGTTAAGGTGCTCTACGAATAGCGTGGCCCATTCTTAACGTGGATACTAATGTACATGTACTAGACTAGGGTTTAATTCACTCTATTTCGCTAAAGTTATCAGGGCCACCGTAACATTATGTGCATATGCGCTTTACGGTTCTGTCTCCTTGCCGTGTTTCGTCTTTATTGGACGCGACACTTGCATTCGTTTTTGCCACATGTAAAGATCACTTGACGAGATTGTATCTGAAGTTCGAATCATTTCGAACACTAGAGGATGAGATGCAAGTATTATAGTATTCGGCGTGGTTTACGAGTCGAGTAAGCCTCTGCACTATGGAAGTGAGATGCAATCGATCAGAGTACAAAGGCCTACTCGATTGGTCGCTCGTAGCGTTATGTGTTGTGTGTTGTTTGATTAAATGAGAACGAGTGTGTACCATCTTCGAAAATTAAAGACCACAAGTTTCTGAAGTGAATCGAGTCTGCATGATGAGAATAATACGATACGTATGTATGTATGCGATCTGATATCGCTTTGTAATCTTGCTGATATGTTGTGATACTATGGTTGTGATATTATATGTTATTTGTTTTCATAACTGAATATCATGCTTATATGATTTATCGCTTTAACCGCATGCTTATTATGACATATATGTCTTTACATGCTAATTGTATTAAGCATGTTTATGTTTTATCATAATGTTATGTTTATAAAGCGATAATATTAAACCAAAGTAATTGAAATCGAGGGTAAGTATGAGCATAGCTAGTCACTGTCCGCTCAGCGGGCATCCCCCCATAGTTTATTGTGCAGGACGATCGTGGACCAGGAGCTGGATTTTGGATGGGGCCACGAGACGTTTTTACGCTTTGCTTTTGTTACTTTTGAGAGATATGTAATATATATAACGCTACTCCTTTTAATTTCCGTACTTAGAGTTGTTTTTAATCAACTCTTGCACGATGTTTGTAACATTTGGGCTTTTATGTATAGTTAATGACGCTGGTTTAAGACTTAATTAATTTCCGCCTTAGTAATTAAAGTCGACTAAAAACCAGGTTGTTACAGGTTAGACAAGGAGGCCGAGCTTAGGGAGAAATCTGATGAGGGTTTGTGTGACAAGGTTTTGAATGATGTACTTGAGAAGGGTACTTGTCATCCCCTCCTTGATGAGCCTTGTGAACCATGGGACTATGAAGGCGATTTAGTCCATGGTGGGAAAGATAGAAACTACATCTTTAAGGTTGGATGGGAGGAGGTAGAAGCAAATCAAGGGTTGAAAGTTGTTAAGAGTGCACCCATCCAATTTCCCAAGGGTGATCCGAAAATTCAAGAGGAGAGCGTGGGATACAATCTCAAGGATGAGGATGAGCTTGATACTATGAGATGTTTAGCTAATGTCAAGAAGAAGATGCTCATGTGGAATGTCATGTTTCGTGCAAGAAGAAGGTCAAGAGGATTCTTGAAATGGAAATTCAAATGGGGAGCTTAGTCAAGAACATCCCTAATACACTAGGTAGGAATCAAGAAGAGGAGCTCAAGCAAATGTTAAGAACCCCAAGGATTTGAGGACAAATCCTTTTGAAGAAGAGGAGATTGCACCAAAATGGATAAGCTCATTTTTGCTCATTTTGAGGCTTGGGCTTACTTGGGTCCTATGGCTCGAGCCATGGCTTAATTTTTCACCATTAGGGTCAAACCAAGTGAAATGTACAAAAGAAGAACAAAGGAAATCAGCCCACACAAGGAAACCAACAACCAAGGCCATGAACCATGAAGCCTATCTTGACATGTCGGTAGAGATTGTAACATAACTCCCAATCTACAAATCTAATTGAGCGGAAACCACTTGCATATGAAAGCTAGCTCAAAGAGCTTTCATTTGACATATGGTTGGCTATCCGGTTCAAAGGGAGCTGAGAGTTATGACTTCTACAAGTCAGGGGTCAGATTGTGAAAACTCAGTCCAAAGGTGGATTCGACATGTCCGTACTAAAAGTTGCATATCTTGAGCTCTAGGGAATATGTTTGGGTGATTCTTTTTGCATTGGATAGCCAACTCAAATACCTTTCCAATGACATATCATGGGCCTTCTAATTCAACGTGAGCATGAAATGGTGAAGCGTACAAATCACTTCAATCTCAGGAAATCCGGTTAGAAACTGTTTTGGGGTTAATGAGCAATGCACTTGTCCTACCTTCTCCTCCTTGGGTGAGCTCACTTGGGGACCAATTGTAAGTCTTCCCATGAGCCTAGGGCTCACTTGGGACGTGCTAAATGCAAAGAGGGTGGAGTGAAACCTATGGGGTTTGATTTCACTCAAGGAAACAACAAAAATCGATCTTGAAATACATGTGTTTTACTCGGCCAAAGTGATGTTCTTTTTAGATAAATTTTCTGATTTTTGTAAGTAAAAGAAAAGAATAAATGGATAGGCTAAATCTAAGCACTAAGCAATAGATTTAGGTTTAGATTAATCAAGCACAAAGCCACTAATTAATCACTCACTAACTCAAGCACTAAGCTAAGAGAAAATGAAGAACACACTCAAAACTCTAGGGTTTTTCTCATTCATCAAATCTGAAAATTTACAATGTTGGAGGCTTGGCTTATATATATGCCAAGGCTTCTAATCTTAACCACACATCTAAGCTTGATCTAAGGGCCATAAGGGCCTTACAAATCAGCCGAAATTATGGTCCTAAAGACCTTAGAAAATCTGAAAATAATACAACAACTAAAGTATAAAGTAGACAATGACACTTGAGGCCATCTACACCCTTGCTTTAGGTAGAGATCCAAAGGTCAAGATTTAAACCTTGGAGAGCAAGATGTACTTGGTTCAAGGCCCCTTCTAATCTGATTTTAGCATACAAACAACAACAATATAAAGTGGAAAACGACATAAAGCATAAAGTAATACAATTGAAAGGGACATGCTTCACAAGATAATGTGTGACTTGTTGTTTGAATTTCAGCTGTTCTCCTTGGCCCACTTTGCATTTAGCAAGTCCCATGTGAGCCTAGGCTCATGGGAAGACTTACAATTGGTCCCCAAGTGAGCTCACCCAAGGAGGAGAAGGTAGGACAAGTGCATTGCTCATTAACCCCAAAACAGTTTCTAACCGGATTTCCTGAGATTGAAGTGACTTGTATGCTTCACCATTTCATGCTCACGTTATATTAGATGACCCATGATATGTCATTGGAAAGGTATTTGAGTTGGCTATCCAATGCAAAAAGAATCACCCAAAAATATTGCCTAGAGCTCAATATATGTAACTTTTAGTACGGACATGTCGAATCCTCCTTTGGACTGAAGTTTCACAATCTGACCCCTGACTTGTAGAGGTCATAACTCTCAGCTCCCTTTGAACCAGATAGCCAACCATATGTCAAATGAAATCTCTTTGAGCTAGCTTTCATATGCAAGTGGTGTCACCTCAATTGGATGAGTAAATTGGGAGTTATGTTACAATCTCTACCGACATGTCAAAATGAGGTTCATGGTTCATGGCCTAGGTTGTTGCTTTCCTTGTGTGGGCTGATTTCCTTTGTTCTTCTTTTGTACATTTTACTTGGTTTGACCCTAATGGTCACAAATTAAGCCATGGTTCGAGCCATAGGACCCAAGTAAGCCCAAGCCTCAAAATGAGCAAAAATGAGCTTATCCATTTTGGTGCAATCTCCTCTTCTTCAAAAGGATTTGTCCTCGGGGTTCTTAACATTTGCTTGAGCTCCTCTTCTGGATTCCTACCTAGTGTATTAGGGATGTTCTTGACTAAGCTCCCCATTTGAATTTCCATTTCAAGAATCCTCTTGACCTTCTTCTTGCACGAAACATGACATTCCACATGAGCATCTTCTTCTTGACATTAGCTAAACATCTCATAGTATCAAGCTCATCCTCATCCTTGAGATTTAGTGATTTTAAATAATAATTCGAAAATAAAACTCGGTTAAATTTAGTCATATACTTAACTAAACTTTTAGCGGTTTCCATTTTTAGCGAGGTTGTCGTAGTTCATTTTAAATAGTCCGTATGTCCATATCCAAATTTAAGCAAAGGTAGTAACACTCGACATTATTCATTTTAATACGTGTAACGTTTATTTTTATCGGTTTCGTTGATTCTTTTTATTAACGATTCATTATACAATCTAATATAATCCTAATTACAAATCAAATTTAGTGACTAAGTGACAAATTCATTTTGACCAAAATTGACCCAAAATAAAGGTTAATGCCGTGGCCTTTATTTATTATTAGCTATTTGTTTCTTTTTTTGTTTTTATTAATAATTCATTACTTTAAACTAATTAAATTACTTAGGTGATAAAAATAAAAAGTGACAAATTTATTTTAGGTCTAAAAACAACCCTAAAACCGTGGCCTTCTATACTTGGTCCATTTTTATTTTCGTTTTCTAATTTATCGGTTTTTGACTTAAAGTTTTTATATACTAATTATTTAAATTATACTAAAGCGATTAACTAGTTTCCAATTTTCACTAAATATTTTATTTCATTTATGAATAGTGTTTTTGCTCACTTTAAATTTCTAACTTTTTCATTATCAAGATTTAGCTTATTTAACTTATATAATTAGTATTGTATTTGTTTACTAGTGAATTTAAACAACAATAAAATAAAACTTATAATTATTTTGGATCAAACTAGTCATCTAAATGAAGAACACATGAATATGTGAAGAACCCTAATATTTTTCATATGAACATTTTTAACTCAAATTTTTATATTATCGTTTTATTTTCTCAAATTTTTATAGCATGACTAATTAACCTAGACTAATCATAATATGTTATTTAGAAAAATTAAAACTAAAAATTGGTCCAAATTATTTAAGTTGGCCGTGTATATGTATATATGTGTTCAAAGTTTTATTTTTGATTTTTATACTTCTAATTCAACAACTAACTTTCTTTATATCATTTATGTATTTAACATGAGTGAAAAACATATACAAATATTTACACACAAAAGTAAAATCATTTCAAACACAAGAATAACAACAATATTTCAAGAACACACATAAACACTTTAAAACATTTAAATTTCATAACAATTTCATTTTAAGTCCTAAACATAAACTAATTATATTTTCATGTACACCTTATTCATAGTATTTTAAGCATGCAATTAACAAAAATTAAAACGAAAAATTTAGTGAAAAATTAGGTGATGGCTGTGTGGTTTATATATGTTGCACAAGTGTTATTTTTCGATTTTTGTCTCCTAATTTAACATGTGATGCTAGGTGATCATAAACACAATAGATATAACACACAACACTTAATAGCATGCGATTTTCCGAAATTAAAACTAGTGTGCGGGGGCACCTTAAATTAGGTTAGTGAAAATGAAGCCTAGCAATTGTCGGGGTCTATGATGTTGTCGAATTGGCTCAAGTCGACACCTCCACCTTGCTCCTCGTCTTTGGTTAGGATGAGTACATAAAAATGAAATAAGCAAGTTAGTAAATTTATTTAAGCTAAACTAACTATACTAAAAATTTTAAGTGTGTTATTATTTTTAGGTTTAGGTGATATAAATATTTTCAATGATTTTGATTTATGTTCATATTTATTTACAAGTTAAAAGATGTAGTGATTATTAAATATAAATAGTGGTGAATTAATTTAGGTGTTCTAAGAAATTAAAGACAAGAATTAAATGATTTAAGGAAGAAATATGAAAGGAAGGAGATGAAGATTGTAAGGTGTTCTTGAGGTTGCATATGAACAAGCTTACTTGTGTTCTTGAGTTGATTCATTTAGAGAGAAAAAAAAGACTTAGAAAGTTTTGATGTTTGTGTGTAATTTGTAACGTGTAGTAGTAGTTGTGTAGTAGTAGTTGTAAGTTTTGTAGTATGTAGTATGTATTTAGGTATTAATAATATATAATCTTTAATTAAAATAAGCTATAATGTGATGATGAATTAATGTAGGTGTGTAAGTCATTAGGTATTTGTACAAGTTATGTAAGAGTGGAAGAGGATAATCCTTGACCATTCAAGGTCAAAAATCTCGGCCAAAACAAAGCTCAAGTGTCCCGATTTTTCGTTTTTGAAATTTTCGATGTACGCGTACGCGAAAAGTCTCGAAATAAAATATATGATCTAAAATAATGTTTTGAAGTAAGATCGAAAATAAAAATGAAAATAATCCTCAAAACGAAATCAAAACAAAAATTGGGTATTAGGTCCTCGCAACTTTGAAATAAAATTTTATTTGGTCAAAATATATATTTTTTTCGTTGAAGGTTATTGATTTAAATCATTATACTCAAACGTCAAAAAGTTTGTCAGTTTAGGCTTAGTGTAGCTCATTATTTCGATTTTTAGTGAAAGTGTTAGTTAAATCATATTGAAATAGTAAATTGATAATAATATTATATGTTTTGTTAGTAATAACTAAAATAATTAAACCTTAACTAATTTTGTTAGATTTGGATTATGAGTAAGTATACTTGAACAAGAATTAGGTGATTTAATCAACCTATGTGGCTCGGCCACCTTGGTCAATTTTGACCTCGATTTGCGTGCCGAAATTTATCGTTGAGAAAATTGTCGTAGATTCTTCGTTTGATTTATCGAGTTCGAATATGTGAAAATAAAGTTCAAATTCCAAGTAATTCAAAATGGTTTTAGTTTAGGTGCGATAATAACTTGTAGTGTATTGTTTTAGGAAAATAAATGAGCGAGGATGATTAATTATTGATTTCCTAATTATAATTAGTTTAAATTAACACGGGGTGTTACACATTGACCTAGGGCCCGCTTCCAATCTTAGGTCCAAGGGTCAACCACAAGTCAATTAAATCAGCAAGAGCAAAAATCAAGTGGGAAACAAGCCCAAGTCAGCCGAAAATGATCAAGAGAGGCATCACATGTGTTCCTCAATAAGTCCCTTTCAACACATGTCACTATCTACCTTTTATGCTTTATATTTTTGTTTGTTTCTCTTCAAATTTTCAGATTATTGAGCTCATTTGAGCCGTTATTTTGTAGCTTTTGTGGGTTATTTTGTAGCCCTTAGATCTTCTTTAAAATGTAAGGCCAAGATTAGAGTGTGGGTGCTATATAAACCCTCACTCACCCCTTTGTATTTTCAGATTTGAATGAAAAGAAAACCCTAGAGTTTGAGTTGAGTTTCCTTCATTATTCTCTTAGCTTAGTGCTTGAGTTAGTGAATGATTAATTAGTGGCTTAGTGCTTGATTAATCAAAACCTAAATCTATTACTTTGTGTTTAGATTTAGTTCTATCTTTTATGTTTTCATTTACTTATAAAAAATCAGAAAAATTCACACAAAAAAAAAACACACTTTGGCCGAGATTTTCAAGAGCATCACAAATCGATTTTAGTTGTATTCTTGAGTGAAATCAACCCCCATAGGTTTCACTCCAAATTGGTCATCAAAGCTTTGGTTGGGTTTGAAGCACAAGATCCCACCTTTGTGCTTAGGAAACACACGGTCCAAAACAAGTTCTTGTTTACCCAAAATTTTTCAGGTTTGTTCTTCTTTGTTTTCTCAATGAGTATGCCTCTTTCTTAATACTACTCTTGAGGGAACCATGTATGACTCTATGGAGAAATTGAGGAGGGAATTGGAGGCTAAATTGAGCCGTATGAAAGGAGGATTAGGGTCAAACCTTGGTCTTGTAACTTGGAGGGTTATGCATACCCAACCTCAACCATTGGAGGAAAGCCAAAAAAATCAGATTTTTAGATCTAAGTGTACCATTGGGAAGAGGGTTTGTAACCTAATTATTGATGGAGGAAGTTGTGTTAATGTTGCTTCCAACACCCTCATCGATAAACTTGCCTTACCCACACAAAAACATCCAAACCCTTACAAGTTGAGATGGTTGAACAAAGGAGCCGAGATTTTGGTTGATAGACGATGTTTGGTTTCTTTTTCTATGGGGAGAGACTACATGGATGAAGTGTGGTGTAATGTGATTCCCATGGATGCTTGTCACCTTTTATTAGGGAGGCCTTGGGAATTTGATCGAAATGCGATTCATGAAGGAAGAGACAACACTTACACTTTCATGTTTAGAGACAAGAGGATCAAGCTCACACCCTTACCTCCAAACATAAGTGGCCGAGCTACTCATACTATGACCAAGCCTCTTGAGGGAGTTCTATTAGTTGGGGAACAAGAAATGAAACAAGAGCTTAGCAAGGGAATGGTTGTTTATGCCCTCATCGCCAAAGAAACTCCTAAGGAGAGTGAAGAATCGATTCCATGTGAGGTTCAAGAGCTCTTAGAATTCTATAAGGATGTGTTCCCTCTCGAGCTACCACACGGCCTACCCCCTATTAGGGGCATTGAGCATCAAATTGATCTTGTCCCGGGAGCTACACTACCTAATAAGGCCGCATATCGAAGTGATCCCAAGGCTACACAAGAACTTCAATACCAAATTGGGGAGCTCATGGAAAAGGGGTTTGTAAGAGAATCACTTAGTCCTTGTGCCGTGCCTACGCTTCTAGTACCTAAGAAGGATGGAACTTGGAGAATGTGTACGAATAGTCGAGCTATCAACAACATTACGGTCAAGTATAGGTTTCCTATACCTAGACTTGATGACATTCTTGATGAGCTTAGTGGGGCTCGATTGTTTTCCAAGATTGATCTACGACAAGGATACCATCAAGTGAGAATCAAAGAGGGTGATGAATGGAAGACGGCTTTTAAAACAAAGCATGGGTTGTATGAATGGTTAGTCATGCCTTTTGGACTATCCAATGCTCCTAGCACCTTCATGAGATTGATGACCGAGGTTTTGAGACCTTACTTGGGGAGATTCATTGTGGTTTACTTTGACGATATCTTGGTGTATAGCCCTTCCAAGGAAGCTCATCTACATCACTTGCAAGTGTTGTTTGAGACACTTAGAGACCACAAGTTGTATGGCAAGCTAGAGAAATGTTCCTTCATGCAAAGCGAAGTCCAATTCTTGGGCTATATCATCTCTAGCCGAGGTATACTAGTGGACCAAGAGAAAGTGGAGGCTATCAAATCATGGCCAATTCCGAAGAACATAACCGAGGTGAGGAGTTTTCATGGCTTGGCTTCTTTTTATCGACGATTTATCAAGGATTTTAGCACCGTCATGGCACCCATCACCGAGTGTATGAAGAAAGGGGAGTTCAAGTGGAATGAGGGGGCCGAGAATTCTTTCAAGAAAATCAAAGAGTTGTTGTGTGATTCACCTATTCTTACACCACCGGATTTCAACAAGCTTTTTGAGGTCGAATGTGATGCTAGTGGAGTTGGAATTGGAGCCGTTCTCTTGCAAGAACACAAGCCAATTGCTTACTTTAGTGAGAAATTGAATGGTGCCAAGCTCAATTATTCCACCTACGACAAAGAATTCTATGCCATCGTTCGAGCACTCGCTCATTGGAGTCATTATCTCAAGCCCAAACCATTCGTGCTACATTCGGATCATGAGGCTCTCAAGTACATCAACGGACAACACAAATTGAATCATAGGCACGCCAAATGGGTAGAGTTTCTTCAATCGTTCTCTTTCTCAAGCAAGTTCATTGAAGGGAAGAATAACGTGGTAGCCGATGCTTTGTCTCGAAGGCACACCATGCTAAGCTACATGGAGCAAAGAGTGTTGGGATTTGAATTCATGAAAGAACTTTATGTGGAGGATCCCGACTTCAAGGATGAATGGAGCCTCTTACGTGATGGGCAAGGCAAACTAGGAGGCAAATACACACTTCAAGAGGGGTTCCTATTCTTGGGGAATCGGTTGTGCATTCCCAAGGGATCCTATCGAAATCTCCTAGTACGGGAGGTTCATTCTAATGGTTTAGCCGGGCATTTTGGGATTCAAAAGACTTACGACATCCTCCAAGATCAATTCTATTGGCCCAAGATGCTTGGAGATGTCCAAGATGTGATCAAGAGATGCGCTTTGTGCCAACAATCCAAGTCCTTCTTTCAAACGGGACCCTACACTCCTCTACCCGTCCCTAATCGGCCATGGGAGGATGTTAGCATGGATTTCATCGTTGCCTTGCCAAGAACTCAACGGGGTAAGGACTCTATCATGGTTGTGGTGGATCGATTTAGCAAGATGGCTCATTTCATTGCGTGTAAGAAAATCGAGGACGCCATGGGAGTGGCCGAACTCTACTTCAAGGAAGTGGTCAAACTACACGGAGTTCCCAAGACCATTGTATCCGATCGAGACTCCAAGTTCATGAGCCACTTTTGGAAAACCTTGTGGAAGTTGTTGAAAACGAGGCTCTTGTTTAGCACAAGCCACCACCCTCAAACGGATGGCCAAACCGAGGTCACTAACAAGACTTTGGGGAGGATCCTTAGATGCATCGTTTCCAAGTCCTTGAAAGATTGGGATCTCAAGCTTGCCCATGCCGAGTTTGCTTATAATCGTGCCCCATCTTCTAGCACGGGAAATTCACCGTTTGAAGTGGTCTATGGGACTAATCCCCTCATGCCCACGGATCTAGCCCCCATCAAGAGCAAGGAAATGAGCTACGACGCCAAGAAACGGGTTGAGTTTATGATGAGCATCCACAACCAAGTCAAGAAGCAAATCGAGAAGTCAAACGAAGCCTACAAGGCTAAGTCAAAGAACCGTAAGGCCCCAAGGGAATTCGAGCCGGGAGATTTGGTATGGTTACACTTGAGAAAAGAAAGATTCCCGGATAAGAGAAAGAACAAGCTCATGCCTAGGGCCGAGGGTCCCTTCGAGATACTTGAGAAAATCGGACCAAATGCTTACAAAGTTGATCTACCGGGGGAATACGAAGTCCATGGCACGTTTAATGTGGGAGACCTTAGCCCGTATCATGAAGACTTGGAGGATGAAGAAGGAGAGGATTTGAGGGCAAATCCTTTTCAACCCGGGGAGATTGCAACGGGAGTTGAGAGTTTGCGATCCATTGACCTAGGGCCCGCTTCCAATCTTAGGTCCAAGGGTCAACCACAAGTCAATTAAATCATCAAGAGCAAAAATCAAGTGGGAAACAAGCCCAAGTCAGCCGAAAATGATCAAGAGAGGCATCACATGTGTTCCTCAATAAGTCCCTTTCAACACATGTCACTATCTATCTTTTATGCTTTATGCTTTATGTTTTTGTTTGTTTCTCTTCAAATTTTCAGATTATTGAGCTCATTTGAGCCGTTATTTTGTAGCTTTTGTGGGTTATTTTGTAGCCCTTAGATCTTCTTTAAAATGTAAGGCCAAGATTAGAGTGTGGGTGCTATATAAACCCTCACTCACCCCTTTGTATTTTCAGATTTGAATGAAAAGAAAACCCTAGAGTTTGAGTTGAGTTTCCTTCATTATTCTCTTAGCTTAGTGCTTGAGTTAGTGAATGATTAATTAGTGGCTTAGTGCTTGATTAATCAAAACCTAAATCTATTACTTTGTGTTTAGATTTAGTTCTATCTTTTATGTTTTCATTTACTTATAAAAAATCAGAAAAATTCACACCAAAAAAACACACACTTTGGCCGAGATTTTCAAGAGCATCACAAATCGATTTTAGTTGTATTCTTGAGTGAAATCAACCCCCATAGGTTCCACTCCAAGTTTCATATGAAGTACCATAGGAAAAAAGTGTAGAAGCAAAAGGAAAAGAAAGACTCATTGAAACTTAAAAACAAAAACTGATATTGTGACAAAGTTTGAATCTTTGAATGTATGAACCGAAAAACAAAACTTACTCAAGGATGGAACTTGTGTTTTCTAACCAAAGCTCTGATGACCAAGTGTGAGTAAAACTTCAAGGGCTTAAAGTTCACTCAAGACTCAATCAAAAACTCGGTTTTTAGACAAACAAAAGGACTTGACCAACTTGCTGTTTTTGTGATGTTTATCTGAAAATTTTGTGTTCTTTATGAAATAACAAGGAAACACACTTGAGTATTCAAGGAACCTCAAGGAAACACACAAGACAACCAAGGAAACACACTTAACACACAAGGATACACGAGTTTCCTCACTAATAATCACGTTTCCCTTGATAAAATTCAAGGAAACAAGCTCTATTTTTGTATGACAGTTTTCTTATTTTTGTGTGGAAATGAAAGATAACTTAACCCAAGCACAAAGTCAAGGATTAAGGATCGAGGTTTAAGCACAAAGCCACTAAACCACTCTAGGATACAACTTTTGCACTTAGCCAAGAGAATAGAAGAGTTTCAAACTCCTTCAAATTTTCATTCATTCAAAGTCTGATTTTTACAATGAGTTATGCTTGGTTTATATAATACCAAGGCTTGCATCTTAACCCTACACTTTCTAAGGATCTAAGGGCTACAAATGAGCCTCACAACAACTAGAAAAAACGGCCAAAAGGGCCCTTACAAATCTGATACAAACAACTAAAGCATAAAGATTGAAAAGGACACTAGACTAACATCTACACCCTACAATTGTTGCTTTAATCCAATGGCCGAGATTATGGCCTTGGAGAGCAAGTATAGGTGGTCCTAATGACCCCTTCAAACTGATCATAAGACTTGAATCAAAGAGACAAATGCATAAAGTGAGACAAGGACATAAAGCTAACTACTTGACAATGACATATACAAAAGTTGATCTTCTTTTTGAATGGTGGAATGAGCTGAAGATTTTGGTCCCCTCTTGTGCTAGCCACGGTTTATGTGAGTCTTAGGATGATTAGGAGGCTCCCAAATGGTCCCCAAAGTGAGCTCACCCAAGGAGGAGAAGGTAGGACAAGTGCATTGCTCATTAAACCAAAATCAGCCAAGTGATTGTTGCAACCAAGTGTGGGCTGATTTTCCTTTGTTTTTCTTTGTGCTTTTCACTTGGTAGGGCCTTAAACTTGGGAATTAAGCATTAGGTTGGCCTTGAGTTAATGACTTAAACCATGGCTCGAGCCATAGGACCCAAACCAGCCCCTACTCTCAAACCGAACAAAATGGAGCTTGCTTGATTTTGTTCAATGAGCCAAGTCCACAAAGTTCATTCTCTCATTCAATCCCTAGGCAAATGGTGTTCTTGGAAGTCAAAAGTCATAGAGCCCAAGGCTGGTCATGGGGCTCATGAAGCACCACCCATTGGGTCCTACGGTTCAAGTCAAGAAACAAGCAAGGGTTCGAGTCAAGAAGAAAATCAAGGTCCAAGGCATGAGGCGAGCAAAAAGAAGCCCAAGGATTTGAGGGCAAATCCTTTCCAAGGAGAGGAGATTAAACAAGGATTGTTAAGTCAAAATAGGGCCGGTTTGAAGGAAGGCATTGGTTTGGGTCCTTGGGTTTAAACCACGGCCTAAGTCATGGTCCTTGGGCTCCACCAAGTGCAAACACAATGAATTCAATAGAAAAGGGCAGCCACATTTGGTGGATAAAAGAGTCAAAGGCTGTTTTCAAGGAGGAGAGCACCACCATCACTTTCTAATGAGCTACTTTTGGTTGAGTCAACTTTGGAAACCACTTGGGGAGACTCCTAATAAACCTAGACTCAAGTGGGGTCAAGGAATTCAGCACATGGGAGCAAAAGACACGGCTGAAAACCTCTTGCAAGAAGACAATCAACTCTAGTTTCATGTCATTGTCAATAAGAGTCCTTTGTTACTTTATGTCATTATCTACATTAAGTTCATGTTGTTTGCTAGCTTAGGATTAGTCTTAGGAGCCTTGACCGTGCACTACTTGCCCTCCAAGGTGCAATTCTAGGCCCTTTGATGAATAACCAAAACCAAGGTGTGGATGCATCCAAAGGTCCCTATCTACTGTCACAACCCGGATTAAAAAAGGTTTTAGAAAAGGAAATGAAATAAAAGAAACCATAGTGGCGGAATCACCGTGTAATCCGAGTCATTACTCACTAATAATCAAACAACGAATAAAAGAGTAGGCCTTGAGGCCTAGCAAACGGGGAGTAAATACCCCTTACAAACCATAATCCAAAGTACAAAGTATGAATACAATAGTAAACTGAACCAATCACGTCAAATCCAAGTCTAATCAAAGTTCTCATCAAAAGCTAGCTACGGGGTCAACAATCCTCACGGTTTCTCACGTCTCAAACCCATCCCCGCGTATACCTGCCGCAAAAACATGCAACAGCCACAATCAGTGGGGAGTAACTAGGTGCTCCCCAGTCATATTTCAACATCGCAAACTCAACCAACAATTCAACAAGTACCTCACCTGGCCTACGGCCTAAGATCAGAGTATAAACAACAACAATCAACAATAATACAGTACAATGATCGATATTCTATCTCAAAGTGTCATCAACAAAGTGACATACAATAATCAACAATCTAAATGCCATCAACTAAGTGACAATCAACAATCAATCGCAAGAGAAAGCATGGAGTACTAGGCGCTACAAAACACCCCGGACCCTACAAAAGATCCAGACCCTATGGCGGCACTACAAAATGCCTCAATACAATAGTCTAAACTTGGCCAAGCCCACCCCTACAAAAGAGTGTCAACATCAAACCGCTACAAAACGGCAATTAGTAACCATAGTCTTAGAGCCACTACAAAATGGATGAGAACCCATGACAGGTGGCACCGTCCTACAAAAGACGTCGTATCTCCTCACGCACGTGCCCAATAGTGCACGTACGCACACTCAACTCAAGCATACAACAAGTCAACCTATTCAATGTCAATATAATCATCCGTTAGCTCAACAATATCAATACAACACCATCTCAAGCCAATCTCAACATGAATTATAATCCTCAAGGTGATAACAAGTTAAATACGGAGTAATTATCAACATAGCTTATAAACTTTCATAATGGAACCAATACTCAACTCAAGTTATCAACTTTAATCATTATTTTATCATAGTCAAACATACCAAAGCATGCATCTTTTTAATAAAACAATCAACAACAACATCCTAAACATTAACTAGGGCCTCATACATGTCAAAATATCACTAGGGCTACACCTAATTACCTTTTGAAGCGAAGATAATCAACTAGCCCTGCTCCTCGTCGATATAGATTGTATCCTCATTGTTGAATTGGCCTTCTCCTTAATCACCACACATAAAAGCACATACAATATAAGCATACAATATAAAACACATAAAATAACATAAAAACTAAGAAAACTAAACCTAAAATGATAGTGGATTGAAGGATTGCCAAAGGAGATTGAATAGGAGGAGATTAGGGTTTAGAAGGAGAGAACTTGAATGAATTTCAATGGAGAATTAAGGATGTTTAGATGTGGATTTAGGAGAGAGAAGAGAGGGTTTTAGTTTAGGGTTAAATGAATAGGGGAATAATGAGAGATTAGGTGGAGTGAAACTTAAGGGGTTTAAGTTCACTCAAAAGAACAAACAAATTCGACTTGAAAGTGAGGGACAATTCTCGGCCAAATGAATATTATAGTGTTTTGATTTTTTTTGATTTTTGTGACTTGAATTGAAATACAATAAAGATAACCTAATCCAAGCACTTAGCCAAGGAATTAGGGGTCGATTACTCAGGCACTAAGCCACTAAGTAATCTCTACAGACACTCATGCACAAAGCAAAGAGTTTTAAAGAGAGAAATAAACTCTTCTTTAGGGTTTTCAATTGAAGCAAAATCTGAAAAATTACATTGTAATAAGCTTGGCTTACATGGTACAGGTGGTGACGTCGGAATGCCTGTGCCCAGGGAGATTAAACCCCTCGTCACCAAAAAAAAAAAAAAAAAAAAAAAAAAAAAAAAAGCTTGGCTTATATAAGCCAAAGCATCTAATCTTAGCCCTACATTTAAGCTTGATCTAAGGGCCAAGAAATGGTCCAAAAATCAGCCAAAATAACGGATCCTTTAGGTCCCAACAAAGCTGAAAAATTACAACATAAAATATAAAGTAGACAAGGACTAATGACTTCATCCTCACCATGCACTTTAGGTATTCAACCAAGGGTCAAGATAAGGCCTTGGGAAGCATAGTGGGACGGTCCAAGGGCTAGTACAAAAGATTATACTGTCTGATGCAGGAGCATTAGAGGAGGTTGAAAACGAAGTACTTCTAAGCCGGCATTTACCTAAGATCACTAAAGAGTTGAAGATTGGTTCGAATTATGTAACTATGGTTACTTGGAAACACAATGGAGAAGCTGGAAACGCAGGAATGGAAGCTGGAAACGCAGAAGGAAACGCAGACTTTGAAGGTTCCTGGAAACTCACAGGAAACACAGACGCGTTTCCCACAGACTAGCTGGAAACAAACCAGCGGCGTTACCAAACAAACCAGCTTACCGTTGTAATCCCGAGGAGGCAAAAGAACTTCAAAGACAAGTCCAGGAGCTACTTGATAGGGGTTACGTGCAAGAAAGCTTGAGCCCATGTGCGGTTCCAGCATTATTGGTCCCAAAGAAGGAAGGAACTTGGAGGATGTGCATTGATAGTACAGCGGTAAACAACATTACCATCAAATACCGTTTTCCTATGCCAAGACTTGATGATATGCTTGATGAGCTTGCTGGCTCATGTGTGTTTTCTAAGCTTGATTTAAGGAGTGGGTATCATCAAATGCGAATTCGAGAAGGAGATGAGTGGAAGACCGCATTCAAAACGAAACAAGGACTATATGAATGGCTTGTGATGCCATTTGGACTTTGTAATGCTCCTAGTTCGTTTATGAGACTTATGAATGAAGTGTTAAGGCCTTTCCTTAACAAGTTCGTGGTTGTGTATCTCGATGATATTTTGATCTATAGCAAGGATGAGGAGGAACACAAGCAACACTTGAGAGCAGTTTTTGAGGTTCTACGAAAACAAAAACTCTATGGGAAACTTGAGAAGTGCACGTTTATGGTTCCTAGTGTTGTGTTTCTTGGTTATATTGTAGGTAAAGATGGTGTGAGCATGGATCCATCTAAGGTTGAAGCTATTCAAGCCTGGCCGGTTCCAAAATCGACTACGGAGGTACGAAGTTTCCATGGATTGGCCTCATTCTATAGGCGATTCATCCAAGGTTTTAGTTCGATTATGGCTCCAATTACGGAGTTGACCAAGAAAGGAGAATTTGTGTGGACAACAAGCGCTCAAAAGGCATTTGAAGAAGTGAAGAGCAAGCTATGTTCTGGACCTGTTTTAGCACTTCCTGATTTCGACAAGTTGTTTGAAGTCGAATGTGATGCTTTGGTGTTGGAATTGGTGCCGTGTTGATACAAGAGAAACGCCCTATTGCTTACTTTAGTGAGAAGTTAAATGGTGCAAGGTTGAACTACTCAACTTATGACAAGGAGTTCTACGCTATTGTGAGGGCATTGAACCATTGGAGTCACTATTTGCGGCCAAAACCGTTCGTGCTTCATTCTGATCACGAAGCTCTTAAACATATACATGGGCAGCAAAAATTGAATCCAAGACATGCTAAATGGGTTGAGTTTCTGCAATCTTTTACGTTTTCATCGAAATATAAGACCGGAAGTTCTAATGTTGTAGCTGATGCACTTTCGAGAAGACATTGCTTATTAGTTGAACTAGATGCAAGGTTGTTGGGATTTGAGCACGTCAAGGAGTTGTACAAGGATGATCCCTCGTTTTCTAATGAGTTTCTTGAACCTACGGGAGATTTCACATTGCAAGATGGGTTCTTATTCAAGGGAAATCGACTTTGCATTCCACAAAGTTCGATTCGGGAGTTGTTGATTCGTGAGGCTCATGGAGGGGCAATTGCTGGTCACTTTGGAACTAATAAGACTTACGACGTTGTAAGTGAACACTTCTATTGGCCGAAGATGATCAAAGACGTGCAAGACATCGTGGCTAAGTGTGTTGTGTGTCAAAAGGCGAAGAGTTCGTTCAATAAGGGATTATACACGCCCTTACCTGTTCCCACGCAACCATGGAGTGAGGTTAGTATGGATTTTATACTTGGGTTACCAAAACGCAAAGAGGAAAGGATTCGATTATGGTTGTGGTTGATCGGTTTTCGAAGATGCCCCACTTTATTCCTTGTCATAAAGCCGATGATGCTACTCATGTTGCTGATCTTTATTATAAAGAAGTAGTGCGTTTACATGGGATTCCACTTACTATAGTGTCGGATCGAGATGTAAAGTTTCTTAGCTATTTTTGGAAGACGTTGTGGAGGTTAGTGGGAACCAAGCTATTGTTTAGTACTTCTCACCATCCACAAACTGATGGTCGACTAAGTGACTAATAGAACTCTTGGAAGTTTGTTAAGAGGGTTGGTTAGCAAAAGCGCGAAGGATTGGGATGTAAAACTCGCACATGCCGAGTTTGCTTATAACCGTACTCCATCGGTTACTACTGGTCGTGCTCCATTTGAGATCGTTTACGGAGTTAATCCATTCCTACCTATTGATTTAATTCCGATTCCAAAGAAAGATCTCATGAGTTTTGAAGCAAAGGAGAGACAAACTGCGTTTCTTCGAACTTGTGAGCAAGTGAGAGCTCAAATTGAGAAGGCAAACGCGAAATATAAGGAGAAAGCGAATAAACATCGAAAGCAACCTGTGTTTCAAGTGGGTGATCTTGTGTGGCTACACTTGAAGAAAGAGAGATTTCCATCGAAACAAAAGAATAAGTTAATGCTAAGAGCTGATGGTCCATTCAAAGTACTTGAGTGTTACGGTTCTAATGCTTACAAGCTTGACTTGCCAAGTGCATATGGGGGAGTTAGTGCAACGTTCAATGTTGGGGATCTATCACCATATCTCGAAGACGACAATTTGAGGTCAAATTCTCAAAAAGAAGGAGAGAATGATGCAGGAGCATTAGAGGAGGTTGAAAACGAAGTACTTCTAAGCCGGCATTTACCTAAGATCACTAAAGAGTTGAAGATTGGTTCGAATTATGTAACTATGGTTACTTGGAAACACAATGGAGAAGCTGGAAACGCAGGAATGGAAGCTGGAAACGCAGAAGGAAACGCAGACTTTGAAGGTTCCTGGAAACTCACAGGAAACACAGACGCGTTTCCCACAGACTAGCTGGAAACGCTGGAAAACGTGTACAGCTCAACACGCTTTCCTTAAATTAGTCCGTAGGAATCAGCTAGTATAATCTTAATTATTCTTAGTTTATTTTCTTTATTTACTTGCAAATAAAGTAGGAAAATTTCCTAATTGTGTTAGGAATAATTTAGTTGATTTTATTTGATTTTGTTAGTTTGTTTCCTAATTAAATTAGGAAAGTCTTAGTTGATGAATAATTTGGTTTCCTAATTTTATTAGGGCCAATATAGTTGTTTAGAGTACGTTGGATTGTGACCTTATTTTTCATATCTTATCATACTTTGAATAAAGTTTTACACTTTGTTAAACTTGCGAGTTTAAACCCTTGTTTTCTTTCTTGCGAGATTGAATTCAAACTCTTCCTTGCGAGGTTGAGATTTAGCTAATCAAGTGATTTCCTTGCGAGGATTGATCAAGATTACTTGTTTATCCGTTCTTGTTATCAAGAACTTACATTATCCATCTTATTTGCAACCTCACGTTGCGTTTCCACCCAGAAACAGCAACCTCACGTTGCATACATATTCACAGTTACAAATTCCGCTGCTACGTTTCTAAAGAAACTACGCGTTCTATATCACTGTCTCCATACAATAAAGCATAAAGCATAAAGCAAGACAGTGACATTTAGTGAAAAGGACTTGTTGAGGAGAAAAGCATGTGTTGGCCCTTCAATTTTCGGCTGATTTGGTGATGCCACTCCCTTGAACTTGCTGTTGATTTAAATGACTTTAGGATGAGTCTTGGACCTTAGGTTGGAAGCAGGTCCTAGATCAATGGGTCGCGGAACTTCAACTCCCGTTGCAATCTCCCCGGGTTGAAAAGGTTTTGCCCTCAAATCCTCTCCCTCTTCATCCTCTAGGTCTTCATGATACGGACAAAGGTCTCCTACATTGAACGTACCATGAACTCCGTATTCCCCCGGTAGATCAACTTTGTAAGCGTTTGGCCCGATTTTCTCAAGTATTTCGAATGGACCCTCGGCTCTAGGCATGAGCTTGTTCTTTCTCTTATCCAGGAACCTTTCCTTTCTCAAGTGTAACCATACCAAATCTCCCGGCTTGAATTCCTTGGTTGTTTTGCGGTTTCTTGACCTAGCCTTGTAGGTTTCATTTGTCTTCTTGATTTGCTTCTTGACTTGATTGTGGATGCTCATCATGAACTCAATCCGTTTCTTGGCATCGTAGCTCATTTCCTTACCTTTGATGGGGGCTAGGTCCGTGGGCATGAGCGGATTAGTCCCATAGACCACTTCAAACGGTGAGTTTCCCGTGCGAGAAGACGAGGCACGATTAAAAGCAAATTCGGCATGGGCAAGTTTGAGATCCCAATCCTTCAAGGACTTGGATACGATGCACCTAAGGATCCTCCCCAAGGTTTTATTAGTGACCTCGGTTTGGCCATCCGTTTGAGGGTGGTGACTTGTGCTCAACAAGAGCCTCGTCTTCAATAACTTCCACAAGGTTCTCCAAAAGTGACTCATGAATTTGCAGTCCCGATCGGATACAATGGTCTTGGGAACTCCGTGTAGCTTGACTACCTCCTTGAAGTAGAGCTCGGTCACCCCCATCGTGTCCTCGGTTTTTTTACACGCAATGAAATGAGCCATCTTGCTAAACCGATCCACCACAACCATGATGGAGTCCTTACCCCGTTGAGTCCTTGGCAAAGCAACGATGAAATCCATGCTAACATCTTCCCACGGCCGATTTGGAACGGGTAGAGGTGTGTAGGGGCCCGTTTGAAAGAAGGACTTGGATTGTTGGCACAAAGCACATCTCTTACTCACATCTTGAACATCTCCAAGCATCTTGGGCCAATATAATTGATCTTGGAGGATGTCGTAAGTCTTTTGAATCCCGAAATGCCCGGCTAAACCGTTAGAATGAACCTCCCGCACTAGGAGATTTCGATAGGATCCCTTAGGAATGCACAATCGATTCCCCAAGAATAGGAACTGGAGCGATTCGGGGCGGGCCTCTTTGTACCTTGTAACCATACTCACCCTAAACAACCTAAGATTGAAATGAACACTCAAGTCACACGTTTTTTGGGCTGTTTAGGTGGATGTGTTTTCGGTTTTTATTGTGAAACATAAAACAAACTAAAGATTAAGGATATGAATTAGACTAAGCACAAAGCCACTAGCCTAAGACTAAGGTTCCGATCAATCATCGCACTAAGCTATGATCATTACCCATGGAACTCGAAACACCAAGCACAAAGCCAAGGTGGTTTCCAAGAGAAAAACTCACTAAAACTCATCTTTTTTTTATAACTTCAAATCTGATTTTTACAAGGGAGATAGGTGGGTTTATATAAGACCCATGCTATCATCTAAACCCTACATCTAATATCTAATCTAAGGGCCATGAGGCCTTACAAAAACAGCCGAAAATAATTGGTCACAAGACCTTACAAAATCTGAAAAATTACAACAACTAACAACTAAAGTAGACAATGACATCTTGGTGCATCCTCTCCCTTCATTGTGTTGTTGAATCAAGGGCCTAGATTATCTCCTTGAAGCACAAGTATCTCGGCCCTCCCTTAGTTTCCTAGCTGATTTTGTTCTTTGAATTCAAAAGATCAAAAGGTGACAAAGACATAAAGTTTAAAGCAACTTTAATCGAAAGGGACATGTATGAATTATAATGTATCATCCTTGACTTAAATTTCAGCCGAGAATTTGGCCTAAAATGGCTGAAAAAACGTGACCATGGGTCCAAGGACCATGGTTAAAACGTAGACCAAAATTCGGGACTAAATCGTCAAGCCGTTTCAGTGCATTGTTCCTCCTTATTGTCCTAGGATTGTCTTTGATCACTTGGAGGGCTACAATCTCAATCATGAAGGGACTTGTTGAATTAGGCGACCTAAGAAGTGTGACCAATTCATGGATGGCCTTGGGGGCCGTGTACTTCTTCCACAATTCGATCTTTGGACTTTCAATTGAGCCATCTTCTTTCTTGAACTTAGGTGAAGATTGTAGAAGATCATCACTTAGCTCTTTTTGTTCAAGCTTAGTTCCTCCTTTGAATCCCCATTTCATGAAACCACTTGAATCGATTTGATTACGATAACCACATTGCATTTCTTTGAACAACTTCCTCTTGACCTTGGTTAAATCCCACATAGAATCAAACTCATTCCCATGCTTGACATTGTACCCCATGCTTTCCTCTATTGCTCTAGGATCATCCTTAGCAAAGCGAATGGCCAATTTCTCACCAACATTCGTCCCATCACTTATTTCGGCCTCTTCACTCACTAACACTCTCTTGGGAGCCTCAAACAAGCAAGGGGCAGCCTTGTACCCCAAGGTGGGAGGCAATGGAGCTAGGACAACATGCTTAACTCCATGAGAATCTAGCATGGCTTGTGCTTCTCTTGAGGGCAGCCCTTCTTGATCTTTCGGGGTCTCCTTAACAAGGAGAACAAACTCATCCTTCCCATGATTAACCCCAAGTTCCATTTCTGGTCCCCCATCATCCTTTGCATTTTCGGGTGACTCAACCAAGGAGGGTGGGTTAGGGTTCTTCAAAATTGGAGGTAAGGGTGTAAGCTTGATCCGCTTGTCTCCAAACATGAAAGTGTAAGTGTTGTCTCTTCCCTCATGAGTCGCATTTCGATCAAATTCCCAAGGTCTCCCTAGTAAAAGGTGGCAAGCATCCATGGGAATCACATCACACCAAACTTCATCCATGTATTCTCTCCCCATAGAAAAAGAAACCAAACATCGTCTATCCACCAAAATCTCGGCTCCTTTGTTCAACCATCTCAATTTGTAAGGGTTTGGATGCTTTTGTGTGGGTAAGGCAAGTTTATCGATGAGGGTATTTGAAGCAACATTAACACAACTTCCTCCATCAATAACCAAATTACAAACCCTTCCCATAATGGTACATTTCGACTTAAAGGTTTGCTGATTTTGGACTTCCTTCAAGGGTTGAGGTTGGTTGTACATGCAACGGGAGTTGAGAATTTGCGATCCATTGACCTAGGGCCCGCTTCCAACCTTAGGTCCAAGAGTCAACCACAAGTCAACTAAGTCAACAAAAGTCAAAGTCAAGGGAAGAAGCCCCAAGTCAGCCGAGAAATGAGTATATTAAGTCCTCACATGTGTTCCTCAATAAGTCACTATCAACACATGTCACTATCTACCTTTATTACTTTATGCTTTTTACTTTAAGAATTTGTTGTTTATTGTTCAAAATTTTCAGCTCATGAGAGCTTGTTTGGACCGAGTATTATTGTTATTTTGTGGGTGATTGTAGCCCTTAGATCTTGTTGTAATGGATGGTCAAGATTAGAATGAGGGTAATATATAAACCCTCATTCTCCTCTCACTTTTTTCAGATTTGGCTTAATGAAAAGAAAACCCTAGAGTTTCTAACTTGTGTTCTTCATTTCTCATTACTTTGTGTGTGAGTGAGTGAAAGATTAGTATAGTGGCTTTGTGCTTATGCTAATCAAAACCTAATTCTCTAGCTAAGTGCTTAGAATTAGTCACTATCCTTTTTACTTTCCTTGTTTACATAAATTTCAGAAAATTATCCCACAAAAACATTGTAGTGGCCGAGATTTTCAAGGGTGTTCAAGGATCGATTTTTGTTCATCTCTTGAGTGATTCTTATCCCCATAAGTTTCACTCCAAATTGGTTATCAAAGCTTAGGTTTGAAGAGCACAAGATCCCACCTTTGTGCTAATTTCATACGGTCCAAAGGGAGTACATCAAGGTATTCGAAATTTTCAGATTTTTTGTGTTTGATTTCTCAATGAGTATACCTCTTTCTTGTGATACTACTCTTGAGGGAACTATGTATGATTCTATGGAGAAATTGAGAAGGGAAATTGAGTCTAAGTTGAGCCGAGTTAATGGAGGAGTTGGGTCAAAACTTGGTCTTGTAACTTGGAGGGTTATGCATGCCCAACCCCATTCCTTGGATGAAAGTCAAAAAAATCAGATTTTTAGGTCTAAATGTACCATTGAGAAGAGGGTTTGTAACCTAATTATTGATGGAGGGAGTTGTGTTAATGTGGCTTCAAAAACCCTCATCGATAAGCTTGCCTTACCCACTCAAAAACACCCAAACCCTTACAAGTTGGAGTGAAACTTATGGGGATAAGAATCACTCAAAGGATGAACAAAATCGAACCTTGAAACTCTCTTGAAAATCTCGGCCAAGTGACTCTTTTTGTGATAAAATTTTCTGAAATTTTGTAAACAAGGAAAATAAAATGGATAGTAACTAAATCTACACACAAAGTAATAGATTTAGGTTGTGATTAATTAAGCACAAAGCCACTAATTAATCTCTCACAAATCTCACACACTAAGTAATGAGAAAGGAAGAACTCACAATATGAAACTTAGGGTTTCTTTTTTTCATTCAAACAAATCTGAAAAATGTGAGGCAAGGATGAGGGTTTATATAATACCCTCATCTAATCTTGACCATCCATTACAACAAGATCTAAGGGCTACAATCAACCCCCAAATGCTTCAATATACTCGGTCAAAAGAGGCTCATAAGAGCTGAAAATTTGAACATAAAACAACAAATACATAAAGTAAGCATAAAGTAATAAAGGTAGATAGTGACATGTATGAAAATGACTTGAAAGATAAAACAATGTGATGATCTTGGTTGGCTTGATTAGGCCGGCTCCTTGGACCTCCATTGAGCTAGCTTTGTGAACCATGTGAGTCCTTTATTGGAGGGTTAACTCACATGGGTGCACCCAATTGACCACATTCAAAAATAGCATGATTTTGACTTTTGTTGCTCTCCAACTTTGACTTCCTCTTGACTTTTCTTGATCACTAAGGTTAGCTTGGCTTGACCATAGATTTGACTTTAGTTGACCCTTAGTGATCCCCTTGACCCATGGTCTAGGCGTGGGTTTGAGCCCATGGGTCCAACCCATGGTCTCCCTCGGTTTCTCCCTTGACCGCCTTGACCAATTTTGGTCCAATCTCCTCTCCTTGGAAAGGACTTGTCCTCAAGTCCTTGGAGAACCTCTTGCTCGACTTGCTTGACTTCACACTTGATTCCCGACTCAATCCTTGCTCGAATTTGGGCTTCACGTTTTTCTTCCATGGGCGCCACTTGATGATGGTTTGGAGGAATGGTTGGATTCCTTTGCTTGGGCTCGAGGGATGGATCATGTTTTCCTCCTTGGTCACGGTTTGCTTGACCACACATTCTTCCTCAAGCATCTCTTTGAGTCCTCGGTTCATAGCCACGCCATCCATCCATTCTTGCTCGTGATCGAGCCCATCAATGATCCTCCATCTCAAGGATCCACTTGACCTTCCTAGGCCATCGATTTTTGCCCTCTCATTGTTCACATTGGTTGTTTTCTTGTTGATTGATGCTTCACCTTCATGAGGCTCCTCTCCTAGAGTCCTCCTTGTCATGCTAGTGCTTCCCTCACATTCCAAGCTCACCTTTTCCCCTTGCTCTTCTCCACTCGGCCCAAGGCCCTTCAACTTCTCAAGCTCATGCAATTTCGGCCTTGACTTCATCTCCTTGCGAGGTTTCGGCTCAATGAAGGATTCAAACAAGCATGCATTGGATTTACATCCCATCATTGGTGGTAGGGGAGCTAAGACAATGAGCTTTTCACCATACTTGAATGAGTAGGTGTTGTCTCTTCCATGATGGGAAGAATTCTTTTCAAACTCCCAAGGTCTACCAAGCAACACATGGCAAGCATCCATGTCCAACACTTCACATACAACTTCATCCTTATAGTCTTGACCAATTGAGAACGAGACTTGGCATTGTTTGTCCACTTTGACCTCGGCTCCTTGATTGAGCCATCTTAGCTTGTAAGGATGAGGATGCTTCAAAGTAGGCAAGGCAAGCTTATCAATGAGGGTCTTGGAAGCAACATTAACACAACTTCCCCCATCGATAATCAAGTTACACACTCTCCCCATGATGGTACATTTGGACCGAAATATTTGGTGCCTTTGGTCCATATTCTCGTTTGATTCTTGAGTGTGCATCACTCGCCAAGTGACCAAGCTCAATCCCGAGTCCGGGGGAACAATGGTCTCGGCCATCTTCACTTCCTCAACTCCCTCTTTTTTGTCTTCCTCACAAACCAACACTTCATCGTCACCCCAATGCACAACCTCACTTGTGTTCAAGGTCCTCTTGCTAGGGCACTCCTTAGCAAAGTGACCATACCCTTGACATTGGTAACACTTCTTGAGAGGGATGGTTCTCTTAGGGCCATAGTCGATTCCCTTTCCCTTGTCAACACTTGATGGCTTGATGGTAGGGCTAGGTTCAACAATTTTGATCCCCCCTTGGCTCGACATGGGGTTGGACTTGGGGGTGCTCTTAGCCGGCTCTCCTCTCCCCTTTTCTAGCCTCTCCACACGTGTAGCCATGGTAACCGCCTCATCGAATGACCACAAGTTTTGCATTTTGACTCGATTTGCTATCCTAGGGTTTAGGCCCTCAACAAACCTTGCAATTTTTTGTTCGGGTTTCTCATTCATTTCACATTGGAGGGTGAGTTGCTCAAAGTCCCTAAGATAGGTTTCAATGGGGTGTGACTCTTGTTTTAGTTGGGCTAGCTTGAGGAACATGTCTTGAGTGTAGTCTTTGGGAACAAACTTGTCTTTGAGTTTCTTTTTGAGTTTGAGCCATGACTTGATGGGTTCCTTACCCTCTCGGTTTCTTTGATTCTTAAGGTTCTCATACCAAAGGGAGGCATAACCCTTGAATTTCATGATGGCCACTTTGAAACACTTCCTATCGGAGTACTCCTTGAATTCAAAGATTCTCTCAACCGATCTAAGCCAATCTAGGAGATCCTCGGGGTTCAAGCTACCATAAAAATCGGGTATGTCTACCTTAATGTCTCGGTCATGGTCTCTAGGGTGGGCCTCAAGGGACTCTTCCGAATCCGAAAATTGATCTTCCATGTGAGGAGGAACTTGTCCTCTCCCACGGCCCCCATATCCCATCCCACGGCCTCTTCCCCTTCCCCCTTCACCCCTTCTTGGTTCATTCATGTTTTGTTCCAAGAGTGTGTTAATAGCATTCATCATCAAAGTGCAATTACCGGTGAGTTGAGTCAATTTCTCTTCTAACTCGGAAAGTCTTTTACCCTCTCCTCTATTCTCTTCCATTTTGTGAAACTTTTGTGAGATCTTTTGTGGAAATTTTGTGGAAATTGAACAAGGAAAACAAAGAAAAAAAAACGAAAAACTTGAAGAGGGAAACAAAGGGTAAACCGAGAAAACACAAGAGCAAAATCGAAAATGAAGAACAACCCTAAAATTTCGGTTAAGCAAGGGGTTTTGTGCTTCAAATCCAACCAACACTAACACAAGTGTAGACCTTTAATCATTTTTGTAAGATTTTGTGGAAAATAAAACAAGGAAAACAAGGAAAGAAATCGAAAATTGAAGAGGAAAATAAGAGTAACTCGAGAAACACACAAACAAAATCGAAAACAAAAACAAACCTTGGCTTTGATAACCAATTTGGAGTGAAACTTATGGGGATAAGAATCACTCAAAGGATGAACAAAATCGAACCTTGAAACTCTCTTGAAAATCTCGGCCAAGTGACTCTTTTTGTGATAAAATTTTCTGAAATTTTGTAAACAAGGAAAATAAAATGGATAGTAACTAAATCTACACACAAAGTAATAGATTTAGGTTGTGATTAATTAAGCACAAAGCCACTAATTAATCTCTCACAAATCTCACACACTAAGTAATGAGAAAGGAAGAACTCACAATATGAAACTTAGGGTTTCTTTTTTTCATTCAAACAAATCTGAAAAATGTGAGGCAAGGATGAGGGTTTATATAATACCCTCATCTAATCTTGACCATCCATTACAACAAGATCTAAGGGCTACAATCAACCCCCAAATGCTTCAATATACTCGGTCAAAAGAGGCTCATAAGAGCTGAAAATTTGAACATAAAACAACAAATACATAAAGTAAAAAGCATAAAGCAATAAAGGTAGATAGTGACATGTATGAAAATGACTTGAAAGATAAAACAATGTGATGATCTTGGTTGGCTTGATTAGGCCGGCTCCTTGGACCTCCATTGAGCTAGCTTTGTGAACCATGTGAGTCCTTTATTGGAGGGTTAACTCACATGGGTGCACCCAATTGACCACATTCAAAAATAGCATGATTTTGACTTTTGTTGCTCTCCAACTTTGACTTCCTCTTGACTTTTCTTGATCACTAAGGTTAGCTTGGCTTGACCATAGATTTGACTTTAGTTGACCCTTAGTGATCCCCTTGACCCATGGTCTAGGCGTGGGTTTGAGCCCATGGGTCCAACCCATGGTCTCCCTCGGTTTCTCCCTTGACCGCCTTGACCAATTTTGGTCCACAAGTTGAGATGGTTGAATAGGGAGGCCGAAATTTTGGTTGATAAACGATGTTTGGTTTCTTTTTCGATGGGAAGAGACTATGTGGATGAAGTGTGGTGTGATGTGATTCCTATGGATGCTTGTCACCTTTTATTGGGGAGACCTTGGGAATTTGATCGAAATGCGACTCATGAGGGAAGAGACAACACTTACACTTTCGAGTTTAGAGACAAGAGGATCAAGCTTACGCCCTTGCCTCCAAACTTGGGTGGCCGAGCCACTCCTACCCTAGCCAAGCCACTTGAGGGAGTCTTATTGGTTGGAGAGCAAGAGATGAAACACGAGCTTAGCAAGGGGATGGTTGTTTATGCCCTCATCGCCAAAGAAACTCCTAAGGAAAGTGAAAAACCGATTCCATGTGAAGTTCAAGAGCTCTTAGAAGTCTACAAGGATGTGTTTCCCTAGAGCTACCTCACGGCCTACCCCTATTAGGGGCATTGAGCAACAGATCGATGTTGTCCCGGGAGCAACACTACCTAATAAGGCCGCATATGGAAGTGAGCCTAAGGCTACACAAGAACTTCAACAACAAATTGGGAACTCATGGAAAAGGGGTTTGAAAGAGAATCTCGTAGTCCTTGTGCCGTTCCTACACTCTTGGTGCCTAAGAAGGATGGAACTTGGAGAATGTGTACGGATAGTCGAGCTATTAATAATATTACGGTCAAGTATAGGTTTCCTATACCTAGACTTGATGACATTCTTGATGCGCTTAGTGGAGCTCGATTGTTTTCCAAGATTGATCTACGTCAAGGTTACCATCAAGTGAGAGTCAAAGAGGGTGATGAATGGTAGACGGCTTTTAAAGCGAAGCATGGGTTATATGAATGGTTAGTCATGCCTTTTGGACTATCCAATGCTCCTAGCACCTTCATGAGATTAATGACCGAGGTTTTGAGACCTTACTTGGGGAGATTCATTGTGGTTTACTTTGACGATATCTTAGTGTATAGCCCTTCCAAGGTGGCTCACCTACATCATTTTGAGTGTTGTTTGAGACACTTAGAGATCACAAGTTGTATGGCAAGTTAGAGAAGTGTTCCTTCATGCAAAGCGAAGTCCAATTCTTGGGCTATATTATATCAAGCCGTGGTATTCTAGTTGATCAAGAGAAAGTGGAGGCTATCAAATCATGGCCAATTCAAGAACATAACCGAGGTGAGGAGTTTTCATGGCTTGGCTTCTTTTTATCGACGATTTATCAAGGATTTTAGCACCGTCATGGCACCCATCACCGAGTGTATGAAGAAAGGAGAGTTCAAGTGGAATGAGGGGGCCGAGATTTCCTTCAACAAAATCAAGAAGTTGTTGTGTGATTCACCTATTCTTACACCACCGGATTTCAATAAGCTTTTTGAGGTCGAATGTGATGCTAGTGGAGTTGGAATTGGGGCCGTTCTATTACAAGAACACAAGCCAATTGCTTACTTTAGTGAGAAGTTGAATGGTGCCAAGCTCAATTATTCCACCTACGACAAAGAATTCTATGCCATCGTTCGGGCTCTCGCTCATTGGAGCCATTACCTCAAGCCCAAGCCATTTGTTCTTCATTCCGATCATGAGGCTCTCAAATACATCAATGGACAACACAAGTTGAATCATAGGCATGCCAAATGGGTCGAGTTTCTTCAATCATTCTCCTTCTCGAGTAAGTTCATTGAGGGGGAGAATAACGTGGTGGCCGATGCTTTGTCTCGAAGGCACACCATGCTAAGCTACATGGAGCAAAGAGTGTTGGGTTTTGAATTCATGAAAGAGCTCTATGTGGAGGATCCCGACTTCAAAGATGAGTGGAATTCCATACGTGAAGGGCAAGGCAAAGTGGGAAGCAAGTACACACTTCAAGAGGGATTCTTGTTCTATGGGAATCGACTATGTATACCCAAGAGCCCTTATCGAAGTCTACTAGTGAGAGAAGTTCATTCTAATGGTTTAGCCGGCATTTCGGAATTCAAAAGACTTATGACATCCTCCAAGATCAATTCCATTGGCCCAAAATGCTTGGAGATGTTCAAGATGTGATCAAGAGATGTGCTTCGTGCCAACAATCCAAGTCCTTCTTTCAAACGGGGCCCTACACTCCTTTACCCGTCCCAAATCGGCCATGGGAGGACGTTAGCATGGATTTCATCGTCGCCTTGCCTAGAACTCAACGAGGTAAGGATTCCATCATGGTTGTGGTAGACCAGGTTAGCAAGATGGCTCATTTCATTGCGTGCAAGAAAACCGAGGATGCTATGAGTGTAGCCGAGTTGTATTTCAAGGAGGTGGTTAAATTGCATGGAGTCCCTAAAACCATTGTATCCGATCGAGACACCAAGTTCATGAGCCACTTTTGGAAGACCTTATGGAAGTTGCTTAAAGCGAGGCTCTTGTTTAGCACAAGCCATCATCCTCAAACGGATGGCCAAACCGAGGTCACTAATAAAACCTTGGGGAGGATCCTTCGGAGCATCGTTTCTAGGTCCTTGAAAGATTGGGATCTCAAACTCGCCCACGCCGAATTTGCCTTCAACCGTGCCCCTTCTTCTAGCACGGGGAGGTCACCATTTGAGGTGGTCTATGGGGCCAATCCCAACATGCCCCCGGACCTAGCCCCCGCCAAGAGCAAGGAGATGAGTTACGATGCCAAGAAGCGAGTTGAGTTCATGATGAGTATCCACAACCAAGTCAAGAAGCAAATCGAGAAAGCGAATGAGACTTACAAGGCTAGAGCAAAGGGCCGAAAGATTTCAAAAGAGTTCGAGCCGGGAGACTTGGTATGGTTACACTTGAGGAAGGAGCGGTTTCCGGATAAAAGAAAGAACAAACTCATGCCTAGGGCCGAGGGACCCTTCGAGATACTCGAGAAAATTGGACCGAACGCTACAAAGTTGATCTCTGGGAGAGTATGGAGTCCATGGCACGTTCAACGTGGGAGACCTTAGCCCGCACCATGAAGACTTGGAGGAGGAGGAAGTCGAGGATTTGAGGGCAAATCCTTTTCAACCGGGGAGATTGCAGCGGGAGTTGAGAATTTGCGATCCATTGACCTAGGGCCGCTTCCAACCTTAGGTCCAAGAGTCAACCACAAGTCAACTAAGTCAACAAAAGTCAAAGTCAAGGGAAGAAGCCCCAAGTCGGTAGAAATGAGTATATTAAGTCCTCACATGTGTTCCTCAATAAGTCACTATCAACACACGTATCACTATCTACCTTTATTACTTTATGCTTTTTACTTTAAGAATTTGTTGTTTATTGTTCAAAATTTTCAGCTCATGAGAGCTTGTTTGGACCGAGTATTATTGTTATTTTGTGGGTGATTGTAGCCCTTAGATCTTGTTGTAATGGATGGTCAAGATTAGAATGAGGGTAATATATAAACCCTCATTCTCCTCTCACTTTTTTCAGATTTGGCTTAATGAAAAGAAAACCCTAGAGTTTCTAACTTGTGTTCTTCATTTCTCATTACTTTGTGTGTGAGTGAGTGAAAGATTAGTATAGTGGCTTTGTGCTTATGCTAATCAAAACCTAATTCTCTAGCTAAGTGCTTAGAATTAGTCACTATCCTTTTTACTTTCCTTGTTTACATAAATTTCAGAAAATTATCCCACAAAAACATTGTAGTGGCCGAGATTTTCAAGGGTGTTCAAGGATCGATTTTTGTTCATCTCTTGAGTGATTCTTATCCCCATAAGTTTCACTCCAGTACACAACCCTCAAATTCACACGGTTAGGGTTAGGGTTAGGTCTCCCCCTCATTCGACTCATTTTGATTTCAAGCTCTCTTCTAGCTTTCTCCATAGAATCATACATGGTCTCACCAAGAGTAGTACCACAAGAAACATCAAAAGGAAGAAACACACCCATTGATATAATCAAAGAAACAAAATCTGAAAAATTTTGAGTAAAGCAAGGACCTTTGAGTGTAAGAACCGAAATCAACACTAACACAAGTGTAGATCTTCAACCATCTTGTGAAAATTTTGTGAGAATGTTTGTGGAAGTTTTGTGTAAATAAACAAGGAAAAAATAAAAGAGAAAAACGAAAATAAAAGATGAAACACAAGAGTATAACCGAAAAAAATAAGATCAAACCGACAACAAGAACAAATCGAAAAAACAAGAACAAACCTAGGCTTTGATAACCAATTTGGAGTGAAACTAGATGGGCTAAGTTTCACTCAAAGGATGAACTAAAATCGAACTTGACAACCCTTGAATAACTCGGCCAAAGTGTTTGTTTTTGTGTGATAATTTTCTGAATTTTGTGAAAACAAAAGAAACATAAAGGATAGTAGCTAAATCTACACACAAAGTAATAGATTTAGGTTTTGATTAGTTTAAGCACAAAGCCACTAAACTAATCTTTCACAAATCTCAAACACAAAGTAATGAGAGAAATGAGAGCACTCAAGTTTTAAACACTAGGGTTTTTCATTCAACAAATTCTGAAAATTTACAAGGCAATGAGAGGAGGTTATATACTACCCTTCCTCTAATCTTGACCTTACATTTAAAGGAGATCTAAAGGCTATAATTAACCCACAAAAACTTACAATATAACGGCTCAATTGAGCTCTTTTTGCTGAAAATTCAAAGAGAATGGAGTGAAACTAGGAGGATCAAGTTTCACTCAAGAAATGAACACAAATCGATCCTTGAAACCCTTGAAAATCTCGGCCCTTTTGTGTATTTTTTGTGAAGTATTTTCTGAAATTTTGTAAACAAGGAAAATAAAAAGGATAGTAACTAAATCTACACACTAAGTAATAGATTCAGGTTGTGATTAGTTTAAGCACAAAGCCACTAAACTAATGGAGTGAAACTTATGGGGATAAGAATCACTCAAAGGATGAACAAAATCGAACCTTGAAATCCCCTTGAATATACTCGGCCGAATGGTTTTTTTGTGAAACAATTTTCTGATTTTTGTTGTTTAAATGTAAGAACATAAAGATAGTACCTAAATCTACTCACAAAGTTATAGATTTAGGGGTTTAATTAACTAAGCACAAAGCCACTAGTTAATTATCATAAATCTCAAACACAAAGTAAAGAGAGAAATGAGAGCACTCAAGTTTTTTTAGGGTTTCAACCTTATCATTCAAAATCTGAAAAATGTGAGAGGAGAATGAGGGTTTATATATTACCCTCATTCTAATCTTGACCATCCATTACAACAAGATCTAAGGGCTACAATCAACCCCCAAATACTACAACATACTCGGTCAAATGAGGCTCTCTTGAGCTGAAAATTTGAACATAAAACAACAAATACATAAAGTAAAAAGCATAAAGTAATAAAGGTAGATAGCGACATGAATGAAAAAGACATAAAGTAAAACAATGTGGTGGCTTGGGACTTTCATTTGAAGCCGGCTCCTTGAGGACCTCCTTGAGCTAGCTTGTTGAACCATGTGAGCCCATTTATTGGAGGGTGACTCACATGGGTGTGCCTTGATTAACCACATTCAAAAATAGCTTGATCTTTGACTTTTTGTAGCTCTCCAACTTTGACTTCTCCTTGACTTAGCTTGATCACTAGGGTTGGCTCGAGTTGACCATAGAATTGACTTTAGTTGACCCTTAGTGATCCCTTAGACCGAGCCCCAGGCTTGGGTTTGAGCCCATGGCCCTAACCCATGGTCTCCCAACTCTTCTCCCTTGACTTCCTTGACCAATTTTGGTCCAATCTCCTCTCCTTGGAAAGGACTTGCCCTCAAGTCCTTGGAGAACCTCTTGCTCGACTTGCTTGACTTCACACTTGATTCCCGACTCAATCCTTGCTCGAATTTGGGCTTCACGTTTTTCTTCCATGGGCGCCACTTGATGATGGTTTGGAGGAATGGTTGGATTCCTTTGCTTGGGCTCGAGGGGTTGATCATGTTTTCCTCCTTGGTCACGGTTTGCTTGACCACACATTCTTCCTCAAGCATCTCTTTGAGTCCTCGGTTCATAGCCACGCCATCCATCCATTCTTGCTCGTGATCGAGCCCATCAATGATCCTCCATCTCAAGGATCCACTTGACCTTCCTAGGCCATCGATTTTTGCCCTCTCATTGTTCACATTGGTTGATTTCTTGTTGATTGATGCTTCACCTTCATGAGGCTCCTCTCCTAGAGTCCTCCTTGTCATGCTAGTGCTTCCCTCACATTCCGAGTTCACCTTCTCCTTTTGCTCTTCCTTACTCGGCTCAAGGCCTTCCAACTTCTCAAGCTCACTCAAGCTCGGCCTCCTCTTCATTTCCATGCTAGGTTTTGATTCAATGAAGGATTCAAACAAGCACGCATTGGATTTACAACCCATCATTGGTGGTAGGGGAGCTAAAACAATGAGCTTTTCACCATACTTGAAGGAGTAGGTGTTGTCTCTTCCATGGTGGGAAGAATTCTTTTCAAACTCCCAAGGTCTACCAAGCAACACATGGCAAGCATCCATGTCCAACACTTCACATACAACTTCATCCTTATAGTCTTGACCAATTGAGAACGAGACTTGGCATTGTTTGTCCACTTTGACCTCGGCTCCTTGATTGAGCCATCTTAGCTTGTAAGGATGAGGATGCTTCAAAGTAGGCAAGGCAAGCTTATCAATGAGGGTCTTGGAAGCAACATTAACACAACTTCCCCCATCGATAATCAAGTTACACACTCTCCCCATGATTGTACATTTGGACCGAAATATTTGGTGTCTTTGGTCCATTTTCTCGTTTGATTCTTGGGTGTGCATCACTCGCCAAGTGACCAAGCTCAACCCCGAGTCCGGGGGCACAATTGTTTCGGCCACTTTCACTTCTTCAACTCCCTCTTTTTTTTCTTCCTCACAAACCAACACTTCATCGTCTCCCCAATGCACAACCTCACTTGTGTTCAAGGTCCTCTTGCTAGGGCACTCCTTAGCAAAGTGACCATACCCTTGACATTGGTAACACTTCTTGAGGGGGATGGTTCTCTTAGGGCCATAGTCGAATCCTTTCCCTTGTCAACACTTGATGGCTTGATGGTAGGGCTAGGTTCAACAATTTTGATCCCCCTTGGCTCGACATGGGGTTGGACTTGGGGTGCTCTTAGCCGGCTCTCCTCTCCCCTTTTCTAGCCTCTCCACACGTGTAGCCATGGTAACCGCCTCATCGAATGACCACAAGTTTTGCATTTTGACTCGATTTGCTATCCTAGGGTTTAGGCCCTCAACAAACCTTGCAATTTTTTGTTCGGGTTTCTCATTCATTTCACATTGGAGGGTGAGTTGCTCAAAGTCCCTAAGATAGGTTTCAATGGGGTGTGACTCTTGTTTTAGTTGGGCTAGCTTGAGGAAGATGTCTTGAGTGTAGTCTTTGGGAACAAACTTGTCTTTGAGTTTCTTTTTGAGTTTGAGCCATGACTTGATGGGTTCCTTACCCTCTCGGTTTCTTTGATTCTTAAGGTTCTCATACCAAAGGGAAGCATATCCCTTAAACTTCATGATGGCTACCTTGAAACACTTCCTATCGGAGTACTCCTTGAATTCAAAAATTCTCTCAACCGATCTAAGCCAATCTAGGAGATCCTCGGGGTTCAAGCTACCATAAAAATCGGGTATGTCCACCTTAATGTCTCGGTCATGGTCTCTAGGGTGGGCCTCAAGGGACTCTTCCGAATCCGAAAATTGATCTTCCATGTGAGGAGGAACTTGTCCTCTCCCACGGCCCCCATACCCCATTCCACGGCCTCTTCCCCTTCCCCCTTCACCCCTCCTTGGTTCATTCATGTTTTGTTCCAAGAGTGTGTTAATAGCATTCATCATCAAAGTGCAATTACCGGTGAGTTGAGTCAATTTCTCTTCTAAATCGGAAAGTCTTTTACCCTCTCCTCTATTCTCTTCCATTTTGTGAAAGTTTTGTGAGATCTTTTGTGGAAATTTTGTGGAAAATGAACAAGGAAAACAAAGAAAGAAAACGAAAAATTGAAGAGGAAAACAAACCCTAAAATTTCGGCTAACACAAGAACAAACCCAACCAATACTAACACAAGTGTAGATCTTTAACCATTTTTGTAAGATTTTGTGTGGAAAATAAAACAAGGAAATGAAAGAAAGGAAAAAAAACGAAAATCAAAGAGGAAAAAAACTCAAACAAAATCGACCCTAACTTAGATGAACCGAAAAATAAAAAATGAAAATGAAAATCAAGAACAAACCTAGGCTTTGATTACCAATTTGGAGTGAAACTTATGGGGATAAGAATCACTCAAAGGATGAACAAAATCGAACCTTGAAATCCCCTTGAATATACTCTACTAATGGTTTTTGTGAAACAATTTTCTGATTTTTGTTGTTTAAATGTAAGAACATAAAGATAGTACCTAAATCTACTCACAAAGTTATAGATTTAGGGGTTTAATTAACTAAGCACAAAGCCACTAGTTAATTATCATAAATCTCAAACACAAAGTAAAGAGAGAAATGAGAGCACTCAAGTTCTACTAGGGTTTCAACCTTATCATTCAAAATCTGAAAAATGTGAGAGGAGAATGAGGGTTTATATATTACCCTCATTCTAATCTTGACCATCCATTACAACAAGATCTAAGGGCTACAATCAACCCCCAAATACTACAACATACTCGGTCAAATGAGGCTCTCTTGAGCTGAAAATTTGAACATAAAACAACAAATACATAAAGTAAAAAGCATAAAGTAATAAAGGTAGATAGCGACATGAATGAAAAAGACATAAAGTAAAACAATGTGGTGGCTTGGGACTTTCATTTGAAGCCGGCTCCTTGAGGACCTCCTTGAGCTAGCTTGTTGAACCATGTGAGCCCATTTATTGGAGGGTGACTCACATGGGTGTGCCTTGATTAACCACATTCAAAAATAGCTTGATCTTTGACTTTTTGTAGCTCTCCAACTTTGACTTCTCCTTGACTTAGCTTGATCACTAGGGTTGGCTCGAGTTGACCATAGAATTGACTTTAGTTGACCCTTAGTGATCCCTTAGACCGAGCCCTAGGCTTGGGTTTGAGCCCATGGCCCTAACCCATGGTCTCCCAACTCTTCTCCCTTGACTTCCTTGACCAATTTTGGTCCAACTAATCTTTCACTAAACTCACACACAAAGTAATGAGAAAAGGAAGAACACTCAAATGAAACTAGGGTTTTTCATTCAACAAATTCTGAAAAATTATGTTGTGTGAGGTTGGGTTTATATACTACCCAAGGCCTCATCTCAACCATTCATTACAAGATGATCTAAGGGCTCTCAAAGACCCCAAATACTACTAAAAAAAACGGCCCCTAAGCTCACATGTGAGCTGAAAAATTCAAAAGAAAACAACAAACAACAAAGCATAAAGGTGATAGGGACACTTGAGCTCATCCTCTCCCTTCTTTGTTGATGATCATCCAAGGGCCCTTGTGAGAGCCTTGGGGTGGGTTTGGACGGTCCAAGTGACCAACTTTCAAGGGATTATATTGTCTCTTACATTAAAGCATAAAGTAAAAGTAAAGTAAAGCGGCGTATTTGAAAATGACATGAAATATAAAAAACAATGTGATGATCTTTGGTGACTTGATTTAGACCGGCCCCTTGACCTCCATGAGCTAGCTTGATGAACCATGTGAGCCCATTTTATTGGAGGGTTGACTCACATGGGTGTACCATAGTTGACCACATCTCAAAAATAGCATAATCTTGACTTTTTGTTGCTCTCCAACTTTGACTTCCTCTTGACCTTGCTTGATCACTAAGGTTGGCTTGATTTGACCATAGAGTTGACTTTATTTAGCCCTTAGTGACCCTCTTGACCACGGCCTAAGCTTGGGTTCGAGCCCATGGGTCCAACCCATGGTCTCCTTCGACTTCACCCTTGACCACCTTGGCCAATTTTGGTCCAATCTCCTCTCCTTGGAAAGGACTTGTCCTCAAGTCCTTGGAGATCCTCTTGCTTCCTCCCTTGCTCGATTTCAAGCTAGAATCTCGGCTCAACCTTTGCTCGATCTTGGTCTTCATGGTTTTAGTCTTCCATGGGCACCACTTAGCTAGAGTTTGAAGAAGTGGTTGGACCCCCTTGCCTTGGCTCGAAGAATTGATCATTTTTTCATCCTTGGTCACGGTTTGTTTGACCACGCATTCTTCCTCGAGCATTTCCTTGAGCCCACGACTCATAACCATGCCATCCATCCATTCTTGCTCATGATCGAGCCCTTCAATGATTCTCCATCTTAAAGACCCGCTTGACCTTTCCTTGCCATCGATTTTTGTTCTTTCGTTGACCACATTCTCAATGTAGTCGGTTGTTTCCTTGTTGATTGATGCTTCACCTTCATGAGGCTCCTCTCCTAGAGTCCTCCTTATCATGCTAGAGCTTCCCTCACATTTCAAGTTCATCTTTTCCTCTTGCTCTTCTTCACTCGGCCCAAGGCCCTTCAAGTCTTCATGCTCAATCACTTTCGGCCCCAACTTCATCTCCATGCTAGGGTTTGGCTCAATGAAGGATTCAAACAAGCATGCATTGGATTTACATCCCATCATTGGTGGTAGGGGAGCTAAGACAATGAGCTTTTCACCATACTTGAATGAGTAGGTGTTGTCTCTTCCATGGTGGGAAGAGTTCTTTTCATACTCCCATGGCCTCCCAAGTAAGACATGACAAGCATCCATATCTAACACTTCACACACAATTTCATCTTTGTAGTCTTGCCCAATCGAGAACGAGACTTTGCATTGTTTATCGACTTTTACCTCGGCTCCTTGATTAAGCCACCTTAGCTTGTAAGGATGAGGATGCTTCATGGAGTGAAACTTATGGGGATAAGAATCACTCAAAGGATGAACAAAACCAAGTGATGATGGTGATGAAAAATCTCGGCCCAAGTATCAATTTTTAGTGAAGAATTTTTCTGAAATTTATATGAACAAGGAAGATAAAAAGGATAGTGACTAATTCTAAGCACTTAGCAAGAGAATTAGGTTTTGATTAGCATAAGCACAAAGCCACTATACTAATCTTTCACTCACTCACACACAAAGTAATGAGAAATGAAGAACACAAGTTGGAAACTCTAGGGTTTTCTTTATCATAAGCAAATCTGAAAAATGTGAGGCAAGGATGAGGGTTTATATATTACCCTCATTCTAATCTTGACCCTCCATTACAACAAGATCTAAGGGCTACAATCAATCCCCAAATACATCAATATACTCGGTCAAATAAGCTCACATGAGCTGAAAATTTTGAACAAATAACAACAAATACTTAAAGTAAAAAGCATAAAGTAATAAAGGTAGATAGCGACATGAATGAAAATGACTTAAAGTAAAACAATGTGGTGGCTTGGGGACTTTCATTTGAAGCCGGCTCCTTGAGGACCTCCTTGAGCTAGCTTGTTGAACCATGTGAGCCCATTTATTGGAGGGTGACTCACATGGGTGTGCCTTGATTAACCACATTCAAAAATAGCTTGATCTTTGACTTTTTGTAGCTCTCCAACTTTGACTTCTCCTTGACTTAGCTTGATCACTAGGGTTGGCTCGATTTGACCATAGAATTGACTTTAGTTGACCCTTAGTGATCCCTTAGACCGAGCCCTAGGCTTGGGTTTGAGCCCATGGCCCTAACCCATGGTCTCCCAACTCGTCTCCCTTGACTTCCTTGACCAATTTTGGTCCAATCTCCTCTCCTTGGAAAGGACTTGCCCTCAAGTCCTTGGAGAACCTCTTGCTCGACTTGCTTGACTTCACACTTGATTCCCGACTCAATCCTTGCTCGAATTTGGGCTTCACGTTTTTCTTCCATGGGCGCCACTTGATGATGGTTTGGAGGAATGGTTGGATTCCTTTGCTTGGGCTCGAGGGATTGATCATGTTTTCCTCCTTGGTCACGGTTTGCTTGACCACACATTCTTCCTCAAGCATCTCTTTGAGTCCTCGGTTCATAGCCACGCCATCCATCCATTCTTGCTCGTGATCGAGCCCATCAATGATCCTCCATCTCAAGGATCCACTTGACCTTCCTAGGCCATCGATTTTTGCCCTCTCATTGTTCACATTGGTTGTTTTCTTGTTGATTGATGCTTCACCTTCATGAGGCTCCTCTCCTAGTGTCCTCCTTGTCATGCTAGTGCTTCCCTCACATTCCGAGTTCACCTTCTCCTTTTGCTCTTCCTTACTCGGCTCAAGGCCTTCCAACTTCTCAAGCTCACTCAAGCTCGGCCTCCTCTTCATTTCCATGCTAGGTTTTGATTCAATGAAGGATTCAAACAAGCACGCATTGGATTTACAACCCATCATTGGTGGTAGGGGAGCTAAGACAATGAGCTTTTCACCATACTTGAATGAGTAGGTGTTGTCTCTTCCATGGTGGGAAGAATTCTTTTCAAACTCCCAAGGCCTACCAAGCAATACATGGCAAGCATCCATGTCCAACACTTCACACACAACTTCATCTTTATAGTCTTGACCAATTGAGAACGAGACTTGACATTGCTTATCAACTTTGACCTCGGCTCCTTGATTGAGCCACCGTAGCTTGTATGGGTGAGGATGCTTCAAAGTAGGCAAGGCAAGCTTATCAATGAGGGTCTTGGAAGCAACATTAACACAACTTCCCCCATCGATAATCAAGTTACACACTCTCCCCATGATGGTACATTTGGACCGAAATATTTGGTGCCTTTGGTCCACATTCTCGTTTGATTCTTGGGTGTGCATCACTCGCCAAGTGACCAAGCTCAACCCCGAGTCAGGGGCACGATTGTTTCGCCACTTTCATTTCCTCAACTCCCTCTTTTTTTTCTTCCTCACAAACCAACACTTCATCGTCTCCCCAATGCACAACCTCACTTGTGTTCAAGGTCCTCTTGCTAGGGCACTCCTTAGCAAAGTGACCATACCCTTGACATTGGTAACACTTCTTGAGAGGAATGGTTCTCTTAGGGCCATAGTCAATTCCCTTTCCTTTATCAACACTTGAGGGTTTGTTAGTAGGGCAAGGCTCGGAAATCTTGATCCCTCCTTGGCGCGACATGGGGTTTGTTTTGGGGTGTTCTTAGCCGGCTCTCCTCTGCCCTTCTCTAGCCTCTCCACACGTGTGGCCATGGTGACGGCCTCATCGAATGACCACAAGTTTTGCATTTTGACTCGATTTGCTATCCTAGGGTTTAGGCCCTCAACAAACCTTGCAATTTTTTGTTCGGGTTTCTCATTCATTTCACATTGGAGGGTGAGTTGCTCAAAGTCCCTAAGATAGGTTTCAATGGGGTGTGACTCTTGTTTTAGTTGGGCTAGCTTGAGGAACATGTCTTGAGTGTAGTCTTTGGGAACAAACTTGTCCTTGAGTTTCTTTTTGAGTTTGAGCCATGACTTGATGGGTTCCTTACCCTCTCGGTTTCTTTGATTCTTAAGGTTTTCATACCAAAGGGAGGCATAACCCTTGAATTTCATGATGGCCACTTTGAAACACTTCCTATCGGAGTACTCCTTGAATTCAAAAATTCTCTCAACCGATCTAAGCCAATCTAGGAGATCCTCGGGGTTCAAGCTACCATAAAAATCGAGTATGTCCACCTTAATGTCTCGGTCATGGTCTCTAGGGTGGGCCTCAAGGGACTCTTCCGAATCCGAAAATTGATCTTCCATGTGAGGAGGAACTTGTCCTCTCCCACGGCCCCCATACCCCATCCCACGGCCCCTTCCTCTTCCCCCTTCACCCCTTCTTGGTTCATTCATGTTTTGTTCCAAGAGTGTGTTAATAGCATTCATCATCAAAGTGCAATTACCGGTGAGTTGAGTCAATTTCTCTTCTAAATCGGAAAGTCTTTTACCCTCTCCTCTATTCTCTTCCATTTTGTGAAAGTTTTGTGAGATCTTTTGTGGAAATTTTGTGGAAAATGAACAAGGAAAACAAAGAAAGAAAACGAAAAAAGTAAGAGAAAAACTTCAAACAATTCGACCCTAAACTTAGATAAACCGAAAATTTGAAAAAGAGAATGAAATTCAAGAACAAACCTAAGCTTTGATAACCAATTTGGAGTGAAACTTATGGGGATAAGAATCACTCAAAGGATGAACAAAACCAAGTGATGATGGTGATGAAAAATCTCGGCCCAAGTATCAATTTTTAGTGAAGAATTTTTCTGAAATTTATATGAACAAGGAAGATAAAAAGGATAGTGACTAATTCTAAGCACTTAGCAAGAGAATTAGGTTTTGATTAGCATAAGCACAAAGCCACTATACTAATCTTTCACTCACTCACACACAAAGTAATGAGAAATGAAGAACACAAGTTGGAAACTCTAGGGTTTTCTTTATCATAAGCAAATCTGAAAAATGTGAGGCAAGGATGAGGGTTTATATATTACCCTCATTCTAATCTTGACCCTCCATTACAACAAGATCTAAGGGCTACAATCAATCCCCAAATACATCAATATACTCGGTCAAATAAGCTCACATGAGCTGAAAATTTTGAACAAATAACAACAAATACTTAAAGTAAAAAGCATAAAGTAATAAAGGTAGATAGCGACATGAATGAAAATGACTTAAAGTAAAACAATGTGGTGGCTTGGGGACTTTCATTTGAAGCCGGCTCCTTGAGGACCTCCTTGAGCTAGCTTGTTGAACCATGTGAGCCCATTTATTGGAGGGTGACTCACATGGGTGTGCCTTGATTAACCACATTCAAAAATAGCTTGATCTTTGACTTTTTTGTAGCTCTCCAACTTTGACTTCTCCTTGACTTAGCTTGATCACTAGGGTTGGCTCGATTTGACCATAGAATTGACTTTAGTTGACCCTTAGTGATCCCTTAGACCGAGCCCTAGGCTTGGGTTTGAGCCCATGGCCCTAACCCATGGTCTCCCAACTCGTCTCCCTTGACTTCCTTGACCAATTTTGGTCCACTTCAAAGTAGGTAAGGCAAGTTTATCAATGAGGGTTTTGGAAGCAACATTAACACAACTTCCCCCATCGATAATCAAGTTACACACTCTCCCCATGATGGTACATTTAGTTCGAAATATTTGATGCCTTTGATCCATGCTTTCGCTTGAATCTTGAGTGTGCATTACTCGCCAAGTAACCAAGCTCAACCCCGAGTCCGGGGGAACAATTGTTTCGGCCACTCTCTCATCCTCAACTCCCTCTTTTTTTTTCTTCCTCACAAACTAACACTTCATCTTCTCCCCAATGCACAACCTCACTTGTGTTCAAGGTCCTCTTGCTAGGGCACTCCTTAGCAAAATGACCATACCCTTGACATTGGTAGCATTTCTTGAGAGGAATTGTTCTCTTGGGACCATAGTCAATTCCCTTCCCCTTGTCGACACTCGATGGTTTGGTAGTAGGGCAAGGCTCGACAATTTTGACCCCCCCTTGATTCGAACTAGGGTTGGTTTTGGGGGTGCTCTTAGCCGACTCTCCTCTCCCCTTCTCTAGCCTTTCCACACGTGTGGCCATGGTAACGGCCTCATCGAATGACCACAAGTTTTGCATCTTCACTCGGTTAGCAATCCTAGGGTTTAGGCCCTCGACAAACCTAGCTATTTTTTGCTCGGGTTTCTCATTCATCTCACATTGTAATGTGAGTTGCTCAAAGTCCCTAAGGTAAGACTCAATGGGTTGTGTCTCTTGTTTGAGTTGAGCTAGTTTGAGGAACATGTCTTGGGTATAATCCTTGGGAACAAACTTGTCTTTGAGTTTCTTTTTGAGTTTGAGCCATGACCTAATGGGTTCCTTACCCTCTCGGTTTCGTTGGTTCTTGAGGTTTTCGTACCAAAGGGAAGCATATCCCTTAAACTTCATGATGGCTACCTTGAAACACTTCCTATCGGGATATTCCTTAAATTCAAAGATCCTCTCTATCGACCTAAGCCAATCTAGGAGATCCTCGGGGTTCAAGCTACCATAAAAATCGGGTATATCCACTTTGATTCTCGGTCATGGTCTCTTGGGTGGGCTTCAAGGGACTCTTCCGAATCCGAAAATTGATCTTCCATGTGAGGAGGAGGTTGACCCCTTCCACGGCCTCCTATCCCACGGCCACGCCCCCTTCCCCCTTCACCCCTTCTTGGTTCATTAATATTTTGGTCTAAGAGGGTGTTTAGAGCATTCATCATTAGAGTACAATTACCGGTGAGTTGAGTTAACTTTTCTTCTAAATCGGAAAGCCTTTTATCTTCCCCTCTATCCCCTTCCATTTTGTGACAATTTTGTGAGATCTTTTGTGGAAATTTTGTGGGAAATTTATAGAAAATAAACAAGGAAAAGAAGGAAGAAAAACGAAAAATTAAAAGAGGAAAACAAACAAACTACTCGACATTACTAGGGTAAACCGAAAAACAAAGATAAAAAAAATCGAAAATCAAAAACAAACCTAGGCTTTGATGACCAATTTGGAGTGAAACTAGGAGGATCAAGTTTCACTCAAGAGATGAACACAAATCGATCCTTGAAACCCTTGAAAATCTCGGCCCTTTTGTGTATTTTTTGTGAAGTATTTTCTGAAATTTTGTAAACAAGGAAAATAAAAAGGATAGTAACTAAATCTACACACTAAGTAATAGATTTAGGTTGTGATTAGTTTAAGCACAAAGCCACTAAACTAATCTTTCACTAAACTCACACACAAAGTAATGAGAAAAGGAAGAACACTCAAATGAAACTAGGGTTTTTCATTCAACAAATTCTGAAAAATTATGTTGTGTGAGGTTGGGTTTATATACTACCCAAGGCCTCATCTCAACCATTCATTACAAGATGATCTAAGGGCTCTCAAAGACCCCAAATACTACTAAAAAAACGGCCCCTAAGCTCACATGTGAGCTGAAAAATTCAAAAGAAAACAACAAACAACAAAGCATAAAGGTGATAGGGACACTTGAGCTCATCCTCTCCCTTCTTTGTTGATGATCATCCAAGGGCCCTTGTGAGAGCCTTGGGGTGGGTTTGGACGGTCCAAGTGACCAACTTTCAAGGGATTATATTGTCTCTTACATTAAAGCATAAAGTAAAAGTAAAGAAAGCGACATGTATGAAAATGACATGAAATATAAAAAACAATGTGATGATCTTTGGTGACTTGATTTAGACCGGCCCCTTGACCTCCATGAGCTAGCTTGATGAACCATGTGAGCCCATTTTATTGGAGGGTTGACTCACATGGGTGTACCATAGTTGACCACATCTCAAAAATAGCATAATCTTGACTTTTTGTTGCTCTCCAACTTTGACTTCCTCTTGACCTTGCTTGATCACTAAGGTTGGCTTGATTTGACCATAGAGTTGACTTTATTTAGCCCTTAGTGACCCTCTTGACCACGGCCTAAGCTTGGGTTCGAGCCCATGGGTCCAACCCATGGTCTCCCTCGACTTCACCCTTGACCACCTTGGCCAATTTTGGTCCAGAGAAACAAACAAACACATAAAGTATAAAGCTGGAGTGAAACTTATGGGGATAAGAATCACTCAAAGGATGAACAAAATCGAACCTTGAAACTCTCTTGAAAATCTCGGCCAAGACACTCTTTTTGTGATAAAATTTTCTGAAATTTTTGTAAACAAGGAAAATAAAAGGATAGTATCTAAATCCACTCACAAAGTTATAGATTTAGAGGTTTAATTAACTAAGCACTAAGCCACTAGTTAATTGATTCACAAATCTCAACACATAGTAAGAGATAAATGAAGAACACTCAAGAAAACAACTAGGGTTTTTAATTCATAAGCCAAATCTGAAAAATGTGAGGCAAGGATGAGGGTTTATATATTACCCTCATCTAATCTTGACCCTCCATTACAACAAGATCTAAGGGCCACAATCAACCCCCAAAAGCTTCAAAATACTCGGTCCCTTTAGCTCAATTGAGCTGAAAATTTTGAACAAATAACAACAAATACTTAAAGTAAAAAGCATAAAGTAATAAAGGTAGATAGCGACTTGAATGAAAAAGACATAAAGTAAAACAATGTGATGATCCTTGGTGACTTGTTGTAGACCGGCCCCCTTGACCTCCATGAGCTAGTTTGTTGAACCAAGTGAGCCCATTTTATTGGAGGGTTGACTCACTTGGGTGTACCATAGTTGATCACATTTCAAAATAGCACAATCTTGACTTTTTGTTGCTCTCCAACTTTGACTTCACCTTGACTTAGCTTGATCACTAGGGTTGGCTCGATTTGACCATAGAATTGACTTTGGTTGACCCCTAGTGATCCCTTAGGCCGAGCCCTAGGCTTGGGTTTGAGCCCATGGCCCTAACCCATGGTCTCCCATCTCGTCTCCCCTGACTTCCTTGACCAATTTTGGTCCAATCTCCTCTCCTTGGAAAGGACTTGCCCTCAAGTCCTTGGAGAACCTCTTGCTCGACTTGCTTGACTTCACACTTGATTCCCGACTCAATCCTTGCTCGAATTTGGGCTTCACGTTTTTCTTCCATGGGCGCCACTTGATGATGGTTTGGAGGAATGGTTGGATTCCTTTGCTTGGGCTCGAGGGATTGATCATGTTTTCCTCCTTGGTCACGGTTTGCTTGACCACACATTCTTCCTCAAGCATCTCTTTGAGTCCTCGGTTCATAGCCACGCCATCCATCCATTCTTGCTCGTGATCGAGCCCATCAATGATCCTCCATCTCAAGGATCCACTTGACCTTCCTAGGCCATCGATTTTTGTTCTTTCATTGACCACATTCTCAATGTAGTCGGTTGTTTCCTTGTTGATTGATACTTCACCTTCATGAGGCTCCTCTCCTAGAGTCCTCCTTACCATGCTAGAACTTCCCTCACATTCCAAGCTCACCTTTTCCCCTTGCTCTTCTCCACTCGGCCCAAGGCCCTTCAACTTCTCAAGCTCATGCAATTTCGGCCTTGACTTCATCTCCTTGCTAGGTTTCGGCTCAATGAAGGATTCAAACAAGCATGCATTGGATTTACATCCCATCATTGGTGGTAGGGGAGCTAAGACAATGAGCTTTTCACCATACTTGAATGAGTAGGTGTTGTCTCTTCCATGATGGGAAGAATTCTTTTCAAACTCCCAAGGTCTACCAAGCAACACATGGCAAGCATCCATGTCCAACACTTCACATACAACTTCATCCTTATAGTCTTGACCAATTGAGAACGAGACTTGGCATTGTTTGTCCACTTTGACCTCGGCTCCTTGATTGAGCCATCTTAGCTTGTAAGGATGAGGATGCTTCAAAGTAGGCAAGGCAAGCTTATCAATGAGGGTCTTGGAAGCAACATTAACACAACTTCCCCCATCGATAATCAAGTTACACACTCTCCCCATGATTGTACATTTGGACCGAAATATTTGGTGTCTTTGGTCCATTTTCTCGTTTGATTCTTGGGTGTGCATCACTCGCCAAGTGACCAAGCTCAACCCCGAGTCCGGGGGCACAATTGTTTCGGCCACATTCACTTCCTCAACTCCCTCTTTTTTTTCTTCCTCACAAACCAACACTTCATCGTCTCCCCAATGCACAACCTCACTTGTGTTCAAGGTCCTCTTGCTAGGGCACTCCTTAGCAAAGTGACCATACCCTTGACATTGGTAACACTTCTTGAGGGGGATGGTTCTCTTAGGGCCATAGTCGATTCCCTTTCCCTTGTCAACACTTGATGGCTTGATGGTAGGGCTAGGTTCAACAATTTTGATCCCCCCTTGGCTCGACATGGGGTTGGACTTGGGGGTGCTCTTAGCCGGCTCTCCTCTCCCCTTTTCTAGCCTCTCCACACGTGTAGCCATGGTAACCGCCTCATCGAATGACCACAAGTTTTGCATTTTGACTCGATTTGCTATCCTAGGGTTTAGGCCCTCAACAAACCTTGCAATTTTTTGTTCGGGTTTCTCATTCATTTCACATTGGAGGGTGAGTTGCTCAAAGTCCCTAAGATAGGTTTCAATGGGGTGTGACTCTTGTTTTAGTTGGGCTAGCTTGAGGAACATGTCTTGAGTGTAGTCTTTGGGAACAAACTTGTCTTTGAGTTTCTTTTTGAGTTTGAGCCACGACTTGATGGGTTCCTTACCCTCTCGGTTTCTTTGATTCTTAAGGTTTTCATACCAAAGGGAGGCATAACCCTTGAATTTCATGATGGCCACTTTGAAACACTTCCTATCGGAGTACTCCTTGAATTCAAAGATTCTCTCAACCGATCTAAGCCAATCTAGGAGATCCTCGGGGTTCAAACTACCATAAAAATCGGGTATGTCCACCTTAATGTCTCGGTCATGGTCTCTAGGGTGGGCCTCAAGGGACTCTTCCGAATCCGAAAATTGATCTTCCATGTGAGGAGGAACTTGTCCTCTCCCACGGCCCCCATACCCCATTCCACGGCCCCTTCCTCTACCCCCTTCACCCCTTCTTGGTTCATTCATGTTTTGTTCCAAGAGTGTGTTAATAGCATTCATCATCAAAGTGCAATTACCGGTGAGTTGAGTCAATTTCTCTTCTAAATCGGAAAGTCTTTTACCCTCTCCTCTATTCTCTTCCATTTTGTGAAAGTTTTGTGAGATCTTTTGTGGAAATTTTGTGGAAAATGAACAAGGAAAACAAAGAAAGAAAACGAAAAAATGAAGAGGAAAACAAACCCTAAATTTTCGGCCAACACAAGAACAAACCCAACCAATACTAACACAAGTGTAGATCTTTAACCATTTTTTGTAAGATTTTGTGGAAAATAAAACAAGGAAATTAAAAGAGGAAAACGAAAAATGTAAGAGAAAAACTTCAAACAATTCGACCCTAAACTTAGATAAACCGAAAAATTGAAAAAGAGAATGAAATTCAAGAACAAACCTAAGCTTTGATAACCAATTTGGAGTGAAACTTATGGGGATAAGAATCACTCAAAGGATGAACAAAATCGAACCTTGAAACTCTCTTGAAAATCTCGGCCAAGACACTCTTTTTGTGATAAAATTTTCTGAAATTTTTGTAAACAAGGAAAATAAAAGGATAGTATCTAAATCCACTCACAAAGTTATAGATTTAGAGGTTTAATTAACTAAGCACTAAGCCACTAGTTAATTGATTCACAAATCTCAACACATAGTAAGAGATAAATGAAGAACACTCAAGAAAACAACTAGGGTTTTTAATTCATAAGCCAAATCTGAAAAATGTGAGGCAAGGATGAGGGTTTATATATTACCCTCATCTAATCTTGACCCTCCATTACAACAAGATCTAAGGGCCACAATCAACCCCCAAAAGCTTCAAAATACTCGGTCCCTTTAGCTCAATTGAGCTGAAAATTTTGAACAAATAACAACAAATACTTAAAGTAAAAAGCATAAAGTAATAAAGGTAGATAGCGACTTGAATGAAAAAGACATAAAGTAAAACAATGTGATGATCCTTGGTGACTTGTTGTAGACCGGCCCCCTTGACCTCCATGAGCTAGTTTGTTGAACCAAGTGAGCCCATTTTATTGGAGGGTTGACTCACTTGGGTGTACCATAGTTGATCACATTTCAAAATAGCACAATCTTGACTTTTTGTTGCTCTCCAACTTTGACTTCACCTTGACTTAGCTTGATCACTAGGGTTGGCTCGATTTGACCATAGAATTGACTTTGGTTGACCCCTAGTGATCCCTTAGGCCGAGCCCTAGGCTTGGGTTTGAGCCCATGGCCCTAACCCATGGTCTCCCATCTCGTCTCCCCTGACTTCCTTGACCAATTTTGGTCCAAAAGCATAAAGGAAGATAGTGACATGTGGGAAAGGGACATGTTGAGGAGAAACATGTGAAGCTTCTCTTTGTTTGTTTCGGCTGACTTGGGCTTATTCCCACTTGATGTTTGCTCTTTGATGATTTAATTGACTTGTGGTTCGAACCCACTTGGGTGCACCCGAAGTTCAATTTCAAAAATAGCACATTCATTGACTTTTCGGTTGCTCTCCAACTTGACCTTCCTTGACTTCTCTGACCCACCAAGCTTGACCAAGATATTATCGTTTAATTCACTCAAAATAAGCTTGGGTGGACCCTAGGACCGTGGCCTAGCCCATGGTTAGAGCCCAAGGACTAAAACCGGGATTTAGGCAAAAACCGCCTTTGCTCGACTTGACCATTTTTGGTCCACTTTTGTTTTACAAAAATCAGAAAAATCAACACAAAAACACATCACTTGGCCGAAAATTATACATGTTCTACAAATCGATTCTAGTTCTTCCTTTGAGTGAGACTTAATCCATCTAGTTTCATTCCAAATTGGTTATCAAAGCCTAGGTTAATTAACACAAGTTCCATCCTTGTGTTAGTCTATGTTTCGGTTCTAGCAAGCAAAGATCCAACCTTTGCTACAAAACCAGTTTTGTTCCTAAGGTAACAATGGTTCTATCTTTTCCTTTTGGTTCCACAATTTTTTCCTATGGTACCACATGTGAAACTCCTTGTGTTGAGACCATTTTCGAGTCTATGGAGAGGGCTAGAAAGGAGTTGGAAGCCAAGATGGCTAAGATAAGAGGAAAATCTGTCAAAATGAGTTTGGGTAAAGGGGTGGCTATTTTACTTGACCCTCCTACAAAAAAACCACCCTATGAGCCACCAAAGCAAGCCAAAGTTGTCGAGCCTACCACCACTCCTACACCATCAACCCTAGACTTGGGGGAGACAAATGACCTTAACCACAAAACAACCGTCCCCCTTAAGAGGTGCTCTCAATGTCATGACTATGGTCACCTTGCCAATGATTGTCCCACAAAGAAAACCTTGAATTTGTGTGAGGAAGTTCAACGGGGGATGAGTGACATCCTTGTTTGTGAGGATGAAGAGAGTGAGGTCCTTGCTAATGAGGATGAAGAGGATGTGAAGCAAGATCAAAATGAAACCGAGATGGAGGTGAGGCCGTATGATTTGACCATGGATGGAGGAAACTCTATCAAAGCCTTACCTTCACAAGAGCATCTGGACCAAGAATGGTCAAGGCGAGCAAAGGCGGTTTTAGTCTAGAACACGGTTTGGGTCCTTGGGCTCGAACCATGGGCTAGACCACGGTCCTAAGGTCCACCCAAGCTTATTTTGAGTGAATTTGAACAATAATATCTTGGTCAAGCTTGGTGGGTCAAAGAAGTCAAGGAAAGTCAAGAAGGAGAGCAACCGAAAGTCGACAAATGTGCTATTTTGAATGTGATCGCTTGAGTGCACCCATGTGGGTTCGAACCCCAATAAAACATGAGCCAACAAGGTCCAAGAGGGTCAGCTAAGGGGAGAATTCGGCTGACCCAAGGAAGCTCTCAAAATGATACATTATTTTGTGCTTTAAGTCGTTTTCACTAGTGTCACTTTCAATACTTTATGCTTTATTGTTTTTAGCTTATAAAATCTGATTTGTGAAGTGTAATGGACGTCCCACATGCCTCCCTAAGATCAAGTCTTGGCCCTTGGATGTTACCTAAAAGCATGGAGAGGATTGAGCCACAAGTCACTATCACACTTTATGCTTTTGTAGTTGTTAGTTTACTTTGAATTTTCAGCAATTGTAAAGGCTTCTAAGAGCCGTTTTTTTTGTATTACTTGGGAGTATTTGTAGCCTTTAGATTAGATATTAGATTGTATGGTTAGGATGCAAAGAGTTGGTCTATATAAACCAAGCTCAAACATCATATTTTTCAGATTTTAGTCGAATGATAAAAACCCTAAGCTTGAGAGTTCTCAACTTATTTGAGTGTTCTTCATTATCTCCTTGCTTAGTGCTTGAGATTAGTGATAGATTAGTTTAGTGGCTTTGTGCTTAAACTAATCACAACACTAAATCTATTACTTTGTGTTTAGATTTAGTGACTATCTTTTATGTTTTCATTTGTTCACAAAATTTCAGAAAATTTCACACAAAAATAGCTTCATTAGGCCGTGTATTTCAAGGGTGTTTGAGATCGATTTTTGTTCATCCTTTGAATGAAACTTTACCCACTAAGTTTCACTCCAAATTGGTTATCAAAGCCTAGGTTTGTTCTTCATTTTCGATTTGTTCTTTGTGTTGCCGAGTTGTTCTTGTTTTCTTGTTTTATTTTCGTTTTTTTTTTTTTTTTTTTTTCTTCTTGTTTTCCTTGTGTCTTCCACAAAAAAATCCACAAACATACTCACAAAATTTTCACAAAATGGTTGAAGATCTACACTTGTGTTAGTATTGGTTTCGGTTCTTACACCCAAAGGTCCTTGCTTTACTCAAAATTTTTTCAGATTTTGTTTCTTTGATTATATCAATGGGTGTGTTTCTTCCTTTTGATGTTTCTTGTGGTACTACTCTTGGTGAAACCATGTATGATTCTATGGAGAAAGCTAGAAGAGAACTTGAAATCAAAATGAGTCGAATGAGGGGTAGACCTATCCCTAACCCTAACCTTGTGATCTTGAGGGAGTTAGAAGGTAGGATGGCTCGGTTAGGAGGAGAGCCACCCCCTAGCCATGGTCGTGTGACTTGTAGAGCTTCACATGCTCAAACCCTAACCCTAACCCTAGAAGAGAATCACCAAGTCGAAATCTTTAGGTCTAGGTGTACCATTATGGGAAGGGTTTGTGATTTGGTTGTTGATGAGGAGAGTTGTTCTAATGTTGCCTCAAGCACCCTCATTGAAAAATTAGCCTTGCCTACACAAGAACACCCTAACCCTTACAAGATGAAATGGCTAAACAATGGAGCCGAGATGAGTGTAAGTGTGGTTAGACAATGTTTGGTTTCTTTCTCCATTGGTGGGGATTACATGGATGAGGTTTTGTGTGATGTGATTCCCATGGATGCTTGTCATCTCCTCTTGGGGAGACCTTGGAAGTTGGAAAGAAATGCTAATCATGATGGGAGGGACAATACTTATAACTTTAAGATTGGAGCCAAGAATATCAAACTTACACCCTTACCTCCAATTTTGAAGAACCCTAGCCCACCCTCCTTGGTTGAATCACACGAAAACATGAAGGTTGATGGGGGACCCGAAATGAAACAAGTGCAAACTGAAATGGTGGTGGCAAAGCCGTGGGATATGAAACAAGAGGGCATACCAACACTCCTACCTTCTACCTTGAAGTATTCCACCCCACCCTCCATGTTTGAGCCTTACAAAGATGTGGTATTGAGTAAAGAGGCCGAAACAAGTGAGGAAATGAATGTTGGTGAGAAATTGACCATTCACTTTGCTAAAGATAATCCTAACACTCAAGAGGAAAGCATGGGGTACAATGTCAAGCATGAGAATGAGTTTGATTCTATGTGGGATTTAACCAAGGTCAAGAGGAAGTTGTTCAAAGAAATGCAATATGGTTATCGTAATCAAATCGATTCAAGTGGTTTCATGAAATGGGGATTCAAAGGAGGAACTAAGCTTGAACAAAAAGAGCTAAGTGATGATCTCCTTCAATGCTCTCCTAAGTTCAAGAAAGAAGACCTTAAGAATGTACTAGGGTTAGAACTCGAGCCAAGGGAAACCAAGAGTGTTGGAGAAGAAGGATCAATCCTTATGGTCAAGAATGACCCCAAGACACTAAGGAGAAAACAAGAAGAGGAGCTTGATGATGACTCCTTTCAAGCCTACCCTAGACTCGGGTTTGAGGAGCCTAAGATCATGCTAGGGAGTGGCTACAACTTAAGGGCCACTATGAAGAAGAAGAAGAAGAACACGGCCAAACAAGACCAAACGAGCCAAGCCAAAGTTGTTCAATCTTTCATCCGTATTTTATGTCAAGGTTGTTCTTTGAGGCCAAAACCTATTGAGACCAAGGTTGGTTGTGGGTCTAATAAGGTGCCTCTCCTTGGAGGTTATGATCAATATCAAGATGAAACTCATGTTAAGAACCCTAAGGATTTGAGGACAAATCCTTTTCAAGAAGAGGAGATTGGACCAAGAATGGTCAAGGCGAGCAAAGGCGGTTTTAGTCTAGAACACGGTTTGGGTCCTTGGGCTCGAACCATGGGCTAGACCACGGTCCTAAGGTCCACCCAAGCTTATTTTGAGTGAATTTGAACAATAATATCTTGGTCAAGCTTGGTGGGTCAAAGAAGTCAAGGAAAGTCAAGAAGGAGAGCAACCGAAAGTCGACAAATGTGCTATTTTGAATGTGATCGCTTGAGTGCACCCATGTGGGTTCGAACCCCAATAAAACATGAGCCAACAAGGTCCAAGAGGGTCAGCTAAGGGGAGAATTCGGCTGACCCAAGGAAGCTCTCAAAATGATACATTATTTTGTGCTTTAAGTCGTTTTCACTAGTGTCACTTTCAATACTTTATGCTTTATTGTTTTTAGCTTATAAAATCTGATTTGTGAAGTGTAATGGACGTCCCACATGCCTCCCTAAGATCAAGTCTGGGCCCTTGGATGTTACCTAAAAGCATGGAGAGGATTGAGCCACAAGTCACTATCACACTTTATGCTTTTGTAGTTGTTAGTTTACTTTGAATTTTCAGCAATTGTAAAGGCTTCTAAGAGCCGTTTTTTTTGTATTACTTGGGAGTATTTGTAGCCTTTAGATTAGATATTAGATTGTATGGTTAGGATGCAAAGAGTTGGTCTATATAAACCAAGCTCAAACATCATATTTTTCAGATTTTAGTTGAATGATAAAAACCCTAAGCTTGAGAGTTCTCAACTTATTTGAGTGTTCTTCATTATCTCCTTGCTTAGTGCTTGAGATTAGTGATAGATTAGTTTAGTGGCTTTGTGCTTAAACTAATCACAACACTAAATCTATTACTTTGTGTTTAGATTTAGTGACTATCTTTTATGTTTTCATTTGTTCACAAAATTTCAGAAAATTTCACACAAAAATAGCTTCATTAGGCCGTGTATTTCAAGGGTGTTTGAGATCGATTTTTGTTCATCCTTTGAATGAAACTTTACCCACTAAGTTTCACTCCAGCATCCTAGTCCTTACAAGCCATGGTGGATAAACAATGGGGCCGAGGTGAAGAAAAAATCTGATGAGGTTTTGAGTAAAGTGCTTGTGAGGGATCCTTGTCATTTCCTCCTTGATAAGGCTTGGGAACCATGTAAGTTTGAAGATGAAAACAAAGAAGGGGAGCACAAGGAGAATGATAAGGTTGGTCATCAAAGGAAATCACAAGGAAGTCAAAGGGTGAATGTTGGTGAGAGTTTAACCATCCACATTACTAATGATGATCCTAAGATTCAAGAGGAGAGCATGGGGAATAATCTCATGGGAAAGGTTGAGCTTGATCTTATGAGATGTTCACCTAAGGCCAAGAAGAAGAAGCTCATGTGGAATGGGAAGCTTGGCACAAGCAAGAGGTCAAGAGGATTCTTGAAATGGAAATTCAAAAGGGGAGCTTAGTCAAGAACATTCCTAACACACTAGGTAGGAATCAAGAAGAGGAGCTCAAGCAAATGTTAAGAACCCCAAAGTTTGAGGACAAACTTTTTTGAAGAAGAGGAGATTGCACCAAAATGGATAAGCTCATTTTTGCTCATTTTGAGGCTTGGGCTTACTTGGGTCCTATGGCTCGAGCCATGGCTTAATTTGTGATCATTAGGATCAAACCAAGTGAAATGTACAAGGAGGAACGAAGGAAATCAGCCCACACATGGAAAGCAACAATCTAGGCCATGAACCATGAAGCCCATCTTGACATGTCGGTAGAGATCTTAACGTAACTCCCAATCTGCTCATCCAATTGAGATGAAAGCTAGCTCAAAGAGCTTTCATTTGACATATGGTTGGCCATCTGGTTCAAAGGGAGCTGAGAGTTATGACTTCTACAAGTCAGGGGTCAGATTGTGAAAACTCAGTCCATAGGCTGTTTGACATGTCTGTACTAAAAGCTCAATATCTTGAGTTGTATGCCATATTTTTGGATGATTCTTTTTGCATTGGAAATCCAACTCAATTACCTTTCCAATGACATATCATGGGCCTTCTAATTCAACGTGAGCGAGAAATGGTGAAGCCTACAAGTCACTTCAGTCTCAAGGAACTCGGTTTTGGAGTAATGAGCCATGAACTTAACCTACATCATTCTCCTTGGGTGAGCTCACCTTGGGGACCATTTGGGAGCCTCATAATCATCCTAAGGCTCACATGAGTCGTGGCTAACACAAGAGGAGACAAGGAATTCAGCTCATTCCACAATTCAAAAGAGAAGATCAACTTTTGTTCATGTCATTGTCAATTGTGGTCCTTAGTTTGCTTTATGTCCTTGTTCACTTTATTGTCTTGTTTTCTTTAGTCTTTGATCAGTTTGAAAGGGTCAATAGGACCACTCATCCTTGCTCTCCAAGCCAATAATTTCATCCATTAGATTAAGGTCTCAATTGTAGGGAGTAGATGTAGTCAAATGTCATTGTCTTACTTTATACTTTTGGTTGTAGTTGTTGTAGTTTGTATTCAGATTTGAAGGGTTGTAGGGGCCGAAAATTCTTAGGGCTTTTAGGGTCATTTGTGACCCTTAGATCATGTAATAGATGTAGGGTGGAGATCAAAGCTTGGGGCTTATAAAAGCCAAGCTAACTCATTGTAAAATTCAGATTTGGTTGAATGGAAAAAACAAACCCTAGAGTTTGAACTTGTGTGGCTTCATTATACTCTTTGCTTAGTGCTTGAGTTAGTGAATGATTAATTTAGTGGCTTAGTGCTTGAATTAATCAAAACCTAATTCTTTTGCTTAGTGCTTAGAATTAGTTCTATCCTTTATGTTTTCTTTTGTTTTACAAAAATCAGAAAAATCAACACAAAAACACATCACTTGGCCGAAAATTATACATGTTCTACAAATCGATTCTAGTTCATCCTTTGAGTGAGACTTAATCCATCTAGTTTCATTCCAAATTGGTTATCAAAGCCTAGGTTAATTAACACAAGTTCCATCCTTGTGTTAGTCTATGTTTCGGTTCTAGCAAGCAAAGATCCAACCTTTGCTACAAAACCAGTTTTGTTCCTAAGGTAACAATGGTTCTATCTTTTCCTTTTGGTTCCACAATTTTTTCCTATGGTACCACATGTGAAACTCCTTGTGTTGAGACCATTTTGGAGTCTATGGAGAGGGCTAGAAAGGAGTTGGAAGCCAAGATGGCTAAGATAAGAGGAAAATCTGTCAAAATGAGTTTGGGTAAAGGGGTGGCTATTTTACTTGACCCTCCTACAAAAAAACCACCCTATGAGCCACCAAAGCAAGCCAAAGTTGTCGAGCCTACCACCACTCCTACACCATCAACCCTAGACTTGGGGGAGACAAATGACCTTAACCACAAAACAACCGTCCCCCTTAAGAGGTGCTCTCAATGTCATGACTATGGTCACCTTGCCAATGATTGTCCCACAAAGAAAACCTTGAATTTGTGTGAGGAAGTTCAACGGGGGATGAGTGACATCCTTGTTTGTGAGGATGAAGAGAGTGAGGTCCTTGCTAATGAGGATGAAGAGGATGTGAAGCAAGATCAAAATAAAACCGAGATGGAGGTGAGGCCGTATGATTTGACCATGGATGGAGGAAACTCTATCAAAGCCTTACCTTCACAAGAGCATCCTAGTCCTTACAAGCCATGGTGGATAAACAATGGGGCCGAGGTGAAGAAAAAATCTGATGAGGTTTTGAGTAAAGTGCTTGTGAGGGATCCTTGTCATTTCCTCCTTGATAAGGCTTGGGAACCATGTAAGTTTGAAGATGAAAACAAAGAAGGGGAGCACAAGGAGAATGATAAGGTTGGTCATCAAAGGAAATCACAAGGAAGTCAAAGGGTGAATGTTGGTGAGAGTTTAACCATCCACATTACTAATGATGATCCTAAGATTCAAGAGGAGAGCATGGGGAATAATCTCAAGGGAAAGGTTGAGCTTGATCTTATGAGATGTTCACCTAAGGCCAAGAAGAAGAAGCTCATGTGGAATGGGAAGCTTGGCACAAGCAAGAGGTCAAGAGGATTCTTGAAATGGAAATTCAAAAGGGGAGCTTAGTCAAGAACCTTGGACCCATGGTCACGAAATTTCAGCCAATTTAGGCCAAAATCTCGGCTGATTTTCAAGTTCAAGGCTACATTTTAATTCAAACACAAGTCCCTTTCAATAAAGTTTGCTTTAATGCTTTATGTCTTTGTCACCTTTTGGTCTTTTGTAAACAAACAACAAAATCAGCCAAGGAACCTCATTTTGGACGTGTGACTTGCTCACCAAGGAGCAAATGAAGGGCCTTGATTCAACAACACAAGTGAAGGGAGAGGATGCTACAACAAGTCGCTTTCTACTTTAGTTGTTAGTTGTTTTATTTTCAGATTTTGTAAGGCTCATGTGAGCTGATTTTTTGTTGTATTTGGTGGGTTATTTGTAGCCCTTAGATTAGATATTAGATGTAGGGTTTAGATGCAAGCATGGGTCTTATATAAACCCACTTATCTCCCTTGTAAAAATCAGATTTGTGATGATATAAAAAGTTGAGTTTTGAGTGAGTTTTCTTTGCTTTGTGCTTGAGGTTTACCTAGGGTGGCTCATTAGCTATGTGCTTTGAGTAACTCGAACCCTTAATAGTGGCTATGTGCTTGTTAAGGCTCTATCCTAGACTTAAACTTGTTTAAGTCATATCCTTTATCTTTAGTCTTTAAGTTTGTTCAAATAAAAAGAGAACTTCCCACACAAATCAGGCCTAAAGCGTGTGAGATTAGTGAGTGCTCATGAGTGAGACGAGTTTAGGGTGAGTGTGATTACAAGGTACAAAGAGGCCCGCTTCAAATCGCTCCACCACTCATCCTTGCTCTCCAAGCCAATAATTTCATCCATTAGATTAAGGTCTCAATTGTAGGGAGTAGATGTAGTCAAATGTCATTGTCTTACTTTATACTTTTGGTTGTAGTTGTTGTAGTTTGTATTCAGATTTGAAGGGTTGTAGGGGCCGAAAATTCTTAGGGCTTTTAGGGTCATTTGTGACCCTTAGATCATGTAATAGATGTAGGGTGGAGACCAAAGCTTGGGGCTTATAAAAGCCAAGCTAACTTATTGTAAAATTCAGATTTGGTTGAATGGAAAAACCAAACCCTAGAGTTTGAACTTGTGTGGCTTCATTATACTCTTTGCTTAGTGCTTGAGTTAGTGAATGATTAATTTAGTGGCTTAGTGCTTGAATTAATCAAAACCTAATTCTTTTGCTTAGTGCTTAGAATTAGTTATATCCTTTATGTTTTCTTTTGTTTTACAAAAATCAGAAAAATCAACACAAAAACACATCACTTGGCCGAAAATTATACATGTTCTACAAATCGATTCTAGTTCATCCTTTGAGTGAGACTTAATCCATCTAGTTTCATTCCAAATTGGTTATCAAAGCCTAGGTTAATTAACACAAGTTCCATCCTTGTGTTAGTCTATGTTTCGGTTCTAGCAAGCAAAGATCCAACCTTTGCTACAAAACCAGTTTTGTTCCTAAGGTAACAATGGTTCTATCTTTTCCTTTTGGTTCCACAATTTTTTCCTATGGTACCACATGTGAAACTCCTTGTGTTTAGACCATTTTCGAGTCTATGGAGAGGGCTAGAAAGGAGTTGGAAGCCAAGATGGCTAAGATAAGAGGAAAATCTGTCAAAATGAGTTTGGGTAAAGGGGTGGCTATTTTACTTGACCCTCCTACTGGAACGAAATGGCTTGACGATTTGGTCCCGATTTTTGGTCTACGATCTAACCATGGTCCTTGGACTAGTGGTCAAGAATTTTCAGCCAAAATAGGTCCAAAACTCGGCTGAAAACAAGTCCCAAGTGATACATTTTAATTTAAATACAAGTCCCTTTCATTGTAGTTTGTTTTACTACTTTATGTCTTTGTCACCTTTTGGTCTTTTGAATTCAAACAACAAATCAGCCAAGGGGGCCTTATTTGGACGTGTATCTTGAGCTCCAAGGAGAAAATCTAGGCCTTTGATTGAACAACACAAATGAAGGGAGAGGATACTACAACAAGTCGCTTTCTACTTTAGTTGTGTTGTATTTTTGTAAGCTGATTTTGTAGCTCACATGTGAGCCGATTTTGTTGTATTTTTGTGGGTTATTTGTAGCCCTTAGATCTTAGATAGATGAGTGGTTGAGATTAGAAGCTTAGGCTTATATAAGCCAAGCTAAAACCATTGTAAATTTTCAGATTTGTGATGATATAAAAGAGTTGAGTTTGAGTGAGTTTTCTCTTGCTTTGTGCTTGAGGTTTACCTAGGGTGGCTCATTAGCTATGTGCTTTGAGTAGCTCGAACCCTTAATAGTGGCTATGTGCTTGTTAAGGCTCTATCCTAGACTTAAACTTGTTTAAGTCATATCCTTTATCTTTAGTTTTTATGTTTTGCAAATAAAAATCAGAAAACAATCCACCCTAAAACATCCATAAAAACGTGTGATATGAGTGAGGGCTCATGAGTGAGTCGAGTTTAGGGTGTTGTGGTTATAAGGTACAAAGAGGCCCCCTTCAAATCGCCTCCACCTACAAAAACACCACCCTATGAGCCACCAAAGCAAGCCAAAGTTGTCGAGCCTACCACCACTCCTACACCATCAACCCTAGACTTGGGGGAGACAAATGACCTTAACCACAAAACAACCGTCCCCCTTAAGAGGTGCTCTCAATGTCATGACTATGGTCACCTTGCCAATGATTGTCCCACAAAGAAAACCTTGAATTTGTGTGAGGAAGTTCAATCTGGGATGAGTGACATCCTTGTTTGTGAGGATGAAGAGAGTGAGGTCCTTGCTAATGAGGATGAAGAGGATGTGAAGCAAGATCAAAATAAAACCGAGATGGAGGTGAGGCCGTATGATTTGACCATGGATGGAGGAAACTCTATCAAAGCCTTACCTTCACAAGAGCATCCTAGTCCTTACAAGCCATGGTGGATAAACAATGGGGCCGAGGTGAAGAAAAAATCTCATGAGGTTTTGAGTAAAGTGCTTGTGAGGGATCCTTGTCATTTCCTCCTTGATAAGGCTTGGGAACCATGTAAGTTTGAAGATGAAAACAAAGAAGGGGAGCACAAGGAGAATGATAAGGTTGGTCATCAAAGGAAATCACAAGGAAGTCAAAGGGTGAATGTTGGTGAGAGTTTAACCATCCACATTACTAATGATGATCCTAAGATTCAAGAGGAGAGCATGGGGAATAATCTCAAGGGAAAGGTTGAGCTTGATCTTATGAGATGTTCACCTAAGGCCAAGAAGAAGAAGCTCATGTGGAATGGGAAGCTTGGCACAAGCAAGAGGTCAAGAGGATTCTTGAAATGGAAATTCAAAAGGGGAGCTTAGTCAAGAACCTTGGACCCATGGTCACGAAATTTCAGCCAATTTAGGCCAAAATCTCGGCTGATTTTCAAGTTCAAGGCTACATTTTAATTCAAACACAAGTCCCTTTCAATAAAGTTTGCTTTAATGCTTTATGTCTTTGTCACCTTTTGGTCTTTTGTAAACAAACAACAAAATCAGCCAAGGAACCTCATTTTGGACGTGTGACTTGCTCACCAAGGAGCAAATGAAGGGCCTTGATTCAACAACACAAGTGAAGGGAGAGGATGCTACAACAAGTCGCTTTCTACTTTAGTTGTTAGTTGTTTTATTTTCAGATTTTGTAAGGCTCATGTGAGCTGATTTTTTGTTGTATTTGGTGGGTTATTTGTAGCCCTTAGATTAGATATTAGATGTAGGGTTTAGATGCAAGCATGGGTCTTATATAAACCCACTTATCTCCCTTGTAAAAATCAGATTTGTGATGATATAAAAAAGTTGAGTTTTGAGTGAGTTTTCTCTTTGCTTTGTGCTTGAGGTTTACCTAGGGTGGCTCATTAGCTATGTGCTTTGAGTAACTCGAACCCTTAATAGTGGCTATGTGCTTGGTAAGGTTTCTATCCTAGACTTAAACTTGTTTAAGTCATATCCTTTATCTTTAGTCTTTAAGTTTGTTCAAATAAAAGCGAGAACTTCCCACTCAAATCAGCCCTAAAACGTGTGAGATTAGTGAGTGCTCATGAGTGAGTCGAGTTTAGGGTGAGTGTGATTACAAGGTACAAAGAGGCCCGCTTCAAATCGCTCCACCACTCATCCTTGCTCTCCAAGCCAATAATTTCATCCATTAGATTAAGGTCTCAATTGTAGGGAGTAGATGTAGTCAAATGTCATTGTCTTACTTTATACTTTTGGTTGTAGTTGTTGTAGTTTGTATTCAGATTTGAAGGGTTGTAGGGGCCGAAAATTCTTAGGGCTTTTAGGGTCATTTGTGACCCTTAGATCATGTAATAGATGTAGGGTGGAGATCAAAGCTTGGGGCTTATAAAAGCCAAGCTAACTTATTGTAAAATTCAGATTTGGTTGAATGGAAAAAACAAACCCTAGAGTTTGAACTTGTGTGGCTTCATTATACTCTTTGCTTAGTGCTTGAGTTAGTGAATGATTAATTTAGTGGCTTAGTGCTTGAATTAATCAAAACCTAATTCTTTTGCTTAGTGCTTAGAATTAGTTATATCCTTTATGTTTTCTTTTGTTTTACAAAAATCAGAAAAATCAACACAAAAACACATCACTTGGCCGAAAATTATACATGTTCTACAAATCGATTCTAGTTCATCCTTTGAGTGAGACTTAATCCATCTAGTTTCATTCCAAATTGGTTATCAAAGCCTAGGTTAATTAACACAAGTTCCATCCTTGTGTTAGTCTATGTTTCGGTTCTAGCAAGCAAAGATCCAACCTTTGCTACAAAACCAGTTTGTTCCTAAGGTAACAATGGTTCTATCTTTTCCTTTTGGTTCCACAATTTTTTCCTATGGTACCACATGTGAAACTCCTTGTGTTTAGACCATTTTCGAGTCTATGGAGAGGGCTAGAAAGGAGTTGGAAGCCAAGATGGCTAAGATAAGAGGAAAATCTGTCAAAATGAGTTTGGGTAAAGGGGTGGCTATTTTACTTGACCCTCCTACTGGAACGAAATGGCTTGACGATTTGGTCCCGATTTTTGGTCTACGATCTAACCATGGTCCTTGGACTAGTGGTCAAGAATTTTCAGCCAAAATAGGTCCAAAACTCGGCTGAAAACAAGTCCCAAGTGATACATTTTAATTTAAATACAAGTCCCTTTCATTGTAGTTTGTTTTACTACTTTATGTCTTTGTCACCTTTTGGTCTTTTGAATTCAAACAACAAATCAGCCAAGGGGGCCTTATTTGGACGTGTATCTTGAGCTCCAAGGAGAAAATCTAGGCCTTTGATTGAACAACACAAATGAAGGGAGAGGATACTACAACAAGTCGCTTTCTACTTTAGTTGTGTTGTATTTTTGTAAGCTGATTTTGTAGCTCACATGTGAGCCGATTTTGTTGTATTTTTGTGGGTTATTTGTAGCCCTTAGATCTTAGATAGATGAGTGGTTGAGATTAGAAGCTTAGGCTTATATAAGCCAAGCTAAAACCATTGTAAATTTTCAGATTTGTGATGATATAAAAAAGTTGAGTTTGAGTGAGTTTTCTCTTGCTTTGTGCTTGAGGTTTACCTAGGGTGGCTCATTAGCTATGTGCTTTGAGTAGCTCGAACCCTTAATAGTGGCTATGTGCTTGTTAAGGCTCTATCCTAGACTTAAACTTGTTTAAGTCATATCCTTTATCTTTAGTTTTTATGTTTTGCAAATAAAAATCAGAAAACAATCCACCCTAAAACATCCATAAAAACGTGTGATATGAGTGAGGGCTCATGAGTGAGTCGAGTTTAGGGTGTTGTGGTTATAAGGTACAAAGAGGCCCGCTTCAAATCGCTCCACCTACAAAAAAAACCACCCTATGAGCCACCAAAGCAAGCCAAAGTTGTCGAGCCTACCACCACTCCTACACCATCAACCCTAGACTTGGGGGAGACAAATGACCTTAACCACAAAACAACCGTCCCCCTTAAGAGGTGCTCTCAATGTCATGACTATGGTCACCTTGCCAATGATTGTCCCACAAAGAAAACCTTGAATTTGTGTGAGGAAGTTCAACGGGGGATGAGTGACATCCTTGTTTGTGAGGATGAAGAGAGTGAGGTCCTTGCTAATGAGGATGAAGAGGATGTGAAGCAAGATCAAAATAAAACCGAGATGGAGGTGAGGCCGTATGATTTGACCATGGATGGAGGAAACTCTATCAAAGCCTTACCTTCACAAGAGCATCCTAGTCCTTACAAGCCATGGTGGATAAACAATGGGGCCGAGGTGAAGAAAAAATCTGATGAGGTTTTGAGTAAAGTGCTTGTGAGGGATCCTTGTCATTTCCTCCTTGATAAGGCTTGGGAACCATGTAAGTTTGAAGATGAAAACAAAGAAGGGGAGCACAAGGAGAATGATAAGGTTGGTCATCAAAGGAAATCACAAGGAAGTCAAAGGGTGAATGTTGGTGAGAGTTTAACCATCCACATTACTAATGATGATCCTAAGATTCAAGAGGAGAGCATGGGGAATAATCTCAAGGGAAAGGTTGAGCTTGATCTTATGAGATGTTCACCTAAGGCCAAGAAGAAGAAGCTCATGTGGAATGGGAAGCTTGGCACAAGCAAGAGGTCAAGAGGATTCTTGAAATGGAAATTCAAAGGGAGCTTAGTCAAGAACCTTGGACCCATGGTCACGAAATTTCAGCCAATTTAGGCCAAAATCTCGGCTGATTTTCAAGTTCAAGGCTACATTTTAATTCAAACACAAGTCCCTTTCAATAAAGTTTGCTTTAATGCTTTATGTCTTTGTCACCTTTGGTCTTTTGTAAACAAACAACAAAATCAGCCAAGGAACCTCATTTTGGTCGTGTGACTTGCTCACCAAGGAGCAAATGAAGGGCCTTGATTCAACAACACAAGTGAAGGGAGAGGATGCTACAACAAGTCGCTTTCTACTTTAGTTGTTAGTTGTTTTATTTTCAGATTTTGTAAGGCTCATGTGAGCTGATTTTTTGTTGTATTTGGTGGGTTATTTGTAGCCCTTAGATTAGATATTAGATGTAGGGTTTAGATGCAAGCATGGGTCTTATATAAACCCACTTATCTCCCTTGTAAAAATCAGATTTGTGATGATATAAAAAAGTTGAGTTTTGAGTGAGTTTTCTCTTTGCTTTGTGCTTGAGGTTTACCTAGGGTGGCTCATTAGCTATGTGCTTTGAGTAACTCGAACCCTTAATAGTGGCTATGTGCTTGTTAAGGCTCTATCCTAGACTTAAACTTGTTTAAGTCATATCCTTTATCTTTAGTCTTTAAGTTTGTTCAAATAAAAACCGAGAACTTCCCACTCAAATCAGCCCTAAAACGTGTGAGATTAGTGAGTGCTCATGAGTGAGTCGAGTTTAGGGTGAGTGTGATTACAAGGTACAAAGAGGCCCGCTTCAAATCGCTCCACCACTCATCCTTGCTCTCCAAGCCAATAATTTCATCCATTAGATTAAGGTCTCAATTGTAGGGAGTAGATGTAGTCAAATGTCATTGTCTTACTTTATACTTTTGGTTGTAGTTGTTGTAGTTTGTATTCAGATTTGAAGGGTTGTAGGGGCCGAAAATTCTTAGGGCTTTTAGGGTCATTTGTGACCCTTAGATCATGTAATAGATGTAGGGTGGAGATCAAAGCTTGGGGCTTATAAAAGCCAAGCTAACTCATTGTAAAATTCAGATTTGGTTGAATGGAAAAAACAAACCCTAGAGTTTGAACTTGTGTGGCTTCATTATACTCTTTGCTTAGTGCTTGAGTTAGTGAATGATTAATTTAGTGGCTTAGTGCTTGAATTAATCAAAACCTAATTCTTTTGCTTAGTGCTTAGAATTAGTTATATCCTTTATGTTTTCTTTTGTTTTACAAAAATCAGAAAAATCAACACAAAAACACATCACTTGGCCGAAAATTATACATGTTCTACAAATCGATTCTAGTTCATCCTTTGAGTGAGACTTAATCCATCTAGTTTCATTCCAAATTGGTTATCAAAGCCTAGGTTAATTAACACAAGTTCCATCCTTGTGTTAGTCTATGTTTCGGTTCTAGCAAGCAAAGATCCAACCTTTGCTACAAAACCAGTTTTGTTCCTAAGGTAACAATGGTTCTATCTTTTCCTTTTGGTTCCACAATTTTTTCCTATGGTACCACATGTGAAACTCCTTGTGTTTAGACCATTTTCGAGTCTATGGAGAGGGCTAGAAAGGAGTTGGAAGCCAAGATGGCTAAGATAAGAGGAAAATCTGTCAAAATGAGTTTGGGTAAAGGGGTGGCTATTTTACTTGACCCTCCTACTGGAACGAAATGGCTTGACGATTTGGTCCCGATTTTTGGTCTACGATCTAACCATGGTCCTTGGACTAGTGGTGGACCAAAAATGGTCAAGGCTAGCAAAGACGGTGGACCAAAATTGGTCAAGGAAGTCAAGGGAGAAGAGTTGGGAGACCATGGGTTAGGGCCATGGGCTCAAACCCAAGCCTAGGGCTCGGTCTAAGGGATCACTAAGGGTCAACTAAAGTCAATTCTATGGTCAACTCGAGCCAACCCTAGTGATCAAGCTAAGTCAAGGAGAAGTCAAAGTTGGAGAGCTACAAAAGGTCAAAGATCAAGCTATTTTTGAATGTGGTTAATCAAGGCACACCCATGTGAGTCACCCTCCAATAAATGGGCTCACATGGTTCAACAAGCTAGCTCAAGGAGGTCCTCAAGGAGCCGGCTTCAATGAAAGTCCCAAGCCACCACATTGTTTTACTTTATGTCTTTTTCATTCAAGTCGCTATCTACCTTTATTACTTTATGCTTTTTACTTTATGTATTTGTTGTTATTTGTTCAAAATTTTCAGCTCATGTGAGCTTATTTGACCGAGTATTTTGATGTATTTGGGGATTGATTGTAGCCCTTAGATCTTGTTGTAATGGAGGGTCAAGATTAGATGAGGGTAATATATAAACCCTCATCCTTGCCTCACATTTTTCAGATTTGGATTAATGATTAAAAACCCTAGTTGTTTTCTTGAGTGTTCATCATTTCTCATTGCTTTGTGAGTGAGATTTGTGAGAGATTAGTTTAGTGGCTTTGTGCTTAAGCTAATCACAACCTAATTCTCTTGCTAAGTGCTTAGAATTAGTCACTATCCTTTTTATTTTCCTTGTTCATACAAATTTCAGAAAAATTTATCACAAAAAGAGTGTCTTGGCCGAGATTTTCAAGAGAGTTTCAAGATCGATTTGTGTTCATCCTTTGAGTGATTCTTATCCTCATAAGTTTCACTCCAAATTGGTTATCAAAGCTTAGGTTTGTTCCTTGTTTTCGATTTGCTTTTTGTATTTTTTGTATTGACCGAGTTGTTCTTGTTACTCGGTTATATTCTTGTTTTTTTCATCTTTATTTTTTCGTTTTTCTCTTTTAATTTTCTTGTTTCCACAAAATCCACAAGCATACTCACAAAATTTTCACAAAATGGTTGAAGATCTACACTTGTGTTAGTGTTGGTTTTGATTTTCACACTCAAAAGTCCTTGCTTTACTCAAAAATTTTCAGATTTTTGTTCTTTGATTATTTCAATGGATGTGTTCCATCATTTTGGTGTTTCACTTGATACTACTCTTGGTGAAACCATGTATGATTCCATGGAGAAAGCTAGAAGAGAGCTTGAAATCAAAATGAGTCGAATGAGGGGTAGACTTAACCCTAACCCTAGCCTTGATCTTGTGACTTTGAGGGGTCAAAGGGAGTTAGAGGATAGAATGGCTCGGTTAGGAGGAGAACAACCCCCTAACCTTGGCCGAATGGTTTGTAGGGGCAAGCTTGTCCAAACCCTAACCCTAAGCCTAGAAGAGAATCACCAAGTCGAAACCTTTAGGTCTAGGTGTACCATTATGGGAAGGGTTTGTGATTTGATTGTTGATGGGGAGAGTTGTTCTAATGTGGCCTCAAGCACTCTCATTGAAAAGTTAGCCTTGCCCACACAAGAACACCCTAACCCTTACAAATTAAAGTGGCTAAACATGGGAGCCGAGTTGATGGTGGTTAGACAATGCTTGGTTTCTTTCTCCATTGGTGGGAATACATGGATGAGGTTTTGTGTGATGTGATTCCCATGGATGCTTGTCATCTCCTCTTGGGGAGACCATGGAAGTTGGAAAGAAATGCTCATCATGATGAGAGGGACAATACCTATACTTTCAAGATTGGAGCTAAGAAAATCAAACTTGCACCCTTACCTCCGATTTTGAAGAACCCTAACCCACCCTCCTTGGTTGAGTCACACGACAACATGGGGATTGATGGGGGACGAGAAATTGAGCGTGGGGTTAGTCATGGGAAGGATGAGATTAATGTCCTTGCTAAGGAGTTCCCCAAAGAGCAATGCAAACCACCCTCCATACTTGAGTCATCCAAAGAGGTTGTTTTAAGTGAGGAGGCCGAAACAAGTGAGGAAGTGAGTGTTGGTGAGAGATTGACCATTCACTTTGCTAAAGATTATCCTAACACTCAAGAGGAAAGCATGGGGTACAATGCCAAGCCAAGGGATGAGTATGATCATGAGACGTGTTTGGCTAATGTCGAGAGGAAGGTATTCATGTGGTATGAGAATGTTGATGCAAGCAAAGAGTCGAGGGAATTTCTAAAGTGGAAATTCAAAGTGAATAATAACAACAAGGAGCTACTATGTGATCATCCTACTCAAGTCTACTCAAGTGGATTCATGAAATGGGGATTCAAAGGGGGAACTAAGCTTGAACAAAAAGAGCTAAGTGATGATGGCTCAAGTCAAAGTGAAAGTCCAAAGATCGACTTGTGGGTGGAGAACACGGCCCTCAAGACCATAACCGACTTACTCACACTCCTCATGTCATCTAATTCCACAAGTACCTTCATGATCGAGAGTGTAGCCCTCCATGTGATCAAAGACAACCCTAGAGCAATAAGGGGAAGTCAAGGAGAGGAGCTCAATGAGCTCAAAACCGAAAATTTGGGGAGCTCAATCAAGTGCAAGGGAAGTGAATCATTTGGAAATGCAAAGGTCGATGTGCTAGAAAGTTCAAGTGAGTCCTTGAAATGGGAGAGACGTGGGACTCATCATTGACAAAGGGTGGCTAATTGACGGTCCTAAACATGAGGAACTTGAGTTGTGCTAGGGGTTAATTGTGAATCCAAAGAAACCATGAGTAAGGGGAGAGCAAGTTCAATTCAATGAACCGAAGTTTACAAGAATCAATCTCTCATTCAATCTCTAAGCAAGTGGAATTCTTGGAGGTCTAGAGCTATGGAGCCCAAGGTTGGTCATGGGGCTCATGGGGCACCCCTCATCATGTTCTACGATTCAAGTCATGAAGCCAACACGAGTCCGAGTCGAGAAGGAGGCAAAGGATCAAGCCATGAGTCAAGCTATAGTCCAAACCGAGCAAGAGGAAGAGAGACCGAGGATTTGAGGACAAATCCTTTTCAAGGAGAGGAGATTGGACCAAAAATGGTCAAGGCTAGCAAAGACGGTGGACCAAAATTGGTCAAGGAAGTCAAGGGAGAAGAGTTGGGAGACCATGGGTTAGGGCCATGGGCTCAAACCCAAGCCTAGGGCTCGGTCTAAGGGATCACTAAGGGTCAACTAAAGTCAATTCTATGGTCAACTCGAGCCAACCCTAGTGATCAAGCTAAGTCAAGGAGAAGTCAAAGTTGGAGAGCTACAAAAGGTCAAAGATCAAGCTATTTTTGAATGTGGTTAATCAAGGCACACCCATGTGAGTCACCCTCCAATAAATGGGCTCACATGGTTCAACAAGCTAGCTCAAGGAGGTCCTCAAGGAGCCGGCTTCAATGAAAGTCCCAAGCCACCACATTGTTTTACTTTATGTCTTTTTCATTCAAGTCGCTATCTACCTTTATTACTTTATGCTTTTTACTTTATGTATTTGTTGTTATTTGTTCAAAATTTTCAGCTCATGTGAGCTTATTTGACCGAGTATTTTGATGTATTTGGGGATTGATTGTAGCCCTTAGATCTTGTTGTAATGGAGGGTCAAGATTAGATGAGGGTAATATATAAACCCTCATCCTTGCCTCACATTTTTCAGATTTGGATTAATGATTAAAAACCCTAGTTGTTTTCTTGAGTGTTCATCATTTCTCATTGCTTTGTGAGTGAGATTTGTGAGAGATTAGTTTAGTGGCTTTGTGCTTAAGCTAATCACAACCTAATTCTCTTGCTAAGTGCTTAGAATTAGTCACTATCCTTTTTATTTTCCTTGTTCATACAAATTTCAGAAAAATTTATCACAAAAAGAGTGTCTTGGCCGAGATTTTCAAGAGAGTTTCAAGATCGATTTTGGAGTGAAACTTATGGGGATAAGAATCACTCAAAGGATGAACAAAATCGAACCTTGAAACCCTTGATAAATCTCGGCCGAATGTGATGATATGTGATGTATTTTTGTGATTTTTGTGTGAACAATTGAAAAACATAAAGGATAGTACCTAAATCCAAGCACTAAGCAAAAGAATTAGGGGTTTAATTAGCTAAGCACTAAGCCACTAACTAATTAAGTTCATAAATCTCATACACAAAGTAGTGAGAAAATGAAGAACACTCATATAAACCTAGGGTTTCTTTTCATTCAAACAAATCTGAAAAATGTGAGGCAAGGATGAGGGTTTATATAATACCCTCATCTAATCTTGACCATCCATTACAAGCTAATCTAAGGGCTTCAATAAACCCACAAATACAACATAATACTCGGTCCATAGAGGCTCATAAGAGCTGAAAATTTGAACATAAAACAACAAATACATAAAGTAAAAAGCATAAAGTAATAAAGGTAGATAAAGACATGTGTGAAAGGGACATGTTGAGGAGAAACATGTGATCCTTCCTATGATTCATTTTCGGCTGACTTGAGACTTTCTTCACTTGATCTTTGCTCTTGTTGACTTAATTGATTTGTGGTTCGAACCCACTTGGGTGCACTCGAGCGATCACATTCAAAAATAGCACTTTAGTCGACTTTCGGTTGCTCTCCGTCTTGACTTTTCTTGACTTCCTTGACCCATCAAGCTTGACCAAGATATTATTGTTTAAATTCACTCAAAATAAGCTTGGGTGGACCTTAGGATCGTGACCTAGCCCATGGTTCGAGCCCAAGGACCTAAACCGTGATTTGGACAAAAACCGTCTTTGCTAGCCTTGACCATTTTTGGTCCAATCTCCTCTCCTTGAAAAGGATTTGTCCTCAAATCCTCGGTCTCTCTTCCTCTTGCTCGGTTTGAATTATAGCTTGACTCATGGCTTGATCCTTTGCCTCCTTCTCGACTCGGACTCGTGTTGGCTTCATGACTTGAATCGTAGAACATGATGAGGGGTGCCCCATGAGCCCCATGACCAACCTTGGGCTCCATGGCTCTAGACTTCCAAGGATTCCACTTGCTTAGAGATTGAATGAGAGATTGATTCTTGTAAACTCGGTTCATTGAATTGAACTTGCTCTCTCCCTTACTCATGGTTTCTTTGGATTCACAATTATCCCTTAGCACAACTCGATGTTCCTCATGCATAGAACCGTCAATTAGCCATCCTTTGTCAATGATGAGTCCCACGTCTCTTTCCCATTTCAAGGACTCACTTGAACTTTCTAGCACATCGACCTTTGCATCTCCAAATGATTCACTTCCCTTGCACTCGATCGAGTTACCCAAGTTTTCAGTTTTGAGCTCATTGAGCTCCTCTCCTTGACTTCCCCTTATTGCTCTAGGGTTGTCTTTGATCACATGGAGGGCTACACTCTCGATCATGAAGGTACTTGTGGAATTAGATGACATGAGGTGTGTGATTAAGTCGGTTATGGTCTTGAGGGCCGTGTTCTCCTCCCACAAGTCGATCTTTGGACTTTTACTTTGACTTGAGCCACCATCACTTAGCTCTTTTTGTTCAAGCTTAGTTCCCCCTTTGAATCCCCATTTCATGAATCCACTTGAGTAGACTTGAGTAGGATGATCACATAGTAGCTCCTTGTTGTTATTATTCACTTTGAATTTCCACTTTAGAAATTCCCTCGACTCTTTGCTTGCATCAACATTCTCATACCACATGAATGCCTCCCTCTTGACATTGGCCAAACACTTCCCACGATCATACTCATCCCTTTGCTTGGCATTGTACCCCATGCTTTCCTCTTGAGTGTTAGGATCATCTTTAGCAAAGTGAATGGTCAACCTCTCACCAACATGCATTTCCTCACTTGTTTCGGCCTCTTTACTCAATACCACATCTTTGTAAGGCTCAAACATGGAGGGTGGGGTGGAATACTTCAAGGTAGAGGGTAGGAGGGTTGGTATGCCCTCTTGGATCATAACCCACGGCTTTGTCATCCCCATTTCAGCTTGCACTTGTTTCATTTCGGGTCCCCCATCAACCTTCATGTTGTCGTGTGACTCAACCAAGGAGGGTGGGTTAGGGTTATCCAAAATCGGAGGTAAGGGTGCAAGTTTGATTTTCTTAGCTCCAATCTTGAAAGTGTAGGTATTGTCCCTCCCATCATGATGAGCATTTCTCTCCAATTTCCATGGTCTCCCCAAGAGGAGATGACAAGTATCCATGGGAATCACATCACACAAAACCTCATCCTTGTAATCCCTTCCAATGGAGAAAGAAACCAAGCATTGTCTAACCACCATCACACTCATCTCGGCTCCATTTCTTTGGCATTTCATCTTGTAAGGGTTAGGGTGATCTTGTGTAGGTAAGGCTAGTTTTTCAATGAGAGTGCTTGAGGCCACATTAGAACAACTCTCCTCATCAACAATCAAATCACAAACCCTTCCCATAATGGTACACCTAGACCTAAAGGCTTCGACTTGGTGATTCTCTTCTAGGTTTAGGGTTAGGGTTTGAGCATGTAAAGCCCCACAACTCACACGGCCATGGCTAGGGTTTGGTCCTCCTCCTAACCGAGCCATTCTAGCCTCTAACTCCCTTTGACCCCTCAAAGTCACAAGATCAAGGTTAGGGTTAGGTTTAAGTCTACCCCTCATTTGACTCATTTTGGTTTCAAGCTCTCTTCTAGCTTTCTCCATAGAATCATACATGGTTTCACCAAGAGTAGTATCAAGTGAAACACCAAAATGATGGAACACATCCATTGAAATAATCAAAGAACAAAAATCTGAAAATTTTTGAGTAAAGCAAGGACTTTTGAGTGTGAAAATCAAAACCAACACTAACACAAGTGTAGATCTTCAACCATTTTGTGAAAATTTTGTGAGTATGCTTGTGGATTTTTGTGGAAGACACAAGTAAAGAAATAGATAAAAAAAACGAAAATAAGGAAGACAAACAAGAACAACTCGACAATGCAAAAACAAATCGAAAATGAAGAACAAACCTAGGCTTTGATTACCAATTTGGAGTGAAACTTATGGGGATAAGAATCACTCAAAGGATGAACAAAATCGAACCTTGAAACCCTTGATAAATCTCGGCCGAATGTGATGATATGTGATGTATTTTTGTGATTTTTGTGTGAACAATTGAAAAACATAAAGGATAGTACCTAAATCCAAGCACTAAGCAAAAGAATTAGGGGTTTAATTAGCTAAGCACTAAGCCACTAACTAATTAAGTTCATAAATCTCATACACAAAGTAGTGAGAAAATGAAGAACACTCATATAAACCTAGGGTTTCTTTTCATTCAAACAAATCTGAAAAATGTGAGGCAAGGATGAGGGTTTATATAATACCCTCATCTAATCTTGACCATCCATTACAAGCTAATCTAAGGGCTTCAATAAACCCACAAATACAACATAATACTCGGTCCATAGAGGCTCATAAGAGCTGAAAATTTGAACATAAAACAACAAATACATAAAGTAAAAAGCATAAAGTAATAAAGGTAGATAAAGACATGTGTGAAAGGGACATGTTGAGGAGAAACATGTGATCCTTCCTATGATTCATTTTCGGCTGACTTGAGACTTTCTTCACTTGATCTTTGCTCTTGTTGACTTAATTGATTTGTGGTTCGAACCCACTTGGGTGCACTCGAGCGATCACATTCAAAAATAGCACTTTAGTCGACTTTCGGTTGCTCTCCGTCTTGACTTTTCTTGACTTCCTTGACCCATCAAGCTTGACCAAGATATTATTGTTTAAATTCACTCAAAATAAGCTTGGGTGGACCTTAGGATCGTGACCTAGCCCATGGTTCGAGCCCAAGGACCTAAACCGTGATTTGGACAAAAACCGTCTTTGCTAGCCTTGACCATTTTTGGTCCAGATTTGTGTTCATCCTTTGAGTGATTCTTATCCTCATAAGTTTCACTCCAAGTGGTCAAGAATTTTCAGCCAAAATAGGTCCAAAACTCGGCTGAAAACAAGTCCCAAGTGATACATTTTAATTTAAATACAAGTCCCTTTCATTGTAGTTTGTTTTACTACTTTATGTCTTTGTCACCTTTTGGTCTTTTGAATTCAAACAACAAATCAGCCAAGGGGGCCTTATTTGGACGTGTATCTTGAGCTCCAAGGAGAAAATCTAGGCCTTTGATTGAACAACACAAATGAAGGGAGAGGATACTACAACAAGTCGCTTTCTACTTTAGTTGTGTTGTATTTTTGTAAGCTGATTTTGTAGCTCACATGTGAGCCGATTTTGTTGTATTTTTGTGGGTTATTTGTAGCCCTTAGATCTTAGATAGATGAGTGGTTGAGATTAGAAGCTTAGGCTTATATAAGCCAAGCTAAAACCATTGTAAATTTTCAGATTTGTGATGATATAAAAAGTTGAGTTTTGAGTGAGTTTTCTCTTGCTTTGTGCTTGAGGTTTACCTAGGGTGGCTCATTAGCTATGTGCTTTGAGTAGCTCAGACCCTTAATAGAGGCTATGTGCTTGTTAAGGCTCTATCCTAGACTTAAACTTGTTTAAGTCATATCCTTTATCTTTAGTTTTTATGTTTTGCAAATAAAAATCAGAAAACAATCCACCCTAAAACATCCATAAAAACGTGTGATATGAGTGAGGGCTCATGAGTGAGTCGAGTTTAGGGTGTTGTGGTTATAAGGTACAAAGAGGCCCGCTTCAAATCGCTCCACCTACAAAAAAACCACCCTATGAGCCACCAAAGCAAGCCAAAGTTGTCGAGCCTACCACCACTCCTACACCATCAACCCTAGACTTGGGGAAGACAAATGACCTTAACCACAAAACAACCGTCCCCCTTAAGAGGTGCTCTCAATGTCATGACTATGGTCACCTTGCCAATGATTGTCCCACAAAGAAAACCTTGAATTTGTGTGAGGAAGTTCAACGGGGGATGAGTGACATCCTTGTTTGTGAGGATGAAGAGAGTGAGGTCCTTGCTAATGAGGATGAAGAGGATGTGAAGCAAGATCAAAATGAAACCGAGATGGAGGTGAGGCCGTATGATTTGACCATGGATGGAGGAAACTCTATCAAAGCCTTACCTTCACAAGAGCATCCTAGTCCTTACAAGCCATGGTGGATAAACAATGGGGCCGAGGTGAAGAAAAATCGATGAGGTTTTGAGTAAAGTGCTTGTGAGGATCCTTGTCATTTCCTCCTTGATAAGGCTTGGGAACCATGTAAGTTTGAAGATGAAAACAAAGAAGGGGAGCACAAGGAGAATGATAAGGTTGGTCATCAAAGGAAATCACAAGGAAGTCAAAGGGTGAATGTTGGTGAGAGTTTAACCATCCACATTACTAATGATGATCCTAAGATTCAAGAGGAGTGCATGGGGAATAATCTCAAGGGAAAGGTTGAGCTTGATCTTATGAGATGTTCACCTAAGGCCAAGAAGAAGAAGCTCATGTGGAATGGGAAGCTTGGCACAAGCAAGAGGTCAAGAGGATTCTTGAAATGGAAATTCAAAAGGGGAGCTTAGTCAAGACCATCCCTAACACACCAGGTAGGAATCAAGAAGAGGAGCTCAAGCAAATGTTAAGAACCCCAAAGTTTGAGGACAAACTTTTTTGAAGAAGAGGAGATTGCACCAAAATGGATAAGCTCATTTTTGCTCATTTTGAGGCTTGGGTTTACTTGGGTCCTATGGCTCGAGCCATGGCTTAATTTGTGATCATTAGGATCAAACCAAGTGAAATGTACAAGGAGGAACGAAGGAAATCAGCCCACACATGGAAAGCAACAATCTAGGCCATGAACCATGAAGCCCATCTTGACATGTCGGTAGAGATCTTAACGTAACTCCCAATATGCTCATCCAATTGAGATGAAAGCTAGCTCAAAGAGCTTTCATTTGAAATATGGTTGGCCATCTGGTTCAAAGGGAGCTGAGAGTTATGACTTCTACAAGTCAGGGGTCAGATTGTGAAAACTCAGTCCATAGGCTGTTTGACATGTCTGTACTAAAAGCTCAATATCTTGAGTTTTATGCCATATTTTTGGATGATTCTTTTTGCATTGGAAAGCCAACTCAATTACCTTTACAATGACATATCATGGGCCTTCTAATTCAACGTGAGCGAGAAATGGTGAAGCCTACAAGTCACTTCAGTCTCAAGGAACTCGGTTTTGGAGTAATGAGCCATGAACTTAACCTACATCATTCTCCTTGGGTGAGCTCACCTTGGGGACCATTTGGGAGCCTCATAATCATCCTAAGGCTCACATGAGTCATGGCTAACACAAGAGGAGACAAGGAATTCAGCTCATTCCACAATTCAAAAGAGAAGATCAACTTTTGTTCATGTCATTGTCAATTGTGGTCCTTAGTTTGCTTTATGTCCTTGTTCACTTTATTGTCTTGTTTTATTTAGTCTTTGATCAGTTTGAAAGGGTCAATAGGACCACTTGGAACGAAACGGCTTGACGATTTGGTCCCGATTTTTGGCCTACGACCTAACCATGGTCCTTGGACCCATGGTCACGAAATTTCAGCCAATTTAGGCCAAAATCTCGGCTGATTTTCAAGTTCAAGGCTACATTTTAATTCAAACACAAGTCCCTTTCAATAAAGTTTGCTTTAATGCTTTATGTCTTTGTCACCTTTTGGTCTTTTGTAAACAAACAACAAAATCAGCCAAGGAACCTCATTTTGGACGTGTGACTTGCTCACCAAGGAGCAAATGAAGGGCCTTGATTCAACAACACAAGTGAAGGGAGAGGATGCTACAACAAGTCGCTTTCTACTTTAGTTGTTAGTTGTTTTATTTTCAGATTTTGTAAGGCTCATGTGAGCTGATTTTTTGTTGTATTTGGTGGGTTATTTGTAGCCCTTAGATTAGATATTAGATGTAGGGTTTAGATGCAAGCATGGGTCTTATATAAACCCACTTATCTCCCTTGTAAAAATCAGATTTGTGATGATATAAAAAAGTTGAGTTTTGAGTGAGTTTTCTCTTTGCTTTGTGCTTGAGGTTTACCTAGGGTGGCTCATTAGCTATGTGCTTTGAGTAACTCGAACCCTTAATAGTGGCTATGTGCTTGTTAAGGCTCTATCCTAGACTTAAACTTGTTTAAGTCATATCCTTTATCTTTAGTCTTTAAGTTTGTTCAAATAAAAACCGAGAACTTCCCACTCAAATCAGCCCTAAAACGTGTAAGATTAGTGAGTGCTCATGAGTGAGTCGGGTTTAGGGTGAGTGTGATTACAAGGTACAAAGAGGCCCGCTTCAAATCGCTCCACCACTCATCCTTGCTCTCCAAGCCAATAATTTCATCCATTAGATTAAGGTCTCAATTGTAGGGAGTAGATGTAGTCAAATGTCATTGTCTTACTTTATACTTTTGGTTGTAGTTGTTGTAGTTTGTATTCAGATTTGAAGGGTTGTAGGGGCCGAAAATTCTTAGGGCTTTTAGGGTCATTTGTGACCCTTAGATCATGTAATAGATGTAGGGTGGAGATCAAAGCTTGGGGCTTATAAAAGCCAAGCTAACTCATTGTAAAATTCAGATTTGGTTGAATGGAAAAAACAAACCCTAGAGTTTGAACTTGTGTGGCTTCATTATACTCTTTGCTTAGTGCTTGAGTTAGTGAATGATTAATTTAGTGGCTTAGTGCTTGAATTAATCAAAACCTAATTCTTTTGCTTAGTGCTTAGAATTAGTTATATCCTTTATGTTTTCTTTTGTTTTACAAAAATCAGAAAAATCAACACAAAAACACATCACTTGGCCGAAAATTATACATGTTCTACAAATCGATTCTAGTTCATCCTTTGAGTGAGACTTAATCCATCTAGTTTCATTCCAAATTGGTTATCAAAGCCTAGGTTAATTAACACAAGTTCCATCCTTGTGTTAGTCTATGTTTCGGTTCTAGCAAGCAAAGATCCAACCTTTGCTACAAAACCAGTTTTGTTCCTAAGGTAACAATGGTTCTATCTTTTCCTTTTGGTTCCACAATTTTTTCCTATGGTACCACATGTGAAACTCCTTGTGTTTAGACCATTTTCGAGTCTATGGAGAGGGCTAGAAAGGAGTTGGAAGCCAAGATGGCTAAGATAAGAGGAAAATCTGTCAAAATGAGTTTGGGTAAAGGGGTGGCTACTTGACCCTCCTACTGGAACGAAATGGCTTGACGATTTGGTCCCGATTTTTGGTCTACGATCTAACCATGGTCCTTGGACTAGTGGTCAAGAATTTTCAGCCAAAATAGGTCCAAAACTCGGCTGAAAACAAGTCCCAAGTGATACATTTTAATTTAAATACAAGTCCCTTTCATTGTAGTTTGTTTTACTACTTTATGTCTTTGTCACCTTTTGGTCTTTTGAATTCAAACAACAAATCAGCCAAGGGGGCCTTATTTGGACGTGTATCTTGAGCTCCAAGGAGAAAATCTAGGCCTTTGATTGAACAACACAAATGAAGGGAGAGGATACTACAACAAGTCGCTTTCTACTTTAGTTGTGTTGTATTTTTGTAAGCTGATTTTGTAGCTCACATGTGAGCCGATTTTGTTGTATTTTTGTGGGTTATTTGTAGCCCTTAGATCTTAGATAGATGAGTGGTTGAGATTAGAAGCTTAGGCTTATATAAGCCAAGCTAAAACCATTGTAAATTTTCAGATTTGTGATGATATAAAAAAGTTGAGTTTGAGTGAGTTTTCTCTTGCTTTGTGCTTGAGGTTTACCTAGGGTGGCTCATTAGCTATGTGCTTTGAGTAGCTCGAACCCTTAATAGTGGCTATGTGCTTGTTAAGGCTCTATCCTAGACTTAAACTTGTTTAAGTCATATCCTTTATCTTTAGTTTTTATGTTTTGCAAATAAAAATCAGAAAACAATCCACCCTAAAACATCCATAAAAACGTGTGATATGAGTGAGGGCTCATGAGTGAGTCGAGTTTAGGGTGTTGTGGTTATAAGGTACAAAGAGGCCCGCTTCAAATCGCTCCACCTACAAAAAAACCACCCTATGAGCCACCAAAGCAAGCCAAAGTTGTCGAGCCTACCACCACTCCTACACCATCAACCCTAGACTTGGGGAAGACAAATGACCTTAACCACAAAACAACCGTCCCCCTTAAGAGGTGCTCTCAATGTCATGACTATGGTCACCTTGCCAATGATTGTCCCACAAAGAAAACCTTGAATTTGTGTGAGGAAGTTCAACGGGGGATGAGTGACATCCTTGTTTGTGAGGATGAAGAGAGTGAGGTCCTTGCTAATGAGGATGAAGAGGATGTGAAGCAAGATCAAAATGAAACCGAGATGGAGGTGAGGCCGTATGATTTGACCATGGATGGAGGAAACTCTATCAAAGCCTTACCTTCACAAGAGCATCCTAGTCCTTACAAGCCATGGTGGATAAACAATGGGGCCGAGGTGAAGAAAAAATCTGATGAGGTTTTGAGTAAAGTGCTTGTGAGGGATCCTTGTCATTTCCTCCTTGATAAGGCTTGGGAACCATGTAAGTTTGAAGATGAAAACAAAGAAGGGGAGCACAAGGAGAATGATAAGGTTGGTCATCAAAGGAAATCACAAGGAAGTCAAAGGGTGAATGTTGGTGAGAGTTTAACCATCCACATTACTAATGATGATCCTAAGATTCAAGAGGAGTGCATGGGGAATAATCTCAAGGGAAAGGTTGAGCTTGATCTTATGAGATGTTCACCTAAGGCCAAGAAGAAGAAGCTCATGTGGAATGGGAAGCTTGGCACAAGCAAGAGGTCAAGAGGATTCTTGAAATGGAAATTCAAAAGGGGAGCTTAGTCAAGACCATCCCTAACACACCAGGTAGGAATCAAGAAGAGGAGCTCAAGCAAATGTTAAGAACCCCAAAGTTTGAGGACAAACTTTTTTGAAGAAGAGGAGATTGCACCAAAATGGATAAGCTCATTTTTGCTCATTTTGAGGCTTGGGTTTACTTGGGTCCTATGGCTCGAGCCATGGCTTAATTTGTGATCATTAGGATCAAACCAAGTGAAATGTACAAGGAGGAACGAAGGAAATCAGCCCACACATGGAAAGCAACAATCTAGGCCATGAACCATGAAGCCCATCTTGACATGTCGGTAGAGATCTTAACGTAACTCCCAATATGCTCATCCAATTGAGATGAAACCACTTTCATATGAAAGCTAGCTCAAAGAGCTTTCATTTGAAATATGGTTGGCCATCTGGTTCAAAGGGAGCTGAGAGTTATGACTTCTACAAGTCAGGGGTCAGATTGTGAAAACTCAGTCCATAGGCTGTTTGACATGTCTGTACTAAAAGCTCAATATCTTGAGTTTTATGCCATATTTTTGGATGATTCTTTTTGCATTGGAAAGCCAACTCAATTACCTTTACAATGACATATCATGGGCCTTCTAATTCAACGTGAGCGAGAAATGGTGAAGCCTAAAAGTCACTTCAGTCTCAAGGAACTCGGTTTTGGAGTAATGAGCCATGAACTTAACCTACATCATTCTCCTTGGGTGAGCTCACCTTGGGGACCATTTGGGAGCCTCATAATCATCCTAAGGCTCACATGAGTCATGGCTAATACAAGAGGAGACAAGGAATTCAGCTCATTCCACAATTCAAAAGAGAAGATCAACTTTTGTTCGTATGGTTGTCAATTGTGGTCCTTAGTTTGCTTTATGTCCTTGTTCACTTTATTGTCTTGTTTTATTTAGTCTTTGATCAGTTTGAAAGGGTCAATAGGACCACTTGGAACGAAACGGCTTGACGATTTGGTCCCGATTTTTGGCCTACGACCTAACCATGGTCCTTGGACCCATGGTCACGAAATTTCAGCCAATTTAGGCCAAAATCTCGGCTGATTTTCAAGTTCAAGGCTACATTTTAATTCAAACACAAGTCCTTTCAATAAAGTTTGCTTTAATGCTTTATGTCTTTGTCACCTTTTGGTCTTTTGTAAACAAACAACAAAATCAGCCAAGGAACCTCATTTTGGTCGTGTGACTTGCTCACCAAGGAGCAAATGAAGGGCCTTGATTCAACAACACAAGTGAAGGGAGAGGATGCTACAACAAGTCGCTTTCTACTTTAGTTGTTAGTTGTTTTATTTTCAGATTTTGTAAGGCTCATGTGAGCTGATTTTTTGTTGTATTTGGTGGGTTATTTGTAGCCCTTAGATTAGATATTAGATGTAGGGTTTAGATGCAAGCATGGGTCTTATATAAACCCACTTATCTCCCTTGTAAAAATCAGATTTGTGATGATATAAAAAAGTTGAGTTTTGAGTGAGTTTTCTCTTTGCTTTGTGCTTGAGGTTTACCTAGGGTGGCTCATTAGCTATGTGCTTTGAGTAACTCGAACCCTTAATAGTGGCTATGTGCTTGTTAAGGCTCTATCCTAGACTTAAACTTGTTTAAGTCATATCCTTTATCTTTAGTCTTTAAGTTTGTTCAAATAAAAATCGAGAACTTCCCACTCAAATCAGCCCTAAAACGTGTGAGATTAGTGAGTGCTCATGAGTGAGTCGAGTTTAGGGTGAGTGTGATTACAAGGTACAAAGAGGCCCGCTTCAAATCGCTCCAATTGGTATCAAAGCTACGGCTCTTGAGTTTTCTTAAACCAAGACGATCTTGGGATGAGTTGGGTTATGATGTTTTCGGGTGTGACCTTGCAAGTTTGTGTGCGTCTTTACTTGTGAGTGTCGACTTGATTCGAGCACACTTTGTGGGTGTTTGGGTCGAGTTGGCTAACAAGAGGATTCGATGAATTTGCTATGTGCTTTTCATAGGATTTGCTCTTGTTGTTTCTCTCTTTTTCATCAAAATTTCATTCTTTCAAAATTGTTTTATTTTCTGAAAATTTATCTTTTGGATACCATATTTTATTTGGCTAAAGTTTGTGGACAAACTTTTTTTTGAAAAAGGGGAGAGTTGGAACGAAACGGCTTGACGATTTGGTCCCGATGGTCACGAAATTTCAGCCAATTTAGGCCAAAATCTCGGCTGATTTTCAAGTTCAAGGCTACATTTTAATTCAAACACAAGTCCCTTTCAATAAAGTTTGCTTTAATGCTTTATGTCTTTGTCACCTTTTGGTCTTTTGTAAACAAACAACAAAATCAGCCAAGGAACCTCATTTTGGACGTGTGACTTGCTCACCAAGGAGCAAATGAAGGGCCTTGATTCAACAACACAAGTGAAGGGAGAGGATGCTACAACAAGTCGCTTTCTACTTTAGTTGTTAGTTGTTTTATTTTCAGATTTTGTAAGGCTCATGTGAGCTGATTTTTTGTTGTATTTGGTGGGTTATTTGTAGCCCTTAGATTAGATATTAGATGTAGGGTTTAGATGCAAGCATGGGTCTTATATAAACCCACTTATCACCCTTGTAAAAATCAGATTTGTGATGATATAAAAAAGTTGAGTTTTGAGTGAGTTTTCTCTTTGCTTTGTGCTTGAGGTTTACCTAGGGTGGCTCATTAGCTATGTGCTTTGAGTAACTCGAACCCTTAATAGTGGCTATGTGCTTGTTAAGGCTCTATCCTAGACTTAAACTTGTTTAAGTCATATCCTTTATCTTTAGTCTTTAAGTTTGTTCAAATAAAAACCGAGAACTTCCCACTCAAATCAGCCCTAAAACGTGTGAGATTAGTGAGTGCTCATGAGTGAGTCGAGTTTAGGGTGAGTGTGATTACAAGGTACAAAGAGGCCCGCTTCAAATCGCTCCACCACTCATCCTTGCTCTCCAAGCCAATAATTTCATCCAATTGTAGGGAGTAGATGTAGTCAAATGTCATTGTCTTACTTTATACTTTTGGTTGTAGTTGTTGTAGTTTGTATTCAGATTTGAAGGGTTGTAGGGGCCGAAAATTCTTAGGGCTTTTAGGGTCATTTGTGACCCTTAGATCATGTAATAGATGTAGGGTGGAGATCAAAGCTTGGGGCTTATAAAAGCCAAGCTAACTCATTGTAAAATTCAGATTTGGTTGAATGGAAAAAACAAACCCTAGAGTTTGAACTTGTGTGGCTTCATTATACTCTTTGCTTAGTGCTTGAGTTAGTGAATGATTAATTTAGTGGCTTAGTGCTTGAATTAATCAAAACCTAATTCTTTTGCTTAGTGCTTAGAATTAGTTATATCCTTTATGTTTTCTTTTGTTTTACAAAAATCAGAAAAATCAACACAAAAACACATCACTTGGCCGAAAATTATACATGTTCTACAAATCGATTCTAGTTCATCCTTTGAGTGAGACTTAATCCATCTAGTTTCATTCCAAATTGGTTATCAAAGCCTAGGTTAATTAACACAAGTTCCATCCTTGTGTTAGTCTATGTTTCGGTTCTAGCAAGCAAAGATCCAACCTTTGCTACAAAACCAGTTTTGTTCCTAAGGTAACAATGGTTCTATCTTTTCCTTTTGGTTCCACAATTTTTTCCTATGGTACCACATGTGAAACTCCTTGTGTTGAGACCATTTTCGAGTCTATGGAGAGGGCTAGAAAGGAGTTGGAAGCAAAGATGGCTAAGATAAGAGGAAAATCTGTCAAAATGAGTTTGGGTAAAGGGGTGGCTATTTTACTTGACCCTCCTACAAAAAAACCACCCTATGAGCCACCAAAGCAAGCCAAAGTTGTCGAGCCTACCACCACTCCTACACCATCAACCCTAGACTTGGGGGAGACAAATGACCTTAACCACAAAACAACCGTCCCCCTTAAGAGGTGCTCTCAATGTCATGACTATGGTCACCTTGCCAATGATTGTCCCACAAAGAAAACCTTGAATTTGTGTGAGGAAGTTCAACGGGGGATGAGTGACATCCTTGTTTGTGAGGATGAAGAGAGTGAGGTCCTTGCTAATGAGGATGAAGAGGATGTGAAGCAAGATCAAAATGAAAGCAGAGATGGAGGTGAGGCCGTATGATTTGACCATGGATGGAGGAAACTCTATCAAAGCCTTACCTTCACAAGAGCATCCTAGTCCTTACAAGCCATGGTGGATAAACAATGGGGCCGAGGTGAAGAAAAAATCTGATGAGGTTTTGAGTAAAGTGCTTGTGAGGGATCCTTGTCATTTCCTCCTTGATAAGGCTTGGGAACCATGTAAGTTTGAAGATGAAAACAAAGAAGGGGAGCACAAGGAGAATGATAAGGTTGGTCATCAAAGGAAATCACAAGGAAGTCAAAGGGTGAATGTTGGTGAGAGTTTAACCATCCACATTACTAATGATGATCCTAAGATTCAAGAGGAGTGCATGGGGAATAATCTCAAGGGAAAGGTTGAGCTTGATCTTATGAGATGTTCACCTAAGGTGGAGTGAAACTAAGTGGAACAAGTTTCACTCAAAGGATGAACAAAATCAAACCTTGAAACCCTCTTGAATATACTCGGCCAAATGACTTTTTTTGTGATAAATTTTTCTGATTTTTGTTGTTAAATGAAAGAACATAAAGATAGTATCTAATTCTAAGCACTAAGCAAGAGAATTAGGGTTTGATTAGTTTAAGCACAAAGCCACTAAACTAATCTTTCACTAACTCAAACACAAAGTAATGAGAAATGAAGATCACTCAATAAAACTAGGGTTTTCTTTTTCATTCCAAGCTGAAAATTTACAATGTTGAGTGGAGGTACTTATAATACCCTTGCTTACATCTACACCCTACAATTCAAACTTAATCTAAGGGTCCTAAGAGGCCCTCAAATCAGCCGAAATGGTCTTGGTCTCCTTGACCTTACAATTTTGAAAATAAAACAAACAAAACATAAAGTAGACAATGACACTTGAACCCATCCTAGCCATGCACTTTAGGTAACATCCAAGGGCCAAGAATTGATCTTGGAGAGGCATGTGGGACGGTCCATGTGAGCAAAATACAAGGGATTATAATGTCTCCTTACATAAAGCATAAAGTAAAAAGTAAAGAAAGCGACATGTATGAAAATGACATAAAGCATAAAAACAATGTGATGATCCTTGGTGACTTGATTTGGCCGGCCCCCTTGACCTCCATGAGCTAGCTTGATGAACCATGTGAGCCCATTTATTGGAGGGTTGACTCACATGGGTGTACCTTAGTTGATCACATTTCAAAAATAGCATAATCTTGGCTTTTTGTTGCTCTCCAACTTTGACTTCCTCTTGACTTTGCTTGATCACTAAGGTGGGCTTGGTTTGACCATAGATTTGACTTTATTTGACCCTTAGTGATCCCTTAGACCAATGCCCTAGGCTTGGGTTTGAGCCCATGGCCCTAACCCATGGTCTCCCTCTTCTTCACCCTTGACTACCTTGACCAATTTTGGTCCAATCTCCTCTCCTTGAAAAGGACTTGCCCTCAAGTCCTTGGAGAACCTCTTGCTCCCTCCTTTGCTCGACTTCACACTTGATTCTCGGTTCAATCTTTGCTCGACTTTGACTTTCACGTTTTTTGACTTCCAAGGGCACCACTTGGCTAGGGTTTGGAGAAATGGTGGGACTCCTTTACTTTGGTTCGAAGAATTGATCATGTTTTCTTCCTTGGTCACGGCTTGCTTGACCACACATTTTTCCTCGAGCATTTCTTTGAGCCCACGACTCATAACCATGCCATCCACCCATTCTTGTTCATGATCGAGCCCTTCAATGATTCTCCATCTCAAAGACCCGCTTGATCTTTCCTTGCCATCGATTTTAGTTCTCTCATTGACCACATTCTCATTGTAGTCGGTTGTTTTCTTGTTGATTGATGCTTCACCTTCATGTTGCTCCTCTCCTAGAATCCTCCTTATCATGCTAGAGCTTCCCTCACATTCCAAGTTCATCTCTTCCTTTTGCCCTCCACTATTCGGTGTAAGGCCTTTCAAGCCTTCATGCTCAATCAATTTCGGCCCCAACTTCATCTCCATGCTAGGGTTTGGCTCAATGAAGGATTCAAACAAGCATGCATTGGATTTACATCCCATCATTGGTGGTAGGGGAGCTAAGACAATAAGCTTTTCACCATACTTGAATGAGTAGGTGTTGTCTCTTCCATGGTGGGAAGAATTCTTTTCATACTCCCATGGCCTACCAAGCAATACATGACAAGCATCCATGTCCAATACTTCACACACAACTTCATCTTTGTAGTCTTGTCCAATGGAAAACAAGACTTTGCATTGTTTATCAACCTTTACCTCGGCTCCTTGATTAAGCCATCTTAGCTTGTAAGGATGAGGATGCTTCAAAGTGGGCAAGGCAAGCTTATCAATGAGGGTTTTAGAAGCAACATTAACACAACTTCCCCCATCGATAATGAGATTACACACTCTCCCCATGATGGTACACTTGGTTCGAAATAGTTGGTGTCTTTGATCCATGCTTTCACTTGAATCTTGAGTGTGCATTACTCGCCAAGTAACCAAGCTCAACCCCGAGTCCGGGGGAACAATTGTTTCGGCCACCTTTACTTCCTCAACTCCCTCTTTTTTTTCTTCCTCACAAACTAACACCTCATCATCCCCCCAATACACAACTTCACTTGTGTTCAAGGTCCTCTTGCTAGGGCACTCCTTAGCAAAATGACCATACCCTTGACATTGGTAGCATTTCTTGAGAGGAATTGTTTTCTTAGGGCCATAGTCGATTCCCTTTCCCTTGTCAACACTTGATGGCTTAGTGGTAGGGCTAGGTTCGACAATTTTGGCCCCTCCTTGGCTCGAGTTAGGGTGGGCTTTGGTGTTGCTTTTGGCCGAATCCCCTCTCCCCTTCTCTAGTCTTTCCACACGTGTGGCCATGGTAACGGCCTCATCGAATGACCACAAGTTTTGCATCTTCACTCGGTTAGCAATCCTAGGGTTTAAGCCCTCAACAAACCTAGCTATTTTTTGCTCGGGTTTCTCATTCATCTCACATTGTAATGTGAGTTGCTCAAAGTCCCTAAGGTAAGACTCAATTGGTTGTGTCTCTTGTTTGAGTTGAGCTAGTTTGAGGAACATGTCTTGGGTATAATCCTTGGGAACAAACTTGTCTTTGAGTTTCTTTTTGAGTTTGAGCCATGACCTAATGGGTTCCTTTCCCTCTCGATTACTTTGATTCTTAAGGTTCTCATACCAAAGGGAGGCATATCCTTTGAATTTCATGATGGCCACCTTGAAACACTTCCTATCGGGATATTCCTTAAATTCAAAGATCCTCTCTATCGACCTAAGCCAATCTAGGAGATCCTCGGGGTTCAAGCTACCATAAAAATCGGGTATATCCACTTTGATATCTCGGTCATGGTCTCTAGGGTGGGCTTCAAGGGACTCCTCCGAATCCGAAAATTGATCTTCCATGTGAGGAGGAGGTTGTCCTCTCCCACGGCCCCCATTCCCAAACCCACGCCCTCTTCCCCTTCCACCCCTTCTTGGTTCATTAAGATTTTGGTCTAAGAGGGTGTTTAGAGCATTCATCATTAAAGTACAATTACCGGTGAGTTGAGTTAATTTCTCTTCTAAATCGGAAAGCCTTTTATCCTCCCCTCTATCTCCTTCCATTATGTGAAAATTTTGTGAGATCTTTTGTGGAAATTTTGTGGGAAATTTATAGAAAATAAACAAGGAAAAGGAAGAAGAAAAAACGAAAAACTAAAAGAGGAAAACAAGGAACAACTCGACACTACTAATGAAAAACCGAGAAAATAAGATAAAAATCGAAAATCAAGAACAAACCTAGGCTTTGATTACCAATTTGGAGTGAAACTAAGTGGAACAAGTTTCACTCAAAGGATGAACAAAATCAAACCTTGAAACCCTCTTGAATATACTCGGCCAAATGACTTTTTTTGTGATAAATTTTTCTGATTTTTGTTGTTAAATGAAAGAACATAAAGATAGTATCTAATTCTAAGCACTAAGCAAGAGAATTAGGGTTTGATTAGTTTAAGCACAAAGCCACTAAACTAATCTTTCACTAACTCAAACACAAAGTAATGAGAAATGAAGATCACTCAATAAAACTAGGGTTTTCTTTTTCATTCCAAGCTGAAAATTTACAATGTTGAGTGGAGGTACTTATAATACCCTTGCTTACATCTACACCCTACAATTCAAACTTAATCTAAGGGTCCTAAGAGGCCCTCAAATCAGCCGAAATGGTCTTGGTCTCCTTGACCTTACAATTTTGAAAATAAAACAAACAAAACATAAAGTAGACAATGACACTTGAACCCATCCTAGCCATGCACTTTAGGTAACATCCAAGGGCCAAGAATTGATCTTGGAGAGGCATGTGGGACGGTCCATGTGAGCAAAATACAAGGGATTATAATGTCTCCTTACATAAAGCATAAAGTAAAAAGTAAAGAAAGCGACATGTATGAAAATGACATAAAGCATAAAAACAATGTGATGATCCTTGGTGACTTGATTTGGCCGGCCCCCTTGACCTCCATGAGCTAGCTTGATGAACCATGTGAGCCCATTTATTGGAGGGTTGACTCACATGGGTGTACCTTAGTTGATCACATTTCAAAAATAGCATAATCTTGGCTTTTTGTTGCTCTCCAACTTTGACTTCCTCTTGACTTTGCTTGATCACTAAGGTGGGCTTGGTTTGACCATAGATTTGACTTTATTTGACCCTTAGTGATCCCTTAGACCAATGCCCTAGGCTTGGGTTTGAGCCCATGGCCCTAACCCATGGTCTCCCTCTTCTTCACCCTTGACTACCTTGACCAATTTTGGTCCATAAGGCCAAGAAGAAGAAGCTCATGTGGAATGGGAAGCTTGGCACAAGCAAGAGGTCAAGAGGATTCTTGAAATGGAAATTCAAATGGGGAGCTTAGTCAAGAACATCCCTAACACACTAGGTAGGAATCAAGAAGAGGAGCTCAAGCAAATGTTAAGAACCCCAAAGTTTGAGGACAAACTTTTTTGAAGAAGAGGAGATTGCACCAAAATGGATAAGCTCATTTTTGCTCATTTTGAGGCTTGGGCTTACTTGGGTCCTATGGCTCGAGCCATGGCTTAATTTGTGATCATTAGGATCAAACCAAGTGAAATGTACAAGGAGGAACGAAGGAAATCAGCCCACACATGGAAAGCAACAATCTAGGCCATGAACCATGAAGCCCATCTTGACATGTCGGTAGAGATCTTAACGTAACTCCCAATATGCTCATCCAATTGAGATGAAACCACTTTCATATGAAAGCTAGCTCAAAGAGCTTTCATTTGACATATGGTTGGCCATCTGGTTCAAAGGGAGCTGAGAGTTATGACTTCTACAAGTCAGGGGTCAGATTGTGAAAACTCAGTCCATAGGCTGTTTGACATGTCTGTACTAAAAGCTCAATATCTTGAGTTTTATGCCATATTTTTGGATGACTCTTTTTGCATTAGAAAGCCAACTCAATTACCTTTCCAATGACATATCATGGGCCTTCTAATTCAACGTGAGCGAGAAATGGTGAAGCCTACAAGTCACTTCAGTCTCAAGGAACTCGGTTTTGGAGTAATGAGCCATGAACTTAACCTACATCATTCTCCTTGGGTGAGCTCACCTTGGGGACCATTTGGGAGCCTCATAATCATCCTAAGGCTCACATGAGTCGTGGCTAACACAAGAGGAGACAAGGAATTCAGCTCATTCCACAATTCAAAAGAGAAGATCAACTTTTGTTCGCTATCATTTGTCAATTGTGGTCCTTAGTTTGCTTTATGTCCTTGTTCACTTTATTGTCTTGTTTTCTTTTGTCTTTGATCAGTTTGAAAGGGTCAATAGGACCACTCATCCTTGCTCTCCAAGCCAATAATTTCATCCATTAGATTAAGGTCTCAATTGTAGGGAGTAGATGTAGTCAAATGTCATTGTCTTACTTTATACTTTTGGTTGTAGTTGTTGTAGTTTGTATTCAGATTTGAAGGGTTGTAGGGGCCGAAAATTCTTAGGGCTTTTAGGGTCATTTGTGACCCTTAGATCATGTAATAGATGTAGGGTGGAGATCAAAGCTTGGGGCTTATAAAAGCCAAGCTAACTCATTGTAAAATTCAGATTTGGTTGAATGGAAAAAACAAACCCTAGAGTTTGAACTTGTGTGGCTTCATTATACTCTTTGCTTAGTGCTTGAGTTAGTGAATGATTAATTTAGTGGCTTAGTGCTTGAATTAATCAAAACCTAATTCTTTTGCTTAGTGCTTAGAATTAGTTCTATCCTTTATGTTTTCTTTTGTTTTACAAAAATCAGAAAAATCAACACAAAAACACATCACTTGGCCGAAAATTATACATGTTCTACAAATCGATTCTAGTTCATCCTTTGAGTGAGACTTAATCCATCTAGTTTCATTCCATTTGCCAATGCTTCCGCTCTCGCCATCTTCCTTTTGAGTGCATTTTATAGGTGCATCCTCGTATGTCAGTTCATTCCCAATGTCTGTGCTAGGGGTTGAGTTGCTTGCGGGTGTGACCAAGTCTGAGTGTTCCGTGGGAGGAAGCGATTCTGTGAAGATCGTATGGTTAGCGAAAAGGTTGTCATCGTTGGACGGTTTGGACGGTTGAAACGGTTTGTCGAGCTTTCCTTGATCGACAAGATCTTGGATGACATGTTTAAGCTTGAAGCAGTCTTCAGTGTCGTGCCCTTTGCCTCGGTGGTATGCACAGAAGGCATTCGGGTTCCAAAATTTTGGCTTCTTGTCTTTGGGCGGCTCGTTAGTAGGCCCGATTGGTTGTAGGTAGTTGTTTTCGACCAACCTATGGAATGCCTTAGTGTAAGGTATGAAGTTCCTGTAGCTTTTTGTTGCAAATGCGTCAAGGTTATCCATAGTGCGGTTTTCCTGACTCTTGGTCGCACGAGGAGATTTTGATGGGCTGCTTTGATGGGTGTGGCTGCTGCACCTTGTCATGGCGCTAGTCCTAAGGTCGTCCTCAATTTGAGTGCCGACCTCGATGAGTTGTTTGAAGTCTTTGATGTTGCTGTACCGCATGTATAATCGATACACGGGTCGCAGGTTGCTTATGAACTTAGGCACAAGTTCGTCTTCGTGTGGGCGATTTGGAATTCGTGCCCTTAGCTTTTTCCATCGAGAAAGATACTCGGTGAAGCCTTCATTGTCGTGTTGGCTAAGGGCCTCGAGAGTGTGGATCGAGACATGGCTGTCGGTCTTGTCCTTGATACGTTGTTCCAAACGCTTTATCTCGGTCTTGTGGTGATTCAACAGGCGTTCGAGGTCGTCAGTCAGCTTGGTGATTTGTTCACGGAGTGCGTTAACATCATCATTGCCGGCCATTTTGCGGGTGTAGGTTCGTTTTTTGAAAGGGATGACTATGTGATTCTTGGTACGGCGAGTATCCAGCTGAGGCCTGTATTTCACTTCGTATATTAGTGACACGACTCGACCCACTAGACTCGTGTTCATTTTAAGCGTTCATTTTTAGCTCATTCCTTTGTTTAGAAAGACCTTTTAAATTTTGAAAAGAAAGGAGATTTTCGAAAAGGTTTTAGCTAAAGGAAGCTTTTGTGGCGAGGATGTGTGCGCACATCTCGTCTCGATGTTAAAAGGTGTTAACTTTGTCGAGCCCACCTAACGGTTCATCGTTAATGGAGTGAAACTTATGGGGATAAGAATCACTCAAAGGATGAACAAAAGTCGACTTATGATGATGATAGAAATCTCGGCCCAAGTACCTCTTTTTGGTGAAATATTTTCTGAAATTTAGAGAACAAGGAAAATAAAAATGATAGTAACTAAATCTACACACTAAGTAATAGATTTAGGTTGTGATTAGTTTAAGCACAAAGCCACTAAACTAATCTCTCACAAATCTCACACACTAAGTAATGAGAAAGGAAGAACACTCAATATGAAACTTAGGGTTTCTCTTTTTCATTCAAACAAATCTGAAAAATGTGAGGCAAGGATGGGGGTTTATATAATACCCTCATCTAATCTTGACCATCCATTACAAGCTAATCTAAGGGCTTCAATAAACCCACAACTCCTACATTATACTCGGTCCATTAAGGCTCTCAAGAGCTGAAAATTTTGAACAATAAACAACAAATACTTAAAGTAAAGGGCATAGAGTAATAAAGGTAGATAGTGACATGTGTTGATAGTGACTTATTGAGGACAAACATGTGAAGCTCCTCCTTGTGTATTTTCGGCTGACTTGGGCTTCATTCCCAATTGATTTTTGCTCTTGATGATCTTAATTGACTTGTGGTTCGAACCCACATGGGTGCACTCGAGCGATCACAAACAAAAATAGCGTTTTGTTGACTTTCGGTTGCTCTTTGTCTTGACTTTCCTTGACCTTGTTGACCCACCAAGCTTGACCAAGATATTATTGTTTAAATTCACTCAAAATAAGCTTGGGTGGACCTTAGGATCGTGACTCTACCCCATGGTTCGAGCCCAAGGACCTAAACCGTGATTTGGACAAAAGCCGTCTTTGCTAGCCTTGACCATTTTTGGTCCAATCTCCTCTCCTTGAAAAGGATTTGTCCTCAAATCCTCGGTCTCTCTTCCTCTTGCTCGGTTTGGACTATAGCTTGACTCATGGCTTGATCCTTTGCCTCCTTCTCGACTTGGACTCTTGTTGGCTTCATGACTTGAATCGTAGAACATGATGAGGGGTGCCCCATGAGCCCCATGACCAACCTTGGGCTCCATGGCTCTAGTCTTCCAAGAATTCCACTTGCTTAGAGATTGAATGAGAGATTGATTCTTGTAAACTTCGGTTCATTGAATTGAACTTGCTCTCCCTTACTCGTGGCTTCTTCGGATTCACAATTATCCCTTAGCACAACTCGAAATTCCTCATGCATAGAACCGTCAATTAGCCATCCTTTGCCAATGATGAGTCCCACGTCTCTTTCCCATTTCAAGGACTCACTTGAACTTTCTAGCACATCGACCTTTGCATCTCTAAATGATTCACTTCCTTTGCACTTGATCGAGTTTCCCAAATTTTCAGTTTTGAGCTCATTGAGCTCCTCTCCTTGACTTCCCCTTATTGCTCTAGGGTTGTCTTTGATCACATGGAGGGCTACACTCTCGATCATGAAGGTACTTGTGGAATTAGATGGCATGAGGAGTGTGATTAAGTCGGTTATGGTCTTGAGGGCCGTGTTCTCCTTCCACAAGTCGACCTTTGGACTTTCACTTTGACTTGAGCCATCATCACTTAGCTCTTTTTGTTCAAGCTTAGTTCCCCCTTTGAATCCCCATTTCATGAAACCACTTGAGTAGACTTGGTTATGACAACCACATGGCATTTCTTTGGCATTGTTAGTACTCACTTTGAATTTCCACTTTAGAAATTCCCTCGACTCTTTGCTTGCATCAACATTCTCATACCACATGAATACCTTCTTCTTGACATTGGCCAAACACTTCCCACGATCATACTCATCCCTTGGCTTGGCATTGTACTCCATGCTTTCCTCTTGAGTGTTAGGATTATCTTTAGCAAAGTGAATGGTCAATTTCTCACCAACATTCACTTCCTCACTTGATTCGGCCTCCTCACTTAAAACAACCTCTTTGGATGACTCAAGTATGGAGGGCGGTTTGCATTGCTCTTTGGGGATCTCCTTAGCAAGGACATTAATCTCATCCTTCCCATGACCAACCCCAAGCTCACTTTCTCGTCCCCCATCAATCCCCATGTTGTCGTGTGACTCAACCAAGGAGGGTGGGTTAGGGTTCTTCAAAATCGGAGGTAAGGGTGCAAGTTTGATTTTCTTAGCTCCAATCTTGAAAGTATAGGTATTGTCCCTCTCATCATGATTAGCATTTCTTTTCAACTTCCATGGTTTCCCTAAGAGGAGATGACAAGCCTCCATAGGTAACACATCACACAAAACCACATCCATGTAATCCCCACCAATGGAGAAAAAAACCAAGCATTGTCTATCCACCATCAACTCGGCTCCCATGTTTAGCCACTTTAATTTGTAAGGGTTAGGGTGTTCTTGTGTGGGCAAGGCTAACTTTTCAATGAGAGTGCTTGAGGCCACATTAGAACAACTCTCCTCATCAACAATCAAATCACAAACCCTTCCCATAATGGTACACCTAGACCTAAAGGCTTCGACTTGGTGATTCTCTTCTAGGTTTAGGGTTAGGGTTTGGGCAAGCTTGCCCCTACAAACCATTCGGCCAAGGTTAGGGGGTTGTTCTCCTCCTATCCGAGCCATTCTATCCTCTAACTCCCTTTGACCCCTCAAAGTCACAAGATCAAGGCTAGGGTTAGGTTTAAGTCTACCCCTCATTCGACTCATTTTGATTTCAAGCTCTCTTCTAGCTTTCTCCATAGAATCATACATGGTTTCACCAAGAGTAGTATCAAGTGAAACACCAAAATGATGGAACACATCCATTGAAATAATCAAAGAACAAAAATCTGAAAATTTTTGAGTAAAGCAAGGACTTTTGAGTGTGAAAATCAAAACCAACACTAACACAAGTGTAGATCTTCAACCATTTTGTGAAAATTTTGTGAGTATGTTTGTGGATTTTGTGGAAGACACACGTAAAAGAAGGAAAAAAAAACGAAAATAAAAGATGAAAAACAAGAGGGTAACCGAAAAAAATAAGATCAAACCAACAACAAAAACAAATCGAAAAAAACAAGAACAAACCTAGGCTTTGATTACCAATTTGGAGTGAAACTTATGGGGATAAGAATCACTCAAAGGATGAACAAAAGTCGACTTATGATGATGATAGAAATCTCGGCCCAAGTACCTCTTTTTGGTGAAATATTTTCTGAAATTTAGAGAACAAGGAAAATAAAAATGATAGTAACTAAATCTACACACTAAGTAATAGATTTAGGTTGTGATTAGTTTAAGCACAAAGCCACTAAACTAATCTCTCACAAATCTCACACACTAAGTAATGAGAAAGGAAGAACACTCAATATGAAACTTAGGGTTTCTCTTTTTCATTCAAACAAATCTGAAAAATGTGAGGCAAGGATGGGGGTTTATATAATACCTCATCTAATCTTGACCATCCATTACAAGCTAATCTAAGGGCTTCAATAAACCCACAACTCCTACATTATACTCGGTCCATTAAGGCTCTCAAGAGCTGAAAATTTTGAACAATAAACAACAAATACTTAAAGTAAAAAGCATAAAGTAATAAAGGTAGATAGTGACATGTGTTGATAGTGACTTATTGAGGACAAACATGTGAAGCTCCTCCTTGTGTATTTTCGGCTGACTTGGGCTTCATTCCCAATTGATTTTTGCTCTTGATGATCTTAATTGACTTGTGGTTCGAACCCACATGGGTGCACTCGAGCGATCACAAACAAAAATAGCGTTTTGTTGACTTTCGGTTGCTCTTTGTCTTGACTTTCCTTGACCTTGTTGACCCACCAAGCTTGACCAAGATATTATTGTTTAAATTCACTCAAAATAAGCTTGGGTGGACCTTAGGATCGTGACCTAGCCCATGGTTCGAGCCCAAGGACCTAAACCGTGATTTGGACAAAAACCGTCTTTGCTAGCCTTGACCATTTTTGGTCCAGTTAAGGGCTCGAGCCTAGATGGACAAGAAGGATTCGACTCGAGAGCGATTAGCTAGGCGAGTCGAGGGTGTTGAGAATGGATTAGGTTGTGTGGGTTAAATTTGCACGTTAATGACATGACTAGACCAACGTTCATTTTAAGTGTTCATTCTAGCTCATTTCTTTGTTAAGAAAACTCTTTTTAAGCTTGAAAAAGGAGGTTTTCGAAAAAGTTTTAGCTAAAGGAAAACTTTTGAGACGAGGATGTGTGCGCACATCTCGTCTCGATGTTAAAGATTTTGCTTTGCACCCGTCGAACTGATGTCGGTAATTTGCCGAGGTGAGCTCGAGTTCGGATGTGTAAAAGAGAAAGGATTCGGCTCGAGCAAGTCGAGTCGAGGATGTTAAAAACGGAGTCTAGGCCGTATGACCTAGAGGATCAAATCCACGAGCTTGGGTTTTAATCCTTGCTCGGGTTTTTGCTTGTTAGTGGAAAAGGAAATTTTGAGAAAGCTTGTTTCAAAAATTCGCGATAGTTTTGTTTGAAAAGTGTTAGTTTGTTAGATGTTAGGTTCATTTATCTTTGAAACGTTTAAGCGAGTTTTCGAAGATATGAATGCAAATGCTCGTTTTGAAAAAGACCATGGAGTGCATAGCCTCGAACTTGTACGTATGACTCGACTCAAAGGGTAGGGTCAAGTCGGGTACACCTCCAACTATCTTGAGTACGCTTTGGCAGATACTTAACCCCTTTATTTCCTTATGCCGGAGCGATAGGTTTTCTAAAGGGAGCACTAGGGCGGTCAAGATAGTCGTTTACGGCAAGCCGTGGAGGGGCGAGAGGAAAGCTAGTCCGGCATGTGCTTTATCGAGTGGACAAGCCTGCATGTGGGAACCACCTCTCAAGGGTGCAAAGGGTGCCTAGATTCCAAAAGGAATGGACTCTAAACGAATGTGCATAGCTCAATTATGTATACATGGATTTTTCAAGGCTTTCAAGTTTCACCTCTTTATTTTTAAAAAGAAAAGGCTAGTTTTAAGTTTTAAAAATAAAACTTCCCCAGCGGAGTCGCCAAACTGTGGAACCCGGGATCGAGAGGGACCCAACTCGGCGTCTTGCGTAAGGGCGCTTTAAGTTAAAAAGACTAATTTAGAAAAACCTTTAAAACTGTTTTGGAGTCGCCACCTAATTATCGCGGAAATTAGGAACCTGCTATCATGTCCTAAGCCTAAAGACATGTCCTAGATTTTGGAGCACGCCGACACCCCTAGACCTAAGGCTATGAAACCAGAATGGATTCGGGGTGAGGGTACTTTAGAAAAGAGTAATTCAATTAATGATTTATGAAAACCTTTTAGAAAAGCCTATGTAAAAATAACCTCTACTAACCTAGAACAATCCATGTAAGATGATATTTGAACTAATGTTATCGCTACGTACAAGTGCGATAAGTTTGTAAAAGAATGCAGATGCAGATGCAAAAAGATTGATTAAAACCCTCAGTTTAGCATGTTTAACTTGTTAACGGAAACGGTTCAGTTAAAGGTCGAATTCATTGTTTAAGTTGATTTTAATGCAAAATAAGAAGGTGCAAGATGCATGCAAATAAAATAAAGTTCAATTGTCCATTGGTTTATTTTATAAGGTCGGTTGCTTATGCGACATTGGCGTGTCATCGGATATGGAGTGTACCCGAAGTAAATAGAACACTTGGAGTGCAAGCGCTATTTGGGTGCCAAAGCCGGGCGCTAGAGTGTAGTCCCCTTTGTTAGTCTATAAAAAATAAGAAAAAGCTTTGATCCAAGTAGATCGGTACCTACCTTGTCCTGACGTGGAACGAAACGGCTTGACGATTTGGTCCCGATTTTTGGTCTACGATCTAACCATGGTCCTTGGACTAATGGTCAAGAAAACTAAGCCAAAATCGGCTCCAAAAATCGGCTGAAATCAACTCAAAGTGATACATTTTAATTTAAAATACAAGTCCCTTTCATTGTAGTTTGTTTTACTACTTTATGTCTTTGTCACCTTTTGGTCTTTTGAATTCAAACAACAAATCAACTAAGGGGGCCTTATTTGGACGTGTATCTTGAGCTCCAAGGAGAAGATCTAGGCCTTTGATTGAACAACACAAATGAAGGGAGAGGATGCTACAACAAGTCGCTTTCTACTTTAGTTGTTGTTGTATATTTGTAAGCTGATTTTGTAGCTCACATGTGAGCCGATTTTGTTGTATTTTTGTGGGTTATTTGTAGCCCTTAGATCTTAGATAGATGAGTGGTTGAGATTAGAAGCTTGGGCTTATATAAGCCAAGCTAAAACCATTGTAAATTTTCAGATTTGTTAAGTTATAAAAAGATGAGTTTTAGAGTGAGTTTTCTCTTGAAACCTCCTTAGCTTAGTGCATGGAGTTTCCTTGGGTGATGGTCATAGCTTAGTGCTTGATCGGAACCTTAGTCTTAGGCCCTAGCTTAGTGCTCGGTCTAATTCATATCCTTTATGTTTCGTTTTATGTTTTTGTTCAAATAAAAACCGAAAACAATCCACCATAAACAGCCCCTAAAACGTGTGATATGAGTGAGGTTCATGAGTGAGCCGAGTTTAGGGTGAGTGTGGTTACAAGGTACAAAGAGGCCCGCTTCAAATCGCTCCATGACGCTTCAGATCTGGGCAGAGCTTCGCTTCTTGAACTTAAAAGGAGGATGAATTCAACACGGGATGGTGTGTTGAACTCAAGGATTTGAGTGCGTGAGGCTTTTGTGAATGTATTTAGGTGTATACCGTGCTAGACGGTATATTTTGTGGGACCCAAGTGTGGGCACTAAACTTAGGAAGAGAGGTTGTGAGAGGAGAGGTTTTCTTGTGTGGAAAAGTTATGAGAATAGGTCGTGCATAGGGGGGTTTATATAGGAGAATAGCCGAACGAAATTAGGAAAGACAGGGAAAAAGCCACACCAGGGAGCCGCATAGGCTTATGCGGTTTGTGGGGCAAACCACATAGCCTTATGCGGTTTGTACCCTGAGCCGCATAAAATTTGTTTGACTTCTTTGGTGTGGTTTTTAATTCCGTGATTTAAGTATTTCCTTGTCAGAACTTGCCAAATCTTGGGGATATTCGACAATATCTCCTTACTTGTGCTCCAAGTAGACCTAGTATGATCTTCTAGAGAGTTGAGGGCTTTGGAGTGAGGGCCAAAGGCGGGTTTGGGCTCGGTTCTGGGCCCGAGACCCGAAAATATGAAAAAGGTGTATTTTGTAGCATTTTGTGAAATAAGGTATTCCGTGAGGCTATATTTTGTGTAAGAGGAGGCTAAATGGGAAATCAAACCACCGGGCCTAAATTTAGGAATTTAGGAATGCTGATTTAGACCTTGTTAATGTAAAAGGGCTAATTGTAATGCAAATGCGAAGCTCATGCCAAACGAAGCAGGACGCGGACCAAGCTAGACCCTAAATGGACAAAAGAACATTTATTTAAGTGTGATGTGAAGCGACCTAAATCATTTTAACATTTCAAAACGACTCAAAATGAATTCGACATTAGTTAGAACCGTTTAAGTCAGTGTTAAAACATGCGTAATAAAAGTCCGTGTTACATCACAGGGTTTTGTTTGGGAGGGTACGGATATGGGTATCCACACATTCATATTCGGGGTAGTCGACCCTTTTCAATTATATTCATATAGTAACATAACTCGCGAGTCTTGACTACAGAGCGGCTTGTGTACTCTCATAGTAAGTCACCCATATGATTCGCTATCAAAGTGCACTAGTTACTCAGACTCGTACATCAGGTCAAACACTAAGTAGCGTACGTGATAACTACCTAACATCCAACACAACATGGATAATCTAAGATGAAATCCACTATGAGCCACAGACAATTAAGGATGGAAGCATGCAAAACCCTACAAAAGCAAGGCCTGCGCAATAGCGTGCCGGGTACATCAACGGACTTTAATGCTAAAGATACCAATAGGTAAGAAGGACGATTCAATCCCTTATCTAATGTATGCATACACCTCTATTTAGAGTCGACATAAACCTCGCTATTCGGGAGAGTATGCTTTCCTAAATAAAACGATTAATACCTATCGACAAGGTCCCCGGATGGGATGGTCATCTTCCGTTACCTCGTATGGACCGCAGGTCGCCACATTTATGCCCATTCAAGGGATGTAAACGCCGCTTGCCTAAAGACTATGAGAGTCATTAAATCGCCTCAGTCAGCACTGAGAGTGAAAGAGTCCCCATACGCGGCTACCTTACCAACCCTGACCCTATAACGTTTAACATCGCAGACACCCGAGTATTTCACACTTACTTTCTTTATCATTTAATCATTCTTTTATTATGCAGGCGATAGTTTATACTAATTATTATCGGCAAACTTGTATAATGAAATTTTAGTTCTAACAGTTCTTCAAGTAATCGGAAACACTTAGGAAATTTAAATATTTATTTTGAGTCCGTTTGTAAATTTCAAATATTTTTACTATTCATTATTTTACTATTCATCGTATTTTACTATTCATCGTATTTTATACGTATTTGTATACGTATCCGTATTTTTTATACTTCGTATTTATACGTATTTTTATACGTACGCGTATTTTTATACTCCGTATTTTATACGTATTTTTATACGTATGCGTATTCCTATACTTCGTATTTATACGTATTTTTATACTTGTATGTATTTCTATACCTATACGTATTTTTATACTTATACGTATTTTATACTTAAGATATTTTTCTAAAGTACAAACCAAACTTTTTATTTACTAAGTACAAAATTCTAGTTTCAAAGTCGTTAAGTTCGTTTTGTATTTAGTGATTTGAAATATTATTTTAAAAATAAAACTCGGTTAAATTTAGTCATATACTCAACTAATATTTTAACGGTTTCCATTTTTAGCGATATCGTCGTAGTTCATTTTAAATAGTCCGTATGTCCATATCCAAATTTAAGCAAAGGTAGTAGCACTCGAATTTGTTCATTGTAATATATGTAACCTTTATTTTTATCGGTTTCGTTGATTCTTTTTATTAACGATTTATTATACAATCTAATATAGGCCCTGTTCTTTTCAGCTTAATTTCAGCTCTTATAAGTTCACTCAAATTCTATAAGTTATTTCAATTTCACTCCTATAAGCTCAATTTCGACTTTTTCAAATTCTATAAGTTCAAATTTCAACACATAAGTTCTTTCAGCTCACATAAGTTCAAATTTCAAATTATAAGTTCAAATTTTATAAGTTCAGCTCTTATAAGTTCAGCTCCTATAAATTCTATTATGTTTTTTTTTTATATAACTATTATTATTGCATAATAATAATAATAATAATAATAATAATAATAATAATAATAATAATAATAATAATAATAATAATAATAATAATAATAATAATAATAATAATAATAATAATAATAATAATAATAATAATAATAATAATAATAATAATAATAATATGTTTCTCATAATAATAATAATAATAATAATAATAATAATAATAATAATAATAATAATAATAATAATAATAATAATAATAATAATAATAATAATAATAATAATAATAATAATAATAATAATATGTTTCTCATATTTTTTTTGTGGAATAAAAAAATTAAGGGTCGAAAATGAAATAAATTGTTGGAGTTCAACTTGTTCATTTTGATTTATGATTTCATTTAATTTAGAATTCGCGGTTAAATATTTTGACGAACGATGAATATGTTGGAATTCAACTTGTTCATTACTTTGTTTGTTTTTTATTTTTTATTTTTTATTTTTCCACATTATATAGAGTATAATTTTTTGTAGGTTATTTTGGTTTATTCGTTTTATTTTTCTTTCATCTCGAATCTCTTTTTTTACCCTTTTTCCCGACTCGTTTTGAGTTATCTTTAAATTGACACCTACTCCCTCTATTTTTTCCAATTGGCCCCCTTCCATATTTCACTAATTTTAAGAAAAAGTGAAAAAAGTGGAAAAAGTGGGGTAGGGTGAAGAAAAAGTAGAATAGTTTAATTATAAAAAATTGTACGTGAGTGAGAAAAAGTAGGGTATGTGAGAGAAAAAGTGGGGTATGTGAGAGAAAAAGTTACTAAAAAGGGAAATGGGGCTAAATGAAAAAAATTTCTAAAAAGGGAAATGAGGCTAAATGGAAAGAATGGAGGGAGTATAAAACATTTCTACAAAATGCAATACTAAAATTCTCGAGAAAATAAATATAGTATATTAAAATATTTAACCGAGCCAACTTATTTATAATCAACTATATATTGAGATATTTAACTATACTAGACCGCAAAATCGATTTTGAACACTATTGTTTACTCCCTCCATTCAATTCCATTGACATCATTTGCTTTTTCACGTTTGCCAACACGAATGTTGGGACGTAAATATGTTGAGTTTTACGTTTCCAAATATTATAAAATTTGGATCATTTGCTTTTTCACGTTTGCCAACACGAATGTTGGGACGTAAATATTGTACTCATTAAAACCTATCAAACAAGATCCCGCATGACTATATTTTATTCAATACGTTGTGAGAAATTCCGAAAACTTCTCACTTGAATGAATAGTGGTTTTTTTCTCTTTGATGCAAATGGAATTGAATGGAGGAAGTATTATTAGTAAAATTAATCATTTTGAATAAATTAAAAGATTTTAATTATTGTAATCATCATCATCATTACTATAAATATCATTGTTATTATTGTTATTAATTTAATAAATTTTTTCATATTATATTAATATTAATATTAATATTAAAATTATTATTATTATTATTATTATTATTATTATTATTATTATTATTATTATTATTATTATTATTATTATTATTATTATTATTATTATTATTATTATTATTATTATTATTATTATTATTATTATTATTATTATTATTATTCAATAAGTTTTAAATTCTAATAAATTTAACTCCAATAAGATTCACTCTATAAGTTCAAATTTCTATAAGTTCAATTCCTATAAATTCAATTTATAAGTTCACTTTCAATTTCTTATAAGTTCATTTCACTCTATAAGTTAATTTCAATTTCTTATAAGTTCACTTTCACCCTATAAGTTCACTTTCAATTTCTATAAGTTAGAATTTCATAAGTTAGAATTTCACTATGTAAGAAAGAACAGGGCCGTAATCCTAATTACTATTCAAATTTAGTGACTAAGTGACAAAATCATTTTGACCAAAATTGGTCCAAACTAATTGAAAATGCCGTAGGTCTTTATAAATTTTAACTCATTTATTTCTTTTTTTTGTTTTTATCATAACTCATTACTTTAACTAATTAAATTACTTAAGTGATAAAAATAAAAAGTGACAAAATTCATTTTAAGTCCAAACATGGCCTAAAACCGTGGCCCTCTTTTATTTATGTAATTTTATTTTCGTTTTCTAATTTATCGGTTTTTGACTTAAAGTTTTTATATACTAATTTATTTAAATCATTCTAATTAGTGATTGAAAACATTAAATAACTAAAACTTGTAAAAATTGATAAATCAATTTAGTCATAAAAATGAATAACACTTATGCTCTTCTAATGAACACCTAAGTCTCAAATTTTCATATTATCGTTTTATTTTCTCAAATTTTAGTAACAAGTCTAATTAACCTAGACTAATCATAATATGTTATTTACAAAAATTAAAACTAAAAATTGGTCCAAAATAAAAGAGAAAACCGTGGCCCTTGATTAACTTTCACAAATTTTATTCTTTGATTTTTATACTACTAATTCTATATCTTTTATCCTTTATATTATATGTGTATTTATCATAAGTGAAATTCATACAAAAACATTAACAAATAAAAGTAATTCATTTCAAACACACACAAATTAATATCAAATAAAATGCAAAGAAAAGCACATCAACATATAAACCATATTTTTAGTACTCATTTATTTAAGTCTTTTAAACATATGATTAACAAAAATTAAAACGAAAAATTATATGAAAAATTAGGGGAATGCCATGGGTATTTATAAGTGAGCAAACAATTTTATTTTTCGATTTTTGTCTCCTAATTTAACACATGTTGCTAGGTGATCATAACACAATAAATATAACACATAAACATTTATAGCATGCGATTTACAAAATTAAAAACTAGTGTGCGGGGACACCTTAATTTACTCGGTATGATTTTTCTAGCAATTATCCGGATCCACTATATTGTCGAATATGCTTAAATCCACCCCGTCACTTGGTTCTTCGTCTTTAAGTTTCAAAGTACATACAAGAAAACTAACTAAGTTAGTAACAAGTTTTACTAAAATACTACTAACACTATAGTTTTCATAATTAATTTATTTTAGGTGAAGTATAGTTTTATTTTATTTTGTGATTTATGTTCATTAAATTTTAGTAGAAAAAAGAGGAAGTGAATTAAAACAACTTATGAAGAATTTTCATTTTAGTGAATAGTGAAATTTTAAGTGGAAAATTGTTTTAAAGAAGATGAAGATCTTGAGTATTTCTTTCTAAAACACATACTTTAATTTTCTAAGTTTTATTTTATAAGTGTAGTAGTAGTATAATTTATGTAGAAATGATCCTAGTTAAGTAGTGAATTAGGTGAAGTAAATTATAAACAAAAACTAAAGTGAAATAAATTTAGGAAAATAAAATAAATAAAAGAGGAAGATGAAGATCTTCATTGAATGATCATGAAGAACACTTAAGAACATGTGTTCTTACATGAGTTTTCTACTTAGCAAATAAAAGAGTTTTGTTTTTAGAGAGGTTTTGTGTGTGTGTTTAATGTTTGTGTGTAGTAATGAAATGTGTAGTAGTAGTAAAATGTATACTAGTAAAGCATGTATTAGGTTTAGTATTTAGTATGTATAAACTTTAAATTAAAAGGGGCTAAATAAGTGATGATGAAAACAAGTAGGAGTGTAAGAGATTAGACCAGTTAGTAAAGCAAAATGGAAGAGGATGAAGCTTGTAGAGTGGGCTAAGTGAGCACAAGTAGCTCGGCCATTTTGGACAAAATCGGGTTCGATTTTCGTTTTTGAAATTTTCGATTTGCGCGCACGCGAAAAGTCTCGAAATAAAAGATATGGTCTTAAAATAATGTTTCGAAGTAAGATCGAAAATAAAAATGAAAATAAACTTCGAAAGGTGATCAAAACAAAAATTGGGTTTAAAACCTTCGAAACTTGAATAAAAATTCATTTGGTCGAAAAGCTTATTTTTTTCATTGAATGTTAACGATTTAAATCATTATAATCAATTGTCAAAATGTTTATCGAATTACATTAGTTATAACTCATAATTTCGATGTTTTGTGAAAATGTTAGTTTAATAGAATTTGAATAGTAATTAGTTATTAATATAATATGGTTTATAAATAATAATCAAAATGATTAAATTTTGGTTTGATGTTAAGTGTTGTAATTTGTGTAAGTAAAATGGAAGAGGATAATGGTGACTTAGTCACCTAAGGAGCTCGGCCCACTTGGCCCAATTTGGCCTCGTTTTGCGCGCCGAAATTTGTAGCCGAAAAATTTGTCGTCGATTCGTCATTTTATTTATCGAGTTCGAATATTTAAAAATAAAGTTCAAATTCGAAGTATATCAAAATGTTTTTAGTTTAGGTGCGAGAAAACTTGTAGTGTATTGTTTTAGGAAATAAATGAGCGAGATTGTCTAATTATTGATTTCCTAATTATAATTAGCTTAAATTAACACGGGGTGTTACAGAAAAAATTTAGGTTAAAAGTTTTAGGTTAAAGTTGGATTTATTTAGTATATAATGTTTTATTAAAAGAAGTTAGGGAACCAAATAATCAAGTTGGCTTAAATGTGTGCTCATTACTATTTGGGCAAAGAAAATGTCCCCTTGATGTTTTAAAATGTTTTTACGAAATAAATCGGGTTTAAAAAGTCGGGCGTCAAAAGACGATAAAAGTTAGTGTGTGCGCGTTTGACAATTTTTCGAAATATTTCTACTTTTGAATTCTAAGACTAAAATATTTATTTTATTATTCAAAAAATTTCAAAAGTTTTAAAGAAGTCGATAAATTTTACAAAACGAAAGTTTTGCAAAAATTGAGATTTTGTAAGGCAAAAAGGTTAAGATTAGATTTAAGATTTGAAATTAGTATTCGATGGGTAATTATTGATTTAAATTAACACGGGGTGTTACAAACCTCTCCCCTTAGAAAAAGTTTCGTCCCGAAACTTGAATGTTGAAAAGGATTTTCACCTGAGTTAAACAGTTCGGGGTATTTCTCCTTCATTGAGGCCTCGGTCTCCCAAGTTGCTTGTTCGGTCAATTGACCCTTCCATAGCACCTTCACTAAGGGAACCGTCTTCCGCCTCAACACTTTGGTTTCCCGTGCTAGAATCTTTACAGGTCTCTCGGAGTAGAGCAGGTTAGGCTCAACTGCGATCACGTCAGGAGTAATGATATGACTTGGGTCACTCCTGTATCTCCTCAGTTGAGAAACGTGGAACACGTTGTGAACCTTGGATAAGTTGGGGGATAGCGCTAGGCGATAGGCTACCTCACCAATCCTTTCGAGTACTTCGTATGGTCCAACGTACTTAGGACTCAGTTTTCCTTACAATCCGAAACGCCGAACCCCCTTCATGGATGATACTTTCAAGAAAACATGATCACCGACTTCGAACTCGATGGGTCGACGATGTATGTTGGCGTACATTTTCTGACGGTCTTGGGCCGCTCGTAGCCGTTCACGAATGATTTTGATGTATTCGATCTGGTCTTGAATAACCTGTGGTCCAGTCCCACGTTGTCACTAGCATCGTCCCAACAGACTAGGCTACGACACTTTCTCCCGTAGAGTGCCTCGAATGGAGCACAACCCAAACTAGCATGAAAGCTATTGTTGTAGGAGAATTCAATCAAAGGCAGACTTTTATCCCAATTCTCGTTGAATTCTAAAGCACATGCCCTGAGCATGTCTTCGAGCGTTTGTATAGTTCGCTCAGTTTGACCATCGGTCGCAGGATGGAAAGCGGTGCTCATTTTTAGTTGGCTTCCCAAGGCTGCTTGAAGTCTTTCCCAAAAATGGGAGGTGAATCTCGGATCCCTATCCGATATAATGTCAAGCGGTACACCATGTAATCGGATCACCTCCTTCTCATAAGCCTTAGCTAGCTCTTCAAGGCTCCAAGTGTCTTTGATTGGTAGAAAGTGGGCCGATTTTGTTAAGCGGTCCACTATCACCAAGATTGCATTATTTCCCTTGTGGGTTCTTGGTAAACCCGTTATGAAATCCATGGAAATGGAGTCCCACTTTCCCAATGGAATGTCCAAAGGTTGTAGTAGTCCTCCAGGTAGTTGAAGTTCGAACTTCACCTTACAGCGATTAAGCATTTATAGCGTATTCAGCAATCTCTGCTTTCATTCGGACCCACCAAAACTTCAGTTTTAAGTCTTGGTACATCTTATCGGATCCTGGATGTATGGAGTATCGTGTACTATGTGCCTCGTCAAGGATCCTTCTCTTTAACACTGGTACGTCGGGCACGCACCACCTTCCTTTGAATTTTAAACTCCCGTCAGGTTTTATCTCAAACCCTTCTCGGTTTCCTAAAGGAATTTCTCTTCTGATCTTCACAAGTTCTTCGTCTTCCCATTGTAGGGCTCTAATCTCGTGATATAACTCCGGTTCCGCTATCATTGCGTTCAAATCCGCATCGTCAGACTGAACCAATTCTACGTTCATTCTCTTGAAGTCTCTGACAATACCAGCCGGAATTTCCCAAATGTTGTTAAGGGTATGCGTAGTCTTTCTACTCGAAGCGTCAGCAACTACATTCGCCTTACCCTCGTGATAAAGTAGTTCAATCTTGTAGCCCTTGATCAGTTCTAACCACCGGCGTTGTCTCATGTTGAGTTCCTTTTGTGTGAAGATATATTTCAGGCTCTTATGGTCAGTGTAGAGCTTGATACTTACTCCGTAGAGGTAATGACGCCAGATTTTCAAAACAAACACCACGGCTGGAGCGATTCGGGGCGGGCCACTTTGTACCTTGTAACCACACTAACCCTAAACTCGACTCACTCATGAGCCTCACTCAATACACACGGTTTTAGGGTTGTTTTGGTGATGATTGTTTCGGTTTTTATTGTGAAAACATAAAACAAACTAAAGATTAAGGATATGAATTAGACTAAGCACAAAGCCACTAGCCTAAGACTAAGGTTCCGATCAATCATCGCACTAAGCTATGATCATTACCCAAGAAACTCGAAACACCAAGCACAAAGCCAAGGTGGTTTCCAAGAGAAAAACTCACTTTTAAAACTCATTTTCTTATCTCTTCAAATCTGATTTTTACAAGGGGGATAGGTGGGTTTATATAAGACCCATGCTATCATCTAAACCCTACATCTAATATCTAATCTAAGGGCTATGAGGAGCCTTACAAATCAGCCAAAAAGTTGGGTCACAAGACCTTACAAAATCTGAAAAAATACAACTAACAACTAAAGTAGACAATGACATCTTGGTGCATCCTCTCCCTTCATTGTTGTTCTTGATTTAAGGGCCTTGATCTTCTCCTTGGAGCTCAAGTACACGTCCAAATAAGGTCCCAAGGCTGATTTGGTTGTTGTTGAATTCAAAAGATCAAAAGGTGACAAAGACATAAAGTTTAAAGCAACTTTATTGAAAGGGACATGTGTTGAATTAAAATGTTTCTCTTGAACTTGAATTTTCAGCCGAGATTTTGGCCTCCTTTGAGCTGAAAAAACGTGACCATGGGTCCAAGGACCATGGTTAAAACGTAGACCAAAAATCGGGACTAAATCGTCAAGCCGTTTCAGTGCAACTCTCCCCTTCTTCAAAAAAAGTTTGTCCTCAAACTTTGGCCAAATAAAATGGTATCCAAAAAGATGAAATTTTCAGAAATTAAAACGATTTTTTGAAGAATAAGATTTTGATAAAAACGAATGAAACAACAAGACTCGAATCCTATGAAAAGCACATAGCAAATTCATCGAATCCTCTTGTTAGCCAACTCGACCCAAACACCTACAAAGGTGCTCGACTCAAGTCGACACTCACAAGTCAAGATGCACACAAACTTGCAAGGTGACACTCGAAAACATCTAAACCCAACTCATCCCAAGATCGTCTCGGTTTAAGAAAACTCAAGAGCCGAAGCTCTGATACCAATTGGAGCGATTCGGGGCGGGCCACTTTGTACCTTGTAACCACACTAACCCTAAACTCGACTCACTCATGAGCCTCACTCAATACACACGGTTTTAGGGTTGTTTTGGTGATGATTGTTTCGGTTTTTATTGTGAAAACATAAAACAAACTAAAGATTAAGGATATGAATTAGACTAAGCACAAAGCCACTAGCCTAAGACTAAGGTTCCGATCAATCATCGCACTAAGCTATGATCATTACCCAAGAAACTCGAAACACCAAGCACAAAGCCAAGGTGGTTTCCAAGAGAAAAACTCACTTTTAAAACTCATTTTCTTATCTCTTCAAATCTGATTTTTACAAGGGGGATAGGTGGGTTTATATAAGACCCATGCTATCATCTAAACCCTACATCTAATATCTAATCTAAGGGCTATGAGGAGCCTTACAAATCAGCCAAAAAGTTGGGTCACAAGACCTTACAAAATCTGAAAAAATACAACTAACAACTAAAGTAGACAATGACATCTTGGTGCATCCTCTCCCTTCATTGTTGTTCTTGATTTAAGGGCCTTGATCTTCTCCTTGGAGCTCAAGTACACGTCCAAATAAGGTCCCAAGGCTGATTTGGTTGTTGTTGAATTCAAAAGATCAAAAGGTGACAAAGACATAAAGTTTAAAGCAACTTTATTGAAAGGGACATGTGTTGAATTAAAATGTTTCTCTTGAACTTGAATTTTCAGCCGAGATTTTGGCCTCCTTTGAGCTGAAAAAACGTGACCATGGGTCCAAGGACCATGGTTAAAACGTAGACCAAAAATCGGGACTAAATCGTCAAGCCGTTTCAGTGCAACGGCTGCTAATTCCAGGTCATGAGTTGGGTAGTTTCGTTCATGAACCTTTAATTGCCTTGATGCATAAGCAATGACCTTCCCTTGTTGCATCAGTACGCAACCCAGGCCATTCAGTGAGGCGTCACTGTAGACTTCATACTCGTCTCCATCTGTCGGGAGAGCTAAGACCGGTTGTAACACCCGGTGTTGTCCGAGGTTATTCGGGCCGGGTACCCCGTTGAAGAGGTTCATGTGTTGGCTCAAGTGACATAGGGCTTAAAAGGATTGTAAGTACTACTCATATCAACAAGATGCATCTTCTTTTCTGGTGGCTCATCTTAAGAACTCTTCAGTTAAGCGTGCTTGCTGGAGAGTAGTCTTAGAATGGGTGACCTCCTGGGAAGTTCTCAAGATGCGCACGAGTGAGAACAAAGTGCGCTGGAAAGGGCCCGTGTTGGTCTGTGGGCGATGTACGCAGCCTGGCGAGCTACCGTGAATGACATTCCGACCTTTGGTTGGGGCCGGGGTGTTACAAATGGTATCAGAGTAACCCGGCGACCGTGTGGTCGAATCCTAGGTACGCACCTAGCCGTGTGGTCGAATCCTAGGTACGCACCTAGCCGGGGAGGATTCTGGAATGCTATATTGTATGTAGCTACCAGGCGCAACGAGGACGTTGCGTTCTTCAAGTGGGGGTGTGTAACACCCGGTGTTGTCCGAGGTTATTCGGGCCGGGTACCCCGTTGAAGAGGTTCATGTGTTGGCTCAAGTGACATAGTGCTTAAAAGGATTGTAAGTATTACTCATATCAACAAGATGCATCTTCATTTCTGGTGGCTCATCTTAAGAACTCTTCAGTTAAGCGTGCTTGCTGGAGAGTAGTGTAACAACCCGGATTTTCCAACAAAATAAAATAAAGAAATAAAAAGGATTTATAAAATAAAAGAAAATAAAAGCGAGCCACGGTGGTGGAAACACCGTGGAATCCGGATCATTACTCACTAACCAACTAAACAACGATAAAAAGATAGGCCTTGAGGCCTAGAAGTGGGGAGTAAATACCCCTTACAATCCAGCTCCAAAAATGAAAGTAAAATAATAATAATAAAACTAAACATCCTAACAAGTCTAGTCAAAAATCACTTCAAGGCTAGCTATAGGTCATCCTCACGGCATCCTCACTTGATAAACCCGATCCCGCGCTAACCTGCCACAAAGAATGTAACAGCCACAATCAGTGGGGAGTAACTAGGTGCTCCCCAGTCATATTTCAACATAATCAAAATAGACAACAATACAACAAACAACCCAAAGGTATAGTAACCATAATGCAACCTCAAGCCAACTCATTAGCTACCAAACTCAACCAACTGTCACCCAACAACCTGTAAACATTTATAACCAATACAACTCGACAATAACTAGTCCACTGACATACAAGCTCAAACTGTCAACAACAAAATGACAGACAACAATCAACAACCTGCAAGGTAAGCACGGAGCACTGGGTGAAGCAACAAGAATCACCCCGGATGAAGCAACAAGAATCATCCAAACCCTATGACGGAACAGCAACAAGAAGTTCCTCAAACTCATTAGTCTAAATTTGGCCAAATCCCACCGAGTAACAAGAACGGTGACGACATTATATAAACCATAGTCTCTAACCAACATGGTTGAGAACCCATAGTCGCTCTAACTAAGCAACAAGAATAGCCGAGGGGATCATGGGCGGTATCCGTCCTACAAAAGACGTTGTAGCTCCTCACGTACGTGCCAGAACAGTACCCGTACGCACACTCAACTCAAGCAATCAAACAAGTCAATTCAATAACCTGAGTCAACTCACAATCAACAACAAATCAATCATCCTTTATTCAAAATCATCACAATGTCCATCATATACACAACTACAACATAATTGACCCCTTTTGTAACCCATCTCAACACTAACCATATTCAACATGTTAAATACGGAATAATAACCATAAGAACTTAAGAGTAGCCATAATAAACCATTATAATTCCCAAAGTTATCATCTTTCATCAACTTAATAACAATATAACCCAAATTCAAAGTAAACAAACATCCCAAATCGCATTATTAGACATAAGAGTGTGAGACCAACTCAAACAAGACCAAAGACCGCAACTTTACATCTCAAACATCCCAAAAGGTAACACCTTTTCATTCACATCAACAATCAAGACATCCTCAATCAATTATATGGTCTCACACAAGTCAAAATATCACTAAGGCTACACCTAGTTACATTTTCCAAACAAGCCAAAGAAAAGCACAGTTTTCACCCTTTCTGTCCAGACGCGATAACAGACGATCCAGAGCTCCAAATAAAAAACTGAACGGTGAAAAGGTAGCCCCAAGAGTCAGGAACATGCTGTCAACATTTCGGCAAAATCGGACGGTCGGATCTCCAGCGATCTTACGTTTAGTGAACCTGGGTCAGAGAAATCCGAACTTGGGTTTTCTCTCCAATTCCCCCCTTCTGATTAGGGCACACATAAATTATTTAATACATAAGTACACCACAATAAACACATATAAGAATATAAAAACTATAAAGAATAAACCTAGAACGAAAGGGATGAAAGGATTACCGTAGGAGAATGATAGGAATGAATTTAGGATGAAAAAGCGATAATCTTTGACTGAAATTAATAGAGGATTTAATGAGGATGAGATTATGAGATTTAGAGAGGATGAAGGAAGATAGAAATCAGATCTTAAGGTTGCTAGGCTAGGAGTTACTAAGATATTTAATGTCTTGATCAAAAAGCTACACAAGAAACCCTAAACCTAACCCGAGCTGGGGGGTTCGGCTCGGCCCTGGGAGGACCAGTTCAAACTGACTCCTGAAAATTTGGCAGTTGCGACGGCGTCGAAAAAATACGCAGTTTAGCCTTTTGAATCACCTGAATCGGAGTTCGTATGAGGAAATTACACCGTTTTTAAGCTAATTACTCCGTTTTTAAGTTCTGACTACAAGGTAGCTTAATCAACGCGACAAGTGAACTGATTTTCTTGAGCTAAAAATGCGAAAATCAAGAGAAATGAATCACGAATATGATTGAGACGAATAATTAATATTAGGAAAAGTCGGGGTGTTACAGTAGTCTTAGGATGGGTGACCTCCTGGGAAGTTCTCAGGATGCGCACGAGTGAGGACAAAGTGCGCTGGAAAGGGCCCGTGTTGGTCTGTGGGCGATGTACGCAGCTGGAGTGAAACTTATGGGGATAAGAATCACTCAAGAGATGGACAAAAATCGATCCTTGAACACCCTTGAAAATCTCGGCCAAATCAATGTTTTTGTGGGATAATTTTCTGAAATTTTAAGAACAAGGAAAATAAAAGGATAGTATCTAAATCCACTCACAAAGTTATAGATTTAGAGGTTTAATTAACTAAGCACTAAGCCACTAGTTAATTGATTCACAAATCTCAACACAAAGTAAGAGATAAATGAAGAACACTCAAGAAAACAACTAGGGTTTTTATCACTTATCAAATCTGAAAATTTGGAGGTGAGAATGAGGGTTTATATATTCCCTCATTCTAATCTTGTCCATCCATTACAAGGAGATCTAAGGGCTACAATAAACCCTCAAAATACATGATATACTCGGTCCAAAACAAGCTCACATGAGCTGAAAATTTTGATCAATAAACAACAAATACTTAAAGTAAAAAGCATAAAGTAATAAAGGTAGATAGTGACATGTGTTGATAGTGACTTATTGAGGAACACATGTGAGGACTTCTTGAGCTCAATTCTCGGCTGACTTGGGGGCTTCTTCCCTTGACTTTGACTTTTGTTGACTTAGTTGACTTGTGGTTGACTCTTGGACCTAAGGTTGGAAGCGGGCCCTAGGTCAATGGATCGTGAACTTTCAACTCCCGTTGCAATCTCCCCGGGTTGAAAAGGATTTGCCCTCAAATCCTCGACTTCCTCCTCCTCCAAGTCTTCATGGTACGGGCTAAGGTCTCCCACGTTGAACGTGCCATGGACTCCATACTCTCCTGTAGATCAACTTTGTAGCGTGCGGTCCAGTTTTCTCGAGTATCTCGAAGGGACCCTCGGCCCTAGGCATGAGTTTGTTCTTTCTTTTATCCGGAAACCGTTCCTTCCTCAAGTGTAACCATACCAAGTCTCCCGGCTCGAACTCTTTTGAAATCTTTCGGCCCTTTGCTCTAGCCTTGTAAGTCTCATTCGCTTTCTCGATTTGCTTCTTGACTTGGTTGTGGATACTCATCATGAACTCAACTCGCTTCTTGGCATCGTAACTCATCTCCTTGCTCTTGGCGGGGCTAGGTCCGTGGGCATGATGGGATTGGTCCCATAGACCACCTCAAATGGTGAACTCCCGTGCTAGAAGAAGGGGCACGGTTGAAGGCAAATTCGGCGTGGGCGAAGTTTGAGATCCCAATCTTTCAAGGACCTAGAAACGATGCTCAAGGATCCTCCCAAGGTTTTATTAGTGACCTCGGTTTGGCCATCCGTTTGAGGATGATGGCTTGTGCTAAACAAGAGCCTCGTTTTTAGCAACTTCCATAAGGTCTTCCAAAAGTGGCTCATGAACTTGGTGTCTCGATCGGATACAATGGTTTTAGGGACTCCATGCAATTTAACCACCTCCTTGAAATACAACTCGGCTACACTCATAGCATCCTCGGTTTTCTTGCACGCAATGAAATGAGCCATCTTGCTAAATCGGTCTACCACAACCATGATGGAATCCTTACCTCGTTGAGTTCTAGGCAAGGCGACGATGAAATCCATGCTAACATCCTCCCATGGCCGATTTGGAACGGGCAAAGGAGTGTAGGGACCCGTTTGAAAGAAGGACTTGGATTGTTGGCACGAAGCACATCTCTTGATCACATCTTGGACATCTCCAAGCATCTTGGGCCAATGGAATTGGTCTTGGAGGATGTCATAAGTCTTTTGAATTCCGAAATGCCCGGCTAAACCATTAGAATGAACTTCCCTCACGAGGAGATTTCGATAAGGGCCCTTAGGTATGCATAGCCGATTGCCAAGGAACAAGAACCCCTCTTGAAGTGTGTACTTGCTTCCCACTTTGCCTTGCCCTTCACGTATGGAATTCCACTCATCTTTGAAGTCGGGATCCTCCACATAGAGCTCTTTCATGAATTCAAATCCCAACACTCTTTGCTCCATGTAGCTTAGCATGGTGTGCCTTCGAGACAAAGCATCGGCCACCACGTTATTCTTCCCCTCAATGAACTTACTCGAGAAGGAGAATGATTGAAGAAACTCGACCCATTTGGCATGCCTATGATTCAACTTGTGTTGTCCATTGATGTATTTGAGAGCCTCATGATCGGAATGAAGAACAAATGGCTTGGGCTTGAGGTAATGGCTCCAATGAGCGAGAGCCCGAACGATGGCATAGAATTCTTTGTCGTAGGTGGAATAATTGAGCTTGGCACCATTCAACTTCTCACTAAAGTAAGCAATTGGCTTGTGTTCTTGTAATAGAACGGCCCCAATTCCAACTCCACTAGCATCACATTCGACCTCAAAAAGCTTATTGAAATCCGGTGGTGTAAGAATAGGTGAATCACACAACAACTTCTTGATTTTGTTGAAGGAAATCTCGGCCCCCTCATTCCACTTGAACTCTCCTTTCTTCATACACTCGGTGATGGGTGCCATGACGGTGCTAAAATCCTTGATAAATCGTCGATAAAAAGAAGCCAAGCCATGAAAACTCCTCACCTCGGTTATGTTCTTCGGAATTGGCCATGATTTGATAGCCTCCACTTTCTCTTGATCAACTAGAATACCACGGCTTGATATAATATAGCCCAAGAATTGGACTTCGCTTTGCATGAAGGAACACTTCTCTAACTTGCCATACAACTTGTGATCTCTAAGTGTCTCAAACAACACTCGCAAATGATGTAGGTGAGCCTCCTTGGAAGGGCTATACACTAAGATATCGTCAAAGTAAACCACAATGAATCTCCCCAAGTAAGGTCTCAAAACCTCGGTCATTAATCTCATGAAGGTGCTAGGAGCATTGGATAGTCCAAAAGGCATGACTAACCATTCATATAACCCATGCTTCGTTTTAAAAGCCGTCTTCCATTCATCACCCTCTTTGATTCTCACTTGATGGTAACCTTGTCGTAGATCAATCTTGGAAAACAATCGAGCTCCACTAAGCTCATCAAGAATGTCATCAAGTCTAGGTATAGGAAACCTATACTTGACCGTAATATTATTAATAGCTCGACTATCCGTACACATTCTCCAAGTTCCATCCTTCTTAGGTACCAAGAGTGTAGGTACGGCACAAGGACTAAGAGATTCTCTTACAAACCCCTTTTCCATGAGTTCCCCAATTTGTTGTTGAAGTTCTTGTGTAGCCTTAGGATCACTTCGATATGCGGCCTTATTAGGTAGTGTAGCTCCCGGAACAAGATCAATTTGATGCTCAATGCCCCTAATAGGGGGTAGGCCGTGAGGTAGCTCTAGGGGAAACACATCCTTGTAGACTTCTAAGAGCTCTTGAACTTCACATCGAATCGGTTGATCACTTTCCTTAGGAGTTTCTTTGGCGATGAGGGCATAAACAACCATCCCCTTGCTAAGCTCGTGTTTCATCTCTTGCTCTCCAACCAATAAGACTCCCTCAAGTGGCTTGGCTAGGGTAGGAGTGGCTCGGCCACCCAAGTTTGGAGGCAAGGGTGTAAGCTTGATCCTCTTGTCTCTAAACTCGAAAGTGTAAGTGTTGTCTCTTCCCTCATGGGTCGATTTCGATCAAATTCCCAAGGCCTCCCAATAAAAGGTGACAAGCATCCATAGGAATCACATCACACCACACTTCATCCACATAGTCTCTTCCCATCGAAAAAGAAACCAAACATCGTTTATCAACCAAAATTTCGGCCTCCCTATTCAACCATCTCAACTTGTAAGGGTTTGGGTGTTTTTGAGTGGGTAAGGCAAGCTTATCGATGAGGGTTTTTGAAGCCACATTAACACAACTCCCTCCATCAATAATTAGGTTACAAACCCTCTTCTCAATGGTACATTTAGACCTAAAAATCTGATTTTTTTGACTTTCATCCAAGGAATGGGGTTGGGTATGCATAACCCTCCAAGTTACAAGACCAAATTTTGACCCAAATCCTCCATTAACTCGGCTCAACTTAGACTCAATTTCCCTTCTCAATTTCTCCATAGAATCATACATAGTTCCCTCAAGAGTAGTATCACAAGAAAGAGGTATACTCATTGAGAAATCAAACACAAAAAATCTGAAAATTTCGAATACCTTGATGTACTCCCTTTGGACCGTATGAAATTAGCACAAAGGTGGGATCTTGTGCTCTTCAAACCTAAGCTTTGATAACCAATTTGGAGTGAAACTTATGGGGATAAGAATCACTCAAGAGATGGACAAAAATCGATCCTTGAACACCCTTGAAAATCTCGGCCAAATCAATGTTTTTGTGGGATAATTTTCTGAAATTTTAAGAACAAGGAAAATAAAAGGATAGTATCTAAATCCACTCACAAAGTTATAGATTTAGAGGTTTAATTAACTAAGCACTAAGCCACTAGTTAATTGATTCACAAATCTCAACACAAAGTAAGAGATAAATGAAGAACACTCAAGAAAACAACTAGGGTTTTTATCACTTATCAAATCTGAAAATTTGGAGGTGAGAATGAGGGTTTATATATTCCCTCATTCTAATCTTGTCCATCCATTACAAGGAGATCTAAGGGCTACAATAAACCCTCAAAATACATGATATACTCGGTCCAAAACAAGCTCACATGAGCTGAAAATTTTGATCAATAAACAACAAATACTTAAAGTAAAAAGCATAAAGTAATAAAGGTAGATAGTGACATGTGTTGATAGTGACTTATTGAGGAACACATGTGAGGACTTCTTGAGCTCAATTCTCGGCTGACTTGGGGGCTTCTTCCCTTGACTTTGACTTTTGTTGACTTAGTTGACTTGTGGTTGACTCTTGGACCTAAGGTTGGAAGCGGGCCCTAGGTCAATGGATCGTGAACTTTCAACTCCCGTTGCAGCAGCCTGGCGAGCTACCGTGAATGACATTCCGGACTTTGGTTGGGGCCGGGGTGTTACACCGGTGCGGTGGTAAGCCTCGTCTTGAGTTCTTGAAATGCATTCTCGCACTCGTCGCTCCATATGAACTTGGATTCCTTCTGTAGTAACTTGGTCATTGGTCGTGCTACCTTGGAGAAATATGGAACAAATCTCCTATAGTACCCAGCAAATCCTAGGAAGCTGCGTATTTCAGTTATATTTGTAGGTGCTTTCCATTCTTTTACTGCATCTATCTTTGCAGGATCTACCATCACTCCATCCTTCGAGATGACGTGACCCACGAATGCTACTTTCTCGAGCCAAAACTCGCATTTGGACAGTTTAGCATACCACTTATATTTCCTCAGTATTCCCAGAATAATACGGAGGTGTTCCTCGTGTTCTGCTCCGGTCTTTGAGTAAATCAGGATGTCGTCAATGAATACAACCACGCATATGTCCAAGTACTCGTGGAAGGTTCTGTTCATTTGATCCATGAACACTGCGGGTGCATTTGTCAAACCAAAAGGCATGACCTTAAATTCATAATGACCGTATCAGCTTCTGAAAGCAGTCTTCTGGATGTCCTCTTCTCTCACAGCGATCTGATGATAACCTGACCTTAGGTCGATCTTAGAAAACACTCCCGCGCCTTTTAGTTGATCAAAGAGATCGTCGATTCTGGGCAAAGGGTAGCGGTTCTTAATCGTTACTTTGTTAAATTCTCTGTAGTCGAAGCAAAGTCTCATGTTGCCGTCCTTCTTTTTCACAAAGAGAACCGGTGCTCCCCAAGGTGAAACACTCGGTCTTATAAACCCTTTTCAATCATCTCCTCAAGTTGTTTCTTCAATTCCTGCAGTTCTACCGGTGCCATTCTATAAGGTGCCTTTGAGATTGGTGCCGTGCTTGGCGCAAGGTCGATAGAGAACTCAACGTCACGTGCAGGTGGCAAGCCTGGCAACTCGTCAGGGAAGACGTCAGGGAATTCCCGTACTACGTGAATATCTCCAATGTTCACGCTTTCCTTTACTTCGTTGATGCTGCATAGGTACACTTGATGCCCTTTTCTTTCTAACCGTTGTAGTTGTAGTACGAAGATGATTTTCGCCCCCTTAATTGGCGAAGTCTTCTGATACGTGACTCTAGTCCCCGTATGATGCTTCAAGCGAATCTTTCGATCTCGGCACTCAAATATCGCATGGTATTTGGTTAACCAGTTGATACCAAGGATGACGTCGAACTCCGCCATGTCGAAAAGAATAAGATCGGAAGGAAAGATTGTTTTATGTATGATGATTGGAGTTTCTTTGAAAATTTTGGAACATTTAAGAGTTTTACCGTTTGGTAGAGAAACATTTGCATCGATAGATTCGAATTTTGTGAGATTAGCTTTTTGAATAAATTTAGAAGATATAAAGGACAATGATGCCCCAGTGTCAAACAGTACGACAGCGTTCACAGAGTTTACAAGAAAATTACCAGTAATGACGTCGGCCTCAGGTGACTCCTCTGCCTCAACTTCAGTGAGTACATATACTCGACCCTGTACCACTACAGATTGTGGTACCCCTGCAGGAGTTTGAAAGGCGATATTAATTTTGTATTGATTTTTATGAATAGTAAACATAACTTAACATTTTTATGAATAGTAAACATAACTTAACATTTTTGAAATTTGAAAGGCGATATTAATTTTGTATTGATTTTTATAAAATTTTGAAATGTGTTTCTTTTTCAATTCTAAAGATAATACAACAAATTTTATTTTTCAAAAATTTTAAATTTGTACTTACTCTTTATATATATATATATTTTATTACATGATGTGTCATATATTTACTTATATTTAGCCCCTGCTTCACGGGCTTTACTTTGCGTTTCCCGTGCTTTTGATTGCGTTTCAGCTCCTATTTCTCTCCGTTTTGGCACTGCTGCGTTTTTGTGTCTATATTGCAGGTAAACGCGCATATTTGGAGGTTAGGACGCTATTCGGGAGGTTTCGTAAAGTTACGTGATGTTTCGAGTTGGTTTCGTTGCGTTTCGCTTGCGCACAAGCCTCGTTTTAGCGTTTGAAGGTGTTCCGGGACCTCGGGACTGAATTTGAAGCTCATATTCTCATTATGGAACTCGTCCCTATGCCTTGGGACGACCTAGGCCTTGTCCCTACACCTTGGGACGAGATAGAAGCAAAAATAAGCTAAGGCAAGAAAGTGGAAAAACAAGCACCAAAACTGAATGCCACGGGATGGCTGTCCCGTGGCTTAGGGATGGAGTATATGTGTTGTCCCGGACGGGACAGCCTTCCCGGACCCCAGGGACGGGTGTGACTCTTCGTTGGCTTGAAATAATTCGTCTATTTGAAAGGCTTCTTGATCATATTTCGTCCCCATCTTTTTCCTGCATTTTCTAAACCCTTTAAACATTGTTCTCTAAAAATATTAGGTTTCATACTTTTATAATTTTGTAATTTCAATTCCCGACTCGGTTTATGTTCGTTTGATCATCTATTTCGGTTTTGTTGCTTGAATACTTCAATTTCTACTTGGACTTTCTGATTGGTATTTGTTATTCTCTTCTCCCTTTTGATTGTGATTTCAATTTATATTGTTTGTGATCATGTTTTCATCTATTTCAATTGCTTTGATTATCATTTCCGTCATGCGTGAGTAGTCTTTTCATCTAGGGAGAAAGGTGAAGCATGGGTTTTGGTCTTGGTTGTTTTTGATGATCTTGTTGAGTTAGGTTTTGTCATGCTTTGTTTAGTCTTTGCTTGATTGCTCTCGTTGATTCCTTGATCACGTTTTAGTGAGTATCTAGCACCCTTGAACTTAAGAACGAAAGCCTAGTTCTAGGGTAGGCGCGAGACTAAACATTAGGACCCTCGTTTGTAAGTTGCGAGAGCCCGCATTCGAGACCTAGAGGAGCTTAAGACCGAGAGGCCGAGCGTTATCCTTAGCATGTGCGATACCTACTCATTCCGATCACTATCCTTGGCCTTGACTTACCCATTGCCTAACCCGATTCCCTAGACCTTTTCCTAATCGTTTAAATCCCTTATTCTTTCGCTATAGCTTTAGTAACCTCAACTACTCGAACCGAGATTAGAATCACCCAAAATAACCAACATTACGACCGTCTCTCTATGGATTTCGACCCGACTTACCCTAGCTACCCTAGTGTTGAGTTTGGATTTATCTTTGATTAGGAGAGTGCGACTAATCCTATCAAATTTTGGCGCCGTTGCCGGGGAGACGGCTTTGTTTTCGTTGTTTATTTGGTTCTTTTCTCATTTGTTACTCTTGTCTCAAGGAACCTCAATTCCTTGAGGTCGTTACTTATAGCTTCCTCTAGTGTTGTGTATGCCCAGGAACACGCGTACGTCTCAAAAAGGCTTGGCGATTCAGTTTGACCCGGAGCCGGAGCGTACATTTCTAAAGCGCAAGAACTTGCTAAAGGACTTGGAAGCTATTTCCCCTTCTACTTCATCCTCTACAGAAGCTCAAGTTGTACCCGAAATAAAGAAAATGGTGAAGCTTTCCGATCACTCAAGGCCTACCGCGGATCAAATTCCTACGGGCAATGCTATGCCAACCATAGCGGCCAACAATTTTGAGGTTAAGCTCGCTTTCATCAACCTTATAGAACGCACTCAATTTGGAGGGAGTCCCGGCGAGGACCCTAACCTACACATCCAAAACTTTTGTGATTATTGCTCTACGATAAAGCAAACGGGTGTGACTCAAGATCAAATTCTGGAGTGAAACTAGATGGGCTAAGTTTCACTCAAGAGATGAACAAAAATCGATCTAGCAAACCCTAGAAAATTTCGGCCAAAGTGTATGTTTTTTTGTGGGATATTTTTCTGAAATTTTGTGAAAGAACAAACATAAAAGATAGTCACTAAATCTACACACAAAGTAATAGATTTAGGGTTTGATTAGTTTAAGCACAAAGCCACTAAACTAATCCTTCACTAACTCACACACAAAGTAGTGAGAAATTGAAGAACACTCAATAAAACTCTAGGGTTTCTTTTCATTAGCCAAATCTGAAAAATTACAATGTTGAGTGGAGGTACTTATAATACCCTTGCTTACATCTACACCCTACAATTCAAACTTAATCTAAGGGTCCTAAGAGGCCCTCAAATCAGCCGAAAATGGGTCTTGGTCTCCTTGACCTTACAATCTTGAAAATAAAACAAACAAAACATAAAGTAGACAATGACACTTGAACCCATCCTATCCATGCACTTTAGGTAGCATCCAAGGGTCAAGGATTGATCTTGGAGAGGCATGTGGGACGGTCCATGTGAGCAAAATACAAGGGATTATATTGTCTCCTTATACTAAAACATAAAGTAGAAAGTAGAAAGCGGCGTGTATGAAAATGACATAAAGCATAAAAACAATGTGATGATCTTTGGTGACTTGATTAGGCCGGCCCCTTGACCTCCATGAGCTAGCTTGATGAACCATGTGAGCCCATTTATTGGAGGGTTGACTCACATGGGTGTACCTTAATTGACCACATTTCAAAAATAGCATAATCTTGACTTTTTGTTGCTCTCCAACTTTGACTTCCTCTTGACTTTGCTTGATCACTAAGGTTGGCTAGATTTGACCATAGAATTGACTTTACTTAGCCCTTAGTGATCCCCTTGACCCATGGCCTAGGCTTGGGTTTGAGCCCATGGCCCTAACCCATGGTCTCCCTCGACTTCACCCTTGACCACCTTGACCATTTTTGGTCCAAATTCGGGAGATGCTCTTCCCATTTTCCCTCCGAGACAAGGCAAAGTTGTGGTTGAATTCTTTAAATCGTGTTGCTCTTGCGATCACCGATTGGAACTCTCTTGTTGGAGCAAAAATGGCCAAGGTGGTCAAGGGTGAAACCGAGGGAGACCATGGGTTAGGGCCATGGGCTCAAACCCAAGCCTAGGCCATGGGTCAAGGGATCACTAAGGGCTAAGTAAAGTCAACTCTATGGTCCAATCAAGCCAACCTTAGTGATCAAGGAGAGTCAAGAGGAAGTCAAGGTGGAGAGCAACCTAAAGTCAAAGATTATGCTATTTTTGAATGTGGTCAAAGTGGGTGCACCCATGTGAGTTAACCCTCCAATAAAAGGACTCACATGGTTCTCAAAGCTAGCTCAAGGAGGTCCCAAGGGAGCCGGCCCAACAAGTTCCAACAAACAAATCACATTGTTTTATGTTTAAGTCATTTTCATACATGTCGCTTTCTCTACTTTTTACTTTATGCTTTTGATGTAAGGAAACAAAATAATCTCTTGTATTTGTCTCCAATGGACCGACCCACATACCCCCAAGATCAAATCAAGACCTCAAGACTACCTAAACAATCAAAGGTGGGAATTGAGTCTAATGACCACACCAACCTTTATGCTTTATAGTTTATCTTTTGAATGAAAAAAATTCAGCTCACATGTGAGCTAGGAGCCGTTTTTTTTGTAATATTTGGGGACTCATGTGAGCCCTTAGATGATCCTAGAGATGTATGGTTGAGATGAGGCCTTGGGTGTTATATAAACCCACCCTCATACAACATAAATTTTCAGATTTGAGTTGAATTAAAACCCTAGTGTTTATTTTGAGTTTCCTTCATTTTTCTCATTACTTTGTGTGTGAGTTAGTGAAAGATTAGTTTAGTGGCTTTGTGCTTAAACTAATCAAACCCTAATTCTCTTGCTTAGTGCTTAGAATTAGTGACTATCCTTTATGTTTTATTGTTTCACTAAATTTCAGAAAAAATACTTCACAAAATTGTTACATTGGCCGAGATTTTTCATCACCATCACCACTTGGTTTTGTTCATCCTTTGAGTGAAACTTGATCCACTAAGTTTCACTCCAAATTGGCCATCAAAGCCTAGGTTTGTTCTTGATTTCATTTTCTTTCTCTATTTTTTCGGTTTTCCTTAGTAATGTCGAGTTGTTCCTTTGTTTTCCTCTTTTAATTTTTCGTTTTTTCTTCTTCCTTTTCCTTGTTTATTTTTCTATAAATTTACCACAAAATTTCCACAAAAGATCTCACAAAATTTCACAAAAATGGAGGAGGATAAAAGGCTTTCCGATTTAGAGGAGAAATTAACTCAACTCACCGGTAATTGAACTTTAATGATGAATGCTCTAAACACCCTCTTAGACCAAAATCTTAATGAACCAAGAAGGGGTGGAAGGGGAAGAGGCCGTGGGTTTGGGATTGGAGGCCGTGGGAGAGGCCAACCACCTCCTCACATGGATGATCAATACTCGGATTCGGAGGAGTCCCTTGAGGCTCCCAAGAGACCATGACCGAGACATCAAAGTGGATATACCCGATTTTTATGGTAGCTTGAACCCCGAGGATCTCCTAGATTGGCTTAGATCGGTTGAGAGGATTTTCGAATTTAAGGAGTACCCCGATAGGAAGTGTTTCAAGGTAGCCATCATGAAGTTTAAGGGATATGCTTCCCTTTGGTACGAAAACCTCAAGAACCAACGAAACCGAGAGGGTAAGGAACCCATTAGGTCATGGCTCAAACTCAAAAAGAAACTCAAAGACAAGTTTGTTCCCAAGGATTATACCCAAGACATGTTCCTCAAACTAGCCCAACTCAAACAAGAGACACAACCCATTGAGTCTTACCTTAGGGACTTTGAGCAACTCACATTACAATGTGAGATGAATGAGAAACCCGAACAAAAAATAGCTAGGTTTGTCGAGGGCCTAAACCCTAGGATTGCTAACCGAGTGAAGATGCAAAACTTGTGGTCATTCGATGAGGCCGTTACCATGGCCACACGTGTGGAAAGGCTAGAGAAGGGGAGAGGGGACTCGGCCAAAAACACCACCAAGGCCAACCCCATGTCGAGCCAAGGAGGGATCAAAATTGTCGAACCTAGCCCTACCATCAAGCCATCAAGTGTTGACAAGGGGAAGGGAATTGACTATGGCCCCAAGAGAACAATTCCTCTCAAGAAGTGCTACCAATGTCAAGGGTATGGTCATTTTGCTAAGGAATGCCCTAGCAAGAGGACCTTGAACACAAGTGAGGTTGTGCATTGGGGAGACGATGAAGTGTTAGTTTGTGAGGAAGAAAAAAAAGAGGGAGTTGAGGAAGTGAATGTGGCCGAAACAATTGTGCCCCCGGACTCGGGGTTGAGCTTGGTCACTTGGCGAGTGATGCACACTCAAGATGCAAAGCGAGAATATGGACCAAAGGCACCAAATATTTCGGTCCAAATGTACAATCATGGGGAGAGTGTGTAATTTGATTATTGATGGGGGAAGTTGTGTTAATGTTGCTTCTAAAACCCTCATTGATAAGCTTGCCTTGCCCACTTTGAAGCATCCTCACCCTTACAAGCTAAGATGGCTTAATCAAGGAGCCGAGGTGAAAGTTGATAAACAATGCAAGGTCTTGTTTTCCATTGGACAAGACTACAAAGATGAAATTGTGTGTGAAGTGTTGGACATGGATGCTTGTCATGTATTACTTGGTAGGCCATGGGAGTATGAAAAGAATTCTTCCCACCATGGAAGAGACAACACCTACTCATTCAAGTATGGTGAAAAGCTTATTGTCTTAGCTCCCCTACCACCAATGATGGGTTGTAAATCCAATGCGTGCTTGTTTGAATCCTTCATTGAGCCGAAACCTAGCATGGAGATGAAGTTGGAGCCGAGCTTGAATGAGCTTGAGGACTTGAAGGGCCTTGAGCCGAGTAGAGAAGAGCTAGGGGAAGAGATGAACTTGGAATGTGAGGGAAGCTCTAGCATGATAAGGAGGATTCTAGGAGAGGAGCAACATGAAGGTGAAGCATCAATCAACAAGAAAACAACCGACCACAATGAGAATGTGGTCAATGAAAGAACAAAAATCGATGGCAAGGAAAGATCAAGCGGGTCTTTAAGATGGAGAATCATTGAAGGGCTCGATCATGAGCAAGATTGGATGGATGGCATGGTTATGAGTCGTGGGCTCAAAGAAATGCTCGAGGAAGAATGTGTGGTCAAGCAAACCGTGACCAAGGAAGAAAACATGATCAATTCTTCGAGCCAAGGCAAAGGGGTCCAACCACTTCTACAAACTCTAGCTAAGTGGTGCCCATGGAAGACTAAAACCGTGAAGGCCAAGATCGAGCAAAGGATGAGCCGAGAATCAAGTGTAAAATCGAGCAAGTGAACCAAATCAAGCAAGCTCGATTTTGTTCGGTTTGAGAGTAAGGGTTGGTTTGGGTCCTTGGGCTCGAACCATGGGCTAGGCCACGGTCCTAAGGTCCACCCAAGCTTATTTTGAGTGAATTACATAATAATATCTTGGTCAAGCTTGGTGGGTCAACGAGGTCAAGAAAGTCAAGACGGAGAGCAACCGAAAGTCGACTAAAGTGCTATTTTTGTTTGTGATCGCTCGAGTGCACCCAAGTGGGTTCGAACCACAAGTCAATTAAATCATCAAGAGCAAAAATCAAGTGGGAAGTGGGCCAAGTCAGCCGAAATAAACAAAGGGGAGGTTCACATGTTGTTCCTCCATGTGTCCCTTTCACACATGTCCCTATCTACCTTTTATACTTTATGCTTTATACTTTTGTTTGTTAAATTCAAAATTTTCAGCATTTTACAAGGCATTTCAGCCGTTTTTTTTGGGATGTAATGTGGGTACTTTATGGCCCTTAGATTAGCTTTAGAATGAAGGGTCAAGATGTAAAGCCTTGGTCTATTTAAACCAAGCATATCCTCATTGTATTTTCAGAATTTTATGAATGATAAAAACCCTAAGTTTGAGAGATCTCAACTTATTTGAGTGTTCTTCATTATCTCCTTGCTTAGTGCTTGAGATTAGTGATAGATTAGTTTAGTGGCTTTGTGCTTAAACTAATCACAACACTAAATCTATTACTTTGTGTTTAGATTTAGTGACTATCTTTTATGTTCTCATTTGTTCACAAAATTTCAGAAAATTTCACACAAAAATAGCTTCATTAGGCCGTGTATTTCAAGGGTGTTTGAGATCGATTTTTGTTCATCCTTTGAGTGAAACTTGATCCTCCTAGTTTCACTCCAAATTGGTAATCAAAGCCTAGGTTTGTTCTTGAATTTTCATTTTCATTTTTATTTTTTCGGTTCATCTAAGTTAGGGTCGATTTTTGTTTGAGTTTTTCCTCTTTGATTTTCGTTTTTTTTCCTTTCTTTCCTTTCCTTGTTTATTTTCTATAAAATTTACACAAAACTTCCACAAAATTCTCACAAATTTTCACAAAATGGTTGAAGATCTACACTTGTGTTAGTGTTGGTTTCGGTTTTTACAATCAAAGGTCCAAACTTTACTTGAAAATTTTCAGATTTGTTCTTTGGTTATTTCAATGGATGTGTTCCATCATTTTGGTGTTTCACTTGATACTACTCTTGGTGAAACCATGTATGATTCTATGGAGAAAGCTAGAAGAGAGCTTGAAATCAAAATGAGTCGAATGAGGGGTAGACTTAAACCTAACCCTAGCCTTGATCTTGTGACTTCGAGGGGTCAAAGGGAGTTAGAGGCTAGAATGGCTCGGTTAGGAGGAGAGCCACCCCCTAACCATGGCCGTGTGATGTGTAGGGGCAAGCTTGCTCAAACCCTAACCCTAAACCTAGAAGAGAATCACCAAGTCGAAGCCTTTAGGTCTAGGTGTACCATTATGGGAAGGGTTTGTGATTTGATTGTTGATGGGGAGAGTTGTTCTAATGTGGCCTCAAGCACTCTCATTGAAAAGTTAGCCTTGCCCACACAAGAACACCCTAACCCTTACAAATTAAAGTGGCTGAACATGGGAGCCGAATTGATGGTGGATAGACAATGCTTGGTTTCTTTCTCCATTGGTGGGGGTTACATGGATGTGGTTTTGTGTGATGTGTTACCTATGGAGGTTTGTCATCTCCTCTTAGGGAGACCTTGGAAGTTGGGGAGAAATGCTAGTCATGATGAGAGGGACAATACCTATACTTTCAAGATTGGGGCTAAGAAAATCAAACTTGCACCCTTACCTCCGATTTTGAAGAACCCTAACCCACCCTCCTTGATCATGTCACACGAAACAATGGGGATTGATGGGGGACCAGAAATTGAACTTGGGGTTAGTCATGGGAAGGATGAGATTAATGTCCTTGCTAAGGAGTTCCCCAAAGAGCAATGCAAACCACCCTCCATACTTGAGTCATCCAAAGAGGTTATTTTGAGTAGAGTGCCCGAATTGAAGCATGGGTTTAGTGATGAGAAGGTTGAATGTGTTCTTCTCAAAGGCATCCCTAATGATCAAGATGAGTTTGGAAAAGAAAGTCTACCTATGCTCAAGAAAGGGGATGAATGTGAGATGAGAAGTCTACCTAGGCTTATGGAACGGAGATTCATGTGGAGTAGGGATGTTGATGCAAGCAAAGAGTCGAGGGAATTTCTAAAATGGAAGTTCAAAGTGGGAACTAACAATACCAAAGAAATGCTATGTGGTTGTCATAACCAAGTCTACTCAAGTGGATTCATGAAATGGGGATTCAAAGGGGGAACTAAGCTTGAACAAAAAGAGCTAAGTGATGATCTTCTACAATCCTCACCTAAATTCAAGAAAGAAGGTGGCTCAATTGAAAGTCCAAGGGTCGAATTGTGGGAAGGGAACACGGCCCTCAATGCCATACGTGAGCTGTCCACGATCCTTAGGTCATCCAATTCAACACGTACTTTCATGAATGAGAAGGTGACCCTCCATTTGATCAAAGACAATCCTAGAGCATTAGGGGGAAGTCAAGGAGAGGAGCTCAATGAGCTCAAAACTGAAAATTCGGGGCACTCAATCATGTGCAAAGGAAGTGAATCGTTTGGAGATGAAAGGGTCGATGTGTTGGAAAGTTCAAGTGAGTCCTTGAAGTGGAAGAGAAACGTGGGGCTCAATCATGACAATGAGTGGCGTCATGGTGATCCTAAGCGAGCCTCAATTGAGTTTGGGTATGAAGAGCTTGAGGATGAGCTAGAAAATGAATGTAGATTCAAGGAGACCATGGTAAGAGAAGAGAGTAGGGTCATTTGCACGAGCCAAACAAGGAACAATTATTCTCTCGATCAATCTCTAGGCCTATGGTGTTCTTGGGCATCCACAATCATGAAGTCCAATTCTTGTCAAGAAGCAAAAGGGTACCGATCAATCTCAACAACGATCAAAGTTCAAACCGAGCAAGAGGAAGAGAGACCGAGGATTTGAGGACAAATCCTTTTCAAGGAGAGGAGATTGAACCAAATCAAGCAAGCTCGATTTTGTTCGGTTTGAGAGTAAGGGTTGGTTTGGGTCCTTGGGCTCGAACCATGGGCTAGGCCACGGTCCTAAGGTCCACCCAAGCTTATTTTGAGTGAATTACATAATAATATCTTGGTCAAGCTTGGTGGGTCAACGAGGTCAAGAAAGTCAAGACGGAGAGCAACCGAAAGTCGACTAAAGTGCTATTTTTGTTTGTGATCGCTCGAGTGCACCCAAGTGGGTTCGAACCACAAGTCAATTAAATCATCAAGAGCAAAAATCAAGTGGGAAGTGGGCCAAGTCAGCCGAAATAAACAAAGGGGAGGTTCACATGTTGTTCCTCCATGTGTCCCTTTCACACATGTCCCTATCTACCTTTTTATCTTTATCTTTATCCTTTTGTTTGTTAAATTCAAAATTTTCAGCATTTTACAAGGCATTTCAGCCGTTTTTTTTGGGATGTAATGTGGGTACTTTATGGCCCTTAGATTAGCTTTAGAATGAAGGGTCAAGATGTAAAGCCTTGGTCTATTTAAACCAAGCATATCCTCATTGTATTTTCAGAATTTTATGAATGATAAAAACCCTAAGTTTGAGAGATCTCAACTTATTTGAGTGTTCTTCATTATCTCCTTGCTTAGTGCTTGAGATTAGTGATAGATTAGTTTAGTGGCTTTGTGCTTAAACTAATCACAACACTAAATCTATTACTTTGTGTTTAGATTTAGTGACTATCTTTTATGTTCTCATTTGTTCACAAAATTTCAGAAAAATTTCACACAAAAATAGCTTCATTAGGCCGTGTATTTCAAGGGTGTTTGAGATCGATTTTTGTTCATCCTTTGAGTGAAACTTGATCCTCCTAGTTTCACTCCAGCAAGGGAGGAAGCAAGAGGATCTCCAAGGACTTGAGGACAAGTCCTTTCCAAGGAGAGGAGATTGGAGCAAAAATGGCCAAGGTGGTCAAGGGTGAAACCGAGGGAGACCATGGGTTAGGGCCATGGGCTCAAACCCAAGCCTAGGCCATGGGTCAAGGGATCACTAAGGGCTAAGTAAAGTCAACTCTATGGTCCAATCAAGCCAACCTTAGTGATCAAGGAGAGTCAAGAGGAAGTCAAGGTGGAGAGCAACCTAAAGTCAAAGATTATGCTATTTTTGAATGTGGTCAAAGTGGGTGCACCCATGTGAGTTAACCCTCCAATAAAAGGACTCACATGGTTCTCAAAGCTAGCTCAAGGAGGTCCCAAGGGAGCCGGCCCAACAAGTCCCAACAAACAAATCACATTGTTTTATGTTTAAGTCATTTTCATACATGTCGCTTTCTCTACTTTTTACTTTATGCTTTTGATGTAAGGAAACAAAATAATCTCTTGTATTTGTCTCCAATGGACCGACCCACATACCCCCCAAGATCAAATCAAGACCCTTGAAGACTACCTAAACAATCAAAGGAGGGAATTGAGTCTAATGTCCACATCAACCTTTATGCTTTATAGTTTATCTTTTGAATGAAAAAAATTCAGCTCACATGTGAGCTAGGAGCCGTTTTTTTTGTAATATTTGGGGACTCATGTGAGCCCTTAGATGATCCTAGAGATGTATGGTTGAGATGAGGCCTTGGGTGTTATATAAACCCACCCTCATACAACATAAATTTTCAGATTTGAGTTGAATTAAAACCCTAGTGTTTATTTTGAGTTTCCTTCATTTTTCTCATTACTTTGTGTGTGAGTTAGTGAAAGATTAGTTTAGTGGCTTTGTGCTTAAACTAATCAAACCCTAATTCTCTTGCTTAGTGCTTAGAATTAGTGACTATCCTTTATGTTTTATTGTTTCACTAAATTTCAGAAAAAATACTTCACAAAATTGTTACATTGGCCGAGATTTTTCATCACCATCACCACTTGGTTTTGTTCATCCTTTGAGTGAAACTTGATCCACTAAGTTTCACTCCACTTGTGCTTGTGGAGTGAAACTTATGGGGATAAGAATCACTCAAAGGATGAACACAAATCGAACCTTGAAGCCCTTGAATTATACTCGGCCGGATTGATTTTTGTGGGACAATTTTTCTGATTTTTGTTGTTAAATGCAAGAACATAAAGATAGTGCCTAAATCTACTCACAAAGTTATAGATTTAGGGGTTTAATTAACTAAGCACAAAGCCACTAGTTAATTATCATAAATCTCAAACACAAAGTAAAGAGAGAAATGAGAGCACTCAAGTTTTTTTTAGGGTTTCAACCTTATCATTCAAATCTGAAAATTTGTGAGAGGAGAATGAGGGTTTATATATTACCCTCATTCTAATCTTGACCATCCATTACAACAAGATCTAAGGGCTACAATCACCCACAAAATAACAATAATACTCGGTCCAAACAAGCTCTCATGAGCTGAAAATTTTGAACAATAAACAACAAATACTTAAAGTAAAAAGCATAAAGTAATAAAGGTAGATAGTGACATGTGTTGATAGTGACTTATTGAGGAACACATGTGAGGGCTTAATATACTCATTTCTACCAGACTTGGGGGCTTCTTCCCTTGACTTTGACTTTTGTTGACTTAGTTGACTTGTGGTTGACTCTTGGACCTAAGGTTGGAAGCGGGCCCTAGGTCAATGGATCGCAAATTCTCAACTCCCGTTGCAATCTCCCCGGGTTGAAAAGGATTTGCCCTCAAATCCTCGACTTCCTCCTCCTCCAAGTCTTCATGGTACGGGCTAAGGTCTCCCACGTTGAACGTGCCATGGACTCCATACTCTCCTGTAGATCAACTTTGTAGCGTTAGGTCCAATTTTCTCGAGTATCTCGAAGGGACCCTCGGCCACTAGGCATGAGTTTGTTCTTTCTTTTATCCGGAAACCGTTCCTTCCTCAAGTGTAACCATACCAAGTCTCCCGGCTCGAACTCTTTTGAAATCTTTCGGCCCTTTGCTCTAGCCTTGTAAGTCTCATTCGCTTTCTCGATTTGCTTCTTGACTTGGTTGTGGATACTCATCATGAACTCAACTCGCTTCTTGGCATCGTAACTCATCTCCTTGCTCTTGACGGGGGCTAGGTCCGTGGGCATGATGGGATTGGTCCCATAGACCACCTCAAATGGTGAACTCCCCGTGCTAGAAGAAGGGGCACGGTTGAAGGCAAATTCGGCGTGGGCGAGTTTGAGATCCCAATCTTTCAAGGACCTAGAAACGATGCTCCGAAGGATCCTCCCCAAGGTTTTATTAGTGACCTCGGTTTGGCCATCCGTTTGAGGATGATGGCTTGTGCTAAACAAGAGCCTCGTTTTTAGCAACTTCCATAAGGTCTTCCAAAAGTGGCTCATGAACTTGGTGTCTCGATCGGATACAATGGTTTTAGGGACTCCATGCAATTTAACCACCTCCTTGAAATACAACTCGGCTACACTCATAGCATCCTCGGTTTTCTTGCACGCAATGAAATGAGCCATCTTGCTAAATCGGTCTACCACAACCATGATGGAATCCTTACCTCGTTGAGTCCTTGGCAAAGCGACGATAAAATCCATGCTAACATCCTCCCATGGCCGATTTGGAACGGGCAAAGGAGTGTAGGGACCCGTTTGAAAGAAGGACTTGGATTGTTGGCACGAAGCACATCTCTTGATCACATCTTGGACATCTCCAAGCATCTTGGGCCAATGGAATTGGTCTTGGAGGATGTCATAAGTCTTTTGAATTCCGAAATGCCCGGCTAAACCATTAGAATGAACTTCCCTCACGAGGAGATTTCGATAAGGGCCCTTAGGTATGCATAGCCGATTGCCAAGGAACAAGAACCCCTCTTGAAGTGTGTACTTGCTTCCCACCTTGCCTTGCCCTTCACGTATGGAATTCCACTCGTCTTTGAAGTCGGGATCCTCCACATAGAGCTCTTTCATGAATTCAAAACCCAACACTCTTTGCTCCATGTAGCTTAGCATGGTATGCCTCCGAGACAAAGCATCGGCCACCACGTTATTCTTCCCCTCAATGAACTTACTTGAGAAGGAGAATGATTGAAGAAATTCGACCCACTTGGCATGCCTATGATTCAACTTGTGTTGTCCATTGATGTATTTGAGAGCCTCATGATCGGAATGAAGAACAAATGGCTTGGGCTTGAGGTAATGGCTCCAATGAGCGAGAGCCCGAACGATGGCATAGAATTCTTTGTCGTAGGTGGAATAATTGAGCTTGGCACCATTCAACTTCTCACTAAAGTAAGCAATTGGCTTGTGTTCTTGTAATAGAACGGCCCCAATTCCAACTCCACTAGCATCACATTCGACCTCAAAAGCTTATTGAAATCCGGTGGTGTAAGAATAGGTGAATCACACAACAACTTCTTGATTTTGTTGAAGGAAATCTCGGCCCCCTCATTCCACTTGAACTCTCCTTTCTTCATACACTCGGTGATGGGTGCCATGACGGTGCTAAAATCCTTGATAAATCGTCGATAAAAAGAAGCCAAGCCATGAAAACTCCTCACCTCGGTTATGTTCTTCGGAATTGGCCATGATTTGATAGCCTCCACTTTCTCTTGATCAACTAGAATACCACGGCTTGATATAATATAGCCCAAGAATTGGACTTCGCTTTGCATGAAGGAACACTTCTCTAACTTGCCATACAACTTGTGATCTCTAAGTGTCTCAAACAACACTCGCAAATGATGTAGGTGAGCCTCCTTGGAAGGGCTATACACTAAGATATCGTCAAAGTAAACCACAATGAATCTCCCCAAGTAAGGTCTCAAAACCTCGGTCATTAATCTCATGAAGGTGCTAGGAGCATTGGATAGTCCAAAAGGCATGACTAACCATTCATATAACCCATGCTTCGTTTTAAAAGCCGTCTTCCATTCATCACCCTCTTTGATTCTCACTTGATGGTAACCTTGTCGTAGATCAATCTTGGAAAACAATCGAGCTCCACTAAGCTCATCAAGAATGTCATCAAGTCTAGGTATAGGAAACCTATACTTGACCGTAATATTATTAATAGCTCGACTATCCGTACACATTCTCCAAGTTCCATCCTTCTTAGGTACCAAGAGTGTAGGAACGGCACAAGGACTAAGAGATTCTCTTACAAACCCCTTTTCCATGAGTTCCCCAATTTGTTGTTGAAGTTCTTGTGTAGCCTTAGGATCACTTCGATATGCGGCCTTATTAGGTAGTGTAGCTCCTAACAAGATCGATTTGATGCTCAATGCCCCTAATAGGGGTAGGCCGTGAGGTAGCTCTAGGGAAACACATCCTTGTAGACTTCTAAGAGCTCTTGAACTTCACATGGAATCGGTTTTCACTTTCCTTAGGAGTTTCTTTGGCGATGAGGGCATAAACAACCATCCCCTTGCTAAGCTCGTGTTTCATCTCTTGCTCTCCAACCAATAAGACTCCCTCAAGTGGCTTGGCTAGGGTAGGAGTGGCTCGGCCACCCAAGTTTGGAGGCAAGGCGTAAGCCTGACCCTCTTGTCCCTAAACTCGAAAGTGTAAGTGTTGTCTCTTCCCTCATGAGTCGCATTTCGATCAAATTCCCAAGGTCTCCCCAATAAAAGGTGACAAGCATCCATAGGAATCACATCACACCACACTTCATCCACATAGTCTCTTCCCATCGAAAAAGAAACCAAACATCGTTTATCAACCAAAATTTCGGCCTCCCTATTCAACCATCTCAACTTGTAAGGGTTTGGGTGTTTTTGAGTGGGTAAGGCAAGCTTATCGATGAGGGTTTTTGAAGCCACATTAACACAACTCCCTCCATCAATAATTAGGTTACAAACCCTCTTCTCAATGGTACATTTAGACCTAAAAATCTGATTTTTTTGACTTTCATCCAAGGAATGGGGTTGGGCATGCATAACCCTCCAAGTTACAAGACCAAGTTTTGACCCAACTCCTCCATTAACTCGGCTCAACTTAGACTCAATTTCCCTTCTCAATTTCTCCATAGAATCATACATAGTTCCCTCAAGAGTAGTATCACAAGAAAGAGGTATACTCATTGAGAAATCAAACACAAAAAATCTGAAAATTTCGAATACCTTGATGTACTCCCTTTGGACCGTATGAAATTAGCACAAAGGTGGGATCTTGTGCTCTTCAAACCTAAGCTTTGATTACCAATTTGGAGTGAAACTTATGGGGATAAGAATCACTCAAAGGATGAACACAAATCGAACCTTGAAGCCCTTGAATTATACTCGGCCGAATTGATTTTTGTGGGACAATTTTTCTGATTTTTGTTGTTAAATGCAAGAACATAAAGATAGTGCCTAAATCTACTCACAAAGTTATAGATTTAGGGGTTTAATTAACTAAGCACAAAGCCACTAGTTAATTATCATAAATCTCAAACACAAAGTAAAGAGAGAAATGAGAGCACTCAAGTTTTTTTTAGGGTTTCAACCTTATCATTCAAATCTGAAAATTTGTGAGAGGAGAATGAGGGTTTATATATTACCCTCATTCTAATCTTGACCATCCATTACAACAAGATCTAAGGGCTACAATCACCCACAAAATAACAATAATACTCGGTCCAAACAAGCTCTCATGAGCTGAAAATTTTGAACAATAAACAACAAATACTTAAAGTAAAAAGCATAAAGTAATAAAGGTAGATAGTGACATGTGTTGATAGTGACTTATTGAGGAACACATGTGAGGGCTTAATATACTCATTTCTCGGCTGACTTGGGGGCTTCTTCCCTTGACTTTGACTTTTGTTGACTTAGTTGACTTGTGGTTGACTCTTGGACCTAAGGTTGGAAGCGGGCCCTAGGTCAATGGATCGCAAATTCTCAACTCCCGTTGCAGCTTGCATTTTACCAAAAGTATTTTCCTCCGGAAAAGACCGCTATGCTACGGAGTCAAATCACTAGCTTCCGACAACGAGGGGATGAGTCCTTGTTTGATGCGTGGGAGCGCTACAAAGACCTTCAGCGCCAATGCCCTCACCACGGTATGGATAAATGGTTTATTGTCATGCAGTTTTACAATGGTCTTTACAACGAGTCACGCCAAGTGCTTGACTACCGCGAATCCGACGCTTTGACAACATTGACGTGGATGAGGCTATGGATACAATCGAGGCCATGGCCATTCACAATGCTCAATATGGTAGCTCGAGGAACGTTCCTAGAAGCGGAGGTAAGAATGATGGTGATGTTGTGGCCATGCTTTCGGCCAAGATGGATTCTACGACCGCGATGATGATGAGTCACATGCAAGCGGGTTCCTCAAACGCTAGTGGTCAAACGGTAGCGGCTATGCATACTTCCAATGATCCGACTTGTGGATCATGTGGTGTTTCCGGTCATTCTTCCTTAGAATGCCGAGGTATGTACCCTGTTCACGCTTTTCAATCTCATAAAAACAGCCCTTATTCCAATTTTTATAATGAAGGCTACAAAAACCATCCGAACTTGAGCTACAAGAGCCAAAATGTTTTGAATCCACCTCCACAACAACAAAATTTCAGCCCACAACAAACACAATACAATACTTCTCAAAATTTCGGCTCATATAACAACCCACGACCTTACAACCCTCCGGGCTTCAATCGCCCTAATTTTCAACAACCAAGTGCTCCACCACCCGTGCAAGCCGCTCCGGTCCCCGACCCGATGAGCGAAATGAGAGCCATGATGATGCAAATGGCTAAAACTCAAGAAACAATGATGGCTCACATTCAAAAGAGCGACCAAGCAAAAGACGCGGCCATCAAAATGCTTGAAACTCAAATGGCTCAACTCGCTTCTTCTAGTTCTCAAAGGAAGCCGGGTGCTCTACCATCGCAAGGCACTCAACCGCAACAACATGAGTCGATCAATGCAATCTCCTTGCGAAGTGGGACGAGTTACGACGGTCTACCCATGCCTACATTTGATGCTCCACCCGCTAAGGTGGTAAGTGAGGTAGACCCTTCTCTCTTTGCTAATGATTTTAGTTTGCCTAGTAATGATGTTGCAGGGACAAGCCATGGAGCAAGCGTGTGTGGAGCTTGGAGAGGTGGGCAGGCCGAGAATGATGGTGGCCAAGGTGGATCAGCCGTGCATGGAGGGGCACACGTGGGGCAGGCCGTGGAGAGCAAGGGGGCCGAGAATGACAAGCCCAAGGAAGCGCAGAGCAAGCCTGTCGAGCCGCCCATTCAAATCAAACTACCATTCCCGAGTCGAGTGGTAAAATCTAAACTTGACTCGCAATTTGGTAAGTTCATGGAGGTAGTGAAGGACTTGAAGGTAACTGTACCCTTTACTAAACTTGTTACTCAAGTCCCTGCATACGCTAAATTTTTGAAAGACATCCTCACCCGTAAAAGATCATTTAGTGAGGTCGAGACTGTGGCTTTCACTGCGGAATGTAGTGCTCTTTTGAAAAACCAGTCTCCTCCTAAACTGAAGGATCCCGGTAGTTTCTCCATACCTTGCACTATTGGTACAGTTTCAATTCCTAACGCTTTATGTGATTTAGGTGCAAGTGTAAGCGTTCTGCCTTACTCCGTATGTGAGAAACTCAACATGGGACCTTTGAAAGTCACGAACATCACTCTCCAGATGGCGGATCGTTCTGTCAAACGCCCTCTAGGCGTTTTGGAGGACGTTCCCGTCAAAGTGGGTAAGTTTTTCATTCCCGTTGACTTTATCGTTCTTGACATGGCCGAGGACTCCCAAATTCTTATCATATTGGGTCGGCCTTTCTTGCACACTGCTGGTGCAATCATTGACGTCAAGAACGGCAAGTTAACGTTGGATGTTGGAGGTGATCAAATTACTTTTAACTTGTCTAACGCTTTGAAGCGTCCCATGTTAGAGGAGCATGTCTTTGCCATAGATTTCCTTGATGATTGTTTAGACGAGTACTTACCTCAAGTCCTCGAGAGGGACCCTCTTGAGGCCGTGCTTTGTTGTGATGTGATCGCAGGTACTTTAGGGAGGACGGATGCGGGTAGAAGTGTGATCAAAGACAACGTGCATGCTGTTGGATGTGCTGAAGGCCGAGCTGCTAATTTTGGCCGAGATGTTGATGTTGTGTATGACGACGGTTATGACGATGAAGAGGACGATGGTAGTGGGTTCGTCTACGACGAGACCCACGGATGGTGGTACTTCTAGTACCTGCACCAAAATGGATAAGCTCATTTTTGCTCATTTTGAGGCTTGGGCTAACTTGGGTCCTATGGCTCGAGCCATGGCTTAATTTGTGATCATTAGGATCAAACCAAGTGAAATGTACAAGGAGGAACGAAGGAAATCAGCCCACACATGGAAAGCAACAATCTAGGCCATGAACCAAGAAGCTTATCTTGACATGTCGGTAGAGATTGTAACATAACTCCCAATCTACTCATCCAATTGAGGTGAAACCAATTGCATATGAAAGCTAGCTCAAAGAGCTTTCAATTGACATATGATTGGATATCTGGTTCAAAGGGAGCTGAGAGTTATGGCCTCTACAAGTCAGTGGTCAGATTGTGAAACTTCAGTCCATAGGCAAATTCGACATGTCCGTACTAAAAGTTGCATATCTTGAGCTCTAGGCAATATTTTTGGGTGATTCTTTTTGCATTGGATAGCCAACTCAAATACCTTTCCAATGACATATCTTGGGCCTTCTAATTCAACGTGAGCATGAAATGGTGAAGCGTACAAGTCACTGTCAGATTATGAAATCCGGTTAGAAACTGTTTTGGGGTTAATGAGCAATGCACTTGTCCTACCTTCTCCTCCTTGGGTGAGCTCACTTGGGGACCAATTGTAAGTCTTCCCATGAGCCTAGGGCTCACATGGGACGTGCCAAATGCAAAGAGGGCCAAGGAGATCAGCTGAAATTCAAACAACAAGTCACACATTATCTTGTGAAGCATGTCCCTTTCAATTGTATTACTTTATGCTTTATGTCCTTTTCCACTTTATATTGTTGTTGTTTGTATGCTAAAATCAGATTAGAAGGGGCCTTGAACCAAGTACACCTTGCTCTCCAAGATTTAAATCTTGACCTTTGGATCTCTACCTAATGCAAGGGGGTAGATGGCCCCAAGTGTCATTGTCTACTTTATACTTTAGTTGTTAAGTTGTGATCAGATTTTGTATGGCTTATAAGGGCCGAAATTCTTTAGGGTTTTAGGGTCACTTATGACCATTAGATCATGAAGAGATGTAGGGCTTAGATGAGAGCATTGGTATTATATAAACCAAGCTCACAACCTTGTAAAAATCAGATTTTAGATGAATGAAAACCCTAGAGTTTTATTTGAGTAACCTTCATTTCTCTCATTACTTTGTGTTTGAGATTTATGATAATTAGTTAGTGGCTTTGTGCTTAACTAATTAAAACCCTAAGTCTATTACTTTGTGTGTAGATTTAGTGACTATCTTTTATGCTTTTATTGTTTTACAAAATTTCAGAAAAAATACTTCACAAAAATAGCACTTGGCCGAGATTTTTCAAGCACCTTCACAAGTCGATTTTAGTTCATCCTTTGAGTGAAACTTGATCCACTTAGTTTCACTCCAAATTGGTCATCAAAGCTTTGGTTGGGTTTGAAGAACACAAGATCCACATTGTGCTAGAAGTCGGTTCATTCACACGTTCAAAGATCCTCACTTTGCTTCCATTTTTCAGATTCGTTTCTTTGAGGTATAATGGATGTTTCTTTTCGATTTGGTTCTTCATATTTTTCCTATGGTACCACATGTGAAACCCCTTGTGTTGAGACCATTTTCGAGTCTATGGAGAGGGCTAGAAAAGAGTTAGAAGCCAAGTTGGCTAGGATGAGGGGAAAGGCTGTCCAAATGAGTTTGAGTAAAGGGATGGGTATTTTACTTGACTCTCCTACAAAAACACCACCTTATGAGCCACCCATGAAAGCCAAAATTGTTGAACCCACCCCAAATCCTACACCACCAGCCCTAGACACAAGGAAGGGGGCTGACCTTAGCCATAAAACAACCATCTCCCTTAAGAAATGTTGTCAATGTCAAGGATACGGTCACAATGCCAAAGAATGTCCCACAAAAAAAACCTTGAACCCGTGTGAGATTGTTCATGGGGAGATGAGTGACATCCTTGATTGTGAGGATGAAAGGAGTGAGGTCCTTGCTAATAAGGATGAAGAGGATGTGAAGCAAGATCAACATGAAACCGAGATGGAGGTGAGGCCATATGATTTGGTCATGGATGGAGGAAACTCTATCAAGGTGGCTCCTAACACTCAAAATGAGGGGTTAGCCTTACTTTCACAAGAGCATCCTAATCCTCTCAAGATAGGAAGGTTACACAAAGAAGCCGAGTTGAAGAGCCATGGTGATGAGGTTTTGGATGATTTGTTTGTAATGGGTGCTTGTCATCCCATCTTTGATAAGCCTTGTGAACCATGGAAGCATGAAGACGTTTTGGTCCATGATGGGAAGGATAGTACCTTTATCTTTAAAGTTGAATGGAAGGAGGAAGAAACAAGTCAAGGAATGAATGTTGGTGAGAGTGTACACATTGAATTAGCTAATGGTGATCCAAACATTCAAGAGGAGAGCATGGGGAATAACCTCAAGGGAAAGGTTGAGCTTGATCTTATGAGATGTTCACCTAAGGCCAAGAAGAAGAAGCTCATGTGGAATGGGAAGCTTGGCACAAGCAAGAGGTCAAGAGGATTCTTGAAATGGAAATTCAAAATGAGGAGCTTAGTCAAATGTTAAGAACCCCAAAGTTTGAGGACAAACTTTTTTGAAGAAGAGGAGATTGCACCAAAATGGATAAGCTCATTTTTGCTCATTTTGAGGCTTGGGCTAACTTGGGTCCTATGGCTCGAGCCATGGCTTAATTTGTGATCATTAGGATCAAACCAAGTGAAATGTACAAGGAGGAACGAAGGAAATCAGCCCACACATGGAAAGCAACAATCTAGGCCATGAACCAAGAAGCTTATCTTGACATGTCGGTAGAGATTGTAACATAACTCCCAATCTACTCATCCAATTGAGGTGAAACCAATTGCATATGAAAGCTAGCTCAAAGAGCTTTCAATTGACATATGATTGGATATCTGGTTCAAAGGGAGCTGAGAGTTATGGCCTCTACAAGTCAGTGGTCAGATTGTGAAACTTCAGTCCATAGGCAAATTCGACATGTCCGTACTAAAAGTTGCATATCTTGAGCTCTAGGCAATATTTTTGGGTGATTCTTTTTGCATTGGATAGCCAACTCAAATACCTTTCCAATGACATATCTTGGGCCTTCTAATTCAACGTGATCATGAAATGGTGAAGCGTACAAGTCACTGTCAGATTATGAAATCCGGTTAGAAACTGTTTTGGGGTTAATGAGCAATGCACTTGTCCTACCTTCTCCTCCTTGGGTGAGCTCACTTGGGGACCAATTGTAAGTCTTCCCATGAGCCTAGGGCTCACATGGGACGTGCCAAATGCAAAGAGGGCCAAGGAGATCAGCTGAAATTCAAACAACAAGTCACACATTATCTTGTGAAGCATGTCCCTTTCAATTGTATTACTTTATGCTTTATGTCCTTTTCCACTTTATATTGTTGTTGTTTGTATGCTAAAATCAGATTAGAAGGGCCTTGAACCAAGTACACCTTGCTCTCCAAGATTTAAATCTTGACCTTTGGATCTCTACCTAATGCAAGGGTGTAGATGGCGCCAGTGTCATTGTCTACTTTATACTTTAGTTGTTAAGTTGTGATCAGATTTTGTATGGCTTATAAGGGCCGAAATTCTTTAGGGTTTTAGGGTCACTTATGACCATTAGATCATGAAGAGATGTAGGGCTTAGATGAGAGCATTGGTATTATATAAACCAAGCTCACAACCTTGTAAAAATCAGATTTTAGATGAATGAAAACCCTAGAGTTTTATTTGAGTAACCTTCATTTCTCTCATTACTTTGTGTTTGAGATTTATGATAATTAGTTAGTGGCTTTGTGCTTAACTAATTAAAACCCTAAGTCTATTACTTTGTGTGTAGATTTAGTGACTATCTTTTATGCTTTTATTGTTTTACAAAATTTCAGAAAAAATACTTCACAAAAATAGCACTTGGCCGAGATTTTTCAAGCACCTTCACAAGTCGATTTTAGTTCATCCTTTGAGTGAAACTTGATCCACTTAGTTTCACTCCAGTACCCGTTGCTAACCCCCGTCTGAAGCCGGTTTGGGGGGACGTTTTTCATTGTAAATAAATTGTATGTACTTTGTTTTCTTTGAGACTTTTACCGTTTTTCTCCCTTATTTTATGGTCCCCGTGTTGATGTGCTTTAGGACACATTGGGGACAATGTGTTGTTTGGTTTGGGGGGAGGAAACGCTTTGCTTTTCATTTTTGCTTTATTTTTGCGTTTTCTTTTTCGTTTTTCATTTTCCAAAAAAATCAAAAATCCAAAAAATCTGAAAAATTCACAAAAATCACAAAAAATCAGAAAATTCTCAAATCACAAAAATACGTATCCCGATCTGGACCAAAAATGGTCAAGGCTAGCAAAGGCGGTTTTTGTCCAAATCACGGTTTAGGTCCTTGGGCTCGAACCATGGGCTAGGTCACGATCCTAAGGTCCACCCAAGCTTATTTTTGAGTGAATTGCATAATAATATCTTGGTCAAGCTTGGTGGGTCAAAGAGGTCAAGGAAAGTCAAGACGGAGAGCAACCGAAAGTCGACGATTGTGCTATTTTTGAATGTGGTCGCTCGAGTGCACCCAAGTGGGTTCGAACCACAAGTCAATTAAATTTTCAAAGAGCAAAAGTCAAGGGAAGAGCTACAAGTCAGCCGAAAAAAATGATCAAGGAAGCTTCACATGTTTTTCCTCAATGTGTCCCTTTCACACACGCCACTATCCACCTTTACGCTTTATCTTTATATTTTTGTTTGTTTATCTTCAAATTTCAGCATTTTGTAGAGGCATTTCAGCCGTTTTTTTTGGTTGTTTTCAAAGGCTACTTTGAGCCCTTAGATCCTCTTTAGATTGAAGGGTCAAGATGTAAAGCCTTGGTCTATTTAAACCAAGCATATCCTCATTGTATTTTCAGATTTTGTTGAATGAAAAACCCTAGTGTTTAAAACTTGAGTGCTCTCATTTCTCTCATTACTTTGTGTTTGAGATTTGTGAAAGATTAGTTTAGTGGCTTTGTGCTTAAACTAATCAAAACCTAAATCTATTACTTTGTGTGTAGATTTAGTTACTATCCTTTATGTTTCTTTTGTTTTCACAAAATTCAGAAAATTATCACACAAAAACCAACACTTTGGCCGAGTTATTCAAGGGTTGTCAAGTTCGATTTTAGTTCATCCTTTGAGTGAAACTTAGCCCATCTAGTTTCACTCCAAATTGGTATCAAAGCTTTGGTTGGGTTTGAAGCACAAGATCCACCCTTGTGTTAGAAAACATACGGTCCAAAGGAGATACCCGAAATTTTTGGTTTGTTCTTGATTTTCGATTTTTTTTATCTTTATTTTTCGGTTTATTGTGTTTTGCCGAGTTGATCTTTGTTTTTCATCCTTTATTTTTTTCGTTTGTCTCTTTTATTTTCTTGTTTCCACAAAACTTCTCACAAATTTTCACAAAAATGGTGGAGGATCTACACTTGTGTTAGTGTTGGTTTTGATTTTCACACTCAAAGGTCCTTGCTTTACTCAAAAATTTTCAGATTTTTGTTCTTGGTTATATCAATGGGTGTGTTTCTTCCTTTTGATGTTTCTTGTGGTACTACTCTTGATGAAACCATGTATGATTCTATGGAGGAAGCTAGAAGAGAGCTTGAAATCAAAATGAGTCGAATGAGGGGTAGACTTAAACCTAACCCTAGCCTTGATCTTGTGACTTTGAGGGGTCAAAGGGAGTTAGAGGCTAGAATGGCTCGGTTAGGAGGAGAACCACCCCCTAACCATGGCCGTGTGATGTGTAGGGGCATGCTTGCTCAAACCCTAACCCTAACCCTAGAAGAGAATCACCAAGTCGAAATCTTTAGGTCTAGGTGTACCATTATGGGAAGGGTTTGTAATTTGATTGTTGATGGGGAGAGTTGTTCTAATGTGGCCTCAAGCACCCTCATTGAAAAATTAGCCTTGCCTACACAAGAACACCCTAACCCTTACAAGATGAAGTGGCTAAACAATGGAGCCGAGATGAGTGTAAGTGTGGTTAGACAATGTTTGGTTTCTTTCTCCATTGGTGGGGATTACATGGATGAGGTTTTGTGTGATGTGATTCCCATGGATGCTTGTCATCTCCTCTTGGGGAGACCTTGGAAGTTGGAAAGAAATGCTAATCATAATGGGAGGGACAATACTTATAACTTTAAGATTGGAGCCAAGAATATCAAGCTTACACCCTTACCTCCAATTTTGAAGAACCCTAACCCACCCTCCTTGGTTGAATCACACGAAAACATGAAGGTTGATGGGGGACCCGAAATGAAACAAGTGCAAGCTGAAATGGGGATGGTAAAGCCGTGGGATATGGTACAAGAGGGCATACCAGCCCTCCTACCTTCTACCTTGAAGTATTCCACCCCACCTTCCATGTTTGAGCCTTACAAAGATGTGATATTGAGTGAAGAGGCCGAAATAAGTGAAGGGATGCATGTTGGTGAGAAATTGACCATTCACTTTGCTAAAGATGATCCTAACAATCAAGAGGAAAGCATGGGATACAATGCCAAGCATCGGGACGAGTATGATCATGAGATGTGTTTGGCTAATGTCAAGAGAAAGGTAATCATGTGGTATGAGAATGTTGATACAAGCAAAGAGTCAAGGGAATTTCTAAAATGGAAATTCAAAGTGAATAATAACAACAAGGAGCTACTATGTGATCATCCTACTCAAGTCTACTCAAGTGGATTCATGAAATGGGGATTCAAAGGGGGAACTAAGCTTGAACAAAAAGAGCTAAGTGATGATCTTCTACAATCTTCATCTAAGCTCAAGATAGAAGATGGCTCAAGTGAAAGTCCAAAGATCGACTTGTGGGAGGAGAACACGGCCCTCAAGACCATAACCGAGCTTAATCACACTCCTCATGCCATCTAATTCCACAAGTACCTTCATGATCGAGAGTGTAGCCCTCCAAATGATCAAAGACAACCCTAGAGCAATAAGGGAAGTCAAGGAGAGGAGCTCAATGAGCTCAAAAGCTGAAAATTCGGGACACTCAATGAAATACAAGGATGAGTCGAATGGGAGTGCAAGGAATGATGGCATGGAAAGGCCAAGAAGAACCGTGAAATGGAGGATCATGGAAAAGAATGACCGTAGCAAGGGGTGGCGTCATGGTGATCCTAAGCGAGTTTCAATTGAGTTTGGGTATGAAGAGCTTGAGGATGAGCTAGAAAGTGAATGTAGGTTCAAGGAGACCATGGTAAGAGAAGAGAGTAGGGTCATTTGCACGAGCCAAGCAAGGGAAAATTATTCTCTCAATCAATCTCTAGGTCTATGGTGTTCTTGGGCACCCACAATCATGAAGTCCAATTCTTGTCAAGAAGCAAAAGGGGTATCGATCAATCTCAACAACGATCAAAGTTCAAACCGAGCAAGAGGAAGAGAGACCGAGGATTTGAGGACAAATCCTTTTCAAGGAGAGGAGATTGGACCAAAAATGGTCAAGGCTAGCAAAGGCGGTTTATGTCCTTGGGCTCGAACCATGGGCTAGGTCACGATCCTAAGGTCCACCCAAGCTTATTTTTGAGTGAATTGCAAAATAATATCTTGGTCAAGCTTGGTGGGTCAAAGAGGTCAAGGAAAGTCAAGACGGAGAGCAACCGAAAGTCGACGATTGTGCTATTTTTGAATGTGGTCGCTCGAGTGCACCCAAGTGGGTTCGAACCACAAGTCAATTAAATTTTCAAAGAGCAAAAGTCAAGGGAAGAGCTACAAGTCAGCCGAAAAAAATGATCAAGGAAGCTTCACATGTTTTTCCTCAATGTGTCCCTTTCACACATGTCACTATCCACCTTTTATGCTTTATGCTTTATATTTTTGTTTGTTTATCTTCAAATTTCAGCATTTTGTAGAGGCATTTCAGCCGTTTTTTTTGGTTGTTTTCAAAGGCTACTTTGAGCCCTTAGATCCTCTTTAAATTGAAGGGTCAAGATGTAAAGCCTTGGTCTATTTAAACCAAGCATATCCTCATTGTATTTTCAGATTTTGTTGAATGAAAAACCCTAGTGTTTAAAACTTGAGTGCTCTCATTTCTCTCATTACTTTGTGTTTGAGATTTGTGAAAGATTAGTTTAGTGGCTTTGTGCTTAAACTAATCAAAACCTAAATCTATTACTTTGTGTGTAGATTTAGTTACTATCCTTTATGTTTCTTTTGTTTTCACAAAATTCAGAAAATTATCACACAAAAACCAACACTTTGGCCGAGTTATTCAAGGGTTGTCAAGTTCGATTTTAGTTCATCCTTTGAGTGAAACTTAGCCCATCTAGTTTCACTCCACGATCGTTGTTTGCGAGCTTGTTTTTACCTTGATTTTTCCCGACATCCCTTCCCTTGTACGCTTTGAGCTTTGGCATGTTTTATATTGTTGGATTAGCGCTACGGGGATGTTTAGACGTGCTTGCAGATGATGGCGTGCTTTTACTGTTTGGCTTTATCATCTCATGGACTTTAGCTACTGCAACGGGAGTTGAAAGTTCACGATCCTTTGACCTTGGGCCCGCTTCCAACCTTAGGTCCAAAGGTCAACCTCAAGTCAACTAAGTCAACAAGAGAAAATCAAGTGGGAGCAATACCCAAGTCAGCCGAAAAAAACAATCAAATGAGGGTTCACATGTGTTCCTCAATAAGTCCCTATCAACACATGTCACTATCTACCTTTATTGCTTTATGCTTTTTACTTTAAGTATTTGTTGTTATCTCTTCAAAATTTCAGCTCATGTGAGCCTTAGAAAACCTGGAGTGAAACTAGGAGGATCAAGTTTCACTCAAAGGATGAACAAAAATCGAACTTGATGTGTCTTGAAAATCTCGGCTCAATGTGATGTTTTTGTGAAGTATTTTTTCTGAAATTTTGTAAACAAGGAAAACAAAAAGGATAGTCACTAAATCTACACACAAAGTAATAGATTTAGGTTTTGATTTGTTTAAGCACAAAGCCACTAAACTAATCTTTCACTAACTCACACACAAAGTAATGAGAAAATGAGGAACACAATATAAACTCTAGGGTTTCTTTTTCATTAGCCAAATCTGAAAATTACATTGTTGGAGGCTTGGATTATATATGCCAAGGCTTCTAATCTTAACCACACATCTAAGCTTGATCTAAGGGCCATAAGGGCCTTACAATTCAGCCGAAAAAGTTGGTCCTAAAGACCTTACAAATCTGAAAATAAAACAAACTACAACAACTAAAGTAGATAGTGACTTGTGACTACATCCTCTCCTTGCATTTAGGTTCAAATCCAAGGGTTGAGATCTTAATCTTGGAGAGCAAGGAGTGATGGTACAAAGGACCTAAAATTCAGATCACAAACTAAAGGAGACAAATACAATAAAGCATAAAGTGAGACAAAGACATCTAGAGATAGTGACATGAACAAAAGTTGATCTTCTCTTTTGAATTGTGGAATGAGCTGAATTCCTTGTCCCCTCTTGTGCTAGCCACGACTCATGTGAGCCTTAGGATGATTATGAGGCTCCCAAATGGTCCCCAAGGTGAGCTCACCCAAGGAGAATGATGTAGGTTAAGTTCATGGCTCATTACTCCAAAACCGAGTTCCTTGAGACTGAAGTGACTTGTAGGCTTCACCATTTCTCGCGCACGTTGAATTAGAAGGACCATGATATGTCATTGGAAAGGTAATTGAGCTAGCTTTCCAATGCAAAAAGAATCATCCAAAAATATTGCCCAGAAATCAAGATATGCAACTTTTAGTACGGACATGTCGAATTTGCCTATGGACTGAGCTTTCACAATCTGACCCCTGACTTGTAGAGGTCATAACTCTCAGCTCCCTTTGAACCAGATAGCCAACCATATGTCCAATGAAAGCTCTTTGAGTTAGCTTTCATATGCAAGTGGTTTCAACTCAATTGGAGTAGCAGGTTGGGAGTTATGTTAAGATCTTTACCGACATGTCAAAATGAGCTTCATGGTTCATGGCCTAGGTTGTTGTTTTCCAAGTGTGGGCTGATTTCCTTTGTTCTTCTTCGCACATTTCACTTGGTTTGACCCTAATGGTCACAAATTAAGCCATGGCTCGAGCCATAGGTCTCAAGTAAGCCCAAGCCTCAAAACGAGCAAAAAGAGCTTATCCATTTTGGTGCAAAACCGAGTATATTGATGTAATTGTGGGTTGAATGTAGCCCTTAGATTAGCTTGTGATGGATGGTCAAGATTAGAATGAGGGTAATATATAAACCCTCATTCTCACATCAAAATTTTCAGATTTGTTTTGAATGAAAAAGAAACCCTAGTTTCATATTGAGTGTTCTTCATTTATCTCTTTACTTTGTGTTTGAGATTTGTGAGAGATTAGTTTAGTGGCTTTGTGCTTAAACTAATCAAACCCTAAATCTATTACTTTGTGTGTAGATTTAGATACTATCTTTATGTTCTTGCATTTAACAACAAAAATCAGAAAAAATACAACACAAAACACCACATTCTAGTTTATTTTTCAAGGGGTTTGAGATCGATTTTGTTCATCCTTTGAGTGAAACTTGATCCACTAAGTTTCACTCCAAATTGGTCATCAAAGCTTTGGTTTGAAGAGCACAAGACCCCACCTTTGTGCTAAGTTCATTCGGTCCAAAGGAGTATATCAAGGTATTCGAAATTTTCAGATTTTCTTGTGTTTGATTTCTCAATGAGTATACCTCTTTCTTGTGATACTACTCTTGAGGAACTATGGATGACTCTATGGAGAAATTGAGAAAGGAAATTGAGTCTAAATTGAGCCGAATGAATGGAGGAATTGGGTCAAAACTTGGTCTTGTAACTTGGAGGGTTATGCATACCCAACCCCATTCCTTGGAAGAAAGTCAAAAAAATCAGATTTTTAGGTCTAAATGTACCATTGGGAAGAGGGTTTGTAACCTAATTATTGATGGAGGAGTTGTGTTAATGTTGCTTCAAAAACTCTCATCGATAAACTTGCCTTACCCACACAAAAACACCCAAACCCTTACAAGTTGAGGTGGTTGAATAGAGAGGCCGAAATTTTGGTTGATAGGAGATGTTTGGTTTCTTTTTCCATGGGAAGAGACTATATGGATGAAGTGTGGTGTGATGTGATTCCTATGGATGCTTGTCACCTCTTATTGGGGAGACCTTGGGAATTTGATCGGAATGCGACTCATGAGGGAAGGGACAACACTTACACTTTCATGTTTGGAGACAAGAGGATCAAGCTCACACCCTTACCCCCACATATGGGTGGCCGAGCTAGCCATGCCATGACCAAGCCTCTTGAGGGAGTCCTATTGGTTGGAGAACAAGAGATGAAACAAGAGCTTAGCAAGGGAATGTTTGTTTATGCCCTCATTGCCAAAGAAACTCCTAAGGAAAGTGAAAAATCGATTCCATGTGAAGTTCAAGAGCTCTTAGAACTCTACAAGGATGTGTTTCCCCTTGATCTACCACACGGCCTACCCCCTATTAGGGGCATTGAGCATCAAATTGATCTTGTTAAGGAGCTACACTACCTAATAAGGCCGCATATCAAGTGATCCTAAGGCTACACAAGAACTTCAACAACAAATTGGGAACTCATGGAAAAGGGGTTTGTAAGAGAATCTCTTAGTCCTTGTGCCGTGCCTACACTCTTGGTACCTAAGAAGGATGGAACTTGGAGAATGTGTACGGATAGTCGAGCTATTAATAATATTACGGTCAAGTATAGGTTTCCTATACCTAGGCTTGATGACATTCTTGATGAGCTTAGTGGAGCTCGATTGTTTTCCAAGATTGATCTACGACAAGGTTACCATCAAGTGAGAATCAAAGAGGGTGACGAATGGAAGACGGCTTTTAAAACGAAGCATGGGTTATAGGAATGGTTAGTCGTGCCTTTTGGACTATCCAATGCTCCTAGCCCCTTCATGAGATTGATGGCCGAGGTTTTGAGACCTTACTTGGGAAGATTCATTGTGGTCTACTTTGACGATATCTTAGTGTATAGCCCTTCCAAGGAAGCTCACCTACATCATTTGCAGTGTTGTTTGAGACACTTAGAGATCACAAGTTGTATGGCAAGTTAGAGAAGTGTTCTTTCATGCAAAGCGAAGTCAATTCTTGGGCTATATTATATCTAGCCGTGGTATACTAGTGGATCAAGAGAAAGTGGAGGCTATCAAATCATGGCCAATTCAAGAACATAACCGAGGTGAGGAGCTTTCATGGCTTGGCTTCTTTTTATCGACGATTTATCAAGGATTTTAGCACCGATCATGGCACCCATCACCGAGTGTATGAAGAAAGGAGAGTTCAAGTGGAATGAGGGGCGAAAATTCCTTCAATAAAATCAAGAAGTTGTTGTGTGACTCACCTATTCTTACACCACCGGATTTCAATAAGCTTTTTGAAGTCGAATGTGATGCTAGTGGAGTTGGAATTGGGGCCGTTCTATTACAAGAACACAAGCCAATTGCTTACTTTAGTGAGAAGTTGAATGGTGCCAAGCTCAATTATTCCACCTACGACAAAGAATTCTATGCCATCGTTCGGGCTCTCGCTCATTGGAGCCATTACCTCAAGCCCAAGCCATTTGTTCTTCATTCCGATCATGAGGCTCTCAAATACATCAATGGACAACACAAGTTGAATCATAGGCATGCCAAGTGGGTAGAATTTCTTCAATCTTTTTCTTTCTCAAGCAAGTTCATTGAAGGAAAAAATAACGTGGTGGCCGATGCACTATCTCGGAGGCACACCATGTTAAGTTACATGGAGCAAAGAGTGTTGGGGTTTGAATTCATGAAAGAGCTCTATGTGGAGGATCCCGACTTCAAGGATGAGTGGAATTCCATACGTGAAGGGCAAGGTAAGGTAGGAAGCAAGTACACACTTCAAGAGGGGTTCTTGTTCTATGGGAATCGGCTATGTATACCTAAGAGCCCTTATCGAAATCTCCTAGTGAGGGAGGTTCATTCTAATGGTTTAGCCGGGCATTTCGGAATTCAAAGACTTATGACATCCTCCAAGACCAATTCCATTGGCCCAAGATGCTTGGAGATGTCCAAGATGTGATCAAGAGATGTGCTTCTTGCCAACAATCCAAGTCCTTCTTTCAAACGGGACCCTACACTCCTTTACCCGTCCCAAATCGGCCATGGGAGGATGTTAGCATGGATTTCATCGTCGCTTTGCCAAGGACTCAACGAGGTAAGGATTCCATCATGGTTGTGGTAGATCGATTTAGCAAGATGGCTCATTTCATTGCGTGCAAGAAAACCGAGGATGCCATGAGTGTGGCCGAATTATATTTCAAAGAAGTGGTCAAGTTGCATGGAGTCCCGAAAACCATTGTATCCGATCGAGACACCAAGTTCATGAGCCACTTTTGGAAGACCTTGTGGAAGTTGCTAAAAACGAGGCTATTGTTTAGCACAAGTCATCATCCTCAAACGGATGGTCAAACCGAGGTCACTAATAAAACCTTGGGGAGGATCCTTAGGAGCATCGTTTCTAGGTCCTTGAAAGATTGGGATCTCAAACTCGCCCACGCCGAGTTTGCCTTCAACCGTGCCCCTTCTTCTAGCACGGGAAGTTCACCATTTGAAGTGGTCTATGGGACTAATCCTCTCATGCCCACGGATCTAGCCCCCGTCAAGAGCAAGGAGATGAGTTACGATGCCAAGAAGCGGGTTGAGTTCATGATGAGTATCCACAACCAAGTCAAGAAGCAAATCGAGAAGTCGAACGAAGCTTACAAGGCTAAATCCAAGGGCCGAAAAAATCCAAGGGAATTTGAAGCGGGAGATTTGGTGTGGCTACACTTGAGGAAGGAAAGGTTCCCGGATAAAAGAAAGAACAAACTCATGCCTAGGGCCGAGGGACCCTTCGAGATACTCGAGAAAATTGGACCGAACGCTTACAAAGTTGATCTACCGGGGGAGTACGGAGTCCATGGCAAGTTCAACGTGGGAGACCTTAGCCCATACCATGAAGACTTGGAGGAGGAGGAAGTCGAGGATTTGAGGGCAAATCCTTTTCAACCCGGGGAGATTGCAACGGGAGTTGAAAGTTCACGATCCTTTGACCTTGGGCCCGCTCCAACCTTAGGTCCAAAGGTCAACCTCAAGTCAACTAAGTCAACAAGAGAAAATCAAGTGGGAGTAATACCCAAGTCAGCCGAAAAAACAATCAAATGAGGGTTCACATGTGTTCCTCAATAAGTCCCTATCAACACATGTCACTATCTACCTTTATTGCTTTATGCTTTTTACTTTAAGTATTTGTTGTTATCTCTTCAAAATTTCAGCTCATGTGAGCCTTAGAAAACCGAGTATATTGATGTAATTGTGGGTTGAATGTAGCCCTTAGATTAGCTTGTGATGGATGGTCAAGATTAGAATGAGGGTAATATATAAACCCTCATTCTCACATCAAAATTTTCAGATTTGTTTTGAATGAAAAAGAAACCCTAGTTTCATATTGAGTGTTCTTCATTTATCTCTTTACTTTGTGTTTGAGATTTGTGAGAGATTAGTTTAGTGGCTTTGTGCTTAAACTAATCAAACCCTAAATCTATTACTTTGTGTGTAGATTTAGATACTATCTTTATGTTCTTGCATTTAACAACAAAAATCAGAAAAAATACAACACAAAACACCACATTCGGCCGTTTATTTTTCAAGGGGTTTGAGATCGATTTTGTTCATCCTTTGAGTGAAACTTGATCCACTAAGTTTCACTCCAGCTACTTTATTGTGAGGTTTTTTTGCCTCCAGAGGCCGGTTCATCTATTCCGGTCCCCGTGCTTATTTTGTGAGTAGTTCTCCTCGTGGGGTACGTAATATCAACGCGCATAAGTATGGCCCCTATCCCGTTTTTCCCCGCGATTTTGTCACTTGTTATGCATATGAGGCTTTAGTTGATTTCTTATGATTCACCATGTCTTTACTTTGATTTATCCTCTCATTTTTGATCCTATTACCCTTACCCACATGAGTTTGCTAGCTACATGCCAAATAGCCTACCCTAGTGGAATGAAACTAGATGGGTCAAGTTTCACTCAAGAAATGAACTCAAATCGATTTGTGAAGCTATTGAAATTCTCGGCCAAATGGGACTTTTTTTGTGAAGTAATTTTCTGATTTTTGTGAAACAAATGAAAACATAAAAGATAGGACTAATTCTAAGCACTAAGCAAAAGAATTAGGTTTTGATTAATCAAGCACAAAGCCACTAATTAATCATAAACTCACTAACTCAAGCACTAAGCTAAGAGAAAATGAAGAACACACTCAAAACTCTAGGGTTTTTCTCATTCATCAAATCTGAAAAATATGTTGTGTGAGGTTGGGTTTATATAATACCCAAGGCCTCATCTCAACCATTCATTACAAGATAATCCAAGGGCTCACAAGAGACCCCAAGTACTACTACAAAAAAACGGCTAGTATGCTCACATGTGAGCTGAAATTTTCATTCAAAAGATAAACTATAAAGCATAAAGGTTGATGTGGACATTAGACTCAATTCCCTCCTTTGATTGTTTAGGTAGTCTTCAAGGGTCTTGATTTGATCTTGGGAGGCTTGTGGGTCGGTCCATTGGAGACAATTACAAGAGATTATTTTGTCTCCTTACATCAAAAGCATAAAGTAAAAGTAATGAAAACGACATGTATGAAAAAGACATTAAACATAAGATAATGTGATTGTTTGTTGGGGACTTGTTGTGGACCAAAATTGGTCAAGGGAGTCAAGGGAGACGAGATGGGAGACCATGGGTTAGGGCCATGGGCTCAAACCCAAGCCTAGGGCTCGGCCTAAGGGATCACTAGGGGTCAACCAAAGTCAATTCTATGGTCAAATCGAGCCAACCCTAGTGATCAAGCTAAGTCAAGGTGAAGTCAAAGTTGGAGAGCAACAAAAAGTCAAGATTGTGCTATTTTGAAATGTGATCAACTATGGTACACCCAAGTGAGTCAACCCTCCAATAAAATGGGCTCACTTGGTTCAACACACTAGCTCATGGAGGTCAAGGGGGCCGGTCTACAACAAGTCACCAAGGATCATCACATTGTTTTACTTTATGTCTTTTTCATTCAAGTCGCTATCTACCTTTATTACTTTATGCTTTTTACTTTATGTATTTGTTGTTATTTGTTCAAAATTTTCAGCTCAATTGAGCTAAAGGGACCGAGTATTTTGAAGCTTTTGGGGGTTGATTGTGGCCCTTAGATCTTGTTGTAATGGAGGGTCAAGATTAGATGAGGGTAATATATAAACCCTCATCCTTGCCTCACATTTTTCAGATTTGGATTAATGATTAAAAACCCTAGTTGTTTTCTTGAGTGTTCTTCATTTCTCATTGCTTTGTGAGTGAGATTTGTGAGAGATTAGTTTAGTGGCTTTGTGCTTAAGCTAATCACAACCTAATTCTCTTGCTAAGTGCTTAGAATTAGTCACTATCCTTTTTATTTTCCTTGTTTATACAAATTTCAGAAAAATCATTTCACAAAAAACACATTGAGGCCGAGATTTTTAACAACATTGCAAGATCGATTTTGTTCATCCTTTGAGTGATTCTTATCCCCATAAGTTTCACTCCAAATTGGTTATCAAAGCCTAGGTTTGTTCTTGATTTTCATTTTCATCTTTTATTTTTTCGGTTCATCTAAGTTAGGGTCGATTTTGTTTGAGTTTTTTCCTCTTTGATTTTCGTTTTTTCCTTTCCTTCATTTCCTTGTTTTATTTTCCACAAAATCTTACAAAAAATGGTTAAAGATCTACACTTGTGTTAGTATTGGTTGGGTTGTTCTTGTGTTAACCGAAATTTTAGGGTTTGTTTTTCCTCTTCAATTTTTCGTTTTCTTTCTTTGTTTTCCTTGTTCATTTTCCACAAAATTTCCACAAAAGATCTCACAAAACTTTCACAAAATGGATGGGGATAGAGGGGAAGGTAAAAGACTTACCGATTTAGAAGAGAAATTGACTCAACTCACCGGTAATTGCACTTTGATGATGAATGCTATTAACACACTCTTGGAACAAAACATGAATGAACCAAGAAGGGGTGACGGGGGAAGAGGGAGAGGCCGTGGAATGGGATATGGGGGCCGTGGGAGAGGACAAGTTCCTCCTCACATGGAAGATCAATTTTCGGATTCGGAAGAGTCCCTTGAGGCCCACCCTAGAGACCATGACCGAGACATTAAGGTGGACATACCCGATTTTTATGGTAGCTTGAACCCCGAGGATCTCCTAGATTGGCTTAGATCGGTTGAGAGAATTTTTGAATTCAAGGAGTACTCCGATAGGAAGTGTTTCAAGGTAGCCATCATGAAGTTTAAGGGATATGCTTCCCTTTGGTATGAGAACCTTAAGAATCAAAGAAACCGAGAGGGTAAGGAAACCATCAAGTCATGGCTCAAACTCAAAAAGAAACTCAAAGACAAGTTTGTTCCCAAAGACTACACTCAAGACATGTTCCTCAAACTAGCCCAACTAAAACAAGAGTCACACCCCATTGAAACCTATCTTAGGGATTTTGAGCAACTCACCCTCCAATGTGAAATGAATGAGAAACCCGAACAAAAAATTGCAAGGTTTGTTGAGGGCCTAAACCCTAGGATAGCAAATCGAGTCAAAATGCAAAACTTGTGGTCATTCGATGAGGCGGTTACCATGGCTACACGTGTGGAGAGGCTAGAAAAGGGGAGAGGAGAGCCGGCTAAGAGCACCCCCAAGTCCAACCCCATGTCGAGCCAAGGGGGGATCAAAATTGTTGAACCTAGCCCTACCATCAAGCCATCAAGTGTTGACAAGGGAAAGGGAATCGACTATGGCCCTAAGAGAACCATCCGCCTCAAGAAGTGTTACCAATGTCAAGGGTATGGTCACTTTGCTAAGGAGTGCCCTAGCAAGAGGACCTTGAACACAAGTGAGGTTGTGCATTGGGGAGACGATGAAGTGTTGGTTTGTGAGGAAGAAAAAAGAGGGAGTTGAGGAAGTGAATGTGGCCGAAACAATTGTGCCCCGGACTCGGGGTTGAGCTTGGTCACTTGGCGAGTGATGCACACCCAAGAATCAAAGCGAGAAAATGGACCAAAGACACCAAATATTTCGGTCCAAATGTACAATCATGGGGAGAGTGTGTAACTTGATTATCGATGGGGGAAGTTGTGTTAATGTTGCTTCCAAGACCCTCATTGATAAGCTTGCCTTGCCTACTTTGAAGCATCCTCATCCTTACAAGCTAAGATGGCTCAATCAAGGAGCCGAGGTCAAAGTGGACAAACAATGCCAAGTCTCGTTCTCAATTGGTCAAGACTATAAGGATGAAGTTGTATGTGAAGTGTTGGACATGGATGCTTGCCATGTGTTGCTTGGTAGACCTTGGGAGTTTGAAAAGAATTCTTCCCACCATGGAAGAGACAACACCTACTCGTTCAAGTATGGTGAAAAGCTCATTGTCTTAGCTCCCCTACCACCAATGATGGGTTGTAAATCCAATGCGTGCTTGTTTGAATCCTTCCTTGAACCGAAACCTAGCAAGGAGATGAAGTCAAGGCCGAAATTGAGTGAGCTTGAGAAGATGAAGGGCCTTGAGCCGAGTAAGGAAGAGCAAAAGGAGAAGGTGAACTTGGAATGTGAGGGAAGCACTAGCATGACAAGGAGGACTCTAGGAGAGGAGCCTCATGAAGGTGAAGCATCAATCAACAAGGAAACAACCGACTACATTGAGAATGTGGTCAATGAAAGAACAAAGATCGATGGTAAGGAAAGATCAAGCGGGTCTTTAAGGTGGAGAATCATTGATGGGCTCGAACATGAGCAAGAATGGATGGATGGCATGGTCATGAGTCGAGGGCTCAAAGAAATGCTCGAGGAAGAATGCGTGGTCAAAGAAACCGTGACCAAGGATGAAAATGTGACCAATTCTTCGAGCCAAGGCAAAGGGGTTCAACCATTGCTACAAACTCTAGCTAAGTGGTGCCCATGGAAGACCAAGACCGTGAAAGCCAAGACCGAGCAAAGATTGAGCCGAGAATCAAGTGTGAAGTCAAGCAAGTCGAGCAAGAGGTTCTCCAAGGACTTGAGGGCAAGTCCTTTCCAAGGAGAGGAGATTGGACCAAAATTGGTCAAGGAAGTCAAGGGAGACGAGATGGGAGACCATGGGTTAGGGCCATGGGCTCAAACCCAAGCCTAGGGCTCGGCCTAAGGGATCACTAGGGGTCAACCAAAGTCAATTCTATGGTCAAATCGAGCCAACCCTAGTGATCAAGCTAAGTCAAGGTGAAGTCAAAGTTGGAGAGCAACAAAAAGTCAAGATTGTGCTATTTTGAAATGTGATCAACTATGGTACACCCAAGTGAGTCAACCCTCCAATAAAATGGGCTCACTTGGTTCAACACACTAGCTCATGGAGGTCAAGGGGGCCGGTCTACAACAAGTCACCAAGGATCATCACATTGTTTTACTTTATGTCTTTTTCATTCAAGTCGCTATCTACCTTTATTACTTTATGCTTTTTACTTTATGTATTTGTTGTTATTTGTTCAAAATTTTCAGCTCAATTGAGCTAAAGGGACCGAGTATTTTGAAGCTTTTGGGGGTTGATTGTGGCCCTTAGATCTTGTTGTAATGGAGGGTCAAGATTAGATGAGGGTAATATATAAACCCTCATCCTTGCCTCACATTTTTCAGATTTGGATTAATGATTAAAAACCCTAGTTGTTTTCTTGAGTGTTCTTCATTTCTCATTGCTTTGTGAGTGAGATTTGTGAGAGATTAGTTTAGTGGCTTTGTGCTTAAGCTAATCACAACCTAATTCTCTTGCTAAGTGCTTAGAATTAGTCACTATCCTTTTTATTTTCCTTGTTTATACAAATTTCAGAAAAATCATTTCACAAAAAACACATTGAGGCCGAGATTTTTAACAACATTGCAAGATCGATTTTGTTCATCCTTTGAGTGATTCTTATCCCCATAAGTTTCACTCCATGTTGGGCCGGCTCCTAAGGGACCTCCTTGAGCTAGCTTTGTGAACCATGTGAGTCCTTTTATTGGAGGGTTAACTCACATGGGTGCACCCACTTTGACCACATTCAAAAATAGCATAATCTTGACTTTTTTTGTTGCTCTCCAACTTTGACTTCTACTCGACTTAGCTTGATCACTAGGGTTGGCTCGATTTGACCATGGAATTGACTTTACTTATCCCCTAGTGACCCCTTGACCCTTGGTCTAGGCTTGGGTTTGAGCCCATGGGTCCAACCCACGGCCCCCCTCGGCTTCACCCTTGGTTTCCTTGACCAATTTTGGTCCAATCTCCTCTCCTTGGAAAGGACTTGTCCTCAAGTCCTTGGAGATCCTCTTGCTTCCTCCCTTGCTCGATTTCAAGCTAGAATCTCGGCTCAACCTTTGCTCGATCTTGGCTTTCACGGTTTTAGTCTTCCATGGGCACCACTTAGCTAGAGTTTGTAGAAGTGGTTGGACCCCTTTGCCTTGGCTCGAAAAATTGATCACATTTTCATCCTTGGTCACGGTTTGCTTGACCACGCATTCTTCCTCGAGCATTTCTTTGAGCCCTCGACTCATAACCATGCCATCCATCCACTCTTGCTCATGTTCGAGCCCATCAATGATTCTCCACCTTAAAGACCCGCTTGATCTTTCCTTACCATCGATTTTTGTTCTTTCATTGACCACATTCTCAACATAGTCGGTTGTTTCCTTGTTGATTGATGCTTCACCTTCATGAGGCTCCTCTCCTAGAGTCCTCCTTGTCATGCTAGTGCTTCCCTCACATTCCAAGCTCACCTTTTCCTCTTGCTCTTCCCTACTCGGCTCAAGGCCCTTCAATTTCTCAAGCTCATGCAATTTCGGCCTTAACTTCACCTCCTTGCTAGGTTTCGACTCAAGGAAGGATTCAAATAGGCACGCATTGGATTTACAACCCATCATTGGTGGTAGGGGAGCTAAGACAATGAGCTTTTCACCATACTTGAATGAGTAGGTGTTGTCTCTTCCATGATGGGAAGAATTCTTTTCAAATTCCCAAGGTCTACCAAGCAACACATGGCAAGCATCCATGTCCAACACTTCACACACAACTTCATCCTTATAGTCTTGACCAATTGAGAACGAGACTTGGCATTGCTTGTCAACTTTGACCTCGGCTCCTTGATTGAGCCATCTTAGCTTGTATGGGTGAGGATGCTTCAAAGTAGGCAAGGCAAGCTTATCAATGAGGGTCTTGGAAGCAACATTAACACAACTTCCCCCATCGATAATCAAGTTACACACTCTCCCCATGATGGTACATTTGGACCGAAATATTTGGTGCCTTTGGTCCATATTCTCGTTTGATTCTTGGGTGTGCATCACTCGCCAAGTGACCAAGCTCAATCCCGAGTCCGGGGGAACAATGGTCTCGGCCATCTTCACTTCCTCAACTCCCTCTTTTTTTTCCTCCTCACAAACTAACACCTCATCATCTCCCCAATGCACAACCTCACTTGTATTCAAGGTCCTCTTGCTAGGGCATTCCTTAGCAAAGTGACCATAGCCTTGACATTGGTAGCATTTTTTGAGGGGAATCGTTCTCTTGGGGCCATAGTCAATTCCCTTTCCTTTATCAACACTTGAGGGTTTGTTAGTAGGGCAAGGCTCGGAAATCTTGATCCCTCCTTGGCTCGACATGGGGTTGGTGGAGTGAAACTTATGGGGATAAGAATCACTCAAGGGATGAACAAAATCCTAATCTAAAATATTTCGGCTAATCTAAAATATTCCCTTGAAAACCCTTGAAATATTTCGGCCAATGTGACTTTTTTTGTGATATATTTTTCTGAAATTTGTATGAACAAGGAAAATAAAAAGGATAGTGACTAATTCTAAGCACTTAGCTAGAGAATTAGGTTGTGATTAGCATAAGCACAAAGCCACTATACTAATCTTTCACTCACTCACACACAAAGTAATGAGAAATGAAGAACACTCAAGAAAACAACTAGGGTTTTTAATCATTAATCCAAATCTGAAAATTTGTGAGAGGAGAATGAGGGTTTATATATTACCCTCATTCTAATCTTGACCATCCATTACAACAAGATCTAAGGGCTACAATCACCCACAAAATAACAATAATACTCGGTCCAAACAAGCTCTCATGAGCTGAAAATTTTGAACAATAAACAACAAATACTTAAAGTAAAAAGCATAAAGTAATAAAGGTAGATAGTGACATGTGTTGATAGTGACTTATTGAGGAACACATGTGAGGGCTTAATATACTCATTTCTCGGCTGACTTGGGGGCTTCTTCCCTTGACTTTGACTTTTGTTGACTTAGTTGACTTGTGGTTGACTCTTGGACCTAAGGTTGGAAGCGGGCCCTAGGTCAATGGATCGCAAATTCTCAACTCCCGTTGCAGTTGGTTTTGGGGGTGCTCTTAGCCGACTCTCCTCTCCCCTTCTCTAGCTTCTCCACACGTGTGGCCATGGTAACGGCCTCATCGAATGACCACAAGTTTTGCATTTTGACTCGATTTGCTATCCTAGGGTTTAGGCCCTCAACAAACCTTGCAATTTTTTGTTCGGGTTTCTCATTCATCTCACATTGTAGGGTGAGTTGCTCAAAGTCCCTAAGATAGGTTTCAATGGGGTGTGACTCTTGTTTTAGTTGAGCTAGCTTGAGGAACATGTCTTGAGTGTAGTCTTTGGGAACAAACTTGTCTTTGAGTTTCTTTTTGGGTTTGAGCCATGACTTGATGGGTTCCTTACCCTCTCGGTTTCTTTGGTTCTTAAGGTTCTCATACCAAAGGGAAGCATATCCCTTAAACTTCATGATGGCTACCTTGAAACACTTCCTATCGGAGTACTCCTTGAATTCAAAAATTCTCTCAACCGATCTAAGCCAATCTAGGAGATCCTCGGGGTTCAAGCTACCATAAAAATCGGGTATGTCCACCTTAATGTCTCGGTCATGGTCTCTAGGGTGGGCCTCAAGGGACTCTTCCGAATCCGAAAATTGATCTTCCATGTGAGGAGGAGGGTGTCCTCTCCCACGGCCCCCATACCCCATCCCACGGCCTCTTCCCCTTCCCCCTTCACCCCTTCTTGGTTCATTCATGTTTTGTTCCAAGAGTGTGTTAATAGCATTCATCATCAAAGTGCAATTACCGGTGAGTTGAGTCAATTTCTCTTCTAAATCGGAAAGTCTTTTACCCTCTCCTCTATTCTCTTCCATTTTGTGAAAATTTTGTGGAAATTGAACAAGGAAAACAAAGAAAGAAAAACGAAAAATTTGAAGAGGGAAACAAAGGGTAAACCGAGAAACACAAGAGCAAATCGAAAATGAGGAACAACCCCAAAATTTCGGCTAAGCAAGGGGCTTTGTGTTTCAAACCCAACCAACACTAATACAAGTGTAAACCTTTAATCATTTTGTAAGATTTTGTGGAAAATAAAACAAGGAAAAACAAGGAAAGAAATCGAAAATTTGAAGAGGAAAAATAGGGGTAACTCGAGAAACACACAAACAAGATCGAAAACAAAAACAAACCTTGGCTTTGATGACCAATTTGGAATGAAACTAGATGGGTCAAGTTTCACTCAAGAAATGAACTCAAATCGATTTGTGAAGCTATTGAAATTCTCGGCCAAATGGGACTTTTTTTGTGAAGTAATTTTCTGATTTTTGTGAAACAAATGAAAACATAAAAGATAGGACTAATTCTAAGCACTAAGCAAAAGAATTAGGTTTTGATTAATCAAGCACAAAGCCACTAATTAATCATAAACTCACTAACTCAAGCACTAAGCTAAGAGAAAATGAAGAACACACTCAAAACTCTAGGGTTTTTCTCATTCATCAAATCTGAAAAATATGTTGTGTGAGGTTGGGTTTATATAATACCCAAGGCCTCATCTCAACCATTCATTACAAGATAATCCAAGGGCTCACAAGAGACCCCAAGTACTACTACAAAAAAACGGCTAGTATGCTCACATGTGAGCTGAAATTTTCATTCAAAAGATAAACTATAAAGCATAAAGGTTGATGTGGACATTAGACTCAATTCCCTCCTTTGATTGTTTAGGTAGTCTTCAAGGGTCTTGATTTGATCTTGGGAGGCTTGTGGGTCGGTCCATTGGAGACAATTACAAGAGATTATTTTGTCTCCTTACATCAAAAGCATAAAGTAAAAGTAATGAAAACGACATGTATGAAAAAGACATTAAACATAAGATAATGTGATTGTTTGTTGGGGACTTGTTGGGCCGGCTCCTAAGGGACCTCCTTGAGCTAGCTTTGTGAACCATGTGAGTCCTTTTATTGGAGGGTTAACTCACATGGGTGCACCCACTTTGACCACATTCAAAAATAGCATAATCTTGACTTTTTTTGTTGCTCTCCAACTTTGACTTCTACTCGACTTAGCTTGATCACTAGGGTTGGCTCGATTTGACCATGGAATTGACTTTACTTATCCCCTAGTGACCCCTTGACCCTTGGTCTAGGCTTGGGTTTGAGCCCATGGGTCCAACCCACGGCCCCCCTCGGCTTCACCCTTGGTTTCCTTGACCAATTTTGGTCCACCTAGCCTTGCTAGTTACCGCTTTGCTTACTGCAACAGGAGTTGCTCGTGCAATGCAATAGTTATGGAACCCATTTGCACCTTTGAAGAGAAATACAAGTTTTGTCAAAGGAAACCTCATGGTCAATGGATCAAGGAGGCATAGGTGGTAAACTTGGGTCCTAAATCACATTTCATCCCTAGGAGTCGATGCCTAGAAAAGCCCCTAAGGAAAGGAAAGGAAAGCAACAACCTAGGCCATGAACCATGAAGCTCATTTTGACATGTCGGTAGAGATTTTAACGTAACTCCCAAACTGCTCATCCAATTGAGGTGAAACCACTTGCATATGAAAGATAGCTCAAAGAGCTTTCATTTGACATATGGTTGGCTATCTAGTTCAAAGGGAGCTGAGAGTTATGGCCTCTACAAGTCAGGAGTCAGATTGTGAAACTTCAGTCCAAAGGAGGATTCGACATGTCTGTACTAAAAGCTCAATATATTGAGTTGTAGGCCATATTTTTGGATGATTCTTTTTGCATTGGAAAGCCAACTCAATTACCTTTCCAATGACATATCATGGGTTTTCTAATTCAACGTGAGTACGGAATGGTGAAGCCTAGAATTCACTGTCAGATTATGAAATCCGGTTTGGACTGTTTTGGAGTAATGAGCCATGAACTTGACCTACATCATTCTCCTTGGGTGAGCTCACCTTGGGGACCTTTGAGAAGCCTCCTAATCAGCCCAAGAGACCCATGAACCGTGGTTAGCTCAAGAGGGGGACCAAAAACATCATCTCATTCCACAAATCAAAATCAGCTCACATGTCATTGTCACTAGTAGTCCTTATTTTACTTTATGTCCTTTTCCACTTTATATTGTTGTTGTTTGTTAGCTTTAGGATCAGATTTTAGGACCATTTTGGCTGGTACAACTTGTGCTCCAAGGAGCTCATCAAAGCCCTTGGATTAAAGCAACAATTGTAGGGAGTTGATGTAGTCGAGGTCATTTCTACCTTTATGCTTTAGGTTGCTTTATTTTCAGATTTGTAAGGTCTTTAGGACCAAGATTTTCGGCTGTATTGAGGGCCATTTAGGACCCTTAGATCAAGGTTAGATTGTAAGGCTAGGATGTAAAGACTTGGTCTATATAAACCAAGCTCTAACCCTTGTAATTTTCAGATTTGGATGAATATAAGGTTGAACCCTAAAAACTTGAGTGCTCTCATTTTTCTCATTACTTTGTGTGTGAGTTTAGTGAAGATTAGTTTAGTGGCTTTGTGCTTAAACTAATCAAACCCTAAATCTATTACTTTGTGTGTAGATTTAGTGACTATCCTTTATGTTTGTTCTTTCACAAAATTTCAGAAAAATATCCCACAAAAACATACACTTTGGCCGAGATTTTCTAGGGTTTGCAAGATCGATTTTTGTTCATCCTTTGAGTGAAACTTGACCCACTTAGTTTCACTCCACTTACTCTTGTGCTTGTTCGTTGGGTTTTGAACGTTGCTTCGACTTGCTGATGTTGTTGGCTTTGAGAGTGTTGGTGAATATATGAGTCGGGATTGCTGTTTCCCCGACCTTTGATGAGGTATTTTCCGCAACTTGTGAGTGTGCTCTTTGCTCAAGACAAAAGAAACAAAAATCAGAAAAATACAAACACAACACAAAAATACAAAGAAAAGAATGTGTGCACAAAGAAATAAAAGTTGTTGTTGTTTTACATGAGCGAGCACTTGAAATTTGTTACTATGTTGCGATGATGTGTAAGGCGACCGATATGCTGTTTTCGGTCCATTTTTCATGAGAGTTGGGTTCCGTATTGGTTGGACGAGCACTTGAGTAGTACGAGTGGTTTCTAGTGGCTTAGCTCCACGATTCCATAATCATTTGTTCCACCTTCTTGCCCTTTACCTCTCTATGGCCTTTACACCCTCATATCCTATGTAAGCCCTCATGTTTGCTTCGTTTTTGTGACATTATTTGTGTACGGGAATACGAGATTTGGTCCACATTAGATTGCGGGCGTGCTTCCACTAGTCGAGTAGGTGAGTGTCATCACATATATCACCTTGTTCATCATTTGTGCTAGAGTGGAAACCGCGAGAGGTCCGTGATTTGATTGCTAGAGAGCCTAAGTCTAAGCCATGCTATTCATTCTGCGTCGTCTTGTAATTCTCATCCGTTAGCTTGCTATTTCCATACGTCCCATGTTGCTTCGGGATTGTTTGCCATTTGCTCATGCTACTTGCGGTTTGGTGATTGTTGGGGAAGTCTTCTTTTGCTCGCTTTGTCCTCCATTTTCTGTCACGCTTGGTTGCTTGAGGACAAGCAACGGTTCAGTTTGGGGGAGTTTGATGTGTCATATATTTACTTATATTTAGCCCCTGCTTCACGAGCTTTACTTTGCGTTTCCCGTGCTTTTGATTGCGTTTCAGCTCCTATTTCTCTCCATTTTGGCTCTGCTGCGTTTTTGTGTCTATATTGCAGGTAAACGCGCATATTTGGAGGTTAGGACGCTATTCGGGAGGTTTCGTAAAGTTACGTGATGTTTCGAGTTGGTTTCGTTGCGTTTCGCTTGCGCACGAGCCTCGTCTTAGCGTTTGAAGGTGTTCCGGGACCTCGGGACTGAATTTGAAGCTCATATTCTCATTTTGGAACTCGTCCCTATGCCTTGGGACGACCTAGGCCTTGTCCCTACACCTTGGGACGAGATAGAAGCAAAAATAAGCTAAGGCAAGAAAGTGGAAAAACAAGCACCAAAACTGAATGTGGACCAAGAATGGTCAAGGTGATCAAGGAAGGAGAAGAAGTAGGCCGTGGGTTGGGTCCTTGGGCTCAAACCCAAGCCTAGGCCTTGGACCTAGGGGCCACTAAGAGCTAAGTCAAGTCAATTCTATGGTCAAATCTAGCCATACTTAGTGGTCAAAGGAAGTCAAAGGAAGGTCAAGTTGGAGAGCTACTAAAAAGTCAATGAATATGCTATTTTTGAATGTGGTCACTTTGGGTGCACCCATGTGAGTCAATCCTCCAATAAAAAGACTCACATGGCTCACAAAAGTTAGCTCAAGGAGGTCCCATGGAGCCGGCTTTAACAACCCCCCCATAACCATCACATTAGTTTATGCTTTAAGTCATTTTCATTCATGTCGCTTTCATTACTTTATGCTTTATGTTTTATTGAATGTAGACAATGTAATCCTTGAAATAACCCCCCCTTGGACCGTCCCACTTGATCCCCAAGTCTCCACTCATGGCCCTTGGATGCTCATCAAAATGTAAGGAGAGGATGGAACCAAGTCATTGTCTACTTTATTGCTTTTGTAGTTTGTATTTTCCTTAGAAATTTTCAGCCAATGTAAGGCCTTTTGGCCGCTATTTTGTAGTGACTAGGGAGGCTCTTTGAGCCCTTAGATCATCTTTGAAATGTAAGGTCAAGATTAGAGTGTGGGTATTATATAAACCCTCACTCTCCCCTTTGTATTTTCAGATTTGATTGAATGAAAAACCCTAGAGTTTGAGTTGAGTTTTCTTCATTATTCTCTTAGCTTAGTGCTTGAGTTAGTGAATGATTAATTAGTGGCTTTGTGCTTAATTAATCAAAACCTAAATCTATTACTTTGTGTTTAGATTTAGTTCTATCTTTTATGTTTCCCTTTGTCTTACAAAAAATCAGAAAATTATCCCACAAAAATACTTCACTTGGCCGAGATTTTCAAGGGTATAACAAATCGATTTTAGTTAGTCTCTTGAGTGAAACTTAACCCATCAAGTTTCACTCCAGAATGCCACGGGATGGCTGTCCCGTGGCTTAGGGATGGAGTATATGTGTTGTCCCGGACGGGACAGCCTTCCCGGACCCCAGGGACGGGTGTGACTCTTCGTTGGCTTGAAATAATTCGTCTATTTGAAAGGCTTCTTGATCATATTTCGTCCCCATCTTTTTCCTGCATTTTCTAAACCCTTTAAACATTGTTCTCTAAAAATATTAGGTTTCATACTTTTATAATTTTGTAATTTCAATTCCCGACTCGGTTTATGTTCGTTTGATCATCTATTTCGGTTTTGTTGCTTGAATACTTCAATTTCTACTTGGAATTTCTTATTGGTATTTGTTATTCTCTTCTCCCTTTTGATTGTGATTTCAATTTATATTGTTTGTGATCATGTTTTCATCTATTTCAATTGCTTTGATTATCATTTCCGTCATGCGTGAGTAGTCTTTTCATCTAGGGAGAAAGGTGAAGCATGGGTTTTGGTCTTGGTTGTTTTTGATGATCTTGTTGAGTTAGGTTTTATCATGCTTTGTCTTTGCTTGATTGCTCTCGTTGATTCCTTGATCACGTTTTAGCGAGTATCTAGCACCCTTGAACTTAAGAACGAAAGCCTAGTTCTAGGGTAGGCGCGAGACTAAACTTTTTTTGTGAAGTAATTTTCTGATTTTTGTGAAACAAATGAAAACATAAAAGATAGGACTAATTCTAAGCACTAAGCAAAAGAATTAGGTTTTGATTAATCAAGCACAAAGCCACTAATTAATCATAAACTCACTAACTCAAGCACTAAGCTAAGAGAAAATGAAGAACACACTCAAAACTCTAGGGTTTTTCTCATTCATCAAATCTGAAAAATATGTTGTGTGAGGTTGGGTTTATATAATACCCAAGGCCTCATCTCAACCATTCATTACAAGATAATCCAAGGGCTCACAAGAGACCCCAAGTACTACTACAAAAAAACGGCTAGTATGCTCACATGTGAGCTGAAATTTTCATTCAAAAGATAAACTATAAAGCATAAAGGTTGATGTGGACATTAGACTCAATTCCCTCCTTTGATTGTTTAGGTAGTCTTCAAGGGTCTTGATTTGATCTTGGGAGGCTTGTGGGTCGGTCCATTGGAGACAATTACAAGAGATTATTTTGTCTCCTTACATCAAAAGCATAAAGTAAAAGTAATGAAAACGACATGTATGAAAAAGACATTAAACATAAGATAATGTGATTGTTTGTTGGGGACTTGTTGGGCCGGCTCCTAAGGGACCTCCTTGAGCTAGCTTTGTGAACCATGTGAGTCCTTTTATTGGAGGGTTAACTCACATGGGTGCACCCACTTTGACCACATTCAAAAATAGCATAATCTTGACTTTTTTTGTTGCTCTCCAACTTTGACTTCTACTCGACTTAGCTTGATCACTAGGGTTGGCTCGATTTGACCATGGAATTGACTTTACTTATCCCCTAGTGACCCCTTGACCCTTGGTCTAGGCTTGGGTTTGAGCCCATGGGTCCAACCCACGGCCCCCCTCGGCTTCACCCTTGGTTTCCTTGACCAATTTTGGTCCACCTAGCCTTGCTAGTTACCGCTTTGCTTATCGCAGGAGTTGCTCGTGCAATGCAATAGTTATGGAACCCATTTGCACCTTTGAAGAGAAATACAAGTTTTGTCAAAGGAAACCTCATGGTCAATGGATCAAGGAGGCATAGGTGGTAAACTTGGGTCCTAAATCACATTTCATCCCTAGGAGTCGATGCCTAGAAAAGCCCCTAAGGAAAGGAAAGGAAAGCAACAACCTAGGCCATGAACCATGAAGCTCATTTTGACATGTCGGTAGAGATTTTAACGTAACTCCCAAACTGCTCATCCAATTGAGGTGAAACCACTTGCATATGAAAGATAGCTCAAAGAGCTTTCATTTGACATATGGTTGGCTATCTAGTTCAAAGGGAGCTGAGAGTTATGGCCTCTACAAGTCAGGAGTCAGATTGTGAAACTTCAGTCCAAAGGAGGATTCGACATGTCTGTACTAAAAGCTCAATATATTGAGTTGTAGGCCATATTTTTGGATGATTCTTTTTGCATTGGAAAGCCAACTCAATTACCTTTCCAATGACATATCATGGGTTTTCTAATTCAACGTGAGTACGGAATGGTGAAGCCTAGAATTCACTGTCAGATTATGAAATCCGGTTTGGACTGTTTTGGAGTAATGAGCCATGAACTTGACCTACATCATTCTCCTTGGGTGAGCTCACCTTGGGGACCTTTGAGAAGCCTCCTAATCAGCCCAAGAGACCCATGAACCGTGGTTAGCTCAAGAGGGGGACCAAAAACATCATCTCATTCCACAAATCAAAATCAGCTCACATGTCATTGTCACTAGTAGTCCTTATTTTACTTTATGTCCTTTTCCACTTTATATTGTTGTTGTTTGTTAGCTTTAGGATCAGATTTTAGGACCATTTTGGCTGGTACAACTTGTGCTCCAAGGAGCTCATCAAAGCCCTTGGATTAAAGCAACAATTGTAGGGAGTTGATGTAGTCAAGGGTCGCTTTCTACCTTTATGCTTTAGGTTGCTTTATTTTCAGATTTGTAAGGTCTTTAGGACCAAGATTTTCGGCTGTATTGAGGGCCATTTAGGACCCTTAGATCAAGGTTAGATTGTAAGGCTAGGATGTAAAGACTTGGTCTATATAAACCAAGCTCTAACCCTTGTAATTTTCAGATTTGGATGAATATAAGGTTGAACCCTAAAAACTTGAGTGCTCTCATTTTTCTCATTACTTTGTGTGTGAGTTTAGTGAAGATTAGTTTAGTGGCTTTGTGCTTAAACTAATCAAACCCTAAATCTATTACTTTGTGTGTAGATTTAGTGACTATCCTTTATGTTTGTTCTTTCACAAAATTTCAGAAAAATATCCCACAAAAACATACACTTTGGCCGAGATTTTCTAGGGTTTGCAAGATCGATTTTTGTTCATCCTTTGAGTGAAACTTGACCCACTTAGTTTCACTCCACTTACTCTTGTGCTTGTTCGTTGGGTTTTGAACGTTGCTTCGACTTGCTGATGTTGTTGGCTTTGAGAGTGTTGGTGAATATATGAGTCGGGATTGCTGTTTCCCCGACCTTTGATGAGGTATTTTCCGCAACTTGTGAGTGTGCTCTTTGCTCAAGACAAAAGAAACAAAAATCAGAAAAATACAAACACAACACAAAAATACAAAGAAAAGAATGTGTGCACAAAGAAATAAAAGTTGTTGTTGTTTTACATGAGCGAGCACTTGAAATTTGTTACTATGTTGCGATGATGTGTAAGGCGACCGATATGCTGTTTTCGGTCCATTTTTCATGAGAGTTGGGTTCCGTATTGGTTGGACGAGCACTTGAGTAGTACGAGTGGTTTCTAGTGGCTTAGCTCCACGATTCCATAATCATTTGTTCCACCTTCTTGCCCTTTACCTCTCTATGGCCTTTACACCCTCATATCCTATGTAAGCCCTCATGTTTGTTTCGTTTTTGTGACATTATTGTGTACGGGAATGCGAGATTTGGTCCACATTAGATTGCGGGCGTGCTTCCACTAGTCGAGTAGGTGAGTGTCATCACATTTATCACCTTGTTCATCATTTGTGCTTGAGTGGAAACCGCGAGAGGTCCGTGATTTCATTGCTAGAGAGCCTTTGTTTAAGCCATGCTATTCATTCTGCGCCGTCTTTTAATTCTCATCCGTTAGCTTGCTATTTCCATACGTCCCATGCTGCTTCGGGATTGATTGCCATTTGCTCATGCTACTTGCGGTTTGGTGGTTGTTGGGAAGTTTTCCTTTGCTCGCTTTGTCCTCTATTTTCTGTCACGTTTGGTTGCTTGAGGACAAGCAACAGTTTGGTTTGGGGGAGTTGATGTCTCATATATTTACTTATATTTAGCCCCTGCTTCACGAACTTTACTTTGCGTTTTTCGTGCTTTTATTTGCGTTTCAGCTCCTATTTCGCTCCTTTTTGGCTCTGCTGCATTTTTGTGTTTATATTGCAGGTAAACGCGCATATTTGGAGGTTAGGACGCTATTCGGGAGGTTTCGTAAAGTTACGTGATGTTTCGAGTTGGTTTCGTTGCGTTTCGCTTGCGCACGAGCCTCGTCTTAGCGTTTGAAGGTGTTCCGGGACCTCGGGACTGAATTTGAAGCTCATATTCTCATTTTGGAACTCGTCCCTATGCCTTGGGACGACCTAGGCCTTGTCCCTACACCTTGGGACGAGATAGAAGCAAAAATAAGCTAAGGCAAGAAAGTGGAAAAACAAGCACCAAAACTGAATGTGGACCAAGAATGGTCAAGGTGATCAAGGAAGGAGAAGAAGTAGGCCGTGGGTTGGGTCCTTGGGCTCAAACCCAAGCCTAGGCCTTGGACCTAGGGGCCACTAAGAGCTAAGTCAAGTCAATTCTATGGTCAAATCTAGCCATACTTAGTGGTCAAAGGAAGTCAAAGGAAGGTCAAGTTGGAGAGCTACTAAAAAGTCAATGAATATGCTATTTTTGAATGTGGTCACTTTGGGTGCACCCATGTGAGTCAATCCTCCAATAAAAAGACTCACATGGCTCACAAAAGTTAGCTCAAGGAGGTCCCATGGAGCCGGCTTTAACAACCCCCCCATAACCATCACATTAGTTTATGCTTTAAGTCATTTTCATTCATGTCGCTTTCATTACTTTATGCTTTATGTTTTATTGAATGTAGACAATGTAATCCTTGAAATAACCCCCCCTTGGACCGTCCCACTTGATCCCCAAGTCTCCACTCATGGCCCTTGGATGCTCATCAAAATGTAAGGAGAGGATGGAACCACAAGTCATTGTCTACTTTATTGCTTTTGTAGTTTGTATTTTCCTTAGAAATTTTCAGCCAATGTAAGGCCTTTTGGCCGCTATTTTGTAGTGACTAGGGAGGCTCTTTGAGCCCTTAGATCATCTTTGAAATGTAAGGTCAAGATTAGAGTGTGGGTATTATATAAACCCTCACTCTCCCCTTTGTATTTTCAGATTTGATTGAATGAAAAACCCTAGAGTTTGAGTTGAGTTTTCTTCATTATTCTCTTAGCTTAGTGCTTGAGTTAGTGAATGATTAATTAGTGGCTTTGTGCTTAATTAATCAAAACCTAAATCTATTACTTTGTGTTTAGATTTAGTTCTATCTTTTATGTTTCCCTTTGTCTTACAAAAAATCAGAAAATTATCCCACAAAAATACTTCACTTGGCCGAGATTTTCAAGGGTATAACAAATCGATTTTAGTTAGTCTCTTGAGTGAAACTTAACCCATCAAGTTTCACTCCAGAATGCCACGGGATGGCTGTCCCGTGGCTTAGGGATGGAGTATATGTGTTGTCCCGGACGGGACAGCCTTCCCGGACCCCAGGGACGGGTGTGACTCTTCGTTGGCTTGAAATAATTCGTCTATTTGAAAGGCTTCTTGATCATATTTCGTCCCCATCTTTTTCCTGCATTTTCTAAACCCTTTAAACATTGTTCTCTAAAAATATTAGGTTTCATACTTTTATAATTTTGTAATTTCAATTCCCGACTCGGTTTATGTTCGTTTGATCATCTATTTCGGTTTTGTTGCTTGAATACTTCAATTTCTACTTGGAATTTCTTATTGGTATTTGTTATTCTCTTCTCCCTTTTGATTGTGATTTCAATTTATATTGTTTGTGATCATGTTTTCATCTATTTCAATTGCTTTGATTATCATTTCCGTCATGCGTGAGTAGTCTTTTCATCTAGGGAGAAAGGTGAAGCATGGGTTTTGGTCTTGGTTGTTTTTGATGATCTTGTTGAGTTAGGTTTTATCATGCTTTGTCTTTGCTTGATTGCTCTCGTTGATTCCTTGATCACGTTTTAGCGAGTATCTAGCACCCTTGAACTTAAGAACGAAAGCCTAGTTCTAGGGTAGGCGCGAGACTAAACATTAGGACCCTCGTTTGTAAGTTGCGAGAGCCCGCATTCGAGACCTAGAGGAGCTTAAGACCGAGAGGCCGAGCGTTATCCTTAGCATGTGCGATACCTACTCATTCCGATCACCATCCTTGGCCTTGACTTACCCATTGCCTAACCCGATTCCCTAGACCTTTTCCTAATCGTTTAAATCCCTTATTCTTTCGCTATAGCTTTAGTAACCTCAACTACTCGAACCGATTCAAAATAACCTTTTAATTTAAACATCTTAAACATATGGATCTAATGATTAACAAACTATTATGTTCATTAACATACAAAAATTTGGTCCTTTTAAGTTTTAATTCAATCGGTATTAAATCAAAACTCATACAAAATCATATGTAATAGTTTTAACATCTTAAAACATTGATAATTATGAATCAAACGGACCAAAACAAGCCAAAATTGGTCAAAAACACACGGCACATACATCAAAAATAATTCGGCCAAATCAAAATTGAGCCGTGACCTTTTGCAAATCGTTTTAAAATTATACAAAATCGATTTTTTATGAAAACCATATAAAAATTCATAAGCCCTAAGGCTTTGATACCCCTTGTAGGATTATATCGTTATATAGTCCATTAAAAACACAGGATTATAATGAAAACTTTATATGATTCATTGTCATAAATATAAATTGCATAACATAGATTAAGAATTAACCTTTTAAACCTTGTGATTTGGCCTAAGAACAATACGAAAAAGGATGGTATCTCCTAATTATAACACCCAAGATGAGTTGAGATATGCCCTTTAGATTGCTAGAGAAATTGGAGAAGAAAACTGATTTCTTTTCTCACAAGTTGTTGTGTTGTGTGCTATGATGAATAATGAAATTAGGTTAAATGAGATTTAGGGTGTGATTAGGTTAAGTAGAGAGGAAGAAACCTCTCCCTCACCCTACATATCACACGTCCAAAACATGGACCATGGGGTGGACTTTTCCACCTCAAAATCTTAAAAGCCCAATCTAATTAAAAGGTTTATCTAAACACATTTAATTAGTTTATTTAGCTTTTAATGTATAATATAATTATAATATCCATATATTATAATAAATCATATATATCCGTATATTTATAATTTGCTAATTAATTATAACTGTTTAAAATTAATTAGCCTACATTATACGTAATAATTAAATATAACCTTTTATATTCAATTTACGAATGATAGCTAATTCCTCTCATCTTAAATCATTTAATCATTATTAAATAATATTCATCATCATATATGACTGACCTCTTAGTCATATTTGACTAACCTTTTAGTCAACACCACTGACTAACCTTTTAGTCATTAAATAAGGCATCGATATGATTATTTTCTCAAATAATCACATCTCTCAAACACATCCTTTAGGTGTGACTCTTAGGGACCAGTTGATCACCGCCATCTGTATGACAATAACGTCAAACTTATCTAGCAAGCCAACCGTTATCGATAAACGTTAATCAACTGATTAAATACAAAAGTACCCTGTGTACCTTTAGAGGTTTATATATGTTATTGCACTAACTGTGGAGGACACTAGCTCCAACAATCTCCCAGTTGTCCGTACAAGTGTATGTGCGATAACCGAATCTCATATCCATAATAAATTTCTCCCACTCAATGTAAACCAATTTGCAAAGTCCGTATTCACAAGGTCGTAGTTCACAAGTGATCAGTATCAAGAGTGGTTTCCCCGACTAGAGAGTAACTTAACTGATAAACGAATCATTATTCGAGCATGGCCATGCATTTTCAGTTACAGCTCCTCGAGTGGCCCTGAGAAAAGTATTATAACTCGATAGAAGTTGGATATTTTCCTCAACTCGAACCCTGCAGATGTAAGCGCAGCATGAAATGACCCAGTGAAAATCTACTTGGCCTCCTGTTACGGTCGACCGTGAGATCAATTTCGAGATCAACTTCCAACCGGCAATGCCATGCCGGTTATTGCGGCCAACAATTTCGAGATCAAGCCGACCTTCATTAGCTTGATCGAGCGAAGTCAATTTGGGGGAAGCCCCGGGAAGGATCCTAACCTCCATGTGCAAAATTTTTGCGACTATTGCTCCACCATCAAGCAAGCCGGAGTCACACAAGACCAAATCCGAGAAATGCTGTTCCTGTTCTCACTTCGGGATAAAGCAAAGCTATGGCTCAATTCTTTGAACCGAGTAGCTCATGGTGTGACTGATTGGAGTACTCTCGCACTAGCCTTCTATCAAAAATACTTCCCACCGGAGAAGACGACAATGCTTATGAGTCAACTAACTAGCTTCCGCCAACGAGGTGATGAGTCCTTGTTCGAAGCATGGGAAAGGTACAAGGAGCTCCAACGCCAATGTCCTCACCATGGTCTTGACAAGTGGTTTCTAGTCATGCAATTCTACAATGGATTGTACAATGAGTCATGTCAAGTGCTTGACTCCGTGACGAATTGTAGGTTTGATAACATCGATGTAGAGGAGGCTTTTGACACCATTGAAGCCATGGCTATCCACGACGCGCAATATGGAAATGCTAGGAATGTCCCGAGAGCCGGTGGTAAGCATGACGTTGACGCGGTTGCATTACTTACGGCAAAGGTGGATGCAATGACCACTATGATGAGCCAAATGCAAGCTAGTTCCTCCCAAGCTCGGGGACAATCGGTCGCCGCTATGCACACTACTTATGAGCCATCGTGTGACTCATGTGGAGCGTCCGGTCACACTTTCGTGGAATGCTGAGGTATGAACTCTCCATCTCAATTACACCATGTGCATGCTTTTCAATAACAAAACAGCCCCTTCTCAAACTACTACAATGAAGGCTATAGGAATCATCTGAACCTTTCATATAAAAGCCAAAATGTTCTCAATCCACAATAGCCACCACAACAACAACAAAACAGCCCACAAAACTTCGTTCCCTACAACAACAATGCTCCCCGTCCCTACAATCCACCGGGTTTTGTTATACCACAATACCAAGCACCCGTTGTTCCTCTTCCCGCCTCCGATCCCATGGCCGAGATGAGGGCCATGATGTTCACAATGCAAAAGAATCAAGAGGCCATGATGGCCAAGATGGAGAAGGAGGCACAAGCTAAGGACGCTACAATACAATCCTTGGTTGCTCACAACAAGGCCATGGATACTCAATTGGCTCAACTTGCGTCTTCTAGCAACACGAGAGCACCCGGGGCCCTTTCATCTCAACCTAAGACGCCCCACGAGACCGCTAACGCTATCTCCTTGCGTAGTGGAACGAGCTACGATGGGCCCCCGATGCCCAAAGTCGATGTATCTCCCGTGAAGGTAAGTAAGGTAAATTCTAATGCTTCCACTAATGATTTGCGTGTTGAGATTGATGTTAGCACAGGTGGTAGTCACGTGCACAAGGGCGGACCAGCCGTGGGGCCCCACGTGGCCTAGGAGGCCGAGCAAGGTGGAGGTGGGGCAGCCGTGGAGAAGGAGAAGGAGAAAGCTAAGCCGGTAGAGCCACCGATCACAATCCGATTACCATTCCCGAGCCGAGTGGTAAAGCCTAAACTTGATGCTCAATTTGGTAAGTTTATGGAGGTTGTCAAGGACCTCAAGGTGACGGTTCCTTTCACTGATTTAGTCACTCATATTCCCGCCTATGCTAAGTTTCTCAAAGATATTCTCACCCGTAAACGATCTTTTAGCGTGGTCGAGACTGTGGCTTTTACTGCTGAATGCAGCGCACTTTTACAAAACCAGTCTCCTCATAAGTTAAAAGATCCGGGTAGCTTCTCGATTCCTTGCACCATTGGTACTGTTTCCATTGATAATGCGTTATGTGATTTAGGTGCAAGCGTGAGCGTCATGCCGTACTCGGTGTGCGAGAAGCTGAACATGGGGCCTTTAAAGGTCATAAATATCACTCTCCAGATGGCGGACCGTTCTTTAAAACGTCCTCTGGGCGTTCTAGAGGACGTCCCCGTCCGTGTTGGTAAGTTTTTCATCCCTATCGATTTCATAGTTCTTGACATGGCCGAGGACTCCTAAATTCATATTATTTTGGGTCGGCCCTTCTTGCACACTGCTGGTGCCGTAATTGATGTCAAGAACGGGAAATTGACATTGGATGTAGGAGGTGATACTATAACCTTTAACTTGTCTTGTGCCTTAAAGCGCCCCATGTTCGAGGAGTCTGCGTAACACCCGGTGTTGTCCGAGGTTATTCGGGCCGGGTTCCCCATTGAAGTGGTCCATGTGATGAGCTCAAGTGACATAGTGCTTAAAAGGATTATAAGTACTACTCATATCTGTAGGTACCGGGATTAACATGGAACCACTCGACGTCTTGCTAAGGGCGTAAAGTTAAAAAGATTAAGTACAAAAAACCTTTAAAAACTGTTTTGGAGCCGCCACTAAATTATGAGGGAAATTTAGAACCCGCCTCCGTGTCCTCATGCTCAAAGACACGTCTTAGAGTTCAAGGCACATCGACACCCATCCGTCTAAGGCTATTGTGAAACCAGATTCGGATTCGGGTGAGGGTACTTTTCTAAAGGATAAATCAAAATAATGTTTTTATGAAAGATCTTTTGGAAAAGCCTATCAAAAGATAGCCTCTACTAGACTTGAGAACAATGCAAAGGATGATACATGAGCCTAAGTAATTTGCTACGTACATGTGCGATATAAATGTAAAAGAATGCAAAAAGAGATTGTTTAAAACACTCAGTTAAGCATGCTTAACTTATTAACGAAAACAGTTCAGTTTAATGACGAATTCATTTTAAGTGATTTAGATGCAAGATGAGGATTTGCTAAATGCATACAATAAAATAAAGTTCAATTGTCCATTGATTTATTTTAAAGAGGTCAGTTGTTTATGCGACTTTGGAAAGGTGTTACGAATAGGGTGTGTATTCGAGGTGCATGGCCGCCTTATGAATAGCAGACTCGCGTACCAAAGTCGGGGTGAGCCTAATGTAGGCCCTTGCTAGTCTAAGAAGTAAAGAAAGCCTTAATCCTAGTTAGGATTAAGACATACCTGTCTCAAGTTAGGAAACCGGCAACGCTTCGCTTCAAAGGAGGAGAATTCAACACTAGGAAGATGAAGAATTCAAGGATGTTTATGCGTGAGGCTTTTGTGTGTGTATATGTGAATGTGCTAAAACCTAGGAAGAAAGGTTGAGAGGAGAGGTGTTTTCATGTGTGGAAAACCTATGTTGAAGGGTCGAGCAAAGGGTTGTATTTATAGTGGAATAGCCGAAGATATTTAGGAAAAACTGGGAAAATACCCGCTGAGCAAACAGCAAGAGGTCTTGCGATTTGCTAGGGTAATCGCAAGGGCTCTTGCGGCTTGCCCTATGAGCCGCAAGGCCTATTTCGGATACTCAGGCGGGCAAAGTCTCCAGATTTCGTATTTCCTTAATCCGATTTACAATATCTTCGAAATATCCTTTGCTATCTCTTTGCTTGTGCTCCAAGTAGACCATGTATGATCTTCTAGGGTTTATGTGGGTGAGTTCTTAGGCCTAGGGAAGCGGGCCAAGGATGGGACTAGGCTCGGTTCTGGGCCCGAGCCCTGAAATTGTAAAAAGGGTGTATTTTGTAGTGTTTTGTGAAATAGGACATTCCGTGAGACTATCCTAGGTGTTTGCCAGTCCTAAAATGTGGTTTTAATGACTGGGCCTAAATTGAGGGATTTAGGAGTATCAAATTGAACCTTGTTAAAATAAAAGGATCAATTAGACTAAGGTGTTTAAAAAGGGGTGTGCGCATGCCGATTAGGACCTGAACTTGAGACAAGCCAGACTCTAGACCTAAGGACACTAAGAGTGATGACCCATAAAGAAACCTCATTTGCATTTTAAAACATTTAACTCGAATTCGTCATAGTTAGAACCATTTAAGTTAACATAAAAGCATGCAATAAAAGTCCATTGTTACATCACTGAGTTTTTGGTGGGAGGTACGGATTTGGGTATCCACAGAGCCCCCAGTTTGACTGAGCTTAGGACTAAAGCAAAAGTCAAACTATACGACAACATCCGGACCGTTACTGGAGTGAAACTAGATGGGTTAAGTTTCACTCAAGGAGACAACAAAAATCGACTTGTGAAGCTCTTGAAAATCTCGGCCAAATTGAAGTATTTTTGTGTTGAATTTTTCTGAAATTTTGTAAAACAAGAAAACATAAATGGATAGTACTAAATCTAAACACAAAGTAATATATTTAGGTTTTAATTAGTTAAGCACTAAGCCACTAACTAATTACTCACTAAACTCAAGCACAAAGCTAAGAGAAAATGAAAGCACTCAATTTTTAGGGTTTATCCTTCAATCATTCAAATCTCCAAATTACATTGTTTGGAGGCTTGGCTTATATATGCCAAGGCTTCTAATCTTAACCACACATCTAAGCTTGATCTAAGGGCCATAAGGGCCTTACAATTCAGCCGAAAAATTTGGTCCTAAAGACCTTACAAATCTGAAAATAAAACAGACTATAACAACTAAAGTAGATAGTGACTTGTGACTACATCCTCTCCTTGCATTTAGGTTCAAATCCAAGGGTTGAGATCTTAATCTTGGAGAGCAAGGAGTGATGGTACAAAGGACTTAAAATTCAGATCACAAACTAAAGGAGACAAATACAATAAAGCATAAAGTGAGACAAAGACATCTGGAGATAGTGACATGAACAAAAGTTGATCTTCTCTTTTGAATTGTGGAATGAGCTGAATTCCTTGTCCCCTCTTGTGCTAGCCACGACTCATGTGAGCCTTAGGATGATTATGAGGCTCCCAAATGGTCCCCAAGGTGAGCTCACCCAAGGAGAATGATGTAGGTTAAGTTCATGGCTCATTACTCCAAAACCGAGTTCCTTGAGACTGAAGTGACTTGTAGGCTTCACCATTTCTCGCTCACGTTGAATTAGAAGGCCCATGATATGTCATTGGAAAGGTAATTGAGCTAGCTTTCCAATGCAAAAATAATCATCCAAATATATTGCCTAGAACTCAAGATATGCAACTTTTAGTACGGACATGTCGAATTTGCCTATGGACTGAGTTTTCACATTCTGACCCCTGACTTGTAGAGGTCATAACTCTCAGCTCCCTTTGAACCAGATATCCAACCATATGTCAAATGAAAGCTCTTTGAGTTAGCTTTGATATGCAAGTGGTTTCAACTCAATTGGATTAGCAGGTTGGGAGTTATGTTAAGATCTTTACCGACATGTCAAAATGAGCTTCATGGTTCATGGCCTAGGTTGTTGTTTTCCAAGTGTGGGCTGATTTCCTTTGTTCTTCTTCGCAAATTTCACTTGGTTTGACCCTAATGGTTACAAATTAAGCCATGGCCCGAGCCATAGGTCTCAAGTAAGCCCAAGCCTCAAATCGAGCAAAAATGAGCTTAACCATTTTTGTGCAGTTACAGTCTCGATATTATCAGCGGCGCGGAGTATGTGTCCGTGGGTGAGACTAGGACTCCGAAACGGGCTTATCCGGGGAGGGACAAACATGTTTAGGGACATGACGGTCCTTGCATACTTGTAAGGGCATGCCTGCCTGCTGAATACCTTTGCGTGCTATTGCTATTGCTTGGTCTCGTAAAAGAGCGCAGATGCTTGGTCTCGTAAAAGAGCGCGAATGCTTGGTGCTTCGTGCTAGCGCTTGTGTTGGTGCTTATCTCGTAATGAGTGCTAACGTCCGCCGGGAATTATCGTCCGAGGAAAAATGTTAATGCTTAGTGCTTATGTGTATACGCAAAGGTTGTGTATAGTGCTTGAAACTCGTTCAAGAGTGTGGCGGACTTTAGGTGACGCCTTAACTGAAGAAGCTTGCGTGTACGAAGAAAAATACTTAGGCTTGAATCAACGAGCCCAAGGGGGAGAGAAAACGTGGAATATAACACGCTTCAGAAATTGCCTTGTCGACTAGTGACTCTTCCGGGGAATCTCTTATCAACTGGCGACTTCAAGCTTGAACTCATTCGCACATGTCGCGGTTTCAAATCCGGAAAAATTCGAATCTGCGATTTGCTCTTCTAAAGATCTTATGACTTCGCTTGCTTCGGCCATGAAACGTGGTATCATTACGATTCCTTTGGGTTTACTTGATACTCATCTCTCGGACTCGGGATGTTTGGTGCTCGAGCTCATGTTTGGGTGTTTGAATGTTTCTATCTGTGTTCGGGTGTTTGAATGTTTGTATCTGTGTTCGGGTGTTTGATCTTTGGACTTATGTTTGGGTGTCTGATGCTTTGTGCACACGTGAAAGTATTATGCTTTTAGTGTGCATGCTTGTGTTCATAGCGGTTCTGGAGGTGTCGCTAAACCGTAGATGCGTGATTTCTTCAGGTGTCATGCGAAAAATTACCTTATTTTTCGTTGACGGAAACTTAGGGCGTGATTTGTTCTTCTTCAGGCGTCATTTCGCGAAAAATTACCTTATTTTTCGTTGACGGATGCTTGAGGGGTGCATGGTGTCGTTGACGGAAGCTTGAGGGGTGCATGGTGTTAGTTTCCAGTTTGACCGAGTTAGAGTGTATAATGATGGTCAGACTTGGTGATAAGGTTGTTCGAGTGAAAGTGTTTTTGAGTTACCCCCTCAAGTTTGACTAAGTTTGATATGAAACTGAGTCAAAGTGAAGAGCATGTGCTTGGTATAATTGTGTTGAGAGAAAGTGTTTTTGGATTACCCCCTCGAGTTTGACGAAGTTTTGCATAAAAACTGAGTCAAAGTGTGGTGATGGATGTGTATTAGGGGAAAAAGTTTTTGGATTACCCCCTCGAGTTTGGCTTAATTTGGTTGGAATTAAGGCAAAGTGGTGTTGGCTTTTGGTGTTGGCTTTCTTTGACGAAGCTTTTGTACAAACCTAAATCAAAGTCTTGTATATAATTAGGACCATGGTTTGGCGTAAAAGTACAGTCAAGATTGTGACTATGCTTTTAATTTTGCCCTCTTAGTTTGGTTAAGTTTTGGTGTAAAAATTAAGTTAAACTGGAAATGTTACTTCCGTTCTTGAATGAAATGATGTTTTTGGAGTGGGGTGTTGGTCGTGCCTTTTGCAAAGCTGCCTACGTATCCACGGTGTGTAGAATCAGACCAGCGTAGTTCGGTATTTCACGTTTAAGGGCATGCCGGCCCATGGGGTGTTTGAGCTGAATCGAATTGTGAATTTGACTCGCTTTTGCTTCTGGGGTGTTATTGTTATGAGGCTTGTTGCGTTTTAGGGATACCTTCGAGGTAGGGCATACTATCGAGGTAGGGTTTTTGCTTCGGCTCGTAAAATTTTTGGGACGTCCGTTGATACATGTCATTTATATAGCTTTTATGCCCCCGATATAGTTGCGTTTAGCTCGCATTCGCTCGATTTCATTATTGTTTTAGTAGCTATATGCTTATATTGCGATACTATCGTTCCTCGTGTGTATTTTGCAGGTTTTGGCGGTCCTGAGCTAAAACCTGAGGTTATTGGAGCATTATCGAGTATCGTGACGTCAAGACGAAGCCCGAGAGTTGATTCGGAGTCAATACGATGATTTGTGAAGTCAAACCTATAGGTTCAGAGCAAACCTATTGGTTCCGGATAGTTGAATCAAGGCTTAAAGTTACTGGAAATTGCAGGATGCCTTAGAACCGCTCGGTTCATGCCCGAACCGATCGGTTCCCACCCTGAACCGATCGGTTCACCCCCCGAACCGCTCGGTTCTGCTGCTTTTTTTATCCGGATTTTCGTGGCCTATAAATAGAAGTCGAGTTAGGGTTTTAGAGCTATGCTTTTCATTATTTTTCAGCCTTAGAATTAGAATAGCTTTCTCTCCTTTAAAACTCTCATAAAACTCTTAGTTTAGCTTTGATTACACTTGCAAGATTCGATCTTTTACGTTGCAATTCAAGATTACTCCAGGTTTAATTCATTTGTTCTTGTTTTATCTCATCATGTTTTATTATTTCAATTGCTTTGCTTTTACCCTTCCCATGTCTAGCTAATCCTTCAATTAGGGTTTAGGGTGATTGTGAATTGATTCAGAACATGTTTTAATTGCTTTTATCGATTGAATTTGTGCAAGTTGATTTCTTCCTGCGCGTTTTATAATCAATTGAATTTAGGGACGCCTTTATTGAATTGAATTTAGGTTGTTTCAGTTTAAGATCGAAAGCCTTATTTAAACTAGACTCACGCGTAATTGATAAGTTGAATTTAGTACGTAGCGAGAGCCCGCTAAATTTGCTTAAGGTTGAAATTGACTCGAGAGAGCGTTTTCCTAAACCTAATCACTTGCATGACTTCAATTGATTGATTTATCCTTATGAGTTGAGTTCCTGAATCGATGTCGCATGATCCCAATGCCCTAATCTTCCTCTCATACTCTTTTTATATCTCTTTGCTTGTCATTCTTAGTTTAGACCTTCAAACACCCTCTTTCACACTCTTTGAGACCGACCTAGATTAGCTGAGCATCCTTTTGACTACTCCTTCTCCCTGTGGATTCGACCCTGCTTACCACTAGCTTCTGTTAGTAGTTTGTCTAGGTTTATTTTGATTAGGCGTGACGACTTTAGCCTCATCAATTTTGGCGCCGTTGCCGGGGAGACGGTTAGCTAGTTAGTGTTTTGCTTAGTAGTTGCTAGGTTTTTCTCTCTTGTCTCAAGGAACCTAGTTCCTTGAGATCGTTTCTCATCGTTCCTTGTCTTCCTCGCTCCCCTATGCAGCCTGAGTCTGTTGCTGCTATTGACCTTGCCCCTCCGTCTCACTCTACTGGAGACACTTTGGAGGTTGTTTCTTCTGCTTTGTCTTGTGCAGGTCCTACGCAGGTTGGCTACGATCCTGGTTTGGGGGAACGGAAGGCTACAAAGGCGGATGTCTATGCTCCTAGTGATGGAGGTGGAGGCCAATGGTATGCGGTGCCCAGTGCCCGCAGTTGTTATGGCGAGCCATTTCGCGATGAAGTCCCCTGCGTGATGGACTATGCTGCTCTTCCTCGAGGTGGTCGAGTTTTATGGCGAACAGATGCTATTTCGCCAAGTGAAAGTGTTGCTAGTGGCCAACAACCTTGGCCTAATTGGACGTGATTTGAGCTTTGACGACGGTCGTGCGGGACCATTATAAACCAGCGCTATCCGGGAGGCAACCCGATGACATTTTGTAATTTGTTGTACTTTACTTTGGTTTGTTTGCTTTTGATGACATTTTAGACTTTTGTTGAGCGCGTGAGGATGAGGGATTTATTATTGATGTAGCATGCAGGTACTTATGGACTCTTGTCCTTAGTATTTTTGAGACCGGCCTCGAAGAAGGCCTTGGCCCTTGGCCGACCCCCCCTCCTACTGATTCGGCCCTCACCTCTTCTCGCGTGCTACTCCGAGGCACTACATAGCTGGACTGATTTGGATGCAAATTTGTGGATCATAAGCCGCACTCCATGCTTCGCTTCGGTTTGGGGGAGCTCCGACTTGATAATGTGAGCTTTCTTCACTCCTTTTCCCTCGTTTCCTCGCTTTAATTTTCCTACTCCCGTCTTTTGTTTGTCCTTCTTTGCTTGTGGTTGTGCTGTTTTCCATATTGAGGACAATGTGTGATTCTGGTTTGGGGGAGGAAAGCTCTTTCGCGCTTGTCTTTTGCATTTTTCTTGTTTGTGTAGAAAAAACCCTTAAAAATTTTGAAAATTCTAACCTTATTTTGGATTGCATTGCCAAGTTTGGAGAATTGATTAGTGTCCTTATTTTGATCTTTGGCATCTCCGAGTTGAAAATCCATCGTCGTAGCTTGCACTATATGTTTGTTTCCTAGAAATAGATTGCGAGCCTCAAACGCTAGCCCACTCATTTGCTTAATTCTTATCGCTTTTCGTTCTTTTACTTTCGATATTGGTATTCTTGCGAGGCATTGGTTTGTGGAATGTTTGGAAAGTTGGCTTTGGAATGAAATGGATGGATGCTAATAATGTTGGAGCAATACTTCGATGCTCTCGGAGGGGACTCATTGAATTGAGTAACCACAATGGCCATGAATTTGGCTGTGACCGAGAGTATGAGCAATGACGTAACCCTTAAGGAAATATGTGTACCCGAGCACGATCTTTACCGAGTGAATGTCAAGCTAAACGGTATAACATACGAGGGATGCTCCACATTTGAATAAAAAAAATAGAAAGAAAAGAAAAGAAACAAAATGGAATGATGTGGAAAGTAAGGTGGAATGGAAAGTGGTATGCTTGGTTGGCCTTGCTTGAATCCAATTATCGTAAGTTTAATTTTTGCGAAAGCGTGAGTGGAGTGAAACCTATGGGGTTTGATTTCACTCAAGGAGACAAGTAAAATCGATTTGTGATGCTCTTAAAAATCTCGGCCAAAGTGTGTTTTTTTTGTGTGAATTTTTCTGATTTTTTGTAAGACAAAGGGAAACATACAAGATAGAACTAAATCTAAACACAAAGTAATAGATTTAGGTTTTGATTAATTAAGCACAAAGCCACTAATTAATCATTCACTAACTCAAGCACTAAGCTAAGAGAATAATGAAGAAAACTCAACTCAAACTCTAGGGTTTTTCATTCAATCAAATCTGAAAATATAATGTGGAGAGTGAGGGTTTATATAGCACCCACACTCTAATCTTGGCCTTACATTTTAAAGAAGATCTAAGGGCTACAAACAACCCACAAAAGTTACAATGTAACGGCTCAAAGGAGCCCAATTTTCTGAAAATTTGAAGAGAAACAAACAAAAACATAAAGCATAAAGCATAAAAGGTAGATAGTGACATGTGTTGAAAGGGACTTATTGAGGAACACATGTGATGCCTCTCTTGATCATTTTCGGCTGACTTGGGCTTGTTTCCCACTTGATTTTTGCTCTTGATGATTTAATTGACTTGTGGTTGACCCTTGGACCTAAGATTGGAAGCGGGCCCTAGGTCAATGGATCGCAAACTGGAGTGAAACTTAGTGGATCAAGTTTCACTCAAAGGATGAACAAAATCGATCTCAAACCCCTTGAAAAATAAACGGCCGAATGTGGTGTTTTGTGTTGTATTTTTTCTGATTTTTGTTGTTAAATGCAAGAACATAAAGATAGTATCTAAATCTACACACAAAGTAATAGATTTAGGGTTTGATTAGTTTAAGCACAAAGCCACTAAACTAATCTCTCACAAATCTCAAACACAAAGTAAAGAGATAAATGAAGAACACTCAATATGAAACTAGGGTTTCTTTTTCATTCAAAACAAATCTGAAAATTTTGATGTGAGAATGAGGGTTTATATATTACCCTCATTCTAATCTTGACCATCCATCACAAGCTAATCTAAGGGCTACATTCAACCCACAATTACATCAATATACTTGCTTACTAAGGCTCACATGAGCTGAAATTTTGAAGAGATAACAACAAATACTTAAAGTAAAAAGCATAAAGCAATAAAGGTAGATAGTGACATGTGTTGATAGGGACTTATTGAGGAACACATGTGAACCCTCATTTGATTGTTTTTTTCGGCTGACTTGGGTATTGCTCCCACTTGATTTTCTCTTGTTGACTTAGTTGACTTGAGGTTGACCTTTGGACCTAAGGTTGGAAGCGGGCCCAAGGTCAAAGGATCGTGAACTTTCAACTCCCGTTGCAATCTCCCCGGGTTGAAAAGGATTTGCCCTCAAATCCTCGACTTCCTCCTCCTCCAAGTCTTCATGGTATGGGCTAAGGTCTCCCACGTTGAACGTGCCATGGACTCCGTACTCCCCCGGGAGATCAACTTTGTAGCGTTGGGTCCAATTTTCTCGAGTATCTCGAAGGGTCCCTCGGCCCTAGGCATGAGTTTGTTCTTTCTTTTATCCGGGAACCTTTCCTTCCTCAAGTGTAGCCACACCAAATCTCCCGCTTCAAATTCCCTTGGATTTTTTCGGCCCTTGGATTTAGCCTTGTAAGCTTCGTTCGACTTCTCGATTTGCTTCTTGACTTGGTTGTGGATACTCATCATGAACTCAACCCGCTTCTTGGCATCGTAACTCATCTCCTTGCTCTTGACGGGGGCTAGATCCGTGGGCATGAGAGGATTAGTCCCATAGACCACTTCAAATGGTGAACTTCCCGTGCTAGAAGAAGGGGCACGGTTGAAGGCAAACTCGGCGTGGGCGAGTTTGAGATCCCAATCTTTCAAGGACCTAGAAACGATGCTCCTAAGGATCCTCCCCAAGGTTTTATTAGTGACCTCGGTTTGACCATCCGTTTGAGGATGATGACTTGTGCTAAACAATAGCCTCGTTTTTAGCAACTTCCACAAGGTCTTCCAAAAGTGGCTCATGAACTTGGTGTCTCGATCGGATACAATGGTTTTCGGGACTCCATGCAACTTGACCACTTCTTTGAAATACAATTCGGCCACACTCATGGCATCCTCGGTTTTCTTGCACGCAATGAAATGAGCCATCTTGCTAAATCGATCTACCACAACCATGATGGAATCCTTACCTCGTTGAGTCCTTGGCAAAGCGACGATGAAATCCATGCTAACATCCTCCCATGGCCGATTTGGGACGGGTAAAGGAGTGTAGGGTCCCGTTTGAAAGAAGGACTTGGATTGTTGGCAAGAAGCACATCTCTTGATCACATCTTGGACATCTCCAAGCATCTTGGGCCAATGGAATTGGTCTTGGAGGATGTCATAAGTCTTTTGAATTCCGAAATGCCCGGCTAAACCATTAGAATGAACCTCCCTCACTAGGAGATTTCGATAAGGGCTCTTAGGTATACATAGCCGATTCCCATAGAACAAGAACCCCTCTTGAAGTGTGTACTTGCTTCCTACCTTACCTTGCCCTTCACGTATGGAATTCCACTCATCCTTGAAGTCGGGATCCTCCACATAGAGCTCTTTCATGAATTCAAACCCCAACACTCTTTGCTCCATGTAACTTAACATGGTGTGCCTCCGAGATAGTGCATCGGCCACCACGTTATTTTTTCCTTCAATGAACTTGCTTGAGAAAGAAAAAGATTGAAGAAATTCTACCCACTTGGCATGCCTATGATTCAACTTGTGTTGTCCATTGATGTATTTGAGAGCCTCATGATCGGAATGAAGAACAAATGGCTTGGGCTTGAGGTAATGGCTCCAATGAGCGAGAGCCCGAACGATGGCATAGAATTCTTTGTCGTAGGTGGAATAATTGAGCTTGGCACCATTCAACTTCTCACTAAAGTAAGCAATTGGCTTGTGTTCTTGTAATAGAACGGCCCCAATTCCAACTCCACTAGCATCACATTCGACTTCAAAAAGCTTATTGAAATCCGGTGGTGTAAGAATAGGTGAGTCACACAACAACTTCTTGATTTTATTGAAGGAATTTTCGGCCCCCTCATTCCACTTGAACTCTCCTTTCTTCATACACTCGGTGATGGGTGCCATGACGGTGCTAAAATCCTTGATAAATCGTCGATAAAAAGAAGCCAAGCCATGAAAGCTCCTCACCTCGGTTATGTTCTTCGGAATTGGCCATGATTTGATAGCCTCCACTTTCTCTTGATCCACTAGTATACCACGGCTAGATATAATATAGCCCAAGAATTGGACTTCGCTTTGCATGAAAGAACACTTCTCTAACTTGCCATACAACTTGTGATCTCTAAGTGTCTCAAACAACACTCGCAAATGATGTAGGTGAGCTTCCTTGGAAGGGCTATACACTAAGATATCGTCAAAGTAGACCACAATGAATCTTCCCAAGTAAGGTCTCAAAACCTCGGTCATCAATCTCATGAAGGTGCTAGGAGCATTGGATAGTCCAAAAGGCATGACTAACCATTCATATAACCCATGCTTCATTTTAAAAGCCGTCTTCCATTCATCACCCTCTTTGATTCTCACTTGATGGTAACCTTGTCGTAGATCAATCTTGGAAAACAATCGAGCTCCACTAAGCTCATCAAGAATGTCATCAAGCCTAGGTATAGGAAACCTATACTTGACCGTAATATTATTAATAGCTCGACTATCCGTACACATTCTCCAAGTTCCATCCTTCTTAGGTACCAAGAGTGTAGGCACGGCACAAGGACTAAGAGATTCTCTTACAAACCCCTTTTCCATGAGTTCCCCAATTTGTTGTTGAAGTTCTTGTGTAGCCTTAGGATCACTTCGATATGCGGCCTTATTAGGTAGTGTAGCTCCTTAACAAGATCAATTTGATGCTCAATGCCCCTAATAGGGGGTAGGCCGTGTGGTAGCTCAAGGGGAAACACATCCTTGTAGAGTTCTAAGAGCTCTTGAACTTCACATGGAATCGATTTTTCACTTTCCTTAGGAGTTTCTTTGGCAATGAGGGCATAAACAACCATTCCCTTGCTAAGCTCTTGTTTCATCTCTTGTTCTCCAACCAATAGGACTCCCTCAAGAGGCTTGGTCATGGCATGGCTAGCTCGGCCACCCATATGTGGGGGTAAGGGTGTGAGCTTGATCCTCTTGTCTCCAAACATGAAAGTGTAAGTGTTGTCCCTTCCCTCATGAGTCGCATTCCGATCAAATTCCCAAGGTCTCCCCAATAAGAGGTGACAAGCATCCATAGGAATCACATCACACCACACTTCATCCATATAGTCTCTTCCCATGGAAAAAGAAACCAAACATCTCCTATCAACCAAAATTTCGGCCTCTCTATTCAACCACCTCAACTTGTAAGGGTTTGGGTGTTTTTGTGTGGGTAAGGCAAGTTTATCGATGAGAGTTTTTGAAGCAACATTAACACAACTCCCTCCATCAATAATTAGGTTACAAACCCTCTTCCCAATGGTACATTTAGACCTAAAAATCTGATTTTTTTGACTTTCTTCCAAGGAATGGGGTTGGGTATGCATAACCCTCCAAGTTACAAGACCAAGTTTTGACCCAATTCCTCCATTCATTCGGCTCAATTTAGACTCAATTTCCTTTCTCAATTTCTCCATAGAGTCATCCATAGTTCCCTCAAGAGTAGTATCACAAGAAAGAGGTATACTCATTGAGAAATCAAACACAAGAAAATCTGAAAATTTCGAATACCTTGATATACTCCTTTGGACCGAATGAACTTAGCACAAAGGTGGGGTCTTGTGCTCTTCAAACCAAAGCTTTGATGACCAATTTGTAGTGAAACTTAGTGGATCAAGTTTCACTCAAAGGATGAACAAAATCGATCTCAAACCCCTTGAAAAATAAACGGCCGAATGTGGTGTTTTGTGTTGTATTTTTTCTGATTTTTGTTGTTAAATGCAAGAACATAAAGATAGTATCTAAATCTACACACAAAGTAATAGATTTAGGGTTTGATTAGTTTAAGCACAAAGCCACTAAACTAATCTCTCACAAATCTCAAACACAAAGTAAAGAGATAAATGAAGAACACTCAATATGAAACTAGGGTTTCTTTTTCATTCAAAACAAATCTGAAAATTTTGATGTGAGAATGAGGGTTTATATATTACCCTCATTCTAATCTTGACCATCCATCACAAGCTAATCTAAGGGCTACATTCAACCCACAATTACATCAATATACTCGGTTTTCTAAGGCTCACATGAGCTGAAATTTTGAAGAGATAACAACAAATACTTAAAGTAAAAAGCATAAAGCAATAAAGGTAGATAGTGACATGTGTTGATAGGGACTTATTGAGGAACACATGTGAACCCTCATTTGATTGTTTTTTTCGGCTGACTTGGGTATTGCTCCCACTTGATTTTCTCTTGTTGACTTAGTTGACTTGAGGTTGACCTTTGGACCTAAGGTTGGAAGCGGGCCCAAGGTCAAAGGATCGTGAACTTTCAACTCCCGTTGCACAAACTCTCAACTCCCGTTGCAATATCCCCGGGTTGAAAAGGATTTGCCCTCAAATCCTCTCCTTCTTCATCCTCCAAGTCTTCATGATACGGACTAAGGTCTCCCACATTAAACGTGCCATGGACTCCGTATTCCCCCAGTAGATCAACTTTGTAAGCATTCGGTCCGATTTTCTCAAGTATCTCGAAGGGACCCTCGGCCCTAGGCATGAGCTTGTTCTTTCTCTTGTCCGGGAATCTTTCTTTTCTCAAGTATAACCATACCAAATCTCCCGGCTCGAATTCCCTTGGGGCCTTACGGTTCTTTGACTTAGCCTTGTAGGCTTCGTTTGACTTCTCGATTTGCTTCTTGACTTGGTTGTGGATGCTCATCATGAACTCAACCCGTTTCTTGGCGTCGTAGCTCATTTCCTTGCTCTTGATGGGGGCTAGATCCGTGGGCATGAGGGGATTAGTCCCATAGACCACCTCAAACGGTGAATTTCCCGTGCTAGACGATGGGGCACAATTAAAAGCAAACTCGGCATGGGCAAGCTTGAGATTCCAATCTTTCAAGGACTAGGAAACGATGCATCTAAGGATCCTTCCCAAAGTCTTGTTAGTGACCTCGGTTTGGCCATCCGTTTGAGGGTGGTGGCTTGTGCTAAACAAGAGCCTCGTTTTCAACAACTTCCACAAGGTTTTCCAAAAGTGGCTCATGAACTTGGAGTCTTGATCGGATACAATGGTCTTGGGAACTCCGTGTAGTTTGACCACTTCCTTGAAGTAGAGTTCGGCTACTCCCATGGCGTCCTCGGTTTTCTTACACGCAATGAAATGAGCCATCTTGCTAAATCGATCCACCACAACCATGATAGAGTCCTTACCCCGTTGGGTTCTTGGCAAGGCAACGATGAAATCCATGCTAACATCCTCCCATGGCCGATTAGGGACGGGTAGAGGAGTGTAGGGTCCCGTTTGAAAGAAGGACTTGGATTGTTGGCACAAAGCGCATCTCTTGATCACATCTTGGACATCTCCAAGCATCTTGGGCCAATAGAATTGATCTTGGAGGATGTCGTAAGTCTTTTGAATCCCAAAATGCCCGGCTAAACCATTAGAATGAACCTCCCGTACTAGGAGATTTCGATAGGATCCCTTGGGAATGCACAACCGATTCCCCAAGAATAGGAACCCTTCTTGAAGTGTGTACTTGCCTCCTAGTTTGCCTTGCCCATCACGTAAGAGGCTCCATTCATCCTTGAAGACGGGATCCTCCACATAAAGCTCTTTCATGAACTCAAAACCCAACACTCTTTGCTCCATGTAGCTTAGCATGGTGTGCCTCCGAGACAAAGCGTCGGCTACCACATTATTCTTCCCTTCAATGAACTTGCTTGAGAAAGAGAACGATTGAAGAAACTCTACCCATTTGGCGTGCCTATGATTAAATTTGTGTTGTCCGTTGATGTATGGAGTGAAACTTATGAGGATAAGAATCACTCAAAGGATGAACACAAATCGATCTTGAAACTCTCTTGAAAATCTCGGCCAAGACACTCTTTTTGTGATAAATTTTTCTGAAATTTGTATGAACAAGGAAAATAAAAAGGATAGTGACTAATTCTAAGCACTTAGCAAGAGAATTAGGTTGTGATTAGCTTAAGCACAAAGCCACTAAACTAATCTCTCACAAATCTCACTCACAAAGCAATGAGAAATGATGAACACTCAAGAAAACAACTAGGGTTTTTAATCATTAATCCAAATCTGAAAAATGTGAGGCAAGGATGAGGGTTTATATATTACCCTCATCTAATCTTGACCCTCCATTACAACAGGATCTAAGGGCTACAATCAATCCCCAAATACATCAAAATACTCGGTCAAATAAGCTCACATGAGCTGAAAATTTTGAACAAATAACAACAAATACATAAAGTAAAAAGCATAAAGTAATAAAGGTAGATAGCGACTTGAATGAAAAAGACATAAAGTAAAACAATGTGGTGGCTTGGGACTTTCATTGAAGCCGGCTCCTTGAGGACCTCCTTGAGCTAGCTTGTTGAACCATGTGAGCCCATTTATTGGAGGGTGACTCACATGGGTGTGCCTTGATTAACCACATTCAAAAATAGCTTGATCTTTGACCTTTTGTAGCTCTCCAACTTTGACTTCTCCTTGACTTAGCTTGATCACTAGGGTTGGCTCGAGTTGACCATAGAATTGACTTTAGTTGACCCTTAGTGATCCCTTAGACCGAGCCCTAGGCTTGGGTTTGAGCCCATGGCCCTAACCCATGGTCTCCCAACTCTTCTCCCTTGACTTCCTTGACCAATTTTGGTCCAATCTCCTCTCCTTGGAAAGGACTTGTCCTCAAGTCCTTGGAGATCCTCTTGCTTCCTCCCTTGCTCGACTTCATGCTTGATTCTCGGCTCAATCTTTGCTCGGTCTTGGCTTTCACGGTCTTGGTCTTCCATGGGCACCACTTAGCTATAGTTTGTAGCAATGGTTGAACCCCTTTGCCTTGGCTCAAGAATGGGTCACATTTTCATCCTTGGTCACGGTTTCTTTGACCACGCATTCTTCCTCGAGCATTTCTTTGAGCCCTCGACTCATGACCATGCCATCCATCCATTCTTGCTCATGTTCGAGCCCATCAATGATTCTCCACCTTAAAGACCCGCTTGATCTTTCCTTGCCATCGATTTTGTTCTTTCATTGACCACATTCTCAATGTAGTCGGTTGTTTCCTTGTTGATTGATGCTTCACCTTCATGAGGCTCCTCTCCTAGAGTCCTCCTTACCATGCTAGAGCTTCCTCACATTTCAAGTTTACCTTTGCCTCTTGCTCTACTTCACTCGGCTCAAGGCCCTTCATCTTCTCAAGCTCACTCAATTCGGCCTTGACTTCATCTCCTTGCTAGGTTTCGGCTCAAGGAAGGATTCAAATAGGCACGCATTGGATTTACAACCCATCATTGGTGGTAGGGTGCTAAGACAATGAGCTTTTCACCATACTTGAATGAGTAGGTGTTGTCTCTTCCATGATGGGAAGAATTCTTTTCAAATTCCCAAGGCCTACCAAGCAACACATGGCAAGCATCCATGTCCAACACTTCACACACAACTTCATCTTTATAGTCTTGACCAATTGAGAACGAGACTTGGCATTGCTTGTCAACTTTGACCTCGGCTCCTTGATTGAGCCACCTTAGCTTGTATGGGTGAGGATGCTTCAAAGTAGGCAAGGCAAGCTTATCAATGAGGGTCTTGGAAGCAACATTAACACAACTTCCCCCATCGATAATCAAGTTACACACTCTCCCCATGATGGTACATTTGGACCGAAATATTTGATGCCTTTGGTCCATATTCTCGTTTGATTCTTGGGTGTGCATCACTCGCCAAGTGACCAAGCTCAATCCCGAGTCCGGGGGAACAATGGTCTCGGCCACTTTCACTTCCTCAACTTCCTCTTTTCTTTCTTCCTCACAAACCAACACTTCATCGTCTCCCCAATGCACAACCTCACTTGTGTTCAAGGTCCTCTTGCTAGGGCACTCCTTAGCAAAGTGACCATACCCTTGACATTGGTAACACTTCTTGAGGGGGATGGTTCTCTTAGGGCCATAGTCGATTCCCTTTCCCTTGTCAACACTTGATGGCTTAATGGTAGGGCTAGGTTCAACAATTTTGATCCCCCCTTGGCTCGACATGGGGTTGGACTTGGGGGTGCTCTTAGCCGGCTCTCCTCTCCCCTTTTCTAGCCTCTCCACACGTGTAGCCATGGTAACCGCCTCATCGAATGACCACAAGTTTTGCATTTTGACTCGATTGGCTATCCTAGGGTTTAGGCCCTCAACAAACCTTGCAATTTTTTGTTCGGGTTTCTCATTCATTTCACATTGGAGGGTGAGTTGCTCAAAGTCCCTAAGATAGGTTTCAATGGGGTGTGACTCTTGTTTTAGTTGGGCTAGTTTGAGGAACATGTCTTGAGTGTAGTCTTTGGGAACAAACTTGTCTTTGAGTTTCTTTTTGAGTTTGAGCCATGACTTGATGGGTTCCTTACCCTCTCGGTTTCTTTGATTCTTAAGGTTCTCATACCAAAGGGAGGCATAACCCTTGAATTTCATGATGGCCACTTTGAAACACTTCCTATCGGAGTACTCCTTGAATTCAAAGATTCTCTCAACCGATCTAAGCCAATCTAGGAGATCCTCGGGGTTCAAGCTACCATAAAAATCGGGTATGTCCACCTTAATGTCTCGGTCATGGTCTCTAGGGTGGGCCTCAAGGGACTCTTCCGAATCCGAAAATTGATCTTCCATGTGAGGAGGAACTTGTCCTCTCCCACGGCCCCCATACCCCATTCCACGGCCCCTTCCTCTTCCCCCTTCACCCCTTCTTGGTTCATTCATGTTTTGTTCCAAGAGTGTGTTAATAGCATTCATCATCAAAGTGCAATTACCGGTGAGTTGAGTCAATTTCTCTTCTAAATCGGAAAGTCTTTTACCTTCCCCTCTATCCCCATCCATTTTGTGAAAGTTTTGTGAGATCTTTTGTGGAAATTTTGTGGAAAATGAACAAGGAAAACAAAGAAAGAAAACGAAAAAATGAAGAGGAAAAACAAACCCTAAAGTTTCGGCCAATCACAAGAACAAACCCAATCAATACTAACACAAGTGTAGATCTTTAACCATTTTTTGTAAGATTTTGTGGAAAATAAAACAAGGAAATGAAGGAAAGGAGAAAACGAAAATCAAAGAGGAAAAAACTCAAACAAAATCGACCCTAACTTAGATGAACCGAAAAAATAAAAGATGAAAATGAAAATCAAGAACAAACCTAGGCTTTGATAACCAATTTGGAGTGAAACTTATGAGGATAAGAATCACTCAAAGGATGAACACAAATCGATCTTGAAACTCTCTTGAAAATCTCGGCCAAGACACTCTTTTTGTGATAAATTTTTCTGAAATTTGTATGAACAAGGAAAATAAAAAGGATAGTGACTAATTCTAAGCACTTAGCAAGAGAATTAGGTTGTGATTAGCTTAAGCACAAAGCCACTAAACTAATCTCTCACAAATCTCACTCACAAAGCAATGAGAAATGATGAACACTCAAGAAAACAACTAGGGTTTTTAATCATTAATCCAAATCTGAAAAATGTGAGGCAAGGATGAGGGTTTATATATTACCCTCATCTAATCTTGACCCTCCATTACAACAGGATCTAAGGGCTACAATCAATCCCCAAATACATCAAAATACTCGGTCAAATAAGCTCACATGAGCTGAAAATTTTGAACAAATAACAACAAATACATAAAGTAAAAAGCATAAAGTAATAAAGGTAGATAGCGACTTGAATGAAAAAGACATAAAGTAAAACAATGTGGTGGCTTGGGACTTTCATTGAAGCCGGCTCCTTGAGGACCTCCTTGAGCTAGCTTGTTGAACCATGTGAGCCCATTTATTGGAGGGTGACTCACATGGGTGTGCCTTGATTAACCACATTCAAAAATAGCTTGATCTTTGACCTTTTGTAGCTCTCCAACTTTGACTTCTCCTTGACTTAGCTTGATCACTAGGGTTGGCTCGAGTTGACCATAGAATTGACTTTAGTTGACCCTTAGTGATCCCTTAGACCGAGCCCTAGGCTTGGGTTTGAGCCCATGGCCCTAACCCATGGTCTCCCAACTCTTCTCCCTTGACTTCCTTGACCAATTTTGGTCCAATGTACTTGAGAGCCTCATGATCCGAATGTAGCACGAATGGTTTGGGCTTGAGATAATGACTCCAATGAGCGAGAGCTCGAACGATGGCATAGAATTCTTTGTCGTAGGTGGAATAATTGAGCTTGGCACCATTCAATTTCTCACTAAAGTAAGCAATTGGTTTGTGTTCTTGCAAGAGAACGGCCCCAATTCCAACTCCACTAGCGTCACATTCGACCTCAAAAAGCTTGTTGAAATCCGGTGGTGTAAGAATAGGTGAATCACACAACAACTCTTTGATTTTCTTGAAAGAATTCTCGGCCCCCTCATTCCACTTGAACTCTCCTTTCTTCATACACTCGGTGATGGGTGCCATGACGGTGCTAAAATCCTTGATAAATCATCGATAAAAAGAAGCCAAGCCATGAAAACTCCTCACCTCGGTTATGTTCTTCGGAATTGGCCATGATTTGATAGCCTCCACTTTCTCTTGGTCCACTAGTATACCTCGGCTAGAGATGATATAGCCCAAGAATTGGACTTCGCTTTGCATGAAGGAACATTTCTCTAGCTTGCCATACAACTTGTGGTCTCTAAGTGTCTCAAACAACACTTGCAAGTGATGTAGATGAGCTTCCTTGGAAGGGCTATACACCAAGATATCGTCAAAGTAAACCACAATGAATCTCCCCAAGTAAGGTCTCAAAACCTCGGTCATCAATCTCATGAAGGTGCTAGGAGCATTGTATAGCCCAAAAGGCATGACTAACCATTCATACAACCCATGCTTTGTTTTAAAAGCCGTCTTCCATTCATCACCCTCTTTGATTCTCACTTGATGGTATCCTTGTCGTAGATCAATCTTGGAAAACAATCGAGCCCCACTAAGCTCATCAAGGATGTCATCAAGTCTAGGTATAGGAAACCTATACTTGACCGTAATGTTGTTGATAGCTCGACTATCCGTACACATTCTCCAAGTTCCATCCTTCTTAGGTACTAGGAGCGTAGGCACGGCACAAGGACTAAGTGATTCTCTTACAAACCCCTTTTCCATGAGCTCCCCAATTTGGTGTTGAAGTTCTTGTGTAGCCTTGGGATCACTTCGATATGCGGCCTTATTAGGTAGTGTAGCTCCCGGAACAAGATCAATTTGATGTTCAATGCCCCTAATAGGTGGTAGGCCGTGTGGTAGCTCGAGAGGAAACACATCCTTATAGAATTCTAGGAGCTCTTGAACCTCACATGGAATCGGTTCCTCACTCTCCTTAGGAGTTTCTTTGGCGATGAGGGCATAAACAACCATTCCCTTGCTAAGCTCTTGTTTCATTTCTTGTTCCCCAACTAATAGAACTCCCTCAAGAGGCTTGTCATAGTATGAGTAGCTCGGCCACTCATGTTTGGAGGTAAGGGTGTGAGCTTGATCCTCTTGTCTCTAAACATGAAAGTGTAAGTGTTGTCTCTTCCCTCATGAATCGCATTTCGATCAAATTCCCACGGTCTCCCTAATAAAAGGTGACAAGCATCCATGGGAATCACATTGGAGTGAAACTTATGGGGATAAGAATCACTCAAAGGATGAACAAAAGTCGACTTATGATGATGATAGAAATCTCGGCCCAAGTACCTCTTTTTGGTGAAATATTTTCTGAAATTTAGAGAACAAGGAAAATAAAAATGATAGTAACTAAATCTACACACTAAGTAATAGATTTAGGTTGTGATTAGTTTAAGCACAAAGCCACTAAACTAATCTCTCACAAATCTCACACACTAAGTAATGAGAAAGGAAGAACACTCAATATGAAACTTAGGGTTTCTCTTTTTCATTCAAACAAATCTGAAAAATGTGAGGCAAGGATGGGGGTTTATATAATACCCTCATCTAATCTTGACCATCCATTACAAGCTAATCTAAGGGCTTCAATAAACCCACAACTCCTACATTATACTCGGTCCATTAAGGCTCTCAAGAGCTGAAAATTTTGAACAATAAACAACAAATACTTAAAGTAAAAAGCATAAAGTAATAAAGGTAGATAGTGACATGTGTTGATAGTGACTTATTGAGGACAAACATGTGAAGCTCCTCCTTGTGTATTTTCGGCTGACTTGGGCTTCATTCCCAATTGATTTTTGCTCTTGATGATCTTAATTGACTTGTGGTTCGAACTCACATGGGTGCACTCGAGCGATCACAAACAAAAATAGCGTTTTGTTGACTTTCGGTTGCTCTTTGTCTTGACTTTCCTTGACCTTGTTGACCCACCAAGCTTGACCAAGATATTATTGTTTAAATTCACTCAAAATAAGCTTGGGTGGACCTTAGGATCGTGACCTAGCCCATGGTTCGAGCCCAAGGACCTAAACCGTGATTTGGACAAAAACCGTCTTTGCTAGCCTTGACCATTTTTGGTCCAATCTCCTCTCCTTGAAAAGGATTTGTCCTCAAATCCTCGGTCTCTCTTCCTCTTGCTCGGTTTGGACTATAGCTTGACTCATGGCTTGATCCTTTGCCTCCTTCTCGACTTGGACTCTTGTTGGCTTCATGACTTGAATCGTAGAACATGATGAGGGGTGCCCCATGAGCCCCATGACCAACCTTGGGCTCCATGGCTCTAGTCTTCCAAGAATTCCACTTGCTTAGAGATTGAATGAGAGATTGATTCTTGTAAACTCGGTTCATTGAATTGAACTTGCTCTCTCCCTTACTCGTGGCTTCTTCGGATTCACAATTATCCCTTAGCACAACTCGAAATTCCTCATGCATAGAACCGTCAATTAGCCATCCTTTGCCAATGATGAGTCCCACGTCTCTTTCCCATTTCAAGGACTCACTTGAACTTTCTAGCACATCGACCTTTGCATCTCTAAATGATTCACTTCCTTTGCACTTGATCGAGTTTCCCAAATTTTCAGTTTTGAGCTCATTGAGCTCCTCTCCTTGACTTCCCCTTATTGCTCTAGGGTTGTCTTTGATCACATGGAGGGCTACACTCTCGATCATGAAGGTACTTGTGGAATTAGATGGCATGAGGAGTGTGATTAAGTCGGTTATGGTCTTGAGGGCCGTGTTCTCCTTCCACAAGTCGACCTTTGGACTTTCACTTTGACTTGAGCCATCATCACTTAGCTCTTTTTGTTCAAGCTTAGTTCCCTTTGAATCCCCATTTCATGAAACCACTTGAGTAGACTTGGTTATGACAACCACATGGCATTTCTTTGGCATTGTTAGTACTCACTTTGAATTTCCACTTTAGAAATTCCCTCGACTCTTTGCTTGCATCAACATTCTCATACCACATGAATACCTTCTTCTTGACATTGGCCAAACACTTCCCACGATCATACTCATCCCTTGGCTTGGCATTGTACTCCATGCTTTCCTCTTGAGTGTTAGGATTATCTTTAGCAAAGTGAATGGTCAATTTCTCACCAACATTCACTTCCTCACTTGATTCGGCCTCCTCACTTAAAACAACCTCTTTGGATGACTCAAGTATGGAGGGCGGTTTGCATTGCTCTTTGGGGATCTCCTTAGCAAGGACATTAATCTCATCCTTCCCATGACCAACCCCAAGCTCACTTTCTCGTCCCCCATCAATCCCCATGTTGTCGTGTGACTCAACCAAGGAGGGTGGGTTAGGGTTCTTCAAAATCGGAGGTAAGGGTGCAAGTTTGATTTTCTTAGCTCCAATCTTGAAAGTATAGGTATTGTCCCTCTCATCATGATTAGCATTTCTTTTCAACTTCCATGGTTTCCCTAAGAGGAGATGACAAGCCTCCATAGGTAACACATCACACAAAACCACATCCATGTAATCCCCACCAATGGAGAAAAAAACCAAGCATTGTCTATCCACCATCAACTCGGCTCCCATGTTTAGCCACTTTAATTTGTAAGGGTTAGGGTGTTCTTGTGTGGGCAAGGCTAACTTTTCAATGAGAGTGCTTGAGGCCACATTAGAACAACTCTCCTCATCAACAATCAAATCACAAACCCTTCCCATAATGGTACACCTAGACCTAAAGGCTTCGACTTGGTGATTCTCTTCTAGGTTTAGGGTTAGGGTTTGGGCAAGCTTGCCCCTACAAACCATTCGGCCAAGGTTAGGGGGTTGTTCTCCTCCTATCCGAGCCATTCTATCCTCTAACTCCCTTTGACCCCTCAAAGTCACAAGATCAAGGCTAGGGTTAGGTTTAAGTCTACCCCTCATTCGACTCATTTTGATTTCAAGCTCTCTTCTAGCTTTCTCCATAGAATCATACATGGTTTCACCAAGAGTAGTATCAAGTGAAACACCAAAATGATGGAACACATCCATTGAAATAATCAAAGAACAAAAATCTGAAAATTTTTGAGTAAAGCAAGGACTTTTGAGTGTGAAAATCAAAACCAACACTAACACAAGTGTAGATCTTCAACCATTTTGTGAAAATTTTGTGAGTATGTTTGTGGATTTTGTGGAAGACACACGTAAAGAAGGAAAAAAAAGCGAAAATAAAAGATGAAAAACAAGAGGGTAACTAAAAATAAGATCAAACCAACAACAAAAACAAATCGAAAAAAACAAGAACAAACCTAGGCTTTGATTACCAATTTGGAGTGAAACTTATGGGGATAAGAATCACTCAAAGGATGAACAAAAGTCGACTTATGATGATGATAGAAATCTCGGCCCAAGTACCTCTTTTTGGTGAAATATTTTCTGAAATTTAGAGAACAAGGAAAATAAAAATGATAGTAACTAAATCTACACACTAAGTAATAGATTTAGGTTGTGATTAGTTTAAGCACAAAGCCACTAAACTAATCTCTCACAAATCTCACACACTAAGTAATGAGAAAGGAAGAACACTCAATATGAAACTTAGGGTTTCTCTTTTTCATTCAAACAAATCTGAAAAATGTGAGGCAAGGATGGGGGTTTATATAATACCCTCATCTAATCTTGACCATCCATTACAAGCTAATCTAAGGGCTTCAATAAACCCACAACTCCTACATTATACTCAGTCCATTAAGGCTCTCAAGAGCTGAAAATTTTGAACAATAAACAACAAATACTTAAAGTAAAAAGCATAAAGTAATAAAGGTAGATAGTGACATGTGTTGATAGTGACTTATTGAGGACAAACATGTGAAGCTCCTCCTTGTGTATTTTCGGCTGACTTGGGCTTCATTCCCAATTGATTTTTGCTCTTGATGATCTTAATTGACTTGTGGTTCGAACCCACATGGGTGCACTCGAGCGATCACAAACAAAAATAGCGTTTTGTTGACTTTCGGTTGCTCTTTGTCTTGACTTTCCTTGACCTTGTTGACCCACCAAGCTTGACCAAGATATTATTGTTTAAATTCACTCAAAATAAGCTTGGGTGGACCTTAGGATCGTGACCTAGCCCATGGTTCGAGCCCAAGGACCTAAACCGTGATTTGGACAAAAACCGTCTTTGCTAGCCTTGACCATTTTTGGTCCACACATCACACCAAACTTCATCCATGTAGTCTCTCCCCATAGAAAAAGAAACCAAACATCGTTTATCAACCAAAATTTCGGCCTCCCTATTCAACCATCTCAACTTGTAAGGGTTTGGATGTTTTTGTGTGGGTAAGGCAAGTTTATCGATGAGGGTTTTTGAAGCAACATTAACACAACTTCCTCCATCAATAATTAGGTTACAAACCCTCTTTCCAATGGTACACTTAGACCTAAAAATCTGATTTTTTTGACTTTCCTCCAAAGGTTGAGGTTGGGTATGCATAACCCTCCAAGTTACAAGACCAAGGTTTGACCCAATTCCTCCCTTCATACGGCTCAACTTAGCCTCTAATTCCCTACTCAATTTCTCCATAGAATCATACAAGGTTCCCTCAAGAGTAGTATCATAAGAAAGAGGCATACTCATTGAGAAAACAAAAACACAAATCTGAAAAAATTTTCGGGTACCTCAAGAAGAAACCTTTGGACCGTGTGAACCCTTAGCACAAAAGTGGATCTTGTGCTTCAAATCCAACCAAAGCTGCACCAAAATGGATAAGCTCATTTTTGCTCATTTTGAGGCTTGGGCTAACTTGGGTCCTATGGCTCGAGCCATGGCTTAATTTGTGATCATTAGGATCAAACCAAGTGAAATGTTCAAGGAGGAACAAAGGAAATCAGCCCACACATGGAAAACAACAACCTAGGCCATGAACCATGAAGCTTATCTTGACATGTCGGTAGAGATTGTAACATAACTCCCAATCTACTCATCCAATTGAGGTGAAACCAATTGCATATGAAAGCAAGCTCAAAGAGCTTTCATTTGACATATGGTTGGCTATCTGGTTCAAAGGGAGCTGAGAGTTATGGCCTCTACAAGTCAGGGGTCAGATTGTGAAACTTCAGTCCATAGGCAAATTCGACATGTCCGTACTAAAAGTTGCATATCTTGAGTTCTAGGCCATATATTTGGATGATTCTTTTTGCATTGGAAAGCTAGCTCAATTACCTTTCCAATGACATATCATGGGCCTTCTAATTCAACGTGAGAGAGAAATGGTGAAGCCTACAAGTCACTTCAGTCTCAAGGAACTCGGTTTTGGAGTAATGAGCCATGAACTTAACCTACCTTCTCCTCCTTGGGTGAGCTCACTTTGGGGACCATTTGGGAGCCTCCTAATCATCCTAAGGCTCACATGAACCGTGGCTAGCCCAAGAGGGGACCAAAATCTTCAGCTCATTCCACAATTCAAAAAGAAGATCAACTTTTGCATACGCTATCACAAGTAGTTAGCTTTATGTCCTTGTCTCACTTTATGCATTTGTCTCTTTGATTCAAGTCTTATGATCAGTTTGAAGGGGTCATTAGGACCACCTATACTTGCTCTCCAAGGCCATAATCTCGGCCCTTAGATGTGATCCTAAATGGAGGGTGATGATCTTAGTCAATTGTCCTTGTTAGTTTGTACATTGTAGTCAGATTGTATGGCCTCCTTTTGGACGTGTATTTCCTTGCTTTTAAGGCCAATTAGTGGCCCTTAGATTAGATATTAGATGTAGGGTTTAGATGTAAGCATGGGTCTTATAAAAACCCACTTATCTCCCTTGTAAAAATCAGATTTGATATTGAATGAAAACCCGAGAGTTTATGAGTTGAGTGTTCTTCATTTTCTCCTTGCTTTGTGCTTGAGATTGTGAAAGATTAATTAGTGGCTTTGTGCTTGATTAATCACAACCTAAATCTATTACTTTGTGTGTAGATTTAGTACTATCTTTTATGTTTTCCTTGTTTTCACAAAATTTCAGAAAATTATCTCACAAAAACAACATACTTGGCCGAAAATTTCTAGGGTTTCTGGAATGAAACTAGATGGATTAAGTCTCACTCAAAGGATGAACTAGAATCGATTTGTAGAACATGTATAATTTTCGGCCAAGTGATGTGTTTTTGTGTTGATTTTTCTGATTTTTGTAAAACAAAAGAAAACATAAAGGATAGAACTAATTCTAAGCACTAAGCAAAAGAATTAGGTTTTGATTAATTCAAGCACTAAGCCACTAAATTAATCATTCACTAACTCAAGCACTAAGCAAAGAGTATAATGAAGCCACACAAGTTCAAACTCTAGGGTTTGTTTTTTCCATTCAACCAAATCTGAAAATTTATGTTGTGTGAGGGTGGGTTTATATAACACCCAAGGCCTCATCTCAACCATACATCTCTAGGATCATCTAAGGGCTCACATGAGTCCCCAAATATTACAAAAAAAAAACGGCTCCTAGCTCACATGTGAGCTGAATTTTTTCATTGAAAAGATAAACTATAAAGCATAAAGGTTGATGTGGACATTAGACTCAATTCCCTCCTTGGATTGTTTAGGTAGTCTTCAAGGGTCTTGATTTGATCTTGGGGGGTATGTGGGTCGGTCCATTGGAGACAAATACAAGGGATTATTTTGTTTCCTTACATCAAAAGCATAAAGTAAAAAGTGAAGAAAGCGACATGTACGAAAATGACATAAAGCATAAACAACATAAAAAACAATGTGATGATCTTGGTGACTTGATTTAGGCCGGCTCCTTGACCTCCATGAGCTAGCTTGATGAACCATGTGAGCCCATTTATTGGAGGGTTGACTCACATGGGTGTACCTTAATTGACCACATTTCAAAAATAGCATAATCTTGACTTTTTGTTGCTCTCCAACTTTGACTTCCTCTTGACTTTGCTTGATCACTAAGGTTGGCTTGGTTTGACCATAGAATTTGACTTTACTTAGCCCTTAGTGACCCCCTTGACCCTCGGCCTAGGCTTGGGTTTGAGCCCATGGCCCCAACCCATGGTCTCCCTCGACTTCACCCTTGACCACCTTGGCCATTTTTGCTCCAATCTCCTCTCCTTGGAAAGGACTTGTCCTCAAGTCCTTGGAGATCCTCTTGCTTCCTCCCTTGCTCGATTTTACACTTGATTCTCGGCTCAACCTTTGCTCGACTTTAGCCTTCACGTTTTTTGGCTTCCAAGGGCACCACTTGGCTAGGGCTTGGAGAATGGGTGGGACTCCTTTACTTTGGCTCGAAGAATTGATCATGTTCTCTTCCTTGGTCACGGTTTGCTTGACCACACACTCTTCCTCGAGCATTTCTTTGAGCCCACGACTCATAGCCATGCCATCCATCCACTCTTGCTTATGATCGAGCCCTTCAATGATTCTCCATCTTAAAGACCCATTTGACTTTCGTAGGCCATCGATTTTTGCCCTCTCATTGTTCACATTGGTTGCTTCATGGTTGATTGATGTATCTCCTTCTTGTTGCTCCTCTCCTAGAACCCTCCTTATCATGCTAGAGCTTCCCTCACATTCCAAGTTCATCTCCATGCTAGGTTTCGGCTCAATGAAGGATTCAAACAAGCACGCATTGGATTTACAACCCATCATTGGTGGTAGGGGAGCTAAGACAATAAGCTTTTCACCATACTTGAATGAGTAGGTGTTGTCTCTTCCATGGTGGGAAGAATTCTTTTCATACTCCCATGGCCTACCAAGTAATACATGACAAGCATCCATGTCCAACACTTCACACACAATTTCATCTTTGTAGTCTTGTCCAATGGAAAACAAGACCTTGCATTGTTTAACAACTTTCACCTCGGCTCCTTGATTAAGCCATCTTAGCTTGTAAGGATGAGGATGCTTCAAAGTGGGCAAGGCAAGCTTATCAATGAGGGTTTTAGAAGCAACATTAACACAACTTCCCCCATCAATAATCAAATTACACACTCTCCCCATGATTGTACATTTGGACCGAAATATTTGGTGCCTTTGGTCCATATTCTCGTTTGCATCTTGAGTGTGCATCACTCGCCAAGTGACCAAGCTCAACCCCGAGTCCGGGGCACAATTGTTTCGCCACATTCACTTCCTCAACTCCCTCTTTTTTTTCTTCCTCACAAACTAACACTTCATCGCCTCCCCAATGCACAACCTCACTTGTGTTCAAGGTCCTCTTGCTAGGGCATTCCTTAGCAAAATGACCATACCCTTGACATTGGTAGCACTTCTTGAGAGGAATTGTTCTCTTGGGACCATAGTCAATTCCCTTCCCCTTGTCAACACTTGATGGCTTGATGGTAGGGCTAGGTTCGACAATTTTGACCCCTCCTTGGCTCGAGCTAGGGTTGGTCTTGGTGATGTTCTTAGCCGACTCTCCTCTCCCCTTCTCTAGCCTCTCCACACGTGTGGCCATGGTAACGGCCTCATCGAATGACCACAAGTTTTGCATTTTGACCCGATTGGCTATCCTAGGGTTTAGGCCCTCAACAAACCTTGCAATTGTTTGTTCGGGCTTCTCATCCATCTCACATTGTAGGGTGAGTTGCTCAAAGTCCCTAAGATAGGTTTCAATGGGGTGTGACTCTTGTTTTAGTTGAGCTAGCTTGAGGAACATGTCTTGAGTGTAGTCTTTGGGAACAAACTTGTCCTTGAGTTTCTTTTTGAGTTTGAGCCATGACTTGATGGGTTCCTTACCCTCTCGGTTTCGTTGGTTCTTGAGGTTTTCGTACCAAAGGGAAGCATATCCCTTAAACTTCATGATGGCTACTTTGAAACACTTCCTATCGGGATATTCCTTAAATTCAAAGATCCTCTCTATCGACCTAAGCCAATCTAGGAGATCCTCGGGGTTCAAGCTACCATAAAAATCGGGTATATCCACTTTGATATCTCGGTCATGGTCTCTAGGGTGGGCTTCAAGGGACTCTTCCGAATCCGAAAATTGATCTTCCATGTGAGGAGGAGGGTGTCCTCTCCCACGGCCCCCATAACCATGCCCACGCCCTCTTCCCCCTCCACCCCTTCTTGGGTCATTAAGGTTTTGGTCTAAGAGGGTGTTCAAAGCATTCATCATAGTATTACAACTACCGGCAAGTTGATTCAATTTATCTTCCAAATTCGAAAGTCTCTTATCCTCCTCCATTTTTGTGAAATTTTGTGAGATCTTTTGTGGAAATTTTGTGGTAAATTTATAGAAAATAAACAAGGAAAAGAAGGAAGGAAAACGAAAAATTAGAAGAAGAAAATAAAAGAGTAACTCGACAATACTAAGACAAACCGAAAAAATAGAGAAAGAAAATGAAATCAAGAACAAACCTAGGCTTTGATGCCAATTTGGAATGAAACTAGATGGATTAAGTCTCACTCAAAGGATGAACTAGAATCGATTTGGAGAACATGTATAATTTTCGGCCAAGTGATGTGTTTTTGTGTTGATTTTTCTGATTTTTGTAAAACAAAAGAAAACATAAAGGATAGAACTAATTCTAAGCACTAAGCAAAAGAATTAGGTTTTGATTAATTCAAGCACTAAGCCACTAAATTAATCATTCACTAACTCAAGCACTAAGCAAAGAGTATAATGAAGCCACACAAGTTCAAACTCTAGGGTTTTTTTTTTCCATTCAACCAAATCTGAAAATTTATGTTGTGTGAGGGTGGGTTTATATAACACCCAAGGCCTAATCTCAACCATACATCTCTAGGATCATCTAAGGGCTCACATGAGTCCCCAAATATTACAAAAAAAAACGGCTCCTAGCTCACATGTGAGCTGAATTTTTTCATTCAAAAGATAAACTATAAAGCATAAAGGTTGATGTGGACATTAGACTCAATTCCCTCCTTGGATTGTTTAGGTAGTCTTCAAGGGTCTTGATTTGATCTTGGGGGGTATGTGGGTCGGTCCATTGGAGACAAATACAAGGGATTATTTTGTTTCCTTACATCAAAAGCATAAAGTAAAAAGTGAAGAAAGCGACATGTACGAAAATGACATAAAGCATAAACAACATAAAAAACAATGTGATGATCTTGGTGACTTGATTTAGGCCGGCTCCTTGACCTCCATGAGCTAGCTTGATGAACCATGTGAGCCCATTTATTGGAGGGTTGACTCACATGGGTGTACCTTAATTGACCACATTTCAAAAATAGCATAATCTTGACTTTTTGTTGCTCTCCAACTTTGACTTCCTCTTGACTTTGCTTGATCACTAAGGTTGGCTTGGTTTGACCATAGAATTTGACTTTACTTAGCCCTTAGTGACCCCCTTGACCCTCGGCCTAGGCTTGGGTTTGAGCCCATGGCCCCAACCCATGGTCTCCCTCGACTTCACCCTTGACCACCTTGGCCATTTTTGCTCCAGTTTCACAAGTCGATTTTAGTCCATCCTTTGAGTGAAACTTAATCCATCTAGTTTCATTCCAAATTGGTCATCAAAGCTTTGGTTGGGTTTGAAGAACACAAGATCCACATTGTGCTAGAAGTCGGTTCATTCACACGTTCAAAGATCCTCACTTTGCTTCCATTTTTCAGATTCGTTTCTTTGAGGTATAATGGATGTTTCTTTTCGATTTGGTTCTTCATATTTTTCCTATGGTACCACATGTGAAACCCCTTGTGTTGAAACCGTTTTTGAGTCCATGGAAAGAATGGGGAAAGAGATAGAAGCCAAGGTGGCTAAGATAATGGGAAAATCTGTCAAAATGAGTTTGAGTAAAGGGGTGACTATTTTACTTGACTCTCCTACAAAAACACCACCCTATGAGCCACCCATGAGAGCCAAAATTGTTGAACCCACCACAAATCCTACACCACCAGCCCTAGACACGAGGAAGGGGGCTGACCTTAGCCATAAAACAACCATCTCCCTTATGAAATGTTGTCAATGTCAAGGATACGGTCACAATGCCAAAGAATGTCCCACAAAAAAGACCTTGAACTTGTATGAGATTGTTCATGGGGAGAAGAGTGACATCCTTGATTGTGAGGATGAAAAGAGTGAGGTCCTTGCTAATAAGGATGAAGAGGATGTGAAGCAAGATCAACATGAAACCGAGATGGAGGTGAGGCCATATGATTTGGTCATGGATGGAGGAAACTCTATCAAGGTGGCTCCTAACACTCAAAATGAGGAGTTAGCCTTACTTTCACAAGAGCATCCTAATCCTCGCAAGATAGGAAGGTTACACAAAGAAGCCGAGTTGAAGAGCCATGGTGATGAGGTTTTGGATGATTTGTTTGTAATGGGTGCTTGTCATCCCATCTTTGATAAGCCTTGTGAACCATGGAAGCATGAAGACGTTTTGGTCCATGATGGGAAGGATAGTACCTTTATCTTTAAGGTTGAATGGAAGGAGGAAGAAACAAGTCAAGGAATGAATGTTGGTGAGAGTGTACACATTGAATTTGCTAATGGTGATCCAAACATTCAAGAGGAGAGCATGGGGAATAATCTCAAGGGAAAGGTTGAGCTTGATCTTATGAGATGTTCACCTAAGGCCAAGAAGAAGAAGCTCATGTGGAATGGGAAGCTTGCCACAAGCAAGAGGTCAAGAGGATTCTTGAAATGGAAATTCAAAATGAGGAGCTTAGTCAAATGTTAAGAACCCCAAAGTTTGAGGACAAACTTTTTTGAAGAAGAGGAGATTGCACCAAAATGGATAAGCTCATTTTTGCTCATTTTGAGGCTTGGGCTAACTTGGGTCCTATGGCTCGAGCCATGGCTTAATTTGTGATCATTAGGATCAAACCAAGTGAAATGTTCAAGGAGGAACAAAGGAAATCAGCCCACACATGGAAAACAACAACCTAGGCCATGAACCATGAAGCTTATCTTGACATGTCGGTAGAGATTGTAACATAACTCCCAATCTACTCATCCAATTGAGGTGAAACCAATTGCATATGAAAGCAAGCTCAAAGAGCTTTCATTTGACATATGGTTGGCTATCTGGTTCAAAGGGAGCTGAGAGTTATGGCCTCTACAAGTCAGGGGTCAGATTGTGAAACTTCAGTCCATAGGCAAATTCGACATGTCCGTACTAAAAGTTGCATATCTTGAGTTCTAGGCCATATATTTGGATGATTCTTTTTGCATTGGAAAGCTAGCTCAATTACCTTTCCAATGACATATCATGGGCCTTCTAATTCAACGTGAGAGAGAAATGGTGAAGCCTACAAGTCACTTCAGTCTCAAGGAACTCGGTTTTGGAGTAATGAGCCATGAACTTAACCTACCTTCTCCTCCTTGGGTGAGCTCACTTTGGGGACCATTTGGGAGCCTCCTAATCATCCTAAGGCTCACATGAACCGTGGCTAGCCCAAGAGGGGACCAAAATCTTCAGCTCATTCCACAATTCAAAAAGAAGATCAACTTTTGTACATGTCATTGTCAAGTAGTTAGCTTTATGTCCTTGTCTCACTTTATGCATTTGTCTCTTTGATTCAAGTCTTATGATCAGTTTGAAGGGGTCATTAGGACCACCTATACTTGCTCTCCAAGGCCATAATCTCGGCCCTTAGATGTGATCCTAAATGGAGGGTGATGATCTTAGTCAATTGTCCTTGTTAGTTTGTACATTGTAGTCAGATTGTATGGCCTCCTTTTGGACGTGTATTTCCTTGCTTTTAAGGCCAATTAGTGGCCCTTAGATTAGATATTAGATGTAGGGTTTAGATGTAAGCATGGGTCTTATAAAAACCCACTTATCTCCCTTGTAAAAATCAGATTTGATATTGAATGAAAACCCTAGAGTTTATGAGTTGAGTGTTCTTCATTTTCTCCTTGCTTTGTGCTTGAGATTGTGAAAGATTAATTAGTGGCTTTGTGCTTGATTAATCACAACCTAAATCTATTACTTTGTGTGTAGATTTAGTACTATCTTTTATGTTTTCCTTGTTTTCACAAAATTTCAGAAAATTATCTCACAAAAACAACATACTTGGCCGAAAATTTCTAGGGTTTCACAAGTCGATTTTAGTCCATCCTTTGAGTGAAACTTAATCCATCTAGTTTCATTCCAAATTGGTCATCAAAGCTTTGGTTGGGTTTGAAGAACACAAGATCCACATTGTGCTAGAAGTCGGTTCATTCACACGTTCAAAGATCCTCACTTTGCTTCCATTTTTCAGATTCGTTTCTTTGAGGTATAATGGATGTTTCTTTTCGATTTGGTTCTTCATATTTTTCCTATGGTACCACATGTGAAACCCCTTGTGTTGAAACCGTTTTTGAGTCCATGGAAAGAATGGGGAAAGAGATAGAAGCCAAGGTGGCTAAGATAAGGGGAAAATCTGTCAAAATGAGTTTGAGTAAAGGGATGACTATTTTACTTGACTCTCCTACAAAAACACCACCCTATGAGCCACCCATGAGCGCCAAAATGTTGAACCCACCACAAATCCTACACCACCAGCCCTAGACACGAGGAAGGGGCTGACCTTAGCCATAAAACAACCATCTCCCTTATGAAATGTTGTCAATGTCAAGGATACTGGTCACAATGCCAAAGAATGTCCCACAAAAAGACCTTGAACTTGTATGAGATTGTTCATGAGGAGAAGAGTGACATCCTTGATTGTGAGGATGAAAAGAGTGAGGTCCTTGCTAATAAGGATGAAGAGGATGTGAAGCAAGATCAACATGAAACCGAGATGGAGGTGAGGCCATATGATTTGGTCATGGATGGAGGAAACTCTATCAAGGTGGCTCCTAACACTCAAAATGAGGAGTTAGCCTTACTTTCACAAGAGCATCCTAATCCTCGCAAGATAGGAAGGTTACACAAAGAAGCCGAGTTGAAGAGCCATGGTGATGAGGTTTTGGATGATTTGTTTGTAATGGGTGCTTGTCATCCCATCTTTGATAAGCCTTGTGAACCATGGAAGCATGAAGACGTTTTGGTCCATGATGGGAAGGATAGTACCTTTATCTTTAAGGTTGAATGGAAGGAGGAAGAAACAAGTCAAGGAATGAATGTTGGTGAGAGTGTACACATTGAATTTGCTAATGGTGATCCAAACATTCAAGAGGAGAGCATGGGGAATAATCTCAAGGGAAAGGTTGAGCTTGATCTTATGAGATGTTCACCTAAGGCCAAGAAGAAGAAGCTCATGTGGAATGGGAAGCTTGCCACAAGCAAGAGGTCAAGAGGATTCTTGAAATGGAAATTCAAAATGAGGAGCTTAGTCAAATGTTAAGAACCCCAAAGTTTGAGGACAAACTTTTTTGAAGAAGAGGAGATTGCACCAAAATGGATAAGCTCATTTTTGCTCATTTTGAGGCTTGGGCTAACTTGGGTCCTATGGCTCGAGCCATGGCTTAATTTGTGATCATTAGGATCAAACCAAGTGAAATGTTCAAGGAGGAACAAAGGAAATCAGCCCACACATGGAAAACAACAACCTAGGCCATGAACCATGAAGCTTATCTTGACATGTCGGTAGAGATTGTAACATAACTCCCAATCTACTCATCCAATTGAGGTGAAACCAATTGCATATGAAAGCAAGCTCAAAGAGCTTTCATTTGACATATGGTTGGCTATCTGGTTCAAAGGGAGCTGAGAGTTATGGCCTCTACAAGTCAGGGACAGATTGTGAAACTTCAGTCCATAGGCAAATTCGACATGTCCGTACTAAAAGTTGCATATCTTGAGTTCTAGGCCATATATTTGGATGATTCTTTTTGCATTGGAAAGCTAGCTCAATTACCTTTCCAATGACATATCATGGGCCTTCTAATTCAACGTGAGAGAGAAATGGTGAAGCCTACAAGTCACTTCAGTCTCAAGGAACTCGGTTTTGGAGTAATGAGCCATGAACTTAACCTACCTTCTCCTCCTTGGGTGAGCTCACTTTGGGGACCATTTGGGAGCCTCCTAATCATCCTAAGGCCCACATGAACCGTGGCTAGCCCAAGAGGGGACCAAAATCTTCAGCTCATTCCACAATTCAAAAAGAAGATCAACTTTTGTACATTATCACAAGTAGTTAGCTTTATGTCCTTGTCTCACTTTATGCATTTGTCTCTTTGATTCAAGTCTTATGATCAGTTTGAAGGGGTCATTAGGACCACCTATACTTGCTCTCCAAGGCCATAATCTCGGCCCTTAGATGTGATCCTAAATGGAGGGTGATGATCTTAGTCAATTGTCCTTGTTAGTTTGTACATTGTAGTCAGATTGTATGGCCTCCTTTTGGACGTGTATTTCCTTGCTTTTAAGGCCAATTAGTGGCCCTTAGATTAGATATTAGATGTAGGGTTTAGATGTAAGCATGGGTCTTATAAAAACCCACTTATCTCCCTTGTAAAAATCAGATTTGATATTGAATGAAAACCCTAGAGTTTATGAGTTGAGTGTTCTTCATTTTCTCCTTGCTTTGTGCTTGAGATTGTGAAAGATTAATTAGTGGCTTTGTGCTTGATTAATCACAACCTAAATCTATTACTTTGTGTGTAGATTTAGTACTATCTTTTATGTTTTCCTTGTTTTCACAAAATTTCAGAAAATTATCTCACAAAAACAACATACTTGGCCGAAAATTTCTAGGGTTTCACAAGTCGATTTTAGTCCATCCTTTGAGTGAAACTTAATCCATCTAGTTTCATTCCAAATTGGTCATCAAAGCTTTGGTTGGGTTTGAAGAACACAAGATCCACATTGTGCTAGAAGTCGGTTCATTCACACGTTCAAAGATCCTCACTTTGCTTCCATTTTTCAGATTCGTTTCTTTGAGGTATAATGGATGTTTCTTTTCGATTTGGTTCTTCATATTTTTCCTATGGTACCACATGTGAAACCCCTTGTGTTGAAACCGTTTTTGAGTCCATGGAAAGAATGGGGAAAGAGATAGAAGCCAAGGTGGCTAAGATAAGGGGAAAATCTGTCAAAATGAGTTTGAGTAAAGGGATGACTATTTTACTTGACTCTCCTACAAAAACACCACCCTATGAGCCACCCATGAGAGCCAAAAATGTTGAACCCACCACAAATCCTACACCACCAGCCCTAGACACGAGGAAGGGGGCTGACCTTAGCCATAAAACAACCATCTCCCTTATGAAATGTTGTCAATGTCAAGGATACGGTCACAATGCCAAAGAATGTCCCACAAAAAAGACCTTGAACTTGTATGAGATTGTTCATGAGGAGAAGAGTGACATCCTTGATTGTGAGGATGAAAAGAGTGAGGTCCTTGCTAATAAGGATGAAGAGGATGTGAAGCAAGATCAACATGAAACCGAGATGGAGGTGAGGCCATATGATTTGGTCATGGATGGAGGAAACTCTATCAAGGTGGCTCCTAACACTCAAAATGAGGAGTTAGCCTTACTTTCACAAGAGCATCCTAATCCTCGCAAGATAGGAAGGTTACACAAAGAAGCCGAGTTGAAGAGCCATGGTGATGAGGTTTTGGATGATTTGTTTGTAATGGGTGCTTGTCATCCCATCTTTGATAAGCCTTGTGAACCATGGAAGCATGAAGACGTTTTGGTCCATGATGGGAAGGATAGTACCTTTATCTTTAAGGTTGAATGGAAGGAGGAAGAAACAAGTCAAGGAATGAATGTTGGTGAGAGTGTACACATTGAATTTGCTAATGGTGATCCAAACATTCAAGAGGAGAGCATGGGGAATAATCTCAAGGGAAAGGTTGAGCTTGATCTTATGAGATGTTCACCTAAGGCCAAGAAGAAGAAGCTCATGTGGAATGGGAAGCTTGCCACAAGCAAGAGGTCAAGAGGATTCTTGAAATGGAAATTCAAAATGAGGAGCTTAGTCAAATGTTAAGAACCCCAAAGTTTGAGGACAAACTTTTTGAAGAAGAGGAGATTGCACCAAAATGGATAAGCTCATTTTTGCTCATTTTGAGGCTTGGGCTAACTTGGGTCCTATGGCTCGAGCCATGGCTTAATTTGTGATCATTAGGATCAAACCAAGTGAAATGTTCAAGGAGGAACAAAGGAAATCAGCCCACACATGGAAAACAACAACCTAGGCCATGAACCATGAAGCTTATCTTGACATGTCGGTAGAGATTGTAACATAACTCCCAATCTACTCATCCAATTGAGGTGAAACCAATTGCATATGAAAGCAAGCTCAAAGAGCTTTCATTTGACATATGGTTGGCTATCTGGTTCAAAGGGAGCTGAGAGTTATGGCCTCTACAAGTCAGGGGTCAGATTGTGAAACTTCAGTCCATAGGCAAATTCGACATGTCCGTACTAAAAGTTGCATATCTTGAGTTCTAGGCCATATATTTGGATGATTCTTTTGCATTGGAAAGCTAGCTCAATTACCTTTCCAATGACATATCATGGGCCTTCTAATTCAACGTGAGAGAGAAATGGTGAAGCCTACAAGTCACTTCAGTCTCAAGGAACTCGGTTTTGGAGTAATGAGCCATGAACTTAACCTACCTTCTCCTCCTTGGGTGAGCTCACTTTGGGGACCATTTGGGAGCCTCCTAATCATCCTAAGGCCCACATGAACCGTGGCTAGCCCAAGAGGGGACCAAAATCTTCAGCTCATTCCACAATTCAAAAAGAAGATCAACTTTTTGTACGCTATCACAAGTCAAGTAGTTAGCTTTATGTCCTTGTCTCACTTTATGCATTTGTCTCTTTGATTCAAGTCTTATGATCAGTTTGAAGGGGTCATTAGGACCACCTATACTTGCTCTCCAAGGCCATAATCTCGGCCCTTAGATGTGATCCTAAATGGAGGGTGATGATCTTAGTCAATTGTCCTTGTTAGTTTGTACATTGTAGTCAGATTGTATGGCCTCCTTTTGGACGTGTATTTCCTTGCTTTTAAGGCCAATTAGTGGCCCTTAGATTAGATATTAGATGTAGGGTTTAGATGTAAGCATGGGTCTTATAAAAACCCACTTATCTCCCTTGTAAAAATCAGATTTGATATTGAATGAAAACCCTAGAGTTTATGAGTTGAGTGTTCTTCATTTTCTCCTTGCTTTGTGCTTGAGATTGTGAAAGATTAATTAGTGGCTTTGTGCTTGATTAATCACAACCTAAATCTATTACTTTGTGTGTAGATTTAGTACTATCTTTATGTTTTCCTTGTTTTCACAAAATTTTAAAATTATCTCACAAAAACAACATACTTGGCCGAAAATTTCTAGGGTTTCACAAGTCGATTTTAGTCCATCCTTTGAGTGAAACTTAATCCATCTAGTTTCATTCCAAATTGGTCATCAAAGCTTTGGTTGGGTTTGAAGAACACAAGATCCACATTGTGCTAGAAGTCGGTTCATTCACACGTTCAAAGATCCTCACTTTGCTTCCATTTTTCAGATTCGTTTCTTTGAGGTATAATGGATGTTTCTTTTCGATTTGGTTCTTCATATTTTTCCTATGGTACCACATGTGAAACCCCTTGTGTTGAAACCGTTTTTGAGTCCATGGAAAGAATGGGGAAAGAGATAGAAGCCAAGGTGGAGTGAAACTTATGGGGATAAGAATCACTCAAAGGATGAACAAAATCGAACCTTGAAAACCCCTTGAATATACTCGGCCGAATGGTATTTTTTTCAGACAAGTTTTCTGATTTTTGTATGAACAAGGAAGATAGAAAGGATAGTGACTAATTCTAAGCACTTAGCAAGAGAATTAGGTTTTGATTAGCATAAGCACAAAGCCACTATACTAATCTTTCACTCACTCACACACAAAGTAATGAGAAATGAAGAACACAAGTTGGAAACTCTAGGGTTTTCTTTATCATAAGCAAATCTGAAAAATGTGAGGCAAGGATGAGGGTTTATATAATACCCTCATCTAATCTTGACCCTCCATTACAACAAGATCTAAGGGCTACAATCAACCCCCAAATGCTTCAATATACTCGGTCAAAAGAGGCTCATAAGAGCTGAAAATTTGAACATAAAACAACAAATACATAAAGTAAAAAGCATAAAGTAGTAAAGGTAGATAGTGACATGTGTTGATGGTGACTTATTGAGGAACACATGTGAGTCCTCATTTGGTGACTTTCTACCGACTTGGGCCTCTTCTCTTGGCTTTGACTTTTGTTGACTTAGTTGACTTGTGGTTGACCCTTGGACCTAAGGTTGGAAGCGGGCCCAAGGTCAAAGGATCGTGGACTTTCAACTCCCGTTGCAATCTCCCCGGGTTGAAAAGGATTTGCCCTCAAATCCTCGACTTCCTCCTCCTCCAAGTCTTCATGGTACGCTAAGGTCACCCACGTTGAACGTGCCATGGACACCATACTCTCCCGGTAGATCAACTTTGTAAGCGTTCGGTCCAATTTTCTCGAGTATCTCGAAGGGACCCTCGGCCCTAGGCATGAGTTTGTTCTTTCTTTTATCCGAAACCGCTCCTTCCTCAAGTGTAACCATACCAAGTCTCCGGCTCGAACTCCTTTGAAATCCTTCGCCCTTTGCCCTAGCCTTGTAAGTCTCATTCGCTTTCTCGATTTGCTTCTTGACTTGGTTGTGGATACTCATCATGAACTCAACCCGCTTCTTGGCATCGTAACTCATCTCCTTGCTCTTGACGGGGCTAGGTCCGTGGGCATGATGGGGTTGGTCCCATAGACCACCTCAAATGGTGAACTTCCGTGCTAGAAGAAGGGGCACGGTTGAAGGCAAATTCGGCGTGGGCGAGTTTGAGATCCCAATCTTTCAAGGACCTAGAAACGATGCTCAAGGATCCTCACCAAGGTTTTATTAGTGACCTCGGTTTGGCCATCCGTTTGAGGATGGTGGCTTGTGCTAAACAAGAGCCTCGTTTTTAGCAACTTCCATAAGGTCTTCCAAAAGTGGCTCATGAACTTGGTGTCTCGATCGGATACAATGGTTTTAGGGACTCCATGCAATTTAACCACCTCCTTGAAATACAACTCGGCTACACTCATAGCATCTTCGGTTTTCTTGCACGCAATGAAATGAGCCATTTTGCTAAATCGATCTACCACAACCATGATGGAATCCTTACCTCGTTGAGTCCTTGGCAAAGCGACGATAAAATCCATGCTAACATCCTCCCATGGCCGATTTGGAACGGGTAAAGGAGTGTAGGGACCCGTTTGAAAGAAGGACTTGGATTGTTGGCACGAAGCACATCTCTTGATCACATCTTGGACATCTCCAAGCATCTTGGGCCAATGGAATTGGTCTTGGAGGATGTCATAAGTCTTTTGAATTCCGAAATGCCCGGCTAAACCATTAGAATGAACTTCCCTCACGAGGAGATTTCGATAAGGGCCCTTAGGTATGCATAGCCGATTGCCAAAGAACAAGAACCCCTCTTGAAGTGTGTACTTGCTTCCCACCTTGCCTTGCCCTTCACGTATGGAATTCCACTCGTCTTTGAAGTCGGGATCCTCCACATAGAGCTCTTTCATGAATTCAAAACCCAACACTCTTTGCTCCATGTAGCTTAGCATGGTATGCCTCCGAGACAAAGCATCGGCCACCACGTTATTCTTCCCCTCAATGAACTTACTCGAGAAGGAGAATGATTGAAGAAACTCGACCCATTTGGCATGCCTATGATTCAACTTGTGTTGTCCATTGATGTATTTGAGAGCCTCATGATCGGAATGAAGAACAAACGGCTTGGGCTTGAGGTAGTGGCTCCAATGAGCGAGAGCCCGAACGATGGCATAGAATTCTTTGTCGTAGGTGGAATAATTGAGCTTGGCACCATTCAACTTCTCACTAAAGTAAGCAATTGGCTTGTGTTCTTGTAATAGAACGGCCCCAATTCCAACTCCACTAGCATCACATTCGACCTCAAAAAGCTTATTGAAATCCGGTGGTGTAAGAATAGGTGAATCACACAACAACTTCTTGATTTTGTTGAAGGAAATCTCGGCCCCCTCATTCCACTTGAACTCTCCTTTCTTCATACACTCGGTGATGGGTGCCATGACGGTGCTAAAATCCTTGATAAATCGTCGATAAAAAGAAGCCAAGCCATGAAAGCTCCTCACCTCGGTTATGTTCTTCGGAATTGGCCACGATTTGATAGCCTCCACTTTCTCTTGATCAACTAGAATACCACGGCTTGATATAATATAGCCCAAGAATTGGACTTCGCTTTGCATGAAGGAACACTTCTCTAACTTGCCATACAACTTGTGATCTCTAAGTGTCTCAAACAACACTCGCAAATGATGTAGGTGAGCTTCCTTGGAAGGGCTATACACTAAGATATCGTCAAAGTAAACCACAATGAATCTCCCCAAGTAAGGTCTCAAAACCTCGGTCATCAATCTCATGAAGGTGCTAGGAGCATTGGATAGTCCAAAAGGCATGACTAACCATTCATATAACCCATGCTTCGTTTTGAAAGCCGTCTTCCATTCATCACCCTCTTTGATTCTCACTTGATGGTAACCTTGTCGTAGATCAATCTTAGAAAACAATCGAGCTCCACTAAGCTCATCAAGAATGTCATCAAGTCTAGGTATAGGAAACCTATACTTGACCGTAATATTATTAATAGCTCGACTATCCGTACACATTCTCCAAGTTCCATCCTTCTTAGGTACCAAGAGTGTAGGAACGGCACAAGGACTAAGAGATTCTCTTACAAACCCCTTTTCCATGAGTTCCCCAATTTGTTGTTGAAGTTCTTGTGTAGCCTTAGGATCACTTCGATATGCGGCCTTATTAGGTAGTGTAGCTCCCGGAACAAGATCGATTTGATGCTCAATGCCCCTAAGAGGGGTAGGCCGTGTGGAAGCTCAAGGGGGAACACATCCTTGTAGAGTTCTAAGAGCTCTTGAACTTCACATGGGATCGGTTTCTCACTTTCCTTGGGGGTTTCTTTGGCGATGAGGGCATAAACAACCATTCTCTTGCTAAGCTCTTGTTTCATCTCTTGTTCCCCAACTACTAGAATTCCCTCAAGTGGCTTGGGTGGGGAAGGAGTGGCTCGGCCACCCATGTTTGGAGGCAAGGGTGTGAGTTTAATCCTCTTGTCTCTAAACTTGAAAGTATAGGTGTTGTCTCTTCCCTCATGAGTCGCATTTCGATCAAATTCCCAAGGTCTCCCTAACAAAAGGTGACAAGCATCCATAGGAATCACATCACACCACACTTCATCCACATAGTCTCTTCCCATCGAAAAAGAAACCAAACATCGTCTATCAACCAAAATTTCGGCCTCCCTATTCAACCATCTCAACTTGTAAGGGTTTGGGTGTTTTTGAGTGGGTGAGGCAAGCGTATCGATGAGGGTTTTTGAAGCAACATTAACACAACTCCCTCCATCAATAATTAGGTTACAAACCCTCTTCTCAATGGTACATTTAGACCTAAAAATCTGATTTTTTTGACTTTCTTCCAAGGAATGGGGTTGGGTATGCATAACCCTCCAAGTTACAAGACCAAGTTTTGACCCAACTCCTCCATGAACTCGGCTCAATTTATACTCAATTTCCTTTCTCAATTTCTCCATAGAGTCATCCATATTTCCCTCAAGAGTAGTATCACAAGAAAGAGGTATACTCATTGAGAAATCAAACACAAGAAAAAGCTGAAAATTTCGGATACCTTGATATACTTCTTTGGACCGTGTGAATTTAGCACAAAGATGGGGTCTTGTGCTCTTCAAACCAAAGCTTTGATACCAATTTGGAGTGAAACTTATGGGGATAAGAATCACTCAAAGGATGAACAAAATCGATAAAACAACTAGGGTTTTTAATCATTAATCCAAATCTGAAAAATGTGAGGCAAGGATGAGGGTTTATATAATACCCTCATCTAATCTTGACCCTCCATTACAACAAGATCTAAGGGCTACAATCAACCCCCAAATGCTTCAATATACTCGGTCAAAAGAGGCTCATAAGAGCTGAAAATTTGAACATAAAACAACAAATACATAAAGTAAAAAGCATAAAGTAGTAAAGGTAGATAGTGACATGTGTTGATGGTGACTTATTGAGGAACACATGTGAGTCCTCATTTGGTGACTTTCTCGGCTGACTTGGGCCTCTTCTCTTGGCTTTGACTTTTGTTGACTTAGTTGACTTGTGGTTGACCCTTGGACCTAAGGTTGGAAGCGGGCCCAAGGTCAAAGGATCGTGGACTTTCAACTCCCGTTGCACAAGGTGGCTAAGATAAGGGGAAAATCTGTCAAAATGAGTTTGAGTAAAGGGATGACTATTTTACTTGACTCTCCTACAAAAACACCACCCTATGAGCCACCCATGAGAGCCAAAAATGTTGAACCCACCACAAATCCTACACCACCAGCCCTAGACACGAGGAAGGGGGCTGACCTTAGCCATAAAACAACCATCTCCCTTATGAAATGTTGTCAATGTCAAGGATACGGTCACAATGCCAAAGAATGTCCCACAAAAAAGACCTTGAACTTGTATGAGATTGTTCATGAGGAGAAGAGTGACATCCTTGATTGTGAGGATGAAAAGAGTGAGGTCCTTGCTAATAAGGATGAAGAGGATGTGAAGCAAGATCAACATGAAACCGAGATGGAGGTGAGGCCATATGATTTGGTCATGGATGGAGGAAACTCTATCAAGGTGGCTCCTAACACTCAAAATGAGGAGTTAGCCTTACTTTCACAAGAGCATCCTAATCCTCGCAAGATAGGAAGGTTACACAAAGAAGCCGAGTTGAAGAGCCATGGTGATGAGGTTTTGGATGATTTGTTTGTAATGGGTGCTTGTCATCCCATCTTTGATAAGCCTTGTGAACCATGGAAGCATGAAGACGTTTTGGTCCATGATGGGAAGGATAGTACCTTTATCTTTAAGGTTGAATTGAAGGAGGAAGAAACAAGTCAAGGAATGAATGTTGGTGAGAGTGTACACATTGAATTTGCTAATGGTGATCCAAACATTCAAGAGGAGAGCATGGGGAATAATCTCAAGGGAAAGGTTGAGCTTGATCTTATGAGATGTTCACCTAAGGCCAAGAAGAAGAAGCTCATGTGGAATGGGAAGCTTGCCACAAGCAAGAGGTCAAGAGGATTCTTGAAATGGAAATTCAAAATGAGGAGCTTAGTCAAATGTTAAGAACCCCAAAGTTTGAGGACAAACTTTTTTGAAGAAGAGGAGATTGCACCAAAATGGATAAGCTCATTTTTGCTCATTTTGAGGCTTGGGCTAACTTGGGTCCTATGGCTCGAGCCATGGCTTAATTTGTGATCATTAGGATCAAACCAAGTGAAATGTTCAAGGAGGAACAAAGGAAATCAGCCCACACATGGAAAACAACAACCTAGGCCATGAACCATGAAGCTTATCTTGACATGTCAGTAGAGATTGTAACATAACTCCCAATCTACTCATCCAATTGAGGTGAAACCAATTGCATATGAAAGCAAGCTCAAAGAGCTTTCATTTGACATATGGTTGGCTATCTGGTTCAAAGGGAGCTGAGAGTTATGGCCTCTACAAGTCAGGGGTCAGATTGTGAAACTTCAGTCCATAGGCAAATTCGACATGTCCGTACTAAAAGTTGCATATCTTGAGTTCTAGGCCATATATTTGGATGATTCTTTTTGCATTGGAAAGCTAGCTCAATTACCTTTCCAATGACATATCATGGGCCTTCTAATTCAACGTGAGAGAGAAATGGTGAAGCCTACAAGTCACTTCAGTCTCAAGGAACTCGGTTTTGGAGTAATGAGCCATGAACTTAACCTACCTTCTCCTCCTTGGGTGAGCTCACTTTGGGGACCATTTGGGAGCCTCCTAATCATCCTAAGGCCCACATGAACCGTGGCTAGCCCAAGAGGGGACCAAAATCTTCAGCTCATTCCACAATTCAAAAAGAAGATCAACTTTTGTACATGTCATTGTCAAGTAGTTAGCTTTATGTCCTTGTCTCACTTTATGCATTTGTCTCTTTGATTCAAGTCTTATGATCAGTTTGAAGGGGTCATTAGGACCACCTATACTTGCTCTCCAAGGCCATAATCTCGGCCCTTAGATGTGATCCTAAATGGAGGGTGATGATCTTAGTCAATTGTCCTTGTTAGTTTGTACATTGTAGTCAGATTGTATGGCCTCCTTTTGGACGTGTATTTCCTTGCTTTTAAGGCCAATTAGTGGCCCTTAGATTAGATATTAGATGTAGGGTTTAGATGTAAGCATGGGTCTTATAAAACCCCACTTATCTCCCTTGTAAAAATCAGATTTGATATTGAATGAAAACCCTAGAGTTTATGAGTTGAGTGTTCTTCATTTTCTCCTTGCTTTGTGCTTGAGATTGTGAAAGATTAATTAGTGGCTTTGTGCTTGATTAATCACAACCTAAATCTATTACTTTGTGTGTAGATTTAGTACTATCTTTATGTTTTCCTTGTTTTCACAAAATTTCAGAAAATTATCTCACAAAAACAACATACTTGGCCGAAAATTTCTAGGGTTTCACAAGTCGATTTTAGTCCATCCTTTGAGTGAAACTTAATCCATCTAGTTTCATTCCAAATTGGTCATCAAAGCTTTGGTTGGGTTTGAAGAACACAAGATCCACATTGTGCTAGAAGTCGGTTCATTCACACGTTCAAAGATCCTCACTTTGCTTCCATTTTTCAGATTCGTTTCTTTGAGGTATAATGGATGTTTCTTTTCGATTTGGTTCTTCATATTTTTCCTATGGTACCACATGTGAAACCCCTTGTGTTGAAACCGTGTTTGAGTCCATGGAAAGAATGGGGAAAGAGATAGAAGCCAAGGTGGCTAAGATAAGGGGAAAATCTGTCAAAATGAGTTTGAGTAAAGGGATGACTATTTTACTTGACTCTCCTACAAAAACACCACCCTATGAGCCACCCATGAGAGCCAAAAATGTTGAACCCACCACAAATCCTACACCACCAGCCCTAGACACGAGGAAGGGGGCTGACCTTAGCCATAAAACAACCATCTCCCTTATGAAATGTTGTCAATGTCAAGGATACGGTCACAATGCCAAAGAATGTCCCACAAAAAAGACCTTGAACTTGTATGAGATTGTTCATGAGGAGAAGAGTGACATCCTTGATTGTGAGGATGAAAAGAGTGAGGTCCTTGCTAATAAGGATGAAGAGGATGTGAAGCAAGATCAACATGAAACCGAGATGGAGGTGAGGCCATATGATTTGGTCATGGATGGAGGAAACTCTATCAAGGTGGCTCCTAACACTCAAAATGAGGAGTTAGCCTTACTTTCACAAGAGCATCCTAATCCTCGCAAGATAGGAAGGTTACACAAAGAAGCCGAGTTGAAGAGCCATGGTGATGAGGTTTTGGATGATTTGTTTGTAATGGGTGCTTGTCATCCCATCTTTGATAAGCCTTGTGAACCATGGAAGCATGAAGACGTTTTGGTCCATGATGGGAAGGATAGTACCTTTATCTTTAAGGTTGAATTGAAGGAGGAAGAAACAAGTCAAGGAATGAATGTTGGTGAGAGTGTACACATTGAATTTGCTAATGGTGATCCAAACATTCAAGAGGAGAGCATGGGGAATAATCTCAAGGGAAAGGTTGAGCTTGATCTTATGAGATGTTCACCTAAGGCCAAGAAGAAGAAGCTCATGTGGAATGGGAAGCTTGCCACAAGCAAGAGGTCAAGAGGATTCTTGAAATGGAAATTCAAAATGAGGAGCTTAGTCAAATGTTAAGAACCCCAAAGTTTGAGGACAAACTTTTTTGAAGAAGAGGAGATTGCACCAAAATGGATAAGCTCATTTTTGCTCATTTTGAGGCTTGGGCTAACTTGGGTCCTATGGCTCGAGCCATGGCTTAATTTGTGATCATTAGGATCAAACCAAGTGAAATGTTCAAGGAGGAACAAAGGAAATCAGCCCACACATGGAAAACAACAACCTAGGCCATGAACCATGAAGCTTATCTTGACATGTCGGTAGAGATTGTAACATAACTCCCAATCTACTCATCCAATTGAGGTGAAACCAATTGCATATGAAAGCAAGCTCAAAGAGCTTTCATTTGACATATGGTTGGCTATCTGGTTCAAAGGGAGCTGAGAGTTATGGCCTCTACAAGTCAGGGGTCAGATTGTGAAACTTCAGTCCATAGGCAAATTCGACATGTCCGTACTAAAAGTTGCATATCTTGAGTTCTAGGCCATATATTTGGATGATTCTTTTTGCATTGGAAAGATAGCTCAATTACCTTTCCAATGACATATCATGGGCCTTCTAATTCAACGTGAGAGAGAAATGGTGAAGCCTACAAGTCACTTCAGTCTCAAGGAACTCGGTTTTGGAGTAATGAGCCATGAACTTAACCTACCTTCTCCTCCTTGGGTGAGCTCACTTTGGGGACCATTTGGGAGCCTCCTAATCATCCTAAGGCCCACATGAACCGTGGCTAGCCCAAGAGGGGACCAAAATCTTCAGCTCATTCCACAATTCAAAAAGAAGATCAACTTTTGTACATGTCATTGTCAAGTAGTTAGCTTTATGTCGCTTGTCTCACTTTATGCATTTGTCTCTTTGATTCAAGTCTTATGATCAGTTTGAAGGGGTCATTAGGACCACCTATACTTGCTCTCCAAGGCCATAATCTCGGCCCTTAGATGTGATCCTAAATGGAGGGTGATGATCTTAGTCAATTGTCCTTGTTAGTTTGTACATTGTAGTCAGATTGTATGGCCTCCTTTTGGACGTGTATTTCCTTGCTTTTAAGGCCAATTAGTGGCCCTTAGATTAGATATTAGATGTAGGGTTTAGATGTAAGCATGGGTCTTATAAAAACCCACTTATCTCCCTTGTAAAAATCAGATTTGATATTGAATGAAAACCCTAGAGTTTATGAGTTGAGTGTTCTTCATTTTCTCCTTGCTTTGTGCTTGAGATTGTGAAAGATTAATTAGTGGCTTTGTGCTTGATTAATCACAACCTAAATCTATTACTTTGTGTGTAGATTTAGTACTATCTTTTATTGTTTTCTTTTATGTTACAAAATTTCAGAAAATTATCCCACAAAAACACGTCTTTAGCCGAGATTTTCAAGACTCTTCAAGTTCGATTTGTGTTCATTCTTTGAGTGAAACTTAATCCCCCTAGTTTCACTCCAAAAGCTTTGATGACCAATTTGGAGTGAAACCTATGGGGTTTGATTTCACTCAAGGAGACAAGTAAAATCGATTTGTGATGCTCTTAAAAATCTCGGCCAAAGTGTGTTTTTTTGGTGTGAATTTTTCTGATTTTTTGTAAGACAAAGGGAAACATACAAGATAGAACTAAATCTAAACACAAAGTAATAGATTTAGGTTTTGATTAATTAAGCACAAAGCCACTAATTAATCATTCACTAACTCAAGCACTAAGCTAAGAGAATAATGAAGAAAACTCAACTCAAACTCTAGGGTTTTTCATTCAATCAAATCTGAAAATATAATGTGGAGAGTGAGGGTTTATATAGCATCCACACTCTAATCTTGGCCTTACATTTTAAAGAAGATCTAAGGGCTACAAACAACCCACAAAAGTTACAATGTAACTGGAGTGAAACTAGATGGGTAAGTTTCACTCAAAAGGATGAACAAAAATCGATCTCAAACACCCTTGAAATACACGGCCTAATGAAGCTATTTTTGTGTGAAATTTTCTGAAATTTTGTGAACAAATGAAAACATAAAAGATAGTCACTAAATCTATACACTAAGTAATAGATTTAGGGTTGTAATTAGCTAAGCACTAAGCCACTAACTAATTAATCACTCAACTCAAGCACAAAGCTAAGAGAGAAATGAGAGCACTCAAGTTTTAGGGTTCAACCTTATCTTCATTCAAATCTGAAAATTTACAAGGCAATGAGAGGAGGTTATATACTACCCTTCCTCTAATCTTGACCTTACATCACAAGGTAATCTAAGGGCTACAATCAACCCACCAAATACAACAATATGTCGGTTTTCCTAGGCTCATATGAGCTGAAAATTTGAATAGAAAACAACAAAACATAAAGCATAAAGTATAAAGCATAAAAGGTAGATAGTGACATGTGTTGAAAGGGACACATTGAGGACAAACATGTGAGCTCCTCTTGAATTAATTTCGGCTGACTTGTTGGCTCTTCCCATTTGATTTGTTCCTCTTGATAATTTAATTGACTTGTGGTTCGAACCCATATGGGTGCACTCGAGCGATCACAAACAAAATAGCACTTTAGTCGACTTTCGGTTGCTCTCCGTCTTGACTTTTCTTGACTTCCTTGACCCACCAAGCTTGACCAAGATATTATTGTTTAAATTCACTCAAAATAAGCTTGGGTGGACCTTAGGATCGTGACCTAGCCCATGGTTCGAGCCCAAGGACCTAAACCGTGATTTGGACAAAAACCGCCTTTGCTAGCCTTGACCATTTTTGGTCCAATCTCCTCTCCTTGAAAAGGATTTGTCCTCAAATCCTCGGTCTCTCTTCCTCTTGCTCGGTTTGAACTTTGATCGTTGTTGAGATTGATCGATACCCCTTTTGCTTCTTGACAAGAATTGGACTTCATGATTGTGGGTGCCCAAGAACACCATAGACCTAGAGATTGATTGAGAGAATAATTTTCCCTTGCTTGGCTCGTGCAAATGACCCTACTCTCTTCTCTTACCATGGTCTCCTTGAACCTACATTCACTTTCTAGCTCATCCTCAAGCTCTTCATATCCAAACTCAATTGAAACTCGCTTAGGATCACCATGACGCCACCCCTTGCTACGGTCATTCTTTTCCATGATCCTCCATTTCACGGTTCTTCTTGGCCTTTCCATGCCATCATTCCTTGCACTCCCATTCGACTCATCCTTGTATTTCATTGAGTGTCCCGAATTTTCAGTTTTGAGCTCATTGAGCTCCTCTCCTTGACTTCCCCTTATTGCTCTAGGGTTGTCTTTGATCATTTGGAGGGCTACACTCTCGATCATGAAGGTACTTGTGGAATTAGATGACATGAGGAGTGTGATTAAGTCGGTTATGGTCTTGAGGGCCGTGTTCTCCTCCCACAAGTCGATCTTTGGACTTTCACTTGAGCCATCTTCTATCTTGAGCTTAGATGAAGATTGTAGAAGATCATCACTTAGCTCTTTTTGTTCAAGCTTAGTTCCCCCTTTGAATCCCCATTTCATGAATCCACTTGAGTAGACTTGAGTAGGATGATCACATAGTAGCTCCTTGTTGTTATTATTCACTTTGAATTTCCATTTTAGAAATTCCCTTGACTCTTTGCTTGTATCAACATTCTCATACCACATGATTACCTTTCTCTTGACATTAGCCAAACACATCTCATGATCATACTCGTCCGATGCTTGGCATTGTATCCCATGCTTTCCTCTTGATTGTTAGGATCATCTTTAGCAAAGTGAAGGGTCAATTTCGCCAACATCCATCCCTTCACTTATTTCGGCCTCTTCACTCAATATCACATCTTTGTAAGGCTCAAACATGGAAGGTGGGGTGGAATAATTCAAGGTAGAAGGTAGGAGGGTTGGTATGCCCTCTTGTACCATATCCCACGGCTTTACCATCCCCATTTCAGCTTGCACTTGTTTCATTTCGGGTCCCCCATCAACCTTCATGTTGTCGTGTGACTCAACCAAGGAGGGTGGGTTAGGGTTCTTCAAAATCGGAGGTAAGGGTGCAAGTTTGATTTTCTTAGCTCCAATCTTGAAAGTGTAGGTATTGTCCCTCCCATCATGATGAGCATTTCTCTCCAATTTCCATGGTCTCCCCAAGAGGAGATGACAAGCATCCATGGGAATCACATCACACAAAACCTCATCCATGTAATCCCTTCCAATGGAGAAAAAAACCAAGCATTGTCTAACCACACTTACACTCATCTCGGCTCCATTATCTAGCCACTTCATCTTGTAAGGGTTAGGGTGTTCTTGTGTAGGTAAGGCTAATTTTTCAATGAGGGTGCTTGATGCCACATTAGAACAACTCTCCCCATCAACAATCAAATTACAAACCCTTCCCATAATGGTACACCTAGACCTAAAGGCTTCGACTTGGTGATTCTCTTCTAGGTTTAGGGTTAGGGTTTGAGCAAGCTTGCCCCTACAAACCACACGGCTTTGGCTAGGGGGTGATTCTCCTCCTAACCGAGCCATTCTACCTTCTAACTCCCTCAAGTTCACAAGGTTAGGGTTAGGAATAGGTCTACTCCTCATTCGACTCATTTTGATTTCAAGCTCTCTTCTAGCTTTCTCCATAGAATCATACATGGTCTCACCAAGAGTAGTACCACAAGTAACATCAAAAGGAAGAAACACACCCATTGATATAATCAAAGAAACAAAAATCTGAAAATTTTTGAGTAAAGCAAGGACTTTTGAGTGTGAAAACCGAAATCAACACTATCACAAATGTAGATCTTCAACCATTTTGTGAAAATTTTGTGAGTATGTTTGTGGATTTTTGTGGAAGACACAAGGAAAAAATAAGAGAGAAACAAAACGAAAATAAAAGAGGAAACACAAGAGTAATCCGAAAATAACAAGGATCAAACCGAAAACAAAACAAATCGAAAAACAAGAACAAACCTAGGCTTTGATACCAATTTGGAGTGAAACTAGATGGGTAAGTTTCACTCAAAAGGATGAACAAAAATCGATCTCAAACACCCTTGAAATACACGGCCTAATGAAGCTATTTTTGTGTGAAATTTTCTGAAATTTTGTGAACAAATGAAAACATAAAAGATAGTCACTAAATCTATACACTAAGTAATAGATTTAGGGTTGTAATTAGCTAAGCACTAAGCCACTAACTAATTAATCACTCAACTCAAGCACAAAGCTAAGAGAGAAATGAGAGCACTCAAGTTTTAGGGTTCAACCTTATCTTCATTCAAATCTGAAAATTTACAAGGCAATGAGAGGAGGTTATATACTACCCTTCCTCTAATCTTGACCTTACATCACAAGGTAATCTAAGGGCTACAATCAACCCACCAAATACAACAATATGTCGGTTTTCCTAGGCTCATATGAGCTGAAAATTTGAATAGAAAACAACAAAACATAAAGCATAAAGTATAAAGCATAAAAGGTAGATAGTGACATGTGTTGAAAGGGACACATTGAGGACAAACATGTGAGCTCCTCTTGAATTAATTTCGGCTGACTTGTTGGCTCTTCCCATTTGATTTGTTCCTCTTGATAATTTAATTGACTTGTGGTTCGAACCCATATGGGTGCACTCGAGCGATCACAAACAAAATAGCACTTTAGTCGACTTTCGGTTGCTCTCCGTCTTGACTTTTCTTGACTTCCTTGACCCACCAAGCTTGACCAAGATATTATTGTTTAAATTCACTCAAAATAAGCTTGGGTGGACCTTAGGATCGTGACCTAGCCCATGGTTCGAGCCCAAGGACCTAAACCGTGATTTGGACAAAAACCGCCTTTGCTAGCCTTGACCATTTTTGGTCCAGTAACGGCTCAAAGGAGCCCAATTTTCTGAAAATTTGAAGAGAAACAAACAAAAACATAAAGCATAAAAGGTAGATAGTGACATGTGTTGAAAGGGACTTATTGAGGAACACATGTGATGCCTCTCTTGATCATTTTCGGCTGACTTGGGCTTGTTTCCCACTTGATTTTTGCTCTTGATGATTTAATTGACTTGTGGTTGACCCTTGGACCTAAGATTGGAAGCGGGCCCTAGGTCAATGGATCGCAAACTGGAGTGAAACTAAGTGGATCAAGTTTCACTCAAAGGATGAACAAAAATCGACTTGAAACCTTCTTGAAATACACGGCCAAATGGGTCTTTTTTTTTGTGTGAAATTTTCTGAAATTTTGTGAACAAATGAAAACATAAAGGATAGTCACTAAAATCTAAACACAAAGTAATAGATTTAGTGTTGTGATTAGTTTAAGCACAAAGCCACTAAACTAATCTATCACTAATCTCAAGCACTAAGCAAGGAGATAATGAGGAACACTCAAATAAGTTGAGAACTCTCAAACTTAGGGTTTTTATCATTCAATTCAAAGCTGAAAAATACAATGTGAGGGTGAGGGTTTATATAAAGCCCTTGTTCTAATCTTGACCCTTCATCTAATAACTAATCTAAGGGCTACAATCAACCCATAAAAACAACAACATTTCGGCTCACATGAGCTCAACTTTGCTGAAAATTTGAAAAGGAAACAAACAAATACATAAAGTAAAAAGCATAAAGTAGTAAAGGTAGATAGTGACATGTGTTGAAAGTGACTTATTGAGGACAAACATGTGAAGCTCCTCCTTGTGTATTTTCGGCTGACTTGGGGTTCATTCCCACTTGATTTTTGCTCTTGATGATCTTAATTGACTTGTGGTTCGAACCCACTTGGGCGCACTCGAGCGATCACAAACAAAAATAGCACTTTAGTCGACTTTCGGTTGCTCTCCGTCTTGACTTTCTCGACCTCGTTGACCCACCAAGCTTGACCAAGATATTATTATGTAATTCACTCAAAATAAGCTTGGGTGGACCTTAGGATCGTGACCTAGCCCATGATTCGAGCCCAAGGACCTAAACCGTGATTTGGACAAAAACCGCCTTTGCTAGCCTTGACCATTTTTGGTCCAATCTCCTCTCCTTGAAAAGGATTTGTCCTCAAATCCTCGGTCTCTCTTCCTCTTCCTCGGTTTGGACTATAGCTTGACTCATAGCTCGATCCTTTGCCTCCTTCTCGACTCGGACTCGTGTTGGCTTCATGACTTGAATCGTAGAACATGATGAGGGGTGCCCCATGAGCCCCATGACCAACTTTGGGCTCCATGGCTCTAGACTTCCAAGAATTCCACTTGCTTAGAGATTGAATGAGAGATTGATTCTTGTAAACTTGGCTCAATGAATTGAGCTTGCTCTCTCCCTTACTCATGGTTTCTTTGGATTCACAATTATCCCCTAGCACAACTCGATGTTCCTCATGCATAGAACCGTCAATTAGCCACTCTTTGCCACGCTTAAGCCCCACGTTTTTCTCCCCTTTCAAGGACTCACTTGAACCTTCTAACACATCGACCTTTTCATTTCCAAATGATTCACTTCCCTTGCACTTGATTAAGCTCCCCAATTTTTCGGTTTTGAGCTCATTGAACTCCTCTCCTTGACTTCCCCTTATTGCTCTAGGGTTGTCTTTGATCACATGGAGGGCTACACTCTCGATCATGAAGGTACTTGTGGAATTAGATGACATGAGGCGTGTGATTAAGTCGGTTATGGTCTTGAGGGCCGTGTTCTCCTCCCACAAGTCGATCTTTGGACTTTCACTTTGACTTGAGCCACCATCACTTAGCTCTTTTTGTTCAAGCTTAGTTCCCCCTTTGAATCCCCATTTCATGAATCCACTTGAGTAGACTTGAGTAGGATGATCACATAGTAGCTCCTTGTTGTTATTATTCACTTTGAATTTCCATTTTAGAAATTCCCTCGACTCTTTGCTTGTATCAACATTCTCATACCACATGATTACCTTTCTCTTGACATTAGCCAAACACGTCTCATGATCATACTCATCCCTTGGCTTGGCATTGTATCCCATGCTTTCCTCTTGAGTGTTAGGATAATCTTTAGCAAAGTGAATGGTCAATTTCTCACCAACATTCACTTCCTCACTTGTTTGACCTCCTCACTTAAAACAACCTCTTTGGATGACTCAAGTATGGAGGGCGGTTTGCATTGCTCTTTGAGGAACTCCTTAGCAAGGACATTAATCTCATCCTTCCCATGACTAACCCCAAGCTCAATTTCTCGTCCCCCATCAATCCCCATGTTGTCGTGTGACTCACCCAAGGAGGGTGGGTTAGGGTTCTTCAAAATCGGAGGTAAGGGTGTAAGTTTGATTTTCTTAGCCCCAATCTTGAAAGTATAGGTATTGTCCCTCTCATCATGATGAGCATTTCTTTCCAACTTCCATGGTCTCCCCAAGAGGAGATGACAAGCATCCATGGGAATCACATCACACAAAACCTCATCCATGTATTCCCCACCAATGGAGAAAGAAACCAAGCATTGCCTAACCACCATCACACTCATCTCGGCTCCATTTCTTTGGCATTTCATCTTGTAAGGGTTAGGGTGATCTTGTGTAGGCAAGGCTAATTTTTCAATGAGGGTGCTTGAGGCCACATTAGAACAACTCTCCTCATCAACAATCAAATCACAAACCCTTCCCATAATGGTACACCTAGACCTAAAGGCTTCGACTTGGTGATTCTCTTCTAGGTTTAGGGTTAGGGTTTGGGCAAGCTTGCCCCTACAAACCATTCGGCCAAGGTTAGGGGGTTGTTCTCCTCCTAACCGAGCCATTCTATCCTCTAACTCCCTTTGACCCCTCAAAGTCACAAGATCAAGGCTAGGGTTAGGTTTAAGTCTACCCCTCATTCGACTCATTTTGATTTCAAGCTCTCTTCTAGCTTTCTCCATAGAATCATACACGATTTCACCAAGAGTAGTATCACAAGTAACATCAAAAGGAAGAAACATACCCATTGAAATAACCAAAGAACAAAAATCTGAAAATTTTTGAGTAAAGCAAGGACCTTTGAGTGTGAGAACCGAAATCAACACTAACACAAGTGTAGATCTTCAACCATTTTGTGAAAATTTTGTGAGTATGTTTGTGGATTTTGGGGAAGACACACATAAAAAGAAGGGAAAGAAAACGAAAAAAAAAGATGAAAAACAAGAGGGTAACCGAAAAAATAAGATCAAACCAACAACAAAAACTAATCGAAAAAACAAGAACAAACCTAGGCTTTGATTACCAATTTGGAGTGAAACTAAGTGGATCAAGTTTCACTCAAAGGATGAACAAAAATCGACTTGAAACCTTCTTGAAATACACGGCCAAATGGGTCTTTTTTTTTGTGTGAAATTTTCTGAAATTTTGTGAACAAATGAAAACATAAAGGATAGTCACTAAAATCTAAACACAAAGTAATAGATTTAGTGTTGTGATTAGTTTAAGCACAAAGCCACTAAACTAATCTATCACTAATCTCAAGCACTAAGCAAGGAGATAATGAGGAACACTCAAATAAGTTGAGAACTCTCAAACTTAGGGTTTTTATCATTCAATTCAAAGCTGAAAAATACAATGTGAGGGTGAGGGTTTATATAAAGCCCTTGTTCTAATCTTGACCCTTCATCTAATAACTAATCTAAGGGCTACAATCAACCCATAAAAACAACAACATTTCGGCTCACATGAGCTCAACTTTGCTGAAAATTTGAAAAGGAAACAAACAAATACATAAAGTAAAAAGCATAAAGTAGTAAAGGTAGATAGTGACATGTGTTGAAAGTGACTTATTGAGGACAAACATGTGAAGCTCCTCCTTGTGTATTTTCGGCTGACTTGGGGTTCATTCCCACTTGATTTTTGCTCTTGATGATCTTAATTGACTTGTGGTTCGAACCCACTTGGGCGCACTCGAGCGATCACAAACAAAAATAGCACTTTAGTCGACTTTCGGTTGCTCTCCGTCTTGACTTTCTCGACCTCGTTGACCCACCAAGCTTGACCAAGATATTATTATGTAATTCACTCAAAATAAGCTTGGGTGGACCTTAGGATCGTGACCTAGCCCATGATTCGAGCCCAAGGACCTAAACCGTGATTTGGACAAAAACCGCCTTTGCTAGCCTTGACCATTTTTGGTCCACAAACTCTCAACTCCCGTTGCAGTGAGGAGCTAGTAGTATGACGTTGGTGTGAATGGTTGAGACTTGTGCTCTATTTTTGGTGAAATAGACTATGGTTTTTAAGTTTATGTGCATAGGTCGTCCACTTTGAGATGCCGGCGTGATTAATTTGGATACTTTGATTTTCTCCGACGTTGTTTGCTTGAGGACAAGCAAAGGTTTGGTTTGGGGGAGTTTGATACATGTCATTTATATAGCTTTTATGCCCCCGATATAGTTCCGTTTAGCTCGCATTCGCTCGATCTCATTATTGTTTTAGTAGCTATATGCTTTATATTGCGATACTGTCGTTCCTCGTGTGTATTTTGCAGGTTTTGGCGGTCCTGAGCTAAAACCTGAGGTTATTGGAGCATTATCGAGTATCGTGACGTCAAGACGAAGCCCGAGAGTTGATTCGGAGTCAATACGATGATTTGTGAAGTCAAACCTATAGGTTCAGAGCAAACCTATTGGTTCCGGATAGTTGAATCAAGGCTTAAAGTTACTGGAAATTGCAGGATGCCTTAGAACCGCTCGGTTCATGCCCGAACTGATCGGTTCCCACCCTGAACCGATCGGTTCACCCCCCGAACCGCTCGGTTCTGCTGCTTTTTTTATCCGGATTTTCGTGGCCTATAAATAGAAGTCGAGTTAGGGTTTTAGAGCTATGCTTTTCATTATTTTTCAGCCTTAGAATTAGAATAGCTTTCTCTCCTTTAAAACTCTCATAAAACTCTTAGTTTAGCTTTGATTACACTTGCAAGATTCGATCTTTTACATTGCAATTCAAGATTACTCCAGGTTTAATTCATTTGTTCTTGTTTTATCTCATCATGTTTTATTATTTCAATTGCTTTGCTTTTACCCTTCCCATGTCTAGCTAATCCTTCAATTAGGGTTTAGGGTGATTGTGAATTGATTCAGAACATGTTTTAATTGCTTTTATCGATTGAATTTGTGCAAGTTGATTTCTTCCTGCGCGTTTTATAATCAATTGAATTTAGGGACGCCTTTATTGAATTGAATTTAGGTTGTTTCAGTTTAAGATCGAAAGCCTTATTTAAACTAGACTCACGCGTAATTGATAAGTTGAATTTAGTACGTAGCGAGAGCCCGCTAAATTTGCTTAAGGTTGAAATTGACTCGAGAGAAAGTTTTCCTAAGCCTAATCACTTGCATGACTTCAATTGATTGATTTATCCTTATGAGTTGAGTTCCTGAATCGATGTCGCATGATCCCAACGCCCTAATCTTCCTCTCATACTCTTTTTATATCTCTTTGCTTGTCATTCTTAGTTTAGACCTTCAAACACCCTCTTTCACACTCTTTGAGACCGACCTAGATTAGCTGAGCATCTTTTTGACTACTCTTCTCCCTGTGGATTCGACCCTGCTTACCACTAGCTTCTGTTAGTAGTTTGTCTAGGTTTATTTTGATTAGGCGTGACGACTTTAGCTGGACCAAAAATGGTCAAGGCGGTCAAGGGTGAAACCGAGGGAGACCATGGGTTAGGGCCATGGGCTCAAACCCGAGCCTAGGCCATGGGTCAAGGGATCACTAAGGGCTAAGTAAAGTCAATTCTATGGTCAAATCAAGCCAACCTTAGTGATCAAGGAGAGTCAAGAGGAAGTCAAAGTTGGAGAGCAACAAAAAGTCAAGATTATGCTATTTTTGAAATGTGGTCAATCAAGGTACACCCATGTGAGTCAACCCTCCAATAAATGGGCTCACATGGTTCATCAAGCTAGCTCATGGAGGTCAAGGGGGCCGGCCAAATCAAGTCACCAAGGATCATCACATTGTTTTTATACTTTATGTCATTTTCATACATGTCGCTTTCTCTACTATCTACTTTATGCTTTATGTAAGGAGACAATATAATTGGAGTGAAACTTATGGGGATAAGAATCACTCAAAGGATGAACAAAATCGAACCTTGAAACTCTCTTGAAAATCTCGGCCAAGTGACTCTTTTTGTGATAAAATTTTCTGAAATTTTGTAAACAAGGAAAATAAAATGGATAGTAACTAAATCTACACACAAAGTAATAGATTTAGGTTGTGATTAATTAAGCACAAAGCCACTAATTAATCTCTCACAAATCTCAAACACAAAGTAAAGAGATAAATGAAGAACACTCAATATGAAACTTAGGGTTTCCTTTTTTCATTCAAACAAATCTGAAAAATGTGAGGCAAGGATGAGGGTTTATATAATACCCTCATTCTAATCTTGACCATCCATTACAAGCTAATCTAAGGGCTACAAATACCCACAATTACAACATAATACTCGGTCCACTTAAGCTCACTTGAGCTGAAAATTTTGAACATAAAACAACAAATACTTAAAGTAAAAAGCATAAAGTAGTAAAGGTAGATAGAGACATGTGTGAAAGGGACACATTGAGGAGAAACATGTGAGCCTCTCCTTGAGTTAATTTTCGGCTGATTTGGGGTCTTCTCCCAATTGATTTTTGCTCCTTGTTGACTTGGTTGACTTGTGGTTCGAACCCACTTGGGTGCACTCGAGCGATCACATTCAAAAATAGCGTTTTGTTGACTTTCGGTTGCTCTTTGTCTTGACTTTCCTTGACCTCTTTGATCCACCAAGCTTGACCAACATATTATGATGTAATTTACTCAAAATAAGCTTGGGTGGACCTTAGGATCGTGACCTAGCCCATGGTTCGAGCCCAAGGACCTAAACCGTGATTTGGACAAAAACCGTCTTTTCTAGCCTTGACCATTTTTGGTTCAATCTCCTCTCCTTGAAAAGGATTTGTCCTCAAATCCTCGGTCTCTCTTCCTCTTGCTCGGTTTGGATTATAGCTTGACTCATGGCTTGATCCTTTGCCTCCTTCTCGACTCGGACTCTTGTTGGCTTCATGACTTGAATCGTAGAACATGATGAGGGGTGCCCCATGAGCCCCATGACCAACTTTGGGCTCCATGGCTCTAGACTTCCAAGAATTCCACTTGCTTAGAGATTGAATGAGAGATTGATTCTTGTAAACTCGGTTCATTGAATTGAACTTGCTCTCTCCCTTACTCATGGTTTCTTTGGATTCACAATTAACCCCTAGCACAACTCGAAGTTCCTCATGTTTAGGACCGTCAATTAGCCACCCTTTGCCACGCTTAAACCCCACGTTTTTCTCCCCTTTCAAGGACTCACTTGAACCTTCTAACACATCGACCTTTTCACTTCCAAATGATTCACTTCCCTTGCACTTGATTGAGCTCCCCAAATTTTCAGTTTTGAGCTCATTGAGCTCCTCTCCTTGACTTCCCCTTATTGCTCTAGGGTTGTCTTTGATCACATGGAGGGCTACACTCTCGATCATGAAGGTACTTGTGGAATTAGATGACATGAGGAGTGTGATTAAGTCGGTTATGGTCTTGAGGGCCGTGTTCTTCTCCCACAAGTCGGTCTTTGGACTTTCACTTTGACTTGAGCCATCATCACTTAGCTCTTTTTGTTCAAGCTTAGTTCCCCCTTTGAATCCCCATTTCATGAAACCACTTGAGTAGACTTGGTTATGACAACCACATTGCATTTCTTTGGCATTGTTAGTACTCACTTTGAATTTCCACTTTAGAAATTCCCTCGACTCTTTGCTTGCATCAACATTCTCATACCACATGAATACCTTTCTCTTGACATTGGCCAAACACATCCCATGATCATACTCGTCCCGATGCTTGGCATTGCATCCCATGCTTCCCTCTTGATTGTTAGGATCATCTTTAGCAAAGTGAATGGTCAATTTCTCACCAACATTCACTTCCTCACTTGTTTCGGCCTCCTCACTTAAAACAACCTCTTTGGATGACTCAAGTATGGAGGCGTTTTGCATTGCTCTTTGGGGAACTCCTTAGCAAGGACATTAATCTCATCCTTCCCATGACTAACCCCAAGTTCAATTTCTGGTCCCCCATCAATCCCCATTGTTTCGTGTGACATGATCAAGGAGGGTGGGTTAGGGTTCTTCAAAATCGGAGGTAAGGGTGCAAGTTTGATTTTCTTAGCCCCAATCTTGAAAGTATAGGTATTGTCTCTCTCATCATGACTAGCATTCCTCTCCAACTTCCAAGGTCTCCCTAAGAGGAGATGACAAACCTCCATAGGTAACACATCACACAAAACCACATCCATGTAATCCCCACCAATGGAGAAAGAAACCAAGCATTGTCTATCCACCATCAACTCGGCTCCCATGTTTAGCCACTTTAATTTGTAAGGGTTAGGGTGTTCTTGTGTGGGCAAGGCTAACTTTTCAATGAGAGTGCTTGAGGCCACATTAGAACAACTCTCCTCATCAACAATCAAATCACAAACCCTTCCCATAATGGTACACCTAGACCTAAAGGCTTCGACTTGGTGATTCTCTTCTAGGTTTAGGGTTAGGGTTTGGGCAAGCTTGGCCCTACAAACCATTCGGCCAAGGTTAGGGGGTTGTTCTCCTCCTAACCGAGCCAATCTATCTCTCAAAGTCACAAGATCAAGATTAGGGTTAGGTTTTAGTTTACCCCTCATTTGACTCATTTTGTTTTCAAGCTCTCTTCTAGCTTTCTCCATAGAATCATACATGGTCTCACCAAGAGTAGTATCAAGTGAAACACCAAAATGATGGAACACATCCATTGAAATAACCAAAGAACAAAAATCTGAAAATTTTGAGTAAAGCAAGGACCTTTGAGTGTGAAAATCAAAACCAACACTAACACAAGTGTAGATCTTCAACCATTTTGTGAAAATTTTGTGAGAAATTTATGGAAAATAAACAAGGAAAGGAAAGAAAGGAAAAAAAACGAAAATCAAAGAGGAAAAACTCAAACAAAATCGACCCTAACTTAGATGAACCGAAAAAAAATAAAAATGAAAATGAAAATCAAGAACAAACCTAGGCTTTGATTACCAATTTGGAGTGAAACTTATGGGGATAAGAATCACTCAAAGGATGAACAAAATCGAACCTTGAAACTCTCTTGAAAATCTCGGCCAAGTGACTCTTTTTGTGATAAAATTTTCTGAAATTTTGTAAACAAGGAAAATAAAATGGATAGTAACTAAATCTACACACAAAGTAATAGATTTAGGTTGTGATTAATTAAGCACAAAGCCACTAATTAATCTCTCACAAATCTCAAACACAAAGTAAAGAGATAAATGAAGAACACTCAATATGAAACTTAGGGTTTCCTTTTTTCATTCAAACAAATCTGAAAAATGTGAGGCAAGGATGAGGGTTTATATAATACCCTCATTCTAATCTTGACCATCCATTACAAGCTAATCTAAGGGCTACAAATACCCACAATTACAACATAATACTCGGTCCACTTAAGCTCACTTGAGCTGAAAATTTTGAACATAAAACAACAAATACTTAAAGTAAAAAGCATAAAGTAGTAAAGGTAGATAGAGACATGTGTGAAAGGGACACATTGAGGAGAAACATGTGAGCCTCTCCTTGAGTTAATTTTCGGCTGATTTGGGGTCTTCTCCCAATTGATTTTTGCTCCTTGTTGACTTGGTTGACTTGTGGTTCGAACCCACTTGGGTGCACTCGAGCGATCACATTCAAAAATAGCGTTTTGTTGACTTTCGGTTGCTCTTTGTCTTGACTTTCCTTGACCTCTTTGATCCACCAAGCTTGACCAACATATTATGATGTAATTTACTCAAAATAAGCTTGGGTGGACCTTAGGATCGTGACCTAGCCCATGGTTCGAGCCCAAGGACCTAAACCGTGATTTGGACAAAAACCGTCTTTTCTAGCCTTGACCATTTTTGGTTCAATAATCCTTTTGTTTTGGTCACTTGGACCGTCCCACATGCCATTCCAAGGTCAAATCTTGACCCTTGGATGCTCCCTAAAATGCATGGAGAGGATGTGCTTAAATGTCATTGTCTACTTTATGTTTTTGTTTGTTTAATTTTCAAATTGTATGGTCAATAGGACCAAACATTTTCGGCTGAATTGAGGGACCCTTATGGCCCTTGGATCAACTTGTAATGAAGGGTTTAGATGAGGCTTTGGGTAATATATAAACCCACCCTCACACATTATAATTTTTCAGATTTGGAATGATAAAGAAACCCTAGTTTTTGTTGAGTATTCTCATTTTCTCATTACTTTGTGTTTGAGTTAGTGAAAGATTAGTTTAGTGGCTTTGTGCTTAAACTAATCACACCCTAATTCTCTAGCTTAGTGCTTAGAATTAGTTACTATCTTTATGTATTTCATTTGTCACAAAAATCAGAAAATTTCCCACAAAAAAACTCATATTCTCGGCCAAAATTGTTCAAGGGTTTGAGGTCGATTTTGTTCATCCTTTGAGTGAAACTTGATCCACTAAGTTTCACTCCAAATTGGTCATCAAAGCCTAGGTTTGTTCTTGATTTCATTTTCTTTCTCTATTTTTTGGTTTTCCTTAGTAATGTCGAGTTGTTCCTTTGTTTTCCTCTTTTAATTTTTCGTTTTCTTCTTCCTTTTCCTTGTTTATTTTTCTATAAATTTACCACAAAATTTCCACAAAAGATCTCACAAAATTTCACAAAAATGGAGGAGGATAAAAGGCTTTCCGATTTAGAGGAGAAATTAACTCAACTCACCTAATTGTACTTTAATGATGAATGCTCTAAACACCCTCTTAGACCAAAATCTTAATGAACCAAGAAGGGGTGGAAGGGGAAGAGGCCGTGGGTTTGGGATTGGAGGCCGTGGGAGAGGCCAACCACCTCCTCACATGGATGATCAATACTCGGATTCGGAGGAGTCCCTTGAGGCTCCCCAAGAGACCATGACCGAGACATCAAAGTGGATATACCCGATTTTTATGGTAGCTTGAACCCCGAGGATCTCCTAGATTGGCTTAGATCGGTTGAGAGGATTTTCGAATTTAAGGAGTATCCAGATAGGAAGTGTTTCAAGGTAGCCATCATGAAGTTTAAGGGATATGCTTCCCTTTGGTGCGAAAACCTCAAGAACCAACGAAACCAAGGGTAAGGAACCCATTAGGTCATGGCTCAAACTCAAAAGAAACTCAAAGACAAGTTTGTTCCCAAGGATTATACCCAAGACATGTTCCTCAAACTAGCTCAACTCAAACAAGAGACACAACCCATTGAGTCTTACCTTAGGGACTTTGAGCAACTCACATTACAATGTGAGATGAATGAGAAACCCGAGCAGAAAATAGCTAGGTTTGTCGAGGGCTTAAACCCTAGGATTGCTAACCCAGTAAAGATGCAAAACTTGTGGTCATTCGATGAGGCCGTTACCATGGCCACACGTGTGGAAAGGCTAGAGAAGGGGAGAGGGACTCGGCCAAAACTAGCACCACGGCGAACCCGATGTCGAGCCAAGGAGGGATCAAATTTGTCGAACCTAGCCCTACCATCAAGCCATCAAGTATTGACAAGGGGAAGGGAATTGACTATGGTCCCAAGAGAACAATTCCTCTCAAGAAGTGCTACCAATGTCAAGGGTATGGTCATTTGGCTAAGGAATGCCCTAGCAAGAGGTCCTTGAACACAAGTGAGGTTGTGCATTGGGGCGACGATCAAGTGTATGTTTGTGTGGGAGCAAAAAAAGAGGGAGTTCTGGAAGTGAATGTGGCGAAACAATTGTGCCCCGGACTCGGGGTTGAGCTTGGTCACTTGGCGAGTGATGCACACTCAAGATGCAAGCAAGAATATGGACCAAAGGCACCAAATATTTCGGTCCAAATGTACAATCATGGGGAGAGTGTGTAATTTGATTATTGATGGGGGAAGTTGTGTTAATGTTGCTTCTAAAACCCTCATTGATAAGCTTGCCTTGCCCACTTTGAAGCATCCTCACCCTTACAAGCTAAGATGGCTTAATCAAGGAGCCGAGGTGAAAGTTGATAAACAATGCAAGGTCTTGTTTTCCATTGGACAAGACTACAAAGATGAAATTGTGTGTGAAGTGTTGGACATGGATGCTTGTCATGTATTACTTGGTAGGCCATGGGAGTATGAAAAGAATTCTTCCCACCATGGAAGAGACAACACCTACTCATTCAAGTATGGTGAAAAGCTTATCGTCTTAGCTCCCCTACCACCAATGATGGGTTGTAAATCCAATGCGTGCTTGTTTGAATCCTTCATTGAGCCGAAACCTAACATGGAGATGAAGTTGGGAGCCGAGCTTGAATGAGCTTGAGGACTTGAAGGGCCTTGAGCCGAGTAGAGAAGAGCTAGGGAAGAAATGAACTTGGAATGTGAGGAAGCTCTAGCATGATAAGGAGGATTCTAGGAGAGGAGCAACATGAAGGTGAAGCATCAATCAACAAGAAAACAACCGAGCTACAATGAGAATGTGGTCAATGAAAGAACAAAATCGATGTCAAGGAAAGATCAAGCGGGTCTCTAAGGTGGAGAATCATTGAAGGCCTCGATCATGAGCAAGATTGGATGGATGGCATGGTTATGAGTCGTGGGCTCAAAGAAATGCTCGAGGAAGAATGTGTGGTCAAGCAAACCGTGACCAAGGAAGAAAACATGATCAATTCTTCGAGCCAAAGCAAAGGGGTCCAACCACTTCTACAAACCCTAGCTAAGTGGTGCCCATGGAAGACTAAAACTGTGAAGGCCAAGATCGAGCAAAGATTGAGCCGAGAATCAAGCTTGAAGTCGAGCAAGGGAGGAAGCAAGAGGATCTCCAAGGACTTGAGGACAAGTCCTTTCCAAGGAGAGGAGATTGGACCAAAAATGGTCAAGGCGGTCAAGGGTGAAACCGAGGGAGACCATGGGTTAGGGCCATGGGCTCAAACCCGAGCCTAGGCCATGGGTCAAGGGATCACTAATGGACCAAAAATGGTCAAGGCTAGCAAAGGCGGTTTTTGTCCAAATCACGGTTTAGGTCCTTGGGCTCGAACCATGGGCTAGGTCCCGATCCTAAGGTCCACCCAAGCTTATTTTGAGTGAATTTAAACAATAATATCTTGGTCAAGCTTGGTGGGTCAAGGAAGTCAAGAAAAGTCAAGACGAAGAGCAATCGAAAGTCGACTAAAGTGCTATTTTTGTTTGTGATCGCTCGAGTGCACCCAAGTGGGTTCGAACCACAAGCCAAGTAAATCTTCAAGAGCAAACTCAAGTGGGTACAAGACCCAAGTCACCAAATTCAACCCAAGAGAAGCTCACATGTTTCTCCTCAACATGTCCCTTTCCTACATGTCACTATCTACCTTTTATGCTTTATGCTTTTTACTTTAAGTATTTGTTGTTTTATGTTTAAAATTTTCAGCTCATGTGAGCCTAAGTGGACCGAGTATTTGATGTAATTCAAGGGTTAATTGTAGCCTTTAGATCTCCTTTAAATGTAGGGTCAAGATTAGAGGAAGGGTAGTATATAACCTCCTCTCATTGCCTTGTAAATTTTCAGATTTGGATTAATGAAAAGAAACCCTAGGTTTTATATTGAGTGTTCTTCATTTCTCATTACTTTGTGTGTGAGATTTGTGAGAGATTAGTTTAGTGGCTTTGTGCTTAAACTAATCACAACCTAAATCTATTACTTAGTGTGTAGATTTAGTTACTATCTTTATGTTCTTGCATTTAACAACAAAAATCAGAAAAATTGTTACAAAAAAAGACAAAACGGCCGAGTATATTCAAGGGGATTTCAAGGTTCGATTTTGTTCATCCTTTGAGTGAATCTTATCCCCATAAGTTTCACTCCAAATTGGTAATCAAAGCCTAGGTTTGTTCTTGATTTTCGATTTTTATCTATATTTTCAGTTTACCTCTACTTGTGTCGAGTTGTTCTTTGTTGTTTTTTGCTCTTTTTATTTTCGTTTTTCCTTCTTTTCGTTTTCCTTGTTTATTTTCTATAAAATTTACACAAAACTTCCACAAAATTCTCACAAATTTTCACAAAATGGTTGAAGATCTACACTTGTGTTAGTGTTGGTTTCGGTTTTTTACAATCAAAGGTCCAAACTTTACTTGAAAATTTTCAGATTTGTTCTTTGGTTATTTCAATGGATGTGTTCCATCATTTTGGTGTTTCACTTGATACTACTCTTGGTGAAACCATGTATGATTCTATGGAGAAAGCTAGAAGAGAGCTTGAAATCAAAATGAGTCGAATGAGGAGTAGACCTATTCCTAAACCTAACCTTGTGAACTTGAGGGAGTTAGAAGGTAGAATGGCTCGGTTAGGAGGAGAATCACCCCTAGCCAAAGCCGTGTGGTTTGTAGGGGCAAGCTTGCTCAAACCCTAACCCTAAACCTAGAAGAGAATCACCAAGTCGAAGCCTTTAGGTCTAGGTGTACCATTATGGGAAGGGTTTGTGATTTGATTGTTGATGGGGAGAGTTGTTCTAATGTGGCCTCAAGCACTCTCATTGAAAAGTTAGCCTTGCCCACACAAGAACACCCTAACCCTTACAAATTAAAGTGGCTAAACATGGGAGCCGAGTTGATGGTGGATAGACAATGCTTGGTTTCTTTCTCCATTGGTGGGGATTACATGGATGTGGTTTTGTGTGATGTGTTACCTATGGAGGCTTGTCATCTCCTCTTAGGGAGACCTTGGAAGTTGGAGAGAAATGCTAGTCATGATGAGAGGGACAATACCTATACTTTCAAGATTGGGGCTAAGAAAATCAAACTTGCACCCTTACCTCCGATTTTGAAGAACCCTAACCCACCCTCCTTGATCATGTCACACGAAACAATGGGGATTGATGGGGGACCAGAAATTGAACTTGGGGTTGGTCATGGGAAGGATGAGATTAATGTCCATGCTAAGGAGTTCCCCAAAGAGCAATGCAAACCGCCCTCCATACTTGAGTCATCCAAAGAGGTTATTTTAAGTGAGGAGGCCGAAACAAGTGAGGAAGTGAATGTTGGTGAGAAATTGACCATTCACTTTGCTAAAGATAATCCTAACACCCAAGAGGAAAGCATGGGGTACAATGCCAAGCAAAGGGATGAGTATGATCATGAGAAGTGTTTGGCCAATGTCAAGAGGAAGGTATTCATGTGGTATGAGAATGTTGATGCAAGCAAAGAGTCGAGGGAATTTCTAAAATGGAAGTTCAAGTTGGGGATTGTCAATACCCAAGGAATGCTATGTGGTTATCATAATCAAGTCTACTCGAGTGGTTTCATGAAATGGGGATTCAAAGGGGGAACTAAGCTTGAACAAAAAGAGCTAAGTGATGATCTTCTACAACTTTCACCTAAGTTCAAGAAAGAAGATGGCTCAATTGGAAGTCCAAGGGTCGATTTGTGGGAGGGGAACACGGCCCTCAAAGCCACACCCGAATTATTCACATTCCTTATGTCGTCTAATCCCACAAGTACCTTCATGATCGAGAGTGTAGCCCTCCATGTGATCAAAGACAACCCTAGAGCAATAAGGGGAAGTCAAGGAGAGGAGCTCAATGAGCTCAAAACAGAAAATTTGGGGAGCTCAATCAAGTGCAAGGGAAGTGAATCATTTGGAAATGAAAAAGTCGATGTGTTAGAGGGTTCAAGTGAGTCCTTGAAAGGGGAGAAAAACGTGGGGTTTAAGCGTGGCAAAGGGTGGCTAATTGACGGTTCTATGCATGAGGAACTTCGAGTTGTGCTAAGGGATAATTGTGAATCCAAAGAAACCACGAGTAAGGGAGAGAGCAAGTTCAATTCAATGAACCGAGTTTACAAGAATCAATCTCTCATTCAATCTCTAAGCAAGTGGAATTCTTGGAAGACTAGAGCCATGGAGCCCAAGCTTGGTCATGGGGCTCATGGGGCACCCCTCATCATGTTCTACGATTCAAGTCATGAAGCCAACAAGAGTCCGAGTCGAGAAGGAGGCAAAGGATCAAGCCATGAGTCAAGCTATAGTCCAAACCGAGCAAGAGGAAGAGAGACCGAGGATTTGAGGACAAATCCTTTTCAAGGAGAGGAGATTGGACCAAAAATGGTCAAGGCTAGCAAAGGCGGTTTTTGTCCAAATCACGGTTTAGGTCCTTGGGCTCGAACCATGGGCTAGGTCCCGATCCTAAGGTCCACCCAAGCTTATTTTGAGTGAATTTAAACAATAATATCTTGGTCAAGCTTGGTGGGTCAAGGAAGTCAAGAAAAGTCAAGGCAGAAGAGCAACCGAAAGTCGACTAAAGTGCTATTTTTGTTTGTGATCGCTCGAGTGCACCCAAGTGGGTTCGAACCACAAGCCAAGTAAATCTTCAAGAGCAAACTCAAGTGGGTACAAGACCCAAGTCAGCCGAAATTCAACCCAAGAGAAGCTCACATGTTTCTCCTCAACATGTCCCTTTCCTACATGTCACTATCTACCTTTTATGCTTTATGCTTTTTACTTTAAGTATTTGTTGTTTTATGTTTAAAATTTTCAGCTCATGTGAGCCTAAGTGGACCGAGTATTTGATGTAATTCAAGGGTTAATTGTAGCCTTTAGATCTCCTTTAAATGTAGGGTCAAGATTAGAGGAAGGGTAGTATATAACCTCCTCTCATTGCCTTGTAAATTTTCAGATTTGGATTAATGAAAAGAAACCCTAGGTTTTATATTGAGTGTTCTTCATTTCTCATTACTTTGTGTGTGAGATTTGTGAGAGATTAGTTTAGTGGCTTTGTGCTTAAACTAATCACAACCTAAATCTATTACTTAGTGTGTAGATTTAGTTACTATCTTTATGTTCTTGCATTTAACAACAAAAATCAGAAAAATTGTTACAAAAAAAGACCAAACGGCCGAGTATATTCAAGGGGATTTCAAGGTTCGATTTTGTTCATCCTTTGAGTGAATCTTATCCCCATAAGTTTCACTCCAACTAAGGGCTAAGTAAAGTCAATTCTATGGTCAAATCAAGCCAACCTTAGTGATCAAGGAGAGTCAAGAGGAAGTCAAAGTTGGAGAGCAACAAAAAGTCAAGATTATGCTATTTTTGAAATGTGGTCAATCAAGGTACACCCATGTGAGTCAACCCTCCAATAAATGGGCTCACATGGTTCATCAAGCTAGCTCATGGAGGTCAAGGGGGCCGGCCAAATCAAGTCACCAAGGATCATCACATTGTTTTTATACTTTATGTCATTTTAAATACGTATCGCTTTCTCTACTATCTACTTTATGCTTTATGTAAGGAGACAATATAATCCTTTTGTTTTGGTCACTTGGACCGTCCCACATTCCATTCCAAGGTCAAATCTTGACCCTTGGTTGCTCCTAAAATGCATGGAGAGGATGTGCTTAAATGTCATTGTCTACTTTATGTTTTTGTTTGTTTAATTTTCAAATTGTATGGTCAATAGGACCAAACATTTTCGGCTGAATTGAGGGACCCTTATGGCCCTTGGATCAACTTGTAATGAAGGGTTTAGATGAGGCTTTGGGTAATATATAAACCCACCCTCACACATTATAATTTTTCAGATTTGGAATGATAAAGAAACCCTAGTTTTTGTTGAGTATTCTCATTTTCTCATTACTTTGTGTTTGAGTTAGTGAAAGATTAGTTTAGTGGCTTTGTGCTTAAACTAATCACACCCTAATTCTCTAGCTTAGTGCTTAGAATTAGTTACTATCTTTATGTTTTTCATTTGTCACAAAAATCAGAAAATTTCCCACAAAAAAACTCATATTCTCGGCCAAAATTGTTCAAGGGTTTGAGGTCGATTTTGTTCATCCTTTGAGTGAAACTTGATCCACTAAGTTTCACTCCAAATTGGTCATCAAAGCCTAGGTTTGTTCTTGATTTCATTTTCTTTCTCTATTTTTTCGGTTTTCCTTAGTAATGTCGAGTTGTTCCTTTGTTTTCCTCTTTTAATTTTTCGTTTTTCTTCTTCCTTTTCCTTGTTTATTTTTCTATAAATTTACCACAAAATTTCCACAAAAGATCTCACAAAATTTCACAAAAATGGAGGAGGATAAAAGGCTTTCCGATTTAGAGGAGAAATTAACTCAACTCACCGGTAATTGTACTTTAATGATGAATGCTCTAAACACCCTCTTAGACCAAAATCTTAATGAACCAAGAAGGGGTGGAAGGGGAAGAGGCCGTGGGTTTGGGATTGGAGGCCGTGGGAGAGGCCAACCACCTCCTCACATGGATGATCAATACTCGGATTCGGAGGAGTCCCTTGAGGCTCCCCCAAGAGACCATGACCGAGACATCAAAGTGGATATACCCGATTTTTATGGTAGCTTGAACCCCGAGGATCTCCTAGATTGGCTTAGATCGGTTGAGAGGATTTTCAATTTAAAGAGTATCCCGATAGGAAGTGTTTCAAGGTAGCCATCATGAAGTTTAAGGGATATGCTTCCCTTTGGTGCGAAAACCTCAAGAACCAACGAACCGAGAGGGTAAGGAACCCATTAGGTCATGGCTCAAACTCAAAAAGAAACTCAAAGACAAGTTTGTTCCCAAGGATTATACCCAAGACATGTTCCTCAAACTAGCTCAACTCAAACAAGAGACACAACCCATTGAGTCTTACCTTAGGGACTTTGAGCAACTCACATTACAATGTGAGATGAATGAGAAACCCGAACAAAAAATAGCTAGGTTTGTCGAGGGCTTAAACCCTAGGATTGCTAACCGAGTAAAGATGCAAAACTTGTGGTCATTCGATGAGGCCGTTACCATGGCCACACGTGTGGAAAGGCTAGAGAAGGGGAGAGGGGACTCGGCCAAAAATACCACCAAGGCCAACCCCATGTCGAGCCAAGGAGGGATCAAAATTGTCGAACCTAGCCCTACCATCAAGCCATCAAGTATTGACAAGGGGAAGGGAATTGACTATGGTCCCAAGAGAACAATTCCTCTCAAGAAGTGCTACCAATGTCAAGGGTATGGTCATTTTGCTAAGGAATGCCCTAGCAAGAGGACCTTGAACACAAGTGAGGTTGTGCATTGGGGAGACGATGAAGTGTTAGTTTGTGAGGAAGAAAAAAAAGAGGGAGTTGAGGAAGTGAATGTGGCCGAAACAATTGTGCCCCCGGACTCGGGGTTGAGCTTGGTCACTTGGCGAGTGATGCACACTCAAGATGCAAACGAGAATATGGACCAAAGGCACCAAATATTTCGGTCCAAATGTACAATCATGGGGAGAGTGTGTAATTTGATTATTGATGGGGGAAGTTGTGTTAATGTTGCTTCTAAAACCCTCATTGATAAGCTTGCCTTGCCCACTTTGAAGCATCCTCACCCTTACAAGCTAAGATGGCTTAATCAAGGAGCCGAGGTGAAAGTTGATAAACAATGCAAGGTCTTGTTTTCCATTGGACAAGACTACAAAGATGAAATTGTGTGTGAAGTGTTGGACATGGATGCTTGTCATGTATTACTTGGTAGGCCATGGGAGTATGAAAAGAATTCTTCCCACCATGGAAGAGACAACACCTACTCATTCAAGTATGGTGAAAAGCTTATCGTCTTAGCTCCCCTACCACCAATGATGGGTTGTAAATCCAATGCGTGCTTGTTTGAATCCTTCATTGGTAGAAACCTAACATGGAGATGAAGTTGGGCCGAGCTTGAATGAGCTTGAGGACTTGAAGGGCCTTGAGCCGAGTAGAGAAGAGCTAGGGGAAGAAATGAACTTGGAATGTGAGGGAAGCTCTAGCATGATAAGGAGGATTCTAGGAGAGGAGCAACATGAAGGTGAAGCATCAATCAACAAGAAAACAACCGACTACAATGAGAATGTGGTCAATGAAAGAACAAAAATCGATGGCAAGGAAAGATCAAGCGGGTCTCTAAGGTGGAGAATCATTGAAGGCCTCGATCATGAGCAAGATTGGATGGATGGCATGGTTATGAGTCGTGGGCTCAAAGAAATGCTCGAGGAAGAATGTGTGGTCAAGCAAACCGTGACCAAGGAAGAAAACATGATCAATTCTTCGAGCCAAAGCAAAGGGGTCCAACCACTTCTACAAACCCTAGCTAAGTGGTGCCCATGGAAGACTAAAACTGTGAAGGCCAAGATCGAGCAAAGATTGAGCCGAGAATCAAGCTTGAAGTCGAGCAAGGGAGGAAGCAAGAGGATCTCCAAGGACTTGAGGACAAGTCCTTTCCAAGGAGAGGAGATTGGACCAAAAATGGTCAAGGCGGTCAAGGGTGAAACCGAGGGAGACCATGGGTTAGGGCCATGGGCTCAAACCCGAGCCTAGGCCATGGGTCAAGGGATCACTAATGGACCAAAAATGGTCAAGGCTAGCAAAGGCGGTTTTTGTCCAAATCACGGTTTAGGTCCTTGGGCTCGAACCATGGGCTAGGTCCCGATCCTAAGGTCCACCCAAGCTTATTTTGAGTGAATTTAAACAATAATATCTTGGTCAAGCTTGGTGGGTCAAGGAAGTCAAGAAAAGTCAAGACGAAGAGCAATCGAAAGTCGACTAAAGTGCTATTTTTGTTTGTGATCGCTCGAGTGCACCCAAGTGGGTTCGAACCACAAGCCAAGTAAATCTTCAAGAGCAAACTCAAGTGGGTACAAGACCCAAGTCAGCCGAAATTCAACCCAAGAGAAGCTCACATGTTTCTCCTCAACATGTCCCTTTCCTACATGTCACTATCTACCTTTTATGCTTTATGCTTTTTACTTTAAGTATTTGTTGTTTTATGTTTAAAATTTTCAGCTCATGTGAGCCTAAGTGGACCGAGTATTTGATGTAATTCAAGGGTTAATTGTAGCCTTTAGATCTCCTTTAAATGTAGGGTCAAGATTAGAGGAAGGGTAGTATATAACCTCCTCTCATTGCCTTGTAAATTTTCAGATTTGGATTAATGAAAAGAAACCCTAGGTTTTATATTGAGTGTTCTTCATTTCTCATTACTTTGTGTGTGAGATTTGTGAGAGATTAGTTTAGTGGCTTTGTGCTTAAACTAATCACAACCTAAATCTATTACTTAGTGTGTAGATTTAGTTACTATCTTTATGTTCTTGCATTTAACAACAAAAATCAGAAAAATTGTTACAAAAAAAAAGACAAAGCAGTAGAGTATATTCAAGGGGATTTCAAGGTTCGATTTTGTTCATCCTTTGAGTGAATCTTATCCCCATAAGTTTCACTCCAAATTAATAATCAAAGCCTAGGTTTGTTCTTGATTTTCGATTTTTATCTATATTTTCAGTTTACCTCTACTTGTGTCGAGTTGTTCTTTGTTGTTTTTTGCTCTTTTTATTTTCGTTTTTCCTTCTTTTCGTTTTCCTTGTTTATTTTCTATAAAATTTACACAAAACTTCCACAAAATTCTCACAAATTTTCACAAAATGGTTGAAGATCTACACTTGTGTTAGTGTTGGTTTCGGTTTTTTACAATCAAAGGTCCAAACTTTACTTGAAAATTTTCAGATTTGTTCTTTGGTTATTTCAATGGATGTGTTCCATCATTTTGGTGTTTCACTTGATACTACTCTTGGTGAAACCATGTATGATTCTATGGAGAAAGCTAGAAGAGAGCTTGAAATCAAAATGAGTCGAATGAGGAGTAGACCTATTCCTAAACCTAACCTTGTGAACTTGAGGGAGTTAGAAGGTAGAATGGCTCGGTTAGGAGGAGAATCACCCCCTAGCCAAAGCCGTGTGGTTTGTAGGGGCAAGCTTGCTCAAACCCTAACCCTAAACCTAGAAGAGAATCACCAAGTCGAAGCCTTTAGGTCTAGGTGTACCATTATGGGAAGGGTTTGTGATTTGATTGTTGATGGGGAGAGTTGTTCTAATGTGGCCTCAAGCACTCTCATTGAAAAGTTAGCCTTGCCCACACAAGAACACCCTAACCCTTACAAATTAAAGTGGCTAAACATGGGAGCCGAGTTGATGGTGGATAGACAATGCTTGGTTTCTTTCTCCATTGGTGGGGATTACATGGATGTGGTTTTGTGTGATGTGTTACCTATGGAGGCTTGTCATCTCCTCTTAGGGAGACCTTGGAAGTTGGAGAGAAATGCTAGTCATGATGAGAGGGACAATACCTATACTTTCAAGATTGGGGCTAAGAAAATCAAACTTGCACCCTTACCTCCGATTTTGAAGAACCCTAACCCACCCTCCTTGATCATGTCACACGAAACAATGGGGATTGATGGGGGACCAGAAATTGAACTTGGGGTTGGTCATGGGAAGGATGAGATTAATGTCCATGCTAAGGAGTTCCCCAAAGAGCAATGCAAACCGCCCTCCATACTTGAGTCATCCAAAGAGGTTATTTTAAGTGAGGAGGCCGAAACAAGTGAGGAAGTGAATGTTGGTGAGAAATTGACCATTCACTTTGCTAAAGATAATCCTAACACCCAAGAGGAAAGCATGGGGTACAATGCCAAGCAAAGGGATGAGTATGATCATGAGAAGTGTTTGGCCAATGTCAAGAGGAAGGTATTCATGTGGTATGAGAATGTTGATGCAAGCAAAGAGTCGAGGGAATTTCTAAAATGGAAGTTCAAGTTGGGGATTGTCAATACCCAAGGAATGCTATGTGGTTATCATAATCAAGTCTACTCGAGTGGTTTCATGAAATGGGGATTCAAAGGGGGAACTAAGCTTGAACAAAAAGAGCTAAGTGATGATCTTCTACAACTTTCACCTAAGTTCAAGAAAGAAGATGGCTCAATTGGAAGTCCAAGGGTCGATTTGTGGGAGGAACCACGGCCCTCAAAGCCACACCGAATTATTCACATTCCTTATGTCGTCTAATCCCACAAGTACCTTCATGATCGAGAGTGTAGCCCTCCATGTGATCAAAGACAACCCTAGAGCAATAAGGGGAAGTCAAGGAGAGGAGCTCAATGAGCTCAAAGCGAGAAAATTTGGGGAGCTCAATCAAGTGCAAGGGAAGTGAATCATTTGGAAATGAAAAAGTCGATGTGTTAGAGGGTTCAAGTGAGTCCTTGAAAGGGGAGAAAAACGTGGGGTTTAAGCGTGGCAAAGGGTGGCTAATTGACGGTTCTATGCATGAGGAACTTCGAGTTGTGCTAAGGGATAATTGTGAATCCAAAGAAACCACGAGTAAGGGAGAGAGCAAGTTCAATTCAATGAGCAGGAGTTTCCAAGAATCAATCTCTCATTCAATCTCTAAGCAAGTGGAATTCTTGGAAGACTAGAGCCATGGAGCCCAAGCTTGGTCATGGGGCTCATGGGGCACCCCTCATCATGTTCTACGATTCAAGTCATGAAGCCAACAAGAGTCAGGAGTCGAGAAGGAGGCAAAGGATCAAGCCATGAGTCAAGCTATAGTCCAAGCAGGAGCAAGAGGAAGAGAGACCAGGGATTTGAGGACAAATCCTTTTCAAGGAGAGGAGATTGGACCAAAAATGGTCAAGGCTAGCAAAGGCGGTTTGTCCAAATCACGGTTTAGGTCCTTGGGCTCGAACCATGGGCTGGGTCCCGATCCTAAGGTCCACCCAAGCTTATTTTGAGTGAATTTAAACAATAATATCTTGGTCAAGCTTGGTGGGTCAAGGAAGTCAAGAAAAGTCAAGGCAGAAGAGCAACAGAAAGTCGACTAAAGTGCTATTTTTGTTTGTGATCGCTCAGTGCACCCAAGTGGGTTCGAACCACAAGCCAAGTAAATCTTCAAGAGCAAACTCAAGTGGGTACAAGACCCAAGTCAGCCGAAATTCAACCCAAGAGAAGCTCACATGTTTCTCCTCAACATGTCCCTTTCCTACATGTCACTATCTACCTTTTATGCTTTATCTTTTTACTTTAAGTATTTGTTGTTTTATGTTTAAAATTTTCAGCTCATGTGAGCCTAAGTGGACCGAGTATTTGATGTAATTCAAGGGTTAATTGTAGCCTTTAGATCTCCTTTAAATGTAGGGTCAAGATTAGAGGAAGGGTAGTATATAACCTCCTCTCATTGCCTTGTAAATTTTCAGATTTGGATTAATGAAAAGAAACCCTAGGTTTTATATTGAGTGTTCTTCATTTCTCATTACTTTGTGTGTGAGATTTGTGAGAGATTAGTTTAGTGGCTTTGTGCTTAAACTAATCACAACCTAAATCTATTACTTAGTGTGTAGATTTAGTTACTATCTTTATGTTCTTGCATTTAACAACAAAAATCAGAAAAATTGTTACAAAAAAGACCAAGCAGTGAGTATATTCAAGGGGATTTCAAGGTTCGATTTTGTTCATCCTTTGAGTGAATCTTATCCCCATAAGTTTCACTCCAACTAAGGGCTAAGTAAAGTCAATTCTATGGTCAAATCAAGCCAACCTTAGTGATCAAGGAGAGTCAAGAGGAAGTCAAAGTTGGAGAGCAACAAAAAGTCAAGATTATGCTATTTTTGAAATGTGGTCAATCAAGGTACACCCATGTGAGTCAACCCTCCAATAAATGGGCTCACATGGTTCATCAAGCTAGCTCATGGAGGTCAAGGGGGCCGGCCAAATCAAGTCACCAAGGATCATCACATTGTTTTTATACTTTATGTCATTTTCATACATGTCGCTTTCTCTACTATCTACTTTATGCTTTATGTAAGGAGACAATATAATCCTTTTGTTTTGGTCACTTGGACCGTCCCACATGCCATTCCAAGGTCAAATCTTGACCCTTGGATGCTCCCTAAAATGCATGGAGAGGATGTGCTTAAATGTCATTGTCTACTTTATGTTTTTGTTTGTTTAATTTTCAAATTGTATGGTCAATAGGACCAAACATTTTCGGCTGAATTGAGGGACCCTTATGGCCCTTGGATCAACTTGTAATGAAGGGTTTAGATGAGGCTTTGGGTAATATATAAACCCACCCTCACACATTATAATTTTTCAGATTTGGAATGATAAAGAAACCCTAGTTTTTGTTGAGTATTCTCATTTTCTCATTACTTTGTGTTTGAGTTAGTGAAAGATTAGTTTAGTGGCTTTGTGCTTAAACTAATCACACCCTAATTCTCTAGCTTAGTGCTTAGAATTAGTTACTATCTTTATGTTTTTCATTTGTCACAAAAATCAGAAAATTTCCCACAAAAAAACTCATATTCTCGGCCAAAATTGTTCAAGGGTTTGAGGTCGATTTTGTTCATCCTTTGAGTGAAACTTGATCCACTAAGTTTCACTCCAAATTGGTCATCAAAGCCTAGGTTTGTTCTTGATTTCATTTTCTTTCTCTATTTTTGGTTTTCCTTAGTAATGTCGAGTTGTTCCTTTGTTTTCCTCTTTTAATTTTTCGCTTTTTCTTCTTCCTTTTCCTTGTTTATTTTTCTATAAATTTACCACAAAATTTCCACAAAAGATCTCACAAAATTTCACAAAAATGGAGGAGGATAAAGGCTTTCCGATTTAGAGGAGAAATTAACTCAACTCACCTAATTGTACTTTAATGATGAATGCTCTAAACACCCTCTTAGACCAAAATCTTAATGAACCAAGAAGGGGTGGAAGGGGAAGAGTAGTGGGTTTGGGATTGGAGGCCGTGGGAGAGGCCAACCACCTCCTCACATGGATGATCAATACTCGGATTCGGAGGAGTCCCTTGAGGCTCCCAAGAGACCATGACCGAGACATCAAAGTGGATATACCCGATTTTTATGGTAGCTTGAACCCAGGGATCTCCTAGATTGGCTTAGATCGGTTGAGAGGATTTTCGAATTTAAAGAGTATCCCAGATAGGAAGTGTTTCAAGGTAGCCATCATGAAGTTTAAGGGATATGCTTCCCTTTGGTACGAAAACCTCAAGAACCAACGAAACCGAGAGGGTAAGGAACCCATTAGGTCATGGCTCAAACTCAAAAAGAAACTCAAAGACAAGTTTGTTCCCAAGGATTATACCCAAGACATGTTCCTCAAACTAGCTCAACTCAAACAAGAGACACAACCCATTGAGTCTTACCTTAGGGACTTTGAGCAACTCACATTACAATGTGAGATGAATGAGAAACCCGAACAAAAAATAGCTAGGTTTGTCGAGGGCTTAAACCCTAGGATTGCTAGCCGAGTAAAGATGCAAAACTTGTGGTCATTCGATGAGGCCGTTACCATGGCCACACGTGTGGAAAGGCTAGAGAAGGGGAGAGGGGACTCGGCCAAAAATACCACCAAGGCCAACCCCATGTCGAGCCAAGGAGGGATCAAAATTGTCGAACCTAGCCCTACCATCAAGCCATCAAGTATTGACAAGGGGAAGGGAATTGACTATGGTCCCAAGAGAACAATTCCTCTCAAGAAGTGCTACCAATGTCAAGGGTATGGTCATTTTGCTAAGGAATGCCCTAGCAAGAGGACCTTGAACACAAGTGAGGTTGTGCATTGGGAGGCGATGAAGTGTTAGTTTGTGAGGAAGAAAAAAAGAGGAGTTGAGGAAGTGAATGTGGCGAAACAATTGTGCCCCGGACTCGGGGTTGAGCTTGGTCACTTGGCGAGTGATGCACACTCAAGATGCAAGCGAGAATATGGACCAAAGGCACCAAATATTTCGGTCCAAATGTACAATCATGGGGAGAGTGTGTAATTTGATTATTGATGGGGGAAGTTGTGTTAATGTTGCTTCTAAAACCCTCATTGATAAGCTTGCCTTGCCCACTTTGAAGCATCCTCACCCTTACAAGCTAAGATGGCTTAATCAAGGAGCCGAGGTGAAAGTTGATAAACAATGCAAGGTCTTGTTTTCCATTGGACAAGACTACAAAGATGAAATTGTGTGTGAAGTGTTGGACATGGATGCTTGTCATGTATTACTTGGTAGGCCATGGGAGTATGAAAAGAATTCTTCCCACCATGGAAGAGACAACACCTACTCATTCAAGTATGGTGAAAAGCTTATCGTCTTAGCTCCCCTACCACCAATGATGGGTTGTAAATCCAATGCGTGCTTGTTTGAATCCTTCATTGAGCCGAAACCTAACATGGAGATGAAGTTGGAGCCGAGCTTGAATGAGCTTGAGGACTTGAAGGGCCTTGGTAGAGTAGAGAAGAGCTAGGGAAGAAATGAACTTGGAATGTGAGGGAAGCTCTAGCATGATAAGGAGGATTCTAGGAGAGGAGCAACATGAAGGTGAAGCATCAATCAACAAGAAAACAACCGACTACAATGAGAATGTGGTCAATGAAAGAACAAAAATCGATGGCAAGGAAAGATCAAGCGGGTCTCTAAGGTGGAGAATCATTGAAGGCCTCGATCATGAGCAAGATTGGATGGATGGCATGGTTATGAGTCGTGGGCTCAAAGAAATGCTCGAGGAAGAATGTGTGGTCAAGCAAACCGTGACCAAGGAAGAAAACATGATCAATTCTTCGAGCCAAAGCAAAGGGGTCCAACCACTTCTACAAACCCTAGCTAAGTGGTGCCCATGGAAGACTAAAACTGTGAAGGCCAAGATCGAGCAAAGATTGAGCCGAGAATCAAGCTTGAAGTTGAGCAAGGGAGGAAGCAAGAGGATCTCCAAGGACTTGAGGACAAGTCCTTTCCAAGGAGAGGAGATTGGACCAAAAATGGTCAAGGCGGTCAAGGGTGAAAGCCGGGAGACCATGGGTTAGGGCCATGGGCTCAAACCCGAGCCTAGGCCATGGGTCAAGGGATCACTAAGGGCTAAGTAAAGTCAATTCTATGGTCAAATCAAGCCAACCTTAGTGATCAAGGAGAGTCAAGAGGAAGTCAAAGTTGGAGAGCAACAAAAAGTCAAGATTATGCTATTTTTGAAATGTGGTCAATCAAGGTACACCCATGTGAGTCAACCCTCCAATAAATGGGCTCACATGGTTCATCAAGCTAGCTCATGGAGGTCAAGGGGGCCGCCAAATCAAGTCACCAAGGATCATCACATTGTTTTTATACTTTATGTCATTTTAAATACATGTCGCTTTCTCTCTTATCTACTTTATGCTTTATGTAAGGAGACAATATAATCCTTTTGTTTTGGTCACTTGGACCGTCCCACATGCCATTCCAAGGTCAAATCTTGACCCTTGGATGCTCCCTAAAATGCATGGAGAGGATGTGCTTAAATGTCATTGTCTACTTTATGTTTTTGTTTGTTTAATTTTCAAATTGTATGGTCAATAGGACCAAACATTTTCGGCTGAATTGAGGGACCCTTATGGCCCTTGGATCAACTTGTAATGAAGGGTTTAGATGAGGCTTTGGGTAATATATAAACCCACCCTCACACATTATAATTTTTCAGATTTGGAATGATAAAGAAACCCTAGTTTGTGTTGAGTATTCTCATTTTCTCATTACTTTGTGTTTGAGTTAGTGAAAGATTAGTTTAGTGGCTTTGTGCTTAAACTAATCACACCCTAATTCTCTAGCTTAGTGCTTAGAATTAGTTACTATCTTTATGTTTTTCATTTGTCACAAAAATCAGAAAATTTCCCACAAAAAAACTCATATTCTCGGCCAAAATTGTTCAAGGGTTTGAGGTCGATTTTGTTCATCCTTTGAGTGAAACTTGATCCACTAAGTTTCACTCCAAATTGGTCATCAAAGCCTAGGTTTGTTCTTGATTTCATTTTCTTTCTCTATTTTTTCGGTTTTCCTTAGTAATGTCGAGTTGTTCCTTTGTTTTCCTCTTTTAATTTTTCGTTTTTCTTCTTCCTTTTCCTTGTTTATTTTTCTATAAATTTACCACAAAATTTCCACAAAAGATCTCACAAAATTTCACAAAAATGGAGGAGGATAAAAGGCTTTCCGATTTAGAGGAGAAATTAACTCAACTCACCTAATTGTACTTTAATGATGAATGCTCTAAACACCCTCTTAGACCAAAATCTTAATGAACCAAGAAGGGGTGGAAGGGGAAGAGGCCGTGGGTTTGGGATTGGAGGCCGTGGGAGAGGCCAACCACCTCCTCACATGGATGATCAATACTCGGATTCGGAGGAGTCCCTTGAGGCTCCCCCAAGAGACCATGACCGAGACATCAAAGTGGATATACCCGATTTTTATGGTAGCTTGAACCCCGAGGATCTCCTAGATTGGCTTAGATCGGTTGAGAGGATTTTCAATTTAAAGAGTATCCAGATAGGAAGTGTTTCAAGGTAGCCATCATGAAGTTTAAGGGATATGCTTCCCTTTGGTACGAAAACCTCAAGAACGACCGAAACGGAGAGGGTAAGGAACCCATTAGGTCATGGCTCAAACTCAAAAAGAAACTCAAAGACAAGTTTGTTCCCAAGGATTATACCCAAGACATGTTCCTCAAACTAGCTCAACTCAAACAAGAGACACAACCCATTGAGTCTTACCTTAGGGACTTTGAGCAACTCACATTACAATGTGAGATGAATGAGAAACCGAACAAAAAATAGCTAGGTTTGTCGAGGGCTTAAACCCTAGGATTGCTAACCGAGTAAAGATGCAAAACTTGTGGTCATTCGATGAGGCCGTTACCATGGCCACACGTGTGGAAAGGCTAGAGAAGGGAGAGGGGACTCGGCCAAAAATCCCACCAAGGCCAACCCCATGTCGAGCCAAGGAGGGATCAAAATTGTCGAACCTAGCCCTACCATCAAGCCATCAAGTATTGACAAGGGGAAGGGAATTGACTATGGTCCCAAGAGAACAATTCCTCTCAAGAAGTGCTACCAATGTCAAGGGTATGGTCATTTTGCTAAGGAATGCCCTAGCAAGAGGACCTTGAACACAAGTGAGGTTGTGCATTGGGGAGGCGATGAAGTGTTAGTTTGGGAGGAAGAAAAAAAGAGGAGTTGAGGAAGTGAATGTGGCGAAACAATTGTGCCCCGGACTCGGGGTTGAGCTTAGTCACTTGGCGAGTGATGCACACTCAAGATGCAAGCGAGAATATGGACCAAAGGCACCAAATATTTCGGTCCAAATGTACAATCATGGGGAGAGTGTGTAATTTGATTATTGATGGGGGAAGTTGTGTTAATGTTGCTTCTAAAACCCTCATTGATAAGCTTGCCTTGCCCACTTTGAAGCATCCTCACCCTTACAAGCTAAGATGGCTTAATCAAGGAGCCGAGGTGAAAGTTGATAAACAATGCAAGGTCTTGTTTTCCATTGGACAAGACTACAAAGATGAAATTGTGTGTGAAGTGTTGGACATGGATGCTTGTCATGTATTACTTGGTAGGCCATGGGAGTATGAAAAGAATTCTTCCCACCATGGAAGAGACAACACCTACTCATTCAAGTATGGTGAAAAGCTTATCGTCTTAGCTCCCCTACCACCAATGATGGGTTGTAAATCCAATGCGTGCTTGTTTGAATCCTTCATTGAGCCGAAACCTAACATGGAGATGAAGTTGGGCCGAGCTTGAATGAGCTTGAGGACTTGAAGGGCCTTGAGCCGAGTAGAGAAGAGCTAGGGAAGAAATGAACTTGGAATGTGAGGAAGCTCTAGCATGATAAGGAGGATTCTAGGAGAGGAGCAACATGAAGGTGAAGCATCAATCAACAAGAAAACAACCGACTACAATGAGAATGTGGTCAATGAAAGAACAAAATCGATGGCAAGGAAAGATCAAGCGGGTCTCTAAGGTGGAGAATCATTGAAGGCCTCGATCATGAGCAAGATTGGATGGATGGCATGGTTATGAGTCGTGGGCTCAAAGAAATGCTCGAGGAAGAATGTGTGGTCAAGCAAACCGTGACCAAGGAAGAAAACATGATCAATTCTTGAGCCAAAGCAAAGGGGTCCAACCACTTCTACAAACCCTAGCTAAGTGGTGCCCATGGAAGACTAAAACTGTGAAGGCCAAGATCGAGCAAAGATTGAGCCGAGAATCAAGCTTGAAGTCGAGCAAGGGAGGAAGCAAGAGGATCTCCAAGGACTTGAGGACAAGTCCTTTCCAAGGAGAGAGATTGGACCAAAAATGGTCAAAGCGGTCAAGGGTGAAACCGAGGGAGACCATGGGTTAGGGCCATGGGCTCAAACCCGAGCCTAGGCCATGGGTCAAGGGATCACTAAGGGCTAAGTAAAGTCAATTCTATGGTCAAATCAAGCCAACCTTAGTGATCAAGGAGAGTCAAGAGGAAGTCAAAGTTGGAGAGCAACAAAAAGTCAAGATTATGCTATTTTTGAAATGTGGTCAATCAAGGTACACCCATGTGAGTCAACCCTCCAATAAATGGGCTCACATGGTTCATCAAGCTAGCTCATGGAGGTCAAGGGGGCCGGCCAAATCAAGTCACCAAGGATCATCACATTGTTTTTATACTTTATGTCATTTTTAAATACGTATCATTTCTCTCTTATCTACTTTATGCTTTATGTAAGGAGACAATATAATCCTTTTGTTTTGGTCACTTGGACCGTCCACATGCCATTCCAAGGTCAAATCTTGACCCTTGGATGCTCCTAAGATGCATGGAGAGGATGTGCTTAAATGTCATTGTCTACTTTATGTTTTTGTTTGTTTAATTTTCAAATTGTATGGTCAATAGGACCAAACATTTTCGGCTGAATTGAGGGACCCTTATGGCCCTTGGATCAACTTGTAATGAAGGGTTTAGATGAGGCTTTGGGTAATATATAAACCCACCCTCACACATTATAATTTTTCAGATTTGGAATGATAAAGAAACCCTAGTTTTTGTTGAGTATTCTCATTTTCTCATTACTTTGTGTTTGAGTTAGTGAAAGATTAGTTTAGTGGCTTTGTGCTTAAACTAATCACACCCTAATTCTCTAGCTTAGTGCTTAGAATTAGTTACTATCTTTATGTTTTTCATTTGTCACAAAAATCAGAAAATTTCCCACAAAAAAACTCATATTCTCGGCCAAAATTGTTCAAGGGTTTGAGGTCGATTTTGTTCATCCTTTGAGTGAAACTTGATCCACTAAGTTTCACTCCATTAGCCTCATCATCCGTGAAGGATATCTATTTTGTTGTACTTCGTATAGGAGTATGATCCTAAAATGGAGTGTCAGCCCCCAGTCTTCGTTGTAGTTATGTAATGTATATCGCACTCATGGTGCATGAGTCGACCATGACGCTTGTATGGCTTCCTAGTCTAAGGAGGTGAATGTGTTATCTGTAGATATTGGGAATATCGTAGATAAGCCCCCAGTCTTGAGGCTTGGCGCTTCGAGATGGGTTACTTCCACCGGGAATGGTTGTTGTTGTAAAGGCTTGGGTATAATGTATCTTGTACCGTTAGGTAAGGTGTATCATGGACCAAAAATGGTCAAGTTGGTCAAGGAAGAGATGGAGTTGAGCCAAGGGTTGAGTCCTTGGGCTCAAACCCAAGCCTAGGCCATGATCCTAGGGGCCACTAAGAGTAAAGTCAAGTCAATTTTATGGTCAAATCAAGCCATACTTAGTGGTCAAGGGAAGTCAAGAGAAGTCAAGATGGAGAGCACTTAAAAGTCAATGAACATGCTATTTTTGAATGTGGTCAAAATGGGTGCACCCATGTGAGTCAATCCTCCAATAAAAGGACTCACATGGTTCACAAAGCTAGCTCAAGGAGGTCCATGAGAGCCGGCCCCTAACAAGCCCCCACAACCATCACATTGTTTTATGTTTATGTCATTTTCATTCATGTCGCTTTCGTCACTTTATGCTTTATTGTTTTAGCTTGTAAAAATCAAAGTGAAGAGGCCCTTGGACCGTCCTAACCCAATCCCAAGGCTCACTCAAGGACCCTTGGATGATCATCAACAAAGAAGGGAGAGGATGGAGTCAAGTGTCACCATCACCTTTATGCTTTATAGTTTGTCTTTTACATTGAAAATTTTCAGCTCATATGTGAGCCTTTGAACCGTTATTTTGTACCATTTAGGGACTCTTGTGAGCCCTTAGATCCTCTTTGTAATGTATGGTCAAGATTAGAATGAGGGTATTATATAAACCCTCATTCTCACATCATATTTTTCAGATTTGAATGATTAAAGGTTGAACCCTAAAAACTTGAGTATTTTCATTTTCTCTTAGCTTTGTGCTTGAGTTTAGTGAGTAATTAGTTAGTGGCTTAGTGCTTAACTAATTAAAACCTAAGTCTATTACTTTGTGTGTAGATTTAGTTACTATCTTTATGTTTTCTTTTGTTTTACAAAAAATCAGAAAAATTCATCACAAAAATACCACTTTGGCCGAGAATTTCACATACAATTCAAGATCGATTTTAGTTCATCCTTTGAGTGAAACTTAACCCATCAAGTTTCATTCCATATCAACGTCTTTGGATAGGTTGTGTCTTGAACTGGTTGGATCCAGTTTCGTAGAGCGTGGTGTATCCAATGTTGTTGGATAGGCTGTATCCAATGCCGTTGGATAGAGTGTGTCTTATGCGATTGGGCATCTTGGGGTAGAGTGCATCCGGTGTCGTCGGGCGTACTCCATGGGCTTGACTGCATTCTGAGCATCGTGAACGTCTGCTTGTGTCGTGCTTGATGTCTTCTTCGTCCCTTACTTGTACCTGCATAGTTAGTACTCAAAGAAAGAAAGTTTTTGAAAACGCTTTCGCGCTTTTTGAAATGCCTTTTGTTCGAATGAAGTTTTTTGAAAATGTCGTTTTCGTAAAGGAGATTTTGAAAATGCTATTTTTGCAACAGAAGAATTTGAAAATGCTGCTTTTTCAAAAGGAGATCTTGAAAATGCAGTTTTCGAAAAGTGTTTAAAGACGTGTTTTTGTTTGAAAAGTATTGAGTTGAGCTAATTTTTAGAAAGTGCTTCCTAATGGGTACTAACTCGAGTGTTAAATGAGTTCTTTTCAAAGTGCGTTAACTCGAGTACTGAGTTAATTTTTGAATGGTGCTCTATGAAATGTTTCAAAGACAACGATGAAACGTGTTAAGAAAACGAGTGTTTGAAGTGTTTCAAAGACGAAGGTGAATCGTATGCGTGACTCGAGACTCGACATTGATAGGGATGTAAGTGACTGTGACACGAGCATCTGTAAAGCCTCCGGCTTGGTGGCGTATGGTTGTTTCGGTGGCATGTTGTTGTTCCTGCAAAATGAGCAAGGTTAGACAAAAAAGCAGAGTGCTACTCCTAGGTCTAGCACAACTTTGTCTCGACGTAGTCGTTTTAACGTTTCGATAAAGAAACAGTTAGCCTTTGATTTTTGTGGATTTTGTGGATTTTTGTGAGGATGTCCTTGACTTTGGAAGCTTTAGACATAGGGATGTTTTGTGTAAAAGGGTTGGTTGAGCTCGAGTGAGCGGCCTACGTATCCGTGCGTACGGAATCAAACCTAGCGTAGTTCCGAAAGGGTGTGTTTAAGGACCCGCCGGTCCAGAAGGGTGTTTTGTATGGGAAGGTGCGCGTTTAAGGAGCCGCCGGTCCAAAAGGGTGTTTTTGTGTTTGACCTTGATACATTGCATCCTAAAGGTAGGTTCTCCTTAGTTGATCTTGACCGCTTGTTTGTCACATCAAAGTCCAATTTGATGTAGAGGGGTTCTATTCCCCAACCTCGATAATTGGACGAACCATCGAAGTATGTCGCTTCTTCATTGATATTGTAAATTCCGTTGTCGGGAAATGATGTAGTGTCGATAATGGGCTCCTCGTTGATAACGTGGTCCCTTGGTGTCAAATTCGGCTTAGAGCAATGTCCATCGCGCCATATGTCCTTTTGGCACGGGTTCCTCGAAGAGGTATTAGACCTTTGTTCACTTAGCCACTTGACTTTCTGGCTCTCTTTTTGTTGTTTTTGTCCCTTTCTTAAAGACTTTGAGACTTGTTTCTTTTTTGATTTCTTGGAAACTTTGAGACTTGTTTCCTTCTTGATTTCTTGGAAACTTTGAAATTTGTTTCCTTTTGACTTTGCTCTTTTTGCCGTTGTTTTCACTTTTGATTGTATTCCCCTTGAGAATTCGTCGGGCCCTTTGTGGTCTGGGCTCGAGCTTCGACTTTGCTAAACCTTGCGGTGGGAAGGTTGCATGTGATCGTGTGTCTATCACGCCGGACTCCTCTGACAAGTTCGTTTGCTTATTAGGCACGCGATCGAGTACACGGAGAGCGATCCAGGAATACTCATGCTTTTGGTCGCGATCAAATTCATGACCACTGTGGAGCTCCAAATTAATAGATCCTCCTCCAAAAGCAGCGGAGTAGTAGACCACAAGCATACTACCGAACCTTAAGTGTCTAGTCGTCGAAAACCTTTTGGTTTTTGTCTTGTGCTTGATATTGACTTGAACCTTCGTACCCGGTCTAGACCTCCTTCGGATAGCTACTCCTAGGATGCAATGTATGTCGGTGCAAAATGGTTTTGTATAAGAAATGTGAGTAAAATGGGTAAAAGGAAACTGGGTTATGGGTAAACTTATTCCCTTATTGATTTGTTAAAATGTCGTGCGTCGAAGACTCGATTATCCTATACTGACGGAGTTTGACTCGATGCTTACAAACTCGACCCGTATTTAAAAGACTCGAATTGCTTGAGGAGATCCGCCAGATCGTCGATGGTGCTTGAGTGGACGCCTCGTCGGTTGCTTCGTGATGTACGTGCCGTGGGTACACGTCGATGCCCTTGGTGTCGAGACTTGATTAACGAATAATTTGATTCGTCTTGTCTTTGAAACGATTTTGTTTTGATGGAAGTGAAAGGGTTTTTCGAGTTGAAATGTGTTGCCACATTTCAACTCTGTGCAAGAGCGATTCGAGGTAGTGATGATCTACTTGAACCGAGGGTGCTTCGAAAATGCGATGGAAACGGTAGTGCCCGTTTTTATGCACGTGCCTAAGGAAGAGTTAGACCGAAGCGGCTAGAGCCACTTGGTCCAACATCAAAAGTCCTCGGGATTGAGCTTGCTCATTCCCGGGTTTTGTGCTTTTGCAAAAAGAGGAGTGTCTGATCCTAGAAGGTTTTGGGCTAGTCAAAACTTTTGAAAAATGCTTATATTGAAAGAGGTATAAAAAGGAAAAGGCCTTGGGCCGTTCAATATGTTTTTGAGAAATTCCTCGAGAATGGGCTGACATTCTCGGGATTAAAAAGAGTTTTGTGATAAAAGGGTTGTGATGACCGCGAGTCATGCGGCCGATTTTGAGTTAGAAATGTTTTAAAACGTTTCATGCTCGACGAAGTTTGGTGGTGTGTTGCTACGATCCTATTGGTGGATGCTCGAAATGGCATTTAAGCTATTCGAGTCGAAGGTGTCAAAATGCGATGAGGACAAGCTTGCTCGTCCACATGGATTTTGTCAAGGGAGAAATGGATCGAGGTGGTTTGAGGCATTCGATCCGATGTTAGAATCCACAAGATTGGGCTTGGCCATTCTTGGGTTTGGCGAGGGATGCTACTCATTGGGCAGATTTGACAATGAGTCGTTTGAAAAGATTTTGTTTAGAAAGGTTCGAAAAGGCCAAGGGCCGTGAGTTCGCTTTGAAAAACTCACCAAGAATGTGTTCTAATTCTTGGGTTATGCTTTGTGAAAAAGCATGCGATAAATAGGTTAGGATAACCGTGAGTTATTTAATCCATTTATGTTTTCAAAGGCTGTGGGGTTTGCTTTGAAAGGCTCACCAAGAATGTGTTCTTATTCTTGGGTCATGCTTTGTGAAAAAGCATGCGATAAATGGGTTAGGATAACCGTGGGTTATTTAATCCATTTATGTTTTCAAAGGCTTAGGGAAAGTGGGTTTTGTGACCTAAGGAATAAAGTCCACGAGCTAGGGTTTTGAAGCTTGCTCGGGTTTTTGCTTGTTTTTGCAAAATGAAGTTTTGAAAGATGTTTATTTCAAAAAATTTGTGAGAGAAAATCCACGAGCTCGGTTTGTAAACCTTGACTCGGGTTTTGATAGTTGTGTAAAAGGAAATTTGAAAAATGTTCATTTCAAAAATTCGCGGGAGTTTTGTTTGTAAAAAATGTTTGATGTTAGTTGTAAAATATGTTAGTTGTAAAATGTTAGATGTTAGTTATAAAACGTTAGATGTTAGTTATAAAATGTTAGATGTTAGTTGTTAGGTTCATTATTTTTGAAAACTTAAAGCGACTTTTCGAAAATATGCAAATGAATTTTGAAAAAGACTATATTGTATAGCCTCGCATTCGTACGTATGACTCTTGGTCGTTGGGTCAAGTCTCATACGCCTCCAACTGATTTGAGTACGCTTTGGCAGGTGCTTTTAGCCCTTCGCCCACACAGTATAACGTGTAGGATACGAAGGAAGCCCTGGGACGGTCAAATCAGTTTGCTACGGCAAGCCGTGGAGGGGTGAGAGGAAGGTTAGTCCAGTACGTGCCTCGTCGAATGGACGATGCCTGCGTTTGGAACCACCTCTCGGGTGTTGCAACGGGAGTTGAAAGTTCACGATCCTTTGACCTTGGGCCCGCTTCCAACCTTAGGTCCAAGGGTCAACCACAAGTCAACTAAGTCAACAAAAGTCAAAGCCAAGGGAGAAGCCCAAGTCGGTAGAATTTGATCACAAGAGTCCTCACATGTGTTCCTCAATAAGTCACTATCAACACATGTCACTATCTACCTTTATTACTTTATGCTTTTTACTTTAAGTATTTGTTGTTTATTGTTCAAAATTTTCAGCTCATGTGAGCTTGTTTGGACCGAGTTTATCATGTATTTTGTGGGTTTATTGTAGCCCTTAGATCTCCTTGTAATGAATGGACAAGATTAGAATGAGGGTAATATATAAACCCTCATTCTCACCTCCAAATTTTCAGATTTGCTTTGAATGAAATAGAAACCCTAGTTTCAAAATTGAGTGTTCTTCATTTATCTCTTTACTTTGTGTTTGAGATTTGTGAGAGATTAATTAGTGGCTTTGTGCTTAGTTAATCACCACCTAAATCTATTACTTTGTGTGTAGATTTAGATACTATCCTTTTTATTTTCCTTGTTTTCAATTTTTTCAGAAAATTTTATCACAAAAAGAGTCACTTGGCCGAGTATATTCAAGAGAGTTTCAAGGTTCGATTTTGTTCATCCTTTGAGTGAGACTTGTTCCACTAAGTTTCACTCCAAATTGGTTATCAAAGCTTTGGTTTGAAGAGCACAAGATCCCATCTTTGTGCTAAATTCACACGGTCCAAAGGAGTATATTAAGGTATTCGAAATTTTCAGATTTTCTTGTGTTTGATTTCTCAATGAGTATACCTCTTTCTTGTGATACTACTCTTGAGGGAAATATGGATGACTCTATGGAGAAATTGAGAAAGGAAATTGAGTATAAATTGAGCCGAGTTCATGGAGGAGTTGGGTCAAAACTTGGTCTTGTAACTTGGAGGGTTATGCATACCCAACCCCATTCCTTGGAAGAAAGTCAAAAAAATCAGATTTTTAGGTCTAAATGTACCATTGAGAAGAGGGTTTGTAACCTAATTATTGATGGAGGGAGTTGTGTTAATGTTGCTTCAAAAACCCTCATCGATAAGCTTGCCTTACCCACTCAAAAACACCCAAACCCTTACAAGTTGAGATGGTTGAATAGGGAGGCCGAAATTTTGGTTGATAGTCGATGTTTGGTTTCTTTTTCGATGGGAAGAGACTATGTGGATGAAGTGTGGTGTGATGTGATTCCTATGGATGCTTGTCACCTTTTGTTAGGGAGACCTTGGGAATTTGATCGAAATGCGACTCATGAGGGAAGAGACAACACCTATACTTTCAAGTTTAGAGACAAGAGGATTAAACTCACACCCTTGCCTCCAAACATGGGTGGCCGAGCCACTCCTTCCCCACCCAAGCCACTTGAGGGAATTCTAGTAGTTGGGGAACAAGAGATGAAACAAGAGCTTAGCAAGGGAATGGTTGTTTATGCCCTCATCGCCAAAGAAACCTCCAAGGAAAGTGAGAAACCGATTCCATGTGAAGTTCAAGAGCTCTTAGAACTCTACAAGGATGTGTTCCCCCTTGAGCTTCCACACGGCCTACCCCCTATTAGGGGCATTGAGCATCAAATCGATCTTGTTCCGGGAGCTACACTACCTAATAAGGCCGCATATCGAAGTGATCCTAAGGCTACACAAGAACTTCAACAACAAATTGGGGAACTCATGGAAAAGGGGTTTGTAAGAGAATCTCTTAGTCCTTGTGCCGTTCCTACACTCTTGGTACCTAAGAAGGATGGAACTTGGAGAATGTGTACGGATAGTCGAGCTATTAATAATATTACGGTCAAGTATAGGTTTCCTATACCTAGACTTGATGACATTCTTGATGAGCTTAGTGGAGCTCGATTGTTTTCCAAGATTGACCTACGACAAGGTTACCATCAAGTGAGAATCAAAGAGGGTGATGAATGGAAGACGGCTTTTAAAAGCGAAGCATGGGTTATATGAATGGTTAGCCATGCCTTTTGGACTATCCAATGCTCCTAGCACCTTCATGAGATTGATGACCGGGGTTTTGAGACCTTACTTGGGGAGATTCATTGTGGTTTACTTTGACGACATCTTAGTGTATAGCCCTTCCAAGGAAGCTCACCTACATCACTTGCAAGTGTTGTTTGAGACACTTAGAGATCACAAGTTGTATGGCAAGCTAGAGAAGTGTTCTTTCATGCAAGGCGAAGTCAATTCCTGGGCTATATTATATCTAGCCGTGGTATTCTAGTGGATCAAGAGAAAGTGGAGGCTATCAAATCATGGCCAATTCCGAAGAACATAACCGAGGTGAGGAGTTTTCATGGCTTGGCTTCTTTCTATCGACGATTTATCAAAGATTTTAGCACCGTCATGGCACCCATCACCGAGTGCATGAAGAAAGGGGAGTTCAAGTGGAATGAAGGGCCGAGATTTCCTTCAACAAAATCAAGAAGTTGTTGTGTGATTCACCTATTCTTACACCACCGGATTTCAATAAGCTTTTTGAGGTCGAATGTGATGCTAGTGGAGTTGGAATTGGGGCCGTTCTATTACAAGAACACAAGCCAATTGCTTACTTTAGTGAGAAGTTGAATGGTGCCAAGCTCAATTATTCCACCTACGACAAAGAATACTATGCCATCGGTAGGGCTCTCGCTCATTGGAGCCACAACCTCAAGCCCAAGCCGTTTGTTCTTCATTCCGATCATGAGGCTCTCAAATGCAACAATGGACAACACAAGTTGAAACATAGGCATGCCAAATGGGTCGAAGTTTCTTCAATCATTCTCCTTCTCGAGTAATTTCATTGAGGGGAAGTATAACGTGGTGGCCGATGCTTTGTCTCGACGGCACAGGATGCTAAGCTACATGGAGCAAAGAGTGTTGGGTTTTGAATTCATGAAAGAACTCTATGTGGAAGATCCCGACTTCAAAGATGAGTGGAATTCCATACGTGAAGGACAAGGCAAAGTGGGAGGCAAGTACACACTTCAAGAGAGGATTCTTGTTCTATGGGAATCGACTATGTATACCCAAGAGCCCTTATCGAAATCTCCTAGTGAGGGAAGTTCATTCTAATGGTTTGGCCGGCATTTTGAATTCAAAGACTTATGACATCCTCCAAGATCAATTCCATTGGCCCAAAATGCTTGGAGATGTTCAAGATGTGATCAAGAGATGTGCTTCGTGCCAACAATCCAAGTCCTTCTTTCAAGCGGGGCCCTACACTCCTTTACCCGTCCCAAACCGCCATGGGAGGGCGTTAGCATGGATTTCATCGTCGCCTTGCCTAGAACTCAACGAGGTAAGGATTCCATCATGGTTGTGGTAGGCCCGATTTAGCAAGATGGCTCATTTCATTGCGTGCAAGAAAACCGAGGATGCTATGAGTGTAGCCGAAGTTGTATTTCAAGGAGGTGGTTAAATTGCATGGGGTCCCTAAAACCATTGTATCCGATCGAGACACCAAGTTCATGAGCCACTTTTGGAAGACCTTATGGAAGTTACTAAAGACGAGGCTCTTGTTTAGCACAAGTCATCATCCTCAAACGGATGGCCAAACCGAGGTCACTAATAAAACCTTGGGAGGATCCTTGAGCATCGTTTCTAGGTCCTTGAAAGATTGGGATCTCAAACTCGCCCACGCCGAATTTGCCTTCAACCGTGCCCCTTCTTCTAGCACGGAAGTTCACCATTTGAGGTGTTCTATGGGACCAATCCCATCATGCCCCCGGACCTAGCCCCCGTCAAAAGCAAGGAGATGAGTTACGATGCCAAGAAGCGGGTTGAGTTCATGATGAGTATCCACAACCAAGTCAAGAAGCAAATCGAGAAAGCGAATGAGACTTACAAGGCTAGAGCAAAGTAGAAAGATTTCAAAGGAGTTCGAGCCGAGACTTGGTATGGTTACACTTGAGGAAGGAACGGTTTTAGGATAAAAGAAAGAACAAACTCATGCCTAGGGCCGAGGGTCCCTTCGAGATACTCGAGAAAATTGGACCGAACGCTTACAAAGTTGATCTACCCGGAGAGTATGGTGTCCATGGCACGTTCAACGTGGGAGACCTTAGCCCGTACCATGAAGACTTGGAGGAGGAGGAAGTCGAGGATTTGAGGGCAAATCCTTTTCAACCCGGGGAGATTGCAACGGGAGTTGAAAGTTCACGATCCTTTGACCTTGGGCCCGCTTCCAACCTTAGGTCCAAGGGTCAACCACAAGTCAACTAAGTCAACAAAAGTCAAAGCCAAGGGAGAAGCCCAAGTCAGCCGAGAATTTGATCACAAGAGTCCTCACATGTGTTCCTCAATAAGTCACTATCAACACATGTCACTATCTACCTTTATTACTTTATGCTTTTTACTTTAAGTATTTGTTGTTTATTGTTCAAAATTTTCAGCTCATGTGAGCTTGTTTGGACCGAGTTTATCATGTATTTTGTGGGTTTATTGTAGCCCTTAGATCTCCTTGTAATGAATGGACAAGATTAGAATGAGGGTAATATATAAACCCTCATTCTCACCTCCAAATTTTCAGATTTGCTTTGAATGAAATAGAAACCCTAGTTTCAAAATTGAGTGTTCTTCATTTATCTCTTTACTTTGTGTTTGAGATTTGTGAGAGATTAATTAGTGGCTTTGTGCTTAGTTAATCACCACCTAAATCTATTACTTTGTGTGTAGATTTAGATACTATCCTTTTTATTTTCCTTGTTTTCAATTTTTTCAGAAAATTTTATCACAAAAAGAGTCACTTGGCCGAGTATATTCAAGAGAGTTTCAAGGTTCGATTTTGTTCATCCTTTGAGTGAGACTTGTTCCACTAAGTTTCACTCCAGGTGTTTGTGTGTGAATCCGACTAGATTCGACTCTAACGGATATGCTTAGCTCATGTATGTTGATTGTTCTCAAATCGTTCAAGTCTCATTTTTATTTTTAAAAAAGAAAAATCTAGTTTTAGTTTTAAAAATAAAACCTATCCCCAGTGGAGTCGCCAACTGTAGGTACCGGGATTAATATGGAACCACTCGACGTCTTGCTAAGGGCGTAAAGTTAAAAAGATTAAGTACAAAAAACCTTTAAAAACTGTTTTGGAGCCGCCACTAAATTATGAGGGAAATTTAGAACCCGCCTCCATGTCCTCATGCTCAAAGACACGTCTTAGAGTTCAAGGCACGTCGATACCCATCCGTCTAAGGCTATTGTGAAACCAGATTCGGATTCGGGTGAGGGTACTTTTCTAAAGCATAAATCAAAATAATGTTTTTATGAAAGATCTTTTGGAAAAGCCTATCAAAAGATAGCCTCTACTAGACTTGAGAACAATGCAAAGGATGATACATGAGCCTAAGTAATTTGCTACGTACAAGTGCGATATAAATGTAAAAGAATGCAAAAAGAGATTGTTTAAAACCCTTAGTTAAGCATGCTTAACTTATTAACGAAAACAGTTCAGTTTAATGACGAATTCATTTTAAGTGATTTAGATGCAAGATGAGGATTTGCTAAATGCATACAATAAAATAAAGTTCAATTGTCCATTGATTTATTTTAAAGAGGTCAGTTGTTTATGCGACTTTGGAAAGGTGTTACGAATAGGGTGTGTATTCGAGGTGCATGGCCGCCTTATGAAAAGCAGACTCGCGTACCAAAGTCGGGGTGAGCCTAATGTAGGCCCTTGCTAGTCTAAGAAGTAAAGAAAGCCTTAATCCTAGTTAGGATTAAGACGTACCTGTCTCAAGTTAGGAAACCGGCAGCGCTTCGCTTCAAAGGAGGAGAATTCAACACTAGGAAGATGAAGAATTCAAGGATGTTTATGCGTGAGGCTTTTGTGTGTGTATATGTGAATGTGCTAAAACCTAGGAAGAAAGGTTGAGAGGAGAGGTGTTTTCATGTGTGGAAAACCTATGTTGAAGGGTCGAGCAAAGGGTTGTATTTATAGTGGAATAGCCGAAGATATTTAGGAAAAACTGGGAAAATACCCGCTGAGCAAACAGCAAGAGGTCTTGCGATTTGCTAGGGTAATCGCAAGGGCTCTTGCGGCTTGCCCTATGAGCCGCAAGGCCTATTTCGGATACTCAAGCGGGCAAAGTCTCCAGATTTCGTATTTCTTTAATCCGATTTACAATATCTTCGAAATATCCTTTGCTATCTCTTTGCTTGTGCTCCAAGTAGACCATGTATGATCTTCTAGGGTTTATGTGGGTGAGTTCTTGGGCCTAGGGAAGCGGGCCAAGGATGGGACTGGGCTCGGTTCTGGGCCCGAGCCCTGAAAATGTAAAAAGGGTGTATTTTGTAGTGTTTTGTGAAATAGGACATTCCGTGAGACTATCCTAGGTGTTTGCCAGTCCTAAAATGTCGTTTTAATGACTGGGCCTAAATTGAGGGATTTAGGAGGATCGAATTGAACCTTGTTAATGTAAAAGGATCAATTAGACTAAGGTGTTTAAAAAGGGGTGTGCGCATGGAATGAAACTTGATGGGTTAAGTTTCACTCAAGAAATTAACAAAAATCGATTTGTAAGACTTGTAAAATTTTCGGCCAAGTGATGATATTTTTGGTGAGAATTTTCTGATTTTTGTAAGTAAATGAAAAACATAAAGATAGTACTAAATCTAAACACAAAGTAATAGATTTAGGTGTTGATTAATCAAGCACTAAGCCACTAATTAATCATTCACTAACTCAAGCACTAAGCTAAGAGAATAATGAAGGAAACCCAACTCAAACTCTAGGGTTTTCTTTTCATTCAAATCTGAAAATTATAATGGGAGAGTGAGGGTTTATATAATACCCACACTCTAATCTTGGCCTTTCATTTCAAAGATGATCTAAGGGCTCATAGAGACCCATGAAAAATACAAAAAAAACGGCTCATTTGGCCTTACAAGAGCTGAAAATTTGAAGGCTAACAAACAAATCCAAAAGCATAAAGTGTGATGGTGACACTTGACTCAATCCCCTCCTTTCTTTGATGGATGATCATCCAAGGGTCTTGAGAGAACCTTGGGGCTCAAGTGGGTCGGTCCAAGGCTCCATTTTTCAGATTTCATAAACTAAAAACAATAAAGCATAAAGTAATGAAAGCGACATGAATGAAAATGACTTAAAGCATAAACTAATGTGATGGTTATGGGGGGTTGTTAAAGCCGGCTCCATGGGACCTCCTTGAGCTAACTTTTATGAGCCATGTGAGTCTTTTTATTGGAGGGTTAACTCACATGGGTGCACCCAAAGTGACCACATTCAAAAATAGCATATTCATTGACTTTTTAGTTGCTCTCCAACTTGACCTTCCCTTGACTTCCTTTGACCACTAAGTATGGCTAGATTGACCATAGAATTGACTTGATTTAGCTCTTAGTAGCCCCTAGGTCCAAGGACTAGGCTTGGGTTTGAGCCCAAGGACCCAACCCACGGCCTACCTCCTCTCCACCCTTGATCACCTTGACCATTCTTGGTCCAGCGCATGCCGATTAGGACCTGAACTTGAGACTAGCCAGACTCTAGACCTAAGGACACTAAGAGTGATGACCCATAAAGAAACCTCATTTGCATTTTAAAACATTTAACTCGAATTCGTCATAGTTAGAACCATTTAAGTTAACATAAAAGCATGCAATAAAAGTCCATTGTTACATCACTGGGTTTTTGGTGGGAGGTACGGATTTGGGTATCCACAATATCAACAAGATGCATCTTCTTTTCTGGTGGCTCATCTTAAGAATTCTTCAGTTAAGCGTGCTTGCTGGAGAGTAGTCTTAGGATGGGTGACCTCCTGGGAAGTTCTCAGGATGCGCACGAGTGAGGACAAAAATGTTGGAAAGGGCCGTGTTGGTGCAGTGGGCGATGTCTGTTGCTGGCGAGCTACCGTGAATGACATTTCGGCCTTTAGTTGGGGCCGGGGAGTTACAAATGGTATCAGAGCAACCCGGCGACTGTGTGGTCGAATCCTGTGTCTTGTTGGCCAGGTACGCACCTTGCTGGGGAGGATTCTGGAATGCTATGTTGTAAGTAGCAACCAGGCGCAACGAGGATGTTGCGTTCTTCAAGTGGGGGTGTGTAACACCCGGTGTTGTCCGAGGTTATTCGGGCCGGGTTCCCCATTGAAGTGGTCCATGTGATGAGCTCAAGTGACATAGTGCTTAGAAGGATTGTAAGTACTACTCATATCAACAAGATGCATCCTCTTTTCTGGTGGCTCATCTTAAGAATTCTTCAGTTAAGCGTGCTTGCTGGAGAGTAGTCTTAGGATGGGTGACCTCCTGGGAAGTTCTCAGGATGCGCACGAGTGAGGACAAAGTGCCTTTGGAAAGGGCGTGTTGGTGCAGTAGGCGATGTCTGTGCTGGCGAGCTACCGTGAATGACATTTCGGCCTTTAGTTGGGGCCGGGGTGTTACAGTTTGTCTACTCTATTGACGTTATCGATGAGTGTATTGCGGAGAACATACCTAGGGTCCTTGCTAGGGACCCTTTAGAGGCTGTGCTTTGTTGTGATGTGATTTCAGGCGATCTAGGGACGATGGATGGCCGAGTAGATGATGATAATGGATTTGATGATGAGGACGATGACGGAAGTGGGTTCGTGTACGACGCGACCCACGGATGGTGGTACTTCTAGTACCGATGCTGAGCCCCCCGTTTGAAGCTGGTTTGGGGGGAGGCGTTTACTTTTGTAAATATCTTGTATGTACACTTTCTTTTAAGACCTTTGCTCGTTTTTCTCCCTTATTTTACGGTCCCGTGTTGATGTGCTTTAGGACACATTGGGGACAATGTGTCGTCTGGTTTGGGGGAGGAACGCTTTGCTTTGCTTTTTGCGTTTTCTTTTTCGTTTTTCATTTTTCACAAAATTCAGAAAAATCCAAAAAATCCAAAAAAATCAAAAAATTTCTCAAAAATACCAAAAATACGTATCCCGTTCCGTTGTTAGCGAGCTTGTTTTTACCTTGATCTTTCCCGGCATCCCTTCCCTTGTAAGCTTTGAGCTTTGGCATGATTTTATAGTGTTGGATTAGCACTACGGGGATGTTTAGACGCGCTAGTAGATGATGGCATGCTTAACGATTTGGCTTTATCACTTTTCGGAGTTCGGACTATAGCTACTCTTTTTGTGAGGTTTTTAGCCTCCAGAGGCCGGTTCATCTATCCCGGTCCCCGTTCTTTATTGTGAGTAGTTCTCCTCGTGGGGTACGTAACATTAACGCGTATAAGTGTGGCCCCTATCCCGTGTTCCCCGCGATTTTGTCACTTGTTTATGCATATGAGGCTTTAGTTGATTTCATATTATTCACCATGTTCATGCATTGTCTTTATCCTCTCATATATGATCCTATTACCCTTACCCACATGAGTTTGCTAGCTACATTGCCAAATAGCCTACCCTAGCCTAGCTAGTTACCGCTTTTGCTCACTCTTGTGCTTGTTCGTTGGGTTGTGATCATTGCTTCGACTTGCTGATGTCGTTAGCTTGAGAGTGTTAGTGAATATGAGTCGGGATTGCTGTTTCCCCGACTGTTGATGAGGTATTTCCGTAAATATGTGAGTGTGCTTCTAGCTCAAGAGAAAAAAAAAAAAAAAAGAAACAAAAATCTGAAAAAACAAACACAACACAAAAATACAAAAGAAAGAAAAATGTGTGCCAAAATGAAAGAGTTGTTGTTGTTGCATGAGTGAGCACTTGTATTCGATGCTATTGTTGCGATGTTGTGTAGAGAAGACCGATTTGCTGTTTTCGGTCCGTTTATTATGAGAGTTGGGTTCCTTGTTGACTTGGACGAGCACTTGAGTAGTACTAGTTGTTTCTAGTGGCTTAGCTCCACGATTCCATAACTATTGGTCCACCTTTTCACCCTTACCTCTCTTTGGCCTTTACACACCTCATTTCTTATGTAAGTCCTCATGTTTGATTTGTTTTGTGACATTATTTGTGTACGGGAATGCGAGATTTGGTCCACATTCGATTGCAGGCGTGCTTCCACAAGTCGAGTAGGTGAGTGTCACTACATATATCACCTTGTTCATCATTTGTGTTGGAGTGGAAACCGCGAGAGGTCCGTGATTTGATTGCAAGAGAGCCAAAGTTTAAGTAATGCTATTCATTTTGCGCCGTTTTTAATTCCCATCCGTTAGCTAGCTATTTCCATACGTCCCATGCTGTTTCGGGATTGATTACCATTTGCTAGAGCTACTTGCGGTTTGGTGATTGTTTGGGGAAGTCTTCTTTCTCGCTTTGTCCTCTGTTTTCTGTCATGCTTGGTTGCTTGAGGACAAGAAATGGTTCGGTTTGGGGGAGTTTGATGTATATTTATATTCTTATAGCCCCCTTGTTCACGAGCGATTCTTTGCGTTTCCTGTGCTTTTACTTGCATTTCGCTTCCTATTTTTCTTCGTTTTGGCTCTGCTCCGTTTTATGTCTATTTTGTAGGTAAACACGCTTATTTGGAGTATAGGATGCTGGTCGGGAGGTTTCGTAAAGTTTCGTGAAGTTTTGAAGTGTTTCGAGTTAGTTTCGTGCCGTTTCGGTTGCGTACGAGCCACATTTCAATGTTTGGAGGTGTCCCGGGACCATGGGACGGGATTTGAAGATCACATAATCATCCTAGACCTCGTCCCTACACCTAGGCCTCGTCCCTATGCCTTGGGACGACATTCAAGTAAAATAAAGCTAAGTAAAAGAAGGAGCAAAAAAGGAGACACAAGCTGAAACCCACGGGATGCATGTCCCGTATGCTTGGGACTGACCTTCCTCCTTGTCCCGGTCGGGAAGCTTTTCCCGGACCCCAGGGATGGCTTCCAACTCCTCGTGTGCTTAAATTACTTCGTCTATTTGAAGGGGTTTCGTACATTATTTTGAGCCAAGTTTTTTACAGCATTTCCTAGACTCTCTAAACTACTTTCTCTCCAAAAGTTAGGGTTTGAATGATTTTGCATTTTGTACTTTGAATTCCCGACTCGGATACGTTGTTTGATCATCCTATTTGGTAATTGTTGTCTTTGTTCTTCCACTTTCTCTTTGAATTTCTGATTAGGTATTGTTTTATACTTCTCTCTTTTGATTATCATTTACATTTATATCGTCGTTGATCATGTTTCCGTCCATTGCTTTTGCTTTTGTTATCGATTTCGCTATGTGTGAGTAGTTCTTTATCTTAGGAGGAAGGGTGATCATGGGTGAGTAGTCTAGGATGTTTTTGGTGATGTTTTGTTTAGGGTTTTACATGTGACTTTGGTTATCTTGTTTGATTGTGTTTGTTGATCCCTTGGCCAAGGATTAGTGAGTGTTTTGCACCCATAAACTTAAGACCGAAAGCCTAGTTTAAGGTAGGGCACGAGACTAACCATTAGGACCCTTGGTAGTAAGTAGCGAGAGCCCGTTACCGAGACCTGGAGGACGCTTAGGACCGAGAGGTCGAGCCTTTTCCTTAGCACATGTGATTCCTGACTCTTACCGATCACCATCCTTAGTCCTAGCTTTACCTATGCTATCCCCGACTCCCTAGACCTTTCTCTTCTTGTTTAAACCCTTCTTTTCGCTCTAGCCTTAGTAAACCAAACCATTACTCGAACCGAGACTAGAATCGCTTCAAAGTAACCAACATTGCGACCATCTCCCTGTGGATACGATCCCGACTTGCCCTAGCTACACTAGTGTTGAGTTTGGTATTATTTTTGATTAGGTGACGCGACTAAGCCTATCAAAACCCTCATGCTACATTGTAAAAATCAGATTACGACTTGAATGAAAAAACCCTAAGTTGAGAACTCTCTCTTCTCAAAGTCATTGCTTAGTGCTTGAGTGTAAATCTAGGATATCTAGTGGCTTTGTGCTTAGATATTCAATCCTTCTTTCCTTGGCTAAGTGCTTGGAAGAAGTCTATCTTTATTGTTCATTTGCTTACTCACAAAATCACAAAAATCAAACACAATAACAACACCAAATCAGCCGAGTTAGTTCATGTTTTGCAAGTCTAATTTGACTAAGTTTTTGAGTGATTCTTAGCCTATAAGTTTCACTCCAAATTGGTCATCAGAGCTTAGGTTGTTTTCCTTTGTTTCCTTTCACAAAATTTCACAAAACTCTCACAAAAAATGGCTGATGAAAAGAGACTCTCGGCTTTGGAGGATAAAATGAATCAACTTGCCGGGAATTGCAACACTATGATGAATGCTCTCAACACTTTGATGGAGCACAACCTTCATGGAGACCGTCCCCCACCAAGAGAAGGAGGAAGAGGCCGTGGCATGGGAGGCCGAGGGAGAGGACAACCACCAGGTCTATGATGGGTGAGCACGACTCAGAGTCGGAGGAGTCCATTGAAGCCTATCAAAGGGAGCATGACCATGACTTAAAAGTAGAAATCCCAGACTTTTATGGTAGTTTGAACCCCGAGGATTTGTTTGATTGGCATAGTGGAACGAAACGGCTTGACGATTTGGTCCCGATTTTTGGTCTACGATCGAACCATGGTCCTTGGACTCATGGTCACGAATTTTCAGCCAAAATAGGTCCAAAACTCGGCTGAAAACAAGTCCCAAGTGATACATTTTAATTTAAATACAAGTCCCTTTCATTGTAGTTTGTTTTACTACTTTATGTCTTTGTCACCTTTTGGTCTTTTGTAAACAAACAACAAAATCAGTTTGGGACCTTTGTTTTGGACGTGTAACTTGCTCTCCAAGGAGCATATGAAGGGCCTTGATTGAACAACACAAATGAAGGGAGAAGATGCTCCAAGATGACACCATCTACTTTAGTTGTTGTAATTTTTTCAGCTTTTGTAAGGCTCATGTGAGCTGGTTTTTGTTGTATTTTTGAAGGCCCCTCATGGCCCTTAGATCTTAGGAAAGATGTATGGCTAGGATGAAAGCCTTGGTATTATATAAACCAAGCTTTCCCTCATGTATTTTTCAGATTTGGTTGATATAAAAAAAAGTCGAGTTTTGAGTGAGTTTTCTCTTGCTTTGTGCTTGAGGTTTACCTAGGGTGGCTCATTAGCTATGTGCTTTGAGTAGCTCGAACCCTTAATAGTGGCTATGTGCTTGTTAAGGCTCTATCCTAGGCTTAAACTTGTTTAAGTCATATCCTTTATTTTTAGTCTTTATGTTTTTCAAATAAAAACCGAAATTAGTCCACCCAAAAATAGCCCCTAAACCGTGTATATTGAGTGACTTTCATGAGTGGGTCGAGTTTAGGGTGAGTGTGGTTACAAGGTACAAAGAGGCCCGCTTCGAATCGCTCCAATTGGTATCAGAGCTTCGGCTCTCGAGTTTTCTTAAACCGAGACGATCTTGGGATGAGTTGGGTCTTGGTGTTTTCGGGTGTCTCCTTACAAATCTGTGCGCGTCTTGATTTGTGAGTGTCGACTTGATTCGAGCACACTTTGTGGGTGTTTGGGTCGAGTTGGCTAACAAGGGGATTCGATGAATTTGCTATGTGCTTTTCATAGGATTTGCTCTTGTTGTTTCCCTCGTTTTTATCAAAATTTTATTCTTCAAAAATCGTTTTTTGTTTTCTGAAAATTCATCTTTTTGGATAGCATTTTATTTGGCCAAAGTTTGAGGACAAACTTTTTTTGAAGAAGGGGAGAGTTGGAACGAAACGGCTTGACGATTTGGTCCCGATTTTTGGTCTACGATCGAACCATGGTCCTTGGACTCATGGTCACGAATTTTCAGCCAAAATAGGTCCAAAACTCGGCTGAAAACAAGTCCCAAGTGATACATTTTAATTTAAATACAAGTCCCTTTCATTGTAGTTTGTTTTACTACTTTATGTCTTTGTCACCTTTTGGTCTTTTGTAAACAAACAACAAAATCAGTTTGGGATCTTTGTTTTGGACGTGTAACTTGCTCTCCAAGGAGCATATGAAGGGCCTTGATTGAACAACACAAATGAAGGGACAGGATGCTCCAAGATGTCACCATCTACTTTAGTTGTTGTAATTTTTTCAGCTTTTGTAAGGCTCATGTGAGCTGATTTTTGTTGTATAACTGACATCATGTAATATATACATTATTGAAAGGTTGGTTTATATAATATGATATCAGTTATAAAAGGAAATAACAGATAATAGTGTCACATTTGTGTAAGAAGAAAATGGAAGATGATAGACTTAGAAAAGTCTAAGTCAAAAAGATCAAGTAAATTTTTCGGGTTCGATTTTCATTTCCGAAATTTTCGATTTGCGCGATCGCAGAAAGTTTCAAAATAAAATATATGATCTTAAAATAGTGTTTTGAAATAAAATCGGATTTAAAAATAAAAATAATTTTCGAAAGGTACTAAAAACAAAAATTGAGTTTTACTCCTCGAAATTTTGAATAAAAATTTCCTAGGTCGAAATTGGAACGAAACGGGTTGATGATTTGGGTCCAATTTTTGGTCTAAGATCTAACCATGGTCCTTGGGCTAATGGTCAAGAATTTTTCAGCCAAAATAGGCCAAATCTCGGCTGATTAGAGTACTCACATGATACACTCTAATTCAAATGCATGTCCCTTTCATTCTAGTTTGCTTTATTACTTTATGTCTTTGTCACCTTTTGGTATTTTGTTGGATGTTAGTTTGGATCAGATTTTTGAGACCCTTTGACCGAGCTACTTGAGCTCCGAGGACCTAATCCAAGCCCTTGTATGAACAACACAAATCCAAGTTGAAGAAGCTTCAATGGGTCACTATCTACCTTTATGTATTTGTTTGTTTTATTTCAGATTTTTGTAAGGTCCAAGGGACCCTTATTTTCGGCTGTTTTATCAGGTCATTTGTGACCCTTAGATCTTGATTTAATTGTATGGCTAAGATGAAAGCCTTGGTCTTATATAAACCAAGCAATCCTCATTGTAAAATCAGATTTGTTAAGTTATAAAAAGATGAGTTTTTGAGTGAGTTTTCTCTTTGCTTTGTGCTTGAGGATTACCTAGGGTGGCTCAATGGCTATGTGCTTTGAGTAGCTCGAACCCTTTAATAGTGGCTATGTGCTTGTTAAGGTTCTATCCTAGGCTTAAACTTGTTTAAGTCATATCCTTTATTTTCGTTTTATGTTTTTGCAAATAAAAACCGAAACAATCCTCACCAAAACAGCCCCTAAAACCGTGTATAATGAGTGAGGCTCATGAGTGAGTCGAGTTTAGGGTGAGTATGGTTACAAGGTACAAAGAGGCCCGCTTCAAATCGCTCCAGTTTCGCCTCCTATTTCTCTCCGTTTTGGCTCTGCTGCGTTTTTGTGTCCATTTTGCAGGTACACGCGCTTATTTGGAGTTTAGGAGGCTATTCCGGAGGTTTCGTGAGGTTTCGTAAAGTTTCGTGAAGTTTCGAGGTGATTCGAGTTGGTTTCGTTGCGTTTCGGTTGCGCACGAGCCTCGTTTCAACCAATGAAGGCGTCCCGGGACCTCGGGACGGGATTTGAAGTTCATGTGATCAATGTAGACCTTGTCCCTACCCCTTGGGACAACGTAGGCCTCGTCCCTTAGCCTTGGGACGACAAGAAAGCAAGAAAAAACTAAGTACAAGAAAGGAACAAAAGCTGAAAAAAACTGAACATGAACCAAAAATGGTCAAGGCGAGCAAAGGCGGTTTTTGTCCAAATCACGGTTTGGGTCCTTGGGCTCGAACCATGGGCTAGACCCCGGTCCTAAGGTCCACCCGAGCTTATTTTGAGTAATTTTAAACCATAATATCTTGGTCAAGCTTGGTGGGTCATGGAAGTCAAGGAAAGTCAAGGAGGAGAGCAACCGAAAGTCGACTAAAGTGCTATTTTTGAATGTGATCGCTCGAGTGCACCCAAGAGGGTTCGAACCACAAGTCAATTAAATCATCAAGAGCAAAAAAAATCAAATTGGAGAAGGTCCCAAGTCAGCCGAAAATAATACAAGGGAAGGCTCACATGTTGTTCCTCAATATGTCCCTTTCCTACATGTCACTATCTACCTTTATGCTTTATGCTTTTGTTGTTTGTTGTTAGTTTGAATTTTTCAGCTATTGTAAGCTCCTAGGAGCCGTGTATTTGTTGTAATTCAAGGACCAACTAGAGCTCTTAGATGATCCTAGAGATGTATGGTTGAGATGAGGCCTTGGGTGTTATATAAACCCACCCTCACACAACATAAATTTTCAGATTTTAGTTGAATGAAAACCCTAGTTGTTTGTTTGAGAGTTTTTCATTTATCTCATTACTTTGTGTGTGAGTTAGTGAAAGATTAGTTTAGTGGCTTTGTGCTTAAACTAATCAAAACCTAAATCTATTACTTTGTGTGTAGATTTAGATACTATCCTTTATGATTTATTGTTTTCACAAAATTTCAGAAAATTACTTCACAAAAATACATCAAAGGGCCGAGATTTTCATCACCAATTCAAGTTCGATTTTGTTCATCCTTTGAGTGAAACTTGTTCCACTTAGTTTCACTCCAAATTGGCATCAAAGCTTTGGTTGGGTTTGAAGCACAAGATCCACCCTTGTGTTAGAAAACATACGGTCCAAAGGAGATACCCGAAATTTTTGGTTTGTTCTTGATTTTCGATTTTTTATCTTTATTTTTCGGTTTATTGTGTTTTGCCGAGTTGATCTTTGTTTTTCATCCTTTATTTTTTTCGTTTGTCTCTTTTATTTTCTTGTTTCCACAAAACTTCTCACAAATTTTCACAAAAATGGTTGAGGATCTACACTTGTGTTAGTGTTGGTTTTGATTTTCACACTCAAAGGTCCTTGCTTTACTCAAAAATTTTTCAGATTTTTGTTCTTTGGTTATTTCAATGGGTATGTTTTTTCCTTTTGATGTTTCTTATGATACTACTCTTGGTGAGACCATGTGTGATTCTATGGAGAAAGCTAGAAGAGAGCTTGAAACCAAAATGAGTCAAATGAGGGGTAGACTTAAACCTAACCCTAACCTTGATCTTTTGACTTTGAGGGGTCAAAGGGAATTAGAGGCTAGAATGGCTCGGTTAGGAGGAGAACCACCCCCTAGCCCAAGCCGTGTGGTTTGTAGGGATATGCTTGCTCAAACCCTAACCCTAGAAGAGAATCACCAAGTCCAAATCTTTAGATCTAGGTGTACCATTATGGGAAGGGTTTGTAATTTGGTTGTTGATGGAGAAAGTTGCAATAATTGATGCAGGAGCATCACTATTAAGTTCTCATGAAGTCCTACTTAGTCGAGACGTCACTCACCTAGCACGTGGATTTGAATTTGGATCACTAGAAGTCGAGATGGTGACATGGGATGGAGTCGCAACCATGGCGTAAGTGAAAAGTCCGTCATCAACATTTTGAGCAGATTTTATCGCACATCGACGAAGTAATTAAAATCTGCGTTTTAGCATTTATTAGGTTATTTAGAAATAATTAAATTAGCTTAAATAATGATGTCATGCATGATGTGAGCTTATCGATGTCATGGATGATGTATATTAGTAGCTAGTGCATGTGTGACTTGTGTCACTCATGCATGATCACCAAGTGTCAACAACAATGTGCATGTGCAACAAGTGTCCTTTGCATGTGCACCAAGTGTCCATTAGCATGTGCAACAAGTGTCAATACTTGTGCATGTGCAACAAGTGTTAAGCACATGAATTTCACCATGTGCTAATAACCACTATAAATAGTGGATGTTGTAGAGATTTATCATCACAACTTGAAATACAAAAACCAAACACTTGAGATTTTCTCTCTATTTGTGAACTCTTGCGAGCGTTCTTCATCTTCCTTGCGAGGTTGATTTCTCTTATTTCATCCTTGTTCCTGTGTGGTCTCGGTCGAAATACTTTAGTTTTAGTTGAGTTATCTTGCGAGATTCTTAACTAATCCATATCCACTTACTTTCTCTTTCTTTCTTATACTCTAATCCCAAACCCAAACATATTCCTACTGTTTTTATATCTCGTTTTACTCGTTAATACCCGCTGCATTTTACACTCTAAGACTCACAAAATACCATCCCTTTTATATGAAGTAGCACACGCATCAGATTTGGTATCAGAGCTACGGCTCTTGATTTCCTTAAACCAAGACGGTCCTTTTGTTTATTTATTCTGTTTGTTCTTGTTCCTTAAAAAAAAAAAAACAAAAAAATACAGAAAAATGTATAATGGAGATGGTTCTGGTGGTGAGCCTTGGGAAGAGCGTATGGATCAGTTAACTACGTCCATGGCTCAAATGCAATACATGATGAAGCAACTTATTGGAGCTACTCTCGGAAAGAAGGGGCGAAAGTACGTCGATCTTTCCGATTCTGATGAAGAGCAGCCCAAAAGTGAACCAAGGATTACACATGATGATGATCGAGGTCTAAAGTTAGACATTCCGGAGTTCGAGGGTGAACTTGATGCTGAAAAATTCCTTGATTGGGTGAGACAAACTGAGAGAATCTTTGAATACAAAGGCTACGATGAGCAGAAGCAGTTTAAGATAGCTACTCTTAAACTAACCAAGTATGCGTCTTTGTGGTATGAGAATCTTAAGAAGCAAAGGAGGCGTGACAACAAGAGCAAGATCGAGACATGGCAGAAGTTAAAGAAGCATTTGCAAAAACGGTTCATGCCAAGAGACTATGAGCAAGAGCAGTACCTAAGGCTTGCATCTTTAACTCAAGGTAACATGAGTGTCACTGACTATATTAAAGAGTTTGAAAGGTTAGTTATTGTCTGCGATATTGAGGAGAAAGAAGAGCTACAAATCGCACGTTTTATTAAAGGTCTTAACCCTTTTTTGGCACAAAGAGTAGAAATTCAGAATTTCATCACTTTTGATGATGTTTGTAAGCTTGCTCTTAAGTTTGAGAAGCAAGACAAGGGTAAGAGGCCCATGGTTTCTCGAGAACAATCAAAAGGGGTTAATCCTTTCTACAAAATGAACCCCTCCACAGCTAGTCCTAAGGAGGAGAGAAAAGAAGAACCTAAAGGAAAAGGTAAAGGGATTGTTGTCGATCCTAAAGACCTACGTTTTAGGAGATGTTTTAAGTGTCAGGGGTATGGACATATTGCTAATGAGTGTCCACAAAAGAGGGCACTTACTCTTCAGGAGTTGGAAGAAATTACTCCTTACTTTGTGGTGACAAAGGAGATCGAAACCAGCCAGTTGAGGATCAAAACGAAGAGGAAGTTCGCGACCATGTTATTGAGCCCTTATATGATAGCGAAAAGGAGATGTTCATGGTTAGAAACTTGCACATTCAATCATCCCCGATAGAGATGGAACAACGTGAACAAATATTTCATGCTCGTTGCAAAGTACAAGGTAAGATTTGCAATTTAATTATTGATAGTGGATCTTGTACGAATGCTGTTGCTATTGATTTGGTGGACTTGCTTAAGTTGGAAACCCGAAATCACCCAAAACCTTACAACTTACATTGGTTAAATGATGATAATGGGCTTCGGGTAAAGAAACAAGCTTTGCTTTCTTTTGTTATGGGTCCATATGAAGATGAAGTGTGGTGTGATATGGTACCAATGAATGCTTGTCACATTTTGTTGGGTCGTCCATGGCAATTTGATAGAGAGGTTGTTCACCAAGGGAGGACTAATATCTACATCGTCACAAAGGGGAAGGATAGGTTCCATTTGAAACCTCTATCACCCAACAAACTAAAGAAAGCACCAAAGAAGAGTGAAAATTTGCTCATGAATGCTAAGGAGTTTGAGGAAGCATTGGAGCAAGGGGAACAAGTATTTGTTCTTATGGTTCGAGATGTAAGTGGAGGAGTACCTAACAACGATGAAGCTGTCCAAATCTTGTTGGATGAATTTGGTGACGTATTCCCCGACGAATTGCCACTTGAGTTACCTCCTAAACGTGGCATTGAGCATCAAATTGACTTGATTCCCGGAGCTACTTTACCTAACAAACCAGCTTATAGATGCAATCCGGAGGAAGCGAAAGAATTACAAAGGCAAGTGCAAGAGTTGGTTGATCGTGGTTTTGTGCGAGAAAGCCTTAGTCCTTGTGCCGTACCAGCCCTTCTAGTGCCTAAGAAGGATGGAACTTGGCGTATGTGCATTGATAGTCGAGCGGTGAATAACATCACGATCAAGTATCGCTTTCCTATGCCAAGGTTAGATGATATGCTTGATGAATTGAATGGAGCTCACGTGTTTTCAAAGATTGATCTTCGCAGCGGGCTATCATCAAATGAGGATAAGAGAAAGGCGATGAATGGAAGACGGCCTTCAAAACCAAGCAAGGATTATATGAATGGCTTGTAATGCCATTTGGGTTATGCAATGCTCCTAGTTCATTTATGCGACTTATGAACGAAGTGCTACGGTCATTCCTTAACAAATTTGTTGTTGTTTATCTTGATGACATACTTATTTACAGCAAAAGTAAGGAAGAACACTTAGAGCATTTGAGGGAGGTTTTTGAGAAACTAAGGGAGCAAAAGCTTTATGGTAAGCTTGAGAAGTGCACATTCATGGTGCCTAATGTGACCTTTCTTGGTTACATTGTCGGTGGTGATGGTGTGAGCGTTGATCCTTCAAAGGTTGAAGCAATTAGATCTTGGCCAATTCCTACAACAACTACGGAGGTTAGAAGTTTCTGGAGTGAAACTAGGAGGATCAAGTTTCACTCAAGAGATGAACACAAATCGATCTTGAAAACCCTTGAAATTTTCGGCCAACTGACTATTTTTGGTGAAATATTTTCTGAAATTTTGAGAACAAGGAAAATAAAAGGGATAGTAACTAAATCTACACACTAAGTAATAGATTTAGGTTGTGATTAGTTTAAGCACAAAGCCACTAAACTAATCTCTCACTAAACTCACACACTAAGTAATGAGAAAATGAAGAGAACTCAAGATAAACAACTAGGGTTTCATTCAATATCAAAGCTGCCAAATACAAGAGGGATAGGTGGGTTTATATAAGACCCAACCTCTAATCTACACCCTTCAATTCAAAGCTAATCTAAGGGCCACAATTGACCCACATTACATCCAAAAAAACGGCTGAAATATGCCTTACAAATGCTGAATTTTTGAAGGAAAACAAACAAAAACATAAAGTAAAAGCATAAAAGAGGATAGTGACATGTGTGAAAGGGACATGTTGAGGAGAAACATGTGAGCCTCTCCTTGATTTAATTTCGGCTGACTTGGGGTCTTCTCCCAATTGATTTTTGCTCCTTGTTGACTTAGTTGACTTGTGGTTCGAACCCACTTGGGTGCACTCGAGCGATCACATTCAAAAATAGCGTTTTGTTGACTTTCGGTTGCTCTTTGTCTTGACTTTCCTTGACCTCTTTGACTCACCAAGCTTGACCAACATATTATGATGTAATTCACTCAAAATAAGCTTGGGTGGACCTTAGGATCGTGGTCTAGCCCGTGGTTCGAGCCCAAGGACCCAAACCGTGATTTAGTCAAAAACCGCCTTTGCTCGCCTTGACCATTTTGGTTCAATCTCCTCTCCTTGAAAAGGATTTGTCCTCAAATCCTCGGTCTCTCCTCCTCTTGCTCGGTTTGGACTATAGCTTGACTCATAGCTCGATCCTTTGCCTCCTTCTCGACTCGGACTCGTGTTGGCTTCATGACTTGAATCGTAGAACATGATGAGGGGTGCCCCATGAGCCCCATGACCAACCTTGGGCTCCATGGCTCTAGTCTTCCAAGAATTCCACTTGCTTAGAGATTGAATGAGAGATTGATTCTTGTAAACTCGGTTCATTGAATTGAACTTGCTCTCTCCCTTACTCGTGGTTTCTTTGGATTCACAAGTATCCCCTAGCACAACTCGAAGTCCCTCATGTTTAGGACCATCAATTAGCCACCCTTTGTCACGTTTAAACCCCACGTTTTTCTCCCCTTTCAAGGACTCACTTGAACTTTCTATCACATCGACCTTTTCATATCCAAATGATTCACTTCCTTTGCACTTGATTGAGTGCCCCGAATTTCCAGTTTTGAGCTCATTGAGCTCCTCTCCTGGACTTCCCCCTATTGCTCTAGGATTGTCTTTGATCAAATGGAGGGCTACCTTCTCTTTCATGAAAGTACTTGTTGAATTGGATGACCTAAGGATCGTGAACAGCCCACGTATGGCATTGAGGACCGTGTTCTCCTCCCACAAATCGATCTTTGGACTTTCACTTGAGCCATCTTCTTTCTTGAGCTTAGGTGAAGATTGTAGAAGATCATCACTTAGCTCTTTTTGTTCAAGCTTAGTTCCCCCTTTGAATCCCCATTTCATGAAACCACTCGAATAGACTTGATTATGATAACCACATAGCATTCCTTGGGTATTGACAATCCCCACCTTGAACTTCCATTTTAGAAATTCCCTCGACTCTTTGCTTGCATCAACATTCTCATACCACATGAATACCTTCCTCTTGACATTGGCCAAACACTTCTCATGATCATATTCATCCCTTTGCTTGGCATTGTACCCCACGCTTATCTCTTGAGTGTTAGGATCATCTTTAGCAAAGTGAATGGTCAATCTCTCACCAACATTCATTTCCTCACTTGTTTCGACCTCTTCACTCAAAATAACCTCTTTGAACGACTCAAGTATGGAGGGTGGTTTGCATTGCTCTTTGGGGAACTTCTTAGCAAGGACATTAATCTCATCCTTCCCATGATTAACCCCAAGTTCAATTTCTGGTCCCCCATCAATCCCCATTGTTTCGTGTGACATGATCAAGGAGGGTGGGTTAGGGTTCTTCAAAATCGGAGGTAAGGGTGCAAGTTTGATTTTCTTAGCCCCAATCTTGAAAGTATAGGTATTGTCCCTCTCATCATGACTAGCATTTCTCTCCAACTTCCAAGGTCTCCCTAAGAGGAGATGACAAGCCTCCATAGGTAACACATCACACAAAACCACATCCATGTAATCCCCACCAATGGAGAAAGAAACCAAGCATTGTCTATCCACCATCAACTCGGCTCCCATGTTTAGCCACTTTAATTTGTAAGGGTTAGGGTGTTCTTGTGTGGGCAAGGCTAACTTTTCAATGAGAGTGCTTGAGGCCACATTAGAACAACTCTCCCCATCAACAATCAAATCACAAACCCTTCCCATAATGGTACACCTAGACCTAAAGGCTTCGACTTGGTGATTCTCTTCTAGGTTTAGGGTTAGGGTTTGAGCAAGCTTGCCCTACAAACCACACGGCTTTGGCTGGGGGTGATTCTCCTCCTACCCGAGCCATTCTACCTTCTAACTCCCTCAAGTTCACAAGGTTAGGGTTAGGAATAGGTCTACTCCTCATTCGACTCATTTTGATTTCAAGCTCTCTTCTAGCTTTCTCCATAGAATCATACATGGTTTCACCAAGAGTAGTATCAAGTGAAACACCAAAATGATGGAACACATCCATTGAAATAACCAAAGAACAAATCTGAAAATTTTCAAGTAAAGTTTGGACCTTTGATTGTAAAAAACCGAAACCAACACTAACACAAGTGTAGATCTTCAACCATTTTGTGAAAATTTGTGAGAATTTTGTGGAAGTTTTGTGTAAATTTTATAGAAAATAAACAAGGAAAACGAAAAGAAGGAAAAACGAAAATAAAAAGAGCAAAAAACAACAAAGAACAACTCGACACAAGTAGAGGTAAACCGAAAATATAGATAAAAATCGAAAATCAAGAACAAACCTAGGCTTTGATTACCAATTTGGAGTGAAACTAGGAGGATCAAGTTTCACTCAAGAGATGAACACAAATCGATCTTGAAAACCCTTGAAATTTTCGGCCAACTGACTATTTTTGGTGAAATATTTTCTGAAATTTTGAGAACAAGGAAAATAAAAGGGATAGTAACTAAATCTACACACTAAGTAATAGATTTAGGTTGTGATTAGTTTAAGCACAAAGCCACTAAACTAATCTCTCACTAAACTCACACACTAAGTAATGAGAAAATGAAGAGAACTCAAGATAAACAACTAGGGTTTCATTCAATATCAAAGCTGCCAAATACAAGAGGGATAGGTGGGTTTATATAAGACCCAACCTCTAATCTACACCCTTCAATTCAAAGCTAATCTAAGGGCCACAATTGACCCACATTACATCCAAAAAAACGGCTGAAATATGCCTTACAAATGCTGAATTTTTGAAGGAAAACAAACAAAAACATAAAGTAAAAGCATAAAAGAGGATAGTGACATGTGTGAAAGGGACATGTTGAGGAGAAACATGTGAGCCTCTCCTTGATTTAATTTCGGCTGACTTGGGGTCTTCTCCCAATTGATTTTTGCTCCTTGTTGACTTAGTTGACTTGTGGTTCGAACCCACTTGGGTGCACTCGAGCGATCACATTCAAAAATAGCGTTTTGTTGACTTTCGGTTGCTCTTTGTCTTGACTTTCCTTGACCTCTTTGACTCACCAAGCTTGACCAACATATTATGATGTAATTCACTCAAAATAAGCTTGGGTGGACCTTAGGATCATGGTCTAGCCCGTGGTTCGAGCCCAAGGACCCAAATCGTGATTTAGTCAAAAACCGCCTTTGCTCGCCTTGACCATTTTTGGTTCAGTTTCCATGGTTTGGCCTCGTTCTACCGACGTTTTATCAAGAGTTTCAGCTCTATTGTTGCCCCTATCACCGAGCTTACAAAGAAAGGAGAATTTGTGTGGACTACAAGCGCACAAAAGGCATTTGACGAGATTAAAGGTAAGTTATGTTCGACACCAATTTTAGCATTACCTGATTTTGATAAGTTGTTTGAAGTTGAATGTGATGCGAGTGGTGTTGGAATTGGAGCCGTGCTACTCCAAGAGAAGCGTCCTCTTGCTTTCTTTAGTGAAAAGCTAGGAGGAGCAAGATTGAAATATTCCACCTATGATAAGGAGTTTTATGCAATTGTTAGAGCTTTGGATCATTGGGCGCATTATCTACGTCCCAAACCCTTTGTTCTATATTCTGATCACGAGGCACTAAAACACATTCATGGTCAACAAAAGCTGAATGCAAGACATGCAAAGTGGGTGGAATTCTTACAATCCTTTACATTTTCTTCCAAGTACAAGATGGGTAATTCTAATGTAGTGGCGGATGCACTTTCAAGAAGACACACTTTGTTGGTTGCACTTGATACAAGATTGCTTGGATTTGAGCAAATTAAAGAGTTCTACAAAGATGATCCAGATTTTGCCAATGAAGTCGCTTCTCCATCACATTTGTTTTCCATACAAGAAGGATTTCTTTTCAAGGGAAACAAGCTTTGTGTACCTAGAAGCTCAATTCGTGAACTCTTGGTTAGAGAAGCACATGGTGGCGGATTAGCTGGGCATTTTGGTGTTAACAAGACCTACGACATCCTTTGTGAGCACTTTTATTGGCCAAAAATGATAAAAGATGTGCAAGACGTCATTGCAAGGTGTGCTACTTGTCAAAAATCAAAGAGCACATTCTCTAAGGGATTATATACACCTTTGCCCGTGCCTACACAACCATGGGATGAAGTGAGTATGGATTTCATTGTCGGATTACCCCGTACTCAAAGAGGCAAAGATTCTATCATGGTGGTTGTGGATAGGTTCTCGAAGATGGCTCATTTTGTACCTTGTCACGCGACGGACGATGCTTCTAAAGTTGCTGATCTTTATTATAAAGAAATTGTTCGTTTGCACGGAATTCCTAAGACCATAGTTTCTGATCGGGATGTTAAGTTCTTGAGCTACTTTTGGAAGACCTTATGGCGTTTAGTGGGTACCAAGCTGTTGTTTAGTACTTCCCATCATCCCCAAACTGATGGTCAAACGGAGGTCACAAATCGTACTCTAGGAAGCTTGTTGCGTGGTCTGGTGAGTAAGAGCACGAAAGATTGGGATATCAAGTTGGCGCATGCCGAATTTGCCTACAATCGAACACCTTCTTCTACTACTGGTCGGGCGCCATTTGAGATCGTTTATGGGGTAAATCCTTACCTTCCTATTGATCTAATTCCAATCCCAAGGAAAGATGTTCTAAACTTTGAAGCCAAGGAAAGACAATCTGCGTTTTTCCGTACATGTGAACAAGTGAAGGCGCAAATCGAAAAGGCTAACACAAGGTATAAGGAAAGGGCTAATAGACATCGAAAACAACCCACTTTCAAGGTTGGGGATCTAGTTTGGCTGCATCTACGTAAAGAGAGATTCCCGTCTAAAAGAAAGAACAAATTGATGCCGAGAGCTGATGGCCCTTTTCGAGTGCTGGAGCGATTTGGAGAAAGTGCATACAAGCTAGAACTTCCAAGTGAATATGGTGGTGTAAGCTCCACATTCAATGTTGGTGATCTCTCGCCTTATTTAGATGATGAAAATTTGAGGGCAAATTCTTTTGAAGAGGGAGAGAATGATGCAGGAGCATCACTATTAAGTTCTCATGAAGTCCTACTTAGTCGAGACGTCACTCACCTAGCACGTGGATTTGAATTTGGATCACTAGAAGTCGAGATGGTGACATGGGATGGAGTCGCAACCATGGCGTAAGTGAAAAGTCCGTCATCAACATTTTGAGCAGATTTTATCGCACATCGACGAAGTAATTAAAATCTGCGTTTTAGCATTTATTAGGTTATTTAGAAATAATTAAATTAGCTTAAATAATGATGTCATGCATGATGTGAGCTTATCGATGTCATGGATGATGTATATTAGTAGCTAGTGCATGTGTGACTTGTGTCACTCATGCATGATCACCAAGTGTCAACAACAATGTGCATGTGCAACAAGTGTCCTTTGCATGTGCACCAAGTGTCCATTAGCATGTGCAACAAGTGTCAATACTTGTGCATGTGCAACAAGTGTTAAGCACATGAATTTCACCATGTGCTAATAACCACTATAAATAGTGGATGTTGTAGAGATTTATCATCACAACTTGAAATACAAAAACCAAACACTTGAGATTTTCTCTCTATTTGTGAACTCTTGCGAGCGTTCTTCATCTTCCTTGCGAGGTTGATTTCTCTTATTTCATCCTTGTTCCTGTGTGGTCTCGGTCGAAATACTTTAGTTTTAGTTGAGTTATCTTGCGAGATTCTTAACTAATCCATATCCACTTACTTTCTCTTTCTTTCTTATACTCTAATCCCAAACCCAAACATATTCCTACTGTTTTTATATCTCGTTTTACTCGTTAATACCCGCTGCATTTTACACTCTAAGACTCACAAAATACCATCCCTTTTATATGAAGTAGCACACGCATCAATAATGTTGCCTCAAATACTCTCATTGAAAAACTAGCTTTGCCTACACAAGATCACCCTAACCCTTACAAAATGAAATGGCAAAAAAATGGAGCCGAGATGAGTGTGTTGGTGATTAGACAATGCTTGGTTTCTTTCTCCATTGGAAGGGATTACATGGATGAGGTTTTGTGTGATGTGGTACCCATGGAGACTTGTCATCTCCTCTTGGGGAGACCTTGGAAGTTGGAAAGAAATGCTAATCATAATGGGAGGGACAATACTTATAACTTTAAGATTGGAGCCAAGAATATCAAGCTTACACCCTTACCTCCAATTTTGAAGAACCCTAGCCCACCCTCCTTGGTTGAATCACACGAAAACATGAAGGTTGATGGGGGACTCGAAATGAAACAAGTGCAAACTGAAATGGTGGTGGCAAAGCCGTGGGATATGATACAAGAGGGCATACCAACACTCCTACCTTCTACCTTGAAGTATTCCACCCCACCCTCCATGTTTGAGCCTTACAAGGATGTGGTATTGAGTAAAGAGGCCGAAACAAGTGAGGAAATGAATGTTGGTGAGAAATTGACCATTCACTTTGCTAAAGATAATCCTAACACTCAAGAGGAAAGCATGGGGTACAATGCCAAGCAAGGGGATGAGTATGATCATGAGAAGTGTTTGGCCAATGTCAAGAGGAAGGTATTCATGTGGTATGAGAATGTTGATGCAAGCAAAGTGCACTGAAACGGCTTGACGATTTAGTCCCGAATTTTGGTCTACGTTTTAACCATGGTCCTTGGACCCATGGTCACGTTTTTTTCAGCCATTTTAGGCCAAATTCTCGGCTGAAAGTTTAAGTCAAGGATGATACATTATAATTCATACATGTCCCTTTCATTAAAGTTGCTTTAAACTTTATGTCTTTGTCACCTTTGATCTTTTGTATCCAACAACAACCAAATCAGCCAAGGACCCTCAAGTGGACGTGTATGAGTGCTCTCCAAGGAGCAAATGAAGGCCTTAGATGAAGAACAACAATGAAGGGAGAGGATGCATTCATGGGTCACTATCAACCTTTATGCTTTAGTTGTTAGTTGTATTTTTCAGATTTTGTAAGGTCAATAGGACCAATATTTGGCTGATTTGTAAGGCCCCTCATGGCCCTTAGATTAGATATTAGATGTAGGGTTTAGATGATAGCATGGGTCTTATATAAACCCACCTATCCCCTTGTATTTTTTCAGATTTGATAAGTTATAAAAACATGAGTTTTGAGTTGAGTTTTCTCTTCAAACCACCTTAGCTTAGTGCTTGGTGTTTCGAGTTTCCTTGGGGATGATCATAGCTTAGTGCGATGATTGATCGGAACCTTAGTCTTAGGCCCTCGCTTAGTGCTCGGTCTAATTCATATCCTAGACTTAAACTTGTTTAAGTCATATCTTTATTTTTTCGTTTTTATGTTTGTTCAATAAAATCAGAAACTTTCTCCACCTAAAACAATCCCTAACTCGTGTGTTTTGATTAAGTGTTCATGAGTGAGTCGAGTTAGGATGAGTGTGGTTACAAGTTTAAACTAAAACCGAGATGATCCACCAAAACAGCCCCCTAAACCGTGTTCATTGAGTGAGTGCTCTTGAGTGAGTCGAGTTTAGGGTTAGAGTGGTTACAAGGTACAAAGAGGCCCGCCCCGAATCGCTCCAATTGAAATTTGGAGTGAAACTTATGGGGATAAGAATCACTCAAAGGATGAACAAAATCGATCTCGAAGTGATGATAAAAATCTCGGCCAAGTGCTCTTTTTTGGGGTTGATTTTTCTGATTTTTGTTGTTAAAAGAAAGAACATAAAGATAGTGCCTAAATCTACACACAAAGTAATAGATTTAGGTTTTGATTAGTTTAAGCACAAAGCCACTAAACTAATCTCTCACAAATCTCACACACAAAGTAATGAGAGAAGGAAGAACACTCAACTCATAAAACCCTAGGCTTTTTCATTCAATATCAATAATCTGAATTTTACATTGTGAGGAGGCTTGGTTTATATAACCCAAGGCCTTACATCTTGACCCTTAATCAAAGCTAATCTAAGGGCCACAAATAACCCTTGAATTACATCAATTTACTCGGTCCAAAAGGCTCTCAAGAGCTGAAAAATTTGAACATATAACAACAAATACTTAAAGTAAAAAGCATAAAGTAGTAAAGGTAGATAGAGACATGTGTGAAAGGGACACATTGAGGAGAAACATGTGAGCCTCTCCTTGAGTTAATTTTCGGCTGATTTGGGGTCTTCTCCCAATTGATTTTTGCTCCTTGTTGACTTGGTTGACTTGTGGTTCGAACCCACTTGGGTGCACTCGAGCGATCACATTCAAAAATAGCGTTTTGTTGACTTTCGGTTGCTCTTTGTGGAGTGAAACTTATGAGGATAAGAATCACTCAAAGGATGAACACAAATCGATCTTGAAACTCTCTTGAAAATCTCGGCCAAGACACTCTTTTTGTGATAAATTTTTCTGAAATTTGTATGAACAAGGAAAATAAAAAGGATAGTGACTAATTCTAAGCACTTAGCAAGAGAATTAGGTTGTGATTAGCTTAAGCACAAAGCCACTAAACTAATCTCTCACAAATCTCACTCACAAAGCAATGAGAAATGATGAACACTCAAGAAAACAACTAGGGTTTTTAATCATTAATCCAAATCTAAAAAATGTGAGGCAAGGATGAGGGTTTATATATTACCCTCATCTAATCTTGACCCTCCATTACAACAGGATCTAAGGGCTACAATCAATCCCCAAATACATCAAAATACTCGGTCAAATAAGCTCACATGAGCTGAAAATTTTGAACAAATAACAACAAATACATAAAGTAAAAAGCATAAAGTAATAAAGGTAGATAGCGACTTGAATGAAAAAGACATAAAGTAAAACAATGTGGTGGCTTGGGACTTTCATTGAAGCCGGCTCCTTGAGGACCTCCTTGAGCTAGCTTGTTGAACCATGTGAGCCCATTTATTGGAGGGTGACTCACATGGGTGTGCCTTGATTAACCACATTCAAAAATAGCTTGATCTTTGACCTTTTGTAGCTCTCCAACTTTGACTTCTCCTTGACTTAGCTTGATCACTAGGGTTGGCTCGAGTTGACCATAGAATTGACTTTAGTTGACCCTTAGTGATCCCTTAGACCGAGCCCTAGGCTTGGGTTTGAGCCCATGGCCCTAACCCATGGTCTCCCAACTCTTCTCCCTTGACTTCCTTGACCAATTTTGGTCCAATCTCCTCTCCTTGGAAAGGACTTGTCCTCAAGTCCTTGGAGATCCTCTTGCTTCCTCCCTTGCTCGACTTCATGCTTGATTCTCGGCTCAATCTTTGCTCGGTCTTGGCTTTCACGGTCTTGGTCTTCCATGGGCACCACTTAGCTATAGTTTGTAGCAATGGTTGAACCCCTTTGCCTTGGCTCGAAGAATTGGTCACATTTTCATCCTTGGTCACGGTTTCTTTGACCACGCATTCTTCCTCGAGCATTTCTTTGAGCCCTCGACTCATGACCATGCCATCCATCCATTCTTGCTCATGTTCGAGCCCATCAATGATTCTCCACCTTAAAGACCCGCTTGATCTTTCCTTGCCATCGATTTTTGTTCTTTCATTGACCACATTCTCAATGTAGTCGGTTGTTTCCTTGTTGATTGATGCTTCACCTTCATGAGGCTCCTCTCCTAGAGTCCTCCTTACCATGCTAGAGCTTCCCTCACATTTCAAGTTTACCTTTGCCTCTTGCTCTACTTCACTCGGCTCAAGGCCCTTCATCTTCTCAAGCTCACTCAATTTCGGCCTTGACTTCATCTCCTTGCTAGGTTTCGGCTCAAGGAAGGATTCAAATAGGCACGCATTGGATTTACAACCCATCATTGGTGGTAGGGGAGCTAAGACAATGAGCTTTTCACCATACTTGAATGAGTAGGTGTTGTCTCTTCCATGATGGGAAGAATTCTTTTCAAATTCCCAAGGCCTACCAAGCAACACATGGCAAGCATCCATGTCCAACACTTCACACACAACTTCATCTTTATAGTCTTGACCAATTGAGAACGAGACTTGGCATTGCTTGTCAACTTTGACCTCGGCTCCTTGATTGAGCCACCTTAGCTTGTATGGGTGAGGATGCTTCAAAGTAGGCAAGGCAAGCTTATCAATGAGGGTCTTGGAAGCAACATTAACACAACTTCCCCCATCGATAATCAAGTTACACACTCTCCCCATGATGGTACATTTGGACCGAAATATTTGATGCCTTTGGTCCATATTCTCGTTTGATTCTTGGGTGTGCATCACTCGCCAAGTGACCAAGCTCAATCCCGAGTCCGGGGGAACAATGGTCTCGGCCACTTTCACTTCCTCAACTTCCTCTTTTCTTTCTTCCTCACAAACCAACACTTCATCGTCTCCCCAATGCACAACCTCACTTGTGTTCAAGGTCCTCTTGCTAGGGCACTCCTTAGCAAAGTGACCATACCCTTGACATTGGTAACACTTCTTGAGGGGGATGGTTCTCTTAGGGCCATAGTCGATTCCCTTTCCCTTGTCAACACTTGATGGCTTAATGGTAGGGCTAGGTTCAACAATTTTGATCCCCCCTTGGCTCGACATGGGGTTGGACTTGGGGGTGTTCTTAGCCGGCTCTCCTCTGCCTTTTTCTAGCCTCTCCACACGTGTAGCCATGGTAACCGCCTCATCGAATGACCACAAGTTTTGCATTTTGACTCGATTTGCTATCCTAGGGTTTAGGCCCTCAACAAACCTTGCAATTTTTTGTTCGGGTTTCTCATTCATTTCACATTGGAGGGTGAGTTGCTCAAAGTCCCTAAGATAGGTTTCAATGGGGTGTGACTCTTGTTTTAGTTGGGCTAGTTTGAGGAACATGTCTTGAGTGTAGTCTTTGGGAACAAACTTGTCTTTGAGTTTCTTTTTGAGTTTGAGCCATGACTTGATGGGTTCCTTACCCTCTCGGTTTCTTTGATTCTTAAGGTTCTCATACCAAAGGGAGGCATAACCCTTGAATTTCATGATGGCCACTTTGAAACACTTCCTATCGGAGTACTCCTTGAATTCAAAGACTCTCTCAACCGATCTAAGCCAATCTAGGAGATCCTCGGGGTTCAAGCTACCATAAAAATCGGGTATGTCCACCTTAATGTCTCGGTCATGGTCTCTAGGGTGGGCCTCAAGGGACTCTTCCGAATCCGAAAATTGATCTTCCATGTGAGGAGGAACTTGTCCTCTCCCACGGCCCCCATACCCCATTCCACGGCCCCTTCCTCTTCCCCCTTCACCCCTTCTTGGTTCATTCATGTTTTGTTCCAAGAGTGTGTTAATAGCATTCATCATCAAAGTGCAATTACCGGTGAGTTGAGTCAATTTCTCTTCTAAATCGGAAAGTCTTTTACCTTCCCCTCTATCCCCATCCATTTTGTGAAAGTTTTGTGAGATCTTTTGTGGAAATTTTGTGGAAAATGAACAAGGAAAACAAAGAAAGAAAACGAAAAATTGAAGAGGAAAAACAAACCCTAAAATTTCGGTTAACACAAGAACAACCCAACCAATACTAACACAAGTGTAGATCTTTAACCATTTTTTGTAAGATTTTGTGGAAAATAAAACAAGGAAATGAAGGAAAGGAGAAAACGAAAATCAAAGAGGAAAAAACTCAAACAAAATCGACCCTAACTTAGATGAACCGAAAAAATAAAAGATGAAAATGAAAATCAAGAACAAACCTAGGCTTTGATAACCAATTTGGAGTGAAATTTATGAGGATAAGAATCACTCAAAGGATGAACACAAATCGATCTTGAAACTCTCTTGAAAATCTCGGCCAAGACACTCTTTTTGTGATAAATTTTTCTGAAATTTGTATGAACAAGGAAAATAAAAAGGATAGTGACTAATTCTAAGCACTTAGCAAGAGAATTAGGTTGTGATTAGCTTAAGCACAAAGCCACTAAACTAATCTCTCACAAATCTCACTCACAAAGCAATGAGAAATGATGAACACTCAAGAAAACAACTAGGGTTTTTAATCATTAATCCAAATCTAAAAAATGTGAGGCAAGGATGAGGGTTTATATATTACCCTCATCTAATCTTGACCCTCCATTACAACAGGATCTAAGGGCTACAATCAATCCCCAAATACATCAAAATACTCGGTCAAATAAGCTCACATGAGCTGAAAATTTTGAACAAATAACAACAAATACATAAAGTAAAAAGCATAAAGTAATAAAGGTAGATAGCGACTTGAATGAAAAAGACATAAAGTAAAACAATGTGGTGGCTTGGGACTTTCATTGAAGCCGGCTCCTTGAGGACCTCCTTGAGCTAGCTTGTTGAACCATGTGAGCCCATTTATTGGAGGGTGACTCACATGGGTGTGCCTTGATTAACCACATTCAAAAATAGCTTGATCTTTGACCTTTTGTAGCTCTCCAACTTTGACTTCTCCTTGACTTAGCTTGATCACTAGGGTTGGCTCGAGTTGACCATAGAATTGACTTTAGTTGACCCTTAGTGATCCCTTAGACCGAGCCCTAGGCTTGGGTTTGAGCCCATGGCCCTAACCCATGGTCTCCCAACTCTTCTCCCTTGACTTCCTTGACCAATTTTGGTCCACTTTGTCTTGACTTTCCTTGACCTCTTGGATCCACCAAGCTTGACCAACATATTATGATGTAATTTACTCAAAATAAGCTTGGGTGGACCTTAGGATCGTGACCTAGCCCATGGTTCGAGCCCAAGGACCTAAACCGTGATTTGGACAAAAACCGTCTTTTCTAGCCTTGACCATTTTTGGTCCAATCTCCTCTCCTTGAAAAGGATTTGTCCTCAAATCCTCGGTCTCTCTTCCTCTTGCTCGGTTTGAACTTTGATCGTTGTTGAGATTGATCGATACCCCTTTTGCTTCTTGACAAGAATTGGACTTCATGATTGTGGATGCCCAAGAACACCATAGGTCTAGAGATTGATCGAGAGAATAATTGTTTCTTGTTTGGCTCGTGCAAATGACCCTACTATCTTCTCTTACCATGGTCTCCTTGAATCTACATTCATTTTCTAGCTCATCCTCAAGCTCTTCATACCCAAACTCAATTGAGGCTCGCTTAGGATCACCATGACGCCACTCATTGTCATGATTGAGTCTCACGTTTTTCTTCCACTTCAAGGACTCACTTGAACTTTCCAACACATCGACCCTTTCATCTCCAAACGATTCACTTCCTTTGCACATGATTGAGTGCCCCGAATTTTCAGTTTTGAGCTCATTGAGCTCCTCTCCTTGACTTCCCCCTAATGCTCTAGGATTGTCTTTGATCAAACGGAGGGCCACCTTCTCATTCACGAAAGTACTTGTTGAATTGGATGACCTAAGGATCGTGGGATGACTCACGTATGGCATTGAGGGCCGTGTTCCCTTCCCACAATTCGACCTTTGGACTTTCACTTTGACTTGAGCCACCATCACTTAGCTCTTTTTGTTCAAGCTTAGTTCCCCCTTTGAATCCCCATTTCATGAATCCACTTGAGTAGACTTGGTTATGACAACCACATTGCATTTCTTTGGCATTGTTAGTACTCACTTTGAATTTCCACTTTAGAAATTCCCTCGACTCTTTGCTTGCATCAACATTCTCATACCACATGAATCTCCGTTCCATAAGCCTAGGTAGACTTCTCATCTCGCATTCATCCCCTTTCTTGAGCATAGGTAGACTTTCTTTTCCAAACTCATCTTGATCATTAGGGTTGCCTTTGAGAAGAACACATTCAACCTTCTCATCACTAAACCCATGCTTCAATTCGGGCACTCCACTCAAAATAACCTCTTTGGATGACTCAAGTATGGAGGGCGGTTTGCATTGCTCTTTGGGGATCTCCTTAGCAAGGACATTAATCTCATCCTTCCCATGACCAACCCCAAGCTCAATTTCTGGTCTCCCATCAATCCCCATTCTTTCGTGTGATATAATCAAGGAGGGTGGGTTAGGGTTTTTCAAAATCGGAGGTAAGGGTGCAAGTTTGATTTTCTTAGCTCCAATCTTGAAAGTATAGGTATTGTCCCTCTCATCATGATGAGCATTTCTTTCCAACTTCCATGGTCTCCCCAAGAGGAGATGACAAGCATCCATGGGAATCACATCACACAAAACCTCATCCATGTATTCCCCACCAATGGAGAAAGAAACCAAGCATTGTCTAACCACCATCACACTCATCTCGGCTCCATTTCTTTGGCATTTCATTTTGTAAGGGTTAGGGTGATCTTGTGTAGGTAAGGCTAGTTTTTCAATGAGGGTGCTTGAGGCCATACTAACACAACTTTCCTTATCAACAACCAAATTACAAACCCTTCCCATAATGGTACACCTAGACCTAAAGGCTTCGACTTGGTGATTCTCTTCTTGGTTTAGGGTTAGGGTTTGAGCAAGTATGTCCCTACATAACATTCGGCCAAGGTTAGGGGGTTGTTCTCCTCCTAACCGAGCCATTCTATCCTCTAACTCCCTTTGAACCCTCAAAGTCACAAGATCAAGATTAGGGTTAGGTTTAAGTTTACCCCTCATTCGACTCATTTTGATTTCAAGCTCTCTTCTAGCTTTCTCCATAGAATCATACATGGTTTCACCAAGAGTAGTACCACAAGAAACATCAAAATGATGGAACACATCCATTGAGATAACCAAAGAACAAAAAATCTGAAAATTTTGAGTAAAGCAAGGACCTTTGAGTGTGAAAATCAAAACCAACACTAACACAAGTGTAGATCCTCAACCATTTTTGTGAAAATTTGTGAGAATTTTGTGGAAGTTTTGTGGAAACAAGAAAAAATAAAAGAAAACAAAAACGAAAATATATAAGAGGAAAACGAAAACTACTCGAATAGACAAAGATCAAACCGAAACAAAAGCAAATCGAAAACAAGAACAAACCTAGGCTTTGATAACCAATTTGGAGTGAAACTTATGGGGATAAGAATCACTCAAAGGATGAACAAAATCGATCTCGAAGTGATGATAAAAATCTCGGCCAAGTGCTCTTTTTTGGGGTTGATTTTTCTGATTTTTGTTGTTAAAAGAAAGAACATAAAGATAGTGCCTAAATCTACACACAAAGTAATAGATTTAGGTTTTGATTAGTTTAAGCACAAAGCCACTAAACTAATCTCTCACAAATCTCACACACAAAGTAATGAGAGAAGGAAGAACACTCAACTCATAAAACCCTAGGCTTTTTCATTCAATATCAATAATCTGAATTTTACATTGTGAGGAGGCTTGGTTTATATAACCCAAGGCCTTACATCTTGACCCTTAATCAAAGCTAATCTAAGGGCCACAAATAACCCTTGAATTACATCAATTTACTCGGTCCAAAAGGCTCTCAAGAGCTGAAAAATTTGAACATATAACAACAAATACTTAAAGTAAAAAGCATAAAGTAGTAAAGGTAGATAGAGACATGTGTGAAAGGGACACATTGAGGAGAAACATGTGAGCCTCTCCTTGAGTTAATTTTCGGCTGATTTGGGGTCTTCTCCCAATTGATTTTTGCTCCTTGTTGACTTGGTTGACTTGTGGTTCGAACCCACTTGGGTGCACTCGAGCGATCACATTCAAAAATAGCGTTTTGTTGACTTTCGGTTGCTCTTTGTCTTGACTTTCCTTGACCTCTTGGATCCACCAAGCTTGACCAACATATTATGATGTAATTTACTCAAAATAAGCTTGGGTGGACCTTAGGATCGTGACCTAGCCCATGGTTCGAGCCCAAGGACCTAAACCGTGATTTGGACAAAAACCGTCTTTTCTAGCCTTGACCATTTTTGGTCCACAAAGAGTCGAGGGAATTTCTAAAATGGAAGTTCAAGGTGGGGATTGTCAATACCCAAGGAATGCTATGTGGTTATCATAATCAAGTCTATTCGAGTGGTTTCATGAAATGGGGATTCAAAGGGGGAACTAAGCTTGAACAAAAAGAGCTAAGTGATGATCTTCTACAATCTTCACCTAAGCTCAAGAAAGAAGATGGCTCAAGTGAAAGTCCAAAGATCGATTTGTGGGAGGAGAACACGGCCCTCAATGCTATACGTGGGCTGTTCACGATCCTTAGGTCATCCAATTCAACAAGTACTTTCATGAATGAGAAGGTAGCCCTCCATTTGATCAAAGACAATCCTAGAGCAATAGGGGGAAGTCAAGGAGAGGAGCTCAATGAGCTCAAAACTGAAAATTCGGGGCACTCAATGAAGTACAAGGAGAGTGAATCATTTGGAGATGCAAAGGACGATGTGATGGAAAGTTCAAGTAAGTCCTTGAAATGGGAGAAAAACGTTGGGCTCAATCATGACAAAGAGAGGCTAGGTGACGATTCTATGCATGAGGAACATCGAGTTGTGCAAGGGGATAATTGTGAATCCAAAGAAACCATGAGTAAGGGAGAGAGCAAGTTCAATTCAATGAACCAAGTTTACAAGAATCAATCTCTCATTCAATCTCTAAGCAAGTGGAATTCTTGGGAGTCTAGAGCCAAGGAGCCCAAGGTTGGTCATGGGGCTCATGGGGCACCCTCATCATGTTCTCTACGAATCAAGTCATGAAGCCAACAAGAGTCCGAGTCGAGAAGAAGGCAAAGGTTCGAGCCATGAGTCAAACTATAGTTCAAACCGAGCAAGAGGAAGAGAGACCGAGGATTTGAGGACAAATCCTTTTCAAGGAGAGGAGATTGAACCAAAAATGGTCAAGGCGAGCAAAGGCGGTTTGTCCAAATCACGGTTTAGGTCCTTGGGCTCGAACCATGGGCTAGACCAGGTCCTAAGGTCCACCCGAGCTTATTTTGAGTAATTTTAAACCATAATATCTTGGTCAAGCTTGGTGGGTCATGGAAGTCAAGGAAAGTCAAGGAGGAGAGCAACCGAAAGTCGACTAAAGTGCTATTTTTGAATGTGATCGCTCGAGTGCACCCAAGAGGGTTCGAACCACAAGTCAATTAAATCATCAAGAGCAAAAAAAATCAAATTGGAGAAGGTCCCAAGTCAGTAGAAAATAATACAAGGAAGGCTCACATGTTGTTCCTCAATATGTCCCTTTCCTACATGTCACTATCTACCTTTATGCTTTATGCTTTTGTTGTTTGTTGTTAGTTTGAATTTTTCAGCTATTGTAAGCTCCTAGGAGCCGTGTATTTGTTGTAATTCAAGGACCAACTAGAGCCCTTAGATGATCCTAGAGATGTATGGTTGAGATGAGGCCTTGGGTGTTATATAAACCCACCCTCACACAACATAAATTTTCAGATTTTAGTTGAATGAAAACCCTAGTTGTTTATTTGAGAGTTTTTCATTTATCTCATTACTTTGTGTGTGAGTTAGTGAAAGATTAGTTTAGTGGCTTTGTGCTTAAACTAATCAAAACCTAAATCTATTACTTTGTGTGTAGATTTAGATACTATCCTTTATGATTTATTGTTTTCACAAAATTTCAGAAAATTACTTCACAAAAATACATCAAAGGGCCGAGATTTTCATCACCAATTCAAGTTCGATTTTGTTCATCCTTTGAGTGAAACTTGTTCCACTTAGTTTCACTCCAGAAATTGTGTGTGAAGTGTTGGACATGGATGCATGTCATGTGTTGCTTGGTAGGCCTTGGGAGTATGAAAAGAATTCTTCCCACCATGGAAGAGACAACACCTACTCATTCAAGTATGGTGAAAAGCTTATTGTCTTAGCTCCCCTACCACCAATGATGGGATGTAAATCCAATGCGTGCTTGTTTGAATCCTTCATTGAGCCAAACCCTAGCATGGAGATGAAGTTGGGGCCGAAATTGATTGAGCAAGAAGGCTTGAAAGGCCTTACACCGAGTAGTGGAGGGCAAGAGGGAGAGATGAACTTGGAATGTGAGGGAAGCTCTAGCATGATAATAAGGAGGATTCTAGGAGAGGAGCAACATGAAGGTGAAGCATCAATCAACAAGGAAACAACCGACTACAATGAGAATGTGGTCAATGAAAGAACAAAAATCGATGGCAAGGAAAGATCAAGCGGGTCTTTAAGATGGAGAATCATTGAAGGGCTCGATCATGAGCAAGAATGGATGGATGGCATGGTTATGAGTCGTGGGCTCAAAGAAATGCTCGAGGAAGAGTGTGTGGTCAAGCAAACCGTGACCAAGGAAGAAAACATGATCAATTCTCCGAGCCAAGGCAAAGGGGTCCAACCAATTCTACAAACTCTAGCTAAGTGGTGCCCATGGAAGACCAAAACCGTGAAAGCCAAGATCGAGAAAAGATTGAGCCGAGAATCAAGCTTGAAATCGAGCAAGGGAGGAAGCAAGAGGAACTCCAAGGACTTGAGGACAAGTCCTTTCCAAGGAGAGGAGATTGGAGCAAAAATGGCCAAGGTGGTCAAGGGTGAAGTCGAGGGAGACCATGGGTTGGGGCCATGGGCTCAAACCCAAGCCTAGGTCATGGACCAAGGGATCACTAAGGGCTAAGTAAAGTCAATTCTATGGTCAAATCGAGCCAACCTTAGTGATCAAGCAAAGTCAAGAGGAAGTCAAAGTTGGAGAGCAACAAAAGTCAAGATTATGCTATTTTTGAATGTGGTTCAACTTGGGTGCACCCATGTGAGTCAATCCTCCAATAAAAGGACTCACATGGCTCACAAAGCCTAGCTCAAGGAGGCCATGGAGCCGGCTCAACTAAATCCCAACAACAATCACATTATTTTGTGATTTATGTCTTTTTAAATACGTATCATTTCTTTACTTTATGCTTTATTGGTTTTAGTTTGTAAACAAACAAAATGTAACCACTTGGACCGACCCCCTCTCAAGCCAAGGCTCTATCAAGACCCTTGATGACCACCTAAACAAAGAAGGGAGGAGATTGAGTCAAGTGTCAACATCACCTTTATGCTTTTGTAGTTTGTTGTTTTCCTTTGAATTTTTCAGCTCACATGTGAGCATAGGAGCCGTTTTTTTTAGTAGTATTTGGGGACTTTTGTGAGCCCTTAGATCATCTTGTAATGAAGGGTTTAGATGAGGCCTTGGGTAATATATAAACCCACCCTCTCACATTATAATTTTCAGATTTGAATGAATGAGAAGAAACCCTAGAGTTTTATTGAGTGTTCTTCAATTTCTCAAGAAAACTTAGGGTTTATACTTTTCATCTTTTGTAATTTCAATTCCCGACTCGGTTTATGTTAGTTTGATCATCTATTTCGGTTTTGTTGCTTGAATTCATCTACTTCTACTTGGAATTTCTGATTGGTATTTGTTATTCTCTTCTCCCTTTTCATTTTAATTTCAATTCTAATTGTTCTTGATCATGTCTTTCTCTATTGTTCTTGCTTTTGTTGTTGATTTCGATATGTGTGAGTAGTCCTTTATCTAGGGTTGAAGGGTGTTCATGGGTGAGTAGTCTTGGATGATTTTGGTGATATTTTGATGAGGGTTTTGCTTGTGTTTTGGTTATCTTGTTTCGTTTGTGTTCGTTGATCCCTTGTGGACCAAAAATGGTCAAGGCGGTCAAGGGTGAAACCGAGGGAGACCATGGGTTAGGGCCATGGGCTCAAACCCGAGCCTAGGCCATGGGTCAAGGGATCACTAAGGGCTAAGTAAAGTCAATTCTATGGTCAAATCAAGCCAACCTTAGTGATCAAGGAGAGTCAAGAGGAAGTCAAAGTTGGAGAGCAACAAAAAGTCAAGATTATGCTATTTTTGAAATGTGGTCAATCAAGGTACACCCATGTGAGTCAACCCTCCAATAAATGGGCTCACATGGTTCATCAAGCTAGCTCATGGAGGTCAAGGGGGCCGGCCAAATCAAGTCACCAAGGATCATCACATTGTTTTTATACTTTATGTCGTTTTAAATACATGTCGCTTTCTCTACTATCTACTTTATGCTTTATGTAAGGAGACAATATAATCCTTTTGTTTTGGTCACTTGGACCGTCCCACATGCCATTCCAAGGTCAAATCTTGACCCTTGGATGCTACCTAAAATGCATGGAGAGGATGTGCTTAAATGTCATTGTCTACTTTATGTTTTTGTTTGTTTAATTTTCAAATTGTATGGTCAATAGGACCAAACATTTTTACTGAATTGAGGGACCCTTATGGCCCTTGGATCAACTTGTAATGAAGGGTTTAGATGAGGCTTTGGGTAATATATAAACCCACCCTCACACATTATAATTTTTCAGATTTGGAATGATAAAGAAACCCTAGTTTTTGTTGAGTATTCTCATTTTCTCATTACTTTGTGTTTGAGTTAGTGAAAGATTAGTTTAGTGGCTTTGTGCTTAAACTAATCACACCCTAATTCTCTAGCTTAGTGCTTAGAATTAGTTACTATCTTTATGTTTTTCATTTGTCACAAAAATCAGAAAATTTCCCACAAAAAAACTCATATTCTCGGCCAAAATTGTTCAAGGGTTTGAGGTCGATTTTGTTCATCCTTTGAGTGAAACTTGATCCACTAAGTTTCACTCCAAATTGGTCATCAAAGCCTAGGTTTGTTCTTGATTTCATTTTCTTTCTCTATTTTTCGGTTTTCCTTAGTAATGTCGAGTTGTTCCTTTGTTTTCCTCTTTTAATTTTTCGTCTTTTCTTCTTCCTTTTCCTTGTTTATTTTTCTATAAATTTACCACAAAATTTCCACAAAAGATCTCACAAAATTTCACAAAAATGGAGGAGGATAAAAGGCTTTCCGATTTAGAGGAGAAATTAACTCAACTCACCAGGTAATTGTACTTTAATGATGAATGCTCTAAACACCCTCTTAGACCAAAATCTTAATGAACCAAGAAGGGGTGGAAGGGGAAGAGGCCGTGGGTTTGGGATTGGAGGCCGTGGGAGAGGCCAACCACCTCCTCACATGGATGATCAATACTGGATTCGGAGGAGTCCTTGAGGCTCCCCAAGAGACCATGACCGAGACATCAAAGTGGATATACCCGATTTTTATGGTAGCTTGAACCCGGAGGTTCTCCTAGATTGGCTTAGATCGGTTGAGAGGATTTTCGAATTTAAGGAGTATCCCGATAGGAAGTGTTTCAAGGTAGCCATCATGAAGTTTAAGGGATATGCTTCCCTTTGGTACGTAAACCTCAAGACCCAACTAAACCGAGAGGGTAAGGAACCCATTAGGTCATGGCTCAAACTCAAAAAGAAACTCAAAGACAAGTTTGTTCCCAAGGATTATACCCAAGACATGTTCCTCAAACTAGCTCAACTCAAACAAGAGACACAACCCATTGAGTCTTACCTTAGGGACTTTGAGCAACTCACATTACAATGTGAGATGAATGAGAAACCCGAACAAAAAATAGCTAGGTTTGTCGAGGGCTTAAACCCTAGGATTGCTAACCGAGTAAAGATGCAAAACTTGTGGTCATTCGATGAGGCCGTTACCATGGCCACACGTGTGGAAAGGCTAGAGAAGGGGAGAGGGAACTCGGCCAAAAATACCACCAAGGCCAACCCCATGTCGAGCCAAGGAGGGATCAAAATTGTCGAACCTAGCCCTACCATCAAGCCATCAAGTATTGACAAGGGGAAGGGAATTGACTATGGTCCCAAGAGAACAATTCCTCTCAAGAAGTGCTACCAATGTCAAGGGTATGGTCATTTTGCTAAGGAATGCCCTAGCAAGAGGACCTTGAACACAAGTGAGGTTGTGCATTGGGGAGACGATGAAGTGTTAGTTTGTGAGGAAGAAAAAAAAGAGGGAGTTGAGGAAGTGAATGTGGTAAAGCAGCTTGTGCCCCCGGACTCGGGGTTGAGCTTGGTCACTTGGCGAGTGATGCACACTCAAGATGCAAACGAGAATATGGACCAAAGGCACCAAATATTTCGGTCCAAATGTACAATCATGGGGAGAGTGTGTAATTTGATTATTGATGGGGGAAGTTGTGTTAATGTTGCTTCTAAAACCCTCATTGATAAGCTTGCCTTGCCCACTTTGAAGCATCCTCACCCTTACAAGCTAAGATGGCTTAATCAAGGAGCCGAGGTGAAAGTTGATAAACAATGCAAGGTCTTGTTTTCCATTGGACAAGACTACAAAGATGAAATTGTGTGTGAAGTGTTGGACATGGATGCTTGTCATGTATTACTTGGTAGGCCATGGGAGTATGAAAAGAATTCTTCCCACCATGGAAGAGACAACACCTACTCATTCAAGTATGGTGAAAAGCTTATCGTCTTAGCTCCCCTACCACCAATGATGGGTTGTAAATCCAATGCGTGCTTGTTTGAATCCTTCATTGAGCCGAAACCTAACATGGAGATGAAGTTGGAGCCGAGCTTGAATGAGCTTGAGGACTTGAAGGGCCTTGAGCCGAGTAGAGAAGAGCTAGGGAAGAAATGAACTTGGAATGTGAGGGAAGCTCTAGCATGATAAGGAGGATTCTAGGAGAGGAGCAACATGAAGGTGAAGCATCAATCAACAAGAAAACAACCGACTACAATGAGAATGTGGTCAATGAAAGAACAAAAATCGATGGCAAGGAAAGATCAAGCGGGTCTCTAAGGTGGAGAATCATTGAAGGCCTCGATCATGAGCAAGATTGGATGGATGGCATGGTTATGAGTCGTGAGCTCAAAGAAATGCTCGAGGAAGAATGTGTGGTCAAGCAAACCGTGACCAAGGAAGAAAACATGATCAATTCTTCGAGCCAAAGCAAAGGGGTCCAACCACTTCTACAAACCCTAGCTAAGTGGTGCCCATGGAAGACTAAAACCGTGAAGGCCAAGATCGAGCAAAGATTGAGCCGAGAATCAAGCTTGAAGTCGAGCAAGGGAGGAAGCAAGAGGATCTCCAAGGACTTGAGGACAAGTCCTTTCCAAGGAGAGGAGATTGGACCAAAAATGGTCAAGGCGGTCAAGGGTGAAACCGAGGGAGACCATGGGTTAGGGCCATGGCCATGGGTCAAGGGATCACTAAGGGCTAAGTAAAGTCAATTCTATGGTCAAATCAAGCCAACCTTAGTGATCAAGGAGAGTCAAGAGGAAGTCAAAGTTGGAGAGCAACAAAAAGTCAAGATTATGCTATTTTTGAAATGTGGTCAATCAAGGTACACCCATGTGAGTCAACCCTCCAATAAATGGGCTCACATGGTTCATCAAGCTAGCTCATGGAGGTCAAGGGGGCCGGCCAAATCAAGTCACCAAGGATCATCACATTGTTTTTATACTTTATGTCATTTTCATACATGTCGCTTTCTCTACTATCTACTTTATGCTTTATGTAAGGAGACAATATAATCCTTTTGTTTTGGTCACTTGGACCGTCCCACATGCCATTCCAAGGTCAAATCTTGACCCTTGGATGCTCCCTAAAATGCATGGAGAGGATGTGCTTAAATGTCATTGTCTACTTTATGTTTTTGTTTGTTTAATTTTCAAATTGTATGGTCAATAGGACCAAACATTTTCGGCTGAATTGAGGGACCCTTATGGCCCTTGGATCAACTTGTAATGAAGGGTTTAGATGAGGCTTTGGGTAATATATAAACCCACCCTCACACATTATAATTTTTCAGATTTGGAATGATAAAGAAACCCTAGTTTTTGTTGAGTATTCTCATTTTCTCATTACTTTGTGTTTGAGTTAGTGAAAGATTAGTTTAGTGGCTTTGTGCTTAAACTAATCACACCCTAATTCTCTAGCTTAGTGCTTAGAATTAGTTACTATCTTTATGTTTTTCATTTGTCACAAAAATCAGAAAATTTCCCACAAAAAAACTCATATTCTCGGCCAAAATTGTTCAAGGGTTTGAGGACGATTTTGTTCATCCTTTGAGTGAAACTTGATCCACTAAGTTTCACTCCACCTTGGCCAAGGTTTTGCGAGCGTTTGCTACCCTTAAACTTAAGACCGAAAGCCTAGTTTAAGGTAGGGCACGAGACTAACCATTAGGACCCTCACTTGTAAGTTGCGAGAGCCCGCATTTGAGACCTAGAGGACGCTTAGAACCGAGAGGTCGAGCCTATTCCTTAGCACATGCGATTCCCGATTCATTTCTATCACCATCCTTTATCCTTGCTTTACCCTTGCTATCCCCGATTCCCTAGACCTTTCCCTTATAAGTTTTAACCCCTTTTCCTTCGCTCTAGTTCTAGCTAAACCATAGTCACTCGAACCGAGACTAGAATCATTCAAAATAACCAACAATTCGACCTTCTCCCTGCGGATACGATACCCGACTTACCTTAGCTACCCTAGTGTTGAGTTTGGCATTATTTTTGATTAGGCGAGTGCGACTAAGCCTATCAGGCCCTCAATGAACCTTGCAATCTTTTGCTCGGGTTTCTCATTCATCTCACATTGTAGGGTGAGTTGTTCGAAATCCCTTAGGTAGGACTCAATAGGTTGGTGGTCTTGTTTGAGTTGGGTTAGCTGGAGTGAAACTAAGTGGGCTTGGAGCGATTCGGGGCGGGCCTCTTTGTACCTTGTAACCATACTCACCCTAAACAACCTAAGATTGAAATGAACACTCGAGTCACACGTTTTTTGGGCTGTTTAGGTGGATGTGTTTTCGGTTTTTATTGTGAAACATAAAACAAACTAAAGATTAAGGATATGAATTAGACTAAGCACAAAGCCACTAGCCTAAAACTAAGGTTCCGATCAATCATCGCACTAAGCTATGATCATTACCCAAGAAACTCGAAACACCAAGCACAAAGCCAAGGTGGTTTCCAAGAGAAAAACTCACTTTTAAAACTCATTTTCTTATAACTTCAAATCTGATTTTTACAAGGGAGATAGGTGGGTTTATATAAGACCCATGCTATCATCTAAACCCTACATCTAATATCTAATCTAAGGGCCATGAGGGCCTTCAAAAACAGCCGAAAAAAAGGTCACAAGACCTTACAAAAATCTGATTATAACTTAACAAAATACAACAACTAAAGCATAAAGGTTGATAGTGACCCATGAATGCATCCTCTCCCTTCATTGTTGTTCTTCATCTAAGGCCTTCATTTCTCCTTGGAGAGCAAGAAAATCTCGGCCCCTTTAAGTTCCTTGGCTGATTTTGTTTGTTGTTGAATTCAAAAGATCAAAGGTGACAAAGACATAAAGTTTAAAGCAACTTTATTGAAAGGGACATGTGTTGAATTAAAATGTTTCTCTTGAACTTGAATTTTCAGCCGTGATTTTGGCCTAAAATGGCTGAAAAAAACGTGACCATGGGTCCAAGGACCATGGTTAAAACGTAGACCAAAAATCGGGACTAAATCGTCAAGCCGTTTCAGTGCAGGGCTAAGTTTCACTCAAAGGATGAACAAAACCAAGTGGTGATGGTGATGAAAAATCTCGGCCAATGTAACAATTTTGTGAAGTATTTTTTCTGAAATTTAGTGAAACAATAAAACATAAAGGATAGTCACTAATTCTAAGCACTAAGCAAGAGAATTAGGGTTTGATTAGTTTAAGCACAAAGCCACTAAACTAATCTTTCACTAACTCACACACAAAGTAATGAGAAAAATGAAGGAAACTCAAAATAAACACTAGGGTTTTAATTCAACTCAAATCTGAAAATTTTTGATGTTAGAGTGGGGGTTTATATATGACCCTTACTCTAATCTAAGCCTTACATTTCAAAGTTAATCTAAGGGCTCACATGAGCCTTTGAGACATCCAAAAAAAACGGCCAAAAGGCCTTACAAGAGCTGAATTTTGTAGGCTAACAAACAAAAGATAAAAGCATAAAGGTAGATGTTGACATGAGGCTCAATCCTCTCCATTCTTTGTTTGGGATCATCCAAGGGTCCTTGAGTGAGCCTTGGTCATGAAGGAGGACGGTCCACATGCTCTACAATTTGATTTTTACACACTAAAACAATAAAGCATAAAGTGTGGCGACTTGAATGAAAATGACATAAACATAAAACAATGTGATTGTTTGTTGGGACTTGTTGGGCCGGCTCCTAAGGGACCTCCTTGAGCTAGCTTTGTGAACCATGTGAGTCCTTTTATTGGAGGGTTAACTCACATGGGTGCACCCACTTTGACCACATTCAAAAATAGCACAATCTTGACTTTTTTTTTGTTGCTCTCCAACTTGACTTCCTCTTGACTCTCCTTGATCACTAAGGTTGGCTTGATTTGACCATAGAATTGACTTTACTTAGCCCCTAGTGATCCCTTGACCCATGGCCTAGGCTTGGGTTTGAGCCCATGACCCTAACCCATGGTCTCCCTCGGTTTCACCCTTGACCGCCTTGACCATTTTTGGTCCAATCTCCTCTCCTTGGAAAGGACTTGTCCTCAAGTCCTTGGAGATCCTCTTGCTTCCTCCCTTGCTCGATTTCAAGCTTGATTCTCGGCTCAATCTTTGCTCGACTTTGGCCTTCACGTTTTTTAGCTTCCAAGGGCACCACTTGGCTAGGGCTTGGAGAATGGGTGGGACTCCTTTACTTTGGCTCGAAGAATTGATCATGTTCTCTTCCTTGGTCACGGTTTGCTTGACCACACACTCTTCCTCGAGCATTTCTTTGAGCCCACGACTCATAGCCATGCCATCCATCCACTCTTGCTCATGATCGAGCCCTTCAATGATTCTCCATCTTAAAGATCCATTTGACTTTCCTAGGCCATCGCATTTTGCCCTCTCATTGTTCACATTGGTTGCTTCATGGTTGATTGATGTATCTCCTTCTTGTTGCTCCTCTCCTAGAACCCTCCTTATCATGCTAGAGCTTCCCTCACATTCCAAGTTCATCTCTTCCCCTTGCTCTTCTCTACTCGGCTCAAGGCCTTTCAAGTCCTCAAGCTCATTCAAGCTCGGCTCCAACTTCATCTCCATGCTAGGTTTCGGCTCAATGAAGGATTCAAACAAGCACGCATTGGATTTACAACCCATCATTGGTGGTAGGGGAGCTAAGACAATAAGCTTTTCACCATACTTGAATGAGTAGGTGTTGTCTCTTCCATGGTGGGAAGAATTCTTTTCATACTCCCATGGCCTACCAAGTAATACATGACAAGCATCCATGTCCAACACTTCACACACAATTTCATCTTTGTAGTCTTGTCCAATGGAAAACAAGACCTTGCATTGTTTATCAACTTTCACCTCGGCTCCTTGATTAAGCCATCTTAGCTTGTAAGGATGAGGATGCTTCAAAGTGGGCAAGGCAAGCTTATCAATGAGGGTTTTAGAAGCAACATTAACACAACTTCCCCCATCAATAATCAAATTACACACTCTCCCCATGATTGTACATTTGGACCGAAATATTTGGTGCCTTTGGTCCATATTCTCGTTTGCATCTTGAGTGTGCATCACTCGCCAAGTGACCAAGCTCAACCCCGAGTCCGGGGGCACAATTGTTTCGGCCACATTCACTTCCTCAACTCCCTCCTTTTTTTCTTCCTCACAAACTAACACTTCATCGTCTCCCCAATGCACAACCTCACTTGTGTTCAAGGTCCTCTTGCTAGGGCATTCCTTAGCAAAATGACCATACCCTTGACATTGGTAGCACTTCTTGAGAGGAATTGTTCTCTTGGGACCATAGTCAATTCCCTTCCCCTTGTCAACACTTGATGGCTTGATGGTAGGTCTAGGTTCGACAATTTTGACCCCTCCTTGGCTCGAGCTAGGGTTGGTCTTGGTGATGTTCTTAGCCGACTCTCCTCTCCCCTTCTCTAGCCTCTCCACACGTGTGGCCATGGTAACGGCCTCATCGAATGACCACAAGTTTTGCATTTTGACCCGATTGGCTATCCTAGGGTTTAGGCCCTCAACAAACCTTGCAATTTTTTGTTCGGGCTTCTCGTTCATCTCACATTGTAGGGTGAGTTGCTCAAAGTCCCTAAGATAGGTTTCAATGGGGTGTGACTCTTGTTTTAGTTGAGCTAGCTTGAGGAACATGTCTTGAGTGTAGTCTTTGGGAACAAACTTGTCCTTGAGTTTCTTTTTGAGTTTGAGCCATGACTTGATGGGTTCCTTACCCTCTCGGTTTCGTTGGTTCTTGAGGTTTTCGTACCAAAGGGAAGCATATCCCTTAAACTTCATGATGGCTACCTTGAAACACTTCCTATCGGGATATTCCTTAAATTCAAAGATCCTCTCTATCGACCTAAGCCAATCTAGGAGATCCTCGGGGTTCAAGCTACCATAAAAATCGGGTATATCCACTTTGATATCTCGGTCATGGTCTCTAGGGTGGGCTTCAAGGGACTCTTCCGAATCCGAAAATTGATCTTCCATGTGAGGAGGAGGGTGTCCTCTCCCACGGCCCCCATAACCATGCCCACGCCCTCTTCCCCCTCCACCCCTTCTTGGGTCATTAAGGTTTTGGTCTAAGAGGGTGTTCAAAGCATTCATCATAGTATTACAACTACCGGCAAGTTGATTCAATTTATCTTCCAAATTCGAAAGTCTCTTATCCTCCTCCATTTTTGTGAAATTTTGTGAGATCTTTTGTGGAAATTTTGTGGTAAATTTATAGAAAATAAACAAGGAAAAGAAGGAAGAAAAACGAAAAATTAAAAGAAGAAAATAAAAGAGTAACTCGACAATACTAAGACAAACCGAAAAAATAGAGAAAGAAAATGAAATCAAGAACAAACCTAGGCTTTGATGCCAATTTGGAGTGAAACTAAGTGGGCTAAGTTTCACTCAAAGGATGAACAAAACCAAGTGGTGATGGTGATGAAAAATCTCGGCCAATGTAACAATTTTGTGAAGTATTTTTTCTGAAATTTAGTGAAACAATAAAACATAAAGGATAGTCACTAATTCTAAGCACTAAGCAAGAGAATTAGGGTTTGATTAGTTTAAGCACAAAGCCACTAAACTAATCTTTCACTAACTCACACACAAAGTAATGAGAAAAATGAAGGAAACTCAAAATAAACACTAGGGTTTTAATTCAACTCAAATCTGAAAATTTTTGATGTTAGAGTGGGGGTTTATATATGACCCTTACTCTAATCTAAGCCTTACATTTCAAAGTTAATCTAAGGGCTCACATGAGCCTTTGAGACATCCAAAAAAAACGGCCAAAATGCCTTACAAGAGCTGAATTTTGTAGGCTAACAAACAAAAGATAAAAGCATAAAGGTAGATGTTGACATGAGGCTCAATCCTCTCCATTCTTTGTTTGGGATCATCCAAGGGTCCTTGAGTGAGCCTTGGTCATGAAGGAGGACGGTCCACATGCTCTACAATTTGATTTTTACACACTAAAACAATAAAGCATAAAGTGACGAAAGCGACTTGAATGAAAATGACATAAACATAAAACAATGTGATTGTTTGTTGGGACTTGTTGGGCCGGCTCCTAAGGGACCTCCTTGAGCTAGCTTTGTGAACCATGTGAGTCCTTTTATTGAAGTGAAACTAGGAGGATCAAGTTTCACTCAAGAGATGAACAAAATCAAACTCAAACCCTTGAACAAATTCGGCCGAGTATGTATGTTTTTGTGATGAAAATTTTCTGAATTTTGTTGTTAAATGCAAGAACATAAGGATAGTATCTAAATCTACACACAAAGTAATAGATTTAGGTTGTGATTAATTAAGCACAAAGCCACTAATTAATCTCTCACAAATCTCAAACACAAAGTAAAGAGATAAATGAAGAACACTCAATTTTGAAACTAGGGTTTCTTTTTCATTCAAAGCAAATCTGAAAAAATGATGTGTGAGGGTGGGTTTATATATTACCCAATGCCTCATCTCAACCCTACATTACAAGATAATCTAAGGGCTACAATCAACCCCCAAAAGCAACATTATACTCGGTCCAATTAAGCTCACTTGAGCTGAAAATTTTGAACATAAAACAACAAATACTTAAAGTAAAAAGCATAAAGTAATAAAGGTAGATAGCGACATGTGTTGATAGTGACTTATTGAGGAACACATGTGAGGACTTCTTGGGCTCATTTCTCGGCTGACTTGGGGCTTCTTCCCTTGACTTTGACTTTTGTTGACTTAGTTGACTTGTGGTTGACTCTTGGACCTAAGGTTGGAAGCGGGCCCTAGGTCAATGGATCGCAAATTCTCAACTCCCGTTGCAATCTCCCCGGGTTGAAAAGGATTTGCCCTCAAATCCTCGACTTCCTCCTCCTCCAAGTCTTCATGGTGCACGCTAAGGTCTCCCACGTTGAACGTGCCATGGACACCATACTCTCCCGGTAGATCAACTTTGTAAGCGTTCGGTCCAATTTTCTCGAGTATCTCGAAGGGACCCTCGGCCCTAGGCATGAGTTTGTTCTTTCTTTTATCCGGAAACCGTTCCTTCCTCAAGTGTAGCCATACCAAGTCTCCCGGCTCGAACTCCTTTGAAATCTTTCGGCCCTTTGCTCTAGCCTTGTAAGTCTCATTCGCTTTCTCGATTTGCTTCTTGACTTGGTTGTGGATACTCATCATGAACTCAACCCGCTTCTTGGCATCGTAACTCATCTCCTTGCTCTTGACGGGGGCTAGTTCCGTGGGCATGATGGGATTGGTCCCATAGACCACCTCAAATGGTGAACTTCCCGTGCTAGAAGAAGGGGCACGGTTGAAGGCAAATTAGGCGCAAGCGAGTTTGAGATCCCAATCTTCCAAGGACCTAGAATCGATGCTCCGGAGGATCCTCCCCAAGGTTTTATTAGTGACCTCGGTTTGGCCATCCGTTTGAGGATGATGACTTGTGCTAAACAAGAGCCTCGTCTTTAGTAACTTCCATAAGGTCTTCCAAAAGTGGCTCATGAACTTGGTGTCTCGATCGGATACAATGGTTTTAGGGACTCCATGCAATTTAACCACCTCCTTGAAATACAACTCGGCTACACTCATAGCATCCTCGGTTTTCTTGCACGCAATGAAATGAGCCATCTTGCTAAATCGGTCTACCACAACCATGATGGAATCCTTACCTCGTTGAGTTCTAGGCAAGGCGACGATGAAATCCATGCTAACGTCCTCCCATGGCCGATTTGGGACGGGTAAAGGAGTGTAGGGCCCCGTTTGAAAGAAGGACTTGGATTGTTGGCACGAAGCACATCTCTTGATCACATCTTGAACATCTCCAAGCATTTTGGGCCAATGGAATTGATCTTGGAGGATGTCATAAGTCTTTTGAATTCCGAAATGCCCGGCTAAACCATTAGAATGAACTTCCCTCACTAGGAGATTTCGATAAGGGCTCTTGGGTATACATAGTCGATTCCCATAGAACAAGAATCCCTCTTGAAGTGTGTACTTGCTTCCCACTTTGCCTTGTCCTTCACGTATGGAATTCCACTCATCTTTGAAGTCGGGATCCTCCACATAGAGCTCTTTCATGAATTCAAAACCCAACACTCTTTGCTCCATGTAGCTTAGCATGGTGTGCCTTCGAGACAAAGCATCGGCCACCACGTTATTCTTCCCCTCAATGAATTTACTCGAGAAGGAGAATGATTGAAGAAACTCGACCCATTTGGCATGCCTATGATTCAACTTGTGTTGTCCATTGATGTATTTGAGAGCCTCATGATCGGAATGAAGAACAAATGGCTTGGGCTTGAGGTAATGGCTCCAATGAGCGAGAGCCCGAACGATGGCATAGAATTCTTTGTCGTAGGTGGAATAATTGAGCTTGGCACCATTCAACTTCTCACTAAAGTAAGCAATTGGCTTGTGTTCTTGTAATAGAACGGCCCCAATTCCAACTCCACTAGCGTCACATTCGACCTCAAAAAGCTTATTGAAATCCGGTGGTGTAAGAATAGGTGAATCACACAACAACTTCTTGATTTTGTTGAAGGAAATCTCGGCCCCCTCATTCCACTTGAACTCTCCTTTCTTCATACACTCGGTGATGGGTGCCATGACGGTGCTAAAATCCTTGATAAATCGTCGATAAAAAGAAGCCAAGCCATGAAAGCTCCTCACCTCGGTTATGTTCTTCGGAATTGGCCATGATTTGATAGCCTCCACTTTCTCTTGATCCACTAGAATACCACGGCTAGATATAATATAGCCCAAGAATTGGACTTCGCTTTGCATGAAAGAACACTTCTCTAACTTGCCATACAACTTGTGATCTCTAAGTGTCTCAAACAACACTCGCAAATGATGTAGGTGAGCTTCCTTGGAAGGGCTATACACTAAGATATCGTCAAAGTAGACCACAATGAATCTTCCCAAGTAAGGTCTCAAAACCTCGGTCATCAATCTCATGAAGGTGCTAGGAGCATTGGATAGTCCAAAAGGCATGACTAGCCATTCATATAACCCATGCTTCGTTTTAAAAGCCGTCTTCCATTCATCACCCTCTTTGATTCTCACTTGATGGTAACCTTGTCGTAGATCAATCTTGGAAAACAATCGAGCTCCACTAAGCTCATCAAGAATGTCATCAAGTCTAGGTATAGGAAACCTATACTTGACCGTGATATTATTAATAGCTCGACTATCCGTACACATTCTCCAAGTTCCATCCTTCTTAGGTACCAAGAGTGTAGGAACGGCACAAGGACTAAGAGATTCTCTTACAAACCCCTTTTCCATGAGTTCCCCAATTTGTTGTTGAAGTTCTTGTGTAGCCTTAGGATCACTTGATATGCGGCCTTATTAGGTAGTGTAGCTCCTGAACAAGATCGATTTGATGCTCAATGCCCCTAATAGGGGTAGGCCGTGTGGAAGCTCAAGGGGGAACACATCCTTGTAGAGTTCTAAGAGCTCTTGAACTTCACATGGAATCGGTTTCTCACTTTCCTTGGAGGTTTCTTTGGCGATGAGGGCATAAACAACCATCCCCTTGCTAAGCTCGTGTTTCATCTCTTGCTCTCCAACCAATAAGACTCCCTCAAGCGGCTTGGCTAAGGTAGGAGTGGCTCGGCCACCCAAGTTTGGAGGCAAGGGTGTAAGCTTGATCCTCTTGTCTCTAAACTTGAAAGTGTAGGTGTTGTCCCTTCCCTCATGAGTCGCATTTCGATCAAATTCCCAAGGTCTCCCCAATAAAAGGTGACAAGCATCCATAGGAATCACATCACACCACACTTCATCCATATAGTCTCTTCCCATGGAAAAAGAAACCAAACATCTTTTATCAACCAAAATTTCGGCCTCCCTATTCAACCATCTCAACTTGTAAGGGTTTGGGTGTTTTTGTGTGGGTAAGGCAAGTTTATCGATGAGGGTTTTTGAAGCAACATTAACACAACTCCCTCCATCAATAATGAGGTTACAAACCCTCTTCCCAATGGTACATTTAGACCTAAAAATCTGATTTTTTTGACTCTCATCCAAGGAATGGGGTTGGGCATGCATAACCCTCCAAGTTACAAGACCAAATTTTGACCCAATTCCTCCATTAACTCGGCTCAACTTAGACTCAATTTCCCTTCTCAATTTCTCCATAGAATCATACATAGTTCCCTCAAGAGTAGTATCACAAGAAAGAGGTATACTCATTGAGAAATCAAACACAAAAAAAATCTGAAATTTCGAATACCTTGATGTACTCTCTTTGGACCGTATGAATTTAGCACAAAGGTGGGATCTTGTGCTCTTCAAACCTAATCTCTGATAACCAATTTGAAGTGAAACTAGGAGGATCAAGTTTCACTCAAGAGATGAACAAAATCAAACTCAAACCCTTGAACAAATTCGGCCGAGTATGTATGTTTTTGTGATGAAAATTTTCTGAATTTTGTTGTTAAATGCAAGAACATAAGGATAGTATCTAAATCTACACACAAAGTAATAGATTTAGGTTGTGATTAATTAAGCACAAAGCCACTAATTAATCTCTCACAAATCTCAAACACAAAGTAAAGAGATAAATGAAGAACACTCAATTTTGAAACTAGGGTTTCTTTTTCATTCAAAGCAAATCTGAAAAAATGATGTGTGAGGGTGGGTTTATATATTACCCAATGCCTCATCTCAACCCTACATTACAAGATAATCTAAGGGCTACAATCAACCCCCAAAAGCAACATTATACTCGGTCCAATTAAGCTCACTTGAGCTGAAAATTTTGAACATAAAACAACAAATACTTAAAGTAAAAAGCATAAAGTAATAAAGGTAGATAGCGACATGTGTTGATAGTGACTTATTGAGGAACACATGTGAGGACTTCTTGGGCTCATTTCTCGGCTGACTTGGGGCTTCTTCCCTTGACTTTGACTTTTGTTGACTTAGTTGACTTGTGGTTGACTCTTGGACCTAAGGTTGGAAGCGGGCCCTAGGTCAATGGATCGCAAATTCTCAACTCCCGTTGCAATTATTGGAGGGTTAACTCACATGGGTGCACCCACTTTGACCACATTCAAAAATAGCACAATCTTGACTTTTTTTTTGTTGCTCTCCAACTTGACTTCCTCTTGACTCTCCTTGATCACTAAGGTTGGCTTGATTTGACCATAGAATTGACTTTACTTAGCCCCTAGTGATCCCTTGACCCATGGCCTAGGCTTGGGTTTGAGCCCATGGCCCTAACCCATGGTCTCCCTCGGTTTCACCCTTGACCGCCTTGACCATTTTTGGTCCAATAGCCTAAGGAACATGTCTTGGGTGTAGTCTTTGGGTACAAACTTATCTTTTAGCTTCTTCCTTAGCTTGAGCCAAGACCTAATTAATAGGCTTCTTCCCCTCTCTAATTCTCTGATTTTTTAAGTTTTCATACCAAAGAGAGGCATAGCCCTTAAACTTCATGATAGCAACCTTAAATGACTTCCTATCCGAATAGCCTTTTAATTCAAAGACCCTCTCAACGGATCTATGTGGAGCGATTCGAAGCGGGCCTCTTGGTACCTTGTAACCACACTCACCCTAAACTCGACTCACTCATGAAAGTCACTCAATATACACGGTTTAGGGGCCACTATTAAGGGTTCGAGCTACTCAAAGCACATAGCTAATGAGCCACCCTAGGTAAACCTCAAGCACAAAGCAAGAGAAAACTCACTCAAAACTCAACTTTTTTTATATCAACCAAATCTGAAAAATACATGAGGGAAAGCTTGGTTTATATAATACCAAGGCTTTCATCCTAGCCATACATCTTTCCTAAGATCTAAGGGCCATGAGGGGCCTTCAAAAATACAACAAAAATCAGCTCACATGAGCCTTACAAAAGCTGAAAAAATTACAACAACTAAAGTAGATGGTGACATCTTGGAGCATCCTGTCCCTTCATTTGTGTTGTTCAATCAAGGCCCATCATATGCTCCTTGGAGAGCAAGTTACACGTCCAAAACAAAGATCCCAAACTGATTTTGTTGTTTGTTTACAAAAGACCAAAAGGTGACAAAGACATAAAGTAGTAAAACAAACTACAATGAAAGGGACTTGTATTTAAATTAAAATGTATCACTTGGGACTTGTTTTCAGCCGAGTTTTGGACCTATTTTGGCTGAAAATTCGTGACCATGAGTCCAAGGACCATGGTTCGATCGTAGACCAAAAATCGGGACCAAATCGTCAAGCCGTTTCGTTCCAACTCTCCCCTTCTTCAAAAAAAGTTTGTCCTCAAACTTTGGCCAAATAAAATGCTATCCAAAAAGATGAATTTTCAGAAAACAAAAAACGATTTTTGAAGAATAAAGTTTTGATAAAAACGAGGGAAACAACAAGAGCAAATCCTATGAAAAGCACATAGCAAATTCATCGAATCCCCTTGTTAGCCAACTCGACCCAAACACCCACAAAGTGTGCTCGAATCAAGTCGACACTCACAAATCAAGACGCGCACAGATTTGTAAGGAGACACCCGAAAACACCAAGACCCAACTCATCCCAAGATCGTCTCGGTTTAAGAAAACTCGAGAGCCGAAGCTCTGATACCAATTGGAGCGATTCGAAGCGGGCCTTGCACTGAAACGGCTTGACGATTTGGACCCGATTTTTGGTCTACGTTTTAACCATGGTCCTTGGACCCTTGGTCACGTTTTTTCAGCTCAAAGGAGGCCAAAATCTCGGCTGAAAATTAATGTTCAAGTCATACATTTTAATTCATACATGTCCCTTTCGATTAAAGTTGCTTTAAACTTTATGTCTTTGTCACCTTTGATCTTTTGAATTCAACAACAAACAAAATCAGCCAAGGACTTAAAGGGGCCGAGAATTACTTGCCTTCCAAGGAGAAATGAAGGCCTTAGATGAAGAACAACAAAGGAAGGGTGAGGATGCTCCAAGATGTCACCATCTACTTTAGTTGTTAGTTGTTGTAATTTTTCAGATTTTGTAAGGTCTTGTGACCCAACTTTTTGGCTGATTTGTAAGGCTCCTCATAGCCCTTAGATTAGATATTAGATGTAGGGTTTAGATGATAGCATGGGTCTTATATAAACCCACCTATCCCCCTTGTAAAAATCAGATTTGAAGTTTATAAAAAAGATGAGTTTTAGTGAGTTTTTCTCTTGGAAACCACCTTGGCTTTGTGCTTGGTGTTTCGAGTTCCATGGGTAATGATCATAGCTTAGTGCGATGATTGATCGGAACCTTAGTCTTAGGCTAGTGGCTTTGTGCTTAGTCTAATTCATATCCTTAATCTTTAGTTTGTTTTATGTTTTCACAATAAAAACCGAAACTATCATCACCAAAACAGCCCTAAAACCGTGTGTATTGAGTGAGGCTCATGAGTGAGTCGAGTTTAGGGTGAGTATGGTTACAAGGTACAAAGAGGCCCGCCCCCGAATCGCTCCAATTGGTATCAAAGCTTCGGCTCTTGAGTTTTCTTAAACCAAGACGATCTTGGGATGAGTTGGGTTTAGATGTTTTCGAGTGTCACCTTGCAAGTTTGTGTGCATCTTGACTTGTGAGTGTCGACTTGAGTCGAGCACCTTTGTAGGTGTTTGGGTCGAGTTGGCTAACAAGAGGATTCGATGAATTTGCTATGTGCTTTTCATAGGATTCGAGTCTTGTTGTTTCATTCGTTTTTATCAAAATCTTATTCTTCAAAAACTCGTTTTAAATTTCTGAAAATTTCATCTTTTTGGATACCATTTTATTTGGCCAAAGTTTGAGGACAAACTTTTTTTGAAGAAAGGGAGAGTTGCACTGAAACGGCTTGACGATTTGGACCCGATTTTTGGTCTACGTTTTAACCATGGTCCTTGGACCCTTGGTCACGTTTTTTCAGCTCAAAGGAGGCCAAAATCTCGGCTGAAAATTAATGTTCAAGTCATACATTTTAATTCATACATGTCCCTTTCGATTAAAGTTGCTTTAAACTTTATGTCTTTGTCACCTTTGATCTTTTGAATTCAACAACAAACAAAATCAGCCAAGGACTTAAAGGGGTGAGAATTACTTGCCTTCCAAGGAGAAATGAAGGCCTTAGATGAAGAACAACAAAGGAAGGGTGAGGATGCTCCAAGATGTCACCATCTACTTTAGTTGTTAGTTGTTGTAATTTTTCAGATTTTGTAAGGTCTTGTGACCCAACTTTTTGGCTGATTTGTAAGGCTCCTCATAGCCCTTAGATTAGATATTAGATGTAGGGTTTAGATGATAGCATGGGTCTTATATAAACCCACCTATCCCCCTTGTAAAAATCAGATTTGAAGTTTATAAAAAAGATGAGTTTTAGTGAGTTTTTCTCTTGGAAACCACCTTGGCTTTGTGCTTGGTGTTTCGAGTTCCATGGGTAATGATCATAGCTTAGTGCGATGATTGATCGGAACCTTAGTCTTAGGCTAGTGGCTTTGTGCTTAGTCTAATTCATATCCTTAATCTTTAGTTTGTTTTATGTTTTCACAATAAAAACCGAAACTATCATCACCAAAACAGCCCTAAAACCGTGTGTATTGAGTGAGGCTCATGAGTGAGTCGAGTTTAGGGTGAGTATGGTTACAAGGTACAAAGAGGCCCGCCCCGAATCGCTCCAGGCCTCTTTGTACCTTGTAACCACACTCACCCTAAACTCGACTCACTCATGAAAGTCACTCAATATACACGGTTTAGGGGCTATTTTTGGGTGGACTAATTTCGGTTTTTATTTGAAAAACATAAAGACTAAAAATAAAGGATATGACTTAAACAAGTTTAAGCCTAGGATAGAGCCTTAACAAGCACATAGCCACTATTAAGGGTTCGAGCTACTCAAAGCACATAGCTAATGAGCCACCCTAGGTAAACCTCAAGCACAAAGCAAGAGAAAACTCACTCAAAACTCAACTTTTTTTATATCAACCAAATCTGAAAAATACATGAGGGAAAGCTTGGTTTATATAATACCAAGGCTTTCATCCTAGCCATACATCTTTCCTAAGATCTAAGGGCCATGAGGGGCCTTCAAAAATACAACAAAAATCAGCTCACATGAGCCTTACAAAAGCTGAAAAAATTACAACAACTAAAGTAGATGGTGACATCTTGGAGCATCCTGTCCCTTCATTTGTGTTGTTCAATCAAGGCCCATCATATGCTCCTTGGAGAGCAAGTTACACGTCCAAAACAAAGATCCCAAACTGATTTTGTTGTTTGTTTACAAAAGACCAAAAGCGACAAAGACATAAAGTAGTAAACAAACTACAATGAAAGGGACTTGTATTTAAATTAAAATGTATCACTTGGGACTTGTTTTCAGCCGAAGTTTTGGACCTATTTTGGCTGAAAATTCGTGACCATGAGTCCAAGGACCATGGTTCGATCATAGACCAAAAATCGGGACCAAATCGTCAAGCCGTCTCGTTCCAACTCTCCCCTTCTTCAAAAAAAGTTTGTCCTCAAACTTTGGCCAAATAAAATGCTATCCAAAAAGATGAATTTTCAGAAAACAAAAAACGATTTTTGAAGAATAAAGTTTTGATAAAAACGAGGGAAACAACAAGAGCAAATCCTATGAAAAGCACATAGCAAATTCATCGAATCCCCTTGTTAGCCAACTCGACCCAAACACCCACAAAGTGTGCTCGAATCAAGTCGACACTCACAAATCAAGACGCGCACAGATTTGTAAGGAGACACCCGAAAACACCAAGACCCAACTCATCCCAAGATCGTCTCGGTTTAAGAAAACTCGAGAGCCGAAGCTCTGATACCAATTGGAGCGATTCGAAGCGGGCCTCTTTGTACCTTGTAACCACACTCACCCTAAACTCGACTCACTCATGAAAGTCACTCAATATACACGGTTTAGGGGCTATTTTTGGGTGGACTAATTTCGGTTTTTATTTGAAAAACATAAAGACTAAAAATAAAGGATATGACTTAAACAAGTTTAAGCCTAGGATAGAGCCTTAACAAGCACATAGCCACTATTAAGGGTTCGAGCTACTCAAAGCACATAGCTAATGAGCCACCCTAGGTAAACCTCAAGCACAAAGTGAACCAAAAATGGTCAAGGCGAGCAAAGGCGGTTTTTGTCCAAATCACGGTTTGGGTCCTTGGGCTCGAACCATGGGCTAGACCCCGGTCCTAAGGTCCACCCGAGCTTATTTTGAGTAATTTTAAACCATAATATCTTGGTCAAGCTTGGTGGGTCATGGAAGTCAAGGAAAGTCAAGGAGGAGAGCAACCGAAAGTCGACTAAAGTGCTATTTTTGAATGTGATCGCTCGAGTGCACCCAAGAGGGTTCGAACCACAAGTCAATTAAATCATCAAGAGCAAAAAAAATCAAATTGGAGAAGGTCCCAAGTCAGCCGAAAATAATACAAGGGAAGGCTCACATGTTGTTCCTCAATATGTCCCTTTCCTACATGTCACTATCTACCTTTATGCTTTATGCTTTTGTTGTTTGTTGTTAGTTTGAATTTTTCAGCTATTGTAAGCTCCTAGGAGCCGTGTATTTGTTGTAATTCAAGGACCAACTAGAGCCCTTAGATGATCCTAGAGATGTATGGTTGAGATGAGGCCTTGGGTGTTATATAAACCCACCCTCACACAACATAAATTTTCAGATTTTAGTTGAATGAAAACCCTAGTTGTTTATTTGAGAGTTTTTCATTTATCTCATTACTTTGTGTGTGAGTTAGTGAAAGATTAGTTTAGTGGCTTTGTGCTTAAACTAATCAAAACCTAAATCTATTACTTTGTGTGTAGATTTAGATACTATCCTTTATGATTTATTGTTTTCACAAAATTTCAGAAAATTACTTCACAAAAATACATCAAAGGGCCGAGATTTTCATCACCAATTCAAGTTCGATTTTGTTCATCCTTTGAGTGAAACTTGTTCCACTTAGTTTCACTCCAAATTGGCATCAAAGCTTTGGTTGGGTTTGAAGCACAAGATCCACCCTTGTGTTAGAAAACATACGGTCCAAAGGAGATACCCGAAATTTTTGGTTTGTTCTTGATTTTCGATTTTTTATCTTTATTTTTCGGTTTATTGTGTTTTGCCGAGTTGATCTTTGTTTTTCATCCTTTATTTTTTTCGTTTGTCTCTTTTATTTTTTTGTTTCCACAAAACTTCTCACAAATTTTCACAAAAATGGTTGAGGATCTACACTTGTGTTAGTGTTGGTTTTGATTTTCACACTCAAAGGCCCTTGCTTTACTCAAAAATTTTTCAGATTTTTGTTCTTTGGTTATTTCAATGGGTATGTTTTTTCCTTTTGATGTTTCTTATGATACTACTCTTGGTGAGACCATGTGTGATTCTATGGAGAAAGCTAGAAGAGAGCTTGAAACCAAAATGAGTCAAATGAGGGGTAGACTTAAACCTAACCCTAACCTTGATCTTGTGACTTTGAGGGGTCAAAGGGAATTAGAGGCTAGAATGGCTCGGTTAGGAGGAGAACCACCCCCTAGCCCAAGCCGTGTGGTTTGTAGGGATATGCTTGCTCAAACCCTAACCCTAGAAGAGAATCACCAAGTCCAAATCTTTAGATCTAGGTGTACCATTATGGGAAGGGTTTGTAATTTGGTTGTTGATGGAGAAAGTTGCAATAATGTTGCCTCAAATACTCTCATTGAAAAACTAGCTTTGCCTACACAAGATCACCCTAACCCTTACAAAATGAAATGGCAAAAAAATGGAGCCGAGATGAGTGTGTTGGTGATTAGACAATGCTTGGTTTCTTTCTCCATTGGAAGGGATTACATGGATGAGGTTTTGTGTGATGTGGTACCCATGGAGACTTGTCATCTCCTCTTGGGGAGACCTTGGAAGTTGGAAAGAAATGCTAATCATAATGGGAGGGACAATACTTATAACTTTAAGATTGGAGCCAAGAATATCAAGCTTACACCCTTACCTCCAATTTTGAAGAACCCTAGCCCACCCTCCTTGGTTGAATCACACGAAAACATGAAGGTTGATGGGGGACTCAAAATGAAACAAGTGCAAACTAAAATGGTGGTGGCAAAGCCGTGGGATATGATACAAGAGGGCATACCAACACTCCTACCTTCTACCTTGAAGTATTCCACCCCACCCTCCATGTTTGAGCCTTACAAGGATGTGGTTTTGAGTAAAGAGGCCGAAACAAGTGAGGAAATGAATGTTGGTGAGAAATTGACCATTCACTTTGCTAAAGATAATCCTAACACTCAAGAGGAAAGCATGGGGTACAATGCCAAGCAAGGGGATGAGTATGATCATGAGAAGTGTTTGGCCAATGTCAAGAGGAAGGTATTCATGTGGTATGAGAATGTTGATGCAAGCAAAGAGTCGAGGGAATTTCTAAAATGGAAGTTCAAGGTGGGGATTGTCAATACCCAAGGAATGCTATGTGGTTATCATAATCAAGTCTATTCGAGTGGTTTCATGAAATGGGGATTCAAAGGGGGAACTAAGCTTGAACAAAAAGAGCTAAGTGATGATCTTCTACAATCTTCACCTAAGCTCAAGAAAGAAGATGGCTCAAGTGAAAGTCCAAAGATCGATTTGTGGGAGGAGAACACGGCCCTCAATGCCATACGTGGGCTGTTCACGATCCTTAGGTCATCCAATTCAACAAGTACTTTCATGAATGAGAAGGTAGCCCTCCATTTGATCAAAGACAATCCTAGAGCAATAGGGGGAAGTCAAGGAGAGGAGCTCAATGAGCTCAAAACTGAAAATTCGGGGCACTCAATGAAGTACAAGGAGAGTGAATCATTTGGAGATGCAAAGGACGATGTGATGGAAAGTTCAAGTAAGTCCTTGAAATGGGAGAAAAACGTTGGGCTCAATCATGACAAAGAGAGGCTAGGTGACGATTCTATGCATGAGGAACATCGAGTTGTGCTAGGGGATAATTGTGAATCCAAAGAAACCATGAGTAAGGGAGAGAGCAAGTTCAATTCAATGAACCAAGTTTACAAGAATCAATCTCTCATTCAATCTCTAAGCAAGTGGAATTGGACCAAAAATGGTCAAGACTAGCAAAGACGGTTTTTGTCCAAATCACGGTTTAGGTCCTTGGGCTCGAACCATGGGCTAGGTCACGATCCTAAGGTCCACCCAAGCTTATTTTGAGTGAATTTAAACAATAATATCTTGGTCAAGCTTGGTGGGTCAAGGAAGTCAAGAAAAGTCAAGACGGAGAGCAACCGAAAGTCGACTAAAGTGCTATTTTTGTTTGTGATCGCTCGAGTGCACCCATATGGGTTCGAACCACAAGTCAATTAAATTATCATGAGGAACAAATCAAATGGGAAGAGCCAACAAGTCAGCCGAAATTAATTCAAGAGGAGCTCACATGTTTGTCCTCAATGTGTCCCTTTCAACACATGTCACTATCTACCTTTTATGCTTTATACTTTATGCTTTATGTTTTGTTGTTTTCTATTCAAATTTTCAGCTCATATGAGCCTAGGAAAACCGACATATTGTTGTTTTTGGTGGGTTGATTGTAGCCCTTAGATTACCTTGTGATGTAAGGTCAAGATTAGAGGAAGGGTAGTATATAACCTCCTCTCATTGCCTTGTAAATTTTCAGATTTGATTGAATGAAAAACCCTAGTGTTTGAGTTGAGTTTTCTTCATTATTCTCTTAGCTTAGTGCTTGAGTTAGTGAATGATTAATTAGTGGCTTTGTGCTTGATTAATCAAAACCTAAATCTATTACTTTGTGTTTAGATTTAGTTCTATCTTTTATGTTTTCCCTTGTTTCACTAAATTTCAGAAAAATTCATCACAAAAAAAGAACACTTTGGCCGAGTAAAACACAAGCATTACAAATCGATTCTTGTTGTCTCCTTGAGTGAAATCAAACCCCATAGGTTTCACTCCAAATTGGTATCAAAGCCTAGGTTTGTTCTTGAATTTTCATTTTCATCTTTATTTTTTCGGTTTATCTAAGTTTAGGGTCGATTTGTTTGAGTTTTTTTTCTCTTATTTTTCATTCGTTCTCTTTTAATTTTTCTTTACTTGTTATTCCACAAAACTTCCACAAACATTCTCACAAAATTTTCACAAAATGGTTGAAGATCTACACTTGTGTTAGTGTTGGTTTTGATTTTCACACTCAAAGGTCCTTGCTTTACTCAAAAATTTTCAGATTTTTGTTCTTTGGTTATTTCAATGGGTATGTTTCTTCCTTTTGATGTTACTTGTGATACTACTCTTGGTGAAATCGTGTATGATTCTATGGAGAAAGCTAGAAGAGAGCTTGAAATCCAAATGAGTCAAATGAGGGGTAGACTTAAACCTAACCCTAACCTTGATCTTGTGACTTTGAGGCCTCAAAGGGAATTAGAGGCTAGAATGGCTCGGTTAGGAGGAGAATCACCCCCTAGCCAAAGCCGTGTGGTTTGTAGGGGCGAGCTTGCTCAAACCCTAACCCTAAACCTAGAAGAGAGTCACCGAGTCGAAATCTTTAGGTCTAGGTGTACCATTATGGGTAGGGTTTGTAATTTGATTGTTGATGGGGAGAGTTGTTCTAATGTGGCCTCAAGCACCCTCATTGAAAAATTAGCCTTGCCTACACAAGAACACCCTAACCCTTACAAGATGAAATGCCAAAGAAATGGAGCCGAGATGAGTGTGATGGTGGTTAGACAATGCTTGGTTTCATTCTCCATTGGAAGGGATTACATAGATGAGGTTTTGTGTGATGTGATTCCCATGGATGCTTGTCATCTCCTCTTGGGGAAACCTTGGAAGTGGGAAAGAGATGCTCATCATGATGGGAGGGACAATACCTATACTTTCAAGATTGGAGCTAAGAAATTCAAACTTGCACCCTTACCTCCGATTTTGAAGAACCCTAACCCACCCTCCTTGATTATGTCACACGAAAAAATGGGGATTGATGGGGGACCAGAAATTGAGCTTGGGGTTGGTCATGGGAAGGATGAGATTAATGTCCTTGCTAAGGAGTTCCCCAAAGAGCAATGCAAACCGCCCTCCATACTTGAGTCATCCAAAGAGGTTATTTTAAGTGAGGAAATGAATGTTGGTGAGAAATTGACCATTCACTTTGCTAAAGATAATCCTAACACTCAAGAGGAAAGCATGGGGTACAATGCCAAGCCAAGGGATGAGTATGATCATGAGACGTGTTTGGCTAATGTCGAGAGGAAGGTATTCATGTGGTATGAGAATGTTGATACAAGCCAAGAGTCAAGGGAATTTCTAAAATGGAAATTCAAGGTGAACAATAACAACAAGGAGCCACTATGTGATCATCCTATTCAAGTCTTTCCAAGTGGGTTCATGAAATGGGGATTTAAAGGGGGAACTAAGCTTGAACAAAAAGAGCTAAGTGATGATCTTCTACAACCTTCACCCAAGTTCAAGAAAAAAGATGGCTCAATTGGAAGTCCAAGGGTCGATTTGTGGGAGGGGAACACGGCCCTCAAAGCCACACCCGAATTATTCACACTCCTTATGTCGTCTAATCCCACAAGTACCTTCATGATCGAGAGTGTAGCCCTCCATGTGATCAAAGACAACCCTAGAGCAATAAGGGGAAGTCAAGGAGAGGAGCTCAATGACCTCAAAACAGAAAATTTGGGGAGCTCAATCAAGTGCAAGGGAAGTGAATCATTTGGAAATGAAAAGGTCGATGTGTTAGAAGGTTCAAGTGAGTCCTTGAAAGGGGAGAAAAACGTGGGGTTTAAACGTGGCAAAGGGTGGCTAATTGACGGTTCTATGCATGAGGAACATCGAGTTGTGCTAGGGGATAATTGTGAATCCAAAGAAACCATGAGTAAGGGAGAGAGCAAGTTCAATTCAATGAACCGAGTTTACAAGAATCAATCTCTCATTCAATCTCTAAGCAAGTGGAATTCTTGGAAGTCTAGAGCCATGGAGCCCAAGGTTGGTCATGGGGCTCATGGGGCACCCCTCATCATGTTCTACGAATCAAGCCATGAAGCCAACAAGAGTCCGAGTCGAGAAGGAGGCAAAGGATCAAGCCATGAGTCAAGCTATAATCCAAACCGAGCAAGAGGAAGAGAGACCGAGGATTTGAGGACAAATCCTTTTCAAGGAGAGGAGATTGGACCAAAAATGGTCAAGGCTAGCAAAGACGGTTTTTGTCCAAATCACGGTTTAGGTCCTTGGGCTCGAACCATGGGCTAGGTCACGATCCTAAGGTCCACCCAAGCTTATTTTGAGTGAATTTAAACAATAATATCTTGGTCAAGCTTGGTGGGTCAAGGAAGTCAAGAAAAGTCAAGACGGAGAGCAACCGAAAGTCGACTAAAGTGCTATTTTTGTTTGTGATCGCTCGAGTGCACCCATATGGGTTCGAACCACAAGTCAATTAAATTATCAAGAGGAACAAATCAAATGGGAAGAGCCAACAAGTCAGCCGAAATTAATTCAAGAGGAGCTCACATGTTTGTCCTCAATGTGTCCCTTTCAACACATGTCACTATCTACCTTTTATGCTTTATGTTTTGTTGTTTTCTATTCAAATTTTCAGCTCATATGAGCCTAGGAAAACCGACATATTGTTGTTTTTGGTGGGTTGATTGTAGCCCTTAGATTACCTTGTGATGTAAGGTCAAGATTAGAGGAAGGGTAGTATATAACCTCCTCTCATTGCCTTGTAAATTTTCAGATTTGATTGAATGAAAAACCCTAGTGTTTGAGTTGAGTTTTCTTCATTATTCTCTTAGCTTAGTGCTTGAGTTAGTGAATGATTAATTAGTGGCTTTGTGCTTGATTAATCAAAACCTAAATCTATTACTTTGTGTTTAGATTTAGTTCTATCTTTTATGTTTTCCCTTGTTTCACTAAATTTCAGAAAAATTCATCACAAAAAAAGAACACTTTGGCCGAGTAAAACACAAGCATTACAAATCGATTCTTGTTGTCTCCTTGAGTGAAATCAAACCCCATAGGTTTCACTCCAGGAATTCTTGGGAGTCTAGAGCCAAGGAGCCCAAGGTTGGTCATGGGGCTCATGGGGCACCCCTCATCATGTTCTACGAATCAAGTCATGAAGCCAACAAGAGTCCGAGTCGAGAAGAAGGCAAAGGTTCGAGCCATGAGTCAAACTATAGTTCAAACCGAGCAAGAGGAAGAGAGACCGAGGATTTGAGGACAAATCCTTTTCAAGGAGAGGAGATTGAACCAAAAATGGTCAAGGCGAGCAAAGGCGGTTTTTGTCCAAATCACGGTTTGGGTCCTTGGGCTCGAACCATGGGCTAGACCCCGGTCCTAAGGTCCACCCGAGCTTATTTTGAGTAATTTTAAACCATAATATCTTGGTCAAGCTTGGTGGGTCATGGAAGTCAAGGAAAGTCAAGGAGGAGAGCAACCGAAAGTCGACTAAAGTGCTATTTTTGAATGTGATCGCTCGAGTGCACCCAAGAGGGTTCGAACCACAAGTCAATTAAATCATCAAGAGCAAAAAAAATCAAATTGGAGAAGGTCCCAAGTCAGCCGAAAATAATACAAGGGAAGGCTCACATGTTGTTCCTCAATATGTCTCTTTCCTACATGTCACTATCTACCTTTATGCTTTATGCTTTTGTTGTTTGTTGTTAGTTTGAATTTTTCAGCTATTGTAAGCTCCTAGGAGCCGTGTATTTGTTGTAATTCAAGGACCAACTAGAGCCCTTAGATGATCCTAGAGATGTATGGTTGAGATGAGGCCTTGGGTGTTATATAAACCCACCCTCACACAACATAAATTTTCAGATTTTAGTTGAATGAAAACCCTAGTTGTTTATTTGAGAGTTTTTCATTTATCTCATTACTTTGTGTGTGAGTTAGTGAAAGATTAGTTTAGTGGCTTTGTGCTTAAACTAATCAAAACCTAAATCTATTACTTTGTGTGTAGATTTAGATACTATCCTTTATGATTTATTGTTTTCACAAAATTTCAGAAAATTACTTCACAAAAATACATCAAAGGGCCGAGATTTTCATCACCAATTCAAGTTCGATTTTGTTCATCCTTTGAGTGAAACTTGTTCCACTTAGTTTCACTCCACAAAGCAAGAGAAAACTCACTCAAAACTCAACTTTTTTTATATCAACCAAATCTGAAAAATACATGAGGGAAAGCTTGGTTTATATAATATGTTTTATTACATGATGTCAGTTATACAAAAGCTAATTTAAATATTTGTTATAAAGATAATAAATATTGTTATTGTGAAGAAGTTCATAATATTTGATACCAAATATTTTAAAGAGGTTTAAAATATTCTTTGTGATCTAATTTATGTTATACTGATAATATTAATTATTTTTGGATTATGTTTTGATTAGGTTTTATGAACAATTAAGGAATTGTTGCATAATTATAATCATTTAAAAAGGGTGGTTTGGATTTTTAATCAATTGTATGCATTGGTTAATTTTTATTTGCTGCTTTATTATATGAATGAATTGGAGTGAAACTAGGAGGATCAAGTTTCACTCAAGAGATGAACAAAATCGATCTTGCAAAACCCTTAGAAATCTCGGCCCCAATGATGTATTTTGTGGTGTATTTTTCTGAAATTTTGTGATAAAAGAAAAACATAAAGATAGTACTAATCCTAAGCACAAAGCAATAGAATTAGGGTTTTGATTAGTGTAAGCACAAAGCCACTAAACTAATCTTCCACTAACTCACCCACTAAGTAATGAGAAAATGAAGAGAACTCACATAAAACAACTAGGGTTTTTCATTTCAACAAATCTGAAAATTGTGAGATGAGGATGAGGGTTTATATATTACCCTCATTCTAATCTTAGCCACTCATTACAAGTTGATCCAAGGGCCATAAAGGTCCCTCAAATCAGCCGAAATCAATTGGTCCTAGTGACCTTACAATTTTGAAATTGATAACAAACAAAAACTTAAAGTAGACAATGACATGTGAGCACATCCTCTCCATGCATTTTAGGTAGTCTTCAAGGGTCAAGATTTGACCTTGGGTGGCATGTGGGACGGTCCTAGTGACCATATTACAAGAGTTTACATTGTCTCCTTTCAATAAAGCATAAAGTAAAAGTAATGAAAACGACATGTATGAAAATGACTTAAAATATAAAAACAATGTGATGATCCTTGGTGACTTGAAATAAGCCGGCCCCCTTGACCTCCATGAGCTAGCTTGATGAACCATATGAGCCCATTTATTGGAGGGTTGACTCACATGGGTGTACCTTGGTTGACCACATTTCAAAATAGCATAATCTTGACTTTTGTTGCTCTCCAACCTTGACTTTTCCTTGACTTAGCTTGATCACTAGGGTTGGCTCGATTTGACCATAGAATTGACTTTATTTATCCCTTAGTGATCCCTTGACCCTTGGTCTAGGCTTGGGTTTGAGCCCATGGGTCCAACCCACGGCCCCCCTCGGCTTCACCCTTGGTTTCCTTGACCAATTTTGGTCCAATCTCCTCTCCTTGGAAAGGACTTGTCCTCAAGTCCTTGGAGATCCTCTTGCTTCCTCCCTTGCCCGATTTCAAGCTAGAATCTCGGCTCAACCTTTGCTCGATCTTGGTCTTCATGGTTTTAGTCTTCCATGGGCACCACTTAGCTAGAGTTTGAAGAAGTGGTTGGACCCCTTTGCCTTGGCTCGAAGAATCGATCACATTTTCATCCTTGGTCACGGTTTTTTTGACCACGCACTCTTCCTCGAGCATTTCCTTGAGCCCACGACTCATAACCATGCCTTCCATCCATTCTTGCTCATGATCGAGCCCTTCAATGATTCTCCATCTTAAAGACCCGCTTGATCTTTCCTTGCCATCGATTTTTGTTCTCTCATTGACCACATTCTCATTGTAGTCGGTTGTTTCCTTGTTGATTGATGTTTCACCCTCATGAGGCTCCTCTCCTAGAGTCCTCCTTACCATGCTAGAGCTTCCCTCACATTCCAAGTTCAATTTTTCCCCTTGCTCTTCTTCATTCGGCCCAAGGCCCTTCAAGCCTTCATGCTCAACCAATTTCGGTCCCAACTTCATCTCCATGCTAGGGTTTGGCTCAATGAAGGATTCAAACAAGCATGCATTGGATTTACATCCCATCATTGGTGGTAGGGGAGCTAAGACAATGAGCTTTTCACCATACTTGAATGAGTAGGTGTTGTCCCTTCCATGGTGGGAAGAGTTCTTTTCATACTCCCATGGCCTCCCAAGTAAGACATGACAAGCATCCATATTCAACACTTCACACACAATTTCATCTTTGTAGTCTTGTCCAATCGAGAACGAGACTTTGCATTGTTTATCGACTTTTACCTCGGCTCCTTGATTAAGCCACCTTAACTTGTAAGGATGAGGATGTTTCAAAGTTGGTAAGGCAAGTTTATCAATGAGGGTTTTGGAAGCAACATTAACACAACTTCCCCCATCGATAATCAAGTTGCACACTCTCCCCATGATGGTACATTTGGTTCGAAATATTTGATGCCTTTGATCCACACTTTCGCTTGAATCTTGAGTATGCATGACTCGCCAAGTAACCAAGCTCAACCCCGAGTCCGGGGGAACAATTGTTTCGGCCACTCTCTCATCCTCAACTTCCTCTTTCTTTTCTTCCTCACAAACCAACACTTCATCGTCTCCCCAATGCACAACCTCACTTGTGTTCAAGGTCCTCTTGCTAGGGCACTCCTTAGCAAAATGACCATACCCTTGACATTGGTAGCACTTCTTGAGAGGAATCGTTCTCTTGGGACCATAGTCAATTCCCTTTCCTTTATCGACACTTGAGGGTTTGTTAGTAGGGCAAGGCTCGGAAATCTTGACCCCTCCTTGGCTCGACATGGGGTTGGTTTTGGGGGTGCTCTTAGCCGACTCTCCTCTCCCCTTCTCTAGCCTCTCCACACGTGTGGCCATGGTAACCGCCTCATCGAATGACCACAAGTTTTGCATTTTGACTCGATTTGCTATCCTAGGGTTTAGGCCCTCCACAAACCTTGCAATTTTTTGTTCGGGTTTCTCATTCATCTCACATTGTAGGGTGAGTTGCTCAAAGTCCCTAAGATAGGTTTCAATGGGGTGTGACTCTTGTTTTAGTTGGGCTAGCTTGAGGAACATGTCTTGAGTGTAATCTTTGGGAACAAACTTGTCTTTGAGTTTCTTTTTGAGTTTGAGCCATGACTTAATGGGTTCCTTACCCTCTCGGTTTCTTTGATTCTTAAGGTTTTCATACCAAAGGGAGGCATATCCCTTAAACTTCATGATGGCTACCTTGAAACACTTCCTATCGGAGTACTCCTTGAATTCAAAAATTCTCTCAACCGATCTAAGCCAATCTAAGAGATCCTCGGGGTTCAAGCTACCATAAAAATCGGGTATATCCACTTTGATATCTCGGTCATGGTCTCTAGGGTGGGCTTCAAGGGACTCTTCCGAATCCGAAAATTGATCTTCCATGTGAGGAGGAGGGTGTCCTCTCCCACGGCCCCCATACCCAAACCCACGGCCACGTCCCCTTCCCCCTTCACCCCTTCTTGGTTCATTCATATTTTGGTCTAAGAGGGTGTTTAGAGCATTCATCATTAGAGTACAATTACCGGTGAGTTGAGTTAACTTCTCTTCTAAATCGGAAAGTCTTTTACCCTCTCCTCTATTCTCTTCCATTTTGTGAAAATTTTGTGAGATCTTTTGTGGAAATTTTGTGGGAAATTTATGGAAAATGAACAAGGAAAAGGAAGAAGAAAACGAAAATTAAAAGAAGAAAAATAAAAGAGTAACTCGAAAATACTAAGAAAAACCGAAAACAAAGATAAAAAAAAATGAAATCAAGAACAAACCTAGGCTTTGATTACCAATTTGGAGTGAAACTAGGAGGATCAAGTTTCACTCAAGAGATGAACAAAATCGATCTTGCAAAACCCTTAGAAATCTCGGCCCCAATGATGTATTTTGTGGAGTATTTTTCTGAAATTTTGTGATAAAAGAAAAACATAAAGATAGTACTAATCCTAAGCACAAAGCAATAGAATTAGGGTTTTGATTAGTTTAAGCACAAAGCCACTAAACTAATCTTCCACTAACTCACCCACTAAGTAATGAGAAAATGAAGAGAACTCACATAAAACAACTAGGGTTTTTCATTTCAACAAATCTGAAAATTGTGAGATGAGGATGAGGGTTTATATATTACCCTCATTCTAATCTTAGCCACTCATTACAAGTTGATCCAAGGGCCATAAAGGTCCCTCAAATCAGCCGAAATCAATTGGTCCTAGTGACCTTACAATTTTGAAATTGATAACAAACAAAAACTTAAAGTAGACAATGACATGCGAAAGACATCCTCTCCATGCATTTTAGGTAGTCTTCAAGGGTCAAGATTTGACCTTGGGTGGCATGTGGGACGGTCCTAGTGACCATATTACAAGAGTTTACATTGTCTCCTTTCAATAAAGCGTAAAGTAAAAGTAATGAAAGCAGCGTGTATGAAAATGACTTAAAATATAAAAACAATGTGATGATCCTTGGTGACTTGAAATAAGCCGGCCCCCTTGACCTCCATGAGCTAGCTTGATGAACCATATGAGCCCATTTATTGGAGGGTTGACTCACATGGGTGTACCTTGGTTGACCACATTTCAAAATAGCATAATCTTGACTTTTGTTGCTCTCCAACCTTGACTTTTCCTTGACTTAGCTTGATCACTAGGGTTGGCTCGATTTGACCATAGAATTGACTTTATTTATCCCTTAGTGATCCCTTGACCCTTGGTCTAGGCTTGGGTTTGAGCCCATGGGTCCAACCCACGGCCCCCCTCGGCTTCACCCTTGGTTTCCTTGACCAATTTTGGTCCATGAATGTTTGAATGGTTTTAATTTTACGCATTAATTTTGTACAAAAGGTTGTATTTTACTAGTGTGGCCTTAGAAGATTGTGTTTTCGTAATGAAGGAAACATAATCGTTGGTTGTATTTTTTGAGATCTCGAATCTCCCCCTCTTGTAATTTTATTATTTTTGGTATTTTTGAATTAGAATGTAAATAGTGGAGTGAAACCTATGGGGTTTGATTTCACTCAAGAATACAAGTAGAATCGATTTGTGATGATGATAAAAATCTCGGCCAAAGTATTGTTTTTGTGAGACAAATTTTCTGATTTTTGTGAAACAAAATGAAAACATAAAAGATGGTAACTAAATCTAAACACAAAGTAATAGATTTAGGGTTTTGATTAATTAAGCACAAAGCCACTAATTAATCATCCACTAACTCAAGCACTAAGCTAAGAGAATAATGAACACTCAAATAAGTTGAGAACTCTCAAACTTAGGGTTTTTTTTCATTCATTCAAATCTGAAAGTTACAATGGGAGAGTGAGGGTTTATGGACCAAAAATGGTCAAGGCTAGCAAAGGCGGTTTTTGTCCAAATCACGGTTTGGGTCCTTGGGCTCGAACCATGGGCTAGACCACGATCCTAAGGTCCACCCAAGCTTATTTTGAGTGAATTACATAATAATATCTTGGTCAAGCTTGGTGGGTCAAAGAGGTCAAGGAAAGTCAAGACGAAAAGCAACCGAAAGTCAACAAAAATGCTATTTTTGAATGTGATCGCTCGAGTGCACCCAAGTGGGTTCGAACCACAAGTCAATTAAGTCAACAAGAGCAAAGATCAAGTGAAGAAAAATCCCAAGTCAGCCGAAAATTAATCAAAGGAAGGATCACATGTTGTTCCTCAATATGTCCCTTTCCCACATGTCACTATCCTCTTTTATGCTTTATGCTTTATGTGTTGTTTGTTAGTCTTCAAATTTTCAGCATGTGTAAGGTCATTTGGACCATATATTTCGGCTGAATTAAGGTGGCTTTAGAGCCCTTAGATCAACTTCAAATTGTAGGGCTTAGATTAGAACAAGGGCTTTATATAAACCCTCACCCTCACAATGTAATTTTTCAGATTTGAGTTGAATGATAAAAACCCTAAGCTTGAGAGTTCTCAACTTATTTGAGTGTTCTTCATTATCTCCTTGCTTAGTGCTTGAGATTAGTGATAGATTAGTTTAGTGGCTTTGTGCTTAAACTAATCACAACACTAAATCTATTACTTTGTGTTTAGATTTAGTGACTATCTTTTATGTTTTCATTTGTTCACAAAATTTCAGAAAATTTCACACAAAAATAGCTTCATTAGGCCGTGTATTTCAAGGGTGTTTGAGATCGATTTGTGTTCATCCTTTGAGTGAAACTTGACCCACTTAGTTTCACTCCAAATTGGTTATCAAAGCCTAGGTTTGTTCTTGTTTTTCGATTTGTTTTGTTTTCGGCTTGATCTTTGTTATTTTCGGATTACTCTTGTGTTTCCTCTTTTATTTTCGTTTTTGTTCTCTTTTATTTTTCCTTGTTTTTCCACAAAACTTCCACAAAATTCTCACAAAATTTTCACAAAATGGTTGAAGATCTACACTTGTGTTAGTGTTGATTTCGGTTCTCACACTCAAAGGTCCTTGCTTTACTCAAAATTTTCAGATTTTGTTTCTTTGATTATATCAATGGGTGTGTTTCTTCCTTTTGATGTTTCTTGTGGTACTACTCTTGGTGAAACCATGTATGATTCTATGGAGGAAGCTAGAAGAGAGCTTGAAATCAAAATGAGTCGAATGAGGGGTAGACTTAAACCTAACCCTAGCCTTGATCTTGTGACTTTGAGGGGTCAAAGGGAGTTAGAGGCTAGAATGGCTCGATTAGGAGGAGAGCCACCCCCTAGTCTAGGCCGTGTGGATTGTGGAGCATTACTTGCTCAAACCCTAACCCTAGAAGAGAATCACCAAGTCCAAATCTTTAGGTCTAGGTGTACCATTATGGGAAGGGTTTGTAATTTGATTGTTGATGAGGAAAGTTGTGTTAATGTTGCCTCAAATACCCTCATTGAAAAATTAGCCTTGCCTACACAAGAACACTCTAACCCTTACAAGATGAAGTGGCTAGACAATGGAGCCGAGATGAGTGTAAGTGTGGTTAGACAATGCTTGGTTTCTTTCTCCATTGGTGGGGATTACATGGATGAGGTTTTGTGTGATGTGATTCCCATGGATGCTTGTCATCTCCTCTTGGGGAGACCATGGAAGTTGGAAAGAAATGCTCATCATGATGGGAGGGACAATACCTATACTTTCAAGATTGGAGCTAAGAAAATCAAACTTGCACCCTTACCTCCGATTTTGAAAAACCCTAACCCACCCTCCATGATTATATCACACGAAAGAATGGGGATTGATGGGAGACCAGAAATTGAGCTTGGGGTTGGTCATGGGAAGGATGAGATTAATGTCCTTGCTAAGGAGTTCCCCAAAGAGCAATGCAAACCGCCCTCCATACTTGAGTCATCCAAAGAGGTTATTTTAAGTGAGGAGGCCGAAACAAGTGAGGAAGTGAATGTTGGTGAGAAATTGACCATTCACTTTGCTAAAGATAATCCTAACACTCAAGAGGAAAGCATGGGATACAATGCCATGCATCGGGACGAGTATGATCATGAGATGTGTTTGGCTAATGTCAAGAGAAAGGTAATCATGTGGTATGAGAATGTTGATACAAGCAAAGAGTCAAGGGAATTTCTAAAATGGAAATTCAAAGTGAATAATAACAACAAGGAGCTACTATGTGATCATCCTACTCAAGTCTACTCAAGTGGATTCATGAAATGGGGATTCAAAGGGGGAACTAAGCTTGAACAAAAAGAGCTAAGTGATGATCTTCTACAATCTTCATCTAAGCTCAAGATAGAAGATGGCTCAAGTGAAAGTCCAAAGATCGACTTGTGGGAGGAGAACACGGCCCTCAAGACCATAACCGACTTAATCACACTCCTCATGTCATCTAATTCCACAAGTACCTTCATGATCGAGAGTGTAGCCCTCCATGTGATCAAAGACAACCCTAGAGCAATAAGGGGAAGTCAAGGAGAGGAGCTCAATGAGCTCAAAACAGAAAATTTGGGGAGCTCAATCAAGTGCAAGGGAAGTGAATCATTTGGAAATGAAAAGGTCGATGTGTTAGAAGGTTCAAGTGAGTCCTTGAAAGGGGAGAAAAACGTGGGGTTTAAACGTGGCAAAGGGTGGCTAATTGACGGTTCTATGCATGAGGAACATCGAGTTGTGCTAGGGGATAATTGTGAATCCAAAGAAACCATGAGTAAGGGAGAGAGCAAGTTCAAATCAATGAACCGAGTTTACGAGAATCAACCTCTCATTCAATCTCTAAGCAAGTGAAATTCTTGGAAGTCTAGAGCCATGGAGCCCAAAGTTGGTCATGGGACTCATGGGGCACCCCTCATCATGTTCTACGAATCAAGTCATGAAGCCCACAAGAGTCCGAGTCGAGAAGGAGGCAAAGGATCAAGCCATGAGTCAAGCTATAGTCCAAACCGAGCAAGAGGAAGAGAGACCGAGGATTTGAGGACAAATCCTTTTCAAGGAGAGGAGATTGGACCAAAAATGGTCAAGGCTAGCAAAGGCGGTTTTTGTCCAAATCACGGTTTGGGTCCTTGGGCTCGAACCATGGGCTAGACCCCGGTCCTAAGGTCCACCCGAGCTTATTTTGAGTAATTTTAAACCATAATATCTTGGTCAAGCTTGGTGGGTCATGGAAGTCAAGGAAAGTCAAGGAGGAGAGCAACCGAAAGTCGACTAAAGTGCTATTTTTGAATGTGATCGCTCGAGTGCACCCAAGTGGGTTCGAACCACAAGTCAATTAAGTCAACAAGAGCAAAGATCAAGTGAAGAAAAATCCCAAGTCAGCCGAAAATTAATCAAAGGAAGGATCACATGTTGTTCCTCAATATGTCCCTTTCCCACATGTCACTATCCTCTTTTATGCTTTATGCTTTATGTGTTGTTTGTTAGTCTTCAAATTTTCAGCATGTGTAAGGTCATTTGGACCATATATTTCGGCTGAATTAAGGTGGCTTTAGAGCCCTTAGATCAACTTCAAATTGTAGGGCTTAGATTAGAACAAGGGCTTTATATAAATCCTCACCCTCACAATGTAATTTTTCAGATTTGAGTTGAATGATAAAAACCCTAAGCTTGAGAGTTCTCAACTTATTTGAGTGTTCTTCATTATCTCCTTGCTTAGTGCTTGAGATTAGTGATAGATTAGTTTAGTGGCTTTGTGCTTAAACTAATCACAACACTAAATCTATTACTTTGTGTTTAGATTTAGTGACTATCTTTTATGTTTTCATTTGTTCACAAAATTTCAGAAAATTTCACACAAAAATAGCTTCATTAGGCCGTGTATTTCAAGGGTGTTTGAGATCGATTTGTGTTCATCCTTTGAGTGAAACTTGACCCACTTAGTTTCACTCCAGTTTATATAATACCCACACTCTAACCTTGACCCTTCATCTAATATCTAATCTAAGGGCTCATAGAGGCCCCTTGAATGTTACAAAATAACGGCTCACTTGAGCATACAAGAGCTGAAAAATTCAAAGAAATGACAAACTACAAAATCATAAAGTGTGATAGTGACTTGTGGCTCAATCCTCTCCATGCTTTTAGGTGATCATCCAAGGGTCATGATAGACCTTGGGAGAGCATGTGGGACGTCCAACATTACTCACAAATCAGATTTTATCAACTAAAAACAATAAAGCATAAAGCATGAAAGCGACATTAATGAAAATGACTTAAAGCACAAGATAATGTATCATTTGAGGGCTTCTTTGGGTCAGCCGAATTCTCCCCTTAGCTGACCCTCTTGGACCTTGTTGGCTCCTGTTTTATTGGGGTTCGAACCCACATGGGTGCACTCAAGCGATCACATTCAAAATAGCACATTTGTCGACTTTCGGTTGCTCTCCTTCTTGACTTTCCTTGACTTCTTTGACCCACCAAGCTTGACCAAGATATTATTGTTTAATTCACTCAAAATAAGCATGGGTGGACCCTAGGACCGTGATCTAGCCCATGGTTCGAGCCCAAGGACTCAAACCGTGTTTTAGACAAAAACCGCCTTTGCTCGACTTGACCATTTTTGGTCCAATCTCCTCTTCTTGAAAAGGATTTGTCCTCAAATCCTCGGTCTCTCTTCCTCTTGCTCGGTTTGAACTTTGATCATTGATGAGATTGATTGATATCCCTTTTGCTTCTTGACAAGAATTGGACTTCATGATTGTTGATGCCCAAGAACACCATAGGCCTAGAGATTGATCTAGAGAATAATTGTTCCTTGTTTGGCTCGTGCAAATGACCCTACTCTCTTCTCTTACCATGGCTTCCTTGAATCTACATTCATTTCCTAGCTCATCCTCAAGCTCTTCATACCCAAACTCAATTGAAGCTTGCTTAGGATCACCATGACGCCACTCCTTGCTACGGTCATTCCTTTCCATGATCCTCCATTTCATGGTTCTTCATGGCCTTTCCATGCCATCATTCCTTGCACTTCCAATGGACTCATCCTTGTAATGGTTTGGAATCTTCACAATAAGCACGGTGGTTCCATCAAATTTGTGCTCCTCTCCTTTGTTCCTTCTTATTGTCCTAGGGTTGTTCTTGACCATTAGGATTGATTTTTCTTCTCCAACACTTTCGGTTTCCCTTGGCTCGAGTGCTAACCCTAGTACATCCTTAGGATCTTCTTTCTTGAACTTAGGAGAGCATTGTGGGAGATCATCACTTAGCTCTTTTTGTTCAAGCTTAGTTCCTCCTTCGAATCCCCATTTCATGAAACCACTTGAGTAGACTTGGTTATGATAACCACATAGCATTTTTTTTGGTATTGCTAGTTCCCACTTTGAACTTCCATCTCAAGAACTCACTTGAACTTTGCAAAACATCAACCTTTGCATCTCCAAATGATTCACTTTCCTTGCTCTTGATTGAGTTTCCCAAAATTTCAGTTTTGACTTCATTGGGCTCCTCTCCTTTGCCTTGCCCTATTGCTCTAGGATTGTCCTTAACAAGGAGTACGAGCACATCTTTCCCATGACCAAACCCTAGCTTCATTTCTGGTCCGCCACTTAATACAACATCTTTGCTTGGCTCAACCATGGAGGGTGGGGTGGAATACTTCAAGGTAGAAGGTAGGGGTGTTGGTATGTTCCCTAGCATCATATCACACGGCTTTACCACCACCTTTTCAGTTTGCACTTGTTTCATTTCGGGTCTGATGCAGGAGCATCACTATTAAATTCTCATGAAGTCCTACTAAGTCGAGACGTCACTCTCCTAGCACGTGGATTTGAATTCGGGTCACTAGAAGTCGAGATGGTGACGTGGGAAGGAGTCGCAACCATGGCGTAAGTGAAAAATCCATCATCAGCATTTTGAGCAGATTTTATGGCGCAACGACTAAGAAATTAAAATCTGCGTTTTCGCCTTAATTAGATTATTTAGAAATAATTAAATTAGTTTAAATAATGATGTCATGCATGATGTAAGCTTAGTGTTGTCATGGATGATGCATATAAGGAGCTAATGCATGTGCGACTAGTGTCACTCATGCATGATCACCAAGTGTCATAAAGCATGTGCATGTGCAACAAGTGTCCATTTGCATGTGTACCAAGTGTTCATTTGCATGTGCAACAAGTGTCAAAACTAGTGCATGTGTAACAAGTGTCAAGCTCTAGAATTTACCCATGTGCTTATTACCACTATAAATAGTGGGTGTTGTAGAGATTTATGATCACAACTTGAAATACAAAAAACAAACACTTGAGATTTTCTCTCTATTTGTGAACTCTTGCGAGCGTTCTTCATCTTCCTTGCGAGGTTGATTTCTCTTATTTCATCCTTGTTCCTGTGTGGTCTCGGTCGAAATACTTTAGTTTTAGTTGAGTTATCTTGCGAGATTCTTAACTAATCCATATCCACTTACTTTCTCTTTCTTTCTTATACTCTAATCCCAAACCCAAACATATTCCTACTGTTTTTATATCTCGTTTTACTCGTTAATACCCGCTGCATTTTACACTCTAAGACTCACAAAATACCATCCCTTTTATATGAAGTAGCACACGCATCAGATTTGGTATCAAAGCTACGGCTCTTGATTTCCTTAAACCAAGACGGTCCTTTTGTTTATTTATTCTGTTTGTTCTTGTTCCTTAAAAAAAAAAACCAAAAAAATACAGAAAAATGTATAATGGAGATGGTTCTGGTGGTGAGCCTTGGGAAGAGCGTATGGATCAGTTAACTACGTCCATGGCTCAAATGCAATACATGATGAAGCAACTTATTGGAGCTACTCTCGGAAAGAAGGGGCGAAAGTACGTCGATCTTTCCGATTCTGATGAAGAGCAGCCCAAAAGTGAACCAAGGATTACACATGATGATGATCGAGGTCTAAAGTTAGACATTCCGGAGTTCGAGGGTGAACTTGATGCTGAAAAATTCCTTGATTGGGTGAGACAAACTGAGAGAATCTTTGAATACAAAGGCTACGATGAGCAGAAGCAGTTTAAGATAGCTACTCTTAAACTAACCAAGTATGCGTCTTTGTGGTATGAGAATCTTAAGAAGCAAAGGAGGCGTGACAACAAGAGCAAGATCGAGACATGGCAGAAGTTAAAGAAGCATTTGCAAAAACGGTTCATGCCAAGAGACTATGAGCAAGAGCAGTACCTAAGGCTTGCATCTTTAACTCAAGGTAACATGAGTGTCACTGACTATATTAAAGAGTTTGAAAGGTTAGTTATTGTCTGCGATATTGAGGAGAAAGAAGAGCTACAAATCGCACGTTTTATTAAAGGTCTTAACCCTTTTTTGGCACAAAGAGTAGAAATTCAGAATTTCATCACTTTTGATGATGTTTGTAAGCTTGCTCTTAAGTTTGAGAAGCAAGACAAGGGTAAGAGGCCCATGGTTTCTCGAGAACAATCAAAAGGGGTTAATCCTTTCTACAAAATGAACCCCTCCACAGCTAGTCCTAAGGAGGAGAGAAAAGAAGAACCTAAAGGAAAAGGTAAAGGGATTGTTGTCGATCCTAAAGACTTACGTTTTAGGAGATGTTTTAAGTGTCAGGGGTATGGACATATTGCTAATGAGTGTCCACAAAAGAGGGCACTTACTCTTCAGGAGTTGGAAGAAATTACTCCTTACTTTGTGGTGACAAAGGAGATCGAAACCAGCCCCGTTGAGGATCAAAACGAAGAGGAAGTTCGCGACCATGTTATTGAGCCCTTATATGATAGCGAAAAGGAGATGTTCATGGTTAGAAACTTGCACATTCAATCATCCCCGATAGAGATGGAACAACGTGAACAAATATTTCATGCTCGTTGCAAAGTACAAGGTAAGATTTGCAATTTAATTATTGATAGTGGATCTTGTACGAATGCTGTTGCTATTGATTTGGTGGACTTGCTTAAGTTGGAAACCCGAAATCACCCAAAACCTTACAACTTACATTGGTTAAATGATGATAATGGGCTTCGGGTAAAGAAACAAGCTTTGCTTTCTTTTGTTATGGGTCCATATGAAGATGAAGTGTGGTGTGATATGGTACCAATGAATGCTTGTCACATTTTGTTGGGTCGTCCATGGCAATTTGATAGAGAGGTTGTTCACCAAGGGAGGACTAATATCTACATCGTCACAAAGGGGAAGGATAGGTTCCATTTGAAACCTCTATCACCCAACAAACTAAAGAAAGCACCAAAGAAGAGTGAAAATTTGCTCATGAATGCTAAGGAGTTTGAGGAAGCATTGGAGCAAGGGGAACAAGTATTTGTTCTTATGGTTCGAGATGTAAGTGGAGGAGTACCTAACAACGATGAAGCTGTCCAAATCTTGTTGGATGAATTTGGTGACGTATTCCCCGAGGAATTGCCACTTGAGTTACCTCCTAAACGTGGCATTGAGCATCAAATTGACTTGATTCCCGGAGCTACTTTACCTAATGGAGTGAAACTTAGTGGATCAAGTTTCACTCAAAGGATGAACAAAATCGACCTCAAACCCTTGAACAATTTTGGCCGAGAATATGAGTTTTTTTGTGGGAAATTTTCTGATTTTTGTGACAAATGAAAAACATAAAGATAGTAACTAATTCTAAGCACTAAGCTAGAGAATTAGGGTGTGATTAGTTTAAGCACAAAGCCACTAAACTAATCTTTCACTAACTCAAACACAAAGTAATGAGAAAATGAGAATACTCAACAAAAACTAGGGTTTCTTTATCATTCCAAATCTGAAAAATTATAATGTGTGAGGGTGGGTTTATATATTACCCAAAGCCTCATCTAAACCCTTCATTACAAGTTGATCCAAGGGCCATAAGGGTCCCTCAATTCAGCCGAAAATGTTTGGTCCTATTGACCATACAATTTGAAAATTAAACAAACAAAAACATAAAGTAGACAATGACATTTAAGCACATCCTCTCCATGCATTTTAGGGAGCATCCAAGGGTCAAGATTTGACCTTGGAATGGCATGTGGGACGGTCCAAGTGACCAAAACAAAAGGATTATATTGTCTCCTTACATAAAGCATAAAGTAGATAGTAGAGAGAAATGATACATGTATGAAAATGACATAAAGTATAAAAACAATGTCCTGATCCTTCGTGACTGGATTTGGGCCGGCCCGTGGACCTCCATGAGCTAGCTTGATGAACCATGTGAGCCCATTTATTGGAGGGTTGACTCACATGGGTGTACCTTGATTGACCACATTTCAAAAATAGCATAATCTTGACTTTTTGTTGCTCTCCAACTTTGACTTCCTCTTGACTCTCCTTGATCACTAAGGTTGGCTTGATTTGACCATAGAATTGACTTTACTTAGCCCTTAGTGATCCCTTGACCCATGGCCTAGGCTCGGGTTTGAGCCCATGGCCCTAACCCATGGTCTCCCTCGGTTTCACCCTTGACCGCCTTGACCATTTTTGGTCCAATCTCCTCTCCTTGGAAAGGACTTGTCCTCAAGTCCTTGGAGATCCTCTTGCTTCCTCCCTTGCTCGACTTCAAGCTTGATTCTCGGCTCAATCTTTGCTCGATCTTGGCCTTCACGGTTTTAGTCTTCCATGGGCACCACTTAGCTAGGGTTTGTAGAAGTGGTTGGACCCCTTTGCTTTGGCTCAAGAATTGATCATGTTTTCTTCCTTGGTCACGGTTTGCTTGACCACACATTCTTCCTCGAGCATTTCTTTGAGCCCACGACTCATAACCATGCCATCCATCCAATCTTGCTCATGATCGAGGCCTTCAATGATTCTCCACCTTAGAGACCCGCTTGATCTTTCCTTGCCATCGATTTTTGTTCTTTCATTGACCACATTCTCATTGTAGTCGGTTGTTTTCTTGTTGATTGATGCTTCACCTTCATGTTGCTCCTCTCCTAGAATCCTCCTTATCATGCTAGAGCTTCCTCACATTCCAAGTTCATTTCTTCCCCTAGCTCTTCTCTACTCGGCTCAAGGCCCTTCAAGTCCTCAAGCTCATTCAAGCTCGGCTCCAACTTCATCTCCATGTTAGGTTTCGGCTCAATGAAGGATTCAAACAAGCACGCATTGAATTTACAACCCATCATTGGTGGTAGGGGAGCTAAGACGATAAGCTTTTCACCATACTTGAATGAGTAGGTGTTGTCTCTTCCATGGTGGGAAGAATTCTTTTCATACTCCCATGGCCTACCAAGTAATACATGACAAGCATCCATGTCCAACACTTCACACACAATTTCATCTTTGTAGTCTTGTCCAATGGAAAACAAGACCTTGCATTGTTTATCAACTTTCACCTCGGCTCCTTGATTAAGCCATCTTAGCTTGTAAGGGTGAGGATGCTTCAAAGTGGGCAAGGCAAGCTTATCAATGAGGGTTTTAGAAGCAACATTAACACAACTTCCCCCATCAATAATCAAATTACACACTCTCCCCATGATTGTACATTTGGACCGAAATATTTGGTGCCTTTGGTCCATATTCTCGTTTGCATCTTGAGTGTGCATCACTCGCCAAGTGACCAAGCTCAACCCCGAGTCCGGGGGCACAATTGTTTCGCCACATTCACTTCCTCAACTCCTCTTCTTTTTCTTCCTCACAAACTAACACTTCATCGTCTCCCCAATGCACAACCTCACTTGTGTTCAAGGTCCTCTTGCTAGGGCATTCCTTAGCAAAATGACCATACCCTTGACATTGGTAGCACTTCTTGAGAGGAATTGTTCTCTTGGGACCATAGTCAATTCCCTTCCCCTTGTCAATACTTGATGGCTTGATGGTAGGGCTAGGTTCGACAATTTTGATCCCTCCTTGGCTCGACATGGGGTTGGCCTTGGTGGTATTTTTGGCCGAGTCCCCTCTCCCCTTCTCTAGCCTTTCCACACGTGTGGCCATGGTAACGGCCTCATCGAATGACCACAAGTTTTGCATCTTTACTCGGTTAGCAATCCTAGGGTTTAAGCCCTCGACAAACCTAGCTATTTTTTGTTCGGGTTTCTCATTCATCTCACATTGTAATGTGAGTTGCTCAAAGTCCCTAAGGTAAGACTCAATGGGTTGTGTCTCTTGTTTGAGTTGAGCTAGTTTGAGGAACATGTCTTGGGTATAATCCTTGGGAACAAACTTGTCTTTGAGTTTCTTTTTGAGTTTGAGCCATGACCTAATGGGTTCCTTACCCTCTCGGTTTCGTTGGTTCTTGAGGTTTCGTACCAAAGGGAAGCATATCCCTTAAACTTCATGATGGCTACCTTGAAACACTTCCTATCGGGATACTCCTTAAATTCGAAAATCCTCTCAACCGATCTAAGCCAATCTAGGAGATCCTCGGGGTTCAAGCTACCATAAAAATCGGGTATATCCACTTTGATGTCTCGGTCATGGTCTCTTGGGGGAGCCTCAAGGGACTCCTCCGAATCCGAGTATTGATCATCCATGTGAGGAGGTGGTTGGCCTCTCCCACGGCCTCCAATCCCAAACCCACGGCCTCTTCCCCTTCCACCCCTTCTTGGTTCATTAAGATTTTGGTCTAAGAGGGTGTTTAGAGCATTCATCATTAAAGTACAATTACCGGTGAGTTGAGTTAATTTCTCCTCTAAATCGGAAAGCCTTTTATCCTCCTCCATTTTTGTGAAATTTTGTGAGATCTTTTGTGGAAATTTTGTGGTAAATTTATAGAAAATAAACAAGGAAAAGGAAGAAGAAAAACGAAAAATTAAAAGAGGAAAACAAAGGAACAACTCGACATTACTAAGGAAAACCGAAAAAATAGAGAAAGAAAATGAAATCAAGAACAAACCTAGGCTTTGATGACCAATTTGGAGTGAAACTTAGTGGATCAAGTTTCACTCAAAGGATGAACAAAATCGACCTCAAACCCTTGAACAATTTTGGCCGAGAATATGAGTTTTTTTGTGGGAAATTTTCTGATTTTTGTGACAAATGAAAAACATAAAGATAGTAACTAATTCTAAGCACTAAGCTAGAGAATTAGGGTGTGATTAGTTTAAGCACAAAGCCACTAAACTAATCTTTCACTAACTCAAACACAAAGTAATGAGAAAATGAGAATACTCAACAAAACTAGGGTTTCTTTATCATTCCAAATCTGAAAAATTATAATGTGTGAGGGTGGGTTTATATATTACCCAAAGCCTCATCTAAACCCTTCATTACAAGTTGATCCAAGGGCCATAAGGGTCCCTCAATTCAGCCGAAAATGTTTGGTCCTATTGACCATACAATTTGAAAATTAAACAAACAAAAACATAAAGTAAACAATAGCGTTTAAGACATCCTCTCCATGCATTTTAGGGAGCATCCAAGGGTCAAGATTTGACCTTGGAATGGCATGTGGGACGGTCCAAGTGACCAAAACAAAAGGATTATATTGTCTCCTTACATAAAGCATAAAGTAGATAGTAGAGAAAGCGACATGTATGAAAATGACATAAAGTATAAAAACAATGTGATGATCCTTGGTGACTTGATTTGGCCGGCCCCCTTGACCTCCATGAGCTAGCTTGATGAACCATGTGAGCCCATTTATTGGAGGGTTGACTCACATGGGTGTACCTTGATTGACCACATTTCAAAAATAGCATAATCTTGACTTTTTGTTGCTCTCCAACTTTGACTTCCTCTTGACTCTCCTTGATCACTAAGGTTGGCTTGATTTGACCATAGAATTGACTTTACTTAGCCCTTAGTGATCCCTTGACCCATGGCCTAGGCTCGGGTTTGAGCCCATGGCCCTAACCCATGGTCTCCCTCGGTTTCACCCTTGACCGCCTTGACCATTTTTGGTCCACCTAACAAACCAGCTTATAGATGCAATCCGGAGGAAGCGAAAGAATTACAAAGGCAAGTGCAAGAGTTGGTTGATCGTGGTTTTGTGCGAGAAAGCCTTAGTCCTTGTGCCGTACCAGCCCTTCTAGTGCCTAAGAAGGATGGAACTTGGCGTATGTGCATTGATAGTCGAGCGATGAATAACATCACGATCAAGTATCGCTTTCCTATGCCAAGGTTAGATGATATGCTTGATGAATTGAATGGAGCTCACGTGTTTTCAAAGATTGATCTTCGCAGTGGCTATCATCAAATGAGGATAAGAGAAGGCGATGAATGGAAGACGGCCTTCAAAACCAAGCAAGGATTATATGAATGGCTTGTAATGCCATTTGGGTTATGCAATGCTCCTAGTTCATTTATGCGACTTATGAACGAAGTGCTACGGTCATTCCTTAACAAATTTGTTGTTGTTTATCTTGATGACATACTTATTTACAGCAAAAGTAAGGAAGAACACTTAGAGCATTTGAGGGAGGTTTTTGAGAAACTAAGGGAGCAAAAGCTTTATGGTAAGCTTGAGAAGTGCACATTCATGGTGCCTAATGTGACCTTTCTTGGTTACATTGTCGGTGGTGATGGTGTGAGCGTTGATCCTTCAAAGGTTGAAGCAATTAGATCTTGGCCAATTCCAACAACAACTACGGAGGTTAGAAGTTTCCATGGTTTGGCCTCGTTCTACCGACGTTTTATCAAGAGTTTCAGCTCTATTGTTGCCCCTATCACCGAGCTTACAAGGAAAGGAGAATTTGTGTGGACTACAAGCGCACAAAAGGCATTTGACGAGATTAAAGGTAAGTTATGTTCGACACCAATTTTAGCATTACCTGATTTTGATAAGTTGTTTGAAGTTGAATGTGATGCGAGTGGTGTTGGAATTGGAGCCGTGCTACTCCAAGAGAAGCGTCCTCTTGCTTTCTTTAGTGAAAAGCTAGGAGGAGCAAGATTGAAATATTCCACCTATGATAAGGAGTTTTATGCAATTGTTAGAGCTTTGGATCATTGGGCGCATTATCTACGTCCCAAACCCTTTGTTCTATATTCTGATCACGAGGCACTAAAACACATTCATGGTCAACAAAAGCTGAATGCAAGACATGCAAAGTGGGTGGAATTCTTACAATCCTTTACATTTTCTTCCAAGTACAAGATGGGTAATTCTAATGTAGTGGCGGATGCACTTTCAAGAAGACACACTTTGTTGGTTGCACTTGATACAAGATTGCTTGGATTTGAGCAAATTAAAGAGTTCTACAAAGATGATCCAGATTTTGCCAATGAAGTCGCTTCTCCATCACATTTGTTTTCCATACAAGAAGGATTTCTTTTCAAGGGAAACAAGCTTTGTGTACCTAGAAGCTCAATTCGTGAACTCTTGGTTAGAGAAGCACATGGTGGCGGATTAGCTGGGCATTTTGGTGTTAACAAGACCTACGACATCCTTTGTGAGCACTTTTATTGGCCAAAAATGATAAAAGATGTGCAAGACGTCATTGCAAGGTGTGCTACTTGTCAAAAATCAAAGAGCACATTCTCTAAGGGATTATATACACCTTTGCCGTGCCTACCCAACCATGGGATGAAGTGAGTATGGATTTCATTGTCGGATTACCCCGTACTCAAAGAGGCAAAGATTCTATCATGGTGGTTGTGGATAGGTTCTCGAAGATGGCTCATTTTGTACCTTGTCACACGACGGACGATGCTTCTAAAGTTGCTGATCTTTATTATAAAGAAATTGTTCGTTTGCACGGAATTCCTAAGACCATAGTTTCTGATCGGGATGTTAAGTTCTTGAGCTACTTTTGAAAGACCTTATGGCGTTTAGTGGGTACCAAGCTGTTGTTTAGTACTTCCCATCATCCCCAAACTGATGGTCAAACGGAGGTCACAAATCGTACTCTAGGAAGCTTGTTGCGTGGTCTGGTGAGTAAGAGCACAAAAGATTGGGATATCAAGTTGGCGCATGCCGAATTTGCCTACAATCGAACACCTTCTTCTACTACTGGTCGGGCGCCATTTGAGATCGTTTATGGGGTAAATCCTTACCTTCCTATTGATCTAACTCCAATCCCAAGGAAAGATGTTCTAAACTTTGAAGCCAAGGAAAGACAATCTGCGTTTTTCCGTACATGTGAACAAGTGAAGGCGCAAATCGAAAAGGCTAACACAAGGTATAAGGAAAGGGCTAATAGACATCGAAAACAGCCCACTTTCAAGGTTGGGGATCTAGTTTGGTTGCATCTACGTAAAGAGAGATTCCCGTCTAAAAGAAAGAACAAATTGATGCCGAGAGCTGATGGCCCTTTTCGAGTGCTGGAGCGATTTGGAGAAAGTGCATACAAGCTAGAACTTCCAAGTGAATATGGTGGTGTAACCTCCACATTCAATGTTGGTGATCTCTCGCCTTATTTAGATGATGAAAATTTGAAGGCAAATTCTTTTGAAGAGGGAGAGAATGATGCAGGAGCATCACTATTAAATTCTCATGAAGTCCTACTAAGTCGAGACGTCACTCTCCTAGCACGTGGATTTGAATTCGGGTCACTAGAAGTCGAGATGGTGACGTGGGAAGGAGTCGCAACCATGGCGTAAGTGAAAAATCCATCATCAGCATTTTGAGCAGATTTTATGGCGCAACGACTAAGAAATTAAAATCTGCGTTTTCGCCTTAATTAGATTATTTAGAAATAATTAAATTAGTTTAAATAATGATGTCATGCATGATGTAAGCTTAGTGTTGTCATGGATGATGCATATAAGGAGCTAATGCATGTGCGACTAGTGTCACTCATGCATGATCACCAAGTGTCATAAAGCATGTGCATGTGCAACAAGTGTCCATTTGCATGTGTACCAAGTGTTCATTTGCATGTGCAACAAGTGTCAAAACTAGTGCATGTGTAACAAGTGTCAAGCTCTAGAATTTACCCATGTGCTTATTACCACTATAAATAGTGGGTGTTGTAGAGATTTATGATCACAACTTGAAATACAAAAAACAAACACTTGAGATTTTCTCTCTATTTGTGAACTCTTGCGAGCGTTCTTCATCTTCCTTGCGAGGTTGATTTCTCTTATTTCATCCTTGTTCCTGTGTGGTCTCGGTCGAAATACTTTAGTTTTAGTTGAGTTATCTTGCGAGATTCTTAACTAATCCATATCCACTTACTTTCTCTTTCTTTCTTATACTCTAATCCCAAACCCAAACATATTCCTACTGTTTTTATATCTCGTTTTACTCGTTAATACCCGCTGCATTTTACACTCTAAGACTCACAAAATACCATCCCTTTTATATGAAGTAGCACACGCATCAGGGTCTCCCATCAACCTTCACTTTTTCGTGAGACCCAATCAAGGAGGGAGGGTTAGGGTTCTTCAAAATCGGAGGTAAGGGTGTAAGTTTGATTTTCTTAGCTCCAATTTTAAAAGTATAAGTATTGTCCCTCTCATCATGATTAGCATTTCTTTTCAACTTCCAAGGTCTCCCCAAGAGAAGGTGACAAGCATCCATGGGAATCACATCACACAAAACCTCATCCATGTAATCCCTTCCAATGGAGAAAGAAACCAAGCATTGTCTAACCACCATCACACTCATCTCGGCTCCATTTTTTTTGCCATTTCATCTTGTAAGGGTTAGGGTGATCTTGTGTAGGTAAGGCTAGTTTTTCAATGAGAGTATTTGAGGCAACATTATTGCAACTTTCCCCATCAACAACCAAATTACAAACCCTTCCCATAATGGTACACCTAGATCTAAAGTTTTGGACTTGGTGATTCTCTTCTAGGGTTAGGGTTTGAGCATGTATTGCTCTACAAGTCACACGGCCATGGCTAGGGGGTGGCTCTCCTCCTAACCGAGCCATTCTAGCTTCTAACTTCCTCAAGATCATAAGGTTAGGTGCACTGAAACGGCTTGACGATTTAGTCCCGAATTTTGGTCTACGTTTTAACCATGGTCCTTGGACCCATGGTCACGTTTTTTCAGCCATTTTAGGCCAAATTCTCGGCTGAAATTTAAGTCAAGGATGATACATTATAATTCATACATGTCCCTTTCGATTAAAGTTGCTTTAAACTTTATGTCTTTGTCACCTTTTGATCTTTTGAATTCAAAGAACAAAATCAGCTAGGAAACTAAGGGAGGGCCGAGATACTTGTGCTTCAAGGAGATAATCTAGGCCCTTGATTCAACAACACAATGAAGGGAGAGGATGCACCAAGATGTCATTGTCTACTTTAGTTGTTAGTTGTTGTAATTTTTCAGATTTTGTAAGGTCTTGTGACCAATTATTTTCGGCTGTTTTTGTAAGGCCTCATGGCCCTTAGATTAGATATTAGATGTAGGGTTTAGATGATAGCATGGGTCTTATATAAACCCACCTATCTCCCTTGTAAAAATCAGATTTGAAGTTTATAAAAAAGATGAGTTTTAGTGAGTTTTTCTCTTGGAAACCACCTTGGCTTTGTGCTTGGTGTTTCGAGTTCCATGGGTAATGATCATAGCTTAGTGCGATGATTGATCGGAACCTTAGTCTTAGGCTAGTGGCTTTGTGCTTAGTCTAATTCATATCCTTAATCTTTAGTTTGTTTTATGTTTCACAATAAAAACCGAAAACACATCCACCTAAACAGCCCAAAAAACGTGTGACTTGAGTGTTCATTTCAATCTTAGGTTGTTTAGGGTGAGTATGGTTACAAGGTACAAAGAGGCCCGCCCCGAATCGCTCCAATTGGTATCAAAGCTTCGGCTCTTGAGTTTTCTTAAACCAAGACGATCTTGGGATGAGTTGGGTTTAGATGTTTTCGAGTGTCACCTTGCAAGTTTGTGTGCATCTTGACTTGTGAGTGTCGACTTGAGTCGAGCACCTTTGTAGGTGTTTGGGTCGAGTTGGCTAACAAGAGGATTCGATGAATTTGCTATGTGCTTTTCATAGGATTCGAGTCTTGTTGTTTCATTCGTTTTTATCAAATCTTATTCTTCAAAAAATCGTTTTAATTTCTGAAAATTTCATCTTTTTGGATACCATTTTATTTGGCCAAAGTTTGAGGACAAACTTTTTTTGAAGAAAGGGAGAGTTGCACTGAAACGGCTTGACGATTTAGTCCCGAATTTTGGTCTACGTTTTAACCATGGTCCTTGGACCCATGGTCACGTTTTTTCAGCCATTTTAGGCCAAATTCTCGGCTGAAATTTAAGTCAAGGATGATACATTATAATTCATACATGTCCCTTTCGATTAAAGTTGCTTTAAACTTTATGTCTTTGTCACCTTTTGATCTTTTGAATTCAAAGAACAAAATCAGCTAGGAAACTAAGGGAGGGCCGAGATACTTGTGCTTCAAGGAGATAATCTAGGCCCTTGATTCAACAACACAATGAAGGGAGAGGATGCACCAAGATGTCATTGTCTACTTTAGTTGTTAGTTGTTGTAATTTTTCAGATTTTGTAAGGTCTTGTGACCAATTATTTTCATTGTTTTTGTAAGGCCTCATGGCCCTTAGATTAGATATTAGATGTAGGGTTTAGATGATAGCATGGGTCTTATATAAACCCACCTATCTCCCTTGTAAAAATCAGATTTGAAGTTTATAAAAAAGATGAGTTTTAGTGAGTTTTTCTCTTGGAAACCACCTTGGCTTTGTGCTTGGTGTTTCGAGTTCCATGGGTAATGATCATAGCTTAGTGCGATGATTGATCGGAACCTTAGTCTTAGGCTAGTGGCTTTGTGCTTAGTCTAATTCATATCCTTAATCTTTAGTTTGTTTTATGTTTCACAATAAAAACCGAAAACACATCCACCTAAACAGCCCAAAAAACGTGTGACTTGAGTGTTCATTTCAATCTTAGGTTGTTTAGGGTGAGTATGGTTACAAGGTACAAAGAGGCCCGCCCCGAATCGCTCCATTAGGGTTAGTGGACCAAAAATGGTCAAGGTGGTCAAGGATGAGATGGAGTTGAGCCAAGGGTTGAGTCCTTGGGCTCAAACCCTAGCCTAGGTCATGACCCTAGGGGCCACTAAGAGAAAAGTCAAGTCAATTCTATGGTCAAATCAAGCCATACTTAGTGGTCAAGGGAAGTCAAGAGAAGTCAAGTTGGAGAGCAACTAGAAAGTCAATGGAATGCTATTTTTGAATGTGGTCAAACTTGGGTGCACCCATGTGAGCTAACCCTCCAATAAAAGACTCACATGGTTCACAAAAGCTAGCTCATGGAGGTCCAAGGAGCCGGCCTAATCAAGCCACCAAAGATCATCACATTGTTTTATGTTTTATGTCTTTTTCATTCATGTCCCTTTCACTACTTTATGCTTTATTGTATGAGTTTAAATTTCTGAAAATTTGGTCACATGGACCGTCCTACCTCTAACCAAGGCTCCCTCAAAGACCCTTGGATGATCATCAACAAAGAATGGGGAGGATTGAGTCAAGTGTCAACATCAACCTTTATGCTTTTTGAAGATTGTCTTTTACTATGTAATTTTTCAGCTCACATGTGAGCCTTAGCCGTTTTTTTGTATTATTTTTGGGACTCATGTGAGCCCTTAGATGATCCTTGTAATGTAAGGCTAGGATGTAAAGACTTGGTTTATATAAACCAAGCCTCTCAACATTATATTTTCAGATTTGAATGAACTAAAGGTTGAACCCTAAAAACTTGAGTGATTTCCTTTTCTCATAGCTTTGTGCTTGAGTTTAGAGAGCAATTAGTTAGTGGCTTTGTGCTTAACTAATTAAAACCTAAGTCTATTACTTTGTGTGTAGATTTAGTTACTATCTTTTTATGTTTTCCATTTGTTTACAAAAATCAGAAAAATACTTCACAAAAACATATCATTTGGCCGAGAATTTCATCACCACCACAAGTCGATTTTAGTTCATCCTTTGAGTGAAACTTGACCCATCTAGTTTCATTCCAAATTGGTCATCAAAGCCTAGGTTTGTTCTTGTTTTCGATTTGTTCTTGTGTTTCCTCGGTTACCCTTGTTTTTCCTCTTCAATTTTTCGTTTTTCTTTCCTTCTTTTCCTTATTTATTTTCCACAAAACTTCCACAAAAATCTCACAAAATTTTCACAAAATGGAAGAGGATAAAAGGCTTTCCGATTTAGAAGAGAAGTTGACTCAACTCACCGGTAATTGTACTTTAATGATGAATGCTATAAACACACTCTTGGAACAAAACATTCATGAGCCAAGACCACCACCTAGAGGTGGAGGAGGAAGAGGGCGTGGCTTTGGAGGCCGTGGGAGAGGCCAACCCCCTCCTCACATGGAGGATCAATACTCGGATTCGGAGGAGTCCCTTGAAGTGCAACCAAGAGATCATGACCGAGACATCATGACCGAGACATCAAGGTAGAAATTCCCGACTTTTATGGTAGTCTTAATCCCGAGGATCTACTAGATTGGCTTAGGTCGGTTGAACGAATCTTTGAATTTAAAGAATACCCCGATAGAAAGTGTTTTAAGGTGGCCATCATGAAATTCAAAGGCTATGCCTCCCTTTGGTATGAAAACCTTAAGAACCAAAGAAATCGAGAGGGAAAGGAACCCATTAGGTCATGGCTCAAACTCAAGAAAAAGCTCAAGGATAAGTTTGTTCCCAAGGATTACACCCAAGACATGTTTCTTAGGCTAGCCCAACTCAAACAAGAAACACAACCCATCGAATCCTACCTTAGGGACTTTGAACAACTCACACTACAATGTGAGATGAATGAAAAACCCGAGCAAAAGATAGCTAGGTTTGTCGAGGGCCTAAACCCTAGGAAAGCTAACCGGGTGAAGATGCAAAACTTGTGGTCATTCGATGAGGCCGTCACTATGGCCACTCGTGTGGAGAGGCTAGAGAAGGGGAGAGGGGACTCGGCTAAGAGCACCACCAAGGCCACCCCACGTCAGGCCAAGGAGGGATCAAAATTGGTGAGCCTTGCCCTACTATCAAACCATCAAGTGTCGACAAGGGGAAGGGAATTGACTATGGCCCTAAGAGAACAATTCCTCTCAAGAAGTGCTACCAATGTCAAGGGTATGGTCATTTTGCCAAGGAATGCCCTAGCAAGAGGACCTTGAACACAAGTGAGGTTGTGCATTGGGGAGACGATGAGGTCTTAGTTTGTGAGGAAGAAAAAAAAGAGGGAGTTGAGGAAGTGAAGGTGGCCGAGACATTAGTTCCCCCGGACTCGGGGTTGAGCTTAGTCATATGGCGAGTGATGCACACTCAAGAATCAAGTGAGAACATAGACCAAAGGCAACAAATATTTCGGTCTAAGTGTACAATCATGGGGAAAGTGTGCAATCTCATCATCGATGGTGGAAGTTGTACTAATGTGGCTTCCAAAATGCTTGTAGAGAAACTAAACCTACCCACTTTGGAACACCCTAGCCCCTACAAACTAAGGTGGCTCAACAAGGGAGCCGAGGTGAAGGTCAACAAACAATGCAAGGTGCCATTTTCAATTGGCCAAGATTACAAAGATGAGGTTACTTGTGAAATTCTCGACATGGATGCATGTCACTTGTTGCTTGGAACACCATGGGAGTATGAGAGAGATTCCTCTCATCATGGAAGGAGCAATACTTACTCCTTCAAATACAAGGAGAAACTCATTGTGCTCACACCATTACCTCCTATGATGGGCTACAAAACTAACTCGTGCTTGTTTGAATCGATCATTGAAGGAAGCTCTAGTGTGGAGATGAAATTGGAGCCGAGTTTAAGTGGGTGTGAAGGCTTGAGAGGCCTTGAACCGAAAAGGAATGGGCAAGAGGAAATGGTGAGCCTAGACCTTGAGGAAAACCCTAGAGCAACAAGGAGGATTCTAGGAGAGGAGCAACATGAGTATGACAAATCAATCTACAATGAGAATGAAGTCCAAGAGAGGGCTAAAATCGATGGCAAGGAAAGATCAAGTGGGTCTTTAAGATGGAGAATCATTGAAGGGCTCGATCATGAGCAAGAATGGATGGATGGCATGGCTATGAGTCGTGGGCTCAAAGAAATGCTCGAGGAAGAGTGTGAGTGGAGCGATTCGGGGCGGGCCTCTTTGTACCTTGTAACCACACTAACCCTAAAGTCGACTCACTCATGAGCCTCACTCAAATACACACGGTTTTAGGGGCTGAAAATGGTGGTTTCGTTTTCTGAAATTTTATTTGCAAACATAAAACAAAGATAAAAAGGATATGAATTAGACTAAGCACAAAGCCACTAGCCTAAGACTAAGGTTCCGATCAATCATCGCACAAAGCTATGATCATTACCCAAGAAACTCGAAACACCAAGCACAAAGCCAAGGTGGTTTCCAAGAGAAAAACTCACTTTTAAAACTCATTTTTTATCAACTTCAAATCTGATTTTTACATGAGGAAATGCTTGGTTTATATAGACCAAGGCTTTAAATCTTGACCTTACATCTTACTCCTAATCTAAGGGTCAAGAATGGTCCTAAAAACAAACAAAAAATTCAGCTCACATGAGCTTACAAAATCTGAAAATAAAACAACTAAAACATAAAGGTTGAAAGCGACTCTTGAATGCATCCTCTCCCTTCATTGATCTAGGGCCTTGATCACCTCCTTGGAGCACAAGTTTATGGATCACCAATTCTGATTTTTAGCATACAAACAACAACAATATAAAGTGGAAAAGGACATAAAGCATAAAGTAATACAATTGAAAGGGACATGCTTCACAAGATAATGTGTGTTGTTTGAATTGAATTTTCAGCTGATCTCCTTGGCCCCTCTTTGCATTAGCACGTCCCATGTGAGCCCTAGGCTCATGGGAAGACTTAAAATTGGTCCCCAAGTGAGCTCACCCAAGGAGGAGAAGGTAGGACAAGTGTATTGCTCATTAACCCCAAAACAGTTTTCTAACCGGATTTCCTGAGATTGAAGTGACTTGTACGCTTCACCATTTCTTGCTCACGTTGAATTAGAAGGCCCATGATATGTCATTGGAAAGATATTTGAGTTGGCTATCCAATGCAAAAAGAATCATCCAAAATATGGCCTACAACTCAAGATATTGAGCTTTTAGTACAGACATGTCAAACAGCCTATGGACTGAGTTTCACAATCTGACCCCTGACTTGTAGAGGTCATAACTCTCAGCTCCCTTTGATCCATATAGCCCACCATATGTCAAATGAAAGCTCTTTGAGCTAGCTTTCATATGCAAGTGGTTTCACCTCAATTGGATGAGTAGATTGGGAGTTATGTTACAATCTCTACCGACATGTCAAAATGAGCTTCATGGTTCATGGCCTAGGTTGTTGCTTTCCAAGTGTGGGCTGATTTCCTTCGTTCTTCTTTTGTACATTGCACTTGGTTTGACCCTAATGGTCACAAATTAAGCCATGGCTCGAGCCATAGGACCCAAGTTAGCCCAAGCCTCAAAATGAGCAAAAATCGGGACTAAATCGTCAAGCCGTTTCAGTGCAACTCTCCCCTTTTTCAAAAAAGTTTGTCCTCAAACTTTGGCCAAATAAAAATGGTATCCAAAAGATGAAATTTTCAGAAATTAAAACGATTTTTGAAAGAATAAAGTTTTGATAAAAACGAGGGAAACAACAAGAGCAAATCCTATGAAAAGCACATAGCAAATTCATCGAATCCTCTTGTTAGCCAACTCGACCCAAACACCTACAAAGGTGCTCGAATCAAGTCGACACTCACAAATCAAGATGCACACAGATTTGTAAGGAGACACTCGAAGACACCAAGACCCAACTCATCCCAAGATCGTCTCGGTTTAAGAAAACTCGAGAGCCGTAGCTCTGATACCAATTGGAGCGATTCGGGGCGGGCCTCTTTGTACCTTGTAACCACACTAACCCTAAAGTCGACTCACTCATGAGCCTCACTCAAATACACACGGTTTTAGGGGCTGAAAATGGTGGTTTCGTTTTCTGAAATTTTATTTGCAAACATAAAACAAAGATAAAAAGGATATGAATTAGACTAAGCACAAAGCCACTAGCCTAAGACTAAGGTTCCGATCAATCATCGCACAAAGCTATGATCATTACCCAAGAAACTCGAAACACCAAGCACAAAGCCAAGGTGGTTTCCAAGAGAAAAACTCACTTTTAAAACTCATTTTTTATCAACTTCAAATCTGATTTTTACATGAGGAAATGCTTGGTTTATATAGACCAAGGCTTTAAATCTTGACCTTACATCTTACTCCTAATCTAAGGGTCAAGAATGGTCCTAAAACAAACAAAAATTCAGCTCACATGAGCTTACAAAATCTGAAAATAAAACAACTAAAACATAAAGGTTGAAAGCGACTCTTGAATGCATCCTCTCCCTTCATTGATCTAGGGCCTTGATCACCTCCTTGGAGCACAAGTTTATGGATCACCAATTCTGATTTTTAGCATACAAACAACAACAATATAAAGTGGAAAAGGACATAAAGCATAAAGTAATACAATTGAAAGGGACATGCTTCACAAGATAATGTGTGTTGTTTGAATTGAATTTTCAGCTGATCTCCTTGGCCCCTCTTTGCATTAGCACGTCCCATGTGAGCCCTAGGCTCATGGGAAGACTTAAAATTGGTCCCCAAGTGAGCTCACCCAAGGAGGAGAAGGTAGGACAAGTGTATTGCTCATTAACCCCAAAACAGTTTTCTAACCGGATTTCCTGAGATTGAAGTGACTTGTACGCTTCACCATTTCTTGCTCACGTTGAATTAGAAGGCCCATGATATGTCATTGGAAAGATATTTGAGTTGGCTATCCAATGCAAAAAGAATCATCCAAAAATATGGCCTACAACTCAAGATATTGAGCTTTTAGTACAGACATGTCAAACAGCCTATGGACTGAGTTTCACAATCTGACCCCTGACTTGTAGAGGTCATAACTCTCAGCTCCCTTTGATCCATATAGCCCACCATATGTCAAATGAAAGCTCTTTGAGCTAGCTTTCATATGCAAGTGGTTTCACCTCAATTGGATGAGTAGATTGGGAGTTATGTTACAATCTCTACCGACATGTCAAAATGAGCTTCATGGTTCATGGCCTAGGTTGTTGCTTTCCAAGTGTGGGCTGATTTCCTTCGTTCTTCTTTTGTACATTGCACTTGGTTTGACCCTAATGGTCACAAATTAAGCCATGGCTCGAGCCATAGGACCCAAGTTAGCCCAAGCCTCAAAATGAGCAAAAATCGGGACTAAATCGTCAAGCCGTTTCAGTGCAGTGAGGTCAAGCAAACCGTGACCAAGGAGGAGAACATGATCATCCCCTCGAGCCAAAGCAAAGGAGTCCAACCATTTCTCCAAACCCTAGCTAAGTGGTGTCCTTGGAGGCCCAAAACCGTGAAGGCCAAGGTCGAGCAAGGGTTAAGTCGAGGATTGAGCATGAAATCGAGCCAAGGGGAAAGCAAGAGGATCTCCAAGGATTTGAGGGCAAATCCTATCCAAGGAGAGGAGATTGGACCAAAAATGGTCAAGGTGGTCAAGGATGAGATGGAGTTGAGCCAAGGGTTGAGTCCTTGGGCTCAAACCCTAGCCTAGGTCATGACCCTAGGGGCCACTAAGAGAAAAGTCAAGTCAATTCTATGGTCAAATCAAGCCATACTTAGTGGTCAAGGGAAGTCAAGAGAAGTCAAGTTGGAGAGCAACTAGAAAGTCAATGGAATGCTATTTTTGAATGTGGTCAAACTTGGGTGCACCCATGTGAGCTAACCCTCCAATAAAAGACTCACATGGTTCACAAAAGCTAGCTCATGGAGGTCCAAGGAGCCGGCCTAATCAAGCCACCAAAGATCATCACATTGTTTTATGTTTTATGTCTTTTTCATTCATGTCCCTTTCACTACTTTATGCTTTATTGTATGAGTTTAAATTTCTGAAAATTTGGTCACATGGACCGTCCTACCTCTAACCAAGGCTCCCTCAAAGACCCTTGGATGATCATCAACAAAGAATGGGAGGATTGAGTCAGTGTCAACATCAACCTTTATGCTTTTTGAAGATTGTCTTTTACTATGTAATTTTTCAGCTCACATGTGAGCCTTAGCCGTTTTTTTGTATTATTTTTGGGACTCATGTGAGCCCTTAGATGATCCTTGTAATGTAAGGCTAGGATGTAAAGACTTGGTTTATATAAACCAAGCCTCTCAACATTATATTTTCAGATTTGAATGAACTAAAGGTTGAACCCTAAAAACTTGAGTGATTTCCTTTTCTCATAGCTTTGTGCTTGAGTTTAGAGAGCAATTAGTTAGTGGCTTTGTGCTTAACTAATTAAAACCTAAGTCTATTACTTTGTGTGTAGATTTAGTTACTATCTTTTTATGTTTTCCATTTGTTTACAAAAATCAGAAAAATACTTCACAAAAACATATCATTTGGCCGAGAATTTCATCACCACCACAAGTCGATTTTAGTTCATCCTTTGAGTGAAACTTGACCCATCTAGTTTCATTCCAGTTAGGGATAGGTCTACCCCTCATTCGACTCATTTTGATTTCAAGCTCTCTTCTAGTTTTCTCCATAGAATCATACATGGTCTCACCAAGAGTAGTATCATAAGAAACATCAAAAGGAAGAAACATACCCATTGGACTAACCAAAGAACAAATCTGAAAAATTTTCGGGTACCTCAAGAATTGTTTTGGACCGTGTGTTTCTTAAGCACAAAGGTGGGATCTTTTGCTTCAAACCCAACCAAAGCTTTGATGACCAATTTGGAGTGAAACCTATGGGGTTTGATTTCACTCAAGAATACAAGTAGAATCGATTTGTGATGATGATAAAAATCTCGGCCAAAGTATTGTTTTTGTGAGACAAATTTTCTGATTTTTGTGAAACAAAATGAAAACATAAAAGATAGTAACTAAATCTAAACACAAAGTAATAGATTTAGGGTTTTGATTAATTAAGCACAAAGCCACTAATTAATCATCCACTAACTCAAGCACTAAGCTAAGAGAATAATGAACACTCAAATAAGTTGAGAACTCTCAAACTTAGGGTTTTTTTTCATTCATTCAAATCTGAAAATTACAATGGGAGAGTGAGGGTTTATATAATACCCACACTCTAACCTTGACCCTTCATCTAATATCTAATCTAAGGGCTCATAGAGGCCCCTTGAATGTTACAAAATAACGGCTCACTTGAGCATACAAGAGCTGAAAAATTCAAAGTAAATGACAAACTACAAAAGCATAAAGTGTGATAGTGACTTGTGGCTCAATCCTCTCCATGCTTTTAGGTGATCACCCAAGGGTCATGATAGACCTTGGGAGAGCATGTGGGACGTCCAACATTACTCACAAATCAGATTTTATCAACTAAAAACAATAAAGCATAAAGCATGAAAGCGACATTAATGAAAATGACTTAAAGCACAAGATAATGTATCATTTGAGGGCTTCTTTGGGTCAGCCGAATTCTCCCCTTAGCTGACCCTCTTGGACCTTGTTGGCTCGTGTTTTATTGGGGTTCGAACCCACATGGGTGCACTCAAGCGATCACATTCAAAATAGCACATTTGTCGACTTTCGGTTGCTCTCCTTCTTGACTTTCCTTGACTTCTTTGACCCACCAAGCTTGACCAAGATATTATTGTTTAATTCACTCAAAATAAGCATGGGTGGACCCTAGGACCGTGATCTAGCCCATGGTTCGAGCCCAAGGACTCAAACCGTGTTTTAGACAAAAACCGCCTTTGCTCGACTTGACCATTTTTGGTCCAATCTCCTCTTCTTGAAAAGGATTTGTCCTCAAATCCTCGGTCTCTCTTCCTCTTGCTCGGTTTGAACTTTGATCATTGATGAGATTGATTGATATCCCTTTTGCTTCTTGACAAGAATTGGACTTCATGATTGTTGATGCCCAAGAACACCATATAGGCCTAGAGATTGATCGAGAGAATAATTGTTCCTTGTTTGGCTCGTGCAAATGACCCTACTCTCTTCTCTTACCATGGCTTCCTTGAATCTACATTCATTTCCTAGCTCATCCTCAAGCTCTTCATACCCAAACTCAATTGAAGCTTGCTTAGGATCACCATGACGCCACTCCTTGCTACGGTCATTCCTTTCCATGATCCTCCATTTCATGGTTCTTCTTGGCCTTTCCATGCCATCATTCCTTGCACTTCCAATGGACTCATCCTTGTAATGGTTCGGAATCTTCACAATAAGCACGGTGGTTCCATCAAATTTGTGCTCCTCTCCTTTGTTCCTTCTTATTGTCCTAGGGTTGTTCTTGACCATTAGGATTGATTTTTCTTCTCCAACACTTTCGGTTCCCTTGGCTCGAGTGCTAACCCTAGTACATCCTTAGGATCTTCTTTCTTGAAATTAGGAGAGCATTGTGGGAGATCATCACTTAGCTCTTTTTGTTCAAGCTTAGTTCCTCCTTCGAATCCTCATTTCATGAAACCACTTGAGTAGACTTGGTTATGATAACCACATAGCATTTTTTTGGTATTGTTAGTTCCTACTTTGAACTTCCATCTCAAGAACTCACTTGAACTTTGCAAAACATCAACCTTTGCATCTCCAAATGATTCACTTTCCTTGCTCTTGATTGAGTTTCCCAAAATTTCAGTTTTGACTTCGTTGGGCTCCTCTCCTTTGCCTTGCCCTATTGCTCTAGGATTGTCCTTAACAAGGAGTACGAGCACATCTTTCCCATGACCAAACCCTAGCTTCATTTCTAGTCCGCCACTTAATACAACATCTTTGCTTGGCTCAACCATGGAGGGTGGGGTGGAATACTTCAAGGTAGAAGGTAGGGGTGTTGGTATGTTCCCTAGCATCATATCACACGGCTTTACCACCACCTTTTCAGTTTGCACTTGTTTCATTTCGGGTCTCCCATCAACCTTCACTTTTTCGTGAGACCCTGCACTGAAACGGCTTGACGATTTGGACCCGATTTTTGGTCTACGATCGAACCATGGTCCTTGGACTCATGGTCACGAATTTTCAGCCAAAATAGGACCAAAAGTCGGCTGAATTGGTGTCCAAGTGATACATTGTAATTTAAATACATGTCCCTTTCATTATAGTTTGTTTTACTACTTTATGTCTTTGTCACCTTTTGGTCTTTTGAAAACAAACAACAAAAATCAGCCAAGGGACCTTTGTTTGGGACGTGTGACTTGCTCTCCAAGGGCAAATGAAGGGCCTTGATTCAACAACACAAATGAAGGGAGAGGATGCTACAACAAGTCGCTTTCTACTTTAGTTGTTAGTTGTTTTATTTTCAGATTTTGTAGCTCACATGTGAGCTGATTTTTATTGTATTTTGTGGGTTATTTGTAGCCCTTAGATTAGATATTAGATGTAGGGTTTAGATGCAAGCATGGTTCTTATATAAACCCACTTATCCTCCTTGTATTTTTCAGATTTGTGATATATAAAAAAGATGAGTTTTAGAATGAGTTTTCTCTTCAAACCTCCTTAGCTTTGTGCTTGGAGATTCGAGTTTCCATGGGTGAAGGTCATAGCTTAGTGCGATGATTGATCGGAACCTTAGTCTTAGGCTAGTGGCTTTGTGCTTAGTCTAATTCATATCCTTTTATTTTCGTTTTATGTTTTGTTCAAATAAAAAACAAAATCAAACCACCACAAACAGCCCACAAAAACGTGTATAATGAGTGAGTTCATGAGTGAACCGACTTTTAGGGTTAGTGTGGTTACAAGGTACAAAGAGGCCCGCTTCGAATCGCTCCAATTGGTATCAGAGCTTCGGCTCTCGAGTTTTCTTAAACCGAGACGATCTTGGGATGAGTGGGGTCTTGGTATTTTTGGGTGTCTCCTTACAAATCTGGGCGAGGCTTGATTTGTGAGTGTCGACTTGATTCGAGCACACTTTGTGGGTGTTTGGGTCGAGTTGGCTAAGAAGAGGATTCGATGAATTTGCTATGTGCTTTTCATAGGATTCGAGTCTTGTTGTTTCCCTCGTTTTTTACCAAAACTTTATTCTTCAAAAATTGTTTTTTGTTTTCTGAAAATTCATCTTTTGGGAACCATGTTTTAGTTGGCTAAAGTTTGAGGACAAACTTTTTTTGAAGAAGGGGAGAGTTGCACTGAAACGGCTTGACGATTTGGACCCGATTTTTGGTCTACGATCGAACCATGGTCCTTGGACTCATGGTCACGAATTTTCAGCCAAAATAGGACCAAAAGTCGGCTGAATTGGTGTCCAAGTGATACATTGTAATTTAAATACATGTCCCTTTCATTATAGTTTGTTTTACTACTTTATGTCTTTGTCACCTTTTGGTCTTTTGAAAACAAACAACAAAAATCAGCCAAGGGACCTTTGTTTGGGACGTGTGACTTGCTCTCCAAGGGCAAATGAAGGGCCTTGATTCAACAACACAAATGAAGGGAGAGGATGCTACAACAAGTCGCTTTCTACTTTAGTTGTTAGTTGTTTTATTTTCAGATTTTGTAGCTCACATGTGAGCTGATTTTTATTGTATTTTGTGGGTTATTTGTAGCCCTTAGATTAGATATTAGATGTAGGGTTTAGATGCAAGCATGGTTCTTATATAAACCCACTTATCCTCCTTGTATTTTTCAGATTTGTGATATATAAAAAAGATGAGTTTTAGAATGAGTTTTCTCTTCAAACCTCCTTAGCTTTGTGCTTGGAGATTCGAGTTTCCATGGGTGAAGGTCATAGCTTAGTGCGATGATTGATCGGAACCTTAGTCTTAGGCTAGTGGCTTTGTGCTTAGTCTAATTCATATCCTTTTATTTTCGTTTTATGTTTTGTTCAAATAAAAACCGAAATCAAACCACCACAAACAGCCCACAAAAACGTGTATAATGAGTGAGTTCATGAGTGAACCGACTTTTAGGGTTAGTGTGGTTACAAGGTACAAAGAGGCCCGCTTCGAATCGCTCCAGACCCAATCAAGGAGGGAGGGTTAGGGTTCTTCAAAATCGGAGGTAAGGGTGTAAGTTTGATTTTCTTAGCTCCAATTTTAAAAGTATAAGTATTGTCCCTCTCATCATGATTAGCATTTCTTTTCAACTTCCAAGGTCTCCCCAAGAGAAGGTGACAAGCATCCATGGGAATCACATCACACAAAACCTCATCCATGTAATCCCTTCCAATGGAGAAAGAAACCAAGCATTGTCTAACTGCAACGGGAGTTGAGAATTTGCGATCCATTGACCTAGGACCCGCTTCCAACCTTAGGTCCAAGGGTCAACCTCAAGTCAACTAAGTCAACAAGAGAAAATCAAGTGGGAGTAATACCCAATTCAGCCGAAAATCAAACAAAGAGAAGCTCACATGTTTCTCCTCAACATGTCCCTTTCACACATGTCACTATCTACCTTTTATGCTTTATGCTTTTTACTTTAAGTATTTGTTGTTTTATGTTCAAAATTTTCAGCTCATGTGAGCCTTGTTGGACCGAGTATAATGATGTATTTGTGGGTTATTTGTAGCCCTTAGATCCTCTTGTAATGTGTGGTCAAGATTAGAATGAGGGAATTATATAAACCCTCATCCTCACCTCACAATTTTCAGATTTGGCTAATGAAAAGAAACCCTAGAGTTTTATTGAGTGTTCTTCATTTTCTCATTACTTTGTGTTTGAGTTAGTGAAAGATTAGTTTAGTGGCTTTGTGCTTAAACTAATCACAACCTAAATCTATTACTTTGTGTGTAGATTTAGTGACTATCTTTATGTTCTTTCATTTACATACAAAAATCAGAAAAATCACACCAAAAACAATATACTCGGCCGTTTTTCTACAAGTTGTTCAAGTTCGATTTTTGTTCATCCTTTGAGTGAAGCTTTATCCTCCTAGTTTCACTCCACTAACCACCATCACACTCATCTCGGCTCCATTTTTTTGCCATTTCATCTTGTAAGGGTTAGGGTGATCTTGTGTAGGTAAGGCTAGTTTTTCAATGAGAGTATTTGAGGCAACATTATTGCAACTTTCCCCATCAACAACCAAATTACAAACCCTTCCCATAATGGTACACCTAGATCTAAAGTTTTGGACTTGGTGATTCTCTTCTAGGGTTAGGGTTTGAGCATGTATTGCTCTACAAGTCACACGGCCATGGCTAGGGGGTGGCTCTCCTCCTAACCGAGCCATTCTAGCTTCTAACTTCCTCAAGATCATAAGGTTAGGGTTATGGATAGGTCTACCCCTCATTCGACTCATTTTGATTTCAAGCTCTCTTCTAGTTTTCTCCATAGAATCATACATGGTCTCACCAAGAGTAGTATCATAAGAAACATCAAAAGGAAGAAACATACCCATTGGACTAACCAAAGAACAAATCTGAAAAATTTTCGGGTACCTCAAGAATTGTTTTGGACCGTGTGTTTCTTAAGCACAAAGGTGGGATCTTGTGCTTCAAACCCAACCAAAGCTTTGATGACCAATTTGGAGTGAAACCTATGGGGTTTGATTTCACTCAAGAATACAAGTAGAATCGATTTGTGATGATGATAAAAATCTCGGCCAAAGTATTGTTTTTGTGAGACAAATTTTCTGATTTTTGTGAAACAAAATGAAAACGTAAAAGATAGTAACTAAATCTAAACACAAAGTAATAGATTTAGGGTTTTGATTAATTAAGCACAAAGCCACTAATTAATCATCCACTAACTCAAGCACTAAGCTAAGAGAATAATGAACACTCAAATAAGTTGAGAACTCTCAAACTTAGGGTTTTTTTTCATTCATTCAAATCTGAAAATTACAATGGGAGAGTGAGGGTTTATATAATACCCACACTCTAACCTTGACCCTTCATCTAATATCTAATCTAAGGGCTCATAGAGGCCCCTTGAATGTTACAAAATAACGGCTCACTTGAGCATACAAGAGCTGAAAAATTCAAAGTAAATGACAAACTACAAAAGCATAAAGTGTGATAGTGACTTGTGGCTCAATCCTCTCCATGCTTTTAGGTGATCACCCAAGGGTCATGATAGACCTTGGGAGAGCATGTGGGACGTCCAACATTACTCACAAATCAGATTTTATCAACTAAAAACAATAAAGCATAAAGCATGAAAGCGACATTAATGAAAATGACTTAAAGCACAAGATAATGTGGAGTGAAACTTATGAGGATAAGAATCACTCAAAGGATGAACACAAATCGATCTTGAAACTCTCTTGAAAATCTCGGCCAAGACACTCTTTTTGTGATAAATTTTTCTGAAATTTGTATGAACAAGGAAAATAAAAAGGATAGTGACTAATTCTAAGCACTTAGCAAGAGAATTAGGTTGTGATTAGCTTAAGCACAAAGCCACTAAACTAATCTCTCACAAATCTCACTCACAAAGCAATGAGAAATGATGAACACTCAAGAAAACAACTAGGGTTTTTAATCATTAATCCAAATCTGAAAAATGTGAGGCAAGGATGAGGGTTTATATATTACCCTCATCTAATCTTGACCCTCCATTACAACAAGATCTAAGGGCTACAATCAATCCCCAAATACATCAAAATACTCGGTCAAATAAGCTCACATGAGCTGAAAATTTTGAACAAATAACAACAAATACATAAAGTAAAAAGCATAAAGTAATAAAGGTAGATAGCGACTTGAATGAAAAAGACATAAAGTAAAACAATGTGGTGGCTTGGGACTTTCATTGAAGCCGGCTCCTTGAGGACCTCCTTGAGCTAGCTTGTTGAACCATGTGAGCCCATTTATTGGAGGGTGACTCACATGGGTGTGCCTTGATTAACCACATTCAAAAATAGCTTGATCTTTGACCTTTTGTAGCTCTCCAACTTTGACTTCTCCTTGACTTAGCTTGATCACTAGGGTTGGCTCGAGTTGACCATAGAATTGACTTTAGTTGACCCTTAGTGATCCCTTAGACCGAGCCCTAGGCTTGGGTTTGAGCCCATGGCCCTAACCCATGGTCTCCCAACTCTTCTCCCTTGACTTCCTTGACCAATTTTGGTCCACCGTCTTTGCTAGCCTTGACCATTTTTGGTCCAATCTCCTCTCCTTGAAAAGGATTTGTCCTCAAATCCTCGGTCTCTCTTCCTCTTGCTCGGTTTGGACTATAGCTTGACTCATGGCTTGATCCTTTGCCTCCTTCTCGACTCGGACTCGTGTTGGCTTCATGACTTGAATCGTAGAACATGATGAGGGGTGCCCCATGAGCCCCATGACCAACCTTGGGCTCCATAGCTCTAGACCTCCAAGAATTCCACTTGCTTAGAGATTGAATGAGAGATTGATTCTTGTAAACTCGGTTCATTGAATTGAACTTGCTCTCCCCCTTACTCATGGTTTCTTTGGATTCACAATTAACCCCTAGCACAACTCGAAGTTCCTCATGTTTAGGACCGTCAATTAGCCACCCTTTGTCAATGATGAGTCCCACGTCTCTCTCCCATTTCAAGGACTCACTTGAACTTTCTAGCACATCGACCTTTGCATTTCCAAATGATTCACTTCCCTTGCACTTGATTGAGCTCCCCAAATTTTCGGTTTTGAGCTCATTGAGCTCCTCTCCTTGACTTCCCCTTATTGCTCTAGGGTTGTCTTTGATCACATGGAGGGCTACACTCTCGATCATGAAGGTACTTGTGGAATTAGATGACATGAGGAGTGTGAGTAAGTCGGTTATGGTCTTGAGGGCCGTGTTCTCCACCCACAAGTCGATCTTTGGACTTTCACTTTGACTTGAGCCATCATCACTTAGCTCTTTTTGTTCAAGCTTAGTTCCCCCTTTGAATCCCCATTTCATGAATCCACTTGAGTAGACTTGAGTAGGATGATCACATAGTAGCTCCTTGTTGTTATTATTCACTTTGAATTTCCACTTTAGAAGTTCCTCGACTCTTTGCTTGCATCAACATTCTCATACCACATGAATACCTTCCTCTCGACATTAGCCAAACACGTCTCATGATCATACTCATCCCTTGGCTTGGCATTGTACCCCATGCTTTCCTCTTGAGTGTTAGGATAATCTTTAGCAAAGTGAATGGTCAATCTCTCACCAACACTCACTTCCTCACTTGTTTCGGCCTCCTCACTTAAAACAACCTCTTTGGATGACTCAAGTATGGAGGGTGGTTTGCATTGCTCTTTGGGGAACTCCTTAGCAAGGACATTAATCTCATCCTTCCCATGACTAACCCCACGCTCAATTTCTCGTCCCCCATCAATCCCCATGTTGTCGTGTGACTCAACCAAGGAGGGTGGGTTAGGGTTCTTCAAAATCGGAGGTAAGGGTGCAAGTTTGATTTTCTTAGCTCCAATCTTGAAAGTATAGGTATTGTCCCTCTCATCATGATGAGCATTTCTTTCCAACTTCCATGGTCTCCCCAAGAGGAGATGACAAGCATCCATGGGAATCACATCACACAAAACCTCATCCATGTATTCCCCACCAATGGAGAAAGAAACCAAGCATTGTCTAACCACCATCAACTCGGCTCCCATGTTTAGCCACTTTAATTTGTAAGGGTTAGGGTGTTCTTGTGTGGGCAAGGCTAACTTTTCAATGAGAGTTCTTGAGGCCACATTAGAACAACTCTCCCCATCAACAATCAAATCACAAACCCTTCCCATAATGGTACACCTAGACCTAAAGGTTTCGACTTGGTGATTCTCTTCTAGGCTTAGGGTTAGGGTTTGGACAAGCTTGCCCCTACAAACCATTCGGCCAAGGTTAGGGGGTTGTTCTCCTCCTAACCGAGCCATTCTATCCTCTAACTCCCTTTGACCCCTCAAAGTCACAAGATCAAGGCTAGGGTTAGGGTTAAGTCTACCCCTCATTCGACTCATTTTGATTTCAAGCTCTCTTCTAGCTTTCTCCATGGAATCATACATGGTTTCACCAAGAGTAGTATCAAGTGAAACACCAAAATGATGGAACACATCCATTGAAATAATCAAAGAACAAAAATCTGAAAATTTTTGAGTAAAGCAAGGACTTTTGAGTGTGAAAATCAAAACCAACACTAACACAAGTGTAGATCTTCAACCATTTTGTGAAAATTTTGTGAGTATGCTTGTGGATTTTGTGGAAACAAGAAAATTAAAAGAGAAAAACGAAAAAATAAAGATGAAAAAAACAAGAATATAACCGAGTAACAAGAACAACTCGGTCAATACAAAAAATACAAAAAGCAAATCGAAAACAAGGAACAAACCTAAGCTTTGATACCAATTTGGAGTGAAACTTATGAGGATAAGAATCACTCAAAGGATGAACACAAATCGATCTTGAAACTCTCTTGAAAATCTCGGCCAAGACACTCTTTTTGTGATAAATTTTTCTGAAATTTGTATGAACAAGGAAAATAAAAAGGATAGTGACTAATTCTAAGCACTTAGCAAGAGAATTAGGTTGTGATTAGCTTAAGCACAAAGCCACTAAACTAATCTCTCACAAATCTCACTCACAAAGCAATGAGAAATGATGAACACTCAAGAAAACAACTAGGGTTTTTAATCATTAATCCAAATCTGAAAAATGTGAGGCAAGGATGAGGGTTTATATATTACCCTCATCTAATCTTGACCCTCCATTACAACAAGATCTAAGGGCTACAATCAATCCCCAAATACATCAAAATACTCGGTCAAATAAGCTCACATGAGCTGAAAATTTTGAACAAATAACAACAAATACATAAAGTAAAAAGCATAAAGTAATAAAGGTAGATAGCGACTTGAATGAAAAAGACATAAAGTAAAACAATGTGGTGGCTTGGGACTTTCATTGAAGCGGCTCATGAGGACCTCCTTGAGCTAGCTTGTTGAACCATGTGAGCCCATTTATTGGAGGGTGACTCACATGGGTGTGCCTTGATTAACCACATTCAAAAATAGCTTGATCTTTGACCTTTTGTAGCTCTCCAACTTTGACTTCTCCTTGACTTAGCTTGATCACTAGGGTTGGCTCGAGTTGACCATAGAATTGACTTTAGTTGACCCTTAGTGATCCCTTAGACCGAGCCCTAGGCTTGGGTTTGAGCCCATGGCCCTAACCCATGGTCTCCCAACTCTTCTCCCTTGACTTCCTTGACCAATTTTGGTCCACCGTCTTTGCTAGCCTTGACCATTTTTGGTCCATAATGTATCATTTGAGGGCTTCTTTGGGTCAGCCGAATTCTCCCCTTAGCTGACCCTCTTGGACCTTGTTGGCTCGTGTTTTATTGGGGTTCGAACCCACATGGGTGCACTCAAGCGATCACATTCAAAATAGCACATTTGTCGACTTTCGGTTGCTCTCCTTCTTGACTTTCCTTGACTTCTGGACCAAAATTGGTCAAGGAAGTCAAGGGAGAAGAGTTGGGAGACCATGGGTTAGGGCCATGGGCTCAAACCCAAGCCTAGGGCTCGGCCTAAGGGGGTCACTAGGGGTCAACCAAAGTCAATTCTATGGTCAATCGAGCCAACCCTAGTGATCAAGCTAAGTCAAGGTGAAGTCAAAGTTGGAGAGCAACAAAAGTCAAGATCATGCCATTTTTGAATGTGGTTAATTGGGTGCACCCATGTGAGTTAACCCTCCAATAAAGGACTCACATGGTTCACAAAGCTAGCTCAATGGAGGTCCAAGGAGCCGGCCTAATCAAGCCAACCAAGATCATCACATTGTTTTACTTTAAGTCATTTTCATTCATGTCGCTATCTACCTTTATTACTTTATGCTTTTTACTTTATGTATTTGTTGTTTTATGTTCAAATTTTCAGCTCAAGGAGCCTCTTTGACCGAGTATAATTGTAGTATTTGGGGGTTGATTGTAGCCCTTAGATCTTGTTGTAATGGAGGGTCAAGATTAGATGAGGGTAATATATAAACCCTCATCCTTGCCTCACATTTTTCAGATTTGGATTGATGATTAAAAACCCTAGTTGTTTTCTTGAGTGTTCTTCATTTCTCATTGCTTTGTGAGTGAGATGTGTGAGAGATTAGTTTAGTGGCTTTGTGCTTAAGCTAATCACAACCTAATTCTCTTGCTAAGTGCTTAGAATTAGTCACTATCCTTTTTATTTTCCTTGTTTATACAAATTTCAGAAAAATCATTTCACAAAAAAACACATTGAGGCCGAGATTTTTGACAACATTTCAAGATCGATTTTGTTCATCCTTTGAGTGATTCTTATCCCCATAAGTTTCACTCCAAATTGGTTATCAAAGCCTAGGTTTGTTCTACATTTTCGGTTTGTTCATTGTTGTCTTCGATTTGATCTTTGTGTTTTCGGTTTTACTCTTGTGTTTTCTCTTTCATTTTTCGTTTTTTTTCTTTTAATTTCCTTGTTTTATTTTCCACAAAATCTTACAAAAATGGTTAAAGATCTACACTTGTGTTAGTATTGGTTGGGTTTGTTTTTTGTGTTGGCCGAAAATTTTAGGTTTGTTTTTCCTCTTCAATTTTTCGATTTCTTTCTTGTTTTTCCTTGTTCATTTTCCACAAAATTTCCACAAAAGATCTCACAAAACTTTCACAAAATGGAAGAGAATAGAGGAGAGGGTAAAAGACTTTCCGATTTAGAAGAGAAATTGACTCAACTCACCGGTAATTGCACTTTGATGATGAATGCTATTAACACACTCTTGGAACAAAACATGAATGAACCAAGGAGGGGTGAAGGGGGAAGAGGAAGGGGCCGTGGAATGGGGTATGGAGGCCGTGGGAGAGGACAAGTTCCTCCTCACATGGAAGATCAATTTTCTGATTCTAAGAGTCCCTTGAGGCCCACCCTAGAGACCATGATCGAGACATTAAGGTGGTCATACCCGATTTTTATGGTAGCTTGAACCCGAGGATCTCCTAGATTGGCTTAGATCGGTTGAGAGAGTCTTTGAATTCAAGGAGTACTCCGATAGGAAGTGTTTCAAAGTGGCCATCATGAAATTCAAGGGTTATGCCTCCCTTTGGTATGAAAACCTTAAGAATCAAAGAAACCGAGAGGGTAAGGAACCCATCAAGTCATGGCTCAAACTCAAAAAGAAACTCAAAGACAAGTTTGTTCCCAAAGACTACACTCAAGACATGTTCCTCAAACTAGCCCAACTAAAACAAGAGTCACACCCCATTGAAACCTATCTTAGGGACTTTGAGCAACTCACCCTCCAATGTGAAATGAATGAGAAACCCGAACAAAAAATTGCAAGGTTTGTTGAGGGCCTAAACCCTAGGATAGCAAATCGAGTCAAAATGCAAAACTTGTGGTCATTCGATGAGGCGGTTACCATGGCTACACGTGTGGAGAGGCTAGAAAAGGGGAGAGGAGAGCCGGCTAAGAACACCCCCAAGTCCAACCCCATGTCGAGCCAAGGGGGGATCAAAATTGTTGAACCTAGCCCTACCATCAAGCCATCAAGTGTTGACAAGGGAAAGGGAATCGACTATGGCCCTAAGAGAACCATCCCCCTCAAGAAGTGTTACCAATGTCAAGGGTATGGTCACTTTGCTAAGGAGTGCCCTAGCAAGAGGACCTTGAACACAAGTGAGGTTGTGCATTGGGGAGACGATGAAGTGTTGGTTTGTGAGGAAGAAAAACAAGAGGGAGTTGAAGAAGTGAAAGTAGCCGAAACAATTGTGCCCCCGGACTCGGGGTTGAGCTTGGTCACTTGGCGAGTGATGCACACCCAAGAATCAAACGAGAAAATGGACCAAAGACACCAAATATTTCGGTCCAAATGTACAATCATGGGGAGAGTGTGTAACTTGATTATCGATGGGGGAAGTTGTGTTAATGTTGCTTCCAAGACCCTCATTGATAAGCTTGCCTTGCCTACTTTGAAGCATCCTCATCCTTACAAGCTAAGATGGCTCAATCAAGGAGCCGAGGTCAAAGTGGACAAACAATGCCAAGTCTCGTTCTCAATTGGTCAAGACTATAAGGATGAAGTTGTATGTGAAGTGTTGGACATGGATGCTTGCCATGTGTTGCTTGGTAGACCTTGGGAGTTTGAAAAGAATTCTTCCCATCATGGAAGAGACAACACCTACTCCTTCAAGTATGGTGAAAAGCTCATTGTCTTAGCTCCCCTACCACCAATGATGGGATGTAAATCCAATGCATGCTTGTTTGAATCCTTCATTGAGCCGAAACCTAGCATAGAAATGAAGAGGAGGCCGAGCTTGAGTGAGCTTGAGACGTTGGAGGGCCTTGAGCCGAGTAAGGAAAAGCAAAAGGAGAAGGTGAACTTGGAATGTGAGGGAAGCACTAGCATGACAAGGAGGACTCTAGGAGAGGAGCCTCATGACGGTGAAGCATCAATCAACAAGGGAACAACCGACTACATTGAGAATGTGGTCAATGAAAGAACAAAAATCGATGGTAAGGAAAGGTCAAGCGGATCCTTAAGGTGGAGAATCATTGATGGGCTCGAACATGAGCAAGAATGGATGGATGGCATGGTCATGAGTCGAGGGCTCAAAGAAATGCTCGAGGAAGAATGCGTGGTCAAAGAAACCGTGACCAAGGATGAAAATGTGACCAATTCTTCGAGCCAAGGCAAAGGGGTTCAACCATTGCTACAAACTCTAGCTAAGTGGTGCCCATGGAAGACCAAGACCGTGAAAGCCAAGACCGAGCAAAGATTGAGCCGAGAATCAAGTGTGAAGTCAAGCAAGTCGAGCAAGAGGTTCTCCAAGGACTTGAGGGCAAGTCCTTTCCAAGGAGGAGATTGGACCAAAATTGGTCAAGGAAGTCAAGGGAGAAGAGTTGGGAGACCATGGGTTAGGGCCATGGGCTCAAACCCAAGCCTAGGGCTCGGCCTAAGGGGGTCACTAGGGTCAACCAAAGTCAATTCTATGGTCAATCGAGCCAACCCTAGTGATCAAGCTAAGTCAAGGTGAAGTCAAAGTTGGAGAGCAACAAAAGTCAAGATCATGCCATTTTTGAATGTGGTTAATTGGGTGCACCCATGTGAGTTAACCCTCCAATAAAGGACTCACATGGTTCACAAAGCTAGCTCAATGGAGGTCCAAGGAGCCACTTAATCAAGCCAACCAAGATCATCACATTGTTTTACTTTAAGTCATTTTCATTCATGTCGCTATCTACCTTTATTACTTTATGCTTTTTACTTTATGTATTTGTTGTTTTATGTTCAAATTTTCAGCTCAAGGAGCCTCTTTGACCGAGTATAATTGTAGTATTTGGGGGTTGATTGTAGCCCTTAGATCTTGTTGTAATGGAGGGTCAAGATTAGATGAGGGTAATATATAAACCCTCATCCTTGCCTCACATTTTTCAGATTTGGATTGATGATTAAAAACCCTAGTTGTTTTCTTGAGTGTTCTTCATTTCTCATTGCTTTGTGAGTGAGATGTGTGAGAGATTAGTTTAGTGGCTTTGTGCTTAAGCTAATCACAACCTAATTCTCTTGCTAAGTGCTTAGAATTAGTCACTATCCTTTTTATTTTCCTTGTTTATACAAATTTCAGAAAAATCATTTCACAAAAAAACACATTGAGGCCGAGATTTTTGACAACATTTCAAGATCGATTTTGTTCATCCTTTGAGTGATTCTTATCCCCATAAGTTTCACTCCAACTTCTTTGACCCACCAAGCTTGACCAAGATATTATTGTTTAATTCACTCAAAATAAGCATGGGTGGACCCTAGGACCGTGATCTAGCCCATGGTTCGAGCCCAAGGACTCAAACCGTGTTTTAGACAAAAACCGCCTTTGCTCGACTTGACCATTATTTTTGGTCCAAATAGGTTTTTTTTTTGTAATTCAAAATGTAATTTGATAAGTTTCAAGATGAAGATTCAAGATGGAGATGCCCAACTCCCACTTAAAGCCCAAGATGAAGAATGAAGACAAGCTTTAGGGTCCATGGATGGATTCCAATTTGTACTTTGTCTTTATTTTCATAGGGATAGGCCACACTAGGTGCTTTTATTTTTGCGTTTCTTTTACCGTTTTTCATTGCATTCACACGTTAGATAGTAGCATCATATTCCGCCTAATCCAAAACCAAACCACCTAATATGCATGAATATGGACCATATAGTTGCATCATATATCATAGACATACGGATGTCACTCGTTCTAGGGCTATCACCTCAATTTAATCATTCACGTAATGCTAGATTTTTGTTCACTTAAAATGAATTAAAAATGAGATGATGGGACCTTCCTCTATTCTAAAATTGAGATTAGTCTTCATAGGAAAAGCTGCTATGAGCCCCTTCTTCGTCGGTAGGCATGTAGGACCTTACTCTCCATATGGCCCCTTCTACGTTGGGTAAGTAGTAGGTGTTCACCTATTTTACCTCAACATTATAGTTCGAGTAATATCTCGTAGTTATAATGGACTAATAGATAGGATTTACTGAAATCTATCGACCAAGAATTCTAACAGTAGAATTAGCCAAGAAGTTGGCTTATCAATTTAAAGAAATTGAGTCTTGGGATCACTTATATAAATCTCGAGGGAGGTCGATTATATGAGTGCACGAGTCATTGCATTAAATCGTTATTGCTTTACGACTTAAACCTTTAAAAACGATGTTTTCTTATCTTCTCTCTTCTCTTTTCTTTTCACAGTTTCGAATTCGTTATATACAGATGTAACTGCTAAAACAAATGGCTGGACGTATTGTAACACCCCGACTTTTTCTAATTTATTTTATTCGCTTTCTTTAATTCGTTAGTTTCCTAATCGAGTGATTTTCCATTTTTAGCTCAGGAAATCATTTCTTAAATCGTGAGCCGAGTCTTGGTTACGGGTGGTAGTGGACTGGAGTACATGAGTGAGCTTAGGAGAGTCTTATAAGCATAGGTAAGCAAGGGTATAAGTGAGGATTGAAGAAAAGAAGAGAAGAAACGAGTATATGGGTAAATAGGGGGCAGAGCGAGCCGCTCCACCCCTGGAGCGAGCAGCTCCCATAGAGCGAGCCGCTCCTCAGCACGGGTTCGAATTCTAGGGTTTTTCCGTGTTTTCTTTTGGCTCAAGACATTATAATATATCGTCCCCTCTTAACCCTAGCAACCTTATGATCAGTTTTACAACTCCAACCTCTCATTCCTCATATCCCATCCTCATTCATCCCTCATAATTCTCCCACAAAACTCTCTCAAAACTCATCAAACTCCATTGTTGATCATCCTTTCTTTCATCCCTTTTGCCCTAACCCTTTCCTAGTCAATTTCCTTGGTATATAAACTCTTTTAGCTCTTTTATTTTTCTGATTTTGTATTATTTTATGTGTGTTTATGTTGTGTATTCATTGCTTGTATGATTTGGCTTGGTTATTCAAAGGAGAAGGAGATCTAGAGGAAGGAGACACCATCTTGGTAGAAGAAGAAGAGGAATAGCAAGGCTTGGACATTACTAAGGTAACTAGGTGTGATCTAGTTGTATTTTAGCATGTATGAGGCCTAATTGTTATGGATCTTGTTATCATCATTGTTGTTTTATTGTGTGTTTGCAAATCTTGTTGTTTGATTGCTGTTTTCATCATGTTGTCATGCTAGATCTAGGGCCTCATACTAGGGTTGTCATACTATCATGTTTTAATGCATAACTCTCATAATTCATTGCTAATCATGCTTGTAAATTCTTGGGAAAATGATTTGGTGTTGGTTGTTGTTGATGCCGTGTGTATGGTGATGAGGGTCGTGGCCCTTGTCCCTTGTTTCCTCTCGTTTTCTTCTTGTTTTGGCTTAATCATGATGACTATTGATGTTAGAATGAATCACCTAAAGATAAATATGAGTTAAGATGGTTTTGATTGAGTCTAATAGTGATTATATGCATGTTTAATTGATTTGATCACATGAATTGATTTTGGGTCACATGAGAATCGAGTATATTGCATGAGAATGGGTTTGTTGGTGTGTTGGCCGTGTGTATGCACACCAGCCGTGAGGGGTGGGTGTGTGTGTTGGTTTGTTTGTCACTTGTTTGAGTCTTGGCATGTCCTAAGATGTTAACTATGCTAATTTGAATCGAGTTATACTTTGTTTGATCACTAAATAATGAATTATGAGCATGTCAATTGAATGTATGACTTGTAATGTATGTTACTCATATTGTACTCCGTATGTATGGTTGGTTATGATTGTAATGAGGCTTGTGTATGTATGAGTATGGTTGTTGTGGTTGTATGGTTGTGTTGGAAGTGTTGGAGACAGGTTAACAGGTTAACAGGTTGTGCTTGAGTTAAGTTTGCACATGGGTACTGTTCTGGCACATGTGTGAGGAGATACAACGTCCTAGGATGGACGGATACCGCCCATGATCCCCTCAACTATTCTTGTTGCTTAGTTAGAACGACTATGGGTTCTCAACCAGAAGGGTTAGAGACTATGGTTATTCATGTCGTCACTGTTCTTGTTGCTCGGTGGAATTTGGCCAAATTTAGACTTGTGATTGAGGAACTTCTTGTTGCTGTTCCGCCATAGGGTTTGGGTGATTCGTGTTGCTTCACCCAGTTCTCTGCGCTTACTCTCGCAATTGGTTGGAAGAAAGATCGTCTTGAGAGCTCAGATGGTTTCGACACAACTTTGGTTGTGCCGTGTTGTTGTGTTGTTTGTGCATTATTGTTTCTTGGTTGTTTGTTGTTGTTTATGTCATTGTACTTCGATAATAGGCCGTAGGCCAGGTGAGCTTGATTGCATTATTGTTTATGTTCGTTATGTTAAAATATGACTGGGGAGCACCTAGTTACTCCCCACTGATTGTGGTTGTTGCCTCTCTTTTATAGGTATGCGCGAGACGGGTTTGAGTGAGTTGTGTAGGGATCTCATCCCAATCACTAATCAAATATTAGTGTAAATCAAATTACTCTAATTTGATTTAGCAAGATCTATTGTAGTACAAATTCACTTTGTTACAAGTTTAGAAATATTATACCTTTCTCAAAGGGAAATGTTGGGCACAAAACTAGAACTCCTTTCTAGTTTTGTTTCTTGAGCTTAAGTTTTAGGATGATCCTCCAAAAACCCGAGTTTCCAAAAATAGGAAACCTCCTAAAAGATGCACCCAAGAACTACTCCAAAATACTAAGTAGTTTGATCTAGAAATAACTTAGTAATAATACTTGATAATATGTGAAAATATTATTTTTAACTCTTAGTAATAAAAGTATTATTTAGAGAGGTTTAAGTTTGAGAGATAAGTAAAACAATTGCATGAATCCTTTATCTCTCTTGGCCTTGTGTTTATATAAGCAAACAACAAAAATATGAAGTGTGTATTGCACACTAAAGGGGTCGGCCACTTGGGTGAAGAGAGGAGAGAAAGAGTTTTGCTTAGTGTAGAACAATTACATGCAATCAAATGATTATGTTCTCACATGCATTAGGAAAACAAATAGGAAAAAGACAAGAAGGAATCTTCCTCCTTTTTCTCCCATTTTGGACGGTCCATGAGGGCCATATGGGTCCATTTTGTTTTTCCAATATTTGTCCCACAAATACTTATAATTTATCACTTAATTATCTAACATAATAAAGTGTAAATTAATTAAACTCTTCCTTAATATACATGTACACTTACACATATATTAAAATGTACTTTTACTAATCTCATTAGTAGAATATACACAATTAGTGAATTAACACTTAATCACTAATTCTCATCTCCACTAATAATTTTATTGATATAAAATGAAATCATCCGAGTTCACAACTCGATTTCTCTCTAAATTAATACATTGACTAACCGTTAGTCGAATTATCAAGTCACTAATCTAATCGTATCTCATACAATTAATTAGCTTTAATATTTGGAGTACGTTCCTATAGGTGTGACTTAAAGGGATCAATTGATTACCGCCGTTCTCACGACAATAACGTCAAACTCTAGTCAGCCAACCGTTATTGATTTACGTTAATCAATTGACAATAATACAGGATTATCCCATGTATTCCTTAATTGAGATTTATTAAGTAATCGCACTATTGTGGAGGACACATACTCCAACAATCTCCCACTTGTCCGAGACATGTTGTGCATTACCAATTCTCATGTCCGTTTCACATCTCCCACTCGATGCAAGGTGTCTTACAGGTCGTACTTGCATCCTGAGATATATATCGTGAGTGGTTTCCTCGATAAGGAGAGTAGCTGTCTGACCGGGGAATCTACCGTAGATTCTTACCGAGCGTGGCCACGCATTTTCAGCGACTACTCCTCGAGTGGCCCAAAGATGTTTTACCCCGACAAGGGTGGACATTTTCCTTCCACTCGATTGTACTGTATGATGCAGATCACCATGACCCCAAAGATGCCCTTATAACCCCCTTTCACAGCATGGTTTAGGACAAAAATGAAAGTCACTCGAACCGCAGGCTCGACTGCATAATCGGTTTCAAACAAAGAATCGACTAAAGGAATACTATAGAAATTCCCACCACGACCAGGTTTCAATCTCATTGAAAAGGAATTCTATAAGCGTCCTTTGCCTCGACCAGTGTTTTCACGCGATGCTGTCTATGCAAACGATCAGTCATCTCGCATGACCCTATGGTGTTGAACCCACCATCGATCGACTTGCAATCTAGTCTCTCCGAGACGTCACCTCATGAGAGAGACTAGGGACCAAATACTTAGTTTATACCGTTCACTTGAATACGTTCAAAGTTGTCACACAAATATTCGGATAAACAAAGTATGCATTCATAATGACTTAAGATAAAAACAATGAATGTTATTTTCATATATGTAATAAGATACATCGTTCAATTACATATTACGAAACTAAAGGAAATCTGGCATACGCCGCAACCCCATGGAGGCGGTGTGCGCGTCATGCTTAGCCCTCGAAAAAGGCTTGGTTAAAGGATCAGCGATGTTATCGTCTGTCCCAACCTTACAAATATCTATTTCCTTCCTTTCCACATTATCTCTAATAACGTGGTATTTCCTCAAAACGTGTCTAGACTTGTTACTAGACTTGGGCTCCTTTGCTTGGAAAATAGCCCCACTGTTATCACAATAAACAAAGGATCGATCCACGGCACTAGGGACTACTCTTAGTCCATCCAAGAATTGCCGAATCCACACAGCTTCTTTAGCAGCTTCAGATGCTGCCAAATACTCAGCTTCCGTCGTAGAATCCGCAGTGACACTCTGTTTGAAGCTCTTCCAACAAACAGCTCCTCCATTCAACATAAAGACATAGCCGGATTGGGATTTCAGATCATCCCCATCGGTTTGGAAACTTGCATCCGTGTAACCCTTTCCACGTAGCTCAAGTTCTCCTCCAAACACTAGAAACGAATCCTTAGTTCTTCTCAAGTACTTAAGGATGTTCTTTACAGCTATCCAGTGACTCTCACCGGGATTAGCTTGATACCGGCTCGTCATGCTCAAAGAGAAAGCGACATCGGGACGAGTACACATCATAGCATACATGTGGAGTGAAACTTATGGGGATAAGAATCACTCAAGGGATGAACAAAATCGAACCTTGAAAACCCTTGAAATATTTCGGCCAATGTGACTTTTTTTGTGATATATTTTTCTGAAATTTGTATGAACAAGGAAAATAAAAAGGATAGTGACTAATTCTAAGCACTTAGCTAGAGAATTAGGTTGTGATTAGCATAAGCACAAAGCCACTATACTAATCTTTCACTCACTCACACACAAAGTAATGAGAAATGAAGAACACTCAAGAAAACAACTAGGGTTTTTAATCATTAATCCAAATCTGAAAATTTGTGAGAGGAGAATGAGGGTTTATATATTACCCTCATTCTAATCTTGACCATCCATTACAACAAGATCTAAGGGCTACAATCACCCACAAAATAACAATAATACTTATTCAACCAAGCTCTCATGAGCTGAAAATTTTGAACAATAAACAACAAATACTTAAAGTAAAAAGCATAAAGTAATAAAGGTAGATAGTGACATGTGTTGATAGTGACTTATTGAGGAACACATGTGAGGGCTTAATATACTCATTTCTCGGCTGACTTGGGGGCTTCTTCCCTTGACTTTGACTTTTGTTGACTTAGTTGACTTGTGGTTGACTCTTGGACCTAAGGTTGGAAGCGGGCCCTAGGTCAATGGATCGCAAATTCTCAACTCCCGTTGCAATCTCCCCGGGTTGAAAAGGATTTGCCCTCAAATCCTCGACTTCCTCCTCCTCCAAGTCTTCATGGTACGGGCTAAGGTCTCCCACGTTGAACGTGCCATGGACTCCATACTCTCCCGGTAGATCAACTTTGTAAGCGTTCGGTCCAATTTTCTCGAGTATCTCGAAGGGACCCTCGGCCCTAGGCATGAGTTTGTTCTTTCTTTTATCCGGAAACCGTTCCTTCCTCAAGTGTAACCATACCAAGTCTCCCGGCTCGAACTCTTTTGAAATCTTTCGGCCCTTTGCTCTAGCCTTGTAAGTCTCATTCGCTTTCTCGATTTGCTTCTTGACTTGGTTGTGGATACTCATCATGAACTCAACTCGCTTCTTGGCATCGTAACTCATCTCCTTGCTCTTGACGGGGGCTAGGTCCGTGGGCATGATGGGATTGGTCCCATAGACCACCTCAAATGGTGAACTCCCCGTGCTAGAAGAAGGGGCACGGTTGAAGGCAAATTCGGCGTGGGCGAGTTTGAGATCCCAATCTTTCAAGGACCTAGAAACGATGCTCCGAAGGATCCTCCCAAGGTCTTATTAGTGACCTCCGTTTGGCCACCCGTTTGAGGATGATGGCTTGTGCTAAACAAGAGCCTCGTTTTTAGCAACTTCCATAAGGTCTTCCAAAAGTGGCTCATGAACTTGGTGTCTCGATCGGATACAATGGTTTTAGGGACTCCATGCAATTTAACCACCTCCTTGAAATACAACTCGGCTACACTCATAGCATCCTCGGTTTTCTTGCACGCAATGAAATGAGCCATCTTGCTAAATCGGTCTACCACAACCATGATGGAATCCTTACCTCGTTGAGTCCTTGGCAAAGCGACGATAAAATCCATGCTAACATCCTCCCATGGCCGATTTGGAACGGGCAAAGGAGTGTAGGGACCCGTTTGAAAGAAGGACTTGGATTGTTGGCACGAAGCACATCTCTTGATCACATCTTGGACATCTCCAAGCATCTTGGGCCAATGGAATTGGTCTTGGAGGATGTCATAAGTCTTTTGAATTCCGAAATGCCCCGGCTAACCCTTTAGAATGAGCTTCCCACAGGAGGAGATTTCGATAAGGGCCCTTAGGTATGCATAGCCGATTGCCAAGGAACAAGATCCCCTCTTGAAGTGTGTACTTGCTTCCCACCTTGCCTTGCCCTTCACGTATGGAATTCCACTCGTCTTTGAAGCCGGGATCCTCCACATAGAGCTCTTTCATGTATTCAAAACCCAACACTCTTTGCTCCATGTAGCTTAGCATGGTATGCCTCCGAGACAAAGCATCGGCCACCACGTTATTCTTCCCTCAATGAACTTACTTGAGAAGGAGAATGATTGAAGAAATTCGACCCACTTGGCATGCCTATGATTCAACTTGTGTTGTCCATTGATGTATTTGAGAGCCTCATGATCGGAATGAAGAACAAATGGCTTGGGCTTGAGGTAATGGCTCCAATGAGCGAGAGCCCGAACGATGGCATAGAATTCTTTGTCGTAGGTGGAATAATTGAGCTTGGCACCATTCAACTTCTCACTAAAGTAAGCAATTGGCTTGTGTTCTTGTAATAGAACGGCCCCAATTCCAACTCCACTAGCATCACATTCGACCTCAAAAAGCTTATTGAAATCCGGTGGTGTAAGAATAGGTGAATCACACAACAATTTCTTGATTTTGTTGAAGGAAATCTCGGCCCCCTCATTCCACTTGAACTCTCCTTTCTTCATACACTCGGTGATGGGTGCCATGACGGTGCTAAAATCCTTGATAAATCGTCGATAAAAAGAAGCCAAGCCATGAAAACTCCTCACCTCGGTTATGTTCTTCGGAATTGCCCATGATTTGATAGCCTCCACTTTCTCTTGATCAACTAGAATACCACGGCTTGATATAATATAGCCCAAGAATTGGACTTCGCTTTGCATGAAGGAACACTTCTCTAACTTGCCATACAACTTGTGATCTCTAAGTGTCTCAAACAACACTCAAATGATGTAGGTGAGCCTCCTTGGAAGGGCTATACACTAAGATATCGCCAAAGTAAACCACAATGAATCTCCCCCAGTAAGGTCTCAAAACCTCGGTCATTAATCTCATGAAGGTGCTTGGAGCATTGGATAGTCCAAAAGGCATGACTAACCATTCATATGACCCATGCTCCGGTTTTAAAGCCGTCTTCCATTCATCACCCTCTTTGATTCTCACTTGATGGTAACCTTGTCGTAGATCAATCTTGGAAAACAATCGAGCTCCACTAAGCTCATCAAGAATGTCATCAAGTCTAGGTATAGGAAACCTATACTTGACCGTAATATTATTAATAGCTCGACTATCCGCACACATTCTCCAAGTTCCATCCTTCTTAGGTACCAAGAGTGTAGGAACGGCACAAGGACTAAGAGATTCTCTTACAAACCCCTTTTCCATGAGTTCCCCAATTTGTTGTTGAAGTTCTTGTGTAGCCTTAGGATCACTTCGATATGCGGCCTTATTAGGTAGTGTAGCTCCCGGAACAAGAACGATTTGATGCTCAAAGCCCCTAATAGGGGTAGGCCGTGAGGTAGCTCTAGGGAAACACATCCTTGTAGACTTCTAAGAGCTCTTGAACTTCACATGGAATCGGATTTTCACTTTCCTTAGGAGTTTCTTTGGCGATGAGGGCATAAACAACCATCCCCTTGCTAAGCTCGTGTTTCATCTCTTGCTCTCCAACCAATAAGACTCCCTCAAGTGGCTTGGCTAGGGTAGGAGTGGCTCGGCCACCCAAGTTTGGAGGCAAGGGCGTAAGCTTGATCCTCTTGTCTCTAAACTCGAAAGTGTAAGTGTTGTCTCTTCCCTCATGAGTCGCATTTCGATCAAATTCCCAAGGTCTCCCCAATAAAAGGTGACAAGCATCCATAGGAATCACATCACACCACACTTCATCCACATAGTCTCTTCCCATCGAAAAAGAAACCAAACATCGTTTATCAACCAAAATTTCGGCCTCCCTATTCAACCATCTCAACTTGTAAGGGTTTGGGTGTTTTTGAGTGGGTAAGGCAAGCTTATCGATGAGGGTTTTTGAAGCCACATTAACACAACTCCCTCCATCAATAATTAGGTTACAAACCCTCTTCTCAATGGTACATTTAGACCTAAAAATCTGATTTTTTTGACTTTCATCCAAGGAATGGGGTTGGGCATGCATAACCCTCCAAGTTACAAGACCAAGTTTTGACCCAACTCCTCCATTAACTCGGCTCAACTTAGACTCAATTTCCCTTCTCAATTTCTCCATAGAATCATACATAGTTCCCTCAAGAGTAGTATCACAAGAAAGAGGTATACTCATTGAGAAATCAAACACAAAAAATCTGAAAATTTCGAATACCTTGATGTACTCCCTTTGGACCGTATGAAATTAGCACAAAGGTGGGATCTTGTGCTCTTCAAACCTAAGCTTTGATTACCAATTTGGAGTGAAACTTATGGGGATAAGAATCACTCAAGGGATGAACAAAATCGAACCTTGAAAACCCTTGAAATATTTCGGCCAATGTGACTTTTTTTGTGATATATTTTTCTGAAATTTGTATGAACAAGGAAAATAAAAAGGATAGTGACTAATTCTAAGCACTTAGCTAGAGAATTAGGTTGTGATTAGCATAAGCACAAAGCCACTATACTAATCTTTCACTCACTCACACACAAAGTAATGAGAAATGAAGAACACTCAAGAAAACAACTAGGGTTTTTAATCATTAATCCAAATCTGAAAATTTGTGAGAGGAGAATGAGGGTTTATATATTACCCTCATTCTAATCTTGACCATCCATTACAACAAGATCTAAGGGCTACAATCACCCACAAAATAACAATAATACTCGGTCCAAACAAGCTCTCATGAGCTGAAAATTTTGAACAATAAACAACAAATACTTAAAGTAAAAAGCATAAAGTAATAAAGGTAGATAGTGACATGTGTTGATAGTGACTTATTGAGGAACACATGTGAGGGCTTAATATACTCATTTCTACCTGACTTGGGGGCTTCTTCCCTTGACTTTGACTTTTGTTGACTTAGTTGACTTGTGGTTGACTCTTGGACCTAAGGTTGGAAGCGGGCCCTAGGTCAATGGATCGCAAATTCTCAACTCCCGTTGCAACATGATTGATCCTACAGCGGAAGCATAAGGGATCAATTTCATGCGTTCAATTTCCGCAGGAGTCGTAGGACAATGAGATTTCTTCAATGTTATTCCTACACTCATCGGAAGAAAGCCTCTCTTGGAGTCTTTCATATTGAACCTATCAAGAATCTTATCGATATAAGTTTCTTGACTTAATGCTAGTATCCTTTTGGATCTATCTCTATAGATCCGGATACCCAAGATGCGTTGTGCCTCTCCCAAGTCCTTCATTTGGAAATGGTTTCCTAGTTCCACCTTTACCGAGTTCAGGCTTGGAATATCATTTCCAATCAATAGTATGTCATCCACATACAAAACAAGGAAGGTTACCTTGCTCCCACTAAACTTCATGTACAAACAAGGTTCCTCGGCACTTCGAGCGAATCCATGTTGTTTGATAACATGATCGAATCTGTGATTCCAACTCCTCGATGCTTGCTTAAGACCATAAATGGATCTCTTAAGCTTGCATACTTTCTTAGGGTTGGATGTATCTATAAAACCTTCAGGTTGTGTCATAAACACTTCCTCTTCTAGAATCCCATTCAAGAAGGCGGTTTTTACATCCATTTGTCATATTTCATAGTCATGAAATGCGGCAACCGCTAAGATTATCCTTATGGATCGAAGCATAGCAACCGGTGCAAAGGTTTCATCATAATGAATACCTTGGACTTGTGAAAAGCCCTTTGCCACCAATCTAGCTTTGTAAACATCTATATGTTTATCTATGCCGAGTTTGATTTTGAATATCCATTTACACTGAAGGGGTTTCACTCCTTTAGGTAAATCTACCAAGTCCCAAACTTGGTTCTCGTACATAGAATCCATTTCGGGTTTCATGGCCTCTAGCCATTGGTCGAAGTTGGGGCAACTAATAGCCGCCTTGTAGGTTGAGGGTTCGTTGCTTTCGAATAACAACAAATCACCCTCCTCCTCGATGTTCTGAGGTAGCAGTCGGAGTTGATGACTAATTCTTCCTGACCTCCTAGGGATGATAACCGTGTCAGAAGACGAGGGAACGGTTTCCTCATTTTCTGTCTCGGTTTGTGGCTCTTGAACTTCATCAAGTTCAAATTTTCTCCTACTCTGTTTTTTAGAAATAAATTCATTTTCTAGAAAAACAGCATCACGAGCCACAAACACTTTGTTCTCGTGAGGGTTGTAGAAGTAATAACCACAGGTTTCCTTAGGATAACCTACAAAAAGACATTTATCAGACCTTGGAGCGAGTTTATCGTCAGTTTTGTTCTTGACGAATGCCTCACATCCCCAAATTCTCATGAATGACAAATAGGGAACCGTTCCCGTCCATATCTCATATGGAGTCTTATTGGCCGCTTTAGTCGGACTTCGATTTAGTGAGAAAACAGCAGATAACAGTGCAAAGCCCCAAAATGAACCAGGAAGCTCAGTTTGACTCATCATAGACCGAACCATGTCAAGCAAGGTTCGGTTTCTCCTTTCTGCAACACCATTCAACTGTGGTGTGCCCGGAGGAGTCCATTGTGATATTATACCACAATTCTTAAGATGTGAATCAAACTCATTACTTAGATATTCGCCACCACAATCCGATCGTAGTGCTTTTATCCTTTTGTTTAATTGGTTCTCAACCTCATTTTGAAATTCTTTAAATTTCTCAAAAGCATCACTTTTATGCCTTATTAAATAGACATAACCATATCTACTTAAGTCATCGGTAAAAGTAATGAAGTAATGATATCCTCCTCTAGCGGTGATGTTTAATGGACCACACACATCGGTATGTATAAGTCCTAAAACCTCACTTGCTCGTGTCCCTTTACCACTAAAGGGTTGACGAGTCATCTTGCCTAAGAGGCAAAATTCGCATGTGCCATATGATTCGTAATCAAATGGTTTGAGAACCTTGGTCGCAACAAGTCTCTTTATGCGTTTGTCGTTTATGTGACCTAAACGACAATGCCAAAGGTAGGATTTGTTTGATTCATTCGTTTTGAGCCTCTTGTTCTCGACATGATAAACATCATTAACATCATTTAAAACATAAATACCTCCAATTGAAACGGCTTCACAATAAACCATTTCATTAAATGAAAAAGTACAACGGTTGTTCTTAATCACAAAGGAAAAGCCTTCCGCATCTAAAACGGAGACGGAGATAATGTTTTTCGTTAGAGTTGGTACAAAATAACAGTTATTCAAAAGCAACTCTAATCACTAGCAAGAGCGAGTACAAAAGTTCCCACGGAAATGGCCGCTACTCTAGCTCCATTGCCCATGCGGAGATCTACATCACCCTTGGCTAGAGCTCGCACGTTTCTCATCCCCTGCAAATGATTACAAAGGTGAGATCCACATCCGGTATCCAATACCCATGTAGAAATGCAAGCATGATTGATGTCTATCATATAGAGATTAGAAGGAAGAATACTTTTGGATGTCGCACATCCATCTTTCAAGTCCTTCCTTTACTTGGGACAATTGCGCTTCCAATGACCCACTTTATTGCAATACTTGCAAGTGTCATTGAGAGGTTTTCCTTTGTTGATCTTGGGCTTAGGCTTATGTGGAACACCTTCCACAATAGCCTTGCCCTTACCCTTGCCTTTGACGGATGGCGTTTTCTTAGCCACCTTCCCCTTCTTAACTCCAAGAGTCATGTTCTTCATTTTCATGGAGAGAACATCTTTCCTCTCCACCTCATTCACTTCCATATCCCTCTCGGCTTGGACCAAGAGAGCATGAAGTTCATGGTAACTCTTATCCATGTTGTTCATGTTATAGTTTACTCTAAAATGAGCAAACTTGTTAGGAAGAGAATGAAGAATTCGGTTAATCGCAAGAGCTTTCGGTATAGCACACTCTTGATGCTCAAGAGTGTCTATTTGCTCAATCATTTTGAGCACATGAGGACCAACTTTTTGGTTCCTCTCTAGCTTTGCATCGAAAAACCGTACCGCGGCTTCATAAAGCCTTATTTGCGGTGCCTTGGAGAACATGGTTGTCACTCGAGTGAATATCTCATATGCACTTTTTTGTGTGACAAAACGGAGTTTGAGAGCGGGCGCCATGGACCAAATCAAGACGTTTTTCACGTCATTGTCCACTTTCACATGCTCATCATAGGCGGCTCGTGCCGCCCCGGATCGAGATGTGGGTTCAAGTGGTGTGGATCGGTAAGGTGTTTGAGCACATTGTCGGATGTAGCGGCTACTCATTGTCGAATCCCATTCGACAAAGTTGCTACCGTCATCCTTGAGGATACACTTATCCATCACGGTTCGCAACCATGAATCTTTGCCCAAAATGGGCGCGGGAGTTGATGATGATGATGCCATTGCGATTTGAAATAAACGATTCTACAACAAATATGAGGAAATATGTAAGCATTCATTGTTCATTTATAACATTTGCTAAAACGGTTTTAAAACAAATGTCCATTTATATAATGATCTCCCACGAAATTATATAAATGATTCCAAGACTCGTTTTTGGAGTGAAACCTATGGGGCTTGATTTCACTCAAGAGAACAACAAAAATCGAACTTGTAAAACAACTCGGCCAAAGTGATGTTTTTGTGATAAATTTTCTGAATTTTTGTAAGACAAAGGAAAACATAAAAGGATAGGCTAAATCTAAGCACTAAGCAATAGATTTAGGTTTTGATTAATCAAGCACAAAGCCACTAATTAATCACTCACTAACTCAAGCACTAAGCTAAGAGAAAATGAAGGAAACTCACAAAACTCTAGGGTTTTTCATTCATTCATCAAATCTGAAAAATACATTGTATGAGTGAGGGTTTATATAATACCCTTGGTTACATCTTAACCCTACATTTCCTAAGGATCTAAGGGTCAAGAATGACCTTACAAATCAGCAAATAAAACGGTCCAAAGGGACCTTGCAAATCTGAAAAAAAACAACTAAAAGCATAAAGGTAGAAAGTGACATCTAGATCCATCTACACCTAGTGTTTAGGTAATCATCCAAGGGCCTAGAATTGCACCTTGGAGCACAAGTTGTATGATGTTATGGAGCCTCCTAATCTGATTTTATACTAACAAACAACATAAACTAAAAGTAGAAAAGGACATAAAGTAGAACAAGGACTACTAGTGACAAAGACATGTGAGCTGATTTTGATTTGTGGAATGAGCTAATGTTTTTGGTCCCCCTCTTGAGCTTACCACGTCTCATGTGACTCTTAGGCTGATTAGGAGGCTTCTAAAAGGTCCCCAAGGTGAGCTCACCCAAGGAGAATGATGTAGGTCAAGTTCATGGCTCATTACTCCAAAACAGTCCTAACCGAGTTTCTTGAGATTGTAGTAACTTTCAGGCTTCACCATTTCACCCTCACGTTGAACTAGAAGGCCCATGATATGTCATTGGAAAGGTATTTGAGTTGGCTATCCAATGCAAAAAGAATCACCCAAAAATATTGCCTAGAGCTCAAGATATGCAACTTTTAGTACGGACATGTCGAATCCTCCTTTGGACTGAGTTTTCACAATCTGACCCCTGACTTGTAGAAGTCATAACTCTCAGCTCCCTTTGAACCAGATAGCCAACCATATGTCAAATGAAAGCTCTTTGAGCTAGCTTTCATATTCAAGTGGTTTCACCTCAATTGGATTAGTAGTTTGGGAGTTATGTTAAAATCTTTACCGACATGTCAAAATGAGCTTCATTGTTGATGGCCTAGATTGTTGTTTTTCATGTGTGGGCTGATTTTGCTTTGTTCCTCCTTGTACATTTCACTTGGTTTGATCCTAATGATCACAAATTAAGCCATGGCTCGAGCCATAGGACCCAAGTTAGCCCAAGCCTCAATTCGAGCAAAAATGAGCTTAGCCATTTTTGTGCAGTTTTTCATATAAAATTAGACATCTCATGTTTCCTTTTATATAAAAACGATAAGTCAACACTTAACTAATTCTACACTAGAATGCTTGGTTGATGATTTTCTTTAAAATACATCCATTAGCCCCAAATAACTCTTATTTGGTTGAGTCCAAACCAAATTAGCATGGGACTTCCTCCCACTACTTACCCATGGTAACAAGGTTCCACGTCGCGGAGGTCCTCACGAACATGGGGTTCATAGTCGCTATATTTGGAAAGGCTTAATCTCAATTCATTTTGATAAATAATGTGGGTGATATTGTCAATTTTAGTCATTAAAAATTCTTTATAAGTGAACTAATTTAAGAATCGTGACATAAATCGACAATCGGAGTGGGATATCGTGGCATGCATGGCGATTTTGGCATGTGTGCGGAAAATAAGCAATCAAACAAGCATGAGCAAGTTAAAGATAAACCTAGTATGGCCACCTAAAAGTAATTAAAAATACAAGGAGTTACAAATTGGAAACCAACTCCTTTGGTCCCTCTTCATAAGGACTTCATCCAAACTCCTCCTTGCAAGCTTTAGAACACTTCTAAGGCTCCATGTCAATCTCCATCGCCGGTCTTCGATTTTACAAATAGTTACAAGTATGAATTACAAATGAATACATAGCAATCCTATTATACATTTGTAAATGAAATAAACTATTAAATTACAAACCGGCGATACGAGATCGCATTTAATTACAAACCACACGATATTCCCTTTCATTACAGGCAATATCGGTAAAAATATAACAAACTATGGCCATACTAGTAAAAACAAACATTCATTCAACAATAAAAATTCATCCAAATATGCATAATGAATAGCTTATAAATAAAAACATGCCAAAATCGCCCTAAACAATAATCGCATTAATTCGTTTCAAACCGATCTCATTTTTAATCGATTAATCTTATATTAATCAATAATGCTTAAAACACCTTTTAAGCTTGAACTAAAACTTCTAAACTGATTTAGAACACCCAAAATTAGTTTTCACTAATTCATGGTGCTTTTAGTTCATAAACTTGGTCATTTGTTAATTAGTTCTAGCTTTAATCATAACTATTTATGAATAAAGCTTTATAAAATCAAAATAAAATAAAATAAAATCATTTTTATTTTGACAAAAATTTGTATATTCTGGAACACTTCCAAAATATCAGAAAAGAAAAGTTTGGTCAGAAAATATTTACGAATTATTTTATATAAAATAACATACGATTTCATCGATTTTATCTCATAAAATCAAGAAAAGTCTAAAACAGTGAGGAAAAAACCCAAATTTATACGAGAGCATCCTCATAATGTATAAAAATATTGGTATAAATTTCATGCCCATAAAACAATGTTTACTATACTTTTGGACATAAAATGCATATCATACCGATTTTAAACAAAAATATGAATAAATATCCAAAACTCAAGATCTGATTCTGAAATTTTACATGCAAAATGTATAAATATGGAATATCACTGTGTAAAACTTTCGTGACCAGATTCCAAATATAACTATTTATAGTAATTATTTTAGCCAAAAACACACTTTTTGACTCGGTTTTGTATAAAAATCATTTTAATTAGCAAACAAATTTCAAAAATTACGAAATTTGACCAGTAACTTCATGAGACCAGAAAATTTGCATGCAATAAAAATCTCGTGTTAAAACCTATTTTAATACTATTTTCGGATTTTATCATATTTATTCTCAATAAATACATAAAACTCCAAAAACAACAAAATAAATTTGTAACTACAAGCCTTGGCTCTGATACCACTTGTAGGGATCTCATCCTAATCACTAATCAAATATTAGTGTAAATCAAATTACTCTAATTTGATTTAGCAAGATCTATTGTAGTACAAATTCACTTTGTTACAAGTTTAGAAATATTATACCTTTCTCAAAAGGAAATGTTGGGCACAAAACTAAAACTCCTTTCTAGTTTTGTTTCTTGAGCTTAAGTTTTAGGATGATCCTCCAAAAACCCGAGTTTCCAAAAATAGGAAACCTCCTAAAAGATGCACCCAAGAACTACTCCAAAATACTAAGTATTTTGATCTAGAAATAACTTAGTAATACTTGGTAATATGTAAAAATATTATTACTAACTCTTAGTAATAAAAGTATTATTTAGAGAGGTTTAAGTTTGAGAGATAAGTAAAACAATTGCATGAATCCTTTATCTCTCTTGGCCTTGTGTTTATATAAGCAAACAACAAAAATATGAAGTGTGTATTGCACACTAAAGGGGCCGGCCACTTGGGTGAAGAGAGGAGAGAAAGAGTTTTGCTTAGTGTAGAACAATTACATGCAATCAAATGATTATGTTCTCACATGCATTAGGAAAACAAATAGGAAAAAGACAAGAAGGAATCTTCCTCCTTTTTCTCCCATTTTGGACGGTCCATGAGGGCCATATGGGTCCATTTTGTTTTTCCAATATTTGTCCCACAAATACTTATAATTTATCACTTAATTATCTAACATAATAAAGTGTAAATTAATTAAACTCTTCCTTACTTACACATATATTAAAATGTACTTTTACTAATGTCATTAGTAGAATATACACAATTAGTGAATTAACACTTAATCACTAATTCTCATCTCCTCTAATAATTTTATCGATATAAAATTAAATCATCCGAGTTCACAACTCGATTTCTCTCTAAATTAATACATTGACAAACCGTTAGTCGAATTATCAAGTCACTAATCTAATCGTATCTCATACAATTAATTAGCTTTAATATTTGGAGTACGTTCCAATAGATGTGACTTAAAGGGATCAATTGATTACCGCCGTTCTCACGACAATAACGTCAAACTCTAGTCAGCCAACCGTTATTGATTTACGTTAATCAATTGACAATAATACAGGATTATCCCATGTATTCCTTAATTGAGATTTATTAAGTAATCGCACTATTGTGGAGGACACATACTCCAACAAGTTGGATGCGAGGATGTGACCGTGTATTACCTTGGAAGAGATGCCGCTAGTAACTAAAGCTTCTGTGTTGCAGATGTCTCGGAACAGGAATGCAAACAACGACCTTCAACGCATCGGCCGAGTCGAGGATGCAATCCTAGCTTTGACGGAGGCACGTGAGAACAACCAGTCCGTCTTTGATCGTTTTAACCGTCATCATCCACCTACGTATGATGGTAAGGCAGATCCAGTTGCGCTCGAGAGCTGGATTAGGGGGATCGAGAAGCTGTTCGTGGCTACACGTTGTCCCGAGGCACAGAAGGTGGACATTGCCACCTATTATCTTAAGATGGAGGCCGACAACTGGTGGGCCATGTCCAGAGCCACTCTACGGGCTCAAGCTGGGTTCAACTAGACCATTTTCTGCGAGGCGTTGAAGAAACGCTTCTACCCTGATGAGCTCCGCTGGCAGAAGGAGCAAGAATTCATTAATCTTGTTCAGGGCTCTATGTCAGTGCAGGAGTACACTGACAAGTTCGTGGCTTTGTCTCGTTTCGCGCCACACATCATTCCCGACGAAGCTGCTCGCATTCGTCGATACGAGCAGAACCTGTCCTTTGGTGTTAGGACCGTGCTAGCTGGGATGCCTAATACCATTTTCCAGCAAGCTTATGACCGTGCTTTGAGTGTATACGCGTCAGTCCAGGCTGAGGAGGCCGACGCTGGTGCCAGAAGTCGCTTGGAGAAGAGGCATTTGGATTCGCAGGAGCACTTTCGAGTTGAGAAGAAGGGGAGGTTCGAGCCCAGGCTGATGGGAACCCATGCTCAGGATGCTGCTAGGCCGAGTATGTTGTTCTACAAGTGCAAGAAGGCTTACCACCCAGGTAGGAATTGTGATGGGACGCCGATCACGTGTTACGTCTGCAGGGAGCCGGGGCATAAATCTAACCAGTGTCCTAAGGCGTCGGGTTCTGCTGCTGTTGCTGCTGGTTCTTCATCAGCTATTGTTCCTTCTACCGTTGCTACTAAGGCTAACCCTCCTGCTAAAAAGGGTCGTATCTTCGTCATGAGTCGAGCGGAGACCGAGCGTCATCCTCTTGTTGTCACCGGTATATATCTTGCTAACTCCGTATCTATTTCTTTGTCCTTTTTATAGCAGTACCTCTATGTCTTACATTTCTTCCTTCATTGATCGATCAAACCCAACTTGCGTCCTTTATTTCCATATATATTCTCAATACTCTTTCCACGGGAGAACACCGTTCCATGTTCGTTCCTATTCGAGGATGTCCCTACTTCCTTTGGGAATCCGTCCTAGCTCCTTTCCGTGTGTGTTTAGGTCCGACCGAGTTAGGTGTCTTTTTGGGGTATGTGAGGCTTGGTGGAGTTGACCTAGGCTAGGAGAGCTATCCTTTCATTATTGGGGTGAGTAGAGCTAGTTGTCCTTAGGATGGAAATCATAGAGGTAGACTTCTTCCCCATGTTTTGGGTGTCGCTTTGTTCTCAAGTTTCGAGGACGAAACTTCTTTTTAGGGGGTAGGATTGTAACACCCCGACTTTTTCTAATTTATTTTATTCGCTTTCTTTAATTCGTTAGTTTCCTAATCGAGTGATTTTCCATTTTTAGCTCGGGAAATAATTTCTTAAATCGTGAGCCGAGTCTTGGTTACGGGTGGAAGTGGACCCGACTACATGAGTGAGCTTAGGAGAGTCTTATAAGCATAGGTAAGCAAGGGTATAAGTGAGGATTGAAGAAAAGAAGAGAAGAAACGAGTATATGGGTAAATAGGGGGCAGAGCGAGCCGCTCCCCCCCTGGAGCGAGCAGCTCCCATAGAGCGAGCTGCTCCTCAGCACGGGTTCGAATTCTAGGGTTTTTCCGTGTTTTCTTTTGGCTCAAGACATTATAATATATCGTCCCCTCTTAACCCTAGCAACCTTATGATCAGTTTTACAACTCCATCCTCTCATTCCTCATATCCCATCCTCATTCATCCCTCATAATTCTCCCACAAAACTCTCTCAAAACTCATCAAACTCCATTGTTGATCATCCTTTCTTTCATCCCTTTTGCCCTAACCCTTTCCTAATCAATTCCCTTGGTATATAATCTCTTTTAGCTCTTTTATTTTTCTGATTTTGTATTATTTTATGTGTGTTTATGTTGTGTATTCATTGCTTGTATGATTTGGCTTGGTTATTTAAAGGAGAAGGAGATCTAGAGGAAGGAGACACCATCTTGGTAGAAGAAGAAGAGGAATAGCAAGGCTTGGACATTACTAAGTGGAGCGATTTGAAGCGGGCCTCTTTGTACCTTGTAACCACACTCACCCTAAACTCGGTTCACTCATGAACCTCACTCAAGTCTCACGTTTTGAGGGCTGTTTTTGTGGCTTAAGTTTCTGATTTTTATTTGGAAAACATAAAAACAAAAGTAATTGGATATGAATTAGACTAAGCACAAAGCCAAAGCCTAAGACTAAGGATCCAACCAAGCACTAAGCTAAGGTCTTCACCCAAGGAACTCCAAGCATTAAGCTATGGAGGTTTTCTCAAGCACTTAGCCATGAGAGAGGCTAGGGTTTTCAAAGAAAAATCTCTTTAAAACTCAACTTTTTTTATAAAACTCAAATCTAAAAAATACAAGGGGGAATGCTTGGTTTATATAGGACCAAGGCTTACATCTTGACCTTACAATACATTGTTGATCTAATGGCCATAAGGGGCCTTACATATCAGCCGAAAATAAGGGTCCTAAGGACCTTACAAAATCTGAAATAAAACAAATAAAAGCATAAAGTAAGACAAAGACACTTGACTCTATCTACACCTTGCATTTTGTTGTTCATCCAAGGGTCTTGATTTGCTCCTTGGAGAGCAAGTTTGGACGTCCATATTAAGGTCCCCCATGCTGATTTTGAGCCTCCTTACAACATACAAAAAGTGACAAAGACATAAAGTAATAAAGCAAACTATATTGAAAGGGACTTGCACTTGAATTAGTGTGTAACATGGTGATCAAGTTTTCAGCCGAGATCTTTGGCCTATGTTGGCTGATTTTTCATGAACCATTAGTCCAAGGACTATGGTTAGATCGTAGACCAAAAATCGGGACCAAACACCAAGCCGTTTCATTCCAAGTTGGCCACTTCGCTTTTATTGCCGGTATTACTCTTTCGATAAGACACTGTTTGGTGACTTGTTTTGTCACTGAGTCGATTGACTTTGTTTCTAGTGTCCCTGCTTCCCGATTTTTACTTCTACGTTGGGCTGGCTGCTCAACGGTGAATGGAAAAATTCCAATTTTTCCATCGAAAATTAATTGACCGTCATCACCATATATGGGTCTACTAACCGCACACAAAAACATTACTTTGGTCATAAAACGCTTTGATTTGCATGCTCGATAAGGTGGTTCTTCACCATCAACGAGATAATACCGTTGATTGACCCGTGTAAGGTAAAACCATTTCTCATCAATGTGTATGGTGTTTGTCATATCTTTAAACTGAATTTTGGCACTTGGTTGTTCCCCTTGGCTATCCTCGTTAACTGTTTGCTTCACCTCAATTGAGTTGAGGCAAAATTTGAGACGGTTCACTTTGTTCAAGTCCGTTAATAATGGATGTAACGGACTTGAGTGAGGCTTAAGTAAACCTTCAACAACCCATTTGTGAACCGTTCCAACTGCGACTTTGCACTTCTTTGCTATGCGTTCCATCGAGCTTCTTTCGGAAAATTTGAGCGATTCGATAAAGTTTAAATCTGGCAGCACTCGCTTTCTGTTTTTATTACCGGATCGTTTACTTTTTACATCTAAACTTCCCGCTAATTGACTCGCTTTTGCCCTTTTCCAGATTTTGGAGATCGCGGTTCGGTGTAGGCTCCACTTCGTCGCTGCCTCGTTGATTGTGCCTCGTAAAAGATGTCCGTCTTGACATTTCTCCAGCAAGAAGGTGGAGATATCCTGCCTTTCGATTTCCGACAAACACTTTTTACGACTCCCAATATTTGACGTCATGAAATGTAAACAAAATGTGTAATTCAAACTGTAAATGGACTGTTTAAATTATGGACTTTGTTTGGTTTTTTTGTTTGGGTTTTTTTTTTTTTCTTGTTATTGTTGGTGTATTTTACAGAAATTTTAGACAATTTATATAGGCTGCATCACTTGTGAAAATAGAAGATGTGTTAATAGTAGGGTGTGTTTGTTTAGGGTGTAATTATAGGCCTATAATATAGGATGTGTTTGTTTTAAGTGTGCAAAAGTTGAGATTGTTTTGGAGGGAAAATAAAATGTTTGATTGTTTGATTTGGTGCCAAATATTTTGCAGCCTCCCATGTGTACGTCATTTTCCCCATTTAATGGAGGGAGTACTTAACATGTTAACTTCTGCTTAAACAACCCACTTGCTCCTAATTTAAATGACATCAGCATTTTATTAAACAATGTGTATTGACATCATGATGCCTATGGAAATGAATGGAGGGAGTATTTGATCTAGTAAGAATTAAATCATATTATCGTATAACTGTATAGACTGCATACATGTCAAACTATAGCAAAGGAAGAACACAAGATACAATCAACGTTTCACTTTTAGTTAAGTGTCTCTAGTTTAGCTAAAGAGAAACACAAAGCAAGAATCAACAAATCATCATCCAAAGTTGTTAAAACCTTAAATGACAACCGATATCAGATTTATCTCAACTTCAAGTAATATCTTCCAATTTTCTATTGTTACAACGTAGATTTGCAGGATTACCGAGCCTCCAGTATCTGATAATCAATGTTTTTGGCACAAAACCACGTTGGACAGACACTTGTGGAGAACGTCGGCCAACAACAATCCTCATCATCCCTGTCATTAGCATAAACATAAATAATACAAGCATAAGACAGAAAACAATACACATCAAATTAAAGAGGCGATGTAAGTGTTTTTCATGAGTATCCATGTAATTTGAACATTTCAGTTAGTGTACTCCATGTCTAACATGACTCGAGTTTGAAAACAACACATGATCGTTTCCAACCCGAACACTGACGTTTTGATGATATTACATAGGAGCATAAGATAATGAAAACGACAACAAATGTAATAAAAGCACTTTGATGGGAAATAAAGCGAGAAAGAAGCTCAGGGAAGGGAAGGGAAGGGAGTGGTCGATAAAAATGAAAATGACACTAAAATTTTTATACAAGCCAACCAATCAATTTTGTTTCCCATCATATAAATGGATAAAAATATTGGTCATGCGTACATACATTCTCACGTGATAGTATGATACTAATAACAGGATAATAAAACTTCTTTCTTGTGATGCATGGAGCACTGGTAGAATAAATCAGTGAAAGTCGCATTGGTAGCACGAATAAGTGAAAGTCGCATTCTTGTCTAGATAATTGGTCAGAAAAATATTTTGACTGTATACCTGTTGTGTCATTAGAATTTCAACAGCTACATCCAAATCTCCATCAGCAGCTGCCAAGGCTACCTCCACCTGTGTCTGATAAGAACAAAATCAAAGCATGAATGCCACAACTATATAGAAAGCGGGAATGTAGAGAAATAGCATCCCAGATGAAAACAAGGTCAGGAAATCACCTTGTCAAAACCCATGGAAACTAGCTTCTGAATGTCTTCATCAGAGACCACCAAAGCCTACTTGAGAAGATAATGATTGTATTCATGAAAATAACAGCAAAGTCATTGAATTGGTTTGGACTTAAGGAAGCGAGTTCCCATAGAAATGACAAGTTAAAAATTGTCTGTCCGTCCAAAAGAGAAGGATGTAGCGAGAAAATGTCCCTTTGTTCTCCCTTTCAGTCATCAATTTGTATCAAAACAAAGGATAAAAGTTGAAAGAAAAGGATTTACCTGCTCATGCACATGGACGGTGGGCTCTATGGTGGTATTTGCAGCCGGCTGCCTGAAATTAACATAAACAGACACCAAAGGTCCAAAGTTAACTTAGCATCTGTGTGTGTGAGTCCACCCTATACAATTGAGTAGTCTGAGCCATTATATCGACCTAGATCTAACCATGTGGCCAATGAAGAGAAAAATATTTCCCTTGTAAAATTTAATACAAAACAACTTCTAATACTTTATCTTATTGAATAATTTTATACATAGACTCACCAGAATTCAACTATATAGAGACGGAGGGGGAGGGGGGTTAAGATCTCGTGCAAACTAACTCCCGCAACGAACTGTAGGAACTAACCACATACACATTCAACATTTTAACAGTCCAAGTACAGAATTGGTAGTCCACATACACAAATCGATTTGTGTTTCCAAGATCTTGTGCCCTTTTGAAGTGGAATTGCAACATCTTAACACACTGCTCTCTACCAGACAAGCTTTTGTCTACTATCCCCCACCACATACGGGGTATGAGTAACTGGTGATTCCCGATATACAATTTGATAGGGAGTATTCTAAGTAGAGGAGTGGAAATTGGTATTATACCTCCATTCGGCCAAGGATATCCATTGAGCTAATTCCTAAGGTTTCTCCCTTGTCATACACCTCAAATATGTTTCCAAGCACTTGTCCACCAGCACAAATTCACCATGAATTTTGGAGGTGGTTGATTGAACATGAGTAAGTTCACTAGCTAGTACCACAACGAACTTTAAGAACTAACCAGTTGGCTTACTGTTACTACAAAAGGGAATGTTTTACTGACTTGACAGCCAAATTTCTGAGCAGTAGAGGGTCCAACAAATACTGCTAGTGCATGAATCAATCAAAGAGTTGATGGAGCCAAATTTCCTCATGGTTTGGTAGGTGGATATCCCATTGATTGCATTGAGTGATATAAGAGGTGAAATGCCTCACACCCTAAGCATTGAACATGTTTGGTTTCCAAATCTTCCCTCAACCAAGGTTAGGTAGTTAGTACGAAGGTTACATAGTTTGCGGTACAGTTCGGTTTGATAAACGGGTTCGAGTTACTAGGTGGAGTGAACCCTGTTCGTAAAGAGTAGTTTGATAGTAAAAATAAATTCACATTCAGATGAAATTATATTTTCTTGTTCTTTGTTTTGGAAAATGAAAGCATTTGAAAAAGCAAAATATGGTTGTTGTCTAGAAGAGGCAAAAAGATATAGTCGTCACTTTATTCAATAAAAGTAGAAAAGTAAAATACATTGAGATAACGTTCGGGAATAGTCATTTCATTTATAAATCCACATTTCAAATCTAGAAAGTGAAATATAGAATTTGTAAATGACATGGGGTGGGGGTAGAATTTGAAATCACAATGTTTAAGCTTGGATTGGGGTAGACTTGGATTTTGTTCAAATCCAAATTCGAATCTTTGAACTTTGCCAAACAACTAATTTGGATCAAACCCAAATTTTCAAATCAAAACCTCATACCCAAATACACCATAAATTAGGTTTAAACTTTGTGCCTTACACTTATGGGCTGGAGTCCACGCCTGATTACATGTGAAAAACAGATTTTTGGCTCTCTTCTCCTGGACTTCCTTGTCACTTAATTCTGCTGTGGCAATTTTCAGTTGTGCATTCTCTTCACTAGTTGAGATGAATTAAGTTGTAATGATTATTAGATTTTGACTGAAATTGTGGTTGTTGGAAGGAGGGTTTAGATGTAGTATGTGGAGAAAAAGGTTTCTGGCAATGTCTATGTTATGGGTCAGCAACTCTAACTAACACAAGATGCCAGCTCATTGCTCTATTGCAATCCACGTCATCAATCCGTGTAAAGAGTTAGTTGCAAGTTTGTTGAGAAGCTTTAAGGGGGAAGAGTTGTTAAGAGGGTTAGTTAGAATTTCAGCCTATAAATACCCATTGTACAGCAGTCTGGAATTCATTCACTGATTTTGTGCTTCCTCATTACATTTTCTCAAACTCTCGTGTAACATTCAAACACATTTCAAATAAACACAATTCGAATTCCTTTCTTCCAAATTAGAGTTCCTGATGTATTTTTGATTTCTTCTCGATTAATTCCTGAAGATTCCTAATAGTCTATCAAGAAGGGGGTTTTATTTATTTTGTGAATTGATAGTAAAGAAGACTCCTGCAACCTTGCTAATTGATATGCCTCAACCAATGAACTGGCTTTGAACACTCTGACTGTACTTTGGATATCAGCATCGAAACCCTTTAGAAAACAGCTGATTGCTTGCTTCTCAGTCAAAACACATCTATTCAACATACTATCAAACTGATCATATAATGATTTTACCGAAATATTTTACCTAAGGTTCATGATTTATGTCGTAATATCATACGTTGATGAACCAAACCTTAATAACATGGCTGCCTTTAATCAGACCATGTCGGCTAATCACCAAAATCTCTAGTATTCATCGAGGGTTGGAGCCACAGTAACACCTTGCCTTCCAAATGCATGGATACCATTTAAACCCATATGTTTTCAGAGATTGAGAGTGCAATGAACACCAGTAATGAATTGAAACCCAGGAATTATAGATGATTTCATGAAGAAGAATGAAATAGAATTATTTTTGGTTGATGATTGTTAAGTAAGTTTGCACAGCTAACGAGAGAAGAATAGAGAGAAGATTTCCAAATTGTGTCAATCAGTATGAAATGATGGATGATAAGCTGTTTCTAAGCTAATAAGTGTCTGTAAGAGATTTTGTAACAGCTAGTTATAGGCTGTTGTTACAGGTGCAACATGACACAGAGATTGTAGTGCGGCAACACCAGCGTCAAACCAATGGTCACAGGTCGTCGATGACAACAAGTTTGGGTTGGGAACCGGAGACAATAAGGAGGGAGGTTCTGGGGTTCGAGGTTGGCTTGAAAATTTGGGTAGACAAATTAAATCGATCCTAGATAGAGTATAATAGTTTGTACAATTCGTATGGTAAAAATAGTTCATACACATAGCTTAAGTTTAGATTTTTTTTTTTATTCTTGCGGTTTTTCTTTGAGTCTTTGAAGGGGAAATCAGCCATTTTGAATGTCGTTCGAGCACCTTGCATGCGTTTTAAGATCATTAGCTTGTCTGATTAAGAACCTGTTCTTTCGGACTTATTTTCAAAGACATTTCGATTGATTCACTCACTTGATTCAGCTCACTTGATTGATTCGATTGATTCATTTCACCATTTCAGTTCAGTTCACATTATTATTATTATTATTATTATTATTATTTTTTTTTTTTTTTTTTTTTTTTTTTTTTTTTTTTATTGTAGTTGTTGTTGTTGTTGTTGTTATTATTATTATTGTTGTTGTTGTTATTATTGTTATTGTTATTGTTATTATCATTATTATTGTTGTTGTTAGTAGTAATAGTAGTACTACTACTACTACTACTATCACCACTACTACTACGATAACTAGTACTACTACTAGTAAAACATGTGAAAGTAGTGAAAAAAAAGGTACGTAAGAAAAAAAACTTAGTACCATTGAAATAATAATAATTGTTAATACAATTGAAAATCATAATCTTGAAAACAAAGATATCATAAACTCAAAAGATATCATCTATGTTTATTCGTTATTGACTTCCACACCATCTTGATGTGTTTCATCATCATGGTCATCATCATGGTCATTATAAATACCAATAGGATTGTAACCTTAGCTAATTGAATATATCAATTGATCTTCTCTTAAAACTAGTAGGAACTATTGAATTGGTATTTGTCAATATTTTATGGTTAAATACATATCCTCATGCTATTGTTAAATAAAAATTTGTTGGTTGCAACTTTGTTGGTTTTTTAATAATAATAATAATAATAATAATAATAATAATAATAATAATAATAATAATAATAATAATAATAATAATAATAATAATAATAATAATAATAATAATAATTTCTTTTATTATAATAAAGGTTGCGGTTAAAAAAAAAAAAAAAAAAATAAAAAAAAAAAAAAAAAAAAAATAATAATAATAATATCGTTTGATTTTTTGTTCATTTCACTTTCGTTTGATTCGATTCGATTCGATTCATTTCGATTGATTCGATTCGATTCAAATTTCATTCATTTCAAATTAGTTGATTCGAATTTCTAAAAAGTCCGAAAGAAGAGGTTCTAACTCAATGCGTAAAATTTAATCAAGAAACAGCTAATATTGAAGGGCTTGGCAGATGCAGCTACATACCTTTCACCGCTTGACGTAAATCCTGTCAAGCTAGATACACCATCGGAGGTAGAATTGTCCAAAAGCCTGGTCTGCAAGTTCAAATTTGAATCTATGCCAGGGGCTAGATCGCTTCTAGGAGGGGCAAGAGTCCTCGCCCTACCAGGAAACCGAGAATCCTCTGCTTCCTGCAAGAAGTTAAGTAGTGTCAGGCGAAGGAAGAAGAATAATGACATACACATATCATTTTAAATGATGGGTAAAGAGATATAGATGACAAATTAACAGCTAGATGTAAGTTATCTAAATTGCCAAGAAAACAAAAATAGTATTCCAGAGACATTGAAAACAATACCACACAAATATACAGCTAGATGTAAGTTATCTAAATTGCCAAGATTAAATCACAGAAGCACAGGATGCACAACTAAACCGATTGATGTACTAGACTGATTAACTAGAACATTATCATAATACAACAAAAGATTACCGCAAGTCTTTCTATAATCTATGGCCCGTTCAGAAAATCCATTATACACAAACAAAATTTAAGAGCACCTATGCTAACAGTTCCCATACATCCTCTTTTGAAGGGACACAAAACTGGAACCAATAATAGAGACATGTGGCCACACCCTATGCACAAAAGCTGATGCTGACTTTTAAAATGTTGACAGGGGACTACAAGTTATTAGGGTAACTGGAGAAAGGATGAGCAATAAATTAACTAGAAGTTAGATGGAATATGTATATTAGTGTGCATCATCATTCCTGCTCGCATATGGCATGTCTAAAGCATCTTGAGGCATTTTGGTGACAACGTTTTTGCGAGAGCCTTACTGAGAGCTCCCAAGCTGCTCTTTTTTAAACTAAACATTATACAGACTATGTAAGATCTTCAACATCAGAAAGAGATCAGAAGCAGCTCAAAGAAGAGAAGCCTGAATTGACTAAAACCTGAGGTGTCGCATTTCTCTGTGGCATCAATGAAGACAGGCGGTTCCATAAGTCAGTTAATCCAGGCCCGCTGCAAATACGATAGAATTGCAAACACTGAATACTTGGTAATAATTATCAAAATAACAAAACAAAATAGCTTGAAGGGTTTCATTGTATACGTACCTTAAGGTTGCGTTTGGGCTTGAATGGGTAGGAATATAGCTTGAAGGGTTTCCACCAGTGCATAAAATGAACTTTGGTCGCCGAACACATGCCGACTGAATGTCGCCAAGTAAATACCTCAGTTTCGACCAACAACGCAAAATAGATATATGCATTTTATAGATATTTGTCCAGTCAATACATATAGAAATGATCTTCGGTGAGTTGTCATAGGAAGGTGTCAGGTTCATAATGCAAAAGATTCATTACTCTTCGGTGAAACCCTTGAATGCGGGATGCGCACTACAATATCCAAAATTAATGCGCTTTTTATTCCACTAAAGCTTATAGAATCAATGTGGAGATTCTCCGTAAGAGTAAATTAAATGAAACTCCCTCCATATGCATATTATTATCCTACTTTAGATTTTGGGATAATTAAAGAAAGGGTTTTTCTATAAGGTAACCCTGAACTTTTTCAAATCCCACAAGGTAACCCTGCAAATTAAAAAACATCTTTGGTAACCCTGTACTTAATTAATACCTATCAGCGTGACCCTGAACTTGTATTCCGTCAATTTTTCCGTTAAATAGTTAACGGAAAGTGTTATGCTGGATTTAATTTTGTGTTTTTTCTATATGGTAACCCTGTGATTTAAAAAAAATTCTACATAATAACCTTATATTTGTACATAACATGGTCATCAAAACTTATGTGTCCACAAGTAACCCCAGAAAAGCAAAAAAGATTGTAACTTTCGTAAATTAAACCATAAAAAATACAAAATCATAATAAATAAACATAATTTAACATTTAAAAATAAGGAAAAACGCTTATCCTTACATTTGATAGATTAATGAAGACGCATTTCAGATTTTTTGGTTGATGATGATGGATGAATTTTGAGGCATAAACCCTAATTTTCTAATTGATTATGAATTGGGGAAATGGAAGAAGTTGGGGAATTAGGGTGGGTTTTGATAAACTAAATGAGTTTTATGTTTTTGAAAATAATCAGCCCACGATGCCATGTCACTAGTCAAGTCAGTCCACAAATGCCATGTCACTAGCCAAGTCAGTCCACAAATGCCATGTCACTAGCCACCATGGCCACTTAACGTCTAATTTTTTTATCTATCAAATGTAAGGATAAGCGTTTTTCCTTATTTTTAAATGTTAAATTATGTTTATTTATTACTATGATTTTGTGTTTTTTATGGTTTAATTTACGAAAGTTACAATCTTTTTTGTTTTTCTGGGGTTACTTGCGGACCCATAAGTTTTGATGACCACGTTATGTACAAATATAAGGTTATTATGTAGAATTTTTTTAAATCACAGGGTTACCATATAGATAAAATACAAAATTAAATCCAACATAACACTTTCCGTTAACTATTTAACGGAAAAATTGACGGAATACAAGTTCAGGGTCACGCTGATAGGTATTAATTAAGTACAGGGTTACCAAAGATGTTTTTTAATTTGCAGGGTTACCTTGTGGAATTTGAAAAAGTTCAGGGTTACCTTATAGAAAAACCCATAAAGAAATGTTGATGGGAGATATTATTGAAAATCCTTTGCTAATCATTAACAGAAATAGAAAGTGTACACTTAATTTGGGAAAATCAAGAATAAAACGAGGACTATAAGATTGGGATGAATGGCGTATAATACTTGCAAGTTTATAGGGATATACTTACAAGCCATGATGCGTTCTCAATGCCAGAAAAGAAGTTGGTTCCAGGAATAAAAAAGTTGAGTAAACCATAGGTATCTGTTGACAAAAGGGATATGTTGCTATGTAAAGGTGCTAACTTGGGTAACCTCTAACATCACTGAATCTTAACGAATAAGAAAGAAAAGTGCACTCCAGAACTTACAAGCAAACCCAGATAGAATGCCACATAGATGCCCAAGAAATGAGACATTAGTCATTAGAAGTTGAAAAACCACTAGCAAGATCCAGGGGTACCTGAAAATTATATGTAAACATACACATTGACATTTTCAAACAACAACTCCCTATGCTTGGATAAATTCTTCTCAGATGAGGAGACAAGCAGTCAAATTACCATATAGTCGGCACGTTGAAAAGTCCAAACACACTGCAACAAAAGGATTAAAACAATTTACCACATTATCTATCGTTGGCACAACGATTAAATTATCGAACACAAAAAAGGAAATTAAAGAAAGTAGATTGACTCTTCATACGCACCTCCTCGATTGTACACCGCTCAAGCTTGTCTCCATAACAATCATAGAGAAGAGAACTCCTGAGAAGCCGATGGAACACGAAATCATAAGACCTGGATAAGGATAGATAGGATTGTGTGCTACCAATAGTGCAATAAGGACATGGAGGATTGCATTGCTCAATGCCAATAACAGAACAGTGTACAAAAGTCGTACAGATCCCATTATTCTCTCCAGCTCAGAACCAAGAGGAACCAAAGCTAACATGTTGAAGAAGACGTGTAGGAATGATCCATGAAATAGGACAGAGGTATATATTCTGTAAACTGAGAGAGATTAACAAAGCAAAAATGAAGAACATCAGGAAGAAATGAAGTACTATATAATTCCAACCAATTTATGAATTTTCATTAACTGATCCCTCTGACAATGAGTTTGGCAGGATATAGAAAAACATACTCCCTCCATCCCAAAATAATTGTCCCCTTTCTATTTTGGGTGGATTTAAGGAGTGGTAATGAAAATGATTTTTTTTTTTTTTTAAATCCTTTGTTAAAACCTACTATAAATAGAAAGGGGACAATTAATTTGGGAAAAATTTTGGTGCAAAGGGGACAATTATTTTGGGATGGAGGGAATATTTAACAACTCATGAAATTAAGCAAAAACATAAACCGATGAATATTGGCGGCCAAATAAGCTATTATTAAACATAAGATAAATAATTCTGACTTAACTAATCATTTAATACAAATGTAGCCTTATATTCATTACCGTATGGTTAATTTACTTAGAGGACTGAGTTTTGGGGTAAAAACATCAAAGCGGATAACAAATCAACCTAAGGAAATGCTATCATTAATCAAACAAGGAACATTGGCGGCCAAATAAGTTATTATCAATTACATTTACATAAGATATATAACTCTGACTTAACTAATCAGTTAATATAAATGTAGCCTTATATTCATTACTGAATATGGTGAATTTACTTAGAGGACTGAGTATTTGAGAAAAAACATCAAAAGCAGAAAACAAATTGACCTAATTAAATGCTATCGTTAATCACAAAACATATGAAAGATAATTGGGAATTAGCTAATCAGTAGCTGTGGTTGTTCTATTAGCACATGACCTAGTAGAAAAGAGGGCATATTCGAATCGACAGTAGGATGAAGGGCGAGTATTTGGTGAATTACCTCCAATGAAACCCTATGCCATAATATGTTCAAGGCCTCCAATAACATTAACAATAGAACAATGGTCAAACAACTAATTCCAAGAACACAGCTATAAACAGTAATTATCATTGTTTTACATGCTATATGTTCGAAAGTGTACCTTGAAACTGTGATATAACTGCTGAAGGTAAGAAGCATATCTCCATGAATGAATCATAGCCAACAAAAAGGCAAACCAAGTAAATGGCAGAACAAACAGCAACCACGGCAGATGTGACAAATGGTATACTCTCCCACCATTGATTCAACCGAGTGGATATGCTAACCTTCATAACAAAAATAACATTATTAAGAGATTATTAGACATTAGTGAACAATATAACTTGACTTAACTAAATATTGACTACTGAATCTTGCAAGCAGCAGGTCAGAGTGACAGCTACAACAGCATCGTGACAGAGCAATTTATGTTACACGGAGTGCATAATACGAAGAAAAAGAAGTTTCACCCCTTATTTTGCCTTAGAAACAGAAAAGATGACATAATAAAGCATAGACAACAAGACATCCAGCAAAACAAAAAACCAGCTGGAAGAGCACTAGCTCAAACATGCAGATCTTACCACGTTCCAGGTTACATCTCACATAACTGACCTTCTATAGAGCAACAACTTTCAGCATAAGAGAAAATATGAAGGTGATACACACCAAAATATGAGCGGAGGGAAGTTTAGTAATTTGTCTTTTATTTCCTCTTCTCCAAGGCATTATAGCCTATAAATACTCATTATTAAGCTTGTAATTAGGCAACCATGAATTGATTGAATGAAATCCATTTCCACCATTATCTTCTTCCCCTCATTGTCTATTTTAAATTGTTTTTAGCTTTAATCCTAGGTGATTTCACAGATTATAGTTTCTTTAACTTATCGATCATTTCGATCGATCAGTCAAAACCGATCGTATCAGAAGGTAAGAAAGATTTACACCGCACTTCAAGTAAAACTCAAGAAGTATCATCATTGTAATCATAAATATTCCCATTATTTGTACTATGCTTTTCATGTAAAACCCGTGGTAGCAGAGAACTATGAAACCGGGTACAATGAACAAAGAAGTATCCTCCCCAACGAATCGTGTAAAGCTATAGAATGAAAGGTGTTCCTCCACCCCCATTCATGCGTCATTCTCAATTTCATAAATTACTACTCCGTATGTCATCAAACCAATAAACTTCTTTCCAGCAGCAAAGAACACCAAAACGGATCAAAATATTCACATAACCTCATCGGTTCCGCAAAACCCGTAATCAATTTACAATAATCAACTTAAATAAGCAGATTAATTGTAACAGAAGATCAAAACTAAATGCATTGATGAAGATTACCTCAGATACAATGTTGGGTCTCATTATTGTGGCAGGGAGAAGAATTACGGGGTAGTCAACTTGAGGTCTTACAGTGATACTGCTAATTGGGGATGTATGGTCTCTAGAATCATCCACAGTATCAATTCATCAATTGTTCTCGAATATTGAGTTTCAAAGTTTACCTTTGATTGGAAGTTGTTGCAACGATTCTTGTGGTCTTGCTGACTAAGGGACAGTTCTCTTTGCTTTATTTTTCGTGAATTTATTTGAAGTTTTATTAGACCAGGTTTATTGGTAGGTCTAACACAAGGTCTACAAAGTAGGTTAAACATTAAAATATTACTCCCTCCTATCCATCCATTTGTTTGCACTTTCCATTTTCGGAATATTCATTCATTTGTTTGCATTTCCTTATTTGGAAAACATTTAACCTTTCAAATGCTACTTTATCTTCACTTTTTTCTCATTTTACACTACCATGTGCATATTTCTTAAAAACCGTGCAAAAAGTGATGCAAAGAAATGGATGGATAGGAGGGAGTATTTTTTTACTTTGAACCTATTTTTTTAACCTACCTTAAACTTAAAATTTGATAGGTAGGTTAGCTAACCTACCTTAACCTACCTTCTCTCCTACTTTTAAAAAGGACCCATAAATTTTATTTAGTTCATTTTATTTACAAGTTAATAATTTATCAACTAGATAGTAAATTTCAAATGGAAAAAGGTATGAATATTTCATCCAAATTTAATTAATTTTAATTAAAACCCGATTAAAATTTTTAAAACTAGCGACAAATATCGATTAAAAAAACATTACGAATACACTCGAATAGATAAATTAAAGTTACTCATCTAATACACAAATTATCGAATTAAAATGGTACAATGACTAAAACGATACAATTAAAAATGCCAAACTTAGACTCAAGTACTACCTCCAAATTTCTGCGTTATATGCTCAATCAAATCATTTTTCAGACTCATATGAATTTCCCTGTTGCGAACTTCTGATCGATTTTGCATGTACGTCGTTAGGCTTGAAAATTCATTTGAGAACAGGAAAGAATCATGACCATCTTCCATAGACCCATTGCCTTCGCTAAATTCAGCTGGGTCACAATAATTACGATATGTGTCTCGTTCATCCTCAACTATCATATTGTGTATGATAATACAAGCCATTAAAATTTTACCAATTAATTGTCGATCCCAAATAAGGCACGGACGTTTGATAAATGCAAATCGAGCTTGTAAAACTCCAAAAGCCCGTTCAACATCTTTTCTAACTAACTCTTGATGTTGCGCAAATAGTTTATGCTTTCGAAGTTGCGGAGCGGAAATTGATTTCACGAATGTAGCCCATGAAGGATATATACCATCAGTAAGATAATACCCCATATCATAAGTATGTCCATTGACAACGAAATTTACCTCAGGTGCTCGACCTTCTAAAATATCATCAAAAATGGGTGATCTTTGAAGAACATTTATATCGTTGCATGAACCTGGTGTTCCAAAAAATACATGCCAAATCCATAAATCTTGGGATGCAACAGCTTCCAAAATAATTGTGCATTTTTTATTTCTTCCAGCGTATTGTCCCGCCCATGCAGTTGGACAATTTTTCCATTCCCAGTGCATACAATCAATGCTACCCAACATCCCTGGAAAACCTCGACGTTCTCCAATATAAAGTAATCTTGCTAAGTCTTGTTCATTGGGTTTACGCAAATATTGAGAACCAAAATTTGAGATCACACCTTCAGCAAAGTGTATGAGAGATTGCCTTACAACCGCACTACTCATGCGCATATACTCATCAATTGCATCAGCAGATGTTCCGTAAGCCAAAACTCTTAGATTTTCTAATCGAGTCGCTGTAGGTACCGGGATCAGACATGGAACCACTCGACGTCTTGCTAAGGGCGTAAAGTTAAAAAGATTAAGTACAAAAACCTTTAAAAACTGTTTTGGAGCCGCCACTAAATTATGAGGGAAATTTAGAACCCGCCTCCGTGTCCTCATGCTCAAAGACACGTCTTAGAGTTCAAGGCACGTCGACACCCATCCATCTAAGGCTATTGTGAAACCAGATTCGGATTCGGGTGAGGGTACTTTTCTAAAGCATAAATCAAAATAGTGTTTTTATGAAAGATCTTTTGGAAAAGCCTATCAAAAGATAGTCTCTACTAGACTTGAGAACAATGCAACGGATGATACATGAGCCTAAGTAATTCGCTACGTACAAGTGCGATATGAATGTAAAAAGAATGCAAAAGAGATTGTTTAAAACCCTCAGTTAAGCACGCTTAACTTGTTAAAGAAAACAGTTCAGTTTAATGACGAATTCATTTTAAGTGATTTAGATGCAATAAGAGGATTCGCTAAAATGCATGCAATAAAATAAACATTCAATTAACCATTGGTTTATTTTAGAGAGGTCAGTTGTTTATGCGACTTTGGAAAGGTGTTACGAATAGGGTGTGTATTCGAGGTGCATGGCCGCCTTATGAAAAGCAGACTTGCGTACCAAAGTCGGGGTGAGCCTAATGTAGGCCCTTGCTAGTCTAAGAAGTAAAGAAAGACCTTAATCCTTATTAGGATTAAGTATTACCTGTCTCGAGTTAGGAAACCGGCAGCGCTTCGCTTCAAAGGAGAGAATTCAACACTAGGAAAATGAAGAATTCTAAGGATGTTTATGCGTGAGGCTTTGAGAGAGTTTTTGTGAATTGTATTCTGAAATTGTGTGTTCAATCGAATGAATGAAGGGTCGTATTTATAATGAAGAGCTCTCAAGAATTAGGAAAGCCAGGGGATAAAACCGGACCTATGAATCGCAAGAACCCTTGCGAATGCTTGGGGCAATCGCAAGGACTCTTGCGGCTGCCTGCCCTAATCGCAAGGACCCTTGCGATTGGTAGGGCGGGCATTATCCTTTATTCCGTATATTTCCAAATCATATTTTTAGGATATACGGGATAATCTTACTTGAGCTCTAAGATACGTCGTTGTGGCTGTGTTTTAGGGTTTGACTTGTGTTACCCTGGACCTTGGGAAGCGGGCCAGGCATGGGTTTGGGCTCGGTTCTGGGCCCGAGCCCTGAAAATGTAAAAGGGGTGTATTTTGTAGTATTTTGTGAAATAGGACATTCCGTAAGGCTATCCTAGGTGTTTGCCAGTCCTAAAAGATGGTTTTAGCGACCGGGCCTTAATTGAAGGATTTGGGTGAATCGAATTGAATCCTGTTAATGTAAAAGAATCAATTAGACTATGTGTTTGAAAAGGGGTGCGCGCATGCCGATTAGGACCTAAACTTGAGACAAGCTAGACTCTAGACCTAAGGACACTAAGAGTGATGACCCATAAAGAAACCTCATTTGCATTTAAAAACATTTAACTCGAATTCGTCATAGTTAGAACCATTTAAGTCAACATAAAGACATGCAATAAAAGTCCATTGTTACATCACTGGGTTTTTGGCGGGAGGTACAGATTTGGGTATCTACAGTCGCCTCGTAGACTTCGAAAACCTTTGACCATCTTATTATTTGACTTTGATTTCTACCATGCACTGCATCGGTACTAACTTGACAAACCGCCGACATTAAAGCTTCATCCTCTTTCTCGCACCATGCATTGCTCTCAGATTTTCGAGCTCTCGACTTTTTTTTTGTTAGTAATTGTAGAAGGAGATGGTTGATTTGGATTAATTTGAGAATTAGATAAATTTAAGTTATTGGAGAAATTCGAGAATTGAGTACCTAGGAGACTTGGTCGATTTTGAAAACTTAATAACAAATTTGGAGTAAATATTGGATTATTAGGGAAGTTTTCAAATTGAGAATTTTGAAATTCTTGAGAATTTGGATAATTTTGTGCATTTTGACTAGGCGAAATTGCAAATAACTACCTTTTAAAAGCACTTTTTTTCAAATAACTACCTTTTATAATTTTTTTTTTCAAATCACTACCTTAAAACGTATTTTTGTTTTCAAATCAATACCAGTTCCCCGGAAAACGTCATATTTTATCAAATTCCGACCACTTTGAAAATTTTTGTTGCCTTTTATTTGAAACACCCATGTCAAATACCCATTCTACCCTTCTACCTTTTTCTAACCTTTCTTCCTCTATTTAACTTAACCTCTTCATTTCATCCTCTTTACCTAAAATTTCTTCCATTGTTTTTAATTTTTTCTCTCATATTATTCAATCAAACAATGATTCTTTCACTTTTCAGCACTTTCCATCCTTATTTTTTTGAGTTAAATGAGATTTCCGGGGAACTGGTATTGATCTGAAAACAAAAATACGTTTTAAGGTAGTGATTTGAAATTTTTTTTATAAAAGGTAGTTATTTGAAAAAAAATGGTTTTAAAAGATAGTTATTTGCAATTTCGCCTTTTGACTATTATTATTGTTGTTGTTGTTGTTGTTGTTATTGTTATTATCATTAGTATTATTTTGTAAGTTTAGTTCTGAAGAATTATTAAGTTCTCCGGATTTTAGCAAATTTAAAAAACCTCTATCCATAATATTTTAAGGAATAATGAAATAAAAATATAAGAAAATATAAAATTGTATCAAAATATGTTAATATTGGACTCTATTTATAGAGAATGAGAAAATATTAATACTAATTAAATTTATTGTTAAATATATTACTTAATAAATTAATTTTTAAAATTGAAATATTTTCTACCGTTGTAAAAAAAGGTAACAATAAAACCCCCAATGTCAAATTGTATTTTCGGATTGTCTCACACAAAGTCACAATGAATTGCAAAGCATTAAATGCTTTAGTCTTGCGTGTCACTTCCCAGCACATCCCTTCTGTTTTTTTTTTTTTTATTTTAAAAGTTGTTGTCCATTCAAATGATGACATGTGGACTAGGTTTCAATATTTTTGCAAAGGTCCAATTTGAACCTAGTTTGGAGGAGGTTTACATTTTTATTTTAATTTTCCTTTTTTTAATTCAATTTTTTTCTAAACCTACTTTGTAGACCTTGTGTTAGACCTACCAATAAACATGGTCTTAAGTTTTTGAGATATTCTACCCGTATCTCTCAGTTTTTTTTTACATTTCTACACTTTTTTAAACATACATGATACTCCTAACGGTTGTCATTATCCGCAAGTATACCCCGAACTTTGTTTTATGTCAATTAAACTCAGTTTTAGGCGTTACGTGATGACTTGGATGCGTAATCAAGCTTGTCATTAACTATCTCATGATATAAAGACTCTATTAAGCTCAATATCAATCTACAACCTAATATTTATTGATATAAATGGGTTAAAAAATTTGCCAATTTTTTTTTTGTTTTCCCACAAAATTATCAAGTCTAAGATAAATATTGAGCATAATAGAGTCCTTTTTGTCATAGGAAAATAAAAATCAAACTTCGTTACGCGACCAAGTAATCATTTAACGCTTAAAACTGAGTTTAATTGTCTGAAAATAAAGCCCGGGGGTACACTTACGGATAATGACAAAAATTAGGGGTACCATGTATGTTTTAAAAAATGTATAGATACCATGTAGAAAGTCAAAAAATTGAGGGGTACCATATAAAATATCCCTAAGTTTTTTGGATTTTTTTTTTAGTGTTTTTTGTGAGATAGTAACTTTTATTTAGGGTCGTTTGTGAGATGGTACTTTTTATTTTATTTTATGTTTTCTGGTACCTTTTATTTGTTATTTTTGTTAAAAGGTACCAAATGACGGAATCCGGTGACTAAAGTCAACATTCCGATGGTTGACCATTATTTTCTTTGCTTATATTTGTTAAACCATACCTTTAATTTGTTTATTTTTGTTAACATAATTTCTTTTGCTTATAATTTGTCAAATATTCCTCCATCAATTCTATATTTTTCAAAAACACAAAACAAAACACCATTAAACTAACCTAAATGGAGTAATTTCATGTTCATATTCTCTTCTTCAATTTTACCAATTTTCCATTACTCCGTAATTTTTTTTTTTTTAAACTTCAATTTTGAGGCTTCCATTTTCACTTCTTTTTCTTCAATTTAACCAAAATTTTTACTACATTTTTAAACTTTTCCTCATCATTCTTATTTGATATCTTTTCAAAGTTTTCTCTTAGTTGACAACTTCACTTTTGAGTCATTCAATTTCAATCAACAAGTTGAGTTTTTTGTTACGCCGTCTTTACATTCATCAACCCAATTAACAAAAAAAAACCCACACTTGGGCATTTTTCGAATCATAGTTGAAGAATTTAAAAGTTACAATCTTTTCCCCTATATTTTGTGAGGTCTGAAAATTCAAGTTGCAAAAGTTAAGTCACATTTGTGTTTTTTTTCCCATGTAAGATGTATTCAATGACGAAAACATATTTTAAAATTTGTAGGAAAATGTTAAAGTAGTAGAAAATTTGTGAGAAAATGTTTGAATTTAAGTTTTAGAGAAAAAATATGTATTTTGGGAAGAGTAAATTTGGAGAGAAATTTTTTAGGTAGATTATGTTTTGGAGGGGAAATAGAATAATGTACTATTTAACAAATATAGTTAAATTTTATCCACTCTTACTAGCTAAATAAGTGATCTTGTCGGAAAGTTTGTCTTCCATCCCCGGAATTCATAGTTTGGTACCTTTTAACAAAAATAACAAATAAAATGTACCTTAAAATAAAAAATAAAATAAAAGGTGCTATCTCACAAATGACCCCAAATAAAAGATACTATCTGACAAAAAACCTTTTTTTTTTTATATATAATTATGTGAAGTTGTTGAAATTTTTCTAAGTTGTCTTGATTGTTTTTTTATTATATTGATTGATCTTTTTGTTAAATAATAGGCTTATTTGTCAATAACTACCTCATATATATAAATTTTTACAACTTACTATCTTTTATAATTTTTTTTTTAATTATTACCTTTTATGAACCTTTTTTTTTTTTTTTACAAATTGATACTTGTTTACATCGCCGACCAAATTAATTGAGTCTTTACTGCGAAATTTCACATTTCCCTTTAATATCTATCATTTTATCGCAAAATATCCCCAAAATACCCTTGTAAAATTTATGTAGCTCACGTTTTTTGATATTTTTTCCTACAATTTTACCTTCATTTTCACCTTCACCTTCTTATTTTTCATCTACATTTTCCTTTATACTTACTGATTTATGTATTTACTCTATCCCCACATTCCAAAAATTATGAAAAAAATAATTTTTTTCAAAATTTTCATCCATTATACATTCAAATGGTAACACTTTGTAAAAAAAACAAAATCTCATAAAAGATAGTTATTTAAAAAAAAAAAAAAAGGTATAAAAGGTAGTAAATAGTAAAAAAGTGTTTTTTATAAGGTAGTTAATAACAATTTTTCCTAAATAATATTAACTTTTTAGAAAATTTCATTAATTATAATATTTTGGAAAATAAAATAATAATAAAAATAATAATAATAATAATAATAATAATAATAATAATAATAATAATAATAATAATAATAATAATAATAATAATAATAATAATAATAATAATAATAACAATAATGTAATATAATAATAATATAATATTAATACATTAAAAATAAAATATACGGAGTAGTATTAGTAATAAAAATAAAATAGTTATTAATAAAATATTATAATATTTTATTACTATATTATTATTAAATTAATTTTAATAAATTAAAATAATAAAAATAATATAATAATAATAATAATAGTAATAATAATAATAATAATAATAATAATATTATTATTATTATTATTATTACTACGTTATTTTATTATAATATTAATGTACTTATACTATAGTAACGAAAATTTGTTATTAATTTATTATTACTATTTATAAAAGATTATTATTATTATAATGATAATAATAATAATAATTTAAAGAACATTAATTGTAATTATAATATTTCTCGTAAATAATAATAATAATAATAATAATAATAATAATAATAATAATAATAAGGTTTTAGCAAAGAAAATGAAAGTAAAAGTGAAAAGTCACGGTGGCGGAAACACCGTATAATCTGAATCGTCACGCACTAGCAAACCAAATAAACCAAAATAATCAAAGTAGGCCTTGAGACCTAAACAATCGGGAGTAAATACCCGTACAAACCAAAACTCCAAAAAATATAAGTCTAACAAAACCGATTAAAGTCTAACGAATCCAACCTAATCAATAAGGCTAGCTACGGGGTCAATCCTCGCAAGGCTTCTCACACTTCAAACCCGTCCCCGCGCATACCTGCTGCAAAACATGCAACAGCCACAGTCAGTGGGGATTAACTAGGTGCTCTTGAGTCATATTTCAACATGACAAACATAACCAACAACTCAACATGTACCTTACCTGACCTATGGCCTATGATCAGAGTATAAACAATAACATGGTACAACATACATTACACAAACTCAAACATTCATCAACAAAGTGATATTTAACCATCATCAAACGCAAGAGAAAACACGGAGTACTGGGTGCTACAAAACGCGCCGGGACCTACAAAAGTCTCAACCCTATGGCGGCACTACAAAATGCCTTATACAATTGTCTAAGCTTGGCCAAACCCACCGCTACAAAACAGTGTCAACATACAAACCGCTACAAAACGGCAATTCAATAACCATAGTCTTAGAGTTGCTACAAAACATGTAACACCCCGTGTTTTTTATCACAAAATATTATGAAAGAATTTAATTCCTTAAATTAAATTCATCCTTTTTACTTATAATAAAAATGCGACTGAAATTTTTTCGTTAAACATGTAACACTTCATGTCAAGTTAAGCCTTTTATAATTGCGCAAGTCTTTAATTAAACAATCTCGCTCAATATTTTTCTAACACAATACGCTACAACTTTTCTCGCACCTGAATTAAAACTATTTTGATATACTTCAAATTTGAACTTTATTTTTACATTTTCAAACTTGATAAATAAAATGAAGCATCTACGACAAATTTCACAACGACAAATTTCGGCGCGCAAAACGAGGTCAATTTGACCCAAGGTGGCCGAGCCACATTTGTTGACCAAGTCAACGAATCTTCTTTCTTTTTGACTTATACAAACTCAACACTTAACATCATACTTTATCCATCATCACCACTTGCTTTAATTAATTAATAACAAGACTTTTACAACCTAAAATGCATACTACAAACCTATGCAATACTACTACACTTATACGTGCAACACACCCACAAACACCTATCATACTCTAGTCTCCTTTTCTCTTACACATCATACACTACATACTAAGTTGTCAAAGACTAAGTGTCAAAGACACTTACCATCACTTACTCCATCATCATGCTAGCTTAATTTAGGTTAATAAATTAATACAACTTGATCTACACTTTGCATTCACACATTATATGACTTACAATTACAATACAAAAACAAAACACAAACTACAATTACTACTACTATCATACGGTCCATGCACACACAAACACCAAACATATTTTAGTCTCCTCCTAGCTCCATGTGATGTTCTTACTTTTTCTCCTACTACTTTAGTCAAGCCACCCTAATGTTTTTACTACATTGTCAAGTCCTTGCCACCCTATATTATTACATCACACTTAGCTCCTTTGTATTTAAATGATAATACAACTAAACCCTTATACATTCACACAACTAAACTACTTGATAAACAAAACACAAACAACTACTACTACTACTACTACTTCCTACGGTTTACACCCAAACAACACAACACCTTTCATTTTTTTTTTCTAAGTCTTCAAACTTCTTTGCTCTCTAATAAACTCATACTCAAAATACTCTTGTAAGCCATCTTCATCTTCAAGCTCAAGATCCTCCATGATCTTCATCTTCTTCCTCTAGCTTTTCTTCTTTAAACTTTCATTTTTTTTGTTTATAAATTCACTAGAATACTTAAATAAATTCCCCACCATTTATATTTAGTACTCATTTACTCTTTTTACATACAAATAAATATGAACCTAAATTTAAGTCAAAAAAAGAATTAAATCATCACCTAAACAATTAAAATGATACTACACTTTAAATTCTAGTTTAGATAGTTTAGTCTTTAAAAATATTTACTAACTTTCTTATTGTTCTTTTATGTACTAATCTACTAAAAAAGAGGAGCAAGGTGGGAACATCGACTTGAGCCAATTCGATCATATCGTCGACCCCGACAATTGATAGGAGCATTTCCATTTAACCTAACCTACTCAAGGTGCCCCCGCACACTAGGTTTTAATTTTGTAAAATCGCATGCTATAAATGTTATGTGTTATATTTATTGTGTATGACCACCTAGCATCATATGTTAAATTAGGAGACAAAAATCGAAAAATAAAATTGTGTGCTCACCTAAGAAACCACACGGCATTCCCCATTTATTTTGCTTAATTTTTCGTTTTTAATTTTTGTAAATGATATGCTTAAAAGACTTATATAAATGAGTACTAAAAATATGATTTATATGTTGGAGTTCTTTTCTTTACATTTTATTTCATGATGATTTGTGTGTTCTTTAAATGTTTTGATTTTATATGTTAATGTTTTATTATGATTTTTCACTTATGTTAAACACATATATAATATAAAGGAAATAAGATATGGAATTGGAAGTATAAAAATCAAAAATAAAAATTGTAAGTATAGTATACAAGGCCACGGTTTTTCTATTATTTTGGACCAATTTTTAGTTTTAATTTTTGAAAATAATAGGTTATGTTAGTTTAGGTTAATTAGACTTGTCACCAAAATTTGGGAAATTTATAAGTCAATATGAAAATTTGAGTTAAAGATGTTCATTATAAAAGCTTAAGTGTTCTTAGTTTTTAAACTAGTTTGATTCAAAAGTTTTATAAAGTTAAAGTTAAATGTTGTTTAAATCCATTAGTGAATAAACACAATACTAAATATATAAGTTAAATAAGCTAAATCATTAAAATATAAAAGTTAGAAATTTAAAGTGAGTAAAAACACTATTCATAAATGAAATAAAATATTTAGTGAAATTACATTTTAGTTTAAATCACTTTAGTATAATTTAAGTAATCATAATATAAAAACTTTAAGTCAAAAACCGATAAATTAGAAAATAAAAATAAAACACCTAAACTAGTTAAGTGCCACGGTTTAGGGTTAAATTTTGGACCTAAAATGAATTTGTCACTTTTTATTTTTATCACTTAAGTAATTAAATTAGTTAAAGTAATGAATTATTAATAAAAACATAAAAAGAAATAAATAGCTAAACCAAATAAAGGGCCACGGTTTTATCACTTAAAATGGGTCAATTTTAATCAAAATGAATTTATCACCAAGTCACTAAAGTTAACTAGTTGTTAGAAATGAATTTTTGTGTAAACCGTGTTGGTTAGAAATGAAATACGTTAAACCATTAAAGGAATGTTTAACCATTATAAAAATGAACTAAATCGTGTGTTACTACCTATGCTTAAATTCGGATGTGGACATACGGACTATTTAAAATGAACTACGACAACCTCACTAAAAATGGAAACCGTTAAATTATTAGTTAAGTATATGGCTAAATAAAACCGAGTCTTACTTTTGAAATATTGTTTAAAATCACTAAGTACAAAATACACTTAACAACTTTGAAACTAGAATCCTACACTTAGGAAATAAACTTGGTTTTGTACCTAAAATAAAATATCTTAAAGTATAAAAATACTAAGTATAAAGATATAATAAAAAAAGAAAAAGAAGAAATACTAAGTATAGAAATACTTACACTTAATAAAAATACGAATAAAATACGAATAAAATACGAAGTATAAAAATACGCATACGTATAAAAATACGTACAAGTACGAAATACTAAAATACAAATACGTATAAAAATACGATGAATAAGATGAATAGTAAAATAATGAATAGTGAAAATAATTAAAACTTACGAACGGACTCAAATAAAATATTTAAGTTTTCTATTTGTTTACATTTTACTGAATAACTATTTAGAACTAAATTTTCATTATACAAGTTCGCCGATAATAATTATTATGATTTATCACCTGAGTAATATACGAATGAGAAAATGATGAAGAATGTAAGTGTGAAATACTCGGGTGTCTGCGATGTTAAACGCTATAGGGTCAGGGTTGGTAAGGTAGCCGCATATGGGGACACTATCACGCTTATTAGGTGCTAGTGGTAATTTAATGGCTCTCCTAGTCGTTATTTAACGTGATTTTCGCCCTGGGTATCGATTCGTTCACGGGCCCATATGAGGTAACGGAAAATAACCATTCCCATCCGGGGAATCTGTCGTAGTGTAATAGTCGTACCAATAGGGTAGTGTATGCATACAAAAGACAAGGGACTGATCCTCCTTATTACCTGCTTGATATCTTTAGCAATTAAAGTCCGTTGATGTGACCGGCATGCTATCGCGCGGACGCTTATTAGGTCTGCATGTTTCCATCCTTACTGGTTTGTTGGCTTATGGTCGTGTTTCATCTTAGATTATCCATGTTGTGTTGGATGTTAGGTAGCTGTATCTTATGCTACTTAGTGTTTGACCTGATGTACGAGTCTGAGTAACTAGTGCACTTTGATAGACTATGAGAGTACACGAGTCGCTCTGTAGTCAAGACTCGCGAGTTATGTTGCTATATGAATATAATTGAAAAGGGTCGACTACCCCGAATATGAATGAAATGATGATGATTTACCTATATGATTGTGAGTTGAGATAATTTGATGATTAAATTGTTGTGTTACAAGAATTGATATGATCTGATAATTTAATTTTCCATGTTAAATGAACTGTTTTATGTTATGTTTATGAACTGCATTATTGTATGTATATATGTGTTGTTTAGAATGTGCGGGGCTGAAAAAGCTAATTTTGAGAACAGTCCCAGGTACCCGAGACTTGATTGTTGATCTACACAAGAGGATTGAAGGCCTTATTTTATATTTTGAGAGAATGTAATCAATTAAACTCTGTTTTATCTATGACTCTTATTATGTATAATGAGTTGTAATACGATGACAGCTGGTTTTGTAATAAATAGACTTAATTAATATTCCGCCTTAGTTTAATTAAAGTCACGAAAAACCAGGTTGTTACAAAACAGTTGAGAACCCAAAGGGACCCGCCCTACAAAAGACGTAGTACCCAGAAGGCGGTATCCGTCCTACAATAGACGTTGTAACTCCTCACGCACGTGTCCAACTGTCCATGTACGCACACTCATCTCAAGCATGCAATCAAGCGAATACAGCATGATCAATTCCAATTCAACATCACAACATCCTCTTTTACTCAACAATGTTACAACCAATTCCTTTTAAACCAAACGCAACGTGAATCATAGTCGACAACGCAATAACAAGCTTAATACAGAGTATTTTACAATAAAACCCATACACAATCGTAGCAAAGCCATTACCCAACTCAAGTAATCATTTTTAAGCAACAATACAACATTATAAACATAACCCAAGTGAACATATAAACTAGCACATGCTTCTAGACCCATATGTATGAGGCGGACTCCAAATTCATCCATATTCAATCACAAGATAACAACACAAGCCAAAGCTCATAACTTTACACACATACAAACATGTACAACAACCTAAACCAACTCTAGGGCCTCATACTAGTCAAAATATGGCTAGGGCTACACCCAGTTACCTTTCAAAGCGAAATAATCGTCCAGCCTTCCTCTTCCTCAATGTAGATGTTATCCTCCTCGGTTAGTTCGTCCTCGCCTTTGAGTATAAATACATACAATCACGTTGTAACACCCCGTGTTAATTTAATACAATAATTAGCCATTGAATCTTCTTTTCAAGTCTTAAATCTCATCTTATTCTTTTAACCTTCCAAAATCGCATTTTAGCAAAAACTTTCGTTTTGAAACATTTATCGACTTCCTCAACTTTTGAAAATTTTCTTGAATAGTAAATTAAATATTTTAGTCTTAGAATTATAAAGTAGAGATATTTCGAAAATACGTCAAAAGCGCACACCTTAACTTTTACTGTCTTTCTTACCCGATTTATTTCATAACACGTTTTTCGAAAATAAAACATTTTAAAACATCGAGGGGACAAAACTCTTAACCAAATAGTAATGTGGACTTTGGTGGCCAAATGTGATGATTATGTTTTAATTACATTTAAATTAAACTTTAATTAAAGTAAAACCTAAACCTTATCACCTAAACTTTCTAACTTATCTTATAAGTTTTCAAAGAGTAAAAATCAACATCATTTTCTTCTCTAAATGCCGTGAGCTCCCTCCCCATTTCCTCTCTTTATTTTCTTCCATTTTCTCTTCAAAAACCTCCTAAATAAAACTTATAATATTCCTTAATAATTCTCTAAGTGTTCTAGATATATTAGTGGGTTATTGAAGCTTATTATTGTACGGGTTTTAATTAAAGGTGAAGACGGGTTTGTGGGTGAGCTTGATCTTGATAATATTTTTGATCCGGATAACCAATAATCAAACCGATCCAGGTGACTAGCTATTCTCTTATATTAGTCTCCACTACAACTAATTTGATTATTATTATATTTTATAAGTATGATTTTGTGATGAAAATATGTTAAACATCATTTATGTGCACTTGTTGTTTATATGAAGTATAATAAAATGATAATAAATAATATTGAAAATAGATATGTTGTAGTAATATGAAAGTATGTTTAGTTTAATTATTTTTGGGTACTTTAAATTATTGTTCATATTGTTTTTATGCTTATATGAGTTTTTATTATGTTGTAATCATATAAAAAAATTATGTTAAATATTAACTATGAGTTTAAAGTGAAGAAAAATCGAAAATAGAATTTATGTAAATAATACATAACTCACGGCTATTTCCCTTATTTTAGGTAAATTTTTATTTTTAATTTTTGTAAATAATATGTTATGTTAAGTTGTGTTAAAATGATTGTTATTATGTTATAAAAATTAATTTAGGAAATTAAATTATAAATAGTTAAATGTGCAAATGTGTTCTTGATGAATATTTGTGTTCTTGAGTTTGCTCATGTGTTCTTCATTTTTATGCACATTTTGTTTCATAATGTTTTTATGTTTGTTGTTAATTATTGTTTTAATTCACTAGTAAGTAATTATAATACTAAATATATAATTTAAACAATCTAAATCTTTAGGAAATTAAGGTTAGAAATTTAAAGTGTATGAAAACACTATTCATAATTATAATAAAACTTTTATTGAAAATTTACAACTTAGTTTAAATCACTTTAGTATAATTAGAATAATTAGAATATAAAAACTTTAAGCTAAAAACCGATAAAAATCGAAAAACGAAAATTAGAACACTACCTTAAAACCACACGGCATTTATGTAACAACCCGGTTTTTCGTGACTTTAATTAAACTAAGGCGGAAAATTAATTAAGTCTATATATTACAAAACCAGCTGTTAATCGTAATAAAACTCTAAATACATAGTACGAGTTTAGGATAACAGAGTATAAGTTTGATTACATCTCTCCAAAATACAAAATAAGGCCTTCAATCCCCTGATATAAATCGTCAATGTAGCCTCGGGGTACCTACGGGAAAATGCCGTTCAAACTCGATTATGCCCCGCACACGCTAAGCCATATAAAACCCATAGCGGTAAACACATAACAATAACATATGCGCATGTAATTAAATCAGCGCAATTAAACATACAATAATACAATTCATAAAACATAACATATCATAAATCATATAACATAACAATTGAATCATCAAATTATCTCCATTCATAATCATGTAGGCAAATCATTATCATTTCATTCATGTTCGGGGTAGTCGACCCTTTTCAATTATATTCACATAGTAACATAACTCGCGAGTCTTGACTACAGAGCGGCTTGTGTACTCTCATAGATAATTATCAAAGTGCACTAGCTGCTCAGACTCGTACATCAGATCAAACACTAAGTAGCGTACGTGATAACTACCTAATATCCAATACAACATGGATAATCTATCATACGTTGTCCTATGAACCACAACAAGTCAGGATGGAAGCATGCAAAACCCTACAAAAGCAAGGCCTGCGCAAAAGCTGCCGGGTACATCAACGGACTTTAATGCTAAGGATACCACTAGGTAAGAAGGACGATTCAATCCCTTATCTGATGTGTGCACACACTTTCACTTAGAAACGACACAGTCCTCGCTATTCGAGAGAGTATGCTTTTCCTAACCAAAACGATTAATACCTAATGACAAGGTCCCCGGATGGGATGGTCATCTTCCGTTACCTCGTATGGACCGCAAAACGCAACATTTATGCCCATTCAAGGGATGTATACGCCTGCTTGCCTAAAGACTATGAGAGTCATTAGAACGCCTCAGTCAGCACTGAGAGTGAAAGAGTCCCCATACGCGGCTACCTTTCTAACGATGGCACAATAGATTCGCAACATGACAGACACCCGAGTATTTAACAAGTACTTTCTTTATCATTTTCTCGTTCCTTTATTTCTCCAGTGACAGTTCATAATAATCAATAACGTCGAACTTGTATAATGAAAATTTTAGTTCTAGCAATTCTTCAGATAAGCAATAACAAATAGAAAACTTAAATAATTTATTTTGAGTCCGTTCGTAACTTTTTAATATTTTCACTATTCATTATTTTACAATTCATTATTTTCTTTTAAATATTAATTCTCGTTACTTAGTTTACTTTTAAAATGATTTATTTCGAATAACTTAAATAGGTTCAAGTAATTAATTTATTTCATTCAAGTGTAAGTATTTTATTTGATTAAGTTAAATGATTTAGTTTCGTTTAAATTTCAACTTAAGTATGTTTACCATTAGTGATATAAATATTCCAAGTTTCATTTAATATAATAATTATTTGATATTTTCATAGTTAATAAAAATAATGAAGGTGTTTAGTTACATAATATTCATAACATTTATTTTAACTTCAGAAATATTATTTAAATGAGATTTGTCAAGTTTTAGATTTTTGATAAAATATAATTAACTGACATTTAGTTAAATTTCTTTTAGGGGGTTTAATTTCTTAATAAAGCTTTACATTATTATTTTTACTTAGTTATTCGATTTAAGTGGAAAGATAATTTGATCGTAGAATCTTATTTAAGCTGTTGATAACTTAGAATTCTTTGTACATTATTTTTATGGAATAACCATTAGTGTCTTTTTATAATGTCTTACTTTTTATATGGTTATTATTATTTGTTTTATACGACTTACATTGATTTAGTGAGTCGTCGACTTTAAGACAATTCCTAATTTTAAAGATACTATTTAAATTTGTAAGCTTTGCTTTAAGTAAATCTTTTCATATAAAATGTTATACTTACTAAGTTATTTATAAGATTCGTTAATCTTTTAATCCTTACATTTTTATACTTAGCAAAATTTCTTGACACATTATTTGTGTCCTAATTTATATTTGTGACGTTAGTTCTTAAATTCCTTTTACTGACTTCACTTAACTTCATTTTATTTACAATAATTTTGTTAGTGATATTAATTTTTAACTCTATTGAATAATATCTTACTTAGGTTTATTTTAAATTTCAAGTTCTTTAATTCCTTTTGATACTTTAACCAAATACTTATTTAGTATATTTTAAGTTCATTTTAAACTTTAGTGTTTTAAATAAGGTAATTATTATATTAAATTAGATATATGAGTTTTTATACGACTGATTATATTAGATATGTCATTCGAGTAACTTTGATGTATATTAGAAATGAACTTTACTTTTAAATTGATTTAATCCTAATTTAAACTTGATTCTCTTTTATTTAACTCTTTATTTTTAGTTGTATTTTAATTTGAACCATTAAGTGACTACAACTATTTTTACGACTATAAATATTTTTATATTTATTTAGTTTATTTACTTAAGCTTTGTTAATAATATTTTTAGTCTTATTTTATACTTGTGATTACTTATATTTAATATTTTCAATAATTTACACATAACATATAATTTCAACATGATAAAATTTCATATAAAATCAACAATAATTTAACAACACATTTTTCACCTAAAACATATTATCATAAAATAATACAAATATCATATTTCACAATTTAATTCAACATCATATAATAATTCAAATTAACACACAATCAAAATTCACAAAATCACATAAATCATTTATATAACACATGAACACAAAAATTATATATTCTAAATACGTAAATTAAACTACAACAATTCTATTTACAATATTATTAGTTATTATCATTTTATTATACATCACATAAACATTTATAGCATGCGATTTACAAAATTAAACTAGTGTGCGGGGACACCTTATGTTAGCTCGGTACGAATTTCCTTAGCTCGTCTGGATCCACGATATTGTCGACCCACGAGACCCAAAACTAACCCGTTTCCTCTTAGACCCAATAAGTAGTGAAGTCGATTGAGGACAACAACGATTTACATTGACGTTGTCAGCAACACCCACAAAAAGAGGAGGATTAAATGAGACTCGTAAATAAATCATTTACGAAAACGAATGAGGACAAAATTCAACAGAAATAAAAAGGATGTCAAGTGGTAAAAGTTGTTCTGTCAGACAACACAAATAGGAACGAAGAGGGCTTACCCGTGAAAGAGGCGAGGCAAAATAGAGAGGGTTTCAGATGACGGTAGCAGCACCGAGAAGGCCAAGTAAACCGAGGACAAACGCTCAAGTTTTCGTATCCGATTTCGTCCCCGACAAACGAACAGGACACGTAGAGGAGAGAGCAAACATGAAATAAAATCAGTGAAATCAATCGACAATATATTTACGGATAAAAATGGTTTAATCAATGACACTTACCGACGATAAGAATTCGACGGCGAGCATAGGAAGGCCACGGTGAGCAGGGGCCCAGGTGATTCACGGTGGACACCGTGGTGGTGGTGTACGGTGGGCCGAAAACAGGGGAGAAAAAGGAGGGAGTTTCGAGGAAGAGCACGGCCATGGTGGCCGTCGGTGTAGTTGACATCGGTTCCGGCGACGGCGGTGAAGCTCCAGGCGTGGTGGTTACAAAGGATCGAGGTCTGAGTCTCATGACGAAAAAATAAAATAAAACAGAGGATAAGTAGGGGACTACGGTGGGAGAGATAGAGTGAGAGGCGGCAGAGCACGACGGCGGTGGTGATGGCCAAGGAAGGAGGTGGCCTGAGGTGGTGTGGCCTCCGGTGGTGGCGTACGGTGGCAAGGGAAAAGAGGGCAGAGGTGGCGGCGAGAGCAGAGGAGAGAGAGAGGCAGGAGAGAACGGCGGTGGTGTCTCCGGTGGAAGTGACGGTGGCCATGGTGGCTCACGGTGGCTGCCATGGTGTTTGTTGTTATTGTTGATTTGTTAATGTTGTTGTTGTATGTCGTTATTGTTGTTGTTGCTGGTTAGTTATTATTATTATTATTATCATTATTGTTGTTGTTTTATTTTTTTTTAATGGAGGATGTAGGGAGAGAAGAAGAAGAAGAAGAAGTGGAGTGAAACTAGATGGGCTAAGTTTCACTCAAAGGATGAACTAAAATCGAACTTGACAACCCTTGAATAACTCGGCCAAAGTGTTGGTTTTTGTGTGATAATTTTCTGAATTTTGTGAAAACAAAAGAAACATAAAGGATAGTAACTAAATCTACACACAAAGTAATAGATTTAGGTTTTGATTAGTTTAAGCACAAAGCCACTAAACTAATCTTTCACAAATCTCAAACACAAAGTAATGAGAGAAATGAGAGCACTCAAGTTTTAAACACTAGGGTTTTTCATTCAACAAAATCTGAAAATACAATGAGGATATGCTTGGTTTAAATAGACCAAGGCTTTACATCTTGACCCTTCAATCTAAAGAGGATCTAAGGGCTCAAAGTAGCCTTTGAAAACAACCAAAAAAAACGGCTGAAATGCCTCTACAAAATGCTGAAATTTGAAGATAAACAAACAAAAATATAAAGCATAAAGCATAAAAGGTGGATAGTGACATGTGTGAAAGGGACACATTGAGGAAAAACATGTGAAGCTTCCTTGATCATTTTTTTCGGTTGACTTGTAGCTCTTCCCTTGACTTTTGCTCTTTGAAAATTTAACTGACTTGTGGTTCGAACCCACTTGGGTGCACTCGAGCGACCACATTCAAAAATAGCACAATCGTCGACTTTCGGTTGCTCTCCGTCTTGACTTTCCTTGACCTCTTGGACCCACCAAGCTTGACCAAGATATTATTATGCAATTCACTCAAAAATAAGCTTGGGTGGACCTTAGGATCGTGACCTAGCCCATGGTTCGAGCCCAAGGACCTAAACCGTGATTTGGACAAAAACCGCCTTTGCTAGCCTTGACCATTTTTGGTCCAATCTCCTCTCCTTGAAAAGGATTTGTCCTCAAATCCTCGGTCTCTCTTCCTCTTGCTCGGTTTGAACTTTGATCGTTGTTGAGATTGATCGATACCCCTTTTGCTTCTTGACAAGAATTGGACTTCATGATTGTGGGTGCCCAAGAACACCATAGACCTAGAGATTGATTGAGAGAATAATTTTCCCTTGCTTGGCTCGTGCAAATGACCCTACTCTCTTCTCTTACCATGGTCTCCTTGAACCTACATTCACTTTCTAGCTCATCCTCAAGCTCTTCATACCCAAACTCAATTGAAACTCGCTTAGGATCACCATGACGCCACCCCTTGCTACGGTCATTCTTTTCCATGATCCTCCATTTCACGGTTCTTCTTGGCCTTTCCATGCCATCATTCCTTGCACTCCCATTCGACTCATCCTTGTATTTCATTGAGTGTCCCGACTTTCGCTTTGAGCTCATTGAGCTCCTCTCCTTGACTTCCCCTTATTGCTCTAGGGTTGTCTTTGATCATTTGGAGGGCTACACTCTCGATCATGAAGGTACTTGTGGAATTAGATGGCATGAGGAGTGTGATTAAGTCGGTTATGGTCTTGAGGGCCGTGTTCTCCTCCCACAAGTCGATCTTTGGGCTTTCACTGAGCCATCTTCTTTCTTGAGCTTAGATGAAGATTGTAGAAGATCATCACTTAGCTCTTTTTGTTCAAGCTTAGTTCCCCCTTTGAATCCCCATTTCATGAATCCACTTGAGTAGACTTGAGTAGGATGATCACATAGTAGCTCCTTGTTGTTATTATTCACTTTGAATTTCCATTTTAGAAATTCCCTTGACTCTTTGCTTGTATCAACATTCTCATACCACATGATTACCTTTCTCTTGACATTAGCCAAACACATCTCATGATCATACTCGTCCGATGCTTGGCATTGTATCCCATGCTTTCCTCTTGATTGTTAGGATCATCTTTAGCAAAGTGAATGGTCAATTTCTCACCAACATGCATCCCTTCACTTATTTCGGCCTCTTCACTCAATATCACATCTTTGTAAGGCTCAAACATGGAAGGTGGGGTGGAATACTTCAAGGTAGAAGGTAGGAGGGTTGGTATGCCCTCTTGTACCATATCCCACGGCTTTACCATCCCCATTTCAGCTTGCACTTGTTTCATTTCGGGTCCCCCATCAACCTTCATGTTTTCGTGTGATTCAACCAAGGAGGGTGGGTTAGGGTTCTTCAAAATTGGAGGTAAGGGTGTAAGCTTGATATTCTTGGCTCCAATCTTAAAGTTATAAGTATTGTCCCTCCCATTATGATTAGCATTTCTTTCCAACTTCCAAGGTCTCCCCAAGAGGAGATGACAAGCATCCATGGGAATCACATCACACAAAACCTCATCCATGTAATCCCCACCAATGGAGAAAGAAACCAAACATTGTCTAACCACACTTACACTCATCTCGGCTCCATTGTTTAGCCACTTCATCTTGTAAGGGTTAGGGTGTTCTTGTGTAGGCAAGGCTAATTTTTCAATGAGGGTGCTTGAGGCCACATTAGAACAACTCTCCCCATCAACAATCAAATTACAAACCCTTCCCATAATGGTACACCTAGACCTAAAGATTTCGACTTGGTGATTCTCTTCTAGGGTTAGGGTTAGGGTTTGGGCAAGCATGCCCGACCACATCACACGGCCATGGTTAGGGGGTGGGTCTCCTCCTACCCGAGCCATTCTAGCCTCTAACTCCCTTTGACCCCTCAAAGTCACAAGATCAAGGCTAGGGTTAGGTTTAAGTCTACCCTCATTCGACTCATTTTGATTTCAAGCTCTCTTCTAGCTTCCTCCATAGAATCATACATGGTTTCATCAAGAGTAGTACCACAAGAAACATCAAAAGGAAGAAACACACCCATTGATATAACCAAGAACAAAAATCTGAAAATTTTTGAGTAAAGCAAGGACCTTTGAGTGTGAAAATCAAAACCAACACTAACACAAGTGTAGATCCTCCACCATTTTTGTGAAAATTTGTGAGAAGTTTTGTGGAAACAAGAAAATAAAAGAGACAAACGAAAAAATAAAGGATGAAAAACAAAGATCAACTCGGCAAAACACAATAAACCTAAAAATAAAGATAAAAAAATCGAAAATCAAGAACAAACCAAAAATTTCTGTATCTCCTTTGGACCGTTTGTTTTCTAACACAAGGGTGGATCTTGTGCTTCAAACCCAACCAAAGCTTTGATACCAATTTGGAGTGAAACTAGATGGGCTAAGTTTCACTCAAAGGATGAACTAAAATCGAACTTGACAACCCTTGAATAACTCGGCCAAAGTGTTGGTTTTTGTTGATATTTTTCAAATTTTGGGAAAACCAAAAGAAACTAAAGGGATAGTAACTAAATCTCCACACAAAGTAATAGATTTAGGTTTTGATTAGTTTAAGCACAAAGCCACTAAACTAATCTTTCACAAATCTCAAACACAAAGTAATGAGAGAAATGAGAGCACTCAAGTTTTAAACACTAGGGTTTTTCATTCAACAAAATCTGAAAATACAATGAGGATATGCTTGGTTTAAATGTACTGCGCTTTACATCTTGACCCTTCAATCTAAAGAGGATCTAAGGGCTCAAAGTAGCCTTTGAAAACAACCAAAAAAAGCGGTGAAATGCCTCTACAAAATGCTGAAATTTGAAGATAAACAAACAAAAATATAAAGCATAAAGATAAAAGGTGGATAGTGGCACGTGAAAGGGACACATTGAGGAAAAACATGTGAAGCTTCCTTGATCATTTTTTTCGGCTGACTTGTAGCTCTTCCCTTGACTTTTGCTCTTTGAAAATTTAATTGACTTGTGGTTCGAACCCACTTGGGTGCACTCGAGCGACCACATTCAAAAATAGCACAATCGTCGACTTTCGGTTGCTCTCCGTCTTGACTTTCCTTGACCTCTTTGACCCACCAAGCTTGACCAAGATATTATTATGCAATTCACTCAAAAATAAGCTTGGGTGGACCTTAGGATCGTGACCTAGCCCATGGTTCGAGCCCAAGGACCTAAACCGTGATTTGGACAAAAACCGCCTTTGCTAGCCTTGACCATTTTTGGTCCAAGAAGGAGGCAGTAGAACAACCCAAAAAAAAAAATATAAGGGAGTTAGGTTTTGAGAGTGAAGTAGGTTAAAATAAAATATCCCAAAATCAAGGGTGTGTAGTAGTGTGTACCGACATACCAAGGCCACATGGGATATTTTTGGGTCTGTTTCATTTTGTTTGCTCTGTTTCATTTACTCTTATTTATAAACTTTTATATTTTATAAAATATACTATACTTTAAATTATTTGTTTTAAATTTTAGTTTCATCATTAGTATTATGATCTCACCGATTTTCAAACGGCCTGCTTATTTGAAAGAATATTTTTATAAAGACTAAATTTTATGAACGTGAGGATTTTTAAAATGTAGCGCAAATTTATAAAGTCTAATAATGGTCACAAAAGTAACGTTTTAATTCGACAAGTATTTTATAAATAAAAATATAATATAGGTTAATATAAAATCAAGAAAGTTTAATTAGAAATGTATTGGAGAAAGTTTATTTAATCGAAATTTTTCAGCCGCGTTTTTAAAGTAATTGAGTAAAAGTGAAATTATATAAATTTTAATTTAAGAATTTTGTTAAAATAATTAATTAGTATTAATAAAAACACGGGGTGTTACAATCCTACCCCCTTAAGAAAAGTTTCGTCCCCGAAACTTGAATGGGATGAATAACTGCTCGAGAGTAAAAAGCAGTTGGAGAAAACATCAAGGTTTTTGGAATTGAAATAGTAATATTGCTCTTGATTGGGTATGAATTTTCTACAAATGAAATATTGATGAATTTAATAATTTTAAAATATGAATAATTCTTTTTCAAATTAATATCTAAATGTTGCTGCATTGTCATTTTCAAAATCTGCGTGAAAGACGTTTTCAAAAAGGTAGGGCCTAGAAGTTTTGTACGGAATTAAATTAAATAAAATAATAAGCATTTTAAGAATTAAATCAATTTATTTAAATTTTGAAAATAAGTATTACCCATAAAATAAATTGAAATAAGGAATTTTAAGATATAATTAGGATTGTGAATCAAATCAAATTATTGTCCTACCCCCTTAAGAAGTTTTAAACGTATATACATAACATTATTATTGCTACTTTTAATGATCACGTATATATGAAGCCTTTGGAAAAAAAACGGCATTTAGGGAAAATAGGTAAAAATCGTAGTGATCATAAGAAAAATATGAGCTTTAATGAAATTAAGGGAATTCAGGTTATCGTTGAATGATAAATAAAATTTTAGAGAATTATGGATAACCTCGTTGATATAGCTCATTTTCTTAAAATTATTATTATAATGTTATTAGGTGAAACAGAAACGTTATAAATCGTATTTAGGATAAGATTCGAAATTTATAATAAGGGGTTATAGAAAGCGAAAGGAAATGACCTGTGTATATATATATATACTTCGAAGAGATATAATTGTAACAAACAGGAAAAGTTCAAAAGGTATTTAAAATTTAAAGAAAAGGAGATCGAAACGGAGAAGTTTTTAAAAGTATCCAAAATTAAGAAATAAGGAATTTATGAAGGGAATTGAAAATACGAAAAACCAATTTAAGGATTAATACGTAGAAAACTATAAGTTTTAAACGGATTTAAATTTACAAGAAGGGAATATTAAATTTTTGAAGCTGAAAAATAATAAAATTCAAAAGGGTATGAAATAATGAATAAGCAATTTAAAACAAACAAATATCAAAGACATTTCAAACTACGAAATAAAAATCTTGCGAAACAAAGGAATAATTTTCGAAGAGGTTTTAAATGCAGAATACGAAAGTACATTTTCGAAGGTAGTTAGGAATTTAACATGAGACAGTAAGGCTAAGATTTTTAAAACTCATCAAGTTAAAAATATTTAAATTTAAAGGATGATTTTGATATGGTTGTAGAAATCTTCAACGTCCTGGAAGTTGTCTCAAATAGCATGTTCCTTGATACGTCTCTCTGCATGTGCTTCAGGTCTTGTCTTTAAGTCTTGTATTTGCGAGAAATGAAAAGGGATAAAAATCTTTTCATTATAGGAGTATAAGTTAGGAAAGTTTTATTTCAAAAGAAGAAAATAATTAAAATAGATCGATTAAAATTTTCTTTTTGAACAAGTTAGGAAGAGATGAATATGGATTTTTAGGAAAGTTATAGAGGTCTTCAAAGCAATGGATTTCTCCAAGGTCCAGAGCGTCTCTTCAGATCGTTCGACTCTTGATGCGTTTATTTCCATGTACTTGAGTTCTTGTCGTCTTGTCTTCACTTTATACGTCTCGATTTTTGGTAACGTTAGTATAAGAGACTTGTTAGTCAAAAAGATCAGTCATAGAGCACTTAGCAAGTAAAAGAATTATAATATGACAAGATTCTATCGCTCATCTAATTAGTCTTTTATTCTTAGGTCGATCCTTAAGATTCTACCCTTTCTCACAATTTAAAGTGATCTAAGTTGTTATTTTAGTGATCTAGAGATTTCTAATTTATTATTTGATCCTATAAGTCTATGCTAGACATATATATCAATATGTATGTCTGGCCCAGGTGTCGTCTCGCTAGATGAGATAACTTTAAGTTATTCACGGTCGCAAGACAGCTCTGATACCAATCAGAATAACCCTGCTTTCGTGACTTTAATTAAACTAAGGCGGAAAATTAATTAAGTCTATATATTACAAAACCAGCTGTTAATCGTAATAAAACTCTAAATACATAGTACGAGTTTAGGATAACAGAGTATAAGTTTGATTACATCTCTCCAAAATACAAAATAAGGCCTTGATCCTCGATATAAATCGTCAATGTAGCCTCGGGGTACCTACGGGAAAATGCCGTTCAAACTCGATTATGCCCCGCACACGCTAAGCCATATAAAACCCATAGCGGTAAACACATAACAATAACATATGCGCATGTAATTAAATCAGCGCAATTAAACATACAATAATACAATTCATAAAACATAACATATCATAAATCATATAACATAACAATTGAATCATCAAATTATCTCTATTCATAATCATGTAGGCAAATCATTATCATTTCATTCATGTTCGGGGTAGTCGACCCTTTTAAATTATATTCACATAGTAACATAACTCGCGAGTCTTGACGACAGAGCGGCTTGTGTACTCTCATAGATAATTATCAAAGTGCACTAGCTGCTCAGACTCGTACATCAGATCAAACACTAAGTAGCGTACGTGATAACTTCCTAATATCCAATACAATATGGATAATCTATCATACGTTGTCCTATGAACCACAACAAGTCAGGATGGAAGCATGCAAAACCCTACAAAAGCAAGGCCTGCGCAAAAGCTGCCGGGTACATCAACGGACTTTAATGCTAAGGATACCACTAGGTAAGAAGGACGATTCAATCCCTTATCTGATGTGTGCACACACTTTCACTTAGAAACGACACAGTCCTCGCTATTCGAGAGAGTATGCTTTTCCTAACCAAAACGATTAATACCTAATGACAAGGTCCCCGGATGGGATGGTCATCTTCCGTTACCTCGTATGGACCGCAAAACGCAACATTTATGCCCATTCAAGGGATGTATACGCCTGCTTGCCTAAAGACTATGAGAGTCATTAGGACGCCTCAGTCAGCACTGAGAGTGAAAGAGTCCCCATACGCGGCTACCTTTCTAACGATGGCACAATAGATTCGCAACATGACAGACACCCGAGTATTTAACAAGTACTTTCTTTATCATTTTCTCGTTCCTTTATTTCTCCAGTGACAGTTCATAATAATCAATAACGTCGAACTTGTATAATGAAAATTTTAGTTCTAGCAATTCTTCAGATAAGCAATAACAAATAGAAAACTTAAATAATTTATTTTGAGTCCGTTCGTAACTTTTTAATATTTTCACTATTCATTATTTTACAATTCATTATTTTCTTTTAAATATTAATTCTCGTTACTTAGTTTACTTTTAAAATGATTTATTTCGAATAACTTAAATAGGTTCAAGTAATTAATTTATTTCATTCAAGTGTAAGTATTTTATTTGATTAAGTTAAATGATTTAGTTTCGTTTAAATTTCAACTTAAGTATGTTTACCATTAGTGATATAAATATTCCAAGTTTCATTTAATATAATAATTATTTGATATTTTCATAGTTAATAAAAATAATGAAGGTGTTTAGTTACATAATATTCATAACATTTATTTTAACTTCAGAAATATTACTTAAATGAGATTTGTCAAGTTTTAGATTTTTGATAAAATATAATTAACTGACATTTAGTTAAATTTCTTTTAGGGGGTTTAATTTCTTAATAAAGCTTTACATTATTATTTTTACTTAGTTATTCGATTTAAGTGGAAAGATAATTTGATCGTAGAATCTTATTTAAGCTTTTTATAACTTAGAATTCTTTGTACATTATTTTTATGGAATAACCATTAGTGTCTTTTTATAATGTCTTACTTTTTATATGGTTATTATTATTTGTTTTATACGACTTACATTGATTTAGTGAGTCGTCGACTTTAAGACAATTCCTAATTTTAAAGATACTATTTAAATTTGTAAGCTTTGCTTTAAGTAAATCTTTTCATATAAAATGTTATACTTACTAAGTTATTTATATGATTCGATAATCTTTTTAATCCTTACATTTTTATACTTAGCAAAATTTCTTGACACATTATTTGTGTCCTAATTTATATTTGTGACGTTAGTTCTTAAATTCCTTTTTACGCGACTTTCTAACTTCATTTTATTTTCAAAAATCTTGTTAGTGATATTAATTTTTAACTCTATTCAATAATAGCTTACTTAGGTTTATTTTAAATTTCAAGTTCTTTAATTCCTTTTGATATTTTAACCAAATACTTATTTAGTATATTTTAAGTTCATTTTAAACTTTAGTGTTTTAAATAAGGTAATTATTATATTAAATTAGATATATGAGTTTTTATACGACTGTTTATATTAGATATTTAATACGAGTAACTTTTATGTATATTAAAAATGAACTTTACTTTTAAATTGATTTAATCCTAATTTAAACTTGATTCTCTTTTTATTTAACTCTTTATTTTTAGTTGTATTTTAATTTGAACCATTAAGTGACTACAACTATTTTTACGACTATAAATATTTTTATATTTATTTAGTTTATTTACTTAAGCCGGTTAATAATATTTTTAGTCTTATTTTATACTTGTGATTACTTATATTTAATATTTTCAATAATTTACACATAACATATAATTTCAACATGATAAAATTTCATATAAAATCAACAATAATTTAACAACACATTTTTCACCTAAAACATATTATCACAAAATAATACAAATATCATATTTCACAATTTAATTCAACATCATATAATAATTCAAATTAACACACAATCAAAATTCACAAAATCACATAAATCATTTATATAACACATGAACACAAAAATTATATATTCTAAATACGTAAATTAAACTACAACAATTCTATTTACAATATTATTAGTTATTATCATTTTATTATACATCACATAAACATTTATAGCATGCGATTTACAAAATTAAACTAGTGTGCGGGGACACCTTATGTTAGCTCGGTACGAATTTCCTTAGCTCGTCTGGATCCACGATATTGTCGACCCACGAGACCCAAAACTAACCCGTTTCCTCTTAGACCCAATAAGTAGTGAAGTCGATTGAGAACAACAACGACGACATTGACGTTGTCAGCAACACCCACAAAAAGAGGAGGATTAAATGAGACTCGTAAATAAATCATTTACGAAAACGAATGACGACAAAATTCAACAGAAATAAAAAGGATGTCAAGTGGTAAAAGTTGTTCTGTCAGACAACACAAATAGGAACGAAGAGGGCTTACCCGTGAAAGAGGCGAGGCAAAATAGAGAGGGTTTCAGATGACGGTAGAAGAAGACCGAGAAGGCCAAGTAAACCGAGGACAAACGCTCAAGTTTTCGTATCCGATTTCGTCCCCGACAAACGAACAGGACACGTAGAGGAGAGAGCAAACATGAAATAAAATCAGTGAAATCAATCGACAATATATTTACGGATAAAAATGGTTTAATCAATGACACTTACCGACGATAAGAATTCGACGGCGAGCATAGGAAGGCCACGGTGAGCAGGGGCCCAGGTGATTCACGGTGGACACCGTGGTGGTGGTGTACGGTGGGCCGAAAACAGGGGAGAAAAAGGAGGGAGTTTCGAGGAAGAGCACGGCCATGGTGGCCGTCGGTGTAGTTGACATCGGTTCCGGCGACGGCGGTGAAGCTCCAGGCGTGGTGGTTACAGTGGACTGAGGTCGGAGCTCCGGCGACGAAAAAATAAAATAAAACAGAGGATAAGTAGGGGACTACGGTGGGAGAGATAGAGTGAGAGGCGGCAGAGCACGACGGCGGTGGTGATGGCCAAGGAAGGAGGTGGCCTGAGGTGGTGTGGCCTCCGGTGGCAAGGGAAAAGAGGGCAGAGGTGGCGGCGAGAGCAGAGGAGAGAGAGAGGCAGGAGAGGACGGCGGTGGTGTCTCCGGTGGAAGTGACGGTGGCCATGGTGGCTCACGGTGGCTCACGGTGGCTGCCATGGTGTTTGTTGTTATTGTTGATTTGTTAATGTTGTTGTTGTATGTCGTTATTGTTGTTGTTGCTGGTTAGTTATTATTATTATTATTATCATTATTGTTGTTGTTTTATTTTGTTTTAATGGAGGATGTAGGGAGAGAAGAAGAAGAAGAAGAAGAAGAAGAAGAAGAAGAAGAAGAAGAAGGAGGCAGTAGAACAACCCAAAAAAAAAAAATATAAGGGAGTTAGGTTTTGAGAGTGAAGTAGGTTAAAATAAAATATCCCAAAATCAAGGGTGTGTAGTAGTGTGTACCGACATACCAAGGCCACATGGGATATTTTTGGGTCTGTTTCATTTTGTTTGCTCTGTTTCATTTACTCTTATTTATAAACTTTTATATTTTATAAAATATACTATACTTTAAATTATTTGTTTTAAATTTTAGTTTCATCATTAGTATTATAAAATTTATAGTTTCGAAAATATAAATGTATAAAAGTTGTCAGTTACAAATTGTATTATGATCTCACCGATTTTCAAACGGCCTGCTTATTTGAAAGAATATTTTTATAAAGACTAAATTTTATGAACGTGAGGATTTTTAAAATGTAGCGCAAATTTATAAAGTCTAATAATGGTCACAAAAGTAACGTTTTAATTCGACAAGTATTTTATAAATAAAAATATAATATAGGTTAATATAAAATCAAGAAAGTTTAATTAGAAATGTATTGGAGAAAGTTTATTTAATCGAAATTTTTCAGCCGCGTTTTTAAAGTAATTGAGTAAAAGTGAAATTATATAAATTTTAATTTAAGAATTTTGTTAAAATAATTAATTAGTATTAATAAAAACACGGGGTGTTACAATTTAGGGTGTAATTAGGGTTAAAATAGTTTTTATCACTTTTTAGTTTATTGTTAAAATAATTCAATTAACTAGTTTTCGAGTTAGATTTAAAAGCAAAAGAAATAAACGATTTATGAAAGGATCATGATATCACACGACATTTTAAAATAAATTGGACCTAATTTGATCCAAAAGAAAATATCACTAAGTCACTAAAATTAAATAGTTATTAGAATTGAATTTTTGTATAAATCGATTTCGTTATAAAAGAAATATAATAAACAGATTAAAAGTTGTTACCGATATAAAAATAAATGAAATCGTGTGCTACTGCCTTTGCATAATATTGGACTATTTGACTTGGACAATACGGACTTAATGAACCAACCACGACACTATTATTAAAAATGAAAATCGCTAAATTTAGTTAAATAGATGATTAAATTAAACTAAGTATCATTTTAAAACAAATATCGTTTATCACTTTTTACAAACCGAACTTAACAACTTCGAAACTAGATTTTTAACTTAGTAACTAAGTTAGGAGATGAATAGTGACCGATATGAATAGTGACTGAAGTGAATAGTGACTGAGATGAATAGTGACCGATGAATAGTGACTGAGGTGAATAGTGACCGGTGAATAGTGACCGATGAATAGTAACCCGGGAGGAAACTTGTTAAACAAGTAACGTCTCAAAAGTTTAAGGACTTGTTTTAAGGAGAATTTGAGGTAACTTGTTGAACAAGTTATCTTTTAAAATCCCGAGACGTGAATAGTGAAAATTTCACGAAACTTGTTAAACAAGTTACGTCTCAAAATTTAAAGATACTTCAAATTTCAAAATTTGAAATATTGTAAATAATTGAAAATTTACCTAAGTATATAAATTTGAAAATGAATAATTTAAATAACTAAAGTGTTTCGAAAAACACTTAAATAAAATTGAACATACTAATAAACGTAACAACTTAGAGACTTAAAGCATTAATAATCAACAACACTTCAAATAATAAACGACCCTGTTATGTGATCATATGAAACCAAAATACAAAATTAAACGTTTGACAATACGACTAGGAGAGTCTAATAAAATGTAATATAAAATATCAAATAAACTAATAAATCATAAGTGAGTTAAAGAACAGGTCAAAAGCTTGAGCCTCCGTTATGAAAACGTCAAATCATTAGTGAAGTGGGGTTAAAATAGTCTTGTTACGGATACCACTATCTCGGTCTCTGACGTTGGTCATCCCGAATAGTGTGGTTTTCAAGCCGGCGGCCTTATTGCTTAGTCATTCTGCCCATGCCTTTGCGCCTTAAGTCGCACTGCCTAAGCCGTACAAGATAATGAATACGCCAACTCTTTTGGGTCAGTCTCTAGGAAGTGTAAGAATAATTTTATACGGTATTGTATTTAATTATTATTACGTTATTTTGGACCTATAGTTAATCTTAAGTTAATGCGGTAGTTAGCTAAATATAATAGTTGGGCTTTTCAGTGGGAGTAGCCCAGTTAATTTAATTGTTGACGGACCGATTAAATTAATTAGGTTAAGAAGCTCGGTCCTCCTCTCGCCCTTATTAATGTGCTAAACCGTCATTAGCTCATAACAATTAAGGGAAACACAAATTAAGGGTTTAAGGGAAAAGAGAGGAGAAACTTGTGCTTCACCTCATTGCACCGTGAATCACCACCGACGCACTACTGCTGTTTTCTGCCGACAATTTCGACGTTCCACCGCCGCCGTTTTTCGACGCCGTCTCACCGCTCTCGATCACGTCGGACCAAGGTATGTATTTCTCCATGTGATTTGTTTCTAATCGAAGGTCCTGTGAACGAATTAAGTTTGTATCGTTCTTAACTAGGTTATTATCGATTGAATCTAGTTTACATGTGGTATCAGAGCCTTGTTGTGATTAGAAACTTATCCATGATTATCGGACTCGTTTTTGATTTTGGGTCAGAAATTTTGGTTGTTTTTGGTTGAGATTTTGGGCAGAAAGTTTGGCTGATTTTTTGGGTCAGATTCAGACCATGAATTATGGTCGGCTATGGTGATTATTTTGGCTGATTTGCCAACCGTGTTTTGTTGTTGTTGTTGTTGATGTTAATGGAGTTTTGATGGTGATGGCCGTATAATGTTGGTGATGGAGTTTTGATGTTGGTAATGATATGGCCGTAATGTTGAAGTTTTGTTGTGTAGTGGCCATGCTTTATCATAATGATCAAGAAGTTTGTTTTATTTTTTTCCTTTGTTTAATGGTCTTGTAATGGACCTCTGCTGCAATTTGTATCAGTAGCATTAATGGTTTTGCTATTTGAAGCCTCTTTTTGCTTTTGGCTTCTTTTAGTACTCCGTTTATAATTTTAACGGATCAATGAATTTTTGGGGTTTTCTGTGGGGCTTTCCCGTATATTTCCGCTGCGCTCTTTTATAGTCGATATAATTGTTTGAAATATCTCAGTAAGTTTGTTTGGTTGCACATACAGTCGCTTCCATTCATAAGAGATTGAAATTTCAGTAAGAATTATTACACTATGAATGAGTGAAATCATTATTAAGTTGAGTTGAGTTACACCGCAGTGGACCATCTCATGTTCTTTGATTTCATTAAAGTTTAAATAAGCCTCAGACATTCACATTAAGCTTGAGTTACACCACAGTGGACTCAATTGAGACAGTGAAGGTCAGAATAAGCAAGTATTGAGGATAAATTACTAGTCCTTAGGTCTTACCCGCAGGTGGACCGGCGTATATTAGTGACTTATCCATAAAAGTGTAGAACACTTAATTAATTGAGATTAGACTGGTATAGGTTATCCGCAGATGCCGTACTTGGTTTAATCAAAATTGTTAGGTTTCTCAATTATTGCACAAGTCTTATTCATTATTGCTAATTGTGTGTTTTAACTCAAAGACTACGCTGAATGGATAGAGATTGTAACTTTCTCAATGTCCATATTAAGTTTCAGCGATTCTGATGAGAAGGACGCAGTTGTACTTAAGGCGTATAAGGATTGGAAAGACAAGGATGGTAACTGTCTTTCCTTTCTACGTCTAGTCACTGGTGTGGACATTAAGAACTCAATTACAGAGACTGAATGTGACACAACTAAGAAATATCTTGCAAAACTTAAGGAGAAGTTTGAGCCTTCTAACAAGGCATTAATCGGAAAACTTCTCACTGAACTGTCTCATTGTAAGTATGATGAAAAAAAAAAAATGGACATGGCTAAGCATATAATGCATATGCAAAGCTTAGCCACTAAATTGTTCAAATTTGGACTTAAAGTTGAAGATCCCATATTAACGCATTTCATCTTTGAGGGACAGTCCAAAAGGAAGGACTGGACGAGCAGTAAGTCAAGCTCATCCAGTATGCCAGGTCCATCAGGCAATAAGACTCTGGTGCTAATGTACACGTTTCTAACTCATTACAGGGTTTAAGTTCGACCCGAACCATAAGAGAAAATGAAAGGAACTTACTCATGGGAAACAAGTCTGAAGCATCCATTAAAGCTATAGGATGTTTTAGTTTAGAATTAAGTAGTGGATTTAAATTACTTTTAGAGGATACAATTTTGTTCCATCAATGTCAAGTAATTTAATTTCATTGTCTAAACTGGACAGTATTGGTTTTTCTGTGACTTTTGGAAACGGTTCTTTCAGTTTATTTTAAAGATAATAGTATTGTTGGTGTGAAACGTGTAAGGTCGAATGAGAACTCAGCGTTCTTGTGGCATAAAAGGTTGGCCCATATTTCGAGGGAAAAAATGATGTTGTTAGTAAAAGATAACATTCTTCTTTCTCTTGATTTTACTGATTTTGGGACGTGTGTGGAATGCATTAAAGGCAAGCAAACCAAACACACTAAAAGGGGCGCCACAAGGAGCACTGCTCTTTTAGAGATCATTCATACAGATATATGTGGTCCATTTGATGTTCCCTCCTTTTCTGGAGAGAAATATTTCATCACCTTTATAGATGATTATTCACGGTATTGCTACATTTACTTGTTGCATGAAAAGTCTCAATCAGTAAATGCCGTAGAGCTTTACATTAAGGAGGTTGAGCGACAACTTGGAAAGAAAGTGAAAATCATTAGATCTGACAGAGGTGGAGAATTTTATGGTAGATATGATGAATCAGGACAACATCCTGGTCCATTTGCTAAACTTCTAGAAAGCTTGGGTATTGTCGCTCAGTACACAATGCCAGGTTCACCCTGGATGAACGGTGTCGCTGAAAAACGTAACAGAACCCTATTAGAGGCTGTAAGGGCAATGATGAGTATGACAAACTTACCCAGATCATTGTGGATGCACGCACTTATGACTGCAGTGTAAGTCGCAAATCGGTTTCCTAGTAAGGCAGTTCCAAAGACACCATGAACCAAATCAAGCAAGCTCGATTTTGTTCGGTTTGAGAGTATGGGTTGGTTTGGGTCCTTGGGCTCGAACCATGGGCTAGGCCACGATCCTAAGGTCCACCCAAGCTTATTTTGAGTAAATTTAAACAATAATATCTTGGTCAAGCTTGGTGGGTCAAGGAAGTCAAGAAAAGTCAAGACGAAGAGCAACCGAAAGTTAACAAAATGCTATTTTTTGAATGTGATTGCTCGAGTGCACCCAAGTGGGTTCGAACCACAAGTCAATTAAATCTTCAAGAGCAAAATCAAGTGGGAAGAGCTAACAAGTCAGCCGAAATAAAGATCAAATGAAGGTTCACATGTTGTTCCACAATATGTCCCTTTCCTCTACGCCACTATCCACCTTTATGCTTTATGCTTTAGTAGTTGTTGTCTTCTTTCAAAAATTTCAGCTAAGTGTAAGGCCTTTTGGCCGTTTTTTTTGGTTGTTTCAAAGGCTCATGTGAGCCCTTAGATGTTCCTTGAATTGTATGGCTAGGATGTAAAGACTTGGTCTATATAAACCAAGCTCAAACAACATAATTTTCAGATTGGGAATGATAAAGAAAACCCTAGTTGTTTATTTGAGTGTTCTTCATTTTCTCATTACTTTGTGTGTGAGTTAGTGAAAGATTAGTTTAGTGGCTTTGTGCTTAAGCTAATCAAAACCTAAATCTATTACTTTGTGTGTAGATTTAGATACTATCTTTATGTTCTTTCATTTAACAACAAATTTCAGAAAAAATCTCACCAAAAAAAATACACTCGGCCGTTTATCTACAAGTTGTTCAAGCTCGATTTTTGTTCATCCCTTGAGTGAAACTTGATCCACTTAGTTTCACTCCAAATTGGTTATCAAAGCCTAGGTTTGTTCTTGTTTTCGATTTATTTTTGTGTTACTCGGTTATACTCTTGTTTGTCCTCTTTTATTTTTTTCGTTTTTCTCTTTTATTTTTCTTGTTTCCACAAAACTTCCACAAAATTCTCACAAATTTTCACAAAAATGGTTGAAGATCTACACTTGTGTTAGTGTTGGTTCGGTTCTTACACTCAAAGATCCTCACTTTACTTGAAAATTTTCAGATTTGTTCTTTGGTTATTTCAATGGGTATGTTTCTTCCTTTTGATGTTACTTGTGATACTACTCTTGGTGAGACCATGTATGATTCTATGGAGAAAACTAGAAGAGAGCTTGAAATCAAAATGAGTCGAATGAGGAGTAGACCTATCCCTAACCCTAACCTTGTGATCTTGAGGGAGTTAGAAGGTAGAATGGCTCGGTTAGGAGGAGAGCCACCCCCTAGCCATGGCCGTATGGGTTGTAGAGACTCACATACTCAAACCCTAACCCTAACCCTAGAAGAGAATCACCAAGTCGAAATCTTTAGGTCTAGGTGTACCATTATGGGAAGGGTTTGTAATTTGATTGTTGATGAGGAAAGTTGTGTTAATGTTGCCTCAAATACCCTCATTGAAAAATTAGCCTTGCCTACACAAGAACACCCTAACCCTTACAAGATGAAGTGGCTAGACAATGGAGCCGAGATGAGTGTAAGTGTGGTTAGACAATGCTTGGTTTCTTTCTCCATTGGTGGGGATTACATGGATGAGGTTTTGTGTGATGTGATTCCCATGGATGCTTGTCATCTCCTCTTGGGGAGACCATGGAAGTTGGAAAGAAATGCTCATCATGATGGGAGGGACAATACTTATAACTTTAAGATTGGAGCCAAGAATATCAAACTTACACCCTTACCTCCGATTTTGAAGAACCCTAACCCACCCTCCTTGATTATGTCACACGAAAAAATGGGGATTGATGGGGGACCAGAAATTGAACTTGGGGTTAGTCATGGGAAGGATGAGATTAATGTCCTTGCTAAGGAGTTCCCCAAAGAGCAATGCAAACCGCCCTCCATACTTGAGTCATCCAAAGAGGTTATTTTGAGTGGAGTACCCGAATTGAAGCATGGGTTTAGTGATGAGAAGGTTGGATGTGTTCTTCTTCTCAAAGACATCCCTAATGATCAAGATGAGTTTGGAAAAGAAAGTCTACCTATGCTCAAGAAAGGGGATGAGAAGTCTACCTAAGCTTATGGAAAGGATATTCATGTGGTATGAGAATGTTGATGCAAGCAAAGAGTCGAGGGAATTTCTAAAATGGAAGTTCAAAGTGGGAACTAACAATACCAAAGAAATGCTATGTGGTTGTCATAACCAAGTCTACTCAAGTGGATTCATGAGATGGGGATTCAAAGGGGGAACTAAGCGTGAACAAAAAGAGCTAAGTGATGATCTTCTACAATCTTCACCTAAGTTCAAGAACGAAGATGGCTCAAGTGAAAGTCCAAAGATCGATTTGTGGAAGGGGAACACGGCCCTCAAGGCCATACCCGAATTAGTCACACTCCTTATGTCGTCTAATGCCATAAGTACCTTCATGATCGAGAATGTAGCCCTCCATGTGATCGAAGACAATCCTAGAGCAATAAGGGGAAGCCAAGGAGAGGAGCTTCATGAAGTCATTTGGGAAACTCGATCAAGTGCAAAGGAAGTGAATCATTTGGAGATGCAAAGGTCGATGTGCTAGAAAGTTCAAGTGAGTCCTTGAAATGGGAAAGAGACGTGGGACTCATCATTGACAAAGGGTGGCTAATTGACGGTCCTAAACATGAGGAACTTCGAGTTGTGCTAGGGGTTAATTGTGAATCCAAAGAAACCATGAGTAAGGGAGAGAGCAAGTTCAATTCAATGAACCGAGTTTACAAGAATCAATCTCTCATTCAATCTCTAAGCAAGTGGAATTCTTGGAAGTCTAGAGCCATGGAGCCCAAAGTTGGTCATGGGACTCATGGGGCACCCCTCATCATGTTCTACGAATCAAGTCATGAAGCCAACAAGAGTCCGAGTCGAGAAGAAGGCGAAGGTTCAAATCATGAGTCAAGCAAAGGTTCAAGTCGAGAGGAGAACAAAGAGAACTCCGAGGATTTGAGGGCAAATCCTTTCCAAGGAGAGGAGATTGAACCAAATCAAGCAAGCTCGATTTTGTTCGGTTTGAGAGTATGGGTTGGTTTGGGTCCTTGGGCTCGAACCATGGGCTAGGCCACGATCCTAAGGTCCACCCAAGCTTATTTTGAGTAAATTTAAACAATAATATCTTGGTCAAGCTTGGTGGGTCAAGGAAGTCAAGAAAAGTCAAGACGAAGAGCAACCGAAAGTTAACAAAATGCTATTTTTTGAATGTGATTGCTCGAGTGCACCCAAGTGGGTTCGAACCACAAGTCAATTAAATCTTCAAGAGCAAAATCAAGTGGGAAGAGCTAACAAGTCAGCCGAAATAAAGATCAAATGAAGGTTCACATGTTGTTCCACAATATGTCCCTTTCCTACATGTCACTATCCACCTTTATGCTTTATGCTTTAGTAGTTGTTGTCTTCTTTCAAAAATTTCAGCTAAGTGTAAGGCCTTTTGGCCGTTTTTTTTGGTTGTTTCAAAGGCTCATGTGAGCCCTTAGATGTTCCTTGAATTGTATGGCTAGGATGTAAAGACTTGGTCTATATAAACCAAGCTCAAACAACATAATTTTCAGATTAGGAATGATAAAGAAAACCCTAGTTGTTTATTTGAGTGTTCTTCATTTTCTCATTACTTTGTGTGTGAGTTAGTGAAAGATTAGTTTAGTGGCTTTGTGCTTAAGCTAATCAAAACCTAAATCTATTACTTTGTGTGTAGATTTAGATACTATCTTTATGTTCTTTCATTTAACAACAAATTTCAGAAAAAATCTCACCAAAAAAAATACACTCGGCCGTTTATCTACAAGTTGTTCAAGCTCGATTTTTGTTCATCCCTTGAGTGAAACTTGATCCACTTAGTTTCACTCCACACCATTTGAACTGTGGAAAGGGTGAAAACCGAGTTTGAAACATTTACACATTTGGGGTTGCCCCGCAGAAGCACGCATCTACAATCCTCAGGAGAAGAAACTCGATTCTAAAACCATTAGCGGGTTTTTCATCGGGTATGCTTCTAAATCAAAGGGGTATATGTTTTACTGTCCTAAACACAGCACCAGAATAATAATGACTGAAAATGCCAAATTCCTAGAGGATGGCGAAGTCAGTGGGAGAATTGATGAGGTCATCATCAATGAGATTAGAGAGGAAATTTCGGTTCCTATTTCTGTACCTCTAATCTCTAATCATGGCGTTCTAATCGACGATGTCGATGCAAGGGAACAATATAAGGATGAAGAACCTCAACCCATCAATGTGACTCCTGCCATTCCTGAAGTCATTGAAGTGGCAGATACACCTATAGCTGAGGCTCCTGTAAGGAGGTCCACAAGACCTCGTAGGTCGACTATCTCAGATGACTATGAGGTTTATATGCTACAGCATGAGTTTGACATATGATTGGATAAAGATCCAGTGACGTTTTCACAAGCCGTAAAAGGCAATGATTCTGATAAATGGATTGATGCCATGCATGAGGATTTGAAATCTATGACTATAAATAAAGTATGGGAGTTAGTTACTCTACCTAAAGGGCATAAGGCAGTCGGCAGTAAATGGGTCTTTAAGACCAAGCGCGACTCCCTTGGCCATATAGAGCGACACAAAGTGGAGCAAAAATGGCCAAGGTGGTCAAGGGTGAAGTCGAGGGAGACCATGGGTTGGGGCCATGGGCTCAAACCCAAGCCTAGGTCATGGACCAAGGGATCACTAAGGGCTAAGTAAAGTCAATTCTATGGTCAAATCGAGCCAACCTTAGTGATCAAGCAAAGTCAAGAGGAAGTCAAAGTTGGAGAGCAACAAAAAGTCAAGATTATGCTATTTTTGAATGTGGTCAAAGTGGGTGCATCCATGTGAGTTAACCCTCCAATAAAAGGACTCACATGGTTCACAAAGCTAGCTCAAGGAGGTCCCATAGGAGCCGGCCCAACAAGTCCCAACAAACAATCACATTGTTTTATGTTTATGTCATTTTCATTCATGTCGCTTTCGTCACTTTATGCTTTATTGTTTTAGTTTGTAAAAGAAATCAAATTGAAGAGCATGTGGACCGTCCTCCTTCATGACCAAGGCTCACTCAAGGACCCTTGGATGATCCTAAACAAAGAATGGAGAGGATTGAGCCTAATGTCAACATCTACCTTTATGCTTTTATCTTTTGTTTGTTAGCCTTCAAAATTCAGCTCTTGTAAGGCCTCTTGGCCGTTTTTTTGGATGTCTCAAAGGCTCATGTGAGCCCTTAGATTAACTTTGAAATGTAAGGCTTAGATTAGAGCAAGGGTCCTATATAAACCCTCACTCTAACATCATAATTTTCAGATTTGGCTAATGAAAAGAAACCCTAGAGTTTTATTGAGTGTTCTTCATTTTCTCATTACTTTGTGTTTGAGTTAGTGAAAGATTAGTTTAGTGGCTTTGTGCTTAAACTAATCAAAACCTAAATCTATTACTTTGTGTGTAGATTTAGTGACTATCTTTATGTTCTTTCATTTACATACAAAAATCAGAAAAATCACACCAAAAACAATATACTCGGCCGTTTATCTACAAGTTGTTCAAGTTCGATTCTTGTTCATCCTTTGAGTGAAGCTTTATCCTCCTAGTTTCACTCCAAATTGGTCATCAAAGCCTAGGTTTGTTCTTCATTTTCGATTTGTTTTTGTTTTCTCGGTTTACCCTTTGTTTTTCCTCTTCAATTTTTCGTTTTTTCTTCCTTCTTTTCCTTGTTTATTTTCCACAAAACTTACACAAAAATCTCACAAAATTGTCACAAAATGGAAGAGGATAGAGGAGAGGGTAAAAGGCTTTCCGATTTAGAAGAGAAGTTAACTCAACTCACCGGTAATTGTACCTTAATGATGAATGCTCTAAACACCCTCTTAGACCAAAATCTTAATGAACCAAGAAGGGGTGGAGGGGGAAGAGGGCGTGGGTATGGGTATGGGGGCCGTGGGAGAGGACAACCTCCTCCTCACATGGAAGATTAATTTTCGGATTCGGAGGAGTCCCTTGAAGCCCACCCAAGAGACCATGACCGAGATATCAAAGTGGATATACCCGATTTTTATGGAAGCTTGAACCCCGAGGATCTCCTAGATTGGCTTAGATCGGTTGAGAGAATTTTCGAATTTAAGGAGTATCCCGATAGGAAGTGTTTTAAGGTGGCCATCATGAAATTCAAAGGATATGCCTCCCTTTGGTATGAAAACCTTAAGAATCAAAGAAATCGAGAGGGAAAGGAACCCATTAGGTCATGGCTCAAACTCAAAAAGAAACTCAAAGACAAGTTTGTTCCCAAGGATTATACCCAAGACATGTTCCTCAAGCTAGCTCAACTCAAACAAGAGACACAACCAATTGAGTCCTACCTTAGGGACTTTGAGCAACTCACATTACAATGTGAGATGAATGAGAAACCCGAACAAAAAATAGCTAGGTTTGTCGAGGGCCTAAACCCTAGGATTGCTAACCGAGTGAAGATGCAAAACTTGTGGTCATTCGATGAGGCCGTTACCATGGCCACACGTGTGGAAAGGCTAGAGAAGGGGAGAGGGGACTCGGCCAAAAACACCACCAAGGCCAACCCCATGTCGAGCCAAGGAGGGATCAAAATTGGTGAACCTAGCCCTACTATCAAGCCATCAAGTGTTGACAAGGGGAAGGGAATCGACTATGGCCCTAAGAGAACAATTCCTCTCAAGAAGTGCTACCAATGTCAAGGGTATGGTCATTTTGCTAAGGAATGCCCTAGCAAGAGGACCTTGAACACAAGTGAGGTTGTGCATTGGGGAGACGATGAAGTGTTAGTTTGTTAGGAAGGAAAACGAGGAGTTGAGGATGTGAAGGTGGCCGAGACAATTGTTCCCCCGGACTCGGGGTTGAGCTTGGTTACTTGGCGAGTAATGCACACTCAAGATTCAAGTGAAAGCATGGATCAAAGACACCAACTATTTCGAACCAAGTGTACCATCATGGGGAGAGTGTGTAATCTCATTATCGATGGGGGAAGTTGTGTTAATGTTGCCTCTAAAACCCACATTGATAAGCTTGCCTTGCCTACTTTGAGGCATCCTCATCCTTACAAGCTAAGGTGGCTTAATCAAGGAGCCGAGGTAAAAGTCGATAAGCAATGCAAAGTCTCGTTCTCGATTGGACAAGACTATAAAGATGAAATTGTGTGTGAAGTGTTGGACATGGATGCATGTCATGTGTTGCTTGGTAGGCCTTGGGAGTATGAAAAGAATTCTTCCCTCCATGGAAGAGACAACACCTACTCATTCAAGTATGGTGAAAAGCTTATTGTCTTAGCTCCCCTACCACCAATGATGGGATGTAAATCCAATGCGTGCTTGTTTGAATCCTTCATTGAGCCAAACCCTAGCATGGAGATGAAGTTGGGGCCGAAATTGATTGAGCATGAAGGCTTGAAAGGCCTTACACCGAGTAGTGGAGGGCAAAAGGGAGAGATGAACTTGGAGTGTGAGGGAAGCTCTAGCATGAAAAGGAGGATTCTAGGAGAGGAGCAACATGAAGGTGAAGCATCAATCAACAAGGAAACAACCGACTACAATGAGAATGTGGTCAATGAAAGAACAAAAATCGATGGCAAGGAAAGATCAAGCGGGTCTTTAAGATTGGAGCAAAAATGGCCAAGGTGGTCAAGGGTGAAACCGAGGGAGACCATGGGTTAGGGCCATGGGCTCAAACCCAAGCCTAGGCCATGGGCCAAGGGATCACTAAGGGCTAAGTAAAGTCAACTCTATGGTCCAATCAAGCCAACCTTAGTGATCAAGGAGAGTCAAGAGGAAGTCAAGGTGGAGAGCAACCTAAAGTCAAAGATTATGCTATTTTTGAATGTGGTCAAAGTGGGTGCACCCATGTGAGTTAACCCTCCAATAAAAGGACTCACATGGTTCTCAAAGCTAGCTCAAGGAGGTCCCAAGGGAGCCGGCCCAACAAGTCCCAACAAACAAATCACATTGTTTTATGTTTAAGTCATTTTCATACATGTCGCTTTCTTTTTACTTTATGCTTTTGATGTAAGGAAACAAAATAATCTCTTGTATTTGTCTCCAATGGACCGACCCACATACCCCCCCAAGATCAAATCAAGACCCTTGAAGACTACCTAAACAATCAAAGGAGGGAATTGAGTCTAATGTCCACATCAACCTTTATGCTTTATAGTTTATCTTTTGAATGAAAAAAATTCAGCTCACATGTGAGCTAGGAGCCGTTTTTTTTTGTAATATTTGGGGACTCATGTGAGCCCTTAGATGATCCTAGAGATGTATGGTTGAGATGAGGCCTTGGGTGTTATATAAACCCACCCTCATACAACATAAATTTTCAGATTTGAGTTGAATTAAAACCCTAGTGTTTATTTTGAGTTTCCTTCATTTTTCTCATTACTTTGTGTGTGAGTTAGTGAAAGATTAGTTTAGTGGCTTTGTGCTTAAACTAATCAAACCCTAATTCTCTTGCTTAGTGCTTAGAATTAGTGACTATCCTTTATGTTTTATTGTTTCACTAAATTTCAGAAAAATACTTCCCAAAATTGTTACATTGGCCGAGATTTTTCATCACCATCACCACTTGGTTTTGTTCATCCTTTGAGTGAAACTTGATCCACTAAGTTTCACTCCAAATTGGTCATCAAAGCCTAGGTTTGTTCTTGATTTCATTTTCTTTCTCTATTTTTTCGGTTTTCCTTAGTAATGTCGAGTTGTTCCTTTGTTTTCCTCTTTTAATTTTTCGTTTTTTCTTCTTCCTTTTCCTTGTTTATTTTTCTATAAATTTACCACAAAATTTCCACAAAAGATCTCACAAAATTTCACAAAAATGGAGGAGGATAAAAGGCTTTCCGATTTAGAGGAGAAATTAACTCAACTCACCGGTAATTGTACTTTAATGATGAATGCTCTAAACACCCTCTTAGACCAAAATCTTAATGAACCAAGAAGAGGTGGAAGGGGAAGAGGCCGTGGGTTTGGGATTGGAGGCCGTGGGAGAGGCCAACCACCTCCTCACATGGATGATCAATACTCGGATTCGGAGGAGTCCCTTGAGGCTCCCCCAAGAGACCATGACCGAGACATCAAAGTGGATATACCCGATTTTTATGGTAGCTTGAACCCCGAGGATCTCCTAGATTGGCTTAGATCGGTTGAGAGGATTTTCGAATTTAAGGAGTACCCCGATAGGAAGTGTTTCAAGGTAGCCATCATGAAGTTTAAGGGATATGCTTCCCTTTGGTACGAAAACCTCAAGAACCAACGAAACCGAGAGGGTAAGGAACCCATTAGGTCATGGCTCAAACTCAAAAAGAAACTCAAAGACAAGTTTGTTCCCAAGGATTATACCTAAGACATGTTCCTCAAACTAGCCCAACTCAAACAAGAGACACAACCCATTGAGTCTTACCTTAGGGACTTTGAGCAACTCACATTACAATGTGAGATGAATGAGAAACCCGAACAAAAAATAGCTAGGTTTGTCGAGGGCCTAAACCCTAGGATTGCTAACCGAGTGAAGATGCAAAACTTGTGGTCATTCGATGAGGCCGTTACCATGGCCACACGTGTGGAAAGGCTAGAGAAGGGGAGAGGGGACTCGGCCAAAAACACCACCAAGGCCAACCCCATGTCGAGCCAAGGAGGGATCAAAATTGTCGAACCTAGCCCTACCATCAAGCCATCAAGTGTTGACAAGGGGAAGGGAATTGACTATGGCCCCAAGAGAACAATTCCTCTCAAGAAGTGCTACCAATGTCAAGGGTATGGTCATTTTGCTAAGGAATGCCCTAGCAAGAGGACCTTGAACACAAGTGAGGTTGTGCATTGCGGAGACGATGAAGTGTTAGTTTGTGAGGAAGAAAAAAAAGAGGGAGTTGAGGAAGTGAATGTGGCCGAAACAATTGTGCCCCCGGACTCGGGGTTGAGCTTGGTCACTTGGCGAGTGATGCACACTCAAGATGCAAACGAGAATATGGACCAAAGGCACCAAATATTTCGGTCCAAATGTACAATCATGGGGAGAGTGTGTAATTTGATTATTGATGGGGGAAGTTGTGTTAATGTTGCTTCTAAAACCCTCATTGATAAGCTTGCCTTGCCCACTTTGAAGCATCCTCACCCTTACAAGCTAAGATGGCTTAATCAAGGAGCCGAGGTGAAAGTTGATAAACAATGCAAGGTCTTGTTTTCCATTGGACAAGACTACAAAGATGAAATTGTGTGTGAAGTGTTGGACATGGATGCTTGTCATGTATTACTTGGTAGGCCATGGGAGTATGAAAAGAATTCTTCCCACCATGGAAGAGACAACACCTACTCATTCAAGTATGGTGAAAAGCTTATTGTCTTAGCTCCCCTACCACCAATGATGGGTTGTAAATCCAATGCGTGCTTGTTTGAATCCTTCATTGAGCCAAACCCTAGCATGGAGATGAAGTTGGGGCCGAAATTGATTGAGCATGAAGGCTTGAAAGGCCTTACACCGAGTAGTGGAGGGCAAAAGGGAGAGATGAACTTGGAGTGTGAGGGAAGCTCTAGCATGAAAAGGAGGATTCTAGGAGAGGAGCAACATGAAGGTGAAGCATCAATCAACAAGGAAACAACCGACTACAATGAGAATGTGGTCAATGAAAGAACAAAAATCGATGGCAAGGAAAGATCAAGCGGGTCTTTAAGATGGAGAATCATTGAAGGGCTCGATCATGAGCAAGATTGGATGGATGGCATGGTTATGAGTCGTGGGCTCAAAGAAATGCTCGAGGAAGAATGTGTGGTCAAGCAAACCGTGACCAAGGAAGAAAACATGATCAATTCTTCGAGCCAAGGCAAAGGGGTCCAACCACTTCTACAAACTCTAGCTAAGTGGTGCCCATGGAAGACTAAAACCGTGAAGGCCAAGATCGAGCAAAGGATGAGCCGAGAATCAAGTGTAAAATCGAGCAAGGGAGGAAGCAAGAGGATCTCCAAGGACTTGAGGACAAGTCCTTTCCAAGGAGAGGAGATTGGAGCAAAAATGGCCAAGGTGGTCAAGGGTGAAACCGAGGGAGACCATGGGTTAGGGCCATGGGCTCAAACCCAAGCCTAGGCTATGGGTCAAGGGATCAGTAAGGGCTAAGTAAAGTCAACTCTATGGTCCAATCAAGCCAACCTTAGTGATCAAGGAGAGTCAAGAGGAAGTCAAGGTGGAGAGCAACCTAAAGTCAAAGATTATGCTATTTTTGAATGTGGTCAAAGTGGGTGCACCCATGTGAGTTAACCCTCCAATAAAAGGACTCACATGGTTCTCAAAGCTAGCTCAAGGAGGTCCCAAGGGAGCCGGCCCAACAAGTCCCAACAAACAAATCACATTGTTTTATGTTTAAGTCATTTTCATACATGTCGCTTTCTCTACTTTTTACTTTATGCTTTTGATGTAAGGAAACAAAATAATCTCTTGTATTTGTCTCCAATGGACCGACCCACATACCCCCCAAGATCAAATCAAGACCCTTGAAGACTACCTAAACAATCAAAGGAGGGAATTGAGTCTAATGTCCACATCAACCTTTATGCTTTATAGTTTATCTTTTGAATGAAAAAAATTCAGCTCACATGTGAGCTAGGAGCCGTTTTTTTTTGTAATATTTGGGGACTCATGTGAGCCCTTAGATGATCCTAGAGATGTATGGTTGAGATGAGGCCTTGGGTGTTATATAAACCCACCCTCATACAACATAAATTTTCAGATTTGAGTTGAATTAAAACCCTAGTGTTTATTTTGAGTTTCCTTCATTTTTCTCATTACTTTGTGTGTGAGTTAGTGAAAGATTAGTTTAGTGGCTTTGTGCTTAAACTAATCAAACCCTAATTCTCTTGCTTAGTGCTTAGAATTAGTGACTATCCTTTATGTTTTATTGTTTCACTAAATTTCAGAAAAATACTTCCCAAAATTGTTACATTGGCCGAGATTTTTCATCACCATCACCACTTGGTTTTGTTCATCCTTTGAGTGAAACTTGATCCACTAAGTTTCACTCCAAAGATGGAGAATCATTGAAGGGCTCGATCATGAGCAAGAATGGATGGATGGCACGGTTATGAGTCGTGGGCTCAAAGAAATGCTCGAGGAAGAATGCGTGGTCAAGCAAACCGTGACCAAGGAAGAGAACATGATCAATTCTTCGAGCCAAAGTAAAGGAGTCCCACCAATTCTCCAAACCCTAGCTAAATGGTGCCCTTGGAAGTCAAAAAACGTGAAAGCCAAGGTTGAGCAAAGATTGAGCCGAGAATCAAGCTTGAAATCGAGCAAGGGAGGAAGCAAGAGGATGTCCAAGGACTTGAGGACAAGTCCTTTCCAAGGAGAGGAGATTGGAGCAAAAATGGCCAAGGTGGTCAAGGGTGAAGTCGAGGGAGACCATGGGTTGGGGCCATGGGCTCAAACCCAAGCCTAGGTCATGGACCAAGGGATCACTAAGGGCTAAGTAAAGTCAATTCTATGGTCAAATCGAGCCAACCTTAGTGATCAAGCAAAGTCAAGAGGAAGTCAAAGTTGGAGAGCAACAAAAAGTCAAGATTATGCTATTTTTGAATGTGGTCAAAGTGGGTGCATCCATGTGAGTTAACCCTCCAATAAAAGGACTCACATGGTTCACAAAGCTAGCTCAAGGAGGTCCCATAGGAGCCGGCCCAACCAAGTCCCAACAAACAATCACATTGTTTTATGTTTATGTCATTTTCATTCATGTCGCTTTCGTCACTTTATGCTTTATTGTTTTAGTTTGTAAAAGAAATCAAATTGAAGAGCATGTGGACCGTCCTCCTTCATGACCAAGGCTCACTCAAGGACCCTTGGATGATCCTAAACAAAGAATGGAGAGGATTGAGCCTAATGTCAACATCTACCTTTATGCTTTTATCTTTTGTTTGTTAGCCTTCAAAATTCAGCTCTTGTAAGGCCTCTTGGCCGTTTTTTTTTGGATGTCTCAAAGGCTCATGTGAGCCCTTAGATTAACTTTGAAATGTAAGGCTTAGATTAGAGCAAGGGTCCTATATAAACCCTCACTCTAACATCATAATTTTCAGATTTGGCTAATGAAAAGAAACCCTAGAGTTTTATTGAGTGTTCTTCATTTTCTCATTACTTTGTGTTTGAGTTAGTGAAAGATTAGTTTAGTGGCTTTGTGCTTAAACTAATCAAAACCTAAATCTATTACTTTGTGTGTAGATTTAGTGACTATCTTTATGTTCTTTCATTTACATACAAAAATCAGAAAAATCACACCAAAAACAATATACTCGACCGTTTATCTACAAGTTGTTCAAGTTCGATTCTTGTTCATCCTTTGAGTGAAGCTTTATCCTCCTAGTTTCACTCCACTTAGCCCGCCTTGTAGCTAAAGGTTTCAACCAGAAAGAAGGCATCGAATACAATGAAACCTTCTCTCCAGTTTCAAAGAAGGATTCATTAAGGATCATTTTGGCGTTAGTAGCTCATTTTGATCTAGAGCTACATCAAGTGGACGTGAAAACGGCATTTCTGAATGGAAGTTTAGAGGAAGAAGTCTACATGTCTCAACCTGAAGGTTTTGTTAAAGACGGTAAGGAGGACCTAGTCTGTTTATTAAAGAAGTCAATATACGGACTTAAGCAAGCCTCTCGGCAATGGTATATTAAGTTCCATGATACCTAACTGCCTTCGGTTTTACGGAAAACATTGTTGATCAATGTATATACCTGAAGGTCAGTGGGAGTAAGTTTGCCTTTTTAGTCCTGTATGTTGTCGATGCCAGCAGTGATCTGAGCTTACTCAAGGAGACCAAGAGTTTCTTATCTAGTAACTTTGAGATGAAAGATATGGGTGAGGCGTCCTATGTGATAGGGATAGAAATATCCCGTGATAGGTCACAAAGGACATTAGATCTGTCTCAGAAGGCATATATCTCAAAAGTACTAGAGAGATTCAGTATGACTGGATGCAATTCCAGTATAGTTCCTATTCAGAAGGGCGATAAGCTTAACTTGAGGCAATGTCCCAAATCTGACGAGGAACATAAGAGAATGCAAGATATCCCTTATGCTTCAATAGTTGGAAGCCTTATGTATGCCCAAGTCTGTACCAGACCGGACATCAGTTTTGCAGTAGGTGTGTTGGGTCGCTATGAAAGCAACCTTGGTATGGAACACTGGAAGGCTGCAAAAAAGGTGTTAAGGTACTTACAAGGGATTAAGAGTCACATGCTCACTTATAGGCATTCTGATCAGCTTGAAGTGATTGGCTACACTGATTCAGATTTTGGTGGATGCGAGGATAGCAGAAAAAGCACCTCAGGTTACGTGTTTGTCTTAGCGGGAGGAGCCATCTCCTGGAAAAGTGCCAAGCAAACTATTATTGCATCATCCACTATGGAGGCCGAGTTTGTAGCGTGCTTTGAGGCTACAAATCAAGGATTATGGTTACGGAACTTAATTTCGGGGTTGAACGTTCTGAGCTCGATCGCAAGACCGCTGAAAATCTTCTGTGACAATGCTGCGGCCGTGTTCTTTTCGAAGAACGATAGGTATTCTAAGGGTATAAAACACATGGAGATGAAATACCTATCAGTTAAAGAGGAAGTTCGGAAGAGAACAGTATTTGTGGAGCACATTTTGGCCAGTGCTAATATAGCAAATCCACTCACTAAGGGGCTATCACCCAAGACATTATTGATGCATGCTAACCTTATGGGTCTTGAGGATAGCACTTAGTATTATGTTATGTGGATTGCTAGTGTTTTAAAAAGATACTGTGTTTTGATCAACTTTATGTTATAAATATTCTGAATTATTCTGTTTTCACATTATTGTTTTGTGTGTACACATGATTGGTGGTTGAAAACAGAAATAGTCTTTTCCTAGAGACATTAAAGGGACCATTATGCTTACTCCTCTATACGGATCGTTTGTCATGGGACAGAATTCAGTAGTAGATGGAAGGGACCATGTTGAGTAGATAATCTGGAACCGCCATTACTCTATTGTTGTTTCAGGACTCTCGAGGTAATTAAGATAAAGCCATTAAGTTGATTTAGCGCCCTTTGCAAACTTATGTTTACCTGCATATAACAGTAAGAAGATGTACCTATGGTTCAAGAGGGAGAATGTAAGAATAATTTTATACGGTATTGTATTTAATTATTATTACGTTATTTTGGACCTATAGTTAATCTTAAGTTAATGCGGTAATTAGCTAAATATAATAGTTGAGCTTTTCAGTGGGAGTAGCCCAGTTAATTTAATTGTTGACGGACCGATTAAATTAATTAGGTTAAGAAGCTCGGTCCTCCTCTCGCCCTTATTAATGTGCTAAACCGTCATTAGGTCATAACAATTAAGGGAAACACAAATTAAGGGTTTAAGGGAAAAGAGAGGAGAAACTTGTGCTTCACCTCATTGCACCGTGAACCACCACCGACGCACTACTGCTGTTTTCTGCCGACAATTCCGACGTTCCACCGCCGCCGTTTTTCGACGCCGTCTCACCGCTCTCGATCACGTCGGACCAAGGTATGTATTTCTCCATGTGATTTGTTTCTAATCGAAGGTCCTGTGAACGAATTAAGTTTGTATCGTTCTTAACTAGGTTATTATCGATTGAATCTAGTTTACAGGAAGTAGTCGCTTTATTCAGAGTTAAGGTGCTCTATGAATAGCATAGCCCATTCTTAAAGTGAATATTAAAATATGCATATTAGACTAGGGTTAATTCCCCTATTTCGCTAGAGGTATCAGGGCCACCGCGATCTTATGGATTTGGGTCTTGTATGCGGTTTTGTCTCCTTGCCGCGTTTCGTTCTTAGTGGGCGCGACGCTAACATTCGTTCTTACCCTGCGTAAAGATCACTTGACGGGATTGTAACAGAAGTTTGAATCATTTCGAATACTAGAAGATGAGATGCAAGTACTATAGTATTCGGCGTGGTTTACGAGTCGAGTAAGTCGCTGCATTATTTTGTGAGATGCAAGCGATCAGAGTACAAAGGGCTACTCAGTGGTCAGGCTCGTAAGCATTATGTGTTGTTTGAATTAAATGAAAGCGAGGCAAAATGTCTTTAAAAATTAAAGACCACAAATTTCTGAAGTGAATCGAGTATGCATGATATGAATGATATAGTATGTCTGATAGTTTGCGATCCGATATCGCACCGTAATTCTACTGATTATCTGTGATGCTATTGTTATGATGTTATCTGTTATTTACATTTCTAACTGAATATCATGCCCTATATTATTTATCGCTTTAAATCGCATGCTTATTATGACTTTATATGTCATATATGCTATATGTAATAAGCATGTTTATCGTTTTATCATATTGTTATAATTATGAAGCGATAATAATAAACCAAAGTAATTGGATTAGAGGGTATGTAAGAACGTAGCTAGTCACTGTCCGCTCAACGGGCACCCCCATCAGTTTATTGTGCAGGAAAAGCGTGGACCGGATGTTGGATTTTGGACGGGGCCACCTTATTATTTTACGTTTTATTTTAAGTTGTTTTGAGAGATGTAATATATAGTACGCTACTCTTTTAAATTCCGTATTTAGAGTTGTTGATATTCAACTCTTCGAACAATGATGTAATATTTTGGGTTTATGTATAATTAATGACGCTGGTTTAAGACTTAATTAATTTCCGCCTTAGTAATTAAAGTCGATTAAAAACCAGGTTGTTACACACGTAAAACATAAACATACAATCAATAACACATAAAATAACATGAAAACTAATAAAACTATGCTAAGAACGAAAGATTACCGTAGTAGAGTGAAAATGGATGAAATTTAGGGTCAAAAAGGGGAAAAACTTGATGAATTTTAAGGGTGAATTATGGGTGAATTAATGGAGAATTTATGAGAGAGAAGAGAGGGTTTTAATGTTTGAGGATGAAGTAATGAGTATTATGATGTAATTAGGGCTTAATTAGAGTTATAAGCTGAGAATTTCGAGTCCTAATGACCCACAGATCAAAACGCAAATCACCCGTGAAAAACAGAGCGGCCCGCGTCTAGCTCGCGCCCCACTCGCTTGTTGCTCACGGTTTCTGTTCTGCCAATTTTCCCGACTTCAATTTTCTTCCCGCGGACGACTGAGCTTGCCCCTAGCTCGCCCCTGATTCGCCAAAAAAGCTCTGACCAGCTCCAACACCTCTAACCACCTCCAAACTCCCCCACACACTCACACACTCGACAACCACCTCGAGTCACGCAACCTTGATTTCACGACACGACACAAAAACTTCAAAAATGACTTTCCCAAGCTAAAAATGAGGAAATTGCATGAAATAAAATAAGAATATTCGAGAAATGAATTATAAAATGTGGGAAAAGATCGGGGTGTTACAATTGTAACAACCCGGATTATCTAATAAAGTAAAATACGATTTAAAAAGGTTTTAGTAAAGAAAATGAAAGTAAAAGTGAAAACTCACGATGGCGGAAACACCGTGTAATCCGGATCGTCACTCACTCGCAAACTAAACAAATCAAAATAATCAAAGTAGGCCTTGAGGCCTAAACAATCAGGATTAAATACCAGTACAAACCAAAACTCCAAAAAACAGAAGTCTAACAAAACCGATAAAAGTCTAACAAATCCAACCTAATCAAGAAGGCTAGCTACGGGGTCAATCTTCGCAAGAGTTCTCACACTTCAAACCCGTCCCTGCACATACCTACCGCAAAACATGCAACAACCACAATCAGTGCGGAGTAACTAGGTGCTCCCGAGTCATATTTCAACACGACAAACATAACCAACAACTCAACATGTACCTTATCTCGCCTATGGCCTATGATTAGAGTATAAACAACAACCAACAACAACAAGGTACAACATACATTATACAAACTCAAACTGTTATCAACAATGTGACATTCAACCATCATCAAACGTAAGAGAAAGCACGGAGTACCGGGTGCTACAAAACACCCCGGGACCTACAAAAGTCCCAACCCTATGGCTGCACTGCAAAATGCCTTATACAATTGTCTGAGCTTGGCCAAACCCACCGCTACAAAACAGTTTCGACATACAAACCGCTACAAAACGACAATTCAATAACCATGGTCTCAGAGTCGCTACAAAACAGTTGAGACCCAAAGGGACCCGCCTTATAAAACACGTAGTACCCAGAAGGCGGTATCTGTCCTACAAAAGACGTTGCAACTCCTCACGCACGTGTCCGACTGTCCATGTACGCACACTCATCTCAAGCATGCAATCAAGCCAATACAACATGATCAATTCCAATTCAACATCACAACATCCTCTTTTACTCAACAATGATACAACCAATTCCTTTTAAACCAAACTCAACGTGAATCATAGTCGACAACGCAATAACAAGCTTAATACGGAGTATTTTACAATAAAACCCATACACAATCGTAGGAAAGCCATTACCCAACTCAGGTTATCATTTTTAAGCATCAATACAACATTATAAACATAACTCAAGTGAACATATAACCTATGACATGCTTCTAGACCCATATGTATGAGGCGGACTCCAAATTCATCCATATTCAATCACAAGATAACAACACAAGCCAAAGCTCATAACTTTACACACATACAAACATGTACAACAACCTAAACCAACTCTCACTACTACAAAAATGAGCAAATCCAACGACTAAAAAAAACACAAATTGGGAACTTGTGTTGTTTATAATATTATAAACAACGACAAAAAAAATATGTGTTATAAAAAGTTAGGGCGCCAAATTAAACTCTTCATTAAAAACAACGCAAAAATATTATAAATTACGGTTTTTTTTTAAATACAACGGTTATTACTAATAAACCGTTTTATTTACTAAAAAAAACGGTTAAATTAATACCCGTTTTATTAAATAACTCAAATATAGTGGTTAATTACGTAAAACCGTTGTTTATTAGTGAAATAAAATATAACGGTTATTAAATACGAAACCGTTTTTTATTAGTTTTCAAAAATTAGGGATACGAATTTTAACAATTTGAAAAAAGATATTTTATATAACGGTTTATTTAAAAAACCGTTATTGAAAATAGTTTTTTAAATCGGTTATTGTAAATAACCGTTTTAAAAAGTAAAAAAAAACGGTTTTTGTATTATAACCGTTATTCATATAATTTTAAAATAAAAACATTTAAGTTACTCAGCTTGTTATGGTTTAATTAAGTTTAAATAACGGTTTTGTTTTAAAAACCGTTTTAAAAAAGCTTTATTTAAAACGGTTATTGTTCATAACCGTTTTAAATAGTTTTGTAAAACGGTTTTTTAATTTTAACAGTTATTTATAGTATTTAAAAAAAACGTTTGAGTTACTCTAAATTAGCGGCTTATTTAGTTTTTTATTTCATTGAACTTCATTTCTTCAATTTCACATTTAAACTTCAAAATACTATGTGATAATTTTTCCCGTGAGATAATTTTGCTGTCATCTCATGAGATAAGAATCTGCTTTGCTCTCCCGAGATTATTATGAAAATGACTCGCGAGAAAAAGGTTATGTGATCTCAAGAGATAAGTATCTTCTTTAGTCTCGCGTGATTTTTGGGAATATGTCTTGCGAGACAAAGTTCATGTGATCTCAGGGGACTATGTGATAATTTATCTCGTGAGATAATTTTGTTGTCATCTCATGAGATAAGTATCTGCTTTGCTCTCGCGAGATTATTATGAAAATGTCTCGCGAGAAAAAGTTTATGTGATCTCACGAGATTTTCGTGAAAATGTCTCACGAGACAAAGTTCATGTGATATCACGAGATTAATTAGGTGAAAAATTGTCTCCTGAGAAAATTTTGCGGTGATCTCACAAGATAAGTATCTACTTTGCTCTCGCGAGATTATTGTGAAAATGTCTTGCGAAAAAAAGTCCATGCGTTCTCATAGATAAGTATCTAGTTTAGTCTCCAGAGACTATTGTGAAAATGTCAGGCGAGAAAAAGCAAATGTGATCTCACTAGATAAGTATGTGATCTCACGAGATAAGTATTTGCTTTAGTTTCGCGAGATTATTGTGAAAATCTCTCGCGAGAAAAAGATTATCTGATCTCAAAAGATAAGTATCTTGTTTTGTCTCGCATCATTTTGCACTGAAACGGCTTGACGATTTGGTCCCGATTTTTGGCCTACGATCGAACCATGGTCCTTGGACCCATGGTCACGAAAATTTCAGCCAATTTAGGCCAAAATCTCGGCTGAAATCAAGTTCCAAATGATACACACAAATTCAAACACATGTCCCTTTCAATAAAGTTGCTTTAAACTTTATGTCTTTGTCACCTTTTGATCTTTTGAATTCAAACAACAAAAATCAGCTTGGGATCAAGGTTGGACGTGTAACATGAAGCTCCAAGGGAGATGATCTTGGCCCTTAAATCAAGAACAACAATGAAGGGAGAGGATGCACCAAGATGTCATTGTCTACTTTAGTTGTTAGTTGTATTTTTCAGATTTTGTAAGGTCTTGTGACCCTTGTTTTTGGCTGATTTTGAAGGCCCCTCATGGCCCTTAGATTAGATATTAGATGTAGGGTTTAGATGATAGCATGGGTCTTATATAAACCCACCTATCTCCCTTGTAAAAATCAGATTTGAAGTTATAAGAAAATGAGTTTTAAAAGTGAGTTTTTCTCTTGGAAACCACCTTGGCTTTGTGCTTGGTGTTTCGAGTTCCATGGGTAATGATCATAGCTTAGTGCGATGATTGATCGGAACCTTAGTCTTAGGCTAGTGGCTTTGTGCTTAGTCTAATTCATATCCTTTTTATCTTTGTTTTATGTTTGCAAATAAAATTTCAGAAAAACGAAACCACCATTTTCAGCCCTAAAACCGTGTATTTGAGTGAGTGCTCATGAGTGAGTCGAGTTTAGGGTGAGTGTGGTTACAAGGTACAAAGAGGCCCGCCCCGAATCGCTCCAATTGGTATCAAAGCTTCGGCTCTTGAGTTTTCTTAAACCGAGACGATCTTGGGATGAGTTGGGTTTAGATGTTTTCGAGTGTCACCTTGCAAGTTTGTGTGCATCTTGACTTGTGAGTGTCGACTTGAGTCGAGCACCTTTGTAGGTGTTTGGGTCGAGTTGGCTAACAAGAGGATTCGATGAATTTGCTATGTGCTTTTCATAGAATTCGAGTCTTGTTGTTTCATTCGTTTTTATCAAAATCTTATTCTTCAAAAAATCGTTTTAATTTCTGAAAATTTCATCTTTTTGGATACCATTTTATTTGGCCAAAGTTTGAGGACAAACTTTTTTTGAAGAAAGGGAGAGTTGCACTGAAACGGCTTGACGATTTGGTCCCGATTTTTGGCCTACGATCGAACCATGGTCCTTGGACCCATGGTCACGAAAATTTCAGCCAATTTAGGCCAAAATCTCGGCTGAAATCAAGTTCCAAATGATACACACAAATTCAAACACATGTCCCTTTCAATAAAGTTGCTTTAAACTTTATGTCTTTGTCACCTTTTGATCTTTTGAATTCAAACAACAAAAATCAGCTTGGGATCAAGGTTGGACGTGTAACATGAAGCTCCAAGGGAGATGATCTTGGCCCTTAAATCAAGAACAACAATGAAGGGAGAGGATGCACCAAGATGTCATTGTCTACTTTAGTTGTTAGTTGTATTTTTCAGATTTTGTAAGGTCTTGTGACCCTTGTTTTTGGCTGATTTTGAAGGCCCCTCATGGCCCTTAGATTAGATATTAGATGTAGGGTTTAGATGATAGCATGGGTCTTATATAAACCCACCTATCTCCCTTGTAAAAATCAGATTTGAAGTTATAAGAAAATGAGTTTTAAAAGTGAGTTTTTCTCTTGGAAACCACCTTGGCTTTGTGCTTGGTGTTTCGAGTTCCATGGGTAATGATCATAGCTTAGTGCGATGATTGATCGGAACCTTAGTCTTAGGCTAGTGGCTTTGTGCTTAGTCTAATTCATATCCTTTTTATCTTTGTTTTATGTTTGCAAATAAAATTTCAGAAAAACGAAACCACCATTTTCAGCCCTAAAACCGTGTATTTGAGTGAGTGCTCATGAGTGAGTCGAGTTTAGGGTGAGTGTGGTTACAAGGTACAAAGAGGCCCGCCCCGAATCGCTCCACATTTTTGCGAAAATGCTTCGCGAGACAAAGTTCAAGTGATCTCACGAGATAAGTATCTGCTTTGCTCTCGTGAGATTGTTGTGAAAATGTCTCGCGAAAAAAAGTGCATGCGTTCTCACGAGATAAGGAACAGGTTTAGTCTCCTAAAATTATTATGAAAATGGGTCGCGAGAAAAAGCTAATGCGTTCTCACGATATTAGTATGTGATCTCACAAGTATTTGCTTTAGTCTCGCGAGATTACTGTGTAAATCTCTCGCGAGAAAAAGGTTATGTGATCTCACGATTATGTATCTTCTTGCGACATTGTTTCGCGTAACAAATTAAATGTGATCTCACGAGATTATGTCTTAAATTGTCTCGCGAGATGATTTTGCTGTGATATCACAAGATAATTATCGGCTTTGCTATCACGAAATTATTGTGAAAATGTCGCGCAAAAAAAAGGTTTATGTGCTCTCACGAGATAAGTATCTGGTTTAGTAGTCCCGAGATTATAGTGAAAATGTCTCGCGTGAAAAACTTGATGTGATCTCACGAGATAAGTATTTGCTTTAGTTTCGCGAGATTATTGTGAAAATCTCTCGCGAGAAAAAGGTTATCTGATCTCAAAAGATAAGTATCTTCTTTAGTCTCGCATCATTTTTGCGAAAATGCCTCGCGAGACAAAGTTCAAGTGATCTCACGAGATAAGTATCTGCTTTGCTCTCGTGAGATTGTTGTGAAAATGTCTCGCGAAAAAAAGTGCATGCGTTCTCACGAGATAAGGATCAGGTTTAATCTCCCAAAATTATTATGAAAATGGGTCGCGAGAAAAAGCTAATGCGATCTCACGAGATAAGTATGTGATCTCACAAGTATTTGCTTTAGTCTCGCGAGATTACTGTGAAAATCTCTCGCGAGAAAAAGGTTATGTGACCTCACGATTAAGTATCTTCTTTAGTCTCGCGAGATTTTTGCGACATTGTTTCGCGTGACAAATTAAATGTGCTCTCACGAGATTATGTCTTAAATTGTCTCGCGAGATGATTTTGCTGTGATATCATAAGATAATTATCGGCTTTGCTATCGCGAGATTATTGTGAAAATGTCGCGCAAAAAAAAGTTTATGTGCTCTCACGAGATAAGTATCTTGTTTAGTAGTCCCGAGATTATAGTGAAAATGTCTCGCGTGAAAAACTTGATGTGATCTCGCGAGATAAGTATTTGCTTTACACTCGCGAGATTATTGTGAAAATATTGGACCAAGAATGGTCAAGGCGAGAAAAGGCGGATTTAGTCTAGAACACGGTTTGGGTCCTTGGGCTCGAACCATGGGTTAGGCCACGGTCCTAGGGTCCACCCAAGCTTATTTTGAGTGAATTAAATAATAATATCTTGGTCAAGCTTGGTGGGTCAAAGAAGTCAAGGAAAGTCAAGTTGGAGAGCAACCGAAAAGTCAATGAATGTGCTATTTTTGAAGTGTGAACTTTGGGTGCACCCATGTGGGTTCGAACCACAAGTCAATTAAATCTTCAAGAGCAAACCCAAGTGGGTACAAGACCCAAGTCAGCCGAAATTCATCAAATGAAGCATCACATGTGTTCCTCAACAAGTCCCTTTCAACACATGTCCCTATCCTACTTTATACTTTATACTTTATGCATTTGTTGTTTTCTTTTCAAATTTTCAGCTCATGTGAGCTCTTTGAGCCGAGATTTATGTTGTTTTTGTGGGTTATTTGTAGCCCTTAGATTAGCTTTGAATTGTAAGGTCAAGATTAGAGCAAGGGTACTATATAAACCCTCACTCTACCCTTGCATTTTTTCAGATTTGATTGAATGAAAAACCCTAGAGTTTGAGTTGAGTTTTCTTCATTATTCTCTTAGCTTAGTGCTTGAGTTAGTGAATGATTAATTAGTGGCTTAGTGCTTGATTAATCAAAACCTAAATCTATTACTTTGTGTTTAGATTTAGTTCTATCTTTTATGTTTTCATTTACTTACAAAATTCAGAAAATTCCCACAAAAATACTACACCTTGGCCGAAATTCTTTCAAGTTTTATAAATCGATTTTAGTTGTCTTCTTGAGTGAAATCAACCCCCATAGGTTTCACTCCAAATTGGTCATCAAAGCTTTGGTTGGGTTTGAAGCACAAGATCCCACCTTTGTGCTTAGACAATACATGGTCCAAAGAGTTCTTGAGGTACCCGAAATTTTTTTCAGATTTGTTCTTTGGTTATTTCAATGGGTATGTTTCTTCCTTTTGATGTTTCTTGTGATACTACTCTTGGTGAGACCATGTATGATTCTATGGAGAAAGCTAGAAGAGAGCTTGAAATCAAAATGAGTCGAATGAGGGGTAGACCTATCCCTAACCCTAACCTTGTGATCTTGAGGGAGTTAGAGGATAGATTGGCTCGGTTAGGAGGAGGACCAAACCCTAATGGAGTGAAACTTATGAGGATAAGAATCACTCAAAGGATGAACACAAATCGATCTTGAAACTCTCTTGAAAATCTCGGCCAAGACACTCTTTTTGTGATAAATTTTTCTGAAATTTGTATGAACAAGGAAAATAAAAAGGATAGTGACTAATTCTAAGCACTTAGCAAGAGAATTAGGTTGTGATTAGCTTAAGCACAAAGCCACTAAACTAATCTCTCACAAATCTCACTCACAAAGCAATGAGAAATGATGAACACTCAAGAAAACAACTAGGGTTTTTAATCATTAATCCAAATCTGAAAAATGTGAGGCAAGGATGAGGGTTTATATATTACCCTCATCTAATCTTGACCCTCCATTACAACAGGATCTAAGGGCTACAATCAATCCCCAAATACATCAAAATACTCGGTCAAATAAGCTCACATGAGCTGAAAATTTTGAACAAATAACAACAAATACATAAAGTAAAAAGCATAAAGTAATAAAGGTAGATAGCGACTTGAATGAAAAAGACATAAAGTAAAACAATGTGGTGGCTTGGGACTTTCATTGAAGCCGGCTCCTTGAGGACCTCCTTGAGCTAGCTTGTTGAACCATGTGAGCCCATTTATTGGAGGGTGACTCACATGGGTGTGCCTTGATTAACCACATTCAAAAATAGCTTGATCTTTGACCTTTTGTAGCTCTCCAACTTTGACTTCTCCTTGACTTAGCTTGATCACTAGGGTTGGCTCGAGTTGACCATAGAATTGACTTTAGTTGACCCTTAGTGATCCCTTTAGACCGAGCCCTAGGCTTGGGTTTGAGCCCATGGCCCTAACCCATGGTCTCCCAACTCTTCTCCCTTGACTTCCTTGACCAATTTTGGTCCAATCTCCTCTCCTTGGAAAGGACTTGTCCTCAAGTCCTTGGAGATCCTCTTGCTTCCTCCCTTGCTCGACTTCATGCTTGATTCTCGGCTCAATCTTTGCTCGGTCTTGGCTTTCACGGTCTTGGTCTTCCATGGGCACCACTTAGCTATAGTTTGTAGCAATGGTTGAACCCCTTTGCCTTGGCTCAAGAATTGGTCACATTTTCATCCTTGGTCACGGTTTCTTTGACCACGCATTCTTCCTCGAGCATTTCTTTGAGCCCTCGACTCATGACCATGCCATCCATCCATTCTTGCTCATGTTCGAGCCCATCAATGATTCTCCACCTTAAAGACCCGCTTGATCTTTCCTTGCCATCGATTTTTGTTCTTTCATTGACCACATTCTCAATGTAGTCGGTTGTTTCCTTGTTGATTGATGCTTCACCTTCATGAGGCTCCTCTCCTAGAGTCCTCCTTACCATGCTAGAGCTTCCCTCACATTTCAAGTTTACCTTTGCCTCTTGCTCTACTTCACTCGGCTCAAGGCCCTTCATCTTCTCAAGCTCACTCAATTTCGGCCTTGACTTCATCTCCTTGCTAGGTTTCGGCTCAAGGAAGGATTCAAATAGGCACGCATTGGATTTACAACCCATCATTGGTGGTAGGGGAGCTAAGACAATGAGCTTTTCACCATACTTGAATGAGTAGGTGTTGTCTCTTCCATGATGGGAAGAATTCTTTTCAAATTCCCAAGGCCTACCAAGCAACACATGGCAAGCATCCATGTCCAACACTTCACACACAACTTCATCTTTATAGTCTTGACCAATTGAGAACGAGACTTGGCATTGCTTGTCAACTTTGACCTCGGCTCCTTGATTGAGCCACCTTAGCTTGTATGGGTGAGGATGCTTCAAAGTAGGCAAGGCAAGCTTATCAATGAGGGTCTTGGAAGCAACATTAACACAACTTCCCCCATCGATAATCAAGTTACACACTCTCCCCATGATGGTACATTTGGACCGAAATATTTGATGCCTTTGGTCCATATTCTCGTTTGATTCTTGGGTGTGCATCACTCGCCAAGTGACCAAGCTCAATCCCGAGTCAGGGGAACAATGGTCTCGGCCACTTTCACTTCCTCAACTTCCTCTTTTCTTTCTTCCTCACAAACCAACACTTCATCGTCTCCCAATGCACAACCTCACTTGTGTTCAAGGTCCTCTTGCTAGGACACTCCTTAGCAAAATGACCATACCCTTGACATTGGTAACACTTCTTGACGGGGATGGTTCTCTTAGGGCCATAGGCGATTCCCTTTCCCTTGTCAACACTTGATGGCTTGATGGTAGGGCTAGCTTCAACAATTTTGATCCCCCCTTGGCTCGACATGGGGTTGGACTTGGTGGTGCTCTTAGCCGGCTCTCCTCTCCCCTTTTCTAGCCTCTCCACACGTGTAGCCATGGTAACCGCCTCATCGAATGACCACAAGTTTTGCATTTTGACTCGATTGGCTATCCTAGGGTTTAGGCCCTCAACAAACCTTGCAATTTTTTGTTCGGGTTTCTCATTCATTTCACATTGGAGGGTGAGTTGCTCAAAGTCCCTAAGATAGGTTTCAATGGGGTGTGACTCTTGTTTTAGTTGGGCTAGTTTGAGGAACATGTCTTGAGTGTAGTCTTTGGGAACAAACTTGTCTTTGAGTTTCTTTTTGAGTTTGAGCCATGACTTGATGGCTTCCTTACCCTCTCGGTTTCTTTGATTCTTAAGGTTTTCATACCAAAGAGAGGCATAACCCTTGAATTTCATGATGGCCACTTTGAAACATTTCCTATCGGAGTACTCCTTGAATTCAAAGATTCTCTCAACCGATCTAAGCCAATCTAGGAGATCCTCGGGGTTCAAGCTACCATAAAAATCGGGTATGTCCACCTTAATGTCTCGGTCATGGTCTCTAGGGTGGGCCTCAAGGGACTCTTCCGAATCCAAAAATTGATCTTCCATGTGAGGAGGAACTTGTCCTCTCCCACGGCCCCCATACCCCATTCCACGGCCCCTTCCTCTTCCCCCTTCACCCCTTCTTGGTTCATTCATGTTTTGTTCCAAGAGTGTGTTAATAGCATTCATCATCAAAGTGCAATTACCGGTGAGTTGAGTCAATTTCTCTTCTAAATCGGAAAGTCTTTTACCTTCCCCTCTATCCCCATCCATTTTGTGAAAGTTTTGTGAGATCTTTTGTGGAAATTTTGTGGAAAATGAACAAGGAAAACAAAGAAAGAAAACGAAAAAATGAAGAGGAAAAACAAACCCTAAAGTTTCGGCCAATCACAAGAACAAACCCAATCAATACTAACACAAGTGTAGATCTTTAACCATTTTTTGTAAGATTTTGTGGAAAATAAAACAAGGAAACAAGAAAAAAAAAAAAAAAACCGAAAATTGAAGAGGAAAAAATAGGAGTAATTCGAAAAACTAAGAACAAGAGCAAATCGAAAAATGAAGAACAAACCTAGGCTTTGATGACCAATTTGGAGTGAAACTTATGAGGATAAGAATCACTCAAAGGATGAACACAAATCGATCTTGAAACTCTCTTGAAAATCTCGGCCAAGACACTCTTTTTGTGATAAATTTTTCTGAAATTTGTATGAACAAGGAAAATAAAAAGGATAGTGACTAATTCTAAGCACTTAGCAAGAGAATTAGGTTGTGATTAGCTTAAGCACAAAGCCACTAAACTAATCTCTCACAAATCTCACTCACAAAGCAATGAGAAATGATGAACACTCAAGAAAACAACTAGGGTTTTTAATCATTAATCCAAATCTGAAAAATGTGAGGCAAGGATGAGGGTTTATATATTACCCTCATCTAATCTTGACCCTCCATTACAACAGGATCTAAGGGCTACAATCAATCCCCAAATACATCAAAATACTCGGTCAAATAAGCTCACATGAGCTGAAAATTTTGAACAAATAACAACAAATACATAAAGTAAAAAGCATAAAGTAATAAAGGTAGATAGCGACTTGAATGAAAAAGACATAAAGTAAAACAATGTTGTGGCTTGGGACTTTCATTGAAGCCGGCTCCTTGAGGACCTCCTTGAGCTAGCTTGTTGAACCATGTGAGCCCATTTATTGGAGGGTGACTCACATGGGTGTGCCTTGATTAACCACATTCAAAAATAGCTTGATCTTTGACCTTTTGTAGCTCTCCAACTTTGACTTCTCCTTGACTTAGCTTGATCACTAGGGTTGGCTCGAGTTGACCATAGAATTGACTTTAGTTGACCCTTAGTGATCCCTTAGACCGAGCCCTAGGCTTGGGTTTGAGCCCATGGCCCTAACCCATGGTCTCCCAACTCTTCTCCCTTGACTTCCTTGACCAATTTTGGTCCACCTAACCATAGCCGTGTGACTTGTAGAGCGACACATGCTCAAACCCTAACCCTAGAAGAGAATCACCAAGTCCAAAACTTTAGATCTAGGTGTACCATTATGGGAAGGGTTTGTAACTTGGTTGTTGATGGGGAAAGTTACAATAATGTTGCCTCAAATACTCTCATTGAAAAACTAGCTTTACCTACACAAGATCACCCTAACCCTTACAAGATGAAATGGCTAAACAATGGAGCCGAGATGAGTGTAAATGTGGTTAGACAATGCTTGGTTTCTTTCTCCATTGGAGGGGACTACATGGATGTGGCTTTGTGTGATGTGGTACCCATGGAGGCTTGTCATCTCCTCTTGGGGAAACCTTGGAAGTTGGAAAGAGATGCTCATCATGATGGGAGGGACAATACCTATACCTTCAAGATTGGAGCTAAGAAAATCAAACTTGCACCCTTACCTCCGATTTTAAAGAACCCTAACCCACCCTCCTTGATTATATCACACGAAAAAATGGGGATTGCTGGGAGACCAGAAATTGAACAAGAGCTTAGCAAGGGGAAGAATGTCTTTGATGTCCTTGCTAAGGAAGTCCCCGAAGAGCAATGCAAACCACCCTCCAAGGAAGAGCAAGAATCGTTGGAGACCTATGAGGATTCTTACCTCATTGAGACACTTAGTGGGTCATCATCTATTGGCGGCATTGAGCTTCTAGGTGAATTTGTTTCCGGAGCTTTGTTACCCAACAAGACTATCCATGGAAGTGAGCCTAGGGTTACCAAATCAATCCGAAATCAGATTAGGGAGCTCAAGGAAGGAGATGAATGTGAGATGAGAAGTCTACCTAAGCTCATGGAAAGGAGATTCATGTGGAGTGGGAATGTTGATACAAGCAAAGAGTCAAGGGAATTTCTAAAATGGAAATTCAAAGTGAATACTAACAACAACAAGGAGGATGAGTCTGTTGAAAGTCCAAAGATTGATTTGTGGTGATGCGTGTGCTACTTCATATAAAAGGGATGGTATTTTGTGAGTCTTAGAGTGTAAAATGCAGCGGGTATTAACGAGTAAAACGAGATATAAAAACAGTAGGAATATGTTTGGGTTTGGGATTAGAGTATAAGAAAGAAAGAGAAAGTAAGTGGATATGGATTAGTTAAGAATCTCGCAAGATAACTCAACTAAAACTAAAGTATTTCGACCGAGACCACACAGGAACAAGGATGAAATAAGAGAAATCAACCTCGCAAGGAAGATGAAGAACGCTCGCAAGAGTTCACAAATAGAGAGAAAATCTCAAGTGTTTGGTTTTTGTATTTCAAGTTGTGATGATAAATCTCTACAACATCCACTATTTATAGTGGTTATTAGCACATGGTGAAATTCATGTGCTTAACACTTGTTGCACATGCACAAGTATTGACACTTGTTGCACATGCTAATGGACACTTGGTGCACATGCAAAGGACACTTGTTGCACATGCACATTGTTGTTGACACTTGGTGATCATGCATGAGTGACACAAGTCACACATGCACTAGCTACTAATATACATCATCCATGACATCGATAAGCTCACATCATGCATGACATCATTATTTAAGCTAATTTAATTATTTCTAAATAACCTAATAAATGCTAAAACGCAGATTTTAATTACTTCGTCGATGTGCGATAAAATCGCTCAAAATGTTGATGACGGACTTTTCACTTACGCCATGGTTGCGACTCCATCCCATGTCACCATCTCGACTTCTAGTGATCCAAATTCAAATCCACGTGCTAGGTGAGTGACGTCTCGACTAAGTAGGACTTCATGAGAACTTAATAGTGATGCTCCTGCATCATTCTCTCCCTCTTCAAAAGAATTTGCCCTCAAATTTTCATCATCTAAATAAGGCGAGAGATCACCAACATTGAATGTGGAGCTTACACCACCATATTCACTTGGAAGTTCTAGCTTGTATGCACTTTCTCCAAATCGCTCCAGCACTCGAAAAGGGCCATCAGCTCTCGGCATCAATTTGTTCTTTCTTTTAGACGGGAATCTCTCTTTACGTAGATGCAGCCAAACTAGATCCCCAACCTTGAAAGTGGGTTGTTTTCGATGTCTATTAGCCCTTTCCTTATACCTTGTGTTAGCCTTTTCGATTTGCGCCTTCACTTGTTCACATGTACGGAAAAACGCAGATTGTCTTTCCTTGGCTTCAAAGTTTAGAACATCTTTCCTTGGGATTGGAATTAGATCAATAGGAAGGTAAGGATTTACCCCATAAACGATCTCAAATGGCGCCCGACCAGTAGTAGAAGAAGGTGTTCGATTGTAGGCAAATTCGGCATGCGCCAACTTGATATCCCAATCTTTCGTGCTCTTACTCACCAGACCACGCAACAAGCTTCCTAGAGTACGATTTGTGACCTCCGTTTGACCATCAGTTTGGGGATGATGGGAAGTACTAAACAACAGCTTGGTACCCACTAAACGCCATAAGGTCTTCCAAAAGTAGCTCAAGAACTTAACATCCCGATCAGAAACTATGGTCTTAGGAATTCCGTGCAAACGAACAATTTCTTTATAATAAAGATCAGCAACTTTAGAAGCATCGTCCGTCGTGTGACAAGGTACAAAATGAGCCATCTTCGAGAACCTATCCACAACCACCATGATAGAATCTTTGCCTCTTTGAGTACGGGGTAATCCGACAATGAAATCCATACTCACTTCATCCCATGGTTGTGTAGGCACGGGCAAAGGTGTATATAATCCCTTAGAGAATGTGCTCTTTGATTTTTGACAAGTAGCACACCTTGCAATGACGTCTTGCACATCTTTTATCATTTTTGGCCAATAAAAGTGCTCACAAAGGATGTCGTAGGTCTTGTTAACACCAAAATGCCCAGCTAATCCGCCACCATGTGCTTCTCTAACCAAGAGTTCACGAATTGAGCTTCTAGGTACACAAAGCTTGTTTCCCTTGAAAAGAAATCCTTCTTGTATGGAAAACAAATGTGATGGAGAAGCGACTTCATTGGCAAAATCTGGATCATCTTTGTAGAACTCTTTAATTTGCTCAAATCCAAGCAATCTTGTATCAAGTGCAACCAACAAAGTGTGTCTTCTTGAAAGTGCATCCGCCACTACATTAGAATTACCCATCTTGTACTTGGAAGAAAATGTAAAGGATTGTAAGAATTCCACCCACTTTGCATGTCTTGCATTCAGCTTTGTTGACCATGAATGTGTTTTAGTGCCTCGTGATCAGAATATAGAACAAAGGGTTTGGGACGTAGATAATGCGCCCAATGATCCAAAGCTCTAACAATTGCATAAAACTCCTTATCATAGGTGGAATATTTCAATCTTGCTCCTCCTAGCTTTTCACTAAAGAAAGCAAGAGGACGCTTCTCTTGGAGTAGCACGGCTCCAATTCCAACACCACTCGCATCACATTCAACTTCAAACAACTTATCAAAATCAGGTAATGCTAAAATTGGTGTCGAACATAACTTACCTTTAATCTCGTCAAATGCCTTTTGTGCGCTTGTAGTCCACACAAATTCTCCTTTCTTTGTAAGCTCGGTGATAGGGGCAACAATAGAGCTGAAACTCTTGATAAAACGTCGGTAGAACGAGGCCAAACCATGGAAACTTCTAACCTCCGTAGTTGTTGTAGGAATTGGCCAAGATCTAATTGCTTCAACCTTTGAAGGATCAACGCTCACACCATCACCACCGACAATGTAACCAAGAAAGGTCACATTAGGCACCATGAATGTGCACTTCTTAAGCTTACCATAAAGCTTGTGCTCCTTAGTTTCTCAAAACCTCCTCAAATGCTCTAAGTGTTCTTCCTTACTTTTCTTTGTAAATAAGTATGTCATCAAGATAAACAACAACAAATTTGTTAAGGAATGACCGTAGCACTTCGTTCATAAGTCGCATAAATGAACTAGGAGCATTGCATAACCCAAATGGCATTACAAGCCATTCATATAATCCTTGCTTGGTTTTGAAGGCCGTCTTCCATTCATCGCCTTCTCTTATCCTCATTTGATGATAGCCACTGCGAAGATCAATCTTTGAAAACACGTGAGCTCCATTCAATTCATCAAGCATATCATCTAACCTTGGCATAGGAAAGCGATACTTGATCGTGATGTTATTCACCGCTCGACTATCAATGCACATACGCCAAGTTCCATCCTTCTTAGGCACTAGAAGGGCTGGTACGGCACAAGGACTAAGGCTTTCTCGCACAAAACCACGATCAACCAACTCTTGCACTTGCCTTTGTAATTCTTTCGCTTCCTCCGGATTGCATCTATAAGTCGGGTTTGTTAGGTAAAGTAGCTCAGGGAATCAAGTCAATTTGATGCTCAATGCCACGCTTAGGAGGTAACTCAAGTGGCAATTAAATGGGTATACGTCACCAAATTCATCCAACAAGATTTGGACAGCTTCATCGTTGTTAGGTACTCCTCCACTTACATCTCGAACCATAAGAACAAATACTTGTTCCCCTTGCTCCAATGCTTCCTCAAACTCCTTAGCATTCATGAGCAAATTTTCACTCTTCTTTGGTGCTTTCTTTAGTTTGTTGGGTGATAGAGGTTTCAAATGGAACCTATCCTTCCCCTTTGTGACGATGTAGATATTAGTCCTCCCTTGGTGAACAACCTCTCTATCAAATTGCCATGGACGACCCAACAAAATGTGACAAGCATTCATTGGTACCATATCACACCACACTTCATCTTCATATGGACCCATAACAAAAGAAAGCAAAGCTTGTTTCTTTACCCGAAGCCCATTATCATCATTTAACCAATGTAAGTTGTAAGGTTTTGGGTGATTTCGGGTTTCCAACTTAAGCAAGTCCACCAAATCAATAGCAACAAAGATTCGTGACAAGATCCACTATCAATAATTAAATTGCAAATCTTACCTTGTACTTTGCAACGAGCATGAAATATTTGTTCACGTTGTTCCATCTCTATCGGGGATGATTGAATGTGCAAGTTTCTAACCATGAACATCTCCTTTTCGCTATCATATAAGGGCTCAATAACATGGTCGCGAACTTCCTCTTCGTTTTGATCCTCAACGGGGCTGGTTTCGATCTCCTTTGTCACCACAAAGTAAGGAGTAATTTCTTTCAACTCCTGAAGAGTAAGTGCCCTCTTTTGTGGACACTCATTAGCAATATGTCCATACCCCTGACACTTAAAACATCTCCTAAAACGTAGGTCTTTAGGATCGACAACAATCCCTTTACCTTTTCCTTTAGGTTCTTCTTTTCTCTCCTCCTTAGGACTAGCTGTGGAGGGGTTCATTTTGTAGAAAGGATTAACCCCTTTTGATTGTTCTCGAGAAACCATGGGCCTCTTACCCTTATCTTGCTTCTCAAACTTAAGAGCAAGCTTACAAACATCATCAAAAGTGATGAAATTCTGAATTTCTACTCTTTGTGCCAAAAAAGGGTTAAGACCTTTAATAAAACGTGCGATTTGTAGCTCTTCTTTCTCCTCAATATCGCAGACAATAACTAACCTTTCAAACTCTTTAATATAGTCAGTGACACTCATGTTACCTTGAGTTAAAGATGCAAGCCTTAGGTACTGCTCTTGCTCATAGTCTCTTGGCATGAACCGTTTTTGCAAATGCTTCTTTAACTTCTGCCATGTCTCGATCTTGCTCTTGTTGTCACGCCTCCTTTGCTTCTTAAGATTCTCATACCACAAAGACGCATACTTGGTTAGTTTAAGAGTAGCTATCTTAAACTGCTTCGCTTCATCGTAGCCTTTGTATTCAAAGATTCTCTCAGTTTGTCTCACCCAATCAAGGAATTTTTCAGCATCAAGTTCACCCTCGAACTCCGGAATGTCTAACTTCAGACCTCGATCATCATCATGTGTAATCCTTGGTTCACTTTTGGGTCGCTCTTCATCGTAATCGGAAAGATCGACGTACTTTCGCCTCTTCTTTCCGAGAGTAGCTCCAATAAGTTGCTTCATCATGTATTGCATTTGAGCCATGGACGTAGTTAAGCGATCCATACGCTCTTCCCAAGGCTCACCACCGTAACCATCTCCATTATACATTTTTTCTGTATTTTTTTGTTTTTTTTTTTTTAAGGAACAAGAACAAACAGAATAAATAAACAAAAGGACCGTCTTGGTTTAAGGAAATCAAGAGCCGTAGCTCTGATACCAAATCTGATGCGTGGGCTACTTCATATAAAAGGGATGGTATTTTGTGAGTCTTAGAGTGTAAAATGCAATGTATTAACGAGTAAAGCGAGATATAAAAACGAGAGGAATATGTTTGGGTTTGGGATTAGAGTATAAGAAAGAAAGAGAAAGTAAGTGGATAGGGATTAGTTAAGAATCTCGCAAGATAACTCAACTAAAACTAAAGTATTTCGACCGAGACCACACAGGAACAAGGATGAAATAAGAGAAATCAACCTCATAAGGAAGATGAAGAACGCTCGCAAGAGTTCACAAATAGAGAGAAAATCTCAAGTGTTTGGTTTTTGTATTTCAAGTTGTGATGATAAATCTCTACAACATCCACTATTTATAGTGGTTATTAGCACATGGTGAAATTCATGTGCTTAACACTTGTTGCACATGCACAAGTATTGACACTTGTTGCACATGCTAATGGACACTTGGTGCACATGCAAAGGACACTTGTTGCACATGCACATTGTTGTTGACACTTGGTGATCATGCATGAGTGACACAAGTCACACATGCACTAGCTACTAATATACATCATCCATGACATCGATAAGCTCACATCATGCATGACATCATTATTTAAGCTAATTTAATTATTTCTAAATAACCTAATAAATGCTAAAACGCAGATTTTAATTACTTCGTCGATGTGCGATAAAATCTGCTCAAAATGTTGATGACGGACTTTTCACTTACGCCATGGTTGCGACTCCATCCCATGTCACCATCTCGACTTCTAGTGATCCAAATTCAAATCCACGTGCTAGGTGAGTGACGTCTCGACTAAGTAGGACTTCATGAGAACTTAATAGTGATGCTCCTGCATCATGTGGCAAGAGTACTTCCAAATGAGAACCCAAGAAGAGGATGTGTGGAAGTGGGACACGGCCCTCAAGGCCATACACAGGTTGGTCACACTTCTTAGATCGTCTAATTCAACAAGTACCTTCATGATTGAGAATGTAGCCCTCCATGTGATCAAAGACAATCCTAGAGCAATAAGGGGAAGCCAAGGAGAGGAGCTCCATGAAGTCAAAACTGAAAATTTGGGAAACTCAATCAAGTGCAAAGGAAGTGAATCAATTGGAGATGCAAAGGTCGATGTGTTCGAAAGTTCAAGTGAGTCCTTGAAATGGGAGAAAGACGTGGGGCTCATCCTTGACAAAGGGTGGCTAGATGATGATTCTAAGCATGAGGAACTTCGAGTTGTGCTTGGGGATAATTGTGAATCCAAGGAAACCATGAGTAAGGGAGAGAGCAAGTCCAATTCAATGAGCCGAGTCTACAAGGATCAATCTCTCATTCAATCTCTAAGCAAGTGGTGTTCTTGGGAGTCTAGGATCATGGTGCCCAAGGTTGGTCATGGGGCTCATGGGGTACAACTCATCATGGTCTACGAATCAATTCATGAAGCCAACAAGAGTCCAAGTCAAGAGGAATGCAAAAGTTCAAGAGGATTCAAAAATTGGGAATTCGAAGGAAGGATCAATCAAGAACAAGAGTGGAAGAGTAGCATGCCCACAAGCCATGGGCTCAAAGGAGTACTCGAGGGGGAGTGTATGGTCAAGAGGACCGTGAGCAATGAAGAGATAATGGCCCCTCACACGAGCCAAGTCAAAGGGATCCATCCTTTTCTCCGGACTTTGAACAAGTTGAATCCTTGGAAGTCGAGGAGCATGAGAGCCAAAAATGACCAGGGGCTAAATCAAGGGTCAAGTAAAAGTTCAAGTAGAAAAGGGAACAAAGAGAATTCCGAGGATTTGAGGGCAAATCCTTTCCAAGGAGAGGAGATTGGACCAAGAATGGTCAAGGCGAGAAAAGGCGGATTTAGTCTAGAACACGGTTTGGGTCCTTGGGCTCGAACCATGGGTTAGGCCACGGTCCTAGGGTCCACCCAAGCTTATTTTGAGTGAATTAAACAATAATATCTTGGTCAAGCTTGGTGGGTCAAAGAAGTCAAGGAAAGTCAAGTTGGAGAGCAACCGAAAAGTCGATGAATGTGCTATTTTTGAAGTGTGAACTTTGGGTGCACCCATGTGGGTTCGAACCACAAGTCAATTAAATCTTCAAGAGCAAACCCAAGTGGGTACAAGACCCAAGTCAGCCGAAATTCATCAAATGAAGCATCACATGTGTTCCTCAACAAGTCCCTTTCAACACATGTCACTATCCTACTTTATACTTTATACTTTATGCATTTGTTGTTTTCTTTTCAAATTTTCAGCTCATGTGAGCTCTTTGAGCCGAGATTTATGTTGTTTTTGTGGGTTATTTGTAGCCCTTAGATTAGCTTTGAATTGTAAGGTCAAGATTAGAGCAAGGGTACTATATAAACCCTCACTCTACCCTTGCATTTTTTCAGATTTGATTGAATGAAAAACCCTAGAGTTTGAGTTGAGTTTTCTTCATTATTCTCTTAGCTTAGTGCTTGAGTTAGTGAATGATTAATTAGTGGCTTAGTGCTTGATTAATCAAAACCTAAATCTATTACTTTGTGTTTAGATTTAGTTCTATCTTTTATGTTTTCATTTACTTACAAAATTCAGAAAATTCCCACAAAAATACTACACCTTGGCCGAAATTCTTTCAAGTTTTATAAATCGATTTTAGTTGTCTTCTTGAGTGAAATCAACCCCCATAGGTTTCACTCCAAATATCTCGCGAGAAAAAGGTTATGTGATCTCACGAGATAAGTATCCTCTTTAGTCTCGCGAGATTTTTGTGAAAATTTATCGCGAGACAAAGTTCATGTGATTTTATGAGTTTATGTGATAAACTGTCTCGTGAAATGATTTGCCTGTGGTCACACGAGATAAGTATCGGCTTTGCTATCGCGAGATTGTTGTGAAAATGTCGCACGAAAAATATTTAATGTGTTCTCTCGAGATAAGTATCAAGTTTAGTAGTCCCGAGATTGTTGTGAAAATGTCTCGCGAGAAAAAGCTAATGTGATCTCACGAGGTAAGTATGTGATCTCACGAGATAAGTATCTTCTTTAGTCTCGCGAGACAAAGTTCATGTGATCTCAAGAGACTATGTGATAATTTTTTCCGTGAGATAATTTCGCTGTGATCTCATGAGATAAGTATCTGCTCTGCTCTCACGAGATTATTATGAAAATGACTCGCGAGAAAAAGGTTATGTGATCTCACGAGATATTTGTGAAAATGTCTCACGAGAAAAAGTTCATGTGATCTCACGAGATTAGGTGATAAATTGTTTCGGGCGATAATTTTGCGGTGATCTCTCGACATTAGTATCTAGTTTGCTCTGAAAATGTCTCGCGATAGAAAGTTCATTTGTTCTCACTAGATAAGTGTCTAGTTTAGTAGTCCCGAGATTACTGTATAAATGTCCCGCGAGATAAAGCTAATGTGATCTAAAGAGATAAGTATGTGATCTCACGTGATAAGTATTTTTTTAGTCTCGCGAGATTATTGTGAAGAACACTCGCGAGAAAAAGGTTATGTGATCTCATGAGATAAGTATCTTCTTTCGTCTCCCGAGGTTTTTGTGAAAATGTCTCGCAAGACAAAGTTCATGAGATCTCACGAGATTAGGTGATAAATTGTCTCGTGAGTAAGTTTTGCGGTGATCTCATAAGATAAGTATTTACTTTGCTCTCGCGAGATTATTGTGAAAATGGGTTTCGAAAAAAAGCCCATGCGTTCTAATGAGTTAAGTATCTGGTTTAGTCTTCAGAGATTATTGTGAAAATGTCAGGCGAGAAAAAGCAAATGTGATCTCAGGAAATAAGTATTTGCTTTAGTTTCACGAGATTATTGTGAAAATCTCTCGCGAGAAAAAGGTTATGTAATCTCAAGAGATAAGTATCTTCTTTAGTCTCGCGTGATTTTTGGGAAAATGTCTTGCGAGACAAAGTTCATGTGATCTCAGGGGACTATGTGATAATTTATCTCGTGAAATAATTTTGTTGCCATCTCATGAGATAAGTATCTGCTTTGCTCTCGCGAGATTATTATGAAAATGTCTCGCGAGAAAAAGTTTATGTGATCTCACGAGATTTTCGTGAAAATGTCTCACGAGACAAAGTTCATGTGATATCTCGAGAATAATTAGGTCACAAATTGTCTCCTGAGTAAATTTTGCGGTGATCTCACAAGATAAGTATCTACTTTGCTCTCGCGAGATTATTGTGAAAATCTGTCGCGAGAAAAAGGTTATGTGATCTCACGAGATAACTATCTTCTTTTGTCTCGCGAGATTTTTGTGAAAATGTCTCGCAACACATAGTTCATATGATCTCACGAGATTAGGTGATAAATAGTGTCGTGAGTAAATTTTGCGGTGATCTCACGAGATAAGTATCTACTTTGCTCTCATGAGATTATTGTGAAAATGTCTTGCTAAAAAAAGTCCTTGCGTTCTCATGAGATAAGTATCTAGTTTAGTCACTAGAGATTATTGTGAAAATGTCTGGCGAGAAAAAGCAAACGTGATCCCAAGAGATAAGTATTTGTTTTAGTTTCGCGAGATTATTGTGAAAATCTCTCGCGAGAAAAAGGTTGTCTGATCTCACGAGATATCTTCTTTAGTCTCGTATATATTTGCGAAAATGTCTCGCGAGACAAAGTTCATGTGATCTCACGAGATAAGTATCTGGTTTGCTCTCGTGAGATTATTGTGAAAATGTCTCGCGAAAAAAAGTGCATGCGTTCTCACGAGATAAGGATCATGTTTAGTCTCCCAAAATTATTATGAAAATGGGTCGCGAGAAAAAGCAAATGTGATCTCACGAGATATGTATGTGATCTCACGAGATAAGTATTTGCTTTAGTCTCACGAGATTACTGTGAAAATCTCTCGCGAGAAAAAGGTTATGTGATCTCACGAGATAAGTATCTTCTTTAGTCTCGCGAGATTTTTGTGAAAATGTCTCGCGAGACAAATTAAATGTGATCTCACGAGATTATGTCTTAAATTGTCTCGCGAGCTGATTTTGCTGTGATATCACAACATAATTATCGGCTTTGCGATCGCGAGATTATTGTGAAAATGTCGCGCTAAAAAAAAGTTTATGTGCTCACACGAGATAAGTATCTGGTTTAGTAGTCTCGAGATTATAGTGAAAATGTCTCGCTTGAAAAACTTGATGTGATCTCACGAGATAAGTATTTGCTTTAGACTCGCGAGATTATTGAGAAAATATCTCGCGAGAAAAAAGTTATCTGATCTCACGAGATAAGGCTATTCTTTAGTCTCGCGAGATTTTTGTGAAAATTTATCGTGAGACAAAGTTCATGTGATTTTATGAGTTTATGTGATAAACTGTCTCGTGAAATGATTTTGCTGTGGTCACACGAGATAAGTATCGGCTTTTGTAACAACCCGGATTTTCCAACAAAATAAAATAAAGAAATAAAAAGGATTTATAAAATAAAAGAAAATAAAAGCGAGCCACGGTGGCGGAAACACCGTGGAATCCGGATCATTACTCACTAACCAACTAAACAACGATAAAAAGATAGGCCTTGAGGCCTAGAAGTGGGGAGTAAATACCCCTTACAAAGCCAGCTCCAAAATGAAAGTAAGATAACAATAAAAAATCTAAACATCCTAACAAGTCTAATCCAGAATCACTTCAAGGCTAGTTATAGGTCATCCTCACGGCATCCTCAGTTGACAAACCCGATCCCGCGCTAACCTGCCACAAAGAATGTAACAGCCACAATCAAATGGGAGTAACTGTGTGCTCCTCACCATATTTCAACGTAACCAAAATAGACAACAATACAACAAACAACCCAAAGGCACCATTACCCATGTTACCAAGATAACTAACGCGTAAGCTAATCCCCAAATCAATGCTAATGACAAACCTCATAACCTTAATCATAACGTGATCTAAACTCAAGTCAATATCGCTCCCCATATAGTTCCACATTTTCCACAACGAAATAACCATAAATATGTCATACCATACCATCTCATTCTCAAGTCACACGTAGCAATCAAAATGTATCGTTAAAAGCTAACTACTCTCTCCACCCATTATTACCATACCCAAGTCTATCCACACCTTTCTCGAATGTCACTTCCTTACTGACCTCGAATTCTCTCCTCCCATCAATGAGTTTCCTTGTACTTAACACATACACAAAACCACAAAGATGCACACTGGTCATTCCTACATTATCCTATAAAGTACAAACCCCAAAGTTTTATCGTGCTCACTATAACCTTTAAGTTTTCCTCAAAGCCGATTATTGCTCACCACAATATCACTTCCCAATTCTCACTAACTCAAGATTGTCACAACTCATATAGCAACATAACTAAGTCCTAAAAATACTCCCTATGCAGATACTATAATCTCCATAACGTTCACTCACCATAATTTAAATCATCAATCTCAAAGACTAGGAATCCTCAAAAGTTACAACGACCAACCATGTGCATTAGTTAGTAAACCACTCATACTATCAACTACTTATTAACCAAACTCTATCATCTATGACTCAAATAACAGCGACAGCCTAAGGATCAGATCTCGAGCTAGATAAGGGTGAAGCACCTTACGGCTAGATGCCAAGGAGTATGATTAAAGAAATTTATCAAGGATAAGATTGATGTTAATACATCAAGAGCTTTTACGAAATCGAGAACGTGAATAGCTACGGAAAGGAATGGAAAATAATAGAAGATCGACGTCATAAAAGTCTGCTCAAAGGCAATAGAACTGAAGTAGCCACTAGAGGGAAACCTAAGGAACAGAATGACATAAGACCCGCATGACAAGACTAAAAGGTGATCTATAGGGTCATGACATAAAAGTGATGAGTTATGATGAATAAGAAAGAAAAGAAGGAATGAAACGAATTACGTAAAAATATGACATAATAAATCTTTTGCAAGAAACTACTCAACAACCACCAATTAGACAAAAGAAATTTTAAATATGAAACGATGAAGGAAAAGTAGAAATATTCTTTAAGAGTTCACAAATGAAGGCATAAGACTCGTTTCCAACAAGAACTCAAATTGGTTTTGTTACGAAGGAGAGACGAAAAGGTAATTCCCGAAAAGTTTGACAGATATAGAATATGATCAGAAGATAAGATTGAAAGGAGAAGTCTTAAAGTTGAGTTTCAAAATGACAGCGATTTTAGAAAAAATGAAGCTACTAAAATACCAAGTAGAATAAATAATATTCAAATGAACCAAATGCTCAAATTAGAAAACTTAATAAAAGAAGGTTTAGGATAACAAAGAGGTTTTGATCAAAAGTAGATGCAATAGATAAGTGTCAGTCATTTCAAATTTGATTGAGTAAAAAGCCACCAAAATGTATTGACGCGTCTAAAAAATGAGTGGAAAAGTAAAACAATACTGATTATAATTTTCCTCAACATAGTTACAAAATAAGAAAGTACAAGAAGGATAAACAAACCATTACAGCACAAATATACATAAATAGGTTTTGTTAATCGAACTGACTAAAAACATTCTTGAAATAAAAGAGTTTAGAAATTATTTCAGCACGATCTATTGAAAAAGATGAGGATGAACATAATAAGAAATTTTATTGGGGAAAAAGAAACTCAAACTGTAATCACGAGCTGATAGTTTTAAAACAACTGTATAATAAGATCAAGAACTAGAAGATATACTAAGGACAAGTGTAGCTAGCAAGCTGAAAGACGTCCCTACGAATACGGTGGGTGACTTAGATTAAGAGCTTCCGCTGCGTGCTATGATGGTAGGACTATACATCCGCAATTCGTCTTCGAGTTTCTTGCTCCCGCTGATCAATCCGTACGAATCAAAGACTTTAAGAGTTAAATTTCTAGATATTTCGAAAGGTCAAATGAAAGAGGGATATTTTAAATTAGAATACTCAAATGATTAAAGTTGAAGAAATGAATAAATCGAAAAGTTAAAACAAGGGATCGACAAGGCATAAATAGACTAAAATTTTCGATAAAACAGAACTCTCAATTGAATAACATTAAAAAGCAAGGGTCATACAAGTGTATTAAAACGGAATGCAAAATACTCCCCTTTTTGTCGATATTTAAAAATGAAGGATAACATGATTTGGTAAGAAAATAGAAGTATAAAGAATTTACTTTAGAATGGTGAGTATGATGAAAGCAAAGAAACCAAGTAGTACATAAGAAAGCAATTATCAGAGTGAAACATTTTGAAATAAAGAAATAAATTTAAAAACGACGATTAAATCAAATCAAAACCTTTTAAAGACTATTTTAGAGGCAGGACTAGTAAATTTTAAATGTAGAGATTTATCGAGTCGACACCCGACCTCGCATGACTCCATCATTCTTGTACCTGCATCCAAAGCAAACATATATGATCTAATGGTAGAAATCCTAAGACCACCATTCACACAACTACTCATACACATGCACAAATAACGTAGACCCCCTAATGTGTCTACCCAGCACTCTCACTCGGTGTTCTAGGTCAAATCCTACTCACTCACCTAAGAGAGTTGGGAGCGTATTCGCCTCGATACCAATCAGAACAACCCGGATTTTCCAACAAAATAAAATAAAGAAATAAAAAGGATTTATAAAATAAAAGAAAATAAAAGCGAGCCACGGTGGCGGAAACACCGTGGAATCCGGATCATTACTCACTAACCAACTAAACAACGATAAAAAGATAGGCCTTGAGGCCTAGAAGTGGGGAGTAAATACCCCTTACAAAGCCAGCTCCAAAATGAAAGTAAGATAACAATAAAAAATCTAAACATCCTAACAAGTCTAATCCAGAATCACTTCAAGGCTAGTTATAGGTCATCCTCACGGCATCCTCACTTGACAAACCCGATCCCGCGCTAACCTGCCACAAAGAATGTAACAGCCACAATCAGTGGGGAGTAACCAGGTGCTCCCCAGTCATATTTCAACGTAACCAAAATAGACAACAATACAACAAACAACCCAAAGGTATAGTAACCATAATGAAACCTCAAGCCAACTCATTAGCTACCAAACTCAACCAACTGTCACTCAACAACCTGTAACTATATATAACCAATACAACTCAACAATAACTAGTCCACTGACATACAAGCTCAAACTGTCAACAACAAGATGACAGACAACAATCAACAATCAAGATGAAGCAACAAGAATCACCCCGGATGAAGCAACAAGAATCACCCCGGATGAAGCAACAAGAATCATCCAAACCCTATGGCGGAACAGCAACAAGAAGTTCCTCAAACTCATTAGTCTAAATTTGGCCAAATTCCACCGAGCAACAAGAACGGTGACGACATATATCAAACCATAGTCTCTAACCAACATGGCTGAGAACCCATAGTCGCTCTAACTAAGCAACAAGAATAGTCGAGGGGATCATGGGCGGTATCCGTCCAAACTAGGACGTCGTAGCTCCTCACATACGTGCCAGAACAGTACACGCATGCAAACTTAACTCAAGCATAAGCAACACAATCAACCAACTCCAACAATGCATCATAACCCCATCTCCAATACCAACAATACAACAATTACAACCATTAAAGCAAACCAAGTAACCCCAATTCGTAACATATCTCAACAAAACATAATTATAACAAGGTAAACATGCTTAACAATATACTAACTCATAATCCATATCATATCAATCATCCTTTACTCGCCACCCGAATATAATATCCATCTTAAACTCATTACAACGTAGTTATCCAATTTATACCCATCCTCAACATGACCTATGATCAACCATACAATAACAAGCTTAATACGGAGTAATAACCATAAGAACTCAAGAGTAACCATAATAAACCATTATAATTCCCAAAGTGATCATCTTTAATCAACTTAATAACAATATAACTCAAATTCAATATGACAAACATCCCAATTCATTCCATTAGACACAATAGTGTGAGACCATCACAATTAAGACCAAAGATCATAATTTCATAGCACAATCAACCCAAAGATCATAGCTTTGCATACATAACAACAACCAATTCATCCTCAATCAATGATATGGTCTCACACAAGTTAAAATATGTCTAGGGCTACACCTAGTTACCTTTTCTAAACAAGCCAAAGAAAAGCACAGTTTTCAGCCCTTCTGTCCAGATACGATAACAGACGATCCAGAACTCCAAATGAAATTCTGAAGGGTGAAAAGGTACCCCCAAGAGTCAGGAACATGCTGTCAAAATTTCGGCAAAATCGGACGGTCGGATCTCCGGCGATCTTCCGTTTAGTTAACCTGGGTCAGAGAAATCCGAATTTGTGGTTTTCTCTCCAATCCTCTCCTATTGATTAGGGCACACATAAATCATACAATACATAAGCACATCACAATAAACACATATAAGAATATAAAAACTATAAAGAATAAACCTAGAACGAAAGGGATGAAAGGAATACCGTAGGAGAATGATAGGAATGAATTTTGGATGAAAAAGCGATAATCTTTGACTGAAATTAATAGAGGATTTAATGAGGATGAGATTATGAGATTTAGAGAGGATGAAGGAAGATAGAAATCAGATCTTAAGGTTGCTAGGCTAGGAGTTAATAAGATATTTAATGTCTTGATCAAAAAGCTATACAAGAAACCCTAAACCTAACCCGAGCTGGGGGGTTCGGCTCGGCCCAGGGTGGACCGGTTCAAACTGACTCCTGAAAATTTGGCAGTTGCGACGGCGTCGAAAAAATACGCAGTTTAGCCTTTTGAATCACCTTACCGTCTGAGGTTATTGTGAAACCAGAACGGGTTCGGGGTGAGGGTACTCTCCAAAAGTTTGTCAAAATGTTTTATGAAAACTATAATTGAAAAGCCAACGTAAAAGTAGTCATTACTAGCTTGAAAACAGTGTATAATTCGATGTTTGAGTAAATGCAGACCGCTACGTACAAGTGCGATAAAGACTCGATAAATATGCATAAAAGCAAATGTAAACGTCATAGCTATGACGGGTTGCTATAGGAAATGTGCACAAAAACGATAATTCATTAATTGAATTATCATTTAAGTGCTATTTTCCGACTCATTTGTAAAAAGTTTGTTTAAAACCCTCAGTTTTGCATGTTTTTAAGACTAATGAAGACAGTACAAGTTTTATCAAAATCATATTTAGTTGTCTAATGCGTAAACGAGAATTTGCATAATGTAAAAGTGACGTTGGTTTGCTTTAGTGATATTGAGTCGTTGTTTATGCGATATTGGCGAGGTTTAGACGGATTCTGAATCCGAATTGCTACAACCGTATTACGAATACGGGTTCGCTAATGCCATTACCGGGTCGGGTTAGGAACCCGTATAAGTCGATTGTACGTGAGGCGTAGATTGAGAAAGAGTGATGACAATTCATCGGGGTGAAAAGCATGGTTGTAAAGGATGAATAAGGGGGTGTATTTATAGAGGTTTGAGCCGCCAAAATACCAGAGAGAACATTTAAATCGCCTGTTGACAGGCGATTTAAATCTTGTTTTCTGCTTATTTGTGACGTATTTAGGCCATACGTATGTGTGTGATGTATGTGTATACGTATATTGCTTAGTGTGCTTGGTTTGGCCGACTTACTCCGGGTCTGTTTTTATGTTTCGTGTTTCGTGTTTCGTGTCATTTTCGGGTCTCGGGCCGAGAATTGTTTTTGTCTTGGATTGACTTGTTTTTGTGAAACGTGTTTAGACGTGAGGTCGGCTTGAGCGTCTGACGCCTTGGAGGCTTGCTCGGGTGTATTTGTTGGCTTTTTTGGGTCTCGGGCCAAAAAAGTGTTTTTGTCTTGTATTGCTTTGTTTTTGTGAAATGTGTTTAGACGTGAGCTCGGTTTTGAGCGTCTCACGCCTCGGGAGGAGTGTTTAGGTGTTCTTGTGGGTCTTTGAAAAGGGTTGTTTTTGTGTTTTGTGCGTTGTTGGGCCTTCGTTTGTGGGCCTGTTTTGTTGTGTGGGCTTGCTTTTGTGTTGGGTCGGCTTAAATAAAATGACTAAGCGAATATTCATTTTACACGACATGCAAATAACTCATTTTACGCATTAAATGACTTAAAATGTTTTTGACAAAATGTACTGTTTTGACATTACGTTAAAAACATGCTTTTTGAAAAAAGTCCATTTCATCATCGGGTTTTTGTTTGGGGGGTACGGATACAGGTATCTACAATGTCGCACGAAAAATATTTAATGTGTTCTCTCGAGATAAGTATGTAGTTTAGTAGTCCCGAGATTGTTGTGAAAATGTCTCGCGAGAAAAAGCTAATGTGATCTCACGAGGTAAGTATGTGATCTCACGAGATAAGTATCTGCTTTGCTCTCACGAGATAATTTTGTTGTCATCTCATGAGATAAGTATCTGCTTTGCTCTCACGAGATTATTATGAAAATGACTCGTGAGAATTAGGTTATGTGATCTCACGAGATTTTTTGTGAAAATGTCTCACGAGAAAAAGTTCATGTGATCTCACGAGATTAAGTGATAAATTGTTTCGTGAGATAATTTTGCGGTGATCTCACGAGATAAGTATCTACTTTGCTCTCGCGAGATTATTGTGAAAATGTCTCGCGAAAGAAAGTTCATGTGTTATCCCTAGATAAGTATCTTAGTAGTCCCGAGATTATTGTGAAAATGTCTCGCGAGAAAAACCTAATGTGATCTCACGAGATAAGTTTGTGATCTCACAGATAAGTATTTTTTTAGTCTCGCGAGATTATTGAGAAAATCTCTCGCGAGAAAAAGGTGTTGTGATCTCACGATATAAGTATCTTCTTTAGTCTCGCTTGACTTTTGCGAAAATGCCTCGCGAGACAATGTTCATGTGATCTCAGGAGACTACGTGAACAAGAAATGATCAAGCCAAATGAGCACGGATTGGGAGAAGGCAACGGTTTGGGTCCTTGGGCTCAAGCCATGGCCTAAGCCTTGGTGCTAGGGTCCCACCAAGTGAAATGTCAAGGGAATCAAGGGCTAAAAATGGCCAAGCTTGGGAGCACCTTTGGAGGTAGGGCTAAATTCGAGGAGGAGAGCACAACCAAGTCGATGAGCTATTTTTGGAGTTCGAATCATATTGGTTGACCATTTGGGGAAGACCCCCAATAAACCTAAACCCAAATGGTCAAGAAAAGTCAGCAATAGGGGGCCAAAATCTCGGCTGAAAAACACTCACATGATACACTCTAATTTCAAAAACAAGTCCATTTCATTGTAGTTGCTTTATTACTGGAGTGAAACTTAGTGGATTAAGTTTCACTCAAAGGATGAACAAAATCGACCTCAAACCCTTGAACAATTTTGGCCGAGAATATGAGTTTTTTTGTGGGAAATTTTCTGATTTTTGTGACAAATGAAAAACATAAAGATAGTAACTAATTCTAAGCACTAAGCTAGAGAATTAGGGTGTGATTAGTTTAAGCACAAAGCCACTAAACTAATCTTTCACTAACTCAAACACAAAGTAATGAGAAAATGAGAATACTCAACAAAAACTAGGGTTTCTTTATCATTCCAAATCTGAAAAATTATAATGTGTGAGGGTGGGTTTATATATTACCCAAAGCCTCATCTAAACCCTTCATTACAAGTTGATCCAAGGGCCATAAGGGTCCCTCAATTCAGCCGAAAATGTTTGGTCCTATTGACCATACAATTTGAAAATTAAACAAACAAAAACATAAAGTAGACAATGACATTTAAGCACATCCTCTCCATGCATTTTAGGGAGCATCCAAGGGTCAAGATTTGACCTTGGAATGGCATGTGGGACGGTCCAAGTGACCAAAACAAAAGGATTATATTGTCTCCTTACATAAAGCATAAAGTAGATAGTAGAAAGCGGCGTGTATGAAAATGACATAAAGTATAAAAACAATGTGATGATCCTTGGTGACTTGATTTGGCCGGCCCCCTTGACCTCCATGAGCTAGCTTGATGAACCATGTGAGCCCATTTATTGGAGGGTTGACTCACATGGGTGTACCTTGATTGACCACATTTCAAAAATAGCATAATCTTGACTTTTTGTTGCTCTCCAACTTTGACTTCCTCTTGACTCTCCTTGATCACTAAGGTTGGCTTGATTTGACCATAGAATTGACTTTACTTAGCCCTTAGTGATCCCTTGACCCATGGCCTAGGCTCGGGTTTGAGCCCATGGCCCTAACCCATGGTCTCCCTCGGTTTCACCCTTGACCGCCTTGACCATTTTTGGTCCAATCTCCTCTCCTTGGAAAGGACTTGTCCTCAAGTCCTTGGAGATCCTCTTGCTTCCTCCCTTGCTCGACTTCAAGCTTGATTCTCGGCTCAATCTTTGCTCGATCTTGGCCTTCACGGTTTTAGTCTTCCATGGGCACCACTTAGCTAGGGTTTGTAGAAGTGGTTGGACCCCTTTGCTTTGGCTCGAAGAATTGATCATGTTTTCTTCCTTGGTCACGGTTTGCTTGACCACACATTCTTCCTCGAGCATTTCTTTGAGCCCACGACTCATAACCATGCCATCCATCCAATCTTGCTCATGATCGAGGCCTTCAATGATTCTCCACCTTAGAGACCCGCTTGATCTTTCCTTGCCATCGATTTTTGTTCTTTCATTGACCACATTCTCATTGTAGTCGGTTGTTTTCTTGTTGATTGATGATTCACCTTCATGTTGCTCCTCTCCTAGAATCCTCCTTATCATGCTAGAGCTTCCCTCACATTCCAAGTTCATTTCTTCCCCTAGCTCTTCTCTACTCGGCTCAAGGCCCTTCAAGTCCTCAAGCTCATTCAAGCTCGGCTCCAACTTCATCTCCATGTTAGGTTTCGCTCAATGAAGGATTCAAACAAGCACGCATTGGATTTACAACCCATCATTGGTGGTAGGGGAGCTAAGACGATAAGCTTTTCACCATACTTGAATGAGTAGGTGTTGTCTCTTCCATGGTGGGAAGAATTCTTTTCATACTCCCATGGCCTACCAAGTAATACATGACAAGCATCCATGTCCAACACTTCACACACAATTTCATCTTTGTAGTCTTGTCCAATGGAAAACAAGACCTTGCATTGTTTATCAACTTTCACCTCGGCTCCTTGATTAAGCCATCTTAGCTTGTAAGGGTGAGGATGCTTCAAAGTGGGCAAGGCAAGCTTATCAATGAGGGTTTTAGAAGCAACATTAACACAACTTCCCCCATCAATAATCAAATTACACACTCTCCCCATGATTGTACATTTGGACCGAAATATTTGGTGCCTTTGGTCCATATTCTCGTTTGCATCTTGAGTGTGCATCACTCGCCAAGTGACCAAGCTCAACCCCGAGTCCGGGGGCACAATTGTTTCGCCACATTCACTTCCTCAACTCCCTCTTTTATCTTCCTCACAAACTAACACTTCATCGTCTCCCCAATGCACAACCTCACTTGTGTTCAAGGTCCTCTTGCTAGGGCATTCCTTAGCAAAATGACCATACCCTTGACATTGGTAGCACTTCTTGAGAGGAATTGTTCTCTTGGGACCATAGTCAATTCCCTTCCCCTTGTCAATACTTGATGGCTTGATGGTAGGGCTAGGTTCGACAATTTTGATCCCTCCTTGGCTCGACATGGGGTTGGCCTTGGTGGTATTTTTGGCCGAGTCCCCTCTCCCCTTCTCTAGCCTTTCCACACGTGTGGCCATGGTAACGGCCTCATCGAATGACCACAAGTTTTGCATCTTTACTCGGTTAGCAATCCTAGGGTTTAAGCCCTCGACAAACCTAGCTATTTTTTGTTCGGGTTTCTCATTCATCTCACATTGTAATGTGAGTTGCTCAAAGTCCCTAAGGTAAGACTCAATGGGTTGTGTCTCTTGTTTGAGTTGAGCTAGTTTGAGGAACATGTCTTGGGTATAATCCTTGGGAACAAACTTGTCTTTGAGTTTCTTTTTGAGTTTGAGCCATGACCTAATGGGTTCCTTACCCTCTCGGTTTCGTTGGTTCTTGAGGTTTTCGTACCAAAGGGAAGCATATCCCTTAAACTTCATGATGGCTACCTTGAAACACTTCCTATCGGGATACTCCTTAAATTCGAAAATCCTCTCAACCGATCTAAGCCAATCTAGGAGATCCTCGGGGTTCAAGCTACCATAAAAATCGGGTATATCCACTTTGATGTCTCGGTCATGGTCTCTTGGGAGCCTCAAGGACTCCTCCGAATCCGAGTATTGATCATCCATGTGAGGAGGTGGTTGGCCTCTCCCACGGCCTCCAATCCCAAACCCACGGCCTCTTCCCCTTCCACCCCTTCTTGGTTCATTAAGATTTTGGTCTAAGAGGGTGTTTAGAGCATTCATCATTAAAGTACAATTACCTGGTGAGTTGAGTTAATTTCTCCTCTAAATCGGAAAGCCTTTTATCCTCCTCCATTTTTGTGAAATTTTGTGAGATCTTTTGTGGAAATTTTGTGGTAAATTTATAGAAAAATAAACAAGGAAAAGGAAGAAGAAAAACGAAAAATTAAAAGAGGAAAACAAAGGAACAACTCGACATTACTAAGGAAAACCGAAAAATAGAGAAAGAAAATGAAATCAAGAACAAACCTAGGCTTTGATGACCAATTTGGAGTGAAACTTAGTGGATCAAGTTTCACTCAAAGGATGAACAAAATCGACCTCAAACCCTTGAACAATTTTGGCCGAGAATATGAGTTTTTTTGTGGGAAATTTTCTGATTTTGTGACAAATGAAAAACATAAAGATAGTAACTAATTCTAAGCACTAAGCTAGAGAATTAGGGTGTGATTAGTTTAAGCACAAAGCCACTAAACTAATCTTTCACTAACTCAAACACAAAGTAATGAGAAAATGAGAATACTCAACAAAAACTAGGGTTTCTTTATCATTCCAAATCTGAAAAATTATAATGTGTGAGGGTGGGTTTATATATTACCCAAAGCCTCATCTAAACCCTTCATTACAAGTTGATCCAAGGGCCATAAGGGTCCCTCAATTCAGCCGAAAATGTTTGGTCCTATTGACCATACAATTTGAAAATTAAACAAACAAAAACATAAAGTAGACAATGACAGTTAAGGCCATCCTCTCCATGCATTTTAGGGAGCATGCAAGGGTCAAGATTTGACCTTGGGATGGCATGTGGGACGGTCCAAGTGACCAAAACAAAAGGATTATATTGTCTCCTTACATAAAGCATAAAGTAGATAGTAGAAAGCGGCGTATGAAAATGACATAAAGTATAAAAACAATGTGATGATCCTTGGTGACTTGATTTGGCCGGCCCCCTTGACCTCCATGAGCTAGCTTGATGAACCATGTGAGCCCATTTATTGGAGGGTTGACTCACATGGGTGTACCTTGATTGACCACATTTCAAAAATAGCATAATCTTGACTTTTTGTTGCTCTCCAACTTTGACTTCCTCTTGACTCTCCTTGATCACTAAGGTTGGCTTGATTTGACCATAGAATTGACTTTACTTAGCCCTTAGTGATCCCTGGACCCATGGCCTAGGCTCGGGTTTGAGCCCATGGCCCTAACCCATGGTCTCCCTCGGTTTCACCCTTGACCGCCTTGACCATTTTTGGTCCAACATTATTAAAACAAGAACACAACTACTACTACAAACTACTACTACTACGGTTTACATACAACACACACACAAAACAAAAACACTACTCTTTTCTCTCTAAATAATTCATACTCAAGAACACTTGTAAGCTTAGCTTCTTCTTCAAGCTCAAGATCCTACATGATCTTCATCTCCTTCCTCTTGTTTTTCCTTCTTAAGCATTTATTTTCTTGTTTTAATTTCACTAGTATACTTAGATTAATTTCACTAGTATACTTAGATTAATTCTTTTTGATTTTTATACTAATCTAAGTATACTAGTGAAATTAAAACAAGAAAATAAATGCTTAAGAAGGAAAAACAAGAGGAAGGAGATGAAGATCATGTAGGATCTTGAGCTTGAAGAAGAAGCTAAGCTTACAAGTGTTCTTGAGTATGAATTATTTAGAGAGAAAAGAGTAGTGTTTTTGTTTTGTGTGTGTGTTGTATGTAAACCGTAGTAGTAGTAGTTTGTAGTAGTAGTTGTGTTCTTGTTTTAATAATGTAATGTAGTGTGTGAAAGCATTAGTGTATTTAGTTGTGTTTTGTGTGTAATGAATTGTGTAGTATTAAAAATGTATACTAGTAAAGTATAATGAAATTAGTTTACATAAAACATTAAATTAAAATAGGCTAGAATGATGATGCAAAATATAGGAGTGTAAGGAAGATTAGACATGGTAGAAAAGTAGAGACAAAATGGAAGAGGATCATCCTTGACCAAGGACCAAAGAGGTCGGCCAAGGTGAGCTCAAGTGGGCTCGTTTTCCGTTTTTGAAATTTTCGATTTACGCGCACGCGAAAAGTCCCGAAATGAAATATATAGTCTTAAAATAATGTTTAGAAGTAAGATCGAAAATAAAAATGAAAAAAAAACGTTGAAGGGTGATCAAAACAAAAATTGGCCTTAGGTTCCTCGAAACTTTGAAATAAAATCTTATTTGATCGAAACACTTATTTTTTTCGTTGAAAGTTATCGAATTAAATCATTATACCCAAACGTCAAAAAGTTTATCAGTTTAGGCTTAGTGAAACTCATTATTTTGATTTATCGAGTCTGAATATGAAAGAATAAAGTTCGAATTCGAAGTGTATCAAAATGGTTTTAGTTTAGGTGCGAGAAAACTTGTAGTGTATTGTAAATGTTGATTTTTATAAAATCTTGAATTGTGTTTCTTTTTAAATTCTGAATATAATAAAACATACTTTATTTTTCAAAATTTTTATATTTGTACTTAGGAAATTTAGTATTATTTGGCGAAAAAAATTCAGTCGCATTTTTAATGTAATGAAAAAGGATGAATTTAATTTAAGGAATTAAATTCTTTTACAAAATTGTGTTACAAAAACACGGGGTGTTACAATCCTACCCCCTTAAGAAAAGTTTCGTCCCCGAAACTTGGATAGAGTGGATAACTGCTCGAGATTGAACAAGGCAGTTAGAGAGAATATTGAGATTTTACGCATTTGGATAGTAACATTTGATTTTGTTGGAATAAAACTTTTTGAAAAGTTTGCGTTTTCTAATTAACATCGAAACGTCGGATAGAGTGAAAATATTGGAGGACAAAATCGCGTTTGATTTATTAATGAGATATTTAAATAAATATGGAGATGTTACTAGAATGTTATTTTCGAAAATGATGTGAAAGAGATTCACAAAGAAAGGTAGGGCCTAGAAGTTTTGTACGGAATTAAATGAAATTAAAATAATAAGCGTTTTAAGAATAAAAATAACTTATTTAGTTTTGAGAATACACTTTAACCTTAAAATAGTTTGAACTAAGAAATTTTAGATTTTAGTAGGACTTAAATATAGTATAGTCCTACCCCCTTAAGAAGTTTTAAACGTATATATCTAATATTATTATTGTTGCTTTTAATGACCACTAAATCAAGATACATAGCCTTTAGGGAAAAGAACGGCAATTAGGGAAAATGGATAAAAGTCGCAGTGATCATTAGGAGAATATGAGCTTTAAATAAAATTAAGGAAATATAGGTTATCGTTGAATGATTAAATAAAACGTTTAGGGGATTATGGATAACCTTGTTGATATAGCTCATTTTCTTAAAATTGTTATTATAAAGTTAATAGATGAATCGGAGATGTTAAAATTATATTTCGGTTGAGATTGAAATTTATAATAATGGATGACGTAAGAATCTAAAATTTTTGTATATATATATTTCTAAAATAGAGGAAATAGTAGAAAACAATTTCAAGGATTTTAGAAATGAAGGAATAAAAATTTTGAACCATGAAGTTTCGAAAGTGTTTCAAATTACGTTACAAAGATTTGACGGAACAAGCAAAAATTTTTCAAGGTATTTTATAGAGGACGTATGAAAACAATTTTTAGAAGGATATATTAAGAGATTGATAAGAATTTTAAATATGGGGGGTCGTAAAGGAAATTTGTGTGATGGAACGTATTTCGTACATCATTGTATTTTGAAGAACAAGGCATATTTTTGTCCTTCGGTAGGTATATATTAATTTTGATTCTGTTCGGGATTTGTGTATTTGGATTGTTTGATAAATTTGGAGGAAGCAAAAGATAGTGACGCTCCTGTGTCGAATAAAATAAAAGTAGGTATAAAGTTAACTAGGAATTTACCGGTGATGGCGTCCACATCGATACAATCTTCAACGCACTCTTCAGACTCAGTCAAGACGTACACACGTCCTTGAACCTTCACGGCTGGCGGTGGTCCCGCGTTCGCCTTGCCACCAGTACCCTTTTCCGGGCATTCGTTTGCCTTGTGCCCTTCTACCTTACAAAAGTAGCACACTACTGGTCCTCCGTTACAACGTGTCCCCGGGTGGCTAGGCTGTCGGCAGTAACGACACTGATTCGCTTGAAAAGGCGGATTCCCGAGAAGTTGTTGGTTGGTTCTTGTGACGTGCGGTGTAGAGTTGCGGTTGTGGTACATGGGTCTGCCTTGGTTTCTATTGCGGTTGTCTTGATTTTGGAAACCTGGGCGACCAAAAAGTGGCTTGTGTATGAAGCTGGCACTTGCCACAGGAGGCGCAAGGGTTTTCTTCTTCTTTCTCTCTTCCGCTTCTCCTTTTTGGATAGGAGCCCAGATACTTGTTGCCTTTTCGTAGGCCTCCGCAAAGTTCTTGCAGTTGAACCCGCTCATGTTTATCCTTAGGATGTTGGCCATGCCCCTAACGTAACGAGTGGCGAGTTCTTCCTCGTTAGTTATTATTCTAGGAGCAAATTTGGATAGCTCCTGGTATTTCTCGGTGTATGCCTGCAGCGACATATCACCCTGGCTCAGGTTCCTAAATTCCTCCTCCTTTTCCCACTTCAATTCTTCCCCGAAGTACTTGTTTTCCAACAGTGATTTGAATTCACTCCAGTTGTAAATTCTCAGGGGAAAGGTGGATTTGATCAAGCGCCACCAACTGTTGGCTTCCCCCTTGAGGTAGTATGCTACCACATTCACTTTCTCAGTGGGCGGGGTCTTGCTTAGTTCCAACAGTTTCTCCATCTCCTCAATCCATTCGGTCAAGACGGTGGGGTTGACGGAGCCCGAGTACGTTTGAGGTCTATGTTTTGAGAACCTCTCAAACGCGGATTGATTATTACCACCACCCTGATATTGGTGTGTATTCTGAGCGATTTTTATTATTGCATCCTCGAAACCTCTCCTCCTTGCCTCCTCTTCGAGGAATTGTTGGTTAAGGTCATTGTCTGGAATACCGTTTGCAGCCATTCTGAAAATATTAAACTGTATGAATTTGAGTAGTTCCCAAAAGAGGCATATTATAGAATACAAGATAAAAGTTGGTTACATCAACTTAGAGTAGCGAAGTGCATCTAATACATTTCCTAGAAAGATAACCGAAAGTAGCAGGTAGGGATAACGACTCCTAATAGTGTCATACAGAATCACTGAGGTTAGGTAGTTAAAATCTAGAGATTTTACAAAATGTTATCCGTACTAGTGGTTAATAGAGCTAACAGGGTCTAGAGCCCGTTTGAGGACTCTGCATCGCTGACTTCCTGCTCATCATCGAAGGTGTGTCCCTGAGCAATGGCACGGCATGCAAGCCTGAGGCCGCATTTGAAGAAATTCCACCCGTGGAACTTCCCCCCTCGAACTGTAGACGGGTGGCGTACTGTAAACCACCAATGGAAAGCTTCACCTCTGAGGAACCTCTCGGTTAAGCGTACTTTCCACTCTTCGTGAACTTCCGCCTCAACGAACTTCGCCTCCATTTCGCATAACCAAAACCAGCAGGTGTCATGGTCTCCTGCGAATGTGCGCGGGGGATCTCCTAAGAAATTCCTGTAAGCATCGATCCTGGCAGGGTCAGTCCATGCAAGCTCCAGAGTATCCGGAAGTGCAGGCATGAAAGCACGTAGGGCGCGCTGCTTAATCGAACGATTGCCCTTCCCGTCTCCGCATAATGGTGAATCGCCGGTTGATGACATCTACAAGGGATTTTAAGGAAGGAAGTCAAACAACAACAAAAATATTGTTTGAACGAAGGTAAAAATGGCTATTAAAGAAATATATAAATTTTTGATCGAACAAAAATAAGAATTAAAAAGATTTAAGAAATTTTTTTTTTTTTATTGGTGAAATTGGTTAAGGATTTAGTAGATGCCCTTACTTCGTATAGCTTGGTACTCCTTCAGCGTTTCACTTATCAGGAACTAAGTTTATTATTTCGATTTAATATCCGATAATAATTGTTAGTTTTAGTCAGTCACATCAGCAAGTAGCAAGTATACGATGGTTAGTGTATTTTATTTTAGGGTAGTAGTTCGTTTATTTAAAAAGGTCTTAGCCTATGGTCGGTCCTTAAAGTTTCTACCCATCCTCACACTTTAAAGTGATCTAAGTTATTTACTTTAGCGATCTAAGATTTCTAATCCATTATTTGATCCTATAAGTCTATGCCTGACATACGATATGAATGTCTGGCCCAGGTGTCGTCTCGCTATGTGAGATAACTTTAAGTCATTCACGGTCGCAAGACAGCTTTGATACCAACTGTAACAACCTGGTTTTTCGTGACTTTAATTAAACTAAGGCGGAAAATTAATTAAGTCTATATATTACAAAATCAGCTGTTATCGTCATAAAACTCTGTATACATAATACGAGTTTAAGATAAAGCAGAGTATTCGATTACATTCTCTCAAAAGCGTAAAAAATAAATAAGGTACACTCTCCCCAGCATTCAATAGCATTGGTCTCGGGGTACCTGCGTTTTATTATATTATCATTTTCCCGCAACACTCTTTCGACACAAGAAAATCTAAAACATATGCAGTATATATATAATAAACAAGTAAAAACAAATAGCAAGTAGGCATGCAACATATAAGAGGAATCATAATGATTCAAACATAAGCATGCGTCAGATCATGTATTCATAACAACAATCATCGATAATCATTCTCAACAGGACAATTTCAAACTCAAGCCAACGTCATTCATGCAACAATCAATCAAAACAAGGAAAATACATTCAACATGTGATAACAAATGAGTCTTCGTTAGTAAGGCGGAATCATGCAGACCTCATAAGCATCCGCGCAATAGCCGACAGGGCCAACATAACTTGGACATGGCTGACAGGCTAGAGATATCTAAGGTAATAAGGATGATTCAATCCCTTGTCTAATGTATGCATACACCACTATAGATAGGATCGTAGCATACTCGCCCATCGAGTAAGTAGTCACCTAATAATACGACTATCACCAGAGACGGGTACCCCCGGATGGGGCTGGCTTTTCCACTTACCATATATGGGCCCACGGAAATATCAAGGATGCCCTATCCCTAGGGTTGTATATACCGTGCCAAATAACAATCTTAAATCGTTAAATCGCCTTGGGCAACTCAGGGAGGGAGCCCAAGTCCCCATATACAGCTACCTCGCTAACTTCGAATTTCAAGAGTCGCGACATGGCGAACAATCCAAGTATTTTATTCATGTAACTCGTTTTCTCAATTCTTATTTCTTCGTTAAATCTAAATAAATGACAATTCTGAAACTTAAATATATCGTCGAACTTTGTATAATGAAATTTTAATACTAGCAATTCTTCAGGTAAGCAGAACACATAGAAATACTTAAATATTTATTTTGAGTCCATTCGTAAATTTTAAATATTTTCACTATTCATTATTTTACTATTCACCGTATTTTACTATTCATCGTATTTACTATTCATCGTATTTACTATTCATCGTATTTATACGTATTTTTATACGTATGCGTATTTTTATACTTCGTATTTTATTCGTATTTTATACGTATGAGTATTTTTATACTTCGTATTTATTCGTATTTTTATTAAGTACTTGTATTATTTAGTATTAATTACTTACTTCTTATACTTAGTATACTTACATTTTATTCAATTTTCATACTTAGATGTTTTACTAAAGTATCAAAATCACTTTTATTTTCTATGTACAAAATTCTAGTTTTAAAGTCGTTAGGTTCGTTTTGTATTTAGTGATTTGAGAATTTATTTTAAATGTAAAACTCGATTTAAACTTAAGTACAAAATCCTAGTTTCAAAGTTGTTAAGTTCATTTTGTACTTGGTCATTTTAAATAACATTTCAAAAGTAAAACTCGGTTAAATTTAGTCATATATTTAACTAACATTTTGCGGTTCTCATTTTTTTTAGCGAGGTTGTCGTAGTTCATTTTAAATAGTCCGTATGTCCAAATCCAATTTAAGCAAAGGTAGTAACACTCGACAAGGTTCATTTTAATACGTGTAACGTTTATTTTTATCGGTTTCGTTGATTCTTTTTAGTAACGATTTATTATTCAATCTAATATAATCCTAATTACTATTCAACTTTAGTGACTAAGTGACAAATTCATTTTGATCAAAATTGGTCCAATTTTAATGGTAAAACCGTGGCCTAATTTATATATAGCTATTTATTTCTTTTCTTTTCGTTTTTACTAATAATTCATTACTTTAATTAATTAAATTACTAAAGTGATAAAAATAAAAAGTGACAAAAACATTTTTGGTCCAAAAATGACCCCAAGGCCGTGTACTCCTACACTAGTACCATTTATTTTTGTTTTCTAATTTTTATCGGTTTTTGACTTAAAGTTTTTATACACTAATTATTTAAATTATACTAAAGTGATTTAACTAGTTTACGATTTTCACTAATTATTTTATTTCATTTATGAATAGTGTTTTTGTGATACTTTAAATTTCTAACTTTTATATTTTAATGATTTAGCTTATTTGACTTATATATTTATTATTGAAACTTTTCACTAATGAATTTAAACAAACCTAAAATGAAACTTATAAATATTATAAATCAAGCTAGTCATCTATATGAAGAACACTTGAAGAAATGAAGAACCTTAATATTTTTCATATGAACATTTTTAACTCAATTTTTATATTATCGTTTTATTTTCTCAAATTTTTATAGCAAGTCTAATTTATCTAAACTAATCATAATATGTTATTTAGAAAAATTAAAACTAAAAATTTGTCCATTAAAATAAAAATGGCCGTGTATAATATAAATGTTCCTTATTTTTAGTTTTTTGATTTTTATACTTCTAATTCAATAACTAATTTACTTTATATCATTTATATGTTTAAATCATGTGTGAAAAACTTACACAAACATTAACACACAAAGTAAAATCATCTCAAACACAAGAATAACAACAATACTTCAAGAACACAAAATACTTTAAAACATTACAATTTCATAACAATTTCATTTAAAGTCCTAAACATAAACTAATTATATTTTCATATACATCTTATACTTAGTATTTTAAGCATGCAATTAACAAAAATTAAAACGAAAAATTAAGTGAAAAATTTAAGGGTGGCCGTGGGTTTTAACATGTTCTACACAATTTTTATTTTTCGATTTTTGCCTTGTAATTAGTCATGCAATACTAAAGTGATATACTAATTCATACACACATAGAACCATAACATATAATCAATTAGGTGTAGGTGCTTAGCAAATATAGTGTGCGGGAGCACCTTAGGTTAGGTTAATGACAAGCTCCTAGCAATTGTCGGGGTCGATGATATGATCGAATTGGCTCAAGTCGACACCTCCACCTTGCTCCTCGTCTTTGGTTAGGGTTAGTACATAAAAATGAAAATGAATGTGTTAGTAATTTATCTAAGCTAGTTAAACTATACTAAAACATTTAAAGTGTAGTATCATTTTTTTGTTTAGGTGATGTTCATATTTTAAACATTTTGATTCATGTTCATAATTATTTATAACTTAAGAGAGGAAATGATTACAAGTTAAAATGGTGGAGAATTAATCTAAGTATACTAGTGAAATTAAAACAAGAAAATAAATGCTTAAGAAGGAAAAACAAGAGGAAGGAGATGAAGATCATGTAGGATCTTGAGCTTGAAGAAGAAGCTAAGCTTATAAGTGTTCTTGAGTATGAATTATTTAGAGAGAAAAGAGTAGTGTTTTTGTTTTGTGTGTGTGTTGTATGTAAACCGTAGTAGTAGTAGTTTGTAGTAGTAGTTGTGTTCTTGTTTTAATAATGTTGGACCAAAAATGGTCAAGGCGGTCAAGGGTGAAACCGAGGGAGACCATGGGTTAGGGCCATGGGCTCAAACCCGAGCCTAGGCCATGGGTCAAGGGATCACTAAGGGCTAAGTATAGTCAATTCTATGGTCAAATCAAGCCAACCTTAGTGATCAAGGAGAGTCAAGAGGAAGTCAAAGTTGGAGAGCAACAAAAAGTCAAGATTATGCTATTTTTGAAATGTGGTCAATCAAGGTACACCCATGTGAGTCAACCCTCCAATAAATGGGCTCACATGGTTCATCAAGCTAGCTCATGGAGGTCAAGGGGGCCGGCCAAATCAAGTCACCAAGGATCATCACATTGTTTTTATACTTTATGTCGTTTTAAATACGTATCGCTTTCTCTCTTATCTACTTTATGCTTAATGTAGGGAGACAATATAATCCTTTTGTCTTGGTCACTTGGACCGTCCCACTTGCGATACCAAGGTCAAATCTTGACCCTTGGATGCTCCCTAAAATGCATGGAGAGGATGTGCTTAAATGTCATTGTCTACTTTATGTTTTTGTTTGTTTAATTTTCAAATTGTATGGTCAATAGGACCAAACATTTTCTATTGAATTGAGGGACCCTTATGGCCCTTGGATCAACTTGTAATGAAGGGTTTAGATGAGGCTTTGGGTAATATATAAACCCACCCTCACACATTATAATTTTTCAGATTTGGAATGATAAAGAAACCCTAGTTTTTGTTGAGTATTCTCATTTTCTCATTACTTTGTGTTTGAGTTAGTGAAAGATTAGTTTAGTGGCTTTGTGCTTAAACTAATCACACCCTAATTCTCTAGCTTAGTGCTTAGAATTAGTTACTATCTTTATGTTTTTCATTTGTCACAAAAATCAGAAAATTTCCCACAAAAAAACTCATATTCTCGGCCAAAATTGTTCAAGGGTTTGAGGTCGATTTTGTTCATCCTTTGAGTGAAACTTGATCCACTAAGTTTCACTCCAAATTGGTCATCAAAGCCTAGGTTTGTTCTTGATTTCATTTTCTTTCTCTATTTTTCGGTTTTCCTTAGTAATGTCGAGTTGTTCCTTTGTTTTCCTCTTTTAATTTTTCGTTTTTTCTTCTTCCTTTTCCTTGTTTATTTTTCTATAAATTTACCACAAAATTTCCACAAAAGATCTCACAAAATTTCACAAAAATGGAGGAGGATAAAAGGCTTTCCGATTTAGAGGAGAAATTAACTCAACTCACCAGAATTGTACTTTAATGATGAATGCTCTAAACACCCTCTTAGACCAAAATCTTAATGAACCAAGAAGGGGTGGAAGGGGAAGAGGCCGTGGGTTTGGGATTGGAGGCCGTGGGAGAGGCCAACCACCTCCTCACATGGATGATCAATACTCGGATTCGGAGGAGTCCCTTGTGGCTCCCCCAAGGGACCATGACCGAGACATCAAAGTGGATATCACCGATTTTTATGGTAGCTTGAACCCCGAGGATCTCCTAGATTGGCTTAGATCGGTTGAGAGGATTTTCGAATTTAAAGAGTATCCCGATAGGAAGTGTTTCAAGGTAGCCATCATGAAGTTTAAGGGATATGCTTCCCTTTGGTACGAAAACCTCAAGAACCAACGAAACCGAGAGGGTAAGGAACCCATTAGGTCATGGCTCAAACTCAAAAAGAAACTCAAAGACAAGTTTGTTCCCAAGGATTATACCCAAGACATGTTCCTCAAACTAGCTCAACTCAAACAAGAGACACAACCCATTGAGTCTTACCTTAGGGACTTTGAGCAACTCACATTACAATGTGAGATGAATGAGAAACCCGAACAAAAAATAGCTAGGTTTGTCGAGGGCTTAAACCCTAGGATTGCTAACCGAGTAAAGATGCAAAACTTGTGGTCATTCGATGAGGCCGTTACCATGGCCACACGTGTGGAAAGGCTAGAGAAGGGGAGAGGGGACTCGGCCAAAAATACCACCAAGGCCAACCCCATGTCGAGCCAAGGAGGGATCAAAATTGTCGAACCTAGCCCTACCATCAAGCCATCAAGTATTGACAAGGGGAAGGGAATTGACTATGGTCCCAAGAGAACAATTCCTCTCAAGAAGTGCTACCAATGTCAAGGGTGGAGTGAAACTTATGGGGATAAGAATCACTCAAAGGATGAACAAAAGTCGACTTATGATGATGATAGAAATCTCGGCCCAAGTACCTCTTTTTGGTGAAATATTTTCTGAAATTTAGAGAACAAGGAAAATAAAAATGATAGTAACTAAATCTACACACTAAGTAATAGATTTAGGTTGTGATTAGTTTAAGCACAAAGCCACTAAACTAATCTCTCACAAATCTCACACACTAAGTAATGAGAAAGGAAGAACACTCAATATGAAACTTAGGGTTTCTCTTTTTCATTCAAACAAATCTGAAAAATGTGAGGCAAGGATGGGGGTTTATATAATACCCTCATCTAATCTTGACCATCCATTACAAGCTAATCTAAGGGCTTCAATAAACCCACAACTCCTACATTATACTCGGTCCATTAAGGCTCTCAAGAGCTGAAAATTTTGAACAATAAACAACAAATACTTAAAGTAAAAGCATAAAGTAATAAAGGTAGATAGTGACATGTGTTGATAGTGACTTATTGAGGACAAACATGTGAAGCTCCTCCTTGTGTATTTTTCGGTGACTTGGGCTTCATTCCCAATTGATTTTTGCTCTTGATGATCTTAATTGACTTGTGGTTCGAACCCACATGGGTGCACTCGAGCGATCACAAACAAAAATAGCGTTTTGTTGACTTTCGGTTGCTCTTTGTCTTGACTTTCCTTGACCTTGTTGACCCACCAAGCTTGACCAAGATATTATTGTTTAAATTCACTCAAAATAAGCTTGGGTGGACCTTAGGATCGTGACCTAGCCCATGGTTCGAGCCCAAGGACCTAAACCGTGATTTGGACAAAAACCGTCTTTGCTAGCCTTGACCATTTTTGGTCCAATCTCCTCTCCTTGAAAAGGATTTGTCCTCAAATCCTCGGTCTCTCTTCCTCTTGCTCGGTTTGGACTATAGCTTGACTCATGGCTTGATCCTTTGCCTCCTTCTCGACTTGGACTCTTGTTGGCTTCATGACTTGAATCGTAGAACATGATGAGGGGTGCCCCATGAGCCCCATGACCAACCTTGGGCTCCATGGCTCTAGTCTTCCAAGAATTCCACTTGCTTAGAGATTGAATGAGAGATTGATTCTTGTAAACTTCGGTTCATTGAATTGAACTTGCTCTCTCCCTTACTCGTGGCTTCTTCGGATTCACAATTATCCCTTAGCACAACTCGAAATTCCTCATGCATAGAACCGTCAATTAGCCATCCTTTGCCAATGATGAGTCCCACGTCTCTTTCCCATTTCAAGGACTCACTTGAACTTTCTAGCACATCGACCTTTGCATCTCTAAATGATTCACTTCCTTTGCACTTGATCGAGTTTCACAAATTTTCGCTTTGAGCTCATTGAGCTCCTCTCCTTGACTTCCCTTATTGCTCTAGGGTTGTCTTTGATCACATGGAGGGCTACACTCGATCATGAAGGTACTTGTGGAATTAGATGGCATGAGGAGTGTGATTAAGTCGGTTATGGTCTTGAGGGCCGTGTTCTCCTTCCACAAGTCGACCTTTGGACTTTCACTTTGACTTGAGCCATCATCACTTAGCTCTTTTTGTTCAAGCTTAGTTCCCCCTTTGAATCCCCATTTCATGAAACCACTTGAGTAGACTTGGTTATGACAACCACATGGCATTTCTTTGGCATTGTTAGTACTCACTTTGAATTTCCACTTTAGAAATTCCCTCGACTCTTTCTTGCATCAACATTCTCATACCACATGAATACCTTCTTCTTGACATTGGCCAAACACTTCCCACGATCATACTCATCCCTTGGCTTGGCATTGTACTCCATGCTTTCCTCTTGAGTGTTAGGATTATCTTTAGCAAAGTGAATGGTCAATTTCTCACCAACATTCACTTCCTCACTTGATTCGGCCTCCTCACTTAAAACAACCTCTTTGGATGACTCAAGTATGGAGGGCGGTTTGCATTGCTCTTTGGGGATCTCCTTAGCAAGGACATTAATCTCATCCTTCCCATGACCAACCCCAAGCTCACTTTCTCGTCCCCCATCAATCCCCATGTTGTCGTGTGACTCAACCAAGGAGGGTGGGTTAGGGTTCTTCAAAATCGGAGGTAAGGGTGCAAGTTTGATTTTCTTAGCTCCAATCTTGAAAGTATAGGTATTGTCCCTCTCATCATGATTAGCATTTCTTTTCAACTTCCATGGTTTCCCTAAGAGGAGATGACAAGCCTCCATAGGTAACACATCACACAAAACCACATCCATGTAATCCCCACCAATGGAGTAAAAAACCAAGCATTGTCTATCCACCATCAACTCGGCTCCCATGTTTAGCCACTTTAATTTGTAAGGGTTAGGGTGTTCTTGTGTGGGCAAGGCTAACTTTTCAATGAGAGTGCTTGAGGCCACATTAGAACAACTCTCCTCATCAACAATCAAATCACAAACCCTTCCCATAATGGTACACCTAGACCTAAAGGCTTCGACTTGGTGATTCTCTTCTAGGTTTAGGGTTAGGGTTTGGGCTAGCTTGCCCTACAAACCATTCGGCCAAGGTTAGGGGGTTGTTCTCCTCCTATCCGAGCCATTCTATCCTCTAACTCCCTTTGACCCCTCAAAGTCACAAGATCAAGGCTAGGGTTAGGTTTAAGTCTACCCCTCATTCGACTCATTTTGATTTCAAGCTCTCTTCTAGCTTTCTCCATAGAATCATACATGGTTTCACCAAGAGTAGTATCAAGTGAAACACCAAAATGATGGAACACATCCATTGAAATAATCAAAGAACAAAAATCTGAAAATTTTTGAGTAAAGCAAGGACTTTTGAGTGTGAAAATCAAAACCAACACTAACACAAGTGTAGATCTTCAACCATTTTGTGAAAATTTTGTGAGTATGTTTGTGGATTTTGTGGAAGACACACGTAAAGAAGGAAAAAAGCGAAAATAAAAGATGAAAAACAAGAGGGTAAACCGAAAAATAAGATCAAACCAACAACAAAACAAATCGAAAAAACAAGAACAAACCTAGGCTTTGATTACCAATTTGGAGTGAAACTTATGGGGATAAGAATCACTCAAAGGATGAACAAAAGTCGACTTATGATGATGATAGAAATCTCGCCCCAAGTACCTCTTTTGGTGAAATATTTTCTGAAATTTAGAGAACAAGGAAAATAAAAATGATAGTAACTAAATCTACACACTAAGTAATAGATTTAGGTTGTGATTAGTTTAAGCACAAAGCCACTAAACTAATCTCTCACAAATCTCACACACTAAGTAATGAGAAAGGAAGAACACTCAATATGGAACTTAGGGTTTCTCTTTTCATTCAAACAAATCTGAAAAATGTGAGGCAAGGATGGGGGTTTATATAATACCCTCATCTAATCTTGACCATCCATTACAAGCTAATCTAAGGGCTTCAATAAACCCACAACTCCTACATTATACTCGGTCCATTAAGGCTCTCAAGAGCTGAAAATTTTGAACAATAAACAACAAATACTTAAAGTAAAAAGCATAAAGTAATAAAGGTAGATAGTGACATGTGTTGATAGTGACTTATTGAGGACAAACATGTGAAGCTCCTCCTTGTGTATTTTCGGCTGACTTGGGCTTCATTCCCAATTGATTTTTGCTCTTGATGATCTTAATTGACTTGTGGTTCGAACCCACATGGGTGCACTCGAGCGATCACAAACAAAAATAGCGTTTTGTTGACTTTCGGTTGCTCTTTGTCTTGACTTTCCTTGACCTTGTTGACCCACCAAGCTTGACCAAGATATTATTGTTTAAATTCACTCAAAATAAGCTTGGGTGGACCTTAGGATCGTGACCTAGCCCATGGTTCGAGCCCAAGGACCTAAACCGTGATTTGGACAAAAACCGTCTTTGCTAGCCTTGACCATTTTTGGTCCAAAGGGTATGGTCATTTTGCTAAGGAATGCCCTAGCAAGAGGACCTTGAACACAAGTGAGGTTGTGCATTGGGGAGACGATGAAGTGTTAGTTTGTGAGGAAGAAAAAAAAGAGGGAGTTGAGGAAGTGAATGTGGCCGAAACAATTGTGCCCCCGGACTCGGGGTTGAGCTTGGTCACTTGGCGAGTGATGCACACTCAAGATGCAAACGAGAATATGGACCAAAGGCACCAAATATTTCGGTCCAAATGTACAATCATGGGGAGAGTGTGTAATTTGATTATTGATGGGGGAAGTTGTGTTAATGTTGCTTCTAAAACCCTCATTGATAAGCTTGCCTTGCCCACTTTGAAGCATCCTCACCCTTACAAGCTAAGATGGCTTAATCAAGGAGCCGAGGTGAAAGTTGATAAACAATGCAAGGTCTTGTTTTCCATTGGACAAGACTACAAAGATGAAATTGTGTGTGAAGTGTTGGACATGGATGCTTGTCATGTATTACTTGGTAGGCCATGGGAGTATGAAAAGAATTCTTCCCACCATGGAAGAGACAACACCTACTCATTCAAGTATGGTGAAAAGCTTATCGTCTTAGCTCCCCTACCACCAATGATGGGTTGTAAATCCAATGCGTGCTTGTTTGAATCCTTCATTGAGCCGAAACCTAACATGGAGATGAAGTTGGAGCCGAGCTTGAATGAGCTTGAGGACTTGAAGGGCCTTGAGCCGAGTAGAGAAGAGCTAGGGGAAGAAATGAACTTGGAATGTGAGGGAAGCTCTAGCATGATAAGGAGGATTCTAGGAGAGGAGCAACATGAAGGTGAAGCATCAATCAACAAGAAAACAACCGACTACAATGAGAATGTGGTCAATGAAAGAACAAAATCGATGGCAAGGAAAGATCAAGCGGGTCTCTAAGGTGGAGAATCATTGAAGGCCTCGATCATGAGCAAGATTGGATGGATGGCATGGTTATGAGTCGTGGGCTCAAAGAAATGCTCGAGGAAGAATGTGTGGTCAAGCAAACCGTGACCAAGGAAGAAAACATGATCAATTCTTGAGCCAAAGCAAAGGGGCCCAACCACTTCTACAAACCCTAGCTAAGTGGTGCCCATGGAAGACTAAAACCGTGAAGGCCAAGATCGAGCAAAGATTGAGCCGAGAATCAAGCTTGAAGTCGAGCAAGGGAGGAAGCAAGAGGATCTCCAAGGACTTGAGGACAAGTCCTTTCCAAGGAGAGGAGATTGGACCAAAATTGGTCAAGGCGGTCAAGGGTGAAACCGAGGGAGACCATGGGTTAGGGCCATGGGCTCAAACCCGAGCCTAGGCCATGGGTCAAGGGATCACTAAGGGCTAAGTAAAGTCAATTCTATGGTCAAATCAAGCCAACCTTAGTGATCAAGGAGAGTCAAGAGGAAGTCAAAGTTGGAGCAACAAAAAGTCAAGATTATGCTATTTTTGAAATGTGGTCAATCAAGGTACACCCATGTGAGTCAACCCTCCAATAAATGGGCTCACATGGTTCATCAAGCTAGCTCATGGAGGTCAAGGGGGCCGGCCAAATCAAGTCACCAAGGATCATCACATTGTTTTTATACTTTATGTCATTTTAAATACGTATCGCTTTCTCTCTATCTACTTTATGCTTTATGTAAGGAGACAATATAATCCTTTTGTTTTGGTCACTTGGACCGTCACATGCCATTCCAAGGTCAAATCTTGACCCTTGGATGCTCCTAAAATGCATGGAGAGGATGTGCTTAAATGTCATTGTCTACTTTATGTTTTTGTTTGTTTAATTTTCAAATTGTATGGTCAATAGGACCAAACATTTTCGGCTGAATTGAGGGACCCTTATGGCCCTTGGATCAACTTGTAATGAAGGGTTTAGATGAGGCTTTGGGTAATATATAAACCCACCCTCACACATTATAATTTTTCAGATTTGGAATGATAAAGAAACCCTAGTTTTTGTTGAGTATTCTCATTTTCTCATTACTTTGTGTTTGAGTTAGTGAAAGATTAGTTTAGTGGCTTTGTGCTTAAACTAATCACACCCTAATTCTCTAGCTTAGTGCTTAGAATTAGTTACTATCTTTATGTTTTTCATTTGTCACAAAAATCAGAAAATTTCCCACAAAAAAACTCATATTCTCGGCCAAAATTGTTCAAGGGTTTGAGGTCGATTTTGTTCATCCTTTGAGTGAAACTTGATCCACTAAGTTTCACTCCAAATGTAATGTAGTGTGTGAAAGCATTAGTGTATTTAGTTGTGTTTTGTGTGTAATGAATTGTGTAGTATTAAAAATGTATACTAGTAAAGTATAATGAAATTAGTTTACATAAAACATTAAATTAATAGGCTAGAATGATGATGCAAAATATAGGAGTGTAAGGAAGATTAGACATGGTAGAAAAGTAGAGACAAAATGGAAGAGGATCATCCTTGACCAAGGACCAAAGAGGTCGGCAAAGGTGAGCTCAAGTGGGCTCGTTTTCCGTTTTTGAAATTTTCGATTTACGCACTTGAAAGTCCCGAAATGAAATATATAGTCTTAAAATAATGTTTAGAAGTAAGATCGAAAATAAAAATGAAAAAAAAACGTTGAAGGGTGATCAAAACAAAAATTGGCCTTAGGTTCCTCGAAACTTTGAAATAAAATCTTATTTGATCGAAACACTTATTTTTTTCGTTGAAAGTTATCGAATTAAATCATTATACCCAAACGTCAAAAAGTTTATCAGTTTAGGCTTAGTGAAACTCATTATTTTGATTTATCGAGTCTGAATATGAAAGAATAAAGTTCGAATTCGAAGTGTATCAAAATGGTTTTAGTTTAGGTGCGAGAAAACTTGTAGTGTATTGTAAATGTTGATTTTTATAAAATCTTGAATTGTGTTTCTTTTTAAATTCTGAATATAATAAAACATACTTTATTTTTCAAAATTTTTATATTTGTACTTAGGAAATTTAGTATTATTTGGCGAAAAAAATTCAGTCGCATTTTTAATGTAATGAAAAAGGATGAATTTAATTTAAGGAATTAAATTCTTTTACAAAATTGTGTTACAAAAACACGGGGTGTTACATAAGAGATGTCCTTTGTGCCAACAATCCAAGTCCTTCTTTCAAACGGGCCCCTACACACCTCTACCCGTTCCAAATCGGCCGTGGGAAGATGTTAGCATGGATTTCATCGTTGCTTTGCCAAGGACTCAACGGGGTAAGGACTCCATCATGGTTGTGGTGGATCGGTTTAGCAAGATGGCTCATTTCATTGCGTGTAAAAAAACCGAGGACACGATGGGGGTGACCGAGCTCTACTTCAAGGAGGTAGTCAAGCTACACGGAGTTCCCAAGACCATTGTATCCGATCGGGACTGCAAATTCATGAGTCACTTTTGGAGAACCTTGTGGAAGTTATTGAAGACGAGGCTCTTGTTGAGCACAAGTCACCACCCTCAAACGGATGGCCAAACCGAGGTCACTAATAAAACCTTGGGGAGGATCCTTAGGTGCATCGTATCCAAGTCCTTGAAGGATTGGGATCTCAAACTTGCCCATGCCGAATTTGCTTTTAATCGTGCCTCGTCTTCTCGCACGGGAAACTCACCGTTTGAAGTGGTCTATGGGACTAATCCGCTCATGCCCACGGACCTAGCCCCCATCAAAGGTAAGGAAATGAGCTACGATGCCAAGAAACGGATTGAGTTCATGATGAGCATCCACAATCAAGTCAAGAAGCAAATCAAGAAGACAAATGAAACCTACAAGGCTAGGTCAAGAAACCGCAAAACAACCAAGGAATTCAAGCCGGGAGATTTGGTATGGTTACACTTGAGAAAGGAAAGGTTCCCGGATAAGAGAAAGAACAAGCTCATGCCTAGAGCCGAGGGTCCATTCGAAATACTTGAGAAAATCGGGCCAAACGCTTACAAAGTTGATCTACCGGGGGAATACGGAGTTCATAGTACGTTCAATGTAGGAGACCTTTGTCCGTATCATGAAGACCTAGAGGATGAAGAGGGAGAGGATTTGAGGGCAAAACCTTTTCAACCCGGGAAGATTGCAACGGGAGTTGAAGTTCCGCGACCCATTGATCTAGGACCTGCTTCCAACCTAAGGTCCAAGACTCATCCTAAAGTCATTTAAATCAACAGCAAGTTCAAGGGAGTGGCATCACCAAATCAGCCGAAAATTGAAGGGCCAACACATGCTTTTCTCCTCAACAAGTCCTTTTCACTAAATGGGAGAAAAGGAGGAGAAAGCCACGACATAAATGGAAGAATAAGGGGTTGATTTTTGCTCTTTAAAACTTGTCACATAAGATGCATAAGTTTAGCTATTTAATTAGGTTTAATTTAAATAAAGTTTAATTAAAATGAAATTAAGAATAATGATCAACTTTGACTAATTTGGCCAAAGACACTATTTGGTTAAGAGCTTGTCCCGTCGATGTTTTAAAATGTTTCGTTCTCGAAAATCGTGTTACGAAACAAATTGGGTAAGAAAGACGGTAAAAGTTAAGGTGTGCAGTTTTGACGATTTTCTAAAAAATATCTATTTTGGAATTCTAAAACTAAAATAATTTATTTAAAACTTTAAAAGTTTTGAAAACTGAAGGAAAGACGATAAGATTTAACAAACGGGGATTTTAGCTTTTTTGATCACAAAATTTTGATTTGCGCGATTGCGAAAAGTTTCAAAATAAAAGGTATAATTTTCAAATAGCGTTTTGAAATAAAATTGAAAATAAAAATAAAATGAAAAAAATAATTTTCAAAAAGGCACCAAAAACAAAATCGAGTTTTGAAATTGAAATTTCAAATAGAATTTTCCTAAGTCGAAATTCATATTTTTTTCGTTGAATGTCTCACGTTTAAAGGATTATATTTAATCGCCAAAAAGTTAATTAACTTAATCTAGGGATTACTTATAATTTTGATAATTTAGAAAAGAGTTAGTTAAATAGAAACGAAATAGTAATTTTGATAATTGAATTAATGAGATTTAATCTTTATTTTAAATAAGAGAACATAATGATGAAAATCAATTATGTTGGAATGACATAAGCGATGACATCAGGTAGTGAGTCTTCCTCAACACACTTCACCTTGATTTGCGTGTTTGAAAACATTGAGTTGAATTTCAAAGACGAGAAAAGTATAAGGGTCTATTTTTATTCGAAAATCAAAAATATTCGAAATTGAATTTTATGAATAAAAGGTTTTACTTTTATTTTTATGAATAGTTAACATGACTTAACGTTTTTGAAATTTGAAAGACGATATTAGTCTTGTGGTTAATTTTTATAAAATTTTGAAATGTGTTTCTTTTTGAATTCTAAGGATAATATATTTTATTTTATATTTCAAAAATTTTAAATCTGGACTTAAGAAATTTAGTATTATTTGACGAAAAAATTTAGACGCATTTTTATTATAAGGAAAAATGATGAATTTAATTTAAGGAATTAAATTCTATTGCTATATTTATGTTAAAATAACACGGGGTGTTACATTTATGTTGTTTGATAGTTAGTAGTCCTCTTGGGGACCCTTGGAACCGTCTAACTTGCTCTCCAAGGAGTACATACTAGCCCTTGGATGAATAAAACATTGCAAGGTGAGGATGGATCCATAGGTCACTATCTACTTTATGTTAGTTGTTGTTTTATTTTAAGATTTTGTAAGGCCAAGTTGGCCGTTATATTTGTTGTATTTAGGGGACATTTTCAGCCCTTAGATTAGGATTGAAATGTATGGTCAAGATGTAATAAAGGGTGTTATATAACCCTCATGCTACATTGTAAAAATCAGATTTCAACTTGAATGAAAAACCCTAAGTTGAGTATTCTCTCGTTTTAAACTCATTTGCTTAGTGCTTGAGTGTAAACTTAGGATATCTAGTCGCTTTGTGCTTAGATATTCAACCCTTCTATCCTTGGCTAAGTGCTTGGAAGAAGATTATCTTTATTGTTCAAGTAGTTTAGTCACAAAATCAGAAAACTCAAACACAACCAACACTATAAACAGCCGTGTAACTTCATGTTTGTGTAAGCCTAATTTGATTAAGTTTTTGAGTGAATCTAAGCCCATAAGTTTCACTCCACTACGTGATAATTTTTCTCGTGAGATAATTTTGCTGTCATCTCATGAGATAAATATCTGCTTTACTCTCGCGAGATTATTATGAAAATGTCTCGCGAGAAAAAGGTAATGTGATCTCACGAGATTTTTGTGAAAATATTTCACGAGACAAAGTTCATGTGATCTCACGAGATTAGGTGATAAATTGTCTCGTGAGATAATTTTGCGGTGATCTCACGAGATAAGTATGTTATCTCATGAGATAAGTATTTTTTTAGTCTCGCGAGATTATTGTGAAAATCTCTCGCGAAAAAAGGTTATGTGATCTCACGAGATAAGTATCTTTTTTCGTCTCGCGAGATTTTTCTGAAAATGTCTCGCGAGTTCATGTGATCTCACGAGATTAGGAGATAAATTGTCACGTGAAAAAATTTTGCGGTGATCTCACGAGATAAGTATCTACCTTGCTCTCGCGAGATTGTTGTGAAAATGTCTTGCGAAAAAAAGTCCAAGCGTTTTCATGAGATAAGTATCGGGTTTAGTCTCAAGAGATTATTGTAGAAAATGTCGAGCGAGAAAAAGCAAATGTGATCTCATGAGATAAGTACTCGCTTTAGTTTCGCGAGATTATTGTGAAAATCCCTCGCGTGAAAAAGGTTATGTGATTTCAAGAGATAACTATCTTCTTTTGTCTTGCTTGATTTTTGCGAAAATGCCTCGCGAGACAAAGTTCATGTGATCTCACGAGATAAGTATCTGCTTTGCTCTCGAGAGATTGTTGTGAAAATGTCTCACGAAAAAAAGTGCACACGTTTTCACGAGATAAGGATCTGGTTTAGCTCCCGAGATTATTATGAAAATGTCTCGCGAGAAAAAGCTAATATGATCTCACAAGATAAGTATGTGATCTCACGAGATAGGTATTTGATTTAGTCTCGCGAGATTACTGCGAAAATCTCTCGCGAGAAAAAGGTTATGTGATCTCACGATTAAGTATCTTCTTTAGCCTCGCGAGATTTTTGCGACAATATCTCGCGAGACAAATTAAATGTGATCTCATGAGATTATGTCTTAAATTGTCGCGCGAGAAAAAGGTTATGTGATCTCACGATTAAGTATCTTCTTTAGTCTCGCGAGATTTTTGCGACAATATCTCGCGAGACAAATTAAATGTGATCTCATGAGAGTGTTGGGATTTGAATTCATGAAAGAACTCTATGTGGAGGATCCCGACTTCAAAGATGAGTGGAGCTCCCTACATGGTGAGCGAGGCAAGCAAGTTGGCAAATACACGCTGCAAGAAGGGTTCCTGCACTGAAACGGCTTGACGATTTAGTCCCGAATTTTGGTCTACGTTTTAACCATGGTCCTTGGACCCATGGTCACGTTTTTTCAGCCATTTTAGGCCAAATTCTCGGCTGAAATTTAAGTCAAGGATGATACATTATAATTCATACATGTCCCTTTCGATTAAAGTTGCTTTAAACTTTATGTCTTTGTCACCTTTTGATCTTTTGAATTCAAAGAACAAAATCAGCTAGGAAACTAAGGGAGGGCCGAGATACTTGTGCTTCAAGGAGATAATCTAGGCCCTTGATTCAACAACACAATGAAGGGAGAGGATGCACCAAGATGTCATTGTCTACTTTAGTTGTTAGTTGTTGTAATTTTTCAGATTTTGTAAGGTCTTGTGACCAATTATTTTATTTGTTTTTGTAAGGCCTCATGGCCCTTAGATTAGATATTAGATGTAGGGTTTAGATGATAGCATGGGTCTTATATAAACCCACCTATCTCCCTTGTAAAAATCAGATTTGAAGTTTATAAAAAAGATGAGTTTTAGTGAGTTTTTCTCTTGGAAACCACCTTGGCTTTGTGCTTGGTGTTTCGAGTTCCATGGGTAATGATCATAGCTTAGTGCGATGATTGACCGGAACCTTAGTCTTAGGCTAGTGGCTTTGTGCTTAGTCTAATTCATATCCTTAATCTTTAGTTTGTTTTATGTTTCACAATAAAAACCGAAAACACATCCACCTAAACAGCCCAAAAAACGTGTGACTTGAGTGTTCATTTCAATCTTAGGTTGTTTAGGGTGAGTATGGTTACAAGGTACAAAGAGGCCCGCCCCGAATCGCTCCAATTGGTATCAAAGCTTCGGCTCTTGAGTTTTCTTAAACCAAGACGATCTTGGGATGAGTTGGGTTTAGATGTTTTCGAGTGTCACCTTGCAAGTTTGTGTGCATCTTGACTTGTGAGTGTCGACTTGAGTCGAGCACCTTTGTAGGTGTTTGGGTCGAGTTGGCTAACAAGAGGATTCGATGAATTTGCTATGTGCTTTTCATAGGATTCGAGTCTTGTTGTTTCATTCGTTTTTATCAAATCTTATTCTTCAAAAAATCGTTTTAATTTCTGAAAATTTCATCTTTTTGGATACCATTTTATTTGGCCAAAGTTTGAGGACAAACTTTTTTTGAAGAAAGGGAGAGTTGCACTGAAACGGCTTGACGATTTGGTCCCGAATTTTGGTCTACGTTTTAACCATGGTCCTTGGACCCATGGTCACGTTTTTTCAGCCATTTTAGGCCAAATTCTCGGCTGAAATTTAAGTCAAGGATGATACATTATAATTCAACACATGTCCCTTTTAATAAGGTTGCTTTAAACTTTATGTCTTTGTCACCTTTGATCTTTTGAATTCAAAGAACAAAATCAGCTAGGAAACTAAGGGAGGGCCGAGATACTTGTGCTTCAAGGAGATAATCTAGGCCCTTGATTCAACAACACAATGAAGGGAGAGGATGCACCAAGATGTCATTGTCTACTTTAGTTGTTAGTTGTTGTAATTTTTCAGATTTTGTAAGGTCTTGTGACCAATTATTTTCGGCTGTTTTTGTAAGGCCTCATGGCCCTTAGATTAGATATTAGATGTAGGGTTTAGATGATAGCATGGGTCTTATATAAACCCACCTATCTCCCTTGTAAAAATCAGATTTGAAGTTTATAAAAAAGATGAGTTTTAGTGAGTTTTTCTCTTGGAAACCACCTTGGCTTTGTGCTTGGTGTTTCGAGTTCCATGGGTAATGATCATAGCTTAGTGCGATGATTGATCGGAACCTTAGTCTTAGGCTAGTGGCTTTGTGCTTAGTCTAATTCATATCCTTAATCTTTAGTTTGTTTTATGTTTCACAATAAAAACCGAAAACACATCCACCTAAACAGCCCAAAAAACGTGTGACTTGAGTGTTCATTTCAATCTTAGGTTGTTTAGGGTGAGTATGGTTACAAGGTACAAAGAGGCCCGCCCCGAATCGCTCCAAACAAAGAAGAGGAGCACGAGTTCAATGTCAAGGTTCCAAGTTTGAAAGTTTCGATCAAGAGCAAAGGAAGTGAATCATTTGGAGATGCAAAGATCGATGTGATAGAAAGTTCAAGTGAGACCTTGAAATGGGATAAAAATGTGGGACTCATCCTTGACAAAGGGTGGCGAGACGACGATTCTAAGCATGAAGAACTTCGAGTTGTGCTAAGGGATAATTGTGAATCCAAAGAAGCCATGAGTAAGGGAGAGAGCGAGCTCAATTCATTGAGCCAAGTCTACAAGGATCAATCTCTCATTCAATCTCTAAGCAAGTGGTGTTCTTGGAAGACTAGGAGCATGGAGCCCAAGGTTGGTCATGGGGCTCATAGGGCACTCCTCATCATGCTCTACGAACCAAGTCATGAAGCCAACGAGAGTCTAAGTCGAGGGTCAAACAAAAACTCAAGTCGAGAGGAGAACAAAGAGAACTCCAAGGATTTGAGGACAAATCCTTTTCAAGAAGAGGAGATTGGACCAAAAATGGTCAAGTCGAGCAAAGGCGGTTTTTGCCTAAATCCCGGTTTGAGTCCTTGGGCTCTAACCATGGGCTAGGCCACGGTCCTAGGGTCCACCCAAGCTTATTTTGAGTGAATTAAACGATAATATCTTGGTCAAGCTTGGTGGGTCAGAGAAGTCAAGGAAGGTCAAGTTGGAGAGCAACCGAAAAGTCAATGAATGTGCTATTTTTGAAATTGAACTTCGGGTGCACCCAAGTGGGTTCGAACCACAAGTCAATTAAATCATCAAAGAGCAAACATCAAGTGGGAATAAGCCCAAGTCAGCCGAAACAAACAAAGAGAAGCTTCACATGTTTCTCCTCAACATGTCCCTTTCCCACATGTCACTATCTTCCTTTATGCTTTATACTTTATGTGTTTGTTTGTTTCTCTTTGAATTTTCAGCAAAAAGAGCTCAATTGAGCCGTTATATTGTAAGTTTTTGTGGGTTAATTATAGCCTTTAGATCTCCTTTAAATGTAAGGTCAAGATTAGAGGAAGGGTAGTATATAACCTCCTCTCATTGCCTTGTAAATTTTCAGAATTTGTTGAATGAAAAACCCTAGTGTTTAAAACTTGAGTGCTCTCATTTCTCTCATTACTTTGTGTTTGAGATTTGTGAAAGATTAGTTTAGTGGCTTTGTGCTTAAACTAATCAAAACCTAAATCTATTACTTTGTGTGTAGATTTAGCTACTATCCTTTATGTTTCTTTTGTTTTCACAAAATTCAGAAAATTATCACACAAAAACCAACACTTTGGCCGAGTTATTCAAGGGTTGTCAAGTTCGATTTTAGTTCATCCTTTGAGTGAAACTTAGCCCATCTAGTTTCACTCCAAAAAGAAAACATAAAGGATAGGACTAATTCTAAGCACTAAGCAAAAGAATTAGGTTTTGATTAATTCAAGCACTAAGCCACTAAATTAATCATTCACTAACTCAAGCACTAAGCAAAGAGTATAATGAAGCCACACAAGTTCAAACTCTAGGGTTTGTTTTTTCCATTCAACCAAATCTGAATTTTACAATGAGTTAGCTTGGCTTTTATAAGCCCCAAGCTTTGATCTCCACCCTACATCTATTACATGATCTAAGGGTCACAAATGACCCTAAAAGCCCTAAGAATTTTCGGCCCCTACAACCCTTCAAATCTGAATACAAACTACAACAACTACAACCAAAAGTATAAAGTAAGACAATGACAATTGACTACATCTACTCCCTACAATTGAGACCTTAATCTAATGGATGAAATTATTGGCTTGGAGAGCAAGGATGAGTGGTCCTATTGACCCTTTCAAACTGATCAAAGACTTAAGAAAACAAGACAATAAAGTGAACAAGGACATAAAGCAAACTAAGGACCACAATTGACAATGACATGAACAAAAGCTGATCTTCTCTTTTGAATTGTGGAATGAGCTGAATTCCTTGTCTCCTCTTGTGTTAGCCACGACTCATGTGAGCCTTAGGATGATTATGAGGCTCCCAAATGGTCCCCAAGGTGAGCTCACCCAAGGAGAATGATGTAGGTTAAGTTCATGGCTCATTACTCCAAAACCGAGTTCCTTGAGACTGAAGTGACTTGTAGGCTTCACCATTTCTCGCTCACATTGAATTAGAAGGCCCATGATATGTCATTGGAAAGGTAATGGAGTTGGCTTTCCAATGCAAAAAGAATCATCCAAAAATATGGCATACAACTCAAGATATTGAGCTTTTAGTACAGACATGTCAAACAGCCTATGGACTGAGTTTTCACAATCTGACCCCTGACTTGTAGAAGTCATAACTCTCAGCTCCCTTTGAACCAGATGGCCAACCATATGTCAAATGAAAGCTCTTTGAGCTAGCTTTCATATGAAAGTGGTTTCATCTCAATTGGATGAGCAGATTGGGAGTTACGTTAAGATCTATACCGACATGTCAAGATGGGCTTCATGGTTCATGGCCTAGATTGTTGCTTTCCATGTGTGGGCTGATTTCCTTCGTTCCTCCTTGTACATTTCACTTGGTTTGATCCTAATGATCACAAATTAAGCCATGGCTCGAGCCATAGGACCCAAGTAAGCCCAAGCCTCAAAATGAGCAAAAATGAGCTTATCCATTTTGGTGCAATCTCCTCTTCTTCAAAAAAGTTTGTCCTCAAACTTTGGGGTTCTTAACATTTGCTTGAGCTCCTCTTCTTGATTCCTACCTAGTGTGTTTGGAATGTTCTTGACTAAGCTCCCCTTTTGAATTTCCATTTCAAGAATCCTCTTGACCTCTTGCTTGTGCCAAGCTTCCCATTCCACATGAGCTTCTTCTTCTTGGCCTTAGGTGAACATCTCATAAGATCAAGCTCAACCTTTCCCTTGAGATTATTCCCCATGCTCTCCTCTTGAATCTTAGGATCATCATTAGTAATGTGGATGGTTAAACTCTCACCAACATTCACCCTTTGACTTCCTTGTGATTTCCTTTGATGACCAACCTTATCATTCTCCTTGTGCTCCCCTTCTTTGTTTTCATCTTCAAACTTACATGGTTCCCAAGCCTTATCAAGGAGGAAATGACAAGGATCCCTCACAAGCACTTTACTCAAAACCTCATCAGATTTTTTCTTCACCTCGGCCCCATTGTTTATCCACCATGGCTTGTAAGGACTAGGATGCTCTTGTGAAGGTAAGGCTTTGATAGAGTTTCCTCCATCCATGGTCAAATCATACGGCCTCACCTCCATCTCGGTTTCATTTTGATCTTGCTTCACATCCTCTTCATCCTCATTAGCAAGGACCTCACTCTCTTCATCCTCACAAACAAGGATGTCACTCATCCCCCGTTGAACTTCCTCACACAAATTCAAGGTTTTCTTTGTGGGACAATCATTGGCAAGGTGACCATAGTCATGACATTGAGAGCACCTCTTAAGGGGGACGGTTGTTTTGTGGTTAAGGTCATTTGTCTCTGGACCAAAATTGGCCAAGGTGGTCAAGGGTGAAGTCGAGGGAGACCATGGGTTGGACCCATGGGCTCGAACCCAAGCTTAGGCCGTGGTCAAGAGGGTCACTAAGGGCTAAATAAAGTCAACTCTATGGTCAAATCAAGCCAACCTTAGTGATCAAGCAAGGTCAAGAGGAAGTCAAAGTCGGAGAGCAACAAAAAGTCAAGATTATGCTATTTTTGAGATGTGATCATGGAGCGATTCGAAGCGGGCCTCTTTGTACCTTGTAACCATACTCACCCTAAACAACCTAAGATTGAAATGAACACTCGAGTCACACGTTTTTTGGGCTGTTTAGGTGGATGTGTTTTCGGTTTTTATTGTGAAACATAAAACAAACTAAAGATTAAGGATATGAATTAGACTAAGCACAAAGCCACTAGCCTAAGACTAAGGTTCCGATCAATCATCGCACTAAGCTATGATCATCACCCATGGAAACTCGAAACACCAAGCACAAAGCCAAGGTGGTTTCCAAGAGAAAAACTCACTTTTAAAACTCATTTTCTTATAACTTCAAATCTGATTTTTACAAGGGAGATAGGTGGGTTTATATAAGACCCATGCTATCATCTAAACCCTACATCTAATAACTAATCTAAGGGCCATGAGGGCCTTACAAAAACAGCCGAAAAATTGGGTCACAAGACCTTACAAAATCTGAAAAATTACAACAACTAACAACTAAAGTAGAAAGCGACTTGTTGTAGCATCCTCTCCCTTCATTTGTGTTGTTGAATCAAGGCCCTTTATTTCTCCTTGGAAGGCAAGTAATTCTCGGCCCCTTTAAGTTCCTTGGCTGATTTTGTTTGTTGTTGGATTCAAAGATCAGGTGACAAGCATAAAGTTTAAAGCAACTTTAATCGAAAGGGACATGTATGAATTAAAATGTATGACTTGAACATTAATGGACCAGCCGAGTTTGGCCTCCTTTGAGCTGAAAAAACGTTGACCATGGGTCCAAGGACCATGGTTAAAACGTAGACCAAGAATCGGGTCCAAATCGTCAAGCCGTTTCGTTCCAACTCTCCCCTTCTTCAAAAAAAGTTTGCTCTGATACCAATTGGAACGAAACGGCTTGACGATTTGGACCCGATACTTGGTCTACGTTTTAACCATGGTCCTTGGACCCATGGTCAACGTTTTTTCAGCTCAAAGGAGGCCAAACTCGGCTGGTCCATTAATGTTCAAGTCATACATTTTAATTCATACATGTCCCTTTCGATTAAAGTTGCTTTAAACTTTATGTCTTTGTCACCTTTGATCTTTTGAATTCAACAACAAACAAAATCAGCCAAGGAACTTAAAGGGGCCGAGAATTACTTGCCTTCCAAGGAGAAATAAAGGGCCTTGATTCAACAACACAAATGAAGGGAGAGGATGCTACAACAAGTCGCTTTCTACTTTAGTTGTTAGTTGTTGTAATTTTTCAGATTTTGTAAGGTCTTGTGACCCAATTTTTCGGCTGTTTTTGTAAGGCCCTCATGGCCCTTAGATTAGATATTAGATGTAGGGTTTAGATGATAGCATGGGTCTTATATAAACCCACCTATCTCCCTTGTAAAAATCAGATTTGAAGTTATAAGAAAATGAGTTTTAAAAGTGAGTTTTTCTCTTGGAAACCACCTTGGCTTTGTGCTTGGTGTTTCGAGTTTCCATGGGTGATGATCATAGCTTAGTGCGATGATTGATCGGAACCTTAGTCTTAGGCTAGTGGCTTTGTGCTTAGTCTAATTCATATCCTTAATCTTTAGTTTGTTTTATGTTTCACAATAAAAACCGAAAACACATCCACCTAAACAGCCCAAAAAACGTGTGACTCGAGTGTTCATTTCAATCTTAGGTTGTTTAGGGTGAGTATGGTTACAAGGTACAAAGAGGCCCGCTTCGAATCGCTCCAGATCAACTATGGTACACCCATGTGAGTCAACCCTCCAATAAAATGGGCTCACATGGTTCATCAAGCTAGCTCATGGAGGTCAAGGGGCCGGTCTAAATCAAGTCACCAAAGATCATCACATTGTTTTTATATTTCATGTCATTTTCATACATGTCGCTTTCTTTACTTTTACTTTATGCTTTAATGTAAGAGACAATATAACCCCTTGAAAGTTGGTCACTTGGACCGTCCAAACCCACCCCAAGGCTCTCACAAGGGCCCTTGGATGATCATCAACAAAGAAGGGAGAGGATGAACTCAAGTGTCACTATCACCTTTATGCTTTATTGTTTGTTGTTTTCTTTTGAATTTTTCAGCTCACATGTGAGCTTAGGGGCCGATTTTCTTAGTAGTATTTGGGGTCTTTGAGAGCCCTTAGATCATCTTGTAATGAATGGTTGAGATGAGGCCTTGGGTAGTATATAAACCCAACCTTACACAACATAATTTTCAGATTTTTGATATTGAAAAGAAAACCCTAGTTTCATTTGAGTGTTCTTCCTTTTCTCATTACTTTGTGTGTGAGTTTAGTGAAAGATTAGTTTAGTGGCTTTGTGCTTAAACTAATCACAACCTAAATCTATTACTTAGTGTGTAGATTTAGTTACTATCCTTTTTATTTTCCTTGTTTACAAAATTTCAGAAAATACTTCACAAAAAATACACAAAAGGGCCGAGATTTTCAAGGGTTTCAAGGATCGATTTGTGTTCATCTTGGAGTGAAACTTAGTGGATCAAGTTTCACTCAAAGGATGAACAAATTCGGTCTTGGATTGCAAGTGAAGAACTCGGCTATAGTAGTGATTTTTGGGATGAATTTTTCTGAAATTTTATGAAAACAATAAAACATAAAGGATAGTCACTAAATCTACACACAAAGTATAGATTTAGGGTTTGATTAGTTTAAGCACAAAGCCACTAAACTAATCTTTCATATAACTCAAGCACAAAGCAATGAGATAATGAACACTCAAATAAGTTGAGAACTCTCAAACTTAGGGTTTTTATCATTCAACTAAAATCTGAAAATACAATGAGGATATGCTTGGTTTAAATAGACCAAGGCTTTACATCTTGACCCTTCAATCTAAAGAGGATCTAAGGGCTCAAAGTAGCCTTTGAAAACAACCAAAAAAAACGGCTGAAATGCCTCTACAAAATGCTGAAATTTGAAGATAAACAAACAAAAATATAAAGCATAAAGCATAAAAGGTGGATAGTGACATGTGTGAAAGGGACACATTGAGGAAAAACATGTGAAGCTTCCTTGATCATTTTTTCGGCTGACTTGTAGCTCTTCCCTTGACTTTTGCTCTTTGAAAATTTAATTGACTTGTGGTTCGAACCCACTTGGGTGCACTCGAGCGACCACATTCAAAAATAGCACAATCGCCGACTTTCGGTTGCTCTCCGTCTTGACTTTCCTTGACCTCTTTGACCCACCAAGCTTGACCAAGATATTATTATGCAATTCACTCAAAAATAAGCTTGGGTGGACCTTAGGATCGTGACCTAGCCCATGGTTCGAGCCCAAGGACCTAAACCGTGATTTGGACAAAAACCGCCTTTGCTAGCCTTGACCATTTTTGGTCCAATCTCCTCTCCTTGAAAAGGATTTGTCCTCAAATCCTCGGTCTCTCTTCCTCTTGCTCGGTTTGAACTTTGATCGTTGTTGAGATTGATCGATACCCCTTTTGCTTCTTGACAAGAATTGGACTTCATGATTGTGGGTGCCCAAGAACACCATAGACCTAGAGATTGATTGAGAGAATAATTTTCCCTTGCTTGGCTCGTGCAAATGACCCTACTCTCTTCCCTTACCATGGTCTCCTTGAACCTACATTCACTTTCTAGCTCATCCTCAAGCTCTTCATACCCAAACTCAATTGAAGCTCGCTTAGGATCACCATGACGCCACCCCTTGCTACGGTCATTCTTTTCCATGATCCTCCATTTCACGGTTCTTCTTGGCCTTTCCATGCCATCATTCCTTGCACTCCCATTCGACTCATCCTTGTATTTCATTGAGTGTCCCGAATTTTCGCTTTGAGCTCATTGAGCTCCTCTCCTTGACTTCCCTTTTTGCTCTAGGGTTGTCTTTGATCATTTGGAGGGCTACACTCTCGATCATGAAGGTACTTGTGGAATTAGATGGCATGAGGAGTGTGATTAAGTCGGTTATGGTCTTGAGGGCCGTGTTCTCCTCCCACAAGTCGATCTTTGGACTTTCACTTGAGCCATCTTCTATCTTGAGCTTAGATGAAGATTGTAGAAGATCATCACTTAGCTCTTTTTGTTCAAGCTTAGTTCCCCCTTTGAATCCCCATTTCATGAATCCACTTGAGTAGACTTGAGTAGGATGATCACATAGTAGCTCCTTGTTGTTATTATTCACTTTGAATTTCCATTTTAGAAATTCCCTTGACTCTTTGCTTGTATCAACATTCTCATACCACATGATTACCTTTCTCTTGACATTAGCCAAACACATCTCATGATCATACTCGTCCCGATGCTTGGCATTGTATCCCATGCTTTCCTCTTGATTGTTAGGATCATCTTTAGCAAAGTGAATGGTCAATTTCTCACCAACATGCATCCCTTCACTTATTTCGGCCTCTTCACTCAATATCACATCTTTGTAAGGCTCAAACATGGAAGGTGGGGTGGAATACTTCAAGGTAGAAGGTAGGAGGGTTGGTATGCCCTCTTGTACCATATCCCACGGCTTTACCATCCCCATTTCAGCTTGCACTTGTTTCATTTCGGGTCCCCCATCAACCTTCATGTTTTCGTGTGATTCAACCAAGGAGGGTGGGCTAGGGTTCTTCAAAATTGGAGGTAAGGGTGTAAGCTTGATATTCTTGGCTCCAATCTTAAAGTTATAAGTATTGTCCCTCCCATTATGATTAGCATTTCTTTCCAACTTCCAAGGTCTCCCCAAGAGGAGATGACAAGCATCCATGGGAATCACATCACACAAAACCTCATCCATGTAATCCCCACCAATGGAGAAAGAAACCAAACATTGTCTAACCACACTTACACTCATCTCGGCTCCATTTCTTTGGCATTTCATCTTGTAAGGGTTAGGGTGTTCTTGTGTAGGCAAGGCTAATTTTCCAATGAGGGTGCTTGAGGCAACATTAGAACAACTCTCCCCATCAACAATCAAATCACAAACCCTTCCCATAATGGTACACCTAGACCTAAAGGCTTCGACTTGGTGATTCTCTTCTAGGTTTAGGGTTAGGGTTTGAGCAAGCTTGCCCCTACAAACCACACGGCTTTGGCTAGGGGGTGATTCTCCTCCTAACCGAGCCATTCTACCTTCTAACTCCCTCAAGTTCACAAGGTTAGGGTTAGGAATAGGTCTACTCCTCATTCGACTCATTTTGGTTTCAAGCTCCCTTCTAGCTTTCTCCATAGAATCTGGACCAAAATTGGTCAAGGAAGTCAAGGGAGAAGAGTTGGGAGACCATGGGTTAGGGCCATGGGCTCAAACCCAAGCCTAGGGCTCGGTCTAAGGGATCACTAAGGGTCAACTAAAGTCAATTCTATGGTCAACTCGAGCCAACCCTAGTGATCAAGCTAAGTCAAGGAGAAGTCAAAGTTGGAGAGCTACAAAAAGTCAAAGATCAAGCTATTTTTGAATGTGGTTAATCAAGGCACACCCATGTGAGTCACCCTCCAATAAATGGGCTCACATGGTTCAACAAGCTAGCTCAAGGAGGTCCTCAAGGAGCCGGCTTCAAATGAAAGTCCCAAGCCACCACATTGTTTTACTTTATGTCTTTTTCATTCATGTCGCTATCTACCTTTATTACTTTATGCTTTTTACTTTATGTATTTGTTGTTTTATGTTCAAATTTTCAGCTCAAGAGAGCCTCATTTGACCGAGTATGTTGTAGTATTTGGGGGTTGATTGTAGCCCTTAGATCTTGTTGTAATGGATGGTCAAGATTAGAATGAGGGTAATATATAAACCCTCATTCTCCTCTCACATTTTTCAGATTTTGAATGATAAGGTTGAAACCCTAAAAAAACTTGAGTGCTCTCATTTCTCTCTTTACTTTGTGTTTGAGATTTATGATAATTAACTAGTGGCTTTGTGCTTAGTTAATTAAACCCCTAAATCTATAACTTTGTGAGTAGATTTAGGTACTATCTTTATGTTCTTACATTTAAACAACAAAAATCAGAAAATTGTTTCACAAAAAAACCATTCGGCCGAGTATATTCAAGGGGATTTCAAGGTTCGATTTTGTTCATCCTTTGAGTGATTCTTATCCCCATAAGTTTCACTCCAAATTGGTAATCAAAGCCTAGGTTTGTTCTTGATTTTCATTTTCATTTTTTATTTTTCGGTTCATCTAAGTTAGGGTCGATTTTGTTTGAGTTTTTTTCCTCTTTGATTTTCGTTTTTTTTCCTTTCTTTCATTTCCTTGTTTTATTTTCCACACAAAATCTTACAAAAATGGTTAAAGATCTACACTTGTGTTAGTATTGGTTGGGTTTGTTCTTGTGTTAGCCGAAATTTTAGGGTTTGTTTTCCTCTTCAATTTTTCGTTTTCTTTCTTTGTTTTCCTTGTTCATTTTCCACAAAATTTCCACAAAAGATCTCACAAAACTTTCACAAAATGGAAGAGAATAGAGGAGAGGGTAAAAGACTTTCCGATTTAGAAGAGAAATTGACTCAACTCACCGGTAATTGCACTTTGATGATGAATGCTATTAACACACTCTTGGAACAAAACATGAATGAACCAAGGAGGGTGAAGGGGAAGGGGAAGAGGCCGTGGAATGGGGTATGGGGCCGTGGGAGAGGACAAGTTCCTCCTCACATGGAAGATCAATTTTCTGATTCTAAGAGTCCCTTGAGGCCCACCCTAGAGACCATGACCGAGACATTAAGGTGGACATACCCGATTTTTATGGTAGCTTGAACCCCGAGGATCTCCTAGATTGGCTTAGATCGGTTGAGAGAATTTTTGAATTCAAGGAGTACTCCGATAGGAAGTGTTTCAAGGTAGCCATCATGAAGTTTAAGGGATATGCTTCCCTTTGGTATGAGAACCTTAAGAATCAAAGAAACCGAGAGGGTAAGGAACCCATCTGGAGTGAAACTAAGTGGGTTAAGCTTCACTCAAAGGATGAACACAAATCGACTTGTGAAGGTGGTGAAAATCTCGGCCCTATGATGTGTTTTTGTGGGATAATTTTCTGAAATTTTATGAACAAGGAAAATAAAAAGGATAGTAACTAAATCTACACACTAAGTAATAGATTTAGGTTGTGATTAGCTTAAGCACAAAGCCACTAAACTAATCTCTCACAAATCTCACACACTAAGTAATGAGAAAGGAAGAACACACAATATGAAACTTAGGGTTTCTTTTTTTCATTCAAACAAATCTGAAAAATGTGAGAGGAGAATGAGGGTTTATATATTACCCTCATTCTAATCTTGACCATCCATTACAACAAGATCTAAGGGCTACAATCAACCCCCAAATACTACAACATACTCGGTCAAATGAGGCTCTCTTGAGCTGAAAATTTGAACATAAAACAACAAATACATAAAGTAAAAAGCATAAAGTAATAAAGGTAGATAGCGACATGAATGAAAAAGACATAAAGTAAAACAATGTGGTGGCTTGGGACTTTCATTTGAAGCCGGCTCCTTGAGGACCTCCTTGAGCTAGCTTGTTGAACCATGTGAGCCCATTTATTGGAGGGTGACTCACATGGGTGTGCCTTGATTAACCACATTCAAAAATAGCTTGATCTTTGACTTTTTGTAGCTCTCCAACTTTGACTTCTCCTTGACTTAGCTTGATCACTAGGGTTGGCTCGAGTTGACCATAGAATTGACTTTAGTTGACCCTTAGTGATCCCTTAGACCGAGCCCTAGGCTTGGGTTTGAGCCCATGGCCCTAACCCATGGTCTCCCAACTCTTCTCCCTTGACTTCCTTGACCAATTTTGGTCCAATCTCCTCTCCTTGGAAAGGACTTGCCCTCAAGTCCTTGGAGAACCTCTTGCTCGACTTGCTTGACTTCACACTTGATTCCCGACTCAATCCTTGCTCGAATTTGGGCTTCACGTTTTTTCTTCCATGGGCGCCACTTGATGATGGTTTGGAGGAATGGTTGGATTCCTTTGCTTGGGCTCGAGGGGTTGATCATGTTTTCCTCCTTGGTCACGGTTTGCTTGACCACACATTCTTCCTCAAGCATCTCTTTGAGTCCTCGGTTCATAGCCACGCCATCCATCCATTCTTGCTCGTGGATCGAGCCCATCAATGATCCTCCATCTCAAGGATCCACTTGACCTTCCTAGGCCATCGATTTTTGCCCTCTCATTGTTCACATTGGTTGATTTCTTGTTGATTGATGCTTCACCTTCATGAGGCTCCTCTCCTAGAGTCCTCCTTGTCATGCTAGTGCTTCCCTCACATTCCGAGTTCACCTTCTCCTTTTGCTCTTCCTTACTCGGCTCAAGGCCTTCCAACTTCTCAAGCTCACTCAAGCTCGGCCTCCTCTTCATTTCCATGCTAGGTTTTGATTCAATGAAGGATTCAAACAAGCACGCATTGGATTTACAACCCATCATTGGTGGTAGGGGAGCTAAAACAATGAGCTTTTCACCATACTTGAAGGAGTAGGTGTTGTCTCTTCCATGGTGGGAAGAATTCTTTTCAAACTCCCAAGGTCTACCAAGCAACACATGGCAAGCATCCATGTCCAACACTTCACATACAACTTCATCCTTATAGTCTTGACCAATTGAGAACGAGACTTGGCATTGTTTGTCCACTTTGACCTCGGCTCCTTGATTGAGCCATCTTAGCTTGTAAGGATGAGGATGCTTCAAAGTAGGCAAGGCAAGCTTATCAATGAGGGTCTTGGAAGCAACATTAACACAACTTCCCCCATCGATAATCAAGTTACACACTCTCCCCATGATTGTACATTTGGACCGAAATATTTGGTGTCTTTGGTCCATTTTCTCGCTTGATTCTTGGGTGTGCATCACTCGCCAAGTGACCAAGCTCAACCCCGAGTCCGGGGGCACAATTGTTTCGGCCACTTTCACTTCTTCAACTCCCTCTTTTTTTTCTTCCTCACAAACCAACACTTCATCGTCTCCCCAATGCACAACCTCACTTGTGTTCAAGGTCCTCTTGCTAGGGCACTCCTTAGCAAAGTGACCATACCCTTGACATTGGTAACACTTCTTGAGGGGGATGGTTCTCTTAGGGCCATAGTCGATTCCCTTTCCCTTGTCAACACTTGATGGCTTGATGGTAGGGCTAGGTTCAACAATTTTGATCCCCCCTTGGCTCGACATGGGGTTGGACTTGGGGGTGCTCTTAGCCGGCTCTCCTCTCCCCTTTTCTAGCCTCTCCACACGTGTAGCCATGGTAACCGCCTCATCGAATGACCACAAGTTTTGCATTTTGACTCGATTTGCTATCCTAGGGTTTAGGCCCTCAACAAACCTTGCAATTCTTTGTTCGGGTTTCTCATTCATTTCACATTGGAGGGTGAGTTGCTCAAAGTCCCTAAGATAGGTTTCAATGGGGTGTGACTCTTGTTTTAGTTGGGCTAGCTTGAGGAACATGTCTTGAGTGTAGTCTTTGGGAACAAACTTGTCTTTGAGTTTCTTTTTGAGTTTGAGCCATGACTTGATGGGTTCCTTACCCTCTCGGTTTCTTTGATTCTTAAGGTTCTCATACCAAAGGGAAGCATATCCCTTAAACTTCATGATGGCTACCTTGAAACACTTCCTATCGGAGTACTCCTTGAATTCAAAAATTCTCTCAACCGATCTAAGCCAATCTAGGAGATCCTCTGGTTCAAGCTACCATAAAAATCGGGTATGTCCACCTTAATGTCTCGGTCATGGTCTCTAGGGTGGGCCTCAAGGGACTCTTCCGAATCCAAAATTGATCTTCCATGTGAGGAGGAACTTGTCCTCTCCCACGGCCCCCATACCCCATTCCACGCCTCTTCCCCTTCCCCTTCACCCCTCCTTGGTTCATTCATGTTTTGTTCCAAGAGTGTGTTAATAGCATTCATCATCAAAGTGCAATTCTGGGTGAGTTGAGTCAATTTCTCTTCTAAATCGGAAAGTCTTTTACCCTCTCCTCTATTCTCTTCCATTTTGTGAAAGTTTTGTGAGATCTTTTGTGGAAATTTTGTGGAAAATGAACAAGGAAAACAAAGAAAGAAAACGAAAAATTGAAGAGGAAAACAAACCCTAAAATTTCGGCTAACACAAGAACAAACCCAACCAATACTAACACAAGTGTAGATCTTTAACCATTTTTGTAAGATTTTGTGTGGAAAATAAAACAAGGAAATGAAAGAAAGGAAAAAAAACGAAAATCAAAGAGGAAAAAAACTCAAACAAAATCGACCCTAACTTAGATGAACCGAAAAATAAAAAATGAAAATGAAAATCAAGAACAAACCTAGGCTTTGATTACCAATTTGGAGTGAAACTTATGGGGATAAGAATCACTCAAAGGATGAACAAAATCGAACCTTGAAATCCCCTTGAATATACTCGGCCGAATGGTTTTTTTGTGAAACAATTTTCTGATTTTTGTTGTTTAAATGTAAGAACATAAAGATAGTACCTAAATCTACTCACAAAGTTATAGATTTAGGGGTTTAATTAACTAAGCACAAAGCCACTAGTTAATTATCATAAATCTCAAACACAAAGTAAAGAGAGAAATGAGAGCACTCAAGTTTTTTTAGGGTTTCAACCTTATCATTCAAAATCTGAAAAATGTGAGAGGAGAATGAGGGTTTATATATTACCCTCATTCTAATCTTGACCATCCATTACAACAAGATCTAAGGGCTACAATCAACCCCCAAATACTACAACATACTCGGTCAAATGAGGCTCTCTTGAGCTGAAAATTTGAACATAAAACAACAAATACATAAAGTAAAAAGCATAAAGTAATAAAGGTAGATAGCGACATGAATGAAAAAGACATAAAGTAAAACAATGTGGTGGCTTGGGACTTTCATTTGAAGCCGGCTCCTTGAGGACCTCCTTGAGCTAGCTTGTTGAACCATGTGAGCCCATTTATTGGAGGGTGACTCACATGGGTGTGCCTTGATTAACCACATTCAAAAATAGCTTGATCTTTGACTTTTTGTAGCTCTCCAACTTTGACTTCTCCTTGACTTAGCTTGATCACTAGGGTTGGCTCGAGTTGACCATAGAATTGACTTTAGTTGACCCTTAGTGATCCCTTAGACCGAGCCCTAGGCTTGGGTTTGAGCCCATGGCCCTAACCCATGGTCTCCCAACTCTTCTCCCTTGACTTCCTTGACCAATTTTGGTCCACCATCAAGTCATGGCTCAAACTCAAAAAGAAACTCAAAGACAAGTTTGTTCCCAAAGACTACACTCAAGACATGTTCCTCAAGCTAGCCCAACTAAAACAAGAGTCACACCCCATTGAAACCTATCTTAGGGACTTTGAGCAACTCACCCTCCAATGTGAAATGAATGAGAAACCCGAACAAAAAATTGCAAGGTTTGTTGAGGGCCTAAACCCTAGGATAGCAAATCGAGTCAAAATGCAAAACTTGTGGTCATTCGATGAGGCGGTTACCATGGCTACACGTGTGGAGAGGCTAGAAAAGGGGAGAGGAGAGCCGGCTAAGAGCACCCCCAAGTCCAACCCCATGTCGAGCCAAGGGGGGATCAAAATTGTTGAACCTAGCCCTACCATCAAGCCATCAAGTGTTGACAAGGGAAAGGGAATCGACTATGGCCCTAAGAGAACCATCCCCTCAAGAAGTGTTACCAATGTCAAGGGTATGGTCACTTTGCTAAGGAGTGCCCTAGCAAGAGGACCTTGAACACAAGTGAGGTTGTGCATTGGGGAGACGATGAAGTGTTGGTTTGTGAGGAAGAAAAAAGAGGGAGTTGAAGAAGTGAAAGTGGCGAAACAATTGTGCCCCCGGACTCGGGGTTGAGCTTGGTCACTTGGCGAGTGATGCACACCCAAGAATCAAACGAGAAAATGGACCAAAGACACCAAATATTTCGGTCCAAATGTACAATCATGGGGAGAGTGTGTAACTTGATTATCGATGGGGGAAGTTGTGTTAATGTTGCTTCCAAGACCCTCATTGATAAGCTTGCCTTGCCTACTTTGAAGCATCCTCATCCTTACAAGCTAAGATGGCTCAATCAAGGAGCCGAGGTCAAAGTGGACAAACAATGCCAAGTCTCGTTCTCAATTGGTCAAGACTATAAGGATGAAGTTGTATGTGAAGTGTTGGACATGGATGCTTGCCATGTGTTGCTTGGTAGACCTTGGGAGTTTGAAAAGAATTCTTCCCACCATGGAAGAGACAACACCTACTCCTTCAAGTATGGTGAAAAGCTCATTGTTTTAGCTCCCCTACCACCAATGATGGGTTGTAAATCCAATGCGTGCTTGTTTGAATCCTTCATTGAATCAAAACCTAGCATGGAAATGAAGAGGAGGCCGAGCTTGAGTGAGCTTGAGAAGTTGGAAGGCCTTGAGCCGAGTAAGGAAGAGCAAAAGGAGAAGGTGAACTCGGAATGTGAGGGAAGCACTAGCATGACAAGGAGGACTCTAGGAGAGGAGCCTCATGAAGGTGAAGCATCAATCAACAAGAAATCAACCAATGTGAACAATGAGAGGGCAAAAATCGATGGCCTAGGAAGGTCAAGTGGATCCTTGAGATGGAGGATCATTGATGGGCTCGATCACGAGCAAGAATGGATGGATGGCGTGGCTATGAACCGAGGACTCAAAGAGATGCTTGAGGAAGAATGTGTGGTCAAGCAAACCGTGACCAAGGAGGAAAACATGATCAACCCCTCGAGCCCAAGCAAAGGAATCCAACCATTCCTCCAAACCATCATCAAGTGGCGCCCATGGAAGAAAAAACGTGAAGCCCAAATTCGAGCAAGGATTGAGTCGGGAATCAAGTGTGAAGTCAAGCAAGTCGAGCAAGAGGTTCTCCAAGGACTTGAGGGCAAGTCCTTTCCAAGGAGGAGATTGGACCAAAATTGGTCAAGGAAGTCAAGGGAGAAGAGTTGGGAGACCATGGGTTAGGGCCATGGGCTCAAACCCAAGCCTAGGGCTCGGTCTAAGGGATCACTAAGGGTCAACTAAAGTCAATTCTATGGTCAACTCGAGCCAACCCTAGTGATCAAGCTAAGTCAAGGAGAAGTCAAAGTTGGAGAGCTACAAAAAGTCAAAGATCAAGCTATTTTTGAATGTGGTTAATCAAGGCACACCCATGTGAGTCACCCTCCAATAAATGGGCTCACATGGTTCAACAAGCTAGCTCAAGGAGGTCCTCAAGGAGCCGGCTTCAAATGAAAGTCCCAAGCCACCACATTGTTTTACTTTATGTCTTTTTCATTCATGTCGCTATCTACCTTTATTACTTTATGCTTTTTACTTTATGTATTTGTTGTTTTATGTTCAAATTTTCAGCTCAAGAGAGCCTCATTTGACCGAGTATGTTGTAGTATTTGGGGGTTGATTGTAGCCCTTAGATCTTGTTGTAATGGATGGTCAAGATTAGAATGAGGGTAATATATAAACCCTCATTCTCCTCTCACATTTTTCAGATTTTGAATGATAAGGTTGAAACCCTAAAAAAACTTGAGTGCTCTCATTTCTCTCTTTACTTTGTGTTTGAGATTTATGATAATTAACTAGTGGCTTTGTGCTTAGTTAATTAAACCCCTAAATCTATAACTTTGTGAGTAGATTTAGGTACTATCTTTATGTTCTTACATTTAAACAACAAAAATCAGAAAATTGTTTCACAAAAAAACCATTCGGCCGAGTATATTCAAGGGGATTTCAAGGTTCGATTTTGTTCATCCTTTGAGTGATTCTTATCCCCATAAGTTTCACTCCAGAATCATACATGGTTTCACCAAGAGTAGTACCACAAGAAACATCAAAAGGAAGAAACACACCCATTGAGATAATCAAAGAAACAAAATCTGAAAAAATTTTGAGTAAAGCAAGGACCTTTGGGTGTAAGAACCGAAACCAATACTAACACAAGTGTAGATCCTCAACCATTTTTGTGAAAATTTGTGAGAAGTTTGTGGAAGTTTTGTGAAATAACAAGTAAAAGAAATAGAGAAAAAACGAAAAATTGAAGAAGAAACAACAAGAACAACTCGACAACACAAAGAATAAAACGAAAATGAAGAACAAACCTAGGCTTTGATTACCAATTTGGAGTGAAACTTAGTGGATCAAGTTTCACTCAAAGGATGAACAAATTCGGTCTTGGATTGCAAGTGAAGAACTCGGCTATAGTAGTGATTTTTGGGATGAATTTTTCTGAAATTTTATGAAAACAATAAAACATAAAGGATAGTCACTAAATCTACACACAAAGTATAGATTTAGGGTTTGATTAGTTTAAGCACAAAGCCACTAAACTAATCTTTCATATAACTCAAGCACAAAGCAATGAGATAATGAACACTCAAATAAGTTGAGAACTCTCAAACTTAGGGTTTTTATCATTCAACTAAAATCTGAAAATACAATGAGGATATGCTTGGTTTAAATAGACCAAGGCTTTACATCTTGACCCTTCAATCTAAAGAGGATCTAAGGGCTCAAAGTAGCCTTTGAAAACAACCAAAAAAAACGGCTGAAATGCCTCTACAAAATGCTGAAATTTGAAGATAAACAAACAAAAATATAAAGCATAAAGCATAAAAGGTGGATAGTGACATGTGTGAAAGGGACACATTGAGGAAAAACATGTGAAGCTTCCTTGATCATTTTTTCGGCTGACTTGTAGCTCTTCCCTTGACTTTTGCTCTTTGAAAATTTAATTGACTTGTGGTTCGAACCCACTTGGGTGCACTCGAGCGACCACATTCAAAAATAGCACAATCGTCGACTTTCGGTTGCTCTCCGTCTTGACTTTCCTTGACCTCTTTGACCCACCAAGCTTGACCAAGATATTATTATGCAATTCACTCAAAAATAAGCTTGGGTGGACCTTAGGATCGTGACCTAGCCCATGGTTCGAGTCCAAGGACCTAAACCGTGATTTGGACAAAAACCGCCTTTGCTAGCCTTGACCATTTTTGGTCCACATCTCTTGAGTGAAACTTGATCCTCCTAGTTTCACTCCAAATTGGTCATCAAAGCCTAGGTTTGTTTTTGATTTTCGATTTTTTTATCCTTGTGGAGTGAAACTTAGTGGATCAAGTTTCACTCAAAGGATGAACAAAATCGAACTTGAATTGGTGATGAAAATCTCGGCCCTTTGATGTATTTTGTGAAGTAATTTTCTGAAATTTTGTGAACAAATGAAAACATAAAGGATAGTCACTAAAATCTAAACACAAAGTAATAGATTTAGTGTTGTGATTAGTTTAAGCACAAAGCCACTAAACTAATCTATCACTAATCTCAAGCACTAAGCAAGGAGATAATGAGGAACACTCAAGTAAGTTGAGAACTCTCAAACTTAGGGTTTTTATCATTCAATTCAAAGCTGAAAAATACAATGTGAGGGTGAGGGTTTATATAAAGCCCTTGTTCTAATCTTGACCCTTCATCTAATAACTAATCTAAGGGCTACAATCAACCCATAAAAACAACAATATACTCGGTCCACTTAAGCTCACATGAGCTGAAAATTTTGAACATAAAACAACAAATACTTAAAGTAAAAAGCATAAAGTATAAAAGGTAGATAGAGACATGTGTGAAAGGGACACATTGAGGAGAAACATGTGAGCCCCTCCTTGAGTTAATTTTCGGCTGATTTGGGGTCTTCTCCCAATTGATTTTTGCTCCTTGTTGACTTGGTTGACTTGTGGTTCGAACCCACTTGGGTGCACTCGAGCGATCACATTCAAAAATAGCGTTTTGTTGACTTTCGGTTGCTCTTTGTCTTGACTTTCCTTGACCTCTTTGATCCACCAAGCTTGACCAACAAATTATGATGTAATTTACTCAAAATAAGCTTGGGTGGACCTTAGGATCGTGACCTAGCCCATGGTTCGAGCCCAAGGACCTAAACCGTGATTTGGACAAAAACCGTCTTTGCTAGCCTTGACCATTTTTGGTCCAATCTCCTCTCCTTGAAAAGGATTTGTCCTCAAATCCTCGGTCTCTCTTCCTCTTGCTCGGTTTGGACTATAGCTTGACTCATGGCTTGATCCTTTGCCTCCTTCTCGACTCGGACTCTTGTTGGCTTCATGACTTGAATTGTAGAACATGATGAGGGGTGCCCCATGAGCCCCATGACCAACCTTGGGCTCCATGGCTCTAGTCTTCCAAGAATTCCACTTGCTTAGAGATTGAATGAGAGATTGATTCTTGTAAACTTGGCTCAATGAATTGAGCTCGCTCTCTCCCTTACTCATGGCTTCTTTGGACTCACGATTATCCCTTAGCACAACTCGAAGTTCCTCATGCATAGAACCGTCAATTAGCCACCCCTTGCCACGCTTGAACCCCACGTTTTTCTCCTCTTTCAAGGACTCACTTGAACCTTCTAACACATCGACCTTTTCATTTCCAAATGATTCACTTCCCTTGCACTTGATTGAGCTCCCCAAATTTTCGGTTTTGAGCTCATTGAGCTCCTCTCCTTGACTTCCCCTTATTGCTCTAGGGTTGTCTTTGATCACATGGAGGGCTACACTCTCGATCATGAAGGTACTTGTGGAATTAGATGACATGAGGAGTGTGATTAAGTCGGTTATGGTCTTGAGGGCCGTGTTCTCCTCCCACAAGTCGATCTTTGGGCTTTCACTTTGACTTGAGCCATCATCACTTAGCTCTTTTTGTTCAAGCTTAGTTCCTCCTTTGAATCCCCATTTCATGAAACCACTCGAATAGACTTGATTATGATAACCACATAGCATTCCTTGGGTATTGACAATCCCCACCTTGAACTTCCATTTTAGAAATTCCCTCGACTCTTTGCTTGCATCAACATCCTCATACCACATGAATACCTTTCTCTTGACATTAGCCAAACACATCTCATGATCATACTCGTCCCGATGCTTGGCATTGCATCCCATGCTTTCCTCTTGATTGTTAGGATCATCTTTGGCAAAGTGAAGGGTCAATTTCTCACCAACATCCATCCCTTCACTTATTTCGGCCTCCTCACTTAAAACAACCTCTTTGGATGACTCGAGTATGGAGGGCGGTTTGCATTGCTCTTTGGGGAACTCCTTAGCAAGGACATTAATCTCATCCTTCCCATGACTAACCCCAAGCTCAATTTCTCGTCCCCCATCAATCCCCATGTTGTCGTGTGACTCAACCAAGGAGGGTGGGTTAGGGTTCTTCAAAATCGGAGGTAAGGGTGCAAGTTTGATTTTCTTAGCTCCAATCTTGAAAGTATAGGTATTGTCCCTCTCATCATGATGAGCATTTCTTTCCAACTTCCATGGTCTCCCCAAGAGGAGATGACAAGCATCCATGGGAATCACATCACACAAAACCTCATCCATGTATTCCCCACCAATGGAGAAAGAAACCAAGCATTGTCTAACCACCATCACACTCATCTCGGCTCCATTTCTTTGGCATTTCATTTTGTAAGGGTTAGGGTGTTCTTGTGTGGGCAAGGCTAACTTTTCAATGAGAGCGCTTGAGGCCACATTAGAACAACTCTCCTCATCAACAATCAAATCACAAACCCTTCCCATAATGGTACACCTAGACCTAAAGGCTTCGACTTGGTGATTCTCTTCTAGGTTTAGGGTTAGGGTTTGAGCATGTAAAGCCCCACAACTCACACGGCCATGGCTAGGGTTTGGTCCTCCTCCTAACCGAGCCATTCTAGCCTCTAACTCCCTTTGACCCCTCAAAGTCACAAGATCAAGGTTAGGGTTAGGTTTAAGTCTACCCCTCATTCGACTCATTTTGATTTCAAGCTCTCTTCTAGCTTTCTCCATGGAATCATACATGGTTTCACCAAGAGTAGTATCAAGTGAAACACCAAAATGATGGAACACATCCATTGAAATAACCAAAGAACAAAAATCTGAAAATTTTTGAGTAAAGCAAGGACCTTTGAGTGTGAAAATCAAAACCAACACTAACACAAGTGTAGATCTTCAACCATTTTGTGAAAATTTTGTGAGTATGCTTGTGGATTTTTGTGGAAACAAGAAAATTAAAAGAGAAAAACGAAAAAATAAAAGATGAAAAAACAAGAATATAACCGAGTAACACAAAAATAAATCGAAAATAAGAAGGAAACAAGAACAACTCGGTCAATACAAAAAGCAAATCGAAAACAAGGAACAAACCTAAGCTTTGATAACCAATTTGGAGTGAAACTTAGTGGATCAAGTTTCACTCAAAGGATGAACAAAATCGAACTTGAATTGGTGATGAAAATCTCGGCCCTTTGATGTATTTTGTGAAGTAATTTTCTGAAATTTTGTGAACAAATGAAAACATAAAGGATAGTCACTAAAATCTAAACACAAAGTAATAGATTTAGTGTTGTGATTAGTTTAAGCACAAAGCCACTAAACTAATCTATCACTAATCTCAAGCACTAAGCAAGGAGATAATGAGGAACACTCAAGTAAGTTGAGAACTCTCAAACTTAGGGTTTTTATCATTCAATTCAAAGCTGAAAAATACAATGTGAGGGTGAGGGTTTATATAAAGCCCTTGTTCTAATCTTGACCCTTCATCTAATAACTAATCTAAGGGCTACAATCAACCCATAAAAACAACAATATACTCGGTCCACTTAAGCTCACATGAGCTGAAAATTTTGAACATAAAACAACAAATACTTAAAGTAAAAAGCATAAAGTATAAAAGGTAGATAGAGACATGTGTGAAAGGGACACATTGAGGAGAAACATGTGAGCCCCTCCTTGAGTTAATTTTCATTGATTTGGGGTCTTCTCCCAATTGATTTTTGCTCCTTGTTGACTTGGTTGACTTGTGGTTCGAACCCACTTGGGTGCACTCGAGCGATCACATTCAAAAATAGCGTTTTGTTGACTTTCGGTTGCTCTTTGTCTTGACTTTCCTTGACCTCTTTGATCCACCAAGCTTGACCAACAAATTATGATGTAATTTACTCAAAATAAGCTTGGGTGGACCTTAGGATCGTGACCTAGCCCATGGTTCGAGCCCAAGGACCTAAACCGTGATTTGGACAAAAACCGTCTTTGCTAGCCTTGACCATTTTTGGTCCACCTTGTTTTTCGGTTTACCCTAGTAATGTCGAGTAGTTTGTTTGTTTTCCTCTTTTAATTTTTCGTTTTTCTTCCTTCTTTTCCTTGTTTATTTTCTATAAATTTCCCACAAAATTTCCACAAAAGATCTCACAAAATTGTCACAAAATGGAAGGGGATAGAGGGGAAGATAAAAGGCTTTCCGATTTAGAAGAAAAGTTAACTCAACTCACCGGTAATTGTACTCTAATGATGAATGCTCTAAACACCCTCTTAGACTAAAATATTAATGAACCAAGAAGGGGTGAAGGGGAAGAGGCGTGGCGGGGGGATAGGAGGCCGTGGAAGGGGTCAACCTCCTCCTCACATGGAAGATCAATTTTCGGATTCGGAAGAGTCCCTTGAAGCCCACCCAAGAGACCATGACCGAGATATCAAAGTGGATATACCCGATTTTTATGGTAGCTTGAACCCCGAGGATCTCCTAGATTGGCTTAGGTCGATAGAGAGGATCTTTGAATTTAAGGAATATCCCGATAGGAAGTGTTTCAAGGTAGCCATCATGAAGTTTAAGGGATATGCTTCCCTTTGGTACGAAAACCTCAAGAACCAACGAAGCGAGAGGGTAAGGAACCCATTAGGTCATGGCTCAAACTCAAAAAGAAACTCAAAGACAAGTTTGTTCCCAAGGATTATACCCAAGACATGTTCCTCAAACTAGCTCAACTCAAACAAGAGACACAACCCATTGAGTCTTACCTTAGGGACTTTGAGCAACTCACATTACAATGTGAGATGAATGAGAAACCCGAGCAAAAGATAGCTAGGTTTGTCGAGGGCCTAAACCCTAGGATTGCTAACCGAGTGAAGATGCAAAACTTGTGGTCATTCGATGAGGCCGTTACCATGGCCACACGTGTGGAAAGGCTAGAGAAGGGAGAGGAGAGTCGGCTAAGAGCACCCCCAAAACCAACCCTAGTTCGAATCAAGGGGGGGTCAAAATTGTCGAGCCTTGCCCTACTACCAAACCATCGAGTGTCGACAAGGGGAAGGGAATTGACTATGGTCCCAAGAGAACAATTCCTCTCAAGAAATGCTACCAATGTCAAGGGTATGGTCATTTTGCTAAGGAGTGCCCTAGCAAGAGGACCTTGAACACAAGTGAGGTTGTGCATTGGGGAGAAGATGAAGTGTTAGTTTGTGAGGAAGAAAAAAAAGAGGGAGTTGAGGATGAGAGAGTGGCCGAAACAATTGTTCCCCCGGACTCGGGGTTGAGCTTGGTTACTTGGCGAGTAATGCACACTCAAGATTCAAGCGAAAGCATGGATCAAAGGCATCAAATATTTCGAACTAAATGTACCATCATGGGGAGAGTGTGTAACTTGATTATCGATGGGGGAAGTTGTGTTAATGTTGCTTCCAAAACCCTCATTGATAAACTTGCCTTACCTACTTTGAAGCATCCTCATCCTTACAAGCTAAGGTGGCTTAATCAAGGAGCCGAGGTAAAAGTCGATAAACAATGCAAAATCTCGTTCTCGATTGGGCAAGACTACAAAGATGAAATTGTGTGTGAAGTGTTAGATATGGATGCTTGTCATGTCTTACTTGGGAGGCCATGGGAGTATGAAAAGAACTCTTCCCACCATGGAAGAGACAACACCTACTCATTCAAGTATGGTGAAAAGCTCATTGTCTTAGCTCCCCTACCACCAATGATGGGATGTAAATCCAATGCATGCTTGTTTGAATCCTTCATTGAGCCAAACCCTAGCATGGAGATGAAGTTGGGGCCGAAAGTGATTGAGCATGAATACTTGAAGGGCCTTGGGCCGAGTGAAGAAGAGCAAGAGGAAAAGATGAACTTGAAATGTGAGGGAAGCTCTAGCATGATAAGGAGGACTCTAGGAGAGGAGCCTCATGAAGGTGAAGCATCAATCAACAAGGAAACAACCGACTACATTGAGAATGTGGTCAACGAAAGAACAAAAATCGATGGCAAGGAAAGGTCAAGCGGGTCTTTAAGATGGAGAATCATTGAAGGGCTCGATCATGAGCAAGAATGGGCGAATGGCATGGTTATGAGTCGTGGGCTCAAGGAAATGCTCGAGGAAGAATGCGTGGTCAAACAAACCGTGACCAAGGATGAAAAAATGATCAATTCTTCGAGCCAAGGCAAAGGGGTCCAACCACTTCTTCAAACTCTAGCTAAGTGGTGCCCATGGAAGACTAAAACCATGAAGACCAAGATCGAGCAAAGGTTGAGCCGAGATTCTAGCTTGAAATCGAGCAAGGGAGGAAGCAAGAGGATCTCCAAGGACTTGAGGACAAGTCCTTTCCAAGGAGAGGAGATTGGACCAAAATTGGCCAAGGTGGTCAAGGGTGAAGTCGAGGGAGACCATGGGTTGGACCCATGGGCTCGAACCCAAGCTTAGGCCGTGGTCAAGAGGGTCACTAAGGGCTAAATAAAGTCAACTCTATGGTCAAATCAAGCCAACCTTAGTGATCAAGCAAGGTCAAGAGGAAGTCAAAGTCGGAGAGCAACAAAAAGTCAAGATTATGCTATTTTTGAGATGTGATCAACTATGGTACACCCATGTGAGTCAACCCTCCAATAAAATGGGCTCACATGGTTCATCAAGCTAGCTCATGGAGGTCAAGGGGCCGGTCTAAATCAAGTCACCAAAGATCATCACATTGTTTTTATATTTCATGTCATTTTCATACATGTCGCTTTCTTTACTTTTACTTTATGCTTTAATGTAAGAGACAATATAACCCCTTGAAAGTTGGTCACTTGGACCGTCCAAACCCACCCCAAGGCTCTCACAAGGGCCCTTGGATGATCATCAACAAAGAAGGGAGAGGATGAACTCAAGTGTCACTATCACCTTTATGCTTTATTGTTTGTTGTTTTCTTTTGAATTTTTCAGCTCACATGTGAGCTTAGGGGCCGATTTTCTTAGTAGTATTTGGGGTCTTTGAGAGCCCTTAGATCATCTTGTAATGAATGGTTGAGATGAGGCCTTGGGTAGTAATTAAACCCAACCTTACACAACATAATTTTCAGATTTTTGATATTGAAAAGAAAACCCTAGTTTCATTTGAGTGTTCTTCCTTTTCTCATTACTTTGTGTGTGAGTTTAGTGAAAGATTAGTTTAGTGGCTTTGTGCTTAAACTAATCACAACCTAAATCTATTACTTAGTGTGTAGATTTAGTTACTATCCTTTTTATTTTCCTTGTTTACAAAATTTCAGAAAATACTTCACAAAAAATACACAAAAGGGCCGAGATTTTCAAGGGTTTCAAGGATCGATTTGTGTTCATCTCTTGAGTGAAACTTGATCCTCCTAGTTTCACTCCAGTCTCCCCCAAGTCTAGGGTTGATGGTGTAGGAGTGGTGGTAGGCTCGACAACTTTGGCTTGCTTTGGTGGCTCATAGGGTGGTTTTTTTGTAGGAGGGTCAAGTAAAATAGCCACCCCTTTACCCAAACTCATTTTGACAGATTTTCCTCTTATCTTAGCCATCTTGGCTTCCAACTCCTTTCTAGCCCTCTCCATAGACTCGAAAATTGGAGTGAAACTAGATGGGTTAAGTTTCACTCAAAGGATGAACAAAATCGAACTTGAATTGGTGATGAAAATCTCGGCTCAATATGATGTTTTTGTGAAGTAATTTTTCTGAAATTTTGTAAACAAGGAAAATAAAAAGGATAGTCACTAAATCTACACACAAAGTAATAGATTTAGGTTGTGATTAATTAAGCACAAAGCCACTAATTAATCTCTCACAAATCTCAAACACAAAGTAAAGAGATAAATGAAGAACACTCAATATGAAACTAGGGTTTCTTTTTTCATTCAAACAAAATCTGAAAATTGTGAGGTGAGGATGAGGGTTTATATAATGCCCTCATTCTAATCTTGACCACACATTACAAGAGGATCCAAGGGCTACAAATAACCCACAAATACATCAAATACTCGGTCCAACAAGGCTCATATGAGCTGAAAATTTTTGAACATAAAACAACAAATACTTAAAGTAAAAAGCATAAAGTATAAAAGGTAGATAGTGACATGTGTGATAGTGACTCTTTGAGGAACACATGTGAATCCTCCTTGATTGTTTTTTTTGGCTGTTTTGGGACCTTCATCACTTGGTTTTTGTTGCTCTTGATGTTTTAGTTGACTTGTGGTTGTCCCTTGGACCTAAGGTTGGAAGCGGGCCCAAGATCAAAGGATCGCGAACTTTCAACTCCCGTTGCAATCTCCCCGGGTTGAAAAGGATTTGCCCTCAAATCCTCTCCCTCGTCATCCTCCAAGTCTTCATGATACGGACTAAGGTCTCCCACATTGAATGTGCCATGGACGCCATACTCTCCCGGTAGATCAACTTTGTAAGCATTCGGTCCAATTTTCTCAAGTATCTCGAAGGGTCCCTCGGCCCTAGGCATGAGCTTGTTCTTTCTCTTTTCCGGAAACCTTTCCTTCCTCAAGTGCAACCATACCAAATCTCCCGCTTCAAACTCCCTTGGATGTTTTCGGCCCTTGGATTTAGCCTTGTAGGCTTCGTCTGACTTCTCGATTTGCTTCTTGACTTGGTTGTGGATACTCATCATGAACTCAACCCGCTTCTTGGCATCGTAACTCATCTCCTTGCTCTTGACGGGGGCTAGATCCGTGGGCATGAGAGGATTAGTGGAGTGAAACTAGGAGGATCAAGTTTCACTCAAGAGATGAACACAAATCGATCCTTGAAACCCTTGAAAATCTCGGCCCTTTTGTGTATTTTTTGTGAAGTATTTTCTGAAATTTTGTAAACAAGGAAAATAAAAAGGATAGGAACTAAATCTACACACTAAGTAATAGATTTAGGTTGTGATTAGTTTAAGCACAAAGCCACTAAACTAATCTTTCACTAAACTCACACACAAAGTAATGAGAAAAGGAAGAACACTCAAATGAAACTAGGGTTTTCTTTTCAATATCAAAAATCTGAAAATTATGTTGTGTAAGGTTGGGTTTATATACTACCCAAGGCCTCATCTCAACCATTCATTACAAGATGATCTAAGGGCTCTCAAAGACCCCAAATACTACTAAAAAAACGGCCCCTAAGCTCACATGTGAGCTGAAAAATTCAAAAGAAAACAACAAACAATAAAGCATAAAGGTGATAGTGACACTTGAGTTCATCCTCTCCCTTCTTTGTTGATGATCATCCAAGGGCCCTTGTGAGAGCCTTGGGGTGGGTTTGGACGGTCCAAGTGACCAACTTTCAAGGGATTATATTGTCTCTTACATTAAAGCATAAAGTAAAAGTAAAGAAAGCGACATGTATGAAAATGACATGAAATATAAAGACAATGTGATGATCTTTGGTGACTTGATTTAGACCGGCCCCTTGACCTCCATGAGCTAGCTTGATGAACCATGTGAGCCCATTTTATTGGAGGGTTGACTCACATGGGTGTACCATAGTTGACCACATCTCAAAAATAGCATAATCTTGACTTTTGTTGCTCTCCGACTTTGACTTCCTCTTGACCTTGCTTGATCACTAAGGTTGGCTTGATTTGACCATAGAGTTGACTTTATTTAGCCCTTAGTGACCCTCTTGACCACGGCCTAAGCTTGGGTTCGAGCCCATGGGTCCAACCCATGGTCTCCCTCGACTTCACCCTTGACCACCTTGGCCAATTTTGGTCCAATCTCCTCTCCTTGGAAATGACTTGTCCTCAAGTCCTTGGAGATCCTCTTGCTTCCTCCCTTGCTCGATTTCAAGCTAGAATCTCGGCTCAACCTTTGCTCGATCTTGGTCTTCATGGTTTTAGCCTTCCATGGGCACCACTTAGCTAGAGTTTGAAGAAGTGGTTGGACCCCTTTGCCTTGGCTCGAAGAATTGATCATTTTTTCATCCTTGGTCACGGTTTGTTTGACCACGCATTCTTCCTCGAGCATTTCCTTGAGCCCACGACTCATAACCATGCCATCCACCCATTCTCGCTCATGATCGAGCCCTTCAATGATTCTCCATCTTAAAGACCCGCTTGACCTTTCCTTGCCATCGATTTTTGTTCTTTCGTTGACCACATTCTCAATGTAGTCGGTTGTTTCCTTGTTGATTGATGCTTCACCTTCATGAGGCTCCTCTCCTAGAGTCCTCCTTATCATGCTAGAGCTTCCCTCACATTTCAAGTTCATCTTTTCCTCTTGCTCTTCTTCACTCGGCCCAAGGCCCTTCAAGTCTTCATGCTCAATCACTTTCGGCCCCAACTTCATCTCCATGCTAGGGTTTGGCTCAATGAAGGATTCAAACAAGCATGCATTGGATTTACATCCCATCATTGGTGGTAGGGGAGCTAAGACAATGAGCTTTTCACCATACTTGAATGAGTAGGTGTTGTCTCTTCCATGGTGGGAAGAGTTCTTTTCATACTCCCATGGCCTCCCAAGTAAGACATGACAAGCATCCATATCTAACACTTCACACACAATTTCATCTTTGTAGTCTTGCCCAATCGAGAACGAGACTTTGCATTGTTTATCGACTTTTACCTCGGCTCCTTGATTAAGCCACCTTAGCCTGTAAGGATGAGGATGCTTCAAAGTAGGTAAGGCAAGTTTATCAATGAGGGTTTTGGAAGCAACATTAACACAACTTCCCCCATCGATAATCAAGTTACACACTCTCCCTATGATGGTACATTTAGTTCGAAATATTTGATGCCTTTGATCCATGCTTTCGCTTGAATCTTGAGTGTGCATTACTCGCCAAGTAACCAAGCTCAACCCCGAGTCCGGGGGAACAATTGTTTCGGCCACTCTCTCATCCTCAACTCCCTCTTTTTTTTCTTCCTCACAAACTAACACTTCATCTTCTCCCCAATGCACAACCTCACTTGTGTTCAAGGTCCTCTTGCTAGGGCACTCCTTAGCAAAATGACCATACCCTTGACTTGGTAGCATTTCTTGAGAGGAATTGTTCTCTTGGGACCATAGTCAATTCCCTTCCCCTTGTCGACACTCGATGGTTTGGTAGTAGGGCAAGGCTCGACAATTTTGACCCCCCCTTGATTCGAACTAGGGTTGGTTTTGGGGGTGCTCTTAGCCGACTCTCCTCTCCCCTTCTCTAGCCTTTCCACACGTGTGGCCATGGTAACGGCCTCATCGAATGACCACAAGTTTTGCATCTTCACTCGGTTAGCAATCCTAGGGTTTAGGCCCTCGACAAACCTAGCTATCTTTTGCTCGGGTTTCTCATTCATCTCACATTGTAATGTGAGTTGCTCAAAGTCCCTAAGGTAAGACTCAATGGGTTGTGTCTCTTGTTTGAGTTGAGCTAGTTTGAGGAACATGTCTTGGGTATAATCCTTGGGAACAAACTTGTCTTTGAGTTTCTTTTTGAGTTTGAGCCATGACCTAATGGGTTCCTTACCCTCTCGGTTTCGTTGGTTCTTGAGGTTTTCGTACCAAAGGGAAGCATATCCCTTAAACTTCATGATGGCTACCTTGAAACACTTCCTATCGGGATATTCCTTAAATTCAAAGATCCTCTCTATCGACCTAAGCCAATCTAGGAGATCCTCGGGGTTCAAGCTACCATAAAAATCGGGTATATCCACTTTGATATCTCGGTCATGGTCTCTTGGGTGGGCTTCAAGGGACTCTTCCGAATCCGAAAATTGATCTTCCATGTGAGGAGGAGGTTGACCCCTTCCACGGCCTCCTATCCCACGGCCACGCCCCCTTCCCCCTTCACCCCTTCTTGGTTCATTAATATTTTGGTCTAAGAGGGTGTTTAGAGCATTCATCATTAGAGTACAATTACCGGTGAGTTGAGTTAACTTTTCTTCTAAATCGGAAAGCCTTTTATCTTCCCCTCTATCCCCTTCCATTTTGTGACAATTTTGTGAGATCTTTTGTGGAAATTTTGTGGGAAATTTATAGAAAATAAACAAGGAAAAGAAGGAAGAAAAACGAAAAATTAAGAGAGGAAAACAAACAAACTACTCGACATTACTAGGGTAAACCGAAAAACAAAGATAAAAAAAATCGAAAATCAAAAACAAACCTAGGCTTTGATGACCAATTTGGAGTGAAACTAGGAGGATCAAGTTTCACTCAAGAGATGAACACAAATCGATCCTTGAAACCCTTGAAAATCTCGGCCCTTTTGTGTATTTTTTGTGAAGTATTTTCTGAAATTTTGTAAACAAGGAAAATAAAAAGGATAGGAACTAAATCTACACACTAAGTAATAGATTTAGGTTGTGATTAGTTTAAGCACAAAGCCACTAAACTAATCTTTCACTAAACTCACACACAAAGTAATGAGAAAAGGAAGAACACTCAAATGAAACTAGGGTTTTCTTTTCAATATCAAAAATCTGAAAATTATGTTGTGTAAGGTTGGGTTTATATACTACCCAAGGCCTCATCTCAACCATTCATTACAAGATGATCTAAGGGCTCTCAAAGACCCCAAATACTACTAAAAAAACGGCCCCTAAGCTCACATGTGAGCTGAAAAATTCAAAAGAAAACAACAAACAATAAAGCATAAAGGTGATAGTAATGACTTGAGTTCATCCTCTCCTTCTTTGTTGATGATCATCCAAGGGCCCTTGTGAGAGCCTTGGGGTGGGTTTGGACGGTCCAAGTGACCAACTTTCAAGGGATTATATTGTCTCTTACATTAAAGCATAAAGTAAAAGTAAAGAAAGCGACATGTATGAAAATGACATGAAATATAAAGACAATGTGATGATCTTTGGTGACTTGATTTAGACCGGCCCCTTGACCTCCATGAGCTAGCTTGATGAACCATGTGAGCCCATTTTATTGGAGGGTTGACTCACATGGGTGTACCATAGTTGACCACATCTCAAAAATAGCATAATCTTGACTTTTGTTGCTCTCCGACTTTGACTTCCTCTTGACCTTGCTTGATCACTAAGGTTGGCTTGATTTGACCATAGAGTTGACTTTATTTAGCCCTTAGTGACCCTCTTGACCACGGCCTAAGCTTGGGTTCGAGCCCATGGGTCCAACCCATGGTCTCCCTCGACTTCACCCTTGACCACCTTGGCCAATTTTGGTCCAATTAGTCCCATAGACCACTTCAAATGGTGAACTTCCCGTGCTAGAAGAAGGGGCACGGTTGAAGGCAAACTCGACGTGGGCGAGTTTGAGATCCCAATCTTTCAAGGACCTAGAAACGATGCTCCTAAGGATCCTTCCCAAGGTTTTATTAGTGACCTCGGTTTGACCATCCGTTTGAGGATGATGACTTGTGCTAAACAATAGCCTCGTTTTTAGCAACTTCCACAAGGTCTTCCAAAAGTGGCTCATGAACTTGGTGTCGTGATCGGATACAATGGTTTTCGGGACTCCATGCAACTTGACCACTTCTTTGAAATACAATTCGGCCACACTCATGGCATCCTCGGTTTTCTTGCACGCAATGAAATGAGCCATCTTGCTAAATCGATCTACCACAACCATGATGAAATCCTTACCTCGTTGAGTCCTTGGCAAAGCGACGATGAAATCCATGCTAACATCCTCCCATGGCCGATTTGGGACGGGTAAAGGAGTGTAGGGTCCCGTTTGAAAGAAGGACTTGGATTGTTGGCAAGAAGCACATCTCTTGATCACATCTTGGACATCTCCAAGCATCTTGGGCCAATGGAATTGGTCTTGGAGGATGTCATAAGTCTTTTGAATTCCGAAATGCCCGGCTAAACCATTAGAATGAACCTCCCTCACTAGGAGATTTCGATAAGGGCTCTTAGGTATACATAGCCGATTCCCATAGAACAAGAACCCCTCTTGAAGTGTGTACTTGCCTCCTACCTTACCTTGCCCTTCACATATGGAATTCCACTCATCCTTGAAGTCGGGATCCTCCACATAGAGCTCTTTCATGAATTCAAAACCCAACACTCTTTGCTCCATGTAGCTTAACATGGTGTGCCTCCGAGATAATGCATCGGCCACCACGTTATTTTTTCCTTCAATGAACTTGCTTGAGAAAGAAAAAGATTGAAGAAATTCTACCCACTTGGCGTGCCTATGATTCAACTTGTGTTGTCCATTAATATATTTGAGAGCCTCATGATCGGAATGAAGAACAAACGGCTTGGGCTTGAGGTAATGGCTCCAATGAGCGAGAGCCCGAACGATGGCATAGAATTCTTTGTCGTAGGTGGAATAATTGAGTTTGGCACCATTCAACTTCTCACTAAAGTAAGCAATTGGCTTGTGTTCTTGTAATAGAACGGCCCCAATTCCAACTCCACTAGCATCACATTCGACTTCAAAAAGCTTATTGAAATCCGGTGGTGTAAGAATAGGTGAGTCACACAACAACTTCTTGATTTTATTGAAGGAATTTTCGGCCCCCTCATTCCACTTGAACTCTCCTTTCTTCATACACTCGGTGATGGGTGCCATGACGGTGCTAAAATCCTTGATAAATCGTCGATAAAAAGAAGCCAAGCCATGAAAGCTCCACACCTCGGTTATGTTCTTCGGAATTGGCCATGATTTGATAGCCTCCACTTTCTCTTGATCCACTAGTATACCACGGCTAGATATAATATAGCCCAAGAATTGGACTTCGCTTTGCATGAAAGAACACTTCTCTAACTTGCCATACAACTTGTGATCTCTAAGTGTCTCAAACAACACTCGCAAATGATGTAGGTGAGCTTCCTTGGAAGGGCTATACACTAAGATATCGTCAAAGTAGACCACAATGAATCTTCCCAAGTAAGGTCTCAAAACCTCGGTCATCAATCTCATGAAGGTGCTAGGAGCATTGGATAGTCCAAAAGGCATGACTAACCATTCATATAACCCATGCTTCGTTTTAAAAGCCGTCTTCCATTCATCACCCTCTTTGATTCTCACTTGATGGTAACCTTGTCGTAGATCAATCTTGGAAAACAATCGAGCTCCACTAAGCTCATCAAGAATGTCATCAAGCCTAGGTATAGGAAACCTATACTTGACCGTAATATTATTAATAGCTCGACTATCCGTACACATTCTCCAAGTTCCATCCTTCTTAGGTACCAAGAGTGTAGGCACGGCACAAGGACTAAGAGATTCTCTTACAAACCCCTTTTCCATGAGTTCCCCAATTTGTTGTTGAAGTTCTTGTGTAGCCTTAGGATCACTTCGATATGCGGCCTTATTAGGTAGTGTGGCTCCTAACAAGATCAATTTGATGCTCAATGCCCCTAATAGGGGGTAGGCCGTGTGGTAGCTCAAGGGGAAACACATCCTTGTAGAGTTCTAAGAGCTCTTGAACTTCACATGGAATCGGTTTTTCACTTTCCTTAGGAGTTTCTTTGGCAATGAGGGCATAAACAACCATTCCCTTGCTAAGCTCTTGTTTCATCTCTTGTTCTCCAACCAATAGGACTCCCTCAAGAGGCTTGGTCATGGCATGGCTAGCTCGGCCACCCATATGTGGGGGTAAGGGTGTGAGCTTGATCCTCTTGTCTCCAAACATGAAAGTGTAAGTGTTGTCCCTTCCCTCATGAGTCGCATTAGATCAAATTCCCAAGGTCTCCCAATAAGAGGTGACAAGCATCCATAGGAATCACATCACACCACACTTCATCCATATAGTCTCTTCCCATGGAAAAAGAAACCAAACATCTCCTATCAACCAAAATTTGGCCTCTCTATTCAACCACCTCAACTTGTAAGGGTTTGGGTGTTTTTGTGTGGGTAAGGCAAGTTTATCGATGAGGGTTTTTGAAGCAACATTAACACAACTCCCTCCATCAATAATTAGGTTACAAACCCTCTTCCCAATGGTACATTTAGACCTAAAAATCTGATTTTTTTGACTTTCTTCCAAGGAATGGGGTTGGGTATGCATAACCCTCCAAGTTACAAGACCAAGTTTTGACCCAATTCCTCCATTCATTCGGCTCAATTTAGACTCAATTTCCTTTCTCAATTTCTCCATAGAGTCATCCATAGTTCCCTCAAGAGTAGTATCACAAGAAAGAGGTATACTCATTGAGAAATCAAACACAAGAAAATCTGAAAATTTCGAATACCTTGATATACTCCTTTGGACCGTATGAACTTAGCACAAAGGTGGGGTCTTGTGCTCTTCAAACCTAAGCTTTGATACCAATTTGGAGTGAAACTAGATGGGTTAAGTTTCACTCAAAGGATGAACAAAATCGAACTTGAATTGGTGATGAAAATCTCTGCTCAATATGATGTTTTTGTGAAGTAATTTTTCTGAAATTTTGTAAACAAGGAAAATAAAAAGGATAGTCACTAAATCTACACACAAAGTAATAGATTTAGGTTGTGATTAATTAAGCACAAAGCCACTAATTAATCTCTCACAAATCTCAAACACAAAGTAAAGAGATAAATGAAGAACACTCAATATGAAACTAGGGTTTCTTTTTTCATTCAAACAAAATCTGAAAATTGTGAGGTGAGGATGAGGGTTTATATAATGCCCTCATTCTAATCTTGACCACACATTACAAGAGGATCCAAGGGCTACAAATAACCCACAAATACATCAAATACTCGGTCCAACAAGGCTCATATGAGCTGAAAATTTTTGAACATAAAACAACAAATACTTAAAGTAAAAAGCATAAAGTATAAAAGGTAGATAGTGACATGTGTGATAGTGACTCTTTGAGGAACACATGTGAATCCTCCTTGATTGTTTTTTTCGGCTGTTTTGGGACCTTCATCACTTGGTTTTTGTTGCTCTTGATGTTTTAGTTGACTTGTGGTTGTCCATTGGACCTAAGGTTGAAAGCGGGCCCAAGGTCAAAGGATCGCGAACTTTCAACTCCCGTTGCAAAAATGGTCTCAACACAAGGAGTTTCACATGTGGTACCATAGGAAAAAATTGTGGAACCAAAAGGAAAAGATAGAACCATTGTTACCTTAGGAACAAAACTGGTTTTGTAGCAAAGGTTGGATCTTTGCTTGCTAGAACCGAAACATAGACTAACACAAGGATGGAACTTGTGTTAATTAACCTAGGCTTTGATAACCAATTTGGAATGAAACTAGATGGATTAAGTCTCACTCAAAGGATGAACTAGAATCGATTTGTAGAACATGTATAATTTTCGGCCAAGTGATGTGTTTTTGTGTTGATTTTTCTGATTTTTGTAAAACAAAAGAAAACATAAAGGATATAACTAATTCTAAGCACTAAGCAAAAGAATTAGGTTTTGATTAATTCAAGCACTAAGCCACTAAATTAATCATTCACTAACTCAAGCACTAAGCAAAGAGTATAATGAAGCCACACAAGTTCAAACTCTAGGGTTTGTTTTTTCCATTCAACCAAATCTGAATTTTACAATGAGTTAGCTTGGCTTTTATAAGCCCCAAGCTTTGATCTCCACCCTACATCTATTACATGATCTAAGGGTCACAAATGACCCTAAAAGCTCTAAGAATTTTCGGCCCCTACAACCCTTCAAATCTGAATACAAACTACAACAACTACAACCAAAAGTATAAAGTAAGACAATGACATTTGACTACATCTACTCCCTACAATTGAGACCTTAATCTAATGGATGAAATTATTGGCTTAGAGAGCAAGGATGAGTGGTCCTATTGACCCTTTCAAACTGATCAAAGACTAAAGAAAACAAGACAATAAAGTGAACAAGGACATAAAGCAAACTAAGGACCACAATTGACAAATAGCGTGAACAAAAGTTGATCTTCTCTTTTGAATTGTGGAATGAGCTGAATTCCTTGTCTCCTCTTGTGTTAGCCACGACTCATGTGAGCCTTAGGATGATTATGAGGCTCCCAAATGGTCCCCAAGGTGAGCTCACCCAAGGAGAATGATGTAGGTTAAGTTCATGGCTCATTACTCCAAAACCGAGTTCCTTGAGACTGAAGTGACTTGTAGGCTTCACCATTTCTCGCTCACGTTGAATTAGAAGGCCCATGATATGTCATTGGAAAGGTAATTGCGTTGGCTTTCCAATGCAAAAAGAATCATCCAAAAATATGGCATACAACTCAAGATATTGAGCTTTTAGTACAGACATGTCAAACAGCCTATGGACTGAGTTTTCACAATCTGACCCCTGACTTGTAGAAGTCATAACTCTCAGCTCCCTTTGAACCAGATGGCCAACCATATGTCAAATGAAAGCTCTTTGAGCTAGCTTTCATATGAAAGTGGTTTCATCTCAATTGGATGAGCAGATTGGGAGTTACGTTAAGATCTCTACCGACATGTCAAGATGGGCTTCATGGTTCATGGCCTAGATTGTTGCTTTCCATGTGTGGGCTGATTTCCTTCGTTCCTCCTTGTACATTTCACTTGGTTTGATCCTAATGATCACAAATTAAGCCATGGCTCGAGCCATAGTGCAACGGGAGTTGAGAATTTGCGATCCATTGACCTAGGACCCGCTTCCAACCTTAGGTCCAAAGGTCAACCACAAGTCAACTAAGTCAACAAGAGAAAAATCAAGTGGGAGTAATACCCAATTCAGCCGAAAAATCACAAAGAGAAGCTCACATGTTTCTCCTCAACATGTCTGCAACGGGAGTTGAGAATTTACGATCCATTGACCTAGGGCCCGCTTCCAACCTTAGGTCCAAGGGTCAACCACAAGTCAACTAAAACATCAAGAGCAACAAAATCAAGTGAGGAAGGTCCCAAGTCAGCCGAAAAACACTCCAAATGAGGGTTCACATGTGTTCCTCAATAAGTCACTATCACACATGTCACTATCTACCTTTTATGCTTTATGCTTTATGCTTTATGCATTTGTTGTTTTCTCTTCAAAAAAATTCAGCTCACATGTGAGCTTTGGACCGAGTATAATGTATGTTTTGTGGGTTTATTGTAGCCCTTAGATCTCCTTGTAATGTATGGTCAAGATTAGAATGAAGGTAGTATATAAACCCTCATCCTAACATCATTTTTTTCAGATTTGGCTAATGAAAAGAAACCCTAGAGTTTTATTGAGTGTTCTTCAATTTCTCATTACTTTGTGTGTGAGTTAGTGAAGGATTAGTTTAGTGGCTTTGTGCTTAAACTAATCAAACCCTAAATCTATTACTTTGTGTGTAGATTTAGTGACTATCTTTTATGTTTGTTCTTTCACAAAATTTCAGAAAAATATCCCACAAAAAAACATACACTTTGGCCGAAATTTTCTAGGGTTTGCAAGATCGATTTTTGTTCATCCTTTGAGTGAAACTTGACCCACTTAGTTTCACTCCAAATTGGTTATCAAAGCTTAGGTTTGAAGAGCACAAGATCCCACCTTTGTGCTAAGTTTCACACAGTCCAAAGGAGCACCTTGAGGTATTCGAAATTTTTCAGATTTTGTGTGTTTGTTTTCTCAATGAGTATGCCTCTTTCTTGTGATATTACTCTTGAGGGAACTATGAATGACTCTATGGAGAAATTGAGAAAGGAAATTGAGTCTAAATTGAGCCGAATGAATGGAGGAATTGGGTCAAAACTTGGTCTTGTAACTTGGAGGGTTATGCATACCCAACCCCATTCCTTGGAAGAAAGTCAAAAAAATCAGATTTTTAGGTCTAAGTGTAACCTCATTATTGATGGAGGGAGTTGTGTTAATGTTGCTTCAAAAACCCTCATCGATAAGCTTGCCTTACCCACTCAAAAACACCCAAACCCTTACAAGTTGAGATGGTTGAATAGGGAGGCCGAAATTTTGGTTGATAAACGATGTTTGGTTTCTTTTTCGATGGGAAGAGACTATGTGGATGAAGTGTGGTGTGATGTGATTCCTATGGATGCTTGTCACCTTTTATTAGGGAGACCTTGGGAATTTGATCGAAATGCGACTCATGAGGGAAGAGACAACACCTATACTTTCGAGTGACTATCTTTTATGTTTGTTCTTTCACAAAATTTCAGAAAAATATCCCACAAAAAAACATACACTTTGGCCGAAATTTTCTAGGGTTTGCAAGATCGATTTTTGTTCATCCTTTGAGTGAAACTTGACCCACTTAGTTTCACTCCAAATTGGTTATCAAAGCTTAGGTTTGAAGAGCACAAGATCCCACCTTTGTGCTAAGTTTCACACGGTCCAAAGGAGCACCTTGAGGTATTCGAAATTTTTCAGATTTTGTGTGTTTGTTTTCTCAATGAGTATGCCTCTTTCTTGTGATATTACTCTTGAGGGAACTATGAATGACTCTATGGAGAAATTGAGAAAGGAAATTGAGTCTAAATTGAGCCGAATGAATGGAGGAATTGGGTCAAAACTTGGTCTTGTAACTTGGAGGGTTATGCATACCCAACCCCATTCCTTGGAAGAAAGTCAAAAAAATCAGATTTTTAGGTCTAAGTGTAACCTCATTATTGATGGAGGGAGTTGTGTTAATGTTGCTTCAAAAACCCTCATCGATAAGCTTGCCTTACCCACTCAAAAACACCCAAACCCTTACAAGTTGAGATGGTTGAATAGGGAGGCCGAAATTTTGGTTGATAAACGATGTTTGGTTTCTTTTTCGATGGGAAGAGACTATGTGGATGAAGTGTGGTGTGATGTGATTCCTATGGATGCTTGTCACCTTTTATTAGGGAGACCTTGGGAATTTGATCGAAATGCGACTCAAGAGGGGAGAGACAACACCTATACTTTCGAGTTTAGAGACAAGAGGATTAAACTCACACCCTTGCCTCCAAACATGGGTGGCCGAGCCACTCCTCCTCTACCCAAGCCACTTGAGGGAATTCTATTAGTTGGAGAACAAGAGATGAAACAAGAGCTTAGCAAGGGAATGGTTGTTTATGCCCTCATTGCCAAAGAAACTCCTAAGGAAAGTGAAAAACCGATTCCATGTGAAGTTCAAGAACTCTTAGAACTCTACAAGGATGTGTTTCCCCTTGAACTACCACACGGCCTACCCCCTATTAGGGGCATTGAGCATCAAATCGATCTTGTTCCGGGAGCTACACTACCAAATAAGGCCGCCTATCGAAGTGATCCCAAAGCTACACAAGAACTTCAACAACAAATTGGGGAACTCATGGAAAAGGGGTTTGTAAGGGAGTCTCTTAGTCCTTGCGCCGTACGTACACTTTTGGTACCTAAGAAGGATGGAACTTGGAGAATGTGTACGGATAGTCGAGCTATCAACAACATCACGGTCAAGTATAGGTTTCCTATACCTAGACTTGATGACATTCTTGATGAGCTTAGTGGAGCTCGATTGTTTTCTAAGATTGATCTACGACAAGGCTACCATCAAGTGAGAATCAAAGAGGGTGACGAATGGAAAACGGCTTTTAAAACGAAGCATGGGTTATATGAATGGTTAGTCATGCCTTTTGGACTATCCAATGCTCCTAGCACCTTCATGAGATTGATGACCGAGGTTTTGAGACCTTACTTGGGAAGGTTCATTGTGGTCTACTTTGACGATATCTTAGTGTATAGCCCTTCCAAGGAAGCTCACCTACATCATTTCATGCAGTGTTGTTTGAAACACTTAGAGATCACAAGTTGTATGGCAAGTTAGAGAAGTGTTCTTTCATGCAAAGCGAAGTCCAATTCTTGGGCTATATTATATCTAGCCGTGGTATACTAGTGGATCAAGAGAAAGTGGAGGCTATCAAATCGTGGCCAATTCCGAAGAACATAACCGAGGTGAGGAGTTTTCATGGCTTGGCTTCTTTTTATCGGCGATTTATCAAGGATTTTAGCACCGTCATGGCACCCATCACCGAGTGTATGAAGAAAGGAGAGTTCAAGTGGAATGAGGGGGCCGAGAATTCCTTCAAAAAAATCAAAGAGTTGTTGTGTGATTCACCTATTCTTACGCCACCGGATTTCAATAAGCTCTTTGAGGTCGAGTGTGATGCTAGTGGAGTTGGAATTGGGGCCGTTCTCTTGCAAGAACACAAACCGATCGCTTACTTTAGTGAGAAATTGAATGGAGCCAAGCTCAATTATTCCACCTACGACAAAGAATTCTATGCCATCGTTCGAGCTCTCGCTCATTGGAGCCATTATCTCAAACCCAAACCGTTTGTTCTTCATTCGGACCATGAGGCGCTCAAATACATCAATGGGCAACACAAGTTGAATCATAGACATGCTAAGTGGGTCGAGTTTCTTCAATCCTTCTCTTTCTCGAGCAAGTTCATTGAGGGAAAGAATAATGTGGTGGCCGATGCATTGTCTCGGAGGCACACTATGCTAAGCTACATGGAGCAAAGAGTGTTGGGTTTTGAATTCATGAAAGAGCTCTATGTGGAGGATCCCGACTTCAAGGAAGAGTGGGACTCCATTCGTGAAGGGCAAGGCAAAGCGGGAAGCAAGTACACCCTTCAAGAGGGATTCCTATTCTTGGGGAATCGGCTATGCATTCCCAAAGGTTCCTATCGACTTCTCCTAGTACGTGAGGTTCACTCCAATGGTTTGGGCATTTTGGGATTCAAAAGACCTACGACATCCTCCAAGATCAATTCTATTGGCCCAAGATGCTTGGAGATGTTCAAGACGTGATCAAGAGATGTGCTTCATGCCAACAATCCAAATCCTTCTTTCAAACGGGGCCCTACACTCCCTTGCCCGTCCCAAATCGACCGTGGGAGGACGTTAGCATGGATTTCATCGTCGCTTTGCCTAGAACTCAACGAGGTAAGGATTCCATCATGGTTGTGGTAGATCGATTTAGCAAGATGGCACATTTCATTGCGTGCAAGAAAACCGAAGATGCTATGAGTGTAGCCGAGTTGTACTTCAAAGAAGTGGTCAAATTGCATGGAGTCCCCAAAACCATTGTATCCGATCGAGACACCAAATTCATGAGTCACTTTTGGAAGACTTTGTGGAAATTGCTAAAGACGAGGCTCTTGTTTAGCACAAGTCACCATCCTCAAACGGATGGCCAAACCGAGGTCACTAATAAGACCTTGGGGAGGATCCTTAGAAGCATCGTTTCCAAGTCCTTGAAAGATTGGGATCTCAAGCTTGCCCACGCCGAGTTTGCTTTTAATCGTGCCCCTTCTTCTAGTACAGGACATTCACCGTTTGAAGTGGTCTATGGGACCAACCCACTCATGCCCACGGACCTAGCCCCCGTCAAGAGCAAGGAAATAAGCTATGATGCCAAGAAGCGGGTTGAATTCATGATGAGCATCCACAATCAAGTCAAAAAGCAAATCGAGAAAGCAAACGAGACCTATAAGGCTCGGTCAAAGGGCCGAAAAACTCCAAAGGAATTCGAGCCGGGAGACTTGGTATGGTTGCACTTGAGGAAGGAAAGGTTTCCGGATAAGAGAAAGAACAAGCTCATGCCTAGCCGCGGGTCCCTTCGAGATACTTGAGAAAATTGGACCGAATGCTTACAAAGTTGATCTACCGGGAGAGTATGGCGTCCATGGCACATTCAATGTGGGAGACCTTAGCCCGTATCATGAAGACTTGGAGGATGAAGAGGGAGAGGATTTGAGGGCAAATCCTTTTCAACCCGGGGAGATTGCAACGGGAGTTGAGAATTTACGATCCATTGACCTAGGGCCCGCTTCCAACCTTAGGTCCAAGGGTCAACCACAAGTCAACTAAAACATCAAGAGCAACAAAATCAAGTGAGGAAGGTCCCAAGTCAGCCGAAAAACACTCCAAATGAGGGTTCACATGTGTTCCTCAATAAGTCACTATCACACATGTCACTATCTACCTTTTATGCTTTATGCTTTATGCATTTGTTGTTTTCTCTTCAAAAAAAATTCAGCTCACATGTGAGCTTTGGACCGAGTATAATGTATGTTTTGTGGGTTTATTGTAGCCCTTAGATCTCCTTGTAATGTATGGTCAAGATTAGAATGAAGGTAGTATATAAACCCTCATCCTAACATCATTTTTTTCAGATTTGGCTAATGAAAAGAAACCCTAGAGTTTTATTGAGTGTTCTTCAATTTCTCATTACTTTGTGTGTGAGTTAGTGAAGGATTAGTTTAGTGGCTTTGTGCTTAAACTAATCAAACCCTAAATCTATTACTTTGTGTGTAGATTTAGTGACTATCTTTTATGTTTGTTCTTTCACAAAATTTCAGAAAAATATCCCACAAAAAAACATACACTTTGGCCGAAATTTTCTAGGGTTTGCAAGATCGATTTTTGGTTCATCTCTTGAGTGAAACTTAGCCCATCTAGTTTCACTCCAATGTCCCTTTCACACATGTCTCTATCTACCTTTTATGCTTTACGCTTTTTACTTTAAGTATTTGTTGTTTTCTCTTCAAATTTTCAGCTCATGTGAGCCTTGGAAAACCGAGTATATTGTTGTTTTTGTGGGTTGATTGTATCCCTTAGATTAGCTTGTAATGTATGGTTGATGAATGAACCCTTAGATTAGCCTTGGGTGTTATATAAACCCATCCTCACACAACATAATTTTCAGATTTTGATGAATGAAAAAAACCCTAGTTTTATTTGAGTGTTCTTCCTTTTCTCATTACTTTGTGTTTGCGATTTGTGAAAGATTAGTTTAGTGGCTTTGTGCTTAAACTAATCAAACCCTAAATCTATTACTTTGTGTGTAGATTTAGATACTATCTTTATGTTCTTGCATTTAACAACAAAAATCAGAAAAATACTTCACAAAAACACACACTTGAGCCGAGATTTTCAAGGGAATTCAAAGTCGATTTTAGTTCATCCTTTGAGTGAAACTCGATCCACTTAGTTTCACTCCAAATTGGTTATCAAAGCCTAGGTTTGTTCTTTTTTTTTTCGATTTGTTCTTTGCATTGTCGAGTTGTTCTTGTTTGTCTCCTTTATTTTCGTTTTTACCTATTTCTTTTCCTTGTTTTATTTTTTTTTTTTCCACAAAACTCCCACAAAATCTCACAAAATTTTCACAAAATGGTTGAAGATCTACACTTGTGTTAGTGTTGGTTGGGTTTGAATCACAAGGTCTCTTGCTTAGCCGAAATTTTCAGGTTTGTTCTTCCTTGTTTTCTCAATGAGTATGCCTCTTTCTTGTGATACTACTCTTGAGGGAACTATGTATGACTCTATGGAGAAATTGAGAAAGGAAATTGAGTCTAAATTGAGCCGAATGAATGGAGGAATTGGGTCAAAACTTGGTCTTGTAACTTGGAGGGTTATGCATACCCAACCCCATTCCTTGGAAGAAAGTCAAAAAAATCAGATTTTTAGGTCTAAATGTACCATTGGGAAGAGGGTTTGTAACCTAATTATTGATGGAGGGAGTTGTGTTAATGTTGCTTCAAAAACCCTCATCGATAAACTTGCCTTACCCACACAAAAACACCCAAACCCTTACAAGTTGAGGTGGTTGAATAGGGAGGCCGAAATTTTGGTTGATAGGAGATGTTTGGTTTCTTTTTCCATGGGAAGAGACTATATGGATGAAGTGTGGTGTGATGTGATTCCTATGGATGCTTGTCACCTTTTATTGGGGAGACCTTGTGGACCAAAAATGGTCAAGGTGGTCAAGGGTGAAGTCGAGGGAGACCATGGGTTAGGGCCATGGGCTCAAACCCAAGCCTAGGCCATGGGTCAAGGGGATCACTAAGGGCTAAGTAAAGTCAATTCTATGGTCAAATCTAGCCAACCTTAGTGATCAAGCAAAGTCAAGAGGAAGTCAAAGTTGGAGAGCAACAAAAAGTCAAGATTATGCTATTTTTGAAATGTGGTCAATTAAGGTACACCCATGTGAGTCAACCCTCCAATAAATGGGCTCACATGGTTCATCAAGCTAGCTCATGGAGGTCAAGGGGCCGGCCTAATCAAGTCACCAAAGATCATCACATTGTTTTTATGCTTTATGTCATTTTCATACACGCCGCTTTCTACTTTCTACTTTATGTTTTAGTATAAGGAGACAATATAATCCCTTGTATTTTGCTCACATGGACCGTCCCACATGCCTCTCCAAGATCAATCCTTGACCCTTGGATGCTACCTAAAGTGCATGGATAGGATGGGTTCAAGTGTCATTGTCTACTTTATGTTTTGTTTGTTTTATTTTCAAGATTGTAAGGTCAAGGAGACCAAGACCCATTTTCGGCTGATTTGAGGGCCTCTTAGGACCCTTAGATTAAGTTTGAATTGTAGGGTGTAGATGTAAGCAAGGGTATTATAAGTACCTCCACTCAACATTGTAATTTTTCAGATTTGGCTAATGAAAAGAAACCCTAGAGTTTTATTGAGTGTTCTTCAATTTCTCACTACTTTGCGTGTGAGTTAGTGAAGGATTAGTTTAGTGGCTTTGTGCTTAAACTAATCAAACCCTAAATCTATTACTTTGTGTGTAGATTTAGTGACTATCTTTTATGTTTGTTCTTTCACAAAATTTCAGAAAAATATCCCACAAAAAAACATACACTTTGGCCGAAATTTTCTAGGGTTTGCAAGATCGATTTTTGTTCATCTCTTGAGTGAAACTTAGCCCATCTAGTTTCACTCCAAATTGGTCATCAGAGCCAGGTTTGTTCTTGTTTTTTTCGATTTGTTTGTGTTTTCGATTTGTTTTACTTTTCTCGGTTTACACCCTTGTTCTTCCTCTTCAATTTTCGTTTTCTTTCTTTTCTTTTCCTTGTTTATTTTCCACAAAACTTTCACAAAAAACTCACAAAATTTTCACAAAATGGAAGGGGATAGAGGGGAGGATAAAAGGCTTTCCGATTTAGAAGAGAAGTTAACTCAACTCACCGGTAATTGTACTTTAATGATGAATGCTCTAAACATTCTCTTGGATCATAACATTGAGGAGCCAAGAAGGGGTGGAGGAGGAAGGGGCCGTGGGATAGGAGGCCGTGGAAGGGGTCGACCACCTCCTCACATGGAAGATCAATTTTCGGATTCGGAGGAGTCCCTTGAAACCCACCCAAGAGACTATGACCGAGATATCAAAGTGGATATACCCGATTTTTATGGTAGCTTGAACCCCGAGGATCTCCTAGATTGGCTTAGGTCGATAGAGAGGATCTTTGAATTTAAGGAATATCCCGATAGGAAGTGTTTTAAAGTGGCCATCATGAAATTCAAAGGATATGCCTCCCTTTGGTATGAAAACCTTAAGAATCAAAGAAATCGAGAGGGAAAGGAACCCATTAGGTCATGGCTCAAACTCAAAAAGAAACTCAAAGACAAGTTTGTTCCCAAGGATTATACCCAAGACATGTTCCTCAAGCTAGCTCAACTCAAACAAGAGACACAACCAATTGAGTCCTACCTTAGGGACTTTGAGCAACTCACATTACAATGTGAGATGAATGAGAAACCCGAACAAAAAATAGCTAGGTTTGTCGAGGGCCTAAACCCTAGGATTGCTAACCGAGTGAAGATGCAAAACTGGAGTGAAACTAGGAGGATCAAGTTTCACTCAAGAGATGAACACAAATCGATCCTTGAAACCCTTGAAAATCTCGGCCCTTTTTGGAGTGAAACTAGGAGGATCAAGTTTCACTCAAGAGATGAACAAAATCAAACTCAAACCCTTGAACAAATTCGGCCGAGTATGTATGTTTTTGTGATGAAAATTTTCTGAATTTTGTTGTTAAATGCAAGAACATAAGGATAGTATCTAAATCTACACACAAAGTAATAGATTTAGGTTGTGATTAATTAAGCACAAAGCCACTAATTAATCTCTCACAAATCTCAAACACAAAGTAAAGAGATAAATGAAGAACACTCAATTTTGAAACTAGGGTTTCTTTTTCATTCAACAAAATCTGAAAAAATGATGTGTGAGGGTGGGTTTATATATTACCCAATGCCTCATCTCAACCCTACATTTAAAGGAGATCTAAAGGCTACAATTAACCCTTGAATTACATCAAATACTCGGTCCACTTAGGCTCACATGAGCTGAAAATTTTAAACATAAAACAACAAATACTTAAAGTAAAAAGCATAAAGCATAAAAGGTAGATAGTGACATGTAGGAAAGGGACATGTTGAGGAGAAACATGTGAGCTTCTCTTGGGTTGAATTTCGGCTGACTTGGGTCTTGTACCCACTTGAGTTTGCTCTTGAAGATTTACTTGGCTTGTGGTTCGAACCCACTTGGGTGCACTCGAGCGATCACAAACAAAAATAGCACTTTAGTCGACTTTCGGTTGCTCTTCGTCTTGACTTTTCTTGACTTCCTTGACCCACCAAGCTTGACCAAGATATTATTGTTTAAATTCACTCAAAATAAGCTTGGGTGGACCTTAGGATCGGGACCTAGCCCATGGTTCGAGCCCAAGGACCTAAACCGTGATTTGGACAAAAACCGCCTTTGCTAGCCTTGACCATTTTTGGTCCAATCTTGGAGTGAAACTTATGAGGATAAGAATCACTCAAAGGATGAACACAAATCGATCTTGAAACTCTCTTGAAAATCTCGGCCAAGACACTCTTTTTGTGATAAATTTTTCTGAAATTTGTATGAACAAGGAAAATAAAAAGGATAGTGACTAATTCTAAGCACTTAGCAAGAGAATTAGGTTGTGATTAGCTTAAGCACAAAGCCACTAAACTAATCTCTCACAAATCTCACTCACAAAGCAATGAGAAATGATGAACACTCAAGAAAACAACTAGGGTTTTTAATCATTAATCCAAATCTGAAAAATGTGAGGCAAGGATGAGGGTTTATATATTACCCTCATCTAATCTTGACCCTCCATTACAACAGGATCTAAGGGCTACAATCAATCCCCAAATACATCAAAATACTCGGTCAAATAAGCTCACATGAGCTGAAAATTTTGAACAAATAACAACAAATACATAAAGTAAAAAGCATAAAGTAATAAAGGTAGATAGCGACTTGAATGAAAAAGACATAAAGTAAAACAATGTGGTGGCTTGGGACTTTCATTGAAGCCGGCTCCTTGAGGACCTCCTTGAGCTAGCTTGTTGAACCATGTGAGCCCATTTATTGGAGGGTGACTCACATGGGTGTGCCTTGATTAACCACATTCAAAAATAGCTTGATCTTTGACCTTTTGTAGCTCTCCAACTTTGACTTCTCCTTGACTTAGCTTGATCACTAGGGTTGGCTCGAGTTGACCATAGAATTGACTTTAGTTGACCCTTAGTGATCCCTTAGACCGAGCCCTAGGCTTGGGTTTGAGCCCATGGCCCTAACCCATGGTCTCCCAACTCTTCTCCCTTGACTTCCTTGACCAATTTTGGTCCAATCTCCTCTCCTTGGAAAGGACTTGTCCTCAAGTCCTTGGAGATCCTCTTGCTTCCTCCCTTGCTCGACTTCATGCTTGATTCTCGGCTCAATCTTTGCTCGGTCTTGGCTTTCACGGTCTTGGTCTTCCATGGGCACCACTTAGCTATAGTTTGTAGCAATGGTTGAACCCCTTTGCCTTGGCTCGAAGAATTGGTCACATTTTCATCCTTGGTCACGGTTTCTTTGACCACGCATTCTTCCTCGAGCATTTCTTTGAGCCCTCGACTCATGACCATGCCATCCATCCATTCTTGCTCATGTTCGAGCCCATCAATGATTCTCCACCTTAAAGACCCGCTTGATCTTTCCCTGCCTTCGTATTTTGTTCTTTCATTGACCACATTCTCAATGTAGTCGGTTGTTTCCTTGTTGATTGATGCTTCACCTTCATGAGGCTCCTCTCCTAGAGTCCTCCTTACCATGCTAGAGCTTCCCTCACATTTCAAGTTTACCTTTGCCTCTTGCTCTACTTCACTCGGCTCAAGGCCCTTCATCTTCTCAAGCTCACTCAATTTCGGCCTTGACTTCATCTCCTTGCTAGGTTTCGGCTCAAGGAAGGATTCAAATAGGCACGCATTGGATTTACAACCCATCATTGGTGGTAGGTAGCTAAGACAATGAGCTTTTCACCATACTTGAATGAGTAGGTGTTGTCTCTTCCATGATGGGAAGAATTCTTTTCAAATTCCCAAGGCCTACCAAGCAACACATGGCAAGCATCCATGTCCAACACTTCACACACAACTTCATCTTTATAGTCTTGACCAATTGAGAACGAGACTTGGCATTGCTTGTCAACTTTGACCTCGGCTCCTTGATTGAGCCACCTTAGCTTGTATGGGTGAGGATGCTTCAAAGTAGGCAAGGCAAGCTTATCAATGAGGGTCTTGGAAGCAACATTAACACAACTTCCCCCATCGATAATCAAGTTACACACTCTCCCCATGATGGTACATTTGGACCGAAATATTTGATGCCTTTGGTCCATATTCTCGTTTGATTCTTGGGTGTGCATCACTCGCCAAGTGACCAAGCTCAATCCCGAGTCCGGGGGAACAATGGTCTCGGCCACTTTCACTTCCTCAACTTCCTCTTTTCTTTCTTCCTCACAAACCAACACTTCATCGTCTCCCCAATGCACAACCTCACTTGTGTTCAAGGTCCTCTTGCTAGGACACTCCTTAGCAAAGTGACCATACCCTTGACATTGGTAACACTTCTTGAGGGGGATGGTTCTCTTAGGGCCATAGTCGATTCCCTTTCCCTTGTCAACACTTGATGGCTTGATGGTAGGGCTAGGTTCAACAATTTTGATCCCCCCTTGGCTCGACATGGGGTTGGACTTGGGGGTGCTCTTAGCCGGCTCTCCTCTCCCCTTTTCTAGCCTCTCCACACGTGTAGCCATGGTAACCGCCTCATCGAATGACCACAAGTTTTGCATTTTGACTCGATTGGCTATCCTAGGGTTTAGGCCCTCAACAAACCTTGCAATTTTTTGTTCGGGTTTCTCATTCATTTCACATTGGAGGGTGAGTTGCTCAAAGTCCCTAAGATAGGTTTCAATGGGGTGTGACTCTTGTTTTAGTTGGGCTAGTTTGAGGAACATGTCTTGAGTGTAGTCTTTGGGAACAAACTTGTCTTTGAGTTTCTTTTTGAGTTTGAGCCATGACTTGATGGCTTCCTTACCCTCTCGGTTTCTTTGATTCTTAAGGTTTTCATACCAAAGAGAGGCATAACCCTTGAATTTCATGATGGCCACTTTGAAACATTTCCTATCGGAGTACTCCTTGAATTCAAAGATTCTCTCAACCGATCTAAGCCAATCTAGGAGATCCTCGGGGTTCAAGCTACCATAAAAATCGGGTATGTCCACCTTAATGTCTCGGTCATGGTCTCTAGGGTGGGCCTCAAGGGACTCTTCCGAATCCAAAAATTGATCTTCCATGTGAGGAGGAACTTGTCCTCTCCCACGGCCCCCATACCCCATTCCACGGCCCCTTCCTCTTCCCCCTTCACCCCTTCTTGGTTCATTCATGTTTTGTTCCAAGAGTGTGTTAATAGCATTCATCATCAAAGTGCAATTACCGGTGAGTTGAGTCAATTTCTCTTCTAAATCGGAAAGTCTTTTACCTTCCCCTCTATCCCCATCCATTTTGTGAAAGTTTTGTGAGATCTTTTGTGGAAATTTTGTGGAAAATGAACAAGGAAAACAAAGAAAGAAAACGAAAAAATGAAGAGGAAAAACAAACCCTAAAGTTTCGGCCAATCACAAGAACAAACCCAATCAATACTAACACAAGTGTAGATCTTTAACCATTTTTTGTAAGATTTTGTGGAAAATAAAACAAGGAAACAAGAAAAAAAAAAAAAAACCGAAAATTGAAGAGGAAAAAATAGGAGTAATTCGAAAAACTAAGAACAAGAGCAAATCGAAAAATGAAGAACAAACCTGGCTTTGATACCAATTTGGAGTGAAACTTATGAGGATAAGAATCACTCAAAGGATGAACACAAATCGATCTTGAAACTCTCTTGAAAATCTCGGCCAAGACACTCTTTTTGTGATAAATTTTTCTGAAATTTGTATGAACAAGGAAAATAAAAAGGATAGTGACTAATTCTAAGCACTTAGCAAGAGAATTAGGTTGTGATTAGCTTAAGCACAAAGCCACTAAACTAATCTCTCACAAATCTCACTCACAAAGCAATGAGAAATGATGAACACTCAAGAAAACAACTAGGGTTTTTAATCATTAATCCAAATCTGAAAAATGTGAGGCAAGGATGAGGGTTTATATATTACCCTCATCTAATCTTGACCCTCCATTACAACAGGATCTAAGGGCTACAATCAATCCCCAAATACATCAAAATACTCGGTCAAATAAGCTCACATGAGCTGAAAATTTTGAACAAATAACAACAAATACATAAAGTAAAAAGCATAAAGTAATAAAGGTAGATAGCGACTTGAATGAAAAAGACATAAAGTAAAACAATGTGGTGGCTTGGGACTTTCATTGAAGCCGGCTCCTTGAGGACCTCCTTGAGCTAGCTTGTTGAACCATGTGAGCCCATTTATTGGAGGGTGACTCACATGGGTGTGCCTTGATTAACCACATTCAAAAATAGCTTGATCTTTGACCTTTTGTAGCTCTCCAACTTTGACTTCTCCTTGACTTAGCTTGATCACTAGGGTTGGCTCGAGTTGACCATAGAATTGACTTTAGTTGACCCTTAGTGATCCCTTAGACCGAGCCCTAGGCTTGGGTTTGAGCCCATGGCCCTAACCCATGGTCTCCCAACTCTTCTCCCTTGACTTCCTTGACCAATTTTGGTCCAAATCTCCTCTCCTTGAAAAGGATTTGTCCTCAAATCCTCGGTCTCTCTTCCTCTTGCTCGGTTTGGACTATAGCTTGACTCATGGCTTGATCCTTTGCCTCCTTCTCGACTCGGACTCTTGTTGGCTTCATGACTTGAATCGTAGAACATGATGAGGGGTGCCCCATGAGCCCCATGACCAACCTTGGGCTCCATGGCTCTAGTCTTCCAAGAATTCCACTTGCTTAGAGATTGAATGAGAGATTGATTCTTGTAAACTCGGTTCATTGAATTGAACTTGCTCTCTCCCTTACTCGTGGTTTCTTTGGATTCACAAGTATCCCCTAGCACAACTCGAAGTCCCTCATGTTTAGGACCATCAATTAGCCACCCTTTGTCACGTTTAAACCCCACGTTTTTCTCCCCCTTCAAGGACTCACTTGAACTTTCTATCACATCGACCTTTTCACATCCAAATGATTCACTTCCCTTGCACTTGATTGAGCTCCCCAAATTTTCGGGTTTGAGCTCATTGAGCTCCTCTCCTTGACTTCCCCTTATTGCTCTAGGGTTGTCTTTGATCACATGGAGGGCTACACTCTCGATCATGAAGGTACTTGTGGGATTAGACGACATAAGGAGTGTGAATAATTCGGGTGTGGCTTTGAGGGCCGTGTTCCTCCCACAGCTCGACCCTTGGACTCCCAATTGAGCCATCTTCTTTCTTGAACTTAGGTGAAGGTTGTAGAAGATCATCACTTAGCTCTTTTTGTTCAAGCTTAGTTCCCCCTTTGAATCCCCATTTCATGAAACCACTCGAATAGACTTGATTATGATAACCACATAGCATTCCTTGGGTATTGACAATCCCCACCTTGAACTTCCATTTTAGAAATTCCCTCGACTCTTTGCTTGCATCAACATTCTCATACCACATGAATACCTTCCTCTTGACATTGGCCAAACACTTCTCATGATCATACTCATCCCTTTGCTTGGCATTGTACCCCATGCTTTCCTCTTGAGTGTTAGGATCATCTTTAGCAAAGTGAATGGTCAATCTCTCACCAACATTCATTTCCTCACTTGTTTCGACCTCTTCACTCAAAATAACCTCTTTGAACGACTCAAGTATGGAGGGTGGTTTGCATTGCTCTTTGGGGAACTCCTTAGCAAGGACATTAATCTCATCCTTCCCATGACTAACCCAAAGTTAAATTTCTGGTCCCCCATCAACCCCCATTGTTTCGTGTGACATGATCAAGGAGGGTGGGTTAGGGTTCTTCAAAATCGGAGGTAAGGGTGCAAGTTTGATTTTCTTAGCCCCAATCTTGAAAGTATAGGTATTGTCCCTCTCATCATGACTAGCATTTCTCTCCAACTTCCAAGGTCTCCCTAAGAGGAGATGACAAGCCTCCATAGGTAACACATCACACAAAACCACATCCATGTAATCCCCACCAATGGAGAAAGAAACCAAGCATTGTCTATCCACCATCAACTCGGCTCCCATGTTTAGCCACTTTAATTTGTAAGGGTTAGGGTGTTCTTGTGTAGGCAAGGCTAATTTTTCAATGAGGGTGCTTGAGGCAACATTAGAACAACTCTCCCCATCAACAATCAAATTACAAACCCTTCCCATAATGGTACACCTAGACCTAAAGGCTTCGACTTGGTGATTTTCTTCTAGGGTTAGGGTTAGGGTTTGAGCATGTAATGCTCCACAATCCACACGGCCTAGACTAGGGGGTGGCTCTCCTCCTAACCGAGCCATTCTAGCCTCTAACTCCCTTTGACCCCTCAAAGTCACAAGATCAAGGCTAGGGTTAGGTTTAAGTCTACCCCTCATTCGACTCATTTTGATTTCAAGCTCTCTTCTAGCTTTCTCCATAGAATCATACATGGTCTCATCAAGAGTAGTACCACAAGAAACATCAAAAGGAAGAAACACACCCATTGATATAATCAAAGAAACAAAATCTGAAAATTTTGAGTAAAGCAAGGACCTTTGATTGTAAGGACCGAAATCAACACTAACACAAGTGTAGATCTTCAACCATTTTGTGAAAATTTTGTGAGAATGTTTGTGGAAGTTTTGTGGAATAACAAGTAAAGAAAAAAATAAAAGAGGACGAATGAAAAATAAGAGAAAAAACTCAAACAAATCGACCCTAAATTTAGATAAACCGAAAAAAATAAAGATGAAAATGAAAATTCAAGAACAAACCTAGGCTTTGATTACCAATTTGGAGTGAAACTAGGAGGATCAAGTTTCACTCAAGAGATGAACAAAATCAAACTCAAACCCTTGAACAAATTCGGCCGAGTATGTATGTTTTTGTGATGAAAATTTTCTGAATTTTGTTGTTAAATGCAAGAACATAAGGATAGTATCTAAATCTACACACAAAGTAATAGATTTAGGTTGTGATTAATTAAGCACAAAGCCACTAATTAATCTCTCACAAATCTCAAACACAAAGTAAAGAGATGGACCAAAAATGGTCAAGGCTAGCAAAGACGGTTTTTGTCCAAATCACGGTTTAGGTCCTTGGGCTCGAACCATGGGCTAGGTCACGATCCTAAGGTCCACCCAAGCTTATTTTGAGTGAATTACATAATAATATCTTGGTCAAGCTTGGTGGGTCAAGGAAGTCAAGAAAAGTCAAGACGGAGAGCAACCGAAAGTCGACTAAAGTGCTATTTTTTGTTTGTGATCGCTCGAGTGCACCCATATGGGTTCGAACCACAAGTCAATTAAAACATCAAGAGCAACAAAATCAAGTGGTGAAGGTCCCAAAACAGCCGAAAAAAAACATCAAAGGAGGATTCACATGTGTTCCTCAATGAGTCACTATCACACATGTCACTATCTACCTTTTATACTTTATGCTTTTTACTTTAAGTATTTGTAGTTTTATGTTCAAAATTTTCAGCTCATGTGAGCTTAAGTGGACCGAGTATATTGTTGATTTTATGGGTTGATTGAAGCCCTTAGATCTTGTTGTAATGGAGGGTCAAGATTAGATGAGGGTATTATATAAACCCTCATCCTTGCCTCACATTTTTCAGATTTGGCTTAATGAAAAGAAAACCCTAGAGTTTCTAACTTGTGTTCTTCATTTCTCATTACTTTGTGTGTGAGTGAGTGAAAGATTAGTATAGTGGCTTTGTGCTTATGCTAATCAAAACCTAATTCTCTAGCTAAGTGCTTAGAATTAGTCACTATCCTTTTTACTTTCCTTGTTTACATAAATTTCAGAAAATTATCCCACAAAAACATTGTAGTGGCCGAGATTTTCAAGGGTGTTCAAGGATCGATTTTTGTTCATCTCTTGAGTGATTCTTATCCCCATAAGTTTCACTCCAAATTGGGTATCAAAGCTTAGGTTTGTTCCTTGTTTTCGATTTGCTTTTTGTATTTTTGTATTGACCGAGTTGTTCTTGTTACTCGGTTATATTCTTGTTTTTTTCATCTTTTATTTTTTCGTTTTTCTCTTTTAATTTTCTTGTTTCCACAAAATCCACAAGCATACTCACAAAATTTTCACAAAATGGTTGAAGATCTACACTTGTGTTAGTGTTGGTTTTGATTTTCACACTCAAAAGTCCTTGCTTTACTCAAAAATTTTCAGATTTTTGTTCTTTGGTTATTTCAATGGATGTGTTCCATCATTTTGGTGTTTCACTTGATACTACTCTTGGTGAAACCATGTATGATTCTATGGAGAAAGCTAGAAGAGAGCTTGAAATCAAAATGAGTCGAATGAGGGGTAGACTCAAACCTAACCCTAGCCTTGATCTTGTGACTTTGAGGGGTCAAAGGGAGTTAGAGGATAGAATGGCTCGGTTAGGAGGAGAACAACCCCCTAACCTTGGCCGAATGGTTTGTAGGGGCAAGCTTGCTCAAACCCTAACCCTAAACCTAGAAGAGAATCACCAAGTCGAAACCTTTAGGTCTAGGTGTACCATTATGGGAAGGGTTTGTGATTTGATTGTTGATGAGGAGAGTTGTTCTAATGTGGCCTCAAGCACTCTCATTGAAAAGTTAGCCTTGCCCACACAAGAACACCCTAACCCTTACAAATTAAAGTGGCTAAACATGGGAGCCGAGTTGATGGTGGATAGACAATGCTTGGTTTCTTTCTCCATTGGTGGGGATTACATGGATGTGGTTTTGTGTAATGTGTTACCTATGGAGGCTTGTCATCTCCTCTTAGGGAGACCTTGGAAGTTGGAAAGAAATGCTCATCATGATGGGAGGGACAATACCTATACTTTCAAGATTGGAGCTAAGAAAATCAAACTTGCACCCTTACCTCCGATTTTGAAGAACCCTAACCCACCCTCCTTGGTTGAGTCACACGACAACATGGGGATTGATGGGGGACGAGAAATTGAGCTTGGGGTTAGTCATGGGAAGGATGAGATTAATGTCCTTGCTAAGGAGTTCCCCGAAGAGCAATGCAAACCGCCCTCCATACTTGAGTCATCCAAAGAGGTTGTTTTAAGTGAGGAGGCCGAAACAAGTGAGGAAGTGAATGTTGGTGAGAAATTGACCATTCACTTTGCTAAAGATTATCCTAACACTCAAGAGGAAAGCATGGGGTACAATGCCAAGCCAAGGGATGAGTATGATCATGAGACGTGTTTGGCCAATGTCAAGAGGAAGGCATTCATGTGGTATGAGAATGTTGATGCAAGCAAAGAGTCGAGGGAATTTCTAAAGTGGAAATTCAAAGTGAATAATAACAACAAGGAGCTACTATGTGATCATCCTACTCAAGTCTACTCAAGTGGATTCATGAAATGGGGATTCAAAGGGGGGACTAAGCTTGAACAAAAAGAGCTAAGTGATGGTGGCTCAAGTCAAAGTGAAAGTCCAAAGATCGACTTGTGGGAGGAGAACACGGCCCTCAAGACCATAACCGACTTAATCACACTCCTCATGTCATCTAATTCCACAAGTACCTTCATGATCGAAAGTGTAGCCCTCCATGTGATCAAAGACAACCCTAGAGCAATAAGGGGAAGTCAAGGAGAGGAGCTCAATGAGCTCAAAACTGAAAATTTGGGAAACTCGATCAAGTGCAAAGGAAGTGAATCATTTGGAAATGAAAAGGTCGATGTGTTAGAAGGTTCAAGTGAGTCCTTGAAAGAGGAGAAAAACGTGGGGTTCAAGCGTGGCAAAAGGTGGCTAATTGACGGTTCTATGCATGAGGAACTTCGAGTTGTGCTAGGGGTTAATTGTGAATCCAAAGAAACCATGAGTAAGGGAGAGAGCAAGTTCAATTCAATGAACCGAGTTTACAAGAATCAATCTCTCATTCAATCTCTAAGCAAGTGGAATTCTTGGAAGTCTAGAGCCATGGAGCCCAAGGTTGGTCATGGGGCTCATGGGGCACCCCTCATCATGTTCTACGATTCAAGTCATGAAGCCAACAAGAGTCCAAGTCGAGAAGGAGGCAAAGGATCAAGCCATGAGTCAAGCTATAGTCCAAACCGAGCAAGAGGAAGAGAGACCGAGGATTTGAGGACAAATCCTTTTCAAGGAGAGGAGATTGGACCAAAAATGGTCAAGGCTAGCAAAGACGGTTTTTGTCCAAATCACGGTTTAGGTCCTTGGGCTCGAACCATGGGCTAGGTCACGATCCTAAGGTCCACCCAAGCTTATTTTGAGTGAATTACATAATAATATCTTGGTCAAGCTTGGTGGGTCAAGGAAGTCAAGAAAAGTCAAGACGGAGAGCAACCGAAAGTCGACTAAAGTGCTATTTTTTGTTTGTGATCGCTCGAGTGCACCCATATGGGTTCGAACCACAAGTCAATTAAAACATCAAGAGCAACAAAATCAAGTGGTGAAGGTCCCAAAACAGCCGAAAAAAACATCAAAGGAGGATTCACATGTGTTCCTCAATGAGTCACTATCACACATGTCACTATCTACCTTTTATACTTTATGCTTTTTACTTTAAGTATTTGTAGTTTTATGTTCAAAATTTTCAGCTCATGTGAGCTTAAGTGGACCGAGTATATTGTTGATTTTATGGGTTGATTGAAGCCCTTAGATCTTGTTGTAATGGAGGGTCAAGATTAGATGAGGGTATTATATAAACCCTCATCCTTGCCTCACATTTTTCAGATTTGGCTTAATGAAAAGAAAACCCTAGAGTTTCTAACTTGTGTTCTTCATTTCTCATTACTTTGTGTGTGAGTGAGTGAAAGATTAGTATAGTGGCTTTGTGCTTATGCTAATCAAAACCTAATTCTCTAGCTAAGTGCTTAGAATTAGTCACTATCCTTTTTACTTTCCTTGTTTACATAAATTTCAGAAAATTATCCCACAAAAACATTGTAGTGGCCGAGATTTTCAAGGGTGTTCAAGGATCGATTTTTGTTCATCTCTTGAGTGATTCTTATCCCCATAAGTTTCACTCCAAGAGATAAATGAAGAACACTCAATTTTGAAACTAGGGTTTCTTTTTCATTCAACAAAATCTGAAAAAATGATGTGTGAGGGTGGGTTTATATATTACCCAATGCCTCATCTCAACCCTACATTTAAAGGAGATCTAAAGGCTACAATTAACCCTTGAATTACATCAAATACTCGGTCCACTTAGGCTCACATGAGCTGAAAATTTTAAACATAAAACAACAAATACTTAAAGTAAAAAGCATAAAGCATAAAAGGTAGATAGTGACATGTAGGAAAGGGACATGTTGAGGAGAAACATGTGAGCTTCTCTTGGGTTGAATTTCGGCTGACTTGGGTCTTGTACCCACTTGAGTTTGCTCTTGAAGATTTACTTGGCTTGTGGTTCGAACCCACTTGGGTGCACTCGAGCGATCACAAACAAAAATAGCACTTTAGTCGACTTTCGGTTGCTCTTCGTCTTGACTTTTCTTGACTTCCTTGACCCACCAAGCTTGACCAAGATATTATTGTTTATATTCACTCAAAATAAGCTTGGGTGGACCTTAGGATCGGGACCTAGCCCATGGTTTGAGCCCAAGGACCTAAACCGTGATTTGGACAAAAACCGCCTTTGCTAGCCTTGACCATTTTTGGTCCACTTTTGTGTATTTTTTGTGAAGTATTTTCTGAAATTTTGTAAGCAAGGAAAATAAAAAGGATAGTAACTAAATCTACACACTAAGTAATAGATTTAGGTTGTGATTAGTTTAAGCACAAAGCCACTAAACTAATCTTTCACTAAACTCACACACAAAGTAATGAGAAAAGGAAGAACACTCAAATGAAACTAGGGTTTTCTTTTCAATGTCAAAAATCTGATTTCTTTACAATGTGAGTGCTTGGTTTATATAGACCAAGGCTTTTCATCCTAGCCATACAATCTAAGCTTGATCTAAGGGTCCTAAAAGGGTCCCCAAGTCAGCCGAAATTTTGGTCTTAAAAGACCTTACAAAAGGTGAAAATAAAACAAACTATAACAACTAAAGTAGATAGTGACTTGTGACTACATCCACACCTTGCATTTAGGTTTAAATCCAAGGGTTGAGATCTTAATCTTGGAGAGCAAGGAGTGATGGTACAAAGCACTAAAATTCAGATCACAAACTAAAGGAGACAAATACAATAAAGCATAAAGTGAGACAAAGACATCTAGAGATAGTGACATGAGCAAAAGTTGATCTTCTCTTTTGAATTTGTGGAATGAGCTGAATTCCTTGTCTCCTCTTGTGCTAGCCACGACTCATGTGAGTCTTAGGATGATTATGAGGCTCCCAAATGGTCCCCAAGGTGAGCTCACCCAAGGAGAATGATGTAGGTTAAGTTCATGGCTCATTACTCCAAAACCGAGTTCCTTGAGACTGAAGTGACTTGTAGGCTTCACCATTTCATACGTACGTTGAACTAGAAGGCCCATGATATGTCATTGGAAAGGTATTTGAGTTGGCTTTCCAATGCAAAAAGAATCATCCAAAAATATGGCTTACAACTCAAGATATTGAGCTTTTAGTACAGACATGTCAAACAGCCTATGGACTGAGGTTTCACAATCTGACCCCTGACTTGTAGAGGCCATAACTCTCAGCTCCCTTTGAACCAGATAGCCAACCATATATCAAATGAAAGCTCTTTGAGCTAGCTTTGATATGCAAGTGGTTTAACCTCAATTGGATGAGTAGATTGGGAGTTATGTTACAATCTCTACCGACATGTCAAGATGGGCTTCATGGTTCATGGCCTAGATTGTTGTTTTCCATGTGTGGGCTGATTTCCTTCGTTCCTCCTTGTACATTTCACTTGGTTTGATCCTAATGATCACAAATTAAGCCATGGCTTGAGCCATAGGACCCAAGTTAGCCCAAGCCTCAAATCGAGCAAAAATGAGCTTAACCATTTTTGTGCAATCTCCTCTTCTTCAAAAAAGTTTGTCCTCAAACTTTGGGGTTCTTAACATTTGCTTGTGCTCCTCTTCTTGATTCATACCTAGTGTCTTAGAGTTGTTTAAGACTAAGCTCCCCATTTTGAATTTCCATTTCAAGAATCCTCTTGACCTCTTGCTTGTGCCAAGCTTTCCATTCCACATGAGCATCTTCTTCTTGACATTAGCTAAACATCTCATAGGATCAAGCTCATCCTCACCCTTGATATTGTATCCCATGCTCTCCTCTTGAACTTTCGGATCACCATTTGCAAATTTGATGGGTGCACTCTCAACAACATTGAACCCTTGATTTGCTTCTACCTCCTCCCATCCAACCATAAAGATGTAGTTGCTATCTTTCCCACCATGGACTAAATCGCCTTCATAGTCCCATGGGTCACAAGGCTCATCAAGGAGGGATGACAAGTACCCTTCTCAAGTACATCATTCAAAACCTTGTCACCAAAATTACTCTTCTCGGCTCCATTGGTTGACCACCCAAGCTTGTAAGGATTAGGATGTTCTTGTGAAGGTAAGGCTAACTCCTCAATTTGAGTGTTAGGAGCCACCTTGATAGAGTTTCCTCCATCCATGACCAAATCACATGGCCTCACCTCCATCTCGATTTCATTTCGATCTTGCTTCACATCCTCTTCATCCTCATTAGCAAGGACCTCATTCTTTTCATCCTCACAATCAAGGATGTCACTCATCTCCCTATGAACAATCTCACACGAGTTCACGGTCTCCTTTGTGGGACATTCTTTTGCATTGTGACCATATCCTTGACATTGTCCACACTTTTTGGGGGTGATGGTTTTTGTGGTTAGGGTCAATCGCCTCCCTTTGGTCTAGGGTTAGTGGTTTAGGAGAAGTGGTTGGCTCAACAACTTTGACTCTCTTTGGTGGCTCATAGGGTTGTGTTTTAGTAGGAGGGTCAAGTAAATCGGTCAACCCTTTACCCATACCAAAATTTTCAGCCTTTCCCCTTATCTTAGCCAACTTGAAATCCAACTCCTTTCTAGCCCTCTCCATAGACTCGAAAATGGTCTCAACACAAGGGGTTTCACATGAAGTACCATAAGAAAATGATGGAGAACCAAATCGGAAAGATAGATCCATTGTAACTCAAAAACAAAAACTGATTTTGAGATAAAGTTTATACCTTTGCTTGAAGAACCGAAATCACAACTAACACAATGGTGGATCTTGTGTTTCTAACCAAAGCTTTGATAACCAATTTGGAGTGAAACTAGGAGGATCAAGTTTCACTCAAGAGATGAACACAAATCGATCCTTGAAACCCTTGAAAATCTCGGCCCTTTTGTGTATTTTTTGTGAAGTATTTTCTGAAATTTTGTAAGCAAGGAAAATAAAAAGGATAGTAACTAAATCTACACACTAAGTAATAGATTTAGGTTGTGATTAGTTTAAGCACAAAGCCACTAAACTAATCTTTCACTAAACTCACACACAAAGTAATGAGAAAAGGAAGAACACTCAAATGAAACTAGGGTTTTCTTTTCAATGTCAAAAATCTGATTTCTTTACAATGTGAGTGCTTGGTTTATATAGACCAAGGCTTTTCATCCTAGCCATACAATCTAAGCTTGATCTAAGGGTCCTAAAAGGGTCCCCAAGTCAGCCGAAATTTTGGTCTTAAAAGACCTTACAAAAGGTGAAAATAAAACAAACTATAACAACTAAAGTAGATAGTGACTTGTGACTACATCCACACCTTGCATTTAGGTTTAAATCCAAGGGTTGAGATCTTAATCTTGGAGAGCAAGGAGTGATGGTACAAAGCACTAAAATTCAGATCACAAACTAAAGGAGACAAATACAATAAAGCATAAAGTGAGACAAAGACATCTAGAGATAGTGACATGAGCAAAAGTTGATCTTCTCTTTTGAATTTGTGGAATGAGCTGAATTCCTTGTCTCCTCTTGTGCTAGCCACGACTCATGTGAGTCTTAGGATGATTATGAGGCTCCCAAATGGTCCCCAAGGTGAGCTCACCCAAGGAGAATGATGTAGGTTAAGTTCATGGCTCATTACTCCAAAACCGAGTTCCTTGAGACTGAAGTGACTTGTAGGCTTCACCATTTCATACGTACGTTGAAATAGAAGGCCCATGATATGTCATTGGAAAGGTATTTGAGTTGGCTTTCCAATGCAAAAAGAATCATCCAAAAATATGGCCTACAACTCAAGATATTGAGCTTTTAGTACAGACATGTCAAACAGCCTATGGACTGAGGTTTCACAATCTGAACCCTCTCATGTAGCGGCCATAACTCTCAGCTCCCTTTGAACCAGATAGCCAACCATATATCAAATGAAAGCTCTTTGAGCTAGCTTTCATATGCAAGTGGTTTAACCTCAATTGGATGAGTAGATTGGGAGTTATGTTACAATCTCTACCGACATGTCAAGATGGGCTTCATGGTTCATGGCCTAGATTGTTGTTTTCCATGTGTGGGCTGATTTCCTTCGTTCCTCCTTGTACATTTCACTTGGTTTGATCCTAATGATCACAAATTAAGCCATGGCTTGAGCCATAGGACCCAAGTTAGCCCAAGCCTCAAATCGAGCAAAAATGAGCTTAACCATTTTTGTGCAATCTCCTCTTCTTCAAAAAAGTTTGTCCTCAAACTTTGGGGTTCTTAACATTTGCTTGTGCTCCTCTTCTTGATTCATACCTAGTGTCTTAGGGTTGTTTAAGACTAAGCTCCCCATTTTGAATTTCCATTTCAAGAATCCTCTTGACCTCTTGCTTGTGCCAAGCTTTCCATTCCACATGAGCATCTTCTTCTTGACATTAGCTAAACATCTCATAGGATCAAGCTCATCCTCACCCTTGAGATTGTATCCCATGCTCTCCTCTTGAACTTTCGGATCACCATTTGCAAATTTGATGGGTGCACTCTCAACAACATTGAACCCTTGATTTGCTTCTACCTCCTCCCATCCAACCATAAAGATGTAGTTGCTATCTTTCCCACCATGGACTAAATCGCCTTCATAGTCCCATGGGTCACAAGGCTCATCAAGGAGGGGATGACAAGTACCCTTCTCAAGTACATCATTCAAAACCTTGTCACCAAAATTACTCTTCTCGGCTCCATTGGTTGACCACCCAAGCTTGTAAGGATTAGGATGTTCTTGTGAAGGTAAGGCTAACTCCTCAATTTGAGTGTTAGGAGCCACCTTGATAGAGTTTCCTCCATCCATGACCAAATCACATGGCCTCACCTCCATCTCGATTTCATTTCGATCTTGCTTCACATCCTCTTCATCCTCATTAGCAAGGACCTCATTCTTTTCATCCTCACAATCAAGGATGTCACTCATCTCCCTATGAACAATCTCACACGAGTTCACGGTCTCCTTTGTGGGACATTCTTTTGCATTGTGACCATATCCTTGACATTGACAACATTTTTGAGGGTGATGGTTTTTGTGGTTAGGGACAATCGCCTCCCTTTGGTCTAGGGTTAGTGGTTTAGGAGAAGTGGTTGGCTCAACAACTTTGACTCTCTTTGGTGGCTCATAGGGTTGTGTTTTAGTAGGAGGGTCAAGTAAATCGGTCAACCCTTTACCCATACCAAAATTTTCAGCCTTTCCCTTATCTTAGCCAACTTGAAATCCAACTCCTTTCTAGCCCTCTCCATAGACACGAAAATGGTCTCAACGCAAGGGGTTTAACATGAAGTACCATAAGAAAATGTTGGAGAACAATTTCGGAAATATAGAGCCAATGTAACTCAAAAACAAAACTGATTTTGAGATAAAGTTTATACCTTTGCTTGAAGAACCTAAATCACAACTAACACAATGGTGGATCTTGTGTTTCTAACCAAAGCTTTGATAACCAATTTGGAGTGAAACTAGGAGGATCAAGTTTCACTCAAGAGATGAACACAAATCGATCCTTGAAACCCTTGAAAATCTCGGCCCATTTGTGTATTTTTGTGAAGTATTTTCTGAAATTTTGTAAGCAAGGAAAATAAAAGCATAGTAACTAAATCTACACACTAAGTAATAGATTTAGGTTGTGATTAGTTTAAGCACAAAGCCACTAAACTAATCTTTCACTAAACTCACACACAAAGTAATGAGAAAAGGAAGAACACTCAAATGAAACTAGGGTTTTCTTTTCAATGTCAAAAATCTGATTTCTTTACAATGTGAGTGCTTGGTTTATATAGACCAAGGCTTTTCATCCTAGCCATACAATCTAAGCTTGATCTAAGGGTCCTAAAAGGGTCCCCAAGTCAGCGAAATTTTGGTCTTAAAAGACCTTACAAAAGGTGAAAATAAAACAAACTATAACAACTAAAGTAGATAGTGACTTGTGACTACATCCACACCTTGCATTTAGGTTTAAATCCAAGGGTTGAGATCTTAATCTTGGAGAGCAAGGAGTGATGGTACAAAGCACTAAAATTCAGATCACAAACTAAAGGAGACAAATACAATAAAGCATAAAGTGAGACAAAGACATCTAGAGATAGTGACATGAGCAAAAGTTGATCTTCTCTTTTGAATTTGTGGAATGAGCTGAATTCCTTGTCTCCTCTTGTGCTAGCCACGACTCATGTGAGTCTTAGGATGATTATGAGGCTCCCAAATGGTCCCCAAGGTGAGCTCACCCAAGGAGAATGATGTAGGTTAAGTTCATGGCTCATTACTCCAAAACCGAGTTCCTTGAGACTGAAGTGACTTGTAGGCTTCACCATTTCATACGTACGTTGAAATAGAAGGCCCATGATATGTCATTGGAAAGGTATTTGAGTTGGCTTTCCAATGCAAAAAGAATCATCCAAAAATATGGCCTACAACTCAAGATATTGAGCTTTTAGTACAGACATGTCAAACAGCCTATGGACTGAGGTTTCACAATCTGACCCCTGACTTGTAGAGGCCATAACTCTCAGCTCCCTTTGAACCAGATAGCCAACCATATATCAAATGAAAGCTCTTTGAGCTAGCTTTCATATGCAAGTGGTTTAACCTCAATTGGATGAGTAGATTGGGAGTTATGTTACAATCTCTACCGACATGTCAAGATGGGCTTCATGGTTCATGGCCTAGATTGTTGTTTTCCATGTGTGGGCTGATTTCCTTCGTTCCTCCTTGTACATTTCACTTGGTTTGATCCTAATGATCACAAATTAAGCCATGGCTTGAGCCATAGGACCCAAGTTAGCCCAAGCCTCAAATCGAGCAAAAATGAGCTTAACCATTTTTGTGCAATCTCCTCTTCTTCAAAAAAGTTTGTCCTCAAACTTTGGGGTTCTTAACATTTGCTTGTGCTCCTCTTCTTGATTCATACCTAGTGTCTTAGGGTTGTTTAAGACTAAGCTCCCCATTTTGAATTTCCATTTCAAGAATCCTCTTGACCTCTTGCTTGTGCCAAGCTTTCCATTCCACATGAGCATCTTCTTCTTGACATTAGCTAAACATCTCATAGGATCAAGCTCATCCTCACCCTTGAGATTGTATCCCATGCTCTCCTCTTGAACTTTCGGATCACCATTTGCAAATTTGATGGGTGCACTCTCAACAACATTGAACCCTTGATTTGCTTCTACCTCCTCCCATCCAACCATAAAGATGTAGTTGCTATCTTTCCCACCATGGACTAAATCGCCTTCATAGTCCCATGGGTCACAAGGCTCATCAAGGAGGGGATGACAAGTACCCTTCTCAAGTACATCATTCAAAAACTTGTCACCAAAATTACTCTTCTCGGCTCCATTGGTTGACCACCCAAGCTTGTAAGGATTAGGATGTTCTTGTGAAGGTAAGGCTAACTCCTCAATTTGAGTGTTAGGAGCCACCTTGATAGAGTTTCCTCCATCCATGACCAAATCACATGGCCTCACCTCCATCTCGATTTCATTTCGATCTTGCTTCACATCCTCTTCATCCTCATTAGCAAGGACCTCATTCTTTTCATCCTCACAATCAAGGATGTCACTCATCTCCCTATGAACAATCTCACACGAGTTCACGGTCTCCTTTGTGGGACATTCTTTTGCATTGTGACCATATCCTTGACATTGACAACATTTTTTGAGGGTGATGGTTTTTTGTGGTTAGGGTCAATCGCCTCCCTTTGGTCTAGGGTTAGTGGTTTAGGAGAAGTGGTTGGCTCAACAACTTTGACTCTCTTTGGTGGCTCATAGGGTTGTGTTTTAGTAGGAGGGTCAAGTAAATCGGTCAACCCTTTACCCATACCAAAATTTTCAGCCTTTCCCCTTATCTTAGCCAACTTGAAATCCAACTCCTTTCTAGCCCTCTCCATAGACTCGAAAATGGTCTCAACACAAGGGGTTTCACATGAAGTACCATAAGAAAATGATGGAGAACCAAATCGGAAAGATAGATCCATTGTAACTCAAAAACAAAACTGATTTTGAGATAAAGTTTATACCTTTGCTTGAAGAACCGAAATCACAACTAACACAATGGTGGATCTTGTGTTTCTAACCAAAGCTTTGATAACCAATTTGGAGTGAAACTAGGAGGATCAAGTTTCACTCAAGAGATGAACACAAATCGATCCTTGAAACCCTTGAAAATCTCGGCCCTTTTGTGTATTTTTTGTGAAGTATTTTCTGAAATTTTGTAAGCAAGGAAAATAAAAAGGATAGTAACTAAATCTACACACTAAGTAATAGATTTAGGTTGTGATTAGTTTAAGCACAAAGCCACTAAACTAATCTTTCACTAAACTCACACACAAAGTAATGAGAAAAGGAAGAACACTCAAATGAAACTAGGGTTTTCTTTTCAATGTCAAAAATCTGATTTCTTTACAATGTGAGTGCTTGGTTTATATAGACCAAGACTTTTCATCCTAGCCATACAATCTAAGCTTGATCTAAGGGTCCTAAAAGGGTCCCCAAGTCAGCCGAAATTTTGGTCTTAAAAGACCTTACAAAAGGTGAAAATAAAACAAACTATAACAACTAAAGTAGATAGTGACTTGTGACTACATCCACACCTTGCATTTAGGTTTAAATCCAAGGGTTGAGATCTTAATCTTGGAGAGCAAGGAGTGATGGTACAAAGCACTAAAATTCAGATCACAAACTAAAGGAGACAAATACAATAAAGCATAAAGTGAGACAAAGACATCTAGAGATAGTGACATGAGCAAAAGTTGATCTTCTCTTTTGAATTTGTGGAATGAGCTGAATTCCTTGTCTCCTCTTGTGCTAGCCACGACTCATGTGAGTCTTAGGATGATTATGAGGCTCCCAAATGGTCCCCAAGGTGAGCTCACCCAAGGAGAATGATGTAGGTTAAGTTCATGGCTCATTACTCCAAAACCGAGTTCCTTGAGACTGAAGTGACTTGTAGGCTTCACCATTTCATACGTACGTTGAACTAGAAGGCCCATGATATGTCATTGGAAAGGTATTTGAGTTGGCTTTCCAATGCAAAAAGAATCATCCAAAAATATGGCCTACAACTCAAGATATTGAGCTTTTAGTACAGACATGTCAAACAGCCTATGGACTGAGGTTTCACAATCTGACCCCTGACTTGTAGAGGCCATAACTCTCAGCTCCCTTTGAACCAGATAGCCAACCATATATCAAATGAAAGCTCTTTGAGCTAGCTTTCATATGCAAGTGGTTTAACCTCAATTGGATGAGTAGATTGGGAGTTATGTTACAATCTCTACCGACATGTCAAGATGGGCTTCATGGTTCATGGCCTAGATTGTTGTTTTCCATGTGTGGGCTGATTTCCTTCGTTCCTCCTTGTACATTTCACTTGGTTTGATCCTAATGATCACAAATTAAGCCATGGCTTGAGCCATAGGACCCAAGTTAGCCCAAGCCTCAAATCGAGCAAAAATGAGCTTAACCATTTTTGTGCAATCTCCTCTTCTTCAAAAAGTTTGTCCTCAAACTTTGGGGTTCTTAACATTTGCTTGTGCTCCTCTTCTTGATTCATACCTAGTGTCTTAGGGTTGTTTAAGACTAAGCTCCCCATTTTGAATTTCCATTTCAAGAATCCTCTTGACCTCTTGCTTGTGCCAAGCTTTCCATTCCACATGAGCATCTTCTTCTTGACATTAGCTAAACATCTCATAGGATCAAGCTCATCCTCACCCTTGAGATTGTATCCCATGCTCTCCTCTTGAACTTTCGGATCACCATTTGCAAATTTGATGGGTGCACTCTCAACAACATTGAACCCTTGATTTGCTTCTACCTCCTCCCATCCAACCATAAAGATGTAGTTGCTATCTTTCCCACCATGGACTAAATCGCCTTCATAGTCCCATGGGTCACAAGGCTCATCAAGGAGGGGATGACAAGTACCCTTCTCAAGTACATCATTCAAAACCTTGTCACCAAAATTACTCTTCTCGGCTCCATTGGTTGACCACCCAAGCTTGTAAGGATTAGGATGTTCTTGTGAAGGTAAGGCTAACTCCTCAATTTGAGTGTTAGGAGCCACCTTGATAGAGTTTCCTCCATCCATGACCAAATCACATGGCCTCACCTCCATCTCGATTTCATTTCGATCTTGCTTCACATCCTCTTCATCCTCATTAGCAAGGACCTCATTCTTTTCATCCTCACAATCAAGGATGTCACTCATCTCCCTATGAACAATCTCACACGAGTTCACGGTCTCCTTTGTGGGACATTCTTTTGCATTGTGACCATGTCCTTGACATTGACAACATTTTTTGAGGGTGATGGTTTTTTTGTGGTTAGGGTCAATCGCCTCCCTTTGGTCTAGGGTTAGTGGTTTAGGAGAAGTGGTTGGCTCAACAACTTTGACTCTCTTTGGTGGCTCATAGGGTTGTGTTTTAGTAGGAGGGTCAAGTAAATCGGTCAACCCTTTACCCATACCAAAATTTTCAGCCTTTCCTTATCTTAGCCAACTTGAAATCCAACTCCTTTCTAGCCCTCTCCATAGACTCGAAAATGGTCTCAACACAAGGGGTTTCACATGAAGTACCATAAGAAAATGATGGAGAACCAAATCGGAAAGATAGATCCATTGTAACTCAAAAACAAAAACTGATTTTGAGATAAAGTTTATACCTTTGCTTGAAGAACCGAAATCACAACTAACACAATGGTGGATCTTGTGTTTCTAACCAAAGCTTTGATAACCAATTTGGAGTGAAACTAGGAGGATCAAGTTTCACTCAAGAGATGAACACAAATCGATCCTTGAAACCCTTGAAAATCTCGGCCCTTTTGTGTATTTTTTGTGAAGTATTTTCTGAAATTTTGTAAGCAAGGAAAATAAAAAGGATAGTAACTAAATCTACACACTAAGTAATAGATTTAGGTTGTGATTAGTTTAAGCACAAAGCCACTAAACTAATCTTTCACTAAACTCACACACAAAGTAATGAGAAAAGGAAGAACACTCAAATGAAACTAGGGTTTTCTTTTCAATGTCAAAAATCTGATTTCTTTACAATGTGAGTGCTTGGTTTATATAGACCAAGACTTTTCATCCTAGCCATACAATCTAAGCTTGATCTAAGGGTCCTAAAAGGGTCCCCAAGTCAGCGAAATTTTGGTCTTAAAAGACCTTACAAAAGGTGAAAATAAAACAAACTATAACAACTAAAGTAGATAGTGACTTGTGACTACATCCACACCTTGCATTTAGGTTTAAATCCAAGGGTTGAGATCTTAATCTTGGAGAGCAAGGAGTGATGGTACAAAGCACTAAAATTCAGATCACAAACTAAAGGAGACAAATACAATAAAGCATAAAGTGAGACAAAGACATCTAGAGATAGTGACATGAGCAAAAGTTGATCTTCTCTTTTGAATTTGTGGAATGAGCTGAATTCCTTGTCTCCTCTTGTGCTAGCCACGACTCATGTGAGTCTTAGGATGATTATGAGGCTCCCAAATGGTCCCCAAGGTGAGCTCACCCAAGGAGAATGATGTAGGTTAAGTTCATGGCTCATTACTCCAAAACCGAGTTCCTTGAGACTGAAGTGACTTGTAGGCTTCACCATTTCATACGTACGTTGAACTAGAAGGCCCATGATATGTCATTGGAAAGGTATTTGAGTTGGCTTTCCAATGCAAAAAGAATCATCCAAAAATATGGCCTACAACTCAAGATATTGAGCTTTTAGTACAGACATGTCAAACAGCCTATGGACTGAGGTTTCACAATCTGACCCCTGACTTGTAGAGGCCATAACTCTCAGCTCCCTTTGAACCAGATAGCCAACCATATATCAAATGAAAGCTCTTTGAGCTAGCTTTCATATGCAAGTGGTTTAACCTCAATTGGATGAGTAGATTGGGAGTTATGTTACAATCTCTACCGACATGTCAAGATGGGCTTCATGGTTCATGGCCTAGATTGTTGTTTTCCATGTGTGGGCTGATTTCCTTCGTTCCTCCTTGTACATTTCACTTGGTTTGATCCTAATGATCACAAATTAAGCCATGGCTTGAGCCATAGGACCCAAGTTAGCCCAAGCCTCAAATCGAGCAAAAATGAGCTTAACCATTTTTGTGCAATCTCCTCTTCTTCAAAAAAGTTTGTCCTCAAACTTTGGGGTTCTTAACATTTGCTTGTGCTCCTCTTCTTGATTCATACCTAGTGTCTTAGGGTTGTTTAAGACTAAGCTCCCCATTTTGAATTTCCATTTCAAGAATCCTCTTGACCTCTTGCTTGTGCCAAGCTTTCCATTCCACATGAGCATCTTCTTCTTGACATTAGCTAAACATCTCATAGGATCAAGCTCATCCTCACCCTTGAGATTGTATCCCATGCTCTCCTCTTGAACTTTCGGATCACCATTTGCAAATTTGATGGGTGCACTCTCAACAACATTGAACCCTTGATTTGCTTCTACCTCCTCCCATCCAACCATAAAGATGTAGTTGCTATCTTTCCCACCATGGACTAAATCGCCTTCATAGTCCCATGGGTCACAAGGCTCATCAAGGAGGGGATGACAAGTACCCTTCTCAAGTACATCATTTAAAACCTTGTCACCAAAATTACTCTTCTCGGCTCCATTGGTTGACCACCCAAGCTTGTAAGGATTAGGATGTTCTTGTGAAGGTAAGGCTAACTCCTCAATTTGAGTGTTAGGAGCCACCTTGATAGAGTTTCCTCCATCCATGACCAAATCACATGGCCTCACCTCCATCTCGATTTCATTTCGATCTTGCTTCACATCCTCTTCATCCTCATTAGCAAGGACCTCATTCTTTTCATCCTCACAATCAAGGATGTCACTCATCTCCCTATGAACAATCTCACACGAGTTCACGGTCTCCTTTGTGGGACATTCTTTTGCATTGTGACCATATCCTTGACATTGACAACATTTTTTGAGGGTGATGGTTTTTTTGTGGTTAGGGTCAATCGCCTCCCTTTGGTCTAGGGTTAGTGGTTTAGGAGAAGTGGTTGGCTCAACAACTTTGACTCTCTTTGGTGGCTCATAGGGTTGTGTTTTAGTAGGAGGGTCAAGTAAATCGGTCAACCCTTTACCCATACCAAAATTTTCAGCCTTTCCCCTTATCTTAGCCAACTTGAAATCCAACTCCTTTCTAGCCCTCTCCATAGACTCGAAAATGGTCTCAACACAAGGGGTTTCACATGAAGTACCATAAGAAAATGATGGAGAACCAAATCGGAAAGATAGATCCATTGTAACTCAAAAACAAAAACTGATTTTGAGATAAAGTTTATACCTTTGCTTGAAGAACCGAAATCACAACTAACACAATGGTGGATCTTGTGTTTCTAACCAAAGCTTTGATAACCAATTTGGAGTGAAACTAGGAGGATCAAGTTTCACTCAAGAGATGAACACAAATCGATCCTTGAAACCCTTGAAAATCTCGGCCCTTTTGTGTATTTCTTGTGAAGTATTTTCTGAAATTTTGTAAGCAAGGAAAATAAAAAGGATAGTAACTAAATCTACACACTAAGTAATAGATTTAGGTTGTGATTAGTTTAAGCACAAAGCCACTAAACTAATCTTTCACTAAACTCACACACAAAGTAATGAGAAAAGGAAGAACACTCAAATGAAACTAGGGTTTTCTTTTCAATGTCAAAAATCTGATTTCTTTACAATGTGAGTGCTTGGTTTATATAGACCAAGGCTTTTCATCCTAGCCATACAATCTAAGCTTGATCTAAGGGTCCTAAAAGGGTCCCCAAGTCAGCCGAAATTTTGGTCTTAAAAGACCTTACAAAAGGTGAAAATAAAACAAACTATAACAACTAAAGTAGATAGTGACTTGTGACTACATCCACACCTTGCATTTAGGTTTAAATCCAAGGGTTGAGATCTTAATCTTGGAGAGCAAGGAGTGATGGTACAAAGCACTAAAATTCAGATCACAAACTAAAGGAGACAAATACAATAAAGCATAAAGTGAGACAAAGACATCTAGAGATAGTGACATGAGCAAAAGTTGATCTTCTCTTTTGAATTTGTGGAATGAGCTGAATTCCTTGTCTCCTCTTGTGCTAGCCACGACTCATGTGAGTCTTAGGATGATTATGAGGCTCCCAAATGGTCCCCAAGGTGAGCTCACCCAAGGAGAATGATGTAGGTTAAGTTCATGGCTCATTACTCCAAAACCGAGTTCCTTGAGACTGAAGTGACTTGTAGGCTTCACCATTTCATACGTACGTTGAACTAGAAGGCCCATGATATGTCATTGGAAAGGTATTTGAGTTGGCTTTCCAATGCAAAAAGAATCATCCAAAAATATGGCCTACAACTCAAGATATTGATCTTTTAGTACAGACATGTCAAACAGCCTATGGACTGAGGTTTCACAATCTGACCCCTGACTTGTAGAGGCCATAACTCTCAGCTCCCTTTGAACCAGATAGCCAACCATATATCAAATGAAAGCTCTTTGAGCTAGCTTTCATATGCAAGTGGTTTAACCTCAATTGGATGAGTAGATTGGGAGTTATGTTACAATCTCTACCGACATGTCAAGATGGGCTTCATGGTTCATGGCCTAGATTGTTGTTTTCCATGTGTGGGCTGATTTCCTTCGTTCCTCCTTGTACATTTCACTTGGTTTGATCCTAATGATCACAAATTAAGCCATGGCTTGAGCCATAGGACCCAAGTTAGCCCAAGCCTCAAATCGAGCAAAAATGAGCTTAACCATTTTTGTGGTCATTCGATGAGGCCGTTACCATGGCCACACGTGTGGAAAGGCTAGAGAAGGGGAGAGGGGACTCGGCCAAAAACACCACCAAGGCCAACCCCATGTCGAGCCAAGGAGGGATCAAAATTGGTGAACCTAGCCCTACTATCAAGCCATCAAGTGTTGACAAGGGGAAGGGAATCGACTATGGCCCTAAGAGAACAATTCCTCTCAAGAAGTGCTACCAATGTCAAGGGTATGGTCATTTTGCTAAGGAATGCCCTAGCAAGAGGACCTTGAACACAAGTGAGGTTGTGCATTGGGGAGACGATGAAGTGTTAGTTTGTGAGGAAGAAAAAACGAGGGAGTTGAAGATGTGAAGGTGGCCGAGACAATTGTTCCCCCGGACTCGGGGTTGAGCTTGGTTACTTGGCGAGTAATGCACACTCAAGATTCAAGTGAAAGCATGGATCAAAGACACCAACTGAACCAAAAATGGTCAAGGCGAGCAAAGGCTGTTTTTGTCCAAATCACGGTTTGGGTCCTTGGGCTCGAACCATGGGCTAGACCCCGGTCCTAAGGTCCACCCGAGCTTATTTTGAGTAATTTTAAACCATAATATCTTGGTCAAGCTTGGTGGGTCATGGAAGTCAAGGAAAGTCAAGGAGGAGAGCAACCGAAAGTCGACTAAAGTGCTATTTTTGAATGTGATCGCTCGAGTGCACCCAAGAGGGTTCGAACCACAAGTCAATTAAATCATCAAGAGCAAAAAAAATCAAATTGGAGAAGGTCCCAAGTCAGCCGAAAATAATACAAGGGAAGGCTCACATGTTGTTCCTCAATATGTCCCTTTCCTACATGTCACTATCTACCTTTATGCTTTATGCTTTTGTTGTTTGTTGTTAGTTTGAATTTTTCAGCTATTGTAAGCTCCTAGGAGCCGTGTATTTGTTGTAATTCAAGGACCAACTAGAGCCCTTAGATGATCCTAGAGATGTATGGTTGAGATGAGGCCTTGGGTGTTATATAAACCCACCCTCACACAACATAAATTTTCAGATTTTAGTTGAATGAAAACCCTAGTTGTTTATTTGAGAGTTTTTCATTTATCTCATTACTTTGTGTGTGAGTTAGTGAAAGATTAGTTTAGTGGCTTTGTGCTTAAACTAATCAAAACCTAAATCTATTACTTTGTGTGTAGATTTAGATACTATCCTTTATGATTTATTGTTTTCACAAAATTTCAGAAAATTACTTCACAAAAATACATCAAAGGGCCGAGATTTTCATCACCAATTCAAGTTCGATTTTGTTCATCCTTTGAGTGAAACTTGTTCCACTTAGTTTCACTCCAAATTGGCATCAAAGCTTTGGTTGGGTTTGAAGCACAAGATCCACCCTTGTGTTAGAAAACATACGGTCCAAAGCAGATAATTCAAATTTTTGGTTTGTTCTTGATTTTCGATTTTTATCTTTATTTTTCTGGTTTATTGTGTTTTGCCGAGTTGATCTTTGTTTTTCATCCTTTATTTTTTCGTTTGTCTCTTTTATTTTCTTGTTTCCACAAAACTTCTCACAAATTTTCACAAAAATGGTTGAGGATCTACACTTGTGTTAGTGTTGGTTTTGATTTTCACACTCAAAGGTCCTTGCTTTACTCAAAAATTTTTCAGATTTTTGTTCTTTGGTTATTTCAATGGGTATGTTTTTTCCTTTTGATGTTTCTTATGATACTACTCTTGGTGAGACCATGTGTGATTCTATGGAGAAAGCTAGAAGAGAGCTTGAAACCAAAATGAGTCAAATGAGGGGTAGACTTAAACCTAACCCTAACCTTGATCTTGTGACTTTGAGGGGTCAAAGGGAATTAGAGGCTAGAATGGCTCGGTTAGGAGGAGAACCACCCCCTAGCCCAAGCCGTGTGGTTTGTAGGGATATGCTTGCTCAAACCCTAACCCTAGAAGAGAATCACCAAGTCCAAATCTTTAGATCTAGGTGTACCATTATGGGAAGGGTTTGTAATTTGGTTGTTGATGGAGAAAGTTGCAATAATGTTGCCTCAAATACTCTCATTGAAAAACTAGCTTTGCCTACACAAGATCACCCTAACCCTTACAAAATGAAATGGCAAAAAAATGGAGCCGAGATGAGTGTGTTGGTGATTAGACAATGCTTGGTTTCTTTCTCCATTGGAAGGGATTACATGGATGAGGTTTTGTGTGATGTGGTACCCATGGAGACTTGTCATCTCCTCTTGGGGAGACCTTGGAAGTTGGAAAGAAATGCTAATCATAATGGGAGGGACAATACTTATAACTTTAAGATTGGAGCCAAGAATATCAAGCTTACACCCTGCAACGGGAGTTGAAAGTTCTCGATCCTTTGACCTTGGGCCCGTTTCCAACCTTAGGTCCAAGGGTCAACCACAAGTCAACTAAGTCAACAAAAGTCAAAGCCAAGGGAAGAAGCCCAAAACAGCCGAAAAAAAATGATCACAAGAGTCCTCACATGTGTTCCTCAATAAGTCACTATCAACACATGTCACTATCTACCTTTATTACTTTATGCTTTTTACTTTAAATATTTGTTGTTTATTGTTCAAATTTTCAGCTCAAGGAGCCTCTTTTGACCGAGTATATTGTATTATTTGGGGATTGATTGTAGCCCTTAGATCTTGTTGTAATGGAGGGTCAAGATTAGATGAGGGTAATATATAAACCCTCATCCTTGCCTCACATTTTTCAGATTTGGATTGATGATTAAAAACCCTAGTTGTTTTCTTGAGTGTTCTTCATTTCTCATTGCTTTGTGAGTGAGATGTGTGAGAGATTAGTTTAGTGGCTTTGTGCTTAAGCTAATCACAACCTAATTCTCTTGTTAAGTGCTTAGAATTAGTCACTATCCTTTTTATTTTCCTTGTTTATACAAATTTCAGAAAAATCATTTCACAAAAAACACATTGAGGCCGAGATTTTTGACAACATTTCAAGATCGATTTTGTTCATCCTTTGAGTGATTCTTATCCCCATAAGTTTCACTCCAAATTGGTTATCAAAGCTTTGGTTTGAAGAGCACAAGACCCCATCTTTGTGCTAAATTCACACGGTCCAAAGGAGTATATCAAGGTATCCGAATTTTTCAGCTTTTTCTTGTGTTTGATTTCTCAATGAGTATACCTCTTTCTTGTGATACTACTCTTGAGGGAAATATGGATGACTCTATGGAGAAATTGAGAAAGGAAATTGAGTATAAATTGAGCCGAGTTCATGGAGGAGTTGGGTCAAAACTTGGTCTTGTAACTTGGAGGGTTATGCATACCCAACCCCATTCCTTGGATGAGAGTCAAAAAAATCAGATTTTTAGGTCTAAATGTACCATTGAAAAGAGGGTTTGTAACCTAATTATTGATGGAGGGAGTTGTGTTAATGTTGCTTCAAAAACCCTCATCGATAAGCTTGCCTTACCCACTCAAAAACACCCAAACCCTTACAAGTTGAGATGGTTGAATAGAGAGGCCGAAATTTTGGTTGATAGGAGATGTTTGATCTCTTTTTCGATGGGAAAAGACTATGTGGATGAAGTGTGGTGTGATGTGATTCCTATGGATGCTTGTCACCTTTTATTGGGGAGACCTTGGGAATTTGATCGAAATGCGACCCATGAAGGAAGAGACAACACCTATACTTTCAAGTTTAGAGACAAGAGGATCAAACTTACACCCTTGCCTCCAAACCTAGGTGGCCGAGCCACTCCTTCCCTAACCGAGCCTCTAGAAGGAATTCTATTAGTCGGGGAGCAAGAGGTGAAGCAAGAGCTTAACAAGGGAATGGTTGTTTATGCCCTCATCGCCAAAGAAACTCCTAAGGAAAGTGAAAAACCGATTCCATGTGAAGTTCAAGAGCTCTTAGAAGTCTACAAGGATGTGTTTCCCCTAGAGCTACCTCACGGCCTACCCCCTATTAGGGGCATTGAGCATCAAATCGATCTTGTTCCGGGAGCTACACTACCTAATAAGGCCGCATATCGAAGTGATCCTAAGGCTACACAAGAACTTCAACAACAAATTGGGGAACTCATGGAAAAGGGGTTTGTAAGAGAATCTCTTAGTCCTTGTGCCGTTCCTACACTCTTGGTACCTAAGAAGGATGGAACTTGGAGAATGTGTACGGATAGTCGAGCTATTAATAATATTACGGTCAAGTATAGGTTTCCTATACCTAGACTTGATGACATTCTTGATGAGCTTAGTGGAGCTCGATTGTTTTCTAAGATTGATCTACGACAAGGTTACCATCAAGTGAGAATCAAAGAGGGTGATGAATGGAAGACGGCTTTTAAAACGAAACATGGGTTATATGAATGGTTAGTCATGCCTTTTGGACTATCCAATGCTCCTAGTACCTTCATGAGATTGATGACCGAGGTTTTGAGACCTTACTTGGGGAGATTCATTGTGGTTTACTTTGACGATATCTTGGTGTATAGCCCTTCCAAAGAAGCTCACCTACATCACTTGCAAGTGTTATTTGAGACACTTAGAGATCACAAGTTGTATGGCAAGTTGGAGAAGTGTTCTTTCATGCAAAGCGAAGTCCAATTCTTGGGCTATATTATATCTAGCCGTGGTATTCTAGTGGATCAAGAGAAAGTGGAGGCTATCAAGTCCTGGCCAATTCCGAAGAACATAACCGAGGTGAGGAGCTTTCATGGCTTGGCTTCTTTTTATCGACGATTTATCAAGGATTTTAGCACCGTCATGGCACCCATCACCGAGTGTATGAAGAAAGGAGAGTTCAAGTGGAATGAGGGGGCCGAGATTTCCTTCAACAAAATCAAGAAGTTGTTGTGTGATTCACCTATTCTTACACCACCGGATTTCAATAAGCTTTTCGAGGTCGAATGTGATGCTAGTGGAGTTGGAATTGGGGCCGTTCTATTACAAGAACACAAGCCAATTGCTTACTTTAGTGAGAAGTTGAATGGTGCCAAGCTCAATTATTCCACCTACGACAAAGAATTCTATGCCATCGTTCGGGCTCTCGCTCATTGGAGCCACTACCTCAAGCCCAAGCCATTTGTTCTTCATTCCGATCATGAGGCTCTCAAATACATCAATGGACAACACAAGTTGAATCATAGGCATGCCAAGTGGGTCGAGTTTCTCCAATCATTCTCATTCTCGAGTAAGTTCATTGAGGGGAAGAATAACGTGGTGGCCGATGCTTTGTCTCGGAGGCATACCATGCTAAGCTACATGGAGCAAAGAGTGTTGGGTTTTGAATTCATGAAAGAGCTCTATGTGGAGGATCCCGACTTCAAAGATGAGTGGAATTCCCTACGTGAAGGACAAGGCAAAGTGGGAAGCAAGTACACACTTCAAGAGGGGTTCTTGTTCTTTGGCAATCGGCTATGCATACCTAAGGGCCCTTATCGAAATCTCCTCGTGAGGGAAGTTCATTCTAATGGTTTGGCCGGGCATTTCGGAATTCAAAAGACTTATGACATCCTCCAAGACCAATTCCATTGGCCCAAGATGCTTGGAGATGTCCAAGATGTGATCAAGAGATGTGCTTCGTGCCAACAATCCAAGTCCTTCTTTCAAACGGGTCCCTACACTCCTTTACCCGTTCCAAATCGGCCATGGGAGGATGTTAGCATGGATTTTATCGTCGCTTTGCCAAGGACTCAACGAGGTAAGGATTCCATCATGGTTGTGGTAGATCGATTTAGCAAAATGGCTCATTTCATTGCGTGCAAGAAAACCGAAGATGCTATGAGTGTAGCCGAGTTGTATTTCAAGGAGGTGGTTAAATTGCATGGAGTCCCTAAAACCATTGTATCCGATCGAGACACCAAGTTCATGAGCCACTTTTGGAAGACCTTATGGAAGTTACTAAAGACGAGGCTCTTGTTTAGCACAAGTCATCATCCTCAAACGGATGGCCAAACCGAGGTCACTAATAAAACCTTGGGGAGGATCCTTCGGAGCATCGTTTCTAGGTCCTTGAAAGATTGGGATCTCAAGCTCGCCCATGCCGAATTTGCCTTCAACCGTGCCCCTTCTTCTAGCACGGGAAGTTCACCATTTGAGGTGGTCTATGGGACCAATCCCATCATGCCCACGGACCTAGCCCCCGTCAAGAGTAAGGAGATGAGTTACGATGCCAAGAAGCGGGTTGAGTTCATGATGAGTATCCACAACCAAGTCAAGAAGCAAATCGAGAAAGCGAATGAGACTTACAAGGCTAGAGCAAAGGGCCGAAAGATCTCAAAGGAGTTCGAGCCGGGAGACTTGGTATGGTTACACTTGAGGAAGGAACGGTTTCCGGATAAAAGAAAGAACAAACTCATGCCTAGGGCCGAGGGACCCTTCGAGATACTCGAGAAAATTGGACCGAACGCTTACAAAGTTGATCTACCGGGAGAATATGGTGTCCATGGCACGTTCAACGTGGGAGACCTTAGCCCGTACCATGAAGACTTGGAGGAGGAGGAAGTCGAGGATTTGAGGGCAAATCCTTTTCAACCCGGGGAGATTGCAACGGGAGTTGAAAGTTCTCGATCCTTTGACCTTGGGCCCGTTTCCAACCTTAGGTCCAAGGGTCAACCACAAGTCAACTAAGTCAACAAAAGTCAAAGCCAAGGGAAGAAGCCCAAAACAGCCGAAAAAAAATGATCACAAGAGTCCTCACATGTGTTCCTCAATAAGTCACTATCAACACATGTCACTATCTACCTTTATTACTTTATGCTTTTTACTTTAAATATTTGTTGTTTATTGTTCAAATTTTCAGCTCAAGGAGCCTCTTTTGACCGAGTATATTGTATTATTTGGGGATTGATTGTAGCCCTTAGATCTTGTTGTAATGGAGGGTCAAGATTAGATGAGGGTAATATATAAACCCTCATCCTTGCCTCACATTTTTCAGATTTGGATTGATGATTAAAAACCCTAGTTGTTTTCTTGAGTGTTCTTCATTTCTCATTGCTTTGTGAGTGAGATGTGTGAGAGATTAGTTTAGTGGCTTTGTGCTTAAGCTAATCACAACCTAATTCTCTTGCTAAGTGCTTAGAATTAGTCACTATCCTTTTTATTTTCCTTGTTTATACAAATTTCAGAAAAATCATTTCACAAAAAACACATTGAGGCCGAGATTTTTGACAACATTTCAAGATCGATTTTGTTCATCCTTTGAGTGATTCTTATCCCCATAAGTTTCACTCCACACCCTTACCTCCAATTTTGAAGAACCCTAGCCCACCCTCCTTGGTTGAATCACACGAAAACATGAAGGTTGATGGGGGGACTCGAAATGAAACAAGTGCAAACTGAAATGGTGGTGGCAAAGCCGTGGGATATGATACAAGAGGGCATACCAACACTCCTACCTTCTACCTTGAAGTATTCCACCCCACCCTCCATGTTTGAGCCTTACAAGGATGTGGTATTGAGTAAAGAGGCCGAAACAAGTGAGGAAATGAATGTTGGTGAGAAATTGACCATTCACTTTGCTAAAGATAATCCTAACACTCAAGAGGAAAGCATGGGGTACAATGCCAAGCAAGGGGATGAGTATGATCATGAGAAGTGTTTGGCCAATGTCAAGAGGAAGGTATTCATGTGGTATGAGAATGTTGATGCAAGCAAAGAGTCGAGGGAATTTCTAAAATGGAAGTTCAAGGTGGGGATTGTCAATACCCAAGGAATGCTATGTGGTTATCATAATCAAGTCTATTCGAGTGGTTTCATGAAATGGGGATTCAAAGGGGAACTAAGCTTGAACAAAAAGAGCTAAGTGATGATCTTCTACAATCTTCACCTAAGCTCAAGAAAGAAGATGGCTCAAGTGAAAGTCCAAAGATCGATTTGTGGGAGGAGAACACGGCCCTCAATGCCATACGTGGGCTGTTCACGATCCTTAGGTCATCCAATTCAACAAGTACTTTCATGAATGAGAAGGTAGCCCTCCATTTGATCAAAGACAATCCTAGAGCAATAGGGGGAAGTCAAGGAGAGGAGCTCAATGAGCTCAAAACTGAAAATTCGGGGCACTCAATGAAGTACAAGGAGAGTGAATCATTTGGAGATGCAAAGGACGATGTGATGGAAAGTTCAAGTAAGTCCTTGAAATGGGAGAAAAACGTTGGGCTCAATCATGACAAAGAGAGGCTAGGTGACGATTCTATGCATGAGGAACATCGAGTTGTGCTAGGGGATAATTGTGAATCCAAAGAAACCATGAGTAAGGGAGAGAGCAAGTTCAATTCAATGAACCAAGTTTACAAGAATCAATCTCTCATTCAATCTCTAAGCAAGTGGAATTCTTGGGAGTCTAGAGCCAAGGAGCCCAAGGTTGGTCATGGGGCTCATGGGGCACCCCTCATCATGTTCTACGAATCAAGTCATGAAGCCAACAAGAGTCCGAGTCGAGAAGAAGGCAAAGGTTCGAGCCATGAGTCAAACTATAGTTCAAACCGAGCAAGAGGAAGAGAGACCGAGGATTTGAGGACAAATCCTTTTCAAGGAGAGGAGATTGAACCAAAAATGGTCAAGGCGAGCAAAGGCGGTTTTTGTCCAAATCACGGTTTGGGTCCTTGGGCTCGAACCATGGGCTAGACCCCGGTCCTAAGGTCCACCCGAGCTTATTTTGAGTAATTTTAAACCATAATATCTTGGTCAAGCTTGGTGGGTCATGGAAGTCAAGGAAAGTCAAGGAGGAGAGCAACCGAAAGTCGACTAAAGTGCTATTTTTGAATGTGATCGCTCGAGTGCACCCAAGAGGGTTCGAACCACAAGTCAATTAAATCATCAAGAGCAAAAAAAATCAAATTGGAGAAGGTCCCAAGTCAGCCGAAAATAATACAAGGAAGGCTCACATGTTGTTCCTCAATATGTCCCTTTCCTACATGTCACTATCTACCTTTATGCTTTATGCTTTTGTTGTTTGTTGTTAGTTTGAATTTTTCAGCTATTGTATGCTCCTAGGAGCCGTGTATTTGTTGTAATTCAAGGACCAACTAGAGCCCTTAGATGATCCTAGAGATGTATGGTTGAGATGAGGCCTTGGGTGTTATATAAACCCACCCTCACACAACATAAATTTTCAGATTTTAGTTGAATGAAAACCCTAGTTGTTTATTTGAGAGTTTTTCATTTATCTCATTACTTTGTGTGTGAGTTAGTGAAAGATTAGTTTAGTGGCTTTGTGCTTAAACTAATCAAAACCTAAATCTATTACTTTGTGTGTAGATTTAGATACTATCCTTTATGATTTATTGTTTTCACAAAATTTCAGAAAATTACTTCACAAAAATACATCAAAGGGCCGAGATTTTCATCACCAATTCAAGTTCGATTTTGTTCATCCTTTGAGTGAAACTTGTTCCACTTAGTTTCACTCCACCAACTATTTCGAACCAAGTGTACCATCATGGGGAGAGTGTGTAATCTCATTATCGATGGGGGAAGTTGTGTTAATGTTGCTTCTAAAACCCTCATTGATAAGCTTGCCTTGCCTACTTTGAAGCATCCTCATCCTTACAAGCTAAGGTGGCTTAATCAAGGAGCCGAGGTAAAAGTCGATAAGCAATGCAAAGTCTCGTTCTCGATTGGACAAGACTACAAAGATGAAATTGTGTGTGAAGTGTTGGACATGGATGCTTGTCATGTATTGCTTGGTAGGCCATGGGAGTATGAAAAGAATTCTTCCCACCATGGAAGAGACAACACCTACTCATTCAAGTATGGTGAAAAGCTTATTGTCTTAGCTCCCCTACCACCAATGATGGGGTGTAAATCCAATGCGTGCTTGTTTGAATCCTTCATTGAGCCAAACCCTAGCATGGAGATGGAGTTGGGGCCGAAATTGATTGAGCAAGAAGGCTTGAAAGGCCTTACACCGAGTAGTGGAGGGCAAGAGGTAGAGATGAACTTGGAATGTGAGGGAAGCTCTAGCATGATAAGGAGGATTCTAGGAGAGGAGCAACATGAAGGTGAGGCATCAATCAACAAGGAAACAACCGACTACAATGAGAATGTGGTCAATGAAAGAACAAAAATCGATGGCAAGGAAAGATCAAGTGGGTCTTTAAGATGGAGAATCATTGATGGGCTCGATCATGAGCAAGAATGGATGGATGGCATGGTTATGAGTCGTGGGCTCAAAGAAATGCTCGAGGAAGAATGTGTGGTCAAGCAAACCGTGACCAAGGAAGAAAACATGATCAATTCTTCGAGCCAAGGCAAAGGGGTCCAACCACTTCTACAAACTCTAGCTAAGTGGTGCCCATGGAAGACTAAAACCGTGAAGGCCAAGATCGAGCAAGGGATGAGCCGAGAATCAAGCATGAAATCGAGCAAGGGAGGAAGCAAGAGGATCTCCAAGGACTTGAGGACAAGTCCTTTCCAAGGAGAGGAGATTGGACCAAAAATGGTCAAGGTGGTCAAGGGTGAAGTCGAGGGAGACCATGGGTTAGGGCCATGGGCTCAAACCCAAGCCTAGGCCATGGGTCAAGGGGATCACTAAGGGCTAAGTAAAGTCAATTCTATGGTCAAATCTAGCCAACCTTAGTGATCAAGCAAAGTCAAGAGGAAGTCAAAGTTGGAGAGCAACAAAAAGTCAAGATTATGCTATTTTTGAAATGTGGTCAATTAAGGTACACCCATGTGAGTCAACCCTCCAATAAATGGGCTCACATGGTTCATCAAGCTAGCTCATGGAGGTCAAGGGGCCGGCCTAATCAAGTCACCAAAGATCATCACATTGTTTTTATGCTTTATGTCATTTTCATACATGTCGCTTTCTCTACTTTCTACTTTATGTTTTAGTATAAGGAGACAATATAATCCCTTGTATTTTGCTCACATGGACCGTCCCACATGCCTCTCCAAGATCAATCCTTGACCCTTGGATGCTACCTAAAGTGCATGGATAGGATGGGTTCAAGTGTCATTGTCTACTTTATGTTTTGTTTGTTTTATTTTCAAGATTGTAAGGTCAAGGAGACCAAGACCCATTTTCGGCTGATTTGAGGGCCTCTTAGGACCCTTAGATTAAGTTTGAATTGTAGGGTGTAGATGTAAGCAAGGGTATTATAAGTACCTCCACTCAACATTGTAATTTTTCAGATTTGGCTAATGAAAAGAAACCCTAGAGTTTTATTGAGTGTTCTTCAATTTCTCACTACTTTGTGTGTGAGTTAGTGAAGGATTAGTTTAGTGGCTTTGTGCTTAAACTAATCAAACCCTAAATCTATTACTTTGTGTGTAGATTTAGTGACTATCTTTTATGTTTGTTCTTTCACAAAATTTCAGAAAAATATCCCACAAAAAAACATACACTTTGGCCGAAATTTTCTAGGGTTTGCAAGATCGATTTTTGTTCATCTCTTGAGTGAAACTTAGCCCATCTAGTTTCACTCCACCTTGGGAATTTGATCGGAATGCGACTCATGAGGGAAGAGACAACACTTACACTTTCATGTTTGGAGACAAGAGGATCAAGCTCACACCCTTACCCCCACATATGGGTGGCCGAGCTAGCCATGCTATGACCAAGCCTCTTGAGGGAGTCCTATAGGTTGGAGAGCAAGAGATGAAACACGAGCTTAGCAAGGGGATGGTTGTTTATGCCCTCATCGCCAAAGAAACCTCCAAGGAAAGTGAAAAACCGATTCCATGTGAAGTTCAAGAACTCTTAGAACTCTACAAGGATGTGTTTCCCCTTGAACTACCACACGGCCTACCCCCTATTAGGGGCATTGAGCATCAAATCGACCTTGTTCCAGGAGCTACACTACCTAATAAGGCCGCATATCGAAGTGATCCCAAGGCTACACAAGAACTTCAACAACAAATTGGGGAACTCATGGAAAAGGGGTTTGTGAGGGAATCTCTTAGTCCTTGTGCCGTACCTACGCTTTTGGTACCTAAGAAGGATGGAACGTGGAGAATGTGTACGGATAGTCGAGCTATCAACAACATTACGGTCAAGTATAGGTTTCCTATACCTAGACTTGATGACATTCTTGATGAGCTTAGTGGAGCTCGATTGTTTTCTAAGATTGATCAACGACAAGGCTACCATCAAGTGAGAATCAAAGAGGGTGATGAATGGAAGACGGCTTTTAAAACGAAGCTTGGGTTATATGAATGGTTAGTCATGCCTTTTGGACTATCCAATGCTCCTAGCACCTTCATGAGATTGATGACCGAGGTTTTGAGACCTTACTTGGGAAGGTTCATTGTGGTCTACTTTGACGATATCTTAGTGTATAGCCCTTCCAAGGAAGCTCACCTACATCATTTGCGAGTGTTGTTTGAAACACTTAGAGATCACAAGTTGTATGGCAAGTTAGAGAAGTGTTCTTTCATGCAAAGCGAAGTCCAATTCTTGGGCTATATTATATCTAGCCGTGGTATACTAGTGGATCAAGAGAAAGTGGAGGCTATCAAATCATGGCCAATTCCGAAGAACATAACCGAGGTGAGGAGCTTTCATGGCTTGGCTTCTTTTTATCGACGATTTATCAAGGATTTTAGCACCGCCATGGCACCCATCACCGAGTGTATGAAGAAAGGAGAGTTCAAGTGGAATGAGGGGGCCGAGAATTCCTTCAAAAAAATCAAAGAGTTGTTGTGTGATTCACCTATTCTTACGCCACCGGATTTCAATAAGCTCTTTGAGGTCGAATGTGATGCTAGTGGAGTTGGAATTGGGGCCGTTCTCTTGCAAGAACACAAACCAATCGCTTACTTTAGTGAGAAATTGAATGGAGCCAAGCTCAATTATTCCACCTACGACAAAGAATTCTATGCCATCGTTCGAGCTCTCGCTCATTGGAGCCATTATCTCAAACCCAAACCGTTTGTTCTTCATTCGGACCATGAGGCGCTCAAATACATCAATGGGCAACACAAGTTAAATCATAGGCATGCCAAATGGGTCGAGTTTCTTCAATCCTTCTCTTTCTCGAGCAAGTTCATTGAGGGAAAGAATAACGTGGTGGCCGATGCATTGTCTCGGAGGCACACTATGCTAAGCTACATGGAGCAAAGAGTGTTGGGTTTTGAATTCATGAAAGAGCTCTATGTGGAGGATCCCGACTTCAAGGAAGAGTGGGACTCCATCCGTGAAGGGAAAAGCAAAGTGGGAAGCAAGTACACCCTTCAAGAGGGATTCCTATTCTTGGGGAATCGGCTATGCATCCCCAAAAGTTCCTATCGACTTCTCCTAGTACGTGAGGTTCACTCCAATGGTTTAGCCGGGCATTTTGGGATTCAAAAGACCTACGACATCCTCCAAGATCAATTCTATTGGCCCAAGATGCTTGGAGATGTTCAAGACGTGATCAAGAGATGTGCTTCATGCCAACAATCCAAATCCTTCTTTCAAACGGGGCCCTACACTCCCTTGCCCGTCCCAAATCGACCATGGGAGGACGTTAGCATGGATTTCATCGTCGCTTTGCCTAGAACTCAACGAGGTAAGGATTCCATCATGGTTGTGGTAGATCGATTTAGCAAGATGGCTCATTTCATTGCGTGCAAGAAAACCGAAGATGCTATGAGTGTAGCCGAGTTGTACTTCAAAGAAGTGGTCAAATTGCATGGAGTCCCCAAAACCATTGTATCCGATCGAGACACCAAATTCATGAGCCACTTTTGGAAGACTTTGTGGAAATTGTTGAAAACGAGGCTCTTGTTTAGCACTAGCCACCACCCTCAAACGGATGGCCAAACCGAGGTCACTAATAAAACCTTGGGGAGGATCCTTAGAAGCATCGTTTCCAAGTCCTTGAAAGATTGGGATCTCAAGCTTGCCCACGCCGAGTTTGCTTTTAATCGTGCCCCTTCTTCTAGCACGGGACATTCACCGTTTGAAGTGGTCTATGGGACCAACCCACTCATGCCCACGGACCTAGCCCCCGTCAAGAGCAAGGAAATAAGCTATGATGCCAAGAAGCGGGTTGAATTCATGATGAGCATCCACAATCAAGTCAAAAAACAAATCGAGAAAGCAAACGAGACCTACAAGGCGCGGTCAAAGAGCCGAAAGACTCCAAATGAATTCGAGCCGGGAGACTTGGTATGGTTACACTTGAGGAAGGAAAGGTTTCCGGATAAAAGAAAGAACAAACTCATGCCTAGGGCCGAGGGTCCCTTCGAGATACTCGAGAAAATTGGACCGAACGCTTACAAAGTTGATCTACCGAGAGAGTACGGAGTCCATGGCACGTTCAACGTGGGAGACCTTAGCCCATACCATGAAGACTTGGAGGAGGAGGAAGTCGAGGATTTGAGGGCAAATCCTTTTCAACCCGGGGAGATTGCAACGGGAGTTGAGAATTTGCGATCCATTGACCTAGGACCCGCTTCCAACCTTAGGTCCAAAGGTCAACCTCAAGTCAACTAAGTCAACAAGAGAAAAATCAAGTGGGAGTAATACCCAATTCAGCCGAAAAATCACAAAGAGAAGCTCACATGTTTCTCCTCAACATGTCCCTTTCACACATGTCTCTATCTACCTTTTATGCTTTATGCTTTTTACTTTAAGTATTTGTTGTTTTCTCTTCAAATTTTCAGCTCATGTGAGCCTTGGAAAACCGAGTATATTGTTGTTTTTGTGGGTTGATTGTAGCCCTTAGATTAGCTTGTAATGTATGGTTGAGATGAGGCCTTGGGTGTTATATAAACCCATCCTCACACAACATAATTTTCAGATTTTGATGAATGAAAAAAACCCTAGTTTTATTTGAGTGTTCTTCCTTTTCTCATTACTTTGTGTTTGAGATTTGTGAAAGATTAGTTTAGTGGCTTTGTGCTTAAACTAATCAAACCCTAAATCTATTACTTTGTGTGTAGATTTAGATACTATCTTTATGTTCTTGCATTTAACAACAAAAATCAGAAAAATACTTCACAAAAACACACACTTGAGCCGAGATTTTCAAGGGAATTCAAAGTCGATTTTAGTTCATCCTTTGAGTGAAACTCGATCCACTTAGTTTCACTCCACATAGGACCCAAGTAAGCCCAAGCCTCAAAATGAGCAAAAATGAGCTTATCCATTTTGGTGCAATCTCCTCTTCTTCAAAAAAGTTTGTCCTCAAACTTTGGGGTTCTTAACATTTGCTTGAGCTCCTCTTCTTGATTCCTACCTAGTGTGTTAGGAATGTTCTTGACTAAGCTCCCCTTTTGAATTTCCATTTCAAGAATCCTCTTGACCTCTTGCTTGTGCCAAGCTTCCCATTCCACATGAGCTTCTTCTTCTTGGCCTTAGGTGAACATCTCATAAGATCAAGCTCAACCTTTCCCTTGAGATTATTCCCCATGCTCTCCTCTTGAATCTTAGGATCATCATTAGTAATGTGGATGGTTAAACTCTCACCAACATTCACCCTTTGACTTCCTTGTGATTTCCTTTGATGACCAACCTTATCATTCTCCTTGTGCTCCCCTTCTTTGTTTTCATCTTCAAACTTACATGGTTCCCAAGCCTTATCAAGGAGGAAATGACAAGGATCCCTCACAAGCACTTTACTCAAAACCTCATCAGATTTTTTCTTCACCTCGGCCCCATTGTTTATCCACCATGGCTTGTAAGGACTAGGATGCTCTTGTGAAGGTAAGGCTTTGATAGAGTTTCCTCCATCCATGGTCAAATCATACGGCCTCACCTCCATCTCGGTTTCATTTTGATCTTGCTTCACATCCTCTTCATCCTCATTAGCAAGGACCTCACTCACTTCATCCTCACAAACAAGGATGTCACTCATCCCCCGTTGAACTTCCTCACACAAATTCAAGGTTTTCTTTGTGGGACAATCATTGGCAAGGTGACCATAGTCATGACATTGAGAGCACCTCTTAAGGGGGACGGTTGTTTTGTGGTTAAGGTCATTTGTCTCCCCCAAGTCTAGGGTTGATGGTGTAGGAGTGGTGGTAGGCTCGACAACTTTGGCTTGCTTTGGTGGCTCATAGGGTGGTTTTTTTGTAGGAGGGTCAAGTAAAATAGCCACCCCTTTACCCAAACTCATTTTGACAGATTTTCCTCTTATATTAGCCATCTTGGCTTCCAACTCCTTTCTAGCCCTCTCCATAGACTCGAAAATGGTCTCAACACAAGGAGTTTCACATGTGGTACCATAGGAAAAAATTGTGGAACCAAAAGGAAAAGATAGAACCATTGTTACCTTAGGAACAAAACTGGTTTTGTAGCAAAGGTTGGATCTTTGCTTGCTAGAACCGAAACATAGACTAACACAAGGATGGAACTTGTGTTAATTAACCTAGGCTTTGATAACCAATTTGGAATGAAACTAGATGGATTAAGTCTCACTCAAAGGATGAACTAGAATCGATTTGTAGAACATGTATAATTTCCGGCCAAGTGATGTGTTTTTGTGTTGATTTTTCTGATTTTTGTAAAACAAAAGAAAACATAAAGGATAGAACTAATTCTAAGCACTAAGCAAAAGAATTAGGTTTTGATTAATTCAAGCACTAAGCCACTAAATTAATCATTCACTAACTCAAGCACTAAGCAAAGAGTATAATGAAGCCACACAAGTTCAAACTCTAGGGTTTGTTTTTTCCATTCAACCAAATCTGAATTTTACAATGAGTTAGCTTGACTTTTATAAGCCCCAAGCTTTGATCTCCACCCTACATCTATTACATGATCTAAGGGTCACAAATGACCCTAAAAGCCCTAAGAATTTTCGGCCCTACAACCCTTCAAACCTGATAACCAACTACAACAACTTCAACCAAAAGTATAAAGTAAGACAACGACATTTGACTACATCTACTCCCTACAATTGAGACCTTAATCTAATGGATGAAATTATTGGCTTGGAGAGCAAGGATGAGTGGTCCTATTGACCCTTTCAAACTGATCAAAGACTAAAGAAAACAAGACAATAAAGTGAACAAGGACATAAAGAAACTAAGGACCACAATCGACAATGACGAACAAAAGTTGATCTTCTCTTTTGAATTGTGGAATGAGCTGAATTCCTTGTCTCCTCTTGTGTTAGCCACGACTCATGTGAGCCTTAGGATGATTATGAGGCTCCCAAATGGTCCCCAAGGTGAGCTCACCCAAGGAGAATGATGTAGGTTAAGTTCATGGCTCATTACTCCAAAACCGAGTTCCTTGAGACTGAAGTGACTTGTAGGCTTCACCATTTCTCGCTCACGTTGAATTAGAAGGCCCATGATATGTCATTGGAAAGGTAATTGAGTTGGCTTTCCAATGCAAAAAGAATCATCCAAAAATATGGCATACAACTCAAGATATTGAGCTTTTAGTACAGACATGTCAAACAGCCTATGGACTGAGTTTTCACAATCTGACCCCTGACTTGTAGAGGTCATAACTCTCAGCTCCCTTTGAACCAGATGGCCAACCATATGTCAAATGAAAGCTCTTTGAGCTAGCTTTCATATGAAAGTGGTTTCATCTCAATTGGATGAGCAGATTGGGAGTTACGTTAAGATCTCTACCGACATGTCAAGATGGGCTTCATGGTTCATGGCCTAGATTGTTGCTTTCCATGTGTGGGCTGATTTCCTTCGTTCCTCCTTTTACATTTCACTTGGTTTGATCCTAATGATCACAAATTAGGCCATGGCTCGAGCCATAGGACCCAAGTAAGCCCAAGCCTCAAAATGAGCAAAAATGAGCTTATCCATTTTGGTGCAATCTCCTCTTCTTCAAAAAAGTTTGTCCTCAAACTTTGGGGTTCTTAACATTTGCTTGAGCTCCTCTTCTTGATTCCTACCTAGTGTGTTAGGAATGTTCTTGACTAAGCTCCCCTTTTGAATTTCCATTTCAAGAATCCTCTTGACCTCTTGCTTGTGCCAAGCTTCCCATTCCACATGAGCTTCTTCTTCTTGGCCTTAGGTGAACATCTCATAAGATCAAGCTCAACCTTTCCCTTGAGATTATTCCCCATGCTCTCCTCTTGAATCTTAGGATCATCATTAGTAATGTGGATGCACAAAAATGGTTAAGCTCATTTTTGCTCGATTTGAGGCTTGGGCTAACTTGGGACCTATGGCTCGAGCCATGGCTTAATTTGTGATCATTAGGATCAAACCAAGTGAAATGTACAAGGGGGAACGAAGGAAATCAGCCCACACTTGGAAAGCAACAACCTAGGCCATGAACCATGAAGCTCATTTTGACATGTCGGTAGAGATTGTAACATAACTCCCAATCTACTCATCCAATTGAGGTGAAACCACTTGCATATGAAAGCTAGCTCACAGAGCTTTCATTTGACATATGGTTGGCTATCTGGATCAAAGAGAGCTAAGAGTTATGACCTCTACAAGTCAGGGGTCAGATTGTGAAACTCAGACCATAGGCTGTTTGACATGTCTGTACTAAAAGCTCAATATCTTGAGTTGTAGGCCATATTTTTGGATGATTCTTTTTGCATTGGAAAGCTATCTCAATTACCTTTCCAATGACATATCATGGGCCTTCTAATTCAACGTGAGTACGGAATGGTGAAGCCTAGAAGTCACTATCAGATTATGAAATCCGGTTAGGACTGTTTTGGAGTAATGAGCCATGAACTTGACCTACATCATTCTCCTTGGGTGAGCTCACCTTGGGGACCTTTTAGAAGCCTCCTAATCAGCCTAAGGGTCACATGAGACGTGGTAAGCTCAAGAGGGGGACCAAAAACATTAGCTCATTCCACAAATCAAAATCAGCTCACATGTCTTTGTCACTAGTAGTCTCGTTTCTACTTTATGACCTTTTCCACTTTATATTTTTGTTATGTTGTAAGTTAGTTTATTTTCAGATTTAAGGAGCATGTGACCTAGCTCTCCTTGCTCTCCAAGGTGTCAATCCTAGCCCTTGGATGATTACCTAAACACAAGGTGTAGATGAACCTAGATGTCACTCTCTCTACCTTTATGCTTTAAGTTGTTGTTGTGGTCAGGTTTGTAAGGCCAATAGGGCCGAGTTATTTGTTGCATTTCAAGGCTCTTTGTAGCCCTTAGATCTTTAGGAAATGTAGGGCTTAGATGATAGCAAGGGTATTATATAAACCCTCACTCATACAATGTATTTTTCAGATTTGGATGAATGAAAAAAACCCTAAGTTTGAGAGTTCTCAACTTATTTGAGTGTTCATTATCTCTTTGCTTAGTGCTTGAGTTAGTGACTTTCTAGTTAATTAGTGGCTTTGTGCTTGATTAACTAAACCCTAATTCTCTTGCTTAGTGCTTAGAATTAGTACTATCTTTTATGTTTTCATTTGTTACACAAAATTTTCAGAAAATTGTCTCACAAAAACATCACATTTGGCCGAGATTTTCAAGGGTATTTCAAATCGATTTTTGTTGTCTCCTTGAGTGAAATCAAACCCCATAGGTTTCACTCCAGTGGATGGTTAAACTCTCACCAACATTCACCCTTTGACTTCCTTGTGATTTCCTTTGATGACCAACCTTATCATTCTCCTTGTGCTCCCCTTCTTTGTTTTCATCTTCAAACTTACATGGTTCCCAAGCCTTATCAAGGAGGAAATGACAAGGATCCCTCACAAGCACTTTACTCAAAACCTCATCAGATTTTTTCTTCACCTCGGCCCCATTGTTTATCCACCATGGCTTGTAAGGACTAGGATGCTCTTGTGAAGGTAAGGCTTTGATAGAGTTTCCTCCATCCATGGTCAAATCATACGGCCTCACCTCCATCTCGGTTTCATTTTGATCTTGCTTCACATCCTCTTCATCCTCATTAGCAAGGACCTCACTCTCTTCATCCTCACAAACAAGGATGTCACTCATCCCCTTTGAACTTCCTCACACAAATTCAAGGTTTTCTTTGTGGGACAATCATTGGCAAGGTGACCATAGTCATGACATTGAGAGCACCTCTTAAGGGGGACGGTTGTTTTGTGGTTAAGGTCATTTGTCTCCCCAAGTCTAGGGTTGATGGTGTAGGAGTGGTGGTAGGCTCGACAACTTTGGCTTGCTTTGGTGGCTCATAGGGTGGTTTTTTTGTAGGAGGGTCAAGTAAAATAGCCACCCCTTTACCCAAACTCATTTTGACAGATTTTCCTCTTATCTTAGCCATCTTGGCTTCCAACTCCTTTCTAGCCCTCTCCATAGACTCGAAAATGGTCTCAACACAAGGAGTTTCAGATGTGGTACCATAGGAAAAAATTGTGGAACCAAAAGGAAAAGATAGAACCATTGTTACCTTAGGAACAAATCGGTTTTGTAGCAAAGGTTGGATCTTTGCTTGCTAGAACCGAAACATAGACTAACACAAGGATCGAACTTGTGTTAATTAACCTAGGCTTTGATAACCAATTTGGAATGAAACTAGATGGATTAAGTCTCACTCAAAGGATGAACTAGAATCGATTTGTAGAACATGTATAATTTTCGGCCAAGTGATGTGTTTTTGTGTTGATTTTTCTGATTTTTGTAAAACAAAAGAAAACATAAAGGATAGAACTAATTCTAAGCACTAAGCAAAAGAATTAGGTTTTGATTAATTCAAGCACTAAGCCACTAAATTAATCATTCACTAACTCAAGCACTAAGCAAAGAGTATAATGAAGCCACACAAGTTCAAACTCTAGGGTTTGTTTTTTTTCATTCAACCAAATCTGAATTTTACAATGAGTTAGCTTGACTTTTATAAGCCCCAAGCTTTGATCTCCACCCTACATCTATTACATGATCTAAGGGTCACAAATGACCCTTAAAGCCCTAAGAATTTTCGGCCCCTACAACCCTTCAAATCTGAATACAAACTACAACAACTACAACCAAAAGTATAAAGTAAGACAATGACATTTGACTACATCTACTCCCTACAATTGAGACCTTAATCTAATGGATGAAATTATTGGCTTGGAGAGCAAGGATGAGTGGTCCTATTGACCCTTTCAAACTGATCAAAGACTAAAGAAAACAAGACAATAAAGTGAACAAGGACATAAAGCAAACTAAGGACCACAATCGACAAATGATAGCTTAACAAAAGTTGATCTTCTCTTTTGAATTGTGGAATGAGCTGAATTCCTTGTCTCCTCTTGTGTTAGCCACGACTCATGTGAGCCTTAGGATGATTATGAGGCTCCCAAATGGTCCCCAAGGTGAGCTCACCCAAGGAGAATGATGTAGGTTAAGTTCATGGCTCATTACTCCAAAACCGAGTTCCTTGAGACTGAAGTGACTTGTAGGCTTCACCATTTCTCGCTCACGTTGAATTAGAAGGCCCATGATATGTCATTGGAAAGGTAATTGAGTTGGCTTTCCAATGCAAAAAGAATCATCCAAAAATATGGCATACAACTCAAGATATTGAGCTTTTAGTACAGACATGTCAAACAGCCTATGGACTGAGTTTTCACAATCTGACCCCTGACTTGTAGAGGTCATAACTCTCAGCTCCCTTTGAACCAGATGGCCAACCATATGTCAAATGAAAGCTCTTTGAGCTAGCTTTCATATGAAAGTGGTTTCATCTCAATTGGATGAGCAGATTGGGAGTTACGTTAAGATCTCTACCGACATGTCAAGATGGGCTTCATGGTTCATGGCCTAGATTGTTGCTTTCCATGTGTGGGCTGATTTCCTTCGTTCCTCCTTTTACATTTCACTTGGTTTGATCCTAATGATCACAAATTAGGCCATGGCTCGAGCCATAGGACCCAAGTAAGCCCAAGCCTCAAAATGAGCAAAAATGAGCTTATCCATTTTGGTGCAATCTCCTCTTCTTCAAAAAGTTTGTCCTCAAACTTTGGGGTTCTTAACATTTGCTTGAGCTCCTCTTCTTGATTCCTACCTAGTGTGTTAGGAATGTTCTTGACTAAGCTCCCTTTTGAATTTCCATTTCAAGAATCCTCTTGACCTCTTGCTTGTGCCAAGCTTCCCATTCCACATGAGCTTCTTCTTCTTGGCCTTAGGTGAACATCTCATAAGATCAAGCTCAACCTTTCCCTTGAGATTATTCCCCATGCTCTCCTCTTGAATCTTAGGATCATCATTAGTAATGTGGATGCACAAAAATGGTTAAGCTCATTTTGCTCGATTTGAGGCTTGGGCTAACTTGGGACCTATGGCTCGAGCCATGGCTTAATTTGTGATCATTAGGATCAAACCAAGTGAAATGTACAAGGGGAACGAAGGAAATCAGCCCACACTTGGAAAGCAACAACCTAGGCCATGAACCATGAAGCTCATTTTGACATGTCGGTAGAGATTGTAACATAACTCCCAATCTACTCATCCAATTGAGGTGAAACCACTTGCATATGAAAGCTAGCTCACAGAGCTTTCATTTGACATATGGTTGGCTATCTGGATCAAAGAGAGCTAAGAGTTATGACCTCTACAAGTCAGGGGTCAGATTGTGAAACTCAGACCATAGGCTGTTTGACATGTCTGTACTAAAAGCTCAATATCTTGAGTTGTAGGCCATATTTTTGGATGATTCTTTTTGCATTGGAAAGCTATCTCAATTACCTTTCCAATGACATATCATGGGCCTTCTAATTCAACGTGAGTACGGAATGGTGAAGCCTAGAAGTCACTATCAGATTATGAAATCCGGTTAGGACTGTTTTGGAGTAATGAGCCATGAACTTGACCTACATCATTCTCCTTGGGTGAGCTCACCTTGGGGACCTTTTAGAAGCCTCCTAATCAGCCTAAGGGTCACATGAGACGTGGTAAGCTCAAGAGGGGGACCAAAAACATTAGCTCATTCCACAAATCAAAATCAGCTCACATGTCTTTGTCACTAGTAGTTCTTGTTTCTACTTTATGTCCCTTTTTCCACTTTATATTTTTGTTATGTTGTAAGTTAGTTTATTTTCAGATTTAAGGAGCATGTGACCTAGCTCTCCTTGCTCTCCAAGGTGTCAATCCTAGCCCTTGGATGATTACCTAAACACAAGGTGTAGATGAACCTAGATGTCACTCTCTACCTTTATGCTTTAAGTTGTTGTTGTGGTCAGGTTTGTAAGGCCAATAGGGCCGAGTTATTTGTTGCATTTCAAGGCTCTTTGTAGCCCTTAGATCTTTAGGAAATGTAGGGCTTAGATGATAGCAAGGGTATTATATAAACCCTCACTCATACAATGTATTTTTCAGATTTGGATGAATGAAAAAAACCCTAAGTTTGAGAGTTCTCAACTTATTTGAGTGTTCATTATCTCTTTGCTTAGTGCTTGAGTTAGTGACTTTCTAGTTAATTAGTGGCTTTGTGCTTGATTAACTAAACCCTAATTCTCTTGCTTAGTGCTTAGAATTAGTACTATCTTTTATGTTTTCATTTGTTACACAAAATTTTCAGAAAATTGTCTCACAAAAACATCACATTTGGCCGAGATTTTCAAGGGTATTTCAAATCGATTTTTGTTGTCTCCTTGAGTGAAATCAAACCCCATAGGTTTCACTCCAGTGGATGGTTAAACTCTCACCAACATTCACCCTTTGACTTCCTTGTGATTTCCTTTGATGACCAACCTTATCATTCTCCTTGTGCTCCCCTTCTTTGTTTTCATCTTCAAACTTACATGGTTCCCAAGCCTTATCAAGGAGGAAATGACAAGGATCCCTCACAAGCACTTTACTCAAAACCTCATCAGATTTTTCTTCACCTCGGCCCCATTGTTTATCCACCATGGCTTGTAAGGACTAGGATGCTCTTGTGAAGGTAAGGCTTTGATAGAGTTTCCTCCATCCATGGTCAAATCATACGGCCTCACCTCCATCTCGGTTTCATTTTGATCTTGCTTCACATCCTCTTCATCCTCATTAGCAAGGACCTCACTCTCTTCATCCTCACAAACAAGGATGTCACTCATCCCCCTTTGAACTTCCTCACACAAATTCAAGGTTTTCTTTGTGGGACAATCATTGGCAAGGTGACCATAGTCATGACATTGAGAGCACCTCTTAAGGGGACGGTTTTTTTGTGGTTAAGGCCATTTGTCCGCCCCGAGCCTAGGGTTGATGGTGTAGGAGTGGTGGTAGGCTCGACAACTTTGGCTTGCTTTGGTGGCTCATAGGGTGGTTTTTTTGTAGGAGGGTCAAGTAAAATAGCCACCCCTTTACCCAAACTCATTTTGACAGATTTTCCTCTTATCTTAGCCATCTTGGCTTCCAACTCCTTTCTAGCCCTCTCCATAGACTCGAAAATGGTCTCAACACAAGGAGTTTCACATGTGGTACCATAGGAAAAAATTGTGGAACCAAAAGGAAAAGATAGAACCATTGTTACCTTAGGAACAAAACTGGTTTTGTAGCAAAGGTTGGATCTTTGCTTGCTAGAACCGAAACATAGACTAACACAAGGATCGAACTTGTGTTAATTAACCTAGGCTTTGATAACCAATTTGGAATGAAACTAGATGGATTAAGTCTCACTCAAAGGATGAACTAGAATCGATTTGTAGAACATGTATAATTTTCGGCCAAGTGATGTGTTTTTGTGTTGATTTTTCTGATTTTTGTAAAACAAAAGAAAACATAAAGGATAGAACTAATTCTAAGCACTAAGCAAAAGAATTAGGTTTTGATTAATTCAAGCACTAAGCCACTAAATTAATCATTCACTAACTCAAGCACTAAGCAAAGAGTATAATGAAGTGGACCAAAAATGGTCAAGGCTAGCAAAGGCGGTTTTTGTCCAAATCACGGTTTAGGTCCTTGGGCTCGAATCATGGGCTAGGTCACGATCCTAAGGTCCACCCAAGCTTATTTTGAGTGAATTACATAATAATATCTTGGTCAAGCTTGGTGGGTCAACGAGGTCGAGAAAGTCAAGACGGAGAGCAACCGAAAGTCGACTAAAGTGCTATTTTTGTTTGTGATCGCTCGAGTGCGCCCAAGTGGGTTCGAACCACAAGTCAATTAAGATCATCAAGAGCAAAAATCAAGTGGGAATGAACCCCAAGTCAGCCGAAAATACACAAGGAGGAGCTTCACATGTTTGTCCTCAATAAGTCACTTTCAACACATGTCACTATCTACCTTTACTACTTTATGCTTTTTACTTTATGTATTTGTTTGTTTCCTTTTCAAATTTTCAGCAAAGTTGAGCTCATGTGAGCCGAAATGTTGTTGTTTTTATGGGTTGATTGTAGCCCTTAGATTAGTTATTAGATGAAGGGTCAAGATTAGAACAAGGGCTTTATATAAACCCTCACCCTCACATTGTATTTTTCAGCTTTGAATTGAATGATAAAAACCCTAAGTTTGAGAGTTCTCAACTTATTTGAGTGTTCCTCATTATCTCCTTGCTTAGTGCTTGAGATTAGTGATAGATTAGTTTAGTGGCTTTGTGCTTAAACTAATCACAACACTAAATCTATTACTTTGTGTTTAGATTTTAGTGACTATCCTTTATGTTTTCATTTGTTCACAAAATTTCAGAAAATTTCACACAAAAAAAAGACCCATTTGGCCGTGTATTTCAAGAAGGTTTCAAGTCGATTTTTGTTCATCCTTTGAGTGAAACTTGATCCACTTAGTTTCACTCCAAATTGGTAATCAAAGCCTAGGTTTGTTCTTGTTTTTTCGATTAGTTTTTGTTGTTGGTTTGATCTTATTTTTTCGGTTACCCTCTTGTTTTTCATCTTTTTTTTCGTTTTCTTTCCCTTCTTTTTACGTGTGTCTTCCCCAAAATCCACAAACATACTCACAAAATTTTCACAAAATGGTTGAAGATCTACACTTGTGTTAGTGTTGATTTCGGTTCTCACACTCAAAGGTCCTTGCTTTACTCAAAAATTTTCAGATTTTTGTTCTTTGGTTATTTCAATGGGTATGTTTCTTCCTTTTGATGTTACTTGTGATACTACTCTTGGTGAAATCGTGTATGATTCTATGGAGAAAGCTAGAAGAGAGCTTGAAATCAAAATGAGTCGAATGAGGGGTAGACTTAAACCTAACCCTAGCCTTGATCTTGTGACTTTGAGGGGTCAAAGGGAGTTAGAGGATAGAATGGCTCGGTTAGGAGGAGAACAACCCCCTAACCTTGGCCGAATGGTTTGTAGGGGCAAGCTTGCCCAAACCCTAACCCTAAACCTAGAAGAGAATCACCAAGTCGAAGCCTTTAGGTCTAGGTGTACCATTATGGGAAGGGTTTGTGATTTGATTGTTGATGAGGAGAGTTGTTCTAATGTGGCCTCAAGCACCCTCATTGAAAAATTAGCCTTGCCTACACAAGATCACCCTAACCCTTACAAGATGAAATGCCAAAGAAATGGAGCCGAGATGAGTGTGATGGTGGTTAGGCAATGCTTGGTTTCTTTCTCCATTGGTGGGGAATACATGGATGAGGTTTTGTGTGATGTGATTCCCATGGATGCTTGTCATCTCCTCTTGGGGAGACCATGGAAGTTGGAAAGAAATGCTCATCATGATGAGAGGGACAATACCTATACTTTCAAGATTGGGGCTAAGAAAATCAAACTTACACCCTTACCTCCGATTTTGAAGAACCCTAACCCACCCTCCTTGGGTGAGTCACACGACAACATGGGGATTGATGGGGGACGAGAAATTGAGCTTGGGGTTAGTCATGGGAAGGATGAGATTAATGTCCTTGCTAAGGAGTTCCTCAAAGAGCAATGCAAACCGCCCTCCATACTTGAGTCATCCAAAGAGGTTGTTTTAAGTGAGGAGGCCGAAACAAGTGAGGAAGTGAATGTTGGTGAGAAATTGACCATTCACTTTGCTAAAGATTATCCTAACACTCAAGAGGAAAGCATGGGATACAATGCCAAGCCAAGGGATGAGTATGATCATGAGACGTGTTTGGCTAATGTCAAGAGAAAGGTAATCATGTGGTATGAGAATGTTGATACAAGCAAAGAGTCGAGGGAATTTCTAAAATGGAAATTCAAAGTGAATAATAACAACAAGGAGCTACTATGTGATCATCCTACTCAAGTCTACTCAAGTGGATTCATGAAATGGGGATTCAAAGGGGGAACTAAGCTTGAACAAAAAGAGCTAAGTGATGGTGGCTCAAGTCAAAGTGAAAGTCCAAAGATCGACTTGTGGGAGGAGAACACGGCCCTCAAGACCATAACCGACTTAATCACACGCCTCATGTCATCTAATTCCACAAGTACCTTCATGATCGAGAGTGTAGCCCTCCATGTGATCAAAGACAACCCTAGAGCAATAAGGGAAGTCAAGGAGAGGAGTTCAATGAGCTCAAACCGAAAAATTGGGGAGCTTAATCAAGTGCAAGGGAAGTGAATCATTTGGAAATGAAAAGGTCGATGTGTTAGAAGGTTCAAGTGAGTCCTTGAAAGGAGAAAAAGCGTGGGGCTTAAGCGTGGCAAAGAGTGGCTAATTGACGGTTCTATGCATGAGGAACATCGAGTTGTGCTAGGGGATAATTGTGAATCCAAAGAAACCATGAGTAAGGGAGAGAGCAAGCTCAATTCATTGAGCCAAGTTTACAAGAATAAATCTCTCATTCAATCTCTAAGCAAGTGGAATTCTTGGAAGTCTAGAGCCATGGAGCCCAAAGTTGGTCATGGGGCTCATGGGGCACCCCTCATCATGTTCTACGATTCAAGTCATGAAGCCAACACGAGTCCGAGTCGAGAAGGAGGCAAAGGATCGAGCTATGAGTCAAGCTATAGTCCAAACCGAGCAAGAGGAAGAGAGACCGAGGATTTGAGGACAAATCCTTTTCAAGGAGAGGAGATTGGACCAAAAATGGTCAAGGCTAGCAAAGGCGGTTTTTGTCCAAATCACGGTTTAGGTCCTTGGGCTCGAATCATGGGCTAGGTCACGATCCTAAGGTCCACCCAAGCTTATTTTGAGTGAATTACATAATAATATCTTGGTCAAGCTTGGTGGGTCAACGAGGTCGAGAAAGTCAAGACGGAGAGCAACCGAAAGTCGACTAAAGTGCTATTTTTGTTTGTGATCGCTCGAGTGCGCCCAAGTGGGTTCGAACCACAAGTCAATTAAGATCATCAAGAGCAAAAATCAAGTGGGAATGAACCCCAAGTCAGCCGAAAATACACAAGGAGGAGCTTCACATGTTTGTCCTCAATAAGTCACTTTCAACACATGTCACTATCTACCTTTACTACTTTATGCTTTTTACTTTATGTATTTGTTTGTTTCCTTTTCAAATTTTCAGCAAAGTTGAGCTCATGTGAGCCGAAATGTTGTTGTTTTTATGGGTTGATTGTAGCCCTTAGATTAGTTATTAGATGAAGGGTCAAGATTAGAACAAGGGCTTTATATAAACCCTCACCCTCACATTGTATTTTTCAGCTTTGAATTGAATGATAAAAACCCTAAGTTTGAGAGTTCTCAACTTATTTGAGTGTTCCTCATTATCTCCTTGCTTAGTGCTTGAGATTAGTGATAGATTAGTTTAGTGGCTTTGTGCTTAAACTAATCACAACACTAAATCTATTACTTTGTGTTTAGATTTTAGTGACTATCCTTTATGTTTTCATTTGTTCACAAAATTTCAGAAAATTTCACACAAAAAAAAGACCCATTTGGCCGTGTATTTCAAGAAGGTTTCAAGTCGATTTTTGTTCATCCTTTGAGTGAAACTTGATCCACTTAGTTTCACTCCATGAAGCCACACAAGTTCAAACTCTAGGGTTTGTTTTTTCCATTCAACCAAATCTGAATTTTACAATGAGTTAGCTTGACTTTTATAAGCCCCAAGCTTTGATCTCCACCCTACATCTATTACATGATCTAAGGGTCACAAATGACCCTAAAAGCCCTAAGAATTTTCGGCCCCTACAACCCTTCAAATCTGAATACAAACTACAACAACTACAACCAAAAGTATAAAGTAAGACAATGACATTTGACTACATCTACTCCCTACAATTGAGACCTTAATCTAATGGATGAAATTATTGGCTTGGAGAGCAAGGATGAGTGGTCCTATTGACCCTTTCAAACTGATCAAAGACTAAAGAAAACAAGACAATAAAGTGAACAAGGACATAAAGCAAACTAAGGACCACAATTGACAATGACATGAACAAAAGTTGATCTTCTCTTTTGAATTGTGGAATGAGCTGAATTCCTTGTCTCCTCTTGTGTTAGCCACGACTCATGTGAGCCTTAGGATGATTATGAGGCTCCCAAATGGTCCCCAAGGTGAGCTCACCCAAGGAGAATGATGTAGGTTAAGTTCATGGCTCATTACTCCAAAACCGAGTTCCTTGAGACTGAAGTGACTTGTAGGCTTCACCATTTCTCGCTCACGTTGAATTAGAAGGCCCATGATATGTCATTGGAAAGGTAATTGAGTTGGCTTTCCAATGCAAAAAGAATCATCCAAAAATATGGCATACAACTCAAGATATTGAGCTTTTAGTACAGACATGTCAAACAGCCTATGGACTGAGTTTTCACAATCTGACCCCTGACTTGTAGAGGTCATAACTCTCAGCTCCCTTTGAACCAGATGGCCAACCATATGTCAAATGAAAGCTCTTTGAGCTAGCTTTCATATGAAAGTGGTTTCATCTCAATTGGATGAGCAGATTGGGAGTTACGTTAAGATCTCTACCGACATGTCAAGATGGGATTCATGGTTCATGGCCTAGATTGTTGCTTTCCATGTGTGGGCTGATTTCCTTCGTTCCTCCTTTTACATTTCACTTGGTTTGATCCTAATGATCACAAATTAGGCCATGGCTCGAGCCATAGGACCCAAGTAAGCCCAAGCCTCAAAATGAGCAAAAATGAGCTTATCCATTTTGGTGCAATCTCCTCTTCTTCAAAAAAGTTTGTCCTCAAACTTTGGGGTTCTTAACATTTGCTTGAGCTCCTCTTCTTGATTCCTACCTAGTGTGTTAGGAATGTTCTTGACTAAGCTCCTTTTGAATTTCCATTTCAAGAATCCTCTTGACCTCTTGCTTGTGCCAAGCTTCCCATTCCACATGAGCTTCTTCTTCTTGGCCTTAGGTGAACATCTCATAAGATCAAGCTCAACCTTTCCCTTGAGATTATTCCCCATGCTCTCCTCTTGAATCTTAGGATCATCATTAGTAATGTGGATGCACAAAAATGGTTAAGCTCATTTTTGCTCGATTTGAGGCTTGGGCTAACTTGGGACCTATGGCTCGAGCCATGGCTTAATTTGTGATCATTAGGATCAAACCAAGTGAAATGTACAAGGGGGAACGAAGGAAATCAGCCCACACTTGGAAAGCAACAACCTAGGCCATGAACCATGAAGCTCATTTTGACATGTCGGTAGAGATTGTAACATAACTCCCAATCTACTCATCCAATTGAGGTGAAACCACTTGCATATGAAAGCTAGCTCACAGAGCTTTCATTTGACATATGGTTGGCTATCTGGATCAAAGAGAGCTAAGAGTTATGACCTCTACAAGTCAGGGGTCAGATTGTGAAACTCAGACCATAGGCTGTTTGACATGTCTGTACTAAAAGCTCAATATCTTGAGTTGTAGGCCATATTTTTGGATGATTCTTTTTGCATTGGAAAGCTATCTCAATTACCTTTCCAATGACATATCATGGGCCTTCTAATTCAACGTGAGTACGGAATGGTGAAGCCTAGAAGTCACTATCAGATTATGAAATCCGGTTAGGACTGTTTTGGAGTAATGAGCCATGAACTTGACCTACATCATTCTCCTTGGGTGAGCTCACCTTGGGGACCTTTTAGAAGCCTCCTAATCAGCCTAAGGGTCACATGAGACGTGGTAAGCTCAAGAGGGGGACCAAAAACATTAGCTCATTCCACAAATCAAAATCAGCTCACATGTCTTTGTCACTAGTAGTCCTTGTTCTACTTTATGTCCTTTTCCACTTTATATTTTTGTTATGTTGTAAGTTAGTTTATTTTCAGATTTAAGGAGCATGTGACCTAGCTCTCCTTGCTCTCCAAGGTGTCAATCCTAGCCCTTGGATGATTACCTAAACACAAGGTGTAGATGAACCTAGATGTCACTCTCTACCTTTATGCTTTAAGTTGTTGTTGTGGTCAGGTTTGTAAGGCCAATAGGGCCGAGTTATTTGTTGCATTTCAAGGCTCTTTGTAGCCCTTAGATCTTTAGGAAATGTAGGGCTTAGATGATAGCAAGGGTATTATATAAACCCTCACTCATACAATGTATTTTTCAGATTTGGATGAATGAAAAAAACCCTAAGTTTGAGAGTTCTCAACTTATTTGAGTGTTCATTATCTCTTTGCTTAGTGCTTGAGTTAGTGACTTTCTAGTTAATTAGTGGCTTTGTGCTTGATTAACTAAACCCTAATTCTCTTGCTTAGTGCTTAGAATTAGTACTATCTTTTATGTTTTCATTTGTTACACAAAATTTTCAGAAAATTGTCTCACAAAAACATCACATTTGGCCGAGATTTTCAAGGGTATTTCAAATCGATTTTTGTTGTCTCCTTGAGTGAAATCAAACCCCATAGGTTTCACTCCAAAGTGGATGGTTAAACTCTCACCAACATTCACCCTTTGACTTCCTTGTGATTTCCTTTGATGACCAACCTTATCATTCTCCTTGTGCTCCCCTTCTTTGTTTTCATCTTCAAACTTACATGGTTCCCAAGCCTTATCAAGGAGGAAATGACAAGGATCCCTCACAAGCACTTTACTCAAAACCCCATCAGATTTTTTTCTTCACCTCGGCCCCATTGTTTATCCACCATGGCTTGTAAGGACTAGGATGCTCTTGTGAAGGTAAGGCTTTGATAGAGTTTCCTCCATCCATGGTCAAATCATACGGCCTCACCTCCATCTCGGTTTCATTTTGATCTTGCTTCACATCCTCTTCATCCTCATTAGCAAGGACCTCACTCTCTTCATCCTCACAAACAAGGATGTCACTCATCGCCCTTTGAACTTCCTCACACAAATACAAGGTTTTCTTTGTGGGACAATCATTGGCAAGGTGACCATAGTCATGACATTGAGAGCACCACTTAAGGGGGACGGTTGTTTTGTGGTTAAGGTCATTTGTCTCCCCAAGTCTAGGGTTGATGGTGTAGGAGTGGTGGTAGGCTCGACAACTTTGGCTTGCTTTGGTGGCTCATAGGGTGGTTTTTTTGTAGGAGGGTCAAGTAAAATAGCCACCCCTTTACCCAAACTCATTTTGACAGATTTTCCTCTTATCTTAGCCATCTTGGCTTCCAACTCCTTTCTAGCCCTCTCCATAGACTCGAAAATGGTCTCAACACAAGGAGTTTCACATGGGGTACCATAGGGAAAAAATGTGGGACCAAAAGGGAAAGATAGAACCATTGTTACCTTAGGAACAAAGCTGGTTTTGTAGCAAAGGTTGGATCTTTGCTTGCTAGAACTAAACATAGACTAACACAAGGATCGAACTTGTGTTAATTAACCTAGGCTTTGATAACCAATTTGGAATGAAACTAGATGGATTAAGTCTCACTCAAAGGATGAACTAGAATCGATTTGTAGAACATGTATAATTTTCGGCCAAGTGATGTGTTTTTGTGTTGATTTTTCTGATTTTTGTAAAACAAAAGAAAACATAAAGGATAGAACTAATTCTAAGCACTAAGCAAAAGAATTAGATTTTGATTAATTCAAGCACTAAGCCACTAAATTAATCATTCACTAACTCAAGCACTAAGCAAAGAGTATAATGAAGCCACACAAGTTCAAACTCTAGGGTTTGTTTTTTCCATTCAACCAAATCTGAATTTTACAATGAGTTAGCTTGGCTTTTATAAGCCCCAAGCTTTGATCTCCACCCTACATCTATTACATGATCTAAGGGTCACAAATGACCCTAAAAGGCCTAAGAATTTTCGGCCCCTACAACCCTTCAAATCTGAATACAAACTACAACAACTACAACCAAAAGTATAAAGTAAGACAATGACATTTGACTACATCTACTCCCTACAATTGAGACCTTAATCTAATGGATGAAATTATTGGCTTGGAGAGCAAGGATGAGTGGTCCTATTGACCCTTTCAAACTGATCAAAGACTAAAGAAAACAAGACAATAAAGTGAACAAGGACATAAAGCAAACTAAGCGACCACAATCGACAATGATACTTAACAAAAGTTGATCTTCTCTTTTGAATTGTGGAATGAGCTGAATTCCTTGTCTCCTCTTGTGTTAGCCACGACTCATGTGAGCCTTAGGATGATTATGAGGCTCCCAAATGGTCCCCAAGGTGAGCTCACCCAAGGAGAATGATGTAGGTTAAGTTCATGGCTCATTACTCCAAAACCGAGTTCCTTGAGACTGAAGTGACTTGTAGGCTTCACCATTTCTCGCTCACGTTGAATTAGAAGGCCCATGATATGTCATTGGAAAGGTAATTGAGTTGGCTTTCCAATGCAAAAAGAATCATCCAAAACTATGGCATACAACTCAAGATATTGAGCTTTTAGTACAGACATGTCAAACAGCCTATGGACTGAGTTTTCACAATCTGACCCCTGACTTGTAGAAGTCATAACTCTCAGCTCCCTTTGAACCAGATGGCCAACCATATGTCAAATGAAAGCTCTTTGAGCTAGCTTTCATATGAAAGTGGTTTCAACTCAATTGGATGAGCAGATTGGGAGTTACGTTAAGATCTCTACTGACATGTCAAGATGGGCTTCATGGTTCATGGCCTAGATTGTTGCTTTCCATGTGTGGGCTGATTTCCTTCGTTCCTCCTTTTACATTTCACTTGGTTTGATCCTAATTGGAGTGAAACTTATGGGGATAAGAATCACTCAAAGGATGAACAAAACCAAGTGATGATGGTGATGAAAAATCTCGGCCCAAGTATCAATTTTTAGTGAAGAATTTTTCTGAAATTTATATGAACAAGGAAGATAAAAAGGATAGTGACTAATTCTAAGCACTTAGCAAGAGAATTAGGTTTTGATTAGCATAAGCACAAAGCCACTATACTAATCTTTCACTCACTCACACACAAAGTATTGAGAAATGAAGAACACAAGTTGGAAACTCTAGGGTTTTCTTTATCATAAGCAAATCTGAAAATTTGTGAGAGAAGGATGAGGGTTTATATAATACCCTCATTCTAATCTTGGCCACACATTACAATCTAATCTAAGGGCTACAATCAATCCCCAAATACATCAATATACTCGGTCAAATAAGCTCACATGAGCTGAAAATTTTGAACAAATAACAACAAATACTTAAAGTAAAAAGCATAAAGTAATAAAGGTAGATAGCGACATGAATGAAAATGACTTAAAGTAAAACAATGTGGTGGCTTGGGACTTTCATTTGAAGCCGGCTCCTTGAGGACCTCCTTGAGCTAGCTTGTTGAACCATGTGAGCCCATTTATTGGAGGGTGACTCACATGGGTGTGCCTTGATTAACCACATTCAAAAATAGCTTGATCTTTGACTTTTTGTAGCTCTCCAACTTTGACTTCTCCTTGACTTAGCTTGATCACTAGGGTTGGCTCGATTTGACCATAGAATTGACTTTAGTTGACCCTTAGTGATCCCTTGGACCGAGCCCTAGGCTTGGGTTTGAGCCCATGGCCCTAACCCATGGTCTCCCAACTCTTCTCCCTTGACTTCCTTGACCAATTTTGGTCCAATCTCCTCTCCTTGGAAAGGACTTGCCCTCAAGTCCTTGGAGAACCTCTTGCTCGACTTGCTTGACTTCACACTTGATTCCCGACTCAATCCTTGCTCGAATTTGGGCTTCACGTTTTTCTTCCATGGGCGCCACTTGATGATGGTTTGGAGGAATGGTTGGATTCCTTTGCTTGGGCTCGAGGGGTTGATCATGTTTTCCTCCTTGGTCACGGTTTGCTTGACCACACATTCTTCCTCAAGCATCTCTTTGAGTCCTCGGTTCATAGCCACGCCATCCATCCATTCTTGCTCGTGATCGAGCCCATCAATGATCCTCCATCTCAAGGATCCACTTGACCTTCCTAGGCCATCGATTTTTGCCCTCTCATTGTTCACATTGGTTGTTTTCTTGTTGATTGATGCTTCACCTTCATGAGGCTCCTCTCCTAGTGTCCTCCTTGTCATGCTAGTGCTTCCCTCACATTCCGAGTTCACCTTTTCCCCTAGCTCTTCTCCACTCGGCCCAAGGCCCTTCAACTTCTCAAGCTCATGCAATTTCGGCCTTGACTTCATCTCCTTGCTAGGTTTCGATTCAATGAAGGATTCAAACAAGCACGCATTGGATTTACAACCCATCATTGGTGGTAGGGGAGCTAAAACAATGAGCTTTTCACCATACTTGAAGGAGTAGGTGTTGTCTCTTCCATGGTGGGAAGAATTCTTTTCAAACTCCCAAGGTCTACCAAGCAACACATGGCAAGCATCCATGTCCAACACTTCACATACAACTTCATCCTTATAGTCTTGACCAATTGAGAACGAGACTTGGCATTGTTTGTCCACTTTGACCTCGGCTCCTTGATTGAGCCATCTTAGCTTGTATGGATGAGGATGCTTCAAAGTAGGCAAGGCAAGCTTATCAATGAGGGTCTTGGAAGCAACATTAACACAACTTCCCCCATCGATAATCAAGTTACACACTCTCCCCATGATTGTACATTTGGACCGAAATATTTGGTGTCTTTGGTCCATTTTCTCGTTTGATTCTTGGGTGTGCATCACTCGCCAAGTGACCAAGCTCAACCCCGAGTCCGGGGGCACAATTGTTTCGGCCACTTTCACTTCTTCAACTCCCTCTTTTTTTTCTTCCTCACAAACCAACACTTCATCGTCTCCCCAATGCACAACCTCACTTGTGTTCAAGGTCCTCTTGCTAGGGCACTCCTTAGCAAAGTGACCATACCCTTGACATTGGTAACACTTCTTGAGGGATGGTTCTCTTAGGGCCATAGTCGATTCCCTTTCCCTTGTCAACACTTGATGGCTTGATGGTAGGGCTAGGTTCAACAATTTTGATCCCCCCTTGGCTCGACATGGGGTTGGACTTGGGGGTGCTCTTTGCCGCCTCTCCTCTCCCCTTTTCTAGCCTCTCCACACGGGTAGCCATGGTAACCGCCTCATCGAATGACCACAAGTTTTGCATTTTGACTCGATTTGCTATCCTAGGGTTTAGGCCCTCAACAAACCTTGCAATTTTTGTTCGGGTTTCTCATTCATTTCACATTGGAGGGTGAGTTGCTCAAAGTCCCTAAGATAGGTTTCAATGGGGTGTGACTCTTGTTTTAGTTGGGCTAGCTTGAGGAACATGTCTTGAGTGTAGTCTTTGGGAACAAACTTGTCTTTGAGTTTCTTTTTGAGTTTGAGCCATGACTTGATGGGTTCCTTACCCTCTCGGTTTCTTTGATTCTTAAGGTTCTCATACCAAAGGGAGGCATAACCCTTGAATTTCATGATGGCCACTTTGAAACACTTCCTATCGGAGTACTCCTTGAATTCAAAGACTCTCTCAACCGATCTAAGCCAATCTAGGAGATCCTCGGGGTTCAAGCTACCATAAAAATCGGGTATGTCCACCTTAATGTCTCGGTCATGGTCTCTAGGGTGGGCCTCAAGGGATTCTTCCGAGTCCGAAAATTGATCTTCCATGTGAGGAGGAACTTGTCCTCTCCCACGGCCCCCATACCCCATCCCACGGCCCCTTCCTCTTCCCCCTTCACCCCTTCTTGGTTCATTCATGTTTTGTTCCAAGAGTGTGTTAATAGCATTCATCATCAAAGTGCAATTACCGGTGAGTTGAGTCAATTTCTCTTCTAAATCGGAAAGTCTTTTACCCTCTCCTCTATTCTCTTCCATTTTGTGAAAGTTTTGTGAGATCTTGGACCAAAATTGGTCAAGGAAGTCAAGGGAGAAGAGTTGGGAGACCATGGGTTAGGGCCATGGGCTCAAACCCAAGCCTAGGGCTCGGTCTAAGGGATCACTAAGGGTCAACTAAAGTCAATTCTAAGGTCAACTCGAGCCAACCCTAGTGATCAAGCTAAGTCAAGGAGAAGTCAAAGTTGGAGAGCTACAAAAAGTCAAAGATCAAGCTATTTTTGAATGTGGTTAATCAAGGCACACCCATGTGAGTCACCCTCCAATAAATGGGCTCACATGGTTCAACAAGCTAGCTCAAGGAGGTCCTCAAGGAGCCGGCTTCAATGAAAGTCCCAAGCCACCACATTGTTTTACTTTATGTCTTTTTCATTCATGTCGCTATCTACCTTTATTACTTTATGCTTTTTACTTTATGTATTTGTTGTTATTTGTTCAAAATTTTCAGCTCAATTGAGCTAAATGGACCGAGTATTTTGAAGCATTTGGGGGTTGATTGTAGCCCTTAGATCTTGTTGTAATGGAGGGTCAAGATTAGATGAGGGTAATATATAAACCCTCATCCTTGCCTCACATTTTTCAGATTTGGATTAATGATTAAAAACCCTAGTTGTTTTCTTGAGTGTTCTTCATTTCTCATTGCTTTGTGAGTGAGATTTGTGAGAGATTAGTTTAGTGGCTTTGTGCTTAAGCTAATCACAACCTAATTCTCTTGCTAAGTGCTTAGAATTAGTCACTATCCTTTTTATTTTCCTTGTTTATACAAATTTCAGAAAAATCATTTCACAAAAAAACACATTGAGGCCGAGATTTTTAACAACATTGCAAGATCGATTTTGTTCATCCTTTGAGTGATTCTTATCCCCATAAGTTTCACTCCAAATTGGTTATCAAAGCTTAGGTTTGTTCTTGAATTTCATTCTCTTTTTCAATTTTTCGGTTTATCTAAGTTTAGGGTCGAATTGTTTGAAGTTTTTCTCTTACATTTTTCGTTTTCCTCTTTTAATTTCCTTGTTTTATTTTCCACAAAATCTTACAAAAAATGGTTAAAGATCTACACTTGTGTTAGTATTGGTTGGGTTTGTTCTTGTGTTGGCCGAAAATTTAGGGTTTGTTTTCCTCTTCATTTTTTCGTTTTCTTTCTTTGTTTTCCTTGTTCATTTTCCACAAAATTTCCACAAAAGATCTCACAAAACTTTCACAAAATGGAAGAGAATAGAGGAGAGGGTAAAAGACTTTCCGATTTAGAAGAGAAATTGACTCAACTCACCGGTAATTGCACTTTGATGATGAATGCTATTAACACACTCTTGGAACAAAACATGAATGAACCAAGAAGGGGTGAAGGGGGAAGAGGAAGGGGCCGTGGGATGGGATATGGGGGCCGTGGGAGAGGACAAGTTCCTCCTCACATGGAAGATCAATTTTCGGATTCGGAAGAGTCCCTTGAGGCCCACCCTAGAGACCATGACCGAGACATTAAGGTGGACATACCCGATTTTTATGGTAGTTTGAACCCCGAGGATCTCCTAGATTGGCTTAGATCGGTTGAGAGAGTCTTTGAATTCAAGGAGTACTCCGATAGGAAGTGTTTCAAAGTGGCCATCATGAAATTCAAGGGTTATGCCTCCCTTTGGTATGAAAACCTTAAGAATCAAAGAAACCGAGAGGGTAAGGAACCCATCAAGTCGTGGCTCAAACTCAAAAAGAAACTCAAAGACAAGTTTGTTCCCAAAGACTACACTCAAGACATGTTCCTCAAACTAGCCCAACTAAAACAAGAGTCACACCCCATTGAAACCTATCTTAGGGACTTTGAGCAACTCACCCTCCAATGTGAAATGAATGAGAAACCCAACAAAAAATTGCAAGGTTTGTTGAGGGCCTAAACCCTAGGATAGCAAATCGAGTTAAAATGCAAAACTTGTGGTCATTCGATGAGGCGGTTACCATGGCTACACGTGTGGAGAGGCTAGAAAAGGGAGAGGAGAGCGGCTAAGAGCACCCCAAGTCCAACCCCATGTCGAGCCAAGGGGGGATCAAAATTGTTGAACCTAGCCCTACCATCAAGCCATCAAGTGTTGACAAGGGAAAGGGAATCGACTATGGCCCTAAGAGAACCATCCCCCTCAAGAAGTGTTACCAATGTCAAGGGTATGGTCACTTTGCTAAGGAGTGCCCTAGCAAGAGGACCTTGAACACAAGTGAGGTTGTGCATTGGGGAGACGATGAAGTGTTGGTTTGTGAGGAAGAAAAAAAAGAGGGAGTTGAAGAAGTGAAAGTGGCCGAAACAATTGTGCCCCCGGACTCGGGGTTGAGCTTGGTCACTTGGCGAGTGATGCACACCCAAGAATCAAACGAGAAAATGGACCAAAGACACCAAATATTTCGGTCCAAATGTACAATCATGGGGAGAGTGTGTAACTTGATTATCGATGGGGGAAGTTGTGTTAATGTTGCTTCCAAGACCCTCATTGATAAGCTTGCCTTGCCTACTTTGAAGCATCCTCACCCATACAAGCTAAGGTGGCTCAATCAAGGAGCCGAGGTCAAAGTGGACAAACAATGCCAAGTCTCGTTCTCAATTGGTCAAGACTATAAGGATGAAGTTGTATGTGAAGTGTTGGACATGGATGCTTGCCATGTGTTGCTTGGTAGACCTTGGGAGTTTGAAAAGAATTCTTCCCACCATGGAAGAGACAACACCTACTCGTTCAAGTATGGTGAAAAGCTCATTGTCTTAGCTCCCCTACCACCAATGATGGGTTGTAAATCCAATGCGTGCTTGTTTGAATCCTTCCTTGAGCCGAAACCTAGCAAGGAGATGAAGTCAAGGCCGAGCTTGAGTGAGCTTGAGAAGTTGGAAGGCCTTGAGCCGAGTAAGGAAGAGCAAAAGGAGAAGGTGAACTCGGAATGTGAGGGAAGCACTAGCATGACAAGGAGGACTCTAGGAGAGGAGCCTCATGAAGGTGAAGCATCAACCAACAAGGAAACAACCGACTACATTGAGAATGTGGTCAATGAAAGAACAAAAATCGATGGCCTAGAGAGGTCAAGTGGATCCTTGAGATGGAGGATCATTGATGGGCTCGACCACGAGCAAGAGTGGATGGATGGCGTGGCTAAGAACCGTGGACTCAAAGAGATGCTTGAGGAAGAATGTGTGGTCAAGCAAACCGTGACCAAGGAGGAGAACATGATCCATCCCTCGAGCCCAAGCAAAGGAATCCAACCATTCCTCCAAACCATCATCAAGTGGCGCCCATGGAAGAAAAACGTGAAGCCCAAATTCGAGCAAGGATTGAGCCTGAATCAAGTGTGAAGTCAAGCAAGTCGAGCAAGAGGTTCTCCAAGGACTTGAGGGCAAGTCCTTTCCAAGGAGAGGAGATTGGACCAAAATTGGTCAAGGAAGTCAAGGGAGAAGAGTTGGGAGACCATGGGTTAGGGCCATGGGCTCAAACCCAAGCCTAGGGCTCGGTCTAAGGGATCACTAAGGGTCAACTAAAGTCAATTCTAAGGTCAACTCGAGCCAACCCTAGTGATCAAGCTAAGTCAAGGAGAAGTCAAAGTTGGAGAGCTACAAAAGTCAAAGATCAAGCTATTTTTGAATGTGGTTAATCAAGGCACACCCATGTGAGTCACCCTCCAATAAATGGGCTCACATGGTTCAACAAGCTAGCTCAAGGAGGTCCTCAAGGAGCCGGCTTCAATGAAAGTCCCAAGCCACCACATTGTTTTACTTTATGTCTTTTTCATTCATGTCGCTATCTACCTTTATTACTTTATGCTTTTTACTTTATGTATTTGTTGTTATTTGTTCAAAATTTTCAGCTCAATTGAGCTAAATGGACCGAGTATTTTGAAGCATTTGGGGGTTGATTGTAGCCCTTAGATCTTGTTGTAATGGAGGGTCAAGATTAGATGAGGGTAATATATAAACCCTCATCCTTGCCTCACATTTTTCAGATTTGGATTAATGATTAAAAACCCTAGTTGTTTTCTTGAGTGTTCTTCATTTCTCATTGCTTTGTGAGTGAGATTTGTGAGAGATTAGTTTAGTGGCTTTGTGCTTAAGCTAATCACAACCTAATTCTCTTGCTAAGTGCTTAGAATTAGTCACTATCCTTTTTATTTTCCTTGTTTATACAAATTTCAGAAAAATCATTTCACAAAAAAACACATTGAGGCCGAGATTTTTAACAACATTGCAAGATCGATTTTGTTCATCCTTTGAGTGATTCTTATCCCCATAAGTTTCACTCCAGATCTTTTGTGGAAATTTTGTGGAAAATGAACAAGGAAAACAAAGAAAGAAAACGAAAAATTGAAGAGGAAAACAAACCCTAAAATTTCGGCTAACACAAGAACAAACCCAACCAATACTAACACAAGTGTAGATCTTTAACCATTTTTTGTAAGATTTTGTGTGGAAAATAAAACAAGGAAATGAAAGAAAGGAAAAAAAACGAAAATCAAAGAGGAAAAAAACTCAAACAAAATCGACCCTAACTTAGATGAACCGAAAAAATAAAAAATGAAAATGAAAATCAAGAACAAACCTAGGCTTTGATTACCAATTTGGAGTGAAACTTATGGGGATAAGAATCACTCAAAGGATGAACAAAACCAAGTGATGATGGTGATGAAAAATCTCGGCCCAAGTATCAATTTTTAGTGAAGAATTTTTCTGAAATTTATATGAACAAGGAAGATAAAAAGGATAGTGACTAATTCTAAGCACTTAGCAAGAGAATTAGGTTTTGATTAGCATAAGCACAAAGCCACTATACTAATCTTTCACTCACTCACACACAAAGTAATGAGAAATGAAGAACACAAGTTGGAAACTCTAGGGTTTTCTTTATCATAAGCAAATCTGAAAATTTGTGAGAGAAGGATGAGGGTTTATATAATACCCTCATTCTAATCTTGGCCACACATTACAATCTAATCTAAGGGCTACAATCAATCCCCAAATACATCAATATACTCGGTCAAATAAGCTCACATGAGCTGAAAATTTTGAACAAATAACAACAAATACTTAAAGTAAAAAGCATAAAGTAATAAAGGTAGATAGCGACATGAATGAAAATGACTTAAAGTAAAACAATGTGGTGGCTTGGGACTTTCATTTGAAGCCGGCTCCTTGAGGACCTCCTTGAGCTAGCTTGTTGAACCATGTGAGCCCATTTATTGGAGGGTGACTCACATGGGTGTGCCTTGATTAACCACATTCAAAAATAGCTTGATCTTTGACTTTTTGTAGCTCTCCAACTTTGACTTCTCCTTGACTTAGCTTGATCACTAGGGTTGGCTCGATTTGACCATAGAATTGACTTTAGTTGACCCTTAGTGATCCCTTGGACCGAGCCCTAGGCTTGGGTTTGAGCCCATGGCCCTAACCCATGGTCTCCCAACTCTTCTCCCTTGACTTCCTTGACCAATTTTGGTCCACTAATGATCACAAATTAGGCCATGGCTCGAGCCATAGGACCCAAGTAAGCCCAAGCCTCAAAATGAGCAAAAATGAGCTTATCCATTTTGGTGCAATCTCCTCTTCTTCAAAAAAGTTTGTCCTCAAACTTTGGGGTTCTTAACATTTGCTTGAGCTCCTCTTCTTGATTCCTACCTAGTGTGTTAGGAATGTTCTTGACTAAGCTCCCCTTTTGAATTTCCATTTCAAGAATCCTCTTGACCTCTTGCTTGTGCCAAGCTTCCCATTCCACATGAGCTTCTTCTTCTTGGCCTTAGGTGAACATCTCATAAGATCAAGCTCAACCTTTCCCTTGAGATTATTCCCCATGCTCTCCTCTTGAATCTTAGGATCATCATTAGTAATGTGGATGGTTAAACTCTCACCAACATTCACCCTTTGACTTCCTTGTGATTTCCTTTGATGACCAACCTTATCATTCTCCTTGTGCTCCCCTTCTTTGTTTTCATCTTCAAACTTACATGGTTCCCAAGCCTTATCAAGGAGGAAATGACAAGGATCCCTCACAAGCACTTTACTCAAAACCTCATCAGCATTTTTCTTCACCTCGGCCCCATTGTTTATCCACCATGGCTTGTAAGGACTAGGATGCTCTTGTGAAGGTAAGGCTTTGATAGAGTTTCCTCCATCCATGGTCAAATCATACGGCCTCACCTCCATCTCGGTTTCATTTTGATCTTGCTTCACATCCTCTTCATCCTCATTAGCAAGGACCTCACTCTCTTCATCCTCACAAACAAGGATGTCACTCATCCCCCTTTGAACTTCCTCACACAAATTCAAGGTTTTCTTTGTGGGACAATCATTGGCAAGGTGACCATAGTCATGACATTGAGAGCACCTCTTAAGGGGGACGGTTGTTTTGTGGTTAAGGTCATTTGTCTCCCCACAGTCTAGGGTTGATGGTGGAGGAGTGGTGGTAGGCTCGACAACTTTGGCTTGCTTTGGTGGCTCATAGGGTGGTTTGATTGTAGGTGGGCCAAGTAAAATAGCCACCCCTTTACCCAAACTCATTTTGACAGATTTTCCTCTTATCTTAGCCATCTTGGCTTCCAACTCCTTTCTAGCCCTCTCCATAGACTCGAAAATGGTCTCAACACAAGGAGTTTCACATGTGGTACCATAGGAAAAAATTGTGGAACCAAAAGGAAAAGATAGAACCATTGTTACCTTAGGAACAAAACTGGTTTTGTAGCAAAGGTTGGATCTTTGCTTGCTAGAACCGAACATAGACTAACACAAGGATGGAACTTGTGTTAATTAACCTAGGCTTTGATAACCAATTTGGAATGAAACTAGATGGATTAAGTCTCACTCAAAGGATGAACTAGAATCGATTTGTAGAACATGTATAATTTTCGGCCAAGTGATGTGTTTTTGTGTTGATTTTTCTGATTTTTGTAAAACAAAAGAAAACATAAAGGATAGAACTAATTCTAAGCACTAAGCAAAAGAATTAGGTTTTGATTAATTCAAGCACTAAGCCACTAAATTAATCATTCACTAACTCAAGCACTAAGCAAAGAGTATAATGAAGCCACACAAGTTCAAACTCTAGGGTTTGTTTTTTCCATTCAACCAAATCTGAATTTTACAATGAGTTAGCTTGACTTTTATAAGCCCCAAGCTTTGATCTCCACCCTACATCTATTACATGATCTAAGGGTCACAAATGACCCTAAAAGCCCTAAGAATTTTCGGCCCCTACAACCCTTCAAATCTGAATACAAACTACAACAACTACAACCAAAAGTATAAAGTAAGACAACGACATTCGACTACATCTACTCCCTACAATTGAGACCTTAATCTAATGGATGAAATTATTGGCTTGGAGAGCAAGGATGAGTGGTCCTATTGACCCTTTCAAACTGATCAAAGACTAAAGAAAACAAGACAATAAAGTGAACAAGGACATAAAGCTAACTGGGGCCACAATCGACAATGATACAACAAAAGTTGATCTTCTCTTTTGAATTGTGGAATGAGCTGAATTCCTTGTCTCCTCTTGTGTTAGCCACGACTCATGTGAGCCTTAGGATGATTATGAGGCTCCCAAATGGTCCCCAAGGTGAGCTCACCCAAGGAGAATGATGTAGGTTAAGTTCATGGCTCATTACTCCAAAACCGAGTTCCTTGAGACTGAAGTGACTTGTAGGCTTCACCATTTCTCGCTCACGTTGAATTAGAAGGCCCATGATATGTCATTGGAAAGGTAATTGAGTTGGCTTTCCAATGCAAAAAGAATCATCCAAAAATATGGCATACAACTCAAGATATTGAGCTTTAAGTACAGACATGTCAAACAGCCTATGGACTGAGTTTTCACAATCTGACCCCTGACTTGTAGAAGTCATAACTCTCAGCTCCCTTTGAACCAGATGGCCAACCATATGTCAAATGAAAGCTCTTTGAGCTAGCTTTCATATGAAAGTGGTTTCATCTCAATTGGATGAGCAGATTGGGAGTTACGTTAAGATCTCTACCGACATGTCAAGATGGGCTTCATGGTTCATGGCCTAGATTGTTGCTTTCCATGTGTGGGCTGATTTCCTTCGTTCCTCCTTTTACATTTCACTTGGTTTGATCCTAATGATCACAAATTAGGCCATGGCTCGAGCCATAGGACCCAAGTAAGCCCAAGCCTCAAAATGAGCAAAAATGAGCTTATCCATTTTGGTGCAATCTCCTCTTCTTCAAAAAGTATGTCCTCTAACTTTGGGGTTCTTAACATTAGCTTGAGCTCCTCTTCTTGATTCCTACCTAGTGTGTTAGGAATGTTCTTGACTAAGCTCCCTTTTGAATTTCCATTTCAAGAATCCTCTTGACCTCTTGCTTGTGCCAAGCTTCCCATTCCACATGAGCTTCTTCTTCTTGGCCTTAGGTGAACATCTCATAAGATCAAGCTCAACCTTTCCCTTGAGATTATTCCCCATGCTCTCCTCTTGAATCTTAGGATCATCATTAGTAATGTGGATGGTTAAACTCTCACCAACATTCACCCTTTGACTTCCTTGTGATTTCCTTTGATGACCAACCTTATCATTCTCCTTGTGCTCCCCTTCTTTGTTTTCATCTTCAAACTTACATGGTTCCCAAGCCTTATCAAGGAGGAAATGACAAGGATCCCTCACAAGCACTTTACTCAAAACCTCATCAGATTTTTTCTTCACCTCGGCCCCATTGTTTATCCACCATGGCTTGTAAGGACTAGGATGCTCTTGTGAAGGTAAGGCTTTGATAGAGTTTCCTCCATCCATGGTCAAATCATACGGCCTCACCTCCATCTCGGTTTCATTTTGATCTTGCTTCACATCCTCTTCATCCTCATTAGCAAGGACCTCACTCTCTTCATCCTCACAAACAAGGATGTCACTCATGCCCCTTTGAACTTCCTCACACAAATTCAAGGTTTTCTTTGTGGGACAATCATTGGCAAGGTGACCATAGTCATGACATTGAGAGCACCTCTTAAGGGGGACGGTTGTTTTGTGGTTAAGGTCATTTGTCTCCCCCAAGTCTAGGGTTGATGGTGTAGGAGTGGTGGTAGGCTCGACAACTTTGGCTTGCTTTGGTGGCTCATAGGGTGGTTTTTTTGTAGGAGGGTCAAGTAAAATAGCCACCCCTTTACCCAAACTCATTTTGACAGATTTTCCTCTTATCTTAGCCATCTTGGCTTCCAACTCCTTTCTAGCCCTCTCCATAGACTCGAAAATGGTCTCAACACAAGGAGTTTCACATGTGGTACCATAGGAAAAAATTGTGGAACCAAAAGGAAAAGATAGAACCATTGTTACCTTAGGAACAAATCGGTTTTTGTAGCAAAGGTTGGATCTTTGCTTGCTAGAACCGAAACATAGACTAACACAAGGATGGAACTTGTGTTAATTAACCTAGGCTTTGATAACCAATTTGGAATGAAACTAGATGGATTAAGTCTCACTCAAAGGATGAACTAGAATCGATTTGTAGAACATGTATAATTTTCGGCCAAGTGATGTGTTTTTGTGTTGATTTTTCTGATTTTTGTAAAACAAAAGAAAACATAAAGGATAGAACTAATTCTAAGCACTAAGCAAAAGAATTAGGTTTTGATTAATTCAAGCACTAAGTCACTAAATTAATCATTCACTAACTCAAGCACTAAGCAAAGAGTATAATGAAGCCACACAAGTTCAAACTCTAGGGTTTGTTTTTTCCATTCAACCAAATCTGAATTTTACAATGAGTTAGCTTGACTTTTATAAGCCCCAAGCTTTGATCTCCACCCTACATCTATTACATGATCTAAGGGTCACAAATGACCCTAAAAGCCCTAAGAATTTTCGGCCCCTACAACCCTTCAAATCTGAATACAAACTACAACAACTACAACCAAAAGTATAAAGTAAGACAATGACATTTGACTACATCTACTCCCTACAATTGAGACCTTAATCTAATGGATGAAATTATTGGCTTGGAGAGCAAGGATGAGTGGTCCTATTGACCCTTTCAAACTGATCAAAGACTAAAGAAAACAAGACAATAAAGTGAACAAGGACATAAAGAAACTAAGCGACCACAATCGATTAACGATAGCGAACAAAAGTTGATCTTCTCTTTTGAATTGTGGAATGAGCTGAATTCCTTGTCTCCTCTTGTGTTAGCCACGACTCATGTGAGCCTTAGGATGATTATGAGGCTCCCAAATGGTCCCCAAGGTGAGCTCACCCAAGGAGAATGATGTAGGTTAAGTTCATGGCTCATTACTCCAAAACCGAGTTCCTTGAGACTGAAGTGACTTGTAGGCTTCACCATTTCTCGCTCACGTTGAATTAGAAGGCCCATGATATGTCATTGGAAAGGTAATTGAGTTGGCTTTCCAATGCAAAAAGAATCATCCAAAAATATGGCATACAACTCAAGATATTGAGCTTTTAGTACAGACATGTCAAACAGCCTATGGACTGAGTTTTCACAATCTGACCCCTGACTTGTAGAAGTCATAACTCTCAGCTCCCTTTGAACCAGATGGCCAACCATATGTCAAATGAAAGCTCTTTGAGCTAGCTTTCATATGAAAGTGGTTTCATCTCAATTGGATGAGCAGATTGGGAGTTACGTTAAGATCTCTACCGACATGTCAAGATGGGCTTCATGGTTCATGGCCTAGATTGTTGCTTTCCATGTGTGGGCTGATTTCCTTCGTTCCTCCTTTTACATTTCACTTGGTTTGATCCTAATGATCACAAATTAGGCCATGGCTCGAGCCATAGGACCCAAGTAAGCCCAAGCCTCAAAATGAGCAAAAATGAGCTTATCCATTTTGGTGCAATCTCCTCTTCTTCAAAAAAGTTTGTCCTCAAACTTTGGGGTTCTTAACATTTGCTTGAGCTCCTCTTCTTGATTCCTACCTAGTGTGTTAGGAATGTTCTTGACTAAGCTCCCCTTTTGAATTTCCATTTCAAGAATCCTCTTGACCTCTTGCTTGTGCCAAGCTTCCCATTCCACATGAGCTTCTTCTTCTTGGCCTTAGGTGAACATCTCATAAGATCAAGCTCAACCTTTCCCTTGAGATTATTCCCCATGCTCTCCTCTTGAATCTTAGGATCATCATTAGTAATGTGGATGGTTAAACTCTCACCAACATTCACCCTTTGACTTCCTTGTGATTTCCTTTGATGACCAACCTTATCATTCTCCTTGTGCTCCCCTTCTTTGTTTTCATCTTCAAACTTACATGGTTCCCAAGCCTTATCAAGGAGGAAATGACAAGGATCCCTCACAAGCACTTTACTCAAAACCTCATCAGATTTTTTCTTCACCTCGGCCCCATTGTTTATCCACCATGGCTTGTAAGGACTAGGATGCTCTTGTGAAGGTAAGGCTTTGATAGAGTTTCCTCCATCCATGGTCAAATCATACGGCCTCACCTCCATCTCGGTTTCATTTTGATCTTGCTTCACATCCTCTTCATCCTCATTAGCAAGGACCTCACTCTCTTCATCCTCACAAACAAGGATGTCACTCATCCCCTTTGAACTTCCTCACACAAATTCAAGGTTTTCTTTGTGGGACAATCATTGGCAAGGTGACCATAGTCATGACATTGAGAGCACCTCTTAAGGGGGACGGTTGTTTTGTGGTTAAGGTCATTTGTCTCCCCCAAGTCTAGGGTTGATGGTGTAGGAGTGGTGGTAGGCTCGACAACTTTGGCTTGCTTTGGTGGCTCATAGGGTGGGGTTTTTGTAGGAGGGTCAAGTAAAATAGCCACCCCTTTACCCAAACTCATTTTGACAGATTTTCCTCTTATCTTAGCCATCTTGGCTTCCAACTCCTTTCTAGCCCTCTCCATAGACTCGAAAATGGTCTCAACACAAGGAGTTTCACATGTGGTACCATAGGAAAAAATTGTGGAACCAAAAGGAAAAGATAGAACCATTGTTACCTTAGGTACAAATCGGTTTTGTAGCAAAGGTTGGATCTTTGCTTGCTAGAACCGAAACATAGACTAACACAAGGATGGAACTTGTGTTAATTAACCTAGGCTTTGATAACCAATTTGGAATGAAACTAGATGGATTAAGTCTCACTCAAAGGATGAACTAGAATCGATTTGTAGAACATGTATAATTTTCGGCCAAGTGATGTGTTTTTGTGTTGATTTTTCTGATTTTTGTAAAACAAAAGAAAACATAAAGGATAGAACTAATTCTAAGCACTAAGCAAAAGAATTAGGTTTTGATTAATTCAAGCACTAAGCCACTAAATTAATCATTCACTAACTCAAGCACTAAGCAAAGAGTATAATGAAGCCACACAAGTTCAAACTCTAGGGTTTGTTTTTTCCATTCAACCAAATCTGAATTTTACAATGAGTTAGCTTGACTTTTATAAGCCCCAAGCTTTGATCTCCACCCTACATCTATTACATGATCTAAGGGTCACAAATGACCCTAAAAGCCCTAAGAATTTTCGGCCCCTACAACCCTTCAAATCTGAATACAAACTACAACAACTACAACCAAAAGTATAAAGTAAGACAACGACATTCGACTACATCTACTCCCTACAATTGAGACCTTAATCTAATGGATGAAATTATTGGCTTGGAGAGCAAGGATGAGTGGTCCTATTGACCCTTTCAAACTGATCAAAGACTAAAGAAAACAAGACAATAAAGTGAACAAGGACATAAAGAAACTAAGCGACCACAATCGACAATGACATACGAACAAAAGTTGATCTTCTCTTTTGAATTGTGGAATGAGCTGAATTCCTTGTCTCCTCTTGTGTTAGCCACGACTCATGTGAGCCTTAGGATGATTATGAGGCTCCCAAATGGTCCCCAAGGTGAGCTCACCCAAGGAGAATGATGTAGGTTAAGTTCATGGCTCATTACTCCAAAACCGAGTTCCTTGAGACTGAAGTGACTTGTAGGCTTCACCATTTCTCGCTCACGTTGAATTAGAAGGCCCATGATATGTCATTGGAAAGGTAATTGAGTTGGCTTTCCAATGCAAAAAGAATCATCCAAAAATATGGCATACAACTCAAGATATTGAGCTTTTAGTACAGACATGTCAAACAGCCTATGGACTGAGTTTTCACAATCTGACCCCTGACTTGTAGAAGTCATAACTCTCAGCTCCCTTTGAACCAGATGGCCAACCATATGTCAAATGAAAGCTCTTTGAGCTAGCTTTCATATGAAAGTGGTTTCATCTCAATTGGATGAGCAGATTGGGAGTTACGTTAAGATCTCTACCGACATGTCAAGATGGGCTTCATGGTTCATGGCCTAGATTGTTGCTTTCCATGTGTGGGCTGATTTCCTTCGTTCCTCCTTTTACATTTCACTTGGTTTGATCCTAATGATCACAAATTAGGCCATGGCTCGAGCCATAGGACCCAAGTAAGCCCAAGCCTCAAAATGAGCAAAAATGAGCTTATCCATTTTGGTGCAATCTCCTCTTCTTCAAAAAAGTTTGTCCTCAAACTTTGGGGTTCTTAACATTTGCTTGAGCTCCTCTTCTTGATTCCTACCTAGTGTGTTAGGAATGTTCTTGACTAAGTTCCCTCTTTGAATTTCCATTTCAAGAATCCTCTTGACCTCTTGCTTGTGCCAAGCTTCCCATTCCACATGAGCTTCTTCTTCTTGGCCTTAGGTGAACATCTCATAAGATCAAGCTCAACCTTTCCCTTGAGATTATTCCCCATGCTCTCCTCTTGAATCTTAGGATCATCATTAGTAATGTGGATGGTTAAACTCTCACCAACATTCACCCTTTGACTTCCTTGTGATTTCCTTTGATGACCAACCTTATCATTCTCCTTGTGCTCCCCTTCTTTGTTTTCATCTTCAAACTTACATGGTTCCCAAGCCTTATCAAGGAGGAAATGACAAGGATCCCTCACAAGCACTTTACTCAAAACCTCATCAGATTTTTTCTTCACCTCGGCCCCATTGTTTATCCACCATGGCTTGTAAGGACTAGGATGCTCTTGTGAAGGTAAGGCTTTGATAGAGTTTCCTCCATCCATGGTCAAATCATACGGCCTCACCTCCATCTCGGTTTCATTTTGATCTTGCTTCACATCCTCTTCATCCTCATTAGCAAGGACCTCACTCTCTTCATCCTCACAAACAAGGATGTCACTCATCCCCCTTTGAACTTCCTCACACAAATTCAAGGTTTTCTTTGTGGGACAATCATTGGCAAGGTGACCATAGTCATGACATTGAGAGCACCTCTTAAGGGGGACGGTTGTTTTGTGGTTAAGGTCATTTGTCTCCCCCAAGTCTAGGGTTGATGGTGTAGGAGTGGTGGTAGGCTCGACAACTTTGGCTTGCTTTGGTGGCTCATAGGGTGGTTTTTTTTGTAGGAGGGTCAAGTAAAATAGCCACCCCTTTACCCAAACTCATTTTGACAGATTTTCCTCTTATCTTAGCCATCTTGGCTTCCAACTCCTTTCTAGCCCTCTCCATAGACTCGAAAATGGTCTCAACACAAGGAGTTTCACATGTGGTACCATAGGAAAAAATTGTGGAACCAAAAGGAAAAGATAGAACCATTGTTATCTTAGGAACAAAATCGGTTTTGTAGCAAAGGTTGGATCTTTGCTTGCTAGAACTCGAACATAGTCTAACACAAGGATGGAACTTGTGTTAATTAACCTAGGCTTTGATAACCAATTTGGAATGAAACTAGATGGATTAAGTCTCACTCAAAGGATGAACTAGAATCGATTTGTAGAACATGTATAATTTTCGCCAAGTGATGTGTTTTTGTGTTGATTTTTCTGATTTTTGTAAAACAAAAGAAAACATAAAGGATAGAACTAATTCTAAGCACTAAGCAAAGAATTAGGTTTTGATTAATTCAAGCACTAAGCCACTAAATTAATCATTCACTAACTCAAGCACTAAGCAAAGAGTATAATGAAGCCACACAAGTTCAAACTCTAGGGTTTGTTTTCCATTCAACCAAATCTGAATTTTACAATGAGTTAGCTTGACTTTTATAAGCCCCAAGCTTTGATCTCCACCCTACATCTATTACATGATCTAAGGGTCACAAATGACCCTAAAAGCCCTAAGAATTTTCGGCCCCTACAACCCTTCAAATCTGAATACAAACTACAACAACTACAACCAAAAGTATAAAGTAAGACAACGACAATTGACTACATCTACTCCCTACAATTGAGACCTTAATCTAATGGATGAAATTATTGGCTTGGAGAGCAAGGATGAGTGGTCCTATTGACCCTTTCAAACTGATCAAAGACTAAAGAAAACAAGACAATAAAGTGAACAAGGACATAAAGAAACCAAGCGACCACAATTGACAACCCATACGAACAAAAGTTGATCTTCTCTTTGAATTGTGGAATGAGCTGAATTCCTTGTCTCCTCTTGTGTTAGCCACGACTCATGTGAGCCTTAGGATGATTATGAGGCTCCCAAATGGTCCCCAAGGTGAGCTCACCCAAGGAGAATGATGTAGGTTAAGTTCATGGCTCATTACTCCAAAACCGAGTTCCTTGAGACTGAAGTGACTTGTAGGCTTCACCATTTCTCGCTCACGTTGAATTAGAAGGCCCATGATATGTCATTGGAAAGGTAATTGAGTTGGCTTTCCAATGCAAAAAGAATCATCCAAAAATATGGCATACAACTCAAGATATTGAGCTTTTAGTACAGACATGTCAAACAGCCTATGGACTGAGTTTTCACAATCTGACCCCTGACTTGTAGAAGTCATAACTCTCAGCTCCCTTTGAACCAGATGGCCAACCATATGTCAAATGAAAGCTCTTTGAGCTAGCTTTCATATGAAAGTGGTTTCATCTCAATTGGATGAGCAGATTGGGAGTTACGTTAAGATCTCTACCGACATGTCAAGATGGGCTTCATGGTTCATGGCCTAGATTGTTGCTTTCCATGTGTGGGCTGATTTCCTTCGTTCCTCCTTTTACATTTCACTTGGTTTGATCCTAATGATCACAAATTAGGCCATGGCTCGAGCCATAGGACCCAAGTAAGCCCAAGCCTCAAAATGAGCAAAAATGAGCTTATCCATTTTGGTGCAATCTCCTCTTCTTCAAAAAGTTTGTCCTCAAACTTTGGGGTTCTTAACATTTGCTTGAGCTCCTCTTCTTGATTCCTACCTAGTGTGTTAGGAATGTTCTTGACTAAGCTCCCTTTTGAATTTCCATTTCAAGAATCCTCTTGACCTCTTGCTTGTGCCAAGCTTCCCATTCCACATGAGCTTCTTCTTCTTGGCCTTAGGTGAACATCTCATAAGATCAAGCTCAACCTTTCCCTTGAGATTATTCCCCATGCTCTCCTCTTGAATCTTAGGATCATCATTAGTAATGTGGATGGTTAAACTCTCACCAACATTCACCCTTTGACTTCCTTGTGATTTCCTTTGATGACCAACCTTATCATTCTCCTTGTGCTCCCCTTCTTTGTTTTCATCTTCAAACTTACATGGTTCCCAAGCCTTATCAAGGAGGAAATGACAAGGATCCCTCACAAGCACTTTACTCAAAACCTCATCAGATTTTTTCTTCACCTCGGCCCCATTGTTTATCCACCATGGCTTGTAAGGACTAGGATGCTCTTGTGAAGGTAAGGCTTTGATAGAGTTTCCTCCATCCATGGTCAAATCATACGGCCTCACCTCCATCTCGGTTTCATTTTGATCTTGCTTCACATCCTCTTCATCCTCATTAGCAAGGATGGACCAAAATTGGTCAAGGAAGTCAAGGGAGAAGAGTTGGGAGACCATGGGTTAGGGCCATGGGCTCAAACCCAAGCCTAGGGCTCGGTCTAAGGGATCACTAAGGGTCAACTAAAGTCAATTCTATGGTCAACTCGAGCCAACCCTAGTGATCAAGCTAAGTCAAGGAGAAGTCAAAGTTGGAGAGCTACAAAAGGTCAAAGATCAAGCTATTTTTGAATGTGGTTAATCAAGGCACACCCATGTGAGTCACCCTCCAATAAATGGGCTCACATGGTTCAACAAGCTAGCTCAAGGAGGTCCTCAAGGAGCCGGCTTCAATGAAAGTCCCAAGCCACCACATTGTTTTACTTTATGTCTTTTTCATTCAAGTCGCTATCTACCTTTATTACTTTATGCTTTTTACTTTATGTATTTGTTGTTATTTGTTCAAAATTTTCAGCTCATGTGAGCTTATTTGACCGAGTATTTTGATGTATTTGGGGATTGATTGTAGCCCTTAGATCCTGTTGTAATGGAGGGTCAAGATTAGATGAGGGTAATATATAAACCCTCATCCTTGCCTCACATTTTTTAGATTTGGATTAATGATTAAAAACCCTAGTTGTTTTCTTGAGTGTTCATCATTTCTCATTGCTTTGTGAGTGAGATTTGTGAGAGATTAGTTTAGTGGCTTTGTGCTTAAGCTAATCACAACCTAATTCTCTTGCTAAGTGCTTAGAATTAGTCACTATCCTTTTTATTTTCCTTGTTCATACAAATTTCAGAAAAATTTATCACAAAAAGAGTGTCTTGGCCGAGATTTTCAAGAGAGTTTCAAGATCGATTTGTGTTCATCCTTTGAGTGATTCTTATCCTCATAAGTTTCACTCCAAATTGGGTATCAAAGCCTAGGTTTGTTCTTGATTTTCATTTTCATCTTTTATTTTTTCGGTTCATCTAAGTTAGGGTCGATTTTGTTTGAGTTTTTTCCTCTTTGATTTTCGTTTTCTCCTTTCCTTCATTTCCTTGTTTTATTTTCCACAAAATCTTACAAAAAATGGTTAAAGATCTACACTTGTGTTAGTATTGGTTGGGTTGTTCTTGTGTTAACCGAAATTTTAGGGTTTGTTTTTCCTCTTCAATTTTTCGTTTTCTTTCTTTGTTTTCCTTGTTCATTTTCCACAAAATTTCCACAAAAGATCTCACAAAACTTTCACAAAATGGATGGGGATAGAGGGGAAGGTAAAAGACTTTCCGATTTAGAAGAGAAATTGACTCAACTCACCGGTAATTGCACTTTGATGATGAATGCTATTAACACACTCTTGGAACAAAACATGAATGAACCAAGAAGGGGTGAAGGGGGAAGAGGAAGGGGCCGTGGAATGGGGTATGGGGGCCGTGGGAGAGGACAAGTTCCTCCTCACATGGAAGATCAATTTTCGGATTCGGAAGAGTCCCTTGAGGCCCACCCTAGAGACCATGACCGAGACATTAAGGTGGACATACCCGATTTTTATGGTAGCTTGAACCCCGAGGATCTCCTAGATTGGCTTAGATCGGTTGAGAGAGTCTTTGAATTCAAGGAGTACTCCGATAGGAAGTGTTTCAAAGTGGCCATCATGAAATTCAAGGGTTATGCCTCCCTTTGGTATGAGAACCTTAAGAATCAAAGAAACCGAGAGGGTAAGGAACCCATCAAGTCATGGCACAAACACATAAGGAAACTCAAAGACAAGTTTGTTCCCAAAGACTACACTCAAGACATGTTCCTCAAACTAGCCCAACTAAAACAAGAGTCACACCCCATTGAAACCTATCTTAGGGACTTTGAGCAACTCACCCTCCAATGTGAAATGAATGAGAAACCCGAACAAAAAATTGCAAGGTTTGTTGAGGGCCTAAACCCTAGGATAGCAAATCGAGTCAAAATGCAAAACTTGTGGTCATTCGATGAGGCGGTTACCATGGCTACACGTGTGGAGAGGCTAGAAAAGGGGAGAAGAGAGCCGGCTAAGAACACCCCCAAGTCCAACCCCATGTCGAGCCAAGGGGGGATCAAAATTGTTGAACCTAGCCCTACCATTAAGCCATCAAGTGTTGACAAGGGAAAGGGAATCGACTATGGCCCTAAGAGAACCATCCCCCTCAAGAAGTGTTACCAATGTCAAGGGTATGGTCACTTTGCTAAGGAGTGCCCTAGCAAGAGGACCTTGAACACAAGTGAGGTTGTGCATTGGGGAGACGATGAAGTGTTGGTTTGTGAGGAAGAAAGAAAAGAGGAAGTTGAGGAAGTGAAAGTGGCCGAGACCATTGTTCCCCCGGACTCGGGATTGAGCTTGGTCACTTGGCGAGTGATGCACACCCAAGAATCAAACGAGAATATGGACCAAAGGCATCAAATATTTCGGTCCAAATGTACCATCATGGGGAGAGTGTGTAACTTGATTATCGATGGGGGAAGTTGTGTTAATGTTGCTTCCAAGACCCTCATTGATAAGCTTGCCTTGCCTACTTTGAAGCATCCTCACCCATACAAGCTAAGGTGGCTCAATCAAGGAGCCGAGGTCAAAGTTGACAAGCAATGCCAAGTCTCGTTCTCAATTGGTCAAGACTATAAAGATGAAGTTGTGTGTGAAGTGTTGGACATGGATGCTTGCCATGTGTTGCTTGGTAGGCCTTGGGAATTTGAAAAGAATTCTTCCCATCATGGAAGAGACAACACCTACTCATTCAAGTATGGTGAAAAGCTCATTGTCTTAGCTCCCCTACCACCAATGATGGGTTGTAAATCCAATGCGTGCCTATTTGAATCCTTCCTTGAGCCGAAACCTAGCAAGGAGATGAAGTCAAGGCCGAAATTGAGTGAGCTTGAGAAGATGAAGGGCCTTGAGCCGAGTGAAGTAGAGCAAGAGGCAAAGGTAAACTTGAAATGTGAGGGAAGCTCTAGCATGGTAAGGAGGACTCTAGGAGAGGAGCCTCATGAAGGTGAAGCATCAATCAACAAGGAAACAACCGACTACATTGAGAATGTGGTCAATGAAAGAACAAAAATCGATGGCAAGGAAAGATCAAGCGGGTCTTTAAGGTGGAGAATCATTGATGGGCTCGAACATGAGCAAGAATGGATGGATGGCATGGTCATGAGTCGAGGGCTCAAAGAAATGCTCGAGGAAGAATGCGTGGTCAAAGAAACCGTGACCAAGGATGAAAATGTGACCAATTCTTCGAGCCAAGGCAAAGGGGTTCAACCATTGCTACAAACTATAGCTAAGTGGTGCCCATGGAAGACCAAGACCGTGAAAGCCAAGACCGAGCAAAGATTGAGCCGAGAATCAAGCATGAAGTCGAGCAAGGGAGGAAGCAAGAGGATCTCCAAGGACTTGAGGACAAGTCCTTTCCAAGGAGAGGAGATTGGACCAAAATTGGTCAAGGAAGTCAAGGGAGAAGAGTTGGGAGACCATGGGTTAGGGCCATGGGCTCAAACCCAAGCCTAGGGCTCGGTCTAAGGGATCACTAAGGGTCAACTAAAGTCAATTCTATGGTCAACTCGAGCCAACCCTAGTGATCAAGCTAAGTCAAGGAGAAGTCAAAGTTGGAGAGCTACAAAGGTCAAAGATCAAGCTATTTTTGAATGTGGTTAATCAAGGCACACCCATGTGAGTCACCCTCCAATAAATGGGCTCACATGGTTCAACAAGCTAGCTCAAGGAGGTCCTCAAGGAGCCGGCTTCAATGAAAGTCCCAAGCCACCACATTGTTTTACTTTATGTCTTTTTCATTCAAGTCGCTATCTACCTTTATTACTTTATGCTTTTTACTTTATGTATTTGTTGTTATTTGTTCAAAATTTTCAGCTCATGTGAGCTTATTTGACCGAGTATTTTGATGTATTTGGGGATTGATTGTAGCCCTTAGATCCTGTTGTAATGGAGGGTCAAGATTAGATGAGGGTAATATATAAACCCTCATCCTTGCCTCACATTTTTTAGATTTGGATTAATGATTAAAAACCCTAGTTGTTTTCTTGAGTGTTCATCATTTCTCATTGCTTTGTGAGTGAGATTTGTGAGAGATTAGTTTAGTGGCTTTGTGCTTAAGCTAATCACAACCTAATTCTCTTGCTAAGTGCTTAGAATTAGTCACTATCCTTTTTATTTTCCTTGTTCATACAAATTTCAGAAAAATTTATCACAAAAAGAGTGTCTTGGCCGAGATTTTCAAGAGAGTTTCAAGATCGATTTGTGTTCATCCTTTGAGTGATTCTTATCCTCATAAGTTTCACTCCAAAGGACCTCACTCTCTTCATCCTCACAAACAAGGATGTCACTCATCCCCCTTTGAACTTCCTCACACAAATTCAAGGTTTTCTTTGTGGGACAATCATTGGCAAGGTGACCATAGTCATGACATTGAGAGCACCTCTTAAGGGGGACGGTTGTTTTGTGGTTAAGGTCATTTGTCTCCCCCAAGTCTAGGGTTGATGGTGTAGGAGTGGTGGTAGGCTCGACAACTTTGGCTTGCTTTGGTGGCTCATAGGGTGGTTTTTTTGTAGGAGGGTCAAGTAAAATAGCCACCCCTTTACCCAAACTCATTTTGACAGATTTTCCTCTTATCTTAGCCATCTTGGCTTCCAACTCCTTTCTAGCCCTCTCCATAGACTCGAAAATGGTCTCAACACAAGGTGTGGTACCATAGGAAAAAATTGTGGAACCAAAAGGAAAAGATAGAACCATTGTTACCTTAGGAACAAAACTGGTTTTGTAGCAAAGGTTGGATCTTTGCTTGCTAGAACCGAAACATAGACTAACACAAGGATGGAACTTGTGTTAATTAACCTAGGCTTTGATAACCAATTTGGAATGAAACTAGATGGATTAAGTCTCACTCAAAGGATGAACTAGAATCGATTTGTAGAACATGTATAATTTTCGGCCAAGTGATGTGTTTTTGTGTTGATTTTTCTGATTTTTGTAAAACAAAAGAAAACATAAAGGATAGAACTAATTCTAAGCACTAAGCAAAAGAATTAGGTTTTGATTAATTCAAGCACTAAGCCACTAAATTAATCATTCACTAACTCAAGCACTAAGCAAAGAGTATAATGAAGCCACACAAGTTCAAACTCTAGGGTTTGTTTTTTCCATTCAACCAAATCTGAATTTTACAATGAGTTAGCTTGACTTTTATAAGCCCCAAGCTTTGATCTCCACCCTACATCTATTACATGATCTAAGGGTCACAAATGACCCTAAAAGCCCTAAGAATTTTCGGCCCCTACAACCCTTCAAATCTGAATACAAACTACAACAACTACAACCAAAAGTATAAAGTAAGACAACGACATTCGACTACATCTACTCCCTACAATTGAGACCTTAATCTAATGGATGAAATTATTGGCTTGGAGAGCAAGGATGAGTGGTCCTATTGACCCTTTCAAACTGATCAAAGACTAAAGAAAACAAGACAATAAAGTGAACAAGGACATAAAGAAACTAAGGACCACAATCGACAATGATACGAACAAAAGTTGATCTTCTCTTTTGAATTGTGGAATGAGCTGAATTCCTTGTCTCCTCTTGTGTTAGCCACGACTCATGTGAGCCTTAGGATGATTATGAGGCTCCCAAATGGTCCCCAAGGTGAGCTCACCCAAGGAGAATGATGTAGGTTAAGTTCATGGCTCATTACTCCAAAACCGAGTTCCTTGAGACTGAAGTGACTTGTAGGCTTCACCATTTCTCGCTCACGTTGAATTAGAAGGCCCATGATATGTCATTGGAAAGGTAATTGAGTTGGCTTTCCAATGCAAAAAGAATCATCCAAAAATATGGCATACAACTCAAGATATTGAGCTTTTAGTACAGACATGTCAAACAGCCTATGGACTGAGTTTTCACAATCTGACCCTGACTTGTAGAAGTCATAACTCTCAGCTCCCTTTGAACCAGATGGCCAACCATATGTCAAATGAAAGCTCTTTGAGCTAGCTTTCATATGAAAGTGGTTTCATCTCAATTGGATGAGCAGATTGGGAGTTACGTTAAGATCTCTACCGACATGTCAAGATGGGCTTCATGGTTCATGGCCTAGATTGTTGCTTTCCATGTGTGGGCTGATTTCCTTCGTTCCTCCTTTTACATTTCACTTGGTTTGATCCTAATGATCACAAATTAGGCCATGGCTCGAGCCATAGGACCCAAGTAAGCCCAAGCCTCAAAATGAGCAAAAATGAGCTTATCCATTTTGGTGCAATCTCCTCTTCTTCAAAAAAGTTTGTCCTCAAACTTTGGGGTTCTTAACATTTGCTTGAGCTCCTCTTCTTGATTCCTACCTAGTGTGTTAGGAATGTTCTTGACTAAGCTCCCTTTGAATTTCCATTTCAAGAATCCTCTTGACCTCTTGCTTGTGCCAAGCTTCCCATTCCACATGAGCTTCTTCTTCTTGGCCTTAGGTGAACATCTCATAAGATCAAGCTCAACCTTTCCCTTGAGATTATTCCCCATGCTCTCCTCTTGAATCTTAGGATCATCATTAGTAATGTGGATGGTTAAACTCTCACCAACATTCACCCTTTGACTTCCTTGTGATTTCCTTTGATGACCAACCTTATCATTCTCCTTGTGCTCCCCTTCTTTGTTTTCATCTTCAAACTTACATGGTTCCCAAGCCTTATCAAGGAGGAAATGACAAGGATCCCTCACAAGCACTTTACTCAAAACCTCATCAGATTTTTTCTTCACCTCGGCCCCATTGTTTATCCACCATGGCTTGTAAGGACTAGGATGCTCTTGTGAAGGTAAGGCTTTGATAGAGTTTCCTCCATCCATGGTCAAATCATACGGCCTCACCTCCATCTCGGTTTCATTTTGATCTTGCTTCACATCCTCTTCATCCTCATTAGCAAGGACCTCACTCTCTTCATCCTCACAAACAAGGATGTCACTCATCCCCCTTTGAACTTCCTCACACAAATTCAAGGTTTTCTTTGTGGGACAATCATTGGCAAGGTGACCATAGTCATGACATTGAGAGCACCTCTTAAGGGGGACGGTTGTTTTGTGGTTAAGGTCATTTGTCTCCCCCAAGTCTAGGGTTGATGGTGTAGGAGTGGTGGTAGGCTCGACAACTTTGGCTTGCTTTGGTGGCTCATAGGGTGGTTTTTTTGTAGGAGGGTCAAGTAAAATAGCCACCCCTTTACCCAAACTCATTTTGACAGATTTTCCTCTTATCTTAGCCATCTTGGCTTCCAACTCCTTTCTAGCCCTCTCCATAGACTCGAAAATGGTCTCAACACAAGGAGTTTCACATGTGGTACCATAGGAAAAAATTGTGGAACCAAAAGGAAAAGATAGAACCATTGTTACCTTAGGAACAAAACTGGTTTTGTAGCAAAGGTTGGATCTTTGCTTGCTAGAACCGAAACATAGACTAACACAAGGATGGAACTTGTGTTAATTAACCTAGGCTTTGATAACCAATTTGGAATGAAACTAGATGGATTAAGTCTCACTCAAAGGATGAACTAGAATCGATTTGTAGAACATGTATAATTTTCGGCCAAGTGATGTGTTTTTGTGTTGATTTTTCTGATTTTTGTAAAACAAAAGAAAACATAAAGGATAGAACTAATTCTAAGCACTAAGCAAAAGAATTAGGTTTTGATTAATTCAAGCACTAAGCCACTAAATTAATCATTCACTAACTCAAGCACTAAGCAAAGAGTATAATGAAGCCACACAAGTTCAAACTCTAGGGTTTGTTTTCCATTCAACCAAATCTGAATTTTACAATGAGTTAGCTTGACTTTTATAAGCCCCAAGCTTTGATCTCCACCCTACATCTATTACATGATCTAAGGGTCACAAATGACCCTAAAAGCCCTAAGAATTTTCGGCCCCTACAACCCTTCAAATCTGAATACAAACTACAACAACTACAACCAAAAGTATAAAGTAAGACAACGACATTCGACTACATCTACTCCCTACAATTGAGACCTTAATCTAATGGATGAAATTATTGGCTTGGAGAGCAAGGATGAGTGGTCCTATTGACCCTTTCAAACTGATCAAAGACTAAAGAAAACAAGACAATAAAGTGAACAAGGACATAAAGAAACTAAGGACCACAATTGACAACCCATACGAACAAAAGCTGATCTTCTCTTTTGAATTGTGGAATGAGCTGAATTCCTTGTCTCCTCTTGTGTTAGCCACGACTCATGTGAGCCTTAGGATGATTATGAGGCTCCCAAATGGTCCCCAAGGTGAGCTCACCCAAGGAGAATGATGTAGGTTAAGTTCATGGCTCATTACTCCAAAACCGAGTTCCTTGAGACTGAAGTGACTTGTAGGCTTCACCATTTCTCGCTCACGTTGAATTAGAAGGCCCATGATATGTCATTGGAAAGGTAATTGAGTTGGCTTTCCAATGCAAAAGAATCATCCAAAAATATGGCATACAACTCAAGATATTGAGCTTTTAGTACAGACATGTCAAACAGCCTATGGACTGAGTTTTCACAATCTGACCCCTGACTTGTAGAAGTCATAACTCTCAGCTCCCTTTGAACCAGATGGCCAACCATATGTCAAATGAAAGCTCTTTGAGCTAGCTTTCATATGAAAGTGGTTTCATCTCAATTGGATGAGCAGATTGGGAGTTACGTTAAGATCTCTACCGACATGTCAAGATGGGCTTCATGGTTCATGGCCTAGATTGTTGCTTTCCATGTGTGGGCTGATTTCCTTCGTTCCTCCTTTTACATTTCACTTGGTTTGATCCTAATGATCACAAATTAGGCCATGGCTCGAGCCATAGGACCCAAGTAAGCCCAAGCCTCAAAATGAGCAAAAATGAGCTTATCCATTTTGGTGCAATCTCCTCTTCTTCAAAAAAGTTTGTCCTCAAACTTTGGGGTTCTTAACATTTGCTTGAGCTCCTCTTCTTGATTCCTACCTAGTGTGTTAGGAATGTTCTTGACTAAGCTCCCTTTTGAATTTCCATTTCAAGAATCCTCTTGACCTCTTGCTTGTGCCAAGCTTCCCATTCCACATGAGCTTCTTCTTCTTGGCCTTAGGTGAACATCTCATAAGATCAAGCTCAACCTTTCCCTTGAGATTATTCCCCATGCTCTCCTCTTGAATCTTAGGATCATCATTAGTAATGTGGATGGTTAAACTCTCACCAACATTCACCCTTTGACTTCCTTGTGATTTCCTTTGATGACCAACCTTATCATTCTCCTTGTGCTCCCCTTCTTTGTTTTCATCTTCAAACTTACATGGTTCCCAAGCCTTATCAAGGAGGAAATGACAAGGATCCCTCACAAGCACTTTACTCAAAACCTCATCAGATTTTTTCTTCACCTCGGCCCCATTGTTTATCCACCATGGCTTGTAAGGACTAGGATGCTCTTGTGAAGGTAAGGCTTTGATAGAGTTTCCTCCATCCATGGTCAAATCATACGGCCTCACCTCCATCTCGGTTTCATTTTGATCTTGCTTCACATCCTCTTCATCCTCATTAGCAAGGACCTCACTCTCTTCATCCTCACAAACAAGGATGTCACTCATCCCCTTTGAACTTCCTCACACAAATTCAAGGTTTTCTTTGTGGGACAATCATTGGCAAGGTGACCATAGTCATGACATTGAGAGCACCTCTTAAGGGGGACGGTTGTTTTGTGGTTAAGGTCATTTGTCTCCCCAAGTCTAGGGTTGATGGTGTAGGAGTGGTGGTAGGCTCGACAACCTTGGCTTTCTTTGGTGGCTCATAGGGTGGTTTTTGTAGGAGGGTCAAGTAAAATAGCCACCCCTTTACCCAAACTCATTTTGACAGATTTTCCTCTTATCTTAGCCATCTTGGCTTCCAACTCCTTTCTAGCCCTCTCCATAGACTCGAAAATGGTCTCAACACAAGGAGTTTCACATGTGGTACCATAGGAAAAAATTGTGGAACCAAAAGGAAAAGATAGAACCATTGTTACCTTAGGAACAAAACCGGGTTTGTAGAAAAGGTTGGATCTTTGCTTGCTAGAACCGAACATAGACTAACACAAGGATGGAACTTGTGTTAATTAACCTAGGCTTTGATAACCAATTTGGAATGAAACTAGATGGATTAAGTCTCACTCAAAGGATGAACTAGAATCGATTTGTAGAACATGTATAATTTTCGGCCAAGTGATGTGTTTTTGTGTTGATTTTTCTGATTTTTGTAAAACAAAAGAAAACATAAAGGATAGAACTAATTCTAAGCACTAAGCAAAAGAATTAGGTTTTGATTAATTCAAGCACTAAGCCACTAAATTAATCATTCACTAACTCAAGCACTAAGCAAAGAGTATAATGAAGCCACACAAGTTCAAACTCTAGGGTTTGTTTTTTCCATTCAACCAAATCTGAATTTTACAATGAGTTAGCTTGACTTTTATAAGCCCCAAGCTTTGATCTCCACCCTACATCTATTACATGATCTAAGGGTCACAAATGACCCTAAAAGCCCTAAGAATTTTCGGCCCCTACAACCCTTCAAATCTGAATACAAACTACAACAACTACAACCAAAAGTATAAAGTAAAGACAATGACATTTGACTACATCTACTCCCTACAATTGAGACCTTAATCTAATGGATGAAATTATTGGCTTGGAGAGCAAGGATGAGTGGTCCTATTGACCCTTTCAAACTGATCAAAGACTAAAGAAAACAAGACAATAAAGTGAACAAGGACATAAAGAAACTAAGCGACCACAATCGACAAATGATAGCGTAACAAAAGTTGATCTTCTCTTTTGAATTGTGGAATGAGCTGAATTCCTTGTCTCCTCTTGTGTTAGCCACGACTCATGTGAGCCTTAGGATGATTATGAGGCTCCCAAATGGTCCCCAAGGTGAGCTCACCCAAGGAGAATGATGTAGGTTAAGTTCATGGCTCATTACTCCAAAACCGAGTTCCTTGAGACTGAAGTGACTTGTAGGCTTCACCATTTCTCGCTCACGTTGAATTAGAAGGCCCATGATATGTCATTGGAAAGGTAATTGAGTTGGCTTTCCAATGCAAAAGAATCATCCAAAAATATGGCATACAACTCAAGATATTGAGCTTTTAGTACAGACATGTCAAACAGCCTATGGACTGAGTTTTCACAATCTGACCCCTGACTTGTAGAAGTCATAACTCTCAGCTCCCTTTGAACCAGATGGCCAACCATATGTCAAATGAAAGCTCTTTGAGCTAGCTTTCATATGAAAGTGGTTTCATCTCAATTGGATGAGCAGATTGGGAGTTACGTTAAGATCTCTACCGACATGTCAAGATGGGCTTCATGGTTCATGGCCTAGATTGTTGCTTTCCATGTGTGGGCTGATTTCCTTCGTTCCTCCTTTTACATTTCACTTGGTTTGATCCTAATGATCACAAATTAGGCCATGGCTCGAGCCATAGGACCCAAGTAAGCCCAAGCCTCAAAATGAGCAAAAATGAGCTTATCCATTTTGGTGCAATCTCCTCTTCTTCAAAAAAGTTTGTCCTCAAACTTTGGGGTTCTTAACATTTGCTTGAGCTCCTCTTCTTGATTCCTACCTAGTGTGTTAGGAATGTTCTTGACTAAGCTCCCTTTTGAATTTCCATTTCAAGAATCCTCTTGACCTCTTGCTTGTGCCAAGCTTCCCATTCCACATGAGCTTCTTCTTCTTGGCCTTAGGTGAACATCTCATAAGATCAAGCTCAACCTTTCCCTTGAGATTATTCCCCATGCTCTCCTCTTGAATCTTAGGATCATCATTAGTAATGTGGATGGTTAAACTCTCACCAACATTCACCCTTTGACTTCCTTGTGATTTCCTTTGATGACCAACCTTATCATTCTCCTTGTGCTCCCCTTCTTTGTTTTCATCTTCAAACTTACATGGTTCCCAAGCCTTATCAAGGAGGAAATGACAAGGATCCCTCACAAGCACTTTACTCAAAACCTCATCAGATTTTTTCTTCACCTCGGCCCCATTGTTTATCCACCATGGCTTGTAAGGACTAGGATGCTCTTGTGAAGGTAAGGCTTTGATAGAGTTTCCTCCATCCATGGTCAAATCATACGGCCTCACCTCCATCTCGGTTTCATTTTGATCTTGCTTCACATCCTCTTCATCCTCATTAGCAAGGACCTCACTCTCTTCATCCTCACAAACAAGGATGTCACTCATCCCCTTTGAACTTCCTCACACAGATTCAAGGTTTTCTTTGTGGGCCAATCATTGGCAGGGTGCCCATAGTCATGACATTGAGAGCACCTCTTAAGGGGGAGGGTTGTTTTGTGGTTAAGGTCATTTGTCCTCCGCAAGTCTAGGGTTGATGGTGTAGGAGTGGTGGTAGGCTCGACAACTTTGGCTTGCTTTGGTGGCTCATAGGGTGGTTTTTTTGTAGGAGGGTCAAGTAAAATAGCCACCCCTTTACCCAAACTCATTTTGACAGATTTTCCTCTTATCTTAGCCATCTTGGCTTCCAACTCCTTTCTAGCCCTCTCCATAGACTCGAAAATGGTCTCAACACAAGGAGTTTCACATGTGGTACCATAGGAAAAAATTGTGGAACCAAAAGGAAAAGATAGAACCATTGTTACCTTAGGAACAAAATCGGTTTTGTAGCAAAGGTTGGATCTTTGCTTGCTAGAACCGAAACATAGACTAACACAAGGATGGAACTTGTGTTAATTAACCTAGGCTTTGATAACCAATTTGGAATGAAACTAGATGGATTAAGTCTCACTCAAAGGATGAACTAGAATCGATTTGTAGAACATGTATAATTTTCGCCAAGTGATGTGTTTTTGTGTTGATTTTTCTGATTTTTGTAAAACAAAAGAAAACATAAAGGATAGAACTAATTCTAAGCACTAAGCAAAAGAATTAGGTTTTGATTAATTCAAGCACTAAGCCACTAAATTAATCATTCACTAACTCAAGCACTAAGCAAAGAGTATAATGAAGCCACACAAGTTCAAACTCTAGGGTTTGTTTTTTCCATTCAACCAAATCTGAATTTTACAATGAGTTAGCTTGACTTTTATAAGCCCCAAGCTTTGATCTCCACCCTACATCTATTACATGATCTAAGGGTCACAAATGACCCTACAAGCCCTAAGAATTTTCGGCCCCTACAACCCTTCAAATCTGAATACAAACTACAACAACTTCAACCAAAAGTATAAAGTAAAGACAACGACATTTGACTACATCTACTCCCTACAATTGAGACCTTAATCTAATGGATGAAATTATTGGCTTGGAGAGCAAGGATGAGTGGTCCTATTGACCCTTTCAAACTGATCAAAGACTAAAGAAAACAAGACAATAAAGTGAACAAGGACATAAAGCAAACTAAGGACCACAATCGACAAATGATACGAACAAAAGTTGATCTTCTCTTTTGAATTGTGGAATGAGCTGAATTCCTTGTCTCCTCTTGTGTTAGCCACGACTCATGTGAGCCTTAGGATGATTATGAGGCTCCCAAATGGTCCCCAAGGTGAGCTCACCCAAGGAGAATGATGTAGGTTAAGTTCATGGCTCATTACTCCAAAACCGAGTTCCTTGAGACTGAAGTGACTTGTAGGCTTCACCATTTCTCGCTCACGTTGAATTAGAAGGCCCATGATATGTCATTGGAAAGGTAATTGAGTTGGCTTTCCAATGCACAAAGAATCATCCAAAAATATGGCATACAACTCAAGATATTGAGCTTTTAGTACAGACATGTCAAACAGCCTATGGACTGAGTTTTCACAATCTGACCCCTGACTTGTAGAAGTCATAACTCTCAGCTCCCTTTGAACCAGATGGCCAACCATATGTCAAATGAAAGCTCTTTGAGCTAGCTTTCATATGAAAGTGGTTTCATCTCAATTGGATGAGCAGATTGGGAGTTACGTTAAGATCTCTACCGACATGTCAAGATGGGCTTCATGGTTCATGGCCTAGATTGTTGCTTTCCATGTGTGGGCTGATTTCCTTCGTTCCTCCTTTTACATTTCACTTGGTTTGATCCTAATGATCACAAATTAGGCCATGGCTCGAGCCATAGGACCCAAGTAAGCCCAAGCCTCAAAATGAGCAAAAATGAGCTTATCCATTTTGGTGCAATCTCCTCTTCTTCAAAAAAGTTTGTCCTCAAACTTTGGGGTTCTTAACATTTGCTTGAGCTCCTCTTCTTGATTCCTACCTAGTGTGTTAGGAATGTTCTTGACTAAGCTCCCTTTTGAATTTCCATTTCAAGAATCCTCTTGACCTCTTGCTTGTGCCAAGCTTCCCATTCCACATGAGCTTCTTCTTCTTGGCCTTAGGTGAACATCTCATAAGATCAAGCTCAACCTTTCCCTTGAGATTATTCCCCATGCTCTCCTCTTGAATCTTAGGATCATCATTAGTAATGTGGATGGTTAAACTCTCACCAACATTCACCCTTTGACTTCCTTGTGATTTCCTTTGATGACCAACCTTATCATTCTCCTTGTGCTCCCCTTCTTTGTTTTCATCTTCAAACTTACATGGTTCCCAAGCCTTATCAAGGAGGAAATGACAAGGATCCCTCACAAGCACTTTACTCAAAACCTCATCAGATTTTTCTTCACCTCGGCCCCATTGTTTATCCACCATGGCTTGTAAGGACTAGGATGCTCTTGTGAAGGTAAGGCTTTGATAGAGTTTCCTCCATCCATGGTCAAATCATACGGCCTCACCTCCATCTCGGTTTCATTTTGATCTTGCTTCACATCCTCTTCATCCTCATTAGCAAGGACCTCACTCTCTTCATCCTCACAAACAAGGATGTCACTCATCCCCCTTTGAACTTCCTCACACAAATTCAAGGTTTTCTTTGTGGGACAATCATTGGCAAGGTGACCATAGTCATGACATTGAGAGCACCTCTTAAGGGGGACGGTTGTTTTGTGGTTAAGGTCATTTGTCTCCCCCAAGTCTAGGGTTGATGGTGTAGGAGTGGTGGTAGGCTCGACAACTTTGGCTTGCTTTGGTGGCTCATAGGGTGGTTTTTTTGTAGGAGGGTCAAGTAAAATAGCCACCCCTTTACCCAAACTCATTTTGACAGATTTTCCTCTTATCTTAGCCATCTTGGCTTCCAACTCCTTTCTAGCCCTCTCCATAGACTCGAAAATGGTCTCAACACAAGGAGTTTCACATGTGGTACCATAGGAAAAAATTGTGGAACCAAAAGGAAAAGATAGAACCATTGTTACCTTAGGAACAAAACTGGTTTTGTAGCAAAGGTTGGATCTTTGCTTGCTAGAACCGAAACATAGACTAACACAAGGATGGAACTTGTGTTAATTAACCTAGGCTTTGATAACCAATTTGGAATGAAACTAGATGGATTAAGTCTCACTCAAAGGATGAACTAGAATCGATTTGTAGAACATGTATAATTTTCGGCCAAGTGATGTGTTTTTGTGTTGATTTTTCTGATTTTTGTAAAACAAAAGAAAACATAAAGGATAGAACTAATTCTAAGCACTAAGCAAAAGAATTAGGTTTTGATTAATTCAAGCACTAAGCCACTAAATTAATCATTCACTAACTCAAGCACTAAGCAAAGAGTATAATGAAGCCACACAAGTTCAAACTCTAGGGTTTGTTTTTTCCATTCAACCAAATCTGAATTTTACAATGAGTTAGCTTGACTTTTATAAGCCCCAAGCTTTGATCTCCACCCTACATCTATTACATGATCTAAGGGTCACAAATGACCCTAAAAGCCCTAAGAATTTTCGGCCCCTACAACCCTTCAAATCTGAATACAAACTACAACAACTACAACCAAAAGTATAAAGTAAGACAATGACATTTGACTACATCTACTCCCTACAATTGAGACCTTAATCTAATGGATGAAATTATTGGCTTGGAGAGCAAGGATGAGTGGTCCTATTGACCCTTTCAAACTGATCAAAGACTAAAGAAAACAAGACAATAAAGTGAACAAGGACATAAAGCAAACTAAGGACCACAATTGACAATGACATGAACAAAAGTTGATCTTCTCTTTTGAATTGTGGAATGAGCTGAATTCCTTGTCTCCTCTTGTGTTAGCCACGACTCATGTGAGCCTTAGGATGATTATGAGGCTCCCAAATGGTCCCCAAGGTGAGCTCACCCAAGGAGAATGATGTAGGTTAAGTTCATGGCTCATTACTCCAAAACCGAGTTCCTTGAGACTGAAGTGACTTGTAGGCTTCACCATTTCTCGCTCACGTTGAATTAGAAGGCCCATGATATGTCATTGGAAAGGTAATTGAGTTGGCTTTCCAATGCAAAAAGAATCATCCAAAAATATGGCATACAACTCAAGATATTGAGCTTTTAGTACAGACATGTCAAACAGCCTATGGACTGAGTTTTCACAATCTGACCCCTGACTTGTAGAAGTCATAACTCTCAGCTCCCTTTGAACCAGATGGCCAACCATATGTCAAATGAAAGCTCTTTGAGCTAGCTTTCATATGAAAGTGGTTTCATCTCAATTGGATGAGCAGATTGGGAGTTACGTTAAGATCTCTACCGACATGTCAAGATGGGCTTCATGGTTCATGGCCTAGATTGTTGCTTTCCATGTGTGGGCTGATTTCCTTCGTTCCTCCTTTTACATTTCACTTGGTTTGATCCTAATGATCACAAATTAGGCCATGGCTCGAGCCATAGGACCCAAGTAAGCCCAAGCCTCAAAATGAGCAAAAATGAGCTTATCCATTTTGGTGCAATCTCTCTTCTTCAAAAAAGTTTGTCCTCAAACTTTGGGGTTCTTAACATTTGCTTGAGCTCCTCTTCTTGATTCCTACCTAGTGTGTTAGGAATGTTCTTGACTAAGCTCCTTTTGAATTTCCATTTCAAGAATCCTCTTGACCTCTTGCTTGTGCCAAGCTTCCCATTCCACATGAGCTTCTTCTTCTTGGCCTTAGGTGAACATCTCATAAGATCAAGCTCAACCTTTCCCTTGAGATTATTCCCCATGCTCTCCTCTTGAATCTTAGGATCATCATTAGTAATGTGGATGGTTAAACTCTCACCAACATTCACCCTTTGACTTCCTTGTGATTTCCTTTGATGACCAACCTTATCATTCTCCTTGTGCTCCCCTTCTTTGTTTTCATCTTCAAACTTACATGGTTCCCAAGCCTTATCAAGGAGGAAATGACAAGGATCCCTCACAAGCACTTTACTCAAAACCTCATCAGCATTTTTCTCCACCTCGGCCCCATTGTTTATCCACCATGGCTTGTAAGGACTAGGATGCTCTTGTGAAGGTAAGGCTTTGATAGAGTTTCCTCCATCCATGGTCAAATCATACGGCCTCACCTCCATCTCGGTTTCATTTTGATCTTGCTTCACATCCTCTTCATCCTCATTAGCAAGGACCTCACTCTCTTCATCCTCACAAACAAGGATGTCACTCATCCCCCTTTGAACTTCCTCACACAAATTCAAGGTTTTCTTTGTGGGACAATCATTGGCAAGGTGACCATAGTCATGACATTGAGAGCACCTCTTAAGGGGGACGGTTGTTTTGTGGTTAAGGTCATTTGTCTCCCCAAGTCTAGGGTTGATGGTGTAGGAGTGGTGGTAGGCTCGACAACTTTGGCTTGCTTTGGTGGCTCATAGGGTGGTTTTTTTGTAGGAGGGTCAAGTAAAATAGCCACCCCTTTACCCAAACTCATTTTGACAGATTTTCCTCTTATCTTAGCCATCTTGGCTTCCAACTCCTTTCTAGCCCTCTCCATAGACTCGAAAATGGTCTCAACACAAGGAGTTTCACATGTGGTACCATAGGAAAAAATTGTGGAACCAAAAGGAAAAGATAGAACCATTGTTACCTTAGGGACAAAAGCTGGTTTTGTAGCAAAGGTTGGATCTTTGCTTGCTAGAACCGAAACATAGACTAACACAAGGATGGAACTTGTGTTAATTAACCTAGGCTTTGATAACCAATTTGGAATGAAACTAGATGGATTAAGTCTCACTCAAAGGATGAACTAGAATCGATTTGTAGAACATGTATAATTTTCGGCCAAGTGATGTGTTTTTGTGTTGATTTTTCTGATTTTTGTAAAACAAAAGAAAACATAAAGGATAGAACTAATTCTAAGCACTAAGCAAAAGAATTAGGTTTTGATTAATTCAAGCACTAAGCCACTAAATTAATCATTCACTAACTCAAGCACTAAGCAAAGAGTATAATGAAGCCACACAAGTTCAAACTCTAGGGTTTGTTTTTTCCATTCAACCAAATCTGAATTTTACAATGAGTTAGCTTGACTTTTATAAGCCCCAAGCTTTGATCTCCACCCTACATGGAGTGAAACTTATGGGGATAAGAATCACTCAAAGGATGAACAAAATCGATCTCGAAGTGATGATAAAAATCTCGGCCAAGTGCTCTTTTTTGGGGTTGATTTTTCTGATTTTTGTTGTTAAAAGAAAGAACATAAAGATAGTGCCTAAATCTACACACAAAGTAATAGATTTAGGTTTTGATTAGTTTAAGCACAAAGCCACTAAACTAATCTCTCACAAATCTCACACACAAAGTAATGAGAGAAGGAAGAACACTCAACTCATAAAACCCTAGGCTTTTTCATTCAATATCAATAATCTGAATTTTACATTGTGAGGAGGCTTGGTTTATATAACCCAAGGCCTTACATCTTGACCCTTAATCAAAGCTAATCTAAGGGCCACAAATAACCCTTGAATTACATCAATTTACTCGGTCCAAAAGGCTCTCAAGAGCTGAAAAATTTGAACATATAACAACAAATACTTAAAGTAAAAAGCATAAAGTAGTAAAGGTAGATAGAGACATGTGTGAAAGGGACACATTGAGGAGAAACATGTGAGCCTCTCCTTGAGTTAATTTTCGGCTGATTTGGGGTCTTCTCCCAATTGATTTTTGCTCCTTGTTGACTTGGTTGACTTGTGGTTCGAACCCACTTGGGTGCACTCGAGCGATCACATTCAAAAATAGCGTTTTGTTGACTTTCGGTTGCTCTTTGTCTTGACTTTCCTTGACCTCTTGGATCCACCAAGCTTGACCAACATATTATGATGTAATTTACTCAAAATAAGCTTGGGTGGACCTTAGGATCGTGACCTAGCCCATGGTTCGAGCCCAAGGACCTAAACCGTGATTTGGACAAAAACCGTCTTTTCTAGCCTTGACCATTTTTGGTCCAATCTCCTCTCCTTGAAAAGGATTTGTCCTCAAATCCTCGGTCTCTCTTCCTCTTGCTCGGTTTGAACTTTGATCGTTGTTGAGATTGATCGATACCCCTTTTGCTTCTTGACAAGAATTGGACTTCATGATTGTGGATGCCCAAGAACACCATAGGTCTAGAGATTGATCGAGAGAATAATTGTTTCTTGTTTGGCTCGTGCAAATGACCCTACTATCTTCTCTTACCATGGTCTCCTTGAATCTACATTCATTTTCTAGCTCATCCTCAAGCTCTTCATACCCAAACTCAATTGAGGCTCGCTTAGGATCACCATGACGCCACTCATTGTCATGATTGAGTCTCACGTTTTTCTTCCACTTCAAGGACTCACTTGAACTTTCCAACACATCGACCCTTTCATCTCCAAACGATTCACTTCCTTTGCACATGATTGAGTGCCCCGAATTTTCAGTTTTGAGCTCATTGAGCTCCTCTCTTTGACTTCCCCCTAATGCTCTAGGATTGTCTTTGATCAAACGGAGGGCCACCTTCTCATTCACGAAAGTACTTGTTGAATTGGATGACCTAAGGATCGTGGACAGCTCACGTATGGCATTGAGGGCCGTGTTCCCTTCCCACAATTCGACCTTTGGACTTTCACTTTGACTTGAGCCACCATCACTTAGCTCTTTTTGTTTAAGCTTAGTTCCCCCTTTGAATCCCCATTTCATGAATCCACTTGAGTAGACTTGGTTATGACAACCACATTGCATTTCTTTGGCATTGTTAGTACTCACTTTGAATTTCCACTTTAGAAATTCCCTCGACTCTTTGCTTGCATCAACATTCTCATACCACATGAATCTCCGTTCCATAAGCCTAGGTAGACTTCTCATCTCGCATTCATCCCCTTTCTTGAGCATAGGTAGACTTTCTTTTCCAAACTCATCTTGATCATTAGGGTTGCCTTTGAGAAGAACACATTCAACCTTCTCATCACTAAACCCATGCTTCAATTCGGGCACTCCACTCAAAATAACCTCTTTGGATGACTCAAGTATGGAGGGCGGTTTGCATTGCTCTTTGGGGATCTCCTTAGCAAGGACATTAATCTCATCCTTCCCATGACCAACCCCAAGCTCAATTTCTGGTCTCCCATCAATCCCCATTCTTTCGTGTGATATAATCAAGGAGGGTGGGTTAGGGTTTTTCAAAATCGGAGGTAAGGGTGCAAGTTTGATTTTCTTAGCTCCAATCTTGAAAGTATAGGTATTGTCCCTCTCATCATGATGAGCATTTCTTTCCAACTTCCATGGTCTCCCAAGAGGAGATGACAAGCATCCATGGGAATCACATCACACAAAACCTCATCCATGTATTCCCCACCAATGGAGAAAGAAACCAAGCATTGTCTAACCACCATCACACTCATCTCGGCTCCATTTCTTTGGCATTTCATTTTGTAAGGGTTAGGGTGATCTTGTGTAGGTAAGGCTAGTTTTTCAATGAGGGTGCTTGAGGCCATACTAACACAACTTTCCTTATCAACAACCAAATTACAAACCCTTCCCATAATGGTACACCTAGACCTAAAGGCTTCGACTTGGTGATTCTCTTCTTGGTTTAGGGTTAGGGTTTGAGCAAGTATGTCCCTACATAACATTCGGCCAAGGTTAGGGGGTTGTTCTCCTCCTAACCGAGCCATTCTATCCTCTAACTCCCTTTGAACCCTCAAAGTCACAAGATCAAGATTAGGGTTAGGTTTAAGTTTACCCCTCATTCGACTCATTTTGATTTCAAGCTCTCTTCTAGCTTTCTCCATAGAATCATACATGGTTTCACCAAGAGTAGTACCACAAGAAACATCAAAATGATGGAACACATCCATTGAGATAACCAAAGAACAAAAAATCTGAAAATTTTGAGTAAAGCAAGGACCTTTGAGTGTGAAAATCAAAACCAACACTAACACAAGTGTAGATCCTCAACCATTTTTGTGAAAATTTGTGAGAATTTTGTGGAAGTTTTGTGGAAACAAGAAAAAATAAAAGAAAACAAAAACGAAAATATATAAGAGGAAAACGAAAACTACTCGAATAGACAAAGATCAAACCGAAACAAAAGCAAATCGAAAACAAGAACAAACCTAGGCTTTGATAACCAATTTGGAGTGAAACTTATGGGGATAAGAATCACTCAAAGGATGAACAAAATCGATCTCGAAGTGATGATAAAAATCTCGGCCAAGTGCTCTTTTTTGGGGTTGATTTTTCTGATTTTTGTTGTTAAAAGAAAGAACATAAAGATAGTGCCTAAATCTACACACAAAGTAATAGATTTAGGTTTTGATTAGTTTAAGCACAAAGCCACTAAACTAATCTCTCACAAATCTCACACACAAAGTAATGAGAGAAGGAAGAACACTCAACTCATAAAACCCTAGGCTTTTTCATTCAATATCAATAATCTGAATTTTACATTGTGAGGAGGCTTGGTTTATATAACCCAAGGCCTTACATCTTGACCCTTAATCAAAGCTAATCTAAGGGCCACAAATAACCCTTGAATTACATCAATTTACTCGGTCCAAAAGGCTCTCAAGAGCTGAAAAATTTGAACATATAACAACAAATACTTAAAGTAAAAAGCATAAAGTAGTAAAGGTAGATAGAGACATGTGTGAAAGGGACACATTGAGGAGAAACATGTGAGCCTCTCCTTGAGTTAATTTTCGGCTGATTTGGGGTCTTCTCCCAATTGATTTTTGCTCCTTGTTGACTTGGTTGACTTGTGGTTCGAACCCACTTGGGTGCACTCGAGCGATCACATTCAAAAATAGCGTTTTGTTGACTTTCGGTTGCTCTTTGTCTTGACTTTCCTTGACCTCTTGGATCCACCAAGCTTGACCAACATATTATGATGTAATTTACTCAAAATAAGCTTGGGTGGACCTTAGGATCGTGACCTAGCCCATGGTTCGAGCCCAAGGACCTAAACCGTGATTTGGACAAAAACCGTCTTTTCTAGCCTTGACCATTTTTGGTCCACTACATCTATTACATGATCTAAGGGTCACAAATGACCCTAAAAGCCCTAAGAATTTTCGGCCCCTACAACCCTTCAAATCTGAATACAAACTACAACAACTACAACCAAAAGTATAAAGTAAGACAATGACATTTGACTACATCTACTCCCTACAATTGAGACCTTAATCTAATGGATGAAATTATTGGCTTGGAGAGCAAGGATGAGTGGTCCTATTGACCCTTTCAAACTGATCAAAGACTAAAGAAAACAAGACAATAAAGTGAACAAGGACATAAAGCAAACTAAGGACCACAATTGACAATGACATGAACAAAAGTTGATCTTCTCTTTTGAATTGTGGAATGAGCTGAATTCCTTGTCTCCTCTTGTGTTAGCCACGACTCATGTGAGCCTTAGGATGATTATGAGGCTCCCAAATGGTCCCCAAGGTGAGCTCACCCAAGGAGAATGATGTAGGTTAAGTTCATGGCTCATTACTCCAAAACCGAGTTCCTTGAGACTGAAGTGACTTGTAGGCTTCACCATTTCTCGCTCACGTTGAATTAGAAGGCCCATGATATGTCATTGGAAAGGTAATTGAGTTGGCTTTCCAATGCAAAAAGAATCATCCAAAAATATGGCATACAACTCAAGATATTGAGCTTTTAGTACAGACATGTCAAACAGCCTATGGACTGAGTTTTCACAATCTGACCCCTGACTTGTAGAAGTCATAACTCTCAGCTCCCTTTGAACCAGATGGCCAACCATATGTCAAATGAAAGCTCTTTGAGCTAGCTTTCATATGAAAGTGGTTTCATCTCAATTGGATGAGCAGATTGGGAGTTACGTTAAGATCTCTACCGACATGTCAAGATGGGCTTCATGGTTCATGGCCTAGATTGTTGCTTTCCATGTGTGGGCTGATTTCCTTCGTTCCTCCTTGTACATTTCACTTGGTTTGATCCTAATGATCACAAATTAAGCCATGGCTCGAGCCATAGTGCAACGGGAGTTGAGAATTTGCGATCCATTGACCTAGGACCCGCTTCCAACCTTAGGTCCAAAGGTCAACCACAAGTCAACTAAGTCAACAAGAGAAAAATCAAGTGGGAGTAATACCCAATTCAGCCGAAAAATCACAAAGAGAAGCTCACATGTTTCTCCTCAACATGTCTGCAACGGGAGTTGAGACAATGACATCTATTACATGATCTAAGGGTCACAAATGACCCTAAAAGCCCTAAGAATTTTCGGCCCCTACAACCCTTCAAATCTGAATACAAACTACAACAACTACAACCAAAAGTATAAAGTAAGACAATGACATTTGACTACATCTACTCCCTACAATTGAGACCTTAATCTAATGGATGAAATTATTGGCTTGGAGAGCAAGGATGAGTGGTCCTATTGACCCTTTCAAACTGATCAAAGACTAAAGAAAACAAGACAATAAAGTGAACAAGGACATAAAGCAAAATAAGGACCACAATTGACAATGACATGAACAAAAGTTGATCTTCTCTTTTGAATTGTGGAATGAGCTGAATTCTGGAGTGAAACTAAGTGGATCAAGTTTCATTCAAAGGATGAACAAAAATCGATCTTGAACACTTGAAGAAATTCGGCCGAGTATATGTATTTTTATGTTGAAATTTTCTGAAATTTTGTAAACAAGGAAAACATAAAGGATAGTAACTAAATCTACACACAAAGTAATAGATTTAGGTTTTGATTAGTTTAAGCACAAAGCCACTAAACTAATCTTTCACTAACTCACACACAAAGTAATGAGAAAATGAAGAGCACTCAAGTAAACAACTAGGGTTTTTTTCATTCAACAAAATCTGAAAATTATGTTGTTTGAGCTTGGTTTATATAGACCAAGTCTTTACATCCTAGCCATACAATTCAAGGAACATCTAAGGGCTCACATGAGCCTTTGAAACAACCAAAAAAAACGGCCAAAAGGCCTTACACTTAGCTGAAATTTTTGAAAGAAGACAACAACTACTAAAGCATAAAGCATAAAGGTGGATAGTGACATGTAGGAAAGGGACATATTGTGGAACAACATGTGAACCTTCATTTGATCTTTATTTCGGCTGACTTGTTAGCTCTTCCCACTTGATTTTGCTCTTGAAGATTTAATTGACTTGTGGTTCGAACCCACTTGGGTGCACTCGAGCAATCACATTCAAAAAATAGCATTTTGTTAACTTTCGGTTGCTCTTCGTCTTGACTTTTCTTGACTTCCTTGACCCACCAAGCTTGACCAAGATATTATTGTTTAAATTTACTCAAAATAAGCTTGGGTGGACCTTAGGATCGTGGCCTAGCCCATGGTTCGAGCCCAAGGACCCAAACCAACCCATACTCTCAAACCGAACAAAATCAAGCTTGCTTGATTTGGTTCAATCTCCTCTCCTTGGAAAGGATTTGCCCTCAAATCCTCGGAGTTCTCTTTGTTCTCCTCTCGACTTGAACCTTTGCTTGACTCATGATTTGAACCTTCGCCTTCTTCTCGACTCCTGACTCTTGTGGGCTTCATGACTTGATTCGTAGAACATGATGAGGGGTGCCCCATGAGTCCCATGACCAACTTTGGGCTCCATGGCTCTAGACTTCCAAGAATTCCACTTGCTTAGAGATTGAATGAGAGATTGATTCTTGTAAACTCGGTTCATTGAATTGAACTTGCTCTCTCCCTTACTCATGGTTTCTTTGGATTCACAATTAACCCCTAGCACAACTCGAAGTTCCTCATGTTTAGGACCGTCAATTAGCCACCCTTTGTCAATGATGAGTCCCACGTCTCTTTCCCATTTCAAGGACTCACTTGAACTTTCTAGCACATCGACCTTTGCATCTCCAAATGATTCACTTCCTTTGCACTTGATCGAGTTTCCCAAATTTTCAGTTTTGACTTCATGAAGCTCCTCTCCTTGGCTTCCCCTTATTGCTCTAGGATTGTCTTCGATCACATGGAGGGCTACATTCTCGATCATGAAGGTACTTATGGCATTAGACGACATAAGGAGTGTGACTAATTCTGGAGTGAAACTAGGAGGATAAAGCTTCACTCAAAGGATGAACAAGAATCGAACTTGAACAACTTGTAGATAAACGGCCGAGTATATTGTTTTTGGTGTGATTTTTCTGATTTTTGTATGTGAATGAAAGAACATAAAGATAGTCACTAAATCTACACACAAAGTAATAGATTTAGGTTTTGATTAGTTTAAGCACAAAGCCACTAAACTAATCTTTCACTAACTCAAACACAAAGTAATGAGAAAATGAAGAACACTCAATAAAACTCTAGGGTTTCTTTTCATTAGCCAAATCTGAAAATTATGATGTTAGAGTGAGGGTTTATATAGGACCCTTGCTCTAATCTAAGCCTTACATTTCAAAGTTTGGACCAAAATTGGCCAAGGTGGTCAAGGGTGAAGTCGAGGGAGACCATGGGTTGGACCCATGGGCTCGAACCCAAGCTTAGGCCGTGGTCAAGAGGGTCACTAAGGGCTAAATAAAGTCAACTCTATGGTCAAATCAAGCCAACCTTAGTGATCAAGCAAGGTCAAGAGGAAGTCAAAGTTGGAGAGCAACAAAAGTCAAGATTATGCTATTTTTGAGATGTGGTCAACTATGGTACACCCATGTGAGTCAACCCTCCAATAAAATGGGCTCACATGGTTCATCAAGCTAGCTCATGGAGGTCAAGGGGCCGGTCTAAATCAAGTCACCAAAGATCATCACATTGTTTTTTATATTTCATGTCATTTTCATACATGTCGCTTTCTTTACTTTTACTTTATGCTTTAATGTAAGAGACAATATAAACCCTTGAAAGTTGGTCACTTGGACCGTCCAAACCCACCCCAAGGCTCTCACAAGGGCCCTTGGATGATCATCAACAAAGAAGGGAGAGGATGAGCTCAAGTGTCACTATCACCTTTATGCTTTGTTGTTTGTTGTTTTCTTTTGAATTTTTCAGCTCACATGTGAGCTTAGGGGCCGGTTTTTTTAGTAGTATTTGGGGTCTTTGAGAGCCCTTAGATCATCTTGTAATGAATGGTTGAGATGAGGCCTTGGGTAGTATATAAACTGGAGTGAAACTTATGGGGATAAGAATCACTCAAAGGAGGAACAAAATCGATCTTGAATTGTTGATAGAAATCTCGGCCCAATGTTGCTCTTTTTGTGAAATATTTTCTGAAATTATATGAACAAAGAAAAATAAAAGGATAGTGCCTAAATCTACTCACAAAGCTATAGATTTAGGGGTTTAATTAACTAAGCACTTAGCCACTAGTTAATTAGTCTCACAAATCTCAACACAAAGTAAGAGAAATATGAAGAGCACTCAAGAAAACAACTAGGGTTTTAATTCTCATTCCAAATCTGAAAAATGTGAGGCAAGGATGAGGGTTTATATATTACCCTCATCTAATCTTGACCCTCCATTACAACAAGATCTAAGGGCTACAATCAACCCCCAAATACTACAATGATACTCGGTCAAAGAGGCTCCTTGAGCTGAAAATTTGAACATAAAACAACAAATACATAAAGTAAAAAGCATAAAGTAATAAAGGTAGATAGCGACATGAATGAAAATGACTTAAAGTAAAACAATGTGATGATCTTGGTTGGCTTGATTAGGCCGGCTCCTTGGACCTCCATTGAGCTAGCTTTGTGAACCATGTGAGTCCTTTATTGGAGGGTTAACTCACATGGGTGCACCCAATTAACCACATTCAAAAATGGCATGATCTTGACTTTTGTTGCTCTCCAACTTTGACTTCACCTTGACTTAGCTTGATCACTAGGGTTGGCTCGATTGACCATAGAATTGACTTTGGTTGACCCCTAGTGACCCCCTTAGGCCGAGCCCTAGGCTTGGGTTTGAGCCCATGGCCCTAACCCATGGTCTCCCAACTCTTCTCCCTTGACTTCCTTGACCAATTTTGGTCCAATCTCCTCTCCTTGGAAAGGACTTGCCCTCAAGTCCTTGGAGAACCTCTTGCTCGACTTGCTTGACTTCACACTTGATTCTCGGCTCAATCTTTGCTCGGTCTTGGCTTTCACGGTCTTGGTCTTCCATGGGCACCACTTAGCTAGAGTTTGTAGCAATGGTTGAACCCCTTTGCCTTGGCTCGAAGAATTGGTCACATTTTCATCCTTGGTCACGGTTTCTTTGACCACGCATTCTTCCTCGAGCATTTCTTTGAGCCCTCGACTCATGACCATGCCATCCATCCATTCTTGCTCATGTTCGAGCCCATCAATGATTCTCCACCTTAAGGATCCGCTTGACCTTTCCTTACCATCGATTTTTGTTCTTTCATTGACCACATTCTCAATGTAGTCGGTTGTTCCCTTGTTGATTGATGCTTCACCGTCATGAGGCTCCTCTCCTAGAGTCCTCCTTGTCATGCTAGTGCTTCCCTCACATTCCAAGTTCACCTTCTCCTTTTGCTTTTCCTTACTCGGCTCAAGGCCCTCCAACGTCTCAAGCTCACTCAAGCTCGGCCTCCTCTTCATTTCTATGCTAGGTTTGGCTCAATGAAGGATTCAAACAAGCATGCATTGGATTTACATCCCATCATTGGTGGTAGGGAGCTAAGACAATGAGCTTTTCACCATACTTGAAGGAGTAGGTGTTGTCTCTTCCATGATGGGAAGAGTTCTTTCAAACTCCCAAGGTCTACTAAGCAACACATGGCAAGCATCCATGTCCAACACTTCACATACAACTTCATCCTTATAGTCTTGACCAATTGAGAACGAGACTTGGCATTGTTTGTCCACTTTGACCTCGGCTCCTTGATTGAGCCATCTTAGCTTGTAAGGATGAGGATGCTTCAAAGTAGGCAAGGCAAGCTTATCAATGAGGGTCTTGGAAGCAACATTAACACAACTTCCCCCATCGATAATCAAGTTACACACTCTCCCCATGATTGTACATTTGGACCGAAATATTTGGTGTCTTTGGTCCATTTTCTCGTTTGATTCTTGGGTGTGCATCACTCGCCAAGTGACCAAGCTCAACCCCGAGTCCGGGGGCACAATTGTTTCGGCTACTTTCACTTCTTCAACTCCCTCTTGTTTTTCTTCCTCACAAACCAACACTTCATCGTCTCCCCAATGCACAACCTCACTTGTGTTCAAGGTCCTCTTGCTAGGGCACTCCTTAGCAAAGTGACCATACCCTTGACATTGGTAACACTTCTTGAGGGGGATGGTTCTCTTAGGGCCATAGTCGATTCCCTTTCCCTTGTCAACACTTGATGGCTTGATGGTAGGGCTAGGTTCAACAATTTTGATCCCCCCTTGGCTCGACATGGGGTTGGACTTGGGGTGTTCTTAGCCGGCTCTCCTCTCCCTTTTCTAGCCTCTCCACACGTGTAGCCATGGTAACCGCCTCATCGAATGACCACAAGTTTTGCATTTTGACTCGATTTGCTATCCTAGGGTTTAGGCCCTCAACAAACCTTGCAATCTTTTGTTCGGGTTTCTCATTCATTTCACATTGGAGGGTGAGTTGCTCAAAGTCCCTAAGATAGGTTTCAATGGGGTGTGACTCTTGTTTTAGTTGGGCTAGTTTGAGGAACATGTCTTGAGTGTAGTCTTTGGGAACAAACTTGTCTTTGAGTTTCTTTTTGAGTTTGAGCCATGACTTGATGGGTTCCTTACCCTCTCGGTTTCTTTGATTCTTAAGGTTTTCATACCAAAGGGAGGCATAACCCTTGAATTTCATGATGGCCACTTTGAAACACTTCCTATCGGAGTACTCCTTGAATTCAAAGACTCTCTCAACCGATCTAAGCCAATCTAGGAGATCCTCGGGGTTCAAGCTACCATAAAAATCGGGTATGTCCACCTTAATGTCTCGATCATGGTCTCTAGGGTGGGCCTCAAGGGACTCTTCCGAATCCGAAAATTGATCTTCCATGTGAGGAGGAACTTGTCCTCTCCCACGGCCTCCATACCCCATTCCACGGCCCCTTCCTCTTCCCCCTTCACCCCTCCTTGGTTCATTCATGTTTTGTTCCAAGAGTGTGTTAATAGCATTCATCATCAAAGTGCAATTACCGGTGAGTTGAGTCAATTTCTCTTCTAAATCGGAAAGTCTTTTACCCTCTCCTCTATTCTCTTCCATTTTGTGAAAGTTTTGTGAGATCTTTTGTGGAAATTTTGTGGAAAATGAACAAGGAAAAACAAGAAAGAAATCGAAAAATTGAAGAGGAAAAACAAACCTAAAATTTTCGGCCAACACAAAAAACAAACCCAACCAATACTAACACAAGTGTAGATCTTTAACCATTTTTGTAAGATTTTGTGGAAAATAAAACAAGGAAATTAAAAGAAAAAAAACGAAAAATGAAAGAGAAAACACAAGAGTAAAACCGAAAACACAAAGATCAAATCGAAAACAACAATGAACAAACCGAAAATGTAGAACAAACCTAGGCTTTGATAACCAATTTGGAGTGAAACTTATGGGGATAAGAATCACTCAAAGGAGGAACAAAATCGATCTTGAATTGGTGATAGAAATCTCGGCCCAATGTTGCTCTTTTTGTGAAATATTTTCTGAAATTATATGAACAAAGAAAAATAAAAGGATAGTGCCTAAATCTACTCACAAAGCTATAGATTTAGGGGTTTAATTAACTAAGCACTTAGCCACTAGTTAATTAGTCTCACAAATCTCAACACAAAGTAAGAGAAATATGAAGAGCACTCAAGAAAACAACTAGGGTTTTAATTCTCATTCCAAATCTGAAAAATGTGAGGCAAGGATGAGGGTTTATATATTACCCTCATCTAATCTTGACCCTCCATTACAACAAGATCTAAGGGCTACAATCAACCCCCAAATACTACAATTATACTCGGTCAAAGAGGCTCCTTGAGCTGAAAATTTGAACATAAAACAACAAATACATAAAGTAAAAAGCATAAAGTAATAAAGGTAGATAGCGACATGAATGAAAATGACTTAAAGTAAAACAATGTGATGATCTTGGTTGGCTTGATTAGGCCGGCTCCTTGGACCTCCATTGAGCTAGCTTTGTGAACCATGTGAGTCCTTTATTGGAGGGTTAACTCACATGGGTGCACCCAATTAACCACATTCAAAAATGGCATGATCTTGACTTTTGTTGCTCTCCAACTTTGACTTCACCTTGACTTAGCTTGATCACTAGGGTTGGCTCGATTGACCATAGAATTGACTTTGGTTGACCCCTAGTGACCCCCTTAGGCCGAGCCCTAGGCTTGGGTTTGAGCCCATGGCCCTAACCCATGGTCTCCCAACTCTTCTCCCTTGACTTCCTTGACCAATTTTGGTCCATAAACCCAACCTCACACAACATAATTTTTCAGATTTGAATGATAAAAAGAAAACCCTAGTTGTTTGCTTGAGTTTCTTCATTTTCTCATTACTTAGTGTGTGAGTTAGTGGAAGGTTAGTTTAGTGGCTTTGTGCTTAAACTAATCACAACCTAAATCTATTACTTAGTGTGTAGATTTAGTTACTATCCTTTTTATTTTCCTTGTTTACAAAATTTCAGAAAATACTTCACAAAAAATACACAAAAGGGCCGAGATTTTCAAGGGTTTCAAGGATCGATTTGTGTTCCTCTCTTGAGTGAAACTTGATCCTCCTAGTTTCACTCCAAAGTTAATCTAAGGGCTCACATGAGCCTTTGAGACATCCAAAAAAAACGGCCAAGAGGCCTTACAAGAGCTGAATTTTGAAGGCTAACAAACAAAAGATAAAAGCATAAAGGTAGATGTTGACATTAGGCTCAATCCTCTCCATTCTTTGTTTAGGATCATCCAAGGGTCCTTGAGTGAGCCTTGGTCATGAAGGAGGACGGTCCACATGCTCTTCAATTTGATTTCTTTTACAAACTAAAACAATAAAGCATAAAGTGACGAAAGCGACATGAATGAAAATGACATAAACATAAAACAATGTGATTGTTTGTTGGGACTTGTTGGGCCGGCTCCTATGGGACCTCCTTGAGCTAGCTTTGTGAACCATGTGAGTCCTTTTATTGGAGGGTTAACTCACATGGATGCACCCACTTTGACCACATTCAAAAATAGCATAATCTTGACATTTTGTTGCTCTCCAACTTTGACTTCCTCTTGACTTTGCTTGATCACTAAGGTTGGCTCGATTTGACCATAGAATTGACTTTACTTAGCCCTTAGTGATCCCTTGGTCCATGACCTAGGCTTGGGTTTGAGCCCATGGCCCCAACCCATGGTCTCCCTCGACTTCACCCTTGACCACCTTGGCCATTTTTGCTCCAATCTCCTCTCCTTGGAAAGGACTTGTCCTCAAGTCCTTGGACATCCTCTTGCTTCCTCCCTTGCTCGATTTCAAGCTTGATTCTCGGCTCAATCTTTGCTCAACCTTGGCTTTCACGTTTTTTGACTTCCAAGGGCACCATTTAGCTAGGGTTTGGACAATTGGTGGGACTCCTTTACTTTGGCTCGAAGAATTGATCATGTTCTCTTCCTTGGTCACGGTTTGCTTGACCACGCATTCTTCCTCGAGCATTTCTTTGAGCCCACGACTCATAACCGTGCCATCCATCCATTCTTGCTCATGATCGAGCCCTTCAATGATTCTCCATCTTAAAGACCCGCTTGATCTTTCCTTGCCATCGATTTTTGTTCTTTCATTGACCACATTCTCATTGTAGTCGGTTGTTTCCTTGTTGATTGATGCTTCACCTTCATGTTGCTCCTCTCCTAGAATCCTCCTTTTCATGCTAGAGCTTCCCTCACACTCCAAGTTCATCTCTCCCTTTTGCCCTCCACTACTCGGTGTAAGGCCTTTCAAGCCTTCATGCTCAATCAATTTCGGCCCCAACTTCATCTCCATGCTAGGGTTTGGCTCAATGAAGGATTCAAACAAGCACGCATTGGATTTACATCCCATCATTGGTGGTAGGGGAGCTAAGACAATAAGCTTTTCACCATACTTGAATGAGTAGGTGTTGTCTCTTCCATGGTGGGAAGAATTCTTTTCATACTCCCAAGGCCTACCAAGCAACACATGACATGCATCCATGTCCAACACTTCACACACAATTTCATCTTTATAGTCTTGTCCAATCGAGAACGAGACTTTGCATTGCTTATCGACTTTTACCTCGGCTCCTTGATTAAGCCACCTTAGCTTGTAAGGATGAGGATGCCTCAAAGTAGGCAAGGCAAGCTTATCAATGAGGGTTTTAGAGGCAACATTAACACAACTTCCCCCATCGATAATGAGATTACACACTCTCCCCATGATGGTACACTTGGTTCGAAATAGTTGGTGTCTTTGATCCATGCTTTCACTTGAATCTTGAGTGTGCATTACTCGCCAAGTAACCAAGCTCAACCCCGAGTCCGGGGGAACAATTGTCTCGGCCACCTTCACATCCTCAACTCCCTCGTTTTTTTCTTCCTCACAAACTAACACTTCATCGTCTCCCCAATGCACAACCTCACTTGTGTTCAAGGTCCTCTTGCTAGGGCATTCCTTAGCAAAATGACCATACCCTTGACATTGGTAGCACTTCTTGAGAGGAATTGTTCTCTTAGGGCCATAGTCGATTCCCTTCCCTTGTCAACACTTGATGGCTTGATAGTAGGGCTAGGTTCACCAATTTTGATCCCTCCTTGGCTCGACATGGGGTTGGCCTTGGTGGTGTTTTTGGCCGAGTCCCCTCTCCCCTTCTCTAGCCTTTCCACACGTGTGGCCATGGTAACGGCCTCATCGAATGACCACAAGTTTTGCATCTTCACTCGGTTAGCAATCCTAGGGTTTAGGCCCTCGACAAACCTAGCTATTTTTTGTTCGGGTTTCTCATTCATCTCACATTGTAATGTGAGTTGCTCAAAGTCCCTAAGGTAGGACTCAATTGGTTGTGTCTCTTGTTTGAGTTGAGCTAGCTTGAGGAACATGTCTTGGGTATAATCCTTGGGAACAAACTTGTCTTTGAGTTTCTTTTTGAGTTTGAGCCATGACCTAATGGGTTCCTTTCCCTCTCGATTTCTTTGATTCTTAAGGTTTTCATACCAAAGGGAGGCATATCCTTTGAATTTCATGATGGCCACCTTAAAACACTTCCTATCGGGATACTCCTTAAATTCGAAAATTCTCTCAACCGATCTAAGCCAATCTAGGAGATCCTCGGGGTTCAAGCTTCCATAAAAATCGGGTATATCCACTTTGATATCTCGGTCATGGTCTCTTGGGTGGGCTTCAAGGGACTCCTCCGAATCCGAAAATTGATCTTCCATGTGAGGAGGAGGTTGTCCTCTCCCACGGCCCCCATACCCATACCCACGCCCTCTTCCCCCTCCACCCCTTCTTGGTTCATTAAGATTTTGGTCTAAGAGGGTGTTTAGAGCATTCATCATTAAGGTACAGTTACCGGTGAGTTGAGTTAACTTCTCTTCTAAATCGGAAAGCCTTTTACCCTCTCCTCTATCCTCTTCCATTTTGTGACAATTTTGTGAGATTTTTGTGTAAGTTTTGTGGAAAATAAACAAGGAAAAGAAGGAAGAAAAAACGAAAAATTGAAGAGGAAAAACAAAGGGTAAACCGAGAAAACAAAAACAAATCGAAAATGAAGAACAAACCTAGGCTTTGATGACCAATTTGGAGTGAAACTAGGAGGATAAAGCTTCACTCAAAGTATGAACAAGAATCGAACTTGAACAACTTGTAGATAAACGGCCGAGTATATTGTTTTTGGTGTGATTTTTCTGATTTTTGTATGTAAATGAAAGAACATAAAGATAGTCACTAAATCTACACACAAAGTAATAGATTTAGGTTTTGATTAGTTTAAGCACAAAGCCACTAAACTAATCTTTCACTAACTCAAACACAAAGTAATGAGAAAATGAAGAACACTCAATAAAACTCTAGGGTTTCTTTTCATTAGCCAAATCTGAAAATTATGATGTTAGAGTGAGGGTTTATATAGGACCCTTGCTCTAATCTAAGCCTTACATTTCAAAGTTAATCTAAGGGCTCACATGAGCCTTTGAGACATCCAAAAAAAACGGCCAAGAGGCCTTACAAGAGCTGAATTTTGAAGGCTAACAAACAAAAGATAAAAGCATAAAGGTAGATGTTGACATTAGGCTCAATCCTCTCCATTCTTTGTTTAGGATCATCCAAGGGTCCTTGAGTGAGCCTTGGTCATGAAGGAGGACGGTCCACATGCTCTTCAATTTGATTTCTTTTACAAACTAAAACAATAAAGCATAAAGTGACGAAATGATACGAATGAAAATGACATAAACATAAAACAATGTGATTGTTTGTTGGGACTTGTTGGGCCGGCTCCTATGGGACCTCCTTGAGCTAGCTTTGTGAACCATGTGAGTCCTTTTATTGGAGGGTTAACTCACATGGATGCACCCACTTTGACCACATTCAAAAATAGCATAATCTTGACTTTTTGTTGCTCTCCAACTTTGACTTCCTCTTGACTTTGCTTGATCACTAAGGTTGGCTCGATTTGACCATAGAATTGACTTTACTTAGCCCTTAGTGATCCCTTGGTCCATGACCTAGGCTTGGGTTTGAGCCCATGGCCCCAACCCATGGTCTCCCTCGACTTCACCCTTGACCACCTTGGCCATTTTTGCTCCAAATTCGTGTATGGCCTTGAGGGCCGTGTTCCCCTGGACCAAAAATGGTCAAGGCGGTCAAGGGTGAAACCGAGGGAGACCATGGGTTAGGGCCATGGGCTCAAACCCGAGCCTAGGCCATGGGTCAAGGGATCACTAAGGGCTAAGTAAAGTCAATTCTATGGTCAAATCAAGCCAACCTTAGTGATCAAGGAGAGTCAAGAGGAAGTCAAAGTTGGAGAGCAACAAAAAGTCAAGATTATGCTATTTTTGAAATGTGGTCAATCAAGGTACACCCATGTGAGTCAACCCTCCAATAAATGGGCTCACATGGTTCATCAAGCTAGCTCATGGAGGTCAAGGGGGCCGGCCAAATCAAGTCACCAAGGATCATCACATTGTTTTTATACTTTATGTCATTTTCATACATGTCGCTTTCTCTACTATCTACTTTATGCTTTATGTAAGGAGACAATATAATCCTTTTGTTTTGGTCACTTGGACCGTCCCACATGCCATTCCAAGGTCAAATCTTGACCCTTGGATGCTCCCTAAAATGCATGGAGAGGATGTGCTTAAATGTCATTGTCTACTTTATGTTTTTGTTTGTTTAATTTTCAAATTGTATGGTCAATAGGACCAAACATTTTCGGCTGAATTGAGGGACCCTTATGGCCCTTGGATCAACTTGTAATGAAGGGTTTAGATGAGGCTTTGGGTAATATATAAACCCACCCTCACACATTATAATTTTTCAGATTTGGAATGATAAAGAAACCCTAGTTTTTGTTGAGTATTGCAACGGGAGTTGAGAATTTGCGATCCATTGACCTAGGGCCCGCTTCCAACCTTAGGTCCAAGAGTCAACCACAAGTCAACTAAGTCAACAAAAGTCAAAGTCAAGGGAAGAAGCCCCAAGTCAGCCGAGAAATGAGTATATTAAGTCCTCACATGTGTTCCTCAATAAGTCACTATCAACACATGTCACTATCTACCTTTATTACTTTATGCTTTTTACTTTAAGAATTTGTTGTTTATTGTTCAAAATTTTCAGCTCATGAGAGCTTGTTTGGACCGAGTATTATTGTTATTTTGTGGGTGATTGTAGCCCTTAGATCTTGTTGTAATGGATGGTCAAGATTAGAATGAGGGTAATATATAAACCCTCATTCTCCTCTCACTTTTTTCAGATTTGGCTTAATGAAAAGAAAACCCTAGAGTTTCTAACTTGTGTTCTTCATTTCTCATTACTTTGTGTGTGAGTGAGTGAAAGATTAGTATAGTGGCTTTGTGCTTATGCTAATCAAAACCTAATTCTCTAGCTAAGTGCTTAGAATTAGTCACTATCCTTTTTACTTTCCTTGTTTACATAAATTTCAGAAAATTATCCCACAAAAACATTGTAGTGGCCGAGATTTTCAAGGGTGTTCAAGGATCGATTTTTGTTCATCTCTTGAGTGATTCTTATCCCCATAAGTTTCACTCCAAATTGGTTATCAAAGCTTAGGTTTGAAGAGCACAAGATCCCACCTTTGTGCTAATTTCATACGGTCCAAAGGGAGTACATCAAGGTATTCGAAATTTTCAGATTTTTTGTGTTTGATTTCTCAATGAGTATACCTCTTTCTTGTGATACTACTCTTGAGGGAACTATGTATGATTCTATGGAGAAATTGAGAAGGGAAATTGAGTCTAAGTTGAGCCGAGTTAATGGAGGAGTTGGGTCAAAACTTGGTCTTGTAACTTGGAGGGTTATGCATGCCCAACCCCATTCCTTGGATGAAAGTCAAAAAAATCAGATTTTTAGGTCTAAATGTACCATTGAGAAGAGGGTTTGTAACCTAATTATTGATGGAGGGAGTTGTGTTAATGTGGCTTCAAAAACCCTCATCGATAAGCTTGCCTTACCCACTCAAAAACACCCAAACCCTTACAAGTTGAGATGGTTGAATAGGGAGGCCGAAATTTTGGTTGATAAACGATGTTTGGTTTCTTTTTCGATGGGAAGAGACTATGTGGATGAAGTGTGGTGTGATGTGATTCCTATGGATGCTTGTCACCTTTTATTGGGGAGACCTTGGGAATTTGATCGAAATGCGACTCATGAGGGAAGAGACAACACTTACACTTTCGAGTTTAGAGACAAGAGGATCAAGCTTACGCCCTTGCCTCCAAACTTGGGTGGCCGAGCCACTCCTACCCTAGCCAAGCCACTTGAGGGAGTCTTATTGGTTGGAGAGCAAGAGATGAAACACGAGCTTAGCAAGGGGATGGTTGTTTATGCCCTCATCGCCAAAGAAACTCCTAAGGAAAGTGAAAAACCGATTCCATGTGAAGTTCAAGAGCTCTTAGAAGTCTACAAGGATGTGTTTCCCCTAGAGCTACCTCACGGCCTACCCCCTATTAGGGGCATTGAGCATCAAATCGATCTTGTTCCGGGAGCTACACTACCTAATAAGGCCGCATATCGAAGTGATCCTAAGGCTACACAAGAACTTCAACAACAAATTGGGGAACTCATGGAAAAGGGGTTTGTAAGAGAATCTCTTAGTCCTTGTGCCGTTCCTACACTCTTGGTACCTAAGAAGGATGGAACTTGGAGAATGTGTACGGATAGTCGAGCTATTAATAATATTACGGTCAAGTATAGGTTTCCTATACCTAGACTTGATGACATTCTTGATGAGCTTAGTGGAGCTCGATTGTTTTCCAAGATTGATCTACGACAAGGTTACCATCAAGTGAGAATCAAAGAGGGTGATGAATGGAAGACGGCTTTTAAAACGAAGCATGGGTTATATGAATGGTTAGTCATGCCTTTTGGACTATCCAATGCTCCTAGCACCTTCATGAGATTAATGACCGAGGTTTTGAGACCTTACTTGGGGAGATTCATTGTGGTTTACTTTGACGATATCTTAGTGTATAGCCCTTCCAAGGAGGCTCACCTACATCATTTGCGAGTGTTGTTTGAGACACTTAGAGATCACAAGTTGTATGGCAAGTTAGAGAAGTGTTCCTTCATGCAAAGCGAAGTCCAATTCTTGGGCTATATTATATCAAGCCGTGGTATTCTAGTTGATCAAGAGAAAGTGGAGGCTATCAAATCATGGCCAATTCCGAAGAACATAACCGAGGTGAGGAGTTTTTATGGCTTGGCTTCTTTTTATCGACGATTTATCAAGGATTTTAGCACCGTCATGGCACCCATCACCGAGTGTATGAAGAAAGGAGAGTTCAAGTGGAATGAGGGGGCCGAGATTTCCTTCAACAAAATCAAGAAGTTGTTGTGTGATTCACCTATTCTTACACCACCGGATTTCAATAAGCTTTTTGAGGTCGAATGTGATGCTAGTGGAGTTGGAATTGGGGCCGTTCTATTACAAGAACACAAGCCAATTGCTTACTTTAGTGAGAAGTTGAATGGTGCCAAGCTCAATTATTCCACCTACGACAAAGAATTCTATGCCATCGTTCGCTCTCGCCATTGGAGCCATTACCTCAAGCCCAAGCCATTTGTTCTTCATTCCGATCATGAGGCTCTCAAATACATCAATGGACAACACAAGTTGAATCATAGGCATGCCAAATGGGTCGAGTTTCTTCAATCATTCTCCTTCTCGAGTAAGTTCATTGAGGGGGAGAATAACGTGGTGGCCGATGCTTTGTCTCGAAGGCACACCATGCTAAGCTACATGGAGCAAAGAGTGTTGGGTTTTGAATTCATGAAAGAGCTCTATGTGGAGGATCCCGACTTCAAAGATGAGTGGAATTCCATACGTGAAGGGCAAGGCAAAGTGGGAAGCAAGTACACACTTCAAGAGGGATTCTTGTTCTATGGGAATCGACTATGTATACCCAAGAGCCCTTATCGAAGTCTCCTAGTGAGGGAAGTTCATTCTAATGGTTTAGCCGGGCATTTCGGAATTCAAAAGACTTATGACATCCTCCAAGATCAATTCCATTGGCCCAAAATGCTTGGAGATGTTCAAGATGTGATCAAGAGATGTGCTTCGTGCCAACAATCCAAGTCCTTCTTTCAAACGGGGCCCTACACTCCTTTACCCGTCCCAAATCGGCCATGGGAGGACGTTAGCATGGATTTCATCGTCGCCTTGCCTAGAACTCAACGAGGTAAGGATTCCATCATGGTTGTGGTAGACCGATTTAGCAAGATGGCTCATTTCATTGCGTGCAAGAAAACCGAGGATGCTATGAGTGTAGCCGAAGTTGTATTTCAAGGAGGTGGTTAAATTGCATGGAGTCCCTAAAACCATTGTATCCGATCGAGACACCAAGTTCATGAGCCACTTTTGGAAGACCTTATGGAAGTTGCTAAAAACGAGGCTCTTGTTTAGCACAAGCCATCATCCTCAAACGGATGGCCAAACCGAGGTCACTAATAAAACCTTGGGGAGGATCCTTCGGAGCATCGTTTCTAGGTCCTTGAAAGATTGGGATCTCAAACTCGCCCACGCCGAATTTGCCTTCAACCGTGCCCCTTCTTCTAGCACTGGAGTTCACCATTTGAGGTGGTCTATGGGACCAATCCCATCATGCCCACGGACCTAGCCCCCGTCAAGAGCAAGGAGATGAGTTACGATGCCAAGAAGCGAGTTGAGTTCATGATGAGTATCCACAACCAAGTCAAGAAGCAAATCGAGAAAGCGAATGAGACTTACAAGGCTAGAGCAAAGGGCCAAAAGATTTCAAAAGAGTTCGAGCCGGGAGACTTGGTATGGTTACACTTGAGGAAGGAACGGTTTCCGGATAAAAGAAAGAACAAACTCATGCCTAGGGCCGAGGGTCCCTTCGAGATACTCGAGAAAATTGGACCGAACGCTTACAAAGTTGATCTACCGGGAGAGTATGGAGTCCATGGCACGTTCAACGTGGGAGACCTTAGCCCGTACCATGAAGACTTGGAGGAGGAGGAAGTCGAGGATTTGAGGGCAAATCCTTTTCAACCCGGGGAGATTGCAACGGGAGTTGAGAATTTGCGATCCATTGACCTAGGGCCCGCTTCCAACCTTAGGTCCAAGAGTCAACCACAAGTCAACTAAGTCAACAAAAGTCAAAGTCAAGGGAAGAAGCCCCAAGTCAGCCGAGAAATGAGTATATTAAGTCCTCACATGTGTTCCTCAATAAGTCACTATCAACACATGTCACTATCTACCTTTATTACTTTATGCTTTTTACTTTAAGAATTTGTTGTTTATTGTTCAAAATTTTCAGCTCATGAGAGCTTGTTTGGACCGAGTATTATTGTTATTTTGTGGGTGATTGTAGCCCTTAGATCTTGTTGTAATGGATGGTCAAGATTAGAATGAGGGTAATATATAAACCCTCATTCTCCTCTCACTTTTTTCAGATTTGGCTTAATGAAAAGAAAACCCTAGAGTTTCTAACTTGTGTTCTTCATTTCTCATTACTTTGTGTGTGAGTGAGTGAAAGATTAGTATAGTGGCTTTGTGCTTATGCTAATCAAAACCTAATTCTCTAGCTAAGTGCTTAGAATTAGTCACTATCCTTTTTACTTTCCTTGTTTACATAAATTTCAGAAAATTATCCCACAAAAACATTGTAGTGGCCGAGATTTTCAAGGGTGTTCAAGGATCGATTTTTGTTCATCTCTTGAGTGATTCTTATCCCCATAAGTTTCACTCCAAGTATTCTCATTTTCTCATTACTTTGTGTTTGAGTTAGTGAAAGATTAGTTTAGTGGCTTTGTGCTTAAACTAATCACACCCTAATTCTCTAGCTTAGTGCTTAGAATTAGTTACTATCTTTATGTTTTTCATTTGTCACAAAAATCAGAAAATTTCCCACAAAAAAACTCATATTCTCGGCCAAAATTGTTCAAGGGTTTGAGGTCGATTTTGTTCATCCTTTGAGTGAAACTTGATCCACTAAGTTTCACTCCAAATTGGTCATCAAAGCCTAGGTTTGTTCTTGATTTCATTTTCTTTCTCTATTTTTTTGGTTTTCCTTAGTAATGTCGAGTTGTTCCTTTGTTTTCCTCTTTTAATTTTTCGTTTTTCTTCTTCCTTTTCCTTGTTTATTTTTCTATAAATTTACCACAAAATTTCCACAAAAGATCTCACAAAATTTCACAAAAATGGAGGAGGATAAAAGGCTTTCCGATTTAGAGGAGAAATTAACTCAACTCACCGGTAATTGTACTTTAATGATGAATGCTCTAAACACCCTCTTAGACCAAAATCTTAATGAACCAAGAAGGGGTGGAAGGGGAAGAGGCCGTGGGTTTGGGATTGGAGGCCGTGGGAGAGGCCAACCACCTCCTCACATGGATGATCAATACTCGGATTCGGAGGAGTCCCTTGAGGCTCCCCCAAGAGACCATGACCGAGACATCAAAGTGGATATACCCGATTTTTATGGTAGCTTGAACCCCGAGGATCTCCTAGATTGGCTTAGATCGGTTGAGAGGATTTTCGAATTTAAGGAGTATCCCGATAGGAAGTGTTTCAAGGTAGCCATCATGAAGTTTAAGGGATATGCTTCCCTTTGGTACGAAAACCTCAAGAACCAACGAAACCGAGAGGGTAAGGAACCCATTAGGTCATGGCTCAAACTCAAAAAGAAACTCAAAGACAAGTTTGTTCCCAAGGATTATACCCAAGACATGTTCCTCAAACTAGCTCAACTCAAACAAGAGACACAACCCATTGAGTCTTACCTTAGGGACTTTGAGCAACTCACATTACAATGTGAGATGAATGAGAAACCCGAACAAAAAATAGCTAGGTTTGTCGAGGGCTTAAACCCTAGGATTGCTAACCGAGTAAAGATGCAAAACTTGTGGTCATTCGATGAGGCCGTTACCATGGCCACACGTGTGGAAAGGCTAGAGAAGGGGAGAGGGGACTCGGCCAAAAATACCACCAAGGCCAACCCCATGTCGAGCCAAGGAGGGATCAAAATTGTCGAACCTAGCCCTACCATCAAGCCATCAAGTATTGACAAGGGGAAGGGAATTGACTATGGTCCCAAGAGAACAATTCCTCTCAAGAAGTGCTACCAATGTCAAGGGTATGGTCATTTTGCTAAGGAATGCCCTAGCAAGAGGACCTTGAACACAAGTGAGGTTGTGCATTGGGAGACGATGAAGTGTTAGTTTGTGAGGAAGAAAAAAGAGGGAGTTGAGGAAGTGAATGTGGCCAAACAATTGTGCCCCTGACTCGGGGTTGAGCTTGGTCACTTGGCGAGTGATGCACACTCAAGATGCAAACGAGAATATGGACCAAAGGCACCAAATATTTCGTCCAAATGTACAATCATGGGGAGAGTGTGTAATTTGATTATTGATGGGGAAGTTGTGTTAATGTTGCTTCTAAACCCTCATTGATAAGCTTGCCTTGCCCACTTTGAAGCATCCTCACCCTTACAAGCTAAGATGGCTTAATCAAGGAGCCGAGGTGAAAGTTGATAAACAATGCAAGGTCTTGTTTTCCATTGGACAAGACTACAAAGATGAAATTGTGTGTGAAGTGTTGGACATGGATGCTTGTCATGTATTACTTGGTAGGCCATGGGAGTATGAAAAGAATTCTTCCCACCATGGAAGAGACAACACCTACTCATTCAAGTATGGTGAAAAGCTTATCGACTTAGCTCCCCTACCACCAATGATGGGTTGTAAATCCAATGCGTGCTTGTTTGAATCCTTCATTGAGCCGAAACCTAACATGGAGATGAAGTTGGAGCCGAGCTTGAATGAGCTTGAGGACTTGAAGGGCCTTGAGCCGAGTAGAGAAGAGCTAGGGAAGAAATGAACTTGGAATGTGAGGGAAGCTCTAGCATGATAAGGAGGATTCTAGGAGAGGAGCAACATGAAGGTGAAGCATCAATCAACAAGAAAACAACCGACTACAATGAGAATGTGGTCAATGAAAGAACAAAAATCGATGGCAAGGAAAGATCAAGCGGGTCTCTAAGGTGGAGAATCATTGAAGGCCTCGATCATGAGCAAGATTGGATGGATGGCATGGTTATGAGTCGTGGGCTCAAAGAAATGCTCGAGGAAGAATGTGTGGTCAAGCAAACCGTGACCAAGGAAGAAAACATGATCAATTCTTCGAGCCAAAGCAAAGGGGTCCAACCACTTCTACAAACCCTAGCTAAGTGGTGCCCATGGAAGACTAAAACCGTGAAGGCCAAGATCGAGCAAAGATTGAGCCGAGAATCAAGCTTGAAGTCGAGCAAGGGAGGAAGCAAGAGGATCTCCAAGGACTTGAGGACAAGTCCTTTCCAAGGAGAGGAGATTGGACCAAAAATGGTCAAGGCGGTCAAGGGTGAAACCGAGGGAGACCATGGGTTAGGGCCATGGGCTCAAACCCGAGCCTAGGCCATGGGTCAAGGGATCACTAAGGGCTAAGTAAAGTCAATTCTATGGTCAAATCAAGCCAACCTTAGTGATCAAGGAGAGTCAAGAGGAAGTCAAAGTGGGAGAGCAACAAAAAGTCAAGATTATGCTATTTTTGAAATGTGGTCAATCAAGGTACACCCATGTGAGTCAACCCTCCAATAAATGGGCTCACATGGTTCATCAAGCTAGCTCATGGAGGTCAAGGGGGCCGGCCAAATCAAGTCACCAAGGATCATCACATTGTTTTTATACTTTATGTCATTTTCATACATGTCGCTTTCTCTACTATCTACTTTATGCTTTATGTAAGGAGACAATATAATCCTTTTGTTTTGGTCACTTGGACCGTCCCACATGCCATTCCAAGGTCAAATCTTGACCCTTGGATGCTCCCTAAAATGCATGGAGAGGATGTGCTTAAATGTCATTGTCTACTTTATGTTTTTGTTTGTTTAATTTTCAAATTGTATGGTCAATAGGACCAAACATTTTCGGCTGAATTGAGGGACCCTTATGGCCCTTGGATCAACTTGTAATGAAGGGTTTAGATGAGGCTTTGGGTAATATATAAACCCACCCTCACACATTATAATTTTTCAGATTTGGAATGATAAAGAAACCCTAGTTTTTGTTGAGTATTCTCATTTTCTCATTACTTTGTGTTTGAGTTAGTGAAAGATTAGTTTAGTGGCTTTGTGCTTAAACTAATCACACCCTAATTCTCTAGCTTAGTGCTTAGAATTAGTTACTATCTTTATGTTTTTCATTTGTCACAAAAATCAGAAAATTTCCCACAAAAAAACTCATATTCTCGGCCAAAATTGTTCAAGGGTTTGAGGTCGATTTTGTTCATCCTTTGAGTGAAACTTGATCCACTAAGTTTCACTCCATCCCCTTCCACAAATCGATCTTTGGACTTTCACTTGAGCCATCTTCGATCTTGAACTTAGGTGAAGATTGTAGAAGATCATCACTTAGCTCTTTTTGTTCACGCTTAGTTCCCCCTTTGAATCCCCATCTCATGAATCCACTTGAGTAGACTTGGTTATGACAACCACATAGCATTTCTTTGGTATTGTTAGTTCCCACTTTGAACTTCCATTTTAGAAATTCCCTCGACTCTTTGCTTGCATCAACATTCTCACACCACATGAATATCCTTTCCATAAGCTTAGGTAGACTTTTCATCTCACATTCATCCCCTTTCTTGAGCATAGGTAGACTTTCTTTTCCAAACTCATCTTGATCATTAGGGATGTCTTTGAGAAGAAGAACACATCCAACCTTCTCATCACTAAACCCATGCTTCAATTCGGGTACTCCACTCAAAATAACCTCTTTGGATGACTCAAGTATGGAGGGCGGTTTGCATTGCTCTTTGGGGAACTCCTTAGCAAGGACATTAATCTCATCCTTCCCATGACTAACCCCAAGTTCAATTTCTGGTCCCCCATCAATCCTGGACCAAAAATGGTCAAGGCTAGCAAAGACGGTTTTTGTCCAAATCACGGTTTAGGTCCTTGGGCTCGAACCATGGGCTAGGTCACGATCCTAAGGTCCACCCAAGCTTATTTTGAGTGAATTTAAACAATAATATCTTGGTCAAGCTTGGTGGGTCAAGGAAGTCAAGAAAAGTCAAGACGGAGAGCAACCGAAAGTCAACTAAAGTGCTATTTTTGTTTGTGATCGCTCGAGTGCACCCATATGGGTTCGAACCACAAGTCAATTAAATTATCAAGAGGAACAAATCAAATGGGAAGAGCCACCATATCAGCCGAAAAATGATCAAAGGAAAGCTTCACATGTGTTCCACAATAAGTCGCTTTCAACACATGTCGCTATCTACCTTTACTACTTTATGCTTTTTACTTTAAGTATTTGTTGTTATATGTTCAAATTTTTCAGCTCAATAGAGCTTGATGGACCGAGTATATTGTAGGATTTGTGGGTTTATTGAAGCCCTTAGATTAGCTTGTAATGGATGGTCAAGATTAGAATGAGGGTAATATATAAACCCTCATCCTTGCCTCACATTTTTCAGATTTGTTTGAATGAAAAAAAGAAACCCTAAGTTTCATATTGAGTGTTCTTCCTTTCTCATTACTTATCCTTTCTCATTACTTAGTGTGTGAGATTTGTGAGAGATTAGTTTAGTGGCTTTGTGCTTAAGCTAATCACAACCTAAATCTATTACTTAGTGTGTAGATTTAGTGACTATCCTTTTTATTTTCCTTGTTCATAAAATTTCAGAAAAATACTTCACAAAAAAACAACATTGGGGCCGAGATTTTTATCAACATTTCAAGATCGATTTTGTTCATCCTTTGAGTGATTCTTATCCCCATAAGTTTCACTCCAAATTGGCATCAAAGCTTAGGTTTGTTCCTTGTTTTCGATTTGTTCTTTGTGTGTGCCGAGTTGTTCTTGTTTTCTTGTTTTATTTTCGTTTTTTTTCTTGTTTTCCTTGTGTCTTCCACAAAAAATCCACAAACATACTCACAAAATTTTCACAAAATGGTTGAAGGTCTACACTTGTGTTAGTGTTGGTTTTGATTTTCACACTCAAAGGTCCTTGCTTTACTCAAAAATTTTCAGATTTTTGTTCTTTGGTTATTTCAATGGATGTGTTCCATCATTTTGGTGTTTCACTTGATACTACTCTTGGTGAAACCATGTATGATTCCATGGAGAAAGCTAGAAGAGAGCTTGAAATCAAAATGAGTCGAATGAGGGGTAGACTTAAACCTAACCCTAGCCTTGATCTTGTGACTTTGAGGGGTCAAAGGGAGTTAGAGGATAGAGTGGCTCGGTTAGGAGGAGAACAACCCCCTAACCTTGGCCGAATGGTTTGTAGGGGCAAGCTTGCCCAAACCCTAACCCTAAACCTAGAAGAGAATCACCAAGTCGAAGCCTTTAGGACTAGGTGTACCATTATGGGAAGGGTTTGTGATTTGATTGTTGATGGGGAGAGTTGTTCTAATGTGGCCTCAAGCACTCTCATTGAAAAGTTAGCCTTGCCCACACAAGAACACCCTAACCCTTACAAAATGAAATGCCAAAGAAATGGAGCCGAGATGAGTGTGATGGTGGTTAGACAATGCTTGGTTTCTTTCTCCATTGGTGGGGAATACATGGATGAGGTCTTGTGTGATGTGATTCCCATGGATGCTTGTCATCTCCTCTTGGGGAGACCATGGAAGTTGGAAAGAAATGCTCATCATGATGAGAGGGACAATACCTATACTTTCAAGATTGGAGCTAAGAAAATCAAACTTGCACCCTTACCTCCGATTTTGAAGAACCCTAACCCACCCTCCTTGGTTGAGTCACACGACAACATGGGGATTGATGGGGGACGAGAAATTGAGCGTGGGGTTAGTCATGGGAAGGATGAGATTAATGTCCTTGCTAAGGAGTTCCCCAAAGAGCAATGCAAACCACCCCCCATACTTGAGTCGTTCAAAGAGGTTATTTTGAGTAAAGAGGCCGAAACAAGTGAGGAAATGAATGTTGGTGAGAAATTGACCATTCACTTTGCTAAAGATAATCCTAACACTCAAGAGGAAAGCATGGGGTACAATGCCAAGCCAAGGGATGAGTATGATCATGAGACGTGTTTGGCTAATGTCGAGAGGAAGGTATTCATGTGGTATGAGAATGTTGATACAAGCCAAGAGTCAAGGGAATTTCTAAAATGGAAATTCAAGGTGAACAATAACAACAAGGAGCCACTAAGTGATCATCCTATTCAAGTCTTTCCAAGTGGGTTCATGAAATGGGGATTTAAAGGGGGAACTAAGCTTGAACAAAAAGAGCTAAGTGATGATCTTCTACAATCTTCATCTAAGCTCAAGATAGAAGATGGCTCAAGTGAAAGTCCAAAGACCGACTTGAGGGAGGAGAACACGGCCCTCAAGACCATAACCGACTTAATCACACTCCTCATGTCATCTAATTCCACAAGTACCTTCATGATCGAGAGTGTAGCCCTCCATGTAATCAAAGACAACCCTAGAGCAATAAGGGGAAGTCAAGGAGAGGAGCTCAATGAGCTCAAAACTGAAAATTTGGGGAGCTCAATCAAGTGCAAGGGAAGTGAATCATTTGGAAGTGAAAAGGTCGATGTGTTAGAAGGTTCAAGTGAGTCCTTGAAAGGGGAGAAAAACGTGGGGTTTAAGCGTGGCAAAGGGTGGCTAATTGACGGTCCTAAACATGAGGAACTTCGAGTTGTGCTAGGGGTTAATTGTGAATCCAAAGAAACCATGAGTAAGGGGGAGAGCAAGTTCAATTCAATGAACCGAGTTTACAAGAATCAATCTCTCATTCAATCTCTAAGCAAGTGGAATTCTTGGAAGTCTAGAGCCATGGAGCCCAAAGTTGGTCATGGGGCTCATGGGGCACCCCTCATCATGTTCTACGATTCAAGTCATGAAGCCAACACGAGTCCGAGTCGAGAAGGAGGCAAAGGATCAAGCCATGAGTCAAGCTATAGTCCAAACCGAGCAAGAGGAAGAGAGACCGAGGATTTGAGGACAAATCCTTTTCAAGGAGAGGAGATTGGACCAAAAATGGTCAAGGCTAGCAAAGACGGGTTTTGTCCAAATCACGGTTTAGGTCCTTGGGCTCGAACCATGGGCTAGGTCACGATCCTAAGGTCCACCCAAGCTTATTTTGAGTGAATTTAAACAATAATATCTTGGTCAAGCTTGGTGGGTCAAGGAAGTCAAGAAAAGTCAAGACGGAGAGCAACCGAAAGTCAACTAAAGTGCTATTTTTGTTTGTGATCGCTCGAGTGCACCCATATGGGTTCGAACCACAAGTCAATTAAATTATCAAGAGGAACAAATCAAATGGGAAGAGCCACCATATCAGCCGAAAAATGATCAAAGGAAAGCTTCACATGTGTTCCACAATAAGTCGCTTTCAACACATGTCGCTATCTACCTTTACTACTTTATGCTTTTTACTTTAAGTATTTGTTGTTATATGTTCAAATTTTTCAGCTCAATAGAGCTTGATGGACCGAGTATATTGTAGGATTTGTGGGTTTATTGAAGCCCTTAGATTAGCTTGTAATGGATGGTCAAGATTAGAATGAGGGTAATATATAAACCCTCATCCTTGCCTCACATTTTTCAGATTTGTTTGAATGAAAAAAAGAAACCCTAAGTTTCATATTGAGTGTTCTTCCTTTCTCATTACTTAGTGTGTGAGATTTGTGAGAGATTAGTTTAGTGGCTTTGTGCTTAAGCTAATCACAACCTAAATCTATTACTTAGTGTGTAGATTTAGTGACTATCCTTTTTATTTTCCTTGTTCATAAAATTTCAGAAAAATACTTCACAAAAAAACAACATTGGGGCCGAGATTTTTATCAACATTTCAAGATCGATTTTGTTCATCCTTTGAGTGATTCTTATCCCCATAAGTTTCACTCCAAATCCCCATTTTTTCGTGTGACATAATCAAGGAGGGTGGGTTAGGGTTCTTCAAAATCGGAGGTAAGGGTGTAAGTTTGATATTCTTGGCTCCAATCTTAAAGTTATAAGTATTGTCCCTCCCATCATGATGAGCATTTCTTTCCAACTTCCATGGTCTCCCCAAGAGGAGATGACAAGCATCCATGGGAATCACATCACACAAAACCTCATCCATGTAATCCCCACCAATGGAGAAAGAAACCAAGCATTGTCTAACCACACTTACACTCATCTCGGCTCCATTGTCTAGCCACTTCATCTTGTAAGGGTTAGGGTGTTCTTGTGTAGGCAAGGCTAATTTTTCAATGAGGGTATTTGAGGCAACATTAACACAACTTTCCTCATCAACAATCAAATTACAAACCCTTCCCATAATGGTACACCTAGACCTAACGATTTCGACTTGGTGATTCTCTTCTAGGGTTAGGGTTAGGGTTTGAGTATGTGAGTCTCTACAACCCATACGGCCATGGCTAGGGGGTGGCTCTCCTCCTAACCGAGCCATTCTACCTTCTAACTCCCTCAAGATCACAAGGTTAGGGTTAGGGATAGGTCTACTCCTCATTCGACTCATTTTGATTTCAAGCTCTCTTCTAGTTTTCTCCATAGAATCATACATGGTCTCACCAAGAGTAGTATCACAAGTAACATCAAAAGGAAGAAACATACCCATTGAAATAACCAAAGAACAAATCTGAAAATTTTCAAGTAAAGTGAGGATCTTTGAGTGTAAGAACCGAACCAACACTAACACAAGTGTAGATCTTCAACCATTTTTGTGAAAATTTGTGAGAATTTTGTGGAAGTTTTGTGGAAACAAGAAAAATAAAAGAGAAAAACGAAAAAATAAAAGAGGACAAACAAGAGTATAACCGAGTAACACAAAAATAAATCGAAAACAAGAACAAACCTAGGCTTTGATAACCAATTTGGAGTGAAACTAAGTGGATCAAGTTTCACTCAAAGGATGAACAAAAATCGATCTTGAACACTTGAAGAAATTCGGCCGAGTATATGTATTTTTATGTTGAAATTTTCTGAAATTTTGTAAACAAGGAAAACATAAAGGATAGTAACTAAATCTACACACAAAGTAATAGATTTAGGTTTTGATTAGTTTAAGCACAAAGCCACTAAACTAATCTTTCACTAACTCACACACAAAGTAATGAGAAAATGAAGAGCACTCAAGTAAACAACTAGGGTTTTTTTCATTCAACAAAATCTGAAAATTATGTTGTTTGAGCTTGGTTTATATAGACCAAGTCTTTACATCCTAGCCATACAATTCAAGGAACATCTAAGGGCTCACATGAGCCTTTGAAACAACCAAAAAAAACGGCCAAAAGGCCTTACACTTAGCTGAAATTTTTGAAAGAAGACAACAACTACTAAAGCATAAAGCATAAAGGTGGATAGTGACATGTAGGAAAGGGACATATTGTGGAACAACATGTGAACCTTCGTTTGATCTTTATTTCGGCTGACTTGTTAGCTCTTCCCACTTGATTTTGCTCTTGAAGATTTAATTGACTTGTGGTTCGAACCCACTTGGGTGCACTCGAGCAATCACATTCAAAAAATAGCATTTTGTTAACTTTCGGTTGCTCTTCGTCTTGACTTTTCTTGACTTCCTTGACCCACCAAGCTTGACCAAGATATTATTGTTTAAATTTACTCAAAATAAGCTTGGGTGGACCTTAGGATCGTGGCCTAGCCGGTATCAAGCTAATCCTGGTGAGAGTCACTGGATAGCTGTAAAGAACATCCTTAAGTACTTGAGAAGAACTAAGGATTCGTTTCTAGTGTTTGGAGGAAAACTTGAGCTACGTGTAAAGGGTTACACGGATGCAAGTTTCCAAACCGATGGGGATGATTTGAAATCCCAATCCGGCTATGTCTTTATGTTGAATGGTGGAGCTGTTTGTTGGAAAAGTTTCAAACAAAGTGTCATTGTGGATTCTACAACAGAAGCTGAATATTTAGCAGCTTAGGAAGCCGCTAAAGAAGCTGTATGGATTCGGCAGTTCTTGAATGGACTAAGTGTAGTCCCTAGTACCGCAAATCCAATCACTATTTATTGTGATAATAGTGGGGCCATCTTTTGAGCAAAGGAGCCCAAGTCTAGTAATAAGTCTAGACATGTTTTGAGGAAATACCACGTTATTAGAGATAATGTGGAAAGGAAGGAAATAGATCTTTGTAAGGTTGGGACAGACAACAATGTCGCTGATCCTTTAACCAAGCCCCTTTCGAGGGCTAAGCATGACGCGCACACCGCCTCCATGGGGTTGCGGCGTATGCTAGATTTCCTTTAGATTCGTGATATGTAATGGGTAACGTATCCTATTACATATATGAAAAATAACATTCATTATTTAGAGTATATATTTACTCTTTTAAGTCATTATGAATGCATACTTTGTTTATCCGAATAGTTGTGTGACAACATTGAACATATTCAAGTGAACGACATAAACTAAGTATTTGGTCCCTAGTCTCTCATATGAGGTGACGTCTCGGAGAGACTAGATTGCAAGTCGATCGATGGTGGGTTCAACACCATAGGGTCATATGTGATGACTGATCGTTTGCATAGACAGACTGTGAAACACTCTGTCGGGCAGTGACGCTTATAGAATTCTTTTTCAATGAGATTGAAACCTGGTCGTGGTGGGAATTTCTATAGTATTCCTTTGAGTCAATTCTTTGACTGGAAACTGATTGTCTGAGCCTGCGCTTCCGAGTGACTTTCATTTTTGTCCTAAGCCATGCCGTGAAAGGGGTTATAAGGGCATCTTTGGGGTCATGGTGATCTGCATTATACAAAGACAATCGAGTGGAAGGGAAATGTCCACCCTCGTCAGTAAAACATCTTTGGGCCACTCGAGGAGTAGTCGCTGAAAATGCGTGGCCACGCCGGTAAGAATCTACGTAGATTCCCCCGACAAAGAACTCTCCTTATCGAGGAAACCACTCATGATATATATCTCAAAATGCAAGTACGACCTGTAAGACACCTTGCATTGAGTGGGAGATGTGAAACGGACATAAGAATTGGTAATGCACAACTTGTCTCGGACAAGTGGGAGATTGTTGGAGTATGTGTCCTCCACAATAGTGCGATTACTTAATAAATCTCAATTAAGGAATACATGGGGATAATCCTGTATTATTGTCAATTGATTAACGTAAATCAATAACGGTTGGCTGACTAGAGTTTGACGTTATTGTCGTGAGAACGGCGGTAATCAATTGATCCCTTTAAGTCACACCTATAGGAACGTACTCCAAATATTTAAGCTAATTAATTGTATGAGATACGATTATATTAGTGACTTGATAATTTGACTAACGGTTAGTCGGTGAATTAATTTAGAGAGAAATCGAGTTGTGAACTCGAATGATTGAATTTTATATTGATAAAATTATTAAAGGAGATGGGAATTAGTGATTAAACGTTAATTCACTAATCATGTATATTTTACTAATGAGATTAGTAAAAGTACAATTTTAATATGTGTAAGTGTACATGTATTTTTGAGAGGAGATTAATTAATTTATACTTTATCATATTAGATGATTTAAGTGATAAATTATAAGTTTTTATGGGACAAATATTAAGAAACAAATAAGACCCAAGTTGGGTACTTTGGACCGTCCAAAGTAAGAGGAAGTGCTTCCTCTTGTTTTATTTGTTTTGTCTTTTGTGTTTAGTTGTATATGCATGTGGAACATCATGATGAGCATGCAAGCATTTTCACTAAACAAGAAAAAGCACTCCCCTCTCTCCTCTCTTGGTTTTGGACGGCTAGATGGAGTGTCTTGGACACTTCATTTTGCTTGTTCTCTTGATTAAAATACAAGGCCAAGAGTGTGTAAATTCATTCATGCATTTCCTCACTTTTCTCTCTAACATTTCTCTCTAAAAATATAAGAAACTTGTTCTCATATTTTTACATACACTACTAAGAGTTAGTAGTAATAATATTCACATATTATCAAGCTACTATTAGTGGTTTCTAGATCAAAATCACTAGTAGGTTTTTGGAGTGTTCTTGGGTGCATCTTTTAGGAGGTTTCCTACTTTGGAAACTCGGGTTTTTGGAGGATCATCCTAAGCTTATACTCAAGAAACAAAACTAGAAAGGAGTTCTAGTTTTGTGCCCATTATTTCCCTTTGAGAAAGGTATAATATTTCTAATCTTGTAACAAAGTGAATTTGTACTACAATAGATCTTGCTAAATCAAATTAGAGTAATTTGATTTACACTAATATTTGATTAGTGATTGGGATCCGATCCCTACATGCTCTCCTCTTGAATCTTAGGATCATCATTAGTAATGTGGATGGTTAAACTCTCACCAACATTCACCCTTTGACTTCCTTGTGATTTCCTTTGATGACCAACCTTATCATTCTCCTTGTGCTCCCCTTCTTTGTTTTCATCTTCAAACTTACATGGTTCCCAAGCCTTATCAAGGAGGAAATGACAAGGATCCCTCACAAGCACTTTACTCAAAACCTCATCAGATTTTTTCTTCACCTCGGCCCCATTGTTTATCCACCATGGCTTGTAAGGACTAGGATGCTCTTGTGAAGGTAAGGCTTTGATAGAGTTTCCTCCATCCATGGTCAAATCATACGGCCTCACCTCCATCTCGGTTTCATTTTGATCTTGCTTCACATCCTCTTCATCCTCATTAGCAAGGACCTCACTCTCTACATCCTCACAAACAAGGATGTCACTCATCCCCCGTTGAACTTCCTCACACAAATTCAAGGTTTTCTTTGTGGGACAATCATTGGCAAGGTGACCATAGTCATGACATTGAGAGCACCTCTTAAGGGGGACGGTTGTTTTGTGGTTAAGGTCATTTGTCTCCCCCAAGTCTAGGGTTGATGGTGTAGGAGTGGTGGTAGGCTCGACAACTTTGGCTTGCTTTGGTGGCTCATAGGGTGGTTTTTTTGTAGGAGGGTCAAGTAAAATAGCCACCCCTTTACCCAAACTCATTTTGACAGATTTTCCTCTTATCTTAGCCATCTTGGCTTCCAACTCCTTTCTAGCCCTCTCCATAGACTCGAAAATGGTCTCAACACAAGGAGTTACACATGTGGTACCATAGGAAAAAATTGTGGAACCAAAAGGAAAAGATAGAACCATTGTTACCTTAGGAACAAAACTGGTTTTGTAGCAAAGGTTGGATCTTTGCTTGCTAGAACCGAAACATAGACTAACACAAGGATGGAACTTGTGTTAATTAACCTAGGCTTTGATAACCAATTTGGAATGAAACTAGATGGATTAGTCTCACTCAAAGGATGAACTAGAATCGATTTGTAGAACATGTATAATTTTCGGCCAAGTGATGTGTTTTTGTGTTGATTTTTCTGATTTTTGTAAAACAAAAGAAAACATAAAGGATAGAACTAATTCTAAGCACTAAGCAAAAGAATTAGGTTTTGATTAATTCAAGCACTAAGCCACTAAATTAATCATTCACTAACTCAAGCACTAAGCAAAGAGTATAATGAAGCCACACAAGTTCAAACTCTAGGGTTTGTTTTTTCCATTCAACCAAATCTGAATTTTACAATGAGTTAGCTTGGCTTTTATAAGCCCCAAGCTTTGATCTCCACCCTACATCTATTACATGATCTAAGGGTCACAAATGACCCTAAAAGCCCTAAGAATTTTCGGCCCCTACAACCCTTCAAATCTGAATACAAACTACAACAACTACAACCAAAAGTATAAAGTAAGACAATGACATTTGACTACATCTACTCCCTACAATTGAGACCTTAATCTAATGGATGAAATTATTGGCTTGGAGAGCAAGGATGAGTGGTCCTATTGACCCTTTCAAACTGATCAAAGACTAAAGAAAACAAGACAATAAAGTGAACAAGGACATAAAGAAACTAAGGACCACAATCGACAATGATAGCGTAACTAAAGTTGATCTTCTCTTTTGAATTGTGGAATGAGCTGAATTCCTTGTCTCCTCTTGTGTTAGCCACGACTCATGTGAGCCTTAGGATGATTATGAGGCTCCCAAATGGTCCCCAAGGTGAGCTCACCCAAGGAGAATGATGTAGGTTAAGTTCATGGCTCATTACTCCAAAACCGAGTTCCTTGAGACTGAAGTGACTTGTAGGCTTCACCATTTCTCGCTCACGTTGAATTAGAAGGCCCATGATATGTCATTGGAAAGGTAATTGAGTTGGCTTTCCAATGCAAAAAGAATCATAAAAAAAATATGGCATACAACTCAAGATATTGAGCTTTTAGTACAGACATGTCAAACAGCCTATGGACTGAGTTTTCACAATCTGACCCCTGACTTGTAGAAGTCATAACTCTCAGCTCCCTTTGAACCAGATGGCCAACCATATGTCAAATGAAAGCTCTTTGAGCTAGCTTTCATATGAAAGTGGTTTCATCTCAATTGGATGAGCAGATTGGGAGTTACGTTAAGATCTCTACCGACATGTCAAGATGGGCTTCATGGTTCATGGCCTAGATTGTTGCTTTCCATGTGTGGGCTGATTTCCTTTGTTCCTCCTTGTACATTTCACTTGGTTTGATCCTAATGATCACAAATTAAGCCATGGCTCGAGCCATAGGACCCAAGTAAGCCCAAGCCTCAAAATGAGCAAAAATGAGCTTATCCATTTTGGTGCAATCTCCTCTTCTTCAAAAAAGTTTGTCCTCAAACTTTGGGGTTCTTAACATTTGCTTGAGCTCCTCTTCTTGATTCCTACCTAGTGTGTTAGGAATGTTCTTGACTAAGCTCCTTTTGAATTTCCATTTCAAGAATCCTCTTGACCTCTTGCTTGTGCCAAGCTTCCCATTCCACATGAGCTTCTTCTTCTTGGCCTTAGGTGAACATCTCATAAGATCAAGCTCAACCTTTCCCTTGAGATTATTCCCCATGCTCTCCTCTTGAATCTTAGGATCATCATTAGTAATGTGGATGGTTAAACTCTCACCAACATTCACCCTTTGACTTCCTTGTGATTTCCTTTGATGACCAACCTTATCATTCTCCTTGTGCTCCCCTTCTTTGTTTTCATCTTCAAACTTACATGGTTCCCAAGCCTTATCAAGGAGGAAATGACAAGGATCCCTCACAAGCACTTTACTCAAAACCTCATCAGATTTTTTCTTCACCTCGGCCCCATTGTTTATCCACCATGGCTTGTAAGGACTAGGATGCTCTTGTGAAGGTAAGGCTTTGATAGAGTTTCCTCCATCCATGGTCAAATCATACGGCCTCACCTCCATCTCGGTTTCATTTTGATCTTGCTTCACATCCTCTTCATCCTCATTAGCAAGGACCTCACTCTCTTCATCCTCACAAACAAGGATGTCACTCATCCCCGCTGAACTTCCTCACACAAATTCAAGGTTTTCTTTGTGGGACAATCATTGGCAAGGTGACCATAGTCATGACATTGAGAGCACCTCTTAAGGGGGACGGTTGTTTTGTGGTTAAGGTCATTTGTCTCCCCAAGTCTAGGGTTGATGGTGTAGGAGTGGTGGTAGGCTCGACAACCTTGGCTTTCTTTGGTGGCTCATAGGGTGGTTTTTTTGTAGGAGGGTCAAGTAAAATAGCCATCCCTTTACCCAAACTCATTTTGACAGATTTTCCTCTTATCTTAGCCATCTTGGCTTCCAACTCCTTTCTAGCCCTCTCCATAGACTCGAAAATGGTCTCAACACAAGGAGTTTCACATGTGGTACCATAGGAAAAAATTGTGGAACCAAAAGGAAAAGATAGAACCATTGTTACCTTAGGAACAAAATCGTTTTGTAGCAAAGGTTGGATCTTTGCTTGCTAGAACTTAACATAGACTAACACAAGGATGGAACTTGTGTTAATTAACCTAGGCTTTGATAACCAATTTGGAATGAAACTAGATGGATTAAGTCTCACTCAAAGGATGAACTAGAATCGATTTGTAGAACATGTATAATTTTCGGCCAAGTGATGTGTTTTTGTGTTGATTTTTCTGATTTTTGTAAAACAAAAGAAAACATAAAGGATAGAACTAATTCTAAGCACTAAGCAAAAGAATTAGGTTTTGATTAATTCAAGCACTAAGCCACTAAATTAATCATTCACTAACTCAAGCACTAAGCAAAGAGTATAATGAAGCCACACAAGTTCAAACTCTAGGGTTTGTTTTTTCCATTCAACCAAATCTGAATTTTACAATGAGTTAGCTTGGCTTTTATAAGCCCCAAGCTTTGATCTCCACCCTACATCTATTACATGATCTAAGGGTCACAAATGACCCTAAAAGCCCTAAGAATTTTCGGCCCCTACAACCCTTCAAATCTGAATACAAACTACAACAACTACAACCAAAAGTATAAAGTAAGACAATGACATTTGACTACATCTACTCCCTACAATTGAGACCTTAATCTAATGGATGAAATTATTGGCTTGGAGAGCAAGGATGAGTGGTCCTATTGACCCTTTCAAACTGATCAAAGACTAAAGAAAACAAGACAATAAAGTGAACAAGGACATAAAGAAACTAAGGACCACAATCGACAAATGATAGCGAACAAAAGTTGATCTTCTCTTTTGAATTGTGGAATGAGCTGAATTCCTTGTCTCCTCTTGTGTTAGCCACGACTCATGTGAGCCTTAGGATGATTATGAGGCTCCCAAATGGTCCCCAAGGTGAGCTCACCCAAGGAGAATGATGTAGGTTAAGTTCATGGCTCATTACTCCAAAACCGAGTTCCTTGACACTCAAGAGACTAGTAGGCTTCACCATTTCTCGCTCACGTTGAATAAGAAGGCCCATCATATGTCTTTGGAAAGGTAATTGACTTGCCTTTCCAATGCAAAAAGAATCATAAAAATATGGCATACAACTCAAGATATTGAGCTTTTAGTACAGACATGTCAAACAGCCTATGGACTGAGTTTTCACAATCTGACCCCTGACTTGTAGAAGTCATAACTCTCAGCTCCCTTTGAACCAGATGGCCAACCATATGTCAAATGAAAGCTCTTTGAGCTAGCTTTCATATGAAAGTGGTTTCATCTCAATTGGATGAGCAGATTGGGAGTTACGTTAAGATCTCTACCGACATGTCAAGATGGGCTTCATGGTTCATGGCCTAGATTGTTGCTTTCCATGTGTGGGCTGATTTCCTTCGTTCCTCCTTGTACATTTCACTTGGTTTGATCCTAATGATCACAAATTAAGCCATGGCTCGAGCCATAGGACCCAAGTAAGCCCAAGCCTCAAAATGAGCAAAAATGAGCTTATCCATTTTGGTGCAATCTCCTCTTCTTCAAAAAAGTTTGTCCTCAAACTTTGGGGTTCTTAACATTTGCTTGAGCTCCTCTTCTTGATTCCTACCTAGTGTGTTAGGAATGTTCTTGACTAAGCTCCCCTTTTGAATTTCCATTTCAAGAATCCTCTTGACCTCTTGCTTGTGCCAAGCTTCCCATTCCACATGAGCTTCTTCTTCTTGGCCTTAGGTGAACATCTCATAAGATCAAGCTCAACCTTTCCCTTGAGATTATTCCCCATGCTCTCCTCTTGAATCTTAGGATCATCATTAGTAATGTGGATGGTTAAACTCTCACCAACATTCACCCTTTGACTTCCTTGTGATTTCCTTTGATGACCAACCTTATCATTCTCCTTGTGCTCCCCTTCTTTGTTTTCATCTTCAAACTTACATGGTTCCCAAGCCTTATCAAGGAGGAAATGACAAGGATCCCTCACAAGCACTTTACTCAAAACCTCATCGATTTTTCTTCACCTCGGCCCCATTGTTTATCCACCATGGCTTGTAAGGACTAGGATGCTCTTGTGAAGGTAAGGCTTTGATAGAGTTTCCTCCATCCATGGTCAAATCATACGGCCTCACCTCCATCTCGGTTTCATTTTGATCTTGCTTCACATCCTCTTCATCCTCATTAGCAAGGACCTCACTCTCTTCATCCTCACAAACAAGGATGTCACTCATCCCCCCGTTGAACTTCCTCACACAAATTCAAGGTTTTCTTTGTGGGACAATCATTGGCAAGGTGACCATAGTCATGACATTGAGAGCACCTCTTAAGGGGGACGGTTGTTTTGTGGTTAAGGTCATTTGTCTCCCCCAAGTCTAGGGTTGATGGTGTAGGAGTGGTGGTAGGCTCGACAACTTTGGCTTGCTTTGGTGGCTCATAGGGTGGTTTTTTTGTAGGAGGGTCAAGTAAAATAGCCACCCCTTTACCCAAACTCATTTTGACAGATTTTCCTCTTATCTTAGCCATCTTGGCTTCCAACTCCTTTCTAGCCCTCTCCATAGACTCGAAAATGGTCTCAACACAAGGAGTTTCACATGTGGTACCATAGGAAAAAATTGTGGAACCAAAAGGAAAAGATAGAACCATTGTTACCTTAGGAACAAAAGTGGTTTTGTAGCAAAGGTTGGATCTTTGCTTGCTAGAACCGAAACATAGACTAACACAAGGATGGAACTTGTGTTAATTAACCTAGGCTTTGATAACCAATTTGGAATGAAACTAGATGGATTAAGTCTCACTCAAAGGATGAACTAGAATCGATTTGTAGAACATGTATAATTTTCTGCCAAGTGATGTGTTTTTGTGTTGATTTTTCTGATTTTTGTAAAACAAAAGAAAACATAAAGGATAGAACTAATTCTAAGCACTAAGCAAAGAATTAGGTTTTGATTAATTCAAGCACTAAGCCACTAAATTAATCATTCACTAACTCAAGCACTAAGCAAAGAGTATAATGAAGCCACACAAGTTCAAACTCTAGGGTTTGTTTTCCATTCAACCAAATCTGAATTTTACAATGAGTTAGCTTGGCTTTTATAAGCCCCAAGCTTTGATCTCCACCCTACATCTATTACATGATCTAAGGGTCACAAATGACCCTAAAGCCCTAAGAATTTTCGGCCCCTACAACCCTTCAAATCTGAATACAAACTACAACAACTACAACCAAAAGTATAAAGTAAGACAATGACATTTGACTACATCTACTCCCTACAATTGAGACCTTAATCTAATGGATGAAATTATTGGCTTGGAGAGCAAGGATGAGTGGTCCTATTGACCCTTTCAAACTGATCAAAGACTAAAGAAAACAAGACAATAAAGTGAACAAGGACATAAAGCAAACTAAGGACCACAATTGACAATGACATGAACAAAAGTTGATCTTCTCTTTTGAATTGTGGAATGAGCTGAATTCCTTGTCTCCTCTTGTGTTAGCCACGACTCATGTGAGCCTTAGGATGATTATGAGGCTCCCAAATGGTCCCCAAGGTGAGCTCACCCAAGGAGAATGATGTAGGTTAAGTTCATGGCTCATTACTCCAAAACCGAGTTCCCTGAGACTCAAGTGACTTGTAGGCTTCACCATTTCTCGCTCACGTTGAATTAGAAGGCCCATGATATGTCATTGGAAAGGTAATTGAGTTGGCTTTCCAATGCAAAAAGAATCATAAAAAAAATATGGCATACAACTCAAGATATTGAGCTTTTAGTACAGACATGTCAAACAGCCTATGGACTGAGTTTTCACAATCTGACCCCTGACTTGTAGAAGTCATAACTCTCAGCTCCCTTTGAACCAGATGGCCAACCATATGTCAAATGAAAGCTCTTTGAGCTAGCTTTCATATGAAAGTGGTTTCATCTCAATTGGATGAGCAGATTGGGAGTTACGTTAAGATCTCTACCGACATGTCAAGATGGGCTTCATGGTTCATGGCCTAGATTGTTGCTTTCCATGTGTGGGCTGATTTCCTTCGTTCCTCCTTGTACATTTCACTTGGTTTGATCCTAATGATCACAAATTAAGCCATGGCTCGAGCCATAGGACCCAAGTAAGCCCAAGCCTCAAAATGAGCAAAAATGAGCTTATCCATTTTGGTGCAATCTCCTCTTCTTCAAAAAAGTTTGTCCTCAAACTTTGGGGTTCTTAACATTTGCTTGAGCTCCTCTTCTTGATTCCTACCTAGTGTGTTAGGAATGTTCTTGACTAAGCTCCCTTTTGAATTTCCATTTCAAGAATCCTCTTGACCTCTTGCTTGTGCCAAGCTTCCCATTCCACATGAGCTTCTTCTTCTTGGCCTTAGGTGAACATCTCATAAGATCAAGCTCAACCTTTCCCTTGAGATTATTCCCCATGCTCTCCTCTTGAATCTTAGGATCATCATTAGTAATGTGGATGGTTAAACTCTCACCAACATTCACCCTTTGACTTCCTTGTGATTTCCTTTGATGACCAACCTTATCATTCTCCTTGTGCTCCCCTTCTTTGTTTTCATCTTCAAACTTACATGGTTCCCAAGCCTTATCAAGGAGGAAATGACAAGGATCCCTCACAAGCACTTTACTCAAAACCTCATCGATTTTCTCTTCACCTCGGCCCCCTTGTTTATCCACCATGGCTTGTAAGGACTAGGATGCTCTTGTGAAGGTAAGGCTTTGATAGAGTTTCCTCCATCCATGGTCAAATCATACGGCCTCACCTCCATCTCGGTTTCATTTTGATCTTGCTTCACATCCTCTTCATCCTCATTAGCAAGGACCTCACTCTCTTCATCCTCACAAACAAGGATGTCACTCATCCCCGCTGAACTTCCTCACACAAATTCAAGGTTTTCTTTGTGGGACAATCATTGGCAAGGTGACCATAGTCATGACATTGAGAGCACCTCTTCAGGGGGACGGTTGTTTTGTGGGTAAGGGCGTTTGTCTCCCCAAGTTTAGGGTTGATGGAGTAGGAGTGGTGGTAGGCTCGACAACTTTGGCTTGCTTTGGTGGCTCATAGGGTGGTTTTTTTGTAGGAGGGTCAAGTAAAATAGCCACCCCTTTACCCAAACTCATTTTGACAGATTTTCCTCTTATCTTAGCCATCTTGGCTTCCAACTCCTTTCTAGCCCTCTCCATAGACTCGAAAATGGTCTCAACACAAGGAGTTTCACATGTGGTACCATAGGAAAAAATTGTGGAACCAAAAGGAAAAGATAGAACCATTGTTACCTTAGGAACAAACCTGGTTTTGTAGCAAAGGTTGGATCTTTGCTTGCTAGAACCGATACATAGACTAACACAAGGATGGAACTTGTGTTAATTAACCTAGGCTTTGATAACCAATTTGGAATGAAACTAGATGGATTAAGTCTCACTCAAAGGATGAACTAGAATCGATTTGTAGAACATGTATAATTTTCGGCCAAGTGATGTGTTTTTGTGTTGATTTTTCTGATTTTTGTAAAACAAAAGAAAACATAAAGGATAGAACTAATTCTAAGCACTAAGCAAAAGAATTAGGTTTTGATTAATTCAAGCACTAAGCCACTAAATTAATCATTCACTAACTCAAGCACTAAGCAAAGAGTATAATGAAGCCACACAAGTTCAAACTCTAGGGTTTGTTTTTCAATTCAACCAAATCTGAATTTTACAATGAGTTAGCTTGGCTTTTATAAGCCCCAAGCTTTGATCTCCACCCTACATCTATTACATGATCTAAGGGTCACAAATGACCCTAAAAGCCCTAAGAATTTTCGGCCCCTACAACCCTTCAAATCTGAATACAAACTACAACAACTACAACCAAAAGTATAAAGTAAGACAATGACATTTGACTACATCTACTCCCTACAATTGAGACCTTAATCTAATGGATGAAATTATTGGCTTGGAGAGCAAGGATGAGTGGTCCTATTGACCCTTTCAAACTGATCAAAGACTAAAGAAAACAAGACAATAAAGTGAACAAGGACATAAAGCAAACTAAGGACCACAATTGACAATGACATGAACAAAAGTTGATCTTCTCTTTTGAATTGTGGAATGAGCTGAATTCCTTGTCTCCTCTTGTGTTAGCCACGACTCATGTGAGCCTTAGGATGATTATGAGGCTCCCAAATGGTCCCCAAGGTGAGCTCACCCAAGGAGAATGATGTAGGTTAAGTTCATGGCTCATTACTCCAAAACCGAGTTCCTTGAGACTGAAGTGACTTGTAGGCTTCACCATTTCTCGCTCACGTTGAATTAGAAGGCCCATGATATGTCATTGGAAAGGTAATTGAGTTGGCTTTCCAATGCAAAAAGAATCATAAAAAAAATATGGCATACAACTCAAGATATTGAGCTTTTAGTACAGACATGTCAAACAGCCTATGGACTGAGTTTTCACAATCTGACCCCTGACTTGTAGAAGTCATAACTCTCAGCTCCCTTTGAACCAGATGGCCAACCATATGTCAAATGAAAGCTCTTTGAGCTAGCTTTCATATGAAAGTGGTTTCATCTCAATTGGATGAGCAGATTGGGAGTTACGTTAAGATCTCTACCGACATGTCAAGATGGGCTTCATGGTTCATGGCCTAGATTGTTGCTTTCCATGTGTGGGCTGATTTCCTTCGTTCCTCCTTGTACATTTCACTTGGTTTGATCCTAATGATCACAAATTAAGCCATGGCTCGAGCCATAGGACCCAAGTAAGCCCAAGCCTCAAAATGAGCAAAAATGAGCTTATCCATTTTGGTGCAATCTCCTCTTCTTCAAAAAAGTTTGTCCTCAAACTTTGGGGTTCTTAACATTTGCTTGAGCTCCTCTTCTTGATTCCTACCTAGTGTGTTAGGAATGTTCTTGACTAAGCTCCCTTTTGAATTTCCATTTCAAGAATCCTCTTGACCTCTTGCTTGTGCCAAGCTTCCCATTCCACATGAGCTTCTTCTTCTTGGCCTTAGGTGAACATCTCATAAGATCAAGCTCAACCTTTCCCTTGAGATTATTCCCCATGCTCTCCTCTTGAATCTTAGGATCATCATTAGTAATGTGGATGGTTAAACTCTCACCAACATTCACCCTTTGACTTCCTTGTGATTTCCTTTGATGACCAACCTTATCATTCTCCTTGTGCTCCCCTTCTTTGTTTTCATCTTCAAACTTACATGGTTCCCAAGCCTTATCAAGGAGGAAATGACAAGGATCCCTCACAAGCACTTTACTCAAAACCTCATCAGATTTTTTCTTCACCTCGGCCCCATTGTTTATCCACCATGGCTTGTAAGGACTAGGATGCTCTTGTGAAGGTAAGGCTTTGATAGAGTTTCCTCCATCCATGGTCAAATCATACGGCCTCACCTCCATCTCGGTTTCATTTTGATCTTGCTTCACATCCTCTTCATCCTCATTAGCAAGGACCTCACTCTCTTCATCCTCACAAACAAGGATGTCACTCATCCCCAGATTGAACTTCCTCACACAAATTCAAGGTTTTCTTTGTGGGACAATCATTGGCAAGGTGACCATAGTCATGACATTGAGAGCACCTCTTAAGGGGGACGGTTGTTTTGTGGTTAAGGTCATTTGTCTCCCCAAGTCTAGGGTTGATGGTGTAGGAGTGGTGGTAGGCTCGACAACTTTGGCTTGCTTTGGTGGCTCATAGGGTGGTTTTTTTTTGTAGGAGGGTCAAGTAAAATAGCCACCCCTTTACCCAAACTCATTTTGACAGATTTTCCTCTTATCTTAGCCATCTTGGCTTCCAACTCCTTTCTAGCCCTCTCCATAGACTCGAAAATGGTCTCAACACAAGGAGTTTCACATGTGGTACCATAGGAAAAATTGTGGAACCAAAAGGAAAAGATAGAACCATTGTTACCTTAGGAACAAAGCGGTTTTGTAGCAAAGGTTGGATCTTTGCTTGCTAGAACTGAACATAGACTAACACAAGGATGGAACTTGTGTTAATTAACCTAGGCTTTGATAACCAATTTGGAATGAAACTAGATGGATTAAGTCTCACTCAAAGGATGGACTAGAATCGATTTGTAGAACATGTATAATTTTCCGCCAAGTGATGTGTTTTTGTGTTGATTTTTCTGATTTTTGTAAAACAAAAGAAAACATAAAGGATAGAACTAATTCTAAGCACTAAGCAAAAGAATTAGGTTTTGATTAATTCAAGCACTAAGCCACTAAATTAATCATTCACTAACTCAAGCACTAAGCAAAGAGTATAATGAAGCCACACAAGTTCAAACTCTAGGGTTTGTTTTTTCCATTCAACCAAATCTGAATTTTACAATGAGTTAGCTTGGCTTTTATAAGCCCCAAGCTTTGATCTCCACCCTACATCTATTACATGATCTAAGGGTCACAAATGACCCATAATGCCCTAAGAATTTTCGGCCCCTACAACCCTTCAAATCTGAATACAAACTACAACAACTACAACCAAAAGTATAAAGTAAGACAATGACATTTGACTACATCTACTCCCTACAATTGAGACCTTAATCTAATGGATGAAATTATTGGCTTGGAGAGCAAGGATGAGTGGTCCTATTGACCCTTTCAAACTGATCAAAGACTAAAGAAAACAAGACAATAAAGTGAACAAGGACATAAAGCAAACTAAGGACCACAATTGACAATGACATGAACAAAAGTTGATCTTCTCTTTTGAATTGTGGAATGAGCTGAATTCCTTGTCTCCTCTTGTGTTAGCCACGACTCATGTGAGCCTTAGGATGATTATGAGGCTCCCAAATGGTCCCCAAGGTGAGCTCACCCAAGGAGAATGATGTAGGTTAAGTTCATGGCTCATTACTCCAAAACCGAAGTTCCTTGAGACTCAAGTGACTTGTAGGCTTCACCATTTCTCGCTCACGTTGAATTAGAAGGCCCATGATATGTCATTGGAAAGGTAATTGAGTTGGCTTTCCAATGCAAAAGAATCATAAAAAAAATATGGCATACAACTCAAGATATTGAGCTTTTAGTACAGACATGTCAAACAGCCTATGGACTGAGTTTTCACAATCTGACCCCTGACTTGTAGAAGTCATAACTCTCAGCTCCCTTTGAACCAGATGGCCAACCATATGTCAAATGAAAGCTCTTTGAGCTAGCTTTCATATGAAAGTGGTTTCATCTCAATTGGATGAGCAGATTGGGAGTTACGTTAAGATCTCTACCGACATGTCAAGATGGGCTTCATGGTTCATGGCCTAGATTGTTGCTTTCCATGTGTGGGCTGATTTCCTTCGTTCCTCCTTGTACATTTCACTTGGTTTGATCCTAATGATCACAAATTAAGCCATGGCTCGAGCCATAGGACCCAAGTAAGCCCAAGCCTCAAAATGAGCAAAAATGAGCTTATCCATTTTGGTGCAATCCCCTCTTCTTCAAAAAGTTTGTCCTCAAACTTTGGGGTTCTTAACATTTGCTTGAGCTCCTCTTCTTGATTCCTACCTAGTGTGTTAGGAATGTTCTTGACTAAGCTCCCTTTGAATTTCCATTTCAAGAATCCTCTTGACCTCTTGCTTGTGCCAAGCTTCCCATTCCACATGAGCTTCTTCTTCTTGGCCTTAGGTGAACATCTCATAAGATCAAGCTCAACCTTTCCCTTGAGATTATTCCCCATGCTCTCCTCTTGAATCTTAGGATCATCATTAGTAATGTGGATGGTTAAACTCTCACCAACATTCACCCTTTGACTTCCTTGTGATTTCCTTTGATGACCAACCTTATCATTCTCCTTGTGCTCCCCTTCTTTGTTTTCATCTTCAAACTTACATGGTTCCCAAGCCTTATCAAGGAGGAAATGACAAGGATCCCTCACAAGCACTTTACTCAAAACCTCATCAGATTTTTTTCTTCACCTCGGCCCCATTGTTTATCCACCATGGCTTGTAAGGACTAGGATGCTCTTGTGAAGGTAAGGCTTTGATAGAGTTTCCTCCATCCATGGTCAAATCATACGGCCTCACCTCCATCTCGGTTTCATTTTGATCTTGCTTCACATCCTCTTCATCCTCATTAGCAAGGACCTCACTCTCTTCATCCTCACAAACAAGGATGTCACTCATCCCCAGCTGAACTTCCTCACACAAATTCAAGGTTTTCTTTGTGGGACAATCATTGGCAAGGTGACCATAGTCATGACATTGAGAGCACCTCTTAAGGGGGACGGTTGTTTTGTGGTTAAGGTCATTTGTCTCCCCAAGTCTAGGGTTGATGGTGTAGGAGTGGTGGTAGGCTCGACAACTTTGGCTTGCTTTGGTGGCTCATAGGGTGGTTTTTTTGTAGGAGGGTCAAGTAAAATAGCCACCCCTTTACCCAAACTCATTTTGACAGATTTTCCTCTTATCTTAGCCATCTTGGCTTCCAACTCCTTTCTAGCCCTCTCCATAGACTCGAAAATGGTCTCAACACAAGGAGTTTCACATGTGGTACCATAGGAAAAAATTGTGGAACCAAAAGGAAAAGATAGAACCATTGTTACCTTAGGAACAAAATCGTTTTGTAGCAAAGGTTGGATCTTTGCTTGCTAGAACCGAAACATAGACTAACACAAGGATGGAACTTGTGTTAATTAACCTAGGCTTTGATAACCAATTTGGAATGAAACTAGATGGATTAAGTCTCACTCAAAGGATGAACTAGAATCGATTTGTAGAACATGTATAATTTTCGCCAAGTGATGTGTTTTTGTGTTGATTTTTCTGATTTTTGTAAAACAAAAGAAAACATAAAGGATAGAACTAATTCTAAGCACTAAGCAAAAGAATTAGGTTTTGATTAATTCAAGCACTAAGCCACTAAATTAATCATTCACTAACTCAAGCACTAAGCAAAGAGTATAATGAAGCCACACAAGTTCAAACTCTAGGGTTTGTTTTTTCCATTCAACCAAATCTGAATTTTACAATGAGTTAGCTTGGCTTTTATAAGCCCCAAGCTTTGATCTCCACCCTACATCTATTACATGATCTAAGGGTCACAAATGACCCTAAAAGCCCTAAGAATTTTCGGCCCCTACAACCCTTCAAATCTGAATACAAACTACAACAACTACAACCAAAAGTATAAAGTAAGACAATGACATTTGACTACATCTACTCCCTACAATTGAGACCTTAATCTAATGGATGAAATTATTGGCTTGGAGAGCAAGGATGAGTGGTCCTATTGACCCTTTCAAACTGATCAAAGACTAAAGAAAACAAGACAATAAAGTGAACAAGGACATAAAGCAAACTAAGGACCACAATTGACAATGGCATGAACAAAAGTTGATCTTCTCTTTTGAATTGTGGAATGAGCTGAATTCCTTGTCTCCTCTTGTGTTAGCCACGACTCATGTGAGCCTTAGGATGATTATGAGGCTCCCAAATGGTCCCCAAGGTGAGCTCACCCAAGGAGAATGATGTAGGTTAAGTTCATGGCTCATTACTCCAAAACCGAGTTCCTTGAGACTGAAGTGAATTGTAGGCTTCACCATTTCTCGCTCACGTTGAATTAGAAGGCCCATGATATGTCATTGGAAAGGTAATTGAGTTGGCTTTCCAATGCAAAAAGAATCATCCAAAAATATGGCATACAACTCAAGATATTGAGCTTTTAGTACAGACATGTCAAACAGCCTATGGACTGAGTTTTCACAATCTGACCCCTGAATTGTAGAAGTCATAACTCTCAGCTCCCTTTGAACCAGATGGCCAACCATATGTCAAATGAAAGCTCTTTGAGCTAGCTTTCATATGAAAGTGGTTTCATCTCAATTGGATGAGCAGATTGGGAGTTACGTTAAGATCTCTACCGACATGTCAAGATGGGCTTCATGGTTCATGGCCTAGATTGTTGCTTTCCATGTGTGGGCTGATTTCCTTCGTTCCTCCTTGTACATTTCACTTGGTTTGATCCTAATGATCACAAATTAAGCCATGGCTCGAGCCATAGGACCCAAGTAAGCCCAAGCCTCAAAATGAGCAAAAATGAGCTTATCCATTTTGGTCCAGCAAACAATTTAGCGACATTTAAACCGCTCCTTTCAAAACTTTTCTGTTCTGAAAACCCTCCCACGAGCCGATACACTAATTTTAAACATGCTTTTTCAAACATGCGTCCTCAAAGTAGCTAATCACCTTTCAAAATTAACTCAACACTCAAACTTCACTTTTCCAAACACATGCTTTCGCAGAAGCAAAATGTGCCTTTCGAAAATGTATCTCAAATCCTTGAAACGCATCTCGAATCTTCGAAGTCCAAGCTTTTCCCAAAAATTTAACTCACCACTCGAGTTAACATACTTTGAGAAAAGCATTCTTCGAATTTAACTCACTCGAGTTAACACATTTTGAGCGAAAGCTCTATCGAACTACGCCGGTTTGATTCCACATTCGTGGATACGTAGGCAGCTTACACAAAGCACAACCGAATCAAGCACTACATCCCACTCCGTGTTGTCATGAGATTCCACCGAATTCTCATCCTCGACAACAGGGGGCTTTTCAATCTTTACACTCAAGTGACCCTCCACGGTTCTCACAACTCTAGCTCGAGCTCACAACGTCAAAACACCCCTTCATCTTGCATGAAGCCTTACAACCGACATTTCTAGCGTTCATTTTTAAAGCTCATTTCAACTAAAATGAATCTTTCATTAAATTGATTTTTCAACAAAAACATCTTAATCCAAACATCCCCAATCGGGAATCATTTCACTTTCAAACCCAAGCCTACTAACAACACAGGTTTAAGACGACAAAAGCAACTACAAAGTTCAAGCCAAGCTACAACAACGGTCATGTAATTAAGGGTTCACACAATCCCTATTACACAAGATCACCTAGACAACTAAGGGTGAAGACGACGGTACTCATCAAAGTCACTGGACCAAGAATGGTCAAGCCGAGCAAAGACGGTTTTTGTCTAGATCACGGTTTGGGTCCTTGGGCTCGAACCATGGGCTAGGCCACGGTCCTAGGGTCCACCCAAGCTTATTTTGAGTAAATTAAACAATAATATTTTGTTCAAGCTTGGTGGGTGAAGGAAAGTCGGGGAATGGCTCAAGAAGGAGAGCAACAAATGCAACCACGAGCTATTTTTGAGTATAATCGCTTGAGTGCACCCATGTGGGTTCGAACCCCAATAAAACACGAGCCAACAAGGTCCAAGAAAGTTAGCTATGGGGAGAAATTCGGCTAACCCAAGAAGCCCTCAAATGATACATTATTTTGTGCTTTAAGTCGTTTTCACTAGTGTCACTTTCATTACTTTATGCTTTATTGTTTTTAGTTGATAAAATCTGATTTGTGAGGAGTTTTGGACGTCCCACATGCTCTCCCAAGGTCTATCATGACCCTTGGATGATCACCTAAAAGCATGGAGAGGATTGAGCCACAAGTCGCTATCACACTTTATGCTCTTATATTTTGTTTGTTTGCCTTAGTTTTTCAGATTTTGTAAGATCTTTAGGACCATAATTTCGGCTGATTTGTAAGGCCCTTATGGCCCTTAGATCAAGCTTAGATGTGTGGTTAAGATTAGAAGCCTTGGCATATATAACCCAAGCCTCCAACATTGTAAATTTTCAGATTTGGATATTGAAGGTTAAACCCTTAATTTGAGAGTTTTTCATTTCCTCTTTGCTTAGTGCTTGAGTTAGTGAGTTTATGATTAATTAGTGGCTTAGTGCTTGATTAATCAACACCTAAATCTATTACTTTGTGTTTAGATTTAGTACTATCTTTATGTTTTTCATTTACTTACAAAAATCAGAAAATTCTCACCAAAAATATCATCACTTGGCCGAAAATTTTACAAGTTTTACAAATCGATTTTTGTTAATCTCTTGAGTGAAACTTAACCCATCAAGTTTCATTCCAAATTGGTCATCAAAGCTTTGGTTGGGTTTGAGAGCACAAGATCCCCATTGTGCTAGAAGTCGGTTCATTCACACGTTTAAAGATCCTCACTTTGCTTCCATTTTTCAGATTTGTTTTGATGCAGGAGCATCACTATTAAGTTCTCATGAAGTCCTACTTAGTCGAGACGTCACTCACCTAGCACGTGGATTTGAATTTGGATCACTAGAAGTCGAGATGGTGACATGGGATGGAGTCGCAACCATGGCGTAAGTGAAAAGTCCGTCATCAACATTTTGAGCAGATTTTATCGCACATCGACGAAGTAATTAAAATCTGCGTTTTAGCATTTATTAGGTTATTTAGAAATAATTAAATTAGCTTAAATAATGATGTCATGCATGATGTGAGCTTATCGATGTCATGGATGATGTATATTAGTAGCTAGTGCATGTGTGACTTGTGTCACTCATGCATGATCACCAAGTGTCAACAACAATGTGCATGTGCAACAAGTGTCCTTTGCATGTGCACCAAGTGTCCATTAGCATGTGCAACAAGTGTCAATACTTGTGCATGTGCAACAAGTGTTAAGCACATGAATTTCACCATGTGCTAATAACCACTATAAATAGTGGATGTTGTAGAGATTTATCATCACAACTTGAAATACAAAAACCAAACACTTGAGATTTTCTCTCTATTTGTGAACTCTTGCGAGCGTTCTTCATCTTCCTTGCGAGGTTGATTTCTCTTATTTCATCCTTGTTCCTGTGTGGTCTCGGTCGAAATACTTTAGTTTTAGTTGAGTTATCTTGCGAGATTCTTAACTAATCCATATCCACTTACTTTCTCTTTCTTTCTTATACTCTAATCCCAAACCCAAACATATTCCTACTGTTTTTATATCTCGTTTTACTCGTTAATACCCATTGCATTTTACACTCTAAGACTCACAAAATACCATCCCTTTTATATGAAGTAGCACACGCATCAGATTTGGTATCAGAGCTACGGCTCTTGATTTCCTTAAACCAAGACGGTCCTTTTGTTTATTTATTCTGTTTGTTCTTGTTCCTTAAAAAAAAAAAAACAAAAAAATACAGAAAAATGTATAATGGAGATGGTTCTGGTGGTGAGCCTTGGGAAGAGCGTATGGATCAGTTAACTACGTCCATGGCTCAAATGCAATACATGATGAAGCAACTTATTGGAGCTACTCTCGGTAAGAAGAGGCGAAAAGTACGTCGATCTTTCCGATTCGATGAAGAGCGACCCAAAAGTGAACCAAGGATTACACATGATGATGATCGAGGTCTAAAGTTAGACATTAGGAGTTCGAGGGTGAACTTGATGTCGAAAAATTCCTTGATTGGGTGAGACAAACGGAGAGAATCTTTGAATACAAAGGCTACGATGAGCAGAAGCAGTTTAAGATAGCTACTCTTAAACTAACCAAGTATGCGTCTTTGTGGTATGAGAATCTTAAGAAGCAAAGGAGGCGTGACAACAAGAGCAAGATCGAGACATGGCAGAAGTTAAAGAAGCATTTGCAAAAACGGTTCATGCCAAGAGACTATGAGCAAGAGCAGTACCTAAGGCTTGCATCTTTAACTCAAGGTAACATGAGTGTCACTGACTATATTAAAGAGTTTGAAAGGTTAGTTATTGTCTGCGATATTGAGGAGAAAGAAGAGCTACAAATCGCACGTTTTATTAAAGGTCTTAACCCTTTTTTGGCACAAAGAGTAGAAATTCAGAATTTCATCACTTTTGATGATGTTTGTAAGCTTGCTCTTAAGTTTGAGAAGCAAGACAAGGGTAAGAGGCCCATGGTTTCTCGAGAACAATCAAAAGGGGTTAATCCTTTCTACAAAATGAACCCCTCCACAGCTAGTCCTAAGGAGGAGAGAAAAGAAGAACCTAAAGGAAAAGGTAAAGGGATTGTTGTCGATCCTAAAGACCTACGTTTTAGGAGATGTTTTAAGTGTCAGGGGTATGGACATATTGCTAATGAGTGTCCACAAAAGAGGGCACTTACTCTTCAGGAGTTGGAAGAAATTACTCCTTACTTTGTGGTGACAAAGGAGATCGAAACCAGCCCCGTTGAGGATCAAAACGAAGAGGAAGTTCGCGACCATGTTATTGAGCCCTTATATGATAGCGAAAAGGAGATGTTCATGGTTAGAAACTTGCACATTCAATCATCCCCGATAGAGATGGAACAACGTGAACAAATATTTCATGCTCGTTGCAAAGTACAAGGTAAGATTTGCAATTTAATTATTGATAGTGGATCTTGTACGAATGCTGTTGCTATTGATTTGGTGGACTTGCTTAAGTTGGAAACCCGAAATCACCCAAAACCTTACAACTTACATTGGTTAAATGATGATAATGGGCTTCGGGTAAAGAAACAAGCTTTGCTTTCTTTTGTTATGGGTCCATATGAAGATGAAGTGTGGTGTGATATGGTACCAATGAATGCTTGTCACATTTTGTTGGGTCGTCCATGGCAATTTGATAGAGAGGTTGTTCACCAAGGGAGGACTAATATCTACATCGTCACAAAGGGGAAGGATAGGTTCCATTTGAAACCTCTATCACCCAACAAACTAAAGAAAGCACCAAAGAAGAGTGAAAATTTGCTCATGAATGCTAAGGAGTTTGAGGAAGCATTGGAGCAAGGGGAACAAGTATTTGTTCTTATGGTTCGAGATGTAAGTGGAGGAGTACCTAACAACGATGAAGCTGTCCAAATCTTGTTGGATGAATTTGGTGACGTATTCCCCGACGAATTGCCACTTGAGTTACCTCCTAAACGTGGCATTGAGCATCAAATTGACTTGATTCCCGGAGCTACTTTACCTAACAAACCAGCTTATAGATGCAATCCGGAGGAAGCGAAAGAATTACAAAGGCAAGTGCAAGAGTTGGTTGATCGTGGTTTTGTGCGAGAAAGCCTTAGTCCTTGTGCCGTACCAGCCCTTCTAGTGCCTAAGAAGGATGGAACTTGGCGTATGTGCATTGATAGTCGAGCGGTGAATAACATCACGATCAAGTATCGCTTTCCTATGCCAAGGTTAGATGATATGCTTGATGAATTGAATGGAGCTCACGTGTTTTCAAAGATTGATCTTCGCAGTGGCTATCATCAAATGAGGATAAGAGAAGGCGATGAATGGAAGACGGCCTTCAAAACCAAGCAAGGATTATATGAATGGCTTGTAATGCCATTTGGGTTATGCAATGCTCCTAGTTCATTTATGCGACTTATGAACGAAGTGCTACGGTCATTCCTTAACAAATTTGTTGTTGTTTATCTTGATGACATACTTATTTACAGCAAAAGTAAGGAAGAACACTTAGAGCATTTGAGGGAGGTTTTTGAGAAACTAAGGGAGCAAAAGCTTTATGGTAAGCTTGAGAAGTGCACATTCATGGTGCCTAATGTGACCTTTCTTGGTTACATTGTCGGTGGTGATGGTGTGAGCGTTGATCCTTCAAAGGTTGAAGCAATTAGATCTTGGCCAATTCCTACAACAACTACGGAGGTTAGAAGTTTCCATGGTTTGGCCTCGTTCTACCGACGTTTTATCAAGAGTTTCAGCTCTATTGTTGCCCCTATCACCGAGCTTACATAGTTCAGCAAAATTAACATAAAGTTCAGATACATTTTCATGTGATAAGAAATTTGATCGAGAATGACAAAAAGGTTGGTCGTCGGTACTTATGCAAAGTACGAATAGTGGTGCTCCTCTTCTGAGAAGTTGCACTTATACTTGATAGCATAAGTTGCGTCACTCAAGCCGAGCTTGAAGTCCTCCCAACTGAGGTAGTAGTCGCCCTCGCGAATAGCTAGGGATCTCTGTCGGATCCACCAGGCTTTAGCCTCTCCGTCAAGGCAACCAGCAGCCAGTAAGGTTTTCCATTCCTCTGGAACAGAGTGTTTCTGGAATCTCGCGTTCATGTTTCTGGTCCATGTATACAAGGTATCTCCAACTCCCTCGAAAGTCTCGGGGTTGTCGGTCATAAACGCCCAGATCACATCGTCCTTTGAGGACCCACGGCGGAGATGGTCAGGAACTTGATGTTCCATGTACAGGGTGTTGAGAGCCCTAGTCTTCCAGTCAATTCTCGAATTCTTCAAGTTTTGCTTTATCCTCCACGTCTTCACCTGCTGACGTCGCACATATGCCTGGACAGCTCTCTTACGAGCTTTCTCGTCTAGGTCTACTTCACGTACTCCCTGTCGGGCGGTAGTCATATCTGTAATAAGTGGGAGAAATAACTTAAATGAGAATTGAAATTTTCAGATATGTACGTAGAATTTAAAATAATGTGCTGCGAAAAGTATACGACTAGGTTGCAACATAACGTCTCCATATATATAAATATATATGGGTAAAATATTACATTCAGAAAATATAATACATAAGTCCACACAACGTCACATCCGGAAATAAAACCCATAGCCGTTAGGGAAAAGTGACGACATTAAAGTCGTTCTTAAGATAGTTAAAAGTCGGTTACATGATTATTACAAGATGGAGCCGAAAGACCCTAAATATGATTAGAGACCCTGAAGAGTCTCCCAGATAGGAGATCCGTTTCCCAGATTGGGAGCATGGCGTCTGGCAGTGTAGGATAGTCGCGTTCATATTCTTGATCCATCAAGTTCTCGAGTAACACATCGTACTCCATCCATGCGGGTGGTTCCATCACCCTCTGAAGTGGGTCTGGGTGGTACATGCGGTCCATGTACAGCTCGTAATCAAGGAGAAGTCGTCATCCTAGCGGTGTCCAAAACTCGTCGTATGGATGGAAGCTCTCAATCAGAGTCAAACTGGTACCAATGCTCCTCGTGTGGTAGCTCCTGCTCGTCGTGATCCCATGAGTTTCCACGTGTTACTCAATGATGAGGGACTGGCGATGTATATAACTTCCTAGTGGCATCATCGGTGGACGTCTCGGTGCGTAGTAACGGAAAGAGTGGAAAGATGACATCCTAAGGCCTTTGTCAGACTAAGTTAGCCATAGAGCAAATAGCAAGTAAAAGAATTATAATAAGTTAAGACCCTATCGCTCATTTAACTAGTTTATTATTATTAGGTCGGTCCTTAAGATTCTACCCTTTCTCACATTTTAAAATGATCTAAGTTATTATTTTAGCGGTGTAGAGATTTCTAATTTATTATTTGATCCTATTAGTCTATGCCTGACATATATATTAATATGTATGTCTGGCCCAGGTGTCGTCTCGCTAGATGAAATAACTTTAAGTTATTCACGGTCGCAAGACAGCTTTGATACCAACTGTAACAACCTGGTTTTTCGTGACTTTAATTAAACTAAGGCGGAAAAATTAATTAAGTCTATATATTACAAACCAGCTGTTATCGTCTTACAAACTCAGTATACATAATACGAGTTTAGAGATAAAACAGAGTATATGTTCGGTTACAAATCTCTCAAAAACAACGGAGTGCAAAATAAGATAAAACCATCCCCAGAAATCAATGACATTAGTCCTCGGGGTACCTGCAATAATTATCATTTTCTCGCATCACTCTTTCGACACATGAGTTTCTAAAACATATGCAATGGTAAATAGATAAATAAACAAGTAAAAACAAATAGCAAGTAGGCAAGCAAAGCACATAAGGAAAGCATGATGATTCAAACACGAGTATAAATCAAATCACATAACGCACAATACTCATAAACCATGACGTATCTCAACACTCAGGAAGCCAAGTCATTCAGACGATAATCAATCAAAACAAGGAAAATACATTCATCATACGTTGACTAATGAGTCTTCGTTAGTAAGGCGGAATCATGCAGACATAATCCGCGCAGTAGCCAACAGGGCCAACATAACTTGGACATGACTGCCAGGCTAAAGATATCTAAGGTAATAAGGACGATTCAATCCCTTGTCTAATGTATGCATACACTACCTATAGAGGATCATACATATTCGCTATTCAAAAGGTATCATCGACGAAAAAGTTCGACTATCACCAGAGACGGGTACCCCCGGGTGGGGCTGGTATTTTCCAATTACTGTCTATGGGCTCACGGTGATATCAAGTATGCCCCATCCCTGAGGTTGATACCCCGCACCGAATAAAAATCTCAAGATCGTTAAATCGCCTTGGGCAACTCTGGGAGGGAGCCCAAGTCCCCATAGACAGCTACCTCGCTAACTTCGAATTTCAAGAGTCGCAACATGGCGAACAATCCAAGTATTTTATTCAAGTAGTTCATTCTGCTCAAATTCTCATTTCTTCGTTTATTTGTAACTTGTGTCAATTCTAATACTTAAATATATCGTCGAACTTTGTATAATGAAACTTTAGTTCTAGCAATTCTTCAGGTAAACAGAACACATAGAAAAACTTAAATATTTATTTTGAGTCCGTTCGTAAATTTTAAATATTTTCACTATTCATTATTTTACTATTCACCGTATTTTACTATTCATCGTATTTACTATTCATCGTATTTACTATTTATCGTATTTACTATTCATCGTATTTTTATACGTATTCGTATTTTCGTATTTCGTATTTGTACGTATTTTTATACGTGTTGATACCCGTATCTGTCGATATGGAAATTTATAGAAACCCCGAAAAACACCCAATGATGATAGGACAGCATGTATTTCGTGTCATTTATTTGAGTTCGTTTTACGATGTAAGCCGGACGCTGTCGACGTAATGTTTTATTAACTTAAATGATATTTAAATTAACGATTAACAGGGTAAATTTATTTCTGTCAAAATTTATTTGCCGCAAGTTTGTTTTATTGAAAATAAAATATTTCGATTTGAAAAATCATTTTTTAAGTAATTCGATTTGAAAAGTCGCTTTTATAAATTTGATATTTGACTTGAAAAGTCGTTTCTCGTGTCTTTAAGCTGTTTTATTAAATCGTATTCGATGAATTCGTTTTCTTAAAAGTAAAGTTTAAAGCTTGTTTTGAGCTCGATTTAAAGAGCGATTTTGAGCCCGTTTCAGCACGAACTTCGAGGCCCTTTTCTCCCACTTCTTTCCCCACACACCCATGGTTAAACTCAGCCCAAAACACGACTTAAACCAGCCAAAACGAAGCCAAAAATAGAGCTGATCCGCAGCAGCTCGTAAGCCCAAAATCAGCCCTTATTTGACCCAAACCCGACTCCTATTCGCCTACCCATGACCCATACCCGTATCCTAGCTATCCTACCCTTCCCTTTCTTCCCTTCGAATAATCAGACCAGAAAGCTCGTTTAACAGTAGCCCAAAGCCCCTTTCACGTGCTCTGTTTTGGGCGGCCCTAATTCGGGCTAAAACCCGACTTTCTGGCCATCAAACTCCTGCCCACAAACAAAAAACCTATACCTGATCCACATGCTCCATTTACCTTTGCTTAACCCTCAAGAAAACATCCTACAAAACCCTAGAACGAGCCTTGGACAGCAGGCCTCGAAAGAGGAGAAGAAGCTGCTCTTTTCCTTCTTAAACCCTACTTTTCGACCCTATATATACACACTAACCACAAGCATTCAAGGGACACAAGTTTGAGAGCATACACACATAATACTAAGTCACAAAAAGCCCTCAAAAAGCCTCAGAAGAAGTCGAGATAGCCGCTCGAAAAACAGAGCACAATTTTCTGATTTTCGTTCAGCTATCACCTGTTCTTCCTCGTTTTTCGTGTTACAAGCTTCATAATCTCTCTGATTTGTTTACATAATCTCAAAGTTCACTTTGTCACGATTCCAAAACATCTTTCGGTTTGAAATTTCGTTGAGAAACGAAGAAGTTACAAGCTTTTGAAAATCGCTGTCAGTTTTGTTCAAAGTTACGGATTTACAATTGGTTTTCGTCGACGACGGCCCCTCGGGATAAAATCTTACAATCTATTACGACTCAAAGAATAGGTCAACGATACATGTAAGTTGAGGGTGCAAAATACTCACTTTACTTTGTTTAAATTATTGTTTTTATCGTCTTTTATCGCTCTCTGTCGTTTTTTATCACTTTCTGTCGCTCTGTTGTTTATTGTCGTAGATATTGTTTTTATTGTTCGTCTTTGATTTATGTTTTAGTATAATTCTGATATGCGTATGTAGGGATATGTCGTGTCCTTTGTTCGTTTAGTATCCATGTTCGATTGGCCCTGCGTAGCATGACTTGAAATTCCTCGTTAGGATTAATTTGCTCGTTGGCTTGCTATATATTTATGTCTCGTTCATGTTTAGTTATACTATTTGTCTAAAACTGATCTGTCATGCTTTTTAAAGTAGTAATTCACGTTTGTATGTCATTCTAGTTATCGTGATTTTATTTCATCGTTTAGCAGTGTTTAGCTTCGTTGATCATGTAAAGCCGCGTGTTGCGTGGTTTCTGTTGTTTGCTGGTTTTGCCCCGTCTATTGAATCTCGAGTTGCGTAGGATTATATAATTTAAGCCCCCATATGCTGTGTTTGAGTACCCATGTTGTTTGCTTTTGTTCATGTATTTATTAGTTGCATTTGATTATTGGGGCACTCGTTTACGTCTGCATGTTATCCGTGTTAGTCGCATATAATTAGTTGCATGTAATTTTTTAGTTGTATTTATTAGTTGTATTAGTTGATTATTTAGTGATATCCATGTTATCTGCGTATGTCGGCATGTCTACTTAGTCATATTTGTTTCTTCTTAGTTTGTGCGTCTGTTCGTGTTTGTCTGTTACTTCTCCATATTCATGTGCCGTATTTAATTATTTATGTTAGTCTTTCATGCTTGTTCACGTGTTAGTCATGTTTGATTATTTTATTCGTCTGCCGCTAACGTTTGTTAATCTATCTTATGCTGTCGGTAAGTATTTTTGCTTCTTTTCTTTGTTTGCTAGAATAGTGAATGAACCCATGTTGAATAACTTTGACGAAATTATATGTGCATTAAACGACATAGAAAGGATGTATTTTGTTTAGGGTTAAAACGTTGTCTGCATATCCGCATGTGTACTCATAATAGCCATGGTTTAACTTAGTAGAGACCGTCTTTACGACGGGCGGGGTTAGGCGTTAAATTAATGAAATTCTTTTAAACTTCCTAACACGTAAACTCACACGAACTCATTTTCTCTAAAATTGGTTTTCTAAATTCCATATAAAATTTAGTGGCGACTCTTTTCGAATAAAAATGTTTTTGAAATAAAACACCGCGTGGATCAAAATCCCTTGTCCACAATTTGGCGACTCCGCTGGGGACAGTGAAACTTGAAAAGTGAAATGATGGCTATTTAGAGTACCTTTTTTTTTATGTTATTTATGCATCATGCTGTTAGGTTTCGAACCATTTCTCCCCTTGGGTCGATTTCAAGGTAGGGAAATGACGTTCACTATGTCTGATTTAAATATCAAGGTGGTTCCGTCGAGGTTAGCGACCGCACTTTCGCCATATAGTTACAAGCTTATGGTGGTTGTGTAGGTTACATAACAGCGTGGAATCATTGGCATGGACCCTTTTTGAGACTTAGAATAGTCTAGTTCATGCATTGCATCCTTGAACTGCGTTTGACTAAATGCTCTGTGAATTCTGAAGCCATGTTTTCAATCATTTTTAATCAAAACTGTCATCTTTTCAATCGAATATTTTCCAAAAAATCTTTCCTTTTAGCTGAAACGCTGTCTTTTTAGGATTAGAATAATCTTAAATATCTCTTTTGAAACGATTTTTGACTTAAGCTGAAATGCTTTCCCTCTAAAAAAAATCATTCCTTAAGCTGAAATGCTGTCTTTTTAGGGTTAGAATAATCTTAAATATTTTCCAACTTTAGCTCTTTTGAAAAAAGATCTCTTTCCAATCGAATTTTTTTTCCAAAAGATTTTTCTAGCTGAAATGCTGTCTTTTTAGGATTAGAATAATCTTAAATATTTTCCAACTTTAGCTCTTTTGAAAATAGATCTCTTTTCAATCGATTTTTTTTTTCCAAAGTTTTTTCTAGCTGAAATGCTGTCTTTTTTAGGATTAGAATAATCTTAAATATTTTCCAACACTATCTCTTTCAAAAAACAAAGTTTTTTTTAAGCTGAAACGCTTTTCTTCTAAAATTAGAATAATCTTAGATATTTTCTGAATATTAGCTCTTTTGAAAAAAGATCTTTTCTTGGCTGAAATGCCATCCTCTTAGGATTAGAATAATCTTAAAAGATTTCCGATACTAGTTCTTTTGAAAAAAGATCTCCTCCAAGCTAAAAAGCTATTCGTTTAGGGTTAGAATAATCGTAAACATTTTTTTTTTTGTTAGCTCTTTTGAAAAAAGATCTCTTCCTAGCTGAAATGCTATTCGTTTAAGGTTAGAATAATCTTAAATAATTTTTGATATTAACTCTTTTGAAAACAGATCTCTTCCTAGCTGAAATGCTATTCGTTTAAGTTTAGAATAATCAAATTTTCGATATTAGCTCTTTTGAAAAAAGATCTCTTCCTTGCTGAAATGCTACTCCCTCCATTCAATTCCATTTGCATCAAAGAGAAAAAACCCACTATTCATTCAAGTGAAAAGTTTTCGGAATTTCTCACAACGTATTGAATAAAATATAGTCATGCGGGATCTTGTTTGATAGATCTTAATGAGTACAATAACATATCCAAATTTTATAATTTTTACAAACGTAAAACTCTACATATTTGCATCTCAATATTCGCGTTGGCAAACGTGAAAAAGCAAATGATGCAAATGGAGTTGAATAGAGGGAGTATTCGTTTAGGATTAGAATAATCTTAGACAATTTTCGATTTTATCTCTTTTGAAAAACGATATTTTCCAAGCTGAAATGCTATTCGTTTAGGATTAGAACAATCTTAAATAATTTTCCTCTTAGGATTAGAATAATCTTAAATAATTTCCGAGTTTAGCTCTTTTGGAAAAAAGATCTCTTTTTAGCTGAAATGCTATTCGTTTAGGATTAGAATAATCTTAACCAATTTTCGACATTAATTCTTTTGAAAAAAGATCTTTTCTAAGCTGAAATGCTCCTCGTTAGGATTAGAACAATCTTAAATAATTTTCGATATTTGCTCTTTATAAAAAAAAAAAAAGATCGTTTCTAAGCTGAAATGCTCCTCGTTAGGATTAGAAAATCCTAAAACCTTTTTTTTCTAAAAAAAAAAAATTATCTTTCGAAAAAAAGATCCTTTTATAAGTCGAAATGCTATCCATTTAAGATTAGAATAATCTCGAACAGTTCTTAAGACTAACTCTTTTGAAAAAAGATCCTTTTATAGGTGAAATGCTATCCGTTTAAGATTAGAATAATCTCGAACAGTTCCCAACACTAACTCTTTTGAAAAAAAATCCTTTTCAAGCTGAAATGCTACCCGTTTAGGATTAGATTAATCCCGAACGATTTTTAACACTACGTCTTTTGAAAAAAGAATAGTTTTTAAGCTGAAATGTTATACGTTTAGGATTTGAATAATCTCGAACGCTTTTGAAATGCTACCCATTCGGGAATAGATTTTTTCCAACCAAAACGAAGTTTTTTCAAAGCTAAAATCTAGCCCAAGTTAAACTGAAATTTCGAACCACATAAGCTTTTTGGTAGTCGAAGTGCTGCCCATTTCAAACGTCGACTTCAAAAAAAAAAAAAAAGAGAGTTCCTTTCTCAAGTCGTGAGTAAGCATGAAATACACCGAGTCGAGTCTAGTTAGAATCTACGTCGTGTGTGCTAAGTCTAGTTATCTAAAAGTCTTTGAACATTTGGACCAAAAATGGTCAAGGCTAGCAAAGACGGTGGACCAAAATTGGTCAAGGAAGTCAAGGGAGAAGAGTTGGGAGACCATGGGTTAGGGCCATGGGCTCAAACCCAAGCCTAGGGCTCGGTCTAAGGGATCACTAAGGGTCAACTAAAGTCAATTCTATGGTCAACTCGAGCCAACCCTAGTGATCAAGCTAAGTCAAGGAGAAGTCAAAGTTGGAGAGCTACAAAAGGTCAAAGATCAAGCTATTTTTGAATGTGGTTAATCAAGGCACACCCATGTGAGTCACCCTCCAATAAATGGGCTCACATGGTTCAACAAGCTAGCTCAAGGAGGTCCTCAAGGAGCCGGCTTCAATGAAAGTCCCAAGCCACCACATTGTTTTACTTTATGTCTTTTTCATTCAAGTCGCTATCTACCTTTATTACTTTATGCTTTTTACTTTATGTATTTGTTGTTATTTGTTCAAAATTTTCAGCTCATGTGAGCTTATTTGACCGAGTATTTTGATGTATTTGGGGATTGATTGTAGCCCTTAGATCTTGTTGTAATGGAGGGTCAAGATTAGATGAGGGTAATATATAAACCCTCATCCTTGCCTCACATTTTTCAGATTTGGATTAATGATTAAAAACCCTAGTTGTTTTCTTGAGTGTTCATCATTTCTCATTGCTTTGTGAGTGAGATTTGTGAGAGATTAGTTTAGTGGCTTTGTGCTTAAGCTAATCACAACCTAATTCTCTTGCTAAGTGCTTAGAATTAGTCACTATCCTTTTTATTTTCCTTGTTCATACAAATTTCAGAAAAATTTATCACAAAAAGAGTGTCTTGGCCGAGATTTTCAAGAGAGTTTCAAGATCGATTTGTGTTCATCCTTTGAGTGATTCTTATCCTCATAAGTTTCACTCCAAATTGGTAATCAAAGCCTAGGTTTGTTCTTGTTTTTTTCGATTAGTTTTTGTTGTTGGTTTGATCTTATTTTTTCGGTTACCCTCTTGTTTTTCATCTTTTTTTTTCGTTTTCTTTCCCTTCTTTTTACGTGTGTCTTCCCCAAAATCCACAAACATACTCACAAAATTTTCACAAAATGGTTGAAGATCTACACTTGTGTTAGTGTTGATTTCGGTTCTCACACTCAAAGGCCCTTGCTTTACTCAAAAATTTTCAGATTTTTGTTCTTTGATTATATCAATGGGTGTGTTTCTTCCTTTTGATGTTTCTTGTGGTACTACTCTTGGTGAGACCATGTGTGATTCTATGGAGAAAGCTAGAAGAGAGCTTGAAATCAAAATGAGTCGAATGAGGGGTAGACTTAAACCTAACCCTAGCCTTGATCTTGTGACTTTGAGGGGTCAAAGGGAGTTAGAGGATAGAATGGCTCGGTTAGGAGGAGAACAACCCCCTAACCTTGGCCGAATGGTTTGTAGGGGCAAGCTTGTCCAAACCCTAACCCTAAGCCTAGAAGAGAATCACCAAGTCGAAACCTTTAGGTCTAGGTGTACCATTATGGGAAGGGTTTGTGATTTGATTGTTGATGGGGAGAGTTGTTCTAATGTGGCCTCAAGCACTCTCATTGAAAAGTTAGCCTTGCCCACACAAGAACACCCTAACCCTTACAAATTAAAGTGGCTAAACATGGGAGCCGAGTTGATGGTGGTTAGACAATGCTTGGTTTCTTTCTCCATTGGTGGGGAATACATGGATGAGGTTTTGTGTGATGTGATTCCCATGGATGCTTGTCATCTCCTCTTGGGGAGACCATGGAAGTTGGAAAGAAATGCTCATCATGATGAGAGGGACAATACCTATACTTTCAAGATTGGAGCTAAGAAAATCAAACTTGCACCCTTACCTCCGATTTTGAAGAACCCTAACCCACCCTCCTTGGTTGAGTCACACGACACATGGGGATTGATGGGGGACGAGAAATTGAGCGTGGGGTTAGTCATGGGAAGGATGAGATTAATGTCCTTGCTAAGGAGTTCCCCAAAGAGCAATGCAAACCACCCTCCATACTTGAGTCATCCAAAGAGGTTGTTTTAAGTGAGGAGGCCGAAACAAGTGAGGAAGTGAGTGTTGGTGAGAGATTGACCATTCACTTTGCTAAAGATTATCCTAACACTCAAGAGGAAAGCATGGGGTACAATGCCAAGCCAAGGGATGAGTATGATCATGAGACGTGTTTGGCTAATGTCGAGAGGAAGGTATTCATGTGGTATGAGAATGTTGATGCAAGCAAAGAGTCGAGGGAATTTCTAAAGTGGAAATTCAAAGTGAATAATAACAACAAGGAGCTACTATGTGATCATCCTACTCAAGTCTACTCAAGTGGATTCATGAAATGGGGATTCAAAGGGGGAACTAAGCTTGAACAAAAAGAGCTAAGTGATGATGGCTCAAGTCAAAGTGAAAGCCCAAAGATCGACTTGTGGGAGGAGAACACGGCCCTCAAGACCATAACCGACTTAATCACACTCCTCATGTCATCTAATTCCACAAGTACCTTCATGATCGAGAGTGTAGCCCTCCATGTGATCAAAGACAACCCTAGAGCAATAAGGGGAAGTCAAGGAGAGGAGCTCAATGAGCTCAAAACCGAAAATTTGGGGAGCTTAATCAAGTGCAAGGGAAGTGAATCATTTGGAGATGCAAAGGTCGATGCGCTAGAAAGCTCAAGTGAGTCCTTGAAATGGGGGAGAGTCGTGGGACACATCATGGAGAAAGGGTGGCTAATTGACGGTCCTAAACATGAGGAACTTGAGATGTGCTAGGGGTTAATTGTGAATCCAAAGAAACCATGAGTAAGGGGGAGAGCAAGTTCAATTCAATGAACCGAGTTTACAAGAATCAATCTCTCATTCAATCTCTAAGCAAGTGGAATTCTTGGAGGTCTAGAGCTATGGAGCCCAAGGTTGGTCATGGGGCTCATGGGGCACCCCTCATCATGTTCTACGATTCAAGTCATGAAGCCAACACGAGTCCGAGTCGAGAAGGAGGCAAAGGATCAAGCCATGAGTCAAGCTATAGTCCAAACCGAGCAAGAGGAAGAGAGACCGAGGATTTGAGGACAAATCCTTTTCAAGGAGAGGAGATTGGACCAAAAATGGTCAAGGCTAGCAAAGACGGTGGACCAAAATTGGTCAAGGAAGTCAAGGGAGAAGAGTTGGGAGACCATGGGTTAGGGCCATGGGCTCAAACCCAAGCCTAGGGCTCGGTCTAAGGGATCACTAAGGGTCAACTAAAGTCAATTCTATGGTCAACTCGAGCCAACCCTAGTGATCAAGCTAAGTCAAGGAGAAGTCAAAGTTGGAGAGCTACAAAAGGTCAAAGATCAAGCTATTTTTGAATGTGGTTAATCAAGGCACACCCATGTGAGTCACCCTCCAATAAATGGGCTCACATGGTTCAACAAGCTAGCTCAAGGAGGCCCCCAAGGAGCCGGCTTCAATGAAAGTCCCAAGCCACCACATTGTTTTACTTTATGTCTTTTTCATTCAAGTCGCTATCTACCTTTATTACTTTATGCTTTTTACTTTATGTATTTGTTGTTATTTGTTCAAAATTTTCAGCTCATGTGAGCTTATTTGACCGAGTATTTTGATGTATTTGGGGATTGATTGTAGCCCTTAGATCTTGTTGTAATGGAGGGTCAAGATTAGATGAGGGTAATATATAAACCCTCATCCTTGCCTCACATTTTTCAGATTTGGATTAATGATTAAAAACCCTAGTTGTTTTCTTGAGTGTTCATCATTTCTCATTGCTTTGTGAGTGAGATTTGTGAGAGATTAGTTTAGTGGCTTTGTGCTTAAGCTAATCACAACCTAATTCTCTTGCTAAGTGCTTAGAATTAGTCACTATCCTTTTTATTTTCCTTGTTCATACAAATTTCAGAAAAATTTATCACAAAAAGAGTGTCTTGGCCGAGATTTTCAAGAGAGTTTCAAGATCGATTTGTGTTCATCCTTTGAGTGATTCTTATCCTCATAAGTTTCACTCCAACATTAACCTAGTTAGGTCACCTAGGCCAACTCTTGGGCCCAAGTCATGCATGTCAATTTTTAGTTTTGAGTCAGGGCACAATAATGTCTCATCCAGGCTATTTTTTTAGAAGTCTTGTATAAACCTTAGAAGTTTATTGGTTCAAACGAGCTAACTACTTCAAGTCCATGTCTAGTTGGATCTAAGCCCCGTACTGTGAGTCTGTCTTCAAGTTCATATGTCGCATGCATTTGCATAGTTAGGTCGTATACCATGTCGTTAAGCTCTGAGTCTTCTCATGATTAATCTGGTCCAGTCCATTTGCATCCCGAGTTGTTACAAATAGTGTCGAAACCGTGTCGATTTCTGAACCTGAGTTGCATATTCTCCTCCTTAAGTCAAAATCAAGTTGCAAAAGTGGGGTAACTTTCAAACCAAGCATCTGAATAAACTCTTGAAATAAGAAAAGTTCAAAGCCGAGGTTGGTGATTATAAGTCAGAACTCGTATTCAAGTCTTATGTCTGAGTTGAGTCTAAGATTCGTTTTTCCACAATTATTTCTAACTCCTTCTCAAAATCAGTGAAATTGATCTTGTCTCTAATTTGCTTCCATAATCCAACTGATGAAAATGCACGACGCACTCGAAGGGTGTCCCTGGGGTAGAAATACGTATTCAATTCTAAATGGTAAAGTGCAACACCAACTCATGACAAAAACAAGGGCAAAAGGGTTTCCGACAACAAAAACAAAAGAGTTTCAATTCTGGTAGTCAACTCGTGGTATACTACTCCTCTGCCTTTGGAGGAGGATCCATTAATTTGGAGCTCCACAGTGGTCATGAATTTGATCGCAACCAAAGGTACGAATATCCATGGATCGCCCTCCGTGTACTCGATCGCGTGCCTAATAAGCAAACGAACTTGTCAGAGGAGTCCGGCGTGATATACATATGACCACATGCGACCGCCCACCGCAAGATCTAGGAAAGTTGGAACAAGCCCGAGCCACGAAAGGCGCGGCCTATTCTCAAAAACGCAAACAAGAATACAAAAATACAAAAAATTGAGTGGCAACACGTCGGAGATTGAAGATCAAAGTCAAAATTAAAGGCGAAGCCAAAACGGTCAGAAAGTACCATCAATTCTTTTTTTTAAGTCGTTCTCAAAACGGTAATGGAGACATAGTCTTGAGTTCCGAGAATCATTCTCTTATGTAGTTGCGCCCAAGCGTTTAGGGTCCACAAGGGATCTGCTAGTACTTCACAAGCTAGAACAGGATACAACATGATACCTTAGGTGAAACCTTCGAGTGTTACACACGAAAAATGCCATGTTTATGCACCTTGATCGAACTACATCGGATTTGATTTCGCCCCACGCGAATATGTAGGCAATCCTTTAGAATATGGGATACAATCCACCACCACCCATCATCTAATTTGTCATCTTGTCAATTTTTTTTTACGGGTCTTTACAAAGTCCAAATGAAGCAACTTTTGTTGAGTCTGTCTTAGTGCTTGATTTAGATTGAGATGAGAATCAATGTTCTGATAAGTAATTGTCCAGTCTTCGAATGATCTTTTTCTTAACGGGAATTGGCAAAGATGTTTACTTTGCCAGTTAGTTCGCATCTCGACAAAGAATTTGCTTAGGGAGAAAACATGATACTATTAACCCACGTCCATTTTAAACCACGAGCCAACAATCCTAAAAGACCTTGCACAGTTACTAGTCTACTTGTCATTGAAATGTTGTTTTAGGTCGAGTCGGTCATGGTCGAACGTTCAAATGTCAGTTGCTCGTGTCACGTTCTTGTCGCATTCATGTCACATTCGTGTCGTATTTCATGCTCACTTAGCTTTGCGTCGATTTTAAAATATTAGACATTTCAAGAACCTTTTTGCAAAGTCTGGCTCGATGATCCGAGGTCAAATTTCAAATGCGGGTCGATGACCCACTTGAATTTTCAAAACGATGTTTGCGGGCCGATGACCCATTTCAATTTCTAAATGATGTTTAGATTCAGAGTCGATGACTCTTCTTAATTTTAAAAAATAATGTTTGCAATGCGGGTCGAGGACCCAATTCGATTTGATGCATGATAACCAATACCGCGTGTCAATTTTCAAGTAATTTTTGTAGTCTAGGTTGGACCCGCAATCTAACTTTAAAAAAAGATGTTTTTAAACTAGGTTAATGGCCGAATTATTCGAAGTGCTCAAAATCCAAAGTTCATGTCGATGACCTCTTTCGATTTTCAAATGAAATTTGCTAGGCGGGTCAATGACCTATCCATTTTCCAAAATAGGGGTCGATGACCTATTTTCAGATGATGACTTGCGCTCGGGTCGATGACCCATCCTCCTTTTCCTTCAAAATCGAGGTCGATGGCCCCAATTTTCAATGACAATTATAGTTCGAGTCGATCACCTATCCGCCTTTTCCTCAAAATACGGGTCGGAGGCCCCAATTTTCAAATGATTAACATAGTTCGGGTTGATGACCCATCCACTTAAATCAAAATGCGGGTTGAAGACCCATTTTCAAAAGATGTTTATAGTTCGAGTCGATGACTGATCCACTTTTCAAGATGCGGGTTGAAGACCCATTTTCAAAAGATGTTTATAGTTCGAGTCGATGACTCATCCACTTTTCAGGATGCGGGTCGACGACCCATTTTCAAAAGATGTTTACGGTTTCCGGTCGACGACCCATTTTCAAAAGATGTTTACAGTTTCCGGTCGAAGACCCACCACTCTTTAATCTAAAAATATAGGTCGAGGACACAAAATTTTGAATAGGTCGAGGACACAAAAATTTTGAAATGCGAATCGAGGACGCAAATGTTGGTTTTAGCTCGGGTCGATGACTCATTTCCAGCGTCATATCCATTTTCAAGCAATACTTAAAATTAAAATTCGCAGTTCGGATCGATGATCCATCCCTTTTGTTTAAAGAGAGCAGGTCGAAGACCCTTTTTTCAAATTAGTATTCTCAGTTCGGATCGATGATCCATTCCTTTTGTTTTAAAAAAGCAGGTCAAAGACCCATCCCCAAATTAAAATTCTCAGTTCGGATCGATGATCCATCCCTTTTATGCAAAAAGCGGGTCGATGACCCATTTTCGAATAAAATTCGCAGCTCGGATCGATGATCCATCCTTTTTGTTTAAAAAAAATGTCGCAGATTTCACTATGTGAGTTGTGTACTGTGATTTGTTGTTACGATTGAGCAGGAACGCTCCAACCGGGGGCTCTAAAAGTCATCAACCTTAGACCCCGACGACAGGATGACATCCTCGAAATGAAGAAGTACTAGCAGAAGCTAAAAGCTAAAAGAAGTGACACTTCCAAAAAGAATACAGATATAGGTTTTACTCAATCGAGTAGACAAATATCATTGTTTTGGGCCGAAGCGTGAAGCTACAGGCGGCCCGAGCTCGAACTACGATACGGGTTTGATTCTGTCACAACGGATACGTAGGCGCCTAAAGATAAGGCTCAACCCACACTTTGATGAAAATAAGGGCATCCAGAATCATGTTTCAGGTACGATTTCTTCTTATGGCTGGTGAGCTTATATACACAGGTCTAAGGGACCCTAAACGACCCGTGAGGCTCTCAAGTTGTGATCTTTGATCGACTCGAGAGTCTACTTTGACTTTCGCCTGTCTAAGCCTTAGTCAAAGTGGGGGCTCTGTTGATACCCGTATATGTCGATATGGAAATTTATAGAAACCCCGACAAACACCCAATGATGATAGGACAGCATGTATTTCGTGTCATTTATTTGAGTTCGTTTTACGATGTAAGCCGGACGCTGTCGACGTAATGTTTTATTAACTTAAATGATATTTAAATTAACGATTAACAGGGTAAATTTATTTCTGTCAAAATTTATTTGCCGCAAGTTTGTTTTATTGAAAATAAAATATTTCGATTTGAAAAATCATTTTTTTAAGTAATTCGATTTGAAAAGTCGCTTTTATAAATTTGATATTTGACTTGAAAAGCCGTTTCTCGTGTCTTTAAGCCGTTTTATTAAATCGTATTCGATGAATTCGTTTTCTTAAAAGTAAAGTTTAAAGCTTGTTTTGAGCTCGATTTAAAGAGCGATTTTGAGCCCGTTTCAGCACGAACTTCGAGACCCTTTTCTCCCACTTCTTTCCCCACACACCCATGGTTAAACTCAGCCCAAAACACGACTTAAACCAACCATAACCAGCCAAAACGAAGCCAAAAATAGAGCTGATCCGCAGCAGCTCGTAAGCCCAAAATCAGCCCTTATTTGACCCAAACCCGACTCCTATTCGCCTACCCATGACCCATACCCGTATCCTAGCTATCCTACCCTACCCTTTCTTCCCTTCGAATAATCAGACCAGAAAGCTCGTTTAACAGTAGCCCAAAGCCCCTTTCACGTGCTCTGTTTTGGGCGGCCCTAATTCGGGCTAAAACCCGACTTTCTGGCCATCAAACTCCTGCCCACAAACAAAAAACCTATACCTGATCCACGTGCTCCATTTACCTTTGCTTAACCCTCAAGAAAAAATCCTACAAAACCCTAGAACGAGCCTTGGACAGCAGTCCTCGAAAGAGGAGAAGAAGCTGCTCTTTTCCTTCTTAAACCCTACTTTTCGACCCTATATATACACACTAACCACAAGCATTCAAGGGACACAAGTTTGAGAGCATACACACATAATACTAAGTCACAAAAAGCCCTCAAAAAGCCTCAGAAGAAGTCGAGATAGCCGCTCGAAAAACAGAGCACAATTTTCTGATTTTCGTTCAGCTATCACCTGTTCTTCCTCGTTTTTCGTGTTACAAGCTTCATAATCTCTCTGATTTGTTTACATAATCTCAAAGTTCACTTTGTCACGATTCCAAAACATCTTTCGGTTCAAAATTTCGTTGAGAAACGAAGAAGTTACAAGCTTTTGAAAATCGCTGTCAGTTTTATTCAAAGTTACGGATTTACAATTGGTTTTCGTCGACGACGGCCCCTCGGGATAAAATCTTACAATCGATTACGATTCAAAGAATTGGTCAACGATACATGTAAGTTGAGGGTGCAAAATACTCACTTTACTTTGTTTAAATTATTGTTTTTATCGTCTTTTATCGCTCTCTGTCGTTTTTTTATCACTTTCTGTTGCTCTGTTGTTTATTGTCGTAGATATTGTTTTTATTGTTCGTCTCTGATTTATGTTTTAGTATAATTCTGATATGCGTATGTAGGGATATGTCGTGTCCTTTGTTCGTTTAGTATCCATGTTCGATTGGCCCTGCGTAGCATGACTTGAAATTCCTCGTTAGGATTAATTTGCTCGTTGGCTTGCTATATATTTATGTCTCGTTCATGTTTAGTTATACTATTTGTCTAAAACTGATCTGTCATGCTTTTTAAAGTAGTAATTCACGTTTGTATGTCATTCTAGTTATCGTGATTTTATTTCATCGTTTAGCAGTGTTTAGCTTCGTTGATCATGTAAAGCCGCGGGTTGCGTGGTTTCTGTTGTTTGCTGGTTTTGCCCCGTCTATTGAATCTCGAGTTGCGTTGGATTATATAATTTAAGCCCCCATATGCTGTGTTTGAGTACCATGTTGTTTGCTTTTGTTCATGTATTTATTAGTTGCATTTGATTATTAGGGCACTCGTTTACGTCTGCATGTTATCCGTGTTAGTCGCATATAATTAGTTGCATGTAATTTATTAGTTGTATTTATTAGTTGTATAAGTTGATTATTTAGTGATATCCATGTTATCTGCGTATGTCGGCATGTCTACTTAGTCATATTTGTTTTTTCTTAGTTTGTGCGTCTGTTCGTGTTTGTCTGTTACTTCTCCATATTCATGTGCCGTATTTAATTATTTATGTTAGTCTTTCATGCTTGATTATTTTATTCGTCTGCCGCTAACGTTTGTTAATATATCTTATGCTGTCGGTAAGTATTTCTGCTTCTTTTCTTTGTTTGCTAGAATAGTGAATGAACCCATGTTGAATAACTTTGACGAAATTATATGTGCATTAAACGACATAGAAAGGATGTATTTTGTTTAGGGTTAAAACGTTGTCTGCATATCCGCATGTGTACTCATAATAGCAATGGTTTTACTTAGTAGAGACCGTCTTTACGACGGGCGGGGTTAGGCGTTAAATTAATGAAATTCTTTTAAACTTCCTAACACGTTAACTCACACGAACTCATTTTCTCTAAAATTGGTTTTCTAAATTCCATATAAAATTTAGTGGCGACTCTTTTCGAATAAAAATGTTTTTGAAATAAAACACCGCATGGATCAAAATCCCTTGTCCACAATACGTATGCGTATTCTTATACTTCGTATTTTATACGTATTTTTATACTTCGTATTTTATACGTATTTTTATACGTACACGTATTCTTATACATAGTATCTTTTCTATACTTAGTATTTATTATTATATTTTTATACTTAGTATTTTTATACATTATACACATCTTTATACTTAGGATATTTTTAGTGGTAAAGCTAAGCTTTTATTTACTAAGTATAGAATTCTAGTTTCAAAGTCGTTTAGGTTCGTTTTGTATTTAGTGATTTGGAAAATTATTTCAAATGTAAAACTCGGTTAAATTTAGTCAAATACTTAACAATAATTTTAACGGCCTCAAATTTTAGCGAGTTGTCGTAGTTCATTTTAAGTAGTCCGTATGTCCAAATCCAAATTTAAGCAAAGGTAGTAACACTCGAAATGGTTCATTTTAATACGTGTAACGTTTATTTTTATCGGTTTCGTTGATTCTTTTTATTAACGATTTATTATACAATCTAATATAATCTTAAATACGAATCAAATTTAGTGACTAAGTGACAAATTCATTTTGATCAAAATTGACCCCAAATAATTGAAGAAGCCGTGGCCTCTATTTATTTTAGCCATTTATTTCTTTTTTTGGTTTTTTGTTAATAATTCAATACTTTAACTAATTAAATTATTTAAGTGATAAAAATAAAAAGTGACAAGTTCATTTTAGGTCTAATTTTAACCCTAAAACCGTGGCTCATTATACACTTGTTCATTTTTATTTTCGTTTTCTAATTTATCGGTTTTGACTTAAAGTTTTTATATACTAATTATTTAAATTATACTAAAGTGATTTAACTAGTTTACGATTTTCACTAAATATTTTATTTCATTTATGAATAGCGTTTTTTACTCACTTTAAATTTCTAACTTTTATATTTTATGGAATTAGTTTATTTGACTTATATATTTAGTGTTGTAAATATTAATTAATGATTTAAAACAACAATTAAATAAAACTTATAAAAATTCTCAATCAAAACATGCATATAAAATGAAGAACACATGAAGAAGTGAAGAACCCTAATATTTTTCATATGAACATCAATTAGTCAAATTTTTATATGTTTATATAATTTTCTCAAATTTTACCTACAAGTCTAATTTACCTAAACTAATCATAATATGTTATTTAGAAAAATTAAAACTAAAAATTGTCTTAATAAAACCGTGTATATATATATATGTTCAAATTTTTATTTTTGATTTTTATACTTCTAATTCAATAACTAACTTACTTTATATCATTTATTTATTTAACATATGTGAATATCATATACAAACATTAACTGGAGTGAAACTAGGAGGATAAAGCTTCACTCAAAGGATGAACAAAAATCGAACTTGAACAACTTGTAGAAAAACGGCCGAGTATATTGTTTTTGGTGTGATTTTTCTGATTTTTGTATGTAAATGAAAGAACATAAAGATAGTCACTAAATCTACACACAAAGTAATAGATTTAGGTTGTGATTAGTTTAAGCACAAAGCCACTAAACTAATCTTTCACTAACTCAAACACAAAGTAATGAGAAAATGAAGAACACTCAATAAAACTCTAGGGTTTCTTTTCATTAGCCAAATCTGAAAATTGTGAGGTGAGGATGAGGGTTTATATAATTCCCTCATTCTAATCTTGACCACACATTACAAGAGGATCTAAGGGCTACAAATAACCCACAAATACATCATTATACTCGGTCCAACAAGGCTCACATGAGCTGAAAATTTTGAACATAAAACAACAAATACTTAAAGTAAAAGCGTAAAGCGTAAAGGTAGATAGAGACATGTGTGAAAGGGACATGTTGAGGAGAAACATGTGAGCTTCTCTTTGTTTGATTTTCGGCTGAATTGGGTATTACTCCCACTTGATTTTCTCTTGTTGACTTAGTTGACTTGAGGTTGACCCTTGGACCTAAGGTTGGAAGCGGGTCCTAGGTCAATGGATCGCAAATTCTCAACTCCCGTTGCAATCTCCCCGGGTTGAAAAGGATTTGCCCTCAAATCCTCTCCCTCTTCATCCTCCAAGTCTTCATGATACGGGCTAAGGTCTCCCACATTGAATGTGCCATGGACGCCATATTCTCCCGGTAGATCAACTTTGTAAGCATTCGGCCCAATTTTTTCAAGTATCTCGAAGGGACCCTCGGCTCTCGGCATGAGCTTGTTCTTTCTTTTATCCGGGAATCTTTCTTTCCTCAAGTGCAACCATACCAAATCTCCCGGCTTGAATTCATTTGGAGTCTTTCGACTCTTTGACCGAGTCTTGTAGGTCTCGTTTGTTTTCTCGATTTGCTTCTTGACTTGATTGTGGATGCTCATCATGAATTCAACCCGCTTCTTGGCATCATAGCTTATTTCCTTGCTCTTGACGGGGGCTAGGTCCGTGGGCATGATAGGGTTGACTCCATAGACCACTTCAAACGGTGATTGTCCCGTGGTAGAAGAAGGGGCACGATTAAAGGCAAATTCGGCGTGGGCAAGCTTGAGATCCCAATCTTTCAATGACTTGGAAACGATGCTCCTAAGGATCCTCCCCAAGGTTTTATTAGTGACCTCGGTTTGGCCATCCGTTTGAGGATGGTGACTTGTGCTAAACAAGAGCCTCGTCTTTAGCAATTTCCACAAAGTCTTCCAAAAGTGGCTCATGAACTTGGTGTCTCGATCGGATACAATGGTTTTAGGGACTCCATGCAATTTAACCACCTCCTTGAAATACAACTCGGCTACACTCATAGCATCTTCGGTTTTCTTGCACGCAATGAAATGAGCCATCTTGCTAAATCGATCTACCACAACCATGATGGAATCCTTACCTCATTGAGTTCTAGGCAAAGCGACGATGAAATCCATGCTAACGTCCTCCCATGGTCGATTTGGGACGGGCAAGGGAGTGTAGGGCCCCGTTTGAAAGAAGGATTTGGATTGTTGGCATGAAGCACATCTCTTGATCACGTCTTGAACATCTCCAAGCATCTTGGGCCAATAGAATTGCTCTTGGAGGATGTCGTAGGTCTTTTGAATCCCAAAATGCCCGGCTAAACCATTGGAGTGAACCTCACGTACTAGGAGAAGTCGATAGGAACCTTTGGGGATGCATAGCCGATTCCCCAAGAATAGGAATCCCTCTTGAAGGGTGTACTTGCTTCCCACTTTGCTTTTCCCTTCACGAATGGCGTCCCACTCTTCCTTGAAGTCGGGATCCTCCACATAGAGCTCTTTCATGAATTCAAACCCCAACACTCTTTGCTCCATGTAGCTTAGCATAGTGTGCCTCCGAGACAATGCATCGGCCACCACGTTATTCTTTCCCTCAATGAACTTGCTCGAGAAAGAGAAGGATTGAAGAAACTCGACCCATTTGGCATGCCTATGATTCAACTTGTGTTGCACATTGATGTATTTGAGCGCCTCATGGTCCGAATGAAGAACAAACGGTTTGGGTTTGAGATAATGGCTCCAATGAGCAAGAGCTCGAACGATGACATAGAATTCTTTGTCGTAGGTGGAATAATTGAGCTTGGCTCCATTCAATTTCTCACTAAAGTAAGCGATTGGTTTGTGTTCTTGCAAGAGAACGGCCCCAATTCCGACTCCACTAGCATCACATTCGACCTCAAAGAGCTTATTGAAATCCGGTGGTGTAAGAATAGGTGAATCACACAACAACTCTTTGATTTTTTTGAAGGAATTCTCGGCCCCCTCATTCCACTTGAACTCTCCTTTCTTCATACACTCGGTGATGGGTGCCATGACGGTGCTAAAATCCTTGATAAATCGTCGATAAAAAGAAGCCAAGCCATGAAAGCTCCTCACCTCGGTTATGTTCTTCGGAATTGGCCATGATTTGATAGCCTCCACTTTCTCTTGATCCACTAGTATACCACGGCTAGATATAATATAGCCCAAGAATTGGACTTCGCTTTGCATGAAAGAACACTTCTCTAACTTACCATACAACTTGTGATCTCTAAGTGTTTCAAACAACACTCGCAAATGATGTAGGTGAGCTTCCTTGGAAGGGCTATACACTAAGATATCGTCAAAGTAGACCACAATGAATCTCCCCAAGTAAGGCCTCAAGACCTCGGTCATCAATCTCATGAAGGTGCTAGGCGCATTGGATAGTCCAAAAGGCATGACTAACCATTCATACAACCCATGCTTTGTTTTAAAAGCCGTTTTCCATTCATCACCCTCTTTGATTCTCACTTGATGGTATCCTTGTCGTAAATCAATCTTAGAGAACAATCGAGCCCCGCTAAGCTCATCAAGAATGTCATCAAGTCTAGGTATAGGAAACCTATACTTGACCGTGATGTTGTTGATAGCTCGACTATCCGTACACATTCTCCAAGTTCCATCCTTCTTAGGTACCAAAAGTGTAGGTACGGCACAAGGACTAAGAGATTCCCTTACAAACCCCTTTTCCATGAGTTCCCCAATTTGTTGTTGAAGTTCTTGTGTAGCTTTGGGATCACTTCGATAGGCGGCCTTATTTGGTAGTGTAGCTCCCGGAACAAGATCGATTTGATGCTCAATGCCCCTAATAGGGGGTAGGCCGTGTGGTAGTTCAAGAGGAAACACATCCTTGTAGAGCTCTAAGAGTTCTTGAACTTCACATGGAATCGGTTTTTCACTTTCCTTAGGAGTTTCTTTGGCGATGAGGGCATAAACAACCATTCCCTTGCTAAGCTCTTGCTTCATCTCTTGTTCCCCAACTAATAGAATTCCCTCTAGAGGCTCGGTTAGGGAAGGAGTGGCTCGGCCACCCATGTTTGGAGGCAAGGGTGTAAGTTTGATCCTCTTGTCTCTAAACTTGAAAGTATAGGTGTTGTCTCTCCCTTCATGAGTCGCATTTCGATCAAATTCCCAAGGTCTCCCCAATAAAAGGTGACAAGCATCCATAGGAATCACACCACACTTCATCCACATAGTCTCTCCCCATAGAAAAAGAAACCAAGCATTGTTTATCAACCAAAATTTCGGCCTCTCTATTCAACCATCTCAACTTGTAAGGGTTTGGGTGTTTTTGTGTGGGTAAGGCAAGTTTATCGATGAGGGTTTTTGAAGCAACATTAACACAACTCCCTCCATCAATAATGAGGTTACAAACCCTCTTCCCAATGGTACATTTAGACCTAAAAATCTGATTTTTTTGACTTTCATCCAAGGAATGGGGTTGGGTATGCATAACCCTCCAAGTTACAAGACCAAGTTTTGACCCAATTCCTCCATTAACTCGGCTCAACTTAGACTCAATTTCCCTTCTCAATTCCTCCATAGGATCATACATAGTTCCCTCAAGAGTAGTATCACAAGAGAGAGGTATACTCATTGAGAAAACAAAGAAGAGCAAACCTGAAAATTTCGGATGAAACAAGGATGATTTGGACCGTGTGTTTCTTCAACCCAACCAAAGCTTTGATGACCAATTTGGAGTGAAACTAGGAGGATAAAGCTTCACTCAAAGGATGAACAAAAATCGAACTTGAACAACTTGTAGAAAAACGGCCGAGTATATTGTTTTTGGTGTGATTTTTCTGATTTTTGTATGTAAATGAAAGAACATAAAGATAGTCACTAAATCTACACACAAAGTAATAGATTTAGGTTGTGATTAGTTTAAGCACAAAGCCACTAAACTAATCTTTCACTAACTCAAACACAAAGTAATGAGAAAATGAAGAACACTCAATAAAACTCTAGGGTTTCTTTTCATTAGCCAAATCTGAAAATTGTGAGGTGAGGATGAGGGTTTATATAATTCCCTCATTCTAATCTTGACCACACATTACAACAGGATCTAAGGGCTACAAATAACCCACAAATACATCATTATACTCGGTCCAACAAGGCTCACATGAGCTGAAAATTTTGAACATAAAACAACAAATACTTAAAGTAAAAAGCATAAAGCATAAAAGGTAGATAGTGACATGTGTGAAAGGGACATGTTGAGGAGAAACATGTGAGCTTCTCTTTGTTTGATTTTCGGCTGAATTGGGTATTACTCCCACTTGATTTTCTCTTGTTGACTTAGTTGACTTGAGGTTGACCCTTGGACCTAAGGTTGGAAGCGGGTCCTAGGTCAATGGATCGCAAATTCTCAACTCCCGTTGCATTAACAAACAAAAGTAAATTATTTCAAAAACAAAGATAACAACAATAATTTCAAGCACAAGAATACCTTAAAAACATTTAAATTTCATAACAATTTCATCTTAAGTCCTAAACATAAACTAATTATATTTTCATATACATCTTATTCATAGTATTTTAAGCATGCTATTAACAAAAATTAAAACGAAAAATTAAGTGAAAAAATTAAGGAGTGCCGTGTGGTTTTATATGTGATACACAAATTTTATTTTTCGATTTTCATCTTCTAATTTATCATGTGATACTTAAGTGACATAAAACATCAAGCATGCAATTATAACATCATTTAGGAAAGTAACACATAATCAATTAATAGGTGCTTAGCAATTATAGTGTGCGAGAGCACCTTAATTAGGTTAAGAGTGAAATTGTTTAGCAATTGTCGGGATCCACTATGTGGTCAAATTGGCTCAAGTCGACGCCTCCACCTTGCTCCTCGTCTTTGGTTAAGATTAGTACATAAAAATGAAAATAAGCAAGTTAGTAATTTATTTTAAACTACACTAACTAAACTAAAAGTTTTAAGTGTAGTATTGTTTTTAGGTTTAGGTGATGTTTAAGTTTTTATGAATTCGATTTATGTTCATAATTATTTACAAGCTAAAAGAGTAGTGATTATTAACTAGTAATGGTGGAGAATTAATTTAGGTGCTTAAAGAAATTAAAGATAAGAGAAATAAAAGTTTTTAATGAAGAAATGAAATGGAAAAGATGGTGTTCTTCATGTTCTTGAGAATGAAGATGTGCTTACTAGTGTTCTTGTGTTTGTTTATTTAAAGAGAAAAGAGTTAGAGTGTTTTTATGTTTGTGTGTAAAATGAAATGTAGTAGTAGTAGTGAAATGTATACTAGTAACTTGTAGTATGTAGTATGTATTTGTTTTGTATTTAGCATGTATAAAGATTAAATTTAATTGAGCTAAGAAGTGATGATGAATTAGTAGATGTGTAAGAGGATTAGACATGGTAGTAAAGTAGGAAGAAATGGAAGAGGATAGCTTGGACCAAAGGACCAAATATCTCGGCCAACATGAGTCACCATGGCTCGATTTTTTCGTTTTTGAAATTTTCGATTGGCGCGTACGCGAAAAGTCTCGAAATGAAATATATAGTCTTAAAATAATGGTTCGAAGTAAGATCAAAAATAAAAATGAAAATAAACGTTGATGGAGCGATTCGGGGCGGGCCTCTTTGTACCTTGTAACCATACTCACCCTAAACAACCTAAGATTGAAATGAACACTCGAGTCACACGTTTTTTGGGCTGTTTAGGTGGATGTGTTTTCGGTTTTTATTGTGAAACATAAAACAAACTAAAGATTAAGGATATGAATTAGACTAAGCACAAAGCCACTAGCCTAAGACTAAGGTTCCGATCAATCATCGCACTAAGCTATGATCATTACCCAAGAAACTCGAAACACCAAGCACAAAGCCAAGGTGGTTTCCAAGAGAAAAACTCACTTTTAAAACTCATTTTCTTATCTCTTCAAATCTGAAAAAATACAACAACTAACAACTAAAGTAGACAATGACATCTTGGTGCATCCTCTCCCTTCATTGTTGTTCTTGATTTAAGGGCCTTGATCTTCTCCTTGGAGCTCAAGTACACGTCCAAATAAGGTCCCAAGGCTGATTTGTTTGTTGTTGAATTCAAAAGATCAAAGGTGACAAAGACATAAAGTTTAAAGCAACTTTATTGAAAGGGACATGTGTTGAATTAAAATGTTTCTCTTGAACTTGAATTTTCAGCCGTGATTTTGGCCTAAAATGGCTGAAAAAAACGTGACCATGGGTCCAAGGACCATGGTTAAAACGTAGACCAAAAATCGGGACTAAATCGTCAAGCCGTTTCAGTGCAACTCTCCCCTTTTTCAAAAAAAGTTTGTCCTCAAACTTTGGCCAAATAAAATGGTATCCAAAAAGATGAAATTTTCAGAAATTAAAACGATTTTTGAAGAATAAGATTTTGATAAAAAGAGGGAAACAACAAGAGCAAATCCTATGAAAAGCACATAGCAAATTCATCGAATTCCTCTTGTTAGCCAACTCGACTCAAACACCTACAAAGGTGCTCGAATCAAGTCGACACTCACAAACCAAGACTCGCCCAGATTTGTAAGGTGACACTCGAAGACACCAAGACCCAACTCATCCCAAGATCGTCTCGGTTTAAGAAAACTCGAGAGCCGAAGCTTTGATACCAATTGGAGCGATTCGGGGCGGGCCTCTTTGTACCTTGTAACCATACTCACCCTAAACAACCTAAGATTGAAATGAACACTCAAGTCACACGTTTTTGGGCTGTTTAGGAGGATGTGTTTTCGGTTTTTATTGTGAAAACATAAAACAAACTAAAGATTAAGGATATGAATTAGACTAAGCACAAAGCCACTAGCCTAAGACTAAGGTTCCGATCAATCATCGCACTAAGCTATGATCATTACCCAAGAAACTCGAAACACCAAGCACAAAGCCAAGGTGGTTTCCAAGAGAAAAACTCACTTTTAAAACTCATTTTCTTATCTCTTCAAATCTGAAAAAATACAACAACTAACAACTAAAGTAGACAATGACATCTTGGTGCATCCTCTCCCTTCATTGTTGTTCTTGATTTAAGGGCCTTGATCTTCTCCTTGGAGCTCAAGTACACGTCCAAATAAGGTCCCAAGGCTGATTTGTTTGTTGTTGAATTCAAAAGATCAAAGGTGACAAAGACATAAAGTTTAAAGCAACTTTATTGAAAGGGACATGTGTTGAATTAAAATGTTTCTCTTGAACTTGAATTTTCAGCCGTGATTTTGGCCTAAAATGGCTGAAAAAAACGTGACCATGGGTCCAAGGACCATGGTTAAAACGTAGACCAAAAATCGGGACTAAATCGTCAAGCCGTTTCAGTGCAACTATTGGAGCGATTCGGGGCGGGCCTCTTTGTACCTTGTAACCATACTCACCCTAAACAACCTAAGATTGAAATGAACACTCAAGTCACACGTTTTTGGGCTGTTTAGGAGGATGTGTTTTCGGTTTTTATTGTGAAAACATAAAACAAACTAAAGATTAAGGATATGAATTAGACTAAGCACAAAGCCACTAGCCTAAGACTAAGGTTCCGATCAATCATCGCACTAAGCTATGATCATTACCCAAGAAACTCGAAACACCAAGCACAAAGCCAAGGTGGTTTCCAAGAGAAAAACTCACTTTTAAAACTCATTTTCTTATCTCTTCAAATCTGAAAAATTACAAGGAGATAGGTGGGTTTATATAAGACCCATGCTATCATCTAAACCCTACATCTAATATCTAATCTAAGGGCTATGAGGAGCCTTACAAATCAGCCAAAAAGTTGGGTCACAAGACCTTACAAAATCTGAAAAAATACAACAACTAACAACTAAAGTAGACAATGACATCTTGGTGCATCCTCTCCCTTCATTGTTGTTCTTGATTTAAGGGCCTTGATCTTCTCCTTGGAGCTCAAGTACACGTCCAAATAAGGTCCCAAGGCTGATTTGTTTGTTGTTGAATTCAAAAGATCAAAGGTGTGAGCATAAAGTTTAAAGAACTTTATTGAAAGGGACGTGTGTTGAATTAAAATGTTTCTCTTGAACTTGAATTTTCAGTAGTGATTTTGGCCTAAAATGGCTGAAAAAGCGTGACCATGGGTCCAAGGACCATGGTTAAAGCGTGAACCAAAAATCGGGACTAAATCGTCAGCCGTTTGGTCTGACTCTCCCTTTTTCAAAAAAAGTTTGTCCTCAAACTTTGGCCAAATAAAATGGTATCCAAAAAGATGAAATTTTCAGAAATTAAAACGATTTTTTGAAGAGTAAGATTTTGATAAAAACGAATGAAACAACAAGACTCGAATCCTATGAAAAGCACATAGCAAATTCATCGAATCCTCTTGTTAGCCAACTCGACCCAAACACCTACAAAGGTGCTCGACTCAAGTCGACACTCACAAGTCAAGATGCACACAAACTTGCAAGGTGACACTCGAAAACATCTAAACCCAACTCATCCCAAGATCGTATTGGTTTAAGAAAACTCAAGAGCCGAAGCTTTGATACCAATTGGAGCGATTCGGGGCGGGCCTCTTTGTACCTTGTAACCATACTCACCCTAAACAACCTAAGATTGAAATGAACACTCAAGTCACACGTTTTTGGGCTGTTTAGGAGGATGTGTTTTCGGTTTTTATTGTGAAAACATAAAACAAACTAAAGATTAAGGATATGAATTAGACTAAACACAAAGCCACTAGCCTAAGACTAAGGTTCCGATCAATCATCGCACTAAGCTATGATCATTACCCAAGAAACTCGAAACACCAAGCACAAAGCCAAGGTGGTTTCCAAGAGAAAAACTCACTTTTAAAACTCATTTTCTTATCTCTTCAAATCTGAAAAATTACAAGGAGATAGGTGGGTTTATATAAGACCCATGCTATCATCTAAACCCTACATCTAATATCTAATCTAAGGGCTATGAGGAGCCTTACAAATCAGCCAAAAAGTTGGGTCACAAGACCTTACAAAATCTGAAAAAATACAACTAACAACCAAAGTAGAAATGATAGCGTCTTGGTGCATCCTCTCCCTTCATTGTTGTTCTTGATTTAAGGGCCTTGATCTTCTCCTTGGAGCTCAAGTACACGTCCAAATAAGGTCCCAAGGCTGATTTGTTTGTTGTTGAATTCAAAAGATCAAAGGTGACAAAGACATAAAGTTTAAAGCAACTTTATGGAAAGGGACATGTGTTGAATTAAAATGTTTCTCTTGAACTTGAATTTTCAGCCGTGATTTTGGCCTAAAATGGCTGAAAAAAACGTGACCATGGGTCCAAGGACCATGGTTAAAACGTAGACCAAAAATCGGGACTAAATCGTCAAGCCGTTTCAGTGCAGTTGAAAAGAAATCAAAACAAAAATTTGGTATTAGATTCTCGCAACTTTGAATAAAATTTTTATTTGATCGAAATACTCATTTTTTTTCGTTGAATGTTATTGATTTAAATAATTATACTCAAACGTCAAAAATTTTATCAGTTTAGACTTAGTGTGACTCATTATTTCGATTTTTAGCGAAAGTGTTAGTTAAATCAAAACGAAATAGTAATTTGATATTAATATAATAAGATTTGTTTCTAATAACCAAAATAATTAAACTTTAACTAATTTTTGTTAGATTTGGATTATGAGTAAGTATACTTGAAAAAGAATTAGGTGATTTAATCACCCTATGTGGCTTGGCCACTTTGGTCAATTTTGACCTCGATTTGCGTGCCGAAATTTGTCGTTGAGAAATTTGTCGTCGATTCATCATTTGATTTATCGAGTTTGAATATGTAAAAATAAAGTTCAAATTCGAAGTACAACAAAATGATTTTACTTTAGGTGCGAGAAAACTTGTAGTGTATTGTTTTAGGAAAATAATTGAGCGAGATTGTCTAATTATTGATTTCCTATTTATGATTAGGTTTAAATTAACACGGGGTGTTACAGCTGAAGAGAAGAAAAAGAAGAAGGTATTTGTACCTTCCGTGGCACAGTCGAGCTACATCCAAAAGCCGACTTACCAGAGACCTAACCAACAGAGGCCAAACTTTCAGAGGCCTGCGTTTCAAAACAGGTTTCCTGCTGGGAACAATGGGAGAACCATGGTTGGAGGCCGAGGTCTCCAAACAAGTATGGGACGTAGGGGATGTCATATGTGTGGCAAGGCACTTCACGAAGGGAAACAGTGTAACGGTCAACCAATTACCTGTTACCGTTGTAAGAAGCAAGGGCACAAGGCAAAGGTATGTCCCGACAGCCTGAACACGGCGCCTCCTGCAGGGGTACCACAATCTGTAGTGGTACAGGGTCGAGTATATGTACTCACTGAAGTTGAGGCAGAGGAGTCACCTGAGGCCGCCGTCATTACTGGTAATTTTCTTGTAAACTCTGTGAACGCTGTCGTACTGTTTGACACTAGGGCATCATTGTCCTTTATATCTTCTAAATTTATTCAAAAAGCTAATCTCACAAAATTCGAATCTATCGATGCAAATATTTCTCTACCAAACGGTAAAACTCTTAAATGTTCCAAAATTTTCAAAGAAACTCCAATCATCATACATAAAACAATCTTTCCTTCGATTCCGATCTTATTCTTTTCGACATGGCGGAGTTCGACGTCATCCTTGGTATTAACTGGTTAACCAAATACCATGCGATATTTGAGTGCCGAGATCGGAAGATTCGCTTGAAGCATCATACGGGGACTAGAGTCACGTATCAAAAGACTTCGCCAATTAAGGGGGCGAAAATCATCTTCGTACTACAACTACAACGGTTAGAAAGAAAAGGGCATCAAGTGTACCTATGCAGCATCAACGAAGTAAAGGAAAGCGTGAACATTGGAGATATTCACGTAGTACGGGAATTCCCTGACGTCTTCCCTGACGAGTTGCCAGGCTTGCCACCTGCACGTGACGTTGAGTTCTCTATCGACCTTGCACCAGGCACGTCACCAATCTCAAAGGCACCTTATAGAATGGCACCGGTAGAACTGCAGGAATTGAAGAAACAACTTGAGGAGATGATTGAAAAGGGTTTATAAGACCGAGTGTCTCACCTTGGGGAGCACCGGTTCTCTTTGTGAAAAAGGACGGCAACATGAGACTTTGCATCGACTACAGAGAATTTAACAAAGTAACGATTAAGAACCGCTACCCTTTGCCCAGAATCGACGATCTCTTTGATCAACTAAAAGGCGCGGGAGTGTTTTCTAAGATCGACCTAAGGTCAGGTTATCATCAGATCGCTGTGAGAGAAGAGGACATCCAGAAGACTGCTTTCAGAAGCTGATACGGTCATTATGAATTTAAGGTCATGCCTTTTGGTTTGACAAATGCACCCGCAGTGTTCATGGATCAAATGAACAGAACCTTCCACGAGTACTTGGACATATGCGTGATTGTATTCATTGACGACATCCTGATTTACTCAAAGACCGGAGCAGAACACGAGGAACACCTCCGTATTATTCTGGGAATACTGAGGAAATATAAGTAGTATGCTAAACTGTCCAAATGCGAGTTTTGGCTCGAGAAAGTAGCATTCGTGGGTCACGTCATCTCGAATGATGGAGTGATGGTAGATCCTGCAAAGATAGATGCAGTAAAAGAATGGAAAGCACCTACAAATATAACTGAAATACGCAACTTCCTAGGATTTGCTGGGTACTATAGGAGATTTGTTCCATATTTCTCCAAGGTAGCACGACCAATGACCAAGTTACTACAGAAGGAATCCAAGTTCATATGGAGCGACGAGTGCGAAAATGCATTTCAAGAACTCAAGACGAGGCTTATCACCGCACCGGTCTTAGCTCTCCCTACAGATGGAGACGAGTATGAAGTCTACAGTGACGCCTCACTGAATGGCCTGGGTTGCCTACTGATGCAACAAGGGAAGGTCATTGCTTATGCATCAAGGCAGTTAAAGGTTCATGAACGAAACTACCCAACTCATGACCTGGAATTAGCAGCCGTGGTGTTTGCTTTGAAAATCTGGCGTCATTACCTCTACGGAGTAAGTATCAAGTTCTACACTGATAATAAGAGCCTGAAATATATCTTCACACAAAAGGAACTCAACATGAGACAACGCCGGTGGTTAGAACTAATCAAGGGCTACAAGATTGAACTACTTTATCACGAGGGTAAGGCGAATGTAGTTGCTGACGCTCTGAGTAGAAAGACTACGCATACCCTTAATAACATTTGGGAAATTCCGGCTGGTATTGTCAGAGACTTCAAGAGAATGAACTTAGAATTGGTTCAGTCTGACGATGCGGATTTGAACGCAATGATAGCGGAACCGGAGTTATATCACGAGATTAGAGCCCTACAATGGGAAGACGAAGAACTTGTGAAGATCAGAAGAGAAATTCCTTCAGGAAACCGAGAAGGGTTTGAGATAAAACCTGACGGGAGTTTAAAATTCATAGGAAGGTGGTGCGTGCCCGACGTACCAGTGTTAAAGAGAAGGATCCTTGACGAGGCACATAGTACACGATACTCCATACATCCAGGATCCGATAAGATGTACCAAGACTTAAAACTGAAGTTTTGGTGGGTCCGAATGAAAGCAGAGATTACTGAATACGTTGCGAAATGCTTAATCTGCCAGAAGGTGAAGTTCGAACTTCAACTACCTGGAGGACTACTACAACCTTTGGACATTCCATTGGGAAAGTGGGACTCCATTTCCATGGATTTCATAACGGGTTTACCAAGAACCCACAAGGGAAATAATGCAATCTTGGTGATAGTGGACCGCTTAACAAAATCGGCCCACTTTCTACCAATCAAAGACACTTGGAGCCTTGAAGAGCTAGCTAAGGCTTATGAGAAGGAGGTGATCCGATTACATGGTGTACCGCTGGACATTATATCGGATAGGGATCTGAGATTCACCTCCCATTTTTGGGAAAGACTTCAAGCAGCCTTGGGAAGCCAACTAAAAATGAGCACCGCTTTCCATCCTGCGACCGATGGTCAAACTGAGCGAACTATACAAACGCTCGACGACATGCTCATGGCATGTGCTTTAGAATTCAACGAGAATTGGGATAAAAGTCTGCCTTTGATTGAATTCTGATCTCCTACAACAATAGCTTTCATGCTAGTTTGGGTTGTGCTCCATTCGAGGCACTCTACGGGAGAAAGTGTCGTAGCCTAGTCTGTTGGGACGATGCTAGTGACAACGTGGGACTGGACCACAGGTTATTCAAGACCAGATCGAGCACATCAAAATCATTCGTGAACGGCTACGAGCGGCCCAAGACCGTCAGAAAATGTACGCCAACAAACATCGTCGACCCATCGAGTTCAAAGTCGGTGATCATGTTTTCTTGAAAGTATCATCCATGAAGGGGGTTCGGCGTTTCGGATTGAAAGGAAAACTGAGTCCTAAGTACGTTGGACCATACGAAGTACTCGAAAGGATTTGTGAGGTAGCCTATCGCCTAGCGCTATCCCCCAACTTATCCAAGGTTCACAACGTGTTCCACGTTTCTCAACTGAGGAGATACAGGAGTGACCCAAGTCATATCATTACTCCTGACGTGATCGCAGTTGAGCCTAACCTGCTCTACTCCGAGAGACCTGTAAAGATTCTAGCACGGGAAACCAAAGTGTTGAGGCGGAAGACGGTTCCCTTAGTGAAGGTGCTATGGAAGGGTCAATTGACCGAACAAGCTACTTGGGAGACCGAGGCCTCAATGAAGGAGAAATACTCCGAACTGTTTAACTCAGGTGAAAATCCTTTTCAACATTCAAGTTTCGGGACGAAACTCTTTCTAAGGGGAGAGGTTTGTAACACCCCGTGTTAATTTAAATCAATAATTAGCCATCGAATACTAATTTCAAGTCTTAAATCTAATCTTAACCTTTTTGCCTTACAAAATCTCAATTTTTGCAAAACTTTCGTTTTGTAAAATTTATCGACTTCTTTAAAACTTTTGAAAATTTTTGAATAATAAAAAAAATATTTTAGTCTTAGAATACAAAAGTAGAAATATTTCGAAAAATTGTCAAACGCGCACACACTAACTTTTATCGTCTTTTGACGCCCGACTTTTTAAACCCGATTTATTTCGTAAAAACATTTTAAAACATCAAGGGGACATTTTCTTTGCCCAAATAGTAATGAGCACACATTCAAGCCAACTTGATTATTTGGTTCCCTAATTTCTTTTAATAAAACATTATTATATACTAAATAAATCCAACTTTAACCTAAAACATTTAACCTAAATTTTTTCTAACATCCTCATTATTTTCACAAGTGCAAAACACACCTCCTTTGCTCTCATTTTGGCCGAGCTCTTCCTCTCCTTTTCTCCCTTTGTTTTTCTTCCATTTTATTTCAAAAATCTCCTAAATTAAAATACTAATATTATTCTAATAACCTCTAGTATTATTTAGTTAATTAGTGGGTATTTTGAAGCTTACTCATTACGGGTTTTTGAAGGTGAAGACGAGTATACGGGTGAAGAACTTGACCTTGATAACATTATTGATCCGGATAACCAATAGCTTGCCGATTCAAGGTGACTAGTTATATCTCATTTTAACCTCTTTTGTAAATTAATTTGATTTATCATTATGATTTTATGAGTATGAAAATTTTGTTAAAATATGTTAAACATCATTTATGTGTGTTTGTGTGTTATGTTAAGTATAATAAAATGATAATGAATAAGTAATATTGATAATAGTTTATTTGTAGGAATATGATATTAGGTTTAGTTAAATTAGTTTTGTGCATTTTTAATTACTGTTCATATGATTTATATATTTATTTACTCCCTCCATCCCATCTTTTTCCTCCCATTTACCCAAAAAGGAAATACCATCTTTTTCCTCCCATTTCACAATTTACACTACAACTTTCTAAAAATTGACACCTACTTTTTTGTGGGACCCATTTGTAATACACTCATTACCATTTGTTTACTATTATTTCTTATTCTAAGTGCTGTTTCCAAATGGGAGGAAAAAGATGGGACGGAGGGAGTATGTTTTAGTTAAGTAGTAATCTTATATAAAAATTATGTGAAATATTAAAAATGAGTTTAAAGTGATTAAAAATCGAAAATAAAAATTTATGTATGTGTGTGCTACCTCACGGCATTTACCCTTTATTTCATAAATTTTCACTTTTAATTTCTGTAAATAACATGTTGTGTTAAGATAGGTTAGAATGGATGTTGTTATGTTAAAAAAATTAAGGGAAATTCTCACATGTACCCCTAAACTTTTTTGTTTTCTCACAAATACCCCTCTTTTTTTGAAAAAAAAACTTTGACCGGCGATAACTCTTAGTTACGATTTCATAAAAGTGTAATTTTTTTTTCTATCGTAAGTCTTGACGAGATCTTTGATTTGGGAAAAAAATCATCGATTTTGGAATTTGTACGCGATAGTTTTAGCCGGTCAAAGTTTATTTTGTCAAACGACTTTGACCGGTCATAACTCCCTAATAAAAATTCCATAAATTCTATTTTTTTTTTCAAATAAAAGATCTTATAAAGATGTACAATGAGAAACAAAAATTATCGGTTTTTAAAGTGATAAGAAAAAGTTATTGTTGGTCAAAGTTTTTTCTTAGAAAAAGAAGGGTATTTGTGAGAAAACGAAAAAGTTGAGGGGTACAAGTGAGAATTTCCCAAAAATTAATTTAGGAAAACGAATTATAAGTTGTTAAATACGCAATTGTGTTCTTGACTTTATTGTTGGTGTTCTTGGTGTTCTTTATAGCTTCATGTGATGTTCATCATTTATGTTCACTTTGATTTTGTTTTATTTGATGTTTGTTAGTAATTTTTGTTTTTGTTTAATTATAAGTTTATATTATGTTAGTATTGTTACTTAAATCAACTTAAACATTAAGAAAAACTTTTAGGAAATTTAACTTTTGAAATTTGAAGTAAAATTTCATTTTAGTTTAAATCATTTTAGTATAATTAGAATAATTAAAATATAAAGACTTTAAGCTAAAAACCGATAAACATCGAAAAACAAAATTTAGAACACCACACTACGTGCTCACGGCATTCATGCCATTTTTAGGTCAAAAATTGTTTTTATCACTTTTTAGTTTATTTGTTAAAATATTTTAATTAGTAGTTAATAAGTTGAATTAAGAATTTAAAATGAAATAAATGAATCTTAGTTACATACACATAACCACACGACATACTCACTTAAAATGGACTAAATTTGATCAAAATGATAATATCACTAAGTCACTAAATTTAAATAGTTAGTAGAATTGAATTTTTGTATAAATCGATTTCGTTATAAAAGAAAGATAATAAACCGATAAAAAAGTGCTAACCGTTATAAAAATGAATTAAATCGTGTGCTACTGCCTTTGCAAATTGGACTGTTGGACTTGGACATACGGACTAAATGAATCATCCACGATACTATTATTTTAAAAATGAAAATCGCTAAATTTAGTAAATAGACGACTAAATTTAACTAAGTCTCATTTTAAAATAAATATCATTTATCACTTTTTACAAACCGAACTTAACGTTTTTAAAACTAGATTTTTAAACTTAGTAATTAAGTTAGGATGTCAATAGTGACCGATGTGAATAGTGACTGAAATGAATAGTGACCTAGATGAATAGTGCATAAAAATGGTTAAGCTCATTTGTGCTCGATTTGAGGCTTGGGCTAACTTGGGTCCTATGGCTCGAGCCATGGCTTAATTTGTGATCATTAGGATCAAACCAAGTGAAATGTACAAGGAGGAACAAAGGAAATCAGCCCACACATGGAAAACAACAACCTAGGCCATGAACCATGAAGCTTATCTTGACATGTCGGTAGAGATTGTAACATAACTCCCAATCTACTCATCCAATTGAGATGAAACCACTTTCATATGAAAGCTAGCTCAAAGAGCTTTCATTTGACATATGGTTGGCTATCTGGTTCAAAGGGAGATGAGAGTTATGACTTCTACAAGTCAGGGGTCAGATTGTGAAAACTCAGTCCATAGGCTGTTTTGACATGTCTGTACTAAAAGCTCAATATCTTGAGTTTTAGGCCATATTTTTGGATGATTCGTTTTGCATTGGAAAGCCAACTCAATTACCTTTCCAATGACATATCATGGGCCTTCTAATTCAACGTGAGTACGGAATGGTGAAGCCTAGAAGTCACTGTCAGATTATGAAATCCGGTTAGGACTGTTTTGGAGTAATGAGCCATGAACTTGACCTACATCATTCTCCTTGGGTGAGCTCACCTTGGGGACCTTTTAGAAGCCTCCTAATCAGCCTAAGGGTCACATGAGACGTGGTAAGCTCAAGAGGGGGACCAAAAACATTAGCTCATTCCACAATTCAAAAAGAAGATCAACTTTTGTACATGTCATTGTCAAGTAGTTAGCTTTATGTCCTTGTCTCACTTTATGCATTTGTCTCTTTGATTCAAGTCTTATGATCAGTTTGAAGGGGTCATTAGGACCACCTATACTTGCTCTCCAAGGCTATAATCTCGGCCCTTAGATGTGATCCTAAATGGAGGGTGATGATCTTAGTCAATTGTCCTTGTTAGTTTGTACATTGTAGTCAGATTGTATGGCCTCCTTTTGGACGTGTATTTCCTTGCTTTTAAGGCCAATTAGTGGCCCTTAGATTAGATATTAGATGTAGGGCTTAGATGTAAGCATGGGTCTTATAAAAACCCACTTATCTCCCTTGTAAAAATCAGATTTGATGAATGAAAAGAAAACCCTAAGTTTGCGAGTTCTCAACTTATTTGAGTGTTCATTATTCTCTTAGCTTTGTGCTTGAGTTTAGTGAGTAATTAGTTAGTGCCTTAGTGCTTAACTAATTAAAACCTAAATCTATTACTTTGTGTTTAGATTTAGTTTACTATCTTTTATGTTTTCATGTTATCTTACAAAATCAGAAAATTCTCACAAAAAAATACATCATACTCGGCCGTTTTAGTTCAAGTGTTAGAAATCGATTTTTGTTGTCTCCTTGAGTGAAACTTAACCCATCTAGTTTCACTCCAAATAGTGACCGATGAATAGTGACTGAGATGAATAGTGATTGATGAATAGTAACTTAGATGAATAGTGTCGATGAATAGTAAATTGGGATGAAACTTGTTAAGCAAGTAACGTCCCAAATTTCAAGACGGTGAATAGTACCCGGGACGAAACTTGTTGATTAAGTAATGTCCCAAAACCTATTCTAATGGAATTTGAGGTAACTTGTTGAACAAGTTATCTTTTCAAATCCCGAGACGTGAATAGTGAAAAATTCACGAAACTTGTAAAACAAGTTACGTCTCAAAATTCAAAGATATTTCAAATTTCAAAATTTGAAATATTGTAAATCATTGAAAATTTCCTAAGTATAGAAAATTGAAAATTAATAAGTAAATAACTTAAAGTGTTTGAAAAACACATAAATAAAATTGGACATACTAATAAACGTATCAATATAGAAACTTAAAAACGTTAGTAACTAACAACACTTCAAATAATAAACGAATATGTAATGTGATCATATGAAACCGAAAATAAAATACTTAAACGTTTGACGATGAGACTAGGAGAGTCTAGTAACATGTGATATGTATTATCAAATAAATAATGAATATTGAGTAAGTTAAATAAAAGGTCAAAAGCTTGAGCCTCCGTTATGAAAACGTCAATCGTGAGTGAAGTGGGGTTAAGATAGTCTTGTGCGGATACCACTATCTCGTTCTCTGACGTTGGTCATCCCGAATAGTGTGGTTTGCAAGCCGGCAGAATTATTGCTTAGCATCCTGCCCATGCCTTTGCGCCTTAAGTCGTACTGCCTAAGCCGTACAAGATAACGAATATGCCAACTCTTTTGGGTCAGGCATTAGGAAGTAGTCGCTTTATTCATAGTTAAGGTGCTTTATGATTAGCATAGCCTACACTTAAAATGAATATTAGTATATGCATATTAGACTAGGGTTAATTCCCCTATTTCGCTAATGTTACCAGGGCACTCGCGACCTTATGGATTTGTGTCTTGTATGCGGTTCTTTCTCCTTGCCGTTTTTCGTTCTTAGTAGGCGCGACACTTGCATTCACTCTTACCACATGTACAGATCACTTGACGGGATTGTAACAGATAGGGATGGCAATGGGTCCAGGACCCGACCCAGACCCGTTAGACCCGACCCGAATGGGTCGGGTATGGGTCCTATTTTTTTAGACCCAATGGGTATGGGTCGGGTATGGGTTTTATAAATATGGGTCTGGGTCGGGTCTGGGTCCTAATAATAAAACCCGGACCCGACCCGTGGACCCGTTTAATTTTAAAAAAAAAAAAAAAAAAAAAAAAAAAAATACTAAAATTACTTTCTGTAATAGACAAAGACACGTGAGCTAACTCACTACTCTAAGACTTTAGAATTAGAAAACAAAACCCTACTTCATTCTGCCGTTTTCAATTTTTCATCTTCACTTATTCCGCCGTTTTCATCTTCACTCATTCTGGCGTTTTCATCTTCACTCTTCACTCTTCACTCTTTAGGTATGTACTCACTAGTACTCACTACTCTTATTCTGCCGTTTGCACCAATTTATCTTTTGTTTTTTTTTTTTTTTCGATTGTTTGTTGTGTGTGAATGTATTTTTATTTTCATTTGTCATTGAATCTGATTATATATCGTTTTTGTTGAATAATTTTTGCGAAATTGACTATGGTGATTTCATGACGATTTCATGATGTTTTGATTGATTGTTATTCTAGTTGAACGTAGTCGTAATGTACTTGTGTTTTTTTGACGTATGTTTAATTTAGTTGCAATTAATTCAGTTTGTTATGATGTATTTATTTTATTTAGTAATTTGTGATGATTTTAATTGTTGAGGTTGTTTGTGTTGCATTTCTCTGTTATTGTTGTTATTTGTTTAGATTCATGTCTTATAATTTGAAATTTTGTTAGGATGGATGAAGAACAATCTCATTTTGCTCAATCAAAAATAAATCCCACATCTAGTGTTGCTAGTGACGACGATGAAGAAGGCTTTGTTGATGCTCCACATGATACAAGTGGTACTTTCCCAATCGATAATAATGAGTCACAATCTTTTGGTAGTAGAAAGCTTACTTCAAAAGTTTGGAATTATTTTGAGCAAGTAATGGTGGATGGTATTAGAAAGGCTAAGTGTAAGAAATGTAACAAATTGCTTTCCGGAACTAGTAGTAGTGGCACTACTCACCTAAAGAAACATGCAGAAAATACTTGTACAATGAGACATTTTAATACTAAGGGTCAAACAAAGTTGAGGATGAAAACTGAATCTGATGGATCAACAACATTAGAACTTAAAGAGAAGTACAAAGAATTTAACCAAGAAGTCTCTAGGAGTAAGTTGGTCACTATGGTGATAATACATGAATATCCTTTATCTATTGTTGATCACTTTGGTTTTAAGGATTTTGTTAAGAGTATCAACCCTTTATTTAAGATGATCTCTAGAAACACCTTGCGAAGCGATATTTTCAAGATGTACAAAGATGGAAAACTTTCTCTTAAGGTTTTGTTGGAAAGTAATGATAGTAAGATTGCGGTGACTACGGATATGTGGACTGCATCCAATCAAAAGAAAGGATACATGGTCGTGACTTCACATTTCATTGATCAAAATTGGGTCTTGAGGAATCGGACATTGAGGTATTCAATTTAATCTCTAAATTTATCTTTTTTTATGTTGTATTTGATAAAAGTGTCAAAGTATATTTGGTCTCATACGTACTCTTTATTTTCTTGAAGGTTTTGTTTTGTGCCATGTCCTCACACTAAAGGTGTCATCGCCAAAGTTTTAATGGATTGTTTATCTCAATATTGTTTGGAGAGTAAAATTTCGTCGGTTGTGGTTGACAATTGTACTACTAATGATGCAATGATGAAAATTCTACTCAAAAACTTTGAGAAAAAGAGTCTTATGTTGAAAGGTGATTTTATGCATATGAGATGTAGTGCTCACATTCTAAATTTAGTTGTGCAAGATGGATTAGAGGTGATTCAATCGGGGATTGAGAAAGTAAGGGGTTGTGTCTCATTTTGGATGTCTACTCCTAAAAGAATAGAAAAGTTTGAGGAGTCTTGTCGTTATTTTGGTGATTATAGTGCTTCAAGGTTGGTGCTTGATTGTAAAACTAGGTGGAATTCAACTTTTTATATGCTTCAACATGCTTTGCCTTATAAAGATGTGTTTAATCGGCTAAAACGTCTAAATCGAAGGATGAAATTTGATGTTCCTTCCGAGGATGATTGGAAGTTGGCTAGCATTATTTGTGAAAAGTTGGTAATTTTTGATAAAGCTACTAAGGTGTTTTCGGGGAGACATTACCCTACTTCTAACTTGTTCTTTAGAAAGGCTTGTGAAATTAAACTTGCAATGAGGCGTTGGTTGAATGATGAGGTTGATATTGTCAAATCCATGGCTAAGAGAATGATGGAGAAGTTTGATAAATATTGGGAACATATAAATGGTCTTTTAGCTATTGCCGCGATTTTGGATCCTAGGAATAAAATGGATTGTGTTGAACATTACTTTAAAAGGCTTTATGTAGATGATGGAGAAATGGAAGTGGAGAGGGTAAGACTCTTGTTGAATGATCTTGTGGTAGAGTATCAAAAAAAATGTGAGATAAATGAGGGAAAAGACAATCAAGATGAAATATTTAAAGGGAGCGGCAAACGAATGCATTCCACTTGTTTTGATGATGATGAAGATGAATATGCACAATTAAAGAAAACAAAAAAGAGAAAAGTGAATGTGAAAGGAGAGCTAGATCATTATTTGGAGGATCGAACCGAAGATGAGGACGATGAGTTTGACATTCTTACTTGGTGGAAAATTGATCGTCGATATCCAACTTTAAGAAAAATTGCCAAAGATATTCTTGCCATTCCAATATCTAGTGTCGCTTCGGAAAGTGCATTTAGCATGGGAGGAAGAGTGGTAAGTCCTCACCGTTCAAGACTACATGCTAATACCGTTGAAGCTTTAATGTGCTTACAAAATTGGAAAATGCAAGATATTCAAGGTAACGGTACTAACAATACATTCCTCTAATTTTTAATTAACTTACTCGTGTAATAACTATATTTAAAGTTTATAATGCTAACGTGATATTTTTTTTAGGTGATATCGAAGACAAAAAAGCTTGCTCTACCATCAATGATGATTCGGATCTTGAAGGAGATAAGATTGACACCATTGATTTGGTATAATATTTTACGGTTTGCCTAACTTTAAAGTAAATATATATTGAATTAAGAAATTTCAACTATGTCTTCTAAGTTCTAACTTTTTTTTTATGATATGATATTAAGGATGTTGATGATATTCCAATGGAAGATATGGAAGAAGACGAATCACAAGAAGCTTCGTTTGTCGTTTAAGGGATTCAAGAAGGAAGATTATTAAGTTTATTTAGATATGTTTTTATAATTGAATTTCTTAGAACTAATTTAATCCTTGTAATTTGTGAAATTGTGGTATGGTTTATGAACTTAAGGGGACTATGTTGGATTTTCATTTATATTAGATGTTGTGTTTTGGTATTTTTTGACAATATTATGAATTTAAAATTTTATAAATGGGTAGACCCGTTTTGGACCCAGACAGACCCGGACAGTGGAGTGCAGGTATGGGTCTGAAAATTTTGGACCCACGTGCAGGTCGGTCTGGCTCCTCTATAAGGGTGGCGGAGTGCAGTGCAGGTCTGCTTGGACCGACCCAGTTTCGACCCATCGCCATCCCAATGTGACACTACTACAAATCTGAGCAAAAACAACGGAGCAAAAACAACACAAATTAGCCTTGCCGTTGTTTATAATATTATAAACAACGTCAAAAAAATTTTCGTTGTTAAATCTATAGGCGCGAAATCTAACTCATAACTAAAAACAACGAAAAAACAATTATAAACAACAGTTATAATATTAAAAACGGTTATATACAAAAATGTGTTGTTTTTTTGTCAGACTTTAAATAACGGTTTCGTAATTATAAAACCGTTATATTTAATTAAAATAAAAAACAACGGTTATTTGCTTAAAACCGTTTTTTTTTAATTATACAAAACGGTTTTTAAACTTAAAAACCGTTTCATTTGTTTTTTATATATAAAAAACGGTTCCTATATTTATTTGTTGTTTTTAATGTGAACTTATAAATAACATTATAACTATAAACCGTTTTTTTTAATTAAAAACCAAAAAAAACGAAATAATTCAATACTAATTCGTTTTAAATAACTATACTCATAATATTTATGTATCCTAATTTGTTTACCTTAAAAGCTATATATATGTTTAAAATACTTTGTTTTTAAACATAATAATATAATCCAATACTAATTCAATACTAATTCGTTTTAAATAATTATACTCATAATATTATTTAATTCTTTGTTTTTAAAATCACTATATTAGAAATCACTATATTTAAAATATTTTTAAAGGTTTTGTAATTTTAAAATACTTTATATTTTCTTCTTTATATTGAAATGTATTTAATTAAAGTGATATCGAATTAAAGGAATTAAAGTAGTTAAATGGATTAATAATATTATATATATAATATATATTTTTGAATACCTAATATTTTTGTTATTTATATATCAATGCATGGTTTAATTTTAAATAACATTCTACAATATTTTGTATATATATATATATATATAAACCTTATTTATAAATTATTGTATGTAGTTGTAATTATTGAATAATAACAACCTAAAAATATAAATAAATAGTAAAAAATAATAAATATAGAATCATTACTATATTTAATCTTTTCATATATAAAATAATTTTATATTTATTATTTTTTACATAAATACGTTATATATATTAGTCCTAATTATCTTCTATAGATAAGTTATTTTAGGCCTTGTAATTTGTAGTAGTAATTATTGTACAAGCACCTCAAATAAATATAGTCTGAATTCAAATTCATTTTTAAAAAAGACTTTAAAAAACGGTTTATAGAAAAAAAAAACGGTTTGTCTATATAAACCGTTTTAAATAATAGCTGAATTGATTACCCATCACACTTAGCTATTTAAAACGGTTATTAGGCTAATAACCGTTTTTTTTACTATTTAAAACGGTTATTAGCCTAATAATCGTTATTTTTAATGTTTTTTTTTTAATTTTAAGTTGGCGCTGATTTTGTTTTAATAGGGAGTTTAAACGTTTTTTGTCTCTACCTTCCCTTTAAGTTACTTAAAATTAGCCGTTATAAGGTTTATAATTTAATTTAAACTCATTTGATTCATTTTCACGGTTTAGCTATCAATATTTCCTTAAAAAATTTCGATTAACTTTCAATTTCTCCCTTTATTATATTCATCAATAATATCGATCATACTCGAAAAGGTTCGTTTTTTTTTGTTATTATATAATTGTGTATTCGTATGTTATATTGATTGTTGTTATGGTTATTGATTATTGATTGTTTTTGTACATATTGTCTGGTTATAAATGGTTATTGATTATGTAGTATGTCTATGTGTATGTGTAGTACTGTGGATACCCATATCCGTACCCTCCCAAACAAAACCCTGTGATGTAACACGGACTTTTATTACGCATGCTTTAACGTTGACATCAAACCGAAACCACATAAGCCACACCCTCAAACCGCATAAGCTTATGCGGTTTGGGGAGGCAACCGCATAAGCCAATGCGGTTTGCCTGGGCAACCGCATAAGGCTATGCGGTTCCTTGGCTTGTTTTTATCCCCGGATTTCCTATTTCTCCGAGGTTTTTAGTATATATACCCCCCTATACCAGACCTCGAAAAACACAATTCAACAACAACTTTACAACCAGAATAACTTTTACAACCATCTTTCACAAATACATTCACAAAAGCCTCAAGCACTCAAATCCTTGAGTTCAACACACCATCCCGTGTTGAATTCATCCTCCTTTTAAGTTCAAGAATCGAAGCTCTGCCCAGATCTGAAGCGTTAGGACAAGGTAGGTACCGATCCACTTGGATCAAAGCTTTTTCTTATTTTCTATGGACTAACAAAGGGGTCTACACTTTAGCGCCCGGCTTTGGCACCCAGTAGCTTGCACTCCAAGTGTTCTATTTACTTCGGGTACACTCCATATCCGATGACACGCCAAAGTCGCATAAGCAACCGACCTTATAAAATAAACCAATGGACAATTGAACTTTATTTTATTTGCATGCATCTTGCACCCTTCTTATTTTGCATTAAAATCAACTTAAACAATGAATTCGACCTTTAACTGAACCGTATTCGTTAACAAGTTAAACATGCTAAACTGAGGGTTTTAATCAATCTTTTTGCATCTGCATCTGCATTCTTTTACAAACTTTTTCGCACTTGTACGTAGCGATAACATTAGCTCAAATATCATCTTACAAGGATTGTTCTAGGTCAGTAGAGGCTATTTTTACATAGGCTTTTCTAAAAGGTTTTCATAAATCATTATTTGAATTAACTCTTTTTCTAAAGTACCCTCACCCCTTATCCAATCAGGTTTCACAACCTTAGATCTAGGGGTGTCGGCGTGCTCCAAAATCTAGGACATGTTTTTAACTTAAAACATGGTAGCAGGTTCCTAATTTCCGCGATAATTAGGTGGCGACTCCATAACAGTTCTTAAAGGTTTTTCCAACTTAATCTTTTTTAACTTTAAAATCCGCCCTTAAGCAAGACGCCGAGTTGGGTCCCTTGACGCGGTTCCCGGGTTCCACAGTTTGGCGACTCCGCTGGGGATGTTTTATTTTTAAAACTTACAACTAGCTTTTTCTTTTTAAAAATAAAGAGGTGAAACTTGAAAGCCTTGAACAATCCAAGTATACATATTTGAGCTATGCACATTCGTTTAGAGTCCATTCCTTTTGGAATCTAGGCACCCTTTGCACCCTCGAGAGGTGGTTCCCACATGCAGGCTTGTCCACTCGATAAAGCACATGCCGGACTAGCTTTCCTCTCGCCCCTCCACGGCTTGCCGTAAACGGCTATCTCGACCGCCCCAGTGCTCCCTTCAGAAAACCTATCGCCCCGGCGTAAGGAAATGAAGGGGTTAAGTATCTGCCAAAGCGTACTCGAGGTAGTTGGAGGTGTACCCGACTGACTCCTTTTCACCCCTTTTGAGTCATACGTACAAGTTCGAGGCTATGCACTCCATGGTCTTTTTCAAAATAAGCATTTGCATTCATATCTTCGAAAACTCGCATAAACTTTTCAAAGATAAATGAACCTAACATCTAACAAACTAACACTTTTCAAACAAAACTATCGCGAATTTTTGAAACAAGCTTTCTCAAAATTCTCCTTTTTCACTAACAAGCAAAAACCCGAGCAAGGATTAAAACCCGAGCTCGCGGATTTCAATCCTCTAGGTCACACGGCCTAGACTCTGTTTTAACATCCTCGACCCGACTTGCTCGAGCCGAATCCTTCTTCTTTTACACATCCGACTCGAGCTCACCTCGACAAATCGCCGATACTAGTTCGACGGGTGCAAATGCAAAACGTTTTAACATCGAGGCGAGATGTGCGCACACATCCTCGTTTCAAAAGCTTCCTTTAGCTAAAACCTTTTCGAAAATCTCCTCTTTTCAAAACATAAAAAGGTCTTTCTAAACAAAGAAATGAGCTAAAATGAATGCTTAAAAATGAATGTGAGTCTAGTGGGTCTGGAGTGAAACTAAGTGGATCAAGTTTCACTCAAGGGATGAACACAAATCGACTTTGAATGCTCTTAAAAATCTCGGCTCAAGTGTGTGTTTTGTGAAGTATTTTTTCTGATTTTTGTTGTTAAATGAAAGAACATAAAGATAGTATCTAAATCTACACACAAAGTAATAGATTTAGGGTTTGATTAGTTTAAGCACAAAGCCACTAAACTAATCTTTCACAAATCTCAAACACAAAGTAATGAGAAAAGGAAGAACACTCAAATAAAACTAGGGTTTTTTTTCTTCAATCAAAATCTGAAAAATATGATGTTAGGATGAGGGTTTATATACTACCTTCATTCTAATCTTGACCATACATTACAAGGAGATCTAAGGGCTACAATAAACCCACAAAACATACATTATACTCGGTCCAAAGCTCACATGTGAGCTGAATTTTTTGAAGAGAAAACAACAAATGCATAAAGTGTAAAGCATAAAGCATAAAAGGTAGATAGTGACATGTGTGATAGTGACTTATTGAGGAACACATGTGAACCCTCATTTGGAGTGTTTTTCGGCTGATTTGGGACCTTCCTCACTTGATTTTGTTGCTCTTGATGTTTTAGTTGACTTGTGGTTGACTCTTGGACCTAAGGTTGGAAGCGGGCCCTAGGTCAATGGATCGCAAATTCTCAACTCCCGTTGCAATCTCCCCGGGTTGAAAAGGATTTGCCCTCAAATCCTCTCCCTCTTCATCCTCCAAGTCTTCATGATACGGGCTAAGGTCTCCCACATTGAATGTGCCATGGACGCCATACTCTCCCGGTAGATCAACTTTGTAAGCATTCGGTCCAATTTTCTCAAGTATCTCGAAGGGACCCTCGGCCCTAGGCATGAGCTTGTTCTTTCTCTTATCCGGAAACCTTTCCTTCCTCAAGTGCAACCATACCAAGTCTCCCGGCTCGAATTCCTTTGGAGTTTTTCGGCCCTTTGACCGAGCCTTATAGGTCTCGTTGGCTTTCTCGATTTGCTTTTTGACTTGATTGTGGATGCTCATCATGAATTCAACCCGCTTCTTGGCATCATAGATTATTTCCTTGCTCTTGACGGGGGCTAGGTCTGTGGGCATGAGTGGGTTGGTCCCATAGACCACTTCAAACGGTGAATGTCCCGTACTAGAAGAAGGGGCACGATTAAAAGCAAACTCGGCGTGGGCAAGCTTGAGATCCCAATCTTTCAAGGACTTGGAAACGATGCTTCTAAGGATCCTCCCCAAGGTTTTATTAGTGACCTCGGTTTGGCCATCCGTTTGAGGATGGTGACTTGTGCTAAACAAGAGCCTCGTCTTTAGCAATTTCCACAAAGTCTTCCAAAAGTGGCTCATGAATTTGGTGTCTCGATCGGATACAATGGTTTTGGGGACTCCATGCAATTTGACCACTTCTTTGAAGTACAACTCGGCTACACTCATAGCATCTTCGGTTTTCTTGCACGCAATGAAATGTGCCATCTTGCTAAATCGATCTACCACAACCATGATGGAATCCTTACCTCGTTGAGTTCTAGGCAAAGCGACGATGAAATCCATGCTAACGTCCTCCCACGGTCGATTTGGGTCAGGCAACGCAGTGTAGGGCCCCGTTTGAAAGAAGGATTTGGATTGTTGGCATGAAGCACATCTCTTGATCACGTCTTGAACATCTCCAAGCATCTTGGGCCAATAGAATTGATCTTGGAGGATGTCGTAGGTCTTTTGAATCCCAAAATGCCCGGCTAAACCATTGGAGTGAACCTCACGTACTAGGAGAAGTCGATAGGAACCTTTGGGAATGCATAGCCGATTCCCCAAGAATAGGAATCCCTCTTGAAGGGTGTACTTGCTTCCCACTTTGCTTTGCCCTTCACGAATGGAGTCCCACTCTTCCTTGAAGTCGGGATCCTCCACATAGAGCTCTTTCATGAATTCTAAACCCAACACTATTTGCTCCATGTAGCTTAGCATAGTGTGCCTCCGAGACAATGCATCGGCCACCACGTTATTCTTTCCCTCAATGAACTTGCTCGAGAAAGAGAAGGATTGAAGAAACTCGACCCATTTGGCATGCCTATGATTCAACTTGTGTTGCCCATTGATGTATTTGAGCGCCTCATGGTCCGAATGAAGAACAAACGGTTTGGGTTTGAGATAATGGCTCCAATGAGCGAGAGCGACGATGGCATAGAATTCTTTGTCGTAGGTGGAATAATTGAGCTTGGCTCCATTCAATTTCTCACTAAAGTAAGCGATTGGTTTGTGTTCTTGCAAGAGAACGGCCCCAATTCCAACTCCACTAGCATCACATTCGACCTCAAAGAGCTTATTGAAATCCGGTGGCGTAAGAATAGGTGAATCACACAACAACTCTTTGATTTTTTTGAAGGAATTCTCGGCCCCCTCATTCCACTTGAACTCTCCTTTCTTCATACACTCGGTGATGGGTGCCATGACGGTGCTAAAATCCTTGATAAATCGTCGATAAAAAGAAGCCAAGCCATGAAAACTCCTCACCTCGGTTATGTTCTTCGGAATTGGCCATGATTTGATAGCCTCCACTTTCTCTTGATCCACTAATATACCACGGCTAGATATAATATAGCCCAAGAATTGGACTTCGCTTTGCATGAAAGAACACTTCTCTAACTTGCCATACAACTTGTGATCTCTAAGTGTTTCAAACAACACTCGCAAATGATGTAGGTGAGCTTCCTTGGAAGGGCTATACACTAAGATATCGTCAAAGTAGACCACAATGAACCTTCCCAAGTAAGGTCTCAAAACCTCGGTCATCAATCTCATGAAGGTGCTAGGAGCATTGGATAGTCCAAAAGGCATGACTAACCATTCATATAACCCATGCTTCGTTTTAAAAGCCGTCTTCCATTCGTCACCCTCTTTGATTCTCACTTGATGGTAGCCTTGTCGTAGATCAATCTTAGAAAACAATCGAGCTCCACTAAGCTCATCAAGAATGTCATCAAGTCTAGGTATAGGAAACCTATACTTGACCGTGATGTTGTTGATAGCTCGACTATCCGTACACATTCTCCAAGTTCCATCCTTCTTAGGTACCAAAAGTGTAGGTACGGCACAAGGACTAAGAGACTCCCTTACAAACCCCTTTTCCATGAGTTCCCCAATTTGTTGTTGAAGTTCTTGTGTAGCTTTGGGATCACTTCGATAGGCGGCCTTATTTGGTAGTGTAGCTCCCGGAACAAGATCGATTTGATGCTCAATGCCCCTAAGAGGGGGTAGGCCGTGTGGTAGTTCAAGGGGAAACACATCCTTGTAGAGTTCTAAGAGTTCTTGAACTTCACATGGAATCGGTTTTTCACTTTCCTTAGGAGTTTCTTTGGCAATGAGAGCATAAACAACCATTCCCTTGCTAAGCTCTTGTTTCAACTCTTGTTCTCCAACTAATAGAATTCCCTCAAGTGGCTTGGGTAGAGGAGGAGTGGCTCGGCCACCCATGTTTGGAGGCAAGGGTGTGAGTTTAATCCTCTTGTCTCTAATCTTGAAAGTATAGGTGTTGTCTCTTCCCTCATGAGTCGCATTTCGATCAAATTCCCAAGGTCTCCCTAATAAAAGGTGACAAGCATCCATAGGAATCACATCACACCACACTTCATCCACATAGTCTCTTCCCATCGAAAAAGAAACCAAACATCGTTTATCAACCAAAATTTCGGCCTCCCTATTCAACCATCTCAACTTGTAAGGGTTTGGGTGTTTTTGAGTGGGTAAGGCAAGCTTATCGATGAGGGTTTTTGAGGCAACATTAACACAACTCCCTCCATCAATAATGAGGTTACAAACCCTCTTCCCAATGGTACACTTAGACCTAAAAATCTGATTTTTTTGACTTTCTTCCAAGGAATGGGGTTGGGTATGCATAACCCTCCAAGTTACAAGACCAAGTTTTGACCCAATTCCTCCATTCATTCGGCTTAATTTAGACTCGATTTCCTTTCTCAATTTCTCCATAGAGTCATTCATAGTTCCCTCAAGAGTAATATCACAAGAAAGAGGCATACTCATTGAGAAAACAAACACACAAAATCTGAAAAATTTCGAATACCTCAAGGTGCTCCTTTGGACCGTGTGAAACTTAGCACAAGGGTGGGATCTTGTGCTCTTCAAACCAAAGCTTTGATAACCAATTTGGAGTGAAACTAAGTGGATCAAGTTTCACTCAAGGGATGAACACAAATCGACTTTGAATGCTCTTAAAAATCTCGGCTCAAGTGTGTGTTTTGTGAAGTATTTTTTCTGATTTTTGTTGTTAAATGAAAGAACATAAAGATAGTATCTAAATCTACACACAAAGTAATAGATTTAGGGTTTGATTAGTTTAAGCACAAAGCCACTAAACTAATCTTTCACAAATCTCAAACACAAAGTAATGAGAAAAGGAAGAACACTCAAATAAAACTAGGGTTTTTTTTCTTCATTCAAAATCTGAAAAATATGATGTTAGGATGAGGGTTTATATACTACCTTCATTCTAATCTTGACCATACATTACAAGGAGATCTAAGGGCTACAATAAACCCACAAAACATACATTATACTCGGTCCAAAGCTCACATGTGAGCTGAATTTTTTGAAGAGAAAACAACAAATGCATAAAGTGTAAAGCATAAAGCATAAAAGGTAGATAGTGACATGTGTGATAGTGACTTATTGAGGAACACATGTGAACCCTCATTTGGAGTGTTTTTCGGCTGATTTGGGACCTTCCTCACTTGATTTTGTTGCTCTTGATGTTTTAGTTGACTTGTGGTTGACTCTTGGACCTAAGGTTGGAAGCGGGCCCTAGGTCAATGGATCGCAAATTCTCAACTCCCGTTGCAGGGTCGAATCGTGTCACTAATATACGAAGTGAAATGCAGGCCTCAGCTGGATACTCGCCGTACCAAACAACGTGTAATAATCCCCTACAAAAAACGAACCTACACCCGCAAAATGGCCGGCAACAACGAAGAAGTCAACGCACTCCGTGACCAAGTCGCAAAACTGACCGCTGACCTTGAGGGCCTTTTGACCCACCATACCGTCGAGGTGGAACGAATGGAACTCAAGATTAAGGAGGAAGCCGATAGGCACGCTAAGAAACTCCAAGCCATGGAGGAGAGGCTCTATGTCTCGAGCACTTACTCTATTCACAAGGAGAATGAGAACGTACCTACTAGCATTAAGGACGAGCTCCCAAACAAGCTCGCCCTTAGTGATCTTCCTATGTTCCAAGGACATGAGAGCCCGATCATTCACATCCGAGCTTTCAAATCCCAAATGGCCATCAAGGGGGTCGATTCCAAGCATTGGCTCACTCTCTTCCCGCACTCCCTTGCGGCAGTGCCGAAGACATGGTTTTACTCACTGGACCCACAACGGGTCCCCACTTTTGAAGAACTCACAGTCGAGTTCGACCGACAGTACCGAGACAATGAAGACACTCAAGTCTCAATTCGCACCTTAGAAGTCCTATCTCAAAAGGACAATGAAGGCTTCACCGACTATCTTACTCGTTGGAAGAAGCTGAGCGCTCAAATCCCCAACCGTCCCCGCGAGGACGAGCTCGTACCGAAGTTCATAAATAACTTGCGACCCGTGTACCAATTCTACATGAGGTACAGCAACATTCAGAACTTCAAGGAACTAACTAAGGTCGGCACCCAAATCGAAGATGACCTTAGGACTGGCACCATGGCTAAATACACCGGCCATGCTTATCAGGGGAGCTCCTCTAAGTCCTCTCGCACAGTCAAGAACGACGAAAATCGCACCGTCGGTAACCTTGATGACGACACCCTTGACGCCTTCGCAACTACCTTCTCACCGCCTCCTAAGGCCAAGAGAAACTTCGACCCACTCTTTATGTCTTACTCCAAGGCATTTCAAAGGTTGGTCGAGAAAAACTACCTGCAACCAATCGGGCCTACTAGCGAGCCGCCCGAAGACAAGAAGCCTAAATCTTGGAACCCCAATGCCTTCTGTGCATACCACTGAGGCAAGGGGCATGACACCGAGAATTGCTTTAGGCTCAAGAACGCTATCCAAGATCTGATTGATCATGGAAAGCTTAGCAAACCATCTCAACCCACCAAGCCTTCAAACAACGAAAACCCACTAGGCAATCATGCAATCTTCGTGGGGTCAATCCCTATACTAGACTGCTCTTACCTCATCACACCCTCAGACGACCAAATCAATGCCGTTTGGTCCAGTGATGACGAAGACGAATCATCGCTACCCAATCGACGAAGTGATAGGCCACATCAATCAACTTGCAAAAGACATCAACCACCTAAAGGCTCTACATCGCACCGCAGTCGAGCGTTTGGAACATCGCGTCCAAAAAAAACTTAGCAACCCAGTCTCCATCGACACCCTCGAAGCTTTTCGTCAGAAGGACAACGAAGGCTTCGTCAAACATCTTACACAGTGGAGGAAACTACTTTCCCGAGTGCCGGATCACCCACATGAAGACGAACTCATATCCACTTTCCTCTTCAGCTTACGACCCGCCTGGCGATACTACTTTCACCTCTGCCACGCTCAGAACTTCGAACATCTCATCGAAATTGGCACTCGCATCGAAAAGGATCTCACATCTAGTTACGAGGATCCCGCCTACCGAAGTACCCTGCAAGAACGCACTCTTAAAGGACGAAAAATACACAACTCGTATGGCTCTGCAAGGAACTTTGACAGACTCTATATGCCCTACGCTGTGGCATTACAAAAACTAGTCGAAAAAAACTACCTTACACCCATCGGACCTATTAACGAGCCACCCATGAAGAAGAAATCGAAATCATGGGACCCCAACGCCTTCTGTGCATACCACCGGGGCATGGGGCATAGCACCGAGAGTTGTCTCAAACTCAAACATGCCATCCAAGATCTCATCGATCAAGGAAAAAATCAAGAAACCTCGAAGGAAAACCACACTTTCCTCCAGCAACGACGCAATCTACATCGCAACTCAAACAACTCAAGCAGCTTAAGCAGCTCAAGCAGCTCCAGCGGCACAGAAGACGATGAAGAAGAAGAAGAAGAAATTCTTTTAGATTCTAATGCTCTTAGTGTCGGGTCATCTGTCGACCCATCTATCCTAGACTCTAGCTTTAGTTTAGATTTCCTTTTCACGGAGGCTAGCTCCAAGCAATTTTCTGATTTGTCGAATAATTCTCTTCAAAATAATGAAATGAATAAATTTGCTTACGTCTTGTCTCAAACTAAAACGAATAACAAAATACAAACAAACAAAAATCAACAAGCAACAAACAAAACACAAAATACAAAAGACACTAACTCATGCGAAAATGAACAAACAAATGAATCATTAAACAAATACATTGCAAACATTGTGCACCCAAAAACACAAGACCCTATCATCGAGGAAACCATAACCATAAACGTGGGAACCCCCGAAGAACCAAGGGAACTACAACTAGGTGCCTCACTAGACGAAAACGAGCGCACCCAATTCACACAACTTCTGAGCGAATTCAAGGACGTATTCGCTTGGTCATACAAAGACATGCCCGGAATTGAACGAAGCATCGCCGAGCACCGCATCCCCATTAAACCCGGTTACAAACCCATCAAGCAAAAGCTTAGAAGACTACGTCCTGAAATGGTCCCTTATGGTCAAGGAAGAAATCGAAAAACAACTACAAGCCGGTTTCATCCAAGTCATCGAATATCCTGAATGGGTCTCAAACATGGTCCCAGTCTTGAAAAAGAATGGCAAAATTCGAGTATGCGTTGACTTTCGCGACTTGAACAAAGCTAGTCCCAAAGATGACTTTCCATTACCCCATGTGGACGTCCTAGTCGACAACACCGCCGATCACGCCCTCCTATCCTTCATGGACAGCTACGCAGGTTACAACCAAATCAAAATGTCACTCGAAGACATGGCAAAGACGGCCTTCATTACACCGTGGGGCACATACTGTTGCACGGTCATGCCTTTCGGCCTAATCAATGCCGGCGCAACATACCAACGCACCGCTACAACCCTCTTACATGACATGATGCACAAAGAAGTCGAAGTTTACGTGGACGATATGATCGTGAAGTCAAAAGAGAGGAGTGGTCATATCACTAACCTCTGCAAGTTCTTCACTCGCCTACGACAATACAAAATGCGCCTCAATCCCCAAAAATGTACTTTTGGAGTCAAGTCCGGTAAACTACTAGGACACGTAGTGAGCCAAAGAGGCATCGAGGTCGACCCCTCGAAAGTCAAAGCAATTCTAGAAATGCAACCCCCGAAAAACCTCGACGAAATTCGAAGTTTCTTGGGCCAAATCCAATACATCTCACGCTTCATTAGCAAACTCACCATGATATGTGAACCAGTTTTCAAGAAACTCAAGAAAACCGACCACGTTGAATGGGACGAAGAATGTCAAAAAGCATTTGACAAGGTCAAGGAATTGCTAACTAACCCACCAGTTCTACGACCACCCCAAAAGGATTTACCACTATCATTATACCTCACAACAACCCCTACAGCCATGGGCGCCATGCTCGCTCAAGAGATAAACGGCGAAGAACACGCAATCTACTACATTAGCAAGAAATTTCGACATTTAAACTCGATATTCACCCGTCGAGAAGAGCTGTCTAGCATTGGTATGGTCATCCAAAAAACTCCGTCACTATATGCTAGCACACCAAACGAAGGTCTACTAAAAAATGGACCCCGTAAAATACCTTTTCGAGAAACCTGTGCCTAACGGACGAATGGCCAGATGGACATTGCTCCTAGCCGAATTCGACCTTAAGTACATACCCCTCAAAGCAATCAAGGGACGAGCAGTCTCCGATTTCCTAGCTGAAAACGCAATCAACGAAGAACCAATCATCGACACAACATCTCTTCCAGACGATGGGATTTACAGCATCAGCCAAGAACAATGGGAGTTATACTTCGACGGCTCCTCCAACTATCGAGGATGTGGAGTAGGAATACTTCTCATATCCCCGAATGGCGAACACACCCCCTTATCCATCAAACTAGATTTTGACGTTACAAACAACGCCGCAGAATACGAAGCGTGCTTGCACGGTCTCCAAGCAGCGCTTGTACTCAACGCCCGCAATATAAGAGTCTATGGGGACTCCTCCCTCATAATCAACCAAGTATCCGGAGCATGGAAGATACTTAATGAAAACCTAGCATTATACCAAAACAAAATACAAGAGCTCATAAACGAATTCTATCACGTAGAATTCATACACCTCCCGCGCGAAGAAAACCAATTCGCCGACGCGTTATCCAAGCTCGCGTCACTAATCAACATACCCCCGGGAATGGCAACACTACCCATTGTCGTGGAACGACGGAACGAACCCGCCTACATCTGCGACATTGAAACCGAGGAAGAACAAACTGACCCTTGGTACCAAGCAATCATCAACTACAAAACAAACGGTGAATACCCACCAAACACCGACAAACGGGCCAAGCGAGCCCTACGCCTATTATCATCACAATTCGTGATGGAAATGGGCAAACTACTCAAAAAGACGCCTCAAGGTACACTACTCTTGTGCGTCAATCACAAAAAGGGACACGAAATCATGTCCCAAGTACACGATGGCGAGTGCGGACCACACATGAACGCGCGAGCCATGTGCAAACAAATCATAAGGCTAGGATGGTACTGGACAACCATGGAAGCCGACTGCGCAAAGTATGTCAAACATTGCCATAATTGCCAAATTTTTGCAAACGTACAACACATCCCTCCTTCACCACTATACAGTTTAACCTCGCCATGGCCTTTCTCAACTTGGGGAATTGACGTCATAGGCAAAGTTCAACCCGTGGGAGCAGGAGGACACTGCTTCATCCTCATGGCCATCGACTATTTCACCAAATGGGTCGAAGCCGCATCATACCGCACGCTAGGCACAAAAGAGGTTGCCAAATTCATACAAAACAACATCATTTGTCGCTATGGCATACCCCACGAATTCATAAGCGACCAAGGCACACACTTCCAAGGAGAAGTTGAACCACTTCTCCTCAAATACAAGATACAACGGCACAAATCATCACCCTACCGACCACAAACTAACGGCGCGGTCGAGGCAGCAAACAAAACCGTCGTTTCAATCCTCAAAAAGATGATCGACACCTGCCACGACTGGCCCAACAAAATCCCATTTGCATTATGGGGATACCGCACAACCATCCGCACACCCACAGGCATGACACCCTATTTCCTAACCTACGGGATGGAAGCCGTCCAACCTGTAGAAATCGAGATGCAATCCCTTCGAATTCTCATGGAAGCAGACATTCCTGAAGCCGAATGGGCACGCGAACGATACGAACAACTCATCCTTTTAGACGAAAGACGGTTACATTCACTAAGTACAGTCCGAATGTACCAATCTCGCTTACAACGCGCCTACAACAAACGGGTCAAGCCACGAAACATCAAAGTGGGTGACCTAGTACACAAATCAGTCCGAGCACCATTACCAGTCGACCCAAGAGGAAAATTCAAACCCAATTGGGCCGGACCGTACTTGGTCAAGGAAATCCTCCCTGGAGGAGCCGTGAAGTTAACTGACCTTGACGGCCAGGACTTACGATTACCAACAAATCTTGATCAACTCAAGAAATACTACCCCTAAACACAAACAACTTTGCAATGTATTTCAAAAAAAATAAACAAAACTCACTCACGCATGGGTGAACTACGCTCGGTTTGATTCCACGCACTGTGGATACGTAGGCAGCTTTGCGAAGAGCTCAACCGAATCACACGAACTACGCCGGTTTGATTCCATGAAACGCGGATATGTAGGCAGCTTGTCAAAAGCGCAACCGAACTTCCTAGCACGCACGCCCAAAGCTTAAAAGGTCAAGGGCGATGCATTCACAAAAAGACACGCTCAAAGCTTAAGAAAGTCGAGACCACAGTCAACACAAAATAAAACAAAAGAGTCCAAGTCCAAAGCTTAAAAAGGTCGAGGACTTAAGGACAAGACAAATTAAACAAACAAATCCAAAGCTTAAAAAGGTCGAGGATTTTAAGACAAAATACGAATGTTCGAAGCTTAAAAAGGTCGAGAACATTTCAAAGCAAAACAAAAGAAGCAACGAGACAAGGCAAAAGCAAATTAATTCTATTTTATTACTTTATTTAGAATTTTTCGCAATTTAGAAATGAGCTAGGAACAAGCCTCCTTAGCCCTTTATTCAGATCTAAAACATGTATTTAAATAAAGGAAATGTTCTAAACAAAACAAAGCAAACTACTCAAGTCATCTTCTGACGCTTCGGATTAGCCTCTTCATCTTCAAGGGGCCGATCCGCCATAATCTTCGAACTAAGAACGGGAATAGATCTCTCAAAACCTGGGGGCTCGATCGGATCCTCGTCCTGCTCGACTGGGGGCTCCTTGATCCTTGACCCTAGACGATCTTTAACAGTCACCTTCGGTCCAAGCCTTTCCGCACGGCCTCAAGTAACAAAGATCCACACCAACAAAGACAAAGATCACCATAGTCCCTCCTTTCGCGCACCACCTCATCGCCAAGGAGGGCCTTGGCCCATTCTTTCCCTCCTCCTTTGATTCTCCCGTTCTCGAGGATCATTGGAGCAGTACCATCGTGTATAGAAGTCCGTAACACGACTAGACTCTATATGCTCGAACGACCCAAATGTAATACGGTCCGACCATCCTCGGATCCAAGCATCGATCATTTGGTTGTTTAGCACAACAACCCCTCCAACTGCGTATCCCGCCGGTATGGTCTGAGCAAGCCCGATTTGCCTCTTCAAGCGCAGAGGATGAATCCACACCCCTCGTTCAAACCCGCACAACATCAACCCACGAGCCGCATTCGCAACAGACGGCGCCGTAATCGCCGTAATACCCCACCAAGACGCATACCAACGAATGGAGCTCTCCTTCACGAACCCCCGGTAGTAGTTTAGCGAACGCTCCCGAAGGTCAGCCCATTCCATCTTTCGCGACGTTGTCGCCGCAGCCTTGAAGACACCACCAAGGGGGAGAGCTTTATACACACTTAGCCTCTCCATGAGCCAAATGTTGAGAATCCTGGCGCAACCCCTATACGAGCTCAGACGATTAGCACAACGGTCGTCTAAACCCAGTATGGTCTCCGCTAGGATCAACGCAGAACGATCATATCCCCTTTCCATCTCTTCGACAACACGAGCATACCTCGCGTTTTCGAACACTCCATCTGGCATGGACCCCGCAAAAGTATAACAATGAACCAAACAAAAAGCAAGGGCCCTCCGCCTAGAACGGTCCGAAATACTAGTATCAACTTTATTCATGTATCGTTGACACAAGAGAAGCATGTTTACCTTGCCTCCCTCAAACAAACCCGCAGCATGAGCGTTTGTCATCCCAAGGAAGTTTCGCAACATCCCGTTATAGCATAGCTCACTCCTTACAACCACAGGAGTAGTCCGTTTCGACCACCCCGCAATAGCCGCAAACTCCTCTATCAAAGGTGTAGATACCCGTATCTGTCGATATGGAAATTTATAGAAAACCCGACAAATACCCTATGATGATAGGACAACGTGTTTTCTTGTCATTTATTTGAGTTCGTTTTACGATGTAAGCCGGACGCTGTTGACGCAGTGCTTTTTAATTTAAAGGATATTTGATTTAGTTGGCCCTGTCAAATTTGATTTTTGACGCAAGTATGTATTTTATTGAAAATAAAATATTTTGATTTGAAAAATCATTTTAAGTATTTCGATTTGAAAAGTCGCTTTTACAAATTCAATATTTGACTTGAAAAGTCGTTTCTCATGCTTTTAAAACAGTTTATTGAATCGTATTCGACGAAGTCGTTTTCTTAACAGCAAGTTTTAAAGCTCGTTTTAAGCTCGATTTTAAGAATGATTTTGAGCCCGTTTCAACACGAATTTCAAGGCCTTTTCTCCCACCTCCTTCCCCACGTACCAAAGCTCGTATCCAGGCCAAAACCCAGCCAAGGGCCACGACCAAAACAGGCCAGAATACACCCAAAACACTCATCAAACGCAGCCCACAACCTCCAGCTCGTACCTGCTTTACAAATTCCAATTCAACCCAAAATCCGACCCCTACTTACCTGCCCATAACCCATACCCGTACCCTGACCAGACGCCATCATAATCAGCCCAAATAGTCCATGGAAAGACAGTCCCAAACCCCATCCCGTGCTCTGTTTTGGGGCAACCCAAATTTGGATCAAAACCCGTCTTTTTGGAGCCTAAACCCCTGCCCACAAACAAGAACTTATGCCTGATCCTCATGACTCGTTTTCCTTGGCTTAACCCTCAAGAAAACCCCCTCCAAAAACCCTAGAACGAGCCTTGGACAACACTCCACGAAAATAGAGCATAGCTGCTCTTTTCCCTCTTAAACCCTACCTTTTCAACCGTATATATACACCATCCACAAGCCTTCATTACATATAGGAAATACATAGCTCACACACATAACTTCAAGTCACAAAAAAGCCTTAAAGAAACTCAAAGAGAAGTGGGGATAGAGGCTCGAAAAACAGGGCATTACTTTGCTGATTTTCGTGCAACTATCTCTGTTTCTGCTTCATTCTCGTGTTGAAAACATCATTTGCTTTCTGATTTCTTTACAAAGTCTTAAAGTTCACATTGCCACGATTCTAAAACATCTTTTGGTTCGAAATTTCGTTGAGAAACGAAGGAGATACAAGCTTTTGAAAATTCTTTGTCACGCTTTTGGTGCAGTGCGGATTTATTATTGGTTTTTAAATCGACGACGGCCCCTCGGGATAAAATCTTACAATCGATTACGACTCGGATATTTGGTCAACGATACATGTAAGTTGAGGGTGCAAAACACTCTTTTTATTTTGTTAATTTATCGTTTTTTATTGTTTTTATAGCCCTTTGTCGTTTTTATTACTCCCTGTCGCTCTTTTGTTTATCATCGTGTTTATTATTTTATTGCTCGTTTTAGTTTGATTTTTGTAGCATGATTGTGGTATGAATGTGTGAGTATGTCGTGCCCTCTATTTACTCAGTATGCATGTTCGTTCATCTTCGTGTAGCATGACTTAAAATTCCTCGTTAGGTTAATCTGCTCTTTAGCTTGTCATATAATTATATCTCGTTCAAGTCTAGTTTTGCTCTTTGCCTAAAACTGATCTATCATGCTCTAAATTCACGTTTGTATGTCGATTTAGTTATCGTGGTTCTGCTTCATCGTTTGGCATTTGTATAATGTTTAGGTTCGTTGATCATGTAAAGTCACGTGGTTCTGCTCTGTCTATTAAACCTTGAGTCGTGTAGGTCTGCATAGTTTGGGTCTTTCACATTCCTTTTCAGATTTGCAACTCCCGTTTGCTTAATTTTTGATGATTCTGCTCTGTCACTTAATTCTAGTTTCATAACTTATCACGTTAATCATGCAAGAGTTGTATGTGGTTTTGTTTATTGTCTTTTCTGTTTTACTCGCTCAGTCTTTAATCGTGTAATCTTTCGATGTTGTATGGCTTCATGTCGTGTGCCTGTTTGATCATATTGTGCGTGTACTAGTCGCTTTAGATTATTTGAGCCCTGGTGTATTTATTCATTTGCGCGTATTCATGTTATTCGCTCCATGTCATTTAGTTGATTCTTGCTTGCTAATGCACCTGCTTGTTTGGGTAATTATGGGTTGATTTTTATTTGCATTTGTGTAATTCGTGTATGTCTGCATTCTTGTACGCTTATTAATTAATTGTTAGTCGCATCCACGTCTTCTGCATATATCTGCACGTTTTTTGTTTAGTTGTATTTATTTATTGGCTTTGCTTGTGTTTTGTCTGCTAGTCCATTATACTTATTTAGGTCAACCTTTCACGTTTTGGTCATATCTTATTATTTATTATTTATTATTTTCGTCTGCCGCTAACGTTTGTTGATCTATCTTATGCTGTCGGTAAGTATTTTCTGCTTCTTTTCTTTGTTTGCTAGAATAGTAAATGAACCCATGTTAAATAACTTCGACGAAATTATATGTGCATTAAAACGACCTAGAATGGATGTACTTTGTTTAGGGTTAAAACGTTGTTTGCATATTCGCATACGTACTCATAATAGCCATGATTTTACTTAGTAGAGACCGTTACTGTAACGGGCGGGGTTAGGTGTTAAAATTAATGAAATTCTTTTAAACTTCCTAACACGTAAACTCACACGAACTCATTTTCTCTAAATTCGGTTTCTAAATTCCACCTAAAAATTTAGTGGCGACTCTTTTCAAATGAAAATGTTTTTTGAAATAAAATATCGCGTGGATCAAAATCCCTTGTCCACAATTTGGCGACTCCGCTGGGGACAGTGAAACTTGAAAAGTAAAATGATGGCTATTTAGAGAACCCTTTCTTTTTATGTCATTTATGCATCATACTGTTAGGATTCGAACCATTTCTCCCTTTGGGTCGATCTCAAAGTAGGGAAATGACGCGTTCATCAGTGTCTGGTTTAAATACCAAGGTGGTTCCGCCGAGGTTAGCAACTGCTACTCACCATTTCGTTCCTGACTTATGGTGGGGGTGTAAGTTCCCTAACAACGTGGAATCATTGGCATGGACCCTTTTTGAGACTTAGAATAGTCTAGCTCATGCATTGCATCCTTGAACTGTGTATGACTAATTGCTCTGTGACTTCTAAAGCCATGTTTTCAATCTTTTTTAGTCAAAACTGTCATCTTTCAAATCGAATGTTTTCCAAAAGTGTCCTTTTTAGCTGAAATGCTGTCTTTTTAGGATTAGAATAATCTTAAATTTTTCTCAACACTGTCTCTTTTTTTAACTTGAGCTGAAATGCTTTCCATTGTTTCAAAAATCGTTTTTTTAGCTGAAATGCTACTCGTTTAGGATTAGAACAATCTTAAATAACTTCCGATTCTAGCTCTTTTGAAAAAAGACCCACTCCAAGCTGAAATACTGTTTTTTAGGATTAGAATAATCTTAATTTATTTCCGTTTTTTTTTCTAGCTCTTTTTTGAAAAAAAGACCTCTTCATAGCTGAAATGCTATCCGTTTTTCTAAAAAAAACTCTTAAAGGTTTCTTGTAATCAAATGCCGTCTTCCTTTAGTCGTCCTCGATTTCGAATTTCAAAATCACATTCCGCGTCTAGAGTAGGGAGTTCGAGTCAATCCACTTTAGAGCCCGTGTTTAGGCTAGACGAGTAAGAATGAGTCGAGCTAGCCGATTTTCACGTGTGTTTAAGTACAAGGGTGGGTCTCGTTCAGGTGTTTCACGTGTGTGTCAGTTGAGTCATAAGTGTGCAGGGGTTGGTGTTCTCATAACTGATTTCTGTCCGGGGTTTTATTGTAGAAAGTGGAGTGATTCGGGGCGGGCCTCTTTGTACCTTGTAACCACCTCGACCTAAAGTCGACTCATTCAAGAGCCTTACTCATGTCTCATGTTTTTTATGGGCTGATTTGGTGGTTTCGTTTTTTTGATTTTATTTGAACACACATAAAAACTAAAATAAAAGATATGACTTAAACAAGTTTAAGCCTAGGATATGAATTAGACCGAGCACTAAGCGAGGGCCTAAGACTAAGGTTCCGATCAATCATCGCACTAAGCTATGATCATCCCCCAAGGATACTCGAAACACCAAGCACTAAGCCAAGGTGGTCTCCAAGAGAAAAACTCACTTTTAAAACTCATTTTCTTATAAACTTCAAATCTGAAAATTTACAATGGTTTTAGCTTGGCTTATATAAGCCTAAGCTTCTAATCTCAACCACTCATCTATCTAAGATCTAAGGGCTACAAATAACCCACAAAATACAATAAAAAAGGCTCACATGTGAGCTACAAAATCAGCAAACAAAATAATACAACAACTAAAGTAGATGGTGACATCTTGGAGCATCCTCACCCTTCCTTTGTGTTGTTCAATCAAGGCCCTTCATTTGCCCTTGGAGAGCAAGCTTTTACACGTCCAACTTGGTCCCTTGGCTGATTTTGTTGAGCCTCCATACAAAATACAAAAGGTGACAAAGACATAAAGTATAAAGCAAACTTTATTGAAAGGGACTTGTGTTTGAATTTGTTGTATCATCTTGGACTTGATTTTCAGCCGATTTTGGAGCCTATTTTGGCTTAGTTTTCGTGACCATGGGTCCAAGGACCATGGTTAGGTCGTAGGCCAAAAATCGGGATCAAATCGTTAAGCCGTTTCGTTCCAGAAAGGCCGGTCGAAACAAGAAATATGAGTACCGCAGAACAGTTAAGCAAGCTCAATGATACACTAGCTGCAATGATGAGTCGTTTGGAGTCCGTAGAAAAAAAGCTGACGGTGGAAAACCCACCTCCTCCACCACCAACTGAACTTGAGAAGTGCTTCAAATTAATAGAGGAGCAACTGAAATTGTCTCATGGGGAAAGCATTCACTTCGAGAATGCTCGTGGCTACACGCCTGTCCAAGATAAGCTACCGACCAACTTTGTGCTTACTGACATCCCTAAGTTTAAGGGAACTGAAGACCCATTGCAACATATCCGATCTTACAAAGAATACCTCGCTTTGAAAGGGGTACCCGCTGAAATGTTGTCTCACGTTTTTGCTCAGTCTTTGGGGGAACATCCAAGGAAATGGTTTTATGGTCTCGAGCTCAAAAATTTTCCGACTTTTGAGGATATCACCGTGGAATTTTGTAAGCATTTTGCTGATAATGCTGAAATTCAGACTACTATGAGAACATTGGAAGTAATGACCCAAAAGGAGAAGGAGGGATTCACGGAATTCCTTAATCGATGGCGCGCCGAAAGCGTGAAATTACCAAAAAGGCCCGAAGAGGTTGAAATGGTAGATAAGTTCGTTAAGAATCTTCGTCCTGTCTACCGAGATGCTATCAAATACCAAAATTTCAGCTCGTTCAAAGACCTTAGCCGAGTAGGGAGGAAAATAGAGGACGATGTCCGAACTGCAGAGGCCGAAAAACCTAAGGGGTATCAAGGGCCCTCTTCCTCTAAGTCAAGGGCATCCACTTCAGCTAATCATGTGCAAGCAATCAGTTTTGGGGGCCCTCGTGAACAACAACGTCAAGCACCAAGAACATTTACTGATCTCGGGTGCACATACACCTCTGCTCTTCAAAGGCTCACGGCCCAAGGGAAACTGGACCAAAAATGGTCAAGGCGGTCAAGGGTGAAACCGAGGGAGACCATGGGTTAGGGCCATGGGCTCAAACCCGAGCCTAGGCCATGGGTCAAGGGATCACTAAGGGCTAAGTAAAGTCAATTCTATGGTCAAATCAAGCCAACCTTAGTGATCAAGGAGAGTCAAGAGGAAGTCAAAGTTGGAGAGCAACAAAAAGTCAAGATTATGCTATTTTTGAAATGTGGTCAATCAAGGTACACCCATGTGAGTCAACCCTCCAATAAATGGGCTCACATGGTTCATCAAGCTAGCTCATGGAGGTCAAGGGGGCCGGCCAAATCAAGTCACCAAGGATCATCACATTGTTTTTATACTTTATGTCATTTTCATACATGTCGCTTTCTCTACTATCTACTTTATGCTTTATGTAAGGAGACAATATAATCCTTTTGTTTTGGTCACTTGGACCGTCCCACATGCCATTCCAAGGTCAAATCTTGACCCTTGGATGCTCCCTAAAATGCATGGAGAGGATGTGCTTAAATGTCATTGTCTACTTTATGTTTTTGTTTGTTTAATTTTCAAATTGTATGGTCAATAGGACCAAACATTTTCTACTGAATTGAGGGACCCTTATGGCCCTTGGATCAACTTGTAATGAAGGGTTTAGATGAGGCTTTGGGTAATATATAAACCCACCCTCACACATTATAATTTTTAGATTTGGAATGATAAAGAAACCCTAGTTTTTGTTGAGTATTCTCATTTTCTCATTACTTTGTGTTTGAGTTAGTGAAAGATTAGTTTAGTGGCTTTGTGCTTAAACTAATCACACCCTAATTCTCTAGCTTAGTGCTTAGAATTAGTTACTATCTTTATGTTTTTCATTTGTCACAAAAATCAGAAAATTTCCCACAAAAAAACTCATATTCTCGGCCAAAATTGTTCAAGGGTTTGAGGTCGATTTTGTTCATCCTTTGAGTGAAACTTGATCCACTAAGTTTCACTCCAAATTGGTCATCAAAGCCTAGGTTTGTTCTTGATTTCATTTTCTTTCTCTATTTTTTCTGGTTTTCCTTAGTGTTGTCGAGTTGTTCCTTTGTTTTCCTCTTTTAATTTTTCGATTTTCTTCTTCCTTTTCCTTGTTTATTTTTCTATAAATTTACCACAAAATTTCCACAAAAGATCTCACAAAATTTCACAAAAATGGAGGAGGATAAAAGGCTTTCCGATTTAGAGGAGAAATTAACTCAACTCACCAGTAATTGTACTTTAATGATGAATGCTCTAAACACCCTCTTAGACCAAAATCTTAATGAACCAAGAAGGGGTGGAAGGGGAAGAGGCCGTGGGTTTGGGATTGGAGGCCGTGGGAGAGGCCAACCACCTCCTCACATGGATGATCAATACTCGGATTCGGAGGAGTCCCTTGAGGCTCCCCCAAGAGACCATGACCGAGACATCAAAGTGGATATACCCGATTTTTATGGTAGCTTGAACCCGAGGATCTCCTAGATTGGCTTAGATCGGTTGAGAGGATTTTCGAATTTAAGGAGTATCCCGATAGGAAGTGTTTCAAGGTAGCCATCATGAAGTTTAAGGGATATGCTTCCCTTTGGTACGAAAACCTCAAGAACCAACGAAACCGAGAGGTAAGGAACCCATTAGGTCATGGCTCAAACTCAAAAAGAAACTCAAAGACAAGTTTGTTCCCAAGGATTATACCCAAGACATGTTCCTCAAACTAGCTCAACTCAAACAAGAGACACAACCCATTGAGTCTTACCTTAGGGACTTTGAGCAACTCACATTACAATGTGAGATGAATGAGAAACCCGAACAAAAAATAGCTAGGTTTGTCGAGGGCTTAAACCCTAGGATTGCTAACCGAGTAAAGATGCAAAACTTGTGGTCATTCGATGAGGCCGTTACCATGGCCACACGTGTGGAAAGGCTAGAGAAGGGGAGAGGGGACTCGGCCAAAAATACCACCAAGGCCAACCCCATGTCGAGCCAAGGAGGGATCAAAATTGTCGAACCTAGCCCTACCATCAAGCCATCAAGTATTGACAAGGGGAAGGGAATTGACTATGGTCCCAAGAGAACAATTCCTCTCAAGAAGTGCTACCAATGTCAAGGGTATGGTCATTTTGCTAAGGAATGCCCTAGCAAGAGGACCTTGAACACAAGTGAGGTTGTGCATTGGGGAGACGATGAAGTGTTAGTTTGTGAGGAAGAAAAAAAGAGGGAGTTGAGGAAGTGAATGTGGCCGAAACAATTGTGCCCCCGGACTCGGGGTTGAGCTTGGTCACTTGGCGAGTGATGCACACTCAAGATGCAAACGAGAATATGGACCAAAGGCACCAAATATTTCGGTCCAAATGTACAATCATGGGGAGAGTGTGTAATTTGATTATTGATGGGGGAAGTTGTGTTAATGTTGCTTCTAAAACCCTCATTGATAAGCTTGCCTTGCCCACTTTGAAGCATCCTCACCCTTACAAGCTAAGATGGCTTAATCAAGGAGCCGAGGTGAAAGTTGATAAACAATGCAAGGTCTTGTTTTCCATTGGACAAGACTACAAAGATGAAATTGTGTGTGAAGTGTTGGACATGGATGCTTGTCATGTATTACTTGGTAGGCCATGGGAGTATGAAAAGAATTCTTCCCACCATGGAAGAGACAACACCTACTCATTCAAGTATGGTGAAAAGCTTATCGTCTTAGCTCCCCTACCACCAATGATGGGTTGTAAATCCAATGCGTGCTTGTTTGAATCCTTCATTGAGCCGAAACCTAACATGGAGATGAAGTTGGAGCCGAGCTTGAATGAGCTTGAGGACTTGAAGGGCCTTGAGCCGAGTAGAGAAGAGCTAGGGAAGAAATGAACTTGGAATGTGAGGGAAGCTCTAGCATGATAAGGAGGATTCTAGGAGAGGAGCAACATGAAGGTGAAGCATCAATCAACAAGAAAACAACCGACTACAATGAGAATGTGGTCAATGAAAGAACAAAAATCGATGGCAAGGAAAGATCAAGCGGGTCTCTAAGGTGGAGAATCATTGAAGGCCTCGATCATGAGCAAGATTGGATGGATGGCATGGTTATGAGTCGTGGGCTCAAAGAAATGCTCGAGGAAGAATGTGTGGTCAAGCAAACCGTGACCAAGGAAGAAAACATGATCAATTCTTCGAGCCAAAGCAAAGGGGTCCAACCACTTCTACAAACCCTAGCTAAGTGGTGCCCATGGAAGACTAAAACCGTGAAGGCCAAGATCGAGCAAAGATTGAGCCGAGAATCAAGCTTGAAGTCGAGCAAGGGAGGAAGCAAGAGGATCTCCAAGGACTTGAGGACAAGTCCTTTCCAAGGAGAGGAGATTGGACCAAAAATGGTCAAGGCGGTCAAGGGTGAAACCGGCCCAGACCATGGGTTAGGGCCATGGGCTCAAACCCGAGCCTAGGCCATGGGTCAAGGGATCACTAAGGGCTAAGTAAAGTCAATTCTATGGTCAAATCAAGCCAACCTTAGTGATCAAGGAGAGTCAAGAGGAAGTCAAAGTTGGAGAGCAACAAAAAGTCAAGATTATGCTATTTTTGAAATGTGGTCAATCAAGGTACACCCATGTGAGTCAACCCTCCAACAAATGGGCTCACATGGTTCATCAAGCTAGCTCATGGAGGTCAAGGGGGCCGGCCAAATCAAGTCACCAAGGATCATCACATTGTTTTTATACTTTATGTCATTTTCATACATGTCGCTTTCTCTACTATCTACTTTATGCTTTATGTAAGGAGACAATATAATCCTTTTGTTTTGGTCACTTGGACCGTCCCACATGCCATTCCAAGGTCAAATCTTGACCCTTGGATGCTCCCTAAAATGCATGGAGAGGATGTGCTTAAATGTCATTGTCTACTTTATGTTTTTGTTTGTTTAATTTTCAAATTGTATGGTCAATAGGACCAAACATTTTCGGCTGAATCGAGGGACCCTTATGGCCCTTGGATCAACTTGTAATGAAGGGTTTAGATGAGGCTTTGGGTAATATATAAACCCACCCTCACACATTATAATTTTTCAGATTTGGAATGATAAAGAAACCCTAGTTTTTGTTGAGTATTCTCATTTTCTCATTACTTTGTGAAGTGAAACCTATGAGACTTGATTTCACTCAAGGAGACAACAAAAATCGATCTTTGAAAACCCTTGAAATTTTCGGCCAAGTGACTATTTTTGGTGAAGTATTTTTCTGAAATTTTGTAAACAAGGAAAATAAAAAGGATAGTAACTAAATCTACACACAAAGTAATAGATTTAGGTTTTGATTAGCTTAAGCACAAAGCCACTAAACTAATCTCTCACAAATCTCAAACACAAAGTAAAGAGATAAATGAAGAACACTCAAGGAAACTAGGGTTTCTTTTTCATTCAAAACAAAGCTGAAAATTATGAGGTGGGAATGGGGGTTTATATAATACCCTCATTCTAATCTTGACCATCCATCACAAGCTAATCTAAGGGCTACAATCAACCCATAAAATCAACAATATACTCGGTCCAACAAGGCTCACATGAGCTGAAATTTTTGAACATAAAACAACAAATACTTAAAGTAAAAAGCATAAAGTATAAAAGGTAGATAGTGACATGTGTGATAGTGACTCATTGAGGAACACATGTGAATCCTCCTTTGATTGTTTTTTCGGCTGTTTTGGGACCTTCATCACTTGATTTTGTTGCTCTTGATGTTTTAGTTGACTTGTGGTTGACCCTTGGACCTAAGGTTAGAAGCGGGCCCAAGGTCAAAGGATCGCGAACTTTCAACTCCCGTTGCAATCTCCCCGGGTTGAAAAGGATTTGCCCTCAAATCCTCGACTTCCTCTTCCTCCAAGTCTTCATGGTATGGGCTAAGGTCTCCCACGTTGAACGTGCCATGGACTCCGTACTCTCCCGGTAGATCAACTTTGTAAGCGTTCGGTCCAATTTTCTCGAGTATTTCAAAGGGTCCCTCGGCCCTAGGCATGAGTTTGTTCTTTCTTTTATCCGGAAACCTTTCCTTCCTCAAGTGTAACCACACCAAATCTCCCGCTTCAAATTCCCTTGGATTTTTTCGGCCCTTGGACTTAGCCTTGTAGGCTTCGTTTGACTTCTCGATTTGCTTCTTGACTTGGTTGTGGATACTCATCATGAACTCAACCCGCTTCTTGGCATCGTAACTCATCTCTTTGCTCTTGACGGGGGCTAGGTCCGTGGGCATGAGGGGATTGGTCCCATAGACCACTTCAAATGGTGAACTTCCCGTGCTAGAAGAAGGAGCACGGTTGAAGGCAAACTCGGCGTGGGCGAGTTTGAGATCCCAATCTTTCAAGGACCTAGAAACGATGCTCCTAAGGATCCTCCCCAAGGTTTTATTAGTGACCTCGGTTTGGCCATCCGTTTGAGGATGATGACTTGTGCTAAACAATAGCCTCGTTTTTAGCAACTTCCACAAGGTCTTCCAAAAGTGGCTCATGAACTTGGTGTCTCGATCGGATACAATGGTTTTCGGGACTCCATGCAACTTGACCACTTCTTTGAAATACAATTCGGCCACACTCATGGCATCCTCGGTTTTCTTGCACGCAATGAAATGAGCCATCTTGCTAAATCGATCTACCACAACCATGATGGAATCCTTACCTCGTTGGGTCCTTGGCAAAGCGACGATGAAATCCATGCTAACATCCTCCCATGGCCGATTTGGGACGGGTAAAGGAGTGTAGGGTCCCGTTTGAAAGAAGGACTTGGATTGTTGGCAAGAAGCACATCTCTTGATCACATCTTGGACATCTCCAAGCATCTTGGGCCAATGGAATTGGTCTTGGAGGATGTCATAAGTCTTTTGAATTCCGAAATGCCCGGCTAAACCATTAGAATGAACCTCCCTCACTAGGAGATTTCGATAAGGGCTCTTAGGTATACATAGCCGATTCCCATAGAACAAGAACCCTTCTTGAAGTGTGTACTTGCTTCCTACCTTACCTTGCCCTTCACGTATGGAATTCCACTCATCCTTGAAGTCGGGATCCTCCACATAGAGCTCTTTCATGAATTCAAAACCCAACACTCTTTGCTCCATGTAGCTTAACATGGTGTGCCTCCGAGATAAGGCATCGGCCACCACGTTATTTTTCCCTTCAATGAACTTGCTTGAGAAAGAAAAAGATTGAAGAAATTCTACCCACTTGGCGTGCCTATGATTCAACTTGTGTTGTCCATTGATGTATTTGAGAGCCTCATGATCGGAGTGAAGAACAAACGGCTTGGGCTTGAGGTAATGGCTCCAATGAGCGAGAGCCCGAACGATGGCATAGAATTCTTTGTCGTAGGTGGAATAATTGAGCTTGGCACCATTCAACTTCTCACTAAAGTAAGCAATTGGCTTGTGTTCTTGTAATAGAACGGCCCCAATTCCAACTCCACTAGCATCACATTCGACTTCAAAAAGCTTATTGAAATCCGGTGGTGTAAGAATAGGTGAGTCGCACAACAACTTCTTGATTTTATTGAAGGAGATCTCGGCCCCCTCATTCCACTTGAACTCTCCTTTCTTCATACACTCGGTGATGGGTGCCATGACGGTGCTAAAATCCTTGATAAATCGTCGATAAAAAGAAGCCAAGCCATGAAAGCTCCTCACCTCGGTTATGTTCTTCGGAATTGGCCATGATTTGATAGCCTCCACTTTCTCTTGATCCACTAATATACCACGGCTAGATATAATATAGCCCAAGAATTGGACTTCGCTTTGCATGAAAGAACACTTCTCTAACTTGCCATACAACTTGTGATCTCTAAGTGTCTCAAACAACACTCGCAAATGATGTAGGTGAGCTTCCTTGGAAGGGCTATACACTAAGATATCGTCAAAGTAGACCACAATGAATCTTCCCAAGTAAGGTCTCAAAACCTCGGTCATCAATCTCATGAAGGTGCTAGGAGCATTGGATAGTCCAAAAGGCATGACTAACCATTCATATAACCCATGCTTCGTTTTAAAAGCCGTCTTCCATTCATCACCCTCTTTGATTCTCACTTGATGGTAACCTTGTCGTAGATCAATCTTGGAAAACAATCGAGCTCCACTAAGCTCATCAAGAATGTCATCAAGCCTAGGTATAGGAAACCTATACTTGACCGTTATATTATTAATAGCTCGACTATCCGTACACATTCTCCAAGTTCCATCCTTCTTAGGTACCAAGAGTGTAGGCACGGCACAAGGACTAAGAGATTCTCTTACAAACCCCTTTTCCATGAGTTCCCCAATTTGTTGTTGAAGTTCTTGTGTAGCCTTAGGATCACTTCGATATGCGGCCTTATTAGGTAGTGTAGCTCCTAACAAGATCAATTTGATGCTCAATGCCCCTAATAGGGGGTAGGCCGTGTGGTAGCTCAAGGGGAAACACATCCTTGTAGAGTTCTAAGAGCTCTTGAACTTCACATGGAATCGGTTTTTCGCTTTCCTTAGGAGTTTCTTTGGCAATGAGGGCATAAACAACCATTCCCTTGCTAAGCTCTTGTTTCATCTCTTGTTCTCCAACCAATAGGACTCCCTCAAGAGGTTTGGCCGTGGCATGGCTAGCTCGGCCACCCATATGTGGCACGAAGGGTGGGAGGTTGATCCTCTTGTCTCCAAACATGAAAGTGTAAGTGTTGTCTCTTCCCTCATGAGTCGCATTCCGATCAAATTCCCAAGGTCTCCCCAATAAGAGGTGACAAGCATCCATAGGAATCACATCACACCACACTTCATCCACATAGTCTCTTCCCATGGAAAAAGAAATCAAACATCTCCTATCCACCAAAATTTCGGCCTCTCTATTCAACCACCTCAACTTGTAAGGGTTTGGGTGCTTTTGTGTGGGTAAGGCAAGTTTATCGATGAGGGTTTTTGAAGCAACATTAACACAACTCCCTCCATCAATAATTAGGTTACAAACCCTCTTCCCAATGGTACATTTAGACCTAAAATCTGATTTTTGACCTTCTTCCAAGGAATGGGGTTGGGTATGCATAACCCTCCAAGTTACAAGACCAAGTTTTGACCCAATTCCTCCATTAATTCGGCTCAACTTAGACTCAATTTCCTTTCTCAATTCCTCCATAGAGTCATCCATAGTTCCCTCAAGAGTAGTATCACAAGAAAGAGGTATACTCATTGAGAAATCAAACACAAGAAAATCTGAAAATTTCGAATACCTTGATATACTCCTTTGGACCGTATGAACTTAGCACAAAGGTGGGGTCTTGTGCTCTTCAAACCAAAGCTTTGATGACCAATTTGAAGTGAAACCTATGAGACTTGATTTCACTCAAGGAGACAACAAAAATCGATCTTTGAAAACCCTTGAAATTTTCGGCCAAGTGACTATTTTTGGTGAAGTATTTTTCTGAAATTTTGTAAACAAGGAAAATAAAAAGGATAGTAACTAAATCTACACACAAAGTAATAGATTTAGGTTTTGATTAGCTTAAGCACAAAGCCACTAAACTAATCTCTCACAAATCTCAAACACAAAGTAAAGAGATAAATGAAGAACACTCAAGGAAACTAGGGTTTCTTTTTCATTCAAAACAAAGCTGAAAATTATGAGGTGGGAATGGGGGTTTATATAATACCCTCATTCTAATCTTGACCATCCATCACAAGCTAATCTAAGGGCTACAATCAACCCATAAAATCAACAATATACTCGGTCCAACAAGGCTCACATGAGCTGAAATTTTTGAACATAAAACAACAAATACTTAAAGTAAAAAGCATAAAGTATAAAAGGTAGATAGTGACATGTGTGATAGTGACTCATTGAGGAACACATGTGAATCCTCCTTTGATTGTTTTTTCGGCTGTTTTGGGACCTTCATCACTTGATTTTGTTGCTCTTGATGTTTTAGTTGACTTGTGGTTGACCCTTGGACCTAAGGTTAGAAGCGGGCCCAAGGTCAAAGGATCGCGAACTTTCAACTCCCGTTGCACTTTGTGTTTGAGTTAGTGAAAGATTAGTTTAGTGGCTTTGTGCTTAAACTAATCACACCCTAATTCTCTAGCTTAGTGCTTAGAATTAGTTACTATCTTTATGTTTTTCATTTGTCACAAAAATCAGAAAATTTCCCACAAAAAAACACATATTCTCGGCCAAAATTGTTCAAGGGTTTGAGGTCGATTTTGTTCATCCTTTGAGTGAAACTTGATCCACTAAGTTTCACTCCAGAAACTAAGCCCAATTGGTCCGACTCCGGATCCACCTGTCGACCGACAAGGTAAATGGTACAAGCCAAATGCGTATTGTGCATTCCATCAAGGGAGAGGTGGAGTGAAACTTAGTGGATCAAGTTTCACTCAAAGGATGAACAAAATCGACCTCAAACCCTTGAACAATTTTGGCCGAGAATATGAGTTTTTTTGTGGGAAATTTTCTGATTTTTGTGACAAATGAAAAACATAAAGATAGTAACTAATTCTAAGCACTAAGCTAGAGAATTAGGGTGTGATTAGTTTAAGCACAAAGCCACTAAACTAATCTTTCACTAACTCAAACACAAAGTAATGAGAAAATGAGAATACTCAACAAAAACTAGGGTTTCTTTATCATTCCAAATCTAAAAAATTATAATGTGTGAGGGTGGGTTTATATATTACCCAAAGCCTCATCTAAACCCTTCATTACAAGTTGATCCAAGGGCCATAAGGGTCCCTCAATTCAGCCGAAAATGTTTGGTCCTATTGACCATACAATTTGAAAATTAAACAAACAAAAACATAAAGTAGACAATGACATTTAAGCACATCCTCTCCATGCATTTTAGGAGCATCCAAGGGTCAAGATTTGACCTTGGAATGGCATGGGCCGGACCAAGTGACCAGAACAAAAGGATTATATTGTCTCCTTACATAAAGCATAAAGTAGATAGTAGAGAAAGCGACATGTATGAAAATGACATAAAGTATAAAAACAATGTGATGATCCTTGGTGACTTGATTTGGCCGGCCCCCTTGACCTCCATGAGCTAGCTTGATGAACCATGTGAGCCCATTTATTGGAGGGTTGACTCACATGGGTGTACCTTGATTGACCACATTTCAAAAATAGCATAATCTTGACTTTTGTTGCTCTCCAACTTTGACTTCCTCTTGACTCTCCTCGATCACTAAGGTTGGCTTGATTTGACCATAGAATTGACTTTACTTAGCCCTTAGTGATCCCTTGACCCATGGCCTAGGCTCGGGTTTGAGCCCATGGCCCTAACCCATGGTCTCCCTGCTTTCACCCTTGACCGCCTTGTCCATTTTTGGTCCAATCTCCTCTCCTTGGAAAGGACTTGTCCTCAAGTCCTTGGTGGTCCTCTTGCTTCCTCCCTTGCTCGACTTCAAGCTTGATTCTCGGCTCAATCTTTGCTCGATCTTGTCCTTCACTTCGCTTTAGTCTTCCATGGGCACCACTTAGCTAGGGTTTGTAGAAGTGGTTGGACCCCTTTGCTTTGGCTCGAAGAATTGATCATGTTTTCTTCCTTGGTCACGGTTTGCTTGACCACACATTCTTCCTCGAGCATTTCTTTGAGCCCACGACTCATAACCATGCCATCCATCCAATCTTGCTCATGATCGAGGCCTTCAATGATTCTCCACCTTAGAGACCCGCTTGATCTTTCCTTGCCATCGATTTTTGTTCTTTCATTGACCACATTCTCATTGTAGTCGGTTGTTTTCTTGTTGATTGATGCTTCACCTTCATGTTGCTCCTCTCCTAGAATCCTCCTTATCATGCTAGAGCTTCCCTCACATTCCAAGTTCATTTCTTCCCCTAGCTCTTCTCTACTCGGCTCAAGGCCCTTCAAGTCCTCAAGCTCATTCAAGCTCGGCTCCAACTTCATCTCCATGTTAGGTTTCGGCTCAATGAAGGATTCAAACAAGCACGCATTGGATTTACAACCCATCATTGGTGGTAGGGGAGCTAAGACGATAAGCTTTTCACCATACTTGAATGAGTAGGTGTTGTCTCTTCCATGGTGGGAAGAATTCTTTTCATACTCCCATGGCCTACCAAGTAATACATGACAAGCATCCATGTCCAACACTTCACACACAATTTCATCTTTGTAGTCTTGTCCAATGGAAAACAAGACCTTGCATTGTTTATCAACTTTCACCTCGGCTCCTTGATTAAGCCATCTTAGCTTGTAAGGGTGAGGATGCTTCAAAGTGGGCAAGGCAAGCTTATCAATGAGGGTTTTAGAAGCAACATTAACACAACTTCCCCCATCAATAATCAAATTACACACTCTCCCCATGATTGTACATTTGGACCGAAATATTTGGTGCCTTTGGTCCATATTCTCGTTTGCATCTTGAGTGTGCATCACTCGCCAAGTGACCAAGCTCAACCCCGAGTCCGGGGGCACAATTGTTTCGCCACATTCACTTCCTCAACTCCCTCTTTTTTCTTTCTCACAAACTAACACTTCATCGTCTCCCCAATGCACAACCTCACTTGTGTTCAAGGTCCTCTTGCTAGGGCATTCCTTAGCAAAATGACCATACCCTTGACATTGGTAGCACTTCTTGAGAGGAATTGTTCTCTTGGGACCATAGTCAATTCCCTTCCCTTGTCAATACTTGATGGCTTGATGGTAGGGCTAGGTTCGACAATTTTGATCCCTCCTTGGCTCGACATGGGGTTGGCCTTGGTGGTATTTTTGGCCGAGTCCCCTCTCCCCTTCTCTAGCCTTTCCACACGCCTCGCCATGGTAACGGCCTCATCGAATGACCACAAGTTTTGCATCTTTACTCGGTTAGCAATCCTAGGGTTTAAGCCCTCGACAAACCTAGCTATTTTTTGTTCGGGTTTCTCATTCATCTCACATTGTAATGTGAGTTGCTCAAAGTCCCTAAGGTAAGACTCAATGGGTTGTGTCTCTTGTTTGAGTTGAGCTAGTTTGAGGAACATGTCTTGGGTATAATCCTTGGGAACAAACTTGTCTTTGAGTTTCTTTTTGAGTTTGAGCCATGACCTAATGGGTTCCTTACCCTCTCGGTTTCGTTGGTTCTTGAGGTTTTCGTACCAAAGGGAAGCATATCCCTTAAACTTCATGATGGCTACCTTGAAACACTTCCTATCGGGATACTCCTTAAATTCGAAAATCCTCTCAACCGATCTAAGCCAATCTAGGAGATCCTCGGGGTTCAAGCTACCATAAAAATCGGGTATATCCACTTTGATGTCTCGGTCATGGTCTCTTGGGGGAGCCTCAAGGGACTCCTCCGAATCCGAGTATTGATCATCCATGTGAGGAGGTGGTTGGCCTCTCCCACGGCCTCCAATCCCAAACCCACGGCCTCTTCCCCTTCCACCCCTTCTTGGTTCATTAAGATTTTGGTCTAAGAGGGTGTTTAGAGCATTCATCATTAAAGTACAATTACCGGTGAGTTGAGTTAATTTCTCCTCTAAATCGGAAAGCCTTTTATCCTCCTCCATTTTTGTGAAATTTTGTGAGATCTTTTGTGGAAATTTTGTGGTAAATTTATAGAAAAATAAACAAGGAAAAGGAAGAAGAAAAAACGAAAAATTAAAAGAGGAAAACAAAGGAACAACTCGACATTACTAAGGAAAACCGAAAAATAGAGAAAGAAAATGAAATCAAGAACAAACCTAGGCTTTGATGACCAATTTGGAGTGAAACTTAGTGGATCAAGTTTCACTCAAAGGATGAACAAAATCGACCTCAAACCCTTGAACAATTTTGGCCGAGAATATGAGTTTTTTTGTGGGAAATTTTCTGATTTTTGTGACAAATGAAAAACATAAAGATAGTAACTAATTCTAAGCACTAAGCTAGAGAATTAGGGTGTGATTAGTTTAAGCACAAAGCCACTAAACTAATCTTTCACTAACTCAAACACAAAGTAATGAGAAAATGAGAATACTCAACAAAAACTAGGGTTTCTTTATCATTCCAAATCTGAAAAATTATAATGTGTGAGGGTGGGTTTATATATTACCCAAAGCCTCATCTAAACCCTTCATTACAAGTTGATCCAAGGGCCATAAGGGTCCCTCAATTCAGCCGAAAATGTTTGGTCCTATTGACCATACAATTTGAAAATTAAACAAACAAAAACATAAAGTAGACAATGACATTTAAGCACATCCTCTCCATGCATTTTAGGGAGCATCCAAGGGTCAAGATTTGACCTTGGAATGGCATGTGGGACGGTCCAAGTGACCAAAACAAAAGGATTATATTGTCTCCTTACATAAAGCATAAAGTAGATAGTAGAGAAAGCGACATGTATGAAAATGACATAAAGTATAAAAACAATGTGATGATCCTTGGTGACTTGATTTGGCCGGCCCCCTTGACCTCCATGAGCTAGCTTGATGAACCATGTGAGCCCATTTATTGGAGGGTTGACTCACATGGGTGTACCTTGATTGACCACATTTCAAAAATAGCATAATCTTGACTTTTTGTTGCTCTCCAACTTTGACTTCCTCTTGACTCTCCTTGATCACTAAGGTTGGCTTGATTTGACCATAGAATTGACTTTACTTAGCCCTTAGTGATCCCTTGACCCATGGTCTCCCTCGGTTTCACCCTTGACCGCCTTGACCATATGGGAGCTTATTCTAAGCTCATTCGAACATCGGCAAGCTCTGCTACAATCTTTGATGAACATGACTGTGTCTCCCACCACCACTCCCAACGATATGATCTCGTTGGTTTCATCAAATCAACCACGGCTTACAAATGTCGTGACCTTCTTGGATGAGGACTTGCCTTCTTTTGGACCTCAACATTGCTTAGCCATGTACATCACGGTAGAATGCCGCCACAAGAGGCTTCCAATGACGCTAGTGGATGATGGGTCCGCCGTAAACGTGCTTCCATTGAAAACCGCGTATATTTTGGGCTTAGAGAAGAATGATCTTATTCCAACTACGCAAACGGTCCGAGCTTTTGATGGCACAATACGTCGTGTGCCTGGGCTCGTCACCTTGAGCGTGAATCTTGGTGCGATGAAAAGACGGTCAATTTCCGTGTTATAGACCTTGTTTCGCCTTTTAATATGTTGCTTGGAAGACCTTGGATCCACGCCGCAAAGAGTCGTGTCTTCAACCCTTCACCGAAAGATTAAAATTCCATTCAATGGAGGGGTGGTAACCATTAACGCTACTCCAATGGTCGTAACGGGTGGAGATGTGACTTTCGAGGTACAAAATGAGGTCACCATTGAGACGGGTGGCTTTGAGGTCGTCAATACAATCGAATCCCAAGTCAACAAGTCAAACATGGAGTTATACACCGGAAGCCGTGCATGTGAAACAGTGCTAAGGACCGGAAAATACTTTGGCTTGTCCTTATATCCAAGGAAAGAGAATGCCTTCACTCCACCTCCAATGGTCCCGAAAGGAATCACGTTTGGCCTTGGGTATGACCCAACAAAGGATGAAGATTGCCTAAACAAGGGTAAGGGGCAAGATGCGAAGCTGAAACCGTACCCACTAACACTTAATGGGCAATTCGTGAGAGCCGGAGAAGACACACCATGTTTGGACTTTCCTGAACCAATCTATAACCATAAGGTAAATCGTTGGGTCCCGGGAATTGAAATATTCCACGACTGTTACTATATCCCGGATGACATCATGGCAACAGTTACGACAAGGAAGGAGTGCGGCCCAATCGAAGACGGGAAAGCCATGGGCCTTCTTTTTGGGGAAGAGAGGAAAATATAAGCATCGAGCGAAGCTTTGGTGAGCATGATCCTCAAAAGTGACCGATTTGATCCATCCACCCTCATTACAGATGTTAACCCGCAAGGGACTACGTCCGGATGGAGAAAGACCATCAAATGGACCGACAACAAAGGACTGCTGTTCAAGATGACCGTAGGAGAAGGAGAAATGTCCGAGCCAGAAGAAAATTCCGAGTCTGATTCTGAGTCTGAACCTGATGATGATAGGAGTCTTAGTGTTAAGTCTAAGGAGCTAGGTGTCGAAAATACCCCCTCCCCAATCTTTCCTTTTCATGTACCTTCGTCTAGTTCCGGTATTCCGAGGCCTGTCTTGGATGCCACATCTATCCAGCCACTGACCCCTGATCAGTTGGCCCAAATGTTAGCACAATTCGCACAATTTCAAATCAATAAATAATAAAATGAACCAGTTTGCTTACGACTTGTCTCTTTTACATTGCAATTCAATTTTTGAAAATGATTGTTTTAATAATGACATTGAGAATGAGGACCAAGAGGAACAGGTAGAAATTGAGGAGATAGAACCATCTCCTCAGTTGTTAAAAGGGATACAGGAATATGATGAGAAAAACTCGGTAGTCGAAGATACCGAAACAATTAACGTGGGAACCACTCTCGAGCCACAAGAGCTGAAAATAGGAACAACTCTCGACCCTGCTGAAAAACAAGGGTTTATCAATCTGCTGAACGAGTTCAAAGACGTATTTGCATGGTCTTACAAAGACATGCCGGGTATTGACAGGGAAATCGCAGAACACAGAATCCCAATCAAACCAGGTTTCAAACCAGTAAAACAAAAACTCCGCCGAATGCGACCAGAATGGTCCCTAAAAGTCAAAGAAGAAATTGACAAGCAATTCAAAGCCGGGTTTATCAAAGTTTCAGAATTGCTCAGATTGGGTAGCTAACGTAGTCCCCGTACCAAAGAAAGATGGGAAGGTGCGGGTCTGCGTTGATTTTCGTGATCTAAATAGAGCAAGTCCGAAGGACGATTTTCCATTACCTCACATTGACATCTTGGTTGACAACACCGCCAACCACGCATTATTGTCCTTCATGGACGGTTACGCGGGTTACAATCAGATAAAAATGGCCGAGGAAGACATGCACAAAACCGCGTTTACAACACAGTGGGGAACTTATTGTTACACAGTAATGCCGTTTGGATTGATTAATGCTGGGGCCACATATCAACGAACTGCAACGACGTTGCTACATGATATGATGCACAGAGAGGTAGAGGTTTATGTCGACGACATGATTGTGAAATCCAAGGAGCGCAGTGGTCATTTAAGTGCACTGAAGAAATTCTTCGAAAGATTAAGAAAGTACAACATGAGGCTAAATCCGCAGAAATGCGCATTCGGAGTCACTTCGGGTAAACTACTCGGCCACATCGTTAGCCATCGCGGCATTGAAGTCGATCCCTCAAAAATCAAAGCCATATTGGAGATGCCTCACCCGAAGACCGAGAAAGAAATTCGAGGTTTTCTAGGTCGAGTACAGTACATTAGCCGTTTCGTCGCAAAGTTAACCATGATCTGCGAACCTGGAACGAAACGGCTTGACGATTTGGACCCGATTTTTTGTCTACGTTTTAACCATGGTCCTTGGACCCATGGTCACGTTTTTTCAGCCAAAATTGGCCTAAATCTCGGCTGAAATTCAACTCAAAATGATACACACAAATTCAAACACAAGTCCCTTTCATTATAGTTTGTTTTACTACTTTATGTCTTTGTCACCTTTTGATCTTTTGAATTCAACAACAAACAAATCAGCTTGGGACCTTCAAATGGACGTGTAAGACTTGCTCTCCAAGGAGCAAATGAAGGCCTTAGATGAAGAACAACAATGAAGGGAGAGGATGCATTCATGGGTCACTATCAACCTTTATGCTTTAGTTGTTGTATTTTGTTTGTTGTAATCAGATTTTTGTAAGGTCTTTAGGACCCTTTTTGGCTGATTTGTAAGGCCCCTCATAGCCCTTAGATTAGATATTAGATGTAGGGTTTAGATGATAGCATGGGTCTTATATAAACCCACCTATCTCCTTGTAATTTTTCAGATTTGTTGAGTTATAAAAAAAATGAGTTTTAGAATGAGTTTTCTCTTGAAACCTCCCTAGCATTTGGAGTGAAACTTATGGGGATAAGAATCACTCAAAGGATGAACAAAATCGAACCTTGAAATCCCCTTGAATATACTCGGCCGAATGGTTTTTTTGTGAAACAATTTTCTGATTTTTGTTGTTTAAATGTAAGAACATAAAGATAGTACCTAAATCTACTCACAAAGTTATAGATTTAGGGGTTTAATTAACTAAGCACAAAGCCACTAGTTAATTATCATAAATCTCAAACACAAAGTAAAGAGAGAAATGAGAGCACTCAAGTTTTTTTAGGGTTTCAACCTTATCATTCAAAATCTGAAAAATGTGAGAGGAGAATGAGGGTTTATATATTACCCTCATTCTAATCTTGACCATCCATTACAACAAGATCTAAGGGCTACAATCAACCCCCAAATACTACAACATACTCGGTCAAATGAGGCTCTCTTGAGCTGAAAATTTGAACATAAAACAACAAATACATAAAGTAAAAAGCATAAAGTAATAAAGGTAGATAGCGACATGAATGAAAAAGACATAAAGTAAAACAATGTGGTGGCTTGGGACTTTCATTTGAAGCCGGCTCCTTGAGGACCTCCTTGAGCTAGCTTGTTGAACCATGTGAGCCCATTTATTGGAGGGTGACTCACATGGGTGTGCCTTGATTAACCACATTCAAAAATAGCTTGATCTTTGACTTTTTGTAGCTCTCCAACTTTGACTTCTCCTTGACTTAGCTTGATCACTAGGGTTGGCTCGAGTTGACCATAGAATTGACTTTAGTTGACCCTTAGTGATCCCTTAGACCGAGCCCTAGGCTTGGGTTTGAGCCCATGGCCCTAACCCATGGTCTCCCAACTCTTCTCCCTTGACTTCCTTGACCAATTTTGGTCCAATCTCCTCTCCTTGGAAAGGACTTGCCCTCAAGTCCTTGGAGAACCTCTTGCTCGACTTGCTTGACTTCACACTTGATTCCGACTCAATCCTTGCTCGAATTTGGGCTTCACGTTTTCTTCCATGGGCGCCACTTGATGATGGTTTGGAGGAATGGTTGGATTCCTTTGCTTGGGCTCGAGGGTTGATCATGTTTTCCTCCTTGGTCACGGTTTGCTTGACCACACATTCTTCCTCAAGCATCTCTTTGAGTCCTCGGTTCATAGCCACGCCATCCATCCATTCTTGCTCGTGATCGAGCCCATCAATGATCCTCCATCTCAAGGATCCACTTGACCTTCCTAGGCCATCGATTTTTGCCCTCTCATTGTTCACATTGGTTGATTTCTTGTTGATTGATGCTTCACCTTCATGAGGCTCCTCTCCTAGAGTCCTCCTTGTCATGCTAGTGCTTCCCTCACATTCCGAGTTCACCTTCTCCTTTTGCTCTTCCTTACTCGGCTCAAGGCCTTCCAACTTCTCAAGCTCACTCAAGCTCGGCCTCCTCTTCATTTCCATGCTAGGTTTTGATTCAATGAAGGATTCAAACAAGCACGCATTGGATTTACAACCCATCATTGGTGGTAGGGGAGCTAAAACAATGAGCTTTTCACCATACTTGAAGGAGTAGGTGTTGTCTCTTCCATGGTGGGAAGAATTCTTTTCAAACTCCCAAGGTCTACCAAGCAACACATGGCAAGCATCCATGTCCAACACTTCACATACAACTTCATCCTTATAGTCTTGACCAATTGAGAACGAGACTTGGCATTGTTTGTCCACTTTGACCTCGGCTCCTTGATTGAGCCATCTTAGCTTGTAAGGATGAGGATGCTTCAAAGTAGGCAAGGCAAGCTTATCAATGAGGGTCTTGGAAGCAACATTAACACAACTTCCCCCATCGATAATCAAGTTACACACTCTCCCCATGATTGTACATTTGGACCGAAATATTTGGTGTCTTTGGTCCATTTTCTCGTTTGATTCTTGGGTGTGCATCACTCGCCAAGTGACTAAGCTCAACCCCGAGTCCGGGGGCACAATTGTTTCGGCCACTTTCACTTCTTCAACTCCCTCTTTTTTTTCTTCCTCACAAACCAACACTTCATCGTCTCCCCAATGCACAACCTCACTTGTGTTCAAGGTCCTCTTGCTAGGGCACTCCTTAGCAAAGTGACCATACCCTTGACATTGGTAACACTTCTTGAGGGGATGGTTCCCTTGGGGCCATAGTCGATTCCCTTTCCCTTGTCAACCCTTGTTGGCTTGATGATAGGGCTAGGTTCAACAATTTTGATCCCTCCTTGGCTCGACATGGGGTTGGACTTGGGGGTGCTCTTAGCCGGCTCTCCTCTCCCTTTTCTAGCCTCTCCACACGTGTAGCCATGGTAACCGCCTCATCGAATGACCACAAGTTTTGCATTTTGACTCGATTTGCTATCCTAGGGTTTAGGCCCTCAACAAACCTTGCAATTTTTGTTCGGGTTTCTCATTCATTTCACATTGGAGGGTGAGTTGCTCAAAGTCCCTAAGATAGGTTTCAATGGGGTGTGACTCTTGTTTTAGTTGGGCTAGCTTGAGGAACATGTCTTGAGTGTAGTCTTTGGGAACAAACTTGTCTTTGAGTTTCTTTTTGAGTTTGAGCCATGACTTGATGGGTTCCTTACCCTCTCGGTTTCTTTGATTCTTAAGGTTCTCATACCAAAGGGAAGCATATCCCTTAAACTTCATGATGGCTACCTTGAAACACTTCCTATCGGAGTACTCCTTGAATTCAAAAATTCTCTCAACCGATCTAAGCCAATCTAGGAGATCCTCGGGGTTCAAGCTACCATAAAAATCGGGTATGTCCACCTTAATGTCTCGGTCATGGTCTCTAGGGTGGGCCTCAAAGGACTCTTCCGAATCCGAAAATTGATCTTCCATGTGAGGAGGAACTTGTCCTCTCCCACGGCCCCCATACCCCATTCCACGGCCTCTTCCCCTTCCCCCTTCACCCCTCCTTGGTTCATTCATGTTTTGTTCCAAGAGTGTGTTAATAGCATTCATCATCAAAGTGCAATTACCGGTGAGTTGAGTCAATTTCTCTTCTAAATCGGAAAGTCTTTTACCCTCTCCTCTATTCTCTTCCATTTTGTGAAAGTTTTGTGAGATCTTTTGTGGAAATTTTGTGGAAAATGAACAAGGAAAACAAAGAAAGAAAACGAAAAATTGAAGAGGAAAACAAACCCTAAAATTTCGGCTAACACAAGAACAAACCCAACCAATACTAACACAAGTGTAGATCTTTAACCATTTTTGTAAGATTTTGTGTGGAAAATAAAACAAGGAAATGAAAGAAAGGAAAAAAAACGAAAATCAAAGAGGAAAAAAACTCAAACAAAATCGACCCTAACTTAGATGAACCGAAAAATAAAAAATGAAAATGAAAATCAAGAACAAACCTAGGCTTTGATTACCAATTTGGAGTGAAACTTATGGGGATAAGAATCACTCAAAGGATGAACAAAATCGAACCTTGAAATCCCCTTGAATATATTCGACCGAATGGTTTTTTTGTGAAACAATTTTCTGATTTTTGTTGTTTAAATGTAAGAACATAAAGATAGTACCTAAATCTACTCACAAAGTTATAGATTTAGGGGTTTAATTAACTAAGCACAAAGCCACTAGTTAATTATCATAAATCTCAAACACAAAGTAAAGAGAGAAATGAGAGCACTCAAGTTTTTTTAGGGTTTCAACCTTATCATTCAAAATCTGAAAAATGTGAGAGGAGAATGAGGGTTTATATATTACCCTCATTCTAATCTTGACCATCCATTACAACAAGATCTAAGGGCTACAATCAACCCCCAAATACTACAACATACTCGGTCAAATGAGGCTCTCTTGAGCTGAAAATTTGAACATAAAACAACAAATACATAAAGTAAAAAGCATAAAGTAATAAAGGTAGATAGCGACATGAATGAAAAAGACATAAAGTAAAACAATGTGGTGGCTTGGGACTTTCATTTGAAGCCGGCTCCTTGAGGACCTCCTTGAGCTAGCTTGTTGAACCATGTGAGCCCATTTATTGGAGGGTGACTCACATGGGTGTGCCTTGATTAACCACATTCAAAAATAGCTTGATCTTTGACTTTTTGTAGCTCTCCAACTTTGACTTCTCCTTGACTTAGCTTGATCACTAGGGTTGGCTCGAGTTGACCATAGAATTGACTTTAGTTGACCCTTAGTGATCCCTTAGACCGAGCCCTAGGCTTGGGTTTGAGCCCATGGCCCTAACCCATGGTCTCCCAACTCTTCTCCCTTGACTTCCTTGACCAATTTTGGTCCAGCTTTGTGCTTGGAGATTCGAGTTTCCATGGGTGAAGGTCATAGCTTAGTGCGATGATTGATCGGAACCTTAGTCTTAGGCTAGTGGCTTTGTGCTTAGTCTAATTCATATCCGTTTATTTTTGTTTTATGTTTGTTCAAATAAATTTCAGAAAACAAACCACCTATTTTCATCCCTAAAAAAACGTGTGATATGAGAGAGGCTCATGATTGAGTCGAGTTTAGGGTTAGTGTGGTTACAAGGTACAAAGAGGCCCGCTTCGAATCGCTCCAGAACCCATATTTAAAAAGCTCAAAGTAGGAGAGCACGTTACATGGGATCAGCAATGTCAAGCTGCGTTCGACAAAATAAAAGAGTTTTGTCTTCTCCACCTGTTTTAAGCCCACCAGTGGCTGGGTTGCCATTATCATTATACCTAACAGTGACGAATACCGCGATGGGCGCAATGTTAGCTCAAAATGTCGACAAAGAAGAAAGGGCGATTTATTATATCAGTAAAAAATTCTTGGAGTATGAAGTAAAATACACAATGCTAGAGAAAACATGCCTCGCTCTAGTTTGGGCCACAAAAAAGTTAAGACACTACATGCTTAGCTACAGTGTAAGCATCTACTCCAAAATGGACCCGATCAAGTACTTGTTTGAAAAACTGGTACTAAACGGCAGAATGTCAAGATGGACTCTCATGCTAGCAGAATTTGATCTTAAGTATAAGCCGCTGAAGGTAATAAAAGGAAGAGCCGTCGCCGATTTCCTCGCTGATAATCCAATTGACGAAACTGAAATCACAGATACGTGGTCATTCCCAGATGAAAATGTCGCGAATGTCGAAGACGATACGTGGGATTTGTACTTTGATGGAGCATCGAATTACATGGGTTACGGAATTGGCATCCTCCTCATTTCACCAAAAGGAGAACATATACCCGTATCCATTAAATTGGACTTTGCTGTTACAAACAACGCGGCGGAGTACGAAGCATGCTTGTTGGGTCTACATAGCGCTGTCAATTTAGGCGTAAAAAGGCTACTAGTGCACGGTGATTCATCCTTGGTAATAAATCAAGTGAGTGGAGCGTGGAAAATTAAGAGTAGCAGTATGGCACCTTACCAAACCAAGATAGAAGAGCTTGAAAAGTTGTTCGACGAGATACGATACGTCCACCTCCCGAGGGAGGAAAACCAGTTCGTTGATGCTCTGTCAAAATTAGCAGCCCTAATTAATATTCCCGACAGCATAGATAGTATGCCGTTATGTGTTCAACGCAGATCATCACCCGCATATGTTAATGCGATTGACAATGCTGAGGAAAGCGAGGCAGAGCCCTGGTACGCATCAATCTTGAAGTACAAAAACGCAGGAGAATACCCTGCAGACCTGGACACGCATGGGAAGCGAGCATTACGGCTGCTGTCAGCCCAATTTGTTACAACTGATGACGGTCAACTATACAAACGGACGGCACAAGGAGTGCTTCTGCGGTGTATTGACAAGGCCACGGCAGAAAAAGTCATGGAAGAAGTCCATGACGGAGAATGTGGGCCGCACATGAATGCCCACATGCTAGTCCGCAAGATCATGAGGCTTGGCTATTATTGGACGACGATGGAGATGGATTGTCAAAGATATGTCCGTCACTGTCACAACTGTCAAATATTCGCGAACGTCCAACATGTCCCACCTTCAATGCTGTACACAATGACGTCGCCTTGGCCTTTCTCAACGTGGGGCATCGACATCATTGGGAAGGTTAACCCCTCAGAACCGGAGGGCAATCGCTTTATTTTGGTGGCAATCGACTACTTCACGAAGTGGGTAGAAGCCAAGTCTTATAAAGTGCTAAATGCGAAGCAAGTAGCAAAATTCATTCAAAATGACATTATCTGTCGATACGGAGTGCCTCATGAAATGATCAGTGACCACGGCACCCATTTCCAAGCTGAGACAGCTCAGCTACTCGATAAATATAAGATAAAGCTTCACAAATCGTCACCCTACCGTCCTCAGACAAATGGCGCAGTAGAGGCGGCTAATAAAAGCGATTCTGATCATTCTTAAGAAAATGACAGACAACTACCGTGAATGGCCCGATAAGATACCCTTCGCGTTGTGGGGGTACAGAACATCGATCAGAACTGCGATAGGAGCAACACCATATTACTTAACCTACGGGGTGGAGGCAGTCCAACCCGTTGAATTAGAAATACCGTCTCTGCGTATCCTGCTAGAAAGCAAAGTCCCAGAAGCGGACTGGGTTCAGGCTCGGTATGACTCACTTGTGATGCTCGATGAACGACGTTTAAACGCACTATACAATGTCCAACTTTATCAGAAAAGGATAGAGCGCTCTTTTAATAAAAAGGTGAAACCTCGAGGAATTAAGGAGGGTGATCTCGTGTTGAAATCAGTGCGCGCACTACTACCGGTAGACCCGAGAGGAAAATTTAAGCCAAATTGGGCGGGTCCTTACTTGGTAAAGAAAATCTTGACAGGAGGTGCAGTTAGACTAACTGATCTAGATGGCAACGATTTTTCAAATCCAACGAACTTGGATCAACTGAAGCGATATTATCCTTAGTCCTCATTCTCAAACGTTATGAAATAATATTTGAATTGCGATGTATTAGAATAAGTTTAAAGCCTGGCATTTGCCACCACACGAAATGTTTAACATACGAACTACGGATTCGATTTGATTCTGTGTAAAAAGCAGATACGTAGGCAACTCTTTACAAGAGTACAATCGAAACAATGTTGACTTGATGAATGTGGAAACGGGAATTTTTCTAGTAAATAATAACTTTTTTTATTTTTTATTCATCATGCTAAGCCCATCACACATAACTAGAAGAGGAAAGCACACACAATAATAATTTTAACTAATACGTAGTTGTAAATAATAATAATAATTCCAACTAATACGTAGCCGTAAATAATATTAACCAATCCTAGCAAATAATAATAACAATTCTAACTAACAAATGGTTGTAAATTATAATAATAACCTCTAATAATACCCTAATAAGTAATACTCTTAATAATAACAAACATCACCACGTCATTTTTGTCCAACTCACCCAATAATCAAACTAGCAGCTCTACCTCTATTTCTACCCCTGCTCCTTCGGCTGACCACAAACCTAACGTCGACGAGACGACGTCTGACCCATGATCATTCGGGCTCGTTTCTTCGGAGGCACCTCACTGTCTTCTCGCGGCCCCAAGCGGTCCTTCACGTTTAAGCGCGGGCCCAATCGATCGGCAACGCTCGGACGAACTTCTTCACTCGCATCTAACCTCTGCCAAACATTTGAACGTCTCGCACTAGTTCCCTGCGTCGCATCAGGCTTGTTCAACCTCGCGTAGAATCTTCGGTTCTTTAACGCCTCACCACGCGCTTTCCAATCTGCTGCGTCGTCTTCAATTAATGTTCGTCGCACCTCGACAGAAGCTTCCTTAGTCCATTTCAAATAGGACGGAGATACCCATGTCGACGCACACGGCTCAAGGAGATGCCAAACAGTCCTGCAATTCCACGTATGAAGCCAAGTTTGACATGTAGCTCGAGTAATGTCGAATTCGAGACCTTGGCTAGCCTCGATCGTCGGCACGGTTTGTTGGAGACCAAACTGACGACGCACACGATCCGGATAAATATATACGGCTTGTGCTAAGCCCAAAAGCATTACGTATCTTGAACGATCTCCATCCGGAAGCCCTGTAAATGAGGACAAGCGTAACCAAGGTAAAAACCAATGAATGTGAGACCCGACACCTTCAGTCAACATGCGATTCCAGTAGCGCGCCCCTTTTCCCAGAGCATACCGCGGCATACGACCACCAAAGCTCCTCACTCGATAGGTATGAGGGTTTTTCGGTGGTTCCACTAGTCCAAGCCTCTCCATGAGCCACACCTGAAACGACGAGGGTGTTACGAAATCACAAAAAGGAAGGAGAAGAAAGCAAACAGAAACAGCAAGAGCTCACGAAAACGTTCTTATTGAGGCAAAATACGGGTTACAGTAGACAAAGCTCCACGAAAAGAGTAGCATCTCCAATACCCACGAAAAACAGAGCCCCAATACCAAGTGAAAAACAAACCGAGTGGAACAAATCAGAAAAAACCGAGTGAAAGAAAAAAAATCAGAAAAAACCGAGTGAAAGAAAAAAAAATCAGAAAAACGAGTCTACAAGAAAACCGAGTGAAAGAAAAAATCAGAAAAAACGGGTCCACACTCAGAAAAAATCAGAAAAAATCAGTTTAGGACTGTTTCTCAACGAGCCTACAGAACACAGCAGAAGCGAAACAAATTCGGCTCAAATTACCTATAAGATACGGGACGAGCCTGTAAAAGAGGCACACGAGTGAGCTTTGAACGCGTCCAATCCACGTATAGTCTCAGCCAAAATAATTGAAGCCGGATTACAATTCCCCTCCATTTGCTCTACGATGCGGATAAACCTAGCTTGTCCATGACAGGACGGGACTTCCATGTACCCTTCGAGACAGTAAAGGTGCACCATGATGAGACCAAACGCTCGCCGACGATAAACAGTAGCCCTAGTAGGGTCGTACGCGTGTCGAAAAAGATGGGCCAGACCACACAAGTCCACCTTTTCTCCTTCAAGTATACTGTGAGCTTCCTCGAATGATAAGCCAAGAAAGTCACGGTATTTTTCGACCCACCCGGGACTGAAATCTGGAATAACGGGCTGCTGCGTTAATTTCCAACCACCAAGAACGGTAAAATCCTCAGGCCAAGGGCATATCTCGCCTTCAGGGAAGGCAAACACATGATGAATGGGGTCCCAAAATTGGACACATTCGGCCAGAAATCCCCTTTGGGGAACGATGTGCACGAGCGGAAGAATTTGCTGTAACCCCGCGTCGGACAGACTTTGCGTTTCACGGCCCCCGAAGTCCTTGGACCAAGACTTCATGGCTCCTACCAGAGAATTCATGGTTGCAAGTCGATGCTTCAACGAGCCCTCTAAGTAATCGAGAAGGAAGCTGAAAAATATGTTATGTGACATCGGGGGGCTCTCGCTTTCTTTTATAGGGAGATATAAGGAGACGATATGGAAAATTTACCAAGCTCGGATTAAGGAAACTACAATTTTAAAAGATATTTGATGCAAGGGATTAAGGAAATTCCAAGACGGGAGATTATACTTTGGATTTCCTTTTCTTTTTTTCGTGGGTTTTAAGTTGCACACTTATACCCTGTTTTTTCTTTTCTATTTCGTGGGTAGTGGGTTGATAACCCACGTCTAATATAGCTGAAACGCGAACAAAACTCTGCTGCAGCATGTATCGTTTGTATCTTCGTCAAGTGAACTTGAATTCTAATGTGTCGCTTGTATCACTTATATCACTTGCATCTTCGACAGCAAACGTATGTCATTTGGGTTCTGATGGTAGCAACATGGAACCGTGACTCTCCCCATGGAAACTATGGAAAGAGTATACGACGTAGCCTATGGAAAAAAGTATACCACATAGCCTTGAACGAGCTGCTTGGGGCTAGATTTTGCCGTTGAACGAACTATTCGGGGCTGGAAATTTGCTTTTTCGAAAGAGTATACGGAAATTTGGACTCACCCCTGCACGCTTATGATTTGTTTTTCTCTCGTGGGTATTGGGGGCTAAGGGTCACACGTTTTTGTTTTGCACTCTGTCACACGTTTGTTTTGGTTTTCTTTTTGGTTTAGGAGCCACACGTTTGTTCTCCTCTTGTGGTCCTTCCTGTTCTTTTGTTTTTACTCTTATTTGTTGTCCTTTTATTGCTAGGACACATGTCTAGATAACACGTGTCAAAACAATAGCCACAAACGCGTGTCCATAGGTATGAGTCGATGATCTGTCATTTCCAAAAACGAGTCAAATACCTATAACTCGTGAACCAAAAAAATAAGTCGCGGACACAAAAATCTTGAAATACGAATCGAGGACGCAAATGTTAATTTTAGCCCAGGGTCGATGACCCATTTCCAAAATAGAATTTTTAGTTTGGATCGACGATCCATCGTTCTGATTAAAAAAGCAGGACCCATTTTTCAAATTTTGGTTAAAAAGCAGGGCGAGGACCCACTTTCAAATTAGTATTCTCAGTTCGGATCGATGATCCATCCCCTTTAAAAGCAGGTCGATGACCCATTTCAAAATTAAATTCGCAGCTCGGATCGACGATCCATTCTTTTTATTTCAAAAGGCGCAGATTTCACTATGTGAGTTGTGTGCAATGATTTGTTAGTCGTATACCATGTTTTGTGTAAGGTTGAGCAGGAACGCTCCAACCGGGGGCTCTAAGGTCATCAACTTTAGACCTCGACGACAGGATGACATCCTCAAAATGAAGAAGTGCTAGCGGAAGCTAAAAGAAGTGACACTTCCAAAAAGAATGCAGATATAGGCTTTACTCAATCGAGTAAACAAATATCATTTGTTTTGGGCCGAAGCAGCAGAAAGCTACAGGCCAGCGAGCTCGAACTACGATACGGGTTTGATTCTGTCACAACGGATACGTAGGCGCCTAAGGATAAGGCTCAACCCACGCCTTCAGGAAATAAAGGCATCCGTAATCAAGTTTCAGGTATGATTTCTTCTTATGGCTGGTGAGCTTATATACACAGGTCTAAGGGACCATAAACGACCCGTAAGGCTCTCAAGTTGTGATTTACGATCGACTCGAGAGTCTACTTTGACTTTCGCCTGTCCAAGCCTTAGTCAAAGTGGGGGCTCTGTAGATACCCGTATCTGTCGATATGGAAATTTATAGAAAACCCGACAAATACCCTATGATGATAGGACAACGTGTTTTCTTGTCATTTATTTGAGTTCGTTTTACGATGTAAGCCGGACGCTGTCGACGCAGTGCTTTTTAATTTAAAGGATATTTGATTTAGTTGGCCCTGTCAAATTTGATTTTTGACGCAAGTATGTATTTTATTGAAAATAAAATATTTTGATTTGAAAAATCATTTTAAGTATTTCGATTTGAAAAGTCGCTTTTACAAATTCAATATTTGACTTGAAAAGTCGTTTCTCATGCTTTTAAAACAGTTTATTGAATCGTATTCGACGAAGTCGTTTTCTTAACAGCAAGTTTTAAAGCTCGTTTTAAGCTCGATTTTAAGAATGATTTTGAGCCCGTTTCAACACGAATTTCAAGGCCTTTTCTCCCACCTCCTTCCCCACGTACCAAAGCTCGTATCCAGGCCAAAACCCAGCCAAGGGCCACGACCAAAACAGGCGTAATACACCCAAAACACTCATCAAACGCAGCCCACAACCTCCAAATTGCACTGCTTTTACACCAATTCAACCCAAAATCCGACCCCTACTTACCTGCCCATAACCCATACCCGCATTCCCACCAGACGCCATCATAATCAGCCCAAATAGTCCATGGAAAGACAGCCCCAAACCCCATCCCTGCTCTGTTTTGGGGCAACCCAAATTTGGATCAAAACCCGCCTTTTTGGAGCCTAAACCCCGCCCACAAACAAGAACTTATGCCTGATCCTCATGACTCGTTTTCCTTGGCTTAACCTCAAGAAAACCCCTCCAAAAACCCTAGAACGAGCCTTGGACAACACTCCACGAAAATAGAGCATACCGCTCTTTTCCCTCTTAAACCCTACCTTTTCAACCGTATATATACACCATCCACAAGCCTTCATTACATATAGGAAATACATAGCTCACACACATAACTTCAAGTCACAAAAAAGCCTTAAAGAAACTCAAAGAGAAGTGGGGATAGAGGCTCGAAAAACAGGCATTACTTTGCCGATTTTAGGTGCAACTATCTCTGTTCGCTTCATTCTCGTGTTGAAAACATCATTTGCTTTCTGATTTCTTTACAAAGTCTTAAAGTTCACATTGCCACGATTCTAAAACATCTTTTGTTCGAAATTTCGTTGAGAAACGAAGGAGATACAAGCTTTTGAAAATTCTTTGTCGGTTTAGACGAAGTGCGGATTTATTATTGGTTTTCGTCGACGACGGCCCCTCGGGATAAAATCTTACAATCGATTACGACTCGGATATTTGGTCAACGATACATGTAAGTTGAGGGTGCAAAATACTCTTTTTATTTTGTTAATTTATCGTTTTTTATTGTTTTTATAGCCCTCTGTCGTTTTTATTACTCCCTGTCGCTCTTTTGTTTATCATCGTGTTTATTATTTTATTGCTCGTTTTAGTTTGATTTTTGTAGCATGATTGTGGTATGAATGTGTGAGTATGTCGTGCCCTCTATTTACTCAGTATGCATGTTCGTTCATCTTCGTGTAGCATGACTTAAAATTCCTCGTTAGGTTAATCTGCTCTTTAGCTTGTCATATAATTATATCTCGTTCAAGTCTAGTTTTGCTCTTTGCCTAAAACTGATCTATCATGCTCTAAATTCACGTTTGTATGTCGATTTAGTTATCGTGGTTCTGCTTCATCGTTTAGCATTTGTATAATGTTTAGGTTCGTTGATCATGTAAAGTCACGTGGTTCTCGCTTCGTCTATTAAACCTTGAGTCGTGTAGGTCCGCATAGTTTGGGTCTTTCACATTCCTTTTCAGATTTGCAACTCCCGCTTGCTTAATTTTTGATGATTCTCGCTCATCACTTAATTCTAGTTTCATAACTTATCACGTTAATCATGCAAGAGTTGTATGTGGTTTTGTTTATTGTCTTTTCTGTTTTACTCGCTCGCCTTTAATCGTAATCTTTCGATGTTGTATGGCTTCATGTCGTGCCTGTTTGATCATATTGTGCGTGTACTAGTCGCTTTAGATTATTTGAGCCCTGGTGTATTTATTCATTTGCGGCGTATTCATGTTATTCGCTCCATGTCATTTAGTTGATTCTTGCTTGCTGATGCACCTGCTTGTTTGGGTAATTATGGGTTGATTTTTATTTGCATTTGTGTAATTCGTGTATGTCTGCATTCTTGTACGCTTATTAATTAATTGTTAGTCGCATCCACGCCTTCTCGCATATATCTGCACGTTTTTTGTTTAGTTGTATTTATTTATTGGCTTTGCTTGTGTTTTGTCTGCTAGTCCATTATACTTATTTAGGTCAACCTTTCACGTTTTGGTCATATCTTATTATTTATTATTTATTATTTTCGTCTGCCGCTAACGTTTGTTGATCTATCTTATGCTGTCGGTAAGTATTTTCTGCTTCTTTTCTTTGTTTGCTAGAATAGTAAATGAACCCATGTTAAATAACTTCGACGAAATTATATGTGCATTAAAACGACCTAGAATGGATGTACTTTGTTTAGGGTTAAAACGTTGTTTGCATATTCGCATACGTACTCATAATAGCCATGATTTTACTTAGTAGAGACCGTTATTGTAACGGGCGGGGTTAGGCGTTAAAATTAATGAAATTCTTTTAAACTTCCTAACACGTAAACTCACACGAACTCATTTTCTCTAAATTCGGTTTCTAAATTCCACCTAAAAATTTAGTGGCGACTCTTTTCAAATGAAAATGTTTTTTGAAATAAAACATCGCGTGGATCAAAATCCCTTGTCCACAAAAGGACACACCTCTCCCCCGGGAAACCTAAACACATGCAAGCTAGGATCCCAATAATCTAAGCACGCATCCAGGAAGTCAAGATCGACTTTCATTTGGCGAAAGCCAATAAAAACACCCGCACCATCGTCATACACCGCCTTCTTCATCGCCGGACTTAGTGAGGAAGTCCACCTCTTCAAAAGGGCATCAAAATGTTCCACCATTTTCTTGAATACAAAAAACTTTAATAAATATACCTAATATATTTATGAGAGCAAAAACTTGTATTAAGAGAGAAGAAGAGAAGTAATTGTGAATGAGGATTATAGCACGCACCCCCCCTCCTTATATACAAAACATATCACGGAATATGGAAACTCAGCATTACCAGCCACGCCGCCAAACCGCATAGCCCTATGCGGTTGCACCCCAAACCGCATAAGCCTATGCGGTTTGACCCCTCAACCGCATAAGGCTATGCGGTTCAAGGGGCGGGTTTTTTCGCAACTTTCCTAATTTCGTCTTTCCTAAAACGCCACAATCTACACTAGGCTACGACATCCTCTTGTTGTTCCCAATGCAACAACATTACACTTCACTTTAGCAAATACGATTCACACCACGAGTCAACACATAACATTTTCGACATTCATGCAAGCTCATTTCGCATTTAAAATGAACTTTTTGTAAACGCATTTTCACAATCTAAAATCAACATCAATGCATCCCACTCGGGAATCATTTCATTTTTCAAACAAGCTTACCAAACAGGTTCACAACTACAATCAAGTTCAAAGTTCAAGCTGCAACGACATGTACACAAAGGTACATACAATCTTTATTACACAAGTTCACTCAGGATGACGACGACGATACTCGTCAAACTCATACTGACCAAGGCTGCCTCACTCGGCTCGACATTAACCGAGCAAATTGCCAAATTCAAGCCATCCTCCACCTGTTGGCTATCCGCCATAGCTTATTATGAGCCTCCTTAGCCACCTGTGATACACAACACAAAAACATTTCACATTATTCTCCATTTTGCCTTAATCTCACTCAAATTAAGCCAAACTTAAGGGAAAATTTCAAAAACAAAGCACATTCTCTCCATTTTGCCTTAATTTCACTCAAATTAAGCCAAACTTCGGGGGGAAATTTCAAAACAAAGCAGTCAACCCCACTTTGCCTTAATTTCACTCAAATTAAGTCAAACTCGAGGGGGTAGCACAAAAACACGCATCTCACTAGTTTGATCATCGCCATGCTTCATACCTCGATCAAACTGGGGGCTCACCCACATATACAACGACAAAGATACATACCTTCTTCACCCTGCCCGTCCAGCTGTCCATGCCCGCGTCAGTGGTCACCGGCAAGTACGTCGGCAAAGTGAAGGTACGACGCATACCCGACTCGTCGTACTCAACGGTGGTAGGAAAGTTACCAGGCTGCTCCGCCATCTCGGGATCAAATTCCTACAAAAACAAGTTCAAAACGCACACGTCAGGGAAATTTTTCGCAAAAATTACCTTACGCACCTCAAAAGAAGCAATCATACCTCAATCGGCCCACAAGCAAGCCGAGACTGAGCAAACTGGCCATAGTCTTCCCCAGGACAGAGAAGACTCACCGACTCTCCTTCCCCGTACAACGCCAGCCGATCCTGAGCGGAAACCCCTCGCTCAAACAGGACCCTCGGCGGGTCCCTAGGCACCACCGGAGCTGGCCACCCTGCCTGGAAGACCAAACGCTCCCCAAGATACCAAACCGGCCCATACGGCGTCGCTGGCACAGACGCTGGTCTCTCAGATCGCAAACCGCGCCCCGATGCCTTCAGGAATGCCCGCATACTGGCCCCACGGGAACGGCACGAACTACAAGCACAAAAATAAAAACAAACACTCATAAATACAATCATTTTAAGTACACTCTATTTAAAATGGTTCAAGCACAAACCTGATCAAACTGCATCCGGTTCAGACGGTCCCGAACCTCGTCATACGACCAGTTAAACGCCGCACGGTTACATCGCATTATGCACGCACCACGGATATACCCGCGAATCGTCACAAAGACGCGAGGCAGCAGAAAAGGAAAATGGCTAAGAATCCACGACTGCACGCACAAGAAACAAAAACACGTTACAAAAAAAAAAAAAAAAAAAAAAAAAAAAAACAACAGTGTACCTAAAACAAAAACAAAATCAACACGTACCTCCATCAAGAATCCAGGCGAGACTAAGGATAGTCGCGACCCTCGATCCATGACCCGTGGTCTCACGGCATCCATGCAGAAACGAATGCACAAACCCAAAGACGGCGTCACCCAGTCAAACGTCCCAATTGCACTCCAATCCAGGAGATGCATAAGGACCGACGTTGACGCCCGCTCACCCTTATCGCCGAAGTACACGGCGCTGACAAACCACCACAGCCACATACGAGCATTCTGCTCGTCACTCCACTCCGAGGGGCCATACTCGGTCTTCCCCTCAAAGTACTCCAAGATGTAGCTCGTCTTGAAAGTGTAAGGTGGAGCACCCTCACAAATCACCTCCAAACCACCGCCAATCGCGGCAGTAACAACCTCGTCCACAACGGACGGCGCAAACTCGAAGCTCATGTCACGGTCCCGACGGCGGCCCATTATGACCGCATACTCGGACAAGGTAATGCGTCGGCCGGCCGCATATGGAACGCCGTCGTGGTGTCCCAAGACTGCCTAAGAAGGCCCCGATCAACATCGGGTTCGCCACCGCTTCTTCCCTGCAATCTCCTCCAATGGCCGACCAACGGGCCAAAAGCACTACGCAAAGACCTGCTTGCGCTCGGCGAAAGCTTCTCCTCAAAAGCACACATCACGAACGAGACGCCCGAGAAGGTCCTCATCGAGCCTTTCTGCCAACCCATCGTCGCTCGATAGGAAACGTGTCTCTCCGGAGCAAGTAGAAGGTTATGGCCATCCCAACCCTTGGCGAAGGCCCTGTTCACGCGTGATTTTCGCGGCCTAGAGCTACTCGCTCTAGGCGCTGCCTCCTCAGCCTCCTCCTCGACATCCATCCCAGCCTCTATCTCGTCAACTAAAGCAAGCGCATCCGCCTCCTCCTCCTCAGGATCAGGCACAGGGACATTCCTCCCACGACCTCTACCTCGTGACTGACCGCGTCTCGTGCGCAAGTCACGAGGGTCAGCATCCCTCTCACTACGCGTACGCCTCAAACCACTCGAGCTAGAGGCTCCCTCAGTCCTCGAGCTAGTACTCCTACGAGATTTCGATCTCGTAACACGACCAGAACCTTCTCCTGCAACCAAATACAACCAATACATACAGCTATGATACATGCAAGCATACAACTTGGCATACACATACACAAATACACACAAATGATACGCACATAATACATATACATCCCTTTGACACATTACACTATACGCCCTGCAGAGCATTTTTAGGCCTAATTCACAATTAAGCCGAAAACCGTTCTCTACACCTCAAAATTACAACTTTATGGTTTCTATGCGCCGTAATAGTCCCCAACAACAAACCATTACAAGCAATTGCATTTTGGTCACCCCGATCAAAAACCCCCAATTCGCCTTAATTACTCCGTATAACTACGACTTAAGACGGCGATTTGAAAGCCTTAACTCGACATTTTCGCAAAACTAACGCTATAGGTATGCTATACATGCTATGGGCATCCTACACCGAAGTTTAATTGAAATTCCGGGTCGGGAAATCCGGGTTCGTTTTCGGGCCCGAAACCTAATTTGGACGTTTTTCACACAAAGACGGTCTAAATCACAATCAATTCACACATACACGTTCACATGGCATAATGCAACACAATGACGTCAATTTCAAGCATCCAAACGGCAAATTTCAAGCAAAACTCGGGTTTTCATGCAAAACCCGTCTTTTCAACATTTCAAGGCAAAACTAGCTAATTACAACAACAAATAACGTGAAAGCAAGTCAAAATGGAGCATTACCTGGTTCCATAGTAAGGCAACGCAAGAAAAACGAGCAAATTTGGTTGAGAAATCGAAAAATGGTGTTTTTAGAGTTTAGAAACCGAAAATGAGTAATGAAGCATGATTACGGTGTACTCGAGCTTTATACAGCTCTCCCAGCCAAAGGGTCAAACCGCATAGCCTTATGCGGTTTGCCCTGGCAACCGCATAAGGTTATGCGGTTCCTGCCCTTGGTTTTTCTCGGTTCTTTCTCGTTTTACGCTTACTTTTGAATTCCTAACTCATCTTGGCCCTAATACAACTCCAAGTACGTCCCGTGCTTGGGTTAAGGCGTCACCTACAGTCCGCCATACGCGTATATTAAACATTTAATGTACTGCATGAAGCGGTATACCTAACGCTCTTCACGAGCATTACATCATTTTCCCCTCAACGGAAGGCAATCATATGCAATTACGATTACATAGACACTCCTCGGCGAGCCCAAGCACAAGCACTCTGCAATATTCACCTAACTCCAAGCATTTCACTCTACACAGACGCTGCTCGGCGAGTTCAAGCATTACACGGACGCTCTTTCACGAGACCTACACCTACACCTACATGAACACCCCTACTAAATTATACACCTCACGCATACCCAAACATCTTGCGAGCACATGCACCCCTGCACCTGAGCCCCTTTTACACATGCAATACGAAGACATTACAAGCAGCAGCACCAGGCATCCGACGACACCAAGCATATACAATGGCACTACACGACAGTACAACAAGCACGACGAAGACATTCAGCAGGCCGGCTGGAGCGATTCGGGGCGGGCCTCTTTGTACCTTGTAACCATACTCACCCTAAACAACCTAAGATTGAAATGAACACTCAAGTCACACGTTTTTTTGGGCTGTTTAGGTGGATGTGTTTTCGGTTTTATTGTGAAACATAAAACAAAATAAAGATTAAGGATATGAATTAGACTAAGCACAAAGCCACTAGCCTAAGACTAAGGTTCCGATCAATCATCGCACTAAGCTATGATCATTACCCAAGAAACTCGAAACACCAAGCACAAAGCCAAGGTGGTTTCCAAGAGAAAAACTCACTTTTAAAACTCATTTTCTTATAACTTCAAATCTGATTTTTACAAGGGAGATAGGTGGGTTTATATAAGACCCATGCTATCATCTAAACCCTACATCTAATATCTAATCTAAGGGCCATGAGGGCCTTACAAAAACAGCCGAAAAATTGGGTCACAAGACCTTACAAAATCTGAAAAATTACAACAACTAACAACTAAAGTAGAAAGCGACTTGTTGTAGCATCCTCTCCCTTCATTTGTGTTGTTGAATCAAGGCCCTTTATTTCTCCTTGGAAGGCAAGTAATTCTCGGCCCCTTTAAGTTCCTTGGCTGATTTTGTTTGTTGTTGAATTCAAAAGATCAAAGGTGACAAAGACATAAAGTTTAAAGCAACTTTAATCGAAAGGGACATGTATGAATTAAAATGTATGACTTGAACATTAATGGACCAGCCGAGTTTGGCCTCCTTTGAGCTGAAAAAACGTGACCATGGGTCCAAGGACCATGGTTAAAACGTAGACCAAGTATCGGGTCCAAATCGTCAAGCCGTTTCGTTCCAACTCTCCCCTTCTTCAAAAAAAGTTTGTCCTCAAACTTTGGCCAAATAAAATGGTATCCAAAAAGATGAAATTTTCAGAAATTAAAACGATTTTTGAAGAATAAGATTTTGATAAAAAAGAGGGAAACAACAAGAGCAAATCCTATGAAAAGCACATAGCAAATTCATCGAATTCCTCTTGTTAGCCAACTCGACTCAAACACCTACAAAGGTGCTCGAATCAAGTCGACACTCACAAGTCAAGACGCACACAAACTTGCAAGGTAACACTCGAAAACACCATAACCCAACTCATCCCAAGATCGTCTTGGTTTAAGAAAACTCAAGAGCCGAAGCTCTGATACCAATTGGAGCGATTCGGGGCGGGCCTCTTTGTACCTTGTAACCATACTCACCCTAAACAACCTAAGATTGAAATGAACACTCAAGTCACACGTTTTTTTGGGCTGTTTAGGTGGATGTGTTTTCGGTTTTATTGTGAAACATAAAACAAAATAAAGATTAAGGATATGAATTAGACTAAGCACAAAGCCACTAGCCTAAGACTAAGGTTCCGATCAATCATCGCACTAAGCTATGATCATTACCCAAGAAACTCGAAACACCAAGCACAAAGCCAAGGTGGTTTCCAAGAGAAAAACTCACTTTTAAAACTCATTTTCTTATAACTTCAAATCTGATTTTTACAAGGGAGATAGGTGGGTTTATATAAGACCCATGCTATCATCTAAACCCTACATCTAATATCTAATCTAAGGGCCATGAGGGCCTTACAAAAACAGCCGAAAAATTGGGTCACAAGACCTTACAAAATCTGAAAAATTACAACAACTAACAACTAAAGTAGAAAGCGACTTGTTGTAGCATCCTCTCCCTTCATTTGTGTTGTTGAATCAAGGCCCTTTATTTCTCCTTGGAAGGCAAGTAATTCTCGGCCCCTTTAAGTTCCTTGGCTGATTTTGTTTGTTGTTGAATTCAAAAGATCAAAGGTGACAAAGACATAAAGTTTAAAGCAACTTTAATCGAAAGGGACATGTATGAATTAAAATGTATGACTTGAACATTAATGGACCAGCCGAGTTTGGCCTCCTTTGAGCTGAAAAAACGTGACCATGGGTCCAAGGACCATGGTTAAAACGTAGACCAAGTATCGGGTCCAAATCGTCAAGCCGTTTCGTTCCACCGGCAGGCCCTTATAGCATGCACGGACCGCCAAGTCCTTAAAATGCGCACGCCCCTCCCTGTTTAGCCCGGTTCGAAGTCCTCGTCTCACCCATGGACACATGCTTCGTCCCGCTGACTGTATCGAGACTGTAATGGTCCGGATATGGTCGTGGAGTTTGACTAGCGCTCTAGTCCGAGCTCAGTCAAACTGGGGGCTCTGTGGATACCCATATCCGTACCCTCCCAAACTAAACCCTGTGATGTAACACGGACTTTTATTACGCATGCTTTAACGTTGACTTAAACGGTTCTAACTAATGTCGAATTCATTTTGAGTCGTTTTAAATGTTAAAATGATTAAGGTCGCTTTACATCGCTTTAAATAAACGTTCATTTTGTCCATTTGGAGTCTAGCTAGGTCCTTGTCCCGCTTCATTTGGCATGAACTTCGCATTTGCACTACAATTAGTCCTTTTACATTAACAAGGTCTAATTCAGCATTCCTAAATTCCTAAATTTAGGCCCGGTGGCCAAATCTTCCCTTTAGCCCCCTCTTACGCAAAATATAGCCTCACGTCTTACCTTATCTCACAAAATCTATGCGAATACACCCTTTTCATTTTTCCGGGTCTCGGGCCCGAAACCGAGCCCAAACCCAGCCTTTGGCCCGCACTCCAAAGCCCTAAACATAAAAATATCTCAGAAATATCCTAGGGGTTTTCTTGGCACGCAAGCTTAAGATTATCTCGTAATCTTTCAAAGATATAATCAAACCGAAACTAGGAAACTAGGCTAAAACCACACCCTCAAACCGCATAAGCTTATGCGGTTTGGGGAGGCAACCGCATAAGCCTATGCGGTTTGCCTGGGCAACTGCATAAGGCTATGCGGTTCCTTGGCTTGTTTTTATCCCCGGATTTCCTATTTCTCCGAGGTTTTTAGTATATATACCTGGACCAAAAATGGTCAAGGCGGTCAAGGGTGAAACCGAGGGAGACCATGGGTTAGGGCCATGGGCTCAAACCCAAGCCTAGGCCATGGGTCAAGGGATCACTAGGGGCTAAGTAAAGTCAATTCTATGGTCAAATCAAGTCAACCTTAGTGATCAAGGAGAGTCAAGAGGAAGTCAAGTTGGAGAGCAACAAAAAAAAAAGTCAAGATTGTGCTATTTTTGAATGTGGTCAAAGTGGGTGCACCCATGTGAGTTAACCCTCCAATAAAAGGACTCACATGGTTCACAAAGCTAGCTCAAGGAGGTCCCTTAGGAGCCGGCCCAACAAGTCCCAACAAACAATCACATTGTTTTATGTTTATGTCATTTTCATTCAAGTCGCTTTCGTCACTTTATGCTTTATTGTTTTAGTGTGTAAAAATCAAATTGTAGAGCATGTGGACCGTCCTCCTTCATGACCAAGGCTCACTCAAGGACCCTTGGATGATCCCAAACAAGAATGGAGAGGATTGAGCCTCATGTCAACATCTACCTTTATGCTTTTATCTTTTGTTTGTTAGCCTACAAAATTCAGCTCTTGTAAGGCCTTTTGGCCGTTTTTTTTTGGATGTCTCAAAGGCTCATGTGAGCCCTTAGATTAACTTTGAAATGTAAGGCTTAGATTAGAGTAAGGGTCATATATAAACCCCCACTCTAACATCAAAAATTTTCAGATTTGAGTTGAATTAAAACCCTAGTGTTTATTTTGAGTTTCCTTCATTTTTCTCATTACTTTGTGTGTGAGTTAGTGAAAGATTAGTTTAGTGGCTTTGTGCTTAAACTAATCAAACCCTAATTCTCTTGCTTAGTGCTTAGAATTAGTGACTATCCTTTATGTTTTATTGTTTCACTAAATTTCAGAAAAAATACTTCACAAAATTGTTACATTGGCCGAGATTTTTCATCACCATCACCACTTGGTTTTGTTCATCCTTTGAGTGAAACTTAGCCCACTTAGTTTCACTCCAAATTGGTATCAAAGCCTAGGTTTGTTCTTGATTTCATTTTCTTTCTCTATTTTTTCGGTTTGTCTTAGTATTGTCGAGTTACTCTTTTATTTTCTTCTTTTAATTTTTCGTTTTCCTTCCTTCTTTTCCTTGTTTATTTTCTATAAATTTACCACAAAATTTCCACAAAAGATCTCACAAAATTTCACAAAAATGGAGGAGGATAAGAGACTTTCGAATTTGGAAGATAAATTGAATCAACTTGCCGGTAGTTGTAATACTATGATGAATGCTTTGAACACCCTCTTAGACCAAAACCTTAATGACCCAAGAAGGGGTGGAGGGGGAAGAGGGCGTGGGCATGGTTATGGGGGCCGTGGGAGAGGACACCCTCCTCCTCACATGGAAGATCAATTTTCGGATTCTAAGAGTCCTTGAGGCCCACCCTAGAGACCATGACCGAGATATCAAAGTGGATATACCCGATTTTTATGGTAGCTTGAACCCCGAGGATCTCCTAGATTGGCTTAGGTCGATAGAGAGGATCTTTGAATTTAAGGAATATCCCGATAGGAAGTGTTTCAAGGTAGCCATCATGAAGTTTAAGGGATATGCTTCCCTTTGGTACGAAAACCTCAAGAACCAACGAACGGAGAGGGTAAGGAACCCATCAAGTCATGGCTCAAACTCAAAAAGAAACTCAAGGACAAGTTTGTTCCCAAAGACTACACTCAAGACATGTTCCTCAAGCTAGCTCAACTAAAACAAGAGTCACACCCCATTGAAACCTATCTTAGGGACTTTGAGCAACTCACCCTACAATGTGAGATGAATGAGAAGCTTAACAAAAATTGCAAGGTTTGTTGAGGGCCTAAACCCTAGGATAGCCAATCGGGTCAAAATGCAAAACTTGTGGTCATTCGATGAGGCCGTTACCATGGCCACACGTGTGGAGAGGCTAGAGAAGGGGAGAGGAGAGTCGGCTAAGAACATCACCAAGACCAACCCTAGCTCGAGCCAAGGAGGGTCAAAATTGTCGAACCTAGCCCTACCATCAAGCCATCAAGTGTTGACAAGGGGAAGGGAATTGACTATGGTCCCAAGAGAACAATTCCTCTCAAGAAGTGCTACCAATGTCAAGGGTATGGTCATTTTGCTAAGGAATGCCCTAGCAAGAGGACCTTGAACACAAGTGAGGTTGTGCATTGGGGAGACGATGAAGTGTTAGTTTGTGAGGAAGAAAAAAAGGAGGGAGTTGAGGAAGTGAATGTGGCCGAACAATTGTGCCCCCGACTCGGGGTTGAGCTTGGTCACTTGGCGAGTGATGCACACTCAAGATGCAAACGAGAATATGGACCAAAGGCACCAAATATTTCGGTCCAAATGTACAATCATGGGGAGAGTGTGTAATTTGATTATTGATGGGGGAAGTTGTGTTAATGTTGCTTCTAAACCCTCATTGATAAGCTTGCCTTGCCCACTTTGAAGCATCCTCATCCTTACAAGCTAAGATGGCTTAATCAAGGAGCCGAGGTGAAAGTTGATAAACAATGCAAGGTCTTGTTTTCCATTGGACAAGACTACAAAGATGAAATTGTGTGTGAAGTGTTGGACATGGATGCTTGTCATGTATTACTTGGTAGGCCATGGGAGTATGAAAAGAATTCTTCCCACCATGGAAGAGACAACACCTACTCATTCAAGTATGGTGAAAAGCTTATTGTCTTAGCTCCCCTACCACCAATGATGGGTTGTAAATCCAATGCGTGCTTGTTTGAATCCTTCATTGAGCCGAAACCTAGCATGGAGATGAAGTTGGAGCCGAGCTTGAATGAGCTTGAGGACTTGAAAGGCCTTGAGCCGAGTAGAGAAGAGCAAGGGGAAGAGATGAACTTGGAATGTGAGGGAAGCTCTAGCATGATAAGGAGGGTTCTAGGAGAGGAGCAACAAGAAGGAGATACATCAATCAACCATGAAGCAACCAATGTGAACAATGAGAGGGCAAAAATCGATGGCCTAGGAAAGTCAAATGGATCTTTAAGATGGAGAATCATTGAAGGGCTCGATCATGAGCAAGAGTGGATGGATGGCATGGCTATGAGTCGTGGGCTCAAAGAAATGCTCGAGGAAGAGTGTGTGGTCAAGCAAACCGTGACCAAGGAAGAGAACATGATCAATTCTTCGAGCCAAAGTAAAGGAGTCCCACCCATTCTCCAAGCCCTAGCCAAGTGGTGCCCTTGGAAGCTAAAAACGTGAAGGCCAAAGTCGAGCAAAGATTGAGCCGAGAATCAAGCTTGAAATCGAGCAAGGGAGGAAGCAAGAGGATCTCCAAGGACTTGAGGACAAGTCCTTTCCAAGGAGAGGAGATTGGACCAAAAATGGTCAAGGCGGTCAAGGGTGAGACCGAGGAGACCATGGGTTAGGGCCATGGGCTCAAACCCAAGCCTAGGCCATGGGTCAAGGGATCACTAGGGGCTAAGTAAAGTCAATTCTATGGTCAAATCAAGCCAACCTTAGTGATCAAGGAGAGTCAAGAGGAAGTCAAGTTGGAGAGCAACAAAAAAAAAGTCAAGATTGTGCTATTTTTGAATGTGGTCAAAGTGGGTGCACCCATGTGAGTTAACCCTCCAATAAAAGGACTCACATGGTTCACAAAGCTAGCTCAAGGAGGTCCCTTAGGAGCCGGCCCAACAAGTCCCAACAAACAATCACATTGTTTTATGTTTATGTCATTTTCATTCAAGTCGCTTTCGTCACTTTATGCTTTATTGTTTTAGTGTGTAAAAATCAAATTGTAGAGCATGTGGACCGTCCTCCTTCATGACCAAGGCTCACTCAAGGTGTAGGGATCGGATCCCATTCACTAATCAAATATTAGTGTAAATCAAATTACTCTAATTTGATTTAGCAAGATCTATGTAGTACAAATTCACTTTGTTACAAGTTTAGAAACTTATACCTTTCTCAAAGGAAAATATGGGCACAAAACTAGAACTCCTTTCTAGTTTTGTTTCTTGAGCTAACAACATGGATGATCCTCCAAACCCGAGTTTCCATAATAGGAAACCTCCTCTTAGTTGCACCCAAGAACTACACCAAAAATACTAAGGATTTTGAGCTAGAAATCACTTAGTATAAACTTGATAATATGTGATATAGTTATTACTAACACTTAGTAATACTAGGAATAATGTGAGTATAAGTTTTAGAGAGAAATGGAGGAGTTAGAGAGTAGTATCAAGTGTCAACACTTTACATTTACTTTATGCCCTTATGTAGAGTAAAAGGAGAAAAGCAAAGTGTGTTTTTCACCTTAGGGAGGCCGCCACCTTTTATGGGAGAGGGAAAGTTGTTTTTCTTATTTAGAACAATATCATGCTTTTCAATGATAATGTTTTGCATGCAAGAGCACAACAAAAGCTAAGGAAAAAAGAATCTTTTCTCCCCTCTCCTCTTTGATTTGGACGGTTTAAGGGCTCCCATTATGGGTCCAATTTGTTTTCAATATTTGTCCCACAAATACTTATAATTTATCACTTAATCATCTAATATGATAAAGTACAAATTATCAAATTGAACTCATAACTCTTCTTTAACATATATGTACTTTACATATACATTTAAATGTACTTTTATTAATCTCATTAATAAAATATACACAATTAGTGAATTAACGTTTAATCACTAATTTTCATCTCCACTAATAATTTTATCGATATAAAATTCAATCGTCCGAGTTCACAACTCGATTTCTCTCTAAATCAATACACTGACTAACCGTTAGTCAAATTATCAAGTCACTAATATAATCGTATCTCATACAATTAATTAGCTTAAATATTTGGAGTACGTTCCTATAGGTGTGACTTAAAGGGATCAATTGATTACCGCCGTTCTCACGACAATAACGTCAAACTCTAGTCAACCAACCGTTATTGATTTACGTTAATCAATTGACAATAATACAGGATTATCCCCATGTATTCCTTAATTGAGATTTATTAAGTAATCGCACTATTGTGGAGGACACATACTCCAACAATCTCCCACTTGTCCGAGACAAGTTGTGCATTACCAATTCTCATGTCCGTTTCACATCTCCCACTCGATGCAAGGTGTCTTACAGTCGTGCTTGCATCCCGAGATATATATCGTGAGTGGTTTCCTCGATAAGGAGAGTAGTTCTGACCGGAATCTACCGTAGATTCTTACCGAGCGTGTACGCATTTTCAATGACTACTCCTCGAGTGGCCCAAAGATGTTTTACCCTGACGAGGGTGGACATTTCCTTCCACTCGATTGTCAGATAATGCATCACCATGACCCCAAAGATGCCCTTATAACCCCTTTCACGGCATGGCTTAGGACAAAAATGAAAGTCACTCGGAACTGCAGACCGACTGCATAATCACTCCACCAAAGAATCGACTAAAGGAATACTATAGAATTCCCACCACGACCAGGTTTCAATCTCATTGAAAAGGAATTTATAAGCGTCCACCGCCTCGACGAGTGTTTCACAAATTGCCTATGCAAACGAGCAAATATCACATATGACCCTATGGTGTTGAACCCACCATCGAACGACTTGCAATCTAGTCTCTTCGAGACGCCACCTCATATGAGAGACTAGGGACCAAATACTTAGTTTATTCCGCTCACTTGAATATGTTCAACGTTGTCACACAACTATTCTGATAAACAAAGTATGCATTCAATAATGACTTAAAAGAGTAAATATACTCTAAACAATGAATGTTATTTTCATATATGTAATAGGATACTTTGTCCATTACATATCTCAAAAACTAAAGGAAATCGTGCATACGCCTCAACCCCATAGAGGCGGTGTGGCGTCTCACGAGTCCTCGAAAGAGGCTTGGTTAAAGGATCAGCGATCTCATCGTCTATCCCAACCTTACAAATATCTATTTCCTTTCTTTCCACGTTATCTCTTATAACATGGTATTTCCTCAAAGCGTGTCTAGATTTATTACTAGACTTGGGCTCCTTTGCTTGAAAGATAGCCCCCACTATTATCACAATAAATAGTGATTGGATTTGCGGCACGAGGGACTACTCTTAGTCCACCCAAGAACTGCCGAATCCATATAGCTTCCTTAGCGACTCAAGTCGCCAAATATTCAAACGTTGTAAAATCCGCAATGACATTTTGCTTGAAACGTTTTCAGCAAATAACACCCCCATTTAGCATAAAGACATAGCCGGATTGGGATTTCGAATTATCCCCATCGGTTTGAAAACTTGCATCCGTGTAACCCTTTACACGCAGCTCAAGTTCTCCTCCAAACACTAGAAACGAATCCTTAGTTCTTCTCAAGTACTTAAGGATGTTCTTTATGGCTATCCAGTGACTCTCACTGGAATTGGCTTAATACCGACTCGTCATGCTAAAAGCGAAAGCGACATCGGGACGAGTGCACATCATAGCATACATGATTGATCCTGCAGCGGAAGCAAAAGCGATCAATTTCATGCGTTCAATTTCCGCATGAGTCGTAGGACATTGAGATTTATTCAATGTTATTCCTACACTCATCGGAAGAAAGCCTCTCTTGGAGTCTTTCATATTGAACCTATCAAGAATCTTATCGATATAAGTTTCTTGACTCAATGCTAGTATCCTCTTGGATCTATCTCTATAGATCCGGATACCCAAGATGCGTTGTGCCTCTCCCAAGTCCTTCATTTGGGAATGGTTTCCCAATTCCACCTTTACCGAATTCAAACTTGGAACATCATTTCCAATTAGTAGTATGTCATCCACATACAAAACAAGGAATGTTACTTTACTCCCACTAAACTTCATGTATAAACAAGGTTCCTCGGCACTTCGAGCGAAACCCCTTTTGTTTTATAACATGATCGAATCTATGATTCCAACTCCTTGATGCTTGCTTAAGACCATAAATGGATCTCTTAAGCTTGCATACTTTCTTAGGGTTAGATGTATCTACAAAACCTTTAGGTTGTGTCATGTACACTTCCTCTTCTAGAATCTCATTCAAGAAGGCGGTTTTTACATCCATTTGCCACATTTCATATTCATGAAATGCGGCAACCGCTAAGATTCTCCTTATGGATCAAGCATAGCAACCTGCAAAGCCCTTTGCCACCAATCTAGCTTTGTAAACATCAATATGTTTATCTATGCCGAGTTTGATTTTGAATATCCATTTACACCGGAAGGGTCTCACTCCTTCGTAAATCTACCAAGTCCCAAACTTGGTTCTCGTACATAGAATCCATTTCGGATTTCATGGCCCCAAGCCATTGTTCGGAGTTAGGACTACTAATAGCCGCCTTGTAGGTTGAGGGTTCGTTGCTTTCGAATAACAACAAATCACCCTCCTCCTCGATGTTACCGAGGTAGCGATCAGGTTGATGACTAATTATACCTGACCTCCTAGGGATTACAACCGTGTTAGAAGATGAGGGAACCGTTTCCTCATTTTCTGCTTCGGTTTGTGGCTCTTGAACTCCATTAAGTTCAAATTTTCTCCCACTCTATCTATTAGAAATGTACTCATTTTCTAGAAAGACAGCATCACGAGCCACAAACTCTTTGTTCTCGTGAGGGTTGTAGAAGTAAAATCCACACGTTTCCTTAGGAAAACCTACAAATAGGGAACCTTTCCCGTCCATATCTCATATGGAGCCGCTTTAGTCGGACTTCGATTTAGTGAGAAAACAGCAAACGATAGTGTAAAGCCCCAAATCGATCCACGAAGCTCACTTTGAATCATCATAGACCGAACCATATCTAGCAAGGTTCGGTTTCTCCTTTCTGCAACACCATTCAACAGTGGTGTGCCCGGAGGAGTCAATTTGTGATACTCTATCACAATTCTTAAGATGTGAATCAAACTCATTACTTAGATATTCGCCACCACGATCCGATCGTAGTGCTTTTATTTTCTTATCCAATTGGTTCTCAACCTCATTTTGAAATTCTTTAAATTTCTCAAAAGCATCACTTTTATACCTCATTAAGTAGACATAACCATATCTACTTAAGTCATCGGTAAAAGTAATGAAGTAATGATATCCTTCTCTTGCGGTGATGTTTAATGGACCACACACATCGGTATGTATGAGTCCTAAAACCTCACTTGCTCGTGTCCCTTTACCGCTAAAGAGTTGACGAGTCATCTTCCCTAAAAAGGCAAGCTTCGCATATACCATATGATTCGCAATCAAATGGTTTGAGAACCTTGGTCTCAACAAGTCTCTTTATGCGTCTATCGTTTATATGACCTAAACGACAATGCCAAAGGTAGGATTTGTTTGATTCATTCGTTTTGAGCTTCTTGTTCTCTATATGATAAACATCATTGACATCATTCAAAACATAAATACCTCCAATTGAAATAGTTTCACCATAAACCATTTCATTAAATGGAAAAAGTACATCGATTGTCCTTAATCATAAAAGTCTTCCGTATCGAACACGGAGAGGGAGATAATGTTTTTCGTTAGAGTTGGTACAAAATAACAGTTATTCAAGTACAACTCTAAACCACTAGCTAGAGTGAGTACAAAAATTCCCACGGAATTGGCCGCTACTCTAGCTCCATTGCCCATGCGGAGATCTACATCACCCTTGGCTAGTGCTCGCACGTTTCTCATCCCTTGCAAGTGATTGCAAAGGTGAGATCCACATCCGGTATCTCATACCCATGTAGAAATGCAAGTATGATTTATGTCAATCATATAAAGTCTAGAAGGAACAATATCTTTGGATGTCGCACATCCATCGTTCTTTTCCTTCAAGAATTTGGGACAATTGCGCTTTCAACGACAGGGTTTGGGCTTGCTATTCTCAATAGCCTTCCCCTTACCCTTATCTTCCTTGAACCGAGCTTTATTAGCTCCCTTCCCTTTTATGACCCTAATGTTTATGCTCTTCAATCTCATTGAAAGAACATCTTTTCTCTCAATCTCTTTCACTTTCATGCTCTTTGTGTTAAAGCACATCGTCGTCACTCTAGTGAATATCTCATATGCACTTTTATGAGTAACGAAGCGAAGTTTGAGAGAAGGTGACATTGAACAAATCAAAACACTTTTAATGTCATTGTCAGCCTATAGGTGCTCATCGTACGCGGCTTGCGCCGCCACGGTGGCCCCAAGTCCGGGTTTGGTGGGAGGTTATTCGGTAAGGTATTTAAGCACATTGTTGGATTGAGCGGCGCCCCTTATAGTCGAATCTCATTCGACAAAGTTGCTTCCGTCATCCTTTAGGATACACTTATCCATCACGGTTCTCAACCATGATTATTTACCCAAAATGGGTGCGGGAGTTGAAGTTGTCATTGCGATTTCAAATAAATAATTCTACAACAAATATGAGGAAATTAACATTCATTGTACATTAATGACATTTGCTAAAACTCATTTTTAAAACAAATGTCCATTTATATAACGATCTCCCACGAAATTATATAAATGATTCCAAGACTCGTTTTTCATATAAAATTAGACATCTCATGTTTCCTTTTATATAAAAACGATAAGTCAACACTTGACTAATTCTACACTAGAATGCTTGGTTGATGATTTTCTATAAAATGCATCCTTAAGCCCCAAATAACTCTTATTTGGTTGAGTTCAAACCAAATTAGCACGGGACTTCCTCCCACTACTTACCCATGGTAACAAGGTTCCACGTCGCGGAGGTCCTCACGAACATGGGGTTCATAGTTGCCACATTTGGAAAGGCTTAATCTCAATTCATTTGTTAAAAATGTGGGTGATCTTGTCGATTTTAGTCATAATATTCTTTATAAGTGAACTAATTTTGAGAATGGCGACCTAAAAACGACAATCGGAGTGGGATATCGTGGCATGCATGGCGATTTTGGCATGTGTGCGGAAAATAAGCAAACAAACAAGCATGATAAAGCAAGCAAAAGCATAAACCTAGTATGGCCACCTAAAGTAATTAAAATACAAGGAGTTACAAATTGGAAACCAACTCCTTTGGTCCCTCTTCACATGGATCTCATCCAAGTCTCCTCCTTGCAAGCTTTAGAACACTTCTAAGGCTCCATCTCGATAAATCGCCGGTCTTCAGTTTACAAATAGTTACAAGTATAAATTTACAAATGAATACATAGCAACCCTATTATACATTTATAAATGAAATAAACTATTAAAATTACAAACCGGCGATGCGAGATCGCATTTAATTACAAACCCACACAATATTCCCTTTCATTACGGGTAATATCGGTAAAAATATTACAAACTATGGCCATACTAGTAAGAACAAACATTCATTCAATAATAAACATTCATCCAAACATGCATAATGTAAAGCTTATAAATAAAAACATGCCAAAATCGCCCTAAACAATAATCGCATTAATACGTTTCTAACCGATCTCATTTTTAATCGATTAATCTTATATTAACCAATAATGCTTAAAACACCTTTTAAGCTTGAACTAAAACTTCTAAACTGATTTTAGAACACCCAACATTAGTTTATACTAACTTAAGGTGATTTTAGTTCATGAACTTGGTCATTTGCTAATTAGAAGTACTTTAATCATAACCCTTTTATGAATAAAGTTTTATAAAATCAAAATAAAATAAAATAAAATTATTTTTATTTTGAAAAAATTTTGTATATTCTGGAACACTTCCAAAATATCAGAAAAGAAAAGTTTGGTCAGAAAAATTTACGAATTTATTTTATAATAAATAACATACGATTTCATCGATTTTATCTCATAAAATCAAGAAAACGTCTAAAACAGTGAGGCAAAATCCCAAATTTATACCTTAGCATCCTTTTAATGTATAAAAACAGTGGTATAAAATTTATGTCCAGAAAACAAATATTACTATATTTTCAACATTAACATGCACTTTATACCGATTTTTATCAAATAAATGAATAAATAATCAAAACTCAAGATCTGACTTTGAAAATTTACATGCAGAAAGTATAAATAACAAGTTTCACTGTGTAAAAATTTCGTGACCAGATTCGATCTATAACTATTTATAGAAATTATTTTAGCCAAAAACACACTTTTTGACTCGGTTTTGTATAAAAAACATTTAAATTAGCAAACAAATTTCAAAAAATACGAAATTTGACCAGTAACTTCATGAGACCAGAAACTTTGCATGCTATAAAAATCTCGTGTTAAAACCATTTTTAACACTATTTTCGGATTTTTACATATTTATTCTCAATAAATACATAAAAACTCCAAAAACAACAAAATAAATTTGTAACTACAAGCCATGGCTCTGATACCACTTGTAGGGATCAGATCCCATTCACTAATCAAATATTAGTGTAAATCAAATTACTCTAATTTGATTTAGCAAGATCTATGTAGTACAAATTCACTTTGTTACAAGTTTAGAAACTTATACCTTTCTCAAAGGAAAATATGGGCACAAAACTAGAACTCCTTTCTAGTTTTGTTTCTTGAGCTAACAACATGGATGATCCTCCAAACCCGAGTTTCCATAATAGGAAACCTCCTCTTAGTTGCACCCAAGAACTACACCAAAAATACTAAGGATTTTGAGCTAGAAATCACTTAGTATAAACTTGATAATATGTGATATAGTTATTACTAACACTTAGTAATACTAGGAATAATGTGAGTATAAGTTTTAGAGAGAAATGGAGGAGTTAGAGAGTAGTATCAAGTGTCAACACTTTACATTTTCTTTATGCCCTTATGTAGAGTAAAAAGGAGAAAAGCAAAGTGTGTTTTTCACCTTAGGGAGGCCGGCCACCTTTTATGGGAGAGGGGGAAAGTTGTTTTTCTTATTTAGAACAATATCATGCTTTTCAATGATAATGTTTTGCATGCAAGAGCACAACAAAAGCTAAGGAAAAAAGAATCTTTTCTCCCCTCTCCTCTTTGATTTGGACGGTTTAAGGGCTCCCATTATGGGTCCAATTTGTTTTCAATATTTGTCCCACAAATACTTATAATTTATCACTTAATCATCTAATATGATAAAGTACAAATTATCAAATTGAACTCATAACTCTTCTTTAACATATATGTACTTTACATATACATTTAAATGTACTTTTATTAATCTCATTAATAAAATATACACAATTAGTGAATTAACGTTTAATCACTAATTTTCATCTCCACTAATAATTTTATCGATATAAAATTCAATCGTCCGAGTTCACAACTCGATTTCTCTCTAAATCAATACACTGACTAACCGTTAGTCAAATTATCAAGTCACTAATATAATCGTATCTCATACAATTAATTAGCTTAAATATTTGGAGTACGTTCCTATAGGTGTGACTTAAAGGGATCAATTGATTACCGCCGTTCTCACGACAATAACGTCAAACTCTAGTCAGCCAACCGTTATTGATTTACGTTAATCAATTGACAATAATACAGGATTATCCCCATGTATTCCTTAATTGAGATTTATTAAGTAATCGCACTATTGTGGAGGACACATACTCCAACACAAGGACCCTTGGATGATCCCAAACAAAGAATGGAGAGGATTGAGCCTCATGTCAACATCTACCTTTATGCTTTTATCTTTTGTTTGTTAGCCTACAAAATTCAGCTCTTGTAAGGCCTTTTGGCCGTTTTTTTTGGATGTCTCAAAGGCTCATGTGAGCCCTTAGATTAACTTTGAAATGTAAGGCTTAGATTAGAGTAAGGGTCATATATAAACCCCCACTCTAACATCAAAAATTTTCAGATTTGAGTTGAATTGAAACCCTAGTGTTTATTTTGAGTTTCCTTCATTTTTCTCATTACTTTGTGTGTGAGTTAGTGAAAGATTAGTTTAGTGGCTTTGTGCTTAAACTAATCAAACCCTAATTCTCTTGCTTAGTGCTTAGAATTAGTGACTATCCTTTATGTTTTATTGTTTCACTAAATTTCAGAAAAAATACTTCACAAAATTGTTACATTGGCCGAGATTTTTCATCACCATCACCACTTGGTTTTGTTCATCCTTTGAGTGAAACTTAGCCCACTTAGTTTCACTCCAATACCCCCCTATACCAGACCTCGAAAAACACAATTCAACAACAACTTTACAACCAGAATAACTTTTACAACCATCTTTCACAAATACATTCACAAAAGCGTCAAGCACTCAAATCCTTGAGTTCAACACACCATCCCGTGTTGAATTCATCCTCCTTTTAAGTTCAAGAATCGAAGCTCTGCCCAGATCTGAAGCGTCAGGACAAGGTAGGTACCGATCCACTTGGATCAAAGCTTTTTCTTATTTTCTATGGACTAACAAAGGGGTCTACACTTTAGCGCCCCCCCGGCTTTGGCACCCAGCGCGCTTGCACTCCAAGTGTTCTATTTACTTCGGGTACACTCCATATCCGATGACACGCCAAAGTCGCATAAGCAACCGACCTTATAAAATAAACCAATGGACAATTGAACTTTATTTTATTTGCATGCATCTTGCACCCTTCTTATTTTGCATTAAAATCAACTTAAACAATGAATTCGACCTTTAATCGAACTGTATTCAAGTTAACAAGTTAAACATGCTAAACTGAGGGTTTTAATCAATCTTTTTGCATCTGCATCTGCATTCTTTTACAAACTTTTTCGCACTTGTACGTAGCGATAACATTAGCTCAAATATCATCTTACAAGGATTGTTCTAGGTCAGTAGAGGCTATTTTTACATAGGCTTTTCTAAAAGGTTTTCATAAATCATTATTTGAATTAACTCTTTTTCTAAAGTACCTCACCCCTAATCCAACTGTTTCACAACCTTAGATCTAGGGGTGTCGGCGTGCTCCAAAATCTAGGACATGTTTTTAACTTAGAACATGGTAACAGGTTCCTAATTTCCGCGATAATTAGGTGGCGACTCCATAACAGTTCTTAAAGGTTTTTCCAACTTAATCTTTTTTAACTTTAAAATCCGCCCTTAAGCAAGACGCCGAGTTAGGTCCCTCGACGCGGTTCCCGGGTTCCACAAGTACGTATATGTATAGTATGTATATAATATGTGTATGTGAAAAACGTATATGTATGTATGCATGTGTCATTGAATTGTTGTTGTTGTTGTTGTTGTTGTTGTTGTTGTTGTTGTGTATGTATGGTTATGGTTATTGTTGTATGGTTATGGTTATTGTTGTATGGTTATGGTTATATGTTGTATATGTTGTATGGTTATGTATGTATATGTTGTATGGTTATGGTTATTATGGTTATGGTTATAGTACGTATGTGTATTGTATGTATATCTGTATGTATTATGTTGTATGGTTATGGTTATTGTCGTTGAAGTACACGTATATGTGTATTTGATCTTTGAAAGAAAACAGAGAAATGAATTTAGTTCGGTCTGTCCAATGGTTATGAAAACTATATCATTAAATCCGTCTCGAAAAATTAGGTGGTTTAGGCTTTTATTTCGTTAAATTCCGAGTCCGTATGACTACTTTTCGGACCTCGAAAGTTAGACCTCAAATGTTTATACGGGTTAAATTAAAACAAAAAGAAAATTAGTTTATAAATTAATGTTAAATGTAAATATATATGTTGTTGTTGTTGTTTATAAATATTTATATATGTATGTAAATATGTATATGTATGTAAATATGTATATATGTATGTAAATTAAATATGTTTGTATGTAAATTAAATATGTTTGTATGTAAATTAAATATGTTTGTATGTAAATATGTTGTTGTATGTAAGATGGATTTTCCTCGCCATAAGAAATTCTCCGAGTGGACCAAAGAAGAAAAAGATGGCTTTAAACGTTTTGAGGCTTACAAACGACGTCAGTCACTTCGAATAAAGCGTATGATAAGTGAACACAAGTACTTTGTGTCTGACTGGAAGACGGTGGCACTTGAGACACCATTTGTCGAACGCCGAGTACCTGACTGCCTCCGCCGATGGTCCTAAAAAAGACGAGAATACGGCTGGTCGTTCATCAGAAGCAACCCTAGTTCCATTGATGGGGTCGATGCCGACACGCGTGAGCCTTGGGTGATAGAAATTGAGGCAAAGTTTGAGGAACTTGCTCTTCCAGAAGTATTTAAAACTTCTTTTGTAACTGGCCACTGCCTTAGAGGTGAAGTCCACGCATGGTGGGTTCGAGTAAGATCCAGACCTGTACGCCGGGGCGACTATTTCATTCTTTGGGAGGAGTTCAAACTTCGCTTACGCGAAGTATTTTTGTCATAAGGTGGTTATACCTTCCTAGAGGACGCCGCCTAGTGTATTTGGTTACAATAATATTTTGAGAAAAATGAATTTGTTTAACAAATATTTCATTCGTGTGCAATAATTAAAAACTATTTAATTGTTTGTGTACATTCTACGTACCCTTTGATTTTGTACGATGACCCTTTAATTTATATATTAGGCGAAATTACAAATAACTACCTTTTAAAACCATTTTTTTTCAAATAACTACCTTTTATAAATTTTTTTTCAAATCACTACCTTATAACAGTTTTTTGTTTTCAAATCACTACCTGTTCCCCTGAAATCCCATTTAAGCCATATTTTCGAAAAACTGACCGTTTTGCCCCTATTAATTTTTTATTACCCCTAATGACATTTTCCCCTCATTTCTTTTGACTTTGTTTTATTTTTCATCTTCTTTCAGACTTTCACCCACCCTCCCACCCTCTAATAATTATTTTAACCTAAAAATTTCTGGGTAATTTCTTCAAATTTTTGGACATTGTTGGCTATGTGAAGCACTTGTTGGTAGTTCATTCTCATCAGCGGTTGATTTTCTTCTTATTGCAGGTTGTTAATTTTTTTTTCATTACTTTAAGTGAAGGTCAAAATTGGTTTCGAAATGTTAGATTTTTCATTGTTTTTTTTTCTTTTTTTGCTCTATTATTTTCAGTTTAATGTTGCATGTAGTTGTGTTGATTCCTTAACAGTGGAAATTCTGGGTTGTGGTTTGTTTTGTAGGATGAATCGTCGGCTTGGATTTTGAAGTGTCCAGGATTTCACAATAGCAACCCTATCCCCACAGTAACATTGTGCCGGAATTGAAGTTTCGGAATGAGAATTAGACGACATGGTGGCAACACACAAGAAACCCTAATTTTCGATTTGCTAAAAGAGGGAGAAATCTTAATAAGAATTAGGGGGTAAGTGAGGATGAAAATGATAAGGAAAACATTAAGAAATAAAAAAATAAAGATGAAAATAGCTGAAAATTAAAAGACCCATGATTTGATTCAATAATATGAGAGAAAAAAAATGAAAACAATGGCTGAAATTTATGGTAAAGAAGATGAGTAAAAACTTAGGTTAAATAGAGTAACAAAGGGTAGATTGGGTATTTCAAATGGGTATTTCAAATTAAAGCCAACAAAAAAATTCAATTTCGTCGGAATTTTCAAATTTATGACAGAATCCGGGGAACAGGTAGTGATTTGAAAACAAAGAACTGTTATAAGGTAGTGATTTGAAAAAAAAAATATAAAAGGTAGTTATTTGAAAAAAATGGTTTTAAAAGGTAGTTATTTGTAATTTCGCCTATATATTATTGTGTTTGTATGCTTAAGTTTAATTTATTGTGTGAATCTTTGATTATGTGTGTATGTATGCATTTGTTTAATTTATTACGACCCTATCTAGCTTTAATTTATTTTAATTTAATTTGACGACCGTATATATATGCGTGTATTTTCTCCACGTACATATCTATTTAATTAATTTGTAAAAATCTAATTTGAATGTGTCAAATATATATGTTTTGTAGGAATAAAAAAATTATTATGACGACTCGAACTTGGATGATCAACGCCAAAAAGGGTGATCCAGAGTATGAGGTTTAGCTGAATTTTACGATTTCGTATCGACTCCTATGGAAACTAAAGGTTCTTCTATAATTCCGTGTCCTTGTGAGAGGTGTATTAACATAAAGTATCTGAGTTTACCTTACGTTAAAATTCACCTACAGAAGTATAAATTTAGTCATTATTACACACATTGGTATCTTCACGGGGAATCGTTAGAAGGAGACGAGGGTGGTAATAAAGTCGTCGAGCAAGCAGATGATGATATAATAGGGGGCGAATACGATCACGCGATTGTCGATGAAATTGTTGATGACGTGGAAGTATCAGATACTAATAATACATCGTCCTCTGATGATGAAGTTGGGGTTGAGTTGAACGATGATGCTGTAAATTCCCCGGCCGGCGATGCTGATGCTAATACTTTCAATCACAACAATGATTATGACGCATTATTTGGGGACTTTCAGGATATATTACTAAGTGATGCAGCAAATAATTCAATTGCACAGGAAGAACTACTGAAAAAATTGCGTGATTCTGAAATGCCTTTGTATCCCGGTTGCAAGAAATATTCAAAGTTGTCGGCGGTGGTCAAGTTGTACAATTTGAAGGGGGCAAATAATTGGAGCGATAAGGGTTTTGGTGATCTACTCGAATGTTTGAGTGACATGTTTTCCGAAGGTAATGTCTTACCTAGTAGGACATATGACGCCAAAAAATTAATAAGAGAGACGGGAATGAAATACGAGAAGATACATACTTGTTCGAATGATTGCATATTGTATCGAAAGCAATACAAGGACTAATCTTATTGTCCGAAATGTAATGAATGGCGTTATAAGGGCAAGGAAGGAATTCCTGCGAAACTTATGTGGTATTTTTCAGTACTCCCGAGATTTACTCGAATATATGCGAATCCAGAAGATGCTAAGATGATGCTGTGGCATATGATTGGAAGAATGAGCGATGGAAAGTTAAGACACCCGGCTGACGGTGTTCAATGGAAGTCTTTCGACGAGATGTATCCAGATTTTGCGAAAGACCCTAGAAACGTACGCCTTGCACTTTCAACAGATGGAATGAACCCCCATGGAAATATGAGTAGCCAACACAAAGACATGGCCGGTAGTGTTAGCTATTTATAATTTACCCCCATCTGTTTGCATGAAGCGTAAATATCTGCTGTTGACGTCTATAATTTCCGGTCCTAAACAACCTGGAAATGATATAGATGTTTACTTGGAGCCCCTTCTCGATGATCTAAAGCTGTTGTGGGATCAGGGGATACAGGTGTTTGATGCGTTTAAGAAGGAGACTTTCAATTTGAGGGCAATGTTATTGTGCACTATAACTGATTTCCCGGCTTAAGGTGACCTATCTGGACATACTGTGCATGGGAAAGAGGCTTGCCCGTTATGCGGCGAGGACATCGACTCCGAATATTTGAAATATTCTCGAAAGCATGCTTACCGTGGATTCCGCAGGTTCTTACCCCCCGATCATCGTTATCGTAGGCAACAAAAAGCGTTTAACGGGAAATCTGACCACCGTCTACCTCCTACGATTTTGAGTGGCCATGAAATTCTAGAGAAGGTTAAAGATATCGGCATAACATACGGAAAAAAGGGTTCTAAGTTGGCGACACGTGGGTATAAGAAAAAGTCAATATTCTTCGACAAACTTCCGTACTGGCGCCACCTGCCGGTGAGGCACTGTTTAGAATTCATGCACATCGAGAAGAATGTTTGTGATAACATCACAAATACCCTTTTAAATGTTCCGGGTAGGTCAAAAGACAACAAGGCTGCTAGGGATGATATGGTCGAGATGGGTATTAGACCCGAGTTAGCACCACTAAAGAAGGGATCATGTATTTTCTTACCCCCAGCAGCTCATACACTTTCACGAAAGGAGAAAATCTCCTTTTTGGAGTGTTTAAAGGGGATTAAGGTGCCAGAGGGATATTCCTCAAACATCAGCAGCCTAGTATCGATGCAGGACTTGAAGTTGACAGGGTTAAAGTCACACGACTGTCACACTTTGATGCAACAATTACTGCCCGTTGCCCTTCGTTGTGTTTTACCGAAAATGGTACGATATGCAATTACTAGATTTTGCTTCTTCTTCCAGTCCATGTGCGACAAAGTGATTGACCCCAGTGAGACTGCGACTTTACAAAAACTTCTCGTCACAACTCTTTGTCAACTTGAAATGTATTTTCCACCCTCCTTTTTCACTATCATGGTCCATCTGACCGTTCACTTAGTCAGGGAGGTGGAGTATCTTGGTCCTGTATACCTGAGATATCGTGATCCGCTTGAGAGATTGATGAAAGTTTACAAGGGTTACTCTAACCGTTACCGCCCGTAAGGTTCAATCGCCGAGCGCAATAATCGATGAAGCTCTATCGTATTGTTATGACCATCTTTCAAGAAATGAGTTAGTTGGTGTTCCTAAGCATCGCCACAAAGGATCGGATGAAAGGAAAGGGGATCGAAGGACGTGTCCGTAAGGATATGAGCCGTGAAATGTTGCATACAGCTCACACATACGTTCTCCATAATGACGATGATGTCCAACCGTTCATTGATCAACACCGAACTGAAATTAAAGCTGCTCACCCAACTAAAAGCGACATGTGGATTGCGAATGAGCAGAATCGGACTTTCAGTCAATGGTTTACAGAATATGCGTTAGATCGAGCATATGATGAAGAAGAGGACGGAATCATTTCTGCTCGAATGTTGCGTCTCGCCCTAGGTCCAAACACTCAAGCAACTTTTTACAAAGGTTATGCTATTAATGGACATACCTTTTATACCAGCCAACAAGATGAGTCAAGTACTACTCAAAACAGTGGTGTATGCGTGGAAGCGGAGGCAATGCACTTTGCTAGTTCTAAAGACAAACGGCCCGTGTGGGGTAAAATGCACTACTATGGAGTCGTCGAAGAAATCATGGTATTAGATTATGATGATTTTGAGATTCCTTTATTCCGCTGCAAGTGGGTTGACATCAACAACGGTGTGCGTAAAGACGATTTAGGTTTTACGTTGGTCAACCTTGAAAAAACCGGTTTTAAACAAGATCCTTACATTATGGCTTCACAAGCTAAGCAGGTCTTCTATGTTGTTGATCCTAGCGACAAGAAATGGTCAATTGTTCTATCTACACGTAGTAGAAATGCTAATAGAGGTATGACGATGAGTTTGAAGAAGTTGTTTTTGAGGGAATGGATCGTCAGACAAGGCCTCAAATCGATGATGATGACCAAGACGAAACAATTCCGAGCCATTATGTACGAGACGACCATGACGAAGGAATATGGATTAATGAAGATACTACCGGTCCATCCAAGAAACGTCTTCGATCTTGAGTTGTTGGTGTTTTCGTTGTAGTTTTTCATTCATTTATTAATTATTATTGTATGTATCGTCGTTTTTTTTACTAATAAACGATGTAAATTAATTGGAGATCGATTATTATTATTACAATATAATTTCAATTGATGGCCAATTACTAGAATAATTACAAAATAATCCAACAATTATACAAATTGAGTACGTAAATTAGAAATTATTTATTTGCTCATATATTTATACTAAATAATTTATTTGCTAATATTTTCCTAAATAATCTAACACTACTATTTATTTGCTTATATTCGTTTAAAATAAAAAAAAAAATAAAAAAAACAAAAAAAAATGATTTTTTTAAAATAACCGTTTTAAAAAATACATAAATAAAACGGTTTATAGTAATTAACCGTTTTATTTGTGGTTATTTTTTTTTTTAAACTAATTCTAATACTAATTCTAATTAAATTAATAGTAGCCTAATTTATTTTGTTAACATAAATAAACCTATAAATTCTAGCTGGCAAAATATATAATATGATCATTTTTCTTATATTAATACTATTTTTACTTAAATTCTAATTCTCATACTCATGTAATTCTAATTCTCATATACTATTTCCTAATTAATTATGCTAACACTATACTATTCCAATTCTCATATATTTAAATTTAAAAAAATCTAATTAATTACATTAGTAATACTATATATATGTTTACATAAATTTTAATTACATTATTATTAATATATCTAATACACATATATATTTAAATTTTTACCTAAAATTTAAATATATAATACACATATATTAGTAATACTATGTTTAAATTTCCCATATATTTATATATTTACCTAAAATCTAATTACATTAGTAATGCTATGTAAATTTTGGAATAATCTAATTAATGAAAAAGATCATATTCATATATATATATATAGGGTTGAGTTCCCATGAGAAATACCCCTTATATGAGAAATATGAGAAATAATCATAACCATTCATTGTTTTAATCTAAGGGTTGAGATTTATAGTTTTTTGGTGAGAGAAGATTTATTTAATTTTTTTTATTTTTTATTTTTAATGTGAGGGGAGATTTATTTATTTTTTTTTTTTTTATTAGGGTGGATTTATTTTTTTTGTTTATTTTTTCTTTATGAGGGGAGATTTATTTTTTTTTCTTTATTTTTTCTTTATGATGGGGGAATATTTTTTTTTTTTTTTTTTTTTTTTTTTTTTTTTATATTTTTTCTTTCATTTTTTTTTTCAATTTTTTTTTTTCAAATTTTTTTTTTTTTTTTCCATTTTTTTCAAATTTTTTTCTATTTTTTTCAATTTTTTTTTTTTTTCTTTTTCATTTTTTTTTTTCAATTTTTTTTTTTTTTTTGTTTTCAATTTTTTTGTTTTTGTTTTGAAATGAACCTCATATGTAAATGAAATGAACCTCGTATTTGAATGAAATGAATCTCGTATGTAAATGAAATGAATCTCGTATGTGAATGTAATGAACCTCGTTTTTAAATTTAATGAACCTCGTATGTAACTGAAATGAACCTCATTTGTTACTGAAATGAACCTCGTATGTAATCAGATTGAACCTCGTATGTAAATGAAATGAATCTCGTATGTAAATATAATAAACCTCGTTTGTAAATGAAATGAACCTCGTATTTGAATGAAATTAATCTCGTATGTAAATGAAATGAATCTCGTATTTAATGTAATGAACCTCGTTTGTAAATGTAATGAACATCGTATGTAACTGAAAGGCACCTCATTTGTTACTGAAATGAACCTCGTATGTAACTGAAATGAACCTCATTTGTTACTGAAATGAACCTCGTATGTAAATGAAATGAACCTCGTTTGTAAATGTAATGAACCTCGTATTTGAATGAAATGAATCTCGTATGTAAATGAGATGAATCTCGTATGTAAATGTAATGAACCTCGTTTGTAAATGTAATGAACCTCGTATGTGATCAAATGAACCTCATTTATTCTTGAAATGAACCTCGTATGTAATCAAATGAACATCGTATGTAAATGAAATGAATCTCGTATGTAAATATAATGAACCTCGATTGTAAATAAAATGAACCTCGTATTTGAATGAAATGAATCTCGTATGTAAATGAAATGAATCTCGTATGTAAACGTAATGAACCTCATTTGTAAATGTAATGAACCTCGTATGTAATCAAATGAACCTCATTTGTTATGAAATGAACCTCGTATGTAATCAAAATGAACCTCATTTGTTATCAAATGAACCTCAGATGTAAATGAAATGAACCTCGTATGTAAATGAAATGAATCTCGTTTGTAAATGTAATGAACCTTGTTTGTAAATGTAATGAACCTCGTATTTGAATGAAATGAATCTCGTATGTAAATGAAATGAATCTCGTATGTAAATGTAATGAATCTCGTATTTGAATGAAATGAATCTCGTATGTAAATGAAATGAATCTCGTATGTAAATGTAATGAACCTTGTTTGTAAATGTAATGAACCTCGTATTTGAATGAAATGAATCTCGTATGTAAATGAAATGAATCTCGTATGTAAATGTAATGAACCTTGTTTGTAAATGTAATGAACCTCGTATTTGAATGAAATGAATCTCGTATGTAAATGAAATGAATCTCGTATGTAAATGTAATGAACCTCGTATTTGAATGAAATGAATCTCGTATGTAAATGAAATGAATCTCGTATGTAAATGTAATGAACCTCGTTTGTAAATGTATTGAACCTCGTTTGTAAATGTAATGAACCTCGTATGTAAATTGAAATGTATCTCACTTATTCTAAAATGAACTTACAAACGAGGTTTATTTCAAAACAAAGAAACAAAAAAAAAATTGAAAAAAATCAAAAAATAAATTTGAAAAAATAAATTGAAAAAGAAAAAAAAAGAAAAAGAAAAAGAAAAATATTTAAAAAAACAAAGAAACAAAAAAATGGAAAAACCAAAAATGAAATTAAAAAAATAATTTGAAAAAAACAAAAACAAAAAGGAAAAAAAAAATCTCCCTCAAAAAAAAAAAAAAAACAAATCTCCTCACAAAAAAAAAAAAGGAAAAACAAAAATAAAGAAAACAAATCTCCCATCACAAAAAAAAAAAAAAAAAAAAAAAAAAACTAATCTCCTCAAAAAAAAATAAAAATAAAATAAAAATAAAAAAATAAAACAATGTATATCAACCCTTGGATTAAAACAATCAATGGTTATGATTATTTCTCATATTTCTCACCTAAGCCCTATTTCTCATATGAACCTAAATCTATATATATATATATATATATATATATATATATATATATATATATATATATATATATATATATATATATATATATATATATATATATATATATATATATATATATATATATATATATATATACATATATATAATAAAACAACATAAATTACAACATGTATAATTCGTTTAAAATAAAAAAAAACACAAAAATACAACGGTTTATATATATAAACCGTTTTAAAAAAGTCATAAATAAAACGGTTAATAGTAATTAACCGTTTTATTTGTGGTTTTTTTTTTTTTTAAACTAATTCTAATACTAAATCTAATTAAATTAATAGTAGCCTAATTTATTTTGTTACCATAAATAAACCTATAAATTCTAGCTAGCAAAATATATAATATGATCTTTTTCCTTATATTAATACTATTTTTACTTAAATTCTAATTCTCAGACTCATGTAATTCTAATTCTCATATACTATTTCCTAATTAATTATGCTAACACTATACTATTCTAATTCCCATATATTTAAATTTAAAAAAAACTAATTACATTAGTAATACTATGTTTACATAAATTTTAATTACATTATTAATATATCTAATACACATATATTAGTAATACTATGTTTAAATTTCCCATATATTTAAATATTTACCTAAAATCTAATTAACGAAAAAGATCATATTCATATATATATATATATATATATATATATATATATATATATATATATATATATATATATATATATATATATATATATATATATATATATACATATACATATATATAATAAAACAACATAAATTACAACATATATATATAATTCGTTTAAAATAAAAAAAAAAAAAACACAAAATAAAACGTTTTTTTTTATATAAACCGTTTTAAATAGTTTTACTATTTAAAACGGTTTATATAATTAACCGTTTTTAAAAAAAATAAAAACAACGGTTTATACATATAAACCGTTTTTAATAGTTTATTTTAGAGTAAATTAAAGTTCGCGCTTTATATTTTCTCTAATACGTAGGAAGTTTAAAAGGTTTTTTTTTTATTTTCTTTAGTTTCATTCTTCTTCTTCATATCAACATCTGCTCTTACAAATCAAAAAAAAAAAAAAACGTGCATGCTCTTCAATCTATACTACTACTCTTTCAATATATACAATTATATTTTTCGTTTTAGTTTTGCATAAACCCTAATTTATTCGTACTCTGTTCGACATATGCCTAAACCCTAATTTATATAGCTTATAAGAGGTTCGTTTTTCACTTTTATATCCTAATTTACATTGTTTAATTGATGTTGTTGTTGAATTTCTTTGTTTTTATGTTTTTATGTACATTGTTGTTGTTGTATTATTTCGTTGTTCTTGTTGTTTAATTGTTGATGTTCTTGTTTAATTATTGTTTAATTTCTCGTGCATGTTGTTGTTTAACTAGTATTGTTGTTTAATTATTGTTGTTTTTAATTTGTCGTCCATGTTGTTGTTGTTGTCGTCCATGTTGTTGTTGTTGTCGTGCACGTTGTTGTTGTTGTTGTTGTTGTTGTTTGTGTAATGTGGCCGAGAGGTTGTTGTTGTTGCTTAGGTTGTTTGTTTAATTATTGTTTAATTACGGAGTAATACGGAGTAATTGGGAGTAATACGGAGTAATGTGGAGTAATACGGAGTAATGTGGAGTAATGTGGAGTAATGTTGTTGCTTAGGTTATTGTTGCATGCTATTGATATGCTTTTACGGAGTAATACGGAGTAGTGGGGAGTAATTCACGTTTTTTACATGCTTAAGTTGTTGTATGTTGTGTAATACGGAGTAATACGAAGCTATATGTACGTTGTATGTTGTATTATACGGAGTAATATGGAGCAATGTATGGAGTAATGGGGGAGTAATTCACGTTTTTTACATGCTTAAGTTATTGTATGTTGTGTAATACGGAGTAATACGAAGCTATATGTACGTTGTATGTTGTATTATACGGAGTAATATGGAGCAATGTATGGAGTAATGCTATGTTATATGTTGCACGTTGTATGTTGTAGGTTGTATGTTCTACGTTATGGAGTAATAAGGCGTAAAACAAGTAATACGCAGTAATTTCAGATTTGGCAGATTTGTGCACTCGTGGTATAAAATAGTTTTAAAAATTGAAATGATCTAATTTTGGTTTGAAATTTTTTGAGAATATACTAAGCCCCCTATAGTAAGTCTCTGCAAAAAATTAAGTCGAAATTCAAAGGATAAGTTACTGTAAAAAATCTGGACTTATCAGTTCGTTCAGAAAAGGCAGTTTAGAGTGCTTTCACGAAAACGGCTCTATAGGATGATTTGTTAAGAGTTAGGGCTCGTGCTTTGGAGAGTATACTCTAGGCTCATAGTTCTACAACTTTTATTTTATACGAAATCATCAGTTTGGTGCAGAAGTTTGAGAAAACATTAATCAAAATGAACCCTTTTTTCTGAAAATTAATTTAGCTGAAATTTGTTACGAGATAAATTTGTTTAAAATATCAAAACACTCAAGTAACGTGATTTAAATATTTATATGCATCCTTGAGACTTTTATAATGATAGTACGAAATGTGATTTGTTTATTGTACGTGCAGGTTGCTATGGACTCGACCGGTAAACGAAAAAGAGACGACAGTGATAAACCAAAAAAACGTCGAGGTAGAGGACGTTCAATACAACCGGAGGCAACAAAAGCCATTCATGAAGGCAAACCGCTTCCACTAACATGGAACGAGGAATTAGGAGTGCCAAATGGTGATTTGCGTCATAAGTTTTCTTCTTGGATCGGGATTGTAACAAGACAGTGGGTTCCTCTCGACATACAAAATATAAAGACATTGAATCCCAAATTGAGGGAGCAAATTATTTCATTGTTCAAGGTATATATTCATTGGTTAATTACTTCTAATAATATTGAAATTAAACAAACAAGCGTACACTAACTTTAATTTGTTTTATATTATTTCGTTATTTATCTGCAGAGAGCATACAATGTTCCCGATAAATACGATCATTATTGTATGGACAAGGTATCTGATTTAGCCCGATCGTGGAGGACTACTGTCTATAAAAAAATACTTGATCGACCCGGAGACGGGAGAAGAAATATGTAACACCCCGTGTTTTTGTAACACAATTTTATAAAAGAATTTAATTCCTTAAATTAAATTCATCCTTTTTCATTACATTAAAAATGCGACTGAATTTTTTTCGCCAAATAATACTAAACTTCCTAAGTATAAATATAAAAATTTTGAAAAATAAAGTATGTTTTTATTATATTCAGAATTTAAAAAGAAACACAATTCAAAATTTTATAAGAATCAACATTTACAATGCACTACAAGTTTTCTCGCACCTAAACTAAAACCATTTTGATACACTTTGAATTTGAACTTTATTTTTACATTTTCAAACTCGATAAATCAAACAAAGAATCTACGACAATTTTCTCAACGACAAATTTTGGCACGCAAATCGAGGTCAAACGTTGACTAAATGGCCAAGCCACCTAAATGTGATTAAGCCACCTAATCCTTTCTTAAATATAATTATTCATAATCCAAATCTAATTAAAGTAACTTAAGCTTAATCATATTGATTATTACTAACAAAACATATAATAATAATATCAAATTACTATTCCACTTTGATTTAACTAACTCATTCACTAAAACTCGATATATTGAGTTACACTAAGCCTAAACTGATAAACTTTTTGACGTTTGAGGATAATGATTTAATTCGATAACATTCAACGAAAAAAATATATATTTCGATCGAATAAAATTTTATTTCAAAGTTGCGAGGAAAACTAGTACCCAATTTTTGTTTGAATTCGTTTTGAGATTTATTCTCATTTTTATTTTCGATCTTACTTCTAAACATTATTCCAAGACTATATATTTCATTTCGAGACCTTTCACGTACGCGCAAATCGAAAATTTCAAAAACGAAAATCGAGCCACTTGGACCATGTTTTGGCCGAGAAAATGGGGCTCCTCCTAGCCCACTCTACTCTCTTCCATTCTCTTGCACACACCTTACTTTCTTACACCCATGCTTCCCTTCTTCTTACACACATCAAATCTCTTACACAAGCATGCCCTTGATTCTTACACACACCACCCCTTACACAAGCATGCTTGACTTTGCTCCTTACACACTAGCTTAGCCATGATCACTTGGTTAAGTTTAGTTGCTTCTCTTGTTGACTCTCCATTCATACCCAAACATATTCTAACTACAAGGCACACACACCATACAATCCCAAGTGTACAACTTACATACTACAAACTTACATACTACAAAAATAACACAACTACTACTACTACACTACATTTACACGACATACATACACACACAAACACCAAATATTTTCCTAACACTTTTCTCTCTAATAAAACCAACTCAAGAAACTTGTAAGAACATATTCATCTTCAACCTCAAGCTCTCCTTTGAAGCTTCACCTTCTTCCTTGCATTTTCTTCTTTAAGCTTTTTATTTTCATGTCTATAATTCACTTAAGCTCTTCACATGCTCCTCCACTACTTATATTTATTAATCACTACATCTTTTAGCTTATAAATAAATATGAACATAAATCGAAATCTTGAAAATTAAATCATCACCTAAACTAAAAACGATACTACACTTAAATTTTGTTAGTATAGTTTAGCTAGCTAAATGATTTACTAACTTACTCATTTCGTTTTTATGTACCATCTCTAATCAAAGAAGAGGAGCAAGGTGGGGGAGTCGATCTTAGCCAATTCGATCATATCATTGATCCCAACAACTGCTAAGCTATTTCACTCATAACCTAACTAAGGTGCTTCCCGCACACTTATGTGATAAGCGCCTCGTACTTGATTTTATTGTTTTTGATTTGTATGTATGATGTTTTATATCACCTAGTGTTCACATGTTAAATTAGGAGACAAAAATCGAAAAATAACATTTGAGCAACACATACATATCACACGGCCTACCCTCCATTTTTAGTTTAATTTTTCGTTTTAATTTTTGTAAATTGCATGCTTAAAATACTCGTAACAAGGTGAACATGAAAATATAATTAGTTTATGTTTAGGACTTAAAATGAATTTGTTATGAATTTTTAAGTGTTTTAAGGTGTTATGTGTGTTCTTGAATTTTTGTGTTATTCTTGTGTTTAAATGATTTTTATTTATGTGTGTTAATGTTTGTTTATGATTTCATATATGTTAAACAAGTAAATGATATTAAGTAAATTAATTATTGAATTAGAAGTATAAAAAAATCAAAAATAAAAATTAGAACATATACATGCATATACACGGCCATTTTTATTTTAATGGACAAATTTTTAGTTTTAATTTTTCTAAATAACATATTATGATTAGTTTAGATAAATTAGACTTGTATGAAAAATTTGGGAAAATTATATAAACATATGAAAATTTGACTAAATGATGTTCATATGAAAAATATTAGAAACTCATCACATATTCATGTGTTCTTCATTTATGTAACTTGTTTGATTCATAAATTTTATAAAGTTAAACTTAAATGTTGTTTTAATCCATTAGTGAATAAATACAATAACTAATTATATAAGTTAAATAGACTAAATCATTAAAATTAAAAAGTTAGAAAATTAAAGTGTTGAAAAACACTATTCATAAATGAAATAAAATATTTAGTGAAAATCGTAAACTAATTAAATCACTTTAGTATAATGTAAATAATTAGTTTATAAAAACTTTAAGTCAAAATCGATAAAATAGAAAACGAAAATAAAATACCTATGTATGTACATAGGCCACGGTTTTAGCTTAATTTTTGTCCCAAAATTGATTTTGTCACTTTCTATTTTTATCACTTAGATAAATAAAATAGTTAAAGTAATGAATTATTAATAAAAACATAAAAAGAAATAAATAGCTAAAAATAAATAGAGGGCCACGGTTTTACTATTAAAAGTGGGTCAATTTTAATCAAAATGAATTTATCACTTAATCACTAAAGTTGATTTATAATTAGGATTATATTAAATTGTATAGTGAGTCATTAATAAAAAGAATCAACGAAACCGATTAAAATAAATATTACATATATTAAAATGAATGAAATCGAGTGTTACTACCTATGCTTAAATTTGGATGTGGACATACGGACTATTTAAAATGAACTACGACAACCTCGCTAAAAATGGAAACCGCTAAAAGATTAGTTAAGTATATGACTAAATAAAACCGAGTTTTACTTTTAAAATGTTATTTAAAATCACCAAGTACGAAATGAACTTAACAACTTTGACCTTAGAATTTTGTACTTAGATTATGTCGAATTTTACTTCCGAGGTAATTTTTCAAATCACTAAATACAAAACGAACCTAACGACTTTAAAACTAGGATTTTATACTTAGAAAATAAAAGTGATTTTGATAATTTAGTAAAATACCTAAGTATGAAAATGGTATAAAATGTAAGTATACTAAGTATAAGAATAAAGTAATCAATACTAATAATACATGTACTTAATAAAAATACGAATAAAATACGAAGTATAAGAATACGCCTACGTATAAAAATACGTACAAATACGAAATACTAAAATACAAATACGTATAAAAATACGAGGAATAGTAAATACGAGGAATAGTAAATACGAGGAATAGTAAATACGGTGAATACTAAATACGATGAATAGTAAATACGATGAATAGTAAATACGGTGAATATGTAACACCCCGTGTTAATTTAAGCTAATTATAATTAGGAAATCAATAACTAATCATCCTCGCTCGCTGAATTTCCTAAAACAATACACTACAATCATTTTCGCACCTAAACTAAAACCATTTTGAATTACTTTGAATTTGAACTTTATGTTTACATTTTCAAACTCGATAAATCAAATGGAGAATCCTCGACAATTTTCTCAACGGCAAATTTTGGCACGCAAATCGAGGTCAAACATTGACTAAATGGCCAAGCCACCTAAATGTGATTAAGTCACCTAATCCTTTCTTAAATATAACTACTCATAATCCAAACCTAATTAAAGTAGCTTAAGCTTAATCATATTGATTATTACTAACACAACATATAATAATAATATCAAATTACTATTCCACTTTGATTTAACTAACACTTTCACTAAAACTCGATATATTGAGTTACACTAAGCCTAAACTGATAAACTTTTTGACGTTTAAGCATAATGATTTAATTCAGTAACATTCCACAAAAAAAATATATATTTCGATCAAACAAGATTTTATTTCAAAGTTTCGAGGATCCTAAGGCCAATTTTTGTTTTGATCACCCTTCAACGTTTTTCTTCATTTTTATTTTCGATCTTACTTCGAACCATCAATTTAAGACTATATATTTCATTTCGAGACTTTTCGTCTGTATAAATCGAAAAATTTCAAGAACGAAAAATCGGGCCATGACTTGTACATGTGGCCGAGATTTTGAGCTTGTAGCTCAACATTGTCTCTTCCTTTTTCCTTTTTGCTTTGCCTACACACTTGTTTCCTTGTCTCAAGCATGCCTTCCACTCTTACACCCATGCTTCCACTCTTACACACATGTGTCTCTTTGTCTCAAGCATGCTTTCACTTTCCTTACACAAGTTTACAACTTACATACTACAAACTTACATACTACAAAAAAAATAAAACAACTACTACTACTACACTACACTTACACGGTCCAAACACAACACAAACACCAAATATTTCTAAGTCATTTCCTCTCAAAAATAAACTCAAACTCAAGAGCAATTAGTAAGCTTATTCATGTGCAACTTCAAGAACACCATCCTTCCACTTCTTCTTTTCTTTTAAATCATTTATTTCTTATTCCTTAAATCATTCAAGTTCATAAATAAATCTTTCATTAGTTATGTTAGTAATCACATCCTCTTTATGCTTATATTTATTTAAGAATATGAATCAAATTAATTAAAATACAACCATCACCTAAACATAAAATACTACAACACTTTACAATTTTAGTTTAGCTAGTTTAGTTTTAAAATAAATTACTAACTTGTTTATTTCATTCTTATGTACCTCTCCTAACCAAAGACGAGGAGCAAGGTGGTGGAGTCGATCTTAGCCAATTCGATCATATCATTGATCCCTATTAACCTGCTAAGCTATTTCACTCATAACCTAACTAAGGTGCTTCGCGCACTTTTATATGATAAGCGCCTCGAATTTGATTATGTGTTATTGTTTTTTATGCATGTATGGTTTTATTATATCACCTAGTATTCATATGTTAAATTAGGAGACAAAAATCGAAAAATAATATTTGAGTAACATAAGGAAACCACACGGCATTCCCCTTTATTTTTGTCTAATTTTTCGTTTTAATTTTTGTAAATTGCATGCTTAAAATACTAAGACTAATATGTACATGAAAATATAATTAGTTTTTGTTTAGGATTTAAAATGAATTTGTTATGAATTTTTAAGTGTTTTAAGGTATTATGTGTGTTCTTGAATGTTAGTTGTTATTCTTGTGTTTGGATGATTTTATTTATGTGTGTTAATGTTTTGTTATGTTTTCCACTTATGATTAAATACATAAATAATATAAGATGAATTAGTTGTTGAATTAGAAGTATAAAAATCAAAAATCAAAATTTATGAACATATATAAACATACACGGCCAAATTGAATTACATGGACCAATTTTTAGTTTTAATTTTTCTAAATAACATATTATGGTTAGTATAGTTAAATTAGACTTGTATGAAAAATTTGAGAAAATTATATAAACATATAAAAATTTGACTAAATAATGTTCATATTAAAAGCATTAAGATTCATCACACATTCATGTGTTCTTCACTTGGTTGATTAGTTGATTTATAAATTTTATAAGTTTTAGTTATTTATTGTTTTTAAGTACTAATTTAAATCACTTTAGCATAAACTAGCTTATTAGTATATAAAAACTTTAAGTCAAAAACCGATAAAATCGAAAAATGAAAATTTTGAACACCACCTTCATTCTCCACGGCATCCTTGCCAATTTTGGGGTTAAATTTATTTTTATCACTTTTTAGTTTATTATTAAAATAATTTAATTAGTAATTAACAAGTTGGAATTTAGAAATTAAAAGAAACAAATCAATTTTGATATAATATACATATACACGGCATTCCTAATTTAAATGGACTAAAATTGATCAAAATGAATTTATCACTTAGTTACTAAATTTGATTTATAATTAGGATTATATTAGATTGTATAATGAACCGTTAATAAAAAGAATCAACTAAACCGATAAAAATAAACGTTACCCGTATTAAAATGAATCTTATCGAGTGCTACTACCTATGCTTAAATTTGGATGTGGACATACGGACTATTTAAAATGAACTACGACAACCTCGCTAAAAATGGAAACCGCTAAAAGATTAGTTAAGTATATGACTAAATAAAACCGAGTTTCATTTCTAAAATGTTATTTAAAATCACCAAGTACAAAATGAACTTAACAACTTTGACTCTAGGATTTTGCACTTAGATTATAATAAGTTGTGTTTCCGAAATCATTTTTCAAATCACTAAATACAAATGGAACCTAACGTCTTTGAAACTTAAATTTTACACTTAGTAAATACAAAGCTTAGTTTTATTTTCTAAAATATCCTTAGTATAACAAAAATGTATAAGGGTATAAAGATACTAAGTATAAATAAAGTCAAATAATAAATACTAGAGTATAAAGAAAATAAAATAAAAATACTAAGTATAAAGAAAATAAAATAATAAATACTAAGTATAAGAATACATATACGTATAAAATACGAATAAAATATGAAGTATAAAAATACGTACAAATACGGAATACGAAAATACGAATACGTATAAATACGAGGAATAGTAAATACGAGGAATAGAAAATACGATGAATAGTAAATACGGTGAATAGTAAAATAATGAACAGTGAGAAATATTTAAAATTTACTTAACTGACTCAAAATAAATAATTAAGTTTTTCTACGTGTTCTGCTTTACTCAAGAATCTATTGTAACTGAAATTTCATTATACAAGTTTGACGTTATATTTATGATACAAGTTTTTCATTATTGTTATTTATGAGCAAGAGAATGAGAAGTTAAGAAAACGAGTATTTGAATAAAAGACTAGGATTGTTCGCCATGTTGCGACTCTTGAAATTCAAGTTAACGAGGTAGTCAGATATGGGGACTTGGGCTCCTCCCGAGTTGCCCAAGGCGATTAACGATCTTGAGATTTCTTTTATTGCGAGTATCAACCTCGTGGATGGGGCATACTTGATATTACCGTGGGCCCATATATCAAGAATTGAAACGCCAACCCATCCGGGGTACCCGCTCTGGTGATAGTCGAACTTTTTCGCTTGGTGATACCTTTTGAATAGCGAATAAGTATGATCCTCGATAGGTAGTGTATGCATACATTAGACAAGGGATGTACCCATCTTTATTACCTTAGATATCTTTAAGTCTGGCAGTCATGTCCAAGTGATGTTGGCCTCCCACGGCCATCAAGCGCTGTGATTATGTCTGCATGCTTCCGCCTTACTAACGAAGATTCATTTGTTATCACATGTTGAATGCATTTCCTTGTTTGTTTGATGATTATTTGAATGACCTGGCTAAGTATTGGAGTACGATTTGTTGAGTATGATTATTTGTGAGCGTGGTTGGTTATTTGATTGGTTTATACTCGTATTGAATCATCATGATCTCCTTATGTGTTTTAATTGCATACTTGCTACTTGTTTTCCTTGTTTATTTATTATTCATTATTTATCTTGCATATTGCTTTAAACCGCATGTATCGAAAGAGTGTCTTGGGAAAATGATGAGATGTTAATGCAGTACCCAGTCTTGACCGTTGATCTATCAGGGGATTGAAGGCCTTATTTTGCAATCTATTTTGAGAAAAATTGTAATATAAATACTCTGTTTTAACCTTAAACTCTTATCATGAATATTGAGTTTGTAAGACGTTAACAGCTGGTTTGTAATATATAGACTTAATTAATTTTCCGCCTTAGTTTAATTAAAGTCATGAAAAACCAGGTTATTCTGATTAATTATCGAGTCGCTCTTGCGACCGTGAATGACTTAAAGTTATCTCACATAGCGAGACGACACCTGGGCCAGACATTCATATCGTATGTCAGGCATAGACTTATAGGATCAAATAATGAATTAGAAATCCTAGATCGCTAAAATTATAACTTAGATCAGTTTAAAATGGGAGAAAGGGTAGAATCTTAAGAACCGACCAAATAATAATGAACTAGTTAGATGAGCGTTAGAATCTTAACTTTATGATTCTTTACTTGCTATTTGCTCTATGGCTAACTCTAGTTTGACAAAGGCCCTTAGGATGACGCATTACGCCTCCTCCCAGTAACGATCTACCACGACGCCCACCGATGATGCCACGAGATGCATATATATGTAACCATTCCCACGCCATAGAGCAATACGTGGAAGCTAATGGGATCTCGACGACTGCATCTCTACCACACTAGGGGCATTGGCTTAGGCCTGACGCTGATTGAGAGCTTCCACCCGTACGACGAGTTTTGGACACCACTAGGATGGCAACTCCTCCTGGATTACGATCGATATATGGATCGCATGTGTCACCCCGACCCACTTCTGAGGGAGATGCAACCACCAGGGTGGATGGAGCACGAGGAACTACTTGAGAACTTGATGTATCAAGAATTGAGGCACGACTATCCTCCATTGCCAGTTGAACTACTCCCAGTCTGGGAGAGGGATCTCCTATCAGGGAGACTCTTCAGGGTCGCAAATCATATTTAGGGTCTTTGGACTCCAGTTTGTAAAATATATGTACCGACTTTTAACCATCCTAAGAACGATCTTAATATCGTCTTCTTTTCCTACGGCTATGGATGTTATATTCGGATGTGACGTTTGGTGAACTTATGTATTATATTCCTTGAAATGTAATATTTTACCCATGTATATGTTTATATATATGGAGACGTTATGTTACTACCTAGTCATGTGCTTTTCTTAATTCATTATTTTAAAATTTTACATACATATTGTACTTCCAAATCTCATTTAAATTACCTTATCTAAATTGATTTCAGATGAGACTACCGTGCGGTAAGAAGTACTCTGAATGGACACCAAAAGAGAAGGCCCGCAAGAAAGCCATCGAGGCCTACGCGCGACGTCAACAATTGAAGTCCTGGAAGAGATCACAGGACTCGAGCAATGCGGAAGTCGACTGGAAGACAAGGGCACTTAAGACTCGTGATATGGAACATCGACCTCTGATCATCTCCGCCGATCCTCGTAATATACAGATGTGATCAAGCGTTCATGCAGGAAAACCCGAGACATTTGAGGGGATCGGTGGGACACTATACCCATGGATCAGAGTATGAATGCGAGGTTCTGGAACACTCCGTTAGAGAGGAATGGAAAACCTCCCTAGCAATGCGTGCCTTGGACGAGGAGGCCAAAGCATGGTGGAGGCGACTACGCTCCCCAGCTATACTTGAGGGTGAGTACTACCTGAGCTGGGAGGATTTCAAACTTGGGTTGAGCGACATGACTTACGCTGTTAAGTATAAGCATAGCTTCATGGAGGAGGAGCATCGCTACTCGAAATTTGCTTAGGACCTAGGACTAAGCTTTTGTCATTCTCGATCTAATTTAATATCTCTTGAGAATGTATCTAAACTTTTGTGTTATTTTGCTGAACTTGTATCTAAGTTTTCACCTTAGTTCATTTCATAGAGAATGTATTAGGGAGCTTTGTAACTTTTTGATGTAATCCTTTTACATTATCAATGAAATGTCTTTTACCTTGTCTTTTATTATGTGTCTATTTTGGAAACTACTCTATATTCATACAACTCAATATTTTTCGTAATGGATGCAAACAATATGGCTAACCCTAATTTCGCCCAACACTTTGCCGAGGAGGAGGCGAGAAGAAAAGGTTTTGAGGATGCTATTATGAAAATGGCATGAATGTCCACCAATACCAGGAGGTGGTAATAATCAATCTGCATTTGAGAAGTTCTCCAAACACCGACCCCAAACATATTCTCTGCTCACGACCCCACAGTCTTGACAGAGTGGATCAAGAGATGGAAAAGTTGGAATCGAGCAAGACACCACCGAACGAAATGGTGAACGTGGTAGCGTACTACCCGAAAGGGAGGCAAATAGTTGGTGGCGCTGATCAAAGCCCAATTTCCCTAAGGCTCTATAATCGAGTGAGTTTAAGACCTTGTTGGAAAACAAGTACTTTGGGGAAGAGTTGAAGTGGGAAAAGAAGAAGAGTTCAGAATCTAACCCAGGGTGAAATGTCCCTACAAGCTTACACGTAAAAATATCGTGAGTCAGCCCAAGTTTGCTCCTAAGATATTGACTAGCGAGGAGGAACTCGCAACTCGTTACGCATTTGCAGGCATGGACAATAACCTGAGGATAAACATGAGCGGATTCTACCGTAAGAACTTCGCCAAGCCTCACGAAAGGCAACGTGTATCCGGGCACCCATCCAGAAGAGAGAAGCTGAGGAGAAGAAGAAGAAGAAGACGTTCACGCCCCCTGTGGCGAGTGCCAGTTTTATCCATAAACCCATGTTTGGTCGCCCGGGTTATCAGAATCAAGACAACCGCAATAAGAACCAAGGCAAGACTCATTTCTACAACCGCAATACCACTCCTTACGTCGCAAAGAACAATCCACAAATTCCCGGACCTCCGGCTTATCAGGCAAATCAGTGTCGCTTCTGCCGACAACCGAGTCACCCGGGGAAGCGTTGTAATGGGGAACAGATCGTGTGCTACTTCTGTAAGGTAGTGGGACACAAGTCTAATGAGTGCCCAAAGAAGGGTACTGCTGCTAAAGCAAATACGGGACCACCGCCAGCAGTTAGGGTTCAGGGACGCGTGTATGTCCTGACCGAGTCTGAAGAGGGTACTGATGATATCATCGATGTTGACGTCATCACCGGTAAATTTTTGGTTAATTTCAGACTGCTTTCATTTTGTTTGATACCGAGCATCTTTATCTTTTATATCCTCAAAATTTATCAAACAATCCAAACTCACAAACCCGGCACAAATCAGAACTAACATATCACTACCAGATGGTAAAAACATTCCTTGTTCTTCAAAATACAATAACGTAAAAATCTCGATTCACAACACAGAATTCCTGTCAGATCTTGAATTGTTTGACCTTCCCGAAGTTCGATGTAATTACGGGAATGAATCAAGCTAGCTCGACATAATGCGACATTTAAATGCCACGACCAGAAAATCACCTTGAAAACTAACCAAGGGAAGGAAGTGTCATACCAGAGTTTTAAAAGGAAAGGAGGAGTGAAGTTAGTATCTGTACTGAAACTTCAGAGTATGGAGAGGAAGGGGCACCAGGTATATTTTTGCAACATTACTAAGGTCGAGGACACCCTACGCATTGAAGATATCCCAATCGTGAATGAATACCCGATGTTTTTCCAGACGTATTACTTGTATGCCTCCCGCACGAGATGTTGAATTCTCGATCGACCTCATACCGCACGCCACCTATATCAAAGGCACCATACAGATGGCGCTGTCGAACTCCAAGAACTCAAGAAACAGCTTGGAGGAGATGATTGAATTGGGATTCATAAGACCGAAGTGTTTCACCTTGGGGTGCACCTACTCTTTGTAAAGAAGAAGGATGGGAGTATGAGGCTTTGCATTGACTACGAAGAATCGAACAAGGTGACAATCAAAAATCGTTATCCCTTGCCTAGGATAGACGATCTCTTTGACCAGCTCAAAGGAGCAGGAGTGTTCTCCAAGATTGACCTAAGGTCAGGATACCATCAGATTGCGGTCCGCAAAGAAGATATACAAAAGACTGCTTTCAGATCAAGGTACGGACATTACGAGTTCAAAGTAATGCCGTTCGGCCTTACCAACGCTCCAAAGAGATTTATGGACCAAATGAACAGGACCTTTCATGAATATCTCGACATCTGCGTGGTCGTGTTCATTGACGACATCCTGATCTACTCCAAGGATAAAGAAGAACACGCAGAGCACCTACACATTATCCTAAGCATCTTGAGAGACCATAAATGGTATGCCAAATTTTCAAAGTGCGAATTTTGGTTAGGCCAAGTGGCGTTCCTAGGCCATGTAATCTCCAAGGAGGGAGTAATGGTAGATCCAGCAAAGATTGAAGCTATCAAAGAATGGATAGCACCAAAAACAGTCACGGAAGTCAGAAGCTTCCTAGGATTGGCTGGCTATTATCGAAGGTTTGTTCCTGATTTCTCGAAGGTAGCCCGCCCAATGACCAAACTGCTACAAAAGGAATCAAAGTTCATATGGAGCGACGACTGTGAGAAAGCGTTTCAAGAACTAAAGACAAGGCTTACTACGGCCCCAGTTTTAACCTTGCCAACCGATGGGGATGAATATGAGGTGTACAGTGACGCATCACTAAATGGTTTGGGTTGCGTCTTGATGCAACAAGGGAAGGTAATAGCATACGCATCCAGACAACTTAAGGTGCATGAAAAGAATTACCCAATTCACGACCTAGAACTTGCCGCGGTTGTGTTTGCACTAAAGATTTGGCGTCATTATCTCTACGGGGTCAGCATTAAGTTCTACACTGATCACAAGAGCTTGAAGTACATCTTCACCCAAAGAGATTTGAACATGAGGCAACGAAGATGGTTAGAATTGATCAAAGATTACAAGATTGAGTTACTTTACCACGAGGGAAAGGCTAATGTAGTTGCCGATGCACTGAGTCGTAAGACAATACACACTCTGAACAACATTTGGGAGATTCCCTCAGACATCGTCCAGGATCTAAAAAGACTGAGCTTAGACCTGGTACAATCAGATGACACAGACCTAAATGCAATGGTGGTTGAACCAGAGTTATATCATGACATCCGAGTGCTACAATGGGAAGACCCGGCATTGTTGGAAATTAGGGAAAGAATTCCATCAGAAGGAAATGTATGGTTTGAAGTTTACACTGACGGGAGTCTACGCTTCAATGGCAGGTGGTGCATACCTGATAATGAGAACTTGAAACGCAAAATCCTTGACGAAGCACATAGTACCCGCTACTCGGTACATCCTGGCTCAGACAAGATGTACAAGGACCTGAAGTTACGTTTCTGGTGGATAAGGATGAAGGCAGAGATCGCCGAGTACGTGGCTAGATGTATGATTTGCCAGAAGGTAAAATTTGAACACCAGAGACCTGGAGGACTACTCCAACCGTTGGAAATTCCTCGAGGGAAGTGGGATTCCATATCCATGGATTTTATCATGGGGTTACCAAGGACAGCAGGTGGCAAAGATGCGATATGGGTTATTGTAGATCGTCTAACTAAAGCAGCTCACTTCGTTCCGATCAAGGAGACTTGGGGATTGGAAGAACTGGCCAAAGCTTACGAAAAGGAAATAATACGACTCCATGGCGTTCCCCTCGACATCATATCAGACAGGGACGCAAGATTTACATCGCATTTCTGGAAGAAATTGCAAGAGGCTTTGGGTAGTAAATTGAAAATGAGTACGGCGTTTCATCCAGCAACTGACGGTCAGACAGAGCGAACCATCCGTATTAATCGGAAGACATGTTGAGGGCATGCACGATGGAATTCAACGTGAACTGGGAAAAGAGCTTACCTCTCGTTGAATTCTCATACAACAATAGCCATCATGCTAGTCTAGGGTGTGCTCCTTTTGAGGCACTGTATGGCAGGAAGTGTCGCAGTCCGGTTTGTTGGGACGACGCTAGTGATAATGTGGGTACGGGACCCCAGGTTATACAAGATCAGATTGAACACATCAAGATCATCCGAGAACGACTACAAGCAGCTCAAGATCGACAGAAGAAGTATGCAAACGAGCACCGTCGACCTATTGAGGTCAACGATTGGAGATAAGGTCTTCTTAAAGGTCTCACCCATGAAAGGGGTAAGACGCTTCGGACTAAAGGGGAAGCTTAGTCCAAAGTACATCGGACCCTATGAAGTACTTGAACGAATTGGCGAGGTGGCATACCGACTCGCCTTACCGCCAAACTTATCCAAGGTACACGATGTATTTCACGTATCTCAGCTCAGAAGATACAGAAGCGACCCGAGTCACATTGTTACGCCCGATGTGATCGCCATCGAGCCTAATATGCTTTACTCTGAGAAACCAGAGGAAATTCTCGCCAGAGACCAAGTTCTTACGACGCAAGTCGATACCTTTAGTCAAGGTTCTCTCGGAGGGACAGAGACCGAACAAGCAACATGGGAGACCGAGGCGTCGATGAAGGAAAAGTACCCTGAGTCGCTTAGCAGGTAACCTTAACCACCAGTACTTTAAGTTTCGGGGACGAAACTTCTTTAAGGGGGGAGGATTGTAACACCCCGTGTTAATTTAAGCTAATTATAATTAGGAAATCAATAACTAATCATCCTCGCTCGCTGAATTTCCTAAAACAATACACTACAATCATTTTCGCACCTAAACTAAAACCATTTTGAATTACTTTGAATTTGAACTTTATGTTTACATTTTCAAACTCGATAAATCAAATGGAGAATCCTCGACAATTTTCTCAACGGCAAATTTTGGCACGCAAATCGAGGTCAAACATTGACTAAATGGCCAAGCCACCTAAATGTGATTAAGTCACCTAATCCTTTCTTAAATATAACTACTCATAATCCAAACCTAATTAAAGTAGCTTAAGCTTAATCATATTGATTATTACTAACACAACATATAATAATACTCCCTCCCTTCAAATCCAAACACTACATTTACCTTTTTGACACTATTCATTTAGGTCGGGAATCTTTGAAATTCCCGACAATCTATAAGTGAAAATATAATCATGTGTGATCTTGTTTGATTCGTCTTTATGGGTACAATATTAATATCCAATTTTTAAATTTTTTTCTCATGTGAGATTATAGATATTTCTGTTCCGACATTTGTCTCGACAAATGTGATAAAGCAAGTGTAGGGTTTGGATTTGAAGGGAGGGAGTAATATCAAATTACTATTCCACTTTGATTTAACTAACACTTTCACTAAAACTCGATATATTGAGTTACACTAAGCCTAAACTGATAAACTTTTTGACGTTTAAGCATAATGATTTAATTCAGTAACATTCCACAAAAAAAATATATATTTCGATCAAACAAGATTTTATTTCAAAGTTTCGAGGATCCTAAGGCCAATTTTTGTTTTGATCACCCTTCAACGTTTTTCTTCATTTTTATTTTCGATCTTACTTCGAACCATCAATTTAAGACTATATATTTCATTTCGAGACTTTTCGCGTACGCGCAAATCGAAAATTTCAAGAACGAAAAATCGGGCCATGACTTGTACATGTGGCCGAGATTTTGAGCTTGTAGCTCAACATTGTCTCTTCCTTTTTCCTTTTTGCTTTGCCTACACACTTGTTCCCTTGTCTCAAGCATGCCTTCCACTCTTACACCCATGCTTCCACTCTTACACACATGTGTCTCTTTGTCTCAAGCATGCTTTCACTTTCCTTACACAAGTTTACAACTTACATACTACAAACTTACATACTACAAAAAAAATAAAACAACTACTACTACTACACTACACTTACACGGTCCAAACACAACACAAACACCAAATATTTCTAAGTCATTTCCTCTCAAAAATAAACTCAAACTCAAGAGCAATTAGTAAGCTTATTCATGTGCAACTTCAAGAACACCATCCTTCCACTTCTTCTTTTCTTTTAAATCATTTATTTCTTATTCCTTAAATCATTCAAGTTCATAAATAAATCTTTCATTAGTTATGTTAGTAATCACATCCTCTTTATGCTTATATTTATTTAAGAATATGAATCAAATTAATTAAAATACAACCATCACCTAAACATAAAATACTACAACACTTTACAATTTTAGTTTAGCTAGTTTAGTTTTAAAATAAATTACTAACTTGTTTATTTCATTCTTATGTACCTCTCCTAACCAAAGACGAGGAGCAAGGTGGTGGAGTCGATCTTAGCCAATTCGATCATATCATTGATCCCGACAACTGCTAAGCTATTTCACTCATAACCTAACTAAGGTGCTTCCCGCACATTTATATGATAAGCGCCTCGAATTTGATTATGTGTTATTGTTTTTGATGCATGTATGGTTTTATTATATCACCTAGTATTCATATGTTAAATTAGGAGACAAAAATCGAAAAATAATATTTGAGTAACATAAGGAAACCACATGGCATTCCCCTTTATTTTTGTCTAATTTTTCGTTTTAATTTTTGTAAATTGCATGCTTAAAATACTAAGACTAATATGTACATGAAAATATAATTAGTTTTTGTTTAGGATTTAAAATGAATTTGTTATGAATTTTTAAGTGTTTTAAGGTATTATGTGTGTTCTTGAATGTTAGTTGTTATTCTTGTGTTTGGATGATTTTATTTATGTGTGTTAATGTTTTGTTATGTTTTCCACTTATGATTAAATACATAAATAATATAAGATGAATTAGTTGTTGAATTAGAAGTATAAAAATCAAAAATCAAAATTTATGAACATATATAAACATACACGGCCAAATTGAATTACATGGACCAATTTTTAGTTTTAATTTTTCTAAATAACATATTATGGTTAGTATAGTTAAATTAGACTTGTATGAAAAATTTGAGAAAATTATATAAACATATAAAAATTTGACTAAATAATGTTCATATTAAAAGCATTAAGATTCATCACACATTCATGTGTTCTTCACTTAGTTGATTAGTTGATTTATAAATTTTATAAGTTTTAGTTATTTATTGTTTTTAAGTACTAATTTAAATCACTTTAGCATAAACTAGCTTATTAGTATATAAAAACTTTAAGTCAAAACGCGATAAAATCGAAAAATGAAAATTTTGAACACCACCTTCATTCTCCACGGCATCCTTGCCAATTTTGGGGTTAAATTTATTTTTATCACTTTTTAGTTTATTATTAAAATAATTTAATTAGTAATTAACAAGTTGGAATTTAGAAATTAAAAGAAACAAATCAATTTTGATATAATATACATATACACGGCATTCCTAATTTAAATGGACTAAAATTGATCAAAATGAATTTATCACTTAGTTACTAAATTTGATTTATAATTAGGATTATATTAGATTGTATAATGAACAGATTAATAAAAAGAATCAACTAAACCGATAAAAATAAACGTTACGTATTAAAATGAATCTTATCGAGTGCTACTACCTATGCTTAAATTTGGATGTGGACATACGGACTATTTAAAATGAACTACGACAACCTCGCTAAAAATGGAAACCGCTAAAAGATTAGTTAAGTATATGACTAAATAAACCGAGTTTCATTTCTAAAATGTTATTTAAAATCACCAAGTACAAAATGAACTTAACAACTTTGACTCTAGGATTTTGCACTTAGATTATAATAAGTTGTGTTTCCGAAATCATTTTTCAAATCACTAAATACAAAACGAACCTAACGACTTTGAAACTAAAATTTTACACTTAGTAAATAAAAAGCTTAGTTTTATTTTCTAAAATATCCTTAGTATAACAAAAATGTATAAGGGTATAAAGATACTAAGTATAAATAAAGTCAAATAATAAATACTAGAGTATAAAGAAAATAAAATAAAAATACTAAGTATAAAGAAAATAAAATAATAAATACTAAGTATAAGAATACATATACGTATAAAATACGAATAAAATATGAAGTATAAAAATACGTACAAATACGGAATACGAAAATACGAATACGTATAAATACGAGGAATAGTAAATACGAGGAATAGAAAATACGATGAATAGTAAATACGGTGAATAGTAAAATAATGAATAGTGAAAAATATTTAAAATTTACGAACGGACTCAAAATAAATAATTAAGTTTTTCTACGTGTTCTGTTTTACCTGAAGAACTGTTGTTACTAAAATTTCATTATACAAGTTTGACGTTATATTTATGATACAAGTTTTTCATTATTGTTATTTATGAGCAAGAGAATGAGAAGTTAAGAAAACGAGTATTTGAATAAAAGACTAGGATTGTTCGCCATGTTGCGACTCTTGAAATTCGAAGTTAACGAGGTAGCTGTATATGGGGACTTGGGCTCCCTCCCAGAGTTGCCCAAGGCGATTAACGATCTTGAGATTTCTTTTCTACGAGTATCAACCTCGGGGATGGGGCATACTTGATATTACCGTGGGCCCATATATCGATGGTGGAAACGCCTTGACCCCATCCGGGGGTACCCGTCTCTGGTGATAGTCGAACTTTTTCGTCGGTGATACCTTTTGAATAGCGAATAAGTATGATCCTCGATAGGTAGTGTATGCATACATTAGACAAGGGATGTAGCCATCTTTATTACCTTAGATATCTTTAAGCCTGGCAGTCATGTCCAAGTGATGTTGGCCCTGCCATCATCTGCGGATTATGTCCTGCATGCTTAGCCTTACTAACGAAGATTCATTTGTTATCACATGTTGAATGCATTTCCTTGTTTGTTTGATGATTATTTGAATGACCTGGCTGAGTATTGGAGTACGATTTGTTGAGTATGATTATTTGTGAGCGTGGTTGGTTATTTGATTGGTTTATACTCGTATTGAATCATCATGATCTCCTTATGTGTTTTAATTGCATACTTGCTACTTGTTTTCCTTGTTTATTTATTATTCATTATTTATACTGCATATTGCTTTAGAAACTGCATGTATCGAAAGAGTGTGCGGGAAAATGATGAGATGTTAATGCAGGTACCCCGAGTCTTGACCGTTGATCTATCAGGGGATTGAAGGCCTTATTTTGCAATCTATTTTGAGAGAAATTGTAATATAAATACTCTGTTTTAACCTTAAACTCTTATCATGAATATTGAGTTTGTAAGACGTTAACAGCTGGTTTGTAATATATAGACTTAATTAATTTTCCGCCTTAGTTTAATTAAAGTCATGAAAAACCAGGTTGTTACAGAATAGTAAAAAAATGAATAGTAAAAAAATATTTAAAATTTACGAACGGACTCAAAATAAATAATTAGGTTTTTCTATGTGTTCTGTTTTATCTGAAGAACTGCAGTTACTAAAATTTCATTATACAAAGTTAGACGATATATATTTAAGTTACAGAATTGTCACCTATATTGAATGAACGAGGAAATAAGAATTTGAGAAATGAACTACTTGAATAAAATACTTGGATTGTTCGCCATGTTGCGACTCTTGAAATTCGAAGTTAATGAGGTAGCTATCTATGGGGACTTGGGCTCCCTATCAGAGTTGCCCAAGGCGAAATAACGATCTTAAGATCGCTACTCGGCACGGTATATACAACCTCAGAGATGGGGCATCCTTGATATTTCCGTGGGCCCATATATTAGTAATTGGAAACTCCAGCCCCAACCGGGGGTACCCGTCTAAGGTGATAGTCGTATTTTTCGTCGGTGATACCTTTTGAATAGCGAATACGTATGATCCTCGATTAGATGGTGTATGCATACATTAGACAAGGATTTGGCTGTCCTTATTACCTTAGGTATCTCTAGACTGTCAGACACGTCCGCTTTGTTCGGCCCTGATCTCTATTGCGCGGACGCCTAGCCTGTCAGACACGTCCGCTTTGTTCGGCCCTGATCGCTAGTCTAGCCTGTCAGACACGTCCGCTTTGTTCGGCCCTGATCGCTATTGCGTATTTTACGTCTGCATGCTTCCGCCTCGCTAACGAACATTCTTGAGTTAACGTATGTTGAATGTATTTCCTTGTTTGTTTGATGATTATCGGAATGACTTGGTTGAGTATTGGAATGTGATTTGTTGAGTATGATTATTTGTGAGCGTGGTATGTTATTTGATTGGGTTATACTCGTATTGAATCATCATGATCTCCTTATGTGTTTTACTTGCATGCTTGCTATTTGTTTTCCTTGTTTATTTAATATTCATTTAGCATATTGTTTTAGAATTGCATGTATCGAAAGAGTGTGCGGGAAAATGATGAGAGTTTAATGCAGGTACCCTGAGTCTTGACCTGTAACAACCTGGTTTTTCGTGACTTTAATTAAACTAAGGCGGAAAATTAATTAAGTCTATATATTACAAAACCAGCTGTTATCGTTCAACAAACTCAGTATACATAATACGAGTTTAGAGATAAAACAGAGTATTTAGATTACAAGTCCTCTCAAAACAGATTACAAAATAAGGCCTTGATCCTGATAGATCGACGGTCAAGACTCGGGGTACCTGCATTAAACTCTCATCATTTTCCCGCACACTCTTTCGATACATGCAATTCTAAAACAATATGCAATATGAATATTAAATAAACAAGGAAAACAAATAGCAAGCATGCAAGTAAAACACATAAGAAGGTCATGATGATTCAATACGAGTATAAACCAATCCAATAATATACCACGCTCCCAAATAATCATACTCAACAAATCGCATTCCAATACTCAGCCAGGTCATTCAGATAATCATCAAACAAACAAGGAAATACATTCAACATGTGATAACAATTGAGTCTTCGTTAGTAAGGCGGAAGCATGCAGACATAATCCGCGCAGTAGCAGCCGAACGAAATCGGACGTAACTGAATATGCTAAAGATATCTAAGGTAATAAGGACGGCCTAATCCCTTGTCTAATGTATGCATACACCACCTATCGAGGATCATACTTATTCGCTAATCAAAAGGTATTCACCAAGAAAATGTTCGACTATCACCAGAGACGGGTACCCCCGGGTGAAGGCGTTCCAATTACTGTACTATGGGCTCACGGTGATATCCAGTATGCCCCATCCCTGAGGTGGATACCCCGTACCGAATAAAGTCTCAAGACCCTTATAACGCCTTGGGCAACTCTGGGAGGAAGCCCAAGTCCCCATAGACAGCTACCTCGTTAACATCGAATTTCAAGAGTCGCAACATGGCGAACAATCCAAGTATTTTATTCAAGTACTCGTTTTCTTAACTTCTCATTCACTCGTTCACAAATATTAATAATGACAAACTTGTAACATAAATATAACGTCAAACTTGTATAATGAAATTTTAATGCAATGATTCTTGAGTAAAACATAACACATAGAAAAACTTAATTATTTATTTTGAGTCCGTTCGTAAATTTTTAAATATTTCTCACTATTCATTATTTTACTATTCACCGTATTCACTATTCACCGTATTTACTATTCATCGTATTTACTATTCACCGTATTTACTATTCACCGTATTTGCTATTCATCGTATTTACTATTCATCGTATTTACTATTCCTCGTATTTGTACGTATTCGTATTTTCGTATTCCGTATTTGTACGTATTTTTATACTTCGTATTTTATTCGTATTTTATACGTATATGTATTCTTATACTTAGTATTTATTATTTTATTTTCTTTATACTTAGTATTCATTACTTGACTTTATTTATACTTAGTATTTTTATACTCCTACACATTTTTTTTTATACTAAGGATATTTTAGAAAATAAAACTAAGCTTTTTATTTACTAAGTGTAAAATTCTAGTTTTAAAGTCGTTAGGTTCGTTTTGTATTTAGTGATTTGAAAAATGATTTCGGAAACAAAACTTAATAAAATCTAAGTACAAAATTCTAGAGTCAAAGTTGTTAAGTTCATTTTGTACTTGGTGATTTTAAATAACATTTTAGAAGTGAAACTCGGTTTTATCTAGTCGTATACTTAACTAATCCTTTAGCGGTTTCCATTTTTAGCGAGGTTGTTATAGTTCATTTTAAATAGTCCGTATGTCCACAATCAAATTTAAGCATAGGTAGTAACACTCGATTTCATTTATTTTTAATACGTGTAACGTTTATTTTTATCGGTTTAGTTGATTCTTTTTATTAACGGTTCATTATACAATCTAATATAATCCTTACTTATAAATCAATTTTAGTGACTAAGTGGTAAATTCATTTTGACCAAAATTTACCCAAAAATAAGGTAAATGCCGAGTGCCTTTATTTATATAAGCTATTTATTTCTTTTGTTGTTTTTATTAATAAATCATTACTTTAACTATTTTAATTTCTTAAGTGATAAAATTAAAAAGTGACAAATTCATTTTAGGTCTAAAGATGACCCCTAAACCGTGGCCCTCTATACTTAGCAATTTATTTTCGTTTTCTAATTTAATCGGTTTTTGACTTAAAGTTTTTATATACTAATTATTTAAATTATACTAAAGCGATTTAACTAATTTACGATTTTCACTAATTATTTTATTTCATTTATGAATAGTGATTTTGTGACATTTTAAATTTCTATCTTTTTCATCATTGAGATTTAGCTCATTTAACTTATATAATTAGTATCTTATTTGTTTACTAGTGGATTTAAACAACAAATAAAATAAAACCTATAATTATTTTGGATCAAACTAGTCACTTAAAAGAAGAACACATGAATGTATGATGAACTTTAGTATTTTTCATATGAACTCATCATAGTCAAATTTCTATATATTTATATAATTTTCTCAAATTTTCCATACAAGTCTAATTTAACTAAACTAATCATAATATGTTATTTAGAAAAATTAAAACTAAAAATTGGTCCAAATTTAAGGAGAAAACCGTGGCCATGTATGTATATGTTCAAAATTTTATTTTTGATTTTTATACTTCTAATTCAACAACTAATTTACTTAATATTACTTATGTATTTAACATATGTAAAAATCATATACAAACATTAACACACATAACTAAAAATCATTTAAACACATGAATAACCATAAAAGTTCAAGAACACACATAAACACATTAACATTTAAAATTCATAACAAATTCATTTTAAGTCCTAAACATAAACTAATTATATTTTCATGTTCATTTCACCACAAGTATTTTAAGCATGCAATTTACAAAAATTAAAACGAAAAATTTAGTGAAAAATAGGGGTGAATGCCGTGTACATGTATGTGGACAATATATTTTATTTTTCGATTTTTGTCTTCTAATTTAACATGTGATACTTGGGTGACATAAAATCATACATACAAATCAAAACCTCACTTAGGAAAAATAACATAAAATCAAATTCGAGGCGCTTATCACATAAGTGTGCGGGAAGCACCTTGATTTGGTTAGTGGAGTAAAACCCTAGCAATTGTCGGGGTCGACGATATGATCGAATTGGCTCAAGTCGACACCACCACCTTGCTCCTCGTCTTTGGTTAGGATGGGTACATAAGAATGAAATACACAAGTTAGTAATTTATTTAAGCTAGTTAAACTATACTAAAAGTTTTATGTGTAGTATTGTTTTTAGTTTAGGTGATGTTTGTATTTTAAGTGACTTTGATTTATGTTCATTTTTAATTGCATGTAAAGATAAGGAGTGAGTACCAAATATCAATGGTGAGGAGTTTATTTAAGTGTGCTAATTAATTTAAGCAAATAAAATGAAAGTTTAAGGAAGAAAAGAGTTAAAGAGGATGAAGATTGTATGTGTTCTTGAGGTTGCACAATGAACAAGCTTACTTGTTCTTGAGTTGAGTTTATTAGAGAGAAAATAAGTTGAAGTGTTTGTTGTGTGTGTGGGTAATGTATGTCATGTATGTGTGTATTGTAGTAGTAGTTGTTGTGTTTTGTATTATGTTGTAAGTTTAAGTAATGTAAAGTAGTTGCATGCTTGGTAATGTAGGGTGTGTAAGGAAAAGGAAGCATGCTTGTGTAAGAGTGGAAGCATGTGTGTAAGAAGAAGTAAGGTGTGTGTAAGGAGAAGGAAGGCATGCTTGAGACAAGGGAGACAAGTGTGTAGGAAAAGCAAAAGAGAAAGGAAAGACAATGTTGAGCTTCTAGCTCAACATTCTCGGCCAAACATGGGTCACTTGGCCCGATTTTTCGTTTTTGAAATTTTCGATTTGCGCGCACGTGAAAAGTCTCGAAATGAAATATATAGTCTTGAAATAATGTTTAGAAGTGAGATCGAAAATAAAAATGAAAATAAACCTCAAAACGAATTCAAACAAAAAAATTGGGTACTAGTTTTCCTCGCAACCTTGAAATAAAATTTTATTCGATCGAAACATAAATTTTTTTCGTTGAATGTTATCGAATTAAATCATTATCCTCAAACGTCAAAAAGTTTATCAGTTTAGGCTTAGTGTAACTCAATATATCGAGTTTTAGTGAATGTGTTAGTTAAATCAAAGTGGAATAGTAATTTGATATTATTAATACATGTTTTGTTAGTAATAATCAATATGATTAAACTTAAGCTACTTTAATTTGATTTGGATTATGAGTAATTATATTTAAGAAAGGATTAGGTGACTTAATCACATTTAGGTGGCTTGGCCAATTAGTCAACGTTTGACCTCGATTTGCGTGCCAAAATTTGTCGTTGAGAAAATTGTCGTAGATTCTTTGTTTGATTTATCGAGTTTGAAAAAGTAAAAATAAAGTTCAAATTCAAAGTAATTCAAAATGGTTTTAGTTTAGGTGCGAGCATAGTTTGTAGAGTATTGTTTTAGAAATTAAGTGAGCGAGGATGATTAATTATTGATTTCTTAATCATAATTAGCTTAAATTAACACGGGGTGTTACATGACCGTTGATCTATTAGGGGATTGAAGGCCTTATTTTGTAATCTATTTTGAGAGGATGTAATCAAACTTATACTCTGTTATTCTAAACTCGTACTATGTACTGAGAGTTTTATTACGATTAACAGCTGGTTTTGTAATATATAGACTTAATTAATTTTCCGCCTTAGTTTAATTAAAGTCACGAAAAACCAGGTTGTTACAAAATAGATCCGCCGAAACCACCGGAAGATTGCCCAATGATCACACCACAAATGTGGGAGAACTATAAAAAACAACGTTTCAGCGAAGAGTTTAAGGTTTTATATATATATATATATATATATATATATAGGGATGAGATCAATCAAGCCCAAGATATGAGGGAAAGTCGTTAAGCCCAAAATTCCAGGTTTGAGATTTTAACCAAAAAATTCGAGATTCTAACAAAAAAAAACGAGATTTTAACAAAAAAAAAAAAGATTATAAGTTTTCCTTAGGTTGTGCCGTGGGTCCATTAATGACCTTCCCACCTCCTTTTGAGATTTAATCTCAGCCGTTGATTTTGATAATCCAATGGCTAAGATTAGGACTCAATGGCTTTCTCTAGGCTTTGGGCTTGAAAGATCTTATCTCTATATATATATATAGAGTAAAGTTATATGAAGTCCACATATATAATTGAGTCCGAAAGTTCTAATCTAAGCCATTGGATTCTTAAAATCAACGGCTGAGATTAGATCTCAGATTAAAATTGTCCGGCCGGTCCAAGGGACCAGCAAATTAATCTTACTGTTTGAAATACTAAGTATCTGTGTTGATGTTTCAAATATCCGTGTTGATGTTTCAAATATAGTGGTTGATGCTTCAAATATATTTGAAATGTACAATTTTGGACTTCCGGACTTCATTTATTTATTGGACTTCATTGAACCTCTTTCTATATATATATATATATATATATATATATATATATAGAGTCAAGTTATAATGAGTCCCTTATCTTTTTTGAGTCCGTGAGTCCAGTGTAACTCTTAATAACGTTTTTTAAAACTGTAATGCTTTGTAAATGTAACTGTAATTTTAACACATACAGTTACATTTACAAAGTATTAAAGTTACAATTACATATAGTTACATTTACAAAACATTACTGTTTCACAAAACGCTACTAAGAGTTACATGGACTCACGGACTCAAATTTATTTGTGGACTTAATATAACCTATTTCTATATATATATATACATATATACATATATACATATATACACATATATACATATATACATATATATATGTATATATATATATATATATATATATATATACATATATATATATATGGGATCCTGTGAGACCCCTCAACTCAATGAGACCCGTGAGACCCCCTTTAATACCATTAGATCTTATGTGATTTTGACGGTCAGATTTACCCTTTTTAACCTGACACCTGACACTCCCCACTAAACCCTTACGTACAAACACTTCTCAACCATATTTTCCCTCTTTTAATCTCTCATTAATTTGGCCATCAATTCTTAATTTTCTTTGTCAAATTTTTCCAGTTCTTCTTCAATTATCAAATCTCTCTTTGTTTCACATGAAATCAGGTATGGTATTGATTTTTTTTTTTCGATTTTCTTGTATTAATTAGTTTATTTTGGGTTTCTCGTCTTCAATTTTGTTGATTCATATGATTTCGTTTAAATTTAACTTTCTCTTCTTCGTTTAGTACTTGTACTTTTTAATTTTGTTGATTGATTCATACAGTTTATTTTGTTTTCCTGTTTTGCAACTTTTTTTTTTAATTTGCTTCAATTATATTGTAAATCGTAAAGTTCATACATCTATTAATTATCCCTAATTTTCCTCAATTTCTTTACTTCGACAACTTTAATTTCAATTTCGTTCTTCTCCAATTAATATCTACCGTCGTTTTTTTTTTGTAAAATCAGGTATGAATTTCAATTTTCCAGTGAACTTTTTTTTTAATTTTTATGTCAATTTGATTCAATTTTAGGGGTTTATTGTTTGTTTTTCATTTTTAGTTGTTATTTTTCAATTACCTTCGTTATTTCGTTGTAATTTTTATTCGATTTTATGTCTAATATAGTTGTTACAATCTTTGCATGTGTTTTTGCTATTTTTCTTAGAGATGATAACCAAAAGAATTGGTGAAAATTCATGCAAAATCGAGAAATCAAGGAAAAAAATTGAAGAACACTGATGTAGTATCAGGTTTGATTAGAATTCAATTTTTAAATTAATTAATCTTTTATTTTTAAATCTATTGCTGAAGAGAGTGGAATTGTCTCGGCAATTTTTTGATGCATGGTGTCATTATTTGATTTTGAATTAGAAATTTCGTGCACCCTAATCTTCTTGTCGGTTCTTTTGTTATTAAGTGTACCTATTGCCAAAAATGATGTATCTCTAGGTTTTGATAAGTGTATCTATTGCTTAAATTGATCTATCATTCAAAATACATAAATTTGTGTGTCTCGTCACATTCAGTAGAATTGTTTGTTGTGTTACTATCACAAATATTAAGGTTTAGACTCGATGGGTGAGATTTAAAGGGTTGTTGGGAGGATTTGTTTTAGTGGTGTAAATTAATTTTATTGATGACACTTGTTGTTGTGAGTCAGATTTTGTTTACCAATTAATGAGATGAACTAGAAGTTATATTCGTGCTTCATTGTTTTCATGTGAAAAATGGACCTATAGTTTCATAATTGTGTATATATTTATGTGATTACATTTTCCCTTGGTCTGAGTGATAGAGGAATTCAGATTGAGCATGGTACCGGTCAAGCCTCAGGTCAACCAGCTGATAACCAATATCAGTCCATGAAGTTTAGTCCATGAAGGAATTTTGTTGATGGAAGTTTTCTATTGTTTGGGAAATGCATTGTTTCATGGTGAAATTTTTTCATTAGTTGTATGGATATTTTAATGTCAAAACATAGGGGGATGTCCTATTATCACTATGTAGTAGATACATTATAACTATGTAGCAGATACACTGTTTTTTGGCTATAATAACTAGGGAACTATGTATTTGTTACATTTTTTTTAAAGAGTTATATAAAGTTGTTGACAAAAACATAATGTTTCACACAAGACACATATGATTAAAAGAATAATACAAGACACAAGACATGTATTATTTAAAAAAAGGTACCTATCTTATTAACACAATACTGATAATGTATCTGCTACAATCTGCGTTTAACATGAGACGAAAAGACCAAACTAGTTGAGTTACAAATAATGTTAAATACACAAAGATCCAAAGAACATCGACTATCCGTGCTTGCTCACAACATTTATAACACGCCGTGCATCACTCTTGATTTCAACCTAAATTTAAAAACAGTGTATACCAGATACATTATCACTATATAGCAGATACATTATCACTATGTAGCAGATACACTGTTTTTTTGCTATAATAATTATGTATTTACTACATTTTTTTTTAAAAGAGTTATATAAACTTGTTGACAAAAACATAATCTTTCACACAAGACACATATTATTAAAAGAATAATACAAGACACAAGACATGTATTATTTAAAAAAAAAAGGTGCCTATCTAATTAACATATTGACGAAAACATAATCTTTGATTAAAAAACAGTGTATCTACTACATATTTATAATGTATCTGCTACATAGAGATAATGTATCTTCTATAATCTCGTCCCCAACACAGTATTGATAATGTATCTGCTACAATTTGCTACAATTCGCGTTTAACATGAGATGAAAAGACCAAACTAGTTGAGTTACAAATAATGTTAAATACACAAATATCCAAAGAACATCTTTTCTTTTTTTACCAAAAAAAAAAAAAAAACAAATATCCAAAGAACATCGATTATCCGTGCTTGCTCTTCCTCACAGCATTTATAACACCCCGTGCGTCACTCTTGACTTCAACCTTTTCGAGCTCCATCCTAGCAGCCATAACTGTAAGTCTGTGACAAACCGGTTAATGTATCTGATTAAAAAACACATACTATTGCAACTGATGAAAAAACAGTGTACCTACTTCTCAGTCATAATGTATCTGCTACACACTAGTATTGTATCTACTGTCATGATATCCAATTTATCCACAAGCACTGCATTTCCTAGGTGCTTTCTTGTGTTCTTGTATTGCTTTTTCCTTTTCCGATAATAATTTTTTTCCGGAACCTTTGTTTTTTGATTGTTTTGGAGGTAAGAAAGTCACCTCATTTGGTATGCTTGTTCCAATTAACATCTCAAGTTCAGACTTTTTATCTTTCACTTTGTTTTTCACCATCTGTGCATGTTTGTTTGTCTTAAAGTCATGAAGCGATTGAATCAATGCATCCATATACCCTTCGTCGTTCTCAACAAAAGATACACAACTAAACATTTCTGACCATAATTCATTTATCTTGATTTTATTTGCAACAAATGATGCACAATTAGTAAGCAAGCTACCTTCAATGTTGAATAATGGGCGACAAGTTGCTAACTTACTCCACCTAGGCAACATATACTTGTCAGGTACTAATTCAAAACCCTTTTCTTTTAGAATCCACATAAGCCAAAATTGTATCTGTTGGTTAATTAAATGTATCTACAGAGTATTGATTCTCAGATCTACGAATACTCATTCTCAGATCTTACATAATAAGCCAAAATTGTATCTGTTGGTTAATTAAATGTATCTATAGAGTATAGATTCTGTATCTAATAAGTATTGATTATGTATCTTACATACTAAGCCATAATTGTATCTGTTAGTGAATTAAATGTATCTACAGAGTAAGTATTATGTACCTGAATGTGTTGGTACAAATGTATTGACATCGTCTATCTGCATTAATTCTTCAGTTGCAATGGTGTTAATTTCTTCATGTACAATGGGTGTAATTTCTTCATTCAAACTTGCAATTACATTCGACAATCTACATGAAAATAAAAATTAAAAAACAATAAGTGCATAAATTCATCAATTTTCGATAGAGGTAACTCTAAATTACTGAAAATAACAAACTATGGGTTTGTTTAATTCGACACCTTGATTGCACATAAAATGAAGACAAAGAATTTCTGAAAATTACTGAAAATTTTCGAAAATTACTGAAAATTATCTTACCCAACAAAAATTACGCTTGAATCACAAATTTCCATGACGAATTGATGTTTTTTCGACTTTGATTTACGCCTGTATAAATAATTGACATTTAATGTTTGATTTTCAATTTTTAGGTTTTTGTTTGGTTATTTTGCAGGGGAAATTGATGAAACATGGAAGAAGAAAGAGAAGGGAATGGCGTGGTTTTGTTTGCACGTGGTTTTGGTGTGTGGTCATGTTTTGTTTCCAGCCCTAGATCTTCATGTAATCTGACGGATGTAAGGGGGGTCTCATGGGTCTCATTGAGTTGGTGGGTCTCATGGGATCCTATCCCTATATATATATATATATATATATATATATATATATATATATATATATATATATATATATATATATATATATATATATATATATATTTATATATATATGTATATAGAAATAGGATCACATGAATCCATCTAAATTTGGTGAATCATGCATCCAAATATTAGCCCTTGGATCTAATTTTTTTGAACGCACAAGATCTTGCCACGTAACGAACCCTTAAACCCCCCCTAGTTTTTCAATTTTACGTCATTTGTCAAAATTATGTTCTCCCTTTACAATTTTTCTCTCTCTAATAATTTTCTCTCTTCTTTCAATTAATTTCCTCTCATTAACTCACTTATCTCCAGATTTTTTATTTCTCGTAATTTTCCGGCGCTCTAACCTAACGCCGACGAAGATCTATCATATTTTTCGATTTATTTTGCTCTCAACTATGTTTCACGAGTCCTCTTTTGTTCTTAGATGATTTTTGTTCGACTTTATTGTTCGTTTCGTGGTTCAACTTCAACAGTAAGTTTTCGATTTGTTTTTTGATAATTTTGTTTCTAAACACGTTTTTTCTTAGATCTGAGTTTTTTTTTATCAATTGAAATGATTATTTCATTATTATAAGTCACGATTTTAATTTTGTTCGAAAACCTAGGCTTTGGTTTTCCTAGATCTGAGTGTCCTTATGTATTCATAATTAATTTAATCTTTTTTCGTATGAAATTGTGTCATTTTTAGTGCTAATTTCATTTAGTTTTTTTTTTGTTTTATTTGTATATCAAATTTTTAATCAAAAACTGTACAATCTAATGTTGAATTTTCTAATATATTTGATCTTTGTTGTTTTTTTTGCAGTATATACACATGGCTAAATTACAGAAGAATGTTAATAGCTCCGTTGATAAGCTCGATTTTAAGAAAAGACAACATCTAACCGTGACAGCTCAGTCGTCGTCGAATCTCTTCTGCTTAAGATGAACAAGCCTATTGTATTATACTTAGTAGAAGCAAAAACAAAATTTAGTTTTGAAGTCGTGTTACTTTAGTATTTGAGTCTTGTTACTGTAATATATATTCTCTGTTACTGTAATATATGTTCAATGTTACTTTAATTTGCAATCTTGTTTAATATAGTATCAAATTTAGTAGAAGCAAAAGCATATATAATTGTTCTCTGATAATGAATGTTGTTGTAAAGATACCACATTAGTTTGTAATACCAAAACAAAATTTAGTATACAAATTTTGAAAGACGAAACTTCAGTATTTGAATATTGTTATTTTAATATATGTTCTCTGTTACTTTAATATATATTCAGTGTTACTTTAATTTACTGTCTGTTACTTTATTTTATTTTTTTACCATTTTTTACATTAGTATTTAGTTTAATATATGCGAAATCAAAATTTAGTTTTCAAGTTTCATTACTTTAATATTTAACACTTGTTACTTTAACGTTAAATGCATGTTACATTAATTCGATTTCAATGTTACTTTAACAAATTTTAGTTGATACTTATAGATGTTGATGACAAAATAAATCCCCTATTATACAAATGCAACATATTACAGTTTTATGTTATTTCAATGTTAAATTACTGTTATATTAGTACAATTTGACGGTTACTTTAACAAATTTTTGTTGACAACTATATCAATACATGATAGCTAATTTCATAACGAACCAATACAATACACTATAATTTGTTGTTACTTTAATGTGTAATTGTTGTTATTTTAGTTCAATCTGACTGTTACTCTAACAAATTTCAGTTCGTGTTAATAAATATTACTCGTACTAAATTAAATTTGAATTCATCTTCAACGAAAATCATTTTTAGATGCAATTATATTTATATTTTGCATATTATACAACTAGTTTCATCATGAATCGTTTAGTATTAACAATCTGATAATAATTTCTTCGTTGCTTTGATGTTGAATAGTGATGTTGTTGGTTCTCCAGATTCAACAAATCTATTTAGTGTACAAATTCAATTAAACTTTATGTTTAACAAAAATTAGATTCTAATTTCAATAAAATCAACGTTGTTCTTAAATTGGATAATGATTAACATAACTCATCATTATTAACACAATTTACCTGTCAATTTTGTCGAGATTAATGATTATTGATGACGACTTCGATCAATTTGCACGAATTTGATAATCAACTGCTGATTATTATGATCAATGATTGATTTCGCAGTAATAAGTGATTACTAGATTATTATAGTTGACGAATTTAGCACGACTTTGATGATTGATCGACGATTCTGCATATGATTGATGATTAAATTGTTGATATTAATGATTTTGATGATTTTAATAAGATTGAATGATGTAATTTTAGAGGTTTTGGTGATGAATTTTGGTTTTCTGATGGTTTTAGGGGTTTTGGTAATTTTAGGGGTTTGCACTTTCCAGAGAGAATAATTTGGTTAGAGAGAGAGAGTGTTGGTGGGCTTTTGTTTTGAAAGGACGTAAATGGAAAGAATTTTTTTTGACCCCTATTAATTTTTTTTGACTTAATCTCATCTCTTAATCTCAACCATTGAATTAGTTAGATCCAACGGCTCTAAGATGGTACGAGGGATTCACCAAATATGAGGGATTCATGTGATCTCATCTGTATATGTATATATATATATATATATATATATATATATATATATATATATATATATATATATATATATATATATATATATATATATATATATATATATATATATAAGTTAATTAATTAATTAATTCACAAGCATGCATATATTTATTATATTTTTTTTTGTTATGATAATTTCAAGGCCTTGAGGGAGAGGAACAAAAGAAACATTGCGAAAAAAGAATATCATCACAACACCGGTCGCAAAGGTGTTTTGGAGCTCGCCGAGGAACATGTAAGACTTATATACAAAGTTATATATGTCTTCTTTATAATTTAATTTTATATTGTAAAGCGACCTTAGCTTTAATTTATACAAGTATTATATAATAAACTTACTTGTTCTTTTTTCTATGAATGTGTAGGCAGAAAGGGATGAAGATGGCGTAATAATTAATCGACATGAATTATGGAAACTAGGTCACACCTCAAATCCTAAATTTGATGAACCAACTCAAAGGGCGGTAGACAACATTATGCGATTTACTCTTTTATTCACGCACACCTTAGTCATTATTTATTAATTTTTTAATTATCATCGTGTTAAATTATAATATTTGAATGTCGATTTTTTCTATCAATAGGATAAATGTGTCGAGAAGGTCAAAGAAGGGTCATGGAAACTCAAGGCGTAGAAATGACATTCTAGCCGAGGCAATTCAAAAACCTGATCACGATTTGTTGTGTGTTAGGCATGCCAGCCCATGTTGGAAAAACCAAGGTTTTCGGGAGAGCTCCCAGAACACCAACGGCAAGTAGCACTAATGATCGTGAAATGGTAAACTAATTAAATTGTTAGTTCTTAGTTAATTTAAATGATGACGACGACTATCTAAATTAAATTGTTAGTTCTTAGTTCTTATTGAATTGTATATAATGTATTTGTTGCAGCTGAAAATGATGGCCAGGATGATGAAGAAAATAACCAGTGGTGGTACCCTGACGGCCGAGGAACTTAAAACGATTGATGAAGTTGCCGGTGACGACGAGAAAACGAAGGACGATCAAATGACGTCTAAGGAAGGAGACGGTGACGATGAGGTAATTAAATAACTTAATAAGTTATATTTTTATTGGATATATATTTTATTTATTAATTAATAAAGTGTTATATATACGTAATTAACTAAACTAACACACGTATATATTGAATAAATAAATAAAATTAAGGGCGGCAAGACAAATACCGGGCAACAAGAAGAAGAAGACGGGGTCGATAAAATTGATGAGGTAAATAAAGTGTTTTTGATGTTGTTGTCGTCATTGTATTGTTGTTGTTGTTAATGGATGTTGTGCAATACAAGTAGAACCAACTTAATTCCGATTTTGGCAGATTTGTGCACTCGTGGAATAAAATAGTTTTAAAAATCGAAACGATCTAATTTTGGTATGAATTTTTTTGACGATATAATAAGCCCCCTATACTAAGTCTCTGTAAAAAATTAAGTCGAAATTCAAAGGATAAGTTACTGAAAAAAATCTGGACATATCAATTCGTTCCGAAAAGGCAGTTTAGAGTGATTTGACGAAAACAGCTCTACAGGATGATTTGTTAAGAGTTAGGACTCGTGCTTTGGAGGGTATACTCTAGGCTCATAGTTCTACAACTTTTATTTTATAAGAAACCATCAGTTTAGTACAGAAATTTGAGAAAACATCACTCAAAGTGAACCCTTTTTTCTGAAAAATAATTTAGCTGAAATTTGTTGCTACATAAATTTGTTTAAAATATATATATTGTTTATTGAATTTATATTGAGTGTTGATTATAATTGGTATGGAATTTGGATGAAGGTAAATGAAGATCGGTCCCGTAAGGGGGAATTCGAAACGCCGAAACAGACTATACAGGTCTTTGGCACGGTAGCGTTTTAATGTTAAATAACTAATGTTTCTATTTATTATAAAATTTTCAGTTATATTCTATGTAATTGTAAATAATTTATGTTTAAAAATGTAGGGAGGAAAAAATTACATTTAAGACTTAATCACCCGCACTGACAATGCCTAATATACGTGAGAATAAGGTTGCGATCGCACTTGCGTACTACCGGGACACGGTCGAGACAGTGACTGTTCACAACATCGCTCTCCTAGATAATCACGTAAAAGTCGAAATCAAGAAGGTCTTAAATAACTTTGGAGGTGTTCGGCTACCGGTTCCGGTTAGCACTGAGTTGCTCACGGTAGAGAGTGCCGTAGGTTCCTTTGTCCAGTGGCCTCAGACTCATGTTGCGCCTGTTAAGCCGAGGAGCCCTAATAAGAATAAAGGTGATAAGAAGGTAATCTATTTTATTGACTCCAAATTAATATTTGTTTTTTTAATATATATTGAACTTTATCTTGTTAATATATGAAAATTGTGTTCTATATATTGTTATAGGAAAATAATGTAAATGAGAGGAGGTTGGCGAATGACTTGCAAAAAGACCAACGTCCTACAACCAAGGACAAACAAAGAATCGAGGAGGTATTTTTACTATCACTCTAATGACGTAATAAATTGGTATTATATTTAATATTATCGACATAATTAATACACTTTTGCAGGTGAGTCAATCAGACATTATTGGAACGAATGAAGATTCAGCCTCAAAGAACGTAGCGAAGACACTTTTTGTTGATAAGGTTTATTATACCTAGTTACTACTTTAGCTCAATTATATATATCGTTAATTTAATTCCTTTGTTTTGACTCCACGTTGTATTGTTTTTTGTAGGACGTTGGGAGTATCTCGAACGTTAATGTTGCGAGTACCTCGAACGTTAATGTTGCGCCCAAATTGAGTAAGCAGATGCAGAAATTATTACCTCCTGAATATACTACCGCTAAATTTATGCGACATGTGAGTAGAACCCAAACAATGACAAGATTGTTTGGAGAAGGGTGCACTCGCTATGCTGATGACTGTATGATCTCTATTAAAATCCCTAAAGAAGTCGCAGGAATTGAAATGTCTTCATTTTTGAATGCACCCTTACTACTCGAATGGGCTGGCCTTGAGGAAATTGATGCTCAGCATATGATCCTTTGGATGAAGTGAGTCATTTGATTAATTAGTTTTATTTCAAAAATTGCATTTATTTTGTTATGTACGTTATTATTATATAAATGCTTTATTTTTTGTTTGCTGATCGTCTAGGTACTTAGCTGATTACATCAACGAACGTGCTGACCTTCCTTCCCATAACTGGGGTTTTATGAGCCCGTACATGTTGTCAATGAAAATTGGACATGAATCAGAAGAAGACCGAGTCAAACACATGGCCGAACACCTGATGAAAAGCAAGAAAATAATCTTCGCCCCTTATAATGAAAACGCGTAAGTATATATATGATTCTATTATTAGAATTAAAAGATCATGACGATTGACGATACTGTTGAGTTTATTTCTTATATATGTGTTGTATATGTAGGAAACATTGGGTATTAACGGCATTTTGTGCTGAAACGAAAAGAGTGTATTGGTACGATTCATGTGGTAGAAACCCGACAGACATATTTAAACAGTTGGCGATTCTGTAAGTTAATTTAAATCACATGCATTGTAGTAATTAAATGATTTTATTATTAATATTTCTATTTTATCGACTTTGTTTACTCATTATTAACTAATATTTGTAATTTTTTTTTTAGTGCTTTTGCCAGGAGAGGGTCTCTTGATCCGTTGGCGCAAGTCATGGAAACCGATACTAGCCCTACATTTATAACCGTGAGCGATGTATGTTAATTATAATTAATCATATCATATATAACATATATATATATATATATATATATATATATATATATATATATATATATATATATATATATATATATATATATATATATATATATATATATATATATATATATATATATATATATACATATATATATATAGAGTAAAGTTATATCAAGGCAAATATATTATGAGACACAAGCAGAGACATGACATTTTAGCCTTTTTGTGAAACTTTAACATAGTTTTATGAAACTTCAAAAATTGTGAAACTTTAACAAAATTGTGAAACTTTAAGACATTAAAGTTTCACAATTTTTTTTGAAGTTTCATGAAACTATGTTAAAGTTTCACCAAAAGGCTAAAATCTTGTCTCAAGCTTGTGTCTCGCAATATTTAGGTGTCTCGTTTGAACATGTTTCTATATACATATATATATACATATATATACATATATATATACATATATATATATATACATATATATATATATATATATATATATATATATATATATATATATATATATAGGGTTGAGTTCCCATGAGAAATACCCCTTATATGAGAAATATGAGAAATCATCATAACCATTCATTATTTTAATCTAAGGGTTGAGATTTATAGTTTTTTGGTGAGGGGAGATTTATATTTTTTTTTTATTATTTTTATTTATTTTTAATGTGAGGGGAGATTTATTTATTTATTTATTTTTTTATGAGGGTGGATTTATTTTTTTTATTTTTTTTTTGTTTCTTTATGGGGGGGGATTTTTTTTTTTTTTTTTTTGTTTTTTTTCCTTTCATATTTTTTCTATCATTTTTATTTTCAATTTATTTTTTTTTAATTTTTTTTTTCAATTTTTTTTTTCAATTTATTTTATTTTTTTTTTTTTTTCAATTTTTTTTTTTTTCAATTTTTTTTTTGTTTCTTTGTTTTGAAATGAACCTCGTATGTAAATGAAATGAACCTCGTATTTGAATGAAATGAATCTCGTATGTAAATGAAATGAACCTCGTATGTAAATGTAATGAACCTCGTTTGTAAATGTAATAAACCTCGTATGTAACTGAAATGAACCTCATTTGTTACTGAAATGAATCTCGTATGTAAATGAAATGAATCTCGTATGTAAATGAAATGAACCTCGTATTTGAATGAAATGAATCTCGTATGTAAATGAAATGAATCTCGTATGTAAATGTAATGAACCTCGTTTGTAAATGTAACGAACCTCATATGTTACTGAAATGAATCTCGTATGTAAATGAAATGAACCTCGTATGTAAATGAAATGAATCTCGTATGTAAATGTAATGAACCTCGTTTGTAAATGAAATGAACCTCGTATTTGAATGAAATGAATCTCGTATGTAAATGAAATGAATCTCGAATGTAAATGTAATGAACCTCGTTTGTAAATGTAATGAACCTCGTATGTAACTAAAATGAACCTCATTTGTTACTGCTATGAACCTCGTATTTATCTGAAATGAACCTCGTATGTAAATGAAATGAACCTCGTATGTAAATGAAATGAATCTCGTATGTAAACGTAATGAACCTCGTTTGTAAATGAAATGAACCTCGTATTTGAATGAAATGAATCTCGTATGTAAATGAAATAAATCTCGTATGTAAATGTAATGAACCACGTTTGTAAATGTAATGAATCTCGTATGTAACTGAAATGAACGTCATTTGTTACTGAAATGAACCTCGTATGTAACTGAAATAAACCTCGTATGTAAATGAAATGAATCTCGTATGTAAATATAATGAACCTCGTTTGTAAATGAAATGAACCTCGTATTTGAATGAAATGAATCTCGTATGTAAATGAAATGAATCTCGTATGTAAATGTAATGAACCTCATTTGTAAATGTAATGAACCTCAGTATGTAATCGAAATGAACCTCATTTGTTATGAAATGAACCTCAGATGTAATCAAATGAACTTCATTTATTCTTGAAATGAACCTCGTATGTAAATGAAATGAACCTCGTATATAAATGTAATGAACCTCGTTTTAAATGTAATGAACCTCGTTTGTAAATGTAATGAACCTCGTATTAAAAATCAAAAAGAAAAAATTTAAAAAAACAAAAAAATAGAAAAACAAAAAAATGAAATTAAAAAAAAAATAATTTGAAAAAAAAAAAAGAAAAAGAAAAAAAAACAAATCACCCCTCAAAAAAAAAAAAAAAAAAGCTTACATCACAAAAAAAAAAAAGAAAAAAAAAAAAAACAAAAAAAAACAAATCTTCCATCACAAAAAAAAAGGAAAAAAAAAAAATATCCCCTCACAAAAAAAAAAAAAAAAAAAAACAAATCTCCCATCACAAAAAAAAAGAAAAAAAAAAAAAAGAAAACAAATCTCCTAAAAATAAAATAAAAAAAAAAAAAAAAAGGAATCTCCCATCACAAAAAAAAAAAAAAAAAAAGAAGAAAAAAAAAAGAAAACAAATCTCCCATAAAAAAAAAAAAAAAAAAAAAAAAAAAAAAACCAATGTATTTCAACCCTTAGATTAAAACAATCAATGGTTATGATTATTTCTCATATTTCTCACCTAAGCCCTATTTCTCATATGAACCTAAATCTATATATATATATATATATATATATATTTATATATATATATAAAGTGTCAAGTATTTTATTAATAACTTGAATAATTATATTGAATGTTTGTTACTATGTTAATATTTTAGGTTCCTCGACAACCCGATGACAAACAATGTGGATATTATGTTTGTCGGATTATGTATGAGATGATAACCCGTAATTTAGCGGCAAAGATGACACAAAAGGTAAGTGTTAAGTTGCATTATTAACTTTAAGCTCAAAAAGTAATGGTTTTTTTTTATATTATCATTGCTTTATGTACGTCTGATTCCTTATATATGCTATGTTTTTTTTTGTAGTACGTATTTAATAGGAGAAACGCAAAAACATACACGAATTCTGAAATCGACGAAATTCGTGATTTATGGGCAAAATATGTGCTTGAACATCCCCCTGATGAACCCAAGGTGTAGCTAATAATGAGGTATTGCGCACGGTGTATATTGAATGTTGTAAATTGAGTTTTGTTGAAAACTTGGCTTAATGGGAATGTATTGTTTTGCATAAATTATTGTATGTTGTGGATTTTGTTTTGTGCAGCAATAATATTTTGTATCGTCGTTTAGACGGGAAATAATAAATTTGAAATTTATTAAAAAAAAAAATTAAAAATAAAAAACGGTTTTTAAAAAACAACCGTTTTAAAAAAATTAAACAAAAAAAACGGTTTGTTTAATAAAAGCGTTATATATTAATAAATTAAAATAAAATATAAATCCATATTTTACTAGAAATAAAATTATAAATAACGGTTATTATCAAAACAACCGGTTTTTTTTATATTATTTTAAATAACGGTTATATATAAAAACCCGTTTGCTAAAATCATTTTCATAAATTTAATATCAATTGATAATTTTAATATTAATAGTTATAAACAACGGTTTTTAGCATATTAACCGTTTTTTTTTATATATAATAAAAAACGGTTTTTGTTAAAAACCGTTATTTAAAATATTAAAAAACGGTTTTTTTACTAAAAACCGTTTTTTTTAATTGTTTTAAATAACAGTTTTTTACTAAAAACCGTTTTATTTAATTAAAAGCGCCAAATTTTTAGCTGACGATATTTTTGATATATAAAACGGTTTCGTATTTTTTTTTGCGTTGTTTTTTATTATAAACAACGGCCATGGAAACAACGGTTGGATTTTTTATTTGAAACGGGTTTCTTGCGTTTTTTTTGCTTGATCCGGATAACCAATAGCTTGCCGATTCAAGGTGACTAGTTATATCTCATTTTAACCTCTTTTGTAAATTAATTTGATTTATCATTATGATTTTATGAGTATGAAAGTTTTGTTAAAATATGTTAAACATCATTTATGTGTGTTTGTGTGTTATGTGAAGTATAAGAAAATGATAATGAATAAGTAATATTGATAATAGTTTAGTTGTAGTAATATGATATTAGGTTTAGTTAAATTAGTTTTGAGCATTTTTAATTACTGTTCATATGATTTATATATTTATTTATGTTTTAGTTAAGTAGTAATCTTATATAAAAATTATGTGAAATATTAAAAATAAGTTTAAAGTGATTAAAAATCGAAAATAAAAATTTATGTATGTGTGTGCTACCTCACGGCATTTACCCTTTATTTCATAAATTTTCACTTTTAATTTTTGTAAATAACATGTTGTGTTAAGATAGGTTAGAATGGATGTTGTTATGTTAAAAAAATTAATTTAGGAAAACGAATTATAAGTTGTTAAATATGCAATTGTGTTCTTGACTTTATTGTTGCTGTTCTTGGTGTTCTTTATAGCTTCATGTGATGTTCATCATTTATGTTCACTTTGATTTTGTTTTATTTGATGTTTGTTAGTAATTTTTGTTTTTGTTTAATTATAAGTTTATATTATGTTAGTATTGTTACTTAAATCAACTTAAACATTAAGAAAAACTTTTAGGAAATTTAACTTTATATTTTAGGTCAAATTTTTAGTTAAATGAAATTTGTAGTAAAATTTCATTTTAGTTTAAATCATTTTAGTATAATTAGAATAATCAAAATATAAAGACTTTAAGCTAAAAACCGATGAAAATCGAAAAACAAAATTTAGAACACCACACTACGTGCTCACGGCATTCATGCCATTTTTAGGTCAAAAATTGTTTTTATCACTTTTTAGTTTATTTGTTAAAATATTTTAATTAGTAGTTAATAAGTTGAATTAAGAATTTAAAATGAAATAAATGAATCTTAGTTACTTACACATAACCACACGACATACTCACTTAAAATGGACTAAATTTGATCAAAATGATAATATCACTAAGTCACTAAATTTAAATAGTTAGTAGAATTGAATTTTTGTATAAATCGATTTCGTTATAAAAGAAATATAATAAACCGATAAAAAAGTGCTAACCGTTATAAAAATGAATTAAATCGTATTACTCTTTCTTGCCTTTGCAAATTGGACTGTTGGACTTGGACATACGGACTAAATGAATCATCCACGATACTATTATTTTAAAAATGAAAATCGCTAAATTTAGTAAATAGACGACTAAATTTAACTAAGTCTCATTTTAAAATAAATATCATTTATCACTTTGGGAAATTCTACGGTGTACCCTCCAACTTTTTCATTTTCTACCGTGTACCCCTCTTTTTTTAGCTTTAAACAGTGTACCCCTTAATTTCATTAGTAACTATAAACCGTGCCCTAATTACAATTTAACGTTAAGTAGGCGCCAATTTTGAACGTTTAAGAGGATACATGGCACCTTTTTGCTGAATTGGAAAATGACGTGTAAATCCCCAATTAAAATGAAGCTGTTTAATTTATTTTGAGCCCAGCAACAAAACCCCTTAAATTAGCGCCTACTTAACGTTAAATTGTAATTAGGTCACGGTTTATAGTTACTAATGAAGTTAAGGGGTACACTGTGTAAGGCTAAAAAAAGAGGGGTACACGGTAGAAAATGAAAAAGTTGGAGGGTACACCGTAGAATTTCCCTATCACTTTTTACAAACCGAACTTAACGTTTTTAAAACTAGATTTTTAAACTTAGTAATTAAGTTAGGATGTCAATAGTGACCGATGTGAATAGTGACTGAAATGAATAGTGACCGATGAATAGTGACTGAGATGAATAGTGATTGATGAATAGTAACTTAGATGAATAGTGTCGATGAATAGTAAATTGGGATGAAACTTGTTAAGCAAGTAACGTCCCAAATTTCAAGACGGTGAATAATACCCGGGACGAAACTTGTTGATCAAGTAATGTCCCAAAACCTATTCTAATGGAATTTGAGGTAACTTGTTGAACAAGTTATCTTTTCAAATCCCGAGACGTGAATAGTGAAAAATTCACGAATCTTGTAAAACAAGTTACGTCTCAAAATTCAAAGATATTTCAAATTTCAAAATTTGAAATATTGTAAATCATTGAAAATTTCCTAAGTATAGAAAATTGAAAATTAATAAGTAAATAACTTAAAGTGTTTGAAAAACACATAAATAAAATTGGACATACTGATAAACGTATCAATATAGAAACTTAAAAACGTTAGTAACTAACAACACTTCAAATAATAAACGAATATGTAATGTGATCATATGAAACCGAAAATAAAATACTTAAACGTTTGACGATGAGACTAGGAGAGTCTAGTAACATGTGATATGTATTATCAAATAAATAATGAATATTGAGTAAGTTAAATAAAAGGTCAAAAGCTTGAGCCTCCGTTATGAAAACGTCAATCGTGAGTGAAGTGGGGTTAAGATAGTCTTGTGCGGATACCACTATCTCGTTCTCTGACGTTGGTCATCCCGAATAGTGTGGTTTGCAAGCCGGCAGAATTATTGCTTAGCATCCTGCCCATGCCTTTACGCCTTAAGTCGTACTGCCTAAGCCGTACAAGATAACGAATATGCCAACTCTTTTGGGTCAGGCATTAGGAAGTAGTCGCTTTATTCATAGTTAAGGTGCTCTATGATTAGCATAGCCTACACTTAAAATGAATATTAGTATATGCATATTAGACTAGGGTTAATTACCCAATTTCGCTAATGTTACCAGGGCACTCGCGACCTTATGGATTTGTGTCTTGTATGCGGTTCTTTCTCCTTGCCGTTTTTCGTTCTTAGTAGGCGCGACACTTGCATTCACTCTTACCACATGTACAGATCACTTGACGGGATTGTAACAGAAGTTCGAATCATTTCGAACACTAGACGATGAGATGCAAGTACTATAGTATTCAGCGTGGTTTACGAGTCGAGTAAGTCGCTGCACCATGGTGTGGATACCCACATTGGAGCAAAAATGGCCAAGGTGGTCAAGGGTGAAGTCGAGGGAGACCATGGGTTGGGGCCATGGGCTCAAACCCAAGCCTAGGTCATGGACCAAGGGATCACTAAGGGCTAAGTAAAGTCAATTCTATGGTCAAATCGAGCCAACCTTAGTGATCAAGCAAAGTTAAGAGGAAGTCAAAGTTGGAGAGCAACAAAAAGTCAAGATTATGCTATTTTTGAATGTGGTCAAAGTGGGTGCATCCATGTGAGTTAACCCTCCAATAAAAGGACTCACATGGTTCACAAAGCTAGCTCAAGGAGGTCCCATAGGAGCCGGCCCAACAAGTCCCAACAAACAATCACATTGTTTTATGTTTATGTCATTTTCATTCATGTCGCTTTCGTCACTTTATGCTTTATTGTTTTAGTTTGTAAAAGAAATCAAATTGAAGAGCATGTGGACCGTCCTCCTTCATGACCAAGGCTCACTCAAGGACCCTTGGATGATCCTAAACAAAGAATGGAGAGGATTGAGCCTAATGTCAACATCTACCTTTATGCTTTTATCTTTTGTTTGTTAGCCTTCAAAATTCAGCTCTTGTAAGGCCTCTTGGCCGTTTTTTTTGGATGTCTCAAAGGCTCATGTGAGCCCTTAGATTAACTTTGAAATGTAAGGCTTAGATTAGAGCAAGGGTCCTATATAAACCCTCACTCTAACATCATAATTTTCAGATTTGGCTAATGATAAAGAAACCCTAGAGTTTTATTGAGTGTTCTTCATTTTCTCATTACTTTGTGTTTGAGTTAGTGAAAGATTAGTTTAGTGGCTTTGTGCTTAAACTAATCAAACCCTAAATCTATTACTTTGTGTGTAGATTTAGTGACTATCTTTATGTTCTTTCATTTACATACAAAAATCAGAAAAATTACACCAAAAACAATATACTCGGCCGTTTTTCTACAAGTTGTTCAAGTTCGATTTTTGTTCATCCTTTGAGTGAAGCTTTATCCTCCTAGTTTCACTCCAAATTGGTCATCAAAGCCTAGGTTTGTTCTTCATTTTCGATTTGTTTTTGTTTTCTCGGTTTACCCTTTGTTTTTTCTCTTCAATTTTTCGTTTTTTCTTTCCTTCTTTTCCTTGTTTATTTTCCACAAACTTACACAAAAATCTCACAAAATTGTCACAAAATGGAAGAGGATAGAGGAGAGGGTAAAAGGCTTTCCGATTTAGAAGAGAAGTTAACTCAACTCACCGGTAATTGTACCTTAATGATGAATGCTCTAAACACCCTCTTGGACCAAAATCTTAATGAACCAAGAAGGGGTGGAGGGGGAAGAGGGCGTGGGTATGGGTATGGGGGCCGTGGGAGAGGACAACCTCCTCCTCACATGGAAGATCAATTTTCGGATTCGGAGGAGTCCCTTGAAGCCCACCCAAGAGACCATGACCGAGATATCAAAGTGGATATACCCGATTTTTATGGAAGCTTGAACCCCGAGGATCTCCTAGATTGGCTTAGATCGGTTGAGAGAATTTTCGAATTTAAGGAGTATCCCGATAGGAAGTGTTTTAAGGTGACCATCATGAAATTCAAAGGATATGCCTCCCTTTGGTATGAAAACCTTAAGAATCAAAGAAATCGAGAGGGAAAGGAACCCATTAGGTCATGGCTCAAACTCAAAAAGAAACTCAAAGACAAGTTTGTTCCCAAGGATTATACCCAAGACATGTTCCTCAAGCTAGCTCAACTCAAACAAGAGACACAACCAATTGAGTCCTACCTTAGGGACTTTGAGCAACTCACATTACAATGTGAGATGAATGAAAACCCGAACAAAGATAGCTAGGTTTGTCGAGGGCCTAAACCCTAGGATTGCTAACCGAGTGAAGATGCAAAACTTGTGGTCATTCGATGAGGCCGTTACCATGGCCACACGTGTGGAAAGGCTAGAGAAGGGGAGAGGGGACTCGGCCAAAAACACCACCAAGGCCAACCCCATGTCGAGCCAAGGAGGGATCAAAATTGGTGAACCTAGCCCTACTATCAAGCCATCAAGTGTTGACAAGGGGAAGGGAATCGACTATGGCCCTAAGAGAACAATTCCTCTCAAGAAGTGCTACCAATGTCAAGGGTATGGTCATTTTGCTAAGGAATGCCCTAGCAAGAGGACCTTGAACACAAGTGAGGTTGTGCATTGGGGAGACGATGAAGTGTTAGTTTGTGAGGAAGGAAAAAACGAGGGAGTTGAGGATGTGAAGGTGGCCGAGACAATTGTTCCCCCGGACTCGGGGTTGAGCTTGGTTACTTGGCGAGTAATGCACACTCAAGATTCAAGTGAAAGCATGGATCAAAGACACCAACTATTTCGAACCAAGTGTACCATCATGGGGAGAGTGTGTAATCTCATTATCGATGGGGGAAGTTATGTTAATGTTGCTTCTAAAACCCTCATTGATAAGCTTGCCTTGCCTACTTTGAAGCATCCTCACCCTTACAAGCTAAGGTGGCTTAATCAAGGAGCCGAGGTAAAAGTCGATAAGCAATGCAAAGTCTCGTTCTCGATTGGACAAGACTATAAAGATGAAATTGTGTGTGAAGTGTTGGACATGGATGCATGTCATGTGTTGCTTGGTAGGCCTTGGGAGTATGAAAAGAATTCTTCCCACCATGGAAGAGACAACACCTACTCATTCAAGTATGGTGAAAAGCTTATTGTCTTAGCTCCCCTACCACCAATGATGGGATGTAAATCCAATGCGTGCTTGTTTGAATCCTTCATTGAGCCAAACCCTAGCATGGAGATGAAGTTGGGGCCGAAATTGATTGAGCATGAAGGCTTGAAAGGCCTTACACCGAGTAGTGGAGGGCAAAAGGGAGAGATGAACTTGGAATGTGAGGGAAGCTCTAGCATGATAAGGAGGATTCTAGGAGAGGAGCAACATGAAGGTGAAGCATCAATCAACAAGGAAACAACCGACTACAATGAGAATGTGGTCAATGAAAGAACAAAAATCGATGGCAAGGAAAGATCAAGCGGGTCTTTAAGATGGAGAATCATTGAAGGGCTCGATCATGAGCAAGAATGGATGGATGGCACGGTTATGAGTCGTGGGCTCAAAGAAATGCTCGAGGAAGAATGCGTGGTCAAGCAAACCGTGACCAAGGAAGAGAACATGATCAATTCTTCGAGCCAAAGTAAAGGAGTCCCACCAATTCTCCAAACCCTAGCTAAATGGTGCCCTTGGAAGTCAAAAAACGTGAAAGCCAAAGTTGAGCAAAGATTGAGCCGAGAATCAAGCTTTAAATCGAGCAAGGGAGGAAGCAAGAGGATGTCCAAGGACTTGAGGACAAGTCCTTTCCAAGGAGAGGAGATTGGAGCAAAAATGGCCAAGGTGGTCAAGGGTGAAGTCGAGGGAGACCATGGGTTGGGGCCATGGGCTCAAACCCAAGCCTAGGTCATGGACCAAGGGATCACTAAGGGCTAAGTAAAGTCAATTCTATGGTCAAATCGAGCCAACCTTAGTGATCAAGCAAAGTCAAGAGGAAGTCAAAGTTGGAGAGCAACAAAAAGTCAAGATTATGCTATTTTTGAATGTGGTCAAAGTGGGTGCATCCATGTGAGTTAACCCTCCAATAAAAGGACTCACATGGTTCACAAAGCTAGCTCAAGGAGGTCCCATAGGAGCCGGCCCAACAAGTCCCAACAAACAATCACATTGTTTTATGTTTATGTCATTTTCATTCACGCCGCTTCGTCACTTTATGCTTTATTGTTTTAGTTTGTAAAAGAAATCAAATTGAAGAGCATGTGGACCGTCCTCCTTCATGACCAAGGCTCACTCAAGGACCCTTGGATGATCCTAAACAAAGAATGGAGAGGATTGAGCCTAATGTCAACATCTACCTTTATGCTTTTATCTTTTGTTTGTTAGCCTTCAAAATTCAGCTCTTGTAAGGCCTCTTGGCCGTTTTTTTTGGATGTCTCAAAGGCTCATGTGAGCCCTTAGACTAAGTTTGAAATGTAAGGCTTAGATTAGAGCAAGGGTCCTATATAAACCCTCACTCTAACATCATAATTTTCAGATTTGGCTAATGATAAAGAAACCCTAGAGTTTTATTGAGTGTTCTTCATTTTCTCATTACTTTGTGTTTGAGTTAGTGAAAGATTAGTTTAGTGGCTTTGTGCTTAAACTAATCAAACCCTAAATCTATTACTTTGTGTGTAGATTTAGTGACTATCTTTATGTTCTTTCATTTACATACAAAAATCAGAAAAATCACACCAAAAACAATATACTCGGCCGTTTTTCTACAAGTTGTTCAAGTTCGATTTTTGTTCATCCTTTGAGTGAAGCTTTATCCTCCTAGTTTCACTCCACACATCCGTCCCTCCCACCAAAAACCCAGTGATGTAACAATGGACTTTTATTGCATGCTTTTACGTTGACTTAAATGGTTCTAACTGTGACGAACTCAAGTTCAATGTTTTGAAATGCAAATGAGGTTTCTTTATGGGTCATCACTCTTAGTGTCCTTAGGTCTAGAGTCTAGTTTGTCTCAGGTTCAGGTCCTAATCGGCATGCGCACATCTCTTTTTAAACACACAGTCTAATTGATCCTCTTACATTAACAAGGTTCAATTCGATTCTCCTAAATCCTTAAATTTAGGCCCAGTCGTTAAAACTACCTTTTAGGACTGGCAAACACCTAGGATAACCTTACGGAATGTCCTATTTCACAAAACACTACAAAAATACACTATTTTTACATGTTCAGGGCTCGGGCCCAGAACCGAGCCCAAACCCATTCCTCGCCCGCCTCCTAAGGTCCAGGATAACCTAATCAAAACCCTACAACCAGCCAGCACAACGTATCTTAGAGCTCAAGCAAGATTATACCGTATATCCTAAAATATAATTTGGAAATATACGGAATAAAAGGATAATGCCCGCCCTACCAATCGCAAGAGGCCTTGCGATTAGGGCAGGCAGGGCTGCAAGGAGTCTTGCGATTACCCCAAGCATTCGCAAGGAGCCTTGCGATTCCTACGTCCGGTTTTATCCCCTGGCTTTCCTAATTCTTGACGAGCTCTACACTATAAATACAACCCTCCACATACGTTTCAACACACAATTTGACATCCAATTCACAACATAACTTCACAACTCAAAGCCTCACGCATAAACACCTTAGAATTCTTCATTTTCCTAGTGTTGAGTTCTCCCTCTTTGAAGCGAAGCGCTGCCGGTTTGCAGACTTGAGACAGGTAGGTCGTAATCCTAACATGGATTAAGGTTTTCTTTACTTCTTTGACTAGCAAGGGCCTACATTAGGCTCACCCCGACTTTGGTACGCGAGTTTGCTTTTCATAAGGCGGCCATGCACCTCGAATACACACCCTATTCGTAACACCTTTCCAAAGTCGCATAAACAACTGACCTCTTTAAAATAAACCAATGGATAATTGAACTTTTATTTTTATTGTATGCATTTAGCAAATCCTCATCTTGCATCTAAATCACTTAAAATGAATTCGTCATTATACTGAACTGTTTTCGTTAACAAGTTAAGCATGCTTAACTGAGGGTTTTAAATAATCTCTTTTGCATTATTTTTACAACTTATATCGCACTTGTACGTAGCGAATTACTTAGACTCATGTATGATTATTTGCATTGTTCTCAAGTCTAGTAGATGCTATCTTTTGATAGGCTTTTCCAAAAGATCTTTCATAAAAACATTATTTTGAATTATACTTTAGAAGAGTACCCTCACCCGAATCCGAATCTGGTTTCACAATAGCCTTAGATGGATGGTTGTCGACGTGCCTTGAACTCTAAGACGTGTCTTTGAGCATGAGGACACGAAGGCGGGTTCTAAATTTCCCTCATAATTTAGTGGCGGCTCCAAAACAGTTTTTAAAGGTTTTTTGTACTTAATCTTTTTAACTTTTACGCCCTTAGCAAGACGTCGAGTGGTCCGATTTAACCCCGGTACCTACAGTTGGCGACTCCACTGGGGATAGGTTTTATTTTTGAAAACTAAAACTAGCTTTTTCTTTTTTAAAAATAAAAATGAGACTTGAACGACTTGAGAACAATCAACATACATGAACTAAGCATATCCGTTAGAGTCGAATCTAGTCGGATTCACACACGAACACCTCGAGAGCCGAGAGGTGGTTCCAAACGCAGGCATTGTCCACTCGACAAGGCACGTACTGGACTAATCTTCCTCTCACCCCTCCACGGTTTGCCGTAGCAAATTGATTTGACCGCCCCAGGGCTTCCTTCGTATCCTACACGTTATACTGTGTGGGCGAAGGGCTAAAAGCACCTGCCAAAGCGTACTCAAATCAGTTGGAGGCGTACAAGACTTGACCAAACGACCAAGAGTCATACGTACGAGTGCGAGGCTATACAATATAGTCTTTTTCAAAATTCATTTGCATATTTTCGAAAAGTCGCTTTAAACTTTCAAAAATAATCAACCTAACAAACTAACAAGCTAACATTTTTTTAAACAAAATGATCACGAACTTTTGAAACAAACATTTTTCAAATTTTCCTTTTACAAAACTAGCAAAACCCGAGTCGAGGTTTTTAACCTAAACTCGTGGATTTCATTCTTTAGGCCTCACGGTTTAAATCCTTTTTAACATCCTCGACTCATCTAAACCCGAGTCGATCCCTTTTTACGCATCCATCTTTAGCCCATGACAACATACCGTCGCTCGGGCTAAATGGATGCAAAACAAAATCTTTCAACATCGAGGCGAGCTGCGCGCACGCATTTTCGTCTCAAAAAAACTCCTAGCTTATTTTAGAAAACTTCCTTCTTTTTCAAAATTTAAAGGAGTCCTTTTCAAACGAAATGAGCTAAAAACAAATGTATAAATAAATGTGTCAATCGGGTCTGTCATGTAGCTGATGCACTCCATGCAAATGTAGGGAATTTCAACTGGATACTCGCCGCACCAAGAACCGAGTTATCATACCCCGCAAGAAACGAACCTATACCCGAAAAATGGCCGGCAACGAAGTCATTAACACACTCCGCGAACAAGTCACCAAGTTAACCGACGACCTTGAACGCCTGCTGAACCACCACCAGTCTGAGGTGGACCGAATGGAGCTGAGAATCAAAGACGAGGCGGATAAACACGCCAAGAGGCTCCAAGCTATGGAGGAACGCCTCGGTGCCCCAGGAGGCTACTCCATACACAAGGAGAATGAAAACATTCCCCAAAACATCAAGGACGAACTGCCCAGCAAGCTCGCCCTTAGTGATCTTCCAATCTTCCAAGGTCACGAGAGCCCGATTACTCACATTAGGGCCTTTAAATCACAGATGGGAATCAAAGGGGTCAAACCGGAATACTGGCCATTACTATTCCCACATTCTCTCGCCGCTATACCCAAGACATGGTTCTACTCTTTGAACCCAGAAAGGGTCTCTTCATTTGAACAGATCACGGTCGAGTTCGACCACCAATACAAGGACAACGAGGACACCCAGGTTTCTATCCGCACCCTGGAGGTCCTGTCACAAAGGGACAACGAAGGATTCACCGAGTACCTTACTCGGTGGAAGAAGCTCAGTGCACAAATTCCGAATCGTCCGCGAGAGGACGAACTTGTGCCAAAGTTTGTCAACAACTTGCGACCCGTGTACCAATTCTACATGCGGTATAGCAACATACAAACCTTCAAACAACTTACTAAGGTCGGTACTCAGAATGAAGACGATCTTAGAACGGGGACCATGGCCAAGTACACTGGCCATGCATATCAAGGGAGTTCGTCTAAGTCAACGCGTACGGCTAAGAACGATGAGAACCGTACCGTCGCCAACCTAGAGTCACTTGGCGATCCAGAGTCATTCGCCACTACTACTTCTTCTCCCTTCAAACCTTGGAGAAGTTTTGATACACTCTACATGTCTTACACTAAGGCATTTAAGAGGCTAGTTGACAAGAACTATCTACAACCCATCGGGCCTACTACTGAACCGCCCGAGGACAAGAAGCCTCTGTCGTGGGATTCTAACGCTTACTGTGCATACCACAGAGGCAAGGGCCACGACACTGAGAACTGCTTCAAACTGAAGCATGCTATCCAGGATCTTATCGACCAAGGAAAGCTCGATAAGCCGATGGCCAATGGTTAGCCGTCCAACAAAGATAACCCTTTGGCCAACCATGCGATCTTTGTGGGCTCCATACCTGTCATTGATTGCTCATACCTCATTACGCCTACCGACGACCAGATAAACACTATCTCTCTTGATCAACCAATCATGGAGAGTAACGTTCAAAATGACGGCGAGAGTTTCACCAATTTTCTAGCTAGATGGAAGGAACTCAATGCACATCTTGTAGGTTTAGTGCACCCAGATGAACTCGTGCATGATATCATCGAACACCTACATCCAATATACCAAGCCCACCTTCGTTATGCTAACATACGTAAATTCCAGCATCTTGTCAACATCGCCAAACAAATCGAAGACGATTTGAACGCATGCTACGGCGAACAAATCAATGGAGTGTGGTATTCTAGTAGCGAGAGCGAGGCGAATGGCCACCACCTAACAAAGCCATAGCCCAAATCAACAACACCAGCAGTTCTTCCTCTACCTCTAAGAACAAGAAGAAGGGAAAGAACAAAAAGGGGAAGAAGAAATACAATAAGCCCCAAGTCAAAGTTAACACCACAGAGCCCGAGACTAAGGACGAGGTTTCGCACCTCACTCGCTCCGGGCGACCTTATCAAGATATCTTCACGGATGCCCATGCCGAGGAGGCCTCCGCCCCCGACAAGGGCAAAGCCGTAGTCCAGCAGGATGTCCCCTCCAAAGACACACCCTCTGCTCCAACAATCCTACCACCAAGCACGAGCGAGACGCTTCAAAAGCAGCTCGTTCGCACAAAAGCTGATGTTTCTATCTGGGCTCTCCTTCGAGACTCTGCCGAACATAGGAAGACATTCATCCGCGCCCTACAAATTGCAAGCGCGGATGCGGACATTTCACCTGACCAAATGGTCAACCATGTTACGAGGGATTGGCTTGCCGGGGCCATCACTTTTTCAAATAATGAATTCCCAACATTTGGCGCTTACCATAATCTGGCTCTATACATTAGCGCTGAATGCACGAAACGAACCCTACCCGTGACTCTAATTGACAATGGGTCCGCAGTGAACGTTCTACCCCTATCAACTGCACGTCGTCCGGATCTCGACGACAAAGACTTTCAACCAAGCAATGAAGGCGTCAAAGCCTTTGACGGGACCAAACGTAGCGTGAGAGGGACAATCTCCCTCCATGTACGCACAGGCCCCATAGAACGAAAAGTCGATTTTCAAGTAATCGACATGACACCGTCCTACAATATGCTCCTAGGACGCCCATGGATTCACGCCGTGCGAGCCGTGACATCCACACTACACCAAAAGGTGAAGCTACCTCTCAATGACGAGGTCATAACTATCAACGCTTCCAATTTCCGCGCCCTCCTCGATTCACCCAAGGAGCGCAATGCCGCAGAAATCACAATCGAAGAAAACCAAGAACATTGTGGTTTCGACTTTGAAATAGGCGCTATCACCACCACGCCTATCCGAACCTACAAGCCTTTCGAAACTAAAGATAACCATAGCCTTTGGCCCACCATGGGTCTAGGCTACAAGCCGAAGGAAGGTGATTTCGAGCAAATGACAAAGGAAGTCAGAAAGCGCAAGTTCGCGCGCAAGTTCAACCTACCAAAGTACTCATTTGACATGAGCAAGTACTTCGTCTCAGGAGGAGGATATGATGAAGACGCGTTATCTAAACCTCAAGAGCACTGTTTCGCTAGTGAAAGCGGACTCCCTTTCACCAAAAAAACCAATGAAGACTTGGTCTCGTCCATCATTCGAGACCGCCGCTTCAACCACGACGACCTCATCACAGATGTCGCCGAGAAAACCTTAGACGGTTGGTACAAAATTACCAAGTGGATCGACTCCCACGGCCATAAATATGAACTTGTCACAGGGGACGGACCCCTCTTTGACAAGATAACCTCGCAAAGTGACGAAAATTCAAGAGGAGACACTTCAAGCAACAGCAACACCGAAGACGAAGAGGTGAAAATTCTTTTAGGATCTAATCCTTTAGGTGTCGGGTCACCTGTCGACCCACCTTCTAGTTTTAGCTTAGACTTTTTATTTTCGGAGGCTAGCTCCAGCTCTTCGCCTAATTTGTCAAACAATTCTTCTTCTTTAATGAATAATACAGATAAGTTTGCTTATGTCTCGTCTCCAGCTAAAAACGAACAAATAAACAACAAACAACAAACAAAGTTTAAACAAACAAATAAAACAACACAACACATAAATCCATGCGATAAAAATGAACCAACGAATGAACAATCGTTAATCAAATACATTGCAAACATCGTAAGCAACCCAACGCAGAACCCGATCATCGAGGACACCGTAACCATTAACATAGGAACCCCCGAAGAACCAAGGGAACTGCAACTAGGCGCTTCACTGAGTGAGGACGAGCGCACAAAATTTACCCAACTTTTAACCGAGTTCAAGGACGTCTTCGCATGGTCATATAAGGATATGCCCGGCATCGACAGAAGCATAGCTGAACACCACATCCCCATCAAACCCGGTTTCAAACCTATCAAACAAAAACTAAGGAGACTACGGCCCGAATGGTCCCTTATGGTCAAGGAAGAAATCGAGAAGCAATTACAAGCCGGCTTCATTCAAGTCGTCGAGTACTCAGATTGGGTCTCAAACATGGTCCCAGTTCTAAAGAAAAACGGCAAGATATGAGTATGTGTCGACTTCCGCGATCTAAACAAGGCAAGTCCAAAGGACGACTTTCCATTACCGCACGTAGACGTTCTAGTCGACAACACAGCCGATCATGCCCTTCTATCGTTCATGGACGGGTAGGCAGGATACAATCAAATCAAAATGACCCGTGAGGACATGGCCAAGACAACATTCATTACACCATGGGGGACATACTGTTACACCGTTATGCCCTTTGGTCTAATCAATGCAGGTGCGACCTACCAGCGCACCGCGACCACACTTCTACACGACATGATGCACAAAGAGGTCGAAGTATAAGTGGACGACATAATCGTCAAATCCAAGGAGAGGAGCAACCACATCGCCAACCTTCGCAAGTTCTTCACACGACTCCGCCAATTCAAAATGCGTCTCAATCCCCAAAAATGTACATTTGGAGTGAAGTCCGGCAAGCTACTAGGACACGTAGTGAGCCAAAGAGGCATCGAGGTCGACCCCTCGAAAATAAAAGCAATTATGGCAATGCAACCTCCTAAGAACCTGGACGAAATTCGACGTTTCTTGGGCCAAATCCAATACATCTCCCGCTTCATAAGCAAACTAACCATGATATGCGAACCAATCTTCAAAAAGCTGAAGAAGACTGACCATGTAGAATGGGACGAAGCATGTCAACAAGCATTCGACAAGGTTAAGGAGTTGTTATCCAACCCCCCAGTCCTAAGACCACCACAGAAGGACCTACCCTTGTCACTCTGCCTCACAACAACATCAACTGCAATGGGCGCCATGCTCGCTCAGGAAGTCAACGGCGAAGAACATCCAATTTACTACATCAGCAAGAAGTTTCTCGACTATGAAACCGATACGCACCCGTCGAGAAAAGTTGTTTAGCATTAGTGTGGGCATCCAAAAAGCTCTGTCACTATATGCTGGCACATCAAACGAGGGTCTACTCAAAAATGGACCCCGTCAAATACCTTTTCGAGAAACCCGTGCCAAATGGACGCATGGCACGATGGACCCTACTTTTAGCCGAGTCTGACATTGTCTACGTTCCCCTCAAAGCCATCAAAGGACGAGCGGTCTCAGACTTTCTCGCTGATCACGCAGTCGACGAAGAACCCATCATCGACACTACATCATTTCCTGACGAAGGAATATACAACATAAACGAAGAACAATGCGAAATGTACTTCGACGGTTCATCAAATTACTGAGTTTGTGGAATAGGAATACTACTTATTTCCCCGAATGGTGAACATACGCCTCTTTCCATCAAATTAGACTTTGATGCGACGAACAACGCCGCAGAATATGAGGCCTGCCTGCATGGACTACAGGCCGCACTCATACTAAATGCAAGGAATCTACGAGTATATGGAGATTCTTCGCTAATCATCAACCAAGTATCAGGAGCATGGAAGATACTAAACGAAAACCTTGCACTATACCAAAGCAAAATCCAAGAACTTGTCGCCAAATTTTACCGCGTAGAGTTCTTGCATCTGCCTCGCGAAGAAAACCAATTCGCCGATGCCTTATCAAAGCTGGCGTCACTACTGAACATCCCCCCGGGAATGCAGACTATTCCCATTGTCGTGGAACGAAGCAGCGAACCCGCATACATATGTGACATCGAAGCCGAGGAAGAACAAACCGAACCTTGGTGTCAAGCAATAATCAACTTCAAACGAGACGGAGAATATCCGCCAAACACCGACAAACGCGGCAGAAGAGCTCTCCGGCTTCTAGCATCACAATTCGTGCTGGAAGTGGACAAACTACTCAAGAAAACGCCCCAGGGTACACTACTCTTGTGCGTTGACCATAACAAAGGACGAGAGATTATATCTCAAGTCCATGACGGCGAGTGCGGACCACACATGAACGCTCGAGCTCTATGTAAACAAATCCTTAGGCTAGGATGGTATTGGACCACCATGGAAGCCGACTGCGCGAAATATGTCAAACATTGCCACAATTGCCAAATTTTCGCAAATGTACAACATGTACCCCCTTCACCCTTATACAGCCTCACATCGCCATGGCCATTCTCGACATGGGGAATCGACGTCATAGGCAAGGTACACCCGGTTGGAGCAGGAGGACACTTCTTCATCCTCGTGGCCATCGACTATTTCACAAAATGGGTCGAAGCCGCGTCATACCGTAAGCTTGACACCAAGGAGGTCGCCCGTTTCATACAAAATAATATCATATGCAGATACGGTATACCTCACGAGCTGATAAGCGACCAAGGCTCACATTTCCGAGGAGTAGTCGAACCCATCCTCACCAAGTACAACATCCAAAGACATAGATCATCACCATACCGACCCCAAACCAACAGAGCGGTAGAAGCCGCAAATAAAACCGTAGTGACCATCCTCAAGAAGATGATCGACACATGCCACGACTGGCCACACAAGATTCCTTTTTCCTTATGGGGATATCGAACCACAATACGCTCACCCACAGGGATGACACCCTACTTCCTAACCTACAGCATGGAAGCTGTACAACCTGTAGAAATCGAAATGCAATCACTTCGAATTCTAATGGAAGCGGACATACCAGAAGCAGAATGGGCACGCGAACGATATGAACAACTCATCGTCCTGGACGAAAGGCGCTTACACTCACTAAGCACCGTTCACATGTACCAATCAAGACTACAACGCGCGTAAAACAAACGAGTCAAACCACGCAACATCAACGTGGGTGACTTGGTCCTTAAATCGGTAAGGGCACCGCTACCGGTCGACCCAAGAGGGAAATTCAAACCTAATTGGGCCGGACCATACCTGGTTAAAGAAATCCTTCCCGGAGGTGCTGCAAGGCTAACCGATCTCGACGGCGAAGAATTCAACTTGCCCACAAACCTCGATCAGCTTAAGAAATACTACCCTTAGGCTCTACACAACTTTGCAATGTATTCCACAACGAACACAACACAACGCACGGATGAACTACGCTGGTTTGATTCCACGAAAGTGGATACGTAGGCAGTTTCGCAAGAAACCCAACCAAAATCACGAACTACGCCGGTTTGATTCTGTGTAAAACATAGATACGTAGGCAGCTTTTCAAAGCGCAACCGAACTTCTTTGCACGCACGCCCAAAGCTTAAAAAGGTCGAGGGCGATGCACTCACAAAATAACACGCTTAAAGCTTAAAAAGGTCGAGAGCACAGTCAACACAAAACATAAGTCTAAAGCTTAAAAAGGTCGAGGACTTTAAAATAAAAACACATATCCAAAGCTTAAAAAGGTCGAGGATAAACACGAAACAATGAGACGAGACAATAGGCGAACACTTTCTTTATTAATCATGAATTTTTAAAATGTTTACATTTTAAGTAGGAGTTTTAGAAACTAGCTTTCGAACTCATTTTATTCATGGAACATTTAAATAAACAAGAAGATATTCTTTGAATAAAACATCTATAGTCTAAGTCTAGGTGTCCTTCCTACGACGCTTTGGATGCTCCTCTTCATCTTCGTCCTTTACAGCATCCGTACGAACAACAACCAAAGCAATCACCGGATTCGGAACACTCCTCTCGAATCCCGGGGGCTCAACAGGATCCTCTCCAGCAGCATCATCTACCTTCTCGCCCAGACGATCCTTCACGGTCACCTTAGGTCCGAGTCGTTCTCCAAGTGGCCTGGATGAAGACGCTCCCAAGTCTCTGTAGTCCCGTCTCCCTCGCACCGCTGCATGTGCCAACGATGGTCTTGGACCCGTCTGTTCGCGCCTTCGCATGTTCTCCCTATCCCGAGGATCTAGAGAAATACACCACCTCCGATAGAAGTCCGAGACACGAGTAGTCTCGGAACCAGATGGTCTAGTCCAAATCACTCGATCAGACCATCCTCGCACCCAAGCATCAATCATCCGGTTGTTCAGAACAACCGACTCGCACGTCCGAGTATCCTGCGCTAGAATAACCTGAGCTAAACCAATCTGCCTTCTCAACCGATAAGGCTGAATCCATACGCCTTGCTCGAACCCACGGAACATTATCCCACTAGCCGCATCCGCAACCGACGGTGCCGTGATGTGTCGAATGGACCACCACGACACGACCCACCTAATCGTCCTCTCTCGGACAAACCCTTAGAAGTATTTCACTGACCGCTCCCGAGGCATGGCCCAATGAAGACCACGGGTCGTCACCCCAGCCGGAACGTACACCTCACCCCCCGGTGGAGCCAACACACGTAAACGATCCAACAGCCAAATCTGCAGGATTCTAGCACATCCACGATACGAGCTTAGACGATTCGCATGACGGTCGTCCAAGCCTAAAATGGTCTCAGCAAGGATCAAAGCCGAAGGATCATGGCCCAGCTCCATCTCCTCCATGACCCGTGCATACCTTGCATGGCCATGCACACCGTCTTCCATCGATCCCGCAAAGCAGTACCGATGTAGCAAGCAAAACCCTAGGGCCCTCCTCCTAGAACGAGCAGAAATGCTCACGTCACCCAAGTTCATGTAACGCTCACACAACCGTCGCATGTTCACCACACCTCCCTCAAACAAACCTTCAGCTTGAGCATTGGTCATCGAGAGATACTGTCGCAATCTCCCGTTATAGCCAAACTCACTCCTAACCACTACTGGGGTAGTATGGTTAGACCATCCTGCTATAGCCGAAAACTCCTCTAGCAAAGGACATACCTCACCTCCCGGGAACCTAAAAACATGCACCCTAGGATCCCAATAATCAAGACAAGCGTCAAGGAAGTCCACCTCGACACGCATCTGCCCAAAACCTATGAAGACACCCGCACCAGTTGAAGACAACGCCTTCTTCCCCGAATCACTAAGGGAAGACGTCCACCGCTTCAAAAGACCATCAAAATGGTCCATCCTTCAAAAATACAAAAAAATATATTCTTAAAAAGAGAATACAAAAACAAGCAAAGAAAAGAGTTGGGATTGAATGAGGATTATAACTCGTACCCCCCCTCTTTATATAGGAAAACAAAATCTCGAATTAGGAAAATTCGACGATAAAACCGGCAGTCCAAGCCGCAAGAAGCCTTGCGATTGAAGGTGCCAATCGCAAGACCCCTTACGATTACCAGCCCCATTCGCAGCACATGTTGCGATTCCTAGGGGCGGCTTCATCCCAAAGTTTCCATGTTTTCGACTTTCCAAATCCTAGCATGCATGCAATTACGACGTACATCCTAATTGGGCTCCCTAATTCGGGCCTAATTAACAACAATTAAACATGGATCCATCACAAATCATGATTGATCCGATCATAACGTATTTCATTTTGTAATTCGTCTAAAGCTCATTCCGAATTTTCAACATCAAAATGAACATTTTCGCACTCTTTTTCAAACAAACAATTTCAAAGCAGAGTCTCCCACTCGGGAATCATTTTCAAATTTTTTCTAGCTACTAACTAAGCAGGTAGAAGAAGAAATGGAAAGAACAATTACAACAGAGACGACCACAAGTTCAAGCTACAAGACATAAAGCAACAAGGGATGACGACGACGAAGCTCATCGACCTCTCGCTGAAGACGAGCCACCTCCACCCGACTTTGACATAGCTGAGCCGCCTGCTCTGCCCAGGCCATCCTCCAGCGATGGGCTGTCCGCCACAACTTCTTATGGACATCCTTCGCAACCTACACAAGACATTTTTCAAACAATCTTTACTCCATTTAGCCTTAAATATACACTAATTTAAGTCAAACTACGGGGGTAAACCCAAAACACGAACATTTTACTCCATTTTGCCTTAAATTTACGCTAATTTAAATCAAACTACGGGGGTAATTTCAAACCTTTCCCAACACACAAGCCTTTCTGCTCCATTTTAACTTAATTTTACACCAATAATTAAGACAAACTACGGGGCTAAACCTCAAACTCGCACCTTCGAACCCAATATCTTCATTTTGACTACAGTTTCACTAAACTACAGTCAAACTCGGGGAGTAACACAAAAAAACACATATCTACACTTAAGTTTGCCCTTCGTTAACCACTAACTCGGTCAAACTGGGGGCTTACATAGGTATACAGATGAAAAATAAAACACAAAAACATACATTTTTCACCTTGTCTCCCCAACTGTCCATGCCAGCATCCGTGATCACCGGCAGATACTCGGGCACGTGCCAAGTCCCTCGTGTCCCAGCATTATCCCACTCCACAGTCGTAGGGAAGTCTGGGGCTGGAATGCCAAGTCAGCATCTGGCACCTACAACATGAAACACAACAAAGTTAGGGAAATTTTGTTGAAATTAGAGAAAATTTTCGAAAAATTTTACTCTACACATACCTCGATAGGACCACTAGCAAGCTTACCCCACACAAACTGCGCATAATCCAGCTGACGAAGGAGAAGATTCTCCGACTCCCCCTCTAGATGCAGCTGCCTCTGCTGCCGAGTCAAGACCCGTGTCTCAAAAAGAACCTTAGGTGGATCAAGAGGCACGACGAAGTCAGGGTACCTCGTCTGAATCGCCAGACGCTCACCCAAGTACCAAACATACCCATACGGCGTAGCTAAGTACAACCGCTGGGAGTCACGCTCCCGGAAGCGCACCCACAACCCCTCAGGAGCGCCCGTGTACTGCTCCCACGGACGCGGGCGGAACTACAACAAGAAGAGACGTGTCAAACATATTTCAAGCAAAATCATCTAAATACATGCTATTTAGAAGGTTTCAATACATACCTGACCACTTCTCAGCTGGTTCAGCTGGTCCCGAACAAAGTCGTACGACCAGTCGAACCCGATACGACTGCACGTACCCCATGTCCACACCGCCGGATACTTCTTCTCCATAACGATTGCCTCCTCGGGCAGGAAGAAAGGAAAATGACTGTAGATCTAGCACTACACGAAAAACATAAACAAGTCAGCGCAACTATAATGCATTTCAAGACAAATCAATTGAAGACAAGAATGACCTACCTCTATCAACAAACCAGGGGACACTAGGGAAATCCTAGACCCCCCATCCATCTTCCGTGGCCTCACAGCATCCATGCAGAAACGGATGCACAAACCCAAGGCCAGGGACACCCAGTCATACGCCCCGATTGCATTCCAATCCAGAAGATACATCAGCACCGACATAGCAGCCCGCTCCCCCTTCTCACCGAAGTAGGCAGAGCTGACAAACCACCAGAGCCACATACGAGCATTATGCTCGTCACTCCAAGCCCCAGGCCCATCTTGAGTCTTCCCCTCGAAGTACTCCATGATGTAGCTCGTCTTAACGGAATTAGGCGCCCTTCCCTGATAGGGCACCTCCAACAGCCTCAAGTACCGCGCTGTCGTCAATAGGCGGCGCCGAACCAAAGTCCATATCACGGTCGCCAAAGGGCAGACCCGTGATGATAGCATACGCAGAAAAAGTAATGCCTGCCTCAAAACCCGGCAAATGGAGCGTCGTGGTTGTGTCCCAGTTCCGGTCAAGGAACGCCCGGACAACCCTCAAGTTTGCCGTAGTCGGCATATCTACGATCTGAACCCAACGCTCAACCAACGGGCCCAAAGTACACCTATCTATCTTCTCCCTCGCCCCGGGAGACAGAACCTCTCGATATGCCCAAATGATAGACGAAATGCCAGAAAACGTCCTCATATATCCTATTTCAAGCCCAGTAAGGGCCCGATGCGACAAATGATGCTCACGGTCCGCCAACAGGGTGTGACCATCCCAATTCTTTGCAAAAGGACGGTCAACACGCGGACCATGACTCGCACGACCCCTACCACGACCACGAGACCCTGAAGCCTGTGAAGATTCGCCCTCCTCCATGGCCTCTACCTCTCGCTCCTCCTCGCCAATCGCACCACCATGACGGCCACGAGCGCCCATACCTCGCCCACGACCCCTCTGAGTCGAAAAATCAACGGATCCAGGAGAAAGATCCCTCGAACTAAAAGCGCGACGCAAACTCGAACCACCGGGAGTAGTAGGCTCCTCAGCCCTAGAACCCGTACTCCGACGAGCCCGAGCCCTCGTCGTAGGAGGTCCAGACCAGTCATCCTCTGCGACATTTCAAGAACATAAGCATTTACAAGACGCAAGACGAAGGCACAGAAGTAACAACAATCCAACAAGAACACCCTTCTTCTTTTTTTCTTTTTTTTTTTGGTAGAAAGGTAAGACATTTCATTAATCGTGAAAACCAAAACATACATCATTTTGTGTTTATAAACACACACTCATCATACATCAAAGGAAAGGAGAACTTAGCACTTCAATTGCCGGAGCCATCTACTATCTTTCTCCCCTACATTCAAGTCACCAATACAATCTAGCTTCCGTAGAATTAGTTGCTTGACCTGAACTTGGACTTGCGTAGGATGCAGCAGCACCCCTTCCAGCCTACACACATTCCTTTGCCACCAAATTACATACACTAGATAATTTAACACACTATTTCCAAGAAGAACCTGTAGCTTGCTGACCTGCCTATATTTCTTCTGAAAAATAGGCGGGAAATGTACTGTAATCTTCAGACCCATCCAATCTGTTAGCCCCTGCAAGCATCTCCGACTATACACACAGTCAAAGAATAAATGAGCACAAGACTCAGGTTGAGTATCACACAAAAAACAGTTGTTGTCCTTGCAAATCCCAAGTGCCAGCAACCTATCTTTAGTCCAAAGTCTGTTATGATACATCAACCAAGCTATGAATGAGACTTTTGGAATATTGAATCTGTTCTAAACTCCTACATTCCATTTAACCTTTGGAGCTTCACCCAACAGCCAGTTATACCCAGACTTAACCGTATACTGACCCTGATTCAACCACTTCCCAGCAACATACCCAATCTTAACAACCTCCTTCACTTTGCAGATTTGTCTCCAAGACCAGCTAGAATAGAGAGGGAGGATGTATTCCATCCAATCAGCACCTTTCAGGTAAATGTGGTTAATCCACTTAACCCAAAGGTGATCTTTCTTCACAGATATCCACCAAACATACTTAGCAATAGCAGCCAAATTCCACTTCTGACAATGTTGTATTCCTAAGCCTCCAGTTTTCTTACTTGTGCAAACTTGGTCCCATGAAACTAGAGGAGCCCTGTGATACTCCTCATGTCCATCCCACAAATAGTTTCTACAAATAGCCATTATTCTGCTCATAACCCCACAAGGAAGAAGAAAGATGGAAGCCCAATATGAGTGAAGACTTGTTAGTACAGCCTTCACTAACACCAGCCTCCCTGCATAGCTCAGTCTTTTTGCTCCCCAACTTCTAATTCTATCACATATCCTTTCACATAGCACAAAACAGTCCTTCTTGGACAACTTCTTTGAGCTTATGGGAACTCCAAGGTACTTAAATGGTAATGATCCCAGCTTAAACCCAGTACATGTTAGAATCTCCTGTAACACAGGCCCTTTGATACCATTACAATACATTTCAGTCTTCTCAACATTCATTCTCAGCCCAGAGGCTTCTGAAAAGGTAATAAAGCCTCCAATTAATCTCCTAATCGACCCAACATCACCTTTGCAAAACAACAATAAGTCATCAGCAAAGCAAAGGTGGTTCAAACCAATTTTCCTGCATAAAGGGTGGTGATGGAACCCCTCCATTTTAGACACAACATTCTGGATTCTGCTGAAATACTCCATACAGATAGTAAAGAGCAAGGGAGATAAAGGATCCCCTTGTCTCAAGCCCCTCTCTCCTTTGAAGAAACCAAAAATATTTCCATTCAAAGACAAACTATACCAAGGGCTTTTAAGGCAAGTCATAATCCACATGATCAACTTGGCTGGAAAATTTAGATAAGTGAGCATTTGTTCAACTAACACCCACTCAATAGAATCATAAGCTTTTTTGAGGTCCATTTTGATCAAGCATCTAGGGGAGCATGCTTTGCTATTATATAATCTGACAAGATCCCGACAAATCAGGACATTGTCAACAATTTGCCTCCCTTTGATAAAGGCACTCTGGGTATGACTGATAATGTTGGGTAAGACTAATCCAAGTCTGGAACACAGGATCTTGGATATGCATTTGGATAGGATGTTACAACAAGCTATGGGTCTGAATTGTGTCACAGAGTGTGGGACTTCAACCTTTGGAATAAGAGTGTGAGTAGTAGCATTAACTTGTCTCAACAATTTCCCAGTTTGGAAGAAATTCTTTACTGCTAGGCACACATCCTCACCCACAACTGACCAAGCATCTTTATAAAACTTGCCTGAGTACCCGTCTGGACGAGGGGCTTTCTCATTTGGGATCTCAAAAATAGCATGTCTTATCTCTTCTGAAGAAGGACAGAGCACCAAACCAGGCCAATCTTCCTCTTGCACTAATAACCCCAGTTGAACAGTGGGCTTATGCACCCTTTGAACTGTAGTGGAACTCCCTAACAGCTGTTTGTAGAACTCAAGGAAGGCAGCTTGAATACCCTCTTGAGTAGTATGTATGCTGCCATGAATATCAGCAATGCTACACACCTTGTTAGTCATTCTCCTTGCTTTCAACATACTGTGGAAAAAAGAAGTGTTATCATAGCCACATCTGCACTAGATTCCACATTAGAAAAACATTGCTTATTCAGATTCCTTAGCTGCCTCTTAAGCAAAGTCAACTTTGTGACAATTTGAAACATTGGAACACCATGAACTGTATGCAACCATTGATTCTCCACAACCTCCAAAAAATTGGGAGCAAGTCCCCACATATTGAAGTATTTGAAGCTCATTTTCCTCACAAAACCGTCCTCAGAGAGCCTTATGACACAGGGACAGTGATCATAAAGTCCCTCTGGAAGGAAATGTGCTACTGCTTCAGGAAACATATGAACAAAATCATCATTCACAAGGACTCTATCAATCCGACTACACACCCTTCTATCATCTTTCTGCTTATTTGTCCAAGTAAAGAAGGCTCCCTGAGTCTTGACATCCCTCAATCCACATTGAGTAACACAGTCAAGAAACGGCCCAATCTCCTGCAAAGTGACATCAGCTCCCAGCCTTTCATTCTCATGGAGCACATTGTTAAAATCCCCACATACTACCCAAGGACCAGCATAACCCTTGAATCTCTTCAGAGTATCCCATAAAGAAACTCTCTCAGCTGTCTTATTGAAAGCATAGACCAAACTCAATAAAAAAGTCTGATGAACATCAATTTTATGAACCTCAGCAACAATGCACTGAGCATCCACCCATTTAATTGACACTTGAAACCCCTTAGGATTCCACAGAAACCAAATTCTCCCCCCTTTATGCAGATGAGTGTTTGTGCAAATAGACCAAGAATCAGTAAAGAAAGGCATCACATTATTCAAAGAACTCTGAGCAATTTTTGTTTCCAAAAAGACCAAAACAACCTACTTTATTCTGATTAAAAAACCATTTAACATCAGCTTGCTTATTGGGTCTATTCAGACCTCCCACATTCCAGAAACCGAGATTATCCATTACGCAATTGCACACTCCCCCCTCCTTCATCAGTCCTCTTCTCCCCACTTGGACTAGCTTCACCAGTCAAAGCTTCCAGAAATGTCCCTCTATTTGCAGTTCTCATAGCACTAGTAGCAGCATTCAAGTTACTCAGGATCCTTAGGGGTGTTTTTTCAGCTGCACCCTCCACCCTAGTCTTCAAAAGAGTAGATACAGTACCACCCTTCTGCACACCCACAGTAGCCTTAGGTTGAGCAGTAGGGCCTGGCTTAGGTCGCCAAACCTGAGTAACACCAGGCTTCCTTTTAAATGAATCAGCTCTATGCCCAAAGCCCTTGCAGACATTGCACTGAACTGGTAGCCATTCATATTCAACCAACACATCCACAAGTCCACCACATTCATCTAGAAATTTGATAGAAGCAGCACAATCATGCCCAATTGGGAGTTCAACCATAATTCTGGCATAACCCAATCTAGTTTTCATCTCAGTGGCTGCATCAATCTTAACAAAGGTCCCAACTATCCCTGCTATCTTACTCAAACTGCTACAGCCCCAAAACTTCAGATCAAGCTTATGTAGCTTAATCCAAACTGGTACAACATCCACAGCAGCTTTCTCAAGCTTAGCATCAGGTGTCCAAGAACACCCTTCACAGGGCCCTTTCAGGCTTAATTCACAATTTCGCTGAAAGCCGCTCTATACACATCAAAATTTCAACTTGATGGTTTCTATGCACTACATTAACCTTCAATTACACCCCAGAACAATTAATTGCATTTTGAACTTACCGATCAAAAACCCCTAATTTTGACCTAAGTTCTCCGTTTTAATCGACTTTAAACCTCGATTTAAGGGACGATTACTAGCATTTTCAAAAACTAACACAATACACATGTTATACTAGTCAAGGGGAACCTATGGCGAAGTTTAATTGCAATTACGAGACCGAAAATCCGGGTCCGATTTTTGGGTCGGGACCATTTCATACGAAAATGGTCCGAAAACGTCTCAAACAGTACACACTTCACGCAAGCATTCAAAAATAGCATAATCAAGGGAATGGCATCGTTCTCTAGTAATCAAACGACAAATTTCAAGCAAAAAGACGATTTTTCACCAAAAACGTCTTTTCTACATTTCAAGAGCGATCTAACAATTTACAACATCAAAATGTATAAAAACAAGTTAAATGGAGTATTACCTTGATCCATTTTGAAGCAAAGCAAGAAAAACGAGCGAAAACGGCCTTGAAATCGCAAGGAAACGATTTTAGAAAGAAAAACGTGAAAATGGGAAATGAGGTATGATACTCGGCTTTGCCATGTTTTATAATGGAGAAAAAGCCCAAGACCTTAATCGCAAGGACGCTTGCGATTTTGGGGTTGATTCGCAAGGACGCTTGCGATTTCAGTCTTGGGCATTTTCGTGTTTTTCCCGTTTTTAGGCTTAATCTGGGTTTCTAGTTCACTTTTAACCCGTTTTAGTACTTTTTCACGTCGCGTCGCTCGGTTAAGGCGTCACCTAAAGTCCACCACTCACACTCTTCTAACGAGTTTAAGCATAAGCACAACCTTTGCGTTTACACATAAGCACTAAGCATGAACACTTTTCCTCGGACGATAATTCCCGGCGGACATCAGCACTCTTTACGAGACCAAGCACCAGCATAAGCGCTAGCACGAAGCACAAGCATCTGCGCTCTTTTACGAGACCAAGCATCTGCGCTCTTTTACGAGACCAAGCATCCGCGCTCTTTCACGAGACCAAGCAACAGCAATAGCACGCAAAGGCATCCGGCAGGCAGGCATGCCCTTACAAGTATGCAAGGACCGTCATGTCCCTAAACATGTTTGTCCCTTCCCGGATAAGCCTGGGCGAGACGGGGACTCCGCGCCGCTGATAACATCGAGACTGTAACGGTCCGGATGTTGTCGTATAGTTTGACTTTCGAATTAGTCCTAAGCTCGGTCAAACTGGGGGCTCTGTGGATACCCACATCCGTACCTCCCACCAAAAACCCAGTGATGTAACAATGGACTTTTATTGCATGCTTTTCTGTTGACTTAAATGGTTCTAACTGTGACGAATTCAAGTTAAATGTTTTGAAATGCAAATGAGGTTTCTTTATGGGTCATCACTCTTAGTGTTCTTAGGTCTAGAGTCTAGTTTGTCTCAGGTTCAGGTCCTAATCGGAATGCGCACAACCCTTTTTAAACACACAGTCTAATTGATCCTCTTACATTAACAAGGTTCAATTCGATTCTCCTAAATCCTTAAATTTAGGCCCAGTCGTTAAAACTACCTTTTAGGACTGGCAAACACCTAGGATAACCTTACGGAATGTCCTATTTCACAAAACACTACAAAAATACACCCTTTTTACATTTTTCAGGGCTCGGGCCCAGAACCGAGCCTGATGAGGCTAAAGTCGTCACGCCTAATCAAAATAAACCTAGACAAACTACTAACAGAAGCTAGTGGTAAGCAGGGTCGAATCCACAGGGAGAAGGAGTAGTCAATAGGATGCTCAGCTAATCTAGGTCGGTCTCAAGGGTGTGAAAGACTGTGTTTTGAAGGTCTAAACTAAGAATGACAAGAAAGAGATATAAAAAGTGTATGAGAGGGAGATTAGGGCATCGGGATCAATATGATATCGATTCAGGAACTCAACTCATAAGGATAAATCAATCAATTGAAGTCATGCAAGTGATTAGGTTTAGGAAAACGCTCTCTCGAGTCAATTTTAACCTTAAGCAAATTTAGCGGGCTCTCGCTACGTACTAAATTCGACTTATCAATTACGCGTGAGTCTAGTTTCAATTCGGCTTTCGATCTTAAACTGAAACAACCTAAATTCAATTCAATAAAGGCGTCCCTAAATTCAATTGATTATAAAACGCGTAGGAAGAAATCAACTTGCACAAATTCAATCAATATAAGCAATTAAAACATGTTCTGAATCAACATCACAATCACCCTAAACCCTAATTGAGAATTAGCTACGCATAATTGAAATCACAACAAAGCAATGATAAATAGACATGATGATAGAATTAAGAACGATTGAATTAAACCTGGAGTAATTGGGAATTGCAATGCAAAAGATCGAATCTTGCAAGTAATTTAAAGCTAAGTCTAAGAGTTTTGAGTTTTAAAAGAGAGAAAACCTAAGTTTTATTCTAAAGCAGAGAAAATAATGAAAAGCATAACCAATAAACCCTAACTCGAGTTGTATTTATCGAGCACGAAAATCTGGAGAAAATAGTCAAGTGAACCGAGCGGTTCGGGGCTGAACCGATCGGTTCAGGGGTGGGAACTGATCGGATTGACCCTAAACCGAGCGGTTCTTAGTGTTCCAGCAAGTTTAGTCCTTGTTCACGCATCCTGAACCTATAGGTTTTACTCTGAACCTATAGGTTTGACATCCCAAATTGTCGTATTGACTCCGAATCGACTCTCGGGCTTCGTCTTGACTTCACGATACTCGTAAATGCTCCAGTTGACTCAGGTTTTAGCTCAGGACCGCCAAAACCTGCAAAATACACACAAGGATCGACAGTATCGCAATATAAAGCATATAGCTCCTAAAACAATAATGAAATCGAGCAAATGCGAGCTAAATGCAACTATATCGGGGGCATAAAAGCTATGTAAATGACATACATCAAACTCCCCCAAACCAAACCTTTGCTTGTCCTCAAGCAAACAGCGTCGGAGAAAATCAAAGTATCCAAACTCATCACGTTGGCATCTCAAAGTGGACGACCTATGCACATAAACTTACAAACCATAGTTTATTTCACCGAAAATAGAGCACAAGTCTCAACCATTCACACCAACTTCGTATTACTAGCCTCTCACGCTTTCGCAAAAATTAAACTTACGATAGTTGCAATACAAGCAAGGCCAACCGCGCATACCACATCCATTCCATCTTTCTTTCCACTTGCACCAAAATGGATAAGCTCATTTTTGCTCATTTTGAGGCTTGGGCTTACTTGGGTCCTATGGCTCGAGCCATGGCTTAATTTGTGACCATTAGGGTCAAACCAAGTGAAATGTACAAAAGAGGAACGAAGGAAATCAGCCCACACATGGAAAACAACAATCTAGGCCATGAACCATGAAGCCCATCTTGACATGTCGGTAGAGATCTTAACGTAACTCCCAATCTGCTCATCCAATTGAGATGAAACCACTTTCATATGAAAGCTAGATCAAAGAGCTTTCATTTGACATATGGTTGGCTATCTGGTTCAAAGGAGCTGAGAGTTATGACTTCTACAAGTCAGGGGTCAGATTGTGAAAACTCAGCCCATAGGCTGTTTGACATGTCTGTACTAAAAGCTAAATATCTTGCGTTGTATTCCATATTTTTGGATGATTCTTTTTGCATTGGAAAGCCAACTCAATTATCTTTCCAATGACATATCATAGGCCTACCAATTCAACGTGAGTACGGAATGGTGAAGCCTAGAAGTCACTGTCAGATTATGAGATCCGGTTAGAAACTGTTTTGGGGTTAATGAGTAATGCACTTGTCCTACCTTCTCCTTCTTGGGTGAGCTCACTTTGGGGACCATTTGGAAACCTCCTAATACTCCTAAGGCTCAAGTGAACCGTGATATAATGCAAGGGGGGGACCAAGATTTCAGCTGAACTCAAATACAAGAAAGAAGCTCAACTTCTACTAGTGTCATTGTCAATTGTGGTCCTTGTTTTGCTTTATGTCTTTGTCTACTTTATTGTGTTTGTTTCTTTAGCTTATGATCAGTTTAGAGTGTCATTACCTTGCCCTCCAAGGATAGAATATCAACCCTTGGATGTAAACCTAAAAGCAAGGGTGTAGATGGAGTCAAGTGTCATTGTCTTACTTTATGATTTTAGTTGTAGTGGTTGTAGTTTCCCATGAGATTTGTGAGCCTCTTGGGCCGAATTTCTTTAGGTATTTTAGAGTCATTTGTAGCCCTTAGATCATGTAATAGATGTAGGGTGGAGATCAAAGCTTGGGGCTTATAAAAGCCAAGCTAACTCATTGTAAAATTCAGATTTGAATGAATGAAAAAAAAAACCCTAAGTTTGAGAGTTCTCAACTTATTTGAGTGTTCATTATTCTCTTAGCTTAGTGCTTGAGTTAGTGAGTGATTAATTAGTGGCTTTGTGCTTAATTAATCAAAACCCTAAATCTATTACTTTGTGTTTAGATTTAGTTACTATCTTTTATGTTTTCATTTTGTTTCACAAAAAATCAGAAAATTATCACAAAAACACAACACTTTGGCCGAGTATTTTACATTCAATTCAAGATCGATTCTTGTTGTCTCCTTGAGTGAAACTTGACCCATCTAGTTTCACTCCAAATTGGTTATCAAAGCCTAGGTTCAAGAGCACAAGATCCACCCTTGTGTTAATTTTTGTTTCGGTTCAAGCAAAGGTATAAACTTTATCTCAAAATCAGTTTTTGTTTTTGAGTTACAATGGATCTATCTTTCCGATTTGGTTCTCCATCATTTTCTTATGGTACTTCATGTGAAACCCCTTGTGTTGAGTCCATTTTCGAGTCTATGGAGAGGGCTAGAAAGGAGTTGGATTTCAAGATGGCTAAGATAAGGGGAAAGGCTGAAAATTTTGGTATGGGTAAAGGGTTGACCGTTTTACTTGACCCTCCTACTAAAACACAACCCTATGAGCCACCAAAGAGAGTCAAAGTTGTTGAGCCAACCACTTCTCCTAAACCACTAACCCTAGACCAAAGGGAGGCGATTGACCCTAACCACAAAAAAACCATCACCCTCAAAAAATGTTGTCAATGTCAAGGATATGGTCACAATGCCAAGGAATGTCCCACAAAGGAGACCTTGAACTCGTGTGATATTATTCATTGGGGGGGAGATGAGGTCCTTGTTAATGAGGATGTAGAGGAAGAGAAACAAGACCAAATTGAGATGGTGGTGGTAAGGCCGAGTGAACTGATCTTAGGGGGAGGAAGGCCTACCATTGTAGCTTCTAAACCTCTAATTGAAGAGTTAGCCTTACCTTCAAAAGAGCATTCTAATCCTTGCAAGCTATGGTGGTTTAACAAAGGAGCCGAGGTTAAGAAGAAATCTTATGAGGATTTGTGTGATGATGATGATGGGAGGGATGCTTGTCATCCCCTCTTTAACGTGCCTAAGGAACCAAGGGAGTATGAAGACGGTTTAGTCCATGATGGTAAGGAGGAAGAAACAAGTCAAGGAATAAATATTGGTGAAAGTGTGCCCATTTACTTTTCTAGTGATCATCCTAAAAATCAAGATGAGGGCATGGAAAAAGATATCAAGGAAAGGAATGAGCTTGATCCTTGGAGTTGTTTAACCAAACTTAAGAAGAAGGTGCTCATGGAATGGGAGTTTAAGGGTGAATCAGACTTTTCCAAAGAGTTTGCTTACCCTAGGGAGAAGAAACCACCGGATAAGAATGATCAAAATGGGAAGCCATTCGAGGACAACCCTAAGACACTAGGTAGGAATCAAGAAGAGGAGCTCAAGCAAATGTTAAGAACCCCAAAGTTTGAGGACAAACTTTTTTGAAGAAGAGGAGATTGCACCAAAATGGATAAGCTCATTTTTGCTCATTTTGAGGCTTGGGCTTACTTGGGTCCTATGGCTCGAGCCATGGCTTAATTTGTGACCATTAGGGTCAAACCAAGTGAAATGTACAAAAGAGGAACGAAGGAAATCAGCCCACACATGGAAAACAACAATCTAGGCCATGAACCATGAAGCCCATCTTGACATGTCGGTAGAGATCTTAACGTAACTCCCAATCTGCTCATCCAATTGAGATGAAACCACTTTCATATGCAAGCTAGCTCAAAGAGCTTTCATTTGACATATGGTTGGCTATGTGGTTCAAAGGGAGCTGAGAGTTATGACTTCTACAAGTCAGGGGTCAGATTGTGAAAACTCAGCCCATAGGCTGTTTGACATGTCTGTACTAAAAGCTCAATATCTTGCGTTGTAGGCCATATTTTTGGATGCTTCTTTTTGCATTGGAAAGCCAACTCAATTACCTTTCCAATGACATATCATAGGATTTCTAATTCAACGTGAGTACGGAATGGTGAAGCCTAGAAGTCACTGTCAGATTATGAGATCCGGTTAGAAACTGTTTTGGGGTTAATGAGCAATGCACTTGTCCTACCTTCTCCTCCTTGGGTGAGCTCACTTTGGGGACCATTTGGAAACCTCCTAATACTCCTAAGGCTCAAGTGAACCGTGATATAATGCAAGGGGGGGACCAAGATATCAGCTGAACTCAAATACAAGAAAGAAGCTCAACTTCTACTAGTGTCATTGTCAATTGTGGTCCTTGTTTTGCTTTATGTCTTTGTCTACTTTATTGTGTTTGTTTCTTTAGCTTATGATCAGTTTAGAGTGTCATTACCTTGCCCTCCAAGGATAGAATATCAACCCTTGGATGTAAACCTAAAAGCAAGGGTGTAGATGGAGTCAAGTGTCATTGTCTTACTTTATGCTTTTAGTTGTAGTGGTTGTAGTTTCCCATCAGATTTGTGAGCCTCTTGGGCCGAGTTTCTTTAGGTATTTTAGAGTCATTTGTAGCCCTTAGATCATGTAATAGATGTAGGGTGGAGATCAAAGCTTGGGGCTTATAAAAGCCAAGCTAACTCATTGTAAAATTCAGATTTGAATGAATGAAAAAAAAAACCCTAAGTTTGAGAGTTCTCAACTTATTTGAGTGTTCATTATTCTCTTAGCTTAGTGCTTGAGTTAGTGAGTGATTAATTAGTGGCTTTGTGCTTAATTAATCAAAACCCTAAATCTATTACTTTGTGTTTAGATTTAGTTACTATCTTTTATGTTTTCATTTTGTTTCACAAAAAATCAGAAAATTATCACAAAAACACAACACTTTGGCCGAGTCTTTTACATTCAATTCAAGATCGATTCTTGTTGTCTCCTTGAGTGAAACTTGACCCATCTAGTTTCACTCCACCACTTCATTCCATTGTTTTTTTTTTTTTTTCTTTTCTTTCTCTTTTTTTTTCCTTAAATGTGGAGCATCCCTCGTATGTTATACCGTTTAGCTTGACATTCACTCGGTAAAGATCGAGCTCGGGTACACATATTTCCTTAAGGGTTACATCATTACTCATACTCTCGGTCACAACCAAACTCATGGCCATTGTGGTTACTCAAATCAATGAGTCCCCTCCGAAAGCATCGAAGCATTACTCCAACATTATTAGTATCCATCCATTTCATTCCGCAAACCAAACATTCCATTCATTCCACAAACCATTTGCCTTACTTGAATGCCAAAATCGAATGCAAACGAACGAAAAACGATAAGAATTAAGCAAATACAAGTGGGCTAGCGTTTGAGACTCGCAATCTATTAATAGGAAACAAACATATAGTGCAAGCTACGACGATGGATTTTCAACTCGGAGATACCAAAGATCAAAATTAGCACACTAATCAATTCTCCAAACTGGACAATTCAAACCAAAATAAGTTTGGATTTTTCAAAAATTTTCAGAAATGCACACAAAATGAAAAATGCAAAAGAATAAGCGCGAAAGTGCTTTCCTCCCCCAAACCAGAAACACACATTGTCCTCAATGTAGAAAACAGCACAACCACAAGCAGAGAAGGACAAATAAAAGAGGGGGGTAGGAAAATGAAAGCGAGGAAACGAGGGAAAAAGAGTAAGAAAGCTCACATGATCAAGTTGGAGCTCCCCCAAACCGAAGTGAAGCGTGGAGTGCGGCGACTAATCCACAAGTTTGCATCCAAATCAGTCCAGCTACGTAGTACTTCGGAGTAGCACGCGAGGGAAGGTGGGCCGAATAGCAGGGGAGGTCGGCCAAGGCACTTCTTTGAGGCCGGTTCTCAAAATGACGCAGGACGAAAAGTCCTGAAGTACCTGCGTGCTACATCAATAATAAAACCCTCGTTCCTCACGCGCTCATAAAAGCAAACTAATAAAATGTCAAAGTCAAAAACAAACCAAACCAAAACAAAGTACAACAAATTACAAAATGTCATCGGGTTGCCTCCCGGAAAGCGCTGGTTTATAATGGTCCCGCACGACCGTCGTCAAACTCATCATCATGTCCAATTAGGCCAAGGCAGCACCTTCACTTGGCGAAATAGCATCAGTTCGCCACATAACTCGACCGTCTCAAGGAAGAGCAGCATAATCCATCACGCACGGTAAGCCATCGCGAAAAGGCTCTCCAAAACAACTACGGGCACCGGGCACCGGGCACCGCAGACCATGGGTCCCCCCACCTCCATCGCTAGGAGCATAGACATCCGCCTTTATGACCTTCCATTCCCCCAAACCAGGATCGTAGCCAACCTGCGTGAGCCCTGCACAAGGAAAAACAGAAGAAACAACCTCCAAAGTGTCTCCAGTAGAGTGAGACGGAGGGGCAAGGTCAATCGCAGCAACAGACTCAGGCTGCATAGGGGAGCGAGGGAGACTCGACTTAACGTAGGTAAGTTTTTCCCCCTACCGAGAACGTCAAGGTCTTATTCCCAACATCTATGACTGCACCAGCAGTGTGCAGAAAAGGTCGACCCAAAATTATAGGAATGTGTGGGTCCTCAGGGATGTCTAAGACAACAAAGTCTACAGGGATATAAAACTGCCCTACCTTAACCGGGACGTCCTCTAGGATACCTAAGGGTCTCTGAACGGTACGGTCTGCCATCTGCAACGTCATGGAGGTAACTCCTAACTTGGTGATATTCAATTTCTTGCAGATGGAGTAGGGAATGATACTCACACTGGCCCCAAGGTCACATAAGGCATTCTGAACCACATACCTCCCTATAGAACAAGGGATAGAAAAGGTCCCGGGGTCACTCACCTTTGGGGGTAAACTACCCTGCAAAAGAGCACTCCCCTCCCCCACAAAAGACACGGTCTCGGTCTCATTAATGGTACGTTTCCTACCTAGGACCTCCTTAAGAAACTTAGCATATGCAGGAATCTGTTTAACCAAATCAATAAAAGGGATATTTACCTGCAGTGTCTTAAGGATTTCAAAGAACTTACTGAACTGGGGGTCCATGTTAGCCGGACGTACACGACCCGGAAAGGGAAGTTTGATTTGAATCTCCGGCGCCTTGTCTTTAACAGCATCATCCACTAGCTGCTGTCGCTGTGCTGGCTTCTGAGTACACGGTTGGACCGTGTTGCTTGCCCCATCTTTTTCCACCACCTCCGGATGCTTCGGGCCATCATAAACTGTACCACTACGCAAAGTAATAGCACATGCTGTATCGTGAGGAGGGTTAGGAGGATTACCTTGGGGTGGTAGAGTACCATGTTGACGCGAGGCCTGCGAAGCGGCAAGCTGTGCCACTTGATTCTCTAGCATTTTAATCGCCGCATCCTTGGCTTGCTCGCTCTTCTGCATTTGTTGCATCATGGTCTCCTGATTCTTGGCCATTTGCAACATCATGGCCTTCATCTCGGCCAAAGGATCGGGTCCCGGGGTAGGTTGAGGTGGAGTGTAGGTGGGTTTTTGGTAGTTGGGTGGAGGTGGTTGGTAATTTTTGTGGGGAGGGATGTATGGGGTGTTTTGTGGAGGTGGGGTGGTCGGGTTCAACACGTTTTGGTTACGATAGGAGAGAAGCGATCGATCATAACCGGGTTGATTTTGGTAAGGCAAGTTCTGCGAGTAGGATTGGTAAGCATGAACTTGCTCCTGGGGCGCAGCATACCCCTGCACCAAAATGAATAAGCTCATTTTTGCTCATTTTGAGGCTTGGGCTTACTTGGGTCCTATGGCTCGAGCCATGGCTTAATTTGTGACCATTAGGGTCAAACCAAGTGAAATGTACAAAAGAAGAACAAAGGAAATCAGCCCACACAAGGAAAGCAACAACCTAGGCCATGAACCATGAAGCCTATCTTGACATGTCGGTAGAGATTGTAACATAACTCCCAATCTACTCATCCAATTGAGGTGAAACCACTTGCATATGAAAGCTAGCTCAAAGAGCTTTCATTTGACATATGGTTGGATATCTGGTTCAAAGGGAGCTGAGAGTTATGACCTCTACAAGTCAGGGGTCAGATTGTGAAACTTCAGTCCAAAGGAGGATTCGACATGTCCGTACTAAAAGTTACATATCTTGAGCTCTAGGCAATATTTTTATGTGATTCTTTTTGAATTGGATAGCCAACTCAAATACCTTTCCAATAACATATCATGGGTCTTCTAATTCAACGTGAGCATGAAATGGTGAAGCGTACAAGTCACTTCAATCTCAGGAAATCCGGTTAGAAGCTGTTTTGGGGTTAATGAGCAATGCACTTGTCCTACCTTCTCCTCCTTGGGTGAGCTCACTTTGGGGACCTCCTAATACTCCTAAGGCTCAAGTGAACCGTGATATAATGCAAGGGGGGGACCAAGATATCAGCTGAACTCAAATACAAGAAAGAAGCTCAACTTCTACTAGTGTCATTGTCAATTGTGGTCCTTGTTTTGCTTTATGTCTTTGTCTACTTTATTGTGTTTGTTTCTTTAGCTTATGATCAGTTTAGAGTGTCATTACCTTGCCCTCCAAGGATAGAATATCAACCCTTGGATGTAAACCTAAAAGCAAGGGTGTAGATAGAGTCAAGTGTCATTGTCTTACTTTATGCTTTTAGTTGTAGTGGTTGTAGTTTTCCATCAGATTTGTGAGCCTCTTGGGCCGAGTTTCTTTAGGTATTTTAGAGTCATTTGTAGCCCTTAGATCATGTGTTAGATGTGTGGTTAAGATTAGAAGCTTTGGCCTATATAAGCCAAGCTAAAGCCATTGTAAATTTTCAGATTTGAATGAATGATAAACCCTAGAGTTTGAGTTGAGTTTCCTTCATTATTCTCTTAGCTTAGTGCTTGAGTTAGTGAATGATTAATTAGTGGCTTAGTGCTTGATTAATCAAAACCTAAATCTATTACTTTGTGTTTAGATTTAGTTCTATCTTTTATGTTTTTCATTTACCTACAAAAATCAGAAAATTCTCACCAAAAAAATCATCACTTGGCCGAAATTTCTACAAGTTTTACAAATCGATTTTAGTTAGTCCCTTGAGTGAAACTTAACCCATCAAGTTTCACTCCAAATTGGTTATCAAAGCCTAGGTTAATTAACACAAGTTCCATCCTTGTGTTAGTCTATGTTTCGGTTCTAGCAAGCAAAGATCCAACCTTTGCTACAAAATCGCTTTGTTTCCTAAGGTAACAATGGTTCTATCTTTTCCTTTTGGTTCCTCAATTTTTTCCTATGGTACCACATGTGTAACCCCTTGTGTTGAGACCATTTTCGAGTCTATGGAGAGGGCTAGAAAGGAGTTGGATTTCAAGGTGGCTAAGACAAGGGGAAAGGCTGAAAATTTTGGTATGGGTAAAGGGTTGACCGTTTTGCTTGACCCTCCTACTAAAACACAACCCTATGAGCCACCAAAGAGAGTCAAAGTTGTTGAGTCAACCACTTCTCCTAAACCACTAACCCTAGACGAAAGGGAGGCGATTGACCCTAGCCACAAAAACCATCACCCTCAAGAAATGTTGTCAATGTCAAGGATATGGTCACAATGCCAAGGAATGTCCCACAAAGAATACCTTGAACTCGTGTGAGATTGTTCCTTGGGGGGGAGATGAGATCCTTGTTTGTAAGGACGAGGAAAATGAGAAACTTGCTAGTGAGGATGGGGAGGATGAGAAACAAAATGAAATTGAGGTGGAGGTTGAGCCGTGTGATTTGGTCATGGGTGGAGGGAGCTTTATCCAAGTGGCTCCTAAGACTCAAAGTGAGGAACTAGCCTTGCCTTCCCAAAAACATCCTAAACCTCTCAAGCTAAGTTGGTTAGACAAGGAGGCCGAGCTTAGGGAGAAATCTGATGAGGGTTTGTGTGACAAGGTTTTGAATGATGTACTTGAGAAGGGTACTTGTCATCCCCTCCTTGATGAGCCTTGTGAACCATGGGACTATGAAGGCGATTTAGTCCATGGTGGGAAAGATAGCAACTACATCTTTAAGGTTGGATGGGAGGAGGTAGAAGCAAATCAAGGGTTGAATGTTGTTGAGAGTGCACCCATCCAATTTGCAAAGGGTGATCCGAAAATTCAAGAGGAGAGCATGGGATACAATCTCAAGGATGAGGATGAGCTTGATGCTATGAAATGTTTAGCTAATGTCAAGAAGAAGATGCTCATGTGGAATGACATGTTTCGTAAAGAAGAAGGTCAAGAGGATTCTTGAAATGGAAATTCAAATGGGGAGCTTAGTCAAGAACATCCCTAATACACTAGGTAGGAATCAAGAAGAGGAGCTCAAGCAAATGTTAAGAACCCCAAGGATTTGAGGACAAATCCTTTTGAAGAAGAGGAGATTGCACCAAAATGGATAAGCTCATTTTTGCTCATTTTGAGGCTTGGGCTTACTTGGGTCCTATGGCTCGAGCCATGGCTTAATTTGTGACCATTAGGGTCAAACCAAGTGAAATGTACAAAAGAAGAACAAAGGAAATCAGCCCACACAAGGAAAGCAACAACCTAGGCCATGAACCATGAAGCCTATCTTGACATGTCGGTAGAGATTGTAACATAACTCCCAATCTACTCATCCAATTGAGGTGAAACCACTTGCATATGAAAGCTAGCTCAAAGAGCTTTCATTTGACATATGGTTGGATATCTGGTTCAAAGGGAGCTGAGAGTTATGACCTCTACAAGTCAGGGGTCAGATTGTGAAACTTCAGTCCAAAGGAGGATTCGACATGTCCGTACTAAAAGTTACATATCTTGAGCTCTAGGCAATATTTTTATGTGATTCTTTTTGAATTGGATAGCCAACTCAAATACCTTTCCAATAACATATCATGGGTCTTCTAATTCAACGTGAGCATGAAATGGTGAAGCGTACAAGTCACTTCAATCTCAGGAAATCCGGTTAGAAGCTGTTTTGGGGTTAATGAGCAATGCACTTGTCCTACCTTCTCCTCCTTGGGTGAGCTCACTTTGGGGACCTCCTAATACTCCTAAGGCTCAAGTGAACCGTGATATAATGCAAGGGGGGGACCAAGATATCAGCTGAACTCAAATACAAGAAAGAAGCTCAACTTCTACTAGAGTCATTGTCGATTGTGGTCCTTGCTTTCCTTTATGTCTTTGCCTTCTTTATTGTGTTAGTTTCTTTAGCTTATGATCAGTTTAGAGTGTCATTACCTTGCCCTCCAAGGATAGAATATCAACCCTTGGATGTAACCCTAAAAGCAAGGGTGTAGATAGAGTCAAGTGTCTTTGTCTTACTTTATGCTTTTAGTTGTAGTGGTTGTAGTTTTCCATCAGATTTGTGAGCCTCTTGGGCCGAGTTTCTTTAGGTATTTTAGAGTCATTTGTAGCCCTTAGATCATGTGTTAGATGTGTGGTTAAGATTAGAAGCTTTGGCCTATATAAGCCAAGCTAAAGCCATTGTAAATTTTCAGATTTGAATGAATGATAAACCCTAGAGTTTGAGTTGAGTTTCCTTCATTATTCTCTTAGCTTAGTGCTTGAGTTAGTGAATGATTAATTAGTGGCTTAGTGCTTGATTAATCAAAACCTAAATCTATTACTTTGTGTTTAGATTTAGTTCTATCTTTTATGTTTTTCATTTACCTACAAAAATCAGAAAATTCTCACCAAAAAAATCATCACTTGGCCGAAATTTCTACAAGTTTTACAAATCGATTTTAGTTAGTCCCTTGAGTGAAACTTAACCCATCAAGTTTCACTCCAACCCCGTAGAATAACCCATATCGTGCCCCATAACAGCATTCACGTGGGCACTAGAAGAAACACCCCTATGCAGCATATCAATCGTCGTGGTTAGCGCGGCAACCTGACTAGTGAGCGCGCTAATGCTCTCCTTATCACGGTCTTGGTGAGCCGACCGTGAATTACCCCTTGGCTTCCCAAATTGAGGTGAATGCATGGCCATCTCCTCGATCAAACCCCAAGCCTTGTCATCGTCGACGTTATTAGCAAAACGTCCCTCTGCAGCTGAGTCAAGTATAGCCCGGCTCTCGGCATACAACCCGTTGTAGAATGTCATGATCACCAACCAATCGTTTAACCCGTGGTGAGGATAATCCCGGATGAGCTTCTTGTACCGCTCCCAAGCTTCAGCTAAAGATTCATCAAATGTTTGCTTGAAGCCTTGAATTTGACTTCTCATTTGGTTAGTACGCTCTGGAGGATAAAACTTGGAATAGAATGCAAGAGCCAACCCTCTCCAATCAGTGATACCCGCAGCAGCTTTATCGAGGTCCGTGATCCACTCACGAGCTCGATCTTTCAAAGAAAAAGGGAACAGCATTTCCCGTATCTCATCTTGAGTGATCCCAGCCTGCTTGATCGTAGAGCAGTAATCGGTGAACATTTGCATGTGCCGGCCAGGATCCTCGGTGGGATAACCACCAAATTGATTCCGCTCCACCAAATTTAAGAAGGCGGGGCGGATCTCGAAGTTGCCCTGTAGAGTCGCGGGCATCTGGAATCCATTAGGAATGGACTCCGGCTTAGGTACCGAGTGACTATAGAGCTTTGGCATAGTCACAGGCGGTGGAGAAACTGGAGGTGTGTCCTCTTCGTAGGCCGATCGCGTTGCACTAGATTCCCCTTGCGACGCTTCCTCGATATCTAAATCAACGATCTTTATTGCTTCTTTGCGTAACCTATGTAATGCTCGCTCGGGTTCGGGCTCAAATGGAACTAGAGTCCGAGGTGACCTGCGCATACACAAAACTACACGAAACAATGAGAAACGGTCTCAAGGAACTAGGTTCCTTGAGACAAGAGAGAAAAACCTAGCTAACTACTAAGCAAAACACTAAAACTAGCTAACCGTCTCCCCGGCAACGGCGCCAAAATTGATGAGGCTAAAGTCGTCACGCCTAATCAAAATAAACCTAGACAAACTACTAACAGAAGCTAGTGGTAAGCAGGGTCGAATCCACAGGGAGAAGGAGTAGTCAATAGGATGCTCAGCTAATCTAGGTCGGTCTCAAGGGTGTGAAAGAGGGTGTTTTGAAGGTCTAAACTAAGAATGACAAGAAAGAGATATAAAAAGTGTATGAGAGGGAGATTAGGGCATCGGGATCAATATGATATCGATTCAGGAACTCAACTCATAAGGATAAATCAATCAATTGAAGTCATGCAAGTGATTAGGTTTAGGAAAACGCTCTCTCGAGTCAATTTTAACCTTAAGCAAATTTAGCGGGCTCTCGCTACGTACTAAATTCGACTTATCAATTACGCGTGAGTCTAGTTTCAATTCGGCTTTCGATCTTAAACTGAAACAACCTAAATTCAATTCAATAAAGGCGTCCCTAAATTCAATTGATTATAAAACGCGTAGGAAGAAATCAACTTGCACAAATTCAATCAATATAAGCAATTAAAACATGTTCTGAATCAACATCACAATCACCCTAAACCCTAATTGAGAATTAGCTACGCATAATTGAAATCACAACAAAGCAATGATAAATAGACATGATGATAGAATTAAGAACGATTGAATTAAACCTGGAGTAATTGGGAATTGCAATGCAAAAGATCGAATCTTGCAAGTAATTTAAAGCTAAGTCTAAGAGTTTTGAGTTTTAAAAGAGAGAAAACCTAAGTTTTATTCTAAAGCAGAGAAAATAATGAAAAGCATAACCAATAAACCCTAACTCGAGTTGTATTTATAGAGCACGAAAATCCGGAGAAAATAGTCAAGTGAACCGAGCGGTTCGGGGCTGAAACGATCGGTTCAGGGGTGGGAACCGATCGGTTTGACCCTAAACCGAGCGGTTCTTAGTGTTCCAGCAAATTCCAGCAAGTTTAGTCCTTGTTCACGCATCCTGAACCTATAGGTTTTACTCTGAACCTATAGGTTTGACGTCCCAAATTGTCGTATTGACTCTGAATCGACTCTCGGGCTTCGTCTTGACTTCACGATACTCGTAAATGCTCCAGTTGACTCAGGTTTTGGAGTGAAACTAAGTGGATTAAGTCTCACTCAAAAGATGAACAAAAATCGATCTTGGAACACTAAAAGAATTTCGGCCGAGTTGTATGTTTTTGGGTTGAAATTTTCTGATTTTTGTTGTTAAATGAAAGAACACAAGGATAGAAACTAAATCTACACACTAAGTAATAGATTTAGGGTTTTAATTAGTCAAGCACTAAGCCACTAACTAATTATCATAAATCTCAAACACAAAGTAATGAGAAAAATGAAGAACACTCAATAAACACTAGGGTTTTCTTTATCATTCCAAATCTGAAAATATAATGTGGAGAGTGAGGGTTTATATAATACCCTTTCTCTAATCTAGGCCCTACATTCTAAGTTGATCTAAGGGCCCTAAAGGCTCCTCCAATCAGCCGACTTTAGTGGTCTTTGAGGACCTTACAATGCTGAAAATTTGAAGACAAACAAACAAAACATAAAGTATAAAGCATAAAGTAAGAAAGCGACATGAGTGAAAGGGACTTAAAGCACAAAATAATGTATCATTTGAGGCTTCTTTGGATCAGCCGAATTCTCCCCTTAGCTGACCTTCTTGGACCTTGTTGGCTCGTGTTTTATTGGGGTTCGAACCCACATGGGTGCACTCAAGCGATCACATTCAAAATAGCACATTTGTTGACTTTCGGTTGCTCTCCTTCTTGACTTTCCTTGACTTCTTTGATCCACCAAGCTTGACCGATATTATTGTTTAAATTCACTCAAAATAAGCTTGGGTGGACCTTAGGATCGTGGTCTAGCCCATGGTTCGAGCCCAAGGACTCAAACCGTGATTTAGACAAAAACCGCCTTTGCTCGACTTGACCATTTTTGGTCCAATCTCCTCTTCTTGAAAAGGATTTGTCCTCAAATCCTCGGAGTTCTCTTTGTTCTCTTCTCGACTTGAGCTTTTGTTTGACCCTCGACTTAGACTCTCGTTGGCTTCGTGACTTGGTTCGTAGAGCATGATGAGGAGTGCCCTATGAGCCCCATGACCAACCTTGGGCTCCATGCTCCTAGACTTCCAAGAACACCACTTGCTTAGAGATTGAATGAGAGATTGATCCTTGTAGACTTGGCTCAATGAATTGAGCTCGCTCTCTCCCTTACTCATGGCTTCTTTGGATTCACAATTATCCCTAAGCAAAACTCAAGTTCTTCATGCTTAGAATCGCTGCCTCGCCACCCTTTGTCAAGGATGAGTCCCACGTTTTATCCCATTTCAAGGTCTCACTTGAACTTTCTATCACATCGATCTTTGCATCTCCAAATGATTCACTTCCTTTGCTCTTGATCGAAACTTTCAAACTTGGAACCTTGACATTGAACTCGTGCTCCTCTTCTTTGTTCCTCCTTATTGTCCTAGGATTGTCTTTGATCACTTGGAGGGCTACAATCTCAATCATGAAGGGACTTGTTGAATTAGGCGACCTAAGAAGTGTGACCAATTCATGGATGGCCTTGGGGGCCGTGTACTTCTTCCACAAATCGATCTTTGGACTTTCAATGGACTCATCCTCCTTGCAATGTTTCGGATTCTTCAAATGATCGGCCTTGTCCTCCTCTCTTTTGATGAGCTCCCATTTCATGAATCCACTTGGAAGGACTTGATTAGGATAATCACATAGTAGCCCCTTGTTGTTGTTAGTATTCACTTTGAATTTCCATTTTAGGAAATCCCAAAACTCTTTGCTTGCATCAACATTCTCATACCACATGAATACCTTCCCCTTGACATTAGCCAAACACTTCTCATGATCATACTCATCCCTTTGCTTGGCATTGTACCCCATGCTTTCCTCTTGATTGTTAGGATCATCTTTAGCAAAGTGAAGGGTCAATTTCTCGCCAACATTCATCTCTTCACCTATTTCGGCCTCTTCACTCAATACCACATCTTTGTAAGGCTCAAACATGGAGGGTGGGGTGGAATAATTCATGGTAGGAGGTAGGGGTGTGGGTATGTCCTCTAGTATCATATCACACGGCTTTACCACCACCATTTCAGCTTGCACTTGTTTCATTTCTCGGTCCCCTTCAACCTTCATGTTTTCGTGTGATTCAACCAAGGAGGGTGGGCTAGGGTTCTTCAAAATTGGAGGTAAGGGTGTAAGTTTGATATTCTTGGCTCCAATCTTAAAGTCATAAGTATTGTCCCTCCCATCATGATTAGCATTTCTTTTCAACTTCCAAGGTTTCCCCAAGAGGAGATGACAAGCCTCCATGGGAATCACATCACACAAAATCTCATCCATGTAATCCCTTCCAATGGAGAAAGAAACCAAGCATTGTCTAACCACCATCACCTCGGTTCCCATATCTAGCCACTTCATCTTGTAAGGGTTAGGGTGATCTTGTGTGGGCAAGGCTAATTTTTCAATGAGGGTGCTTGAGGCAACATTAGAACAACTTTCCCCATCAACAATCAAATTACAAACCCTTCCCATAATGGTACACCTAGATCTAAAGATTTGGACTTGGTGATTCTCTTCTAGGGTTAGGGTTTGGGCATGTGTTGCTCTATGAACCACACGGCCTAGACTAGGGGGTGGCTCTCCTCCTAACCGAGCCATTCTAGCCTCTAATTCCCTTTGAACCCTCAAAGTCACAAGATCAAGGTTAGGGTTAGGTTTAAGTCTACCCCTCATTCGACTCATTTTGGTTTCAAGCTCTCTTCTAGCTTTCTCCATAGAATCATACATGGTCTCACCAAGAGTAGTATCACAAGAAACATCCATTTTGTGAAAATTTTGTGAGAATTTTGTGGAATAACAAGTAAAAGAAATAGAGAAAACGAAAATAAAAGAAGAAAAACAAGAACACTCGACAACACAAAGAACAAATCGAAACCAACACTAACACAAGTGTAGATCTTCAACCATTTTGTGAAAATTTTGTGAGAATGTTTGTGGAAGTTTTGTGTAAATAAACAAGGAAAAAATAAAAGAGAAAAACGAAAATAAAAGATGAAACACAAGAGTATAACCGAAAAAAATAAGATCAAACCAACAACAAAAACAAATCGAAAAAAAAACAAGAACAAACCTAGGCTTTGATTACCAATTTGGAGTGAAACTAAGTGGATTAAGTCTCACTCAAAGGATGAACAAAAATCGATCTTGGAACACTTGAAGAATTTCGGCCGAGTTGTATGTTTTTGGGTTGAAATTTTCTGATTTTTGTTGTTAAATGAAAGAACACAAGGATAGAAACTAAATCTACACACTAAGTAATAGATTTAGGGTTTTAATTAGTCAAGCACTGGAGTGAAACTAAGTGGATCAAGTTTCACTCAAGGGATGAACACAAATCGACTTTGAAAGCCCTTGAAATTCTCGGCCAAATAGTATTTTTTTGGGATGAATTTTTCTGAAATTTTGTGAACAAATGAAACATAAAAGATAGTATCTAAATCTACACACAAAGTAATAGATTTAGGTTTTTAATTAGTTAAGCACTAAGCCACTAACTAATTATCATAAATCTCAAACACAAAGTAATGAGAGAAATGAGAGCACTCAAGTTTTAAACACTAGGGTTTTTCATTCAACAAATTCTGAAAATTATGTTGTTTGAGCTTGGTTTATATAGACCAAGTCTTTACATACTAGCCATACAATTCAAGGAACATCTAAGGGCTCACATGAGCCTTTGAAACAACCAAAAAAAACGGCCAAAAGGCCTTACACTTAGCTGAAATTTTTGAAAGAAGACAACAACTACTAAAGCATAAAGCATAAAGGTGGATAGTGACATGTAGGAAAGGGACATATTGTGGAACAACATGTGAACCTTCATTTGATCTTTATTTCGGCTGACTTGTTAGCTCTTCCCACTTGATTTTGCTCTTGAAGATTTAATTGACTTGTGGTTCGAACCCACTTGGGTGCACTCGAGCAATCACATTCAAAAGATAGCATTTTGTTAACTTTCGGTTGCTCTTCGTCTTGACTTTTCTTGACTTCCTTGACCCACCAAGCTTGACCAAGATATTATTGTTTAAATTTACTCAAAATAAGCTTGGGTGGACCTTAGGATCGTGGCCTAGCCCATGGTTCGAGCCCAAGGACCCAAACCAACCCATACTCTCAAACCGAACAAAATCGAGCTTGCTTGATTTGGTTCAATCTCCTCTCCTTGGAAAGGATTTGCCCTCAAATCCTCGGAGTTCTCTTTGTTCTCCTCTCGACTTGAACCTTTGCTTGACTCATGATTTGAACCTTCGCCTTCTTCTCGACTCGGACTCTTGTTGGCTTCATGACTTGATTCGTAGAACATGATGAGGGGTGCCCCATGAGTCCCATGACCAACTTTGGGCTCCATGGCTCTAGACTTCCAAGAATTCCACTTGCTTAGAGATTGAATGAGAGATTGATTCTTGTAAACTCGGTTCATTGAATTGAACTTGCTCTCTCCCTTACTCATGGTTTCTTTGGATTCACAATTAACCCCTAGCACAACTCGAAGTTCCTCATGTTTAGGACCGTCAATTAGCCACCCTTTGTCAATGATGAGTCCCACGACTCTTTCCCATTTCAAGGACTCACTCGAACTTTCTTGCACAGCCACCTTTGCATCTCCAAATGTTTCACTTCCTTTGCACTTGATCGAGTTTCCCAAATTTTCGCTTTGACTTCATGAAGCTCCTCTCCTTGGCTTCCCTTATTGCTCTAGGATTGTCTTGATCACATGGAGGGCTACATTCTCGATCATGAAGGTACTTATGGCATTAGACGACATAAGGAGTGTGACTAATTCGGGTATGGCCTTGAGGGCCGTGTTCCCCTTCCACAAATCGATCTTTGGACTTTCACTTGAGCCATCTTCGTTCTTGAACTTAGGTGAAGATTGTAGAAGATCATCACTTAGCTCTTTTTGTTCACGCTTAGTTCCCCTTTGAATCCCCATCTCATGAATCCACTTGAGTAGACTTGGTTATGACAACCACATAGCATTTCTTTGGTATTGTTAGTTCCCACTTTGAACTTCCATTTTAGAAATTCCCTCGACTCTTTGCTTGCATCAACATTCTCATACCACATGAATATCCTTTCCATAAGCTTAGGTAGACTTCTCATCTCACATTCATCCCCTTTCTTGAGCATAGGTAGACTTTCTTTTCCAAACTCATCTTGATCATTAGGGATGTCTTTGAGAAGAAGAACACATCCAACCTTCTCATCACTAAACCCATGCTTCAATTCGGGTACTCCACTCAAAATAACCTCTTTGGATGACTCAAGTATGGAGGCGGTTTGCATTGCTCTTTGGGGAACCCCTTAGCAAGGACATTAATCTCATCCTTCCCATGACTAACCCCAAGTTCAATTTCTGGTCCCCCATCAATCCCCATTTTTTCGTGTGACATAATCAAGGAGGGTGGGTTAGGGTTCTTCAAAATCGGAGGTAAGGGTGTAAGTTTGATATTCTTGGCTCCAATCTTAAAGTTATAAGTATTGTCCCTCCCATCATGATGAGCATTTCTTTCCAACTTCCATGGTCTCCCCAAGAGGAGATGACAAGCATCCATGGGAATCACATCACACAAAACCTCATCCATGTAATCCCCACCAATGGAGAAAGAAACCAAGCATTGTCTAACCACACTTACACTCATCTCGGCTCCATTGTCTAGCCACTTCATCTTGTAAGGGTTAGGGTGTTCTTGTGTAGGCAAGGCTAATTTTTCAATGAGGGTATTTGAGGCAACATTAACACAACTTTCCTCATCAACAATCAAATTACAAACCCTTCCCATAATGGTACACCTAGACCTAAAGATTTCGACTTGGTGATTCTCTTCTAGGGTTAGGGTTAGGGTTTGAGTATGTGAGTCTCTACAACCCATACGGCCATGGCTAGGGGGTGGCTCTCCTCCTAACCGAGCCATTCTACCTTCTTACTCCCTTAAGATCACAAGGTTAGGGTTAGGGATAGGTCTACTCCTCATTCGACTCATTTTGATTTCAAGCTCTCTTCTAGTTTTCTCCATAGAATCATACATGGTCTCACCAAGAGTAGTATCACAAGTAACATCAAAAGGAAGAAACATACCCATTGAAATAACCAAAGAACAAATCTGAAAATTTTCAAGTAAAGTGAGGATCTTTGAGTGTAAGAACCGAACCAACACTAACACAAGTGTAGATCTTCAACCATTTTTGTGAAAATTTGTGAGAATTTTGTGGAAGTTTTGTGGAAACAAGAAAAATAAAAGAGAAAAACGAAAAAATAAAAGAGGACAAACAAGAGTATAACCGAGTAACACAAAAATAAATCGAAAACAAGAACAAACCTAGGCTTTGATAACCAATTTGGAGTGAAACTAAGTGGATCAAGTTTCACTCAAGGGATGAACACAAATCGACTTTGAAAGCCCTTGAAATTCTCGGCCAAATAGTATTTTTTTGGGATGAATTTTTCTGAAATTTTGTGAACAAATGAAACATAAAAGATAGTATCTAAATCTACACACAAAGTAATAGATTTAGGTTTTTAATTAGTTAAGCACTAAGCCACTAACTAATTATCATAAATCTCAAACACAAAGTAATGAGAGAAATGAGAGCACTCAAGTTTTAAACACTAGGGTTTTTCATTCAACAAATTCTGAAAATTATGTTGTTTGAGCTTGGTTTATATAGACCAAGTCTTTACATCCTAGCCATACAATTCAAGGAACATCTAAGGGCTCACATGAGCCTTTGAAACAACCAAAAAAAACGGCCAAAAGGCCTTACACTTAGCTGAAATTTTTGAAAGAAGACAACAACTACTAAAGCATAAAGCATAAAGGTGGATAGTGACATGTAGGAAAGGGACATATTGTGGAACAACATGTGAACCTTCATTTGATCTTTATTTCGGCTGACTTGTTAGCTCTTCCCACTTGATTTTGCTCTTGAAGATTTAATTGACTTGTGGTTCGAACCCACTTGGGTGCACTCGAGCAATCACATTCAAAAAATAGCATTTTGTTAAATTTCGGTTGCTCTTCGTCTTGACTTTTCTTGACTTCCTTGACCCACCAAGCTTGACCAAGATATTATTGTTTAAATTTACTCAAAATAAGCTTGGGTGGACCTTAGGATCGTGGCCTAGCCCATGGTTCGAGCCCAAGGACCCAAACCAACCCATACTCTCAAACCGAACAAAATCGAGCTTGCTTGATTTGGTTCAAGCACTAAGCCACTAACTAATTATCATAAATCTCAAACACAAAGTAATGAGAAAAATGAAGAACACTCAATGGAGTGAAACTTAGTGGATCAAGTTTCACTCAAAGGATGAACAAAATCGACCTCAAACCCTTGAACAATTTTGGCCGAGAATATGAGTTTTTTTGTGGGAAATTTTCTGATTTTTGTGACAAATGAAAAACATAAAGATAGTAACTAATTCTAAGCACTAAGCTAGAGAATTAGGGTGTGATTAGTTTAAGCACAAAGCCACTAAACTAATCTTTCACTAACTCAAACACAAAGTAATGAGAAAATGAGAATACTCAACAAAAACTAGGGTTTCTTTATCATTCCAAATCTGAAAATTACAAGGGTTAGAGCTTGGTTTATATAGACCAAGTCTTTACATCCTAGCCTTACAATCTAACCTTGATCTAAGGGTCCTAAATGGCCCTCAATACAGCCGAAAATCTTGGTCCTAAAGACCTTACAAATCTGAAAATAAAGCAACCTAAAGCATAAAGGTAGAAAGCGACCCTTGACTACATCAACTCCCTACAATTGTTGCTTTAATCCAAGGGCTTTGATGAGCTCCTTGGAGCACAAGTTGTACCAGCCAAAATGGTCCTAAAATCTGATCCTAAAGCTAACAAACAACAACAATATAAAGTGGAAAAGGACATAAAGTAAAATAAGGACTACTAGTGACAATGACATGTGAGCTGATTTTGATTTGTGGAATGAGATGATGTTTTTGGTCCCCCTCTTGTGCTAACCACGGTTCATGGGTCTCTTGGGCTGATTAGGAGGCTTCTCAAAGGTCCCCAAGGTGAGCTCACCCAAGGAGAATGATGTAGGTCAAGTTCATGGCTCATTACTCCAAAACAGTCCAAACCGGATTTCATAATCTGACAGTGACTTCTAGGCTTCACCATTCCGTACTCACGTTGAATTAGAAGGCCCATGATATGTCATTGGAAAGGTAATTGAGTTGGCTTTCCAATTCAAAAAGAATCATCCAAAAATATGGCCTACAACTCAAGATATTGAGCTTTTAGTACAGACATGTCGAATCCTCCTTTGGACTGAAGTTTCACAATCTGACTCCTGACTTGTAGAGGCCATAACTCTCAGCTCCCTTTGAACTAGATAGCCAACCATATGTCAAATGCAAGCTCTTTGAGCTAGCTTTCATATGCAAGTGGTTTCACCTCAATTGGATGAGCAGTTTGGGAGTTACGTTAAAATCTCTACCGACATGTCAAAATGAGCTTCATGGTTCATGGCCTAGGTTGTTGCTTTCCTTTCCTTTCCTTAGGGGCTTTTCTAGGCATCGACTCCTAGGGATGAAATGTGATTTAGGACCCAAGTTTACCACCTATGCCTCCTTGATCCATTGACCATGAGGTTTCCTTTGACAAAACTTGCATTTCTCTTCAAAGGTGCAAATGGGTTCCATAACTATTGCATTGCACGAGCAACTCCTGTTGCACTCAATAAACACTAGGGTTTTCTTTATCATTCCAAATCTGAAAATATAATGTGGAGAGTGAGGGTTTATATAATACCCTTTCTCTAATCTAAGCCCTACATTCTAAGTTGATCTAAGGGCCCTAAAGGCTCCTCCAATCAGCCGACTTTAGTGGTCTTTGAGGACCTTACAATGCTGAAAATTTGAAGACAAACAAACAAAACATAAAGTATAAAGCATAAAGTAAGAAAGCGACATGAGTGAAAGGGACTTAAAGCACAAAATAATGTATCATTTGAGGCTTCTTTGGATCAGCCGAATTCTCCCCTTAGCTGACCTTCTTGGACCTTGTTGGCTCGTGTTTTATTGGGGTTCGAACCCACATGGGTGCACTCAAGCGATCACATTCAAAATAGCACATTTGTTGACTTTCGGTTGCTCTCCTTCTTGACTTTCCTTGACTTCTTTGATCCACCAAGCTTGACCGATATTATTGTTTAAATTCACTCAAAATAAGCTTGGGTGGACCTTAGGATCGTGGTCTAGCCCATGGTTCGAGCCCAAGGACTCAAACCGTGATTTAGACAAAAACCGCCTTTGCTCGACTTGACCATTTTTGGTCCAGGTTTTAGCTCAGGACCGCCAAAACCTGCAAAATACACACAAGGAACGACAGTATCGCAATATAAAGCATATAGCTCCTAAAACAATAATGAAATCGAGCAAATGCGAGCTAAATGCAACTATATCGGGGGCATAAAAGCTATGTAAATGACATACATCAGAGCCCAAACCCATTCCTGGCCCGCCTCCTAAGGTCCAGGATAACCTAATCAAAACCCTACAACCAGCCACCACAACGTATCTTAGAGATCAAGCAAGATTATACCGTATACCCTAAAATATAATTTGGAAATATACGGAATAAAAGGATAATGCCCACCCTACCAATCGCAAGAGGCCTTACGATTAGGGCAGGCAGCCGCAAGGAGTCTTGCGATTGCCCCAAGCATTCGCAAGGAGCCTTGCGATTCCTACGTCCGGTTTTATCCCCTGGCTTTCCTAATTCTTGACGAGCTCTACACTATAAATAGAACCCTCCACATACGTTTCAACACACAATTTGACATCCAATTCACAGCATAACTTCACAACTCAAAGCCTCGCGCATAAACACCTTAGAATTCTTCATTTTCCTAGTGTTGAGTTCTCCCTTTTTGAAGCGAAGTGCTGTCGGTTTCCTGACTTGAGACAGGTAGGTCTTAATCCTAACATGGATTAAGGTTTTCTTTACTTCTTTGACTAGCAAGGGCCTACATTAGGCTCACCCCGACTTTGGTACGCGAGTCTGCTTTTCATAAGGCGGCCATGCACCTCGAATACACACCCTATTCGTAACACCTTTCCAAAGTCGCATAAACAACTGAACTCTTTAAAATAAACCAATGGATAATTGAACGTTTATTTTTATTGTATGCATTTAGCAAATCCTCATCTTGCATCTAAATCACTTAAAATGAATTCGTCATTAAACTGAACTGTTTTCGTTAACAAGTTAAGCATGCTTAACTGAGGGTTTTAAACAATCTCTTTTGCATTATTTTTACAACTTATATCGCACTTGTACGTAGCGAATTACTTAGACTCATGTATGATTATTTGCATTGTTCTCAAGTCTAGTAGAGGCTATCTTTTGATAGGCTTTTCCAAAAGATCTTTCATAAAAACATTATTTTGAATTATACTTTAGAAGAGTACCCTCACCCGAATCCGAATCTGGTTTCACAATAGCCTTAGATGGATAGGTGTTGACGTGCCTTGAACTCTAAGACGTGTCTTTGAGCATGAGGACACGAAGGCGGGTTCTAAATTTTCCTCATAATTTAGTGGCGGCTCCAAAACAGTTTTTAAAGGTTTTTTGTACTTAATCTTTTTAACTTTTACGCCCTTAGCAAGACGTCGAGTGGTCCGATTTAACCCCGGTACCTACACATGGTAGTGAGATGCAAGCGACTAGAGTACAATGGCCTACTCAGTGGTCAGGCTCGTAAGCAGTATGTGTTGTTTGATTAAATGAGAATGAGTGCGTACCATCTTTGAAAACTTAAGACCACAAATTTTTGAAGTGAATCGAGTCTGCATGATGTGAATGATACAATATGTATGTTTGTTTGCGATCTGATATCGCTTCGTAATCCTGCTGATTGCTGTGACACTATTGCTATGACATTATCTGTTATTTGCTTTTATAACTGATATCAGGTCTATATGATTTATCGCTTCAAACCGCATGCTTATTATGACTTATATGTCTTTATATGCTATATGTAATAAGCATGTTTATGTTTTTATCATAATGTTATTATTATAAAGCGATAATAATAAACCAAAGTAATTGAATTCGAGGGTAAGTATGAGCAAAGCTAGTCACTGTCCGCTCAGCGGGCACCCCCCATCAGTTTATTGTGCAGGGTAATCGTGGACCGGGAGTTGGATTTTGGACGGGGCCACGCGACGTTTTTATGCTTTACTTTTAGTTGTTTTTCGAGAAATTTGTAATATATAACACTTTACTCTTTTAATTCCGTACTTAGAGTTGTTTTCTTCAACTCTTGAACGATAATATAACATTTGGGTTTTTATGTATAATTAATGACACTGGTTTAAGACTTAATTAATTTCCGCCTTAGTAATTAAAGTCGACTAAAAACCAGGTTGTTACACCCCTAGCTTGCCAAAAACCCCCTGACCAGCTCCAACACCTTCTAGCCATTTCCAAACTCCTCCACACACTCACACACTCGGCAAGCACTTCGATTTACGCGACCTCGACCTCACGACAAGGCACGTAAGCTAAGGAAACGACTTTCTCGAGCTAAAAATGAGAAAATCGCATGAAATGAAATATAAATATTGATGAAATGAATTATGTAATATATTGAATGAGTTGGGGTGTTACATAAGCGACAAGCGATAATAGTTTATCGTTCAAGGTTAAGTATTAAGGGTTAACGGTTAAGTGTGAAGCGTAATGCGTGAAGCGTTAAGCGTTAAATTTTAATGGTAAATAGTTAAGGATTATGGGTTAACTGTTAAGTAATATGTGTTAAGCGTTAAGCGTTAAGCGTTAAGTATTTAAGGATCAACGGTTAAGAGATAAGCGATAAGCATTTTGCGTAAATTAAGCGTGAAGCGGGTGAAGCGTTAAGGTTAACGCATTAACCGTGAAGTGTTAAGCATTAAGCGTTAAATGTTTAGAGTTAAGGGTAACAAGTTAAGGGTTAAAGGATAACGTTAAGTGTTAAGCGTTACGCATTATATGTTAAGGGTTAAGGGTTAGTAATAAGCATTTAACCTCTAAGCGTAAAGCACTAAACGTTAAGTGTTAAAGTTTAAGGGTAAAGGCTTAAAGGTTAAGGGTAAAGGTTAAGGGTTACGGGTTAAGGTAAATGTTTAAGGGTTAAGGGTTAAGTGTTAAGCGATAACTTTAAGTGTTTAAGCGTTAAGCGTTATGTCTTAATGAAGCAAATCAAGGAAGCTAAAAAACCACCGAATCGGAGGGGGCACTAGTTTTGGTCCTAGGGCCCGAGTTAGTGCCTAAATCAAGTTCTAATGGCTCAACCTGTAGGGATCTCATACCCTTACTACTCTAATAGTAGTTAAATCAAATTACTCTAATTTGATGGGCAAGATCTATGTAGTTACAAACATACTTTGTTATACAAGTTTATAGTAATTTATACATTTCTTTTAAAGGAAAATGGGTACAAAACAGGAACTCCTTTCTTGTTTTGTTTCTTGAGCTATTAGAATGGGATGATCTTCCAAACCCTAATTTCGAAATAAGGAAACCTCCTTGTGGCACCCAAGAAGTACACCAAATTTACTAATGATTTTGATCTAGAAATCACTAGTAAACACTTGATAATATGTGAATAATATTATTACTACACTAGTAATGTTTATGAAAATATAAGTACTTGTTACTTATTATTTAGGGAGAGTTTTAGAGAGAAAAGTAGAGAGATGGGTGTGAAAAATGCATGGATGAATTATTCACTCAAGGCCTTGTGTTTTATAAGAAAAACAAGCAAAATGAAGTGTGTCCAACACACCCATTATTTTGGCCAACATGTAGAGGGGAGAGAGGAGAGTTTTCTTGTTTAGTGCAATTGCTTGCATGCTAATGATGGCGTTTTTGGCATGCATTACAACTCACAAGGAAACAAAACAAATAAAACAAGAGGAATCTTCCTCCTCTTGCTTTTGGACTGTCCAAAAGACCCAACTTGGGTCTTATTTGTTTTTCAATATTTGTCCCACAAATAGTTGTAATTTATCACTTAAATCATCTAATATGATAAAGTATAAATTAATTAATTTCCTCTCTAGAATACATGTACACTTACATATATTAAAATTGTACTTTTACTAATCTCATTAGTAAATAAATACATGATTAGTGAATTAACGGTTAATCACTAATTCCCATCTCTTATAATAATTTTATCGATATAAAATTCAATCATCCGAGTTCTCAACTCGTTTTCTCTCTAAATTAATTCACTAACTAACCGTTAGTCGCTTTATCAAGTTACCAACTTAATTGCATCTCATACAATTAATTAGCTTTAATATTTGGAGTACGTTCCTTTAGGTGTGACTTGAAAGGATCAATTGATTACCGCCGTCTCACGACAATAACGTCAAACTCTAGTCAGCCAACCGTTATTGATTTACGTTAATCAATTGACAATAATCGGGATTATCCCCATGTATTCCTTAATTGAGATTTATTAAGTAATAGCACTATTTGTGGAGGACACTTACTCCAACAATCTCCCACTTGTCCGAGATAAGTTGTGCATTACCAATTCTCATGTCCGTTTCACATCTCCCACTCAATGCAAGGTGTCTTACAGGTCGTACTTGCATCCAAAATATATCATGAATGGTTTTCTCGATATGGAGAGTAGCTGTCTGACCGGAGAATCTACCGTAGATTCTTACCGAGCGTGGCCACGCATTTTCAGCGACTACTCCTCGAGTGGCCCGAAGATGTTTTACCCTGACGAGGGTGGACATTTCCCATCCACTCAATTGTACTGTATGATGCAGATCACCACGACCCCAAAGATGCCCTTATAACCCCTTTCACGGCATGGCTTAGGACAAAAATAAAAGTCACTCGGAAACTACACCGACTCAGACAATCAGTTTCCAGTCAAAGAATCGACTCAAAGGAATACTATAGAAATTCCCGCCACGACCAGTGGAATGAAACTAGATGGGTTAAGTTTCACTCAAGGGATTGACTAAAATCGATTTGTGAGACTTATGAAATTTTCGGCCAAGTGATGTTATTTTTGTGAGAATTTTCTGATTTTTGTGGATAAATGAAAAACATAAAGATAGTACTAAATCTAAACACAAAGTAATAGATTTAGGTTTTGATTAGTTAAGCACTAAGCCACTAACTAATCACTCACTAAACTCAAGCACAAAGCAATGAGAAAAATGAAGAACACTCAACTTAAACACTAGGGTTTTCAATTCATTCAAATCTGAAAATTACATTGTTGGAGGCTTGGCTTATATATGCCAAGGCTTCTAATCTTAACCACACATCTAAGCTTGATCTAAGGGCCATAAGGGCCTTACAATTCAGCCGAAAAAGTTGGTCCTAAAGACCTTACAAATCTGAAAATAAAACAAACTACAACAACTAAAGTAGATAGTGACTTGTGACTACATCCTCTCCTTGCATTTAGGTTCAAATCCAAGGGTGGAGTGAAACTTATGGGGATAAGAATCACTCAAAGGATGAACACAAATCGATCTTGAAATGATGTTGAAAATCTCGGCCAAGTGACTCTTTTTGTGATAAAATTTTACAAATTTTGTAAACAAGGAAGATAAAAAGGATAGTAACTAAATCTACACACTAAGTAATAGATTTAGGTTGTGATTAGCTTAAGCACAAAGCCACTAAACTAATCTCTCACAAATCTCAAACACAAAGTAAAGAGATAAATGAAGAACACTCAATATGAAACTTAGGGTTTCTCTTTTTCATTCAAACAAATCTGAAAAATGTGAGGCAAGGATGAGGGTTTATATATTACCCTCATTCTAATCTTGACCCTCCATTACAACAAGATCTAAGGGCTACAATCAATCCCCAAATACATCAATATACTCGGTCAAATAAGCTCACATGAGCTGAAAATTTTGAACAAATAACAACAAATACTTAAAGTAAAAAGCATAAAGTAATAAAGGTAGATAGCGACATGAATGAAAATGACTTAAAGTAAAACAATGTGGTGGCTTGGGACTTTCATTTGAAGCCGGCTCCTTGAGGACCTCCTTGAGCTAGCTTGTTGAACCATGTGAGCCCATTTATTGGAGGGTGACTCACATGGGTGTGCCTTGATTAACCACATTCAAAAATAGCTTGATCTTTGACTTTTTGTAGCTCTCCAACTTTGACTTCTCCTTGACTTAGCTTGATCACTAGGGTTGGCTCGATTTGACCATAGAATTGACTTTAGTTGACCCTTAGTGATCCCTTAGACCGAGCCCTAGGCTTGGGTTTGAGCCCATGGCCCTAACCCATGGTCTCCCAACTCGTCTCCCTTGACTTCCTTGACCAATTTTGGTCCAATCTCCTCTCCTTGGAAAGGACTTGCCCTCAAGTCCTTGGAGAACCTCTTGCTCGACTTGCTTGACTTCACACTTGATTCCCGACTCAATCCTTGCTCGAATTTGGGCTTCACGTTTTTCTTCCATGGGCGCCACTTGATGATGGTTTGGAGGAATGGTTGGATTCCTTTGCTTGGGCTCGAGGGATTGATCATGTTTTCCTCCTTGGTCACGGTTTGCTTGACCACACATTCTTCCTCAAGCATCTCTTTGAGTCCTCGGTTCATAGCCACGCCATCCATCCATTCTTGCTCGTGATCGAGCCCATCAATGATCCTCCATCTCAAGGATCCACTTGACCTTCCTAGGCCATCGATTTTTGCCCTCTCATTGTTCACATTGGTTGTTTTCTTGTTGATTGATGCTTCACCTTCATGAGGCTCCTCTCCTAGTGTCCTCCTTGTCATGCTAGTGCTTCCCTCACATTCCGAGTTCACCTTCTCCTTTTGCTCTTCCTTACTCGGCTCAAGGCCTTCCAACTTCTCAAGCTCACTCAAGCTCGGCCTCCTCTTCATTTCCATGCTAGGTTTTGATTCAATGAAGGATTCAAACAAGCACGCATTGGATTTACAACCCATCATTGGTGGTAGGGGAGCTAAGACAATGAGCTTTTCACCATACTTGAATGAGTAGGTGTTGTCTCTTCCATGGTGGGAAGAATTCTTTTCAAACTCCCAAGGCCTACCAAGCAATACATGGCAAGCATCCATGTCCAACACTTCACACACAACTTCATCTTTATAGTCTTGACCAATTGAGAACGAGACTTGACATTGCTTATCAACTTTGACCTCGGCTCCTTGATTGAGCCACCGTAGCTTGTATGGGTGAGGATGCTTCAAAGTAGGCAAGGCAAGCTTATCAATGAGGGTCTTGGAAGCAACATTAACACAACTTCCCCCATCGATAATCAAGTTACACACTCTCCCCATGATGGTACATTTGGACCGAAATATTTGGTGCCTTTGGTCCACATTCTCGTTTGATTCTTGGGTGTGCATCACTCGCCAAGTGACCAAGCTCAACCCCGAGTCCGGGGGCACGATTGTTTCGGCCACTTTCATTTCCTCAACTCCCTCTTTTTTTTCTTCCTCACAAACCAACACTTCATCGTCTCCCCAATGCACAACCTCACTTGTGTTCAAGGTCCTCTTGCTAGGGCACTCCTTAGCAAAGTGACCATACCCTTGACATTGGTAACACTTCTTGAGAGGAATGGTTCTCTTAGGGCCATAGTCAATTCCCTTTCCTTTATCAACACTTGAGGGTTTGTTAGTAGGGCAAGGCTCTAACTCTTGACCCCTCCTTGGCTCGACATGGGGTTGGTTTTGGGGGTGTTCTTAGCCGGCTCTCCTCTCCCCTTCTCTAGCCTCTCCACACGTGTGGCCATGGTGACGGCCTCATCGAATGACCACAAGTTTTGCATTTTGACTCGATTTGCTATCCTAGGGTTTAGGCCCTCAACAAACCTTGCAATTTTTGTTCGGTTTCTCATTCATTTCACATTGGAGGGTGAGTTGCTCAAAGTCCCTAAGATAGGTTTCAATGGGGTGTGACTCTTGTTTTAGTTGGGCTAGCTTGAGGAACATGTCTTGAGTGTAGTCTTTGGGAACAAACTTGTCTTTGAGTTTCTTTTTGAGTTTGAGCCATGACTTGATGGGTTCCTTACCCTCTCGGTTTCTTTGATTCTTAAGGTTTTCATACCAAAGGGAGGCATAACCCTTGAATTTCATGATGGCCACTTTGAAACACTTCCTATCGGAGTACTCCTTGAATTCAAAAATTCTCTCAACCGATCTAAGCCAATCTAGGAGATCCTCGGGGTTCAAGCTACCATAAAAATCGGGTATGTCCACCTTAATGTCTCGGTCATGGTCTCTAGGGTGGGCCTCAAGGGACTCTTCCGAATCCGAAAATTGATCTTCCATGTGAGGAGGAACTTGTCCTCTCCCACGGCCCCCATACCCCATCCCACGGCCCCTTCCTCTTCCCCTTCACCCCTTCTTGGTTCATTCATGTTTTGTTCCAAGAGTGTGTTAATAGCATTCATCATCAAAGTGCAATTACCGGTGAGTTGAGTCAATTTCTCTTCTAAATCGGAAAGTCTTTTACCCTCTCCTCTATTCTCTTCCATTTTGTGAAAGTTTTGTGAGATCTTTTGTGGAAATTTTGTGGAAAATGAACAAGGAAAACAAAGAAAGAAAACGAAAAATTGAAGAGGAAAACAAAAAAGTAAGAGAAAAACTTCAAACAATTCGACCCTAAACTTAGATAAACCGAAAATTTGAAAAAGAGAATGAAATTCAAGAACAAACCTAAGCTTTGATAACCAATTTGGAGTGAAACTTATGGGGATAAGAATCACTCAAAGGATGAACACAAATCGATCTTGAAATGATGTTGAAAATCTCGGCCAAGTGACTCTTTTTGTGATAAAATTTTCTGAAATTTTGTAAACAAGGAAGATAAAAAGGATAGTAACTAAATCTACACACTAAGTAATAGATTTAGGTTGTGATTAGCTTAAGCACAAAGCCACTAAACTAATCTCTCACAAATCTCAAACACAAAGTAAAGAGATAAATGAAGAACACTCAATATGAAACTTAGGGTTTCTCTTTTTCATTCAAACAAATCTGAAAAATGTGAGGCAAGGATGAGGGTTTATATATTACCCTCATTCTAATCTTGACCCTCCATTACAACAAGATCTAAGGGCTACAATCAATCCCCAAATACATCAATATACTCGGTCAAATAAGCTCACATGAGCTGAAAATTTTGAACAAATAACAACAAATACTTAAAGTAAAAAGCATAAAGTAATAAAGGTAGATAGCGACATGAATGAAAATGACTTAAAGTAAAACAATGTGGTGGCTTGGGACTTTCATTTGAAGCCGGCTCCTTGAGGACCTCCTTGAGCTAGCTTGTTGAACCATGTGAGCCCATTTATTGGAGGGTGACTCACATGGGTGTGCCTTGATTAACCACATTCAAAAATAGCTTGATCTTTGACTTTTTGTAGCTCTCCAACTTTGACTTCTCCTTGACTTAGCTTGATCACTAGGGTTGGCTCGATTTGACCATAGAATTGACTTTAGTTGACCCTTAGTGATCCCTTAGACCGAGCCCTAGGCTTGGGTTTGAGCCCATGGCCCTAACCCATGGTCTCCCAACTCGTCTCCCTTGACTTCCTTGACCAATTTTGGTCCAAAGGGTTGAGATCTTAATCTTGGAGAGCAAGGAGTGATGGTACAAAGGACCTAAAATTCAGATCACAAACTAAAGGAGACAAATACAATAAAGCATAAAGTGAGACAAAGACATCTAGAGATAGTGACATGAACAAAAGTTGATCTTCTCTTTTGAATTGTGGAATGAGCTGAATTCCTTGTCCCCTCTTGTGCTAGCCACGACTCATGTGAGCCTTAGGATGATTATGAGGCTCCCAAATGGTCCCCAAGGTGAGCTCACCCAAGGAGAATGATGTAGGTTAAGTTCATGGCTCATTACTCCAAAACCGAGTTCCTTGAGACTGAAGTGACTTGTAGGCTTCACCATTTCTCGCGCACGTTGAATTAGAAGGACCATGATATGTCATTGGAAAGGTAATTGAGCTAGCTTTCCAATGCAAAAAGAATCATCCAAAAATATTGCCCAGAAATCAAGATATGCAACTTTTAGTACGGACATGTCGAATTTGCCTATGGACTGAGCTTTCACAATCTGACCCCTGACTTGTAGAGGTCATAACTCTCAGCTCCCTTTGAACCAGATAGCCAACCATATGTCCAATGAAAGCTCTTTGAGTTAGCTTTCATATGCAAGTGGTTTCAACTCAATTCGAGTAGCAGGTTGGGAGTTATGTTAAGATCTTTACCGACATGTCAAAATGAGCTTCATGGTTCATGGCCTAGGTTGTTGTTTTCCAAGTGTGGGCTGATTTCCTTTGTTCTTCTTCGCACATTTCACTTGGTTTGACCCTAATGGTCACAAATTAAGCCATGGCTCGAGCCATAGGTCTCAAGTAAGCCCAAGCCTCAAAACGAGCAAAAAGAGCTTATCCATTTTGGTGCAATCTCCTCTTCTTCAAAAGGATTTGTCCTCAAATCCTTGGGGTTCTTAACATTTGCTTGAGCTCCTCTTCTTGATTCCTACCAAGTGTCTTAGGGTTGTCCTCGAATGGCTTCCCATTTTGATCATTCTTATCCGGTGGTTTCTTCTCCCTAGGGTAAGCAAACTCTTTGGAAAAGTTTGATTCACCCTTAAACTCCCATTCCATGAGCACCTTCTTCTTGAGTTTGGTTAAACAACTCCAAGGATAAAGCTCATTCCTTTCCTTGATATCTTTTTCCATGCCCTCATCTTGATTTTTAGGATGATCACTAGAAAAGTAAATGGGCACACTTTCACCAATATTCATTCCTTGACTTGTTTCTTCCTCCTTACCATCGTGGACTAAACCATCTTCATACTCCCTTGGTTCCTTAGGCACGTTAAAGAGGGATGACAAGCATCCCTCCCATCATCATCATCACACAAATCCTCATAAGATTTCTTCTTAACCTCGGCTCCTTTGTTAAACCACCATAGCTTGCAAGGATTAGAATGCTCTTTTGAAGGTAAGGCTAACTCTTCAATTAGAGGTTTAGAAGCTACAATGGTAGGCCTTCCTCCCCCTAAGATCAGTTCACTCGGCCTTACCACCACCATCTCAATTTGCTCTTGTTTCTCTTCCTCTACATCCTCATTAACAAGGACCTCATCTTCCCCCCAATGAATAATATCACACGAGTTCAAGGTCTCCTTTGTGGGACATTCCTTGGCATTGTGACCATATCCTTGACATTGACAACATTTTTTGAGGGTGATGGTTTTTTTGTGGTTAGGGTCAATCGCCTCCCTTTGGTCTAGGGTTAGTGGTTTAGGAGAAGTGGTTGGCTCAACAACTTTGACTCTCTTTGGTGGCTCATAGGGTTGTGTTTTAGTAGGAGGGTCAAGTAAAACGGTCAACCCTTTACCCATACCAAAATTTTCAGCCTTTCCCCTTATCTTAGCCATCTTGAAATCCAACTCCTTTCTAGCCCTCTCCATAGACTCGAAAATGGTCTCAACACAAGGGGTTTCACATGAAGTACCATAAGAAAATGATGGAGAACCAAATCGGAAAGATAGATCCATTGTAACTCAAAAACAAAAGCGATTTTGAGATAAAGTTTATACCTTTGCTTGAACCGAAACAAAAACTAACACAAGGGTGGATCTTGTGCTCTTGAACCTAGGCTTTGATAACCAATTTGGAATGAAACTAGATGGGTTAAGTTTCACTCAAGGGATTGACTAAAATCGATTTGTGAGACTTATGAAATTCTCGCCAAGTGATGTTATTTTTGTGAGAATTTTCTGATTTTTGTGGATAAATGAAAAACATAAAGATAGTACTAAATCTAAACACAAAGTAATAGATTTAGGTTTTGATTAGTTAAGCACTAAGCCACTAACTAATCACTCACTAAACTCAAGCACAAAGCAATGAGAAAAATGAAGAACACTCAACTTAAACACTAGGGTTTTCAATTCATTCAAATCTGAAAATTACATTGTTGGAGGCTTGGCTTATATATGCCAAGGCTTCTAATCTTAACCACACATCTAAGCTTGATCTAAGGGCCATAAGGGCCTTACAATTCAGCCGAAAAAGTTGGTCCTAAAGACCTTACAAATCTGAAAATAAAACAAACTACAACAACTAAAGTAGATAGTGACTTGTGACTACATCCTCTCCTTGCATTTAGGTTCAAATCCAAGGGTGGAGTGAAACTTATGGGGATAAGAATCACTCAAAGGATGAACACAAATCGATCTTGAAATGATGTTGAAAATCTCGGCCAAGTGACTCTTTTTGTGATAAAATTTTCTGAAATTTTGTAAACAAGGAAGATAAAAAGGATAGTAACTAAATCTACACACTAAGTAATAGATTTAGGTTGTGATTAGCTTAAGCACAAAGCCACTAAACTAATCTCTCACAAATCTCAAACACAAAGTAAAGAGATAAATGAAGAACACTCAATATGAAACTTAGGGTTTCTCTTTTTCATTCAAACAAATCTGAAAAATGTGAGGCAAGGATGAGGGTTTATATATTACCCTCATTCTAATCTTGACCCTCCATTACAACAAGATCTAAGGGCTACAATCAATCCCCAAATACATCAATATACTCGGTCAAATAAGCTCACATGAGCTGAAAATTTTGAACAAATAACAACAAATACTTAAAGTAAAAAGCATAAAGTAATAAAGGTAGATAGCGACATGAATGAAAATGACTTAAAGTAAAACAATGTGGTGGCTTGGGACTTTCATTTGAAGCGGCTCATGAGGACCTCCTTGAGCTAGCTTGTTGAACCATGTGAGCCCATTTATTGGAGGGTGACTCACATGGGTGTGCCTTGATTAACCACATTCAAAAATAGCTTGATCTTTGACTTTTTGTAGCTCTCCAACTTTGACTTCTCCTTGACTTAGCTTGATCACTAGGGTTGGCTCGATTTGACCATAGAATTGACTTTAGTTGACCCTTAGTGATCCCTTAGACCGAGCCCTAGGCTTGGGTTTGAGCCCATGGCCCTAACCCATGGTCTCCCAACTCGTCTCCCTTGACTTCCTTGACCAATTTTGGTCCAATCTCCTCTCCTTGGAAAGGACTTGCCCTCAAGTCCTTGGAGAACCTCTTGCTCGACTTGCTTGTCTTCACACTTGATTCCGACTCAATCCTTGCTCGAATTTGGGCTTCACGTTTTCTTCCATGGGCGCCACTTGATGATGGTTTGGAGGAATGGTTGGATTCCTTTGCTTGGGCTCGAGGGATTGATCATGTTTTCCTCCTTGGTCACGGTTTGCTTGACCACACATTCTTCCTCAAGCATCTCTTTGAGTCCTCGGTTCATAGCCACGCCATCCATCCATTCTTGCTCGTGATCGAGCCCATCAATGATCCTCCATCTCAAGGATCCACTTGACCTTCCTAGGCCATCGATTTTTGCCCTCTCATTGTTCACATTGGTTGTTTTCTTGTTGATTGATGCTTCACCTTCATGAGGCTCCTCTCCTAGTGTCCTCCTTGTCATGCTAGTGCTTCCTCACATTCCGAGTTCACCTTCTCCTTTTGCTCTTCCTTACTCGGCTCAAGGCCTTCCAACTTCTCAAGCTCACTCAAGCTCGGCCTCCTCTTCATTTCCATGCTAGGTTTTGATTCAATGAAGGATTCAAACAAGCACGCATTGGATTTACAACCCATCATTGGTGGTAGGGGAGCTAAGACAATGAGCTTTTCACCATACTTGAATGAGTAGGTGTTGTCTCTTCCATGGTGGGAAGAATTCTTTTCAAACTCCCAAGGCCTACCAAGCAATACATGGCAAGCATCCATGTCCAACACTTCACACACAACTTCATCTTTATAGTCTTGACCAATTGAGAACGAGACTTGACATTGCTTATCAACTTTGACCTCGGCTCCTTGATTGAGCCACCGTAGCTTGTATGGGTGAGGATGCTTCAAAGTAGGCAAGGCAAGCTTATCAATGAGGGTCTTGGAAGCAACATTAACACAACTTCCCCCATCGATAATCAAGTTACACACTCTCCCCATGATGGTACATTTGGACCGAAATATTTGGTGCCTTTGGTCCACATTCTCGTTTGATTCTTGGGTGTGCATCACTCGCCAAGTGACCAAGCTCAACCCCGAGTCCGGGGGCACGATTGTTTCGGCCACTTTCATTTCCTCAACTCCCTCTTTTTTTTCTTCCTCACAAACCAACACTTCATCGTCTCCCCAATGCACAACCTCACTTGTGTTCAAGGTCCTCTTGCTAGGGCACTCCTTAGCAAAGTGACCATACCCTTGACATTGGTAACACTTCTTGAGAGGAATGGTTCTCTTAGGGCCATAGTCAATTCCCTTTCCTTTATCAACACTTGAGGGTTTGTTAGTAGGGCAAGGCTCGGAAATCTTGATCCCTCCTTGGCTCGACATGGGGTTGGTTTTGGGGGTGTTCTTAGCCGGCTCTCCTCTCCCCTTCTCTAGCCTCTCCACACGTGTGGCCATGGTGACGGCCTCATCGAATGACCACAAGTTTTGCATTTTGACTCGATTTGCTATCCTAGGGTTTAGGCCCTCAACAAACCTTGCAATTTTTTGTTCGGGTTTCTCATTCATTTCACATTGGAGGGTGAGTTGCTCAAAGTCCCTAAGATAGGTTTCAATGGGGTGTGACTCTTGTTTTAGTTGGGCTAGCTTGAGGAACATGTCTTGAGTGTAGTCTTTGGGAACAAACTTGTCTTTGAGTTTCTTTTTGAGTTTGAGCCATGACTTGATGGGTTCCTTACCCTCTCGGTTTCTTTGATTCTTAAGGTTTTCATACCAAAGGGAGGCATAACCCTTGAATTTCATGATGGCCACTTTGAAACACTTCCTATCGGAGTACTCCTTGAATTCAAAAATTCTCTCAACCGATCTAAGCCAATCTAGGAGATCCCGGGGTTTCAAGCTACCATAAAAATCGGGTATGTCCACCTTAATGTCTCGGTCATGGTCTCTAGGGTGGGCCTCAAGGGACTCTTCCGAATCCGAAAATTGATCTTCCATGTGAGGAGGAACTTGTCCTCTCCCACGGCCCCCATACCCCATCCCACGGCCCCTTCCTCTTCCCCTTCACCCCTTCTTGGTTCATTCATGTTTTGTTCCAAGAGTGTGTTAATAGCATTCATCATCAAAGTGCAATTACCGGTGAGTTGAGTCAATTTCTCTTCTAAATCGGAAAGTCTTTTACCCTCTCCTCTATTCTCTTCCATTTTGTGAAAGTTTTGTGAGATCTTTTGTGGAAATTTTGTGGAAAATGAACAAGGAAAACAAAGAAAGAAAACGAAAAATTGAAGAGGAAAACAAAAAAGTAAGAGAAAAACTTCAAACAATTCGACCCTAAACTTAGATAAACCGAAAATTTGAAAAAGAGAATGAAATTCAAGAACAAACCTAAGCTTTGATAACCAATTTGGAGTGAAACTTATGGGGATAAGAATCACTCAAAGGATGAACACAAATCGATCTTGAAATGATGTTGAAAATCTCGGCCAAGTGACTCTTTTTGTGATAAAATTTTCTGAAATTTTGTAAACAAGGAAGATAAAAAGGATAGTAACTAAATCTACACACTAAGTAATAGATTTAGGTTGTGATTAGCTTAAGCACAAAGCCACTAAACTAATCTCTCACAAATCTCAAACACAAAGTAAAGAGATAAATGAAGAACACTCAATATGAAACTTAGGGTTTCTCTTTTTCATTCAAACAAATCTGAAAAATGTGAGGCAAGGATGAGGGTTTATATATTACCCTCATTCTAATCTTGACCCTCCATTACAACAAGATCTAAGGGCTACAATCAATCCCCAAATACATCAATATACTCGGTCAAATAAGCTCACATGAGCTGAAAATTTTGAACAAATAACAACAAATACTTAAAGTAAAAAGCATAAAGTAATAAAGGTAGATAGCGACATGAATGAAAATGACTTAAAGTAAAACAATGTGGTGGCTTGGGACTTTCATTTGAAGCCGGCTCCTTGAGGACCTCCTTGAGCTAGCTTGTTGAACCATGTGAGCCCATTTATTGGAGGGTGACTCACATGGGTGTGCCTTGATTAACCACATTCAAAAATAGCTTGATCTTTGACTTTTTGTAGCTCTCCAACTTTGACTTCTCCTTGACTTAGCTTGATCACTAGGGTTGGCTCGATTTGACCATAGAATTGACTTTAGTTGACCCTTAGTGATCCCTTAGACCGAGCCCTAGGCTTGGGTTTGAGCCCATGGCCCTAACCCATGGTCTCCCAACTCGTCTCCCTTGACTTCCTTGACCAATTTTGGTCCAAAGGGTTGAGATCTTAATCTTGGAGAGCAAGGAGTGATGGTACAAAGGACCTAAAATTCAGATCACAAACTAAAGGAGACAAATACAATAAAGCATAAAGTGAGACAAAGACATCTAGAGATAGTGACATGAACAAAAGTTGATCTTCTCTTTTGAATTGTGGAATGAGCTGAATTCCTTGTCCCCTCTTGTGCTAGCCACGACTCATGTGAGCCTTAGGATGATTATGAGGCTCCCAAATGGTCCCCAAGGTGAGCTCACCCAAGGAGAATGATGTAGGTTAAGTTCATGGCTCATTACTCCAAAACCGAAGTTCCTTGAGACTGAAGTGACTTGTAGGCTTCACCATTTCTCGCGCACGTTGAATTAGAAGGACCATGATATGTCATTGGAAAGGTAATTGAGCTAGCTTTCCAATGCAAAAAGAATCATCCAAAAATATTGCCCAGAAATCAAGATATGCAACTTTTAGTACGGACATGTCGAATTTGCCTATGGACTGAGCTTTCACAATCTGACCCCTGACTTGTAGAGGTCATAACTCTCAGCTCCCTTTGAACCAGATAGCCAACCATATGTCCAATGAAAGCTCTTTGAGTTAGCTTTCATATGCAAGTGGTTTCAACTCAATTCGAGTAGCAGGTTGGGAGTTATGTTAAGATCTTTACCGACATGTCAAAATGAGCTTCATGGTTCATGGCCTAGGTTGTTGTTTTCCAAGTGTGGGCTGATTTCCTTTGTTCTTCTTCGCACATTTCACTTGGTTTGACCCTAATGGTCACAAATTAAGCCATGGCTCGAGCCATAGGTCTCAAGTAAGCCCAAGCCTCACAATGAGCAAAAAGAGCTTATCCATTTTGGTGCAATCTCCTCTTCTTCAAAAGGATTTGTCCTCAAATCCTTGGGGTTCTTAACATTTGCTTGAGCTCCTCTTCTTGATTCCTACCAAGTGTCTTAGGGTTGTCCTCGAATGGCTTCCCATTTTGATCATTCTTATCCGGTGGTTTCTTCTCCCTAGGGTAAGCAAACTCTTTGGAAAAGTTTGATTCACCCTTAAACTCCCATTCCATGAGCACCTTCTTCTTGAGTTTGGTTAAACAACTCCAAGGATAAAGCTCATTCCTTTCCTTGATATCTTTTTCCATGCCCTCATCTTGATTTTTAGGATGATCACTAGAAAAGTAAATGGGCACACTTTCACCAATATTCATTCCTTGACTTGTTTCTTCCTCCTTACCATCGTGGACTAAACCATCTTCATACTCCCTTGGTTCCTTAGGCACGTTAAAGAGGGGATGACAAGCATCCCTCCCATCATCATCATCACACAAATCCTCATAAGATTTCTTCTTAACCTCGGCTCCTTTGTTAAACCACCATAGCTTGCAAGGATTAGAATGCTCTTTTGAAGGTAAGGCTAACTCTTCAATTAGAGGTTTAGAAGCTACAATGGTAGGCCTTCCTCCCCCTAAGATCAGTTCACTCGGCCTTACCACCACCATCTCAATTTGCTCTTGTTTCTCTTCCTCTACATCCTCATTAACAAGGACCTCATCTTCCCCCCAATGAATAATATCACACGAGTTCAAGGTCTCCTTTGTGGGACATTCCTTGGCATTGTGACCATATCCTTGACATTGACAACATTTTTTGAGGGTGATGGTTTTTTTGTGGTTAGGGTCAATCGCCTCCCTTTGGTCTAGGGTTAGTGGTTTAGGAGAAGTGGTTGGCTCAACAACTTTGACTCTCTTTGGTGGCTCATAGGGTTGTGTTTTAGTAGGAGGGTCAAGTAAAACGGTCAACCCTTTACCCATACCAAAATTTTCAGCCTTTCCCCTTATCTTAGCCATCTTGAAATCCAACTCCTTTCTAGCCCTCTCCATAGACTCGAAAATGGTCTCAACACAAGGGGTTTCACATGAAGTACCATAAGAAAATGATGGAGAACCAAATCGGAAAGATAGATCCATTGTAACTCAAAAACAAAAACTGATTTTGAGATAAAGTTTATACCTTTGCTTGAACCGAAACAAAAACTAACACAAGGGTGGATCTTGTGCTCTTGAACCTAGGCTTTGATAACCAATTTGGAATGAAACTAGATGGGTTAAGTTTCACTCAAGGGATTGACTAAAATCGATTTGTGAGACTTATGAAATTTTCGGCCAAGTGATGTTATTTTTGTGAGAATTTTCTGATTTTTGTGGATAAATGAAAAACATAAAGATAGTACTAAATCTAAACACAAAGTAATAGATTTAGGTTTTGATTAGTTAAGCACTAAGCCACTAACTAATCACTCACTAAACTCAAGCACAAAGCAATGAGAAAAATGAAGAACACTCAACTTAAACACTAGGGTTTTCAATTCATTCAAATCTGAAAATTACATTGTTGGAGGCTTGGCTTATATATGCCAAGGCTTCTAATCTTAACCACACATCTAAGCTTGATCTAAGGGCCATAAGGGCCTTACAATTCAGCCGAAAAAGTTGGTCCTAAAGACCTTACAAATCTGAAAATAAAACAAACTACAACAACTAAAGTAGATAGTGACTTGTGACTACATCCTCTCCTTGCATTTAGGTTCAAATCCAAGGGTTGAGATCTTAATCTTGGAGAGCAAGGAGTGATGGTACAAAGGACCTAAAATTCAGATCACAAACTAAAGGAGACAAATACAATAAAGCATAAAGTGAGACAAAGACATCTAGAGATAGTGACATGAACAAAAGTTGATCTTCTCTTTTGAATTGTGGAATGAGCTGAATTCCTTGTCCCCTCTTGTGCTAGCCACGACTCATGTGAGCCTTAGGATGATTATGAGGCTCCCAAATGGTCCCCAAGGTGAGCTCACCCAAGGAGAATGATGTAGGTTAAGTTCATGGCTCATTACTCCAAAACCGAGTTCCTTGAGACTGAAGTGACTTGTAGGCTTCACCATTTCTCGCGCACGTTGAATTAGAAGGACCATGATATGTCATTGGAAAGGTAATTGAGCTAGCTTTCCAATGCAAAAAGAATCATCCAAAAATATTTCCCAGAAATCAAGATATGCAACTTTTAGTACGGACATGTCGAATTTGCCTATGGACTGAGCTTTCACAATCTGACCCCTGACTTGTAGAGGTCATAACTCTCAGCTCCCTTTGAACCAGATAGCCAACCATATGTCCAATGAAAGCTCTTTGAGTTAGCTTTCATATGCAAGTGGTTTCAACTCAATTGGAGTAGCAGGTTGGGAGTTATGTTAAGATCTTTACCGACATGTCAAAATGAGCTTCATGGTTCATGGCCTAGGTTGTTGTTTTCCAAGTGTGGGCTGATTTCCTTTGTTCTTCTTCGCACATTTCACTTGGTTTGACCCTAATGGTCACAAATTAAGCCATGGCTCGAGCCATAGGTCTCAAGTAAGCCCAAGCCTCAAAACGAGCAAAAAGAGCTTATCCATTTTGGTGCAATCTCCTCTTCTTCAAAAGGATTTGTCCTCAAATCCTTGGGGTTCTTAACATTTGCTTGAGCTCCTCTTCTTGATTCCTACCAAGTGTCTTAGGGTTGTCCTCGAATGGCTTCCCATTTTGATCATTCTTATCCGGTGGTTTCTTCTCCCTAGGGTAAGCAAACTCTTTGGAAAAGTTTGATTCACCCTTAAACTCCCATTCCATGAGCACCTTCTTCTTGAGTTTGGTTAAACAACTCCAAGGATAAAGCTCATTCCTTTCCTTGATATCTTTTTCCATGCCCTCATCTTGATTTTTAGGATGATCACTAGAAAAGTAAATGGGCACACTTTCACCAATATTCATTCCTTGACTTGTTTCTTCCTCCTTACCATCGTGGACTAAACCATCTTCATACTCCCCTGGGTCCTTTGGCACGTAAAGAGGGGATGACAAGCATCCCTCCCATCATCATCATCACACAAATCCTCATAAGATTTCTTCTTAACCTCGGCTCCTTTGTTAAACCACCATAGCTTGCAAGGATTAGAATGCTCTTTTGAAGGTAAGGCTAACTCTTCAATTAGAGGTTTAGAAGCTACAATGGTAGGCCTTCCTCCCCCTAAGATCAGTTCACTCGGCCTTACCACCACCATCTCAATTTGCTCTTGTTTCTCTTCCTCTACATCCTCATTAACAAGGACCTCATCTTCCCCCCAATGAATAATATCACACGAGTTCAAGGTCTCCTTTGTGGGACATTCCTTGGCATTGTGACCATATCCTTGACATTGACAACATTTTTTGAGGGTGATGGTTTTTGTGGTTAGGGTCAGTCGCCTCCCTTTGGTCTAGGGTTAGTGGTTTAGGAGAAGTGGTTGGCTCAACAACTTTGACTCTCTTTGGTGGCTCATAGGGTTGTGTTTTAGTAGGAGGGTCAAGTAAAACGGTCAACCCTTTACCCATACCAAAATTTTCAGCCTTTCCCTTATCTTAGCCATCTTGAAATCCAACTCCTTTCTAGCCCTCTCCATAGACTCAAAATGGTCTCAACACAAGGGGTTTCACATGAAGTACCATAAGAAAATGATGGAGAACCAAATCGGAAAGATAGATCCATTGTAACTCAAAACAAAAACTGATTTTGAGATAAAGTTTATACCTTTGCTTGAACCGAAACAAAAACTAACACAAGGGTGGATCTTGTGCTCTTGAACCTAGGCTTTGATAACCAATTTGGAATGAAACTAGATGGGTTAAGTTTCACTCAAGGGATTGACTAAAATCGATTTGTGAGACTTATGAAATTTTCGGCCAAGTGATGTTATTTTTGTGAGAATTTTCTGATTTTTGTGGATAAATGAAAAACATAAAGATAGTACTAAATCTAAACACAAAGTAATAGATTTAGGTTTTGATTAGTTAAGCACTAAGCCACTAACTAATCACTCACTAAACTCAAGCACAAAGCAATGAGAAAAATGAAGAACACTCAACTTAAACACTAGGGTTTTCAATTCATTCAAATCTGAAAATTACATTGTTGGAGGCTTGGCTTATATATGCCAAGGCTTCTAATCTTAACCACACATCTAAGCTTGATCTAAGGGCCATAAGGGCCTTACAATTCAGCCGAAAAAGTTGGTCCTAAAGACCTTACAAATCTGAAAATAAAACAAACTACAACAACTAAAGTAGATAGTGACTTGTGACTACATCCTCTCCTTGCATTTAGGTTCAAATCCAAGGGTTGAGATCTTAATCTTGGAGAGCAAGGAGTGATGGTACAAAGGACCTAAAATTCAGATCACAAACTAAAGGAGACAAATACAATAAAGCATAAAGTGAGACAAAGACATCTAGAGATAGTGACATGAACAAAAGTTGATCTTCTCTTTTGAATTGTGGAATGAGCTGAATTCCTTGTCCCCTCTTGTGCTAGCCACGACTCATGTGAGCCTTAGGATGATTATGAGGCTCCCAAATGGTCCCCAAGGTGAGCTCACCCAAGGAGAATGATGTAGGTTAAGTTCATGGCTCATTACTCCAAAACCGAGTTCCTTGAGACTGAAGTGACTTGTAGGCTTCACCATTTCTCGCGCACGTTGAATTAGAAGGACCATGATATGTCATTGGAAAGGTAATTGAGCTAGCTTTCCAATGCAAAAAGAATCATCCAAAAATATTGCCCAGAAATCAAGATATACAACTTTTAGTACGGACATGTCGAATTTGCCTATGGACTGAGCTTTCACAATCTGACCCCTGACTTGTAGAGGTCATAACTCTCAGCTCCCTTTGAACCAGATAGCCAACCATATGTCCAATGAAAGCTCTTTGAGTTAGCTTTCATATGCAAGTGGTTTCAACTCAATTGGAGTAGCAGGTTGGGAGTTATGTTAAGATCTTTACCGACATGTCAAAATGAGCTTCATGGTTCATGGCCTAGGTTGTTGTTTTCCAAGTGTGGGCTGATTTTCTTTGTTCTTCTTCGCACATTTCACTTGGTTTGACCCTAATGGTCACAAATTAAGCCATGGCTCGAGCCATAGGTCTCAAGTAAGCCCAAGCCTCAAAACGAGCAAAAAGAGCTTATCCATTTTGGTGCAATCTCCTCTTCTTCAAAAGGATTTGTCCTCAAATCCTTGGGGTTCTTAACATTTGCTTGAGCTCCTCTTCTTGATTCCTACCAAGTGTCTTAGGGTTGTCCTCGAATGGCTTCCCATTTTGATCATTCTTATCCGGTGGTTTCTTCTCCCTAGGGTAAGCAAACTCTTTGGAAAAGTTTGATTCACCCTTAAACTCCCATTCCATGAGCACCTTCTTCTTGAGTTTGGTTAAACAACTCCAAGGATAAAGCTCATTCCTTTCCTTGATATCTTTTTCCATGCCCTCATCTTGATTTTTAGGATGATCACTAGAAAAGTAAATGGGCACACTTTCACCAATATTCATTCCTTGACTTGTTTCTTCCTCCTTACCATCGTGGACTAAACCATCTTCATACTCCCTTGGTTCCTTAGGCACGTTAAAGAGGGATGACAAGCATCCCTCCCATCATCATCATCACACAAATCCTCATAAGATTTCTTCTTAACCTCGGCTCCTTTGTTAAACCACCATAGCTTGCAAGGATTAGAATGCTCTTTTGAAGGTAAGGCTAACTCTTCAATTAGAGGTTTAGAAGCTACAATGGTAGGCCTTCCTCCCCCTAAGATCAGTTCACTCGGCCTTACCACCACCATCTCAATTTGCTCTTGTTTCTCTTCCTCTACATCCTCATTAACAAGGACCTCATCTTCCCCCCAATGAATAATATCACACGAGTTCAAGGTCTCCTTTGTGGGACATTCCTTGGCATTGTGACCATATCCTTGACATTGACAACATTTTTTGAGGGTGATGGTTTTTTTGTGGTTAGGGTCAATCGCCTCCCTTTGGTCTAGGGTTAGTGGTTTAGGAGAAGTGGTTGGCTCAACAACTTTGACTCTCTTTGGTGGCTCATAGGGTTGTGTTTTAGTAGGAGGGTCAAGTAAAACGGTCAACCCTTTACCCATACCAAAATTTTCAGCCTTTCCTTATCTTAGCCATCTTGAAATCCAACTCCTTTCTAGCCCTCTCCATAGACTCGAAAATGGTCTCAACACAAGGGGTTTCACATGAAGTACCATAAGAAAATGATGGAGAACCAAATCGGAAAGATAGATCCATTCTAACTCAAAAACAAAAACTGATTTTGAGATAAAGTTTATACCTTTGCTTGAACCGAAACAAAAACTAACACAAGGGTGGATCTTGTGCTCTTGAACCTAGGCTTTGATAACCAATTTGGAATGAAACTAGATGGGTTAAGTTTCACTCAAGGGATTGACTAAAATCGATTTGTGAGACTTATGAAATTTTCGGCCAAGTGATGTTATTTTTGTGAGAATTTTCTGATTTTTGTGGATAAATGAAAAACATAAAGATAGTACTAAATCTAAACACAAAGTAATAGATTTAGGTTTTGATTAGTTAAGCACTAAGCCACTAACTAATCACTCACTAAACTCAAGCACAAAGCAATGAGAAAAATGAAGAACACTCAACTTAAACACTAGGGTTTTCAATTCATTCAAATCTGAAAATTACATTGTTGGAGGCTTGGCTTATATATGCCAAGGCTTCTAATCTTAACCACACATCTAAGCTTGATCTAAGGGCCATAAGGGCCTTACAATTCAGCCGAAAAAGTTGGTCCTAAAGACCTTACAAATCTGAAAATAAAACAAACTACAACAACTAAAGTAGATAGTGACTTGTGACTACATCCTCTCCTTGCATTTAGGTTCAAATCCAAGGGTTGAGATCTTAATCTTGGAGAGCAAGGAGTGATGGTACAAAGGACCTAAAATTCAGATCACAAACTAAAGGAGACAAATACAATAAAGCATAAAGTGACATGAACAAAAGTTGATCTTCTCTTTTGAATTGTGGAATGAGCTGAATTCCTTGTCCCCTCTTGTCCTAGCCACGACTCATGTGAGCCTTAGGATGATTATGAGGCTCCCAAATGGTCCCCAAGGTGAGCTCACCCAAGGAGAATGATGTAGGTTAAGTTCATGGCTCATTACTCCAAAACCGAGTTCCTTGAGACTGAAGTGACTTGTAGGCTTCACCATTTCTCGCGCACGTTGAATTAGAAGGACCATGATATGTCATTGGAAAGGTAATTGAGCTAGCTTTCCAATGCAAAAAGAATCATCCAAAAATATTGCCCAGAAATCAAGATATGCAACTTTTAGTACGGACATGTCGAATTTGCCTATGGACTGAGCTTTCACAATCTGACCCCTGACTTGTAGAGGTCATAACTCTCAGCTCCCTTTGAACCAGATAGCCAACCATATGTCCAATGAAAGCTCTTTGAGTTAGCTTTCATATGCAAGTGGTTTCAACTCAATTGGAGTAGCAGGTTGGGAGTTATGTTAAGATCTTTACCGACATGTCAAAATGAGCTTCATGGTTCATGGCCTAGGTTGTTGTTTTCCAAGTGTGGGCTGATTTCCTTTGTTCTTCTTCGCACATTTCACTTGGTTTGACCCTAATGGTCACAAATTAAGCCATGGCTCGAGCCATAGGTCTCAAGTAAGCCCAAGCCTCAAAACGAGCAAAAAGAGCTTATCCATTTTGGTGCAACCAGGCTTCAATTGCATTGAAAAGGAATTCTATAAGCATCACTGCCCGACAGAGTGTCTCACAGTCTGTCTATGCAAACGACCAGTCATCATTATGACTCCATGGTGTTGAACCCGCCATCGATCGACTTGCAATCTAGTCTCTTCGAGACGTCACCTCTTTTGAGAGACTAGGGACCAAATACTTAGTTTATGCCGTTCACTTGAATACTTACAAAGTTGTCACACAAATATTCGGATAAACAAAGTATGCATTCAAAAATGACTTAAGATAAATAAACAATGAATTTTATTTTCATATATGTAATAGGATACATCATTCAATTACATATCACGAAACTAAAGGAAATCTGGCATACGCCGCAACCCCATGGAGGCGGTGTGCGCAACATGCTTAGCCCTTGAAAGGGGCTTGGTTAACGACATTATCGTCTGTCCCAACCTTACAAAGATTTATTTCCTTCCTTTCCACATTATCTCTAATAACGTGGTACTTCCTCAAAACATGTCTAGACTTGTTACTAGACTTGGGCTCCTTTTCTTGAAAAATGGCCCCACTATTATCACAATAAATAGTGATCGGATCTACGGCACTAGGGACTACTTTTAGTCCTTCCAAGAATTACTGAATCCACATAGCTTCTTTAGCAGCTTCAGATGCTGCCAAATATTCAGCTTCCATTGTAGAATCCGCAGTGACACTCTGCTTGAAGCTCTTCCAACAAACAGCTCCCCCATTCAACATAAAGACATAGCCAGATTGGGATTTCAAATCATCCCCATCGGTTTGGAAACTTGCATCCGTGTAACCCTTTACTCGCAGCTCAAGTTCTCCTCCAAACACTAGAAACGAATCCTTAGTTCTTCTCAAGTATTTAAGGATATTCTTTACGGCTATCCAGTGACTCTCACCGGGGTTGGCTTGATACCGACTCGTCATGCTCAAGGCGAACGCGACATCGGGACGAGTGCACATCATAGCATACATGATTGATCCTACAGCGGAAGCATTAGGGATCATCTTCATGCGTTCAATCTCCTCAGGAGTCGTAGGACATTGAGATTTCTTCAACGTTATTCCTACACTCATCGGAAGAAAGCCTCTCTTGGAGTCTTTCATATTGAACCTATCAAGAATCTTATCGATATAAGCTTCTTGACTCATTGCTAGTATCCTCGTGGATCTATATCTATAGATCCGGATACCCAAGATGTGTTGCGCCTCTCCCAAATCCTTCATTTGGAAATAGTTTCCCAATTTCTCCTTTACCGAGTTTAAACTTGGAACATCATTTCCAATTAGTAGTATGTCATCCACATACAAAACAAGAAAGGTTACGTTCCTCCCACTAAACTTCATGTATAAACAAGGTTCCTCGGCACTTCGAGCGAAACCATTTTGTTTAATAACATGATCGAATCTATGATTCCAACTCCTTAATGCTTGCTTAAGACCATATATGGATCTCTTAAGCTTGCATACTTTCTTAGGGTTAGATGTATCTACAAAACCTTCAGGTTGTGTCATGTACACTTCCTCTTCTAGAATCCCATTCAAGAAGGCAGTTTTTACATCCATTTGCCATATCTCATAGTCATGAAATGCGGCAACCGCTAAGATTATCCTTATGGATCGAAGCATAGCAACCGGTGCAAAGGTTTCATCATAATGAATACCTTGGACTTGTGAAAAGCCCTTCGCCACCAATCTAGCTTTGTAAACATCTATATGTTTATCTATGCCGAGTTGGACTTTAAAGATCCATTTACATTGGAGGGCTCTCACTCCTTCAGGTAAATCCACCAAGTCCCATACTTGGTTCTCGTACATAGGATCCATTTCGGATTTCATGGCCTCAAGCCATTGTTCGGAGTTGGGACTACTAATAGCCGCCTTGTAGGTTGAGGGTTCGTTGCTTTCGAATAACCACAAATTACCCTCCTCCTCGATGTTACCGAGGTTTCGGTCAGGTTGATGACTAATTCTTCCTGACCTCCTAGGAACTACAACCGTTTCAGAAGACGAGGGAACCGTTTCCTCATTTTCTGTCTCGGTTTGTGGCTCTTGAACTTCATCAAGTTCAAATATTCTCCCACTATGTCTTTTAGAAATATATTCATTTTCTAGAAAGACGGCATCACGAGCCACAAACACGTTGTTCTCGTGAGGGTTGTAGAAGTAATAACCACACGTTTCCTTAGGATAACCTACAAAAAGACATTTGTCAGACCTTGGTGCGAGTTTATCGTCAGACTTATTCTTAACGAATGCTTCACAACCCTAAATTCTCATGAATGACAAATAGGGAACCTTTCCCGTCCATATCTCATATGGTGGAGCAAAAATGGCCAAGGTGGTCAAGGGTGAAGTCGAGAGAGACCATGGGTTGGGGCCATGGGCTCAAACCCAAGCCTAGGCCATGGGTCAAGGGGATCACTAAGGGCTAAGTAAAGTCAATTCTATGGTCCAATCAAGCCAACCTTAGTGATCAAACAAAGTCAAGAGGAAGTCAAAGTTGGAGAGCAACAAAAAGTCAAGATTATGCTATTTTTGAAATGTGGTCAATTAAGGTACACCCATGTGAGTCAACCCTCCAATAAATGGGCTCACATGGTTCATCAAGCTAGCTCATTGAAAGATCGTTTACGAGTAAGGATGTCTTTTAAAAACTTTGCATAAGCAGGAACTTGCGTGACAAGCTCGGTGAAGGGAACCGTTACCTTGAGGTCCTTGACAACCTCCATAAACTTACCAAACTGTGAGTCAAGCTTAGATTTTACCACTCGACTCGGGAATGGCAAACGAATTTGAATCGGCGGCTCGACCGGCTTAACTGTCGCTTGCTCTTTCTCCACAGCTCCACCCCTACCATTCTCGGCCTCCTTTCTCACGTGGGGCCCACCCACGGCTGATCCATCACTCTTAGAGCCTGCACCAACACCAATCTCAACATTCAAATCGTTAGTGGAAACATTAGGACTTACCTTACTTACCTTTACGGGAGGTACATCAACATTGGGCATAGGCGGCCCATCGTAGCTCGTTCCACTTCTTAGGGTGATGGCGTTAGCGGTCTCATGAGGTTGCTTGGGCTGAGCCGGAAGCGCTCCGGGTGCCCTCGTGTTGCCAGACGACGCCAATTGAGCCAATTGGGTATCCATGGCCTTGTTGTGAGCAACCAAAGATTGGATAGTAGCGTCTTTAGCTTGTGCCTCCTTCTCCATCTTGGCCATCATAGCCTCTTGATTCTTTTGCATTTGGAGCATCATGGCTCGCATCTCGGCCATGGGATCGGAAGCGGGAGGAGGAGCAACCGGTGGTTGATATTGTGGTCTAACAAAACCCGGTGGGTTGAAGGGTCTAGGAGCATTGTTGTTGTAGGGAATGAAGTTTTGTGGGCTGTTTTGTTGTTGTTGTGGTTGTTGTTATGGATTGAGAACATTTTGGCTTTTATAGGACAAGTTTGGATGATTCCTATAGCCTTCATTGTAGTTGTAACACCCCGTGTTAATTTAAATCAATAATTAAACATCGAATACTAATTTCAAATCTTAAATCTAATCTTAGCCTTTTAGCCTTACAAAATTTCTATTTTTGTAAAACTTTCGTTTTGTAAAATTTATCGACTTCTTTAAAACTTTTTAAAAGTTTTGAATAATGAAATAAATATTTTAGACTTAGAATTCAAAAGTAGAAATATTTCGAAAAATCGTCAAACGCGCACACATTAACTTTTATCGCTTTTGACGCCCGACTTTTTAAAACAGACCAAATTCGTGAAAAACATTTTTAAACACATAATAAACATTTTCTTGCACAAATAGTGATTTTGCATACTAGCATACCACTTGATTTATTTTGTTCCCTAATTTCTTTAATTAAAACATTATTTTCTAAATAAACAAAACTTATCCTAAGTCTTTTAACCTAATTTTGCTTTACAACTTTTCTCATTTATTTTCGCAAGTGCAAAACTCCTTTCTTTCTCTCCATTAGGCCGGCCCCCTTTGCTCTCTTCTCTCTCTTTATTTTTCTTCCTTTTATTTACAAAAACCTCTAAATTAAAACCCTAAATATTATTCTAATAATCTCTAGTACTCCCTCCATTCAACTCCATTCACTACATTTGCTTTATTGACACTATTCAACTATGTGGGGAATCTTTGAAATTCCCGACAATCTATAAATGAAAATATAGTCGTGTGTGATCTTGTTTGATTCGTCTTTATGGGTACAATATTATATCCAATTTTTAGATTTTTTTATCGAGTGAAATTGTAGATATTTTCGTTCCGACATTTGCCTCGACAAAAGTGAAAAAGTGAAATGTTGTGAATGGAATTGAATAGAGGGAGTATTATTTAGCTAATTAGTCGGTTATTGAAGCTTATTATTTTGGGTGTTTATTTGAAGGTGAAGACGGGTATGGGTGAAGAACTTGATCTAGATAACTTAGTCGATCCGGATAACCAATAAGCTTGCCGATTCAAGGTGACTAACTATGTCTCATTTTAACCTCTTTGTAAATTAAATTGTTTTTATTATAAGTTTTATGAGTATGATGTTCATGTGAAAATATGTTAAACATCACTTGTATGTTTATGTGTTGTATAAATAATAATAATAATAACTAAGTAATCGTTTTGCTAGAAAAGTGTAGTAATAAGTTCATATGTTTAGTTTAATTTATTTTGAGCATTTTTAATTATGATTCATATGATTTTTATGTTTAATTATGATTTAGTTATGTAGTGATTATATATAAAAATTATTTTAAATATTAACAATGAGTTTAAAGTGAATAAAAATCGAAAACAAAATTTATATACATGTATACATTCCACACGGCATTTTGCCCTTTTTTATTTAAATTTTCACTTTTAATTTTTGTAAATAATATGTTGTGTTAAGTTAGTTAAAATGGATGTTATCATGTGAAAAAAATTAAATTAGGAAAACAAATTATAAGTTATTAAAATTGCAAATTGTGTTCTTGAGTTTATTGTTGGTGTTCTTGAGTATTCATATGATCTTCATGTGATGTTCTTCATTTTTACTCACTTTGATTTTGTTTTAGTTTATGTTTGTTATTAATTTTTGTTTATATTTAGTTATTAGTTTATATAATGTTATTAACATCACCTAAATCAACTTACATATTTAGAAAAACATTTAGAAATTTTGACTTTATATTTTAGGTCAACATTTTAGTTAAATGAAACTTATAGTAAAATTTCATTTTAGTTTAAATCATTTTAGTATAATCAAAATAATTGGAATATAAAAACTTTAAGCTAAAAACCGATAAAAATTGAAAAATGAAATTCGGACCATAACCATTAAACCCCACGGCATTAGGCTTCATTTTAGGGTTAAAATTTGTTTTTATCACTTTTTAGTTTAATTGTTAAAATAATTTAATTAGTAGTTAATAAGTTGAATTAAGAAATTAAAAAGAAATAAAAGAATTTTGGTGTATTATGTATATCACTCGGCATTTCCATTTAAAATTGACCAAATTTGATCAAAATGAAATTATCACTAAGTCACTAAAGTTTAATAGTTAGTAGAATTGAATTTGAGTATAAATCGATTTAGTTAAAAATGAAATATGTTAAACCGATAAAAATGTTTAACCGTTATAAAAATGAACTGAATCGTGTGCTACTGCCTTTGCAAATATTGGACTGTTGGACTTGGACATACGGACTTAAATGAACCCACCCACGACACTATTATTATTAAAAATGAAAATCGCTAAATTTAGTAAATAGACGACTAAATTTAACTAAGTCTCAGTTTTGAAACAAATATCATTATCACTAAATACAAAACGAACTTAACGACTTCGAAACTAGAAATTTATACTTAGTAAATAAAAAGGTTTAGTTTTTACCCCTAAAATATCTTAAGTATAAAAATACGTACAAGTATAAAAATACGTACAAGTATAAAAAATACGTATAAAATACAAAGTATAAAAATACGAATACGTATTAATACGATGAATAGTGATTGATGAATAGTAACCTAAGTGAATAGTGATTTATGAATAGTGTAAAACTTACGAAACTTGTATAACAAGTTACGTCTCAAAATTTAAAGATATTTCAAATTTCAAAATTTGAAATATTGAAAATAATTGAAAATTTTACTAAGTATAGAAAAATTAAAAATGAATAAGTAAAATGACTTAAAGTGTTTTGAAAAACACTTAAATAAAATTGGACATATTAATAAACGTATTAAAATAGAAATGTAAAAACGTTAATAATTAACAATACTTCAAATAATAAACGAATATGTTATATGATCATATGAAACTAACAATTCAAATTAAACGTTTGACGATATGACTAGGAGAGTCTAGTAACATGTGATATGAAATATCAAATGAATAATAAATCATGAGTAAGTTAAATAAAAGGTCAAGCTTGAGCCTCCGTTATGAAAACGTCAATCGTGCGTGAAGTGGGGTAAGGTAGTCTTGAATACGGATACCACTATCTCGGTCTCTGACGTTGGTCATCCCGGTTAGTGTGGTTTAAGCCGGCAACTTTATTGCTTAGCATGCTGCCCATGACTTTACGCCTTAAGTCGTACTGCCTAAGCCGTACAAGATAATGAATATGCCAACTCTTTGTTGAGTCGGTCTCTAGGAAATAGTCGTTTTATTCAGAGGTAAGGTGCTCTATGAATAGCATAGCCTACTCTTATCGAGAATACTCATATATGCATATTAGACTTAGGTGTAATTCACCTTATTTCGCTAGAGGTATCAGGTGTAGGTTTATATCGGTATATAGACCTTTAAAATCACAGGATTATAATGAAAAACTTTATAAGATTTAAAGTCATAAAGAGAAATTGCATAACAAGAATTAGAGATTTAGAATTAACCTTTAATCCTAATGAATTGGCCTAAGAACAATACCAAAAATATGGTATCTCCTAATTAAAACACCCAAGATGATATCAAGATATGCCCTTGGAATTGCTAGAGAATTAGAGAGAAAAGAACAATTTATTTTTACTCAAGTTTTGTGTTGTGTGCTAGTGTGATTATGAAATTAGTGTTCGATGAGAATTAGGTTGTGATTAGATTAAGTAGAGAAGAAGTAAAACTCCCCTCCCCTTATCATATCACATGTCCAACTAGGGTGGAGAAGTGGACTTTTCACTTCTCAATTTTCAAGCCCAAATCTAATTAAAAGGCTTAACCCATTTAATTAGTTTTCTTAAGCTTTTAATATATAATGTAAATGTAATTATAATATCCTTATATTATGATAAATCATAAATATCCTTATATTTTTTATTTACTAATTAATTATAACTGATTAAAATTAATTAGCCTACATTATACATAATAATTAAACATAACCTTTTATATTCAATGTCCGAATTACAGCTAATTCCTCTCATCTAATATTATTTAATCATTATTAAATAATATTCATTATCACATTTGACTAACCGTTTAGTCAACAACACTGACTAACCATTTAGGCATTTAATAAGGCATCAATAAGATTATTCTCTCAAATAATCACATCTCTCAAACACATCCTTTAGGTGTGACTCTTAGGGACCAGTTGATCACCGTCATCTGTATGACAATAACGTCAAACTTATCTAGCAAGCCAACCGTTATTGATAAACGTTAATCAACTGATTAAATACAAAATGTACCCTGTGTACCTTTAGAGATTTATTTATGTTATTGCACTAACTGTGGAGGACACTAACTCCAACAATCTCCCACTTGTCCGTACAAGTGTAGGTGCGATAACCGATTCTCATATCCATAATAAATTTCTCCCACTCAATGTAAACCAATTTGCAAAGTCCGTACTTTCAAAGGTCGTAGTTCACAAGTGATCAGAATCAAGAGTAGTTTCCCCGACTAGAGAGTAACTTAACTGATAAACGAATCAATATTCGAGCATGGTCATGCATTTTCAGTTACAGCTCCTCGAGTGGCCCTGAGAAAAAGTATTATAACTCGATAGAAGTTGGATATTTTCCTCAACTCGAATCCTACAGATGTATGCGCAGCATGAAATGACCCAGTGAAAATCTACTTGGCCTCCTGTTACGGTCGACCGTGAGAAAGAAACCAAAGTCACCCAAAATCTGCCTTAATCTCAAGAAACACTCGATAGTCAAAAGAATCGACTCTAGGAACACTATGGATGTCCTATCCACGACCCGGCACGTAATGTTCTGAAACATTTTAGGACTCCATGTAGTCGTCACAAAAATTGTCCTGCGTGATTTCAGTAAACCCGCATCTGTGATCGATCAGTCAACAGTTTGACTTATGGCTTGTTGAACCCACCATCAATCGACGTCACAAAATAATTGCCTGAGTTATCAGCTCGTGTAGGCGATCACGGACCAAAACAAAATATAAAGCAATTCAGTTCACTTTGAGGTGTTCAACGTTGTCTGTACAACCCTCATGAAAAACAATATATAAAACAAAACGATGATTTTATTAGAAGTTTTAGGAAAAATACACGTGTTAATCCATACAAACAACTAATACAACTCAGGAACACGCTTAATTCCCATGGATTTAACGTGCCCTTCATGCTTATCATGTCTCAACGGCTTAGTGAGAGGATCTGCTATGTTATCATCCGTAGCAATCTTGTCAATCACTATCTCCTTCTGCTCCACATAATCTCGGATCATGTGAGCCTTCCGTTGCACGTGCCGAGAGTTGTTGCTCAACTTCGGCTCCTTTGCCTGGAAGATGGCACCACTATTGTCGCAATAGATAGTGATCGGGTCATTCGAACTAGGAACTACAGTTTGTCCTTGTAAGAACTGACTGGAGTGATTTCACTCAAGAGAACAACAAAAATCGATCTTGAAATACTTGTGTTTTACTCAGCCAAAGTGATGTTTTTTGAGATAAATTTTCTGATTTTTGTAAGTAAAAGAAAAGCATAAATGGATAGGCTAAATCTTAGCACTAAGCAATAGATTTAGGTTTTGATTAATCAAGCACAAAGCCACTAATTAATCATAAACTCACTAACTCAAGCACTAAGCTAAGAGAAAATGAAGAACACACTCAAAACTCTAGGGTTTTTCTCATTCATCAAATCTGAAAATTACATTGTGAGAGAGAGGGTTTATATAATACCCAATCTCTAATCTACACCCTACAATTCAAGCTTGATCTAAGGGCCTTAAGAGGGTCCCCAAGTCAGCCGACATATTGGTCTTAAAAGACCTTACAAAAGCTGAAAATAAAACAACAAACTTATAAAGTAGATGGCGACCTTTGGATGCATCTCCTCCCTTCCTTTGTTCTTTCATCCAAGGGTCAAGGAGCTCCAAAAATTCTGATCCAACTAACTTATACTACAAACTAAAAGATGAAAGTGACATAAAGAAAAGTAGATAAAGACATAAAGCATAAAGTAATACAATCGAAAGGGACATGCTTCACAAGATAATGTGTGACTTGTTGTTTGAATTTCAGCTGATCTCCTTGGACCTCTTTGCATTTAGTACGTCCCATGTGAGCCCTAGGCTCATGGGAAGACTTAAAATTGGTCCCCAAGTGAGCTCACTCAAGGAGGAGAAGGTAGGACAAGTGCATTGCTCATTAACCCCAAAACAGTTTCTAACCGGATTTCCTGAGATTGAAGTGACTTGTACGCTTCACCATTTCATGCTCACGTTGAATTAGAAGGCCCATGATATGTCATTGGAAAGGTATTTGAGTTGGCTATCCAATGCAAAAAGAATAACCCAAAAATATAGCCTAGAGCTCAAGATATGCAACCTTTAGTACGGACATGTCGAATCCTCCTTTGGACTGAAGTTTCACAATCTGACCCCTGACTTGTAGAGGCCATAACTCTCAGCTCCCTTTGAACCAGATAGCCAACCATATGTCAAATGAAAGCTATTTGAGCTAGCTTTCATATTCAAGTGGTTTCACCTCAATTGGATGAGTAGATTGGGAGTTATGTTACAATCTCTACCGACATGTCAAGATAGGCTTCATGGTTCATGGCCTAGGTTGTTGCTTTCCTTGTGTGGGCTGATTTCCTTTGTTCTTCTTTTGTACATTTCACTTGGTTTGACCCTAATGGTGACAAATTAAGCCATGGCTCGAGCCATAGGACCCAAGTAAGCCCAAGCCTCAAAATGAGCAAAAATGAGCTTATCCATTTTGGTGCAATCTCCTCTTCTTCAAAAGGATTTGTCCTCAAATCCTTGGGGTTCTTAACATTTGCTTGAGCTCCTCTTCTTGATTCCTACCTAGTGTATTAGGGATGTTCTTGACTAAGCTCCCCATTTGAATTTCCATTTCAAGAATCCTCTTGACCTTCTTCTTGCACGAAACATGACATTCCACATGAGCATCTTCTTCTTGACATTAGCTAAACATCTCATAGTATCAAGCTCATCCTCATCCTTGAGATTGTATCCCATGCTCTCCTCTTGAATTTTCGGATCACCCTTGGGAAATTGGATGGGTGCACTCTTAACAACTTTCAACCCTTGATTTGCTTCTACCTCCTCCCATCCAACCTTAAAGATGTAGTTGCTATCTTTCCCACCATGGACTAAATCGCCTTCATAGTCCCATGGTTCACAAGGCTCATCAAGGAGGGGATGACAAGTACCCTTCTCAAGTACATCATTCAAAACCTTGTCACACAAACCCTCATCAGATTTCTCCCTAAGCTCGGCCTCCTTGTCTAACCAACTTAGCTTGAGAGGTTTAGGATGTTTTTGTGAAGGCAAGGCTAGTTCCTCACTTTGAGTCTTAGGAGCCTCTTGGGTAGAGCTCCCTCCACCCATGACCAAATCACACGACTCAACCTCCACCTCAATTTCATTTTGTTTCTCATCCTCTCCATCCTCACTAGCAAGTTCCTCATTTTCCTCGTCCTTACAAACAAGGATCTCATCTCCCCCCCAAGGAACAATCTCACACGAGTTCAAGGTATTCTTTGTGGGACATTCCTTGGCATTGTGACCATATCCTTGACATTGACAACATTTTTTGAGGGTGATGGTTTTTTTGTGGCTAGGGTCAATCGCCTCCCTTTGGTCTAGGGTTAGTGGGTTTAGGAGAAGTGGTTGGCTCAACAACTTTGGCTCTCTTTGGTGGCTCGTAAGGTTGTGTTTTAGTAGGAGGGTCAAGTAAAGTGGTCAGCCCCTTACCCATACCAAAACCGACATAGTTCCCCCTCATTCTAGCCACCTTGTCTTATAACTCCTTCCCAACTCTTTCCATGGACTCAAAAACCGACTCAACTCTAGGGGTTTCATGTGAAGAACCATAGGAAAAAATTGTAGAACTAAAAGGAAAAGAAAGACTCATTGAAACTTAGAAACAAAAAAAACAAAAACTAATTTTGTAAAACAAAGTTTGGATCTTTGATGTATGGACCGAAAATATAACTAACACAAGGATAGAACTTGTGTTTTCTAACCAAAGCTTTGATAACCAATTTGGAGTGAAACCTATGGGGCTTGATTTCACTCAAGAGAACAACAAAATCGAACTATGAAACTTGTCAAACAATTCGGCCAAGGTGATGTTTTTTTGTGATAAATTTTCTGAAATTTTGTAAGACAAAGGAAAAAATAAATGGATAGGCTAAATCTAAGCACTAAGCAATAGATTTAGGTTTTGATTAATCAAGCACAAAGCCACTAATTAATCATAAACTCACTAACTCAAGCACTAAGCTAAGAGAAAATGAAGAACACACTCAAAACTCTAGGGTTTTTCTCATTCATCAAATCTGAAAATTACATTGTGAGAGAGAGGGTTTATATAATACCCAATCTCTAATCTACACCCTACAATTCAAGCTTGATCTAAGGGCCTTAAGAGGGTCCCCAAGTTAGCCGAAATATTGGTCTTAAAAGACCTTACAAAAGCTGAAAATAAAACAACAAACTTATAAAGTAGATGGCGACCGTTGGATGCATCTCCTCCCTTCCTTTGTTCTTTCATCCAAGGGTCAAGGAGCTCCAAAAATTCTGATCCAACTAACTTATACTACAAACTAAAAGATGAAAGTGACATAAAGAAAAGTAGATAAAGACATAAAGCATAAAGTAATACAATCGAAAGGGACATGCTTCACAAGATAATGTGTGACTTGTTGTTTGAATTTCAGCTGATCTCCTTGGACCTCTTTGCATTTAGCACGTCCCATGTGAGCCCTAGGCTCATGGGAAGACTTACAATTGGTCCCCAAGTGAGCTCACTCAAGGAGGAGAAGGTAGGACAAGTGCATTGCTCATTAACCCCAAAACAGTTTCTAACCGGATTTCCTGAGATTGAAGTGACTTGTACGCTTCACCATTTCATGCCCACGTTGAATTAGAAGGCCCATGATATGTCATTGGAAAGGTATTTGAGTTGGCTATCCAATGCAAAAAGAATAACCCAAAAATATGTCCTAGAGCTCAAGATATGCAACCTTTAGTACGGACATGTCGAATCCTCCTTTGGACTGAAGTTTCACAATCTAACCCCTGACTTGTAGAGGCCATAACTCTCAGATCCCTTTGCACCAGATAGCCAACCATATGTCAAATGAAAGCTCTTTGAGCTAGCTTTCATATGCAAGTGGTTTCACCTCAATTGGATGAGTAGATTGGGAGTTATGTTACAATCTCTACCGACATGTCAAGATAGGCTTCATGGTTCATGGCCTAGGTTGTTGCTTTCCTTGTGTGGGCTGATTTCCTTTGTTCTTCTTTTGTACATTTCACTTGGTTTGACCCTAATGGTGACAAATTAAGCCATGGCTCGAGCCATAGGACCCAATTAAGCCCAAGCCTCAAAATGAGCAAAAATGAGCTTATCCATTTTGGTGCACTGACGCATCCATATAGCTTCCTTCGCAGCCTCTGAAGCAGCATAGTACTCGGACTCAGTCGTGGAATCTGCTATAACTGTTTTGTTTGGAGCTTTTCCAGCTGACCGCAGCGCCATTTAGAGTAAAAACGAATCCTGATTGAGACTTTGAGTCATCTCGATCCGTTTGGAAACTAGCATCTGCGTAACCGGTTGCGCATAGCTCAATGTCTCCTCCATAAGTCAATACCCAATCTTTAGTCCTCCGTAGGTACTTAAGAATGTTCTTTACGGCCATCCGATTATTAGCCGCTGGATTGCCTTGGTATCGGCTCGTCATACTCAATGCATATGCCACGTCTGGACGTGTGCATATCATGGCATACATGATCGATCCTATAGCTGATGCATATGGAATCCGACTCATGCGCTCGACCTCTTCCGATGTCTTTGGTGCTTGAGCTTTACTCAAGTGCACTCCAGAGATCATTGGAAGGTTCCCCTTCTTGGAGTTGGTCATGCTGAACCTCTCAAGAATCTTATCTATATAAGACTCCTGACTGAGGAATAACATCCGTCGTGATCTATCTCTATAGATACGGAGCCCCAAAATTCGTTGTGCCTCACCCATATCTTTCAACCGGAAATGGTTCTTTAACCATACTTTTACCGAAGTTAAGAGAGGTATGTCATTCCCAATCAAGAGTATGTCATCGATATACAGTATTAGGAATACAATCTTGCTCCCACTCGACTTGATATATAGACATGGCTCCTCGACCGATCGAGTGAATCCATTATCTTTTATCACTTGGTCGAAGCGATGATTCCAACTCCGTGAAGCTTGCTTAAGTCCATAGATGGAACGCTTAAGCTTGCAAACCTTCTTAGGATTTTCAGGATCTGTGTAACCCTCGGGTTGTAACATGTACAACTCCTCCCCCAAATAACCGTTTAAGAAGGCGGTTTTCACGTCCATTTGCCAAATTTCATAGTCATGAAAGGTGGCAATCGCTAAGACAATCCGAATGGAACGAAGCATGACTACGGGTGCAAAAATTTCATCATAGTGCAACCCTTGCACTTGAGTGAAACCTTTTGCCACTAATCGAGCTTTGTATATATCTGGTCGTCCTTCTACAGATCGCTTTATCTTGTAAAGCCATTTGCACTGAAGAGGCCTAGCCTTATCAGGTAAGTCAACCAGATCCCATACATTGTTCTCGTACATGGAGTCCATCTCGGATTGCATGGCTTCTTGCCATAGCTTTGAATCGGAACATGTCATGGCACCTTTATAAGTTACGGGTTCGTTACTCTCAAGGAGTAAAACGTCGTCTCTCCCATTCTCCTCAACCATACCGATGTATCGGTCTGGAGGAATGGAAAGTCTACCCGACCTTTTGGGTTCCAAGGGAATATTAACCGTAGCAGATGAAGAATGAACAGTTTCCTCCATTGGTTGCTCGGTTGTTGGTTCAGGAATCTCCGACAGATCGAAGGTTCTATTACTTCTCTTGCCTTCGCGAAACTCTTTCTCTAAGAACTTCGCACTGGCCGCAACAAAAACTCGGTGTTCGGTAGGCGAATAGAAGTAATGACCAAACATTCCTTTTGGATAACCAATAAAGTATGTCTTGACCGATCGCGGGCCGAGCTTATCCTCGTGTCTCCACTTGACATAAGCCTCGCACCCCCAAACCCGAATAAAGGACAAGTTAGGGACCGTTCCCTTCCATAACTCGTATGGAGTCTTGTCTACAGCTTTAGACGGACTTCGGCTAAGTATAAGAGCAGCTGACAAAAGAGCATAGCCCCATAATGAGTCAGGTACAACCGTGTGACTCATCATGGATCGAACCATATCGAGTAATGTTTGATTTCTGCGTTCGGACACACCATTCAATTGTGGTGTTCCAGGTGAAAGTGATAAAATACCTATATCTACTCAAATCGTCCGTGAAAGTGATAAAATACCTATAGCCATCTCTAGCGTTGATTGACATAGGTCCGCACACATCAGTATGTATGAGTCCTAATAGGTCAGCAGCGCGCATTCCAACACCTTTGAAGGAAATTCGAGACATTTTGTGGACCAAAATTGGTCATGGAGAGCAAGGATGGAGAAGAAGTAGGTCATGGGTTGAGTCCTTGGGCTCAAACCCAAGCCTAGGCCATGGTTCAAGGGGCCACCAAGAGCTAAGTGAAGTCAATTCTATGGTCAAATCAAGCCATACTTGGTGGTCAAGAGAAGTCAAAGGTAGGTCAAGTTGGAGAGCAACAAAAGTCAATGAATATGCTATTTTTGAATGTGGTCAATTTGGGTATACCCATGTGAGTTAACCCTCCAATAAAGGACTCACATGGCTCACAAAAGCTAGCTCAAGGAGGTCCATGGAGCCGGCTCAATCAAATCCCCACAAGCCATCACATTGTTTTATGTTTTATGTCATTTTCATTCATGTCGCTTTCGTTACTTTATGCTTTATTGTTTTTAGTTTGTAAAAATCAAAATGAGGAGCAAATGGACCGTCCCACTCTCAAGCCAAGGCTCTCTCAAGACCCTTGATGACCACCTAAACAAAGAAGGGAGAGGATTGAGTCATGTGTCCACATCAACCTTTATGCTTTTGTAGTTTGTCTTTTACATTGAATTTTTCAGCTCTTGTAAGGCATGTGTGTGCCGTTTTTTGTTGTTTTCAAAGGCTCATGTGAGCCCTTAGATCCTCTTTGAATTGTATGGTCTAGATTAGAGTGAGGGTATTATATAAACCCTCATTCTCACAACATATTTTTCAGATTTGAATGAATTGAAAACCCTAGTGTTTAAGTTGTGTGTTCCTCATTTTTCTCCTTGCTTTGTGCTTGAGATTTATGATTAATTAGTTAGTGGCTTAGTGCTTAACTAATTAAACCCCTAAATCTATTACTTTGTGTTTAGATTTAGGTACTATCTTTTATGTTTTCCTTGTTTCACAAAATTTCAGAAAATTATCTCACAAAAACAACATACTTGGCCGAAAATTTCAATAGCTTCACAAATCGATTTGAGTTCATTTCTTGAGTGAAACTTGACCCATCTAGTTTCACTCCAAATTGCTATCAGAGAATAAGAGAATAAGAGGCTTTCCGATTTAGAAGAGAAGTTGACTCAACTCACCGGTAATTGTACTTTAATGATGAATGCTCTAAACACTCTCTTGGAACAAAACATTCATGAACCGAGACCACCACCTAGGGGTGGAGGGGGAAGAGGCCGTGGGGTTGGAGGCCGTGGGAGAGGACAACCTCCTCCTCACAAGGAAGATCAATCCTCGGATTCGGAGGAGTCCATTGAAGCCCACCCAAGAGAGCATGACCGAGACATCATGGACTGAAACGGCTTGGCGATTTGGTCCCGATTTTTGGTCTACGATCTAACCATGGTCCTTGGACTAGTGGTCAAGAGAAGTCAGCCAAATAGGCTCCAAAATCTCGGCTGAAATCAAGTCCCAAATGATACACTAATTCAAATACATGTCCCTTTCATTATAGTTTGCTTTATTACTTTATGTCTTTGTCACCTTTTGGTCTTTTGTTTGGAGGCTCAACAAAATCAGCTTGGGACCTAAGTTGGACGTGTATGCTTGCTCTCCAAGGAGCAAATCAAGGCCCTTAGATGAAGAACAACAAATGAAGGGAGAGGATGCTCCAAGATGTCACCATCTACTTTAGTTGTTGTTGTCTTTTGTAATCAGATTTTGTAAGGCTTGTGAGCTGATTTTTGTTGTGTTTTAGAACCATTCTTGACCCTTAGATTAGGAGTAAGATGTAAGGTCAAGATGTAAAGCCTTGGTCTATATAAACCAAGCATTTCCTCATTGTATTTTCAGATTTGAGTTTATAAAAAGATGAGTTTTAAAAGTGAGTTTTTCTCTTGGAGACCCCCTTAGCTTAGTGCTTGGAGTATCCTTGGGTGATGGTCATCGCTTAGTGCTTGATCGGAACCTTAGACTTAGGCCCTCGCTTAGTGCTCGGTCTAATTCATATCCTTTATGTTTTGCTTTTATGTTTGTTCAAATAAAAACCGAAAACAATCCACAACAAAACAGCCCTAAATCGTGTGATTTGAGTGAGTGCTCATGAGTGAGTCGAATTTAGGGTGATGTGGTTACAAGGTACAAAGAGGCCCGCTTCAAATCGCTCCAAATTGGTCATCAAAGCCTAGGTTTGTTCTTGTTTTCGATTTGTTCTTTGCTTTTTTCGGTTTCTCCTTGTTTTTTCGAATTGTTCTTTGTGTTTCCTCTTTTATTTTTCGTTTTCTCTTTTATTTTTTCCTTGTTTCTTCCACAAAACTCTCACAAAACTTTCACAAAAAAAATGGCTGAAAATTTACCCTTGTGCTAAGTGTGTGGTTTTTACATCCAAGATCCGAACTTTGCTTGAGTTTTCGGGTTTGTTTCTTTGATTGTATCAATGGGTGTGTTTCTTCCTTTTGATGTTTTTTGTGATACCACTTTTGGTGAAACCGTGTATGAATCTATGGAGAAAGCTAGAAGAGAGCTTGAAATCAAAATGAGTCGAATGAGGGGTAGACCTATCCCTAACCCTAACCTTGTGATCTTGAGGGATATGTACAACCAACCTCAACCCTTGGAGGAAAACGAAAATCAGCAAGTTTTTAAGTCGAAATGTACCATTATGGGAAGGGTTTGTAATCTAACCATTGATGGGAAAAGTTGTTCCAATATTGCCTCAAACACCCTCATTGAAAAATTAGCCTTGCCTACACAAGAACACCCTAACCCTTACAAATTAAGGTGGCTAAATATGGGAGCCGAGGTGATGGTGGATAGACAATGCTTTACATGGATGAAGCTTTGTGTGATGTGATTCCCATGGATGCTTGTCACATTCTTTTAGGGAGACCTTGGAAGTTGAAAAGAAATGCTAATCATGATGGGAGGAACAATACTTATAATTTTAAGATTGGAGCTAAGAATATCAAACTTACTCCCTTACCTCCAATTTTAAAGAACCCTAACCCACCCTCCTTGGTTGAATCACACGAAAACATGAAGGTTGATGGGGGACCGGAAATGAAACAAGAGCCTAGCAAGGGGGAGAGTGTCGTTGATGTCCTTGCTAAGGAAGTCCCCAAAGAGCAATGGAAACCACCCTCCAAGAAAGAGCAAGAGCCGTTGGAAACCTATGAGGATTCCTACCTCATTGAAATACTTAGTGGGTCATCATCTATTGGCGGCATTGAGCTTCCAAATGAATTTGTTTCCGGAGCTTTGTTACCCAACAAGACTATCCATGGAAGTGAGCCTAGGGTTACCAAATCAATCCAAAATCAGATTAGGGAGCTCAAGGAAGGAGATGACTTGGGGATGAGAAATCTACCTAAGTTCATGGAAAGGAGATTCATGTGGAGTGGGAATGTTGATACAAGCAAAGAGTCAAGGGAATTTCTAAAATGGAAATTCAAAGTGAATACTAACAACAACAAAGAGGATGTGTGGAAGAGGGGCACGGCCCTCAAGGCCATACATGAGTTGGTCACACTTCTTAGGTCGACTAATTTAACAAGTACCTTCATGATTGAGAATGTAGCCCTCCATGTGATCAAAGACAATCCTAGAGCAATAAGGAGAAGTCAAGGAGAGGAGCTCTATGAAGTCAAAACTGAAAATTTGGGAAACTCAATCAAGTGCAAAGGAATTGAATCATTTGGAGATGCAAGGGTTGATGTTTTGCAAAGTTCAAGTGAGACCTTGAGATGGAAGATCATTGTGGGGTTTAAACGTGACAAGGGGTGGCTAATTGACGGTCCTAAGCATGAGGAACTTCGAGTTGTGCTAGGGGATAATTGTGAATCCAAAGAAACCATGAGTAAGGGAGAGAGCAAGCTCAATCCAATGAGCCGAGTCTACAAGAATCAATCTCTCATTCAATCTCTAAGCAAGTGGTGTTCTTGGGAGTCTAGGATCATGGAGCCCAAGGTTTGTCATGGGGCTCATGGGGCACTCCTCATCATGTTCTACGAATCAAGTCATGAAGCCAACAAGAGTCTAAGTCGAGGGTTAAGCAAAAGTTCAATTCGAGAAGAGAACAAAGAGAACTCCGAGGATTTGAGGGCAAATCCTTTCCGAGGAGAGGAGATTGAACCAAATCAAGCAAGCTCGATTTTGTTCGGTTTAAAAGTAAGGGTTGGTTTGGGTCCATGGGCTCAAACCCAAGCCTAGGTCGTGGTTCAAGGGGCCACCAAGAGCTAAGTGAAGTCAATTCTATGGTCAAATCAAGCCATACTTGGTGGTCAAAGGAAGTCAAAGGAAGGTCAAGTTGGAGAGCAACTAAAAGTCAATGAAAATGCTATTTTTGAATGTGGTCTTTTTGGGAGCACCCATGTGAGTCAATCCTCCAATAAAAGGACTCACATGGCTCACAAAAGCTAGCTCAAGGAGGTCCCAAGGAGCCGGCTACAACAACCTCCCATAACAATCACATTATTTTGAGTTTTGTGTCATTTTCACTCATGTCGCTTTCTTTACTTTATGCTTTATGCTTTAATGTATGGAGACAATATAATCCCTTGTAATTGTTTGTTTGGACCGTCGCACATGCCTCCCAAGATCAAGTCTTGGCCCTTGGATGCTACCTAAAGTGCATGGAGAGGATGAGTTCAAATGTCATTGTCTACTTTATGTTTTGTTTGTTATAATTTTCAAATTGTATGGTCAATAGGACCAAGTTTTTCGGCTGACTTGAGGGACCTTTTATGGCCCTTAGATCAACTTGTAATGTAGGGTTTAGATGTGGCATTGGGTATTATATAAACCCTCTCTCCCACAACATAATTTTCAGATTTGAATGATTAAAGGTTGAACCCTAAAAACTTGAGTATTTTCATTTTCTCTTAGCTTTGTGCTTGAGTTTAGTGAGTAATTAGTTAGTGGTTTAGTGCTTAACTAATTAAAACCTAAGTCTATTACTTTGTGTGTAGATTTAGTTACTATCTTTATGTTTTCTTTTGTTTTACAAAAAATCAGAAAAATTCATCACAAAAATACCACTTTGGCCGAGAATTTCACATACTGGAGTGAAACTAGATGGGCTAAGTTTCACTCAAAGGATGAACTAAAATCGAACTTGACAACCCTTGAATAACTCGGCCAAAGTGTTGGTTTTTGTGTGATAATTTTCTGAATTTTGTGAAAACAAAAGAAACATAAAGGATAGTAACTAAATCTACACACAAAGTAATAGATTTAGGTTTTGATTAGTTTAAGCACAAAGCCACTAAACTAATCTTTCACAAATCTCAAACACAAAGTAATGAGAGAAATGAGAGCACTCAAGTTTTAAACACTAGGGTTTTTCATTCAACAAAATCTGAAAATACAATGAGGATATGCTTGGTTTAAATAGACCAAGGCTTTACATCTTGACCCTTCAATCTAAAGAGGATCTAAGGGCTCAAAGTAGCCTTTGAAAACAACCAAAAAAACGGATGAAATGCCTCTACAAAATGATTAAATTAGAAGATAAACAAACAAAATATAAAGCGTAAAGCGTAAAGGTGGATAGTGGCGTGTGTGAAAGGGACACATTGAGGAAAAACATGTGAAGCTTCCTTGATCATTTTTTTCGGCTGACTTGTAGCTCTTCCCTTGACTTTTGCTCTTTGAAAATTTAATTGACTTGTGGTTCGAACCCACTTGGGTGCACTCGAGCGACCACATTCAAAAATAGCACAATCGTCGACTTTCGGTTGCTCTCCGTCTTGACTTTCCTTGACCTCTTTGACCCACCAAGCTTGACCAAGATATTATTATGCAATTCACTCAAAAATAAGCTTGGGTGGACCTTAGGATCGTGACCTAGCCCATGGTTCGAGCCCAAGGACCTAAACCGTGATTTGGACAAAAACCGCCTTTGCTAGCCTTGACCATTTTTGGTCCAATCTCCTCTCCTTGAAAAGGATTTGTCCTCAAATCCTCGGTCTCTCTTCCTCTTGCTCGGTTTGAACTTTGATCGTTGTTGAGTGCACAAAAATGGTTAAGCTCATTTTTGCTCGATTTGAGGCTTGGGCTTACTTGGGACCTATGGCTTGAGCCATGGCTTAATTTGTGATCATTAGGATCAAACCAAGTGAAATGTACAAGGGGGAACGAAGGAAATCAGCCCACACTTGGAAAACAACAACCTAGGCCATGAACCATGAAGCTTATTTTGACATGTCGGTAGAGATTGTAACATAACTCCCAATCTACTCATCCAATTGAGGTGAAACCACTTGCATATGAAAGCTAGCTCAAAGAGCTTTCATTTGACATATGGTTGGCTATCTGGTTCAAAGGGAGCTGAGAGTTATGGCCTCTACAAGTCAGGGGTCAGATTGTGAAACTCAGTCCATAGGCTGTTTGACATGTCTGTACTAAAAGCTCAATATCTTGAGTTGTAGGCCATATTTTTGGATGATTCTTTTTGCATTGGAAAGCCAACTCAATTACCTTTCCAATGACATATCATAGGCCTTCTAATTCAACGTGAGTACGGAATGGTGAAGCTTAGAAGTCACTGTCAGATCATGAAATCCGGTTAGAAACTGTTTTGGGGTTAATGAGCAATGCACTTGTCCTACCTTCTCCTCCTTGGGTGAGCTCACTTTGGGGACCATTTGGAAACCTCCTAATACTCCTAAGGCTCAAGTGAACCGTGATATAATGCAAGGGGGGGACCAAGATATCAGCTGAACTCAAATACAAGAAAGAAGCTCAACTTCTACTAGTGTCATTGTCAATTGTGGTCCTTGTTTTGCTTTATGTCTTTGTCTACTTTATTGTGTTTGTTTCTTTAGCTTATGATCAGTTTAGAGTGTCATTACCTTGCCCTCCAAGGATAGAATATCAACCTTTGGATGTAAACCTAAAAACAAGGGTGTAGATAGAGTCAAGTGTCATTGTCTTACTTTATGCTTTAGTTTGTATTTTGTGATCAGCTTGTGAGGCTGTTTTAGGACGTGTATCTCCTTAGTTTTTAGGGTCATTTGTGACCATTAGATCTTGTAGAGATGTAGGGCTTAGATGCAAGCATGGGTCTTATATAAACCCACTTATCTCCCTTGTAAAAATCAGATTTGAAGTTTATAAAAAAGATGAGTTTTAGTGAGTTTTTCTCTTGGAAACCACCTTGGCTTTGTGCTTGGTGTTTCGAGTTCCATGGGTAATGATCATAGCTTAGTGCGATGATTGATCGGAACCTTAGTCTTAGGCTAGTGGCTTTGTGCTTAGTCTAATTCATATCCTTAATCTTTAGTTTGTTTTATGTTTTCACAATAAAAACCGAAACTATCATCACCAAAACAGCCCTAAAACCGTGTGTATTGAGTGAGGCTCATGAGTGAGTCGAGTTTAGGGTGAGTATGGTTACAAGGTACAAAGAGGCCCGCCCCGAATCGCTCCAATTGGTATCAAAGCTTCGGCTCTTGAGTTTTCTTAAACCAAGACGATCTTGGGATGAGTTGGGTTTAGATGTTTTCGAGTGTCACCTTGCAAGTTTGTGTGCATCTTGACTTGTGAGTGTCGACTTGAGTCGAGCACCTTTGTAGGTGTTTGGGTCGAGTTGGCTAACAAGAGGATTCGATGAATTTGCTATGTGCTTTTCATAGGATTCGAGTCTTGTTGTTTCATTCGTTTTTATCAAAATCTTATTCTTCAAAAACTCGTTTTAAATTTCTGAAAATTTCATCTTTTTGGATACCATTTTATTTGGCCAAAGTTTGAGGACAAACTTTTTTTGAAGAAAGGGAGAGTTGCACTGAAACGGCTTGACGATTTGGACCCGATTTTTGGTCTACGTTTTAACCATGGTCCTTGGACCCTTGGTCACGTTTTTTCAGCTCAAAGGAGGCCAAAATCTCGGCTGAAAATTAATGTTCAAGTCATACATTTTAATTCATACATGTCCCTTTCGATTAAAGTTGCTTTAAACTTTATGTCTTTGTCACCTTTGATCTTTTGAATTCAACAACAAACAAAATCAGCCAAGGACTTAAAGGGGCCGAGAATTACTTGCCTTCCAAGGAGAAATGAAGGCCTTAGATGAAGAACAACAAAGGAAGGGTGAGGATGCTCCAAGATGTCACCATCTACTTTAGTTGTTAGTTGTTGTAATTTTTCAGATTTTGTAAGGTCTTGTGACCCAACTTTTTGGCTGATTTGTAAGGCTCCTCATAGCCCTTAGATTAGATATTAGATGTAGGGTTTAGATGATAGCATGGGTCTTATATAAACCCACCTATCCCCCTTGTAAAAATCAGATTTGAAGTTGATAAAAAATGAGTTTTAAAAGTGAGTTTTTCTCTTGGAAACCACCTTGGCTTTGTGCTTGGTGTTTCGAGTATCCTTGGGGGATGATCATAGCTTAGTGCGATGATTGATCGGAACCTTAGTCTTAGGCCCTCGCTTAGTGCTCGGTCTAATTCATATCCTAGGCTTAAACTTGTTTAAGTCATATCTTTTATTTTAGTTTTTATGTGTGTTCAAATAAAATCAGAAAACTTCACCACCAAAACAGCCCAAAAAAACGTGTGAATGGAGTAAGGCTCTTGAATGAGTCGAGTTTAGGTCGAGGTGGTTACAAGGTACAAAGAGGCCCGCTTCGAAATCGCTCCAATTGGTATCAGAGCTTAGGTTGGGTTCAAGAACACAAGATCCACCCTTGTGTTATTGTTGGTTTCGGTCCTTACACTCAAAGGTATAAACTTTGTCACAAATTCAGTTTTTGTTTTTGAGTTACAATGGTTCTATCTTTCCGATTTGGTTCTCCATCATTTTCTTATGGTACTTCATGTGAAACCCCTTGTGTTGAGACCATTTTCGAGTCTATGGAGAGGGCTAGAAAGGAGTTGGATTCAAAGATGGCTAAGATAAGAGGAAAGGCTGAAAATTTCGGTTTGGGTAAAGGGATGGCTATTTTACTTGATCCTCCTACTAAAACACCACCCTATGAGCCACCAAAGAGAGCCAAAGTTGTTGAGCCAACCACTTCTCCTAAACCACCAGCCCTAAACCAAAGGGAGAAAGCCGACCTTAACCACAAAACAATCATCCCCCTTAAGAGGTGCTCTCAATGTCATGGCTATGGTCATCTTGCTATGGAGTGCCCTACAAGGAGAGCCCTTGATTCATTGGAGGTTGTTCATTGGGGTGAAGATGAGATCCTTGTTTGTGAGGATGAAGTTTGTGAGGCCCTTGCTAATGAGGATGAAGAGGATGTGAAGCAAGATCGAAATGAAACCGAAATGATGGTGAGGCCGTATGATTTGGCCATGGATGGAGGAAACTCTATCAAAGCCTTACTTTCACAAGAGCATCCTAGTCCTTACAAGCCATGGTGGTCAACCAATGGGGCCGAGAAGAGTAACTTTGGTGACAAGGTTTTGAATGATGTACTTGAGAAGGGTACTTGTCATCCCCTCCTTGATGAGCCTTGTGAACCATGGGACTATGAAGGCGATTTAGTCCATGGTGGGAAAGATAGCAACTACATCTTTATGGTTGGATGGGAGGAGGTAGAAGCAAATCAAGGGTTCATTGTTGTTGAGAGTGAACCCATCCAATTTGCAAAGGGTGATCCGAAAGTTCAAGAGGAGAGCATGGGATACAACCTCAAGGATGAGGATGAGCTTGATCCTATGAGATGTTTAGCTAATGTCAAGAAGAAGATGCTCATGTGGAATGGAAAGCTTGGTACAAGCAAGAGGTCAAGAGGGTTCTTGAAATGGAAATTCAAATGGGGAGCTTAGTCAAGAACAACCCTAAGACACTATGTAGGAATCAAGAAGAGGAGCTCAAACAAATGTTAAGAACCCCAAAGTTTGAGGACAAACTTTTTTGAAGAAGAGGAGATTGCACAAAAATGGTTAAGCTCATTTTTGCTCGATTTGAGGCTTGGGCTTACTTGGGACCTATGGCTCGAGCCATGGCTTAATTTGTGATCATTAGGATCAAACCAAGTGAAATGTACAAGGGGGAACGAAGGAAATCAGCCCACACTTGGAAAACAACAACCTAGGCCATGAACCATGAAGCTTATTTTGACATGTCGGTAGAGATTGTAACATAACTCCCAATCTACTCATCCAATTGAGGTGAAACCACTTGCATATGAAAGCTAGCTCAAAGAGCTTTCATTTGACATATGGTTGGCTATCTGGTTCAAAGGGAGCTGAGAGTTATGGCCTCTACAAGTCAGGGGTCAGATTGTGAAACTCAGTCCATAGGCTGTTTGACATGTCTGTACTAAAAGCTCAATATCTTGAGTTGTAGGCCATATTTTTGGATGATTCTTTTTGCATTGGAAAGCCAACTCAATTACCTTTCCAATGACATATCATAGGCCTTCTAATTCAACGTGAGTACGGAATGGTGAAGCTTAGAAGTCACTGTCAGATCATGAAATCCGGTTAGAAACTGTTTTGGGGTTAATGAGCAATGCACTTGTCCTACCTTCTCCTCCTTGGGTGAGCTCACTTTGGGGACCATTTGGAAACCTCCTAATACTCCTAAGGCTCAAGTGAACCGTGATATAATGCAAGGGGGGGACCAAGATATCAGCTGAACTCAAATACAAGAAAGAAGCTCAACTTCTACTAGTGTCATTGTCAATTGTGGTCCTTGTTTTGCTTTATGTCTTTGTCTACTTTATTGTGTTTGTTTCTTTAGCTTATGATCAGTTTAGAGTGTCATTACCTTGCCCTCCAAGGATAGAATATCAACCTTTGGATGTAAACCTAAAAACAAGGGTGTAGATAGAGTCAAGTGTCATTGTCTTACTTTATGCTTTAGTTTGTATTTTGTGATCAGCTTGTGAGGCTGTTTTAGGACGTGTATCTCCTTAGTTTTTAGGGTCATTTGTGACCATTAGATCTTGTAGAGATGTAGGGCTTAGATGCAAGCATGGGTCTTATATAAACCCACTTATCTCCCTTGTAAAAATCAGATTTGAATGAATGAAAAAAAAAAAAAACCCTAAGTTTGAGAGTTCTCAACTTATTTGTGTGTTCTTCATTTTCTCTTTGCTTAGTGCTTGAGTTAGTGGATGATTAATTAGTGGCTTTGTGCTTAATTAATCAAAACCCTAAATCTATTACTTTGTGTTTAGATTTAGTTACTATCTTTTATGTTTTTCATTTGAGTTACAAAATTTCAGAAAATTTATCACAAAAAAAGTCCCACTTGGCCGAGATTTTCAAGAGCATTTCAAGTCAATTTTTGTTGTCTCCTTGAGTGAAACTTAACCCATCTAGTTTCATTCCATTGAGATTGATCGATACCCCTTTTGCTTCTTGACAAGAATTGGACTTCATGATTGTGGGTGCCCAAGAACACCATAGACCTAGAGATTGATTGAGAGAATAATTTTCCCTTGCTTGGCTCGTGCAAATGACCCTACTCTCTTCTCTTACCATGGTCTCCTTGAACCTACATTCACTTTCTAGCTCATCCTCAAGCTCTTCATACCCAAACTCAATTGAAACTCGCTTAGGATCACCATGACGCCACCCCTTGCTACGGTCATTCTTTTCCATGATCCTCCATTTCACGGTTCTTCTTGGCCTTTCCATGCCATCATTCCTTGCACTCCCATTCGACTCATCCTTGTATTTCATTGAGTGTCCCGAATTTTCAGTTTTGAGCTCATTGAGCTCCTCTCCTTGACTTCCCCTTATTGCTCTAGGGTTGTCTTTGATCATTTGGAGGGCTACACTCTCGATCATGAAGGTACTTGTGGAATTAGATGGCATGAGGAGTGTGATTAAGTCGGTTATGGTCTTGAGGGCCGTGTTCTCCTCCCACAAGTCGATCTTTGGACTTTCACTTGAGCCATCTTCTATCTTGAGCTTAGATGAAGATTGTAGAAGATCATCACTTAGCTCTTTTTGTTCAAGCTTAGTTCCCCCTTTGAATCCCCATTTCATGAATCCACTTGAGTAGACTTGAGTAGGATGATCACATAGTAGCTCCTTGTTGTTATTATTCACTTTGAATTTCCATTTTAGAAATTCCCTTGACTCTTTGCTTGTATCAACATTCTCATACCACATGATTACCTTTCTCTTGACATTAGCCAAACACATCTCATGATCATACTCGTCCCGATGCTTGGCATTGTATCCCATGCTTTCCTCTTGATTGTTAGGATCATCTTTAGCAAAGTGAATGGTCAATTTCTCACCAACATGCATCCCTTCACTTATTTCGGCCTCTTCACTCAATATCACATCTTTGTAAGGCTCAAACATGGAAGGTGGGGTGGAATACTTCAAGGTAGAAGGTAGGAGGGTTGGTATGCCCTCTTGTACCATATCCCACGGCTTTACCATCCCCATTTCAGCTTGCACTTGTTTCATTTCGGGTCCCCCATCAACCTTCATGTTTTTAGTGTGATTCATCCAAGGAGGGTGGGTTAGGGTTCTTCAAAATTGGAGGTAAGGGTGTAAGCTTGATATTCTTGGCTCCAATCTTAAAGTTATAAGTATTGTCCCTCCCATTATGATTAGCATTTCTTTCCAACTTCCAAGGTCTCCCCAAGAGGAGATGACAAGCATCCATGGGAATCACATCACACAAAACCTCATCCATGTAATCCCCACCAATGGAGAAAGAAACCAAACATTGTCTAACCACACTTACACTCATCTCGGCTCCATTGTTTAGCCACTTCATCTTGTAAGGGTTAGGGTGTTCTTGTGTAGGCAAGGCTAATTTTTCAATGAGGGTGCTTGAGGCCACATTAGAACAACTCTCCCCATCAACAATCAAATTACAAACCCTTCCCATAATGGTACACCTAGACCTAAAGATTTCGACTTGGTGATTCTCTTCTAGGGTTAGGGTTAGGGTTTGAGCAAGCATGCCCCTACACATCACACGGCCATGGTTAGGGGGTGGTTCTCCTCCTAACCGAGCCATTCTAGCCTCTAACTCCCTTTGACCCCTCAAAGTCACAAGATCAAGGCTAGGGTTAGGTTTAAGTCTACCCCTCATTCGACTCATTTTGATTTCAAGCTCTCTTCTAGCTTCCTCCATAGAATCATACATGGTTTCATCAAGAGTAGTACCACAAGAAACATCAAAAGGAAGAAACACACCCATTGATATAACCAAGAACAAAAATCTGAAAATTTTTGAGTAAAGCAAGGACCTTTGAGTGTGAAAATCAAAACCAACACTAACACAAGTGTAGATCCTCCACCATTTTTGTGAAAATTTGTGAGAAGTTTTGTGGAAACAAGAAAATAAAAGAGACAAACGAAAAAAATAAAGGATGAAAAACAAAGATCAACTCGGCAAAACACAATAAACCGAAAAATAAAGATAAAAAAAATCGAAAATCAAGAACAAACCAAAAATTTCGGGTATCTCCTTTGGACCGTATGTTTTCTAACACAAGGGTGGATCTTGTGCTTCAAACCCAACCTGGCTTTGATACCAATTTGGAGTGAAACTAGATGGGCTAAGTTTCACTCAAAGGATGAACTAAAATCGAACTTGACAACCCTTGAATAACTCGGCCAAAGTGTTGGTTTTTGTGTGATAATTTTCTGAATTTTGTGAAAACAAAAGAAACATAAAGGATAGTAACTAAATCTACACACAAAGTAATAGATTTAGGTTTTGATTAGTTTAAGCACAAAGCCACTAAACTAATCTTTCACAAATCTCAAACACAAAGTAATGAGAGAAATGAGAGCACTCAAGTTTTAAACACTAGGGTTTTTCATTCAACAAAATCTGAAAATACAATGAGGATATGCTTGGTTTAAATAGACCAAGGCTTTACATCTTGACCCTTCAATCTAAAGAGGATCTAAGGGCTCAAAGTAGCCTTTGAAAACAACCAAAAAAAACGGCTGAAATGCCTCTACAAAATGCTGAAATTTGAAGATAAACAAACAAAAATATAAAGCATAAAGCATAAAAGGTGGATAGTGACATGTGTGAAAGGGACACATTGAGGAAAAACATGTGAAGCTTCCTTGATCATTTTTTTCGGCTGACTTGTAGCTCTTCCCTTGACTTTTGCTCTTTGAAAATTTAATTGACTTGTGGTTCGAACCCACTTGGGTGCACTCGAGCGACCACATTCAAAAATAGCACAATCGTCGACTTTCGGTTGCTCTCCGTCTTGACTTTCCTTGACCTCTTTGACCCACCAAGCTTGACCAAGATATTATTATGCAATTCACTCAAAAATAAGCTTGGGTGGACCTTAGGATCGTGACCTAGCCCATGGTTCGAGCCCAAGGACCTAAACCGTGATTTGGACAAAAACCGCCTTTGCTAGCCTTGACCATTTTTGGTCCACATACAATTCAAGATCGATTTTTGTTGTCTCCTTGAGTGAAACTTAACCCATCTAGTTTCACTCCACATCAAGGTAGATATTCCCGACTTTTATGGTAGTCTTAATCCCGAGGATCTACTAGATTGGCTTAGGTCGGTTGAGAGAATCTTTGAATTCAAGGAGTACCCCGATAGAAAGTGTTTTAAGGTGGCCATCATGAAATTCAAAGGATATGCTTCACTTTGGTATGAAAACCTTAAGAACCAAAGAAATCGAGAGGGAAAGGAACCCATTAGGTCATGGCTCAAACTCAAAAAAAAACTCAGAGATAAGTTTGTTCCCAAGGATTACACCCAAGACATGTTTCTTAGGTTAGCTCAACTCAAACTGGAGTGAAACTAGGAGGATCAAGTTTCACTCAAGAGATGAACACAAATCGATCCTTGAAACCCTTGAAAATCTCGGCCCTTTTGTGTATTTTTTGTGAGGTATTTTCTGAAATTTTGTAAACAAGGAAAATAAAAAGGATAGTAACTAAATCTACACACTAAGTAATAGATTTAGGTTGTGATTAGTTTAAGCACAAAGCCACTAAACTAATCTTTCACTAAACTCACACACAAAGTAATGAGAAAAGGAAGAACACTCAAATGAAACTAGGGTTTTCTTTCAATATCAAAATCTGAAAAATTATGTTGGGTGAGGTTGGGTTTATATACTACCCAAGGCCTCATCTCAACCATTCATTACAAGATGATCTAAGGGCTCTCAAAGACCCCAAATACTACTAAAAAAAAAACGGCCCCTAAGCTCACATGTGAGCTGAAAAATTCAAAAGAAAACAACAAACAACAAAGCATAAAGGTGATAGGGACACTTGAGCTCATCCTCTCCCTTCTTTGTTGATGATCATCCAAGGGCCCTTGTGAGAGCCTTGGGGTGGGTTTGGACGGTCCAAGTGACCAACTTTCAAGGGATTATATTGTCTCTTACATTAAAGCATAAAGTAAAAGTAAAGAAAGCGACATGTATGAAAATGACATGAAATATAAAAAACAATGTGATGATCTTTGGTGACTTGATTTAGACCGGCCCCTTGACCTCCATGAGCTAGCTTGATGAACCATGTGAGCCCATTTTATTGGAGGGTTGACTCACATGGGTGTACCATAGTTGACCACATCTCAAAAATAGCATAATCTTGACTTTTTGTTGCTCTCCAACTTTGACTTCCTCTTGACCTTGCTTGATCACTAAGGTTGGCTTGATTTGACCATAGAGTTGACTTTATTTAGCCCTTAGTGACCCTCTTGACCACGGCCTAAGCTTGGGTTCGAGCCCATGGGTCCAACCCATGGTCTCCCTCGACTTCACCCTTGACCACCTTGGCCAATTTTGGTCCAATCTCCTCTCCTTGGAAAGGACTTGTCTTCAAGTCCTTGGAGATCCTCTTGCTTCCTCCCTTGCTCGATTTCAAGCTAGAATCTCGGCTCAACCTTTGCTCGATCTTGGTCTTCATGGTTTTAGTCTTCCATGGGCACCACTTAGCTAGAGTTTGAAGAAGTGGTTGGACCCCTTTGCCTTGGCTCAAGAATTGATCATTTTTTCATCCTTGGTCACGGTTTGTTTGACCACGCATTCTTCCTCGAGCATTTCCTTGAGCCCACGACTCATAACCATGCCATCCACCCATTCTCGCTCATGATCGAGCCCTTCAATGATTCTCCATCTTAAAGACCCGCTTGACCTTTCCTTGCCATCGATTTTTGTTCTTTCGTTGACCACATTCTCAATGTAGTCGGTTGTTTCCTTGTTGATTGATGCTTCACCTTCATGAGGCTCCTCTCCTAGAGTCCTCCTTATCATGCTAGAGCTTCCCTCACATTTCAAGTTCATCTTTTCCTCTTGCTCTTCTTCACTCGGCCCAAGGCCCTTCAAGTCTTCATGCTCAATCACTTTCGGCCCCAACTTCATCTCCATGCTAGGGTTTGGCTCAATGAAGGATTCAAACAAGCATGCATTGGATTTACATCCCATCATTGGTGGTAGGGGAGCTAAGACAATGAGCTTTTCACCATACTTGAATGAGTAGGTGTTGTCTCTTCCATGGTGGGAAGAGTTCTTTTCATACTCCCATGGCCTCCCAAGTAAGACATGACAAGCATCCATATCTAACACTTCACACACAATTTCATCTTTGTAGTCTTGCCCAATCGAGAACGAGACTTTGCATTGTTTATCGACTTTTACCTCGGCTCCTTGATTAAGCCACCTTAGCTTGTAAGGATGAGGATGCTTCAAAGTAGGTAAGGCAAGTTTATCAATGAGGGTTTTGGAAGCAACATTAACACAACTTCCCCCATCGATAATCAAGTTACACACTCTCCCCATGATGGTACATTTAGTTGAAATATTTGATGCCTTTGATCCATGCTTTCGCTTGAATCTTGAGTGTGCATTACTCGCCAAGTAACCAAGCTCAACCCCGAGTCCGGGGGAACAATTGTTTCGGCCACTCTCTCATCCTCAACTCCCTCTTTTTTTTCTTCCTCACAAACTAACACTTCATCTTCTCCCCAATGCACAACCTCACTTGTGTTCAAGGTCCTCTTGCTAGGGCACTCCTTAGCAAAATGACCATACCCTTGACATTGGTAGCATTTCTTGAGAGGAATTGTTCTCTTGGGACCATAGTCAATTCCCTTCCCCTTGTCGACACTCGATGATTTGGTAGTAGGGCAAGGCTCGACAATTTTGACCCCCCCTTGATTCGAACTAGGGTTGGTTTTGGGGGTGCTCTTAGCGGACTCTCCTCTCCCCTTCTCTAGCCTTTCCACACGTGTGGCCATGGTAACGGCCTCATCGAATGACCACAAGTTTTGCATCTTCACTCGGTTAGCAATCCTAGGGTTTAGGCCCTCGACAAACCTAGCTATCTTTTGCTCGGGTTTCTCATTCATCTCACATTGTAATGTGAGTTGCTCAAAGTCCCTAAGGTAAGACTCAATGGGTTGTGTCTCTTGTTTGAGTTGAGCTAGTTTGAGGAACATGTCTTGGGTATAATCCTTGGGAACAAACTTGTCTTTGAGTTTCTTTTTGAGTTTGAGCCATGACCTAATGGGTTCCTTACCCTCTCGGTTTCGTTGGTTCTTGAGGTTTTCGTACCAAAGGGAAGCATATCCCTTAAACTTCATGATGGCTACCTTGAAACACTTCCTATCGGGATATTCCTTAAATTCAAAGATCCTCTCTATCGACCTAAGCCAATCTAGGAGATCCTCGGGGTTCAAGCTACCATAAAAATCGGGTATATCCACTTTGATATCTCGGTCATGGTCTCTTGGGTGGGCTTCAAGGGACTCTTCCGAATCCGAAAATTGATCTTCCATGTGAGGAGGAGGTTGACCCCTTCCACGGCCTCCTATCCCACGGCCACGCCCCCTTCCCCCTTCACCCCTTCTTGGTTCATTAATATTTTGGTCTAAGAGGGTGTTTAGAGCATTCATCATTAGAGTACAATTACCGGTGAGTTGAGTTAACTTTTCTTCTAAATCGGAAAGCCTTTTATCTTCCCCTCTATCCCCTTCCATTTTGTGACAATTTTGTGAGATCTTTTGTGGAAATTTTGTGGGAAATTTATAGAAAATAAACAAGGAAAAGAAGGAAGAAAAACGAAAAATTAAAAGAGGAAAACTGAACCAAATCAAGCAAGCTCCATTTGGTTGAGTTTGAGAGTATGGGTTGGTTTGGGACCTTGGGCTCAAACCGTGGTCTAAACCTTGAACCTAGGGTCCACTAAGTGCTTGGACCAAAAATGGTCAAGGCTAGCAAAGACGGTTTTTGTCCAAATCACGGTTTAGGTCCTTGGGCTCGAACCATGGGCTAGGTCACGATCCTAAGGTCCACCCAAGCTTATTTTGAGTGAATTTAAACAATATTATCTTGGTCAAGCTTGGTGGGTCAAGGAAGTCAAGAAAAGTCAAGACGGAGAGCAACCGAAAGTCGACTAAAGTGCTATTTTTGTTTGTGATCGCTCGAGTGCACCCATATGGGTTCGAACCACAAGTCAATTAAATTATCAAGAGGAACAAATCAAATGGGAAGAGCCACCATATCAGCCGAAAAATGATCAAAAGAAAGCTTCACATGTGTTCCACAATAAGTCGCTTTCAACACATGTCGCTATCTACCTTTACTACTTTATGCTTTTTACTTTAAGTATTTGTTGTTATATGTTCAAATTTTTCAGCTCTTGAGAGCCTTTTGGACCGAGTAAATTGATGTAATTCAAGGGTTATTTGTAGCCCTTAGATTAGTTATTAGATGAAGGGTCAAGATTAGAACAAGGGCTTTATATAAACCCTCACCCTCACATTGTATTTTTCAGATTTGTTTGAATGAAAAAGAGAAACCCTAAGTTTCATATTGAGTGTTCTTCATTTATCTCTTTACTTTGTGTTTGAGATTTGTGAGAGATTAGTTTAGTGGCTTTGTGCTTAAACTAATCAAAACCTAAATCTATTACTTTGTGTGTAGATTTAGGCACTATCTTTATTGTTTTCTTTTATGTTACAAATTTTCAGAAAATTTCACACAAAAAAAGACCCATTTGGCCGTGTATTTCAAGAGGGTTTCAAGTCGATTTGTGTTCATCTCTTGAGTGAAACTTGATCCTCCTAGTTTCACTCCAAATTGGTTATCAAAGCTTAGGTTTGTTCCTTGTTTTCGATTTGCTTTTTGTATTTTTTGTATTGACCGAGTTGTTCTTGTTACTCGGTTATATTCTTGTTTTTTCATCTTTCATTTTTTCGTTTTTCTCTTTTAATTTTCTTGTTTCCACAAAATCCACAAGCATACTCACAAAATTTTCACAAAATGGTTGAAGATCTACACTTGTGTTAGTGTTGGTTTTGATTTTCACACTCAAAGGTCCTTGCTTTACTCAAAATTTTCAGATTTTTGTTCTTTGGTTACTTCAATGGGTGTGTTTCTTCCTTTTGATGTTCCTTGTGGCACTACTCTTGGTGAGACCATGTATGATTCCATGGAGAAAGCTAGAAGAGAGCTTGAAATCAAAATGAGTCGAATGAGGGGTAGACTTAAACCTAACCCTAGCCTTGATCTTGTGACTTTGAGGGGTCAAAGGGAGTTAGAGGATAGGATGGCTCGGTTAGGAGGAGAACAACCCCCTAACCTTGGCCGAATGGTTTGTAGGGGCAAGCTTGCCCAAACCCTAACCCTAAACCTAGAAGAGAATCACCAAGTCGAAGCCTTTAGGTCTAGGTGTACCATTATGGGAAGGGTTTGTGATTTGATTGTTGATGAGGAGAGTTGTTCTAATGTGGCCTCAAGCACCCTCATTGAAAAATTAGCCTTGCCTACACAAGAACACCCTAAACCTTACAAGATGAAGTGGCTAAACAATGGAGCCGAGATGAGTGTAAGTGTGGTTAGACAATGCTTGGTTTCTTTCTCCATTGGTGGGGATTACATGGATGTGGTTTTGTGTGATGTGTTACCTATGGAGGCTTGTCATCTCCTCTTAGGGAAACCATGGAAGTTGAAAAGAAATGCTAATCATGATGAGAGGGACAATACCTATACCTTCAAGATTGGAGCTAAGAAAATCAAACTTGCACCCTTACCTCCGATTTTGACGAACCCTAACCCACCCTCCTTGGTTGAGTCACCCGAAAATGCAACGGATGATGGGGGACCAGAAATGGAACTTGGGGTTAATCATGGGAAGGATGAGATTGTTCTCCTTGTTAAGGAGACCCCGAAAGATCAAGAAGGGCTGCCCTCAAGAGAAGCACAAGCCATGCTAGATTCTCATGGAGTTAAGCATGTTGTCCTAGCTCCATTGCCTCCTACCTTGGGGTACAAGGCTGCCCCTTGCTTGTTTGAGGCTCCCAAGAAAGTGTTAGTGAGTGAAGAGGCCGAAATGAGTGATGGGATGAATGTTGGTGAGAAATTGGCCATTCACTTTGCTAAGGATGATCCTAGTAATCAAGAGGAAAGCATGGGGTACACTGTCAAGCATGAGAATGAGTTTGATTCTATGTGGGATTTAACCAAGGTCAAGAGGAAGTTGTTCAAAGAAATGCAATGTGGATATCGTAATCAAACCGATTCAAGTGGTTTCATGAAATGGGGATTCAAAGGGGGAACTAAGCTTGAACAAAAAGAGCTAAGTGATGGTGGCTCAAGTCAAAGTGAAAGTCCAAAGATCGACTTGTGGGAGGAGAACACGGCCCTCAAGACCATAACCGACTTAACCACACTCCTCATGTCATCTAATTCCACAAGTACCTTCATGATCGAGAGTGTAGCCCTCCATGTGATCAAAGACAACCCTAGAGCAATAAGGGGAAGTCAAGGAGAGGAGCTCAATGAGCTCAAAACTGAAAATTTGGGGAGCTCAATCAAGTGCAAGGGAAGTGAATCATTTGGAAGTGAAAAGGTCGATGTGTTAGAAGGTTCAAGTGAGTCCTTGAAAGGGGAGAAAAACGTGGGGTTTAAGCGTGGCAAAGGGTGGCTAATTGACGGTCCTAAACATGAGGAACTTCGAGTTGTGCTAGGGGTTAATTGTGAATCCAAAGAAACCATGAGTAAGGGGGAGAGCAAGTTCAATTCAATGAACCGAATTTATAAGAATCAATCTCTCACTCAATCTCTAAGCAAGTGGAATTCTTGGAAGTCTAGAACCATGGAGCCCAAGGTTGGTCATGGGGCTCATGGGGCACCCCTCATCATGTTCTACGATTCAAGTCATGAAGCCAACACGAGTCCGAGTCGAGAAGGAGGCAAAGGATCAAGCCATGAGTCAAGCTATAGTCCAAACCGAGCAAGAGGAAGAGAGACCGAGGATTTGAGGACAAATCCTTTTCAAGGAGAGGAGATTGGACCAAAAATGGTCAAGGCTAGCAAAGACGGTTTTTGTCCAAATCACGGTTTAGGTCCTTGGGCTCGAACCATGGGCTAGGTCACGATCCTAAGGTCCACCCAAGCTTATTTTGAGTGAATTTAAACAATATTATCTTGGTCAAGCTTGGTGGGTCAAGGAAGTCAAGAAAAGTCAAGACGGAGAGCAACCGAAAGTCGACTAAAGTGCTATTTTTGTTTGTGATCGCTCGAGTGCACCCATATGGGTTCGAACCACAAGTCAATTAAATTATCAAGAGGAACAAATCAAATGGGAAGAGCCACCATATCAGTAGAAAAATGATCAAAAGAAAGCTTCACATGTGTTCCACAATAAGTCGCTTTCAACACATGTCGCTATCTACCTTTACTACTTTACGCTTTTTACTTTAAGTATTTGTTGTTATATGTTCAAATTTTTCAGCTCTTGAGAGCCTTTTGGACCGAGTAAATTGATGTAATTCAAGGGTTATTTGTAGCCCTTAGATTAGTTATTAGATGAAGGGTCAAGATTAGAACAAGGGCTTTATATAAACCCTCACCCTCACATTGTATTTTTTCAGATTTGTTTGAATGAAAAAAAGAAACCCTAAGGTTCATATTGAGTGTTCTTCATTTATCTCTTTACTTTGTGTTTGAGATTTGTGAGAGATTAGTTTAGTGGCTTTGTGCTTAAACTAATCAAAACCTAAATCTATTACTTTGTGTGTAGATTTAGGCACTATCTTTATTGTTTTCTTTTATGTTACAAATTTTCAGAAAATTTCACACAAAAAAAGACCCATTTGGCCGTGTATTTCAAGAGGGTTTCAAGTCGATTTGTGTTCATCTCTTGAGTGAAACTTGATCCTCCTAGTTTCACTCCAGTGCTAAGTCAAGTCAATCTAATGGTCAATTTAGCCAAACCTAGTGGATCAAGAGAAGTCAAGGGAAAGTCAAGTAGAAGAGCAACTAAAAGGTCAAAGAATGTGCTATTTTGAATGTGATCACCTTGGGTACACCTAAGTGGGTTAACCCTCCAATAAATTAGACCCACTTGGTTCACAAAAGTTAGCTCATGGAGGTCCTAGGAGCCGGCTCAAAACAAATCCCCATAACCATCACTTTATTTTGTGCTTTAAGTCATTTTCACTTATGTCGCTTTCATGCTTTATACTTTATTGTTTTAGTCTTCAAAATTCAGATTTGTTGGAGCATGTGGACCGTCCTCTTGCACCCCAAGAGCCTCTCAAGACCCTTGGATGATCACCTAAAGAGCAAGGCTAGGATTGAGCCACAAGTCACTATCTAACTTTATGCTTTTGTAGTTGTTTGTTTGTATTTAATTTTTCAGCATTTGTAAGGTCTCTAAGACCAATATTTCGGCTGATTATGTAAGGCCCTTATGGCCATTAGATCAACAATGTATTGTAAGGTTAGGATGTAAAGACTTGGTCTATATAAACCAAGCTCAAACAACATAATTTTCAGATTTTGATATTGAATGAAAACCCTAGAGTTTTAAGAGTTGAGTGTTCATCATTTTCTCCTTGCTTTGTGCTTGAGATTTATGATTAATTAGTTAGTGGCTTAGTGCTTAACTAATTAAACCCCTAAGTCTATTACTTTGTGTTTAGATTTAGGTACTATCTTTATGTTTCCTTTTGTTTTACAAAAATCAGAAAAATCATCACAAAAAACACATTACTTTGGCCGAAAATTTCTAGGGTTTCACAAGTCGATTTTAGTTCATCCTTTGAGTGAAACTTAACCCATCTAGTTTCATTCCAAATTGGTTATCAAAGCCTAGGTTTGTTCTTGTTTTCGATTTATTTTTGTGTTACTCGGTTATACTCTTGTTTGTCCTCTTTTATTTTTTCGTTTTTCTCTTTTATTTTTCTTGTTTCCACAAAACTTCCACAAAATTCTCACAAATTTTCACAAAAATGGTTGAAGATCTACACTTGTGTTAGTGTTGGTTTCGGTTCTTACACTCAAAGGTCCAAACTTTGCTCGAATTTTTCAGATATGTGTCTTTGTTTTCTCAATGAGTATGCCTCTTTCTTATGATACTACTCTTGAGGGAACCATGTATTCTATGGAGAAATTGAGGAGGGAATTAGAGGCTAAGTTGAGTCGAATGAGGGGTAGACTTAAACCTAACCCTAACCTTGATCTTGTGACTTTGAGGGGTCAAAGGGAGTTAGAGGCTAGAATGGCTCGGTTAGGAGGAGGACCAAACCCTAGTCTTGGCCGTGTGGGTTGTAATTCCATACATGCCCAAACCCTAACCCTAGAAGAGGATCACCAAGTCCAAAATCAGCAAGTCTTTAAGTCAAAATGTGCCATTATGGGTAGGGTTTGTAATCTAACCATTGATGGGAAAAGTTGTTCCAATATTGCCTCAAACACCCTCATTGAAAAATTAGCCTTACCTACACAAGAACACCCAAACCCTTACAAATTAAGGTGGCTAAACATGGGAGCCGAGGTGATGGTGGATAGACAATGCTTGGTTTCTATCTCTATTGGAGGGATTACATGGATGAAGCTTTGTGTGATGTGATTCCCATGGATGCTTGTCACATTCTTTTAGGGAGACCATGGAAGTTGAAAAGAAATGCTAGTCATGATGGGAGGGACAACACTTATAATTTTAAGATTGGAGCTAAGAATATCAAGCTTACACCCTTACATCCAATTTTGAAGAACCCTAACCCACCCTCCTTGGTTGAGTCACCCGAAAATGCAAAGGTTGATGGGGACCAGAAATGGAACTTGGGGTTAATCATGGGAAGGATGAGTTTGTTCTCCTTGTTAAAGAGACCCCGAAAGATCAAGAAGGGCTCCCCTCAAGAGAAGCACAAGCCATGCTAGATTCTCATGGAGTTAAGCATGTTGTCCTAGCTCCATTGCCTCCTACCTTGGGGTCCAAGGCTGCCCCTTGTTTGTTTGAGGCTCCCAAGAGAGTGTTAGTGAGTGAAGAGGCCGAAATAAGTGATGGGATGAATGTTGGTGAGAAATTGGCCATTCACTTTGCTAAGGATGATCCTAACAATCAAGAGGAAAGCATGGGGTACAATGTCAAGCATGGGAATGAGTTTGATTCTATGTGGGATTTAACCAAGGTCAAGAGGAAGTTGTTCAAAGAAATGCAATGTGGTTATCGTAATCAAATCGATTCAAGTGGTTTCATGAAATGGGGATTCAAGGGAGGAACTAAGCTTGAACTAAAAGAGCTAGCGATGATCTCCTACAATCCTCACCTAAGTTCAAGAAGGAAGACCTTAAGAATGTACTAGGGTTAGAACTCGAGCCAAGGGAAACCAAGAGTGTTGGAGAAGAAAGATCAATCCTTATGGTCAAGAACGACCCCAAGACACTAAGGAGAAAACAAGAAGAGGAGCTTAATGATGACTCCTTTCAAGCCTACCCTAGACTCGAGTGTGAGGAGCATAAGATCGTGCTAGGGAGTGGCTACAACTTAAAGGCCACTATGAAGAAGAAGAAGAACACGGCCAAACAAAACCAAACGAGCCAAGCCAAAGGTGTTCAATCTTTCATCCGTATTTTATGTCAAGGTTGTTCTTTGAGGCCAAAACCTATTGAGACCAAGGTTGGTTGTGGGTCTAATAAGGTGCCTCTCCTTGGAGGTCATGATCAATGTCAAGATGAAACTCATGTTAAGAACCCCAAGGATTTGAGGACAAATCCTTTTCAAGAAGAGGAGATTGAACCAAATCAAGCAAGCTCCATTTGGTTGAGTTTGAGAGTATGGGTTGGTTTGGGACCTTGGGCTCAAACCGTGGTCTAAACCTTGAACCTAGGGTCCACTAAGTGCTAAGTCAAGTCAATCTAATGGTCAATTTAGCCAAACCTAGTGGATCAAGAGAAGCCAAGGGAAAGTCAAGTAGAAGAGCAACTAAAAGGTCAAAGAATGTGCTATTTTGAATGTGATCACCTTGGGTACACCTAAGTGGGTTAACCCTCCAATAAATTAGACCCACTTGGTTCACAAAAGTTAGCTCATGGAGGTCCTAGGAGCCGGCTCAAAACAAATCCCCATAACCATCACTTTATTTTGTGCTTTAAGTCATTTTCACTTATGTCGCTTTCATGCTTTATACTTTATTGTTTTAGTCTTCAAAATTCAGATTTGTTGGAGCATGTGGACCGTCCTCTTGCACCCCAAGAGCCTCTCAAGACCCTTGGATGATCACCTAAAGAGCAAGGCTAGGATTGAGCCACAAGTCACTATCTAACTTTATGCTTTTGTAGTTGTTTGTTTGTATTTAATTTTTCAGCATTTGTAAGGTCTCTAAGACCAATATTTCGGCTGATTATGTAAGGCCCTTATGGCCATTAGATCAACAATGTATTGTAAGGTTAGGATGTAAAGACTTGGTCTATATAAACCAAGCTCAAACAACATAATTTTCAGATTTTGATATTGAATGAAAACCCTAGAGTTTTAAGAGTTGAGTGTTCATCATTTTCTCCTTGCTTTGTGCTTGAGATTTATGATTAATTAGTTAGTGGCTTAGTGCTTAACTAATTAAACCCCTAAGTCTATTACTTTGTGTTTAGATTTAGGTACTATCTTTATGTTTCCTTTTGTTTTACAAAAATCGGAAAAATCATCACAAAAACACATTACTTTGGCGAAAATTTCTAGGGTTTCACAAGTCGATTTTAGTTCATCCTTTGAGTGAAACTTAACCCATCTAGTTTCATTCCAAATTGGTTATCAAAGCCTAGGTTTGTTCTTGTTTTCGATTTATTTTTGTGTTACTCGGTTATACTCTTGTTTGTCCTCTTTTATTTTTTCGTTTTTCTCTTTTATTTTTCTTGTTTCCACAAAACTTCCACAAAATTCTCACAAATTTTCACAAAAATGGTTGAAGATCTACACTTGTGTTAGTGTTGGTTTCGGTTCTTACACTCAAAGGTCCAAACTTTGCTCGAATTTTTCAGATATGTGTCTTTGTTTTCTCAATGAGTATGCCTCTTTCTTATGATACTACTCTTGAGGGAACCATGTATTCTATGGAGAAATTGAGGAGGGAATTAGAGGCTAAGTTGAGTCGAATGAGGGGTAGACTTAAACCTAACCCTAACCTTGATCTTGTGACTTTGAGGGGTCAAAGGGAGTTAGAGGCTAGAATGGCTCGGTTAGGAGGAGGACCAAACCCTAGTCTTGGCCGTGTGGGTTGTAATTCCATACATGCCCAAACCCTAACCCTAGAAGAGGATCACCAAGTCCAAAATCAGCAAGTCTTTAAGTCAAAATGTACCATTATGGGTAGGGTTTGTAATCTAACCATTGATGGGAAAAGTTGTTCCAATATTGCCTCAAACACCCTCATTGAAAAATTAGCCTTACCTACACAAGAACACCCAAACCCTTACAAATTAAGGTGGCTAAACATGGGAGCCGAGGTGATGGTGGATAGACAATGCTTGGTTTCTTTCTACATTGGAGGATTACATGGATGAAGCTTTGTGTGATGTGATTCCCATGGATGCTTGTCACATTCTTTTAGGAGACCATGGAAGTTGAAAAGAAATGCTAGTCATGATGGGAGGGACAACACTTATAATTTTAAGATTGGAGCTAAGAATATCAAGCTTACACCCTTACATCCAATTTTGAAGAACCCTAACCCACCCTCCTTGGTTGAGTCACCCGAAAATGCAAAGGATGATGGGGGACCAGAAATGGAACTTGGGGTTAATCATGGGAAGGATGAGTTTGTTCTCCTTGTTAAAGAGACCCCGAAAGATCAAGAAGGGCTCCCCTCAAGAGAAGCACAAGCCATGCTAGATTCTCATGGAGTTAAGCATGTTGTCCTAGCTCCATTGCCTCCTACCTTGGGGTCCAAGGCTGCCCCTTGTTTGTTTGAGGCTCCCAAGAGAGTGTTAGTGAGTGAAGAGGCCGAAATAAGTGATGGGATGAATGTTGGTGAGAAATTGGCCATTCACTTTGCTAAGGATGATCCTAACAATCAAGAGGAAAGCATGGGGTACAATGTCAAGCATGGGAATGAGTTTGATTCTATGTGGGATTTAACCAAGGTCAAGAGGAAGTTGTTCAAAGAAATGCAATGTGGTTATCGTAATCAAATCGATTCAAGTGGTTTCATGAAATGGGGATTCAAGGGAGGAACTAAGCTTGAACTAAAAGAGCTAAGCGATGATCTCCTACAATCCTCACCTAAGTTCAAGAAGGAAGACCTTAAGAATGTACTAGGGTTAGAACTCGAGCCAAGGGAAACCAAGAGTGTTGGAGAAGAAAGATCAATCCTTATGGTCAAGAACGACCCCAAGACACTAAGGAGAAAACAAGAAGAGGAGCTTAATGATGACTCCTTTCAAGCCTACCCTAGACTCGAGTGTGAGGAGCATAAGATCGTGCTAGGGAGTGGCTACAACTTAAAGGCCACTATGAAGAAGAAGAAGAACACGGCCAAACAAAACCAAACGAGCCAAGCCAAAGGTGTTCAATCTTTCATCCGTATTTTATGTCAAGGTTGTTCTTTGAGGCCAAAACCTATTGAGACCAAGGTTGGTTGTGGGTCTAATAAGGTGCCTCTCCTTGGAGGTCATGATCAATGTCAAGATGAAACTCATGTTAAGAACCCCAAGGATTTGAGGACAAATCCTTTTCAAGAAGAGGAGATTGAACCAAATCAAGCAAGCTCCATTTGGTTGAGTTTGAGAGTATGGGTTGGTTTGGGACCTTGGGCTCAAACCGTGGTCTAAACCTTGAACCTAGGGTCCACTAAGTGCTAAGTCAAGTCAATCTAATGGTCAATTTAGCCAAACCTAGTGGATCAAGAGAAGCCAAGGGAAAGTCAAGTAGAAGAGCAACTAAAAGGTCAAAGAATGTGCTATTTTGAATGTGATCACCTTGGGTACACCTAAGTGGGTTAACCCTCCAATAAATTAGACCCACTTGGTTCACAAAAGTTAGCTCATGGAGGTCCTAGGAGCCGGCTCAAAACAAATCCCCATAACCATCACTTTATTTTGTGCTTTAAGTCATTTTCACTTATGTCGCTTTCATGCTTTATACTTTATTGTTTTAGTCTTCAAAATTCAGATTTGTTGGAGCATGTGGACCGTCCTCTTGCACCCCAAGAGCCTCTCAAGACCCTTGGATGATCACCTAAAGAGCAAGGCTAGGATTGAGCCACAAGTCACTATCTAACTTTATCTTTTGTAGTTGTTTGTTTGTATTTAATTTTTCAGCATTTGTAAGGTCTCTAAGACCAATATTTGGCTGATTATGTAAGGCCCTTATGGCCATTAGATCAACAATGTATTGTAAGGTTAGGATGTAAAGACTTGGTCTATATAAACCAAGCTCAAACAACATAATTTTCAGATTTTGATATTGAATGAAAACCCTAGAGTTTTAAGAGTTGAGTGTTCATCATTTTCTCCTTGCTTTGTGCTTGAGATTTATGATTAATTAGTTAGTGTCTTAGTGCTTAACTAATTAAACCCCTAAGTCTATTACTTTGTGTTTAGATTTAGGTACTATCTTTATGTTTCCTTTTGTTTTACAAAAATCAGAAAAATCATCACAAAAAACACATTACTTTGGCCGAAAATTTCTAGGGTTTCACAAGTCGATTTTAGTTCATCCTTTGAGTGAAACTTAACCCATCTAGTTTCATTCCAAAAACAAACAAACTACTCGACATTACTAGGGTAAACCGAAAAACAAAGATAAAAAAAAATCGAAAATCAAAAACAAACCTAGGCTTTGATGACCAATTTGGAGTGAAACTAGGAGGATCAAGTTTCACTCAAGAGATGAACACAAATCGATCCTTGAAACCCTTGAAAATCTCGGCCCTTTTGTGTATTTTTTGTGAGGTATTTTCTGAAATTTTGTAAACAAGGAAAATAAAAAGGATAGTAACTAAATCTACACACTAAGTAATAGATTTAGGTTGTGATTAGTTTAAGCACAAAGCCACTAAACTAATCTTTCACTAAACTCACACACAAAGTAATGAGAAAAGGAAGAACACTCAAATGAAACTAGGGTTTTCTTTCAATATCAAAATCTGAAAAATTATGTTGGGTGAGGTTGGGTTTATATACTACCCAAGGCCTCATCTCAACCATTCATTACAAGATGATCTAAGGGCTCTCAAAGACCCCAAATACTACTAAAAAAAAAACGGCCCCTAAGCTCACATGTGAGCTGAAAAATTCAAAAAACAACAAACAACAAAGCGTAAAGGTGATAGGACACTGACAGCTCATCCTCTCCTTCTTTGTTGATGATCATCCAAGGGCCCTTGTGAGAGCCTTGGGGTGGGTTTGGACGGTCCAAGTGACCAACTTTCAAGGGATTATATTGTCTCTTACATTAAAGCATAAAGTAAAAGTAAAGAAAGCGACATGTATGAAAATGACATGAAATATAAAAAACAATGTGATGATCTTTGGTAACTTGATTTAGACCGGCCCCTTGACCTCCATGAGCTAGCTTGATGAACCATGTGAGCCCATTTTATTGGAGGGTTGACTCACATGGGTGTACCATAGTTGACCACATCTCAAAAATAGCATAATCTTGACTTTTTGTTGCTCTCCAACTTTGACTTCCTCTTGACCTTGCTTGATCACTAAGGTTGGCTTGATTTGACCATAGAGTTGACTTTATTTAGCCCTTAGTGACCCTCTTGACCACGGCCTAAGCTTGGGTTCGAGCCCATGGGTCCAACCCATGGTCTCCCTCGACTTCACCCTTGACCACCTTGGCCAATTTTGGTCCACAAACAAGAAACACAACCCATCGAATCCTACCTTAGAGACTTTGAGCAACTCACCCTTCAATGTGAGATGAGTGAAAAACCCGAACAAAAGATTGCAAGATTTGTTGAGGGCCTAAACCCTAGGATAGCAAATCGGGTGAAAATGCAAAATCTATGGTCATTCGATGAGGCCGTCACCGTGGCTATGAGAGTTGAGAAGTTAGAGAAGGGAAGAGGAGATTCGGCTAAGAGCACTACCAAGACCAACCCTACCTCGAGCCAAGGAGGGGTCAAACTAGCCGAGCCTTGCCCTACTATCAAGCCATCAAGTGTTGACAAAGGGAAGGGGATTGACTATGGCCCTAAGAAAACGATTCCTCTCAAGAGATGCTACCAATGTCAAGGGTATGGCCATTTTGCTAAGGAGTGCCCTAACAAGAGAACTTTGAACACAAGTGAAGTAGTGCATTGGGGAGACGATGAGGTCTTAGTTTGTGAGGAAGAAAAAAAAGAGGGAGTAGAGGAGGTAAAGGTGGCCGAAACTATAGTTCCCCCGGACTCGGGGTTGAGCTTGGTCACATGGCGAGTAATGCACACCCAAGAATCAAATGAAAGCATGGACCAAAGACACCAAATTTTTCGGTCCAAGTGTACAATCAATGGAAGAGTGTGCAATCTAATTATTGATGGAGGAAGTTGTGTTAATGTTGCTTCAAAAACCCTCATTGATAAACTTGCCTTACCTACTTTGAAACATCCTCATCCCTACAAGTTAAGGTGGCTTAATCAAGGAGCCGAGGTAAAGGTCGATAAGCAATGCAAGGTCTAGTTCTCGATTGGACAAGACTACAAGGATGAAATTGTGTGTGAAGTGTTGGACATGGATGCTTGTCATGTGTTGCTTGGTAGGCCATGGGAGTATGAGAAGAATTCTTCCCACCATGGAAGAGACAACACCTACTCATTCAAGTATGGTGAAAAGCTTCTTGTCTTAGCTCCCCTACCACCAATGATGGGTTATAAAACCAATTCATGCTTGTTCGAATCAATCAATGGAGTGAGCTCTAGCAAGGAGATGGGAGAAGAGCCGAATGTGGGCTTGGGAGAAGGGGTGATGAGCTTGGAATTCAAGGGAAGCCCTAGAATGATAAGAAGAATTCTAGGAGAGGAGCAACACGAAGGTGAAGCATCAATCAACAATGAAACAACCGACTACAACGAGAATGTGGTCAACGAAAGAGCAAAAATCGATGGCATAGAGAGATCAAGCGGATCCATGAGGTGGAGGATCATTGAAGGGCTTGATCATGGGCAAGAATGGATGGAAAGCATGCCTACGAACCATGGGCTCAAGAGTGTACTCGAACAAGAGTATGTGGACAAATAAACCGTGGATAAGGAGGAACACATGGCCGTTCAATCAAGCCAACTCCAAGGGGGTCAACCTCTTTTCCAAACCCTAATCAAGTGGTGTCCATGGAAGGCTAAGCTTATGAGGGCCAAGGTTGGTCGAGTGCTAAGTCGGAATTCAAGCAAGAAATCGAGTAGAGAGGACAAAGAAAAGACCTCCAAGGATTTGAGGGCAAATCCTTTCCAAGGAGAGGAGATTGGACCAAAATTGGTCATGGAGAGCAAGGATGGAGAAGAAGTTGGTCATGGGTTGAGTCCTTGGGCTCAAACCCAAGCCTAGGCCATGGTTCAAGGGGCCACCAAGAGCTAAGTGAAGTCAATTCTATGGTCAAATCAAGCCATACTTGGTGGTCAAGAGAAGTCAAAGGTAGGTCAAGTTGGAGAGCAACAAAAGTCAATGAATATGCTATTTTTGAATGTGGTCAATTTGGGTACACCCATGTGAGTTAACCCTCCAATAAAGGACTCACATGGCTCACAAAAGCTAGCTCAAGGAGGTCCATGGAGCCGGCTCAATCAAATCCCCACAAGCCATCACATTGTTTTATGTTTTATGTCATTTTCATTCGTATCATTTCGTTACTTTATGCTTTATTGTTTTTAGTTTGTAAAAATCAAAATGAGGAGCAAATGGACCGTCCCACTCTCAAGCCAAGGCTCTCTCAAGACCCTTGATGACCACCTAAACAAAGAAGGGAGAGGATTGAGTCATGTGTCCACATCAACCTTTATGCTTTTGTAGTTTGTCTTTTACATTGAATTTTTCAGCTCTTGTAAGGCATGTGTGTGCCGTTTTTTTGTTGTTTTCAAAGGCTCATGTGAGCCCTTAGATCCTCTTTGAATTGTATGGTCAAGATTAGAGTGAGGGTATTATATAAACCCTCATTCTCACAACATATTTTTCAGATTTGAATGAATTGAAAACCCTAGTGTTTAAGTTGTGTGTTCCTCATTTTTCTCCTTGCTTTGTGCTTGAGATTTATGATTAATTAGTTAGTGGCTTAGTGCTTAACTAATTAAACCCCTAAATCTATTACTTTGTGTTTAGATTTAGGTACTATCTTTTATGTTTTCCTTGTTTCACAAAATTTCAGAAAATTATCTCACAAAAACAACATACTTGGCCGAAAATTTCAATAGCTTCACAAATCGATTTGAGTTCATTTCTTGAGTGAAACTTGACCCATCTAGTTTCACTCCATTTTGCTTATAAGACATGATTCACACGTGCCAAAAGTTTCATAGTCAAATGGGGCGATTGTCCCATTATCAATGAGCTTTTTCACGCGTTTCTCATTTATGTGTCCCATACGGCAATGCCATAGATAGGTTTGATGGACCAAAATTGGTCAAGGAAGTCAAGGGAGAAGAGTTGGGAGACCATGGGTTAGGGCCATGGGCTCAAACCCAAGCCTAGGGCTCGGTCTAAGGGATCACTAAGGGTCAACTAAAGTCAATTCTATGGTCAACTCGAGCCAACCCTAGTGATCAAGCTAAGTCAAGGAGAAGTCAAAGTTGGAGAGCTACAAAAGGTCAAAGATCAAGCTATTTTTGAATGTGGTTAATCAAGGCACACCCATGTGAGTCACCCTCCAATAAATGGGCTCACATGGTTCAACAAGCTAGCTCAAGGAGGTCCTCAAGGAGCCGGCTTCAATGAAAGTCCCAAGCCACCACATTGTTTTACTTTATGTCTTTTTCATTCAAGTCGCTATCTACCTTTATTACTTTATGCTTTTTACTTTATGTATTTGTTGTTATTTGTTCAAAATTTTCAGCTCATGTGAGCTTATTTGACCGAGTATTTTGATGTATTTGGGGATTGATTGTAGCCCTTAGATCCTGTTGTAATGGAGGGTCAAGATTAGATGAGGGTAATATATAAACCCTCATCCTTGCCTCACATTTTTCAGATTTGGATTAATGATTAAAAACCCTAGTTGTTTTCTTGAGTGTTCATCATTTCTCATTGCTTTGTGAGTGAGATTTGTGAGAGATTAGTTTAGTGGCTTTGTGCTTAAGCTAATCACAACCTAATTCTCTTGCTAAGTGCTTAGAATTAGTCACTATCCTTTTTATTTTCCTTGTTCATACAAATTTCAGAAAAATTTATCACAAAAAGAGTGTCTTGGCCGAGATTTTCAAGAGAGTTTCAAGATCGATTTGTGTTCATCCTTTGAGTGATTCTTATCCTCATAAGTTTCACTCCAAATTGGTCATCAAAGCCTAGGTTTGTTCTTCATTTTTCGATTTGCTCTTGTTCTTAGTTTTTCGAATTACTCCTATTTTTTCCTCTTCAATTTTCGGTTTTTTTTTTTTTTTCTTGTTTCCTTGTTTTATTTTCCACAAAATCTTACAAAAAATGGTTAAAGATCTACACTTGTGTTAGTATTGATTGGGTTTGTTCTTGTGATTGGCCGAAACTTTAGGGTTTGTTTTTCCTCTTCATTTTTTCGTTTTCTTTCTTTGTTTTCCTTGTTCATTTTCCACAAAATTTCCACAAAAGATCTCACAAAACTTTCACAAAATGGATGGGGATAGAGGGGAAGGTAAAAGACTTTCCGATTTAGAAGAGAAATTGACTCAACTCACCGGTAATTGCACTTTGATGATGAATGCTATTAACACACTCTTGGAACAAAACATGAATGAACCAAGAAGGGGTGAAGGGGGAAGAGGAAGGGGCCGTGGAATGGGGTATGGGGGCCGTGGGAGAGGACAAGTTCCTCCTCACATGGAAGATCAATTTTCGGATTCGGAAGAGTCCCTTGAGGCCCACCCTAGAGACCATGACCGAGACATTAAGGTGGACATACCGATTTTTATGGTAGCTTGAACCCAGAGGATCTCCTAGATTGGCTTAGATCGGTTGAGAGAATCTTTGAATTCAAGGAGTACTCCGATAGGAAATGTTTCAAAGTGGCCATCATGAAATTCAAGGGTTATGCCTCTCTTTGGTATGAAAACCTTAAGAATCAAAGAAACCGAGAGGGTAAGGAAGCCATCAAGTCATGGCTCAAACTCAAAAGAAACTCAAAGACAAGTTTGTTCCCAAAGACTACACTCAAGACATGTTCCTCAAACTAGCCCAACTAAACCAAGAGTCACACCCCATTGAAACCTATCTTAGGGACTTTGAGCAACTCACCGTCCAATGTGAAATGAATGAGAAACCCGAACAAAAATTGCAAGGTTTGTTGAGGGCCTAAACCCTAGGATAGCCAATCGAGTCAAAATGCAAAACTTGTGGTCATTCGATGAGGCGGTTACCATGGCTACGTGTGGAGAGGCTAGAAAAGGGGAGAGGAGAGCGGCTAAGAGCACCCCAAGTCCAACCCCATGTCGAGCCAAGGGGATCAAAATTGTTGAACCTAGCCCTACCATCAAGCCATCAAGTGTTGACAAGGGAAAGGGAATCGACTATGGCCCTAAGAGAACCATCCCCCTCAAGAAGTGTTACCAATGTCAAGGGTATGGTCACTTTGCTAAGGAGTGTCCTAGCAAGAGGACCTTGGACACAAGAGAGGTTGTGCATTGGGGGGTGGATGAAGGGTTGGTTTGTGAGGAAGAAAGAAAAGAGGAAGTTGAGGAAGTGAAAGTGGCCGAGACCATTGTTCCCCCGGACTCGGGATTGAGCTTGGTCACTTGGCGAGTGATGCACACCCAAGAATCAAACGAGAATATGGACCAAAGGCATCAAATATTTCGGTCCAAATGTACCATCATGGGGAGAGTGTGTAACTTGATTATCGATGGGGGAAGTTGTGTTAATGTTGCTTCCAAGACCCTCATTGATAAGCTTGCCTTGCCTACTTTGAAGCATCCTCACCCATACAAGCTAAGGTGGCTCAATCAAGGAGCCGAGGTCAAAGTTGACAAGCAATGCCAAGTCTCGTTCTCAATTGGTCAAGACTATAAAGATGAAGTTGTGTGTGAAGTGTTGGACATGGATGCTTGCCATGTGTTGCTTGGTAGGCCTTGGGAATTTGAAAAGAATTCTTCCCATCATGGAAGAGACAACACCTACTCATTCAAGTATGGTGAAAAGCTCATTGTCTTAGCTCCCTCCCACCAATGATGGGTTGTAAATCCAATGCGTGCCTATTTGAATCCTTCCTTGAGCCGAAACCTAGCAAGGAGATGAAGTCAAGGCCGAAATTGAGTGAGCTTGAGAAGATGAAGGGCCTTGAGCCGAGTGAAGTAGAGCAAGAGGCAAAGGTAAACTTGAAATGTGAGGGAAGCTCTAGCATGGTAAGGAGGACTCTAGGAGAGGAGCCTCATGAAGGTGAAGCATCAATCAACAAGGAAACAACCGAGCTACATTGAGAATGTGGTCAATGAAAGAACAAAAATCGATGGCAAGGAAAGATCAAGCGGGTCTTTAAGGTGGAGAATCATTGATGGGCTCGAACATGAGCAAGAATGGATGGATGGCATGGTCATGAGTCGAGGGCTCAAAGAAATGCTCGAGGAAGAATGCGTGGTCAAAGAAACCGTGACCAAGGATGAAAATGTGACCAATTCTTGAGCCAAGGCAAAGGGTCTCAACCATTGCTACAAACTATAGCTAAGTGGTGCCCATGGAAGACCAAGACCGTGAAAGCCAAGACCGAGCAAAGATTGAGCCGAGAATCAAGCATGAAGTCGAGCAAGGGAGGAAGCAAGAGGATCTCCAAGGACTTGAGGACAAGTCCTTTCCAAGGAGAGGAGATTGGACCAAAATTGGTCAAGGAAGTCAAGGGAGAAGAGTTGGGAGACCATGGGTTAGGGCCATGGGCTCAAACCCAAGCCTAGGGCTCGGTCTAAGGGATCACTAAGGGTCAACTAAAGTCAATTCTATGGTCAACTCGAGCCAACCCTAGTGATCAAGCTAAGTCAAGGAGAAGTCAAAGTTGGAGAGCTACAAAAGGTCAAAGATCAAGCTATTTTTGAATGTGGTTAATCAAGGCACACCCATGTGAGTCACCCTCCAATAAATGGGCTCACATGGTTCAACAAGCTAGCTCAAGGAGGTCCTCAAGGAGCCGGCTTCAATGAAAGTCCCAAGCCACCACATTGTTTTACTTTATGTCTTTTTCATTCAAGTCGCTATCTACCTTTATTACTTTATGCTTTTTACTTTATGTATTTGTTGTTATTTGTTCAAAATTTTCAGCTCATGTGAGCTTATTTGACCGAGTATTTTGATGTATTTGGGGATTGATTGTAGCCCTTAGATCCTGTTGTAATGGAGGGTCAAGATTAGATGAGGGTAATATATAAACCCTCATCCTTGCCTCACATTTTTCAGATTTGGATTAATGATTAAAAACCCTAGTTGTTTTCTTGAGTGTTCATCATTTCTCATTGCTTTGTGAGTGAGATTTGTGAGAGATTAGTTTAGTGGCTTTGTGTGTAACACCCCGACTTTTCCTAATATTTATTATTTGTCTTATTTATATTCGTAATTTATTTCTTTTGATTTCCTCATTTCTTTTAACTCGAGAAAATCATTTTTATTGTCGCGTGGATAAGCTACTCTGTAGTCGGTGCTTAAATACGGAGTAATTTAGCTAAAAACGGTGTATCTTCCTCATACGGACTCCGATTCAGGTGATTCAAAAGGCTAAACTGCGTTTTTTTTTCGACGCCGTCGCAACTGCCAAAGTTTCAGGAGTCAGAGCAGGGAAGAGCGAGCCGCTCCACCCTGGGGAGCCGAGCCGCTCTCAAGAGCGAGCCGCCTGGGCTTAAGAGCGAGCCGCCTTCTACGCGGATCAATTTTTAGGGTTTCCCGTGTTTTCTTTTGGCTCAAGACAACAATATACTTCATTATGATCTATCCTAGGCAACCTAAAACATCAGATTATCTATCCTGGTCTTTCATTCTCTCATTTCCTCTCTTTTCCATCCACATTCATTCTCTCCATCTCTCAAGTTATCTCTCCAAAACTCATACAATCACCATTGGTACACTTGCTAGCTTTCCTTCCTTTCATTCTCACCTTTTCTAGACCTTATCCTTGGTAAAGGATCTCCTTTAACATCTTTATTTTTACATTATTATGTTATTTTATGTGTTTGCTTGCTTTGTATTCATTATATGCTTGTTTTGGCTTGGTTTACCAAAGGAGAAGAAGGGTTTAAAGAGGGAGATACCATCCTTGTTGAGGAGGAGGAAGAGTAGCACGAGTTGGAGGCTCTACAAAGGTAACTAGGTGTGATCTAGGCATGTTTTAGCATGTATGAGGCCTTGCTTGTCATGTTGTTGTTGTTTACATTGTTGTTATGTTGTTGGTTGATGTTATGATCATAATTTCATGTTAGTTTCATTGGCCTCATACTAGGGTTGTCTTAATATCATTCATGTTATCATCATCAGTTGCATAACTATCATATTTGAGTGCTAATCATGCTAGTAATTTGATGAGAATCGGGTTGGTGTTGATTTGTTGTTGTGGCCGTGTGTTAGAGCATAGGGCCGAAGCCCTTGTTCTTTGTTCCTCTTGTTTTTCTTGTTTGTTTTGGCTTAATTATGTTGATTTAGGATGTATGCATGAATCACCTAAAGTTAAACTATGAATTATGATGATTTGATTAAGTCTAAAGAGTTTGTATGCATGTTTAATGAGTTAATCATATAAATCGATAATTGGCCACATGAGTATCGTGTATATTGCATGAAAATGGGTTGTGGTGTGTGTTGGCCGAGTATAGGTGGGCAGACCGTGGTGTTGCATGTGTGTGTGATGGTTTGTTGGTCACTTGTTTGAGTCTTGGCATGTCTCATAATGTTAACTATGCTAAAATGAATCGGTCTATGCTTTGTTTGATCACTAAAGAATGAATTATGAGCATGTTAATTGAATATATGACTTGTAAAGCATGTTGATCATATTGTACTCCGTATGTATGGTTGGTTGTGTTGGTAATGATGCTTGTGTATGTATGAGTATGGTTGTTGTGGTCGTATGGTTGTGTTGGAAGTGTTGGAGACAGGTTAACAGGTTGACAGGTTATGCTTGGGTTAAGTTTGCACATGGGTACTGTTCTGGCACATGTGTGAGGAGATACAACGTCCTAGGATGGACGGATACCGCTCATGGTCCCCTCGGCTATTCTTGTTGCTTAGCTAGAGCTATCATGGGTTCTCAACCAGAAGGGTTAGAGACTATGGTTATTTATGTCGTCACCGTTCTTGTTGCTCGGTGGAATTTGGCCAAATTTAGACTTGTGATTATTGAGGAACTTCTTGTTGCTGTTCCGCCATAGGGTTTGGGTGATTCTTGTTGCTTCACCCGGGGTGATTCTTGTTGCTTCACCCAGTTCTCCGCGCTTACTCTCGCAATTGGTTGGAAGAAGGATCGTTGTTTGAGCTCAGTTGGTTTGGACACAACTTGGTTGTGCCGTGTGGTTTTGTTGGTTGAGTATTATTGTTCTTCGGTTGTTTGTTGGTTGTTAATGTTGTTGTACTTGGTTATTAGGCCGTAGGCCAGGTGAGCTTGTTGCATTGTTGTTATGTTTGTTATGTTAAAATATGACTGGGGAGCACCTAGTTACTCCCCACTGATTGTGGTTGTTGCTTCCTTTTTTATAGGTACGCGCGGGATGGGCTTATGTGTGAGAAGTGCTGTGAGATTGAGACCAGTAGCTTGGCTTTCGCAGGTGTCTTGTTAGATGTCGAGTTGGCTTAGATTGGATTAGACTTCATTTATGCTTTCAGTTCTTTGTACTTTGGTTTTGGTTATGTAAGGGGTATTTACTCCCCACTTCTAGGCCTCAAGGCCTACCTTCTTATCGTTGTCTAGTTGGTTAGTGAGTAATGATCCGGATTCCACGGTGTTTCCGCCACCGTGGCTCGCCTTTATTTTCTTTTATTTTATAAACCCTTTTTATTTCTTTATTTTACTTTGTTGAAAATCCGGGTTGTTACAGTTGGTATCAGAGCGAATACGCTCCCAACTCTCTTAGTCGAGTGAGTAGGATTTGACTTAGAACACCGAGTGAGAGTGTTGGGGTAGACACATTAGGGGGTCTACGTTATTTGTGCATGTGTATGAGTAGTTGTGTGAATGGTGGTCTTAGGATTTCCACCATTAGATCATATGTTTGCTTTGGATGCAGGTACAGGAATGATGGAGTCATGCGAGGTCAGGTGTCGACTCGATAAATCTCTACTTAAAAAATTTAGTTGTCCTGCCTTTAAAATAATCTTTAAAAGCTTTTGATTTGATTTAATCGTCGTTTTTAAATTTATTTCTTTACTTCAAAATGTTTCACTCTGATAATTACATTCTTAATTATTATTTGATCTCTTTGATTTCCTCAAAACTCTTTTCAAATGTATTTTGCATTTCAAAAATACTTTTATTTTCTTATCAGATGATAATACTCCTATTTTCCTTTCAAATGTACTTTTGCATTCCCTTTATTATTAATGACGCTTGCTTTTAAATATTTCTTTGACTGCTCAATTCCTTTGAAATTTTAATCTATCTATTTCTTGATGATTTATTGTCTTAATTTCTTTCTTTTGATTTATTGGTTTATACGAATTTAATCATTTGAGTATTCAAATTTAAAATCTTCCTCTTTCTTTTGACCTTTCGAAATATCTAGAAATTTAACTCCTAAAGTCTTTGGTTCGTACTGATTGATCAGCTGGAGCAAGAAACTTGAAGCCGAATTGCGAATGTATGGTCCTACCATCAGAGCACGCAGCGGAAGCTCCTAATCTAAGTCACCTACCGTATTCGTAGGGACGTCTTTCAGCTTGTTAGCTATACTTGTCCTTAGTATATCCTTCTAATTCTTGATCTTATTATACAGTTGTTTTAAAACTATCAGCTCGTGATTACAGTTTGAGTTTCTTTTTCCCCAATAAAATTTCTTATTATGTTCATCCTCATCTTTTTCAATAGATCATCTTTGAAATAATTTCTAAACTCTTTTATTTCAAGAATGTTTTCAGTCAGTTCTATTAACAAAACCCATTTTTGTATATTTGCGCTATAATGGTTCGTTTATCCTTTTTAAACTCTCTTATTTTGTAACTATGTTGAGGAAAAATTTTAATCAGTATTGTTTTACTTTTCCATTCATTTTTAAACGCGTCAATACATTTTGATGGCTTTTTACTCAATCAAATTTTAAATGACTGACAATTATCTATTGCATCCACTTTTGATCAAAACCTCTTTGTTATCCTAAACCTTCTTTTATTAAGTTTTCTAATTTGAGCATTTAGTTTATTTAATTATTATTTATTCTACCTTGTATTTTAGTAGCTTCATTTTTCTAAAATCACTATCATTTTGAAACTCAACTTCAAGACTTCTCCTTTCAATCGTATCTTCTGACCATATTCTACATTTGTCAAACTTTTCGGGAATTACCTTTTCGTCTCTCCTTCATAACGAAACCAATTTGAGTTCTTTGTTGGAAACGAGTCTTATGTCTTCATGTGTGAACTCTTAAAGAAAATTTCTATTTTCTCTCATCGTTTCATTTTAAAAATTTCTTTTGTCTAACTGGTGGTTGTTGAGCAGTTCCTTGCAAAAGATTTATTATGTCATATTTTTACTTAATTCGTTTCCTTCCTTATTTTCTTTCTTATTCAACATAACTCATCACTTTTATATCATGACCCTATCGATCACCTTTTAGTCTTGTCATTCGGGTCTTATGTCATTCTATTCCTTAGGTTTCCCTCTAGAGGCTACTTCAGTTCTATTGCTTTTGAGCCGACATTTAAGGCGTCAATCTTCTATTATTTTCCATTTCTTTCCGTAGCTATTCACGTTCTCGATTTTGTAAAAGCTCTTGATGTATTAACATCAATCTTGTCTTTGATAAATTTCTATAATCGTATTCCTTGGCATCTGGCCGTAAGGTGGTTCACCCTTATCTAGCTCGAGACTTGATTCCTAGGTTGTCGCTGTTATGAGAATCTTAGATGTTGGGGCTTAGTGGATTAGTAGCTAGTGGTGTGGATGTTCGGTTAGGTGGTGCACATGGTTGGTCATTGTAACTTTTGAGGATTCTTAGTCTTTGAGATTGATGATTTAATTTATGGTGAGTGAACGTAAGGGAGATTGTGATCTCTACATAGGGAGGACTTTTGGAACCTTAGGTATGTTGGTATATGGCGTATGATAAGCATGGGATAGTGAGAATCGAGAAGTGTTATCGAGTTAAGTGATGGTTGAGTGAGGGAAAACTTAAAGGTTATAGTGAGCACAATAGAACTTTGGGATTATACTTTAAAGGATAATGTAGGAATGACAAGTGTGCATCTTGTGGTTTTGAGTATGTGTTAAGTGTAAGGAAATTCATTAGTGGGAGAAAAGAATTCGAGGTCAGTAAGGTAGTGACGTTCGAGGAAGGTATGTATAGACTTGTGCATGGTAATAATGGGTGGAGAGAGTAGTAAGCTTTCTACGATACATTTTGATAGCTACGTGTTAGTATACGTGTGACATGAGAATGAAATGGTATAGTATGACATAATTATGGTTATTTCATTGTGGAGAGTGTGGATAGATATGAGAAGCGATATAGACTTGAGCTTGGATCACGTCATGAGTGAGGGTATGAGGTTTGCCTTTGGCATTGATTTGAGGATTAGTTGGTGCGGCAATTGTATTGGTGACGTTAGTTAGGATGTCCACGGTTTTAAAATGCGTTTGGAGTGTGTTAAGATTTTGGATTGAGATACTATGTTGAGTTGATATGGACATACGAAGCTAATAATAGTCAATTTGGGTTGGTCGAGCATACGATGTACATATGGTATACAAGTTCACATAAACCAGCAATCCACATCCGAGCAGTTGGTGATATTGAGCTAATATAAGCGTCGTTGAGCGTGTCTATGCCCTTATGATCGAGGTGAGTAGAGTTAGCGATTCTTGTCTTGAGGACCATAAGAGTAGGTAGCTTTCTTAATCCTTTGGGGGTATTCTTTCGTTCTCAAGTTTCGAGGACGAAACTTCTTTTTAGGGGGTAGGATTGTAACACCCCGACTTTTCCTAATATTTATTATTTGTCTTATTTATATTCGTAATTTATTTCTTTTGATTTCCTCATTTCTTTTAACTCGAGAAAATCATTTTTATTGTCGCGTGGATAAGCTACTCTGTAGTCGGTGCTTAAATACGGAGTAATTTAGCTAAAAACGGTGTATCTTCCTCATACGGACTCCGATTCAGGTGATTCAAAAGGCTAAAGCTGCGTTTTTTTGACGCCGTCAGAATCGCCAAAGTTTCAGGAGTCGAGCGAGGAAGAGCGAGCCGCTCCACCTGGGAGCGAGCCGCTCTCAAGAGCGAGCCGCCTGGGCTTAAGAGCGAGCCGCCTCCTACGCGGATCAATTTTTAGGGTTTCCCGTGTTTTCTTTTGGCTCAAGACAACAATATACTTCATTATGATCTATCCTAGGCAACCTAAAACATCAGATTATCTATCCTGGTCTTTCATTCTCTCATTTCCTCTCTTTTCCATCCACATTCATTCTCTCCATCTCTCAAGTTATCTCTCCAAAACTCATTCAATCACCATTGTTACACTTGCAAGCTTTCCTTCCTTTCATTCTCAGCCTTTTCTAGACCTTATCCTTGGTAAAGGATCTCCTTTAGCATCTTTATTTTTCTGTTATTATATTATTTTATGTGTTTGCTTGCTTTGTATTCATTATATGCTTGTTTTGGCTTGGTTTACCAAAGGAGAAGAAGGGTTTAAAGAGGGAGATACCATCCTTGTTGAGGAGGAGGAAGAGTAGCACGAGTTGGAGGCTCTACAAAGGTAACTAGGTGTGATCTAGGCATGTTTTAGCATGTATGAGGCCTTGCTTGTCATGTTGTTGTTGTTTACATTGTTGTTATGTTGTTGGTTGATGTTATGATCATAATTTCATGTTAGTTTCATTGGCCTCATACTAGGGTTGTCTTAATATCATTCATGTTATCATCATCAGTTGCATAACTATCATATTTGAGTGCTAATCATGCTAGTAATTTGATGAGAATCGGGTTGGTGTTGATTTGTTGTTGTGGCCGTGTGTTAGAGCATAGGGCCGAAGCCCTTGTTCTTTGTTCCTCTTGTTTTTCTTGTTTGTTTTGGCTTAATTATGTTGATTTAGGATGTATGCATGAATCACCTAAAGTTAAACTATGAATTATGATGATTTGATTAAGTCTAAAGAGTTTGTATGCATGTTTAATGAGTTAATCATATAAATCGATAATTGGCCACATGAGTATCGTGTATATTGCATGAAAATGGGTTGTGGTGTGTGTTGGCCGAGTATAGGTGGGCGGGGCAGTGGTGTTGCATGTGTGTGTGATGGTTTGTTGGTCACTTGTTTGAGTCTTGGCATGTCTCATAATGTTAACTATGCTAAAATGAATCGGTCTACGCTTTGTTTGATCACTAAAGAATGAATTATGAGCATGTTAATTGAATATATGACTTGTAAAGCATGTTGATCATATTGTACTCCGTATGTATGGTTGGTTGTGTTGGTAATGATGCTTGTGTATGTATGAGTATGGTTGCTGTGGTCGTATGGTTGTGTTGGAAGTGTTGGAGACAGGTTAACAGGTTGACAGGTTATGCTTGGGTTAAGTTTGCACATGGGTACTGTTCTGGCACATGTGTGAGGAGATACAACGTCCTAGGATGGACGGATACCGCTCATGGTCCCCTCGGCTATTCTTGTTGCTTAGCTAGAGCTATCATGGGTTCTCAACCAGAAGGGTTAGAGACTATGGTTATTTATGTCGTCACCGTTCTTGTTGCTCGGTGGAATTTGGCCAAATTTAGACTTGTGATTATTGAGGAACTTCTTGTTGCTGTTCCGCCATAGGGTTTGGGTGATTCTTGTTGCTTCACCCGGGGTGATTCTTGTTGCTTCACCCAGTTCTCCGCGCTTACTCTCGCAATTGGTTGGAAGAAGGATCGTTGTTTGAGCTCAGTTGGTTTGGACACAACTTGGTTGTGCCGTGTGGTTTTGTTGGTTGAGTATTATTGTTCTTCGGTTGTTTGTTGGTTGTTAATGTTGTTGTACTTGGTTATTAGGCCGTAGGCCAGGTGAGCTTGTTGCATTGTTGTTATGTTTATTATGTTAAAATATGACTGGGGAGCACCTAGTTACTCCCCACTGATTGTGGTTGTTGCTTCCTTTTTTATAGGTACGCGCGGGATGGGCTTATGTGTGAGAAGTGCTGTGAGATTGAGACCAGTAGCTTGGCTTTCGCAGGTGTCTTGTTAGATGTCGAGTTGGCTTAGATTGGATTAGACTTCATTTATGCTTTCAGTTCTTTGTACTTTGGTTTTGGTTATGTAAGGGGTATTTACTCCCCACTTCTAGGCCTCAAGGCCTACCTTCTTATCGTTGTCTAGTTGGTTAGTGAGTAATGATCCGGATTCCACGGTGTTTCCGCCACCGTGGCTCGCCTTTATTTTCTTTTATTTTATAAACCCTTTTTATTTCTTTATTTTACTTTGTTGAAAATCCGGGTTGTTACATTGTGCTTAAGCTAATCACAACCTAATTCTCTTGCTAAGTGCTTAGAATTAGTCACTATCCTTTTTATTTTCCTTGTTCATACAAATTTCAGAAAAATTTATCACAAAAAGAGTGTCTTGGCCGAGATTTTCAAGAGAGTTTCAAGATCGATTTGTGTTCATCCTTTGAGTGATTCTTATCCTCATAAGTTTCACTCCATTTGATCTTTGTCACCAAACTTTGCTTTCTTGTTACTCACATGCATAATTTCTGTGGTTTGATCTAAAACATAAATTCCGTTCATGGAAACAGCTTTACCATAAATCATTTCATTCAAAGAGAAAATACAGCTATTATTCTTTATTAAAAATGAAAATCCTTCTTTATCAAGAACGGATACAGAAATAATGTTTTTCGATAAACTAGGTACATAGTAACAGTTATTCAGAAATAACTCAAATCCACTCGGGAGTGGGATTACATATGTTCTCTTGAAGCAGCGGCGACTCTTGCTCCATTCCCCACTCGCAGGTCTACATCACCTCTTGCCAGAGTTTTGATGCTTCTTAGGCCCTGCAAATGATTGCACAGATGAGAACCACAACCAGTATCAAGTACCCAAGTTCCGAAACTTGCATGGTTAATCTCAATCATATGAATAAAAGAAGACATACCAACAGGAACGACGCAGCGGCTGCTTTAATGTCCTCAAAGATACACGGGCGATTCGCCTCCAATGCCCAGACTTGTGGCAATGGTGGCACTCCATGCTCGGCTTTGCTTTTGCCTTGCCTTGTGAGCTACCGCTAGACTCACCAGGCCCACTCTTCGCAACCACTGGCTTCTTAAACTTTGGCTTACCTACTGTTCGGTTAGCCGGAGCCTTACCCTTACCCTTCTGCTTGTTGCCTATCATGAGAACATCTTGTTTTATGCTCCCACTCAACTTCAGATCACTCTCCGTCTGGACCAAAAATGGTCAAGGCGGTCAAGGGTGAAACCGAGGGAGACCATGGGTTAGGGCCATGGGCTCAAACCCGAGCCTAGTGTTGGAGTAAGTGTCCTCCACAATAGTGCGATTACTTAATAAATCTCAATTAAGGAATACATGGGGATAATCCTGTATTATTGTCAATTGATTAACGTAAATCGATAACGGTTGGCTGACTAGAGTTTGACGTTATTGTCGTGAGAACGGCGGTAATCAATTGATCCCTTTATGTCACACCTATAGGAACGTACTCCAAATATTTAAGCTAATTAATTGTATGAGATACGATTATATTAGTAACTTGATAATTTGACTAACGGTTAGTCAGTGTATTGATTTAGAGAGAAATCGAGTTGTGAACTCGAGTGATTTAATTTTATATCGATAAAATTATTAGAGGAGATGAGAATTAGTGATTAAACGTTAATTCACTAAATGTGTATATTTTACTAATGAGATTAGTAAAAGTACATTTTAATATATGTGTAAAGTACATGTATATTAAGGAAGAGTTTAATTAATTTATACTTTATCATATTAGATGATTTAAGTGATAAATTATAAGTATTTGTGGGACAAATATTGAAAAACAAATAGGACCCATATATGATGGGTGGACCGTCCAAATGAGGCTAAGAGGGAGCATTTTTGCTTCTTGTCTTATTTGTTTGGTTCTTGTAAATTGTTTGGCATGCATGTGAATAGAAAGCGATGATTAAAATCCATGAGATTCTTCTTACACGTCACAAACTCTTCCTTCCCTCTTTGACTCTCACTTGGCCGGCCACATGGGGCTCCTAAGACCCATTTTGGTTTTTCAAAATTGTTGATAAAAAGGCTAAGTGCATGAGGAAGTATTTTAATCAATGCATCTTCACTTTCATTCTCATATATTCTCTCTAAAACTTTCACACTAATATTATACTAAAAGTTAGTATTAATATTTCTCATATTATCAAGCTTTTGCTAAGTTATTTTCTAGATCAAAAATACTTAGTATTTTGGTAGTAGTTCTTGGGTGCAAACTAGAGGAGGTTTTCTACATTGAAAACTTGGGTTTTTAAGGAGGATCATCCTAAGCTCATTCTCAAGAAACTAAACTAGAAAGGAGTTCTAGTTTAGTGCCCTAATATCCTTTAAGAGAAAGGTATAAATTTCTAAACTTGTTAACAATGTAAATTTGTACTACATAGATCTTGCTAAATCAAATTAGAGTAATTTGATTTACACTAATACTTGATTAGTGAATGGGATCCAATCCCTTCAAGTGGTATCAGAGCCAAGGCTTGTAGTTACAAATTTATTTTGTTAATTTTGGGGTTTTATATATTTATTGAGAATAAATATGATAAAATCCGTAAATGGTGTTAAAAATGGTTTTAACACGAGATTTTTATAGCATGCAAAGTTTCTGGTCTCATGAAGCTACTGGTCAAATTTCATAATTTTTGGAATTTGTTTGCTAATTAAAATGATTTTATACAAAAACCGAGTCAAAAAGTGTGTTTTTGGCTAAAATAATTACTATAAATAGTTATAGTTCGAATCTGGTCACGAAATTTTTACACAGTGATATTTCATATTTATACATTCTGCATGTAAATTTTCAAAGTCAGATTTTGAGTTTTGAATATTTATTCATATTTTTGTTTAAAATCGGTATGGTTTGCATTTTATGTCCAAAAATATAGTAAATGTTGTTTTCTGGACATGAAATTTATACCAATATTTTTACACATTATGAGGATGCTTTCGTATAAATTTGGGATTTTACCTCACTGTTTTAGACGTTTTCTTGATTTTATGAGTTAAAATCGATGAAATCGTATGTTATTTTATATAAAATAATTCGTAAATATTTTCTGGCCAAACTTTTCTTTTCTGATATTTTGGAAGTGTTCCAGAATATACAAAATTTTGTCAAAATAAAAATGGTTTTATTTTAATTTATTTTGTTTTTATTAAGCTTTATTCATAAAAGGGTTATGATTAAAGTGCATCTAATTAGCAAATGACCATGTTTGTGAACTAAGATCACCATGAATTAGTGAAAACTAATTTTGGGTGTTCTAAATCAGTTTAGAAGTTTTAGTTCAAGCTTAAAAGGTGTTTTAAGCATTATTGATTAATATGAGATTAATCGTTTTAAAATGAGATCGGTTTGAAACAAGTTAATGCGATTATTGTTTAGGGCGATTTTGGCATGTTTTTATTCATAAGCTTTACATTATGCATGTTTGGATGAATGTTTATTATTTGAATGAATGTTTATTCTTACTAGTATGGCCATAGTTTGTTAAATTTTTACCGATATTACCCGTAATGAAAGGGAATATCGTGTGGGTTTGTAATTAAATGCGATCTCGTATCGCCGGTTTGTAATTTTAATAGTTAATTTCATTTATAAATGTATAATAGGATTGCTATGTATTCATTTGTAAATCATACTTATGTATTTGTAAATCGAAGACCGGTGATGGAGATCGACATGGAGCCTTAGAAGTGTTCTAAAGCTTGCAAGGAGGAGACTTGGATGAAGTCCATTTGAAGAGGGACCAAAGGAGTTGGTTTCCAATTTGTAACTCCTTGTATTTTAATTACTTCTAGGTGGCCATACTAGGTTATGCTTGCTTGCTTATCATGCTTGTTTGTTTGCTTATTTTTCCGCACACATGCCAAAATCGCCATGCATGCCACGATATCCCACTCCGATTGTCGTTTTTAGGTCGCCATTCTTAAAATTAGTTCACTTATAAAGAATTAAATGACTAAAAATTGACAAGATCACCCACATTTTAACAAAATGAATTGAGATTAAGCCTTTCCAAATGTAGCGACTATGAACCCCATGTTCGTGAGGACCTCATAGCGTGGAACCTTGTTACCATGGGTAAGTAGTGGGAGGAAGTCCCATGCTAATTTGGTTTGGACTCAACCGAATAAGAGTTATTTGGGGCTAAAAGATGCATTTTAAAGAAAATCATCAACCAAGCATTCTAGTGTAGAATTAGTCAAGTGTTGACTTATCGCTTTTATATAAAAGGAAACATGAGATGTCTAATTTTATATGAAAAACGAGTCTTGGAATCATTTATATAATTTCGTGGGAGATCATTATATAAATGGACATTTGTTTTAAAAATGAGTTTTAGCAAATGTTATAAATGAACAATGAATGCTTATATATTTCCTCATATTTATTGTAGAATCGTTTATCGCAATGGCATCATCATCATCAACTCCCGCGCCTATTTTGGGCAAAGATTCATGGTTGCGAACCGTGATGGATAAGTGTATCCTTAAGGATGATGGTAGCAACTTCGTCGAATGGGATTCGACAATGAAGGGTGCCGCCACATCCGACAATGTGCTCAAGCACCTTACCGATCAACCACCCGCCGAACCCACTTCTCGATCCGGGGCGGCACGAGCCGCCTATGATGAGTATGTGCGAGTGGACAATGACGTCAAAAACGTTTTGATTTGGTCCATGGCACCCGCTCTCAAACTCCGAATGGTTACTCAAAAGAGTGCATATGCGATATTCACTCGAGTGACAACCATGTTCTCCAAGGCACCGCAAATAAGGCTTTATGAAGCCGGTTGATTTTCGACGCAAAGCTTGAGAGGAACCAAAAAGTTGGTCCTCATGTGCTCAAGATGATTGAGCAAATAGACACTCTTGAGCGTCAAGAGTGTGCTATACCCAAAGCTCTTGCGATTAACCGCATTCTTCATTCTCTTCCTAACAAGTTTGCTCATTTTAGAGTGAACTATAACATGAATAACATGGATAAGAGTTATCATGAACTTCATGCACTCTTGGTCCAAGCCGAGAGGGATATGGAAGTGAATGAGGTGGAGAAGAAAGATGTTCTCTCCATGAAAATGAAGAACATGAACTTGGGAGTGAAGAAGGGGAAGGTGGCCAAGAAGGGGCCGTCTAACATTGGCAAGGGTAAGGGAAAGGCTATTGTGGAAGGTGTTCCACATAAGCCTAAGCCCAAGATCAACAAGGGAAGACCCCTCAAAGACACTTGCAAATATTGTAATGAGGTGGGTCATTGGATGCGCAATTGTCTCAAGTATAAGAAGGATCTCAAGAATGGATGTGAGACATCCAAAGGTATTCCTTCTAATCTCTATATGATTGACATCAATCATGCTTGCATTTCTACATGGGTATTGGATACCGGATGTGGATCTCACCTTTGTAATCATTTGCAGGGGATGAGAAACGTGCGGGCCCTAGCCAAGGGTGATGTAGATCTCCGCATGGGCAATGGAGCTAGAGTAGCGGCCGCTTTCTGGGAACTTTTGTACTCGCTCTTGCTAGTGGATTAGAGTTGCTTTTGAATAATCGTTATTTTGTACCAACTCTAACCAAAACATTATCTCCGCCTCGTGTTAGATGCGGAAGGCTTTTGTTTTGAGATTAAGAACAACCGTTGTACTTTTTCTTTTAATGAAATGGTTTATGGTGAAGCTATTTCAATTGGAGGTATTTATGTTTTAAATGATGTTAATGATGTCTATCATGTTGAGAACAAGAGGCTCAAAACAAATGAATCAAACAAATCCTACCTTTGGCATTGTCGTTTAGGTCACATAAACGAAAGACGCATAAAGAGACTTGTTGAGACCAAGGTTCTCAAACCATTTGATTGCGAATCATATGGTACATGCGAAGCTTGCCTTTTAGGCAAGATGACTCGTCAACCCTTTAGCGGTAAAGGGACACGAGCAAGTGAGGTTTTAGGACTCATACATACCGATGTGTGTGGTCCATTAAACATCACCGCTAGAGGAGGATATCATTACTTCATTACTTTTACCGATGATTTAAGTAGATATGGTTATGTCTACTTAATAAGGCATAAAAGTGATGCTTTTGAGAAATTTAAAGAATTTCAAAATGAGGTTGAGAACCAATTAAACAAAAGGATAAAAGCACTACGATCGGATCGTGGTGGCGAATATCTAAGTAATGAGTTTGATTCACATCTTAAGAATTGTGGTATAATATCACAATGGACTCCTCCGGGCACACCACAATTAAATGGTGTTGGAGAAAGGAGAAACCGAACTTTGCTTGACATGGTTCGGTCTATGATGAGTCAAACTGAGCTTCCTGGATCATTTTGGGGCTTTGCGCTATTATCTGCTGTATTTTCACTAAATCGAAGTCCGACTAAAGCGGCCAATAAGACTCCATATGAGATATGGACGGGAACGGTTCCCTATTTGTCATTCATGAGAATTTGGGGATGTGAGGCATTCGTCAAGAATAAAGCGGCGATAAACTCGCTCCAAGGTCTGACAAATGTCTATTTGTAGGTTATCCTAAGGAAACCTGTGGTTATTACTTCTACAACCCTCACGAGAACAAAGTGTTTGTGGCTCGTGATGCTGTTTTTCTAGAAAATGAGTTTATTTCTAAAAAACAGAGTGGGAGAAAATTTGAACTTGATGAAGTTCAAGAGCCACAAACCGACGCAGAAAACGAGGAAAGCGTTCCCTCGTCTTCTCACACGGTTATAATCCCTAGGAGGTCAGGAAGAGTTAGTCAACAACCTGACCGTTACCTCGGTAACATTGAGGAGGAGGGTGATTTGTTGTTATTCGAAAGCAACGAACCCTCAACCTACAAGGCTGCTATTAGTAGCCCCAACTCCGAACAATGGCTTGAGGCCATGAAATCCGAAATGGATTCTATGTACGAGAACCAAGTTTGGGACTTGGTAGATTTACCTGAAGGAGTGCGACCCCTTCAGTGTAAATGGATATTCAAAATCAAACTCGGCATAGATAAACATATTGATGTTTACAAAGCTAGATTGGTGGCAAAGGGTTTTTCACAAGTCCAAGGTATTCATTATGATGAAACCTTTGCACCAGTTGCTATGCTTCGATCCATAAGGATAATCTTAGCGGTTGCCGCATTTCATGACTATGAAATATGGCAAATGGATGTTAAAACCGCCTTCTTGAATGGGATTCTAGAAGAGGAAGTGTTTATGACACAACCTGAAGGTTTTGTAGACACATCCAACCCTAAGAAAGTATGCAAGCTTAAGAGATCCATTTACGGTCTTAAGCAAGCATCGAGGAGTTGGAATCACAGATTCGATCATGTTATCAAACAACATGGTTTCGCTCGTAGTGCCGAGGAACCTTGTTTGTACATGAAGTTTAGTGGGAGCAAGGTAACCTTCCTTGTTTTGTATGTGGATGACATACTACTGATTGGAAATGATGTTCCAAGTCTGAACTCGGTAAAGGTGGAATTGGGAAACCATTTCCAAATGAAGGACTTGGGAGAGGCACAACGTATCTTGGGTATCCGGATCTATAGAGATAGATCCAAGAGGATACTAGCATTGAGTCAAGAAACTTATATTGATAAGATTCTTGATAGGTTCAATATGAAAGACTCCAAGAGAGGATTTCTTCCGATGAGTGTAGGAATAACATTGAAGAAATCTCAATGTCCTACGACTCCTGCGGAAATTGAACGCATGAAATTGATCCCTTATGCTTCCGCTGTTGGATCAATCATGTATGCTATGATGTGCACTCGTCCGATGTCGCTTTCGCTTTGAGCATGACGAGCCAGATCAAGCTAATCCCGGTGAGAGTCACTGGATAGCTGTGAAGAACATCCTTAAGTACTTGAGAAGAACTAAGGATTCGTTTCTAGTGTTTGGAGGAGAACTTGAGCTACGTGTAAAGGGTTACACGGATGCAAGTTTCCAAACCGATGGGGATGATCTGAAATCCCAATCCGGCTATGTCTTTATGTTGTATGGAGGAGCTGTTTGTTGTAGGAGCTTCAAACAGAGTGTCACCGCGATTCTACAAAGCGAGAATATTTGGCGGCATCTGAAGGCTGCTAAAGAAGGCTGTGTGGATTCGGCAATTCTTGGATGGACTAAGAGTAGTCCCGGTCGTGGATCCGATCCATCGTTTATTGTGATAACAGTGGGGCCATCTTTCAAGCAAAGGAGCCCAAGTCTAGTAACAAGTCTAGACACGTTTTGAGGAAATACCACGTTATTAGAGATAATGTGGAAAGGAAGGAAATTGATATTTGTAAGGTTGGGACAGACGATAATGTCGCTGATCCTTTAACCAAGCCTCTTTCGAGGGCTAAGCATGACGCGCACACCGCCTCCATGGGGTTGCGGCGTATGCCAGATTTCCTTTAGTTTCGTAATATGTAATTGAACGATGTATCTTTTTACATATATGAAAATAACATTCATTGTTTTTATCTTAAGTCATTGTGAATGCATACTTTGTTTATCCGAATATTTGTGTGACAACTTTGAACGTATTCAAGTGAACGGCATAAACTAAGTATTTGGTCCCTAGTCTCTCATATGAGGTGACGTCTCCGAGAGACTAGATTGCAAGTCGATCGATGGTGGGTTCAACACCATAGGGTCATATGAGATGACCGATCGTTTGCATAGACAGACTGTGAAGAACACTCTGTCGGGCAGTGACGCTTATAGAATTCCTTTTCAATGAGATTGAAACCTGGTCGTGGTGGGAATTCTATAGTATTCCTTTGAGTCGATTCTTTGACCTGAACCGATTGTCCGAGCCTGCGCGCTTCCGAGTGACTTTCATTTTTGTCCTAAGCCATGCCGTGAAAGGGGGTTATAAGGGCATCTTTGGGGTCATGGTGATCTGCATTATACAGTACAATCGAGTGGAAGGGAAATGTCCACCCTCGTCAGGGTAAAACATCTTTGGGCCACTCGAGGAGTAGTCGCTGAAAATGCGTGGCCACGCTCGGTAAGAATCTACGGTAGATTCCCCGGTCAGACAGCTACTCTCCTTATCGAGGAAACCACTCACGATGTATATCTCAGGATGCAAGTACGACCTGTAAGACACCTTGCATCGAGTGGGAGATGTGAAACGGACATGAGAATTGGTAATGCACAACTTGTCTCGGACAAGTGGGAGATTGTTGGAGTAAGTGTCCTCCACAATAGTGCGATTACTTAATAAATCTCAATTAAGGAATACATGGGGATAATCCTGTATTATTGTCAATTGATTAACGTAAATCGATAACGGTTGGCTGACTAGAGTTTGACGTTATTGTCGTGAGAACGGCGGTAATCAATTGATCCCTTTATGTCACACCTATAGAACGCATCTAATTATTTAAGCTAATTAATTGTATGAGATACGATTATATTAGTAACTTGATAATTTGACTAACGGTTAGTCAGTGTATTGATTTAGAGAGAAATCGAGTTGTGAACTCGAGTGATTTAATTTTATATCGATAAAATTATTAGAGGAGATGAGAATTAGTGATTAAACGTTAATTCACTAAATGTGTATATTTTACTAATGAGATTAGTAAAAGTACATTTTAATATATGTGTAAAGTACATGTATATTAAGGAAGAGTTTAATTAATTTATACTTTATCATATTAGATGATTTAAGTGATAAATTATAAGTATTTGTGGGACAAATATTGAAAAACAAATAGGACCCATATATGATGGGTGGACCGTCCAAATGAGGCTAAGAGGGAGCATTTTTGCTTCTTGTCTTATTTGTTTGGTTCTTGTAAATTGTTTGGCATGCATGTGAATAGAAGGCAATGATTAAAATGCATGAGATTCTTCTTACACATGACAAACTCTTCCTTCCCTCTTTGACTCTCACTTGGCCGGCCACATGGGGCTCCTAAGACCCATTTTGGTTTTTCAAAATTGTTGATAAAAAGGCTAAGTGCATGAGGAAGTATTTTAATCAATGCATCTTCACTTTCATTCTCACATATTCTCTCTAAAACTTTCACACTAATATTATACTAAAAGTTAGTATTAATATTTCTCATATTATCAAGCTTTTGCTAAGTTATTTTCTAGATCAAAAATACTTAGTATTTTGGTAGTAGTTCTTGGGTGCAAACTAGAGGAGGTTTTCTACATTGAAAACTTGGGTTTTTAAGGAGGATCATCCTAAGCTCATTCTCAAGAAACTAAACTAGAAAGGAGTTCTAGTTTAGTGCCCTAATATCCTTTAAGAGAAAGGTATAAATTTCTAAACTTGTTAACAATGTAAATTTGTACTACATAGATCTTGCTAAATCAAATTAGAGTAATTTGATTTACACTAATACTTGATTAGTGAATGGGATCCAATCCCTTCACCTAGGCCATGGGTCAAGGGATCACTAAGGGCTAAGTAAAGTCAATTCTATGGTCAAATCAAGCCAACCTTAGTGATCAAGGAGAGTCAAGAGGAAGTCAAAGTTGGAGAGCAACAAAAAGTCAAGATTATGCTATTTTTGAAATGTGGTCAATCAAGGTACACCCATGTGAGTCAACCCTCCAATAAATGGGCTCACATGGTTCATCAAGCTAGCTCATGGAGGTCAAGGGGGCCGGCCAAATCAAGTCACCAAGGATCATCACATTGTTTTTATACTTTATGTCATTTTCATACATGTCGCTTTCTCTACTATCTACTTTATGCTTTATGTAAGGAGACAATATAATCCTTTTGTTTTGGTCACTTGGACCGTCCCACATGCCATTCCAAGGTCAAATCTTGACCCTTGGATGCTCCCTAAAATGCATGGAGAGGATGTGCTTAAATGTCATTGTCTACTTTATGTTTTTGTTTGATTATGTTTCAATTTGTATGTTCATTAGGACCTAATATTTTCGGCTGAATTGAGGGACCCTTATGGCCCTTGGATCAACTTGTAATGAAGGGTTTAGATGAGGCTTTGGGTAATATATAAACCCACCCTCACACATTATAATTTTTCAGATTTGGAATGATAAAGAAACCCTAGTTTTTGTTGAGTATTCTCATTTTCTCATTACTTTGTGTTTGAGTTAGTGAAAGATTAGTTTAGTGGCTTTGTGCTTAAACTAATCACACCCTAATTCTCTAGCTTAGTGCTTAGAATTAGTTACTATCTTTATGTTTTTCATTTGTCACAAAAATCAGAAAATTTCCCACAAAAAAACTCATATTCTCGGCCAAAATTGTTCAAGGGTTTGAGGTCGATTTTGTTCATCCTTTGAGTGAAACTTGATCCACTAAGTTTCACTCCAAATTGGTCATCAAAGCCTAGGTTTGTTCTTGATTTCATTTTCTTTCTCTTTTTTTTGGGTTTTCCTTAGTAATGTCGAGTTGTTCCTTTGTTTTCCTCTTTTAATTTTTCGTTTTTCTTCTTCCTTTTCCTTGTTTATTTTTCTATAAATTTACCACAAAATTTCCACAAAAGATCTCACAAAATTTCACAAAAATGGAGGAGGATAAAAGGCTTTCCGATTTAGAGGAGAAATTAACTCAACTCACCGGTAATTGTACTTTAATGATGAATGCTCTAAACACCCTCTTAGACCAAAATCTTAATGAACCAAGAAGGGGTGGAAGGGGAAGAGGCCGTGGGTTTGGGATTGGAGGCCGTGGGAGAGGCCAACCACCTCCTCACATGGATGATCAATACTCGGATTCGGAGGAGTCCCTTGAGGCTCCCCCAAGAGACCATGACCGAGACATCAAAGTGGATATACCCGATTTTTATGGTAGCTTGAACCCCGAGGATCTCCTTGATTGGCTTAGAACGGTTGAGAGGATTTTGAATTTAAGGAGTATCCCGATAGGAAGTGTTTCAAGGTAGCCATCATGAAGTTTAAGGGATATGCTTCCCTTTGGTACGTAAACCTCAAGAACCAACGAAACCGAGAGGGTAAGGAACCCATTAGGTCATGGCTCAAACTCAAAAAGAAACTCAAAGACAAGTTTGTTCCCAAGGATTATACCCAAGACATGTTCCTCAAACTAGCTCAACTCAAACAAGAGACACAACCCATTGAGTCTTACCTTACGTACTTTGTGCAACTCACATTACAATGTGAGATGAATGAAACCCGAACAAAAAATAGCTAGGTTTGTCGAGGGCTTAAACCCTAGGATTGCTAACCGAGTAAAGATGCAAAACTTGTGGTCATTCGATGAGGCCGTTACCATGGCCACACGTGTGGAAAGGCTAGAGAAGGGGAGAGGGGACTCGGCCAAAAATACCACCAAGGCCAACCCCATGTCGAGCCAAGGAGGGATCAAAATTGTCGAACCTAGCCCTACCATCAAGCCATCAAGTATTGACAAGGGGAAGGGAATTGACTATGGTCCCAAGAGAACAATTCCTCTCAAGAAGTGCTACCAATGTCAAGGGTATGGTCATTTTGCTAAGGAATGCCCTAGCAAGAGGACCTTGAACACAAGTGAGGTTGTGCATTGGGGAGACGATGAAGTGTTAGTTTGTGAGGAAGAAAAAAAGAGGAGTTGAGGAAGTGAATGTGGCCGAAACAATTGTGCCCCCGGACTCGGGGTTGAGCTTGGTCACTTGGCGAGTGATGCACACTCAAGATGCAAACGAGAATATGGACCAAAGGCACCAAATATTTCGGTCCAAATGTACAATCATGGGGAGAGTGTGTAATTTGATTATTGATGGGGGAAGTTGTGTTAATGTTGCTTCTAAAACCCTCATTGATAAGTTTGCCTTGCCCACTTTGAAGCATCCTCACCCTTACAAGCTAAGATGGCTTAATCAAGGAGCCGAGGTGAAAGTTGATAAACAATGCAAGGTCTTGTTTTCCATTGGACAAGACTACAAAGATGAAATTGTGTGTGAAGTGTTGGACATGGATGCTTGTCATGTATTACTTGGTAGGCCATGGGAGTATGAAAAGAATTCTTCCCACCATGGAAGAGACAACACCTACTCATTCAAGTATGGTGAAAAGCTTATCGTCTTAGCTCCCCTACCACCAATGATGGGTTGTAAATCCAATGCGTGCTTGTTTGAATCCTTCATTGAGCCGAAACCTAACATGGAGATGAAGTTGGAGCCGAGCTTGAATGAGCTTGAGGACTTGAAGGGCCTTGAGCCGAGTAGAGAAGAGCTAGGGGAAGAAATGAACTTGGAATGTGAGGAAGCTCTAGCATGATAAGGAGGATTCTAGGAGAGGAGCAACATGAAGGTGAAGCATCAATCAACAAGAAAACAACCGACTACAATGAGAATGTGGTCAATGAAAGAACAAAAATCGATGGCAAGGAAAGATCAAGCGGGTCTCTAAGGTGGAGAATCATTGAAGGCCTCGATCATGAGCAAGATTGGATGGATGGCATGGTTATGAGTCGTGGGCTCAAAGAAATGCTCGAGGAAGAATGTGTGGTCAAGCAAACCGTGACCAAGGAAGAAAACATGATCAATTCTTCGAGCCAAAGCAAAGGGGTCCAACCACTTCTACAAACCCTAGCTAAGTGGTGCCCATGGAAGACTAAAACCGTGAAGGCCAAGATCGAGCAAAGATTGAGCCGAGAATCAAGCTTGAAGTCGAGCAAGGGAGGAAGCAAGAGGATCTCCAAGGACTTGAGGACAAGTCCTTTCCAAGGAGAGGAGATTGGACCAAAAATGGTCAAGGCGGTCAAGGGTGAAACCGAGGGAGACCATGGGTTAGGGCCATGGGCTCAAACCCGAGCCTAGGCCATGGGTCAAGGGATCACTAAGGGCTAAGTAAAGTCAATTCTATGGTCAAATCAAGCCAACCTTAGTGATCAAGGAGAGTCAAGAGGAAGTCAAAGTTGGAGAGCAACAAAAAGTCAAGATTATGCTATTTTTGAAATGTGGTCAATCAAGGTACACCCATGTGAGTCAACCCTCCAATAAATGGGCTCACATGGTTCATCAAGCTAGCTCATGGAGGTCAAGGGGGCCGGCCAAATCAAGTCACCAAGGATCATCACATTGTTTTTATACTTTATGTCATTTTCATACATGTCGCTTTCTCTACTATCTACTTTATGCTTTATGTAAGGAGACAATATAATCCTTTTGTTTTGGTCACTTGGACCGTCCACATGCCATTCCAAGGTCAAATCTTGACCCTTGGATGCTCCCTAAAATGCATGGAGAGGATGTGCTTAAATGTCATTGTCTACTTTATGTTTTTGTTTGTTTAATTTTCAAATTGTATGGTCAATAGGACCAAACATTTTCGGCTGAATTGAGGGGCCCTTATGGCCCTTGGATCAACTTGTAATGAAGGGTTTAGATGAGGCTTTGGGTAATATATAAACCCACCCTCACACATTATAATTTTTCAGATTTGGAATGATAAAGAAACCCTAGTTTTTGTTGAGTATTCTCATTTTCTCATTACTTTGTGTTTGAGTTAGTGAAAGATTAGTTTAGTGGCTTTGTGCTTAAACTAATCACACCCTAATTCTCTAGCTTAGTGCTTAGAATTAGTTACTATCTTTATGTTTTTCATTTGTCACAAAAATCAGAAAATTTCCCACAAAAAAACTCATATTCTCGGCCAAAATTGTTCAAGGGTTTGAGGTCGATTTTGTTCATCCTTTGAGTGAAACTTGATCCACTAAGTTTCACTCCACCGTCTGTACGAGGAGTGAGTGGAGCTCATGCAGACTTTTCTGCATGTCATTCATGTAATAGTTTGCCCTAAAGAGGGCATACCCATCATGAAGAGAGTGGAGCACTCGATCAATGATGATCTTCTCATCGATCTTGCAACCAAGCTCCTCCAGTTTCTCAACATTCTCGATCATGTCGAGAAGGTGTGGACCAACCAGTTGGCCCTTCTGGAGTTTCGCTTCAAAGAAGCGAGTAGTATACTCGTAACTCTTGATTCTCGGTGCTTTCGAGAACTCTTTAGTTAGGGTGGTGAAAATCTTGTTTGCACCTTGGGTAATGAATCGTCTTTGCAAATTGGATTCCATTGCATAGATGAGTACGTTCCTCAACGCACCCGCCTCCATCATGAAATCACTATGGAACGAAACGGCTTGACGATTTGGTCCCGATTTTTGGTCTACGATCTAACCATGGTCCTTGGACTAATGGTCAAGAAAACTAAGCCAAAATCGGCTGAAATCAACTCAAAGTGATACATTTTAATTTAAAATACAAGTCCCTTTCATTGTAGTTTGTTTTACTACTTTATGTCTTTGTCACCTTTTGGTCTTTTGAATTCAAACAACAAATCAGCTAAGGGGGCCTTATTTGGACGTGTATCTTGAGCTCCAAGGAGAAGATCTAGGCCTTTGATTGAACAACATAAATGAAGGGAGAGGATGCTACAACAAGTCGCTTTCTACTTTAGTTGTTGTTGTATATTTGTAAGCTGATTTTGTAGCTCACATGTGAGCCGATTTTGTTGTATTTTTGTGGGTTATTTGTAGCCCTTAGATCTTAGATAGATGAGTGGTTGAGATTAGAAGCTTAGGCTTATATAAGCCAAGCTAAAACCATTGTAAATTTTCAGATTTGTTAAGTTATAAAAAGATGAGTTTTAGAGTGAGTTTTCTCTTGAAACCTCCTTAGCTTAGTGCATGGAGTTTCCTTGGGTGATGGTCATAGCTTAGTGCTTGATCGGAACCTTAGTCTTAGGCCCTAGCTTAGTGCTCGGTCTAATTCATATCCTTTATGTTTCGTTTTATGTTTTTGTTCAAATAAAAACCGAAAACAATCCACCATAAACAGCCCCTAAAACGTGTGATATGAGTGAGGTTCATGAGTGAGCCGAGTTTAGGGTGAGTGTGGTTACAAGGTACAAAGAGGCCCGCTTCGAATCGCTCCAATTGGTATCAGAGCTTCGGCTCTTGAGTTTTCTTAAACCGAGACGATCTTGGGTTGAGTTGGGTCTTGATGTTCTCGGGTGTGACCTTGCAAGTTTGTGTGCGTCTTGACTTGTGAGTGTCGACTTGATTCGAGCACACTTTGTGGGTGTTTGGGTCGAGTTGGCTAACAAGAGGATTCGATGAATTTGCTATGTGCTTTTCATAGGATTCGAGTCTTGTTGTTTCCCTCGTTTTTTACCAAAACTTTATTCTTCAAAAATCGTTTTTTTGTTTTCTGAAAATTCATCTTTGGATACCATGTTTTAGTTGGCTAAAGTTTGAGGACAAACTTTTTTTGAAGAAGGGGAGAGTTGCACTGAAACGGCTTGACGATTTGGACCCGATTTTTGGTCTACGATCGAACCATGGTCCTTGGACTCATGGTCACGAATTTTCAGCCAAAATAGGACCAAAAGTCGGCTGAATTGGTGTCCAAGTGATACATTGTAATTTAAATACATGTCCCTTTCATTATAGTTTGTTTTACTACTTTATGTCCTTGTCACCTTTTTGGACTTTTGATTTCAAACAACAAATCAGCTAAGGGATGTCATGTGAGCCGTGTATCTTGAGCTCCAAGGAGCAAATGAAGACCCTTGGATTGAACAACACAAATCCAAGGTGGAGAAGCTTCAATGGGTCACTATCAACCTTTATGCTTTAGTTGTTATATTTGTTTGTTGTAATCAGATTTTTGTTGGCTATAGAGAGCCGTTTTTTTGTATGTATTGTAAGGCATTTGTAGCCCTTAGATCCTTAGATAGATGAGTGGTTGAGATTAGAAGCTTAGGCTTATATAAGCCAAGCTAAAACCATGTAATTTTTCAGATTCGTGATATATAAAAAAGATGAGTTTTAGAGAGGGTTTTCTCTTCAAACCTCCTTAGCTTTGTGCTTGGAGATTCGAGTTTCCATGGGTGAAGGTCATAGCTTAGTGCGATGATTGATCGGAACCTTAGTTTTAGGCTAGTGGCTTTGTGCTTAGTCTAATTCATATCCTTTATTTTCGTTTTATGTTTTTACAAATAAATTTCAGAAAACTAAACCACCATTTCAGCCCTTAAAAACGTGTGACATGAGTGAGATTCATGAGTGAATCGAGTTTAGGGTGAGTGTGGTTACAAGGTACAAAGAGGCCCGCTTCGAATCGCTCCAATTTGGAATGAAACTAGATGGATTAAGTTTCACTCAAGGAGACAAGTAAAATCGACTTGTGAATCTAATGAAAATCTCGGCCAAAGTAGTAATTTTTGTGATGAATTTTTCTGAAATTTTGTGAAACAATAAAACATAAAAGATAGTGACTAAATCTACACACAAAGTAATAGATTTAGGTTTTAATTAGTTAAGCACAAAGCCACTAACTAATTGATCATAAATCTCAAGCACAAAGCTAAGGAGGTTTGAAGAGAAAACCCTCTCTAAAACTCATCTTTTTTATATATCACGAATCTGAAAAATTACATGGTTTTAGCTTGGCTTATATAAGCCTAAGCTTCTAATCTCAACCACTCATCTATCTAAGGATCTAAGGGCTACAAATGCCTTACAATACATACAAAAAAAACGGCTCTCTATAGCCAACAAAAATCTGATTACAACAAACAAATATAACAACTAAAGCATAAAGGTTGATAGTGACCCATTGAAGCTTCTCCACCTTGGATTTGTGTTGTTCAATCCAAGGGTCTTCATTTGCTCCTTGGAGCTCAAGATACACGGCTCACATGACATCCCTTAGCTGATTTGTTGTTTGAAATCAAAAGTCCAAAAAGGTGACAAGGACATAAAGTAGTAAAACAAACTATAATGAAAGGGACATGTATTTAAATTACAATGTATCACTTGGACACCAATTCAGCCGACTTTTGGTCCTATTTTGGCTGAAAATTCGTGACCATGAGTCCAAGGACCATGGTTCGATCGTAGACCAAAAATCGGGTCCAAATCGTCAAGCCGTTTCAGTGCACACTATAAGCAACAACTTCATTTGCTCCTCAGACGGAGTGGTTCAAATTCTGGCAGCGGCTCGCCAAATACTTGAGCTTGCCGTCAGCTATGGCGGCATTCCGTAATGCGGCCTCCCAATCAGCAAAGTTGGACCCATCATTCTTCAGTCGAGTGGACTGATTCATGCTGTCCATAAATTTTCTTAGCCATGATTCGCGTTCAAGTGTGACACTTGGCATTGGGCCGTCTATACGTCCAGCCATTTTGTTTTAGCAGTTATATCTGTATATAACGTATTCGAAACTGTGAAAAGAAAGAAGAAGAAGAGAAAAGACCTTTAAAATCACAGGATTATAATGAAAAACTTTATAAGATTTAAAGTCATAAAGAGAAATTGCATAACAAGAATTAGAGATTTAGAATTAACCTTTAATCCTAATGAATTGGCCTAAGAACAATACCAAAAATATGGTATCGCCTAATCAAAACACCAATGATATCAAGATATGCCCTTGGAATTGCTAGAGAATTAAAGAGAAAAGAACAATTTCTTTTTACTCAAGTTTTGTGTTGTGTGCTAGTGTGATTATGAAATTAGGGTTCGATGAGAATTAGGTTGTGATTAGATTAAGTAGAGAAGAAGTAAAACTCCCCTCCCCTTATCATATCACACGTCCAACTAGGGTGGAGAAGTGGACTTTTCACTTCTCAATTTTCAAGCCCAAATCTAATTAAAAGGCTTAACCCATTTAATTAGTTTTCTTAAGCTTTTAATATATAATGTAATTATAATATCCTTATATTATGATAAATCATAAATATCCTTATATTTTTGATTTACTAATTAATTATAACTGATTAAAATTAATTAGCCTACATTATACATAATAATTAAATATAACCTTTTATATTCAATGTCCGAATTACAGCTAATTCCTCTCATCTAATATTATTTAATCATTATTAAATAATATTCATTATCACATTTGACTAACCGTTTGGTCAACAACACTGACTAACCATTTAGTCATTTAATAAGGCATCAATATGATTATTCTCTCAAATAATAACATCTCTCAAACACATCCTTTAGGTGTGACTCTTAGGGACCAGTTGATCACCGTCATCTGTATGACAATAACGTCAAACTTATCTAGCAAGCCAACCGTTATTGACAAACGTTAATCAACTGATTAAATACAAAATGTACCCTGTGTACCTTTAGAGATTTATTTATGTTATTGCACTAACTGTGGAGGACACTAACTCCAACATCAGGGCCACCGCGACCTTATGGATTTGGGTTTTGTATCGGTTTTATGGATTTGCGTCTTATATGACTTTATGGATTTGGGTCATATATCAGCTTTATGGATTTGGGCTGGATACGCGGTTCCGTTTCCTTGCCGTGTTTCGTTCTTAGTGGGCGCGACACTTGCATTCGTTCTTGCCACATGTACAGATCACTTGACGGGATTGTAACAGAAGTTCGAATCATTTCGAACACTAGACGATGAGATGCAAGTAATATAGTATTCGGCGTGGTTTACGAGTCGAGTAAGCCGCTGCACTATGGTAGCGAGATGCAAGCGACTAGAGTACAATGGCCTACTCAGTGGTCAAGCTCGTAAGCAGTTTGTTTGTTGTTTGATTGAATGAGAATGAGTGTGTACCATCTTTGAAAACTAAAGACCACAAATTTCTGAAGTGAATCGAGTCTGCATGATGTGATTGATGTATGTCTTTTATATAGCTTTTATGCCCCCGTTATAGTTGCTTTTAGCTCGCATTCGCTCGATTTCATTATTCTTTTAGGAGCTATTTGCTTTATGTTGCGATACTGTCGTCCCTTGTGTGTATTTTGCAGGTTTTGGCGGTCCTGAGCTAAAACCTGAGGTTATTGGAGCATTTACGAGTATCGTGACGTCAAGATGAAGTTCGAGAGTTGATTCGGAGGCCATACGACGATTTGGGACGTCAAACCTATAGGTTCAGAGCAAATGAACCAAATCAAGCAAGCTCGATTTTGTTCGGTTTGAGAGTAAGGTTTGGTTTGGGTCCTTGGGCTCGAACCATGGGCTAGGCCACGGTCCTAAGGTCCACCCAAGCTTATTTTGAGTGAATTACATAATAATATCTTGGTCAAGCTTGGTGGGTCAACGAGGTCAAGAAAGTCAAGACGGAGAGCAACCGAAAGTCGACTAAAGTGCTATTTTTGTTTGTGATCGCTCGAGTGCACCCAAGTGGGTTCGAACCACAAGTCAATTAAATCATCAAGAGCAAAAATCAAGTGGGAAGTGGACCAAGTCAGCCGAAATAAACAAAGGGGAGGTTCACATGTTGTTCCCCCATGTGTCCCTTTCACACATGTCCCTATCTACCTTTTATACTTTATGCTTTATACTTTTGTTTGTTAAATTCAAAATTTTCAGCATTTTACAAGGCATTTCAGCCGTTTTTTTTGGGATGTAATGTGGGTACTTTATGGCCCTTAGATTAGCTTTAGAATGAAGGGTCAAGATGTAAAGCCTTGGTCTATTTAAACCAAGCATATCCTCATTGTATTTTCAGATTTTAGTTGGATGATAAAAACCCTAAGTTTGAGAGTTCTCAACTTATTTGAGTGTTCTTCATTATCTCCTTGCTTAGTGCTTGAGATTAGTGATAGATTAGTTTAGTGGCTTTGTGCTTAAACTAATCACAACACTAAATCTACTACTTTGTGTTTAGATTTAGTGACTATCCTTTTTGTTTTCATTTGTTTACATAAATTTCAGAAAATTATCCCACAAAAACATACATATAACGGAGATTTTCAAGGGGTGTTCTAGTTCGACTTTTGTTCAATCCTTGAGTGAAACTTGATCCACTTAGTTTCACTCCAAATTGGTAATCAAAGCCTAGGTTTGTTCTTGAATTTTCATTTTCATTTTTATTTTTTTCGGTTTATCTAAGTTTAGGGTCGATTTGTTTGAGTTTTTTTCTCTTATTTTTCATTCGTTCTCTTTTAATTTTTCTTTACTTGTTATTCCACAAAACTTCCACAAACATTCTCACAAAATTTTCACAAAATGGTTGAAGATCTACACTTGTGTTAGTGTTGGTTTTGATTTTCACACTCAAAGGTCCTTGCTTTACTCAAAAATTTTCAGATTTTTGTTCTTTGGTTACTTCAATGGGTATGTTTTTTCCTTTTGATGTTTCTTATGATACTACTCTTGGTGAGACCATGTGTGATTCTATGGAGAAAGCTAGAAGAGAGCTTGAAATCAAAATGAGTCGAATGAGGGTAGACTTAAACCTAACCCTAACCTTGATCTTGTGACTTTGAGGGGTCAAAGGGAGTTAGAGGCTAGAATGGCTCGGTTAGGAGGAGGACCAAACCCTAGCCATGGCCGTGTGAGTTGTGGGGCATTACATGCTCAAACCCTAACCCTAAACCTAGAAGAGAATCACCAAGTCGAAGCCTTTAGGTCTAGGTGTACCATTATGGGAAGGGTTTGTGATTTGATTGTTGATGGGGAGAGTTGTTCTAATGTGGCCTCAAGCACCCTCATTGAAAAATTAGCCTTGCCTACACAAGAACACCCTAAACCTTACAAGATGAAGTGGCTAAACAATGGAGCCGAGATGAGTGTAAGTGTGGTTAGACAATGCTTGGTTTCTTTCTCCATTGGTGGGGATTACATGGATGAGGTTTTGTGTGATGTGATTCCTATGGATGTTTGTCATCTCCTCTTGGGAGACCTTGGAAGTTGGAGAGAAATGCTCATCATGATGGGAGGGACAATACTTATAACTTTAAGATTGGAGCCAAGAATATCAAACTTACACCCTTACCTCCAATTTTGAAGAACCCTAGCCCACCCTCCTTGGTTGAATCACACGAAAACATGAAGGTTGATGGGGGATCCGAAATGAAACAAGTGCAAACTGAAATGGTGGTGGCAAAGCCGTGGGATATGATACAAGAGGGCATGCCAACACTCCTACCCTCTACCTTGAAGTATTCCACCCCACCCTCCATGTTTGAGCCTTACAAAGATGTGGTATTGAGTAAAGAGGCCGAAACAAGTGAGGAAATGCATGTTGGTGAGAGATTGACCATTCACTTTGCTAAAGATGATCCTAACACTCAAGAGGAAAGCATGGGGTACAATGCCAAGCAAAGGGATGAGTATGATCGTGGGAAGTGTTTGGCCAATGTCAAGAGGAAGGTATTCATGTGGTATGAGAATGTTGATGCAAGCAAAGAGTCGAGGGAATTTCTAAAGTGGAAATTCAAAGTGAGTACTAACAATGCCAAAGAAATGCAATGTGGTTGTCATAACCAAGTCTACTCAAGTGGTTTCATGAAATGGGGATTCAAAGGGGGAACTAAGCTTGAACAAAAGGAGCTAAGTGATGATCTTCTACAATCCTCACCTAAATTCAAGAAAGAAGGTGGCTCAATTGGAAGTCCAAGGGTCGAATTGTGGGAAGGGAACACGGCCCTCAATGCCATACGTGAGCTGTCCACGATCCTTAGGTCATCCAATTCAACAAGTACTTTCGTGAATGAGAAGGTGGCCCTCCATTTGATCAAAGACAATCCTAGAGCATTAGGGGGAAGTCAAGGAGAGGAGCTCAATGAGCTCAAAACTGAAAATTCGGGGCACTCAATCATGTGCAAAGGAAGTGAATCGTTTGGAGATGAAAGGGTCAATGTGTTGGAAAGTTCAAGTGAGTCCTTGAAGTGGAAGAAAAACGTGGGGCTCAATCATGACAATGAGTGGCGTCATGGTGATCCTAAGCGAGCCTCAATTGAGTTTGGGTATGAAGAGCTTGAGGATGAGCTAGAAAATGAATGTAGATTCAAGGAGACCATGGTAAGAGAAGAGAGTAGGGTCATTTGCACGAGCCAAACAAGGAACAATTATTCTCTCGATCAATCTCTAGGCCTATGGTGTTCTTGGGCATCCACAATCATGAAGTCCAATTCTTGTCAAGAAGCAAAAGGGGTATCGATCAATCTCAACAACGATCAAAGTTCAAACCGAGCAAGAGGAAGAGAGACCGAGGATTTGAGGACAAATCCTTTTCAAGGAGAGGAGATTGAACCAAATCAAGCAAGCTCGATTTTGTTCGGTTTGAGAGTAAGGTTTGGTTTGGGTCCTTGGGCTCGAACCATGGGCTAGGCCACGGTCCTAAGGTCCACCCAAGCTTATTTTGAGTGAATTACATAATAATATCTTGGTCAAGCTTGGTGGGTCAACGAGGTCAAGAAAGTCAAGACGGAGAGCAACCGAAAGTCGACTAAAGTGCTATTTTTGTTTGTGATCGCTCGAGTGCACCCAAGTGGGTTCGAACCACAAGTCAATTAAATCATCAAGAGCAAAAATCAAGTGGGAAGTGGGCCAAGTCAGCCGAAATAAACAAAGGGGAGGTTCACATGTTGTTCCTCCATGTGTCCCTTTCACACATGTCCCTATCTACCTTTTATACTTTATGCTTTATACTTTTGTTTGTTAAATTCAAAATTTTCAGCATTTTACAAGGCATTTCAGCCGTTTTTTTGAGATGTAATGTGGGTACTTTATGGCCCTTAGATTAGCTTTAGAATGAAGGGTCAAGATGTAAAGCCTTGGTCTATTTAAACCAAGCATATCCTCATTGTATTTTCAGATTTTAGTTGGATGATAAAAACCCTAAGTTTGAGAGTTCTCAACTTATTTGAGTGTTCTTCATTATCTCCTTGCTTAGTGCTTGAGATTAGTGATAGATTAGTTTAGTGGCTTTGTGCTTAAACTAATCACAACACTAAATCTACTACTTTGTGTTTAGATTTAGTGACTATCCTTTTTGTTTTCATTTGTTTACATAAATTTCAAAAAATTATCCCACAAAAACATACATATAACCGAGATTTTCAAGGGGTGTTCTAGTTCGACTTTTGTTCAATCCTTGAGTGAAACTTGATCCACTTAGTTTCACTCCAGCAAACCTATAGGTTCAGGATACATGAATCAAGCCAAAACTCGCTGGAAGTTGCTGACATGCTTAGAACCGCACAGTTTTACGAGAACCGATCGGTTCACCCCCCAGAACCGATCGGTTCTGGCCCGAACCGCTCGGTTCACTTACTCTTTTCTCCGGATTTTTCAAAGGCCTATAAATAGGCTCGAGTTAGGGTTTGCTAGTTATGCTTTTCATTATATTTTCTGCTTTAGAATAGAACGTAGTTCCTCTCTTAAAAACTCTCTCAAATACTCTTAGGTTTAGCTTTAAATTACTTGCAAGATTCGATCTTTTACATTGCAATTCCCGATTACTCCAGGTTTAATTCATTGTTATTCATTCATTATGTCTTGCTATTTCAATTGCTTTGTTTCTACCCTTATTATGCATAGCTAATCTTTCAATTAGGGTTTAGGGTGATTGTGAATTGGTTCAGGAACATGTTATAATTGCTTTTATCGATTGAATTTGTGCAAGTTGATTTCTTCCTACGCGTTTCATTATCAATTGAATTTAGGGACGCCTTTATTGAATTGAATTTAGGTTGTTTCAGTTTAAGATCGAAAGCCGAATTGAAACTAGACTCACGCGTAATTGATAAGTTGAATTTAGTACATAGCGAGAGCCCGCTAAATTTGCTTAAGGTTTAAATTGACTCGAGAGAGCGTTTCCTCAAACCTAATCGCTTGCATGATTTCAATTGATTGATAATCCCTTTTGAGTTGATTCCTGAATCGATGTCACATGACCCCGATGCCCTAATCTCCCTCTCTTATACCTTTTCATACCTTCTTACTCATTGTTCGTAGTTTAGACCTTCAAAACACAAACCTTTGTTACCTTGAGACCGACCTAGATTAGCTAGCATCCTCTTAACTACATCCTTCTCCCTGTGGATTTCGACCTTGCTTACCACTAGCTTTGTTAGTTGTTTGTCTAGGTTTATTTTGATTAGGCGTGACGACTTTAGCCTCATCAATATTGGCGCCGTTGCCAGGGAGACGGTTAGCTAGTTATAGTGTTTGTTTTGCTTAGTTTAGGTTTTTCTCTCTTGTCTCAAGGAACCTAGTTCCTTGAGACCGTTTCTCATTGTTTCGTGTAGTTGTGTTTATGCGCAGGTCACCTCGGACTCTAGTTCCATTTGAGCCCGAACCTGAACGAGCTTTACATCGTCTACGCAAAGAAGCAATTCAAATAGTTGATCTTAATATCGAGGAAGTGTCGCAAGCGGAGTCTAGTGCAACGCTATCATCCTACGAAGAGGACACACCTCCAGTTACCCCATTCTCTCCACCGCCTGTGACTATGCCAAAACTATATAGTCACTCGGTGCCTAAGCCGGAATCCATTTCTAATGGATTCACGATGCCCGCTACTCTGCAGGGCAACTTCGAGATCCGCCCCGCCATCTAAAAATTTGGTGGAGCGGAACCGGTTTGGTGGTTATCCCACCGAGGATCCTGGTCGGCATATGCAAGTGTTTACCGACTACTGTTCGATGATAAAGCAGGCCGGGATTACCCAAGAACAAATAAGGGAAATGCTATTCCCTTTCTCGTTGAAAGATCGAGCTCGTGAATGGATCACGGACCTCGACAAGGAGGCTGCTGGCATTACAGATTGGAGGGGTTTAGCTCTCGCTTTTTACTCCAAGTTTTACCCTCCCGAGCGTACTAATCAAATGAGGAGTCAAATCCAAGGCTTCAAGCAAACATTTGATGAGTCTTTAGCTGAAGCTTGGGAGCGGTACAAGAAGCTCATACGGGATTGTCCTCACCACGGGTTGAACGATTGGTTGGTGATCATGACATTCTACAACGGGTTGTATGCCGAGAGTCGGGCCATCTTTGACTCAGCTGCAGAAGGACGTTTCGCTAATAACGTCGACGACGACAAGGCTTGGGGCTTGATTGAGGAGATGGCTATCCATTCATCTCAATTTGGGAAGCCGCGGGGTAATTCACGGTCGGCTCACCAAGACCGTGATAAGGAGAGCATTAGCGCGCTCACTAGTCAGGTTGCCGCGCTAACCACGACGATTGATATGCTGCATAGGGGTGTTTCTTCTAGTGCCCACGTGAATGCTGTTATGGGGCACAATATGGGTTATTCTACGGGGTATGCTGCGCCCCACGAGCAAGTTCATGCTTACCAATCCTACTCACAGAACTTGCCTTACCAAAATCAACCCGGTTATGATCGATCGCTTCTCTCCTATCGTAACCAAAACGTGTTGAACCCGACCACCCCACCTCCACAAAACACTCCATACATCCCTCCCCACAAAAATTACCAACCACCTCCACCCAACTACCAAAAACCCACCTACACTCCACTCAACCTACCTCGGGACCTGACCCTTTGGCCGAGACTAAGGGTATGATGTTGCAAATGCAACAGATGATGATGAGTATGCAGAAGTCGCAGGAGACGATGATGCAACATATGCAGAAGAGTGATCAGGCTAAGGACGCTGCGATTAAAATGTTGGAGAATCAAGTGGCGCAGCTCGCCGCTTCGCAGGCATCTCGTCAGCAGGGTACCCTACCACCCCAAGGTAATCCTCCTAACCCTCCTCCTGATACAGCATGTGCTATTACGCTGCGTAGTGGTACAGTTTATGATGGCCCGAAGCATCCGGAGGAGGAGGAGAAGACTGGGGCAGCAACCACGGTCAGGCCGTGTATTCAAGGGTCAGCACGGTGACATCAGCTCGCGGATGATGGGGTTAAGGAGAAGACACCGGAGATTCAAATCAAGCTTCCTTTTCCGGGCCGTGTACGTCCGGCCAACGTGGACCCCCAGCTCGGTACGTTCTTTGAGATCCTCAAAGCACTGCAGGTAAATATTCCATTCATTGATTTGGTTAAACAGATTCCTGCATATGCTAAATTTCTTAAGGAGGTCATATCTAGGAAGCGTTCGATTAATGAAATCGAGTCTGTGTCTTTTCTAGGGGAGGGTAGTGCTCTTTTGCAGGGTAATTCACCTCCAAAGCTGAGCGACCCCGGGACCTTTTCTATCCCTTGTTCTATAGGGAAATATGTGGTTCAGAACGCTTTGTGTGATCTCGGGGCTAGTGTCAGCGTCATTCCCTACTCCATCTGTCAGAAACTTAATATGACTAAGCTAGGAGTTACCTCCATGACTCTACAGATGGCAGACCGGACTACACAGAGACCTTTAGGTATTCTAGAGGATGTCCCGGTTAAGGTAGGGAAGTTTTATATCCCCGTTGACTTCGTTGTCCTAGACATACCCGAGGACCCCCACATCCCGATCATTTTAGGGAGACCTTTCCTGCACACTGCAGATGCTATAATCGATGTGGGGAATAAGACCTTGTCGTTCTTGGTGGGGGTGAGAAGCTCACGTACACACAGTCTAGCACCCCGCGGTCCCCTATGCAGCTAGAGTCGGCTTTTGTTATTGATTCTATACCTCCGTCTCACTCTACTGGAGACACTTTGGAGGTTGTTCCTTCTGCTTTATCTTGTGCAGGTCCTACGCAGGTTGGCTATGATCCTGGTTTGGGGGAACGGAAGCTTACGAAGGCGGATGTCTATGCTCCTAGTGATGGAGGTGGAGACCCACGGTCTGCAGTGCCGGGAGCACGAGGGCGTTATGGAGAGCCATTTCGCGATGGAGTCCCGTGTGTGATGGACTATGCTGCTCTTCCGCGGGACGGTCAAGTTTTGTGGCGAACGGAAGCTATTTCGCCAAGTGAAGGTTTTGCTAGTGGCCAACGTCCTTGGCCTAATTGGACTTGATGATGAGTTTGACGACGGTCGTGCGGGACCATTATAAACCAGCGCTATCCGGGAGGCAACCCGATGACATTTTGTAATAAGTTATACTTTGTTTTGGTTTGTTTGCTTTTGATGACATTTTTAGACTTTTGTTGAGCGCGTGAGGACGAGGGATTTACTACTGCTTTAGCACGCAGGTACTTAAGGACTCTTTGTCCTTAGTATTTTTAAGCAAGCCTCTACGTAGGCTTTGGCCGGCCCCTGCTGTTCGGCCCCACCTTCTCTCGCGTGCTGCTCCGAAGTACTTCATAGCTGGACTGAAATGGACGCATATTCGTGGATCATAAGCCGCACTCCATGCTTTGCTTCGGTTTGGGGGAGCTCCGACTTGATCATGTGAGCTTTCTTACTCCTTTTCCCTCACTTCCTCGCTTTAATTTTTCCTACCCCCGTCTTTTATTTGTCCTTCTATGCTTGTGGTTGTGCTGTTTTCCACATTGAGGACAATGTGTGATTCTGGTTTGGGGGAGGAAAAGCTCTTTCGCGCTTGTCATTTGCATTTTCTTGTTGAGTGCATTATTTAAAAATTTTGAAAATTTCAAAAATATTTCGGTTTGAATTGTCAAGTTTGGAGAATTGATTAGTGTGCTAATTTTGATCTTTGGCATCTCCGAGTTGAATATCTATCGTCGTAGCTTGCACTATATGTTTGTTTCCTATTAATAGATTGCGAGTCTCAAACGCTAGCCCACTTGTATTTTCTTAATTCTTATCGCTTTTCGTTCGTTTGCTTTCGATTTTGGCATTCAAGTAAGGCAATTGGTTTGTGGAATGTTTGGAAAGTTGGCTTGTGGAATGAAATGGATGGATGTTAATAATGTTGGAGCAATGCTTCGATGCTTTCGGAGGGGACTTATTGATTTGAGTAACCACAATGGCCATGAATTTGGTTGTGACCGAGAGTATGAGCAATGATGTAACCCTTAAGGAAATATGTGTACCCGAGCTCGATCTTTAACGATTAAATGTCAAGCTAAACGGTATAACATACGAGGGATGCTCCACATTTAAGAAAAAAAAAAAAAAAAAAAAAAAAAAAAAAAAAAAAGAAAAAATGGAATGATGTGGAAAGAAAGGTGGAATGGAAAGTGGTATGCTTGGTTGGCCTTGCTTGAATCCAATTATCGTAAGTTTTATTTTTGCGAAAGCGTGAGAAGCTAGTAATATGATGTTGGTGTGAATGGTTGAGACCTGTGCTCTATTTTCGGTGAAATAGACTATGGTTTGTAAGTTTATGTGCATAGGTCGTCCACTTCGAGATGCCGGCGTGATAGGTTTGGATACTTTGATTTTCTCTAACGCTTTTTGCTTGAGGACAAGCAAAGGTTTGGTTTGGGGGAGTTTGATGTATGTCTTTTATATAGCTTTTATGCCCCCGTTATAGTTGCTTTTAGCTCGCATTCGCTCGATTTCATTATTGTTTTAGGAGCTATTTGCTTTATATTGCGATACTGTCGTCCCTTGTGTGTATTTTGCAGGTTTTGGCGGTCCTGAGCTAAAACCTGAGGTTATTGGAGCATTTACGAGTATCGTGACGTCAAGATGAAGCTCGAGAGTTGATTCGGAGGCCATACGACGATTTGGGACGTCAAACCTATAGGTTCAGGATACATGAATCAAGGCCAAAATTCGCTGGAAGTTGCTGACATGCTTAGAACCGCACGGTTTTACGAGAACCGATCGGTTCACCCCTAGAACCGCACGGTTTTATGAGCCAAAGTTGCTGCCAATTTCTGAGAACCTTAGAACCGCGCGGTTTTACGAGAACCGATCGGTTCACCCCCCAGAACCGATCGGTTCTGGCCCGAACCGCGCGGTTCACTTACTCTTTTCTCCGGATTTTTCAAAGGCCTATAAATAGGCTCGAGTTAGGGTTTGCTAGTTATGCTTTTCATTATATTTTCTGCTTTAGAATAGAACGTAGTTCCTCTCTTAAAAACTCTCTCAAATACTCTTAGGTTTAGCTTTAAATTACTTGCAAGATTCGATCTTTTACATTGCAATTCCCGATTACTCCAGGTTTAATTCATTGTTATTCATTCATTATGTCTTGCTATTTCAATTGCTTTGTTTCTACCCTTATTATGCATAGCTAATCCTTCAATTAGGGTTTAGGGTGATTGTGAATTGGTTCAGGAACATGTTATAATTGCTTTTATCGATTGAATTTGTGCAAGTTGATTTCTTCCTACGCGTTTCATTATCAATTGAATTTAGGGACGCCTTTATTGAATTGAATTTAGGTTGTTTCAGTTTAAGATCGAAAGCCGAATTGAAACTAGACTCACGCGTAATTGATAAGTTGAATTTAGTACATAGCGAGAGCCCGCTAAATTTGCTTAAGGTTTAAATTGACTCGAGAGAGCGTTTCCTCAAACCTAATCGCTTGCATGATTTCAATTGATTGATAATCCCTTTTGAGTTGATTCCTGAATCGATGTCACATGACCCCGATGCCCTAATCTCCCTCTCTTATACCTTTTCATACCTTCTTACTCATTGTTCGTAGTTTAGACCTTCAAAACACAAACCTTTGTTACCTTGAGACCGACCTAGATTAGCTAGCATCCTCTTAACTACATTCTTCTCCCTGTGGATTTCGACCCTGCTTACCACTAGCTTTGTTAGTTGTTTGTCTAGGTTTATTTTGATTAGGCGTGACGACTTTAGCCTCATCAGTGATTGATACAATATGTATGTTTGTTTGCGATCTAATATCGCTTCACAATCCTGCTGATATACTGTGATACTATTGCTATGATATTATCTGTTATTTGCTTTCATAACTGAATATCATGCTTATATGATTTATCGCTTTAAACCGCATGCTTATTATGACTTATATGTCTTTATATGCTATATGTAATAAGCATGTTTATGTTTTTATCATAATGTCATAATTATAAAGCGATAGTAATAAACCAAAGTAATTGAAATCGAGGGTAAGTATGAGCATAGCTAGTCACTGTCCGCTCAGCGGGCATCCCCCCAACAGTTTATTGTGCAGGATAAGCGTGGACCGGATGCTTGGATTTTGGGACGGGACCAGCTTATATTTATTGCTTTGCCTTAGTTTGTTTTCGAGAGAGATGTAATATATACAACGCTACTCTTTTAAATTTCCGTATTTAGAGTTGTTTTATTCAACTCTCGAACGATGATGTAATATTTTGGGTTTTTGTATAATTAATGACGCTGGTTTAAGACTTAATTAATTTCCGCGTTAATAATTAAAGTCGACTAAAAATCAGGTTGTTACAGTTGGTATCAGAGACGACTCGTGACCGTAACATAAATTGCCTAATGTGATTTATGCTTACCTAACGAGAGACACCTGGGCGGTACAAACATATTAATATGTTAACCCGCAAGACTACTAGGATCAAATAATAAATTAGATTTTTCTTTTATTAGATCACTTAAATAAAAACTTGAAATCGCTTTAAAGTGTGAGGATAGGTAGAAACCTGAAGGACCGACCACAGGTTAAGGACTTTTAAATAACGAACTACTTCCCTCAAAATAAAATACACTAACTATCGTATGCTTGCTACTTGCTGAAGTGACTGACTAAGACTAACAACTATCCTCGGATATAAAATCTAAATAATACATTCAAGTCCTGAGGATTGAAGCATCGAAGGAAGTACCAGACCGCACGGAGTGGGGACATCTAATAAACTCATAATCAATTCCATAAAAATACACTCTCTACCCTCTACTTTTTCTATCTTCCTCAGAAAATGTACTAGATGCATTTCAATAGAGTGAAGTATGTAACTTCTGTGCTTACTTGCATGATTGCTGTTATCACTTTTATTTCAAATAAATTCTATCAATGTCAAGCATGCTACCTAACACCTTGTAATGCTAATAATTTTTTCGCTTCCTTATTCTTTCAGAATGGCTGTTCCCCCAATGACTAACGCGGAAAGACAAATTCTGGCCGAAGAATCCTTAATACGTCTGGCAGAGATAGCTACGGACAACGCGAACCGCCAACATCAACCTAGCGCGTTCGACCGGTTCTCACGTCATCGACCACTAGTATTCTTGGGTTCAAGTGACCCTACCGAACTCACGAACTGGCTGGAAGAAATGAAGAAGCTCATGGATTTGAGCAGGACACCTCCCGAAGAGAAGGTCAACATCGCCGCTTTCTATCTGAAAGACGAGGCGAATGGTTGGTGGAACGTGATCAGGACCAATGAGCCTGACACTACGTTCACCTGGCGCGAATTCACGACAAAGATCAAGGAGCGATACTTCGGGTATGAGCTCCGGTGCCAAAAGGAGGAGGAGTTTACAAGTCTAAGAATGGACGATATGACTCTCCAGGAGTATACGGAGAAATTTCAACGGCTGTCAAAGTTTGGGACTGCTGTCGCCCCCAACGAAAGGGCCATGTGATGTGTCATATTTTTACATACTATTAGCCCCTTGTTCACGAGCGATTCTTTGCGTTTCCCGTGCTTTTACTTGCATTTCGCTTCCTATTTCTCTCCGTTTTGGCTCTGCTGCGTTTTTGTGTCTATTTTGTAGGTAAAAGCGCTTATTTGGAGATTAGGATGCTTGTCGGGAAGTTTCGTGAAGTTTCATAAAGTTTCGTGAAGTTTTGAAGTGTTTCGAGTTGGTTTCGTGCCGTTTCGGTTGCGCACGAGCCACGTTTCAATGTATGAAGGTGGTCCCGGTCGGGCTAATAGTGGTCCCGGACGGGACAATGGTCCCGACCCCCTGGGACGGCCTTCGACTTTTCGTGTGCTTCATTTGCTCGTCTATTTTAAGGGGGTTTCATTCATATTTTCGAGCCTATCTTTTTACATTGTTTTAAGCACATTCTAAACTTCATTCTCATAGAAACTTAGGGTTTGAACTTTTCATAATTTGTATTTTTCAATTCCCGACTCGAATTCGCTACTACGTTGGTTTATTTGGTATTTGTTGTCTTTGATCATCCTTTTCCTCTTTGATTTTCTGATTTGGAATTGTATTTCTCTTCTCCTTTTTATTGCTATTTCATTTATAATTGTGCTTGATCATGTCTTCACCCTTTCCCCTTGCTTTGATGATCGTTTTTATTATGTTTGAGTAGTTTTATCATCTAGGGAGATGGAATGAAACTTGATGGGCTAAGTTTCACTCAAAGGATGAACTAAAATCGATCTTGAATTGTATGTGAAATTCTCGGCCAAAGTGGTATTTTTGTGATGAATTTTTCTGATTTTTTGTAAAACAAAAGAAAACATAAAGATAGTAACTAAATCTACACACAAAGTAATAGACTTAGGTTTTAATTAGTTAAGCACTAAGCCACTAACTAATTACTCACTAAACTCAAGCACAAAGCTAAGAGAAAATGAAAATACTCAAGTTTTTAGGGTTCAACCTTTAATCATTCAAATCTGCAAAATATGATGTGAGAATGAGGGTTTATATAATACCCTCATTCTAATCTTGACCATACATTACAAAGAGGATCTAAGGGCTCACAAGATTCCCTAAATGGTACAAAATAACGGTTCAAAGGCTCACATATGAGCTGAAAATTTTCAATGTAAAAGACAAACTATAAAGCATAAAGGTGATGGTGACACTTGACTCCATCCTCTCCCTTCTTTGTTGATGATCATCCAAGGGTCCTTGAGTGAGCCTTGGGATTGGGTTAGGACGGTCCAAGGGCCTCTTCACTTTGATTTTTACAAGCTAAAACAATAAAGCATAAAGTGACGAAAGCGACATGAATGAAAATGACATAAACATAAAACAATGTGATGGTTGTGGGGGCTTGTTAGGGGCCGGCTCTCATGGACCTCCTTGAGCTAGCTTTGTGAACCATGTGAGTCCTTTTATTGGAGGATTGACTCACATGGGTGCACCCATTTTGACCACATTCAAAAATAGCATGTTCATTGACTTTTAAGTGCTCTCCATCTTGACTTCTCTTGACTTCCCTTGACCACTAAGTATGGCTTGATTTGACCATAAAATTGACTTGACTTTACTCTTAGTGGCCCCTAGGATCATGGCCTAGGCTTGGGTTTGAGCCCAAGGACTCAACCCTTGGCTCAACTCCATCTCTTCCTTGACCAACTTGACCATTTTTGGTCCAATCTCCTCTCCTTGGAAAGGATTTGCCCTCAAATCCTTGGAGATCCTCTTGCTTTCCCCTTGGCTCGATCTCATGCTCAATCCTCGACTTAACCCTTGCTCGACCTTGGCCTTCACGGTTTTAGACTTCCAAGGGCACCACTTAGCTAGGGTTTGGAGAAATGGTTGGACTCCTTTGCTTTGACTCGAGGGGATGATCATGTTTTCCTCCTTGGTCACGGCTTGCTTGACCACACACTCTTCCTCGAGCATTTCCTTGAGCCCACGACTCATAGCCATGCCATCCATCCATTCTTGCTCATGATCGAGTCCATCAATGATTCTCCATCTTAAAGACCCACTTGATCTTTCCTTGCCATCGATTTTAGCCCTCTCTTGGACTTCATTCTCATTGTAGATTGATTTGTCATACTCATGTTGCTCCTCTCCTAGAATCCTCCTTGTTGCTCTAGGGTTTTCCTCAAGGTCTAGGCTCACCATTTCCTCTTGCCCACTCCCTTTCGGTTCAAGGCCTCTCAAGCCTTCATACCCACTTAAACTCGGCCCCAATTTCATCTCCACACTAGAGCTTCCTTCGATGATCGATTCAAACAAGCACGAGTTAGTTTTGTAGCCCATCATAGGAGGTAGTGGTGTGAGCACAATGAGTTTCTCCTTGTATTTGAAGGAGTAAGTATTGCTCCTTCCATGATGAGAGGAATCCCTCTCATACTCCCATGGTCTTCCAAGCAACAAGTGACATGCATCCATGTCGAGAATTTCACAAGTAACCTCATCTTTGTAATCTTGGCCAATCGAAAATGGCACCTTGCATTGTTTGTTGACCTTCACCTCGGCCCCATTGTTGAGCCACCTTAGTTTGTAGGGGCTAGGGTGTTCCAAAGTGGGTAGGTTTAGTTTCTCCACAAGCATTTTGGAAGCCACATTAGTACAACTTCCACCGTCGATGATGAGATTGCACACTTTCCCCATGATTGTACACTTAGACCGAAATATTTGTTGCCTTTGGTCTATGTTCTCACTCGATTCTTGAGTGTGCATCACTCGCCATATGACTAAGCTCAACCCCGAGTCCGGGGGAACTAATGTCTCGGCCACCTTCACCTCCTCAACTCCCTCTTTTTTTTCTTCCTCACAAACTAAGACCTCATCGTCTCCCCAATGCACAACCTCACTTGTGTTCAAGGTCCTCTTGCTAGGGCATTCCTTAGCAAAATGACCATACCCTTGACATTGGTAGCACTTCTTGAGAGGAATTGTTTTCTTAGGGCCATAGTCAATTCCCTTCCCCTTGTCGACACTTGATGGCTTGATAGTAGGGCAAGGCTAACCAATTTTGATCCCTCCTTGGCTTGACGTGGGGTTGGCCTTGGTGGTGCTCTTAGCCGAGTCCCCTCTCCCCTTCTCTAGCCTTTCCACACGAGTGGCCATAGTGACGGCCTCATCGAATGACCACAAGTTTTGCATCTTCACCCGGTTAGCTATCCTAGGGTTTAGGCCCTCGACAAACCTAGCTATCTTTTGCTCAGGTTTTTCATTCATCTCACATTGTAATGTGAGTTGTTCAAAGTCCCTAAGGTAGGATTCGATGGGTTGTGTTTCTTGTTTGAGTTGGGCTAGCCTAAGAAACATGTCTTGGGTGTAATCCTTGGGAACAAACTTATCTTTGAGCTTTTTCTTGAGTTTGAGCCATGACCTAATGGGTTCCTTTCCCTCTCGATTTCTTTGGTTCTTAAGGTTTTCATACCAAAGGGAGGCATAGCCTTTGAATTTCATGATGGCCACCTTAAAACACTTTCTATCGGGGTATTCCTTAAATTCAAAGATTCGTTCAACCGACCTAAGCTAATCTAGTAGATCCTCGTGGTTAAGACTACCATAAAAGTCGGGAATTTCTACCTTGATGTCTCGGTCATGATCTCATGGTTGCACTTCAAGGGACTCCTCCGAATCCGAGTATTGATCCTCCATGTGAGGAGGGGGTTGGCCTCTCCCACGGCCTCCAAAGCCACGCCCTCTTCCTCCTCCACCTCTAGGTGGTGGTCTTGGCTCATGAATGTTTTGTTCCAAGAGAGTGTTTATAGCATTCATCATTAAAGTACAATTACCGGTGAGTTGAGTCAACTTCTCTTCTAAATCGGAAAGCCTTTTATCCTCTTCCATTTTGTGAAAATTTTGTGAGATTTTTGTGGAAGTTTTGTGGAAAATAAACAAGGAAAAGAAGGAAAGAAAAACGAAAAAATTGAAGAGGAAAAACAAGGGTAAACCGAGAAACACAAAAACAAATCGAAAACAAGAACAAACCTAGGCTTTGATGACCAATTTGGAATGAAACTTGATGGGCTAAGTTTCACTCAAAGGATGAACTAAAATCGATCTTGAATTGTATGTGAAATTCTCGGCCAAAGTGGTATTTTTGTGATGAATTTTTCTGATTTTTTGTAAAACAAAAGAAAACATAAAGATAGTAACTAAATCTACACACAAAGTAATAGACTTAGGTTTTAATTAGTTAAGCACTAAGCCACTAACTAATTACTCACTAAACTCAAGCCCAAAGCTAAGAGAAAATGAAAATACTCAAGTTTTTAGGGTTCAACCTTTAATCAATCAAATCTGCAAAATATGATGTGAGAATGAGGGTTTATATAATACCCTCATTCTAATCTTGACCATACATTACAACGAGGATCTAAGGGCTCACAAGAGTCCCTAAATGGTACAAAATAACGGTTCAAAGGCTCACATATGAGCTGAAAATTTTCAATGTAAAAGACAAACTATAAAGCATAAAGGTGATGGTGACACTTGACTCCATCCTCTCCCTTCTTTGTTGATGATCATCCAAGGGTCCTTGAGTGAGCCTTGGGATTGGGTTAGGACGGTCCAAGGGCCTCTTCACTTTGATTTTTACAAGCTAAAACAATAAAGCATAAAGTGACGAAAGCGACATGAATGAAAATGACATAAACATAAAACAATGTGATGGTTGTGGGGGCTTGTTAGGGGCCGGCTCTCATGGACCTCCTTGAGCTAGCTTTGTGAACCATGTGAGTCCTTTTATTGGAGGATTAACTCACATGGGTGCACCCATTTTGACCACATTCAAAAATAGCATGTTCATTGACTTTTAAGTGCTCTCCATCTTGACTTCTCTTGACTTCCCTTGACCACTAAGTATGGCTTGATTTGACCATAAAATTGACTTGACTTTACTCTTAGTGGCCCCTAGGATCATGGCCTAGGCTTGGGTTTGAGCCCAAGGACTCAACCCTTGGCTCAACTCCATCTCTTCCTTGACCAACTTGACCATTTTTGGTCCAGGAGAAGGGTGAAGCATGGGTGTTGGTTTTGGTTGTGTTTGATGATCATTTTGAGTTAGGTTTTGTGCTTGCTTTGTTTAGTCTTGCTTGATTGTGCTTGTTGATTCCTTGATCACGTTTTAGCAAGTATCTAGCACCCTTGAACTTAGGAACGAAAGCCTAGTTCTTGGAGAGGCACGAGACTAAACAATAGGACCCTCAATTGTAAGTTGCGAGAGCCCGCATTCAAGACCTAGAGGAAGCTTAAGACCGAGAGGACGAGCTTTACCCTTGGCATGTGCGATTCCTTACCCATCCCGATCATCATCTTTGACCTAGCTTACCCATTGCCTAACCCGACTTCCTAGACTTTTCCTTATAAGTTAAACCCTTCCATTACGCTCTAGCTATAGAACCAATCAACCTTCGAACCGACCAAGACTAGAATCACCTCATAGGTAACCTACATAAGCGTCCTTCTCCCTGTGGATTTCGACCCCGACTTACCCTAACTACCCCTTAGGTTTGTCAGGTTTATCTTTGACTAGGCGAGTGCGACTAAGCCTATCAAATTTTGGCGTCGTTGCCGGGGAGACGGCAATGTTTTTTGTTCGTTACTTGTTTCTAGTCTTTTGTTTTTCCATAGGTCACTTTCTTTCTTCCCCATGACATGACAATCTTTGATTTCCCGCAATACGATGGCGAACAATTTCATAAGTACATTGTTCGATTTAATAGTTATATTGGTTCGTTTGGCTTATATTGTTGTGATTGGGAGAAAGTTTTTATTATTAGCACGGGTATGAACTATGAGTCTCACAACTTCATTCACTACGTGAGCAATGGTCAAATTCCCTACATGCCCGACTTTGCGATTTGGGACCTCTTTTGGGTTATCACGCGTGAAACCCTTTTATGCGAGATTAAGGCTGACTTCCAAGACGTTCTTGTTACGTTCAAGAAATTAATCGGGGAAATGAAAGATGATTGTGAGTCTTATGAATGCTCCCCCGCTCCTTGTGATAATACCTATTCGTCTCAAACTTGTATGTTAATTCGCTCACATGCATCCTTGTACGATGATAATTTGTTTGATGACGATGGTTATGAGCCTGTGCATGATTGTGATTTGTCAAATCCGCTTGAGGTACTTGTGAATGACACTCCTGAACCTGAACCGACTTGTCCCCTTGTTGATGCGTCTGTTGAGTCTGTTTCCATTGGATCCTTGTCCGAGGATCCTCTGGCGGTCTTACCGTGTATTGAGAATGACGCAGGTGACTCAAAGTCGTGGAGCGCTGAGGTGGACGAATTGGAAGCCCTACTATATGCAGATGAAGAAAAGGCTTTTGCTCCACGGACACAACAAGTCGAGGGACAAAATCGTATGTTCCCGCGGTTCCCATATTCGACGTCACACCGTTGTCCCCAACTGACTTCGATGAGTTTTTAAGTCCCAATGTTGCGAGCGGATGTATTTTTAATGTTGCCAAAGTGCCCCAGAACAGTTTTCATAGACTCATTTATTTGTTGAGTCGATCATTAGCCATGATTTTATATACTTGTATTGCCTTTTGGTGCTACATTTGCTTCTGTTTAGGACATGAGCAGGTTTTTGACCGACTACTACGACCTTTGGTCGCTATAATGGTTGGCTTTGCTGCAAGCCAACCGAATGGCGATAACCATGTTAGGGACGATGAAGGTAGCGGGTTCGTGTCTGAAGCGGCCCGTGCTTGGCGGTACTTTTAGTACCGGCTTCTGCGCCCCCATTTTGTAGCTGGTTTGGGGGGGATGCTTCCTTTGTACATATTGTAAGTACGTTTTCCTTTCCCTAGTCTCTGTTTTTCTCCCCTTATATTATGGTCCCTGGTTAATGTGCTTTAGGACACATTGGGGACAATGTGTTGTTCGGTTTGGGGGGAGGAACGCTTTGCTTTATTTTTGCGTTTTCTTGCGTTTTCTTTTTCGTTTTTCATTTTCCAAAAAATCAAAAAATCCAAAAAATCTGAAAATTCAAAAAAATCACTAAAAATCATAAAATTTCTCAAAAAAATCCAAAAATACGTATCCCGAATCGTCGTTTGCGAGCTTGTTTTTACCTTATTCTTTCCCGACATCCCTTCCCTTGTTTGCTTTGAGCTTTGACATGTTTCTTATTGTTTGGATTAAGCGCTACGGGGATGTTTAGACGCGCTTGTAGATGATGGCATGCTTTGACTTGTTGGCTTTATCTTTTTACGGACTATAGCTACATATTTTGTGAGGTTTCTTGCCTCCAGCGGTCGGTTCATCCCGGTCCCCGTGCTTGATTGTGAGTAGTTCTTCTCGTGGGGTACGTAACGTCAACGCGCCTATCCCGTTTTTCCCCGCGATTTTGTCACTTAGTTGATTTTAAATTATTCACCTTGTTCTTACATTGACTTTATCCTCTCATATATGATCTTATTACCCTTTACCCACTTGAGTTTGCTAGCTACATTGCCAAATAGCCTACCCTAGCCTTGCTAGTTACCGCTTTTGCTTACTCTTGTGCTCGTTCTTTGGGTTTTGATCATGGCTACGACTTGCTGATGTCGTTTGCTTGAGAGTGTTGGTGAATATGAGTCGGGATTGCTGTTTCCCCGACCTTTTATGAGGTATTTTCCGCAACCTTGTGAGTGTGCTCCTTGCTCAAAAGAAAAAAAAACAAAAATCAGAAAAACACAAACACAACACAGAATACAAAGAAAGAAATATGTGCACAAAATGAAGAAGTTGTTGTTGTTGTTACATGAGTGAGCACTTGTAATCTGTTGTTTTGTTGCGATGATGGGTAGAGGAGACCGATATGCTGTTTTCGGTCCATTTTTCATGAGAGTTGGGTTCCGTATTGGTTGGACGAGCACTTGAGTAGTACTAGTGGTTTCTAGTGGCTTAGCTCCACGATTCCATAATCTATTTGTCCACCTTCTTACCCTTACCTCTCTTTGGCCTTTACACACGTCATTTCCTATGTAAGCCCTCATGTTTGGTTCGTTTTGTGACATTATTTGTGTACGGGAATGCGAGATTCTGGACCAAGAATGGTCAAGGCGAGAAAAGGCGGTTTTAGTCTAGAACACGGTTTGGGTCCTTGGGCTCGAACCATGGGCTAGGCCACGGTCCTAGGGTCCACCCAAGCTTATTTTGAGTGAATTAAACAATAATATCTTGGTCAAGCTTGGTGGGTCAAAGAAGTCAAGGAAAGTCAAGTTGGAGAGCAACCGAAAAGTCAATGAATGTGCTATTTTTGAAGTGTGAACTTTGGGTGCACCCATGTGGGTTCGAACCACAAGTCAATTAAATCTTCAAGAGCAAACCCAAGTGGGTACAAGACCCAAGTCAGCCGAAATTCATCAAATGAAGCATCACATGTGTTCCTCAACAAGTCCCTTTCAACACATGTCACTATCCTACTTTATACTTTATACTTTATGCATTTGTTGTTTTCTTTTCAAATTTTCAGCTCATGTGAGCTCTTTGAGCCGAGATTTATGTTGTTTTTGTGGGTTATTTGTAGCCCTTAGATTAGCTTTGAATTGTAAGGTCAAGATTAGAGCAAGGGTACTATATAAACCCTCACTCTACCCTTGCATTTTTTCAGATTTGATGAATGAAGGTTAAACCCTAAAAATTGAGTGTTTTTCATTTCCTCTTAGCTTTGTGCTTGAGTTAGTGATTTTATGATTAATTAGTGGCTTTGTGCTTAATTAATCAAACCCTAATTCTATTGCTTTGTGCTTAGAATTAGTCCTATCTTTAATGTTTTTCTTTGTTTCACAAAAATCAGAAAAATTCATCACAAAAAAGTCCCATTTGGCCGAGAATTTCAAGAGTATAACAAATCGATTTTTGTTGTCTCCTTGAGTGAAGCTTAACCCATCTAGTTTCACTCCAAATTGGTCATCAAAGCTTTGGTTGGGTCCAAAGAAGTTCTTGAGGTACCCGAAAATTTTTCAGATTTGTTCTTTGGTTACCTCAATGGGTATGTTTCTTCCTTTTGATGTTTCTGCAACGGGAGTTGAAAGTTCACGATCCTTTGACCTTGGGCCCGCTTCCAACCTTAGGTCCAAAGGTCAACCTCAAGTCAACTAAGTCAACAAGAGAAAATCAAGTGGGAGCAATACCCAAGTCAGCCGAAAAAAACAATCAAATGAGGGTTCACATGTGTTCCTCAATAAGTCCCTATCAACACATGTCACTATCTACCTTTATTGCTTTATGCTTTTTACTTTAAGTATTTGTTGTTATCTCTTCAAAATTTCAGCTCATGTGAGCCTTAGAAAACCGAGTATATTGATGTAATTGTGGGTTGAATGTAGCCCTTAGATTAGCTTGTGATGGATGGTCAAGATTAGAATAAGGGTAATATATAAACCCTCATTCTCACATCAAAATTTTCAGATTTGTTTTGAATGAAAAAGAAACCCTAGTTTCATATTGAGTGTTCTTCATTTATCTCTTTACTTTGTGTTTGAGATTTGTGAGAGATTAGTTTAGTGGCTTTGTGCTTAAACTAATCAAACCCTAAATCTATTACTTTGTGTGTAGATTTAGATACTATCTTTATGTTCTTGCATTTAACAACAAAAATCAGAAAAAATACAACACAAAACACCACATTCGGCCGTTTATTTTTCAAGGGGTTTGAGATCGATTTTGTTCATCCTTTGAGTGAAACTTGATCCACTAAGTTTCACTCCAAATTGGTCATCAAAGCTTTGGTTTGAAGAGCACAAGACCCCACCTTTGTGCTAAGTTCATTCGGTCCAAAGGAGTATATCAAGGTATTCGAAATTTTCAGATTTTCTTGTGTTTGATTTCTCAATGAGTATACCTCTTTCTTGTGATACTACTCTTGAGGGAACTATGGATGACTCTATGGAGAAATTGAGAAAGGAAATTGAGTCTAAATTGAGCCGAATGAATGGAGGAATTGGGTCAAAACTTGGTCTTGTAACTTGGAGGGTTATGCATACCCAACCCCATTCCTTGGAAGAAAGTCAAAAAAATCAGATTTTTAGGTCTAAATGTACCATTGGGAAGAGGGTTTGTAACCTAATTATTGATGGAGGGAGTTGTGTTAATGTTGCTTCAAAAACTCTCATCGATAAACTTGCCTTACCCACACAAAAACACCCAAACCCTTACAAGTTGAGGTGGTTGAATAGAGAGGCCGAAATTTTGGTTGATAGGAGATGTTTGGTTTCTTTTTCCATGGGAAGAGACTATATGGATGAAGTGTGGTGTGATGTGATTCCTATGGATGCTTGTCACCTCTTATTGGGGAGACCTTGGGAATTTGATCGGAATGCGACTCATGAGGGAAGGGACAACACTTACACTTTCATGTTTGGAGACAAGAGGATCAAGCTCACACCCTTACCCCCACATATGGGTGGCCGAGCTAGCCATGCCATGACCAAGCCTCTTGAGGGAGTCCTATTGGTTGGAGAACAAGAGATGAAACAAGAGCTTAGCAAGGGAATGGTTGTTTATGCCCTCATTGCCAAAGAAACTCCTAAGGAAAGTGAAAAATCGATTCCATGTGAAGTTCAAGAGCTCTTAGAACTCTACAAGGATGTGTTTCCCCTTGAGCTACCACACGGCCTACCCCCTATTAGGGGCATTGAGCATCAAATTGATCTTGTTCCGGGAGCTACACTACCTAATAAGGCCGCATATCAAGTGATCCTAAGGCTACACAAGAACTTCAACAACAAATTGGGAACTCATGGAAAAGGGGTTTGTAAGAGAATCTCTTAGTCCTTGTGCTGTGCCTCCACTCTTGGTACCTAAGAAGGATGGAACTTGGAGAATGTGTGCGGATAGTCGAGCTATTAATAATATTACGGTCAAGTATAGGTTTCCTATACCTAGGCTTGATGACATTCTTGATGAGCTTAGTGGAGCTCGATTGTTTTCCAAGATTGATCTACGACAAGGTTACCATCAAGTGAGAATCAAAGAGGGTGATGAATGGAAGACGGCTTTTAAACCGCAGCATCGGTTATATGAATGGTTAGTCATGCCTTTTGGACTATCCAATGCTCCTAGCACCTTCATGAGATTGATGACCGAGGTTTTGAGACCTTACTTGGGAAGATTCATTGTGGTCTACTTTGACGATATCTTAGTGTATAGCCCTTCCAAGGAAGCTCACCTACATCATTTGCGAGTGTTGTTTGAGACACTTAGAGATCACAAGTTGTATGGCAAGTTAGAGAAGTGTTCTTTCATGCAAAGCGAAGTCCAATTCTTGGGCTATATTATATCTAGCCGTGGTATACTAGTGGATCAAGAGAAAGTGGAGGCTATCAAATCATGGCCAATTCCGAAGAACATAACCGAGGTGAGGAGCTTTCATGGCTTGGCTTCTTTTTATCGACGATTTATCAAGGATTTTAGCACCGACATGCCACCCATCACCGGGTGTATGAAGAAAGGAGAGTTCAAGTGGAATGAGGGGCGAAAATTCCTTCAATAAAATCAAGAAGTTGTTGTGTGACTCACCTATTCTTACACCACCGATTTCAATAAGCTTTTTGAAGTCGAATGTGATGCTAGTGGAGTTGGAATTGGGGCCGTTCTATTACAAGAACACAAGCCAATTGCTTACTTTAGTGAGAAGTTGAATGGTGCCAAGCTCAATTATTCCACCTACGACAAAGAATTCTATGCCATCGTTCGGGCTCTCGCTCATTGGAGCCATTACCTCAAGCCCAAGCCATTTGTTCTTCATTCCGATCATGAGGCTCTCAAATACATCAATGGACAACACAAGTTGAATCATAGGCATGCCAAGTGGGTAGAATTTCTTCAATCTTTTTCTTTCTCAAGCAAGTTCATTGAAGGAAAAAATAACGTGGTGGCCGATGCACTATCTCGGAGGCACACCATGTTAAGTTACATGGAGCAAAGAGTGTTGGGGTTTGAATTCATGAAAGAGCTCTATGTGGAGGATCCCGACTTCAAGGATGAGTGGAATTCCATACGTGAAGGGCAAGGTAAGGTAGGAAGCAAGTACACACTTCAAGAGGGGTTCTTGTTCTATGGGAATCGGCTATGTATACCTAAGAGCCCTTATCGAAATCTCCTAGTGAGGGAGGTTCATTCTAATGGTTTAGCCGGGCATTTCGGAATTCAAAGACTTATGACATCCTCCAAGACCAATTCCATTGGCCCAAGATGCTTGGAGATGTCCAAGATGTGATCAAGAGATGTGCTTCTTGCCAACAATCCAAGTCCTTCTTTCAAACGGGACCCTACACTCCTTTACCCGTCCCAAATCGGCCATGGGAGGATGTTAGCATGGATTTCATCGTCGCTTTGCCAAGGACTCAACGAGGTAAGGATTCCATCATGGTTGTGGTAGATCGATTTAGCAAGATGGCTCATTTCATTGCGTGCAAGAAAACCGAGGATGCCATGAGTGTGGCCGAATTGTATTTCAAAGAAGTGGTCAAGTTGCATGGAGTCCCGAAAACCATTGTATCCGATCGAGACACCAAGTTCATGAGCCACTTTTTGAAGACCTTGTGGAAGTTGCTAAAAACGAGGCTATTGTTTAGCACAAGTCATCATCCTCAAACGGATGGTCAAACCGAGGTCACTAATAAAACCTTGGGGAGGATCCTTAGGAGCATCGTTTCTAGGTCCTTGGAAGATTGGGAGCTCAAACTCGCCCACGCCGAGTTTGCCTTCAACCGTGCCCCTTCTTCTAGCACGGGAAGTTCACCATTTGAAGTGGTCTATGGGACTAATCCTCTCATGCCCACGGATCTAGCCCCCGTCAAGAGCAAGGAGATGAGTTACGATGCCAAGAAGCGGGTTGAGTTCATGATGAGTATCCACAACCAAGTCAAGAAGCAAATCGAGAAGTCGAACGAAGCTTACAAGGCTAAATCCAAGTAGAAAAAATCCAAGGGAATTTGAAGCGGGAGATTTGGTGTGGCTACACTTGAGGAAGGAAAGGTTCCCGGATAAAAGAAAGAACAAACTCATGCCTAGGGCCGAGGGACCCTTCGAGATACTCGAGAAAATTGGACCGAACGCTTACAAAGTTGATCTACCGGGGGAGTACGGAGTCCATGGCACGTTCAACGTGGGAGACCTTAGCCCATACCATGAAGACTTGGAGGAGGAGGAAGTCGAGGATTTGAGGGCAAATCCTTTTCAACCCGGGGAGATTGCAACGGGAGTTGAAAGTTCACGATCCTTTGACCTTGGGCCCGCTTCCAACCTTAGGTCCAAAGGTCAACCTCAAGTCAACTAAGTCAACAAGAGAAAATCAAGTGGGAGCAATACCCAAGTCAGCCGAAAAAAACAATCAAATGAGGGTTCACATGTGTTCCTCAATAAGTCCCTATCAACACATGTCACTATCTACCTTTATTGCTTTATGCTTTTTACTTTAAGTATTTGTTGTTATCTCTTCAAAATTTCAGCTCATGTGAGCCTTAGAAAACCGAGTATATTGATGTAATTGTGGGTTGAATGTAGCCCTTAGATTAGCTTGTGATGGATGGTCAAGATTAGAATGAGGGTAATATATAAACCCTCATTCTCACATCAAAATTTTCAGATTTGTTTTGAATGAAAAAGAAACCCTAGTTTCATATTGAGTGTTCTTCATTTATCTCTTTACTTTGTGTTTGAGATTTGTGAGAGATTAGTTTAGTGGCTTTGTGCTTAAACTAATCAAACCCTAAATCTATTACTTTGTGTGTAGATTTAGATACTATCTTTATGTTCTTGCATTTAACAACAAAAATCAGAAAAAATACAACACAAAACACCACATTCGGCCGTTTATTTTTCAAGGGGTTTGAGATCGATTTTGTTCATCCTTTGAGTGAAACTTGATCCACTAAGTTTCACTCCAGTTTCTTGTGATACTACTCTTGGTGAGACCATGTATGATTCCCTAACCCTAACCTTGTGATCTTGAGGGAGTTAGAGGATAGATTGGCTCGGTTAGGAGGAGGACCAAACCCTAACCATAGCCGTGTGACTTGTAGAGCGATACATGCTCAAACCCTAATCCTAGAAGAGAATCACCAAGTCCAAAACTTTAGATCTAGGTGTACCATTATGGGAAGGGTTTGTAACTTGGTTGTTGATGGGGAAAGTTACAATAATGTTGCCTCAAATACTCTCATTGAAAAACTAGCTTTACCTACACAAGATCACCCTAACCCTTACAAGATGAAGTGGCTAAACAATGGAGCCGAGATGAGTGTAAATGTGGTTTGACAATGCTTGGTTTCTTTCTCCATTGGAGGGGACTACATGGATGTGGCTTTGTGTGATGTGGTACCCATGGAGGCTTGTCATCTCCTCTTGGGGAAACCTTGGAAGTTGGAAAGAGATGCTCATCATGATGGGAGGGACAATACCTATACCTTCAAGATTGGAGCTAAGAAAATCAAACTTTCACCCTTACCTCCGATTTTGAAGAACCCTAACCCACCCTCCTTGATTATATCACACGAAAAAATGGGGATTGATGGGAGACCAGAAATTGAACAAGAGCTTAGCAAGGGGAAGAATGTCTTTGATATCCTTGCTAAGGAAGTCCCCGAAGAGCAATGCAAACCACCCTCCAAGGAAGAGCAAGAATCGTTGGAGACCTATGAGGATCCCTACCTCATTGAGACACTTAGTGGGTCATCATCTATTGGCGGCATTGAGCTTCTAGGTGAATTTGTTTCCGGAGCTTTGTTACCCAACAAGACTATCCATGGAAGTGAGCCTAGGGTTACCAAATCAATCCAAAATCAGATTAGGGAGCTCAAGGAAGGAGATGAATGTGAGATGAGAAGTCTACCTAAGTTCATGGAAAGGAGATTCATGTGGAGTGGGAGTGTTGATGCAAGCAAAGAGTCGAGGGAATTTCTAAAATGGAAATTCAAAGTGAATACTAACAACAACAAGGAGGATGAGTCCATTGAAAGTCCAAAGTTTGATGTGTGGAAGAGAGACACGGCCCACAAGGCCATGCATGAATTGGTCACACTTCTTAGGTCGTCTAATTCAACAAGTACCTTCATGATCGAGAATGTAGCCCTCCATGTGATCAAAGACAATCCTAGGACAATAAGAAGGGACAAAGGAGAGGAGCACGAGTTCAATGTCAAGGTTCCAAGTTTGAAAGTTTCGATCAAGAGCAAAGAAAGTGAATCATTTGGAGATGCAAAGGTCGATGTGTTAGAAAATTCAAGTGAGTCCTTGAGATGGAAGTTCAAGGTGGGGATTATCAATACCAAAGGAATGCTATGTGGTTATCATAATCAAGTCTATTCAAGTGGTTTCATGAAATGGGGATTCAAAGGGGGAACTAAACATGGCCAAGGAGAGCTAGGTGATGATCCTATGCAAACCTCACCTAAGCTCAAGTTTGAAGGATTTAGGACTAACCTAGGGCAAGCACACGAGCCATGGGGCTCCTTGAGTAAAGAGATGGGTGAAGTCGGGCACAATCAAAGGAGTCAAGTCAAGAAAATCCATCCATTCATTCGAGCTCTAAGTCCTTGGTGTCCATTGAAACTAACACTTCTTGAATTCGTTTCTGGTGGTGGAATCAAAGAGGTGCCTCTCCTTGGAGGTTATGATCAATGTCGAGATGAAACTCATGTTAAGAACCCTAAGGATTTGAGGACAAATCCTTTTCAAGAAGAGGAGATTGGACCAAGAATGGTCAAGGCGAGAAAAGGCGGTTTTAGTCTAGAACACGGTTTGGGTCCTTGGGCTCGAACCATGGGCTAGGCCACGGTCCTAGGGTCCACCCAAGCTTATTTTGAGTGAATTAAACAATAATATCTTGGTCAAGCTTGGTGGGTCAAAGAAGTCAAGGAAAGTCAAGTTGGAGAGCAACCGAAAAGTCAATGAATGGGCTATTTTTGAAGTGTGAACTTTGGGTGCACCCATGTGAGTTCGAACCACAAGTCAATTAAATCTTCAAGAGCAAACCCAAGTGGGTACAAGACCCAAGTCAGCCGAAATTCATCAAATGAAGCATCACATGTGTTCCTCAACAAGTCCCTTTCAACACATGTCACTATCCTACTTTATACTTTATACTTTATACTTTATGCATTTGTTGTTTTCTTTTCAAATTTTTGGACCAAAAATGGTCAAGGCGGTCAAGGGTGAAACCGAGGGAGACCATGGGTTAGGGCCATGGGCTCAAACCCAAGCCTAGGCCATGGGTCAAGGGATCACTAGGGGCTAAGTAAAGTCAATTCTATGGTCAAATCAAGCCAACCTTAGTGATCAAGGAGAGTCAAGAGGAAGTCAAGTTGGAGAGCAACAAAAAAAAAGTCAAGATTGTGCTATTTTTGAATGTGGTCAAAGTGGGTGCACCCATGTGAGTTAACCCTCCAATAAAAGGACTCACATGGTTCACAAAGCTAGCTCAAGGAGGTCCCTTAGGAGCCGGCCCAACAAGTCCCAACAAACAATCACATTGTTTTATGTTTATGTCATTTTCATTCAAGTCGCTTTCGTCACTTTATGCTTTATTGTTTTAGTGTGTAAAAATCAAATTGTAGAGCATGTGGACCGTCCTCCTTCATGACCAAGGCTCACTCAAGGACCCTTGGATGATCCCAAACAAAGAATGGAGAGGATTGAGCGCCGTGTCAACATCTACCTTTATGCTTTTATCTTTTGTTTGTTAGCCTACAAAATTCACTCTTGTAAGGCCTTTTGGCCGCTTTTTTTGATGTCTCAAAGGCTCATGTGAGCCCTTAGATTAACTTTGAAATGTAAGGCTTAGATTAGAGTAAGGGTCATATATAAACCCCACTCTAACATCAAAAATTTTCAGATTTGAGTTGAATTAAAACCCTAGTGTTTATTTTGAGTTTCCTTCATTTTTCTCATTACTTTGTGTGTGAGTTAGTGAAAGATTAGTTTAGTGGCTTTGTGCTTAAACTAATCAAACCCTAATTCTCTTGCTTAGTGCTTAGAATTAGTGACTATCCTTTATGTTTTATTGTTTCACTAAATTTCGAAACAATACTTCACAAAATTGTTACATTGGCCGAGATTTTTCATCACCATCACCACTTGGTTTTGTTCATCCTTTGAGTGAAACTTAGCCCACTTAGTTTCACTCCAAATTGGCATCAAAGCCTAGGTTTGTTCTTGATTTCATTTTCTTTCTCTATTTTTTCGGTTTGTCTTAGTATTGTCGAGTTACTCTTTTATTTTCTTCTTTTAATTTTTCGTTTTCCTTCCTTCTTTTCCTTGTTTATTTTCTATAAATTTACCACAAAATTTCCACAAAAGATCTCACAAAATTTCACAAAAATGGAGGAGGATAAGAGACTTTCGAATTTGGAAGATAAATTGAATCAACTTGCCGGTAGTTGTAATACTATGATGAATGCTTTGAACACCCTCTTAGACCAAAACCTTAATGACCCAAGAAGGGGTGGAGGGGAAGAGAGGCGTGGGCATGGTTATGGGGGCCGTGGGAGAGGACACCCTCCTCCTCACATGGAAGATCAATTTTCGGATTCGGAAGAGTCCCTTGAAGCCCACCCTAGAGACCATGACCGAGATATCAAAGTGGATATACCCGATTTTTATGGTAGCTTGAACCCCGAGGATCTCCTAGATTGGCTTAGGTCGATAGAGAGGATCTTTGAATTTAAGGAATATCCCGATAGGAAGTGTTTCAAGGTAGCCATCATGAAGTTTAAGGGATATGCTTCCCTTTGGTACGAAAACCTCAAGAACCAACGAAACCGAGAGGGTAAGGAACCCATCAAGTCATGGCTCAAACTCAAAACGAAACTCAAGGACAAGTTTGTTCCCAAAGACTACACTCAAGACATGTTCCTCAAGCTAGCTCAACTAAAACAAGAGTCACACCCCATTGAAACCTATCTTAGGGACTTTGAGCAACTCACCCTACAATGTGAGATGAATGAGAAGCCCGAACAAAAAATTGCAAGGTTTGTTGAGGGCCTAAACCCTAGGATAGCCAATCGGGTCAAAATGCAAAACTTGTGGTCATTCGATGAGGCCGTTACCATGGCCACACGTGTGGAGAGGCTAGAGAAGGGGAGAGGAGAGTCGGCTAAGAACATCACCAAGACCAACCCTAGCTCGAGCCAAGGAGGGTCAAAATTGTCGAACCTAGCCCTACCATCAAGCCATCAAGTGTTGACAAGGGGAAGGGAATTGACTATGGTCCCAAGAGAACAATTCCTCTCAAGAAGTGCTACCAATGTCAAGGGTATGGTCATTTTGCTAAGGAATGCCCTAGCAAGAGGACCTTGAACACAAGTGAGGTTGTGCATTGGGGAGACGATGAAGTGTTAGTTTGTGAGGAAGAAAAAAAGGAGGGAGTTGAGGAAGTGAATGTGGCCGAAACAATTGTGCCCCCGGACTCGGGGTTGAGCTTGGTCACTTGGCGAGTGATGCACACTCAAGATGCAAACGAGAATATGGACCAAAGGCACAAAATATTTCGGTCCAAATGTACAATCATGGGGAGAGTGTGTAATTTGATTATTGATGGGGGAAGTTGTGTTAATGTTGCTTCTAAAACCCTCATTGATAAGCTTGCCTTGCCCACTTTGAAGCATCCTCATCCTTACAAGCTAAGATGGCTTAATCAAGGAGCCGAGGTGAAAGTTGATAAACAATGCAAGGTCTTGTTTTCCATTGGACAAGACTACAAAGATGAAATTGTGTGTGAAGTGTTGGACATGGATGCTTGTCATGTATTACTTGGTAGGCCATGGGAGTATGAAAAGAATTCTTCCCACCATGGAAGAGACAACACCTACTCATTCAAGTATGGTGAAAAGCTTATTGTCTTAGCTCCCCTACCACCAATGATGGGTTGTAAATCCAATGCGTGCTTGTTTGAATCCTTCATTGAGCCGAAACCTAGCATGGAGATGAAGTTGGAGCCGAGCTTGAATGAGCTTGAGGACTTGAAAGGCCTTGAGCCGAGTAGAGAAGAGCAAGGGGAAGAGATGAACTTGGAATGTGAGGGAAGCTCTAGCATGATAAGGAGGGTTCTAGGAGAGGAGCAACAAGAAGGAGATACATCAATCAACCATGAAGCAACCAATGTGAACAATGAGAGGGCAAAAATCGATGGCCTAGGAAAGTCAAATGGATCTTTAAGATGGAGAATCATTGAAGGGCTCGATCATGAGCAAGAGTGGATGGATGGCAAGGCTATGAGTCGTGGGCTCAAAGAAATGCTCGAGGAAGAGTGTGTGGTCAAGCAAACCGTGACCAAGGAAGAGAACATGATCAATTCTTCGAGCCAAAGTAAAGGAGTCCCACCCATTCTCCAAGCCCTAGCCAAGTGGTGCCCTTGGAAGCTAAAAAACGTGAAGGCCAAAGTCGAGCAAAGATTGAGCCGAGAATCAAGCTTGAAATCGAGCAAGGGAGGAAGCAAGAGGATCTCCAAGGACTTGAGGACAAGTCCTTTCCAAGGAGAGGAGATTGGACCAAAAATGGTCAAGGCGGTCAAGGGTGAAACCGAGGGAGACCATGGGTTAGGGCCATGGGCTCAAACCCAAGCCTAGGCCATGGGTCAAGGGATCACTAGGGGCTAAGTAAAGTCAATTCTATGGTCAAATCAAGCCAACCTTAGTGATCAAGGAGAGTCAAGAGGAAGTCAAGTTGGAGAGCAACAAAAAAAAAAGTCAAGATTGTGCTATTTTTGAATGTGGTCAAAGTGGGTGCACCCATGTGAGTTATGTAACACCCCGTGTTAATTTAAGCTAATTATAATTAGGAAATCAATAATTAATCATCCTCGCTCATTAAATTCCTAATACAATACACTACAAGTCATTTTCATACCTAAACTAAAACCATTTTGAATTACTTTGAATCTGAACTTTATTCCTTCATTTTCAAACTCGATAAATCAAATGAAGACTATACTACAAATTTCTCAACGACAAATTTTGGCACGCAAATCAAGGTCAATCTTGACCAAAGTGGCCGAGCCACTTAAAGGATTAAATCATCTAATCCTTTTTCAATTACACTTACTCCTAATCCTAATCTAACAAAAAATGGTTAAGGCTTAATCAATTTAGGTTATACTAACAAAACATACTATAATAATATAAAATTACTATTCCTTTTGATTTAACTAGCACTTTCACTAAGACTCGATATAATTAGCCACACTTATTCAAAACTGATAAACTTTTTGACGTTTGATCATAATGATTTAATTCGATAACATTCAATAAAAAAAATATGTATTTCGGTCAAGTAGGATTTTATTTCAAAGTTTCGAGGATTCTAGACCCAATTTTTGTTTTGGATTCCTTCCTACGTTTTTCTTCATTTTAATTTTTGATCTTACTTCTAAACATTATTTTAAGACTATATATTTCATTTCGGGACTTTTCGCGTGCGCGTAAATCGAAAATTTCAAAAACGCAAAAATCGGACCAAGTTGGCCAAAGTGGCCGAGATATTTGACCTCCAAAGGTCAAGTTATCCTCTTCCATTTTCTTCCTACTTTTGCACCATGTCTACTCCATCTTACACACTACTAATTTCATCATTATTCTAGCTTAAATAAAAATAAAGATTATACATTACAAATACAAAACAAATACACAAGTGTATACAAGTTACTAGTATACATTTGATCACTACTACTACAATTCATTTTACACACAAACAACAAAACACTTCAACTTATTTTTCTCTCTAAATAACCTACTCAACATACTTGTAAGCATATCTCATCTCCAAACCTCAAGAACACATTGATCTTCATCTTCCTCCTTTACTTTTCTTCCTTAATTCATTTCTTTTCTTACTTTAAATTCACTAAGAGCACTAGTATTAATTCACCATTTATATTTATGAAACACTACATCATTTAACATATAAATGAACAAGAATATAAATCAAATCACCTAGAATATAAACATCACCTAAATTAAAAACACTACTACACTTTAAGGTTTTAATTTAGCTAGTTTAGTTATAAAATAAATTACTAACTTGTGTATTTCATTTTTATGTACTCTCCTAATCAAAGACGAGGAGCAAGGTGGTGAAGACGACTTGAGCCGGTTTGATCATATTGTCGATCCCGACAACTGCTAATCTTTTCATTCATAACCTAACTAAGGTGCTTCCCGCACATTTATATGATAAGCGCCTCGAATTTGATTATGTGTTATTGTTTTTGATGCATGTATGATTTATTTTATCACCTAGTATTTCATATGTTAAATTAGGAGACAAAAATCGAAAAATAATATTAGTGTAACAATAACATAACACACGGCCTCCCCTTAATTTTTGGCTCAATTTTTCGTTTTAATTTTTGTAAATTGCATGCTTAAAATACTTATAATAAAATGAACATGAGGATATAATTAGTTTTTGTTTAGGATTTAAAATGAATTTGTTATGAATTTTTAAGTGTTTTGAAGTATTTATGTGTGTTCTTGAGTTTTTATTGATGTTCATGTGTTTGAATGATTTTATTTATGTATGCTAATATTGGTATATGATTTTCATTTATGCTAAACATATAAATGATATAAAGTAAATTAGTTATTGAATTAGAAGTATAAAAATCAAAAATCAAAAAATCATATACATATATATATATACACGGCATTTTTGATTTATTTGGACCAATTTTTAGTTTTAATTTTTCTAAATAACATATTATGATTAGTCTAGTTAAATTAGACTTGTAGGAAAAATTTGAGGAAATTATATAAACATATGAAAATTTGGCTAAATAATAATCATATGAAAAATAATAGTGTTCTTCATAACTTCATATGTTCTTCATTTTATGACTAAGATTGATTTATAAATTTTTATAAGTTTTAGTATTTAATGTTTTTATTGCTAGTTTAATTCACTTTAGCATAAACTAAATAATTAGTATATAAAGACTTTAAGTTAAAAACCGATAAAATTCGAAAACGAAAATAAATTGTTATGTATGTATGTCCACGGCATTTGGGGTCTTTTTAGACCTAAAATGATTTTTATCACTTTTTAATTTTATCACTTAAGTAAATTAAATAGTTAAAGTAATGATTTATTAATAAAAACAACAAAAGAAATAAATAGCTATATAAATAAAGGTACACGGCATATAGGATATTTTTTGGGTCAATTTTAGTCAAAATGAATTTATCACTTAGTCACTAAATTTGAATAGTAATTAGGTTTATATTTGTTTATGTATTAAATCGTTAATAAAAGGAATTGACAAAACCGATAAAAATAAACGTTACACGTATTTAAAATGAATGAAATCGAGTGTTACTACCTATGCTTAAATGAGGATGTGGAGATACGGACTATTTAAAATGAACTACGACAACCTCGCTAAAATTTGAAACCGCTTAAATTTTAGCTAAGTATACGACTAAATCTAAACCGAGTTTTACTTTTGAAATATCATTTAAATCACCAAGTATAAAAATGAACTTAACCACCTTGATTTAAATATGTTTCAAAAATCACTAAATACAAAATGAACTTAACGAGTTCAATTAAAATATATTTCAAAACCGCTAAATGCAAAATGAACTTAACAACTTTAAAACTAGACTCCTAAAATATTTCCAAAAATCACTAAGTACAAAACGAACTTAACAACTTTAAAACTAGAATTCTACACTTAGAAAATAAAATTTAGTTTTACATCTAAATCTCCTAAGTATAAAAATGTGTATAAGAATAATGAAAATACTAAGTATAAAGAAAATATAAATAATAAATACTAAGTATAAGAATACAAGTACGTATAGAATACGAATAAAATACGAAGTATAAAAATACGTACAAATACGAAATACTGAAAATACTAATCAATACGTATAAATACGGGGAATAGTAAATACGAGGAATAGTAAATACGATGAATAGTAAATACGATGAATAGTGAATACGGTGAATAGTAAAATAATGAATAGTGAAAAATATTTAAAAGTTACGAACGGACTCAAAATAAATAATTAAGTTTTTCTATGTGTTCTGGTTTACTCAAGAATCATTACTAAAATTTCATTATACAAGTTCGACGTTATATTTATATTACAAGTTCGTCACTATTATTATTTATGAACGAGAGAATGAGAAATTGAGAAAGCAAGTACTTGAATAAAATACTAGGATTGTTCGCCATGTTGCGACTCTTGAAATTCGAAGTTAACGAGGTAGCTGTCTATGGGGACTTGGGCTCCCTACCTGAGTTGCCCAAGGCTATTCAACGATCTTAAGATTGCTGTTTGACGTGTGGTATCAACCTCAGGGATGGGGCATACTTGATACTTCCGCGGGCCCATAGAATAGTAATTGGACACGCCAACCCCATCCGGGGGTACCCGTCTCTGGTGATAGTCGAACTTTTTCGTCGGTGATACCTTTTGAATAGCGAATAAGTATGATCCTCGATAGGTAGTGTATGCATACATTAGACAAGGGATTGAATCATCCTTGTTACCTTAGATATCTTTAAGCCTGGTAGTCACGTCCAAGTTATGTTGGCCCTACCATTCTGCTTGTGATTATGACTGCATGCTTCCGCCTTACTAACGAAGACTCATTAGTCAATGGATGTTGAATGTATTTCCTCGTTTGTTTGATGATTATTTGAATGACTTGGTTGAGTATTGGAATGTGATTTGTTGAGTATGGTTGTTTGTGAGCATGGTATGTTATTGGATTGGTTTATACTCGTTTTGAATCATCATGATCTCCTTATGTGTTTTATTTGCATACTTGCTATATGTTTTCCTTGTTATTTAATATTTATTTCGCATATTGTTTTAGAATTGCATGTATCGTAAGAGTGTGCGGGAAAATGATGAGATGTTAATGCAAAAATTCCGAGACCAACTCTTATGCATCTTTGGGAATGTTTACCTTCTTTATTTTGTACTTTTGAGAGGATGTAATCAAACCTATACTGCTTTATCTTAAACTCGTACTATGTATTTAGAGTTTTAATACGATAACAATGGTTTTGTAATATATAGACTTAATTAATTTTTCCGCCTTAGTTTAATTAAAGTCACGAAAAACCAGGTTATTCTGATTAGTATCAAAGTCGTCTTATGACCGTGAATGACTTAAAGTTATCTCACATAGCGAGACGACACTGGGCCGTACATTCATATCGTATGTCGTGCATAGACTTATAGGATCTAATAATAAACTAGGAATCTCTAGATCGCTAAAATAATAACTTAGATCAAGATAAAATGTGAGAAAGGGTAGAATCTTAAGGACCAGGCCAAATAATAATGAATTAGTTAGATGAGCGTTAGAATCTTAACTTTACGATTCTTTACTTGCTATTTGCTCTATGGCTAACTCTAGTTTGACAAAGGCCCTTAGGATGACGTACTACAGTTTCTCCCGTAACAATCTACCACAACGTCCACCGATGATGCCACGAGATGCATATATATGTAACCATTCCCACGTCATAGAGCAATACGTGGAAGCTAATGGGATCACGACGACCAGACCCTACCACACCAGGGGCATTGGCCTAGGCCTGACGCTGATTGAGAGCTTCCATCCGTACGACGAGTTTTGGACACCACTAGGATGGCAACTCCTCCTGGATTACGATCGATATATGGATCGCATGTGTCACCCCGACCCACTTCTGAGGGAGATGCAACCACCAGGGTGGATGGAACACGAGGAACTACTTGAGGACCTGATGTATCAAGAATTAAGGCACGACTATCCTCCTTTGCCAGTTGAACTACTCCCAGTCTGGGAGAGGGATCTCCTATCAGGGAGACTCTTCAGGGTCGCAAATCATATTTAGGGTCTTTGGACTCCAGTTTGTAAAATATATGTAACCAACTTTTAACCATTCTAAGAACGATCTTAATATCGTCTCCTTTTCCTACGGCTATGGATGTTATATTCGGATGTGACGTTTGGTGAACTTATGTATTATATTCCTTGAAATGTAATATTTTACCCATGTATATGTTTATATATATGGAGACGTTATGTTACTACCTAGTCATGTGCTTTTCTTAATTCATTATTTTAAAATTTTACATACATGTTGTACTTCCAAATCTCATTTAAATTACCTTATCTAAATTGATTTCAGATGAGACTACCGTGCGGTAAGAAGTACTCTGAATGGACACCAAAAGAGAAGGCTCGCAAGAAAGCCATCGAGGCCTACGCACGACGTCAACAATTGAAGTCCTGGAAGAGATCACAGGACTCGAGCAATGCGGAAGTCGACTGGAAGACCAGGGCACTTAAGACTCCGTATATGGAACATCGAATTCCTGATCATCTCCGCCGATCCTCAGAATATACAGATGTGATCGAAGCGTTCATGCAGGGAAAACCTGAGACATTTGAGGGGATCAGTGGGACACTATACCCATGGATCAGGAGTATGAATGCGAGGTTCCTGGAACACTCCGTTAGAGAGGAATGGAAAACCTCCCTAGCAGCTGCGTGCCTTGACGAGGAGGCCAAAGCATGGTGGAGGCGACTACGCTCCCCAGCTATACTTGAGGGTGAGTACTACCTGAGCTGGGAGGATTTCAAACTTGGCTTGAGCGACATGACTTATGCTGTTAAGTATAAGTACAGCTTCGCGGAGGAGGAGCATCGCTACTCAAAATTTGCTTAGGAGCTAGAGCAAATCTTTTGTCATTCTCGATTCAATTTCATATCTCTTGAGAATGTATCTAAACTTTTATGTTATTTTGCTGAACTTTTATCTAAGTTTTCACCTTAGTTCATTTCATAGAGAATGTATTAGGAGGCTTGTAACTTTTTGATGTAAACCTTTTACATTATCAATGAAATGTCTTTTATCCTGCATTTTATATTATGTCTATCTTTGAGATACTCAAAATTTATACAGCCTTGTCCTTATTTTATTTTATTTTCAGAATGGCTGCAAACGATATTCAAGATGATGACCTCAACCATGCGTTTTTAGAAGAAGAGGCGAGGAGAAGAGGTTTCGAAGATGCAATCACAAAAATTGCACAGAATGTACACCAACATCAGGGTGGCGGAAATAACCAGTCCGCATTTGAGAAATTCTCCAAACATCGACCTCAACCATATTCTGGCTCTGTCAACCCCACAGTCTTGACAGAGTGGATTGAAGAGATGGAGAAGTTGCTAGAACTTAGCAAGACTCCAGCTAACGAGAGGGTGAATGTAGTGGCCTACTACCTCAAGGGAGAGGCCAACAGTTGGTGGCGTTTAATCAGGTCCACCTTTCCCTTAAGAATCTACACCTGGAGTGAATTCAAGACTCTGCTGGAAAACAAGTATTTTGGGGAGGAGTTGAAATGGGACAAGGAAGAGGAGTTCAGAAACCTAAGACAGGGCGATATGTCCCTACAGGCGTACACGGAAAAATATCAAGAGCTGTCCAAGTTCGCTCCTAGGATTATAACTAACGAGGAGGAACTTGCGACTCGTTACGTAAGAGGCATGGAAAACGGCCTGAGGAACAATATGTGCGGGTTCAACTGCAAGAACTTCGCGGAAGCCTATGAAAAGGCAACGCGTATCTGGGCCTCCATTCAAAAAGGAGAAGCTGAGGAGAAAAAGAAGAAGAAGACCTTTACGCCTTCTGTGGCGAGTGCTAGCTTTATCCATAAGCCAATGTTCGGTCGCCCCGGTTATCAGAATCAAGATAACCGCAATAGGAACCAGGGCAGGTCTCAGTTCTCCAACCGCAATACCACTCCTTACGTTGCAAAGAATAATTCCCAAATTCCCGGACCTCCGGCCTTCCAAGCAAACCAGTGTCGTTTCTGCCGACAACCTATTCACCCGGGGAAACGTTGTAATGGGGAACCCGTGGTGTGCTTCCTGTGCAAAGTTGTGGGGCACAAAGCTAATGAATGTCCTAAGAGGAGTCTTTGGCAAGAAGGCAAATCACGGACCACCGCCACCGCCGAGTTCAGGCGCGTTACGTCTGTCGGAAGGCGAGGAAAGTGCTGACGACATTATCGATGTCGACGTCATCACCGGTAAATTTCTGGTTAACTCTGTGCCTGCTTTTATTTTATTCGATACGGGAGCTTCACTATCTTTTATATCCTCAAAATTTATCAAACAATCCAAACTCACAAATCCCGCACAAATTAAAACTAATATATCACTACCAGATGGTAAAAATATTCCTTGTTCGTCAAAATACAATAATGTAAAAATCTCAATCCACAACACAGAATTCCTGTCAGACCTTGTATTATTTGACCTTCCCGAGTTCGATGTAATTCTGGGGATGAACTGGCTAGCTCGTCATAATGCGACATTTAAATGCCACGATCAGAAGATCACTTTGAAAACTAACCAAGGGAAGGAGGTATCATATCAGAGTTTGAAGAGGAAAGGGGGAGTGAAACTAGTGTCTGTACTGAAGCTTCGAAGTATGGAGAGAAAGGGGCACCAGGTGTATTTTTGCAGCATTACTAAGGTCGAGGACAAACTACGCATAGAAGACATACCAATCGTGAATGAATACCCCGATGTCTTCCCAGACGTGTTACCAGGTATGCCTCCTGCACGAGATGTCGAATTCTCGATTGACCTCATACCAGGCACCTCACCTATATCGAAAGCACCATACAGGATGGCTCCTGTCGAGCTCCAGGAACTCAAGAAACAGTTAGAGGAGATGATTGAGTTGGGATTTATAAGACCGAGTGTTTCACCTTGGGGTGCACCGGTACTCTTTGTAAAGAAGAAGGATGGGAGTATGAGGCTCTGCATTGATTACAGGGAGCTAAACAAAGTGACGATCAAGAATCGTTATCCTCTGCCTAGGATAGACGATCTCTTTGACCACTCAAGGGAGCAGGAGTGTTCTCCAAGATTGACCTAAGGTCCTGGATACCATCGGATCGCGGTTCGTAGAAGAAGATATTGAGCGCTTCCGGATCAAGGTACGGACATTACGAGTTCAAAGTAATGCCGCTCGCCTTACCAACGCCCCAAAGAGTATTTATGGACCAAATGAACAGGACCTTTCATGAATATCTCGACATCTGGCGTGGTCGTGTTCATTGGCGACATCCCGATCTACTCCAAGAATAAAGAAGAACACGCAGAGCACCTACACATTATCCTAAGTATCTTGAGAGACCATAAATGGTATGCCAAATTTTCAAAGTGTGAATTTTGGTTAGGCCAAGTGGCGTTCTAGGCCACGTAATCTCCAAGGAGGAGTAATGGTAGATCCAAAGAAAGATTGAAGTCGCCAAGGAATGGATAGCACCAAAAGCGATCCACTAAGTCGAAGCTTCCTAGGGTTGGTGGCTATTATCGAAGGTTTGTTCTGATTTCTCGAAGGTAGCCCGCCCAATGACCAAATCACTACAAAGGAATCAAAGTTCATATGGAGCGACGATCGTGAGAAAGCTGTTCAAGAAGCGAAGACAAGGCTTACTACTGCTCCAGTTCTAACCTTGCCAACCGATGGGGATGAATATGAGGTGTACAGTGACGCATCATTAAATGGTTTGGGTTGCGTCCTGATGCAACAGGGGAAAGTAATAGCATACGCATCCAGACAACTTAAGGTGCATGAAAAGAATTACCCAATTCACGACCTAGAACTTGCCGCGGTTGTGTTTGCACTAAAGATTTGGCGTCATTATCTCTACGGGGTCAGCATTAAGTTCTACACTGATCACAAGAGTTTGAAGTACATCTTCACCCAAAGAGATTTGAACATGAGGCAACGAAGATGGTTAGAATTGATCAAGGATTACAAGATTGAGTTACTTTACCACGAGGGAAAGGCTAATGTAGTTCTTAGATGCACCGAGTCGTAAGACAATACACACTCAACAACATTTGGGAGATTCCCTCGGACATCGCCCAGATCTAAAAAGGTGAGCTTAGACCTGGTACAATCGGGCGACCACGGACCTAAATGCAATGGTGGTTGAACCAGAGTTATATCATGACATCCGAGTGCTACAATGGGAAGACCGGCATTGTTGGAAATTAGGAAAGAATTCCATCGGAAGGAAATGTATGGTTTGAAGTATACAGCGACGGAGTCTACGTTTCAATGGCAGGTGGTGCATACCTAATAATGAGGACCTGAAACGCAAAATCCTTGACGAAGCACATAGTACCCGCTACTCGATACATCCTGGCGCAGACAAGATGTATAAGGACCTGAAATTACATTTCTGGTGGATAAGGATGAAGGCAGAGATAGCCGAGTACGTGGCTAGATGTATGATCTGCCAGAAGGTAAAATTTGAACACCAGAGACCAGGAGGACTACTCCAACCGTTGGAAATTCCTCAGGGGAAGTGGGATTCCATATCCATGGACTTTATCATGGGATTACCAAGGACAGCAGGTGGCAAGGATGCTATATGGGTGATTGTGGATCGTCTAACTAAATCAGCTCACTTTGTCCCGATCAAAGAGACTTGGGGATTGGAAGAAGCGCCAAAGCTTACGAAAAAGAAATAATACGACTCCATGGCGTTCCCCTCGACATCATATCAGATAGGGACGCAAGATTTACATCGCATTTCTGGAAGAAATTGCAAGAGGCTTTGGGTAGTAAATTGAAAATGAGTACGGCATTTCATCCAGCAACTGACGGTCAGACAGAGCGAACTATCCAGACACTGGAAGATATGTTAAGGGCATGCACGATGGAATTCAGCGTGAATCGAAAAGAGCTTACCTCTCGTTGAATTCTCATACAACAATAGTCATCACGCTAGCCTGGGTTGTGCTCCTTTTGTAGCACTATACGGGAGAAAATGGCGCAGTCCTGTGTGGAGGGATGACGCTAGTGACAACGTGGGTCTTGGACCCAGGTTATACAAGATCGATTGAACACATCAAGATCATCCGAGAACGACTACAAGCAGCTCAAGATCGACAGAAGAAATATGCAAACGAGCACCGTCGACCTATTGAGTTCAACAGTGGAGATAAGGTCTTCTTAAAGGTCTCACCCATGAAAGGGGTAAGACGCTTCGGACTAAAGGGGAAGCTTAGTCCAAAGTACATCGGACCCTATGAAATACTTGAACGAATTGGCGAGGTGGCATACCGACTCGCCTTACCGCCAAACTTATCCAAGGTACACGACGTATTCCACGTATCTCAGCTCAGAAGATACAGAAGTGACCCAAGCCACATTGTTACGCCCGATGTAATCGCCATCGAGCCTAACATGCTTTACTCTGAGAAACCAGTGGAAATTCTCGCCAGAGAGACCAAATTCTTACGACGCAAGTCGATACCCTTAGTGAAGGTTCTCTGGAGGGGACAGAAGACTGAACAAGCAACATGGGAGACCGAAGCGTCGATGAAGGAGAAGTACCCGGAGCTGTTCAGCACAGGTAACCTTAACCACCTAGTTAACTTTAAGTTTCGGGGACGAAACTTCTTTAAGGGGGGAGGATTGTAACACCCCGTGTTAATTTAAGCTAATTATAATTAGGAAATCAATAATTAATCATCCTCGCTCATTAAATTCCTAATACAATACACTACAAGTCATTTTCATACCTAAACTAAAACCATTTTGAATTACTTTGAATCTGAACTTTATTCCTTCATTTTCAAACTCGATAAATCAAATGAAGACTATACTACAAATTTCTCAACGACAAATTTTGGCACGCAAATCAAGGTCAATCTTGACCAAAGTGGCCGAGCCACTTAAAGGATTAAATCATCTAATCCTTTTTCAATTACACTTACTCCTAATCCTAATCTAACAAAAAATGGTTAAGGCTTAATCAATTTAGGTTATACTAACAAAACATACTATAATAATATAAAATTACTATTCCTTTTGATTTAACTAGCACTTTCACTAAGACTCGATATAATTAGCCACACTTATTCAAAACTGATAAACTTTTTGACGTTTGATCATAATGATTTAATTCGATAACATTCAATAAAAAAAAATATGTATTTCGGTCAAGTAGGATTTTATTTCAAAGTTTCGAGGATTCTAGACCCAATTTTTGTTTTGGATTCCTTCCTACGTTTTTCTTCATTTTAATTTTTGATCTTACTTCTAAACATTATTTTAAGACTATATATTTCATTTCGGGACTTTTCGCGTGCGCGTAAATCGAAAATTTCAAAAACGCAAAAATCGGACCAAGTTGGCCAAAGTGGCCGAGATATTTGACCTCCAAAGGTCAAGTTATCCTCTTCCATTTTCTTCCTACTTTTGCACCATGTCTACTCCATCTTACACACTACTAATTTCATCATTATTCTAGCTTAAATAAAAATAAAGATTATACATTACAAATACAAAACAAATACACAAGTGTATACAAGTTACTAGTATACATTTGATCACTACTACTACAATTCATTTTACACACAAACAACAAAACACTTCAACTTATTTTTCTCTCTAAATAACCTACTCAACATACTTGTAAGCATATCTCATCTCCAAACCTCAAGAACACATTGATCTTCATCTTCCTCCTTTACTTTTCTTCCTTAATTCATTTCTTTTCTTACTTTAAATTCACTAAGAGCACTAGTATTAATTCACCATTTATATTTATGAAACACTACATCATTTAACATATAAATGAACAAGAATATAAATCAAATCACCTAGAATATAAACATCACCTAAATTAAAAACACTACTACACTTTAAGGTTTTAATTTAGCTAGTTTAGTTATAAAATAAATTACTAACTTGTGTATTTCATTTTTATGTACTCTCCTAATCAAAGACGAGGAGCAAGGTGGTGAAGACGACTTGAGCCGGTTTGATCATATTGTGTCGATCCCGACAACTGCTAATCTTTTCATTCATAACCTAACTAAGGTGCTTCCCGCACATTTATATGATAAGCGCCTCGAATTTGATTATGTGTTATTGTTTTTGATGCATGTATGATTTATTTTATCACCTAGTATTTCATATGTTAAATTAGGAGACAAAAATCGAAAAATAATATTAGTGTAACAATAACATAACACACGGCCTCCCCTTAATTTTTGGCTCAATTTTTCGTTTTAATTTTTGTAAATTGCATGCTTAAAATACTTATAATAAAATGAACATGAGGATATAATTAGTTTTTGTTTAGGATTTAAAATGAATTTGTTATGAATTTTTAAGTGTTTTGAAGTATTTATGTGTGTTCTTGAGTTTTTATTGATGTTCATGTGTTTGAATGATTTTATTTATGTATGTTAATATTGGTATATGATTTTCATTTATGCTAAACATATAAATGATATAAAGTAAATTAGTTATTGAATTAGAAGTATAAAAATCAAAAATCAAAAATCATATACATATATATATATACACGGCATTTTTGATTTATTTGGACCAATTTTTAGTTTTAATTTTTCTAAATAACATATTATGATTAGTCTAGTTAAATTAGACTTGTAGGAAAAATTTGAGGAAATTATATAAACATATGAAAATTTGGCTAAATAATAATCATATGAAAAATAATAGTGTTCTTCATAACTTCATATGTTCTTCATTTTATGACTAAGATTGATTTATAAATTTTTATAAGTTTTAGTATTTAATGTTTTTATTGCTAGTTTAATTCACTTTAGCATAAACTAAATAATTAGTATATAAAGACTTTAAGTTAAAAACCGATAAAATTCGAAAACGAAAATAAATTGTTATGTATGTATGTCCACGGCATTTGGGGTCTTTTTAGACCTAAAATGATTTTTATCACTTTTAATTTTATCACTTAAGTAAATTAAATAGTTAAAGTAATGATTTATTAATAAAAACAACAAAAGAAATAAATAGCTATATAAATAAAGGTACACGGCATATAGGATATTTTTGGGTCAATTTTAGTCAAAATGAATTTATCACTTAGTCACTAAATTTGAATAGTAATTAGGTTTATATTTGTTTATGTATTAAATCGTTAATAAAAGGAATTGACAAAACCGATAAAAATAAACGTTACACGTATTTAAAATGAATGAAATCGAGTGTTACTACCTATGCTTAAATGAGGATGTGGAGATACGGACTATTTAAAATGAACTACGACAACCTCGCTAAAATTTGAAACCGCTTAAATTTTAGCTAAGTATACGACTAAATCTAAACCGAGTTTTACTTTTGAAATATCATTTAAATCACCAAGTATAAAAATGAACTTAACCACCTTGATTTAAATATGTTTCAAAAATCACTAAATACAAAATGAACTTAACGAGTTCAATTAAAATATATTTCAAAACCGCTAAATGCAAAATGAACTTAACAACTTTAAAACTAGACTCCTAAAATATTTCCAAAAATCACTAAGTACAAAACGAACTTAACAACTTTAAAACTAGAATTCTACACTTAGAAAATAAAATTTAGTTTTACATCTAAATCTCCTAAGTATAAAAATGTGTATAAGAATAATGAAAATACTAAGTATAAAGAAAATATAAATAATAAATACTAAGTATAAGAATACAAGTACGTATAGAATACGAATAAAATACGAAGTATAAAAATACGTACAAATACGAAATACGAAAATACGAATACGTATAAATACGGGGAATAGTAAATACGAGGAATAGTAAATACGATGAATAGTAAATACGATGAATAGTGAATACGGTGAATAGTAAAATAATGAATAGTGAAAAATATTTAAAAGTTACGAACGGACTCAAAATAAATAATTAAGTTTTTCTATGTGTTCTGTTTTACCTGAAGAACTGCTGTTACTAAAATTTCATTATACAAGTTCGACGTTATATTTATATTACAAGTTCGTCACTATTATTATTTATGAACGAGAGAATGAGAAATTGAGAAAGCAAGTACTTGAATAAAATACTAGGATTGTTCGCCATGTCATGACTCTTGAAATTGAAGTTAACGAGGTAGTGTCTATGGGGACTTGGGCTCCCTACCCGAGTTGCCCAAGGCTATTCAACGATCTTAAGATTCTTTGTTTGGCGTGTGGTATCAACCTCGAGGATGGGGCATACTTGATACTTCCGGGCCCATAGAATAGTAATTGGAACGCCAACCCCATCCGGGGGTACCCGTCTCTGGTGATAGTCGAACTTTTTCGTCGGTGATACCTTTTGAATAGCGAATAAGTATGATCCTCGATAGGTAGTGTATGCATACATTAGACAAGGGATTGAATCATCCTTGTTACCTTAGATATCTTTAAGCCTGGTAGTCACGTCCAAGTTATGTTGGCCCTACCGGCTACTGCGCGGATTATGTCTGCATGCTTCCGCCTTACTAACGAAGACTCATTAGTCAATGGATGTTGAATGTATTTCCTCGTTTGTTTGATGATTATTTGAATGACTTGGTTGAGTATTGGAATGTGATTTGTTGAGTATGGTTGTTTGTGAGCATGGTATGTTATTGGATTGGTTTATACTCGTTTTGAATCATCATGATCTCCTTATGTGTTTTATTTGCATACTTGCTATATGTTTTCCTTGTTATTTAATATTTATTTCGCATATTGTTTTAGAATTGCATGTATCGTAAGAGTGTGCGGGAAAATGATGAGATGTTAATGCAGGTACCCCGAGACCAACTCTTATGCATGCTGGGGAATGTTTACCTTCTTTATTTTGTACTTTTGAGAGGATGTAATCAAACCTATACTCTGTTTTATCTTAAACTCGTACTATGTATTTAGAGTTTTAATACGATAACAGCTGGTTTTGTAATATATAGACTTAATTAATTTTTCCGCCTTAGTTTAATTAAAGTCACGAAAAACCAGGTTGTTACAAGTTAACCCTCCAATAAAAGGACTCACATGGTTCACAAAGCTAGCTCAAGGAGGTCCCTTAGGAGCCGGCCCAACAAGTCCCAACAAACAATCACATTGTTTTATGTTTATGTCATTTTCATTCAAGTCGCTTTCGTCACTTTATGCTTTATTGTTTTAGTGTGTAAAAATCAAATTGTAGAGCATGTGGACCGTCCTCCTTCATGACCAAGGCTCACTCAAGGACCCTTGGATGATCCCAAACAAAGAATGGAGAGGATTGAGCCTCATGTCAACATCTACCTTTATGCTTTTATCTTTTGTTTGTTAGCCTACAAAATTCAGCTCTTGTAAGGCCTTTTGGCCGTTTTTTTTTGATGTCTCAAAGGCTCATGTGAGCCCTTAGATTAACTTTGAAATGTAAGGCTTAGATTAGAGTAAGGGTCATATATAAACCCCCACTCTAACATCAAAAATTTTCAGATTTGAGTTGAATTAAAACCCTAGTGTTTATTTTGAGTTTCCTTCATTTTTCTCATTACTTTGTGTGTGAGTTAGTGAAAGATTAGTTTAGTGGCTTTGTGCTTAAACTAATCAAACCCTAATTCTCTTGCTTAGTGCTTAGAATTAGTGACTATCCTTTATGTTTTATTGTTTCACTAAATTTCAGAAAAAATACTTCACAAAATTGTTACATTGGCCGAGATTTTTCATCACCATCACCACTTGGTTTTGTTCATCCTTTGAGTGAAACTTAGCCCACTTAGTTTCACTCCAATTTTCAGCTCATGTGAGCTCTTTGAGCCGAGATTTATGTTGTTTTTTGTGGGTTATTTGTAGCCCTTAGATTAGCTTTGAATTGTAAGGTCATGATTAGAGCAAGGGTACTATATAAACCCTCACTCTACCCTTGCATTTTTTCAGATTTGATGAATGAAGGTTAAACCCTAAAAATTGAGTGTTTTTCATTTCCTCTTAGCTTTGTGCTTGAGTTAGTGATTTTATGATTAATTAGTGGCTTTGTGCTTAATTAATCAAACCCTAATTCTATTGCTTTGTGCTTAGAATTAGTCCTATCTTTAATGTTTTTCTTTGTTTCACAAAAATCAGAAAAATTCATCACAAAAAAGTCCCATTTGGCCGAGAATTGCAAGAGTATAACAAATCGATTTTTGTTGTCTCCTTGAGTGAAGCTTAACCCATCTAGTTTCACTCCAGATTCGGTCCACATTAGATTGCGAGCGTGCTTCCACTAGTCGAGTAGGTGAGTGTCATCACATATATCACCTTGTTCATCATTTGTGCTAGAGTGGAACCGCGAGAAGTCCGTGATTTGATTGCTAGAGAGCCTAAGTTTAAGCCATGCTATTCATTCTGCGCCGTCTTGTAATTCTCATCCGTTAGCTAGCTATTTCCATACGTCCCATGCTGTTTCGGGATCGATTGCCATTTGCTAGAGCTACTTGCGGTTTGGTGTTTGTTTTGGGAAGTTTTCTTTTGCTCGCTTTGTCCTCTATTTTCTGTCATGCTTGGTTGCTTGAGGACAAGCAACGGTTCGGTTTGGGGGAGTTTGATTTGTCATATTTTTACATACTATTAGCCCCTTGTTCACGAGCGATTCTTTGCGTTTCCCGTGCTTTTACTTGCATTTCGCTTCCTATTTCTCTCCGTTTTGGCTCTGTTGTGTTTTTGTGTCTATTTTGTAAGTAAAAGCGCTTATTTGGAGATTAGGATGCTTGTCGGGAAGTTTCGTGAAGTTTCATAAAGTTTCGTGAAGTTTTGAAGTGTTTCGAGTTGGTTTCGTGCCGTTTCGGTTGCGCACGAGCCACGTTTCAATGTATGAAGGTGGTCCCGGTCGGGCTAATAGTGGTCCCGGACAGGACAATGGTCCCGACCCCCTGGGACGGCCTTCGACTTTTCGTGTGCTTCATTTGCTCGTCTATTTTATGGGGGTTTCATTCATATTTTCGAGCCTATCTTTTTACATTGTTTTAAGCACATTCTAAACTTCATTCTCATAGAAACTTAGGGTTTGAACTTTTCATCATTTGTACTTTTCAATTCCCGACTCGAATTCGCTACTACGTTGGTTTATTTGGTATTTGTTGTCTTTGATCATCCTTTTTCTCTTTGATTTTCTGATTTGGTATTGTATTTCTCTTCAACTTTTTATTGCTATTTCATTTATAATTGTGCTTGATCATGTCTTCACCCTTTCCCCTTGCTTTGATGATCGTTTTTATCATGTTTGAGTAGTTTTATCATCTAGGGAGAAGGGTGAAGCATGGGTGTTGGTTTTGGTTGTGTTTGATGATCATTTTGAGTTAGGTTTTGTGCTTGCTTTGTTTAGTCTTGCTTGATTGTGCTTGTTGATTCCTTGATCACGTTTTAGCAAGTATCTAGAACCCTTGAACTTAAGAACGAAAGCCTAGTTCTTGGAGAGGCACGAGACTAAACAATAGGACCCTCAATTGTAAGTTGCGAGAGCCCGCATTCGAGACCTAGAGGAAGCTTAAGACCGAGAGGACGAGCTTTACCCTTGGCATGTGCGATTCCTTACCCATCCCGATCATCATCTTTGACCTAGCTTACCCATTGCCTAACCCGACTTCCTAGACTTTTCCTTATAAGTTAAACCCTTCCATTACGCTCTAGCTATAGAACCAATCAACCTTCGAACCGACCAAGGCTAGAATCACCTCATAGGTAACCTACATAAGCGACCTTTTCCCTGTGGATTTCGACCTCGACTTACCCTAACTACCCCTTAGGTTTGTCAGGTTTATCTTTGACTAGGCGAGTGCGACTAAGCCTATCACCATGACACAGAGGTATTTACGCAACATGTCTGCAAGTCTGCGTACTTACCTGAGCAGCAACTCCTACACCACTTTTGCCGCAGCATACGAGCGTGCGTGCAGTGTATGGGCTTCCTTGGAGTTGGAAAAGGCTGAAGAGAAGAAGAAGAAGAAGGTGTTTGTGCCTTCTGTGGCACAGTCGAGCTTCATTCAGAAGCCGAACTACCAACGCCCGAACCAGCAGAGGCCAAATTTCCAGAGGCCTGCGTTTCAAAACAGAGTTCCTGCTGGGAACAATGAGAGAACTATGGTTGGAGGCAGAGGTCCTCAACCCGGTATGGTACGCAGGGGATGTCCGATATGTGGCAAAGCCCCACATGAAGGGAAACAGTGTAATGGTCAGCCAATTACCTGTTACCGTTGCAAGAAGATAGGGCACAAGTCTAACGCTTGCCCCGACCGTGCAAATCTGCCAACTGCACCTATTATGGGAGTACCACAATCTGTAGTGGTACAGGGTCGAGTATATGTCCTCACTGAAGCTGAGGCAGAGGAGTCACCTGAGGCCGACGTCATCACTGGTATTTTTGCTGTTAATTCTGTGAATGCGGTCATACTGTTTGACACTGGGGCATCATTGTCCTTTATATCTTCTAAGTTTGTCTCAAAAGCTAATCTCACAAAATTTGAATCAATCGAAGCAAACATTTCTCTACCGAACGGTAAAATTCTCAGATGTTCCAAAATATTCAAAGAAACTCCTATAACCATTCATAAAACAATCTTTCCTTCCGATCTAATTCTTTTCGACATGCCGGAGTTCGACGTCATCCTTGGTATCGATTGGTTAACTAAATACCATGCGATATTTGAGTGCCGAGATCGAAAGATTCGCTTAAAGCATCATACGGGGACTAGAGTCACGTATCAGAAGACTTCGCCAACTAAGGGGGCGAAAATCATCTCTGTACTACAACTACAACGGTTAGAAAGAAAGGGACATCAAGTGTACCTATGCAGCATCAACAAAGTAAAGGAAAGCGTGAACATTGCAGATATTCACGTGGTACGGGAATTCCCTGACGTCTTTCCTGACGAGTTGCCAGGCTTGCCACTTGCACGTGACGTTGAGTTCTCTATCGACCTTGTGCCAGGCACGGCACCAATCTCAAAGGCACCTTATAGGATGGCACCAGTAGAACTGCAAGAGCTGAAGAAACAACTGGAGGAAATGATTGAAAAGGGTTTCATAAGACCGAGTGTCTCACCCTGGGGAGCACCGGTTCTCTTTGTGAAAAAGAAGGACGGCAGTATGAGACTCTGCATCGACTACAGGGAATTAAACAAGGTGACCATTAAGAACCGCTATCCTTTACCCAGAATCGACGACCTCTTTGATCAATTGAAAGGCGCGGGAGTATTTTCAAAGATCGACCTAAGGTCAGGTTATCATCAGATTGCGGTAAAAGAACAAGACATCCAGAAGACTGCTTTCAGAAGCAGATACGGTCATTATGAGTTTAAGGTCATGCCTTTCGGTTTGATAAATGCACCAGCAGTATTCATGGATCAAATGAACAGAACCTTCCACGAGTACTTGGACATATGCGTGGTTGTGTTCATTGACGACATCCTAATTTATTCCAAGACCGGGCAGAACACGAGGAACACCTCCGTATCATTCTGGGGATACTACAGAGATATAAATGGTATGCTAAACTGTCCAAATGCGAGTTTTGGCTCGAGAAGGTAGCATTCCTGGGTCATGTCATCTCGAAGGACAGAGTGATGGTAGATCCTGCAAAGATCGACGCAGTGAAAGAATGGAAAGCACCTACAAACATAACTGGTTGTTGTGGTTGTATGGTTTTGTTGGAAGTGTTGGAGACAGGTTAACAGGTTAACAGGTTGTGCTTGAGTTAAGTTTGCACATTGGTACTGTTCTGGCACATGTGTAAGGAGATACAACGTCCTAGGATGGACGGATACCGCCCATGATCCCCTCGACTATTCTTGTTGCTTAGTTAGAGCGACAATGGGTTCTCAACCAGAAGGGTTAGAGACTATGGTTATTTATGTCGTCACCGTTCTTGTTGCACGGTGGAATTTGGCCAAATTTAGACTTGTGATTGAGGAACTTCTTGTTGCTATTCCGCCATAGGGTTTGGGTGATTCTTGTTGCTTCACCCGGGGTGATTCTTGTTGCTTCACCCAGTTCTCCGCGCTTACTCTCGCAATTGGTTGGAAGAAAGATCGTCTTGAGAGCTCAGATGGTTTGGACACAACTTTGGTTGTGCCGTGTTGTTGTGTTGTTTGTGCATTATTGTTTCTTGGTTGTTTGTTGTTGTTTATGTCATTGTACTTCGATAATAGGCCGTAGGCCAAGTGAGCTTGATTGCATTGTTGTTTATGTTCGTTATGTTAAAATATGACTGGGGAGCACCTAGTTACTCCCCACTGATTGTGGTTGTTGCCTCTCTTTTATAAGTATGCGCGAGACGGGTTTGAGGGAGTTGGATGCGAGGATGTGACCGTGTATTACCTTGGAAGAGATGTGGCTTTGTTTAGACTTTTTTGGACTTGTAGCTTGGTTTTGTTTTAGACTATCTTTCGGTCTTTAGACTCTTGTTTTGGGTTTTGGTTTGTACGGGGTATTTACTCCCCATTCTGTTAGGCCTCAAGGCCTACTCTTTTACTTTCAGTTTTCTTTAGTAGGTTGTTTGAACAATAATCCGGGCTACACGGTGTTTCTGCCACCGTGATTTCAATTTTAAAACCTTTATTTTCTTAATCCCTTTATAAATCGTATTTTATCTGTTTTGAAAAACCCGGGTTGTTACAGTTGGTATCAGAGCGAATACGCTCCCAACTCTACTAGGTGAGTGAGTAGGATTTGACTTAGAACACCGAGTGGAGTGTGGGGTAGACATACTAGAGGGTTGCGTTGTTGATCGTTTTATCGTTTTAACCGTCATCATCCACCTACGTATGATGGTAAGGCAGATCCAGTTGCGCTCGAGAGCTGGATTAGGTAGATCGAGAAGCTGTTCGTGGCTACACGTTGTCCCGAGGCACAGAAGGTGGACATTGCCACCTATTATCTTAAGATGGAGGCCGACAACTGGTGGGCCATGTCCAGAGCCACTTTACAGGCTCAAGCTGGGTTCAACTAGACCATTTTCTCCGAGGCGTTGAAAAAACGCTTCTACCCTAATGAGCTCCGCTGGCAGAAGGAGCAAGAATTCATTAATCTTGTTCAGGGCTCTATGTCAGTGGAGGAGTACACTGACAAGTTCGTGGCTTTGTCTAGTTTCGCGCCACACATCATTCCCGACGAAGCTGCTCGCATTCGTCGATACGAGAAGAACCTGTCCTTTGGTGTTAGGACCGTGCTAGCTGGGATGCCTTCTACCACTTTCCAGCAAGCTAATGACCGTGCGTTGAGTGTATACGCGTCAGTCCAGGCTGAGGAGGCCGACGCTGCTGCCAGAAGTCGCTAGGAGAAGAGGCATTTGGATTCGCAGGAGCACTTTCGAGCTGAGAAGAAGGGGAGGTTTGAGCCCAGGCTGATGGGAACCCATGCTCAGGATGCTGCTAGGCCGAGTATGTTGTGCTACAAGTGCAAGAAGGCTTACCACCCAGGTAGGAATTGTGATGGGACGCCGATCACGTGTTACGTCTGCAGGGAGCTGGGGCATAAATCTAACCAGTGTCCTAAGGCGTCGGGTTCTGCTGCTGCTGCTGGTTCTTCATCAGCTATTGTTCCTTCTACTGTTGCTACTAAGGCTAACCCTCCTGCTAAAAAGGGTCGTATCTTCGTCATGAGTCGAGCGGAGGCCGAGCGTCATCCTCTTGTTGTCACCGGTATATATCTTGCTAACTCCGTATCTATTTCTTTGTCCTTTTTATAGCAGTACCTCTATGTCTTACATTTCTTCCTTCATTGATCGATCAAACCCAACTTGCTTCCTTTATTTCCATATATATTCTCAATACTCTTTCCACGGGAGAACACCGTTCCATGTTCGTTCCTATTCGAGGATGTCCCTACTTCCTTTGGGAATCCGTCCTAGCTCCTTTCCGTGTGTGTTTAGGTCCGACCGAGTTAGGTGTCTTTTTGGGGTATGTGAGGCTTGGTGGAGTTGACCTAGGCTAGGAGAGCTATCCTTTCGTTATTGGGGTGAGTAGAGCTAGTTGTCCTTAGGATGGAAATCATAGAGGTAGACTTCTTCCCCATGTTTTGGGTGTCGCTTTGCTCTCAAGTTTCGAGGACGAAACTTCTTTTTAGGGGGTAGGATTGTAACACCCCGACTTTTTCTAATTTATTTTATTCGCTTTCTTTAATTCGTTAGTTTCCTAATCGAGTGATTTTCCATTTTTAGCTCGGGAAATCATTTCTTAAATCGTGAGCCGAGTCTTGGTTACGGGTGGAAGTGGACCCGAGTACATGAGTGAGCTTAGGAGAGTCTTATAAGCATAGGTAAGCAAGGGTATAAGTGAGGATTGAAGAAAAGAAAAGAAGAAACGAGTATATGGGTAAATAGGGGGCAGAGCGAGCCGCTCCCCTCCTGGAGCGAGCCGCTCTGAGCTCAGAGCGAGCCGCTCCTCAGCACGGGTTCGAATTCTAGGGTTTTTCCGTGTTTTCTTTTGGCTCAAGACATTATAATATATCGTCCCCTCTTAACCCTAGCAACCTTATGATCAGTTTTACAACTCCATCCTCTCATTCCTCATATCCCATCCTCATTCATCCCTCATAATTCTTCCACAAAACTCTCTCAAAACTCATCAAACTCCATTGTTGATCATCCTTTCTTTCATCCCTTTTGCCCTAACCCTTTCCTAGTCAATTCCCTTGGTATGTAATCTCTTTTACCTCTTTTATTTTTCTGATTTTGTATTATTTTATGTGTGTTTATGTTGTGTATTCATTGCTTGTATGATTTGGCTCGGTTATTCAAAGGAGAAGGAGATCTAGAGGAAGGAGACACCATCTTGGTAGAAGAAGAAGAAGAGGAATAGCAAGGCTTGGACATTACTAAGGTAACTAGGTGTGATCTAGTTGTATTTTAGCATGTATGAGGCCTAATTGTTATGGATCTTGTTATCGTCATTGTTGTTTTATTGTGTGTTTGCAAATCTTGTTGTTTGATTGTTGTTTTCATCATGTTGTCATGCTAGATCTAGGGCCTCATACTAGGGTTGTCATACTATCATGTTTTAATGCATAACTCTCATAATTCATTGCTAATCATGCTTGTAAATTCTTGGGAAAACGATTTGGTGTTGGTTGTTGTTGATGCCGTGTGTATGGTGATGAGGGCCGTGGCCCTTGTCCCTTGTTTCCTCTCGTTTTCTTCTTGTTTTGGCTTAATCATGATGACTATTGATGTTAGAATGAATCACCTAAAGATAAATATGAGTTAAGATGGTTTTGATTGAGTCTAATAGTGATTATATGCATGTTTAATTGATTTGATCACATGAATTGATTTTGGGTCACATGAGAATCGAGTATATTGCATGAGAATGGGTTTGTTGGTGTGTTGGCCGTGTGTATGCACACCAGCCGTGAGGGGTGTGTGTGTGTGTGTGTTGGTTTGTTTCTCACTTGTTTGAGTCTTGGCATGTCCTAAGATGTTAACTATGCTAATTTGAATCGAGTTATACTTTGTTTGATCACTAAATAATGAATTATGAGCATGTCAATTGAATGTATGACTTGTAATGTATGTTATTCATATTGTACTCCGTATGTATGGTTGGTTATGATTGTAATGAGGCTTGTGTATGTATGAGTATGGTTGTTGTGGTTGTATGGTTGTGTTGGAAGTGTTGGAGACAGGTTAACAGGTTAACAGGTTGTGCTTGAGTTAAGTTTGCACATTGGTACTGTTCTGGCACATGTGTGAGGAGATACAACGTCCTAAGATGGACGGATACCGCCCATGATCCCCTCGACTATTCTTGTTGCTTAGTTAGAGCGACAATGGGTTCTCAACCAGAAGGGTTAGAGACTATGGTTATTTATGTTGTCACCGTTCTTGTTGCTCGGTGGAATTTGGCCAAATTTAGACTTGTGATTGAGGAACTTCTTGTTGCTGTTCCGCCATAGGGTTTGGGTGATTCTTGTTGCTTCACCCGGGGTGATTCTTGTTGCTTCACCCAGTTCTCCGCGCTTACTCTCACAATTGGTTGGAAGAAAGATCGTCTTGAGAGCTCAGATGGTTTGGACACAACTTTGGTTGTGCCGTGTTGTTGTGTTGTTTGTGCATTATTGCTTCTTGGTTGTTTGATGTTGTTTATGTCATTGTACTTCGATAATAGGCCGTAGGCCAGGTGAGCTTGATTGCATTGTTGTTTATGTTCGTTATGTTAAAATATGACTGGGGAGCACCTAGTTACTCCCCACTGATTGTGGTTGTTGCCTCTCTTTTATAAGTATGCGCGAGACGGGTTTGAGTGAGTTGGATGCGAGGATGTGACCGTGTATTACCTTGGAAGAGATGTGGCTTTGTTTAGACTTTTTTGGACTTGTAGCTTGGTTTTGTTTTAGACTATCTTTCGGTCTTTAGACTCTACCTATGCTAATCATGATGAGAGGGACAATACCTATGCTTTTAAAATTGGAGCTAAGAAAATCAAACTTACACCCTTACCTCCGATTTTGAAGAACCCTAACCCTCCCTCCTTGATTGGGACACACGAAAAAGTGAAGGTTGATGGGAGACCCGAAATGAAACAAGTGCAAACTGAAATGGTGGTGGTAAGGCCGTGTGATATGATACTAGAGGACCTACCAACACCCCTACCTTCTACCTTGAAGTATTCCACCCCACCCTCCATGTTTGAGCCAAGCAAAGATGTTGTATTAAATGGAGGACTAGAAATGAAGCATGGGTTTAGTGATGAGAAGGTTGAATGTGTTCTTCTTCTCAAAGACGTCCCTAATGATCAAGATGAGTTTGCAAAAGAAAGTCTACCTATGCTCAAGAAAGGGGATGAATGTGAGATGAGAAGTTTACCTAAGTTCATGGAAAGGAGATTCATTTGGAGTGGGAATGTTAATGCAAGCAAAGAGTCAAGGGAATTTCTAAAGTGGAAATTCAAAGTGAATACTAACAACAACAAGGAGGACAAGGCCGATCATTTGAAGAATCCGAAACATTGCGAGGAGGATGAGTCCATTGACGGTCCAAAGATTGAATTGTGGAAAAGTGACACGGCCCACAAGGCCATGCATGAAATGGTCACACTTCTTTGGTCGTCTAATTCAACAAGTACCTTCATGATCGAGAATGTAGCCCTCCATGTGATCAAAGACAATCCTAGGACAATAAGAAGGAACAATAGGAGAGGAACACGAGTTCAATGTCAAGGTTCCAAGTTTGAAAGTTTCGATCAAGAGCAAAGAAAGTGAATCATTTGGAGATGCAAAGGTCGATGTGTTAGAAAGTTCAAGTGAGTCCTTGAAATGGGATAAAAACGTGGGACTCATCCTTGAGAAAGGGTGGCTAGATGATGATTCTAAGCATGAGGAACTTCGAGTTGTGCTAAGGGATAATTGTGAATCCAAGGAAACCATGAGTAAGGGAGAGAGCAAGTCCAATTCAATGAGCCGAGTCTACAAGGATCAATCTCTCATTCAATCTCTAAGCAAGTGGTGTTCTTGGGAGTCTAGGATCATGGAGCCCAAGGTTGGTCATGGGGCTCATGGGGTACTACTCATCATGGTCTACGAATCAAGTCATGAAGCCAACAAGAGTCCAAGTCAAGAAGAATGCAAAAGTTCAAGAGGTTTCAAAAATTGGGAATTCGAAGGAAGGATCAATCATGAACAAGAGTGGAAGAGTAGCATGCCCACAAGCCATGGGCTCAAAGGAGTGCTCGAGGGAGAGTGTATGGTCAAGAGGACCGTGAGCAATGAAGAGATAATGGCCCCTCACACGAGCCAAGTCAAAGGGATCCATCCTTTCCTCCGGACTTTGAGCAAGTTGAATCCTTGGAAGTCGAGGAGCGTGAGAGCCAAAAATGACCAAGGGCTAAATCAAGGGTCAAGCAAAAGTTCAAGTCGAAAAGGGAACAAAGAGAACTCCGAGGATTTGAGGGCAAATCCTTTCCAAGGAGAGGAGATTGGACCAAGAATGGTCAAGGCGAGAAAAGGCGGTTTTAGTCTAGAACACGGTTTGGGTCCTTGGGCTCGAACCATGGGCTAGGCCACGGTTCTAGGGTCCACCCAAGCTTATTTTGAGTGAATTAAACAATAATATCTTGGTCAAGCTTGGTGGGTCAAAGAAGTCAAGGAAAGTCAAGTTGGAGAGCAACCGAAAAGTCAATGAATGTGCTATTTTTGAAGTGTGAACTTTGGGTGCACCCATGTGGGTTCGAACCACAAGTCAATTAAATCTTCAAGAGCAAACCCAAGTGGGTACAAGCCCAAGTCAGCCGAAAAATCAACAAAAGGAAGCATCACATGTGTTCCTCAACAAGTCCCTTTCACACATGTCACTATCCTCCTTTATGCTTTATGCTTTATGTATTTGTTGTTTTCTTTTGAAATTTTCAGCATTTTGAGCTCCTATGAGCCGTTTTTTTTGTACTTTTCAAGGGCCTCTATGAGCCTTTGGATCATCTTCAAATGTAAGGCCAAGATTAGAGCAAGGGTACTATATAAACCCTCACTCTAACATCATAATTTTCAGATTTGAATGAATGATAAACCCTAGAGTTTAAGTTGTGTGTTCCTCATTTTTCTCCTTGCTTTGTGCTTGAGATTTATGATTAATTAGTTAGTGGCTTAGTGCTTAACTAATTAAACCCCTAAATCTATTACTTTGTGTTTAGATTTAGGTACTATCTTTTATGTTTTCCTTGTTCCACAAAATTTCAGAAAATTATCTCACAAAAACAACATACTTGGCCGAAAATTTCAATAGCTTCACAAATCGATTTGAGTTCATTTCTTGAGTGAAACTTGACCCATCTAGTTTCATTCCAGTTGAGTCTTGTGCTCTATTTTCGGTGAAATAGACTATGGTTTGTAAGTTTATGTGTATGGGTCGTCAGCTTTGAGATGCCAACGTGATAAATTTGGATACTTTGATTTTCTCCGACGCTTTTTGCTTGAGGACAAGCAAAGGTTTGGTTTGGGGGAGTTTGATGTATGTCATTTATATAGCTTTTATGCCCCCGTTACAGTTGCATTCAGCTCGCATTTGCTCGATTTCATTATTGTTCTAGTAGCTATTTGCTTTATATTGCGATACTGTTGTTCCTCGTGTGTATTTTGCAGGTTTTGGCGGTCCTGAGCTAAAACCTGAGTCAATTGGAGCATTTACGAGTATCGTGACGTCAAGACGAAGTCCGAGAGTTGATTCGGAGTCAATACGACAATTTAGGACGTCAAACCTATAGGTTCAGAGCAAACCTATAGGTTCAGGATGCATGAATAAGAGCCAAACTTGCTGGAAATTGCTGGAACTCTTAGAACCTATCGGTTCACATGGGAACCGATCGGTTCCACCTACTGAACCGCTCGGTTTGGACCCGAACCGATCGGTTCTGGGCCCTATTTTCTCCGGATTTCCGTGCTCCTATAAATAGACTTGAGTTAGGGTTTAGACTTATGCTTTTCATTATATTTTTCAGTTTTAAATTAGAATAGCTTTTCTCTCTTTGAAACTCCCAAAAACCTCTTAGACTTAGCTTTAATTTCAATTTGCAAGATCGATACTTTGAATTCATCAATTTCTCCCAGGTTTAATTTAATCATTCTCATTCATCTCCTCATGTTTATTATTATTGTTTTCATTGCTTTTACTTTATTCATGTCTAGCTAATTCTCAATTAGGGTTTAGGGTGATTGTGATATTGATTCAGGACATGGTTTAATTGCTTTTATCGATTGAATTTGTGCAAGTTGATTTCTTCCTACGCGTTTTATTATCAATTGAATTTAGGGACGCCTTTATTGAATTGAATTTAGGTTGTTTCAGTTTAAGATCGAAAGCCGAATTGAAACTAGACTCACGCGTAATTGATAAGTTGAATTTAGTACGTAGCGAGAGCCCGCTAAATTTGCTTAAGGTTGAAATTGACTCGAGAGAGCGTTTTCCTAAACATAATCACTTGCATGACTTCAATTGATTGATTTATCCTTATGAGTTGAGTTCCTGAATCGATATCATATTGATCCCGATGCCCTAATCTCCCTCTCATACACTTTTTATATCTCTTTACTTGTCATTCTTAGTTTAGACCTTCAAAACACCCTCTTTCACACCCTTTGAGACTGACCTAGATTACTAAGCATCCCTTTAACTGCACCTTCTCTCTGAGGATTCGACCCTACTGCCGCTAACTACCCAGTTAGTTGACCTTAGGTTTATTTTGACTGAGGTGACGCGACTTTAGCCTCATCATGGGTGCTGATGGTGGTTTGAAATTTAAGAAGCGTTGGTGTGTTCCTAATTGTGAGGTCCAGAAGAAGATGATTCTAAAGGAAGCTCATAGTTCTCCTTATTTTGTACATCTTGGAGGTGATAAGATGTATAAGGACTTGAGGCTACACTTCTGGTGGCCTAACATGAATAAGGAGGTTGCTGACTACGTTGCTAAGTGTTTGGTGTGTCAAAAGGTGTAGTTCGAACACCAAAGGCCTGGAGGTTTGCTACAACCTCTTGAGATCCTGATGTGGAAGTGGGATTCAATCTCTATGGACTTTATCATGGGTTTGCCGAGGACTACGATTGGTAAGAATGCTATATGGGTTGTGGTGGATCGTTTGACGAAGGTAGCTCATTTCATCCCTATGAAGGAGACGTGGAGCATGGAAGAGCTAGCTACAACTTACCAAAAGGAGATCGTTCGTTTGCATGGGGTTCTTGAGGACATCATTTCTGATCATGATCCTAGGTTTTGTTCTCACTTTTGGAAGAAGCTGCAAGTGGCGTTGCGCAGTGAGCTCAAGGTGAGTACGACGTTTCATGCTGCTACTGATGGTCAGACCGAGAGGACCATTCAAACATTGGAAGATATGCTGCGAGCTTGTGTTTTGGAGTTCCATGTTGATTGGGAGAAGAGTTTGCCGTTGGTGGAGTTCTCCTACAACAACAATTTTCAAGCGAGTATCAAGATGGCTCCGTTCGAGGCTTTGTACGGTAGAAAATGCCGAAGTCCAATGTGTTGGGATGATGTGATTAAAGCTGCAGTGTTTGGTCCTGAGATGGTGGAAGAATCTATCGAACAAGTGAGGATCATTCGGGAGAAGCTGAAAGCTGCACAAGATCGACAAAAGTCTTATGCGGACTTGCGTCGTAGGCCGATTGAGTTTGAGGTAGGTGACAAGGTGTTCTTGAAGGTGTCGCCGATGAAGGGTGTGAAAAGGTTTGGCATTAAGGGGAAGTTGAGTCCTAAGTATGTTGGGCCATACGATGTGTTGGAGAGAATAGGAGAAGTGGCTTATCGGTTGGCTTTACCACCGAACTTGTCTAAGGTGCATGACGTGTTTCATGTGTCTCAATTGAGGAGGTATCATAGTGATCCTTCGCATGTGGTTCAAGCCGATTGCTAGAGGTGGAACCAAACCTAACCTATAAAGAGAGACCGGTTCGTATCCTAGATAAGAAGGAGAATAGGCTTCGGAATAAAGTGGTTTTGTTAGTAAAGGTGCTTTGGAGGAGTCAAAAGTATGAAGAAGCTACATGGGAGACTTCTTTTTAGGGGGTGAGATTGTAACACCCGGACTCATTTCATATATTACATAATTCATTTCACGGATATTTATATTTCATTTCCTGCGATTTTCTCATTTTTAGTTCGAGAAAGTCGTTTCCTTAGCTTACGTGCCTTGTCGTGAGGTCGAGGTCGCGTAAATCGAGGTGCTTGTCGAGTGTGTGAGTGTGTGGAGGAGTTTGGAAATGGTTAGAAGGTGTTGGAGCTGGTCAGAGGGTTTTTGGTGAGCTAGGGGCGAGCAAGGGGTGAGCAGAGGCGTCCGCGAGAAGAAGAAAAAGGCATCCGAGAAAATCAAAGCAGAAGTGGCGAGTGAGTGGCGACCCACAGGCGAGTGGCACGCGACCTAGGCGCGAGTGACTGGCGACCTAGGTGCGACCAAACCCGCTTGCGTGTTCTACATGTGTGTTCGAATCCGTGTTGTTTTAGAAGTTCGTTTTATTAGCTTTTTATCATGTTTCGTGCCCTAATTCTCTCATAACTCTCATATACTCTTCCTAAAACATTAAAACCCTCTCTTCTCTCTCTTAAATCCCCATTAAAACTCACATAATTCCTCCACTAAATTCATCCAAATTCATCCTTTACTAACCCTAATTCTTTCCTTTCATTATTCTCTTGGTAATCCCTCATCTTTATGTTATTTTCTACATAGTTTTGTTAGTATAGTTAATATTTTATGTGTTAGGGTTTGTATGCTTATATTATATGTATGCTTTGTGCTTTTAATTAAAGGAGAAGGTGAGCTCAACGAGAAGGACACAATCTACATCGACGAGGAAGAAGAATAGCTTGGTTTTTGCTTAAATAAGGTAACTGGGTGTAGCCCTAATTATATTTGACTAGTATGAGGCCCTAGATGTTGTTTAGGTTGTTGTAGTTGGATGATTGGATGTAAAGTTATGAACTTTGGCATGTTGAATAGAGTTGTGTGCGTTTATGATCGTAGTTGGAGTCGGCCTCATACCCTTTTGAGTCTTGAAGCATGTTTAGGCAATTTTGATCACATGAATCTTGATGATTGAGTTGTTGTGATGCTTAAAGTTAGGGTCTTGAGTTAATATACGACTTAGTTATGCTTGGTTATTACTTGTAACGCTAATTACTCCGTATACAGTTGTCATTGCATCGTTAACTATGGATTATATTGAACATGCCTATAAAATGCTTTAATATGACATTGTTGAGTAAAGATTGATTTTATGATGTTGATTTTGAGTTGGTTTGTTGTATGCTTAAGTTGAGTGTGCGTACGTGCACTATTGAGCACGTGCGTGAGGAGATACGACGTCTTTTGTAGGACGGATACCGCCCTTAGGGGTTCTCAACCGTTTTTGTCGCTGTTAAGGACTATGGTTTTTTTTTTTTTATTATGTTGACACCGTTTTTGTCGCGGTGGGTTTGGCCAAATTTAGACAGTTTGAGGAGCTTTTGACGTTCCGCCATAGGGTTGGGACTTTTGTCGTTCCGGGGTGATTCTAATTGTTTCACCCAGTACTCCGTGCTTACTCTTGCAGTTGTTTGGTTGTTTGATTGTTGTATTGGCAATTCGGTTTGGTTGTTAAGGAACTAGCTTGATAACATTTCACACTCGTAGTATGTATGATTGTAAGCTTGTGTTGTTGTTGTTGAACTCTCATCATAGGCCGTAGGCCAGGTAAGGTACTTGTTGCGTTGTTGGTTACGGTTATATTGTTGAAATATGACTGGGGAGCACCTAGTTACTCCCAATCGACCGCGGGTCATTGCATGGTTTCTGGCGGTGTCTTGTGAGAATGGGTTGTGATGCGAGAAGCCTTGTGAGGATGACCCCGTAGCTAGAATGGATTGTTTAGACTCGTATTTTTGAACTTGTTTCGATTGGTTAGACTCGTTTAGCTTGATTTTACTCACGTTTGGTTTTGGATTGTACGAGTATTTATTCCGGATTGTTAGACCTCAAGGTCTATGTCGTTTGTTTAGTGAGTGACGATCCGGATTACACGGCGTTTCCGCCGCCGTGGTTCTTTTTATTTCATTTTCTTTCATAAAACCCTTTTTAAATCGTATTTATTATGTTTAAATAATCCAGGTTGTTAAAGCTTAACCCTTAACTCTTAACCGTTATCGCATAAAGCTTAACGCTTAACGCTTAACCGTTAACCTTTATCCTTTAATCCTTAACCCATAACCTTTTACCCTTAATGCTCAACTTTTTATCCTTAACTCTTAACGCTTAACGCTTAATGCTTTACGGTTACGGTTAATACTTAACGCTTAACGAACGCTTTACGCTTAACGTTTTAACGTTTAACGCTATTTAACCTTAAAACCTTACGCATCACGCTTAACGCTTTAGGCTTTAACCCTAAACCCTTAACTCATACGGAGTAACACTTAATCCTTAACCCTTAACAATTAAACCTTAACCCACAACCCTTAACAAGACCCTTCATTCTTTATGCTTATCGCTTAACCCTCAATCCATAACCATCAACCCTTAACGCTTAAGTCTTAACCCTTAACCTTTTAGGCTTAACCCTTAACCTTTAACGCTTAATACTTAACGGTTAACGCTTAAGCCTTAATGCTTAACGTTTAACACGTAACGCTTAACGCTTAGAGTTTATTGTTTATCTCTTAACCCTTAACATTTAACCCTTAAGCGTTAACGCTAAACGCTTAAAGATTAAAGCTTAACGTGTAACGGTTAACGCAAAAAGGTTAACGCTTAACGGATTATGCTTAACGCTTTATGCCTAACCGTAAACGCTAAACCCTTGACCCTTAACGCTTAACGGTTTACGCTAAGGGTTAAGGGTGAAGCATTAAGGGATAAGCGTTCAGCGTTAACCGTTAACCATTAAGCATTTAACATTGTGGTTTAAATGTTTAGGATTAAGAGTTAAGTTTAAGGGGTAAGCATTACGCAATAAGCGATAACGGATCTTTGGCCCAAGAGGCCATGCCATGCCAAAAGACACGGACGCATGGCAGCTTCGAGCCAGGCCCGGCCTGGGTGCGGGCTGCCCACAAGCCATGGGTCTGAATTGATATCTCTACCTACCATATTTGAATCGCCCTCCCTTTCGTTGTACTTTGTAATATTTAAACATAACAACATAGTCAGCATTACCCGTTGCTTGAATCAGTCTTAGGAAAGTTGCAATATATAGGAATGCCCTTAAATAGTCAATCACATAAAGTTACATTCCGGCAGAAAACCAGACAATTACACAGTTTAAGAGAAAATCTAACTCCCCACAAATGAAAAGAAAATTAAAAGGGTAAGGTAATCTATCTTTTTGAATAAATCAGGTCACACATTTGATCTAAGTTTCAGGCAAACATATATTATTGCCTGACATGATAATGGTGCTTGAGGGATAGTCGGTTCGCCAATGACCAAGGCGAGGTTTTATTGCTAAAACTCAATGGAATGTTGTCACCTTAAGCTTCCCAGCCACGGAGAAGAGTCGCTCGAGCAACGCGATTGACCCCAAGGGTGAAGGCTCCCATACGCAGATCGCTGTTGTGGGTCTTGCACATTTCTTTTACGTCCTTCAGCCCACGAGTCATGTACGTCTTCAGCTCTGAGTTCACTCTTGCTTCATCCCACATGAATCCCTGAATATTCTGCAAATGAAGGGTATATTAGCACAACAAAGTACCATACAAGGCAACGTGAATATACAATGATAACCAGTATTATACACGGCACAAAACTTTATGAACAAATTAACGAAACAAGTAGGAAGAAGTATAGATTATATGATACCTGAACCCACTCAAAGTAACTGACTGTTACACCGCCTGAGTTTGCATATATGTCAGGAAGGATGACTACACCCTTCTTTTTCAATATCTGTACGACAAAAACTAATTAGAATTTGTTGTCTGGAACGTCATAAACCCCGTGATCAACAAAAACAAGAACTAATAACCTCATCTGCGTCAGGATCAGTGGGGTGGTTAGCAGCCTCGACAATGAACTTTGCCTTGATTTCATTTGCATTTTCCCTTCAACAGTCACAAAATAACAAAATTACAATGGATATGTAGCTTCATTCCAGTTAAAATATATACTTACAACGTAAAGACAACTATATACGAGTATCATTTTCACTGTTTCAACAAGTTAGAGCCCACCTGCTGATAACACCACCAAGAGCAGCAGGTATTAGAACATCACAGTCTTCGACCAGTATGGAGTCGGCATCAATGGCATCTGCATCATGGAAACCTTTAACTCCACGGTTCTCTTGCACGTGTTTCATTAAGCTGTCGATGTCAAGCCCATTCTTGTTCTTAATGGCACCAGAAATGTCACTCACAGCGACAATTTTCCCACCCAATTCATGGATGAGGCGTGCTGCCCAAGAACCGACATTTCCAAACCCCTGTCACAAGCAGCTGTGTCAGTTGTAGCTTAAACAGACAAATCATTCCTTTCTGTCTTGGTCTGTTACCTCTGTCTTCTTTCTCCTTCGCATTAATATTATCCAAGACTAACTTCAATGGTCATACAATTTTAACCGTAATCAATATTTCTTCCAATCTTTAGGAACTAAGACTTTTTGCAAGTAATCATTTAAAAAAGGGCTTTAGAAAAATCTTGTGTGTATTTCAGCAAATTAATGGTGAAAGCGGACAGCGATAATACAAAAGATTAGATTTTAGACCCTCTTCATTGGGATTCCAAAATGGTATCAAGAAGACAAGAATGGGAGGGTCTCATGAACCAACTGTCTTCCTTAAAATATTACAATTTGAGAAAACATGACTTCGAGGATCAAATTGTTTCCCCTGTGAATCTCACCTACATAAAATCTCTAAGAAGTTGAAACAGACATGATTCTATCAAATAAAAATTAGTACCTGTATAACGAATCGCTGTCCTGAAATGGTCTTTCCGTACTCATTTAGCAGAGCTTCAGTCGCAAAGAGCACTCCTCTTCCTGTCGCTGCATCTCTGCCTAGAGATCCACCAAGGTCCTAAGTTCATACACCAAAGCAATTAGTTCTTTATGTTTTGACAGTCTCAGCTTTGCTTGAAAGTAAATCATTATATTAAATTAAAATTTTGGTGTAAGGCATATAGTACCGAAGCATCCTAACTGGCAATCAAGATACTTACAATAGGTTTTCCAGTAACAACTGCAGGTGAATGCCCATGAAACTTTGAGTATTCGTCTAATATCCAGGCCATTGTCTAATAACAATAGAAGAGACAAACGATAAGTTAGGAAGAACTAGTTCTTGCTAAAATTTGGAAAAAAAAATTATACAAAATTGTTGCTTATCCTCAATACAGAGTACAGGTTAATACTATAGTTCACCTGGGCATTAGTTCCCATGTCGGGAGCTGGAACATCAGTGTGAATTCCAATCAGGTCATGAATCCTTTGAGTAAAAACTCTCGTCAAACGCTCGAGTTCAGAAATGCTAAGTTCTGATGGGTTACAGCCAATGCCACCCTTGGCACCACCATAGGGAATATTTGCCACGGCCGTTTTCCATGTCATTAATTGTGCCAATGCATTGACTTCATCAGGATCAACCTGCACTTCAAACCAGCTAACTTATGTATCGATTTGATACGAGCATACACACACTTCACAGTGGTCACAGTTATTAAAATTTTGAAGGGAACTGCTAGCACATTTTACGGGTATCAGTACCAACTGGTTTTAAGATCAAGTTGCAAACCGAGGTCTACTACTTTTAGCCTAAAAGTATTGTTACTCGGCTAAGTACAAGAGATATGAAGGAAATCTTAAAAGACGTTAGATTATCAGAATAAAACACTCTGTAAATGATAGTTGGTGACAGTGATAACGAACGAATAACTGAAGTGGGTGACAATGAGAAGTTAACCAACCTCAGGATGGTATCTGATCCCTCCCTTCATAGGGCCTCGAGCGTTGTCGTGTTGAACTCTAAATCCAACAAAAGATGCTAAAGTACCGTCATCTTTCGGTATAGTGCATTCAACCTGAAAACCTCAGTTGGATTAACAAGACTGAATTACGGAAAATAGGCCTACGGAAATGAAGTGAATGAAAAGGGGCCCAAAATGATAACAAAGGAACAGATTTGGCAAATAGTCAAATACTTCCTCGGCAAGAGAAAACAAAGTGATCACCTTGATCTCCCTGAATGGAATGAGCAGACTTTTCTGAAGTTTGCTATCCAACCCCAAAAGCTGAGCAGCAAGCTTAAAATTACGATTAGTTGCTGCAAGCGCATTCATCACTCACTGTTTTAAAAAATCCTGAAAAAGAAAACATGACTATGAGTCATATCCTACAAGATTAAGAAAAAAGTAAATAAAGAATTCAATTTGAATGCGATACTCTAAAGAAATGACCAGCTTGAGTCAAAAATTATTAAATTAAGCAGAACGATATACTCGCCAACATTTAATTTTGACCTTAGCGATAACTACATTTATATAAAATATTTACGAAATATATGGCAGATTAGCTATCCAAATTGCGATGGCCATGGATGTAATTGAACATTTGCTGTCAAATATAAAATGAAAAAACACAAGCACACATTGCATGCCTCAGGTAATCAGCTTCATACTGGATATAGGAAACCCATGTCACGAAATGCTAGTCTGGCACTTATGACAGGAACAAAACCAGATTAAGAAGACTGAGTTTATGACCGTCTAACTAGAAATCAAAGTCACAATGCGATCAAAGTAAACATCAATATCTAACAATAAAACTGGATCTTTTTAAACATCCTCACGATAGCATCGACAAACACAATTAAGAAACTATAATAATTAATGACCAAATGCTAGGAAAATGGAAATATTAAGCACTAAAAACCCGGAGCAAGTAGTGCATTTGCCAAATTTAAGGGATTATTTAGTTGCTTCTATTCAACGCAGACATATTAACCAATAAATTCCATAGCAGATGATGCATCTGCAATTCCAGAATCTAAGCAATAATTTATCAACTTACAAGTAAATATATGATTATACTAACCCGTTAGTCAAACGACGACCTGTCTCTACATCTACCCACACACAACAAAATCAAAATTCAAACAAAACGTAAGCACATCGACAATTAATTCTGGTATGATGTTACTCATCTTATACTTTTAATGAATTCTGAGGTTCGTCTCACATTAAACTATCCCGTAAAAGAATTTGTGATCGTACTAGCGTGACGCAATCCGTTATTCTTGACAGGTACGAGTAATTTTGAGTGGATTGTGTGGTCAAACTCCATTACCAACACCAAAAGCGATCCAATATTACACTAAAACTCCATTTCCTATTTAATAAAACTTTTTCATTTCTGAATTATGTCACTTCGTTATATATATACTCCGGAATACTCCCTTCCTCCCAAAATAAGTGTTCCTTTTCAAGAGGACACTTATTTTAAGATGGAGGGAGTATTATAAATTCCACTTTAAACTTTAAAGCAACAAAATTTGTCATTGTAGAAAGAAAAAACAAAAAATGACCCACCATTTGAGTCAAAAGGAATAACAATGATGGATTTTAAAAACTTCATCAATGTCACCTCTCACTAGTAAAACGAAAAAAAAAAACACTCCTAATAAATATTTTCAAAATAGTGACATATTTATTATACGGAGTAATAATTATCTCGCGTGTGAAAGGGTCACATGAACACCGTATTTCTAAGGTTTATAAAGTTTTGTCATATGCATACAACCTACAAAATCTGTAATCTTTTCGGATTTCAGAACTGTACCTTGGGATGTCCGATTATGCCTATAAATAGGCAATCAAATACATGGAGCAGAGGAAACAATTTGAAAAGTAACTTTTGTGAGTTCGAAGAGATCTTAATCTTGTTGCATACATTTTGTGATATAAAATTCTATATGACCAAGTGGTGGTTGCACAGGTAAAATTTGGGTTAATCCGGAAAAATGTGCAACAAATTGTGAGGTCCCAGGCTCAAACCCACTTGGAGTAAAAAAGAATAAAAAACCCAAATACACCACTTGGCCACCGCAGCCCCCGTCGAGGTGGCTTACATGGTACATGCGGTGGTGCGCGAATGCATGTACCGGGGGACTCAACCCCTCGTCGTAAAAAAAAATTCTATATGGTCCAGTAAATTGAATTAAATTAAGATATAATCATACGCAACCAATTGAATCAACAATCACGCTTCATAAACAAAAATAATACGGAGTAATAAATTACGACAATCAAAAATAAATTTAATCAAATATGCAAACAATTAATAGAACGAGTACATTTAACAACAAAACCAGTTTAATGAAATTAGAAACCCATCTCCTAAACCAGAAAAATATTCGAAAAATGACATCCATAAAATTAAAATGGATCAAACATTCAAACAAATTATATACAAAAAATGAACAATACTCATTATATTTAAATAAAATTAGAAATTCATACCCAAAAACATAAAAAATCGATGAATTCAAGCCTAAAAAAGAGGTGGGTTTTGGAGATCACACTAACCTGGGGAAGGTTGAAACTGAGGAAGAAAATATTGAATTAAATTGAGAAGATAGAGAGAGAGAGAGAGAGAGAGAGAGAAATGTGTGAAGAAAAGAGAGTAAATTTGTGTACAAATGTTCAAATTTTGAGGAGTATTTATAGAGCTATAGAAGGAAGGATATATTAACAATGGAATCAAATTGATTTAATTCTTAAAAAAAACAGATGAATATGTGGAAAATCGTATGATGATGACGACGACGACGATCAAATTAATTTCAAAAATACGAGATATTAATTGAATAGTTTTCTTTTAACTAGGGTCGATGTTACACGTCAATCTTACACGTCGCTGTGATCTGTGGGGAAAATAAATTGCCAGACTTTTTTTTTTTTTTTTGGTATAATAATTTGAACACATAGTTGGTAACATTGAAATTTTGACCAAAAATTGACACTATTTGTCCATGCAAATCAGGATTGAAAGGAGACTTTTTTTTTTTTTTTTTTTTTTTCCACAAATTATGGTGTGAAATAAATTATTGTAACTCCATCTTATTTGTACTTTATTATATACTATTTAATTGATAATTGTGATTAATTGTGGGTGTTGCTCTTTCACCCGCAATTTTTACTCAAACGCTAACGAAAATTACAATTCTAGCCTTTTCATTTAACTCCTAAATTTCTTCGATCTTCTCCATTACTCTCACTCTCAAACCACTCAAACTCATCACCATCATCCTCATCCTCACCATCACTATCACAGTTATCATCCTCATCAACAACAACCATAATAGTAGGGATGGCAACGGATCGGATGAGGATCGGGTGAAGGGTCACCCGCATCCGTCACCCGGTTTCATCCGCTTCACCCGATCCGCTTTCCACCCGGTTTTAACATCACCCGCATCCATCCATCCGTCATCCGCGGGTGAAACGGATGGATCGGGTGAATAAACGGATGGACCAAATTTTTTTCTTCCCCTTTATTTAGTAACCTATTTTCATAAATATTTACATAAATATAAATATTATAAATATATTTGTATAATATGTGTAGAGATTTCTAAAACGGATGACAACGGACCGGGTGACGGATCGGATGAACCTCCACCCGAATTCGACCCGGTTCTTCACGCGATCCATCCATCACCCGCTTTTCATCCATTTAATTCGGGTTTTCGTCCATCCATTTATATCGGGTGGGTCGGTTTTAAAGCGGGTGCGGGTGAAATTGCCATCCCTACATAATAGTAACAACAAAGTTGTATTTTTAATAATAATAATAATAATAATAATAATAATAATAATAATAATAATAATAATTAAAAAAAAAAAGAAAAAAAAAAGAGAAACAATAGCCGGCTCTTCGCACAAAGCACCACCATCCCAATTCCGGTTCAGGCCCGAGCCCACTACCGCGGACGGCCCACCCCCGACGTCCGAGCCACTAGCATGTCTGGCCACCACCTCCATTGACGCCGACAGCCATGGCTACTGCCTCTTTGTTCCACAAACACAAACCCTAATTAAGAATAATTTAATTAATATAAAAAAAAAAATACATATAACTAATCATCAAAGAAACTAAAATTTATTTGTTTAATTCATTTTTGATTCTTATTTTGTTATTTGATCAATTTGAAGATAAATTGATTGGATTTTGTTGATTCACTTTGTAGGTATTTAGAGAAAAAAAAAAGTTGAGAATATAACTGGACCAAAAATGGTCAAGGTGGTCAAGGGTGAAGTCGAGGGAGACCATGGGTTAGGGCCATGGGCTCAAACCCAAGCCTAGGCCATGGGTCAAGGGGATCACTAAGGGCTAAGTAAAGTCAATTCTATGGTCAAATCTAGCCAACCTTAGTGATCAGCAAAATCGAAGGAAGTCAAAGTTGGAGAAGCAGCAAAAAGTCAAGATTATCTTTATTTTTGAAATGTGGTCGATTAAAGGTACGCGTGTGAGTCAACCCTCCAATAAATGGGCTCACATGGTTCATCAAGCTAGCTCATGGAGGTCAAGGGCCTAATCAAGTCACCAAAGATCATCACATTGTTTTTATCTTTATGTCGTTTTAAATACGTATCATTTCTCTCTTTCTACTTTATGTTTTAGTATAAGGACAATATAATCCCTTGTATTTTGCTCACATGGGACCGGTCCCACATGCCTCTCCAAGATCAATCCTTGACCCTTGGATGCTACCTAAAGTGCATGGATAGGATGGGTTCAGTGTCATTTGTCTCTTTATGTTTTGTTTGTTTATTTTCAAGATTGTAAGGTCAAGGAGACCAAGACCCATTTTACTGATTTGAGGGCCTCTTAGGACCCTTAGATTAAGTTTGAATTGTAGGGTGTAGATGTAAGCAAGGGTATTATAAGTACCTCCACTCAACATTGTAATTTTTGATTTGGCTAATGAAAAGAAACCTAGAGTTTTATTGAGTGTTCTTGATTTCTCATTACTTTGTGTGTGAGTTAGTGAAGGATTAGTTTAGTGGCTTTGTGCTTAAACTAATCAAACCCTAAATCTATTACTTTGTGTGTAGATTTAGTGACTATCTTTTATGTTTGTTCTTTCACAAAATTTCAGAAAAATATCCCACAAAAAAACATACACTTTGGCCGAAATTTTCTAGGGTTTGCAAGATCGATTTTTGTTCATCTCTTGAGTGAAACTTAGCCCATCTAGTTTCACTCCAAATTGGTCATCAAAGCCTAGGTTTGTTCTTGTTTTTTTCGATTTGTTTGTGTTTTCGATTTGTTTTACTTTTCTCGGTTTACACCCTTGTTCTTCCTCTTCAATTTTCGTTTTCTTTCTTTTCTTTTCCTTGTTTATTTTCCACAAAACTTTCACAAAAAACTCACAAAATTTTCACAAAATGGAAGGGGATAGAGGGGAGGATAAAAGGCTTTCCGATTTAGAAGAGAAGTTAACTCAACTCACCGGTAATTGTACTTTAATGATGAATGCTCTAAACACTCTCTTGGATCATAACATTGAGGAGCCAAGAAGGGGTGGAGGAGGAAGGGGCCGTGGGATAGGAGGTAGTGGAAGGGTCGACCACCTCCTCACATGGAAGATCAATTTTCGGATTCGGAGGAGTCCTTGAAACCCACCCAAGAGACTATGACCAGAGATATCAAAGTGGATATACCCGATTTTTATGGTAGCTTGAACCCCAGGATCTCCTAGATTGGCTTAGGTCGATAGAGAGGATCTTTGAATTTAAGGAATATCCCGATAGGAAGTGTTTTAAAGTGGCCATCATGAAATTCAAAGGATATGCCTCCCTTTGGTATGAAAACCTTAAGAATCAAAGAAATCGAGAGGGAAAGGAACCCATTAGGTCATGACTCAAACTCAAAAAGAAACTCAAAGACAAGTTTGTTCCCAAGGATTATACCCAAGACATGTTCCTCAAGCTAGCTCAACTCAAACAAGAGACACAACCAATTGAGTCCTACCTTAGGGACTTTGAGCAACTCACATTACAATGTGAGATGAATGAGAAACCCGAACAAAAAATAGCTAGGTTTGTCGAGGGCCTAAACCCTAGGATTGCTAACTTAGAGTGAAGATGCAAAGCTTGTGGTCATTCGATGAGGCCGTTACCATGGCCACACGTGTGGAAAGGCTAGAGAAGGGGAGAGGGGACTCGGCCAAAAACACCACCAAGGCCAACCCCATGTCGAGCCAAGGAGGGATCAAAATTGGTGAACCTAGCCCTACTATCAAGCCATCAAGTGTTGACAAGGGAAGGGAACCGACTATGGCCCTAAGACAACAATTCCTCTCAAGAAGTGCTACCAATGTCAAGGGTATGGTCATTTTGCTAAGGAATGCCCCAGCAAGAGGACCTTGAACACAAGTGAGGTTGAGCATTGGGGTGGCGATGAAGTGTTAGTTTGTGAGGAAGAAAAAAACGAGGGAGTTGAGGATGTGAAGGTGGCCGAGACAATTGTTCCCCCGGACTCGGGGTTGAGCTTGGTTACTTGGCGAGTAATGCACACTCAAGATTCAAGTGAAAGCATGGATCAAAGACACCAACTATTTCGAACCAAGTGTACCATCATGGGGAGAGTGTGTAATCTCATTATCGATGGGGGAAGTTGTGTTAATGTTGCTTCTAAAACCCTCATTGATAAGCTTGCCTTGCCTACTTTGAAGCATCCTCATCCTTACAAGCTAAGGTGGCTTAATCAAGGAGCCGAGGTAAAAGTCGATAAGCAATGCAAAGTCTCGTTCTCGATTGGACAAGACTACAAAGATGAAATTGTGTGTGAAGTGTTGGACATGGATGCTTGTCATGTATTGCTTGGTAGGCCATGGGAGTATGAAAAGAATTCTTCCCACCATGGAAGAGACAACACCTACTCATTCAAGTATGGTGAAAAGCTTAATGTCTTAGCTCCCTACCACCAATGATGGGGTGTAAATCCAATGCGTGCTTGTTTGAATCCTTCATTGAGCCAAACCCTAGCATGGAGATGGAGTTGGGGCGGAAATTGATTGAGCAAGAAGGCTTGAAAGGCCTTACACCGAGTAGTGGAGGGCAAGAGGTAGAGATGAACTTGGAATGTGAGGGAAGCTCTAGCATGATAAGGAGGATTCTAGGAGAGGAGCAACATGAAGGTGAGGCATCAATCAACAAGGAAACAACCGAGCTACAATGAGAATGTGGTCAATGAAAGAACAAAAATCGATGGCAAGGAAAGATCAAGTGGGTCTTTAAGATGGAGAATCATTGATGGGCTCGATCATGAGCAAGAATGGATGGATAGCATGGTTATGAGTCGTGGGCTCAAAGAAATGCTCGAGGAAGAATGTGTGGTCAAGCAAGCGTGACCAAGGAAGAAAACATGATCAATTCTTGAGCCAAGGCAAAGGGGTCCAACCTCTTCTACAAACTCTAGCTAAGTGGTGCCCATGGAAGACTAAAACCGTGAAGGCCAAGATCGAGCAAGGGATGAGCCGAGAATCAAGCATGAAATCGAGCAAGGGAGGAAGCAAGAGGATCTCCAAGGACTTGAGGACAAGTCCTTTCCAAGGAGAGGAGATTGGACCAAAAATGGTCAAGGTGGTCAAGGGTGAAGTCGAGGAGACCATGGGTTAGGGCCATGGGCTCAAACCCAAGCCTAGGCCATGGGTCAAGGGGATCACTAAGGGCTAAGTAAAGTCAATTCTATGGTCAAATCTAGCCAACCTTAGTGATCAAGCAAAGTCAAGAGGAAGTCAAAGTTGGAGAGCAACAAAAAGTCAAGATTATCTTTATTTTGAAATGTGGTCAATTAAGGTACACCCATGTGAGTCAACCCTCCAATAAATGGGCTCACATGGTTCATCAAGCTAGCTCATGGAGGTCAAGGGCGGCTGTCAATCAAGTCACCAAAGATCATCACATTGTTTTTATCTTTATGTCGTTTTAAATACATCTCGCTTTCTCTACTTTCTACTTTATGTTTTAGTATAAGGAGACAATATAATCCCTTGTATTTTGCTCACATGGACCGTCCCACATGCCTCTCCAAGATCAATCCTTGACCCTTGGATGCTACCTAAAGTGCATGGATAGGATGGGTTCAGTGTCATTGTCTCTTTATGTTTTGTTTGTTTTATTTTCAAGATTGTAAGGTCAAGGAGACCAAGACCCATTTTGGTGATTTGAGGGCCTCTTAGGACCCTTAGATTAAGTTTGAATTGTAGGGTGTAGATGTAAGCAAGGGTATTATAAGTACCTCCACTCAACATTGTAATTTTTCAGATTTGGCTAATGAAAAGAAACCCTAGAGTTTTATTGAGTGTTCTTCAATTTCTCATTACTTTGTGTGTGAGTTAGTGAAGGATTAGTTTAGTGGCTTTGTACTTAAACTAATCAAACCCTAAATCTATTACTTTGTGTGTAGATTTAGTGACTATCTTTTATGTTTGTTCTTTCACAAAATTTCAGAAAAATATCCCACAAAAAAACATACACTTTGGCCGAAATTTTCTAGGGTTTGCAAGATCGATTTTTGTTCATCTCTTGAGTGAAACTTAGCCCATCTAGTTTCACTCCAAACAGTTTATAAGGGTATAACTTGGAAACTTAATGGGAAAAATGTGGGTGTTAGAGTAAAAGGCGCGGGTAATTGAGCAAATACGTAATTGTTATTAAAAAAATTTAGTATCATGTCAGTAACATTAATATATTTGTTTTATGTTTTCTTATCCATTTAATTGCAATTTGTACATTGATCTCACATTAACTTAATGTGAGTTCTACCTGACATTTTTTTTCGGATAAATTTTTTTTGTTTAATTTTTTATTATAGTGTATCTATCTATCTTACACTACAAGAATATCTACTACGGGCTACCACAAACTGTCGACTGAATATAGTAGTCGCCATAAATGGCGACCGAAATATCGAGCGGGCGACTGAAATTAGTCGACAATAGGCGACTAAAAAAAAAGGCGGGCGACCGATTTCGGTCGCCATATAAAAAAGCGGGCGGCCGAGTTCAGTCGCCACTTCGGTCGCCCCCAAATTTGCTATTATCTGCAGCATCTCTCCCTCCCCTACCTTTATTCGTAATACACTTAGAAAAAAAAAAAAACACACGGAAGAACACTTCGATTTTTGACGATGCAAGTTTGATTTTGTTTTCGATTTTCGGGTTTAATCTGGTTCATTCTTGCTTTGGCACTTCTAATCCTAGCCTAATCACTTCAATGTATGTTAATTTTTTTTTTGTATGTTATAATTATATTATGTTAATTTTGGTTATATTGTTTAGATTTTGTAATTATTTTAGTGTTGTTATGTTTGAATGATGTTTGGTTATTGTTTGTGAAGTATAATAGGTGTTGAATTTGTTTAAGAATAGAGAATGATTGATTTCAATTGAAATTAGGGTTTGTGAAATTAGGGTTTGTCAAATTGGGGGTTTTGAAATTGCGAATTTTTTTAAGATTAGAGAATGTTTGAATGATGTTTAACATAAGAGAAAGTTTAAAGTGATGTTTAAGATTAGAGAATGTTAAAATGATATTTAAGATTAGAGAATGATTGATTTTAATTGAAATTTGGAATTATGAAATTGGGGGTTTTTGTTTAAGCTTGAAGTTGGGGGATTTTAGTCATATATGCATCTTAGATTATTATTTTTATGTTAGAATATGTTTTGATTAGGATTAGTGTTATTATCTGGAGGATTGATTTCAATAAAATTTAGGGATTGTGAGTTTGAGGTTTTTTTTTGTTAAGTTAATTATAATAGTAATTTGAGTTGAAATTAGTATTATTTTTTATAATGTGATTGTTATTTGTGAAATACTCAAATATTAAATTGGTTGAATTACTTGTTTGAACTCTTGGGTATTGAATTATTTCTCTTATATTTTTTGCTTAGCTTATAATAATGAAGAGATTGGAGCGCGAATGGATGTATGGGGAAAGATTTGATAAGAGAAAACGACCTATTGAAAAATATGTTAAAGGAGTAACATAATTTATTGAATTTGCTAAACAACAAGAAGAATATCAGTTTGGATATAACATTAGGTGTAACAACCTGGTTTTTAGTCGACTTTAATTACTAAGGCGGAAATTAATTAAGTCTTAAACCAGCGTCATTAATTATACAATAAAACCCAAAATGTTACATCATCGTTCAAGAGTTGAATAAAACAACTCTAAGTACGGAAATTTAAAAGACTAGCGTTGTATATATTACATTTCTCTCGAAAACAATCTAAGGTAAAGCAATAAATATAAGCTGGTCCCGTCCCAAATCCAAGCATCCGGTCCACGCTTTTCCTGCACAATAAACTGTTGGGGGGAATGCCCGCTGAGCGGACAGTGACTAGCTATGCTCATACTTACCCTCGAATTCAATTACTTTGGTTTATTACTATCGCTTTATAACTATAACAGTATGATAAAACGATGAACATGCTTAATACATATAGCATATAAAGACATATAAGTCATAATAAGCATGCGATTTAAAGCGATAAGTCATAGAGGCATGATATCAGTTATAAAAGCAAATAACAGATAATAGTGTCGCAGCAATTCAAAAGGATTACAAAGCGATATCAGATCGCAGACAAACATACATATCGTATCATTCACATCATGTAGACTCGATTCACTTCAGAAATTTGTGGTCTTTAGTTTTCAAAGATGGTACGCACTCATTCTCATTTAATCAAACAACACATACTGCTTACGAGCCTGACCACTGAGTAGACCATTGTACTCTAGTCGCTTTCATTTCACTACCATAGTGCAGCGACTTACTCGACTCGTAAACCACGCCGAATACTATAGTACTTGCATCTCATCGTCTAGTGTTCGAAATGATTCGAACTTCAGATACAATCTCGTCAAGTGATCTGTACATGTGGCAAGAACGAATGCAAGCGTGGCACCCACTAAGAACGAAACGTGGCAAGGAGACAGAACCGCGTATCCAGCCCAAATCCATAAAGCTGATATATGACCCAAATCCATAAAGTCATATAAGACGCAAATCCATAACGCCGATACAAAACCCAAATCCATAAAGTTTGCGGTGGCCCTGATACCTCTAGCGAAATAAGGTGAATTACACCTAAGTTGTAACACCCCGTGTTTTTATTAATACTAATTAACTATTTTAACAAAATTCTTAAATTAAAATTTATATAATTTCACTTTTACTCAATTACTTTAAAAACGCGGCTGAAAAATTTCGATTAAATAAACTTTCTCCAATACATTTCTAATTAAACTTCCTTGATTTTATATTAACCTATATTATATTTTTATTTATAAAATACTTGTCGAACTAAAACGTTACTTTTGTTACCATTATTAGACTTTATAAATTTACGCTACATTTTAAAAATCCTCACTTTCATAAAATTTAGTCTTTATAAAAATATTCTTTCAAATAAGCAGACTGTTTGAAAATTTGTGAGACCGTAATACAATTTGTAACTGACAACTTTTATACATTTATATTTCGAACTATAAATTTTATAATATGAATAATGGAATTTAAATTTAAAACAAATAATTTAAAACATAATATATTTTATAAATTATAAAAGTTTATAAATAAGAGTAAATAAAACAGAGCAAAAAAAATGAAACAGACTCAATACTCCCTCAAGTATGTCGACATTAGACATCCACATGCGAGATATTTATTTTTAGGTCAAAACTTACCTCACACTTTCAAACCCTATATACTCCCTCATTTTTTTTTTTAACCTGATACATTCATATGTCTCCTTCTTCCTCTTCTTCTTCTTCTTTTTGTCTCCCTTTTTGCTCCATTAAAAATCAAAATAAAACAATACCAAACAACAACAACAGCAAACAACAATAACAACACGAGCAACAACATCAACACAACAATAACGACAACAGCAGCACGGTAGTCCACCGAAGCCGGCTGTCACAGCCACCTTGGCCACGACCACCGGAGCAGCTCACCGGAGCCGCCACCGTCGCCTCTTCTTTTCGTGGTCCTTCCTCCCCTCCTCCAGCTCTCTCTGCTCTCCTCTGTTCACCTCTTCGCCGGAGTTGCAAACTCCGACCACGGTACACCACCACCGGCCGCCATTAATGGTGAGCTCAGAAGCTCGACAACCACCTCGAGCTTCCTTTGTTTTTTTTTTTCTCTTTTATCTTTCCCCTTCTTTCTCTCTCGGTTCTCTGCTCACTCTTCCCTCTGTTTTTTATTTTTCGTCGCCGTCGTCACCACCGTACACCACCACCGGAGACACCACCTCAGACCATCGTGGCCATCACCACCGCCGTCGTCCTCCTGCCCCCACGTTGGCCACCTCCTCGCCTCCCCTGTTTTCTGCCTCCTTTCGTTTTCGACCTCGAGACAGCCACCACCGTGGCCTTGCTCACGTGGCCCTTCTCCGCTTGTTGTCGTATTCTAATCGTCGGTAAGTGTCGTCGATTAAATCGTTTTTATCCATTGAATTATCGACATTTGATTTTTGCCGACTTTAATTCATTTTTGCCGACTTTAATCCCCTGCGTGTTGTTCATTTGCCGAGGACGGAACCGACTCGAGCTTGACGCCCCTGCTCTCCTTTGCCTCTCTCTTCTTCCCTCGATGGTCTTGATTTCATCATCGGAAACCGCTGTGTTGCTGCTCCCATCGAGTTCAGTGAGCGTCTTGTTGATTTCAATTTCAAGCTATCTATTCTTTATCTTGTTCCGATTTAATCGCACTATACTCAATTATAATTCATCTCCCTTCTTCTGGTTCTAAGGCCACAAGTGCCGCAACTATCGAGCTAGGTCGGGTCGGGCTGTTGTCATGCCTTGGAACTCATTCAAATCGGGTCTTATTTGGAGGCCCTCTGTTCGTGAGCCAAATTTAAGGTGCTTCTCGCACACTTATGTGATAAGCGCCTCGTAACTGATTTTATGTTATTTTCCTAAGTGATGTTATAATTATATATATGATGTTGTATGTCACATAATTATCATATGTTAAATTAGAAGACAAAAATCGAAAAATAGAAATTGTTGCTCACTAATAAAACCCACGGCCTACCCTATTTTTTTTCACTTAATTTTTCGTTTTAATTTTTGTAAATTGCATGCTTAAAATACTTGTAATAAGATGAACATGAAAATATAGTTAGTTTAGGTTTTGGACTAAAAATGAATTTGTTATGAAATTTACATGTTTTAAAATGTTTATGTGTGTTCTTGAAATATTATTATTCTTATGTTTGAAATGATTTTCACTTATGTATGTTAATGTTTTGTATATGATTTTTACACATGTTAAGTACATAAATAATATAAAGTAAGTTGGTTATTGAATTAGAAGTATATAAATCAAAAATAAAACTTTGAACATATACATACACATACACGGCCAACTTAAATATTTTGGACCAATTTTTAGTTTTAATTTTTCTAAATAACATATTATGATTAGTTTAGTTAAATTGGACTTGTATGAAAAATTTGAGAAAATTACATAAACATATAAAAATTTGAGTTAAAATTGTTCATATGAAAAATAATTAGGGTTCCTCACATATTCAAGTATTCTTCATTTAGATGACTAATTTGATCCAAAATATTTATAAGTTTTATTTTATTGTTGTTTAAATACTTTAGTGAATAATCACAATAATAAACATATAGGTTAAATAAACTAAATCATTAAAATATGAAAGTTAGAATTATAAAGTGTCACAAAATCACTATTCATAAATGAAATAAAATAATTAGTAAAAATCGTAAACTAGATAAATCACTTTAGTATAATTTAAATAATCAATACATAAAAACTTTAAGTGAAAATCGATAAAATTAGAAAACGAAAATAAACTACTAAGTACATAGAGGGCCACGGTTTAGGGTCAATTTTTAGACCTAAAATGAATTTGTCACTTTTTATTTTTATCACATAAGTATTTTAATTAGTTAAAGTAATGAATTATTAATAAAAACAAAAGAAGAAATAAATAGAGTAGTGTATAAGGAGGCCACGGCATTCCCTTTATTTTTGGCCAATTTTGGTCAAAATGAATTTATCACTTAGTCACTAAATTTGAATGGTAATTAGGTTTATATTTGTTTATGTATTAAATCGTTAATAAAAAAGAATTGACAAAACCGATAAAAATAAACGTTACACGTATTAAAATGAATAATGTCGAGTGTTACTACCTTTGCTTAAATTGGATATGGACATACGGACCATTTAAAAGGAACTACGACAACCTCACTAAAAATGGAAACCGCTAAAATCTTAGTTAAGTATACGACTAAATTTAACCGAGTTTTACTTTTGAAATGTTATTTAAAATGACCAAATACAAAACGAACCTAACGACTTTAAAACTAGATTTTTGTACTTAGGAAATAAAAGTAATTTTGATACTTTAGTAAAATATCTAAGTATGAAAATTGTATAAAATGTAAGTATATTAAGTATAAGAATAAAGTAATCAATACTAATAATACATGTACTTAATAAAAATACGAATAAAATACGAAGTATAGAAATACGCATACGTATAAAATACGAATAAAATACGAAGTATAAAAATACGCATACGTATAAAAATACGTACAAATACGAAATACGAAAATACGAATACGTATAAAATACGATGAATAGTAAATACGATGAATAGTAAGTACGATGAATAGTAAATACGATGAATAGTAAATACGGTGAATAGTAAATACGGTGAATAGTAAAATAATGAATAGTGAAAAATATTTAAAAGTTACGAACGGACTCAAAATAAATAATTAAGTTTTTCTATGTGTTCTGTTTTACCTGAAGAACTGCTGTTACTAAAATTTCATTATATAAAGTTCGACGATATATTTATGTTTAGAAATAATACATGTTACGATTAAAAGAGGTTATAAACAAATTGAGAAAAACGAGCTACTTGAATAAAATACTAGGATTGTTCGCCATGTTGCGACTCTTGAAATTCGAAGTTAATGAGGTAGCTGTATATGGGGACTTGGGCTCCCTCCCTGAGTTGCCCAAGGCGATTTAACGATTTAAGATTGTTATTTGGCACGGTATATACAACCCTAGGGATATGGCATCCTTGATATTTCCGTGGGCCCATATATGGTAATTGGAAAATACCATCCAAGTACCGTCTCTGGTAATAGTCGAACTTTTTCGTCGGTGATACCTTTTGAATAGCGAATACGTATGATCCTCGATAGGTAGTGTATGCATACATTAGACAATGGATTAGGCCGTCCTTATTACCTTAGATATCTTTAAGCCTGGCAGCCATGTCCAAGTTATGTTGGCCCTGTCGGCTACTGCGCGGATTTTGTCTGCATGATTCCGCCTTACTAACGAAGACTCATCAGTTATCACATGTTGAATGCATTTCCTTGTTTGTTTGATGATTGTCTGAATGACTTGGTTATGAGTATTGGAATACGATTTGTTGAGTATGATTATTTGTGAGCGTGGTACATTATTTGATTGAATTATACTCATGTTTGAATCATCATAAATTCCTTACGTGTTTTATTTGCTACTTGCTCTTCATTTCTACTTATTTATTATTTATATCGCATATTGTTTTAGAATTGCATGTGTCGAAAGAGTGTGCGAGAAAATGATGAGAGTTTAATGCAGGTACCCTGAGACTACAGCTATTGAATGACGGGGATGGTTTACCTTTATTTTGTACTCCTTTTTGAGAGAATGTAATCGAATAACTCAGGTTATCTTAAACTCATATTAAGTATATGGAGTTTGTAATACGATAACAGCTGGTTTTGTAATATATAGACTTAATTAATTTCCGCCTTAGTTTAATTAAAGTCACGAAAAACCAGGTTGTTACAGTTGGTATCAAAGCTGTCTTGCGACCGTGAATAACTTAAAGTTATCTCATCTAGCGAGACGACACCTGGGTCAGACATTCATATCGTATGTCAGGCATAGACTTATAGGATCAAATAATGAATTAGGAATCTTAGATCGCTAAAATAAATAACTTAGATCACTTTAAAGTGTGAGAATGGGTAGAAATATAAGGATTGACCGACTGACCTAGATTTTAGAATTTACGACCATATTCAGTCTTGAGTAGTTTATTTGCTTGCTAAGTGCTCTCTATGGCTAACTCTCTATGACTAATTCCTAACTAACAAGTATCGTAAGCCACTATGATATTAATACTCGAAGATCGAAGCCATTAATCAAATACATGACGACCAGGACTCAAGAACTTGCAAATGGACGTATCAAGAGTCGATCGAACTGAAGCGACGCTCTGGACCTGGAAGAAATCCATTGATTTGAAGACCTCTATAACTTTCTCAAACATCCATTTTCATCTCTTCCTAACCTATTCAAAAAGAAAATTTTTAATCGAGCTATTTAAATTATTTTCTTCTTTTGAAGTAAAATTTTCCTAACTTAAACTCATATAATGAAATCTTCCTTTTGAAATTACCTCTTTTCATTTCTCGCAAATATAAGACTTGAAGACAAGACTGGAAGCGCGTGCAGAGAGACGTATCGAGGATCGGGCTATCTAAGACAACTTCCGAAACATCGAAGACTTAATTAGCATTGAGAATTTCTACAACCATATCAAAATCGTTCTTTAATTAGCACCGTCATTTCAAAACTTTGAAGTTTTCAAATCTCCTAATATAAAAAAAAAAAAAAATGAATTTTAGTTTTCCTTCTTTAATCGATAACCCTTGCGCTTTTTAAAGACTTGTGGAGTTGATTATTTTCTCAGCCTTCGAAACTTATTGACTCCTTTTAAAACTTCTAACTTCCTAAATCAATAAGTCCTAATAATCGGCTTCTTAATTAATTCTCATCCCTTCTCTTTAATCTCCAAAAATATTATCACTTTGCTTTCGAATTTTGTAACCTTAATCTTTATACTCAAAAACTTTCGAACTTTACTTCGAACTCTTTTGATCTCGTACAGTGATTACTATTTTCTAAAATTTCTAATCTTGAAATCTATATGTAACAACCTGGTTTTTCGTGACTTTAATTAAACTAAGGCGGAAAATTAATTAAGTCTATATATTACAAAACCAGCTGTTATCGTCTTACAAACTCAGTATACATAATACGAGTTTAGAGATAAAACAGAGTATTTAGATTACAAGTTCTCTCAGAATAGATTACAAAATAAGGCCTTCAATCCCCAGATAGATCTACGGTCAAGACTCGGGGTACCTGCATTAAACTCTCATCATTTTCCCGCACACTCTTTCGATACATGCAATTCTAAAACAATATGCTAAATGAATATTAAATAAACAAGGAAAACAAATAGCAAGCATGCAAGTAAAACACATAAGGAGATCATGATGATTCAATACGAGTATAACCCAATCAAATAACATACCACGCTCACAAATAATCATACTCAACAAATCACATTCCAATACTCAACCAAGTCATTAGATAATCATCAAACAAACAAGGAAATACATTCAACATCGTTAACTCAAGAATGTTCGTTAGCGGCGGAAGCATGCAGACGTAAAATACGCAATAGCGATCGTAGAACAAAGCGGGCGTGTCGGCGAGCTAGACTAGCGATCGTAGAACAAAGCGGGCGTGTCTGACAAAGCTAAGCGTCCGCGCAATAGAGATCGTAGAACAAAGCGGGCGTGTCGGCGATCTAGAGATACCTAAGGTAATAAGGACGGCCAAATCCTTGTCTAATGTATGCATACACCATCTAATCGAGGATCATACGTATTCGCTATTCAAAAGGTATCACCGACTTAAAAATACGACTATCACCTTAGGCGGGTACCCCGGTTGGGCTGGAGTTTCCAATTACTAATATATGGGCCCACTAAATATCAAGGATGCCCATCTCTCGAGGTTGTATATACTGTCTTGAGTAGCGATCTTAAGATCGTTATTTCGCCTTGGGCAACTCTGATAGGGAGCCCAAGTCCCCATAGATAGCTACCTCATTAACTTCGAATTTCAAGAGTCGCAACATGGCGAACAATCCAAGTATTTTATTCAAGTAGTTCATTTCTCAAATTCTTATTTCCTCGTTCATTCAATATAGGTGACAATTCTGTAACTTAAATATATATCGTCTAACTTTGTATAAGGAAATTTTAGTAATCATAGCTCTTCTTAAATGTAAAAACATAGTAAAACTTAATTAATTATTTTGAGTTCGTTCGTAAATTTTAAATATTTTCACTATTCATTATTTTACTATTCATCGTATTTATTATTCATCGTATTTACTATTCATCGTATTTTATACGTATTCGTATTTCGTATTTGTACGTATTTTTATACTTCGTATTTATACGTATTTTTATACGTACATGTATTCTTATACTTAGTATATTTTCTATACTTAATATTTATTATTATATTTTTATACTTAGTATTTTTTTTTATAACTTAAGATATTTTATTTGATTAAGTTAAGTGATTTAGTTAATGTAACTAGATTTTCTAATTATTTAGTTTCCTTTTAATTTTTATACTTAGCTTTTCTAAAACGAAACTAGATATTTTTCTTAAGTGTTAAATTGTAGTTTTATTTCTTAAGTATAATTCTAGTTTCAAAGTTGTTAAGTTCGTTTTGTACTTAGTGATTTGAAATAATATTTTGAAAGTAAAAGTCGGTTACGTTTAGTCATATACTCAACTAACATTTTAGCGGTTTCTATTTTTGGCGAGGTTGTCGTAGTTCATTTTAAAATAGTCCGTATATCCAATTTAAGCGAAGGTAGTAACACTCGACATTATTCATTTTAATACGTGTAACGTTTATTTTTATCGGTTTTGTCAATTCCTTTTTATTAACGATTTAATACATAAACAAATATAAACCTAATTACTATTCAACTTTAGTGAGTAAGTGATAAATTCATTTTGATCAAAATTGACCCACTTTTAATAGTAAAACCGTGGCCCTCTATTTATTTTTAGCTATTTATTTCTTTTTATGTTTTTATTAATAATTCATTACTTTAACTATTTTATTTATCTAAGTGATAAAAATAGAAAGTGACAAAATCAATTTTGGCCAAAAATTAAGCTAAAACCGTGGCCTATGTACATACATAGGTATTTTATTTTCGTTTTCTATTTTATCGATTTTGACTTAAAGTTTTTATAAACTAATTATTTAAATTATACTAAAGTGATTTAACTAGTTTACGATTTTCACTAAATATTTTATTTCATTTTTGAATAGTGTTTTTCAACACTTTAATTTTCTAACCTTTTTAATTTTAATGATTTAGTCTATTTAACTTATATAATTAGTTATTGTATTTATTCACTAATGGATTAAAACAACATTTAAGTTTAACCTTATAAAATTTATGAATCAAACAAGTTACATAAATGAAGAACACATGAATATGTGATGAGTTTCTAATATTTTCCATATGAACATCATTTAGTCAAATTTTCATATGTTTATATAATTTTCCCAAATTTTTCATACAAGTCTAATTTATCTAAACTAATCATAATATGTTATTTAGAAAAATTAACACTAAAAATTTGTCCATTAAAATAAAAATGGCCGTGTATATGCATGTATATGTCCTAATTTTTATTTTTGATTTTTATACTTCTAATTCAACAATTAATTTACTTAATATCATTTACTTATTTAACATATATGAAATCATAAACAAACATTAACACACATAAATAAAAATCATTTAAACACAAGAATAACACAAAAATTCAAGAACACACGTAACACCTTAAAACACTTAAAAATTCATAACAAATTCATTTTAAGTCCTAAACATAAACTAATTATATTTTCATATACATCTTATACTTAGTATTTTAAGCATGCAATTTACAAAAATTAAAACGAAAAATTGAACTAAAAATGGAGGGTAGGCCGTGTGGTTTTACATGGTTGCACATATTTTATTTTTCGATTTTTGTCTCCTAATTTAACATGTGATACTTAGGTGACATAAAATCATACATACAAATCAAAACATCACTTAGGAAAAATAACATAAAATCAAATTCGAGGCGCTTATCACATAAGTGTGCGGGAAGCACCTTAGTTAGGTTATGAGTGAAATAGCTTAGCAGTTAATAGGGATCAATGATATGATCGAATTGGCTAAGATCGACTCCCCCACCTTGCTCCTCTTCTTTGATTAGAGATGGTACATAAAAACGAAATGAGTAAGTTAGTAAATCATTTAGCTAGCTAAACTATACTAACAAAATTTAAGTGTAGTATTGTTTTTAGTTTAGGTGATGATTTAATTTTCAAGATTTCGATTTATGTTCATATTTATTTATAAGCTAAAAGATGTAGTGATTAATAAATATAAGTAGTGGAGGAGCATGTGAAGAGCTTAAGTGAATTATAGACATGAAAATAAAAAGCTTAAAGGAGAAAATGCAAGGAAGAAGGTGAAGCTTCAAAGGAGAGCTTGAGGTTGAAGATGAATATGTTCTTACAAGTTTCTTGAGTTGGTTTTATTAGAGAGAAAAGTGTTAGGAAAATATTTGGTGTTTGTGTGTGTATGTATGTCGTGTAAATGTAGTGTAGTAGTAGTAGTTGTGTTATTTTTGTAGTATGTAAGTTTGTAGTATGTAAGTTGTAGTAGTAGTAAGTTGTGCACTTGGGATTGTATGGTGTGTGTGCCTTGTAGTTAGAATATGTTTGGGTATGAATGGAGAGTCAACAAGAGAAGCAACTAAACTTAATCAAGTGATCATGGCTAAGCTAGTGTGTAAGGAGCAAAGTCAAGCATGCTTGTGTAAGGGATGGTGTGTGTAAGAATCAAGGGCATGCTTGTGTAAGAGATTTGATGTGTGTAAGAAGAAGGGAAGCATGGGTGTAAGAAAGTAAGGTGTGTGCAAGAGAATGGAAGAGAGTAGAGTGGGCTAGGAGGAGCCCCATTTTCTCGGCCAAAACATGGTCCAAGTGGCTCGATTTTCGTTTTTGAAATTTTCGATTTGCGCGTACGTGAAAGGTCTCGAAATGAAATATATAGTCTTGGAATAATGTTTAGAAACAAGATCGAAAATAAAAATGAGAACAAATCTCAAAACGAATTCAAACAAAAATTGGGTACTAGTTTTCCTCGCAACTTTGAAATAAAATTTTATTCGATCGAAATATATATTTTTTTCGTTGAATGTTATCGAATTACATCATTATCCTCAAACGTCAAAAATTTTATCAGTTTAGGCTTAGTGTAACTCAATATATCGAGTTTTAGTGAATGAGTTAGTTAAATCAAAGTGGAATAGTAATTTGATATTATTATTATATGTTTTGTTAGTAATAATCAATATGATTAAGCTTAAGTTACTTTAATTAGATTTGGATTATGAATAATTATATTTAAGAAAGGATTAGGTGGCTTAATCACATTTAGGTGGCTTGGCCATTTAGTCAACGTTTGACCTCGATTTGTGTGCCAAAATTTGTCGTTGAGAAAATTGTCGTAGATTCTTTGTTTGATTTATCGAGTTTGAAAATGTAAAAATAAAGTTCAAATTCAAAGTGTATCAAAATGGTTTTAGTTTAGGTGCGAGAAAACTTGTAGTGCATTGTAAATGTTGATTCTTATAAAATTTTGAATTGTGTTTCTTTTTAAATTCTGAATATAATAAAAACATACTTTATTTTTCAAAATTTTTATATTTATACTTAGGAAGTTTAGTATTATTTGGCGAAAAAAATTCAGTCGCATTTTTAATGTAATGAAAAAGGATGAATTTAATTTAAGGAATTAAATTCTTTTATAAAATTGTGTTACAAAAACACAAGTGTTCTGATCCTACCCCCTTAAGAAAAGTTTCGTCCCCGAAACTTGGAAAGAGTGGATAACTGCTCGAGGTTAAACAAGGCAGTTAGAGAGAATATTGAGATTTTACAAATTTGGATAATAACATTTAGTTTTATTGGAACAAGACTTTTCGAAAAGCTTGAGTCTTCTAAAATATAGAAACGTTGGGTAGAGTGAAAATATTGGAGAACAAAATCACGTTGTTTTATTAATGAGGTATTTAAATAAATATAGAAATGTTACTAGAATGTTATTTCTGGAAATGACGCGAAGGAGGCTCACAAAAAGGTAGGCCCTAGAAGTTTCGTACGGAATTAAATTAAATTAACAATAATAAGCGTTTTAAAAGTAAAAGTAAATGTTACCCACAATAATAAGCGTTTTAAGATATAGTGAAACGATACGCCCATGATATCCGTTTTCACATTACTCTACTGACTACTGGTCAATCAAGAGTGTTGAGGGTATCCAAAAGTTAGGATATTTACTTTCGTGTTAAAGAAGGAATGTTATTTTAAGATTTAAATAGGACTTTAATAAAAATCAAATTATAGTCCTACCCCCTTAAGAAGTTTTAAACGTATATATCTAATATTATTATTGTTACTTTTAATGACCAATAAATCAAGATATATAGTCTTTAGGGGAAAAACGGTAATTAGGGAAAACGGATAAAAGTCGCAGTGATCATAAGGAGAATATGAGCCTTAATGAAATTAAGGAAATTCAGGTTATCGTTGAATGGTTAATAAAATTTTAGAGAATTATGGATAACCTTGTTGACATAGCTCATTTTCTTAAATTTATTATTATAATGTTATTAGATGAAACGGAAATGTTATAAATCATGTTTCGGGTAAGATTGAAAATTTATAATAATGGATGACATAAAAATATAAAATTTTTGTATAAATTTCTAAAATAGAGGATATAGTAGAAACGAAACTATTTCAAAGATTTTAGAAATAAAGGAATGAAAAGTTTGAATTACGAAGTTTCAAAAGTATTTCAAAAGATATTGATACGAATTTTAAATATAGGAGGTCGAAAGGGAACTTTGTTTGACGGATTGTAATTCGTACATTATTGTATTTTGGTGAACAAGAAAAATATTTTTTTTTTTTTCTTTTTTTTTTTTTTTTTTTTACTCTTCGGTAGAGATGTATTAGTATTGGTTTGTCCGGAGTTAGTGAATTTGGATTGTTTGATGAAATTTGAAAAATATAAACGATAACGAAGCTCATGTATTGAATAAAGTTAATGCTGGTACCGTGTTAACTAGGAATTTACCAGTGACGAGGTCAACATCGATAATGTCTTCAGCACCTCCTTCACCTGTCGGGATGTACACGTCCCTGAACCTTCATGGTGGCGGTGGTCCGCGTTTGCCTTTGCAATCGTACCGCTTCTGCAGGCATTCATTTGACTTGTGCCCTAATATATTACAGAGAAACATACTCGGTTCTCCATTACATTGTCTCCCTGGATGATTCGGTTGTAAACGCATTTACACCGCTTGACCGAACGGCTGAGGTCCGGGAGGTTGTTGGTTTTTCCTCCCTATGTATCCGGTGGGGTTCCGGTTGTGGTACAGGGGTCTGTCCTGGCTTTTAGTACGGTTGTCTGGACTTCGATAGCTCGGGTGACCATAGAGTGGCTTCTGAATGAAGCTAGCGCTTGCCACAGGAGGAGTAAAAACCTTCTTTTTCTTTTTCTCCTCGGCTTCTCCCTTCTGGATTGACGCCCAGATACTTGTTGCCTTTTCGTAGGCCTCAGCAAAGTTCTTACAGTTGAACCCGCTCATGTTTATCCTCAGATCATTAGTCATGCCCCTTACATAACGAGTTGCGAGTTCCTCCTCGTTAGTTAATATTCTAGGAGCAAACTTAGATAGCTCCTGATACTTTTCGGTGTATGCCTGCAGAGACATATCACCTTGGTTCAAGTTTCGGAATTTCTCTTCCATCTCCCATCTTAGCTCTTCCCCGCAGTACTTGTTCTCCAAAGCCGGTTTGAACTCGCTCCAATTGTATATCCTCAGGGGAAAGGTGGACCTGATCAAGCGCCACCAGCTGTTGGCTTCTCCCTTCAGATAGTAAGCTACCACATTCACCTTCTCTGTAGGCGGTGTCTTACTGAGCTCTAACAGTTTCTCCATTTCTTCGATCCATTCAGTCAGAACGGTAGGGTTGACGGAGCCTGAGTATGGTTGAGGTCTGTGTTTTGAGAACCTCTCAAATGCGGACTGGTTGTTTCCGCCACCCTGGTGTTGGTACATGCCTTGAGCAATCTTTGTGATTGCATCCTCGAAGCCTTTTCTTCTCGCCTCCTCTTCGAGAAATTGTTGGTCGAGGTTGTTGTCGGGAATACCGTTCGCGGCCATTCTGAAAAATATTACACCGTATGAATTTGAGTAATTCCCAAAAGAGACATTTTATAGAATACAAGGTAAAAACAGGTTACATTGACTTGAGTAGCAAAATGCATCTAGCACATTTTCTAGGAAGATAACTGAAAGTAGAAGTTAGGGACAACGACTCCTAATAGTGCCATACAGAATCTCTAAGGTTAGGTAGTTAAAAACTAGAGATTTTACAAAAAGTTGTCCGAACTAGTAGTTAATAGGGCTAACTGGATCTAGAGCCCATTTGAAGACTCCGCATCGCTGACTTCCTGCTCATCATCATCAAAGGTGTGTCCCTCAGTAATGGCACGGCATGCGAGTCTGAGGCCGCATTTGAAGGAAAACCACCCGTGAAACTTTCCTCCTCCAACTGTAGATATGTGGCGCACCGTAAGCCACCAATAAAGAGCTTCGCCTCTGAGGAATCCCTCGGTCAGACGTACTTTCCACTCTTCATGAACTCCTGCCTCAACGAACTTCGCTTCCATCTCATGTATCCAACTCACGCAAGTATCGCGGTCTCCTGCGAATTTGCGCGGAGGGTTTCCTAAGACTTTCCTGTAGGCCGCAACTCTGTCATGGGTACTTCGTCCAAGCCCAGGAGTAACAGAACGTACAGGAATGGCACGGAGAGCGCCCCTCTTCCAGTTGATCGAACGATGATTCCTTCCGTCTCCACATGCTGGTGCATCGCCGGTTGATGACATCTACGAGGGATTTTAAGGAAAGAAGTCAAACAACAAAAATATTGTTTGAATGAAACGAAATGGCGATTAAGATAATATAAATTTTTGATCGAACAAAAACAGGATTGAAAGGTTTAAGAATTTCATTAGTGAAATTGGTTAAGGATTTAGTAGATGCCCTCACTTCGTATAGTTTGGTACTTCTTTAGCATTTCACTTCTCGAGAGTTAAGTTTATTATTTCGATTTTTATATCCGAGGATAGTTGTTAGTTTCAGTCAGTCACATCAGCAAGTAGCAAGCATACGATGGTTAGCGTATTTTATTTTTAGGGTAGTAGTTCGTTTATTTAAGAAGATTTTAGTGTATGGTCGGTACTTAAAGTTTCTACCCATCCTCACACTTTAAAGTGATCTAAGTTATTTATTTTAGCGATCTAAGATTTCTAATTCATTATTTGATCCTATAAGTCTATGCCTGACATACGATATGAATGTCTGGCCCAGGGGTCGTCTCACTATGTGAGATAACTTTAAGTTATTCACGGTCGCAAGACAGCTCTGATACCAACTGTAACAACCTGGTTTTTCGTGACTTTAATTAAACTAAGGCGGAAAATTAATTAAGTCTATATATTACAAAACCAGCTGTTATCGTCTTACAAACTCAGTATACATAATACGAGTTTAGAGATAAAACAGAGTATTTAGATTACAAGTTCTCTCAGAATAGATTACAAAATAAGGCCTTCAATCCCCAGATAGATCTACGGTCAAGACTAAAATTTTTGCATTAAACTCTCATCATTTTCCCGCACACTCTTTCGATACATGCAATTCTAAAACAATATGCTAAATGAATATTAAATAAACAAGGAAAACAAATAGCAAGCATGCAAGTAAAACACATAAGGAGATCATGATGATTCAATACGAGTATAACCCAATCAAATAACATACCACGCTCACAAATAATCATACTCAACAAATCACATTCCAATACTCAACCAAGTCATTCCGATAATCATCAAACAAACAAGGAAATACATTCAACATACGTTAACTCAAGAATGTTCGTTAGCGAGGCGGAAGCATGCAGACGTAAAATACGCAATAGCGATCGGTATTTAACAAAGCGGACGTGTCGGCGAGCTAGACTAGCGATCGTGGCGAACAAAGCGGGCGTGTCGACAAAGCTAAGCGTCCGCGCAATAGATCGAGTAGAACAAAGCGGGCGTGTCGGCGATCTAGAGATACCTAAGGTAATAAGGACAGCCAAATCCTTGTCTAATGTATGCATACACCATCTAATCGAGGATCATACGTATTCGGTCTTCAAAAGGTATCTCCGACGAAAAATACGACTATCACCCTAGGCCGGTACGCCCCGTTGGTGGAGTTTCCAATTACTAATATATGGGCCCACGGAAATATCAAGGATGCCCATCTCTGAGGTTGTATATACCGTGCCGAGTAGCGATCTTAAGATCGTTATTTCGCCTTGGGCAACTCTGATAGGGAGCCCAAGTCCCCATAGATAGCTACCTCATTAACTTCGAATTTCAAGAGTCGCAACATGGCGAACAATCCAAGTATTTTATTCAAGTAGTTCATTTCTCAAATTCTTATTTCCTCGTTCATTCAATATAGGTGACAATTCTGTAACTTAAATATATATCGTCTAACTTTGTATAATGAAATTTTAGTAACTGCAGTTCTTCAGGTAAACAGAAAACATAGAAAAACTTAATTAATTATTTTGAGTTCGTTCGTAAATTTTAAATATTTTCACTATTCATTATTTTACTATTCATCGTATTTATTATTCATCGTATTTACTATTCATCGTATTTTATACGTATTCGTATTTCGTATTTGTACGTATTTTTATACTTCGTATTTATACGTATTTTTATACGTACATGTATTCTTATACTTAGTATATTTTCTATACTTAATATTTATTATTATATTTTTATACTTAGTATTTTTTTTTATAACTTAAGATATTTTATTTGATTAAGTTAAGTGATTTAGTTAATGTAACTAGATTTTCTAATTATTTAGTTTCCTTTTAATTTTTATACTTAGCTTTTCTAAAACGAAACTAGATATTTTTCTTAAGTGTTAAATTGTAGTTTTATTTCTTAAGTATAATTCTAGTTTCAAAGTTGTTAAGTTCGTTTTGTACTTAGTGATTTGAAATAATATTTTGAAAGTAAAAGTCGGTTACGTTTAGTCATATACTCAACTAACATTTTAGCGGTTTCTATTTTTGGCGAGGTTGTCGTAGTTCATTTTAAAATAGTCCGTATATCCAATTTAAGCGAAGGTAGTAACACTCGACATTATTCATTTTAATACGTGTAACGTTTATTTTTATCGGTTTTGTCAATTCCTTTTTATTAACGATTTAATACATAAACAAATATAAACCTAATTACTATTCAACTTTAGTGAGTAAGTGATAAATTCATTTTGATCAAAATTGACCCACTTTTAATAGTAAAACCGTGGCCCTCTATTTATTTTTAGCTATTTATTTCTTTTTATGTTTTTATTAATAATTCATTACTTTAACTATTTTATTTATCTAAGTGATAAAAATAGAAAGTGACAAAATCAATTTTGGGCCAAAAATTAAGCTAAAACCGTGGCCTATGTACATACATAGGTATTTTATTTTCGCTTCTATTTTATCGATTTTGACTTAAAGTTTTTATAAACTAATTATTTAAATTATACTAAAGTGATTTAACTAGTTTACGATTTTCACTAAATATTTTATTTCATTTTTGAATAGTGTTTTTCAACACTTTAATTTTCTAACCTTTTTAATTTTAATGATTTAGTCTATTTAACTTATATAATTAGTTATTGTATTTATTCACTAATGGATTAAAACAACATTTAAGTTTAACCTTATAAAATTTATGAATCAAACAAGTTACATAAATGAAGAACACATGAATATGTGATGAGTTTCTAATATTTTCCATATGAACATCATTTAGTCAAATTTTCATATGTTTATATAATTTTCCCAAATTTTTCATACAAGTCTAATTTATCTAAACTAATCATAATATGTTATTTAGAAAAATTAACACTAAAAATTTGTCCATTAAAATAAAAATGGCCGTGTATATGCATGTATATGTCCTAATTTTTATTTTTGATTTTTATACTTCTAATTCAACAATTAATTTACTTAATATCATTTACTTATTTAACATATATGAAATCATAAACAAACATTAACACACATAAATAAAAATCATTTAAACACAAGAATAACACAAAAATTCAAGAACACACATAACACCTTAAAACACTTAAAAATTCATAACAAATTCATTTTAAGTCCTAAACATAAACTAATTATATTTTCATATACATCTTATACTTAGTATTTTAAGCATGCAATTTACAAAAATTAAAACGAAAAATTGAACTAAAAATGGAGGGTAGGCCGTGTGGTTTTACATGGTTGCACATATTTTATTTTTCGATTTTTGTCTCCTAATTTAACATGTGATACTTAGGTGACATAAAATCATACATACAAATCAAAACATCACTTAGGAAAAATAACATAAAATCAAATTCGAGGCGCTTATCACATAAGTGTGCGGGAAGCACCTTAGTTAGGTTATGAGTGAAATAGCTTAGCAGTTGTCGGGATCAATGATATGATCGAATTGGCTAAGATCGACTCCCCCACCTTGCTCCTCTTCTTTGATTAGAGATGGTACATAAAAACGAAATGAGTAAGTTAGTAAATCATTTAGCTAGCTAAACTATACTAACAAAATTTAAGTGTAGTATTGTTTTTAGTTTAGGTGATGATTTAATTTTCAAGATTTCGATTTATGTTCATATTTATTTATAAGCTAAAAGATGTAGTGATTAATAAATATAAGTAGTGGAGGAGCATGTGAAGAGCTTAAGTGAATTATAGACATGAAAATAAAAAGCTTAAAGGAGAAAATGCAAGGAAGAAGGTGAAGCTTCAAAGGAGAGCTAGAGGTTGAAGATGAATATGTTCTTACAAGTTTCTTGAGTTGGTTTTATTAGAGAGAAAAGTGTTAGGAAAATATTTGGTGTTTGTGTGTGTATGTATGTCGTGTAAATGTAGTGTAGTAGTAGTAGTTGTGTTATTTTTGTAGTATGTAAGTTTGTAGTATGTAAGTTGTAGTAGTAGTAAGTTGTGCACTTGGGATTGTATGGTGTGTGTGCCTTGTAGTTAGAATATGTTTGGGTATGAATGGAGAGTCAACAAGAGAAGCAACTAAACTTAATCAAGTGATCATGGCTAAGCTAGTGTGTAAGGAGCAAAGTCAAGCATGCTTGTGTAAGGGGTGGTGTGTGTAAGAATCAAGGGCATGCTTGTGTAAGAGATTTGATGTGTGTAAGAAGAAGGGAAGCATGGGTGTAAGAAAGTAAGGTGTGTGCAAGAGAATGGAAGAGAGTAGAGTGGGCTAGGAGGAGCCCCATTTTCTCGGCCAAAACATGGTCCAAGTGGCTCGATTTTCGTTTTTGAAATTTTCGATTTGCGCGTACGTGAAAGGTCTCGAAATGAAATATATAGTCTTGGAATAATGTTTAGAAGTAAGATCGAAAATAAAAATGAGAACAAATCTCAAAACGAATTCAAACAAAAATTGGGTACTAGTTTTCCTCGCAACTTTGAAATAAAATTTTATTCGATCGAAATATATATTTTTTTCGTTGAATGTTATCGAATTAAATCATTATCCTCAAACGTCAAAAAGTTTATCAGTTTAGGCTTAGTGTAACTCAATATATCGAGTTTTAGTGAATGAGTTAGTTAAATCAAAGTGGAATAGTAATTTGATATTATTATTATATGTTTTGTTAGTAATAATCAATATGATTAAGCTTAAGTTACTTTAATTAGATTTGGATTATGAATAATTATATTTAAGAAAGGATTAGGTGGCTTAATCACATTTAGGTGGCTTGGCCATTTAGTCAACGTTTGACCTCGATTTGCGTGCCAAAATTTGTCGTTGAGAAAATTGTCGTAGATTCTTTGTTTGATTTATCGAGTTTGAAAATGTAAAAATAAAGTTCAAATTCAAAGTGTATCAAAATGGTTTTAGTTTAGGTGCGAGAAAACTTGTAGTGCATTGTAAATGTTGATTCTTATAAAATTTTGAATTGTGTTTCTTTTTAAATTCTGAATATAATAAAAACATACTTTATTTTTCAAAATTTTTATATTTATACTTAGGAAGTTTAGTATTATTTGGCGAAAAAAATTCAGTCGCATTTTTAATGTAATGAAAAAGGATGAATTTAATTTAAGGAATTAAATTCTTTTATAAAATTGTGTTACAAAAACACGGGGTGTTACATATAATTCCTACTAATTGATTTCATGAAGTTAAATTTCATTTGTTCTATTTTAATCTCGAAGAATGACTTTGTCTTTTCTTTGTAATTTCGTTAACTTTTTATCCAGCCTCTAAAACTTATTTCATTGTTCAAAAATTTTGAACTCTTAAATTATTATTTCTACGAAATACTTATTAATCTCATATGATGAAATTTCATTTGTTCCTTCATTTTTGTAAACTCTTTATCTTTTTATTGAATATCTTTGAACTTGAAAACTACATTGTTATAAATTCCTCATCCTATAATTTTAAATATTTTTAACATGATTACTTTTCAAATTCTTAACCTTACTATCTCATTTTAAATTTTTAACATCATAAAGTTCTAACCACCTTCGAAAATTTACCTTCGTATTTCGTCTTTAAAACATCTTCAAAAATTTATTATTACCTTCTTGAGAATTTTCATCCGTTTCAAACTCATAGTCTTCTACGTATTAATAACTAAATTGGATTTTTGTCTTTTTCAATTCACATCATAAATTCCTTATTTATTAATTTTAGATACTTTTAAAACTTATTTGTTTTGACCTCTTTTCTTTAAATTTTAAAACACATTTTCAACTTGTCCTATCTATTACAATTATCTCTCGTCAAAATATACATACATATATCATATTTTCTCTTTATATAACCCCTTAATATAAATTTCGAATCATATCCTAAATATGATTTATAACATTTCCATTTCACCTAATAACATTATAATAATAATTTTAAGAAAATGAGCTATATCATCAAGGTTATCCGTAATTCTCTAATATTGTATTTAATCGTTCAACGATAACCTATATTTCCCTAATTTCATTAAGGCTCATATTTTCCTTATAATCACCACGACTTTTACATATTTTCCCTAATTGCCATTTTTCCTAAGGCTATATATCTTATGTATGTGATCATTAAAAGTAACAATAATAATATCATGTATATATGTTTAAAATTTCTTAAGGGGGTAGGACAATAATTTGATATTAGCAAAATCCTAATTAAATCATAAAATTCCTTATTTCAACCTATTCTAAGGTTAATATTTATTTTTAGATTTAAATAAATTATTTTTATTCTTAAAACGCTTATTATTTTTATTTAATTTAATTCCGTACAAAACTTCTAGACCCTACCTTTTTGAAAACCTCTTTCTCGCTGATTTAGAAAATGACAATACAGCAACATTTTTATATTAATTCGAAAAAGAATTATTTATATTTTAAAATTATTAAATTCATCAATCTTTCATTTCAGAAAATTCATACCCAATCAAGAGCAATATTAACATTCCAATTCCGAAAACATATATGTTTTCCCCCAACTGCTTTTTAATCTCAGGCAGTTATCCTCTCTATTCAAGTTTCGGGGACGAAACTTTTCTTAAGGGGGTAGGATTGTAACACCTCGTGTTTTTATTAATACTAATTAACTATTTTAACAAAATTCTTATATTAAAATTTATATAATTTCACTTTTACTCAATTACTTTAAAAACGCGGCTGAAAAATTTCGATTAAATAAACTTTCTCCAATACATTTCTAATTAAACTTCCTTGATTTTATATTAACCTATATTATATTTTTATTTATAAAATACTTGTCGAACTAAAACGTTACTTTTGTTACCATTATTAGACTTTATAAATTTACGCTACATTTTAAAAATCCTCACTTTCATAAAATTTAGTCTTTATAAAAATATTCTTTCAAATAAGCAGACCGTTTGAAAATTTGTGAGACCGTAATACAATTTGTAACTGACAACTTTTATACATTTATATTTCGAACTATAAATTTTATAATATGAATAATGGAATTTAAATTTAAAACAAATAATTTAAAACATAATATATTTTATAAATTATAAAAGTTTATAAATAAGAGTAAATAAAACAGAGCAAAAAAAATGAAACAGACTCAATACTCCCTCAAGTATGTCGACATTAGACATCCACATGCGAGATATTTATTTTTAGGTCAAAACTTACCTCACACTTTCAAACCCTATATACTCCCTCATTTTTTTTTTTTAACCTGATACATTCATATGCCTCCTTCTTCCTCTTCTTCTTCTTCTTTTTGTCTCCCTTTTTGCTCCATTAAAAATCAAAATAAAACAATACCAAACAACAACAACAGCAAACAACAATAACAACACGAGCAACAACATCAACACAACAATAACGACAACAGCAGCACGGTAGTCCACCGAAGCCGGCTGTCACAGCCACCTTGGCCACGACCACCGGAGCAGCTCACCGGAGCCGCCACCGTCGCCTCTTCTTTTCGTGGTCCTTCCTCCCCTCCTCCAGCTCTCTCTGCTCTCCTCTGTTCACCTCTTCGCCGGAGTTGCAAACTCCGACCACGGTACACCACCACCGGCCGCCATTAATGGTGAGCTCAGAAGCTCGACAACCTGTAACATCCCGTGTTATTTTAACATTATTTTATAAGAGAATTTAATTCCTTAAATTAAATTCATCCTTTTTCCTTATAATAAAAATGCGTCTGAATTTTTTTCGCCAAATAATACTAAATTTCTTAAGTCCAAATTTAAAATTTTTGAAAAATAAAATATGTTGTATTTTATTCAGAATTCAAAAAGAAACACATTTCAAAATTTTATAAAAATGGACCCTTATATTTTTCTCACCTTTGAAATTCAAGTCATCGATTTCAAACACTACAATTGCCTTGTGGCGGCTGAACTAAAACTATTTTTATATACTTCGAATTCGAACTTTATTTTTATATATTTGAACTCGATAAATAAAATGACGATCGACGACAAATTTCTCAACGACAAATTTCTACACAAGAAAACGAGGCAAATGGGGCCCACAAGGCCGAATTAATTGGTGACTAAATCACCAAACATCCTCATCCAAATTCAAGGACACATAATGTAAAAACTTAATATGAAACTAAATTAGTTAAAGAATAATTTCAAAGAAACTAATTTAGATTAAAAACATAATCATTTTGTTTATTTCTTAATAAATCATATTTGCTTTCTACCTAGCTACTATTCCAATTCTATTTAATTAGCATTTTTGAAAACTATCGAAATTTCAAGTCAAACTTAATTTAAACTGATAAACGTTTTGACGGTTGATTTTAATTATTTAAATCAATAACTTTTGACCAAAAAAATATGTATTTCGGGTTAGTAAACTTTTAATCAAGATTTCGAGGATTTTGAGCCCAATTTTTGTTTTGATCACCTTTCGAAGATTATTTTCATTTTTAGTTTCGATCTTATTTCGAAACACTACTTTAAGATCATATACTTTATTTCGAGACTTTTCACAAGCGTCAAGAATCGAAAATTTCAAAAACGAAAAATCGGACCCTTGACTTGTGTGATGGCCGAGCTCACTTGTAGCTCACTCTACATGCTTCACTTTACTCTTCCATTTTTTTTTTTCTTCTTACACACTTACATCTACATACTTACACACCTATGTTAAATCATCATTTTGTTATTTACATTTAATTTTATTTGACAAAACAATTTCCTTTTGTTTTTAATGCAACCCGTATAAAACTTTGGACCCTAACTTTCGGGGTCCGAAAAGTGGTCATACGAACTCGGAATTGAGCGAAACAAAAGCCTAAACCACATAACTTTTCGAGACGGATTTAATGACGCTAGTTTCGTAGCCATCGGATCTGCCTAGCTCGAGCTAAATTTTCTGCACTCTTCCATTCTCACTTTACTCACTCATACAAGTCTACACTCTTTCATTTTTGCCTTACTTGCACACATCAAATTCACTACACAAGCATGCTCTTCCAATTCTTACACACATGCTTCACCCTACACAAGCATGCTCTTCCATTTTGTTCACTTTACACAAGCATGCTCTACATCCTTACACACCTACATTTATACTCATCATCACACTTTTAGCTTAATTAAATTTAAAGATTATACAATCTAAATACATACTACAATACATACAAATTACTACTACAATACAATTCATTACTACTACCTTCACTTTCCACTCTAACATACACATACAACATACTACTACCTAATTCATTTACACACAAACACAAAAACACACTAAGTATTTTCTCTCATTTTCCACTCAAACACATAAACACTTTAACTCTTTTCTCTCTAAAACACAAACACTTATTCTATTTAGTAAGAACATCTTCATCTTCAACCTCCAAGATCACTTATGATCTTCATCTTCTACATCCATTCTCCATTAAAATTTCTCCTTTGTTTTTATTTTTCTTTAACACTTCAATTAATTCTACACCACTTTTATTTAAGTAATCACTACCTCTTTTAACTAGTGAATATTTATGAACACAAATCAAAATAAATAAAATCTAAACATCACCTAAACATAAAAATACTACTACACTTTAAATTTTAGTTTAGTTAGTTTAGTTTTAAAATAAATTACTAACTTGCTTATTTTTATTTTTATGTACTAATCCTTCCAAAGAAGAGGAGCAAGGTGGAGCCATCGATCTTAGTATTTTCGACCATATTATCGATCCCGATAATTGCTAGGCATTTCATTCACTAACCTAATTAAGGTGCCCCCGCACACTAGGTTTTAATTTTGTAAATCGCATGCTATAAATGTTTATGTGTTATATTTATGTGTTATGATCACCTAGTAACATGTGTTAAATTAGGAGACAAAAATCAAAAAAATAAAAGTTGTGCTCACCATGAATAACCCACGGCATTCACCCTTGTTTTCTCTTAATTTTTCGTCTTAATTTTTGTTAATCATATGTTTAAAAGACTTAAATAAATGAGTACTAAAAATATGGTTTATATGTTGATATTCATTTCTTTGCATTTTGTTTGATATTAATTTGTGTGTACTTGAAATGATTTGATTTTATTTGTTAATGTTTTTATATGAATTTCACCTAAGTTAAATACATATATAATATAAAGGGAAAATAGTTATTGAATTAAGTATAAAAATCAAAAATAAAAATTTGTGAACATATATACTAACCCACTGGTTTTCTTGAATTTTTGGACCAATTTTTAGTTTTAATTTTTGAAAATAATATGTTATATTAGTTTAGGTAAATTAGACTTGTAGAGTGAATTTTGAGAAAATTATATAAACATATGAAAATTTGACTAATTGATGTTCATGTGAAATTCCTAATTGTTCTTCATATCTTCATGTTGTTCTTGAATTTTTAGCTCTTTATGATTTATGATATTTGTATGTGTGTTGTTATTTATTGTTTTTATTAACTAGTAAGTAATTACAAAACTAAATATATAAGTTAAATAAGCTAAATCTTTAAAATATAAAAGTTAGAAATTTAAAGTAAGTAAAAACACTATTCATAAATGAAATAAAATGTTTAGTGAAATTTCATACTAGTTTAAATCACTTTAGGATAATTTAAATAATTAATATATAAAAACTTTAAGTCAAAAACCGATAAAATTTGAAAATGAAGATGAAATGCATAAGTATAGTGTAGGCCACGGTTTTAGGACATTTTTGGACTTAAAATGAATTTGTCACTTTTTATTTTTATCACTAAAGTAATTCAATTAGTTAAGATAATGAAATATTAAATAAAAACAAAAAGAAAATAAATAGCTACAAGTAATAAAGAGCCACGGTTTTACCACTTTAAATGAGTCAATTTTGATCAAAATTAATTTATCACTTAGTCACTAAAGTTGAATAGTAATTAGGATTAAATTAGATTGTATAATGAATCGTTAATAAAAAGAATCAACGAAACCGATAAAAATAAACGTTACATGTTTTAAAATGAACAAATTCGAGTGTTTTTACCTATGCTTAAATTTAGATATGGACAAACGGACTATTTAAAATGAAATACGACAACCTCGCTAAAAATGGAAACCGCTAAAATTTTAGTTAAGTATATGACTAAATTTAACCGAGTTTTATTTCCGAAATATGATTTAAAATCACTAAGTACAAAATGAACTTAACAACTTTGAAAACTAGAATTTTATACTTAAATTTAACCAAGTTTTACTTCCGAAATATTATTCAAGTCACTAAGTACAAAACGAACTTAACGACTTTAAAACTAGAATTTTATACTTAGAAAATAAAAGTTAGTTTTGTAACCTAAAAATATCCTAAGTATAAAAATACTAAGTATAAAGAAAATACTAAGTATAAAAATATAATAATAAATACTAAGTATAGAAAAAGATACTAAGTATAAGAATACATGTACGTATAAAAATACGTATAAATACGAAGTATAAAAATACGTACAAATACGAAATACGAAAATACGAATACGTAAAAAAATATGAGGAATAGTAAATACGGTGAATAGTAAATACGATGAATAGTAAAACACGATGAATAGTAAAATAATGAATAGTGAAAATATTTAAAGTTTACGAACGGACTCAAAATAAATATTTAAGTTTTCTATGTGCCTCCGTTTACTTGAAGAACTGTTAAGACTAAAATTTCATTATACAAGTTCGACGATGTTATAATTAATAAGAACTGTAATCTGTGTTATGAATAATAAAATAAGTAATGAATTAAGTGTAAAATATTTGATGTTACCGTTTTTCCTCACATGTATAGAATAATGCGCACCCCTTATTTGAATTGCTCTTTTGATGACTTCACTTTGACTATCCACTCTAACTCGGGAACCCTTAGACTCTCTGCGGTTGTTTGGGTTGAATCCGATAATGAGGGATTTATTCCTCATACTTGATATTCCTTCGACAACTTAGGATTTGAGTTCAAAGGCACGGCCTGACATGAGATTATACCCTTCGATTATAACGTTGTATGATTAGTACTCGGGTGTCTGCGATGTTAAACGCTATAGGGTCAGGGTTGGTAAGGTAGCCGCATATGGGGACACTATCATCGCTATTTGGTGCTAGTGGTAATCTAATGACTCTCCTAGTCGTTATTTAACGTGATTTTCGCCCTGGGTAGTGATTCGTTCACGGGCCCATATGAGGTAACGGAAAATAGCCATTCCCATCCGGGGAATCTGTCGTGGTGTAATAGTCGTACCAATAGGGTAGTGTATGCATGCAAAAGACAAGGGACTGATCCTCCTTATTACCTGCTTGATATCTTCAGCATTTAAAGTCCGTTGATGTGACCGGCACGCTGTCGCGCGTTAACATGCTATTTGTGTTAACGCATGTTTCCATCCTTACTGGTTTGTTGGCTTATGGTCGTGTTTCATCTTAGATTATCCATATTGCGTTGAATGTTAGGTAGCTATCACGTACGCTACTTAGTGTTTGATCTAATGTACGAGTCTGAGTAACTAGTGCACTTTGATAGAAGATTATATGGGTAATTATCTATGAGAGTACACGAGCCACTCTGTAGTCAAGACTCGCGAGTATATGTTGCTATATGAATATAATTGAAAAGGGTCGACTACTCCGAATATGAATGAAATGATAATGATTTGCCTATATGATTATGAATTGAGATAAATTGATGATTCAATTGCTATGTTATATGATTTATGATATGTTATGTTTTATGAATTGCATTATTGTATGTTTTATTTCATTTGATTTAATTACATGAGCATATGTTAATTATTATGTGTTTACCGCTATGGGTTTTTATGTGGCTTAGCGTGTGCGGGGTCATAATCGAGTTTTAACGGTACGTTCCCGTAGGTACCCCGAGGCTTTATTGACGATCTACACAAGGGGATTGAAGGCCTTATTTTATATTTTGAGAGAATGTAATCAATTAAACTCTGTTTTATCTATAACTCTTATTATGTATAATGAGTTGTAATACGATGACAGCTGGTTTTAGTAATATATGAACTTAATTAATATTTCCGCCTTAGTTTAATTAAGTCACGAAAAACCGGGTTGTTACAGTTGGTATCAAAGCTGTCTTGCGACCGTGAGTGACTTAAAGTTATCTCATCTAGCGAGACGACACCTGGGCCAGACATACATATTAATATATATGTCAGGCATAGACTTATAGGATCAAATAATGAATTAGAAATCCTAGATCGCTAAAATAATAATCTTAAATTAGAACGCTTTAAAAGTGAGAATGGGTAGAAACATTAAGGACTGACCGACTGATCTTTTTGACTAACAAGCCCCTTATACTAACTTTACAAGAATCAGGACGTAAGAATCGAAGACAAGACTGAAGCGCATGCAGAGACACGTATCAAGAATCATGTTATCTGAGGCAGCTTCCAAGACGTCAAAGACTTCTTTAGCTTTAAAAATTCCTACAACCATCTCTAACCGTTCTTTAATTATCACCATCATTGCAACGCTTTTCAACTCTCAGACTTTCTAAATCATAAAATCTCTTGACTTTATTCTCCCCATGATTTTTAGGAATTTCTTTTTACATTCTAAAATCCCTACTATTAAGGAGTCAATCTCGTAAAATTTTTAACTTCTTCAATACTTTTGGTGTTCTAAATCAGTAATCCCTTATAAAGGATTGCATGAACTGATTTTCTTTTCTCTCAACTTCGTAGAATGTTTTCAACCTTACTCTACGATTTCATAAACTTCTTTCTCTTTATTTCAAACCTTCTAACCTTATTCGTACTGTTCATAGTACCGAAAGCTAACCCTTGTCAATTCTCAACTCAACTCCATATCACTTTAGGGTGTATCTAAACTCTTATGCTGAACTTTGTGTCTGAACTTCCGACGTAATTCTTTTCTTCGAGAAGGAATTATTAACCCTTGTAACTTTTGATGTAAACTCTTCCACATTATTAATGAAATGACTTTTACATGGCATTTTATAATGCGTCTCGCTTGAAACAACTCAAACTTACGCAGATTATTATTTTTCAGAATGGCTGCGAATGGTATTCCCAACAATGATATCGACCAACAATTTATGGAAGAGGAGGCAAGAAGAAGAGGCTTCGAGGACGCAATCGTGAAGATTGCTCAGAATGTCCACCAATATCAGGGTGGCAGTAATAACCAATCCGCGTTTGAGAGGTTCTCAAAACATAGACCTCAACCGTACTCAGGCTCGGTCAACCCTACCGTTCTGACTGAATGGATTGAAGAAATGGAGAAGCTGTTGGAGCTCAGTAAGACACCGCCTACAGAGAGGGTGAACGTGGTAGCTTACTACCTGAAGGGAGAGGCCAACAGCTGGTGGCGCTTAATCCGATCCACTTTTCCCCTGAGGATTTACAATTGGAGTGAATTCAAGTTACTTCTCGAGAACAAATACTTTGGGGAGGAACTAAGATGGGAAAAGGAGGAGGAATTTCGGAACCTAACCCAGGGTGATATGTCTCTGCAGGCATACACCGAGAAATATCAGGAGCTATCTAAGTTTGCTCCTAGAATATTAACGAACGAAGAGGAACTCGCAACCCGTTATGTAAGGGGCATGACTAACGATCTGAGGATAAACATGAGCGGGTTCAACTGTAAAAACTTTGCTGAGGCCTACGAAAAAGCGACAAGTATCTGGGCCTCCATCCAGAAGGGAGTGGCTGAGGAGAAAAAGAAGAATAGAACTCTTACGCCTCCTGTGGCAAGTTCTAGTTTTATCCAGAAGCCGAATTTCCAACAAAGGAGTTTTCAGAGTCCAAACATTCAGAGCAGAGGTTTCAACAAGCCGGTTTATAACCGTAACAACAAAAACTCGAACCAGGGGAGGCTGACTACAAAGGGTGGAAGAACCCCGCCGCCGATCGTACGATCGGACAATTGCTATTTCTGTCACAAGGCTCTACACCCTGGAAAGCAGTGCAACGGATCCCCAATCGTCTGTTTCTTCTGCAATGTAGCGGGACACAAATCTAACGCGTGCCCGAAGAAAGAAGCGATGCGAAGGATGAACACGGGACCACTACCCGCAGTTAAGGTACAGGGACGTGTTTACGTCTTGTCGGAGATTGACGAAGACAACGAGGATTGCCCTGACGTAGATGTCATCACGGGTAAAATTCTGGTTAACCTAGTACCTGCCTTGATTTTATTCGATACTGCAGCATCCTTTTCTTTAAATTTTAAATACCTTTCAAACTGGTCTTATCTATTATAATCTTTCTTTCGTCAAAATATACTTACATATATCGTATTTTCTCTTTATATAACCCCTTATTATAAATTTCGAATCATGTCCTAAATATGATTTATAACATTTCTGTTTCATTTAATAACATTATAATAATAAATTTTAGAAAATGAGCTATATCAACAAGGTTATCCATAATTTCCTAAAATTTTACTTAATCATTCAACGATAGCCTCTATACTCGTAAATTCATTAAAGCTCATATTTCAATTATGATCACAATGACTTTTTACATAACTTCCCTAAATGCCGTTTTCTTAAAGCTATATTTCATATACCTGTGATCATTAAAAGTAACAATAATAATATTAGGTATATACGTTTAAAACTTCTTAAGGGGGTAGGACTATAATTTGACTATATTAAAGTCCTATTAAAATCTGAAATTTCTTATTACAATCTATTTTAAGGATAACACTTATTCTCAAAACTAAATAAATTGTTTTTATTCTTAAAACTCCTACTAGTTTTGATTTAATTTAATTCCGTACAAAACTTCTAGGCTCTACCTTTTTATGAATCCCTTTCGCGTCATTTTCAAAAATAACATTCTAGTAACATTTCTATATTTATTTAAATATCTCATTAATAAATCAAACGCGATTTTGCTCTCCAATATTTTCACTCTATCCGACGTTTCTATATTAGTTAGAAAACTCAAACTTTTCAAAAAGTCTTATTCGAACAAAACCGAATATTATTATCCAAATTTGTAAAATCTCAATATTCTCTCTAACTGCTTTGTTTAACCTCGAGCAGTTATCCACTCTATCCAAGTTTCGGGGACGAAACTTCTCTTAAGGGGGTAGGATTGTAACACCCCGTGTTATTTTAACATTATTTTATAAGAGAATTTAATTCCTTAAATTAAATTCATCCTTTTTCCTTATAATAAAAATGCGTCTGAATTTTTTTCGCCAAATAATACTAAATTTCTTAAGTCCAAATTTAAAATTTTTGAAAAATAAAATATGTTGTATTTTATTCAGAATTCAAAAAGAAACACATTTCAAAATTTTATAAAAATGGACCCTTATATTTTTCTCACCTTTGAAATTCAAGTCATCGATTTCAAACACTACAATTTCCCTTCTCGCACCTGAACTAAAACTATTTTTATATACTTCGAATTCGAACTTTATTTTTATATATTTGAACTCGATAAATAAAATGACGCATCGACGACAAATTTCTCAACGACAAATTTCTAGCAAGAAACGAGGCAAATGGGGCCCACAAGGTCAATTAATTGGTGACTAAATCACCAAACATCCTCATCCAAATTCAAGGACACATAATGTAAAAACTTAATATGAAACTAAATTAGTTAAAGAATAATTTCAAAGAAACTAATTTAGATTAAAAACATAATCATTTTGTTTATTTCTTAATAAATCATATTTGCTTTCTACCTAGCTACTATTCCAATTCTATTTAATTAGCATTTTTGAAAACTATCGAAATTTCAAGTCAAACTTAATTTAAACTGATAAACGTTTTGACGGTTGATTTTAATTATTTAAATCAATAACTTTTGACCAAAAAAATATGTATTTCGGGTTAGTAAACTTTTAATCAAGATTTCGAGGATTTTGAGCCCAATTTTTGTTTTGATCACCTTTCGAAGATTATTTTCATTTTTAGTTTCGATCTTATTTCGAAACACTACTTTAAGATCATATACTTTATTTCGAGACTTTTCGCGTGCGCGCAAATCGAAAATTTCAAAAACGAAAAATCGGACCCTTGACTTGTGTGATGGCCGAGCTCACTTGTAGCTCACTCTACATGCTTCACTTTACTCTTCCATTTTTTTTTTCTTCTTACACACTTACATCTACATACTTACACACCTATGTTAAATCATCATTTTGTTATTTACATTTAATTTTATTTGACAAAACAATTTCCTTTTGTTTTTAATGCAACCCGTATAAAACTTTGGACCCTAACTTTCGGGGTCCGAAAAGTGGTCATACGAACTCGGAATTGAGCGAAACAAAAGCCTAAACCACATAACTTTTCGAGACGGATTTAATGACGCTATTTTCGTAGCCGTCGGATCTGCCTAGCTCGAGCTAAATTTTCTGCACTCTTCCATTCTCACTTTACTCACTCATACAAGTCTACACTCTTTCATTTTTGCCTTACTTGCACACATCAAATTCACTACACAAGCATGCTCTTCCAATTCTTACACACATGCTTCACCCTACACAAGCATGCTCTTCCATTTTGTTCACTTTACACAAGCATGCTCTACATCCTTACACACCTACATTTATACTCATCATCACACTTTTAGCTTAATTAAATTTAAAGATTATACAATCTAAATACATACTACAATACATACAAATTACTACTACAATACAATTCATTACTACTACCTTCACTTTCCACTCTAACATACACATACAACATACTACTACCTAATTCATTTACACACAAACACAAAAACACACTAAGTATTTTCTCTCATTTTCCACTCAAACACATAAACACTTTAACTCTTTTCTCTCTAAAACACAAACACTTATTCTATTTAGTAAGAACATCTTCATCTTCAACCTCCAAGATCACTTATGATCTTCATCTTCTACATCCATTCTCCATTAAAATTTCTCCTTTGTTTTTATTTTTCTTTAACACTTCAATTAATTCTACACCACTTTTATTTAAGTAATCACTACCTCTTTTAACTAGTGAATATTTATGAACACAAATCAAAATAAATAAAATCTAAACATCACCTAAACATAAAAATACTACTACACTTTAAATTTTAGTTTAGTTAGTTTAGTTTTAAAATAAATTACTAACTTGCTTATTTTTATTTTTATGTACTAATCCTTCCAAAGAAGAGGAGCAAGGTAGAGCCATCGATCTTAGTATTTTCGACCATATTATCGATCCCGATAATTGCTAGGCATTTCATTCACTAACCTAATTAAGGTGCCCCCGCACACTAGGTTTTAATTTTGTAAATCGCATGCTATAAATGTTTATGTGTTATATTTATGTGTTATGATCACCTAGTAACATGTGTTAAATTAGGAGACAAAAATCAAAAAAATAAAAGTTGTGCTCACCATGAATAACCCACGGCATTTACCCTTGTTTTCTCTTAATTTTTCGTCTTAATTTTTGTTAATCATATGTTTAAAAGACTTAAATAAATGAGTACTAAAAATATGGTTTATATGTTGATATTCATTTCTTTGCATTTTGTTTGATATTAATTTGTGTGTACTTGAAATGATTTGATTTTATTTGTTAATGTTTTTATATGAATTTCACCTAAGTTAAATACATATATAATATAAAGGGAAAATAGTTATTGAATTAGAAGTATAAAAATCAAAAATAAAAATTTGTGAACATATATACTAACCCACGGTTTTTCTTGAATTTTTGGACCAATTTTTAGTTTTAATTTTTGAAAATAATATGTTATATTAGTTTAGGTAAATTAGACTTGTAGGTAAAATTTGAGAAAATTATATAAACATATGAAAATTTGACTAATTGATGTTCATGTGAAATTCCTAATTGTTCTTCATATCTTCATGTTGTTCTTGAATTTTTAGCTCTTTATGATTTATGATATTTGTATGTGTGTTGTTATTTATTGTTTTATTAACTAGTAAGTAATTACAAAACTAAATATATAAGTTAAATAAGCTAAATCTTTAAAATATAAAAGTTAGAAATTTAAAGTAAGTAAAAACACTATTCATAAATGAAATAAAATGTTTAGTGAAATTTCATACTAGTTTAAATCACTTTAGGATAATTTAAATAATTAATATATAAAAACTTTAAGTCAAAAACCGATAAAATTTGAAAATGAAGATGAAATGCATAAGTATAGTGTAGGCCACGGTTTTAGGACATTTTTGGACTTAAAATGAATTTGTCACTTTTTATTTTTATCACTAAAGTAATTCAATTAGTTAAGATAATGAAATATTAAATAAAAACAAAAAGAAAATAAATAGCTACAAGTAATAAAGAGCCACGGTTTTACCACTTTAAATGAGTCAATTTTGATCAAAATTAATTTATCACTTAGTCACTAAAGTTGAATAGTAATTAGGATTAAATTAGATTGTATAATGAATCGTTAATAAAAAGAATCAACGAAACCGATAAAAATAAACGTTACATGTTTTAAAATGAACAAATTCGAGTGTTTTTACCTATGCTTAAATTTAGATATGGACAAACGGACTATTTAAAATGAAATACGACAACCTCGCTAAAAATGGAAACCGCTAAAATTTTAGTTAAGTATATGACTAAATTTAACCGAGTTTTATTTCCGAAATATGATTTAAAATCACTAAGTACAAAATGAACTTAACAACTTTGAAAACTAGAATTTTATACTTAAATTTAACCAAGTTTTACTTCCGAAATATTATTCAAGTCACTAAGTACAAAACGAACTTAACGACTTTAAAACTAGAATTTTATACTTAGAAAATAAAAGTTAGTTTTGTAACCTAAAAATATCCTAAGTATAAAAATACTAAGTATAAAGAAAATACTAAGTATAAAAATATAATAATAAATACTAAGTATAGAAAAAGATACTAAGTATAAGAATACATGTACGTATAAAAATACGTATAAATACGAAGTATAAAAATACGTACAAATACGAAATACGAAAATACGAATACGTAAAAAAATATGAGGAATAGTAAATACGGTGAATAGTAAATACGATGAATAGTAAAACACGATGAATAGTAAAATAATGAATAGTGAAAATATTTAAAGTTTACGAACGGATTCAAAATAAATATTTAAGTTTTCTATGTGCCTCCGTTTACTTGAAGAACTGTTAAGACTAAAATTTCATTATACAAGTTCGACGATGTTATAATTAATAAGAACTGTAATCTGTGTTATGAATAATAAAATAAGTAATGAATTAAGTGTAAAATATTTGATGTTACCGTTTTTCCTCACATGTATAGAATAATGCGCACCCCTTATTTGAATTGCTCTTTTGATGACTTCATTTTGACTATCCACTCTAACTCGGGAACCCTTAGACTCTCTGCGGTTGTTTGGGTTGAATCCGATAATGAGGGATTTATTCCTCATACTTGATATTCCTTCGACAACTTAGGATTTGAGTTCAAAGGCACGGCCTGACATGAGATTATACCCTTCGATTATAACGTTGTATGATTAGTACTCGGGTGTCTGCGATGTTAAACGCTATAGGGTCGTGGTTGGTAAGGTAGCGCATATGGGGACACTATCATCGCTATTTGGTGCTAGTGGTAATCTAATGACTCTCCTAGTCGTTATTTAACGTGATTTTTCGCCTGGGTAGTGATTCGTTCACGGGCCCATATGAGGTAACGGAAAATAGCCATTCCCATCCGTGAATGCACGTAGTGGTGTAATAGTCGTACTAATAGGGTAGTGTATGCATGCAAAAGACAAGGGACTGATCCTCCTTATTACCCGCTTGATATCTTGACATTTAAAGTCCGATTGATGTGGCCAGAAACGCATTGTCGCTGCGTTAACATGCTATTTGTGTTAACGCATGTTTCCATCCTTCTTGGTTTGTTGGCTTATGGTCGTGTTTCATCTTAGATTATCCATATTGCGTTGAATGTTAGGTAGCTATCACGTCGCTACTTAGTGTTTGATCTAATGTACGAGTCTGAGTAACTAGTGCACTTTGATAGAAGATTATATGGGTAATTATCTATGAGAGTACACGAGCCACTCTGTAGTCAAGACTCGCGAGTATATGTTGCTATATGAATATAATTGAAAAGGGTCGACTACTCCGAATATGAATGAAATGATAATGATTTGCCTATATGATTATGAATTGAGATAAATTGATGATTCAATTGCTATGTTATATGATTTATGATATGTTATGTTTTATGAATTGCATTATTGTATGTTTTATTTGCGCTGATTTAATTACATGAGCATATGTTAATTATTATGTGTTTACCGCTATGGGTTTTTATGTGGCTTAGCGTGTGCGGGGTCATAATCGAGTTTTAACGGTACGTTCCCGTAGGTACCCCGAGGCTTTATTGACGATCTACACAAGGGGATTGAAGGCCTTATTTTATATTTTGAGAGAATGTAATCAATTAAACTCTGTTTTATCTATAACTCTTATTATGTATAATGAGTTGTAATACGATGACAGCTGGTTTTAGTAATATATGAACTTAATTAATATTTCCGCCTTAGTTTAATTAAGTCACGAAAAACCGGGTTGTTACACAACCACCTCGAGCTTCCTTTGTTTTTTTTCTCTTTTCTCTTTCCCCTTCTTTCTCTCTCGGTTCTCTGCTCACTCTTCCCTCTGTTTTTTATTTTTCGTCGCTGTCGTCACCACCGTACACCACCACCGGAGACACCACCTCAGACCACCGTGGCCATCACCACCGCCGTCGTCCTCCTGCCCCCACGTTGGCCACCTCCTCGCCTCCCCTGTTTTCTGCCTCCTTTCGTTTTCGACCTCGAGACAGCCACCACCGTGGCCTTGCTCACGTGGCCCTTCTCCGCTTGTTGTCGTATTCTAATCGTCGGTAAGTGTCGTCGATTAAATCGTTTTTATCCATTGAATTATCGACATTTGATTTTTGCCGACTTTAATTCATTTTTGCCGACTTTAATCCCCTGCGTGTTGTTCATTTGCCGAGGACGGAACCGACTCGAGCTTGACGCCCCTGCTCTCCTTTGCCTCTCTCTTCTTCCCTCGATGGTCTTGATTTCGTCGCCGAAACCATTGTATTCTTTGCTCCCATCGAGTTCGGTGAGCGTCGTGTTGATTTCAATTTCAAGCTATCTATTCTTTATCTTGTTCCGATTTAATCGCACTATACTCAATTATAATTCATCTCCCTTCTTCTGGTTCTAAGGCCACAAGTGCCGCAACTATCGAGCTAGGTCGGGTCGGGCTGTTGTCATGCCTTGGAACTCATTCAAATCGGGTCTTATTTGGAGGCCCTTTGTTCGTGAGCCAAATTTAAGGTGCTTCTCGCACACTTATGTGATAAGCGCCTAAATCGATTTTATGTTATTTTCCTAAGTGATGTTATAATTATATATATGATGTTGTATGTCACATAATTATCATATGTTAAATTAGAAGACAAAAATCGAAAAATAGAAATTGTTGCTCACTAATAAAACCCACTACTTACCCTATTTTTTCACTTAATTTTTCGTTTTAATTTTTGTAAATTGCATGCTTAAAATACTTGTAATAAGATGAACATGAAAATATAGTTAGTTTAGGTTTTGGACTAAAAATGAATTTGTTATGAAATTTACATGTTTTAAAATGTTTATGTGTGTTCTTGAAATATTATTATTCTTATGTTTGAAATGATTTTCACTTATGTATGTTAATGTTTTGTATATGATTTTTACACATGTTAAGTACATAAATAATATAAAGTAAGTTGGTTATTGAATTAGAATTATATAAATCAAAAATAAAACTTTGAACATATACATACACATACACGGCCAACTTAAATATTTTGGACCAATTTTTAGTTTTAATTTTTCTAAATAACATATTATGATTAGTTTAGTTAAATTGGACTTGTATGAAAAATTTGAGAAAATTACATAAACATATAAAAATTTGGGTTAAAATTGTTCATATGAAAAATAATTAGGGTTCCTCACATATTCAAGTATTCTTCATTTAGATGACTAATTTGATCCAAAATATTTATAAGTTTTATTTTATTGTTGTTTAAATACTTTAGTGAATAATCACAATAATAAACATATAGGTTAAATAAACTAAATCATTAAAATATGAAAGTTAGAATTATAAAGTGTCACAAAATCACTATTCATAAATGAAATAAAATAATTAGTAAAAATCGTAAACTAGATAAATCACTTTAGTATAATTTAAATAATCAATACATAAAAACTTTAAGTGAAAATCGATAAAATTAGAAAACGAAAATAAACTACTAAGTACATAGAGGGCCACGGTTTAGGGTCAATTTTTAGACCTAAAATGAATTTGTCACTTTTTATTTTTTATCACATAAGTATTTTAATTAGTTAAAGTAATGAATTATTAATAAAAACAAAAGAAGAAATAAATAGAGTAGTGTATAAGGAGGCCACGGCATTCCCTTTATTTTTGGCCAATTTTGGTCAAAATGAATTTATCACTTAGTCACTAAATTTGAATGGTAATTAGGTTTATATTTGTTTATGTATTAAATCGTTAATAAAAAAGAATTGACAAAACCGATAAAAATAAACGTTACACGTATTAAAATGAATAATGTCGAGTGTTACTACCTTTGCTTAAATTGGATATGGACATACGGACCATTTAAAAAGAACTACGACAACCTCACTAAAAATGGAAACCGCTAAAATCTTAGTTAAGTATACGACTAAATTTAACCGAGTTTTACTTTTGAAATGTTATTTAAAATGACCAAATACAAAACGAACCTAACGACTTTAGAACTAGATTTTTGTACTTAGGAAATAAAAGTAATTTTGATACTTTAGTAAAATATCTAAGTATGAAAATTGTATAAAATGTAAGTATATTAAGTATAAGAATAAAGTAATCAATACTAATAATACATGTACTTAATAAAAATACGAATAAAATACGAAGTATAGAAATACGCATACGTATAAAATACGAATAAAATACGAAGTATAAAAATACGCATACGTATAAAAATACGTACAAATACGAAATACGAAAATACGAATACGTATAAAATACGATGAATAGGAAATACGATGAATAGTAAATACGATGAATAGTAAGTACGATGAATAGTAAATACGATGAATAGTAAATACGGTGAATAGTAAAATAATGAATAGTGAAAAATATTTAAAAGTTACGAACGGACTCAAAATAAATAATTAAGTTTTTCTATGTGTTCTGTTTTACCTGAAGAACTGCTGTTACTAAAATTTCATTATATAAAGTTCGACGATATATTTATGTTTAGAAATAATACATGTTACGATTAAAAGAGGTTATAAACAAATTGAGAAAAACGAGCTACTTGAATAAAATACTAGGATTGTTCGCCATGTTGCGACTCTTGAAATTCGAAGTTAATGAGGTAGCTGTATATGGGGACTTGGGCTCCCTCCCTGAGTTGCCCAAGGCGATTTAACGATTTAAGATTGTTATTTGGCACGGTATATACAACCCTAGGGAAATGGCATCCTTGATATTTCCGTGGGCCCATATATGGTAATTGGAAAATACCAGCCCCATCCGGGGGTACCCGTCTCTGGTAATAGTCGAACTTTTTCGTCGGTGATACCTTTTGAATAGCGAATACGTATGATCCTCGATAGGTAGTGTATGCATACATTAGACAATGGATTAGGCCGTCCTTATTACCTTAGATATCTTTAAGCCTGGCAGCCATGTCCAAGTTATGTTGGCCCTGTCGGCTACTGCGCGGATTTTGTCTGCATGATTCCGCCTTACTAACGAAGACTCATCAGTTATCACATGTTGAATGCATTTCCTTGTTTGTTTGATGATTGTCTGAATGACTTGGTTATGAGTATTGGAATACGATTTGTTGAGTATGATTATTTGTGAGCGTGGTACATTATTTGATTGAATTATACTCATGTTTGAATCATCATAAATTCCTTACGTGTTTTATTTGCTACTTGCTCTTCATTTCTACTTATTTATTATTTATATCGCATATTGTTTTAGAATTGCATGTGTCGAAAGAGTGTGCGAGAAAATGATGAGAGTTTAATGCAGGTACCCTGAGACTACAGCTATTGAATGACGGGGATGGTTTACCTTTATTTTGTACTCCTTTTTGAGAGAATGTAATTGAATAACTCAGGTTATCTTAAACTCATATTAAGTATATGGAGTTTGTAATACGATAACAGCTGGTTTTGTAATATATAGACTTAATTAATTTCCGCCTTAGTTTAATTAAAATCACGAAAAACCAGGTTGTTACATAAGTCTAATATGCATATATGAGTATTCTCGATAAGAGTAGGCTATGCTATTAATAGAGCACCTTACCTCTGAATAAAACGACTATTTCCTAGAGACCGACTTAATAAAGAGTTGGCATATTCATTATCTTGTACGGCTTAGGCAGTACGACTTAAGGCGTAAAGGCATGGGCAGCATGCTAAGCAATAAAGCTGCCGGCTTAAACCACACTAACCGGGATGACCAACGTCAGAGACCGAGATAGTGGTATCCGTATTCAAGACTATCTTACCCCACTTCACGCACGATTGACGTTTTCATAACGGAGGCTCAAGCTTGACCTTTTATTTAACTTACTCATGATTTATTATTTATTTGATATTTCATATCACATGTTACTAGACTCTCCTAGTCTCATCGTCAAACGTTTAAGTATTTTATTTTCGGTTTCATATGATCACATAACATGTTCGTTTATTATTTGAAGTGTTGTTAATTATTAATGTTTTTAAGTTTCTATATTAATACGTTTATTAGTATGTCCAATTTTATTTAAGTGTTTTTCAAACACTTTAGTTATTTAAATTATTAATTTTCAATTTTCTATACTTAGTAAATTTTCAATGATTTACAATATTTCAAATTTTGAAATTTGAAATATCTTTGAATTTTGAGACGTAACTTGTTTTACAAGTTTTGTGAATTTTTCACTATTCACGTCTCGGGATTTGAAAAGATAACTTGTTCAACAAGTTACCCCAAATTCCATTAAAATAGGTTTTGGGACATTACTTGTTCAACAAGTTTCGTCCCGGGTACTATTCACCGTCTTGAAATTTGGGACGTTACTTGCTTAACAAGTTTCGTCCCGATTTACTATTCATCGACACTATTCATCTAGGTCACTATTCATCAATCACTATTCACTTGTCACTATTCATCTCAGTCACTATTCATCTCAGTCATTATTCATCGGTCACTATTCATCTCAGTCACTATTCATCGGTCACTATTCATATCGGTCACTATTCACATCCTAACTTAGTCGCTAAGTCTGAAAATCTAGTTTTAAAGTCGTTTAGTTCGGTTTGTAAAAAGTGAAAATCGATATTTATTTTAAAATGAGACTTAGTTAAATTTAGTCGTCTATTTACTAAATTTAGCGATTTTCATTTTTAAAATAATAGTATCGTGGATGATTCATTTAGTCCGTATGTCCAAGTCCAACAGTCCAATTTGCAAAGGCAGTAGCACACGATTTAATATATTTTTATAACGGTTAACATTTTTTTTATCGGTTTATAATATTTCATTTATAACTAAATCGATTTATACCCAAATTCAATTCTACTAACTATTAAACTTTAGTGACTTAGTGATATTTTCATTTTGATCAATTTAAGTCCATTTTAAATGGAAATGTCGAGTGGTGTGTGTACATGTTATAATTTCTTTTATTTCTTTTAATTTCTTAATTCAATTTATTAACTACTAATTAAATTATTTTAACAATTAAACTAAAAAGTGATAAAAACCAATTTTAACCCTAAAAAGGTCCAAAATGCCGTGGCTATGTAGTGTGATGTTCTAAATTTTGTTTTTCGATTTTTATCGGTTTTTAGCTTAAAGTCTTTATATTCTAATTATTCTAATTATACTAAAACGATTTAAACTAAAATGAAATTTTACTAAAAATTTCATTGGACTAAAATTTTGAGCTGAAATATAAAGTTAAATTTTCTAAAAGTTTTTCTAAAAATTTAAGTTGATTTATAACATATTAATAACAATATATATAAACTAATAACTAAACATAAACAAAAATTAACAACAAACATAAAATAAAACCAAATCAAGGTGCACAAAAATGATGAACACACATGAAGATTTCAAGAACACATAATTTCATCAAGAACACAATTTGCATATTTAACAACTTATAATATATTTTTCTAAATTAATTTTTTTAACATGATAACATCCATATTAAACTAACTTAACACAACATATCATTTACAAAAATTAAAAGTAAAAATTTATAAAAAAAATAGAGGAAAACCGTGAGAAAAGAACATACACACACAATTTTTACTTTTGATTTTTAATCACTTTAAACTCATTGTTAATATTTCACATAATTTTTATATAAGATTTCTACTTAACTAAAACATAAATAAACATATTTAACACCCCGTGTTAATTTATACTAATTATAATTAGGAAATCGATCATTAGTCAATCTCACCCAATTAATTCCTAACAAAATACACTACAAGTTTTCTCGCGCCTGAACTAAAATTATTTTTATATATATCGAATTTGAACTTTATTTTTACATATTCGAACTCGATAAATAAAATGACGAATCAACGACAAATTTTTCAACGACAAATTTCGGTGCGCAAAACGAGGCCAAAATGGGCCCACATGGCCGAGCTACATGGTGACTAAGTCACCATTATCCTCTTCCATTTTTTTTTCTTACACAAATTACAACACTTAACATCAAACCTTTTGTTAAAAAAATTTAATCATTTTGATTATTATTAATAAATTATATTATATTAATAACTAATTACTATTCAAATTCTATTTAACTAACTTTTTCACCTAAACTCGAAATTCTAAGTTACACCTAGTTTAAACTGATAAACTTTTTGACGATTGATTATAATTATGTAAATCGTTAACATTCAACGAAAAAAAATAATAATTTCGACCTAATAAATTTTTATTCAAAATTTCGAGGACTTAAGACCCAATTTTTGTTTTAGTCACCTTTCGAAGTTTATTTTCATTTTTATTTTCGATCTTACTTTGAAACATTATTTTAAGATCATATATTTTATTACGAGACTTTTCGCGTACGCGCAAATCGAAAATTTCAAAAACGAAAAATCAGGCAACTTGTTTTGATGATGGCCGACTTCCCCTAGCTCACTCTACAAGTTCTATCCTCTTCCATTCTTGCTTTACTTACACACATCAACTCACTTACACCCTATACTTAATTCTTCAACACACTTAATTAGCTTATTTACTTATTTAATGTTTATACATTTTCTATACCTAATACAATACATATACATTTTACTACTACTACTACTACATTCACACACAAACACAAAAAATATACTTAGTCTTTTTCTCTCTAAATAAAAACCATTCTAAACCTAAGTAAGAGCAACTTCATATCCAACCTCAAGACTCTCTTATGATCTTCATCTTCTACATTCATTTCCCCATTAAAATTTCTTACTTAGTTCTTAATTTTTCTTAAGCACTTAAATTAATTCTCCACCATTTATATTTAGTAATCACTTCCTCTTTTAACTTGTAAATATTTATGAACACAAATCAAAATAAATAAAATCTATACATCACCTAAACATAAAAATACTACTACACTTTAAATTTTTTTTTGTTTAGTTTAGTTTAGTTTAAATAAATTACTAACTCTTTTATTTGCATTTTTATGTACTAATCTACCCAAAGAAGAGGAGCAAGGTGGAGGCATCGACTTAAGCTGTTGGAGCTAGTGTCCTCCACAGTTAGTGCAATAACATAAATAAATCTTTTAAGGTACACAGGGTACATTTTGTATTTAATCAGTTGATTAACGTTTATCGATAACGGTTGGCTTGCTAGATAAGTTTGACGTTATTGTCATACAGATGGCGGTGATCAACTGGTCCCTAAGAGTCACACCTAAAGGATGTGTTTAAGAGATGTGATCATTTGAGAAAATGATCATATCGATGCCTTACTTAATGACTAAACGGTTAGTCAGTGTTACTGACTAAAATGTTAGTCAGTATAATGATGAAAATTATTTAATAATGATTAAATGATATTAGATGAGAGGAATTAGCTGTAATTCGTGAATTGAATATAAAATGTTATATTTAATTATTATATATAATGTAAGCTAATTAAACATAAACTGTTATAATTAATTGGCCAATTATAAATATAAGGATATTTATAATTAATGATATATTATAGTCGGTCCATGCAGATGACACTAGTAATATATATTGCATTATATTATAAGCTAAGATGACCATATAGAAAAGTGTCTAGATACGTTTTCTTGGTCAATAAGCTAAATTTTGGAGAGAAAATATTCTCCCCAAAATCAATATATGGGACATGTGATGTTAGGCAATTAGGAGATTGATTTCTTCCTTACTACTTAACCTATTCACATCCAAAAATCTCATCAACCCTAATTCATTCATTCAAGAGCACACAAACACAAAACTTGAGAGAAAATCAGTTTTACTCTCTAATTTTTCTAGCAATTTAAAGGGGCATATCTTAGACTCATCTTGGGTGTTTCAATTAGGAGATACCATAATTTTGGTATTGTTCTTAGGCCAATTCTCAAGGATTCAAAGGTTGATTCTTAATCTATATGTTTTATTATGCAAATTCAATTTATGACTTTAAAATCTTATAAAGTTTTCATTATAATCCTGTGATTTTAAAGGTCTATATACCGATATAAACCTACAAGTGGTATCAAAGCCTTAGGGCATATATTTTTTATAAGGTTTTCATAAAAATCGATCTTGTATAATTTTGAAACGTTTTTGTTTGAGGCCACGGCTGTTTTTGATTTTGGCCGGATTATTTTCAATGTATGCCGTGTGTTTTTCTCTTGCTTTGGTCTATTTGATTCATAATTATCGATGTTTTAAGAAGTTAAAACAAATTATCTCATATGAATTTGCATTAGTTTTGATTTAATACCGATTGAATTAAAACTTAAAAGGACCAAATTTTGTATGTTAATGAACATATTAGTGTGCTAATCATTAGATCTATTAGTTTAAGGCGTTTAATTTAAAAAGTTATTTTGAATCTCTTAACTCAATGTTTAATACGGATTAAAATTGAGTTAGTATCGATCTAATTATTAGCATATTCGAATTAAATCAGTTTAATTCACATCTTGGTGTTGGCCGAATTTTTTTAATTTTTGGTAATTATATTTTTAATTATGGCCATGTATATTATAAAAAAAAAAAAAAAAATCGGATTTGTTTTTATTTTTGGCCGGTCTTTGGTATTGGAAATTATTGTTTTTACAACTTTTGGTATATTATAAAGATAATATATTTTGTATTATTGTGAAGCAGTTCATAATAAATATGATACCAAATATTTTAAAGAAGTTTAAAATATTTTGTAACCTAATTTATGTTATACTGATAATATAAATTTTGGATTATTTTTGATTATGTTTTATGTGTAGGAATATTTACTCGATATTACTACTAATAATGTTAATCTCATTAACATGCCAAGGATTATACAAAACGATAATAATATGAATATGCATGAATAAAAGAAATATAGAATTAACCTTATAATTCTTCGATATTATGGCCTAAGATCGTTCCTAAAACGTGCCCAAATCACGTTATTTAACCCAAAATTCAATATAGAATTTCTCCTATCAATTGCACCCAAAATGATCCTATTGAATGCCTTATTAGATTACTAGAAAATTGTATATAATATTAACTATTAATATTATAACTTAGAGATAATAATATGTAATAAAAGTAAGAACCAATTCTTTAACCATCTTTTTTTTTTTTCTTTTTTTTCACGGTAAAACATATACACACACACACACACTTTTATTACAATATCATAAATATATATAAATAAAATATGTTATGGATAAAAAACTAACAATAACTACCAAAAAGAACAACTTCCATTTTGATTTGCTGTTTTCCACGGTTTATACTAATTAATATAAATATATTAAATAATTAATTTATTTTACAAATAATAATAATATCCATATATGTATTATTATTGTTTTTATCCTAATTAACATATATAATATAATGATAAGTATATATAAATGACTACAATACACATGTAACTTAAAACATGAATTAACAAATTGTTTCATTTAACTTATCTCATATTACAATATATATATATATATTTAAGGAGAGTATAATTAATTATCATATAATATAATTAAATAATTATAAACATCATATAAGTTTATAATATATATAAATATACAAATATAACATTTATACTTATATATATTAGAATTAACATTTAATCCATTTCTCCTTATAATCATTTAATCACATTAAATAATTATTCTTATTATCTCATGTGACTAACATTTAGTCATTTTAGGCAATAATATAATTATATAATTATATAATCATATCTCAAAGATCCATCCTATAGGTGTGACCGATAGGGACCAACTAATTACCGCCATCATATGACAGTAACGTCAAACTTTCTAGCAAGCCAACTGTTGCCGATATACGTTAATTAGCTGATTAAAATACCAAGTATCCCTTTGTGATCCTGTAAGAGATTTAGTAAATAATCGCATTAACTGTGGAGGACACTAGCTCCAACAATCTCCCACTTGTCCTACAAGTGTGTGTGCGATTATCGATTCTCATATCCATAAATTATCTCCCACTCAATGGAAGACATATTTGCAAAGTCGTACTTCACAAGGTCGTATCTAACAAGTGATCATATCAAGAGTGGTTTCCTCGACTAGAGAGTAACATAACTGATATACGTATGTATCTATAACATTCGAGCATGGCCATGCATTTTAGTTACTACTCCTCGAGTGGCCCTGAGATGTTAAAACCTGATAAAGGTTGGATATTTTCTTTAACTCGAATCTTGCAGATGAAAGCACAGTATGAAATGACCCAGAAAAAGTTCAATAGCCTCCTGTTACGGTACGACCATGAAACAGAGACCAAAGTCACCCAAAACTGCCTTATCTCAAGAAACAATCGACAGTCAAAAAAATCGACTCTAGGAACACAATGGATGTCCCATCCACGACCAGGCTCTAATGTCTGTACATTTAGGACTCGATTTTAGTGGTCAACGTGTCCTACGAGAAATCTTATAACTCGTATATATGCTTGGTTAGTCAATACATTGACTCATGGTGTATTGAACCTACCATCGACCAACTCATAATCTAACCACCTGAGTTATCAGCTCGTATTGGTGATTATGGACAAAACAAATATATATATATATATATATATATATATATATATATATATATATATATATATATATATATATATATATATATATATATATATATATATATATATATATATATATATATATATATATAAAGTAGATCAGTTCACTAAGTGATGTTCAATATTGTCATACAATCCACATGAAATACAATATATAAAATAAATTGATGATTTTATTAATTAGTATTGAAATGATACAATATTCAATCCAAATACAACTAATACAACTCAGGAACACGCTTAAGTCCCATAGAGACTATGTGCCCTTCATGTTTACTAAAAGGTAATACTTTCGTCAGAGGGTCAGCAATATTATCATCCGTACCGATCTTGCAAAGCGCTATCTCCTTTTTCTCAACATAATCTCTTATCATATGAGCCTTCCGGAGTATGTGTCTAGATTTATTGCTAGACTTAGGTTCTTTGGCCTGGAATATGGCACCTGTAACACCCCGTGTTAATTTAGATCAATAATTAGCCATCGATTATAAATTGCAAGTCTTAAATCATTTCTTAACCTTTTAACCTTTCAAAATCACATTTTTTGCAAAACTTTCGTTTTGTAAAATTTCTCGACTTCTTTAAAACTTTTTAAAATTTTTGAATAATGAAATAAATATTTTAGTCTTAGAATTCAAAAGTAGAAATATTTCGAAAAATAGTCAAACATGCACACATTGACTTTTATCGCTTTTTGACACCCGACTTTTTAAAACTGATTAATTTCGTGGAAAACTTTTTATCATCAAAATATCACCTAAGAACCTTCTAAATGAGTCAAGTTTGACAACTTGACTTTTGATGTCATAAATCTATTTTTATTAAACTTTATTTACTAAATAACCTAAACTTTGACCTAAAATCATTTAACCTAAATTACTACAAGTTGTACTCATAATTCACAAGTGTAAAAACAACCATTTTGCTTGCCCAAAACAGCCGAGATTTTAGCCCCCCTTTTCTCTTTTATTTTTCTTCCATTTTACTCATAAAACATCCTGAATTAAACCTCTAATATTACTCTAATAATTCCTAGTATTATTTAGCTAATTAGTGGGTATTAAAGCTTATTATCTTGGGTATATTTTTGAAGGTGAAGACGAGTACTTGGGTGAAGAACTTAACCTAGATAATATTATTGACCCGGATAACCTCTAGCTTGCCAAACCGAGGTGACTAACTATATCTCATATTAGCCTCCTTTGTAAATTAATTTGTTTTGTTATTATGATTTTATGAGTATGAAAATTATGATAAATATGTTAAACATCACATGAGTGCACTTGTATGTTTATGTGTTGTATAATAAAATGATAATAACTAAATAATATGCTAAATAGATTATTGTAGTAATATTGTTCTATGTTTAGTTAAATTAATTTTGAGCATTTTTAATTTATGTTCATATGATTTTTATGTTTAGTTATGTTTTATTTAAGTAGTAATCATATATAAAAATTATGTGAAATATTAACAATGAGTTTAAAGTGATTAAAATCGAAAATGAAAATTTATACAAAAACATACATATACACGGCATTTTTAATTTTTTTTTAATATATTTTCACTTTTAATTTTTGTAAATAATATGTTAGAATAAGTTAGTTAAAATGGATGCTACCATATAAAAAGAATTAAATTAGGAAAATAAATTATAAGTTATTAAAATCAAAAATGGTGTTCTTGAGTTTATTTTTGATGTTCATGGTGTTCATATGTTCTTCATGTTGATATTCATCATTAATGTTCATTTTGATTTTGTTTTATGTTATGTTTGATAATATTTTGTGTTTATGTTTAGTTATTGTTTTATATATTATTAGTAATATGATATAAAACAACTTAAAACATTATAAATCATTTAGAATAAAAAGTTAGAAATTTAAAGTGTCGAAAAACACTATTCATAAATGTAAATGAAATTTTTAGTAAATTTCATTTTAGTTTAAACCGTTTTAGTATAATTAGAATAATTAAATTATAAAGACTTTAAGCTAAAAACCGTTAAAATCGAAAAATGAAATTTTAGAAACACCATGGGCTACTCACGGCATTTCTAAATTTTTTAGGTTAAAATTTACTTTTATCATTTTTTAGTTTAATTGTTAAAATAATTTAATTAATAGTTAATGAATTGAATTAAGAAATTAAAAGAAATAAATCAATTTTATTACATATATAATACCACACGGTTTCACTAATTAAAATGGACCAAATTTAATCAAAATGAAATTATCACTAAGTCACTAAAGTTAAGTAGTAATTAGAATTGAATTTTAGTATAAATCGATTTAGTTATAAATGAAATATTATAAACCGATAAAAATATGTAACCTTTATAAAAATGAACTAAATCGTGTGTTACTGCCTTTGCTATTTGGACTGTTGATCTTGGACATACGGACTAAAATGAATCATCCACGTTACTATTATTTTTAAAATGAAAATCGCTAAATTTAGTTAATAGACGACTAAAATTAACTAAGTCTCATTTTAAAATGAATTTCATTATCACTTTTTATAAATCGAACTTAACATTTTTAAAACTGGAATCTTAAAATGAATATCATTATCACTTTTTACAAATCGAACTTAACGTTTTTAAAACTAGAATTTTAAAATGAATATCATTATCACTTTTACAAACCGAACTTAACGTTTTTAAAACTAGACTTTTAGAATATTTTCAAAAATCACTAAGTACAAAACGAACTTAACGACTTTGAAACTAGAATTTATACTTAGGAAATAAAAAGATTTAGTATTATACTAAAATACCTTAAGTATAAAAAAATACATATAAATATAAAAATACGTACAAGTATAAGAATACGTATAAAGTATAAAAATACATTTACAAATACGAAGTATAAAAATACGAATACATATAAAAAATACGTATAAAATACGAAGTATAAAAATACGAATACGTATAAAAATACGTATAAAATACGGTGAATAGTGAATAGTGAATAGTGAATAGTGAATAGTGAAAAGTGAATAGTGAAATACTGAAAATAATTGAAAATTTTACTAAGTATAGAAAATTGAAAATGAATAAGTAAATAACTTAAGGTGTTGGAAAAACACTTAAATAAAATTGGATATACTAATAAACATATCATTTTAGAAACTTAAAAACGTTAATAATTAACAACACTTCAAATAATAAACGAATATGTTATGTGATCATATGAAACCGAATCCAAATACTTAAACGTTTGACGATGATACTAGGAGAGTCTAGTAACATGTGATATGTAAATATCAAATAAATAATAAACCTTGAGTAAGTTAAATAAAAGGTCAAGCTTGGGCCTCAGATAAGGGAACGTCAATCGTGAGTGAAGTAGGGTTAAGATAGTCTTGTAGCGGTCGCCATTGCCGTACAAGATAATGAATATGCCAAGGCTTTTGTCTCAGGTTTTAGGAAATAGTCATTTTATCCTGAGTTAAGGTGCTCTATGAATAGCATAGCCCATTCTTAAATTAGATACTAGTGTACATGTACTAGACTAGGGTTTTATTCCCCTATTTCGCTAAAGTTACCAGGGCCACCGTGACATTATGTGCTTATGCGCTTTGCGGTTCTGTCTCCTTGCCGTGTTTCGTTCTTAGTGGGCGCGACACTTGCATTCGTTCTTGCCACATGTAAAGATCACTTGACGGGATTGTATCTGAAGTTCGAATCATTTCGAACACTAGAGGATGAGATGCAAGTATTATAGTATTCGGCGTGGTTTACGAGTCGAGTAAGTCTCTGCACTATGGAAGTGAGATGCAATCGATCAGAGTACAAAGGCCTACTCAGTGGTCAGGCTCGTAAGCAGTATGTGTTGTGTGTTGTTTGATTAAATGAGAACGAGTGTGTGCCATTTTCGAAAATTAAAGACCACAAGTTTCTGAATTGAATCGAGCCTGCATGAGGAGAATGATACGATATGTATGTTTGATTGCGATCCGATATCGCCTTGTAATGTTATTGAATTATTGTGACTCTATTGCTATGCTTTTATATGCTATTTGCCTTCATAATTGAATATCATGCTTATATGATTTATCGCTTTAAACCGCATGCTTATTATGACTTATATGTCTTTATATGCTATATGTATTAAGCATGTTTATGTTTTTATCATAATGTTATGTTTATAAAGCGATAATATTAAACCAAAGTAATTGAAATCGAGGGTAAGTATGAGCATAGCTAGTCACTGTCCGCTCAGCGGGCACCCCCCATCAGTTTATTGTGCGGGATAACCGTGGACCAGGAGCTGGATTTTGGACGGGGCCACGAGACGTTTTTATGCTTTCCTTTTAGTTTCTTTTCGAGAGATATGTAATATATAACGCTACTCCTTTAAATTACCGTACTTAGAGTTGTTTTATTCAACTCTTGAACGATGTTATAACATTTGGGTTTTATTGTATAATTAATAACGCTGGTTTAAGACTTAATTAATTTCCGCCTTAGTAATTAAAGTCGACTAAAAACCAGGTTGTTACAGCACCACTGTTATCGCATAAGACGGTGATTGGATCATTCGCACTAGGAACTACCTTGAGTCCTTGTAAGAACTGACGCATCCATATTGCCTCTTTTGCAGCTTCAGAAGCAGCAATGTACTCGGATTCCGTTGTAGAATCTGCCGTAACTGATTGCTTGGAACTTTTCCAACTGAATGCCGCACCATTTATTGTAAAAACGAATCCGGATTGGGATTTAGAGTCATCTCTATCCGTTTGGAAACTAGCATCTGTGTAACCTTTTGCACATAGCTCTGTGTTTCCTCCATATACCAACATCCAATCCTTAGTCCTTCTCAGGTATTTAAGGATGTTTTTAACAGCTATCCAGTGACTTTCACCTGGATCCTTCTGGTATCGACTCGTCATACTAAGTGCGTATGCCACGTCTGGACGTGTGCACATCATAGCGTACATAATCGATCCTACTGCTGATGCATAAGGAATACGACTCATGCGTTCTATCTCTTCCGGTGACTTAGGTGATTGAGTCTTACTCAAATTCACTCCATGAACCATCGGAAGATGCCCCCTTTTTGAGTTTGTCATACTGAATCGCTCAAGGACCTTATCTATATAAGATTCTTGACTTAGTGCCAACATCCGCTTATACCTATCTCTATAGATCCGGATGCCAAGTATCTGTTGTGCCTCGCCCAGATCTTTCATCTGGAAATGATTCTGTAACCATCCCTTAACCGAAGAGAGCATGGGAATATCGTTTCCTATCAGAAGTATGTCATCGACATACAAAACAAGGAATGCAATTTTGCTCCCACTTGACTTGATATATAAGCATGGTTCCTCGATTGATCGTTTGAAACCATACTCTTTAATCACTTGGTCAAAGCGATGATTTCAACTCCTAGAAGCTTGCTTAAGTCCATATATGGAACGCTTAAGCTTGCACACTTTCTTAGGATGCTTTGGATCCGTGAAGCCTTCGGGCTGTATCATATACAAGTCCTCGTCTAAATAACCATTTAAGAAGGCGGTCTTCACGTCCATTTGTCATATTTCATAATCATGAAATGCAGCGATCGCTAAGATGATCCGGATAGATCGAAGCATGACGACAGGTGCGAATATTTCATCGTAGTGCACTCCTTGCACTTGTGTGAAACCTTTGGCAACAAGTCGTGCTTTATAGATAGCTGGTTGTCCGTCTAATGAACGTTTTATCTTATAAATCCACTTGCACTGAAGAGGTCGTACCTTATCAGGCAAGTCAACCAGATCCCATACTTCGTTCTCGTACATGGAGTCTATCTCGGACTGCATGGCTTCTAGCCATAGCTTCGAGTCAGAACTGGTCATTACTCTGAAGAAGTAACAATTCTTCTCTATCGCCCTCTTCGACCATACCAATGTATCGGTCTGGAGGGATAGAAACTCGACCCGACCTTCGTGGTTCCGTAGGAATAGATACCGCAGTCGAGGTTGAAGGAATGGCTTCCTCCATCACTTGCTCGGTGATTGGTTCTGGAACCTCCGATAAATCGAAAATTCTACTACTCTGTTTATTCGCGAGAAACTCTTTCTCTAAGAATTTCGCACTAGCCGCAACAAAAACACGTTGTTCGGTAGGCGAATAGAAGTAGTGACCAAACATTCCTTTCGGATAACCTACAAAGTAAGTTTTGACCGATCGCGGGCCTAGCTTGTCGTCAGGTCTCCACTTGACATAAGCTTCACAGCCCCAAACCCGAATAAAAGACAAGTTCGGAACCTTTCCTTTCCATATTTCATATGGGGTCTTGTCCGTCGCTTTAGTCGGACTTCGGTTTAAAATAAGGGCAGCTGAGTTAAGAGCAAATCCCCATAATGAATCAGGTAAAACCGTGTGACTCATCATGGAGCGGACCATATCTAATAAGGTCCGATTTCTCCGTTCGGATACACCATTCAGTTGTGGTGTTCCAGGTGGAGTTAACTGTGACACAATGCCACGGTCTTTCAGGTGTTGATCAAATTCGGTCGACATATATTCGCCACCATGATCGGATCGCAGTGCTTTTATCTCCGATCAAGTTGATTCTCAACTTTATTTTGAAATTCCTTGAATTTTTCAAAGGATTCACTTTTATGTTTCATCAAGTAGACATACCCGTATCTACTTAAATCGTCAGTAAAAGTGATGAAGTATCTATAACCGTCTCTTGCTGTAATAGACATTGGACCACATACGTCTGTATGTATTAGTCCTAGAAGGTCACTGGCTCGCATCCCAATACCTTTAAAGGATATGCGAGTCATCTTACCAATAAGATATGATTCACACGTTCCAAATGATTCATAACCAAATGGAGAGATAGTCCCATTCTTAATGAGCTTCTTGACGCGCTTTTCATTTATATGTCCCATGCGGCAATGCCATAGATACGTTTGATCTTTATCACTTGTTTTAGCCCTTTTGTTATTCACATAATATATATCTTTGGTTTGATCTAGAACATAAACACTGTTCATGGAAACAGCTTTGCCATAAACTATATCATTTAAAGAAAAAATACAACAGTTGTCCTTAATTACAAATGAAAATCCAGCAATATCCAACATATTAACAGAAATTATGTTCTTTGATAAACTTGGTACATAATAGCAATTATTTAAATAAAGTTCTAAACCACTAGGTAAACTTAATACATATGTTCCAACAGATACAGCAGCAACCTTTGCTCCATTTCCGACACGCAGATCTACATCGCCTTTAGCCAGTCGTCTTACGTCCCGGAGGCCCTGGAAATGATTGCAAAGATGAGAACCACAACCAGTATCAAATACCCATATTGAGGAACTCGCGTGATTAATTTCTATCATGTGAATATTAGAAGACATACCTTGAGCTGTCACTCGTCCAGCTTTGATGTCATCGAGGTACTTAGGACAATTCCTCCTCCAATGGCCAATCTGATGGCAATGGTGGCACTCGCCCTGTTGCCCTTTGCTCGTCTTGCCCTTTGAGTGGCTTGACTCTCCAGGACCACTCTTGGGTTTAGGCTGACCTTTCTTCTTGAACTGTGGTTGCTTAACTTTTAAGGCAGCCTTTGCCTTACCCTTTCCCTTCCCTTGTATGACGAGGACATCCTTTTTGTTACTCCCACTTAAATTAAGATCTTTCTCAGCTTGCACGAGCTGAGAATGTAGTTCATGAAGACTCTTCTTCATGTCATTCATATTATAGTTCACCCGGAATTGGGTGAACCCATCGTGGAGGGAGTGTAGGATTCGGTCAACAATGATTGTCTCCTCAATTTTGCAACCGAGAGAGTCCAATTTCTCCACATTCTCAATCATGTTGAGGATGTGGGCGCTGACGGGAGTGCCCTTCTGTAGCTTGGCTTCAAAGAAGCGCACAGCTGCATCATACCTAACAATTCTCGGGGCTTGCGAGAACTCATTGGTTAGGGTGGTGAAAATTCGATTTGCTCCTTGGGTAATGAAGCGACGTTGCAAATGTGAATCCATTGCATATATGAGTACGTTCTTAATCGCACCTCCTTCACGTATGAACTCATCGTATGTGGAGTGAAACCTATGGGGTTTGATTTCACTCAAGAGACTAACAAAATTCGATTTATAATACTTGGAAGAATTTCGGCCAAGGTGATGTTTTTTTTGAGATAATTTTCTGATTTTTGAAAGTAAAAGCAAAACATAAATGGATAGACTAAATCTAAGCACAAAGCAATAGATTTAGGTTTTGATTAATCAAGCACAAAGCCACTAATTAATCACTCACTAACTCAAGCACTAAACTAAGAGAAAATGAAGAACACTCACAAAACTCTAGGGTTTTTTTTCTCATTCACCAAATCTGAAAATTACATTGTGAGAGAGAGGGTTTATATAATACCCAATCTCTAATCTACACCCTACAATTCAAGCTTGATCTAAGGGCCTTAAGAGGGTCCCCAAGTCAGCCGAAATATTGGTCTTAAAAGACCTTACAAAAGCTGAAAATAAAACAACAAACTTATAAAGTAGATGGCGACCTTTGGATGCATCTCCTCCCTTCCTTTGTTCTTTCATCCAAGGGTCAAGGAGCTCCAAAAATTCTGATCCAACTAACTTATACTACAAACTAAAAGATGAAAGTGTGTAGATACCCGTATCCGTACCCCCCAAAAACAAACCCGATGATGAAAAGGACTTTCATGCATGCTTTTAAAAGAGTCGAAACGGTACAAAAGTGTCTAAAACGTATTAGTCATTTTTAGCGTATTAATTTGGATTTGCATAGTTATAAAAATGAATGTCAATTTTAGTCATTATGAGCATAACACGAGCACAATACAGGAACGTCTTATTAAGCCAAGCCACAAAAACAGCCCAACTAGCTATAAAACGGCCCAAACTTACAAAAACGACCCAAAACACAACACGTAAAACGGGCCAAAGTGCGTCCCGTGTCACATTTTCAAAAAGTTAGGTTTTATGAAACCATAAAATAATATAACCTAATATTATTTTATTTCAGGCCAAAACCGAAAAACACGACAAAAACCGAAACACGAAAACCGAAATTCGGACCAAAACTGAACAAATACTTAACCCTTAAGTAAACCACAAAACACAATCATCACCTAATCAAACCGCCAAAACCAAACGGCGGCATAAGCAGCCCACCAAAACAAAAAACAAATCGCCAGTTGACAGGCGATTAAAAACTTAAACGCGCTTTGTCAGCGAGCGATTAAGTTTTTGTTTTGTAACAGCCGCCTTTTGTAATTTTTCTTTAAAAATATCTAGCTCAGGCAAACTTACACGCCTGTACACAGGCGATTAAGTTTTGCTATCCCACAGAAACCAGCCAAACTCTATAAATACCAACCCACTTCATTCATTTTCAAACACCCGGTTTTTAGCACTTATACACTATTCACAAAATCCACTCAAAAATACCGTCTTTACATTTTCGAAAGGTAAACATTTTACCTACGGGCTAGACGTTTGAGACTCGGACAATGGGGTTACATTAACCCCAAACCCGATATTGGCACTAGCGGCCGTATTAAATAATACGGTTGTAGCAATTGATTCATAATCCGTCTAAACCCGCCAATATCGCATAAATAAAGCGACTCATTATCACTAAAGCAAACCGACGTCACTTTTATAATTATGCAAGTCCTCATTCATGCATTAAATAACGTCTAGAATCACGGATCCAACACTAAATTGTACCGTTTCATAGAGTCTTTTAGCATGTCAAAACTGAGGGTTTTTCACAAATTCTAATACGAGGTCGGAAAATAACGTCTATAGTAATAATTTAGTCAATAAATTATTATTTAACGTACATTTCCTATAGCAATATGTCATTATTTTGACAATTTACATTATTTATGCATTTTAATCGAGTCATACTTATTCGCACTTATGCGTGGCGTGACTTTTAGCCCAAATATCGAAATTAAGCAAATGTTTTCAAACTAGTAGAGACTACTCTGATGTAGGCTTTTTGATTACGGATTTCAGAACACATTTTGTCTAAACTTTCGAAAAGTAACCTCACTCCGAACCCCTTCTCTGGTTTCAAACCTCAGTTTGATAGGTATCGACGCACCTTGAAATCAGAGACACTCGTGTCTTGTATTTCAAGACGCGTTGAATAGGTTCCAAATTCCTTTAATATTTGGTGGCGACTCCGAAAATACACTTTCAAAAAGGATTTTCTACTTTTCTTTTTGGTCACAAATTCATGCAATGATCTCCCCCATTTTTCTCAAAACTTCGCACTTTTTTCTTTTTTCTGCGGAGGCATTCTCGCGGCGCCCCAAGACGGCGAGGTCGGGCGCCTTGAGCGTCGATAGGTCTATCGCTTTTCCGGTACCGGCGACTCATTTGGGACGAGCATGATTTTTATTATTTTTGAAAAACTAGTTTTTCTTTTATTTTAAAATCATAAAGAAGTGAAGCTTGAAACTTTGAAAACATTTACGCTTTCGATATTTGGGCAAAAATACGTTGAGTCGAATCCTCCTGATTCAAACCACACCCTTTGAGGAACGGCCCCCAGTAACTCTCGCTTCATAAGCGAGGTAACTCCGACACACTGCTCTCTCACCCTCCACGATTACAAGTACGGCATACGTACAAACGATCGTAACCAGTCAAACTCGGACGCTCTTGGGCCCGTCTTGAATTCACCCCTAAGGCGTGAGTTGTCTTGCGGGTGCCCCTACCTAAACGTCGCGGGAATGACCGGAGGGAACCTTACCCTATAAACCAAAAACCTGTGTTTATATGTACAAGTGCGAAGCTATAGTACCCTCACTATAGTAGTCTTTCAAAAAACTTTCTGCATGCAAAAACTCTTCCTAGGCATTATACTTTTAAAATACGTCCATCTTTGAAATTGCTTTTTCAAACTTTTTTCAAAAAAGGTCATACTTTTAAAAACACGCCGTTAGGCTCTTTGACCTATGGTCATTTGAGTTTAATAAATAAAATGCCACTACATTTAAAACCGACCTAGGATGACCACTATATCCCAGGTCTTTTTCAAAACGTAAATGAATTATGCGACTGACGTATCGTCATAATACATTTATTGCTAAAGGTCTTTCACAAAGCAAAAACCCGAGTATGTCAATTCATTTCGGAGATTTTAAATGAAATTAACTTTTAGAACGTTAGAATTAGCTCTAAGTCGAGTGACTCTTTAGTCATCCCGATTTAATCTTTTTCTCTCAAAAACAAAAAAAAACGCGGGCTCGTTCAGATGCGAACCCGTTGATTTACTCTTTGAATCGAATGACTTATCGTCATTTTTGATTTAAATCCCTGAGTCACACGTAAAAGGCGAACAATTGATCGCCTTTTACCCAATTTTAACATCCTCAGGTCGGTTAGCCTATCGCTATTTCGGTCTGATCCTTTTTATCGTAATCCAATGGTAAACCCCTGGCAACATACCGCTGAACTGGGTTAATCAGATTATGATCATACAAATTTTCTTACCTCGAGAGTAGGGACGTGTCAACACGCCTCTATCTCAAAAGCTTCCCGTGTCTTTTTCAAAAGCCAAAATACGCGAGTCGAGTCTTGCACCCACTTTTTACACTTTTGTGTTTTCCTATAGTCGTGAATGCGATTTTTCATTGAGTCTTTTCCTTCTCTTTTAGAATCACTAAAGGTTTGAAAACTTTGTCAGGTCCACTCATTGAAAAACCCTGGATACACAACAAACCACCCATTGAACGAAACCTGGATACACGACGAACCAAGAACCGTCACTTAAACCCACCTCCGCCTCCAAAGAAGCGCGCCTACAACAAATCAAAACCAAAACCTGTAATGGCCTTTCAACAAGATGAAGGATTCGGCGGACCGCCACCACCCCCCCGGAAGTGACTGCCGAACAAGTCCGACAGCTCAATGATAGGATAGCTAGCCTCACTACGACAATCGAACAAATGGCTATCATGCAAAAGTTTGAGGCAGAGAAGAACGCCGTACGCCTAGCCGAGGAATCCGAACGGAATGCAAAAAGGATTCGAACCATGGAAGAACGTCTCACGAACTCAAGAGGTTACTCCATACACCAAGAAAACGAGCACATCCCAAAGAACGCGTCGGATCCATGCTGCAGATGAGCTGGCGCTCGGCGACCTTCCCATTTTCAAAGGTCACGAAGCCCGCTCAGACACGTCAAAGCTTTCAAAGCCAAGATGGCCATTATGGGGTCGACCCCCCGCTGGGCCACTTTATTCCCACCTCACCGGACCGCAACCCGGAGCATGGTTCTATTCTTTAGAGCCACACAAGACTGGTAGTTTCAAAGACATAACGGTGGCATTCGATCTGCGATCTGGGACAACAACGACATCCAAGTCTCGCTACGTACTTTGGAGGACCTGACTCAGAAGGACAATGAAGGGTTTACCGAATACCTGACACGTTGGAAGAAACTCGTGCCCAAATACCTAACCGCCCAAGGGACACCGATTTAATCACCAAGTTCATCAACAACCTCACCTCGCATACCAACAACATCTACTGCAGACAAGAACTTCGGCGACTTCTCAACACTCGGCGTCGTCGGTGAACTCATTGAAGACGACCTCATAAAGAAAATAGGAATAAAAGCACGAGTCATGGATATCAAGGAAGCTCGTCTCAAGCCATTGCCAAAGTCGAGCCCATACACGCCATCAACGCACTGGGCGCACTAAAGGCACCGCCGATTCTTACAGCACCCCCAAAGCCTGCCGCGCCTCCACCAAAAGGTTAGGATACCTTTAGATGACAAGATCATCACCACAAAGGCCTCAGACTTCCAAGCCGCCCTCCAACAGCTAAAGCTCGAAGAAAACGACGCCCGATCTACTAACGACTAGGCAGTTTCAATTCAAGTATCTACACCTAGAGTATAGGGTCTCAAGCGTCCTTATGGCGCCAAAATTTTCTTAACGGCAGGGTCACTAGGTTACATTACTAAAGTAGTAAACCTAATTGAAAAACTAGAGTCATTAAGGTTATCCGAAGCTCCCTCGTCTGAGCTATCTTCAAATGTAACTGCTTTTGATAACATCAATAACATGAAAGTTTTTGTTACTCTTTGCCTCATTTAAAATCTACATATTCTAATGAAGGCGATAATTTTAAACAAAATAACATTGCATTATATAGATACATTGCAAGCATTGTCTCAGAACCCGAACAGGACCCCATTATTGAAGACACAACAACCATCAACATGGGCACGCCTGAAGAACCTCGAGGACTATAGCTGGGGGCTTCTCTTAGCACAGAAGAAAGGACCACATATACCAAGCTCCTCATAGAATTCAAGGACGTCTTCGCATGGTCGTACAAAGACATGCCCGGCATCGACCGCGAGATAGCCAAACACCGCATCCCCATCAAGCAAGGCTCCAGACCTGTCAAAAAGAAACTCCGACGCATCAAGCCAGAATGGTCTCTCATGGTCAAAAGAGAGATCGAAAAACAACTACAAGCTGGATTCATCCAAGTCATCGAATACTCAGATTGGGTCTCCAACATGGTTCCAGTTATGAAGAAAAACGGCAAAATACGGGTATGTGCCGACTTTCGAGACCCGACCAAAATCAAGGCAATAATGGGCATGAAGCCGCTAGCAACATCGGCGAAATAAGGAGCCTTTTGGGACAAATCCAATATATCTCCGATTTTATCAAGAACTCCCCATGATTTGCGAACCAATCTTCAAAAAGCTGAAGAAAGAAGAGCATACGAAATGGGACGACGATTACAACGAGCCTTCAACAAACGAGTTAAGCCACGAAACATTAAAGTGGGGGATCTCGTGCTAAAGTCAGTTCGAGCACCACTGATCGGCCCACGAGGAAAGTTCAAGCCTAAGCGGTGGCCCTACCTCGTCAAAGAGATCTACAGGCGGGCGATCAAACTAACCGACTCGGCGGCCAAGAGTTCAACCTCGCCACAAACCTCGATCAACTCAAGAAATACTACCCCTAAAAACCCCTTGCAATGTATCTGTAAAATACAATTTTATAAAAACAATTCATGGACCGGCAGGTCCTTAAACATGCTCATGGGCCGGCATGCCCCTAAACCTGCTCTTCCTCTCCACAAAAATCAAAAGCAATTCATGGACCGGCAGGTCCTTAAACATGCTCATGGGCCGGCATGCCCTTAAACGTGCACATTCCATAAGCAAACACAATTCATGGGCCGGCATGCCCCTAAACATACATCCACCAAACACAATTCATGGACCGGCAGGTCCTTAAACATGCTCATGGGCCGGCATGCCCCTAAACATGCACATTCACCACAAAAAAGCAAACACGACTCCTGGGCCGGTATGCCCTTAAACATACATTCCCGAACTACGCCGGTTTGATTCCACTTTTCGTGGAATCGTGGCGACTTTGTAAAAAGCGCAACCGATATTCAACACAAAAATGACGCGTCTGAAGCTTAAAAAAGCCAAGGACATAGTCAACACAAAAACCGTCTCATAACCTAAAAGGTTAAAATGAGGCGATATTCAACACAAAAATGACGCGTCCAAAACTTAAAAAGGCCAAGGACATAGTCAACACAAAAATTCGTCTTTTAGACCTGAAGGGTTAAAAGGACGATATTCAACACAAAAATGACACGTCTAAAGCTTAAAAAAGCCAAGGACATAGTCAACACAAAAACCGTCTCGTAACCTGATGGGTTAACATAAGGCGATATTCAACACAAAAACGACACGTCTAAAGCTTAAAAAAGCCAAGGACATAGTCAACACAAAAATCGCCTCGTAACCTAATGGGTTAACATAAGGCGATATTCAACACAAAAACGACACGTCTAAAGCTTAAAAAAGCCAAGGACATAGTCAACACAAAAACCGCCTCGTAACCTAATGGGTTAACATAAGGCGATATTCAACACAAAAATGACACATCTAAAGCTTAAAAAAGCCAAGGATACAGTCGTCACAAAAACGTTCCATAACCCAAGGGTAAAAGGAACAACATTCAACAATGCACGACAAACCCAAAGCTTAAAAAAGTCGAGGGAATAGTCAATACAAAAATTTCCTAAAAACAAAAACCATGCTTGCATTTTAAACTTTGAAAAGAGATTAGAGTCAAGGAATTTCACACAAAATAACAAGCAAAATGAGGCAGAGTCGTAAATAAAACCTGATTTTTATTAATCTTAAAAAGAACGGTTACATTTTGGATCTTTCAAAAGTAGGAGCGTAACTGCAACCTTAGAGATACACTAACAACACTACAATATATTATAATACTTATACTTAACCCGGCATTTACATCGGGTTTAGGATAGACATAATACGAACATAATACAAAATAATATGAACATAATACTAACAACAACACAATAAAACAAACACCAGATTCCCTTAGCCACCAATAGCTCCAAACTCCTCGACCAATGGACAGACCTTCCCGCCAGGAAAGCGGAACACGTGAAAACTTAGGTCCCAATAGTCGAGACACGCATCCAGGAACTCGGACTCTATTTGAACCTGCCTCAGGCCCAGGAGTACCCCGATACCGCAATCTTTCGAGTCCTTCTCCTCCAACCCCGACAAGGATGAACACCAGCGACGCAAGTTTCCTTCAAAGTTCTCCATATTTCGACAAACGTTCCGTAAATATTTTGAATATTCTTGGAATATCGAGAATGGGAAGATGAAAGGATGAGTGATTTGAACTAACCTACCCCTCCTTTTATAGCCAAGATTGGCAAAACGAAATACAACACAAAACATGATTTTCGCATTCACAATTTTCGTCTCAAAACGTTGTTTTAGCTCCCATTTTTTACAATGTCAAAAACGACTTTTTACGTGTCTAAAATACTTTCTAAACAAAGATATTTCAAAACTCAGATTCGCATTAGGTTTAGTCATAAACGAGTCAGTCTCAATCGAGACATATATATGTGTTTTTACGACTAACGACATTTTGCAGGTACACTCGGCAAGAAAATACGCAAGGATTTCAGACCCAACTACAACCCGAATATGCATTTTTGCAGCAAGACGAAATATTCAAAGCCTAAGACGTCACACACAAGGCCAACAACTGCAATCCAAAACCAAACCACAAATATACCCATACATACCCACAAATCCAAAAAAAAAAACACGTAGCCTCCTCACGAGACGTGTCATAAAAACCTAACTTTTTATGAAAAACCCAAAAGCGCGTAGCCTCCTCACGAGACGTTCATAAAAACCTAACTTTTTATGAGAAAAAGAAAAGCACGTAGCCTCCTCACGAGACGTGCATTTCAACCTAAAAACACGTAGCCTCCTCACGAGACGTGTCATAAAAACCTAACTTTTATGAAAAACCCAAAAGCGCGTAGCCTCCTCACGAGGCGTTCATAAAAACCTAACTTTTTATGAGAAAAGAAAAGCACGTAGCCTCCTCACGAGGCGTGCATTTCAACCTAAAAACACGTAGCCTCCTCACGAGGCGTGTCATAAAAACCTAACTTTTTATGAAAAACCCAAAAGCGCGTAGCCTCCTCACGAGGCGTTCATAAAAACCTAACTTTTTAAGAGAAACACAAAAGCACCTAGCCTCGTCACGAGACGTGCATTTCGACCAAAAAACACGTAGCCTCCTCACGAGACGTGTCATAAAAACCTAACTTTTTATGAAAAACCCAAAAGCGCGTAGCCTCCTCACGAGACGTTCATAAAAACCTAACTTTTTATGAGAAAAAGAAAAGCACGTAGCCTCCTCACGAGACGTGCATTTCAACCAAAAAACACGTAGCCTCCTCACGAGACGTGTCATAAAAACCTAACTTTTTATGAAAAACCCAAAAGCGCGTAGCCTCCTCAAGAGACGTTCATAAAAACCTAGCCCTTTTTATGAGAACCACAAAAAGCACGTAGCCTCCTCACGAGACGTGCATTTCAACCAAAAGCGCGTAGCCTCCTCAAGAGACGTTCATAAAAACCTAGCCCTTTTTATGAGAACCACAAAAAGCACGTAGCCTCCTCACGAGACGTTCATAAAAACCTAACTTTTTATGAGAAAAACCAAAAACGCGTAGCCTCCTCAAGAGACGTTCATAAAACCCTAGCCCTTTTTATGAGAACCACAAAAAAACACGTAGCCTCCTCACGAGACGTTCATAAAAGCCTAACCACTTTTATAAAACCACAAAAACGCGTAGCCTCCTCACGAGACGTTCATAAAAACCTAACTTTTTATGAGAAAAACCAAAACACGTAGCCTCCTCACGAGACGTTAAAATACAAAAACACGTAGCCTCCTCACGAGACGTTCATAAAAACCTAGCCCTTTTTATGAGAAACAGAAAAACACGTAGCCTCCTTACGAGACGTTCATAAAAACCTAGCCCTTTTTATGAGAAACACAAAAACACGTAACCTCCTTATGAGACGTTCACAAAAAAACCTAATCCTTCACAAAAACGCCAACCATTCTTATAAACCAAGCCCAAAAACGCGTAACCTCTGCTACGAGACGTCCAGCGAAGAAGCACAAGCAGAAGCACAAGCCAGGAGCGCAAGCCAGAAGCGCAAGCAAAGCAAAGCAAGGAGCACAAGCGGAAACACAAGCAAAGCGCCAGCTGGGAGTACTCAGGCCACATTCAGGCCGACATGCCCTTAAACATGTAGGACCGTCATGTCCTTGAAAACATGTCGTCCCTCCCCGCATTTCCCGACGCTAAGTCCTCGTCTCTCCCATGAGACACATGCTTAAGCGCCACGGGTAGTATCGAGGCTGTAATGGTCCTGATACTATCTTTAAGTTTGACTAACGCTTTGTCCAAGCTCGATCAAACTGGGGCTCTGTAGAATACCGTATCCGCATTCCCAAAAACAAACCCGATGATGAAAAGGACTTTCATGCATGCTTTTAAAAGAGTCGAAATCTGCATACAAAAGTGTCTAAAACGTATTAGTCATTTTTAGCGTATTAATTTGGATTTGCATAGTTATAAAAATGAATGTCAATTTTAGTCATTATGAGCATAACACGAGCACAATACAGGAACGTCTTATTAAGCCAAGCCACAAAAACAGCCCAACTAGCTATAAAACGGCCCAAACTTACAAAAACGACCCAAAACACAACACGTAAAACGGGCCAAAGTGCGTCCCGTGTCACATTTTCAAAAAGTTAGGTTTTATGAAACCATAAAATAATATAACCTAATATTATTTTATTTCAGGCCAAAACCGAAAAACACGATAAAAAACCGAACACTAAATACCGAAATTCGGACCAAAACTGAACAAATACTTAACCCTTAAGTAAACCACAAAACACAATCATCACCTAATCAAACCGCCAAAACCAAACGGCGGCATAAGCAGCCCACCAAAACAAAAAACAAATCGCCAGTTGACAGGCGATTAAAAACTTAAACACTGTCAGCGAGCGAATAAGTTTTTGTTTTGTAACAGCCGCCTTTTGTATTTTTTCTTTAAAAATATCTAGCTCAGGCAAACTTAAACGCCTGTACACAGGCGATTAAGTTTTGCTATCCCACAGAAACCAGCCAAACTCTATAAATACCAACCCACTTCATTCATTTTCAAACACCCGGTTTTTAGCACTTATACACTATTCACAAAATCCACTCAAAAATACCGTCTTTACATTTTCGAAAGGTAAACATTTTACCTACGGGCTAGACGTTTGAGACTCGGACAATGGGGTTACATTAACCCCAAACCCGATATTGGCACTAGCGAAGCCGTATTAAATGTACTGATTTGTAGCAATTCGGATTCATAATCCGTCTAAACCCCGCCAATATCGCATAAATAAACGACTCATTATCACTAAAGCAAACCGACGTCACTTTTATAATTATGCAAGTCCTCATTCATGCATTAAATAACGACTAGAATCACGGATCCAACACTAAATTGTACCGTTTCATAGAGTCTTTTAGCATGTCAAAACTGAGGGTTTTTCACAAATTCTAATACGAGGTCGGAAAATAACGTCTATAGTAATAATTTAGTCAATAAATTATTATTTAACGTACATTTCCTATAGCAATATGTCATTATTTTGACAATTTACATTATTTATGCATTTTAATCGAGTCATACTTATTCGCACTTGTACGTAGCGTGACTTTTAGCCCAAATATCGAAATTAAGCAAATGTTTTCAAACTAGTAGAGACTACTCTTATGTAGGCTTTTTGATTACGGTTTTCAAAACTTATTTTGTCAAAACTTTCGAAAAGTAACCTCACTCCGAACCCCTTCTCTGGTTTCAAACCTCAGATTGATAGGTATCGACGCACCTTGAAATCCGAGACACTCGTGTCTTGTATTTCAAGACGCGTTGAATAGGTTCCAAATTCCTTTAATATTTGGTGGCGACTCCGAAAATACACTTTCAAAAAGGATTTTCTACTTTTCTTTTTGGTCACAAATTCATGCAATGATCTCCCCCATTTTTCTCAAAACTTCGCACTTTTTCCTGCGAGGCGCATTCCGCCCCGGCGCCCCCGCACGGGGCGAGGTCGGGCGCGCGCAGGGCGTCGATAGGTCTATCGCTTTTCCCGGTACCTTCAAAGTGACATAAAGAAAAGTAGATAAAGACATAAAGCATAAAGTAATACAATTGAAAGGGACATGCTTCACAAGATAATGTGTGACTTGTTGTTTGAATTTCAGCTGATCTCCTTGGCCCTCTTTGCATTTAGCACGTCCCATGTGAGCCCTAGGCTCATGGAAAGACTTACAATTGGTCCCCAAGTGAGCTCACCAAAGGAGGAGAAGGTAGGACAAGTGCATTGCTCATTAACCCCAAAACAGTTTCTAACCGGATTTCCTGAGATTGAAGTGACTTGTACGCTTCACCATTTCATGCTCACATTGACTTAGAAGGCCCATGATATGTCATTGGAAAGGTATTTGAGTTGGCTATCCAATGCAAAAAGAATCACCCAAAAATATTGCCTAGAGCTCAAGATATGCAACCTTTAGTACGGACATGTCGAATCCTCCTTTGGACTGAAGTTTCACAATCTGACCCCTGACTTGTAGAGGCCATAACTCTCAGCTCCCTTTGAACCAGATAGCCAACCATATGTCAAATGAAATATCTTGGAGCTAGCTTTCATATGCAAGTGGTTTCACCTCAATTGGATGAGTAGATTGGGAGTTATGTTACAATCTCTACCGACATGTCAAGATAGGCTTCATGGTTCATGGCCTAGGTTGTTGCTTTCCTTGTGTGGGCTGATTTCCTTTGTTCTTCTTTTGTACATTTTACTTGGTTTGACCCTAATGGTGACAAATTAAGCCATGGCTCGAGCCATAGGACCCAAGTAAGCCCAAGCCTCAAAATGAGCAAAAATGAGCTTATCCATTTTGGTGCAATCTCCTCTTCTTCAAAAGGATTTGTCCTCAAATCCTTGGGGTTCTTAACATTTGCTTGAGCTCCTCTTGTTGACTCCTACCTAGTGTATTAGGGATGTTCTTGACTAAGCTCCCCATTTGAATTTCCATTTCAAGAATCCTCTTGACCTTCTTCTTGCACGAAACATGACATTCCACATGAGCATCTTCTTCTTGACATTAGCTAAACATCTCATAGTGTCAAGTTCATCCTCATCCTTGAGATTGTATCCCATGCTCTCCTCTTGAATTTTCGGATCACCCTTGGGAAATTGGATGGGTGCACTCTTAACAACTTTCAACCCTTGATTTGCTTCTACCTCCTCCCATCCAACCTTAAAGATGTAGTTGCTATCTTTCCCACCATGGACTAAATCGCCTTCATAGTCCCATGGTTCACAAGGCTCATCAAGGAGGGGATGACAAGTACCCTTCTCAAGTGCATCATTCAAAACCTTGTCACACAAACCCTCATCAGATTTCTCCCTAAGCTCGGCCTCCTTGTCTAACCAACTTAGCTTGAGAGGTTTAGGATGTTTTTGTGAAGGCAAGGCTAGTTCCTCACTTTGAGTCTTAGGAGCCTCTTGGGTAGAGCTCCCTCCACCCATGACCAAATCACACGACTCAACCTCCACCTCAATTTCATTTTGTTTCTCATCCTCTCCATCCTCACTAGCAAGTTCCTCATTTTCCTCGTCCTTACAAACAAGGATCTCATCTCCCCCCCAAGGAACAATCTCACACGAGTTCAAGGTATTCTTTGTGGGACATTCCTTGGCATTGTGACCATATCCTTGACATTGACAACATTTTTTGAGGGTGATGGTTTTTTTGTGGATAGGCTTCATGGTTCATGGCCTAGGTTGTTGCTTTCCTTGTGTGGGCTGATTTCCTTTGTTCTTCTTTTGTACATTTCACTTTGTTTGACCCTAATGGTGACAAATTAAGCCATGGCTCGAGCCATAGGACCCAAGTAAGCCCAAGCCTCAAAATGAGCAAAAATTGTAGGGATCTCATCCCATTCACTAATCAAATATTAGTGTAAATCAAATTACTCTAATTTGATGAGCAAGATCTATGTGGTTACATAGATACTTTGTTATAAGTTTATAGAAATTTATACCTTCTTGAAAAGGAAATATGGGCACAAAACTAGAACTCCTTTCTAGTTTTGTTTCTTGACCTATAGTTTAGGATGATCCTCCAAAACCGAGTTTCCAAAATAGGAAACCTCCTCTTAGTTGCACCCAAGAATAACACCAAATCTACTAGTGACTTTGATCTAGAAATCACTAGTAGATACTTGATAATATGTGAATATTATTACTACTAACACTTAGTAGTATTTAGAAAATATAAGAACTTATTTCTTATTTTAGAGGAAAAGTATAGAGAGAGTTTTGAGACTGATGGAGAGGAAAAACAATGCATGAATCATTCTCTTTCTTTTGCCTTGTGTTTTTAATAAAAACAAGCAACACAAAGTGTGTCCAAGACACCCAAAAATTCAGCCAACATAGAAGAGAGGAGGGAAGAGTGTGTCCTTGCATGCTTGTTCTTTTTCTTGTTTAGAACAACTCAATGCATGCTCATGATGGTGTTTGGCATGCTTTGTCTAAAGCAAAAAGAACAAGCAAATAAGACAAACCAAATAAGACAAGGGAATCTTTCTCCCTTCTAATTTGGATGGTCCAGCATGACCCATATGGGTCTATTTTGTTTTTCAATATTTGTCCCACAAATACTTATAATTTATCACTTAATTATCTAATATAATAAAGTGTAAATTAATTAAACTCTTCCTTAATATACATGTACACTTACACATATATTAAAATTGCACTTTTACTAATCTCATTAGTAAAATATACATGATTAGTGAATTAACAGTTAATCACTAATTCCCATCTCCTCAAATAATTTTATCGATATAAAATTCAATCATCCGAGTTCACAACTCGATTTCTCTCTAAATTTATTCACTGACTAACCGTTAGTCGATTTATCAAGTTACTTATCTAATCGTATCTCATACAATTAATTAGCTTTATTATTTGGAGTACGTTCCTATAGGTGTGACTTAAAGGGATCAATTGATTACCGCCGTTCTCACGACAATAACGTCAAACTCTAGTCAGCCAACCGTTATTGATTTACGTTAATCAATTGACAATAACACAGGATTATCCCCATGTATTCCTTAATTGAGATTTATTAAGTAATCGCACTATTGTGGATGACACTTACTCCAACAAAAATGAGCTTATCCATTTTGGTGCAGTATGCAGTTCATTGGGCTCCAGATCGAGAGCTCGGCTCAGCTGGTATAGGCTCAAATTAAATATTTCAGTTTACCGTCTGCGACGGCGGCATTTCGTAATGCCGCCTCCCATTCGGTGAAGTTACTTCCATTTGACTTGAGACGGAAGTTCTGATCGTAGGAGACATGGTCCATAAATGAACGTAACCATGACTCCCTGGTGAGGGTGGCACTAGGGCCCGGGGTAGCATTATTATCAGTCATCGTTATAGCAGTATTTCAACAATATATCTACAAAGTGATAAAACGAATTAAACATAAGTAATCATCAATAACAAATGTCTATGTGAAACATTTAAACAACGACATTAAGCATTCATATAAACGATCTCACTCAAAGAATTATATAAATGATTCCAAGATTCAATTTTCATAAATTGGTAAGTAAACCACTTGACTAGTTTTACTCTTAAAACTCTCGGTTGATAAATTTCTTAAATTCATCTATAGTCCATCATAATCCCCGAAATTCGACGGGATGATAATGTTGAGTTCAACTAAATTTGACACCCACTATTTACCCAAGGTAGAAGGGATACACATGGATTTAACAACAGGTCCTATGTGTCCACCGACGAACAAGCGATTCATAGTGTTCCGACCTAGAAAGACTAATTCTCAATTTGATTTAGAGCGAGATCTCATCATTCATTTTAAACTCAATTTAAGTGAACAATATAAGTGAGAAAAAAAATGAGTGATGACTTAGGAAACATGGTATGCATGCAACACATGCAAAACGTGCTAAAAGATTCATTTTACATGCAAATTGGTGGTTTGGTTTAGGCGGAATATGATGACATGCAATCACACGCAATGAACGAAACAAACACGAAAATCCTAGTGTGGCCTATCTATCTAGATACTCTATCTAAAAAGTACAAATTGGAATCCAATCATATGGACCCGAGAAGCTTGATGGATAACATCGTCCTCCGTCTTGTGGCATCGAAGTGGGAATGAAAATGAACACTTTAACCTCCTCTTCTTCTTTATCACTAACTATTACAATGCAAATCCTATTTACATTTAATCTAAGATAAAATAAAAAAAATAATAATACAAGATGGAGATACGAGATCTCAATTATACATCAAAAATTACATTTTCATCATTACGAGAATGCAATTAAACTAAGGCCACACTAGATTACAAAAAAATAATTACAACTTTCGCAAAATTGAAAAAAATAAACATTCACATAAATAGAAATGCATCATCAACAACAAAATAAAATGACATCCAATATGTATATTTTATCCAAACCACCATAAAACATGTCTATACATGTATAATAATCCATATTAATTCTAATATCAATATATAAAGAATTAATTCTCAACTTATTCTAAACAACTTTAAAATGACTTAGGTATCATATACATTTATATCACAAACATTTTATGATTTAAAATTGTGCATATAATTATAAGCAATTTGACTATTAAATTAAATCAATCATATTAATTTTAATTCAATATTAATTCGGCCATAAAAAATTTAAATAAATCATATTTATTTAAAAAAAATAATTCGACACAAAAAATTTCTATAAATATATTTAGGCCATAATAACGATAGAATAAATAAATCATATTTAAAAATATATATATGTCACGGTTTTTTTAAAAAAATTATGATAATTAATTTAATTTCATGGGTTATAAATATAATAAAATTAAATTATTAATTCAAAAAAAATATAACCGTGTGACAAAATGATAATTTCGAAAAAAAATTCGAAATTAAATAACATGCAAAAATAATAGAACTTCATAAATTGTGCCATAAAATTCATTATCACATAATAAACTTTATAATTATCATATAATTACTTTTATTTTGATTTTTAATTTTAATCATATTCAAATCAGAAAATCTATATTGTATCTTTCAAGTTATGATCATATCAATATTATTAAATACAACAAAATTGCATGTCAAGTTATGATCATATCAAAATTACTAAAGAATGTACAACAAATTAATCTTTATTAATTCATGTTAATTCATTTAATTAATCATTTTAACAATTTAAAACAAAAAAAAAAAAAAATAGTCGAATAGGATAAAAAAAATGCCGAATTAAATTTATATGCAATATTATGTTAATTAATTTAATCCATATTAAAATCATTTTGAGCCTAATGCTCTGATACCACTTGTAGGAATATTTACTCGATATTACTACTAATAATGTTAATCTCATTAACATGCCAAGGATTATACAAAACGATAATAATATGAATATGCATGAATAAAAGAAATATAGAATTAACCTTATAATTCTTCGATATTATGGCCTAAGATCGTTCCTAAAACGTGCCCAAATCACGTTATTTCACCCAAAATTCAATATAGAATTTCTCCTATCAATTGTACCCAAAATGATCCTATTGAATGCCTTATTAGATTACTAGAAAATTGTATATAATATTAACTATTAATATTATAACTTAGAGATAATAATATGTAATAAAAGTAAGAACCAATTCTTTAACCATCTTTTTTTTCTGTTTTTTTCTTTTTTTTTTCTTTTTTTTTTTTTCTTTTTTTTTTTTTTTTTTTATTTTTTATTTTTTTAATTTTTTTTTTTACGGTAAAACACATACACACACACACACTTTTATTACAATATCATAAATATATATAAATCAAATATGTTATGGATAAAAAACTAACAATAACTACCAAAAAGAACAACGAACTTCCATTTTGATTTGCTGTTTTCCACGGTTTATACTAATTAATATCAATATATTAACTAATTAATTTATTTTACAAATAATAATAATATCCATATATGTATTATTATTGTTTTTATCCTAATTAACATATATAATATAATGATAAGTATATATAAATGACTACAATACACATGTAACTTAAAACATGAATTAACAAATTGTTTCATTTAACTTATCTCATATTACAATATATATATATATATATATATATATATATATATATATATATAAATATATATATATATATATATATATATATATATATATATATATATATATATATAGAGTATAATTAATTATCATATAATATAATTAAATAATTATAAACATCATATATGTTTATAATATATATAAATATACAAATATAACATTTATACATATATATATTAGAATTAACATTTAATCCATTTCTCCTTATCATCATTTAATCACATTAAATAATTATTCTTATTATCTCATGTGACTAACATTTAGTCATTTTAGGCAATAATATAATTATATAATTATATAATCATATCTCAAAGATCCATCCTATAGGTGTGACCGATAGGGACCAACTAATTATCGCCATCATATGACAGCAACGTCAAACTTTCTAGCAAGCCAAGCCCATTCTACTGATATCGTTAATTAGCTGATTAAAATACCAAGTATCCCTTTGTGATCCTGTAAGAGATTTAGTAAATAATCGCATTAACTGTGGAGGACACTAGCTCCAACATTATGAACAATTAAGGAATTGTTGCATAATTATAATCATTTTAAAAGAGGTGGTTTGGATTTTAAATCAATTCGTTTGCATTGGTTTTTATTCTGTTTAGTTGATGCATATTTTGTGAATGAATGTTTTGAATGGTTTATTTTTACGCATTAATTATGTACAAAAGGTTGTAATTTACTAGTGTGGCCTTAGAAAATTGTGTTTTCGTAATGAAGGAAACATAATTTTGGTTGTAATTTTTGAGATCTCGAATCTCCAATCTTGTAATTTTATTATTTGGCATATTTTGAATTAGAATGTAAATAGGTTTGTTTTGTAATTCAAAATGTAATTTGAGAAGATTCTGTAACACCCCGTGTTTTTATTAATACTAATTAATTATTTTAACTAAATTATTAAATTAAATTTTATATAATTTAACTCTTATTCAATTACTTTAAAAACGCGGCTGAAAAATTTCGTTCGAATAAACTTTCTCAAGGTATTTCTAATTAAACTTTCTTGATTTCTTTTATATTAATCTGTATTATATTTTTATTTCTAAAATACTTGTCGAACTAAAAACGTTACTTTTGTTACCTTTAATAAATTTTATAAATTTGCGCTACATTTTAAAAATCCTCACTTTCATAAAATTTAGTCTGTATAAAAATATTCTTTCAAATAAGCAGACCGTTTGAAAATTTGTGAGACCATAATACAATTTGTAACTGACAACTTTTATACATTTATATTTTCGAACTATAAATTTTATAATATGAATAATAGAATTAAAATTTTAAACAAATAATTTAAAGTATAATATATTTTATAAAATATAAAAGTTTATAGATAAGAGTAAATAAAACAGAGCAAACAAACAAAATCGGAACAAGTACAATGTATGTCGGTACACTATACCACTTGTAAGTTGTAATTGAGATATTTTATTTTTTTTGGAAGTGTCCTCAATACACCTCACCCTACCTTAAACTCATTTCATTTTTTTTTATTTTCTGACTTTCTGGTCTTCTCCTTCTTATCTCTTCTTCCTCACCCTTCTTTTAATTTGTCCATTAAAACAAAAGCAACAAGCAACAACAGCAACATCCACGACAACAACAACAAAAGACCATAAACAACAACTCAACAATAACAACATCGACTATGACAATAACAACAACCACCGCCGGAAACCACCTTGGCTGCCACCATCACTGACCGTACACGGCCACCGTCGCCGCCCCTGCTCTCCCCTGTTTTCGACACCACCCCCTACTACTTCGTTCTCCCTCACTCTCTATCTTCTTGTTGATCACCTACTCGCCGGAGCAACCACGGCCACCGTCACCACCGTACACCACCACCGGCTGCCATTAATGGTGAGCTCAAAAGCTCGACAACCACCATCGACGGTCCAGCTCTCTCCCTTCACATGCTCTGCCCTATTTTCTTCTTCTTTTCCTCACCGGAAACCGCCCCTACTCAGACCACCGTACACCGCCGGAGCCACCACCGTGGGCCTCCCTCTCTTTCTTCCCCTGGCCGTGCTCTGCCGCCCCTCCTTTTTCTCCCCTGTTTTCTTCCCCTTCCTCGGCTTGGTCACCACGAGGTTGTGGTTTGGCCCCTGCTCACGTGGCCCTTCTCCGCTTGTCGTAGTATTCTAATCGTCGGTAAGTAGCATTCATTAAACCGCTTTCCATCCATAAATTTTATCGTCCTTTGATTTTCGCTGACTCTAATTCACTTTACCACTCCCCTGCTTCTCTTCTGTTTCTACTCGGTTTCGAGTCCGACCAACGGAGTTCTCACAGGTGCTGTCCCTGTTGTCAACTCGAAGTGCTGCTTTTTCTCGGCTTCATCGTTTTAGATTTTGGGTCCGAGCGAGAACGGGAATTGTAATGGGTTGGATTTATTTTGTTTTATTTGGAGGCCTCAGTTCGTGTGCCAAATTTAGGTGACTCGATTCTTCCTCAAAATCTCTAACATTAACGTTTTGGTTTTTATTTAAATTAATCTGTTATTAAAAGTGAGCTAGTATGCATTAGACACGTATGATTTCCGTTTCAGTTTAATTTGATAACTTTGTATGATTCGCTATAGTATGAAATTGGGTGTTAATTTTAGTTATAATATAATGTTGAATTGAATTGTGAAATATGATATTTATATGATTTTGTGAAATTATATTTTGGGTGAAAATGTGTTGTGAATTATTGTTGAATTATATGTAATATTATCATGTTAAAATTATTTGTTATGTGTAAATTTAAAATAAATAAAGTTTATGTATCACAAGTATAAAATAAGACTAAAAATATTATTAACCGACTTAAGTAAATAAACTTAATAAATATAAAACCATTCATAGTCGTAAAAATATTTGTCGTCACTAAAAAGTTAAATCGAAATATAACTAAAAATGAAGAATTAAGTTAAAAGAGTATTAAGTGAAATTAGTATTTAAATAAGTTTAAAGGTAAAAACATAAGTTAATTGCTACTCGTATAAAAATTTCTAATATAAATAGTTATATAAAATGTCATATATCACATTTAATATAAAGATTACCTTGTTAAAATTATAAAGTTTACAATGAACTTAAAATATACTAAATAAGTATTTGGTTAAAATAATAAAAAGAAATTGGGTACTTTAAAACTTAAATGAATCTAAGTAAAACTATTATTGAATAAAGTTAATAATTAGTATCACAAATAAGAATTTACAAAAAGGTGAATTGTTAAGATCATATAAAGATCGACTAAAAATTTACTAAGTAAAGTTATATAAAAATTATGAATGATATATTTATATATATAAATACAAAACCTAACTAAAATTGAAACTATAAAGTGTATGACATTATAAAAAGTTATGAAAAATTAAATAAATTAAACTTAAGTGAATGGTACTAAAATATAAATATTAATAATCTCACGTATTAAGTCACCTAATACGACTACGTAAAAGTTACATAAATAAAATCAATTCAGAAATTAGGCCACCTAAACGAATAGTTCCTAAATGTCATTATATTAGATTTTATTAAAAATACTAAAGTTTGCTAAGTATCATTAAGATACTTTTACAAGTTAAAATAAATGTTAAAACTACTAAATCGCTAAACACTTTACAATTTAAATAAAAGGAAGAAATAAATATGAGTTATAAATGCAATTCAATTATTTATATTACTAATCACTAATCTACTTTAATTTACTTAAAGTTTAAATGAAACTAAATCATACTTAATCGAACTATTATTAGATTACTAAAATACAAAATAAAAATAAATACGTATAAAAATACGTATAAATTCTAAGTATAAGAATACACACAAGTATAAAAATACACATAAGTATAAACACAGAATGGTTTAACTTACTTAAAAATCTAAATGTAATACAAAAATAAAATAAGAATCAATAAAATAGCAAAGTTTTAACAATTACTTAAAATAAACATAAATAAAATAATAAGTGGGCATGTTAAGAAGAATATCAATATATACTTCAAATAAAATACCTTACTTGCTCTGTTTATATGAGATCATGTGGTACGTTATATTTAATTATAAAAGTTTGACGATATATTTAAGTTTCCGAATTGTCACTTGATTTGAATAAGCGAGGAAATAAGAATTGAGAAAAACGAGCTACTTGAATAAAATACTAGGATTGTTCGCCATGTTGCGACTCTTGAAATTCGAAGTTAACGAGGTAGCTGTCTATGGGGACTTGGGCTCCCTCCCAGAGTTGCCCAAGGCTATTCAACGATCTTAAGATTCTTTGTTTGGCGTGTGGTATCAACCTCGGGGATGGGGCATACTTGATACTTCCGCGGGCCCATAGAATAGTAATTGGAACGCCCGGCCCATCCAAAGTGCAGTCTCTGGTGATAGGCGAACTTTTTGGTCGGTGATACCTTTTGAATAGCGAATAAGTATGATCCTCGATAGGTAGTGTATGCATACATTAGACAAGGGATTGAATCATCCTTATTACCTTAGATATCTTTAAGCCTGGTAGTCACGTCCAAGTTATGTTGGCCCTGCAAAGCTCTGTGTGATTATGTCTCATGCTTAGCCTTACTAACGAAGACTCATTTGCTATCACATGTTGAATGTATTTCCTTGTTTTGATTGGTTATTGCCTGAATAGCGTTGTTATGAGTTTGAAATTGCCTTGTTGAGTATGATTGTTGAGGAATGTTATACACTATGAGAATTGTTGTATGCACGTATTTGAATCATTATAATCCCTCGTACTCGTGAGATATTGCATGATTGTTCACGACTATATGTTTATTGAATTGATTACGACTTATGCATCTATCTTGATTGCTATGATTTAAGTTTTATATATATTCACGATGTTATATGAATTGAGACAATAATTAAGTTTATATATTGTGTTCTATAAATTGAAATGTTTTAAGTTTCGTTTATCATGTTGTATGAGATTTAAATATCTATATGTGAGAAGCGATATTATATGCTAATTGTCCAATTTTATCGAAATATCTGTTCTTTGGAGTTATACTGGCGTTTAGTCTTTGCCAAGTTACTTTTAATCATAGGTTAAATAAACCAAAGCGTGGTTTAGAGGTTGTTGGTTAGAAACAGTCACTTCCCGCCTCTGGCGGGAGAGATCCTCCTATTTTGTGTTTTAGTCTCCGCTGCAGGCAATTCTCGAGACTCAGGATTATCGGGACGATTGGGATGTTTCATTTGTTTTCTTTGAGAGATTGTAACATATATTTGTATCCTATGCCATTTGAATGTAATTTAATTAACATCCGGCATGTATTAGACTTAATTAATTTTCCGCCTTAGTTTAATTAAGTCACGAAAAACCGGGTTATTCTGATTGGTATCGGAGTGTCTTGCGACCGTGAATGACTTAAAGTTATCTCACATAGCGAGACGACACCTGGGCCAGACATTCATATCATATGTCAGGCATAGACTTATAGGATCAAATAATGAATTAGAAATCCTAGATCGCTAAATAATAAATTAGATCACTTCAAATGTGAGAATGGGTAGAAATATAAGGATTGACCGACTGACCTAGATATAAGATTCTCAACCGTCATTCAACCTCGATAGATTTTTATTTCTCTTTTCTTGCTTGCTAAGTGCTCTATGACTAATCTTTTTGACTAACAAGTCCCTTATACTAATTTTAACAAAAATCGAGACGTATAAATTGAAGACAAGACGACAAGAACTCAAGCACATACTAATGGACGCATCAAGAGTCGAACGATCTGAAAAGACGTTCTAGACCTCGAAGGATTCTATTGCCTTGAAGACCTCTATAACTTTCTCAAACATCGTTATTAAGTAAATTATTATTCATCTCCTCCAAATTTTTAAACCTACTTAACTTATCTTCTTCTTCTAAAATATAACTTTCCTAATTTATACTTCTATAATGACTTCATAAAATGGATTTTTACCTCTTTTCATTTTCTCGCAAATATAAGACTTGAAGACAAGACCAGAAGCGCATGCGAAGAGACGTATCAAGAATTATGCTATCCAAGACAATTTTCTAGACGTCGAAGATTTCTAAAGCTATATCAAAATCGATCTCTAATGATCACCATTATTTCAACGCTTATCAAAAAAATCCTAATATTTAATCTCACCATGATTTTAGTGTTCTATTTTATATTTTAAACTCCTTACGTAAAAAGAACTCACTCGATATTATTTCAACCTCATAAAAAATTTTAACTACTTCGAAATTGTTGAGTTCCTAAATCAATAAATCTTAATAACTAAATTCTTAGAATGATTTTTAATTTTCTCTTTAATCTAGTAAATTATATCATCTTCGCTTTCGAATTTCGTAAACTCCTTAATCTTTGTACTAAAAAAAAAAAAAAAAAAAAAAAAAAAAAAAAAAAAAAACCTTCGGACTTTACTTCGTATTTTAGCCCTCGTACAGTTATTATTATCTTCTAAAATTTCTAGTCTTGAAATCTATCTATAATACTTACTAATTGAATTCATAAAGTTAATTTTCATTTGTTCTCTTCAATCTCAAATAAAAATGACTTTATACTTCCCTTGTAATTTCGTTAACTTTTTATTCAACCTCTAAAGCCTTTTCCCTTGTTCTAAAATTCTTGAACTCTTAAATTATAATTTCTACATAGTACTTGTTAATCTCATACGATGGAGTGCTTTGTTTTCTTTCATTTTTGAAAACTCTTTATTTTTTTTTTAAAAATAAAAAATAAAAAAAATAAAAAAAAAAATAAATAAATAAATCTTTAAACTTGTAAACTTAATGGTTATAAATTCCTCATCCTATAATTTTAAATATTTTTAACTCGATTACCTTTCAAAATCTTAGCCTTACAACCTCATTTTAAATATTTAACATCATAAAGTTCCAACTACCATCGAAAATTTACCTGCTTATTTCGTCTTAAAAACATCTTCGAAAATTATTTATTTGCTTCGCAAAACTTTTATTTTCGTCATTTGAAATATCTTTGATATTTAATTATCTTAAATTGCTTCTTCTTATTTCATCCACTTTCGAATCTTATTTTCGATTATCTTCAAAAATTTACTATCACCTTCTTGTAAATTTTCATCTATTTCAAAACTTTTAGTTTTCTGTGCATTAATCAATAAATTTGATTTCATATTTTCAATTCCCTTCATAAATTCCTTACTTCTTAATTTTCAATACTTTTTAAAACTTAGTTGTTTCGACCTCTTTTTCCTTAAATTTTAAATACCTTTTGAACATGTCCTATCTATTACAATTATCTCTCTTCGAAGTATATATACATATATCATTTTCTATATAACCCCTCGTTATAAATTTTCAATCTTACCTGAAATCTGAATTATAACTTTCCGTTTCACCTAATAACATCATAATAACAATTTTAAGAAAAAGAGCTATATTAAAAAGGTTATCCGTAATTCTCTAAAATTTTATTTAATCATTCAACGATAATCTATATTCCCTTAATTTCATTAAAGCTCACATCTTCATTATGATCACTACGACTTTTACATATTTTTCCTAAATGCCGTTTCTCCTAAGGCTATATATCATATACACGTGATCATTAAAAGTAACAATAATAATATTATGTATATACGTTTAAAACTTCTTAAGGGGGTAGGACAATAATTTGATATTATCAAAATCCTAATTATATCTTAAAATTCCTTATTTCAATTTATTTTATTGTTAATACTTATTTTCAAATTTAAATAAATTGATTTAATTCTTAAAATGCTTATTATTTTTAATTTAATTTAATTCCGTACAAAACTTTTAGGCCCTACCTTTTTGAAAACGTCTTTAACGCAGATTTTGAAAATGTCAATGCAGCAACATTTAGATATTAATTCGAAAAAGAATTATTTTTATTTTAAAATTATTAAATTCATCAATCGTTCCTTTTTAGAAAATTCATACCCAATCAAGAGCAATATTACGTTATCAATTCCAAAAACCTTGATGTTTTCTCCAACTCTTTTTAATCTCGAGTAGTCATCCATCCTATTCAAGTTTCGGGGACGAAACTTTTCTTAAGGGGGTAGGATTGTAACACCCCGTGTTTTTATTAATACTAATTAATTATTTTAACTAAATTATTAAATTAAATTTTATATAATTTAACTCTTATTCAATTACTTTAAAAACGCGGCTGAAAAATTTCGTTCGAATAAACTTTCTCAAGGTATTTCTAATTAAACTTTCTTGATTTCTTTTATATTAATCTGTATTATATTTTTATTTCTAAAATACTTGTCGAACTAAAAACGTTACTTTTGTTACCTTTAATAAATTTTATAAATTTGCGCTACATTTTAAAAATCCTCACTTTCATAAAATTTAGTCTGTATAAAAATATTCTTTCAAATAAGCAGACCGTTTGAAAATTTGTGAGACCATAATACAATTTGTAACTGACAACTTTTATACATTTATATTTTCGAACTATAAATTTTATAATATGAACAATAGAATTAAAATTTTAAACAAATAATTTAAAGTATAATATATTTTATAAAATATAAAAGTTTATAGATAAGAGTAAATAAAACAGAGCAAACAAACAAAATCGGAACAAGTACAATGTATGTCGGTACACTATACCACTTGTAAGTTGTAATTGAGATATTTTATTTTTTTTGGAAGTGTCCTCAATACACCTCACCCTACCTTAAACTCATTTCATTTTTTTTTTATTTTCTGACTTTCTGGTCTTCTCCTTCTTATCTCTTCTTCCTCACCCTTCTTTTAATTTGTCCATTAAAACAAAAGCAACAAGCAACAACAGCAACATCCACGACAACAACAACAAAAGACCATAAACAACAACTCAACAATAACAACATCGACTATGACAATAACAACAACCACCGCCGGAAACCACCTTGGCTGCCACCATCACTGACCGTACACGGCCACCGTCGCCGCCCCTGCTCTCCCCTGTTTTCGACACCACCCCCTACTACTTCGTTCTCCCTCACTCTCTATCTTCTTGTTGATCACCTACTCGCCGGAGCAACCACGGCCACCGTCACCACCGTACACCACCACCGGCTGCCATTAATGGTGAGCTCAAAAGCTCGACAACCACCATCGACGGTCCAGCTCTCTCCCTTCACATGCTCTGCCCTATTTTCTTCTTCTTTTCCTCACCGGAAACCGCCCCTACTCAGACCACCGTACACCGCCGGAGCCACCACCGTGGGCCTCCCTCTCTTTCTTCCCCTGGCCGTGCTCTGCCGCCCCTCCTTTTTCTCCCCTGTTTTCTTCCCCTTCCTCGGCTTGGTCACCACGAGGTTGTGGTCTGGCCCCTGCTCACGTGGCCCTTCTCCGCTTGTCGTAGTATTCTAATCGTCGGTAAGTAGCATTCATTAAACCGCTTTCCATCCATAAATTTTATCGTCCTTTGATTTTCGCTGACTCTAATTCACTTTACCACTCCCCTGCTTCTCTTCTGTTTCTACTCGGTTTCGAGTCCGACCAACGGAGTTCTCACAGGTGCTGTCCCTGTTGTCAACTCGAAGTGCTGCTTTTTCTCGGCTTCATCGTTTTAGATTTTGGGTCCGAGCGAGAACGGGAATTGTAATGGGTTGGATTTATTTTGTTTTATTTGGAGGCCTCAGTTCGTGTGCCAAATTTAGGTGACTCGATTCTTCCTCAAAATCTCTAACATTAACGTTTTGGTTTTTATTTAAATTAATCTGTTATTAAAAGTGAGCTAGTATGCATTAGACACGTATGATTTCCGTTTCAGTTTAATTTGATAACTTTGTATGATTCGCTATAGTATGAAATTGGGTGTTAATTTTAGTTATAATATAATGTTGAATTGAATTGTGAAATATGATATTTATATGATTTTGTGAAATTATATTTTGGGTGAAAATGTGTTGTGAATTATTGTTGAATTATATGTAATATTATCATGTTAAAATTATTTGTTATGTGTAAATTTAAAATAAATAAAGTTTATGTATCACAAGTATAAAATAAGACTAAAAATATTATTAGCAAACTTAAGTAAATAAACTTAATAAATATAAAACCATTCATAGTCGTAAAAATATTTGTCGTCACTAAAAAGTTAAATCGAAATATAACTAAAAATGAAGAATTAAGTTAAAAGAGTATTAAGTGAAATTAGTATTTAAATAAGTTTAAAGGTAAAAACATAAGTTAATTGCTACTCGTATAAAAATTTCTAATATAAATAGTTATATAAAATGTCATATATCACATTTAATATAAAGATTACCTTGTTAAAATTATAAAGTTTACAATGAACTTAAAATATACTAAATAAGTATTTGGTTAAAATAATAAAAAGAAATTGGGTACTTTAAAACTTAAATGAATCTAAGTAAAACTATTATTGAATAAAGTTAATAATTAGTATCACAAATAAGAATTTACAAAAAGGTGAATTGTTAAGATCATATAAAGATCGACTAAAAATTTACTAAGTAAAGTTATATAAAAATTATGAATGATATATTTATATATATAAATACAAAACCTAACTAAAATTGAAACTATAAAGTGTATGACATTATAAAAAGTTATGAAAAAATTAAATAAATTAAACTTAAGTGAATGGTACTAAAATATAAATATTAATAATCTCACGTATTAAGTCACCTAATACGACTACGTAAAAGTTACATAAATAAAATCAATTGAAATTAGGCCACCTAAAGCGAATAGTTCCTAAATGTCATTATATTAGATTTTATTAAAAAATACTAAAGTTTGCTAAGTATCATTAAGATACTTTTACAAGTTAAAATAAATGTTAAAACTACTAAATCGCTAAACACTTTACAACTTAAATAAAAGCAAGTAATAAATGTGACTTATAAAAGCAATTCACTTATTTATATTACTAATCACTAATATACTTTAATTTACTTAAAAATTAAATGTAACTAAATCATACTTAATCGAACTATTATTAGATTACTAAAATACAAAATAAAAATACATACGTATAAAAATACGTATAAATACAAAGTATAAGAATACACACAAGTATAAAAATACACATAAGTATAAACACGTAATGGTTTAACTTACTTAAAAATCTAAATGTAATATAAAAATACAATAAGTATCAATAAAATAGCATAGTTTTAACAATTACTTAAAATAAACATAACTAAAATAATAAGTGGGCATGTTAAGAAGAATATCAATATATACTTCAAATAAAATACCTTACTTGCTCTGTTTATATGAGATCATGTGATGCGTTATATTTAATTATAAAAGTTTGACGATATATTTAAGTTTAGAATTGTCACTTGATTTGAATAAGCGAGGAAATAAGAATTGAGAAAAAGCGAGCTACTTGAATAAAATACTAGGATTGTTCGCCATGTTGCGACTCTTGAAATTCGAAGTTAACGAGGTAGTCGTTTATGGGGACTTGGGCTCCCTCCCGAGTTGCCCAAGGCTATTCAACGATCTTAAGATTCTTTGTTTGGCGTGTGGTATCAACCTCGGGGATGGGGCATACTTGATACTTCCGGGCCCATAGAATAGTAATTGGAAACGCCCTTGACCCCATCAAAGTACCCGTCTCTGGTAATAGTCGAACTTTTTCGTCGGTGATACCTTTTGAATAGCGAATAAGTATGATCCTCGATAGGTAGTGTATGCATACATTAGACAAGGGATTGAATCATCCTTATTACCTTAGATATCTTTAAGCCTGGTAGTCACGTCCAAGTTATGATGGCCCTACCTGAAGCTCTTCTTGTGATTATGTCTGCATGCTTCCGCCTTACTAACGAAGACTCATTTGCTATCACATGTTGAATGTATTTCCTTGTTTTGATTGGTTATTGCCTGAATGACGTTGTTATGAGTTTGAAATTGCCTTGTTGAGTATGATTGTTGAGGAATGTTATACACTATGAGAATTGTTGTATGCACGTATTTGAATCATTATAATCCCTCGTGCTACGTGAGATATTGCATGATTGTTCACGACTATATGTTTATTGAATTGATTACGACTTATGCATCTATCTTGATTGCTATGATTTAAGTTTTATATATATTACGATGTTATATGAATTGAGACAATAATTAAGTTTATATATTGTGTTCTATAAATTGAAATGTTTTAAGTTTCGTTTATCATGTTGTATGAGATTTAAATATCTATATGTGAGAACTGATATTATATGCTAATTGTCCAATTTTATCGAAATATCACATTCTTTGGAGTTATCTGGCGTTTAGTCTTTGCCAAGTTACTTTTAATCATAGGTTAAATAAACCAAAGCGTGGTTTAGAGGTTGTTGGTTAGAAACAGTCACTTCCGCCTCGAGCGGGAGATCCTCCTATTTTGTGTTTTTGTCTCCGTTGCAGGCAATTCTCGAGACTCAGGATTATCGGGACGATTGGGATGTTTCATTTGTTTTCTTTGAGAGATTGTAACATATATTTGTATCCTATGCCATTTGAATGTAATTTAATTAACATCCGGCATGTATTAGACTTAATTAATTTTCCGCCTTAGTTTAATTAAGTCACGAAAAACCGGGTTGTTACAGATTCAAGATGAAGATTCAAGATGGAGAGCCCAACTCCCACTTAAAGCCCAAGATGAAAAATAAAGACAAAGCATTAGGGTCCATGGATGGATTCCAAATTGTATTATGTCTTTATTTTCATAGGGATAGGCCACACTAGGTGTTTTTCGTTTTTGCGTTTTCTTTTACCGTTTTTCATTGCATTCACGTTAGATAATAGCATCATATTCCGCCTAAACTAAACCAAACCACCTAATATGCATGAATATGGATCATATAGTTGCATCGTATATCATGGACATACGGATGTCACTTGTTTAGGGCTATCACCTCAATTTAATCATTCACGAAAATGCTTGATATTTGTTCACTTAAAATGAATTAAAATGAGATGATGGGACCTTCCTCTACTCTAAAATTGAGATTAGTCTTTATAGGAAGAACTGCTATGAGTCCCTTCTTCGTCGGTAGGCATGTAGGACCTTACTCTTCACATGACCCCTTCTACGTTGGGTAAGTAGTACGTGTTGACCTATTTTACCTCAACATTATAGTTCGAGTAATATCTCGTAGTTATGATGGACTAATAGATAGGATTTACTGAAATCTATCGACCAAGAATTCTAACAGTAGAATTAGCCAAGAGGTTGGCTTATCAATTTAAAGAAATTGAGTCTTGGGATCACTTATATAATTCTCAAGGGAGGTCAATTATATGAGTGCACGAGTCATTGCTTTAATACGTTATTGCTTTACGACTTAAACCTATAAAACGATGTTTTCTTATCTTTTCTCTTCTTCTTCTTTCTTTTCACAATTTCGAATTCGTTATATACAGATATAACTACTATAACAAATGGCTGTACGTACTGACGAACCAATGCCAAGTGCCACACTAACACGCGAATCATGGCTTAGAATTTTCATGGACAGCATGAATCAGTCAACTCGACTGAAGAGTGATGGGTCCAATTTTTCTGATTGGGAGGCCGCATTACGGAATGCCGCCATCGCTGACGGTAAGCTCAAGTACTTGACTGAGCCATTACCGACTAAACCAGCTCCCGATGCAGGAGCAGATGAAGCCTATGTTTATAGCGATTTCATGATGGAGGCGGGTGCGATACAGAACGTACTCATCTATTCAATGAAATCAAATTTGCAAAGGCGGTTCATAACCCAAGGTGCAAACAAGATTTTCACCACTCTAACTAAGGAGTTCTCGAAAGCACCGAGAATCAAGAGTTATGAGTATACCACTCGCTTCTTTGAAGCGAAACTCCAGAAGGGCCAACCAGTTGGTCCACACCTTCTCGACATGATCGAGAATGTCGAAAAACTGGAGGAGCTTTGTTGCAAGATCGATGAGAAGATCATCGTTGATCGAGTGCTCCACTCCCTTCATGATGGGTATGCCCTCTTTAGGGCAAACTATTACATGAATGACATGCAGAAAAGTCTGCATGAGCTTCACTCACCTCGTGCAGGCGGAGTGATCTGAAGTTGAGTGGGAGCATGAAACAAGATGTTCTCATGATAGGCAACAAGCATAAGGGTAAGGGTAAGGCTCCGGCTAACCTAACAGTAGGTAAGCCAAAGTTTAAAAAGCCAGTGGTTGCGAAGAGTGGGCCTGGTGAGTCTAGCGGTAGCTCACAAGGCAAGGCAAAAGCAAAGCCAAGCATGGTGTGCCACCATTGCCACAAGTCTGGGCATTGGAGGCGGAACTGTCCCGTGTATGCTGAGGACATTAAAGCAGGCCGCGTCGTTCCTGTTGGTATGTCTTCTTTTATTCATATGATTGAGATTAACCATGCAAGTTTCGGAACTTGGGTACTTGATACTGGTGGTGGTTCTCATATGTGTAATCATTTGCAGGGCCTAAGAAACATCAAAACTCGGGCAAGAGGTGATGTAGACCTGCGAGTGGGGAATGGAGCAAGAGTTCTTCTTAGTTTGATAGAGAACATATGTAATCCAACTCCCGAGCGGATTTGAGTTATTTCTGAATAACTGTTACTATGTACCTAGTTTATCCAAAAACATTATTTCTGTATCCGTTCTTGATAAAGAAGGATTTTCATTTTTAATAAAGAATAATAGCTGTATTTTCTCTTTGAATGAAATGATTTATGGTAAAGCAGTTTCCATGAACGGAATTTATGTTTTAGATCAAAACACAGAAATTATGCATGTGAGTAACAAGAAAGCAAAGGTTGGTGACAAAGATCAAACCTATCTATGGCATTGCCGTATGGGACACATAAATGAGAAACGCGTGAAAAAGCTCATTGATAATGGAACAATCGCCCCATTTGACTATGAAAATTTTGGCACAAGTGAATCATGTCTTATAGGCAAAATGTCTCGAATTTCCTTCAAAGGTGTTGGAATGCGCGCTGCTGACCTATTAGTACTCATACATACTGATGTGTGTGGCCATATGTCAATCAACGCTAGAGATGGCTGTAGGTATTTTATCACTTTCACGGACGATTTGTGTAGATATGGATATGTCTACTTAATGAAGCATAAAAGTGAGTCCTTCGACAAGTTCAAGGAATTCCAGAATAAGGTTAAGAACCAACTGGATAGAAAGATAAAAGCACTACGTTCAGATCGTGGTGGCGAATATCTTTCAACTGAGTTTGATCAACACTTGAAAGACCGCGGGATAGTACTACAGTTAACTCCACCCGGAACACCACAACTGAATGGTGTATCCGAACGCAGGAATCGAACATTACTTGATATGGTTCGATCCATGATGAGTCACACGGTTGTACCTGACTCATTATGGGGCTATGCTCTTTTGTCAGCTGCTCTTATACTTAACCGAAGTCCGACTAAAGCTGTTGACAAGACTCCATACGAGTTATGGAAGGGAACGGTCCCTAACTTGTCCTTTATTCGGGTTTGGGGGTGCGAGGCTTATGTCAAGTGGAGATACGAGGATAAGCTCGGCCCGCGATCGGTCAAGACATACTTTATTGGTTATCCAAAAGGAATGTTTGGTCATTACTTCAATTCGCCTACCGAACAACGAGTTTTTTGTGCGGCTAGTGCGAAGAGTTTCTCGAAGACAAGAGAAGTAATAGAACCTTCGATCTGTCGGAAATTCCTGAACCAACAACCGAGCAACCAATGGAGGAAACTGTTCCTTCTTCGTCTGCTGCGGTTAGTATTCCCTTGGAACCCAGAAGGTCGGGTAGACTCTCCATTCCTCCAGATAGGTACATCGGTATGGTTGAGGAGAATGGGAGAGACGAAGTTTTGCTCCTTGAGAGTAACGAACCCGTAACCTATAAAGGTGCCATGACATGTTCCGACTCAAAGCTATGGCAAGAAGCCATGCAATCCGAGATGGACTCTATGTACGAGAACAATGTATGGGATCTGGTTGATCTACCTGATAAGGCTCGGCCTCTTTAGTGCAAATGGCTTTACAAGATAAAGCGATCTGTAGAAGGACAACCAGATATATACAAGGCACGACTAGTGGCAAAGGGTTTCACTCAAGTGCAAGGGTTGCACTATGATGTGATCTTTGCACCCGTAGTCATGCTTCATTCCATTCGGATTGTCTTAGCGATTGCTGCCTTTCATGACTATGAAATTTGGCAGATGGACGTGAAAACCGCCTTCTTAAACGGTTATTTGGAGGAGGAGTTGTACATGGTACAACCCGAATGTTACACAGATCCTGAAAATCCTAAGAAGGTTTGCAAGCTTAAGCGTTCCATCTATGGACTAAAGCAAGCTTCACGGAGTTGGAATCATCGCTTCGACCAAGTGATAAAGGAGAATGGATTCACTCGATCGGTCGAGGAACCATGTCTATATATCATGTCGAGTGGGAGCAAGATTGTCTTCCTAATACTGTATGTAGATGACATACTTTTGGTTGGGAATGACATACCTCTCTTAACTTCGGTAAAAGTTTGGTTAAAGAACCATTTCCAGATGAAAGATCTGGGTGAGGCACAACGTATTTTGGGGCTCCGTATCTATAGAGATAGATCACGACGGATGTTATCCCTCAGTCAGGAGTCTTATATAGATAAGATTCTTGAGAGGTTCAGCATGACAAACTCCAAGAAGGGGAACCTTCCAATGATCTCTGGAGTGCAATTGAGTAAAGCTCAAGCACCAAAGACATCGGAAGAGGTCGAGCGCATGTGTCGGATTCCTTATGCATCAGCTATAGGATCGGTCATGTATGCCATGATATGCACACGTCCGGACGTGGCATATGCATTGAGTATGACGAGCCGATACCAAGGCAATCCAGGTGAAGCACACTGGATAGCTGTAAAGAACATTCTTAAGTACCTACGGAGGACTAAAGATTGGGTATTGACTTATGGAGGAGACACTGCTATCTTGCATCGATTCTGTAGATGCTAGTTTCTAAACGGATCGAGATGACTCGAAGTCTCAATCTGGATTCGTTTTTACTCTAAATGGCGCTGCGGTCAGCTGGAAAAGCTCCAAACAAACAGTTATAGCAGATTCCACAACTGAGTTCGAGTACTATGTCGCTTGAGGTCGCTGGCGAAGCTATATGGATGCGTCAGTTCTTACAAGGACTAACTGTAGTTCCTAGTTCGAATGACCCGATCACCATCTATTGCGACAATAGTGGTGCCATCTTCCAGGCAAAGGAGCCGAAGTCCAGCAACAAGTCTCGGCACGTGCAAAGGAAGGCTCACATGATCCGAGATTACGTGGAGCAGAAGGAGATAGTGATTGACAAGATTACTACGGATGATAACGTGGCAGATCCTCTCACTAAGCCGTTGAGATATGATAAGCATGAAGGGCACGTTAAATCCATGGGAATTAAGCGTGTTTCTGGGTTGTATTAGTTGTTTGTAAGGATTAGACACGTGTATCTTTTTCATAAACCTACTAATAAAATCATTGTTTTGTTTTATATATCGTTTTTCATGAGGGTTGTGCAGACAACGTTGAACACCTCAACGTGAACTGAATTGCTTTATATTTTGTTTTGGTCCGTGATCGCCTACACGAGCTGATAACTCAGGCGATTATTTTGTGACGTCAATTGATGGTGGGTTCGATGAGCCATAAGTCAAACTGTTGACTGATCGATCACAGATGCGGGTTTACTGAAATCGCGCAGGACAATTTTTGTGACGACTACATGGAGTCCTAAATGTTTCAGAACATTAGGTGCCGGGTCGTGGATAGGACATCCATAGTGTTCCTAGAGTCGATTCTTTTGACTATCGACTGTCTCTTGAGATTAAGGCAGATTTTGGGTGACTTTGGTTTCTTTCTCACGGTCGACCGTAACAGGAGGCCAAGTAGATTTTCACTGGGTCATTTCATGCTGCGCTTACTACATCTGCAGGATTCGAGTTGAGGGAAAATATCCAACTTCTATCGAGTTATAATACTTTTTTCTCAGGGCCACTCGAGGAGCTGTAACTGAAAATGCATGGCCATGCTCGAATAATGATTCGTTTATCAATTAAGTTACTCTCTAGACGGGGAAACCACTTTTGATACTGATCACTTGTGAACTACGACCTTTGTGAATACGAACTTTGCAAATTGGTTTACATTGAGTGGGAGAAATTTATTATGAATATGAGAATCGGTAATCGCACATACACTTGTGTACGGACAAGTGGGAGATTGTTGGAGCTAGTGTCCTCTACAGTTAGTGCAATAACATAAATAAATCTCTTAAGGTACGCAGGGTACATTTTGTATTTAATCAATTGATTAACGTTTATCGATAACGGTTGGCTTGCTAGATAAGTTTGACGTTATTGTCATACAGATGGCGGTGATCAACTGGTCCCTAAGAGTCACACCTAAAGGATGTGTTTAAGAGATGTGATCATTTGAGAAAATGATCATATCGATGCCTTACTTAATGACTAAACGGTTAGTCAGTGTTATTGACTAAAATGTTAGTCAGTATAATGATGAAAATTATTTAATAATGATTAAATGATATTAGTTCACTACCCGAAAATTAAGCAAAAAAAACGCAAGAAACCCGTTTCAAATAAAAAATCCAACCGTTGTTTCTCTGGCCGTTATTTATAATAAAAAACAACGCAAAAAATATCTGGCTTAGATTATTTATACTAAAAATAAGATTTTCTAAAAATTTCAAAGTTTACATTAAAAAAAACGGTTTTTTTAAAAAAACCGTTGTTTTTAATAATTAAAAAAAACGGTTTTTTTAAAAAACCGTTATTTTTAATTATTAAAAACAACGGTTTTTTAAAAAAACCGTTATTTTTAATTATTAAAAACAACGGTTTTTTTAAAAAAACCGTTTTAAAAAATTCAATTTTTTTATAAAAAAAAAAAAATTACGAAATTGCTATAATTACATATAAATTATCAAAATACAAACAATTTATATAAATTATCAAAATACAATTAATATAAATTATCAAAATACAATTAATATAAATTATCAAAATACAATAATATAAATTATCAAAATACAATTATATAAATCGTTTATAAAAGCTAAGATATTTGCCTTTTTATATAGCTAAATACAAAATACAATAACATAAATTATCAAAATACAATTACATATTCTATTTATGCCCAAACATTAACATACAACAAGAACAACAAGAACAAGAACAACAAGAACAACAAGAACAAGAAGAACAAGAACAACAACAACAACATACAACAACAACAACATACAACAACAACAAAAACGTAACAACAACAACAACAACAAACAAAACACGACCGTAACAACGGCATTCAAACGCATGCACACACACACACATACATACACACATACCTACATACATACATACAACATACTCTCATATACACATACATATCAAACAAAAAAACGAAATTAGGAAAAAGAATGAAGAGTACATAAAACGAATGAAAAACGAACCTTTTTAAGGAATATAAATTATGGCTTAGCAAACTTCGAACAAAGTATACTTTAAACTTAAATTAAAAATTGAACAATATTGAAACTAATCTAAATGAGAGGTTGTTTAGAATAAAATTAGATTAAAGAATCCGAATGAAAAAAAAAATGAGAGGTTGTTTAGAATAAAATTAGATTAAAGAATCCGAATGAAAAAAAAAATGAAGTAGAAGAGAGTGTTTGATTATGAATAAGACTCAAAAATAAGAAGCAGTAAAAAAAAATATAGTCCGGCAAAAATAAAAAAACGTTTGATCTTCCTAGCAGCGCCAAATTTTAATTTTAAAAAAATTTAAAACATAAAAAAATACGATTTTTTTAAAAAAACCGTTTTTAATAATATTAAAAAACCCGTTTTTTTTAATCAAGCGCCAAATTTTAATTTTAAAAAAATTTAAAACATAAAAAAATACGGTTTTTTTAAAAAAACCGTTTTTAATAATTATTAAATAAAACGGTTTTTAAAAAAGCGGTTTTTAATCAAGCGCCAAATTTTAATTTTAAAAAAATTTAAAACATAAAAAAAACGGTTTTTAGGTATAAAAACCGTTTTTAAAAATTAACAAAAACAACGGTTTAATTGTAATAACCGTTTTTTTTAATGATAATTAAATATAACGCTTTTTTAATTACGTAACCGTTATTTAAAGTCTAACTAAAAACAACACATTTTAATAAAAACCGTTATTAATATCCTTCCCGTTGTTTTTAATGATTTTTCCGTTGTTTTTAGTGATGAGTTTGATTTGGCGCCTATAATTTTTACAACGGAAATTTTAATTGCGTTGTTTATAATATTATAAACAACGGAAAGGCTAATTTGTGTTGTTTTTGCTCCGTTGTTTTTGCTCTGATTTGTAGTAGTGGTTGAGGCGAATTAGCTGTAATTCGTGAATTGAATATAAAATGTTATATTTAATTATTATATATAATGTAAGCTAATTAAACATAAACTGTTATAATTAATTGGCCAATTATAAATATAAGGATATTTATAATTAATGATATATTATTGTCGGTCCATGCAGATGACACTAGTAATATATATTGCATTATATTATAAGCTAAGATGACCATATTGAAAAGTGTCTAGATACGTTTTCTTGGTCAATAAGCTAAATTTTGGAGAGAAAATATTCTCCCCAAAATCAATATATGGGACGTGTGATGTTAGGCAATTAGGAGATTGATTTCTTCCTTACTACTTAACCTATTCACATCCAAAAATCTCATCAACCCTAATTCATTCATTCAAGAGCACACAAACACAAAACTTGAGAGAAAATCAGTTTTACTCTCTAATTTTTCTAGCAATTCAAAGGGGCATATCTTAGACTCATCTTGGGTGTTTCAATTAGGAGATACCATAATTTTGGTATTGTTCTTAGGCCAATTCTCAAGGATTCAAAGGTTGATTCTTAATCTATATGTTTTATTATGCAAATTCAATTTATGACTTTAAAATCTTGTAAAGTCTTCATTATAATCTTGTGATTTTAAAGGTCTATATACCGATATAAACCTACATAAGCATATTTGACAACATAGTGGATCCCGACAATTGCTAAGCAATTTCATTCACTAACCTAATTAAGGTGCTCTCACACACTATAATTGCTTGCACAAAATTTAAGTGAATATATGTTAATTTCCTAATTGATGTTTTGAGTATATACATGATTTATATTATCACCTAAACATTGTATGATGAATTAGAAGATAAAAATCAAAAAATAAAATTGTAAACCCATGTATAAGTGCCACGGCATTCTCCCTAATTTTTGACTAATTTTTCGTTAATCATATGCTTAATAGACTTTAATAAATGAGTACTAAAAATGTTGTTTACATGTTGATGTTCATTTCTTTATATCTTGTTCTAAATATTAATTTGTGTGTATTGTAATGGCTTGTTGTTATTTGTTAATGTTTTTATATGATTTTCACCTATGTTAAACACACATATAATATAAAGGAAATTAGATATAGAATTAGTAGTATAAAAATCAAAAATAAAAATTGTGAACACATATACAAGGGCCACGGTTTTAGTCATTTATTTGGACCTATTTTTAGTTTTAATTTTTGTAAATAACATGTTATGTTAGTTTAGATTAATTAGACTTGTTAGTAAAATTTGAGAAATTTAAATGATAAAATGAAAATTTGAATCTTTGGTGTTCATATGAAATGTATATGTGTTTATGAAAATCTTCATGTGTTCTTCACTTGTGTACATGTTATGATTTATAATTTTTATAAGTTTATATTTAATTGTTGTTTTAATTCATTAGTGAATAATTACAATACTAAATTGTAGATACCCGTATCCGTACCCCCCAAAAACAAACCCGATGACGAAAAGGACTTTCATGCATGCTTTTAAATAAGACGAAACGGTACAAAAGTGTCTAAAACATGTTTAGTCATTTTTAACGTATTAATTTGAATTTGCATAATCATAAAAATGAATGTCAGGAACGTCTTACCAAAACGACCCACAAAAATAGCCCAACTAGCTACAAAACGGCCCAAATACACAAAAACGACCCAAAACGCACGCTAACGCAACACGCAAAACGGGCCAAAGTGCGTCCCGTGTCACATTTTCACAAAATTAGACTCTACAATACCGTAAAATAATATGTTTCAATATTATTTTATTTCGAGCCAAAACCGAAAAACACGACAAAAACCGAAGCACGAAAATCGAAATTGGACCAAAAACCAATTTGGCCCAAAATATCCAAACAAAACACCAACATTACCCTAATCATACGTCACTTAACCAAAGGCGGCATAATAGCACACCAAAACAAAAATAAAATCGCCTGTTGACAGGCGATTAAAATTTAAATCGCCTGTCAACATGCGATTATGTTTTTGTTTTACCCCGCAGCCTTTTATTTTTTCTTACAAATTCCAGCCCAAACAAAATTAAAATCGCCTGTACACAGGCGATTTAAATTTTGTGCGCACATAAACCAGCCAATCTCTATAAATAATGTAGGGAGCTCATACTCTTCACTAATCAAATATTAGTGTAAATCAAATTACTCTAATTTGATGAGCAAGATCTATGTGGTAACAAACATACTTTGTTATAAGTTTAAAGAGATTTATACCTTTCTTAAAAGGGAAATATGGGCACAAAATTAGAACTCCTTTCTAGATTTGTTTCTTGAGCTATAAACTAGAATGATCCTCCAACCCACGTTTCCAAACAAGGAAACCTCCTTTGAGATGCACCCAAGAACTACACCAAAAATACTAAGGATTTTGATCTAGAAATCACTTAGTATACACTTGATTGTTGGAGTTAGTGTGCTCCACAGTTAGTGCAATAACATAAATAAACCTCTTAAGGTACACGGGGTACATTTTGTATGCAATCAGTTGATTAACGTTTATCAATAACGGTTGGCTTGCTAGATAAGTTTGACGTTATTGTCATACAGATGGCGGTGATCAACTGGTCCCTAAAAAGTCATACCTAAAGGATGTGTTTAAGAAATGTGATTATTTGAGAAATTAATCATATTGATGCCTTACTAAAAGACTAAAAGGTTAGTCGGAGTTTTTGACTAAAATGTTAGTCAAGTGTGTGATAATAATACGGCCATTTAATTAAATGATATTAGCTAAGACGAATTAAATGTAATTCGTAAATTGAATATAAAATGTTATATTTAATTATTGAATATAATATAGGCTAATTAATCATAAACTGTTATAATTAATTAGAAAATTATAAATATGAGGATATTAATAATTTAATGATATATTATAATGGATCATATTTATGACACTAGTAATATTATATTATATTATAAAGCTAAAGGAAACCTCTAGGAAAGAGCCTTATTGCTCTTTGACTCCTTGGTCAACAAGGAATTGGTTTTTGGAAAGTGATTTTTGGAAAGCAAAAATTACTCCCCATAATTGATGGGTTGGCCGAAAATTTATAGTGTATTTAAGAGGAGTTTTGGCTCATCTTAATTCACTAATTCATTGATCATAATTCACACATAAAATTTAGAAAATCAGTTTTCTTCTCTCTAAAGTTTTCTAGCAAGAAGTAAGGGCATATCTTAGGCAATCTTGGGTGCAACTTTTAGGAGATATCAAGCTTCTTGATATTCAATCTTAGGCCATTAAGCAAGGACTAAAGGTTGTATTCTTAATCTTATGTTTATTTATGCAATTTCTTTTATGACTATTAATCATATAGAATAAGTTTCATTATAATCATGTGATCTTAAAGGGCATGTATACATATATATTCCCACAAGTGGTATCAGAGCCTTAGGGCTATGAAATTGTTTATATGATTTTCATAAAAATTGAATTTGTATAAGTTTAAAACAAATTAAAAAAAAATCGGTTTTAGCATAAAATATTTTCGGCTTGTTTTGGTACATGTGTGCCGAGTTGTTTTTGTTTAATTCTTGGTCCAATTTGATTCATATATTGTTAATTTAAAAGGTTAAGATGATAATATATGAACTTGTTTATGTTTTGATTCAATATTGATTGAGTTAGGACTTAGATGGATCTTTAAGATGGATGTTTATGAACATTAATTATTGCTTTATATTATTGGTATAAATTGATTGAGATATTCATGTTAATAGGTTAATTTGAATGATCTTAGAATTACATCAATGTTTAATCAAGATTAGATGTTGTTTTGTTTTATATCAATCGAGATAATATGAGCATGTTCAAGTTAAATCAGTTTAATTTGAGATTAGTTTTAAAAACAAAATTTAAAATAAATAAAAATTTAATTTCGGATTTTGAATTTTTTTTTAAAAACCGTATGTTTTTTTTTTTATTTGTTTCGGTTTGTTTTTATGTTGTTTAAACCGATTTGTATTATGCATTATAAAGATAATGTATGATTAAGGCTTGTGAAAAGGTTCACATAAGATTGATACCCTATTATTTTAAAAAGGTTTAAAATAATGTTGGATTTAATTCATGTTATACTTGATAATATGTATTAAGATGGATTATGATTGATAAGATTGTTGTGTGCAATTGAGGAATTGTCACATAATCTTGATCTTGTTAAAAGGTGGTTTGGATTAATTATAATTAATCTAGTTTAGTTGATGCTTTTATCTTGGTTGAATGTTGTTTGAATGGTTTAATTTTTCGCATTATTTTATACAAATGGTTGTAATTTACTAGTGTGGCCTTAGAAGATTATGTTTTCGTAATGAAAGGAAACATGATCGTTGGATGTATTATTGAGATCTCGTATCTCCCCTCTTGTAATAATATTTTTAAAGTTATTTTGAAATTAGAATGTAAATAGGTTTGCATTTGTAATTTAAATTGTAATTTGAGAAGACTCAAGATTCAAGATGGAGATCGGATGGCTCACTCCTACTATATGGATCAAACCAAGATGGAACATCAAGACAAGCTTCTAGGGTCCAAGGATGGATTCCAACTTGTATTTTTGTTTATTTTGGTAGGATAGGCCACACTAGGTGTTTTTTATTTTGCGTTCTTTTTCCATTCTCGTTGCGATGTTTGCTTGTTTAGATAGTTGCATCATATTCCGCCTAAACTAAACCAAACCACCTAATATTGCATGAAAATTGACTCATATAGTTTGCTTTTTCATCCTAGACATACTGATGTCACATGTTTTAAGCCATCACCTTAGTTTATATCATTCTCGTTTTGCTAGACTTTTGTTCACTTAAAATGAATTAAATAAGATGATGGGATCTTCCTCTAAATTTAAAAATTGAGATTAGTCTTTATAGGAAAAGCTACTATGAGCCCCTTCTTCGTCGGTAGGCATGTAGGACCTTACTCTCCACATGACCCCTTCTACGTTGGGTAAGTAGTATGTGTTGACCTATTTTACCTCAACATTATAGTTCGAGTAATATCTCGTGATTATAGTGGACTAAAAGATAGAATTTACAGAAATTTATCGACCGAGAATTCTAAAGGTAGAATTAGCCAAGAGGTTGGCTTATCAATTTACGGAAATTGAGTCTTGGGATCATTTATATAATTCTTGAGGGAGGTCAATTGTATAAATGCATAAGTCATCGCATTAATCTGTTTTGCATTTAGACTTAAATTTAATTAAAACGATGTTTTCTTATCTTTTCTCTTCTTCTTCTTTCTTTTCACAGTTTCGAATACGTTATATACAGATATAACTGCTAAAACAAAATGGCTGGTCGTATTGAAGGCCCAATGCCAAGTGTCACACTTGAACGTGAATCATGGCTAAGAATATTTATGGATGACATGAATCACCCACTCGATCAAGAATGATGGGTCCAACTTTCTTGATTGGGAGGCCGCATTACGGAATCTTTGCCATAGGTGACGGCAAGCTCAAGTACTTGGCGAGCCATCGTCACGAACCGGCTCGAGGCATGAGCAAATGAAGTCGTTGCTTATAGTGATTTCATGATGGAGGCGGGTGCGTTAAGGAACGTGCTCATCTATGCAATGGAATCCAATTTGCAAAGACGATTCATTACCCAAGGTGCAAACAAGATTTTCACCACCCTAACTAAGGAGTTCTCGAAAGCACCGAGAATCAAGAGTTACGAGTATACCACTCGTTTCTTTGAAGCTAGACTCCAGAAGGGCCAACCGGTTGGTCCACACCTTCTCGCCATGATCGAGAACGTTGAGAAATTGGAGGAGCTTGGTTGCAAGATCGATGAGAAGATCATCATTGATCGAGTGCTCCACTCTCTTCATGATGGGTATGCCCTCTTTAGGGCAAACTATTACATGAACGACATGCAGAAAAGTCTGCATGAACTACATTCACTCCTCGTACAGACGGAGAGTGATCTGAAGTTGAGTGGGAGCGTAAAACATGATGTTCTCATGATAGGCAACAAGCATAAGGGTAAGGGTAAGGCTCCGACTAACCTAACAGTAGGAAAGCCAAAGTTTAAAAAGCCAGTGATTGCGAAGAGTGGTCCTGGTGAGTCTAGCGGTAGCTCACAAGGCAAGGCAAAAGCGAAGCAGACCATGGAGTGCCACCATTGCCACAAGTCTGGGCATTGGAGGCGTAACTGTCCCGTGTATGCTGAGGACATTAAAGCAGGCCGCGTCGTTCCTGTTGGTATGTCTTCTTTTATTCATATGATTGAGATTAACCATGCAAGTTTCGGAACTTGGGTACTTGATACTGGTTGTGGTTCTCATCTGTGCAATCATTTGCAGGGCCTAAGAAGCATCAAAACTCTGGCAAGAGGTGATGTAGACCTGCGAGTGGGGAATGGAGCAAGAGTTGCTGCCGTTTCAGTAGGAACATATGTAATCCAACTCCCGAGTGGATTTGAGTTATTTCTGAATAACTGTTACTATGTACCTAGTTTATCGAAAAACATTATTTCTGTATCCGTTCTTGATAAAGAAGGATTTTCATTTTTAATAAAGAATAATAGCTGTATTTTCTCATTGAATGAAATGATTTATGGTAAAGCTGTTTCCATGAACGAAATTTATGTTTTAGATCAAACCACAGAAATCATGCATGTGAGTAACAAGAAAGCAAAGGTTGGTGACAAAGATCAAACCTATCTATGGCATTGCCGTATGGGACACATAAATGAGAAACGCGTGAAAAAGCTCATTGATAATGGGACAATCGCCCCATTTGACTATGAAACTTTTGGCACGTGTGAATCATGTCTTATAGGCAAAATGTCTCGAATTTCCTTCAAAGGTGTTGGAATGCGCGCTGCTGACCTATTAGGACTCATACATACTGATGTGTGTGGCCCTATGTCAATTAACGCTAGTGATGGCTATAGGTATTTTATCACTTTCACGGACGATTTGAGTAGATATGGTCATGTCTCCTTAATGAAGCATAAAAGTGAGTCCTTTGACAAGTTCAAGGAATTCCAGAATAAGGTTAAGAACCAACTGGATAGAAAGATAAAAGCACTACGTTCAGATCGTGGTGGTGAATATCTTTCAACTGAGTTTGATCAATACCTGAAAGACCGCGGGATAGTACTACAGTTAACTCCACCCGGAACACCACAACTGAATGGTGTGTCCGAACGCAGGAATCGAACATTACTTGATATGGTTCGATCCATGATGAGTCACACGGTTGTACCTGACTCATTATGGGGTTATGCTCTTTTGTCAGCTGCTCTTATACATAACCGAAGTCCGACTAAAGCTGTTGACAAGACTCCATACGAGTTATGGAAGGGAACGGTCCCTAACTTGTCCTTTATTCGGGTTTGGGGGTGCGAGGCTTATGTCAAGTGGAGACACGAGGATAAGCTCGGCCCGCGATCGGTCAAGACATACTTTATTGGTTATCCAAAAGGAATGTTTGGTCATTACTTCTATTCGCCTACCGAACACCGAGTTTTTGTTGCGTCTAGTGCGAAGTTCCTAGAGAAAGAGTTTCTCGAAGACAAGAGAAGTAATAGAACCTTCGATCTGTCGGAGATTCCTGAACCAACAACCAAGCAACCAATGGAGGAAACTGTTCCCTCTTCGTCTGCTGCGGTTAATATTCCCTTGGAACCCAGAAGGTCGGGTAGACTCTCCATTCCTCCAGATAGATACATCGGTATGGTTGAGGAGAATGGGAGAGACGACGTTTTACTCCTTGAGAGTAACGAACCCGTAACCTATAAAGGTGCCATGACGTGTTCTGACTCAAAGCTATGGCAAGAAGCCACGCAATCCGAGATGGACTCTCTGTACGAGAACGATGTATGGGATCTGGTTGACTTACCTGATAAGGCTAGGCCTCTTCAGTGCAAATGGCTTTACAAGATAAAGCGATCTGTAGAAGGACAACCAGACATATACAAGGCACGACTAGTGGCAAAGGGTTTCACTCAAGTGCAAGGGTAGCACTATGATGAGATCTTTGCACCCGTAGTCATGCTTCGTTCCATTCGGATTCTCTTAGCGATCGCCGCATTTCATGACTATGAAATTTGGCAAATGGATGTGAAAACCGCCTTCTTAAACGGTTATTTGGAGGAGGAGTTGTACATGGTACAACCCGAAAGTTACATCGATCCTACAGATCCTAAGAAGGTTTGCAAGCTTAAGCGTTCCATCTATGGACTTAAGCAAGCTTCACGGAGTTGGAATCATCGCTTCGACCAAGTGATAAAGGAGAATGGATTCGCTCGATCGGTCGAGGAACCATGCCTATATATCAAGTCGAGTGGGAGCAAGATTGTCTTCCTAATACTGTACGTCGATGACATACTCTTGATTGGGAATGACATACCTCTTTTAACTTCGGTAAAAGTATGGTTAAAGAACCATTTCCAGATGAAAGATCTGGGTGAGGCACAACGCATTTTGGGGCTCCGTATCTATAGAGATAGATCACGACGGATGTTATCCCTCAGTCAGGAGTCTTATATAGATAAGATTCTTGAGAGGTTCAGCATGACCAACTCCAAGAAGGGGAACCTTCCAATGATCTCTGGAGTGCATTTGAGTAAAGCTCAAGCACCAAAGACATCGGAAGAGGTCAAGCGCATGAGTCGGATTCCATATGCATCAGCTATAGGATCGATCATGTATGCCATGATATGCACACGTCCGGACGTGGCATATGCATTGAGTATGACGAGCCGATACCAAGGCAATCCAGGTGAAGCACCTTTGGATGGCCGTAAAGAACATTCTTAAGTACCTACGAGGACTAAAGATTGGGTATTGACTTATGGAGGAGACACTGAGCTCTGCTTGATCGGTTCTGTGACGCTAGTTTCCAAACGGATCGAGATGACTCAAAGTCTCAATCAGGATTCGTTTTTACTCTAAATGGCGCTGCGGTCAGCTGGAAAAGCTCCAAACAAACAGTTATAGCAGATTCCACGACTGAGTCCGAGTACTATGCTGCTTCAGAGGCTGCAAAGGAAGCTATATGGATGCGTCAGTTCTTACAAGGACTAACTATAGTTCCAAGTTCGAATGACCCGATCACCATCTATTGCAACAATAGTGGTGCCATCTTCCAAGCGAAGGAGCCTAAGTCCAGCAACAAGTCTCGGCACGTGCAAAGGAAGGCTCACATGATCCGGGATTACGTGGAGCAGAAGGAGATAGTGATTGACAAGATTGCTACAGATGATAACATAGCAGATCCCCTCACTAAGCCGTTGAGGCAAGATAAGCATGAAGGGCACGTTATTTCCATGGGAATTAAGCATGTTCCTGAGTTGTATTAGTTGTTTGTATAGATTAGACACTTGTATTTTTCATAAACCTTCTATTAAAATCATTGTTTTGTTTTATATATTGTTTTTCATGAGGGTTGTGCAGACAACATTGAACACCTCAAAGTGAACTGAATTGCTTTATATATTGTTTTGGTCCGTAATCGCCTACACGAGCTGATAACTCTGGCAATTATTTTGTGACGTCGGTTGATGGTGGGTTCAAAGAGCCATAAGTCAAACTGTTGACTGATCGATCACAGATGCGGGTTCACTGAAATCGCGCAGGACAATTTTTGTGACGACTACATGGAGTCCTAAATGGTTCAGAACATTAGGTGCCGGGTCGTGGATAGGACATCCATAGTGTTCCTAGAGTCGATTCTTTTGACTATCGACTGTCTCTTGAGATTAAGGCAGATTTTGGGTGACTTTGGTTTCTTTCTCACGGTCGACCGTAACTGGAGGCTAAGTAGATTTTCACTGGGTCATTTCATGCTGCGCTTACATCTGCAGGATTCGAGTTGAGGAAAATATCCAAACTTCTATCGAGTTATAATACTTTTTCTCAGGGCCACTCGAGGAGCTGTAACTGAAAATGCATGGCCATGCTCGAATATTGATTCGTTTATCAGTTAAGTTACTCTCTAGTCGGGGAAACCACTCTTGATTCTGATCACTTGTGAACTACGACCTTTGAAAGTACGGACTTTGCAAATTGGTTTACATTGAGTGGGAGAAATTTATTATGGATATGAGAATCGGTTATCGCACATACACTTGTACGGACAAGTGGGAGATTGTTGGAGTTAGTGTCCTCCACAGTTAGTGCAATAACATAAATAAACCTCTTAAGGTACACAGGGTACATTTTGTATGCAATCAGTTGATTAACGTTTATCAATAACGGTTGGCTTGCTAGATAAGTTTGACGTTATTGTCATACAGATGGCGGTGATCAACTGGTCCCTAAAAAGTCACACCTAAAGGATGTGTTTAAGAAATGTGATTATTTGAGAAATTAATCATATTGATGCCTTACTAAAAGACTAAAAGGTTAGTCGGAGTTTTTGACTAAAATGTTAGTCAAGTGTGTGATAATAATACGGCCATTTAATTAAATGATATTAGCTAAGACGAATTAAATGTAATTCCTAAATTGAATATAAAATGTTATATTTAATTATTGAATATAATATAGGCTAATTAATCATAAATTGTTATAATTAATTAGAAAATTATAAATATGAGGATATTAATAATTTAATGATATATTATAGTGGATCATATTTATGACACTAGTAATATTATATTATATTATAAAGCTAAAGGAAACCTCTAGGAAAAAGCCTTATTGCTCTTTGACTCCTTGGTCAACAAGGAATTGGTTTTTGGAAAGTGATTTTTGGAAAGCAAAAATTACTCCCCATAATTGATGGGTTTGCCGAAAATTTATAGTGTATTTAAGGGGAGTTTTGGCTCATCTTAATTCACTAATTCATTGATCATAATTCACACACAAAATTTAGAAAATCAGTTTTCTTCTTTCTAAAGTTTTCTAGCAAGAAGTAAGGGCATATCTTAGGCAATCTTGGGTGCAACTTTTAGGAGATATCAAGCTTCTTGATATTCAATCTTAGGCCATTAAGCAAGGACTAAAGGTTGTATTCTTAATCTTATGTTTATTTATGCAATTTCTTTTATGACTATTAATCATATAGCATAAGTTTCATTATAATCCTGTGATCTTAAAGGGCATGTATACAGATATATTTCCACATTGATAATATGTGAAATATTATTATTAACACTTAGTAATATTGTGTATAATAGTAGTATTAGTTTTAGAGAGAAAATGAGAGAGATGGAGAGGATAGCATGAATGAATCACATTCATTCAAGGCTTTGTATTTCATAACAAAATAAAACAACATGAAGTGTATTGGATACACAAGGGGGCCGGCCTCCTATGCATGCACAAGGGGGAAGAGTTTACTCATAGAATAGAACAATTTTATGCTTTGCAATGATGATGTTTTTGCATGCAAAAGTAGACCAAAAAGCAAAAGACAAAACAAAGCATCTTCTCTTCCTCTCCCTTGTATTTGGACGGCTTAATGGCCCTTTAAATGGGTCCAATTTGTTTTCAATATTTGTCCCACAAATACTTATAATTTATCACTTAATCATCTAATATGATAAAGTACAAATTATCAAATTGAACTCACTACTCTTCTTTAACATATATGTACATTTACACATGTTTAAGAATTATGCTTTTACTATTCTCATTAGTAAAATATACATGATTAGTGAATTAACAGTTAATCACTAATAACCATCTCCTCTAATAATTTTATCGATATAAAATTAAATCACTCGAGTTCACAACTCGATTTCTCTCTAAATTAATTCACTGACTAACCGTTAGTCAATTTATCAAGTTACTAATCTAATCGTATCTCATACAATTAATTAGCTTAAATATTTGGAGTATGTTCCTATAGGTGTGACTTAAAGGGATCAATTGATTACCGCCGTTCTCACGACAATAACGTCAAACTCTAGTCAGCCAACCGTTATTGATTTACGTTAATCAATTGACAATAATACAAGATTATCCCCATGTATTCCTTAATTGAGATTTATTAAGTAATTGCACTATTGTGGAGGACACTTACTCCAACAATCTCCCACTTGTCCGAGACAAGTTGTGCATTACCAATTCTCATGTCCGTTTCACATCTCCCACTCAATGCAAGGTGTCGTACAGGTCGTACTTGCATTCTGAGATATATATCATGAGTGGTTTCCTCGATAAGGAGAGTAGCTGTCTGACCGGGGAATCTACCATAGATTCTTACCGAGCGTGGCCACGCATTTTCAGCGACTACTCCTCGAGTGGCCCAAAGATGTTTTACCCCGACAAGGGTGGACATTTCCCTTCCACTCGATTGTACTGTTTGATGCAGATCACCATGACCCCAAAGATGCCCTTATAACCCCCTTTCACGGCATGGCTTAGGACAAAAATGAAAGTCACTCGGAAACTGCACCGACTCAGACAATCAGTTTCCAGTCAAAGAATTGACTCAAAGGAATACTATAGAAATTCCCACCACGACCAGGTTTCAATCGCATTGAAAAGGAATTCTATAAGCGTCACTGCCCGACAGAGTGTTTCACAGTCTGTCTATGCAAACGATCGGTCATCACTTATGACCACATGGTGTTGAACCCACCATCGATCGACTTGGAATCTAGTTTCTCCGAGACGTCACCTCATATGAGAGACTAGGGACCAAATACTTAGTTTATGCCGTTCACTTGAATACGTTCAAAGTTGTTGATACATGTTATTTATATAGCTTTTATGCCCCCGATATAGTTGCATTTAGCTCGCATTTGCTCGATTTCATTATTGTCTTAGTAGCTATTTGCTTTATATTGCGGTACTGTTGCTCCTCGTGTGCATTTTGCAGGTTTTGGCGGTCCTGAGCTAAAACCTGAGTCATTTGGAGCATTTACGAGTATCGAGACGTCAAGACGAAGCTCGAGAGCGAATATGAAAGTCATACGACAATTTGGGACGTCAAACCTATAGGTTCAGAGCAAACCTATAGGTTCTGGATACGTGAATCAAGGAGCAAAGTTGCTGGAAATTGTTCAAAGCCTTAGAACCGAGCGGTTTGGGTTGAACCGATCGGTTCACCCCCCAGAACCGATCGGTTTGCCCACGAACCGATAGGTTCTGCTGCACTTTTCTCCGGATTTTCGTTGGCCTATAAATATAAGTCGAGTTAGGGTTTTATCTGGGGGGCTTTGTTTGATTTTTACTGCTTTAGATTAGAAACTACTTTTCCTCTCTTTCAAACTCACAAAACCTTAGTTTAGCTTTAATTACTCTTGCAAGATTCGAGCTTTTACATTGAAATTCTTGAATTACTCCAGGTTTAATCTTATTGTTCTTGTTTATTTCATTATGTCTTCTATTATCAATTGCTTTGTTTCTACCCTTATTATGCATAGCTAATCCTTCAATTAGGGTTTAGGGTGATTGTGATATTGATTTGGAACATGTTTTAATTGCTTTTATCGATTGAATTTGTGCAAGTTGATTTCTTCCTACGCGTTTTATAATCAATTGAATTTAGGGACGCCTTTATTGAATTGAATCTAGGTTGTTTCAGTTTAAGATCGAAAGCCGAATTGAAACTAGACTCACGCGTAGTCGATAAGTTGAATTTAGTACGTAGCGAGAGCCCGCTAAATTTGCTTAAGGTTAAAATTGACTCGAGAGAGCATTTTCCTAAACCTAATCACTTGCATGACTTCAATTGATTGATAATCCCTTTTGAGTTAAGTTCTTGAATCGATATCACATGACCCCGATGCCCTAATCACCCTCTCTTATATCTTTTATACCATTTTACTTGTCGTTCTTAGTCTAGTTCTACACAACACCCATTTTTGCTACCTTGAGACCGACCTTTCTTAGCTAAGCGATCCTTTGACTTCATCCTTCTCCCTGTGGATTCGACCCTGCTTACCACTAACTTTTGTTAGTAGTTTGTCTAGGTTTATTTTGATAGGTGACCACGACTTTAGCCTCATCAATTTTGGCGCCGTTGCCGGGGAGACGGTTAGCTAGTTATAGCTTTTGCTTAGTTTTTGCTTAGTTTTTTCTCTCTTGTCTCAAGGAACCTAGTTTCTTGAGACCGTATCTCATCGTTTTCTTGTAGTTGGTTTATGCGCAGGTCACCTCGGACTCTAGTTCCCTTTGAGCCCGAGCCTGAACGAGCACTACATAGGCTACGTAAGCAAGCGATTCAAATAGTTGATCTTAATTTTGAGGAAGCGTCGCAAGGGGAGTCTAGTGCAACGCAATCGTCCTACGAAGAGGACACACCACCGGTTACTCCAAATTCTACTTCACCGCCTGTGACTATGCCTAAACTTTCTAGTCACTCGGTGCCTAAGCCGGAATCCATTCCTAATGGATTCACGATGCCCGCTACTCTGCAGGGCAACTTTGAAATCCGCCCCGCCTTTCTTACTTTGGTGGAGCGGAACCAGTTTGGTGGCTATCCCACCGAGGATCCTGGTCGGCATATGCAAGTGTTTACCGACTACTGTTCTACAATCAAGCAGGCCGGGATTACGCAGGATCAAATAAGGAAAATGCTGTTCCCTTTCTCGCTGAAGGATCGAGCCCGTGAATGGATCACGGACCTTGACAAGGAGGCGGCTGGTATCACTGATTGGAGTGGGTTGGCTCTTGCTTTTTACTCCAAGTTCTACCCTCCCGAGCGTACCAACCAAATGAGGAGCCAAATCCAAGGCTTCAAACAAACGTTCGATGAGTCATTTGCTGATGCTTGGGAGCGGTACAAGAAGCTTATCCGCGACTGTCCTCACCACGGGTTAAATGATTGGCTTGTAATCATGACATTCTACAACGGGTTGTATGCCGAGAGCCGGGCTATCCTTGATTATGCTGCGAAGGGACGTTTTGCTAATAACGTCGATGACGACAAAGCTTGGGGTTTGATCGAGGAGATGGCAATCCATTCATCTCAATTTGGGAAGCCACGGGGAAATTCACGGTTCGCGCATAACGACCGTGATAAGGAGAGCATGAGTGCGGTCCATAGTCGACTTCTTTGCGACCGCGAAAATTGACCACCGTACCGGTGTTGGTTCTTCGGGTGCTCACGTTAATGCTGTTATGGGGCACGATATGGGTTATTCTACGGGGTATGCTGCGCCCCACGAGCAAGTTCATGCTTACCAATCCTACTCACAGAACTTGCCCTACCAAAATCAACCTGGCTATGATCGATCGCTTCTTTCCTATCGTAACCAGAATGTGCTAAACCCAACTCCCCCACCTCCACAAAACCAACCCTACATCCCTCCTCACAAAAACTACCAACCACCTCCACCTAACTACCAAAAACCACCTTACACTCCACCCCAACCTGCAGGACCCGATCCTATGGCCGAGATGAAGGCCATGATGCTGCAAATGGCCAAGTCACAAGAGATGATGATGCAGCAGATGCAGAAGAGTGAGCAAGCCAAGGACGCGGCGATCAAAATGCTAGAGAATCAAGTGGCGCAGCTCGCCGCTTCGCAAGCGTCACGTCAGCAGGGTACTCTACCACCCCAAGGTAATCCTCCTAATCCTCCCCCTGATATCGCATGTGCTATAACTTTGAGAAGCGGTACATTCTATGATGGTCCCAAGCATGTGGCGGAGAAGGAGAGGGATAGAAACGTGGATGGACCTTCTGCTACGGGTAAGGGCGGTTCGGGTGTTAATTCTGGTGCTCCTGTTGCTACTCCTTCGCCCCCGATTCAAATCAAGCTTCCCTTTCCGGGTCGTGTACGTCCGGCCAACGTGGACCCCCAGCTCGGTAAGTTCTTTGAGATTCTTAAACAATTGCAGGTGAATATTTCCTTTATTGATTTAGTTAAGCAGATTCCTGCCTATGCTAAGTTTCTTAAGGAGGTCCTTTCTAGGAAGCGAACCATAAATGAGACCGAGACTGTGTCTTTTGTGGGGGAGGGTAGTGCTCTTTTGCAGGGTAGTTTGCCCCCGAAGCTGAGTGACCCCGGGACCTTTTCTATCCCTTGTTCTATAGGGAAGTATGTGGTTCAGATGCCTTATGTGACCTTGGGGCTAGTGTGAGTATCATTCCCTACTCCATCTGCAAGAAATTGAACATGACTAAGTTAGGAGTTACCTCCATGACGTTGCAGATGGCCGACTGAACTGTGCAGAGACCCTTAGGTATCCTAGAGGACGTCCCGGTTAAGGTAGGGCAATTTTATATCCCCGTGGACTTTGTTGTTTTAGATATCCCCGAGGACCCTCACATTCCTATCATTTTGGGTCGACCTTTTCTGCACACTGCTGGTGCAGTCATAGATGTGGGGAATAAGACCTTGACGTTCTCGGTGGGAGGTGAGAAGTTGACCTACACTAAGTCTAGTCTTCCTCGATCCCCTATGCAGCCTGAGTCTGTGGCTGCTATTGACCTTGCCCCTCCGTCTCACTCTACTGGAGACACTTTGGAGGTTGTTTCTTCTGCTTTTTCTTGTGCAGGTCCTACGCAGGTTGACTACGATCATGGTTTGGGGGAACGGAAGGCAACAAAGGCGGATGTTTATGCTCCTAGCGATGGAGGTGGAGACCCATGGTCTGCGGTGCCCGGTGCCCGTTGCTGTTTTGGAGAGCCTTTTCGCGATGGCTTACCATGCGTGATGGATTATGCTGCTCTTCCGCGGGGAGATCGAGTTCTATGGCGAATGGATGCTTTTTCGCCACATGAAGGTTTTGCTAGTGGCCAACGTCCTTGGCCTAATTGGACTTGATGATGAGTTTGGACGACGGTCGTGCGGGACCATTATAAACCAGCGCTTTCCGGGAGGCAACCCGTTGACATTTTGTAATTTGTTGTACTTTACTTTGCTTTGGTTTGTTCGTTTTGGATGACATTTTCGACTTTTCTTTTGAGCGCGTGAGGATGAGGGATTTATATTTATTTTAGCATGCAGGTATTTTAGGACTCTTCGTCCTAAGTATCTTTGAGACAGGCCTCGATGACCGGCCTTGGCCGGCCCTCTCCTCTGCTGTTCGGCCTCACCTACTCTCGCATGCTACTCCGAAGTACCTCACAACTGGACTGAATTGGATGCAAATCTGTGGATCGGTAGCCGCACTCCACGCTTCACTTCGGTTTGGGGGAGCTCCAACTTGATAATGTGAGCTTTCTTTACCCCTTTTCCCTCGTTTCCTCGTTTTTTTTCCTGCCCCCATCTTTTATGTGTCCTTTTCTGCTTGTGGTTATGCTGTTTTCCACATTGAGGACAATGTGTGATTCTGGTTTGGGGGAGGAAAGCTCTTTCGCGCTTATTCTTTTGCATTTTTCATTTTGTATGCATTTTTCATTTTGTACGCATTTCTTAAAAATTTTGCAAATTCCAAGCCTATTTTGCGTTGTATTGCCTAGTTTGGAGAGTTGATTAGTGTCCTTATTATGATCTTTGGCATCTCCGAGTTGAAAATCCATCGTCATAGCCTGCACTATATGTTTGTTTCCTATGAATAGATTGCAAGCCTCAAACACTAGCCCACTTGTATTTGCTTAATTCTTATTGCTTTTCGTTCTTTTGCTTTTGATTTTGGTATTCTTGCGAGGCATTTGGCTTGTGGAAAGTTGGAATGTTGGCTTGTGGTATGAAACGGATGGATGCTAATTATGTTTGGAGCAATGCTTCGATGCTCTCGGAGGGGACTCATTGATTTGAGTAACCACAATGGCCATGAATTTGGCTGTGACCGGGAGTATGAGCAATGACGTAATCCTTAAGGAAATATGTGTACCCGAGCTCGATTTTTACCGAGTGAACGTCAAGCTAAACGGTATAACATACGAGGGATGCTCCACATTGCGCGAAAAAAAAAAAGAGAAATAAAAGAAAGAAAAGAAAAGAAAAAAAATGGAATGATGTGGTAAGAAGGATGGAATGGAGAGTGGTATGCGCGGTTGGCCTTGCTTGAATCCAATCATCGTTAGTTTAATTTTTGCGAAAGCGTGAGAAGCTAGTAATACGATGTTGGTGTGAATGGTTGAGACTTGTGCTCTATTTTCGGTGAATTAGACTATGGTTGTAAGTTCATGTGTATGGGTCGTCAACTTTGAGATGCCGGCGTGATTAATTTGGATACTTTGATTTTCTCCGACGCTGTTTGCTTGAGGACAAGCAAAGGTTTGGTTTGGGGGAGTTTGATACATGTTATTTATATAGCTTTTATGCCCCCGATATAGTTGCATTTAGCTCGCATTTGCTCGATTTCATTATTGTCTTAGTAGCTATTTGCTTTATATTGCGATACTGTTGCTCCTCGTGTGCATTTTGCAGGTTTTGGCGGTCCTGAGCTAAAACCTGAGTCATTTGGAGCATTTACGAGTATCGAGACGTCAAGACGAAGCTCGAGAGCGAATATGGAAGTCATACGACAATTTGGGACGTCAAACCTATAGGTTCAGAGCAAACCTATAGGTTCTGGATACGTGAATCAAGGAGCAAAGTTGCTGGAAATTGTTCAAAGCCTTAGAACCGAGCGGTTTGGGTTGAACCGATCGGTTCACCCCCCAGAACCGATCGGTTTGCCCACGAACCGATAGGTTCTGCTGCACTTTTCTCCGGATTTTCGTTGGCCTATAAATATAAGTCGAGTTAGGGTTTTATCTGGGGGGCTTTGTTTGATTTTTACTGCTTTAGATTAGAAACTACTTTTCCTCTCTTTCAAACTCACAAAACCTTAGTTTAGCTTTAATTACTCTTGCAAGATTCGATCTTTTACATTGAAATTCTTGAATTACTCCAGGTTTAATCTTATTGTTCTTGTTTATTTCATTATGTCTTCTATTATCAATTGCTTTGTTTCTACCCTTATTATGCATAGCTAATCCTTCAATTAGGGTTTAGGGTGATTGTGATATTGATTTGGAACATGTTTTAATTGCTTTTATCGATTGAATTTGTGCAAGTTGATTTCTTCCTACGCGTTTTATAATCAATTGAATTTAGGGACGCCTTTATTGAATTGAATTTAGGTTGTTTCAGTTTAAGATCGAAAGCCGAATTGAAACTAGACTCACGCGTAGTCAATAAGTTGAATTTAGTACGTAGCGAGAGCCCGCTAAATTTGCTTAAGGTTAAAATTGACTCGAGAGAGCATTTTCCTAAACCTAATCACTTGCATGACTTCAATTGATTGATAATCCCTTTTGAGTTAAGTTCTTGAATCGATATCACATGACCCCGATGCCCTAATCACCCTCTCTTATATCTTTTATACCATTTTACTTGTCGTTCTTAGTCTAGTTCTACACAACACCCATTTTTGCTACCTTGAGACCGACCTTTCTTAGCTAAGCGATCCTTTGACTTCATCCTTCTCCCTGTGGATTCGACCCTGCTTACCACTAGCTTTTGTTAGTAGTTTGTCTCGGTTTATTTTGATAGGTGACCACGACTTTAGCCTCATCAGTTGTCACACAAATATTCGGATAAACAAAGTATGCATTCATAATGACATAAGATAAAAACAATGAATGTTATTTTCATATATGTAATAGGATACATCATTCAATTACATATTACGAAACTAAAGAAAATCTGGCATACGCCGCAACCCCATGGAGGCGATGTGCGTGTCATGCTTAGCCCTCGAAAGAGGCTTGGTTAAAGGATCAGCGATGTTATCGTGTGTCCCAACCTTACAAATATCTATTTCCTTCCTTTCCACATTATCTCTAATAACGTGGTATTTTCTTAAAACGTGTCTAGACTTGTTACTAGACTTGGGCTCCTTTGCTTGAAAGATGGCCCCACTATTATCACAATAAATAGTGATCGGATCTGCGGCACTAGGGACTATTTTTAGTCCATCCAAGAATTGCCGAATCTACACAGCTTCTTTAGCGACTTGAGATCTTTGCCAAATATTCGACTTAGTTGTAGAATCATGGTGACACTCTGTTTGAAGCTTTTCCAACAAACAACTCCTCCATTCAACATAAAGACATAGCCGGATTGGGATTTCAAATCATCCCCATCGGTTTGGAAACTTGCATCCGTGTAACCCTTTACACGTAGCTCAAGTTCTCCTCCAAACACTAGAAACGAATCCTTAGTTCTTCTCAAGTACTTAAGGATGTTCTTCTGACTATCCGGTGACTCTCACCGGATTAGCTTGATACCGGCTCGTCATGCTCAAAGCGAAAGCGACATCGGGACGAGTGCACATCATAGCATACATGATTGATCCAACAGCGGAAGCATAAGGAATCAATTTCATGCGTTCAATTTCCGCAGGAGTCGTAGGACATTGAGATTTCTTCAAAACTTATTCCTACACTCATCGGAAGAAAGCCTCTCTTGGAGTCTTTCATATTGAACCTATCAAGAATCTTATCAATATAAGTTTCTTGACTTAATGCTAGTATCCTTTTGGATCTATCTCTATAGATCCGGATACCCAAAATGCGTTGAGCCTCTCCCAAGTCCTTCATTTGGAAATGGTTTCCCAATTCCACCTTTACCGAATTCAAACTTGGAATATCATTTCCAATCAGTAGTATGTCATCCACATACAAAACAAGGAAGGTTACCTTGCTCCTACTAAACTTCATGTACAAACAAGGTTCCTCGGTACTTCGAGCGAATCCATGTTGTTTGATAACATGATCGAATCTATGATTCCAACTCCTTGATGCTTGCTTAAGACCATAAATGGATCTCTTAAGTTTGCATACTTTCTTAGGGTTAGATGTATCTACAAAACCTTCAGGTTGTGTCATAAACACTTCCTCTTCTAGAATCCCATTCAAGAAGGCGGTTTTTACATCCATTTGCCATATCTCATAGTCATGAAATGCGGCAACCGCTAAGATTATCCTTATGGATCGAAGCATAGCAACCGGTGCAAAGGTTTCATCATAATGAATACCTTGGACTTGTGAAAAGCCCTTCGCCACCAATCTAGCTTTGTAAACATCTATATGTTTATCTATGCCGAGTTTGATTTTGAATATCCATTTACACTGAAGAGGTTTCACTCCTTCAGGTAAATCTACCAAGTCCCAAACTTGGTTCTCGTACATAGAATCCATTTCGGATTTCATGGCCTCAAGCCATTGTTCGGAGTTGGGACAACTTATAGCCGCCTTGTAGGTTGAGGGTTCGTTACTTTCGAATAACAACAAATCACCCTCTTCCTCGATGTTACCGAGGTAACGGTCAGGTTGATGACTAATTCTTCCTGACCTCCTAGGGATTACAACCGTGTCAGAAGACGATTGAACAGTTTCCTCATCTTCTGCTTCGGTTTGTGGCTCTTGAACTTCATCAAGTTCAAATTTTCTCCCACTCTGTTTTTTAGAAATATATTCATCTTCTAGAAAAACAGCATCACGAGTCACAAACACTTTGTTCTCGTGAGGGTTGTAGAAGTAATAACCACAGGTTTCCTTAGGACAACCTACAAAAGGACATTTGTCAGACCTTGGAGCGAGTTTATCGTCAGTTTTATTCTTGACGAATGCCTCACAACCCCAGATTCTCATGAATGACAAATAGGGAACCGTTCCCGTCCATATCTCATATGGAGTCTTATTGGCCGCTTTAGTCGGACTTCGATTTAGTGAGAAAACAGCAGATAACAGTGCAAAGCCCCAAAATGATCCAGGAAGCTCACTTTGACTCATCATAGACCGAACCATGTCTAGCAATGTTCGATTTCTCCTTTCTGCAACACCATTCAACTGTGGTGTGGCCGGAGGAGTCCATTGTGATATTATACCACAATTCTTAAGATGTGAATCAAACTCATTACTTAGATATTCGCCACCACGATCCGATCGTAGTGCTTTTATCCTTTTGTTCAATTGGTTCTCAACCTCATTTTGAAATTCTTTAAATTTCTTAAAAGCATCACTTTTATGCCTTATTAAATAGACATAACCATATCTACTTAAGTCATCGGTAAAAGTAATGAAGTAATGATATCCTCCTCTAGCGGTGATGTTTAATGGACCACACACATCGGTATGTATGAGTCCTAAAACCTCACTTGCTCGTGTCCCTTTACCGCTAAAGGGTTGACGAGTCATCTTGCCCAAGAGGCAAGATTCGCATGTACCATATGATTCATAGTCAAATGGTTTGAGAACCTTGGTCGCAACAAGTCTCTTTATGCGGTTGTCGTTTATGTGACCTAAACGACATGCCAAAGGTAGGATTTGTTTGATTCATTCGATTTGAGCCTCTTGTTTTCCACATGATAAACATCATTAACATCATTTAAAACATAAATACCTCCAATTGAAATAGCTTCACCATAAACTATTTCATTAAATGAAAAAGTACAACGGTTGTTCTTGATCATAAAACAAAAGCCTTCCGCATCTAACACGGAGACGGAGATAATGTTTTTTGTTAGAGTTGGTACAAAATAACAGTTATTTAAATGCAACTCTAAACCACTAGCAAGAGCGAGTACAAAAGTTCCCACGGAAACGGCCGCTACTCTAGCTCCATTGCCCATGCGGAGATCTACATCACCCTTGGCTAGAGCTCGCACGTTTCTCATCCCCTGCAAATGATTACAAAGGTGAGATCCACATCCGGTATTCAATACCCATGTAGAAATGCAAGCATGATTGATGTCAATCATATAGAGATTAGAAGGAAGAATACCTTTGGATGTCGCACATCCATCTTTCAAGTCCTTCTTGTATTTGGGACAATTGCGCTTCCAATGACCCACTTCATTGCAATATTTGCAAGTGTCATTGAGAGGTTTGCCCTTGTTGATATTGGGCTTAGGCTTATGTGGAACACCTTCCACAATAGCCTTGCCCTTACCCTTGCCTTTGACGGATGGCGTTTTCTTAGCCACCTTCCCCTTCTTGACTCCTAGACTCATGTTCTTCATTTTCATGGAGAGAACATCTTTTTTCTCTTCCTCATTCACTTCCATATCCCTCTCGGCTTGGACCAAGAGTGCATGAAGTTCATGGTAACTCTTATCCATGTTGTTCATGTTATAGTTTACTCTAAAATGAGCAAACTTGTTAGGAAGAGAATGAAGAATGCGGTTAATCGCAAGAGCTTTCGGTATAGCACACTCTTGACGCTCAAGAGTGTCTATTTGCTCAATCATTTTGAGCACATGAGGACCAACTTTTTGGTTCCTCTCTAGCTTTGCATCGAAAAACCGTACCACGGCTTCATAAAGCCTAATTTGCGGTGCTTTGGAGAACATGGTTGTCACTCTAGTGAATATCGCATATGCACTTTTTTGAGTGACAAAACGGAGTTTGAGAGTGGGTGCCATGGACCAAATCAAGACGTTTTTCACGTCATTGTCCACTTTCACATACTCATCATAGGCGGCTCGTGCCGCCCCGGATCGAGAAGTGGGTTCGGCGGGTGGTTGATCGGTAAGGTGTTTGAGCACATTGTCGGATGTAGCGGCGCCCCTCATCGTCGAATCCCATTTGACAAAGTTGCTACCGTCATCCTTAAGGATACACTTATCCATCACGGTTCTCAACCATGAATCTTTGCCCAAAATGGGCGCGGGAGTTGATGATGATGATGCCATTGCGATTTGAAACAAATAATTCTACAACAAATATGAGAAAATATATAAGCATTCATTGTTCATTAATGACATTTGCTAAAACACTTTTTAAAACAAACGTCCATTTATATAATGATCTCCCACGAAATTATATAAATGATTCCAAGACTCGTTTTTCATATAAAATTAGACATCTCATGTTTCCTTTTATATAAAAACGATAAGTCAACACTTGACTAATTCTACACTAGAATGTTTGGTTGATGATTTTCTATAAAATGCATCCATTAGCCCCAAATAACTCTTATTTGGTTGAGTCCAAACCAAATTAGCATGGGACTTTCTCCCACTACTTACCCATGGTAACAAGGTTCCACGTTGCGGAGGTCCTCACGAACATGGGGTTCATAGTCGCTACATTTGGAAAGGCTTAATCTCAATTCATTTGTTAAAATGTGGGTGATCTTGTCAATTTTAGTCATTAAAATTCTTTTATAAGTGATCTAATTTAAGAATGGCGACCTAAAACGACAAACACAGTGGGATATCGAGGCATGCATGGCGATTTTGGCATGTGTGCGGAAAATAAGCAATCAAACAAGCATAAGTAAGCATAAGCATAAACCTAGTATGACCACCTAAAAGTAATTAAAATTACAAGGAGTTACAAATTGGAAACCAACTGCTTTGGTCCCTCTTCATATGGGCTTCATCCAAGGCCCCTCCTTGCTAGCTTTAGAACACTTCTAAGGCTCCATCTCGATCCATCGCCGGTCTTCGGATTACAAATAGTTACAAGTATAAATTTACAAATGAATACATAGCAATCCTATTATACATTTATAAATGAAATTAACTATTAAAATTACAAACCGGCGATACGAGATCGCATTTAATTACTAACCCACATAATATTCCCTTTCATTACGGGTAATATCGGTAAAAATATAACAAACTATGGCCGTACTAGTAAGAATAAACATTCATTCAACAATAAACATTCATTCAAACATGCATAAAAAAAGCTTATAAATAAAACATGCCAAAATCGCCCCCAAAAAACGCATTAAAACTTTTTATACGGATCTCATTTTTAATCGATTAATCTCATATTAATCAATAATGCTTAAAACACCTTTTAAGCTTGAACTAAAACTTCTAAACTGATTTAGAACACCCAAAATTAGTTTATACTAACTTATGGTGATTTTAGTTCATAAACATGGTCATTTGCTAATTAGTTTTAACTTTAATCATAACATTTTATGAATAAAGCATTCAAAATACATAATAATATAAAATAAAACCATTTTTATTTTGGAAAACTTTTGTACATTCTGGAACACTTCCAAGATGTCAAAAAAAGAAAAGCTTGGTCAAAAACTTTTACGAATTATATTTATAACAATAAACATACTATTTCATCGATTTTATCTCATAAAATCTAAAACAGTGAGGAAAAATCCCAAATTTATACGTGAGCATCCTCATAATGTATAAAAATATTGGTATAAATTTCATGTCCAGAAAACAACGTTTACTATATTTTTGGACATAAAATGCATTATATACCGATTTTAAACAAATAAATGAATAAATATTCAAAACTCAAAACCTGACTTTGAAAATTTACATGCAGAAAGTATAAATATGAGATATCATTGTATAAACATTTCGAGACAAGATTCCAAATATAACTATTTATAGTTTTTACTTAAGCCAAAAACTCACTTTTTGACTCGGTTTTGTATAAAAATCATTTTAATTAGCAAACAAATTTCAAAAATTACGAAATTTGACCAGTAACTTCATGAGACCAGAAACTATGCATGCTATAAAAATCTCGTGTTAAAACCATTTTTAACACTATTTTAGGATTTTATCATATTTATTTTCAATAAATATATAAAACTCCAAAAAAAACAAAATAAATTTGTAACCACAAGCCTAAGCTTTGATACCACTTGTAGGGAGCTCATACCCTTCGCTAATCAAATATTAGTGTAAATCAAATTACTCTAATTTGATGAGCAAGATCTATGTGGTAACAAACATACTTTGTTATAAGTTTAAAGAGATTTATACCTTTCTTAAGAGGGAAATATGGGCACAAAACTAGAACTCCTTTCTAGATTTGTTTCTTGAGCTATAAACTAGGATGATCCTCCAACCCAAGTTTCCAAACAAGGAAACCTCCTTTGAGATGCACTCAAGAACTACACGAAAAATACTAAGGATTTTGATCTAGAAATCACTTAGTATACACTTGATAATATGTGAAATATTATTACTAACACTTAGTAATATTGTGTATAATAGTAGTATTAGTTTTAGAGAGAAAATGAGAGAGATGGAGAGGATAGCATGAATGAATCACATTCATTCAAGGCTTTGTATTTTATAACAAAATAAAACAACATGAAGTGTATTGGATACACAAGGGGGCCGGCCTCCTATGCATGCACAAGGGGGAAGAGTTTGCTCATAGAATAGAACAATTTTATGCTTGGCAGTGATGATGTTTTTGCATGCAAAAGTAGAACAAAAAGCAAAAGACAAAACAAAGCATCTTCTCTGCCTCTCCCTTGTATTTGGACGGCTTAATGGCCCTCTAAATGGATCCAATTTGTTTTCAATATTTGTCCAACAAATACTTATAATTTATCACTTAATCATCTAATATGATAAAGTACAAATTATCAAATTGAACTCACAACTCTTCTTTAACATATATGTACATTTACACATGTTTAAGAATTATGCTTTTACTATTCTCATTAGTAAAATATACATGATTAGTGAATTAACAGTTAATCACTAATAACCATCTCCTCTAATAATTTTATCGATATAAAATTAAATCACTCGAGTTCACAACTCGATTTCTCTCTAAATTAATTCACTGACTAACCGTTAGTCAATTTATCAAGTTACTAATCTAATCGTATCTCATACAATTAATTAGCTTAAATATTTGGAGTATGTTCCTATAGGTGTGACTTAAAGGGATCAATTGATTACCGCCGTTCTCACGACAATAACGTCAAACTCTAGTCAGCCAACCGTTATTGATTTACGTTAATCAATTGACAATAATACAGGATTATCCCCATGTATTCCTTAATTGAGATTTATTAAGTAATTGCACTATTGTGGAGGACACTTACTCCAACAAATAATACCCCTTATGTTCATTCAAAAGGGTCGGTTTTTCAAAAACACATACACTCCTCAAAAAACACTTACAAAATCCACTCAAAAATACCGTCTTTTGCATTTTCGAAAGTTAAACATTTTACCTACGTTTTGGACGTTTGAGACTCGGACAAAGGGGTTACATTAACCCCAACCCGATATTGGCACTAGCTAAGCCGTATTCGCAATACGGTTGTAGCAATTCGGATTCATAATCCGTCTAAACCTCGCTAATATCGCATAAATAACGACCCTCGTGATACACGTCACGACGCTCGTTAGCGTTGGGCGTCTCCACAAACAAAACCGAGGGCGGAGGTGCACGTACAATGAAACCGCCGCGACCCATCTGCGCAGACAGACGCTCACCAAAGCCCCAGTACGAGCCGTACTGAGTCTCAATGTACAGCCGCAATCGATGGAGGAACACCGGTAAAATTACTCCAAGGGTCGCGAACGAACTGCAAAACAAAATCAAGTTATAAACTACCAAAACAAACACGAACCCAAGCTACAAAAGATCAAAGTACAAAACACAAGCGCCCTTACCTTATCCATCGTCATCCCGTTGAAGAGCACACGAGCCGCGTCGTAATTCAGGCCGATACCCCTCCGATCCGCCATCGCGTACGCATGGAAAGCTGGGTACGCAGCCGTCACCTGGAACGTGTTCGAGAGCAGAGAGGGGAAGTGAGCGTAGCACAAAGACTGCAAGCAATCAGAATACACGTTACAAAAGAAAAGCAGAAACGAGACAACAAGACACTACGAAATCAAACCCTACCTCCATCAGAAGACCAGGGCCCACGAACGACACATCTGAATCCTCGTCAATCCGGTCAGGACGCACCGCGTCCCTCAAGTATCGGAGCAACAACCCCAGAGCAGGGGTGACCCAATCAAACTCACCTAGACGTGTCATGTCTGACAGCGCCATCGGCCTTGACGCCTTTCGGCTCCCCCCTTGTCGCCAAAGTGGGTGGCCGTCAGAAACCACCACAACCATAGCCGGGCCCTCTGCTCGGCGCTCGCTCGAGTAGCCCCCCTCTTCTTCTTCCCCTTGAAGAAGTCGTCAAACCACACAGTACGGGGCTAAAACGTGTGCTCCTCACCTACCCCGCTAACCTCTGCGTCGATCGCCACGACGCGTGGGCTATCGATAGGAGGGCGCTCACGCCCCCAGTCAAGGACATCCTCGCCATGAGGCAGCCCCGAGACAACCGCCAGCGAAGAATAGGTAACGCCAACCTCATACCCAGGCATGTGGAAGGTGTTGGTCGTATCCCAAAACCTATCCAGCAACTCCCGGAGCACAGCAAGGCGCGCGTTCACGCGCTTAGCCCGCACCTCTCTCCATTTCTGCACCAAGGGACCAAAAGCCGTCCCAAGCACTATCTGCCGCTCCTCCTCGGTAAGCCTCTTCTCAAAGGCATAAAATACCGTCCGGAACCCAGAGAAGGTCCTCATCGCGCCTAACGGGAAGCCGACCTTCACCCGGATCGACAGGTGCTCCTACGGGCTCCAGACCAAGCTCACGCCATCCCAATCCTTGGCCACCTGCGACCACAAGCGCGGACCATGGGGATAAGCAGGCCTCACACCCAGCTCGTCAACCATCCCCATAAATACCTCCGTCGCAGCCTCAAGAGCTGCCGCACCTCCGTCCTGGGCCTGACCCCCAGCCTCTGCCTCGGCCTCAGCCTCACCCTCCGCCTGGCCTGAGCCTGGCCTTGAACCTGACCCTCGGCCTCAAAACCACCAGCAGCAGCAGTGTCAGCAGCCGCAGTGGCAGCCGCAGTCTCGTCAGGAGCCTGGTCCTCGTCACTCGAAGACTCCTCCGACTCGGAGGGATCCTCGTAACGACTCCCCGGACCCCGAGGATGACCACGCCTAGGTCTATCCTCCACAGGGTCTCCCCCTGCTCCAACCTCCTCAAAAACACCGGCGACCTCAGCCTCGTCCCGGTCACCACCCCCCGCAGCAGCACGAGCTCGACGTCGTGGCCTGCCTCTACCCTCAGCACTACTAGAAGCCTCGCCAACCTTACGCTTCTGCCTCGGGTTCCTCTGAGTCTCACCTTGACCTCTACCACGGCCTCCTCTAGAAGCCACAGGCGTCCCCGCAGCAGCGCCACGACCACGCCCTGCGAGAGACCTGCGGTGCGCCCGACCTCTACCTCTGCCCCTCCAGTCTCGCCGACTCGCGGAACGCCACGTCCGCGTCCCTGCAAAGACTCTGAAACACCCCCTCTACAAGAGCTACCCCCAGCAACGCCACGACCGCGTCCCCGCAAAGACTCTGCAACGACACCCTGGGCCTGACCAAGACCACCACCAGGAGACCTCGACGACTCGACAGCAGCTCCACTGCCGCTAGCACCACCAGAAGACCCTGGCTGCTCAACGGCAACCCCCTCTCGTGCATCACTTGCTGAAAAAGCAGGTGACTCCGTAGCAACGTCATGACCCGCGCCGCTAGCTAACGGCTCAGGACCACCAGGACAGCACCGTGCCCCAGGCCACTCGCAGAAGGCCCTGACGACTCACTACCAGCCCTTGCACCGCTAACAGAAAAAGCAGGAGACTCCCCAACAGGACCCTGCCACTCACTCCCTGGCGTCGGAGGAGCCCCTGGCGTCTGAGGAGGAAAAGCTCTCAGCAGGTCCGACTGAGACGGATCGTCGGAAACCTCCAAAGGCGCAGGCATACCCGAAGTAGGGGTACGCTCGTCCCTCGGAACGGTAAAGTCAACACCGGCCAAGACCCGGTCTATGGAACTGGAAGTAGGTGCGGAAGGCGCAGGATCACCTGCACAAAATTCAAAGGCATACTCAGGCAACGGCAACAGCTGTAGATACCCGTATCCGTACCCCCCAAAAACAAACCCGATGATGAAAAGGACTTTCATGCATGCTTTTAAAAGAGTCGAAACGGTACAAAAGTGTCTAAAACGTATTAGTCATTTTTAGCGTATTAATTTGGATTTGCATAGTTATAAAAATGAATGTCAATTTTAGTCATTATGAGCATAACACGAGCACAATACAGGAACGTCTTATTAAGCCAAGCCACAAAAACAGCCCAACTAGCTACAAAACGGCCCAAACTTACAAAAACGACCCAAAACACAACACGTAAAACGGGCCAAAGTGCGTCCCGTGTCACATTTTCAAAACTACACTCTACAAAACCGTAAAATAATATAACCTAATATTATTTTATTTCGAGCCAAAACCGAAAAACACGACAAAAACCGAAACACGAAAACCGAAATTCGGACCAAAACTGAACAATTACTTAACCCACACGACAATTACATCACAAAACATAATCATTACCCTATAATACGTCACTTAGCCAAAGGCGGCTTAAACAGCCCACCAAAACAAAAATAAAATCGCCTGTTAACAGTGATTAAAAACTTAATAGCTGAACAGCGATTAAGTTTTTGTTTTGGGTGTCTTGACCTTTTGTTTTTCCTACAAAAAAACAGCCCAGATGAAATTAAATTCGCCTGTACACAGGCGATTAAGTTTTTGTCTACCCATAAACCAGCCATTTTTCTATAAATACCAACCCACTTCATTCATTTCAATTACCGGTTTTTTAACACTTATACACTATTCACAAAATCCACTCAAAAATACCGTCTTTACATTTTCGAAAGGTAAACATTTTACCTACGGGCTAGACGTTTGAGACTCGGAAAATGGGGTTACATTAACCCCAAACCCGATATTGGCACTAGCGAAGCCGTATTAAATGTCTGGTTGTAGCAATTCGGATTCATAATCCGTCTAAACCCCGCCAATATCGCATAAATAAACGACTCATTATCACTAAAGCAAACCGACGTCACTTTTATAATTATGCAAGTCCTCATTCATGCATTAAATAACGACTAGAATCACGGATCCAACACTAAATTGTACCGTTTCATAGAGTCTTTTAGCATGTCAAAACTGAGGGTTTTTCACAAATTCTAATACGAGGTTGGAAAATAACGTCTATAGTAATAATTTAGTCAATAAATTATTATTTAACGTACATTTCCTATAGCAATATGTCATTATTTTAACAATTTACATTATTTATGCATTTTAATCGAGTCATACTTATTCGCACTTGTACTTAGCGTCATTTTAGCCCAAATATCGAAATTAAATAAATGTTTTCAAATTAGTAGAGACTACTTTTACGTAGGCTTTTTGATTTCAGTTTTCAAAAATACATTTTTGCCAAAACTTTTGAAAAGTAACCTCACTCCGAACCCCTTCTCTGGTTTCAAACCTCAGATTGATAGGTATCGACGCACCTTAAAATCTGAGACACTCGTGTCTTATATTTTAAGATGCGTAGAATAGGTTCCAAATTCCTTTAATATTTGGTGGCGACTCCGAAAATACACTTTCAAAAAGGATTTTCTACTTTTCTTTTTGGTCACAAATTCATGCAATGATCTCCCCCATTTTTCTCAAAACTTCGCACTTTTTCCTGCGAGGCGTTCTCGCTTCGCCCAAGACCGGCGTGGCTGGCGCGCAGGCGTCGATAGGGACTAGCGATTTTTCATTTTCCCGGTACCTTCAGCTGGCGACTCCGCTGGGGACGAGCATGATTTTTACTATTTTTGAAAAACTAGTTTTTCTTTTATTTTAAAATCATAAAGAGGTGAAGCTTGAAACTTTGAAAACATTTACGCTTTCGATATTTGGGCAAAAATACGTTGAGTCGAATCCTCCTGATTCAAACCACACCCTTTGAGGAACGGCCCCGATAACTCTCGCCATGGCGAGGTAACTCGGACACACCGTTCTCTCACCCTCCACGATTACAAGTACGGCATCCGTACAAACGATCGTAACCGATCAAACTCGAGCGCTCTAGGGCCGTCTTGAATTCACACCTAAGTCGTGTGTAGTCTTGCGGGTGCCCCTACCTAAACGTCACGGGAATGACCGGAGGGAACCTTACCCTATAAACCAAAAACCTGTGTTTATATGTACAAGTGTGAAGCTATAGTACCCTCACTATAGTAGTCTTTCAAAAACTTTCTGCATGTGAAAACTTTTCCTAGGCATTATACTTTTAAAATACGTCCATCTTTGAAATTGCTTTTTCAAACTTTTTTCAAAAAAGGTCATACTTTTGAAAACACGCCGTTAGGCTCTTTGACCTGTAGTCATTTGAGTTTAATAAATAAAATGCCACTACATTTAAAACCGACCTAGGATAACCACTATATCCCAGGTCTTTTTCAAAACGTAAATGAATTATGCGACTGACGTATCGTCATAATACATTTATTGCTAAAGGTCTTTCACAAAGCAAAAACCCGAGTATGTCAATTCATTTCGGAGATTTTAAATGAAATTAACTTTTAGAACGTTAGAATTAGCTCTAAGTCGAGTGACTCTTTAGTCATCCCGATTTAATCTTTTTCTCTCAAAAACAAAAAAAACGCGGGCTCGTTCAGATGCGAACCCGTTGATTTACTCTTTGAATCGAATGACTTATCGTCATTTTTGATTTAAATCCCTGAGTCACACGTAAAAGGCGAACAATTGATCGCCTTTTACCCAATTTTAACATCCTCAGGTCGGTTAGCCTATCGCTACTTCGGTCTGATCCTTTTTTATCATAATCCAATGTTAAACCCCTGGCAACATACCGCCAAACTGGGTCAATCAGATTATGATCATACAAATTTTCCTACCTCGAGAATAGGGACGTGTCAACACGCCTCTACCTCAAAAGCTTCCCGTGTCCTTTTAAAAGCTAAAAACACGAGTCAAGTCAAGTCACCCACTTTTTACATTTTTGTGTCTTCCTTTGGTCGTGAATGCGATTTTTCATTTGAGTCTTTTCCTTCTCTTTTAGAATCACTAAAGTTTTGAAAACTTTGTCAGGTCCGCTCATTGAAAAACCCTGGATACACGACGAACTAAGAACCGTCACTTGAACCCACCTCCGCCTCCAAAGAAGCGCTCCTACAACAGATCAAAACCAAAACCTGTCATGGCCTTTCAACACGATGAGGGTCTCGGAGGACCACCACCACCCCCCCGGAGGTAACTGCCGAACAAGTCCGACAGCTCAATGATAGGATAGCTAGCCTCACTACGACGATCGAGCAAATGGCTATCATGCAAAAGTTTGAAGCAGAGAAAAACGCCGTGCGCCTGGCCGAAGAATCCGAACGGAATGCAAAAAGGATTCGAACCATGGAAGAGCGTCTCACGAACTCAAGGGGTTACTCCATACACCAAGAAAACGAGCACATCCCAAAGAACGTCAGGTCCATGCTACCCGATGAGCTAGCGCTCAGCGACCTTCCCATTTTCAAAGGTCACGAAAGCCCGCTCGTACACGTCAAAGCTTTCAAAGCCAAGATGGCCATTATGGGGGTCGACCCCCCCGCCTGGGCCACTTTATTCCCACACTCACTGGACCCGCAACCCCGAGCATGGTTCTTTTCTTTAGTGCCACACAAGGCTGGTAGTTTCGAAGACATAACAGTGGCATCCGATCTGCAGTACCGGATCAACAACGACATCCAAGTCTCGCTACGTACTTTGGAGGTCCTGACTCAGAAGGACAATGAAGGGTTTACCGAATACCTGACACGTTGGAAGAAACTCTGTGCCCAAATACCTAACCGCCCAAGGGACACTGACTTAATCACCAAGTTCATCAACAACCTCACCCCTGCATACCAACAACATCTACGGTACAAGAACTTCGACAGCTTCTCAACACTCAGCGTCGTCGGTGAACTCATTGAAGACGACCTCCGCAAAGAAAATAGGAATAAAAGCACGAGTCATGGATATCAAGGAAGCTCGTCTCAAGCCACTGCCAAAGTCGAGCCCATACACGCTATCAACGCACTGGGCGCACTAACGGCCCCACCGATTCTTACAGCACCCCCAAGGCCTGCGGCGCCTCCACCAAAAGGTTAGGATACCTTTAGATGACAAGATCATCACCACAAAGGCCTCAGACTTCCAAGCCGCCCTCCAACAGCTAAAGCTCGAAGAAAACGCTGCCCGATCTACTAACGACCTAGGCAGTTTCAATTCAAGTATCTACACCTAGAGTATAGGGTCTGGCGTCCTTATGACGCCAAAATTTTCTTAACGGCAGGGTCACTAGGTTACATTACTAAAGTAGTAAACCTAATTGAAAAACTAGAGTCATTAAGGTTATCCGAAGCTCCCTGCGTCTGAGCTATCTTCAAATGTAACTGCTTTTGATAACATTAATAACATGAAAGTTTTTGTTACTCTTTGCCTCATTTAAAATCTACATATTCTAATGAATGCGATAATTTTAAACAAAATAACATTGCATTATATAGATACATTGCAAGCATTGTCTCGTAACCCGACAGACCCCATTATTGAAGACACAACAACCATCAACATGGGCACGCTGAAGAACCTCGAGGACTACGGTGGGGGCTTCTCTTACGTAAGAAAGGACCACATATACCAAGCTCCTCATAGAATTCAAGGACGTCTTCGCATGGTCGTACAAAGACATGCCGGCATCGACCGCGAGATGGCCGAACACCGCATCCCCATCAAGCAAGGCTCGGACACATCAAAAGAAACTCCGACGCATCAAGCCAGAATGGTCTCTCATGGTCAAAAGAGAGATCGAAAAGCAACTACAAGCTGGATTCATCCAAGTCATCGAATACTCAGACTCTCAGACTGGGTCTCCAACATGGTTCCAGTTATGAAGAAAAACGGCAGAATACGGGTATGTGCCGACTTTCGAGACCCGACCAAAATCAAGGCAATAATGGGCATGAAGCCGCCAAGCAACATCGACCAAAATTTCGGCCCCTGTACAAAATCACATGAAAATCACGGTTTTTCGAGCCGTTTTTCGCACACGAAAACACGTAGCCACCTTAGGAGACGTTCATCAAAACCTAACCCTTTTTATGAGAAACACAAAAACACGTAGCCTCCTTACGAGACGTTCATAAAAACCTAACCCTTTTTATGAGAAACACAAAAACACGTAGCCTCCTTACGAGACGTTCATAAAAACCTAACCCTTTTTATGAGAAACATAAAAACATGTAGCCTCCTTTACGTGACGTTCATAAAAGCCTAACCACTTTTATAAAGCCAAACACAAAAGCGCGTAACCTCCTTATGAGACGTTCACAAAAAAACTAAACCATTTTTATCAAACCAATTCACAAAAACATAAACCATTTTTATCAAACCAATTCACAAAAACGCGTAACCTCTTTTACGAGACGTCCACAAAAACACTAAACACTCTTATAAACCAAACCCAAAAACGCGTAACCTCTTCTACGAGACGTCCAGCAAAAAGCACAAGCAAGCAGCAAAGCAAGAAGCAAAGCAAGGAGCACAAATCAAGAAGCAAAACAAGGAGCACAAAGCAAAGAGCACAAGCAAGGAGCATAAAGCAAAGAGCACCAGCAAGAAGTATTCAAAGACCAAAGAAGAAGTATTCAAAGACCAAAGAAAAGCAAAGCACCAAAGAGAAGCACTCAAGCCGTAGCGGTCGACATGCCCTTAAACATGTAGGACCGTCATGTCCTTAAAAACATGTCGTCCCTCCCGCATTTCCAAGACTAAGTCCTCGTCTCTCCCATAAGACACATGCTTAGCGCCTTGGTAGTATCGAGGCTGTGATGGTCCTGATACTATCTTTAAGTTTGACTAACGCTTTGTCCAAGCTCACTTAAGCCCTGGGGCTCTGTAGATACCCGTATCCGTACCCCCCAAAAACAAACCCGATGACGAAAAGGACTTTCATGCATGCTTTTAAATGAGACGAAACGGTACAAAAGTGTCTAAAACATGTTTAGTCATTTTTAACGTATTAATTTGAATTTGCATAATCATAAAAATGAATGTCATTCTTAGTCATTATTAGCACGACACGAGCACAATGCAGGAACGTCTTACCAAAACGAACCACAAAAATAGCCCAACTAGCTACAAAACGGCCCAAATACACAAAAACGACCCAAAACGCACGCTAACGCAACACGCAAAACGGGCCGAAGTGCGTCCCGTGTCACATTTTCAGAAAATTAGACTCTACAATACCGTAAAATAATATGCTTCAATATTATTTTATTTCGAGCCAAAACCGAAAAACACGACAAAAACCGAAGCACGAAAATCGAAATTGGACCAAAAACCAATTTGGCCCAAAATATCCAAACAAAACACCATCATTACCCAAATCATACATCACTTAACCAAAGGCGGCATAACAGCACACCAAAACAAAAATAAAATCGCCTGTTGACAGGCGATTAAAATTTAAATCGCCTGTCAACAGGCGATTATGATTTTGTTTTACCCCGCAACCTTTTATTTTTTCTTACAAATTCCAGCCCAAACAAAATTAAAATCGCCTGTACACAGGCGATTTAAATTTTGTGCACACATAAACCAGCCAATCTCTATAAATAATACCCCTTATGTTCATTCAAAAGGGTCGGTTTTTCAAAAACACATACACCCCTCAAAAAACACTTACAAAATCCACTCAAAAATACCGTCTTTTGCATTTTTTGAAAGGTAAACATTTTACCTACGTTTTGGACGTTTGAGACTCGGACAAAGGGGTACATTAACCCCAACCCGATATTGGCACTAGCGAAGCCGTATTCGCAATACGGTTGTAGCAATTCGGATTCATAATCCGTCTAAACCTCGCCAATATCGCATAAATAACGACTCAATATCACTAAAGCAAACCGACGTCACTTTTATAATTATGCAAGTCCTCATTCATGCATTAAATTACGACTAAAATCACGGATTCGACACTAAATTATACCGTTTCATTTAGTCTTTTAGCATGCTAAACCGAGGGTTTTTCACAAATTCTTAAGAGTCAAATACGAGGTCGGAAAATAACGTTTATTGTAATAATTCAGCCAATGAATCATTATTAAACGTATATTTCCTATAACAGAATGTCTTAGCTTTGACGTTTTACATTATTTATGCATTTCTTTTCGAGTCATACATATTCGCACTTGTACGTAGCGTGACTTTTAGCCCAAATATCGAAATTAAGCAAATGTTTTCAAATTATTAGAGACTACTTTTACGTAGGCTTTTTGATTACTGTTTTACATTTTGTCAAAACTTTCGAAAAGTAACCTCACTCCGAATCCCTTCTCTGGTTTCAAACCTCAGACGGATGGGTATCGACGCACCTTGAAATCTGAGACACTCGTGTCTTATATTTTAAGACGCGTTGAATAGGTTCCAAATTCCTTTAATATTTGGTGGCGACTCCGAAAATACATTTCAAAATGATTTTTCTAGATTTCTTTTTGATCACAAATCCATGCAATGATCTCCCCCATTTTTACATCCACGCAAACTCTTTTCCTGCGAGGTGCATTCCGCACCCTACGCCCCCGCACGGGGCGAGGTCGGGCGCACAGGGCGTCGATAGGTCGCATTCCCGGTACCTTCATAAATATAAAAGTTAAATAAGCTAAATCTTTAAAATATGAAAGTTAGAAATATAAAGTGTTATAAAACACTATTCGTAAGTGAATAGTAACCATGATGAATAGTAAAATAATGAATAGTGAAAATATTTAAAATTTACGAATGGACTCAAAATAAATATTTAAGTTTTCTATGTGCTTCTGTTTACCTGAAGAATTGCTAGAACTAAATTTTCATTATACAAGTTCGACGATATTACTAAGATTTTCAGAATTGTCACACGTTGAAATGAACGAGGAAATAAGAATTTGAGAAAACGAGCTACTTGATAAAATACTTGGATTGTTCGTGTAATACGAGGGAACGGTTTCCTCATTTTCCGCTTCGGTTTGTGGCTCATGAACTTCATCAAGTTCAAATTTTCTCCCTCTCTGTCTATTAGAAATGTATTCATTTTCTAAAAAGACAGCATCACGAGCCCCAAACACTTTGTTCTCGTGAGGATTGTAGAAGTAATAGCCACAAGTTTCTTTAGGATAACCTACAAAAAGACATTTGTCAGACCTTGGTGCGAGTTTATCGTCAGATTTATTCTTAACGAAAGCCTCACAACCCCAAATTCTCATGAATGACAAATAGGGAACCTTTCCCGTCCATATCTCATATGGAGTCTTGTTGGCTGTTTTAGTCGGACTTCGATTTAGTGAGAATGCGGCAGACAATAGCGCAAAGCCCCAAAACGATCCAAGAAGCTCACTTTGACTCATCATAGACCGAACCATATCTCATAAAGTTCGGTTTCTCCTTTTTGCAACACCATTTAATTGTGGTGTGCCCGGAGGAGTCCATTGTGATATTATACCACAATTCTTAAGATGTGAATCAAACTCATTACTTAGATATTCGCCACCACGATCCGATCGTAGTGCTTTTATCCTTTTGTTCAATTGGTTCTCAACCTCATTTTGAAATTCTTTAAATTTCTCAAAAGCATCACTTTTATGCCTTATTAAGTTGACATAACCATATCTACTTAAGTCATCGGTAAAAATAATGAAGCAGTGATATCCTCCTCTAGCGGTGATGTTTAATGGACCACACACATCGGTATGTATGAGTCCTAAAACCTCACTTGCTCGTGTCCCTTTACCTCTAAAGGGTAGACGAGTCATCTTGCCTAAGAGGCAAGACTCGCATGTACCATATGATTCAAAGTCAAATGGTTAGAGAACCATGGTCTCAACAAGTCTCTTTATGCGTTTGTCGTTTATGTGACCTAAACGACAATGCCAAAGGTAGGATTTGTTTGATTCATTCATTTTGAGCCTCTTGTTCTCTATATGATAAACATTATTGACATCATTTAAAACATAAATACCTCCAATTGAAATGGCTTCACCATAAACCATTTCATTAAATAAAAAAGTACACCGATTGTCCTGAATCATAAAACAAAAGCCTTCCGCATCTAACACGGAGACGGAGATATTGTTTTTGGTTAGAGTTGATACAAAATAACAGTTATTCAAGTACAACTCTAAACCACTAGCTAGAGTGAGAACAAAAGTTCCCATGGAAACGGCCGCTACTCTAGCTCCATTACCCATGCGGAGATCTACATCACTCTTGGCTAGTGTTCGCACGTTTCTCATCCCTTGCAAGTGATTGCAAAGATGAGATCCACATCCGGTATCCTATACCCATGTAGAAATGCAAGCATGATTTATGTCAATCATATAAAGACTAGAAGGAACAATATCTTTGGATGTCGCACATCCATCATTCTTTTCCTTCAAGAATTTGGGACAATTGCGCTTCCAACGACCGGGTTTGGGCTTGCTATTCTCAATAGCATTCCCTTTACCCTTATCTTCCTTGAACCGAGCTTCATTAGCTCCCTTCCCTTTCTTGACCCCAATGTTTATGTTCTTCAATCTCATTGAAAGAACATCTTTTCTCTCAATCTCATTCACTTTGATGCTCTCTTGGTTAAAGCACATTGTTGGGACCAGAAAACCAGGCTGGTCCAGGACCCTCGGTCAGGTCCAGACAAGTTCAGAATCCACAATCAGGTCCAAGACTTGATATCAGCACGAAGCAGTACAGACAGAACAAAGGTGCAGGTCAGGAGAGGAAAAGCTAAGATGGGCCAAGCCTAACAAAAAGAGAAGTAAGATACTAAGAGGCAAGAGCCCAAGATCACAATGATAGGTTTAGTCGCGTCACCTAATCAAAAGTAAATCCGAACAAACTCTAACGGGTAGCAAGGGTAGGTCGGGTATCGTATCCGCAGGGAGAAGGTTGCAAAGTTGGTTATTTTTAGCGATTCTAGTCTCGGTTCGAGTTGAGGTTTGAGTTACTAAAGCTAGAGCGAGGAAGTAAGGGTTTAAGCAAAGGGAGAAAGGTCTAGGGAATCGGGGATAGCTAGGGTGAAGCTAGGACAAAGGATGGTGACAGAAATGAGTTGGGAATCGCATGTGCTAAGGAAAAGGCTCGGCCTCTCGGTCCTAAGCGTCCTCTAGGTCTGAAATGCGGGCTCTCGCAACTTACAAGTGAGGGTCCTAATGGTTGGTCTCGTACCCTACCTTAAACTAGGCTTTCGGTCTTAAGTTTAAGGGTGGAAAATGCTTGTTAAACCTTGGCCAATGGATCAACAAACACAATCAAACACAAGACAAGCAAAGCACAAGCAAAACCCTCTTCAAAACATCACCAAAATCGACCTAGACTACTCACCCATGATCACCCTCTCTCCCTAGATAAAGGACTACTCACTCATGATAAAAACAACAACAAAAGCAATAACAATGGATGAAAACATGATCAACAATGATATAAGATGAAATGATAAACAAAGGAGAGAAGTATAAACAAAAACCAATCCGAAATTCAAAGAGAAAGTGCAAGAACAAAGACAACAATACCGAAATAGGATGATCAAACAATGTTTAAAGTCAGAATTCAAAATACAAGAAGGAAAATTAATCAAACCCTAAATTTTTGTGAGAATGTAATTTAAAGTGTTCTAAAAATGCTCTCAAAATTTCGTGCAAAAATATAATGTTTAACCCCTTCAAATAGACGATATAATTTAAGCACACGAGAAGTCGGAGGGCGTCCCAAGGGTCCGGGACACCCATCCCGACCGGGACCACCAAGGACCAGCCTCCCAAGGCTACGGGAAGGCCATCCCGAGAGCTTCAGCTTGGGCCTCTTTTTGGCACTTTCTTTTACTTAGTTTTCTTTGCTTCTTTCGTCCCAAGGCTAAGGGACAAGGCCTCGTCGTCCCGAGGGTAGGGACAAGGTCAATATTGATCACATGAACTTCAAATCCCGTCCCAAGGTCCCGGGACACCTTCAATCGTTGAAAGGAAGCTCGTGCGCAACCGAAACGCAACGAAATCAACTCGAAACATCACGAAACTTCATGAAACTTCACGAAACTTCACGAAACTTTACGAAACTTCCCGACAAGCATCCTAAACTCCAAATAGCTGCGTGTACCTACAAAATGGACACAAAAACGCAGCAGAGCCAAAACGGAGAGAAATAGGAGCTGAAACGCAAGTAAAAGTGCAGGAAACGCAAAGTAAAGCTCGTGAACAAGGGGCTATAAGTACGTAAATATATGAGACATCAAACTCCCCCAAACCGAACCATTGCTTGTCCTCAAGCAACAAAGCATGATAGAAAATAGAGGACAAAGCGAGATAAGAAGACTTCCCCGAACAATCACCAAACCGCATGTAGCTCAAGCAAATGGCAATCAACCCCGAAACAGCATGGGACGTATGGAAATAGCTAGCCAACGGATGAGAATTACAAGACGGCGCAGAATGAACGGCATGGCTTAAACAAAGGCTCTCTAGCAGTCAAATCACGGACCTCTCGCGGTTTCCACTCTAGCACAAATGATGAACAAGGTGATATATGTGATGACACTCACCTACTCGACTAGTGGAAGCACGCCCGCAATCTAATGTGGACCAAATCTCGCATACCCGTACACAAATAATGTCACAAAAACGAAGCAAACATGAGGACTTACATAGGAAATGAGGGTGTAAAGGCCATAGAGAGGATAAGGGTGATAAGGTGGAACAAATGATTATGGAATCGTGGAGCTAAGCCACTAGAAACCACTAGTACTACTCAAGTGCTCATCCAACCAAAACGAAACCCAACTCTCATGGAAAACGGACTGAAAACAGCATATCGGTCTCCTTTACACATCATCGCAACAAGACAACAAATTTCAAGTGCTCACTCATGCAACAACAACAACAACAACAACTCTTCATTTTTGTGCACACATTCTTTCTTTTCTATTTTTGTGTGTTGTGTGTATATTTTTCAGATTTTTCTTTCTTTTTTCTTGAGCAAAAAGAGCACACTCACAAAGTTTCGGAAAATACCTCATAAAAGGTCGGGGAAACAGCAATCCCGACTCATATTCACCAACACTCTCAACAAGCACTCGACATCAGCAAGTCGTAGCAATGATCACAACCCAAAGAACAAGCACAAGAGTAAGCAAAGCGGTAACTAGCAAGGCTAGGGTAGGCTATTTGGCATGTAGCTAGCAAACTCATGTGTATAAGGGTATTAGGATCATAAATGAGAGGGTAAAAGCAACGTAAGAACAAGGTGAATAATAAGGAAATCGACTAAAGCCTCATATGCAAAACAAGTGACAAAATCGTGGGAAACACGGGATAGGGGCCACACTTATGCGTGTTAATATTACGCACCCCACGAGGAGAACTACTCACAATCAAAGCACGGGCACCGGGATAGATGAACCGGCCGCAGGAGGCTAAAAACCTCACAATAAAGTAGCTGTAGTCCGTGAATGATAAAGCCAACAAAGTAAAAGCACGCCATCATCCGCAAGCGTCAAAACATCCCCGTAGCGCTAATCCAAACAATATAAAACATGCCATAGCTCAAAGCAAACAAGGGAAGGGATGTCGGGAAAGATCAAGATCAAAACAAGCTCGCAAACAACGGTCGGGAAACGTATTTTTGGTATTTTTGTGATTTTTGAATTTTTCAGATTTTTTTGTGGATTTTGAAGTTTTTTGAAAAATGAAAAACGAAAAGGAAAGAGCAAAAATAAAGAGAAACGGGAGCAAAGCGTTCCTCCCCCCAAACCAAACAACACATTGTCCCCAATGTGTCCTAAAGCACATCAACGCGGGAACCATAAAATAAGGGGGATAAAACGAGTAAAAAGTTTCAAGAAAAATAAAGTACATACATGCTATTTACAAAATGAAACGCCCACCCCCCCCCCCCCCCAAACCGGCTTCAAACGGGGGGTTAGCAACGGGTACTAGAAGTACCACCATCCATGGGTCTCGTCGTAGACGAACCCGCTTCCATCATTCTCCTCATCGTCAAATCCATCATCACCATAAGCTCGGCCAACAGCATTAGCATGTCCATGCGTTTGGCTTGCAGCAAAGCCGACTCCATCCTTGCTCAATGCGTCCTGCAGTGCATCCTTACCCGCATCCTTCCTCCCTAAGGTACCTGCAATCATATCACAACAGAGCATGGCCTCAAGAGGGTCCCTCTCGAGGACTTGAGGTAAGCACTCGGTCACACAATCATCAATAACGTCTATGGCAAAGACATGCTCCTCTAACATGGGACGCTTTAAGGCGTTGGACAAGTTGAAAGTTATTTTATCACCTCCGACATCCAAAGTCAATTTCCCGTTCTTGACGTCAATTATAGCACCTGCAGTGTGCAAGAAAGGTCGACCCAAAATGATAGGAATTTGGGAGTCTTCGACCATGTCAAGGACGACAAAATTGACAGGGATGAAAAATTTACCAACCTTGACGGGAACGTCCTCCAAGACACCCAAGGGGCGCTTGACAGAACGATCCGCCATCTGGAGTGTGATGTTCGTAACCTTTAAAGGCCCCATGTTGAGTTTCTCGCATACGGAGTAAGGCAGGACGCTTACACTTGCACCTAAATCACAAAGAGCTTTAGAAATAGAAACGGTACCAATCGTACAAGGTATGGAGAAGCTACCCGGGTCCTTCAGTTTAGGAGGAGACTGGTTTTGTAAGAGTGCACTACACTCGGCAGTGAAAGCCACAGTCTCGACCTCGCTGAACGACCGCTTACGGGTGAGGATGTCTTTCAAAAATTTGGCATATGCGGGAACTTGTGTAACAAGTTCAGTAAAAGGAACCGTTACCTTTAAATCCTTCACGACTTCCATAAACTTACCAAATTGTGAGTCAAGTTTGGATTTTACCACTCGACTCGGGAATGGCAACTTGATTTGAATTGGAGGCTCCACCGGCTTAGCTTTCTCGGCCTCCTTCTCCACGTGCACACCACCATGACCCACGGCCTGCTTGGCTGGTTTTTCTCCACTCACGGCCACATTTCCTTGGGTGGACCCCACGGCTGGCCCAACTCCTTTGCCGGCTCCACTCGTGCTCGCTCCTGCAAAACCATCACTAGACGCACTAAAATCATTAGGGAAAAGAGTAGGGTCTACCTCACTTACCACCTTAGCGGGTGGAGCATCAAATGTAGGCATAGGTGGACCGTCATAGCTCGTTCCGCTCCTCAAAGAGATGGCATTGATCGACTCATGAGGCTGTGACCCTTGCAAAGGAAGATTACCCGGATTCCGTTGAGAACTTGAAGAAGCAAGTTGAACCACTTGCGTTTCTAGCATTTTGATGGCGGCGTCCTTCGCTTGATCGCTCTTTTGCATTTGAGCCATCATAGTTTCTTGAGTCTTGGCCATTTGCATCATCATGGCCCTCATTTCATTCATCATTGGGTCGCCACTCGAAGAAGGAGCGGCTTGCACGGGTGGTGGAGCATTTTGTTGTTGAAAATTGGGCCGATTAAAGCCCGGGGGGTTGTAAGGTCGTGGAGGATTGTTGTAGCTGAAATTTTGTGGGCTGTTTTGGTATTGTGGTTGTTGTGGCGAAGGATTTAAAACGTTGGCACTTTTGTAGCTAAAATTGGGGTGGTTTTTGTAACCCTCATTATAGTAGTTGGAGTAAGGATTGTTTTGTGAATGTGTTTGAGATTAATAAGCATAGACGGGTGCATACATACCTCGGCATTCGGCTGAAGTGTGACCGGAAACGCCGCATGACCCGCAAGTTGGATCATTGGAAGTATGCATAGCCGCTACCGTTTGACCACTAGCGTTTGAGGAACCCGCTTGCATGTGACTCATCATCATCGCGGTCATAGCATCCATCTTAACCGAAAGCATAGCCACCACATCACCATCATTCTTGCCACCGCTCCTAGGGACATTCCTAGAGCTACCATATTGAGCATTGTGAATGGCCATGGCCTCGATTGTATCCATAGCCTCATCCACGTCAATGTTGTCAAAGCGTCCGTTCGCGGCCGAGTCATGCACTTGGCGTGACTCATTGTAAAGACCGTTATAAAATTGCATCACAATGAACCATTTATCCATGCCATGGTGAGGGCATTGACGTTGGAGATCCTTGTACCGCTCCCACGCATCAAAGAGAGACTCATCTCCCCTTTGGCGGAAGCTCGTGATTTGACTCCTAAGCATTGCGGTCTTTTCCGGAGGAAAATACTTTTGATAAAATGCCAACACGAGGGAGTTCCAATCGGTGATCGCAAGAGCCACCCGGTTCAATGAATTAAGCCACGGCTTGGCTTTATCTCGAAGGGAGAACGGGAAGAGCATCTCCCGAATTTGATCTTGAGTCACACCCGTTTGTTTAATTGTAGAGCAATAATCACAGAAATTTTGGATGTGCAAGTTAGGGTCCTCACCGGGACTCCCTCCAATTTGAGTACGCTCGATGAGGTTGATAAAGGCGGGCTTAACCTCAAAGTTGTTAGCGGCAATATTGGGCATAGCATTGCCCGTAGGAATTTGATCCGCGGTAGGCCTCGAGTGATCGGATAGCTTCACCATTTTCTTTGTTTCGGGTATGGGTTCAATGTGAGCTTCCTTTGGCGATGAAGTAGATGAAACACTAGCTTCCAAGTCCCTCAACAAGTTCTTGCGCCTTAAGAATGTACGCTCCGGTTCCGGGTCAAACTGAATTGCCAAACCTTTTTGAGACGTACGCCTTTGCCTGGGCATACGAAAACACTAGAGGCAACGATAAGTAACGGCCTCAAGGAATTGAGGTTCCTTAAGACAAAGAGTAACAATGAGAAAAGAACCAAATAACAACAAAAACAAAAGCCGTCTCCCCGGCAATGGCGCCAAAATTTGATAGGTTTAGTCGCGTCACCTAATCAAAAGTAAATCCGAACAAACTCTAACGGGTAGCAAGGGTAGGTCGGGTATCGTATCCGCAGGGAGAAGGTTGCAAAGTTGGTTATTTTTAGCGATTCTAGTCTCGGTTCGAGTTGAGGTTTGAGTTACTAAAGCTATAGCGAGGAAGTAAGGGTTTAAGCAAAGGGAGAAAGGTCGAGGGAATCGGGGATAGCTAGGGTGAAGCTAGGACAAAGGATGGTGACAGAAATGAGTTGGGAATCGCATGTGATAAGGAAAAGGCTCGGCCTCTCGGTCCTAAGCGTCCTCTAGGTCTGAAATGCGGGCTCTCGCAACTTACAAGTGAGGGTCCTAATGGTTGGTCTCGTACCCTACCTTAAACTAGGCTTTCGGTCTTAAGTTTAAGGGTGGAAAACGCTTGCTAAACCTTGGCCAATGGATCAACAAACACAATCAAACACAAGACAAGCAAAGCACAAGCAAAACCCTCTTCAAAACATCAACAAAATCGACCTAGACTACTCACCCATGATCACCCTCTCTCCCTAGATAAAGGACTACTCACTCATGATGAAAACAACAACAAAAGCAATAACAATGGATGAAAACATGATCAACAATGATATAAGATGAAATGATAAACAAAGGAGAGAAGTATAAACAAAAACCAATCCGAAATTCAAAGAGAAAGTGCAAGAACAAAGACAACAATACCGAAATAGGATGATCAAACAATGTTTCCGAGTCGGGAATTCAAAATACAAGAAGGAAAATTAATCAAACCCTAAATTTTTGTGAGAATGTACTTTAAAGTGTTCTAAAAATGCTCTCAAAATTTCGTGCAAAAATATAATGTTTAACCCCTTCAAATAGACGATATAATTTAAGCACACGAGAAGTCGGAGGGCGTCCCAAGGGTCCGGGACACCCATCCCGACCGGGACCACCAAGGACCAGCCTCCCAAGGCTACGGGAAGGCCATCCCGAGAGCTTCAGCTTGGGCCTCTTTTTGGCACTTTCTTTTACTTAGTTTTTCTTTGCTTCTTTCTCGTCCCAAGGCTAAGGGACAAGGCCTACGTCGTCCCAAGGGGTAGGGACAAGGTCAATATTGATCACATGAACTTCAAATCCCGTCCAAAGGTCCCGGGACACCTTCAATCGTTGAAAGGAAGCTCGTGCGCAACCGAAACGCAACGAAATCAACTCGAAACATCACGAAACTTCATGAAACTTCACGAAACTTCACGAAACTTTACGAAACTTCCCGACAAGCATCCTAAACTCCAAATAGCTGCGTGTACCTACAAAATGGACACAAAAACGCAGCAGAGCCAAAACGGAGAGAAATAGGAGCTGAAACGCAAGTAAAAGTGTAGGAAACGCAAAGTAAAGCTCGTGAACAAGGGGCTATAAGTACGTAAATATAGGAGACATCAAACTCCCCCAAACCGAACCGTTGCTTGTCCTCAAGCAACAAAGCATGATAGAAAATAGAGGACAAAGCGAGATAAGAAGACTTCCCCGAACAATCACCAAACCGCATGTAGCTCAAGCAAATGGCAATCAACCCCGAAACAGCATGGGACGTATGGAAATAGCTAGCTAACGAATGAGAATTACAAGACGGCGTAGAATGAACGGCATGGCTTTAACAAAGGCTCTCTAGCAATCAAATCACGGACCTCTCGCGGTTTCCACTCTAGCACAAATGATGAACAAGGTGATATATGTGATGACACTCACCTACTCGACTAGTGGAAGCACGCCCGCAATCTAATGTGGACCAAATCTCGCATTCCCGTACACAAATAATGTCACAAAAACGAAGCAAACATGAGGACTTACATAGGAAATGAGGGTGTAAAGGCCATAGAGAGGATAAGGGTGATAAGGTGGAACAAATGATTATGGAATCGTGGAGCTAAGCCACTAGAAACCACTAGTACTACTCAAGTGCTCATCCAACCAAAACGAAACCCAACTCTCATGGAAAACGGACTGAAAACAGCATATCGGTCTCCTTTACACATCATCGCAACAAGACAACAAATTTCAAGTGCTCACTCATGCAACAACAATAACAACAACTCTTCATTTTTGTGCACACATTCTTTCTTTTCTATTTTTGTGTGTTGTGTGTATATTTTTCAGATTTTTCTTTCTTTTTTCTTGAGCAAAAAGAGCACACTCACAAAGTTTCGGAAAATACCTCATAAAAGGTCGGGGAAACAGCAATCCCGACTCATATTCACCAACACTCTCAACAAGCACTCGACATCAGCAAGTCGTAGCAATGATCACAACCCAAAGAACAAGCACAAGAGTAAGCAAAGCGGTAACTAGCAAGGCTAGGGTAGGCTATTTGGCATGTAGCTAGCAAACTCATGTGTATAAGGGTATTAGGATCATAAATGAGAGGGTAAAAGCAACGTAAGAACAAGGTGAATAATAAGGAAATCGACTAAAGCCTCATATGCAAAACAAGTGACAAAATCGTGGGAAACACGGGATAGGGGCCACACTTTTGCGTGTTAATATTACGCACCCCACGAGGAGAACTACTCACAATCAAAGCACGGGCACCGGGATAGATGAACCGGCTGCAGGAGGCTAAAAACCTCACAATAAAGTAGCTGTAGTCCGTGAATGATAAAGCCAACAAAGTAAAAGCACGCCATCATCCGCAAGCGTCAAAACATCCCCGTAGCGCTAATCCAAACAATATAAAACATGCCATAGCTCAAAGCAAACAAGGGAAGGGATGTCGGGAAAGATCAAGATCAAAACAAGCTCGCAAACAACGGTCGGGAAACGTATTTTTGGTATTTTTGTGATTTTTGAATTTTTCAGATTTTTTTGTGGATTTTGAAGTTTTTTGAAAAATGAAAAACGAAAAGGAAAGAGCAAAAATAAAGCGAAACGGGAAGCAAAGCGTTCCTCCCCCCAAACCAAACAACACATTGTCCCCAATGTGTCCTAAAGCACATCAACGCGGGAACCATAAAATAAGGGGGATAAAACGAGTAAAAAGTTTCAAGAAAAATAAAGTACATGCATGCTATTTACAAAATGAAACGCCCACCCCCCCCCCCCCCCAAACCGGCTTCAAACGGGGGGTTAGCAACGGGTACTAGAAGTACCACCATCCATGGGTCTCGTCGTAGACGAACCCGCTTCCATCATTCTCCTCATCGTCAAATCCATCATCACCATAAGCTCGGCCAACAGCATTAGCATGTCCATGCGTTTGGCTTGCAGCAAAGCCAACTCCATCCTTGCTCAATGCGTCCTGCAGTGCATCCTTACCCGCATCCTTCCTCCCTAAGGTACCTGCAATCATATCACAACAGAGCACGGCCTCAAGAGGGTCCCTCTCGAGGACTTGAGGTAAGCACTCGGTCACACAATCATCAATAACGTCTATGGCAAAGACATGCTCCTCTAACATGGGACGCTTTAAGGCGTTGGACAAGTTGAAAGTTATTTTATCACCTCCGACATCCAAAGTCAATTTCCCGTTCTTGACGTCAATTATAGCACCTGCAGTGTGCAAGAAAGGTCGACCCAAAATGATAGGAATTTGGGAGTCTTCGACCATGTCAAGGACGACAAAATTGACAGGGATGAAAAATTTACCAACCTTGACGGGAACGTCCTCCAAGACACCCAAGGGGCGCTTGACAGAACGATCCGCCATCTGGAGTGTGATGTTCGTAACCTTTAAAGGCCCCATGTTGAGTTTCTCGCATACGGAGTAAGGCAGGACGCTTACACTTGCACCTAAATCACAAAGAGCTTTAGAAATAGAAACGGTACCAATCGTACAAGGTATGGAGAAGCTACCCGGGTCCTTCAGTTTAGGAGGAGACTGGTTTTGTAAGAGTGCACTACACTCGGCAGTGAAAGCCACAGTCTCGACCTCGCTGAACGACCGCTTACGGGTGAGGATGTCTTTCAAAAATTTGGCATATGCGGGAACTTGTGTAACAAGTTCAGTAAAAGGAACCGTTACCTTTAAATCCTTCACGACTTCCATAAACTTACCAAATTGTGAGTCAAGTTTGGATTTTACCACTCGACTCGGGAATGGCAACTTGATTTGAATTGGAGGCTCCACCGGCTTAGCTTTCTCGGCCTCCTTCTCCACGTGCACACCACCATGACCCACGGCCTGCTTGGCTGGTTTTTCTCCACTCACGGCCACATTTCCTTGGGTGGACCCCACGGCTGGCCCAACTCCTTTGCCGGCTCCACTCGTGCTCGCTCCTGCAAAACCATCACTAGACGCACTAAAATCATTAGGGAAAAGAGTAGGGTCTACCTCACTTACCACCTTAGCGGGTGGAGCATCAAATGTAGGCATAGGTGGACCGTCATAGCTCGTTCCGCTCCTCAAAGAGATGGCATTGATCGACTCATGAGGCTGTGACCCTTGCAAAGGAAGATTACCGGTTAGTTGAGAACTTGAAGAAGCAAGTTGAACCACTTGCGTTTCTAGCATTTTGATGGCGGCGTCCTTCGCTTGATCGCTCTTTTGCATTTGAGCCATCATAGTTTCTTGAGTCTTGGCCATTTGCATCATCATGGCCCTCATTTCATTCATCATTGGGTCGCCACTCGAAGAAGGAGCGGCTTGCACGGGTGGTGGAGCATTTTGTTGTTGAAAATTGGGCCGATTAAAGCCCGGGGGGTTGTAAGGTCGTGGAGGATTGTTGTAGCTGAAATTTTGTGGGCTGTTTTGGTATTGTGGTTGTTGTGGCGAAGGATTTAAAACATTGGCACTTTTGTAGCTCAAATTGGGGTGGTTTTTGTAACCCTCATTATAGTAGTTGGAGTAAGGATTGTTTTGTGAATGTGTTTGAGATTGATAAGCATAGACGGGTGCATACATACCTCGGCATTCGGCTGAAGTGTGACCGGAAACGCCGCATGACCCGCAAGTTGGATCATTGGAAGTATGCATAGCCGCTACCGTTTGACCACTAGCGTTTGAGGAACCCGCTTGCATGTGACTCATCATCATCGCGGTCATAGCATCCATCTTAACCGAAAGCATAGCCACCACATCACCATCATTCTTGCCACCGCTCCTAGGGACATTCCTAGAGCTACCATATTGAGCATTGTGAATGGCCATGGCCTCGATTGTATCCATAGCCTCATCCACGTCAATGTTGTCAAAGCGTCCGTTCGCGGCCGAGTCAAGCACTTGGCGTGACTCATTGTAAAGACCGTTATAAAATTGCATCACAATGAACCATTTATCCATGCCATGGTGAGGGCATTGACGTTGGAGATCCTTGTACCGCTCCCACGCATCAAAGAGAGACTCATCTCCCCTTTGGCGGAAGCTCGTGATTTGACTCCTAAGCATTGCGGTCTTTTCCGGAGGAAAATACTTTTGATAAAATGCCAACACGAGGGAGTTCCAACCGGTGATCGCAAGAGCCACCCGGTTCAATGAATTAAGCCACAGCTTGGCTTTGTCTCGAAGGGAGAACGGGAAGAGCATCTCCCGAATTTGATCTTGAGTCACACCCGTTTGTTTAATTGTAGAGCAATAATCACAGAAATTTTGGATGTGCAAGTTAGGGTCCTCACCGGGACTCCCTCCAATTTGAGTACGCTCGATGAGGTTGATAAAGGCGGGCTTAACCTCAAAGTTGTTAGCGGCAATATTGGGCATAGCATTGCCCGTAGGAATTTGATCCGCGGTAGGCCTCGAGTGATCGGATAGCTTCACCATTTTCTTTGTTTCGGGTATGGGTTCAATGTGAGCTTCCTTTGGCGATGAAGTAGATGAAACACTAGCTTCCAAGTCCCTCAACAAGTTCTTGCGCCTTAAGAATGTACGCTCCGGTTCCGGGTCAAACTGAATTGCCAAACCTTTTTGAGACGTACGCGTTTGCCTGGGCATACAAAAACACTAGAGGCAACGATAAGTAACGGCCTCAAGGAATTGAGGTTCCTTAAGACAAAGAGTAACAATGAGAAAAGAACCAAATAACAACAAAAACAAAAGTCCTCTCCCCGGCAATGGCGCCAAAATTTGATAGGTTTAGTCGCGTCACCTAATCAAAAGTAAATCCGAACAAACTCTAACGGGTAGCAAGGGTAGGTCGGGTATCGTATCCGCAGGGAGAAGGTTGCAAAGTTGGTTATTTTTAGCGATTCTAGTCTCGGTTCGAGTTGAGGTTTGAGTTACTAAAGCTATAGCGAGGAAGTAAGGGTTTAAGCAAAGGGAGAAAGGTCTAGGGAATCGGGGATAGCTAGGGTGAAGCTAGGACAAAGGATGGTGACAGAAATGAGTTGGGAATCGCATGTGCTAAGGAAAAGGCTCGGCCTCTCGGTCCTAAGTGTCCTCTAGGTCTGAAATGCGGGCTCTCGCAACTTACAAGTGAGGGTCCTAATGGTTGGTCTCGTACCCTACCTTAAACTAGGCTTTCGGTCTTAAGTTTAAGGGTGGAAAACGCTTGCTAAACCTTGGCCAATGGATCAACAAACACAATCAAACACAAGACAAGCAAAGCACAAGCAAAACCCTCTTCAAAACATCACCAAAATCGACCTAGACTACTCACCCATGATCACTCTCTCTCCCTAGATAAAGGACTACTCACTCATGATGAAAACAACAACAAAAGCAATAACAATGGATGAAAACATGATCAACAATGATATAAGATGAAATGATAAACAAAGGTGAGAAGTTTAAACAAAAACCAATCCGAAATTCAAAGAGAAAGTGCAAGAACAAAGACAACAATACCGAAATAGGATGATCAAACAATGTTTCCGAGTCGGGAATTCAAAATACAAGAAGGAAAATTAATCAAACCCTAAATTTTTGTGAGAATGTACTTTAAAGTGTTCTAAAAATGCTCTCAAAATTTCGTGCAAAAATATAATGTTTAACCCCTTCAAATAGACGATATAATTTAAGCACACGAGAAGTCGGAGGGCGTCCCAAGGGTCCGGGACACCCATCCCGACCGGGACCACCAAGGACCAGCCTCCCAAGGCTACGGGAAGGCCATCCCGAGAGCTTCAGCTTGGGCCTCTTTTTGGCACTTTCTTTTACTTAGTTTTTCTTTGCTTCTTTCTCGTCCCAAGGCTAAGGGACAAGGCCTACGTCGTCCCAAGGGGTAGGGATAAGGTCAATATTGATCACATGAACTTCAAATCCCGTCCCAAGGTCCCAGGACACCTTCAATCGTTGAAAGGAAGCTCGTGCGCAACCGAAACGCAACGAAATCAACTCGAAACATCACGAAACTTCATGAAACTTCCCGAAACTTCACGAAACTTCACGAAACTTTACGAAACTTCCCGACAAGCATCCTAAACTCCAAATAGCTGCGTGTACCTACAAAATGGACACAAAAACGCAGCAGAGCCAAAACGGAGAGAAATAGGAGCTGAAACGCAAGTAAAAGTGCAGGAAACGCAAAGTAAAGCTCGTGAACAAGGGGCTACAAGTACGTAAATATATGAGACATCACACAACAGCAACCCTAGAAGGAGACGTTGGAGGACTCCGTCAAGAGGCAGAAACAAAAGCCTTGAAGATAGGAACTGCTGGAGAGATAGTTGGGGAAGTTAGCTACAAAGAAGGAGATGAACGTTGGAGCCAAGGACAGTATATAAGGAGGAGAATTCAGAGAAGAAAGGCATCACAAGTCACACAACTCCAGCATACTTCACTCTACGCTGTTCACAAGCAACCAAACACTTGATAATTATTTTACGTTCTTATTGTATTATTCTGTACCAGTTGGTCCAGACTCTGTATTTCCTGAACCAGAACTACTACAAATCCTCTCCTGGCTTGGTGCCTGTGGTTTTCCCTTAACACTTAAGGGTTTTTCCCACGTAAACATATCGTGTGTCTTGTATCGTTTTTTCGTTTTTCTTTACGTTCTAAACTTAACTACACCAATCACAATAAAACAAGATAAAAGGATAGTACTAGTAGATCCACAATCACTAAATCAAACAGTGTGAGAAAATCACCCGAGCAGTTAGCGTAGATGCGTGGGGATACTAGTTTATTAATCCTACAAAAAAATCTCAAATCAACACAAGTCCAGCCAACGCGAAAGATGGAAGATCCAAGTGCAGAAGCCATGGTCTAACTCCAGGAGGAACTGCAGCAGGCCAAGCAGGCAGCAGAGGAAGCCAAGGCGGAAGCAGCGAGACTGAAAGAGGCTGAGGCTGTCTTGAAGAAACAGCTGGAGACCTCTGCTCAAAAGAAAGCCTCAGGATCCAGGATCCCTCCATGTACTCCTTTTTCTGATGTGATCAAACAACTTGACTTCTCTACTTTCTCTTCTGCAGGATCAAAGGGATCAAAAGGTGACCCGCTCAATGTGGACGAGGATTCAGAGAACAACGCTGCAGGTGGAGGTGGTGACCCAAAAACACCAGAAGGAATCAGTGCAGGCAAGGTCATGCAGTACATGATGATGGAGATGCAGAAGCTCTCAGAGTTGGTGCGGAAGGTTCCAGGGCTTCCACCACCCATAGAGGAAGCAACACCAGGGAGCTATGCTGATTCACCCTTCGACGACTGCATTGCAATGATGGAGATGCCGAAGAAGTACACAGCGCCTAACCTGAAACTCTACGATGGGACAGCAGATCCTCTAGAACACGTGGCACAGTACAAGCAGAGGATGTTCAACATGGTTATCCCAACAGAGAAGAGGGAGGCCTGCATGTGCAAGAGCTTTGGTTCAACCTCGACCGGGTCCAAATACGCGATGGTACATCAACCTGCCAATCAAGAGCATCAAGACCTTTGCGGAGCTGATCAACCTCTTTAACGTCTAGTTCGTCAGTAGCAGATTGTTGGAGAAGCAGACCAGTGACTGTCTGAGTCATTGAGCGAGGACGAGTCTTTGAGGGACTTCTTGCATCGCTTCAACAAGGAGAAAGTGTCCATCCCTCGATGTGACATCGGCACGGCCATTGAGGCCTTCAGGCAAGGTTTGGTTAGAGATTCTGATCTTTATGTTGAACTAACTCGCTACCCTTGTTCTACCTTTGAGGATGTGCAGGCTAAGGCTCGCCCGGTCGGTGGAGGACCAGCGATTCGAGCACGATATCGGGACCGAGCGGTGACGCAAAGTCACCTCAGCGCCCGCAGCGGCGAGCTGGTCCATATCAAAGGCCGATCAGGAGGGAGGCAAACGCCGTGGATGAACAGACTAATGCACCCAGGGTTCCACCTCCAGTTTCAGAGTACTGTTTCTCCGTAGATATGCCAGGACTGATTCACAAGATGGACAAGCTGGGCTCAGCAGTCAGATGGCCGAAAGCAAGCGAGAAGCCCAATCCAAGGCGAGACACAACCAAGTGGTGTGAGTACCATTCTGATATTGGACACACCACAGAGGACTGCATAGCTCTCAGGAGAGAAGTAGCTCATCTACTAAAGAATGGTCACCTGAAGGATATCCTGCCCAGGAACAGGAGGAACAAGGATGAACGAGATGAGCCCAGAGATCTTCCACCACCACCGCCAACAACCCATGAGGTAAAATTTATTTCTGGTGGTTCAGATATTTGTGGACTAACATATTCTGCTGCGAAGCGTGTGGCTGTAGAGAACAGGCAACGACAACCAGCAGGACAACCAGGTTCAGCCCAGGAGATTGTGTTCGATGAGTCAGATCTTCAAGGAGTGCATGGGCCTCACCATGATGGTTTGGTGATCAAGATCCAGATTGGGACCTGCATGGTCAGACGAGTCCTGGTAGATGGTGGTAGTTCAGTCAACATCATAATGATGGAGGCGCTGGAAGCCATGGGTCTGAAAGATTCAGATGTGACGAAGAAGTCCAGCGTCTTAGTAGAGTTCAGTGGAGAGACAAAGCACAGCCTGGGAGAGATCACACTGCCAACCTACGTGGAAGGAGTCACCTCCTTCGAGAAGTTCTGTGTCATCGACTGCCTATCCTCATACAACGTGATCCTAGGGCGACCCTGGATCCACAACCTCAAGGCTGTTCCTTCAACGTACCACCAGTGTGTCAAGATTCCAACAAAGTGGGGGCGGCAAAGATCGAGAGGAGAGCAACAAAGCGGCCGCGAGTGTTCTGAGGCTGACCACGAAACCTCCTAGTCCAGGTAAGTCCCTCGCATAGCAATTAAAGCAGCCTGTCAGGTCTGTTGAAAATCCTGTCCCACGTATGGAGATAGAAGAGATTGTCTTGGCAAAGGAAAAACCTGACAGGAAGGTTCTGGTTGGTTCTGACGCTCCAGAAGTAATTAGACCTGCTCTAATTGACTTTCTGAGGAAGAAAGAGCATTGTTTTGCCTGGTCCCATTTTGATATGACTGGTATAAGTTCTGATGTTATTACGCATAAGTTAAATATTGACCCAAGTTTTAAGCCTGTGAAGCAGAAACGCAGGAAGTTTGCACCAGAACGTAATGAGATTGTGAACCAAGAGGTACAGAAATTGCTGGACATGGACATGATCAAAGAAGTAATGTACCCAGACTGGCTGGCGAATGTAGTGGTGGTCCAGAAGAAGAATGGCAAGTGGAGAGTATGTGTGGACTACACAGACCTGAACAAAGCATGCCCAAAGGATTCCTTCCCACTACCACACATAGACGCCATGGTAGATGCCACAGCAGGACATGAGGTTCTGACATTCATGGATACAGCGAGTGGATTCAACCGGATCAGAATGCACCCCCTAGACCAGGAGCATACAGCCTTCATGACCAGCAGGGGAATCTACTGCTACAAAGCAATGCCCTTTGGACTAAAGAATGCAGGTGCAACATATCAAAGGCTGGTGAACATGATGTTCAGGGACCAGATAGGAGATACAATGGAGGTCTACATTGATGATATGGTGGTGAAGTCAAAGAAAGCTGAAGATCACATCCTGGACCTAGAAAAGGCGTTTGAGATTCTGGAAATGTATAATATGAAATTAAACCCTACTAAATGCACCTTCGGTGTCACTGCAGGAAAATTCTTGGGCTACATGGTGACAAAAAGAGGCATAGAAGCTACTTCAAAGCAGATCTCAGCAATAATAAATTTAAAGTCTCTCCAGAACTCAAAGAATGTCCAGAAGCTGACGGGCAGAGTAGCAGCGCTGAACAGATTCATCTCCAGGTCATCTGAGAGATGCAAACCATTCTACGACCTTTTGAGAAAGAACAAGTAGTTCAACTGGGGGACAGAACATGAGAAAGCATTCCAGGACCTAAAAGTATACTTATCATCAGCCCCACTTCTATCCAAGCCAGAACCAGGGGAATCACTGGTCCTGTATTTGTCTGTAACAGAAGCCTCTGTAAATGCAGTTCTGGTGAGAGAACCAGATGGGCAGCAGCACCCTGTGTATTATGTAAGTAAGAGTCTTCTGGATGCTGAAACCAGGTATTCTGTGTTGGAAGAAATTGTTTTGGCTTTAACAGTTGCTTGTACCAAGTTATGATGAGTCGTGTTTAGTATAGGTTAGTAGTGGCGTTTTAGGCTTAGTTTAGGATGTTTTTATGCGATTTCACGGAGGTTTGTTGACTTGAAATGGATTGGATGTTATCGTGGAATTATGGCGTTTTATCGTGTTTCTGAAGTTAGCCAAGGAAGCCAAGACACGAGGAGGCAAGGACGAGGTTTGGGCAAGATTTTATTAATAGCTAAGACGCAGGCGCGAGCAAGCTTCGCGTGGCATTCGCAGACAAGAAGAAGAAGTAGCAGAAAACGGCCAGAAACAGGATCCGCGAGTGGCCCGCAAGGTGGCCGCGAGTGGCCCGCGAGCTTCCATGTTTTGTGGGCTTCATTTTTCCCGCTTTATTCGTTGGGCTTTGAGAGAAAGTTGAGATTACTTAAATGAAGGGTAACCTGGCTTCAATAAAACCCTTCATTAGCATCATTCATTATCATCTTTCATTTTTATCATCTACTTCACTTTTCATTTTTAGCTTAGGTTTTAGATTTACTTTTAGTTTTTCATTAAAATAGGGGGATTGAAGATCAAACTTTCCAAGTATTTTGTAACCGTCGGTATGAGTAACTAATCTCCCTTTTCTCGGTTCAAGTAATTGAAACGGTTTTTATTTAATTGTGAGTTTGAAAGTTCTAGTCTTTATTTTGATTATTGATTATTGTTCGGTTTTGAATTATTATTTGCGTGATTGATTTGTGATAACTAGGTGTACAACTAGTCGTCTGATTCATTGCGTATTTGTTAGTTTTGTTAGTTGAACGGGTTACGTTGACTAACTTAATGCTAGTAACGACTAGGTTTAATTGTTGAACGGGATACGTTGATTTTTATTCCTAGGAGCGATTTTCATAACATCTAAAGTACAACTGGATTGTATGTGCTATTTGTTCCTTATCGATTCTCTTGTCATTAAAGCTGCTGATTGATTAAATCTTGAACGGGATACGTTGAGATTGTCTTTTGGTTAGGGTTAGTTAAGAACGGGATACGTTTTAATTAGCTTAAAATAAGGAGGATTAGAATTGCATGATTCACGATAAGGTAGTCAAGAGTATAAACTAGAACCGGATAACCGTGATCGATTAACTCTAAACCGCGGATATTAACTTGAATCGAGATCCTTTTAACGTCTTATCTTCCATTCCTTTCCATTCTCTGCTTTTGCTTTAGTATGCTAGTTTATTAGTTTAGTAATTCAACAACCCCCCCCCCCCCCCCTTTATTAGTTATCTGTCACTCTGTTACTTTATATTTGCTTTCATCTGCGCTTAGCTTGAATTCGATTAGCCTTATTCCCTGTGGTTCGACCCCTTACTTCCGCTTTACTATTTGTTTAGTATTAGGATTTAAGTGTTATGAATTGTTAATTTGCGGTGTAACACCCCGTGTTATTTTAACACAATTTGATAAAAGAATTTAATTTCCTTAAATTAAATTCATCCTTTTTCCATATAAGAAAAATGCGTCTGAATTTTTTTTCGCCAAATAATACTAAAATTTCTTAAGTCCAAATTTAAAAATTTTAAAAAAAAATAAAGTTTGCTTTATTATCTTTAGAATTGAAAAAGAAACACATTTCAAATTTTTATAAAAATGAACCCTTATACTTTTCCCGTCTCTGAAATTCGGGTCAACAATTTCAAACACGCAAATCAAAAATCAAATATCTTATCCTCTTCCATTTTGGAAAAGCAAACTTCACATCTAACTTTTAATAAAAATATAATCATTTTGATTAATTTTTAATAAATCATATTATATTAAAATCTAATTACTATTTCATTTTCATTAAACTAGCTTTTTCTAAATTGTCGATATTTGAAGTTATACTTAATTTAAAGCGATAAACTTTTTGACGTTTGATTCTAATTATTTAAATCATTAACTTTCATCCAAAAAATATATATTTAACTAGTAAATTTTTAATCAAAATTGAGGAGCCAAAACCCAATTTTTATTTTAATCACACTTCGAGTTTTATTTTCATTTTTATTTTCAATCTTACTTCTAAACATTATTCTAAGACCATATCTTTTATTTCAAGACTTTTCGCGTACGCGCAAATCGAAAATTCCGAAAACGAAAATCGAACCCACATGGGCTCACATGTAGCCGGCCACCCATGGTCATGCATGACCAAAATTCAACCCTTCACTTCTCTTACACAAGCCACCCTATTTTTGCATGCCTACTTAATCCATCATCACATACTTTAACTTAATTAAATTTAAAGGTTATACAACCTAAATACAAATACAATACATACATTACTTAATCTAATTACACTACTACTCTTTTTCATCTCCACACAACACTTACAATATTTCATAAAATCGTTTTTAAAATGTAAATCTAAAATAAAATAAAATTTAATAGTATAATTAAATTCTTATAGTAATTACATTCTTATGATCATTTAAAACCATTTTTAACTAAAACTTTCGTTTTGAAAATTTTATCGACTTCCTCAACTCTTAAATATTTTCTTGAATAGTAAAATTTATATTTTAGTCTTAAAATTTTAAAGTAGAGATATTTTAGAAAAATCGTCAAACGCACACTTTAACTTTTATCGCTTTTGACGCCTTGAGCTTTTTAAAGCTGACCAAATTAAGTGAAAAACATTTTTAGACACAAAATAAACATTTCCTTACCCAAATAGTGCATTTGCATACTAGTATGCAAATAGTATTTTTGTTCCTAATATTCATTTAATTAAAACATTATTTCTAATTAAAACAAACTTACATCATACACTTTACTTAACCTAATTTATTACCAACACTTCCTCATTTATTTTCAAAGAGCAAAATCACTTCATTTCTCCTCCATGTATGTCGTGTGACTTGCTCTCTTTTCTCCCATTTATTTTCTTTCATTTTTATCCAAAAACACTTAAATTAAAACCTTAATAATATTTCTAATAAATCATAAGTGTTCTAAGTTCATTAATGGGTATATTAGGAGCTAATTACTTGGATTATTTGGGTGAATAACTTGGGTAATATGGGTGAAGAAATTCCGATCTAAAATTTATTTTAGATCCCCGACGATTAACTTCCTAATTAAGGTGACTAGCGTTGTCTTGTATTATCTTTTTAGTAAATTAATTTGTTTTGTTATTATAATTTTATGAGTATGATCTTTGTGCTAAAATATGTTAAACATGATTTGTGTGTGTTAGTAGGTTATGTGAAATATAATAAAATGATAATAACTAAATAATATGTTAAATAGATTATTGTAGTAAATATTCACATGTTTAGTTTAATTCATTTTTGAGCATTTTTAAATTATGTTCATATGATTTTTATGTTTAGTTATGTTTTAGTATAGTAGTATTATCATATAAAAATTATGTGAAGTATTAACTTTGAGTTTAAAGTGATTAAAAATCGAAAATAAAAATATATACATACTTACACACACACTCTCGGCATTTCCCTTTTTATTTTGCAAATTTTCACTTTTAATTTATGTAAATTATATTTTAAGTTAAGTTAGTATAAAATGGAAGTATCCATGTAAAAAGAATTAAATTAGAAAAATAATTTATAAGTTATTAAAAGTGAAAATGGTGTTCTTGAGTTGTGTTTTGATGTTCATGTGTGTTCTTGAAGTACTCATGTGTGTTCATCATTTTTGTACACTTTGATTTCATTTTAGTTTATGTTTGTTAATAATTTGTGTTTATGTTTAGTTATTACTTTATATAATGTTAGTCTTATAATATAAATCCACTTAAAACATTATAAATCATTTGGATTAAAAAGTTAGAAAATTAAAGTGTTGAAAAACACTATTCATAAATATAAATGAAATTTTTAGTAAATTTCATTTTAGTTTAAAATCGTTTTAGTATAATTAGAATAATTAAAATATAAAGACTTTAAGTTAAAAACCGATAAAATCGAAAAATGAAATTTTAGGAACATCCTAGGCTTGCTCACGGCATTCATGCTATTTTAGGCTTAAAATTTGTTTTTATCACTTTTTAGTTTAATTGTTAAAATAATTTAATTAGTAATTAATAAATTGAATTAAGAAATTAAAAGAAATAAATCAATTTTTACATATATATAATCCACACGGCATCATCATTAAAAATTGACTAAATTTGATCAAAATGAAATTATCACTAAGTCACTAAAGTTAAATAGTAATTAGAATTGAATTTTTGTATAAATCGTTTTAGTTATAAAGGAATTATGTTAAACCGATAAAAAAGAGTAACCGTATAAAAATGAACTAAATCGTGTGTTACTACCTTTGCTATTTGGACTGTTGATTTTGGACATACGGACTATAAATGAACCATCCACGATACTATCACTAACTTAAATTAATAGACGACTAAATTTAACCGAGTCTCGTTTTAAAATAAATATCACTCATCACCTTTTGCAAAATGAACTTAACGTTTTTAAAACTATGATTTTCGAATATTTTCATAAATGACTAAATACAAACCGAACCTAACATTTTTAAAACTAGACTTTAAAATATTTTCAAAAATCGCCTAAGTACAAAACGAACCTAACGACTTTAAAACTAGAAATTTATACTTAGGAAATAAAAACAAGTTTAGTATTATACTAAAATATCTAAGTATAAAGATGCGTATAAATACGATGAATAGTTAAATACGATGAATAGTTAAATACGGTGAATAGTGAATAGTGAATAGTGAATAGTGAATAATGAATAGTGAAAAGTGAATAGTGAAATACTGAAAATAATTGAAAATTTTACTAAGTATAGAAAATTTAAAATGAATAAGTAAATAACTTAAAGTGTTTGAAAAACACATAAATAAAATTGAACATACTAATAAACATATCAAATTAGAAATTTAAAAACGTTAATAATTAACAACACTTCAAATAATAAACGAATGTGTTATGTGATCATATGAAACCTACCATTCAAATAAAACGTTTGTCGCTGAGTCTAGGAGAGCCTAGTAACATGTGATATGGAATATCAAATAAATAATAAATCATGAGTATGTTTAAATAAAAGGTCAAGCTTGGGCCTCAGATATGAAAACGTCAATCGTGAGTGAAGTGGGGTTAAGATAGTCTTGTAGCGGACGCCACTATCTCGGCCTTATTGCGATTGTCATCCCGAATAGTGTGGTATAGCGTGAGATTATGCTTTGTGCATCCTGCCCATGCCGTTACGCCTTAAGTCGTCTAGCCTGTTCCGTACAAGATAATGAAAAATACAACTCTTAGTGGGTCAGGCTTTAGGAAATAGTCGCTTTATCCTGAGTTAAGGTGCTCTATGAATAGCATAGCCTACTCTTAAATTGGATATTAGTGTATGCATACTAGACTAGGGTTTTATTCCCCTATTTCGCTAAAGTTATCAGGGCCACCGTGACCTTATTGCGATTGTCATCTCACCTGCCTGTCTCCTTGCCGTGTTTCGTTCTTAGTGGGCGCGACACTTGCATTCGCTCTTACCCTGCGTAAAGATTACTTGACGAGATTGTATCTGAAGTTCGAATCATTTCGAACACTAGAGGATGAGATGCAAGTATTATAGTATTCGGCGTGGTTTACGAGTCGAGTAAGCCTCTGCACTATGGAAGTGAGATGCAATCGATCAGAGTACAAGGGCCTACTCAGTGGTCAGGCTCGTAAGCAGTATGTGTTGTCTGTTATATGATTAAATGAGAATGAGTGTGTACCATCTTCGAAAATTAAAGACCACAACTTTCTGAATTGAATCGAGTCTGCATGACGAGAATGTTACAATACGTATGTTTGTTGCGATCCGATATCGCTTTGTAATCTTGCTGTGTATCTATGATACAAATGATATGATTTTATCTGTTATCTGCTTTCCTAATTGAATAGCATGCCTATATGACTTATCGTTTTAAATCGCATGTTTATTATGACTAATATGTCTTTACATGCTATATGTTTTAAGCATGTTTATCGTTTTATCATACTATTATAGTTATAAAGCGATAGTAATAAACCAAAGAAATTGAAATCGAGGGTAAGTATGAGCATAGCTAGTCACTGTCCGCTCAGCGGGCATCCCCCCATAGTTTATTGTGCAGGACGTTCGTGGACCAGGAGCTGGATTTTGGATGGGGCCACGAGACGCTTTTATGCTTTACTTTTATTGTTTTCCGAGAGATATGTAATATATAACGCTACTCTTTTAACTACCGTATTTAGAGTTGTTTTATTCAACTCTCAAACGAGGATGTAACATTTTGGATTTATGTATAATTAATGACTCTGGTTTAAGACTTAATTAATTTCCGCCTTAGTACTTAAAGTCGAGCTAAAAACCAGGTTATTCTGATTAATTATCGAGTCGTCTTGCGGCCAGTGAGTATCATAATAGTTATTTCATCTAGCGAGAGACACCTGGGCCAGACATTCATATTGTATGTCAGGCATAGACTAATAGGATCAAATAATAAATTAGATTTTTCTTTTATTAGATCACTTAAATAATAACTTAAAATCGCTTTAAAGTGTGAGGATGGGTAGAAACCTTAAGGACGACCCTAGACTAAGGACTTTTAAATAACGAACTACTTCCCTCAGAATAAAATACACTAACTATCGTATGCTTGCTACTTGCTGATGTGACTAACTAAAACTAATAACTATCCTCGGATATAAAATCTAAGTAATAATTTTTAAATCTCAAAGATCGAAGCCACTAATCGAATACATGACGACAAGACCTCAAACGCAGCAAATGGACGCATCAAGAACCTTACTACTGATGAGACGTTCAAGATCTCGAAGATTTCTGTCGCAGGAAGGATTTCTACAACTCCATCTAATTATCCTCTTTCACAAAAATTTTTATTTCGTTCTCTTTTAAAAATTTCAACCTCTTAAACCTTTTTCTTCTAACTCTCTAACTTCCTAAACCTATAATTCCTAATAATTACTTCTTAAAATTGACTTTCATTCCTATCCTTTAATCTCGCAAAATGATTTCACTTTTACTTTTCAATTTCATAAGCTCCTTTTAATTCATTCTCAAAAACCATAGAACTTTATTCCTTTTTAATCCTTTAAACTTACTATCTCTTCCAAAGCTTAAAGATTTTCGAAAATTTATAAATCCTAATTATCTTCTAAAACTAACTTTCAGGTTTCCTCTTTAAAACATATTTGATACTTATTCAATTATTCTTAAAAACTTTATTTTGTAATTTTAAATACCTTTGAAATTATTTTGTTTTAAATCGTATATTCTTTATCTCATATACTAAAATTTAATTATGTTCAAAATTTTAAACTTACCAATACCTATTTCAAAATTCTCAACTTTTAAAATGAATTTTTATCTCTCTATTTAAACTTGATAAATATGTTTAAAATTTTCTTAAGGGGGTAGGACAAAATATGATGATTTAAAATCGTTGATTAAAGTTACTTAAAATCATTATTTCAACAAACTTTAAACTATATATTTTAATTTCAAATAAAATTATAATTTGTTTTATTTTAAAACCCTTATAATTTTAATTTAAATTAATTCCGTACAAAACTTCTAGGCCCCACCTTTTTGAAAATCTCTTTGAAATCGATTTCAGAAATGACAATCTACAAATATTTCTATATTAGTTCAAAATATTCCATTTGAAAATATAAAACGTTTATAGCTTTCAATCTTTTCACTCTATCTAGAATTCTTATAATAATTCAAAAATTCAAGCATTCCTAAAAGTCTTATTCTACCAAATTAAAATGTCATTATCGAAACTTGTTAAAACTTGTTGTCCCCTCTAACTGCATTGCCCAACTGCAAGTAGTTATCCACTCTATTCAAGTTTCGGGACGAAACTTTTCTTAAGGGGGTAGGTTTGTAACACCCCGTGTTATTTTAACACAATTTGATAAAAGAATTTAATTTCCTTAAATTAAATTCATCCTTTTTCCATATAAGAAAAATGCGTCTGAATTTTTTTTCGCCAAATAATACTAAAATTTCTTAAGTCCAAATTTAAAAATTTTAAAAAAAAATAAAGTTTGCTTTATTATCTTTAGAATTGAAAAAGAAACACATTTCAAATTTTTATAAAAATGAACCCTTATACTTTTCCCGTCTCTGAAATTCGGGTCAACAATTTCAAACACGCAAATCAAAAATCAAATATCTTATCCTCTTCCATTTTGGAAAAGCAAACTTCACATCTAACTTTTAATAAAAATATAATCATTTTGATTAATTTTTAATAAATCATATTATATTAAAATCTAATTACTATTTCATTTTCATTAAACTAGCTTTTTCTAAATTGTCGATATTTGAAGTTATACTTAATTTAAACTGATAAACTTTTTGACGTTTGATTCTAATTATTTAAATCATTAACTTTCATCCAAAAAAATATATATTTCGGACTAGTAAATTTTTAATCAAAATTCGAGGAGCCAAAACCCAATTTTTATTTTAATCACACTTCGAGTTTTATTTTCATTTTTATTTTCAATCTTACTTCTAAACATTATTCTAAGACCATATCTTTTATTTCAAGACTTTTCGCGTACGCGCAAATCGAAAATTCCGAAAACGAAAATCGAACCCACATGGGCTCACATGTAGCCGGCCACCCATGGTCATGCATGACCAAAATTCAACCCTTCACTTCTCTTACACAAGCCACCCTATTTTTGCATGCCTACTTAATCCATCATCACATACTTTAACTTAATTAAATTTAAAGGTTATACAACCTAAATACAAATACAATACATACATTACTTAATCTAATTACACTACTACTCTTTTTCATCTCCACACAACACTTACAATATTTCATAAAATCGTTTTTAAAATGTAAATCTAAAATAAAATAAAATTTAATAGTATAATTAAATTCTTATAGTAATTACATTCTTATGATCATTTAAAACCATTTTTAACTAAAACTTTCGTTTTGAAAATTTTATCGACTTCCTCAACTCTTAAATATTTTCTTGAATAGTAAAATTTATATTTTAGTCTTAAAATTTTAAAGTAGAGATATTTCGAAAAATCGTCAAACGCGCACACTTTAACTTTTATCGCTTTTGACGCCCGTCTTTTTAAAACTGACCAAATTCGTGAAAAACATTTTTAGACACAAAATAAACATTTCCTTACCCAAATAGTGCATTTGCATACTAGTATGCAAATAGTATTTTTTGTTCCCTAATATTCATTTAATTAAAACATTATTTCTAATTAAAACAAACTTACATCATACACTTTACTTAACCTAATTTATTACCAACACTTCCTCATTTATTTTCAAAGAGCAAAATCACTTCATTTCTCCTCCATGTATGTCGTGTGACTTGCTCTCTTTTCTCCCATTTATTTTCTTTCATTTTTATCCAAAAACACTTAAATTAAAACCTTAATAATATTTCTAATAAATCATAAGTGTTCTAAGTTCATTAATGGGTATATTAGGAGCTAATTACTTGGATTATTTGGGTGAATAACTTGGGTAATATGGGTGAAGAAAATCCGATCTAAAATTTATTTTAGATCCCGACGTTTAACATCCTAATTAAGGTGACTAGCGTTGTCTTGTATTATCTTTTTAGTAAATTAATTTGTTTTGTTATTATAATTTTATGAGTATGATCTTTGTGCTAAAATATGTTAAACATGATTTGTGTGTGTTAGTAGGTTATGTGAAATATAATAAAATGATAATAACTAAATAATATGTTAAATAGATTATTGTAGTAAATATTCACATGTTTAGTTTAATTCATTTTTGAGCATTTTTAAATTATGTTCATATGATTTTTATGTTTAGTTATGTTTTAGTATAGTAGTATTATCATATAAAAATTATGTGAAGTATTAACTTTGAGTTTAAAGTGATTAAAAATCGAAAATAAAAATATATACATACTTACACACACACTCGGCATTTCCCTTTTTATTTTGCAAATTTTCACTTTTAATTTATGTAAATTATATTTTAAGTTAAGTTAGTATAAAATGGAAGTATCCATGTAAAAAGAATTAAATTAGAAAAATAATTTATAAGTTATTAAAAGTGAAAATGGTGTTCTTGAGTTGTGTTTTGATGTTCATGTGTGTTCTTGAAGTACTCATGTGTGTTCATCATTTTTGTACACTTTGATTTCATTTTAGTTTATGTTTGTTAATAATTTGTGTTTATGTTTAGTTATTACTTTATATAATGTTAGTCTTATAATATAAATCCACTTAAAACATTATAAATCATTTGGATTAAAAAGTTAGAAAATTAAAGTGTTGAAAAACACTATTCATAAATATAAATGAAATTTTTAGTAAATTTCATTTTAGTTTAAAATCGTTTAGTATAATTAGAATAATTAAAATATAAAGACTTTAAGTTAAAAACCGATAAAATCGAAAAATGAAATTTTAGGAACATCCTAGGCTTGCTCACGGCATTCATGCTATTTTAGGCTTAAAATTTGTTTTTATCACTTTTTAGTTTAATTGTTAAAATAATTTAATTAGTAATTAATAAATTGAATTAAGAAATTAAAGAAATAAATCAATTTTTACATATATATAATCCACACGGCATCATCATTAAAAATTGACTAAATTTGATCAAAATGAAATTATCACTAAGTCACTAAAGTTAAATAGTAATTAGAATTGAATTTTTGTATAAATCGTTTTAGTTATAAAGGAATTATGTTAAACCGATAAAAAGTAAATGCTTAGTATAAAAATGAACTAAATCGTGTGTTACTACCTTTGCTATTTGGATTTGTTGATTTTGGACATACGGACTATAAATGAACCATCCACGATACTATCACTAACTTAAATTAATAGACGACTAAATTTAACCGAGTCTCGTTTTAAAATAAATATCACTCATCACCTTTTGCAAAATGAACTTAACGTTTTTAAAACTATGATTTTCGAATATTTTCATAAATGACTAAATACAAACCGAACCTAACATTTTTAAAACTAGACTTTAAAATATTTTCAAAAATCGCCTAAGTACAAAACGAACCTAACGACTTTAAAACTAGAAATTTATACTTAGGAAATAAAAACAAGTTTAGTATTATACTAAAATATCTAAGTATAAAGATGCGTATAAATACGATGAATAGTTAAATACGATGAATAGTTAAATACGATTGAATAGTGAATAGTGAATAGTGAATAGTGAATAATGAATAGTGAAAAGTGAATAGTGAAATACTGAAAATAATTGAAAATTTTACTAAGTATAAAAAATTTAAAATGAATAAGTAAATAACTTAAAGTGTTTGAAAAACACATAAATAAAATTGAACATACTAATAAACATATCAAATTAGAAATTTAAAAACGTTAATAATTAACAACACTTCAAATAATAAACGAATGTGTTATGTGATCATATGAAACCTACCATTCAAATAAAACGTTTGACGCTGAGACTAGGAGAGTCTAGTAACATGTGATATGGAATATCAAATAAATAATAAATCATGAGTATGTTTAAATAAAAGGTCAAGCTTGGGCCTCAGATATGAAAACGTCAATCGTGAGTGAAGTGGGGTTAAGATAGTCTTGTAGCGGACGCCACTATCTCGGCCTTATTGCGATTGTCATCCCGAATAGTGTGGTATAGCCGCGTTATTATGCTTTGTGCATCCTTGCCCATGCCGTTATTCGCCTTAAGTCGTATAGCCTTTATTGTACAAGATAATGAAAAATTCAACTCTTAGTGGGTCAGGCTTTAGGAAATAGTCGTTTTATCCTGAGTTAAGGTGCTCTATGAATAGCATAGCCTACTCTTAAATTGGATATTAGTGTATGCATACTAGACTAGGGTTTTATTCCCCTATTTCGCTAAAGTTATCAGGGCCACCGTGACCTTATTGCGATTGTCATCTCACGGTTCTGTCTCCTTGCCGTGTTTCGTTCTTAGTGGGCGCGACACTAGCATTCGCTCTTACCCTGCGTAAAGATTACTTGACGGGATTGTATCTGAAGTTCGAATCATTTCGAACACTAGAGGATGAGATGCAAGTATTATAGTATTCGGCGTGGTTTACGAGTCGAGTAAGCCTCTGCACTATGGAAGTGAGATGCAATCGATCAGAGTACAAGGGCCTACTCAGTGGTCAGGCTCGTAGCGGTATGTGTTATGCGTTATATGATTAAATGAGAATGAGTGTGTACCATCTTGAAAATTAAAGACCACAACTTTACGAATTGAATCGAGCCTGAATGACGAGAATGTTACAATACGTATGTTTGTTGCGATCCGATATCGCTTTGTAATCTTGCTGTGTATCTATGATACAAATGATATGATTTTATCTGTTATCTGCTTTCCTAATTGAATAGCATGCCTATATGACTTATCGTTTTAAATCGCATGTTTATTATGACTAATATGTCTTTACATGCTATATGTTTTAAGCATGTTTATCGTTTTATCATACTATTATAGTTATAAAGCGATAGTAATAAACCAAAGAAATTGAAATCGAGGGTAAGTATGAGCATAGCTAGTCAACTTTGTCAGCTCAATGGCATCCCCATAGTTTATTGTGCAGACGTTAAGTGGACCAGGAGCTGGATTTTGGATGGGGCCACGAGACGCTTTTATGCTTTACTTTTATTGTTTTCCGAGAGATATGTAATATATAACGCTACTCTTTTAACTACCGTATTTAGAGTTGTTTTATTCAACTCTCAAACGAGGATGTAACATTTTGGATTTATGTATAATTAATGACTCTGGTTTAAGACTTAATTAATTTCCGCCTTAGTAATTAAAGTCGACTAAAAACCAGGTTGTTACAGTTGGTATCAGAGCTGTCTTGCGACCGTGAGTAACTTAATAGTTATTTCATCTAGCGAGAGACACCTGGGCCAGACATTCATATTGTATGTCAGGCATAGACTAATAGGATCAAATAATAAATTAGATTTTTCTTTTATTAGATCACTTAAATAATAACTTAAAATCGCTTTAAAGTGTGAGGATGGGTAGAAACCTTAAGGACGACCCTAGACTAAGGACTTTTAAATAACGAACTACTTCCCTCAGAATAAAATACACTAACTATCGTATGCTTGCTACTTGCTGATGTGACTAACTAAAACTAATAACTATCCTCGGATATAAAATCTAAGTAATAATTTTTAAATCTCAAAGATCGAAGCCACTAATCGAATACATGACGACAAGACCTCAAACGCAGCAAATGGACGCATCAAGAACCTTACTACTGATGAGACGTTCAAGATCTCGAAGATTTACATCATGAGGAAGGATTTCTACAACTCCATCTAATTATCCTCTTTCACAAAAATTTTTATTTCGTTCTCTTTTAAAAATTTCAACCTCTTAAACCTTTTTCTTCTAACTCTCTAACTTCCTAAACCTATAATTCCTAATAATTACTTCTTAAAATTGACTTTCATTCCTATCCTTTAATCTCGCAAAATGATTTCACTTTTACTTTTCAATTTCATAAGCTCCTTTTAATTCATTCTCAAAAACCATAGAACTTTATTCCTTTTAATCCTTTAAACTTACTATCTCTTCCAAAGCTTAAAGATTTTCGAAAATTTATAAATCCTAATTATCTTCTAAAACTAACTTTCAGGTTTCCTCTTTAAAACATATTTGATACTTATTCAATTATTCTTAAAAACTTTATTTTGTAATTTTAAATACCTTTGAAATTATTTTGTTTTAAATCGTATATTCTTTATCTCATATACTAAAATTTAATTATGTTCAAAATTTTAAACTTACCAATACCTATTTCAAAATTCTCAACTTTTAAAATGAATTTTTATCTCTCTATTTAAACTTGATAAATATGTTTAAAATTTTCTTAAGGGGGTAGGACAAAATATGATGATTTAAAATCGTTGATTAAAGTTACTTAAAATCATTATTTCAACAAACTTTAAACTATATATTTTAATTTCAAATAAAATTATAATTTGTTTTATTTTAAAACCCTTATAATTTTAATTTAAATTAATTCCGTACAAAACTTCTAGGCCCCACCTTTTTGAAAATCTCTTTGAAATCGATTTCAGAAATGACAATCTACAAATATTTCTATATTAGTTCAAAATATTCCATTTGAAAATATAAAACGTTTATAGCTTTCAATCTTTTCACTCTATCTAGAATTCTTATAATAATTCAAAAATTCAAGCATTCCTAAAAGTCTTATTCTACCAAATTAAAATGTCATTATCGAAACTTGTTAAAACTTGTTGTCCCCTCTAACTGCATTGCCCAACTGCAAGTAGTTATCCACTCTATTCAAGTTTCGGGACGAAACTTTTCTTAAGGGGGTAGGTTTGTAACACCCCGTGTTATTTTAACACAATTTGATAAAAGAATTTAATTTCCTTAAATTAAATTCATCCTTTTTCCATATAAGAAAAATGCGTCTGAATTTTTTTTCGCCAAATAATACTAAAATTTCTTAAGTCCAAATTTAAAAATTTTAAAAAAAAATAAAGTTTGCTTTATTATCTTTAGAATTGAAAAAGAAACACATTTCAAATTTTTATAAAAATGAACCCTTATACTTTTCCCGTCTCTGAAATTCGGGTCAACAATTTCAAACACGCAAATCAAAAATCAAATATCTTATCCTCTTCCATTTTGGAAAAGCAAACTTCACATCTAACTTTTAATAAAAATATAATCATTTTGATTAATTTTTAATAAATCATATTATATTAAAATCTAATTACTATTTCATTTTCATTAAACTAGCTTTTTCTAAATTGTCGATATTTGAAGTTATACTTAATTTAAACTGATAAACTTTTTGACGTTTGATTCTAATTATTTAAATCATTAACTTTCATCCAAAAAAATATATATTTCGGACTAGTAAATTTTTAATCAAAATTGAGGAGCCAAAACCCAATTTTTATTTTAATCACACTTCGAGTTTTATTTTCATTTTTATTTTCAATCTTACTTCTAAACATTATTCTAAGACCATATCTTTTATTTCAAGACTTTTCGCGTACGCGCAAATCGAAAATTCCGAAAACGAAAATCGAACCCACATGGGCTCACATGTAGCCGGCCACCCATGGTCATGCATGACCAAAATTCAACCCTTCACTTCTCTTACACAAGCCACCCTATTTTTGCATGCCTACTTAATCCATCATCACATACTTTAACTTAATTAAATTTAAAGGTTATACAACCTAAATACAAATACAATACATACATTACTTAATCTAATTACACTACTACTCTTTTTCATCTCCACACAACACTTACAATATTTCATAAAATCGTTTTTAAAATGTAAATCTAAAATAAAATAAAATTTAATAGTATAATTAAATTCTTATAGTAATTACATTCTTATGATCATTTAAAACCATTTTTAACTAAAACTTTCGTTTTGAAAATTTTATCGACTTCCTCAACTCTTAAATATTTTCTTGAATAGTAAAATTTATATTTTAGTCTTAAAATTTTAAAGTAGAGATATTTCGAAAAATCGTCAAACGCGCACACTTTAACTTTTATCGCTTTTGACGCCCGACTTTTTAAAACTGACCAAATTCGTGAAAAACATTTTTAGACACAAAATAAACATTTCCTTACCCAAATAGTGCATTTGCATACTAGTATGCAAATAGTATTTTTTGTTCCCTAATATTCATTTAATTAAAACATTATTTCTAATTAAAACAAACTTACATCATACACTTTACTTAACCTAATTTATTACCAACACTTCCTCATTTATTTTCAAAGAGCAAAATCACTTCATTTCTCCTCCATGTATGTCGTGTGACTTGCTCTCTTTTCTCCCATTTATTTTCTTTCATTTTTATCCAAAAACACTTAAATTAAAACCTTAATAATATTTCTAATAAATCATAAGTGTTCTAAGTTCATTAATGGGTATATTAGGAGCTAATTACTTGGATTATTTGGGTGAATAACTTGGGTAATATGGGTGAAGAAAATCCGATCTAAAATTTATTTTAGATCCCGACGTTTAACATCCTAATTAAGGTGACTAGCGTTGTCTTGTATTATCTTTTTAGTAAATTAATTTGTTTTGTTATTATAATTTTATGAGTATGATCTTTGTGCTAAAATATGTTAAACATGATTTGTGTGTGTTAGTAGGTTATGTGAAATATAATAAAATGATAATAACTAAATAATATGTTAAATAGATTATTGTAGTAAATATTCACATGTTTAGTTTAATTCATTTTTGAGCATTTTTAAATTATGTTCATATGATTTTTATGTTTAGTTATGTTTTAGTATAGTAGTATTATCATATAAAAATTATGTGAAGTATTAACTTTGAGTTTAAAGTGATTAAAAATCGAAAATAAAAATATATACATACTTACACACACACTCGGCATTTCCCTTTTTATTTTGCAAATTTTCACTTTTAATTTATGTAAATTATATTTTAAGTTAAGTTAGTATAAAATGGAAGTATCCATGTAAAAAGAATTAAATTAGAAAAATAATTTATAAGTTATTAAAAGTGAAAATGGTGTTCTTGAGTTGTGTTTTGATGTTCATGTGTGTTCTTGAAGTACTCATGTGTGTTCATCATTTTTGTACACTTTGATTTCATTTTAGTTTATGTTTGTTAATAATTTGTGTTTATGTTTAGTTATTACTTTATATAATGTTAGTCTTATAATATAAATCCACTTAAAACATTATAAATCATTTGGATTAAAAAGTTAGAAAATTAAAGTGTTGAAAAACACTATTCATAAATATAAATGAAATTTTTAGTAAATTTCATTTTAGTTTAAAATCGTTTTAGTATAATTAGAATAATTAAAATATAAAGACTTTAAGTTAAAAACCGATAAAATCGAAAAATGAAATTTTAGGAACATCCTAGGCTTGCTCACGGCATTCATGCTATTTTAGGCTTAAAATTTGTTTTTATCACTTTTTAGTTTAATTGTTAAAATAATTTAATTAGTAATTAATAAATTGAATTAAGAAATTAAAAGAAATAAATCAATTTTTACATATATATAATCCACACGGCATCATCATTAAAAATTGACTAAATTTGATCAAAATGAAATTATCACTAAGTCACTAAAGTTAAATAGTAATTAGAATTGAATTTTTGTATAAATCGTTTTAGTTATAAAGGAATTATGTTAAACCGATAAAAAAGAGTAACCGTATAAAAATGAACTAAATCGTGTGTTACTACCTTTGCTATTTGAATTTGTTGATTTTGGACATCACGGACTATAAATGAACCATCCACGATACTATCACTAACTTAGATTAATAGACGACTAAATTTAACCGAGTCTCGTTTTAAAATAAATATCACTCATCACCTTTTGCAAAATGAACTTAACGTTTTTAAAACTATGATTTTCGAATATTTTCATAAATGACTAAATACAAACCAAGACCTAACATTTTTAAAACTAGACTTTAAAATATTTTCAAAAATCGCCTAAGTACAAAACGAACCTAACGACTTTAAAACTAGAAATTTATACTTAGGAAATAAAAACAAGTTTAGTATTATACTAAAATATCTAAGTATAAAGATGCGTATAAATACGATGAATAGTTAAATACGATGAATAGTTAAATACGGTGAATAGTGAATAGTGAATAGTGAATAGTGAATAATGAATAGTGAAAAGTGAATAGTGAAATACTGAAAATAATTGAAAATTTTACTAAGTATAGAAAATTTAAAATGAATAAGTAAATAACTTAAAGTGTTTGAAAAACACATAAATAAAATTGAACATACTAATAAACATATCAAATTAGAAATTTAAAAACGTTAATAATTAACAACACTTCAAATAATAAACGAATGTGTTATGTGATCATATGAAACCTACCATTCAAATAAAACGTTTGACGCTGAGACTAGGAGAGTCTAGTAACATGTGATATGGAATATCAAATAAATAATAAATCATGAGTATGTTTAAATAAAAGGTCAAGCTTGGGCCTCAGATATGAAAACGTCAATCGTGAGTGAAGTGGGGTTAAGATAGTCTTGTAGCGGACGCCACTATCTCGGCCTTATTGCGATTGTCATCCCGAATAGTGTGGTATAGCCGGCAGTATTATGCTTTGTGCATCCTGCCCATGCCGTTACGCCTTAAGTCGTATAGCCTGTTCCGTACAAGATAATGAAAAATTCAACTCTTAGTGGGTCAGGCTTTAGGAAATAGTCGTTTTATCCTGAGTTAAGGTGCTCTATGAATAGCATAGCCTACTCTTAAATTGGATATTAGTGTATGCATACTAGACTAGGGTTTTATTCCCCTATTTCGCTAAAGTTATCAGGGCCACCGTGACCTTATTGCGATTGTCATCTCACGGTTCTGTCTCCTTGCCGTGTTTCGTTCTTAGTGGGCGCGACACTAGCATTCGCTCTTACCCTGCGTAAAGATTACTTGACGGGATTGTATCTGAAGTTCGAATCATTTCGAACACTAGAGGATGAGATGCAAGTATTATAGTATTCGGCGTGGTTTACGAGTCGAGTAAGCCTCTGCACTATGGAAGTGAGATGCAATCGATCAGAGTACAAGGGCCTACTCAGTGGTCAGGCTCGTAAGCAGTATGTGTTGTCTGTTATATGATTAAATGAGAATGAGTGTGTACCATCTTCGAAAATTAAAGACCACAACTTTCTGAATTGAATCGAGTCTGCATGACGAGAATGTTACAATACGTATGTTTGTTGCGATCCGATATCGCTTTGTAATCTTGCTGTGTATCTATGATACAAATGATATGATTTTATCATTATCCGCTTCCTAATTGAATAGCATGCCTATATGTCTTATCGTTTTAAATCGCATGTTTATTATGACTAATATGTCTTTACATGCTATATGTTTTAAGCATGTTTATCGTTTTATCATACTATTATAGTTATAAAGCGATAGTAATAAACCAAAGAAATTGAAATCGAGGGTAAGTATGAGCATAGCTAGTCATCATCGCCAATGAGCATCCCCATAGTTTATTGTGCAGGACGTTCGTGGACCAGGAGCTGGATTTTGGATGGGGCCACGAGACGCTTTTATGCTTTACTTTTATTGTTTTCCGAGAGATATGTAATATATAACGCTACTCTTTTAACTACCGTATTTAGAGTTGTTTTATTCAACTCTCAAACGAGGATGTAACATTTTGGATTTATGTATAATTAATGACTCTGGTTTAAGACTTAATTAATTTCCGCCTTAGTAATTAAAGTCGACTAAAAACCAGGTTGTTACATGCGGCATACGACTGAGGACCGTCAAGTTACGCCCTTATTTTGAGGCACATCATATTATCATTCGTACTAATGTTCCTGTGAGATCAGTACTATGTAGACCAGAACTTTCAGGTCGTATGTCAAAATGGTCAGTAAAGTTGAGCACCTATGATCTATCCTATGAGCCCAGAACAGCAATCAAGTCTCAAGCTCTAGCAGACTCTGTGGCTGACTTCACTCCCACACTGGAGGAGCAAGTGACAGAGGAGATCTTTCATCTGGACCGTAAAGCAGACACAGGAACTGCAGACAGATGGCTCAGCCAATATCATGGGTACTGGACAAGGTGTGGTCCTGAAATCACCACAGGGGGACAAGATAGTACAGGCTGTATCCTGTGAATTCAGGACTACCAAAAATGAAGCTGAGTATGAGGCACTAATAGCAGGACTGAACGTATGTCTGGACATGAGGATCCAAAATCTGAAGGTAAAGATAGACTCTTTGCTAGTAGCAAACCAAATCAATGGTACGTACGCTGCTAAAGACTCTAAGATGATTGCATATCTTGATTTGGTTAAAAATCTTTTTCAAAAGTTTACTAACGTTGAGGTTGAGCAAGTCCCTAGAGATCAGAATGTGCAGGCAGATGCTCAGGCCAACATTGGATCAGCGTTTGAACCTCGTGGCTCGACAAAGATACCAATTGTACACATCCCGAACCAAAGAAATTCGTAAAGTTCACCAGTCCCGCAAAACACAAAGTTACCCGTAGTCGACCAAACCATACTATGAATGGTGGTCCAGGCAAACCGCCACAGACGTAATCAAGCAAGAGCGTTGTAATCAAGGCATCCAGATATACAATTATACAAGGCATACTATTCAGAAGGTCCTTCAACGGGCTCTATCTACGTTGCCTAGAACCTGACCAGGTCGGGACAGTACTGTCAGAAATACATGATGGACATTGTGGAAACCATACAGGTGGTAGAAGCATGACCAACAAAATCTTGCGAATGGGTTATTATTGGCCCACAATGAAGACAGACAGCATTCAATATGCTACAAAGTGTGACGCTTGCCAAAAGCACGGTCCAGAAATACATCAGGCTGCACAGAACCTGCACTCAATATTAACACCATGGCCATTCATGAAATGGGGCATGGACTTAGTTGGCAAGCTGCCAGTTGCTCCAGGGCAGAAGGTGTTCATGCTTGCAATGACAGATTACTTTTACAAATGGATAGAGGCAGATGCATACAAAAACGTCACAGAAAAAGAAGTAATTGCCTTCATAAAGAAGAACATCATCAGCAGGTATGAGATCCCCTCAGAGATAGTATGTGACAATGGACTCGCATTCGTGGGAAACAAGACCAGAGATTTCTGCACAAGGTGGAACATCAACTTGGTAACATCTGCACCAAGGTATCCTCAAGCAAATGGACAGGCTGAGTCCAGCAACAAGATTGTGATCAATTGCATCAAAAAGAAGCTGATGGAGAAACAAGGAAGATGGGTCGAAGAGTTGCCACTGGTACTATGGGCGAGCAGGACTACCCCCAAAGAAAGCAACGGGACGCACGCCATACTCAATGGTCTATGGATGTGAAGCGATCTCCGGTAGAAGTACATGTTCCAACAATCGTGTATGGATGAACACGCTTACGAGAATAACGAGCTACTTTGTGACAGCCTAGATACGACCCAGAGCTCGGGGACTTAGCGGCTGGTAAAGTGGCGGCCTACCAACAATCTGTGGCCCGAAGCTACAACAAAAATGTAAGGGTACGAGTGTTCAGGACAGGGGACCTGGTCCTGAGAAAAGTATTTCAGAACACAAGGGACAGGGCTGCAGGCAAGCTGGCCCCAACCTGGGAAGGACCATACCTAATTGACTCAGCAGTGGGAAAAGGCTCCTACAGACTTCAGACTCTGGAAGGAGACTGCACCAAAATGGATAAGCTCATTTTTGCTCATTTTGAGGCTTGGGCTTACTTGAGACCTATGGCTTGAGCCATGGCTTAATTTGTGACCATTAGGGTCAAACCAAGTGAAATGTGCGAAGAAGAACAAAGGAAATCAGCCCACACTTGGAAAACAACAACCTAGGCCATGAACCATGAAGCTCATTTTGACATGTCGGTAAAGATCTTAACATAACTCCCAACCTGCTAATCCAATTGAGTTGAAACCACTTGTATATGAAAGCTAACTCAAAGAGCTTTCATTTGACATATGGTTGGCTATCTGGTTCAAAGGGAGCTGAGAGTTATGACCTCTACAAGTCAGGGGTCAGATTGTGAAAACTCAGTCCATAGGCTGTTTGACATGTCTATACTAAAAGCTTAATATCTTGAGTTGTATGTCATATTTTTGGATGATTATTTTTGCATTGGAAAGCCAACTCAATTAACTTTCCAATGACATATCATGGGCCTTCTAATTCAACGTGAGCGAGAAATGGTGAAGCCTACAAGTCACTTCAGTCTCAAGGAACTCGGTTTTGGAGTAATGAGCCATGAACTTAACCTACATCATTCTCCTTGGGTGAGCTCACCTTGGGGACCATTTGGGAGCCTCATAATCATCCTAAGGCTCACATGAGTCGTGGCTAACACAAGAGGAGACAAGGAATTCAGCTCATTCCACAATTCAAAAGAGAAGATCAACTTTTGTTCATGTCTATCACAATTGTGGTCGCTTGGTTTCTTTATGTCCTTGTTCACTTTATTGTCTTGTTTTCTTTTAGTTTGTGATCAGATTTGTAAGTCCTTGTACCATCACTCCTTGCTCTCCAAGGTGCTAATCCTAACCCTTGGATGATAACCTAAACACAAGGTGTAGATGGACCTAGATGTCACTTTCTACCTTTATGCTTTTGGTGGTTGTTTATTTTCAGATTTTGTAAGGTCAATAGGACCAATATTTCGGCTGACTTGAAGGCCTTCTTAGGACCATTAGATCAACATTGTAATGAAGGGCTTAGATGAGAGCTTGGGTATTATATAAACCCACCCCCTTACAATGTATTTTTCAGATTTGGTTGAATGAGAAAAACAAACCCTAGAGTTTGAACTTGTGTGGCTTCATTATACTCTTTGCTTAGTGCTTGAGTTAGTGAATGATTAATTTAGTGGCTTAGTGCTTGAATTAATCAAAACCTAATTCTTTTGCTTAGTGCTTAGAATTAGTTCTATCCTTTATGTTTTCTTTTGTTTTACAAAAATCAGAAAAATACTTCACAAAAATTGTTACTTTGGCCGAAAATTTCATCATCATCACAAATCGATTTTAGTTCATCCTTTGAGTGAAACTTAGCCCATCTAGTTTCATTCCAAATTGGTTATCAAAGCTTTGGTTAGAAAACACAAGATCCACCCTTGTGTTAGTGTTGGTTTCGGTTCATACATCCAAAGGTTCAAACTTTTCTTACATTTTCAGTTTTGTTTCCTAGAGTTACAATGGGTTTTTCTTTTCCTTTTTGTTCCACATCTTTTTCCTATGGTTATTCACATGAAACCCCTAGAGTTGAGTCGGTTTTTGAGTCCATGGAGAGAGTTGGGAAGGAGTTAGAAGCCAAGGTGGCTAAAATGAGAGAAAGGTCACAATTTTCAAAGGGTAATGGGATGAACGTTTTGTTTGAGCCTCCTACTAAAACACCACCCTATGAGCCACCAAAAAGAGTCAAAGTTGTTGAGCCTACTCCTACACTTAAACCACCAGCCCTAGACTTGAGGAAGGAAACTAACCCTAGCCACAAAAAAACCATCACCCTCAAAAAATGTTGTCAATGTCAAGGATATGGTCACAATGCCAAGGAATGTCCCACAAAGAAGACCTTGAACTCGTGTGAGATTGTTCATTGGGGGGGAGATGAGATCCTTGTTTGTGAGGATGAGGGGAATGAGGTCCTTGCTAATGAGGATATAGAGGAAGAGAAACAAGAGCAAACCGAAATGATGGTGATAAGGCCATATGATTTGGTCATACCTAAAACCCTACCTCATACCTTGAAGTGTTCCTTCCCACCCTCCATGGTTGAGCCTTGTAGAGAGGTTGTAATAAGTGAAAAATCTGATAAGGGTTTGTGTGATGTGGATGTGAGGGATGCTTGTCATCTCCTCTTTGATAAGGTTGGGGAGCACAAGGAGGATGAAGAGGTTGGTCATGAAGGGAACTCAAATGGAAGTCAAGGGGTGAATGTTGGTGAGAGTTTAACCATCCACATTACTAATGATGATCCTAAGATTCAAGAGGAGAGCATGGGGAATAATCTTAAGGGAAAGGTTGAGCTTGATCTTATGAGATGTTCACCTAAGGCCAAGAAGAAGAAGCTCATGTGGAATGGGAAGCTTGGCACAAGCAAGAGGTCAAGAGGATTCTTGAAATGGAAATTCAAATGGGGAGCTTAGTCAAGAACATCCCTAACACACTAGGTAGGAATCAAGAAGAGGAGCTCAAGCAAATGTTAAGAACCCCAAAGTTTGAGGACAAACTTTTTTGAAGAAGAGGAGATTGCACCAAAATGGATAAGCTCATTTTTGCTCATTTTGAGGCTTGGGCTTACTTGAGACCTATGGCTCGAGCCATGGCTTAATTTGTGACCATTAGGGTCAAACCAAGTGAAATGTGCGAAGAAGAACAAAGGAAATCAGCCCACACTTGGAAAACAACAACCTAGGCCATGAACCATGAAGCTCATTTTGACATGTCGGTAACGATCTTAACATAACTCCCAACCTGCTAATCCAATTGAGTTGAAACCACTTGCATATGAAAGCTAACTCAAAGAGCTTTCATTTGACATATGGTTGGCTATCTGGTTCAAAGGGAGCTGAGAGTTATGACCTCTACAAGTCAGGGGTCAGATTGTGAAAACTCAGTCCATAGGCTGTTTGACATGTCTGTACTAAAAGCTCAATATCTTGAGTTGTATGTCATATTTTTGGATGATTCTTTTTGCATTGGAAAGCCAACTCAATTAAATTTCCAATGACATATCATGGGCCTTCTAATTCAACGTGAGCGAGAAATGGTGAAGCCTACAAGTCACTTCAGTCTCAAGGAACTCGGTTTTGGAGTAATGAGCCATGAACTTAACCTACATCATTCTCCTTGGGTGAGCTCACCTTGGGGACCATTTGGGAGCCTCATAATCATCCTAAGGCTCACATGAGTCGTGGCTAACACAAGAGGAGACAAGGAATTCAGCTCATTCCACAATTCAAAAGAGAAGATCAACTTTTGTTCATGTCATTGTCAATTGTGGTCCTTAGTTTGCTTTATGTCCTTGTTCACTTTATTGTCTTGTTTTCTTTTAGTTTGTGATCAGATTTGTAAGTCCTTGTACCATCACTCCTTGCTCTCCAAGGTGCTAATCCTAACCCTTGGATGATAACCTAAACACAAGGTGTAGATGGACCTAGATGTCACTTTCTACCTTTATGCTTTTGGTGGTTGTTTATTTTCAGATTTTGTAAGGTCAATAGGACCAATATTTCGGCTGACTTGAAGGCCTTCTTAGGACCATTAGATCAACATTGTAATGAAGGGCTTAGATGAGAGCTTGGGTATTATATAAACCCACCCCCTTACAATGTATTTTTCAGATTTGGTTGAATGAGAAAAACAAACCCTAGAGTTTGAACTTGTGTGGCTTCATTATACTCTTTGTTTAGTGCTTGAGTTAGTGAATGATTAATTTAGTGGCTTAGTGCTTGAATTAATCAAAACCTAATTCTTTTGCTTAGTGCTTAGAATTAGTTCTATCCTTTATGTTTTCTTTTGTTTTACAAAAATCAGAAAAATACTTCACAAAAATTGTTACTTTGGCCGAAAATTTCATCATCATCACAAATCGATTTTAGTTCATCCTTTGAGTGAAACTTAGCCCATCTAGTTTCATTCCAAATTGGTTATCAAAGCTTTGGTTAGAAAACACAAGATCCACCCTTGTGTTAGTGTTGGTTTCGGTTCATACATCCAAAGGTTCAAACTTTTCTTACATTTTCGCTTTGTTTCCTAGAGTTACAATGGGTATTTCTTTTCCTTTTTGTTCCACATCTTTTTCCTATGGTTATTCACATGAAACCCCTAGAGTTGAGTCGGTTTTTGAGTCCATGGAGAGAGTTGGGAAGGAGTTAGAAGCCAAGGTGGCTAAAATGAGAGGAAAGGCTGTCAATTTTCGTGTGGGTAATGGGATGAACGTTTTGTTTGAGCCTCCTACTAAAACACCACCCTATGAGCCACCAAAAAGAGTCAAAGTTGTTGAGCCTACTCCTACACTTAAACCACCAGCCCTAGACTTGAGGAAGGAAACTAACCCTAGCCACAAAAAAACCATCACCCTCAAAAAATGTTGTCAATGTCAAGGATATGGTCACAATGCCAAGGAATGTCCCACAAAGAAGACCTTGAACTCGTGTGAGATTGTTCATTGGGGGGGAGATGAGATCCTTGTTTGTGAGGATGAGGGGAATGAGGTCCTTGCTAATGAGGATATAGAGGAAGAGAAACAAGAGCAAACCGAAATGATGGTGATAAGGCCATATGATTTGGTCATACCTAAAACCCTACCTCATACCTTGAAGTGTTCCTTCCCACCCTCCATGGTTGAGCCTTGTAGAGAGGTTGTAATAAGTGAAAAATCTGATAAGGGTTTGTGTGATGTGGATGTGAGGGATGCTTGTCATCTCCTCTTTGATAAGGTTGGGGAGCACAAGGAGGATGAAGAGGTTGGTCATGAAGGGAACTCAAATGGAAGTCAAGGGGTGAATGTTGGTGAGAGTTTAACCATCCACATTACTAATGATGATCCTAAGATTCAAGAGGAGAGCATGGGGAATAATCTTAAGGGAAAGGTTGAGCTTGATCTTATGAGATGTTCACCTAAGGCCAAGAAGAAGAAGCTCATGTGGAATGGGAAGCTTGGCACAAGCAAGAGGTCAAGAGGATTCTTGAAATGGAAATTCAAATGGGGAGCTTAGTCAAGAACATCCCTAACACACTAGGTAGGAATCAAGAAGAGGAGCTCAAGCAAATGTTAAGAACCCCAAAGTTTGAGGACAAACTTTTTTGAAGAAGAGGAGATTGCACCAAAATGGATAAGCTCATTTTTGCTCATTTTGAGGCTTGGGCTTACTTGAGACCTATGGCTCGAGCCATGGCTTAATTTGTGACCATTAGGGTCAAACCAAGTGAAATGTGCGAAGAAGAACAAAGGAAATCAGCCCACACTTGGAAAACAACAACCTAGGCCATGAACCATGAAGCTCATTTTGACATGTCGGTAACGATCTTAACATAACTCCCAACCTGCTAATCCAATTGAGTTGAAACCACTTGCATATGAAAGCTAACTCAAAGATCTTTCATTTGACATATGGTTGGCTATCTGGTTCAAAGGGAGCTGAGAGTTATGACCTCTACAAGTCAGGGGTCAGATTGTGAAAACTCAGTCCATAGGCTGTTTGACATGTCTGTACTAAAAGCTCAATATCTTGAGTTGTATGTCATATTTTTGGATGATTCTTTTTGCATTGGAAAGCCAGCTCAATTAACTTTCTAATGACATATCATGGGCCTTCTAATTCAATGTGAGCGAGAAATGGTGAAGCCTACAAGTCACTTCAGTCTCAAGGAACTCGGTTTTGGAGTAATGAGCCATGAACTTAACCTACATCATTCTCCTTGGGTGAGCTCACCTTGGGGACCATTTGGGAGCCTCATAATCATCCTAAGGCTCACATGAGTCGTGGCTAACACAAGAGGAGACAAGGAATTCAGCTCATTCCACAATTCAAAAGAGAAGATCAACTTTTGTTCATGTCATTGTCAATTGTGGTCCTTAGTTTGCTTTATGTCCTTGTTCACTTTATTGTCTTGTTTTCTTTTAGTTTGTGATCAGATTTGTAAGTCCTTGTACCATCACTCCTTGCTCTCCAAGGTGCTAATCCTAACCCTTGGATGATAACCTAAACACAAGGTGTAGATGGACCTAGATGTCACTTTCTACCTTTATGCTTTTGGTGGTTGTTTATTTTCAGATTTTGTAAGGTCAATAGGACCAATATTTCGGCTGACTTGAAGGCCTTCTTAGGACCATTAGATCAACATTGTAATGAAAGGCTTAGATGAGAGCTTGGGTATTATATAAACCCACCCTTACAATGTATTTTTGATTTGGTTGAATGAGAAAAACAAACCCTAGAGTTTGAACTTGTGTGGCTTCATTATACTCTTTGCTTAGTGCTTGAGTTAGTGAATGATTAATTTAGTGGCTTAGTGCTTGAATTAATCAAAACCTAATTCTTTTGCTTAGTGCTTAGAATTAGTTCTATCCTTTATGTTTTCTTTTGTTTTACAAAAATCAGAAAAATACTTCACAAAAATTGTTACTTTGGCCGAAAATTTCATCATCATCACAAATCGATTTTAGTTCATCCTTTGAGTGAAACTTAGCCCATCTAGTTTCATTCCAAATTGGTTATCAAAGCTTTGGTTAGAAAACACAAGATCCACCCTTGTGTTAGTGTTGGTTTCGGTTCATACATCCAAAGGTTCAAACTTTTCTTACATTTTCAGTTTTGTTTCCTAGAGTTACAATGGGTTTTTCTTTTCCTTTTTGTTCCACATCTTTTTCCTATGGTTATTCACATGAAACCCCTAGAGTTGAGTCGGTTTTTGAGTCCATGGAGAGAGTTGGGAAGGAGTTAGAAGCCAAGGTGGCTAAAATGAGAGGAAAGGCTGTCAATTTTCGTGTGGGTAATGGGATGAACGTTTTGTTTGAGCCTCCTACTAAAACACCACCCTATGAGCCACCAAAAAGAGTCAAAGTTGTTGAGCCTACTCCTACACTTAAACCACCAGCCCTAGACTTGAGGAAGGAAACTAACCCTAGCCACAAAAAAACCATCACCCTCAAAAAATGTTGTCAATGTCAAGGATATGGTCACAATGCCAAGGAATGTCCCACAAAGAAGACCTTGAACTCGTGTGAGATTGTTCATTGGGGGGGAGATGAGATCCTTGTTTGTGAGGATGAGGGGAATGAGGTCCTTGCTAATGAGGATATAGAGGAAGAGAAACAAGAGCAAACCGAAATGATGGTGATAAGGCCATATGATTTGGTCATACCTAAAACCCTACCTCATACCTTGGAGTGTTCCTTCCCACCCTCCATGGTTGAGCCTTGTAGAGAGGTTGTAATAAGTGAAAAATCTGATAAGGGTTTGTGTGATGTGGATGTGAGGGATGCTTGTCATCTCCTCTTTGATAAGGTTGGGGAGCACAAGGAGGATGAAGAGGTTGGTCATGAAGGGATCTCAAATGGAAGTCAAGGGGTGAATGTTGGTGAGAGTTTAACCATCCACATTACTAATGATGATCCTAAGATTCAAGAGGAGAGCATGGGGAATAATCTTAAGGGAAAGGTTGAGCTTGATCTTATGAGATGTTCACCTAAGGCCAAGAAGAAGAAGCTCATGTGGAATGGGAAGCTTGGCACAAGCAAGAGGTCAAGAGGATTCTTGAAATGGAAATTCAAATGGGGAGCTTAGTCAAGAACATCCCTAACACACTAGGTAGGAATCAAGAAGAGGAGCTCAAGCAAATGTTAAGAACCCCAAAGTTTGAGGACAAACTTTTTTGAAGAAGAGGAGATTGCACCAAAATGGATAAGCTCATTTTTGCTCATTTTGAGGCTTGGGCTTACTTGAGACCTATGGCTCGAGCCATGGCTTAATTTGTGACCATTAGGGTCAAACCAAGTGAAATGTGCGAAGAAGAACAAAGGAAATCAGCCCACACTTGGAAAACAACAACCTAGGCCATGAACCATGAAGCTCATTTTGACATGTCGGTAACGATCTTAACATAACTCCCAACCTGCTAATCCAATTGAGTTGAAACCACTTGCATATGAAAGCTAACTCAAATAGCTTTCATTTGACATATGGTTGGCTATCTGGTTCAAAGGGAGCTGAGAGTTATGACCTCTACAAGTCAGGGGTCAGATTGTGAAAACTCAGTCCATAGGCTGTTTGACATGTCTGTACTAAAAGCTCAATATCTTGAGTTGTATGTCATATTTTTGGATGATTCTTTTTGCATTGGAAAGCCAACTCAATTAAATTTCCAATGACATATCATGGGCCTTCTAATTCAACGTGAGCGAGAAATGGTGAAGCCTACAAGTCACTTCAGTCTCAAGGAACTCGGTTTTGGAGTAATGAGCCATGAACTTAACCTACATCATTCTCCTTGGGTGAGCTCACCTTGGGGACCATTTGGGAGCCTCATAATCATCCTAAGGCTCACATGAGTCGTGGCTAACACAAGAGGAGACAAGGAATTCAGCTCATTCCACAATTCAAAAGAGAAGATCAACTTTTGTTAGCTATCATGTCATTGTCGATTGTGGTCCTTAGTTTCTTTATGTCCTTGTTCACTTTATTGTCTTGTTTTCTTTTAGTTTGTGATCAGATTTGTAAGTCCTTGTACCATCACTCCTTGCTCTCCAAGGTGCTAATCCTAACCCTTGGATGATAACCTAAACACAAGGTGTAGATGGACCTAGATGTCACTTTCTACCTTTATGCTTTTGGTGGTTGTTTATTTTCAGATTTTGTAAGGTCAATAGGACCAATATTTCGGCTGACTTGAAGGCCTTCTTAGGACCATTAGATCAACATTGTAATGAAGGGCTTAGATGAGAGCTTGGGTATTATATAAACCCACCCCCTTACAATGTATTTTTCAGATTTGGTTGAATGAGAAAAACAAACCCTAGAGTTTGAACTTGTGTGGCTTCATTATACTCTTTGCTTAGTGCTTGAGTTAGTGAATGATTAATTTAGTGGCTTAGTGCTTGAATTAATCAAAACCTAATTCTTTTGCTTAGTGCTTAGAATTAGTTCTATCCTTTATGTTTTCTTTTGTTTTACAAAAATCAGAAAAATACTTCACAAAAATTGTTACTTTGGCCGAAAATTTCATCATCATCACAAATCGATTTTAGTTCATCCTTTGAGTGAAACTTAGCCCATCTGGTTTCATTCCAGAGACATGATCCCAAGACCTTGGAATGCACTCTATCTCAAGCTCTACCACATGTAGAGTGCTCTGAACCAAGACATCTGGTAACCCACAAAACTCAAAACTTTTACTTTCCAAATTATCCTATATAACTATACTGACTTGAGCGTCGGAGGTTGGCTATTAACGCCAGCGGTCGCCCTGACCCTCTTCTGTGCGCATAAAGCAAGATGCATATCCGACCAGATCAGAACCAAAAACAAAAACAAAGCAAAAGAAGGGCATCAGCCCCGGTACGACTGCAACAACGGGACAGGGAGTAATGTCCGTTAAGGGAGCCCCAAAGTGTAAGTCGCCTAAATTATCAAACGCATGCATGCTACTTGACAAATCCACAACAAAATAAATGCGCATCATAACAAAAACATAGCATAACATAGCATAAATAACAAAAGGTCAGAACCTAACAGTCAATCCATGCCCATGCATGGATGCAAAGTCAAAAAACAAAAAACAAACTAACAAGTTCAAATAATTACAGACCAAAATGTACACAGGGGACATCCCCCCCCCCCCCCCCCTGACAAATCCAAAGTTTGTTCAAAAAACCAATAACAAAAGCCAAAGCTCAGTTGACTCCATCACCAGACTCACCCGTTCGCTCAGCATATTCTTCTGCAGGATCAGCATTGGAAGGCCCAGCAATATCAACCCTAGCACCTGGACCAGTAGTATCCCCTGCACCTGGCTGCGCAACCGAAGTTACTTCAGCCTGCTCCGGAATGGGCTCCCCAGGAAACAGCTACTTGAAAGTGGCAATCTCTGCAGGTAGATCCCAAGCGACACGAGCTTCAGGACTGGTGCTCATCATTTCGATCCGGGTGCGAAGTGTGTAGTACACACTCAGGTCAGCCACATCTGCGTTATGCTTGCTGACGTCCTCCCGTAGCCCCTCAAGCTCCTTGTTCAGTTTGGCTATGAGGTCGTCTTGCTGCTGGATCCTCTTGAAGTGGATCTTGTCCATGGTAGCCAGCTTCTCACAATGATAACTGACACTCTCCAGTTCCTTCTTGCTGATCTCAAGGGAAGCTCGAAGTGCGTCGTCATTCTCAGCCTCCGCCTTGTTTCGCCCACTTTCCAGCAAAGGAACAGTGGAACCAAGGCTGGCAAACATGTTCAGAAGCTACAATACGGACAACGGAACAAACAATCAAAACCTCACTCGGGAAGAAAAATCAGAACATAGACAAGAATAACAAAAGAATACAAACCTGGGCACAGCACCCCACCATTTTGTTCGCTAGGCGAGTAGGATCGAGCGGTGGAGGCGAAGTCGAGGGCCGAAGGATTCATTTAGAGACCTCCCCAGGGAAACATATTCAGATTGGTTCTGAGAATGTAGTGGAACCTGCAGCACTGGGTTTATCTGGGGACCTTTCCCCTTCTTCCTCTTCTTTTTGTCTGGGCTAGGCTCAGAAGGCACACCGCCGCAATGACCGTCGAGCCCTCTGGTGCCTTCCTTTTGGAAGACTCAGAAGCAGGGGCAGCCTGAATCACAACAGGGGTAGAGCTGTCACCAGGCTTCAGGGCCTTACGGGCCTGGGCGATCGCAGCAGCAATAGCGTCCATGGACAAGAAGGTCTTCTTGCTGGACCCAGAGACTGAGGACATCACAGAAAACGGATTACAAAAAAGGCAAATGAATCAACTTATGGACTAAAGAGAATATATTAGTACCAGTGATTGGCGCAGGACTCTGGCCAGGTCCAGGAATATTCAGAGGGGGCAACCTGGAATGACCACCTGCCCCAGCTAGTATGGATCTTAACGGGGTTACATGGATGGGCGCCTGGACAGATGTACCTGCACCACTCCCACCAGCAACCTCACCTACAAACCTCTCACCTTGATCAGGAATAATATCCTGCTCAACTTCCTCTTCCTCGGTCCTCTCCTCGTCATCACTTTCACCGTCCTCGTCATCATCGTCTCCTTCCTCCTCAGGGGGAGGAGCAACTTCAACAACATCTTCATCGTCATCGGGATTCATACACTTGGGCCAGCCCCTCTTCCCAGCAGGTAAGCTCAAGAACGCCTCGACCCTCCTCCTCGACTCAGGGTCATCAGGAGTAGGGATCCAGGCAGAGACTACACATGGTTCACAAACGAAACTATAACAAGAGACAAAAGAAACATGCAAAAACAAAGCAAAGGCAAGGGAGTCCAGGACACATACCAGTCCCTTTCAACGAGAATTCAGGCGCCCAGACATTGGGGCCCAAGGAGCCACTCTTGATGAACATATAGTAACTGGTCCAATTCCTTTCGTCACCCACGTCTAAACGATTGATGAGGGGCTGGCACCTATCCCTCAAACGAAACAAAACCCTCTTCTTCTTGTGCATACGCAGGTGGTACACATTCCTGATGTCAGCCAACTGAATTTCAACTCTATATCTCCGGCAGAGGGACTCGACCCCATGGATCAATCGCCAAACGGAGGGCATCACTTGGCAAGGAGGCACTAGAACAGTGCTCAAGAATGAACTCATCAATGGACAAAGCGGAAAAGTTTCACCAAACTTAAAAGAAGACTCGAAAATCGAGAACCAGCCAGGACTAACCCAATCCACCCTGACATCCCTGGTGTCAGGGGCCCAAACTTCAGTGCTCTCAGGGATTTTACCTTCCTCTTTGAGCCTTGTTTCAACTCCCTGAGCAAGTAGATTTGGGTAGATGTTTACATCTTTGATCAGATCCGTCGCACGAAAGACGGAGCCGCCATAGGAGTAGGTAAGAGCTGTAGACGAACCAACATCATTGCGAGCCATAGTTGAAGTTGAAGGAGAAAGGAAGGAAGCTAGGGTTTTTGCAAATTATTTTGGGGATTTTTCGAAGGTTATTGGGTGCAAAACAAATGAAATCAAAGAAAATAAAGTAGAGAGAGAAAGAGACGTATTAGGGTATTTATAATGTGATCAAAAGGAAGTTGAGTAGTTTTTTACAAAAATAAACGCGCAAAGAGATGTGATGTGACCCATGACAGACGTGCGCAGGCATTGAGCACCAAAATAGGGCGCGATTCCCCACGAAAAGGCAACTGCCCAATTAATTACATGGTACAGGTCTCAGGACCAAAGGCACAGCAGAGCAAAAAGAGCCTGGACCAGGCTCAAGCCCTGGGCCAGGATAGGGAACAAAAGCATCTCCTTACCCCCCAGTTCAGGACTGAAGGGCAAGGAGATGGGGGACAAACTGTTGGGACCAGAAAACCAGGCCGGTCCAGGACCCTCGGTCAGGTCCAGACAAGTTCAGAATCCACAATCAGGTCCAGGACTTGATATCGGCCTGCAGCGATGCATGCGAGAACAAAGGTGCAGGTCAGGAGAGGAAAAGCTAAGATGGGCCAAGCCCAACAAAAAGAGAACTAAGATACTAAGAGGCAAGAGCCCAAGATCACAACAGCAACCCTAAAAGGAGACGTTGGAGGACTCCGTCAAGAGGCAGAAACAAAAGCCTTGAAGATAGGAACTGCTGGAGAGATAGTTGGGGAAGTTAGCTACAAAGAAGGAGATGAACGTTGGAGTCAAGGACAGTATATAAGGAGGAGAATTCAGAGAAGAAAGGCATCACAAGTCACACAACTCAAGCATACTTCACTCTACGCTGTTCACAAGCAACCAAACACTTGATAATTATTTTACGTTCTTATTGTATTATTCTGTACCAGTTGGTCCAGACTCTGTATTTCCTGAACCATAACTACTACAAATCCTCTCCTGGCTTGGTGCCCGTGGTTTTCCCTTAACACTTAAGGGTTTTTTCCACGTAAACATATCGTGTGTCTTGTATCGTTTTTTCGTTTTTCTTTACGTTCTAAACTCAATTACACCAATCACAATAAAACAAGATAAAAGGATAGTACTAGTAGATCCACAATCACTAAATCAAACCGTGTGAGAAAATCACCCCGAACACACATCATTATCACTCTAGTGAATATCTCATATGCACTTTTGTGAGTAACGAAGCGAAGTTTGAGAGTAAGTGACATTGACCAAATCAACACATTTTTCAAGTCATTGTCCACCTTTAGGTGCTCATCGTAGGCGGCTCGTGCCGCCGCGGTGGCCCTAAGTCCGGGTTCGGCGGAAGGTTATTCGGTAAGGTACTTAAGCACATTGTCGGATTGAGCGGCGCCCCTTATAGTCAAATCTCATTCGACAAGGTTGCTACCGTCATCTTTTAGGATACATTTATCCATCACGGTTTTCAACCATGAATCTTTACCCAAAATGGGTGCGGGAGTTGAGGTTGTCATTGCGATTTCAAATAAAATATTCTACAACAAATATGAGGAAATTAACATTCATTGTACATTAATGACATTTGCTAAAACTCTTTTTAAAACAAATATCCATTTATATAATGATCCCCCACGAAATTATATAAATGAGTCCAAGACTCGTTCTTCATATAAAATTAGACATCTCATGTTTCCTTTTATATAAAAACGATAAGTCAACACTTGACTAATTCTACACTAGAATGCTTGGTTGATGATTTTCATTAAAATACATCCATTAGCCCCAAATAACTCTTATTTGGTTGAGTCCAAACCAAATTAGCATGGGACTTCCTCCCACTACTTACCCATGGTAACGAGGTTCCACGTTGCGGAGGTTCTCATGAACATGGGGTTCATAGTTGCCATATTTGGAAAGGCTTAATCTCAATTCATTTGTGAAAACATGTGGGTGATCTTGTCAATTTTAGTCATAAAATTCTTTATAAGTGAACTAATTTAAGAATCGTGACTTAAATCGACAATCATAGTGGGATAACTTAGCATGCATGGCGATTTTGGCATGTAAACGATAAAATAAGCAATCAAACAAGCATCAAATAAGCATAAGCATAAAGCTAGTATGGCCACCTAAAAGTAATTAAAATTACAAGGAGTTACAAATTGGAAACTAACTCATTTGGTCCCTATTCATATGGACTTCATCCAAGGCTCCTCCTTGCAAGCTTTAGAACACTTCTAAGGCTCCATCTCGATCCATCGCCGGTCTTCGGTTTACAAATAGTTACAAGTATAAATTACAAATGAATACATAGCAACCCTATTATACATTTATAAATGAAATAAACTATTAAAATTACAAACCGGCGATACGAGATCGCATTTAATTACAAAACCACACGATATTCCCTTTCATTACGAGCAATATCGGTAAAAATATAACAAACTATGGCCATACTAGTAAGAATAAACATTCATTCAAAAATAAACATTCATCCAAACATGCATAATGAAAAGCTTATAAATAAAAACATGTCAAAATCGCCCTAAACAATAATCGCATTAAATCGTTTAAAACCGATCTCATATTTAATCGATTAATCTCATATTAATCAATAATGCTTAAAACACCTTTTAAGATTGAACTAAAACTTCTAAACTGATTTAGAACACCCAAAATTAGTTTTCACTAATTCATGGTGATTTTAGTTCACTTTAGTGGTCATTTTGCTAATTACTTTAACTTTAATCATAACACTTTATGAATAAAGCATTAAAATACAATATAATATAAAATAAAACCATTTTTATTTTGGAAAAATTTTGTAAATTCTGGAACACTTCCAAGATGTCAAAAATGAAAAGCTTGCTCAAAAATTTTTAAGAATTATATTTATAACAATAAACATACAATTTCATCGATTTTATCTCATAAAATCAAAACAACCTTCAAAACAGTGAATTAAAACGCCAAATTTATACCATAGTATTCCCCAAATATATAAACACAGTGGTATAAATTTTATGTCCAGAAAACAAAGTTTACTATATTTTTGACATTAAAAATCTTTATATACCGATTTTTATCAAATAAATGGATAAATATTCAAAACTCAAAATCTAAGTTCGAAAATTTACATGCAGAAAGTATAAATAGCATATTTCACTGTGTAAACCTTTTGAGACCAGATTCCAAATATAGCTATTTATAGTCATTATATTAGCCAAAAACACACTTTTTGACTCGGTTTTGTATAAAAATTATTTTAATTAGCAAACAAATTTCAAAAATTACGAAATTGGACCAGTAACTTCATGAGACCAGAAAATTTGCATGCTATAAAAATCTCGTGTTAAAACCATTTTTAACACTATTTTCGGATTTTATCATATTTATTCTCAATAAATATATAAAACTCCAAAAATAACAAAAAAAATTTGTAACCACAAGCCTAGGCTCTGATACCACTTGTAGAGATCTCATCCCATTCACTAATCAAATATTAGTGTAAATCAAATTACTCTAATTTGATGAGCAAGATCTATGTGGTTACATAGATACTTTGTTATAAGTTTATAGAAATTTATACCTTCTTAAAAGGAATAAAATGGGCACAAAACTAGAACTTCTTTCTAGTTTTGTTTCTTGAGCTATCAATATGGATGATCCTCCAAAACCCGAGTTTCCAAAATAGGAAACCTTCTTCTTGTTGCACCCAAGAAGTACACCAAAATCTATTAATGATTTTGATCTAGAAATCAATAATAGAAACTTGATAATATGTGAATGTTATTGCTACTAACACTTAGTAGTATTGATGAAAATATAAGTATTTGTTACTTATTATTTTGAGAAAGATATAGAGAGAAAATGAGGAGAGATGGCTGTAAAGATGCATGAATAAATTACTCTCTCCTAGACCTTGTATTTTATCACAAAAACAAGCAAAATGAAGTGTCCAAGACACTCCATAATTTCGGCCAAGAGGAGAAGAGAAGAGAAAAGAGTCTTTGCATTGTTTAGAACAAATGCATGCAATGAAATGATGGCGTTTCACATGCATAAAGTAGACAAACAAAGTGAATAGCACAAAGAGGAATCTTCTCCTCTTGTTTGCCCCATTTGGACGGTCCATGGCCCCTTTCATGGGTCTATTTTGTTTATCAATATTTGTTCCACAAATACTTATAATTTATCACTTAATTATCTAATATAATAAAGTGTAAATTAATTAAATTTTTCCTTAATATACATGTTATATTAAAATTCTACTTTTATTAATCTCATTAGTAAAATATACATGATTAGTGAATTAAAAGTTAATCACTAATTCCCATCTCCTCAAATAATTTTATCGATATAAAATTAAATCACTCGAGTTCACAACTCGATTTCTCTCTAAATTAATTCACTGACTAACCGTTAGTCGATTTATCAAGTTACTAATTTAATCGTATCTCATACAATTAATTAGCTTAATTATTTGGAGTACGTTCCTATAGGTGTGACTTAAAGGGATCAATTGATTACCGCCGTTCTCACGACAATAACGTCAAACTCTAGTCAGCCAACCGTTATTGATTTACGTTAATCAATTGACAATAATACAGGATTATCCCATGTATTCCTTAATTGAGATTATTAAGTAATTGCACTATTGTGGAGGACACATACTCCAACATGTTTTAATTCATTAGTGAATAATTACAATACTAAATATATAAGTTAAATAAGCTAAATCTTTAAAATATGAAAGTTAGAAATATAAAGTGTTATAAAACACTATTCATAAATGAAATAAAATGTTTAGTGAAAATTGTAAACTAGTTAAATCACTTTAGTATAAAATAAATAATTAGTATACAAAAACTTTAAGTCAAAAACCGATAAATTAGAAAACGAAAATAAATTACATAAGTATAAGAGGGGCCACTGTTTTAGGGCTTATTTGGACCTAAAATGATTTTTGTCACTTTTTATTTTTATCACTTAAGTAATTTAATTAGTTAAAAGTAATGAATTATTAATAAAAAAAAAACAAAAAAAGAAATAAATAGCTAAATATAAATAGGTGCCACGGTTTTACCATTTAAAATGGGTCAATTTTGATCAAAATGAATTTGTCACTTAGTCACTAAATTTGAATAGTAATTAGGATTATATTAGATTGTATAATAAATCGTTAATAAAAAGAATCGACGAAACCGATAAAAATAAATGTTACGTATATTAAAATGAACAAATTTGAGTGCTACTACCTTTGCATAAATATGGATTTGGACATACAGACTATTTAAATGATCTTCGACAACATCGCTAAAAATGAAAACCGTTAAATTTTTAGCTAAGTATATGACTAAACTTAACCGAATTGTACTTTCAAAATATTATTACAAATCGCTAAATACCAAACGAACTTAACGACTTTGAAACTAGAATTTTGTACTTAGAAAATAAAAGTTTGGTTTTGTACTTAAGTAGAATATCTTAAAGTATAAAAATACGTACAAGTATAAAGATACGTACAAGTATAAAAATACGTAGAAATACGAAGTATAAGAATACGTATAGGTATAAAAATATGTAGAAATACGAAATACGAAAATACGAATACGTATAAGAATACGTAGAAATACGAAATACGAAAATACGAATACGTATAAAAATACGTATAAATCATGATGAACAGTAACCGTGATGAATAGTAATACGGTGAATAGTAACCATGATGAATAGTAAAATAATGAATAGTGAAAATATTTAAAATTTACGAACGGACTCAAAATAAATATTTAAGTTTTCTATGTGCTTCTGTTTACCTGAAAAACTGCTAGAACTAAATTTTCATTATACAAGTTCGACGATATTACTAAGATTTTCAGAATTGTCACGTTGAAATGAACGAGGAAATAAGAATTTGAGAAAACGAGCTACTTGATAAAATACTTGGATTGTTCGCCATGTTGCGACTCTTGATTTCGAAGTTAGCGAGGTAGCTGTATATGGGGACTTTAGCTCCCTCCCAGAGTTGCTAAAGGCGTTTTAACGATTTGAAATCGTTATTCGGTGCGGGATATACAACCTCAGGGATGGGGCATCATTGATATCTCCGTGAGCCCATATATAGTAATTGGAAAATACCAGCCCCATCCGGGGGTAGCCGTCTTTGGTGTTAGTCGAATTTTTCTTGGTGAATACCTTTTTGAATAGCGAATAAGTATGATCCTTGATAGGTGGTGTATGAATACATTAGACAAGGGATATGGCCGTCCTTATTACCTTAGATATCATTAGTATTTCAGTCACGTCCAAGTTATGTTGGCCCTGATTGCTATTGCGCGGATTATGTCTGCGTGATTCCGCCTTACTAACGTAGACTCATTAGTTAACGTATGATGGATGTATTTCCTTGTTTTGATTGGTTATTGCCTGAATGATTTTTGATCCTAAGTGTTGAAATACGCCTATTTGAGAATGATTATTGATGAGTGTTGTACGTTATGTGATTGAATGTATGCTCGTGTTTTGAATCATCATGTTTACGTGATTGTTTTTACTTGCCTACTTGCAATGTGTTTTATTATCTATTTCCTATATTGCATATGTTTAGAATTTGCATGCATAGAAAGAGTGATGCGAGAATTAATAATTGCAGGTACCCCGAGACTTTTGCAAATCACGCTGGGGATGGTTTACCTTCTTTTGTACTCCTTTGAGAGATTTGTAACCGAATACTCTATTTTAGCTTTAAACTCATATTATTTATATTGAGTTGTAAGACAATGACAGCTGGTTTGTAATATATGTACTTAATTAATATTTCCGCCTTAGTTTAATTAAGTCACGTAAACCAGGTTGTTACACATATAAATCATATGAACAATAGTCTAAAATGTAAAAAACTAATTAAACTAAACATGATTTCATAATACTACAACTTATCTATTATCAATATTACTTATTTATTATCATTTTATTATACTTCACATAACATACAAATACACATAAAAGATGTTTAACATGATTTCAACATAAAGATCATATTTATAAAAATATAATAATAATCAAATTAATTACAAAGAGGCTAATATAAGAAATAACTAGTCACCTTAAATTGGATGTGTGGATACCCATATCCGTACCCTCCCAAACAAAACCCTGTGATGTAACACGGACTTTTATTACGCATGCTTTAATGTTGGCTTAAACGGTTCTAATAATGTCGAATTCATTTTGAGTCGTTTTGAAATGTTAAAATGATTTAGGTCGCTTCACATTGCTTTAAATAAACGTTCATTTTGTCCATTTAGAGTCTAGCTTGGTCCGCGTCCAGCTTCATTTGGCATGAGCTTCGCATTTGCACTACAATTAGCCCTTTCGCATTAACAAGGTCTAATTCAGCATTCCTAAATTCCTAAATTTAGGCCCGATGGCTAATTTCCCCTTTTAGCCTCCTCTTATACAAAATATAGCCTCACGGGTTACCTTATTTCACAAAATACTATAAAATACACCTTTTTCACATTTTAGGGTCTCGGGCCCAGAACCGAGCCCAAACCCAGCCTTTGGCCCGCACTCCAAAGCCCTGAACATCATAAAATATTTCAGAAATATCCTAGGTGTTTTCTTGACGTGCAAGTTCGAGATTATACTGTATCTTTCCAAGATATAATCAAACCGAAACTAGGAAACTAGTCCTAAAACCACACCTCCAAACCGCATAAGCCTATGCGGTTTGGAGGGTGAACCGCATAAGCCTATGCGGTTTACCATGCAAACCGCATAGTACTATGCGGTTTCTTGGCTTGGTTTTATCCCCGAATTTCCTAATTCCTCCGAGGTTTTTATTATATATACACCCATATACCTGACCTCGAAACACACAATTTACAACCAGAATTCACAGCAGACACACTTCAAAACTCTCTCAAAGCCTCAAGCACTCAAATCCTTGAGTTCAACACACCATCCCGTGTTGAATTCATCCTTCTTTTAAGTTCAAAGAAGCGAAGCTCTGCCCAGATCTGAAGCGTCAGGTCAAGGTAGGTACCGATCCACTTGGACCAAAGCTTTTTCTTATTTTCTATGGACTAACAAAGAGGACTACACTTTAGCGCCCCCCCCCCCCCCCCCCCCCCGCGGCTTTGGCACTGAGCGCGCTTGCATTCCAAGTGTTCTTATTACTTCGGGTACACTCCATATCCGATGACACGCCAAAGTCGCATAAGCAACCGACCCTTATAAAATAAACCAATGGACAATTGAACTTTATTTTATTTGCATGCATCTTGCACCTTCTTATTTTGCATTAAAATCAACTTAAACAATGAATTCGACCTTTAACTGAACCGTTTTCGTTAACAAGTTAAACATGCTAAACTGAGGGTTTTAATCAATCTTTTTGCATTTGCATTTGCATTCTTTTACAAACTTTTCGCACTTGTACGTAGCGATAACATTAGCTCAAATATCATTTTCCATGGATTGTTCTAGGTCGGGAGAGGCTATTTTTACATAGGCTTTTCTAAAAGGTTTTCATAAATCATTAATTGAACTACTCTTTTTCTAAAGTACCCTCACCCCGAATCCATTCTGGTTTCACAAGCCTTAGATCTAGGGGTGTCGGCGTGCTCCAAAATCTAGGACATGTTTTTAGCTTAAGACATGATAGCAGGTTCCGAATTTCCGCGATAATTAGGTGGCGACTCCAAAACAGTTTTAAAGGTTTCTTTTAAATTAGTCTTTTTAACTTAAAGCGCCCTTACGCAAGACGCCGAGTTGGGTCCCTCGTCCGATCTCGGGTTCCACAGTTTGGCGACTCCACTGGGGACATCTTATTTTTAAAACTTAAAACTAGCTTTTTCTTTTTTAAAAATAAAGAGGTGAAACTTGAAAGCTTTGAACAATCCATGTATACATATTTGAGATATGCACATTCGTTTAGAGTCCATTCCTTTTGGAATCTAGGCACCCTTTGCACCCTCGAGAGGTGGTTCCCACATGCAGGCTTGTCCACTCGATAAAGCACATGTTGGACTAACTTTCCTCTCGCCCCTCCACGGCTTGCCGTAAACGGCTATCTTGACCGCCCCAGTGCTCCCATTAGAAAACCTATCGCTCCGGCGTAAAGAAATAAAGGGGTTAAGTATCTGCCAAAGCGTACTCAAGATAGTTGGAGGTGTACCCGACTGACCCTTTTCACCCTTTTTTGAGTCATACGTACAAGTTCGAGGCTATGCACTCCATGGTCTTTTTCAAAATGAGTACTTGCATTCATATCTTCGAAAACTCGCTTAAACGTTTCAAAGATAAACGAACCTAACATCTAACAAGCTAACACTTTTCAAAAAAAACTATCGCGAATTTTTGAAACAAGTTTTCTCAAAACTTCTTTTTTCACTAAGAAGCAAAAACCCGAGCAAGGATTGAAACCCAAACTCGTGGATTTAGTCCTCTTGGTCATACGACCTAGACTCTACATTTAACATCCTCGACTCGACTTGTTAACCGCTCTCGAGTCGAATCCTTTCTCTTTTACACATCCGAACTCGAGCTCACCTCGGCAAATTACTGATATCAGTTCGACGGGTGCAAAGCAAAACCTTTTAACATCGAGACGAGATGTGCGCACGCATCCTCGCCTCAAAAGCTTCCTTTAGCTAAAACCTTTTTCGAAAATCTCCTCTTTTCAAAACATAAAAGGTCTTTCTAAACAAAGAAATGAGGTAAAAATGAATGCTTAGAATGTTTGTGAGTCTAGTGGGTCGAGTCGTGTCACTAATATCGAAGTGAAATGAAGGACTCAGCTGGATACTCGTCGTACTAAGCATCGCGTAATCATCCCATACAAGAAACGAACCTACACCCGCAAAATGGCCAGCGGCAATGACGAAGTTAACGCACTCCGTGGCCAAGTAACAAAGCTGATCGCCGACCTCGAAGGTCTTTTGACCCACCACGCCACTGAGGTGGAACGTATGGAACAAAGGATCAAGGAAGAGGCCGATAGGCACGCTAAGAAACTCCAAGCCATGGAGGAAAGGCTCTATGTCTCGAGCACTTACTCTATCCACAAGGAGAACGAAAACGTACCCGCTAGCATTAAGGATGAGCTCCCTAACAAGCTCGCCCTTAGCGATCTTCCTATCTTTCAAGGACATGCGAGCCCGATCATTCACATCCGAGCTTTTAAGTCCCAAATGGCCATAAAAGGGGTCGACGCTAAGCATTGGCTAACTCTCTTCCCGCACTCTCTAGCAGCAGTGCCAAAGACATGGTTCTATTCACTAGACCCACAACGGGTCCTTACATTTGATGAACTCACAGTCGAGTTCGATCGACAATATCGAGACAATGAAGACGCCCAAGTCTCGATCCGCACTCTAGAAGTCCTCGCTCAAAAGGACAACGAAGGCTTCACCGACTATCTTACTCGTTGGAAGAAGCTAAGCGCTCGGATCCCCAACCGTCCTCGCGAGGACGAGCTCGTACCGAAGTTCATAAATAACCTGCGACCCGTGTATCAATTTTACATGAGGTACAGCAACATTCAGAACTTCAAAGAGCTAACTAAGGTCGGCAATCAAATCGAAGACGATCTTAGGACTGGCACGATGGCCAAATACACCGGCCATGCTTACCAAGGGAGCTCCTCTAAGTCCTCCCGCGCAGTCAAGAGCGAAGAAAACCGCACCGTCGGTAACCTCGACGATGATAGCCTCGACGCTTTCGCAACTACCTTCTCACCGCCTCCGAAGGCCAAAAGAAACTTCGACCCTCTCTTCACGACCTACTCTAAGGCATTTCAAAGGTTGGTCGAAAAGAACTATCTACAACCGATCGGGCCTATTAGCGAGCCACCCGAGGACAAAAAGCCTAAATCTTGGAACCCCAATGCCTTTTGTACATATCACCGAGGCAAGGGGCATGACACCGAGAGCTGCTTTAGGCTTAAGAACGCTATCCAGGATCTCATCGATCAGGGTAAGCTCAGCAAACCATCTCAACCCACCAAGCCGTCAAACAGTGATAACCCGCTCGGCAACCACGCTATCTTCGTAGGATCGATCCCTATATTAGATTGCTCCTATCTAATCACACCCACCGATGACCAAATCAACGCAATTTGGTCTAGCGATGACGACGATGAAGACTGGCTGCCCACCGACAAAGTGATAGCCCATATCAATCGACTCGCTAAGGACATCGACAACTTGAAGGCCTTACATCGGACCGAAGTCGAACGTTTGGAGCGACGTATTAAGAAAGAGGCCGACAACCCAGCCTCGCTTGATATCCTCGAGGCCTTCCGTCAAAAGGACGACGAAGACTTCATGGAATACCTCGCCCAGTGGAGGAAATTACTTGCCCAAATCCCGGACTACCCGCATGAGGACGAGCTTATACCTACTTTCCTCTACAGTTTGCGACCCGCCTAGCGATATTACTTTCACTTCTGCGATGTCCGGAATTTCCAACATCTCGCCGAAATCGGCACCCACATTGAAAAAGACCTCACATCCAGCCATGATAACCCCGCTTATCGAGACAACTCTCCAGGGCATACTCGTACAAACAGAAACCGAAAAAGCCACACCGCTAATGGCACTGCAAGAAATTTCGACAAACTCCCCATACCTACGCCAGGGCATTGCAGAAGTTAATCGAAAACGACTACCTAGAGCTAGTCGGTCCTATTAACGAACCACCCATGAGCAAGAAATTGAAGTCATGGGACCCCAACGTCTTCTGTGCATACCACCGAGGCATGGGGCACGGCACCGAAAGATGCCTCTAACTCAGACACGCCATCCAAGATCTCATCGATCAAGGAAGGATCAAGAAACCTAGGGCGGAAAACGTACTACCCTCCAAGAACAATCTCTCAGCAGATCACACTACTCCCATCAAACCAAGGGACGATCAGCACCATAACCTCTTATTCAGAAACAAGAACGACCAGTTTCGGCCTAAGCATGACCGGAACAATGATGCAATCTACCTCACCATTTCGTCACCAGCCTCAAAGACAAGGACGAAAGCGACTCAAATTCGAACAGCTCCTTCAGCGATGAAGACAACGAGGAGAAAGAAGACATTCTACTAGCTTCTAATGCTCTCAGTGTCGGGTCATCTGTCGACCCATCTATCCTAGACTCTAGCTTTAGTTTAGATTTTCTTTTTACGGAGGCTAGCTCCAAACAATTTTCCGAATTGTAGAATAATTCTTTTCAAAATAATGAAATGAACAAGTTTGCTTACGTCTTGTCTCAAGCTAAAACAAACAACAAAGAACACATAATTACAAACCAACAAACAACAACAAATCACAAAATGTAAAAGACACTAACTCATGCGATGAAAATGAATCATTAAACAAATACATTGCAAACATTGTCTCTCCAAAAACACAGGACCCTATCATCGAGGAAACCATAACCGTAAACGTGGGAACCCCCGAAGAGCCAAGGGAATAACAATTAGGTGCCTCACTGGACGAAGACGAGCGCGCCCAATTCACACAACTCCTAACCGAATTCAAGGATGTATTCACATGGTCGTAAAAAGATATGCCCGGAATCGAACGAAGCATTGCCGAACATCGCATCCCCATTAAACCCGGTTACAAACCAATCAAAGAAAAACTAAGGAGACTACGTCCCGAATGGTCCCTTATGGTGAAGGAAGAAATCGAGAAACAACTACAAGCCGGTTTCATCCAAGTCATCGAATATCCTGAATGGGTCTCAAACATGGTCCCAGTCTTGAAGAAGAATGGCAAAATCCGAGTATGCGTTGACTTTCGCGACTTGAACAAAGCCAGTCCCAAAGCTGACTTCCCATTACCCCATGTGGACGTCTTGGTCGACAATACCGCCGACCACGCCCTCCTATCCTTCATGGACGGCTACGCAGGCTATAATCAAATCAAAATGGCTTGCGAAGACATGACAAAGACGACCTTCATTACACCGTGGGGCACATACTGCTACACGGTCATGCCTTTCGGCCTGATCAATGCCGGTGCTACGTACCAACGCACCGCCACAACCCTTTTACATGACATGATGCACAAAGAAGTCGAAGTCTACGTCGACGACATGATCGTGAAATCAAAGGAGAGAAGCGGTCATATCACTAACCTCCGCAAGTTCTTTACTCGCCTACGGCAATACAAAATGCGTTTGAATCCCCAAAAATGTACTTTTGGAGTCAAATCCGGTAAACTACTAGGACACGTAGTGAGCCAAAGAGGCATCGAGGTCGACCCCTCGAAAGTCAAAGCAATTCTAGAAATGCAACCCCCGAAGAACCTCGACGAAATTCGAAGTTTCTTGGGCCAAATCCAATACATCTCGCGTTTCATTAGCAAGCTCACCATGATATGTGAACCAGTTTTCAAAAAGTTCAAGAAAACCGACCACGTTGAATGGGACGAAGAATGTCAAAAAACATTTGACAAGGTCAAAGAATTACTAACCAACCCACCAGTTCTACGACCACCCCAAAAGGATTTGCCACTATCCTTATACCTCACAACAACCCCCACCGCCATGGGCGCCATGCTCGCTCAAGAAATTAATGGTGAAGAACACGCAATCTATTACATAAGCAAGAAGTTTCTTGATTACGAAACTCGATATTCACCCGTCGAGAAGAGTTTTCTAGCTTTAGTATGGTCATCCAAGAAACTCCGTCACTATATGCTAGCACACCAAACGAAGGTCTATTCCAAAATGGACCCTGTAAAGTACCTTTTCGAGAAACCTGTGCTTAACGGACGAATGGCTAGATGGACGCTGCTCCTAGCCGAATTCGATCTTAAGTACGTACCCCTCAAAGCAATCAAGCGACGGGCAGTTTCTGATTTCCTAGCTGAAAATGCAATCGTCGAAGAACCAATCATCGACACGACATCCCTTCCCGACGATGGGATCTACAACATCGACCAAGAGCAATGGGAATTATACTTCGATGGTTCATCCAACTATCGAGGATATGGAGTAGGAATACTTCTCATATCCCCAAAAGGCGAACACACACCCTTATCCATCAAGCTAGATTTCGACGTAATTTACAACGCTGCCGAATACAAAGCATGCTTGCACGGTCTCCAAGCAGCGCTTGTACTCAACGCCCGCGACGTACGGGTCTACGGGGACTCCTCCCTCATAATTAACCAAGCATCCGGAGCATGGAAGATACTTAATGAAAACCTAGCACTATACCAAAACAAGATACAAGAGCTCATCAACGAATTCTATCACGTAGAGTTCATACACCTCCCACGCGAAGAAAACCAATTCGCCGACGCGTTATCCAAACTCGCGTCACTAATCAACATACCCCCGGGAATGGAAACATTACCCATTGTCGTGGAACGACGTAACGAACCCGCTTACATCTGTGACATCGAAACCGAGGAAGAACAAACCGATCCTTGGTACCAAGCAATCATCAATTACAAAACAAATGGTGAATACCCACCAAACACTGACAAACGGGCCAAACGAGCCCTACGCCTATTATCGTCACAATTCGTGATGGAAATTGGCAAACTACTCAAAAAGACGCCCCAAGGTACACTACTCTTGTGCGTCGACCACAAAAATGGACAAGAAATCATGTCCCAAGTACACGATGGCGAGTGCGGACCGCACATGAACGCGCGAGCCATGTGCAAACAAATCATAAGGCTAGGATGGTATTGGACCACGATGGAAGCCGACTGCGCAAAATATGTCAAACACTGCCATAATTGCCAAATTTTCGCGAACGTACAACACATACCTCCTTCACCACTCTATACCTTAACCTCGCCATGGCTTTTCTCGACTTGGGGAATTGACGTCATTTGCAAAGTTCAACCTGTGGGAGCAGGAGGACACTGCTTCATCCTCGTGGCCATCGACTATTTCACCAAATGGGTCGAAGCAGCATCATACCGTAAGCTCGGCACAAAAGAAGTTGCGAAATTCATACAAAACAACATCATTTGTCGCTACGGCATACCCCACGAATTCATAAGCGATCAAGGCACACACTTCCGAGGGGAAGTCGAACCACTTCTTCTCAAATACAATATACAACGACACAAATCATCGTCATATCGACCACAAACCAACGGCGCGGTCGAGGCAGCAAACAAAACCGTCGTATCAATCCTTAAAAAGATGATCGACACCTGCCACGACTGGCCCAACAAAATCTCATTTGCATTATGGGGATATCGCACCACTATCCGCACACCCACGGGTATGACACCCTATTTCCTAACCTACGGGATGGAAGCCGTTCAACCTGTAGAAATCGAGATGCAATCCCTTCGAATTCTTATGGAAGCAGACATTCCTGAAGCCGAATGGGCACGTGAACGATACGAACAACTCATCCTTTTAGATGAGAGACGGTTACATTCACTAAGTACAGTCCGGATGTATCAATCTTGCCTACAACGCGCCTACAACAAACGGGTCAAGCCACGAAATATCAAAGTGAGTGACCTAGTGCTCAAATCAGTCCAAGCACCATTACTAGTCGACCCAAGAGGGAAATTCAAACCCAATTGGGCTGGACCGTACTTGGTCAAGGATATCCTTCCCGGAGGAGCTGTAAGGCTAACCGACCTTGACGGTCAGGAATTCAGCCTACCAACAAATCTTGATCAACTCAAGAAGTACTACCCCTAAGCCTAGGCAAATTTGCAATGTATCTCCTAAAAATAAACTCACTCTCGCATGGGTGAACTACGCTCGGTTTGATTCCACGCACAGTGGATACGTAGGCAGCTTTGCAAAGAGCTCAACCGAATCACACGAACTACACCGGTTTGATTCTGTAATGAAACACTGATACGTAGGCAGCTTTTCAAAGCACAACTGAACTTCCTTAAATACGCCCGAAGCTTAAAAAGGTCAAGGGCGCTGCACTCACAAAATGACACGCTCGAAGCTTAAAAAGGTCAAGAGCCCAGTCAACACAAAAAATTCTAAGTCCAAAGCTTAAAAAGGTCGAGGATTTTAAGACAAAACAAATCAAACGAACGAATCCGAAGCTTAAAAAGGTCGAGGATTTAAGACAAAATACGAGTGTTCAAAGCTTAAAAAAGTCGAGAACATTTCAAAACAAAACAAAAAGCAACGAGACAAGGCAAAAGCAAATTAATTCTATTTTATTTTAATTTAGAATTTTTCACAGTTTAGAAATGAGTAAGGAACAAGCCTCCTTAACCCTTTATTTGAAACTAAAAACATGTATTCGAATAAAGAAAATTTTCTAAGCAAAATAAAAGGCAAACTGCTAAGCCGTCTTCTGTCGCTTCGGATTAGCCTCTTCATCTTCAAGAGGCCGATCCGCCACAATCTTCGAACTAATCACGGGAGCAGTCCTCTCAAATCCTGGGGGCTCGATGGGATCCTCGTCCTGCTCGACTGGGGGCTCCTCAATCCTTGGCCCTAGGCGATCTCTAACGGTCACCCTCGGCCCAAGCCTTTCCCGCGCCAGCCTCGATGTAGAAGCATCTGAACTCGGAGCACCAAGATCACCATAGTCCCTCTTTCCGCGCACCACCTCATGCGCCAAAGAGGGCCTTGGCCCGTTCTTCCCCCTCCTCCTCTGATTCTCCCGCTCTCGAGAATCGTTGGAACGATACCACCTCGTATAGAAATCCGTGACACGAGTAGACTCTATATGCGCCAGGACCGCCCAAGTGACATGATCCGACCATCCTCGGATCCAAGCATCGATGGTTTGGTTATTTAGAACAACAACCCCTCCAACCTGAGTATCCTGCTCGGGAATGGTCTGAGCGAGCCTGATCTGCCTCTTCAAGCGAAGAGGATGAACCCACACCCCTCGTTCAAAGCCACATAACATCAACCCATGAGCCGCATTCACCACGGACGGCGCCGTAATCGCCGTAATCTGCCACCATGGAACATACCAATGAATGGTGCTTTCCTTCACAAACCCCCGGAAGTAGTTGAGTGAATGCTCCCGAGGGTTAACCCAATCCGTCTTCCGCGACGTCGTCGCCGCCGCTTTGAAGACACCGTCAAGGGGGAGAGCAGCATAAACACTCAGCCTCTCCATGAGCCAAATGTTGAGAATCCTAGCGCAACCCCGGTACGAGCTCAGACGATTAGCACAACGGTCGTCTAAGCCCAGTATGGTCTCCGCTAGGATCAAAGCAGAAGGATCATATCCCCGTTCCATCTCATCGACAACGCGAGCATACCTCGCGTTCCCGAACACCCCATCCGGCATTGACCCCGCGAAAGCATAGCGGTGAATCAAGCAAAAAGCAAGGGCCCTACGCCTCGAACGGTTCGAAATGCTAGTGTCAATTCGGTTCAAATATCGTTGACACAACAGAAGCATGTTCACCTTACCTCCTTCAAACAAACCCGCAGCATGAGCATTTGTCATCCCAAGGAAGTTTCGCAGCATCCCGTTGTAACAAAGCTCACTCCGCACCACTACCGGAGTAGTCCGCTTCGACCATCCTCCAATGGCCGCGAACTCCTCCATCAAAGGGCATACTTCTCCTCCTGGAAATCGAAACACGTGCAAGCTAGGGTCCCAGTAGTCCAAGCATGCATCCAGGAAGTCTAGCTCGACCTTCATTTGGCGAAAGCCAATAAAAACGCCCGCGCCATCATCATACACCGCCTTCTTCATCGCCGGACTTAGTGAAGAAGTCCATCTCTTCAAAAGAGCATCGAAATGCTCAACCATTTTTCTTAAAAAACAAAAACTTTTGTAAATATACCTAATGTATTTATAAGAGCAAAACTTGTAATAAAAGAAAAGAAGAGAAGTGATTTCGAATGAAGATGGACTTATGCGGTTTGTACCCCATAGGAAAAACATATCCGAAATATGGAAATACAGCGTTATCAGCCAAGCCACCAAACCGCATAGCCTTATGCGGTTTGTACCCCAAACCGCATAAGCCTATGCGGTTTGCACCCCAAACCGCATAGAGCTATGCGGTTTCGGGGGCTGGCTTTTCCCACAGCTTTCCTAATTTCGTCTTTCCTAAGCACGACATTCCACATTATACTACGACATTGTTTTGTTGTTCCCCATGCAGCAACATCGCATTTCGTTTTAGTGAATACGATTACTACCACGAGTCAATACATGACATTTTCAACACTCATTCAAGCTCATTTCGCATTTAAAATGAACTTTCTGCAAAACCATCTTTCACAAACTACTTCAATATCAAAGCATCCCACTCGGGAATCATTTCGTTTTCCAAACAAGCTTACTAACACAACAGGTTTACGAATAACGATCAAGTTCAAACTACAAACACATGTAAACAAGGGTTCATACAATCCTTATTACACAAATTCACTAAGGATGACGACGACGATACTCGTCAAATTCACGTCGAATCTGAGCCGTCTTAGCACGACTCTGACACAACTGAGCCGCCTGCTCAGCCCACGCCATCCTCCACCGGTTAGCTGTCCTCCATAGCTTCTTGTGCACCTCCTTGGCCACCTGCAACACATAACAACACACACACACTTCACATTTTCTCCATTTTGCCTTAACTTCACTCAAATCAAGCCAAACTTAGGGGGGAAATCTCAAAACCAACCGCAGACGACCCCATTCTGCCTTAATTTCACTCAAATTAAGACAAACTCGATGGGGTAACCACAAAACACGCATCTCACTAGTTTGATCATCGCTATACTCTATACCTCGATCAAACTGGGGGCTCACACATATACAAAAGACAGAGATACATACCCTCTTCACATTGCTGCTCCAGCTGTCCATGCCCGCGTCAGTTGTCACCGGCAAGTACGTCGGCAACGTAAAAGTACGACGGACGTCCGAGTCATCCCACTCAATGGTAGTAGGAAAGTCACCAGGCTGCTCCGCCATCTCAGGATCAAACAGCTGCAAAACAAATACAAAACACACACGTCAGGGAAATTTTTAGAAATTTTTCGCTAAAATTATGCTACGCACCGTTAAAACGAAACAAACATACCTCAATCGGCCCACAAGCAAGCCGAGACCAAGCAAACTGGCCGTAGTCTTCCCAAGGACAAAGAAGACTCCCCGACTCTCCCTCTCCATACAACACGCGCTGCTGTGCGGAACCCTCCGCTCAAAAAGGACTCTCGGCGGGTCCCTAGGCACTACAGGAGCTGGCCACCCTGCCTGGTAGACTAGACGCTCTCCAAGATACCAAACCGGTCCATACGGCGTCGCCAAGTACAGACGCTGGGTATCACGCAACGCAAACCGGGCCCCGATGCCCTCAGGAATACCCGTATACTGGCCCCACGGGAACGGCACGAACTGCAAAAAGAACAAACATTCTTGAATACAATCATTTTAAGTACACTCTATTTAAAATGGTTCAAACACAAACCTGATTAAACTCCATGAGGTTCAGACGCACCCGAACCTCATCGTACGACCAGTCAAAGGCCGCACGGTTACACGTGCCCCAAGTACGCACCGCCGGATACTCTCTCGCGATCGTCCCGGCATGCGCAGGCAGCAGAAAGGGGAAGTGACTGAAGATCCACGACTGCACGCGCAAAAAAAAACAAGTTAACAAGACAACAAAATTAAGCAAGGCAAAGACATAAACAACACAAACAAAAACAAAATTAATACATACCTCCATCACAAAACCAGGCGAGACTAAGAACAGTCTCGATCCCCCCTCCATGACCCGCGGTCTCACCGCGTCCATGCAAAAGAGAATGCACAAGCCCAAGGACGGTGACACCCAGTCAAGTGTCCCAATCGCACCCCAGTCTATGAGATGCATAAGGACCGACGTCGCCGCCCGCTCACCCTTATCGCCGAAGTACACGGCGCTAATAAACCACCACAACCACGCAGGCAGCCGTTACGCTGCGTCACTCCAATCGAGGGCCCCGCCGCTTTTCCTCAAAATACTCCAGGATATAGCTCGTCTTAATGACATAAGGCGGCCTACCCTTATACTCAACCTCAAGACCACCGCCAATCGCGGCAGTCACCACGTCGTCCACGATGGACGGCGCAAACCCAAAGTCCATATCACGATCACCAAACGGCAGCCCCGTCATGACCGCGTACCCAGACAAAGTAATAACGGCTTCAAAGCCGGGCATGTGAAATGTCGTGGTAGTGTCCCAGTACCGATAAAGGAAGGCCCTGATCAACATCAGGTTCGCCGTCAACTGCCTCCTCGCAATAGCCCTCCAGTGCTCGACCAAAGGGCCGAAAGCACAACTAAGCACCCGAGCCTGCGCTCCAGGAGAAAGCTTCTCCTCAAAAGCACACATCACGGACGAGACGCCCGAGAAGGTTCTCATCGAACCCTTGGGCCAGCCCATCGTCGCCCGATAGGAAATATGCCTCTTCGAAGCCAACAAAAGGTTACGACCGTGACCTGTCCACACGCGACCCTCGCGGCCTAGAGCTACTCGCCCTGGGCACAGGCTCACCCTCCTCGTCCATCCCAGCCTCTAACTCATCCACCAGCTGGAGGATAAGCTCATCTTCCCCAGGCTCAGACCTAGGGTCATGCCTCCCACGACCTCTGCCCCGTGACATGCCACGCCTCGTGGGGAAGTCACGAGGGTCGGCCTCCCTCTCGCTGTACGAACGCCTCATACAACTCGCCTTGGGGGCTCCCTCAGTCCTCGAGCCTGAACTCTTACGAGACGATTTCCACCTCGTAACACGACCAGAACCTTCTCCTGCAACCAATGCATACAACTATAACACATATAAACACATAAACATGACAAACATACACATAATACACACATATACACATACATCCCTTTCCACATATGACATTATACACTTCACAGAGCATTTTTAGGCCCAATTCATAATTAAGCCGAAAACCGTTCTCTACATATCAAAATCCCAACTTTATGGTTTCTCTACGCCACAATAGTCCCCGACAACAACCCATTACAAGCAAATGCATTTTGGTCACCCCGATCAAAAACCCCCAATTCGCCCTAATTACTCCGTGTAACTACGACTTAAGACGACGAATTGAAAGCCTTGGCTCGACATTTTCGCAAAACCGAAGCTATAGGCATGCTATACACACTATGGGCATCCTACACCGAAGTTTAATTGAAATTCCGGGTCGGAAAATACGGGCTCGTTTTCGGGCCCGAACCCTAATTCACACGTTTTGGGCAAATACACGGTCCAAATCATAATCAATTCACACATACATGCTAGCATGGCATAATGCAACACAATGACGTCAACTTCAAGCATTCAAACGGCAAATTTCGAGCAAAACTCGAGTTTTCATTCAAAACCCGTCTCTTCAACATTTCTAGCTAAAACTAGCTAATTACAACGACAAATAACGTAAAAGCAAGTTAAAATGGAGCATTACCTGGTGTTTTTGAGTGTGAGAAATCGGCTAAGAAATCGAATTTTAGTGTTTTTGAGTGTGAGAAACCGTGAAGCATGAAATGAGCCTCACCCACGGCCTTCTCGTGTTTTATACAGCCCCTACAGCCAACAAGACAAACCGCATAGGCTTATGCGGTTCATCCTGCAAACCGCATAGGCTTATGCGGTTTCTGCCTTTGGTTTTTCTCTGGTTTCTCTCGTTTTGGACCGACTTTTGAATTCCTAATTCATCCTGGCCCAAATGCAACTCCAAGTACGTCCCGTGCTTGGGTTAAGGCGTCACCCACAGTCCGCCATACGCGTATATTAAGCATTTAATGTACGGTACAGAAGCAGAAACACGAACGCTCTTCACGGGCATTTATATCATTTTCTCTTCAACAAAGGCAATCATATGCAATTACAACCACATAGACACTCCTCGGCGAGCTCAAGCATGGACACTCTATTACAAGCATTTTACTCTACATAGGCACTCCTCGGCAAGTTCAAGCACAAGTACCTTACCAAAATGCATCCAAACACAAGCTCTGCAACCTTACACTTACGCTCCTACACAAGATTCGATGTTTCCAAGTACACATGCACTCTTACTCACTCATACCTTACACCCTTGCACATGCACTCTTTCACGAGACCGCACGCTACACGAGAACGCAACAACACTAAGCATACGACAACGCAACAAGCACGACGAAGGCATCCAGCAGGCCGGCAGGCCCTCATAACATGCACGGACCGTCATGTCCTTAAACATGTACGCCCCTCCCCGTTTAGCCCGGTACGAAGTCCTCGTCTCACCCATGGACACATGCTTCGTTCCGCTGACTATATCGAGACTGTAATGGTCCGGATATGGTCATGGAGTTTGACTAACGCTCTAGTCCGAGCTCAGTCAAACTGGGGGCTCTGTGGATACCCATATCCGTACCCTCCCAAACAAAACCCTGTGATGTAACACGGACTTTTATTACGCATGCTTTAACGTTGACTAAAACGGTTCTAATAATGTCGAATTCATTTTGAGTCGTTTTGAAATGTTAAAATGATTTAGGTCGCTTCACATCGCTTTAAATAAACGTTCATTTTGTCCATTTAGAGTCTAGCTTGGTCCGCGTCCTGCTTCATTTGGCATGAGCTTCGCATTTGCACTACAATTAGCCCTTTCGCATTAACAAGGTCTAATTCAGCATTCCTAAATTTCTAAATTTAGGCCCGGTGGCTAATTTCCCCTTTTAGCCTCCTCTTATACAAAATATAGCCTCACGGGTTACCTTATTTCACAAAATACTACAAAATACACCTTTTTCATATTTTCGGGTCTCGGGCCCAGAACCGAGCCCAAACCCAGCCTTTGGCCCGCACTCCAAAGCCCTGAACATCATAAAATATCTCAGAAATATCCTAGGTGTTTTCTTGACGTGCAAGATTGAGATTATACTGTATCTTTCCAAGATATAATCAAACCGAAACTAGGAAACTAGTCCTAAAACCACACCTCCAAACCGCATATGCCTATGCGGTTTGGAGGGTGAACCGCATAAGCCTATGCGGTTTACCATGCAAACCGCATAGTGCTATGCGGTTTCTTGGCTTGGTTTTATCCCCGGATTTCCTAATTTTTCCGAGGTTTTTAGTATATATACACCCCTATACGTGACCTCGAAACACACAATTTACAACCAGAATTCGCAGCATACACACTTCAAAACTCTCTCAAAGCCTCAAGTACTCAAATCCTTGAGTTCAACACACCATCCCGTGTTGAATTCATCCTCCTTTTAAGTTCGAAGAAGCGAAGCTCTGCCCAGATCTGAAGCGTCAGGACAAGGTAGGTACCGATCCACTTGGATCAAAGCTTTTTCTTATTTTCTATGGACTAACAAAGGGGACTACACTTTAGCGCCCGCTTTGGCACCGAGCGCTTGCATTCCAAGTGTTCTTATTATTTCGGGTACACTCCATCTCCGATGACACGCCAAAGTCGCATAAGCAACCGACCCTTATAAAATAAACCAATGGACAATTGAACTTTATTTTATTTGCATGCATCTTGCAACTTCTTATTTTGCATTAAAATCAACTTAAACAATGAATTCGACCTTTAACTGAACCGTTTTCGTTAACAAGTTAAACATGCTAAACTGAGGGTTTTAATCAATCTTTTTGCATTTGCATCTGCATTCTTTTACAAACTTTTCTCACTTGTACGTAGCGATAACATTAGCTCAAATATCATTTTCCATGGATTATTATTCTAGGTCAGTAGAGGCTATTTTTACATAGGCTTTTCTAAAAGGTTTTCATAAATCATTAATTGAACTACTCTTTTTCTAAAGTACCCTCACCCCGAATCCATTCTGGTTTCACAAGCCTTAAATCTAGGGGTGTCGGCGTGCACCAAAATCTAGGACATGTTTTTAGCTTAAGACATGATAGCAGGTTCCTAATTTCCGCGATAATTAGGTGGCGACTCGAAAACAGTTTTAAAGGTTTCTTTTAAATTAGTCTTTTTAACTTAAAGCGCCCTTACGCAAGACGCCGAGTTGGGTCCCTCGTCCGATCCCGGGTTCCACAGGATGTTAATCGTCGGAGATCTAAAATAAATTTTAGATCGGAAATTTTTTCACCCAAAATACCCAAGTTCTTCACCCAAAAACTCCAAGAATGTTAGCTTCTAATACCCACTAATTAACTAGTAATACTAAGGATTTATTAGAATATTATTAAGGTTTTATTTTAGAGGATTTTGAAAGAAAAATGGAAAAAATAAAACAGAGAAATAAGGGTGGAAGTGCACGACATTTTTGAGAGCAAATCAAGTTGATTTTTGCATTTTTTTAATTAATGAGGACAAGTGTTAGAATAAACACAAATTCTTGTTTGAGACCAAGAAACCCGTTTCTAGCTTGAAACGGGTCGGGTATGACCCGTTTTCCTCCTTTTTTTTATTTTTTTTATTTTTTTTTTGGAAATTTTTTTTTTAAGACCCAAATTTTTTTTTTTTTAATCTTTTATCGAAAATCGTATTTATAGGGTAATTAAAAATGGTAACAAAGTAGACCAAAATGGTAACATATTACATTAAAATATTGTCATAATATTTGTTTAATATGTAGCCATAATTGTTTAATATGTTACCGTAATTATGTAATATGTTACCAAAATAGGTTAAAATGTTACTAAAATAGGTTAATATTAAATGATAACATATTATATAATTATGGAAACATATTAAACAATTATGGTAACATATTAAACAAATATTATGACAATATTTTAATGTAATATGTTACCATTTTGGTCTACTTTGTTACCATTTCTAATTACCCTATAAATACGATTTTCGATAAAAGATTAAAAAAAAAATTTGGGTCTTAAAAAAAAATTTCAACAAAAAAAAAAACGGTTAATAGGCCAAAAAGGGTCATATTTGACCAGTTTCTTGTGTAAAACGGGTTGACCCGTTTTACACAAGACTTATTGTAGAATAAATTAGGTTAAGTAAAGTAGTAAAATTAAATAAAGTTTAATTAAATGAAAATAGGAAACATAATTATCATTATTGGTTACTAAAGTCTTCATCACTATTTGGAAATAGAAAATGTTCCCTAGATGTTTTAAAATGTTTTTACGAAATAAATCGGGTTTAAAAAGTTGGGCGTCAAAGACGGTAAAAGTTACAGTGTGCGCGTTTGATGATTTTTCGAAATATTTCTACTTTTTAATTCTAAGACTAAAACATTTTATTTACTAGTTTAGAAAAAATTTATAAGTGACGGAAATGAAAATGGTAGTATTAAAGTAGTAGTATTGTATTTGTATACGTATTTTTATTAAAGGGTATAAACTTTAAATTTAAATACAAAAGTAAAATGATGATGATGATATAATAGATGTGTAAGTAAAATGTAGACTTGTGTAAGAAAAAAGAAAAATGGAAGAGGATATACTTGGACTTTTGGTCCAAGTCAAATGGTCCAAGTAAATTTTTCGGGCTCGATTTTCATTTTCGAAATTTTCGATTTGCGCGCTCGCGAAAAGTCTCGAAATAAAAGATATGATCTTAAAATAGTGTTTTGAAACAAAATCGGAAATAAAAATAATTTTCGAAAGGGTACTGTTAGACCCAAAATACCCTCATGGGTCCAATAAACAAAACGAAGGCCCAAGTCGAGGAGAGGAAAATAGTCAACGGAAGTCAAGGCCCAAAGACGGTGGTCAAGATAAGTCAAGGTCGAAGGTATAAAGGGCCGAGGTCAAGCAAAGTCCAATGAGGTAAAGTCCAACATAGAAGAGGCAAAGAGACGTTGTAAAAGATTGACTTGGTCAAGCAACAGCTCAGCTACAATGAAGGCAGCAGTTACGGTCAGCTCAGACGTTACAGGAGAAGAATAAGGAAGTAGTAAATGGCAGGCGAGAATCAAGGAAGCAATTAACCACTAAAGTGACCGTTGATTGAAGCTTATAAAGGGGGAAGGAAATCATTATTCAAGGGACGAATCAACTACTGCAAAACTCATACTCAACACTCTAAATTCATTGAAATTACTCTCGATTATATACTCGTAGTCTGGAAGTTCTGTACGTTCTGCGCGTTCTGTCTGAATCATAGTGCAAATCCTCTCCTGGCTTGGTGCCCGTGGTTTTTCCCTTACTTCTAAGGGTTTTTCCCACGCAAACAATTTCGTGTGTCTTGTCTTTATTTGCATTGTTTAATCTTTCGTTATTTCCAACACATATAATCCACCTCGATATTCTAAAACACATAAAAAGGATAATACTAATAAACCCGAAATCTAAATACGAATAGAGTGAGAAAATCACCCCGAACAGTTTGGCGCCGTCTGTGGAGATATTAGTTTATTAATCCACAAAAAACCATCTTTATACCCTCAAAACAACCCTACACACTCAGAAACATCAGAGATGGCAGATCAGGGTACGGAACTCCTCCAGAAGCTCCAGGCAGAGTTGGGACAGGCCAAGCAAGCTGCATTAGAAGCCCAGCAGACTGCATTGGAGGCCCAGCAGGCTGCGGCGAATGCTCAGGCAGAAGCTGCACGATCTAAGGAAGCCGAAGCAGAGCTGAAGAAGCAATTGGACATTTCCTCCAAGACAAAAGCTTCAAGATCTCGGATCCAACCAGGTACTCCTATCTCTGATGTGATCAAACAGATTGACTTCTCTATTTTCTCTTCTGTTGCAGGATCATCCAGGAGTACACCTGTGAACACTGGAGAGATTCCTCAGGAGAACGCTGCTGGAGGTGGTCCTCCGCCAGATCAGCCAGAACAGCCTGAAGATCCAGAGGTGATTACAGCTGCACAGGGGATGCAGTACATGATGCACGAGATGGTAAAACTTTCAGAGTTGGTGCGCAAAGTTCCAGGACTTCCACCATCGATAGAAACAGCTACGCCCGACAGCTATGCAGATTCTCCTTTCGATGACTGCATAGCAATGGTGGAAATGCCCAAGAAATACACTCCACCGAATCTGAAGCTCTATGATGGAACCTCAGACCCTCAGGAGCACGTGGCTCAGTACAGGCAGCGCATGTTCAATGCCGCCATACCCATGGAGAAGCGAGAGGCGTGCATGTGCAAAAGTTTCGGGTCAACATTGATTGGTCCAGCCCTGCAGTGGTATACCAATCTGCCCGTCAGGAGCATCAAGACCTCTGCGGAATTGATCAACCTCTTTAACGTTGATTCGCCCGGCCCGGTAGAATCTTTGGAGAAGCGGTTGATGATCTGCATGCGGTCATCCAGGATGAGGGCGAATCGCTCAGAGACTTCCTACACCGGTTCAACAAAGAAAAAGTGTCTATCCCGCGATGTGACATCGGAACGGCGATCGAGGCCTTTAGGCAAGGTTTGGTAAGAGATTCTACCCTTTATATCGAACTAACCCGCTATCCCTGTTCTACCTTTGAGGATGTGCAGGCCAAGACGTTAGCTCAGATCAGGGTAGAAGAGGATCAGCACTTCAGGTCATGCTACCAGGACAACGAGAGGACCTCACGCAAAGCCCCAGCCCAGCGTGGGAACGTCAGGTCCACTCCATACCAGAGACCGGCCAGGAAAGAGACTAACGCTGTGGAGGAGCTGGTAGAGCAGCCCATGGTACCTCCACCGATAACAGAGTACTTGATGAGGGTAAAGTCGTGGTCCCCTATCAAAATAAACCTAAACAAACTACTAGTAGAAGCTAGTGGTAAGCAGGGTCGAATCCACAGGGAGAAGGACGAAGTCAAAGGAATGCTCAGCTAAGAAAGGTCGGTCTCAAGGTATGAAAAGTGGGTGTTGAATAGAACTAGACTAAGAACGACAAGTAAAATGGTATAAAAGATATAAGAGAGGGAGATTAGGGTATCAGGTTCATGTGACATCGGTTCAGAACTCAACTCAGAAGGAAATACAATCAACTGAAATCATGCAATGTGATTAGGTTTTAGGAAAACGCTCTCTCGAGTCAAATTCAACCTTAAGCAAATTTAGCGGGCTCTCGCTACGTACTAAATTCAACTTATCAATTACGCGTGAGTCTAGTTTCAATTAGGCTTTCGATCTTAAACTGAAACAACCTAAATTCAATTCAATAAAGGCGTCCCTAAATTCAATTGATAATTAAAACGCGCAGGAAGAAATCAATTGCATAAATTCAATCGATTAAAGCAATTAAAACAAGTTCTGAATCAACATCACAATCACCCTAACCCTAATCGAAGAATTAGCTAGACATAATTAAAGTAAGAGCAAAGCAATTTATAATAGCAAACATGGAAGAAGAAATAAGAACAATTAAATTAAACCTGGAAGTAATTACGAATTACAATGTAAAGATCGAACTTGCATCGAATAATCCAACTAAACTAAGAGTTTTGAGAGTTTAAAAGAGAGGAAAAGTTATTCTAATTCTAAAGCAGAGAAAACTAATGAAAAGCATAAGTCTAAACCCTAACTTCGGGTTATATTTATAGGCCTTCGAAAATCCGGAGAATAATGCAGGTGAACCGAGCGGTTCAGTGCGAACCGATCGGTTCAGGGTGGGAACCGATCGGTTTGACCCCAAACCGAGCGGTTCTAAGGGCTCCAGTAGCTTCCAGCACGTTTAAGCTCTGTTTCAACTACCCGGAACCTATAGGTTTGCTCTGAACCTATAGGTTTAACTTCACAAATCCTCGTATTGACTCCGCATCAACTCACGAGCCTCGTCTTGACTTCTCGACACTTGTAAACGCTCCAAATGACTCAGGTTTCAGCTCAGGACCGCCAAAACCTGCAAAATACACACGAGGAACGACAGTATCGCAATATAAAGCAAATAGCTACTAAAATACTAGTGAAATCGAGTAAGTACGACCTAAATGCAACTATAACGGGGGCATATAATCAATATAAAAGACATGTATCAAACTCCCCCAAACCAAACCTTTGCTTGTCCTCAAGCAAATAACGTCGGAGAAAATCAAAGCACAGCTAGTTAATCACGTTAGCATCTCGAAGTGGACGACCTATGCACATAAACTCACAACCCATAGTCTATTTCACCGAAAATAGAGCACAAGTCTCAACCGTTCACACCAACATCATAATGCTAGCCTCTAACGCTTTCGCAAAAATTAAACTAACGATAATTGGATTCAAGCAAAGCTAACCATGCATACCACTTCCATCATACCATTCTTACCACATCACCATTTTTCTCCTTTCTTTTCTTTTCATTTTTTTTTTCTTTTTTCGCGCAATGTGGAGCATCCCTCGTATGTAGTACCGTTTAGCTTGACGTTCACTCGGTAAAAATCGAGCTCGGGTACACATATTTCCTTAAGGGTTACATCATTGCTCATACTCTCGGTCGCAACCAAATTCATGGCCACTGTGGTTACTCAAGTCAATGAGTCCCCTCCGAGAGCATCGAAGCATTGCTCCATCATTAAATGATCGGTCCAAACAAACCCCATTCCAACATTCCAAACTTTCCACAAGCCAAATGCCTCGCAAGAATACCAATATCGAAAGTAAAAGGAACGAAAAGCGATAAGAATTAAGCAAATACAAGTGGGCTAGTGTTTGGGACTCGCAATCTATGAACAGGAAACAAACATATAGTGCAAGCTACGACGATAGAAAGTCGACTTGGAGATACTAAAGATCAAAACAGCACACTAATCAATTCTCCAAACTAGGCAATACAAAGCGAAAAAGGTTTGGAAATGCAAAATTTTTTAAAATAAGCACACAAAATGGAAAATGCAAAGCAATAAGCGCGAAAGTGCATTCCTCCCCCAAACCAGAATCACACATTGCCCTCAATGTGGAAAACAGCATAACCACAAGCAGCATGAAGGGACAACAAAAGACGGGGGTAGGAAAAGCAAAGCGAGTAAACGAGGGAAAAAGGAGTAAAGAAAGCTCACATTATCAAGTTGGAGCTCCCCCAAACCGAAGCGAAGCACGGAGTGCGGCTTACGATCCACGAATATGCATCCATTTCAGTCCAGCTATAAAGTGCTTCGGAATAGCACGCGAGAAAAAGTAGGCCGAATCAGCAGGGTCCGGCCAAGGCCGTCAGTGAGGCCTGTCTCAAAAATACCAAGGACGCAGAGTCCTCAAGTACCTGCATGCTAAATTAAATATAAATCCCTCGTTCCTCACGCGCTCATAAAAGCAAACTAATAAAATGTCAAAGTCAAAAACAAACTAAACCAAAACAAAGTACAACAAATTACAAATAGTCATCGGGTTGCCTCCCGGATAGCGCTGGTTTATAATGGTCCCGCACGACCGTCGTCAAACTCATCAAATCACGTCAAATTGGGCCAAGGACGTTGGCCACTAGCAGCAGCTTCACTTGGCGAAATAGCAGTCGTTCGCCAAAGAACTCGATCTCCACGAGGAAGAGCAGCATAATCCATCACGCAAGGTATTCCGTCGCGAAATGGCTCTCCAAAACAGCTCCGTGCGCCGCGCACCTCAGACCGTGGGTCTCCTCCTCCATCACCCGGATCATAGACATCCGCCCTCGTGACCTTCCGTTCCCCCAAACCAAAATCAAAGCCACCTTGCGTAAGACCTGCACAAGAAACAACAGAAGAAACAACCTCCAAAGGGTCTCCAATAGAGTGAGACGGAGGGGCAAGGTCAATAGCAAAAGCAGACTCAGGCTGCATAGGGGCACGGGGGAGACTAGACTTAGTGTAGGTCAACTGCTCACCTCCCACCGAGAACGTAAGGGTCTTGTTCCCAACATCTATCACTGCACCAGCAGTGTGCAGAAAAGGTCTCCCTAGAATGATCGGGATGTGGGGATCCTCAGGAATGTCTAAGACAACAAAATCTACCGGGATATAGAACTTCCCTATCTTGACCGGGACGTCCTCAAGGATGCCTAAAGGTCTCTGGACACTACGGTCAGCCATCTGCAGGGTCATAGAGGTGACTCCTAATTTGGTCATATTAAGTTTTTGACAGATGGAATAGGGAAGGATACTCACACTAGCCCCTAGGTCGCATAAGGCGTTTTGCACGACATATTTCCCTATAGAACAAGGGATAGAGAAGGTCCCGGGGTCACTCAGCTTCGGGGGTGAACTACCCTGCAAAAGAGCACTACCCTCCCCCACAAAGGACACGGTCTCAGTCTCGTTAATCGACCGCTTCTTTGATATGACCTCTTTAAGAAACTTAGCATATGCAGGAATTTGCTTGACTAAATCGATAAATGGAAGATTTACCTGCAATGTCTTAAGGATCTCAAAGAACCGATCGAGCTTGGGGTCCACGGTAGCCGGTCGTACACGACCCGGAAAAGGTAGCCTGATCTGAATCGGCGGTGTCGTGTTCTCAACAGCATCATCCACAGTCTGCGGACGCGGGGTCGGCCTCTGGTCACTCGGCCTGGCCGTGCGATCTTTCCCGTTCGTCGCCCCTTCCTCCGCTTGCTTCGGGATATCATAAACTGTACCACTACGCAAAGTAATAGCACATGCAGTATCATGAGGAGGGTTAGGAGGATTACCTTGGGGTGGAAGGGTACCCTGTTGACGAGAAGCCTGTGAAGCGGCGAGCTGCGCCACCTGATTCTCGAGCATTTTAATCGCCGCATCCTTGGCTTGCTCACTCTTCTGCATCTGCTGCATCATTATCTCTTGTGACTTGGCCATCTGCATCATCATGGCCTTCAATTCACTCACACTCGAATCAACAACAGGAGGGGGAGCAGGTTGAACTGGTGGTGGGACAAATGGGGGTCTTTGGTAGTTAGGAGGGGATGGTTGGAAATTCTTGTGGGGAGGGATGTAGGGTTGATTTTGTGGTGGTTGGGTGGTTGGGTTTAGGACGTTCTGGTTGCGGTAGGATAAAAGAGAACGATCGTAACCCGGCTGGTTTTGGTAGGGCAGGTTTTGGTTGTAAGATTGATATGCATAAACCTGCTCATGGGGCGCAGCATACCCCGTAGTATAACCCATATCGTGCCCTGTGATAGCATTCACATGAGCACTAGAAGAGCCTCCACTTCGTAGCATACCAATCTGCGCAGTTAGCGCAGCAACCTGATCAGTAAGTGCACTAATACTCTCCTTATCACGATCATTATCTTGCGTCCGTGAATTTCCCCTGGGCTTCCCAAATTGAGATGAATGCATTGCCATCTCCTCGATCAACCCCCAAGCCTTGTCGTCGTCGACGTTATTAGCGAAACGTCCCTCTGCAGCTGAGTCAAGTATAGCCCGGCTCTCGGCATACAACCCGTTGTAGAATGTCATGATCACCAACCATTCGTTCAACCCGTGGTGAGGACAATCCCTTATGAGCTTCTTGTACCGCTCCCACGCTTCAGCAAGTGACTCATCAAACGTTTGTTTGAAACCTTGGATTTGGCTCCTCATTTGATTAGTACGCTCGGGAGGGTAAAACTTTGAGTAGAAGGCAAGAGCTAACCCATTCCAATCAGTGATCCCCGCAGTCTCCTTGTCGAGGTCCGTGATCCATTCGCGGGCTCGATCCTTCAATGAGAAAGGGAACAGCATTTCCCTTATCTGGTTTTGTGTGATCCCGGCCTGCTTAATCGTAGAACAGTAGTCGGTAAACACTTGCATATGCCTACCGGGATCCTCAGTTGGGTAACCACCGAATTGATTCCGCTCCACCAAATTTAAGAAGGCGGGGCGGATCTCGAAATTGCCCTGCAGCGTAGCGGGCATCGTGAATCCAGCCGGAATGGATTCCGGTGTAGGCACCGAGTGACTAGAAAGTTTAGGCATAGTCACTGGCGGTGGAGATAACGGAGTAAATGGAGGTGTGTCCTCTTCGTAGGACGATTGCGTAGCACTAGACGACGCTTCCTCGGTATTAAGATCAACGATTTGAATTGCTTGCTTGCGTAGTCGATGTAACGCTCGTTCAGGTTCAGGTTCAAATAGGACAAGAGTCCGAGGTGACCTGTGCATAAACAAAACTACAAGCAAATGATAAGAAACGGTCTCAAGGAACTAGGTTCCTTGAGACAAGAGAGAAAAACCTAAGCAACAACTAAACAAACACTAACTAGCTAACCGTCTCCCCGGCAACGGCGCCAAAATTGATGAGGGTAAAGTCGTGGTCCCCTATCAAAATAAACCTAAACAAACTACTAGTAGAAGCTAGTGGTAAGCAGGGTCGAATCCACAGGGAGAAGGACGAAGTCAAAGGAATGCTCAGCTAAGAAAGGTCGGTCTCAAGGTATGAAAAGTGGGTGTTGTATAGAACTAGACTAAGAACGACAAGTAAAATGGTATAAAAGATATAAGAGAGGGAGATTAGGGTATCAGGTTCATGTGACATCGGTTCAGAACTCAACTCAGAAGGAAATACAATCAACTGAAATCATGCAATGTGATTAGGTTTTAGGAAAACGCTCTCTCGAGTCAAATTCAACCTTAAGCAAATTTAGCGGGCTCTCGCTACGTACTAAATTCAACTTATCAATTACGCGTGAGTCTAGTTTCAATTAGGCTTTCGATCTTAAACTGAAACAACCTAAATTCAATTCAATAAAGGCGTCCCTAAATTCAATTGATAATTAAAACGCGCAGGAAGAAATCAATTGCATAAATTCAATCGATTAAAGCAATTAAAACAAGTTCTGAATCAACATCACAATCACCCTAACCCTAATCGAAGAATTAGCTAGACATAATTAAAGTAAGAGCAAAGCAATTTATAATAGCAAACATGGAAGAAGAAATAAGAACAATTAAATTAAACCTGGAAGTAATTCTGAATTCGCAATGTAAAGATCGGAACTTGCAACGAATAATCCAACTAAACTAAGAGTTTTGAGAGTTTAAAAGAGAGGAAAAGTTATTCTAATTCTAAAGCAGAGAAAACTAATGAAAAGCATAAGTCTAAACCCTAACTTCGGGTTATATTTATAGGCCTTCGAAAATCCGGAGAATAATGCAGGTGAACCGAGCGGTTCGGGTCTGAACCGATCGGTTCAGGGTGGGAACCGATCGGTTTGACCCCAAACCGAGCGGTTCTAAGGGCTCCAGTAGCTTCCAGCACGTTTAAGCTCTGTTTCAACTATCCGGAACCTATAGGTTTGCTCTGTACCTATAGGTTTAACTTCACAAATCCTCGTATTGACTCCGCATCAACTCACGAGCCTCGTCTTGACTTCTCGACACTTGTAAACCCTCCAAATGACTCAGGTTTCAGCTCAGGACCGCCAAAACCTGCAAAATACACACGAGGAACGACAGTATCGCAATATAAAGCAAATAGCTACTAAAATACTAGTGAAATCGAGTAAGTACGAGCTAAATGCAACTATAACGGGGGCATATAATCAATATAAAAGACATGTATCAGTACTGCTTCTCGGTGGACTCTTTAGGTTTACTCTGCAAAATGGACAAACTAGGAGCAGCGGTCAGGTGGCCTAAGGCAAATGATACATGTTATTTATATTTATTATATGCCCCCGGTTTAGTCGCATTTAGCTTGCATTTATTCGTATTCATTATGATTCTATGAGCTATATGTTATATTTCTCGTTACTGCTGCCTTTTATTTACATTTTGCAGGTTTTGGTGATTTTGAGCCAAAACCCGGGATGATTGGAGCAATACGAGAATCGAGATGACAAGACCAAGCTCGAGCTTGCACGGGAGCTCGGGAGCCAAATTAAGACCAAAAGGCAAAAGGGCTACGAGTATTAATGGCCCAAGAAGCATAGAAGCCCAAGAGGAAGAGCAGGCCCAGCCAAGACAGGCCGGCGATGCAGACCATTGCTTGGCCGACCACAGTGCCCAGCCCGTCGAGTTTTGTTTTATTTCGTGTTTTAATATTTGGAAACATATATATATAGCCTTAGGTCGAAAACTAATGAGTTATGCTTTAATTTCCCTAGTTTAGTTTACTGCTCTTCTTAGTTCTCTCAAACATTCAAATTCCTTAGATTAGTTTTCAAGATTTACTTACTTTGTAACCGTCGGTACTCCGTAAGTTTCAGGTTTTTATTCAATTGCAATTATTTCTTTTATCATGTCTTACTTTTACTGCTTTGTTTTGATTTCTACTATGTCTGGCTATTTTATAATTAGGGTTAGGGTGATTTGTGATAGTTGATTCAGGACATGTTTTAATTGCTATTTTGATTGAACTTGTGCAAGTTGGTTTCTTCCTACGCGTTTTACTATCAATTGAATTTAGGGACGCCTTTATTGAATTGAATTTAGGTTGTTTCAGTTTAAGATCGAAAGCCTAATTGAAACTAGACTCACGCGTATTTGATAAGTTGAATTTAGTAAGTTGCGAGAGCCCGCTAAATTTGCTTAAGGTTAATATTGACTCGAGAGAGCGTATTCCTAAACCTAGCCACTTGCATAGCTTCAATTGAATGTTATTTACTTTTGAGTTGAGTTCCTGAATCGCTGTCATAATGATCCTGATGCCCTAATCCTTCTCCTTATTGATTTTTATTCATCTGCTCTATTATCTACTTTAGTTTATAGCTGAACCAAACCCATTTTCACACCTTGAGTCGACCTGTTATTACCGACTTTAACTTGTAACTGCTACGTTTCCCTGTGGATTCGATCCTGCTTGCCACTAACTGCTGTTAGTTGTCTTGTTAGGTTTATTTTGATATTGGCGATACGACTTAGCCGTGTCAATTTTGGCGCCGTTGCCGGGGAAACGGCTTAGTTAGTTTTAGTTTTTGTTGTGTTACAGGTTTTTCTCTCTTGTCTCAAGGAACCTAGTTCCTTGAGACCGTTTTGATCTTTTGCTTGTAGTTTTTGTTTATGCGCAGGTCACCTACAGGTTTAGTTCCGTTTGAGCCTGAACCTGAACGAACGCTACATAGACTACGCAAACAAGCGATTCAAATCGCTAATTTTGATCTTGAGGAAGCGTCGCACTCCGAATCTAGTGCTGCGCAATCGTCCTACGAAGAGGACACACCTCCCCATACTCCGTTAACTCCGCCGCCAGTGACAATGCCTAAACTCTCGAGTCACTCGCTTCCTAAAACGGAGTCCATACCTGATGGATTCACTATGCCCGCAACTCTGCAGGGCAACTTCGAGATTCGCCCTGCCTTTCTCAATTTGGTGGAGCGGAATCAGTTTGGTGGTTATCGACTACTGTTCGACTATTAAGCAGGCCGGGATCACGCAGGAGCAAATAAGGGAGATGTTGTTCCCTTTTTCTTTAAAAGATCGAGCTCGTGAGTGGATCACGGACCTCGACAAGCTTGCTGCGGGTATTACAGATTGGAGAGGGTTAGCTCTGGCGTTCTATGCAAAGTTTTATCCTCCCGAGCGTACGAATCAGATGAGGAGTCAGATACAGGGCTTCAAGCAGACGTTTGATGAGTCGTTTGCTGAGGCGTGGGAAAGGTACAAGAAGCTAATTCGGGACTGTCCTCACCATGGCCTTAACGACTGGCTAGTTATTATGACTTTCTACAACGGGTTATATGCGGAGAGTAGAGCTATCCTAGATTCCGCTGCAGATGGACGTTTTGCCAACAACGTCGATGATGACAAGGCTTGGGGGTTGATTGAAGATATGGCTGTTCATTCGGCTCAGTTCGGGAAGCCGCGAGGGAATTCACGGTCCGCACATGATGACCGTGATAAGGGGAGTATTAGTGCGCTCACTAGTCAAGTTGCTGCGCTGACTGCACAGATTAGTATGATGCAGGGTGGTGGTTCTTCTGGTGCCCAAGTAAATGCTATTGCAGGGCACGACACGGGTTTTTCTACGGGGTATGCTGCGCCCCAGGAGCAGGTTTTTGCGTACCAGTCTTACAACCAAAATCTGCCCTACCAAAACCAACCCGGTTACGATCGTTCGCTTCTCTCATATCGTAGCCAAAATGTCCAAAACCCAACCACCCAACCACCACAAACTCAACCCTACCAACCTCCTCACAAGAACTTTCAACCACCTCCTCCAAACTACCAAAAACCCACCTATACACCACCTCCATCCACACAGGTACCTGATCCAATGGCCGAGACTAGGGCCATGATGTCACAGATGCAGCAGGTGATGATGGGTATGCAGGAGTCGCAGAAGACAATGATGCAATACATGCAAAAGAGCGACCAGGCTAAGGATGCAGCTATAAAGAATTTGGAGAATCAAGTGGCTCAACTCGCCACTTCGCAAGCTGCGCGTCAACCAGGCTTCTTGCCATCGCAGGGCCAACCTCCTAACCCTCCTCCCGATACTGCATGTGCGATTACGTTGAGGAGCGGTACGTTTTATGACGATCCGAGGAGGCCAAAGCGTATGACCGGTCGGCCGGCGGCCGTCTAACCTACTGAACTCTTCAGCGGGGAAAGATGATTTGGGTGTTAATTCGGGTGTTTCTGTTGCTACTCCTTCGCCCCCGATTCAGATTAAGCTCCCATTTCCGGGTCGACAACGTCAAGAGTCCGAGACCAAGTTCAAGAAGTTCGTGGACGTCATTCGAGCGCTGCAGGTAAACGTCCCTTTTATTGATCTTGTGACTCAAATCCCTGCGTATGCTAAGTTTTTGAAAGAAGTCTTAGCTCGTAAGCGTACGTTGGAGGATGTGTCGACTGTGGCTTTCGTGGGAGAGGCTTGCACTAGGTTGCAGGGTGGTAAACCTCCTAAACTTAGCGACCCAGGTACCTTTTCCATCCCCTGCTCTATTGGTAAGTTTGTGGTTCGCAATGCCTTGTGTGACCTTGGAGCGAGTGTGAGTGTCTTACCTTACTCCCTTTACCAAAAGATGAACTTGTCAGCCTTAAGCCCCACTCATATTACTCTACAAATGGCTGACCGTTCTATTAAGCGTCCCTTGGGTATCCTACAAGACGTCCCAGTACAGGTTGGAAAGTTCTTTATCCCTGTCGACTTCGTAGTAGTTGATATGCCCGAGGATGTCCACATACCTATCATTTTGGGGAGACCCTTCCTGCACACTGCTGGTGCAGTTATTGACGTGGGCAATAAGACGATAGCCTTTACGGTGGGGGGTGAAAAATTGACCTTTACCTATTCTGATACCCCGCGGTCACCCATGCGTCTTGAGTCGGTTTGTTCTGTTAATGTTATACCTCCGTCTCACTCTACTGGAGACACTTTGGAGGTCGTTTCTGTTGTCTCCCCGTGTGCAGGTTCTTTCTGGGATAGCCGCAAAATTTGGTTTGGGGGAGAGGAAAGTGCTTAAAGCCGATTTGTTTGACGCTAGTGATGGAGGAGGGCCTACGGTTCAGTCACTTGGAGCACAAGGGCGATTTGGAGAGCCATTTCGCGATCGAGGACCCACTCTAATGGACTATGCTGCTTTGCCTCGAGAAGGAGGAGTTCTATGGCGAACGAATGCTATTTCGCCGAGTGAAGCTGTTGCAAATGGCCAACGACCTTGGCCTCCTTATACCTGATCTCTGAAGCTGTGAAGAGTAGTGCGGGACTATAAACCAGCGCTTCCGGGAGGCAACCCGATGACGTTGTATTTTGATTTAGCACTTGTACTTTGTTTGGTTTGATTTTCATGACATTTGGTTTTATTTCGAGCGCGTGAGGATGAGGGTTTTATGAATGTTTTTAGCGCGCAGGTACTTTTGGCCTTTGTCCTTAGTATTTTTGGAGCAGACGCTACGAGTAGGCATCCCAGCCGGTCGACCGGCAGCCGGGCTCAGACAGGCACCGTAGCTGAAATTTGAAGCAGAAGAAAAAGCGAGAAAAAAATTGAAAAATACATGGGAGCCGGCCGGCCGGCCGCCGGTCTGGACCGGCCCCCATGTTCTGCTATTTCGTTTTGCTCCTTCTCGCGTGCTATGCCGAAGTACTTTGACGTTGGACTGATTTGGACGCATATATGTGGATTTTAGCCGCACTCCATGATTGACTTCGGTTTGGGGGAGCTCCGAATGTATAATGTGAGCACTCTTTACCCCTTTTACCCTTTTTCTCGTCTTTGTTTTTCTTCCCCGTATGTTTTATGTCCTCCTCTGCTTTTGTGGTTGTGCTGTTTTCCACATTGAGGACAATGTGTGATTTAGTTTGGGGGAGGGAAACACTTTCGCGTTTATAGTTTATTTGCATTTTCTTATTTCGTGTGCATTTATTATGAAAACCCAAAAAAATTGAAAAATTCCAAAAATCACAAAAATACGAGTCTTTTTGGTCTGCTTTGTCCAGTTTGGAGAATTGATTAGTGCATTTACTTTGATATTTAGTATCTCCGAGTCGACTTTCTATCGTCGTAGCTGCACTATATGTTTGTTTCCTGTTACTAGATTGCGAATCTCAAACACTAACCCACTTGTATTTGCTTAATTCTTTTCGCTTTTTGCTTGTTTACTTTCGACTTTGACATTCGAGCTTGGCAATGGTTTGTGGTATGTTTGGTTTGTTGGTTTGTGGTTTGATTGGAAAGATCATTTTTATGTTGGAGCAATGCTTCGATGCTTTCGGAGGGGACTCATTGATTTGAGTAACCACAGTGGCCATGAATTTGGTTGCGACCGAGGGTATGAGCAATGACGTAACCCTTAAGGAAATATGTGTACCCGAGCGCGATCTTTATCGAGTGAATGTCAAGCTAAACGGTACTACATACGAGGGATGCTCCACATTTGCAAGAGAAAAAAAAAAGAAAAAAAAGAATGCAAAGAAAAAAAATGGAATGATGCGGTAAGAGTTGGTTGATGGAAAGTGGTACGTTCGGTTGGCCTTGCTTGAATTGAAAATGTCGTCAGTTTTACTTTTGCGTAAGCGTTAGAGGCTAGTGATATAATGTGGTGTGAATGGTTGAGACTTGTGCTCTATTTTCGGTGAAACAGTCTATGGTTGTATGTCTATGTGCATAGGTCGTCCACTTCGAGATACTAGCGTGATTAGTTCGTGTCACTTTGATTTTCTCCGACGATGTTTGCTTGAGGACATGCAAAGGTTTGGTTTGGGGGAGTTTGATACATGTTATTTATATTGACTATATGCCCCCGGTTTAGTCGCATTTAGCTTGCATTTATTCGTATTCATTATGATTCTATGAGCTATATGTTATATTTCTCGTTACTGCTGCCTTTTATTTACATTTTGCAGGTTTTGGTGATTTTGAGCCAAAACCCGGGACGATTGGAGCAATACGAGAATCGAGATGACAAGACCAAGCTCGAGCTTGCACGGGAGCTCGGGAGCCAAATTAAGACCAAAAGGCAAAAGGGCTACGAGTATTAATGGCCCAAGAGGAAGAGCAGGCCCAGCCAAGACAGTAGCCGATGCAGGGCCATTGCCGGCCGCCGACCACAGTGCTTGACCGTCGAGTTTTGTTTTATTTCGTGTTTTAATATTTGGAAACATATATATATACCCTTAGGTCGAAAACTAATGAGTTATGCTTTAATTTCCCTAGTTTAGTTTACTGCTCTTCTTAGTTCTCTCAAACATTCAAATTCCTTAGATTAGTTTTCAAGATTTACTTACTTTGTAACCGTCGGTACTCCGTAAGTTTCAAGTTTTTATTCAATTGCAATTATTTCTTTTATCATGTCTTACTTTTACTGCTTTGTTTTGATTTCTACTATGTCTGGCTAATTTATAATTAGGGTTAGGGTGATTTGTGATAGTTGATTCAGGACATGTTTTAATTGCTATTTTGATTGAACTTGTGCAAGTTGGTTTCTTCCTACGCGTTTTACTATCAATTGAATTTAGGGACGCCTTTATTGAATTGAATTTAGGTTGTTTCAGTTTAAGATCGAAAGCCTAATTGAAACTAGACTCACGCGTATTTGATAAGTTGAATTTAGTAAGTTGCGAGATCCCGCTAAATTTGCTTAAGGTTAATATTGACTCGAGAGAGCGTATTCCTAAACCTAGCCACTTGCATAGCTTCAATTGAATGTTATTTACTTTTGAGTTGAGTTCCTGAATCGCTGTCATAATGATCCTGATGCCCTAATCCTTCTCCTTATTGATTTTTATTCATCTGCTCTATTATCTACTTTAGTTTATAGCTGAACCAAACCCATTTTCACACCTTGAGTCGACCTGTTATTACCGACTTTAACTTGTAACTGCTACGTTTCCCTGTGGATTCGATCCTGCTTGCCACTAGCTGCTGTTAGTTGTCTTGTTAGGTTTATTTTGATATTGGCGATACGACTTAGCCGTGTCAGCAAACGAGAAACCAAACCCCAGGAGGGACACAACCAAATGGTGTGAATATCACGCTGACATTGGTCACACAACCGAGGAGTGCATAGCTCTGAGGAGAGAAGTGGCACACCTGCTCAAGAACGGGTACCTGAAAGATATCCTGCCCGGAAACAAACGGTCAAAGGAGGAACGTGAACAGCAAAAGGATCAAGCACCCCCTTTGACACACGAGGTAAAGTTTATTTCTGGTGGTTCTGATATTTGTGGACTGACCTATTCTGCTACCAAGCGTGTAGCCGTGGAGAACAGGCAGAGACCCCCAGCAGGCCAGCCAGAGTCCATCCAGCCAGTCACCTTCGATGAGTCAGATCTGGATGGAGTGCATGGACCACATCACGATGGGCTGGTGATCAAGCTTCAGATTGGAACCTGTCTGGTCAGACGAGTTCTGGTAGATGGTGGCAGCTCTGTCAACATTATAATGATGAGTGCGTTAGAAGGTATGGGGCTGAGGGAGTCGGATGTTACAAAGAAGTCCAGCGTCTTAGTCGGCTTCAGTGGAGAAACAAAGCATAGCTTGGGAGAGATCACTTTGCCAACATATGTCGAGGGAGTGACTTCGTTCGAAAAATACTGTGTGATCGACTCTTTGTCTTCTTACAACGTTATTATGGGTCGTCCATGGATCCACAACCTCAAGGCGGTGCCATCCACATATCATCAGTGTGTAAAGATCCCAACTAAGTGGGGGACAGCAACGGTAAGGGGTGAGCAACAGACCGCCCAGGAGTGTTACAGGACAGCCCTGAAACCCTCCAGCCCAGGTAAGTCCCTTGCATAGCAATTAAAGCAGCCTGTCAGGAATGTCGAAAATCCTGTCCCCTGCATGGAGACAGAAGAAGTAGTTTTAACGCAGGACAGACTTGACAGGGAAGTTCTGATTGGCTCTGATGCTCCAGAGATAATCAGGCCTGGCTTGATTGACTTCCTAAAGAGTAAGGAGCACTGTTTTGCCTGGTCCCATCGTGATATGGTAGGATCGACCACGATGTTATTTCTCATAAGTTAAATATTGACCCTCGTATCAAGCCTGTGAAGCAGAAACGCAGGAAATTCGCCCCAGAACGGAATGAGATTGTGAACGAAGAAGTGCAGAAACTGCTGGACATGGACATGATAAAGGAGGTGATGTATCCTGAGTGGCTGGCAAATGTGGTCGTGGTACAGAAGAAGAACGGAAAGTGGAGAGTCTGTGTGGACTACACGGATTTGAACAAAGCGTGCCCGAAAGATTGCTTTCCTCTGCCCCACATAGATGCCATGGTGGATGCAACTGCAGGACACGAGGTCCTGACCTTTATGGACGCAGCAAGTGGATTCAATCAGATCAGGATGCACCCTCCAGACCAGGAGCACACAGCGTTCATGACCACCGGGGGAACCTACTGTTACAAAGCTATGCCTTTTGGTCTGAAGAATGCAGGTGCTACTTACCAAAGGCTCGTAAACATGATGTTCAAAGATCAGATTGGAGATATCATGGAGGTGTACATCGACGACATGGTGGTCAAATCGAAGAAAGCTGAAGATCACATTCGTGACCTGGCCGTGGCGTTTGAAATTCTTGAAAAGTATAATATGAAATTACAACCTACTAAATGTACTTTTGGTGTAACCGCAGGCAAGTTCTTAGGGTACATGGTGACGAAAAGAGGGATAGAAGCCAGTCCTGAGCAGATTAGAGCAGTCATAAACTTGGCGTCCCCTCAGAACCCAAAGGATGTGCAGAAGTTAACGGGCAGGGTTGCAGCCCTGAACAGGTTTATATCCAGGTCATCAGAGAGGTGCAGACCATTTTATGATATGCTGAGGAAAAATAAGCAGTTTGCATGGAAAGACGAGCACGAAAAAGCATTTCAAGAGTTAAAAAGTTACTTGTCGTCTGCTCCCTTGCTATCGAAACCTGAACCAGGAGAGCCACTAGTTGTGTACCTGTCTGTAACGGAATTTTCTGTAACGGAATTTTATGTAAGTAAAAGTCTTTTGGATGCTGAAACAAGGTACACAGTTCTGGAAAAATTTGTTTTGGCGTTAACAGTAGCTTGTACAAAGCTACGTCCTTATTTTGAGTCTCATCATATTATTATACGCACTAATGTTCTTCTCAAGTCTGTGTTGTGTAAGCCAGAACTTTCAGGAAGGATGTCTAAGTGGTCAGTCAAGTTGAGTACGTATGATATATCCTACGAGCCCAGGACAGCAATCAAGTCCCAGTCAAGTTGAGTACGTATGATATATCCGTTGTCGCATATTATGTCCGAGGGGATGCCAAACCTGCAAATAATGTTGCGCTTGATGAACGAGATAACCTGCTGCTCAGTGACCTGCGCATAAGCCTCGGCCTCGATCCACTTGGAAAAATAATCCGTCATTGCTAACATGTACAACCTGTTTCCTGGGGCCCTAGGCAGCGGTCCCACAATATCCATCCCCCACTTCATGAAGGGCCAGGGGGAGATGATAGGGTGGAGAGGCTCCCCAGGTTGGTGCTTCACCGGCGCATGACGCTGGCAGGCGTCACATTTCTTGGTATATTCTGCAGCATCCCTCCTCATGGTGGGCCAATAGTAACCCTGTCGCAACGCCTTATTGGCTAGGCTCCTGCCCCCTGTATGATTTCCGCAGTCGCCACTGTGGATTTCATACAACACAGCCGAAGCCTCCTGCTCCCCCAAGCACCGCAGGTAGGGTCCTGCGAGAGACTTCCTGAAGAGGACCCCATCGATGAGTACAAACCTTGATGCTTTCATCCTCAGACTCCTGGCCTCCCCTTTATCTTCCGGTAATATCCTCCTGCAGCCAATCCACGTATGGCTTCCTCCAATCTGGTCCAAGCTGATGCACCTCTGCGCTGATTGTCCCCCCCTGCTTCCTCCAGCCACGACCAACACTGATCTGTATAAGGGTCCTCCCCCTCCTCAGGAGGGGCCAGTACAATTCCAACCGTAGGACCACTACTACAAATATGAGCATCCACAACGGCAAAGAAACAACACCAATTATGGTTTTGCGTTGTTTATAGTATTAAAAATAACGAACAATAAATATCCGTTGTTAAAAGTAAGGGCGCCAAATCAAACTCATCATAAAAAACAACGCAAAAAAACTATAAACAACGGTTCAAATAAAAATAACGGTTTTTGTAAAAAAATGCGTTGTTTTTAATGTGGACTTTAAATAACGGTTTTTCCAAATAAACCGTTATTTTTGGTTAAAAACTAAAAATAACGGTTTTTGTAAAAAATGCGTTGTTTTTAATGTACTTTAAATAACGATTTTTTCTAAAAAACCGTTGTTTTTTACTTGAAAACCAAAAAAACGGGTTTTTAAAATATGTGTTGTTTTTAGTGGAGACTTTAAATAACGGTTTTTTCTAAAAAACCGTTATTTTTGGTTTTTCAATAATAACCGTTTTCAAAATTCATTCATTCAGTTTATTCATTCATTTTCATTCATTCAGTTTATTCATTCATCCCCTCATCATCCTCATCCTACATCACTGACCTCGCCATTCATCCTCATTCGTCCATCATTCATCACTCAACATCATCAATCATCATCTTCACTCGCCTCGATCATCGTCACTGTTCTTCGTCCTCGCTATGTTGTTCTTCGTGTTGCTGCTCCTATTCGATTCTCCTTCTTAAGGCTGTGTTAGCCTTCAAATTGTTGTGCTTTCGGCTCAAATTCGTTGGGTTGTTGAGTTTAGAGTTATTCTATTATTATTTGAAGGTATACTTCGTATTTAATCGCTTTGATTCGATTTTCGTACAAACCCTAACCCTAAGATTTGGGGCTTTTCTTTTTTAGTCGAATTTGGTGACTTTAGTAGTCGATTAGGCCGTATTTTAGTAGTAATTAACAGGGGTATCATTGTTTGTAGAGTTCGTGCTGTTTCGGCACAGTTTCGGCATGGTTTTCGACCGTGAGCTCGAGTTAGACGGTTTTCCACTTGTACTCAAGCGTTGATTTTGTTCTCCTCTTCATTTTTTTGGTAAGGGATTATCCTTAGTTAGCTTGTGTGTGTTAGTGTGTGTGAATGGTTGAATGTATGCAATCATTTTGATTTTTTTTGAAGTATTGTGAAAGTTGGGTGTATGAATGGTTGTGTGTCCGTTGCTCTTTGTTTTCCTCCCGAGTCCTGCTTCTTTGTTTTTTAGCCGAAGTTTGGTCGTTATTTCACCTTATAAGGCTCTTGTTAGCGATCGTTTCGTGATGTTGGGCTGAGTGTTTGGGCTGTTGTAGAAATTTGTCGTTAGAATTTGCCTATTGTCTAATGTTGCTGCTGCTGTAATCATCGTGTTACTGCCCTTCTTATTTCTTGTATGTCTGCTTAGTGGTGATGCTGCTTGAGTGTTGTGGCAGTTGTCTTGACCTTCTTGTTGTAATTGTTGTCATACGTGTTGGGGCCGCTATAGATCGTGTATAGGGCTGCTAGTAGCCGTGTAATCCCACTATTTCCGCCAAGTAAGGCTGCTGCTTCTCGGCCACGTAATTGCTACTGTTTTCTGCTTTAATCCGCTGCTTTAATCCACTGTTTTTGCTGTTGTCTCTCTGTTGTTTAAATTGCTATTCGCATCTTTGATCTTTCTTGTATTTCTTAGAGGTTGGTCTTTGTTTTCTATTGTGTAAGGCCGTTATAATGCTATATGTGGTGTGTATTGATGATTTCAATGTGCTAATTGTTCCATGAATGTGAGGGTGAGGGTGAGTGTCTTTACTGTTAACTAATGAGTGAGAGCTGCTGTTTCCCTTGACTGCGTTGCAGTAGCGTTGCTGCCTTTTCTGTCACCGTCACTACCGTTTGTGTCATTCTCGTTGCTGCTATTATTGGGCTGAGTTGCCAGCTAGTTGTTATTATATCTCTACTATTGTATACACACGTTATGTGAGTCAATGCTCCAAATATCCGCATCCTTATTTGTCTAAAAGAATGCTGATCGTGATCGTGCACTCGTTGAGGTTGTTGAGTTTTTTTTTCTCTTTATTATCTTGTAGGCTTATCATTGTGCTTTTATGCACTTGCGTTTAAAGTGGCGCTACTTTTAATTTGCGCAGGCAGAGAGGCTAAAGAAAGCAAAGAAAACAAAGAACTCGCATGTCAGGATCTAAAAGAGACACTGAAACGAGGTAATCCTTATATCTCATCGAGAATTTTGTGTACTAATTTCATACATATTTCAACGATGCTAGGTTTTATTTGTATTGTTTGAGATTTCAGCTCAATGAAAGCATTGAATCGTTTTATATATTATTTGTATGCAGATTATGAGAACTTACGGAGGAGATTGAACATGGAAAAGCAAAGACATGAGATCGAAGTTTACAAATTGGTTTTGTATATTATTTAGGACAACATGAGATCGAAGTATGTACATGTATTTCGTTATTGGTGGATCGAAGACGCTAGTTACGATTATTGTATTATTTGTAGGAATTTTTGTTTCGCGGTTAAGAAATGCTAATTCAAATTTTTTGTGGAATATTTCAGATTGTGCTTCTAATGAACTGCTTGAATCTAATTGTATTTATATAAAAATATAGTAATTACAAAAAAAAAAAAAAAAAAAAAAAAAAAAAAAAAAAAAAAAAAAAAACGGTTTTTTTCAAAAACCGTTATTTTTTATAGACCAAAAATAACGGTTTTTTCAAAAACCGTTATTTTTTATAGACCAAAAATAACGGTTTTTTGAAAAACCGTTATTTTTGATAGATCAAAAATAACGGTTTTTTTAAATAACCGTTGTTTTTAATCAATTATAACGGATTTTTTAGAGCGTTGTATTTGATTTTATCAACGGTGTTTCTATTTTTTTGGCGTTGTTTATATTATTTGCAACGGTCGACTATAAAACGGAGCTTATTTTTATTTAAAACGGTTTTCACCCGTTTTTAAAAGCTATTTTTGTAGTAGTGGACTCAGAATGTGTACTATTGGCACGTTGGGTATCACACCTGGTTTGAATGTTGCCCCCAGCGAAGCAAGGGCGTCAGCCTCCACATTCTGGTCCCTGGGAACTTGGGTTATCTGGACGCCGTTGAACTCTGCTACCAATTCTTTTGCCACCTTGAGGTACGCTACCATTTTAGAATCCCTTGCGATATAGGTGCCGTTCATGTGGTTCACGATGAGTTGTGAATCACTGAACACTTCCAAATCCCTGATCTTCATGTCCTTTGCCAATTTCAGCCCTAGTATCAAGGCCTCGTACTCCGCTTCGTTGTTGGTTGCTCGGAATTCGCACCGTACCGCCTGCACGATCGTGTCCCCTTTTGGGGATTGTAAAACCAACCCAACTCCAGTGCCTCTCATGTTGGAGGCTCCATCCACGTGCAGCTTCCCGGTTCCTGTTCGTCCTCCAGAGTCCATGCTCAGGGCTTCCTCCTGTACTCCAGGTTGCTGAGCTGGGCTGAACTCAGAAATGAAATCTGCAAGGGCCTGTGACTTTATGGCTTTCCTGGGCTCGTACTTTAGGTCGTATCCACTCAGGTGCACCGATCACTTCACCATCCTCCTTGAAAGTTCAGGCTTTCGCAAAACACTCTTGATGGGAAAGTTAGTGACCACAGTGACAATATGAGATTCAAAATAAGGGCGCAGTTTGTAGGAGGCTGTAACTAATGCAAGGACGAGTTTTTCGAGTTCAGTATACCTGGTCTCTGCTGGGAGCAGAGACTTGCTGACGTAGTAGACTGGCTGCTGGGACCCCTCGTGCTCCCTGACCAGCACGGCACTCACAGCTACCTCTGTTACGGACAGGTACAAGTACAGGGGCTCCCTGGGTCCGGGTTTTGCCAGGAGCGGTGGTGCTGCCAGGTACTTCTTCAGCTCCTGGAAGGCTGCCTCGTGATCTGGTGTCCACTCGAATTTTTGGCTTTTCCTCAGCAGGTCGTAGAACAGCTTGCATCTCTCTGAGGACCGGGATATGAACCTGCTGAGCGCCGCAACTCTTCCTGTCAACTTCTGTACGTCTTTGGGTTGCTTGGGAGACTCCAGTTGAAGCAGGGCCCTGATTTGCTCCACGCTGGCCTCTATTCCCCTTTGCGTCACGATGTACCCTAAGAACTTTCCTGAGGAAACTCCAAAGGTGCATTTCTGGGGGTTGAGTTTCATCTGGTACTTCCTCAGGGTCCCAAAAGTTTCCGCCAGGTCCTCAACGTGCTGTTCTGCTTTCAGGGACTTGACCACCATGTCGTCTATGTACACCTCCATCGTTTTCCCGATTAAGTCCTTGAACATCATGTTCACCAGCCTCTGGTAGGTGGAACCTGCGTTTTTCAGACCAAAGGGCATAACATTGTAACAATATATACCTCTTTCCGTCCTGAAGGCTGTCTTTTCCTGGTCCTTGGGATGCATCCTGATCTGGTTGTATCCGCTCCAGGCATCCAGGAACGTCAGCATCTCATGCCCAGCCGTAGCGTCCACCATTGCGTCAATGTGGGGCAAAGGAAATGGGTCCTTGGGACACGCTTTGTTTAGGTCTGTGAAGTCTATGCACACTCTCCATTTTCCGTTCTTCTTTGGTACTACCACCACGTTTGAGAGCCACTCAGGGTAGTTTACCTCCCTGATTTTCCCGGCGTTCAGCAGGTTTTCTACCTCCTGGTTGATTATCCGGTGGCGCTCTGGAGCATACTTTCTCCTTCTCTGCTGGACTGGGGTGTAGCCAGGGTCCACGTTGATTTGATGCGTTATGACACTCGGGTCTATCCCTACCATATCTTCATGGGACCAAGCGAAGCAATCCATGTTAGCTCTAAGCAAATTGACGAGTTTAGTTCGGATATCACCTGTGCAGTCTGATCCTATCAGGACCGTGCGTTCTGGGTGCTGCGCGTCAAGGTTCACCTGGTCCAGGTCTGGCTGCTCTGGCTCCTGGTATATCTCCTCAGCGCGCTTTCTCTGTAATTGCTATGCTTCCGGGGGCACCGCGGTTGGTTTTAGAGCGTCCTTGTAGCAATCCTTCGCAGCCTCCTGATCTCCACGGATTTCCTGCACTCCCCAGGGTGTTGGGAACTTGATGCACTGATGGTACGTTGAGGGTACCGCTCTCATCTCGTGGATCCATGGCCTGCCAAGAATTACATTGTAAGATGATTGGCAATCAATTACCAAATACTTTACCTGCTTGTTGATGCCCCCTGCGAAGGTTGGGATTGTGATCTCTCCCAAGGAATGTGCCGTTTCGCCGCTAAAGCCCACTAGAGGAACCTGTTTCTTCACCAGATCTTTTTCACTGAAGCCCATGTCCCTCAGCGAATGTAGCATGAGCAAGTTGACTGAGCTTCCAGTATCCACCAGGATCCTTTTCACCAGGCAGTTCCCTATGGACAAGGTGATGATCAGGGCGTCGTGATGCTCCTCTGGGGTGTTTTCAGCATCCTGTTCGTCAAACGTCACGGTTGGCAGGTTGTGATGGGCCACCCTGGCTGAGGACGCTGGCCTCTCTCCTTTGCTGCTCCTGGCTCGTCTCTTGGCCGCCGAGTAACTCAGCCCACATAGCTCCGACCCCCCTGTTATTACGTTCACGATCTTCGTATACAGCGGTGGTGGTGACGGCAGGAGCTGGTCCGCAGACCCCACCTTGTTGGACCTGGAGCCTCTCGGTAGGATGTGGTCGAGGTGCCCCCTGTCCTGGAGGTACTTCAGCTCCCTCCTTAGAGCTATGCAATCCTCGGTGTTGTGGCCGATATCGTCGTGGAATGCACACCTCCTACTCGAGTCCTTCCTTTTGGAGTCTCCGTTGGCAGGGCTCTTTCGTGGCCACCGGACTCTGTCTCCTAGGTCCTGCAAGTGTTTGAGCAATCCATCAGTATCCGTGGTAAATTTGTATTCACTTACCTTGGGTGGGAGATCTTGGCGGTTTCTCCAGTCCACAGCTCCTGAGACTTTGTTGACTGCGGGCTTCTGGTAGGGCCTGGATCTCTCGTTCCTACGGTCGCTTGTGATCTTCCTGGGGGGGCTGCTGTGGGTCCTTTTCCTGGACGCTGCATCTTCCTCGAGCCTGATAGCTGCCAGTGCTTTTGCTTGAGCATCCTCGAACGTTAGGCATGGATACTTTGTCAGGTCCCTGTAGAGGTCTGAGTCTTCCCTGAGCCCTTGGCGAAAGGCTTCTATGGCGGTTGCGACGTCACAGCGTGGGATGGAGATCTTTTCTTTGTTACAGGTCGCTGGTCTGCTTCTCAGGTTTCCTGCTGCTAGCGAACTGCTGACCGAAGGCATTGACCAGTCCTGCGAACGAGGTGATAGACCGGTTTGGGAGGCTGACGAACCATTCCAAAGCCGCCCCTGTGAGAGTGGAGCCAAAGCCTTTGCACATACAAGCTTCTTTCAGGGCCCCGGTGGCCGTGACCACCATCATCTTCTGCTTATACTGGTTCACATGGTCCTGAGGATCGGTGGTCCCATCATACAACGTCATGGTAGGAGGGCTGAAACCCTTTGGTACATGAGTGTGCGAGATGCCGTCCACAAAAGGTGGTCGGGTATCGCTTGTCATTCTTCTTTCTCTCTCCGGTGCCTGGGTACCCCTGGAATCTTGGTGATCATGCTCCTCAGCTCCTGCAGCTACTGCTCCACGGCACGGTTGAACCCTATGCCTGCCAGGGCCCTAGCGTCATGGTGAACTGGGTCCGCGAACAGTGGTGATGCGGTCACAACCGATCCGGTAGCCACTCCATCCAAGTTTTGCTCTGGAGTTCCTGTCAAGAAAGGAATGTTAGTTCCGTACAAGTTGCTGGACGCGAAGTTACCTGGGCTTGGTTGCTGGCTGCCAAGGCTGAGGGAGGTGTCGATGATGATGGCACCAGGATCCTGGGACGCTGAGGATGTTGGGGTGACTCCTCCGAGATCAAGCTGGGTCACCAGCTCCTGAGGAATCCTCCTGCCTTTGGGACTGCCGCTTCTGAATCGTTCCTAGAGTCTTGATCATTGCTCCCTGTTGAACCTTGGACTCCAGAGCCTGCAACCTTCTAGCGGTTTCCTCGCCTCCTCTGCGTACTTGGTCCATAACCCTGGACAGTGACTCCATGCTCCTCATAAGGGTGTGGAGCGGATCCTGAGGCTGCGTGCTGGCTCGTCCTTGTGGGCCTCCTGTGGACTCTGGCAGCCATCCTGTGGGCATTCCGAACCCTCCAGTGCTGGCCGGCGGCGGTCCTCTGGGCGCTGAAGAAGGTGACTTAGGGACTCCTACAGGTGCAGCCACTGGTGTAGGAGACCTTGTGACGCGTCCTGGCTGAGCAGCGGCTGCGGTAGTGGACACCATCCTAGTTGAGGGCGTCAGGGCAGTTGAAGTCCCTGAAACCGTCGCTGAGGTGCGCCCTGCGCTGGACACCACTGGTACGCTGTTCGATCCCTGACTGACGCCGCTTGACATGATTGTTAGATGAAGGGATGAATCTGGCTACAAAGATGATCGCAATTCCCCACAGACGGCGCCAAATGTTTTGGCCAAAAATTTACCAAAGTTTAATTTATTGGGTTAGGGGTTAAAGCGACCTAATCGTATGCCAAACAAGAGTGATTGAACAAAAGATAAAGAAAATGATGAAAAGAGCAAGGCAAGACACACAAGTTTTTTGGTTACGCGGAAAACCCGATGTGGGAAACGACCGCGGGGGGAAGCTCTTGTCCCACCAACTATCCACTATTCAAAGGAGGATTACAAGTTTTAGATGTTAAAGCACGCTATTTAGTACAAAGAATGCGTAAAATACTAAGTGTTTGCTAGGGAAAGGATGTGGAATGCTTGGAAGCGCTTTGGTTTGCTGTAGAGTAATTGAAGAATGTTGAATGAATCTTCCCTGAACCCTAGCTGGGCTTTTATAGTTGTAATCTTGCTGATATTTCTCCTATTTCTTCTCTCTTCTTAGCCGTTATTCCTCCCTGGTGAATAGCCTTGATTCGCTCCTTTCATTGTAACGCTTCCTCCATTTTCGCAGTTGCCTTGATTACCCGTTACAATTGGGACAAATCCGTTGGTGGGACTCCTGAGGGTCTTCGCTGTCCAGGGTCCTGACCAGGATCCTGCCCTGGGTCCTGACCAGGTCTGCCGAGATCTTTGACCGGCTTTCATTTGCGGTATCGTTACTGGGCCAAATTTGGGCTGTGAAATTTGGGCCCAACACCTTAGCAGATTTTGTGGCTGATTTCACTCCCACACTCAACGAACAGGCAGCCAAAGAGGTGCTACAGCTGACAGAGGACCAGGGCGTATGGGAACTCTGGACAGACGGTTCAGCCAATGTCAGGGGAACAGGCTTGGGAGTGGTCCTGAAATCGCCACAGGGGGACAAGATAGTGCAGGCTATGTCGTGTGAGTTCAGGACAACCAACAACGAGGCTGAGTACGAAGCCTTGATCGCAGGTCTGAACGTGTGCCTAGATATGGGTGTGCAGACTGTAAAGGTAAAGGTAGACTCATTGTTGGTGACCAACCAGATCAACGGGATGTATGCGGCTAAGGATTCCAAGATGGTAGCATACCTTGATTTGGTAAAATCTCTTTTTGCAAAATTTAAAAATGTCTCTGTTGAGCAAGTGCCTAGGGATCAGAACGTACAGGCTGATGCTCTGGCCAACATCGGTTCAGCTTTTGAACCACAAACGCTGGACAGCATTCCTATTGTGCATATCCTAGAACCAGCTATCCAAAAAGTGCAGCCAGTCTGCCAGAATACAGTACAAGCAGCTCAGAGCTGGACAAAGCCGTATTATGAATGGCTACTTCACGACAAACTACCTGACGACAAAATTGAAGCTACAGCATTCAAAATCAAAGCGTCTAGATACACGATTATTCAAGGCGTATTGTTCAAAAGATCTTTCAACGGACTCTATCTTCGGTGTTTAGAACCTGACCAGGTCAGGACTGTCATGTCAGAGATTCACGATGGACAATGTGGAAACCACACAGGTGGCAGAAGTTTGGCTAACAAAGTCTTGCGAATGGGATATTACTGGCCATACTTAAAGTTGGATTGTGCGCAGTACACGTTGAAATGTGATGCCTGTCAGAAACACGCTCCAGTTATCCACCAGCCCTCACAGGAGCTGCATTCCATCTCAGCTCCGTGGCCATTCATGAAGTGGGGCATGGACATGGTTGGGAACCACGCCGAAAAGGGCTACAGGGCAGACACCGTATTCAATGGTCTACGGCTGTGAGGCAGTCCTGCCAGTTGAAGTGCAAGTACCAACTACCAGGTATGGTCTAAACACAACTACTGAAAATTCAGACTTAATGTGTGATAATCTTGACACAGTTCAAGAGCTGAGAGATCTGGCGGCAATATGGATGGTTGCATACCAGCAGTCCGTGGCTAAGAGTTACAACAAGAACGTCAGACTTCGAATGTTCAGGACAGGAGACCTTGTCCTGAGGAAGGTGTTCCAGAACACACGGGACAAAGCTGCAGGAAAGCTAGCACCTACATGGGAAGGACCTTATCTGATCGACTCGGTGGTTGGTAAGGGTTCATACAGGCTGCAGACCCTGGATGGCGAAATGATCCCAAGAGCATGGAATGCGCTACATCTTAAGTTATACCACATGTGAAATTTCTACTCTGAACAAACAAACCTGGTGAGATACTTATTTCTAACTTCAAATAATCGCTTATTTTTATCAAAGCCATTCTCGACTTGGCGTCGGAGGTCATTGGCTAAACGCCATGTGATCAGTCGACCCACATCTGTCGACAAGCTAAGCGAAGCGAGACGCCCGAGCAGACAGTAGAAGCGGTCGAGCGTGATCAGCAAAGCACAAAGACAAATCAAATACAAAGAGAAGGGCAGCAGCCCCAGCACGACTGCAAAAACGGGACAGGGATGTAATGTCCGAAAATAGAACTCCAAGGTGCGGTCTCTTAAACTCTCTAAACGCATGCATGCTACATAACAAAGTCAAAGCAAAAATTGTGCGCACCAAAACTAACGTCCAAAACTAAAGCAAAACACACACAAGTAACTTAAAACAGTCATAGCATAACTAAAGCAAAAGAGGTTCATTCACCATGGCTACCCATGGTGAACATTGCGTCATAAGTCTAAGACAAAACGAAAGTGTTAAGTATTTACATCCCAAAATACGAGGGGCATACCCCCCCAGCAAATTGTCTTTCAAAACATAACCACAAGTGAGTTTAGATAAACAGGACACAAATTCAATTTTCAGCCTCAGAGGCTGTCTTACCCTTCTCCCCTTCTGCTGCTCCCTCCTCAGGTACCGCTGCTGCTGTCTCCTGGACCTCTTGCGCTGGCTGGGCTGAAGAAGCTTCACCCTCGTCCATGAACTCCCCAGGAAACATACCCTTGAAAGTCTCCAGCTCAGCTTCCAAGTCCCATTTGGCACGTTCTTCTGGCGGAGCACTCATCATATCCACCCTGGTCCTGAGAGTCCAATAGACGCTTAGGTCATTCACCTCTTGAGCATGTTGCACCTGCTGTATCCTCAGTGCTTTCAGCTCGGTGGTCAGCTTCTCGTGGATGGTCTCCAGGTCAAGGCACCTGTCCAAGTTGGTTTGCGCCAAACGCCTGTATTTATCCATGGCCGTCCTGAGGGTCTCCACCTCGTGTCTGAAGGAGTCCACGGTCTCGTGGGCCACCCTATGCTGGCTCTCGGCGTTCTGACAACGAGCTTCAAGGCTGGGGATGCGGCAGCCCAAATTAGCCGCCAGGTTCACTAACTACAGGGAAAAGAAGTCAAGGGTTAGCGCAAGGAGCATGTGATGCCGTGGTAAGTAAAGACAACACGAAGAAATATCCTATACCTGCACAGCACAAGTGCAAAGCTGGTGTGAGAGTGTGGTGGGCTCAGAGTGGTCCAGATGAGCGGGGTGTTCAGAGACGAAACTATCTATCAGGCTCTTCGCAATGACAGCGTCAGGACTCAGGTATCCAGTCAACAGGGGAATGCGTAGCTCACCGATGGATAGGGTTGGCCTCTCTGTCTTCATCTTCTTTCTCACATCGGGGCTGGGGGCAGGCGTAGGACAGCAGCTGCTCTCTGGCCACTTCCTTTTATCCAGGGCAGCAGTGACCCTCTGACCATAGAGCTTCACATCAGCTCGCGCCCTGGCAATCCTGGCCTGCACCTCGTCCGGGGCAGGGCGAGTACTGCCAGCAAGCCAAGGGACTACAGATAGAGAGACAAAACAATGTAAAGAATAGTTGAAGTCAAAACAAATGCTCATGTAAAACTCAAAGATTAAATAAAAATACAATTCAGCTTACCCTTGGAAGACCCAGAGCTTCCACCAGGCACAGGTTTTGTGAACCTGATCTGGGGGCGGGCCCTGGTCGCTCTCATCTCAGGAAGCGGAGGGGCAGAACTAACGGGAGGGATGTTCAAGGGTTCACTATCTGTCGCCTCTACACTGTCCTCCGCCTCAGACCCTTGATCATCACCACCAGCCACTGGAGCCGGGACAGGATCCTGGCCCAGACAGGTGGGCCACGCCCTCTCTTCCTCAGCCAAACTCAAGAAGGCCAGGTTTCAATCCTCTTTGCTGAAGCAGTGTCATCAGGATGCGAAATCCAGTCGGAGACTAGGCATAGAAACAAAGAAGCAAATCAGAAATTGAGAACAAATAACAAAGATACAGATCTAAAAAGGAAAGGGCAAAACAAAGACTTACTCGCTCCCTTCACAACATATTCTGGGGACTCAAACCCAGATCCAATACTATCGCTCTTCACAAACATGAAGAATGACGTCCAGCCTTTGTCGTCCCCAGTGTCCATTCGGGTAATCAGGGGAGGACAACCGTCTCTTACCCTCAGAAGTATCCTGTTTTTCTTGTGAGTACGAAGGTGATAACAATTACGCAAATCACGAAGAAGAAACTCGATATGGTGTTTCCTGCATACAGCATCATTGGCGTGGATCAGCTTCCACGTTGATGGCATGACCTGACAAGGGGGTACTTGCAAAGTTTTCAAGAACTCTGTCATCAGTGGGCAGAAGGGTAAAGTAGCTCCAAAACAAAAAGCGACCTCGTACATAGCGAACCAACCAGGACAGGTCCAGTCCGCCAAAACCTCGTCAGTGGTGGGGCTCCAAACAATGGCGGTCGACGGAAGCTTTCCTTCCGCCTTTAAGCGATCGCCGATTAGATTGTCTAGTTGGTTGCGTTTCCCGACAGCATCCGGGATCAGGTTCGTGGCCACAAATGTATGGCCGTCATGGGTAAAAGAAGATTGGGCCATGGAAATGCTAGGGTTTTTTGATGATTTTTTTGGGAAAAATCAGAAGAGAGAAGTTGGTGGATTTTTTTAGGAAGATTTTCTGATTTTTTTTAAAAAAAAATGTGCAAATAAGGCAAATAAGGGAGTGGGGCTTAATTATGGCGCGAATAAATAGGAGACATTAGGTTGACTCAAACGTCCCATCACGCCGAAAAAACTGCAGCCCACATCATAATGACTGACGGGCGCTACAACTTCCAATAAAGGCTGACTTTCAGCCCAGAGCGTGGAGAACACCAGGTTACGCACCTTTCGGCCGATCTGAACGAATGAACCTGGGCCTCTGAACAGAAAAACATTTCCTCTACTTCAGCCTGAGCCTAGCAGTTGAGGAAATAGGGGGCAAACTATTAGACCCAAAATACCCTCATGGGTCCAATAAACAAAACAAAGGCCCAAGTCGAGGAGAGGAAAATAGTCAACGGAAGTCAAGGCCCAAAGACGGTGGTCAAGATAAGTCAAGGTCGAAGGTATAAAGGGCCGAGGTCAAGCAAAGACCAATGAGGTAAAGTCCAACATAGAAGAGGCAAAGAGACGTTGTAAAAGATTGACTTGGTCAAGCAACAGCTCAGCTACAATGAAGGCACCAGTTACGGTCAGCTCAGTCGTTACAGGAGAAGAATAAGGAAGTAGTAAATGGCAGGCGAGAATCAAGGAAGCAATTAACCACTAAAGTGACCGTTGATTGAAGCTTATAAAGGGGGAAGGAAATCATTATTCAAGGGACGAATCAACTACTGCAAAACTCATACTCAACCCTCTAAATTCATTGAAATTACTCTCGATTATATACTCGTAGTCTGGAAGTTCTGTACGTTCTGCGCGTTCTGTCTGAATCATAGTGCAAATCCTCTCCTGGCTTGGTGCCCGTGGTTTTTCCCTTACTTCTAAGGGTTTTTCCCACGCAAACAATTTCGTGTGTCTTGTCTTTATTTGCATTGTTTAATCTTTCGTTATTTCCAACACATAGAATCCACCTCGATATTCTAAAACACATAAAAAGGATAATACTAATAAACCCGAAATCTAAATACGAATAGAGTGAGAAAATCACCCCGAACAGGTACTAAATACAAAAATTGAGTTTTAATCCTCGAAATTTTGAATAAAAATTTCCTAGGTCGAAATACTTATTTTTTTCGTTGAATGTTATAGATTTAAAGAATTATAATCAAACGTCAAAAAGTAAATCAATTTAAATTAGGTGTGACTTCAAATTTCGAAAATTTAGAAAAAGCTAGTTTAATAGAAATGGAATAGTAATTAGATATTAATATTTTAATGATTTAATAAAAAATCAAAATGATTACTAACTTAAATAAAAATTTTTGATGTTAAGTTTAATTACTTTAAAAAAAATGGAAGAGGTTAAGATGAATTAGTCATCACCTTTTTGATCGAAAACTTTTATCGTTGATTTGAATTTCGAAGCTGAGAAAAGTATAAGGGTCCATTTTTCTTTTGAAAACGAAAAATGTTCGAAATTGAATTTTATGAATAAAAGGTTTTACATTTATTTTTATGAATAGTAAATATAACTTAACCTTTTTGAAATTTGAAAGGCGATATAAATTTTGTGTTGATTTTTATAAAATTTTGAATTGTGTTTCTTTTTCAATTCCAAAGATAATACAACAAATTTTATTTTTCAAAATTTTTAAATTTGTACTTAAGAAATTTTAATATTATTTGGCGAAAAAAAGTCAGACGTATTTTTATTATAAGAAAAAAGGCTGAATTTAATTTAAGGAATTAAATTCTTTTATAATATTATGTTAAAATAACACGGGGTGTTATAAACCTACCCCCTTAAGAAAAGTTTCGTCCCGAAACTTGGATAGAGTCGATAACAACTCGAAGTTAGGCAAGGCAGTTAGGGAGAAAAATAAAAATTTTACAAGTTTTGATAGTAACATTTTATTTTGGTAGAATAAGACTTTTCAAAAAGTTTGAATTTTTGAATTATTAAAAAGGTGTTAGACAAAGTGGAAAGATTGAAGGATATAAACATTTTATATTTATAAATAGAATATTTTGAATTAATGTAGAAATATTGCAAGATTGTCATTTCTGAAATCGAATTCAAAGGGACTTTCAAAAAGGTGGGGCCTAGAAATTTTGAACGGAATTAATTTAAATAAAAATTATAAGGGTTTTAAAAGAAAAGAAAATTCCTTTGAATTTAGAAATAGATATAAAGTTTAAAGTAGGTTGAAATAAAGCTTTTAAATTTTAAACTTTAATCAATGATTTGAAAATCATCGTAGTTTTGTCCTACCCCCTTAAGAAAACTTTTAAACATATTTATCAAGTTCAAAAGAAAAGATAAAAATTTGTTTTAAAGGTTGAGAATTTAGAAAAGGTATTGATAAGTTCAAAAATTGAAAATAATCAAATTCGATTGTAAATGAGGTAAAGAATATACGATTTAAAACATCGTAATTTCAAAGGTATTTAAAATCACGAAATAAAATTTTAAGGATTAATTGAATAAAATTCAAAGATATTTTAAAGGGAAAACTTGAAAGTTAATTCTTGAAGATAATTACTTATTATAAATTTACGAAGATTTATAAATTTTCAAAGAGATAGTGAATTTAAGAGATTAAAAGGAAATAAAGTTCTATGGTTTTTGAGATTGAATTAAAAGGAGCTTGCGATATTAAAAAGCAAAAGTGAAGTCATTTTGCGAGATTAAGGAATAGGAATGAAAATCGATTTTAAGAAATCGATTATAAGGAATTATAGATTTAGAAAGTTAGAAGTTTGGAAGGAGTTCACAAATTTTCGAAAGGTCGAAAAATTTGAATGAGACGGAATGACGATGTTAGTTAGAGAGGATGATTGACCAAGTTGTTGTAGAATCCTTCAATGCAATGAAAATCTTGGATGCCTTTAATTATACAATAAAACCCAAAATGTGACAACCTGGTTTTTAGTCGACTTTAATTACTAAGGCGGAAATTAATTAAGTCTTAAACCAGCGTCATTAATTATACAATAAAACCCAAAATGTTACATCATCGTTCAAGAGTTGAATAAAACAACTCTAAGTACGGAAATTTAAAAGACTAGCGTTGTAGATATTACATTTCTCTCGAAAACAAACTAAGGTAAAGCAATAAATATAAGCTGGTCTCGTCCCAAAATCCAAGCATCCGGTCCACGCTTTTCCTGCACAATAAACTGTTGGGGGGAATGCCCGCTGAGCGGACAGTGACTAGCTATGCTCATACTTACCCTCGAATTCAATTACTTTGGTTTATTACTATCGCTTTATAACTATAACAGTATGATAAAACGATGAACATGTTTAATACATATACCATATAAAGACATATTAGTCATAATAAGCATGCGATTTAAAGCGATAAGTCATATAGGCATGATATCAGTTATAAAAGCAAATAATAGATAATAGTGTCACAGCAATTCAAAAGGATTACAAAGCGATATCAGATCGCAGACAAACATACATATCGTATCATTCACATCATGCCGACTCGATTCACTTCAGAAATTTGTGGTCTTTAGTTTTCAAAGATGGTACGCACTCATTCTCATTTAATCAAACAACACATACTGCTTACGAGCCTGACCACTGAGTAGGCCATTGTACTCTAGTCGCTTTCATCTCACTACCATAGTGCAACGACTTACTCGACTCGTAAACCACGCCGAATACTATAGTACTTGCATCTCATCGTCTAGTGTTCGAAATGATTCGAACTTCAGATACAATCTCGTCAAGTGATCTGTACATGTGGCAAGAACGAATGCAAGCGTGGTGCCCACTAAGAACGAAACGCGGCAAGGAGACAGAACCGCGTATCCAGCCCAAATCCATAAAGCTGATATATGACCCAAATCCATAAAGTCATAAAAGACGCAAATCCATAACGCCAATACAAAACCCAAATCTATAAAGTTTGCGGTAGCCCTGATACCTCTAGCGAAATAAGGTGAATTACACCTAAGTCTAATATGCATATATGAGTATTCTCGATAAGAGTAAGCTATGCTATTCATAGTGCACCTTACCTCTGAATAAAACGACTATTTCCTAGAGAGCGACTCAATAAAGAGTTGGCATATTCATTATCTTTTACGGCTTAGGCAGTACGACTTAAGGCGTAAAGGCATGGGCAGCATGCTAAGCAATAAAGCTGCCGGCTTAAACCACACTAACCGGGATGACCAACGTCAGAGACCGAGATAGTGGTATGCGTATTCAAGACTATCTTACCCCACTTCACGCACGATTGACGTTTTCATAACGGAGCCTCAAGCTTGACCTTTTATTTAACTTACTCATGATTTATTATTTATTTGATATTTCATATCACATGTTACTAGACTCTTCTAGTCTCATCGTCAAACGTTTAAGTATTTTATTTTCGGTTTCATATGATCACATAACATGTTCGTTTATTATTTGAAGTGTTGTTAATTATTAACGTTTTTAAGTTTCTATATTAATACGTTTATTAGTATGTCCAATTTTATTTAAGTGTTTTTCAAACACTTTAGTTATTTAAATTATTAATTTTCAATTTTCTATTCTTAGTAAATTTTCAATGATTTACAATATTTCAAATTTTGAAATTTGAAATATCTTTGAATTTTGAGACGAAACTTGTTTTACAAGTTTTGTGAATTTTTCACTATTCACGTCTCGGGATTTGAAAAGATAACTTGTTCAACAAGTTACCCCAAATTCCATTAAAATAGGTTTTGGGACATTGCTTGTTCAACAAGTTTCGTCCCGGGTACTATTCACCGTCTTGAAATTTGGGACGTTACTTGCTTAACAAGTTTCGTCCCGATTTACTATTCATCGACACTATTCATCTAGGTCACTATTCATCAATCACTATTCACTTGTCACTATTCATCTCAGTCACTATTCATCGGTCACTATTCATCTCAGTCAGTATTCATCGGTCACTATTCATCTCAGTCACTATTCATCGGTCACTATTCATATCGGTCACTATTCATATCGGTCACTATTCACATCCTAACTTAGTCGCTAAGTCTGAAAATCTAGTTTTAAAGTCGTTAAGTTCGGATTGTAAAGAGTGAAAATCGATATTTATTTTAAAATGAGACTTAGTTAAATTTAGTCGTCTATTTACTAAATTTAGCGATTTTCATTTTTAAAATAATAGTATCGTGGATGATTCATTTAGTCCGTATGTCCAAGTCCAACAGTCCAATTTGCAAAGGCAGTAGCACACGATTTAATATATTTTTATAACGGTTAACATTTTTTTTTATCGGTTTATAATATTTCATTTATAACTAAATCGATTTATACCCGAATTCAATTCTACTAACTATTAAACTTTAGTGACTTAGTAATATTTTCATTTTGATCAATTTAAGTCCATTTTAAATGGAAATGTCGAGTGGTGTGTGTACATGTTATAATTTCTTTTATTTCTTTTAATTTCTTAATTCAATTTATTAACTACTAATTAAATTATTTTAACAATTAAACTAAAAAGTGATAAAAACCAATTTTAACCCTAAAAAGGTCCAAAATGCCGTGGCTATGTAGTGTGATGTTCTAAATTTTGTTTTTCGATTTTTATCGGTTTTTAGCTTAAAGTCTTTATATTCTAATTATTCTAATTATACTAAAACGATTTAAACTAAAATGAAATTTTACTAAAAATTTCATTGGACTAAAATTTTGAGCTGAAATATAAAGTTAAATTTTCTAAAAGTTTTTCTAAAAATAATATATATTGATATTAATATGTATATATAAAGTTAAATTTCATTTTGATTCGATAATGCGGTTTACAAATTGTGACGGAATTTGCGACGGAATTTTCCGCCGCAAAAAAAAAAAAAAAAAAAAAAAAAAAAAAAAAAAAAAAAAAAATTTTTTATTTTTTATTTTTACCGTTGCCTCATATTACGTTATCCCGGAATCCTAAACCGCATTATCGAATACCTTATATAAGTTTCGTCACATTTCATTCAAACATTAACTCACAACAAATATATATAAACCTTATACAACTTACTTTCCTCACCGATGTGGGATATCATGATTTCTCAGTTTGCGACGGAATATTGCAGATTTGCGACGGAACAGGTAAATTTCTTGACAGGCTGTCGTCGAAAAAAAAAAATCAAGAATTTACCTGCTCCACGAATGTAATATTTTTTTTTTTTTTTTGCGACGAACAGTTCCTTCGCAAATTTACCTGTTCCGTCGCAAATCAGCAAAAATCCGTCGCAAATTTTGGCGCCAAATCAATTTTTCAGCCCGCCAAAGCAAACCGTCGCAAATTACATTTTCCGTCGCAAATTTTTTTATCTGCGATGGAAGTTTTTGTCCGTCTCAAATTCCCTCGCAAGTAGACTGTTTTTTTGTAGTGAACGGCGCCAAAATTGATGAGGCTAAATCATCACGCCTAATCAAAATAAAACCTAAACAAACAACTAACAGAAGCTAGCGGTAAGCAGGGTCAAATCCACAGGGAGACAGATGAAGTCAAAGGATCGCTTAGTTAAGAAAGGTCAATCTCAAGAGTAACAATCGGGTTTAATAGGTGAAGACTAAACTAAGAAAGTAATAAAAGGGTGTAAAAATATATGAGAGGGAGATTAGGGCATCGGGATCACTATGACATCGATTCAGGAACTCAACTCAAAAGGAAATATCAATCGATTGAACTCATGCAAGTGACTAGGTTTGGGAAAACGCTCTCTCGAGTCAATTTTAACCTTAAGCAAATTTAGCGGGCTCTCGCTACGTACTAAACTTGGCTTATCAATTACACGTGAGTCTAGTTTCAATTCGTCTTTCGATCTTAAACTGAAACAATCTAAATTCAATTCAATAAAGGCGTCCCTAAATTCAATTGATAATAAAACGCGTAGGAAGAAATCAACTTGCACAAATTCAATCAATAAAAGCAATTATAACATGTTCCTGAATCAATCTCACAATAATCATAAACCCTAATTGAGAATTAGCTATGCATAATAAAGGTAGAAACAAAACAATTGAAATATCAAGACATGATGAAGTAAATAAGAACGATTGAATTAAACCTGGAAATAATCCTGAATTGTAATGTAAAGATCGAGACTTGCAAAATAATTAAAGTTAAACCTAAGTGTTTTTGAGAGTTTAAAAGAGAGAAAAGTAATTCTAACTAAAGCAGTAAAAGTATATTGAAAGATAGATATAAAACCCTAACTCGAGTTATATATATAGGCCCGTGAAAAAAACGCAGAACTGGGGGTCGAACCGATCGGTTTTGGGTCCAAACCGATCGGTTTAGTGGTGTGAAGCGATCGGTTCTGGGTGAACCGATAGGTTCTGACAGTTTCAGTAATTTCCAGCAACTTCTGGTCTTGATTCACGTATCCTGAACCTATAGGTTTGCTCTGAACCTATAGGTTTGACGTCCCAAATCATCGTATTGCTTCCGTATTCGCTCTCGAGCTTAGTATTGACGTCACGATACTCGTAAATGCTCCACTCAACTCAGGTTTTAGCTCAGGACCGCCAGAACCTGCAAAATATAAACTAGGAACAACAGTATCGCAATATAAAGCAAATAGCTCCTAAAATAATAATGAAATCGAAAGAATGCAAGCTAAATGCGACTAAACCGGGGGCATATAATCAATATAAATGGCATACATCAATAGGTTGGTTACTTATACTTTTAGTGGCGGTTGTAGCTAACAACCGCCACTAAAAGTTGGTTACTCATACTTTTAGTGGCGGTTGTAGCTAACAACCGCCACTAAAAGTCTGAAACATGACTCTTTTGAACAACCTATAGTGGTGGTTGTACCTTAGAACCGCCACTAAAAGTCTGAAATATGACTCTTTTGAACAACCTATAGTGGCGGTTGTAGCTTAGAACCGCCACTAAAAAGGGGCTCTTTGGTGGCGGTTTTTACAAAGAACCGCCACGAAAAAGGAGGCCTTTTGGTGGCGGTTTTTTACAACCGCCACCAAAACTATACGACCCCTACATACACGTCGCTTCAAAACCGCCACTAAAACCTATTTACAACCGCCACTAAAAGGTGGTTTTCTACTAGAGGTAGCCTAGACCCATGGTGGGCCAAAGGTTATGATTGTCTTTAGTTTTGAAGGGCTTACAGGTTCTAATAGGTGCACTTGGGATGGCGCCTATTTCATTGTCGAAGTCGGAAAGCTCTTCGTCTCCCTCGATGGTAATTTCCGCGGTTTTGCGCTCCTTTGGTGCATCGAGGAGGGCACGAAAATTAGATGCGTTTATGGTTATAACCTCATTGCTTAGAGGTAGTTTAACCATTTGGTGTAGTGTGGATGTCACGGCTCGCACCGCGTGAATCCACGGTCGTCCTAGGAGCATGTTGTAGGACGATGTCATGTCGACAACTTGATTCTTTTCGTTCTATAGAGCCAGTGCGTACATGAAGAGAGATTGTCCCTTTCACGCTACGTTTGGTCCCATCGAAGGCTTTTACCCCTTCGGTGCTAGGTTTGATATCATTGTCGGTTAGGTCTAGGCGGTATGCCTTCGACAAGGGTAGAACATTCACCGCGGACCCATTGTCAATTAGGGTCACGGGTAGAGTCTTCTTTCTACATTTGGCGCTAATGTAGAGTGCTAAGTTGTGATTAGCGCCAAATGATGGAAATTCGTTGTCGGAAAAGGTAATGGCCCCTGCGAGCCAATCCCTTGTAACATGGTTGACCATTTGGTCAGGTGAGATATCTGCATCCGCACTTGCTACTTGTAGGGCGCGAATGAATGCGTTCCTATGCACGGCGGAATCTCGTAGGAGAGCCCAAATAGAAACGTCGGCCTTAGTGCGAGTGAGTTGCTTTTGAAGCGTTTCACTCGTGTTCGGCGGTGGGACCACCGAAGTTGATGGCGCGTCCTTAGAGGGTGCGTCCTCTTGGACTACGGCCTTGCCCTTGTCGGCCGCGGTGGCGTCCTTTGCGTGGGCGTCAGTAAAGATGTTTTGATAAGGTCGCCCAGAACGAGTGAGGTGTGAAACCTCGTCTTTGGCCTTAGGCTCGGCCTTGTCGTTTTTGTTTTCGGGCTTATTGCTCTTTTTCTTCCCTCTCTTGTTCTTGTTTTTGTTTCTCTTGTTGTTTTTAGACGAGTAGAGGAAGAGCTATTGCGTTATTGATTTGGGCATTGGCCTTGTTAGTTGGTGGCCATTCGCCGTCGCTTTCGCTGCTACTATATCACACGCCGTTGACTTGGTCGTTATTGAACGAGGCTAAGTCGTCCTCGATCTGGGTGCCAATGTTAACGAGGTGTTGAAAGTTTCGTATGTTAGCGTATCGAATATGGGTTTGGTACACTGGGTGTAAGTCCTCGATGAGATCATGCACGAGCTCATCTTCGTGTACAAGGCTAACGAGGTGCGCGTTTAGCTCCTTCCACCGAGCGAGGAACTCAGTAAAGCCTTCGCCATCGTTTTCGACGTTACTCTCCATGATCGGTTGGTCAAGAGAGATAGCGTTGATTTGATCGTCGGCGGGTGCGATGAGGTTTGAGCAATCAATGATAGGGACAGTGCCCACGAAGATCGCATGGCTAGCTAATGGATTGTCCTTGTTGGACGGTTTGCCGTTTGCGCTTGGCTTCTCAAGCTTCCCTTGATCGATGAGATCTTGGATGGCGTGCTTGAGCTTGAAGCAGTTCTCGGTGTTGTGCCCCTTGCCTCGGTGGTATGCGCAGAAGGCATTGGGTTCCCAAGATTTTGACTTTTTGTCCTCGGGCGGCTCGCTAGTAGGCCCAATGGGTTGCAGATAGTTCTTGTCGTCCAATCTCTTGAATGCCTTAGTGTAAGACATGTAAAGAGTGTCGAAGTTCCTCCTAGCCTTGAAGGAAGTAGAAGTAGAGGTGGCAAAAGCGTCAAGATTGCCAATGGTGCAGTTTTGTCGCCCTTAGTCGCGCGAGTCGACTTGGAAGAGCTACCTTGACAGGCGTGGTCGGTGTACTTGGCCATGGTACCAGTTCTAAGGTCGTCCTCGATTTGAGTACCAACCTTAGTGAGTTGCTTAAAAGTTTGTATGTTGCTGTACCGCATGTAGAATTGGTACACCGGTCGCAAGTTGTTGACAAATTTTGGCACAAGTTCGTCCTCGCGTGGACGGTTAGAGATTTGTGCGCTAAGTTTCTTCCACCTAGTAAGGTACTCGGTGAAACCTTCGTTGTCCTTTTGTGCTAGGACTTAGAGAGTGCGGATCGAGACTTGGGTGTCGTCGCTGTCTCGATATTGGTGGTCGAATTCGACCGAAATGTCCTCAAATGTGGAGAGGCGTTGTGGGTCTATTGAGTAGAACCACGTCTTGGGTATAGCCGCGAGAGAGTGCGGGAATAGTGTAGGCCAATGCTTGGAATCAACTATTTTAATGGCCATTTGGGATTTGAAAGCCCTAATGTGAGTGATTGGGCTTTCGTGTCCTTGGAACATTGGGAGGTCACTAAGGGCGAGCTGGCTAGGTAACTCGTCCCTAATGTTCTGCTGGATGTTCTCATTCTCCTTGTGTATGGAGTAGCCTCCTGGGGTACAGAAGCGCTCCTCCATAGCTTGGAGCTTCTTGGTGTGCTTGTCCGCCTCCTCCTTGAGTCTTTGCTCCATACGATCCACCTCGGTTTTGTGGAGGTTCAGTATGGCGCTAAGGTCGTTGGTCAGCTTTGTGACTTATTCACGGAGTGCGTTAACTTCGTCAGCGTTGCCGGCCATTTTGCGAGTGTAGTTACGTTTCTTGTAGGAGATGATGACTCGGTTCTTAGTCCGGCGAGTATCCAGTTGAGACCTATATTCGAATTGGGTGCGTTAGTGACACGACAAACTCGATTAACACGTGTTTTATGCGTTCGTTTAGCTAATTTCTTTTGAAAAGATTCTTTTAAGCTTGAAAAAAGAAGGACATTTTCAAAAATGTTTGAGCTAGGAATGTTTTTGAGTCGAGGATGCATGCGCGCAACTTGCCTTGATGTTAAAATGTTTTTGCTTTGCTTTGCATCCTGATCAGTGTTATTTATATAGATTATTTGCCCCCAGTTTAGTTGCATTTAGCTTGCATTTATTCGAGTTCATTATTATTTTAGGAGCTATTTGCTTTATATTGCGGTACTGTTGTTACTCGTTTATATCTTGCAGGTTTTGGCGGTCCTGAGCCGAAACCTGAGTTGATTGGAGCATTTCAAGTACCAAGACTACGAGACCAAGCTCGAGCTTATACGGAAGCTCGGGAAGGCGAATAAAAGACCAAAAGATTAAAGACCTCGAAGAAAGTCAAAGCCAAAAGTGAAGATTGGCCCTGAGTTGAAGGAAGAAGAGCCAGCCCACATCTGGGTTAGGCCGACAGCCGGCCGGCCGGCTATGGGTCTTTTATGCGCGATTTTGATTTAATCCGAATTGTTTTGGATGTTTGGCATATATATACTCTTACGACAGGATTGAAACATCTTATGCTTTATTTTACTTTAGAACTTATGTTTTTAGAATTAGGTTTATCTCTCTAGACTCTCAAACCTAATTAGTTAAATTTCAAGATTCGGTCTTTACTACTTTTCCAAGATTGATTTCAGGTTTATTTTAATTGTTCTTATTTCGTTTTCTATGTCTATTATTAATTGTTTTGTTTGCCCTTTAATTATGAGTAGCTAATTTCTTAATTAGTGTGGAACCCGGGAATCGACGAGGGACCCAACTCGGCGTCTTGCGTAAGGGCGCTTTAAGTTAAAAAGACTAATTTACAAAAACCTTTAAAACTGTTTTGAAGTCGCCACCTAATTATCGCGGAAATTAGGAACCTGCTATCATGTCCTAAGCCTAAAGACATGTCCTAGATTTTGGAGCACGCCGACACCCCTAGATCTAAGGCTATGAAACCATAATGGATTTGGGGTGAGGGTACTTTAGAAAAAGATTAATTCAATTAATGATTTATGAAAACCTTTTAGAAAAGCCTATGTAAAAATAGCCTCTACTGACCTAGAACAATCCAAATAAGATGATATTTGAGCTAATGTTATCGCTACGTACAAGTGCGATAAATTTGTAAAAGAATGCAGATGCAAATGCAAAAAGATTGATTAAAACCCTCAGTTTAGCATGTTTAACTTGTTAACGAAAACGGTTCAGTTAAAGGTCGAATTCATTGTTTAAGTTGATTTTAATGCAAAATAAGAAGGTGCAAGATGCATGCAAATAATATAAACGTTCAATTGTCCATTGGTTTATTTTAAAAGGGTCGGTTGCTTATGCGACTTTGACGTGTCATCGGATATGGAGTGTACCCGAAGTAATAAGAACACTTGGAATGCAAGCGCGCTTGGTGCCAAATCCGGGGAGGGCGCTAGAGTGTAGTCCCCTTTGTTAGTCCATAGAAAATAAGAAAAAGCTTTGATCCAAGTGGATCGGTACATACCTTTGTCCTGACGCTTCAGATCTGGGCAGAGCTTCGCTTCTTGAACTTAAAAGGAGGATAAATTCAACACGGGATGGTGTGTTGAACTCAAGGATTTGAGTGCATGAGGCTTTTGTGAATGTATTTAGGTGTATACCGTGCTTGACGGTATATTTTGTGGGACCCATGTGTGGGCACTAAAACTAGGAAGAGAAGTTGTGAGAAGAGAGGTTTTCTTGTGTGGAAAACTTATGTGAATAGGTCGTGCATAGGGGGGTATATATAGGAGAATAGCCGAGCGAAATTAGGAAAGACAAGGGAAAAAGCCACACCTACAAACCGCATAAGCTTAAAAAGCCAAGCTGTCAAACCGCATAAGCTTAAAAAGCCAAGCTGACAAACCGCATAAGCTTAAAAAGCCAAGCTGACAAACCGCATAGGCTTATGCGGTTTGTGTAGGGAGCCGCATAGGCTTGTTTGATTTAGTAGTGTGGTTTTAGTTCCGTGATTTCGTATTTTCTTAATCCGGCTTGCCAAATCTTGGAAATATTCGACAATATCTCCTTGCTTGTGCTCCAAGTAGATCAAGTATGATTTACTAGAAGGTTTGTGTGTGATTTCATGGTCCTTAGGAAGCGGGCCAAGAATGTATTTGGGCTCGGTTTTAGGCCCGAGACCTGAAAATGTGAAAAGGGTGTATTTGCATAGATTTTGTGAAATAAGATGATCCGAGAGGTCGTATTTCTCAAAGGAGGGTGCTAAATAGCGGCTTTAGCTACTGGGCCTAAATGTAAGGAATTTAGGAATGCTGAATTGGGCCTCGTTAATGTAAAAGAGCCAATTGTAATGCGAATGCGAAGCTCCTGCCAGACGAAGCGGGACACGGTCCAAGCTAGACTCTAAATGGACGATTGAACATTTATTTAAGCGTGATGTGAAGCGACCCGACTCATTTTAACATTTCAAACGACTTAATATGAATTCGACATAGTTAGAACCGTTTAAGTTAACGTTAAAACATGCGTAATAAAAGTCCGTGTTACATCACAGGGTTTTGTTTGGGAGGGTACGGATATGGGTATCCACAGAGCCCCCAGTTTGACTGAGCTCGGACTAGAGCGTTAGTCAAACTCCACAACCATATCCGGACCATTACAGTCTCGATATCGTCAGCGGAACGAAGCATGTGTCCATGGGTGAGACGAGGACTTCGAACCGGGCTTAGCGGGGAGGGACGTGCGCATTTTAAGGACGTGGCGGTCCGTACATACCTGGGAAGGCCTGCCGGCCTGCTAGGTGCCTTCGTCGTGCTTGTTGTTATTGTAGATCCATAGTGTAGCGTTACGTTATTGCTCGTTGCTGATGTGATAATGTCTAGTCTCGCCTTGGAGTGCAGGTGTTAAGTGTATGGTCTCGTCAAAGAGTGCATGTGCCAAAGTGTGTAGTTTCGCGTGGGAGTGCATATGCAGCTGCAATTGTCTGGTCTCGCACAGGAGCGCATGTGTAGTCGTATAATGCCTGTGCTTGGATGTATTTTGTAGGATGCTTGTGTCCGAACTCGCCGAGGAGCGTCTATGTAGTTGCTATTATGTGTAGTTGTTACTGTTGCTTGGCCTTGCCGAGGAGTGCTTTGTGCTTGAACTCGTGGAAGAGTGTAGGTGTTTCGTCTTGTAAAGAGTGTGGGTGCTTCGTCTCATAAAGAGTATAGGTGCTTCGTGATATAGAACAGACTCGATATTTTGCAGCGGAAAATAAAAGATATGAATTAGCTAAGAAAATCTCGCAAGACCCCTCAACTAAGACTAGAATTAAACTAGCAATCTCGCAAGACTACTCGATTAACTCGTTTTTGGTAACTCTCAACCTCGCAAGGAATCAAGTTAACAAGAATTCAACCTCGCAAGGAAGAATTAACACTCTTATAACTCGCAAGTTAATAAGAACACACAAGTATAAACTTGAATTTTATTTCTCAAAGTAATCTGAAAAATAAGGTCACAATCAAACCTTATTTATAATACTCTAAACAACTATATTGGTCCTAGTATAATTAGGAAACAAAATTATTCATCAACTAATACTTTCCTAATCTAATTAGGAAATAAACTAATAAAATAAAATCAACTAAAAGAAATTATTACTCCTACCACTTCTAGGAAACTTTCCTAAGTTTATTTGCAACTAAATAAACTAAATAAAGATAATAAAATAAGCTAAATTATCACGATTAAATTTTAGGAAAGTCGTGTTTCCAGCAGCCTGTTTCACGCGTTTCCAGTTAACAGCTGGAAACGTGTATCTGCGTTTCCTGTCTGACATTTCCTGCGTTTCCACTGTTTGTGTTTGCGTTTCCACTGGTTGTGCTTGCGTTTCCAGGCTCCCGCATCACTTCGTGTATGTGCTCTTGTATAGTGCTTGTAGTTGTATAGTGCTGATGCAGATGCTTTGTGTTTATGTCCGGTTGGAAGGATAATCCATTCAGGATGCTTTATAGGTAATTCGCTAGGAGAGTGCTAGTCCGCCGGGGAAAAATGTATATGTATGGTCTCGCCGAGGAGCGTAGGTGCAGATGTTCGTGTAGAATGTTTGTGTTTGGACTCGTTTTGTGGAGTGTATGTGTAAATGTTATTGTGTGCGCTGGGGTATATGATGTTTAGAGGGGACTCGCGAGGAGTGTATGTGTTAATTGCTTTGAGACTTGTTGTGGGGTGTTGATGCTTTAAGGACTCCTTTGGGGGATACCTGTATAAGTGTGTGGACTTCATGGGGAGGAAGTAATACTCCGTAGGGGTGAGTAAAAGAGGTGAGGACTCGTGAAGAGTGTTCGTGCTTCTGCTTCTGTAACGTGTATTAAGTGGTTAGTACACGAGTATGGCGGACTGTAGGTGACGCCTTAACCAAGGCGTAACGCATAATGTATGTGCTAGCGCTTGTGGCGGACTGTAGGTGACGCCTTAACCAGGGCATGGCTGGCGCGTACGAAGAAAAATACTTAGGCTTGAGGAGCCCAATATGGAGAGACAACGTGGAACAAAACACGCCTCAGAAATTGCCTTGTTGACTAGTGATTCTTCTGGGGAATCTCTTATCAATTGGCGACTTCAAACGTGAACTCATTCACACATGTCGCGGCTTCAAAATCCGGAATAATTCGAATTTTGCGATTGTCTTCTGAAATCTTCATTTTCGCCTGCTTTGACCATGAGACGTGGTATCTGGTGATTCGTTTGGATTCACGTGATACTCATCTCTCTCGGACTTGGGGTGTGGGTGCTTGGACTCATATTCTGTTGGAGTATGTGTCCTCCACAATAGTGCGATTACTTAATAAATCTCAATTAAGGAATACATGGGGATAATCCTGTATTATTGTCAATTGATTAACGTAAATCAATAACGGTTGGCTGACTAGAGTTTGACGTTATTGTCGTGAGAACGGCGGTAATCAATTGATCCCTTTAAGTCACACCTATAGGAACGTACTCCAAATGATTAAGCTAATTAATTGTATGAGATACGATTAGATTAGTAACTTGATAAATCGACTAACGGTTAGTCAGTGAATTAATTTAGAGAGAAATCGAGTTGTGAACTCCAATGATTAATTTTATATCGATAAAATTAATAGAGGAGATGAGAATTAGTGATTAATAGTTAATTCACTAATTGTGTACTAATTGACTAATGAGATTAGTATTAGTGCAATTTTAATGTGTATGTAAGTGTACATATATATTAAAGGAGAGTTAAGAGTTTAATTTGATAATTTATACTTTATCATATTAGATGATTAAGTGATAAATTATAAGTATTTGTGAGACAAATGTTGGAAAACAAATAAGACCCTCCAAGCCCATTTGGACCATCCAAATGAGGAGAAAAAGGGAGACAAGGTCTCCTTTTGTCTTATTCCTTTTTTGCTTTTCCTTTTGCATGCATGCCCAACATCATCATAGCCTAGCATGCATTTGTTCTTATCAATGAGAAAACTCTTTTCTTCCTCCTCATGCATTGGGCCAAAATTTGTGGTGTGTCTAACACACTTCAATTGATTTTCTAGTTTATAAAATCATTTGTCTTGGCTCACAACTTGGATGCATGAATACCTCTTCCTCATCTCTCTAAAATATATTAATCTCTCTAATAACATTTACAATATTACTAAGTGTTAGTAATAATATTATCACATATTATCAAGCTTCTATTATTGATTTCTAGATCAAAATCATTAATAGATTTTTGGAGTACTTCTTGGGTGCAACAAGAAGGAGGTTTCCTTGTTTGGAAACTTGGGTTGGAGGATCATCCTATATCATAGCTCAAGAAACAAAACTAGAAAGGAGTTCTAGTTTTGTGCCCATTTTATTCCTTTTAAGAAGGTATAAATTTCTATAAACTTGTAACAAAGTATTTTGTAACTACATAGATCTTGCTCATCAAATTAGAGTAATTTGATTTACACTAATATTGGATTAGTGAATGGGATAAGATCCCTACAAGTGGTATCAGAGCTAAGGCTTGTAGTTTCAAATTTATTTTGTTGTTTTTGGAGTTTTATATATTTATTGAGAATAAATATGTTAAAATCCAAAAATAGTGTTAAAAATGGTTTTAATACGAGATTTTTATTGCATGCAAAGTTTCTGGTCTCATGAAGTTACTGGTCAAATTTCGTATTTTTTGAAATTTGTTTGCTTATTAAAATGATTTTTATACAAAACCGAGTTAAAAAGTGAGTTTTTGGCTAAAATAATTACTATAAATAGTTATAGTTGGAATCTGGTCACGAAATTTTTACACAGTGATATTTCATATTGATACATTCTGCATGTAAATTTTCAAAGTCAGATTTTGAGTTTTGTATATTTATTCATATTTTTTGTTTAAAATCGGTATATAATGCATTTTATGTCCATAAATATAGTAAACGTTGTTTTCTAGACATGAAATTTATACCAATATTTGTATACATTATGAGGATGCTCATGTATAAATTTGGGATTTTTTCTCACTGTTTTAGACGTTTTGTTGATTTTATGATATAAAATCGATGAAATCGTATGTTATTTGTTATAAAATAATTCGTATATATTTTCTGACCAAACTTTTCTTTTTTGATATTCTGGAAGTGTTCCAGAATATACAAAATTTTGTCAAAATAAATTTGGTTTTATTTTATTTTATTTTGATTTTATAAAGCTTTATTCATAAATGGTTATGATTAAAGTACACATAATTAGCAAATGACCATGATTATGAACTAAAATCACCATGAATTAGTGAGAACTAATTTTAGGTGTTCTAAATCAGTTTAGAAGTTTTAGTTCAAGCTTAAAAGGTGTTTTAAGCATTATTGATTAATATGAGATTAATCGATTAATAATGAGATCGGTTTGAAACGTTTTAATGCGATTATTGTTTAGGGCGATTTTGGCATGTTTTTATTTATAAGTTTTACATTATGCATGTATGGATGAATGTTTATTATTGAATGAATGTTTGTTCTTACTAGTATGGCCATAGTTTGTTATATTTTTACCGATATTGCCCGTAATGAAAGGGAATATCGTGTGGTTTGTAATTAAATGCGATCTCGTATCGCCGGTTTGTAATTTAATAGTTTATTTCATTTATAAATGTATAATAGGTTTGCTATGTATTCATTTGTAATTCATACTTGTAACTATTTGTAATCCAAAGACCGACGATGGAGATCGACTTGGAGCCTTAGAAGAGTTCTAAAGCTTTCAAGGAGGAGCTTGGATCAAGTCCACATGAAGAGGGACCAAAGGAGTTGGTTTCCAATTTGTAACTCCTTGTAATTTTAATTACTTTTGGGTGGCCATACTAGGTTTATGCTTGTTTGCTTATGCTTGTTTGATTGCTTATTTTTCCGCACACATGCCAAAATCGCCATGCATGCCTCGATATCCCACTCCGATTGTCGTTTTTAGGTCGCCATTCTTAAAAATTCGTTCACTTATAAAGAATATTATGACTAAAATCGACAAGATCACCCACATTTTTAACAAATGAATTGAGATTAAGCCTTTCCAAATGTGGCAACTATGAACCCCATGTTCGTGAGGACCTCCGCGACGTGGAACCTTGTTACCATGGGTAAGTAGTGGGAGGATGTCCCGTGCTAATTTGGTTTGGACTCAACCGAATAAGTGTTATTTGGGGCTAATCGATGCATTTTATAGAAAATCATCAACCAAGCATTCTAGTGTAGAATTAGTCAAGTGTTGACTTATCGTTTTTATATAAAAGGAAACATGAGATGTCTAATTTTATATGAAAAACGAGTCTTGGAATCATTAATATAATTTTGTGGGAGATCATTATATAAATGGACATTTGTTTTTAAAAAAGAGTTTTAGCAAATGTCATTAATGTACAATGAATATTAATATTATTTCCTCATATTTGTTGTAGAATTATTTATTTGAAATCGCAAAGACAACTTTAACTCCCGCACCCATTTTGGGTAAATATTCATGGTTGAGAACCGTGATGGATAAGTGTATCCTAAAGGATGACGGTAGCAACTTTGTCGAATGCGATTCGACTATAAGGGGCGCCGCTCAATCCAACAATGTGCTTAAGTACCTTACCGAACAACCTCCCGCCGAACCCGGACTTAGGGCCACCGTGGGAGCACGAGCCGCCTACGATGAGCACCTAAAGGTGGACAATGACTTGAAAAATGTGTTGATTTGGTCAATGTCACCAACTCTCAAACTTCGCTTCGTTACTCATAAAAGCGCATATGAGATATTCACTAGAGTAACGACGATGTGCTTCAACCAAGAGAACATGAAAGTGAATGAGATTGAGAGAAAAGATGTTCTTTCAATGAGATTGAAGAACATAAACATTGGGGTTAAGAAAGGGAAGGGAGCTTATAAAGCTCGGTTCAAGGAAGATAAGGGTAAGGGAATACTATTGAGAATAGCAAGCCCAAACCCGGTCGTTGAAAGCGCAATTGTCCCAAATTCTTGAAGGAAAAGAATGATGGATGTGCGACATCCAAAGATATTGTTCCTTCTAGACTTTATTTGATTGACATAAATCATGCTTGCATTTCTACATGGGTATGAGATACCGGATGTGGATCTCACCTTTGCAATCACTTGCAAGGGATGAGAAACGTGCGGGCACTAGCCAAGGGTGATGTAGTTCTCCGCATGGGTAATGGAGCTAGAGTAGCGGCCGTTTCTATGGGAACCTATGTACTCGCTCTAGCTAGTGGTTTAGAGTTGTATTTGAATAACTGTTATTTTGTACCAACTCTAACCAAAAACATTATCTCCGTCTCCGTGTTTCATACGGAAGGCTTTTTGATTAAGGATAATCGGTGTTCTTTTTCATTTAATGAAACGGTTTATGGTGAAGCCATTTCAATTGGAAATATTAATGTTTTAAATGATGTCAATGAAGTCTATCATATCGAGAGCAAGAGGCTCAAAACAAATGAATCAAACAAATCCTACCTTTGGCATTGTCGTTTAGGTCATATAAACGATAGACGCATAAAGAGACTTGTTGAGACCAAGGTTCTCAAACCATTTGATTGCGAATCATATGGTACATGCGATGCTTGCCTATTGGGCAAGATGACTCGTGCACCCTTTAGTGGTAAAGGGACATGAGCTAGTGAGGTTTTAGGACTCATACATACCAATGTGTGTGGTCCATTAAACATCACCGCTAGAGGAGGATATCATTACTTCATTACTTTTACCGATGATTTAAGTAGATATGGTTATGTCTACTTAATAAGGCATAAAAGTGATGCTTTTGAGAAATTTAAAGAATTTCAAAATGAGGTTGAGAACCAATTGGATAAGAAGATAAAAGCACTACGATCGGATCGTGGTGGCGAATATCTAAGTAATGAGTTTGATTCACATCTTAATAATTGTGGTAGAGTATCACAATGGACTCCTTCGGGCACACCACAGTTGAATGGTGATTCAGAAAGGAGAAACCGAACCTTGCTAGATATGGTTCGGTCTATGATGAGTCAAAGTGAGCTTCCTGGATCGTTTTGGGGCTTTGCGCTATCGTCTACTGTTTTCTCACTAAATCGAAATCCGACTAAAGCGGCCAATAAGACTCCATATGAGATATGGACGGGAACGGTTCCCTATTTGTAGGTTATCCTACGAAAACGTGTGGTTATTACTTCCACAACCCTCACGAGAACAAAGAGTTTGTGGCTCGTGATGCTGTTTTCTATAAAATAAATATATTTCTAGAAAACAGAGTGGGAGAAAATTTAAACTTGATGAAGTTCAAAAGCCACAAACCGACGCAGAAAATGAGGAAACCGTTCCCTCGTCTTCTGACACGGTTATAATCCCTAGGAGGTCAGGAAGAATTAGTCATCAACTGGACTGCTACCTCCTGAACATCGAGGAGGAGGGTGATTTGTTGTTATTCGAAAGCAACGAACCCTCAATCTACAAGGCGGCTATTAGTAGCCCCAACTCCGACCAATGGCTAGAGGCAATGAAATCCGAAATGGATTCTATGTAGGAGAACCAAGTTTGGGACTTGGTAGATTTACCTGAAGGAGTGAGACCCCTTCAGTGTAAATGGATATTCAAAATCAAACTCGGCATAGATAAACATATAGATGTTTACAAAGCTAGATTGGTGGCAAAGGGCTTTTCAGAAGTCCAAGGTATTCATTATGATGAAACCTTTGCACCGGTTCCTATGCTTCGATCCATAAGGATAATCTTAGCGGTTGCCGCATTTCATGATTATGAAATATGGCAAATGGATGTAAAAACCGCCTTCTTGAATGGGATTCTAGAAGAGGAAGTGTTTATGACACAACCTGAAGGTTTTGTAGATACATCCAACCCCTAAGAAAGTATGCAAGCTTAAGAGATGCATTTATGGTCTTAAGCAAGCATCAAGGAGTTGGAATCATAGATTCGATCATGTCATCAAACAAAATAGATTCACTCGAAGCGCCGAGGAACCTTGTTTGTACATGAAGTTTAGTGGGAGCAAGGTAACCTTCCTTGTTTTGTATGCGGATGACATACTACTAATTGGAAATGATATTCCAAGTCTGAATTCGGTAAAGGTGGAATTGGGAAACCATTTCCAAATGAAGGACTTGGGAGAGGCACAACGCATCTTGGGTATCCGGATCTATAGAGATAGATCCAAAAGGATACTAGCATTAAGTGAAGAAACTTATATCGATAAGATTCTTGATAGGTTCAATATGAAAGACTCCAAGAGAGGCTTTCTTCCGATGAGTGTAGGAATAACGTTGAAGAAATCTCAATGTCCTACGACTCCTGCGGAAATTGAACGCATGAAATTGATTCCTTATGCTTCCGCTGTAAGATCAATCATGTATGCTATGATGTGCACTCGTCCCGATGTCGCTTTCGCCTTGAGCATGACGAGCCGGTATCAAGCCAATCCTGGTGAGAGTCACTGGATAGCTGTAAAGAACATCCTTATGTACTTGAGAAGAACTAAGGATTCGTTTCTAGTGTTTGGAGGAGAACTTGAGCTGCGTGTAAAGGGTTACACGGATGCAAGTTTCCAAACCAATGGGGATGAATTGAAATCCCAATCCGGCTATGTCTTTATGTTGAATGGGGGTGTTATTTGCTGAAAAGGTTTCAAGCAAAGTGTCACTGCGGATTCTACAAATGTAAGTCGAATATTTGGCGGCCGGAGTCGCTAAGGAAGTCAGATGGATTCGGCAGTTCTTGGATGGACTAAGAGTAGTCCCTAGTGCCGCAAATCCAATCACTATTTATTGTGATAATAGTAGGGCTATCTTTCAATCAAAGGAGCCCAAGTCTAGTAATAAGTCTAGACATGTTTTGAGGAAATACCACGTTATTAAAGATAATGTGGAAAGGAAGGAAATAGATCTTTGTAAGGTTGGGACAGACGACAATGTCGCTGATCCTTTAACCAAGCCCCTTTCGAGGGCTAAGCATGACGCGCACACCGCTTCCATGGGGTTGCGGCGTATGCTAGATTTCCTTTAGATTCGTGATATGTAATTGAATAAAGTATCCTATTACATATATGAATATAACATTCATTGTTTAGAGTATATTTACTCTTTTAAGTCATTCTGAATGCATACTCTGTTTATCCGAATAGTTGTGCGACAACTTTGAACATATTCAAGTGAACGGCATAAACTAAGTATTTGGTCCCTAGTCTCTCATATGAGGTGACGTCTCGAAGAGACTAGATTGCAAGTCGATCGATGGTGGGTTCAACACCATAGGGTCATATGTGATGACTGATCGTTTGCATAGACAGACTGTGAAACACTCTGTCGGGCAGTGACGCTTATAGAATTCCTTTTCAATGCGATTGAAACCTGGTCGTGGTGGGAATTTCTATAGTATTCCTTTGAGTCAATTCTTTGACTGGAAACTGATTGTCTGAGTCGGTGCAGTTTCCGAGTGACTTTCATTTTTGTCCTAAGCCATGCCGTGAAAGGGGGTTATAAGGGCATCTTTGGGGTCATGGTGATCTCAGATCATACAAAGACAATCGAGTGGAAGGGAAATGTCCACCCTCGTCGGGGTAAAACATCTTTGGGCCACTCGAGGAGTAGTCGCTGAAAATGCGTGGCCACGCTCGGTAAGAATCTACGGTAGATTCCCCTGTCAGACAGCTACTCTCCTTATCGAGGAAACTACTCATGATATATATCTTTGAATGCAAGTACGACCTGTAAGACACCTTGCATTGAGTGGGAGATGTGAAACGGACATGAGAATTGGTAATGCACAACTTGTCTCGGACAAGTGGGAGATTGTTGGAGTATGTGTCCTCCACAATAGTGCGATTACTTAATAAATCTCAATTAAGGAATACATGGGGATAATCCTGTATTATTGTCAATTGATTAACGTAAATCAATAACGGTTGGCTGACTAGAGTTTGACGTTATTGTCGTGAGAACGGCGGTAATCAATTGATCCCTTTAAGTCACACCTATAGGAACGTACTCCAAATGATTAAGCTAATTAATTGTATGAGATACGATTAGATTAGTAACTTGATAAATCGACTAACGGTTAGTCAGTGAATTAATTTAGAGAGAAATCGAGTTGTGAACTCGAATGATTAATTTTATATCGATTAATAGTTAATTCACTAATTGTGTACTAATTGACTAATGAGATTAGTATTAGTGCAATTTTAATGTGTATGTAAGTGTACATATATATTAAAGGAGAGTTAAGAGTTTAATTTGATAATTTATACTTTATCATATTAGATGATTAAGTGATAAATTATAAGTATTTGTGAGACAAATGTTGGAAAACAAATAAGACCCTCCAAGCCCATTTGGACCATCCAAATTAGGAGAAAAAGGGAGACAAGGTCTCCTTTTGTCTTATTCCTTTTTTGCTTTTCCTTTTGCATGCATGCCCAACATCATCATAGCCTAGCATGCATTTGTTCTTATCAATGAGAAAACTCTTGGAGTGAAACTAAGTGGGTCAAGTTTCACTCAAAGGATGAACAAAAATCGATCTTGCAAACCCTAGAAAATTTCGGCCAAAGTGTATGTTTTTTGTGGGATATTTTTCTGAAATTTTGTGAAAGAACAGACATAAAAGATAGTCACTAAATCTACACACAAAGTAATAGATTTAGGGTTTGATTAGTTTAAGCACAAAGCCACTAAACTAATCTTTCACTAACTCACACACAAAGTAATGAGAAATTGAAGAACACTCAATAAAACTCTAGGGTTTCTTTTCATTCATTCAAATCTGAAAATTATAATGTGAGAGGGTGGGTTTATATATTACCCAAGGCCTCATCTAAACCCTTCATTACAAGATGATCTAAGGGCTCACAAAAGTCCCCAAATACTACTAAAAAAAACGGCTCCTATGCTCACATGTGAGCTGAAAAATTCAAAGGAAAACAACAAACTACAAAAGCATAAAGGTGATGTTGACACTTGACTCAATCTCCTCCCTTCTTTGTTTAGGTGGTCATCAAGGGTCTTGATAGAGCCTTGGCTTGAGAGGGGGTCGGTCCAAGTGGTTACATTTTGTTTGTTTACAAACTAAAACCAATAAAGCATAAAGTAAAGAAAGCGACATGTATGAAAAAGACATAAAGCACAAAATAATGTGATTGTTGTTGGGATTTAGTTGAGCCGGCTCCATGGCCTCCTTGAGCTAGGCTTTGTGAGCCATGTGAGTCCTTTTATTGGAGGATTGACTCACATGGGTGCACCCAAGTTGAACCACATTCAAAAATAGCATAATCTTGACTTTTGTTGCTCTCCAACTTTGACTTCCTCTTGACTTTGCTTGATCACTAAGGTTGGCTCGATTTGACCATAGAATTGACTTTACTTAGCCCTTAGTGATCCCTTGGTCCATGACCTAGGCTTGGGTTTGAGCCCATGGCCCCAACCCATGGTCTCCCTCGACTTCACCCTTGACCACCTTGGCCATTTTTGCTCCAATCTCCTCTCCTTGGAAAGGACTTGTCCTCAAGTCCTTGGAGTTCCTCTTGCTTCCTCCCTTGCTCGATTTCAAGCTTGATTCTCGGCTCAATCTTTTCTCGATCTTGGCTTTCACGGTTTTGGTCTTCCATGGGCACCACTTAGCTAGAGTTTGTAGAATTGGTTGGACCCCTTTGCCTTGGCTCGGAGAATTGATCATGTTTTCTTCCTTGGTCACGGTTTGCTTGACCACACACTCTTCCTCGAGCATTTCTTTGAGCCCACGACTCATAACCATGCCATCCATCCATTCTTGCTCATGATCGAGCCCTTCAATGATTCTCCATCTTAAAGACCCGCTTGATCTTTCCTTGCCATCGATTTTTGTTCTTTCATTGACCACATTCTCATTGTAGTCGGTTGTTTCCTTGTTGATTGATGCTTCACCTTCATGTTGCTCCTCTCCTAGAATCCTCCTTATCATGCTAGAGCTTCCCTCACATTCCAAGTTCATCTCTCCCTCTTGCCCTCCACTACTCGGTGTAAGGCCTTTCAAGCCTTCTTGCTCATCAATTTCGGCCCCAACTTCATCTCCATGCTAGGGTTTGGCTCAATGAAGGATTCAAACAAGCACGCATTGGATTTACATCCCATCATTGGTGGTAGGGGAGCTAAGACAATAAGCTTTTCACCATACTTGAATGAGTAGGTGTTGTCTCTTCCATGGTGGGAAGAATTCTTTTCATACTCCCAAGGCCTACCAAGCAACACATGACATGCATCCATGTCCAACACTTCACACACAATTTCATCTTTATAGTCTTGTCCAATCGAGAACGAGACTTTGCATTGCTTATCGACTTTTACCTCGGCTCCTTGATTAAGCCACCTTAGCTTGTAAGGATGAGGATGCTTCAAAGTAGGCAAGGCAAGCTTATCAATGAGGGTTTTAGAAGCAACATTAACACAACTTCCCCCATCGATAATGAGATTACACACTCTCCCCATGATTGTACACTTGGTTCGAAATAGTTGGTGTCTTTGATCCATGCTTTCACTTGAATCTTGAGTGTGCATTACTCGCCAAGTAACCAAGCTCAACCCCGAGTCCGGGGGAACAATTGTCTCGGCCACCTTCACATCCTCAACTCCCTCGTTTTTTTCTTCCTCACAAACTAACACTTCATCGTCTCCCCAATGCACAACCTCACTTGTGTTCAAGGTCCTCTTGCTAGGGCATTCCTTAGCAAAATGACCATACCCTTGACATTGGTAGCACTTCTTGAGAGGAATTGTTCTCTTAGGGCCATAGTCGATTCCCTTGCCCTTGTCAACACTTGATGGCTTGATAGTAGGGCTAGGTTCACCAATTTTGATCCCTCCTTGGCTCGACATGGGGTTGGCCTTGGTGGTGTTTTTGGCCGAGTCCCTCTCCCCTTCTCTAGCCTTTCCACACGTGTGGCCATGGTAACGGCCTCATCGAATGACCACAAGTTTTGCATCTTCACTCGGTTAGCAATCCTAGGGTTTAGGCCCTCGACAAACCTAGCTATTTTTTGTTCGGTTTCTCATTCATCTCACATTGTAATGTGAGTTGCTCAAAGTCCCTAAGGTAGGACTCAATTGGTTGTGTCTCTTGTTTGAGTTGAGCTAGCTTGAGGAACATGTCTTGGGTATAATCCTTGGGAACAAACTTGTCTTTGAGTTTCTTTTTGAGTTTGGGTCATGACCTAATGGGTTCCTTTCCTCTCGATTTCTTTGATTCTTAAGGTTTTCATACCAAAGGGAGGCATATCCTTTGAATTTCATGATGGCCACCTTAAAACACTTCCTATCGGGATACTCCTTAAATTCGAAAATTCTCTCAACCGATCTAAGCCAATCTAGGAGATCCTCGGGGTTCAAGCTTCCATAAAAATCGGGTATATCCACTTTGATATCTCGGTCATGGTCTCTTGGGTGGGCTTCAAGGGACTCCTCCGAATCCGAAAATTGATCTTCCATGTGAGGAGGAGGTTGTCCTCTCCCACGGCCCCCATACCCATACCCACGCCCTCTTCCCCCTCCACCCCTTCTTGGTTCATTAAGATTTTGGTCTAAGAGGGTGTTTAGAGCATTCATCATTAAGGTACAATTACCGGTGAGTTGAGTTAACTTCTCTTCTAAATCGGAAAGCCTTTTACCCTCTCCTCTATCCTCTTCCATTTTGTGACAATTTTGTGAGATTTTTGTGTAAGTTTGTGGAAAATAAACAAGGAAAAGAAGGAAAGAAAAAACGAAAAATTGAAGAGGAAAAACAAAGGGTAAACCGAGAAAACAAAAACAAATCGAAAATGAAGAACAAACCTAGGCTTTGATGACCAATTTGGAGTGAAACTAAGTGGGTCAAGTTTCACTCAAAGGATGAACAAAAATCGATCTTGCAAACCCTAGAAAATTTCGGCCAAAGTGTATGTTTTTTGTGGGATATTTTTCTGAAATTTTGTGAAAGAACAAACATAAAAGATAGTCACTAAATCTACACACAAAGTAATAGATTTAGGGTTTGATTAGTTTAAGCACAAAGCCACTAAACTAATCCTTCACTAACTCACACACAAAGTAATGAGAAATTGAAGAACACTCAATAAAACTCTAGGGTTTCTTTTCATTCATTCAAATCTGAAAATTATAATGTGAGAGGGTGGGTTTATATATTACCCAAGGCCTCATCTAAACCCTTCATTACAAGATGATCTAAGGGCTCACAAAAGTCCCCAAATACTACTAAAAAAAACGGCTCCTATGCTCACATGTGAGCTGAAAAATTCAAAGGAAAACAACAAACTACAAAAGCATAAAGGTGATGTTGACACTTGACTCAATCTCCTCCCTTCTTTGTTTAGGTGGTCATCAAGGGTCTTGATAGAGCCTTGGCTTGAGAGGGGGTCGGTCCAAGTGGTTACATTTTGTTTGTTTACAAACTAAAACCAATAAAGCATAAAGTAAAGAAAGCGACATGTATGAAAAAGACATAAAGCACAAAATAATGTGATTGTTGTTGGGATTTAGTTGAGCCGGCTCCATGGCCTCCTTGAGCTAGGCTTTGTGAGCCATGTGAGTCCTTTTATTGGAGGATTGACTCACATGGGTGCACCCAAGTTGAACCACATTCAAAAATAGCATAATCTTGACTTTTGTTGCTCTCCAACTTTGACTTCCTCTTGACTTTGCTTGATCACTAAGGTTGGCTCGATTTGACCATAGAATTGACTTTACTTAGCCTTTAGTGATCCCTTGGTCCATGACCTAGGCTTGGGTTTGAGCCCATGGCCCCAACCCATGGTCTCCCTCGACTTCACCCTTGACCACCTTGGCCATTTTTGCTCCAACTCTTTTCTTCCTCCTCATGCATTGGGCCAAAATTTGTGGTGTGTCTAACACACTTCAATTGATTTTCTAGTTTATAAAATCATTTGGCTTGGCTCACAACTTGGATGCATGAATACCTCTTCCTCATCTCTCTAAAATATATTAATCTCTCTAATAACATTTACAATATTACTAAGTGTTAGTAATAATATTATCACATATTATCAAGCTTCTATTATTGATTTCTAGATCAAAATCATTAATAGATTTTTGGAGTATTTCTTGGGTGCAACAAGAAAGAGGTTTCCTTGTTTGGAAACTTGGGTTGGAGGATCATCCTATATCATAGCTCAAGAAACAAAACTAGAAAGGAGTTCTAGTTTTGTGCCCATTTTATTCCTTTTAAGAAGGTATAAATTTCTATAAACTTGTAACAAAGTATTTTGTAACTACATAGATCTTGCTCATCAAATTAGAGTAATTTGATTTACACTAATATTGGATTAGTGAATGGGATGAGATCCCTACATATTCGAGCGGTTGGTTTTTGTTTGATGCACACATGAAAGTGTTATGCTTTTAGTGTGCATGCTCTTGTTTGTAGCGGTTCTGGAGGTGTCGCTCAACTGTAGATGCTTATGTGATGTGGGTATTTATAGCAAGGGTGTCTTCAAAAATGCGAAAAATTATCCCATTTTTCGTTGTAAAGGTTTGATTCTTGATAGGAAGTGTCAGCCCCCAATTGTCTTGGTCATGGTGCCGTTGTATGTGTTGGAGTAAGTGTCCTCCACAATAGTGCGATTAGTTAATAAATCTCAATTAAGGAATACATGGGGATAATCCTGTATTATTGTCAATTGATTAACGTAAATCAATAACGGTTGGCTGACTAGAGTTTGACGTTATTGTCGTGAGAACGGCGGTAATCAATTGATCCCTTTAAGTCACACCTATAGGAACGTACTCCAAATATTTAAGCTAATTGATTGTATAAGATACAATTGAATTAGTAACTTGATAAATCGACTAACGGTTAGTCAATGTAGTAATTTAGAGAGAAATCGAGTTGTGAACTCGGATGATTTAATTTTATATCGATAAAATTATTAGAGGAGATGAGAATTAGTGATTAAACGTTAATCCACTAATTGTGTATATTTTACTAATGAGATTAGTAAAAGTACATTTTTAATATATGTGTAAGAGTACATGTATATTAAGGAAGAGTTTAATTAATTTATACTTTATCATATTAAATGATTTAAGTGATAAATTATATCTATTTGTGAGACAAATATTGATAAACAAAATAGACCTATTTTGGAGACCCGTGGACCGTCCAAATAGGGGAAGCAAGAGGAGTGATTCCTTTTTGTTTTATTCATTTTGTTTATTTACTTTTGCATGCAAAAGAAACATCATGATTACAAAGCATGAAATTGTTCTTAACAAAGCAAAAAAACTCTTCCCCTCTTCCATGCAAAGGGTGGCCGGCCAAATGGGGTGTCCAAGACACACTTCACTTTGCTATTTTTCTTATAAAATAAGGCCTTGAGTGAAAGAAATTCATTCATGCATTTTTCACTCTTTTCTCTCCATCTCTCTAAACTTTCTCTCCAAAACTAATACTACTAATATATACATATTACTAAGTGTTAGTAATAATAATATCATATATTATCAAGTTAAATGCTAAGTTATTTCTAGATCAAAATACTTAGTATTTTGGAGTATTGTTCTTGGGTCTTAACTAAAGGAGGTTTTCTACATTGAAAACTTGGGTTATTAAGGAGGATCATCCTAAGCTATATATCAAGAAACTAAACTAGAAAGGAGTTCTAGTTTAGTGCCCTAATATCCTTTAAAAGAAAGGTATAATTTTTCTAATCTTGTAACAAAATACTTTTGTTAACTACATAGATCTTGCTAAATCAAATTAGAGTAATTTGATTTACACTAATACTTGATTAGTGAATGGGATCCGATCCCTACAAGTGGTATCAGAGCCAAGGCTTGTAGTTACAAATTTATTTTGTTGTTTTTGGAGTTTTATGTATTTATTGAGAATAAATAACATAAAATCCGAATATAGTGTTAAAATGGTTTTAACAAGAGATTTTTATTGCATGCAAAGTTTCTGGTCTCATGAAATTTCTGGTCAAATTTCGTAATTTTTGGAATTTGTTTGCTAATTTAAATGATTTTTATACAAAACCGAGTCAAAAAGTGTGTTTTTGGCTAAAATAATTACTATAAATAGTTTTATTTCGAATCTGGTCACGAAATTTTTACACAGTGATATTTCATATTTATACATTATGCATGTAAATTTTCAAAGTCAGATTTTGTGTTTTGAATATTTATTCATTTTTTTGTTTTAAATCGGTATGGTTTGCATTTTATGTCCAAAAATATAGTAAATATTGTTTTCTGGACATGAAATTTATACCAATATTTTTACACATTATGAGGATGCTCTCGTATAAATTTGGGATTTTACCTCACTGTTTTAGACGTTTTCTTGATTTTATGAGTTAAAATCGATGAAATCGTATGTTATTTTATATAAAATAATTCGTAAATATTTTCTGGCCAAACTTTTCTTTTCTGATATTTTGGAAGTGTTCCAGAATATACAAATTTTTTTTCAAAATAAAAATAATTTTATTTTATTTTATTTTGATTTTATAAAGCTTTATTCATAAAAGGGTTATGATTAAAGTACTTCTAATTAGCAAATGACCATGTTTATGAACTAAAATCGCCATAAGTTAGTATAAACTAATGTTGGGTGTTCTAAAATCAGTTTAGAAGTTTAGTTCAAGCTTAAAAGGTGTTTTAAGCATTATTGATTAATATAAGATTAATCGGTTAAAAAAATGAGATCGGTTTGAAACGATTAAATGCGATTATTGTTTAAGGCGATTTTGGCATGTTTTTATTTATAAGCTTTACATCTTGCATTTTTGGATGAATGTTTATTATTTGAATGAATGTTTATTTTTACTAGTATGGCCATAGTTTGTTATATTTTTACCGATATTGCCCGTAATGAAAGGGAATATCGTGTGGGTTTGTAATTAAATGCGATCTCGTATCGCCGGTTTGTAATTTTTAATAGTTTATTTCATTTATAAATGTATAATAGGATTGCTATGTATTCATTTGTAAATCATACTTGTAACTATTTGTAAATCGAAGACCGGTGATGGAGATCGACTTGGAGCCTTAGAAGAGTTCTAAAGCTTGCAAGGAGGAGCCTTGGATGAGATCCATTATGAAGAGGGACCAAAGGAGTTGGTTTCCAATTTGTAACTCCTTGTATTTTAATTACTTTAGGTGGCCATACTAGGTTTATGCTTGCTTGCTTGGTTTTGCTTGTTTGTTTGCTTATATTTTCCGCACACATGCCAAAATCGCCATGCATGCCACGATATCCCACTATGATTGTCGATTTAAGTCACGATTCCTAAATTAGTTCACTTATAAAGAATTTAAATGACTAAAATTGACAAGATCACCCACATTTTAACAAAAAATGAATTGAGATTAAGCCTTTCCAAATATAGCAACTATGAACCCCATGTTCGTGAGGACCTCATGACGTGGAACCTTGTTACCATGGGTAAGTGGTGGGAGGAAGTCCCATGCTATTTTGGTTTGGACTCAACCGAATAAGAGTTATTTGGGGCTAAAAGATGCATTTTAAAGAAAATCATCAACCAAGCATTCTAGTGTAGAATTAGTCAAGTGTTGACTTATCGCTTTTATATAAAAGGAAACATGAGATGTCTAATTTTATATGAAAAACGAGTCTTGGAATCATTTATATAATTTCGTGGGAGATCATTATATAAATGGACATTTGTTTTAAAAATAAGTTTTAGCAAATGTTATAAATGAACAATGAATGCTTATATATTTCCTCATATTTATTGTAGAATCGTTTATCGCAATGGCATCATCATCATCAACTCCCGCGCCTATTTTGGGCAAAGATTCATGGTTGCGAACCGTGATGGATAAGTGTATCCTCAAGGATGACGGTAGCAACTTTGTCGAATGGGATTCGACAATGAGGGGCGCCGCTACATCCGACAATGTGCTCAAGCACCTTACCGATCAACCACCCTTGAACCCACTTCTCGATCCGGCGCGGCTCGTGCCGCCTATGATGAGTATGTGAAAGTGGACAATGACGTGAAAAACGTCTTAATTTGGTCCATGACACCCGCTCTCAAACTCCAAATGGTTACTCAAAAAGGTGCATATGCGATATTCACTCGAGTGACAACCATGTTCTCCAAAGCACCGCAAATTAGGCTTTATGAAGCCGCGGTGCGGTTTTTCGATGCAAAGCTTGAGAGGAACCAAAAAGTTGGTCCTCATGTGCTCAAAATGATTGAGCAAATAGACACTCTTGAGCGTCAAGAGTGTGCTATACCCAAGGCTCTTGCGATCAACCGCATCCTCCATTCTCTTCCTAACAAGTTTGCTCACTTTCGAGTAAATTATAACATGAACAACATGGATAAGAGTTACCATGAACTTCATGCACTCTTGGTCCAAGCCGAGAGGGATATGGAAGTGAATGAGGTGGAGAAGAAAGATGTTCTCTCCATGAAAATGAAGAACATGAACTTGGGAGTGAAGAAGGGGAAGGTGGCCAAGAAAGGGCCATCTAACATAGGCAAGGGTAAGGGAAAGGCTATTGTGGAAGGTGTTCCACATAAGCCTAAGCCCAAGATCAACAAGGGAAGACCCCTCAAAGACACTTGCAAATATTGCAATGAGGTGGGTCATTGGATGCGCAATTGTCTCAAGTATAAGAAGGATCTCAAGAATGGATGTGCGACATCCAAAGGTATTCCTTCTAATCTCTATATGATTGACATCAATCATGCTTGCATTTCTACATGGGTATTGGATACCGGATGTGGATCTCACCTTTGTAATCATTTGCAGGGGATGAGAAACGTGCGAGCTCTAGCCAAGGGTGATGTAGATCTCCGCATGGGCAATGGAGCTAGAGTAGCGGCCGTTTCCGTGGGAACTTTTGTACTATCTCTTGCTAGTGGTTTAGAGTTGCATTTAAATAACTGTTATTTTGTACCAACTCTAACTAAAAACATTATCTCCGTTTCCGTACTAGATGCGGAAGGCTTTTGTTTTATGATTAAGAACAACCGTTGTACTTTTTCGTTTAATGAAATGGTTTATGGTGAAGCTATTTCAATTGGAGGTATTTATGTTTTAAATGATGTTAATGATGTTTATCATGTCGAGAACAAGAGGCTCAAAACGAATGAATCAAACAAATCCTACCTTTGGCATTGTCGTTTAGGTCACATAAATGACAAACGCATAAAGAGACTTGTTGCGACCAAGGTTCTCAAACCATTTGATTACGAATCATATGGTACATGCGAATCTTGCCTCTTAGGCAAGATGACTCGTCAACCCTTTATCGGTAAAGGGACACGAGCAAGTGAGGTTTTAGGACTCATACATACCGATGTGTGTGGTCCATTAAACATCACCGCTAGAGGAGGATATCATTACTTCATTACTTTTACCGATGACTTAAGTAGATATGGTTATGTCTACTTAATAAGGCATAAAAGTGATGCTTTTGAGAAATTTAAAGAATTTCAAAATGAGGTTGAGAACCAATTAAACAAAAGGATAAAAGCACTACGATCGGATCGTGGTGGCGAATATCTAAGTAATGAGTTTGATTCACATCTTAAGAATTGTGGTATAATATCACAATGGACTCCTCCGGGCACACCACAATTGAATGGTGTTGCAGAAAGGAGAAACCGAACTTTGCTTGACATGGTTCGGTCTATGATGAGTCAAACTGAGCTTCCTGGATCATTTTGGGGCTTTGCGCTATTATCTGCTGTATTTTCACTAAATCGAAGTCCGACTAAAGCGGCCAATAAGACTCCATATGAGATATGGACGGGAACGGTTCCCTATTTGTCATTCATGAGAATTTGGGGATGTGAGGCATTCGTCAAGAATAAAACTAACGATAAACTCGCTCCAAGGTCTGACAAATGTCTATTTGTAGGTTATCCTAAGGAAACCTGTGGCTATTACTTCTACAACCCTCACGAGAACAAAGTGTTTGTGGCTCGTGATGCTGTTTTCCTAGAAAATGAGTTTATTTCTAAGAAAGCAGTGGGAGAAAATTTGAACTTCATGAACTTCAGGAGCCACCGACCGAGACAGAAAATGAGGAAACCGTTCCCTCGTAAATGCGACACGGTTATAATCCCTAGGAGGTCAGGAAGAGTTAGTCAACAACCTGACCGTTACCTCGGTAACATCGAGGAGGAGGGTGATTTGTTGTTATTCGAAAGCAACGAACCCTCAACCTACAAGGCGGCTATTAGTAGCCCCAACTCCGAAAAATGGCTTGAGGCCATGAAATCCGAAATGGATTCTATGTACGAGAACCAAGTTTGGGACTTGGTAGATTTACCTGAAGGAGTGCGACCCCTTCAGTGTAAATGGATATTCAAAATCAAACTCGGCATAGATAAACATATTGATGTTTACAAAGCTAGATTGGTGGCAAAGGGCTTTTCACAAGTCCAAGGTATTCATTATGTTGAAACCTTTGCACCGGTTGCTATGCTTCGATCCATAAGGATAATCTTAGCGGTAGCCGCATTTCATGAATATGAAATATGGCAAATGGATGTAAAAACCGCCTTCTTGAATGAGATTCTAGAAGAAGAAGTGTACATGACACAACCTAAAGGTTTTGTAGATACATCTAACCCTAAGAAAGTATGCAAGCTTAAGAGATCCATTTATGATCTTAAGCAAGCATCAAGGAGTTGGAATCACAGATTCGATCATGTTATAAAACAAAATGGATTCGCTCGAAGAGCCGAGGAACCTTGTTTATACATGAAGTTTAGTGGGAGTAAAGTAACATTCCTTGTTTTGTATGTGGACGACATACTACTAATTGGAAATGACGTTCCAAGTTTAAATTCGGTAAAGGTGGAATTGGTAAACCATTTCCAAATGAAGGACTTGGGAGAGGCACAACGCATCTTGGGTATCCGGATCTATAGAGATAGATCTAAAAGGATACTAGCATTAAGTCAAGAAACTTATATTGATAAGATTCTTGATAGGTTCAATTTGAAAGACTCCAAGAGAGGCTTTATTCCGATAAGTGTAGGAATAACATTGAAGAAATCTCAATGTCCTACGACTCCTGCGGAAATTGAACGCATGAAATTGATCCCTTATGCTTCCGCTGTTGGATCAATCATGTATGCTATGATGTGCACTCGTCCCGATGTCGCTTTCGCCTTGAGCATGACGAGCCGGTATCAAGCTAATCCCGGTGAGAATCACTGGATAGCTGTGAAGAACATCCTTAAGTACTTGAGAAGGACTAAGGATTCGTTTCTAGTGTTTGGAGGAGAACTTGAGCTACGTGTAAAGGGTTACACGGATGCAAGTTTCCAAACTGATGGGGATGATCTGAAATCCCAATCCGGCTATGTCTTTATGTTGAATGGAGGAGCTGTTTGTTGGAAGAGCTTCAAACAGAGTGTCACTGCGGATTCTACGACGGAAGCTGAGTATTTGGCAGCATCTGAAGCTGCTAAAGAAGCTGTGTGGATTCGGCAATTCTTGGATGGACTAAGAGTAGTCCCTAGTGCCGTGGATCCTGTGACTGTTTATTGTGATAACAGTGGGGCTATTTTCCAAGCGAAGGAGCCCAAGTCTAGCAACAAGTCTAGACACGTTTTGAGGAAATACCTTGTTATTAGAGATAATGTGGAAAGGAAGGAAATTGATATTTGTAAGGTTGGGACAGACGATAATATCGCTGATCCTTTAACCAAGCCTCTTTCTAGGGCTAAGCATGACGCGCACACCGCCTCTATGGGGTTGCGGCGTATGCCAGATTTCCTTTAGTTTCGTAATATGTAATTGAATGATGTATCCTATTACATATATGAAAATAACATTCATTGTTTTATCTTAAAGTCATTATTGAATGCATACTTTGTTTATCCGAATAGTTGTGTGACAACTTTGAACATATTCAAGTGAACGGTATAAACTAAGTATTTGGTCCCTAGTCTCTCATATGAGGTGACGTCTCGAAGAGACTAGATTGCAAGTCGTTCGATGGTGGGTTCAACACCATGGGGTCATAGTGATATTTGCTCGTTTGCATAAACGGTGTGATACACTCTGTCGGACGGTGGCGCTTATAGAATTCCTTTTCAATGAGATTGAAACACAGTGGTGGTGGGAATTCTATAGTATTCCTTTAGTCGATTCTTTGACCGAACCGATTATGAAGTCGGTGCGGTTCAAGTGACTTTCATTTTGTCCTAAGCCGTAGTGAAAGGGGTTATAAGGGCATCTTTGGGGTCATGGTGATCTGCATTATACAAGATAATCGAGTGGAAGGAAATGTCCACCCTCGTCGAGGGTAAAACATCTTTGGGCCACTCGAGGAGTAGTCGCCGAAAATCGTGGCCACGCTCGGTAAGAATCTACGGTAGATTCCCCGGTCGACAAACTACTCTCCTTATCGAGGAAACCACTCACGATATATATCTCGGGATGCAAATCGACTGTAAGACACCTTGCATCGAGTGGGAGATGTGAAACGGACATGAGAATTGGTAATGCACAACTTGTCTCGGACAAGTGGGAGATTGTTGGAGTAAGTGTCCTCCACAATAGTGCGATTACTTAATAAATCTCAATTAAGGAATACATGGGGATAATCCTATTATTGTCAATTGATTAACGTAAATCAATAACGGTTGGTGACTAGAGTTTGACGTTATTGTCGTGAGAACGGCGGTAATCAATTGATCCCTTTAAGTCACACCTATAGGAGCATTACTCAAATATTTAAGCTAATTGATTGTATAAGATACAATTGAATTAGTAACTTGATAAATCGACTAACGGTTAGTCAATGTAGTAATTTAGAGAGAAATCGAGTTGTGAACTCGGATGATTTAATTTTATATCGATAAAATTATTAGAGGAGATGAGAATTAGTGATTAAACGTTAATCCACTAATTGTGTATATTTTACTAATGAGATTAGTAAAAGTACATTTTTAATATATGTGTAAGAGTACATGTATATTAAGGAAGAGTTTAATTAATTTATACTTTATCATATTAGATGATTTAAGTGATAAATTATATCTATTTGTGAGACAAATATTGATAAACAAAATGGACCTATTTTGGAGACCCTTGGACCGTCCAAATAGGGGAAGCAAGAGGAGTGATTCCTTTTTGTTTTATTCATTTTGTTTATTTACTTTTGCATGCAAAAGAAACATCATGATTACAAAGCATGAAATTGTTCTTAACAAAGCAAAAAAACTCTTCCCCTCTTCCATGCAAAGGGTGGCCGGCCAAATGGGGTGTCCAAGACACACTTCACTTTGCTATTTTTCTTATAAAATAAGGCCTTGAGTGAAAGAAATTCATTCATGCATTTTTCACTCTTTTCTCTCCATCTCTCTAAACTTTCTCTCCAAAACTAATACTACTAATATATACATATTACTAAGTGTTAGTAATAATAATATCATATATTATCAAGTTAAATGCTAAGTTATTTCTAGATCAAAATACTTAGTATTTTTGGAGTATTGTTCTTGGGTGCTAACTAAAGGAGGTTTTCTACATTGAAAACTTGGGTTATTAAGGAGGATCATCCTAAGCTATATATCAAGAAACTAAACTAGAAAGGAGTTCTAGTTTAGTGCCCTAATATCCTTTAAAAGAAAGGTATAATTTTTCTAATCTTGTAACAAAATACTTTTGTTAACTACATAGATCTTGCTAAATCAAATTAGAGTAATTTGATTTACACTAATACTTGATTAGTGAATGGGATCCGATCCCTACAGTATGTGAGCCCCTAGTTTGACTGAGTTATGGTGTATAACGATAGTCAAACTATGTAAAAGGGCTATGGGTTGCATTAGGATAAAGGTGTTTTTGGATTACCCCCTCGAGTTTGACTAGGTTTTGAATGAAAACTAAGTCAAAGTATAGTGCGGGATGTGCATTAGGAGGAAGGGTTTTTGGGTCACCCCCTCGAGTTTGACTAAGTTTTGAATGAAAACTGAGTCAAAGAGAAGTGGAATGTGTTTGGTTTTGAAATTTCCAACGTCGTTTGGCTTAATTTGCTTGAAATTAAGGCTAAATGGAGAAAAATGTAGCGTGGTCGGAGGCGGCCCAGCCGTGTCGGAGTCGTGCTGAGATGGCTCGGGTTCAGCGTGACTTTGACGAGTACCGTCGTCTTCACCCTTAGTTGTTTAGTTGATCTTGTGTAACAAGGATTGTGTGAACCCTTCATTACATGACTTGTTGTTGTAGCTTGGCTTGAGCTTGTAGTTGCTTCGTCGTCTTTCGCTTCCGTGCTGTATTGTGCTTCCGTGGACCTACGTAGTTAGTAGGCTTGGGTTTGAAAGTGAAATGATTCCCGATTGGGATGTTTGGATTAAAATGCTTTTGTTAAAAAAATCATTTTTGTGAAAGATTCATTTTAGTTGAAATGAGCTTTAAAAATGAACGCTTGAAGTGTGGGTTGTAAGGCTTCATGCAAGATGAAAGAGTGTTTTGACGTTGCAAGTTTGAGCTAGAGTTGTAGAGACTGTGGAGGGTCATTTGGGTGCGAAGGTTGAAAAGCCCCCAGTTGTCGAGGATGAGAATTCAGTGGAATCTCATGACAACACGGAGTGGGATGTAGTGCTAGATTCGATTGTGCTTTGCGTAAGCTGCCTACGTATCCACGAATGTGGAATCAAACCGGCGTAGTTCGATAGTGCGTTCGCTCAATGTGTTAACTCGAGTGTTGAGTTAAATTTGAAGAATGTTTTTGCTCAAAATGAATTAACTCGAGTGTTGAGTTAAATTTTTGGAAAAGCTTAGACTTTGAAGATTAGAGATGCATTTCAAGGATTTGAGATGTATTTTCGAAAGATACATTTTGCTTGTGCGAATGGGCGTTTAAGTGAAGTGGAAAGTGCTTTTGTGATTAGCTGATTTGAGGGTGCATTGCCTCGTGTAAATTTGAAAAAGCGTGTCCCCCCATGGGAGCGTTTTCAGAACTGAAAAGGTTTGAAAGGAGCGGTTTAAATGTCACTAAATTGTTTGATTGGAAGAGAATTGACTCGGTGTGTGAGTCGATGTTTATGGAATGCTTAAAATGCCGAAAAGTTTGCAAAATAGAGAAGAATCGTATGCGTGACTTGAGGCTCGACGGTTGCATGAATGTCACATTCGGGAACACGTGCGTTGTTGGAGCCCCCAGTGGTGCTTGCTTGTCTGCGGTGGGATGCTGTTGTTCCTGCAAAACAGAGTTAGACTAAAAAGCAGAGTACTACTCCTAGGTCTATGACAACTTTGCCTCGACGCATTCGTTTTAAACGCCTCGATAAAGAAACAGTTTGCCTTTGATTTTTGTGAATTTTTGTGAACACATCCTTAGCATGGAAGGCTTTGGACGGAAGAATGTTTTGTGGATTTTTGTAGAAGGTTGGTTGAGCTCGGGAGAGCGGCCTACGTATCCGTGGGTACGGAATCAAACTTAGCGTAGTTCCGAAGAGCACGTTTTAGGGCAAGCCGGCCCGGAAGTTGTATTTTTGTGGAAAGGTACGTGTTTAAAGACCCGCCGGTCGAAGAGGTGTGTTTTGTAAAAAGGTGCGTGTTTAAGGACCCGCTGGTCCATGAAGTGTGTTATGTGTTTAACCTCGATACATTGCATCCTAAGGGTGGTTTCTCCTTAGTCGATCTAGGTTGTTTGTTGCTTCTGTCGAGTATTCAATTTGGACTTACAAAGACTTGGCCATTTGTTCCTGGGCTTCGGTACTTCTTGCCCTTGGCGCTTCGGCCCCTTGCTTATTGATTTCCAAGCATTTGATTTCTTAAGCTTTTGACTTCTGAGCTTTTGACTTCTTAAGCTTTGACTTTTAAGCTTTGACTTCTAAGCATTGCGCGTAGTTGTTTTGCCCCTTGTTTCGGAGCTTTGAGACTTTTGTTTTTTGGTGATTTTGATTTTTGATCTTTGTTCCTTGTATTCCCGTTTGGTTTGAGAATATTTCACGCCCTGTGTGGCTTGGGCTTGGAGCTCGGACCTTGCTAAACCCTGCGGTTCGGTGGTCGCTCGTGATCGTGTGTCTATCACGCCGGGCTCCTTTGACAAGTTCGTTTGCTTATTAGGCACGCGATCGAGTACGCGGAGGGCGATCCAGGAATACTCGTACTTCAGGTCGCGATCAAATTCATGATCACTGTGGAGCTCGAAATTAATGGATCCTCCTCCGAAAGCAGCGGAGTAGTAGACCACAAGCAGACTAGTGAACCTTAGGTGTTTAGTCGTCGAGAGCCTTCTTTGTCTTTGTGTCTTTGATTTAGTTGTTGACTTGGACCTTCGTACCCGGCCTAGACCTTCTTAGGATAGCTGTTCCTGGGATGCAATGTATGTTGGTTGGAAATTGTGTCTTTTATGGGAAAAATGTGTAAAAAGGAAGCTGGGTTATTGGCAAACTTATTCTTTTATCGATTTGTTAAAAATGTCGTACGTCGGAGGCTCGATTGCCCTAGACTGACAGAGATTGACTCAGAGCTTAAGAACTCGACCCGTATTGAAAAGACTCGAATTTCTTGAGGAGATCCGTGAGATCGTTGGTGGCGCCTTGATGGATTCTTCGCTGGGTGCTCAAGACGCACATGTCTCGGATGTGGTTGATGCTCGCGTCTGGACTCAGTTCACGCATACTTAGATTTGACTTTGATTTTGCAAAAGATTTGCTTTCGACGAAAAGCAGGATGTTTTGTTGAGCAAAAATGTGTTGTCACATTTTGGCTCGATGTAAAGGGCGTTTTGAGATTGAATCCGATAAGCCCGTGTTAACAGTACGTCGTTATAGGCTTGTTATTGGATTACGATGAAAACATGAGTCGATTCGGAATAGCGATAGGCTATCCGAATCAAGGGTGTTTGAAAATGTGATGAAGACGGTTACGATCGTTTTCATACAGCTGGTTTTGAAAGAGAGCTAGATCGAAGCGACAATGAGCCACTTGGTCCAACCGTGAAGAATCTAAGAGATGATGCTAGTTCATTCCTGGAGAAAAGTTTGGATTAAAATGGCGGTAGGCCATTTGAACCATGGATTTCGAAAATGTTTATTTTGAAAGAGATGTTAAACGACCGTGAGCCGCTAGATTTGTTTTCGAGAAGAGGTCCACGAGAATGGGTTACCACTCTCGGGTTTGAAAATGCTTGGCAATAAATGGGTTACAATGACCGTGAGTCATGTAGTTCATTTATGTTTTGGGATGCCACGAGAAAAAAGTGATTACTCTCGGGTGTTTTGAAGAGACTGTTTGTCTAAATCAAACCGTCACGACTATGGGCCACTTGGTTCGAAGGAAGGATTTTTAAAAAAGGTGATTTCAAAAACGTGATGAGGATTTTGTGAAAGTAGTTTGAAAGGGGTTTGAGCTGAAAAAGCGTTGACACGTTTCTGACTTGATGTTTAAAGAGTGTGATCGGCCCAAGTTAACGGTATGTCGTTGTGGCCCGGTTGTAGATTGCGATAGAATTTCTTGGAGTGAACTCGTGATAGCGATAGGCTAGTTGGGTCCAAGATATTGTGGTGGTTATGAATTATTTGGTCCGGGTTTACACATCCACATGAGGATTTGGGCCAAGATGGTTATGAATCATTTGGTCCGATGAAAAGTCCACGAGATTGGGCTTGGCCATTCTCGGGTTTTGTTTGCTTGTAAAAGATGACGTTTGCTGAAACGAGTTGACTTTGGGTCGTTTGGCCCAAAGAGATTTGTAAAGCGTTTTATTTGAAAAGTGTTTTGCTAGAAATGGGCGTATGATAACCGTGAGTCGTGTAGCCATTGACGTTTTGCAAGGTCTCGGGAATGTAGTGATTATTCCCGGACGGTTGGAGAGATTTGCGATTGGGTCGAATCGAGCTAGGTATAGACTAGTCGACTTGACATGAAAATGCTGTTTCGAAACGTGAAGGGCCGCAAGCCGCTTAGAATGAAAAGTCTTCAAGAATGTGACGAGATTCTCGGGTTTTGCTTTATAAAAATGCTTTAAGATGAATGGGTTAAGATGACCGAGGGCCGTGTAGTCCATTTGTGCTTTGACAAGGTTCGGGAATATAATGATTATTCCCGAGTGATTTGTGAGGAATACTTAGTGGGTTGAATCGAAATAGTAGAGGACTATTTGGTTCGACCCCGAACTTCGAAAAAGGGTTTATTTTGAAGTCGAACGAATTTTGAAACGTGATCATTTCAAAATGAAAGTGCTTTGCTTGTTTTGTAGAAAACACGGGTATTTTTGAAAAGAGTTTGTTTCAAAAATGAGAATGTTGTTGTTTGTTTTGAAAAAGTGTGAAGCTTTTTTAAAAGAGTTTATTTCAAAAATGATAGTGTGTTGCTTGTTTTGTAAAAATGAGAAGATTTTTGAAAAAGAGTTTATTTCAAAAATGATAGTGTGTTGTTTTAGGAACGAATGTTATGCCTAGGAAGACTTTTGAGGCGAGAATGCGTGCGCGCATCTCGTCTCGATGTTAAAATGTGTTTGCTTTGCGTCTGTCGAGCCCATATTAACGGTTCATCGTTAAGGGCTTGAACCAAGATGCATGAAAAAGATTCGACTCGAGAGTGGTTAGCTAGTCGAGTCGAGGATGTTGAAAAAGGATGAGGTTGTGTGACGTATATCCAGTTAGACTTGCTAGACTCAACGTTCATTATAAGCGTTCATTTTAGCTCATTTCTTTGTTTTGAAAGACCTTTTAAGCTTGAAAAAGGAGGTTTTCGAAAAGGTTTTAGCTAAAGGAAAGTTTTTGAGACGAGGATGTGTGCGCACATCTCGTCTCGATTTTTAAAAGTTTTGTTTGCACCCGTCGAACTAGTATCGGCGATTTGCCGAGGTGAGCTCGAGTTCGGATGTGTAAAAGAGAAAGGATTCGACTCGAGAGTGGTTAGCAAGTCGAGTCGAGGATGTTAAAAGTGGAGTCTAGGCCGTATGACCTAGAGGATCAAATCCACGAGCTTGAGTTTTAATCCTTGCTCGGGTTTTTGCTTGTTAGTGAAAAAGGGAAATTTTGAGAGAGCTTGCTTCAAAATTTCGCGATAGTTTTGTTTGAAAAGTGTTAGCTTTGTTAGATGTTTGGTTCGTTTATCTTTGAAACGTTTAAGCGAGTTTTCGAAGATATGAATGCAAATGCTCATTTGAAAAAAAGACCATGGAGTGCATAGCCTCGAACTTGTACGTATGACTCAATAAGGGTGAAAAGGGTTTGTCGGGTACACCTCCAACTACCTCGAGTACTGGCAGATACTTAACCCCTTTATTTCCTTACGCCGGGGCGATAGGTTTTCAAAAGGGAGCACTGGGGCGGTCGAGATAGCCGTTTACGGCAAGCCGTGGAGGGGCGAGAGGAAAGCTAGTCCGGCATGTGCTTTATCGAGTGGACAAGCCTGCATGTGGGAACCACCTCTCGAGGGTGTAAAGGGTGCCTAGATTCCAAAAGGAATGATCTCTAAACGAATGTGCATAGCTCAAATATGTATACATGGATTGTTCGAGGCTTTCAAGTTTCACCTCTTTATTTTTAAAAAGAAAAAGCTAGTTTTAAATTTCAAAAAATAAAATCTCTCCAGCGGAGTCGCCAAACTGTGGAACCCGGGAATCGACGAGGGACCCAACTCGGCGTCTTGCGTAAGGGCGCTTTAAGTTAAAAAGAGTAATTTAGAAAAACCTTTAAAACTGTTTTGGAGTCGCCACTTAATTATCGTGGAAATTAGGAACCTGCTATCATGTCCTAAGCCAAAAGACATGTCCTAGATTTTGGAGCACGCCAACTGTAACACCCGGTGTTGTCCGAGGTTATTCGGGCCGGGTTCCCCGTTGAAGTGGTCCATGTGATGAGCTCGAGTGACCTAGTGCTTAAAAGGATTGTAAGTGCTACTCATATCAACAAGATGCATCTTCTTTTCTGGTAGCTCATCTTAAGAACTCTTCAGTTAAGCGTGCTTGCTGGAGAGTAGTCTTAGGATGGGTGACCTCCTGGGAAGTTCTCAGGATGCGCACGAGTGAGGACAAAGTCTTGTTGGAAAGGGCCGTGTTGGTGCAGGGCAATGTCTGCGACTGGCGAGCTGCCGTGAATGACATTCCGGCCTTCAGTTGGGGCCGGTGTGTTACAAATGGAGTTCGGATGAAAAGGCTAGGAAAGACTTAGGATGAAAGGGATGAAAGCTTGGAAGAGAAACAATGGAGTTTGGATGAGGTTGGAGAGATATTTTGAGAGATGAAGGAGGAATGAATGTGGATGGAATGAGAGGAATGAGAGATTAGGGTAGAAATCAGATTATCATAATGCCAAGGTTAGGAGATAATAGGATAATTAATTGCCTTGCTCAAAAAGCCATCCAAAACCCTAAACCCAACCCGTGCTAAGGAGGTTTCGGTTCGGTCCAAGTTGGGCCGGTCCAAACTAGCTTCTGAAAATTTGGCGATTCAAGGCGTCGAAAAAATACGCAGTTTAGCCTTTTGAATCACCTGAATCGGAGTTCGTATGAGGAAATTACACCGTTTTTAGCTAAATTACTCCGTATTTAAGTTACGACTACAGAGTAGCTTATCCACGCGACACGAGAACTGATTTTCTCGAGCTAACAGAAATGAGGAAATCAAGAGAAATAATTTACGAATATAAATGAGACAAATAATAAATATTAGGAAAAGTCGGGGTGTTACAATCTCACCACCTAAAAAGAAGTTTCGTCCTCGAAACTTGAGAACAAAACGACACCCAAAACAAATGAGGAAAAGACTACTCCTAACGATTCCTATTCTAAGGACGACTAACTCTACTCACCCCAACAACGAAAGGATAGCTCTCCTAGCCTAGGTCGACTTCACCAAACCACACGCACCTCCAAGACAAGCGCACACTCAGACCACTAGTACGCACAAGGTAAGCAGTTAGGACGGATCTCCCCAAAAGAAGTAGGGACACCCAAGAATAGGAATTAACATGGAACAGTGTTTTCTCGTGGAAGAGTAATAAGAGTATCCACGAAATTAGAGGAAGTGAGCTATGCTTTCTCGATCAATAAAGCGGAAGTGAATGACAAAGAGGCACCAGTATCACTATAGCATCCTTGAGTCAGCGGATGCGTTGCAAGTCGTTGTTGGCTCCTCCTCCATTTCTGATCATCTGCAACACAAAAGCATAGGTGATAGCGGCATTTACTAGACATGCCACTTCAAGTAACTACTCAAACGCATACAAAACAACGTAAACCCCCTAGTGTGCCTACCCCAACGCTCTCACTCGGTGTTCTAAGTCAAACCTACTCACTCGACTAAGAGAGTTGGGAGCGTATTCGCTCTGATACCAACTGTAACAACCCGGGTTTTTCAAAGGAAATAAAATACGTTTTAAAAAGGCTTTAGAAAAGATAAAGGTTTTAAAACTGAAATCACGGTGGCGGAAACACCGTGTAGCCCGGATTATTACTCAAACAAACTACTAACGAAAAACGAAAGCAAAGAGTAGGCCTTGAGGCCTAACATAATGGGGAGTAAATACCCCGTACAAACCAAACCCAAACAAAAGTCTAAAGATCGAAAGAAAGTCTAAAACAAAACCAAGCTACAAGACCATAAGAGTCTAAACTAAAACACTTCTCTTCTAAGGTAACAGACGGTCATATCCTCGCATTTTCTCACTCGATTCCCGTCACGCGCATACCTATAAAAAAAAGGAAGCAACAACCACAATCAGTGGGGAGTAACTAGGTGCTCCCCAGTCATATTTTAACATAACGAACATAAACAACCATGCAAACAAGCTCACCTGGCCTACGGCCTATTACCAAAGTACAAAACATGAATAACAACGTACAATAACGGACAATAATACACAAGCAACCAATCACACGGCACAACCAAGTCATGCCCAAACCAACCGAGCACTCAAGACGATCCTTCTTCCAACCAATTGCGAGAGTAAGCGCGGAGAACTGGGTGAAGCAACAAGAATCACCCCGGGTGAGGCAACAAGAATCACCCAAACCCTATGGCGGAACAGCAACAAGAAGTTCCTCAATAATCACAAGTCTAAATTTGGCCAAATTCCACCGAGCAACTGTAGTAATATGAAACACGATATTGCTACTAAAATGTTAATCGTATTAACATGCCCAAGATTATACAAAATGATAGTAATATGAATTACGTAAGAATAGAGATAACCTTTCTAAACTTCGATGAAAGGCCTAAGAACCTCCTAAAAAAACGTACCTGAATTACGTTTTTAAACCCAATATTCAAAGTAGAATATCTCTTAACGATTGCACCCAAAACGTTATATGAAATGCCTTGAGTTTCTGCTAGAAAACGATGTATATATTACGATTAATATATGAAGTGTTTAGGAAATATGGTGAGTGAAAAATATGAGACAAATTCTCTCTTTTTTCTCTCAATCTACACGACACACACACATATATCACCACCAATTTTCTCTCTTCATCTTATGAGTAGATTAGTGAATTTATTAGTGTGTTTAGTGGGTAGTTTCTTAGTTAGTGGGGGGGAAGTTATTTAAGTGATGGTGGGTAGTAAATAACCAATTACTAACCACCTATTATCACTAAATAAACAACCTAAAAACTACATGAATACATACATATCACACGACACATTACAAGTGTGTGTTGTGTGTATTTTGTTTTTAGTATCTTATATGTACAATACATGTAAAATCATATGTATAATATGTATTTAATTAATTGATTATCGTATAATACAATAGATTAAATAACATAACTTATAGCATCATTTTAACTATAAATATCAAATATATTTATAATATAAATGTAGCTCATAACTATTATACACATGTGAATTAACACTTAATTCAAATTTCATCTAGCTGATTTAACATTTAATTCAGCTCACCCACTAATTTATTTCCAATTTACTAACTGTTTAGATATAATTAAGGCATCAATGTAATCAAATTACATTTCATAAAATCGTCCTATAGGTGTGACCGATAAGGACCAGCTGATTATCGCCATCTGTATGACAGTAATGTCAAACTTTCTAGCAAGCCAACCGTTACCGATATACGTTAATCAGCTGATTTTAAATACAAGTATCCTTTGTGATCCTGTAAGAAATTTAATAAATTAATCACATTAACTGTGGAGGACACTAGCTCCAACAATCTCCCACTTGTCCTACAAGTGCTTAACTGTGTGATTAACGATTCTCATATCCATATAAATCTCCCACTCAATGGTAGACATATTTGCAAAGTCGTACTTTCGCAAGGTCGTATCTATCAAGTGATCGTATCAAGAGTGGTTTCCCCGACTAGAGAGCAACTAACTGATATACAAATGTATTCACAACATTCGAGCACGGCCATGCATTTCAGTTACTACTCCTCGAGTGGCCCTGAGATTAAAAAACGATAAGATTGGATATTTTCCTTGACTCGAATCTTGCAGATTAAAGCACAGTATGAAATGACCCAGAAAAAATCTACTCGGCCTCCTTTTACGGTGCGACCACGAGAAAGAAACCAAAGTCACCCAAAACTGCCCTTATCTCAAGAAACAGTCGACAGTCAAAAGAATCGACTCTAGGAACACAATGAACGTCCTATCCACGACCAGGCATAATGTCTGTACATTTAGAACTTCATTTAAGTGGTCACTATGTCCTACGCAGTATCCTCTATACCTCGCATATGTGTTTGATCAGACATCACATGTCCTTATGGTTATTGAACCTACCATCAATCAACCCACAATGTAATCACCTAGAGTTATCAGCTCACTTTGGTGATTATGGACAAAACATATATAAAGTAAATCAGTTCACTCAGTGGCGTTCAAAATTGTCACACAATCCACATGAAATACGATATATATAAAAAAAGTTGATGATTACAAAGTAGAAGTTTTAACAGATACATTATCTAAAAACAAACTAATGAAAATCAGGAACACTCTTCAGTCCCATTGATACAACATGTTCAACATGTTTATTGTACGACAATGGCTTCGTGAGAGGGTCCGCTATGTTGTCATCCGTGACAACCTTGCAAATCTCTATCTCCTTTTGCTCCACGTAATCTCGTATCATATGAGCCTTCCGCAACACATGTCTAGACTTATTGCTAGATTTAGGCTCTTTAGCTTGGAATATGGCACCACTGTTATCACAATAAACAGTGATCGGGTCATTCGCACTAGGAACTACCATTAGTCCTTGTAAGAACTGACGCATCCATATTGCCTCTTTAGCTGCCTCGGAAGCTGCAATATACTCAGATTCTGTTGTGGAATCTGCTGTGACTGATTGCTTGGAACTTTTCCAACTCACTGCCGCACCATTAAGTGTAAAAACGAATCCGGATTGAGACTTAGAATCATCTCTATCCGTTTGGAAACTAGCATCTGTGAAACCTTTTGCACATAACTCTTTGTCTCCACCATATACTAACATCCAACCCTTAGTTCTTCTCAAGTACTTAAGGATGTTCTTAACAGCAATCCAGTGACTTTCACCTGGATCCTTTTGGTAACGACTCGTCATACTAAGTGCGTATGCCACGTCTGGACGTGTACACATCATAGCATACATAATCGATCCTACGGCAGAAGCGTATGGAATTTGATTCATGCGTTCTACTTCTTCTGGTGATTTAGGTGATTGAGTCTTACTTAAATGCACCCCATGAACCATCGGAAGATTACCCCTTTTTGAGTTCGTCATACTGAACCTCTCAAGAATTTTATCTATATAAGATTCTTGACTTAACGCCAACATTCTCTTGGATCTATCTCTATAGATTTGAATACCGAGTATTCTCTGTGCCTCACCTAAGTCTTTCATCTGAAAATGATTCTTTAACCATTCTTTTACAGAAGAAAGCATACGAATGTGATTCCCTATTAACAGTATGTCATCTACATACAAAACTAGGAATGCAATATAGCTCCCACTTGATTTGACATATAAACATGGTTCCTCGACTGATCGTTTAAAACCATATTGTTTAATCACTTGGTCAAATCGATGATTCCAACTCCACGATGCTTGCTTAAGTCCATAAATGGAACGCTTAAATTTGCATACTTTCTTAGGATATTTTGGATCAGTGAAGCCTTCGGGTTGTACCATGTACAATTCCTCGTCTAAATAACCATTTAAGAAGGCGGTCTTCACATCCACTTGCCATATTTCATAATCATGAAATGCAGCAATCGCTAAGATAATCCGGATAGATCGAAGCATGACGACAGGTGCAAAGATATCATCGTAGTGTAAACCTTGCACTTGGGTGAAACCTTTTGCAACAAGTCGTGCTTTATAGATATCTGATTGTCCACCTAGTGAATGTTTTATCTTATAAATCCATTTGCTCAAGAGGTCTAACCTTTCGTGCAAATCAACCGAATCCCATACTTCGTTCGTACATGGAGTCTATCTCGGAATGCATGGCTTCAAGCCATAGCTTCAATCGTAACTAGTCAATGCACCTTTGTAGGGAGTCGGTTCATTACTTTCAAGAAGTAATAAATCATCTCCATTTCCTTCTTCAACGATACCAATGTATCGATCCGGAGGATAAGAGACTCGACTTGACCTCCTAGGTTCCGCAGGAATGGCTACTGCAGTGGAGGGTGAAGGGATATCTTCCTCCCTCACATGTGCGATTATGCAGTTACGAGATTTCGACAACTCAAAAACCCTATTACTTTGGTTATTCGTGATAAACTCTTTCTCTAAGAATTTAGCACTAGTCTGCAACAAAAACTTCGTTGTTCGGCGGTGTATAAAAGTAATGTCCAAACATTCCTTTTGGATATCCCACAAAGTATGTTTTGACCGATCGTGGGCCTAGCTTATCGTCAGGTCTCCACTTAACGTAAGCCTCACATCCCCAAACCCGAATAAAACACAAATCAGGAACTCTTCCTTTCCACATCTCATATGGGGTTTTGTCTGTCGCTTTAGTCAGACTTCGGTTTAGAATGAGTGCAGCAGAATTTAGAGCAAACCCCACAATGAATCCAGAAATCCGTGTGACTCATCATGGAGCGAACCATGTCTAACAAGGTCCGATTTCTCCGTTCGGACACACCATTCAATTGTGGTGTTCCAGGTGGAGTTAATTGTGATACAATACCACAATCCTTTAGGTGTTGATCAAATTCATTAGATAGATATTCACCACCACGATCTGATCGTAATGCCTTTATTTTCCTATCTAATTGGTTCTCAACCTTGTTTTGAAACTCCTTGAATTTCTCAAAAGATTCACTTTTATGTTTCATTAAATAGACATACCCATATCTACTTAAATCATCAGTAAAAGTGATGAAATATCTATAGCCATCTCGTGCTGTGACAGACAGTGGTCCACATACATCGGTATGTATTAGTCCTAGTAAGTCACTGGCTCGCATTCCAATACCTTTAAAGGATATACGAGTCATCTTTCCAATGAGACATGATTCACAAGTACCAAATGATTCAAAACCAAATGGTGAAATAATCCCATTCTTAATGAGTTTCTTTACTCGTTTTTCATTTATGTGTCCCATTCGACAATGCCATAAATACGTTTGATCTTTATCACCTAATTTAGCCTTTTTATTATCCACATGATACATTTCTTGCGTTTGATCTAGAACATAAATACCATTCATGGAAAACGCTTGACCATAAACAACATCATTTAAAGAAAAAGTACAACAATTGTTCTTAATAATAAATGAAAAACCATAAACATCCAACATGTTAACGGAAATAATGTTCTTTGACAAACTAGGAACATAATAACAATTATTCAAACAAAGTTCCAAACCACTAGGTAAAAACAAGATGTAAGTTCCTACGTAAACAAAGAAGAACCTTTGCTCCATTCCCAACACGTAAATCAACATCGCCTTTAGCCAGGCGTCTTACGTCCCGGAGGCCCCTAAGTGATTACAAATGTGAGAACCACATCCAAAGATCAAATACCCAAACAGAGGAACTCGCATGATTAATTTCTATCATGTGAATATTAGATGACATACCTTGAAGCCGCCGACGTCCGACTTTTATGTCCTCGAGGTACTTAGGACAATTCCTTCTCCAATGCCCAGGCTCAGCAATGTCGACATTTTCCTCCTTTTCTTTGCTCTTCTTGCCTTTTGAGTGACTTGACTCCCAGACCACTCTTGGGTTTAGGTGACCTTTCTTCTTGAATCGTGGTCGCTTAGCATTCGCGCAGCAGTGCCCTTCCCTTTCCCTTAGACTGCATCACAAGAACATCTTTCTTGTGACTCCCACTCAAATTAAGATCTTTCTCAGCTTGCACAAGTAGAGAATGAAGTTCGTGAAGACTCTTCTTCATATCATTCATGTTGTAATTCACCCTAAAATGAGTGAATCCATCATGAAGAGAGTGTAGGATACGATCAACAATGATTGACTCTTCAATCTTGCAACCAAGAGCGTCTAATTTCTCCACATTCTCAATCATATTAAGCATGTGGGCGCTAACGAGTTGACCCCTTTGCAGCTTAGCCTCAAAGAAGCGTACAGCTGCATCATACCTAACAATTCTCGGAGCTTGCGAGAATTCATTAGTCAGTGAGGTGAAAATGCGATTTGCACCTTGGGAAATGAAGCGACGTTGTAAATGTGAATCCATTGCATATATGAGTACGTTCTTAATCGCACCCGCCTCTCGCACAAACTCATTATATGCAGTTCGTTGAGCTCCAGATCTAGCAGTAGGTTCAGCCGGAATTGGCTCCATGAGATACTTCAGTTTTCCGTCTGCGATGGCAGCATTCTTTAATGCCGCCTCCCATTCGGCGAAGTTACTACCATCTGCCTTGAGACGGTAGTTTTGGTTGTAGGAGACATGGTCCATAAAGAAACGCAACCATGACTCCCTAGTCAAGACGGCACTAGGGCCGGGGGTAGCATTATTATCAGCCATAATAAAGCAGAAATAGCAACAAATATATCTACAATATAAGAAGATAAAACAAACATAAGCAATCATCAAATTTAAAGCGTCTATTTAAAACATGTAAATAAACTAAAAGCATTTATATAATTGATCCCACTCAAGAATTATATAAATGATTCCAAGACTCAAATTTCAATAAATCGATAAGTCAACCATTTGACTAATTTTTAACTTTTAAAAACACTTGGTTCATAAATTTCTCAAATTTATTAATAGTCCATTTCGATTCCCACATCTTAGTGAAAACCAAATGTTGAGTTCAACTAACATCGACATCCACTACTTACCCAAGGTAGAAGGGGTACACATGGATTTAACAACAGGTCCTATATGCCCACCGACGAACAAGGGATTCATAATGATTCGATTTAGAAAGACTATATCTCAATTTTAATAGTTTAAGAGTGAGATCTCATCATCCATTAAAAACTCGTTTAAGTGAACAATATAGGTGAGTCTAACTGAACGATGACTTGTAAAAACATCATATGTTTAAATCAAGAGGTTAAAACATCATATGTTATAACTACTCTATCTAACACGAGAGAGTGAATCAATATTCATCTAATTAGGTGGTTTGTTTTAGGCGGAATATGACGAAAAACATAAAGAAAACAAGCACATAAAACCTAGTGTGGCCTATCAAAAACAGTACAAGGCGGAATCCAATCAAATTGGACCCTATAAAATACAAATTGGAATCCTTGAAAGAAAGGACCCTAACTCCAAAAGCAAGGCTCCAAAACCTCCGTCTTTGGATCACCAAAAGGAATGGCAAACCTTCAATCTCCTCTTCTTGTACCACTAGCTATTACATTGTAAATCCTATTTACAAATAATCTAGGATAAAAGAATATTACAAGTTGGATATGTGAAAATCCCAAAATCACATTTTCATCATTACGAAAATGCAATTAGAAAAAAAGAACTTAGGCCACACTAGATATAAAACGTAATCAAATATAAACGCATTCATCAACTAAAACAAAATTTCATACATCCAAATGCATGAAAAACACAAACCACCTACTAAAAATATGTTTAAGTGAAAATTTCATAAAAATTCACCTATTAACATAAAAATCAATCATGTCATACATAAATTGATAAATAAGAATTAATTCAACATATCACATATAATGAATCAATTCGATAATCATTTTAAACTATTTTAAAATAAATGGCATCATATACACTCACACATCATAAACAATTTTATGACAATAAAAAAAAGGCATTTTTAAAAAAACAAAAACAATTTGACAATTCAAATATAAAAAAATGAATTAATCATATTAACTCAGTTTTAATCATTTCGGCCAATTCAAAAAACAAAAACAATTTTTTTTTTAATTAATTGTCTCGGCCAAAATAAAAAAAAAATTTACACACATATATATAACAATTATTTCTTATTAAATCATATTTAACAATAAAATTTGACATGTATATATATATATATATATATATATATATATATATAAAAATTTCGAAATAATTGATATATGCAAAAGAAATTGATATCAATATAATTTCATAAATTACATCACAAATTTTATTATCATATAATAAACTTTATAATTATCATATAATCATATTATTTTGATTTTAATCATATTTAAACCAAAATTTAGTATTATACATCTTAAATAATGATCTTATCAAAATATTTACATATAACAAATTTGCATATCAATTTAACTTAATCATTCTAACAATTTAAAATAGTTAAATTAAAACAAAAAATTTCGAAAATAATAAAAAAATGCCGTGAGGTATTTAGAACAAATAAACGATTTTATTTTTCAATTTTAATCCATATTAAAATCATTTTGAGCCTATTGCTCTAATACCACTTGTAGTAATATGAAACACGATATTGCTACTAAAATGTTAATCGTATTAACATGCCCAAGATTATACAAAATGATAGTAATATGAATTACGTAAGAATAGAGATAACCTTTCTAAACTTCGATGAAAGGCCTAAGAACCTCCTAAAAAAAGTACCCGAATTACGTTTTTAAACCCAATATTCAAAGTAGAATATCTCTTAACGATTGCACCCAAAACGTTATATGAAATGCCTTGAGTTTCTGCTAGAAAACGATGTATATATTACGATTAATATATGAAGTGTTTAGGAAATATGGTGAGTGAAAAATATGAGACAAATTCTCTCTTTTTTCTCTCAATCTACACGACACACACACACATATATCACCACCAATTTTCTCTCTTCATCTTATGAGTAGATTAGTGAGTTTATTAGTGTGTTTAGTGGGTAGTTTCTTAGTTAGTGGGGGGGAAGTTATTTAAGTGATGGTGGGTAGTAAATAACCAACTATTAACCACCTATTATCACTAAATAAACAAACTAAAAACTACATGAATGAATACATACATATCACACGACACATTACAAGTGTGTGTTGTGTGTATTTTGTTTTTAGTATCTTATATGTACAATACATGTAAAATCATATGTATAATATGTATTTAATTAATTGATTATCGTATAATACAATAGATTAAATAACATAACTTATAGCATCATTTTAACTATAAATATCAAATATATTTATAATATAAATGTAGCTCATAACTATTATACACATGTGAATTAACACTTAATTCAGCTCATCTAGCTGATTTAACATTTAATTCAGCTCACCCACTAATTTATTTCCAATTTACTAACTGTTTAGATATAATTAAGGCATCAATGTAAACAAATTACATTTCATAAAATCGTCCTATAGGTGTGACCGATAAGGACCAGCTGATTATCGCCATCTGTATGACAGTAACGTCAAACTTTCTAGCAAGCCAACCGTTACCGATATACGTTAATCAGCTGATTTTAAATAAAAGTATCCTTTGTGATCCTGTAAGAGATTTAATAAATTAATCACATTAACTGTGGAGGACACTAGCTCCAACAGCAACAAGAACGGTGACGACATAAATATAACCATAGTCTCTAACCCTTCTGGTTGAGAACCCATGATAGCTCTAGCTAAACAACAAGAATAGCCGAGGGGGCCATGAGCGGTATCCGTCCATCCTAGGACGTTGTATCTCCTCACACATGTGCCAGAACTGTACCCATGTGCAAACTTAACCCAAGCATAACCTGTTAACCTGTTAACCTGTCTCCAACACTTCCAACACAACCATACGACCACAACAACCATACTCATACATACACAAGCATCATTACAAGCATATCCAACCATACATACGGAGTACAACATCAGTAACATACATTACAAGTCATACATTCAATTGACATGCTCATAATCCTTTTTTCAGTGGTCAAACAAGTGACAAACAAACCATCACACACACACAAAACACCACGGCCAGCCTGCCTTCCCACGGCCAACACACACAACAACCCATTTTCATGCAATATACTCGATACTCATGTGACCAATTATCGATTTATATGATCAATTCACTTAAGCATGCATATAAACGTTATTAAACATCATGTAATCATCATAACTCATGACTCAACATTAGGTGACTCATACAAACATCATAATTCAACATAATTAAGCCAAAACAAGGAAGAAAAGCAAGAGAAACAAAGAGCAAGGGCTTCGGCCCCTTACCCATACACACGGCCTACATTAAACAACAACACCAATTCGTTTTTTTATCGATTTACAAGCATGGCTAACGATACAATATGTGAATTATGCAATTAATGATGATAACATGACAAACCCTAGTATGAGGCGAAAGATTCTAGCATGAAATCATGATCAAACATTAACCAAACAACACAACAACAATGTAAACAACACACACATGACAAGCAAGGCCTCATACATGCTAAAATACAACTAGATCACACCTAGTTACCTTTATCAAGATCAACTCCTTGCTATTCTTCTTCCTCTTCAACCAATATGGTGTCTCCCTCTTCAAAGTCTCCTTCTGCTTTGATGATCCAAGCCAAAACATACACAAAATGAATACACAACAATATAACACATAAAATAATATGAAACCAAAAAAAAAAAAAAGAGAAAAAGAAGATCCTACACCAAGGAAAAGGATAGGAAAGACTTAGGATGAAAGGGATGAAAGCTTGGAAGAGAAACAATGGAGTTTGGATGAGGTTGGAGAGATATTTTGAGAGATGAAGGAGGAATGAATGTGGATGGAATGAGAGGAATGAGAGATTAGGGTAGAAATCAGATTACCATAATGCCAAGGTTAGGAGATAATAGGATAATTAATTGCCTTGCTCAAAAAGCCATCCAAAACCCTAAACCCAACCCGTGCTAAGGAGGTTTCGGTTCGGTCCAAGTTGGGCCGGTCCAAACTAGCTTCTGAAAATTTGGCAGTTGCGACGGCGTCGAAAAAAATACGCAGTTTAGCCTTTTGAATCACCTGAATCGGAGTTCGTATGAGGAAATTACACCGTTTTTAGCTAAATAACTCCGTATTTAAGTTACGACTACAGAGTAGCTTGTCCACGCGACACGAGAACTGATTTTCTCGAGCTAACAGAAATGAGGAAATCAAGAGAAATAATTTACGAATATAAATGAGACAAATAATAAATATTAGGAAAAGTCGGGGTGTTACACCAACACCCCTAGATCTAAGGCTATGAAACCAGAATGGATTCGGGGTGAGGGTACTTTAGAAAAAGATTAATTCAATTAATGATTTATGAAAACCTTTTAGAAAAGCCTATGTAAAAATAGCCTTTACTGACCTAGAACAATCCAAATAAGATGATATTTGAGCTAATGTTATCGCTACGTACAAGTGCGATAAAATTGTAAAAGAATGCAGATGCAAATGCAAAAAGATTGATTAAAACCCTCAGTTTAGCATGTTTAACTTGTTAACGAAAACGGTTCAGTTAAAGGTCGAATTCATTGTTTAAGTTGATTTTAATGCAAAATAAGAAGGTGCAAGATGCATGCAAATAAAATAAAGTTCAATTGTCCATTGGTTTATTTTAAAAGGGTCGGTTGCTTATGCGACTTTGGCGTGTCATCGGATATGGAGTGTACCCGAAGTAGTAAGAACACTTGGAATGCAAGCGCGCTCGGTGCCAAATCCGGGGAGGGCGCTAGAGTGTAATCCCCTTTGTTAGTCCATAGAAAATAAGAAAAAGCTTTGATCCAAGTGGATCGGTACCTACCTTGTCCTGACACTTCAGATCTGGGCAGAGCTTCGCTTCTTGAACTTAAAAGGAGGATAAATTCAACACGGGATGGTGTGTTGAACTCAAGGATTTGAGTGCATGAGGCTTTTGTGAATGTATTTAGGTGTATACCGTGCTAGACGGTGTATTTTGTGGGACCCATGTGTGGGCACTAAAACTAGGAAGAGAGGTTGTGAGAAGAGAGGTTTTCTTGTGTGGAAAACTTATGTGAATAGGTCGTGCATAGGGGGGTATGTATAGGAGAATAGCCGAGCGAAATTAGGAAAGACAGGGGAAAAAGCCACACCTACAAACCGCGTAAGCTTAAAAAGCCAAGCTGTCAAACCGCATAAGCTTAAAAAGGCAAGCTGACAAACCGCATAAGCTTAAAAAGCCAAGCTGACAAACCGCATAGGCTTATGCGGTTTGTGTAGGGAGCCGCATAGGCTTGTTTGATTTAGTGGTGTGGTTTTAGTTCCGTGATTTCGTATTTCCTTAATCCGGCTTGCCAAATCTTGGAAATATTCGACAATAACTCCTTGCTTGTGCTCCAAGTAGATCAAGTATGTATGACTTACTAGAAGGTTTGTGTGTGATTTCATGGTCCTTGGGAAGCGGACCAAGAATGTATTTGGGCTCGGTTTTGGGCCCGAGACCCGAAAATGTGAAAAGGGTGTATTTGCATAGATTTTGTGAAATAAGATGATCCGTGAGGTCGTCTTTCTCAAAGGAGGGTGCTAAATAGCGGTTTTAGCTAGCGGGCCTAAATGTAAGGAATTTAGGAATGCTGAATTGGGCCTCGTTAATGTAAAAGGGCCAATTGTACTGCGAATGCGAAGCTCCTGCCAGACGAAGCGGGACACGGTCCAAGCTAGACTCTAAATGGACGATTGAACATTTATTTAAGCGTGATGTGAAGCGACCCGACTCATTTTAACATTTCAAACGACTTAATATGAATTCGACATAGTTAGAACCGTTTAAGTTAACGTTAAAACATCCGTAATAAAAGTCCGTGTTACATCACAGGGTTTTGTTTGGGAGGGTACGGATATGGGTATCCACAATTAGGGTTTAAGGTGATTTGTGAAACTGATTCAGGAACATGTTTTAATTGCTAAATTGATTGAACTTGTGCAAGTTGACTTCTTCCTACGCGTTTTTATTATCAATTGAATTTAGGGACGCCTTAATTGAATTGAACTTAGGTTGTTTTAATTTAAGATCGAAAGCCGAATTAAAACTAGACTCACGCGTATTTGATAAGTTAAGTTTAGTAAGTTGCGAGAGCCCGCTAAATTTGCTTAAGGTTAATATTGACTCGAGAGAGCGTATTCTTAAACCTAGTCACTTGCATAGCTTCAATTGATTGTTATTTCCTTTTGAGTTGAGTTCCTGAATTAGTGTCACATTGATCCCGATGCCCTAATCTCCCTCTCATATACTTTTACACCCTTTTATTTACAGTTCTTAGTTTAGTCTACCTTTACACCCCGATTTGCTACCCTTGAGATTAGCCTTGTTTGGCTAAGCAACCTTTTGACTACACCATCTCTCTATGGATTCGACCCTACTGCCACTAGCTACCCAGTTAGTTGTCCTTAGGTTTATTTTTGATAGGCGACTATGACTTAGCCTCATCAAATTTTGGTGCCGTTGCCGGGGAGACGGTTTAGTTAGTTAGATTGTTCGCTTAGTTTAGGTTTATTTCTCTCTTGTCAGTGTTCCTTGAGACCGTTCTCACCGTTTTTCCTTGAGTTATTTATGCGCAGGTTACCTTCAGGTTTAGTCCCTTTTGATCCTGAACCTGAGCGTACTTTTCGCCGGTTGCGTAATTTCTTTAAGGAGATCACTGAGGCTTACAAGTCTGAAACTGTGGAAGCTTTGTACGCGGAATTTCGTGCAGAGACATCGTCCTACGAGGAGGACACTACTCCACCTTTTACTTCTACTGTTGTTCTTGAGGCGCCTGTGACTATGCCGAAACTCTATAGTCACTCCTTGCCCAAGAGGGAGTCCATCCCGAGTGGATTCCAGATGCCCGCTACATTACAGGGCAACTTTGAGATTCGCCCCGCCTTTCCTAATTTGGTGGAGCGGAATCAGTTTGGTGGCAATCCCACTGAGGATCCTGGTCGACACATGCAGGTTTTCACCGATTATTGCTCGACTATTAAACAGGCCGGGGTTACGCAGGATCAGATTAGGGAGATGCTGTTCCCTTTTTCATTACGAGATCGAGCCCGCGAGTGGATCACGGATTTGGATAAGACAGCGGCAGGAATTACAGATTGGAACGGGTTGGCCCTTGCTTTTTATTCGAAGTATTATCCTCCAGAGCGCACTAATCATATGCGCAGTCAGATTCAGAGCTTCAAGCAGTCTTATGACGAGTCTTTAGCTGAAGCTTGGGAACGGTACAAGAAGTTGATTCGGGATTGTCCTCACCACGGGTTGAATGACTGGCTGGTGATTATGACCTTTTACAACGGCTTATATGCTGAGAGCCGTGCTATTCTTAATTTTGTTGCTGACGGTCGGTTCGCGAACAATGTGGATGACGATAAGGCGTGGGCCTTAATTGAAGAGATCGAAGGCGATGCATTCGTCACAATTTGGGAAGCCGCGGGGCAATTCACGGTCTGCACACCAGGACCGTGATAAGGAGAGTTTGAGTGCAATCACCAGTTAGCTTGCTGCGCTGACTATGAAAATTGATATGATGCATGGCGGTGGTTCTTCGAGTGCTCACGTTAATGCTGTTGCAGGGAACGATTCTGGTTACTATTCTTCGGGTTATGCTGCACCCCACGAGCAAGTTCATGCTTACCAATCTTACCAACAGAACTTGCCTTACCAAAATCAGCCGGGTTACGACCGATAACTCCTATCCTATACCAAAATGTCCTTAACCCAGCTCCTCAACCACCACAAAACCCACCTTATATGCCCCCTCACAAGACCTTCCAATAACAACCACCCAACTACCCAAAACCCGCTTACATTCCTCAACCACCTACCCCCGGACCCGATCCTATGGCCGAGATGAAGGCTATGATGTTGCAAATGCAACAAGCGACGTTGGCCGTACAGAAGTCGCAGGAGGCAATGCTGAGCCAAATGCAAAAGGACGGACAAGATAAAGACGCGGCGATTAAAATGTTAGAAAATCAAGTGGCGCAGCTCGCCACTTCGCAAGCGTCGCTTCAACCGGGTACCCTTCCACCCCAAGGTAATCCTCCCAACCCTCCCCATGATACTGCATGTGCTATAACTTTGCGGAGTGGTTTGTTTTATGATGTCCGAAGCATCCAGAGGAAGAGGAGAAAGAGAGGAATGACAACGTGCGGAAACCGAGAGACCAGGGCCCAGAGCCGATCGACCGGCAGCCGGTTGGCCAACCGGCTGGACCTGCTGCTACGGGGAAGGATGATTCGGGTGTTGCTTCTGGTTATCCTGCTACTACTTCTTTTCCCCCCATATGTACGGAGACTGCCATTTCCGGGTCGACAGCACAACTCAGGGAACGCGGCTCAGCTGCGCAAGTTTATGGAGGTCCTCAAAACGTTGCAGGTAAATGTTCCTTTTATCGATTTAGTTAAGCAAATTCCTGCCTATGCTAAATTTTTAAAGGAGGTCTTAGCTCGTAAACGTACCATTGATAATGTTGAGACTATTGCGTTTTTGGGGGAGGGTAGTGCCTTTTTGCAGGGTAGTTTACCTCCTAAGTTGAGTGACCCCGGGACCTTTTCTATCCCTTGTTCTATAGGGAAGTATGTGGTCGAGAATGCCTTGTGTGACTTAGGGGCTAGTGTTAGCATTATTCCCTACTCGGTTTGCTAAAAACTAAACATGACTAAGTTAGGATGAACCTCTATCACCCTACGGATGGTCGACCGCTCAGTCCAGCGCCCTTTAGGCATTTTATATGATGTTCAAGTACGGGTTGGAAAGTTCTTTATCCCCGTCGATTTTGTGGTGTTGGATATACCCGAGGACCCCCATATCTCGATTATTCTAGGGAGACCTTTCCTGCATACTACAGGTGCTGTTATCGATGTGCGGAATAAGACTTTGACGTTCTCGGTGGGGGGTGAGAAACTTACATACACCTAGTCTAGTTCTCTGCGGTCTCCTATGCGTCTAGAGTCGGTTTGCTCTATTGATGTTATACCTCCGTCTCACTCTATTGGAGACACTTTGGAGGTCGTTTCTGTTGTCTCCCCGTGTGCAGGTTCTTTACAGGATAGCTGCAAGGTTGTTTTGGGGGAGACAAAGCTGCTAAAAGCCGGCTCGTTTGATGCTAGTGATGGAATGGGAAGAGCTACGAAGGAGTCACCGGGAGCACAGGGGCGTTATGGCGAGCCGTTTCGAGACGGAGTCCCCTGTGTGATGGATTTTGATGCTTTGCCACGAGAAGGTAGAGTTTTGTGGCGATCGGACGCTGTTTCGCCGAGCGAAGGTGTTGCTAGTGGCCAATGTCCTTGGAGCGAAGGTGCTCCTAATTTGACATGATGATGAGCTTTGAAGACGGTCGTGTGGGACCGTAAAAACCAGCGCTTCTGGGAGGCAACCCGATGACGATTGTAATTTATTATACTTTGGTTTGGTTTGCTTTTGCTGACATTTTTAAGCTTTTATTGAGCGCGTGAGGATGAGGGTCTTATAATTTGTTTTAGAGTGCAGGTACTTTATGATTTTTAAACTTAGAAATTTTGAGAAGTGCTCGAGAACAGGGTCTCAGCCGGCCCCCAAGCAGCCGGGCTTGGATAGGAGCCGTAGCCAGAATTAGAAACAGGAGAAAAAACACGAAAAAATGGAGCAGGCAGGCAAAGCCGGCCGGCCGTCTGCCGGTCTGGGACCGGCCGGTCCAACCTGCTCCTCCGCTTTGATTTTTCAACGTATATTACCCGAAGTACTTCATAGCTGGACTGATTTGGATGCATATTCGTGGATTATTACCTGCACTCCATGCTTCACTTCGGTTTGGGAGAGCTCCAACTTAATAATGTGAGCTTTCTTTACCCCTTTTTCCCTCGTTTCCTCGCTTTATTTTCCTACCCCCGTATATTGTTTGTCCGTCTCTGCTATTTGTGGTTATGCTGTTTTCCACATTGAGGGCAATGTGTGATTCTGGTTTGGGGGAGAGAAGCACTTTCGCGCTTATTAGTTGCGTTTTTCATTTTGTGTGCATTTATTTAAAAAATCCAAAAAATTAAAATTTAAAAATCCAAAAATACGAGTCCTTTTGAGTCTTTTTTGTCGTCTTAGAAACCTTTTGTGCAGGATTAGCTCTAGTGTCTTTTGAGATACGCTCTTAGTCGTTATGTTGAGTCTCTTGATTGTGTTGATTTGATATGCTTTGCCTACCCTTTCCTTTCATCCTTGAGGTGATTTGATTAGACTACTTATATTCGACATAGGGACATGTGACGTAGACGGGGCAGGTTTCTTAGACTAGTCATCCATTTGACATTGTATATACTCGTACTAGTGAAATGAAAACTTGAATTTATGTCATTATTTGAGCCTACTTGTTCTTGAATGATCGAGCATTGCACGAAGAGGTACTTGATTTTGGTTACTATATTATATTAACTCCACATAGCCAAATGGCGTATTTTTCTTACCCTTTAGACTTAGGTCCCTCATTTGTAGCCCGTCCTAGCCTTTGTAGCCTTTTTTGAGCCACATTATATATTATGAGCTACATTCCAGAATTATCCTACCCAGGCTGATCAGTTGCATTAGGAATCTTATGTTTTCACGGAGTATTTGGTTGGGGAGGAAGTGGCCGGGTTAAGTCCGTGATTGCTTATTTTGTGAGTTGAAGTTATGGGTTGATGTTATGTGAGTATTCCCGTTAATATTGCGCTTTCCTACATGTTTCAAAGTCTCACTCGATCTCATTTTATTTCAGTTCAAAGAAAAAAGAAAAAAAAAGAAAAAAATCTGAAAAAGAGAAAAAAAAAGAAAAAGAAAAGAAAACAAAAAGAACGAGTCGGTTGTACATATGTTGTTTAATTCAATAAAAAGATCGGAAGTGTTGAGTAGGAGCGATGTTTATCATTCTCATGCGGGAGTTGTGGTTCATTTTGATAGACGGTTGTGGAGGAGTTGTGATTAGATGTGGGTGTTGATTTTAGATGCAGCTGTACGCCGTTGAGCTCCACATTTCCAAATGCATTTACCACCTTTTTACCCTCTTAACCCGAGCCTAACATTACAACCCTTGGAAACCTCGCTCGACGTGATTTTGAGACATTTTGGGTGACGACATGCTTAGTTTTAGTAGTTTTCCTAGTGTCGATGTTTGTGAGATTATTTATAGTCTCAGCATTTTAGTGGATGCGTACGGTCGAAAGTCTTTGCATGGAGTTTACGCCATTGTGTTCCGTCGTCTTATATTTGTTTAGTTTGCTCCTTAACTCTTCAACTTATTGAAGAGGAAGCAGGTATTGATATGATTCACTTTTATATGAGGCGACGATGCTTGTGACTTTGAGTTTGCATTTTCCTGTAGTAGTTTGTCATCGTGATTCTGTGCTATGTTTGGGTAGTGTTCTTGAGGACAAGCAAAGGTTTGGTTTGGGGGACTTTGATTAGTGTTATTTATATAGATTATTTGCCCCCGGTTTAGTTGTATTTAGCTTGCATTTATTCGAATTCATTATTATTTTAGGAGCTATTTGGTTTATATTGCGGTACTGCTGTTCCTCGTTTATATTTTGCTGGTTTTGGCGGTCCTGAGTCGAAACCTGAGTTGATTGGAGCATTTCAAGTACCGAGACTACGAGACCAAGCTCGAGCTTATACGGAAGCTCGGGAAGGCGAATAAAAGACCAAAAGATTAAAGGCCTCGAGGAAAGTCAAAGCTAAAAGTGAAGATTGGGCCTGAGTTGAAGGAAGAAGAGTCGGCCCAACATCTGGGTCAGGCCGGTCCAGCCAGCCTAGCAGCCGGCCGACCGGCTATGGGTCTTTTATGCGCGATTTTGATTTAATCCGAATTGTTTTGGATGTTTGGCGTATATATACTCTTAGGACGGGATTGAAACATCTTATGCTTTATTTTACTTTAGAACTTAGTTTTTATTTAGAATTAGTTTTATCTCTCTAGACTCTCAAACCTAATTAGTTAAATTTCAAGATTCGGTCTTTACTACTTTTCTAAGATTGATTTCAGGTTTATTTTAATTGTTCTTATTTCGGTTGCTATGTCCATTATTAATTGTTTTGTTTGCTCTTTAATTATGAGTAGCTAATTTCTTAATTAGGGTTTAGGGTGATTTGTGAAACTGATTCAGGAACATGTTTCAATTGCTAAATTGATTGAACTTGTGAAAGTTGACTTCTTCCTACGCGTTTTTATTATCAATTGAATTTAGGGACGCCTTAATTGAATTGAACTTAGGTTGTTCTAATTTAAGATCGAAAGCCGAATTAAAACTAGACTCACGCGTATTTGATAAGTTAAGTTTAGTAAGTTGCGAGAGCCCGCTAAATTTGCTTAAGGTTAATATTGACTCGAGAGAGCGTATTCTTAAACCTAGTCACTTGCATAGCTTCAATTGATTGTTATTTCCTTTTGAGTTGAGTTCCTGAATTAGTGTCACATTGATCCCGATGCCCTAATCTCCCTCTCATATACTTTTACACCCTTTTATTTACAGTTCTTAGTTTAGTCTACCTTTACACCCTGATTTGCTACCCTTGAGATTAGCCTTGTTTAGCTAAGCAACCTTTTGACTACACCATCTCTCTGTGGATTCGACCCTACTGTCACTAGCTACCCAGTTAGTTGTCCTTAGGTTTATTTTTGATAGGCGACTACGACTTAGCCTCATCACATCCATTTAGCCGAAGTGACGGTATGTTGTCATGGGCGAAGGTCGGATCGATGTATGAAAATGATTCGACTTAAAAGCGGTTAGCTTAATTAAGTCGAAGATGTTAAAAGAGATTTAGGCCGCGTGACCCAAGGAATAAAGTCCACGAGTTTGGGTTTGGAACCTTGACTTAAGTTTTTCTTGTTTTGCAAAAAGAAATTTTGAAAAATATTTATTTCAAAAATCCGCGATAATTTTGTTTGAAAAGCATTAGATGTTAGTTGTTAGGTTGATTTATATCTTGAAAACTTTTAAGCGACTTTTCAAAGATATGCAATACACATGAATTTTGAAAAAGGCTATAGTGTATAGCCTCGCATTTGTACGTATGACTCTCTGGTCGTCTGGTCAGTCCCGTACACCTCCAACTACTTTGAGTACGCTTTGTGTAGGTACCGGGATTAACATGGAACCACTCGACGTCTTGCTAAGGGCGTAAAAGTTAAAAAGATTAAGTACAAAAAACCTTTAAAAACTGTTTTGGAGCCGCCACTAAATTATGAGGGAAATTTAGAACCCGCCTCCGTGTCCTCATGCTCAAAGACACGTCTTAGAGTTCAAGGCACGTCGACACCCATCCGTCTAAGGCTATTGTGAAACCAGATTCGGATTCGGGTGAGGGTACTCATCTAAAGTATAATTCAAAATAATGTTTTTATGAAAGATCTTTTGGAAAAGCCTATCAAAAGATAGCCTAGCTCTACTAGACTTGAGAACAATGCAAATAATCATACATGAGTCTAAGTAATTCGCTACGTACAAGTGCGATATAAGTTGTAAAAATAATGCAAAAGAGATTGTTTAAAACCCTCAATTAAGCATGCTTAATTAACTTGTTAACAAAACAGTTCAGTTTAATGACGAATTCTTTTTAAGTGATTTAGATGCAAGATGAGGATTTGCTAAATGCATGCAATAAAATAAACGTTCAATTGTCCATTGATTTATTTTAGAGAGGTCAGTTGTTTATGCGACTTTGGAAAGGTGTTACGAATAGGGTGTGTATTCGAGGTGCATGGCCGCCTTATGAAAAGCAGACTTGCGTACCAAAGTCGGGGTGAGCCTAATGTAGGCCCTTGCTAGTCAAAGAAGTAAAGAAAACCTTAATCCATGTTAGGATTAAGACCTACCTGTCTCAAGTCAGGAAACCGGCAGCGCTTCGCTTCAAAGGTTAAGAATTCAACACTAGGAAAATGAAGAATTCTGAGGTGTTTATGCGTGAGGCTTTGAGTTGTGAAATTATGCTGTGAATTGGATGTCAAATTGTGTGTTGAAATGTATGTGGAGAGCTGTATTTATAGTGTAGAGCTCGACAAGAATTAGGAAAGCCAGGGGATAAAACCGGACTTAGGAATTGCAAGGCTCCTTGCGAATGCTTAGGGCAATCGCAAGACTCCTTGCGGCTGCCTGCCCTAATCGCAAGGCCCCTTGCGATTGGTAGGGCGGACATTATCCTCTTATTCCGTATATTTCCAAATTATATTTTAGGATATACGGTATAATCTTGGTTGAGCTCTAAGATACGTTGTGGTGGTTGTTTGTAGGGTTTTGATTAGGTTATCCAGGTCCTTAGGAAGCGAGCCAGGAATGGATTTGGGCTCGGTTCTGGGCCCGAGCCCTGAAAATGTGAAAAGGGTGTATTTTGTAGTGTTTTGTGAATTAGGGCATTCCGTAAGGCTATCCTAGGTGTTTGCCAGTCCTAAAAGATGGTTTTAGCGACTGGTCCTAAATTAGGGATTTAGGAGGATCGAATTGAACCTTGTTAATGTAAGAGGATCAATTAGACTGTGTGTTTAGAAAGGGATGTGCGCATGCCGATTAGGACCTGAACCTGAGACAAACTAGACTCTAGACCTAAGGACACTAAGAGTGATGACCCATAAAGAAACCTCATTTGCATTTCAAAACATTTAACTTGAATTCGTCACAGTTAGAACTATTTAAGTCAACATAAAAGCATGCAATAAAAGTCCACTATTACATCACTGGGTTTTTGGCGGGAGGTACGGATGTGGGTATCCACAGAGCCCCTAGTTTGACCGAGCTTAGGACTAAAGCGAAAGTCAAACTACACGACAACATCCGGACCATTATAGTCTCGATGTTATCAGCGGCGCGGAGTATGTGTCCATGGGTGAGACGGGGACTCCGAACCGGGCTTATCCTGGGAGGGACAAACATGTTTAAGGACATGACGGTCCTTGCATACTTGTAAGGGCATGCCTGCCTGCCAAATGCCTTTGCGTGCTATTGCTGTTGCTTGGTCTCGTGAAAGAGCGCTGATGCTTGGTCTCGTAAAAGAGCGCAGATGCTTGTGCTTCGTGCTAGCGCTTACGTTGGTGCTTGATCTCGTAAAGAGTGCTGATGTCCGCCGGGAATTATCGTCCGAGGAAATGTGTTCATGCTTAGTGCTTATGTGTAAACGCAAAGGTTGTGCTTATGCTTAAACTCGTTTAAAGAGTGTGTGTGGCGGACTTTAGGTGACGCCTTAACCGAGCGCGCGACGTGAAAAAGTGTCATATTAGGCTACATGTGAACTAGAAGTCCAAATTAGGCCTAAAAACTGGAAAAACACGAAAATGCCCAAAGGGGGAATCGCAAGACGTCTTGCGGTTTGTCCCCAAAATCGCAAGCGTCCTTGCGATTTAGGTCGTGGGCTTTTTGCTACTATAAAACACGGAAATACCGTGTATTATCATTCATTTCCCAAATTCGACTCTTTCTCTCTAAAAATCGTCTATTGCAATTTCTAAACCGTTTTCGCTCGTTTTTCTTGCTTTGCCTCAAAATGGATCAAGGTAATACTCCATTTAACTTGTTTTTATGCATTTTGGTGTTGTAAATCGTTAGATCGCTCTTGAAATGTAGAAAAGACGTTTTTGGTGAAAAACCGTCTTTTTGCTTGAAATTTGACGTTTGATTACTAGAGAACGATGCCATTCCCTTGTATTATGCTATTCTTGAATGCTTGCATGAAGTGTGTAACGTTTGGGACGTTTTTGGACCATTTTCGTATGAAATGGTCCCGACCCAAACATCGGACCCGGATTTTCGGTCTCGGAATTGCAATTAAACTTCGCCATAGGTTCCCTTTGACTAGTATAATATGTGTATGGTGTTAGTTTTTGAAAAATGCTAGCAATCGACCTTCAAATTGGGGTTTAAAGTCGATTAAAACGAAGAACTTAGGTCAAAATCAGGGGTTTTTGACTGGTAAGTCCAAAATGCAATTAATTGTTCTGGGGTGTAATTGAAGGTTAATGTAGCGTATAGAAACCATCAAGTTGAAATTTTAATGTGTATAGAGCGGCTTTCAGTGAAATTGTGAATTAAGCCTGAAAGGGCCCTGTGAAGGGTGTTCTTGTTGGATTGTTGTTATTTGTGTCTTCGTCTTGTGTCTTGTAAATGTTTATGTTCTTGAAATGTCGCAGATGAGGATTGGTCTGGACCTCCTATGACGAGGGCTCAGTCTCGTCGGAGTACTGGCTCTAGGGCTGAGGAGCCTACCACTCCTGGTGGTACGAGATTGCGTCGTGCTTTCAGCGCGAGGGATCCTTCTCCTGGAGCCGTTAACTTTTCGACCCGGAGAGGTCATGGGCGAGGTATGGGCGCTCGTGGTTGTCATGGTGGTCTGATTGGCGAGGAGGAGCGAGAGGTAGAGGCCATGGAGGAGGGCGAGTCTTCACAGCTTCAGGGTCTCGTGGTTGTGGTAGGGGCCGTGTGAGTCATGGTCCGCGTGTTGACCGTCCTTTTGCGAAAAATTGGGATGGTCACACCCTGTTGGCGGACCGTGAGCGTCACTTGTCGCACCGGGCCCTTACTGGGCTTGAAGTAGGATATATTAGGACGTTTTCTGGCATTTCGTCCGTCATTTGGGCATATCGAGAGGTTCTGTCTCCCGGGGCGAGGGAGAAGATAGATAGGTGTGCTTTGGGCCCGTTGGTTGAGCATTGGGTCCAGATTATAGATTCGCGGACCACGGCGAACCTGAGGATCGTGCGGGCGTTCCTTGACCGGTATTGGGATACGACCACGACGTTCGATTTGTCGGGGTTCGAGGCAGGCATTACTTTGTCTGCGTATGCTATCATCACGGGTCTGCCCTTTGGCGACCGTGATATGGACTTCAGTTTGGCGCCGCCTATTGACGACAGCGCGGTGCTCGTGGCTGTTGGTGCTGGTTTGGAGGTGCCTTATCAGGGGAAGGCGCCTAATTCTGTTAAGACGAGCTACATCATGGAGTACTTCGAGGGGAAGACTCAGCATGGTCCTGGGGCTTGGAGCGACGAGCAGAATGCTCGTATGTGGCTTTGGTGGTTTGTTAGCTCTGCTTACTTCGGCGAGAAGGGAGAGCGGGCTGCTACTTCAGTGCTTATGTATCTTCTGGACTGGAGTGCGATTGGGGCATACGACTGGGAATCACCGGCCTTAGGTTTGTGCATCCGTTTCTGCATGGATGCTGTGAGGCCACAGAAGATGGATGGGGGGTCTAGGATTCCCCTGGTATCCCCTGGTTTGTTGATGGAGGTACGTTGTTCTTTGTCTTCAATTGTTCTGTCTTGAAATGTGTTGTATTCGTGTTAACTTGTCTATGTTTCTTGTGTAGTGTTGGATCTACAGTCACTTCCCTTTCTTCCTCCCCGAGCCGGCCATTGCTATGGAGAAGAAGTATCCGGCAGTGTGGACTTGGGGTACTTGTAGTCGTTTCGGGTTTGACTGGTCGTACGACTTCGTCCGAGATCAGCTGAACCAGCTGAGGAGTGGTCAGGTATGCATTGAAATTTTCTAAATAGCATGTATTTAGATGATTTTGCTTGAAATATGTTTGATACGTGTCTTTTTGTTGTAGTTCCGCCTGCGTCCGTGGGAGCGATACGTGCATTCCCGAGGGTGTGGAGTGCGCTTAGGAGCGTGACTCAATGGTTGTACTTAGCTACGCCGTATGGGTATGTTTGGTACTTGGGTGAGCGGCTGGCGATTCAGACGAGGTACCCTGACTTCGTCGTGCCTCTTGATCCACCTAAGGTTCTTTTCGAGACACGGGTCTTGACCCGGCAGCAGAGGCAGCTGCATCTCGAGAGGGAGTCGGAGAATCTCCTCCTTCGTCAGCTGGATTATGTGCAGTTTGCGTGGGGTAGGCTTGCTGGTGGGCCTATCGAGGTATGTCTTGTTCGTTTGTGTAGAGTAAAAATTTTAGAAAAATTTTCCCTAATTTGTCTTGATTTGTTATGTTTCTTTCTTGTAGGTTCCTGACGCTGACTTGGCGTTTCAGCCCCCAGATTTTCCTACTACGGTGGAGTGGGATAACGCCGGGACACGGGAGACCTTCCACGTGCCTGAGTATCTGTCGGTGATCACGGATGCAGGGATGGATAGTTGGGGAGACAAGGTGAAAAAGGTATGTTTTTGTGTTTTATTTTCCATCTGTATACCTATGTAATCCCCCAGTTTGACCGAGTTAGTGGATAACGAAGGGCAAACTTAAGTATAGCTATATTTTTTGTGTTACTCCCCAAGTTTGACTGTAGTTTAGTGAAACTGTAGTCAAAATGAAGATATCGGGCTTGAAGAAGCGAGTTTGAGGTTTAGCCCCCGTAGTTTGTCTTAAGTGGTATTAAATTAAGGCGAAATTGAGCGGAAAGGCTTTTGTGTTGGGAAAGGTTTGAAATTACCCCCGTAGTTTGTCTTAAATTAGCGTATATTTAAGGCAAAATGGAGTAAAATGTTCGTGTTTTGGGTTTACCCCCGTAGTTTGACTTAAATTAGTGTATATTTAAGGCAAAATGGAGTAAAGATTGTTTGAAAATGTCTTGTTTAGGTTGCGAAGGATGTCCACAAGAAGTTGTGGCAGACAGCCCACCGTTGGAGGATGGCTTGGGCGGAGCAGGCGGCCCAGCTTTGTCAGAGTCGGGCGGAGGTGGCTCGTCTTCAGCGAGAGGTCGATGAGCTTCGTCGTCGGCATCCCTAGTTGCTTCATATTTTGTAGCTTGAACGTGTAGTCGTCTCCTGTCGTATTCGTATTTTCACTTTCTTCTGGCACCTATTTAGTTAGTAGCTAGAAAAGATTTGAAAATGATTCCCGAGTGGGAGACTTTGCTTTGAAAATGCTTTGTTGAAAACGTGTTTAAAAATGTTCTTTTTGGATGTTTAAAATTCGAAATGAGCTTTAGACGAATTATAAAATGAAATGTGTTATGATCGGACCAATCATGATCTGTGATGGATCCATGTTTAATTGTTGTTATTTAGGCCCGAATTGGGGAGCCCAATTAGGATGCACGTCGTAATTGCATGCATGCTAGGATTTGGAAAGTCGAAGACATGTTATGATAACATGGAAACTTTGGGATAAAGCCGCCCCTAGGAATCGCAACAGATGTTGCGATTGAGACTGGTAATCGCAAGGGGTCTTGCGATTGGCACCTCCAATCGCAAGCCTTCTTGCGGCTTCTACTGCCGGTTTTATCGTCGAATTTTCCTAATTCGAGATTTTGTGTTCCTATATAAAGAGGGGAGGTACGAGTTATAATCCCCATTCAATCTCAACTCTTTTCTTTGCTTGTTTTTGTGTTCTCTTAAATAGCTCAGTATTTTTAAGAATATTTTTTGTATTTTTAAAGGATGGACCATTTTGATGGTCTTTTGAAGCGGTGGACGTCTTCCCTTAGTGATTCTGAGAAGAAGGCGTTGTCTTCGACTGGTGCGGGTGTCTTCATAGGCTTTAGGCAGATGCACGTCGAGGTGGACTTTCTCGACGCTTGTCTTGATTATTGGGATCCTAGGATGCATGTTTTTAGGTTCTCGGGAGGCGAGATATGTCCGTTGCAATAAGAGTTTTCGGCTATAGCAGGATGGTCTAACCGCACTACCCCGATAGCGGTTAGGAGTGAGTTTGGCTATAACGGGAGATTGCGACAGTATCTTTCGATGACCAATGCTCAAGCTGAAGGCTTGTTCGAGGGGGGTGTAGTGAACATGCGACAGTTGTGCGAGCATTACATGAACTTGGGTGACGTGAGTATTTCTGCTCGTTCTAGGAGGAGGGCCCTAGGGTTTTGCTTGCTGCATCGGTACTGCTTTGCTGGATCGATGGAAGACAGTGTGCATGGCCATGCAAGGTATGCTCGGGTCATGGAGGAGATGGAGCTGAGCCATGATCCTTCAGCTTTGGTCCTTGCTGAGACCATTTTAGGCTTGGACGACCGTCATGCGAATCGTCTAAGCTCGTATCGTGGATGTGCTAGGATCCTGCAAATTTGGCTGATAGAGCGTCTTCGCGTGTTGGCTCCACCGGGGGGTGAGGTGTACGTTCCGGCTGGGGTGACGACCCGTGGTCTTCATTGGGCTATGCCTCAGGAGCGGTCAGTGAACTACTTCCAAGGGTTTGTCCGGGAGAGGACAATTAGGTGGATCGTGTCACGGCACCGTCGGTTGCGGATGCGGCTAGTGGGATAATGTTGTGTGGGTTCGAGCGAGGCGTATGGATTCTGCCTTATCGGTTGAGAAGGCAGATTGGTTTAGTTCAGGTTATTCCAGCGCAGGATACTCGGACATGCGAGTCGGTTGTTCTGAACAACTGGATGATTGATGCTTGGGTGCGAGGACGGTCTGATCGAGTGACTTAGACTAGACCGGCTGGCTCCGAGACTACTCGTGTCTCGGATTTCTATCGGAGGTGGTGTATTTCTCTAGATCCTCGGGATAGGGAGAACATGCGGAGGCGCGAACAGACGGGTCCAAGACCGTCGTTGGCACATGCAGCGGTTCGAGGGAGACGGGACTACAGCGACTTGGGAGTGTCTTCATCCAGGCCACTTGGAGAACGACTCGGACCTAAGGTGACCGTGAAGGATCGTCTGGGTGAGAAGATAGATGATGCTGCTGGAGAGGACCCTGTTGAGCCCCCGGGATTCGAGAGTAGCGTTCCGAATCCGGTGATTGCTTCGGTTGTTGTTCGTGCGGATGCTGCAAAGGACGAGGATGAAGAGGAGCATCCAAAGCGTCGTAGGAAGGACACTTAGACTTAGACCTTAAAAGTTGTATTCAAAGAGAATTTTGTTTATTTAATCGTTCAATGAATAAAAGGGAGTTTGAAAGCTAGTTTTAAACTCTCTAACTAAAATGTAAACGTTTTCAAAATTCATGATTAATAAAGAAAGTGTTTGCCTATTGTCTCGTCTTTATTGTTTCGTGTTTATCTTCGACCTTTTTAAGCTTTGGATGCATGTTTTTGTTTTAAGTCGTTGACCTTTTTAAGCTTTAGACTTATGTTTTGTGTTGATTGTGCTCTTCGACTTTTTTAAGCTTTGAGTGTGTCTTTTGTGAGTGCATCGCCCTCGACCTTTTTAAGCTTTGGGCGTGCGTGGAAAGAAGTTCGGTTGCGCTTTGAAAAGCTGCCTACGTATCTATGTTTTACACAGAATCAAACCGGCGTAGTTCGTGATTTTGGTTGGGTTTCTTGCGAAACTGCCTACGTATCCACTCTCGTGGAATCAAATCAGCGTAGTTCGTCCGTGCGTTGTGTTGTGTTCGTTGTGGAATACATTGCAAAGTTGTGTAGAGCCTAAGGGTAGTATTTCTTAAGCTGATCGAGGTTTGTGGGCAAGTTGAATTCTTCGCCGTCGAGATCGGTTAGCCTAGCAGCACCTCCGGGAAGGATTTCTTTAACCAAATATGGTCCGGCCCAATTAGGTTTGAATTTCCCTCTTGGGTCGACCGGTAGCGGTGCCCTTACCGATTTAAGGACCAGGTCACCCACGTTGATGTTGCGTGGTTTGAGCCGTTTGTTGTACGCGCGTTGTAGTCTTGATTGGTACATGCGAACGGTGCTTAATGAGTGTAAGCGCCTTTCGTCCAGGAAGATGAGTTGTTCATATTGTTCGCGTGCCCATTCTGCTTCTGGTATGTTTGCTTCCATTAGAATTCGAAGTGATTGCATTTCGATTTCTACAGGTTGTACAGCTTTCATGCCGTAGGTTAGGAAGTAGGGTGTCATCCCTGTCGGCGTGCGTATTGTGGTTCGATATCCCCATAAGGCAAAAGGAATCTTGTGTGGCCAGTCGTGGCATGTGTCGATCATCTTTTTGAGGATGGTAACTACAGTTTTATTTGCAGCTTGTACCGCTCCGTTGGTTTGGGGTCGGTATGGTGATGATCTATGTCTTTGGATGTTGTATTTGGTGAGGATGGGTTCGACTTCTCCTCGGAAGTGTGAGCCTTGGTCGCTTATCAGCTCGTGGGGTATACGGTATCTGCATATGATATTATTTTGTATGAAACGGGCGACCTCCTTGGTGTCAAGCTTTCGGTATGACGCGGCTTCGACCCATTTTGTGAAATAGTCGATGGCCACGAGGATGAAGCAGTGTCCTCCTACTCCAACCGGGTGTACTTTGCCTATTACGTCGATTCCCCATGTTGAGAATGGCCATGGCGATGTGAGGCTGTATAAGGGTGAAGGGGGTACATGTTGTACATTTGCGAAAATTTGGCAATTGTGGCAATGTTTGACATATTTTGCGCAGTCGGCTTCCATGGTGGTCCAATACCATCCTAGCCTAAGGATTTGTTTGCATAGGGCTCGAGCGTTCATGTGTGGTCCGCACTCGCCGTCATGGACTTGAGATATAATCTCTCGCCCTTTGTTATGATCAACGCACAAGAGTAGTGTACCCTGGGGCGTTTTCTTGAGTAGTTTGTCTACTTCCAGCACGAATTGTGATGCTAGAAGTCGGAGAGCTCTTCTGCCGCGTTTATCAGTGTTTGGCGGATATTCTCCGTCTCGTTTGAAGTTGATTATTACTTGATACCAAGGTTCGGTTTGTTCTTCCTCGGCTTCGATGTCACATATGTATGCTGGTTCGCTGCTTCGTTCCACGACAATGGGAATAGTCTGCATTCCCGGGGGAATGTTTAGTAGTGACGCCAGTTTTGATAAGGCATCGGCGAATTGGTTTTCTTCGCGGGGTAGATGCAAGAACTCTACGCGGTAGAATTTGGCGACAAGTTCTTGGATTTTGCTTTGGTATAGTGCAAGGTTTTCGCTTAGTATCTTCCATGCTCCTGATACTTTGTTGATGATTAGTGAGGAATCTCCATATACTCGTAGATTCCTTGCGTTTAGTATGAGTGCGTCCTGTAGTCCATGCAGGCAGGCCTCATATTCTGCGGCGTTGTTCGTCACATCAAAGTCTAATTTGATGGAAAGGGGTGTATGTTCACCTTTCGGGGAAATGAGTAGTATTCCTATTCCACAACCTCGGTAATTTGATGAACCGTCGAAGTACATTTCCCATTGTTCTTCGTTTATGTTGTATATTCCTTCGTCGGGAAATGATGTAGTGTCGATGATGGGTTCTTCATCGACTGCGTGATCGGCGAGAAAATCTGAGACCGCTCGTCCTTTGATGGCTTTGAGGGGAACGTAGACAATGTCAAACTCGGCTAAAAGTAAGGTCCATCGTGTCATGTGTCCATTTGGCACGGGTTTTTCGAAAAGGTACTTGACGGGGTCCATTTTTGAGTAGACCTTCGTTTGGTGTGCCAGCATATAGTGACGGAGCTTTTTGGATGCCCACACTAATGCTAAGCAACTCTTCTCGACGGGCGCGTATCGAGTTTCATAGTCGAGAAATTTCTTGCTGATGTAGTAAATTGGATGTTCTTCGCCGTTGATTTCTTGAGCGAGCATGGCGCCCATTGCAGTTGATGTTGTTGTGAGGTAAGGTGACAAGGGTAGGTCCTTCTGTGGTGGTCTTAGGACTGGGGGGTTGGATAACAACTCCTTAACCTTGTCGAATGCTTATTGGCATGCTTCGTCCCATTCTACGTGGTCAGTCTTCTTTAGCTTTTTGAAGATTGGTTCGCATATCATGGTCAGTTTGCTTATGAAGCGGGAGATGTATTGGATTAGACCCAGGAAGCTTCGGATTTCGTCTAGGTTCTTGGGTGGTTGCATTGCCATTATTGCTTTTATTTTCGAGGGGTCGACCTCGATGCCTCTTTGGCTCACTACGTGTCCTAGTAGCTTGCCGGACTTTACTCCAAATGTACATTTTTGGGGATTGAGACGCATTTTGTATTGGCGGAGTCGTGTGAAGAACTTGCGAATGTTTGTGATGTAATTGCTTCTCTCCTTGGATTTGACGATCATGTCGTCTACGTATACTTCGACCTCTTTGTGCATCATGTCGTGTAGAAGTGTGGTCGCGGTGCGCTGGTAGGTCGCACCTCCGTTGATTAGACCGAAGGGCATAACGGTGTAATAGTATGTCCCCCATGGTGTAATAGTATGTCCCGTCCATGAAGGATAGAAGGGCATGATCGGCGGTGTTGTCGACCAGAACGTCTACGTGTGGTAATGGAAAGTCGTCCTTTGGACTTGCCTTGTTTAGGTCGCGGAAGTCGACACATACTCGTATCTTGCCGTCTTTCTTTAGAACTGGGGCCATGTTTGAGACCCAATCTGAGTACTCGACGACTTGAATGAAGCCGGCTTGTAATTGCTTCTCGATTTCTTCCTTGACCATAAGGGACCATTCGGGTCGTAGTCTCCTTAGTTTTTGTTTGATAGGTTTGAAACCGGGTTTGATGGGGATGTGGTGTTCGGCTATGCTTCTGTCGATGCCGGGCATGTCCTTATATGACCATGAAAAGACGTTCTTGAACTCGGTTAAGAGTTGGGTAAAGTTTGTGCGCTCGTCCTCACTCAGTGAAGCGCCTAGTTGCAGTTCCCTTGGTTCTTCGGGGGTTCCTATGTTAATGGTCATGGTATCCTCGATGATCGGGTTCTGCGTTGGGTTGCTTTCGATGTTTGCAATGTATTTGATTAACGATTGTTCATTCGTTGGTTCATTTTTATCGCACGGGTTTGTTTTGTTTAAAATTATTTGTTTATTGTTTGTTTGTTGTTCGTTGTTTATTTGTTTGTTTTAAGCTTGAGACGAGACATAAGCAAACTTATCTGTATTATTCATTGAAGAAGAAGAATTGTTTGACAAATTAGGAGAAAAGTTGGAGCTAGCCTCCGAAAATAAAAGTCTAAGCTAAAACTAGAAGGTGGGTCGACACATGATCCGACACCTAAAGGATTAGTTCCTAAAAGAATTTCCTCCTCTTCGTCTTCGGTGCTGTTGTTGCTTGAAGCGTCCTCGTTTGAGTCTTCATCATTTTGCGAGGTTATCTTGTCAAAGAGGGGTCCTTCCCCAGTGACAAGTTGATATTTGTGGCCTTGGGAGTCGGTCCATTTGGTAATTTTGTACCAACCGTCTAAGGTTTTCTCGGCGACATCAGTGATGAGGTCGTCGGGGTTGAAGCGGCGGTCTCGGATGATGGATGAGACCAAGTCTTCATTAGTTTTGTTGGTGAAGGGGAGTCCGCTTTCACTAGCGAAACAGTGTTCTTGAGGTTTGGATAAGGCGTCTTCATCATGTCCTCCTCCTGAGACGAAATGCTTGCTCATGTCAAATGAGTACTTTGGTAGGTTGAACTTGCGCGCGAACTTGCGCTTTCTGACTTCCTTAGTCATCTGCTCGAAATCACCTTTCTTCGGCTTGTAGCCTAGACCCATGGTGGGCCAAAGGCTATGGTTATCCTTGGTTTCGAAAGGTTTATAGGTTCGGATAGGCGTGGTGGTGATAGCGCCTATTTCAAAGTCGAAACCACAGTGTTCTTGATTTTCTTCGATCGTGATTTCTGCGGCGTTGCGCTCCTTGGGTGAATCGAGGAGGGCACGGAAATTGGAGGCGTTGATAGTTATGACCTCGTCATTGAGAGGTAGCTTCACCTTTTGGTGTAGTGTGGATGTCACGGCTCGCACGGCGTGAATCCATGGGCGTCGTAGGAGCATATTGTAGGACGGTGTCATGTCGATTACTTGAAAATCGACTTTTCGTTCTATGGGGCCTGTGCGTACATGGAGGGAGATTGTCCCTCTCACGCTACGTTTGGTCCCGTCAAAGGCTTTGACACCTTCATTGCTTGGTTGAAAGTCTTTGTCGTCGAGATTCAGACAACGTGTGGTCGATAGGGGTAGAACGTTCACTGCGGACCCATTGTCAATTAGAGTCACGGGTAAGGTTCGTTTCCTGCATTCAGCGCAAATGTATAGAGCCAGATTATGGTTAGCGCCAAATGTTGGAAATTCATTATTTGAAAAAGTAATGGCCCCGGCAAGCCAATCCCTCGTAACATGGTTGACCATTTGGTCAGGTGTGATGTCTGCATCCGCGCTTGCTACTTGTAGGGCGCGGATGAATGCCTTTCTATGTTCGGCAGAGTCTCGAAGGAGAGCCCAGATAGAGACGTCAGCTTTTCTGCGAACGAGCTGCTTTTGAAGCGTCTCGCTCGTGCTTGGTGGTAGGATTGCTGGAGTAGAGGGTGTGTCTTTGGAGGGGACGTCCTCCTAGACTACGGCTTTGCCCTTGTTAGGAGCGGCGGCCTCCTCGGCATGGGCATCCGTGAAGATATTCTGATAGGGTCACCCGGAGCGAGTGAGATGCGAAACCTCGTCCTTAGTCTTGGAATCAGTTGTGTTAACTTTGACTTGGGGCTTATTGTATTTCTTATTCCCCTTTTTGTTCTTTCCCTTCTTCTTGTTCTTAGAGGCAGAGGAAGAACTGCTGGTGTTGTTGATTTGGGCTATGGCTTTGTTAGGTGGTGGCCATTCGCCCTCGCTCTCGCTACTAGAATACCACACTCCATTGATTTGTTCGCCGTAGCATGCGTTCAAATCGTCTTCGATTTGTGTGGCGATATTGGCAAGATGCTGGAAATTACGTATGTTAGCATACCGAAGGTGGGCTTGGTATACTGGATGTAGGTCTTCGATGATATCATGCAAGAGTTCATCCGGGTGCACTAAACCTACAACATGTGCATTGAGTTCCTTCCATCTAGCTAGAAAATTGGTGAAACTCTCGCCATCATTTTGAACGTTACTCTCCATGATTGGTTGATCAAGAGAGATGGTGTTGATCTGGTCGTCGGTAGGCGTAATGAGGTATGAGCAATCAATGACAGGTATGGAGCCCACAAAGATCGCATGGTTGGACAAAGGGTTATCTTTGTTGGACGGCTTACCACTGGCCGTCGGCTTATCGAGCTTTCCTTGGTCGATAAGATCCTGGATAGAATGCTTCAGTTTGAAGCAGTTCTCGGTGTCGTGGCCCTTGCCTCTGTGGTATGCACAGTAAGCGTTAGAATCCCACGACTTAGGCTTCTTGTCTTCGGGCGGTTCAGTGGTAGGCCCGATAGGTTGCAGATAGTTCTTGTCAACTAATCTCTTAAATGCCTTAGTGTAAGACATATAGAGTGTATCAAAACTTCTCCTAGGTTTGAAGGGAGAAGAAGTAGTAGTGGCGAATGACTCTGGATCGCCAAGCGACTCTAGGTTGGCGACGATACGGTTCTCATCGTTCTTAGCCGTACGCGTTGATTTAGACGAGCTCCCTTGATATGCATGGCCAGTGTACTTGGCCATGATCCCCGTTCTAAGATCGTCTTCAATTTGGGTACCGACCTTAGTAAGTTGTTTGAAGGTTTGTATGTTGCTATACCGCATGTAAAATTGGTACACGGGTCGCAAGTTGTTGACGAATTTTGGCACGAGTTCGTCCTCCCGTGGACAATTCGGAATTTGTGCACTGAACTTCTTCCACCTAGTAAGGTACTCGGTGAATCCTTCGTTGTCCCTTTGCGACAGGACCTCCAGGGTGCGGATAGAAACCTGGGTGTCGTCGTTGTCCTTGTATTGGTGGTCGAATTCGACCGTGATCTGTTCGAATGAAGAGACTCTTTCTGGGTTCAGAGAGTAGAACCATGTCTTCGGTATGGCGGCGAGAGAATGTGGGAATAGTGATGGCCAATATTCTAGCTTGACCCCTTTGATTCTCATCTGTGATTTGAAGGCCCTAATGTGAGTAATCGGGCTCTCGTGACCTTGGAAGATTGAAAGATCACTAAGGGCGAGCTTGCTGGGCAGTTCGTCCTTGATGTTTTGGGGAATGTTTTCATTCTCCTTGTGTATGGAGTAGCCTCCTGGGGCACCGAGGTGTTCCTCCATAGCTTGGAGCTTCTTGGCGTGTTTATCCGCCTCGTCTTTGATTCTCAGCTCCATTCGGTCCACCTCAGACTGGTGGTGGCTTAGTAGGCGTTCAAGGTCATCGGTTAACTTGGTGACTTGTTCGCGGAGTGTGTTAATGTCTTCGTTGCCGGCCATTTTTCGGGTATAGGTTCGTTTCTTGCGGGGTATGATCACTCGGTTCTTGGTGCGGCGAGTATCCAGTTGAAGTTCCCTACATTTGCATGGAGTGCATCAGCTACATGACAGACCCGACCGACACATTCATTTATATGTTCATTTTTAGCTCATTTCGTTTGAAAAAGACTCTTTTAAGCTTTGAAAAAGAAGGAAGTTTTCGAAAATAAGCTATGAGTGTTTTTGAGACGAGAATGCGTGCGCGCAGCTAGGCTCGATGTTAAAAGGTTTTGTTTTGCATCCATTTAGCCCGAGCGACGGTATGTTGTCATGGGCTAAAGATGGATGCGTAAAAAGGAATCGACTCGGGCTTAGACGAGTCGAGGATGTTAAAAGGGATTTAAACCGTGAGGCTTAAAGAATGAAATCCACGAGTTGGGGTTGAGAAGCCTCGACTCGGGTTTTGCTAGTTTTGTAAAAGAAAGATTTGAAAAATGTTTATTTCAAAAACTCGTGATTATTTTGTTTGAAAAGTGTTAGCTTGTTAGTTTGTTAGGTTGATTATTTTTGAAAGTTTGAAGTGACTTTTCGAAAATATGCAAATGAAATTTGAAAAACACCATATTGTATAGCCTCGCACTTGTACGTATGACTCTTGGTCGTTTGGTCAAGTCTCGTACGCCTCCAACTGATTTGAGTACGCTTTGGCAGGTGCTTTTAGCCCTTCGCCCACACAGTATAATGTGTAGGGTACGAAGGAAGCCCTCGGGCGGTCAAATCAGTTTGCTACGGCAAGCCGTGGAGGGGTGAGAGGAAGGTTAGTCCAGTACATGCCTTGTCGAATGGACAATGCCTGCGTTTGGAACCCCCTCTCGGGGTGTTCGTGTGTGAATCCGACTAGATTCGACTCTTACGGATATGCTTAGTTCATGTATGTTGATTGTTCTCAAGTCGTTCAAGTCTCATTTTTATTTTTTAAAAAGAAAAAGCTAGTTTTAGTTTTCAAAAATAAAAACCTGTCCCCAGCGGAGTCGCCAACTGTAGCTACCGGGATTAACATGGAACCACTCGACGTCTTGTTAAGGGCGTAAAAGTTAAAAAGATTAAGTACAAAAAACCTTGAAAAACTATTTTGGAGCCGCCACCAAATTATGAGGGAAATGTAGAACCCGCCTCCGTGTCCACATGCTCAAAGACACGTCTTAGAGTTCAAGGCACGTCGACACCCATCCGTCTAAGGCTATTGTGAAACCAGATTCGGATTCGGGTGAGGGTACTCTTCTAAAGTATAATTCAAAATAATGTTTTTATGAAAGATCTTTTGGAAAAGCCTATTGTGGAACCCGGGAACCGCGTCGAGGGACCCAACTCGACGTCTTGCTTAAGGGCGGATTTTAAAGTTAAAAAAGATTAAGTTGGAAAAACCTTTAAGAACTGTTATGGAGTCGCCACCTAATTATCGCGGAAATTAGGAACCTGCTACCATGTTCTAAGTTAAAAACATGTCCTAGATTTTGGAGCACTTGACACCCCTAGATCTAAGGTTGTGAAACCAGTTGGATTCGAGTGAGGTACTTTAGAAAAAGAGTTAATTCAAATAATGATTTATGAAAACCTTTTAGAAAAGCCTATGTAAAAATAGCCTCTACTGACCTAGAACAATCCTTGTAAGATGATATTTGAGCTAATGTTATCGCTACGTACAAGTGCGATAAGTTTGTAAAAGAATGCAGATGCAGATGCAAAAAGATTGATTAAAACCCTCAGTTTAGCATGTTTAACTTGTTAACGAATACGGTTCAGTTAAAGGTCGAATTCATTGTTTAAGTTGATTTTAATGCAAAAAAGAAGGTGCAAGATGCATGCAAGTAAAATAAAGTTCAATTGTCCATTGGTTTATTTTATAAGGTCGGTTGCTTATGCGACTTTGGCGTGTCATCGGATATGGAGTGTACCCGAAGTAAATAGAACACTTGGAGTGCAAGCGCGCTGGGTGCCAAAGCCGGTGGGGGCGCTAGAGTGTAGTCCCCTTTGTTAGTCCATAGAAAATAAGAAAAAGCTTTGATCCAAGTGGATCGGTACCTACCTTGTCCTGACGCTTCAGATCTGGGCAGAGCTTCGCTTCTTGAACTTAAAAGGAGGATGAATTCAACACGGGATGGTGTGTTGAACTCAAGGATTTGAGTGCTTGAGGCTTTGTGAGTGTTTTGTGGAAGGGTGCAAGATGTGAAAAATTGTGTGTGAATTGTGTTTTCTGAAGAGAAATTGATGATGAATTCTATTTCGAGGTCGAGGGTATATGGGTGTATATATACTAAGAACCTCGGAGAAATAGGAAATCCGGGGATAAAAACAGGCCTAGGAACCGCATAGCCTTATGTGGTTGCTAGGGCAAACCGCATAGGCTTATGCGGTTGCCTCCCCGAACCGCATAAACTTATGCGGTTTGAGGGTGTGGTTTTAGCGTAGTTTCCTAGTTTCGGTTGAATTATATCTTTGAAAGATTTCGAGATAATCTCGAACGTGAAGCTCAAGAAAACCCCTAGGATATTTCTGAGATATTTTGTGATGTTTAGGGCTTTGGAGTGCGGGCCAAAGGCTGGGGTTGGGCTCGGTTTCGGGCCCGAGACCCGGAAAAATGAAAAGGGTGTATTTGCATAGTTTTTGTGAAATAAGGTAAGACGTGAAGCCGTATTTTGTGTAAGAGGGGGCTAGAGGGGAGATCTAGCCTCCGGACCTAAATTTAGAGATTTAGGAATGCTGAATTAGACCTTGTTAATGTAAAAGGGCTAATTGTAGTGCAAATGCGAATCTTATGCCAAATGAAGCAGGACAAGGACCTAGCTAGACTCCAAATGGACAAAATGAACGTTTATTTAAAGCGATGTAAAGCGACCTAAATCATTTTAACATTTCAAACGACTCAGAATGAATTCGACATTAGTTAGAACCGTTTAAGTCAATGTTAAAGCATGCGTAATAAAAGTCCGTGATACATCACAGGGTTTTGTTTGGGAGGGTACGGATATGGGTATCCACAGAGCCCCCAGTTTGACTGAGCTCGGACTAGAGCGCTAGTCAAACTCCACGACCATATCCGGACCATTACAGTCTCGATCTGATCAATGAACGAAGCATGTGTCCATGGGTGAGACGAGGACTTCGAACCGGGCTAAACGGGGAGGGGCGTGCGCATTTTAAGGACTTGGCGGTCCGTGCATACTATAAGGGCCTGCCGGCCTGCTGGATGCCTTCGTCGTGCTTGTTGTACTGTCGTTGATGGTGCCTTTGTATATGCCTGGTGTCGTCGGATGCCTGGTGCTTGTAATGTCTTCGTATTGCAAGTGTATAAGGGGCTAAAGTGTAGGGGTGCATGTGCTTGTAAGATGTTTGGGTATGCGTGAGGTGTATAATTGAGTAGGGGTGCTTATGTAGGTGTTGGTCTCGTGAAAGAGCGTCCGTGTAATGCTTGAACTCGCCGAGGAGCGTCTATGTAGAGTGAAATGCTTGGAGTTAGGTGTATATTGCAGAGTGCTTGTGCTTGGGCTCGCCGAGGAGTGTCTATGTAGTCGTAATTGCATATGATTGCCTTCTGTTGAGGGGAAAATGATGTAATGCTCGTAAAGAGCGTTCGTGCTTACATACATCGCATACATTAAATGCTTAATATACGCGTATGGCGGACTGTAGGTGACGCCTTAACCCAAGCACGGGACGTACTTGGAATTGCATTTGAGCCAAGATGAATTAGGAATTCAAAAGTAGGCGTAAAACGAGAAAAAACCGAGAAAAACCAATGGATGAAACCGCATAAGCTTATGCGGTTCATGGGGCAAACCGCATAAGCTTATGCGGTTTCCCCTGCGGGCTGTAGGGGCTATATAAAGCTCGAGTGAGCCGTGAGTTTGCCATTATACTTCATTTTCGGTTTTCTAACTCTAAAAACACCATTTTTCGATTTCTCAACCGTTTTTGCTCATTTTCGTTGCGTTGCCTTGCTATGGAACCAGGTAATGCTCCATTTTAACTTGCTTTTACGTTATTTGTCGTTGTATTTAGCTAGTTTTGCCTTGAAATGTTGAAAAGACGGGTTTTGCATGAAAACCCGGGTTTTGCTTGAAATTTGCCGTTTGAATGCTTGAAATTGTCGTCATTGTGTTGCATTATGCCATGTGAACGCGTATGTGTGAATTAATTGTGATTTAGACCGTCTTTGTGTGAAAAACGTCCAAATTAGGTTTCAGGCCCGAAAACGAACCCGGATTTTCCGACCCGGAATTTCAATTAAACTTCGGTGTAGGATGCCCATAGCGTGTATAGCATGCCTATAGCGTTAGTTTTGCGAAAATGTCGAGTTAAGGCTTTCAAATCGCCGTCTTAAGTCGTAGTTATACGGAGTAATTAAGGCGAATTGGGGGTTTTTGATCGGAGTGACCAAAATGCAATTGCTTGTAATGGTTTGTTGTTGGGGACTATTATGGCGCGTAGAAACCATAAAGTTGTAATTTTGAGGCGTAGAGAACGGTTTTCGGCTTAATTGTGCATTAGGCCTAAAAATGCTCTGTAGGGCGTATAGTGCAATGTGTGAAGGGATGTATATGTATTATGTGCATATTATTTGTGTGTATTTGTGTATATGTATGCCAAGTTGTATGCTTGCATGTATTATAGCTGTATGTATTGGTTGTGTTTGGTTGCAGGAGAGGATTGTAGTCGTGTTACGAGATCGAAATCTCGTAAGAGTGCTAGCTCGAGGAATGAGGGAGCCTCTAGCTCGAGTGGTTTGAGGCGTACGCATAGTGAGAGGGATGCTGACCCTCGTGACTTGCGCACGAGACGTGGTCAGTCACGAGGTAGAGGTCGTGGGAGAAATGTCCCTGTGCCTGATCCTGAGGAGGAGGCGGATGCGCTTGCTTTAGTTGACGAGATAGAGGCTGGGATGGACGTCGAGGAGGAGGCTGAGGAGGTCGAGGAGGCTGCGCCTAGAGCGAGTAGGTCTAGGCCGCGAAAGTCGCGCGTGAATAGGGCCTTTGCCAAGGGTTGGGATGGCCATAACCTTCTACTTGCTCCGGAGAGACACGTTTCCTATCGAGCGACGATGGGTTGGCAGAAAGGCTCGATGAGGACTTTCTCGGGCGTCTCGTCCGTGATGTGTGCTTTTGAGGAGAAGCTTTCGCCGAGAGCGCAAGCTTGGGTGCTGCGTAGTGTTTTTGTGTTGTGTATCACAGGTGGCTAAGGAGGCTCATAAGAAGCTATGGCGGATAGCCAACAGGTGGAGGATGGCTTGGGCTGAGCAGGCTGCCCAGTTGTGTCAGAGCCGGGCTGAGACGGCTCAGATTCGGCGCGAGTTTGACGAGTATCGTCGTCGTCATCCTGAGTGAACTTGTGTAATAAAGATTGTATGAACCTTTGTTTACATGTCGTTGTAGCTTGAACTTGAACTTGATTGTTGTTGTGAACCTGTTTGGTAAACTTGTTTGAAAAATGAAATGATTCCCGAGTGGGATGCATTGATGTTGATTTTAGATTGTGAAAAAATTTTTGCAAAAAGTTCATTTTAAATGCGAAACGAGCTTGCATGAATGTCGAAAATGTTATGTGGTGACTCGTGGTATGAATCGTTGTTGCTAAAGTGAAGTGTAATGTTGCTGCATGGGGAACAACAAGAGAATGTCGTAGGGTAGTGTAGATTGTGGTGTTTAGGAAAGACGAAATTAGGAAAGTTGCGAGAAAACCCGCCCCTTGAACCGCATAGCCTTATGCGGTTTAGGGGTCAAACCGCGTAGGCTTATGCGGTTTGGGGTGCAAACCGCATAGGGCTATGCGGTTTGGCGGCTTGGCTGGTAATGCTGAGTTTCCATATTCCGTAATATGTTTCGTATATAAGGAGAGGGGTGCGTGCTATAATTCTCATTCACAATTACTTCTTTTCTTCTCTTTTAATACAAGTTTTTGCTCTCATAAATATATTAGGTATATTTATTAAAGTTTTTTGTATTCAAGAAAATGGTGGAGCATTTTGATGCTCTTTTGAAGAGGTGGACTTCCTCATTATGTCCGGCGATGAAGAAGGCGGTGTATGATGATGGTGCGGGTGTTTTTATTGGCTTTCGCCAAATGAAAGTCGATCTTGACTTCCTGGATGCGTGCTTAGATTATTGGGATCCTAGCTTGCATGTGTTTAGGTTTCCCGGGGGAGAGGTGTGTCCTTTGATGGAGGAGTTTGCGGCCATTGCGGGATGGTCGAAACGGACTACTCTTGTGGTTGTAAGGAGTGAGCTTTGTTATAACGGGATGTTGCGAAACTTCCTTGGGATGACAAATGCTCATGCTGCAGGTTTGTTTGAGGGAGGCAAGGTAAACATGCTTCTCTTGTGTCAACGATACATGAATAAAGTTGATACTAGTATTTCGGACCGTTCTAGGCGGAGGGCCCTTACTTTTTGTTTGGTTCATCGGTATGCTTTTGCGGGGTCCATGCCAGATGGAGTGTTCGGAAACGCGAGGTATGCTCGTATTGTCGAAGAGATGGAAAGGGGATATGATCCTTCTGCGTTGATCCTAGCGGAGACCATACTGGGCTTAGACGACCGTTGTGCTAATCGTCTGAGCTCGTACAGGGGTTGTGCTAATTGTGCTAGGATTCTCAACATTTGGCTCATGGAGAGGCTAAGTGTGTATAAAGCTCTCCCCCTTGGTGGTGTCTTCAATGCTGCTGCGACAACGTCGCGAAAGATGGAATGGGCTGACCTTCGGGAGCGTTCGCTAAACTACTACCGGGGTTCGTGAAGGAGAGCTCCATTCGTTGGTACGTGTCTTGGTGGGGTATTACGGCGATTACGGCGCCGTCTGTTGCGAATGCGGCTCGTGGGTTGATGTTGTGCGGGTTTGAACGAGGGGTGTGGATTCATCCTCTTCGCTTGAAGAGGCAAATCGGGCTTGCTCAGACCATACCCGAGCAGGATACTCAGGCTGGAGGGGTTGTTGTGCTAAACAACCAAATGATTGATGCTTGGATCCGAGGATGGTCGGACCGCGTTACTTGGGCTGTTCCGGAGCATATAGAGTCTAGTCGTGTTACGGACTTTTATACACGATGGTACCGTTCCAATTATCCTCAGGAACGGGAGAATCAAAGGATGAGGGAAAAGATTGGGCCAAGGCCCTCCTTGGCGTATGAGGTGGTGCGCGAAAGGAGAGACTATGGTGATGTTTGTGCTGTTAGTGCAGATGCTTCTACTTCGAGACCGGCGCGGGAAAGGCTTGGACCGAAGGTGACTGTTAAAGATCGTCTAGGGTCAAGGATTGAGGGGCCCCAAGTCGAGCAGGACGAGGATCCGGTCGAGCCCCCAGGTTTTGAGAGATCTATTCCCGTTCTTAGTTCGAAGATTGTGGCGGAGCGGCCCCTTGAAGATGAAGAGGCTAATCCGAAGCGTCAGAAGATGACCTGAGTAGTTTGCTTTGTTTTGTTTAGAAAATTTCCTTTATTTAAATACATGTTTTAGATCTGAATAAAGGGTTAAGGAGGCTTGTTCCTAACTCATTTCTAAATTGCGAAAAATTCTAAATAAAGTAATAAAATAGAATTAATTTGCTTTTGCCTTGTCTCGTTGCTTTCTTTTGTTTGTTGTTAAATGTTCTCGACCTTTTTAAGCTTCGAACATTCGTATTTTGCCTTAAAATCCTCGACCTTTTTAAGCTTTGGATTTGTTTGTTTGACTTGTCTTGTCCTTAAGTCCTCGTTCTTTTTAAGCTTTGGACTTGGATTTTTGTTTTGTTTTGTATTGACTGTGCTCTTGACTTTTTTAAGCTTTGAGCGTGTCTTTTTGTGAGTGCATCGCCCTTGACCTTTTTAAGCTTTAGGCGTGCGTGCTAGAAAGTTCGGTTGCGCTTTTGACAAGCTGCCTACGTATCCGCGTTTCACGGAATCAAACCGGCGTAGTTCGTGTGATTCGGTTGAGCTCTTTGCAAAGCTGCCTACGTATCCACAGTGCGTGGAATCAAACCGAGCGTAGTTCACCCATGCGAGAGTGAGTTTTGTTTTTTGAAATGCATTGCAAAATTGTTTGTGTTTAGGGGTAGTATTTCTTGAGTTGATCAAGATTTGTCGGTAATCGGAAGTCCTGACCGTCAAGGTCAGTTAACTTCACGGCTCCTCCGGGAAGGATTTCCTTGACCAAGTACGGTCCGGCCCAATTGGGTTTGAATTTTCCTCTTGGGTCGACTGGTAATGGTGCTCGGACTGATTTGAGTACTAGGTCACCCACTTTGATGTTTCGTGGCTTGACCCGTTTGTTATATGCGCGTTGTAAGCGAGATTGGTACATTCGGATTTGTGCCTTAGTGAATGTAGCCGTTTTAAATCTAAAAGGATGAGTTGTTCGTATCGCTCGCGTGCGCCCATTCTGGCCAGAATGTCCGCTTCCATGAGGATTCGAAGGATTGCATCTCGATTTCTACAGTTGGGACGGCTTCCATCCCGTAGGTTAGGAAATAGGGTGTCATGCGCCTGGGTGTGCGGATGGTTGTCGCGGTATCCCCATAATGCAAATGGGATTTTGTTGGGCCGTCGTGGCGGTGTCGATCGCCTTTTGAGGATCGATACGACGCTTTGTTCTTTGCCTCGACCGCGCCGTTAGTTTGTGGTGGGTAGGGTGATGATTTGTGTCGTTGTATTTTGTATTTGAGGAGAAGTGGTTCGACCTCTCCTTGGAAATGTGTGCCTTGGTCGGTTATGAATTCGTGGGGTATGCCATAGCGACAAATGATGTTGTTTTGTATGAATTTTGCAACCTCTTTTGTGCCTAGCGTACGGTATGATGCGGCTTCGACCCATTTGGTGAAATAGTCGATGGCTACGAGGATGAAGCAGTGTCCTCCTGCTCCCACGGGTTGAATTTTGCCTATGACGTCAATTCCCCAGGTTGAGAAAGGCCATGGCGAGGTCAAACTGTATAGTGGTGAAGGAGGGATGTGTTGTACGTTTGCAAAAATTTGACAATTATGGCAGTGTTTGACATATTTTGCGCAGTCGGCTACCATGGTTGTCCAGTACCATCCTAGCCTTATGATTTGTTTGCACATGGCTCGCGCGTTCATGTGTGGTCCGCACTCGCCATCGTGTACTTGGGACATGATTTCGTGTCCCTTTTTGTGATCGACGCACAAGAGTAGTGTACCTTGAGGCGTCTTTTTGAGTAGTTTGCCCATTTCCATTACGAATTGTGATGATAATAGGCGTAGGGCTCGCTTGGCCCGTTTGTCGGTGTTTGGTGGGTATTCACCGTTTGTTTTGTAGTTGATGATTGCTTGGTACCAAGGGTTGGTTTGCTCTTCCTCGGTTTCAATGTCACAGATGTAGGCGGGTTCGTTCCGTCGTTCCACGACAATGGGTAGTGTTTCCATTCCCGGGGGTATGTTGATTAGTGACGCGAGTTTGGATAACGCGTCGGCGAATTGGTTTTCTTCGCGCGGGAGGTGTATGAATTTTACGTGATAGAATTCGTTTATGAGCTCTTGTATTTTGTTTTGGTATAGTGCCAGGTTTTCATTAAGTATCTTCCATGCTCCGGATACTTGGTTGATTATGAGGGAGGAGTCCCCATAGACTCTTATGTTGCGGGCGTTGAGTACAAGCGCCGCTTGAGACCGTGCAAGCACGCCGTATTCTCAACGGCGTTGTTTGTAACGACAAAATCCAGTTTGATGGATAAGGGGGTGTGTTCGCCATTCGGGGATATGAGAAGTATTCCTACTCCACATCCTCGATAGTTGGAGGAGCCGTCGAAGTATAACTCCCATTGTTCTTGGTTGATGTTGTAAATCCCATCGTCTGGAAGGGATGTCGTGGTCGATGATTGGTTCTTCGTTGATTGCGTTTTACTAGGAAATCGGAGACCGCTCGTCCCTTGATTGCTTTGAGGGTACGCATTTAAGGTCGACCGGCTAGGAGCAATGTCCATCGGCCATTCGTCCGTTAAGCTGTGTTTCTCGAAAAGGTACTTTACTGGTCCATTTTTGAGTAGACCTTCGCCTGGTGTGCTAGCATATAGTGACGGAGTTTTTGGATGACCATACCAATGCTAGACAACTCTTCTCGACGGGTGAATATTATATTTCGTAATCGAGAAATTTCTTACTTATGTAGTAGATTGCGTGTTCTTCGCCGTTTATCTCTTGAGCGAGCATGGCGCCCATGGCGGTAGGGGTTGTTGTAAGGTATAAGGATAGTGGTAAATCCTTTTGGGTGGTCGTAGAACTGGTGGGTTAGTTAGCAATTCCTTGACCTTGTCAAATGCTTTTTGACATTGTTCGTCCCATTCAACGTGGTCGGTTTTCTTGAGTTTCTTGAAAACTGGTTCACATATCATGGTGAGTTTGCTAATGAAGCGCGAGATGTATTGGATTTGGCCCAAGAAACTTCGAATTTCGTCGAGGTTTTTCGGGGGTTGCATTTCTAGAATTGTTTTGACTTTCGAGGGGTCGACCTCGATGCCTCTTTGGCTCACTACGTGTCCTAGTAGTTTACCGGATTTAACTCCAAAAGTACATTTTCGGGGATTGAGGCGCATTTTGTATTGTCGTAGGCGAGTGAAGAACTTGCGGAGGTTAGTGATATGACCACTTCTCTCCTTTGACTTCACGATCATATCGTCGACGTAAACTTCGACTTCTTTGTGCATCATGTCGTGTAAAAGGGTTGTGGCGGTGCGTTGGTATGTAGCGCCAGCATTGATTAGGCCGAAGGGCATGACTGTGTAGCAGTATGTCCCCCACGGTGTAATGAAGGCCGTCTTTGCCATGTCTTCGAGTGACATTTTGATTTGGTTGTAGCCTGCGTAGCCGTCCATGAAGGATAGGAGGGCGTGATCGGCGGTGTTGTCGACTAGGACGTCCACATGGTGTAACAACCTGGTTTTTAGTCGACTTTAATTACTAAGGCGGAAATTAATTAAGTCTTAAACCAGCGTCATTAATTATACATAAAAGCCCAAATGTTACAAACATCGTTCAAGAGTTGATTAAAAACAACTCTAAGTACGGAAATAAAAAGAGTATAGGTTATATATTACAATCTCTCGTAAAACATCTAAAAGTGAGGCATAAAAACGTCTCGTGGCCCCGTCCAAAAACCAGCTCCCGGTCCACGATCATCCTGCACAATAAACTGATGGGGGGATGCCCGCTGAGCGGACAGTGACTAGCTATGCTCATACTTACCCTCGATTTCAATTACTTTGGTTTAATATTATCGCTTTATAAACATAACATTATGATAAAAACATAAACATGCTTATTACATATAGCATATAAAGACATATAAGTCATAATAAGCATGCGTTTAAAGCGATAAATCATATAAGCATGATATTCAATTATGAAAACAAATAGCATATAATAGCATAGCAAAGTATCACAATAATTCAACAGGATTAAAATGCGATATCAGATCGCAAACAGACATACGTATGGTATTATTCTCCTCATGCACTGATTCACTTCGAAACTTGTGGTCTTTAATTTTCGAAGATGGTACACACTCGTTCTCATTTAATCAAACAACACACAACACATACTGCTTACGAGCCTGACCACTGAGTAGGCCTTTGTACTCTGATCGATTGCATCTCACTTCCATAGTGCAGAGGCTTACTCGACTCGTAAACCACGCCGAATACTATAATACTTGCATCTCATCCTCTAGTGTTCGAAATGATTCGAACTTCAGATACAATCTCGTCAAGTGATCTGTACATGTGGCAAGAACGAATGCTAGTGTCGCGCCCACTAAGAACGAAACACGGCAAGGAGACCACCGCTATAATCGCCCAAATCGGCACGGATGCCCTGGTAACTTTAGCGAAATAGGTGAATAAAACCCTAGTCTAGTACATGTACACTAGTATCCAATTTAAGAGTGGGCTATGCTATTCATAGAGCACCTTAACTCAGGATAAAACGACTATTTCCTAAAGCCTGAGACAAAAGCCTTGGCATATTCATTATCTTGTACGGCAATGGCGACCGCTACAAGACTATCTTAACCCCACTTCACTCACGATTGACGTTCACTTATCTGAGGCCCAAGCTTGACCTTTTATTTAACTTACTCAAAGTTTATTATTTATTTGATATTTACATATCTCATGTTACTAGACTCTCCTAGTCTCAGCGTCAAACGTTTTATTTGAATTGTAGGTTTCATATGATCACATAACACGTTCGTTTATTATTTGAGGTGTTGTTAATTATTAACGTTTTTAGATTTCTAACTTGATATGTTTATTAATATGTCAAATTTTATTTAAGTGTTTTTCAAACACTTTAAGTCATTTACTTATTCATTTTCAATTTTCTATACTTAGTAAAATTTTCAATTATTTTCAATATTTTACTATTCACTATTCACTATTCACTATTCACCGTATTTTATACGTATTTTTATACGTATTCGATTTCTTATACTTCGTATTTTATACGTATTTTTATACGTATTCGTATTCTTATACTTCGTATTTTATACGTATTTTTATATGTATTCGTATTTTTATACTTAAGATATTTTAGTATAATACTAAACTTGTTTTTATTTCCTAAGTACAAATTTCTAGTTTCAAAGTCGTTAGGTTCGTTTTGTACTTAGTGATTTTTGAAAATATTCTAAAAGTCTAGTTTTAAAAACGTTAAATTCGGTTTGTAAAAAGTGATAATGATATTCATTTTAAAATATCAGTTTTAAAAATGTTAAGTTCAATTTGTAAAAAGTGATAATGATATTTATTTAAAATGAGACTTAGTTAAATTTAGTCGTCTATTAACTAAATTTAGCGATTTTCATATTTAAAATAATAGTAACGTGGATGATTCATTTTAGTCCGTATGTCCAAGATCAACAGTCCAGATAGCAAAGGTAGTAACACACGATTTAGTTCATTTTTATAACGGTTACATATTTTTATCGGTTTATAATATTTCATTCATAACTAAATCGATTTATACTAAAATTCAATTCTAATTACTATTTAACTTTAGTGACTTAGTGATAATTTCATTTTGGTCAAATTTAGTCAATTTATAATGATGATGCCGTGTGGATTATATATATGTAAAAATTGATTTATTTCATTTAATTTCTTAATTCTAACTTATTAATTAGTAATTAAATTATATTAACAATAAACTAAAAAGTGATAAAACAAATTTTAACCCTAAAAATAGTAAAAATGCCGTGAGTAGCCTAGGGTGTTTCTAGATTTTCATTTTTCGATTTTATCGGTTTTTAACTTAAAGTCTTTATATTTTAATTATTCTAATTATACTAAAACGATTTAAACTAAAATGAAATTTACTAAAAATTTCATTTATATTTATGAATAGTGTTTTTCAACACTTTAAATTTCTAACTTTTTAATCTTAATGATTTATAATGTTTTAGGTTGATTTATATAATAATACTAACAATATATAAAACAATAACTAAACATAAACACAAATCATTAACAAACATAAAATAAAAGGAAATCAAAGTGCACTAACAAGATGAACATCACATGAAGATAATAAGAACATCAAGAACACATTTAATAAAGTTAAGAACACTAATGCATATTTAACAACTTATAATTTAATTTTCTAATTTAATTTTTATAACATACTAACATCCATTTTAACCCTACTTAATTCTACATATTATTTACAAAAATTAAAAGTGAAAATCTATTAAAAATATAGAGAAAAACCGTGAGCATGTATATGTTTACATAAATTTTGTTTTCGATTTTTAATCACTTTAAACTCATTGTTAAAACTTAACATAATTTTTATATATAATAACAACATAACTAAAACATAACTAAACATAAAAATCATATAAACAATAATTAAAAATGCTCAAAATTAAATTAGCTAAACATACTATCATTTTACTATAACATTACTAGTAAACTATATATTTAGTTATTATCATTTATTATCATCACACAACATAAATAGAATCAAAGTTGATGTTTAACATAATTTTAACATAAAAATCATATTCATAAAATTATAATAACAAAACAAATTAATTTACTAAGAGGCCAAAATAAGACAAAGCTAGTCACCTTATTTAGGATGTTAATCGTCGAGGATCTAAAATAAATTTTAGATCGGAATTTCTTCACCCATAAAACCCAAGTTATTCACCCAAATAATCCAAGTAATTTGCTCCTAATATACCCACTAATATAACTAGAATTACTTATGATTTATTAGAAATAATATTAGTGTTTTATTTAAGGTGTTTTAGGAAGAAAAATGGAAAAAATAAAAGAGAGAAAATAGAGGAGGGAGCCACGACATTAAGGAGAGAAAGAGTGATGAATTTGCTCCTTGAAAATAAATGAGGAAGTGTTAGAATAAAATTAGGTTAAGTAAAGTGTATGATGTAAGTTTGTTTTAATTAGAAATAATGTTTTAATTAAAGAAAAATAGGAAACAAAATGATCATACTAGCTTACTAATGTCAACATCACTATTTAGTGTAGAAAATGTTTATTTTGTGTTTTAAAATGTTTTTCACGAAATTAGTCAGTTTTAAAAAGTCGGGTGTCAAAAGCGATAAAAGTTAATATGTGCTGTTCTGGCGATTTTCTGAAAAGTATTCATTTTATAAATTTAAGACTAAAATATTTTATTTACTACTTTAGAAAAATTTTAAAAGTGACGGAAATAAAAATGGTAATATTAAAGTAGTAGTATTGAATTTGTATTTATATTTTTATTAAAAGTATAAACTTTAAATTTAAATATAAAATAAAATAAAAGTGATGATGAAAAATATAAAGGTGTAAGTAAATAAAGACTTGTGTAAGAAAATATGGAAGAGGATAAAATTTGATTTTTGGGTCTCCAAAAGTCAAAAGTCAAAAGTCAAATTTTCGGGCTCAATTTTCATTTCTCGAAATTTTCGATTTGCGCGATCGCAGAAAGTCTCAAAATAAAGGATATGATCTTAAAATAGTGTTTTGAAATAAAATCGGAAATAAAAATAAAACTAATTTTCAAAAGGTACTAAATATAAAAATCGGATCTTAACCCTCGAAATTTTGAATAAAAATTTCCTAGGTCGAAATACTTATTTTTTTCGTTGAATGTTATAGATTTAAAGAATTATAAACAAACGTCAAAAAGTTAATCAATTTAAATTAGGTGTGACTTCAAATATCGACAATTTAGAAAAAGTTAATTTAATGAAAATGAAATAGTAATTAGATATTAATATAATATGATTTATTAAAAATTAATCAAAATAATTAATAAACTTGATGTTAAGTTTACTTTTGAAAATAAAAAGAAAGTGGAAGAGGATAAGATGGTTTGATTTTTGATTTGCGTGTTTGAAATTGTTGACCCGAATTTCAAAGACGGGAAAAGTATAAGGGTTCATTTTTATTTGAAAATGAAAAATGTTCGAAATTGAATTTTATGAATAAAAGGTTTTACTTTTATTTTTATGAATAGTAATATAACTTAACATTTTTGAAATTTGAAAGGCGATATAAATTTTGTGTTGATTTTTATAAAATTTTGAAATGTGTTTCTTTTTCAATTCTAAAGATAATACAACAAATTTTATTTTTCAAAATTTTTAAATTTGGACTTAGGAAATTTAGTAGTATTTGGCGAAAAAAAAATTCAGTCGCATTTTTATTATATGGAAAAAGGATGAATTTAATTTAAGTAATTAAATTCTTTTATCAATTTGTGTTAAAATAACACGGGGTGTTACAAACCTACCCCCTTAAGAAAAGTTTCGTCCCGAAACTTGAATAGAGTGGATAACTGCTCGAAGTTAAATATGGCAGTTTGAGAGAATGTCAAGATTTTGCAAGTTTCGATAGTAACATTTTATTTTGGTGGAATATGACTTTTCAAAAAGTTTGAATTTTTTGAATTATTATAAAGATGTTAGATTGAGTTGAAGGATCGGAGGATATAGTCTTTTTATATTTACAAATGGAATATTTTGAATAAATATAGAAATATTGATAGATTGTTATTTTCAAAAATCGACTTTAAAGAGATTTTCAAAAAGGCGGGGTCTAGAAGTTTTGTACGAAATTAATTTAAAATAAAATTATGAGGGTTTTAAAATAAAACAAATTATAATTTTATTTGAAATTAAATATATAGTTTAAAGTTGGTTAAAATAAAGATTTTAATTAATTTTAATCAATGATTTTAAATCATCATATTTTGTTCTACCCCCTTAAGAAAATTTTAAACATATTTATCAAGTTCAAAAGAAAAGCTAAAGATTCATTTTAAAGGTTGAGAATTTGGAAATCGTATTGATAAGTTCAAAAATTTGAAAATAATCAAATTCAAAAGTATATAAGGTAAAGAATATACGATTTGAAACAAAATAATTTCAAAGATATTTAAAGTTACGAAATAAAATTTTAAGGATTAATTGAATAAGATTTGAAGATATTTTCAAAGGGAAACATGAAAGTTAATTTTAGAAGATAATTACTAATTATAAATTTACGAAGATTTGTAAATTTTAAAAGAGATAGAAGTTTAAGAGATTAAAATGTAATAAAGTTTGAAGGTTTTTGAGAATAAATTAAAAGAAGTTTAAGAAATTGACAAGCAAAAATGAAATCATTTTGCGAAATTAAGGAAGAGGAATGAAAGTTCATTTGAAACCTAGTTATTAGGAATTTTAGATTTAGGAAATTAGAGAGTTAGAAGAAGAGGTTAAAGAGGTTAAAATTTTTTTTAAAAGAGAACGAAATAAAAATTTTAGTTAAAGAGGATAATTAGATGAAGTTGTAGAAATCCTTCCTGCGACAGAAATCTTCGAGATCTTGAACGTCTTATCAGTTGTAAGGTCCTTGATGCGTCCATTTGTTGCGTTTGAGGTCTTGTCGTCATGTATTTGATTAATGGCTTCGTTCTTCGAGAATTAAATTTATTACTTAGAATTTTATATCCGAGGATAGTTGTTAGTTTTAGTTAGTCACATCAGCAAGTAGCAAGCATACGATAGTTAGTGTATTTTATTTTGAGGGAAGTAGTTCGTTATTTAAAAGTCCTTAGCCTATGGTCGGTACTTAAGGTTTCTACCCATCCTCACACTTTAAAGCGATTTTAAGTTATTATTTAAGTGATCTAATAAAAGAAAAATCTAATTTATTATTTGATCCTATTAGTCTATGCCTGACATACGATATGAATGTCTGGCCCAGGTGTCTCTCGCTAGATGAAATAACTATTAAGTTACTCACGGTCGCAAGACAGCTTTGATACCAACTGTAACAACCTGGTTTTTAGTCGACTTTAATTACTAAGGCGGAAATTAATTAAGTCTTAAACCAGCGTCATTAATTATACATAAAAGCCCAAATGTTACAAACATCGTTCAAGAGTTGATTAAAAACAACTCTAAGTACGGAAATAAAAAGAGTATAGGTTATATATTACAATCTCTCGTAAAACATTTAAAAGTGAGGCATAAAAACGTCTTGTGGCCCCGTCCAAAAACCAGCTCCCGGTCCACGATCATCCTGCACAATAAACTGATGGGGGGATGCCCGCTGAGCGGACAGTGACTAGCTATGCTCATACTTACCCTCGATTTCAATTACTTTGGTTTAATATTATCGCTTTATAAACATAACATTATGATAAAAACATAAACATGCTTATTACATATAGCATATAAAGACATATAAGTCATAATAAGCATGCGTTTAAAGCGATAAATCATATAAGTATGATATTCAATTATGAAAGCAAATAGCATATAATAGCATAGCAAAGTATCACAATAATTCAACAGGATTAAAATGCGATATCAGATCGCAAACAGACATACGTATGGTATTATTCTCCTCATGCAGACTCGATTCACTTCAGAAACTTGTGGTCTTTAATTTTCGAAGATGGTACACACTCGTTCTCATTTAATCAAACAACACACAACACATACTGCTTACGAGCCTGACCACTGAGTAGGCCTTTGTACTCTGATCGATTGCATCTCACTTCCATAGTGCAGAGGCTTACTCGACTCGTAAACCACGCCGAATACTATAATACTTGCATCTCATCCTCTAGTGTTCGAAATGATTCGAACTTCAGATACAATCTCGTCAAGTGATCTGTACATGTGGCAAGAACGAATGCTAGTGTCGCGCCCACTAAGAACGAAACACGGCAAGGAGACCACCGCTATAATCGCCCAAATCGGCACGGATGCCCTGGTAACTTTAGCGAAATAGGGGAATAAAACCCTAGTCTAATACATGTACACTAGTATCCAATTTAAGAGTGGGCTATGCTATTCATAGAGCACCTTAACTCAGGATAAAACGACTATTTCCTAAAGCCTGAGACAAAAGCCTTGGCATATTCATTACCTTGTACGGCAATGGCGACCGCTACAAGACTATCTTAACCCCACTTCACTCACGATTGACGTTCACTTATCTGAGGCCCAAGCTTGACCTTTTATTTAACTTACTCAAAGTTTATTATTTATTTGATATTTACATATCTCATGTTACTAGACTCTCCTAGTCTCAGGGTCAAACGTTTTATTTGAATTGTAGGTTTCATATGATCACATAACACGTTCGTTTCTTATTTGAGGTGTTGTTAATTATTAACGTTTTTAGATTTCTAACTTGATATGTTTATTAATATGTCAAATTTTATTTAAGTGTTTTTCAAACACTTTAAGTCATTTACTTATTCATTTTCAATTTTCTATACTTAGTAAAATTTTCAATTATTTTCAATATTTTACTATTCACTATTCACTATTCACTATTCACCGTATTTTATACGTATTTTTATACGTATTCGATTTCTTATACTTCGTATTTTATACGTATTTTTATACGTATTCGTATTCTTATACTTCGTATTTTATACGTATTTTTATATGTATTCGTATTTTTATACTTAAGATATTTTAGTATAATACTAAACTTGTTTTTGTTTCCTAAGTACAAATTTCTAGTTTCAAAGTCGTTAGGTTCGTTTTGTACTTAGTGATTTTTGAAAATATTCTAAAAGTCTAGTTTTAAAAACGTTAAATTCGGTTTGTAAAAAGTGATAATGATATTCATTTTAAAATACCAGTTTTAAAAATGTTAAGTTCAATTTGTAAAAAGTGATAATGATATTTATTTTAAAATTAGACTTAGTTAAATTTAGTCGTCTATTAACTAAATTTAGCGATTTTCATTTTTAAAATAATAGTAACGTGGATGATTCATTTTAGTCCGTATGTCCAAGATCAACAGTCCAGATAGCAAAGGTAGTAACACACGATTTAGTTCATTTTTATAACGGTTACATATTTTTATCGGTTTATAATATTTCATTTATAACTAAATCGATTTATACTAAAATTCAATTCTAATTACTATTTAACTTTAGTGACTTAGTGATAATTTCATTTTGGTCAAATTTAGTCAATTTATAATGATGATGCCGTGTGGATTATATATATGTAAAAATTGATTTATTTCATTTAATTTCTTAATTCTAACTTATTAATTAGTAATTAAATTATATTAACAATAAACTAAAAAGTGATAAAACAAATTTTAACCCTAAAAATAGTAAAAATGCCGTGAGTAGCCTAGGGTGTTTCTAGATTTTCATTTTTCGATTTTATCGGTTTTTAACTTAAAGTCTTTATATTTTAATTATTCTAATTATACTAAAACGATTTAAACTAAAATGAAATTTACTAAAAATTTCATTTATATTTATGAATAGTGTTTTTCAACACTTTAAATTTCTAACTTTTTAATCTTAATGATTTATAATGTTTTAGATTGATTTATATAATAATACTAACAATATATAAAACAATAACTAAACATAAACACAAATCATTAACAAACATAAAATAAAAGGAAATCAAAGTGCACTAACATGATGAACATCACATGAAGATAATAAGAACATCAAGAACACATTTAATAAAGTTAAGAACACTAATGCATATTTAACAACTTATAATTTAATTTTCTAATTTAATTTTTATAACATACTAACATCCATTTTAACCCTACTTAATTCTACATAATATTTACAAAAATTAAAAGTGAAAATTTATTAAAAATATAGAGAAAAACCGTGAGCATGTATATGTTTACATAAATTTTGTTTTCGATTTTTAATCACTTTAAACTCATTGTTAAAACTTAACATAATTTTTATATATAATAACAACATAAGTAAAACATAACTAAACATAAAAATCATATGAACAATAATTAAAAATGCTCAAAATTAAATTAGCTAAACATACTATCATTTTACTATAACATTACTAGTAAACTATATATTTAGTTATTATCATTTATTATCATCACACAACATAAATAGAATCAAAGTTGATGTTTAACATAATTTTAACATAAAAATCATATTCATAAAATTATAATAACAAAACAAATTAATTTACTAAGAGGCCAAAATAAGACAAAGCTAGTCACCTTATTTAGGATGTTAATCGTCGAGGATCTAAAATAAATTTTAGATCGGAATTTCTTCACCCATAAAACCCAAGTTATTCACCCAAATAATCCAAGTAATTTGCTCCTAATATACCCACTAATATAACTAGAATTACTTATGATTTATAAGAAATAATATTAGTGTTTTATTTAAGGTGTTTTAGGAAGAAAAATGGAAAAAATAAAAGAGAGAAAATAGAGGAGGGAGCCACGACATTAAGGAGAGAAAGAGTGATGAATTTGCTCCTTGAAAATAAATGAGGAAGTGTTAGAATAAAATTAGGTTAAGTAAAGTGTATGATGTAAGTTTGTTTTAATTAGAAATAATGTTTTAATTAAAGAAAAATAGGAAACAAAATGATCATACTAGCTTACTAATGTCAACATCACTATTTAGTGTAGAAAATGTTTATTTTGTGTTTTAAAATGTTTTTCACGAAATTAGTCAGTTTTAAAAAGTCGGGTGTCAAAAGCGATAAAAGTTAATATGTGCTGTTCTAGCGATTTTATGAAAAGTATTCATTTTATAAATTTAAGACTAAAATATTTTATTTACTACTTTAGAAAAATTTTAAAAGTGACGGAAATGAAAATGGTAATATTAAAGTAGTAGTATTGAATTTGTATTTATATTTTTATTAAAAGTATAAACTTTAAATTTAAATATAAATCAAAATAAAAGTGATGATGAAAAATATAAAGGTGTAAGTAAATAAAGACTTGTGTAAGAAAATATAGAAGAGGATAAAATTTGATTTTTGGGTCTCCAAAAGTCAAAAGTCAAAAGTCAAATTTTCGGGCTCAATTTTCATTTCTCGAAATTTTCGATTTGCGCGATCGCAGAAAGTCTCAAAATAAAGGATATGATCTTAAAATAGTGTTTTGAAATAAAATCGGAAATAAAAATAAAACTAATTTTCAAAAGGTACTAAATATAAAAATCGGATCTTAACCCTCGAAATTTTGAATAAAAATTTCCTAGGTCGAAATACTTATTTTTTTCGTTGAATGTTATAGATTTAAAGAATTATAAACAAACGTCAAAAAGTTAATCAATTTAAATTAGGTGTGACTTCAAATATCGACAATTTAGAAAAAGTTAATTTAATGAAAATGAAATAGTAATTAGATATTAATATAATATGATTTATTAAAAATTAATCAAAATAATTAATAAACTTGATGTTAAGTTTACTTTTGAAAATAAAAAGAAAGTGGAAGAGGATAAGATGGTTTGATTTTTGATTTGCGTGTTTGAAATTGTTGACCCGAATTTCAAAGACGGGAAAAGTATAAGGGTTCATTTTTATTTGAAAATGAAAAATGTTCGAAATTGAATTTTATGAATAAAAGGTTTTACTTTTATTTTTATGAATAGTAATATAACTTAACATTTTTGAAATTTGAAAGGCGATATAAATTTTGTGTTGATTTTTATAAAATTTTGAAATGTGTTTCTTTTTCAATTCTAAAGATAATACAACAAATTTTATTTTTCAAAATTTTTAAATTTGGACTTAGGAAATTTAGTAGTATTTGGCGAAAAAAAAATTCAGTCGCATTTTTATTATATGGAAAAAGGATGAATTTAATTTAAGTAATTAAATTCTTTTATCAATTTGTGTTAAAATAACACGGGGTGTTACACATGGGGTAATGAAAAGTCATCTTTGGGACTAGCTTTGTTCAAGTCGCGAAAGTCAACGCATACTCGAATCTTGCCATTCTTTTTCAAGACTGGGACCATGTTTGAGACCCATTCAGGATATTCGATGACTTGGATGAAACCAGCTTGTAGTTGTTTTTCGATTTCTTCCTTGACCATAAGGGACCATTCGGGACGTAGTCTTCTTAGCTTTTGTTTGATGGGTTTATGCTTAGGGTTTAATGGGGATGCGGTGCTCGGCGATGCTTCGTTCGATTCCGGGCATGTCTTTGTATGACCAAGCGAATACGTCCTTGAATTCGCTTAGGAGTTGTGTGAATTGGGTGCGCTCGTGTTCGTCTAGTGAGGCTCCTAGTTGTAGTTCCCTTGGTTCTTCGGGGGTTCCCACGTTTATGGTTATGGTTTCCTCGATGATAGGGTCTTGTGTTTTTGGGTGCACAATGTTTGCAATGTATTTGTTTAACGATTGGTCATTTTCGCATGAGTTAGTGTCTTTTGTATTTTGTGTTTTGTTTGTTGCTTGTTGATTTTTGTTTGTTTGCATTTTGTTATTTGTTTTAGCTTGAGACAAGACGTAAGCAAATTAATTCATTTCATTATTTTGAAGAGAATTATTCGACAAGTCAGAAAATTGCTTGGAGCTAGCCTCCGTAAAAAGGAAATCTAAACTAAAGCTAGAGTCTAGGATAGATGGGTCGACAGATGACCCGACACTAAGAGCATTAGAATCTAAAAGAATTTCTTCTTCTTCTTCATCGTCTTCTGTGCCGCTGGAGGAGCTGCTTGAGTTGGTTGAGTTGCTTGAGTTGTGATTCAGATTGCGTCGTTGCTGGAGGAAGGTGTGGTTTTCCTTCGAGGTTTCTTGATTCTTCCTTGATCGATAAGATCTTGGATGGCATGTTTGAGTTTAAGACAACTCTCAGTGCTATGCCCCATGCCCCGGTGGTATGCACAGAAGGCGTTGCGGTCCCATGATTTCGATTTCTTCTTCATGGGTGGCTCGTTAATAGGTCCGATGGGTGTAAGGTAGTCTTTTTCGACTAGTTTTTGTAATGCCACAGCGTAGGGCATATAGAGTCTGTCAAAGTTCCTTGCAGAGCCATGCGAGTTGTGTATTTTTCGCCCTTTAAGAGTGCGTTCTCGAAGGGTACTTCGGTAGGCAGGATCCTCATAGCTAGATGTGAGATCCTTTTCGATGCGAGTGCCAATTTCGATGAGATGTTCGAAGTTCTGAGCGTGGCAGAAGTGAAAATAGTATCGCCAGGCGGGTCGTAAGCTGAAGAGGAAAGTGGATATGAGTTCGTCTTCGTGTGGGTGATCCGGCACTCGGGAAAGTAGTTTCCTCCACTATGTAAGATGTTTGACGAAGCCTTCGTTGTCCTTCTGACGAAAAGCTTCGAGGGTGTCGAGCGAGACTGGGTTGCTAAGTTCTTTTTGGACGCGATGTTCCAAGCGCTCGACTGCGGTGCGATGTAGAGCCTTTAGGTGACTGATGTCTTTTGCAAGTTGATTGATGTGGCCTATCACTTCGTCAGTGGGTAGCCAGTATTCATCGTCTTCATCATCACTAGACCAAACGGCATTGATTTGATCGTCGGAGGGTGTGATGAGGTAAGAGCAGTCTAGTATAGGGATTGACCCCACGAAGATTGCATGGTTTCCAAGCGGGTTTTCGTTGTTTGAAGGCTTGGTGGGTTGAGATGGTTTGCTAAGCTTTCCTTGATCAATGAGATCTTGGATAGCGTTCTTGAGCCTAAAGCAATTCTCGGTGTCATGCCCCTTGCCTCGGTGGTATACACAGAAGGCATTGGGGTTCCAAGATTTAGGCTTCTTGTCTTCGGGCGGCTCGCTAGTAGGCCCGATTGGTTGTAGGTAAATTTTCTCGACCAACCTTTGAAATGCCTTGGAGTAAGACATAAAGAGAGGGTCGAAGTTTCTCTTGGCCTTAGGAGGCGGCGAGAAGGTAGTTGCAAAGGCGTCGAGGGTGTCGTCGTCAAGGTTACCGACGGTGCGGTTTTCGTCGTTCTTGACCGCGCGGGAGGACTTAGAGGAGCTCCCCTGATAAGCATGGCCGGTGTATTTAGCCATGGTGCCAGTCCTAAGGTCATCTTCGATTTGAATGCCGACCTTAGTTAGCTCTTTGAAGTTCTGAATGTTGCTGTACCTCATGTAGAATTGATACACGGGTCGCAGGTTATTTATGAACTTCGGTACGATCTCGTCCTCGCGGGGACGGTTGGGGATTTGAGCGCTTAGCTTCTTCCAACGAGTAAGATAGTCGGTGAAGCCTTCATTGTCCTTTTGAGATAGGACTTCTAAGGTGCGAATTGAGACTTGAGTGTCTTCATTGTCTCGGTACTGTCGGTCGAACTCGACTGTGAGTTCTTCAAAAGTGGGGACCCGTTGTGGGTCCAGTGAGTAGAACCATGTCTTCGGCACTGCCGCAGGGGAGTGCGGGAAAAGAGTGAGCCAATGCTTGGAATCGACCCCCTTGATGGCCATTTGGGATTTGAAAGCTCGGATGTGAGTGATCGGGCTTTCATGTCCTTGGAAGATAGGAAGATCACTAAGGGCGAGCTTGTTTGGGAGCTCATCCTTAATGCTGGTAGGCACGTTCTCATTTTCTTTGTGGATAGAGTAAGTGCTCGAGACGTAGAGCCTCTCCTCCATGGCTTTGAGTTTCTTAGCATGCCTGTCGGCTTCCTCCTTGATCTTGAGTTCCATTCGTTCCACCTCGACGGTATGGTGGGTCAAAAGGCCCTCAAGGTCAGCGGTCAGCTTTGCAACTTGATCACGGAGTGCGTTGACTTCTTCGTTGTTGCCGGCCATTTTGCGGGTGTAGGTTCGTTTCTTGTATGGGATTATTAGGCGGTTCTTAGTACGACGAGTATCCAGCTGAGGCCTGCATTTCACTTCGTATGTTAGGGACACGACTCGACCCACTAGACTCACATTCATTTTTAAGCATTCATTTTAGCTCATTTCTTGGTTTAGAAAGACCTTTTATGTTTTGAAAAGGGGAGATTTTCGAAAAGGTTTTAGCTAAAGGAAGCTTTTAATTTAAGACGAGGATGTGTGCGCACATCTCGCCTCGATGTTAAAATGTTTTGCTTTGCACCCGTCGAACTAGTATCGGTGATTTGCCGAGGTGAGCTCGAGTCGGATGTGTAAAAGAAGAAGGATTCGGCTCGAGCAAGTCGAGTCGAGGATGTTAAAACAGAGTCTAGGCCGTGTGACCTAGAGGATTGAAATCCACGAGCTTGGGTTTTAATCCTTGCTCGGGTTTTTGCTTGTTAGTGAAAAAGGAGAATTTCAAGAAAGCTTGTTTCAAAAATTCGCGATAGTTTTGTAGGGATCGGATCCCATTCACTAATCAAGTATTAGTGTAAATCAAATTACTCTAATTTGATTTAGCAAGATCTATTGTAGTACAAACTCATTTTGTTACAAGAATAGAAATTTATACCTTTCTCAAAGGGATATTAGGGCACAAAACTAGAACTCCTTTCTAATTTTGTTTGTTGAGTATGAGCTTAGGATGATCCTCCAACCCAAGTTTCCAAAATAGGAAACCTCCTTCTTGTTGCACCCAAGAAGTACACCAAAATCTATTAATGATTTTGATCTAGAAATCAATAATAGAAGCTTGATAATATGTGAATATTATTACTACTAACACTTAGTAGTATGTAGAAATTATAAGAACTTGTTTCTTATATTTAGAGAGAGTTTTTGAGAGAGAGGAAGTAAATAATGAATGAAATTGAATGAATGCTTTTCTCTCTTGGCCTTGCTTTATTTTAACAAAACAAAAACAAAATGAAGTGTCTTAGACACTCAAGGGGGCCGGCCACATGGAAGGAAAGAGGAGAAGAGTTTCTCTTGATTAGTGTTATTCTATGCATGCTAATCATGATGTTATTTGCATGCAAAAACAACATACTAGTGAACAAAATGAATAAGACAAACCAAAGTAAGCTTCTTCCTTCTTTTGCCCCATTTGGACGGCCCACTATGCTCACATATGGGTCCATTTTGTTCATCAATATTTATCTCATTAATTGATATAATTTATCACTTAATTATCTAATATAATAAAGTGTAAATCAATTAAACTCTTCCTTAATATACATGTACACTTACACATATATTAAAATATACTTTCACTAATCTCATTAGTAAAATATATATATATAATTAGTGAATTAACGCTTAATCACTAATTCCCATCTCCTCCAATAATTTTATCGATATAAAATTAAATCATCCGAGTTCACAACTCGATTTCTCTCTAAATTAATACACTGACTAACCGTTAGTCAAATTATCAAGTTACTAATATAATCGTATCTCATACAATATATTAGCTTAAATATTTGGAGTACGTTCCTATAGGTGTGACTTAAAGGGATCAATTGATTACCGCCGCTCTCACGACAATAACGTCAAACACTAGTCAGCCAACCGTTATTGATTTACGTTAATCAATTGACAATAATACAGGATTATCCCCTTGTATTCCTTAATTGAGATTTATTAAGTAATCGCACTATTGTGGAGGACATACTCCAACAATCTCCCACTTGTCCGAGACAAGTTGTGCATTACCAATTCTCATGTCCGTTTCACATCTCCCACTCGATGCAAGGTGTCTTACAGGTCGTACTTGCATCCTAAGATATATATATCGTGAGTGGTTTCCTCGATATGGAGAGTAGCTGTCTGACCGGGGAATCTACCGTAGATTCTTACCGAGCGTGGCCACGCATTTTCAGCGACTACTCCTCGAGTGGCCCAAAGATGTTTTACCCTGACGAGGGTGGACATTTCCCTTCCACTCGATTGTACTGTATAATGCAGATCACCATGACCCCAAAGATGCCCTTATAACCCCCTTTCACGGCATGGTTTAGGACAAAAATGAAAGTCACTCGAAGCGCACCGACTGCATAATCAGGCCCACCAAAGAATCGACTCAAAGGAATACTATAGAATTCCCACCACGACCAGGTTTCAATCTCATTGAAAAGGAATTCTATAAGCGTCACGATCAAGCTGAGTGTCTCACGCGATCTGTCTATGCAAACGAGCAGTCATCACTATGACCCCATGGTGTTGAACCCACCATCGAACGACTTGCAATCTAGTCTCTTCGAGACGTCACCTCATATGAGAGACTAGGGACCAAATACTTAGTTTATGCCGTTCACTTGAATATGTTCAAAGTTGTCGCACAACTATTCGGATAAACAAAGTATGCATTCAAAATGACTTATAAGAGTAAATATACTCTAAACAATGAATGTTATTTTTCATATATGTAATAGGATACTTTATCCATTACATATCTCAAAAACTAAAGGAAATCAGGCATACGCCTCAACCCCATAGGGGCGGTGTGAGCGTCATGCTTAGTCCTCGAAAGAGGCTTGGTTAAAGGATCAGCGATCTCATCGTCTGTCCCAACCTTACAAATATCTATTTCCTTTCTTTCCACGTTATCTCTTATAACATGGTATTTCCTCAAAACGTGTCTAGACTTATTACTAGACTTGGGCTCCTTTGCATGAAAGATAGCCCCACTATTATCACAATAAATAGTGATTGGATCTGCGGCACTAGGGACTACTCTTAGTCCATTCAAGAACTGCCGAATCCATATAGCTTCTTTAGCAGCTTCCGAAGCTGCCAAATATTCAGCTTCTGTTGTAGAATCCGCAGTGACACTTTGCTTGAAACTTTTTTCAGCAAATAGCTCCTCCATTCAACATAAAGACATAGCCGGATTGGGATTTCAAATCATCCCCATTGGTTTGGAAACTTGCATCCGTGTAACTCTTTACACGCAGCTCAAGTTCTCCTCCAAACTCTAGAAACGAATCCTTAGTTCTTCTCAAGTACTTAAGGATGTTCTTTACGGCTATCCAGTGACTCTCACCGGGATTGGTCTTAATACCGACTTGTCATGCTCAAGGCGAAAGCGACATCGGGACGAGTGCACATCATAGCATACATGATTGATCCTACAGCGGAAGCAAAAGGGATCAATTTCATGCGTTCAATTTCCGTAGGAGTTGTAGGACATTGAGATTTCTTCAATGTTATTCCTACACTCATCGGAAGAAAGCCTCTCTTGGAGTCTTTCATATTGAACCTATCAAGAATCTTATCGATATAAGTTTCCTGACTTAATGCTAGTATCCTATTGGATCTATCTCTATAGATCCGGATACCCAAGATGCGTTGTACCTCTCCCAAGTCCTTCATTTGGAAATGGTTTCCCAATTCCACCTTTACCGAATTCAAACTTGGAACATCATTTCCAATTGGTAGTATGTCATCCACATACAAAACAAGGAATGTTACTTTACTCCCACTAAACTTCATGTATAAACAAGGTTCCTCGGCACTTCGAGCGAATCCATTTTGTTTTATAACATGATCGAATCTGTGATTCCAACTCCTTGATGCTTGCTTAAGACCATAAATGGATCTCTTAAGCTTGCATACTTTCTTAGGGTTAGATGTATCTACAAAACCTTTAGGTTGTGTCATGTACACTTCCTCTTCTAGAATCTCATTCAAGAAGGCGATTTTTACATCCATTCGCCATATTTCATATTCATGAAATGCGGCAACCGCTAAGATTATCCTTATGGATCGAAGCATAGCAACCGGTGAAAAGCCCTTTGCCACCAATCCAGCTTTGTAAACATCAATATGTTTATCTATGCCGAGTTTGATTTTGAATATACTTTTACACTGAAAGGGTCTCACTCCTTCAGGTAAATCTACCAAGTCCCAAACTTGGTTCTCGTACATAGAATCCATTTCGGATTTCATGGCCTCAAGCCATTGTTCGGAGTTGGGGCTACTAATAGCCGCCTTGTAGGTTGAGGGTTCGTTGCTTTCGAATAACAACAAATCACCCTCCTCCTCGATGTTACCGAGGTAGCGGTCAGGTTGATTACTAATTCTTCCTGACCTCCTAGGGATTATTACCGTGTCAGAAGACGAGGGAACTGTTTCCTCATTTTCTGTCTCGGTTTGTGGCTCTTGAACTTCATCAAGTTCAAATTTTCTCCCACTCTGTTTTTTTAGAAATAAATTCATTTTCTAGGAAAACAGCATCACGAGCCACAAACTCTTTGTTCTCGTGAGGGTTTTAGAAGTAAAATCCACACGTTTCCTTAGGAAAACCTACAAATAGGGAACCTTTCCCGTCCATATCTCATATGGAGCTGCTTTAGTCGGACTTCGATTTAGTGAGAAAACGGCAAACGATTGCGTAAAGCCCCAAATCGATCCAGGAAGCTCACTTTGACTCATCATAGACCGAACTATATCTAGCAAGGTTCGGTTTCTCCTTTCTGCAACACCATTCAACAGTGGTGTGCCCGGAAGAGTCAATTTGTGATACTCTATCACAATTCCTAAGATGTGAATCAAACTCATTACTTAGATATTCGCCACCACGATCCGATCGTAGTGTTTCTATCTTCTTATCCAATTGGTTCTCAACCTCATTTTGAAATTCTTTAAATTTCTCAAAAGCATCACTCTTATACCTTATTAAGTAGACATAACCATATCTACTTAAGTCATCGGTAAAAGTAATGATGTAATGATATCCTTCTTTAGCGGTGATGTTTAATGGATCACACACATCAATATGTATGAGTCCTAAAAACTTCACTTGCTCGTGTACCTTTACCACTAAAGGGTGCACGAGTCATTTTGCCTTAAAAGGCAAGCCTCGCACGTACCATATGATTCGCAATCAAATGGTTTGAGAACATTGGTCTCAACAAGTCTCTTTGTGCGTCTATCGTTTATGTGACCTAAACGACAATGCCAAAGGTAGGATTTGTTTGATTCATTCGTTTTGAGCTTCTTGTTCTCTATATGATAGACATCATTGACATCATTCAAAACATAAATACCTCCAATCGAAATGGTTTCACCATAAACCATTTCATTAAATGAAAAAGTACGTCGATTGTTCTTAATCATAAAAGCCTTCCGTATCAAACACGGAGGCGGAGATAATGGTTTTGGTTAGAGTTGGTACAAAATAACAGTTATTCAAGTACAACTCTAAACCACTTGCTAGAGTGAGTACAAAAATTCCCACGGAAATGGCCGCTACTCTAGCTCCATTGCCCATGCGGAGATCTACATCACCCTTGGCTAGTGCTCGCACGTTTGTCATCCTTTGCAAGTGATTGCAAAGGTGAGATCCACATCCGGTATCTCATACCCATGTAGAAATGCAAGCATGATTTATGTCAATCATATAAAGTCTAGAAGGAACAATATCTTTGGATGTCGCACATCCATCATTCTTTTTCCTTCAAGGATTTGGGACAATTGCGCTTCCAACGACCGGGTTTGGGTTTGCTATTCTCAATAGCCTTTCCCTTACCCTTATCTTCCTTGAACCGAGCTTTATAAGCTCCCTTCCCTTTCTTAACCCCAAAGTTTATGTTCTTCAATCTCATTGAAAGAACATCTTTTCTCTCAATCTCATTCACTTTCGTGCTCTCTAGGTGGAAGCACATCGTTGTCACTCTAGTGAATATCTCATATGCACTTTAGTGAGTAACGAAGCGAAGTTTGAGAGAATGTGACATTGACCAAATCAATATATTTTTGACGTCATTGTCAACCTTTAGGTGCTCATCGTAGGCGGCTCGTGCCGCCGCGGTGGCCCTAAGTCCGGGTTCGGTGGGAGGTGGTTCGGTAAAGTTCTTAAGCACATTGTCGGATTGAGCGGCGCCTCTTAAAGTCGAATCGCATTCGACAAAGTTGCTACCGTCATCCTTTAGGATACACTTATCCATCACGGTTCTCAACCATGAATATATACCCAAAATGGGTGCGGGAGTTAAAGTTGTCATTGCGATAAATAATTCTACAACAAAAATGAGGAAATATATAAGCATTCATTGCTCATTAATAACATTTGCTAAAACACTTTTAAAACAAATGTCCATTTATATAATGATCTCCCACGAAATTATATAAATGATTCCAAGACTCGTTTTCTATATAAAATTAGACATCTCATGTTTCCTTTTATATAAAAACGATAAGTCAACACTTGACTAATTCTACACTAGAATGCTTGGTTGATGATTTTCTTATAAAATGCATCGATTAGCCCCAAATAACTCTTATTCGGTTGAGTCCAAACCAAAATAGCATGGGACTTCCTCCCACTACTTACCCATGGTAACAAGGTTCCACGTCGCGGAGGTCCTCACGAACATGGGGTTCATAGTCGCTATATTTGGAATGGCTTAATCTCAATTCATTTTTTTGTTAAAATGTAGGTGATCTTGTCAATTTTAGTCATAAAAATTCTTTATAAGTGAACTAATTTAAGAATAGCGACCTAAAAATGACAATCGGAGTGGGATATCGTGGCATGCATGGCGATTTTGGCATGTGAGCGGAATATATAAGCAAACAAACAAGCAAAACCAAGCAAGCAAGCATAAACCTAGTATGGCCACCTAAAAGTAATTAAAATACAAGGAGTTACAAATTGGAAACCAACTCCTTTGGTCCCTCTTCACTATGGATCTCATCCAAGGCTCCTCCTTGCAAGCTTTAGAACTCTTCTAAGGCTCCAAGTCGATCTCCATCACCGGTCTTCGATTTACAAATAGTTACAAGTATAAATTTACAAATGAATACATAGCAACCCTATTATACATTTATAAATGAAATTAACTATTAAAATTACAAACCGGCGATACGAGATCGCATTAAATTACAAACCCACACGATATTCCCTTTCATTACGGGCAATATCGGTAAAAATATAACAACTATGGCCATACTAGTAAGAATAAACATTCATTCAACAATAAACATTCATCCAAACATGCATAATGTAAAGCTTATAAATAAAAACATGCCAAAATCGCCCTAAACTTTAATCGCATTAAATCGTTTCAAACCGATCTCATTTTTAATCGATTAATCTTATATTAATCAATAATGCTTAAAACACCTTTTAAGCTTGAACTAAAACTTCTAAACTGATTTAGAACACTCAAAATTAGTTTTCACTAATTCATGGTGATTTTAGTTCATAAACATGGTCATTTGCTAATTAGATCTAGCTTTAATCATAACCTTTTATGAATAAAGCTTCATAAAATCAAAATAAAATAAAATAAAACCATTTTTATTTTGATAAAATTTTGTATATTCTGGAACACTTCCAGAATATCAACAAAGAAAAGTTTGGTCAGAAAATATTTACGAATTATTTTATAACAAATAACATACGATTTCATCGATTTTATCTCATAAAATCAAGAAAACGTCTAAAACAGTGAGGAAAAATCCCAAATTTATACGAAAGCATCCTCATAATGTATAAAAATATTGGTATAAATTTCATGTCCAGAAAACAACGTTTACTATATTTTGAACATTAAAATGCATATTATACCGATTTTAAACAAAAATAGGAATAAATATTCAAAACTCAAAATCTGATTCTGATAATTTACATGAAGAATGTATAAATATGAAATATCACTGTGTAACAATTTCGTGACCAGATTCCAAATATAACTATTTATAGTAATTATTTTAGCCAAAAACACACTTTTTGACTCGGTTTTGTATAAAAATCATTTAAATTAGCAAACAAATTTCAAAAAATACGAAATTTGACCAGTAACTTCATGAGACCAGAAGCTTTGCATGCTATAAAAATCTCGTGTTAAAACCATTTTTAACACTATTTTTGGATTTTATGTCATTTATTCTCAATAAATACATAAAACTCCAAAAATAACAAAATAAATTTGTAACTACAAGCCTTGGCTCTGATACCACTTGTAGGGATCGGATCCCATTCACTAATCAAGTATTAGTGTAAATCAAATTACTCTAATTTGATTTAGCAAGATCTATTGTAGTACAAACTCATTTTGTTACAAGAATAGAAATTTATACCTTTCTCAAAGGGATATTAGGGCACAAAACTAGAACTCCTTTCTAATTTTGTTTGTTGAGTATGAGCTTAGGATGATCCTCCAACCCAAGTTTCCAAAATAGGAAACCTCCTTCTTGTTGCACCCAAGAAGTACACCAAAATCTATTAATGATTTTGATCTAGAAATCAATAATAGAAGCTTGATAATATGTGAATATTATTACTACTAACACTTAGTAGTATGTAGAAATTATAAGAACTTGTTTCTTATATTTAGAGAGAGTTTTTGAGAGAGAGGAAGTAAATAATGAATGAAATTGAATGAATGCTTTTCTCTCTTGGCCTTGCTTTATTTTAACAAAACAAAAACAAAATGAAGTGTCTTAGACACTCAAGGGGGCCGGCCACATGGAAGGAAAGAGGAGAAGAGTTTCTCTTGATTAGTGTTATTCTATGCATGCTAATCATGATGTTATTTGCATGCAAAAACAACATACTAGTGAACAAAATGAATAAGACAAACCAAAGGAAGCTTCTTCCTTCTTTTGCCCCATTTGGACGGCCCACTATGCTCACATATGGGTCCATTTTGTTCATCAATATTTATCTCATAAATTGATATAATTTATCACTTAATTATCTAATATAATAAAGTGTAAATCAATTAAACTCTTCCTTAATATACATGTACACTTACACATATATTAAAATATACTTTCACTAATCTCATTAGTAAAATATATATATAATTAGTGAATTAACGCTTAATCACTAATTCCCATCTCCTCCAATAATTTTATCGATATAAAATTAAATCATCCGAGTTCACAACTCGATTTCTCTCTAAATTAATACAATCGACTAGCAGTTAGTCAAATTATCAAGTTACTAATATAATCGTATCTCATACAATATATTAGCTTAAATATTTAGATGCGTTCCTATAGGTGTGACTTAAAGGGATCAATTGATTACCGCCGCTCTCACGACAATAACGTCAAACTCTAGTCAGCCAACCGTTATTGATTTACGTTAATCAATTGACAATAATACAGGATTATCCCCTTGTATTCCTTAATTGAGATTTATTAAGTAATCGCACTATTGTGGAGGACATACTCCAACAAGTTTTGCTTGAAAAGTGTTAGTTTGTTAGATGTTAGGTTCGTTTATCTTTGAAACGTTTAAGCGAGTTTTCGAAGATATGAATGCAAATGCTCGTTTTGAAAAAGACCATGGAGTGCATAGCCTCGAACTTGTACGTATGACTCAAAAGGGGTGAAAATGAGTCAGTCGGGTACACCTCCAACTACCTCGAGTACGCTTTGGCAGATACTTAACCCCTTCATTTCCTTCTGCCGGGCGATAGGTTTCTGAAGGGAACCTTTGAGGCGGTCGAGATAGCCGTTCTGACAAGCCGTGGAGGGGCGAGAGGAAAGCTAGTCCGGCATGTGCTTTATCGAGTGGACAAGCCTGCATGTGGGAACCACCTCTCGAGGGTGCAAAGGGTGCCTAGATTTCAAAAGGAATGGACTCTAAACGCATGTGCATAGCTCAAATATGTATACTTGGATTGTTCAAGGCTTTCAAGTTTCACCTCTTTATTTTTAAAAAGAAAACGCTAGTTTTCAGTTTTAAAAATAAAATCTCCCCAGCGGAGTCGCCAAACTGTGGAACCCGGGAACCGCGTCGAGGGACCCAACTCGGCGTCTTGCTTAAGGGCGGATTTTAAAGTTAAAAAAGATTAAGTTGGAAAAACCTTTAAGAACTGTTATGGAGTCGCCACCTAATTATCGCGGAAATTAGGAACCTGCTACCATGTTCTAAGTTAAAAACATGTCCTAGATTTTGGAGCACGCCGACACCCCTAGATCTAAGGTTGTGAAACCAGATTGGATTCGGGGTGAGGGTATTTTAGAAAAAGAGTTAATTCAAATAATGATTTATGAAAACCTTTTAGAAAAGCCTATGTAAAAATAGCCTCTACTGACCTAGAACAATCCTTGTAAGATGATATTTGAGCTAATGTTATCGCTCATTACAAGTGCGATAAGTTTGTAAAAGAATGCAGATCACGGATGCAAAAGATTGATTAAAACCCTCAGTTTAGCATGTTTAACTTGTTAACGAATACGGTTCAGTTAAAGGTCGAATTCATTGTTTAAGTTGATTTTAATGCAAAAAAGAAGGTGCAAGATGCATGCAAATAAAATAAAGTTCAATTGTCCATTGGTTTATTTTATAAGGTCGGTTGCTTATGCGACTTTGGCGTGTCATTGGATATGGAGTGTACCCGAAGTAAATAGAACACTTGGAGTGCAAGCGCGCTGGGTGCCAAAGCCGGTGGGGGCGCTAGAGTGTAGTCCCCTTTGTTAGTCCATAGAAAATAAGAAAAAGCTTTAATCCAAGTGGATCGGTACCTACCTTGTCCTGACGCTTCAGATCTGGGCAGAGCTTCGCTTCTTGAACTTAAAAGGAGGATGAATTCAACACGGGATGGTGTGTTGAACTCAAGGATTTGAGTGCTTGAGGCTTTGTGAGTGTTTTGTGAAAGGGTGCAAGATGTGAAAAATTGTGTGTGAATTGTGTTTTCTGAAGAGAAATTGATGATGAATTCTGTTTCGAGGTCGAGGGTATATGGGTGTATATATACTAAGAACCTCGGAGAAATAGGAAATCCGGGGATAAAAACAAGCCTAGGAACCGCATAGCCTTATGCGGTTGCTAGGGCAAACCGCATAGGCTTATGCGGTTGCCTCCCCAAACCGCATAAACTTATGCGGTTTGAGGGTGTTGTTTTAGCGTAGTTTCCTAGTTTCGGTTGAATTATATCTTTGAAAGATTTCGAGATAATCTCGAACGTGAAGCTCAAGAAAACCCCTAGGATATTTCTGAGATATTTTGTGATGTTTAGGGCTTTGGAGTGCGGGCCAAAGGCTGGGTTTGGGCTCGGTTTCGGGCCCGAGACCCGGAAAAATGAAAAGGGTGTATTTGCATAGTTTTTGTGAAATAAGGTAAGACGTGAAGCCGTATTTTGTGTAAGAGGGGGCTAGAGGGGAGATCTAGCCTCCGGGCCTAACTTTAGAGATTTAGGAATGCTGAATTAGACCTTGTTAATGTAAAAGGGCTAATTGTAGTGCAAATGCGAAGCTTATGCCAAATGAAGCCGGACAAGGACCTAGCTAGACTCCAAATGGACAAAATGAACGTTTATTTAAAGCGATGTAAAGCGACCTAAATCATTTTAACATTTCAAACGACTCAGAATGAATTCGACATTAGTTAGAACCGTTTAAGTCAATGTTAAAGCATGCGTAATAAAAGTCCGTGATACATCACAGGGTTTTGTTTGGGAGGGTACGGATATGGGTATCCACACCTATCAAAAGATAGCCTCTACTAGACTTGAGAACAATGCAAATAATCATACATGAGTCTAAGTAATTCGCTACGTACAAGTGCGATATAAGTTGTAAAAATAATGCAAAAGAGATTGTTTAAAACCCTCAGTTAAGCATGCTTAACTTGTTAACAAAACAGTTCAGTTTAATGACGAATTCATTTTAAGTGATTTAGATGCAAGATGAGGATTTGCTAAATGCATGCAATAAAATAAACGTTCAATTGTCCATTAATTTATTTTAGAGAGGTCAGTTGTTTATGCGACTTTGGAAAGGTGTTACGAATAGGGTGTGTATTCGAGGTGCATGGCCGCCTTATGAAAAGCAGACTTGCATACCAAAGTCGGGGTGAGCCTAATGTAGGCCCTTGCTAGTCAAAGAAGTAAAGAAAACCTTAATCCATGTTAGGATTAAGACCTATCTGTCTCAATTCAGGAAACCGGCTGCGCTTCGCTTCAAAGGTTAAGAATTCAACACTAGGAAAATGAATAATTCTGAGGTGTTTATGCGTGAGGCTTTGAGTTGTGAAATTATGCTGTGAATTGGATGTCAAATTGTGTGTTGAAACGTATGTGTAGGACTATATTTATTGTGCAGAGCTCGTCAAAAATTAGGAAAGCCAGGGGATAAAACCGGACTTAGGAATCGCAAGGCTCCTTGCGAATGCTTGGGGCAATCGCAAGACTCCTTGCGGCTGCCTGCCCTAATCGTAAGGCCCCTTGCGATTGGTAGGGCGGGCATTATCCTTTTATTCCGTATATTTCCAAATTATATTTTAGGATATACGGTATAATCTTGCTTGAGCTCCAAGATACGTTGTGGTGGCTGTTTGTAGGGTTTTGATTAGGTTATCCTGGTCCTTAGGAAGCGGGCCAGGAATGGATTTGGGCTCGGTTCTGGGCCCGAGCCCTGAAAATGTGAAAAGGGTGTATTTTGTAGTGTTTTGTAAAATAGGGCATTCCGTAAGGCTATCCTAGGTGTCTGCCAGTCCTAAAAGATAGTTTTAGCGACTGGTCCTAAATTAGGGATTTAGGAGGATCGAATTGAACCTTGTTAATGTAAGAGGATCAATTAGACTGTGTGTTTAGAAAGGGATGTGCGCATGCCGATTAGGACCTGAACCTGAGACAAACTTGACTCTAGACCTACGGACACTAAGAGTGATGACCCATAAAGAAACCTCATTTGCATTTCAAAACATTTAACTTGAATTCGTCACAGTTAGAACTATTTAAGTCAACATAAAAGCATGCAATAAAAGTCCACTATTACATCACTGGGTTTTTGGCGGGAGCTACGGATGTGGGTATCCAAACTTTGGCAGGTGCTTTAAGCCCTTCGCCCACACGGTAAAACGTGTAGGATATGAAGGAAGCCCTGGAGCGGTTAAACTAGTTTGCTACGACAAGCCGTGGAGGGGTGAGAGGAAAGTTAGTCCTATACGTGCTTTATCGAATGGACAAGCATGCGTATTGGAACCACCTCTCGAGGGTATTTGTGCTTTTGAATCCACTTGATTTGACTCTAACGAATATGCTTAGCTCACATATAAAGATTGTTCTCAAGTGTTCGAGTCTCACCTTTTATTTTTAAAAGAAAATGCTAATTTTAATTTTAAAAATAAAACCTTCCCCAGCGGAGTCGCCAATTGTGGGTACCGGGGTTTAGGGGACCACTCGACTTCTTGCTTAAGGGCGTTAAAAGTTGAAAAAGATTAAGCTGACAAAACCTTTTAAAACTGCTTTGGAGTCGCCACTAAATTATGATGGAAATTTAGAACCCTCCTTCGTGTATCTAGCTCTAAGACACGTCTTAGATTTCAAGGCACGTCGACACCTATCCGTCTAAGGTTATTGTGAAACCAGATTCGGGTGAGGGTACTTTTCTAAAGAATGATTCAATTAATGTTTTATGAAAAACCTTTTGAAAAAGACTATTTAAAGATAGCCTCTACTGACTTGAGAACAATGCGAAGGATGTGTGAGCTTAAGTAATTCGCTACGTACAAGTGCGAATTAAGTTGTAAAAGATTTATGAATGCATATGAAAAAGATTGTTTAAAACCCTCAGTTAAGCATGCTTAAACTTGTTAACGAAAACGGTTATGCTAGTGTCGAATTCATTGTTAAGTTAATTAAATGCAAGATGAGGATTTGCTAGATGCATAAACTTAAAATAAAGTCCAATTATTGGTTCACTTTAAGGGGGTCAGTTGCTTATGCGACTTTAGAAAGGTGTTACGAATAGGGTGTGTATTCGAGGTGCATGGCCGCCTTATGCAAAGCATACTTGCGTACCAAAGTCGGGTGGGTACTAGAAGAATTCGCCCAGTATCGAACATCTTTTTTGATTATCGCTCTATTGAATCGAAAGAATGACTCTCGCCTTTGGAACAGATAAGTTCGATACAGATAACAAAGAATAGAAATGGGTGAGCTTATGCCCGCCCTAGTTCCTTAAGCTGCGCATTAAGAGAGTAAACTTCCTTTATTTCAAAAAATTCTTATTCGTCTTCTCTTTTCTTTCAAAGCTAAGCCCAAAATGACTCTATCCGTATCTGTGACAGCAGTTCGCTAAGAATTAAAGAGACGTTCCCCTCGGGTTGGTCGAGCTACAAGGGTTAGCTCTGCTTCTTTGAGTGACGCTTATTACATTCCTCTCCCTCTGGTCGAGACAATTCGTACCTCTCACACACATTAGTTCAAGCGCACCTCTTCTAACTTCAGGGATTAGGATATCTTCCTGTGGAAGTATCTGAACTTCTCCCGTTAACACTCGATCTTCGAACATACATACGCCCAAGTAAGCATAGGACTACGACACCCTTGCTGGACTCGAACTTGGACCCGAACAGCTGCTCCATCTTTCTTTGTTGTGCATCTTTGCTTGTCTGATACCTCTCCCTTCTTTGTGATTGTGACTGATATGCGAGCCAGGTGTTGGTGAGTCTAAAGAAGTAAAGAAAAAACCTTAATCCAAGTTAGGAACAAGAACTACCTGTCTCAAGCTAGAAATCCGGCAGCGCTTCGCTTCTAAAGGGGAGAATTCAACACGAGATGTGTGAAGAATTCAAGTGTTTGCGTGAGGCTTTTGAGAGAGTTTTAGTATGTGTGTAAGAAGTATTATGCTGATAATTGGTGAGCTTTAGGTCGTGCTAAAGGCTTGTATTTATAGTAGAGAGCTCGTAAAGATTTAGGAAATCTGGGGATAAAACTGGCCTGAGGAATCGCAAGACATGTTGCGAATTACCCTAGAAATCGCAAGAGGTAATGCGATTTCCACCCTGAATCGCAAGGAGCCTTGCGATTCCTAGGGCGGGCATTATGACCTGTATTCCGTATATTTTCAAATAATATTTTGGTATTATACGTAATATCCTTGCTAGAGCTCTAAGATACCGTGTATCAGCTTATTGTAGGGTTTGGTTGATGATCTCTCGGGCCTTGGGAAGCGGGCCAAGAGTGCTCTAGGCTCGGTTTTGGGCCCGAAACCCGAAATTGTGAAATGGGTGAATTTCGCAGTATATTTTGAAATGTGAAGGCTCGTGAGGCCGTATTTTGTGTTTGCAAGTGCTAAAATGCGGTTTTAGAAACCGGGCCTAAATTTAGGAATTTAGAAGAATTGAATTGGGCCTTATTAATGTAAAAGGGACATTTGCATTGTATGTTGTAAAAGGGTTCGCGCATGCCGATTGGGACCTAGACTCGAGACAAGCAAGACTCTAAATGAACCAAAAGACATTTATTAGGCGTGACGACACTAGTGACCTCATTTTGCATTTTAAAACGACTCAACTTGAATTCGACACAGTTAGTACAATTTAAGTCAACGTAAAAGCATGCATGTAAAAGTTCGTGGTTACATCACTGGGTTTTTGGCGGGAGGTACGAATACGGGTATCCACAATAGCCCAACTGAACAGTATACCCTTTTGGATCCAAACACCAATCACCATTAACGTAACTAGCCGATAATTCATCTCGATTTCTGCATACAGTCTTCCATCCCCAACTTACATCCCCACTCACGGTATACGTGTCCCATGTAGCCCCCTTTAAATACACATGATTAATCCATTTAACCCAAAACATATCCGGCTTGCAGTAGATCCACCAAACCAACTTGCCTATGATAGCACAATTCCACCACTCACTATATTTAAAACTAAGACCATCCTCCTTTGGAACACATATCTTCTCCCAGCTAACAGGAGGGCTCCTCAACAAGTCCACTGAGCCATCCCAATGGTAATTACGACATAAAGCATCCAATTTGTGCATAACACCTTTTGGGAGTACAAATACATTCATCTAATAGCTATACACAAAAGAGAGAACCGAGTTGACCAACACCAGACGACCCGCATAAGATAGGTGCCGAGAACCAAAGCTTCTGATTCTAGCCACCATTTTTTCCACCAAAGCAAAACAATCCTTTTTCTTGAGATGCCCAGCAGTCACGGGAACACCAAGATATCGGAATGGTAGTGACCCCTCATGGAACCCAGACGCTTGAAGCACATCCTTCTTGATACATTCAGGCACGCCATTGAAGTACGCATCAGTCTTTGAGGAATTAATATGTAACCCAGAAGCCACCGAAAACGTAGCAAAAGCTCGTAATAAAATCATTATAGACTTCACAACCCCTTTAATAAACAGAAGTAAATCATCAGCAAACATGAGATGAGACAGACGGAGAGTACTACATAGAGGATGAAACCGAAAATCCATACTATCCGTAACAGACATAAGCATTCTACTCAAATATCCCATTGTAACACCCCGACCCAACTAAAGGCTGGAATGTTGCTCACGATAGCTCGCCAGGCTGCGTACATCCCCCACAGACCAACACGAGTCTTTTGCAGCGCACTTTGTCATCACTCGTGCACATCCTAAGAACTTCACAGGAGGTCACCCATCCTAAGATTGTTCTCCAGCAAGCACGCTTAACTGAAGAGTTCTTAAGATGAGCCACCAGAAAAGAAGATGCATCTTGTTGATATGAGTAGTAGTTACAATCCTTTTAAGCACTATGACACTTGAGCCAACAAATGAACCTCTTTAACGGGGTTACCGGGCCCAAATAACCTCGAACCCGGCTCGAATAACCTCGAACCCGGCCCGAATAACCTCGGACAACACCGGGTGTTACATCCATAGCAATGGTAAAGAGCAGAGGAGATAAGGGATCCCCTTGTCTCAGCCCTTTAGGCCCCTTGAAAAACCCGAAAATATCACCATTAAGTACCAAAGAATAGCTAGCTGTACCCACACACTCCATAACCAAATCAATGAACTTGGGTGGAAAACGTAAAGCATGCAACATCTGTCGAAGAAAATCCCAGCTCACCGAGTCATACGCCTTTTTAAGATCAACTTTTAAAAGAAACCGAGGCGACACAGATTTTCTATTGTACGGCCTAACAATGTCCTCACAAATAAGGATATTCTCCACAATGTGTCGACCTTGAACAAATCCGCCTTGGTTCTCCGAAATAATGTCTGCCAACACCCCTGCCAAGCGAGGGCAAATCACCTTGGTAATGCATTTATACACAACGTTACAACAGGAGATAGGACATAACTGAGTCACATTTTGCGGCGTCTCACATTTGGGCAGAAGGGTTATAAGTGTATGATTCACCTGCTTAAGTAACTTGCCTGAACAAAAGAAATCCTTCACATCTGCGCAAACCGCTTCCCCCACAACATGCCACGCATCCTGAAAGAACCCACTCGAGTACCCATCCGGCCCTGCAGCCTTGTACTTTGGAATGGAAAACATGGCAGCCTTTATTTCAACATCAGTGACAGGAGCTAACAAAACTGTTGCATGATCATCAGAGCAAAGGTTACCTCTTCGTACCGTCTCCACATGAACATGAGTAGTGTTAACCGAAGATCCCAGAAGGGTACAATAAAAATCCAGAAAAGCTGATTGAATATCATCCGGAGTATCACAAGGTTGCCCAGCACTATCAGCAATCTTAATTACTTTATTACGAGCATGCCGTCGTTTGATGATACTATGGAAATAACGAGAGTTCTCATCACCCAACTCTACCCACGTCGCTTTAGATTTTTGCACAAGAAATTCATGAGCAGCTAACTCAAGTACTCGAACACTATCCAAGGCCTCCTTCTCCTGACCAATCAGCCCATCATTCAAGGGATCACCACGAAGCTGAGACTGAATATACTCTAAATTCATCTTGGCCTTCTCAGAAGTATTCACGATATCATCAAAGCACTCTCTATCTAACGGTTTTAAAGGCCTCTTCAGAGCCTTCAACTTTCGAACCAACTGAAACATCCGTGTACCAGCTACTGTCATGTCCCATATCTGACTCACACAAACACTGAAATTCTCAGCCGAACTCCACATATTAAAATATTTAAAATTCCTCCTACCCCGTCGAATACCATCGTGGGCTTATATAACACAGGGCGTGTGATCAAACGTTCCTTCAGTATAAAAATGAGCATACATAGAACCCATACCAGCCTCCCACTCAGGATTAATCAATACTCTGTCCAACCGACTATAAATTATAGTAGCTACTTCCTGATTATTATTCCACGTAAACTATGACCCGATAGCAGAACAATCAGAAACATTGCAACGAATCACACAGTTATGAAAATCCTGCATCTCCTCCATAGACGTAGCTCCTCCCAAACGTTCAGCCGGGGCCAACACTGCATTAAAATCACCACAAAGAACCCAAGGCCCCACTATATATGCTTCAGATGACACGGTCGAGCCCAGAGGAGTTTACGTTCTGCCAAGCTATTCGAAGCATATACCATTGTCAAATAAAAACCTACATTATCCCTCAAGTCCTCAACCCAGAGATGGATGAACTGAATGTGATACTCAAGGACCTGAACATTATACATAACCGGATTCCACAACACCTATATCCTACCCCCATTATGGAGCATGGTATCTGTAGTTATACTCCACTCACGACAAAAACTACTGCTTACTCGATTTAGAGCCGAAGGTTTTACCTTCGTCTCAAGGAGACCAAATAGCCCTACCTGATGATGATGTAAAAACCATTTAATTGCAGCTTGTTTAGGTAAGCTATTCATCCCTCGTACATTCCAAAACCTGAACTTATGCATTACCCCCCGTAGGAGGTAACACACTACCATTTGTACCAAACCCAACTCGCGGAGTAACATTATTTAACGCCTCAATAAATGTAATATTACCAAATTTGGCAGAACTTTGGCCTTTATCCATGAGCTCCTGACGACTCAACCGAATAATATTCCTAGCAGGAGTTAACACCTGATGGCTTAAATCACCAACCTGATTCTTCTCCACAGGCGTGTCAACCATCTCAACTAGGGGCACAACCACAGGCTGGACCACGGGCTGAACCCTAGGCTTTGGTCGCCATTGAGGTTTCTTTACCACATTAGGAGCCTGCGGACGTACCGGAGCAGGGGTAGGCTTCCGCTTACAAGGCTTCCTTTCATGCCCCACCCCCTTACATACCTCACACAAGAAAGGTTTCCATTCAAATTCCACCTTAAGCTTGACCTCCCCACCATCTTCATCAAGAAACAACACAGTCTCTGGGATTGATTTTCCAAAAGGAACCTCAACCATAACCCTAGCAAAGCCCAAACGCGTCTTGAGCTGAGTAGCAATGTCACTAGAAACATAATTACCCAAAAGACCAGCAATGCGAGGCAAGCATTTACCCCAAAATTTAAGCGGCAATCGGTGAATCTGAACCCACACATGCACCTCTTTATGATCCATAAGACTTGCTATGTCGTTTAAATTATTTAATTTATCTCAATTACTTGTTCTAAACATATAAGTATTTGCTAATTTTATGACTCTAATAATCAAAAATTTAAGGCTTCGACAGTTGCTGTGTAACATTGTTAAATTTATCTAGAGTGAAAAAAAATAGCATTACATAGTATATAGCACAAGGGCCCCCGTTTGAAGTGTCGCACATGGCCTCCTAAATCTCAGAGACGGCCCTAAGGCTTATGGCATCATGAATGATGCTTATCAAAGGCCACCTACGTACACATAAACAACTGTGTTCAAGATTCAGGTATCAAGACTCCGATTTTTGTCATAAAAGAAAATCGCAATTTCATGGTGTTTTTTTTTAAACCTGTCCAATGTCCATAAATATGATGCTCTACTCTATGTCAATTATGCGTAAAGTCCTTATTGTGGTACTTGTGAAAAATCCCTTATTAATATGCGCACATATAAGTCCAACATCGGTTGTGCAGAGCTGAAATGTCCACCTGTGGATACCCATATCCGTACCCTCCCAAACAAAACCCTGTGATGTATCACGGACTTTTATTACGCATGCTTTAACGTTGACTTAAACGGTTCTAACTAATGTCGAATTCATTTTGAGTCGTTTTAAATGTTAAAATGATTTAGGTCACCTCACATCACACTTAAATAAACGTTCATTTTGTCCATTTGGAGTCTAGCTAGGTCCTTGTCCTGCTTCATTTGGCATGAGCTTCGCATTTGCACTACAATTGGCCCTTTTACACTAACGAGGTCTGATTCAGCATTCCTAAATTCCTAAATTTAGGCCCGGTAGCTAAAACCGCTATTTAGCCCCCTCTTGCACAAAATACGGCTTCACGTCTTACCTTATTTCACAAAAACTATGCAAATACACCCTTTTCATTTTTCCGGGTCTCGGGCCCGAAACCGAGCCCAAACCCAGCCTTTGGCCCGCACTCCAAAGCCCTAAGCATCACAAAATATCCCACAAATATCCCAGCTCTTTTCTTGAGCTACACGTTCGAGATTATCACGAAATCTTTCAAAGATTCAATCTGGCAATCTTGGAAAGCAGACCTAAAACCAGACCCCCAAACCGCATAACCTTATGCGGTTTGAGGGGGGAACCGCATAAGCTTATGCGGTTTCCCCAGGCAACCGCATAAGGCTATGCGGTTCCTAGGCCTGTTTTTTATCCCGGATTTCCTAATTTCTCCGAGGTTTTTAGTATATATACACCCCTATACCCAACCTCGAAGATCATCTTTTTCACACACAATTCACATCTTTCACACTTTCTGTGGAACCCGGGATCGGACCCAACTCGGCGTCTTGCTTAAGGGCGGATCTTAAAGTTAAAAAAGATTAAGTTGGAAAAACCTTTAAGAACTGTTATGGAGTCGCCACCTATTTATCGCGGAAAATAGGAACCTGCTACCATGTTCTAAGCTAAAAACATGTTCTTAGATTTTGGAGCACGCCGACACCCCTAGATCTAAAGCTTGTGAAACCAGATTGGATTCGGGGTGAGGGTACTTTAGAAAAAGAGTTAATTCAAATAATGATTTATGAAAACCTTTTAGAAAAGCCTATGTAAAAATAGCCTCTACTGACCTAGAACAATCCTTGTAAGATGATATTTGAGCTAATGTTATCGCTACGTACAAGTGCGATAAGGTTTTAAAAGAGTGCAGATGCAGATGCAAAAAGATTGATTAAAACCCTCAGTTTAGCATGTTTAACTTGTTAACGAATACGGTTCAGTTAAAGGTCGAATTCATTGTTTTAAGTTGATTTAAATGCAAAACGGAAAGGGTGCAAGATGCATGCAAATAAAATAAAGTTCAATTGTCCATTGGTTTATTTTAAAAGGTCGGTTGCTTATGCGACTTTGGCGTGTCATCGGATATGGAGTGTACCCGAAGTAATAAGAACACTTGGAAGGCAAGCGCGCTCGGGTGCCAAAGATGGGGGGGGGGGGGGCGCTAGAGTGTAGTCCCCTTTGTTAGTCCATAGAAAATAAGAAAAAGCTTTGATCCAAGTGGGTCGGTTCCTACCTTGTCCTGGCGGCTTGAGATCTGGCGAGCAGCTTCTTGAACTAAAAAGGAGGATGAATTCAACACGGGATGGTGTGTTGAACTCAAGGATTTGAGTGCTTGAGGCTTTTGTGAGAGAGGATTTGTGGTGTGTGAATTGTATGAAATTGTGATTTTAAAGTATGAAAAGTGTGAAAGATGTGAATTGTGTGTGAAAAAGATGCTCTTCGAGGTTGGGTATAGGGGGGTATATATACTAAAAACCTCGGAGAAATTAGGAAACCGGGGTATAAAAACAGGCCGGGAAACCGCATAGCCTTATGCGGTTGCCTGGGCAAACCGCATAGGCTTATGCGGTTTCCACCCCAAACCGCATAAGGTCATGCGGTTTGTGGGTGTGGTTTTAAGGCTGCTTTCCAAGTTCCGGTTGCATAAAATCTTTGAAAGATACAGTATAATTTCGTGCGTGCGTGCCAAGAAAAGAGCTGAGATATTTCTGAGACATTTTATGATGTGCAGGGCCTTGGAGTGCGGGCCAAAGGCTTGGGTTCGGGCTCGGTTTTGGGCCCGAGACCCGGAAAAATGAAAAGGGGTGCATTTGCATAGATTTGTGAAATAAGCTAGGACGTGAGGTTGTATTTTGTGTAAGAGGATGCTAAATAGCGGTTTTAGCTACCGGGCCTAAATTTAGGAATTTAGGAATGCTGAATTAGACCTTGTTAATGTAAAAGGGCCAATTGTAGTGCAAATGCGAAGCTCATGCCAAATGAAGCGGGGCGAGGACCAAGCTAGACTCCAAATGGACAAAATGAACGTTATTTAAATGCGATGTGATGCGACCTAAATCATTTTAACATTTCAAAACGACTCAAAATGAATTCGACATTAGTTAGAACCGTTTAAGTCAGCGTTAAACATGCGTAATAAAAGTCCGTGTTACATCACAGGGTTTTTGTTGGGAGGGTACGGATATGGGTATCCACAGAGCCCCCGCTTGATCGAGCTCGGACTAGAGCGCTAGTCAAACTCCACGACCATATCCAGGACCATTACGGTCTCGATCTGATCGGCGGAGCAGTATGTGTCCATGGGTGAGACGAGGACTTCGAACCGGGCTATGCGGGGAGGGGCGTGCGCATTTTAAGGACTTGGCGGTCCGTGCATACTATAAGGGCATGCCTGCCTGCTGAGTGCCTTGGTTGCTATGCTGGTTGCTGATGTTGATGCCATTGTCTTGTATACGCTGGGTGCCGTTGTATGTTTAGTGCTGCTGCTTGTAATGTCTTCATATGGTCTCGTGAAAGAGCGCATGTGCTGAAATGCGTGGGGTGCTAAAGTGCAAGGGTGTGAGCGTATCGGGGTTGAATGTATGGTCTCGTGAAGAGTGCATTCGTAGGGTGTATGATCTTGTAAAGGTGGTAATGTCCGTGTAGGGGTGCTTTTGTACCATGGTTATTGCAATGTCCGTGTTCGGATGTACTTGTAGGATGCTTGTGCTTGAATACTTTGTAGAGTGTTTTTGCTTGAGCTCGCCGAGGAGTGTTTTCGTAGTTGTTATTGCATATGATTGCCTTCCGTTGAGGGGAAGGTGATGTAAATGCTCGTTAATAGTGTAGTCTTGGTTGTCGTTCTTTGATCTTTGTCGCTTATGCTGATGTCGTTGTTGATGTTGTACTGGGTCTCGCCGAGGAGCGCAGGTGCTTAGTGTAGTATTTGCTGGAGAAGTACTAGTTTGCTAGGGAAGGGTGTATATGTATGGTCTCGCCGAGGAGCGTAGGTGTAGCTGTGGTTGTTTGGGAGAGTGATGGTGTTTCGTCTTGTAAGGGGTGCAGGTGTATATTCGCCGGGATTATGGTCCGAGGAAGGTGTATGTGCTTAAGTGTACGGCTTCGTGTAATTGCTTGGATGTGCTGAATGTGCTGATGCAGACGCTTGGTGTTTATGTTAGTGATTTGCTGGGGAAGTCGAAAGGTATGTCTTGGACTCCGTGGGAAATGTCTGTATAGGTGTGTGGACTCCATGGGGAGGAAGTAATACTCCACAGGGACGTGTAAGAGGGTGTAAGGACTCGTGAAGAGTGTTCGTGTTTCTGCTCCTGTACCGTGTATTAAATGCTTAGCACACGAGTATGGCGGACTGTAGGTGACGCCTTAACCAAGGCATAGCGCATGATGTATGTGCTAGCGCATGCGGCGGACTTTAGGTGACGCCTTAACCATGAAAGCTTGCGTGTATGAAGAAAAATGAGGAGAAAACGTGGAACAAAACATGCTCTGGAAATTGCCTGTAGACTAGTGACTCTTCCGGGGAATCCCTTATCAATTGGCGACTTCAAGCGTGAAATCATTCGCACATGTCGCGGTTTCAAATCCGGAAATATTCGAACTCGCGATTTTCCTTTCGAGATCTTCAATTTTGCTTGCTTCGACCATGAGACGTGGTATCATTGCGATTCGTGTGGATTCGTATGATACATGTCTCTTGGACTTGGAATGCATGGTGCTTGGGATGTTTCTTGGGTGTCGCTTGTCTGATGCACACATGAAAGTGTTATGCTTTTAGTGTGCATGTTCATGTTTGTAGCGGTTCTGGAGGTGTCGCTAAACCGGAGGTGTGTGTGTTTATGGCAAGGGTGTCTTCAAAAATTGGAAAAATTATCCCATTTTTCGTTGTAAAGGCTTGATGTTGTAAAGGCTTGATCCTTGATAAGAAGCGTCAGCCCCCAGTTTGACTGAGTTATGGTGTCGGTGTATATGAGCCCCCAGTTTGACTGAGTTATGGTGTATAACGATAGTCAAACTATGTAGAAGGCTATGGGTTGCATTAGGATAAGGGTGTTTTTGGGTTACCCCCTCGAGTTTGACCAAGTTTTGTATGAAAACTAAGTCGAAATGGCGGGGAATGTCCTTGCTTTAGAGGAGGGTGTTTTTGGGTTACCCTCTCGAGTTTGTCTCAGTTTGATTGAAACATGAGGCAAAGTGAAGTGTAGGATGTGCATTAGGAGGAGGAGTTTTTGGATTCCCCCCTCGAGTTTGACTAAGTTTTGGATGAAAACTCAGTCAAAGTGTAATGGGATGTGCATTAGGGTGAGTATCGTCGTCTTCATCCTTAGTTGTCCTGGTGATCTTGTGTAATAAGGATTGTGTGAACCCTTCATTACATGACTTGTTGTAGCTTGGCTTGAACTTGTAGTTGCTTTTGTCGTCTTTCGCTTCCGTGCTGTATTGTGCTTCCGTGGACCTGCGTAGTTAGTAGGCTCGGGTTTGAAAGTGAAATGATTCCCGATTGGGATGTTTGGATTAAAATGTTTTTGTAAAAAAAAAATCATTTTTGTGAAAGATTCATTTTAGTTGTCGAAATGAGCTTTAAAAATGAACACTTGAAATGTCGGTTGTAAGGATTCATGCGAGATGAAAGGGGTGTTTTGACGTTGTGAGCTTAAGCTAGAGTTGTGAAGACCGTGGAGGGTCATTTGAGTGCAAAGGTTGAAAAGCCCCCAGTTGTCGAGGATGAGAATTCGGTAGAATCTCAACACGGAGTGGGGTGTAGTGCTAGGTTCAGGGTGCTGCGTAAGTCGCCTCACGTATCCACGAGCGTGGAATCAAACCGGCGTAGTTCGGTAGAGCTTTTGCTTAAAATGTGTTAACTCGAGTGAGTTAAATTCAAAGAATGCTTTTTCTCAAAGTGTATTAACTCGAGTGCCGAGTTAAATTTTTGGAAAAGTTTAGACTTCGAAGATTCGAGATGCATTTCAAGGATTTGAGATGCATTTTCGAAAGGTACATTCTGATTGCGAAAGGGTGTGTTTGCAAAAAGTGAATTGCAAAGTGCTTTCATATTAACTCGAGTATTGGGTTAATTTTGAAAGGTGATTAGCTAATTTGAGGGTGCATTGCCTCGTGTAAGTTTGAAAAAGCGCGTCGTTCCGTGGGAGCGTTTTGAAGACTGGAGAGTTTTTGAAAGGAGCGGTTTAAATGTCGCTAAATTGTTTGATTGGAAGAGGATTGACTCGACATGTGAGTCGATGCTTAAAATGTCGAAAAGTTTGCAAAATAGAGACGAATCGTATGCGTGATTTGAGACTCGACGGTTGCATGGATGCCATATTCGGGAACACGTGCGTTAGTGGAGCCCCCAGTGGTGCTTGCTTGTCTGCGGTGGGATAATGTTGTTCCTGCAAAACAGTGTTAGACCAAAAAGCAGAGTACTACTCCTAAGTCTATGACAACTTTGCTTTGACGAATTCGTTTTAGTCGCCTCGATAAAGAAATAGTTTGCCTTTGAGCTTTGTGAATTTTTGTGGACACATCCTTAGCATGGAAATATTTTGTGGGTTTTTGTAAAAGGTTGGTTGAGCTCGGGAGAGCGGCCTACGTATCCGTGGTTACGGAATCAAACATAGCGTAGTTCCGAAAGGGGTGTTTAAGGGCGTGCATGAGGTGTTTATGTGGAAAGGTGCGTGTTTAAGGATCCACCGGTCTGAGAGGTGGGTTTGTTTCTGTGGAAAGGTGCGTGTTTAGGGACCCGCCGGTCCAAGAGGTGTATTGTGTTTTGTAAAGAGGTGCGTGTTTAACGACCCGCCGGTCCAAGGGGTGTTTATGTGTTTGACCTTGATACATTGCATCCTAAGGGTGGGTTCTCCTTAGTTGATCTAGGCTGGTTGCTTGCTTCTTCTGTCTTGTTTGGAATTTCAAGGACCTGGCCACTCGTTTCTGGGCTTCGGTACTTCTTGCCTTTGGGGTTTCGGCCCCTCGCTTATTGATTTCTAAGCTTGTTGACTTCTTAAGCTTTTGGACTTCTTAAGCTTTTGACTTCTTAAGCTTTTTGCTTAGTTGTTTTGCCCCTTGTTCCGGAGCTTTTGAGACTTTTGCTTTTTGATGACTTTGGTTTTTGACCTTTGTACCTTGTATTCCCGTTTGGTTTGAGAATATCCCACGCCCTATGTAGCTTGGGCTTGAGCTCGGACCTTGCTAAACTTTTGCGGCTCGGTGGTCGCTCGTGATCGTGTGTCTATCACGCGGGCTCCTCTGACAAGTTCGTTTGCTTATTAGGCACGCGATCGAGTACGCGGAGGACGATCCAGGAATACTCGTACTTTTGGTCGCGATCAAATTCATGACCACTGTGGAGCTCCAAATTAATGGATCCTCCTCCAAAAGCAGCGGAGTAGTAGACCACAAGCAGACTAGTGAACCTTAGGTGTTTAGTCGTCGAGAGCCTTCTTTGTCTTTGCTTTTGTCTTTGACTTTTGTTGTTGTTGTCTTGGACCTTCGTTCCCGGCCGAGACCTCCTTAGGATAGTTGTTCCTGGGATGCAATGTATGTTGGTGTAGAATTGTGTTTTTTATGGGAAAAGTGTGTAAAAAGGAAGCTGGGTTGTAGGCAAACTTATTCCTTTATCGATTTGTTAAAAATGTCATACGTCGAAGACTCGATTGCCCTAGACTGACAGAGATTGACTCAATGTTTAAAAAAACTCGACCCGTATTGAAAAGACTCGAATTTCTTGAGGAGATCCGTGAGATCGTCGGTGGCGCCTTGATGGATTCTTCGCTGGGTGCTCGAGACGCACGTGTGTCGGATGGGGTTGATGCTCGCGTCGGGACTTGGCTCATGCATACTTAGATTTGTCCCTGATTTGGCAAAAGTTTTGTTTTCGGCGAAAAGCAGGATGTTTTGTTGAGCAAAACTGCGTTGTCACATTTTGGCTCGATGTGAAAGGTGTTTTTAGATCGAATCCGATAAGCTCGTGTTAACGACGTGTCGTTATGGGCTTGTCATTGGATTATGATGAGAACGTGAGTCGATTCGGAGTAGCGGTAGACTATCGAATCGAGGATGTTTGAAAATGTGATGAAGACGATTATGTTAGTTTTCATACGTATGGTTTGAAAGAGGGTTAGATTGAAGCGACTATGAGCCACTTGGTCTAACCGTGAAGGATTCGCGGGATGATGCTAGTTCATTCCTAGGTTTTGTCGTCTTGTGAAAAGAGATGTTTGGATTAAAATGGCGGTAGGCCATTTGAACCATGGATTTCGAGAATGTTTATTTTGAAAGAGATGTTTAGCGGCCGTGAGCCGTTAGATTTGTTTTTGAGAATAGGTCCACGAGAATGGGTCACCACTCTCGGATTTGAACGTGCTTGGTAATAAATGGTTTACAATGACCGTGAGTCATGTAGTTCATTTATGTTTTGGAATGTTACGAGAATAAAGTGATTATTCTCGGGTGTTTTGAAGAGACTGCTTGTCTAGATCAAACCGTCATGACTATGGGCCATTCGGTTTGAAGGACGGATTTTTGAAAGAGGTTATTTCAAAAACGTGATGAGGATTTTGCGAAAGTAGTTTGTCGTGCTTTGACAAAAGGTTTGGAAAGTGTTTGAACTAGAGACGTGTTGACACGTTTCTGGCTTGACCTTGAAGAGTGCGATTGGCCCAAGTTAACGGTATATCGTTGTGGGCCGGTTGTAGATTGCGATAGAATTGCTTAGAGTGAACCTATGATAGCGATAAGCTAGTTGGGTTAAAGATGTTGAGGTGGGATATGGACGGGTTTACGCATCCACATGTTTTGCTTAAGAGGAATTGGGCCAAGATCATTTGGTCCGATGAAAAGTCCACGAGATTGGGCTTGGCCATTCTCGGGTTTTGTTTGCTTGTAAAAGATGATTTTCTTTGAATCGAATTCGATTTTGGGTCGTTTGGCCCAAAGAGATTTGTAAAGTGCTTTATTTGAAAAATTTTTTGCTAGGAATTGGCGTACGATGACCGTGAGTCGTGTAGTCATTGACGTTTTGAAAGGTCTCGGGAATGTAGTGACTATTCCCGCACGGTTGAAGAGATTTGCGATTGGGTCGAATCAAACTAGGTATAGACTAGCTGATTTGACTCAGAAATTTTGAAAGAAGTTATTTCAAAAACATGAAGGGCCGCGAGCCGCTCAGAATGAAAAGGTCTCCAAGAATGCGATGAGATTCTTGGGTTTTGCTTTATGAAAATGCTTTGAGATAAATGGCTTGCGATGGCCGAGGGCCATGTATTCCACTCGTGCCTAGAGAGGATTCGGGAATGTAATGATTATTCTCGAGTGATTTGTGAAGAATGCTTAGTGGGTTGAATCGAAATAGTGGAGGACTATTTGGTTCGACCCAGAACCTCGAAAGGTGTTTGTTGTGATTATTTCAAAATGAAAGAGTTTGCTTGTTGTGCAGAAAACACGGGTATTTTCGAAAAGAGTTTGTTTCAAAGATGAGAATGTCATTGATTGTCTTGTAAAAGTGTGAAGATTTTTGAAAAGAGTTTATTTCCAAAAATGATAGTGTGTTGTTTGCTTAAGTAAAAATGAGAGGATTTTGAAAAGAGTTTATTTCAAAAATGAGAGTGTGTTGTTTGTTTCGTAAAAATGAGAGGATTTTGAAAAGAGTTTATTTCAAAAATGAGAGTGTGTTGTTTGTTTTGTAGAAGTGAGGAGATTTTTGAAGAGAGCTTTTTTCAAAAATGAGAGTGTATTGCTTTAGGAGCAATGTTGTGCCTAAGAAGTCTTTGAGGCGAACGCAGCGTGTGCGGATCTTGTCTCGACGTTGAAATGTGTTTGACTTGCATTCGTCGAGCCCATGTTAACGGTTCATCGTTAAGGGCTCGAGCCTAGATGCATGGAAAGGATTCGACTCGTGAACGGTTGGCTAGTCGAGTCGAGGATGTTGAGAATGGATTGGTTTGTGTGACGTGTATCTAGTTAGTCCTATTAGATTCAACGTTCATTTTAAGCGTTCATGATTAGCTCATTTCTTTGTTTAGGGAGACCTTTTAAGCTTGAAAAAGGAGGTTTTTGAAAAAGTTTAGCTAAAGGAAGCTTTTGAGGCGAGGATGCGTGCGCACATCTCGTCTCGATGTTAAAATATTTTGCTTTGCATCCGTCGAACTGATGTCGGTGATTTACCGAGGTGAGCTCGAGTCGGATGTGTAAAAGAGAATGGATTCGACTCGAGAGTAGTTAACAAGTCGAGTCGAGGATGTTAAAAGTGGAGTCTAGGCCGTGTGACCTAGAGGATTGAAATCCGCGAGCTCGGGTTTTATTCCTTGCTCGGGTTTTTGCTTGTTAGTGAAAAAGAGAATTTTGAGAAAGCTTATTTCAAAAATTCGCGATAGTTTTGTTTGAAAAGTGTTAGCTTTGTTAGGTGTTAGGTTCATTTATCTTTGAAACGTTTAAAGCGAGTTTTCGAAGATATGAATGCAAATGCTCGTTTTGAAAAAGACCATGGAGTGCATAGCCTCGAAATTGTACGTATGACTCAAAAAGGGTGAAAAATGAGTCAGTCGGGTACACCTCCAACTACCTCGAGTACGCTTTGGCAGATACTTAACCCCTTCATTTCCTTACGCCGGGGCGATAGGTTTTCTGAAGGAGAACCTTTGGGCGATCGAGATAGCCGCTTCTGACAAGTCGTGGAGGGGCGAGAGGAAAGCTAGTCCGGCATGTGCTTTATCGAGTGGACAAGCTTTGCATGTGGGAACCACCTCTCGAGGGTGCAAAGGGTGCCTAGATTCCAAAAGGAATGGACTCTAAACGAATGTGCATAGCTCAAATATGTATACTTGGATTGTTCAAGGCTTTCAAGTTTCACCTCTTTATTTTTAAAAAGAAAAAGCTAGTTTTAAGTTTTAAAAATAAGATCTCCCCAGCGGAGTCGCCAAACTGTGGAACCCGGGATCGGACCCAACTCGGCGTCTTGCTTAAGGGCGGATTTTAAAGTTAAAAAAGATTAAGTTGGAAAAACCTTTAAGAACTGTTATGGAGTCGCCACCTATTTATCGCGGAAAATAGGAACCTGCTACCATGTTCTAAGCTAAAAACATGTTCTTAGATTTTGGAGCACGCCGACACCCCTAGATCTAAGGCTTGTGAAACCAGATTGGATTCGGGGTGAGTGTACTTTAGAAAAAGAGTTAATTCAAATAATGATTTATGAAAACCTTTTAGAAAAGCCTATGTAAAAATAGCCTCTACTGACCTAGAACAATCCTTGTAAGATGATATTTGAGCTAATGTTATCGCTACGTACAAGTGCGATAAGGTTGTAAAAGAGTGCAGATGCAGATGCAAAAAGATTCATTAAAACCCTCAGTTTAGCATGTTTAACTTGTTAACGAATACGGTTCAGTTAAAGGTCGAATTCATTGTTTTAAGTTGATTTAAATGCAAAACGGAAAGGGTGCAAGATGCATGCAAATAAAATAAAGTTCAATTGTCCATTGGTTTATTTTAAAAGGTCGGTTGCTTATGCGACTTTGGCGTGTCATCGGATATGGAGTGTACCCGAAGTAATAAGAACACTTGGAAGGCAAGCGCGCTCGGGTGCCAAAGCCGGGCGCTAGAGTGTAGTCCCCTTTGTTAGTCCATAGAAAATAAGAAAAAGCTTTGATCCAAGTGGATCGGTACCTACCTTGTCCTGACGCTTCAGATCTGGGCAGAGCTTCGCTTCTTGAACTAAAAAGGAGGATGAATTCAACATGTAACAAAGGGGACTACACTCCCAGCTAAGGGTGTATTTGCATAGTTTTCGAAGGATGTTTGGAACCTGCTACCAGTTTCACGCGAAAGTCAACGCATACTCGAATTTTGCCATTCTTTTGCAGGACTGGGACCATGTTGGAGACCCATTCAGGATACTCGATGACTTGGATGAAACCGGCTTGTAGTTGTTTTTCGATTTCTTCCTTGATCATAAGGGACCATTCGGGACGTAGTCTCCTTAGCTTTTGTTTGATTGGTTTGTAACCGGGTTTGATGGGGATGCGGTGCTCGGCGATGCTTCATTCGATGCCGGGCATGTCTTTGTATGACCAAGCGAATACGTCCTTGAATTCGCTTAGGTGTTGTGTAAATTGGGTGCGCTCGTGTTCGTCTAGTGAGGCTCCTAGTTGTAGTTCCCTTGGTTCTTCGGGGGTTCCCACGTTTATGGTTATGGTTTCCTCGATGATAGGGTCCTGTGTTTTGGGAGAGACAATGTTTGCAATGTATTTGTTTAGAGATTGTTCATTTTTATCGCATGAGTTAGTGCCTTTTGATTTGTTTGTTGTTTGTTGATTGTTAGATGTTTGTGCTTTGTTGTTTGTTTTAGCTTGAGACAAGGCGTAAGGAAATTTATTCATTTTATTATTTTGAGAAGAATTATTCGACAATTCAGAAAATTGCTTGGAGTTAGCCTCCGTAAAAAGAAAGTCTAAACTAAAGCTAGAGTCTAGGATAGATGGGTCGACAGATGACCCGACACTTAGAGCATTAGAAGTTAAGAGAATTTCTTCTTCTTCTTCATCGTCTTCGCTGTTTGAGGAGCTGCTTGAGCTGCTTGAGTTGCTTGAGGTGCTTGAGTTGCTTGGGGTGCTTGCCTCTTCGTTTTTGAGGTTGGTGATGTGGTCGAAAAGCGGTCCTTCGCCGGTGATAAGCTGAAAATGGTGGCCTTGTGCATCGGTCCACTTCGGCCGCTTTATACCATCCATTAAGGGTTTTATCGATGGCGTCGGCTGCTCGGTTGGTTAGGGTCGAAACGTCGATCACGCATGATAGTGGCGACGATCTCTTCATTTTTATGCCCGGTGGTCCGAGGTGCATTATGCTCGACCTCACTACGATGCGAGCCGGATGTGTGGATGAGGTCTCGAAGGGAGGTATTTCCGTCGACTTTTCCTCCTGAGGTGAAATATGCGTCTAAGTCAAGGATGTAAGGTCGTAGGGTAACCTTGTGGGTTGACTTTCGTTTTGGACTTCTTTGACCATTCGCTCTTGGTCACCGATCCTTGGGTTTGTAGCCTAGGCCCATGGTGAGCCAAAGGCTGTTGTTGTTTTTTGTTCTGAAAGGTTTGTAGGTTTTGATTGGTGTGCGCGTGATGGCGCCAACTTCGAAGTCGAAACCACATAAGTCTTCAGCGGGTTCAGCCACAATTTGGCGGTGGGCTCTTTTGGTGTATCGAAAAGGGCTCGGAAGTTTGAGGCATTCAAGGTTATGATTTCCTCGTTGAGAGGGATCTTAACCTTTGATGTAGAGTAGAATTCTGACGGCCTTGGTGGAGTGAATCCATGGTCGTCCCAGGAGTATGTTATAGGAAGGGGTCATGTCGATGACTTGAAACTCGACTTTTCTTTCTATAGGACCACTGCGTATGTGAAGAGAAATGGTTCCTTTCACGTGACGTCGGGTTCCGTCGAAAGCCTTGACTCCGTCCATGCTTGGGGTGAAGTCTTTATCGGATAGGCCGAGGCGATGTGCGGTGGCCAATGGTAGAACATTGACTGCAGAGCCGTTATCAACAAGGGACACGGGCAAGGTTTTCTTCATACATTCAACGCTGATGTATAGGGCGAGGTTGTGGTTTGATCCAAATGCGGGGAGATCATCGTTTGAGAAGGTGATAGCCCCCGGTAACCAATCCCTAGTGACATGGCTGACCATTTGATCTGGGGAGATCTCAGCGTCTGCACATGCTATTTGTAGAGCGCGAATGAATGCATTCCTATGTTCAGCTGAGTCTCGTAAAAGGGCCCAGATGGAAACATCGGCTTTTGTGCGAGCGAGCTGCTTCTGAAGCACCTCATTCGTGTTAGGTGGTGGGATCACTGTGGAGGGCGTACTTGTAAAGGTATTTTCTTCTTGGGCTACGGCCTTGCCTTTCTCGGCCGCAGTTGCTTTTCTGGCATGTTCATCTGTGAAAATATTTTGATAAGGACGACCAGAGCGTGTGAGGTGTGAAACCTCGTCTTGGTTTTCCTTCTCGGGCTGCTTGCCCTTTTCTTCTTGATCTTTACTTTCGGACTGCTCGCCCTTTTCTTTTTGATCTTTGCTTTCGGACTGCTTGTTCTTCTTTTTCTTTCCCTTCCTGTTGCTTTTGTTTTTATTCGGGGAAGGAGTAGTCGAGAGTTGAGCTACCGTTTTGTTAGTGGGTGGCCACTCTTCGTCTTCGTCATCACTGAACCAGACCCCATTGATTTGGTTGTTGGTGGGTGTGACCAAGTAGGAGCAATCCATGACGGGTGCTGATCCGAGGAAGATTGCCGGATTGTCATAGATTGTGGGGTTGCTTTGGGCTCCGAGGGCAATTTCAATGAGTTCTTCGAAATTCTCGGCGTCGCCGTAATCAAAATGTTTTCGCCACTCGGGTCGTAGGCTACCGAGAAATGTGTACATGAGTTCGTCTTCGTGCGGAGGATTCGGAACCCGAGCAAGTAATCCTCTCCAACGGACGAGATATTGGGTAAAATCTTCTTCGTCCTTTTGGAGTTGGGTGACGAGAGTGTGGAGGGAGACATGCTTGTCGGCCTTGGAGCGTTGTTCCAAACGTGCAACTTCGAATTGATGCAAGGCCTTCAAGTTGTCAATGTTTTTGGTGAGCTGATCAATGCGGTGACGGAGGGTTTTCAGCTTGTTGAGGTTAGCCATCTTTGAGGAGCGTTTGAAGGAAGGGGTGATGATGCGATTCATGATGAGTATCCAATTGAGGCCTGCATTTCACTTTGCATTAGTGACACGACTCGACCCACTAGACTCACATTCATTTTTAGCATTCACTTTAGCTCATTTCTTTGTTTAGAAAGACCTTTTATGTTTGAAAAGAGGAGATTTTCGAAAAAGGTTTTGCTAGAGGAAGCTTTTGAGGCGAGGATGCCTGCGCGCGTCTCGTCTCGATGTTAAAAGATTTTGCTTTGCATCCGTCGAACTGATATCGGTGATTTGCCGAGGTGAGCTCGAGTCGGATGTGTAAAAGAAGAAGGATTCGGCTCGAGAGTGATTAGCAAGTCGAACCGAGGATGTTAAATGTAGAACCTAGGCCGCATGACCTAGGGGATTGAAATCCTCGAGCTTGGGTTTTAATCCTTGCTCGGGTTTTTGCTTGTTAGTGAAAATGAAGTTTTGAAAAAGCTTGTTTCAAAAATTCGTGATAGTTTTGTTCGAAAAGGTGTTAGATGTTAGGTTCATTTATCTTTGAAACGTTTAGGCGAGTTTTCGAAGATATGAATGCATATGCTTGTTTTGAAAAGGGACCATGGAGTGCATGGCCTCGAACTTGTACGTATGACTCAAAAAGGGTGAAAAATGAGTCAGTCGGGTACACCTCCAACTACCTCGAGTACGCTTTGGCAGATACTTATACCCTCTATTTCCTTACGCCGGAGCGATAGGTTTTCTAGAGAACCTTTGAGGCGGTCGAGATAATCGCTTCTGGCAAGCCGTGGAGGAGAGAGGAAAGTTAGTCCTGCACGTGCTTTATCGAGTGGACAAGCCTGCGTGTTGGAACCACCTCTCAAGGGTGTAAAGGGTGCCTAGATTCCAAAAGGAATGGACTCTAAACGAATGTGCATAGCTCAAATATGTATACTTGGATTGTTCAAGGCTTTCAAGTTTCACCTCTTTATTTTTAAAAAGAAAAAGCTAGTTTTTGGTTTTAAAAATAAGATCTCCCCAGCGGAGTCGCCAAACTGTGGAACCCGGGATCGGACCCAACTCGGCCTTGCTTAGAGGCGGATTTTAAAGTTAAAAGATTAAGTTGGAAAAACCTTTAAGAATCACATGGAGTCGCCACCTATTTATCGCGGAAAATAGGAACTCGCTACCATGTTCTAAGCTAAAAACATGTTCTTAGATTTTGGAGCACGCCGACACCCCTAGATCTAAGGCTTGTGAAACCAGTTGGATTCAAGTGAGGGTACTTTAGAAAAAGAGTTAATTCAAATAATGATTTATGAAAACCTTTTAGAAAAGCCTATGTAAAAATAGCCTCTACTGACCTAGAACAATCCTTGTAAGATGATATTTGAGCTAATGTTATCGCTACGTACAAGTGCGATAAGGTTGTAAAAGAGTGCAGATGCAGATGCAAAAAGATTGATTAAAACCCTCAGTTTAGCATGTTTAACTTGTTAACGAATACGGTTCAGTTAAAGGTCGAATTCATTGTTTTAAGTTGATTTAAATGCAAAACGGAAAGGGTGCAAGATGCATGCAAATAAAATAAAGTTCAATTGTCCATTGGTTTATTTTAAAAGGTCGGTTACTTATGCGACTTTGGCGTGTCATCGGATATGGAGTGTACCCGAAGTAATAAGAACACTTGGAAGGCAAGCGCTCGGGTGCCAAAGCCTGGGGGCGCTAGAGTTTAGTCCCTTTGTTAGTCCATAGAAAATAAGAAAAAGCTTTGATCCAAGTGGATCGGTACCTACCTTGTCCCGACGCTTGGATCTGGGCAGAGCTTCGCTTCTTGAACTAAAAAGGAGGATGAATTCAACACGGGATGGTGTGTTGAACTCAAGGATTTGAGTGCTTGAGGCTTTTGTGAGAGAGGATTTGTGGTGTGTGAATTGTATGAAATTGTGATTTTAAAGTATGAAAAGTGTGAAAGATGTGAATTGTGTGTGAAAAAGATGCTCTTCGAGGTTGGGTATAGGGGTGTATATATACTAAAAACCTCGGAGAAATTAGGAAACCGGGGTATAAAAACAGGCCGGGAAACCGCATAGCCTTATGCGGTTGCCTGGGCAAACCGCATAGGCTTATGCGGTTTCCACCCCAAACCGCATAAGGTCATGCGGTTTGTGGGTGTGGTTTTAAGGCTGCTTTCCAAGTTTCGGTTGCATAAAATCTTTGAAAGATACAGTGTAATTTCGTGCGTGTGTGCCAAGAAAAGAGCTGAGATATTTCTGAGATATTTTATGATGTGCAGGGCCTTGGAGTGCGGGCCAAAGGCTTGGGTTTGGGCTCGGTTTTGGGCCCGAGACCCGGAAAAATGAAAAGGGGTTTATTTGCATAGATTTGTGAAATAAGCTAGGACGTGAGGTTGTATTTTGTGTAAGAGGATGCTAAATAGCGGTTTTAGCTACCGGGCCTAAATTTAGGAATGCTGAATTAGACCTTGTTAATGTAAAAGGGCCAATTGTAGTGCAAATGCGAAGCTCATGCCAAATGAAGCAGGACGAGGACCAAGCTAGACTCCAAATGGACAAAATGAACGTTATTTAAATGCGATGTGATGCGACCTAAATCATTTTAACATTTCAAAACGACTCAAAATGAATTCGACATTAGTTAGAACCGTAAAAGTCAACGTTTAAACATGCGTAATAAAAGTCCGTGTTACATCACAGGGTTTTTGTTGGGAGGGTACGGATATGGGTATCCACATTAGACATTCGACATTAGAGAGTACCCGGCGGTACGTACTTGGGGTACGTGTAACCGTGCTGCGTTTAACTGGTCGTATGATGATGTTCGGGTGCTTCTGAACCAGATGCAGTTTGATCAGGTTTGTGCTTGAACCATTTTAAATAGAGTGTACTTAAAGTGATTGTATTCATGATTGTATCCAAGTGGATCGGTACCTACCTTGTCCTGACGCTTCAGATCTAGGCAGAGCTTCGCTTCTTGAACTAAAAAGGAGGATGAATTCAACACGGGATGGTGTGTTGAACCCGAGGATTTGGGTGCTTGAGGCTTTTGTGAGAGAGGATTTGTGGTGTGTGAATTGTATGTGAAATTGTGATGTGAAAGTATGAGAGGATGTGAATTGTGTGTGAAAAAGATGATCTTCGAGGTTGGGTATAGGGGTGTATATATACTAAAAACCTCGGAGAAATTAGGAAACCGGGGTATAAAAGCAGGCCGGGAAACCGCATAGCCTTATGCGGTTGCCAGGGCAAACCGCATAGGCTTATGCGGTTGCCACCCCAAACCGCATAAGGTCATGCGGTTTGTGGGTGTGGTTTTAAGGCTGCTTTCCAAGTTTTGGTTGCATAAAATCTTTGAAAGATACAGTATAATTTCGTGCGTGTGTGCCAAGAAAAGAGCTGAGATATTTCTGAGATATTTTATGATGTGCAGGGCCTTGGAGTGCGGGCCAAAGGCTGGGTTTGGGCTCGGTTTCGGGCCCGAGACCTGGAAAAATGAAAAGGGTGTATTTGCATAGTTTTTGTGAAATAAGATAAGACGTGAAGCCGTATTTTGTGTAAGAGGGGGCTAAATTGCGGTTTTAGCTACCGGGCCTAAATTTAGGAATTTAGGAATGCTGAATTAGACCTTGTTAATGTAAAAGGACTAATTGTAGTGCAAATGCGAAGCTCATGCCAAATGAAGCAGGACAAGGACCTAGCTAGACTCCAAATGGACTAAATGAACGTTTATTTAAGTGTGATGTGAAGCGACCTAAACATTTTAACATTTAAAACGACTAAAAATGAATTCGACATTAGTTAGAACCGTTTAAGTCAGCGTTAAACATGCGTAATAAAAGTCCGTGTTACATCACAGGGTTTTTGTTGGGAGGGTACGGATATGGGTATCCACACTTTCAGACTTTCACATCACAATTTCACATACAATTCACAACACACAAATCCTCTTTCACAAAAGCCTCAAGCACTCAAATCCTTGAGTTCAACACACCATCCCGTGTTGAATTCATCCTCCTTTTAAGTTCAAGAAGCGAAGCTCTGCCCAGATCTGAAGCGTCAGGACAAGGTAGGTACCGATCCACTTGGATCAAAGCTTTTTCTTATTTTCTATGGACTAACAAAGGGGTCTACACTTTAGCGCCCCAACGGCTTTGGCACCCAGTAGCTTGCACTCCAAGTGTTCTATTTACTTGGTACACTCCATATCCGATGACACGCCAAAGTCGCATAAGCAACCGACCTTATAAAATAAACCAATGGACAATTGGACTTTATTTTATTTGCATGCATCTTGCACCTTCTTATTTTGCATTAAAATCAACTTAAACAATGAATTCGTCCTTTAATCGAACTGTATTCGTTAACAAGTTAAACATGCTAAAGCGAGGGTTTTAATCAATCTTTTTGCATCTGCATCTGCATCCTTTTACAAACTTATCGCACTTGTACGTAGCGATAACATTAGCTCAAATATCATCTTACAAGGATTGTTCTAGGTCAGTAGAGGCTATTTTTACATAGGCTTTTCTAAAAGGTTTTCATAAATCATTATTTGAATTAACTCTTTTGCTAAAGTACCCTCACCCCGAATCCAATCTGGTTTCACAAGCCTTAGATCTAGGGGTGTCGGCGTGCTCCAAAATCTAGGACATGTTTTTAACTTAGAACATGGTAGCAGGTTCCTATTTTCCGCGATAAATAGGTGGCGGCTCCATAACAGTTCTTAAAGGTTTTTCCAACTTAATCTTTTTTAACTTTAAAATCCGCCCTTAAGCAAGACGCCGAGTTGGGTCCCCCGAACGCGGTTCCCGGGTTCCACAGTTTGGCGACTCCGCTGGGGAAATCTTATTTTTAAAAATTAAGAACTAGCTTTTTCTTTTTAAAAATAAAGAGGTGAAACTTGAAAGCCTTGAACAATCCTTGTAAACATATTTGAGCTATGCACATTCGTTTAGAGTCCATTCCTTTTGGAATCTAGGCACCCTTTGCACCCTCGAGAGGTGGTTCCCACATGCCGGCCTGCCCACTCGATAAAGCACATGCCGGACTAGCTTTCCTCTCGCCTCCACGGCTTGCCAGAACGGCTATCTCGATCGCTTCAAAGGTTCTCTTCAGAAACCTATCGCCTTGCCAGTAAGGAAATGAAGGGGTTAAGTATCTGCCAAAGCGTACTCGAGGTAGTTGGAGGTGTACCCGACTGACTCATTTTTCACCCCTTTTTGAGTCATACGTACAAGTTCGAGGCTATGCACCCCATGGTCTTTTTCAAAACGAGCATTTGCATTCATATCTTCGAAAACTCGCTTAAACCTTTCAAAGATAAACGAACCTAACATCTAACAAACTAACACTTTTCAAACAAAACTATCGCGAATTTTTGAAACGAGCTTTTTCAAAACTTCTTTTTTCACTAACAAGCAAAAACCCGAGCAAGGACTAAAACCCGAGCTCGTGGCTTTCAATCCTCTAGGTCACACGGCCTAGACTCCGTTTTAACATCCTCGACTCGACTCGTTCGAGCCGAATCCTTCTTCTTTTACACATCCGACTCGAGCTCACCTCGGCAAATCACCGATATCAGTTCGACGGATGCAAAGCAAAATCTTTTAACATCGAGACGAGATGTGCGCACGCATCCTCGCCTCAAAAGCTTCCCTTAGCAAAACCTTTTCGAAAACCTCCTTTTCCAAGCTTAAAAGGTCTTTCAAAACAAAGAAATGAGCTAAAATGAATGCCTAAAATGAATGTGAGTCTAGTGGGTCGAGTCGTGTCGCTAATATACAAAGTGAAATGCAGGCCTCAGCTGACTACTCACCATGAATCGCATCATCACCCCTTCCTTCAAACGCTCCTCAAAGATGGCTAACCTCAACAAGCTGAAAACCCTCCGTCACCGCATTGATCAGCTCACCAAAAACATTGACAACTTGAAGGCCTTGCATCAATTCGAAGTTGCACGTTTGGGACAACGCCCCAAGGCCGACAAGCATGTCTCCCTCCACACTCTCGTCACCCAACTCCAAAAGGACGAAGAAGATTTTACCCAATATCTCGTCCGTTGGAGAGGATTACTTGCTCGGGTTCAATCCTCCGCACGAAGACGAACTCATGTACACATTTCTGTAGCCTACGACCCGAGTGGCGAAACATTTTGATTACTACGACGCCGAGAATTTCAAGAACTCATTGAAATTGCCCTGAGCCCAAAGCAACCCCACAATCTATGACAATCCGCAATCTTTCTCGGATCGGCGCAGTCATGGATTGCTCCTACTTGGTCACACCCACCAACAACCAAATCAATGGGGTCCGTTCTGATGACGAAGCGAAGAGTGGCCACCCACTAACAAAGCGGTAGCTCAACTCTCGACTACCCCTTCCTCGAATAAAAACAAAAGCAACAAGAAGGGAAAGAAAAAGAAGGGCAAGCGGTCAAAGCAAAGATCAAAAAGAAAAGGCGGCGGTCAAAGTAAAGATCAAGAAGAAAAGGGCAAGCGGCGAGAAGGAAAACCAAGACGAGGTTTCACACCTCACACGCCTGGTCGTCCTTATCAAAATATTTTCACAGATGAACATGCCGTAAAAGCAATCATGCGGTAGAAAGGCAAGGCCGTAGCCCAAGAAGAGAATACCTCTACAAGTACGCCCTCACGGTGATCCCACCACCTAACACGAATGAGGTGCTTGAAGCAACTCGCCGCACAAAGCCGATGTTTCCATCCGGCCCTTTACGAGACTCGGTGAACATAGGAATGCATTCATTCGCGCTCTACAAATAGCATGTGCAGACGCTGAGATCTCCCCAGATCAAATGGTCAGCCATGTCACTAGGGATTGGTTACCGGGGGCTATCACCTTCTCAAACGATGATCTCCCCGCATTTGGATCAAACCACAACCTCGCCCTATACATCAGCGTTGAATGTATGAAGAAAACTTTGCCCGTGTCCCTTGTTGATAACGGCTCTGCAGTCAATGTTCTACCATTGGCCACCGCACATCGCCTCGGCCTATCCGATAAAGACTTCACCCCAAGCATGGGCGGAGTCAAGGCTTTCGTCGGAACCCGACGTCACGTGAAAGGAACCATTTCTCTTCACATACGCAGTGGTCCCATAGAAAGAAAAGTCGAGTTTCAAGTCATCGACATGACCCCTTCCTATAACATACTCCTGGGACGACCATGGATTCACTCCACCAAGGCCGTAACTTCTACTCTACATCAAAAGGTTAAGATCCCTCTCAACGAGGAAATCATAACCTTGAATGCCTCAAACTTCCGAGCCCTTTTCGATACACCAAAAGAGCCCAATTCTGCCGAAATTGTGGCTGAACCCGCAGAAGACTTATGTGGTTTCGACTTCGAAGTTGGCGCCATCACGCGTACACCAATCAAAACCTACAAACCTTTCAGAACAAAGAACAATAACAGCCTTTGGCTCACCATGGGCTTAGGCTACAAGCCCAAAAATGGCGACCACGAGAAGATGGTTAAGGAAATTCAAAGACGAAAGTCAACCCACAAGGTCACCCTGCGACCTTACATCCTCGACCTGAAGGCATATTTCACCCCCGGAGGAATGGTCGACGGGAATACCTCCCTTCGAGACATCATCCATTCACCCGAAGCTTGTTTCTCTAGTGAGGCCGAGCCTAATACACTCAAGGCCTCGCCGAGCACCAGAAACGAAGAAATTGTCTCCACGATCATGCGAGACCGTCACTTCGATCCTAACTTACTCATAGCCGACGCCACAGACAAAACCCTCAACGGATGGTATAAAACGCTGAAATGGACTGACGCACAAGGTCATCACTTCCAGCTTATCACCGGTGAAGGACCACTTTTCGACCATGTCACTAATCTCAAGAACAAGGACGAGAGTGATTCCAGCTCAAGCAGCTCAAGCACCTCCAACGGCACAGAAGACGATGAAGAAGAAGAAAAAGAAATTCTTTTAGATTCTAATGCTCTTAGTGTCGGGTCATCTGTCGACCCATCTATCTTAGACTCTAGCTTTAGTTTAGATTTTCTATTTACGGAGGCTAGCTCCAAGCAATTTTCTGATTCGTCGAATAATTCTCTTCAAAATAATGAAATGAATAAATTTGCTTACGTCTTGTCTCAAAATAACAAAATACAAACAAACAAAAATCAACAAGCAACAAACAACACACAAAATACAAAAGACACTAACTCATGCGAAAGTGAATCATTAAACAAATACATTGCAAACCTTGTACACCCAAAAACACAAGACCCAATCATCGAGGAAACCATAACCATAAACGTGGGAACCCCCGAAGAACCAAGGGAACTACAACTAGGAGGCTCACTAGACGAACACGAGCGCACCCAATTTACACAACTCCTAAGCGAATTCAAGGACGTATTCGCTTGGTCATACAAAGACATGCCCGGCATCGAACGAAGCATCGCCGAGCACCGTATCCCCATCAAACCCAAGCATAAACCCATCAAGCAAAAGCTAAGAAGACTACGTCCCGAATGGTCCCTTATGGTCAAGGAAGAAATCGAAAAACAACTACAAGCCGGTTTCATCCAAGTCATCGAGTATCCTGAATGGGTCTCAAACATGGTCCCAGTCCTGAAGAAGAATGGCAAAATTCGAGTATGCGTTGACTTTCGCGACTTGAACAAAGCTAGTCCTAAAGATGACTTTCCATTACCCCATGTGGACGTCCTAGTCGACAACACCGCCGACCACGCCCTCCTATCCTTCATGGACTGGCCACGCAGTTACAATCAAATCAAAATGTCACTTGAAGACATGGCAAAGACGGCCTTCATTACACCGTGGGGGACATACTGCTACACAGTTATGCCCTTCGGCCTAATCAATGCTGGCGCTACATACCAATGCACCGCTACAACCCTTTTACACGACATGATGCACAAAGAAGTCGAAGTTTACGTCGACGATATGATCGTAAAATCAAAGGAGAGAAGTGGTCACATCACTAACCTCCGCAAGTTCTTCATTCGCCTACGTCAATACAAAATGCGCCACAACCCCCAAAAATGTACTTTTGGAGTTAAATCCGGTAAACTACTAGGACACGTAGTGAGCCAAAGAGGCATCGAGGTCGACCCCTCGAAAGTCAAAGCAATCCTTGAAATGCGACCCCCGGAGAACCTCGACGAAATTCGAAGTTTCTTGGGCCAAATCCAATACATCTCGCGCTTCATTAGCAAACTCACCATGATATGTGAACCAGTTTTCAAGAAATTCAAGAAAACCGACCACGTTGAATGGGACGAAGAATGACAAAAAGCATTTGACAAGGTCAAAGAATTACTAACTAACCCACTGCTCGCGATCGCCCCAAGCGGATCTACCGCTATCCCTATACCTTACGACAACATCTACCGCCATGGGCGCCATGCTCGCCAAGAAATAAACGGTGAAGAACACGCAATCTACTACATAAGCAAGAAATTTCTCGATTACGAAACTTCGATATTCACCCGTCGAAAAGAGTTGTCTAGCCTTAGTGTGGTCATCCATGATACTCCGTCATTATATGCTTGCACACCAAACGAAGGTCTATTCCAAAATGAACCCCGAAAAGTACCTCTTCGAGAAACCTCTGCTTAACGGACGAAAGGCTAGATGGACATTGCTCCTAGCCGATTCGATCTTAAGCACGCACTTCAAAGCAATCAAGGGACGAGCGGTCTCGATTTCCTAGCCGAAAATGCAATCAACGAAGAACCAATCATCGACACAACATCCCTTCCACGATGGGATCTATAACATCAACCAAGAACAATGGGAGTTATACTTGATGGCTCCTCCAACTATCGAGGATGTGGAGTAGAATACTTCTCATATCCCGAATGGTGAACACACACCTTTATCAATCAAATCGACTTTGACGTTACAAACAACGCCATGAATACGAAGCATGCTTGCACGGTCTCCAAGCAGCGCTTGTACTCAACGCCCGCAATATAAGAGTCTATGGGGACTCCTCCCTCATAATCAACCAAGTATCCGGAGCATGGAAGATACTTAATGAAAACCTGGCACTATACCAAAGCAAAATACAAGAGCTCATAAACGAATTCTATCACGTAGAATTCATACACCTCCCACGCGAAGAAAACCAATTCGCCGACGCGTTATCCAAACTCGCATCACTAATCAACATACCCCCGGGGATGGAAACGCTCCCCATTGTCGTGGAACGACGGAACTAACCCGCCTACATCCGTGACATTGAACCGAGGAAGAACAAATGCACCCTTGGTACCAAGCAATCATCAACTACAAAACAAACGGTGAATACCCACCAAACATTGACAAACGAGCCAAACGCGCTTCTACGCTGTTATCATCACAATTAAGTGGTGGAAATGGGCAAACTACTCAAAAAGACACCCCAAGGCACACTACTCTTATGTGTCGATCACAAAAAGGGACACGATATCATGTCCCAAGTACACGATGGCGAAAAGGACCACACATGAACGCATACGAGCCATGTGCAAACAAATCATAAGGCTAGGATGGTAATCGACAACCATGGAAGCCGATCACAAGAAAATATGTCAAACATTGCCATAATTGTCAAATCTTTGCAAACGTACAACACATCCCTCCTTCACCACTATACAGTTTAACCTCGCCATGGCCTTTCTCCACATGGGGAATTGACGTCATTGGCAAAGTACAACCCGTGGGAGCAGGAGGACACTGTTTCATCCTCGTGGCCATCGACTATTTCACCAAATGGGTCGAAGCCGCATCATACCGTACGCTAGGCACGAAAGAAGTTGCGAAATTCATACAAAACAACATCATCTGTCGCTACGGCATACCCCACTTAATTCATCAAATGACCAAGGCACACACTTCCAAGGAGAGGTGGAACCACTCCTCCTCAAATACAAGATACAACGACACAAATCATCACCCTACCGACCACAAACTAACGGCGCGGTCGAGGCAGCAAACAAAACCGTCGTATCAATTCTCAAAAAGATGATCGACACCTGCCACGACTGGCCCAACAAAATCCCATTTGCATTATGGGGATACCGCACAACCATCCGCACACCCACAGGCATGACACCCTATTTCTTAACCTACGGGATGGAAGCCGTTCAACCTGTAGAAATCGAGATGCAATCCCTTCGAATTCTCATGGAAGCAGACATTCCTGAGGCCGAATGGGCACGCGAACGATACGAACAACTCATCCTCTTAGACGAAAGACGGTTACATTCACTAAGTACAGTCCGAATGTATCAATCTCGCCTACAACGTGCCTACAACAAACGGGTCAAGCCACGAAACATTAAAGTGGGTGACCTAGTACTCAAATCAGTCCGTGCACCATTACCCGTCGACCCAAGAGGAAAATTCAAACCCAATTGGGCCGGACCGTACTTGGTCAAGGAAATCCTTCCCGGAGGAGCCGTGAAACTAACTGACCTTGACGGTCAGGACTTAGACACCAACAAATCTTGATCAACTCAAGAAATACTACCCCTAAAACACAAACGCTTCTGCAAAATTTCAAAAACAAAACTCACTCTCGCATGGGTGAACTACGCTCGGTTTGATTCCACGCACTGTGGATACGTAGGCAGCTTTGCAAAGAGCTCAACCGAATCACACGAACTACGCCGGTTTGATTCTGTATTCAAAAGCGGAATCGTGAGCAACTTGTCAAAGTACAACCGAACTTTTTCTAGCACGCATGCCCAAAGCTTAAAGGTCAAGGCGTTGCACTCACAAAAGACACGCTCAAAGCTTAAAAAGGTCAAGAGCACAGCCAACACAAAAACAAAACACAAATCCAAGTCCAAAGCTTAAAAAGGTCGAGGACTTTAAAAACGGAACAAATCAAACGGGCGAATCCAAAGCTTAAAAAAGTCGAGGATTTAATACAAATGTTCGAAGCTTAAAAAGGTCGAGAACATTTAAAAGCAAAACAAAAGAAAACAACGAGACAAGACAAAAGCAAATTAATTCTCTTGTATTAATTTATTCAGAATTTTCGCAATCTAGAAACGAGCTAGGAACAAGCCTCCTTAGCCCTTTATTCAAATCTAAAACATGCATTTAAATAAAGGAACTTTTCTAAACTAAACAAAGCAAACTACTCAAGTCATTTTCTGACGCTTTGGGTTGACCTCTTCATCTTCAAGAGGCCGATCCGCCACAACTTTCGACCTAAGGACGGGAGTAGATCTCTCAAAACCTGGGGGCTCGATCGGATCCTCATCCTGCTCAACTGGGGGCTCCTCGATCCTTGGCCCTAGACGGTCTTTAATCTGGCCACCTTCGGTCCAAGCCTTTCCCGCGCCGGTCTCGAAGTAGAAACACCTGCACCAACAGTACAAAGATCACCATAGTCTCTCCTTTCGCGCACCGCCTCATACGCCAAGGAGGGCCTTGGCCCATTCTTTTCCCTCCTCCTTTGGTTCTCACGTTCCTTAGGATCATTGGAACGGTACCACCGTGTATAGAAGTCCGTAACACGGCTAGACTCTATATGCTCCGGAACAGCCCAAGTAACACGGTCCGACCATCCTCGGATCCAAGCATCAATCGTTTGGTTGTTTAGGACAACAACCCCTCCAACCTGAGTATCCTGCTCGGGTATGGTTTGAGCAAGTTCGATTTGCCTCTGCAAGCGAAGAGGAGGAATCCCCACCCCGCGTTCAAACCCGCACAACATCAACCCACGAGACGCATCCGCAATAGACGGCGCCGTAACCGCCGTAATACCCCACCAAGACACGTACCAACGAATGGTGCTCTCCTTCACAAACCACCGGTAGTAGTTTAGCGAACGCTCCCGAGGATCAGCCCACTCCATCTTCCGCGACGTCGTCCCCGCCGCCTTGAAGACACTTCCAAGGGAAGAGCTTTATACACACTTAGCCTCTCCATGAGCCAAGCGTTGAGAATCCTAGCGCAACCCTGTACAAGCTCGGGCGATTAGCATAATCTGGCCGTCTAAGCCCGATATGGTCTCCGCCAGATCAACGCGAAGGATCACGTCCTCTCCATCTCTTCGACAACACGAGCATACCTCGCGTTCCGAACACTCCATCCGCATGGACCCCGCAAAGCATAACGATGAACCAAACAAAAAGCAAGGGCCCTCCGCCTAGAACGGTCCGAAATACTAGTATCAGCCTTATTCATATATCGTTGACACAAGAGAAGCATGTTTACCTTGCCTCCCTCAAACAAACCTGCAGCATGAGCGTTTGTCATCCCAAGGAAGTTTCGCAACATCCCGTTGTAACAAAGCTCACTCCTTACAACCACAGGAGTGGTCCGTTTCGACCATCCCGCAATGGCCGAGAACTCCTCCTTCAAAGGACACACCTCTCCCCGGGGAAACCTAAAAACATGCAAGCTAGGATCCCAATAATCTAAGCACGAATCAAGGAACTCAAGATCGACTTTCATTTGGCGAAAGCCAATAAAAACACCCGCGCCATCATCATACACCGCCTTCTTCATTGCCGAACTTAAGGAGGAAGTCCACTTCTTCAAAAGAGCGTCAAAATGCTCCTCCATTTTCTTGGATACAAAACTTTTATAAATATACCTAATATGTTTATGAGAGCAAAAGCTTGTATTAAGAGAGAAGAAGAGAAGTAATTGTGAATGAGGATTATAGCACGCACCCCCCTCCTTATATACGAAACACCTTACGGAATATGGAAACTCAGCATTAAAAGCCAAGCCGCCAAACCGCATAGCCCTATGCGGTTTGCCCACCAAACCGCATAAGCTTATGCGGTTTGAAGCTTGAACCGCATAAGGCTATGCGGTTCAAGGGACGGGTTCTCTCACAACTTTCCTAATTTCGTTTTTCTTAAAACACTACGACCTACATTGGGCTACGACATTCTTTTGTTGTTCCCACGCACCCGCATTACATTTCGCTTTGGCAACAACGGTTCTTACCACGAGTCAAAACACAAACATTTTCGACATTCATGCAAGCTCATTTCGCATTCAAAATGAACTTTTCGCAAAACACTTTTTTACAATCTAAAATAAACATCAATGCATCCCACTCAGAATCATATCACTTTTTCAAAACAAGCCTACCAAACAGTTTATCGACGACAATCAAATTCAAGCTACAACGCTCAAGCAACAACAACCAAGTTCACAGATCAAGCTACAACGGCATGTACATAAAGGTCCATACAATCTACATTACACAAATTCACTCGGGGTGACGGCGCCGATACTCGTCAAACTCACGCCGAATTTGAGCCGTCTCAGCCCGGCTCTGACACAACTGAGCAGCCTGCTCAGCCCAAGCCATCCTCCACCTGTTGGCTATCCGCCATAGCTTCTTATGAGCCTCCTTAGCCACCTGTGATACACAACACAAAAACACTTCACATTTCTCTCCATTTTGCCTTAATTTCACTCAAATCAAGTCAAACTTAGGGGGGAAATTTCAAATTAACAACGCTCATCCCCACTTTGCCTTAATTTCATTCAAATTAAGCCAAACTCGAGGGGGTAACACAAAAACATGCATCTCACTAGTTTGATCATCACCATGTTTCATACCTCGATCAAACTGGGGGCTCACTCACATATACAAGACAAGTACATACCTTCTTCACCCTGCCCGTCCAGCTGTCCATGCCCGCGTCAGTGGTCACCGGCAATCTGATGGCAAAGTGAAAATCTGACGCCACCCGACTAAATCGTCGTACTCAACGGTGGTAGGGAAGTCACTAGGCTGCTCCGCCATCTCCGGATCAAATTCCTACAAAACAATTTCAGAACGCACATACACGTCAGGGAAATTTTTCGCAAAATTACCTTACGCACCTCAAAAGGAGCAAGCATACCTCAATCGGCCCACAAGCAAGCCGCGACTCATGAACCGCCATAGTCTTCCTCAGGACAGAGAAGACTCACTGACTCTCCTTCCCCGTACAACGCCACCCGATCCTGAGCGGAAACCCCTCGCTCAAACAGGACCCTCGGCGGATCCTTAGGCACCATCGGAGCTGGCCACCCGGCCTGAAAGACCAAACGCTCTCCAAGGTACCAAACCGGCCCATACGGCGTCGCCAGGTACAAGCGCTGGGTCTCTCGCACTGCAAACCTAGCTCCAATACCCTCAGGAATATCCTCAGACGGCCCCCACTGAACGGCACGAACTACAAACAAAGACAAGACAAACACTCATAAATACCAATACAATCATTTTAAGTACGCTTTATTTAAAATGGTTCAAGCACAAACCTCATCAAACCGCATCCGGTTCAGACGATCCCGAACATCGTCATACGACCAGTTAAACGCAAAGACGATTACATCGTACCCCAGTACGTCCTGAAATACTCCTCACGATCCTCACAAAGACGCGGGAAGCGAGAAAGGGAAATGGCTAAGAATCCACGACTGCGCACACAAGAAACAAAAATACGTCATAAAGACAAAGACAACAAAAATGAAAAACAAGACAAAAACAAAACCAACACTTACCTCCATCAAGAAGCCAGGAGCGACCAAGGACAGTCTCGACCCTCGGTCCATGACTCGCGGCCTCACGGCATCCATGCAAAAACGAATGCACAAACCCAGAGACGGCGTCACCCAGTCAAACGTCCCAATTGCATTCCAGTCCAGGAGATGCATAAGGACCGACGTCGATGCCCGTTCACCCTTATCGCCAAGTACCGCGGCCACAAACCACCACAACAACATACGAGCATTCTGCTCGTCGCTCCACTCCGAGGGGCCATACTCGGTCTTCCCCTCAAAATACTCCAAGATATAGCTCGTCTTGAAAGTATAAGGGGGCGCACCCTCACAAATCACCTCCAAACCACCGCCAACCGCGGCGGTCACTACCTCGTCCACAACGGACGGCGCAAACTCAAAATCCATGTCGCGGTCCCCAAACGGCGACCCGGGTTATGACCGCGTGCATCAGACAAGGTAATGCCGGCCTCAAAGCCGGGCATATGGAACGTCGTCGTGGTGTCCCAATACCTATCCAAGAAGGCCCTGATCAACATCAGGTTCGCCGTCTGCTTCTTCCTCGCAATCTCCCTCCAGTGGCCAACCAACAGGCCAAAAGCACTACGCAACACCCAAGCTTGCGCCCTCGGCGGAAGCCTCTCCTCAAAAGCACACATTGCGGACGAGACGCCCGAGAAAGTCCTCATCGAGCCCTTATCCCAACCCATCGTCGCTCGATAGGAAACATGTCTCTCCGGAGCAAGCAGAAGGTTGTGGCCATCCCAACCCTTCGCGAAGGCCCTGTTCGCGCGTGATTTTCGCGGCCTAGAGCTACTCGCCCTAGGCGCGACCTCCTCGACCTCCTCAGCCTGCTCCTCAGCAACATCCATCTCAGCCTCCAGCTCATCCACAAACTCCTGAGCAAACGCATCCGCCTCCTCCTCCTCAGGATCGCGCACAGGAACATTTCTCCCACGGCCCCTACCTCGTGACTGACCACGTCTCGTGGGCAGATCACGAGGGTCAGCATCCCTCTCACTACGAGTACGCCTTAAGCCACTCGAGCTAGAGGCTCCCTCGGTCCTCGAGCTAGCACTCCTGCGGGACTTCGACCTCGTAACACGACTAGAATCTTCCCCTGCAACCAAACACAACCAATACATACAGCTATAATACATGCAAGTATACAACTTGGCATACACATACGCAAATACACACAAATAATACTCACATAATACATAAACATCCCTCAACGCATCACACTATACGTCCTACAGAGCATTTTTAGGCCTAATTCACAATTAAGCCGAAAACCGTTCTCTACATTTCAAAACTGCAACTTTATGGTTTCTACGCGCCATAATAGTCCCCAACAACAACCCATTACAAGCAATTGCATTTTGGTCATCCCGATCAAAAACCCCTAATTCGCCTTAATTACTCCGTAAAACTACGACTTAAGACGGCGATTTGAAAGCCTTAGCTCGACTTTTTCGCAAAACTAACGTTATAGGCATGCTATACTCACTATGGGCATCCTACACCGAAGTTTAATTGAAATTCCGGGTCGGAAAATCCGGGTTCGTTTTCGGGCCCGAAACCTAATTTGGACGTTTTTCACGCAAAGACGGTCCAAATCACAATCAATTCACACATACACGTTCGCATGGCATAATGCAACACAATGACGTCAATTTCAAGCATTCAAACGGCAAATTTCAAACAAAACTCGGGTTTTCATTCAAAACCCGTCTTTTCAACATTTCAAGGCAAAACTAGCTAATTACAACAACAAATAACGTAAAAGCAAGTTAAAATGGAGCAATACCTCGTTCCATAGCAAGACAACGCAACGAAAATGAGCAAAAACGGTTGAGAAATCGAAAAATGACGTTTTTTGAGTTGAAAAACCGTAAATGATTAATGTGGCATGCTCACGGTTTGCTCGTGCTTATATAGCCCCCAGCAGCCAACAGGGGAAACCGCATAAGCTTATGCGGTTTGTCCCCTGAACCGCATAGGCTTATGCGGTTTCAGCCCTTGGCTTTTCTCGGATTTTTTCTCGTTTTACGCCTACTTTTCAATTCCTAACTCATCCTAGCTCTAATACAACTCCAAGTATGTCCCGTGCTTGGGTTAAGGCATCACTTACAGTCCGCCATACGCGTATATTAAGCATTTAATATACTGCATGTAAGCGTATACCTAACGCTCTTCACGAGCACTACATCATTTTCTCCACCACGGGAGGCGATCATATGCAACCACAACTACATAGACACTCCTCGGCGAGCCTAAGCACATGCACTCTGCAATATACACCTAACTCCAAGCATTTCGCTCTACATAGATGCTCCTCGGCGAGTTCAAGCACAAGCATTACACAGACGCTCTTTCACGAGACCTACACTAACATTTACACGAACTGCCTACAAGCACATGCACTCGCACTTCAAATTTCTTATACGAAGACATTACAAGCACAAGCACCAGCATCAACATTTGACATCACAAGCATACGCAAAGGCACCAGCAAACGACAACAAGCAACGACATCAGCAACAAGCATGACGAAAACATCAGCAGGCTGGCAGGCCCTTATAATATGCACGGACCGCCAAGTCCTTAAAATGCGCACGCCCCTCCCCGCTTAGCCCGGTTCGAAGTCCTCGTCTCACCCATGGACACATGCTTCGTTCCGCTGACTATATCGAGACTGTAATGGTCCGGATATGGTCGAAGGAGTTTGACCAGCGCTCTAGTCCGAGCTCAGTCAAACTGGGGGCTCTGTGGATACCCATATCCGTACCCTCCCAAACAAAACCCTGTGATGTATCACGGACTTTTATTACGCATGCTTTAACGTTGACTTAAACGGTTCTAACTAATGTCGAATTCATTTTGAGTCGTTTTAAATGTTAAAATGATTTAGGTCACCTCACATCACACTTAAATAAACGTTCATTTTGTCCATTTGGAGTCTAGCTAGGTCCTTGTCCTGCTTCATTTGGCATGAGCTTCGCATTTGCACTACAATTGGCCCTTTTACACTAACGAGGTCTGATTCAGCATTCCTAAATTCTTAAATTTAGGCCCGGTAGCTAAAACCGCTATTTAGCCCCCTCTTGCACAAAATACGGCTTCACGTCTTACCTTATTTCACAAAAAACTATGCAAATACACCCTTTTCATTTTTCCGGGTCTCGGGCCCGAAACCTAGCCCAAACCCAGCCTTTGGCCCGTACTCCAAAGCCCTAAGCATCACAAAATATCCCACAAATATCCCAGCTCTTTTCTTGAGCTACACGTTCGAGATTATCACGAAATCTTTCAAAGATTCAATGCAACCGAAACTTGGAAAGCAGACCTAAAACCAGACCCCCAAACCGCATAACCTTATGCGGTTTGAGGGGGGAACCGCATAAGCTTATGCGGTTTCCCCAGGCAACCGCATAAGGCTATGCGGTTCCTAGGCCTGTTTTTTATCCCGGATTTCCTAATTTCTCCGAGGTTTTTAGTATATATACACCCCTATACCCAACCTCGAAGATCATCTTTTTCACACACAATTCACATCTTTCACACTTTCAGACTTTCACATCACAATTTCACATACAATTCACAACACACAAATCCTCTTTCACAAAAGCCTCAAGCACTCAAATCCTTGAGTTCAACACACCATCCCGTGTTGAATTCATCCTCCTTTTAAGTTCAAGAAGCGAAGCTCTGCCCAGATCTGAAGCGTCAGGACAAGGTAGGTACCGATCCACTTGGATCAAAGCTTTTTCTTATTTTCTATGGACTAACAAAGGGTCTACACTTTAGCGCCCCGGCTTTGGCACCCAGCGCTTGCACTCCAAGTGTTCTATTTACTTGGTACACTCCATATCCGATGACACGCCAATGCTGCATAAGCAAACGACCTTTTAAATTAAACCAATGGACAATTGAACTTTATTTTATTTGCATGCATCTTGCACCTTCTTATTTTGCATTAAAATCAACTTAAACAATGAATTCGACCTTTAACTGAACCGTATTCGTTAACAAGTTAAACATGCTAAAGCGAGGGTTTTAATCAATCTTTTGCATCCAGATCTGCATCCTTCTACAAACTTATCGCACTTGTACGTAGCGATAACATTAGCTCAAATATCATCTTACAAGGATTGTTCTAGGTCAGTAGAGGCTATTTTTACATAGGCTTTTCTAAAAGGTTTTCATAAATCATTATTTGAATTAACTCTTTTGCTAAAGTACCCTCACTTTAGAATCCAATCTGGTTTCACAAGCCTTAGATCTAGGGGTGTCGGCGTGCTCCAAAATCTAGGACATGTTTTTAACTTAGAACATGGTAGCAGGTTCCTATTTTCCGCGATAAATAGGTGGCGACTCCATAACAGTTCTTAAAGGTTTTTCCAACTTAATCTTTTTTAACTTTAAAATCCGCCCTTAAGCAAGACGCCGAGTTGGGTCCCCCGAACGCGGTTCCCGGGTTCCACACCACCTTATAAAGTCTAAGGGCTACTCCTCCTATTGCCAATTGGTTTTAGGATGGAACCCCTTGGGCTTATGAGATGGGCTTTCTCTCTACCTGATGTAGAACACGTAGGTTCTTAAAAACTAGCAGCGGAATTTTGTAACTGTGACTTTGAATGGAATGTGAGGTTGCTTGTTTTGGGTGGAATTACAACGTGAGGTTGCGTTTCTAGGTGGATAATGCAAGTTCTTGGAACAAGAACGGATAAGTAAGCAATCTCGATCAATCCTCGCAAGGAAATCACTTGATTAGCTAAATCTCAACCTCGCAAGGAAGAGTTTGAAATCAATCTCGCAAGAAAGAATTCAAGGGTTAAACTCGCAAGTTTAGGCAAAGTATAAAACTTTATTGATAATTCAATATATGATAATATATGATATATAATAAGGATACAAGCCAACCTTATTTATAGTACTAATCAAATAAAGAATTTCCTAAACTAATTAGGAAACTTATACTAACAATCGAATTCTAAAACTTTCTAAATTAATTAGGAAACACACTAATAAAAATCAGCTTTAAGAGCTTTATTAATCCTACTATAATTAGGAAACTTTCCTAAACTTATTTGAAACTAAAAAAAACTAAATAAAGATAATAAAATAAGGTAACTTGACACGGTCCAAGTTTAGGAAACTGTGTTAAGCTGCTTGTTTCCGTGCGTTTCTAGTCAGATGGTGGGAACTGTGCTTTTCCAGCTTGCGTATTCACCGTGGCTTCATTGCTCCCACATCACTACCACTTGTGGGTGTGGCCCGAGCCCGTCTCTGATTTCACATGGTATCAGAGCCCATGGTTATATCATGGGTATCTTTGATATGAAACCGGATTAATTATATGCCGCCGGATTTAATGGGTTACACATTATCTCGTGTTTGTTAAAATCACCCGTCCGGTTCGGCTTTGTATGCCATGGAGAAAAAAAACCCATGATTGTTGGGCTCCAGTATAAGACTTGTTAATGAGCTTACATGTGTGGGGGGAGTGTGAAGAATCCCCTATTAATATGCCCATATATAAGTCCCACATCGGTTGTGGAGAGCTGAAATGTCCACCTTATAAAGTCTAAGGGATACTCTTTCTATTGTCAATTGATTTTAGGATGGATCCCCTTGGGTCTATGAAGTGGGCTTTCTCTCTACCACTTGTGGGTGTGACCTGAGCCCGTCTCTGATTTCAAGTATTCAATGTCCTCCGTATTTTCATGGAGTACAGTCAACAAGAATCTCTCGTGCACGGCTCGTAATATAATTTGTTTCAACTGGCTGTTTTGTGAGTTTACTTTAGTTATAGTAGTAGTATCTATGACGATGACGAGGACTACGACAGAGATGCATGAATGATAAATTGATAATGGTGCTAAAAGTAGGAAGATAAAAGTGAGATTGTAAAGGGAAGTTTATTAAGTGCTTGTCCTAGAAATTGTCACTTTGTCGATAGTGCTAATCAGTGTTGTGCAATTGCTTAGGATACAGTCACAACAGCTTATACAATTCTACTATGTCTTCTAGCTACTCGTATATCATTAAAAACAACTTGTTCACAGATCCTTCCAATAATGTCTAAAAGAAATGACTAAGTCAGTTGTGAAACGGTCTCACACTATTTACATTAAGTCTAACTATACAAGTTACAGTAAAACGTATACAAAAACATGAAATATTGTTACCATTATTAATAAAAAAAGGTATAACACAAATAGTATGAAAATGGTTACAAATATATGGGATCATACTACCACTAAAAAGTTTACAAAACCTATATGAATGACTACAAGTAAGATAGTCATATGATTATTTAATGTAAAACCGTCAAATACAAGAATTAGTAAAAATAATTATCAATCAATTCTCTCTTTTCTCTCTTGGGAAAAAAAACTAGTAAATCCTTTTTTCTAGATGGGTTATATCATCACTTTTGATGATAATCAGCCCTAAATTCGTAAAAATCCTTCATAAAATTACTAAAATTACTAGCATTATCAAAAGTAATTGGTCCTCTCATTAGGATAGTTTGCTCCACACAAATTGATGATTTTCTGAAATATTTAGTAGAGTTTTTTTTAATGTTATAGTTATCAGAAATATTAATATGGAGCTACGGATGATATTGAGGTGCCGGCAGCAATCCACATAATCCGATGAAAATCGCCTTATTCAAAACCTTATCAGATACAAAGAGTCCCTCATAAAAGGATGTGTCAAAAAAAACAGTGATATAGTAGAGGCGGGTGCGCAAAAGCGGTATATTTGTTTACTAGAGATCTTTGTTTGAAGGAGAATAAAATCATTTGGACATCCGTATATTTGAATTTTTCCAATATATAATACTAGTTCTTGTATGAAATAGTCTTACTATGAGTTATTGTAATACCAACTCTTTGTAGTCTTTTATATAATTTTGGTATCTTTTTCAGTAATAATTGTGATAGTATATTGTAGTATTCATTTTTATTTTATATATATCCTTTTATTATTAATTGTAGCTAATTTTCTTAGTAACTTTATTAGTAAATTTAGTATATCTAAGTTATATTTTTGTACCATGTAAGTATAATTTGTACTATTACACTCATATTATTAGGTAGGAAATAAGATATGATATATTATTTTAGCTTAAATATCTAGGTGACATGTTAAAAGATAGTCATTTTGCTAGTTATTACGGCGTGTTCCTAAGCATCAGGATTCAGGAGATGATGTAACGAGGGAATTGGATTCTCGCATCAGCATTCACAACAATCTCGTTGCATTGTTCATATTGTAGAATCTGAGACTGATTTCCATGACAAGATTCCTTTGCAATATTTTGTCAACTATATGTTTTAAATTTCTTTGGCATCCAATTCCAATGTGATTGATTCCTGTTCTGTTGGATTCCATAAATAGATTCAATTTTAGGGGTGACTCCACCAAGCACTTACGCTTGTAGTTTTCCACACAAAAATAATGGTCTTTTGTGTTTCTTTTCTCTTGTAATTAGCAAGTCCTTCTCCCTCACACCAATATTTCTATTATAAATATATAGAATTTGAATCGGGCGAGTCCGCCTCGTTAAAATGAGTTCACCCTACCAATTAATATAATAACAAGATTTATTTATTATCGTAATAATATCTCTTTTTTTATTGTAACAACATGAAGAAATATATGTCTATTGAAATTATGTTATAATAACAAACATTCATGTATGTTATAATAATTAGTTTCGGATGTGTCACTATAATGAACATAGGGAGTTATTGTAACACGAACGACTGTTCTAGACCGTTAATTTTTAAATCAAACGGCCCAGATTGACAGGACAGACACATTTTAAGGGCTGGACTCACCGGCTCCTGACTATATATATATGTAGGGAGGTTCTTTTAAGTCAATGGTATAGGGGAAAGTCATCAAGTCATAATATGGGCCAATGGATTAGATTTAATCAAAGGCTAAGATTTGTTTTGCAATTAATATGATTAAACCATAAAAAATTAAAAAAAAAAAAGAAAGAAATACTAAAAAACATGCTACACACTTCCCCAATTGCCGTCAATTACATTCCCCACTTTCCAATTCAATTTAATTTTTCATTTTCATTATTTTCTTTTTCACATTCAAATTAAACTAGTTACTCAATTGAATGTTCATCACCCCTTTTTCATTCTTCATCTTCATTCTAAATTGTTCATCTTCTTCGTCTGCTATTATTTCTTCTTGCTTCAACCATCTCTACCGTCGATTATCCTATGTATTCAACATGGTTATTGATTCGTACTAATCAATAGCGGTAATTTATTTTTCGTTTATTACTCTCTTTCACAATATTGCTTCGTTTTTATTGCATAAACATTATCATTTTTAAATTTATAGATATACATATATCGATTTTGTCTTTTGTTGTTCAATTTCTTAGTCTCAAGTTTGTTCAAGTTTCATTCTTTTACAAATAAATTAGGTTTTTCTATTTTTTTTTTGTTTTTAATTTTAGACTACATTGTTAAATACATGCATTTAATTCATTGTTTTTATTGTCTTTTCTGTTTATTTATGCGGATTCGTAATTATATTTCATTTTAAAATCAAATATTTCGAAATTAGGCTGTTTTTCTTTTACTTTGTTACAGATGTATGAGATTATTGGTCAAGTTTTAAATTTCATTTTTCTTCATGCTGCGAATTAAGTTCTACATCCTTTATTTCGTTACTTTTTGTTGATGTTATTATTTTTTTTTCACCTAATTGCCTTTCTTATATTAGTGGTTATTATTCCTCACAGTTTGCTTTTGTTTATTCGTAGATGTCCGTAATTATTGGTGATGTCGTCGAGCCTGAGCAGTCTGAAACTACTCTGTATTGTAAAGTGACGGACTTGGTAGCCTGTTTAGATGATTGTGTGTTTTTAATGAAACACAATATCATAATTTAAAAAGAAGATTCTAACGGACAAAAAATGAATTCCAATGTTCTAATAATTGATTTTAACAACAAACAAATATCATAAACTAAAAAGAAAATTCTAACGGACAAAAAACGAATTCTAATGTTTTAATAATTAATTTTAACTACCCAAATATAACATAAAAAAATATTCTAACGGAGAAAAAACAAATTTCAATATTGTAAAAGAGATTACATGAAAAAACAAATTTCAACGTACCACCATTCCATGTATGTTCTGTATGTCTATGAATATAAAAGTAGATCCTAATAGAGAAAAAACGAATTTCAATGTTTTAAAAATTGATTTTAACTTGCCACAAATGCCATCAATAAAAAAAAGACATGATACACTAGTGTATACATACACACGCAGTTTGCAAAATGCTTCATACAATAAAAATGCTTCATACAATGACACACGCAGTTTTATCTTCTATATTAGAAAGAAATTTTAAAATACTGTATACACACTCAGTTTGCAAAATGCTTCATACAATAAAAAACATAAAATTACAACTTCACTTCACCCCTTATTCTAACATCAATGTTTTCGAATACTTGACATGTTCCTTGATCATCTTGTACGTCTTCGTTGCTTCATTATTCAACTACCATCAAACGTAGATAAAACAGCTCAATCAACCTGAAATTTTTGAAATTTTAATACTTTAATTTAAAATTTCAACATAGATATATTAAAAACTTTAACTTCACACATTTTAACTACCCACAAATAACATCAATAAAAAATAATTTCAAGGTTATAAAAATTAATTTTAACTACACACAAATAACATCAATAATAAAAAGAAGATTCTAACAGGAAAAAATGAATTTCAATGTTCTAAAAATTGATTTTAACTACCCACAAATAACATCAATAAAAAAAAGATTCTAATGTACAGAAAACGAATTTCAATGTTCTAAAAATTAATTTTAACTACCCACAAATAACATAAATAACAAAGAAGATTATAACAGAGAAATAATGAATTTCAATGTTTAAAAAATTGATTTTAACTACCAAAAAATATCATAGGTTAAAAAGAAAATTCTAACGGAGAAAAAAACAACAAATTCCATTATTCTAATATTTGATTTCAACTACCCAGAAATATCATAAATAAAAAGAGGATTCTAACGAAGAAAAAAACGAATTCCAGTGTACTGATTATTATATTGATTTCAACTACCCAGAATATCATAAATAAAAAAAAAGAGGATTGTAACAGAGAAAAAATAAATTCCATTTTACCGATAATTGATTTTAACAACCCACATATAGCGTACCATCCATTTTCGATATATCTACGAATATCAAACCCAATAGCTACAACGTATTGTAACACCCCGTGTTTTTGTAACACAATTTTATAAAAGAATTTAATTCCTTAAATTAAATTCATCCTTTTTCATTACATTAAAAATGCGACTGAATTTTTTTCGCCAAATAATACTAAATTTCCTAAGTACAAATATAAAAATTTTGAAAAATAAAGTATGTTTTATTATATTCAGAATTTAAAAAGAAACACAATTCAAAATTTTATAAAAATCAACATTTACAATACACTACAAGTTTTCTCGCACCTAAACTAAAACCATCTTGATACACTTCGAATTTGAACTTTATTCTTTCATATTCGAACTCGATAAATCAAACAAAGAATCTACGACAATTTTCTCAACGACAAATTTCGGCACGCAAATCGAGATCAATCTTGACCAAAGTGGCCGAGCCACTTAAGGTGATTAAATCACCTAATCTTTTTCCAAATCTACTTACATATAATCCTAATCTAATTAAAACTAGTTAAGGTTAATCATTTTGTTTATTACTAACAAGCCTTATTTAATTATTATAAATTACTATTTCGTTTTGATTTAGTTAACACTTTCGCTAAAAATCAAAATAATGAATCACACTAAGCCTAAACTGATAAACTTTTTGACGTTTGAGTATATTTATTTAAATCAATAACATTCAACGAAAAAAATAAGTGTTTCGATCAAATAAGATTTTATTTCAAAGTTTCGAGGATTCTAGACCCAATTTTTGTTTTGAATTCTTTTCAACGTTTATCTTCATTTTTATTTTTGATCTTACTTCGAACCATCATTTTAAGACTATATATTTTATTTGGAGACTTTTCGCGTGCGCGCAAATCGAAAATTTCAAAAACGAAAACCGAGCCACTTGATCTTTGTCTTGGCCGAAATTTTTGACCTTCAATGGTCAAGTATTATCTTCTTCCATTCCTTCTTTTTCTCTTCCACTTTGTCTATACTTTAGCAACAAGTCAATTCACCTTACATGGCTACTAATTCATCATCACACTCTAGTTTATTTAATTAAAGTTTATGCATTACTAATACATGCATACATACTACAAAAATTACAACTACTACTACACAACTACTACTACTACTACTACACGGTTCACACAACACAACACACATCAATTTTTTTTCCTAAGTCTTTTCTTTTCCTCTCTAAATAAAACACCACTTAAAAACTTAGTAAGCAATCTTCAACCTCAAGAACACCTCTTGAATCTTCATCCTCTTTAATCCTTTTCTTCCTTAAAACTTTCATTTTATTGTTTTAAATCTATTAGAATACTTAACTTAATTCTACACTATTTATATTTAATAATCACTACACCTTTTAACTTGTAAATAAATATGAACATAATCAAAACCATCTAAAATATATACATCACCAAAATCTAAAAGAAATATACTACCCTTAAAATTTTAGTATAGTTAGTTTAGTTTTAAAATAAATTACTAACTTGTCTTTTTACATTCTTATGTACCATCTTAACCAAAGACGAGGAGCAAGGTGGAGGTGTCGATTTGAGCCAGTTCGATCATATAATTGATCCCGACAACTGCTAATCTTTTCACTCTTAACATAACCTATGGTGCCCCCGCACACTAGTTTTAATTTTGGTAAATCGCATGTTATTAAATGTTATGTGTTATATTTGTTGTGTTGTTTATCACCTAGTAATCATATTTAAAATTAGGAGACAAAAATCGAAAAATAATATTTGTGTAACATACACAAAACCCACGGCCATCACCCTAATTTTCACTTAATTTTTCGTTTTAATTTTTGTAAATTGCATGCTTAAAATACTTGTAATAAAATGAACATGAAAATATGGTTAGTTTATGTTTTGGACTAAAAATGAATTTGTTATGAAATTTAAATGTCTTTAAAGTATTTGTGTTCTTGATGTGTTGTTATTGTTTTTGATATGAAATGATTTTTACTTTGTGTGATAATGTTTGTAACACCCCGTGTTTTTGAAACACATTTTTATAAAAGAATTTAATTCCTTAGATTAAATTCATCCTTTTTCCTTATAATAAAAATGCGACTGAATTTTTTTCGCTAAACATGTAACACTCCATGTTAAGTTAAGTCTTTATAATTGCGCAAATCATTAATTAAACATCCTCGCTCACTTATTTCCCTAACACATTATACTACAAGTTATTTTGCACCTAAATTAAAACCGTTTTGAATTACTTTGAATTTGAACTTTATTTTTACATTTTCAAACTCGATAAATCAAACAAAGAATCTACGACAATTTTCTCAACGACAAATTTTGGCACGCAAATCGAGGTCAAACGTTGACCAAATGGCCAAGCCACCTAAATGTGATTAAGTCACCTAATCCTTTCTTAAATATACTTAATCATAATCCAAATCTAATTAAGGTAGTTAAGCTTAATCATTTTGATTATTATTAACAAAACATATAATAATAATATCAAATTACTATTTCATTTTGATTTAACTAACACATTCACTAAAACTCGATATATTGAGTCACACTAAGTCAAAACTGATAAACTTTTTGACGTCTGAGCATAATGATTTAATTCGATAACATTCAACGAAAAAAATATGTATTTCGGTCAAGTAAGATTTTATTTCAAGGTTTCGAGGATTCTAGACCCAATTTTTGTTTTGGATTCTTTTCAACGTTTTTCTTCATTTTAATTTTTGATCTTACTTCGAACCACTATTTTAAGATCATATATTTTATTTTGAGACTTTTCACGTGCGCGTAAATCGAAATTTTGAAAAACGAAAATCGAGCCAAGTGGCCCTTGTTTGGCCGACTTCTCTTGACCCTCTTTGGTCTTCACTTATCCTCTTCCATTCTCTTCTTTTCTTCCTACTTTAGTAACTTGTCAATTCATCTTACACACTCTATATTTCATCATCATTCTAGCTTGAATTGATTTAATGTTTAATACAAACTAATTATACAAATACTAGTATACAATTTAATACTACTACTACAATTCATTACACACAAAACACAACTAAATCTCTAACACTTTTTCTCTCTAAATAAATCAAACTCAAGAACAAAGTAAGCATATTCATATGCAAACTCAAGAACACCATATGATCTTCATCTTCTTTAATTCCATTTTTCTTCCTTAAGCTTTTATTTTCTTGTGTTTAATTTCCTTAAGCTCTTAAGTAAACTCTCCACCATTTATAACTTGTCATCACTTCCTCTTTTAGCTCATAAATAACTATGAACATAAATCAAAACACTTAAAATATAAACAACACCTAAAACATAAAATGATACTACAATTTAAATTTTTAGTTTAGTTAGTTTAGTTTAAAATAAATTACTAACTTATTTATTTTCATTTTTATGTACTACTTCTAACCAAAGACGAAGAGCAAGGTGGAGCCATCGATCTAAGCATCTTTGACCATATAGTGGATCCGGATAATTGCTAGAAAAATCATACCGAGTAATTAAGGTGCCCCCGCACACTAGGTTTTTATTTTGTAAATCGCATGCCATAAATGTTATGTGTTATAATTATTGTGCTTGTGATCACTTAGCATCATATGTTAAATTAGGAGACAAAAATCGAAAAATGAAATTTATTGATCACCTATATAACTCACTACTCCCCTTATTTTTCACTTAATTTTTCGTTTTAATTTTTGTAAATTGCATGTTTAAAATACTTGTAATAATATGAACATGAAAATATAATTAGCTTATGCTTTAGACTAAAAAGGAACTTGTTATGAAATTTAAATGTTTTAAAGTATTCATGTGTGTTCTTGAAATATTGTTATTATTTTTATATGAAATGATTTACTTTTGTTTGTTAATATTTGTATATAATTATCACCCATGTTAAATGCTTAAATGATATAAAGTAAATTAGTTAATGAATTAGAAGTATAAAAATCAAAATAATAAAAATAGTGAACATATATGATATACACGGTTTTCTTATTATTTTTGGACCAATTTTTAGTTTTAATTTTTCTAAATTACATATTATGATTAGTCTAGTTAAATTAGACTTGTATGGAAAATTTGAGAAAATTATATAAACATATGAAAATTTGACTAAATTATGTTCATATGAAAAATATTAAGGATCTTCACAAACTCATGTGTTCTTCAAGTAGATGACTAATTTGATTCATAAAATTTATAAGTTTTATTTTATTGTTGTTTAATTTCATTAGTGAAAGATTTAAATAATAAATATATAAGTTATATAAACTAATTCCTTAAAATATAAAAGTTAGAAATTTAAAGTGAGTAAAAACACTATTCATAAATGAAATAAAAAGTTTAGTGAAAATTACAAACTTGATAAATCACTCTAGTATAATTTAAATAATTAGTATATAAAAACTTTAAGTCAAAAACCGATAAAATTAGAAAACGAAAATAAATGGTGCTTGTATAGAGGGCCACGGCCATGGTGTCATTTTTGGACCAATATTGATTTTGTCACTTTTTATTTTTATCACTTAAGTAAATTAAATTAGTTAAAGTAATGGATTACTAATAAAAACATAAAAAGAAATAAATAGCTAAACTAAATAAAGGGGCACGGTTTTACCACTTTAAATGAGTCAATTTTGATCAAAATGAATTTGTCACTTAGTCACTAAAGTTGAATAGTAATTAGGATTATTTTTGATTGTATAATAAATCGTTAATAAAAAGAATCAACGAAACCGATTAAAATAAACGTTACATGTATTAAAAATGAACAATGTCGCGTGTTACTACCTTTGCTTAAACTGGATGTGGTGATATGGACTATTTAAAATGAGCTACGACAACCTCGCTAAAATTTGAAACCGCTTAAATTTTAGCTAAGTATACGACTAAAGCTAAACCGAGTTTTACTTTTGAAATATCATTTAAATCACCAAGTATAAAATAAACTTAACCATTTTGATTTAAATATGTTTCAAAATCACTAAATATGAAAGGAACCTAACAATTTGATTTAAAATATATTTCAAAATGACTAAGTACAAAATGAACTTAACGACTTTAAAACTAGGATTTTATACTTAGAAAATAAATGAGTTAGTTTTATATTTAAAAATATCTTAAGTATAAGAATACGAATAAAATACAAAGTATAAATATACGAATAAAATACTAAGTATAAATATACAAATAAAATACTAAGTATAAATATACGAATAAAATACTAAGTATAAAAATACGTATAAAATACGAGGAATAGTAAAATACGAGGAATAGTAAAATACGATGAATAGTAAATACGATGAATAGTAAATACGATGAATAGTAAATACGATGAATAGTAAATACGTGAATAGTAAAATACGTGAATAGTAAAAATATTTAAAATTTACGATTGGACTCCAAATAAATTATTTAAGTTTCTATGTGCTTCCGTTTACCTGAAGAACTGCTAGAACTAAATTTTCGTTATACAAGTTCGACGTTATTAATTAATATGAACTGTCACTGGTGAAATAAAGAAACGAGAAAATGATAAAGAAGGTAAGTGTGAATACTCGGGTGTCTGTCATGTTGCGAATCTATTGTGCCATCGTTGGAAAGGTAGCCGCATATGGGGACACTTGGCACCCTATGAATTGCCAGTGGTAATCTAATGACTCTCTCAGTCGTTATTTAACGTGACTCTCGCCCTATGAATCGAGTTCGTTCACGGGCCCATATGAGGTAATTGGAAAATGACCATTCCCACCCGGGGAATCTGTCGTAGTGTAATAGTCGTACCACTAGGGTAGTGTATGCATACATTAGACAAGGGATTTGGCTGTCCTTATTACCTACTTGATATCCTTAGCTTGAATGACTTGACCGTTGAATGTTTCCGGCCCTTCAGCTTCTGCGCAGGCCTTGCTTTTGTAAGGTTTTGCATGTTTCCATCCTAACTGGTTGTGGCTCATAGGACAACGTATGATAGATTATCCATGTTGTATTGAATATTAGGTAGTTATCACGTACGCTACTTAGTGTTTGATTTGATGTACGAGTCTGAGCAGCTAGTGCACTTTGATAGAAGATTATATGGGTAATTATCTATGAGAGTACACGAGCCACTCTGTAGTCAAGACTCGCGAGTATATGTTGCTATATGAATATAATTGAAAAGGGTCGACTACCCCGAATATGAATGAAATGATAATAATTTGCCTATATGATTATGAATTGAGATAAATTGATGATTCAATTGCTATGTTATATGATTTATGATATGTTATGTTTTATGAATTGTATTATTGTATGTTTTATTTGCGCTGATTTAATTACATGAGCATATGTTAATTATTATGTGTTTACCGCTATGGGTTTTATGTGGCTTAGCGTGTGCGGGGTCATAATCGAGTTTTAACGGTACGTTCCCGTAGGTACCCCGAGGCTTCATTGACGATCTACACAAGGGGACTGAAGGCCTTATTTTATATTTTGAGAGAATGTAATCAATTAAACTCTGTTTTATCTATGACTCTTATTATGTATAATGAGTTGTAATACAATGACAGCTGGTTTTGTAATAAATAGACTTAATTAATATTCCGCCTTAGTTTAATTAAAGTCACGAAAAACCAGGTTGTTACAGTTGGTATCAAAGTCGTCTTTATGACCGTGAATGACTTAAAGTTATTTCATCTAGCGAGACGACACTGGGCCGTATATTCATATCGTATGTCAGGCATAGACTTATAGGATCAAATAATGAATTAGAAATCTTAGATCGCTAAAATAAATAACTTAGATCACTTTAAAGTGTGAGGATGGGTAGAAACTTTAAGTACCGACCATACGCTAAAATCTTCTTAAATAAACGAGCTACTACCCTAAAATAAAATACGCTAACCATCGTATGCTTGCTACTTGCTGATGTGACTGACTAAAACTAACAACTAGCCTAGAATATAAAATCGAATTTAATAAACTTAACTCTCGAGAAGTGAAACGCTGAAGGAGTACCAGGCTATACGAAGTAGGGACATCTACTAAATCCTTAACCAATTTCACTAATAAAATTCTTAAACCTTTTTAATCCTGTTTTGTTCGATCAAAAATTTATGTTCTCTTGATAGCCATTTTATTTTCGTTCAAACAATATTCTTGTTGTTTGACTCCTTCCCTTAAAATCCCTTGTAGATGTCATCAACCGGCGATTCACCAGTATGCGGAGATGTGAGGGCAATCGCTCGACACAAATACGCCTACGTGCTTTCATGCCTGCACTTCCGGTTACTTCGGAGCTTGCATGGACTGACCCTGCCAGGATCGATGCTTACATGATTTTCTTAGGAGATCCCCCGCGCACATTCGCAGGAGACCATGACACCTGCTGGTTCTGGTTATGCGAAATGGAGGCGAAGTTCGTTGAGGCGGGAGTTCACGAAGAGTGGAAAGTACGCTTAACCGAGAGGTTCCTCAGAGGTGAAGCTTTCCATTGGTGGTTTACAGTACGCCACCTGTCTACAGTTCGAGGGGGAAATTTCCACGGGTGGAATTTCTTCAAATGCGGCCTCAGGCTTGCATGCCGTGCCATTGCTCAGGGACACACCTTTGATGATGAGCAGGAAGTCAGCGATGCGGAGTCTTCAAACGGGCTCTAGAGCCTCTTAGCCTTATGAATTACTAGTATGGATGACATTTTGTAAAATCTCTAGATTTTAACTACCTAACCTCAGTGATTCTGTATGACACTATTAGGAGTCGTTATCCCTACCTTCTACTTTCAGTTATCTTTCTAGGAAATGTATCGGATTGCTTCTGCTACACAGAATCGATGTAACTAACTTTTACCTTGTATTCTATGTTATGCCTCTCTTAGAACTACTCAAATTCATACAGTTTAATATTTTCAGAATGGCTGCAAACGGTATCCCAGACAATGACCTTAACCAACAATTCCTCGAAGAGGAGGCAAGAAGAAAAGGCTTCGAGGATGCAATCACAAAGATTGCTCAAGGCATGTACCAACATCAGGGTGGAGGAAACAACCAATCCGCATTTGAGAGGTTCTCGTGCCAATGCACCTCAACCATACTCAGGCTCCGTCAACCCTACCGTTCTGACTGAATGGATTGAGGAAATGGAGAAGCTGTTGGAGCTCAGTAAGACACCGCCTACAGAGAAGGTGAATGTGGTAGCTTACTATCTCAAGGGAGAAGCCAACAGCTGGTGGCGCTTGATCAGGTCCACCTTTCCCCTGAGGATATACAACTGGAGCGAGTTCAAACTGCTGCTAGAGAACAAGTACTTCGGGGAAGAGCTAAGATGGGAGATGGAAGAGAAATTCAGGAACTTAGATCAAGGTGATATGTCTCTGCAGGCATACACCGAAAGATATCAGGAACTATCTAAGTTTGCTCCTAGAATATTAACTAACGAGGAGGAACTCGCAACTCGTTATGTAAGGGGCATGACTAATGATCTAAGGATAAACATGAGCGGGTTCAACTGTAAGAACTTTACCGAGGCCTACGAAAAGGCAACAAGTATCTCAAGGCGTCAATCCGTATGAGAAGCCGAGGAGAAAAAGAAAAAGAGAGTTTTTACGCCTCCTGTGGCAAGCGCTAGCTATATTCAGAAGCCGGACTTCCAACAAAGGAGCTTCCAGAGACCGAATTTTCAAAACAGAAATTTCAACAAGCCGGTTTATAACCGTGACAACAAACCGAGTCAGGGAAGGTTGACTTCAAGCGTTAGAAGGGCTCCGCCGCCGGGTGTCCTTACGAACAAATGCCGCTTCTGTCACAAAGCGATACACCCTGAAAAACAGTGCGACGGATCGCCGGTCGTCTGTTTCTTTTGCAATGTTGAGGGACACAAATCTACTGTGTGCCCAAGGAAAGCGATGAGAAAGGTAGACACGGGACCGCTACCCGCAGTTAAAGTACAAGGACGTGTTTACGTCTTGTCAGAGTTTGACGAAGACATCGAGGGCTGCCCTGACGTAGACGACATTACGGGTAAATTCCTGGTTAACTCAGCACCTACCTTTATTTTATTCAACATAATTATGTCCTTGTCCTTCTTCTCGTCAAAGTAGTTAACAAGATCCAAACTGACAAAGACCTGAACAAATATTTACTAAGTTAGATTTTCATAAAACCCCTTTCTATTAAAATTTTTGAATTTTACCCAAAATACGACTTATAACATTTCCGTTCCATCTAATAACATTATAATATTAATTTTTAAGGGAATAAGCTATATCAGCTAGGTTATCCAAAATCCTCTAAAATTTTTATTTAACCATTCAGCGATAACCTAAATTTCTTTTAACTTCATTAAAGCTCATATTCTCTTTATGATCACTACGACTTTTATCTAATTTCCCTAATTGCCGTTTTATTCCTAAGGCTATATATTCTATTTAAGTGGTCATTAAAAGTAACAATAAAAATATTATTAAGTACATGGGTTTGAAACTTCTTAAGGGGGTAGGACAATATTTTGATTTTACCCCAACTTAAATTTAATTTTAACACTTTTTATTTCAGCTTATTTTAAGGTTAAATTTTATTTCTGAAATCTAAATAAACGGTTTTATTCTTAAAACACTTATTATTTTAATTTAATTTAAATCCGTACAAAACTTCTAGGCCCTACCTTTTTGTGGACCTCTTTCAAGTCATTTTCAAAAATAACATTCCAACAACATTTCTATTTTTATTTAAATATTTCATTAATAAATCGAAAGCGATTTTGTTCTCCAATAATTGCACTCTATCCAACGTTTCTATATTAATTAGAAAACTCAACTTTTTAAAAGGTCTTATTCCAACAGAACCAAATATTACTATCCAAATTTGTAAATTCGCAATTTTCTCTCTAACTGCCTTGTTTTGACCTTGAGCAGTTATCCACTCTTTTCAAGTTTCGGGGACGAAACTTTTCTTAAGGGGGTAGGATTGTAACACCCCGTGTTTTTGAAACACATTTTTATAAAAGAATTTAATTCCTTAGATTAAATTCATCCTTTTTCCTTATAATAAAAATGCGACTGAATTTTTTTCGCTAAACATGTAACACTCCATGTTAAGTTAAGTCTTTATAATTGCGCTGTAGATACCCGTATCCGTACCCCCCAAAAACAAACCCGATGATGAAAAGGACTGTCATACATGCTTTTAAAAGAGTCGAAACGGTACAAAAGTGTCTAAAACGTATTAGTCATTTTTAGCGTATTAATTTGGACTTGCATAATCATGAAAGTAAATGTCAATTTTAGTCATCATGAGCGTAACACGAGCACAATATAGGAACGTCTTATTAAGCCAAGCCACAAAAACAGCCCAACTAGCTACAAAACGGCCCAAACTTACAAAAACGACCCTAAAACGCACACTAACACAACACTCAAAACGGGCCAAAGTGCGTCCCGTGTCACATTTTCAAAAAGTTAGGTTTTATGAAACCATAAAATAATATAACCTAATATTATTTTATTTCAGGCCAAAACCGAAAAACACGACAAAAACCGAAACACGAAAACCGAAATTCGGACCAAAACTGAACAAATACTTAACCCTTAAGTAAACCACAAAACATAATCATTACCTAATCAAACCGCCAAAACCAAACGGCGGCATAAGCGATTTCACCAAAACAAAAACAAATCGCCAATGACAGCGATTAAAAACTTAAACGCCGTCACAACAGCGATTAAGTTTTTGTTTTCAGAATACCGCCTTTGTATTTTTTCTTTAAAAATATCTAGCTCAGAACTTAAACGCTCAGACACAAAGCGATTAAGTTTTGCTATCCCACAGAAAGCAGCCAAACTCTATAAATACCAACCCACTTCATTCATTTTCAAACACCCGGTTTTTAGCACTTACACACTATTCACGAAATCCACTCAAAAATACCGTTTTTACATTTTCGAAAGGTAAACATTTTACCTACGGCCGGACGCTTGAGACTCGGATAATGGGGTTACATTAACCCCAAACCCAATATTGGCACTAGCGGCCGTATTCGTAATACTCTGCAGTAGCAATTCTGATTCATAATCCGCCTAAACCCCGCCAATATCGCATAAATAAACGACTCATTATCACTAAAGCAAACCGACGCCACTTTTATAATTACGCAAGTCCTCATTCATGCATTAAATAACGACTAGAATCACGGATCCAACACTAAATTGTACCGCTTCATGTAGTCTTTTAGCATGTCAAAACTGAGGGTTTTTCACAAATTCTAATACGAGATTGGAAAATAACGTCTATAGTAATAATTTAGTCAATAAATTATTATTTAACGTACATTTCCTATAGCAATATGTCATTATTTTGACAATTTACATTATTTATGCATTTTAATCGAGTCATACTTATTCGCACTTGTACGTAGCGTCATTTTAGCCCAAATATCGAAATTAAGCAAATGTTTTCAAATTAGTAGAGACTACTCTTATGTAGGCTTTTTGATTACTTTTCAAAACTTATTTTGTCAAAACTTTCGAAAAGTAACCTCACTCCGAATCCCTTCTCTGGTTTCAAACCTCAGATTGATAGGTATCGACGCACCTTGAAATCCGAGACACTCGTGTCTTGTATTTCAAGACGCGTTGAATAGGTTCCAAATTCCTTTAATTTGGTGGCGACTCCGAAAATACACTTTCAAAAAGGATTTTCTACTTTTCTTTTTGGTCACAAATTCATGCAATGATCTCCCCCATTTTTCTCAAAACTTCGTGACTTTTTCCTCGCGAGGCGATTCGCCCGCGCCGCCCACACTGGCGAGGCTCCAAGCAGTAGGCGCCGATAGGTTCTCATCTTCCCTGTACCTTCGCTTGGCGACTACTGGGACGAGCATGATTTTTATTATTTTTGAAAACTAGTTTTTCTTTTATTTTAAAATCATAAAGAAGTGAAGCTTGAAACTTTGAAAACATTTACGCTTTCGATATTTGGGCAAAATACGTTGAGTCGAATCCTCCCGATTCAAACCACACCCTTTGAGGAACGGCCTCAAGAATCCTCGCTCATAAGCGAGGTAACTCCGACACACTGCTCTCTCACCCTCCACGATTACAAGTACGGCATCCGCATAAACGATCGTAACCACCAAACTCGAACGCCTAGGGCCCGTCTTGAATGCACACCTAAGACGTGTGTAGTCTTGCGGGTGCCCCTACCCAAACGTCATGAATGACCTGAGGGAACCTTACCCTATAAACCAAAACCTGTGTTTATATGTACAAGTGCCAAGCTATAGTACCCTCACTATAGTAGTCTTTCAAAAAAGCCTGCATGCAAAAACTCCTCCTAGGCATTATACTTTTAAAATACGCCCATCTTTGAAATTGCTTTTTCAAACTTTTTTTCAAAAAGGTCATACTTTTAAAAACACGCCGTTAGGCTCTTTGACCCATAGTCATTTGAGTTTAATAAAATGCCGCTACATTTAAAACCGACCTAGGATAACCACTATATCCCGTGTCTTTTTCAAAACGTAAATGAATTATGCGATCGACGATCGTCATAATACATTTATTGCTAAAAGGTCTTTCACAAAGCAAAACCCGAATATGTCAATTCATTTCGAGATTTTAAATGAAATTAACTTTTAGAACATTAGATTTAGCTTTAAGTCGAGTGACTCTTTAGTCGTCCGATTTAATCTTTTTCCTCAAAAACAAAAACGCGCTCGTTCACATGCGGACCGCTGATTTACTCTTCAATCGAGTGACTTATTGTCATTTTCGATTTAGAACTCCTGAGTCACACGTAAAAGGCGAACAATTGATCACCTTTTACCCAATTTTAACATCCTCAGGTCGACTAGCCTATCGCTACTTCGGTCTGATCCTTTTTATCATAATCCAATGATAAACCCCTGGCAACATACCGCCAAACTGGGTTAATCTGATTATGATCATACAAATTTTCCTACCTCGAGAATAGGGACGTGTCAACGCGCCTCTATCTCAAAAGCTTCCCGTGTCCTTTTAAAAGCTAAAAACACGAGTCAAGTCACCCACTTTTTACGCTTTTGTGTCTTCCTTTGGTCGTGAATGTGATTTTTCATTTGAGTCTTCTCCTTCTCTTTTAGAATCACTAAAGGTTTGAAAACTTTGTCAGGTCCACTCATTGAAAAACCCCGAACGCCCGGCTCGCAAGCACAAGATGAATTTCCGTTTCAACCTCGCGAATGATGAAACTGCCTTTTCACCACCTCCTCCACTAATGACGATCACCGAACACGTAAGGCTGCTCGACCACAAGGTAGCCAATCTCACCGCTTTATTCGAACACCTGGCCGCCATGCAAAAGATCGAAACCGAGAAGAACGCAAGACTATTCGCCGAAGAATCCGCCCGACACATCAAAAGAATCCGATCCCTGGAGGATGAAATTCACAAATACAAGCTAGCCAAAACTTCAGATCATGGCCGCCAGGCAAATGCTTCTCCCACTGCAACAATGGCTGGACCGTTTGACGCTATAAACTCAAAGGCACTAGCAAAGACGACCAATATTCCTAACACGCCCCACTCCCCGCCTCACCCAGGTCACCATCATTGGACTATTTCCGCTGCAACACCGGCGAAGATCCGATCCCCTCTTCATGCCTTACACAAAGGCTTTAGAAAACCTGGTTAAGAAGACCATTCTCCATCTTCCCAATCTTACCTCTGTACCACCTGAGGATAAGAAGCCGTTATCATGGCACGAGGACTCAGACCGCGAATTCCACAGGGAAAGCGGACATGACACTGAGAATCTGCTCGCCAAGAACGTAATCCAAGACATGATCGACAACGAAACAATCGATAAGCCAAGCATAGCCCCTAAATCATCAAAGCCAAGATGACACCTCCCTTGCTCGCCCCATTTTCGTAGGAGCTCATCCCATCCTCAATCACCCCTCCTGGCTCCCGCGAGCGATCACGAGGTCAACGCCCTTTCGACAAAGATCAACAACAACAAAGGGCAACGCCGATCACATTCGCCGAGCTAGGACGAGAACAAAACCAAGACACGAGGACCTAAGGAAATTTTCACCCAAATCCTCATCAACGCCCGTGATCGGCCTCCCTTAAACCTACAAATACCGCCGGATTCCCTCCCAAACGCACAAGCAAAGAAGAGAGCATAGTCAAGGATATGACTAACCTACCCATAACCAACAACCTTTCCTTTAACACAACATGGCAAGATACCAAGGAGATCCTCCCAAACAAGAACTCATTGACCGCATTGTCCGGATTCGCTACCAGTGCCATAACTTTCTCCCACGCAGACCTACCACCCTTTCAAGATCCACACAACCCAAAGACTCTACATAACCGTAGAGTGTCGTAATATGGTACTACCCGTTACCCTCATCGACAACGGCCCGCGATCAATATCCCGCCTAACGATCGCCTCAAGTTAGACTAAAGGAAAGTGATGTCACCCTTGCTCCAACAAAGATACGAGCGCATTTACTCAGACATCCCGCGGCATAGAAGGAATCATATCATTACCCATCATGACAGGATTCATCAAGACAAGAACCGAATTCCAACTCATGGACATCCCCAAGATACAATATGTTACTAGGAAGGACATGGATTCACGCCACGGCCATAACATCAACTCTCCACCGTAAGGTTAAAATCCCTTTACAACGAGGTTATCACCATAGAAGCCTCAGATTTCCGAGCCGCCCTTCATCACCGAAGCTTGAAGAAGATGCCACCCAATCCACCGCCCAGGAAGCCCCAATTCAAGCACCGCACTCAGAGTCTAGGGTCCTGCGTCATCATGACGCCAATTTTCTAAAAATCGGCTAGGTTACTCGATCTTTTTCCTAATATAGTAAGTCTCAGTAAAGAACTAGAGTCTTTAAGGTTGTCCAAAGCTCCCTCGTCTGAGCTATCTTCAAATGTAACCGCTTTTGATAACATTAATAACATGAAAGTTTTTGGTTACTCTTTGCCTCATTTAAACTCTACTTTTCCTAATAATCGCGATAAATCTAAACTAAATAAAATTGCATTATATGGATACATTGCAAGTATTGTCTCAAAACCCGAACAGACCCAATTATTGAAGACACAACAACCATCAACATAGGAACGCTCAAGAGCCTCGACAACTACACCGGGGCTTCCTAAGCACTAAGAAAGGGCCACCTATACCAAGCTCCTCGCAGAAGTTTAAGGACGCCTTTGCCTGGTCATATAAGGACATGCCCAGATAGACCGCGAGATAGCCGAGCACCGCATCCCGATCAAACAAGGTAGCACGGCCAAGGTAAGCTCGACGCATCAAGCCGTAATGGTCTCTCATGGTCAAGGAAGAGATCGGTAAGCGCCATAAGTCGTTTCATCCAAGTCATCGAATACTCGATCGGGTCTCCAATATGGTGCCAAGCATGAAGAAAACGGCAAAATACGAGTATGTGCCGACTTCCGACTGAACAAAGCTCGCCTAAAAGATGATTTCCCACTACCCCACATGGACATCCTAATCGACAACACAAAGACCACGCCCATCGCTATTCATGGATGGATATGCAGGATACAACCAAATCAAAATGGCGGCCAGACGACATGCCAAAAACCACCTTCAGAACCCTGGGAACATATCGCTACACATCATGCCGTTTGGGCTCATAAATGCCGGCTACTTACTAACGCATCGCTACCACCTTACTCCACGACATGATGCATAAGGAGGTTGAGGTATACGTCGGCGACATGATCGTAAAATCAAAAGAAAGGGATGACCACATCACAAATCTTCTAAGTTCTTCACCCGAATCAGGCAAGATAAGATGCGATTAAACCCACGTAAATGCACCTTTGGGGTCACGTCAGCAAATTATTAGGCCACATAGTGAGCCAAATACGGATCGAAATAGACCCGACCAAAATCAAAGCAATAATGGACATGAAGACACCGTGCAACATCGACGAAATAAGGAGTTTCTTGGGACAAGTCCAATATATCTCCAGGTTCATCAGCAAGCTCACCATGATCTGTGAACCAATCTTCAAAAAGTTGAAGAAGGAAGAGCATACGAAATGGGACGATGACTGCCAACAAGCGTTCGACAAAGTCAAAAGCCTGCTCACAAACCCACCTGTTCTTGTACCCCCACAAAAAGACTTGCCACTGTCGCTATACTTAACGACTACGTCAAACGCCATGGGTGCCATGCTCGCCCAAGAAGTCAACAACGAAGAACGGGCCATCTACTACATCAGCAAGAAGTTTCACGATTACGAAACTCGGTATGAACCAGTCGAGAAAAGTTGCCTCTCGCTGGTCTGGGCAACCAAAAAGCTCAGGCACTACCTCCTCACTAGCACAACAAGAGTCTATTCCCTAATGGACCCCCTCAAATACCTGTTTGAAAAACCAGTCCTGAACGGACGCATGGCCAGGTGGACTCTGCTTCTCGCCGAGTACGAACTCAAGTACCTCCCTCTGAAAGTAATCAAAGGAAGAGCGGTTTCAGACTTCCTCGCAGAAAATGCTATCATCGAACAGCCCATGATCGATACAATGTCATTTCCGGACGATGGGATCTTCGCCATAGAAAAGGAGTACCGCAATTATACTGACTGAAGCTGCCAAACTACCGGGCTATGGAGCCTAATACTCCTAATATCCCCAAACGGCGATCATACTCCACTCTCAATCAAGCTCGACTTCGTGTCACGAACAACGCCACGCGAGTACGAGGCTGGTGATTTATTTCGCAGCACCATCACTCTCAAGATAAAGAACCTACGGTACATGGAGATTCATTCCTCATCATAAATCAAGTGACAGGGCATGGAAGATCATGAGCGAGACCTCACCAAATACCAAGCAAAAGTACAAAACTCCTAGCTAACTTCGATCGCATTGAGTTCTATCACCTCCCAAGGGAAGAAACCGGTTTGCCGACGACCGCCAAAACTCTCATCCCTCCCGAACATGCCACCGCATATGAAGTTACTACCCATCATCGCCGAAAGACGTGATTTAACCAAAGATACATCCATACCATTGACCTGGACGGCCGAGCGCATGCAGCCTTGGTATCAAGCTATAATCAACTACAAAATGCATAACACCTACCCACCCGACAATCGATAAACGTGGACAGAGGGCTATCGTGCCCTAGCTTCCCAATTTGTGCTAGAGATGGGACAACTACTCAAGAAGACACCACAAGGGACACCGCCATATGTGTCGACTACAAGAAGGGCAGAAATCGCCACGCAAGTCCATGATGGCGAATGCGGACCCCACATGAACGCCGAGCACTCGCAAACAAATCCTACGGCTAGGATGGTATTGATCGACCATGGAAGCATCAGATTCCAATACGCCAAGCATTGCCACAATCGCCAAATTTTCAAAGAACGCCCAACATGTACCACCTTCACCACTATACAAATTCTAACCTCACCCTGGCCCTTTTCAACCTGGGCATCGACGTGATAGGAAAAGTCCACCCCATCTGAGCAGAGGTCACCGCTTTGCGTCGTGGCCATCGACTACTTCACTAAATGGGTAGAAGCGTCTTTTCGGACCCTTGGCTCCAAGGAAGTCGCCAAGTTCATCCAGACGAACATCATATGCCGATATGGCATACCCCACGAGTTCATCAACATCAAGGTTCACACTTTCAACGCGAGACCGGCCATACTCACAAAATACAACATCCAAAGATCACAAATCCTCACCCTATCGACCCCAAACCAATGGAGCCGCGGCAAAGAAACAAGACGGCCGTCACCATACTTGAGAAGATGATCGACACCGCAAAGATTGGCCTAACAAAATACCATATGCACTGGGATACCGTGATTACCATCCGAACCCCTACGGCATGACCCCTATTTCTCACCTACGGCATGGAAGCCGGCCCAACCAAAGGGAAATAGAAATACAATCTCTGCAAGATACTAATGGAAAGTAGCATCCCGTAAGCGTAATGGGCCCGTGAACGGCATTTAACAACTCATGCTCCTGGATGAACGCCGATCGCATTCCCCGAGCACCGCATTTAATGTACCAAGCCCGACTACAACGAGCATTCAACAAACGAGTTAAGCCACGACACATAAAGTAGGTGATCTCGCACTAAAGTCACCCGAGCACCACTTCCAATCGACTCCACGAGGAAAATTCAAGCCTAACTGGCCGGACTCACCTCGTCAAGGAAATCTTCACGGGCGGAGCAGTCAAACTAACCGACCTCGACGGCCAAGAGTTCAACCTCGCAACGAACCTCGACCAGCTCAAGAAGTACTACCCTTAAGAACCCCTTGCAATGTATCTGTAAAATACAATCTTATAAAAACAATTCATGGACCGGCAGGTCCTTAAACATGCTCATGGACTGGCAAGTCCTTAAACATGCTCATGGGCGAGATGCCCCTAAAGCGCTTTTCTTTCCACAAAATCAAACACAATTCATGGACCTACAGTCCTTAAACATGCTCATGGGTCAAGATGCCCCTAAACCTGCTTTTTCTTTCCACAAAAATCAAACACAATTCATGGACCGGCAGGTCCTTAAACATGCTCATGGGCCGGCATGCCCCTAAAACTGCTCTTTCTCTCTACAAAAATCGAAAACACAACTCATGGGCCGGCATGCCCCTAAACATGCATCCACCAAACACAATACAAGGACCGGCTAGTCCTTAAACATGCTCATGGGCGGCATGCCCCTAAACGTGCACATTCACCACAAAAAGCAAACACAACTCTTGGGCCGGTATGCCCTTAAACATACATTCTCGAACTACGCCGGTTTGATTCCACTTTTCGTGGATACGTAGGCAGCTTTGCAAAAAGCGCAACCGATATTCAACACAAAAATGACACGTCCAAAGCTTAAAAAGGCCAAGGACATAGTCAACACAAAAATTCGTCTTTTAGACCTGAAGGGTTAAAAGGACGATGTTCAACACAAAAATGACGCGTCTAAAGCTTAAAAAGGCCAAGGACATAGTCAACACAAAAATTCGTTTTTTAACCTAAGGGTAAAAAGAACGACATTCAACACAAAACGACAAACCCAAAGCTTAAAAAAGGTCGAGGGAATAGTCAACAATAAATGCTTGCTTTCTAACCCTTTGAAAAAAGATTAGAACCAAGGAATTTCACACAAAATAACAAACAAAATGAGGCAGAGTCGTAAATAAAAACCTGATTTTTATTAATCTTAAAAAGAACGGTTACATTTTGGATTTTTCAAACATAGGAGCATAACTACGACCTTAGAAATACACTAACAAACACTATATATTACAATACGAGTCCCAGATGTACATCGGGTTTAGGATAGGTAATATATTACATAATACAACATAATATGAACATAATACTAACAAAGCACACATGAACTAAAACCAGGTTACTCTCGGCCGACTGAGACCTCTCCAAATTAATAAGGAAGCATCAACCCTCAACCCCAATGGCGATCCCCAACATTGCCATAACGACCTTGATCACCTGACCTGGAATATGACGGCCGAACACACTTTCATCTACGAGAGTAGCTCCGACTCGAACCCTCGCCATCACCACCGATACGCCCAAGGCTCGGGTCATAAACAGACATCCGAGAAAGCCCGTTGAGCTCTAGGGCTCGGCGTGACCTCTTGTGGGGACTCTGCGCAATAGTCCACCTAGTATAGGCTCGTGATACCCGAGTCGCCCTAGAGTACCCGCCACAGCCACCTAGGGCGCGTAATCCATCCGCACACCCAGGCATCCGCCATGCCACTAGTCAACATAAGCATGCCCCCGCACCTTGGTGTCATGACCAGGAATGAATCAGGCCCACCCTATCCGCCTCCTCACTCGCAAGGGATGGATGTAAACACCCATGTCTAATCCGCAGCGAGGACTCCAGACGAACCATCGCCCGGCCTCGCTCGTCGTCACATCAACTATTCCCCACCACTGCATCAACCAACGAATGGTCGACGACCCCACAAGCCCAGGGAAGTAATCGTCGGGCGATGATGTGGATCCAAACACCTAATATAACGACTAGCCACGCCCCCAAAGCAGGATGTGACCCAAAGAATATCACCTAGCACGCCAACCGCTCCATCAACCGCACTGAAGGATTAAGGACACCCTCGATACGGGCTCGCCTATTGCGAGCACGATCATTCGCACCAGGATCGCCTCACCAGATCAAGGTGGAAGGGTTACAGCCATACTCCATCTCTTGAACGACAGTGATTAGGCGAGGATCACCAAGCGCTCCCTCATACAAAGAATTAGGAAACATGTAACGGTGGACTAAGCAGAATGCCAACGCCCTTTTTCTGGCACCAAAGGAGATCGTCTCATTTTCGCGGTTCATAAACCGCTTGCACAAGCGATAGAGGCTGATACGACTCCCAACAAATAACTCCTCTGTCTCCACACGAGTCATCTGAAGGTAGTTCTGCACGTGCCTCTTATATCCAGGCCCCGATCTAACGCACACGGGAATGTTAGTTCGCAACCAACCACCAATGGCTCCAAATTCCTCAACCAACTGATGCACTCCCACTAGGAAAACGGAAACGTGGAAGCTCAAGTCCCAATAGTCGAGACACGCATCCAGAACTCTGCTCCATTCGCCCGCCCTAGACCCAGGAGGACACCAAAACCGCAAACTTTCAAGTCTTCCTCTTCCAAATTTCGATAAGGACGCACACCAACGACGCAAGTTTCCTTCAAAACTCTCCATAACTCGATTTAATGTTCCGTAAATATTCTGAATATTTTTGGAAAATCGAGAATAGAAGACGAGAGGATGAGTGAAATGAACTAACTTAGCCCTCCTTTTATAGCCGAGATTTGCAAGACGAAATGCAACACAAAAACTTAAACGCTAGTGAACAAGCGATTAAAATAAATCAAACAAAAACCACAAAACAAAATCCTGTCGCAGTAAGCGGCGATTAAAAATCAAATCGCCTGTTTACAGGCGATTTTCTTTTTCTTTTCTGACAAAATTATTCGACTTCTTACACACCTATACCCAAAATATTTAACTTATTAACCCCTATTACCTTTTACCGACCTCATGACCGACTAAAATCGGCCCGTCAAGGCGTCGTCTCGATTTCGTGATCAATTCCAGATTTCAGATTTTTCATTTTTTACAAAACACAATAATCACACAAAAATTAAACACAACACAAAATATGATTTTCACATTCACAATTTTCGCCTCAAACGCCGCTTTAGCTCGCATTTTACTATGTCAAAAACGCTTTTTACGAGTCTAAAATATGTCCTAACCAACATTTTTCAAAAACTCTTCATTTTGCATTTAATTCACTCATTAGCGAAGTCGGGCCTCAATCGAGACGATATATATGCTTTCACGACTAACGATGTTTTGCGAGTGCACGCTCGGCGAAGCAAATACGCAAGGATTTCAGACTTGCCACGACGCAGAATGCATTTTTGCAACAAGACAAAATAACCCAATTAAACCCATAAACACCTACAAGTCCAAAAACCAACCAACCATAACAAGTCCTAATACATAAACCAATACAAACAGAAAATAATATTCATAATACAAAGTCCAAAATATACAAAGTCCAAGCCTACTACGATCGGGTCACGACGCCGCAAGACAAAGACGCAGGAATCAATCTCAAGACGTGCCCTATCCAGCTCCCTGCATATCGACCCTCGGCTGCCGGACCCTCGCGCCAGCCTCCTCGGCATGCGCGACCTCCACTTCGACGCGATCTCGCCCCTCCTCACCACGACCTGGCTAACTCAAGTCGCGCCTCGGCCTCTCTCGCGCTCGCAAGCGCCAACAACCTTCTCGCTCACGATCGCCACACCGGTTTGCCGCTTGCCAGAGCCTCCTCGTGGACCTCACCGCCACCGCAACAATGCGACAAATCAATTTAGCTTTACGGGGTATAAACAAAAACCTGCTTCAACAGAGTTTGACTAATGATTTTCCACTAAAATCTTACTCAAACTGGGGGCTATAATCAAAAACCTGCTTCAACAGAGTTTGACTAATGATTTTCCACTAAAATCTTACTCAAACTGGGGCTATAATCAAAAACTGCTTAACAGAGTTTGACTAATGATTTTACACTAAAATCTTACTCAAACCGGGGCTATAATCAAAAACTCGCTAACAGAGTTTGACTAATGATTTTACAATAAAATCTTATTCAAACTGGGGCTATATACTACATAATACTCATGTCAGCATAAAGAGGAGGTTAATACCTTTCTCACGCCGCGGGTCCCACCTCTCAAAACCCGCAGACGGTGACCACGACAGTGGAAGGCGGCAAAGACGATCGAATGAGAGAGCACCGTGAGCAACCAAAGCAGTCCTCAACGAATCCGAGGAGGCCGGAACTCAAGGTCGTGGTCACGTCGCTACAAAACAAAAATAGGATAAATTTTTGCTTCCTAAAACCAAAATACATACAAGCAAAGGGATAAACAAGCATACCTCGATCACAAATACAAGAAGGGCATCGCTGTGCCCAAGTCACGTAATCCTCATCCCGCCGCAGAAGCGAGTCGGACTCACCCTCGTGATACACGTCCACGACGCTCATTAGCGTCGGCGTCTCCACGAACAAAACCGAGGGCGGAGGAGCAGGTACGATGAAGCCGCCGCGACCCGTCTGCGCAGACAGACGCTCTCCCAAGTACCAGTACGAGCCGTACTGGGTCTCGATGTACAGCCGCCGTCCGTCAAGGGGACCAAAGCGAGCTGCAATCGCTGGAGGAACGCCGGTAAAATTCCTCCAAGGGTCGCGAACAAACTACAAAACAAAACCAAATTATAAACCACAAAAACAAACACAAACCCAAAAACAAAGCTACAAAAAGACCAAAATACAAAACACGACCGCCCTTACCTTATCCATCGTCATCCCGTTGAAGCGTACACGAGCCGCGTCATAGTTCAGGCCAATACCCCTCCGATCCGCCGTCGCATACGCATGGAAAGCCGGGTATGTAGCCGTCACCTTGAACGTGTCCGGGAGCAGAGAGGGGAAGTGAGCATAGCACCAAGCCTGGCGAGCAAACAAGACACACGCTACGTAAGAAAAGCGAAACAAAACAACGAAAACCACAAAGTCGAACCCTACCTCCATCGAAGACCAGGGCCCATGGCGACACATCCGATTCGTCAATCGATCGGGCGCATCAAGGCCCTCGGTAATCGGATCAATGCACCCAGAGCAGGAGTCACCCAGTCAAAGTCACCTAGGCGTGACATGTCTGACAGCGCCATCAACACAGCCGTCGGGGCCCGCTCCCCCTTATCGCCAAAGTGAGTGGCTGTCAGGAACCACCACAGCCACAACCGCCTCGCTCGGCGCCGCCGAGTAGACCTCTTCTTCCTCCTCCCCTCGAAGAAGTCAGCAAACCATATCGTACGAGGCTGAAACGTGTGCTCCTCGTCCTTCCCGCACCTAATCCCATCGCCAATCAGGCGCACGACTCGTGGGCTATCAATAGGAGGTCGCTCACGCCCCCAGTCAAGTACACCCTCGCCATGAGGCAGCCCCGTAACAGCTGCCCACGAAGAAAGAGTCACGCCAACCTCGTAACCAGGCATGTGGAAGGTGTTGGTCGTATCCCAAAACCTATCCAACAACGCCCTAAGTACAGTGAGGCGCGAGTTCACCCGCTTGCCCCGCACCTCCCTCCACTTCTGCACCAAGGGACCGAAAGCTGTCCCAAGCACTATGTCCCGCTCCTCCTGGGTGAGCCTACCCTCAAAGACGTCAAACACCGTCCGAAACCCAGAGAAGGTCCTCATCGAGCCTAACGGAAAGCCGACCTTCACCCGGATCGACAAGTGCTCCAAGCGACACTAAACCGTAGTCACGCCGTCCCGATCCAGGGCCACCGCGACCACAAGCGGGCCGTGAGGGTAGTCAGCCTCGCGCCCGGCTTCGTCAACCATCCCCATGAAAACCTCGGTCGCGGCCTCCAGTCTTGCCGCACCTGCATCCTGGGCCGCGCCCGCAGCCTCGCCCTCAGCCTCACCCTCAGCCTCTACCTCAGCCTCAGGATCATCCTGAACCTGCTCCTGAGCATGGCCTCGAATCGACCCTGGCCACAAAGGCCCGCGATGGCAGCGACCTGGCCGAGCATCGTCGGCGGCGGCTGGCGGCGGCAGTGCGGCGGCTCAGCGATCTCAACCTCGACACCACCTCGACCACGGCCTCGTCGAGAACGCCTCCTCGTCACTCGAAGACTCCTCCGACCGGAAGTGTCCTCGTAACGGCTCCGGACCCGAGCACGACCACGCCTCGCGGAATCGCCACTGAGCTCCTCTCCAACCTCCTCAAAAACACCGGCGACCTCAGCCTCGTCCCGGTCACCACCCTCTGCAGCAACACGAGCTCGACGCCTCGGCTCTTCTTTGCCGCCTCGCCAGCCACATCCACCTTGCGCTTCTTCGTCCTCGGGTTCCTCCGCCCGCGTCCACGGCCTCTAACTCGACCCCTCCGGGAGCCACAGGCTCCCCGGCTGCAGTAGCCGTCCTGCAGCCCTGCGGCTGGCACCACGACCTCTGCCTCGGCCCCTGCAGGAGCCACGGCGTCCTCCAAAGGCTGCCACGCGCCACGCCCTGCGAAGACCCCGCAGCTACGCTCCGACCTCCACCACGGCCTCCCCCAGGAGCCTCAGACGTCTCCACAGCAGCGCCACGTCCACGCCCCTGAAAAGACTCTGGGAGGACACCCTGGGCCTGACCTCGACCACCAGCAGGAGACCTCGACGACCCAAAGAAGAATCCACTACCGCCACACTGTAAGATCAAGGCCCGCCAACGACGGCCTCCTCACGTACACATTAGCCTAAAAGCAAAGCGATTCAGAAGAACGCCACGACTCCACACCACTAATCAAGGCCAGACCACCAGAGCAGACCACGCCCCAGGCCACTAGCGTAAAGCCCAGCGACGACCAACAAAGACTAGCACCACTAGCAGAAAAGGCCGGAGACTCCACAGCGGCACCCTGGAACTCACTCCCTGGCGTAGTAGAAACCCCTGGCGTCTGAGGAAAAGCTCTCAGCAAGTCCGACTGAGACGGACCCTCAGAAGCCTCCAAAGGCGCAGGCATACCTGAAGTAGGAGTATGCTCGTCCCTCGGAACAGTAAAGTCAACGCCGGCCAAAACCCGATCCATGTCACTGGAAGTAGGCGCTGGAGGCCTAGGATCACCTGCACAAGATTCAAAAACATACTCAGAAAACGGCAACAGCAAATCATTCTAGAAAGATCAAGACGAAGCAGCAAAAGCAAGCCATAGGCCCATTTTCGACAGATAAGGCCAAAACAGAGCAGAAGCACAGGAAACCAAAATCCATGAGACGTATACGATATGTACGTCCTACTCAGTCAAGTTAAGAGCAAGCACGCACAAAAGCAGCAGAGAATTGGCCAAAACAGCAGAAAGCAGGCCTTTTTAAACCAAAAATAGCAGAAGAGGGAAAAACGCTACAGAAAGCCAGAAACCCACATTTGCTGACACAAGCCTAACCCATAAATCACAATAAGCTCATGCAAAAAATTTCATGCGAAAACGATGTCCCGAACACCTCGACTGAATAGCTTTTACGAAACACCTCCAAACTACAAAAACGACCTTTACTTGACCATAACTCAACCCAAAAAGCCCCCACTTCTCACAAAACAACCCCCTAGCCAACACAGACAACATACATTACCTTACATTCCATTAACGGGGCACGAAAAGCGAGGAAAAGCGACTTTTGGAAACCTAGCCTAAACTACAAAAAACGCTCCAAAACACCTCCAAACAACACATTTCCTACAAAACAAGACCAAAAGTGTACCATACTAGCCATGAAAACACAATACAAAGAATTCGGGCAAGTTTCGGAACCGAAAAATTTCGACCAAAATCGGCCCTTATACCAAAACACACGAAAATTACGGTTTTTCAGGCCGTTTTTCGCACACAAGCCATCCAAACCTTCACACTAGCATACTACGACATTTTCAAAATAACCAAGCCACTCGGGATCGCCTTACGCTACAAAAACAGAGCACAAGCCCCGACTTAACCCCCTTTCATACGGTTTCACCCCAAACGAACCGTTTTTCGCATGAATTTCAACGAACCGAGCTCACCAACGCGTTATACTGCTAATGGGTAAGCTACACTGAAGTTTTGAGCCATTTTCGAGACGTTTTCAAAAATGACCAAAATACCCTCCGAGTCGAAACGCACGAAAATCGAGGCCACAAGTCGGGTTTTCACGCAACGACAGCAAGACAAGCGAGGTAAGCACTATACTAGCCATGACGAACGTTTTCAAGCCAAGACAAGAGCTAAACTCGAATCAAACCGACATTTTCGACCCAAACCCTAGAAAACGGTATTTCGAGTTAAAGCCGACTCAAACCAAATTCAAAACACGAAAAACCAAGTGAGTTGAGTACGTACCTTGATCCATGACGAATTGTAGGAGTCGGAAAATCGATTTTTGATCAAGAAAATCGCCAAGACGAGTTTTAGAGGTTTTCGATTTAGTTTTTGTTTTTCGGATAAAATAAACCAAACCTCTCTCTTTTCCCGTGTTTTAAACAAAAAACGCCAAACAAATTTCTAATCGCCTGTTTACAGGCGATTATATTTTTGTTCTATGGGTTTCAGCTTTGTTTTGGGCTGTTTTCCTCGGCCCATTACACTTTCAACCCGTTTCAAACACAATTTCAACCCAATACGAAAGACACGTAGCCTCCTCACGAGACGTTCAAATCCAAAAACACGTAACCTCCTCACGAGACGTTCATAAAAACCTAACCTTTTATGAGAAAAACACGTAGCCTCCTCACGAGACGTTCAAATCCAAAAACACGTAACCTCCTCACGAGACGTTCATAAAAACCTAACCTTTTATGAGAAAAACACGTAACCTCCTCACGAGACGTTCATAAAAACCTAACCTTTTATGAGAAAAACACGTAGCCTCCTCACGAGACGTTCAAATCCAAAAACACGTAACCTCCTCACGAGACGTTCATAAAAACCTAACCTTTTATGAGAAAAACACGTAGCCTCCTCACGAGACGTTCAAATCCAAAAACACGTAACCTCCTCACGAGACGTTCATAAAAACCTAACCTTTTATGAGAAAAACACGTAGCCTCCTCACGAGACGTTCAAATCCAAAAACACGTAACCTCCTCATGAGACGTTCATAAAAACCTAACCTTTTATGAGAAAAACACGTAGCCTCCTCACGAGACGTTCATAAAAACCCAACCCTTTTTATGAGAAATACAGAAACGCGTAACCTCTGCTATGAGACGACCAACAAGAAGCGCAAGCAAAGCAAAGGAGCGCAAGCCAGAAGCGCAAGCAAAGCAAAGGAGCGCAAGCCAGAAGCGCAAGCAAAGCAAAGGAGCGCAAGCCAGAAGCGCAAGCAAAGCAAAAGAGCGCAAGCCAGAAGCGCAAGCAAAGCAAAGGAGCGCAGCCGGCGCAAGCAAAGCAAAGCGCAAGCCGGCGCAAGCAAAACAAAGGAGCGCAAGCGGCGCAAGCAAAGCAAAGGAGCGCAAGCGGCGCGCAAGCAAAACAAAGGAGCGCAAGCGGCGCAAGCAAAACAACTGAGCGCAAGCCGGCAGCGCAAAGCAAGCGAGAAACGGAAACACAAGTAAGGCGCCACCGGTGAGTACTCAGGCCACATGCGGTGACATGCCCTTAAACATGTAGGACCGTCATGTCCTTAAAAACATGTCGCCCTCCTCGCATTTCCGACGCTAAGTCCTCGTCTCTCCCATAAGACACATGCTTAGCCTTGCCAGGTAGTATCGAGGCTGTAATGGTGGGATACTATCTTTAAGTTTGACTAACGCTTTGTCCGAAGCTCGATCAAGCTGGGGGCTCTGTAGATACCGTATCCGTACCCCCAAAACAAACCCGATGATGAAAAGGACTGTCATACATGCTTTTAAAAGAGTCGAAAGCAGTACAAAAGTGTCTAAAACGTATTAGTCATTTTTAGCGTATTAATTTGGACTTGCATAATCATGAAAGTAAATGTCAATTTTAGTCATCATGAGCGTAACACGAGCACAATATAGGAACGTCTTATTAAGCCAAGCCACAAAAACAGCCCAACTAGCTACAAAACGGCCCAAACTTACAAAAACGACCCTAAAACGCACACTAACACAACACTCAAAACGGGCCAAAGTGCGTCCCGTGTCACATTTTCAAAAAGTTAGGTTTTATGAAACCATAAAATAATATAACCTAATATTATTTTATTTCAGGCCAAAACCGAAAAACACGACAAAAACCGAAACACGTAAACCGAATTAGGGACCTAAACTGAACAAATACTTAACCCTTAAGTAAACCACAAAACATAATCATTACCTAATCAAACCGCCAAAACCAAACGGCGGCATAAGCGACCACAAAACAAAAAACAAATCGCCGGATTGACGATGACGATTAAAAACAACGCTTTGTCAGCGAGCGATTAAGTTTTTGTTTTCAGAATAACCGCTTTTTGTAATTTTTCTTTAAAAATATCTAGCTCAGGCAAACTTAAACGCCTGTACACAGGCGATTAAGTTTTGCTATCCCACAGAAACCAGCCAAACTCTATAAATACCAACCCACTTCATTCATTTTCAAACACCCGGTTTTTAGCACTTACACACTATTCACGAAATCCACTCAAAAATACCGTCTTTACATTTTGAAAGGTAAACATTTTACCTACGGGCTGGACGTTTGAGACTCGGATAATGGGGTTACATTAACCCCAAACCCGATATTGGCACTAGCGAAGCCGTATTCGTAATACGGTTGTAGCAATTCGGATTCATAATCCGTCTAAACCCCGCCAATATCGCATAAATAAACGACTCATTATCACTAAAGCAAACCGACGTCACTTTTATAATTACGCAAGTCCTCATTCATGCATTAAATAACGACTAGAATCACGGATCCAACACTAAATTGTACCGTTTCATAGAGTCTTTTAGCATGTCAAAACTGAGGGTTTTTCACAAATTCTAATACGAGATTGGAAAATAACGTCTATAGTAATAATTTAGTCAATAAATTATTATTTAACGTGCATTTCCTATAGCAATATGTCATTATTTTGACAATTTACATTATTTATGCATTTTAATCGAGTCATACTTATTCGCACTTGTACGTAGCGTCATTTTAGCCCAAATATCGAAATTAAGCAAATGTTTTCAAATTAGTAGAGACTACTCTTATGTAGGCTTTTTGATTACGGTTTTCAAAACTTATTTTGTCAAAACTTTCGAAAAGTAACCTCACTCCGAATCCCTTCTCTGGTTTCAAACCTCAGATTGATAGGTATCGACGCACCTTGAAATCCGAGACACTCGTGTCTTGTATTTCAAGACGCGTTGAATAGGTTCCAAATTCCTTTAATTTGGTGGCGACTCCGAAAATACACTTTCAAAAAGGATTTTCTACTTTTCTTTTTGGTCACAAATTCATGCAATGATCTCCCCCATTTTTCTCAAAACTTCGCACTTTTTCCTGCGAGGCGCATTCCGCCCCGGCGCCCCCACACGGGGCGAGGTCGGGCGCGCGCAGGGCGTCGATAGGTTCTCATCTTCCCGGTACCTTCATGCGCAAATCATTAATTAAACATCCTCGCTCACTTATTTCCCTAACACATTATACTACAAGTTATTTTGCACCTAAATTAAAACCGTTTTGAATTACTTTGAATTTGAACTTTATTTTTACATTTTCAAACTCGATAAATCAAACAAAGAATCTACGACAATTTTCTCAACGACAAATTTTGGCACGCAAATCGAGGTCAAACGTTGACCAAATGGCCAAGCCACCTAAATGTGATTAAGTCACCTAATCCTTTCTTAAATATACTTAATCATAATCCAAATCTAATTAAGGTAGTTAAGCTTAATCATTTTGATTATTACTAACAAAACATATAATAATAATATCAAATTACTATTTCATTTTGATTTAACTAACACATTCACTAAAACTCGATATATTGAGTCACACTAAGTCAAAACTGATAAACTTTTTGACGTCTGAGCATAATGATCTAATTCGGTAACATTCAACGAAACAAATATGTATTTCGGTCAAGTAAGATTTTATTTCAAGGTTTGAGGATTCTAGACCCAATTTTTGTTTTGGATTCTTTTCAACGTTTTTCTTCATTTTAATTTTTGATCTTACTTCGAACCACTATTTTAAGATCATATATTTTATTTTGAGACTTTTCACGTGCGCGTAAATCGAAATTTTGAAAAACGAAAATCGAGCCAAGTGGCCCTTGTTTGGCCGACTTCTCTTGACCCTCTTTGGTCTTCACTTATCCTCTTCCATTCTCTTCTTTTCTTCCTACTTTAGTAACTTGTCAATTCATCTTACACACTCTATATTTCATCATCATTCTAGCTTGAATTGATTTAATGTTTAATACAAACTAATTATACAAATACTAGTATACAATTTAATACTACTACTACAATTCATTACACACAAAACACAACTAAATCTCTAACACTTTTTCTCTCTAAATAAATCAAACTCAAGAACAAAGTAAGCATATTCATATGCAAACTCAAGAACACCATATGATCTTCATCTTCTTTAATTCCATTTTTCTTCCTTAAGCTTTTATTTTCTTGTGTTTAATTTCCTTAAGCTCTTAAGTAAACTCTCCACCATTTATAACTTGTCATCACTTCCTCTTTTAGCTCATAAATAACTATGAACATAAATCAAAACACTTAAAATATAAACAACACCTAAAACATAAAATGATACTACAATTTAAATTTTTAGTTTAGTTTAGTTTAGTTTAAAATAAATTACTAACTTATTTATTTTCATTTTTATGTACTACTTCTAACCAAAGACGAAGAGCAAGGTGGAGCCATCGATCTAAGCATCTTTGACCATATAGTGGATCCGGATAATTGCTAGAAAAATCATACCGAGTAATTAAGGTGCCCCCGCACACTAGGTTTTTATTTTGTAAATCGCATGCCATAAATGTTATGTGTTATAATTATTGTGCTTGTGATCACTTAGCATCATATGTTAAATTAGGAGACAAAAATCGAAAAATGAAATTTATTGATCACCTATATAACTCACGGCCTCCCCCTTATTTTTCACTTAATTTTTCGTTTTAATTTTTGTAAATTGCATGTTTAAAATACTTGTAATAATATGAACATGAAAATATAATTAGCTTATGCTTTAGACTAAAAAGGAACTTGTTATGAAATTTAAATGTTTTAAAGTATTCATGTGTGTTCTTGAAATATTGTTATTATTTTTATATGAAATGATTTACTTTTGTTTGTTAATATTTGTATATAATTATCACCCATGTTAAATGCTTAAATGATATAAAGTAAATTAGTTAATGAATTAGAAGTATAAAAATCAAAAAAATAAAAATAGTGAACATATATGATATACACGGTTTTCTTATTATTTTTGGACCAATTTTTAGTTTTAATTTTTCTAAATTACATATTATGATTAGTCTAGTTAAATTAGACTTGTATGGAAAATTTGAGAAAATTATATAAACATATGAAAATTTGACTAAATTATGTTCATATGAAAAATATTAAGGATCTTCACAAACTCATGTGTTCTTCAAGTAGATGACTAATTTGATTCATAAAATTTATAAGTTTTATTTTATTGTTGTTTAATTTCATTAGTGAAAGATTTAAATAATAAATATATAAGTTATATAAACTAATTCCTTAAAATATAAAAGTTAGAAATTTAAAGTGAGTAAAAACACTATTCATAAATGAAATAAAAAGTTTAGTGAAAATTACAAACTTGATAAATCACTCTAGTATAATTTAAATAATTAGTATATAAAAACTTTAAGTCAAAAACCGATAAAATTAGAAAACGAAAATAAATGGTGCTTGTATAGAGGGCCACGGCCATGGTGTCATTTTTGGACCAATATTGATTTTGTCACTTTTTATTTTTATCACTTAAGTAAATTAAATTAGTTAAAGTAATGGATTACTAATAAAAACATAAAAAGAAATAAATAGCTAAACTAAATAAAGGGGCACGGTTTTACCACTTTAAATGAGTCAATTTTGATCAAAATGAATTTGTCACTTAGTCACTAAAGTTGAATAGTAATTAGGATTATTTTTGATTGTATAATAAATCGTTAATAAAAAGAATCAACGAAACCGATTAAAATAAACGTTACATGTATTAAAAATGAACAATGTCGCGTGTTACTACCTTTGCTTAAACTGGATGTGGTGATATGGACTATTTAAAATGAGCTACGACAACCTCGCTAAAATTTGAAACCGCTTAAATTTTAGCTAAGTATACGACTAAAGCTAAACCGAGTTTTACTTTTGAAATATCATTTAAATCACCAAGTATAAAATAAACTTAACCATTTTGATTTAAATATGTTTCAAAATCACTAAATATGAAAGGAACCTAACAATTTGATTTAAAATATATTTCAAAATGACTAAGTACAAAATGAACTTAACGACTTTAAAACTAGGATTTTATACTTAGAAAATAAATGAGTTAGTTTTATATTTAAAAATATCTTAAGTATAAGAATACGAATAAAATACAAAGTATAAATATACGAATAAAATACTAAGTATAAATATACAAATAAAATACTAAGTATAAATATACGAATAAAATACTAAGTATAAATATACGAATAAAATACTAAGTATAAAAATACGTATAAAATACGAGGAATAGTAAAATACGAGGAATAGTAAAATACGAGGAATAGTAAATACGATGAATAGTAAATACGATGAATAGTAAATACGATGAATAGTAAATACGTGAATAGTAAAATACGTGAATAGTCAAAATATTTAAAATTTACGATTGGACTCCAAATAAATTATTTAAGTTTCTATGTGCTTCCGTTTACTTGAAGAACTGCTAGAACTAAATTTTCGTTATACAAGTTCGACGTTATTAATTAATATGAATCATCCTTTGGTGAAATAAAGCGAGAAAATGATAAAGAAGGTAAGTGTGAATACTCGGGTGTCTGTCATGTTGCGAATCTATTGTGCCATCGTTGGAAAGGTAGCCGCATATGGGGACACTTGGCACCCTATGAATTGCCAGTGGTAATCTAATGACTCTCTCAGTCGTTATTTAACGTGACTCTCGCCCTATGAATCGAGTTCGTTCACGGGCCCATATGAGGTAATTGGAAAATGACCATTCCCACCCGGGGAATCTGTTGTAGTGTAATAGTCGTACCACTAGGGTAGTGTATGCATACATTAGACAAGGGATTTGGCTGTCCTTATTACCTACTTGATATCCTTAGCTTGAATGACTTGACCGTTGAATGTTTCCGGCCCTTCAGCTTCTGCGCAGGCCTTGCTTTTGTAAGGTTTTGCATGTTTCCATCCTAACTGGTTGTGGCTCATAGGACAACGTATGATAGATTATCCATGTTGTATTGAATATTAGGTAGTTATCACGTACGCTACTTAGTGTTTGATTTGATGTACGAGTCTGAGCAGCTAGTGCACTTTGATAGAAGATTATATGGGTAATTATCTATGAGAGTACACGAGCCACTCTGTAGTCAAGACTCGCGAGTATATGTTGCTATATGAATATAATTGAAAAGGGTCGACTACCCTAATATGAATGAAATGATAATAATTTGCCTATATGATTATGAATTGAGATAAATTGATGATTCAATTGCTATGTTATATGATTTATGATATGTTATGTTTTATGAATTGTATTATTGTATGTTTTATTTGCGCTGATTTAATTACATGAGCATATGTTAATTATTATGTGTTTACCGCTATGGGTTTTATGTGGCTTAGCGTGTGCGGGGTCATAATCGAGTTTTAACGGTACGTTCCCGTAGGTACCCCGAGGCTTCATTGACGATCTACACAAGGGGACTGAAGGCCTTATTTTATATTTTGAGAGAATGTAATCAATTAAACTCTGTTTTATCTATGACTCTTATTATGTATAATGAGTTGTAATACAATGACAGCTGGTTTTGTAATAAATAGACTTAATTAATATTCCGCCTTAGTTTAATTAAAGTCACGAAAAACCAGGTTGTTACAATGTTTGTATATGATTTTCACATATGTTAAATACATAAATAATATAAAGTAAGTTAGTTATTGAATTAGAAGTATAAAAATCAAAAATAAAATTTTGAACATAAACATACATATACACGGTTTTGTTGAATAAAATGGACCAATTTTTAGTTTTAATTTTTCTAAATAACATATTATGATTAGTCTAGATAAATTAGACATGCTATAAAAATTTGAGAAAATAAAACGATATTATAAAAATTTGAGTTAAAATGTTCATATAAAAAAATATATTAGAGTTCTTCATATACTCATGTGTTCTTCATTTAGATGATTAGTTTGATTCCAAATATTTATAAGTTTTATTTTATTTTTGTTTAAAGTCATTGGTGAAAAATTACAATAATAGTTATATAAGTTAAATAGACTAAATCATTAAAACATAAAAGTTAGAAATTTAAAGTGAGTGAAAACACTATTCATAAATAAAATAAAATACTTAGTGAAAATCGTAAACTATTTAAATCGCTTTAGTATAATTTAAATAACTAGTATATAAAAACCTTAAGTCAAAAAACGATAAATTAGAAAAAGAAAATAAAAATGGACAATGTATAGAAGGCCACGGTTTTGGTGACTAAAATGGGTCAATCTTGGTCAAAATGAATTTGTCACTTAGTCACTAAATTTGATTTGTAATTAGGAATATATTAGATTGTATAATAAATCGTTAATAAAAAGAATCAACGAAACCGAGAAAAATAAACGTTACACGTATTAAAATGAATAATGTCGAGTGTTACTACCTTTGCTTAAAGTTGGATATGGACAAACGGACTATTTAAAATGAACTACGATAACCTCGCTAAAAATGGAAACCGCTAAAATTTTAGTTAAGTATACGACTAAACTTAACCGAGTTTTACTTTTGAGATATTATTTAAAATCACTAAGTACAAAATGAACTTAACAACTTGAAACTAGAACTTTGTACTTAAATTTAAAACGAGTTTTTACTTCCGAAATGGTTTTTCAAATCACTAAATACAAAACGAACTTAACGACTTTAAAACTAGAATTCTATACTTAGGAAATAAACTTGATTTTGTACCTAAATAAAATATCTTAAGGTATAAAAATACTAAGTATAAAAATATAATAATAAATACCAAGTATAGAAAATATACTAAGTATAAGAATACATGTACGTATAAATTACGAATAAAATACGAAGCATAAAAATACGCATACGTATAAAGATACGTACAAATACGAAATACTAAAATACGAATACGAATAAAAATACGGTGAATAGTAAATACGATGAATAGTAAATACGATGAATAGTAAATACGATGAATAGTGAATACGATGAATAGTAAATACAGTGAATAGTAAAATAATGAATAGTGAAAAATATTTAAAATTTACGAACGGACTCAAAATAAATCATTAAGTCTTTCTATGTGTTTTGTTTACCTGAAGAACTGCTAGAACTAAAATTTCATTATACAAAGTTCGACGATATAATTAAGTTACAGAATTATCATTAGCTACGATTGAACAAGGAAATAAGAATTTGAGAAATGAACTACTTGAATAAAATACTTGGATTGTTCGCCATGTCGCGACTCTTGAATTCGAAGTTAATGAGGTAGCCGTCTATGGGGACTTTAGCTCCCTCCCAGAGTTGCTAAAGGCGATCTAATAATTTTTAAAATTATTATTTCGGTGCGGGATATACAACCTCAGGGATGGGGCATGACTGATATCTCCGTGAGCCCATACTACGGTAATTGGAAACTCCAGCCCCACCCGGGGGTACCCGTCTAAGGTGATAGTCGTATTATTAGGGGACTACTTACTCGAAGGGCGAGTATGATACGAACCTATCTATAGTGGTGTATGCATACATTAGACTTGGGATTTGGCTGTCCTTATCGCTTTAGGTATCTCTATGTAACAACCTGGTTTTTCGTGACTTTAATTAAACTAAGGCGGAAAATTAATTAAGTCTATTTATTACAAAACCAGCTGTTATCGTATTACAAACTCCATATACATAATATGAGTTTAAGATAAACAGGGTGTATGTTCGATTATAAATCTCTCCAAAACAACGGAGTACAAAATAAGGTAACCCATCCCCAGCAATTGATAACATAAGCCCTCGGAGTACCTGCATTCAGTCCCATAATTAGTGTTTTCTCCCCCACACATACTAAGCAACATAAATATACATACAGCAATGCAATTCATAAAGCATAATATAAAACAGTTCACTTAACATGGCAATTAAATTATCAGATCATCTCAATTCATAATCATGCAGGCAAATCATCATCACTTCATTCAATTTCGGGGTAGTCGACCCTTTTCAATTATATTCATATAGTAACATATACTCGCGAGTCTTGACTACAGAGCGACTTGTGTACTCTCATAGTAAATCACCCATATGACTCGCTATCAAAGTGCACTAGTTACTCAGACTCGTACATCAGATCAAACACTAAGTAGCGTACGTGATAGCTACCTAACATCCAACGCAATATGGATAATCTAAGATGGAACACGACCATAAGCCAACAAACCAGTAAGGATGGAAACATGCAGACCTAATAAGCATCTGCGCAATAGCGTGCCGGTCACATCAACGGACTTTAAATGCTAAAGATATCAAGCAGGTAATAAGGAGGATCAGTCCCTTGTCTTTTGTATGCATACATGTAACACCCCGTGTTAATTTAACCCAAATAAATTATTTTAACTAAATAATTAAATTAAAATTTATATAAATTAACTTTTATTCAATTGTTTTGAAAACGCGGCTGAAAAATTTCGATTGAATAAACTTTTTCAAATACTTTTCAAATTAAACTTTCTTGATTTTATATTAACTTGTATTATATTTTTATTTCTAAAATACGTGTCGAACTAAAACTTTATTTCAATTGGTTTTATTAAACTTAATAAATTTGCGTTTTAATTTAAAAATTATTATTACTTGAATAAATATAATTTTATTGAAATGTATCTTGCAAATTAGCAGATCGTTTGAAAATCTGTGAGACCGTAATAGAATTTGTAACTAATATTTTTATACACCATTTAATTTTAAAATATAAGTTTAACGTTATAGAAAGTAAAAATAGAATTACAACGAAATATATTATACATATTACATTTTATAAAATATAAAGGTTTACAAATAAGATCGAATAAATGAAGAGCAAATCGAAACCAAAACTAAACCCTATACACCCTTTATGTCGACATACCACCTCCCACTTGTAAATTTAGATATTTGTTTTAGCTTCTCTCACACACCTTATAACTCCCCACTTGTCTGATATTTTCATTTCCTCATACTTCCCTTCTTCTTCTTCTTTCTCTTTTACCTTACTTTAACTCCCTCCATTAAAACAAAATAAAACACAACAACAACTTCAACAGCCAACACAACAAAAAACAACAACAACAATAATGATAATAATAATAATAATAATAATAATAATAATAATAATAATAATAATAATAATAATAATAATAATAATAATAATAATAATAATAATAATAATAATAATAATAATAATAATAATAATAATAATAACAAATAATAATAAGCAGCAGCAAAAACACACGACAACAACAACATGGCGGCAATAACAACAACCAACAACAGAACAACAACGACGGCGGCAGCAAGAGCAGCAACCGTACATCACCACCGTGAACCACTCCTTTCCTCGGCTTCCCTGCCCTCGACGTCACCACCACCGACTCACCACGATGAGCCACGACCACCGTTTTCCTTCACCGCACCACCTCGGACCACCACCATGGCTGGCCCTGCTGGCTCGAGCTTCTACTATCTCCTCTGTTTTTATTTTATTCATCGTCGCCGGAAAACATCAAACTTGCCGGAGTCTCACCGGAGAGCCGACCTCCGACCACTGTGGACCTTTGCTCTCCCCTGTTTTCGGCATTTCTCCCCTGTCCTCTTCCTTGGTTTGCTCGCCGGAGCTCTGCCCTCGCCGGAGAAACTCCGACCAACGCCATAGGTGGGCATTCATCTCCCTCTCTCTCATTTTCGTCCTCCCTTCTTTGTCCTCTGTTTTTAATTCATCTCTTTCTTTTTCTGTTCATGTTCGCTGAAAACATCGCCGGAGTTCGACATGTCCTTTGCTCATTACGCCGTAGTATCCGCCGGGAATGAGTCTATTTTTCGGTCATTACTAGACCTCTGTTCACCACCGTGTTGTATTCACGATGGCTCTACTCTGCTGCGTTTATAGTCAGTCACTAATGACGTGACCTCATTCCCGAGGTCTCTGTTATTTCGGCGAGTATTATTTTGGCTTCACTATTGCTGATTTTGGGTCACGAGTAAATGGGTTAGGATCGTTTTTGGAGGCCTCTGTACGTGAGCCAAATTTAGGTGACTCGATTCTTTCTCAAAAATCTCTAACTTTAACATTTTGGTTTTATTTTAATTTTGTGATTCAAAGTGAGCTAGTTATGCATTAGACACGTATGATTTCCGTTTCAGTTTAATTTGATAACTTTGTATGATTCGCTATAGTATGAAATTGGGTGTTAATTTTAGTTATAATGTAATGTTGAATGAAATTGTGAAATATGATATTTATCTGATTTTTGTGATTATATGTTTTGAGTGAAAAATGTGTTGTTGAATTAGTGTTGAATTTAATTGTAATATTATCATGTTGAAATTATATGTTATGTGTGAATTATTGATCATACTAAATATAAGTGTCACAATTATAAAATAAAACTAAAAATATTATTAGCAAACTTAAGTAAATAAACTATATGGATATAAAAATATTTATCGTCAGTAAAAATAATTATAGTCACTTAAAAGTTTAAATAAAACATAACTAAAAATGATGAGTTAAATTAAAAGAATATTAAGTTTAAATTAAGTATTAAATCAATTTAAAAATAAAAATATAAATTAAGTTATCCGTATAAAATTTCTAAGATAAATAGTTATATAAAATGTCATATATTACATTTAATATAAATATTACTTTATTAAAAATCTAAAGTTTATAATGAACTTAAAATATACTAAATAAGCATTTAGTGAAAATAATAAAAGGAAATAAAGTATGTCGAAATATAAAAAAAACCTAAGTAAAGCTTGTATTGGATATAGTTAGAAATTAGTATTATAAATATGATTTAACTAAAAGATACAGTGTTAAAATGATAGTTCTATAAAAAGACAAAGTAAAATGAAAGTAGGAAATTTAAGTTATAAAAACCATAAAAAGAAATAATATGTAAGTGGAAGTATTATTATATAAAATTAATTTCTAAAAATTTACTTTTAGAAAAACTTATAAAATTGAATACTATCATTAAATTTTGAAATATACTTTAAAGACGACGAATTCATAAATAGTTGTTGTGTTATAAAATTTAAATGTATAAAGCATACGAATTTATAAATACGTTTAAATAATTAGAGAAATGAAAGAAAAGTAAATAATTAAATATTAATAAGATATAAGAATATACTCCGTATAAAATTCCACCATCGAGTTATCATTCACCTAAAAGGAATTTAACTAAATGTCACTTAATCATATTTTATTTAGAATACTAAAATTTATCAATTATCGTTTAAGTAATATTTTTACAAGTTAAACTAAATAGTATAACTACAAAATCACTAAATACTTTACGATTTAAATAAAAGGAAGAAATAAATGTGAGATAATGAAATTCAATTCTTTATATCACTAATCACTAATCTATTTTAAGTTGCTTAAAATTTAAATGAAACTAAATCGAACTTATAAATAAAATGAACTATTATTATTTACTAAAATATAAACTACTAATACGTATAAGTTTAAAAGTGAGATATATTACTCAACCTTACCTCATACTAATAAGAGGAAGCGAAGAAATGTATAAATAAATAATATACTAAATGTGATTAACGTGTCTATACTTAATTTGATACAGTCTTTACATAAGATAAAGTTTGACGATATTATAATTAGTAAGAACTGTAACCTGTGTTATGAACAATAAAAGAAGAAATGAATTAAGTGTTGAATACTTGGTGTTACCGTTTTCCTCACATGTTTAGAATAATTCTCGCGCTACCCTTGTGAATTGACCGTTTGATGACTTCACTTTGACCGTCCGCTCTAACTTGGGAACCCTTAGACTCTCTGCGGTTGTTTGGGTTGAATCCGATAATGAGCGAGTTATTCCTCATACTCGATATTCCTTCGACAATTTAGGATTTGAGTTCAAAGGCACGGCCCGACATGAGATTAAACCCTTCGATTATAACGTTGTATGATTAGTACTCGGGTGTCTGCCATGTTGCGACTCTTGATTTCGATGTTAGCGAGGTAGCTGTCTATGGGGACTTTGGCTCCCTCCCAGAGTTGCTAAAGGCGATCTAATAATTTTTAAAATTATTATTTCGGTGCGGGATATACAACCTCAGGGATGGGGCATAATTGATATCTCCGTGAGCCCATACTACGGTAATTGGAAACTCCAGCCCCACCCGGGGGTACCCGTCTAAGGTGATAGTCGTATTATTAGGTGACTACTTACTCGAAGGGCGAGTATGATACGAACCTATCTATAGTGGTGTATGCATACATTAGACTCGGGATTTGGCTGTCCTTATCGCTTTAGGTATCTCTAGCCTGTCAGACACGTCCGCTTTGTCGGCCCTGATCGCTTCTGCGCGGACGTCTAGTATGTCAGCCATGTCCAAGTTATGTTGGCCCTGTCTACTATAGCGCGTTTTACGTCTGCATGCTTCCGCCTTGCTAACGAAGATTCATTTGTTAACGTATGATAGATTATCCATTTTGCGTTGGATATTAGGTAGTTATAATATTTGCTACTTAGTGTTTGATCTGATCTACGAGCTTGAGTAACTAGTGCACTTTGATAGGAGATTATATGGGTAATTTACTATGAGAGTACACGAGTCGCTCTATAGTCAAGACTCGTGAGTTTTGTTTGATAATTGATAAATTGCTATGAAAAGGGTCGACTATCCCTCGTGCTATATGAGATATTGCATGATTGTTCACACATATCTGTCTATTGAATTGATTATGACTTATACATATATCTTAATTGCTATGATTTAAGTTTTATATATATTACGATGTTATATGAAGTGAAATGATATTTAAGTTGTATATCATGTTCTATAAATTGAAATGCTTTAAGTTTTGTTTATCATGTTGTATGAGATTTAAATATCTATATGTGAGAATTGATATTATATGCTAATTGTCCAATTTTATTGAAATATGGTGTTGCTGGAGTTATACGCGTGTAGTGCTGCCAAGTTACTTTTAATCATAGGTTAAATAAAACCAACACTTTGGTTTAGAGGTTGTTGGTCAGAACAGTCACTTCCCGCCTCTGAGCGGGAGATCCTCCTATTTTGTGTTTTTGTCTCCGTTGCAGGCATTTCTCGAGACTCAGGATTATCGGACGATTAGGATGTTTCATTGTTTTCTTTGAGAGATTGTAATATATATTTGTATCCTATGCCATTTGAATGTAATTTAATTAACATCCGGCATGTATTAGACTTAATTAATTTTCCGCCTTAGTTTAATTAAGTCACGAAAAACCGAGGTTATTCTGATTGGTATCAGAGCTGTCTTGCGACCGTGAATAACTTAAAGTTATCTCATCTAGCGAGACGACACCTGGGCCAGACATTCATATCGTATGTCAGGCATAGACTTATAGGATCAAATAATGAATTAGAAATCCTAGATCACTAAAATAATAATCTTAGAACGCTTTAAATGTGAGAATGGGTAGAAATATTAAGGATTGACCGACTGACCTAGATTTTAGAATCTTCGACCGTCATTCAACCTCGATAGATTTTTATTTCTCTTTTCTTGCCTGCTAAGTGCTCTATGACTAATCTTTTTGACTAACAAGTCTCATATACTAACATTACCGAAAAGCGAGACGTATAAATCGAAGTCACGACGACAAGAATTCAAGCTCAACAAATGGATGCAACAAGAACTATACAACATGAGAGACATTCAAGATTCGAAGAATTCTGTTACATTAAAGAATCATACAGCTATACAAATTCCTTCTTTAACTATCGTTATCATTTCTAAACTTTTCAATTTTCAAATCTCCTAATCTTAACATTCCTAATATTCATTCATTTAAAAATGAATTTTAGTTTTCTTCTTTAATCGTTAACCCTTACTCTTTTTAAAGAATTGTGGATTCGATTATTTTTCAACCTTCTAAACTTATTGACTCCTTGTAAAACTTCTAACTTCCTTAATTAATAATTCTTAATAATTGTCTTCTCAATAAATTCTCATCTCTTCTCTTCAATCTCGTAAAATTATATCTTCCTTATTTGTTATCAACTTCTAAAATTTCTAATCTCGAAATCTATAATACCTACTAATTGATTTCATAAAGTAAATTTTCATTTTGTTCTATTTAATCTCGAAAAAATGACTTCATTTTTCCTTTGTAATTTCGTTAACTTTTTATTCAAACTCTAAAACTTATTTTCTTGTTCTAAAATTTAGAACTCTTAAATTATAAATTATAATTTCTACGAAATACGTATTAATCTCATTCGATGAAATTTTGTCTGCTTTCTTCATTTTTGTAAACTCTTTATCTTTTTATTAGACATCTTTTGAACTTGTCTAATCTATTACATTTATCTCTCTTCAATGTTTATATACATATATTATTTTATTCTTTTTATATAACCCCTTATTATAAATTTCAATCTTACCCGAAATATGATTTATAACATTTCCATTTCACCTAATAACATTATAATAATAACTTCAAGAAAATGAGCTATATCAACTAGGTTCTCCATAATTCTCTAAAATTTTATTTAATCATTCAACGATAACCTATATTCTCTTAATTTCATTAAAGCTCATATTTTCTTATGATCACTACGATTTTTACCTATTTTCCCTAAATGCCGTTTTTCCTAAGGCTATATATCATATACACGTGATCATAAAAGTAACAATAATAATATTATGTAGATACGTTTAAAACTTCTTAAGGGGGTAGGACAATAATTTGATTTTATCACAATCCTAATTAAATATTAAAATTCTTTATTTCAACCTATTTTAAGGTTAACATTTTATTTTTAAATTTAAATAAATCGTTTTAATTCTTAAAACGCTTATTATTTTAATTTAATTTAATTCCGTAGAAAACTTCTAGGCCCTACCTTTTTGAAAACGTCTTTCACGCAGATTTTGAAAATGTCAATGCAGCAACATTTAGATGTTAATTCGAAAAAGAATTATTTATATTATTAAGTTATTAAATTCTTCAATCTTTCCTTTTTAGAAAATTGATACTCAATCAAGGGTAATATTAATATTCCAATTTCAAAAACATCAATGTTTTCTCCAACTACTTTTTAATCTCGAGCAGTTATCCATCCTATTCAAGTTTCGGGGACGAAACTTTTCTTAAGGGGGTAGGATTGTAACACCCCGTGTTAATTTAACCCAAATAAATTATTTTAACTAAATAATTAAATTAAAATTTATATAAATTAACTTTTATTCAATTGTTTTGAAAACGCGGCTGAAAAATTTCGATTGAATAAACTTTTTCAAATACTTTTCAAATTAAACTTTCTTGATTTTATATTAACTTGTATTATATTTTTATTTCTAAAATACGTGTCGAACTAAAACTTTATTTCAATTGGTTTTATTAAACTTAATAAATTTGCGTTTTAATTTAAAAATTATTATTACTTGAATAAATATAATTTTATTGAAATGTATCTTGCAAATTAGCAGATCGTTTGAAAATCTGTGAGACCGTAATAGAATTTGTAACTAATATTTTTATACACCTTTTAATTTTAAAATATTAGTTTAACGTTATAGAAAGTAAAAATAGAATTACAACGAAATATATTATACATATTACATTTTATAAAATATAAAGGTTTACAAATAAGATCGAATGTAACAGAGCAAATCGGAAACCAAAACTAAACCCTATACACCCTTTATGTCGACATACCACCTCCCACTTGTAAATTTAGATATTTGTTTTAGCTTCTCTCACACACCTTATAACTCCCCACTTGCCTGATATTTTCATTCCCTCTTACTTCCTTCTTCTTCTTCTTTCTCTTTACCTTACTTTAACTCCCTCCATTAAAACAAACTAAAACACAACAACAACTTCACCAGCCAACACAAGAAAAAACAACAACAACAATAATGATAATAATAATAATAATAATAATAATAATAATAATAATAATAATAATAATAATAATAATAATAATAATAATAATAATAATAATAATAATAATAATAATAATAATAATAATAATAATAATATCAAATAATAATAAGCAGCAGCAAAAACACACGACAACAACAACATGGCGGCAATAACAACAACCAACAATGAACAACAACGACAAATGCGAAGAAGAGCGTGAATCAGTACATCACCACCGTGAACCACTCCTTTCCCCGCTTCCCGCCTCGACGTCACCACCACCGACTCACCACGATGAGCCACGACCACCGTTTTCCTTCACCGCACCACCTCGGACCACCACCATGGCTGGCTCGAGCTTCTACTATCTCCTCTGTTTTTATTTTATTCATCGTCGCCGGAAAACATCAAACTTGCCGGAGTCTCACCGGAGAGCCGACCTCCGACCACTGTGGACCTTTGCTCTCCCCTGTTTTCGGCATTTCTCCCCTGTCCTCTTCCTTGGTTTGCTCGCCGAGCTCGCCTCACGGAGAAACTCAGACCAACGCCATAGGTGGGCATTCATCTCCCTCTCTCTCATTTTCGTCCTCCCTTCTTTGTCCTCTGTTTTTAATTCATCTCTTTCTTTTTCTGTTCATGTTCGCTGAAAACATCGCCGGAGTTCGTCATGTCACTGCTCAGCCCCACGTCGTAGTATACGCCGGGAATGAGTCTATTTTTCGGTCATTACTAGACCTCTGTTCACCACCGTGTTGTATTCACGATGGCTCTACTCAAGGCGTTTATAGTCAATCACTAATGGCGTGACCTCATTCCCGAGGTCTCTGTTATTTCAAGTAGTATTATTTTGGCTTCACTATTGCCGATTTTGGGTCACGAGTAAATGGGTTAGGATCGTTTTTGGAGGCCTCTGTTCGTGAGCCAAATTTAGGTGACTCGATTCTTTCTCAAAAATCTCTAACTTTAACATTTTGGTTTTATTTTAATTTTGTGATTCAAAGTGAGCTAGTTATGCATTAGCCACGCATGATTTAGTTTAGTTTAATTTGATAACTTTGTATGATTCGCTATAGTATGAAATTGGGTGTTAATTTTAGTTATAATGTAATGTTGAATGAAATTGTGAAATATGATATTTATCTGATTTTTGTGATTATATGTTTTGAGTGAAAAATGTGTTGTTGAATTAGTGTTGAATTTAATTGTAATATTATCATGTTGAAATTATATGTTATGTGTGAATTATTGATCATACTAAATATAAGTGTCACAATTATAAAATAAAACTAAAAATATTATTAACCGACTTAAGTAAATAAACTATATGGATATAAAAATATTTATAAATCGTAAAAATAATTATAGTCACTTAAAAGTTTAAATAAAACATAACTAAAAATGATGAGTTAAATTAAAAGAATATTAAGTTTAAATTAAGTATTAAATCAATTTAAAAATAAAAATATAAATTAAGTTATCCGTATAAAATTTCTAAGATAAATAGTTATATAAAATGTCATATATTACATTTAATATAAATATTACTTTATTAAAAATCTAAAGTTTATAATGAACTTAAAATATACTAAATAAGCATTTAGTGAAAATAATAAAAGGAAATAAAGTATGTCGAAATATAAAAAAAACCTAAGTAAAGCTTGTATTGGATATAGTTAGAAATTAGTATTATAAATATGATTTAACTAAAAGATACAGTGTTAAAATGATAGTTCTATAAAAAGACAAAGTAAAATGAAAGTAGGAAATTTAAGTTATAAAAACCATAAAAAGAAATAATATGTAAGTGGAAGTATTATTATATAAAATTAATTTCTAAATATTTACTTTTAGAAAAACTTATAAAATTGAATACTATCATTAAATTTTGAAATATACTTTAAAGACGACGAATTCATAAATAGTTGTTGTGTTATAAAATTTAAATGTATAAAGCATACGAATTTATAAATACGTTTAAATAATTAGAGAAATGAAAGAAAAGTAAATAATTAAATATTAATAAGATATAAGAATATACTCCGTATAAAATTCCACCATCGAAGTTATCATTCACCTAAAAGGAATTTAACTAAATGTCACTTAATCATATTTTATTTAGAATACTAAAATTTATCAATTATCGTTTAAGTAATATTTTTACAAGTTAAACTAAATAGTATAACTACAAAATCACTAAATACTTTACGATTTAAATAAAAGGAAGAAATAAATGTGAGATAATGAAATTCAATTCTTTATATCACTAATCACTAATCTATTTTAAGTTGCTTAAAATTTAAATGAAACTAAATCGAACTTATAAATAAAATGAACTATTATTATTTACTAAAATATAAACTACTAATACGTATAAGTTTAAAAGTGAGATATATTACTCAACCTTACCTCATACTAATAAGAGGAAGCGAAGAAATGTATAAATAAATAATATACTAAATGTGATTAACGTGTCTATACTTAATTTGATACAGTCTTTACATAAGATAAAGTTTGACGATATTATAATTAGTAAGAACTGTAACCTGTGTTATGAACAATAAAAGAAGAAATGAATTAAGTGTTGAATACTTGGTGTTACCGTTTTCCTCACATGTTTAGAATAATTCTCGCGCTACCCTTGTGAATTGACCGTTTGATGACTTCACTTTGACCGTCCGCTCTAACTTGGGAACCCTTAGACTCTCTGCGGTTGTTTGGGTTGAATCCGATAATGAGCGAGTTATTCCTCATACTCGATATTCCTTCGACAATTTAGGATTTGAGTTCAAAGGCACGCCCGACATGAGATTAAACCCTTCGATTATAACGTTGTATGATTAGTACTCGGTGTCCGCCATGTTGCGACTCTTGATTTCGATGTTAGCGAGGTAGTCGTCTATGGGGACTTTGGCTCCTCTCCCGTAGTTGCTAAAGGCGATCTAATAATTTTTAAAATTATTATTTCGGTGCGGGATATACAACCTCGTGGATGGGGCATAATTGATATCTCCGTGAGCCCATACTACGGTAATTGGAAACTCCACCACCCGGGGTACCCGCCTAAGGTGATAGTCGATTATTAGGTGACTACTTACTCGAAGGGCGAGTATGATACGAACCTATCTATAGTGGCGTATGCATACATTAGACTCGGGATTTGGCAGTCCTTATCGCTTTAGGTATCTCTAGCTTTGTCGGACACGCCCGCTTTGTCGCCCGATCGCTTCATAGCGGACGTCTAGTATGTCGACCATGTCCAAGTTATGTTGGCCCTGTCTACTATAGCTGCTTTACGCCTGCATGCTTCCGCCTTGCTAACGAAGATTCATTTGTTAACGTATGATAGATTATCCATTTTGCGTTGGATATTAGGTAGTTATAATATTTGCTACTTAGTGTTTGATCTGATCTACGAGCTTGAGTAACTAGTGCACTTTGATAGGAGATTATATGGGTAATTTACTATGAGAGTACACGAGTCGCTCTATAGTCAAGACTCGTGAGTTTTGTTTGATAATTGATAAATTGCTATGAAAAGGGTCGACTATCCCTCGTGCTATATGAGATATTGCATGATTGTTCACACATATCTGTCTATTGAATTGATTATGACTTATACATATATCTTAATTGCTATGATTTAAGTTTTATATATATTACGATGTTATATGAAGTGAAATGATATTTAAGTTGTATATCATGTTCTATAAATTGAAATGCTTTAAGTTTTGTTTATCATGTTGTATGAGATTTAAATATCTATATGTGAGAATTGATATTATATGCTAATTGTCCAATTTTATTGAAATATGGTGTTGCTGGAGTTATACGCGTGTAGTGCTGCCAAGTTACTTTTAATCATAGGTTAAATAAAACCAACACTTTGGTTTAGAGGTTGTTGGTCAGAACAGTCACTTCCCGCCTCTGAGCGGGAGATCCTCCTATTTTGTGTTTTTGTCTCCGTTGCAGGCATTTCTCGAGACTCAGGATTATCGGACGATTAGGATGTTTCATTGTTTTCTTTGAGAGATTGTAATATATATTTGTATCCTATGCCATTTGAATGTAATTTAATTAACATCCGGCATGTATTAGACTTAATTAATTTTCCGCCTTAGTTTAATTAAGTCACGAAAAACCGGGTTGTTACAATACACCACCCTATTGGTGCGACTATTACACTACGACAGATTCCCCGGATGGAAATGGCTATTTTCCGTTACCTCATATGGGCCCGTGAACGAATCGATACCCAGGGCGAAAATCACGTTAAATAACGACTAGGAGAGTCATTAAATTACCACTGGCAATACTGAGGGTGCCAAGTGTCCCCATATGCGGCTACCTTACCAATCTTGACCTTATAGCGTTTAACATCGCAGACACCCGAGTATTTAACAAGTACTTCGTTTTCTCATTTTCTCATTCTTTTATTATTCAAACGATCGTTCATTCTAATTAATATCGGCGAACTTATGTAATGAAATTTTAGTTCTAACAGTTTTTCAAGTAAACGGAAGCACATAGGAACTTAAATATTTATTTTGAGTCCGTTCGTAAATTTTAAATATTTTTCACTATTCATTATTTTACTATTCATCGTATTTACTATTCATCGTATTTACTATTCATCGTATTTTTATACGTATTCGTATTTTCGTATTTCGTATTTTGTACGTATTTTTATTCGTATGCGTATTTTTATACTTCGTATTTATACGTATTTTTATACGTATGCGTATTCTTATACTTAGTTTCTTTTTTCTATACTTAGTATTTAGTTTTATATTTTTATACTTTGTATCTTTTTATACTTTAGTATTCATTATTATATTTTCTTTATACTTAGTATTTTTTTTTATACTTTACACAAATTTTATACTTAGGATTTTATACAAAACAAACTTTTTATTTACTAAGTATAGAATTCTAGTTTCAAAGTCGTTAAGTTCGTTTTGTACTTAGTGATTTTAAATAATAATTCGGAAGTAAAACTCGGTTAAATTTAAGTATAAAATTCTAGTTTTCAAGTTGTTAAGTTCATTTTGTACTTTGTGATTATAAGTAATATTTCGAAAATAAAACTCGGTTAAATTTAGTCATATACTTAAGTAAACTTTTAGCGGTTTCCATTTTTAGCGAGGTTGTCGTAGTTCATTTTAAATAGTCCGTATGTCCATATCCAAATTTAAGCAAAGGTAGTAACACTCGACATTATTCATTTTAATACGTGTAACGTTTATTTTTATCGGTTTCGTTGATTCTTTTTATTAACGATTTATGATACAACCTAATATAATCCTAATTACTATTCAACTTTAGTGACTAAGTGATAAATTCATTTTGATCAAAATTGGTCCAATTTTAATGAGGAGGCCGTGGACTTTATTTATATTACTCTTTTTATTTCTTTTTTTGTTTTTATTAATAATTCATTACTTTTAACTAATTTAATTACTTAAGTGATAAAAATAAAAAGTGGCAAAAATCATTTTTGGTCCAAAATAAACCTTAAGGCCGTGGCCTTTATTACCTATAGCTATTTATTTTCGTTTTTTCTAATTTATCGGTTTTTGACTTAAAGTTTTTATATACTAATTATTTAGTTTATACAAACGTGTTTTAAACTAACATGAAATTTCACTAAACATTTTATTATATTTATGAATAGTAATTTATGATACTTTATTTTTCTAACCTTTATATCTTAAAGGTTTAGCTTATTTAACTTATATATTTAGTATTGTGTTTATTAACTAATGGATTTAAACAACAATTAACTAAAAACTTATAAATATCATAAATCAAAACTAGCCTAAAATGAAGAACACTTATGAATATGTGATGAACCTTAATATTTTTCGTATGAACTCAATTTAGTCAAATTTTTATATGTTTATATAATTTCCTCAAATTTTCCACACAAGTCTAATTTAACTAAACTAATCATAATATGTTATTTAGAAAAATTAAAACTAAAAATTGGTCCATAAACCACAAGTAAACCGTGTATATATATATATGTTCAAGGTTTTTAATTTTTGATTTTTATACTTCTAATTCAACTACTAATTTCCTTTATATTATTTATGTATTTAACATATGTGATAATCATATACAAAACATTAACAAACATAAGTAAAATCATCTCAAATACAAGAATAACAACAATATTTTAAGAAACACATAAACACTTTAAAACATTTAAATTTCATAACAATTTCATTTTAAGTCCTAAACATAAACTAACCATATTTTCATGTTCATTTTATTACAAGTATTTTAAGCATGCAATTTACAAAAATTAAAACGAAAAATTAAGTGAAAATTAGGGTGATGGCTGTGGGTTTTGTGTATGTTACACAAATGTTATTTTTCGATTTTTGTCTCCTAATTTAACATATGATTACTAGGTGATAAACAACACAACAAATATAACACATAACATTTATAGCATGCGATTTACAAAATTAAAACCTAGTGTGCGGGGGCACCTTAATTAAGTCGGTTAGTGAAAAGCTCAACAGTTGTCGGGATCCACTATATGGTCAAACTGGCTCAAGTCGACACCACCACCTTGCTCCTCGTCTTTGGTTAAGATGGTACATAAAAATGTAAAAAGACAAGTTAGTAATTTATTTTAAAACTAAACTAACTATACTAAAATTTTAAAGTGTAGTAGTATTTAGGTTTAGGTGATGTTTAAATTTTTTTTTATGATTTCGATTCATGCTCATATTTTAATTGTAGGTAAAAAGAGTAAGTGAGTTCTAAATATAAAAGGGTGAGAAGTTTATTTAAGTGTGCTAATAAATTTAAGCAATAAAATGAAAGTTTTAAGGAAGAAAATAATTAAAGAGGATGAAGATTCAAAGGAGTTCTTGAGGTTGCACAATAAATATGCTTACTTGTTCTTGAGTTGAGTTTATTAGAGAGAAAAAGACTTGGAGTATTTTTGGTGTTTGTGTGTGTGTTTGTACGTGTAATTATAGTAATGTAGTAGTAGTTGTAGTTTGTGTTATGTAAAGCAATGTGTGAATGTAATTGTGAATCAAGTTGCATTAACTTATTAACTTAAATCAAGCTAGCATGATGATGAAGTATATGATGGTAAGTGTCTTTGACAACTTAGTAAAGTAGTAGCATTATGTGTAAGAGTAGAGAAGAAAAAGGAAGACAAGCAAACTAGTGCAAGGCTCAAGGAGCAAATCTCGGCCAACATGATCAAGTTGGCCCGATTTGTTTCGTTTTTGAAATTTTCGATTTACGCGTACGCGAAAAGTCTCGAAATAAAATGTATAGTCTTAAAATAATGTTTAGAAGTAAGATCGAAAATGAAAATGAAAATAGACTTCAAAACGAAATCAAAAAATAAAAATTGGGTATTAGGTTCCTCGCAAGTTTAAATAAAAATTTTATTTGATCGAAATATATATTTTTTTCGTTGAATGTTATCGAATTAAATCATTATACTCAAACGTCAAAAATTTTATAAGTTTAGAATAGGTATAACTTAAATTTTCGATGTTTTGTGAAAATGTTAGTTTAATAGAATATGAATAGTAATTAGATATTAATATATAATTATTTACTAAATAAAAAATCAAAATGATTACAACAATTTTTTTTTTGATGTTAAGTGTTGTACGTGACTTGTGAAGAAATTAAAGTGGTTTAACTTTGATTTGCGTGTTTGAAATTGTTGACTTGAATTTCAAAGACGAAGAAGATATACGGGTCCATTTTTATTCAAAAATCAAAAATGTACGAAATTAAATTCTATGAATAAAAGGTTTTACTTTTATTCTTATGAATAGTAAACATGACTTAGCTATTTTTGAAATTTGAAAAGCGATATATATAAATTTTATGGTTGATTTTTATAAATTTTTGAAATGTGTTTCTTTTTGAATTCTGAATATAATACAACATACTTTATTTTTCAAAATTTTTATATTTGTACTTAGGAAATATAGTATTATTTGGCGAAAAAAATTCAGTCGCATTTTTAATGTAATGAAAAAGGATGAATTTAATTTAAGGAATTAAATTCTTTTATAAAATTGTGTTACAAAAACACGGGGTGTTACACTCTAGCCTGTCAGACACGTCCGCTTTATCGGCCCTGATCGCTTCTGCGCGGACGTCTAGTATGTCAGCCACGTCCGCTTTGTTCGGCCCTGTATACTATAGCGCATTTTACGTCTGCATGCTTCCGCCTCGCTAACGAACATTCATTGGTTAACGTATGTTGAATGTACTTCCTTGTCTTGTTTGATTGATTATTGTCTGAATGACTTGGTTCCCTGAGTGTTGAAATACTACTTGTGAGGATGATTATTTATGAGTGTTGTACGTTGTGTGATTGGATGTATACCCGTGTTTGAATCATTATGGTCTCCTTATGTGTTTTGCTTGCCTGCTTGCTATTTGTTTTATTTATTTATTATGCATATCGCATATGTTTAGAGTTGCTATATTACATGATCTATTTGATGTTGCTTAGTATGTGTGGGGGAGAAAACACTAATTATGGGACTGAATGCAGGTACCCCGAGGGCTTATGTTATCAAATGCTGGGGATGGTTTACCTTACTTATTTTGTACGCTTTTGAGAGAATGTAATCGAATAACTCTGCTTTATCTTAAACTCGTATTATGTATACAGAGTTTTATGACGATAACAGCTGGTTTTGCAATATATAGACTTAATTAATTTTCCGCCTTAGTTTAATTAAAGTCACAAAAAAACCAGGTTGTTACACGTATATACCTTAAAAACTTGACGCTTCATCTACACTCACGAATCCTTGGCCAACATACGGTTTGAAATCCTATTCGACTGTTTCGCATAAAATTCCTTCATTCATCCCCGAAAAATTTCCACCGTCAACACCTTACACATACACTACACAAAAAAAAAAAAAAAAAAAAAAATCAAATTCAATAAAAATTCTTTCTTTTTCACATAAAAGTTTGAATAACAGAAAATGTAACAACCCGGTTTTTCGTGACTTAATTAAACTAAGGCGGAAAATTAATTAAGTCTAATACATGCCGGATGTTAATTAAATTACATTCAAATGGCATAGGATACAAATATATATTACAATCTCTCAACGAATACAAACGAAACATCCTAATCGTCCCGATAATCCCGAGTCTCGAGAATTTCCTGCAACGGAGACAAAAACACAAAATAGGAGGATCTCCCGCTCAGAGGCGGGAAGTGACTGTTCTAACCAACAACCTCTAAACCAAAGTTTTGGTTTATTTAACCTATGATTAAAAGTAACTTGGCAGCACTAAACGCGTATAACTACCGCAGCCGCTTATGTTAATAAAATTGGACAAATAGCATATAATATCAGTTCTCACATATAGATATTTAAATCTCATACAACATGATAAACAAAACTTAAAACATTTCAATTTATAGAATCACAATAAATAAACACGACTATCATTTCAATTAATATAATATATATATAAAACCTAAATCATGGCAATCAAGATATATGCATAAGTAGTAATCAATTCAATAAACACATAGTCGTGAACAATCATGCAATTCTAAACATATGAGATATAGAAAATAAATAAATAAAACACATTGCAAGTAGGCAAGCAAAACATATAATGATACATGATGATTCAAACACGAGTATAAATCCAATAACATAACGTACAACACTCATAGATAATCATTCTCAATAAGTCGTACTTAAATACTCAGGAAATCAAGTCATTCAGACAATAATCAATCAAAACAAGGAAATGCATTCAACATGTGATAACAAATGAGTCTTCGTTAGTAAGGCGGAAGCATGCAGACATAATCCGCGCAGTAGCCGGCAGGGCCAACATAACTTGGACATGACTGCCAGGCTTAAAGATATCTAAGGTAATAAGGACGATTCAATCCCTTGTCTAATGTATGCATACACTACCTATCGAGGATCATACTTATTCGCTATTCAAAAGGTATCACCGACGAAAAAGTTCGACTATCACCAGAGATCGCACTTTGATGGGGTCAAGCGTTTCCAATTACTATTCTATGGGCCCGCGGAAGTATCAAGTATGCCCCATCCCTGAGGTTGATACCACACGTCAAACAGCAATCTTAAGATCGTTGAATAGCCTTGGGCAACTCTGGGAGGGAGCCCAAGTCCCCATAGACAGCTACCTCGTTAACTTCGAATTTCAAGAGTCGCAACATGGCGAACAATCCAAGTATTTTATTCAGGTAGTTCAATTCTTTTTCTCAATTTCTTACTTCCTCTTTTAATCGTAACAAGTGACAATTCTAAATATTAATAATATCGTCGAACTTTGTATAATGAAATTTTAGTTCTAGCAGTTCTTCAGGTAAACAGAACACATAAAAAAAAACTTAAATATTTATTTTGAGTCCGTTCGTAGATTTTAAATATTTTCACTATTCATTATTTTGTACGTATTTTTTATACGTATGCGTATTTTTATACTTTGTACGTACTTTTATACGTATGCGTATTTTTATACTTTGTACGTATTTTTATAGTTTATACTTCTACGTATTTTATACTTATACGTATTATTATACTTGTACGTATTAGTATTTTATATTTTAGTAAATAATAATAGTTCATTTATTTATAAGTTTGATTAAGTTTCATTTAAATTTTAAGTAATTTAAAGTAGATTACTGATTAGTGATTAGTGATATAAGTAATTGAATTTTATTATAACCCACACTTATTTCTTCCTTTTATTTGAATTGTAAAGTATCTAGCGATTTAGTAGTTATAACATTTATTTTAACTTAGAAATATTACTTAAACGATATTTGTCAAATTTTAGTATTCTTGATAAAATATAATATTGTGACAATTAGTAAAATTTCTTTTAGGTGAATGATAATTCGATGGTGGAATTTTATACTTAGTATATTTTCATATCTTATTAATATTTAATTATTTACTTTTCTTTCATTTCTTTAATTATTTAAACGTATTTATAAATTCGTATGTTCTATACATTTAAATTTTATAAACACAACAACTATTTAAGAAATCGTCGTCTTTAAAGTATATTTTAAATTTTAATGATAGTATTCAATTTTATAAGTTTTTTCTAAAAGTAAATTTTTAGAAATAAATTTTATTATAATAATACTTCCACTTACATATTAATTCTTTTTATGGTTTTTATAACTTAAATTTTCTACTAAGTCATTTTACTTTATCTTTTTATAGGATTATCATTTTAACACTTTATCTTTTTGTTTAACATATTTATAATACACATTTCTAACTTTATTCAATAAAAGCTTTACTTAGGTTTATTTTATATTTCGAAGTACTTTATTTCTTTTTATTATTTTAACTAAATACTTATTTAGTATATTTTAAGTTCATTGTAAATTTTAGAGTTTTAACAAAGTAATCTTTATAGTAATTGTGAGATATGACTTTTTATATAATTATTTATTTTAGAAACTTTAATATGAGTAACTTAATTTATATTTTTACTTTTAGTATGATTTAATATTAATTTAAACTTAATATTCTTTTAACTTAATTCTTTATTTTTAGTTATATTTCGATTTAACATTTTAGTGACGATAGATAAGTTATATTAATTTAATTTATTTACTTAAGTTATTTAATAATATTTTAAGTTTTATTTTATACTTGTGATACATAAACTTTATATATTTTAATTTACACATAACAAATAATTTTAACACGATAATATTACAATTAAATTCAACATTAATTCAACAACACATTTTTCACTCAAAACATATTATCACAAAATCGTATAAATATCATATTTCACAAATCAATTCAACATTATATTATAACCAAAATTAACACCCAATTTCATACTATAGCAATTCATACAAAGTTATTAAATAAACTGAAACGAGAGGTATACGTGCCTAATGCATACTAGCTCACTTTTAATAACAGATTAATTAAAATAAAACCAAAACGTTAATTGTTAGAGATTTTGAGGAAGAAATTGAGTCACCTAAATTTGGCTCACGAACAGAGGCCTCCAAATAAAACCCGACTTAGTTGATTTTCAAAGCAAACGATCTGGCCCGACGTGAGTCAAAAGTGGCAGCTACATTTCACCCACAAAAGACGGGAAAGAATGAGAAGTGAGAATCAAGTGGATAATTACTTGAACAACAAAATAAGATCGAAACGGTAACGAATTGAAATTGAAAAATTGAAGTAGAAAGAGGGCTCACGGTGGACCAAGGACAAGCGTCGGAGGCGAGTGTTCGAATTTGTCTCGACAATAAGAATACGAGGGCAAGGCGGAGCAGGACCACGTGAGCATGACACGGTGGTTCACGGTGGACAGGGGTCGGAGCTCCGGTGTAACAACCTGGTTTTTCGTGACTTTAATTAAACTAAGGCGGAAAATTAATTAAGTCTATATATTACAAAACCAGCTGTTATCGTTCAACAAACTCAGTATACATAATACGAGTTTAGAGATAAAACAGAGTATTTAGATTACAAGTCCTCTCAAAACAGATTACAAAATAAGGCCTTCAATCCCCTGATAGATCAACGGTCAAGACTCGGGGTACCTGCATTAAACTCTCATCATTTTCCCGCACACTCTTTCGATACATGCAATTCTAAAACAATATGCAATATGAATATTAAATAAACAAGGAAAACAAATAGCAAGCATGCAGGTAAAACACATAAGAAGGTCATGATGATTCAATACGAGTATAAACCAACCCAATAACATACCACGCTCACAAATAATCATACTCAACAAATCGCATTCCAATACTCAGCCAGGTCATTCAGATAATCATCAAACAAACAAGGAAATGCATTCAACATGTGATAACAAATGAGTCTTCGTTAATAAGGCGGAAGCATGCAGACATAATCCGCGCAGTAGCCGGCAGGGCCAACATCACTTGGACATGACTGCCAGGCTCAAAGATATCTAAGGTAATAAAGATGGCTACATCCCTTGTCTAATGTATGCATACACTACCTATCGAGGATCATACTTATTCGCTATTCAAAAGGTATCACCGACGAAAAAGTTCGACTATCACCAGAGACGGGTACCCCGGATGGGGTCAAGGCGTTCCACCATCGATATATGGGCCCACGGTAATATCAAGTATGCCCCATCCCTGAGGTTGATACTCCGCGCCGAAAAGAAATCTTAAGATTGTTAATCGCCTTGGGCAACTCTGGGAGGGAGCCCAAGTCCCCATATACAGCTACCTCGTTAACTTCGAATTTCAAGAGTCGCAACATGGCGAACAATCCTAGTATTTTATTCAAGTAGCTCGTTTTTCTCAAATTCTCATTCTCTCGTTCATAAATAATAATAATGACTAACTTGTAATATAAATATAACGTCGAACTTGTATAATGAAATTTTTGTAACAGCAGTTCTTCAGGTAAAACAGAACACATAGAAAAACTTAATTATTTATTTTGAGTCCGTTCGTAAATTTTTAAATATTTTTCACTATTCATTATTTTACTATTCACCGTATTTACTATTCACCGTATTTACTATTCATCGTATTTACTATTCAATCGTGATTTACTATTCATCGTATTTACTATTCATCGTATTTACTATTCCTCGTATTTGTACGTATTCGTATTTTCGTATTCCGTATTTGTACGTATTTTTATACTTCGTATTTTATTCGTATTTTATACGTATATGTATTCTTATACTTAGTATTTTATTATTTTATTTTCTTTATACTTAGTGTTTTTATTACATTTTCTTTATACTTAGTATTTATTATTTGACTTTATTTATACTTAGTACTCTTATACATTTTTTTATTACTAAGGATATTTTAAAAAGTAAAACTAAGCTTTTTATTTACTAAGTGTAAAATTCTAGTTTTAAAGTCGTTAGGTTCGTTTTGTATTTAGTGATTTGAAAAATGATTTCGGAAGTAAAACTTAATATAATCTAAGTACAAAATTCTAGTTTTAAAGTCGTTAGGTTCGTTTTGTATTTAGCGATTTGAGAATTTATTTTAAATGTGAAACTCGATTTTTAACTTAAGTATAAAATCTAATTTCAAAGTTGTTAAGTTCATTTTATACTTGGTCAATTTTAATAACATTTCAAAAGTAAAACTCGGTTAAATTTAGTCGTATACTTAACTAAGATCTTAGCGGTTTCCATTTTTAGTGAGGTTGTCGTAGTTCATTTTAAATAGTCCGTACGTCCACATCCAAATTTAAGCATAGGTAGTAACACTCGATTTCATTCATTTTAATACGTGTAACGTTTATTTTTATCGGTTTTGTCAATTCTTTTTATTAACGATTTAATACATAAACAAATATAAATCTAATTACTATTCAATTTTAGTGACTAAGTGATAAATTCATTTTGACCAAAATTGACCCAAAAATATTCTAAATGCCGTGAGCCTTTATTTATTTAGCTATTTATTTCTTTTGTTGTTTTTATTAATAAATCATTACTTTAACTATTTTAATTTCTTAAGTGATAAAAATAAAAAGTGACAAATTCATTTTAGGTCTAAAATGGACTCCAAAACCGTGGCCTAACATACATAGCAATTTATTTTCGTTTTCTAATTTTATCGGTTTTTAACTTAAAGTTTTTATATACTAATTATTCATATTAACTTAAAGTGATTTAAACTAGTAAACATAAACAATAAATAACTAAAAACTTATAAAATTATGAATCAAACTAACTATATAAATGAAGAACACATGGTTATTTGAAGAACCCTAATACTTTTAAAATGAACATCGATTAGTCAAATTTCTATATGTTTATATAATTTTCTTAAATTTTTCCTACAAGTCTAATTTAACTATACTAATCATTATATGTTATTTAGAAAAATTAAAACTAAAAATTGGTCCATGTAATTGATTATAGCCGTGTGTATATATATATATTCATAAATTTTGATTTTTGATTTTTATACTTCTAATTCAACAACTAATTTATCTTATTTTATTTATATATTTAATCATAAGTGGAAAACATAACAAAACATTAACACACATAAATAAAATCATTCAAACACAAGAATAACACAAGCATTCAAGAACACATATGAACATATCAAAACACTTAAAATTCATAACAAATTCATTTTAAGTCCTAAACATAAACTAATTATATTTTCATATACATATTAGTCTTAGTATTTTAAGCATGCAATTTACATAAATTAAAACGAAAAATTAGACAAAAATAAGGGGTGATGCCGTGTGGTTTTTGGTGTGTTAACAAATATTATTTTTTCGATTTTTGTCTTCTAAATTTAACATGTGAAATACTAAGTGATAAAATAATTCATGCATGCATCAAAAACAATAACATATAATAAATTTCGAGGCGCTTATCATATAAATGTGCGGGAAACACCTTAGTTAGGTTATGAGTGAAATAGCTTAGCAGTTGTCGGGATCAATGATATGATCGAATTGGCTAAGATCGACTCCACCGCCTTGCTCCTCGTCTTTGGTTAGGGTGGGTACATAAGAATGAAATAAACAAGTTAGTAATTTATTTAAGCTAGTTATACTATACTAAAAGTTTTATGTGTAGTATTGTTTTTAGTTTAGGTGATGTTTGTATTTTAAGTGATTTTGATTTATGTTCATTTTTAATTGCATGTAAAGATAAGGAGTGAGTACTAAATATAAATGGTGAGGATTTATTTATGTATGCTAATAAATTTAAGCAAATGAAATGAAAGTTTTTAAGGAAGAAATGAATTGAAAAGGATGAAGATTCATATGGTGTTCTTGAGTTGTATAAGAACATGGCTTACTTTGTTCTTGAGTTAGGTTTTTATTAGAGAGAAAAAAAAGAATCAAGTGTTTGTTTGTTGTTGTGTTATGTCGTGTGGTATGTAGTAGTAGTAGTAGTTGTTGTGTTTTGTTTTTGTAATGAATTGTAATGTGTGAATGCATATTTATTTAATTGCATAAATCATTTAATTTAAATAAGCTACTAAATGATGATGACTAATATAGAGTGTAAGAAGGATTAGACAATATGCAAAAGGAGGTATGGTGTGTAAGAGTAGGGAAGAAAATGGAAGAAGCAAGGTTGGACCAAGTGTCCCAAATATCTCGGCCACCTTGCACAACAAGTCCCGATTTTTCGTTTTTGAAATTTTCGATTTACGCGTACGCGAAAAGTCTCAAAATAAAATATATAGCCTTGAAATAATGTTTTGAAGCAAGATCGAAAATAAAAATGAAACTAAACCTCAAAACGAGATCAAAAGGAAAATTGGGTATTAGGTTCCTCGCGAGTTTGAAATAAAATTTTATTTGATCGAAATATATATTTTTTTTGTTGAAAGTTATCGAATTAAATCATTATCCTCAAACGTCAAAAAGTTTATCAGATTAGGCTTAGTGTAACTCAATATATCGAGCTTTAGTGAAAGTGTTAGTTAATTCAAAGTGGAATAGTAATTTGATATTATTATTATATGTTGTGTTAGTAATAATCAATATGATTAAGCTTAAGCTACTTTAATTAGATTTGGATTATGAGTAATGATATTTAAGAAAAGATTAGGTGACTTAATCACATTTAGGTGGCTTGGCCATTTAGTCAACGTTTGACCTCGATTTGCGTGCCAAAATTTGTCGTTGAGAAATTTGTCGTGTGTGCTTCATTTGATTTATCGAGTTTGAATATGAAAGAATAAAGTTCAAATTCTAAGTAATTCAAAATGGTTTTGGTTTAGGTGCAAAAATAATTGTAGTGTAATGTTTTAGGAATATGATGAGCGAGGATGATTATTTATTGATTTCCTAATTATAATTAGCTTAAATTAACACGGGGTGTTACATCCGGCGAGATTGCAACAAAACAGGGCAGAAAACGGAGAAGAGAAAAAGAGAGAGCTCGAGAGAAGTACGGCCATGGTGGTCGTCGAGCTCAAGGTCGCCTTCAATGGTGGCTTGTGACGGTGGTCTCGACTTTGGCTCCGGTGAAGCTTGGCGTCGAAAACAGGGGACAAAGAGAAGGGAAAAGAGCAGGGCCGAGAAAGGTGAGGAAAACAGGGGGAGAGGATGACGGTGGTGGCAGGCTGAACTCCGGCGAGTGTACGGCCGCCGTCGAGGCTGGTGATGTTGCTGTTGTCGTGTGTTATTGTTGTAGCCGTTGGTTGTTGTTGTTATTGTTATTGTTGTTCTCGTTTTTGTTTTGTTGTTGTTGTCGTCTTGTTCGTTGTTGTTGAGCTGCTGTTGTTGATTGTTTGAGTATGGTTTTAATGGAGGAAATTAAAAGGAGAGAAAAGAAGGTAGTAGTCTAATTTTTTTTTATCTCAGGATGAAAATGAGGATGAAATGAATGGATGACAATGAATGGTGTGTGAGGGAAGCATATAATAAAAACAAAATATCTAAGGAAAGTGAGTATGTCGACATTGTGAAGGAATTAGGTTTAGGATTTGGGTAGTCTTCCTCCATTTCATTTACTCTTATTTATAAACTTTTATATTTTATAAAATATATTATACTTTAAATTATTTATTTTAAATTTTAGTTCTACGGTTAGTATTATAAAATTTATATTTTGAAATATAAAATGTATAAAAATTATTAACTATAAACTTTATTACGGTCTCACAGATTTTCAAACGGTCCGTTTATTTGCAAGATACATTTCGATAAAATTATATTTTATTCCATTAATAATAATTTTTAAGATGAAATGTAACTATATTAAGTTTAATAAAAACAACTGAATCGAAGTTTTAGTTTGACAAGTATTTTATACATAAAAAATATAATATAGGTTAATATAAAATCAAGAAGTTTAATTAGAAATGTATTGGAGAAAGTTTATTTAATCGAAATTTTTCAGCCGCGTTTTTAAAGTAATTGAATACGAGTTAAATTATATAAAATTTAAGTTAATAATTTAGTCAAAGTAATTAATTAGTATTAATAAAACACGGGGTGTTACAATCCTACCCCCTTAAGAAAAGTTTCGTCCCCGAAACTTGAATAGGATGGATAACTGCTCGAGATGAAAAGCAGTTGGAGAAAACATCAATGTTTTTGGAATTGAAATAGTAATATTGCTTTTGATTTGGTATGAATTTTCTAAAAAGGAAAGAGTAATGAATTTAATAATTTTAAAATATAAATAATTCTTTTTCGAATTAATATCTAAATGTTGCTGCATTGTATTTTCAAAATCAGCGAGAAAGAGGTTTTCAAAAGAGTAGGGCCTAGAAGTTTTGTACGGAATTAAATTAAATAAAAATAATAAGCGTTTTAACAATTAAAACAATTTATTTAAATTTGAAAATAAATGTTAACCTTAAAATAGGTTGAAATAAAGAATTTTAATATTTAATTAGGATTGTGATATAATCAAATTATTGTCCTACCCCCTTAAGAAGCTTTAAACGTATATACATAATATTATTATTGTTACTTTTAATGATCACGTGTATCCGATATATAGCCTTAGAAAAAACGGCATTTAGGAAAAATATGTAAAAGTCGTAGTGATCATAATGAAAATTTGAGCTTTAATGAAATTAAGAGAATATAGGTTATCGTTGAATGATATGGATAACCTTGTTGATATAGCTCATTTTCTTAAAATTGTTATTAGAATGTTATTAGGTGAAATGGAAATGTTATGAACCATATTTCGGGTAAGATTGAAAATTTATAACAATTGATGACGTAAAATAATATTGTTGTATATATAGTAGAAGTAAAACAATTTCAATGGTTTTTGAAATAAAGGAATAAAAAAGTTTAAAACCACGAAGTTTCAACAGTATTTCAAATTCGTTACAAAGATTTTACGGAACAAACACTTAATTTTCAAAGGTGTTTTAAAGGTGAAATATGAAGGTAAATTCTTAGCAGATAGTTAGGAATTATAAATTTACAATGTTAGAAATATAAAACGAGATCGTAAGGCTAAGAATTTGAAAGTAATCAAGTTTCAAGTATTTAATAAAAAGATAAAGAGTTTACATAAATGAAGGAAAACAAATGAAAGTTCATCATATGAGATTAATACGTATATCGTATAAATTATAATTTAAGAGTTCAAAATTTTAGAATAAAGTAATAAGTTTTTGAGGTTGAATAAGAAAGTTAACGAAGTTATAAAGAAAAGATAAAATCATTTTTCGAGGTTAAATAGTACAAATGAAAATTATCTTTACGAAATCAGTTAGTAGGTATTATAGATTTCGAGACTAGAAATTTTAGAAGATAATAATAATTGTACGAGGCTAAAATACGAAGTAAGGTTTGACTAAAAAAATTACAGAGTTTACGAAATTCAAAAGTAAGGATGATGAAATTTTATGAGATTAAGGAGAAGAGATGAAAATCAATTTAAGATGGTAATAATTTTTTTTGGAATTATTGATTTAGGAAATCAACAATTTCAAAGAAGTTAAAATGCTTACAAGGTTGAAAAATCATCGAGTGAATTCTTTTTACGTAAGGAATTTAAAATATAAGAGTAAACATTTTTATTATTTTTTTTTTTTTTTTTTTTTTTTTTATTATTATTATTATTTTTTTTTTTTTTGAAATTTAATATTAGGAATCATTTGATTAAGATATCTGAAAATGAAAAGCGTTGAGATGATGGTGATCATTAGAGAGCGATTTTGATATAGCTTTAGAAATCTTCAATGCTAAAGAAATCTTCGACGTCTTGAAAATTGTCTTGGATAGCGTGATTCTTGATACGTCTCTTCGCATGCGCTTCTGGTCTTGTCTTCAAGTCTTATATTTGCGAGAAAATGAAAAGGGATGCAAATTCATTTTATGAAGTCATTATAGGAGTTTAAGATGGAAGGTTTTATTTTAGAAGGAGAAAGTAAGTTAAATAGATTTAAAATTTTTGAAAGAGAAGAATGATAACTTAAGTTAATAAAGATGTTTGAGAAGATTATATGTAACAACCCGGTTTTTCGTGACTTAATTAAACTAAGGCGGAAAATTAATTAAGTCTAATACATGCCGGATGTTAATTAAATTACATTCAAATGGCATAGGATACAAATATATATTACAATCTCTCAAAGAAAAACAAGCGAAACATCCTAATCGTCCCGATAATCCTGAGTCTCGAGAATTTCCTGCAACGGAGACAAAAACACAAAATAGGAGGATCTCTCGCTCAGAGGCGGGAAGTGACTGTTCTGACCAACAACCTCTAAACCAAAGTGTTGGTTTTATTTAACCTATGATTAAAAGTAACTTGGCAGCACTACACGCGTATAACTCCAGCAACACCTTATTTCAATAAAATTGGACAATTAGCATATAATATCAGTTCTCACATATAGATATTTAAATCTCATTCAACATGATAGACAAAACTTAAAACATTTCAATTTATAGAACACGATATATAGACGTAAATACCAACTCAATTCATATAACATCGTAATATATATAAAACTTAAATCATAGCAATCGAGATATATGCATAAGTCGTAATCAATTCAGTAAACACATAGTCGTGGACAATCATGCAATATCTCATATAGCACGAGGGATAGTCGACCCTTTTCAAATCACATATCAATAAAACTCACGAGTCTTGACTATAGAGCGGCTCATGTACTTCCATAGTCAATTACCCATATAATTTTCCTATCAAAGTGCACTAGTTACTCAAGCTCGTAGATCAGATCAAACACTAAGTAGCAAATATTATAACCACCTAATATCCAACGCAAACTGGATAATCTATCATACGTTAACAAATGAATCTTCGTTAGTAAGGCGGAAGCATGCAGACGTAAATCGCGCTTATCGTGAGACAAATAACATAACTTGGACATGGCTGACATACTAGACGTCCGCGCAATAGCCGACAGGGCCAACATAACTTGGACATGGCTGACAGGCTAAGGATACCTAAGGTAATAAGGACAGCCAAATCCCTAGTCTAATGTATGCATACACCATCTAATCGAGGATCATACGTATTCGCTATTCAAAAGGTATCACCGACGAAAAATACGACTATCACCTTAGACGGGTACCCCCGGTTGGGGCTGGATTTTCCACTTACCATCTATGGGCCCACGGAAATATCAATGTTGCCCCATCCCTGAGGTTGTATATACCGTGCCGAATAGCAATCTTAAGATCGTTATAAGCCTTGGGCAACTCTGGGAGGGAGCCCAAGTCCCCATAGACAGCTACCTCATTAACTTCGAAATCAAGAGTCGCAACATGGCAGACACCCGAGTACTAATCATACAACGTTATAATCGAAGGGTTTAATCTTGTAACAACCTGGTTTTTCATGACTTTAATTAAACTAAGGCGGAAAATTAATTAAGTCTATATATTACAAACCAGCTGTTAACGTCTTACAAACTCAATATTCATGATAAGAGTTTAAGGTTAAAACAGAGTATTTATATTACAATTTCTCTCAAAATAGATTGCAAAATAAGGCCTTCAATCCCCTGATAGATCAACGGTCAAGACTCGGGGTACCTGCATTAACATCTCATCATTTTCCCGCACACTCTTTCGATACATGCAGTTTCTAAAGCAATATGCAGTATAAATAATGAATAATAAATAAACAAGGAAAACAAGTAGCAAGTATGCAATTAAAACACATAAGGAGATCATGATGATTCAATACGAGTATAAACCAATCAAATAACCAACCACGCTCACAAATAATCATACTCAACAAATCGTACTCCAATACTCAGCCAGGTCATTCAAATAATCATCAAACAAACAAGGAAATGCATTCAACATGTGATAACAAATGAATCTTCGTTAGTAAGGCGGAAGCATGCATATAATCCAAGCGCAGATGGCAGGCCAACATCAGTTGGACATGACTGCCAGCGTTAAAGATATCTAAGGTAATAAAGATGGCTACATCCCTTGTCTAATGTATGCATACACTACCTATCGAGGATCATACTTATTCGCTATTCAAAAGGTATCACCGACTAAAAAGTTCGACTATCACCAGAGACTCGCACTCCGGATAGGGTCATGGCTTTCCAATTCTCGATATATGGGCCCACGGTAATATCAAGTATGCCCCATCCTCGAGGTTGATACTCCGCACTAAAAGAAATCTCAAGATCGTTAATCGCCTTGGGCAACTCGGGAGGAGCCCAAGTCCCCATATCTGACTACCTCGTTAACTTCGAATTTCAAGAGTCGCAACATGGCGAACAATCCTAGTCTTTTATTCAAATACTCGTTTTCTTAACTTCTCATTCTCTTGCTCATAAATAACAATAATGAAAAACTTGTATCATAAATATAACGTCAAACTTGTATAATGAAATTTTAGTAACAACTGTTCTTCGTAAAAATGTAACACGTAGAAAAACTTAATTATTTATTTTGAGTCCGTTCGTAAATTTTAAATATTTTTCACTATTCATTATTTTACTATTCACCGTATTTACTATTCATCGTATTTTCTATTCCTCGTATTTATACGTATTCGTATTTTCGTATTCCGTATTTGTACGTATTTTTATACTTCATATTTTATTCGTATTTTATACGTATATGTATTCTTATACTTAGTATTTATTATTTTATTTTCTTTATATTTAGTATTTTTATTTTATTTTCTTTATACTCTAGTATTTATTATTTGACTTTATTTATACTTAGTATCTTTAGACCCTTATACATTTTTGTTATACTAAGGATATTTTAGAAAATAAAACTAAGCTTTTTATTTACTAAGTGTAAAATTTTAGTTTCAAAGTCGTTAGGTTCGTTTTGTATTTAGTGATTTGAAAAATGATTTCGGAAACACAACTTATTATAATCTAAGTGCAAAATCCTAGAGTCAAAGTTGTTAAGTTCATTTTGTACTTGGTGATTTTAAATAACATTTTAGAAATGAAACTCGGTTTTATTTAGTCATATACTTAACTAATCTTTTAGCGGTTTCCATTTTTAGCGAGGTTGTCGTAGTTCATTTTAAATAGTCCGTATGTCCACATCCAAATTTAAGCATAGGTAGTAGCACTCGATAAGATTCATTTTAATACTGTAACGTTTATTTTTATCGGTTTAGTTGATTCTTTTTATTAACGGCTCATTATACAATCTAATATAATCCTAATTATAAATCAAATTTAGTAACTAAGTGATAAATTCATTTTGATCAATTTTAGTCCATTTAAATTAGAATGCCGTGTATATGTATATTATATCAAAATTGATTTGTTTCTTTTAATTTCTAAATTCCAACTTGTTAATTACTAATTAAATTATTTTAATAATAAACTAAAAAGTGATAAAAATAAATTTAACCCCAAAATTGGCAAGGATGCCGTGGAGAATGAAGGTGGTGTTCAAAATTTTCATTTTTCGAATTTATCGTTTTTGACTTAAAGTTTTTATATACTAATAAGCTAGTTTATGCTAAAGTGATTTAAATTAGTACTTAAAAACAATAAATAACTAAAACTTATAAAATTTATAAATCAACTAATCAACTAAGTGAAGAACACATGAATGTGTGATGAATCTTAATGCTTTTAATATGAACATTATTTAGTCAAATTTTTATATGTTTATATAATTTTCTCAAATTTTTCATACAAGTCTAATTTAACTATACTAACCATAATATGTTATTTAGAAAAATTAAAACTAAAAATTGGTCCATGTAATTCAATTTGGCCGTGTATGTTTATATATGTTCATAAATTTTGATTTTTGATTTTTATACTTCTAATTCAACAACTAATTCATCTTATATTATTTATGTATTTAATCATAAGTGGAAAACATAACAAAACATTAACACACATAAATAAAATCATCCAAACACAAGAATAACAACTAACATTCAAGAACACACATAATACCTTAAAACACTTAAAAATTCATAACAAATTCATTTTAAATCCTAAACAAAAACTAATTATATTTTCATGTACATATTAGTCTTAGTATTTTAAGCATGCAATTTACAAAAATTAAAACGAAAAATTAGACAAAAATAAAGGGGAATGCCGTGTGGTTTCCTTATGTTACTCAAATATTATTTTTCGATTTTTGTCTCCTAATTTAACATATGAATACTAGGTGATATAATAAAACCATACATGCATCAAAAACAATAACACATAATCAAATTCGAGGCGCTTATCATATAAATGTGCTGAAGCAAATTAGTTAGGTTATGAGTGAAATAGCTTAGCAGTTGTCGGGATCAATGATATGATCGAATTGGCTAAGATCGACTCCACCACCTTGCTCCTCGTCTTTGGTTAGGAGAGGTACATAAGAATGAAATAAACAAGTTAGTAATTTATTTTAAAACTAAACTAGCTAAACTAAAATTGTAAAGTGTTGTAGTATTTTATGTTTAGGTGATGGTTGTATTTTAATTAATTTGATTCATATTCTTAAATAAATATAAGCATAAAGAGGATGTGATTACTAACATAACTAATGAAAGATTTATTTATGAACTTAAATGATTTAAGGAATAAGAAATAAATGATTTAAAAGAAAAGAAGAAGTGGAAGGATGGTGTTCTTGAAGTTGCACATGAATAAGCTTACTAATTGCTCTTGAGTTTGAGTTTATTTTTGAGAGGAAATGACTTAGAAATATTTGGTGTTTGTGTTGTGTTTGGACCGTGTAAGTGTAGTGTAGTAGTAGTAGTTGTTTTATTTTTTTTGTAGTATGTAAGTTTGTAGTATGTAAGTTGTAAACTTGTGTAAGGAAAGTGAAAGCATGCTTGAGACAAAGAGACACATGTGTGTAAGAGTGGAAGCATGGGTGTAAGAGTGGAAGGCATGCTTGAGACAAGGGAACAAGTGTGTAGGCAAAGCAAAAAGGAAAAGGAAGAGACAATGTTGAGCTACAAGCTCAAAATCTCGCCACATGTACAAGTCATGGCCCGATTTTTTCGTTCTTGAAATTTTTCGATTCATACAGACGCGAAAAGTCTCGAAATGAAATATATAGTCTTAAATTGATGGTTCGAAGTAAGATCGAAAATAAAAATGAAGAAAACGTTGAAGGGTGATCAAAACAAAAATTGGCCTTAGGATCCTCGAAACTTTGAAATAAAATCTTGTTTGATCGAAATATATATTTTTTTTGTGGAATGTTACTGAATTAAATCATTATGCTTAAACGTCAAAAAGTTTATCAGTTTAGGCTTAGTGTAACTCAATATATCGAGTTTTAGTGAAAGTGTTAGTTAAATCAAAGTGGAATAGTAATTTGATATTATTATTATATGTTGTGTTAGTAATAATCAATATGATTAAGCTTAAGCTACTTTAATTAGGTTTGGATTATGAGTAGTTATATTTAAGAAAGGATTAGGTGACTTAATCACATTTAGGTGGCTTGGCCATTTAGTCAATGTTTGACCTCGATTTGCGTGCCAAAATTTGCCGTTGAGAAAATTGTCGAGGATTCTCCATTTGATTTATCGAGTTTGAAAATGTAAACATAAAGTTCAAATTCAAAGTAATTCAAAATGGTTTTAGTTTAGGTGCGAAAATGATTGTAGTGTATTGTTTTAGGAAATTCAGCGAGCGAGGATGATTAGTTATTGATTTCCTAATTACAATTAGCTTAAATTAACACGGGGTGTTACAAATCTCATGTCGGGCCGTGCCTTTGAACTCAAATCCTAAATTGTCGAAGGAATATCGAGTATGAGGAATAACTCGCTCATTATCGGATTCAACCCAAACAACCGCAGAGAGTCTAAGGGTTCCCAAGTTAGAGCGGACGGTCAAAGTGAAGTCATCAAAAGGGCAATTCAAATGGAGGTGCGAGATTATTATATACATGTGAGGAAAACGGTAACATCAAGTATTCGACACTTAATTCATTTCTTCTTTTATTGTTCATAACACAAGTTACAGTTCTTACTAATTATAATATCGTCAAACTTTATCTTATGTAAAGACTGTATCAAATTATGTATAGACACGTTAATCACATTTAGTATATTATTTATTTATACATTTCTTCGCTTCCTCTTATTAGTATGAGGTAAGGTTGAGTAATATATCTCACTTTTAAACTTATACGTATTAGTAGTTTATATTTTAGTAAATAATAATAGTTCATTTTATTTATAAGTTCGATTTAGTTTCATTTAAATTTTAAGCAACTTAAAATAGATTAGTGATTAGTGATATAAAGAATTGAATTTCATTATCTCACATTTATTTCTTCCTTTTATTTAAATCGTAAAGTGTTTAGTGATTTAGTAGTTATACCATTTAGTTTAACTTGTAAAAATATATTACTTAAACGATAATTGATAAATTTTAGTATTCTTGATAAAATATGATTAAGTGACATTTAGTTAAATTCCTTTTAGGTGGTTTTTAATTTCTTAATACGACTTCATATTATAATTTTTCATTACTTATTTGATTAAGGTGAAAAGATGATTTGATCGTAGAATCTAATTTAAGTTTTTATAACTTAGAATCTTTTCTAATTATTTTTATAAAACCATTTGTGTCTTTTTATAATGTCTTACGTTCCATATGTTTAATTTTTATTATACGACTTACATTGATTTAGTGAGTTGTCGACCTTAAGACGAATTCTCATTTTTAAATATATTATTTAAACTTGTGAGCTTTACTTTAAGTTAATATTTTCATATCAAATATTATACTTACGAAATTATTTATTTGATTCGATACTCCTTTTTTTTAACCTTACATTTTTATACTTAGTAAATTCTTGACACTTTATTTTTATCCTAGCTTATATTTGTGACGTTAGTTCTTAAATTCCTTTTAATTAAAAGACTTCGTCTAACTTTATTTTATTTTCAAAAATCTTGTTAGTGATACTAATTTTTAACTTTATTTGATAATAGCTTTACTTAGGATTATTATTTCCTTTTGATCATTTTAACTAAATGTTTATTTAGTATATTTTAAGTTCATTTTAAAATTTAGAGTTTTTATATTAAATGAGATATATGACATTTTATATAACTATTTATCTTAGAAATTTTATACGGGTAACTTAATTTATATTTTTACTTTTAAATTTATTTAATACTAATTTAAACTTAATATCCTTTTAATTTAACTCATCATTTTTAGTTGTGTTTTATTTAAACCTTTAAGTGACTATAATTGTTTTTACGACTATGTATATTTTTATATTTATTTAGTTTATTTGCATATGTTATTTTAGTAATATTTTTAGTCTTATTTTATAATTGTGGTACTTATATTTAATATATTTTAGTTTACACAAAACATATAATTTTAACATGACAATATTACAAATAAGTTCAACATTAATTCAACAACACATTTTTCACTCAAAACATATAATCACAAAATCAGATAAATATCATATTTCACAATTCCATTTAACATTACATTATAACTAAAATTAACACCCAATTTCATACTATAGCGAATCATACAAAGTTATCAAATTAAACTGAAACGGGAATCATACGTGTCTAATGCATACTAGCTCACTTTGAATCACAAAATTAAAATAAAACCAAAGTGTTAAAATTAGAGATTTTGAGGAAGAATCGAGTCACCTAAATTTGGCTCACGAACAGAGGCCTCCAATTAAAACCCGATTTAAAACAAACCCCGAGGGCAATAAGGACAACACAACTCGAGTAGTGACGATGACGCGTAGCACCGTTATCGAAAACACGAGAAAGAGAAGTGGATTAAAATTGAGCACAATGAAATCGAGATGATAAATAATGAATAGCTTGGAATTGAAGACGGCAATATGCTCACCGAATCCAACTGGAGCAGCAGTGCATTGACTTTCGGCGACGAAATTAATAGCTCATCGAGGAAATAAGAGAAAGGCGAGGGAGAGCAGAGAGCACGACCCACAGCAACAAAACTCCAATGACGGTGCCGTGGTGGCTGACATGGTGGGGTCTCGGTGGTGCTGACCATGGTGGTCGACAACCACGTAAGGGCGGCAGAGGACAGAGCAAAGACAAGTTCCCGATGACGTCTCCGGCGAGGGCGTTTTCCGGCGAGACAAAGCTAGAGAGTGAGCAAAATAGCAGAGGAACACGAAAAAGAGGGTGAAACAAAGAAGGAGAGCTCACCTGTGGTTAATGGTCGGAGCTCCGGCGAATAGGTGTGGCCGAAGTCGAGAAAGGGCAGAAAACAGGGGAGCAGGAGCAGAGTAAGGTGTTCTCGAAGGTTTTCGAGGCGGCTCCGATGATGGTGCTCGAGCTCGAGCTTGCCTCCAATGGTGGCTTCGGTGACGGTATACATGGTGGCGACTACCATGGTGGGCTGGCCTAAACTTCGGCGTCGTAACAAAACCGAAAAGAGAAAAAAGAGCAGGGGAGAGGAGGAGAGACACGGTGAGACTCAAGGAAGGAAGAGGTGGCCTGAGCACGGTGCTCCGGCGAGGCTGGTCTGACCTCCGGTCACGGTGGTCCCAGGCGGTTTTCGGTGAGGGTGAACGGTGGTCACCACGGTGCTGCTACTTATGTTCGTTGTTGATGTTGTAAATGTTGTTGCTTATTATTATTATTATTATTATTATTATTATTATTATTATTATTATTATTATTATTATTATTATTATTATTATTATTATTATTATTATTATTATTATTATTATTATTATTATTATTATTATTATTATTATTATTATTATTATTATTATTATTATCAAAACGCATTATTACTTTGCTGTTGTTGTTGTTGCTTCTTGTTGTTTGAGTTGTGTTTGCTCAAGGAGAACTAAAATAAGGGAGGAGACTAAGGAGTAAGAAGAAGGAGTATGAAGAAGGAGATCATAAAAAAAAATGAATGAATGGATGAGAATGAATGAGGTAGTGTGTTAGATAAGCTTATAACATGAAAATATCAATAAAGTGAATTTGGATGTCGACATAAGAGGCCGACATATGAGGGTAGGTTTTATTTTGGTTTCCGATTTGCTCTGTTTCATTCGCTCTTATTTATAAACTTTTATATTTTATAAAATATACTATACTTTAAATTATTCGTTTTAAATTTTAGTTCTATGATTAGTATTATAAAATTTATATTTTGAGATATAAAAAGTATAAAAATTGTCAACTATAAATTTTATTACGGTCTCACATATTTTCAAAAGGCTTGCTTATTCGTAAGATATATTTTGATAAAATTATATTTCGTTTCATTAATAATAATTTTTAAGATGAAATGCAAATACATTAAGTTTAATAAAAGCAATTGAATCGAAATTTAGTTTGACAAGTATTTTGGAAATAAAAATATAATACAGATTAATATGAAAGAAATCAAGAAAGTTTAATTAGACATATCTTGAGAAAGTTTATTCAATCGAAATTTTTCAGCCGCGTTTTTAAAATAATTGAATAAGAGTTCAATTATATAAATTTTAAGTTAATAAATTAGTTAAAATAAATAATTTGTGTTAAATTAACACGGGGTGTTACATTATAGAGGTAGCAAAATTTGAAGAATCGGAATAAGGTAGTTAAAGGGAAAGATTTTGATGGAGTAGAAATCCTTAAAGCCACAGGAGATTTTGAAGGCTGGACGTCTCATCAAGCTGTATGGTTCTGGATGCATCCATTTGTTGCGCTTCATTCAAGACTTGCCTTCGATTGATCCGTCTCGATTTTTGGTAACGTTAGTATAAGAGACTTGTTAGTCAAAAAGGTTAGTCATAGAGCACTTAGCAGGCAAGAAAAGAGATATAAAAATCTATCGAGGTTGAATGACGGTCGAAGATTCTAAAATCTAGGTCAGTCGGTCAATCCTTAATATTTCTACCCATTCTCACTTTTAAAGCGTTCTACGTTATTATTTATGCGATCTAGGATTTCTAATTCATTATTTGATCCTATAAGTCTATGCCAAACATATATATTAATATGTATGTTTAGCCCAGGTGTCTTCTCGCTAGATGAGATAACTTTAAGTTATTCACGGTCGCAAGACAGCTTTGATACCAACTGTAACAACCCGGTTTTTCATGACTTAATTAAACTAAGGCGGAAAATTAATTAAGTCTAATACATGCCGGATGTTAATTAAATTACATTCAAATGGCATAGGATACAAATATATATTACAATCTCTCAACGAATACAAACGAAACATCCTAATCGTCCCGATAATCCCGAGTCTCGAGAATTTCCTGCAACGGAGACAAAAACACAAAACAGGAGGATCTCCGCCAGAGACTGAAGTGACTGTTTCTAACTAACAACCTCTAAACCAAAGTTTTGGTTTATTTAACCTATGATTAAAAGTTACTTGGCAAAGACTAAACGCCAGATAACTACCGCAATTGCTATGTTAATAAAATTGGACAAATAGCATATAATATCAGCTTCACATATAGATATTTAAATCTCATACAACATGATAAACAAAACTTAAAACATTTCAATTTATAGAATCACAATAAATAAACACGACTATCATTTCAATTAATATAATATATATATAAAACCTAAATCATGGCAATCAAGATATATGCATAAGTAGTAATCAATTCAATAAACACATAGTCGTGAACAATCATGCAATTCTAAACATATGAGATATAGAAAATAAATAAATAAAACACATTGCAAGTAGGCAAGCAAAACATATAATGATACATGATGATTCAAACACGAGTATAAATCCAATAACATAACGCATAACACTCATAGATAATCATTCTCAATAAGTCGTACTTAAATACTCAGAAATCAAGTCATTCGCATAATAATCAATCAAAACAAGGAAATGCATTCAACATGTGATAACAAATGAGTCTTCGTTAGTAAGGCGGAAGCATGCAGACATAATCAGTAGCCGGCAGGGCCAACATAACTTGGACATGACTGCCAGGCTTAAAGATATCTAAGGTAATAAGGACGATTCAATCCTTGTCTAATGTATGCATACACTACCTATCGAGGATCATACTTATTCGCTATTCAAAAGGTATCACCGACTAAAAAGTTCGACTATCACCAGAGACGGTACTCTGACGGGCCGGGCTTCCAATTACTATAATATGGGCCCGCGGAAGTATCAAGTATGCCCCATCCCTGAGGTTGATACCACACGTCAAACAGCAATCTTAAGATCGTTGAATAGCCTTGGGCAACTCTGGGAGGGAGCCCAAGTCCCCATAGACAGCTACCTCGTTAACTTCGAATTTCAAGAGTCGCAACATGGCGAACAATCCAAGTATTTTATTCAGGTAGTTCAATTCTTTTTCTCAATTTCTTACTTCCTCTTTTAATCGTAACAAGTGACAATTCTAAATATTAATAATATCGTCGAACTTTGTATAATGAAATTTTAGTTCTAGCAGTTTTCAGGTAAACAGAACACATAAAAAAAAACTTAAATATTTATTTTGAGTCCGTTCGTAGATTTTAAATATTTTCACTATTCATTATTTTGTACGTATTTTTATACGTATGCGTATTTTTATACTTTGTACGTACTTTTATAATGTATGTATTTTTATACTTTGTACGTATTTTTATAGTTTATACTTCTACGTATTTTATACTTATACGTATTATTATACTTGTACGTATTAGTATTTTATATTTTAGTAAATAATAATAGTTCATTTATTTATAAGTTTGATTAAGTTTCATTTAAATTTTAAGTAATTTAAAGTAGATTACTAATTAGTGATTAGTGATATAAGTAATTGAATTTTATTATAACCCACACTTATTTCTTCCTTTTATTTGAATTGTAAAGTATCTAGCGATTTAGTAGTTATAACATTTATTTTAACTTAGAAATATTACTTAAACGATATTTGTCAAATTTTAGTATTCTTGATAAAATATAATATTGTGACAATTAGTAAAATTTCTTTTAGGTGAATGATAATTCGATGGTGGAATTTTATACGGAGTATATTTTCATATCTTATTAATATTTAATTATTTACTTTTCTTTCATTTCTTTAATTATTTAAACGTATTTATAAATTCGTATGTTCTATACATTTAAATTTTATAAACACAACAACTATTTAAGAAATCGTCGTCTTTAAAGTATATTTTAAATTTTAATGATAGTATTCAATTTTATAAGTTTTTTCTAAAAGTAAATTTTTAGAAATAAATTTTATTATAATAATACTTCCACTTACATATTAATTCTTTTTATGGTTTTTATAACTTAAATTTTCTACTAAGTCATTTTACTTTATCTTTTTATAGGATTATGTAACACCCCGTGTTAATTTAAGCTAATTATAATTAGGAAATCAATAATTAATCTTCCTCGCTCACTTATTTTTCTAAAACAATACACTACAATTAATATTGCACCTAAACTAAAACCATTTTGAATTACTTTGAATTTGAACTTTATTTTTACATTTTCAAACTCAATAAATCAAATGTAGAATCCTCGACAATTTTCTCAACGGCAAATTTTGGCACGCAAATCGAGGTCAAACATTGACTAAATGACCAAGCCACCTAATCGTGATTAAGTCACCTAATCTTTTCTTAAATATACTTACTCATAATCCAAATCTAATTAAAGTAGTTTAAGCTTAATCATTTTGATTATTACTAACAAAACATATAATAATAATATCAAATTACTATTTCAATTTGATTTAACTAACACTTTCACTAAAACTCGATATAATGAGTTACACTAAGCCTAAACTGATAAACTTTTTGACGTTTGAGGATAATGATTTATTTCGATAACATTCAACGAAAAAAACATATATTTCGATCGAATAAAATTTTAATTCAAAGTTACGAGGGGCTAGTACCCAATTTTCCTTTTGATTTCGTTTTGAGGTTTAGTTTCATTTTTATTTTCGATCTTGCTTCAAAACATTATTTCAAGACTATATATTTTATTTTGAGACTTTTCGCGTACGCGTAAATCGAAAATTTCAAAAAACGAAAAATCGGGACTTGTTGTGTCAAAGTGGCCGAGATATTTGGGACCTTTGGTCCAACTTTGCTTCTTCCATTTTCTTCCTTACTCTTACACACCATACCTCCTTTTGTACCATGTCTAATCCATCTTACAACCTATACTAATTCATCATCACTTAGTAGCTCATTTAATTTAATTATTAATACAACTAAATACTTTGCATTCACACATACCTTACATTACTTAACTTACTACATAATACAAGTCTCACAATCACAACTACACTACTACTACTACTACTCGACATACCCACAAACACAAACACCAAATATTTTCTAAGTCTTAAATTCTCTCTAAATAAACTCAACTCAATACTAGTAAGCTTGTTCATGCAACCTCAAGAACACCATCCTTCCATTTCTTCTCATTCTTCTTTTAACTCATTTATTTATTACTCCTTAAATCATTTAAGCACATAACTAAATCCTTCACTAAATATTTTAGTAATCACATCCTCCTTATGCTTATATTTATTTAAGAAAATGAATCCAATTAATTTAAATATAAACATCACCTAAACTAAAAACAATACTACACATAAAATTGTTAGTATAGTTTAGCTAGTTTAAATTAAATTACTAACTTTCTTATTTCATTTTTTATGTACTACCCCTAACCAAAGACGAGGAGCAAGGTGGAGGAGTCGATTTGAGCCAGTTTGATCATATCGTAGACCCCGACAACTGTTGATCTTTTAGCTCATAAACCTAACTAAGGTGCTTCCCGCACACTTATATGATAAGCGCCTCGAATTTGATTATATGTTATTGTTTTTGATGCATGTATGTTTTATCTTTATCACCTAGTAATCACATGTTAAATTAGGAGACAAAAATCGAAAAATAATATTAGTGTAACACACTAACATCACACGGCCACCCTTCAATTTTTCACTAAATTTTTCGTTTTAATTTATGTAAATTGCATGCTTAAAATACTAAGACTAATATGTATGTGAAAATATAATTAGTTTATGTTTAGGACTTAAAATGAATTTGTTATGAATTTTAAGTGTTTTGATATGTTTATGTGTGTTCTTGAATTTTTGTGTTAATCTTATGTTTAAATGATGTTTATTTATTTGTGTTAATGTTTTGATATGTTTTCCACTCATGATTAAATACATAAATGATATAAGATAAATTAGTTGTTGAATTAGAAGTATAAAAATCAAAAATCAAAATTTATGAACATATATACATATACACGGCCAAATTAATTTATATGGACCAATTTTTAGTTTTAATTTTTCTAAATAACATATTATGATTAGTATAGTTAAATTGGACTTGTAGGAAAAATTTGAGAAAATTATATAAACATATAAAAATTTGACTAATCGATGTTCATTTTAAAAGTATTAGAGTTCTTCAAATAATCATGTGTTCTTCATTTATATAATTATTTTGATTCATAATTTTTTTTTATAAGTTTTAGTTATTTGTTGTTTATGTTTACTAGTTTAAATCACCTTAAGTTAATATGAATAATTAGTATATAAAAACTTTAAGTCAAAAACCGATAAAATTAGAAAACGAAAATAAAAAGCTAAGTATAGGAGGCCACGGTTTTGAGGTCTATTTTAGACCTAAAATGAATTTGTCACTTTTTATTTTTATCACTTAAGTAATTAAAATAGTTAAAGTAATGAATTATTAATAAAAACAAAAAAAGAAATAAATAGCTTAACTAATAAAACCACACGGCATCTATGTTGTTTTTGGGTCAAATTTGGTCAAAATGAATTTATCACTTAGTCACTAAAATTGATTTATAAGTAGGATTATATTAGATTGTATAATGAACCGTTAATAAAAAGAATCAACTAAACCGATAAAAATAAACGTTACACGTATTAAAATGAACCTTGTCGAGTGCTACAGCCTTTGCTTAAATTGGATTGGACATACGGACTATTTAAAATGAGCTACGACAACCTCGCTAAAAATGGAAACCGCTAAAAGATTAGTTAAGTATATGACTAAATAAAACAGAGTTTTACTTTTAAAATGTTATTTAAAATCACCAAGTACGAAATGAACTTAACAACTTTGACCTTAGAATTTTGTACTTCGATTTTATCGAGTTTTTACTTCCGAGGTAATTTTTCAAATCACTAAATACAAAACGAACCTAACGACTTTAAAACTAGAATTTTGTACTTAGAAAATAAAATTTAGTTTTATATCTAAAATCTCCTAAGTATAAAAATTTGTATAAAAGTATAAAAATACTAAGTATAAATGAAATATAATAATAAATACGAAGTATAAGAATACGAATACGTATAAAATACGAATAAAATACGAAGTATAAAAATACGTACAAATACTAAATACTTAAAAACGAATACGTATAAATACGAGGAATAGTAAATACGATGAATAGTAAATACGATGAATAGTAAATACGATGAATAGTAAATACGATGAATAGTAAAATAATGAATAGTGAAAAATATTTAAAAGTTACGAACGGACTCAAAATAAATAATTAAGTTTTTCTATGTGTTCTGTTTTACCTGAAGAACTGTTGTTACTAAAATTTCATTATACAAGTTCGACGATATATTTAAGTTTCAGAATTGTAATTTATTTAGTTTGAACGAGGAGATGAGGATTGGAGAGAATGAATTACTTGAATAAAATACTAGGATTGTTCGCCATGTTGCGACTCTTGAAATTCGAAGTTAACGAGGTAGTATGTCATGGGGACTTGGGCTCCTCCCTGAGTTGCCCAAGGCTATTCAACGATCTTAAGATTGCTTTGCTTGACGTGTGGTACCAACCACAGGGATGGGGCATACTTGATACTTCCGCGGGCCCATAGAATAGTAATTGGAAACGCCAACCCCATCCGGGGGTACCCGTCTCTGGTGATAGTCGAACTTTTTCGTCGGTGATACCTTTTGAATAGCGAATAAGTATGATCCTCGATAGGTAGTGTATGCATACATTAGACAAGGGATTGAATCATCCTTATTACCTTAGATATCTTTAAGCCTGGTAGTCACGTCCAAGTTATGTTGGCTCTACCGCCATCGCGCTGATTATGTCTGCATGCTTCCGCCTTTACTAACGAAGACTCATTTGTTATCACATGCCTAATGTATTTCCTTGTTTGTTTGATGATTATCTAATGACTTGGTTGAGTATTGGAATGTGATTTGTTGAGTATGATTATTTGTGAGCGTGGTATGTTATTTGATTGGGTTATACTCGTATTGAATCATCATGATCTCCTTATGTGTTTTACTTGCATGCTTGCTATTTGTTTTCCTTGTTTATTTTATATTCATTTAGCATATTGTTTTAGAATTGCATGTATCGAAAGAGTGTGCGGGAAAATGATGAGAGTTTAATGCAGGTACCCTGAGTCTTGACCGTTGATCTATCGTGATCAAGGCCTTATTTTGTAATCTATTTTGAGAGGATGTAATCAAACTTATACTCTGTTATTCTAAACTCGTACTATGTACTTAGAGTTTTATTACGATTAACAGCTGGTTTTGTAATATATAGACTTAATTAATTTTCCGCCTTAGTTTAATTAAAGTCACGAAAAACCAGGTTGTTACAGTTGGTATCAAAGCTGTCTTGCGACCGTGAATGACTTAAAGTTATCTCACATAGCGAGGCGACACCGGGCCGTACATTCATATCGTATGTCGGGCATAGACTTATAGGATAAAATAATAAACTAGGAATCTCTAGATCGCTAAAATAATAACTTAGATCAGTTTAAAATGTGAGAAAGGGTAGAATCTTAAGGACCGACCAAATAATAATGAACTAGTTAGATGAGCGTTAGAATTTTAACTTTATGATTCTTTACTTGCTATTTGCTCTATGGCTAACTTTAGTCTGACAAAGGCCCTTAGGATGTCATCTTTCCGCTCTTTCCGTTACTACGCACCACGACGCCCGCCGATGATGCAACTAGGAGAGTACATACGTAGCCATTCCCTCCACATAGAGCGATATGTGGAAGCTCATGGAATCATGACTCGTGATCTACCACACGAGGGGCATTGGCATCAGTTTGACCATGATTGAGAGCTTTCATCCATACGATGAGTTTTGGGCACCTCTAGGTTGGCGACTTCTCTCCGATTACGAGCTGTACATGGATCGCATGTACCATCCAGATCCACTTCAGAGGGTGGAGGGACCACCTGCGTGGATGGAGTATGATGAACTACTCGACAGTTTGATGATTCAAGAATACGAGCGCGACTATCCTCCATTCCCACCCGACGCCATCATACCTCCAATCATATGGGAGAGGGATCTCACCTCTGGGAGACTCTTGAGGGTCGCAAATCATATTTAGGGTCATTTGACTCCAGTTTGTAAAATATATGTAACCGACTTTTTACCATCCTAAGAACGATCTTAATATCGTCTTCTTTTCCTACGGCTATGGATGTTATATTCGGATGTGACGTTTGGTGAACTTATGTATTATGTTCCTCTGAAATGTAATATTTTACCCATGTATATATTTATATATATGGAGACGTTATGTTACTACCTAGTCATGTGCTCTTCTTAACTCATTGTTTTTAAATGTTACATACATGTTTGTACTTCCAAATCTCATTTAAATTACCTTATCCAAATTGATTTCAGATGAGACTACCGTGCGGTAAGAGGTACTCTGAGTGGACACCAAAAGAGAAGGCCCGCAAGAAAGCCATCGAGGCCTACGCGCGACGTCAACAATTGAAGTCCTGGAAGAGATCACAGGACTCGAGCAATTCGGAACTCGACTGGAAGACTAGGGAACTTAAGACTCCGTATATGGAACATCGAATTCCTGATCATCTCCGCCGATCCTCAGAATATACAGATGTGATCGAAGCGTTCATGCAGGGAAAACCTGAGACATTTGAGGGAATCAGTGGGACACTCTACCCATGGATCAGGAGTATGAATGCGAGGTTCCTGGAACACTCCGTTAGAGAGGAATGGAAAACCTCCCTAGCAGCTGCGTGCCTTGACGAGGAGGCCAAAGCATGGTGGAGGCGACTACGCTCCCCAGCTATACTTGAGGGTGAGTACTACCTGAGCTGGGAGGTTTCAAACTTGGCTTGAGCGACATGACTTATGCTGTTAAGTATAAGCATAGCTTCGCGGAGGAGGAGCATCGCTACTCAAAATTTGCTTAGAATCTAGGACTAATCTTTTGTCATTCTCGATCCAATTTCATATCTCTTGAGAATGTATCTAAACTTTTATGTTATTTTGCTGAACTTATATCTAAGTTTTTACCTTAGTTCATTTCATAGAGAATGTATTAGGAGGCTTGTAACTTTTTGGATGTAAACCTTTTACATTATCAATGAAATGTCTTTTACCTTGTATTCTATAATATGTCTCTTTTGGAACTACTTAAAAATTCATACAGTTTAATATTTTCAGAATGGCTGCAAACGATATTCAAGATGATGACCTCAACCATGCATTCTTAGAAGAAGAGGCGAGAAGAAGAGGCTTCGAAGATGCAATCACAAAAATTGCACAAAATATGCACCAACATCAGGGTGGCGGAAACAACCAGTCCGCATTTGAGAGATTCTCCAAACATCGACCCCAACCATATTCTGGCTCTGTCAACCCCACAGTCTTGACAGAGTGGATTGAAGAGATGGAAAAGTTGCTAGAACTTAGCAAGACTCCAGCTAACGAGAGGGTGAACGTGGTGGCCTACTACCTCAAGGGAGAGGCCAACAGTTGGTGGCGTTTAATCAGGTCCACCTTTCCCTTAAGAATCTATACCTGGAGTGAATTCAAGACTCTATTAGAGAACAAGTATTTTGGGGAGGAATTGAAATGGGATAAGGAAGAGGAGTTCAGGAACCTGAGCCAGGGCGATATGTCCCTTCAAGCGTTGATGAGATGAGTTTAGTATGTGTTATTTGAATTGTTTTTACAGGTATTTTGTGGTTCAAATGGTAGTATATGTGTCGGATTAGCTCGTGGAACGAAAGCCATGAAAAGGCGGAGTTTTGAAGTATAGGCGCAAGCTACACGCAAGCTCTTGGGTTGTATGTTGGTCGCGCGTAAGATGCAAGGGAAACCAGACTTTCTGACAAGGTACATTCGAAGTCAGCACGCGAGCAAAGACGCGAGCAAGGCGCGACCAAATCTGAGCTAAATTTGACTTACATTCGAGCTACACGCGAGCTACACGCGAGCCAGTTGGTCGCGTGTGTTATAATTTTTGGAAATTCCGGATTGTCTTATAATTACCTTAAAATATACTTTACTTAATTTAGGCTATTATATATTAGACTTAACCTAGTTTTATGAGATTATTATTATTATTATCATTAATTTTTAGATCTAGTTCTAGTTTTCATTGAAGTTTTTGGGAGATTCAAGATTGGAACTTTGGAAGAATTTTGTAACCGTCGGTCATGAGTAGCTAATTCTCTATTCTCAATTCAAGTGATTGAAACGGTTCGACTTTAATTGTGAGCTTGAAAGTTCTTATCTTTATTCTTGATTATTGATTATTGCTCTGTTTTTATTATTATTTGCATGATTGATTTATGATTGCTAGGTGGCCAACTAGTTTTCTGATTAATTGCGTAATTGTTAGTTTTGTTAATTGAACGGGATACGTTGATTAGCTTAACACTAGTAACAACTAGGTTTAATTGTTGAACGGGATACGTTGATTTTTATTCCTAGGAGCGATTTTCATAACATCTAAAGTACAACTGGATTGTATGTGCTATTTGTTCCTTATCGATTCTCTTGTCATTAAAGCTGCTGACTGATTAAATCTTGAACGGGATACGTTAAGGTTGTCTTTTGGTTAGGGTTAGTTAAGAACGGGATACGTTTTAATTAACTACGCATAAGGAGGATTAGAATTACATGATTCACGATAAGGTAGTCAAGAATATAGATCTGAACCGGATAACTATGATCAATTGTTTTCGAACCGTGGATATTAACTTGAGTTGAGACCTTTAGCCTATTATATTTCATCCTCATATTTACTTTTCTTGCTTTATTATTAGTTTTCGTTTAGCTTAATCATTCAACAAAACCCCCCCCTTTTAGTTACTTGTTACTCTGTTACTCTATTTTGCATCATAACTACGCTTAGCTTGAATTCAGTTAACCTTATTCCCTGTGGTTCGACCCCTTACTTCCGCTTTACTATCTGTTTAGTATAAGGATTTGAGTGTTATAAATTGTTAATTTGCGGCATACGACTTGGGACCGTCAAATTTTGGCGCCGTTGCCGGGGAATAGGCGTTAATCGTGTTTTATAGTGTAGTGTACATAGTCCTTATTTTTATTTTTTTTTAGTTTTTAGTTTTAGTATTGTTTTTGTTTTATTTTAGATTAGATGGCTAGTAAATATTTTCCCCAATATGAGCATGAATTGTTTTATAAATACTTTAATAGGCTTCATGAATATGTTATTCGTTGTCGTCATCCTTATCAAACTTGGGAGCTTTGTCATGTGATATTTAACGGTTTGAATGAGGAAACTACAGGACATGTTTATATTATGACTGAAGGGAGGTTCCTTTATGAGATGAGCTATGACGAGAAGTGGGACTTTTTCCTTTATTTAGCTCACGACACTGAACAATGGGAGCTGTACAATTCATCTCTTAGGAGACCTCAACCGAGACCGAGTGAAAATTTTAACACCCCACCTAGTTCATCGATGTCTACGGAAGAAATGATTAGAGCCCTTACGGTTAATGTGATGCATATCCAACAAGAGACTAGGGCTAGTATCGAAAACCTTGAGTGTAAGGCTACGCAAATAGCGGAAGCTATAGCTAGACTTGAGGCACGGGATGATCATGTACTTCACTTTGATGAATCTGAATTTGAGAATGAGCTTGAATTTGATACTCCCCCTCCCGTTGAACCTGAAATTAGTAATTCCCATAAAACTTGTGATGTTGATAGCGATGACGATTTTTGGGATGATGATGAGGAGGATGAGGATTGTGATTCGAGTGTTTGTGCTCCCTCTCCCGATTTGAGTGATAATGTGATTCTAGAGGACTCATCTAGTGTGACTCTAGAGGATTCGTCTAGTGTGATTGTGGAGGATGAGCAAGAGGGGGAGGAATATGAGGAGAATGAGGTACGAGAGGAGATGATGATTGAGCAAATTGATGCGTTCTCACTACCGAATGCGCAATTAAAAATTCCGTTAGGTGATTATGTGCTCTTAATACCTAAGGTCACTTGTCAATTTTTATTTCATCACCCGATTTTAGATGGAAATTATTCATCGTATATAGAGCCATATTGTAACATAGAGCCTACGTTTAGAAGCCCGGAGAAAGATGTGACTTGTGCTTATAATATATTTGACCGTGCATGCTTGAGTTTGATATCTATTTGTTATTATCACTTTTACGGTGTGTTTGCAAGCATATTTGACAGATTACTCCGAGCGTTGAGTTGTTCCGCTCTTAAGGTGACGCTTGGGTAATGAAGTTATAAAGATAAAAGGGCGTCGAGCGAACGACGTTAAACAAAAGCGCTATCGAGGAGGCAACCCTTGATTTATCGTTTTATTTTTGCATTTTAGTTTAGTTTTTATTTCTTAAATGGGTGCTCGTGACGGTTTGTTAAATGTTTCAGGAAATTTGAGCTTAAGAATGAAGACCCGAAGCCCTTGTACTCGTGTGTGATTGTCAAAAAAGAAAAAAAAAAAAGAAAAAAAAAAAAAAAGACGAAAATAAACAGAGTGTAACATGCGACCTACAGGCGGGTCAAGCGCGGTCAACACGCGGGCCAACCCCCTATTTCCTCCGTCCTTGTTTGCCCAATTAAAAAAAAAAAAAGAGAAAAACAAAACGATGAGCGAAGAGAAGGAGAGCAGCGAAGAGAAGAGCACCACCACGCTCTCCACCGACGGCCATGCCCACGCCGCCGACCGCCACCACCACACTCCTCAGTTGCTGCGCACATTCGAATACCTCAGTAACCCTAATTTCAAAATCAAAATTGGGGGTTTTCGTTTTTCCCACTTTTAGTTCGATTTGGAGGTACAAGGAGTTCGATTTTGGGTTTTAATCGTGTTTCAAGTGAACAAATTCAGTCTCCTTTATAAGTTTCGCAAGGTACATCGATTCTTCTTCGATTTTTGGTCCCTTTTTGAGCTATACTCGGTGGTACTACGTTTTAATTGATACTGAACCCAATTGTTGCTGTCATTGGGTCGAATTCTGACTTGTGAGGGAACTCCAAGGGTTCTGAAGCGCGTTTACATCCTCGAATTTGCTTGACAAGTCAGTTTTCCCTTGGTTTTGGTGTGTGTTTGGCCTAAAGTCGTGGTTACTGCGTTTTTCCCCACCCCCTTGCTCGAATTTGGTTTGGTTTGGGCTGTGGTTGTGCTTTGATGCTATTAAATTTGGTGTTGAAACGGGTTTCGTAGGCATTCTCGGTTTAATTAACCGATTGGTGGGTGTGTGGCAATCATTGCTACTGTTAGGTGCGTTACTGCTGTTTAAAGATGTTTCTTTGATGTCATCAGTCAAATTAGCTCGTGGGTGGATAAATATGACTATGATTGCTGATGTTGCTTTTGGTTGCGGTTGGTTTTGTCGAGCTGTTATTGCTGAACAGGCTGTGCATACCGCCTGATTTGACTTGTGACATCCTTAAGGTTACATGTGGGTGTTTTTATTGCTGATTGAGCGTCGAGGAGTTGTAGAGATGAATGTTTGGTTTGTTCACAATCATATGTCGTTATACTGCTGTTGATTGTTCTTATATATTCTAGAGGAATGAGGTAGAGGTTGGTTCTGTTGTCTCTGATTCTATGATTCTGGTTTATGACACCATCTTGCTGACGATGGTGACTGTGAGTGAAGGCCGGGATTTAGTTGTGGTGTGTTTGAGAGTGTCTCAAAGAAGGTGTTGCTGTGAGTTTGCCCCCTATTATTTTGTCTCAATTCATCACATTGAGGACAATGTGACATTCAAGTGTGGGGGAGTGAATAATTGTGATGTGTATATTTTTACCTATGTATTATTCTTTTATTTCAAAAAAAAAAAAAAAAAATGGAAAAGAAAAAAAAACGAATAAAGTGAATCCCGGCTAGGTGAAAACCCGAAAGGGCGCCTAGGCAAAATTGGGATATGTGGCCGAGGGCGGAGTGAAACCCACAAGGGTGGGCGCTCCGAGTAAAATGAAGAAACGAGTTGCGTGCCACGAGAGTTAGAGTGAGGAAATAAGCTAGAGTGAAACCCGCAAGGGCGGGCACTCTAGGCAAAATGAGAGATTTAGGGAAAAAATGTTTTACTACTTCCTATTTTACCGGCGTGGCGATATAAGAAGGGTGACAAAGAAGGTCGGAAGGGTAGGTTAGAGGCTACGGTGTGGAGTAATCGCGGTGCACGGAGTCGTAGGCACCATCTCTTGCGATTGGGTTTTGATTTGTTGTACGGAGTAGAGGCGCTTTAGGAGCTCGCTTGTGTGGGTTGTATGCGTGTGTGACATGTGCTTATTGTCACGAGAGAACATTAGTAGCACAAGCGAGCGGGCTAGGATGGAGAAATAAGGGGCGTAGCAAGGCTTTTGTCATCACGTTTTCATTGGTATGTCGTTTAGTCGATGGGTATTTGGTTTCTAAATCTCACTAGTAGTCGATATTATATGTGAGTTGAGTGCGAATGGCTAACACTCGAGCCATTAGAGGGAGTTGTAGGTTGGAGTTTTGAGCATGGTTTGTTTTGATTTGTATCCGCCGCGTTCTTATGAGCTAGTGTTGGTTCGGGGGTAATGCGTCCTTCATTTCCATCGAGGACGATGAAAAGTTCAAGTGTGGGGGAATTTGATGAGATGAGTTTAGTATGTGTTATTTGAATTGTTTTTACAGGTATTTTGTGGTTCAAATGGTAGTATATGTGTCGGATTAGCTCGTGGAACGAAAGCCATGAAAAGGCGGAGTTTTGAAGTATAGGCGCAAGCTACACGCAAGCTCTTGGGTTGTATGTTGGTCGCGCGTAAGATGCAAGGGAAACCAGACTTTCTGACAAGGTACATTCGAGCTGCACGCGAGCAGCACGCGAGCAAGGCGCGACCAAATCTGAGCTAAATTTGACTTACATTCGAGCTACACGCGAGCTACACGCGAGCCAGTTGGTCGCGTGTGTTATAATTTTTGGAAATTCCGGATTGTCTTATAATTACCTTAAAATATACTTTACTTAATTTAGGCTATTATATATTAGACTTAACCTAGTTTTATGAGATTATTATTATTATTATCATTAATTTTTAGATCTAGTTCTAGTTTTCATTGAAGTTTTTGGGAGATTCAAGATTGGAACTTTGGAAGAATTTTGTAACCGTCGGTCATGAGTAGCTAATTCTCTATTCTCAATTCAAGTGATTGAAACGGTTCGACTTTAATTGTGAGCTTGAAAGTTCTTATCTTTATTCTTGATTATTGATTATTGCTCTGTTTTTATTATTATTTGCATGATTGATTTATGATTGCTAGGTGGCCAACTAGTTTTCTGATTAATTGCGTAATTGTTAGTTTTGTTAATTGAACGGGATACGTTGATTAGCTTAACACTAGTAACAACTAGGTTTAATTGTTGAACGGGATACGTTGATTTTTATTCCTAGGAGCGATTTTCATAACATCTAAAGTACAACTGGATTGTATGTGCTATTTGTTCCTTATCGATTCTCTTGTCATTAAAGCTGCTGACTGATTAAATCTTGAACGGGATACGTTAAGGTTGTCTTTTGGTTAGGGTTAGTTAAGAACGGGATACGTTTTAATTAACTACGCATAAGGAGGATTAGAATTACATGATTCACGATAAGGTAGTCAAGAATATAGATCTGAACCGGATAACTATGATCAATTGTTTTCGAACCGTGGATATTAACTTGAGTTGAGACCTTTAGCCTATTATATTTCATCCTCATATTTACTTTTCTTGCTTTATTATTAGTTTTCGTTTAGCTTAATCATTCAACAAAACCCCCCCCTTTTAGTTACTTGTTACTCTGTTACTCTATTTTGCATCATAACTACGCTTAGCTTGAATTCAGTTAACCTTATTCCCTGTGGTTCGACCCCTTACTTCCGCTTTACTATCTGTTTAGTATAAGGATTTGAGTGTTATAAATTGTTAATTTGCGGCATACGACTTGGGACCGTCAAGCGTATACGGAAAAATACCAGGAACTGTCCAAGTTCGCTCCTAGGATTATAACTAACGAGGAGGAACTCGCAACCAGGTACGTAAGAGGCATGACTTACGGCCTGAGGACGAACATGAGCGGGTTCAACTGCAAGAACTTCGCGGAAGCCTACGAAAAGGCAACGTGTATCTGGGCCTCCATCCAAAAAGGAGAAGCTGAGGAGAAGAAAAAGAAGAAGACCTTTACGCCTTCCGTGGCGAGTGCTAGCTTCATCCATAAGCCAATGTTCGGTCGCCCCGGTTATCAGAATCAAGACAACCGCAACAGGAACCAGGGCAGGTCTCAGTTCTCCAACCGCAATACCACTCCTTACGTCGCAAAGAATAATTCCCAAATTCCCGGACCTCCGGCCTTCCAAGCAAATCAGTGCCGTTTCTGCCGACAACCTATTCACCCGGGAAAGCGTTGTAATGGGGAACCCGTGGTGTGCTTCCTATGCAAAGTTGTAGGGCACAAAGCTAATGAATGTCCTAAGAGGAATGCTGGCAGTAAGGCAAATACGGGACCACCGCCAAATCGAGTTCAGGGCGCGTTCACGTCTGTCGGAAAGGCGAGAAAGTGTCGACGACATTATCGATGTCGACGTCATCACTGGTAAATTTCTGGTTAACTCTGTGCCTGCTTTTATTTTATTCGATACGGGAGCTTCATTATCATTTATATCCTCAAAATTTATCAAACAATCCAAACTCACAAATCCCGCACAAATTAAAACTAATATATCACTACCAGATGGTAAAAACATTCCTTGTTCGTCAAAATACAATAATGTAAAAATCTCAATTCACAACACAGAGTTCCTGTCAGACCTTGTATTTTTTGACCTTCCCGAGTTCGATGTAATTCTGGGGATGAACTGGCTAGCTCGTCATAACGCAACATTTAAATGTCACGACCAGAAAATCACTTTGAAAACTAACCAAGGGAAGGAAGTGTCATACCAGAGTTTTAAAAGGAAAGGAGGAGTGAAGTTAGTATCTGTACTGAAACTTCAGAGTATGGAGAGGAAGGGGCACCAGGTGTATTTTTGCAGCATTACTAAGGTCGAGGACACCCTACGCATTGAAGATATCCCAATCGTGAATGAATACCCCGATGTTTTCCCAGACGTATTACCAGGTATGCCTCCTGCACGAGATGTTGAATTCTCGATCGACCTCATACCAGGCACCTCACCTATATGGAAGGCACCATACAGGATGGCTCTGTCGAACTCCGTGAACTCAAGAAACTTGGAGGAGATGATTGAATTGGGATTTATAAGACCGAGTGTTTCACCTTGGGTGCACCTGCATTTTTGTAAAGAAGAAGGATGGAAGTATGAGACTGCATTGATTATAGAGAACTGAACAAAGTGACGATCAAGAATCGTTATCCTCTGCCTAGGATAGACGATCTCTTCGATCAGCTCAAGGGAGCAGGAATATTCTCAAAGATCGATCTGAGGTCGTGGGATACCATCGACAAGGTTCGCAAAGAGGATATACAAAGATCGCTTTGGATCAAGGTACGGACATTACGAGTTCAAAGTAATGCCGCTCGCCTTACCAACGCCCCCAAAGTATTTATGGACCAAATGAACAGGACCTTTCACGAATATCTCGACATCTGCGTTGTCGTGTTCATTGACGACATCCCGATCTATTCCAAGAATAAAGAAGAACACACTAACACCGCACATTATCCCGAGCATCTTGAGAGATCATAAATGGTATGCTAAATTTTCAAAGTGTGAATTTTGGCTTGACCAAGTGGCGTTCTTAGGCCACGTAATCTCCAAGGAAGGTGTAATGGTGGATCCAAATAAGATCGAGGTCACAAGGAATGGGTAGCACCAAAAACAGTCACTGAAGTCAGAAGCTTCCTAGGGTTGGCTGGCTATTATAGGAGGTTTGTTCCTGTCTTCTCGAAGGTAGCCCGCCCAATGACCAAACTGCTACAAAAGGAATCAAAGTTCATATGGAGCGACGACTGTGGGAAAGCGTTCAAGAATCAAGACGAGGCTTACTACGTACCCAGTTTTAACCTTGCCAACCGATGGGGATGAATATGAGGTGTACAGTGACGCACCCCTAAGCGGTTTGGGTTGCGCCTTGATGCAACAGGGGAAAGTAATAGCATACGCATCCAGACAACTTAAGGTGCATGAAAAGAATTACCCAATTCACGACCTAGAACTTACCGCGGTTGTGTTTGCACTAAAGATTTGGCGTCATTATCTCTACTGGTCAAGATTAAGTTTTACATCGATCACAAGAGCTTGAAGTATATCTTCACCCAAAGAGATTTGAACATGAGGCGTGAAGATGGTTAGAATCGATCAAAGATTACAAGATTGAGTTACTATACCACGAGGGAAAAGCTAATGTAGTTGCCGATGCACCGAGTCGTAAGACAATACACACTCGAACAACATTTGGGAGATTCCCTCGGACATCGCCCAGGATCTAAAAAGGTGAGCTTAGACCTGGTACAATCGGGCGATACTGAACCTAAATGCAATGGTGGTTGAACCGTAGTTATATCATGACATCCGAGTGCTACAATGGGAAGACCGGCATTGTTGGAAATTAGGAAAGAATTCCATCGGAAGGAATGTAAGGGTTTGAAGTTTACACGACGGAGTCTACGCTTCAATGGCGGTGGTGCATACCTAATAATGAGGACTTGAAACGCATAAAATCCTTGACGAAGCACATAGTACGCTACTCGGTACATCCTGGCTCGCATAAGATGTACAAGGATCTCAAATTACGTTTACGTGGATAAGGATGAAGGCAGAGATCGCCGAGTACGTGGCTAGATGTATGATTTGCCAGAAGGTAAAATTTGAACACCAGAGACCAGGAGGACTGCTCCAACCGTTGGAAATTCCTCAAGGAAAGTGGGATTCCATATCCATGGATTTTATCATGGGGTTACCAAGGACACAGTGGAAAGGATGCTATATGGGTTATTGTGGATCGTCTAACTAAATCAGCTCACTTCGTCCCGATCAAAGAGACTTGGGGATTGGAAGAACTGGCCAAAGCTTACGAAAAGGAAATAATACGACTCCATGGCATTCCCCTTGACATCATATCAGACAGGGACGCCAGGTTTACATCTCATTTCTGGAATAAACTACAAGAAGCTTTGGGTAGTAAATTGAAAATGAGTACGGCATTTCATCCAGCAACTGACGGTCAGACAGAGCGAACTATCCAGACACTGGAAGACATGTTGAGGGCATGCACGATGGAATTCAGCGTGAACTGGGAAAAGAGCTTACCTCTCGTTGAATTCTCATACAACAATAGTCATCACGCTAGCCTTGGTTGTGCTCCTTTTGAAGCACTATACGGGAGAAAATGTCGCAGTCCTGTGTATTGGGATGACGCTAGTGACAACGTGGTCTTGGACCCAGGTTATACAAGATCGATTGAGCACATCAAGATCATCCGAGAACGACTACAAGCGGCTCAAGATCGGCGGAAGAAATATGCAAACGAGCAATCGCCGACCTATTGAGTTCAACAGTGGAGATAAGGTCTTCTTAAAGGTCTCACCCATGAAAGGGGTAAGTCGCTTCAGACTAAAGGGGAAGCTTAGTCCAAAGTACATCGGACCCTATGTAATACTTGAACGAATTGGCGAGGGGGCAAACCGTCTCGCCTTCCCGCCAAACTTATCCAAGGTACACGATGTATTTCACGCATCTCATTTCGTAAGATACTGAAGCGACCGAGTCACATTATTCGCCCGATGTGATCGCCATCGAGCCTAACATGCTTTACTCTGAAAAACCAGTGGAAATTCTCGCCAGAGAGACCAAGTTCTTACGACGCAAGTCGATACCCTTAGTCAAGGTTCTCTGGAGAGGACAGAAGACTGAACAAGCAACATGGGAGACCGAGGCGTCGATGAAGGAAAAGTACCGAGTCGCTTAGCAGGTAACCTTAACCACCCAGATTACTTTAAGTTTCGGGACTAAACTTCTTTAAGGGAGGATTGTAACACCCCGTGTTAATTTAAGCTAATTATAATTAGGAAATCAATAATTAATCATCCTCGCTCACTTATTTTTCTAAAACAATACACTACAATTAATATTGCACCTAAACTAAAACCATTTTGAATTACTTTGAATTTGAACTTTATTTTTACATTTTCAAACTCGATAAATCAAATGAAGAATCCTCGACAATTTTCTCAACGGCAAATTTTGGCACGCAAATCGAGGTCAAACATTGACTAAATGACCAAGCCACCTAATCGTGATTAAGTCACCTAATCTTTTCTTAAATATACTTACTCATAATCCAAATCTAATTAAAGTAGTTTAAGCTTAATCATTTTGATTATTACTAACAAAACATATAATAATAATATCAAATTACTATTTCATTTTGATTTAACTAACACTTTCACTAAAACTCGATATAATGAGTTACACTAAGCCTAAACTGATAAACTTTTTTGACGTTTGAGGATAATGATTTATTTCGATAACATTCAACAAAAAAAAATATATATTTCGATCGAATAAAATTTTAATTCAAAGTTACGAGGGGCTAGTACCCAATTTTCCTTTTGATTTCGTTTTGAGGTTTAGTTTCATTTTTATTTTCGATCTTGCTTCAAAACATTATTTCAAGACTATATATTTTATTTTGAGACTTTTCGCGTACGCGTAAATCGAAAATTTCAAAAAACGAAAAATCGGGACTTGTTGTGTCAAAGTGGCCGAGATATTTGGGACCTTTGGTCCAACTTTGCTTCTTCCATTTTCTTCCTTACTCTTACACACCATACCTCCTTTTGTACCATGTCTAATCCATCTTACAACCTATACTAATTCATCATCACTTAGTAGCTCATTTAATTTAATTATTAATACAACTAAATACTTTGCATTCACACATACCTTACATTACTTAACTTACTACATAATACAAGTCTCACAATCACAACTACACTACTACTACTACTCGACATACCCACAAACACAAACACCAAATATTTTCTAAGTCTTAAATTCTCTCTAAATAAACTCAACTCAATACTAGTAAGCTTGTTCATGCAACCTCAAGAACACCATCCTTCCATTTCTTCTCATTCTTCTTTTAACTCATTTATTTATTACTCCTTAAATCATTTAAGCACATAACTAAATCCTTCACTAAATATTTTAGTAATCACATCCTCCTTATGCTTATATTTATTTAAGAAAATGAATCCAATTAATTTAAATATAAACATCACCTAAACTAAAAACAATACTACACATAAAATTGTTAGTATAGTTTAGCTAGTTTAAATTAAATTACTAACTTTCTTATTTCATTTTTTATGTACTACCCCTAACCAAAGACGAGGAGCAAGGTGGAGGAGTCGATTTGAGCCAGTTTGATCATATCGTAGACCCCGACAACTGTTGATCTTTTAGCTCATAAACCTAACTAAGGTGCTTCCCGCACACTTATATGATAAGCGCCTCGAATTTGATTATATGTTATTGTTTTTGATGCATGTATGTTTTATCTTTATCACCTAGTAATCACATGTTAAATTAGGAGACAAAAATCGAAAAATAATATTAGTGTAACACACTAACATCACACGGCCACCCTTCAATTTTTCACTAAATTTTTCGTATTAATTTATGTAAATTGCATGCTTAAAATACTAAGACTAATATGTATGTGAAAATATAATTAGTTTATGTTTAGGACTTAAAATGAATTTGTTATGAATTTTAAGTGTTTTGATATGTTTATGTGTGTTCTTGAATTTTTGTGTTAATCTTATGTTTAAATGATGTTTATTTATTTGTGTTAATGTTTTGATATGTTTTCCACTCATGATTAAATACATAAATGATATAAGATAAATTAGTTGTTGAATTAGAAGTATAAAAATCAAAAATCAAAATTTATGAACATATATACATATACACGGCCAAATTAATTTATATGGACCAATTTTTAGTTTTAATTTTTCTAAATAACATATTATGATTAGTATAGTTAAATTGGACTTGTAGGAAAAATTTGAGAAAATTATATAAACATATAAAAATTTGACTAATCGATGTTCATTTTAAAAGTATTAGAGTTCTTCAAATAATCATGTGTTCTTCATTTATATAATTATTTTGATTCATAATTTTTTTTTTATAAGTTTTAGTTATTTGTTGTTTATGTTTACTAGTTTAAATCACCTTAAGTTAATATGAATAATTAGTATATAAAAACATTAAGTCAAAAACCGATAAAATTAGAAAACGAAAATAAAAAGCTAAGTATATGAGGCCACGGTTTTGAGGTCTATTTTAGACCTAAAATGAATTTGTCACTTTTTATTTTTATCACTTAAGTAATTAAAATAGTTAAAGTAATGAATTATTAATAAAAACAAAAAAAGAAATAAATAGCTTAACTAATAAAACCACACGGCATCTATGTTGTTTTTGGGTCAAATTTGGTCAAAATGAATTTATCACTTAGTCACTAAAATTGATTTATAAGTAGGATTATATTAGATTGTATGATGAACCGTTAATAAAAAGAATCAACTAAACCGATAAAAATAAACGTTACACGTATTAAAATGAACCTTGTCGAGTGCTACCGCCTTTGCTTAAATTGGATTGGACATACGGACTATTTAAAATGAGCTACGACAACCTCGCTAAAAATGGAAACCGCTAAAAGATTAGTTAAGTATATGACTAAATAAAACCGAGTTTTACTTTTAAAATGTTATTTAAAATCACCAAGTACGAAATGAACTTAACAACTTTGACCTTAGAATTTTGTACTTAGATTTTATCGAGTTTTTACTTCCGAGGTAATTTTTCAAATCACTAAATACAAAACGAACCTAACGACTTTAAAACTAGAATTTTGTACTTAGAAAATAAAATTTAGTTTTATATCTAAAATCTCCTAAGTATAAAAATTTGTATAAAAGTATAAAAATACTAAGTATAAATGAAATATAATAATAAATACGAAGTATAAGAATACGAATACGTATAAAATACGAATAAAATACGAAGTATAAAAATACGTACAAATACGAAATACGAAAAAAAAACAAATACGTATAAATACGAGGAATAGTAAATACGATGAATAGTAAATACGATGAATAGTAAATACGATGAATAGTAAATACGATGAATAGTAAATACGGTGAATAGTAAAATAATGAATAGTGAAAAATATTTAAAAGTTACGAACGGACTCAAAATAAATAATTAAGTTTTTCTATGTGTTCTGTTTTACCTGAAGAACTGTTGTTACTAAAATTTCATTATACAAGTTCGACGATATATTTAAGTTTCAGAATTGTAATTTATTTAGTTTGAACGAGGAGATGAGGATTGGAGAGAATGAATTACTTGAATAAAATACTAGGATTGTTCGCCATGTTGCGACTCTTGAAATTCGAAGTTAACGAGGTAGCTGTCTATGGGGACTTGGGCTCCCTCCCTGAGTTGCCCAAGGCTATTCAACGATCTTAAGATTGCTGTTTGACGTGTGGTATCAACCTCAGGGATGGGGCATACTTGATACTTCCGCGGGCCCATAGAATAGTAATTGGAAACGCCAACCCCATCCGGGGGTACCCGTCTCTGGTGATAGTCGAACTTTTTCGTCGGTGATACCTTTTGAATAGCGAATAAGTATGATCCTCGATAGGTAGTGTATGCATACATTAGACAAGGGATTGAATCATCCTTATTACCTTAGATATCTTTAAGCCTGGTAGTCACGTCCAAGTTATGTTGGCCCTACCGGCTACTGCGCGGATTATGTCTGCATGCTTCCGCCTTACTAACGAAGACTCATTTGTTATCACATGCCGAATGTATTTCCTTGTTTGTTTGATGATTATCGGAATGACTTGGTTGAGTATTGGAATGTGATTTGTTGAGTATGATTATTTGTGAGCGTGGTATGTTATTTGATTGGGTTATACTCGTATTGAATCATCATGATCTCCTTATGTGTTTTACTTGCATGCTTGCTATTTGTTTTCCTTGTTTATTTAATATTCATTTAGCATATTGTTTTAGAATTGCATGTATCGAAAGAGTGTGCAGGAAATGATGAGAGTTTAATGCAGGTACCCTGAGTCTTGACCGTTGATCTATCAGGGGATTGAAGGCCTTATTTTGTAATCTATTTTGAGAGGATGTAATCAAACTTATACTCTGTTATTCTAAACTCGTACTATGTACTTAGAGTTTTATTACGATTAACAGCTGGTTTTGTAATATATAGACTTAATTAATTTTCCGCCTTAGTTTAATTAAAGTCACGAAAAACCAGGTTGTTACAGTTGGTATCAAAGCTGTCTTGCGACCGTGAATGACTTAAAGTTATCTCACATAGCGAGGCGACACCTGGGCCAGACATTCATATCGTATGTCGGGCATATACTTATAGGATAAAATAATAAACTAGGAATCTCTAGATCGCTAAAATAATAACTTAGATCAGTTTAAAATGTGAGAAAGGGTAGAATCTTAAGGACCGACCAAATAATAATGAACTAGTTAGATGAGCGTTAGAATTTTAACTTTATGATTCTTTACTTGCTATTTGCTCTATGGCTAACTTTAGTCTGACAAAGGCCCTTAGGATGTCATCTTTCCGCTCTTTCACATTACTCGCACGCCTTGCCGATGATGCAACTAGAGAGTACATACGTAGCCATTCCCTCCACATAGAGCGATATGTGGAAGCTCATGGAATCATGACTCGCGGGATCTACCACACGAGGGCATTGGCATCGGTTTGACCATGATTGAGAGCTTTCATCCATACGATGAGTTTTGGGCACCTCTAGGTTGGCGACTTCTCTCCGACATTTAGTGTACATGGATCGCATGTACCATCCAGATCCACTTCAGAGGGTGGAGGGACCACCTGCGTGGATGGAGTATGATGAACTACTCGACAGTTTGATGATTCAAGAATACGAGCGCGACTATCCTCCATTCCCACCCGTCGCCATCATACCTCCAATCAAATGGGACGGGGATCTCACCTGCAGGAGACTCTTGTGGGTCGCAAATCATATTTAGGGTCATGTGACTCCAGTTTGTAAAATATATGTAACCGACTTTTTACCATCCTAAGAACGATCTTAATATCGTCTTCTTTTCCTACGGCTATGGATGTTATATTCGGATGTGACGTTTGGTGAACTTATGTATTATGTTCCTCTGAAATGTAATATTTTACCCATGTATATATTTATATATATGGAGACGTTATGTTACTACCTAGTCATGTGCTCTTCTTAACTCATTGTTTTTAAATGTTACATACATGTTTGTACTTCCAAATCTCATTTAAATTACCTTATCCAAATTGATTTCAGATGAGACTACCGTGCGGTAAGAGGTACTCTGAGTGGACACCAAAAGAGAAGGCCCGCAAGAAAGCCATCGAGGCCTACGCGCGACGTCAACAATTGAAGTCCTGGAAGAGATCACAAGACTCGAGCAATTCGGAAGTCGACTGGAAGACTAGGGCACTTAAGACTCCGTATATGGAACATCGAATTCCTGATCATCTCCGCCGATCCTTAGAATATACAGATGTGATCGAAGCGTTCATGCAGGGAAAACCTGAGACATTTGAGGGAATCAGTGGGACACTCTACCCATGGATCAGGAGTATGAATGCGAGGTTCCTGGAACACTCCGTTAGAGAGGAATGGAAAACCTCCCTAGCAGCTGCGTGCCTTGACGAGGAGGCCAAAGCATGGTGGAGGCGACTACGCTCCCCAGCTATACTTGAGGGTGAGTACTACCTGAGCTGGGAGGATTTCAAACTTGGCTTGAGCGACATGACTTATGCTGTTAAGTATAAGCATAGCTTCGCGGAGGAGGAGCATCGCTACTCAAAATTTGCTTAGAATCTAGGACTAATCTTTTGTCATTCTCGATCCAATTTCATATCTCTTGAGAATGTATCTAAACTTTTATGTTATTTTGCTGAACTTATATCTAAGTTTTTACCTTAGTTCATTTCATAGAGAATGTATTAGGAGGCTTGTAACTTTTTGGATGTAAACCTTTTACATTATCAATGAAATGTCTTTTACCTTGTATTCTATAATATGTCTCTTTTGGAACTACTTAAAAATTCATACAGTTTAATATTTTCAGAATGGCTGCAAACGATATTCAAGATGATGACCTCAACCATGCATTCTTAGAAGAAGAGGCGAGAAGAAGAGGCTTCGAAGATGCAATCACAAAAATTGCACAAAATATGCACCAACATCAGGGTGGCGGAAACAACCAGTCCGCATTTGAGAGATTCTCCAAACATCGACCCCAACCATATTCTGGCTCTGTCAACCCCACAGTCTTGACAGAGTGGATTGAAGAGATGGAAAAGTTGCTAGAACTTAGCAAGACTCCAGCTAACGAGAGGGTGAACGTGGTGGCCTACTACCTCAAGGGAGAGGCCAACAGTTGGTGGCGTTTAATCAGGTCCACCTTTCCCTTAAGAATCTATACCTGGAGTGAATTCAAGACTCTATTAGAGAACAAGTATTTTGGGGAGGAATTGAAATGGGATAAGGAAGAGGAGTTCAGGAACCTGAGCCAGGGCGATATGTCCCTTCAAGCGTATACGGAAAAATACCAGGAACTGTCCAAGTTCGCTCCTAGGATTATAACTAACGAGGAGGAACTCGCAACCAGGTACGTAAGAGGCATGACTTACGGCCTGAGGACGAACATGAGCGGGTTCAACTGCAAGAACTTCGCGGAAGCCTACGAAAAGGCAACGTGTATCTGGGCCTCCATCCAAAAAGGAGAAGCTGAGGAGAAGAAAAAGAAGAAGACCTTTACGCCTTCCGTGGCGAGTGCTAGCTTCATCCATAAGCCAATGTTCGGTCGCCCCGGTTATCAGAATCAAGACAACCGCAACAGGAACCAGGCGTGTCTCGGTTCTCCAACCGCAATACCACTCCTTACGCCGCAAAGAATAATTCCCAAATTCTGACCTCCGCCTTCCAAGCAAATCGCCGTTTCTGCCGACAACCTATTCACCCGGGAAAGCGTTGTAATGGGGAACCCGTGGTGTGCTTCCTATGCAAAGTTGTAGGGCACAAAGCTAATGAATGTCCTAAGAGGAATGCTGGCAGTAAGGCAAATACGGGACCACCGCCAGCCGTCAGAGTTCAGGGGCGCGTTTACGTCCTGTCAGAAGCTGAGGAAAGTGCTGACGACATTATCGATGTCGACGTCATCACTGGTAAATTTCTGGTTAACTCTGTGCCTGCTTTTATTTTATTCGATACGGGAGCTTCATTATCATTTATATCCTCAAAATTTATCAAACAATCCAAACTCACAAATCCCGCACAAATTAAAACTAATATATCACTACCAGATGGTAAAAACATTCCTTGTTCGTCAAAATACAATAATGTAAAAATCTCAATTCACAACACAGAGTTCCTGTCAGACCTTGTATTGTTTGACCTTCCCGAGTTCGATGTAATTCTGGGGATGAACTGGCTAGCTCGTCATAACGCAACATTTAAATGCCACGACCAGAAAATCACTTTGAAAACTAACCAAGGGAAGGAAGTGTCATACCAGAGTTTTAAAAGGAAAGGAGGAGTGAAGTTAGTATCTGTACTGAAACTTCAGAGTATGGAGAGGAAGGGGCACCAGGTGTATTTTTGCAGCATTACTAAGGTCGAGGACACCCTACGCATTGAAGATATCCCAATCGTGAATGAATACCCCGATGTTTTCCCAGACGTATTACCAGGTATGCCTCCTGCACGAGATGTTGAATTCTCGATCGACCTCATACCAGGCACCTCACCTATATCGAAGGCACCATACAGGATGGCTCCTGTCGAACTCCAGGAACTCAAGAAACAGTTGGAGGAGATGATTGAATTGGGATTTATAAGACCGAGTGTTTCACCTTGGGGTGCACCGGTACTCTTTGTAAAGAAGAAGGATGGAAGTATGAGACTCTGCATTGATTATAGAGAACTGAACAAAGTGAGGATCAAGAATCGTTATCCTCTGCCTTGGATAGACGATCTCTTGATCGGCTCAAGGGAGCAGAATATTCTCAAAGATCGATCCGAGGTCGATACCATCGGACAGTTGCGGTTCGCAAAGAGGATATACAAAAGATCGCTTCAGATCAAGGTACGGACATTACGAGTTCAAAGTAATGCCGCTCGCCTACCAACGCCCCAAAGCAGTATTTATGGACCAAATGAACAGACCTTTCACGAATATCTCGACATCTGCGTTGTCGTGTTCATTGACGACATCCTGATCTATTCCAAGAATAAAGAAGAACACACTAACACCTGCACATTATCCTGAGCATCTTGAGAGATCATAAATGGTATGCTAAATTTTCAAAGTGTGAATTTTGGCTTGACCAAGTGGCGTTCCTAGGCCACGTAATCTCCAAGGAAGGTGTAATGGTGGATCCAGCGAAGATTGAGGCTGTCAAGGAATGGGTAGCACCAAAAACAGTCACTGAAGTCAGAAGCTTCCTAGGGTTGGCTGGCTATTATAGGAGGTTTGTTCCTGACTTCTCGAAGGTAGCCCGCCCAATGACCAAACTGCTACAAAAGGAATCAAAGTTCATATGGAGCGACGACTGTGAGAAAGCGTTCAAGAATCAAGACGAGGCTTACTACGCCCGCTTTTAACCTTGCCTACCGATGGGGATGAATATGAGGTGTACAGTGACGCATCCCTAAACGGTTTGGGTTGCGTCTTGATGCAACAGGGGAAAGTAATAGCATACGCATCCAGACAACTTAAGGTGCATGAAAAGAATTACCCAATTCACGACCTAGAACTTGCCGCGGTTGTGTTTGCACTAAAGATTTGGCGTCATTATCTCTACTGGTCGGCATTAAGTTTTACATCGATCACAAGAGCTTGAAGTATATCTTCACCCAAAGAGATTTGAACATGAGGCAGCGAAGATGGTTAGAATTGATCAAAGATTACAAGATTGAGTTACTATACCACGAGGAAAAAGCTAATGTAGTTGCCGATGCACTGAGTCGTAAGACAATACACACTCTGAACAACATTTGGGAGATTCCCTCAGACATCGTCCAGGATCTAAAAAGGCTGAGCTTAGACCTGGTACAATCAGACGATACAGACCTAAATGCAATGGTGGTTGAACCAGAGTTATATCATGACATCCGAGTGCTACAATGGGAAGACCCGGCATTGTTGGAAATTAGGGAAAGAATTCCATCAGAAGGAACAGAAGGGTTTGAAGTTTACACTGACGGGAGTCTACGCTTCAATGGCAGGTGGTGCATACCTAATAATGAGGACTTGAAACGCAAAATCCTTGACGAAGCACATAGTACCCGCTACTCGGTACATCCTGGCTCAGACAAGATGTACAAGGACCTGAAATTACGTTTCTGGTGGATAAGGATGAAGGCGTAGATCACGAGTAGGTGGCTAGATGTATGATTTGCCAGAAGGTAAAATTTGAACACCAGAGACCAGGAGGACTGCTCCAACCGTTGGAAATTCCTCAAGGAAAGTGGGATTCCATATCCATGGATTTTATCATGGGGTTACCAAGGACAGCAGGTGGCAAGGATGCTATATGGGTTATTGTGGATCGTCTAACTAAATCAGCTCACTTCGTCCCGATCAAAGAGACTTGGGGATTGGAAGAACTGGCCAAAGCTTACGAAAAGGAAATAATACGACTCCATGGCATTCCCCTTGACATCATATCAGACAGGGACGCCAGGTTTACATCTCATTTCTGGAATAAACTACAAGAAGCTTTGGGTAGTAAATTGAAAATGAGTACGGCATTTCATCCAGCAACTGACGGTCAGACAGAGCGAACTATCCAGACACTGGAAGACATGTTGAGGGCATGCACGATGGAATTCAGCGTGAACTGGGAAAAGAGCTTACCTCTCGTTGAATTCTCATACAACAATAGTCATCACGCTAGCCTTGGTTGTGCTCCTTTTGAAGCACTATACGGGAGAAAATGTCGCAGTCCTGTGTGTTGGGATGACGCTAGTGACAACGTGGGTACTGGACCCCAGGTTATACAAGATCAGATTGAGCACATCAAGATCATCCGAGAACGACTACAAGCAGCTCAAGATCGGCAGAAGAAATATGCAAACGAGCACCGTCGACCTATTGAGTTCAACAGTGGAGATAAGGTCTTCTTAAAGGTCTCACCCATGAAAGGGGTAAGACGCTTCGGACTAAAGGGGAAGCTTAGTCCAAAGTACATCGGACCCTATGAAATACTTGAACGAATTGGCGAGGTGGCATACCGACTCGCCTTACCGCCAAACTTATCCAAGGTACACGATGTATTTCACGTATCTCACCGTAAGATACGTGACGCGACCCGAGTCACATTGTTACGCCCGATGTGATCGCCATCGAGCCTAACATGCTTTACTCTGAAAAACCAGTGGAAATTCTCGCCAGAGAGACCAAGTTCTTACGACGCAAGTCGATACCCTTAGTCAAGGTTCTCTGGAGAGGACAGAAGACTGAACAAGCAACATGGGAGACCGAGGCGTCGATGAAGGAAAAGTACCCGGAGCTGTTTAGCACAGGTAACCTTAACCACCCAGATTACTTTAAGTTTCGGGGACGAAACTTCTTTAAGGGGGGAGGATTGTAACACCCCGTGTTAATTTAAGCTAATTATAATTAGGAAATCAATAATTAATCATCATCGCTCACTTATTTTTCTAAAACAATACACTACAATTAATATTGCACCTAAACTAAAACCATTTTGTATTACTTTGAATTTGAACTTTATTTTTACATTTTCAAACTCGATAAATCAAATGAAGAATCCTCGACAATTTTCTCAACGGCAAATTTTGGCACGCAAATCGAGGTCAAACATTGACTAAATGACCAAGCCACCTAATCGTGATTAAGTCACCTAATCTTTTCTTAAATATACTTACTCATAATCCAAATCTAATTAAAGTAGTTTAAGCTTAATCATTTTGATTATTACTAACAAAACATATAATAATAATATCAAATTACTATTTCATTTTGATTTAACTAACACTTTCACTAAAACTCGATATAATGAGTTACACTAAGCCTAAACTGATAAACTTTTTGACGTTTGAGGATAATGATTTATTTCGATAACATTCAACAAAAAAAAATATATATTTCGATCGAATAAAATTTTAATTCAAAGTTACGAGGGGCTAGTACCCAATTTTCCTTTTGATTTCGTTTTGAGGTTTAGTTTCATTTTTATTTTCGATCTTGCTTCAAAGCATTATTTCAAGACTATATATTTTATTTTGAGACTTTTAGACGCCAGAATCGAAAAATTTCAAAAACGAAAAATCGGGACTTGTTGTGTCAAAGTGGCGAGATATTTGGGACCTTTGGTCCAACTTTGCTTCTTCCATTTTCTTCCTTACTCTTACACACCATACCTCCTTTTGTACCATGTCTAATCCATCTTACAACCTATACTAATTCATCATCACTTAGTAGCTCATTTAATTTAATTATTAATACAACTAAATACTTTGCATTCACACATACCTTACATTACTTAACTTACTACATAATACAAGTCTCACAATCACAACTACACTACTACTACTACTCGACATACCCACAAACACAAACACCAAATATTTTCTAAGTCTTAAATTCTCTCTAAATAAACTCAACTCAATACTAGTAAGCTTGTTCATGCAACCTTAAGAACACCATCCTTCCATTTCTTCTCATTCTTCTTTTAACTCATTTATTTATTACTCCTTAAATCATTTAAGCACATAACTAAATCCTTCACTAAATATTTTAGTAATCACATCCTCCTTATGCTTATATTTATTTAAGAAAATGAATCCAATTAATTTAAATATAAACATCACCTAAACTAAAAACAATACTACACATAAAATTGTTAGTATAGTTTAGCTAGTTTAAATTAAATTACTAACTTTCTTATTTCATTTTTTATGTACTACCCCTAACCAAAGACGAGGAGCAAGGTGGAGGAGTCGATTTGAGCCAGTTTGATCATATCGTAGACCCCGACAACTGTTGATCTTTTAGCTCATAAACCTAACTAAGGTGCTTCCCTACACTTATATGATAAGCGCCTCAATTTGATTATATGTAATTGTTTTTGATGCATGTATGTTTTATCTTTATCACCTAGTAATCACATGTTAAATTAGGAGACAAAATCGAAAAATAATATTAGTGTAACACACTAACATCACACTACCACCCTTCAATTTTTTCACTAAATTTTTCGCTTTAATTTATGTAAATTGCATGCTTAAAATACTAAGACTAATATGTATGTGAAAATATAATTAGTTTATGTTTAGGACTTAAAATGAATTTGTTATGAATTTTAAGTGTTTTGATATGTTTATGTGTGTTCTTGAATTTTTGTGTTAATCTTATGTTTAAATGATGTTTATTTATTTGTGTTAATGTTTTGATATGTTTTCCACTCATGATTAAATACATAAATGATATAAGATAAATTAGTTGTTGAATTAGAAGTATAAAAATCAAAAATCAAAATTTATGAACATATATACATATACACGGCCAAATTAATTTATATGGACCAATTTTTAGTTTTAATTTTTCTAAATAACATATTATGATTAGTATAGTTAAATTGGACTTGTAGGAAAAATTTGAGAAAATTATATAAACATATAAAAATTTGACTAATCGATGTTCATTTTAAAAGTATTAGAGTTCTTCAAATAATCATGTGTTCCTCATTTATATAATTATTTTGATTCATAATTTTTTTTTATAAGTTTTAGTTATTTGTTGTTTATGTTTACTAGTTTAAATCACCTTAAGTTAATATGAATAATAAGTATATAAAAACTTTAAGTCAAAAACCGATAAAATTAGAAAACGAAAATAAAAAGTTAAGTATATGTAACACCCCGTGTTAAGTTAAGCTAATTATAATTAGGAAATCAATAAATAATCATCCTCGCTCACTGAATTTCCTAAAACAATACACTACAATCATTTTTGCACCTAAACTAAAACCATTTTGAATTACTTTGAATTTGAACTTTATGTTTACATTTTCAAACTTGATAAATCAAATGGAGAATCCTCGACAAATTTTCTCAACGGCAAATTTTGGCACGCAAATCGAGGTCAAACATTGACTAAAGGGCCAAGCCACCTAAATGTGATTTAGTCACCTAATCCTTTATTAAATATAATTACTCATAATCCAAACCTAATTAAAGTAGCTTAAGCTTAATCATATTGATTATTACTAACACAACATATAATAATAATATCAAATTACTATTCCACTTTGATTTAACTAACACTTTCACTAAAACTCGCTATATTGAGTTACACTAAGCCCAAACTGATAAACTTTTTGTCGTTTGAGGATAATGATTTAATTCGATAACATTCAACAAAAAAAAATGTATATTTCGATCGAATAAAATCTTATTTCAAAGTTGCGAGACAAACTAGTACCCAAATTTGGTTTGAATTCGTTTTGAGGTTTATTTTCATTTTTATTTTCGATCTTACTTCGAACCATCATTTTAAGACTATATATTTCATTTCGAGACTTTTCGCGTACGCGCAAATCGAAAATTTCAAGAACGAAAAATCGGGCCATGACTTGTACATGTTGGCCGAGAATTTGGAGCTTGTAGCTCAACATTGTCTCTTCCTTTTTCCTTTTGCTTTTCCTACACCCTTGTTCCCTTGTCTCAAGCATGCTTTCTACCCTTACACACATGCTTTCTCTCTACACATATGTGTCCCCTTGTCTCAAGCATGCATGCATTTTCATTACACAAGTTTGCAAACTACTACTACACATACATACATATCACACGCACAAACCACCCAAGAAACACAAACACAACTCAAAAACTTCTAACTTATTTTCTCTCTAATAAAACACAAACACAAGGATTTAGTAAGCAACCTCAACTTCTTCCTTGGTTTCCATGGAAGATCATCATCTTCTTCCTCCTTATTTTCTTCTTAAAACTTTGATTTTCTTTCTCTAATTCACTTGAACACTTAAATCAAATGCTCCACCATTTATATTTAGTACTCACTCCTTATCTTTACATGCAAATTAAAAATGAACATAAATCAAAATCACTTTAAATACAAACATCACCTAAACTAAATACTACTACACTTGAAAATTTTAGTATAGTTAGTTTAGTTTTAAATTAAATTACTAACTCGTGTATTTCATTTTTATGTACTACTCCTAATCAAAGAAGAGGAGCAAGGTGGAGGAGTCGATCTTAGCCAATTCGATCATATCATTGATCCCGACAATTGCTAATCTATTTCACTCATAACCTAACTAAGGTGCTTCCCGCACATTTATATGATAAGCGCCTCGAATTTGATTATGTGTTATTGTTTTTGATGCATGTACGATTTATTTTATCACCTAGTATTTCACATGTTAAATTAGGAGACAAAAAATCGAAAAATAAAATATGTTGTCCATATGTATAACCCACGGCTATACCCCTTATTTTGGTTTAATTTTTCGTTTTAATTTTTGTAAATTACATGCTTAAAATACTTATAATGAAATGAACATGAGGATATAATTAGTTTTTGTTTAGGATTTAAAATGAATTTGTTATGAAATTTTTAAGTGTTTTAATGTATTATGTGTGTTCTTGAATGTTTATGTTATTCTTGTGTTTGGATGATTTTATTTATGTGTGTTAATGTTTTGTTATGTTTTCCACTTATGATTAAATACATAAATAATATAAGATAAGTTAGTTGTTGAATTAGAAGTATAAAAATCAAAAATCAAAATTTATGGACATATATATATATACACGGCCAAATTAAATAACATGGACCAATTTTTAGTTTTAATTTTTCTAAATAACATATTATGATTAGTATAGTTAAATTAGACTTGTAGGAAAAATTTGAGAAAATCATATAAACATATAAAAATTTGACTAATCGATGTTCATCTCAAAAGTATTAGGGTTCTTCAAATCACCATGTGTTCTTCATTTATATAGTTAGTTTGATTCATAGCTTTATAAGTTTTTAGTTATTTATTGTTTATGTTACTAGTTTAAATCACTTTAAGATAATATGAATAATTAGTATATAAAAACTTTAAGTTAAAAACCGATAAAATTAGAAAACGAAAATAAATGGTGTAAGTATAGTAGGCCACGGTTTTGGGTTGATTTTTAGACCAAAAATGATTTTTCCACTTTTTATTTTTATCACTTAAGTAAATTAAATAGTTAAAGTAATGATTTATTAATAAAAACAAAAAAAAGAAATAAATGGCTAACATACATAGACCACACGACATTCACCCTTAAAATGGGTCAATTTTAGTCAAAATAAATTTATCACTTAGTCACTAAAATTGAATAGTAATTAGATTTATATTTGTTTATGTATTAAACCGTTAATAAAAAGAATCAACTAAACCGATAAAAATAAACGTTACACGTATTAAAATGAATGAAATCGAGTGTTACTACCTATGCTTAAATGAGGATGTGGAGATACGGACTATATAAAATGAACTACGACAACCTCGCTAAAATTTGAAACCGCTTAAATTTTAGCTAAGTATACGACTAAATCTAAACCGAGTTTTACTTTTGAAATATCATTTAACTCACCAAGTATAAAAATGAACTTAACCACCTTGATTTAAATATGTTTCAAAAATCACTAAATACAAAATGAACTTAACAAGTTCAATTAAAATATATTTCAAAACCGCTAAATGCAAAATGAACTTAACAACTTTAAAACTAGACTCGTAAAATATTTCCAAAAATCACTAAGTACAAAACGAAGTTACCGACTTTACAACTAGGATTCTACCCTTAGACAATAAAAATCAGTCTAGCATCTAAATCTCCTAAGTATAAAAAAATGTGTATAGGAATAATGAAAATACTAGTATAGATGAAAAATAATGAAAATACTAAGTATAAAGAAAATATAAATAATAAATACTAAGTATAAGAATACATATACGTATAAAATACGAATAAAATACGAAGTATAAAAATACGTACAAATACGGAATACGAAAATACGAATACGTATAAATACGAGGAATAGTAAATACGAGGAATAGTAAATACGATGAATAGTAAATACGGTGAATAGTAAAATAATGAATAGTGAAAAATATTTAAAAGTTACGAACTGACTCAAAATAAATAATTTAGTTTTTCTATGTGTTCTGTTTTACCTGAAGAACTGTTGTTACTAAAATTTCATTATACAAGTTTGACGTTATATTTATGATACAAGTTTGTCATTATTATTATTTATGAACGAGAGAATGAGAAATTGAGAAAGCAAGTACTTGAATAAAATACTAGGATTGTTCGCCATGTTGCGACTCTTGAAATTCGAAGTTAACGAGGTAGCTGTATATGGGGACTTGGGCTCCCTCCCTGAGTTGCCCAAGGCGATTAACAATCTTGAGATTTCTTTTCGGCGCGGAGTATCAACCTCAGGGATGGGGCATACTTGATATTACCGTGGGCCCATATAGCAGTAATTGGAAACGCCAACCCCATCCGGGGGTACCCGTCTCTGGTGATAGTCGAACTTTTTCGTCGGTGATACCTTTTGAATAGCGAATAAGTATGATCCTCGATAGGTAGTGTATGCATACATTAGACAAGGGATGTAGCCATCTTTATTACCTTAGATATCTTTAAGCCTGGCAGTCATGTCCAAGTGATGTTGGCCCTGCCGGCTACTGCGCGGATTATGTCTGCATGCTTCCGCCTTACTAACGAAGATTCATTTGTTATCACATGTTGAATGCATTTCCTTGTTTGTTTGATGATTATTTGAATGACCTGGCTGAGTATTGGAGTACGATTTGTTGAGTACGATTATTTGTGAGCGTGGTTGGTTATTTGATTGGTTTATACTCGTATTGAATCATCATGATCTCCTTATGTGTTTTAATTGCATACTTGCTACTTGTTTTCCTTGTTTATTTATTATTCATTATTTATACTGCATATTGCTTTAGAAACTGCATGTATCGAAAGAGTGTGCGGGAAAATGATGAGATGTTAATGCAGGTACCCCGAGTCTTGACCGTTGATCTATCAGGGGATTGAAGGCCTTATTTTGCAATCTATTTTGAGAGAAATTGTAATATAAATACTCTGTTTTAACCTTAAACTCTTATCATGAATATTGAGTTTGTAAGACGTTAACAGCTGGTTTGTAATATATAGACTTAATTAATTTTCCGCCTTAGTTTAATTAAAGTCACGAAAAACCAGGTTATTCTGATTGGTATCAAAGTCAGTCTTCATGACCGTGAATGACTTAAAGTTATCTCACATAGCGAGACGACACCTGGGCCAGACATTCATATCATATGTCAGGCATAGACTTATAGGATCAAATAATGAATTAGGAATCTCTAGATCGCTAAAATAATAACTTAGATCGTTTTAAAATGTGAGAAAGGGTAGAATCTTAAGGACCGACCTAATAATAATAAACCAGTTAGACGAGCGATAGAACCTTAACTTCATGATTGTTTACTTGCTATTTGCTCTATGGCTAACTCTAGTCTGACAAAGGCCCTTAGGATGACGTACTACGCCTTCCTCCCGTAACAATCTACCACAACGCCCACCGATGATGCCACGAGATGCATATATATGTAACCATTCCCACGCCATCGAGCAATACGTGGAAGCTAATGGGATCTCGACGACTGCATCTACCACACCAGGGCATTGGCTTAGGCCTGACGCCGATTGAGAGCTTCCACCGCATTTACGAATTTTGGACACCACTAGGATGGCAACTCCTCCTGGATTACGATCGATATATGGATCGCATGTGTCACCCCGACCCACTTCTGAGGGAGATGCAACCGCCAGGGTGGATGGAGCACGAGGAACTACTTGAGAACCTGATGTATCAAGAATTAAGGCACGACTATCCTCCATTGCCAGCTGAACTACTCCCGATGCAGGAGAGGGATCTTCTATCAGGGAGACTCTTCAGGGTCGCAAATCATATTTAGGGTCTTTGGACTCCAGTTTGTAAAATATATGTAACCGACTTTTAACCATCCTAAGAACGATTTTAATATCGTCTTCTTTTCCTACGGCTATGGGTGTTATTTCGGATGTGACGTTTTGTGAACTTATGTATTATGTTCCTTGAAATGTAATATTTTACCCATGTATATGTTTATATATATGGAGACGTTATGTTACTACCTAGTCATGTGCTTTTCTTAATTCATTATTTTAAAATTTTACATACATGTTATACTTCCAAATCTCATTTAAATTACCTTATCTAAATTGATTTCAGATGAGACTACCGTGCGGTAAGAAGTATTCTGAATGGACACCAAAAGAGAAGGCCCGCAAGAAAGCCATCGAGGCTTACGCGCGACGTCAACAATTGAAGTCCTGGAAGAGATCACAGGACTCGAGCAATGCGGAAGTCGACTGGAAGACTAGGGCACTTAAGACTCCGTATATGGAACATCGAATTCCTGATCATCTCCGTCGATCCTCAGAATATACAGATGTGATCGAAGCTTTCATGCAGGGAAAACCTGAGACATTTGAGGGAATCAGTGGGACACTCTACCCATGGATCAGGAGTATGAATGCGAGGTTCCTGGAACACTCCGTTAGAGAGGAATGGAAAACCTCCCTAGCAGCTGCGTGCCTTGACGAGGAGGCCAAGGCATGGTGGAGGCGACTACGCTCCCCAGCTATACTTGAGGGTGAGTACTACCTGAGCTGGGAGGATTTCAAACTCGGTTTGAGCGACATGACTTATGCTGTTAAGTATAAGTATAGCTTCGCGGAGGAGGAGCATCGCTACTCAAAATTTGCCTAGGATTTAGGGCTAATCTTTTGTCATTCTCGATTCAATTTCATATCTCTTGAGAATGTATCTAAACTTTTATGTTATTTTGCTGAACTTATGTCTAAGTTTTCACCTTAGTTCATTTCATAGAGAATGTATTAGGAGGCTTGTAACGTTTTGATGTAAACCTTTTACATTATCAATGAAATGTCTTTTACCTTGCATGTTATATGATGTCTATCTTTGAACCACTCAAAATTTATACAGCCTTGTCGTTATTTTATTTTATTTTCGTAATGGATGCAAACAACTTAAACAACATGGATAACCCGAACTTCGCCCAACATTTTGTCAAGAAGAAGCAAGGAGAAAAGGGTTCGAGGATGCAATTACAAAAATTGCTCAAAATATGTATCAACATCAAGGCGTGAAACAATCACCAGCATTTGAGAAATTCTCCAAACACCGACCCCAAACATATTCTCGCTCTGTCGACCCCAGTCTTGACAGAGTGGATCAAGAGATGGAAAAGTTCTTTGGGGCCAGCAAGACACCACCGAACGAAATGGTGAACGTGGTAGCGTACTACCCGAAAGGAGAGGCAAATAGTTGGTGGCGCTGATCAAAGCCCAATTTCCCTAAGGCTCTATAATCGAGTGAGTTTAAGACCTTGTTGGAAAACAAGTACTTTGGGGAAGAGTTGAAGTGGGATAAAGAAGAAGAGTTCAGAATCTAACCCAGGGTGAAATGTCCCTACAAGCTTACACGTAAAAATATCGAGAGTCAGCCCAAGTTTGCTCCTAAGATATTGACTAGCGAAGAGGAACTCGCAACTCGTTACGCACGAGGCATGGACAATAACCCGAGGATAAACATGAGCGGATTCTGTAAGAACTTGAAGCCTACGAAAAGGCAACGTGTATCCGGGCACCCATCCGTAAGAGAGAAGCTGAGGAGAAGAAGAAGAAGAAGACGTTCACGCCCCCTGTGGCGAGTGCCAGTTTTATCCATAAACCCATGTTTGGTCGCCCGGGTTATCAGAATCAAGACAACCGCAATAAGAACCAGGGCAAGACTCATTTCTACAACCGCAATACCACTCCTTACGTCGCAAAGAACAATCCACAAATTCCCGGACCTCCGGCTTATCAGGCAAATCAGTGTCGCTTCTGCCGACAACCGAGTCACCCGGGGAAGCGTTGTAATGGGGAACAGATCGTGTGCTACTTCTGTAAGGTAGTGGGACACAAGTCTAATGAGTGCCCAAAGAAGGGTACTGCTGCTAAAGCAAATACGGGACCACCGCCAGCAGTTAGGGTTCAGGGACGCGTGTATGTCCTGACCGAAGTGCAAGAGGGTAATGCGATGATATCATCGATGTTGACGTCATCACCGGTAAATTTTTGGTTAACTCTGTACCTGCTTTCATTTTGTTTGATACCGGAGCATCTTTATCTTTTATATCCTCAAAATTTATCAAACAATCCAAACTCACAAACCCTGCACAAATCAGAACTAACATATCACTACCAGATGGAAAAAACATTCCTTGTTCTTCAAAATACAATAACGTAAAAATCTCGATTCACAACACAGAATTCCTGTCAGATCTTGTATTGTTTGACCTTCCCGAGTTCGATGTAATTCTGGGAATGAACTGGCTAGCTCGTCATAATGCGACATTTAAATGCCACGACCAGAAGATCACTTTGAAAACTAACCAAGGGAAGGAGGTATCGTATCAGAGTTTGAAGAGGAAAGGGGGAGTGAAACTAGTGTCTGTACTGAAGCTTCAAAGTATGGAGAGAAAGGGACACCAGGTGTATTTGTGCAGCATTACTAAAGTCGAGGACAACCTACGCATAGAAGACATCCCAATCGTGAATGAATACCCCGATGTTTTTCCCGACGTATTACCAGGTATGCCTTCTGCACGAGATGTTGAATTCTCGATTGACCTCATACCGGGCACGGCACCTATATCAAAGGCACCATATAGAATGGCACCTGTCGAACTCCAGGAACTCAAGAAGCAGTTGGAGGAGATGATTGAATTGGGATTTATAAGACCGAGTGTTTCACCCTGGGGTGCACCGGTACTCTTTGTAAAGAAAAAGGATGGGAGCATGAGGCTCTGCATCGACTACAGGGAATTGAACAAAGTGACGATCAAGAATCGTTATCCTCTGCCTAGGATAGACGATCTCTTTGACCAGCTTAAGGGAGCAGGAGTTTTCTCCAAGATTGACCTGAGATCAGGATACCATCAGATCGCGGTTCGTAAAGAAGATATACAAAAGACCGCTTTAAGGTCAAGGTACGGACATTACGAGTTCAAAGTAATGCCGTTCGGCCTTACCAACGCCCCAGCAGTATTTATGGACCAAATGAACAGGACCTTTCATGAATATCTCGACATCTGCGTGGTCGTGTTCATTGACGACATCCTGATCTACTCCAAGAATAAAGAAGAACACGCAGAGCACCTACACATTATCCTAAGTATCTTGAGGGACCATAAATGGTATGCCAAATTTTCAAAGTGTGAATTTTGGTTAGGCCAAGTGGCGTTCCAAGGCCACGTAATCTCCAAGGAGGGAGTAATGGTAGATCCAGCAAAGATTGAAGCGGTCAAAGAATGGATAGCACCAAAAACAGTCACGGAAGTCAGGAGCTTCCTAGGATTGGCTGGCTATTATCGAAGGTTTGTTCCTGATTTCTCGAAGGTAGCCCGCCCAATGACCAAACTGCTACAAAAGGAATCAAAGTTCATATGGAGCGACGACTGTGAGAAAGCGTTTCAAGAACTGAAGACAAGGCTTACTACGGCCCCAGTTTTAACCTTGCCAACCGATGGGGATGAATATGAGGTGTACAGTGACGCATCACTAAATGGTTTGGGTTGCGTCTTGATGCAACAGGGGAAGGTAATAGCATACGCATCCAGACAACTTAAGGTGCATGAAAAGAATTACCCAATTCACGACCTAGAACTTGCCGCGGTTGTGTTTGCACTAAAGATTTGGCGTCATTATCTCTACGGGGTCAGCATTAAGTTCTACACTGATCACAAGAGCTTGAAGTACATCTTCACCCAAAGAGATTTGAACATGAGGCAACGAAGATGGTTAGAGTTGATCAAAGATTACAAAATTGAGTTACTTTACCACGAGGGAAAGGCTAATGTAGTTGCCGATGCACTGAGTCGTAAGACAATACACACTCTGAACAACATTTGGGAGATTCCCTCAGACATCGTCCAGGATCTAAAAAGACTGAGCGTAGACCTGGTACAATCAGATGACACAGACCTAAATGCAATGGTGGTTGAACCAGAGTTATATCATGACATCCGAGTGCTACAATGGGAAGACCCGGCATTGTTGGAAATTAGGGAAAGAATTCCATCCGAAGGAACAGAAGGGTTTGAAGTTTACACTGACGGGAGTCTACGCTTCAATAGCAGGTGGTGCATACCTGATAATGAGAACTTGAAACGCAAAATCCTTGACGAAGCACATAGTACCCGCTACTCGGTACATCCTGGCTCAGACAAGATGTACAAGGACCTGAAATTACGTTTCTGGTGGATAAGGATGAAGGCAGAGATCGCCGAGTACGTGGCTAGATGCATGATTTGCCAGAAAGTAAAATTTGAACACCAGAGACCAGGAGGACTACTCCAACCGTTGGAAATTCCTCAAGGGAAGTGGGATTCCATATCCATGGATTTTATCATGGGGTTACCGAGGACAGCAGGTGGCAAGGATGCGATATGGGTTATTGTAGATCGTCTAACTAAAGCAGCTCACTTCGTTCCGATCAAGGAGACTTGGGGATTGGAAGAACTGGCCAAAGCTTACGAAAAAGAAATAATACGACTCCATGGCGTTCCCCTCGACATCATATCAGACAGGGACGCGAGATTTACATCGCATTTCTGGAAGAAATTGCAAGAGGCTTTGGGTAGTAAATTGAAAATGAGTACGGCTTTTCATCCAAAGAATCGACGCAGACAGAGCGAACTATCCGTATTAATCGAAGACATGTTGAGAGCATGCATGATGGAATTCAACGTGAACTGGGAAAAGAGCTTACCTCTCGTTGAATTTTCATACAACAATAGCCATCATGCTAGTCTAGGGTGTGCTCCTTTTGAGGCACTGTATGGCAGGAAGTGTCGCAGTCCGGTTTGTTGGGATGACGCTAGTGATAATGTGGGTACTGGACCCCAAGTTATACAGGACCAGATTGAACACATAAAGATTATTCGAGAACGACTACAAGCAGCTCAAGATCGCCAAAAGAAATATGCAAACGAGCACCGTCGACCTATTGAGTTCAACAGTGGAGATAAGGTCTTCTTAAAGGTCTCACCCATGAAAGGGGTAAGACGTTTCGGACTAAAGGGGAAGCTTAGTCCAAAGTACATCGGACCCTACGAAATACTTGAACGAATTGGCGAGGTGGCATACCGACTCGCCTTACCGCCAAACTTATCCAAAGTGCACGATGTATTCCATGTATCTCAGCTCAGGAGATACAGAAGCGACCCGAGTCACATTGTTACGCCCGATGTGATCGCCATCGAGCCTAACATGCTTTACTCTGAAAAACCAGTGGAAATTCTCGCCAGAGAGACCAAGTTCTTACGACGCAAGTCGATACCCTTAGTCAAGGTTCTCTGGAGGGGACAGAAGACTGAACAAGCAACATGGGAGACCGAGGCGTCGATGAAGGAAAAGTACCCGGAGCTGTTTAGCACAGGTAACCTTAACCACCCAGATTACTTTAAGTTTCGGGGACGAAACTTCTTTAAGGGGGGAGGATTGTAACACCCCGTGTTAAGTTAAGCTAATTATAATTAGGAAATCAATAAATAATCATCCTCGCTCACTGAATTTCCTAAAACAATACACTACAATCATTTTTGCACCTAAACTAAAACCATTTTGAATTACTTTGAATTTGAACTTTATGTTTACATTTTCAAACTTGATAAATCAAATGGAGAATCCTCGACAAATTTTCTCAACGGCAAATTTTGGCACGCAAATCGAGGTCAAACATTGACTAAAGGGCCAAGCCACCTAAATGTGATTTAGTCACCTAATCCTTTATTAAATATAATTACTCATAATCCAAACCTAATTAAAGTAGCTTAAGCTTAATCATATTGATTATTACTAACACAACATATAATAATAATATCAAATTACTATTCCACTTTGATTTAACTAACACTTTCACTAAAACTCGCTATATTAAGTTACACTAAGCCCAAATCGATAAACTTTTTGACGTTTGAGGATAATGATTTAATTCGATAACATTCAACGAAAAAATATATATTTCGATCGAATAAAATCTTATTTCAAAGTCATGAGACAAACTAGTACCCAAATTTGGTTTGAATTCGTTTTGAGGTTTATTTTCATTTTTATTTTCGATCTTACTTGAACCATCATTTTAAGACTATATATTTCATTTCGAGACTTTTCACAGACGCAAGAAATCGAAAATTTCAAGAACGAAAAATCGGGCCATGACTTGTACATGTTGGTAGAGAATTTGGAGCTTGTAGCTCAACATTGTCTCTTCCTTTTTCCTTTTGCTTTTCCTACACCCTTGTTCCTTGTCTCAAGCATGCTTTCTACCCTTACACACATGCTTTCTCTCTTACACATATGTGTCCCCTTGTCTCAAGCATGCATGCATTTTCATTACACAAGTTTGCAAACTACTACTACACATACATACATATCACACGCAAAAACCACCCAAGAAACACAAACACAACTCAAAAACTTCTAACTTATTTTCTCTCTAATAAAACACAAACACAAGGATTTAGTAAGCAACCTCAACTTCTTCCTTGGTTTCCATGGAAGATCATCATCTTCTTCCTCCTTATTTTCTTCTTAAAACTTTGATTTTCTTTCTCTAATTCACTTGAACACTTAAATCAAATGCTCCACCATTTATATTTAGTACTCACTCCTTATCTTTACATGCAAATTAAAAATGAACATAAATCAAAATCACTTTAAATACAAACATCACCTAAACTAAATACTACTACACTTGAAAATTTTAGTATAGTTAGTTTAGTTTTAAATTAAATTACTAACTCGTGTATTTCATTTTTATGTACTACTCCTAATCAAAGAAGAGGAGCAAGGTGGAGGAGTCGATCTTAGCCAATTCGATCATATCATTGATCCCGACAACTGCTAATCTATTTCACTCATAACCTAACTAAGGTGCTTCCCGCACATTTATATGATAAGCGCCTCGAATTTGATTATGTGTTATTGTTTTTGATGCATGTACGATTTATTTTATCACCTAGTATTTCACATGTTAAATTAGGAGACAAAAATCGAAAAATAAAATATGTTGTCCATATGTATAACCCACGGCTATACCCCTTATTTTGGTTTAATTTTTCGTTTTAATTTTTGTAAATTACATGCTTAAAATACTTATAATGAAATGAACATGAGGATATAATTAGTTTTTGTTTAGGATTTAAAATGAATTTGTTATGAAATTTTTAAGTGTTTTAATGTATTATGTGTGTTCTTGAATGTTTATGTTATTCTTGTGTTTGGATGATTTTATTTATGTGTGTTAATGTTTTGTTATGTTTTCCACTTATGATTAAATACATAAATAATATAAGATAAGTTAGTTGTTGAATTAGAAGTATAAAAATCAAAAATCAAAATTTATGGACATATATATATATACACGGCCAAATTAAATAACATGGACCAATTTTTAGTTTTAATTTTTCTAAATAACATATTATGATTAGTATAGTTAAATTAGACTTGTAGGAAAAATTTGAGAAAATCATATAAACATATAAAAATTTGACTAATCGATGTTCATCTCAAAAGTATTAGGGTTCTTCAAATCACCATGTGTTCTTCATTTATATAGTTAGTTTGATTCATAACTTTATAAGTTTTTAGTTATTTATTGTTTATGTTACTAGTTTAAATCACTTTAAGATAATATGAATAATTAGTATATAAAAACTTTAAGTTAAAAACCGATAAAATTAGAAAACGAAAATAAATGGTGTAAGTATAGTAGGCCACGGTTTTGGGTTGATTTTTAGACCAAAAATGATTTTTCCACTTTTTATTTTTATCACTTAAGTAAATTAAATAGTTAAAGTAATGATTTATTAATAAAAACAAAAAAAGAAATAAATGGCTAACATACATAGACCACACGACATTCACCCTTAAAATGGGTCAATTTTAGTCAAAATAAATTTATCACTTAGTCACTAAAATTGAATAGTAATTAGATTTATATTTGTTTATGTATTAAACCGTTAATAAAAAGAATCAACTAAACCGATAAAAATAAACGTTACACGTATTAAAATGAATGAAATCGAGTGTTACTACCTATGCTTAAATGAGGATGTGGAGATACGGACTATATAAAATGAACTACGACAACCTCGCTAAAATTTGAAACCGCTTAAATTTTAGCTAAGTATACGACTAAATCTAAACCGAGTTTTACTTTTGAAATATCATTTAACTCACCAAGTATAAAAATGAACTTAACCACCTTGATTTAAATATGTTTCAAAAATCACTAAATACAAAATGAACTTAACAAGTTCAATTAAAATATATTTCAAAACCGCTAAATGCAAAATGAACTTAACAACTTTAAAACTAGACTCCTAAAATATTTCCAAAAATCACTAAGTACAAAACGAACTTAACGACTTTAAAACTAGAATTCTACACTTAGAAAATAAAATTTAGTTTTACATCTAAATCTCCTAAGTATAAAAAAATGTGTATAGGAATAATGAAAATACTAGTATAGATGAAAAATAATGAAAATACTAAGTATAAAGAAAATATAAATAATAAATACTAAGTATAAGAATACATATACGTATAAAATACGAATAAAATACGAAGTATAAAAATACGTACAAATACGGAATACGAAAATACGAATACGTATAAATACGAGGAATAGTAAATACGAGGAATAGTAAATACGATGAATAGTAAATACGGTGAATAGTAAAATAATGAATAGTGAAAAATATTTAAAAGTTACGAACTGACTCAAAATAAATAATTTAGTTTTTCTATGTGTTCTGTTTTACCTGAAGAACTGTTGTTACTAAAATTTCATTATACAAGTTTGACGTTATATTTATGATACAAGTTTGTCATTATTATTATTTATGAACGAGAGAATGAGAAATTGAGAAAGCAAGTACTTGAATAAAATACTAGGATTGTTCGCCATGTTGCGACTCTTGAAATTCGAAGTTAACGAGGTAGCTGTATATGGGGACTTGGGCTCCCTCCCTGAGTTGCCCAAGGCGATTAACAATCTTGAGATTTCTTTTCGGCGCGGAGTATCAACCTCAGGGATGGGGCATACTTGATATTACCGTGGGCCCATATAGCAGTAATTGGAAACGCCAACCCCATCCTGTACCCGCCTCTGGTGATAGTCGAACTTTTTCGCTTATGATACCTTTTGAATAGCGAATAAGTATGATCCTCGATAGGTAGTGTATGCTTACATTAGACAAGGGATGTAGCCATCTTTATTACCTTAGATATCTTTAAGCCTGGCAGTCATGTCCAAGTGATGTTGGCCTGCCCGGCCATCTGCTTGATTATGTCCGCATGCTTCCGCCTTACTAACGAAGATTCATTTGTTATCACATGTTGAATGCATTTCCTTGTTTGTTTGATGATCATTTGAATGACCTGGTGAGTATTGAGTACGATTTGTTGAGTACGATTATTTGTGAGCGTGGTTGGTTATTTGATTGGTATATACTCGTATTGAATCATCATGATCTCCTTATGTGTTTTAATTGCATACTTGCTACCTGTTTTCCTTGTTTATGTATTATTCATTATTTATATCGCATATTGCTTTAGAAGCGCATGTATCGAAAGAGTGTCTTGGGAAAATGATGAGATGTTAATGCAGTACCCAGAGTCTTGACCGTTGATCTATCGTGATCAAGGCCTTATTTTGCAATCTATTTTGAGAGAAATTGTAATATAAATACTCTGTTTTAACCTTAAACTCTTATCATGAATATTGAGTTTGTAAGACGTTAACAGCTGGTTTGTAATATATAGACTTAATTAATTTTCCGCCTTAGTTTAATTAAAGTCACGAAAAACCAGGTTGTTACAGTATAGGAGGCCACGGTTTTGAGGTCTATTTTAGACCTAAAATGAATTTGTCACTTTTTATTTTTATCACTTAAGTAATTAAAATAGTTAAAGTAATGAATTATTAATAAAAACAAAAAAAGAAATAAATAGCTTAACTAATAAAACCACACGGCATCTATGTTGTTTTTGGGTCAAATTTGGTCAAAATGAATTTATCACTTAGTCACTAAAATTGATTTATAAGTAGGATTATATTAGATTGTATAATGAACCGTTAATAAAAAGAATCAACTAAACCGATAAAAATAAACGTTACACGTATTAAAATGAACCTTGTCGAGTGCTACCGCCTTTGCTTAAATTGGATTGGACATACGGACTATTTAAAATGAGCTACGACAACCTCGCTAAAAATGGAAACCGCTAAAAGATTAGTTAAGTATATGACTAAATAAAACCGAGTTTTACTTTTAAAATGTTATTTAAAATCACCAAGTACGAAATGAACTTAACAACTTTGACCTTAGAATTTTGTACTTAGATTTTATCGAGTTTTTACTTCCGAGGTAATTTTTCAAATCACTAAATACAAAACGTACCTAACGACTTTAAAACTAGAATTTTGTACTTAGAAAATAAAATTTAGTTTTATATCTAAAATCTCCTAAGTATAAAAATTTGTATAAAAGTATAAAAATACTAAGTATAAATGAAATATAATAATAAATACGAAGTATAAGAATACGAATACGTATAAAATACGAATAAAATACGAAGTATAAAAATACGTACAAATACGAAATACGAAAAAAAACGAATACGTATAAATACGAGGAATAGTAAATACGATGAATAGTAAATACGATGAATAGTAAATACGATGAATAGTAAATACGATGAATAGTAAAATAATGAATAGTGAAAAATATTTAAAAGTTACGAACGGACTCAAAATAAATAATTAAGTTTTTCTATGTGTTCTGTTTTACCTGAAGAACTGTTGTTACTAAAATTTCATTATACAAGTTCGACGATATATTTAAGTTTCAGAATTGTAATTTATTTAGTTTGAACGAGGAGATGAGGATTGGAGAGAATGAATTACTTGAATAAAATACTAGGATTGTTCGCCATGTTGCGACTCTTGAAATTCGAAGTTAACGAGGTAGCTGTCTATGGGGACTTGGGCTCCCTCCCTGAGTTGCCCAAGGCTATTCAACGATCTTAAGATTGCTGTTTGACGTGTGGTATCAACCTCAGGGATGGGGCATACTTGATACTTCCGCGGGCCCATAGAATAGTAATTGGAAACGCCAACCCCATCCGGGGGTACCCGTCTCTGGTGATAGTCGAACTTTTTCGTCGGTGATACCTTTTGAATAGCGAATAAGTATGTTCCTCGATAGGTAGTGTATGCATACATTAGACAAGGGATTGAATCATCCTTATTACCTTAGATATCTTTAAGCCTGGTAGTCACGTCCAAGTTATGTTGGCCCTACCGGCTACTGCGCGGATTATGTCTGCATGCTTCCGCCTTACTAACGAAGACTCATTTGTTATCACATGCCGAATGTATTTCCTTGTTTGTTTGATGATTATCGGAATGACTTGGTTGAGTATTGGAATGTGATTTGTTGAGTATGATTATTTGTGAGCGTGGTATGTTATTTGATTGGGTTATACTCGTATTGAATCATCATGATCTCCTTATGTGTTTCACTTGCATGCTTGCTATTTGTTTTCCTTGTTTATTTAATATTCATTTAGCATATTGTTTTAGAATTGCATGTATCGAAAGAGTGTGCGGGAAAATGATGAGAGTTTAATGCAGGTACCCTGAGTCTTGACCGTTGATCTATCAGGGGATTGAAGGCCTTATTTTGTAATCTATTTTGAGAGGATGTAATCAAACTTATACTCTGTTATTCTAAACTCGTACTATGTACTTAGAGTTTTATTACGATTAAATGCTGGTTTTGTAATATATAGACTTAATTAATTTTCCGCCTTAGTTTAATTAAAGTCACGAAAAACCAGGTTGTTACAGATTATCATTTTAACACTTTATCTTTTTGTTTAACATATTTATAATACACATTTCTAACTTTATTCAATAAAAGCTTTACTTAGGTTTATTTCATATTTCGAAGTACTTTATTTCTTTTTATTATTTTAACTAAATACTTATTTAGTATATTTTAAGTTCATTGTAAATTTTAGAGTTTTAACAAAGTAATCTTTATAGTAATTGTGAGATATGACTTTTTATATAATTATTTATTTTAGAAACTTTAATATGAGTAACTTAATTTATATTTTTACTTTTAGTATGATTTAATATTACTTTAAACTTAATATTCTTTTAACTTAATTCTTTATTTTTAGTTATATTTCGATTTAACATTTTAGTGACGATAGATAAGTTATATTAATTTAATTTATTTACTTAAGTTATTTAATAATATTTTAAGTTTTATTTTATACTTGTGATACATAAACTTTATATATTTTAATTTACACATAACAAATAATTTTAACACGATAATATTACAATTAAATTCAACATTAATTCAACAACACATTTTTCACTCAAAACATATTATCACAAAATCAGATAAATATCATATTTCACAAATCAATTCAACATTATATTATAACCAAAATTAACACCCAATTTCATACTATAGCAATTCATACAAAGTTATTAAATAAACTGAAACGAGAGGTATACGTGCCTAATGCATACTAGCTCACTTTTAATAACAGATTAATTAAAATAAAACCAAAACGTTAATTGTTAGAGATTTTGAGGAAGAAATTGAGTCACCTAAATTTGGCTCACGAACAGAGGCCTCCAAATAAAACCCGACTTAGTTGATTTTCAAAGCAAACGATCTGGCCCGACGTGAGTCAAAAGTGGCAGCTATATTTCACCCACAAAAGACGGGAAAGAATGAGAAGTGAGAATCAAGTGGATAATTACTTGAACAACAAAATAAGATCGAAACGGTAACGAATTGAAATTGAAAAATTGAAGTAGAAAGAGAGCTCACGGTGGACCAAGGACAAGCGTCGGAGGCGAGTGTTCGAATTTGTCTCGACAATAAGAATACGAGGGCAAGGCGGAGCAGGACCACGTGAGCATGACACGGTGGTTCACGGTGGACAGGGGTCGGAGCTCCGGCGAGATTGCAACAAAACAGGGCAGAAAACGGAGAAGAGAAAAAGAGAGAGCTCGAGAGAAGTACGGCCATGGTGGTCGTCGAGCTCAAGGTCGCCTTCAATGGTGGCTTGTAACACCCCGTGTTAATTTAAGCTAATCATAATTAGGAAATCAATAATTAGACAATCTAACTCAACTATTTTCCTAAAACAACACACTACATTTTCCTAGCACCTAAACTAAAACCATTTTGAAATACTTTGAATTTGAACTTTATTCTTTCATATTCAAACTCGATAAATCAAATGATGAACCCTCAACAAATTTCTCAACGACAAATTCCGGCACGCAAATCGAGGTCAATGTTGACCCAAAATGCCGAGTCACCTTAAAGTGATCTTTATCATCTAATCTTTTCAAACCTACTTAATCATAATCTAAATCTAGCAAAGGATAGTTAAGGCTTAATCATTTTGATCATAACTAACAAGACATATTATAATATTGTCAAATTACTATTCCTTTTTGATTTAACTGACACTTTCACTAAAACTCGAAATAATGAATCACACTAAGTCAAAACTGACAAACTTTTTGACGTTTGAGTATAATGATTTAAATCGATAACTTTCAACCAAAAAAATATATATTTCGAGCAAATAAGGTTTAGGTCAAAGTTACAAGAACCTAGTACCCAATTTTTGTTTTGAATTCGTTTTGAATACTAATTTCACCTTTATTTCGATCTTACTTCTAAACAATATTTTAAGACGATACATTTTATTTCAAGACTTTTCGCGTGCGCGTAAATCGAAAATTTCAAAAACGAAAACCGAGGCACACAAGGACCATGTAGGCCGGCCTTCTTGAGCAAGCACATGCTCATGTGCTCTCTTCCACTTTGTCTCTACTTTACCACAATGTCAAGTCCTCTTACACATCTAACAAATCAAGCCACCCTAAGTCAAGCCACCCTACTAAATCATCATCACATTTAGCCTTTTAATTTAATTGATAATAAAACTAAACTCCTAATACATTCACACATTACACAAACAAAAAAAAAACTACTACTACTACACAACACAATCACACGACATACACACAACAACAACATCAAATTTTCTTTTTCTCTAAGTCTTTCATTTTCTCTCTAAATAAACACATATCCAAGAAGCTTACAAGCTCCTTCATTTTCAACCTTGAGTAAACATTGATGATCTTCATCTTCTTCCTCATTATTTTCTTCTAAAACATTTAATTTCTTGTTATAAATTCACTAGAACACTTGTGTTCATTCTCCACTATTATTTTAGTAATCATCTCTTCTTTTAACTAGTATATAAACATGAACATAAATCAAAGGCATTTAAAACACTTACTTCACCTAAACATAAAATGAAAATATACTACACTTAGAAATGTTAGTATAGTTTAACTAGCTAAAATAATTTTCTAACTTGCTTATTTCATTTTTATGTACCAATCCTAACCAAAGACGAGGAGCAAGGTGGTGGTGTCGATTTGAGCCAATTCGATCATATCATCGACCCCGACAATTGCTAGGAGCATTTCAATCAACCTAACCTAAGGTGCTTCCCGCACACTTATGTGATAAGCGCCTCGAATTTGATTATATGTTATTGTTTTTGATGCATGTATGTTTTATCTTTATCACCTAGTAATCACATGTTAAATTAGGAGACAAAAATCGAAAAATAACATTTGTATAACATAAGTATATCACACGGCATACCCCTTGTTTTTGGTTTAATTTTTCGTTTTAATTTTTGTAAATTGCATGCTTAAAATACTAGTAATAAAATGAACATGAAAATATAATTAGTTTATGTGTAGGACTTAAAATGAAATTGTTATGAAATTTGATTGTATTTAAAGTATTGTGTTCTTGATGTATTGTTATTGTTTTTGATATGAAATGATTTTACTTTTGGTGTATTAATGTTTGTATGTGATTTTTCACTTTAGTTAAATACAAAAATAATATAAGATAAATTAGTTGTTGAATTAGAAGTATAAAAATCGAAAATAAAATTTTAGACATACATATACATTCACACGGCATTTCTAAATAAAATGGACCAAATTTTAGTTTTAATTTTTCTAAATAATATATTATGATTAGTTTAGTTAAAATAGACTTGTAGGAAAAATTTGAGAAAATTATATAAACATTTAAAAACTTGACTAATTAGTGTTCATATGGAAAATATAAGAGTTCTTCACATATTTAAGTGTCCTCCATTTAAATGACTAGTTTGATTCAAAATAATTAAAGGTTTATTTTATTTTTAGTTTAAAGTCATTAGTGAAGAATTACAATATTAATCATATATTACAATATTAGTCATATAAGTTAAATAGACTAAATTATCAAAATATAAAAGTTAGAAATTTAAAGTGAGTAAATAACACTATTCATAAATAAAATAAAGTGTTAGTGATAATGTTAAATTAGTTAAATCACTTTAGTATAATTTAAAGAATTAGTATATAAAAAAAACTTTAAGTCAAAACCGATAAATTAGAAAACGAAAATAAAATACTACAAGTGTATAAGGCCACGGTTTTAGTGTATATTTTAGACCTAAAATGAGCTTGTCACTTTATATTTTTATCACTTAAGTAAATTTATTAGTTAAAGTAATGAATTATAAATAAAAACAAAAAAAGAAATAAATAACCTACCCATATACAACTCACGGCATTTACCCTTAAAATGGGTCAATTTTAGTCAAAATGAATTTATCACTTAATCACTAAAGTTGATTTGTAATTAGGATTATATTAGATTGTATAATGAAACGTTAATAAAAAAAATCAACGAAACCGATTAAAATAAATGTTACATATATTAAAATGAACTAAATCGAGTATTACTACCTATGCTTAAATTTGGATGTGGACATACGGACTATTTAAAATGAACTACGACAACCTCGCTAAAAATGAGATCGCTAAAATGTTAGTTAAGTATATGACTAAATTTAACCGAGTGTTACTTTTGAAATTATTAATTAAAATCACTAAGTACAAAATGAACTTAACAACTTTAATATTAGAATTCTATACTTAGAAAATAAATTGGTTTTGTCCTTAAATAAAATATCCTAAAGTACAAAAATACTAAGTATAGGAATACGAATAAAATACGAAGTATAAAAATATTCATACGTATAAAAATGTGTACAAATACGGAATACTAAAATACAAATACGTATAAAAATACGATGAATAGTAAATACGATGAATAGTAAATACGGTGAATAGTAAAATAATGAATAGTGAAAATATTTAAAATTTAAGAACGGACTCAAAGTAATTATTTAAGCCTTTCTATGTGTTCTGTTTTATCTGAAGGACTGCCAATTACTAAAGTTTCATTATATTAAGTTCGACGTTATACTCATGTTCTAGAAGTAATATATGTTACGATTAAATGAAGAAGTAAGAAATTGAGAAAGAGAATTGAACTACCTGAATAAAATACTTGGATTGTTCGCCATGTTGCGACTCTTGAAATTCGATGTTAACGAGGTAGCTGTCTATGGGGACTTGGGCTTCCTCCCAGAGTTGCCCAAGGCGTTATAACGGTCTTGAGACTTTATTCGGTGCGGGGTATCCACCTCAGGGATGGGGCATACTGGATATCACCGTGAGCCCATAGTACAGTAATTGGAAACGCCAGCCCCACCCGGGGGTACCCGTCTCTGGTAATAGTCGAACTTTTTCGTCGGTGATACCTTTTGAATAGCGAATACGTATGATCCTCGATAGGTAGTGTATGCATACATTAGACAAGGGATTAGGCCGTCCTTATTACCTTAGATATCTTTAGCATATTCAGTTACGTCCGATTTCGTTCGGCCCTGACTGCTACTGCGCGGATTATGTCTGCATGCTTCCGCCTTACTAACGAAGGTTCATTTGTTATCACATGTTGAATGTATTTCCTTGTCTTGTTTGATTGATTATTGTTTGATGGCTTGCGTTTACGATTGTTGGAATACGACTTGCTGAGAATGCTTGTTTGAGAGTGTTGTATGATTTGTGATTGGATTTATACTCATGTTTGAATCATCTGGATTTCTTTATGTGCTTTACCTGTCCACTTGCTAATTGTTTTTACTTATTTATTATTCATTATTTATACTGCATATTGCTTTAGAAATTGCATGTGTCGAAAGAGTGTGCGGGAAAATGATGAGAGTTTAATGCAGGTACCCCGAGACCAACGCTATTGAATACTGGGGAGAGTTTACCTTCTTTATTTTGTACGCTTGAGAGGATGTAATCAGACTTATACTCTGTTATTCTAAACTCGTACTATGTATTTAGAGTTTTATTACGATTAACAGCTGGTTTTGTAATATATAGACTTAATTAATTTTCCGCCTTAGTTTAATTAAAGTCACGAAAAACCAGGTTGTTACAGGCTTGTGACGGTGGTCTCGACTTTGGCTCCGGTGAAGCTTGGCGTCGAAAACAGGGGACAAAGAGAAGGGAAAAGAGCAGGGCCGAGAAAGGTGAGGAAAACAGGGGGAGAGGATGACGGTGGTGGCGGTGAACTCCATGAGTGTCTGTGCCGTCGAAATTTGGTGATGTTCTTTGTTGTCGTGTGTTATTGTTGTAGCCGTTGGTTGTTGTTGTTATTGTTATTGTTGTTCTCGTTTTTGTTTTATTGTTGTTGTCGTCTTGTTCGTTGTTGTTGAGCTGCTGTTGTTGATTGTTTGAGTATGGTTTTAATGGAGGAAATTAAAAGGAGAGAAAAGAAGGTAGTAGTCTAATTTTTTTTTTATCTCAGGATGAAAATGAGGATGAAATGAATGGATGACAATGAATGGTGTGTGAGGGAAGCATATAATAAAAACAAAATATCTAAGGAAAGTGAGTATGTCGACATTGTGAAGGAATTAGGTTTAGGATTTGGGTAGTCTTCCTCCATTTCATTTACTCTTATTTATAAACTTTTATATTTTATAAAATATATTATACTTTAAATTATTTATTTTAAATTTTAGTTCTACGGTTAGTATTATAAAATTTATATTTTGAAATATAAAATGTATAAAAATTGTTAACTATAAACTTTATTACGGTCTCACAGATTTTCAAACGGTCCGTTTATTTGCAAGATACATTTCGATAAAATTATATTTTATTCCATTAATAATAATTTTTAAGATGAAATGTAACTATATTAAGTTTAATAAAAACAACTGAATCGAAGTTTTAGTTTGACAAGTATTTTATACATAAAAAATATAATATAGGTTAATATAAAATCAAGAAGTTTAATTAGAAATGTATTGGAGAAAGTTTATTTAATCGAAATTTTTCAGCCGCGTTTTTAAAGTAATTGAATACGAATTAAATTATATAAAATTTAAGTTAATAATTTAGTCAAAGTAATTAATTAGTATTAATATAACACGGGGTGTTACAGAAAATCCATTCTTTTGAAATACAAAATTAAATACTTTTATCTTTATTAGGAAATTCTTTAAAAAAAAATACATAAAAATAAAAAATTTCAATTCAATGATTAAGAACACACTTACCATCATCATAACTTATTATATGCAAATCCTCCGTCTTATCGAATGGTTGATGATAATGGCGACGAAGAGGTGACAACGATGATGACGAACAAGGTTGATGACAATCCTTTTTTTTTTTTAATGAAATTTTTAGTAGAGAGAAAAGATAAATAAGAAAGGTTGAAGATCAGAATTTTTTTTGGGGTGAGATGAATGAATGAATGAATGTGGAGAGAGAAGAGAGAAGTGAAAGATCAAATTAGCCTTGAAACAATAAAGGGAGCAGCATGCACCTCGTGTATCTAACAAAAATTCTGATTGGTTTTTTTTTTTTTTTTTTCTTTTTGATTTATTTAATTAGATTGGAAGAATCTCAGCTCTAGATTTAGATTAAATCCAATGGTCCTAATTCCGACTTTATGACTCTCCTAAACACTATGACTTGCTAGAACTTATCTCTCTCTCTCTCTCTCTCTCTCTCTCTCTCTCTCTATATATATATATATATATAGAAACAAGTTCAAACGAGACACCTAAATATTGCGATACACAAACGAGACACAGCATTTTAGCCTTTTTGGTGAAACTTTAACATAGTTTTATGAAACTTCAAAAATTGTGAAACTTTAATGTTATATATATATATATATATATATATATATATATATATATATATATATATATATATAGAGTAAAGTTATATCAAGACAGCAAATATTGCGAGACACAAACGAGACACAGCATTTTAGCCTTTTTTGTGAAACTTTAACAAAATTGTGAAACTTTAAGACATTAAAGTTTCACAATTTTTGAAGTTTCATGAAACTATGTTAAAGTTTCACCAAAAAGGCTAAAATGCTGTGTCTCGTTTGTGTCTCGCAATATTTAGGTGTCTCGTTTGAACTTGTTTCTATATATATATATATAGAGTCAAGTTCAATTAAGTTGACAAATATTGGTACGCTCACTACTGTGAAATCAAGTTATTAATATTTTGTGAAATCAAGTGTTCTTTGTAAATGAAATCAGAATTTACAAAGAACAAATAGCCACAAAATATTAATAATAGCTTTCACAAACAGAGTGAGCTGTACTAATATTTGTCAACTTAATTGATCTTGTTTATATATATATATATATATATATATATATATATATATATATATAGAAACAAGTTCAAACGAGACACCTAAATATTGCGAGATATTAAGCGAGACACAAGATTTTAGCCTTTTTGGTGAAACTTTAACATAGTTTCATGAAACTAAAAATTGTGAAACTTTAATGTCTTAAAGTTTCACAATTTTGTTAAAGTTTCACAATTTTTGAAGTTTCATAAAACTATGTTAAAGTTTCACAAAAAGGCTAAAATGTCAGGTCTCGCCAGGTCTCGCAATATTTGCTGCCTTGATATAACTTTACTCTATATATATATATATATATATATATATATATATATATATATATATATATATATATATATATATATATATATATATATAGTATTGGGATCTCAGACAATGCACTAGTATACTGTGCACTATGCGCACTTTTATTATTACTCTTAAATAAACAAACAGCAGTTTAGGTACACAAAAGAACAACCCGGGTACACAAATTCGTGTCTTAGATACACAAAACTGTGTACTTCGTCCAGCTAATATTGACCTTTTATACTCCAATTTCCAGCAACCCTCATTATTTCTCACTTTTTTCTTTCACTGCTATCTTCTTCATCCTCCTTTACTCTTTCATTCCTCCTTTCTTTTTCACCATTATTAAACAATTTCTTTATCATTCTTCATTTCATACATATTTCCAACTTTTAAACACTTTTTTATTGAATGTATTGCATCCACAAATCATTCTAACCCTAAATCCCCAAATCAATTTCGAGAATCAAAATTATATTATACCCTAATTATTTTATCTCAAGTTGTAGATGTGACTTCAATTGAAGTGACTACTTTGGCGAACACTGAACGTGATGTTGGTAATGTGGTGGCTTCGACGAGTGTAGTTGGCTATGGTGGTAAGTATGGTGGTCTTGTGGTCGAAAAAACGAGGAGTTGAGTTCAGATCTGAGATGTAAGGAACCAAACAAAGGTGATGGTGGCCTATATCTTAAATAAAAGTGCATCCAATCATAAATCCAATCATCATCATAATCAAGTATCAATATTTTTCATCATAAATCACGGTCGTCATTATTGACGACACAAGTACTGTCGATGCACCTGTTGTAACAACCTGGTTTTTCGTGACTTTAATTAAACTAAGGCGGAATATTAATTAAGTCTATTTATTACAAAACCAGCTGTCATCGTATTACAACTCATTATACATAATAAGAGTCATAGATAAAGCAGAGTTTAATTGATTACATTCTCTCAAAATATAAAATAAGGCCTTCAATCCCCTGATATAATTCGTCAATGTAGCCTCGGGGTACCTACGGGAAAAATGCCGTTCAAACTCGATTATGCCCCGCACACGCTAAGCCACATAAAACCCATAGCGGTAAACACATAATAATTAACATATGCGCATGTAATTAAATCAGCGCAAATAACACATACAATAATGCAATACATAATACATAACATATCATAAGTCATATAACATAGCAATTAAATCATCAAATTATCTCAATTCATAATCATGTAAGCAAATCATTATCATTTCATTCACATTCGGGGTAGTCGACCCTTTTCAATTATTCATATAGTAACATATACTCGCGAGTCTTGACTACAGAGTGGCTTGTGTACTCTCATGGTAAATCACCCATATGATTCGCCATCAAAGTGCACTAGTTACTCGGACTGCACATCAGATCAAACACTAAGTAGCATAAGATACAGCTACCTAACATCCAACACAACATGGATAATCTAAGATGAAACACGACCATAAGCCAACAAACTAGCAAGGATGGAAACATGCGTTAACACAAATAGCATGTTAGCAGCGACGACGTCTTGGTCACATCAACGGACTTTAAATGCTGAAGATATCAAGCAGGTAATAAGGAGGATCAGTCCCTTGTCTTTTGTATGCACACACTACCCTATTGGTACGACTATTACACTACGACAGATTCCCCGGGTGGGAATGGCTATTTTCCGTTACCTCATATGGGCCCGTGAACGAATCACTACCCAGGGCGAAAATCACGTTAAATAAAGACTAGGAGAGTCATTAGATTACCACTAGCACCAAATAGCGATGATAGTGTCCCCATATGCGGCTACCTTACTAACCCTGACCCTATAGCATTTAACATCGCAGACACCCGAGTACTAATCATACAACGTTCTAATCGAAGGGTATAATCTCATGTCAGGCCGTGCCTTTTGATTCAAACCCTAAGTTGTCGAAGGAATATCGAGTATGAGGAATAAATTCCTCACTATCGGATTCAACCCAAACAACCGCAGAGAATCAAACGGGTTCCCAAGTTAGAGTGGATAGTCAAAGTGAAGTCAATGAGAGGGCAATTCAAAAGAGAGGTGCGTATTATTCTATACATGTGGGGAAAAACGGTAACGTCAAGTATTCAACACCTAAATCATTATTTATTTTATTATTCATAACACATGCTATAATTCTTATTAGTTATAACATCGTCGTACTTGTATAATGAAATTTTAGTTCTAGCAGTTCTTCAAGTAAACGGAAGCACATAGCAAACTTAAATATTTATTTTGTGTCCGTTCGTAAATTTTAAATATTTTCACTATTCATTATTTTACTATTCACCGTATTTACTATTCATCGTATTCACTATTCATCGTATTTACTATTCATCGTATTTACTATTCATCGTATTTACTATTCCTCGTATTTTTATACGTATTCGTATTTTCGTATTTCGTATTTGTACGTATTTTTATACGTATGCGTATTTTTATACTTCGTATTTTATTCGTATTTTTATACTTTGTATTTTATTCGTATTTTTATACTTTGTATTTTATTCGTATTTTTATACGTACATGTATTCTTATACTTAGTATTTTATTATTATATTTAATACTTAGTATTTCTATTATTATATTTTATACTTAGTATTTTTATTTCTTATACATTTCCTTATACTTAGGATATTTTACAAAACACTCTTTTTATTTACTAAGTATAAAATTTTAGTTTTAAAGTCGTTAAGTTCGTTTTGTATTTAGTCATTTTGAAATATATTTTAATCGAAGTTGTTAAGTTCATTTTATACTTAGTGATTTTAGATAATATTTCAACAGTAAAACTTGGTTAAATTTAGTCATATACTTAACTAATACTTTAGCGGTTTCCATTTTTAGTGAGGTTGTCGTAGTTCATTTTAAATAGTCCGTATGTCCACATCCAGATTTAAGCATAGGTAGTAGCACTCGACAAGGTTCATTTTAATACTTGTAACGTTTATTTTTATCGGTTTAGTTGATTCTTTTTATTAACGGTTCATTATACAATCTAATATAATCCTACTCATAAATCAATTTTAGTGACTAAGTGATAAATTCATTTTGATCAAAATTGACCCACTTATTTAGGTAAAACCGTGGCTCCATTTTAGTTTAGCTATTTATTTCTTTTTTGTTCTTTATTTATAATTCACTACTTTAACCAATTTAATTACTTAAGTGATAAAAATAAAAAGTGACAAAAACATTTTAAGTCCAAATTTGAACCCTAAACCGTGGCCCTTCTATACTTATCCATTTTTATTTTGTTTTCTAATTTAATCGGTTTTGACTTAAAGTTTTTATATACTAATTTTCTAAATCATACTAAAGTGATTTAACTAGTTTACGATTTTCACTAAATATTTTATTTCATTTATGAATAGTGATTTTACTCACTTTAAATTTCTAACTTTTATATTTTTAAGATTTAGCTTATTTAACTTATATATTTGGTTTTGTATTTACTTATTAGCTAATAAAAACAATAAATAACAACACACATACAAAAATCATAAATCATAATGAGCTAGATATTCAAGAACACATGAAGATATGATGAACAACTATGAATTTCACATGAACTTCAATTAGTCTAATTTTCATATGTTTATATAATTTCCTCAAATTTTCCATACAAGTCTAATTTAACTAAACTAATCATAATATGTTATTTAGAAAAATTAAAACTAAAAATTGGTCCATTTATAATATAAAAACCGTGTATATATATATATATATGTCTAAATTTTTATTTTTGATTTTTATACTTCTAATTCAATAACTAATTTACTTAATATCATTTATGCATTTAACATATGTGAAAATCATATACAAACATTAACACATAAAAGAAAAATCATTTCAAACACAAGAATAATAACAATATTTCAAGAAACACATAAACACTTTAAAACATTTATATTTCATAACAAATTCATTTTTAGTCCAAAACATAAACTAATTATATTTTCATATACATCTTATCCTTAGTATTTTAAGCATGTAATTAACAAAAATTAAAACGAAAAATTAAGTGAAATAAAAGGGTTAGGCCGTGGGTTATACATGTGTTACACAAATGTTATTTTTCGATTTTTGTCTCCTAATTTAACATATGATTACTAGGTGATAAAAGACACAACAAATATAACACATAACATTTATGGCATGCTATTAACAGAATTAAACCTAGTGTGCGGGGGCACCTTAATTACTCGGTATGATTTTTCTAGCAATTATCCGGATCCACTATATGGTCAAAGATGCTTAAATCCACCCCGTCACTTGGCTCCTCGTCTTTAGGTTCCAAGTACATACAAGAAATTAACTATGTTAGTAACAAGTTTATACTAACATAAACTAAGACTATAGTGTTTAGAAATTAATTCATTTTAGGTGAAGTATAGTTTTATTTTCCTTTATGATTTATGTTCATCTTAATTTAGTAGGAAAAAAAGGAAGTTGTAACACCCCGTGTTTTTATAGCAAAATATTATGAAAGAATTTGATTCCTTAAATTAAATTCATCCTTTTTCCTTATAATAAAAATGCGACTGAATTTTTTTCGCTAAACATGTAACACTCCATGTTAAGTTAAGCCTTTATAATTGCGCAAATCATTAATTAAACATCCTCGCTCACTTATTTCCCTAACACATTATACTACAAGTTATTTTGCACCTAAATTAAAACCGTTTTGAATTACTTTGAATTTGAACTTTATTTTTACATTTTCAAACTCGATAAATCAAACAAAGAATCTACGACAATTTTCTCAACGACAAATTTTGGCACGCAAATCGAGGTCAAACGTTGACCAAATGGCCAAGCCACCTAAATGTGATTAAGTCACCTAATCCTTTCTTAAATATACTTAATCATAATCCAAATCTAATTAAAATAGTTAAGCTTAATCATTTTGATTATTACTAACAAAACATATAATAATAATATCAAATTACTATTTCATTTTGATTTAACTAACCCATTCACTAAAACTCGATATAATGAGCCACACTTATTCAAAGCTGATAAACTTTTTTTGACGTTTGATCATAATGATTTAATTCGATAACATTCAATGAAAAAAATATGTATTTCGGTCAAGTATGATTTTATTTCAAAGTTTCGAGGATTCTAGACCCAATTTTTGTTTTGGATTCTTTTCAACGTTTTTCTTCATTTTTATTTTCGATCTTGCTTCTAAACATTATTTTAAGACTATATATTTCATTTCGAGACTTTTCGCGTGCGCGTAAATCGAAAATTTGAAAAAGCAATCGAGCCAAGTGGCTCTTGTTTTGGCCGGTTTCATGGACCAAGTCCAAGGGCTTATCTTCTTCCATTTTTCTTCTACTTTTGCACCATGTCAAGTCCTTCTTACACACACCTAAAACTTACACTCCTATATTACTTTCATCATCACTTTTAATTACATTTAAATTTAATGATTTATACAACTAAATACACAAACACATTCACACCTTATATTACATTACTAGTATACATACATACTACTACTACTTCTACATTAACTTACATTACAAAAACAAAGCACAAACACTACTACTACTACACTACATACGGTTTACATACACACACACACAACCAATTTCTCTAACACTTTTTCTCTCTAAATAAATCAAACTCAAGAACAAAGTAAGCATATTCATATGCAAACTCAAGAACACCATATGATCTTCATCTTCTTTAATTCCATTTTTCTTCCTTAAGCTTTTATTTTCTTGTGTTTAATTTCCTTAAGCTCTTGAGTAAACTCTCCACCATTTATAACTTGTCATCACTTCCTCTTTTAGCTCATAAATAACTATGATCATAAATCAAAACACTTAAAATATAAACATCACCTAAAACATAAAATGATACTACAATTTAAATTTTTAGTTTAGTTAGTTTAGTTTAAAATAAATTACTAACTTATTTATTTTCATTTTTATGTACTACTCCTAACCAAAGACGAGGAGCAAGGTGAAGCCATCGACTTGAGCCAATTTGACCATATTGTGGATCCCAGGCAATTGCTAAACAATTTGCTCTTAACCTAATTAAGGTGCCCCCGCACACTAGGTTTAATTTTGTTAATTGCATGCTATAAATGTTATGTGTTATATTTGTTGTGTCTTTTATCACCTAGTAATCATATGTTAAATTAGGAGACAAAAATCGAAAAATAGAAATTGTTGTTCATTATAAAAACCCACGGCCTCCTCTTTAATTTTCACTTAATTTTTCGTTTTAATTTTTGTAAATTGCATGCTTAAAATACTGGTATTAAGATGAACATGAAAATATAGTTAGTTTATGTTTTAGACTAAAAATGAATTTGTTATGAAATTTACATGTTTTGAAGTGTTTAGTTGTGTTCTTGAAATATTGTTATTCTTGTGTTTGAAATGATTTTTATTTATGTTTGTTAGTGTTTTGTAAATGATTTTCACCTTAGTTAAATATATAAATGATATAAGATAAATTAGTTGTTGAATTAGAAGTATAAAAATCAAAAATAAAAATTAGAACATATACATACATATACACGGCCACTTTTATTTTAATGGACCAATTTTTAGTTTTAATTTTTCTAAATAACATATTATGATTAGTTTAGTTAAATTAGACTTGCTATAAAAATTTGAGAAAATAAAACGATAATATAAAATTTGAGTTAAAATGGTGTTCTTTAGAAAATCATAAGTGTTCTTGAAAAATTCATGTGTTCTTCATTTATGTAATTAGTTTGATTCATAAATTTTATAAAGTTAAACTTAAATGTTGTTTTAATCCATTAGTGAATAAACACAATAATGAATATATAAGTTAAATAGACTAAATCACTAAATTATAAAAGTTAGAAATTCAAAGTGGGTAAAATCACTATTCATAATTGAAATAAAATAATTAGTGAAAATCGTAAACTACTTTAGTCACTTTAGTATAACTTAAATAATTAGTATATAAAAACTTTAAGTCAAAAACCGATAAATTAGAAAACGAAAATAAAACACTTAAGTGTATAAGTGCCACGGTTTTAGTGAGTAAATTGGACCTAAAATGAATTTGTCACTTTTTATTTTTATCACTTAAGTAATTAAAATAGTTAAAGTAATGAATTATTAACAAAAACAAAAAAAGAAATAAATAGCCTAACTAATAAAACCACACGGCATTTATATTATTTTTGGGTCAATTTTGGTCAAAATGAATTTATCACTTAGTCATTAAAATTGATTTGTAATTAGGATTATATTAGATTGTAAAATGAATCGTTAATAAAAAGAATCAACGAAACCGATAAAAATAAATGTTACACGTGTTAAAAATGAACAAATTAAGTGTTACTACCTATGCTTAAATTTGGATGTGGATATACGGACTATATGAAATGAACTACGACAACCTCGCTAAAAATGGAAACCGCTAAAAGCTTAGTTAAGTATACGACTAAATTTAACCGAGTTTTACTTTTGAAATGTTATTTAAAATGACCAAGTACAAAATGAACTTAACAACTTTGAAATTAGAATTTGTACTTAAGTTTAAGTCGAGTTTTTCATTTAAAATAATATTTCAAAATCACTAAATACAAAACGAACCTAACGACTTTAAAAGTAGAATTTTACACTTAGTAAATAAAAAGCTTAGTTTTATTTTCTAAAATATCCTTAGTAATAAAAAAAATGTATAAGAGTACTAAGTATAAATAAAGACAAATAATGAATACTAAGTATAAAGAAAATAAAATAATAAAATACTAAGTATAAGAATACATATACGTATAAAATACGAATAAAATACGAAGTATAAAAATACGTACAAATACGGAATACGAAAATACGAATACGTACAAATACGAGGAATAGTAAATACGATGAATAGTAAATACGATGAATAGTAAATACGGTGAATAGTAAATACGATGAATAGTAAATACGGTGAATAGTAAAATAATGAATAGTGAAAAATATTTAAAATCTACGAACGGACTCAAAATAAATATTTAAGTTTTCTATGTGCTTCCGTTTACCTGAAGAACTGCTAGAACTAAATTTTCATTATACAAGTTCGCCGATAATAATTAGTATGAGTTGTCACTTGAGTAATATAAGAATGAGAAAATGATAAAGAATGTAAGTGTGTATTACTCGGGTGTCTGCGATGTTAAACGCTATTGTAACAACCCGGTTTTTCGTGACATTAATTAAACTAAGGCGGAAAATTAATTAAGTCTATATATTACAAAACCAGCTGTTATCGTATTACAAACTCCATATACATAATATGAGTTTAAGATAAACAGAGTATTTAGATTTCAAATCCTCTCAAAAGCATACATGATAAATAAGGTAAACTCTCCCCAGCATTCAATAGCGTTGGTCTCGGGGTACCTGCATTAAACTCTCATCATTTTCCCGCACACTCTTTCGATACATGCAATTTCTAAAGCAATATGCAGTATAATTGATGAATAATAAATAAACAAGGAAAACAAATAGCAAGTATGCAATTAAAACACATAAGGATATCATGATGATTCAATACGAGTATAAACCAATCAAATAACCAACCACGCTCACAAATAATCATACTCAACAAAATCACATTCCAATACTCAACCAAGTCATTAGATAATCATCAAACAAACAAGGAAATACATTCAAACATATGTTAACTAATGATTGTTCATTAGCGGCGGAAGCATCTGCAGGCGTAATTTATGATAGTAAACGGGGGCCAAAGCAGGTTGGGCGTGTCGACACACTAAATCCTAGTGGGCCGGGGCCAAAGCGGGTTGGGCGTGGGTGACATACTAGACGTCCGCGCAATAGCGGTCGGGGCGAACAAATCGGGACGTGTGCGAGCAGGCTAAGGATACCTAAAGCGATAAGGCGGCCAAATCCGAGTCTAATGTATGCATACACCACTATAGATTGGTTCAGATCATACTCGCCCTCGAGTAAGTAGTCACCTAATAATACGACTATCACCTTAGACGGGTACCCCCGGGTGGGGCTGGAGTTTCCAATTACCGTAGTATGGGCTCACGGAGATATCAATCATGCCCCATCCCTGAGGTTGTATATCCCGCACCGAAATAATACTTTATATAAAAATATTAGATCGCCTTTAGCAACTCTGGGAGGGAGCCAAAGTCCCCATAGACGGCTACCTCATTAACTTCGAATTCAAGAGTCGCGACATGGCGAACAATCCAAGTATTTTATTCAAGTAGTTCATTTCTTAATTTCTTATTTCCTCGTTCATTCAAAATAGGTGGCAATTCTGTAACTAAAATATATCGTCTAACTTTGTATAATGAAATTTTAGTTCTAGCAGTTCTTCAGGTAAACAAAACACATAGAAAGACTTAGTTAATTATTTGGAGTCCGTTTGTAAATTTTAAATATTTTTACTATTCATTATTTTACTATTCATCGTATTTACTATTCACCGTATTTACTATTCATCGTATTTACTATTCCTCGTATTTACTATTCCTCGTATTTGTACGTATTTTTATACGTTTGCGTATTTTTATACTTCGTATTTTATTCGTATTTTATACGTATGCGTATTCTTATACTTAGTATTTATTATTATATTTCCTTTATACTTAGTATTTTTATTTTATTTCCTTATACTTAGTATTTTCCTTTTATACTTAGTTTTCTTATACTTTACAACTACTTTTATACTTAGGATATTTTTAGGTTTTACAAAACCAACCTTTATTTTCTAAGTACGAAATTCTAGTTTTAAAGTCGTTAGGTTCGTTTTGTATTTAGTGATTTTGAAATATTATTTTAAATGAAAAACTCGATTTAAACTTAAATACAAATTCTAATTTCAAAGTTGTTAAGTTCATTTTGTACTTGGTCATTTTAAATAACATTTCAAAAGTAAAACTCGGTTAAATTTAGTCGTATACTCAACTAAGCTTTTAGCGGTTTCCATTTTTAGCGAGGTTGTCGTAGTCCATTTTAAATAGTCCGTATGTCCACATCCAAATTTAAGCATAGGTAGTAGCACTCGACAAGGTTCATTTTAATACGTGTAACGTTTATTTTTATCGGTTTAGTTGATTCTTTTTATTAACGGTTCATTATACAATCTAATATAATCCTACTTATAAATCAATTTTAGTGACTAAGTGACAAATTCATTTTGACCAAAATTGACCCATTTTTAATAGTAAAACCGTGGTACTCAACCTAGGTTACACATTTATTTTCTTTTTGTTTTTATTAATAAATCATTACTTTAACTAATTAATTTATTTAAGTGATAAAAATAAAAAGTGACAAAATCAACTTAGGTCTAAAATTAATCCCAAAACCGTGGCCCCTTTATACTTAACATTTTATTTTCGTTTTTCTAATTTTATCGGTTTTTGACTTAAGGTTTTTTTATAAACTAATTTCTTAAATTATACTAAAGTCCTTTAACTAGTTTACGATTTTCACTAAATATTTTATTTCATTTATGAATAGTGTTTTTACCTACTTTAATTCTCTAATTTTTCTATTTTAAAGATTTAGCTTATTTAACTTATATATTTAGTATTGTGTTTATTCACTAATGGATTAAAACAACATTTAAGTTTAACTTTATAAAATTTATGAATCAAACAAGTTACATAAATGAAGAACACTTGAATATATGAAGAACTTCTAATATTTTTCATATGAACATTTTTAACTCAAATTTCATATTATCGTTTTATTTTCTCAAATTTTTATAGCAAGTCTATTTTACCTAGACTAATCATAATATGTTATTTAGAAAAATTAAAACTAAAAATTGGTCCAATTATACCCATAAAACCGTGTATATGAATATAGTTCACTATATTTTTATTTTTGATTTTTATACCTCTAATTCAATAACTAATTTACTTAATATTACTTATGTATTTAACATATGTAAAAATCATATACAAACATTAACACACATAAATGAAAATCATTTAACACATGAATAAACATAAAAGTTCAAGAACACACATAAACACATTATAACATTTAAATTCATAACAAATTCATTTTAAGTCCTAAACATAAACTAATTATATTTTCATGTTCATTTCATTACAAGTATTTTAAGCATGCAATTTACAAAAATTAAAACGAAAAATTTAGTGAAAAATTTAGGGTAGGCCGTGGGTTTATGTAGTGAGCAACAAATTCTATTTTTCGATTTTTGTCTCCTAATTTAACATGTGATTACTAGGTGATAAGGTTAAGACATACATGCATCAAAAACATTAACATATAATCAAATTCGAGGCGCTTATCACATAAGTGTGCGGGAAGCACCTTAGTTAGGTTTATGAGCTAAAAGATCAACAGTTGTCCGGATCAATGATATGATCAAACTGGCTTAAATCGACTCCTCCACCTTGCTCCTCGTCTTTGATTAGGATTAGTACATAAAAATGAAATAAGCAAGTTAGTAATTTATTTTAAAACTAAACTAGCTAAACTAAAAATTTAAAGTGTAGTTTCATTTTTATGTTTAGGTTATGTTTTAATATTTTTATGATTTTGATTTATGTTCACATTTTAATTGTATGTAAAAAGAGTAAGTGAGTACTAAATATAAATGGTGAGGAGTTTATTTATGTGTACTAATAAATTTAAGCAAATAAAATGAAAGTTTTAAGGAAGAAAAGAATTAAAGAGGATGAAGATTCAAGTGTTCTTGAGGTTGCACAATGAAGATAGCTTACTTGTGTTCTTGAGTGAGTTTATTTAGAGAGAAAAATAAGTTAGAGTGTTTATTTGTTTGTGTGTAAAATGAATGTAGTAGTAGTGATCAAATGTATACTAGTAAACTTGTATACACTTGTGTATTTGTTTTGTATTTGTAATGTATAAAGATTAAATTTAAAGGGGCTAAGAAGTGATGATGAATTTAGTAGGAGTGTAAGTGGATTAGACATGGTAGAAAAGGAGACATGGGTGTGTAAGAGAAGAGAAGAAAAAATGGAAGAAGATAACATGCACAAAGGGCATGTATCTCGGCCTCCTTGAGTTCACATGGACTCGATTTTCGTTTTTGAAATTTTCGATTTACGCGTACGCGAAAAGTCTCAAAATAAAATATATAGTCTTAAAATAATGTTTTGAAGTAAGATCGAAAATAAAAATGAAGAAAATCGTAGAAGGGTGATCAAAACAAAAATTGGGTCTAGGATCCTCGAAACTTTGAAATAAAATCTTATTTGATCGAAATATATATTTTTTTCGTTGAATGTTATCGAATTAAATCATAATGCTTAAACGTCAAAAATTTTACCAGTTTAGGCTTAGTGTATCTCAATATATCGAGTTTTAGCGAAAGTGTTAGTTAAATCAAAATGAAATAGTAATTTGATATTATTATTATATGTTTTGTTAGTAATAATCAAAATGATTAAGCTTAACTAGTTTTTAATTAGATTTGGATTATGAGTAAGTATATTTAAGAAAAGATTAGGTGACTTAATCACAATTAGGTGGCTTGGTCTTTTAGTCAATGTTTGACCTCGATTTGCGTGCCAAAATTTGTCGTTGAGAAAATTGTCGTAGATTCTTTGTTTGATTTATCGAGTTCGAATATGAAAGAATAAAGTTCAAATTCGAAGTGTATCAAAATGGTTTTAGTTTAGGTACGATAAAAGTTGTAGCGCATTGTGTTAGAAAAATATTGGGCGAGATTGTTGAATTAATGATTTGCGCAACTATAATAGGCTTAACTTGACAAGGAGTGTTACATGTTTAGCGAAAAAAATTCAGTCGCATTTTTATTATAAGGAAAAAGGTTGAATTTAATTTAAGGAATTAAATTCTTTTATAAAATTGTGTTACAAAAACACGGGGTGTTACAATCCTACCCCCTTAAGAAAAGTTTCGTCCCCGAAACTTGGATAGAGTGGATAACTGCTCGAGGTTGAACAAGGCAGTTAGAGAGAATATTGAGATTTACGCATTTGGATAATAATATTTGGTTTTATTGGAATAAGACTTGTTGAAAAGTTTGAGTTTTCAAATTAGTATCGAAACGTCGGATAGAGGGAAAATATTGGAGAATAAAATCGCGCTTGTTTTATAAATGAGGTATTTAAATAAGTATAGAAATGTTACTAGAATGTTATTTCTGAAAATGACATGAAAGAGGTTCACAAAAAGGTAGGGTCTAGAAGTTTTGTACGGAATAAAATGAAGTTAAAATATTAAGAGTTTTAGGAATAAAAATAACTTATTTAGTTTTGAGAATACGTGTTAACCATAAAATAGTTTGAAAATAAGAAATTTCAGATTTTAGTAGGACTTTGATATAGTCAAAATATAGGCCTACCCCCTTAAGAAGTTTTAAACGTATATATCTAATATTATCATTGTTACTTTTAATGACCACTTAAACAAGGTATATAGCCTTTAGGAAACGAACGGCAATTAGGGAAAATGGATAAAAGTCGTAGTGGTCACGAGGAGAATATGAGCTTTATTGAAATTTGGGAAATATTGGTTATCGTTGAATGGTTAAATAAAATTTTAGAGAATTATGGATAACCCGGTTGACATAGCTCATTTTCTTAGAAATGTTATTATAATGTTACTAAAGTAAATGTAAATGTTATAGGTCATGTTTCGGGTAAGATTGAAAATTTATAATAATGGCTAACGCGAAAATAACTTGTTGAATATATTTCTAAAATAGAAGAAAAAGTAGAATTAAAACAATTTTGATGATTTTAGAAATAAAGGGATGAAAAGTTTGAACCATGAAGTCTCAAAAGCATTTAAAAATTACGTTACAAAGATTTTACAGAACGAGCAGTAAATTTTCAAAAATATCTTTATAGAGAACGTATGAAAACAAACTTTTGAAGTATATACTAAGAGATTGATAAGAATTTTAAATATAGGAGGTCGTAAAGGAAATTTGTGTGATGGATTGTAATTCTTACATTATCGTATTTTGAAAAACAAGACATATCTTGCCCTTCGGTAGGGGTATATTGGTTTTGATTTGCTTGTGACTTGTGAGTTTGATTTGTTTAATAAAATTGGAGGAAACAAAATATAGTGAGTCTCCTTTACTGAGTAAAATAAACGTAAGTATATAGTTAACTAGGAATTTTACCGGTGATGTCGTCAACATCGATAACGTCTTGACGACCTCTTCCGATTCGGTTAAAATGTACACACGCCCTTGAACCTTCACGGCTGGCGGTGGTCCCGCGTTTGCCTTTGTAATCGTACCCTTCTTTGGGCATTCATTTGACTTGTGCCCCACTACATTGCAGGAAAAACATACTACTGGTTCTCCATTACATTGTTTTCCTGGGTGGGTCGGTTGTCGGCATCTACGACACTGGCTTGGTTGTAAAGTCGGAGCCCCAGGAATTTGTTGGTTGTTCCTTGCGACGAATGTGGTGGGGTTTCGGTTGAAGTACTGAGATCTGCCCTGGTTCTTATTGCGGTTGTCTGAACTCTGATAGCTCGGGCGACCATAGAATGGCTTCTGAATGAAGCTAGCACTTGCCACAGGAGTAGTGAAGACCTTCTTTTTCTTTTTCTCTTCGACTTCTCCCTTCTGGATCGAGGCCCAAATACTTGTTGCTTTTTCGTAGGCCTCTGCAAAGTTCTTACAGTTGAATCCGCTCATATTCGTCCTCAGACCGTAAGTCATGCCTCTTACGTACCTGGTTGCGAGTTCCTCTTCGTTAGTTATTATCTTGGGAGCAAATTTGGATAACTCCTGATACTTTTCGGTGTATGCTTGCAGAGACATATCACCTTGGTTCAGATTTCGGAACTCTTCTTCCTTATCCCATTTTAGTTCCTCCCCAAAGTATTTGTTCTCCAATAGAGTCTTGAACTCGCTCCAATTATAGATCCTTAGGGGGAACGTGGATCTGATTAGGCGCCACCAGCTATTGGCCTCCCCTTTCAAGTAGTACGCTACTACATTCACCTTTTCATTAGGTGGCGTCTTGCTTAGTTCCAAAAGCTTCTCCATTTCCTCAATCCATTCCGTCAAGACAGTAGGATTGACGGAGCCTGAGTATGGTTGAGGTCTATGTTTTGAGAACCTCTCAAATGCGGATTGGTTGTTTCCGCCACCCTGATGTTGGTACATGCCTTGAGCAATCTTTGTGATTGCATCCTCGAAGCCTTTTCTTCTTGCCTCCTCTTCGAGGAATTGTTGGTTAAGGTCATTGTCTGGGATACCGTTTGCAGCCATTCTGAAAATATTAAACTGTATGAAATTGAGTAGTTCTAAACGAGGCATATTATATAATACAAGATAAAAGTTGGTTACATCGACTTAGAGTAGTAAAAAGCATCTAATACATTTCATAGGAAGATGACTGAAAGTAGAAGGTAGGGACAACGACTCCTAATAGTACTATACAGCATTTCCGAAGTCAGGTAGTTAAGGTCTAGAGATTTTACAAAATGTTGTCCGAACTAATAGTTAATAGGGCTAACAGGGTCTAGAGTCCGTTTGAGGATTCTGCATCGCTGACTTCCTGCTCATCATCGAAGGTATGTCCCTGAGCAATGGCACGGCATGCAAGCCTGAGGCCGCATTTGAAGAAATTCCACCCATGGAAATTTCCCCCTCGAACTGTAGACAGGTGGCGTACTGTAAACCACCAATGGAAAGCTTCACCTCTGAGGAACCTCTCGGTTAAGCGTACTTTCCACTCTTCGTGAACTCCCGCCTCAACGAACTTCGCCTCCATTTCGCATAACCAAAACCAGCAGGTGTCATGGTCTCCTGCGAATGTGCGCGGGGGATCTCCTAAGAAAATCTTGTAAGCATCGATCCTGGCAGGGTCAGTCCATGCAAGCTCTGGAGTAACCGGAAGTGCAGGCATGAAAGCACGTAGGGCGCGCTGCTTAATCGAACGATTGCCCTTCCTGTCTCCGCATACTGGTGAATCGCCGGTTGATGACATCTACAAGGGATTTTAAGGGAAGGAGTCAAACAACAAGAATATTGTTTGAACGAAAGTAAAATGGCTATCAAGAGAATATAAATTTCTGATCGACCAAAACAGGATTAAAAGATTTAAGAATTTTATTAGTGGAATTGGTTAAGGATTTAGTAGATGTCCTTACTTCGTATAGTTGGGTAATCATTCAGCGTCTCACTTCTCAAGAATTAAGTTCATTATTTCAATTTTTATATCCGAGGATAATTGTTAGTTTTAGTCAGTCACATCAGCAAGTAGCAGGCATACGATGGTTAGCGTATTTTATTTTAGGGTAGTAGCTCGTTTATTTAAGAAGATTTTAGCGTATGGTCGGTACTTAAAGTTTCTACCCATCCTCACACTTTAAAGTGATCTAAGTTATTTATTTTAGCGATCTAAGATTTCTAATTCATTATTTGATCCTATAAGTCTATGCCTGACATACGATATGAATGTCTGGCCCAGGTGTCGTCTCGCTATGTGAGATAACTTTAAGTCATTCACGGTCGCAAGACGCTCGATACCAATCTGAATAACCCTGCTTTTTCGTGACATTAATTAAACTAAGGCGGAAAATTAATTAAGTCTATATATTACAAAACCAGCTGTTATCGTATTACAAACTCCATATACATAATATGAGTTTAAGATAAACAGAGTATTTAGATTTCAAATCCTCTCAAAAGCATACATGATAAATAAGGTAAACTCTCCCCAGCATTCAATAGCGTTGGTCTCGGGGTACCTGCATTAAACTCTCATCATTTTCCCGCACACTCTTTCGATACATGCAATTTCTAAAGCAATATGCAGTATAATTGATGAATAATAAATAAACAAGGAAAACAAATAGCAAGTATGCAATTAAAACACATAAGGATATCATGATGATTCAATACGAGTATAAACCAATCAAATAACCAACCACGCTCACAAATAATCATACTCAACAAAATCACATTCCAATACTCAACCAAGTCATTCCGATAATCATCAAACAAACAAGGAAATACATTCAAACATATGTTAACTAATGATTGTTCATTAGCGAGGCGGAAGCATGCAGACGTAATTTCGCAATAGTAGACAGGGCCAAACAGGTTGGACGTGTCTGACACACTAAATCCTAGTGGGCCGGGGCCAAAGCGGGTTGGGCGTGGTCGACATACTAGACGTCCGCGCAATAGCGGTCGTACGAACAAACCCGGACGTGTCTGAACAGGCTAAGGATACCTAAAGCGATAAGGACAGCCAAATCCCGAGTCTAATGTATACATACACCACTATAGATAGGTTCAGATCATACTCGCCCTCGAGTAAGTAGTCACCTAATAATACGACTATCACCTTAGGCGGGTACTCGGGTGGGCCGGAGTTTCCAATTACCGTAGTATGGGCTCACGGAGATATCAATCATGCCCCATCCACGAGGTTGTATATCCCGCACCGAAATAATACTTTATATAAAAATATTAGATCGCCTTTAGCAACTCCTGGGAGGAGCCAAAGTCCCCATAGACGGCTACCTCATTAACTTCGAATTCAAGAGTCGCGACATGGCGAACAATCCAAGTATTTTATTCAAGTAGTTCATTTCTTAATTTCTTATTTCCTCGTTCATTCAAAATAGGTGGCAATTCTGTAACTAAAATATATCGTCTAACTTTGTATAATGAAATTTTAGTTCTAGCAGTTTTTCAGGTAAACAAAACACATAGAAAGACTTAGTTAATTATTTGGAGTCCGTTTGTAAATTTTAAATATTTTTACTATTCATTATTTTACTATTCATCGTATTTACTATTCACCGTATTTACTATTCATCGTATTTACTATTCACCGTATTTACTATTCCTCGTATTTACTATTCCTCGTATTTGTACGTATTTTTATACGTTTGCGTATTTTTATACTTCGTATTTTATTCGTATTTTATACGTATGCGTATTCTTATACTTAGTATTTATTATTATATTTCCTTTATACTTAGTATTTTTATTTTATTTCCTTATACTTAGTATTTTCCTTTTATACTTAGTTTTCTTATACTTTACAACTACTTTTATACTTAGGATATTTTTAGGTTTTACAAAACCAACCTTTATTTTCTAAGTACGAAATTCTAGTTTTAAAGTCGTTAGGTTCGTTTTGTATTTAGTGATTTTCAAATATTGTTTTAAATGAAAAACTCGATTTAAACTTAAATACAAATTCTAATTTCAAAGTTGTTAAGTTCATTTTGTACTTGGTCATTTTAAATAACATTTCAAAAGTAAAACTCGGTTAAATTTAGTCGTATACTCAACTAAGCTTTTAGCGGTTTCCATTTTTAGCGAGGTTGTCGTAGTCCATTTTAAATAGTCCGTATGTCCACATCCAAATTTAAGCATAGGTAGTAGCACTCGACAAGGTTCATTTTAATACGTGTAACGTTTATTTTTATCGGTTTAGTTGATTCTTTTTATTAACGGTTCATTATACAATCTAATATAATCCTACTTATAAATCAATTTTAGTGACTAAGTGACAAATTCATTTTGACCAAAATTGACCCATTTTTAATAGTAAAACCGTGGTACTCAACCTAGGTTACACATTTATTTTCTTTTTGTTTTTATTAATAAATCATTACTTTAACTAATTAATTTATTTAAGTGATAAAAATAAAAAGTGACAAAATCAACTTAGGTCTAAAATTAATCCCAAAACCGTGGCCCCTTTATACTTAACATTTTATTTTCGTTTTTCTAATTTTATCGGTTTTTGACTTAAGGTTTTTATAAACTAATTTCTTAAATTATACTAAAGTCCTTTAACTAGTTTACGATTTTCACTAAATATTTTATTTCATTTATGAATAGTGTTTTTACCTACTTTAATTCTCTAATTTTTCTATTTTAAAGATTTAGCTTATTTAACTTATATATTTAGTATTGTGTTTATTCACTAATGGATTAAAACAACATTTAAGTTTAACTTTATAAAATTTATGAATCAAACAAGTTACATAAATGAAGAACACTTGAATATATGAAGAACTTCTAATATTTTTCATATGAACATTTTTAACTCAAATTTCATATTATCCATTTATTTTCTCAAATTTTTATAGCAAGTCTATTTTACCTAGACTAATCATAATATGTTATTTAGAAAAATTAAAACTAAAAATTGGTCCAATTATACCCATAAAACCGTGTATATGAATATAGTTCACTATATTTTTATTTTTGATTTTTATACCTCTAATTCAATAACTAATTTACTTAATATTACTTATGTATTTAACATATGTAAAAATCATATACAAACATTAACACACATAAATGAAAATCATTTAACACATGAATAAACATAAAAGTTCAAGAACACACATAAACACATTATAACATTTAAATTCATAACAAATTCATTTTAAGTCCTAAACATAAACTAATTATATTTTCATGTTCATTTCATTACAAGTATTTTAAGCATGCAATTTACAAAAATTAAAACGAAAAATTTAGTGAAAAATTTAGGGTAGGCCGTGGGTTTATGTAGTGAGCAACAAATTCTATTTTTCGATTTTTGTCTCCTAATTTAACATGTGATTACTAGGTGATAAGGTTAAGACATACATGCATCAAAAACATTAACATATAATCAAATTCGAGGCGCTTATCACATAAGTGTGCGGGAAGCACCTTAGTTAGGTTTATGAGCTAAAAGATCAACAGTTGTCCGGATCAATGATATGATCAAACTGGCTTAAATCGACTCCTCCACCTTGCTCCTCGTCTTTGATTAGGATTAGTACATAAAAATGAAATAAGCAAGTTAGTAATTTATTTTAAAACTAAACTAGCTAAACTAAAAATTTAAAGTGTAGTTTCATTTTTATGTTTAGGTTATGTTTTAATATTTTTATGATTTTGATTTATGTTCACATTTTAATTGTATGTAAAAAGAGTAAGTGAGTACTAAATATAAATGGTGAGGAGTTTATTTATGTGTACTAATAAATTTAAGCAAATAAAATGAAAGTTTTAAGGAAGAAAAGAATTAAAGAGGATGAAGATTCAAGTGTTCTTGAGGTTGCACAATGAAGATAGCTTACTTGTGTTCTTGAGTGAGTTTATTTAGAGAGAAAAATAAGTTAGAGTGTTTATTTGTTTGTGTGTAAAATGAATGTAGTAGTAGTGATCAAATGTATACTAGTAAACTTGTATACACTTGTGTATTTGTTTTGTATTTGTAATGTATAAAGATTAAATTTAAAGGGGCTAAGAAGTGATGATGAATTTAGTAGGAGTGTAAGTGGATTAGACATGGTAGAAAAGGAGACATGGGTGTGTAAGAGAAGAGAAGAAAAAATGGAAGAAGATAACATGCACAAAGGGCATGTATCTCGGCCTCCTTGAGTTCACATGGACTCGATTTTCGTTTTTGAAATTTTCGATTTACGCGTACGCGAAAAGTCTCAAAATAAAATATATAGTCTTAAAATAATGTTTTGAAGTAAGATCGAAAATAAAAATGAAGAAAATCGTAGAAGGGTGATCAAAACAAAAATTGGGTCTAGGATCCTCGAAACTTTGAAATAAAATCTTATTTGATCGAAATATATATTTTTTTCGTTGAATGTTATCGAATTAAATCGTAATGCTTAAACGTCAAAAATTTTACCAGTTTAGGCTTAGTGTATCTCAATATATCGAGTTTTAGCGAAAGTGTTAGTTAAATCAAAATGAAATAGTAATTTGATATTATTATTATATGTTTTGTTAGTAATAATCAAAATGATTAAGCTTAACTAGTTTTTAATTAGATTTGGATTATGAGTAAGTATATTTAAGAAAAGATTAGGTGACTTAATCACAATTAGGTGGCTTGGTCTTTTAGTCAATGTTTGACCTCGATTTGCGTGCCAAAATTTGTCGTTGAGAAAATTGTCGTAGATTCTTTGTTTGATTTATCGAGTTCGAATATGAAAGAATAAAGTTCAAATTCGAAGTGTATCAAAATGGTTTTAGTTTAGGTACGATAAAAGTTGTAGCGCATTGTGTTAGAAAAATATTGGGCGAGATTGTTGAATTAATGATTTGCGCAACTATAATAGGCTTAACTTGACAAGGAGTGTTACATGTTTAGCGAAAAAAATTCAGTCACATTTTTATTATAAGGAAAAAGGTTGAATTTAATTTAAGGAATTAAATTCTTTTATAAAATTGTGTTACAAAAACACGGGGTGTTACAGCTATAGGGTCAGGATTGGTAAGGTAGCCGCATATGGGGACACTATCACGCTTATTAGGTGCTAGTGGTGCATTTAATGACTCTCACAGTCGTTATTTAACGTGATTTTCGCCCTGGGTATCGATTCGTTCACGGGCCCATATGAGGTAACGGAAAATAGCCATTCCCATCCGGGGAATCTGTCGTAGTGTAATAGTCATACCAATAGGGTAGTGTATGCATGCAAAAGACAAGGGACTGATCCTCCTTATTACCTGCTTGATATCGTTAGCATTTAAAGTCCGTTGATGTGACCGGCACGCTAATGCGCGGACGCTTATTAGGTCTGCATGTTTCCATCCTTGCTAGTTTGTTGGCTTATGGTCGTGTTTCATCTTAGATTATCCATGTTGTATTCGATATTAGGTAGCTGTATCTTATGCTACTTAGTGTTTGATCGATGTGCAGTGCGAGTACCTAGTGCACTTTGATGGCGAATCATATGGGTGATTTACCATGAGAGTACACAAGCCACTCTGTAGTCAAGACTCGCGAGTATATGTTACTATATGAATAATTGAAAAGGGTCGACTACCCCGAATGTGAATGAAATGATAATGATTTGCTTACATGATTATGAAATGAGATAATTCGATGATTTAATTGCTATGTTATATGACTTATGATATGTTACGTATTGTGTATTGCATTATTGTATGTGTTATTTCTTGCCGATTTAATTACATGCGCATATGTTAATTATTATGTGTTTACCGCTATGGGTTTTATGTGGCTTAGCGTGTGCGGGGCATAATCGAGTTTGAACGGCATTTTCCGTAGGTACCGAGGCTACATTGACGAATTATATCGAGATCAAGGCCTTATTTTATATTTTGAGAGAATGTAATCAATTAAACTCGCTTTATCTATGACTCTTATTATGTATAATGAGTTGTAATACGATGACAATTTGTTTTGTAATAAATAGACTTAATTAATATTCCGCCTTAGTTTAATTAAAGTCACGAAAAACCAGGTTATTCTGATTGGTATCGAGTCGTCTTGCGGTAGTGAATAACTTAAAGTTATTTCATCTAGCGAGACGACACTGGGCCAGACATTCATATCGTATGTCAGGCATAGACTTATAGGATCAAATAATGAATTAGAAATCCTAGATCGCTAAAATAATAATCTTAGAACGCGTTAAAAGAGAGATTGGGTAGAAACATTAAGGACTGACCTACTAATCTTTTTGACTAACAAGTCCCTTATACTAACTTTACAAGAATCAAGACGTAAGAATCGAAGACAAGACTGAAGCGCATGCAGAGAGACGAATCAAGAATCATGCTATCTGAGGCAGTTTCCAAGACGTCGGAGACTTCTTTAGCTTTAAAAATTCCTACAACCATCTATAACCGTTCTTTAATTATCCCCATCATTGCAACGCTTTTCAACTTTCAGACTTTCTAGATCACAAAATCTCTTGACATTTAATCTCTCCATGATTTTAGGATTTCCTTTTTACATTCTAAAATCCCTACTAATAAGGAGTCAATCTCGTAAAATTTTTATTTCTTCGAGACTTTTAATGTTCTGAATCGATAATCCTTTATAAATGACTCTGTAACTAATTTTCTTTTCTCTCAACTTCGTAGAATGTGTTCAACCTTACTCTACGAATTCATAAACTTTTTTTTTTTTTTTTTATTTCAAACCTTCTAACCTTATTCGTACTGTTCATAATACCGAAGGCTAACCCTTATCAATTCTCAGACTCAACTCCATACCCCTTGAACATATATCTGAACTCTTATGTTATTTTCTGAGCTTGGTTTCTAACCCTCCGTCATAGTCCACTTCATTGAGAAGGAATTAGGAAGCTTTGTAACTTTTGATTTTAATATCTTTTTCAGAATGGCTGCAAACGGTATTCCAGACAATGACCTTAACCAACAATTCCTCGAAGAGGAGGTAAGGAGGAGAGGTTTCGAGGATGCAATAATGAAAATCGCTCAGAATGTCCATCAATATCAGGGTGGCAGTAATAACCAATCCGCGTTTGAGAGGTTCTCGAAACACAGACCTCAACCATACTCAGTTCACAACCCTCTTGTCTTGACAGAATGGATTGAAGAGATGGAAAAACTATTAGAATCGAGCAAGACGCCACCTAATGAAAAGGTGAATGTAGTAGCGCATTACTTGAAAGGAGGCCAATACTGGTGGCGCTGATCGATCCACGTTCCCCCTAAGGATCTATAACTGGAGCGAGTTCAAACTGCTGCTAGAAAACAAGTACTTCGGGGAAGAGCTAAAATGGGAGATGGAAGAGAAATTCAGGAACTTAGATCAAGGTGATATGTCTCTGCAGCATACACCGAGAAATATCGTGAGCTATCTAAGTTTGCTCCTAGAATATTAACGAGCGAGGAGGAACTCATGACCCGTTATGTAAGGGCATGACTAATCGAACCGAGGATAAATATGAGCGGGTTCAATCAGTAAGAATTTTGCCGAGGCTTATGAGAAAGCAACGAGCATCCGAAAGGCCCATCCGTATGGAGTGGTGAGGAGAAAAAGAAGAATAGGACTCTTCGCCTCCTGTGGCAAGTTCTAGCTTCATCCACAAGCCAACCTTCCAACCGAGGAATTTTCAGAGTCCAAACTTTCAAAGCAGAGGTTTCAACAAGCCGGTTTATAACCGCAACAACAACAACTCGAACCAGGGAAGGCTGACTACAAGAGGTGGAAGGACTCCGCCGCCTATTGTGCGTTCGGACGATTGTCGTTTCTGTCACAAGGCTCTACACCCTGGGAAGCAATGCAACGGGTCACCATTTGTCTGTTTCTTTTGCAAGGTAGAGGGACACAAGGCTAACGTGTGCCCGCAGAAAGAAGCGATGGGAAGGATGAACACGGGACCACTACCCGCAGTTAAGGTACAAGGACGTGTTTACGTCTTGTCGGAGATTGACGAAGACATCGAGGGCTGCCCTGACGCAGACGACATTACGGGTAAATTCCTGGTTAACTCAGCACCTACCTTTATTTTATTCAACATAATTATGTCCTTGTCCTTCTTCTCGTCAAAGTAGTTAACAAGATCCAAACTGACAAAGACCTGAACAAATATTTACTAAGTTAGATTTTCATAAAACCCCTTTCTATTAAAATTTTTGAATTTTACCCAAAATACGACTTATAACATTTCCGTTCCATCTAATAACATTATAATAATAATTTTTAGGGGAATAAGCTATATCAGCTAGGTTATCCAAAATTCTCTAAAATTTTTATTTAACCATTCAACGATAACCAATACTTCTCCTTAATTTCAATAAAGTTCATATGCTCCTCATGACCACTACGATTTTTATCCATTTTCCTTAATTGCCGTTCTCCTCCTAAAGGCTATGTATCTTGATTTGGTGGTCATTAAAAGTAACAAAAATAATATTATGTATATACGTGTAAAACTTCTTAAGGGGGTAGGACTATAAATTGTCCTATTTAAATCTGAAATTTCTTATTTTCAATCTATTTTATGGTTAACATTTATTCTCAAATCTAAATAAATTATTTTTATTCCTAAAACTCTTATTATTTTTAATTTAATTTAATTCCGTACAAAACTTCTAGGCCCTACCTTTTTGTGAGCCTCCTTCGCGTCATTTTCAGAAATAACATTCTAGTAACATTTCTATATTTAATTAAATATCTCAGTAATAAAACAAACGCGATTTTGTTCTCCAACATTTTCACTCTATCCGACGCTTCGATACTAATTTGAAAACTCAAACTTTTCAACAAGTCTTATTCCAATAAAACCAAATATTATTATCCAAATGCGTAAATCTCAATATTCTCTCTAACTGCCTTGTTCAACCTCGAGCAGTTATCCACTCTATCCAAGTTTGGGGGACGAAACATTTCTTAAAGGGTAGGATCAGAACACCCCGTGTTTTTATAGCAAAATATTATGAAAGAATTTGATTCCTTAAATTAAATTCATCCTTTTTCCTTATAATAAAAATGCGATCAATTTTTTCGCTAAACATGTAACACTCCATGTTAAGTTAAGCCTTTATAATTGCGCAAATCATTAATTAAACATCCTCGCTCACTTATTTCCCTAACACATTATACTACAAGTTATTTTGCACCTAAATTAAAACCGTTTTGAATTACTTTGAATTTGAACTTTATTTTTACATTTTCAAACTCGATAAATCAAACAAAGAATCTACGACAATTTTCTCAACGACAAATTTTGGCACGCAAATCGAGGTCAAACGTTGACCAAATGGCCAAGCCACCTAAATGTGATTAAGTCACCTAATCCTTTCTTAAATATACTTAATCATAATCCAAATCTAATTAAAATAGTTAAGCTTAATCATTTTGATTATTACTAACAAAACATATAATAATAATATCAAATTACTATTTCATTTTGATTTAACTAACCCATTCACTAAAACTCGATATAATGAGCCACACTTATTCAAAACTGATAAACTTTTTTTGACGTTTGATCATAATGATTTAATTCGATAACATTCAATGAAAAAAATATGTATTTCGGTCAAGTATGATTTTATTTCAAAGTTTCGAGGATTCTAGACCCAATTTTTGTTTTGGATTCTTTTCAACGTTTTTCTTCATTTTTATTTTCGATCTTGCTTCTAAACATTATTTTAAGACTATATATTTCATTTCGAGACTTTTCGCGTGCGCGTAAATCGAAAATTTGAAAAACGAAAATCGAGCCAAGTGGCTCTTGTTTTGGCCGGTTTCATGGACCAAGTCCAAGGGCTTATCTTCTTCCATTTTTCTTCTACTTTTGCACCATGTCAAGTCCTTCTTACACACACCTAAAACTTACACTCCTATATTACTTTCATCATCACTTTTAATTACATTTAAATTTAATGATTTATACAACTAAATACACAAACACATTCACACCTTATATTACATTACTAGTATACATACATACTACTACTACTTCTACATTAACTTACATTACAAAAACAAAGCACAAACACTACTACTACTACACTACATACGGTTTACATACACACACACAACCAATTTCTCTAACACTTTTTCTCTCTAAATAAATCAAACTCAAGAACAAAGTAAGCATATTCATATGCAAACTCAAGAACACCATATGATCTTCATCTTCTTTAATTCCATTTTTCTTCCTTAAGCTTTTATTTTCTTGTGTTTAATTTCCTTAAGCTCTTGAGTAAACTCTCCACCATTTATAACTTGTCATCACTTCCTCTTTTAGCTCATAAATAACTATGATCATAAATCAAAACACTTAAAATATAAACATCACCTAAAACATAAAATGATACTACAATTTAAATTTTTAGTTTAGTTAGTTTAGTTTAAAATAAATTACTAACTTATTTATTTTCATTTTTATGTACTACTCCTAACCAAAGACGAGGAGCAAGGTGAAGCCATCGACTTGAGCCAATTTGACCATATTGTGGATCCCGACAATTGCTAAACAATTTGCTCTTAACCTAATTAAGGTGCCCCCGCACACTAGGTTTAATTTTGTTAATTGCATGCTATAAATGTTATGTGTTATATTTGTTGTGTCTTTTATCACCTAGTAATCATATGTTAAATTAGGAGACAAAAATCGAAAAATAGAAATTGTTGTTCATTATAAAAACCCACGGCCTCCTCTTTAATTTTCACTTAATTTTTCGTTTTAATTTTTGTAAATTGCATGCTTAAAATACTGGTATTAAGATGAACATGAAAATATAGTTAGTTTATATTTTAGACTAAAAATGAATTTGTTATGAAATTTACATGTTTTGAAGTGTTTAGTTGTGTTCTTGAAATATTGTTATTCTTGTGTTTGAAATGATTTTTATTTATGTTTGTTAGTGTTTTGTAAATGATTTTCACCTTAGTTAAATATATAAATGATATAAGATAAATTAGTTGTTGAATTAGAAGTATAAAAATCAAAAATAAAAATTAGAACATATACATACATATACACGGCCACTTTTATTTTAATGGACCAATTTTTAGTTTTAATTTTTCTAAATAACATATTATGATTAGTTTAGTTAAATTAGACTTGCTATAAAAATTTGAGAAAATAAAACGATAATATAAAATTTGAGTTAAAATGGTGTTCTTTAGAAAATCATAAGTGTTCTTGAAAAATTCATGTGTTCTTCATTTATGTAATTAGTTTGATTCATAAATTTTATAAAGTTAAACTTAAATGTTGTTTTAATCCATTAGTGAATAAACACAATAATGAATATATAAGTTAAATAGACTAAATCACTAAATTATAAAAGTTAGAAATTCAAAGTGGGTAAAATCACTATTCATAATTGAAATAAAATAATTAGTGAAAATCGTAAACTACTTAAGTCACTTTAGTATAACTTAAATAATTAGTATATAAAAACTTTAAGTCAAAAACCGATAAATTAGAAAACGAAAATAAAACACTTAAGTGTATAAGTGCCACGGTTTTAGTGAGTAAATTGGACCTAAAATGAATTTGTCACTTTTTATTTTTATCACTTAAGTAATTAAAATAGTTAAAGTAATGAATTATTAACAAAAACAAAAAAAGAAATAAATAGCCTAACTAATAAAACCACACGGCATTTATATTATTTTTGGGTCAATTTTGGTCAAAATGAATTTATCACTTAGTCATTAAAATTGATTTGTAATTAGGATTATATTAGATTGTAAAATGAATCGTTAATAAAAAGAATCAACGAAACCGATAAAAATAAATGTTACACGTGTTAAAAATGAACAAATTCGAGTGTTACTACCTATGCTTAAATTTGGATGTGGATATACGGACTATATGAAATGAACTACGACAACCTCGCTAAAAATGGAAACCGCTAAAAGCTTAGTTAAGTATACGACTAAATTTAACCGAGTTTTACTTTTGAAATGTTATTTAAAATGACCAAGTACAAAATGAACTTAACAACTTTGAAATTAGAATTTGTACTTAAGTTTAAGTCGAGTTTTTCATTTAAAATAATATTTCAAAATCACTAAATACAAAACGAACCTAACGACTTTAAAAGTAGAATTTTACACTTAGTAAATAAAAAGCTTAGTTTTATTTTCTAAAATATCCTTAGTAATAAAAAAAATGTATAAGAGTACTAAGTATAAATAAAGACAAATAATGAATACTAAGTATAAAGAAAATAAAATAATAAAATACTAAGTATAAGAATATATATACGTATAAAATACGAATAAAATACGAAGTATAAAAATACGTACAAATACGGAATACGAAAATACGAATACGTACAAATACGAGGAATAGTAAATACGATGAATAGTAAATACGATGAATAGTAAATACGGTGAATAGTAAATACGATGAATAGTAAATACGGTGAATAGTAAAATAATGAATAGTGAAAAATATTTAAAATCTACGAACGGACTCAAAATAAATATTTAAGTTTTCTATGTGCTTCCGTTTACCTGAAGAACTGCTAGAACTAAATTTTCATTATACAAGTTCGCAGATAATAATTAGTATGAGTTGTCACTTGAGTAATATAAGAATGAGAAAATGATAAAGAATGTAAGTGTGTATTACTCGGGTGTCTGCGATGTTAAACGCTATAGGGTCAGGATTGGTAAGGTAGCCGCATATGGGGACACTATCACGCTTATTAGGTGCTAGTGGTGCATTTAATGACTCTCACAGTCGTTATTTAACGTGATTTTCGCCCTGGGTATCGATTCGTTCACGGGCCCATATGAGGTAACGGAAAATAGCCATTCCCATCCGGGGAATCTGTCGTAGTGTAATAGTCGTACCAATAGGGTAGTGTATGCATGCAAAAGACAAGGGACTGATCCTCCTTATTACCTGCTTGATATCGTTAGCATTTAAAGTCCGTTGATGTGGCCAAACGCTAATGCGCGGACGCTTATTAGGTCTGCATGTTTCCATCCTTGCTAGTTTGTTGGCTTATGGTCGTGTTTCATCTTAGATTATCCATGTTGTATTCGATATTAGGTAGCTGTATCTTATGCTACTTAGTGTTTGATCTGATGTACGAGTCTGAGTAACTAGTGCACTTTGATGGCGAATCATATGGGTGATTTACCATGAGAGTACACAAGCCACTCTGTAGTCAAGACTCGCGAGTATATGTTACTATATGAATAATTGAAAAGGGTCGACTACCCCGAATGTGAATGAAATGATAATGATTTGCTTACATGATTATGAAATGAGATAATTCGATGATTTAATTGCTATGTTATATGACTTATGATATGTTACGTATTGTGTATTGCATTATTGTATGTGTTATTTGCGCTGATTTAATTACATGCGCATATGTTAATTATTATGTGTTTACCGCTATGGGTTTTATGTGGCTTAGCGTGTGCGGGGCATAATCGAGTTTGAACGGCATTTTCCCGTAGGTACCCCGAGGCTACATTGACGAATTATATCAGGGGATTGAAGGCCTTATTTTATATTTTGAGAGAATGTAATCAATTAAACTCTGCTTTATCTATGACTCTTATTATGTATAATGAGTTGTAATACGATGACAGCTGGTTTTGTAATAAATAGACTTAATTAATATTCCGCCTTAGTTTAATTAAAGTCACGAAAAACCAGGTTGTTACAGAAGTGATTTAATTTAACTTATGAAGAATCTTCATTTTAATGAATAGTGGAAATTTATGTGGAAAAATCAAATAAAGAAGATGAAGATCTTGAGTTATTTTATTTAGAACACAAACTTTAATTTTCTAAAATTCATTTAACAAGTGTAGTAGTGATATACTTTATATAGAAATGACTTAAATTAAGTAGTGAATTAAGTGGAGTAATTTATAAACAAAAACTAAAGTGAAATAAAATGTAAGAAATTAAAAGAATAAGAAAGGAAGATGAAGATCATCTTGAAAATGAAGAACACTAAGATGGTGTTCTTACTTAGCAATAAAATGATTTTGTTTTAGAGAGGTTTTGTGAGTTTGTTTTGTGTTTGTGTGTGATAATGAATTGTGTAGTAGTAGTAAAATGTATACTAGTAAACTTGTATGTATTTGTGTATTTAATTTGTATAAAGATTAAATTAAAAGGCAAATACAAGTGATGATGAAAATAGGTAGGATGTGTAAGTTTTAGGTAATGTGTAAGAGGAGAATGGAAGAGGATAAGTGAAGACCAAAGAAGGTCCCAAAATTTTACCAACATGTAGCAAAACCATGGGCTTGTTTTTCGTTTTGAAATTTCGATTCTGCAGCGTCTGTGAAAAGTCTCAAAATAAAATATATAGTCTTAAAATAATGTTTTGAAGTAAGATCGAAAATAAAAATGAAGAAAAACGTTGAAGGGTGATCAAAACAAAAATTGGGTCTAGGATCCTCGAAATTTTTAATAAAAATCTCGTTTGGTTGAAATATATATTTTTTTCGTTGAATGTTATCGAATTAAATCATTATACCTAAACGTCAAAAAGTTTATCAGTTTAGGCTTAGTGTAACTCAATATATCGAGTTTTAGTGAATGTGTTAGTTAAATCAAGGTGGAATAGTAATTTGATATTATTATTATATGTTTTGTTAGTAATAATCAATATGATTAAGCTTAAGCTACTTTAATTAGATTTGGATTATGAGTAATTATATTTAAGAAAGGATTAGGTGACTTAATCATAACTAGATGGCTTGGTCATTTAGTCAATGTTTGACCTCGATTTGCGTGCCAAAATTTGTCGTTGAGAAATTTGTCGTAGATGTTTCATTTGATTTATCGAGTTTGAATATGTAAAAATAAAATTCAAATTTGAAGTATATCAAAATAGTTTTAATTCAGGTGCGAGAAAAATTGTAGTGTGTTGTAATTGTTGATTTTTATAAAATTTTGAATTGTATTTCCTTTTTGAATTCTAACGATAATACAATATATTTCATTTTTCAAAAGTTTTAAATTTGGGCTTAGGAAACTTAGTATTATTTGGCGAAAAAAATTCAGTCGCATTTTTATTATATGGAAAAAGGATGAATTTTATTTAGGGAATTAATTTCTTTTATAAAATTGTGCTATAAAAACACGGGGTGTTACAATCCTACCCCCTTAAGAAAGTTTCGTCCCCGAAACTTGGATAGAGTGGATAACTACTCGAGGTTGAACAAGGCAGTTAGAGAGAATATTGAGATTTTACAAATTTGGATAACATTATTTGGTTTTGTTGGAATAAGACTTTTTGAAAAGTTTGAGTTTTCTAATTAATATAGAAACGTCGGATAGAGTGAAAATATTGGAGAGCAAAATCGCGTTTGATTTATTAATAAATATAGAAATGTTACTAGAATGTTATTTTTGAAAATGACGCGAAAGGGATTCATAAAAAGGTAGGGCCTAGAAGTTTTGTACGAGCTTAAATGGAATTAAAATAATAAGAGTTTTAGGAATAAAAATAACCTATTAATTTATTTTTATTTTTTTTTATTTTTTTTTTTTTTTTTTTTGAGAATACATGTTAACCAAAAAGATAGTTTGAAAATAAGAAATTTCAGATTTTAGTAGGACTTTAATATAGCCAAATTATAGTCCTACCCCCTTAAGAAGTTTTAAACGTATATACCTAATATTATTATTGTTACTTTTAATGACCCCCAAATCAAGATACATAGCCTTTAGGAAAAGAACGACAATTAGGGAAAATGGATAAAAATCGTAGTGGTCATGAGGAGCATATGAACTTTATTGAAATTAAGGAGAAGTATTGGTTATCGTTGAATGGTTAAATAAAAATTTTAGAGAATTTTGGATAACCTAGCTGATATAGCTTATTCCCCCAAAAATTAATATTATAATGTTATTAGATGGAACGGAAATGTTATAAGTCGTATTTTGGGTAAAATTCAAAAATTTTAATAGAAAGGGGTTTTATGAAAATCTAACTTAGTAAATATTTGTTCAGGTCTTTGTCAGTTTGAATCTTGTTAACTACTTTGACGAGAAGAAGGACAAGGACATAATTATGTTGAATAAAATAAAGGTAGGTGCTGAGTTAATCAGAAATTTTACCAGTAATAACGTCTACGTCAGGGCAATCCTCGGTGTCTTCGTCAATCTCCGACAAGACGTAAACACGTCCTTGTACCTTAACTGCGGGTAGTGGTCCCGTGTTCTTTCTTCCCATCGCTTCTTTCTTCGGGCATGCGTTAGATTTGTGCCCCGCTTCATTGCAGAAGAAACAGACGATTGGGGATCCGTTGCACTGCTTTCCAGGGTGTAGAGCCTTGTGACAGAAATAGCAATTGTCCGATCGTCTGATCGGCGGGGTTCTTCCACCTTTGTAGTCGACCTCCCATTGTTCGAGTTGTTGTTGTTGCGGTTGTAAACCGGCTTGTTGAAATTGTTGTTTTGGGAGTTCGGCCTCTGGAAATTTCTTTGTTGGAAGGTCGGCTTCTGGATGAAACTAGAACTTGCCACAGCAGGCGTAAGAGTCCTATTCTTCTTTTTCTCCTCAGCCACTCCCTTCTGGATGGAGGCCCAGATACTTGTCGCTTTTTCGTAGGCCTCAGCAAAGTTCTTACAGTTGAACCCGCTCATGTTTATCCTAAGATCGTTAGTCATGCCCCTTACATAACGGGTTGCGAGTTCCTCCTCGTTCGTTAATATTCTAGGAGCAAACTTAGATAGCTCCTGATATTTCTCGGTGTATGCCTGCAGAGACATATCACCCTGGTTTAGGTTGCGGAACTCCTCCTCCTTCTCCCACTTTAACTCCTCCCCGAAGTATTTGGTCTCGAGGAGTAACTTGAATTCACTCCAATTGTAAATCCTCAGGGGAAAAGTGGATCGGATTAAGCGCCACCAGCTGTTGGCCTCTCCCTTCAGGTAGTAAGCTACCACATTCACCTTCTCTGTGGCGGTGTCTTCTTGAGCTCCAACAAATTTTCTCCATTTCTTCAATCCATTCAGTCAGAACGGTAGGGTTGACCGAGCCTGAGTACGGTTGAGGTCTATGTTTTGAGAACCTCTCAAACGCGGATTGGTTATTACCGCCACCCTGATATTGGTGGACATTTTGAGCAATCTTCACGATTGCGTCCTCGAAGCCTCTTCTTCTTGCCTCCTCTTCGAGGAATTGTTGGTTAAGGTCATTGTCTGGAATACCGTTTGCAGCCATTCTGAAAAAGATATTAAAATCAAAAGTTACAAAGCTTCCTAATTCCTTCTCAATGAAGTGAACTATGACAGAGGGTTAGGAACCAAGCTCAAAAAAAATAACATCAGAATTCAGATATACGTTCAAGGGTATGGAGTTGGGTCTGAGAATTGATAAGGGTTAGCCTTCGGTACTATGAACAGTACGAATAAGGTTAGAAGGTTTGAAATAAAGAGAAAGAAGTTTATGAATTCGTAGAGTAAGGTTGAACACATTCTACGAAGTTGAGAGAAAAGAAAATTAGTTTACAGAGTCCTTTACAAAGGATTATTGATTCAGAACATCAAAAGTCTCGAAGAAGTTAGAATTTTTCGAGATTGACTACTTATTAGTAGGGATTTTAGAATGTAAAAAGGAAATCCTAAAATCATGGAGAGATTAAATGTCAAGAGATTTTATGGTCTAGAAAGTCCGAAAGTTGAAAAGCGTTGCAATGATGGGGATAATTAAAGAACGGTTATAGATGGTTGTAGGAATTTTTAAAGCTAAAGAAGTCTCCGACGTCTTGGAAGCTGCCTCAAATAGCATGATTCTTGATACGTCTCTCTGCATGCGCTTCGGTCTTGCCTTCGATCCTTACGTCTTGATTCTTGTAAAGTTAGTATAAGGGACTTGTTAGTCAAAAAGATCAGTCGGTCAGTCCTTAATGTTTCTACCCATTCTCACTTTTAAAGCGTTCTAAGATTATTATTTTAGCGATCTAGAATTTCTAATTCATTATTTGATCCTATAAGTCTATGCCTGACATATATATTTATATGTATGTCTGGCCCAGGTGTCGTCTCGCTAGATGATATAACTTTAAGTTATTCACGGTCGCAAGACAGCTCTGATACCAACTGTAACAACCTGGTTTTTCGTGACTTTAATTAAACTAAGGCGGAATATTAATTAAGTCTATTTATTACAAAACCAGCTGTCATCGTATTACAACTCATTATACATAATAAGAGTCATAGATAAGCAGAGTTTAATTGATTACATTCTCTCAAAATATAAAATAAGGCCTTCAATCTCGATATAATTCAATCAATGTAGCCTCTGGTACCTACGGAAAAATGCCGTTCAAACTCGATTATGCCCCGCACCCGCTTAGCCACATAAACCCCCTAGCGGTAAACACATAATAATTAACATATGCGCACGTAATTAAATCAGCGCAAATAACACATACAATAATGCAATACATAATACATAACATATCATAAGTCATATAACATAGCAATTAAATCATCACATTATCTCAATTCATAATCATGTAAGCAAAACATTATCATTTCACTCACATTCTAGGTAGTCGACCCTTTTCAATTATTCATATAGTAACATATACTCGCGAGTCTTGACTACAGAGTGGCTTGTGTACTCTCATGGTAAATCACCCATATGATTCGCCATCAAAGTGCACTAGTTACTCGGACTGCACATCGATCAAACACTAAGTAGCATAAGATACAAATACCTAACATCCAACACAACATGGATAATCTAAGATGAAACACGACCATAAGCCAACAAACTAGCAAGGATGGAAACATGCGTTAACACAAATAGCATGTTAACGCGCGACAGCGTGCCGGTCACATCAACGGATTTTAAATGCTGAAGATATCAAGCAGGTAATAAGGAGGATCAGTCCCTTGTCTTTTGTATGCACACACTACCCTATTGGTACGACTATTACACTACTGACAGCATTCCCGGGTGGGAATGGCTATTTTCCGATTACCTCATATGGGCCCGTGAACGAATCACTACCAGTGAAAATCACGTTAAATAAAGACTAGGAGAGTCATTAGATTACCACTAGCACCAAATAGCGATGATAGTGTCCCCATATGCGGCTACCTTACTAACCCTGACCCTATAGCATTTAACATCGCAGACACCCGAGTACTAATCATACAACGTTCTAATCGAAGGGTATAATCTCATGTCAGGCCGTGCCTTTTGATTCAAACCCTAAGTTGTCGAAGGAATATCGAGTATGAGGAATAAATTCCTCACTATCGGATTCAACCCAAACAACCGCAGAGAATCAAACGGGTTCCTGTAACAACCTGGTTTTTCGTGACTTTAATTAAACTAAGGCGGAAAATTAATTAAGTCTATATATTACAAAACCAGCTGTTAATCGTAATAAAACTCTAAGTACATAGTACGAGTTTAGAATAACAGAGTATAAGTTTGATTACATCCTCTCAAAATAGATTACAAAAATAAGGCCTTGATCACGATAGATCAACGGTCAAGACTCGGGGTACCTGCATTAAACTCTCATCATTTTCCCGCACACTCTTTCGATACATGCAATTCTAAAACAATATGCTGAATGAATATTAAATAAACAAGGAAAACAAATAGCAAGCATGCAAGTAAAGCACATAAGAAGGTCATGATGATACAATACGAGTATAAACCAATCCAATAACATACCACGCTCACAAATAATCATACTCAACAAATCGCATTCCAATACTCAGCCAGGTCATTCAGATAATCATCAAACAAACGAGGAAATACATTCAACATGTGATAACAAATGAGTCTTCGTTAGTAAGGCGGAAGCATGCAGACATAATCCGCGCAGTAGCCGGTAGGGCCAACATAACTTGGACGTGACTACCAGGCTTAAAGATATCTAAGGTAATAAGGATGATTCAATCCCTTGTCTAATGTATGCATACACTACCTATCGAGGATCATACTTATTCGCTATTCAAAAGGTATCACCGACGAAAAAGTTCGACTATCACCAGAGACTGCACCGGATGGGGTCAAGCGTTTCCAATTACTATTCTATGGGCCCGCGGAAGTATCAAGTATGCCCCATCCCTGAGGTTGATACCACACGTCAAACAGCAATCTTAAGATCGTTGAATAGCCTTGGGCAACTCAGGTAGGGAGCCCAAGTCCCCACAGACTGGTACCTCGTTAACTTCGAATTTCAAGAGTCGCAACATGGCGAACAATCCTAGTATTTTATTCAAGTACTTGCTTTCTCAATTTCTCATTCTCTCGTTCATAAATAAAAATAATGACGAACTTGTAATATAAATATAACGTCGAACTTGTATAATGAAATTTTAGTAACAGCAGTTCTTCAGGTAAAACAGAACACATAGAAAAACCTAATTATTTATTTTGAGTCCGTTCGTAACTTTTAAATATTTTTCACTATTCATTATTTTACTATTCACCGTATTTACTATTCATCGTATTTACTATTCACCGTATTTACTATTCATCGTATTTACTATTCCTCGTATTTACTATTCCTCGTATTTATACGTATTCGTATTTTCGTATTCCGTATTTGTACGTATTTTTATACTTCGTATTTTATTCGTATTTTATACGTATGTGTATTCTTATACTTAGTATTTATTATTTTATTTTCTTTATACTTAGCATTTTTATTTTATTTTCTTTATACTTTAGTATTTATTATTTGACTTTATTTATACTTAGTATCTTTATACTCTTATACATTTTTGTTATACTAAGGATATTTTAGAAAATAAAACCAAGCTTTTTATTTACTAAGTGTAAAATTCTAGTTTTAAAGTCGTTAGGTTCGTTTTGTATTTAGTGATTTGAAAAATGATTTCGGAAGTAAAATCTAATATAATCTAAGTACAAAATTCTAGGGTCAAAGTTGTTAAGTTCGTTTTGTACTTGGTGATTTTAAATAATATTTTAAAAGTAAAACTCGGTTTATTTAGTCGTATACTTAACTAATCTTTTAGCGGTTTCCATTTTTAGCGAGGTTGTCGTAGTTCATTTTAAATAGTCCGTATGTCCACATCCAAGTTTAAGCATAGGTAGTAACACTCGATTTCATTCATTTTTAATACGTGTAACGTTTATTTTTATCGGTTTGGCAATTCTTTTTATTAACGATTTAATACATAAACAAATATAAACCTAATTACTATTCAAATTTAGTGACTAAGTGATAAATTCATTTTGACCAAAATTGACCCAAAAATAACCCTAATGCCGTGAGCCTTTATTTATTTAGCTATTTATTTCTTTTGTTGTTTTTATTAATAAATCACTACTTTAACTATTTTAATTTCTTAAGTGGTAAAAATAAAAAGTGACAAATTCATTTTAGGTCTAAAATTCAACCCAAAACCGTGGCCTATTATACTTACACCATTTATTTTCGTTTTCTAATTTTATCGGTTTTTGATTTAAAGTTTTTATATACTAATTAATCAAATTAATCTAAGGTGATTTAAACTAGTAAACAAAAACGATAAATACTAAAACTTATAAAATTTATAAATCAAAACTTAGTCATATGATGAAGAACACAATGAAGATGTGATGAACTCTAATGTTTTTAATATGAACATTATTTAGTCAAATTTTTATATGTTTATATAATTTTCTCAAATTTTTCATACAAGTCTAATTTAACTATACTAATCATAATATGTTATTTAGAAAAATTAAAACTAAAAATTGGTCCATATAAATCAATTTGGCCGTGTATATATATATGTTCATAAATTTTGATTTTTGATTTTTATACTTCTAATTCAATAACTAATTTATCTTATATTATTTATGTATTTAATCATAAGTAGAAAACATAACAAAAATATTAACACACAAAAATAAAATCATTCAAACACAAGAATAACATAAACATTCAAGAACACACATAATACATTAAAACACTTAAAAATTCATAACAAATTCATTTTAAATCCTAAACAAAAACTAATTATATCCTCATGTTCATTTCATTATAAGTATTTTAAGCATGCAATTTACAAAAATTAAAACGAAAAATTAGTCAAAAATTTAGGGGGATGCCGTGTGGTTTCCTTATGTTACTCAAATATTATTTTTCGATTTTTGTCTCCTAATTTAACATATGAATACTAGGTGATATAATAAAACAATACATACATCAAAAACAATAACACATAATCAATTTCGAGGCGCTTATCATATAAATGTGCGGGAAGCACCTTAGGTTAGGTTATTGAAAGTTATACTAGCAGTTGTCCGGGTCAACGATGTGATCGAACTGGCTTAAATCGACTCCTCCACCTTGCTCCTCGTCTTTGATTAGGAGGGTACATAAAAATGAAGTACACAAGTTAGTAATTTATTTTATAACTAAACTAGCTAATATTAAAATTTAAAGTGTTGTAGTATTTTATGTTTAGGTGATGTTTGTATTTTAATTAATTTGATTCATATTCTTAAATAAACATAAGCATAAAGAGGATGTGATTACTAACATAATTAATGAAGGATTTATTTATGAGCTTAAATGATTTAATGAGTAAGAAATAAAAGAGTTAAAGGAAGAATAAGAAAATATGGAAGGTTGGTGTTCTTGAGGTTGCATAAGAACATGGCTTACTTGTTCTTGAGTTAGGTTTTTATTTAGAGAGAAAAGACTTAGAGTGTTTTGTTGTTTGTGTGTAAAATGAATTGTAGTAGTAGTGATCAAATGTATACTAGTAACTTGTATACACTTGTGTATTTGTTTTGTATTTGTAATGTATAATCTTTATTTTTATTTAAGCTAGAACAATGATGAAATTAGTAGTGTGTAAGATGGATTAGACATGGTGCTAAAGTAGGATGAAATGGAAGAAGATAATCCTTGACCAAAGGGCCAAAGAAGTCGGCCAACACACAACACACATGTCCCGATTTTCGTTTTTGAAATTTTCGATTTGCGCGCACGTGAAAAGTCCCGAAATGAAAAATATAGTCTTAAAATAATGTTTAGAAGCAAGATCGAAAATAAAAATGAAGAAAATCGTAGAAGGGTGATCAAAACAAAAATTGGCTTTAGGATCCTCGAAACTTTGAAATAAAATCTTATTTGATCGAAACATATATTTTTTTTGTTGAATGCTATCGAATTAAATCATTATGTTCAGACGTCAAAAAGTTTATCAGTTTAGGCTTAGTGTAACTCAATATATCGAGTTTTAGTGAATGTGTTAGTTAAATCAAGGTGGAATAGTAATTTGATATTATTATTATATGTTGTGTTAGTAATAATCAATATGATTAAGCCTAAGCTACTTTAATTAGGTTTGGATTATGAGTAATTATATTTAAGAAAAGATTAGGTGACTTAATCACATTTAGGTGGCTTGGCCATTTAGTCAACGTTTGACCTCGATTTGCGTGCCAAAATTTGTCGTTGAGAAATTTGTCGTGTGTGCTTCATTTGATTTATCGAGTTTGAATATGAAAGAATAAAGTTCAAATTCTAAGTAATTCAAAATGGTTTTAGTTTAGGTGCAATATTGATTATAGTGTATTGTTTTAGAAGAATAAGTGAGCGAGGATGATTAATTATTGATTTCCTAATTATAATTAGCTTAAATTAACACGGGGTGTTACAATCCTCCCCCCTTAAAGAAGTTTCGTCCCCGAAACTTAAAGTAATCTGGGTGGTTAAGGTTACCTGTGCTAAACAGCTCCGGGTACTTCTCCTTCATCGACGCTTCGGTCTCCCATGTTGCTTGTTAGGTCTTGTCCCTCCAGAGAACCTTCACTAAGGGTATCGACTTGCGTCGTAGAATTTGGTCTCCCTGGCGAGAATTTCCCTTTGGTTTCTCGAGTAAAGCATGTTAGGCTCGATGGCGATCACATCGGGCGTAACAATGTGACTTGGGTCACTACGTATCTTACGGTGAGATCGTGAAATACATCGTGTACCTTGGATAAGTTTGGCGGTAAAGCGAGTCGGTATGCCACCTCGCCAATTCGTTCAAGTATTTCATAGGGTCCGATGTACTTTGGACTAAGCTTCCCTTTAGTCCGCGTCTTACCCCTTTCATAGGTGAGACCTTTAAGAAGACCTTATCTCCACTGTTGAACTCAATAGGTCGACGAGGCTCGTTTGCATATTTCTTCTGTCGATCTTGAGCTGCTTGTAGTCGTTCTCGGATGACCTTGATGTGTTCAATCTGATCTTGTATAACCTGGGGTCCAGTACCCACGTTGTCACTAGCGTCATCCCAACACACAGGACTGCGACATTTTCTCCCGTATAGTGCTTCAAAAGGAGCACAACCAAGGCTAGCGTGATGACTATTGTTGTATGAGAATTCAACGAGAGGCAAGCTCTTTTCCCAGTTCACGCTGAATTCCATCGTGCATGCCCTTAACATGTCTTCCGATTATGCGGATAGTTCGCTCTGTCGGCCGTCGATTCTTTGGATGAAATGCCGTACTCATTTTCAATTTACTACCCAAAGCCTCTTGCAATTTCTTCCGTAAATGCGATGTAAATCTTGCGTCCTATCGATATGATGTCGAGGAACATACAGTCGTATTATTTCTTTTTAAGTAGCTTTGGCGATTCTTCCAATCCCCAAGTCTCTTTGATCGGGACGGTGAGTGATTTAGTTAGGCGATCCACAATAACCCATATAGCATCCTTGCCACCGCCGTCCTTGGTAACCCCATGATAAAATCCATGGATATGGAATCCCACTTCCCTTGAGGAATTTCCAGCGGTTGGAGTAGTCCTCCTGGTCTCGGTGTTCAAATTTCACCTTCGGCAAATCATACATCTAGCCACGTGCTCGTGATCTACGCCTTCATCCTTATCCACCGTAAGCGTAATTTGGTCCTTGTACATCTTGTGCGAGCCAGGATGTACCGAGTAGCGGTACTATGTGCTTCGTCAAGGTTTTTGCGTTTCAAGTTCTCATTATCAGGTATGCACCACCTGCCATTGAAGCGTAGACTCCCGTCAGTGTAAACTTCAAACCCTTCCGTTCCTTCTGATGGAATTCTTTCCCTAATTTCCAATAATGCCGGGTCTTCCCATTGTAGCACTTTCGGATGTCATGATATAACTCTGGTTCAACCACCATTGCATTTAGGTGCGTATTGATGCGATTGTACCAGGTCTAAGCTCACCTTTTTAGATCCTGGGCGATGTCCGAGGAATCTCCCAAATGTTGTTCGAGTGTGTATTGTTTTACGACTCAGTGCATCGGCAACTACATTAGCCTTTCCCTCCTGGTAAAGTAACTCAATCTTGTAATCTTTGATCAGTTCTAACCAACTTCGTTGCCTCACGTTCAAATCTCTATGGGTGAAGATGGACTACAAGCTCTTGTGATCGATGTAGAACTTGATCTTTGACCCGTAGAGATAATGACGCCAAATCTTTAATGCAAACACAACCGCGGCAAGTTCTAGGTCGTGAATTGGGTAATTCTTTTCATGCACCTTAAGTTGTCTGGATGCGTATGCTATTACTTTCCCTTGTTGCATCAAAACGCAACCCAAACCATTTAGTGATGCGTCACTGTACACCTCATATTCATCCCCCTCAGTTGGCAAGGTTAACTGGGGCCGTAGTAAGCCTTGTCTCCAGTTCTTGAGACGCTTTCTCACAGTCGTCGCACCATAAGAACTTTGATTCCTTTTGTAGCAGTTTGGTCATTGGGCGGGCTACCTTCGAGAAGTCAGGAACAAACCTTCGATAATAGCCAGCCAATCCTAGGAAGCTTCGACTTAGTATCGTTTTGGTGCTATCCATTCTTTGGCGACTTGATCTTTCTTTGCATCTACCATTACTCCCTCCTTGGAGATTACGTGGCCTAGGAACGCCACTTGGCCTAACCAAAATTCACACTTTGAAAATTTGGCATACCATTTATGGTCTCTCAAGATACTTAGGATAATGTGTAGGTGCTCTGCGTGTTCTTCTTTATTCTTGGAGTAGATCAGGATATCGTCAATGAACACAACCACGCAGATGTCGAGATATTCATGGAAGGTCCTATTCATTTGGTCCATAAATCTTCTTTGGGGCGTTGGTAAGGCGAGCGGCATTACTTTGAACTTGTAATGTCAGTATCCCGATCTGGAAGCGGTCTTTTGTATATCCTCCCTTACGAACCGCGATCGATGGTATCCTGATCTCAGTCAATCTTGGAGAAAACTCCTGCTCCTTTGAAATTTGGTCAAAGAGATCGTCTATCCTAGGCGGAGGATAACGATTCTTGATCGTCACTTTGTTCAATTCCCTGTTATCGATGCAGAGTCTCATGCTCCCATCCTTCTTCTTTACAAAGAGTACCGGTGCACCCCAAGGTGAAACACTCGGTCTTATAAATCCCAATTCAATCATCTCCTCCAACTGTTTCTTGAGTTCCTGGAGTTCGACAGGAGCCATCCTGTATGGTGCTTTAGAAATAGGTGAGGTGCCGGGTATGAGGTCGATCGAGAATTCGACATCTCGTGCAGGAGGCATACCTGGTAACACGTCTGGGAAGACATCGGGGTATTCATTCACGATTGGGATGTCTTCTATGCGTAGTTTGTCCTCGACCTTAGTAATGCTGCAAAAATACACCTGGTGTCCCTTTCTCTCCATACTCCGAAGCTTCAGAGCAGACACTAGTTTCACTCCCCCTTTCCTCTTCAAACTCTGATATGATACCTCCTTCCCTTGGTTAGTTTTCAAAGTGATCTTCTGGTCGTGGCATTTAAATGTCGCATTATGACGAGCTAGCCAGTTCATCCCCAGAATTACATCGAACTCGGGAAGGTCAAACAATACAAGGTCTGACAGGAATTCTGTGTTGTGGATTGAGATTTTTACATTATTGTATTTTGACGAACAAGGAATATTTTTACCATCCGTAGTGATATATTAGTTTTAATTTGTGCGGGATTTGTGAGTTTGGATTGTTTGATAAATTTTGAGGTTATAAAAGATAGTGAAGCTCCCGAATCGAATAAAATAAAAGCAGTACGTAGTTAACCAGAAATTTACCGGTGATGACGTCGACATCGATAATGTCGTCAGCACTTTCCTCAGCTTCTGACAGGACGTAAACGCGCCCCTGAACTCTGACGGCTGGCGGTGGTCCCGTATTTGCCTTACTGCCAGCACTCCTCTTAGGACATTCATTAGCTTTGTGCCCCACAACTTTGCACAGGAAGCACACCACGGGTTCCCCATTACAACGTTTCCCCGGGTGAATAGGTTGTCGGCAGAAACGACACTGATTTGCTTGGAAGGCCGGAGGTCCGGGAATTTGGGAATTATTCTTTGCGACGTAAGGAGTGGTATTGCGGTTGGAGAACCGAGACTGCCCTGGTTCCTATTGCGGTTATCTTGATTCTGATAACCGGGGCGACCGAACATTGGCTTATGGATAAAGCTAGCACTCGCCACAGAAGGCGTAAAGGTCTTCCTCTTTTTCTTCTCCTCAGCTTCTCCTTGTTGGATGGAGGCCCAGATACATGTTGCCTTTTCGTAGGCTTCCGCGAAGTTCTTGCAGTTGAACCCGCACATATTGTTCCTCAGGCCGTTTTCCATGCCACTTACGTAACGAGTCGCAAGTTCCTCCTCGTTAGTTATAATCCTAGGAGCGAACTTGGACAGCTCTTGATATTTTTCCGTGTACGCCTGTAGGGACATATCGCCCTGTCTTAGGTTTCTGAACTCCTCTTCCTTGTCCCATTTCAACTCCTCCCCAAAATACTTGTTTTCCAGCAGAGTCTTGAATTCACTCCAGGTGTAGATTCTTAAGGGAAAAGTGGACCTGATTAAACGCCACCAACTGTTGGCCTCTCCCTTGAGGTAGTAGGCCACTACATTCACCTTCTCGTTAGCTGGAGTCTTGCTAAGTTCTAGCAACTTCTCCATCTCTTCAATCCACTCTGTCAAGACTGTGGGGTTGACAGAGCCAGAATATGGTTGAGGTCGATGTTTGGAGAATTTCTCAAATGCGGACTGGTTATTTCCGCCACCCTGATGTTGGTGTACATTTTGTGCAATTTTTGTGATTGCATCTTCGAAACCTCTTCTTCTCGCCTCTTCTTCTAAGAACGCATGGTTGAGGTCATCATCTTGAATATTGTTTGCAGCCATTCTGAAAATAAAATAAAATAAGGACAAGGCTGTATAAATTTTGAGTAGTTCGAAGATAGACATAATATAACATGCAAGGTAAAAGACATTTCATTGATAATGTAAAAGGTTTACATCAAAAAGTTACAAGCCTTCTAATACATTCTCTATGAAATGAACTAAGGTGAAAACTTAGATATAAGTTCAGCAAAATAACATAAAAGTTTAGATACATTCTCATGAGATATGAAATTTGATCGAGAATGACAAAAGATTAGCCCTAGGTCCTAAGCAAATTTCGAGTAGCGATGCTCCTCCTCATGGCTATGCTTATACTTAACAGCATAAGTCATGTCGCTCAAACCAAGTTTGAAATCCTCCCAGCTCAGGTAGTACTCACCCTCAAGTATAGCTGGGGAGCGTAGTCGCCTCCACCATGCTTTGGCCTCCTCGTCAAGGCACGCAGCTGCTAGGGAGGTTTTCCATTCCTCTCTAACGGAGTGTTCCAGGAACCTCGCATTCATACTCCTGATCCATGGGTATAGTGTCCCACTGATCCCCTCAAATGTCTCAGGTTTTCCCTGCATGAACGCTTCGATCACATCTGTATATTCTGAGGATCGGCGGAGATGATCAGGAATTCGATGTTCCATATACGGAGTCTTAAGTGCCCTGGTCTTCCAGTCGACTTCCGCATTGCTCGAGTCCTGTGATCTCTTCCAGGACTTCAATTGCTGACGTCGTGCGTAGGCCTCGATGGCTTTCTTGCGGGCCTTCTCTTTTGGTGTCCATTCAGAGTACTTCTTACCGCACGGTAGTCTCATCTGAAATCAATTTAGATAAGGTAATTTAAATGAGATTTGGAAGTACAACATGTATGTAAAATTTTAAAATAATGGATTAAGAAAAGCACATGACTAGGTAGTAACATAACGTCTCCATGTATATAAATATATACATGGGCAAAATATTACATTTCAGAGGAACATAATACATAAGTTCACCAAACGTCACATCTGAATATAACGTCCATAGCCGTAGGAAAAGAAGACGATATTAAGATCGTTCTTAGGCTAGTTAAAAGTCGGTTACATATATTTTACAAACTGGAGTCAAATGACCCTAAACGTGATTTGCGACCCTCAAGAGTCTCCCAGAGGTGAGATCCCTCTCCCATATGATTGGAGGAATGATGGCGTCGGGTGGGAACGGAGGATAGTCGCGCTCATACTCCTGAATCATCAAACTGTCGAGTAGTCCATCATACTCCATCCACGCAGGTGGTCCCTCCACCCTCTGAAGTGGATCTGGATGGTACATGCGATCCATGTACCGTTCGTAATCGGAGAGAAGTCGTAACCCTAGAGGTGCCCAAAACTCATCGTATGGATGAAAGCTCTCAATCATGGTCAAACTGATGCCAATGCCCCTCGTGTGGTAGATCCTGCCCGTCATGATTCCATGAGCTTCCACATATCGCTCTATGTGGAGGGAATGGCTACGTATGTACTCTCCTAGATGCATCATCGGCGGGCGTCGTGGTGCGTAGTGACGGAAAGAGCGGAAAGATGACATCCTAAGGGCCTTTGTCAGACTAAAGTTAGCCACAGAGCAAATAGCAAGTAAAAGAATTATAATAATATAAGACTCTATCGCTCGTCTCACTAGTTTATTATTAATTGGTCGGTCCTTAAGATTCTACCCTTTCTCACATTTAAACTGATCTACGTTATTATTTTTAGCGGTCTAGAGATTTCTAATTTATTATTTGATCCTATTAGTCTATGCCCGACATACGATATGAATGTCTGGCCCAGGTGTCGCCTCGCTATGTGAGATAACTTTAAGTCATTCACGGTCGCAAGACAGCTCTGATACCAACTGTAACAACCTGGTTTTTCGTGACTTTAATTAAACTAAGGCGGAAAATTAATTAAGTCTATATATTACAAAACCAGCTGTTAATCGTAATAAAACTCTAAGTACATAGTACGAGTTTAGAATAACAGAGTATAAGTTTGATTACATCCTCTCAAAATAGATTACAAAAATAAGGCCTTGATCCCTGATAGATCAACGGTCAAGACTCAAAATTTTTGCATTAAACTCTCATCATTTTCCCGCACACTCTTTCGATACATGCAATTCTAAAACAATATGCTGAATGAATATTAAATAAACAAGGAAAACAAATAGCAAGCATGCAAGTAAAGCACATAAGAAGGTCATGATGATACAATACGAGTATAAACCAATCCAATAACATACCACGCTCACAAATAATCATACTCAACAAATCGCATTCCAATACTCAGCCAGGTCATTCAGATAATCATCAAACAAACGAGGAAATACATTCAACATGTGATAACAAATGAGTCTTCGTTAGTAAGGCGGAAGCTTATCGAGACATAATCGCGCGATGGCGGTGGGGCCAACATAACTTGGACGTGACTACCAGGCTTAAAGATATCTAAGGTAATAAGGATGATTCAATCCCTTGTCTAATGTATGCATACACTACCTATCGAGGATCATACTTATTCGCTATTCAAAAGGTATCACCGACGAAAAAGTTCGACTATCACCAGAGACGGGTACCCCCGGATGGGGTTGGCGTTTCCAATTACTATTCTATGGGCCCGCGGAAGTATCAAGTATGCCCCATCCCTGAGGTTGATACCACACGTCAAACAGCAATCTTAAGATCGTTGAATAGCCTTGGGCAACTCAGGTAGGGAGCCCAAGTCCCCATAGACAGCTACCTCGTTAACTTCGAATTTCAAGAGTCGCAACATGGCGAACAATCCTAGTATTTTATTCAAGTACTTGCTTTCTCAATTTCTCATTCTCTCGTTCATAAATAAAAATAATGACGAACTTGTAATATAAATATAACGTCGAACTTGTATAATGAAATTTTAGTAACAGCAGTTCTTCAGGTAAAACAGAACACATAGAAAAACCTAATTATTTATTTTGAGTCCGTTCGTAACTTTTAAATATTTTTCACTATTCATTATTTTACTATTCACCGTATTTACTATTCATCGTATTTACTATTCACCGTATTTACTATTCATCGTATTTACTATTCCTCGTATTTACTATTCCTCGTATTTATACGTATTCGTATTTTTGTATTCCGTATTTGTACGTATTTTTATACTTCGTATTTTATTCGTATTTTATACGTATGTGTATTCTTATACTTAGTATTTATTATTTTATTTTCTTTATACTTAGCATTTTTATTTTATTTTCTTTATACTTTAGTATTTATTATTTGACTTTATTTATACTTAGTATCTTTATACTCTTATACATTTTTGTTATACTAAGGATATTTTAGAAAATAAAACCAAGCTTTTTATTTACTAAGTGTAAAATTCTAGTTTTAAAGTCGTTAGGTTCGTTTTGTATTTAGTGATTTGAAAAATGATTTCGGAAGTAAAATCTAATATAATCTAAGTACAAAATTCTAGGGTCAAAGTTGTTAAGTTCGTTTTGTACTTGGTGATTTTAAATAATATTTTAAAAGTAAAACTCGGTTTTATTTAGTCGTATACTTAACTAATCTTTTAGCGGTTTCCATTTTTAGCGAGGTTGTCGTAGTTCATTTTAAATAGTCCGTATGTCCACATCCAAGTTTAAGCATAGGTAGTAACACTCGATTTCATTCATTTTAATACGTGTAACGTTTATTTTTATCGGTTTTGTCAATTCTTTTTATTAACGATTTAATACATAAACAAATATAAACCTAATTACTATTCAAATTTAGTGACTAAGTGATAAATTCATTTTGACCAAAATTGACCCAAAAATAACCCTAATGCCGTGAGCCTTTATTTATTTAGCTATTTATTTCTTTTGTTGTTTTTATTAATAAATCACTACTTTAACTATTTTAATTTCTTAAGTGGTAAAAATAAAAAGTGACAAATTCATTTTAGGTCTAAAATTCAACCCAAAACCGTGGCCTATTATACTTACACCATTTATTTTCATTTTCTAATTTTATCGGTTTTTGATTTAAAGTTTTTATATACTAATTAATCAAATTAATCTAAGGTGATTTAAACTAGTAAACAAAAACGATAAATACTAAAACTTATAAAATTTATAAATCAAAACTTAGTCATATGATGAAGAACACAATGAAGATGTGATGAACTCTAATGTTTTTAATATGAACATTATTTAGTCAAATTTTTATATGTTTATATAATTTTCTCAAATTTTTCATACAAGTCTAATTTAACTATACTAATCATAATATGTTATTTAGAAAAATTAAAACTAAAAATTGGTCCATATAAATCAATTTGGCCGTGTATATATATATATGTTCATAAATTTTGATTTTTGATTTTTATACTTCTAATTCAATAACTAATTTATCTTATATTATTTATGTATTTAATCATAAGTAGAAAACATAACAAAAATATTAACACACAAAAATAAAATCATTAAAACACAAGAATAACATAAACATTCAAGAACACACATAATACATTAAAACACTTAAAAATTCATAACAAATTCATTTTAAATCCTAAACAAAAACTAATTATATCCTCATGTTCATTTCATTATAAGTATTTTAAGCATGCAATTTACAAAAATTAAAACGAAAAATTAGTCAAAAATTTAGGGGGATGCCGTGTGGTTTCCTTATGTTACTCAAATATTATTTTTCGATTTTTGTCTCCTAATTTAACATATGAATACTAGGTGATATAATAAAACAATACATACATCAAAAACAATAACACATAATCAATTTCGAGGCGCTTATCATATAAATGTGCGGGAAGCACCTTAGGTTAGGTTATTGAAAGTTATACTAGCAGTTGTCCGGGTCAACGATGTGATCGAACTGGCTTAAATCGACTCCTCCACCTTGCTCCTCGTCTTTGATTAGGAGGGTACATAAAAATGAAGTACACAAGTTAGTAATTTATTTTATAACTAAACTAGCTAATATTAAAATTTAAAGTGTTGTAGTATTTTATGTTTAGGTGATGTTTGTATTTTAATTAATTTGATTCATATTCTTAAATAAACATAAGCATAAAGAGGATGTGATTACTAACATAATTAATGAAGGATTTATTTATGAGCTTAAATGATTTAATGAGTAAGAAATAAAAGAGTTAAAGGAAGAATAAGAAAATATGGAAGGTTGGTGTTCTTGAGGTTGCATAAGAACATGGCTTACTTGTTCTTGAGTTAGGTTTTATTTAGAGAGAAAAGACTTAGAGTGTTTTGTTGTTTGTGTGTAAAATGAATTGTAGTAGTAGTGATCAAATGTATACTAGTAACTTGTATACACTTGTGTATTTGTTTTGTATTTGTAATGTATAATCTTTATTTTTATTTAAGCTAGAACAATGATGAAATTAGTAGTGTGTAAGATGGATTAGACATGGTGCTAAAGTAGGATGAAATGGAAGAAGATAATCCTTGACCAAAGGGCCAAAGAAGTCGGCCAACACACAACACACATGTCCCGATTTTCGTTTTTGAAATTTTCGATTTGCGCGCACGTGAAAAGTCCCGAAATGAAAAATATAGTCTTAAAATAATGTTTAGAAGCAAGATCGAAAATAAAAATGAAGAAAATCGTAGAAGGGTGATCAAAACAAAAATTGGCTTTAGGATCCTCGAAACTTTGAAATAAAATCTTATTTGATCGAAACATATATTTTTTTTGTTGAATGCTATCGAATTAAATCATTATGTTCAGACGTCAAAAAGTTTATCAGTTTAGGCTTAGTGTAACTCAATATATCGAGTTTTAGTGAATGTGTTAGTTAAATCATGGTGGAATAGTAATTTGATATTATTATTATATGTTGTGTTAGTAATAATCAATATGATTAAGCCTAAGCTACTTTAATTCGGTTTGGATTATGAGTAATTATATTTAAGAAAAGATTAGGTGACTTAATCACATTTAGGTGGCTTGGCCATTTAGTCAACGTTTGACCTCGATTTGCGTGCCAAAATTTGTCGTTGAGAAATTTGTCGTGTGTGCTTCATTTGATTTATCGAGTTTGAATATGAAAGAATAAAGTTCAAATTCTAAGTAATTCAAAATGGTTTTAGTTTAGGTGCAATATTGATTATAGTGTATTGTTTTAGAAGAATAAGTGAGCGAGGATGATTAATTATTGATTTCCTAATTATAATTAGCTTAAATTAACACGGGGTGTTACAGTTCCCAAGTTAGAGTGGATAGTCAAAGTGAAGTCAATGAGAGGGCAATTCAAAAGAGAGGTGCGTATTATTCTATACATGTGGGGAAAAACGGTAACGTCAAGTATTCAACACCTAAATCATTATTTATTTTATTATTCATAACACATGCTATAATTCTTATTAGTTATAACATCGTCGTACTTGTATAATGAAATTTTAGTTCTAGCAGTTCTTCAAGTAAACGGAAGCACATAGCAAACTTAAATATTTATTTTGTGTCCGTTCGTAAATTTTAAATATTTTCACTATTCATTATTTTACTATTCACCGTATTTACTATTCATCGTATTCACTATTCATCGTATTTACTATTCATCGTATTTACTATTCATCGTATTTACTATTCCTCGTATTTTTATACGTTTTCGTATTTTCGTATTTCGTATTTGTACGTATTTTTATACGTATGCGTATTTTTATACTTCGTATTTTATTCGTATTTTTATACTTTGTATTTTATTCGTATTTTTATACTTTGTATTTTATTCGTATTTTTATACGTACATGTATTCTTATACTTAGTATTTTATTATTATATTTAATACTTAGTATTTCTATTATTATATTTTATACTTAGTATTTTTATTTCTTATACATTTCCTTATACTTAGGATATTTTACAAAACACTCTTTTTATTTACTAAGTATAAAATTCTAGTTTTAAAGTCGTTAAGTTCGTTTTGTATTTAGTCATTTTGAAATATATTTTAATCGAAGTTGTTAAGTTCATTTTATACTTAGTGATTTTAGATAATATTTCAACAGTAAAACTTGGTTAAATTTAGTCATATACTTAACTAATACTTTAGCTGTTTCCATTTTTAGTGAGGTTGTCGTAGTTCATTTTAAATAGTCCGTATGTCCACATCCAGATTTAAGCATAGGTAGTAGCACTCGACAAGGTTCATTTTAATACTTGTAACGTTTATTTTTATCGGTTTAGTTGATTCTTTTTATTAACGGTTCATTATACAATCTAATATAATCCTACTCATAAATCAATTTTAGTGACTAAGTGATAAATTCATTTTGATCAAAATTGACCCACTTATTTAGGTAAAACCGTGGCTCCATTTTAGTTTAGCTATTTATTTCTTTTTTGTTCTTTATTTATAATTCACTACTTTAACCAATTTAATTACTTAAGTGATAAAAATAAAAAGTGACAAAAACATTTTAAGTCCAAATTTGAACCCTAAACCGTGGCCCTTCTATACTTATCCATTTTTATTTTGTTTTCTAATTTAATCGGTTTTGACTTAAAGTTTTTATATACTAATTTTCTAAATCATACTAAAGTGATTTAACTAGTTTACGATTTTCACTAAATATTTTATTTCATTTATGAATAGTGATTTTACTCACTTTAAATTTCTAACTTTTATATTTTTAAGATTTAGCTTATTTAACTTATATATTTGGTTTTGTATTTACTTATTAGCTAATAAAAACAATAAATAACAACACACATACAAAAATCATAAATCATAATGAGCTAGATATTCAAGAACACATGAAGATATGATGAACAACTATGAATTTCACATGAACTTCAATTAGTCTAATTTTCATATGTTTATATAATTTCCTCAAATTTTCCATACAAGTCTAATTTAACTAAACTAATCATAATATGTTATTTAGAAAAATTAAAACTAAAAATTGGTCCATTTATAATATAAAAACCGTGTATATATATATATATGTCTAAATTTTTATTTTTGATTTTTATACTTCTAATTCAATAACTAATTTACTTAATATCATTTATGCATTTAACATATGTGAAAATCATATACAAACATTAACACATAAAAGAAAAATCATTTCAAACACAAGAATAATAACAATATTTCAAGAAACACATAAACACTTTAAAACATTTATATTTCATAACAAATTCATTTTTAGTCCAAAACATAAACTAATTATATTTTCATATAAATCTTATCCTTAGTATTTTAAGCATGTAATTAACAAAAATTAAAACGAAAAATTAAGTGAAATAAAAGGGTTAGGCCGTGGGTTATACATGTGTTACACAAATGTTATTTTTCGATTTTTGTCTCCTAATTTAACATATGATTACTAGGTGATAAAAGACACAACAAATATAACACATAACATTTATGGCATGCTATTAACAGAATTAAACCTAGTGTGCGGGGGCACCTTAATTACTCGGTATGATTTTTCTAGCAATTATCCGGATCCACTATATGGTCAAAGATGCTTAAATCCACCCCGTCACTTGGCTCCTCGTCTTTAGGTTCCAAGTACATACAAGAAATTAACTATGTTAGTAACAAGTTTATACTAACATAAACTAAGACTATAGTGTTTAGAAATTAATTCATTTTAGGTGAAGTATAGTTTTATTTTCCTTTATGATTTATGTTCATCTTAATTTAGTAGGAAAAAAAGGAAGTGATTTAATTTAACTTATGAAGAATCTTCATTTTAATGAATAGTGGAAATTTATGTGGAAAAATCAAATAAAGAAGATGAAGATCTTGAGTTATTTTATTTAGAACACAAACTTTAATTTTCTAAAATTCATTTAACAAGTGTAGTAGTGATATACTTTATATAGAAATGACTTAAATTAAGTAGTGAATTAAGTGGAGTAATTTATAAACAAAAACTAAAGTGAAATAAAATGTAAGAAATTAAAAGAATAAGAAAGGAAGATGAAGATCATCTTGAAAATGAAGAACACTAAGATGGTGTTCTTACTTAGCAATAAAATGATTTTGTTTTAGAGAGGTTTTGTGAGTTTGTTTTGTGTTTGTGTGTGATAATGAATTGTGTAGTAGTAGTAAAATGTATACTAGTAAACTTGTATGTATTTGTGTATTTAATTTGTATAAAGATTAAATTAAAAGGCAAATACAAGTGATGATGAAAATAGGTAGGATGTGTAAGTTTTAGGTAATGTGTAAGAGGAGAATGGAAGAGGATAAGTGAAGACCAAAGAAGGTCCCAAAATTTTCGGCCAACATGTAGCAAAACCATGGGCTTGTTTTCGTTTTTGAAATTTCGATTTACGCGTACGCGAAAAGTCTCAAAATAAAATATATAGTCTTAAAATAATGTTTTGAAGTAAGATCGAAAATAAAAATGAAGAAAAACGTTGAAGGGTGATCAAAACAAAAATTGGGTCTAGGATCCTCGAAATTTTTAATAAAAATCTCGTTTGGTTGAAATATATATTTTTTTCGTTGAATGTTATCGAATTAAATCATTATACCTAAACGTCAAAAAGTTTATCAGTTTAGGCTTAGTGTAACTCAATATATCGAGTTTTAGTGAATGTGTTAGTTAAATCAAGGTGGAATAGTAATTTGATATTATTATTATATGTTTTGTTAGTAATAATCAATATGATTAAGCTTAAGCTACTTTAATTAGATTTGGATTATGAGTAATTATATTTAAGAAAGGATTAGGTGACTTAATCATAACTAGATGGCTTGGTCATTTAGTCAATGTTTGACCTCGATTTGCGTGCCAAAATTTGTCGTTGAGAAATTTGTCGTAGATGTTTCATTTGATTTATCGAGTTTGAATATATGTAAAAATAAAATTCAAATTTGAAGTATATCAAAATAGTTTTAATTCAGGTGCGAGAAAAATTGTAGTGTGTTGTAATTGTTGATTTTTATAAAATTTTGAATTGTATTTCCTTTTTGAATTCTAACGATAATACAATATATTTCATTTTTCAAAAGTTTTAAATTTGGGCTTAGGAAACTTAGTATTATTTGGCGAAAAAAATTCAGTCGCATTTTTATTATATGGAAAAAGGATGAATTTTATTTAGGGAATTAATTTCTTTTATAAAATTGTGCTATAAAAACACGGGGTGTTACACCTGTACCCGCCTCCGTCGTCTTTTTCTCCACCGGAGCTCCGATGACACCATCGTCGTCGTAGATTCCGCCAAATTAATCGATGAGCTACTCCATTTGAGTTAGTGTGGTTAGTTTTTTGAAATTATATTTCGTTTTTTGTAGATCTACAATTTAATTTTTGAAAAATTGTAGATCTACATATTTTGGGTTGTCTAAAAGTGATGGAGGTGGTGGTGAAAACCGCGGTGATGATGGCGTCAATGGTGGCTGTGGTGGTTAGTATTGGAGGTGGTCATGGTTGTGGGTTGTGTGGTGTACGTATCTAAGATGTCTTCTTGTGTATCTGATTTAAAATATTGTGTATCATATTCTAGGATTTTGTGTATCCAAATTTTTATTTGGTATTTCAATTTTTCTGTAAAAATATTAAGCAAAATACTGCATTTTATTGGTATTTATTGTGTACCTACATCACGTTTTTGTGTATCCGGGTTACATATTTGTGTACCTAATTTATCATGTTATGTATCTAAGTGTCAGACTTGTGTACCTAATTTACAGATTTGTGTATCTAATTGGTGCAGTCACGGTCAAGCACTGTAAGGTGTGCAGCGGGATCTTGACCCTATATATATATATATATATATATATAGAGTAAAGTTATATCAAGACAGCAAATATTGCGAGACACAAACGAGACACAGCATTTTAGTCTTTTTTGTGGAACTTTAACATAATTTTATGAAACTTCAAAAATTGTGAAACTTTAACAAAATTGTGAAACTTTAAGACATTAAAGTTTCACAATTTTTGAAGTTTCATGAAACTATGTTAAAGTTTCACCAAAAAACTAAAAATCTTGTGTCTCGTTTGTGTCTCGCAATATTTAGGTGTCTCGTTTGAACTTGTTTATATATATATATATATATATATATATATATATATATATATATATAGAAATAGGATCAAATGAATCCCCTCAAATTTGGTGAGTCATGCATCCCTTCCTCAACCCTTAGATCTACTTGATCTAATGGTTGAGATCTTACCACATGATATCTCTCCTAATTTATTTTTAGATTTTTTTTCTCCCTTCTAATTTTTTCTTCGATTTATGTTTTTTTTTTCTTAAATTGTTTGGTCAACCTTTTTTTTAAGTTTATTTTTCCCTTTTTTCTTTTTCTTTTTTTTTTTCTCTCACAATTTTTTTTTATTTTTTTTTATTTTTTTTTTTTTGACGATTTTTTTTTTTTTTTTCCCTTTAATTCTTATATTACTTGATACAATGTCACTGTTATTTCGAAGTGCAATCAATGTTATTTTAAAATGTAACACATGTCACTCTAACATTTTTAATTTTTTTTTTTTTTTTTTTGTTTGCCTTTAATTCTTATATTACTTGATACAATGTTATTGTTTCTTCGAAGTGCAATCAATGTTACTTTAAAATGTAACACTTGTTACTCTAATAACTATCTTAAAATGTAACACATGTTACTCTAATAATTTTTTTTTTTTTTGTTTGCCTTTAATTCTTATATTACTTGATACAATGTTATTGTTTTCTTCGAAGTGCAATCAATGTTACTTTAAAATGTAACACCTGTTACTCTAATAACTATCTTAAAATGTAACACATGTTACTCTAATAATTTTTTTTTTTTTTGTTTGCCTTTAATTCTTATATTACTTGATACAATGTTATTGTTTCTTCGAAGTGCAATCAATGTTACTTTAAAATGTAACACCTGTTACTCTAATAACTATCTTAAAATGTAACACATGTTACTCTAATAATTTTTTTTTTTTTACTTTTTTTTTTGCCTTTAATTCTTATATTACTTGATACAATATACTGTTACTTCGAAATGCAATTAATGTTACTTTAAAATGTAACTCCTGTTACTCTAACAACTTAAACAGAGTACATGTTATTTTAACAAATTTTTATATATTTTTATATATTTTCTTGATACGATATTCAATGTTACTTTAAAGTATAACAATTGTTACTCTAATAGCTTATATGTGTTATTTTAACAATTTTTATTAATTCTTAAATATTTTTTGATACGATGTGCCTGTTACTTCAAAGTGTAACAATTGTTACTCTAATAACTTTTACGTTTTATTTTAACAAAATTTTATTAATCCTTCTATTTTCTTGATTCGATGTTACTATTTCTTTGACGTGAAACCAATGTTACTTTAAAGTGTAACAATTGTAACTCTAATAGCTTGTACGTGTTATTTTAACAAACATTTATTAATCCATATATTTTCTTGATATAATATTATTGTTACTTCAAAGTGCAATCAATGTTACTTTAAAGGGTAACAACTGTTATTCTAATAGCTTGTACATGTTACTTTAAGTTATAATACTTGACAAAATCATGGTAATAAAATTTTATATAATTATTCGTCAATTGTTACTTTAACGTTTATTTGTTATTACCTTAATACAATAAAAAAAATAACAAAAACATTGAAATAATCAAGTAATTGAAAAATTAAAACAATTTAAAAAATAGCAAAAATCGTTAAAAAAAAATAACAAAAACAATGAAATAATTAAATGTAACAACCCGGTTTTTCGTGACTTTAATTAAACTAAGGCGGAAAATTAATTAAGTCTATTTGTTACAAAACCAGCTGTTATCGTATTACAAACTCCATATACATAATATGAGTTTAAGATAAACAGAGTTTAATTGATTACATTCTCTCAAAATATAAAATAAGGCCTTCAATCCCCTTGTGTAGATCGTCAATAAAGCCTCGGGGTACCTACGGGAACATGCCGTTAAAACTCGATTATGACCCCGCACACGCTAAGCCACATAAAACCCATAGCGGTAAACACATAATAATTAACATACGCTCATGTAATTAAATCAGCGCAAACAAAACATACAATAATGCAATTCTTAAAACATAACATATCATAAATCATATAACATAGCAATTGAATCATCAAATCATCTCCATTCATAATCATATAGGCAAATCATTATCATTTCGTTCATATTCTGGTAGTCGAATTCTTTTCAATTATATTCATATAGTAACATAACTCGCGAGTCTTGACTACAGAGCGGCTTGTGTACTCTCATAGATAATTATCAAAGTGCACTAGCTGCTCAGACTCGTACATCAGATCAAACACTAAGTAGCGTACGTGATAACTACCTAATATCCAATACAACATGGATAATCTATCATACGTTGTCCTATGAACCACAACCAGTCAGGATGGAAGCATGCAAAACCCTACAAAAGCAAGGCCTGCGCAAAAGCTGCCGGGTACATCAACGGACTTTAATGCTAAGGATACCACTAGGTAAGAAGGACGATTCAATCCCTTATCTGATGTGTGCACACACTTTCACTTAGAAACGACACAGTCCTCGCTACTCGAGAGAGTATGCTTTTCCTAACCAAAACGATTAATACCTAATGACAAGGTCCCCGGGTGGGATGGTCATTTTCCGTTACCTCGTATGGACCGCAGGTCGCCACATTTATGCCCATTCAAGGGATGTAAACGCCGCTTGCCTAAAGACTATGAGAGTCATTAGGACGCCTCAGTCAGCACTGAAGAGTGAAAGAGTCCCCATACGCGGCTACCTTTCCAACGATGGCACAATAGATTCGCAACATGACAGACACCCGAGTATTTAACAAGTACTTTCTCTATCATTTTCTCGTTCCTTTATTTCTCCAGTGACAGTTCATAATAATCAATAACGTCGAACTTGTATAATGAAAATTTTAGTTCTAGCAATTTTTCAGATAAGCAATAACAAATAGAAAACTTAAATAATTTATTTTGAGTCCGTTCGTAACTTTTTAATATTTTCACTATTCATTATTTTACAATTCATTATTTTCTTTTAAATATTAATTCTCGTTACTTAGTTTACTTTAAAAATGATTTATTTCGAATAACTTAAATAGGTTCAAGTAATTAATTTATTTCATTCAAGTGTAAGTATTTTATTTGATTAAGTTAAATGATTTAGTTTCGTTTAAATTTCAACTTAAGTATGTTTACCATTAGTGATATAAATATTCCAAGTTTCATTTAATATAATAATTATTTGATATTTTCATAGTTAATAAAAATAATGAAGATGTTTAGTTACATAATATTCATAACATTTATTTTAACTTCAGAAATATTACTTAAATGAGATTTGTCAAGTTTTAGATTTTTGATAAAATATAATTAACTGACATTTAGTTAAATTTCTTTTAGGGGGTTTAATTTCTTAATAAAGCTTTACATTATTATTTTTACTTAGTTATTCGATTTAAGTGGAAAGATAATTTGATCATAAAATCTTATTTAAGCTTTTTACAACTTAGAATTCTTTGTACATTATTTTTATGGAATAACCATTAGTGTCTTTTTATAATGTCTTACTTTTTATATGTTTATTATTATTTGTTTTATACGACTTACATTGATTTAGTGGGTCGTCAACTTTAAGACAAATTCCTAATTTTAAAGATACTATTTAAATTTGTAAGCTTTGCTTTAAGTTAATCTTTTCATATAAAACGTTATACTTACTATGTAACAACCCGGTTTTTTTGTGACTTAATTAAACTAAGGCGGAAAATTAATTAAGTCTAATACATGCCGGATGTTAATTAAATTACATTCAAATGGCATAGGATACAAATATATATTACAATCTCTCAACGAATACAAACGAAACATCCTAATCGTCCCGATAATCCTGAGTCTCGAGAATTTCCTGCAACGGAGACAAAAACAAAAAATAGGAGGATCTCCCGCTCAGAGGCGGGAAGTGACTGTTCTAACCAACAACCTCTAAACCAAAGTTTTGGTTTATTTAACCTATGATTAAAAGTAACTTGGCAGCACTAAACGCGTATAACTCCAGCAGCCGCATATTTCGATAAAATTGGACAATTAGCATATAATATCCGTTCTCACGTATAGATATTTTGTAACACCCCGTGTTTTTATAGCAAAATATTATGAAAGAATTTGATTCCTTAAATTAAATTCATCCTTTTTCCTTATAATAAAAATGCGAATGAATTTTTTTCGTTAAACATGTGACACTCCATGTTAATTTCAGCCTATTATAATTGCACAAGTCATTAATTAAACAATCTCGCTCAATATTTTTCTAACACAATACGCTACAACTTTTCTCGCACCTGAATTAAAACCATTTTGATATGCTTCAAATTTGAACTTTATTTTCACATATTCAAACTTGATAAATCAAATGAAGCACCTACGACAAATTTCTCAACGACAAATTTTGGCACGCAAATCGAGGTCAAACGTTGACTAAATGGCCAAGCCACCTAAGTGTGATTAAGTCACCTAATCCTTTCTTAAATATACTTACTCATAATCCAAACCTAATTAAAGTAGTTTAAGCTTAATCATTTTGATTACTACTAACAAAACATATGAGTATAATATTATCAATTTACTATTCTTTTTTTTTATTAACTAACACTTCAGGTAAAACTCGAAATAATGAGCCTCACTTATTCAAAACTGATAAACTTTTTGACGTTTGAGTGTAAGGATTTAAATCAATAACAGTCAACGAAAAAAATAAGTATTTCGATCAAATAAGATTTTATTTCAAAATTTCGAGGACCTAGTACCCAATTTTTGTTTTGATTTCGTTTTGAGTTTTATTTTCATTTTTATTTTCGATCTTACTTCTAAACATTATTTTAAGACAATATATTTCATTTCGAGACTTTTCGCGTGCGCGCAAATCGAAAATTTTAAAAACGAAAAATCGGGCCATGGAACTTGCTTTTGGCCGAGATTTTTGGAGCTTCAATGCTCAACATTGTCTCTTCCATTTCCTTTTGCTTTTCCTACACACTTGTCTTCTCTTTTTCTTCCTTTCTCTTACACACACCTTACATGTCTTACACACATGCTTCTTCACCTACACAAGCATGCTCTTCCATCTCTTACACACATGCTCTTCCATTCTTACACACTTGCTTCACTCTTACAAGCATGCCTTACACATCCATAATCCTCATCATGCTTAGTAGCTATTTAATTTAAATGATAATCCAACCAAATACAATTGCATTCACACATACTACATAATACAAATTAAAACACAACAACTACTACTACTACACTACTCCATACGGTTACATACACAACACAACAACATCAAACTTTTCTTTCTAAAGTCTTTCATTTTTCTCTCTAAATAAACACATACTCAAGAAACTTACAAGCTTCTTCATCTTCAACCTTGAGTAAACCTTGATGATCTTCATCTTCTTCCTCTAGCTTTTCTTCTTTAAACTTTCATTTCTTGTTTTTAAATTCACTAGAACACTTGTGTTCATTCTCCACTAATTATTTTAGTAATCATCTCCTCTTTTAACTAGTACATACACATGAACATAAATCAAGGCATTCAAAATATTTACATCACCTAAACTTAAAATGAAAATATACTACACTTTAAATTTTCTTCCTAGTTAGTCTAGCTTAATTAAAAATACTAACTTGTTTATTTATATTCTTATGTACCAATCCTAACCAAAGACGAGGAGCAAGGTGGTGGTGTCGACTTGAGCCAATTCGATCATATCATCGACCCCGACAATTGCTAGGAGCATTTCCTTTAACCTAACCTAAGGTGCTTCCCGCACACTTATGTGATAAGCGCCTCGAATTTGATTATATGTTATTATTTTTGATGCTTGTATGATTTATTTTATCACCTAGTAATCACATGTTAAATTAGGAGACAAAAATCGAAAAATAGAATTTGTTGCTCACTATACTAACCCACGGCCTACCCTAAATTTTTCACTAAATTTTTCGTTTTAATTTTTGTAAATTGCATGCTTAAAATACTTGTAATGAAATGAACATGAAAATATAATTAGTTTATGTTTAGGACTTAAAATGAATTTGTTATGAATTTAAATGTTATAATGTGTTTATGTGTGTTCTTGAACTTTTATGTTTATTCATGTGTTAAATGATTTTCATTTATGTGTGTTAATGTTTGTATATGACTTTTACATATGTTAAATACATAAGTAATATTAAGTAAATTAGTTATTGAATTAGAAGTATAAAAATCGAAAATAGAAATTTTGAACAACATATAGAGGCTCACGGTTTTTCTACTAATTTTGGACCAATTTTTAGTTTTAATTTTTCTAAATAACATATTATGATTAGTCTAGTTAAATTAGACATGCTATAAAAATTTGAGAAAATAAAACGATAATATAAATTTTGAGTTAAAAAGTGTTCTTAAGAAAAGCATAAGTGTTCTTGGAAAATTCATGTGTTCTTCATTTAAGTAACTAGTTTGATTCATAAATTTTATAAAGTTAAACTTAAATGTTGTTTTAATCCATTAGTGAATAATCACATTACTAAATATATAAGTTAAATAAGCTAAATCATCAAAATATAAAAGTTAGAAATTTAAAGTGAGTAAAATCACTATTCATAATTGAAATAAAATAATTAGTGAAAATCGTAAACTAGTTAAATCGCTTTAGTATGATTTAAATAATTAATATGTAAAAACTTTAAGTTGAAAACCGATAAAATTAGAAAACGAAAATAAATGGTATATGTATAAGGTGCCACGGCCTTAGGGTTATTTGTGGACCAAAAATGATTTTTGTCACTTTTTATTTTTATCACTTAAATAAATTAATTAGTTAAAGTAATGATATATTAATAAAAACACAAAAAGAAATAAATAGCTACACTAAATAAAAGTGCCACGGTTATACTAGTTAAAGTGGGTCAATTTTGATCAGAATAAATTTATCACTTAGTCACTAAAGTTAACTAGTTGCTAGAAATGAATTTTTGTATAAACCAATTTAGTTAGAATTGAAATATGTTAAACCGTTAGAAAAATGTTTAACCATTATTAAAAATGAACTAAATCGTGTGTTACTACCTATGCTTAAATTTGGATATGGACATACGGACTAATTTAAAATGAACTACGACAACCTCGCTAAAAGTGGAAACCGCTAAAATGTTAGTTAAGTTTATGACTAAACGTGTGAGCTTTTACTTTTAAAATAAATTCTCAAATCACTAAATACAAAAGCGAACCTAACGACTTTGAAATTAGAATTCTATACTTAGAAATAAACTTGATTTTGTACCAAAATAAAATATCTTAAGGTTTAAGAATACTAAGTATAAAAGAAAATATAATAATAAATACTAAGCATAAGAATACATATACGTATAAAAATACGTATAAATACGAAGTATAAAAACACGTACAAATACGAAATACGAAAATACGAATACGTATAAACATGATGAATAGTAAATACGATGAATAGTAAATACGATGAATAGTAAATACAATGAATAGTAAAATAATGAATAGTGAAAATATTTAAAATTCACGAACGGACTCCAAATAAATCATTAAGTCTTTCTATGTGTTTTGTTTACCTGAAGAACTGCTAGAACTAAAATTTCATTATACAAAGTTAGACGATATATTTAAGTTACAGAATTGTCACCTACTTTGAATGAACGAGGAAATAAGAAATTAAGAAATGAACTACTTGAATAAAATACTTGGATTGTTCGCCATGTCGCGACTCTTGAAATTCGAAGTTAGCGAGGTAGCTGTATATGGGGACTTGGGCTCCCTCCCTGAGTTGCCCAAGGCGATTTAACGATTTAAGATTGTTATTTGGCACGGTATATACAACCCTAGGGATAGGGCATCCTTGATATTTCCGTGGGCCCACATATGGTAAGTGGAAAAGCCAGCCCCATCCGGGGGTACCCGTCTCTGGTGATAGTCGTATTATTAGGTGACTACTTACTCGATGGGCGAGTATGCTACGATCCTATCTATAGTGGTGTATGCATACATTAGACAAGGGATTGAATCGTCCTTATTACCTTAGATATCTCTAGCCTGTCAGCCATGTCCAAGTTATGTTGGCCCTGTCGGCTATTGCGCGGATGCTTATGAGGTCTGCATGATTCCGCCTTACTAACGAAGATTCATTTGTTATCACATGTTGAATGTATTTCCTTGTCTTGTTTGATTGATTTTTGTACGATGGATGGATTTTATGAGTGTTGGATTACGACTTGTTGAGAATGATTATTTGAGAGTGTTGTATGATTTGTGATTGGATTTATACTCATGTCTGAATCATTTGATCTCTTTATGTGTCTTACCTGTTTACTTGCTAATTGTTTTTACTTATTTATTATTCATTATTTATAATGCATATTGCTTTAGAATTGCATGTGTCGAAAGAGTGTGCGGGAAAATGATGAGAGTTTAATGCAAAAATTTTAGTCTTGACCGTTGATCTATCAGGGGATTTGAAGGCCTTATTTTGAAATCTATTCTGAGAGAACTTGTAATCTAAATACTCTGTTTTTTCTCTAAACTCGTATTATGTATACTGAGTTTGTAAGACGATAACAGCTGGTTTTGTAATATATAGACTTAATTAATTTTCCGCCTCAGTTTAATTAAGTCACGAAAAACCGGGTTGTTACATATTTAAATCTCATACAACATGATAAACAAAACTTAAAACATTTCAATTTATAGAACACGATATACAACTTAAATGTCATTCCAATTCATATAACATCGTAATATATATAAAACTTAAATCATAGCAATCAAGATATATGCATAAGTCGTAATCATTTCAATAAACACATAGTCGTGAATAATCATGCACTTCTAAAACATATGCAATATATAAAATAAATAAATAAAACACATTGCAGGTAGGCAAGCAAAACATATAAGAAAATAGTATGATTCAAACATGAACATACATCAAATCATATAAACGTACAACGTTCCTCAACCATCATGCTCAAAAAGACGTATCTCAATACTCAGGTAACCAAGTCATTCAGATAATCATCAAACAAAACAAGGAAATGCATTCAACATGTGATAACAAATGAGTCTTCGTTAGTAAGGCGGAAGCATGCAGACATAATCCGCGCGATAGCGATCAGGGCCAACATAACTTGGACATGTCTGACAGGCTAAAGATATCTAAGGTAATAAGGACGATTCAATCCCTTGTCTAATGTATGCATACACTACCTATCGAGGATCATACGTATTCGCTATTCAAAAGGTATCACCGACGAAAAAGTTCGACTATCACCAGAGACGGGTACCCCCGGATGGGGCTGGCGTTTCCAATTACCAATATATGGGCCCACGGAGATATCAAGGATGCCCCATCTCTGAGGTTGTATATACCGTGTCGAGTAGCGATCTCAAGATCGTTATTTCGCCTTGGGCAACTCTGATAGGGAGCCCAAGTCCCCATATACAGCTACCTCGTTAACTTCGAATTTCAAGAGTCGCAACATGGCGAACAATCCAAGTATTATATCAAGTAGTTCGTTTTCTCAATTTCTTATTTCCTCGTTTATTCAAATCAAGTGACAATTCTGAAACTTAAATAATATCGTCGAACTTTGTATAATGAAATATTAGTTCTAGCAGTTCTTCAGGTAAGCAGAACACATAGAAAGACTTAGATAGTTATTTTGAGTCCGTTCGTAAATTTTAAATATTTTCACTATTCATTATTTTACTATTCATCGTATTTACTATTCATTCTTTTCTTTTAAATATTCATTCTCGTTACTTAGTTTACTTTAAACTTCTTTATTTCGGGTAACTCAAATAGGTTCAAGTAATTAATTTATTTTATTCAAGTGTAAGTATTTTATTTGATTAAGTTAAAAGATTTAGTTTCTTTTAAATTCAATTCAAGTATGTTTACGATTAGTGATATAAATAATTGAATTTCATTATAAGTCACATTTATTTCTTCCTTTTCATTTAAATTGTAAAGTGTTTAGCGATTTAGCATTCATAACCTTTATTTTAACTTAGAAATATTACTTAAATGATATTCTACAATTTTTAGTATTCTTGATAAAATATGATTAAGTGACATTTAGTTAAATTTCTTTTAGGTGGTTTAATTTCTTAATACAACTTCATTTTATAATTTTTCTTTACTTGTTCGATTTAGGTGAAAAATAAATTAAATCATAAAATTTTATTTATGTAACTTTAACGTAGTCGGATTAAGTGATTTAATAATTTGATCGTGAGATTATTAATATTGATATTTTAGTAATATTCACTCAAGTTTAATTTACTTAATTTTTTTATAACTTTTTATAATGTCATACACTTTATAGTTTAAATTTTAGTTAGGTTTTGTATTTATATATATAAATATATATCATTCATAATTTTTATTAACTTTACTTAGTAAAATTTTAGTCGATCCTTATATGATCTTAATAATTCACCCATTTAGTAAATTCTTATTTGTGATACTAATTATTAACTTTATTCAATAATAGTTTTACTTAGATTCATTTTAAGTTTCAAAGTACCCAATTTCTTTTTATTATTTTAACCAAATATTCATTTAGTATATTTTAAGTTCATTGTAAACTTTATAATTTTAACAAGGTAATCTTTATATTAAATGTGATATATGACATTTTATATAACTATTTATATTAGAAATTTTTATACGAGTAGCAATTAACTTATGTTTTTACCTTTAAACTTATTTAAATACTAATTTCACTTAATACTCTTTTAACTTAATTCTTCATTTTTAGTTATATTTCGATTTAACTTTTTAGTGACGACAAATATTTTTACGACTATGAATGGTTTTATATTTATTAAGTTTATTTACTTAAGTCGATTAATAATATTTTTAGTCTTATTTTATACTTGTGATATATAAACTTTATATATTTTAATTTACACATAACAAATAATTTTAACATGATAACATTACATATAATTCAACAATAATTCACAACACATTTTCACCCAAAATATAATTTCACAAAATCATATAAATATCATATTTCACAATTCAATTCAACATTATATTATAACTAAAATTAACACCCAATTTCATACTATAGCGACTCATACAAAGTTATCGAATTAAACTGAAACGGGACTCATACGTGTCTAATGCATACTAGCTCACTTTTAATAACAAATTAATTAACATAAACCAAAACGTTAATGTTAGAGATTTTGAGGAAGAAATCGAGTCACCTAAATTTGGCTCACGAACAGAGGCCTCCAAAAACGATCCTAACCCATTCCTAATAAACCCAAAACCAGTAGTGAAGTCAAGTAAGAAAAGCAGCTCCAATGAGGCCAGTGAACCAAGGACAAGCGTCCAAATTTTCGTGTCCGAATCCGTCCCCGACAAACGAACATATCACGCAGAGGAGAGAGCAAAAGTGAATTAAAACCAGCAAAATCAAATGACGATAAATTTACGGACAGAAAACGATTTAATCAATGCTACTTACCGACGATAAGAATACGACGGCAAGAGTAAGCACGGCCACGTGAAGTCGATGACGAAACGGAGGTGAAACCCCCTGTGTGGTGGCTCACGGTGGCAGAGGAAGAGAGCAGAGGAGCACTACCCACAGCAACAACGTGGTGGCTGACACGGTGGTGATGGCCATGGTGGTTTGAGGTGGCGTCTCCGGTGGTCGGAGCTCCGGCGAGAGTAGGAAAGAGAGGTGAGAAAAGAGCAGAGGAAAAGAAAAACAAGGGAAACGAAAAAGAAGAAGAGAAGCAGGGCACACCACAATGGTCGGAGATTGTAGCTCCGGTGAAGGCGACGGTTTCCGGCGAGACCAAAATTAAAAGAAGAGGAAGCAAGGGAGGAGAGAGATGTCGAAAAACAGGGGAGAGAAAGGAGGGAGCTCGAGGAGGAGCACGGCCATGGTGGCCGTTGGTGTTGTCGGTTTCGGCTCCGGCGACGGTGGCTGGAACACGTGTGGTGGTATTGCTGGTCTTAACTCCGGCGTCGTAAACGAAACCGAAAAGAGGAAAAGAGCAGGGGAGAAAGGGAAGGGCCTCGTGGTGGTGGTTGCAGGCGGCTCGGTGGTGGTCGGAGCTCAAGCTCGCCTCTAATGGCGACTTTGATGGTGGCGGCTGCTGTGCTTGTTGTTGTTATTATCGTTTTTGTTGTTGTTTTTGTGTTTGTTGTTGGTATGTCGAGTTGCTGTTGTTGTTTGCTCTTGTTGTTGTTTTTGTTATTTTAATTAAAAAGAGAGGGTTTTATGGAGGAAGAAGATAAGGGATGAAGATGATGAGATGAGAATGAAAGAAGGTTATCAGTAAAAGCAAAATGAAAATGAAATGAGGTGTATTGAGGAAGTCAAAAACAAATATCCAAAATGAATGGATGAAAACGAGTCTTAGAAGTGTGAGGTAGTATAAATGGGTCAATTTTCCGATTTGCTCTGTTTCATTCGCTCTTATTTATAAATCTTTATATTTTATAAAATATATTAAGTATAATATATTTCGTTGAAATTCTATTTTTATTTTCTATAACGATAAACTTATATTTTAAAATTAAATGGTGTATATAAAAATATTAGTTACAATTTCTATTACGGTCTCACAAATTTTTAAACTATGCATTTATTTGCAAGATATATTTTGATAAAATTATATTTTGTTCCAAAAGTAATAATTTTTAAAATAGAATGAAATTTATTAAGTTAAATAAAAGTATTTGAAGTAAAGTTTTAATTCGACATGTATTTTAGAAGTAAAAATATAATACACATTATTATAAAATCGAGAAAGTTTAATTAGAAATGTATTGGAGAAAGTTTATTTAATTAAAATTTTTCAGCCGCGTTTTTAAAGTAATTGAATAAAAGCTAAATTATATAAATTTTAATTTAAGAATTTTGTTAAAATAATTAATTAGTATTAATAAAAACACGGGGTGTTACAATCCTAGCCCCTTAAGAAAAGTTTAGTCCCTAAACTTGAATAGGATGGATACTGTCGAGATAGAACTAGACAGTTAGTGAAAACATCGAGATTTTTGGAGTTAGGATATTAACATTGCTTTTGATCGGGTATGAATTTTCTACAAAGGAAAGATTGATGAATTTAATAGTTTCAAGATACAAATAATTCTTTTTCGAATTAATACCTAAATGTTGCTGCATTGTCATTTTCAAAATCAACGAGAAAGAGATTTTCAAAAAGGTAGGGCCTAGAAGTTTTGTACGGAATTAAATAAAATAAAAATAATAAGAGTTTTAAGAATAAAAATAATTTATTTAAATCTAAAAATAAATATTAACCTTAGAGTGGGTTGAAATAAGGAATTTTATGATTTAATTAGGATTTGCTAATATCAAATTATTGTCCTACCCCCTTTGGAAGTTTTAAACGTATATACATAATATTATTATTGTTACTTTCAATGATCACATATAGAAGATATATAGCCTTAGGAAAAACGGCATTTAGGGAAAATATGTAAAAATCGTAGTGATCATAAGAAAAATATGAGCCTTAATGAATTTAAGGAAATACAGGTTATCGTTGAATAATTAAATAAAATTTTAGAGAATTATGGATAACCTCGTTGATATAGCTCATTTTCTTAAAATTATTATTATAATGTTATTAGGTGAAATGGAAATGTTATAAATTATATTTAAGATAAGATTTGAAATTTATAATAAGGGGTTATATAAAAAGAAAAAGGAAATAATATATGTATATAAACATCGAAAAGAGATAATTGTAATAGATAGGATGTAACAACCTGGTTTTTCGTGACTTTAATTAAACTAAGGCGGAAAATTAATTAAGTCTATATATTACAAACCAGCTGTTATCGTCTTACAAACTCTGTATACATAATACGAGTTTAGAGATAGAATAGAGTATTTAGATTACAAATTCTCTCAGATACATACAAAATAAGGTAAACTCTCCCCCAGCATTCAATAGTGTTGGTCTCGGGGTACCTGCATTTAACATCTCATCATTTTCCCGCACACTCTTACGACACATGCAATTCTAAAGCAATATGCAGTATAAATAAGGAATAATGAATGAGTAAAAACAATTAGCAAGTAAAACAGGTAAAGCACATAAAGAAATCAAGATTATTCAAACATGAGTATCAATCAAATCATATATTGTACAACACTCTCAAATAACCATTCTCAGCAGTCGTATTCCAATACTCATAAACTCAAATCATCAAACAATAATCAATCAAACAAGACAAGGAAATACATTCAACATGTGATAACAAATGAATCTTCGTTAGTAAGGCGGAATCATGCAGACCTCATAAGCATCCGCGTTAATAGCCAGCAGGCCAACATAACTTGGACATGGCTGACAGGCTAGAGATATCTAAGGTAATAAGGACGATTCAATCCCTTGTCTAATGTATGCATACACCACTATAGATAGGATCGTAGCATACTCGCCCATCGAGTAAGTAGTCACCTAATAATACGACTATCACCAGAGACGGGTACCCCCGGATGGGGCTGGCTTTTCCACTTACCATATATGGGCCCACGGAAATATCAAGGATGCCTTATCCCTAGGGTTGTATATACCGTGCCAAATAACAATCTTAAATCGTTAAATCGCCTTGGGCAACTCGGGAGGAGCCCAAGTCCCCATATACTGACTACCTCATTAACTTCAATTTCAAAAGTCGCAACATGGCGAACAATCCAAGTATTTTATTCAAGTAGCTTATTCTTTCCAATTCTCATTTCTTCGTTCAAATTAAATAGATGTCAATTCTGAAACTTAAATGTATCGTCGAACTTTGTATAATGAAATTCTAGTTCTAGCAGTTCTTCAGATAAACAGGAACAAGTAGAAAGCCTAAATAATTTATTTGAGTGTGTTTGTAAATTTTTAATTATTTTACTATTCATCGTATTTTACTATTCATCGTATTTACTATTCATCGTATTTACTATTCATCGTATTTTTATACGTATCCGTATTTTAGTATTTCGTATTTGTACGTATTTTTATACGTATGCGTATTTTTATACTTCGTATTTTATTCGTATTTTATACGTACATGTATTCTTATACTTAGTGTATTTTCTATACTTAGTATTTATTATTATATTTTCATACTTAGTATTTTTATACCTTAAGATATTTTATTTGATTAAGTTAAGTGATTTAGTTAATGTAACTAGATTTTCTAATTATTTAGTTTCTTTTTGATTTTTATACTTAGTTTTTCTAAAAAAAAAAAAATATCTAAAAAGTATCTAGACTTTTAATCTAAGTTTAAAAATCTAGTTTTATTTCCTAAGTATAATTTCTAGTTTTAAAGTCGTTGGGTTCGTTTTGTATTTAGTGATTTGAAATGTTATTTTAAAAGCGAAAGTCGGTTATGTTTAGTCATATACTTAGCTAAATTTCTTTTAACGGTTTCTATTTTTAGCGAGGTTGTCGTAGTTCGTTTTAAATAGTCCGTATGTCCAATCCACATTTAAGCAAAGGCAGTATCACTCGACAGTATTCATTTTAATACGTGTAACGTTTATTTTTATCGGTTTTGTTGATTCTTTTTATTAACGATTCATTATACAACAAAATATAAACCTAATGACTAATCAAATTTAGAGACTAAGTGACAAATTCATTTTGATCAACATTGACCTATTTTAAGTGGTAAAACCGTGAGTTGTATAGTGTGTGTCTATTTATTTCTTTTTTTGTTTTTATTAATAAATCATTACTTTAACTAATTAAATTACTTAAGTGATAAAAATAAAAAGTGATAAAATCATTTTTGGTCCAAAAATTTACCTAAGGCCGTGGCCTTCATTTCACTTAGCTTTTTATTTTCGTTTTCTAATTTATCGGTTTTGACTTAAAGTTTTTATATACTTATTATTTAAGTTATACTAAAGTGATTTAACTAGTTTACAAGTTTCACTAACATTTTATTTTATTTATGAATAGTGATTTTACTCACTTTAAATTTCTAACTTTTTCATTATAAAGATTTAGCTTATTTAACTTATATAATTAGTATTATATTTATTCCTTAATGGATTTAAACAACATTTAACTTTAACTTTATAAACATTATGAATCAAACTAATCACTTAGGTGAAAAACACATGAATATGTAAGGAACTTTAATGTTTTTCATATGAACACTTATTAATCAAATTTTTATATGTTTATGAAATTTTCTCAAATTTTTCCTACAAGTCCATTTTAACTAAACTAACCATAATATGTTATTTAGAAAAATTAAAACTAAAAATTAGTCCAAATAAAGCAAAAATGCCGTGGGTATGTATGTATGTTTATGATTTTTGATTTTTGATTTTTATACTTCTAATTCAATAACAAACTTACTTTATAACATTTATATATTTAACATATGTAAAAATCATAAACAAACATTAACACACATAAGTAAAAATCATTTAACACATGAATAAACATAAAAGTTCAAGAACACACATATAAACATTATAACATTTAAATTCATAACAAATTCATTTTTAAGTCCTAAACATGAACTAATTATATTTTCATAACCATCTTATTCATAGTATTTTAAGCATGCAATTAACAAAAATTAAAACGAAAAATTTAGTGAAAAATAGGGGTGATGCCGTGAGTTAGTATAGTGAGCAACAAATTCTATTTTTCGATTTTTGTCTTCTAATTTAACATGTGATTACTAGGTGATAAAATAAATCATACATGTATTCAAAACAATAACATATAATCAATTTCGAGGCGCTTATCACATAAGTGTGCGGGAAGCACCTTAAATTTGGCTCACGAACAGAGGCCTCCGAATAAAATAAATCCAACCCATTTCCATATGTACCCAAAATCCAGTGAAGTCGAAAATGGACAGCAGCACTTCAACTCCAACTCCAACGATACCGATTAATTTGAGAAGGCAAGAAAAGAGTCGGGATTAGAGTCGAGTCTCATAAATTCTAATTATAATGAGTGGGGATTTTAATGAAAGTAAAAAGCAGCTCACCCATACAACTTAAAGGCGGTTACTGTCACGAGATTAATGCGGCGGAACCGAGAGGTAGAGGTGACCGAGAACAACAGAGGGCAACCGGAGGTGGTGGCTCACGGTGGTGTGAGCAGGGGCGATTTTCGGCGAAGGCAAACGGAGCAAGTAAGAGAACAAATCAAAACAGGGGGAGGAGCAAGGAGAACGAAAAGGAGGAAGGAAGAAGGGCTTACCCACGGTGGTCAGAGCTCCGAGCTCCGGCGAAATTTTCCGGCGAGATAGTAAAACAGAGGCAGAGAGAAGGGTGGCCGACGTGGTGGAGGTAGATGTAGCAGGTGACGGTGGTGGTGAACGTATTAGAGGTCGCCGGTGATGCTGGCGCAGGGGCTCAAGGTCGCCTCCCATGGTGGGTCCGGTGGGTGAAAAATGAAAGCCGAGAGGCGGTGGTGAGAAGAAGCGGGGAAAGCGAGCGAGGCAGAGAAAGAGAGGGCAGAGGAGGTGGTTGTCGAGCTTTTGAGCTCACCATTAATGGCGGCCGGTGGTGGTCATGGCGGTGGTGACGGTGGTCCTCGCCATAAATCACCGCCGTCGAGTTGGTTGTTGTTGTTACCGTTATTGTGTTTGTTGTTGAAGTTATTGTTGTTGCTCGTGTTGTGTTTGCTGTTGTCGTGCCCTTGTTGTTTGTGGCTGCTGTTGTTTTGTTTTTATTTGGAGTAATTAAAAGAAACCAAGGAAGAAGAAGGAGTAATTATGAGGGAGGATATGAATCAGTAAAAGTGTATGAGGGAAGATAAGTAAGAAAAGAAAATATCTATAAAGGCAAAAGAGAATGTCGACATAAGGTGGAAAAATGAGTGCCGACATACATACTAGATATTTGGGTCAGTTTGATTTGTTTGCTCCGTTTTATTTACTCTTATTTATAAAACTTAAATAATTTATAAAATACATTATGTTTTAAATTATTTGTTTTAAATTTTAATTCCATTATTCATATCATAAAATTTATAGTTCGAAAATATAAATGTATAAAAGTTGTCAGTTACAAATTATATTACGGTCTCATAAATTTTCAAACGGCTAGTTTATTTGCAAGATACATTTCGATAAAATTATATTTATTCAAGTAATAATAATTTTTAAATTAAAACGCAAATTTATTAAGTTTAATAAAACCAATTGAATAAAGATTTTAGTTTGACAAGTATTTTAGGAATAAAAATATAATACAGATTACTATAAAATCAAGGAATTTTATTTAGATATGTATTTGAGAAAGTTTATTTAATCGAAATTTTTCATCCGCGTTTTTAATGTAATTGAGTAAAAGTGAAATTATATAAATTTTAATTTAAGAATTTTGTTAAAATAATTAATTAGCATTAATAAAAACACAGGGTGTTACAATCCTACCCCCTTAAGAATAGTTTCGTCCCCGAAACTTGAATAGGATGGATAACTGCTCAAGATTAAAAACAGTTGGAGAAAACATTGATGTTTTTGGAATTTGAATGTTAATATTGCTCTTGATTGGGTACGAATTTTCTAAAAAGGAAAGATTAATGAATGTAATAATTTTAAAATATAAATAATTCTTTTTCGAATTAATATATAAATGTTGCTGCATTGTCATTTTCAAAATCAGCGAGAAAGAGGTTTTCAAAAGAGTAGGGCCTAGAAGTTTTGTACGGAATCAAATTAAATAAAAATAATAAGCGTTTTAAGAATTAAAACAATTTATTTAAATTTGAAAATAAAATGTTAACCTTAAAATAAATAGAAATAAGGAATTTTGAGATTTAATTAAGATTTTAATATAATCGAATTATTGTCCTACCCCCTTAAGAAATTTTAAACGTATATACAAATAATATCATTATGGTTACATTTAGTGATCACATGCATAAGATGCATAGCCTTAGGGAAAACGGCATTTAGGAAAATATGTAAAAGTCGTAGTGATCATAAGGAAAATATGAGCTTTAACGAAATTAAGAGAATATAGGTTACCGTTGAATGATTAAATAAAATTATAGAGAATTATGGATAACCTTGTTGATATAGCTCATTTTCTTAAAATTATTATTATAATGTTATTAGGTGAAACGAAAATGTTATAAATCGTATTTAGGATAAGATTTTGAAATTTACAATGAAGGGTTATATAAAAGAAAAGAAAATGATATATGTATATATCCTTCGAAGAAAGATAATTGTAATAGATAGGACAAGTTCGAAAGGTATTTAAAATATAAAGAAAAAGAGGTCGAAACAACTAAGTTTCAAAAAGTATCGAAAATTAAGAAGTAAGGAATTTGTGAAGGGAATTGAAAATATAAATTTCAATTTAATGATTAATACGTAGAAAATTATAAGTTTTAAAACAGAGGAAAATTCTCGAGAAGATAATAATAGATTTAAGGAACTTGAAAAGTAATAAAGTTCAAAAGGTATGAAATAAAGAGTAAGCAATTTAAAACAACCAAATATCAAAGATATTTCAAACTACGAAATAAATATCTTGCGAAACAAAGGAATAATTTTCGAAGATGTTTTAAAGGTGAAATATGAAGGCAAATTTTTGAAGGTAGTTAGAAATCATAAATTTACGATTTTTTTTTTTTTTTTTTGATATTCAAAATGAGATAGTAAGGCTAAGATTTTGAAAATCAATCAAGTTGTTTTTAAAGAATGATTTTGATATGGTTGTAGAAATTTCAAGTCTTCGACGTCTTGGAAGTTGCCTCAGATAGCATGATTCTTGATACGTCTCACTGCATGAGCTTCAGGTCTTGTCTTCTAGTCTTGCATTTGCGAGAAATGGAAAGAGATAAAAATTCATTTTATGAAGTCATTATAAAAGTATAAGTTAGGAAAGTTATATTTTAAAAGAAGAAGATAAGTTAAAAAGATTTAAAAATTTGGAGATGAATAATAATTTAGTTAATAAAGATGTTTAAGAAAGTTATAGAGGTCCTCAAGGCAAAAGAATTCTTCGAGGTCTAGAACGTCTTTTCAGATCGTTCGACTCTTGATGCGTCCATTTCCATGTGCTTGAGTTCTTGTCGTCTTTGTCCTCGATTTATACGTCCCGATTTTTTTTTGTAACGTTAGTATAGAAGACTTGTTAGTCAAAAAGATTAGTCATAGAGCACTTAGCAGGCAAGCCTAAAAATAAAAGAAAAACTAACTAGGTAGAATAACTGTCGAGAACCTCAAGTCTAGGTCAGTCGGTCAATCCTTAATGTTTCTACCCATTCTCACACTTTAAATCGATCTATGTTATTATTTTAGCGATCTAGGATTTCTAATTCATTATTTGATCCTATAAATCTATGCCTGACATACGATATGAATGTCTGGCCCAGGTGTCGTCTCGCTATGTGAGATAACTTTAAGTCATTCACGGTCATGAGAAATGACTTTGATACCATTAATCAACACGGTTTTTCGTGACTTTAATTAAACTAAGGCGGAAAATTAATTAAGTCTATATATTACAAACCAGCTGTTATCGTCTTACAAACTCAGTATACATAATACGAGTTTAGAGATAGAATAGAGTATTTAGATTACAAATTCTCTCAGATACATACAAAATAAGGTAAACTCTCCCCCAGCATTCAATAGTGTTGGTCTCGGGGTACCTGCATTTAACAACTCATTCATTATTCCTTATTTATACTGCATATGGCTTTAGAATTGCATGTGTCGTAAGAGTGTGCGGGAAAATGATGAGATGTTAAATGCAAAAATTTTGAGACCAACACTATTGAAAGAGTTTACCTTATTTTGTATGTATCTGAGAGAATTTGTAATCTAAATACTCTATTCTATCTCTAAACTCGTATTATGTATACTGAGTTTGTAAGACGATAACAGCTGGTTTGTAATATATAGACTTAATTAATTTTCCGCCTTAGTTTAATTAAAGTCACGAAAAACCAGGTTGTTACATAGGACAAGTTCAAAAGGTATTTAATAAAAAGATAGAGAGTTTACAAAAATGAAGAAATCGGACAAAATTTAATCGTATGAGATTAATACGTATTTCGTAGAAATTAAAATTTGAGAGTTCAAAATTTTAGACAAGGTAAAAAGTTTCAGAAATTGAATAAAAAGTTAACGAAATTATAAAGGGAAGATAAAAATCATTTTTTTTTTTTTGAAAATTAAATAGAACAAATGAAAATTATCTTTACGAAATCAATTAGTAGGTATTATAGATTTCAAGGTTAGAAATTTTAGAAGATAACAATAATTGTACGAGGGCTAAAATACGAAGTAAAGTTCGAAGGTTTTTTTGAGTATAAAGATTGAGGAGTTTATGAAAATTCGAAAGCAAGAGTAATATAATTTTACGAGATTAAAAGGAAGAGATGAAAATCATTTTAAGAAGTTAGTTATTGGGAATTATTGAATTAGGAAATCAACAATTTTTAAAGAGTTAAAAATTTTTTACAAGGTTGTAAAATCATTGAGTTAACTTCTTTTTGGTAGGTAATTTAAAATGTAAAAGGAAACACAAAAATCATGGGGAGATTAAATATTAGGAAATTTTATGATTAGAAAATCTGAAAATTGAAAAACGTTGCAATGATGGTGATCATTAGAGATCGATTTTGATATAGCTTTAGAAATCTTCAATCTTTGAAGAAATCTTCGACGTCTTGAAATTTGTCTTGGATAGCGTGATTCTTGATACGTCTTTTCGCATGCGCTTCTGTTCTTGTCTTCAAGTCTTATATTGCGAGAAAGTGAAAAGGGATAAAAAAATTAATTTTAAAAAGTCCTTATAGGAGTATAAATTAGGAAGATTTTATTTTAGAAGAAGAAAATAAGTTAAATAGATTTAAATTTTTTTTTTTGAGGAGAAGAATGATAACTTAGGTTAATAAAGATTTTTGAGAAGATTATAGAGGTAGCAAAATTTGAAGAATCAGAATAATGTAGTTAGAGGGAAAGATTTTGATGGAGTAGAAATCCTTAAAGCCATAGGAGGTTTTTTTGAAGTCTTAACGTCTCATCAAACTGTATGGTTCTGGATGCATCCATTTGTTGCGCTTCATTCAAGACTTGTCTTGATTTATACCTCTCGATTTTTTGTAACGTTAGTATAAGAGACTTGTTAGCCAAAAAGTTTAGTCATAGAGCACTTAGCAGTAAGAAAAAAGAAATAAAAATCTATCGAGGTTGAATGACGGTCGCAAATTCTAAAATCTAGTTCAGTCGGTCAATCCTTAATATTTCTACCCATTCTCACATTTAAAGTGATCTAATTTATTATTTAGCCATCTAGGATTTCTAATTCATTATTTGATCCTATAAGTCTATGCCGGACATATATATTAATATGTATGTCTAGCCCAGGTGTCTTCTCGCTAGATGAGATAACTATAAGTTACTCACGGTCGCAAGACAGCTTTGATACCAACTGTAACAACCCGGTTTTTTTGTGACTTAATTAAACTAAGGCGGAAAATTAATTAAGTCTAATACATGCCGGATGTTAATTAAATTACATTCAAATGGCATAGGATACAAATATATATTACAATCTCTCAACGAATACAAACGAAACATCCTAATCGTCCAGATAATCACGAGTCTCGAGAATTTCACAGCGGAGACAAAAACAAAAATAGGAGGATCTCCCGCTCGGAGGCTGGAAGTGATCGTTTCTAACCAATAACCTCTAAACCAAAGTTTTGGTTTATTTAACCTATGATTAAAAGTAACTTGGCAGCACTAAACGCGTATAACTCCAGCAGCCGCATATTTCGATAAAATTGGACAATTAGCATATAATATCCGTTCTCACGTATAGATATTTAAATCTCATACAACATGATAAACAAAACTTAAAACATTTCAATTTATAGAACACGATATACAACTTAAATGTCATTCCAATTCATATAACATCGTAATATATATAAAACTTAAATCATAGCAATCAAGATATATGCATAAGTCGTAATCATTTCAATAAACACATAGTCGTGAATAATCATGCACTTCTAAAACATATGCAATATATAAAATAAATAAATAAAACACATTGCAGGTAGGCAAGCAAAACATATAAGAAAATAGTATGATTCAAACATGAACATACATCAAATCATATAAACGTACAACGTTCCTCAACCATCATGCTCAAAAAGACGTATCTCAATACTCAGGTAACCAAGTCATTCAGATAATCATCAAACAAAACAAGGAAATGCATTCAACATGTGATAACAAATGAGTCTTCGTTAGTAAGGCGGAAGCATGCAGACATAATCCGCGCGATAGCGATCAGGGCCAACATAACTTGGACATGTCCGATGTGCTAAAGATATCTAAGGTAATAAGGACGATTCAATCCCTTGTCTAATGTATGCATACACTACCTATCGAGGATCATACGTATTCGCTATTCAAAAGGTATCACCGACGAAAAAGTTCGACTATCACCAGAGACGGGTACCCCCGGATGGGGCTGGCGTTTCCAATTACTAATATATGGGCCCACGGAGATATCAAGAATGCCCCATCTCTGAGGTTGTATATACCGTGTCGAGTAGCGATCTCAAGATCGTTATTTCGCCTTGGGCAACTCTGATAGGGAGCCCAAGTCCCCATATACAGCTACCTCGTTAACTTCGAATTTCAAGAGTCGCAACATGGCGAACAATCCAAGTATTATATCAAGAAGTTCGTTTTCTCAATTTCTTATTTCCTCGTTTATTCAAATCAAGTGACAATTCTGAAACTTAAATAATATCGTCGAACTTTGTATAATGAAATATTAGTTCTAGCAGTTCTTGAGTAAAGGTAACACATAGAAAGACTTAGATAGTTATTTTGAGTCCGTTCGTAAATTTTAAATATTTTCACTATTCATTATTTTACTATTCATCGTATTTACTATTCATTCTTTTCTTTTAAATATTCATTCTCGTTACTTAGTTTACTTTAAAGTTCTTTATTTCGGGTAACTCAAATAGGTTCAAGTAATTAATTTATTTTATTCAAGTGTAAGTATTTTATTTGATTAAGTTAAAAGATTTAGTTTCTTTTAAATTCAATTCAAGTATGTTTCACGATTAGTGATATAAATAATTGAATTTCATTATAAGTCACATTTATTTCTTCCTTTTCATTTAAATTGTAAAGTGTTTAGCGATTTAGCATTCATAACCTTTATTTTAACTTAGAAATATTACTTAAATGATATTCTACAATTTTTAGTATTCTTGATAAAATATGATTAAGTGACATTTAGTTAAATTTCTTTTAGGTGGTTTAATTTCTTAATACAACTTCATATTATAATTTTTCTTTACTTGTTCGATTTAGGTGAAAAATAAATTAAATCATAAAATTTTATTTATGTAACTTTAACGTAGTCGGATTAAGTGATTTAATAATTTGATCGTGAGATTATTAATATTGATATTTTAGTAATATTCACTCAAGTTTAATTTACTTAATTTTTATAACTTTTTATAATGTCATACACTTTATAGTTTAAATTTTAGTTAGGTTTTGTATTTATATATATAAATATATATCATTCATAATTTTTATTAACTTTACTTAGTAAAATTTTAGTCGATCCTTATATGATCTTAATAATTCACCCATTTAGTAAATTCTTATTTGTGATACTAATTATTAACTTTATTCAATAATAGTTTTACTTAGATTCATTTTAAGTTTCAAAGTACCCAATTTCTTTTTATTATTTTAACCAAATATTCATTTAGTATATTTTAAGTTCATTGTAAACTTTATAATTTTAACAAGGTAATCTTTATATTAAATGTGATATATGACATTTTATATAACTATTTATATTAGAAATTTTTATACGAGTAGCAATTAACTTATGTTTTTACCTTTAAACTTATTTAAATACTAATTTCACTTAATACTCTTTTAACTTAATTCTTCATTTTTAGTTATATTTCGATTTAACTTTTTAGTGACGACAAATATTTTTACGACTATGAATGGTTTTATATTTATTAAGTTTATTTACTTAAGTCGATTAATAATATTTTTAGTCTTATTTTATACTTGTGATATATAAACTTTATATATTTTAATTTACACATAACAAATAATTTTAACATGATAACATTACATATAATTCAACAATAATTCACAACACATTTTCACCCAAAATATAATTTCACAAAATCATATAAATATCATATTTCACAATTCAATTCAACATTATATTATAACTAAAATTAACACCCAATTTCATACTATAGCGACTCATACAAAGTTATCGAATTAAACTGAAACGGGACTCATACGTGTCTAATGCATACTAGCTCACTTTTAATAACAAATTAATTAACATAAACCAAAACGTTAATGTTAGAGATTTTGAGGAAGAAATCGAGTCACCTAAATTTGGCTCACGAACAGAGGCCTCCAAAAACGATCCTAACCCATTCCTAATAAACCCAAAACCAGTAGTGAAGTCAAGTAAGAAAAGCAGCTCCAATGAGGCCAGTGAACCAAGGACAAGCGTCCAAATTTTCGTGTCCGAATCCGTCCCCGACAAACGAACATATCACGCAGAGGAGAGAGCAAAAGTGAATTAAAACCAGCAAAATCAAATGACGATAAATTTACGGACAGAAAACGATTTAATCAATGCTACTTACCGACGATAAGAATACGACGGCAGAGTAAGCACGACCCACGTGAAGTCGATGACTAAGCGGAGGTGAAACCCCTGTGTGGTGGCTCACGGTGGCGGAGGAAGAGAAGCGAGGAGCACGACCCACAAAGAACAGCGTGGTGGGCGACCACGGTGGTGATGGCCATGGTGGTTTGAGGTGGCGTCTCCGGTGGTCGGAGCTCCGGCGAGAGTAGGAAAGAGAGGTGAGAAAAGAGCAGAGGAAAAGAAAAACAAGGGAAACAAAAAAGAAGAAGAGAAGCAGGGCACACCACAATGGTCGGAGATTGTAGCTCCGGTGAAGGCGACGGTTTCCGTGAGACCAAAATTAAAAGAAGAGGAAGCAAGGAGGAGAGAGATGTCGAAAAGCGGGGAGAGAAAGGAGGGAGCTCGAGGAGGAGCACGGCCATGGTGGCCGTTGGTGTTGTCGGTTTGACTCGGCGACGGTCATTTGGAACATGTGGTAGTATTCTTTGGTCTTAACTCCTGGCCGTAAACTAAACCGAAAAGAGGAAAGAAGCGGGGAGAAAGGGAAGGGCCTCGTGGTGGTGGTTGCGGGCGGCTCGGTGGTGGTGAGCTCAAGCTCGCCTCTAATGGCGACTTTGATGGTGGCCATTTCTTGTGCTTGTTGTTGTTATTATCGTTTTTGTTGTTGTTTTTGTGTTTGTTGTTGGTATGTCGAGTTGCTGTTGTTGTTTGCTCTTGTTGTTGTTTTTGTTATTTTAATTAAAAAGAGAGGGTTTTATGGAGGAAGAAGATAAGGGATGAAGATGATGAGATGAGAATGAAAGAAGGTTATCAAGAAAAGCAAAATGAAAATGAAATGAGGTGTATTGAGGAAGTCAAAAACAAATATCCAAAATGAATGGATGAAAGCAGTGCTTAGAAATGTGAGGTAGTATAAATGGGTCAATTTTCCGATTTGCTCTGTTTCATTCGCTCTTATTTATAAATCTTTATATTTTATAAAATATATTAAGTATAATATATTTCGTTGAAATTCTATTTTTATTTTCTATAACGATAAACTTATATTTTAAAATTAAATGGTGTATATAAAAATATTAGTTACAATTTCTATTACGGTCTCACAAATTTTTAAACGGTCTGTTTATTTGCAAGATATATTTTGATAAAATTATATTTTGTTCCAAAAGTAATAATTTTTAAAATAGAATGAAATTTATTAAGTTAAATAAAAGTATTTGAAGTAAAGTTTTAATTCGACATGTATTTTAGAAGTAAAAATATAATACACATTATTATAAAATCGAGAAAGTTTAATTAGAAATGTATTGGAGAAAGTTTATTTAATTGAAATTTTTCAGCCGCGTTTTTAAAGTAATTGAATAAAAGCTAAATTATATAAATTTTAATTTAAGAATTTTGTTAAAATAATTAATTAGTATTAATAAAAACACGGGGTGTTACAATCCTAGCCCCTTAAGAAAAGTTTCGTCCCCGAAACTTGAATAGGATGGATACTGTCGAGATAGAACTAGACAGTTAGTGAAAACATCGAGATTTTTGGAGTTAGGATATTAACATTGCTTTTGATCGGGTATGAATTTTCTACAAAGGAAAGATTGATGAATTTAATAGTTTCAAGATACAAATAATTCTTTTTCGAATTAATACCTAAATGTTGCTGCATTGTCATTTTCAAAATCAACGAGAAAGAGATTTTCAAAAAGGTAGGGCCTAGAAGTTTTGTACGGAATTAAATAAAATAAAAATAATAAGAGTTTTAAGAATAAAAATAATTTATTTAAATCTAAAAATAAATATTAACCTTAGAGTGGGTTGAAATAAGGAATTTTATGATTTAATTAGGATTTGCTAATATCAAATTATTGTCCTACCCCCTTAAGAAGTTTTAAACGTATATACATAATATTATTATTGTTACTTTCAATGATCACATATAGAAGATATATAGCCTTAGGAAAAACGGCATTTAGGGAAAATATGTAAAAATCGTAGTGATCATAAGAAAAATATGAGCCTTAATGAATTTAAGGAAATACAGGTTATCGTTGAATAATTAAATAAAATTTTAGAGAATTATGGATAACCTCGTTGATATAGCTCATTTTCTTAAAATTATTATTATAATGTTATTAGGTGAAATGGAAATGTTATAAATTATATTTAAGATAAGATTTGAAATTTATAATAAGGGGTTATATAAAAAGAAAAAGGAAATAATATATGTATATAAACATCGAAAAGAGATAATTGTAATAGATAGGACAAGTTCAAAAGGTATTTAATAAAAAGATAGAGAGTTTACAAAAATGAAGAAATCGGACAAAATTTAATCGTATGAGATTAATACGTATTTCGTAGAAATTAAAATTTGAGAGTTCAAAATTTTAGACAAGGTAAAAAGTTTCAGAAATTGAATAAAAAGTTAACGAAATTATAAAGGGAAGATAAAAATCAATTTTTTTTTTTTTGAAAATTAAATAGAACAAATGAAAATTATCTTTACGAAATCAATTAGTAGGTATTATAGATTTCAAGGTTAGAAATTTTAGAAGATAACAATAATTGTACGAGGGCTAAAATACGAAGTAAAGTTCGAAGGTTTTTTTGAGTATAAAGATTAAGGAGTTTATGAAAATTCGAAAGCAAGAGTAATATAATTTTACGAGATTAAAAGGAAGAGATGAAAATCATTTTAAGAAGTTAGTTATTGGGAATTATTGAATTAGGAAATCAACAATTTTTAAAGAGTTAAAAATTTTTTACAAGGTTGTAAAATCATTGAGTTAACTTCTTTTTGGTAGGTAATTTAAAATGTAAAAGGAAACACAAAAATCATGGGGAGATTAAATATTAGGAAATTTTATGATTAGAAAATCTGAAAATTGAAAAACGTTGCAATGATGGTGATCATTAGAGATCGATTTTGATATAGCTTTAGAAATCTTCAATGCTGAAGAAATCTTCGACGTCTTGAAATTTGTCTTGGATAGCGTGATTCTTGATACGTCTTTTCGCATGCGCTTCTGTTCTTGTCTTCAAGTCTTATATTGCGAGAAAGTGAAAAGGGATAAAAAAATTAATTTTAAAAAGTCCTTATAGGAGTATAAATTAGGAAGATTTTATTTTAGAAGAAGAAAATAAGTTAAATAGATTTAAATTTTTTTTTTTTGAGGAGAAGAATGATAACTTAGGTTAATAAAGATTTTTGAGAAGATTATAGAGGTAGCAAAATTTGAAGAATCAGAATAATGTAGTTAGAGGGAAAGATTTTGATGGAGTAGAAATCCTTAAAGCCATAGGAGGTTTTTTTGAAGTCTTAACGTCTCATCAAACTGTATGGTTCTGGATGCATCCATTTGTTGCGCTTCATTCAAGACTTGTCTTCGATTTATACCTCTCGATTTTTTTGTAACGTTAGTATAAGAGACTTGTTAGCCAAAAAGTTTAGTCATAGAGCACTTAGCAGGTAAGAAAAAAAAGAAATAAAAATCTATCGAGGTTGAATGACGGTCGCAAATTCTAAAATCTAGGTCAGTCGGTCAATCCTTAATATTTCTACCCATTCTCACATTTAAAGTGATCTAATTTATTATTTAGCCATCTAGGATTTCTAATTCATTATTTGATCCTATAAGTCTATGCCGGACATATATATTAATATGTATGTCTAGCCCAGGTGTCTTCTCGCTAGATGAGATAACTATAAGTTACTCACGGTCGCAAGACAGCTTTGATACCAACTGTAACAACCCGGTTTTTTTGTGACTTAATTAAACTAAGGCGGAAAATTAATTAAGTCTAATACATGCCGGATGTTAATTAAATTACATTCAAATGGCATAGGATACAAATATATATTACAATCTCTCAACGAATACAAACGAAACATCCTAATCGTCCCGATAATCCTGAGTCTCGAGAATTTCCTGCAACGGAGACAAAAACAAAAAATAGGAGGATCTCCCGCTCAGAGGCGGGAAGTGACTGTTCTAACCAACAACCTCTAAACCAAAGTTTTGGTTTATTTAACCTACGATTAAAAGTAACTTGGCAGCACTAAACGCGTATAACTCCAGCAGCCGCATATTTCGATAAAATTGGACAATTAGCATATAATATCCGTTCTCACGTATAGATATTTAAATCTCATACAACATGATAAACAAAACTTAAAACATTTCAATTTATAGAACACGATATACAACTTAAATGTCATTCCAATTCATATAACATCGTAATATATATAAAACTTAAATCATAGCAATCAAGATATATGCATAAGTCGTAATCATTTCAATAAACACATAGTCGTGAATAATCATGCACTTCTAAAACATATGCAATATATAAAATAAATAAATAAAACACATTGCAGGTAGGCAAGCAAAACATATAAGAAAATAGTATGATTCAAACATGAACATACATCAAATCATATAAACGTACAACGTTCCTCAACCATCATGCTCAAAAAGACGTATCTCAATACTCAGGTAACCAAGTCATTCAGATAATCATCAAACAAAATAAGGAAATGCATTCAACATGTGATAACAAATGAGTCTTCGTTAGTAAGGCGGAAGCATGCAGACATAATCCGCGCGATAGCGATCAGGGCCAACATAACTTGGACATGTCTGACAGGCTAAAGATATCTAAGGTAATAAGGACGATTCAATCCCTTGTCTAATGTATGCATACACTACCTATCGAGGATCATACGTATTCGCTATTCAAAAGGTATCACCGACGAAAAAGTTCGACTATCACCAGAGACGGGTACCCCCGGATGGGGCTGGCGTTTCCAATTACTAATATATGGGCCCACGGAGATATCAAGGATGCCCCATCTCTGAGGTTGTATATACCGTGTCGAGTAGCGATCTCAAGATCGTTATTTCGCCTTGGGCAACTCTGATAGGGAGCCCAAGTCCCCATATACAGCTACCTCGTTAACTTCGAATTTCAAGAGTCACAACATGGCGAACAATCCAAGTATTATATCAAGTAGTTCGTTTTCTCAATTTCTTATTTCCTCGTTTATTCAAATCAAGTGACAATTCTGAAACTTAAATAATATCGTCGAACTTTGTATAATGAAATATTAGTTCTAGCAGTTCTTCAGGTAAGCAGAACACATAGAATGTAACAACCCGGTTTTTCGTGACTTTAATTAAACTAAGGCGGAAAATTAATTAAGTCTATTTATTACAAAACCAGCTGTTATCGTATTACAAACTCCATATACATAATATGAGTTTAAGATAAACAGAGTGTATGTTCGATTACAAAATCTCTCCAAAACAACGGAGTACAAAATGAGGTAAACCATCCCCAGCATTTGACAACATAAGTCCTCGGGGTACCTGCGTTCAGTCCCTTTATTAGTGTTTTCTCCCCCAACACAATCTAAACAACACATATATACATACAATAATGCAGTTCACAAGCATAACATAAAACAGTTCATTTTACATGGCAATTAAATCATCAGATCATCTCAAATCATAATCATGTAAGCAGATCATCATCATCTCAAGCATAATCGGGGTAGTCGACCCTTTTCAATTATTCATATAATAACATATACTCGCGAGTCTTGACTACAGAGTGGCTTGTGTACTCTCATGGTAAATCACCCATATGATTCGCCATCAAAGTGCACTAGTTACTCAGACTCGTACATCAGATCAAACACTAAGTAGCGGACACAACAGCTACCTAATATCGAATACAATATGGATAATCTAAGATGAGACCCACTATGAATCACTGATAAGTAAGGATGGAAACATGCGGCCTAATAAGCGTCCGCGCAGAAGCTGAAGGGCCGGAAACAATCAACGGTCAAGTCATTCAAGCTAAAGATATCAAGCAGGTAATAAGGAGGATCAATCCCTTGTCTTTTGTATGCACACACCGCCCTATTGGCGCGACTATTACACTACGACAGATCCCCCGGATGGGAATGGTCATTTTCCGATTACCTCATATGGGCCCGTGAACGAATCGATACATAGGGCGAAAATCACGTTAAATAAAGACTAGGAGAGTCATTAAATCACCACTGGCAATACATAGGGTGCCAAGTGTCCCCATATGCGGCTACCTTACGAATCCTGACTCTATAGCGTTTAACATCGCAGACACCCGAGTACTAAACATACAACGTTATAATCGAGGGGTATAATCTCATGTCAGGCCGTGCCTTTTGATTCAAATCCTAAGTTGTCGAGGGAATATCGAGTATGAGGAATAAATTCCTCACTATCGGATTCAACCCAAACAACCGCAGAGAATCAAACGGGTTCCCAAGTTAGAGTGGATAGTCAAAGTGAAGTCATCGAAAGGGCAATTCAAAAGAGAGGTACGTATTATTCTATACATGTGAGGAAAAACGGTAACATCAAGTATTCAACACTTAATTCATTCGTTCTTTTATTATTCATAACACATGCTATAATTTTTATTAGTTATAACATCGTCGAACTTGTATAATGAAATTTTAGTTTCCAGCAGTTCTTCAGGTAAACGGAAGCACATAGAAAACTTAAATATTTATTTTGAGCCCGTTCGTAAATTTTAAATATTTTCACTATTCACGTATTTTACTATTCACGTATTTACTATTCATCGTATTTACTATTCACCGTATTTATACTTAGTATTTTATTCGTATTTTTATACTTAGTATTTTATTCGTATATTTATACTTAGTATTTTATTCGTATATTTAAGATATTTTATTTAGATACAAGATCAAGTTTATTTCCTAAGTATAAAATTCTAATTTCAAAGTTGTTAAGTTCGTTTTGTACTTAGTGATTTGAGATAATATTTTGAAAGTAAAAGTCGGTTACGTTTAGTCATATACTTAACTAACAATTTAGCGGTTTCCATTTTTAGCGAGGTTGTCGTAGTTCATTTTTAAATAGTCCGTATATCCACATCCACATTTAAGCATAGGTAGTAACACTCGACATTGTTCATTTTAATACGTGTAACGTTTATTTTAATCGGTTTCGTCGATTCTTTTTATTAACGATTCATTTTATAATAAAATATAAAACTAATCACTATTCAATTTTAGTGACTAAGTGATAAATTCATTTTGACCAAAATTGACCCAAAAATACTAGAAATGCCGTAGCCCCTATTTCATTTTAGTTATCTATTTCTTTTTGTATTCTTATTAATAATTCATTACTTTAATTAATTTAAATTACTTAAGTGATAAAAATAAAAAGTGACAAAAGCATTTTTGGTCCAAAATATCACCAAGGTAGTGGCCTATTATATACTTAGCAATTTATTTTAGTTTTCTAATTTTATCGGTTTAAACTTAAAGTTTTTATAATCTATTTATTTAGTTTATACTAAAGTGATTTAAACTAAGTTAAAATTTCACTAAATATTTTATTATGACTATGAATAGTGTTTTTACTTACTTTAGATTTCTAACTTTTGTATTTTAAAGATCTAGCTTACTAAACTTATATATTTAGTTAGGTGTTTATTCACTAATGGATTAAAACAACTCTTAACTTTAACTTTATAAAAATTATGAATCAAAACTAGTCATTTACATGAAGAACATATGAATATGTGATGAGTTCCTAATATTTTTCATAAGAACTTAATTTAGTCAAATTTTCATATGGTTATATAATTTCCTCAAATTTTTCATACGAGTCTAATTTAACTAGACTAATCATAATATGTTATTTAGAAAAATTAAAACTAAAAATTGGTCCAAATAAAATGAAAATGCCGTGTATATATGTATATGTTCATGATTCATTTTTGATTTTTATACTTCTAATTCAATAACTAATTTACTTTATATCATTTATATGTTTAACATATGTGAAAATACATAACAAAACATTAGCTAACAAAAGTAAATCATTTCAAACAAAAATAATAACAAAACTACAAGAACTCACATAAACACATTAAAACATTTAAAATTCATAACAAATTCATTTTAAGTCCTAAACATAAACTAATTATATTTTCATGTCCATTTCATTACAAGTATTTTAAGCATGCAATTTACGAAAATTAAAACGAAAAATTAAACCAAAATAAGGGTGAATGCCGTGTGATGTTATGTGTGTTACTCTAATGTTGTTTTTCGATTTTTGTCTCCTAATTTAACATGTGAATACTAGGTGATCATAAACACAATAAATATAACACATAAACATTTATAGCATGCGATTTACAAAATTAAAACCTAGTGTGCGGGGGCACCTTAATTACTCGGTATGATTTTTCTAGCAATTATCCGGATCCACTATATGGTCAAAGATGCTTAAATCCACCCCGTCACTTGGCTCCTCGTCTTTGGTTAGAAGTAGTACATAAAAATGAAAATAAGAAAGTTAGTAACTTATTTTAGAACTAAACTAGTTATACTAAAATTTAAAGTGTAGTAGTATTTTAGTTTAGGTGAAGTAAATATATTTTAGACATTTTGATTCAAGTTCATATTTATTTACATGTTTAAAAGATGTAATGTTTAGTAAATATAAATGGTGGAGAATAAAATTTAGGTGTTCTAAGAAATTTAAAACAATAAAATGAAAGTTTTAAGGAAGAAAAGAATTAAAGAGGATGAAGATTCAAGGTGTTCTTGAGGTTTGAAGATGAACAAGCTTACTTGTTCTTGGGTAAGGGTTTATTTAGAGAGAAAATGAGAAGTGTATTTGTTGTTGTGTGTGTGAAATGTAACGTGTGATATGTAGTAGTGTAGTAGTAATTTGTGTTTTGATTTTGTAATGCATTAGGATTAGTTTTTTTGTATTCACACTTAAACTAGAACTAAGCTAAGAAGTGATGATGAAAAACTAGGGTGTAAGAGTGATTTAGACATGGTGCTAAAGTTGTAAGAAGTGGAAGAGGATAATCCTTGACCAAAGGCCAAGAATTTCGGCCAACATGCATGCATACAAGTCCCGATTTTCGTTTTTGAAATTTTCGATTTGCGCGCCCGCGAAAAGTCTCAAAATAAAATATATGATCTTAAAATAATGTTTAGAAGCAAGATCGAAAATAAAAATGAAGAAAAACGTTGAAGGGTGATCAAAACAAAAATTGGGTCTAGAATCCTCGAAACTTTGAAATAAAATCTTACTTGATCGAAATATATATTTTTTTCGTTGAATGTTGTTGAAATAAATCATTATGCTCAAACGTCAAAAAGTTTATCAGTTTTGAATAAGTGTGACCCATTATTTCGAGTTTTAGCTAAAGTGCTAGTTAAATCAAAAAGGTATAGTAATTTTATATTAATATAAAATGTTTTGTTAGTAATAATCAAAATGATTAAGCTTAAACTACTTTAATTAGATTTGGATTATGAGTAAGTATATTTAAGAAAAGATTAGGTGACTTAATCACAATTAGGAGGCTTGGTCTTTTAGTCAATGTTTGACCTCGATTTGCGTGCCAAAATTTGTCGTTGAGAAATTTGTCGTAGGTGCTTCATTTGATTTATCGAGTTTGAATATGAAAGAATAAAGTTCAAATTCGAAGTAATTCAAAATGGTTTTAGTTTAGGTGCGAAAATAGCTTGTAGTGTATTGTGTTAGAAATTTAATGAGCGAGAATGCTTAATTAAAGACTTGCGCAATTATAAAAGGCTTAACTTAACATGGAGGGTTACATGTTTAGCGAAAAAATTCAGTCGCATTTTTATTATAAGGAAAAAGGATGAATTTAATCTAAGGAATTAAATTCTTTTATAAAAATGTGTTTCAAAAACACGGGGTGTTACAATCCTACCCCCTTAAGAAAAGTTTCGTCCCCGAAACTTGGAAAGAGTGGATAACTGCTCGAGGTTAAACAAGGCAGTTAGAGAGAATATTGAGATTTTACAAATTTGGATAATAACATTTGATTTTGTTGGAAGAAGACTTTTTGAAAAGTTTGAGATTTCAATTTAATGCAGAAACATCGGATAGAGTGAAAATATTGGAGAACAAAATCGCTTTCGATTTATTAATGAAATATTTAAATAAAAATAGAAATGTTGTTGGAATGTTATTTTTGAAAATGACTTGAAAGAGGTCCACAAAAAAGGTAGGGCCTAGAAGTTTTGTGCGGGCTTAAATGGAATTAAAAATAATAAGAGTTTTAGGAATAAAAATAACCTATTAAATTTTTGAGAATACATGTTAACCAAAAGATAGTTTGAAAATAAGAAATTTCAGACTTTAGTAGGACTTTAATATAGCCAAATTATAGTCCTACCCCCTTAAGAAGTTTTAAACGTATATACCTAATATTATTATTGTTACTTTTAATGACCACCAAATCCAGATACATAGCCTTTAGGAGGAGAACGGCAATTAGGGAAAATGGATAAAAATCGTAGTGGTCATGAGGAGCATATGAACTTTATTGAAATTAAGGAGAAGTATTGGTTATCGTTGAATGGTTAAATAAAAATTTTAGAGAATTTTGGATAACCTAGCTGATATAGCTTATTCCCCTAAAAATTATTATTATAATGTTATTAGATGGAACGGAAATGTTATAAGTCGTATTTTGGGTAAAATTCAAAAATTTTTATAGAAAGGGGTTTTATGAAAATCTAACTTAGTAAATATTTGTTCAGGTCTTTGTCAGTTTGGATCTTGTTAACTACTTTGACGAGAAGAAGGACAAGGACATAATTATGTTGAATGAAATAAAGGTAGGTGCTAAGTTAACCAGGAATTTACCCGTAATGTCGTCTACGTCAGGGCAGCCCTCGATGTCTTCGTCAAACTCTGACAAGACGTAAACACGTCCTTGTACTTTAACTGCGGGTAGCGGTCCCGTGTCTACCTTTCTCATCGCTTTCCTCGGGCACACAGTAGATTTGTGTCCCTCAACATTGCAAAAGAAACAGACGGCCGTGATCCGTCGACTGCTTTTTCAGGTGTATCGCTTTGTGACGAGCGGCATTTGTTAAATGACACCCGTGGCGGAGCCCTTCTAACGCCAAGTCAACCTTCCCTGACTCGGTTTGTTGTCACGGTTATAAACCGGCTTGTTGAAATTTCTGTTTTGAAAATTCGGTCTCTGGAAGCTCCTTTGTTGGAAGTCCGGCTTCTGAATATAGCTAGCGCTTGCCACAGGAGGCGTAAAAACTCTCTTTTTCTTTTTCTCCTCGGCTTCTCCCTTCTGGATTGACGCCCAGATACTTGTTGCCTTTTCGTAGGCCTCGGCAAAGTTCTTACAGTTGAACCCGCTCATGTTTATCCTTAGATCATTAGTCATGCCCCTTACATAACGAGTTGCGAGTTCCTCCTCGTTCGTTAATATTCTAGGAGCAAACTTCGATAGCTCCTGGTACTTTTCGGTATATGCCTGCAGAGACATATCACCTTGGTTCAAGTTTCGGAATTTCTCTTCCATCTCCCATCTTAGCTCTTCCCCGAAGTACTTGTTCTCTAGCAACAGTTTGAACTCGCTCCAGTTGTATATCCTCAGAGGAAAGGTGGACCTGATCAAGCGCCACCAGCTGTTGGCTTCTCCCTTGAGGTAGTAAGCTACCACATTCACCTTCTCTGTAGGCGGTGTCTTACTGAGCTCCAACAGCTTCTCCATTTCCTCAATCCATTCAGTCAGAACGGTAGGGTTGACGGAGCCTGAGTATGGTTGAGGTCTGTGCTTTGAGAACCTCTCAAATGCGGATTGGTTGTTTCCGCCACCCTGATGTTGGTACATGCCTTGAGCAATCTTTGTGATTGCATCCTCGAAGCCTTTTCTTCTTGCCTCCTCTTCGAGGAATTGTTGGTTAAGGTCATTGTCTGGGATACCGTTTGCAGCCATTCTGAAAAATTACCAAAATCTAAAGTTACAAAGCTTCCTAATTCCTTCTCGATGAAGTGAAATATGACGGAGGGTTAGAAACCAAGCTCAGAAAATAACATAAGAGTTCAGGTATATTCTCAAAGGATATGAAGTTGAGTTTGAGAATTGACCAAAAGTTAGCCTTTGGTACTATGCACAGTGCAAGTAAGGTTTAGAAGGTTTGTAAATAAAAAGAAAGGAGTTTATAAAATCGTAGAGTAAGGTTGAAACCATTCTACTAAATTGAGAGGAAAGGAAATCAGTTTACGAAGGGAAATACTGATTTAGAATATCAATCGTTTCGAAGAGTTAAAAATTTTACGAGATTGATAAATCATTGTATTAACTTCTTTTTGGTAGGGGAATTCAGGAGGTAAAAGTAGACAATAAAATCATGGAGATATTATATGTCAGGAAATTTTTATGATTTAGAAAATCTGGGAATTGAAAAGCGTTGAGATGATGGTGACAATTCAAGAATGGTTTGATATGGTTGTAGGAGTATTTTTAATTTGACAGGATTCTTCAAGTCTTGAATGTCTTCTCGTGTCACCTAATTCTCATTGCGTCCATTTGTTGCGTTTGAAATCTTGTCGTCTTGAGTCTTGACTTCGATTTATACGTCTCGATTTGAGGTAATGTTAGTATAAGAGGTTAGTTAGTCACACAGGTTAGCCATAGAGCAAATAGCAAGTAAAAGAATTATAAAAAGTTAGAATTCTATCGCTCATATAACTAGTTTATTATTATTAGGTCGGTCCTTAAGATTCTACCCTTTCTCACATTTTAAAATGATCTAAGTTATTATTCTAGCGATCTAAGATTTCTAATTCATTATTTGATCCTATTAGTCTATGCCTGACATACGATATGAATGTCTGGCCCAGGTGTCGTCTCGCTAGATGAAATAACTTTAAGTCATTCACTAGCCGCAAGACTGATACCAATCAGAATAACAACCCGGTTTTTCGTGACTTTAATTAAACTAAGGCGGAAAATTAATTAAGTCTATTTATTACAAAACCAGCTGTTATCGTATTACAAACTCCATATACATAATATGAGTTTAAGATAAACAGAGTGTATGTTCGATTACAAAATCTCTCCAAAACAACGGAGTACAAAATGAGGTAAACCATCCCCAGCATTTGACAACATAAGTCCTCAAAGGTACTGCGTTCATCCCTTTATTAGTGTTTTCTCCCCCAACACAATCTAAACAACACATATATACATACAATAATGCAGTTCACAAGCATAACATAAAACAGTTCATTTTACATGGCAATTAAATCATCAGATCATCTCAAATCATAATCATGTAAGCAGATCATCATCATCTCAAGCATAATCGGGGTAGTCGACCCTTTTCAATTATTCATATAATAACATATACTCGCGAGTCTTGACTACAGAGTGGCTTGTGTACTCTCATGGTAAATCACCCATATGATTCGCCATCAAAGTGCACTAGTTACTCAGACTCGTACATCAGATCAAACACTAAGTAGCGGACACAACAGCTACCTAATATCGAATACAATATGGATAATCTAAGATGAGACCCACTATGAATCACTGATAAGTAAGGATGGAAACATGCGGCCTAATAAGCGTCGCTAAGGTGAAGGCTAGGAAACAATCAACGGTCAAGTCATTCAAGCTAAAGATATCAAGCAGGTAATAAGGAGGATCAATCCCTTGTCTTTTGTATGCACACACCGCCCTATTGGCGCGACTATTACACTACGACAGATCCCCCGGATGGGAATGGTCATTTTCCGATTACCTCATATGGGCCCGTGAACGAATCGATACATAGGGCGAAAATCACGTTAAATAAAGACTAGGAGAGTCATTAAATCACCACTGGCAATACATAGGGTGCCAAGTGTCCCCATATGCGGCTACCTTACGAATCCTGACTCTATAGCGTTTAACATCGCAGACACCCGAGTACTAAACATACAACGTTATAATCGAGGGGTATAATCTCATGTCAGGCCGTGCCTTTTGATTCAAATCCTAAGTTGTCGAGGGAATATCGAGTATGAGGAATAAATTCCTCACTATCGGATTCAACCCAAACAACCGCAGAGAATCAAACGGGTTCCCAAGTTAGAGTGGATAGTCAAAGTGAAGTCATCGAAAGGGCAATTCAAAAGAGAGGTACGTATTATTCTATACATGTGAGGAAAAACGGTAACATCAAGTATTCAACACTTAATTCATTCGTTCTTTTATTATTCATAACACATGCTATAATTTTTATTAGTTATAACATCGTCGAACTTGTATAATGAAATTTTAGTTTCCAGCAGTTCTTCAGGTAAACGGAAGCACATAGAAAACTTAAATATTTATTTTGAGCCCGTTCGTAAATTTTAAATATTTTCACTATTCACGTATTTTACTATTCACGTATTTACTATTCATCGTATTTACTATTCACCGTATTTATACTTAGTATTTTATTCGTATTTTTATACTTAGTATTTTATTCGTATATTTATACTTAGTATTTTATTCGTATATTTAAGATATTTTATTTAGATACAAGATCAAGTTTATTTCCTAAGTATAAAATTCTAATTTCAAAGTTGTTAAGTTCGTTTTGTACTTAGTGATTTGAGATAATATTTTGAAAGTAAAAGTCGGTTACGTTTAGTCATATACTTAACTAACAATTTAGCGGTTTCCATTTTTAGCGAGGTTGTCGTAGTTCATTTTTAAATAGTCCGTATATCCACATCCACATTTAAGCATAGGTAGTAACACTCGACATTGTTCATTTTAATACGTGTAACGTTTATTTTAATCGGTTTCGTCGATTCTTTTTATTAACGATTCATTTTATAATAAAATATAAAACTAATCACTATTCAATTTTAGTGACTAAGTGATAAATTCATTTTGACCAAAATTGACCCAAAATACTAGAAATCCCGTAGCCCCTATTTCATTTTAGTTATCTATTTCTTTTTGTATTCTTATTAATAATTCATTACTTTAATTAATTTAAATTACTTAAGTGATAAAAATAAAAAGTGACAAAAGCATTTTTGGTCCAAAAATATCACCAAGGCCGTGGCCTATTATATACTTAGCAATTTATTTTAGTTTTCTAATTTTATCGGTTTTCGACTTAAAGTTTTTATAATCTATTTATTTAGTTTATACTAAAGTGATTTAAACTAAGTTAAAATTTCACTAAATATTTTATTATGACTATGAATAGTGTTTTTACTTACTTTAGATTTCTAACTTTTGTATTTTAAAGATCTAGCTTACTAAACTTATATATTTAGTTAGGTGTTTATTCACTAATGGATTAAAACAACTCTTAACTTTAACTTTATAAAAATTATGAATCAAAACTAGTCATTTACATGAAGAACATATGAATATGTGATGAGTTCCTAATATTTTTCATAAGAACTTAATTTAGTCAAATTTTCATATGTTTATATAATTTCCTCAAATTTTTCATACGAGTCTAATTTAACTAGACTAATCATAATATGTTATTTAGAAAAATTAAAACTAAAAATTGGTCCAAATAAAATGAAAATGCCGTGTATATATGTATATGTTCATGATTCATTTTTGATTTTTATACTTCTAATTCAATAACTAATTTACTTTATATCATTTATATGTTTAACATATGTGAAAATACATAACAAAACATTAGCTAACAAAAGTAAATCATTTCAAACAAAAATAATAACAAAACTACAAGAACTCACATAAACACATTAAAACATTTAAAATTCATAACAAATTCATTTTAAGTCCTAAACATAAACTAATTATATTTTCATGTCCATTTCATTACAAGTATTTTAAGCATGCAATTTACGAAAATTAAAACGAAAAATTAAACCAAAATAAGGGTGAATGCCGTGTGATGTTATGTGTGTTACTCTAATGTTGTTTTTCGATTTTTGTCTCCTAATTTAACATGTGAATACTAGGTGATCATAAACACAATAAATATAACACATAAACATTTATAGCATGCGATTTACAAAATTAAAACCTAGTGTGCGGGGGCACCTTAATTACTCGGTATGATTTTTCTAGCAATTATCCGGATCCACTATATGGTCAAAGATGCTTAAATCCACCCCGTCACTTGGCTCCTCGTCTTTGGTTAGAAGTAGTACATAAAAATGAAAATAAGAAAGTTAGTAACTTATTTTAGAACTAAACTAGTTATACTAAAATTTAAAGTGTAGTAGTATTTTAGTTTAGGTGAAGTAAATATATTTTAGACATTTTGATTCAAGTTCATATTTATTTACATGTTTAAAAGATGTAATGTTTAGTAAATATAAATGGTGGAGAATAAAATTTAGGTGTTCTAAGAAATTTAAAACAATAAAATGAAAGTTTTAAGGAAGAAAAGAATTAAAGAGGATGAAGATTCAAGGTGTTCTTGAGGTTTGAAGATGAACAAGCTTACTTGTTCTTGGGTAAGGGTTTATTTAGAGAGAAAATGAGAAGTGTATTTGTTGTTGTGTGTGTGAAATGTAACGTGTGATATGTAGTAGTGTAGTAGTAATTTGTGTTTTGATTTTGTAATGCATTAGGATTAGTTTTTTTGTATTCACACTTAAACTAGAACTAAGCTAAGAAGTGATGATGAAAAACTAGGGTGTAAGAGTGATTTAGACATGGTGCTAAAGTTGTAAGAAGTGGAAGAGGATAATCCTTGACCAAAGGCCAAGAATTTGGCCAACATGCATGCATACAAGTCCCGATTTTCGTTTTTGAAATTTTCGATTTGCGCGCACGCGAAAAGTCTCAAAATAAAATATATGATCTTAAAATAATGTTTAGAAGCAAGATCGAAAATAAAAATGAAGAAAAACGTTGAAGGGTGATCAAAACAAAAATTGGGTCTAGAATCCTCGAAACTTTGAAATAAAATCTTACTTGATCGAAATATATATTTTTTTCGTTGAATGTTGTTGAAATAAATCATTATGCTCAAACGTCAAAAGTTTATCAGTTTGAATAAGTGTGACCCATTATTTCGAGTTTTAGCTAAAGTGCTAGTTAAATCAAAAGGAATAGTAATTTTATATTAATATAAAATGTTTTGTTAGTAATAATCAAAATGATTAAGCTTAAACTACTTTAATTAGATTTGGATTATGAGTAAGTATATTTAAGAAAAGATTAGGTGACTTAATCACAATTAGGAGGCTTGGTCTTTTAGTCAATGTTTGACCTCGATTTGCGTGCCAAAATTTGTCGTTGAGAAATTTGTCGTAGGTGCTTCATTTGATTTATCGAGTTTGAATATGAAAGAATAAAGTTCAAATTCGAAGTAATTCAAAATGGTTTTAGTTTAGGTGCGAAAATAGCTTGTAGTGTATTGTGTTAGAAATTTAATGAGCGAGAATGCTTAATTAAAGACTTGCGCAATTATAAAAGGCTTAACTTAACATGGAGGGTTACATGTTTAGCGAAAAAAATTCAGTCGCATTTTTATTATAAGGAAAAAGGATGAATTTAATCTAAGGAATTAAATTCTTTTATAAAAATGTGTTTCAAAAACACGGGGTGTTACATAGAAAGACTTAGATAGTTATTTTGAGTCCGTTCGTAAATTTTAAATATTTTCACTATTCATTATTTTACTATTCATCGTATTTACTATTCATTCTTTTCTTTTAAATATTCATTCTCGTTACTTAGTTTACTTTAAAGTTCTTTATTTCGGGTAACTCAAATAGGTTCAAGTAATTAATTTATTTTATTCAAGTGTAAGTATTTTATTTGATTAAGTTAAAAGATTTAGTTTCTTTTAAATTCAATTCAAGTATGTTTACGATTAGTGATATAAATAATTGAATTTCATTATAAGTCACATTTATTTCTTCCTTTTCATTTAAATTGTAAAGTGTTTAGCGATTTAGCATTCATAACCTTTATTTTAACTTAGAAATATTACTTAAATGATATTCTACAATTTTTAGTATTCTTGATAAAATATGATTAAGTGACATTTAGTTAAATTTCTTTTAGGTGGTTTAATTTCTTAATACAACTTCATATTATAATTTTTCTTTACTTGTTCGATTTAGGTGAAAAATAAATTAAATCATAAAATTTTATTTATGTAACTTTAACGTAGTCGGATTAAGTGATTTAATAATTTGATCGTGAGATTATTAATATTGATATTTTAGTAATATTCACTCAAGTTTAATTTACTTAATTTTTTTATAACTTTTTATAATGTCATACACTTTATAGTTTAAATTTTAGTTAGGTTTTGTATTTATATATATAAATATATATCATTCATAATTTTTATTAACTTTACTTAGTAAAATTTTAGTCGATCCTTATATGATCTTAATAATTCACCCATTTAGTAAATTCTTATTTGTGATACTAATTATTAACTTTATTCAATAATAGTTTTACTTAGATTCATTTTAAGTTTCAAAGTACCCAATTTCTTTTTATTATTTTAACCAAATATTCATTTAGTATATTTTAAGTTCATTGTAAACTTTATAATTTTAACAAGGTAATCTTTATATTAAATGTGATATATGACATTTTATATAACTATTTATATTAGAAATTTTTATACGAGTAGCAATTAACTTATGTTTTTACCTTTAAACTTATTTAAATACTAATTTCACTTAATACTCTTTTAACTTAATTCTTCATTTTTAGTTATATTTCGATTTAACTTTTTAGTGACGACAAATATTTTTACGACTATGAATGGTTTTATATTTATTAAGTTTATTTACTTAAGTCGATTAATAATATTTTTAGTCTTATTTTATACTTGTGATACATAAACTTTATATATTTTAATTTACACATAACAAATAATTTTAACATGATAACATTACATATAATTCAACAATAATTCACAACACATTTTCACCCAAAATATAATTTCACAAAATCATATAAATATCATATTTCACAATTCAATTCAACATTATATTATAACTAAAATTAACACCCAATTTCATACTATAGCGACTCATACAAAGTTATCGAATTAAACTGAAACGAGACTCATACGTGTCTAATGCATACTAGCTCACTTTTAATAACAAATTAATTAACATAAACCAAAACGTTAATGTTAGAGATTTTGAGGAAGAAATCGAGTCACCTAAATTTGGCTCACGAACAGGGGCCTCCAATACCGATCCTAACCCATTCCTAATAAACCCAAAACCAGTAGTGAAGTCAAGTAAGAAAAGCAGCTCCAATGAGGCCAGTGAACCAAGGACAAGCGTCCAAATTTTCGTGTCCGAATCCGTCCCCGACAAACGAACATATCACGCAGAGGAGAGAGCAAAAGTGAATTAAAACCAGCAAAATCAAATGACGATAAATTTACGGACAGAAAACGATTTAATCAATGCTACTTACCGACGATAAGAATACGACGGCAAGAGTAAGCACGGCCACGTGAAGTCGATGACGAAACGGAGGTGAAACCCCCTGTGTGGTGGCTCACGGTGGCAGAGGAAGAGAGCAGAGGAGCACGACCCACAGCAACAACGTGGTGGCTGACACGGTGGTGATGGCCATGGTGGCTTGAGGTGGCGTCTCCGGTGGTCGGAGCTCCGGCGAGAGTAGGAAAGAGAGGTGAGAAAAGAGCAGAGGAAAAGAAAAACAAGGGAAACGAAAAAGAAGAAGAGAAGCAGGGCATGTAACACCCCGTGTTTTTTATAGCAAAATATTATGAAAGAATTTAATTCCTTAAATTAAATTCAACCTTTTTCCTTATAATAAAAATGCGACTGAATTTTTTTCGCTAAACTTGTAACACTCCATGTCAAGTTAAGCCTATTTATGATTGCGCAAATCATTAATTAAGCAATCTCGCTCAAGGTTTTTCTAAAACATTGCGCTACAACTTTTCTCGCACCTGAATTAAAACCATATTGAAATACTTCGAATTTGAACTTTATTTTTACATATTCAAACTCGATAAATCAAACGATGAATCCTCGACAAATTTCTCAACGACAAATTTTGGCACGCAAATCGAGGTCAAACTTAGACTAAATGGCCAAGCCACCTAAGTGTGATTAAGTCACCTAATCTTTTCTTAAATATACTTACTCATAATCCAAATCTAATTAAAAATGTTTAATCTTAATCATTTTGATTATTACTAACAAAACATATTATAATAATATAAAATTACTATTCCTTTTTGATTTAACTAACACATTCACTAAAACTCGATATAATGAGCCACACTTATTCAAAACTGATAAACTTTTTGACGTTTGAGGATAATGATTTATTTCGATAACATTCAACGAAAAAAATATATATTTCGATCGAATAAGATTTTATTTCAAAGTTTCGAGGATTCTAGACCCAATTTTTGTTTTGGTCACCCTTCAACGTTTTTCTTCATTTTTATTTTTGATCTTACTTCGAACCATCATTTTAAGACTATATATTTTATTTTGAGACTTTTAGCGTGCGCGCAAATCAAAAATTTCAAAAACGAAAATCGGGACTTGTATGTATGCATGTTGGCCGAAATTCTTGGTCCTTTGGTCAAGGATTATCCTCTTCCACTTCTTACAACTTTAGTACCATGTCTAAATCACTCTTACACCCTAGTTTTTCATCATCACTTCTTAGCTTAGTTCTAGTTTAAGTGTGAATACAAAAACTAATCCTAATGCATTACAAAATCAAAACACAAATTACTACTACACTACTACATATCACACGTTACATTTCACACACACAACAACAAATCCACTTCTCATTTTCTCTCTAAATAAACCCTTACCCAAGAACAAGTAAGCTTGTTCATCTTCAAACCTCAAGAACACCTTGAATCTTCATCCTCTTTAATTCTTTTCTTCCTTAAAACTTTCATTTTATTGTTTTAAATTTCTTAGAACACCTAAATTTTATTCTCCACCATTTATATTTACTAAACATTACATCTTTTAAACATGTAAATAAATATGAACTTGAATCAAAATGTTTAAAATATATATACTACCTAAACATAAAAATGATACTACACTTTAAATTCTTAATTTAGTTAGTCTAGCTTAAATAAAACTTACTAACTTGTTATTCTCATTTTTATGTACCACTTCTAACCAAAGACGAGGAGCAAGGTGAAGCCATCGACTTGAGCATCTTTGACCATATAGTGGATCCGGATAATTGCTAGAAAAATCATACCGAGTAATTAAGGTGCCCCCGCACACTAGTTTAATTTTTGTAAATCGCATGCTTTAAATGTTATGTGTTATAATCATTGTGTTTATGATCACCTAGCTTCACATGTTAAATTAGGAGACAAAAATCGAAAAATAACATTTGTGTAACCCATGTATAACCCACGGCCATCACCCTATATTTCACTTAATTTTTCGTTTTAATTTTGGTTAATTGCATGCTTAAAATACTCGTAATGAAATGAACATGAAAATATAATTAGTTTATGTTTAGGATTTAAAATGAATTTGTTATGAATTTTTAAGTGTTTTAATGTATTATGTGTGTTCTTGAATGTTTGTTGTTATTCTTGTGTTTGAATGGTTTTTACTTATGTGTGTTAATGTTTGTTTATGATTTTCACTTATGTTAAATGTATAAATGTTATAAAGTAAGTTAGTTATTGAATTAGAAGTATAAAAATCAAAAATCAAAAATCATAAACATAAATACATATACACGGCCAAATTGATTTTAATGGACCAATTTTTAGTTTTAATTTTTCTAAATAACATATTATAATTAGTTTAGTTAAAATGGACTTGTATGAAAAATTTGGGAAAATTACATAAACATATAAAAATTTGAGTTAAAATTGTTCATATGAAAAATAATTAAAGTTCTTCATAACTTCATGTGTTCTTCACTTAGATGACTAAGTTGATCCAAAATATTCATAAGTTTTGTTATATTGTTGTTTAAATACTTTAGTGAATAATCACAATAATAAACATATAGGTTAAATAAACTAATTCCTTAAAATATAAAAGTTAGAAATTTAAAGTGAGTAAAAACACTATTCATAAATGAAATAAAAAGTTTAGTGAAAATTACAAACTTGATAAATCACTTTAGTATAATTTAAATAATTAGTATATAAAAACTTTAAGTCAAAAACCGATAAAATTAGAAAACGAAAATAAATGGTGCTTGTATAGAGGGCCACGGCCATGGTGTCATTTTTGGACCAATATTGATTTTGTCACTTTTATTTTTATCAATTAAGTAAATTAAATTAGTTAAAGTAATGGATTACTAATAAAAACATAAAAAAGAAATAAATAGCTAAACTAAATAAAGGGGCACGGTTTTACCACTTTAAATGAGTCAATTTTGATCAAAATGAATTTGTCACTTAGTCACTAAAGTTGAATAGTAATTAGGATTATCTTTGATTGTATAATAAATCGTTAATAAAAAGAATCAACGAAACCGGTTAAAATAAACGTTACATGTATTAAAAATGAACAATGTCGCGTGTTACTACCTTTGCTTAAACTGGATGTGGTGATATGGACTATTTAAAATGAACTACGACAACCTCGCTAAAATTTGAAACCGCTTAAATTTTAGCTAAGTATACGACTAAAGCTAAACCGAGTTTTACTTTTGAAATATCATTTAAATCACCAAGTATAAAATAAACTTAACCATTTTGATTTAAATATGTTTCAAAATCACTAAATATGAAATGAACCTAACAATTTGATTTAAAATAAATTTCCAAAAATCACTAAGTACAAAACGAACTTAACGACTTTAAAACTAGAATTCTACACTTAGAAGAAAAATAAGCTTAGTTTAGTAACTAAATAAAATACTAAGTATAAATATACGAATAAAATACTAAGTATAAATATACGAATAAAATACTAAGTATAAATATACGAATAAAATACTAAGTATAAGAATACGTATAAAATACGAGGAATAGTAAAATACGATGAATAGTAAATACGATGAATAGTAAATACGATGAATAGTAAATACGTGAATAGTAAAATACGTGAATAGTAAAAATATTTAAAATTTACGATTGGACTCCAAATAAATTATTTAAGTTTCTATGTGCTTCCGTTTACCTGAAGAACTGCTAGAACTAAATTTTCATTATACAAGTTCGACGTTATTAATTATTATGAACTGTCACTGGAGAAATAAAGGAACGAGAAAATGATAAAGAAAGTACTTGTTAAATACTCGGGTGTCTGTCATGTTGCGAATCTATTGTGCCATGGTTGGAAAGGTAGCCGCATATGGGGACACTTGGCACCCTATGAATTGCCAGTGGTAATCTAATGACTCTCTCAGTCGTTATTTAACGTGACTCTCGCCCTATGAATCGAGTTCGTTCACGGGCCCATATGAGGTAATTGGAAAATGACCATTCCCACCCGGGGAATCTGTCGTAGTGTAATAGTCGCACCAATAGGGTGGTGTACGCATACATTAGACAAGGGATTTGGCTGTCCTTATTACCTACTTGATATCTTTAGCTTGAATGACTTGACCGTTGAATGTTTCCGGCCCTTCAGCTTCTGCGCAGGCCTTGCTTTTGTAAGGTTTTGCATGTTTCCATCCTAACTGGTTGTGGCTCATAGGACAACGTATGATAGATTATCCATGTTGTATTGAATATTAGGTAGTTATCACGTACGCTACTTAGTGTTTGATTTGATGTACGAGTCTGAGCAGCTAGTGCACTTTGATAGAAGATTATATGGGTAATTGTCTATGAGAGTACACGAGCCACTCTGTAGTCAAGACTCGCGAGTATATGTTGCTATATGAATATAATTGAAAAGGGTCGACTACCCCGAATATGAATGAAATGATAATAATTTGCCTGTATGATTATGAATTGAGATAAATTGATGATTCGATTGCTATGTTATATGATTTATGATATGTTATGTTTTATGAATTGTATTATTGTATGTTTTATTTGCGCTGATTTAATTACATGAGCATATGTTAATTATTATGTGTTTACCGCTATGGGTTTTATGTGGCTTAGCGTGTGCGGGGTCATAATCGAGTTTTAACGGTACGTTCCCGTAGGTACCCCGAGGCTTTATTGACGATCTACACAAGGGGATTGAAGGCCTTATTTTATTTTTTTGAGAGAATGTAATCAATTAAACTCTGTTTTATCTATGACTCTTATTATGTATAATGAGTTGTAATACGATGACAGCTGGTTTTGTAATAAATAGACTTAATTAATATTCCGCCTTAGTTTAATTAAAGTCACGAAAAACCAGGTTGTTACAGGGCACACCACAATGGTCGGAGATTGTAGCTCCGGTGAAGGCGACGGTTTCCGGCGAGACCAAAATTAAAAGAAGAGGAAGCAAGGGAGGAGAGAGATGTCGAAAAACAGGGGAGAGAAAGGAGGGAGCTCGAGGAGGAGCACGGCCATGGTGGCCGTTGGTGTTGTCGGTTTCGGCTCCGGCGACGGTGGCTGGAACACGTGTGGTGGTATTGCTGGTCTTAACTCCGGCGTCGTAAACGAAACCGAAAAGAGGAAAAGAGCAGGGGAGAAAGGGAAGGGCCTCGTGGTGGTGGTTGCAGGCGGCTCGGTGGTGGTCGGAGCTCAAGCTCGCCTCTAATGGCGACTTTGATGGTGGCGGCTGCTGTGCTTGTTGTTGTTATTATCGTTTTTGTTGTTGTTTTTGTGTTTGTTGTTGGTATGTCGAGTTGCTGTTGTTGTTTGCTCTTGTTGTTGTTTTTGTTATTTTAATTAAAAAGAGAGGGTTTTATGGAGGAAGAAGATAAGGGATGAAGATGATGAGATGAGAATGAAAGAAGGTTATCAGTAAAAGCAAAATGAAAATGAAATGAGGTGTATTGAGGAAGTCAAAAACAAATATCCAAAATGAATGGATGAAAACGAGTGCCGAAATGTGAGGTAGTATAAATGGGTCAATTTTCCGATTTGCTCTGTTTCATTCGCTCTTATTTATAAATCTTTATATTTTATAAAATATATTAAGTATAATATATTTCGTTGTAATTCTATTTTTATTTTCTATAACGATAAACTTATATTTTAAAATTAAATGGTGTATATAAAAATATTAGTTACAATTTCTATTACGGTCTCACAAATTTTTAAACGGTCTGTTTATTTGCAAGATATATTTTGATAAAATTATATTTTGTTCCAAAAGTAATAATTTTTAAAATAGAATGAAATTTATTAAGTTAAATAAAAGTATTTGAAGTAAAGTTTTAATTCGACATGTATTTTAGAAGTAAAAATATAATACACATTATTATAAAATCGAGAAAGTTTAATTAGAAATGTATTGGAGAAAGTTTATTTAATTGAAATTTTTCAGCCGCGTTTTTAAAGTAATTGAATAAAAGCTAAATTATAGAAATTTTAATTTAAGAATTTTGTTAAAATAATTAATTAGTATTAATAAAAACACGGGGTGTTACATACTAAGTTATTTATATGATTCGATAATCTTTTTAATCCTTACATTTTTATACTTAGCAAAATTTCTTGACACATTATTTGTGTCCTAATTTATATTTGTGACGTTAGTTCTTAAATTCCTTTTTACGCGACTTCGCCTAACTTCATTTTATTTTCAAAAATCTTGTTAGTGATATTAATTTTTAACTCTATTCAATAATAGCTTACTTAGGTTTATTTTAAATTTCAAGTTCTTTAATTCCTTTTGATATTTTAACCAAATACTTATTTAGTATATTTTAAGTTCATTTTAAACTTTAGTGTTTTAAATAAGGTAATTATTATATTAAATTAGATATATGAGTTTTTATACGACTGTTTATATTAGATATTTAATACGAGTAACTTTTATGTATATTAAAAATGAACTTTACTTTTAAATTGATTTAATCCTAATTTAAACTTGATACTCTTTTTATTTAACTCTTTATTTTTAGTTGTATTTTAATTTGAACCATTAAGTGACTACAACTATTTTTACGACTATAAATATTTTCATATTTATTTAGTTTATTTACTTAAACCGGTTAATAATATTTTTAGTCTTATTTTATACTTGTGATGCTTATATTTAATATTTTCAATAATTTACACATAACATATAATTTCAACATGATAAAATTTCATATAAAATCAACAATCATTTAACAGCACATTTTTCACTTAACACATATTATCATAAAGTCATATTTAACAATTCAATTCAACATTATATTATAACAAAAATAACACATAATCAAAATTCACAAAATCACATAAATTATTTTTATATCACATGAACACGAAAATTATATATTCTAAATACGTAAATTAAACTAGTGTGCGGGGGCACCTTAAATTTGGCTCACGAACAGAGGGCCTCCAAATAAAACCGACTTAATACTTGTATACCCAAAATCAACAGTGAAGTCGAATAAGACGGCAAGGGATATCAGTTCCTCAAGAAAAAGCAAAGAGATAGAGGAATAAGAATCGATAAAATCATTATCGACAAACTAAAGTTTGTACAGAAAAGAAAGGGAATCACGGAGTATTAAATTGACAGAATCAAAACATTGGTTCATATGAATAAAAATTGAAAGGGAAAAGAAAGAGAGGGCAGAGGTGAACCTCACGGTGGTTCCGAAACCATAGTCGGAGAAGAGGCAAGGACCTTTGCCGAGAAAAGAGTACGACAGACTGACAGTGCTGGGTCTCGAGAGCGGCGCAATGAATAGGAGCGGGCTCCCATGACGGCTCCGGCGAGCGTGTTTTCCGGCGAGCGAGAAAAAGAGTGAGTGAGAAAAATCAATTAAAATGGGCCAAATCAAATGTCGATAATTTAATGAATAAAAACGATTTAATCGACGACACTTACCGACGATAAGAATACGACGGGAAGCAGAGCAAGGCCACGGTGGTGGCTGTGACGTCGGGGTGGTGTTGGCCGAGGAAGGGGACAAAAACAGGGGGAAAGCAAGGGGGCCTGAACAGAGGCGGCCAGAGCAGGGGTGTCGGCCTCCGGTGGTGGTGGCTCAAGGCGGTGGTGAGGCACACGGTGGCTCCGGTGGTGGTGACGCCGGTGTTGCTGTTGTCGTTTGAGTTGTTGTTGTCGTTGGTGTTTTTATTGTTGTTGTTGTCGTGTTGTTTGTTGTTGTTGTCGTTGATGTTGCCGGCTGTTGTTGTTGTTTTTGATTTTAATTTAATGGAGTAAAAAAGGAAGGAGGAAGGGGATGAAGAAATGAAGAAGCAAGTAAAAGGGAGGCTAAATAATACGGAGTATCAGCAAGATGAGGGAGTTATAAGGTGAGTTACTTTGACCTAAAAACAAAATATCCCAAGCAAGTGGATGGTGATGTCGACATACTTAGGAGACTTTAGGGTTAAATTTTCCGATTTGCTCTGTTTCATTCGCTCTTATTTATAAATCTTTATATCTTATAAAATATATTAAGTATAATATATTTCGTTGTAGTTCTATTTTTATTTTCTATATTGTTAAACTTATATTTTAAAATTAAATGGTATATAAAAATATTAGTTACAAATTTTGTTACGGTCTCACAGATTTTCAAACGGTCTGTTTATTTGCAAGAACATTTCAATAAAATTATTTTTATTCAAGTAATAATAATTTTTAAAGTAAAACGCAAATTATTTAAGTTTAATAAAAACAATCGAATCAAGGTTTTAGTTTGACAAGTATTTTAAGAATAAAAATATAATACAGATTAATATAAAAATCGAGAAAGTTTAACTAGAAATATCTTGAGAAAGTTTATTTAATCGAAATTTTTCAGCCGCGTTTTTGAAGTAATTGAATAAAAGTTAATTTATATAACTTTTAATTTAAGAATTTTGTTAAAATAATTAATTAGTATTAATAAAAACACGGGGTGTTACAATCCTACCCCCTTAAGAAAAGTTTCGTCCCCGAAACTTATAAAGGAAGGATAACTGCTCGGGATAGAATGAGGCAGTTAGTGAAAACATCGAGATTTTTGGAATTAGGATATTAACATTGCTCTTGATTGGGTATGAATTTTCTAACAAGGAAAGATTGATGAATTTAATAATTTTAAAATATAAATAATTCTTTTTCGAATTAATATCTAAATGTCGCTGCATTGTCATTTTCAAAATCAGCGAGAAAGAGGTTTTCAAAAAGGTAGGGTGTAATACCCCGTGTTTTATTAACATTAATTAATTATTTTAACTAAATTTTTAAAATTAAGTTTTATATAATTTATCTTTTATTCCTTTGTATTGAAAATGTGACTGAAAAATTTCGTTCAAATAAGATTTCACAATATTTTTTTTTTTTAAATTAAAAACTCCTTAAATTTTATATTAAATTGGTATTATATTTTTATTTCCAAAAGACTTGTTAAACTAAAAGTTCGATTCAATTACTTCTGTTAAACTTAATATATTTACATTTCATCTTAAAAATTTTTATTACTGGAATAAAATATAATTTTATCGATATGTATCTTGCAAATAAACTAACTGTTTGAAAATATGTGAGACCGTAATGAAATTTATAATTGACAATTTTTATACATTTTATATCTCAAAATATAAATTTTATAATACTAACCGTAGAACTAAAATTTAAAACAAATAATTTAAAGTATAATATATTTTGTAAAATATTAAGGTTTATAAATAAGAGCGAATGAAACAGAGCAAATCGTAAATTGTATCCCTTGGATAAACCAAGCCCACGTACACTCCTTCTCACCCATTCATTTTCTGATATTTATTTTGGCTTCTTAAACACACCACTTAAACCATATAACTCCTCCTGTTATTTCCTTTTACTGATATTTCATCTCCTTCATCCTATCTTCTTCTTCCTCCCTATTTTGCTTTAAATAAAACAACTATGGCAACAACAAAGAATTACGACTACAACAACAACAAACACAACAAGCACGACAACAACACCAACCAACAACGAACAACAAGAGCAGCACGGTGGTCACCACCACCTAGGCCACTGTTGCTGGTACCACCGACGGCCACCATGAGCCACGTCACCACGACCACCGTTGGCGCCTCACCCCTGTCCTCTTCCTCTTTCGTTTTTCCTGGGCTTAGGCCATCGACACCACGACCACCATTCCCCTCCACTGCGGGTCACCGCCACCGTCACGGAGTTTTTCAAATCCACCACCGTGAGCCACCACCACGTCTACGTCCCCTGTTTTTCTCGGCCTCCCCTGCTTTCCTCTGTTTTCGGCTCGGTTTCGACTTCAACTTCGACCACCGGAGTTTCTCACGGTGAGCCCCCTTTTCATTTCAAATTTTTCTATTTCATTTCGTTTTCCGTTTCGATTTCATTTCGTTGATTAAGTAATTGTCGACTTAATTGATCACACTTATTGTTTTCTGTCGATAAATTATCGTCATTTGATTTCGCCCATTTTAATTCATTTTTCGACTCCCTTGCTCTTCCATGTTGTCCCTCTCTGATCTCTCCTAAGTTTCTGACCTGTTTCAACTCCGACCACCGGAGTCAAGCTCCGACCAACACCCCGGTGAGTACTCGTTCTTCTCCCTCATTATCGTCTCCTCTTCTTCTGTTTCGTTCTCCCTTTTCTCTGCTCTTTGTCTCACTCTTTTTCCGTCTGTTAATTCATCTTGCCGGAGTCCTCGGAATACAATTCAACTCCGGGCAGCAGTGTCATTGTTGACCTCTCATCTGCTCATTGTACAAGTCTCTTTCGTTGTTCGGGTCACCGCTGCCGTGACCTTGGTCCTGCCTCGTCCGTTCACTACGAGCTACTGTTGTATCCTTATTTGGTTTCAATACTACTGCTGATTTTGGGGCGTGGCGAAGACGAAATGATTCGGGTTATTTTTATTTGGAGGCCTCAGTTCGTGAGCCAAATTAGGTGACTCGATTATTTCTCCAAAATCTCTAATTTTAACACTTTGGTTTTATTTTAATTTTGTGATTCAAAGTGAGCTAGTTATGCATTAGACACGTATGAGTCCCGTTTCAGTTTAATTTGATAACTTTGTATGAATCGCTATAGTATGAAATTGGGTGTTAATTTTGGTTATAATATAATGTTGAATTGATTTGTGAAATATGATATTTATCTGATTTTGTGATAATATGTTTTGAGTGAAAAATGTGTTGTTGAATTAATGTTGAATTTAATTGTAATATTATCGTGTTAAAATTATTTGTTATGTGTAAATTAAAATATATAAAGTTTATGTATCACAAGTATAAAATAAAACTTAAAATATTATTAAATAACTTAAGTAAATAAATTAAATTAATATAACTTATCTATCGTCACTAAAATGTTAAATCGAAATATAACTAAAAATAAAGAATTAAGTTAAAAGAATATTAAGTTTAAATTAATATTAAATCATACTAAAAGTAAAAATATAAATTAAGTTACTCATATTAAAGTTTCTAAAATAAATAATTATATAAAAAGTCATATCTCACAATTACTATAAAGATTACTTTGTTAAAACTCTAAAATTTACAATGAACTTAAAATATACTAAATAAGTATTTAGTTAAAATAATAAAAGAAATAAGGCACTTGAAATATAAAATAAACCAAGTAAAGCTTTTATTGAATTAAGTTAGAAATTTGTATTATAAATATGTTTAACAAAAAGATAAAGTGTTAAAATGATAATCCTATAAAAAGATAAAGTAAAATGACTTAGTAGAAAATTTAAGTTATAAAAACCATAAAAAGAATTAATTTGTAAGTGGGAGTATTATTATAATAAAATTAATTTCTAAAAATTTACTTTTAGAAAAAAAAAAAACTTATAAAATTGAATACTATCATTAAAATTTAAAATATACTTTAAAGACGACGACTTCTTAAATAGTTGTTGTGTTTATAAAATTTAAATGTATAGAACATACGTATTTATAAATACGTTTAAATAATTAAAGAAATGAAAGAAAAGTAAATAATTAAATATTAATAAGATATGAAAATATACTCCGTATAAAATTCCACCATCGAATTATCATTCACCTAAAAGAAATTTTACTAATTGTCACAATATTATATTTTATCAAGAATACTAAAATTTGACAAATATCGTTTAAGTAATATTTCTAAGTTAAAATAAATGTTATAACTACTAAATCGCTAGATACTTTACAATTCAAATAAGAGGAAGGATTAAAAGTGAGTTATAATGAAATTCAATTATTTATATCACTAGTGACTAATCTATTTTAAGTTGCTTAAAATTTAACACGAAACTTAAAAACCTTTATCACTAATCATAAACATACTTAAATTAAAATCTAAACGAAACTAAATTATACTTAAACGAACAATTATTAATTACTAAAATATAAAATAAAAATACATAGAAGTATAAAGTATAAAAAGACGTACAAGTATAAAAATACGTACAAGTATAAGAATACGTATAAGTATAAGAATACGTATAAGTATAAACTATAAAAATACGTACAAAGTATAAAAATACGCATACGTACAAAAGTACGTACAAAGTATAAAAATACGCATACGTATAAAAATACGTACAAAATAATGAATAGTGAAAATATTTAAAATTTACGAACGGACTCAAAATAAATATTTAAGTTTTTCTATGTGTTTCCGTTTATCTGAAGAACTGTTAGAATTAATATTTTCATTATACAAAGTTCGACGATATTATTAATATTTAGAATTGTCATTTTTGTTACATGTGATCGAGAAAGTAAGATTTTGAGAAAGCAAGCTACTTGAATAAAATACTAGGATTGTTTGCCATGTTGCGACTCTTGAAATTCGAAGTTAACGAGGTAGCTGTCTATGGGGACTTGGGCTCCCTACCAGAGTTGCCCAAGGCTTATAACGATCTTAAGATTGCTATTCGGCACGGTATATACAACCTCAGAGATGGGGCATTCTTGATATTTCCGTGGGCCCATATATCAGTAATTGGAAACGCCAGCCCCATCCGGGGGTACCCGTCTTTGGTGATAGTCGAACTTTTCGTCGGTGATACCTTTTGAATAGCGAATACGTATGATCCTCGATAGGTAGTGTATGCATACATTAGACAAGGGATTAGGCCGTCCTTATTACCTTAGATATCTTTTGCCTGTCAGACACGTCCGATTTCGTTCGGCCCTGACCGCTTCTGCGCGGAATATATCTGCATGCTTCCGCCTTACTAACGAAGACTCATTTGTTATCACATGTTGAATGTATTTCCTTGTCTTGTTTGTTTGATGATTGTCTGAATGACTTGGTTGTGAGTATTGGAATACGATTTACCGAGTATGATTATTTGTGAGCGTGGCACGTTATTTGATTGGATTATACTCATGTTTGAATCATCACATCTCCTTATATGTTTTTGCTTGCCTGTTTGCAATGTGTTTTAATTATTTATTTTCTATATTCTACGTTACGTTTTATGAACTGCATGTTGTATGAGATTTAAACATCTATATGTGAGAACTGATATTATATGCTAATTGTCCAATTTTATTGAAATATGCGGCTGCTGGAGTTATACGCGTTTAGTGCTGCCAAGTTACTTTTAATCATAGGTTAAATAAACCAAAACTTTGGTTTAGAGGTTGTTGGTTAGAACAGTCACTTCCCGCCTCTGAGCGGGAGATCCTCCTATTTTTGTTTTTGTCTCCGTTGCAGGCAATTCTCGAGACTCAGGATTATCGGGACGATTAGGATGTTTCATTTGTATTCGTTGAGAGATTGTAATGTATATTTGTATCCTATGCCATTTGAATGTAATTTAATTAACATCCGGCATGTATTAGACTTAATTAATTTTCCGCCTTAGTTTAATTAAGTCACGAAAAACCGGGTTGTTACAGTTGGTATCAAAGTCATCTTGCATGATGAATAATGTAAAGTTATCTCATCTAGCGAGAAGACACCTGGGCTAGACATACATATTAATATATATGTCCGGCATAGATTTATAGGATCAAATAATGAATTAGAAATCCTAGATCGCTAAATAATAACTTAGATCAATTTAACATGTGAGAATGGGTAGAAATATTAAGGATTGACCGACTGACCTAGATTTTAGAATTTTCGACCGTCATTCAACCTCGATAGATTTTTATTTCTCTTTTCTTGCCTGCTAAGTGCTCTATGACTAATCTTTTTGACTAACAAGTCTTCTTTACTAACGTTACCAAAAATCGAGACGTATAAATCGAAGACGAGACGTCAAGAACTCAAGCACATACAAATGGACGCATCAAGAATCGAACGATCTGAAAAGACGTTCTAAACCTCGAAGAATTCTATTGCCTTGAAGACCTCTATAACTTTCTCTAACACCCATATTCATCTCTTCCTAACTTTTTCAAAAAGAAAATTTTAATCGATCTATTTAAATTATTTTCTTCTTTTGAAATAAAATTTTCCTAACTTAAACTCTTATAATGAAATCTTCCTTTTGAAATTACCTCTTTTCATTTCTCGCAAATATAAAACTTGAATACAAGACCAGAAGCGCATGCGAAAAGACGTATTAAGAATCACGCTATCCAAGACAATTTTCAGGACATCGAAGATTCCTTTAGCATTGAAGATTTCTAACGCTATATCAAAATCGATCTCTAATGATCACCATCATTTCAACGCTTATTAATTTCCTAATATTTAATCTCACTATGATTTTAGTGTTCCCTTTTATATTTTAAACTCCTTACGTAAAAGAATTCACTCGATTATATTTCAACCTCATGAAAATTTTAACTGCTTCGAAATTGTTGATTCCCTAAATCAATAAATCTTAATAACTAAATTCTTAAAATGATTTTTTTATCTTTCTCTTTAATCTAGTAAATTATATCATCTTCGCTTTCGAATTTCGTAGACTCCTTAATCTTTATACTCAAAAATTTCTAAAATTATTATTATCTTCTAAAATTTCTTATCTTGAAATCTATAATACCTACTAATTGATTTCGTAAAGATAATCTTCAATTGTTCTAAACTCCTTATCCTTTAAATTTAAATATTTTTAAATTGATTAGTTTTCAAAATCTTAGCCTTACTATCTCATTTTAATTTTTAACATCATAAATTTCTTATTTCTAAATTTTAGATAATTTTGAAATTTATTTGTTTCGACCTCCTTGTCTTTATATTTTAAATATCTTCTGAACCTGCCCTATCTATTACAATTATCTATCTTCGAAGTATGTATACATATATCATTTTCTTTTTCTTTATTATATAACTACTTATTGTAAATTTCGAATCTTATCCTAAATATGATTTATATCATTTCTGTTTCATCTAATAACATTATAATAATAATTTTAAGAAAAAGAGCTATATTAAAAAGGTTATCCGTAATTCTCTAAAATTTTATTTAATCATTCAACGATAACCTATATTTCCTTAATTTCTTTAAGGCTCATATTTTTCTTAAGATCACTACGACTTTTACATATTTTCCCCTAAATGCCGTTTTTCCTAAGGCTAGATATCATGTACACGTGATAATTAAAAGTAACAATAATAATATTATGTATATACGTTTAAAACTTCTTAAGGGGGTAGGATAATAATTTGATTATATCTCAATCTTAATTAAATTCTAAAACTTCTTATTCAACCTATTTTATTTTAAGGTTAACATTTATTTTCAAATTTAAATAAATTGTTTTAATTCTTACAACGCTTATTATTTTTAATTAATCTGATTCCGTACAAAACTTCTAGGCCCTACCTTTTTGAAAACGTCTTTCACGCAGATTTTGAAAATGACAATGCAGCAACATTTAGATATTAATTTGAAAAAGAATTATTTATATTTTAAAATTATTAAATTCATCAATCTCTCCTTTTTGGAAAATTCATACCCAATCAAGAGCAATATTACTATTTCAATTCCAAAACCCTTGATGTTTTCTCCAACTGCTTTTTAATCTGGAACAGTTATCCATCCTATTCAAGTTTCGGGGACGAAACTTTTCTTAAGGGGGTAGGATTGTAACACCCCGTGTTTTATTAACATTAATTAATTATTTTAACTAAATTTTTAAAATTAAGTTTTATATAATTTATCTTTTATTCCTTTGTATTGAAAATGTGACTGAAAAATTTCGTTCAAATAAGATTTCACAATATTTTTTTTTTTTTAAATTAAAAACTCCTTAAATTTTATATTAAATTGGTTGTAACACCCCGTGTTTTTGAAACACATTTTTATAAAAGAATTTAATTCCTTAGATTAAATTCATCCTTTTTCCTTATAATAAAAATGCGACTGAATTTTTTTCGCTAAACATGTAACCCTCCATGTTCAGTTAAGCCTTTATAATCACAAGAACCATTAATTAAACATCCTCGCTCACTTATTTTCCTAACACTTTATACTACAAGTTATTTTGCACCTAAATTAAAACCGTTTGAATTACTTTGAATTTGAACTTTATTTTTACATTTTCAAACTCGATAAATCAAACAAAGAGTCTACAACAATTTTCTCAACGACAAATTTTGGCACGCAAATCGAGGTCAAACATTGACTAAAAGACCAAGCCACCTAAGTGTGATTAAGCCACCTAATCTTTTCCTAATCTACTTACTCATAATCCTAATCTCACCAAAAATGGTTAAGGCTTAATCAATTTTGATTAGTACTAACAAGACATACTATAATAATATAAAATTACTATTCCTTTTGATTTAACTAGCACTTTCACTAAAACTCGTTATAATGAGCCACACTTATTCAAAACTGATAAACTTTTTGACGTTTGATCATAATGATTTAATTCGATAACATTCAATGAAAAAAATATATATTTCGAGCAAATAAGATTTTATTTCAAAGTTTCGAGGATTCTAGACCCAATTTTTGTTTTGATCACCCTTCAACGATTTTCTTCATTTTTATTTTCGATCTTACTTCAAAACATTATTTTAAGACGATACATTTTATTTCAAGACTTTTCGCGCACGCGTAAATCGAAAATTTCAAAAACGAAAACCGAGGCACACTTGATCAAAGTGGCCGGCCCCTTTATGGCTTCCCATGCTCATGTACTTCTCTTCCATTTTGTCTCCTCTTACACAAGCCTAAACACTTACCATCCTACCTATTTTCATCATCACTTATACTTGCCTTTTTAACTTAATCTTTATATATGTTAAATGCAAAACAAAAACTACTATACTACTACTACATATACACGTACAAACATACACACACACCAACCAAGCTCATGTGCCTTCTTCCATACTTGTTCATGCTTTAGCAACAAGTCATTTCACTTGCCACCCTATGATCATACCTCATCCTACACTTGACTAATAAGTCACATGCTTATACAACTTGTTGATCTTAAGCATTCACACATACAACATACAACAAAAGGAAAACAAACACAAACATCACTACACTACTACTATCATACGTATACACACACATACACAAACACCTCACATGTGCATGTGTAGCTCTTCTACTTTGTCTTCACTTTAGTAACCCATCAAATCTTAAGCCACCCTAGTAAACATACATCATCCTAATGCATGACATAATGACTTGCTTTATTACTTCCTAAACCCAATTGCATTCACATACTCACTTAACATTACAACACAAAAACAAAGCACAATAACAACTACTACTACCCTATCACACGACATACTACACACAACAACATCAAACTTCATTTCTTCTTTTTCTAAGTCTTTCATTTCCTCACAAAACACAAATAAACACTTAGTCATTTTCTCTCTAAATAAATCAAACACAAGCATACAAGTGAACAAGGTTCATCTTCAACCTCAAGATCTTCATCTTCTTCCTCTAATTTTCTTCTTTAAACTTACATTTTCTTGTTCATAAATTCATTAGAACACTTGTGTTCATCCTTCATTAATTAGTTTAGTAATCACCTTCTATTTTAAACTTATGTATGAGCATGAAAATGAAATCAAAGTAATGAAAAATATAAAACAAAACCTAAACCTAAAATACTACTACACACTAAAAATTGCTAGTATGGTTAGTTTAGTTGTAAAGTAAATTACTAACTTACTATTTATATTCTTATGTACCCATCCTAACCAAAGAAGAGGAGCAAGAAGGAAGTGTCGACCTAAGCCAATTCGATCACATTGTTGACCCCGACAATTGCTAAGCTCATTTCACTAACCTAATCAAGGTGCCCCCGCACACTAGGTTTTAATTTTGTTAATCGCATGCTAGAAATGCTTATGTGTTATAATTATTGTGCATATGACCACCTAGCTTCATATGTTAAATTAGGAGACAAAAATCGAAAAATGAAATATTGTGCTCACCCAAAAACCTCACGGCATCCCCTTAAAATTTCACTTAATTTTTCGTTTTAATTTTTGTAAATTGCATGCTTAAAATACTTAGGCTAATATGTACATGAAAATATAATTAGTTGTTGTTTAGGATTTAAAATGAATTTGTTATGAATTTTTAAGTGTTTTAATGTTTTATTGTGTTCTTGAAGTATTATTGTTATTCTTATGTTATAATGATTTTTACTAGTATGTATTGATGTTTGTTTATAAATCTTCATTCATGTTAAACATATAAATGATATAGAATAATTTAGTTATTGAATTAGAAGTATAAAAATCAAAAAAAATAAAAATAGTGAACATATATAATATCCACGGTTTTCTCTTCAATCTTGGACCAATTTTTAGTTTTAATTTTTCTAAATAACATATTATGGTTAGTTTAGGTAAATTAGACATACTATAAAAATTTGGGAAATTAAAACGAACATATAAAAATTTGACTAATTAGTGTTCATATGAAAAATATTAGTGTTCTTCACAAACTCATGTGTTCTTCATTTAGATGACTAGTTTGATCTAAAATAATTGTAAGTTTTATTTTATTGTTGTTTAAATACTTTAGTGAATAATCACAATAATAAACATCTAAGTTAAAATGACTAAATCACTAAAATATAAAAGTTAGAAATTTAAAGTGAGTGAAATCACTATTCATAAATGAAATAAAATAATTAGTGAAAATCGTAAACTAGTTAAATCGCTTTAGTATAATTTAAATGATTAATATATAAAAACTTTAAGTCAAAAACCGATAAAATTAGAAAAGCGAAAATAAATGGTGCTTGTATAGAGGGCCACGGCCATGGTGTCATTTTTGGACCAATATTGATTTTGTCACTTTTTATTTTTATCACTTAAGTAATTAAATTAGTTAAAATAATGAATTGTTAATAAAAACATAAAAAGAAATAAATAACTAAACTAAATCAAGGGCCACGGTTTTCCTACTTTAAATGGGTCAATTTTGGTCAAAATGAATTTATCACTTAGTCACTAAATTTGATTTGTAATTAGAATTGTTTTAGTTTGTAAAATGAATCGTTAATAAAAAGAATCAACGAAACCGATAAAAATAAACGTTACATATATTAAAATGAATCATATCGTATGTTACTACCTATGCTTAGTTGTGGATATGGAGATATGGACTATTTAAAATGAATTACGACAAACTCGCTAAAATTTGAAACCGCTTAAATTTTAGCTAAGTATCCGTCTAAATCTAAACCGAGTTTTACTTTTGAAATATCATTTAAATCACCAAGTATAAAAATGAACTTAACAACTTTGATTTAAATATGTTTCAAAATCACTAAATACAATATGAACTTAACAAGTTCGATTAAAATATATTTCAAAATCACTAAGTACAAAACGAACTTAACGACTTTAAAACTAGAAATCTATACTTAGTAAATAAAAAGAACTAGTTTTATATTTAGGCTTATACTAAGTATAAGGATACGAATAAAATACTAAGTATAAAAATACAAATAAAATACTAAGTATAAAAATACAATAAAATACTAAGTGCGATAATACAAATAAAATATTAAGTATGAAATACGAATAAAATACTAAGTATGAAATACGAATAAAATACGATGAATAGTAAATACGATGAATAGTAAATACGATGAATAGTAAATACGATGAATAGTAAATACAATGAATAGTGAAAATAATGAATAGTAAAAATATTTAAAATTTAGGAACGGACTCAAAATAAATAATTAACTTTTCTATGTGCTTCCGTTTACCTGAAGAACTGCTAGAACTAAATTTTCATTATACAAGTTCGCCGATAATAATTAGTATGAGTTGTCACTTGAGTAATATAAGAATGAGAAAATGATAAAGAAAGTAAGTGTGAATTACTCGGGTGTCTGCGATGTTAAACGCTATAGGGTCAGGGTTAGTAAGGTAGCCGCATATGGGGACACTATCATCGCTATACTGTGCTAGTGGTAATCTAATGACTCTCCTAGTCGTTATTTAACGTGATTTTCGCCCTGGGTAGTGATTCGTTCACGGGCCCATATGAGGTAATTGGAAAATGACCATTCCCATCCGGGGGATCTGTCGTAGTGTAATAGTCGTACCAATAGGGTAGTGTGTGCATACAAAAGACAAGGGACTGATCCTCCTTATTACCTGCTTGATATCTTCAGCATTTAAAGTCCGTTGATGTGACCGGCACGCTGTCGCGCGTTAACATGCTATTTGTGTTAACGCATGTTTCCATCCTTGCTAGTTTGTTGGCTTATGGTCGTGTTTCATCTTAGATTATCCATGTTGTATTCGATATTAGGTAGCTGTATCTTATGCTACTTAGTGTTTGATCTGATGTACGAGTCTGAGTAACTAGTGCACTTTGATGGCGAATCATATGGGTGATTTACCATGAGAGTACACAAGCCACTCTGTAGTCAAGACTCGCGAGTATATGTTATTATATGAATAATTGAAAAGGGTCGACTACCCCGATTATGCTTGAGATGATGATGATCTGCTTACATGATTATGATTTGAGATGATCTGATGATTTAATTGCCATGTAAAATGAACTGCTTTATGTTATGCTTGTGAACTGCATTATTGTATGTATATATGTGTTGTTTAGATTGTGTTGGGGGAGAAAACACTAATAAAGGGATCGAACGCAGTACCCAGGGACTTATGTTGTCAAATGCTGGGGATGGTTTACCTCATTTTGTACTCCGTTGTTTTGGAGAGATTTTGTAATCGAACATACACTCTGTTTATCTTAAACTCATATTATGTATATGGAGTTTGTAATACGATAACAGCTGGTTTTGTAATAAATAGACTTAATTAATTTTCCGCCTTAGTTTAATTAAAGTCACGAAAAACCGGGATGTTACAGTTGGTATCAAAGCTGTCTTGCGACCGTGAATAACTTAAAGTTATTTCATCTAGCGAGACGACACCTGGGCCAGACATACATATTAATATATATGTCAGGCATAGACTTATAGGATCAAATAATGAATTAGGAATTCTAGATCGCTAAAATAATAATCTTAGAACGCTTTAAAAGTGAGAGTGGGTAGAAACATTAAGGACTGACCGACTGATCTTTTTGACTAACAAGCCCCTTATACTAACTTTACAAGAATCAAGACGTAAGAATCGAAGACATGACTGAAGCGCATGCAGAGAGACGAATCAAGAATCATGCTATCTGAAGCAGCTTCCAAGACGTCGAAGATTCCTGTAGCTTTAAAGATTCCTACAACCATCTCTAACCGTTCTTTAATTACCACCATCATTGCAACGCTCTTCAACTCTCATATTTTCTAAATCATAAAAATTTCCTGACATATAATATCTCCATGATTTTATTGTCTACTTTTACCTCCTGAATTCCCCTACCAAAAAGAAGTTAATACAATGATTTATCAATCTCGTAAAATTTTTAACTCTTCGAAACGATTGATATTCTAAATCAGTATTTCCCTTCGTAAACTGATTTCCTTTCCTCTCAATTTCGTAGAATGTTTTCAACCTTACTCTACGATTTCATAAACTCCTTTCTCTTTATTTCAAACTTTCTAACCTTATTCGTACTGTGCATCGTACTGACGGCTAACTTTTGTCAATTCTCAGACTCAACTCCATATCCCTCAAGAATATATCTGAACTCTTATGCTATTTTACTGAACTAGTATCTAAACTTATGTCATAGTTCATTTCACCTGGAATGAATTAGGAAACTTTGTAACTTTTTGACTTTTTCAGAATGGCTGCAAACGGTATTCCAGACAATGACCTTAACCAACAATTCCTCGAAGAGGAGGCAAGAAGAAGAGGCTTCGAGGATGCAATAATGAAAATCGCTCAGAATGTCCACCAATATCAGGGTGGCGGTAATAACCAATCCGCGTTTGAGAGGTTCTCAAAACATAGACCTCAACCGTACTCAGGCTCGGTCAACCCTACCGTTCTGACTGAATGGATTGAAGAAATGGAGAAGCTGTTGGAGCTCAGTAAGACACCGCTTACAGAGAAGGTGAATGTGGTAGCTTACTATCTCAAGGGAGAAGCCAACAGCTGGTGGCGCTTGATCCGATCCACTTTTCCCCTGAGGATTTACAATTGGAGTGAATTCAAGTTACTCCTCGAGACCAAATACTTCGGGGAGGAGCTAAAATGGGAGATGGAAGAGAAATTCAGGAACTTAGATCAAGGTGATATGTCTCTGCAGGCATACACCGAGAAATATCAGGAGCTATCTAAGTTTGCTCCTAGAATATTAACCAACGAAGAGGAACTCGCAACCCGTTATGTAAGGGGCATGACTAACGACCTGAGGATAAACATGAGCGGGTTCAACTGTAAGAACTTTGCTGAGGCCTACGAAAAAGCGACAAGTATCTGGGCCTCCATCCAGAAGGGAGTGACTGAGGAGAAAATGAAGAGGAAAATTTTTACGCCTCCTGTGGCAAGTTCTAGTTTCATCCAGAAGCCGACCTTCCAACAAAGGAATTTCCAGAGGCCGAACTCCCAAAACAACAATTTCAACAAGCCGGTTTACAACCGCAACAACAACAACTCGAACAATGGGAGGCTGACTACAAAAGGTGGAAGAACTCCGCCGCCGATTGTACGATCGGACAATTGCTATTTCTGTCACAAGGCTCTACACCCTGGAAAACAGTGCAACGGATCCCCAATCGTCTGTTTCTTCTGCAATGAAGCGGGGCACAAATCTAACGCATGCCCGAAGAAAGAAGCGATGGGAAAGAAGGACACGGGACCACTACCTGCAGTTAAGGTACAAGGACGTGTTTACGTCTTGTCAGAGTTTGACGAAGACATCGAGGGCTGCCCTGTCGTAGACAACATTACGGGTAAATTCCTGGTTAACTCAGCGCCTACCTTTATTTTATTCAACATAATTATGTCCTTGTCCTTCTTCTCGTCAAAGTAGTTAACAAGATCCAAACTGACAAAGACCTGAACAAATATATACTAAGTTAGATTTTCATAAAACCCCTTTCTATTAAAATTTTTGAATTTTACCCAAAATACGACTTATAACATTTCCGTTCCATCTAATAACATTATAATATTAATTTTTAAGGGAATAAGCTATGTCAGCTAGGTTATCCAAAATCCTCTAAAATTTTTTTTTTTTTTATTTAACCATTCAGCGATAACCTATATTTCTTTTAACTTCATTAAAACTCATATTCTCTTTATGATCACTACGACTTTTATCTAATTTCCCTAATTGCCGTTTTATTCCTAAGGCTACATATTCTATTTAAGTGGTCATTAAAAGTAACAATAAAAATATTATTAAGTACATAGGTTTGAAACTTCTTAAGGGGGTAGGACAATATTTTGATTTTACCCCAACTTAAATTTAATTTTAACACTTTTTATTTCAGCCTATTTTAAGGTTAAATGTTATTTCTGAAATTTAAATAAACGGTTTTATTCTTAAAACGCTTATTATTTTAATTTCAATTAATTCCGTACAAAACTTCTAGGCCCTACCTTTTTGTGGACCTCTTTCAAGTCATTTTCAGAAATAACATTCTAGTAACATTTCTATATTTATTTAAATATCTTATTAATAAAACAAACGCAATTTTGTTCTCCAGTATTTTCACTCTATCCGATGTTTCTATATTATTTATAAAACTCAAACTTTTCAAAGAGTCTTATCCCACCAAAGCTAAATGTTATTATCCAAATTCGTAAAATCTCAATATTCTCTCTAACTGCCCTGTTCAACCTCGAGCAGTTATCCACTCTATCTAAGTTTCGGGGACGAAACTTTCTTAAGGGGGTAGGATTGTAACACCCCGTGTTTTTGAAACACATTTTTATAAAAGAATTTAATTCCTTAGATTAAATTCATCCTTTTTCCTTATAATAAAAATGCGACTGAATTTTTTTCGCTAAACATGTAACCCTCCATGTTCAGTTAAGCCTTTATAATTGCGCAAACCATTAATTAAACATCCTCGCTCACTTATTTTCCTAACACTTTATACTACAAGTTATTTTGCACCTAAATTAAAACCGTTTGAATTACTTTGAATTTGAACTTTATTTTTACATTTTCAAACTCGATAAATCAAACAAAGAGTCTACAACAATTTTCTCAACGACAAATTTTGGCACGCAAATCGAGGTCAAACATTGACTAAAAGACCAAGCCACCTAAGTGTGATTAAGCCACCTAATCTTTTCCTAATCTACTTACTCATAATCCTAATCTCACCAAAAATGGTTAAGGCTTAATCAATTTTGATTAGTACTAACAAGACATACTATAATAATATAAAATTACTATTCCTTTTGATTTAACTAGCACTTTCACTAAAACTCGTTATAATGAGCCACACTTATTCAAAACTGATAAACTTTTTGACGTTTGATCATAATGATTTAATTCGATAACATTCAATGAAAAAAATATATATTTCGAGCAAATAAGATTTTATTTCAAAGTTTCGAGGATTCTAGACCCAATTTTTGTTTTGATCACCCTTCAACGATTTTCTTCATTTTTATTTTCGATCTTACTTCAAAACATTATTTTAAGACGATACATTTTATTTAGTGTTTTCTCCCCCAACACAATCTAAACAACACATATATACATACAATAATGCAGTTCACAAGCATAACATAAAACAGTTCATTTTACATGGCAATTAAATCATCAGATCATCTCAAATCATAATCATGTAAGCAGATCATCATCATCTCAAGCATAATCGGGGTAGTCGACCCTTTTCAATTATTCATATAATAACATATACTCGCGAGTCTTGACTACAGAGTGGCTTGTGTACTCTCATGGTAAATCACCCATATGATTCGCCATCAAAGTGCACTAGTTACTCAGACTCGTACATCAGATCAAACACTAAGTAGCATAAGATACAGCTACCTAATATCGAATACAACATGGATAATCTAAGATGAAACACGACCATAAGCCAACAAACTAGCAAGGATGGAAACATGCGTTAACACAAATAGCATGTTAACGCGCGACAGCGTGCCGGTCACATCAACGGACTTTAAATGCTGAAGATATCAAGCAGGTAATAAGGAGGATCAGTCCCTTGTCTTTTGTATGCACACACTACACAAACACCTCACATGTGCATGTGTAGCTCTTCTACTTTGTCTTCACTTTAGTAACCCATCAAATCTTAAGCCACCCTAGTAAACATACATCATCCTAATGCATGACATAATGACTTGCTTTATTACTTCCTAAACCCAATTGCATTCACATACTCACTTAACATTACAACACAAAAACAAAGCACAATAACAACTACTACTACCCTATCACACGACATACTACACACAACAACATCAAACTTCATTTCTTCTTTTTCTAAGTCTTTCATTTCCTCACAAAACACAAATAAACACTTAGTCATTTTCTCTCTAAATAAATCAAACACAAGCATACAAGTGAACAAGGTTCATCTTCAACCTCAAGATCTTCATCTTCTTCCTCTAATTTTCTTCTTTAAACTTACATTTTCTTGTTCATAAATTCATTAGAACACTTGTGTTCATCCTTCATTAATTAGTTTAGTAATCACCTTCTATTTTAAACTTATGTATGAGCATGAAAATGAAATCAAAGTAATGAAAATATAAAACAAAACCTAAACCTAAAATACTACTACACACTAAAAATTGCTAGTATGGTTAGTTTAGTTGTAAAGTAAATTACTAACTTACTATTTATATTCTTATGTACCCATCCTAACCAAAGAAGAGGAGCAAGAAGGAAGTGTCGACCTAAGCCAATTCGATCACATTGTTGACCCAAACAATTGCTAAGCTCATTTCACTAACCTAATCAAGGTGCCCCACACTAGGTTTTAATTTTGTTAATCGCATGCTAGAAATGCTTATGTGTTATAATTATTGTGCATATGACCACCTAGCTTCATATGTTAAATTAGGAGACAAAAATCGAAAAATGAAATATTGTGCTCACCCAAAACCTCACAGCATCCCCTTAAAATTTCACTTAATTTTTCGCTTTAATTTTTGTAAATTGCTTGCTTAAAATACTTAGGCTAATATGTACATGAAAATATAATTAGTTGTTGTTTAGGATTTAAAATGAATTTGTTATGAATTTTTAAGTGTTTTAATGTTTTATTGTGTTCTTGAAGTATTATTGTTATTCTTATGTTATAATGATTTTTACTAGTATGTATTGATGTTTGTTTATAAATCTTCATTCATGTTAAACATATAAATGATATAGAATAATTTAGTTATTGAATTAGAAGTATAAAAATCAAAACATAAAAATAGTGAACATATATAATATCCACGGTTTTCTCTTCAATCTTGGACCAATTTTTAGTTTTAATTTTTCTAAATAACATATTATGGTTAGTTTAGGTAAATTAGACATACTATAAAAATTTGGGAAATTAAAACGAACATATAAAAATTTGACTAATTAGTGTTCATATGAAAAATATTAGTGTTCTTCACAAACTCATGTGTTCTTCATTTAGATGACTAGTTTGATCTAAAATAATTGTAAGTTTTATTTTATTGTTGTTTAAATACTTTAGTGAATAATCACAATAATAAACATCTAAGTTAAAATGACTAAATCACTAAAATATAAAAGTTAGAAATTTAAAGTGAGTGAAATCACTATTCATAAATGAAATAAAATAATTAGTGAAAATCGTAAACTAGTTAAATCGCTTTAGTATAATTTAAATGATTAATATATAAAAACTTTAAGTCAAAAACCGATAAAATTAGAAAACGAAAATAAATGGTGCTTGTATAGAGGGCCACGGCCATGGTGTCATTTTTGGACCAATATTGATTTTGTCACTTTTTATTTTTATCACTTAAGTAATTAAATTAGTTAAAATAATGAATTGTTAATAAAAACATAAAAAGAAATAAATAACTAAACTAAATCAAGGGCCACGGTTTTCCTACTTTAAATGGGTCAATTTTGGTCAAAATGAATTTATCACTTAGTCACTAAATTTGATTTGTAATTAGAATTGTTTTAGTTTGTAAAATGAATCGTTAATAAAAAGAATCAACGAAACCGATAAAAATAAACGTTACATATATTAAAATGAATCATATCGTATGTTACTACCTATGCTTAGTTGTGGATATGGAGATATGGACTATTTAAAATGAATTACGACAAACTCGCTAAAATTTGAAACCGCTTAAATTTTAGCTAAGTATACGACTAAATCTAAACCGAGTTTTACTTTTGAAATATCATTTAAATCACCAAGTATAAAAATGAACTTAACAACTTTGATTTAAATATGTTTCAAAATCACTAAATACAATATGAACTTAACAAGTTCGATTAAAATATATTTCAAAATCACTAAGTACAAAACGAACTTAACGACTTTAAAACTAGAAATCTATACTTAGTAAATAAAAAGAACTAGTTTTATATTTAGGCTTATACTAAGTATAAGGATACGAATAAAATACTAAGTATAAAAATACAAATAAAATACTAAGTATAAAAATACAATAAAATACTAAGTGCGATAATACAAATAAAATATTAAGTATGAAATACGAATAAAATACTAAGTATGAAATACGAATAAAATACGATGAATAGTAAATACGATGAATAGTAAATACGATGAATAGTAAATACGATGAATAGTAAATACAATGAATAGTGAAAATAATGAATAGTAAAAATATTTAAAATTTAGGAACGGACTCAAAATAAATAATTAACTTTTCTATGTGCTTCCGTTTACCTGAAGAACTGCTAGAACTAAATTTTCATTATACAAGTTCGCCGATAATAATTAGTATGAGTTGTCACTTGAGTAATATAAGAATGAGAAAATGATAAAGAAAGTAAGTGTGAATTACTCGGGTGTCTGCGATGTTAAACGCTATAGGGCCAGGGTTAGTAAGGTAGCCGCATATGGGGACACTATCATCGCTATACTGTGCTAGTGGTAATCTAATGACTCTCCTAGTCGTTATTTAACGTGATTTTCGCCCTGGGTAGTGATTCGTTCACGGGCCCATATGAGGTAATTGGAAAATGACCATTCCCATCCGGGGATGCAGTAGTGTAATAGTCGTACTAATAGGGTAGTGTGTGCATACAAAAGACAAGGGACTGATCCTCCTTATTACCTGCTTGATATCTTCAGCATTTAACGTCCGGTGATGTGACCGGCACGCTGTCGCGCGTTAACATGCTATTTGTGTTAACGCATGTTTCCATCCTTGCTAGTTTGTTGGCTTATGGTCGTGTTTCATCTTAGATTATCCATGTTGTATTCGATATTAGGTAGCTGTATCTTATGCTACTTAGTGTTTGATCTGATGTACGAGTCTGAGTAACTAGTGCACTTTGATGGCGAATCATATGGGTGATTTACCATGAGAGTACACAAGCCACTCTGTAGTCAAGACTCGCGAGTATATGTTATTATATGAATAATTGAAAAGGGTCGACTACCCGATTATGCTTGAGATGATGATGATCTGCTTACATGATTATGATTTGAGATGATCTGATGATTTAATTGCCATGTAAAATGAACTGTTTTATGTTATGCTTGTGAACTGCATTATTGTATGTATATATGTGTTGTTTAGATTGTGTTGGGAGAAAACACTAATAAAGGGATCAACGCAGTACCCAGGGACTTATGTTGTCAAATGCTGGGGATGGTTTACCTCATTTTGTACTCCGTTGTTTTGGAGAGATTTTGTAATCGAACATACACTCTGTTTATCTTAAACTCATATTATGTATATGGAGTTTGTAATACGATAACAGCTGGTTTTGTAATAAATAGACTTAATTAATTTTCCGCCTTAGTTTAATTAAAGTCACGAAAAACCGGGATGTTACATTGGTATTATATTTTTATTTCCAAAAGACTTGTTAAACTAAAAGTTCGATTCAATTACTTCTGTTAAACTTAATATATTTACATTTCATCTTAAAAATTTTTATTACTGGAATAAAATATAATTTTATCGATATGTATCTTGCAAATAAACTAACTGTTTGAAAATATGTGAGACCGTAATGAAATTTATAATTGACAATTTTTATACATTTTATATCTCAAAATATAAATTTTATAATACTAACCGTAGAACTAAAATTTAAAACAAATAATTTAAAGTATAATATATTTTGTAAAATATTAAGGTTTATAAATAAGAGCGAATGAAACAGAGCAAATCGTAAATTGTATCCCTTGGATAAACCAAGCCCACGTACACTCCTTCTCACCCATTCATTTTCTGATATTTATTTTGGCTTCTTAAACACACCACTTAAACCATATAACTCCTCATGTTATTTCATTTTACTGATATTTCATCTCCTTCATCTTATCTTCTTCTTCCTCCCCTATTTTGCTTTAAATAAAACAACTATGGCAACAACAGCAGCCACGACTACAACAACAACAAACACAACAAGGACGACAACAACACCAACCAACAACGAACAACAAGAGCAGCACGGTGGTCACCACCACCTAGGCCACTGTTGCTGGTACCACCGACGGCCACCACGAGCCACGTCACCACGACCACCGTTGGCGCCTCACCCCTGTCCTCTTCCTCTTTCGTTTTTCCTGAGCTTAGGCCATCGACACCACGACCACCATTCCCCTCCACTGTGGTCACCGTCACCGTTCGCCGGAGTTTTTCAGCCGTCACCACCGTGAGCCACCACCACGTCTACGTCCCCTGTTTTTCTCGGCCTCCCCTGCTTTCCTCTGTTTTCGGCTCGGTTTCGACTTCAACTTCGACCACCGGAGTTTCTCACGGTGAGCCCCCTTTTCATTTCAAATTTTTCTATTTCATTTCGTTTTCCGTTTCGATTTCATTTCGTTGATTAAGTAATTGTCGACTTAATTGATCACACTTATTGTTTTCTGTCGATAAATTATCGTCATTTGATTTCGCCCATTTTAATTCATTTTTCGACTCCCTTGCTCTTCCATGTTGTCCCTCTCTGATCTCTCCTAAGTTTCTGACCTGTTTCAACTCCGACCACCGGAGTCAAGCTCCGACCAACACCCCGGTGAGTACTCGTTCTTCTCCCTCATTACCGTCTCCTCTTCTTCTGTTTCGTTCTCCCTTTTCTCTGCCCTTTGTCTCACTCTTTTTCCGTCTGTTAATTCATCTTGCCGGAGTCCTCGGAATACAATTCAACTCCGGGCAGCAGTGTCATTGTTGACCTCTCATCTGCTCATTGTACAAGTCTCTTTCGTTGTTCGGGTCACCGCTGCCGTGACCTTGGTCCTGCCTCGTCCGTTCACTACGAGCTACTGTTGTATCCTTATTTGGTTTCAATACTACTGCTGATTTTGGGGCGTGGCCAAGACGAAACGATTCGGGTTATTTTTATTTGGAGGCCTCAGTTCGTGAGCCAAATTAGGTGACTCGATTATTTCTCCAAAATCTCTAATTTTAACACTTTGGTTTTATTTTAATTTTGTGATTCAAAGTGAGCTAGTTATGCATTAGACACGTATGAGTCCCGTTTCAGTTTAATTTGATAACTTTGTATGAATCGCTATAGTATGAAATTGGGTGTTAATTTTGGTTATAATATAATGTTGAATTGATTTGTGAAATATGATATTTATCTGATTTTGTGATAATATGTTTTGAGTGAAAAATGTGTTGTTGAATTAATGTTGAATTTAATTGTAATATTATCGTGTTAAAATTATTTGTTATGTGTAAATTAAAATATATAAAGTTTATGTATCACAAGTATAAAATAAAACTTAAAATATTATTAAATAACTTAAGTAAATAAATTAAATTAATATAACTTATCTATCGTCACTAAAATGTTAAATCGAAATATAACTAAAAATAAAGAATTAAGTTAAAAGAATATTAAGTTTAAATTAATATTAAATCATACTAAAAGTAAAAATATAAATTAAGTTACTCATATTAAAGTTTCTAAAATAAATAATTATATAAAAAGTCATATCTCACAATTACTATAAAGATTACTTTGTTAAAACTCTAAAATTTACAATGAACTTAAAATATACTAAATAAGTATTTAGTAAAAATAATAAAAAGAAATAAGGCACTTCGAAATATAAAATAAACCGAAGTAAAGCTTTTATTGAATTAAGTTAGAAATTTGTATTATAAATATGTTTAACAAAAAGATAAAGTGTTAAAATGATAATCCTATAAAAAGATAAAGTAAAATGACTTAGTAGAAAATTTAAGTTATAAAAACCATAAAAAGAATTAATTTGTAAGTGGGAGTATTATTATAATAAAATTAATTTCTAAAAATTTACTTTTAGAAAAAAAAAACTTATAAAATTGAATACTATCATTAAAATTTAAAATATACTTTAAAGACGACGACTTCTTAAATAGTTGTTGTGTTTATAAAATTTAAATGTATAGAACATACGTATTTATAAATACGTTTAAATAATTAAAGAAATGAAAGAAAAGTAAATAATTAAATATTAATAAGATATGAAAATATATAAAGTATAAAATTCCACCATCGAATTATCATTCACCTAAAAGAAATTTTACTAATTGTCACAATATTATATTTTATCAAGAATACTAAAATTTGACAAATATCGTTTAAGTAATATTTCTAAGTTAAAATAAATGTTATAACTACTAAATCGCTAGATACTTTACAATTCAAATAAGAGGAAGGATTAAAAGTGAGTTATAATGAAATTCAATTATTTATATCACTAGTGACTAATCTATTTTAAGTTGCTTAAAATTTAACACGAAACTTAAAAACCTTTATCACTAATCATAAACATACTTAAATTAAAATCTAAACGAAACTAAATTATACTTAAACGAACAATTATTAATTACTAAAATATAAAATAAAAATACATAGAAGTATAAAGTATAAAAAGACGTACAAGTATAAAAATACGTACAAGTATAAGAATACGTATAAGTATAAGAATACGTATAAGTATAAACTATAAAAATACGTACAAAGTATAAAAATACGCATACGTACAAAAGTACGTACAAAGTATAAAAATACGCATACGTATAAAAATACGTACAAAATAATGAATAGTGAAAATATTTAAAATTTACGAACGGACTCAAAATAAATATTTAAGTTTTTCTATGTGTTTCCGTTTATCTGAAGAACTGTTAGAATTAATATTTTCATTATACAAAGTTCGACGATATTATTAATATTTAGAATTGTCATTTTTGTTACATGTGATCGAGAAAGTAAGATTTTGAGAAAGCAAGCTACTTGAATAAAATACTAGGATTGTTTGCCATGTTGCGACTCTTGAAATTCAAGTTAACGAGGTAGTCGTCTATGGGGACATGGGCTCCCTACCAGAGTTGCCCAAGGCTTATAACGATCTTAAGATTGCTATTCGGCATGGTATATACAACCTCAGAGATGGGGCATTCTTGATATTTCCGTGGGCCCATATATCAGTAATTGGAAACGCCAGCCCCATGCCGGGGTACCCGTCTTTGGTGATAGTCGAACTTTTCGTCGGTGATACCTTTTGAAAAGCGAATACGTATGATCCTCGATAGGTAGTGTATGCTTACATTAGACAAGGGATTAGGCCGGCCTTACTACCTTAGATATCTATTGCCTGACGGACACGTCCGATTTCGTTTCGCCCCGACCGCTGTGGAATATATCTCGCATGCTTCACTTTACTAACGAAGACTCATTTGTTATCACATGTTGAATGTATTTCCTTGTCTTGTTTGTTTGATGATTGTCTGAATGACTTGGTTGTGAGTATTGGAATACGATTTACCGAGTATGATTATTTGTGAGCGTGGCACGTTATTTGATTGGATTATACTCATGTTTGAATCATCACATCTCCTTATATGTTTTTGCTTGCCTGTTTGCAATGTGTTTTAATTATTTATTTTCTATATTCTACGTTACGTTTTATGAACTGCATTGTAACACCCCGTGTTAATTTAAGCTAATTATAATTAGGAAATCAATAACTAATCATCCTCGCTCGCTGAATTTCCTAAAACAATACACTACAATCATTTTCGCACCTAAACTAAAACCATTTTGAATTACTTTGAATTTGAACTTTATGTTTACATTTTCAAACTCGATAAATCAAATGGAGAATCCTCGACAATTTTCTCAACGGCAAATTTTGGCACGCAAATCGAGGTCAAACATTGACTAAATGGCCAAGCCACCTAAATGTGATTAAGTCACCTAATCCTTTCTTAAATATAACTACTCATAATCCAAACCTAATTAAAGTAGCTTAAGCTTAATCATATTGATTATTACTAACACAACATATAATAATAATATCAAATTACTATTCCACTTTGATTTAACTAACACTTTCACTAAAACTCGATATATTGAGTTACACTAAGCCTAAACTGATAAACTTTTTGACGTTTAAGCATAATGATTTAATTCAGTAACATTCCACAAAAAAAATATATTTCGATCAAACAAGATTTTATTTCAAAGTTTCGAGGATCCTAAGGCCAATTTTTGTTTTGATCACCCTTCAACGTTTTTCTTCATTTTTATTTTCGATCTTACTTCGAACCATCAATTTAAGACTATATATTTCATTTCGAGACTTTTCGCGTACGCGCAAATCGAAAATTTCAAGAACGAAAAATCGGGCCATGACTTGTACATGTGGCCGAGATTTTGAGCTTGTAGCTCAACATTGTCTCTTCCTTTTTCCTTTTTGCTTTGCCTACACACTTGTTCCCTTGTCTCAAGCATGCCTTCCACTCTTACACCCATGCTTCCACTCTTACACACATGTGTCTCTTTGTCTCAAGCATGCTTTCACTTTCCTTACACAAGTTTACAACTTACATACTACAAACTTACATACTACAAAAAAAATAAAACAACTACTACTACTACACTACACTTACACGGTCCAAACACAACACAAACACCAAATATTTCTAAGTCATTTCCTCTCAAAAATAAACTCAAACTCAAGAGCAATTAGTAAGCTTATTCATGTGCAACTTCAAGAACACCATCCTTCCACTTCTTCTTTTCTTTTAAATCATTTATTTCTTATTCCTTAAATCATTCAAGTTCATAAATAAATCTTTCATTAGTTATGTTAGTAATCACATCCTCTTTATGCTTATATTTATTTAAGAATATGAATCAAATTAATTAAAATACAACCATCACCTAAACATAAAATACTACAACACTTTACAATTTTAGTTTAGCTAGTTTAGTTTTAAAATAAATTACTAACTTGTTTATTTCATTCTTATGTACCTCTCCTAACCAAAGACGAGGAGCAAGGTGGTGGAGTCGATCTTAGCCAATTCGATCATATCATTGATCCCGACAACTGCTAAGCTATTTCACTCATAACCTAACTAAGGTGCTTCCCGCACATTTATATGATAAGCGCCTCGAATTTGATTATGTGTTATTGTTTTTGATGCATGTATGGTTTTATTATATCACCTAGTATTCATATGTTAAATTAGGAGACAAAAATCGAAAAATAATATTTGAGTAACATAAGGAAACCACACGGCATTCCCCTTTATTTTTGTCTAATTTTTCGTTTTAATTTTTGTAAATTGCATGCTTAAAATACTAAGACTAATATGTACATGAAAATATAATTAGTTTTTGTTTAGGATTTAAAATGAATTTGTTATGAATTTTTAAGTGTTTTAAGGTATTATGTGTGTTCTTGAATGTTAGTTGTTATTCTTGTGTTTGGATGATTTTATTTATGTGTGTTAATGTTTTGTTATGTTTTCCACTTATGATTAAATACATAAATAATATAAGATGAATTAGTTGTTGAATTAGAAGTATAAAAATCAAAAATCAAAATTTATGAACATATATAAACATACACGCCAAATTGAATTACATGGACCAATTTTTAGTTTTAATTTTTCTAAATAACATATTATGGTTAGTATAGTTAAATTAGACTTGTATGAAAAATTTGAGAAAATTATATAAACATATAAAAATTTGACTAAATAATGTTCATATTAAAAGCATTAAGATTCATCACACATTCATGTGTTCTTCACTTAGTTGATTAGTTGATTTATAAATTTTATAAGTTTTAGTTATTTATTGTTTTTAAGTACTAATTTAAATCACTTTAGCATAAACTAGCTTATTAGTATATAAAAACTTTAAGTCAAAAACCGATAAAATCGAAAAATGAAAATTTTGAACACCACCTTCATTCTCCACGGCATCCTTGCCAATTTTGGGGTTAAATTTATTTTTATCACTTTTTAGTTTATTATTAAAATAATTTAATTAGTAATTAACAAGTTGGAATTTAGAAATTAAAAGAAACAAATCAATTTTGATATAATATACATATACACGGCATTCCTAATTTAAATGGACTAAAATTGATCAAAATGAATTTATCACTTAGTTACTAAATTTGATTTATAATTAGGATTATATTAGATTGTATAATGAACCGTTAATAAAAAGAATCAACTAAACCGATAAAAATAAACGTTACCCGTATTAAAATGAATCTTATCGAGTGCTACTACCTATGCTTAAATTTGGATGTGGACATACGGACTATTTAAAATGAACTACGACAACCTCGCTAAAAATGGAAACCGCTAAAAGATTAGTTAAGTATATGACTAAATAAAACCGAGTTTCATTTCTAAAATGTTATTTAAAATCACCAAGTACAAAATGAACTTAACAACTTTGACTCTAGGATTTTGCACTTAGATTATAATAAGTTGTGTTTCCGAAATCATTTTTCAAATCACTAAATACAAAACGAACCTAACGACTTTGAAACTAAAATTTTACACTTAGTAAATAAAAAGCTTAGTTTTATTTTCTAAAATATCCTTAGTATAACAAAAATGTATAAGGGTATAAAGATACTAAGTATAAATAAAGTCAAATAATAAATACTAGAGTATAAAGAAAATAAAATAAAAATACTAAGTATAAAGAAAATAAAATAATAAATACTAAGTATAAGAATACATATACGTATAAAATACTTGAATAAAATATGAAGTATAAAAATACGTGACAAATACTTAATACTGAAAATACGAATACGTATAAATACGAGGAATAGTAAATACGAGGAATAGAAAATACGATGAATAGTAAATACGGTGAATAGTAAAATAATGAATAGTGAAAAATATTTAAAATTTACGAACGGACTCAAAATAAATAATTAAGTTTTTCTACGTGTTCTGTTTTACCTGAAGAACTGTTGTTACTAAAATTTCATTATACAAGTTTGACGTTATATTTATGATACAAGTTTTTCATTATTGTTATTTATGAGCAAGAGAATGAGAAGTTAAGAAAACGAGTATTTGAATAAAAGACTAGGATTGTTCGCCATGTTGCGACTCTTGAAATTCGAAGTTAACGAGGTAGCTGTATATGGGGACTTGGGCTCCCTCCCAGAGTTGCCCAAGGCGATTAACGATCTTGAGATTTCTTTTCGGCGCGGAGTATCAACCTCAGGGATGGGGCATACTTGATATTACCGTGGGCCCATATATCGCATTGGAAACGCCAACCCCATCCGGGGTACCCGCCTGGTGATAGTCGAACTTTTTCGTCGGTGATACCTTTTGAATAGCGAATAAGTATGATCCTCGATAGGTAGTGTATGCATACATTAGACAAGGGATGTAGCCATCTTTATTACCTTAGATATCTTTAAGCCTGGCAGTCATGTCCAAGTGATGTTGGCCTCACGGCCATCACGGATTATGTCTGCATGCTTCCGCCTTACTAACGAAGATTCATTTGTTATCACATGTTGAATGCATTTCCTTGTTTGTTTGATGATTATTTGAATGACCTGGCTGAGTATTGGAGTACGATTTGTTGAGTATGATTATTTGTGAGCGTGGTTGGTTATTTGATTGGTTTATACTCGTATTGAATCATCATGATCTCCTTATGTGTTTTAATTGCATACTTGCTACTTGTTTTCCTTGTTTATTTATTATTCATTATTTATACTGCATATTGCTTTAAAGCGCATGTATCGAAAGAGTGTCTTGAGGAAAATGATGAGATGTTAATGCAGGTACCCCGAGTCTTGACCGTTGATCTATCAGGGGATTGAAGGCCTTATTTTGCAATCTATTTTGAGAGAAATTGTAATATAAATACTGCTTTTAACCTTAAACTCTTATCATGAATATTGAGTTTGTAAGACGTTAACAGCTGGTTTGTAATATATAGACTTAATTAATTTTCCGCCTTAGTTTAATTAAAGTCATGAAAAACCAGGTTATTCTGATTAATTATCGAGTCGTCTTGCGGCCGTGAATGACTTAAAGTTATCTCACATAGCGAGGACGACACACCTGGCCGTTATTCATATCGTATGTCAGGCATAGACTTATAGGATCAAATAATGAATTAGAAATCCTAGATCGCTAAAATTATAACTTAGATCAGTTTAAAATGGGAGAAAGGGTAGAATCTTAAGAACCGACCAAATAATAATGAACTAGTTAGATGAGCGTTAGAATCTTAACTTTATGATTCTTTACTTGCTATTTGCTCTATGGCTAACTCTAGTTTGACAAAGGCCCTTAGGATGACGTACTACAGTTCCTCCCGTAACGATCTACCACGACGTCCACCGATGATGCCACGAGATGCATATATATGTAACCATTCCCACGTCATAGAGCAATACGTGGAAGCTAATGGGATCTCGGCGACTGCACTCTACCACACTAGGGGCATTGGCTTAGGCCTGGCGCTGATTGAGAGCTTCCACCCGTACGACGAGTTTTGGACACCACTAGGATGGCAACTCCTCCTGGATTACGATCGATATATGGATCGCATGTGTCACCCCGACCCACTTCTGAGGGAGATGCAACCACCAGGGTGGATGGAGCACGAGGAACTACTTGAGAACTTGATGTATCAAGAATTGAGGCACGACTATCCTCCATTGCCAGTTGAACTACTCCCAGTCTGGGAGAGGGATCTCCTATCAGGGAGACTCTTCAGGGTCGCAAATCATATTTAGGGTCATTGGACTCCAGTTTGTAAAATATATGTACCGACTTTTAACCATCCTAAGAACGATCTTAATATCGTCTTCTTTTCCTACGGCTATGGATGTTATATTCGGATGTGACGTTTGGTGAACTTATGTATTATATTCCTTGAAATGTAATATTTTACCCATGTATATGTTTATATATATGGAGACGTTATGTTACTACCTAGTCATGTGCTTTTCTTAATTCATTATTTTAAAATTTTACATACATATTGTACTTCCAAATCTCATTTAAATTACCTTATCTAAATTGATTTCAGATGAGACTACCGTGCGGTAAGAAGTACTCAATGGACACCAAAAGAGAAGGCCCGCAAGAAAGCCATCGAGGCCTACGCGCGACGTCAACAATTGAAGTCCTGGAAGAGATCACAGGACTCGAGCAATGCGGAAGTCGACTGGAAGACAAGGGCACTTAAGACTCCGTATATGGAACATCGAATTCCTGATCATCTCCGCCGATCCTCAGAATATACAGATGTGATCGAAGCGTTCATGCAGGGAAAACCTGAGACATTTGAGGGGATCAGTGGGACACTATACCCATGGATCAGGAGTATGAATGCGAGGTTCCTGGAACACTCCGTTAGAGAGGAATGGAAAACCTCCCTAGCAGCTGCGTGCCTTGACGAGGAGGCCAAAGCATGGTGGAGGCGACTACGCTCCCCAGCTATACTTGAGGGTGAGTACTACCTGAGCTGGGAGGATTTCAAACTTGGGTTGAGCGACATGACTTACGCTGTTAAGTATAAGCATAGCTTCGCGGAGGAGGAGCATCGCTACTCGAAATTTGCTTAGGACCTAGGACTAAGCTTTTGTCATTCTCGATCTAATTTAATATCTCTTGAGAATGTATCTAAACTTTTGTGTTATTTTGCTGAACTTGTATCTAAGTTTTCACCTTAGTTCATTTCATAGAGAATGTATTAGGGGGCTTTGTAACTTTTTGATGTAATCCTTTTACATTATCAATGAAATGTCTTTTACCTTGTCTTTTATTATGTGTCTATTTTGGAAACTACTCTATATTCATACAACTCAATATTTTTCAGAATGGATGCAAACAATATGGCTAACCCTAATTTCGCCCAACACTTTGCCGAGGAGGAGGCGAGAAGAAAAGGTTTTGAGGATGCTATTATGAAAATGGCACAGAATGTCCACCAATACCAGGGAGGTGGTAATAATCAATCTGCATTTGAGAAGTTCTCCAAACACCGACCCCAAACATATTCTGGCTCTGTCGACCCCACAGTCTTGACAGAGTGGATCGAAGAGATGGAAAAGTTGCTGGAACTGAGCAAGACACCACCGAACGAAATGGTGAACGTGGTAGCGTACTACCTGAAAGGGGAGGCAAATAGTTGGTGGCGCCTGATCAAAGCCCAATTTCCCCTAAGGCTCTATAACTGGAGTGAGTTTAAGACCTTGTTGGAAAACAAGTACTTTGGGGAAGAGTTGAAGTGGGAAAAAGAAGAAGAGTTCAGGAATCTAACCCAGGGTGAAATGTCCTTACAAGCTTACACAGAAAAATATCGGGAGTCGCCCAAGTTTGCTCCTATGATATTGACTAGCGAGGAGGAACTCGCACCTCGTTACGTACGAGGCATGGACAATAACCTGAGGATAAACATGTGCGGATTCGGCTGTAAGAACTTCGCTCAAGCCTACGAAAAGGCAACGTGTATCCGGGCACCCATCCGTAAGAGAAGGTCGAGGAGAAGAAGAAGAAGAAGAAGACGCTCACGCCGCGTGGCGAGTGCCGCTTTATCCATAAACCCATGTTTGGTCGCCCGTTATCGTAATCAAGACAACCGCAATAAGAACCAAGGCAAGACTCATTTCTACAACCGCAATACCACTCCTTACGCCGCAAAGAACAATCCACAAATTCCTGACCTCCGCTTATCGAACAAATCGATGTCGCAACCGACAACCGAGTCACCCAGGAAGCGTTGTAATGGGGAATGATCGTGTGCTACTTCGTAAGGTAGTGGGACACAAGTCTAATGAGTGCCCAAAGAAGGGTACCGCCGCTAAAGCAAATACGGACCACCGCCACAGCTAGGGTTCAGGGACGCGCGTGTATGTCCCGACCGAAGTGCGAAGAGGGTACCGATGATATCATCGATGTTGACGCTATCACCGGTAAATTTTTGGTTAATTTCAGACTGCTTTCATTTTGTTTGATACCGGAGCATCTTTATCTTTTATATCCTCAAAATTTATCAAACAATCCAATCTCACAAACCTCGCACAAATCGTAACTAACATATCACTACCAGATGGTAAAACATTCCTTGTTCTTCAAAATACAATAACGTAAAAATCTCGATTCACAACACGTAATTCTGTCGGATCTTGTATTGTTTGACCTTCCCGAAGTTCGATGTAATTCGGGAATGAATCAAGCTAGCTCGTCATAACGCAACATTTAAATGCCACGACCAGGAAAATCACTTTGAAAACTAACCAAGGGAAGGAAGTGTCATACCGTAGTTTTAAAAGGAAAGCGAGGAGTGGGTTAGTATCCAGATCAAACTTCGAGTATGGAGAGGAAGGGCACCAGGTGTATTTTTGCAAAGATTACTAAGGTCGAGGACACCCTACGCATTGAAGATATCCCAATCGTGAATGAATACCCCGATGTTTTTCCGCACGTATTACAGGTATGCCTCACGCACGAGATGTTGAATTCTCGATCGACCTCATCACCGCACGTCACCTATATCAAAGGCACCATACAGGATGGCGCTGTCGAACTCCAAGAACTCAAGAAACAAATGGAGGAGATGATTGAATTGGGATTCATAAGACCGAGTGTTTCACCTTGGGGTGCACCGGTACTCTTTGTAAAGAAGAAGGATGGGAGTATGAGGCTTTGCATTGACTACAGAGAACTGAACAAGGTGACAATCAAAAATCGTTATCCCTTGCCTAGGATAGACGATCTCTTTGACCAGCTCAAAGGAGCAGGAGTGTTCTCCAAGATTGACCTAAGGTCAGGATACCATCGACAAGGTCCGCAAAGAAGATATACAAAAGATCGCCAGATCAAGGTACGGACATTACGAGTTCAAAGTAATGCCGTTCGCCTTACCAACGCTCCAAAGCAGTATTTATGGACCAAATGAACAGGACCTTTCATGAATATCTCGACATCTGCGTGGTCGTGTTCATTGACGACATCCTGATCTACTCCAAGGATAAAGAAGAACACGCAGAGCACCTACACATTATCCTAAGCATCTTGAGAGACCATAAATGGTATGCCAAATTTTCAAAGTGCGATTTTGGTTAGGCCAAGTGGCGTTCTAGGCCATGTAATCTCCAAGGAGGAGTAATGGTAGATCCAAAGAAGATTGAAGTCACAAAGAATGGATAGCACCAAAACAAATCCACGAGTCGAAGCTTCCTAGGATTGGTCAAGCTATTATCGAAGGTTTGTTCCTGATTTCTCGAAGGTAGCCCGCCCAATGACCAAACTGCTACAAAAGGAATCAAAGTTCATATGGAGCGACGACTGTGAGAAAGCGTTTCAAGAACTAAAGACAAGGCTTACTACGGCCCCAGTTTTAACCTTGCCAACCGATGGGGATGAATATGAGGTGTACAGTGACGCATCACTAAATGGTTTGGGTTGCGTCTTGATGCAACAGGGGAAGGTAATAGCATACGCATCCAGACAACTTAAGGTGCATGAAAAGAATTACCCAATTCACGACCTAGAACTTGCCGCGGTTGTGTTTGCACTAAAGATTTGGCGTCATTATCTCTACGGGGCCAGCATTAAGTTCTACACTGATCACAAGAGCTTGAAGTACATCTTCACCCAAAGAGATTTGAACATGAGGCAACGAAGATGGTTAGAATTGATCAAAGATTACAAGATTGAGTTACTTTACCACGAGGGAAAGGCTAATGTAGTTGCCGATGCACTGAGTCGTAAGACAATACACACTCTGAACAACATTTGGGAGATTCCCTCAGATATCGTCCAGGATCTAAAAAGATCGAGCTTAGACCTGGTACAATCGGATGACACGCACCTAAATGCAATGGTGGTTGAACCGTAGTTATATCATGACATCCGAAAAGTGCTACAATGGGAAGACCCGGCATTGTTGGAAATTAGGAAAGAATTCCATCAGAAGGAACGGAAGGGTTTGAAGTTTACACTGACGGGAGGCTACGCTTCAATGGCAGGTGGTGCATACCTGATAATGAGAACTTGAAACGCAAAATCCTTGACGAAGCACATAGTACCCGCTACTCGGTACATCCTGGCTCGCATAAGATGTACAAGGACCTGGTTACGCTTCGTGGATAAGGATGAAGGCGTAGATCGCGAGCACGTGGCTAGATGTATGATTTGCCGTAAGGTAAAATTTGAACACCGTGAGACCTGGAGGACTACTCCAACCGCTGGAAATTCCTCGAGGGAAGTGGGATTCCATATCCATGGATTTTATCATGGGGTTACCAAGGACAGCAGGTGGCAAAGATGCGATATGGGTTATTGTAGATCGCCTAACTAAAGCACTCACTTCGCTCCGATCAAGGAGACTTGGGGATTGGAAGAATCGCCAAAGCTACTTAAAAGGAAATAATACGACTCCATGGCGTTCCCCTCGACATCATATCAGACAGGGACGCAAGATTTACATCGCATTTCTGGAAGAAATTGCAAGAGGCTTTGGGTAGTAAATTGAAAATGAGTACGGCGTTTCATCCAGCAACTGACGGTCAGACAGAGCGAACCATCCGTATTAATCGGAAGACATGTTGAGGGCATGCACGATGGAATTCAACGTGAATCGAAAAGAGCTTACCTCTCGTTGAATTCTCATACAACAATAGCCATCATGCTAGTCTAGGGTGTGCTCCTTTTGAGGCAATCAGATGGCGCGAAGTGTCGCAGTCCGGTTTGTTGGGACGACGCTAGTGATAATGTGGGTACGGGACCCCAGGTTATACAAGATCAGATTGAACACATCAAGATCATCCGAGAACGACTACAAGCAGCTCAAGATCGACAGAAGAAGTATGCAAACGAGCACCGTCGACCTATTGAGTTCAACAGTGGAGATAAGGTCTTCTTAAAGGTCTCACCCATGAAAGGGGTAAGACGCTTCGGACTAAAGGGGAAGCTTAGTCCAAAGTACATCGGACCCTATGAAGTACTTGAACGAATTGGCGAGGTGGCATACCGACTCGCCTTACCGCCAAACTTATCCAAGGTACACGATGTATTTCACGTATCTCAGCTCAGAAGATACAGAAGCGACCCGAGTCACATTGTTACGCCCGATGTGATCGCCATCGAGCCTAATATGCTTTACTCTGAGAAACCAGTGGAAATTCTCGCCAGAGAGACCAAGTTCTTACGACGCAAGTCGATACCTTTAGTCAAGGTTCTCTGGAGGGGACAGAAGACTGAACAAGCAACATGGGAGACCGAGGCGTCGATGAAGGAAAAGTACCCGGAGCTGTTTAGCACAGGTAACCTTAACCACCCAGAGTACTTTAAGTTTCGGGGACGAAACTTCTTTAAGGGGGGAGGATTGTAACACCCCGTGTTAATTTAAGCTAATTATAATTAGGAAATCAATAACTAATCATCCTCGCTCGCTGAATTTCCTAAAACAATACACTACAATCATTTTCGCACCTAAACTAAAACCATTTTGAATTACTTTGAATTTGAACTTTATGTTTACATTTTCAAACTCGATAAATCAAATGGAGAATCCTCGACAATTTTCTCAACGGCAAATTTTGGCACGCAAATCGAGGTCAAACATTGACTAAATGGCCAAGCCACCTAAATGTGATTAAGTCACCTAATCCTTTCTTAAATATAACTACTCATAATCCAAACCTAATTAAAGTAGCTTAAGCTTAATCATATTGATTATTACTAACACAACATATAATAATAATATCAAATTACTATTCCACTTTGATTTAACTAACACTTTCACTAAAACTCGATATATTGAGTTACACTAAGCCTAAACTGATAAACTTTTTGACGTTTAAGCATAATGATTTAATTCAGTAACATTCCACAAAAAAAATATATATTTCGATCAAACAAGATTTTATTTCAAAGTTTCGAGGATCCTAAGGCCAATTTTTGTTTTGATCACCCTTCAACGTTTTTCTTCATTTTTATTTTCGATCTTACTTCGAACCATCAATTTAAGACTATATATTTCATTTCGAGACTTTTCGCGTACGCGCAAATCGAAAATTTCAAGAACGAAAAATCGGGCCATGACTTGTACATGTGGCCGAGATTTTGAGCTTGTAGCTCAACATTGTCTCTTCCTTTTTCCTTTTGCTTTGCCTACACACTTGTTCCCTTGTCTCAAGCATGCCTTCCACTCTTACACCCATGCTTCCACTCTTACACACATGTGTCTCTTTGTCTCAAGCATGCTTTCACTTTCCTTACACAAGTTTACAACTTACATACTACAAACTTACATACTACAAAAAAAATAAAACAACTACTACTACTACACTACACTTACACGGTCCAAACACAACACAAACACCAAATATTTCTAAGTCATTTCCTCTCAAAAATAAACTCAAACTCAAGAGCAATTAGTAAGCTTATTCATGTGCAACTTCAAGAACACCATCCTTCCACTTCTTCTTTTCTTTTAAATCATTTATTTCTTATTCCTTAAATCATTCAAGTTCATAAATAAATCTTTCATTAGTTATGTTAGTAATCACATCCTCTTTATGCTTATATTTATTTAAGAATATGAATCAAATTAATTAAAATACAACCATCACCTAAACATAAAATACTACAACACTTTACAATTTTAGTTTAGCTAGTTTAGTTTTAAAATAAATTACTAACTTGTTTATTTCATTCTTATGTACCTCTCCTAACCAAAGACGAGGAGCAAGGTGGTGGAGTCGATCTTAGCCAATTCGATCATATCATTGATCCCTATTAACTGCTAAGCTATTTCACTCATAACCTAACTAAGGTGCTTCCTGCATTTATATGATAAGCGCCTCGAATTTGATTATGTGTTATTGTTTTTGATGCATGTATGGTTTTATTATATCACCTAGTATTCATATGTTAAATTAGGAGACAAAATCGAAAAATAATATTTGAGTAACATAAGGAAACCACACGGCATTCCCTTTATTTTTGTCTAATTTTTCGCTTTAATTTTTGTAAATTGCATGCTTAAAATACTAAGACTAATATGTACATGAAAATATAATTAGTTTTGTTTAGGATTTAAAATGAATTTGTTATGAATTTTTAAGTGTTTTAAGGTATTATGTGTGTTCTTGAATGTTAGTTGTTATTCTTGTGTTTGGATGATTTTATTTATGTGTGTTAATGTTTTGTTATGTTTTCCACTTATGATTAAATACATAAATAATATAAGATGAATTAGTTGTTGAATTAGAAGTATAAAAATCAAAAATCAAAATTTATGAACATATATAAACATACACGGCCAAATTGAATTACATGGACCAATTTTTAGTTTTAATTTTTCTAAATAACATATTATGGTTAGTATAGTTAAATTAGACTTGTATGAAAAATTTGAGAAAATTATATAAACATATAAAAATTTGACTAAATAATGTTCATATTAAAAGCATTAAGATTCATCACACATTCATGTGTTCTTCACTTAGTTGATTAGTTGATTTATAAATTTTATAAGTTTTAGTTATTTATTGTTTTTAAGTACTAATTTAAATCACTTTAGCATAAACTAGCTTATTAGTATATAAAAACTTTAAGTCAAAAACCGATAAAATCGAAAAATGAAAATTTTGAACACCACCTTCATTCTCCACGGCATCCTTGCCAATTTTGGGGTTAAATTTATTTTTATCACTTTTTAGTTTATTATTAAAATAATTTAATTAGTAATTAACAAGTTGGAATTTAGAAATTAAAAGAAACAAATCAATTTTGATATAATATACATATACACGGCATTCCTAATTTAAATGGACTAAAATTGATCAAAATGAATTTATCACTTAGTTACTAAATTTGATTTATAATTAGGATTATATTAGATTGTATAATGAACTGATAATAAAAAGAATCAACTAAACCGATAAAAATAAACGTTACCCGTATTAAAATGAATCTTATCGAGTGCTACTACCTATGCTTAAATTTGGATGTGGACATACTGACTATTTAAAATGAACTACGACAACCTCGCTAAAAATGGAAACCGCTAAAAGATTAGTTAAGTATATGACTAAATAAAACCGAGTTTCATTTCTAAAATGTTATTTAAAATCACCAAGTACAAAATGAACTTAACAACTTTGACTCTAGGATTTTGCACTTAGATTATAATAAGTTGTGTTTCCGAAATCATTTTTCAAATCACTAAATACAAAACGAACCTAACGACTTTGAAACTAAAATTTTACACTTAGTAAATAAAAAGCTTAGTTTTATTTTCTAAAATATCCTTAGTATAACAAAAATGTATAAGGGTATAAAGATACTAAGTATAAATAAAGTCAAATAATAAATACTAGAGTATAAAGAAAATAAAATAAAAATACTAAGTATAAAGAAAATAAAATAATAAATACTAAGTATAAGAATACATATACGTATAAAATACGAATAAAATATGAAGTATAAAAATACGTACAAATACGGAATACGAAAATACGAATACGTATAAATACGAGGAATAGTAAATACGAGGAATAGAAAATACGATGAATAGTAAATACGGTGAATAGTAAAATAATGAATAGTGAAAAATATTTAAAATTTACGAACGGACTCAAAATAAATAATTAAGTTTTTCTACGTGTTCTGTTTTACCTGAAGAACTGTTGTTACTAAAATTTCATTATACAAGTTTGACGTTATATTTATGATACAAGTTTTTCATTATTGTTATTTATGAGCAAGAGAATGAGAAGTTAAGAAAACGAGTATTTGAATAAAAGACTAGGATTGTTCGCCATGTTGCGACTCTTGAAAAACGAAGTAAACGAGGTAGCTGATTAAGGGGAGTTGGGCTGCCTCCCAGAGTTGCCCAAGGCGATTCACGATCTTGAGATTTCTTTTCGCCATGAGTATCAACCTCGTGGATGGGGCATACTTGATATTACCGTGGGCCCATATATCAAGATTGGAAACGCCAACCCCATCCTGGGGTACCCTCTCGTGATAGTCGAACTTTTTCGCTTGGTGATACCTTTTGAATAGCGAATAAGTATGATCCTCGATAGGTAGTGTATGCATACATTAGACAAGTGGATGTAGCCATCTTTATTACCTTAGATATCTTTAAGCCTGGCAGTCATGTCCAAGTGATGTTGGCCCTGCCGGCTACTGCGCGGATTATGTCTGCATGCTTCCGCCTTACTAACGAAGATTCATTTGTTATCACATGTTGAATGCATTTCCTTGTTTGTTTGATGATTATTTGAATGACCTGGCTGAGTATTGGAGTACGATTTGTTGAGTATGATTATTTGTGAGCGTGGTTGGTTATTTGATTGGTTTATACTCGTATTGAATCATCATGATCTCCTTATGTGTTTTAATTGCATACTTGCTACTTGTTTTCCTTGTTTATTTATTATTCATTATTTATACTGTATATTGCTTTAGAAACTGCATGTATCGAAAGAGTGTGCGGGAAAATGATGAGATGTTAATGCAGGTACCCCGAGTCTTGACCGTTGATCTATCAGGGGATTGAAGGCCTTATTTTGCAATCTATTTTGAGAGAAATTGTAATATAAATACTCTGTTTTAACCTTAAACTCTTATCATGAATATTGAGTTTGTAAGACGTTAACAGCTGGTTTGTAATATATAGACTTAATTAATTTTCCGCCTTAGTTTAATTAAAGTCATGAAAAACCAGGATGTTACAGTGCATGTTGTATGAGATTTAAACATCTATATGTGAGAACTGATATTATATGCTAATTGTCCAATTTTATTGAAATATGCGGCTGCTGGAGTTATACGCGTTTAGTGCTGCCAAGTTACTTTTAATCATAGGTTAAATAAACCAAAACTTTGGTTTAGAGGTTGTTGGTTAGAACAGTCACTTCCCGCCTCTGAGCGGGAGATCCTCCTATTTTTGTTTTTGTCTCCGTTGCAGGCAATTCTCGAGACTCAGGATTATCGGGACGATTAGGATGTTTCATTTGTATTCGTTGAGAGATTGTAATGTATATTTGTATCCTATGCCATTTGAATGTAATTTAATTAACATCCGGCATGTATTAGACTTAATTAATTTTCCGCCTTAGTTTAATTAAGTCACGAAAAACCGGGTTGTTACATCGGGCCTAGAAGTTTTGTACGGAATTAAATTAAATAAAAATAATAAGCGTTTTAAGAATTAAAACAATTTATTTAAATTTGAAAATAAAAGTTAACCTTAAAATAAATAGAAATAAGGAAATTTTAAGATTTAATTAGGAAATTTTAAGATTTAATCGAGAAAGTTTAACTAGAAATATCTTGAGAAAGTTTATTTAATCGAAATTTTTCAGCCGCGTTTTTGAAGTAATTGAATAAAAGTTAATTTATATAACTTTTAATTTAAGAATTTTGTTAAAATAATTAATTAGTATTAATAAAAACACGGGGTGTTACATTAAATAACTGAAAAACTAAAAGAATTTAAAAAAAAAATTCGTAAAAACAAAATCGTAAAAAAAAAAAAAATAATCGAAAAAAAACGTAAAAAAAAAAAAAAAAAAAAAAAAAAAAATTCGTAAAAAAAAAAAAAAAAAAAAAAAAATTCGTAAAAAATAAAAAGAAAACGTAAAAAAAAAAAAATAATAAAAAAAAAAAAAAAAAAAAGAAAAAGAAAAAGAAAGAAAGAAAAAAAAAAGAAAAAAAAAAAGAAAAATAAAAAAAATCTCAACCATTGATTTCATTAGATCCAAGGGCTCTAAGAGTGTACAAAGGATGCACCAAATATAAGGGATTCATGTGATCCTCTCTGTATATATATATATATATATATATAGAAACAAGATCAATTAAGTTGACAAATATTGGTACGCTGGCTACGGTGGTGAAACTGTTATTAATATTTTGTGAAACTGTTGTTCTTTGTAAATGAAACTGTATTTACTGTATTTCTCTCTTTATTAGTCTGTTATTAAATTTACAGTTTCATTTACAAAGAACAACAGTTTCACAAAACATTAATAACAGTTTCACCACCGTAGCCAGCTTACCAATATTTGTCAACTTAATTGAACTTGACTCTATATATATATATATATATATATATATATATAGGGATAAGATCTTTTAAGCCCAACTTATTAGAGAAAGTCATTGAGTCCTGAATCCGCTTTGAGATTTTAACACAAAAATTTGAGATTTTAACACAAAATTTGAAATCAGAAATTTCAGAATATTTGAGATTTTAACAATGTTAAAATCTCAAATATTCTGAATTTTGCAGTTTACGTGTTAAAATCTCAAATTTGTGTTAAATCTCAAAGCGGATGTCTGACTCAATGACTTTCCCAAAACTTAGGGCTTGAAAGATCTTATCTATATATATATATATATATATATATATATATATATATATATATATATATATATATATATATATATATAGGGATAAGATCTTTTAAGCCCAACTTATTAGAGAAAGTCATTGAGTCCTGAATCCGCTTTGAGATTTTAACACAAAAATTTGAGATTTTAACACAAAAATTTGGAACTGCAAATGTAACAACCCGGTTTTTCGTGACTTTAATTAATTTAAGGCGGAAAATTAATTAAGTCTAAATATTACAAACCAGCTGTTATCGTCTTACAAACTCAGTATACATAATACGAGTTTAGAGATAAAAACAGAGTATTTAGATTTACAAAATCTCTCAAAACAACAGAGTACAAAATAAGGTAAACCATCCCCAGCATTTGATAAACATAAGTCCTCGGGGTACCTGCATTTGATCCCATAATTAGTGTTTTCTCCCCCACACATACTAAGCAATAACAAATAGTTCATGTAGTATAGCATCTCTAAACATATGCGATATACATAGTAAATAAATAAATCAAATAGCAAGCAGGCAAGCAAAGCACATAAGGAATTCATGATGATTCAAACATGAGTATAAATCAAATCACATATCGTACAACACTCATAAATAATCATTCTCAACAAGTAGTATTTCAACACTCAGGAAACCAAGTCGTTCAGACTATAATCAATCAAACAAGGAAATGCATTCAACATGTGATAACAAATGAGTCTTCGTTAGTAAGGCGGAATCATGCAGACATAATCCGCTAAGTGGCAAGCCAGGCCAACATAACTTGGACATGGCTGCCAGGCTTAAAGATATCTAAGGTAATAATGACGATTCAATCCCTTGTCTAATGTATGCATACACTACCTATCGAGGATCCTACGTATTCGCTATTCAAAAGGTATCACCGACGAAAAAGTTCGACTATCACCAGAGACGGGTACCCCCGGATGGGGCTGGTATTTTCCAATTACCATATATGGGCCCACGGAAATATCAAGGATGCCCTATCCCTAGGGTTGTATATACCGTGCCAAATAACAATCTTAAATCGTTAAATCGCCTTGGGCAACTCAGGGAGGGAGCCCAAGTCCCCATATACAGCTACCTCATTAACTTCGAATTCAAGAGTCGCGACATGGCGAACAATCCTAGTATTTTATTCAAGTAGCTCGTTTTTCTCAATTCTTATATCCTCGTTCAAACTTAATAAATGACAATTCTGAAACTTAAATATATCGTCGAACTTTGTATAATGAAATTGTAATTCTAGCAATTCTTCAGATAAACGGAAGCACATAGAAACTTAAATATTTATTTTGAGTTCGTTCGTATACTTTAAATATTTTCACTATTCATTATTTTACTTTTAAATATTAATTCTCGTTACTTAGTTTACTTTAAAATGATTTATTTCGAATAACTTAAATATTTTATTAATTCAAGTGTAAGTATTTTATTTGATTAAGTTAAATGATTTAGTTCCGTTTAAATTTCAACTTAAGTATGTTTACAATTAGTGATATAAATATTCCAAGTTTCGTTTAATATAATAATTATTTGATATTTTCATAGTCAATATAACTAATGAAGTTGTTTAGTTACATAATATTCATAACATTTATTTTAACATTAGAAATATTACTTAAATGATATTTAACAAATTTTAGTATTCTTGATAAAAATATAATTAGCTGACATTTAGTTAAATTTCTTTAGATGGTTTAATTTCTCAATACGACTTCGTATTATAATTTTTCTTTACTTATTCGATTTAGGTGAAAAGATAATTTGATCGTAAAATCTCATTTGAGTTTATATAACTTAGAATCTTTTCTACATTATTTTTATGAAACCATTTGTGTGTTTTTATAATGTGTTACGTTTTATATCTTTAATTTATATTATACGAGTTACAATTATTTGGCGAGTCTTTCTATTTAAGTTAAGCTATTAGTTCTAGTGATAAAAATTCAATTGTGAACGTCATTTTCATTATATGCCTATTAGGTTTATTTATATATTTTCTTTTCATTTGGGCATTTACACTTTACAATAAAACACCTTAATCGATTTTATAAATTTATTTTTAGTTTTAACATTGTATATGTTAATCCAATTATATATTCTTAACATTAGTTTTCATGAATTCATTTTTATTATATAAGGCTTTGCTTAACTTTATTTTATTTTCAACATATTTTCATTTACTTGTGTAGTTTGTTTTATGTTCCTTGTATTTAGAGTATAGTTAAGTTTTGCACTCATATTAAAATATTATGTATAAAATTATACTTAGTAAACTTTTAGTGGCTATTAATTATTATTAACATGATCTTATTTTCTTAAATCGATTTAATAATGTATAATCTTATTTTCTTAAATCGATTTATAATACTTTCCAAAAATTTATTTAGTGATTAGTAATATTTAAAATTCATTCAATTTATTATTTACTTAACTCGTCTTAGTAATATTTTAGAGATAGTTTGTACTAATTATATTTATTTAATTCTATAATTAATATACACATAACAATTAGTAATTTTCCATATCACATTTTAGCACAACAAAATCACCATAAACATTTTAACACCATATTACACAAAATCAATTCAACACTTATAATAACTAAAATAACACACATCAAAATTCACAAAATCATATAAATTATTTATATAACACATGAACACAAAAATTATATATTCTAAATACATAAATTAAACTAGTGTGCGGGGGCACCTTAATTTGAATGTTAATCGTCGGGGATCTAAAATAAATTTTAGATCGGATTTTTCTTCACCCATAATACTCAAACTCCTCACCCAAAAATCCAAGAGCTGTGAACCCGAATGAGAACGGCAGTGGCTCGGGTCGACACAACGACATTGATAGCAACCCGAAATACAGAGAAAGAGGGGAGTGAGACTCGACACAATGAATCAATATAATAAATTATAGACGGAAAGCGAACTAAATGCCGAGAGTTAATTTAATTGATTAAATGATTTAAAAGAGGAGAATGAAGTAGAATTAAAGCTGAAATCAAAATGAATTACAGAATTGAAATCGAAACAGGAGCCGTAACAGAGGCTCACCGTGATAACTGTCACGGTGGTGTTGGCGGGGTGGCTGACCAACATACGAAGGCGTCAAGCTCGAGTCAATTTCGTCCTCGGCAAATGAACAGAACACAAAGGGGAGAGAGGAACAACGAGTTAAAGTCGGCGAAATCAAATGTCGATAAAATTTATCGACAGAAAACGATAAGTGTGAATTAAGTCGACAATTACTTAATCAACGAAATGAAATCGAAACGGAAAACGAAATGAAATAGAAAAATTTGAAATGAAAAGGGGGCTCACCGTGAGAAACTCCGGTGGTCGAAGTTGAAGTCGAAACCGAGCCGAAAACAGAGGAAAGCAGGGGAGGCCGAGAAAGAGAGAGGGAGAAGAGCACAGCCATGGTGGTAGTCACCCTGGTGGTTGCCGGAGGTGAAGCTCCGGTGAATTTCCGGCAAGAGCAAGCGAGAAACAGCGAAAATCAATTAAAATGGCCAAATCAAATGTCGATAATAATAATAAAAAAAAACGATTTAATCGACGACACTTACCGACGATTGAATACGAGGGCAAGCATAGCCAGGCCACGGTGGCTCACGGTGGACAACCGTGGTGGTGGTGTATGGTGGGCCGAAAACAGGGGAGAAAGGAGGAGAGGAATACGGTGGTGGCTCCGGCGGCAGGAGGACGACGGTGGTGCTGGGTGACTGAGCTCGAGCTCTAGCTCACCATTAATGGTGGTTCCGTTGGCCATGGCCATGGTGGCCGAGGTGGCTGCTGGTGTTGTCGCCATTGTTGATGTTGTTCGTTGTTGTTTGCTATTGTTGTTGTTGTATGCCGTTGTTGTTATTGTTGTTGTCGTTAGTTGTTGTTGTTGTTGGGTTGTTGAGTTTGTTGTTGTTTTAGTTTGTTTTATTTAAAGAGAAACCAAGGGAGAATAAGAAGAAGAGGGGAAGATCAGTAATAAAAATAATGAAATGAAATGGAGGCAGGAAGGGTTAAGGAACTTTGACCTAAAAGAAAAAAATAAATATCTGTTGGTGTAGTGGCTAGTGGTGTACCGACATACCAAGGAGTATTTTTGGGTCAGTTTGATTTGTTTGCCCTGTTTTATTTACTCTTATTTATAAAACTTAAATAATTTATAAAATATATTATGTTTCAAATTATTTGTTTTAAATTTTAAATTCCATTATTCATATTATAAAATTTATAGTTCGACAATATAAATGTATAAATGTTGTCAGTTGTAAATTTTATTACGGTCTCGTAAATTTTCAAACGGTCTGCTTATTTGCACGAATATTTTTATAAAGACTAAATTTTATGAAGGTGACGATTTTTAAAATGTAGTGCAGATTTATAAAGTCTAATAATGGTAACAAAAGTAACGTTTTAGTTCGACAAGTATTTTATAAATAAATAAAAATATAATATAGGTTAATATAAAATCAAGAAAGTTTAATTAGAAATGTATTGGAGAAAGTTTATTTAATCGAAATTTTTCAGCCGCGTTTTTAAAGTAATTGAATAGAAGTTAAATTATATAAATTTTAATTTCAGAATTTTGTTAAAATAATTAATTAGTATTAATAAAAACACGGGGTGTTACAGCAAAATTCCAAAATATTTGAGATTTTAACATTTGTTAAAATCTCAAATATTCTGGAATTTTTGCAGTTCCTGTAACACCCCGTGTTTTTATCACCAAATATTATGAAAGAATTTAATTCCTTAAATTAAATTCATCCTTTTTCCTTATAATAAAAATGCGAATGAATTTTTTTCGTTAAACATGTGACACTCCATGTTAATTTCAGCCTATTATAATTGCACAAGTCATTAATTAAACAATCTCGCTCAATATTTTTCTAACACAATACGCTACAACTTTTCTCGCACCTGAATTAAAATCATTTTGATATGCTTCAAATTTGAACTTTATTTTCACATATTCAAACTTGATAAATCAAATGAAGCACCTACGACAAATTTCTCAACGACAAATTTTGGCACGCAAATCGAGGTCAAACGTTGACTAAATGGCCAAGCCACCTAAGTGTGATTAAGTCACCTAATCCTTTCTTAAATATACTTACTCATAATCCAAACCTAATTAAAGTAGTTTAAGCTTAATCATATTGATTATTACTAACACAACATATACTAATAATACCAAATTACTATTCCACCTTGATTTAACTAACACATTCACTAAAACTCGATATATTGAGTTACACTAAGCCTAAACTGATAAACTTCTTGACGTCTGAGTTTAATGATTTAATTCGATAACATTCAACGAAAAAAATATATATTTCGATCGAATAAAATTTTATTTCAAAGTTGCGAGGAAAACTAGTACCCAATTTTGTTTGAATTCGTTTTGAGGTTTATTTTCATTTTTATTTTCGATCTTACTTCTAAACATTATTTTAAGACTATACATTTCATTTCGAGGCTTTTCACGTAAGGCCAAGAAATCGAAAATTTCAAAACGAAAAATCGAGCCAAAGGCTCACCATGTTGGCCGAGAAAATGGGCACCCTAGCTCACTCTATTCTCTTCCATTTTGCTTACACACATGCTTCCCTTTTTCCTACACCATCCACCACCTTTGCAAGCATGCTCTTTGCCTCTTACACAAGAGCATGCCTTGCCTTCTTTTTCTTCCTTTCTCTTACACACACCTTACATGTCTTACACCCATGCTTCTTCACTTGTCCAAGCATGCTCTTACCCTTCTTACACACATGCTTCCTTTTCCTTACACACCTTACATTACCCTTATACTACAAGTTCACTAGTATGAAATTTTATTACTACACTTTGCATACAACACACAAACACAAATAAAAACATACTACTTTTCTCTCTAATAAAACCAAGAACACTAGTAAGCAAAACTCATCCTCATCCTCCACATTCTTATGATCTTCATCCTCTTCATTTCATTTCTTCCTTAAACCTTCATTCTTGCCTTTAAATTTTCTTAAGCACTTAAGTCATTTCTCCACCATTTTAATTAGTAATCACTTCCCCTTTTACTTGTAATTATTTTTGAACACAAAACAAATTAATTAAAATCTACTCACCACATAAAAATAAAAATGATACTACACTTGAAATTTTAGTATAGCTTACTTTAAATAATTACTAACTTAGCTTATGTTTCATTTGTATGTACTAATCTTTCCAAAGAAGAGGAGCAAGGTGGAGCCATCGATCTTAGTATCTTTGACCATATTATCGATCCCGATAATTGCTAGGATTCATTTCATTAACCAAATCAAGGTGCTTCCAACACTTATGTGATAAGCGCCTCAATTTGATTATATGTTAATATTTTTGATGCATGCATAGTTTATTTTATCACCTAGTAATCACATGTTAAATTAGAAGACAAAAATCGAAAAATAGAAATTTTTGTCCATTAATGAAACTCACGGCCTACCCTAAATTTTTCACTAAATTTTTCGTTTTAATTTTTGAAAATTGCATGCTTAAAATACTTGTAATGAAATGAACATGAAAATATAATTAGTTTATGTTTAGGACTTAAAATGAATTTGTTATGAATTTAAATGTTATAATTTATTTATGTGTGTTCTTGAACTTTTATGTTTATTCTTGTGTTTGAATGATTTTACTTATGTATGTTAATGTTTGTTTATGATTTTCACTTTTGTTAAAAGTATAAATGATTTAAGTAAATTAGTTGTTGAATTAGAAGTATAAAAATCAAAAATCAAAAATCATAAACATATATACATATACACGGCCATATTGAAATAAATGGACCAATCTTTAGTTTTAATTTTTCTAAATAACATATTATGATTAGTCTAGGTAAATTAGACTTGTATGGAAAATTTGAGAAAATAAAACGATAATATGAAAATTTGAGATTTAGGTGTTCTTTAGAAAAGCATAAGTGTTCTTCTTTTTCTTCATGTGTTCTTGATGTTTTAGCTTAGTTTGATTTATATTGTTATATGTGTGTTGTTATTTATTGTTTTATTAAACTAGTAAGTAATTACAAAACTAATTATATAAGTTAAATAAGCTAAATCTTTATAATAAAAAAAGTTAGAAATTTAAAGTGAGTAAAATCACTATTCATAAATAAAATAAAATGTTAGTGAAACTTGTAAACTAGTTAAATCACTTTAGTATAACTTAAATAATAAGTATATAAAAACTTTAAGTCAAAACCGATAAATTAGAAAACGAAAATAAAAAGCTAAGTGAAATGAAGGCCACGGCCTTAGGTAAATTTTTGGTCCAAAAATGATTTGTCACTTTTTATTTTTATCACTTAAGTAATCAAAATAGTTAAAGTAATGAATTATTAACAAAAACAACAAAAGAAATAATTAGCTATTGTAATAAAGGCTCACGGCATCCACCCTTATTTTTGGTCAATTTTGGTCAAAATGAATTTATCACTTAGTCACTAAAATTGATTAGTAATTAGGATTTTATTAGATTGTATAATGAATCGTTAATAAAAAGAATCAACTAAACCGATAGAAATAAACGTTACATGTATTAAAATGAACTAAATCGAGTGCTACTACCTATGCTTAAATTTGGATGTGGACATACGGACTATTTAAAATGAACCACGACAACCTCGCTAAAAATGGGAACCGCTAAAATGTTAGTTAAGTATATGATTAAATTTAACCGAGTTTTACTTTTGAAATGTTATTTAAAATGACCAAGTACAAAATGAACTTAACAACTTTGAAACTAGGATTTGGTACTTAAGTTTAAAATCGAGTTTTGCATTTAAAATGAATTCTCAAATCGCTAAATACAAAACGAACCTAACGACTTTAAAACTAGATTTTTATACTTAGAAATTAAAAGAAATTTTGAAACCTTAGTAAAATATCTAAATATGAAAATTGTACAAAATAATAGTATACTAAGTATAAGAATAAAATAATGAATACTAATAATACATGTACGTATAAAAATACGAATAAGATACTAAGTATAAAAATACGAATAAAAATACGAAGTATAAAAATACGCATACGTATAAAAATACGTACAAATACGAAATACTAAAATACGGATACGTATAAAAATACGATGAATAGTAAATACGATGAATAGTAAATACGATGAATAGTAAAATACGATGAATAGTAAAATAATTAAAAATTTACAAACACACTCAAATAAATTATTTAGGTTTTCTACTTGTTCCTGTTTATCTGAAGAACTGCTAGAACTAGAATTTCATTATACAAAGTTCGACGATACATTTAAGTTTCAGAATTGACATCTATTTAATTTGAACGAAGAAATGAGAATTGGAAAGAATAAGCTACTTGAATAAAATACTTGGATTGTTCGCCATGTTGCGACTTTTGAAATTCGAAGTTAATGAGGTAGCTGTATATGGGGACTTGGGCTCCCTCCCTGAGTTGCCCAAGGCGATTTAACGATTTAAGATTGTTATTTGGCACGGTATATACAACCCTAGGGATAGGGCATCCTTGATATTTCCGTGGGCCCATATATGGTAAGTGGAAAAGCCAGCCCCATCCGGGGGTACCCGTCTCTGGTGATAGTCGTATTATTAGGTGACTACTTACTCGATGGGCGAGTATGCTACGATCCTATCTATAGTGGTGTATGCATACATTAGACAAGGGATTGAATCGTCCTTATTACCTTAGATATCTCTAGTCTGTCAGCCATGTCCAAGTTATGTTGGCCCTGTCGGCTATTGCGCGGATGCTTATGAGGTCTGCATGATTCCGCCTTACTAACGAAGACTCATTAGTCAATATATGTTGAATGTATTTCCTTGTCTTGTTTGATTGATTATTGTTTGATGATTTGAGTTTATGAGTATTGGAATACGACTGCTGAGAATGGTTATTTGAGAGTGTTGTACAATATATGATTTGATTGATACTCATGTTTGAATAATCTTGATTTCTTTATGTGCTTTACCTGTTTTACTTGCTAATTGTTTTTACTCATTCATTATTCCTTATTCATACTGCATATTGCTTTAGAATTGCATGTGTCGTAAGAGTGTGCGGGAAAATGATGAGATGTTAAATGCAGGTACCCCGAGACCAACGCTATTGAATGCCGGGGGAGAGTTTACCTTATTTTGTATGTATCTGAGAGAATTTGTAATCTAAATACTCTATTCTATCTCTAAACTCGTATTATATATACTGAGTTTGTAAGACGATAACAGCTGGTTTGTAATATATAGACTTAATTAATTTTCCGCCTTAGTTTAATTAAAGTCACGAAAAACCTAAGGGTTATTCTGATTAATTATCGAGTCTTCATGCGCTGAATGACTTAAAGTTATTTCATCTAGCGAGACGACACCTGGGCCGGACATTCATATCGTATGTCAGGCATAGACTTATAGGATCAAATAATGAATTAGAAATCTTAGATCGCTAAAATAATAACTTAGAACGCTTTAAAAGTGAGGATGGGTAGAAACATTAAGGACCAACCTTTGTAAATAGACGAATTACTGACCTAAAATAAAATACACTAACTATCGTATACTTGCTACTTGCTGATGTGACTGACTAAAACTAACAACTATCCTCGGATATAAAATCGAGTTAATAAACTTAACTCTCGAGAAGTGAAACGCTGAAGGCGTACCAGGCTATACGAAGTAAAGACATCTACTAAATCCTTAACCTATTTCACTTATGAAATTCTTAATTTTTTTTTTTTTTTTTTCTATTTTTGTTCGATCAAAATTTATATATTTCCTTAATAACCATGTTATATTCGTTCAAACAATATTTTTGTTGTTGTTTGACTCCTTTCCTTAAAATCCCTTGTAGATGTCATCAACCGGCGATTCACCAGTATGCGGAGACGGGAAGGGCAATCGTTCGATTACAAAATACGCCTACGTGCTTTCATGCTCGCACTTCCTGATACTCTGAGCTTGCATGGACCGACCTGCCAGATCAATGCTTACAGGAATTTCTTAGGAGATCCCCCGCGCACATTCGCAGGAGACCATGACACCTGCTGGTTTTGGTTATGCGAAATGGAGGCGAAATTCGTTGAGGCGAAAGTTCACGAAGAGTGGAAAGTACGCTTAACCGAGAGGTTCCTTAGAGGTGAAGCTTTCCATTGGTGGTTTACAGTACGCCACCTGTCTACAGTTCGAGGGGGAAAATTCCACGGGTGGAATTTCTTCAAATGCGGCCTCAGGCTTGCATGCCGTGCCATTGCTCAGGGACACACCTTCGATGATGAACAGGAGGTCAGCGATGCAGAGTCCTCAAACGGGCTCTAGACCCTGTTAACTCTATTAACTACTAGTACGGATAACATTTTGTAAAATCTCTAGATTTTAACTACCTAACCTCAGTGATTTTGTATGACACTATTAGGAGTCGTTATCCCTACATTCTACTTTCAGTTACCTTCCTATGAAATGTATTAGTTGCATTTTGCTACTCTAAGTCGATGTAACCAATTTCTATCTTGTATTATATAATATGCTTCTTTTGGAACTACTCAATTTCATACAGTTTAACATTTTTCAGAATGGATGCAAACGGTATTCCTAACCATGACCTCAACCAACAATTCCTCGAAGAGGAGGCAAGAAGGAGAGGTTTCGAGGATGCAATAATGAAAATCGCTCAGAATACACACCAATATCAGGGTGGCGGGAATAACCAATCCGCATTTGAGAGATTCTCCAAACATAGACCCCAACCATATCTTTGGCTCACAACCCCACGGTCTTGACAGAATGGATCGAGGAGATGGAGAAATTGCTAGAATTAAGCAAGACACCACCTAACGAAATGGTGAACGTGGTAGCGTACTATTTGAAGGGAGAGGCAAATAGTTGGTGGCGCCTAATCAAAGCCCAATTTCCCCTAAGACTCTATAACTGGAGCGAGTTTAAGACACTATTAGAAAACAAGTACTTTGGGGAAGAGTTGAAGTGGGAAAAAGAAGAAGAGTCTAGGATTCTAACCCAGGTGAAATGACCCTACAAGCTTACACGTAAAAATATCGGGAGTCGCCCAAGTTTGCTCCTAAGATATTGACTAGCGAGGAGGAACTCATGACTCGTTACGCATTTGAGGCATGGACAATAACCTCGAGGATAAACATGAGCGGGTTAATTTGTAAGAACTTCGCTGAAGCCTACGAAAAGGCAACGTGTATCTGGGCACCCATCCAGAGGAGAGAAGCTGAGGAGAAGAAGAAGAAGAAGACGTTCACGCCTCCTGTGGCAAATGCCAGCTTCATACACAAACCACTTTTTGGTCGCCCAGGTTTCCAAACTCAAGACAACCGCAATAGAAACCAAGGCAGACCCATGTACCACAACCGCAACCCTACACCGTCCGTCGCAAAGACTAACCAACAACTTCTCGGGAATCCGCCTTTTCAAGCGAATCAGTGTCGTTACTGCCGACAGCCTAGTCACCCGGGAACACGTTGTAACGGAGGACCAGTAGTGTGTGTAACACCCCGTGTTTTTATAGCAAAATATTATGAAAGAATTTGATTCCTTAAATTAAATTCAACCTTTTCCCTTATAATAAAAATGCGACTGAATTTTTTTCGCTAAACTTGTAACACTCCATGTTAAGTTAAGCCCTTATAATTGCGCAAATCATTAATTAAACATCCTCGCTCACTTATTTTCCTAACACATTATACTACAAGTTATTTTGCACCTAAATTAAAACCGTTTTGAATTACTTTGAATTTGAACTTTATTTTTACATTTTCAAACTCGATAAATCAAACAAAGAGTCTACGACAATTTTCTCAACGACAAATTTTGGCACGCAAATCGAGGTCAAACTTTGACTAAATGGCCAAGCCACCTAAGTGTGATTAAGTCACCTAATCTTTTCTTAAATATACTTACTCATAATCCAAATCTAATTAAAAATGTTTAAGCTTAATCATTTTGATTAATACTAACAAAACATTTTATATTAATATAAAATTACTATTCCTTTTTGATTTAACTAGCACTTTAGCTAAAACTCGATATAATGAGCCACACTTATTCAAAACTGATAAACTTTTTGACGTTTGAGCGTTATGATTTATTTCAATAACATTCAACGAAAAAAAAATATATATTTCGATCAAGTAAGATTTTATTTCAAGGTTTCGAGGATCCTAGACCAAATTTTTGTTTGATTACTCTTCAACGTTTTTTCTTCATTTTTATTTTCGATCTTACTTCAAAACATTATTATAAGACTATATATTTCATTTCGAGACTTTTCGCGTGCGCACAAATCGAAAATTTGAAAAACGAAAATCGAGCCAAGTGGCTCTTGTTTGGCCGGTTTCATGGACAAGTCCAAGGACTTATCTTCTTCCATTTTTTCTTCTACTTTTGCACCATGTCAAGTCCTTCTTACACACACCTAACACTTACACATCCTACATATTTACATCATCACCTTAGCTCATTTAAAATTAAATAATAATAATGCTTTACTAGTATACATTTTAATTACTACTACACATTTCACTTACACAAAAACATCAAAACCTTCTAAATGCTTTTCTCTCTAAATAAAACCTTACTCAAGAACAAGTAAGCTTGTTCTTCATACAAGCTCAAGAACACACCTATTTTTCATCCTCTTTAATCCTTTTCATTCTTTAATCTTTCATTTTATTTGCTTGATTTAATTAGCACACTTAAATAAGCTCTTCATCATCTATATTTAGTACTCACTTGCTCTATATACATACAATTAAAATATGAACATAAATCGAAATCATTTAAAATGAAAACAACAACTAAACTAAAAACAATACTACACATAAATTTTTATTAGTAATGTTTAGCTAGTTTAGTAAAATAAATTACTAACTTTCTTATTTTCATTTTTATGTACTAATCCTAATCAAAGACGAGGAGCAAGGTGGTGAAGTCGACTTGAGCCAATTTGATCACATAATCGATCCCGACAATTGCTAGGAGCTTTTTCATTAACCTAGATAAGGTGCTCCCGCACACTATAATTGCTAAGCACCTACACTTGCTTGATTATATGTTATGTGTATCACATAGTATTGCATGATTAATTACAAGGCAAAAATCAAAAAAATAAAAATGGTGTAGCTTATAAAAACCACACGGCATTACCCTAATTTTTAGCTTAATTTTTCGTTTTAATTTTTGTAAATTGCATGCTTAAAATACTAAGGCTAATATGTACATGAATATATAATTAGTTTTTGTTTAGGACTTAAAATGAATTTGTTATGAATTTAAATGTGTTAAAATGTTTTATTGTGTTCTTGAAGTATTGTTGATGTTCTTGTGTTACAATGATTTTACTTGTGTTAGATTACTTTTAGTTATGTTTTTCACTCATGACTAAATATATAAATGATATAGAATAAATTAGTTATTGAATTATAAGTATAAAAATCAAAGAATAAAATTTAGGACATACATATATTATACACGGTTTTGTCCTTGTTTTTGGTCCAATTTTTTGTTTTAATTTTTCTAAATAACATATTATAATTAGTTTAGTTAAATAAGACTAGTATGGAAAATTTGAGAAAATTATAATAACTTATGAAAATTTGACTAAATTGTGTTCATATTAAAAGCATGAGTGTTCTTCACATATTCATGTGATCTTCATGTGGATGACTAATTTTGATTCATAAATTTTATAAAGTTAAAGTTAAAAGTTGTTTTAATCCATTAGTGAATATACACATAACTAAATATATAAGTTAAATAAGCTAAATCTTTAAATTATAAAAGTTAGAAATTTAAAGTAAGTAAAAACACTATTCATAATCATAATAAAATATTTAGTGAAATATCATCTTAGTTTAAACCGATTTAGTATAATTTAAATAATTAGTATATAAAAACTTTAAGTTAAAAACCGATAAAATTGGAAAAGCGAAAATAAATTGCACAAGTATAAGGTGCCACGGTTTTGGTGAGATTTTTGGACCAAAAATGATTTCTGTCACTTTTATTTTTATCACTTAAGTAATTAAATTAGTTAAAGTAATGAATTATTAATAAAGAACAAAAAAAGAAATAAATAGCTAAATGGATAAAGGCTCACGGTTTTACCATTAAAATTGGACCAATTTTGATCAAAATGAATTTGTCACTTAGTCACTAAATTTGATTAGTCATTAGGTTTATATTTGATTGTATAATAAATCGTTAATAAAAAGAATCAATAAAACCGATTAAAATAAACGTTACATGTATTAAAAATGAACAATGTCGCGTGTTACTACCTTTGCTTAAACTGGATATGGTTATACGGACTATTTAAAACGTACCCCGACAACCTCACTAAAATTTGAAACCGCTTAAATTTTAGCTAAGTATACGACTAAATCTAAACCGAGTTTTACTTTTGAAATATCATTTAAATCACCAAGTATAAAAATGAACTTAACCACTTTGATTTAAATATGTTTCAAAATCACTAAATACAAAATGAACTTAACGAGTTCGATTAAAATATATTTCAAAACCGCTAAATGCAAAATGAACTTAACGACTTTAAAACTAGGATTTTATACTTAGAAAATAAATGAGTTAGTTTTATATTTAGAAATATCTTAAGTATAAGAATACGAATAAAATACTAAGTATAAATATACGAATAAAATACTAAGTATAAATATACGAATAAAATACTAAGTATAAAAATACGTATAAAATACGAGGAATAGTAAATACGATGAATAGTAAATACAATGAATAGTAAATACGATGAATAGTAGATACGTGAATAGTAAAAATATTTAAAATTTACGATTGGACTCCAAATAAATTATTTAAGTTTTCTATGTGTTCCGTTTACCTGAAGGACTGTTAGAATTAAAATTTCATTATACAAGTTCGACGATACTAATTAATATGAATTATCACTTGAGTATATCACGAATGAGAAAAGCGATAAAGAGAGTACTTGTTAAATACTCGTGTCTGTCATGTTGCGAATCTATTGTGCCATGGTTGGAAAGGTAGTCAGCATATGGGGACACTTGGCACCCTATGAATTGCGGTGGTAATCTAATGACTCTCTCGGTCGTTATTTAACGTGACTCTCGCCCTATGAATCGAGTTCGCTCACGGGCCCATATGAGGTAATTGGAAAATGACCATTCCCACCCTGGGAATCGTCAGAGTGTAATAGTCGTACCACTAGGGTAGTGTATGCATACATTAGACAAGGGATTTGGCTGTCCTTATTACCTACTTGATATCTTTAGCTTGAATGACTTGACCGTTGAATGTTTCCGGCCCTTCAGCTTCTGCGCAAGCCTTGCTTTTGTAGGGTTTTGCATGTTTCCATCCTAACTGGTTGTGGCTCATAGGACAACGTATGATAGATTATCCATGTTGTATTGAATATTAGGTAGTTATCACGTACGCTACTTAGTGTTTGATTTGATGTACGAGTCTGAGCAGCTAGTGCACTTTGATAGAAGATTATATGGGTAATTATCTATGAGAGTACACGAGCCACTCTGTAGTCAAGACTCGCGAGTATATGTTGCTATATGAATAATTGAAAAGGGTCGACTACCCCGAATGTGAATGAAATGATAATGATTTGCCTACATGATTATGAATTGAGAATAATTATCGATGATTGTTTTATGGTTATATTATTTGACGCATGCTCATGTTTGAATCACCATGATTCCTCTTATGTGTTGTTTAAACGCTTGCTATTTGTTTTTACTTATTTATATTATGTATTTCACATGTTTTAGAATTACATGTGTCGAAAGAGTGTTGCGGGAAAATGATAATGGTTAAACGCAGGTACCCCGAGACCAACGCTATTGAATGCTGGGGAGAGTTACCTTACTTATTTTGTATGCTTTTGAGAGAATGTAATCGAATATCTCTGCTTTATCTTAAACTCGTATTATGTATACAGAGTTTTATGACGATAACAGCTGGTTTTGTAATATATAGACTTAATTAATTTTCCGCCTTAGTTTAATTAAAGTCACGAAAAACCGGGTTATTCTGATTTGGTATCGAGTCGTCTTCTTGACCGTGAATAACTTAAAGTTATCTCATCTAGCGAGACGACACCTGGGCCAGACATTCATATTGTATGTCAGGCATAGACTTATAGGATCAAATAATGAATTAGAAATCCTAGATCGCTAAAATAATAACATAGATCACTTTAAAGGTGAGAAAGGGTAGAATCTTAAGGACCGACCTAATAATAATAAACTAGTTAGACTAGCGTTAGAGTCTTGTATTAATTCTTTTACCTGCTATTTGCTCTATGACTAACCTTTTTGGCTAACAAGTCTTTTATACTAACGTTACCTAAAATTGAGACGAATAAATCAAAGACGAGACGACAAGGACTCAAGCACTTGCAAATGGACGCATCAAGGGTCGAACGAACTGAAGCGACACTCTGGACCTGGAAGAAATCTATGATTTTGAAGACCTCTATAACTTTCTTAAAAATCCATTTCCATCTCTTCCTAACTTGTTCAAAAAGAAAATTTTAAATTGATCCATTTAAATTATTTTCATCTTTTAAAGTAAAATCTTCCTAACTTATACTCCGTTAATGATTTCATAAAATATTTCTATCTCTTTCCATTTCTCGCAAATGCAAGACTAGAAGACAAGACCTGAAGATCATGCAGTGAGACGTATCAAGAATCATGCTACCTGAGATCGACAACTTCCAAGACGTCGAAGATTTCTTAAGCATTGAAGATTTCTACAACTACAACAAAATCATCCTACTTTTAACTTGATTAGTTTTCAAAATCTTAGTGTTACTATCTCGTTTTTAAATTTTTAACATCATACATTCCTAACTACCTTCAAAAAAAATATATACCTTCGTATTCCACCTTTAAAACATCCTCGAAAAATTGTTTGTTTGTTTTCGTAGTTTGAAATACCTTTAATATTTATTTGTTTTAAATTGCTTATTCTTTATTTCATACCTTTTGAACCTTATAATTTTTCAGTTTCTTAAGTCTATTATTACCTTCTTGTGAATTTTCATCCGTTTTCAAACTTATTATAATTTTCTACGTATTAAACACTGAATTGAATTTTCGTATTTTCACTTCCCTTCATAAATTCCTCATCTCTTAATACCTCTTTAAATTCTAAATGCCTCTTTAAATTCTAGCTCCTTTCAAAACTTATTTGTTTCGAACTCCTTTTCTTTAAATTCTAAATGCCTCTTTAAACTTGTCCTATCCATTACAATCACCCCTCTTCAAAAATATACTCCGTATATGTTATCATTTATCATCTATTAATCCATTATTGTAAATTTTCAATATTACTCGAAATATGGTTTATAACATTTCCGTTTCACCTAATAACATCATAATAAAAGTTTTAAGAAAATGAGCTATATCAAAAAGGTTATCCATAATTCTCTAAACTTTTATTTAATCATTCAACGATAACCTGAATTTCCTTCATTTCAATAAGGCTCATATTTTCCTTATGATCACTACGATCTTTACATATTTTCCCTAAATGCCGTTTTTTCTAAAGCTATATATCTTATGTATGTGATCATTAAAAGTAAAATAATAACATTATGTATATACGTTTAAAAACTTCTTAAGGGGGTAGGACAATAATTTGATATTATCAAAATCCTAATTATATCTTAAAATTTCTTATTTCCATTTATTTAATGGCTAATACCTATTTTCAAATTTAAATAAATTGATTTAATTCTTGAAGTGCCTATTATTTTTAATTAATTTAATTCCGTACAAAACTTCTAGGCCCTACCTTTTTGTGGACCTCTTTCACGTCATTTTCAAAAATAACATTCTAGTAACTTTTCTCTGTTTATTTAAATATTTCATTAATAAATCAAAAGCGATTTTACTCTCCAAATATTTTCACTCTATCCAACGTTTCCGTATTAATTTGAAAACTCGAACTTTTCAAAAAGTCCTATTCCAACAAAATCAAATGTTGGTATCCAAATTTGTAAAATCTCAATATTCTCTCTAACTGCCTTGTTTAACCTCGAGCAGTTATCCACTCTATCTAAGTTTCGGGGACGAAACTTTCTTAAGGGGGTAGGATTGTAACACCCCGTGTTTTTATAGCAAAATATTATGAAAGAATTTGATTCCTTAAATTAAATTCAACCTTTTCCCTTATAATAAAAATGCGACTGAATTTTTTTCGCTAAACTTGTAACACTCCATGTTAAGTTAAGCCCTTATAATTGCGCAAATCATTAATTAAACATCCTCGCTCACTTATTTTCCTAACACATTATACTACAAGTTATTTTGCACCTAAATTAAAACCGTTTTGAATTACTTTGAATTTGAACTTTATTTTTACATTTTCAAACTCGATAAATCAAACAAAGAGTCTACGACAATTTTCTCAACGACAAATTTTGGCACGCAAATCGAGGTCAAACTTTGACTAAATGGCCAAGCCACCTAAGTGTGATTAAGTCACCTAATCTTTTCTTAAATATACTTACTCATAATCCAAATCTAATTAAAAATGTTTAAGCTTAATCATTTTGATTAATACTAACAAAACATTTTATATTAATATAAAATTACTATTCCTTTTTGATTTAACTAGCACTTTAGCTAAAACTCGATATAATGAGCCACACTTATTCAAAACTGATAAACTTTTTGACGTTTGAGCGTTATGATTTATTTCAATAACATTCAACGAAAAAAAAATATATATTTCGATCAAGTAAGATTTTATTTCAAGGTTTCGAGGATCCTAGACCAAATTTTTGTTTGATTACTCTTCAACGTTTTTTCTTCATTTTTATTTTCGATCTTACTTCAAAACATTATTATAAGACTATATATTTCATTTCGAGACTTTTCGCGTGCGCACAAATCGAAAATTTGAAAAACGAAAATCGAGCCAAGTGGCTCTTGTTTGGCCGGTTTCATGGACAAGTCCAAGGACTTATCTTCTTCCATTTTTTCTTCTACTTTTGCACCATGTCAAGTCCTTCTTACACACACCTAACACTTACACATCCTACATATTTACATCATCACCTTAGCTCATTTAAAATTAAATAATAATAATGCTTTACTAGTATACATTTTAATTACTACTACACATTTCACTTACACAAAAACATCAAAACCTTCTAAATGCTTTTCTCTCTAAATAAAACCTTACTCAAGAACAAGTAAGCTTGTTCTTCATACAAGCTCAAGAACACACCTATTTTTCATCCTCTTTAATCCTTTTCATTCTTTAATCTTTCATTTTATTTGCTTGATTTAATTAGCACACTTAAATAAGCTCTTCATCATCTATATTTAGTACTCACTTGCTCTATATACATACAATTAAAATATGAACATAAATCGAAATCATTTAAAATGAAAACAACAACTAAACTAAAAACAATACTACACATAAATTTTTATTAGTAATGTTTAGCTAGTTTAGTAAAATAAATTACTAACTTTCTTATTTTCATTTTTATGTACTAATCCTAATCAAAGACGAGGAGCAAGGTGGTGAAGTCGACTTGAGCCAATTTGATCACATAATCGATCCCGACAATTGCTAGGAGCTTTTTCATTAACCTAGATAAGGTGCTCCCCACACTATAATTGCTAAGCACCTACACTTGCTTGATTATATGTTATGTGTATCACATAGTATTGCATGATTAATTACAAGGCAAAAATCAAAAAAATAAAAATGGTGTAGCTTATAAAAACCACACGGCATTACCCTAATTTTTAGCTTAATTTTTCGTTTTAATTTTTGTAAATTGCATGCTTAAAATACTAAGGCTAATATGTACATGAATATATAATTAGTTTTTGTTTAGGACTTAAAATGAATTTGTTATGAATTTAAATGTGTTAAAATGTTTTATTGTGTTCTTGAAGTATTGTTGATGTTCTTGTGTTACAATGATTTTACTTGTGTTAGATTACTTTTAGTTATGTTTTTCACTCATGACTAAATATATAAATGATATAGAATAAATTAGTTATTGAATTATAAGTATAAAAATCAAAGAATAAAATTTAGGACATACATATATTATACACGGTTTTGTCCTTGTTTTTGGACCAATTTTTTTGTTTTAATTTTTCTAAATAACATATTATAATTAGTTTAGTTAAATAAGACTAGTATGGAAAATTTGAGAAAATTATAATAACTTATGAAAATTTGACTAAATTGTGTTCATATTAAAAGCATGAGTGTTCTTCACATATTCATGTGATCTTCATGTGGATGACTAATTTTGATTCATAAATTTTATAAAGTTAAAGTTAAAAGTTGTTTTAATCCATTAGTGAATATACACATAACTAAATATATAAGTTAAATAAGCTAAATCTTTAAATTATAAAAGTTAGAAATTTAAAGTAAGTAAAAACACTATTCATAATCATAATAAAATATTTAGTGAAATATCATCTTAGTTTAAACCGATTTAGTATAATTTAAATAATTAGTATATAAAAACTTTAAGTTAAAAACCGATAAAATTGGAAAACGAAAATAAATTGCACAAGTATAAGGTGCCACGGTTTTGGTGAGATTTTTGGACCAAAAATGATTTCTGTCACTTTTATTTTTATCACTTAAGTAATTAAATTAGTTAAAGTAATGAATTATTAATAAAGAACAAAAAAAGAAATAAATAGCTAAATGGATAAAGGCTCACGGTTTTACCATTAAAATTGGACCAATTTTGATCAAAATGAATTTGTCACTTAGTCACTAAATTTGATTAGTCATTAGGTTTATATTTGATTGTATAATAAATCGTTAATAAAAAGAATCAATAAAACCGATTAAAATAAACGTTACATGTATTAAAAATGAACAATGTCGCGTGTTACTACCTTTGCTTAAACTGGATATGGTTATACGGACTATTTAAAACGAACCCCGACAACCTCACTAAAATTTGAAACCGCTTAAATTTTAGCTAAGTATACGACTAAATCTAAACCGAGTTTTACTTTTGAAATATCATTTAAATCACCAAGTATAAAAATGAACTTAACCACTTTGATTTAAATATGTTTCAAAATCACTAAATACAAAATGAACTTAACGAGTTCGATTAAAATATATTTCAAAACCGCTAAATGCAAAATGAACTTAACGACTTTAAAACTAGGATTTTATACTTAGAAAATAAATGAGTTAGTTTTATATTTAGAAATATCTTAAGTATAAGAATACGAATAAAATACTAAGTATAAATATACGAATAAAATACTAAGTATAAATATACGAATAAAATACTAAGTATAAAAATACGTATAAAATACGAGGAATAGTAAATACGATGAATAGTAAATACAATGAATAGTAAATACGATGAATAGTAGATACGTGAATAGTAAAAATATTTAAAATTTACGATTGGACTCCAAATAAATTATTTAAGTTTTCTATGTGTTCCGTTTACCTGAAGGACTGTTAGAATTAAAATTTCATTATACAAGTTCGACGATACTAATTAATATGAATTATCACTTGAGTATATACGAATGAGAAAACGATAAAGAGAGTACTTGTTAAATACTCGGGTGTCTGTCATGTTGCGAATCTATTGTGCCATGGTTGGAAAGGTAGCCGCATATGGGGACACTTGGCACCCTATGAATTGCCAGTGGTAATCTAATGACTCTCTCAGTCGTTATTTAACGTGACTCTCGCCCTATGAATCGAGTTCGTTCACGGGCCCATATGAGGTAATTGGAAAATGACCATTCCCACCCGGGGAATCTGTCGTAGTGTAATAGTCGTACCACTAGGGTAGTGTATGCATACATTAGACAAGGGATTTGGCTGTCCTTATTACCTACTTGATATCTTTAGCTTGAATGACTTGACCGTTGAATGTTTCCGGCCCTTCAGCTTCTGCGCAGGCCTTGCTTTTGTAGGGTTTTGCATGTTTCCATCCTAACTGGTTGTGGCTCATAGGACAACGTATGATAGATTATCCATGTTGTATTGAATATTAGGTAGTTATCACGCTCGCTACTTAGTGTTTGATTTGATGTACGAAGTCCGAGCTAGTGCACTTTGATAGAAGATTATATGGGTAATTATCTATGAGTGTACACGAGCCACTCTGTAGTCAAGACTCGCGAGTATATGTTGCTATATGAATAATTGAAAAGGGTCGACTACCCCGAATGTGAATGAAATGATAATGATTTGCCTACATGATTATGAATTGAGAATAATTATCGATGATTGTTTTATGGTTATATTATTTGACGCATGCTCATGTTTGAATCACCATGATTCCTCTTATGTGTTGTTTAAACGCTTGCTATTTGTTTTTACTTATTTATATTATGTATTTCACATGTTTTAGAATTACATGTGTCGAAAGAGTGTTGCGGGAAAATGATAATGGTTAAACGCAGGTACCCCGAGACCAACGCTATTGAATGCTGGGGAGAGTTACCTTACTTATTTTGTATGCTTTTGAGAGAATGTAATCGAATATCTCTGCTTTATCTTAAACTCGTATTATGTATACAGAGTTTTATGACGATAACAGCTGGTTTTGTAATATATAGACTTAATTAATTTTCCGCCTTAGTTTAATTAAAGTCACGAAAAACCGGGTTGTTACAGTGTGCTACTTTTGTAAGGTAGAGGGGCACAAGGCAAACGAATGCCCGGAGAGGGGTACTGGTGGCAAGGCAAACGCGGGACCACTGCCAGCCGTGAAGGTTCAAGGACGCGTGTACGTTCTGACAGAAGCTGAAGAAGGTGCTTGTAACACCCCGTGTTTTTATAGCAAAATATTATGAAAGAATTTGATTCCTTAAATTAAATTCATCCTTTTTCCTTATAATAAAAATGCGACTGAATTTTTTTCGCTAAACATGTAACACTCCATGTTAAGTTAAGCCTTTATAATTGCGCAAATCATTAATTAAACATCCTCGCTCACTTATTTCCCTAACACATTATACTACAAGTTATTTTGCACCTAAATTAAAACCGTTTTGAATTACTTTGAATTTGAACTTTATTTTTACATTTTCAAACTCGATAAATCAAACAAAGAATCTACGACAATTTTCTCAACGACAAATTTTGGCACGCAAATCGAGGTCAAACGTTGACCAAATGGCCAAGCCACCTAAATGTGATTAAGTCACCTAATCCTTTCTTAAATATACTTAATCATAATCCAAATCTAATTAAAATAGTTAAGCTTAATCATTTTGATTATTACTAACAAAACATATAATAATAATATCAAATTACTATTTCATTTTGATTTAACTAACCCATTCACTAAAACTCGATATAATGAGCCACACTTATTCAAAACTGATAAACTTTTTTGACGTTTGATCATAATGATTTAATTCGATAACATTCAATGAAAAAAATATGTATTTCGGTCAAGTAAGATTTTATTTCAAAGTTTCGAGGATTCTAGACCCAATTTTTGTTTTGGATTCTTTTCAACGTTTTTCTTCATTTTTATTTTCGATCTTGCTTCTAAACATTATTTTAAGACTATATATTTCATTTCGAGACTTTTCGCGTGCGCGTAAATCGAAAATTTGAAAAACGAAAATCGAGCCAAGTGGCTCTTGTTTTGGCCGGTTTCATGGACCAAGTCCAAGGGCTTATCTTCTTCCATTTTTCTTCTACTTTTGCACCATGTCAAGTCCTTCTTACACACACCTAAAACTTACACTCCTATATTACTTTCATCATCACTTTTAATTACATTTAAATTTAATGATTTATACAACTAAATACACAAACACATTCACACCTTATATTACATTACTAGTATACATACATACTACTACTACTTCTACATTAACTTACATTACAAAAACAAAGCACAAACACTACTACTACTACACTACATACGGTTTACATACACACACACACAACCAATTTCTCTAACACTTTTTCTCTCTAAATAAATCAAACTCAAGAACAAAGTAAGCATATTCATATGCAAACTCAAGAACACCATATGATCTTCATCTTCTTTAATTCCATTTTTCTTCCTTAAGCTTTTATTTTCTTGTGTTTAATTTCCTTAAGCTCTTGAGTAAACTCTCCACCATTTATAACTTGTCATCACTTCCTCTTTTAGCTCATAAATAACTATGATCATAAATCAAAACACTTAAAATATAAACATCACCTAAAACATAAAATGATACTACAATTTAAATTTTTAGTTTAGTTAGTTTAGTTTAAAATAAATTACTAACTTATTTATTTTCATTTTTATGTACTACTCCTAACCAAAGACGAGGAGCAAGGTGAAGCCATCGACTTGAGCCAATTTGACCATATTGTGGATCCCGACAATTGCTAAACAATTTGCTCTTAACCTAATTAAGGTGCCCCCGCACACTAGGTTTAATTTTGTTAATTGCATGCTATAAATGTTATGTGTTATATTTGTTGTGTCTTTTTCTCACCTAGTAATCATATGTTAAATTAGGAGACAAAAATCGAAAAATAGAAATTGTTATTCATTATAAAAACCCACGGCCTCCTCTTTAATTTTCACTTAATTTTTCGTTTTAATTTTTGTAAATTGCATGCTTAAAATACTGGTATTAAGATGAACATGAAAATATAGTTAGTTTATGTTTTAGACTAAAAATGAATTTGTTATGAAATTTACATGTTTTGAAGTGTTTAGTTGTGTTCTTGAAATATTGTTATTCTTGTGTTTGAAATGATTTTTATTTATGTTTGTTAGTGTTTTGTAAATGATTTTCACCTTAGTTAAATATATAAATGATATAAGATAAATTAGTTGTTGAATTAGAAGTATAAAAATCAAAAATAAAAATTAGAACATATACATACATATACACGACCACTTTTATTTTAATGGACCAATTTTTAGTTTTAATTTTTCTAAATAATATATTATGATTAGTTTAGTTAAATTAGACTTGCTATAAAAATTTGAGAAAATAAAACGATAATATAAAATTTGAGTTAAAATGGTGTTCTTTAGAAAATCATAAGTGTTCTTGAAAAATTCATGTGTTCTTCATTTATGTAATTAGTTTGATTCATAAATTTTATAAAGTTAAACTTAAATGTTGTTTTAATCCATTAGTGAATAAACACAATAATGAATATATAAGTTAAATAGACTAAATCACTAAATTATAAAAGTTAGAAATTCAAAGTGGGTAAAATCACTATTCATAATTGAAATAAAATAATTAGTGAAAATCGTAAACTACTTAAGTTACTTTAGTATAACTTAAATAATTAGTATATAAAAACTTTAAGTCAAAAACCGATAAATTAGAAAACGAAAATAAAACACTTAAGTGTATAAGTGCCACGGTTTTAGTGAGTAAATTGGACCTAAAATGAATTTGTCACTTTTTATTTTTATCACTTAAGTAATTAAAATAGTTAAAGTAATGAATTATTAACAAAAACAAAAAAAGAAATAAATAGCCTAACTAATAAAACCACACGGCATTTATATTATTTTTGGGTCAATTTTGGTCAAAATGAATTTATCACTTAGTCATTAAAATTGATTTGTAATTAGGATTATATTAGATAGTAAAATGAATCGTTAATAAAAAGAATCAACGAAACCGATAAAAATAAATGTTACACGTGTTAAAAATGAACAAATTCGAGTGTTACTACCTATGCTTAAATTTGGATGTGGATATACGGACTATATGAAATGAACTACGACAACCTCGCTAAAAATGGAAACCGCTAAAAGCTTAGTTAAGTATCGACTAAATTTAACCGAGTTTTACTTTTGAAATGTTATTTAAAATGACCAAGTACAAAATGAACTTAACAACTTTGAAATTAGAATTTGTACTTAAGTTTAAGTCGAGTTTTTCATTTAAAATAATATTTCAAAATCACTAAATACAAAACGAACCTAACGACTTTAAAAGTAGAATTTTACACTTAGTAAATAAAAAGCTTAGTTTTATTTTCTAAAATATCCTTAGTAATAAAAAAAATGTATAAGAGTACTAAGTATAAATAAAGACAAATAATGAATACTAAGTATAAAGAAAATAAAATAATAAAATACTAAGTATAAGAATACATATATACGTATAAAATACTAATAAAATACTTAAGTATAAAAATACGTACAAATACGAATACGAAAATACGAATACGCACAAATACGAGGAATAGTAAATCGATGAATAGTAAATACGATGAATAGTAAATACGATTGAATAGTAAATACGATGAATAGTAAATACGGTGAATAGTAAAATAATGAATAGTGAAAAATATTTAAAATCTACGAACGGACTCAAAATAAATATTTAAGTTTTCTATGTGCTTCCGTTTACCTGAAGAACTGCTAGAACTAAATTTTCATTATACAAGTTCGCCGATAATAATTAGTATGAGTTGTCACTTGAGTAATATAAGAATGAGAAAATGATAAAGAAAGTAAGTGTGAATTACTCGGGTGTCTGCGATGTTAAACGCTATAGGGTCAGGATTGGTAAGGTAGCCGCATATGGGGACACTATCACGCTTATTAGGTGCTAGTGGTGCATTTAATGACTCTCACAGTCGTTATTTAACGTGATTTTCGCCCTGGGTATCGATTCGTTCACGGGCCCATATGAGGTAACGGAAAATAGCCATTCCCATCAGAGAATCAGTAGTGTAATAGTCGTACCAATAGGGTAGTGTATGCATGCAAAGACAAGGACCGATCCTCCTTATTACCGCTTGATATCGTTAGCATTTAAAGTCCGATTGATGTGGCCAGAAACGCTAATGCGCGAGAGCTGATTAGGTCTGCATGTTTCCATCCTTGCTAGTTTGTTGGCTTATGGTCGTGTTTCATCTTAGATTATCCATGTTGTATTCGATATTAGGTAGCTGTATCTTATGCTACTTAGTGTTTGATCTGATGTACGAGTCTGAGTAACTAGTGCACTTTGATGGCGAATCATATGGGTGATTTACCATGAGAGTACACAAGCCACTCTGTAGTCAAGACTCGCGAGTATATGTTACTATATGAATAATTGAAAAGGGTCGACTACCCCGAATGTGAATGAAATGATAATGATTTGCTTACATGATTATGAAATGAGATAATTCGATGATTTAATTGCTATGTTATATGACTTATGATATGTTACGTATTGTGTATTGCATTATTGTATGTGTTATTTGCGCTGATTTAATTACATGCGCATATGTTAATTATTATGTGTTTACCGCTATGGGTTTTATGTGGCTTAGCGTGTGCGGGGCATAATCGAGTTTGAACGGCATTTTCCCGTAGGTACCCCGAGGCTACATTGACGAATTATATCAGGGGATTGAAGGCCTTATTTTATATTTTGAGAGAATGTAATCAATTAAACTCTGCTTTATCTATGACTCTTATTATGTATAATGAGTTGTAATACGATGACAGCTGGTTTTGTAATAAATAGACTTAATTAATATTCCGCCTTAGTTTAATTAAAGTCACGAAAAACCAGGTTATTCTGATTGGTATCAAGTCGTCTTGCGACCGTGAATAACTTAAAGTTATTTCATCTAGCGAGACGACACCTGGGCCAGACATTCATATCGTATGTCAGGCATAGACTTATAGGATCAAATAATGAATTAGAAATCCTAGATCGCTAAAATAATAATCTTAGAACGCGTTAAAAGAGAGATTGGGTAGAAACATTAAGGACTGACCTACTAATCTTTTTGACTAACAAGTCCCTTATACTAACTTTACAAGAATCAAGACGTAAGAATCGAAGACAAGACTGAAGCGCATGCAGAGAGACGAATCAAGAATCATGCTATCTGAGGCAGTTTCCAAGACGTCGGAGACTTCTTTAGCTTTAAAAATTCCTACAACCATCTATAACCGTTCTTTAATTATCCCCATCATTGCAACGCTTTTCAACTTTCAGACTTTCTAGATCACAAAATCTCTTGACATTTAATCTCTCCATGATTTTAGGATTTCCTTTTTACATTCTAAAATCCCTACTAATAAGGAGTCAATCTCGTAAAATTTTTATTTCTTTGAGACTTTTAATGTTCTGAATCGATAATCCTTTATAAATGACTCTGTAACTAATTTTCTTTTCTCTCAACTTCGTAGAATGTGTTCAACCTTACTCTACGAATTCATAAACTTTTTTTTTTTTTTTTTTTTTTATTTCAAACCTTCTAACCTTATTCGTACTGTTCATAATACCGAAGGCTAACCCTTATCAATTCTCAGACTCAACTCCATACCCCTTGAACATATATCTGAACTCTTATGTTATTTTCTGAGCTTGGTTTCTAACCCTCCGTCATAGTCCACTTCATTGAGAAGGAATTAGGAAGCTTTGTAACTTTTGATTTTAATATCTTTTTCAGAATGGCTGCAAACGGTATTCCAGACAATGACCTTAACCAACAATTCCTCGAAGAGGAGGCAAGGAGGAGAGGTTTCGAGGATGCAATAATGAAAATCGCTCAGAATGTCCATCAATATCAGGGTGGCAGTAATAACCAATCCGCGTTTGAGAGGTTCTCGAAACACAGACCTCAACCATACTCAGGCTCCGTCAACCCTACTGTCTTGACAGAATGGATTGAAGAGATGGAAAAACTATTAGAACTGAGCAAGACGCCACCTAATGAAAAGGTGAATGTAGTAGCGTACTACTTGAAAGGGGAGGCCAATAGCTGGTGGCGCCTGATCAGATCCACGTTCCCCCTAAGGATCTATAACTGGAGCGAGTTCAAACTGCTGCTAGAAAACAAGTACTTCGGGGAAGAGCTAAAATGGGAGATGGAAGAGAAATTCAGGAACTTAGATCAAGGTGATATGTCTCTGCAGGCATACACCGAGAAATATCAGGAGCTATCTAAGTTTGCTCCTAGAATATTAACGAACGAGGAGGAACTCGCAACCCGTTATGTAAGGGGCATGACTAACGAACTGAGGATAAATATGAGCGGGTTCAACTGTAAGAATTTTGCTGAGGCTTATGAGAAAGCAACGAGCATCTGGGCGTCCATCCAGAAGGGAGTGGCTGAGGAGAAAAAGAAGAATAGGACTCTTACGCCTCCTGTGGCAAGTTCTAACTTCATCCAGAAGCCAACCTTCCAACCGAGGAATTTTCAGAGTCCAAACTTTCAAAGCAGAGGTTTCAACAAGCCGGTTTATAACCGCAACAACAACAACTCGAACCAGGGAAGGCTGACTACAAGAGGTGGAAGGACTCCGCCGCCTATTGTGCGTTCGGACGATTGTCGCTTCGTCACAAGGCTCTACACCCTGGAAGCAATGCAACGGGTCACCATTTGTCCTGTTTCTTTTGCAAGGTAGAGGACACAAGGCTAACGTGCCCGCATGAAAGAAGCGATGGGAAGGATGAACACTGACCACTACCCAGCTAAGGTACAAGGGCGTGTTTACGTCTTGTCGGAGATCGACGAAGACATCGAGGGTCGCCTGACGCAGCGACATTACTGTAAATTCTGGTTAACTCGGACCTACCTTTATTTTATTCAACATAATTATGTCCTTGTCCTTCTTCTCACAAAGTAGTTAACAAGATCCAAACCGACAAAGACCTGAACAAATATTTACTAAGTTAGATTTTCATAAAACCCCTTTCTATTAAAATTTTTGAATTTTACCCAAAATACGACTTATAACATTTAGATTCCATCTAATAACATTATAATAATAATTTTTAGGGAATAAGCTATATCAATAGGTTATCCAAAATTCTCTAAAATTTTTATTTAACCATTCAACGATAACCAATACTTCTCCTTAATTTCAATAAAGTTCATATGCTCCTCATGACCACTACGATTTTTATCCATTTTCCTTAATTGCCGTTCTCCTCCTAAAGGCTATGTATCTTGATTTGGTGGTCATTAAAAGTAACAAAAATAATATTATGTATATACGTGTAAAACTTCTTAAGGGGGTAGGACTATAAATTGTCCTATTTAAATCTGAAATTTCTTATTTTCAATCTATTTTATGGTTAACATTTATTCTCAAATCTAAATAAATTATTTTTATTCCTAAAACTCTTATTATTTTTAATTTAATTTAATTCCGTACAAAACTTCTAGGCCCTACCTTTTTGTGAGCCTCCTTCGCGTCATTTTCAGAAATAACATTCTAGTAACATTTCTATATTTAATTAAATATCTCAGTAATAAAACAAACGCGATTTTGTTCTCCAACATTTTCACTCTATCCGACGCTTCGATACTAATTTGAAAACTCAAACTTTTCAACAAGTCTTATTCCAATAAAACCAAATATTATTATCCAAATGCGTAAATCTCAATATTCTCTCTAACTGCCTTGTTCAACCTCGAGCAGTTATCCACTCTATCCAAGTTTCGGGGACGAAACTTTTCTTAAGGGGGTAGGATTGTAACACCCCGTGTTTTTATAGCAAAATATTATGAAAGAATTTGATTCCTTAAATTAAATTCATCCTTTTTCCTTATAATAAAAATGCGACTGAATTTTTTTCGCTAAACATGTAACACTCCATGTTAAGTTAAGCCTTTATAATTCAAGCAAATCATTAATTAAGCATCCTCGCACACTTATTTCCCTAACACATTATACTACAAGTTATTTTGCACCTAAATTAAAACCGTTTTGAATTACTTTGAATTTGAACTTTATTTTTACATTTTCAAACTCGATAAATCAAACAAAGAATCTACGACAATTTTCTCAACGACAAATTTTGGCACGCAAATCGAGGTCAAACGTTGACCAAATGGCCAAGCCACCTAAATGTGATTAAGTCACCTAATCCTTTCTTAAATATACTTAATCATAATCCAAATCTAATTAAAATAGTTAAGCTTAATCATTTTGATTATTACTAACAAAACATATAATAATAATATCAAATTACTATTTCATTTTGATTTAACTAACCCATTCACTAAAACTCGATATAATGAGCCACACTTATTCAAAACTGATAAACTTTTTTGACGTTTGATCATAATGATTTAATTCGATAACATTCAATGAAAAAAATATGTATTTCGGTCAAGTAAGATTTTATTTCAAAGTTTCGAGGATTCTAGACCCAATTTTTGTTTTGGATTCTTTTCAACGTTTTTCTTCATTTTTATTTTCGATCTTGCTTCTAAACATTATTTTAAGACTATATATTTCATTTCGAGACTTTTCGCGTCAGAAATCGAAAATTTGAAAACGAAAAATCGAGCCAAGTGGCTCTTGTTTTGGCTTCTTCATGGACCAAGTCCAAGGGCTTATCTTCTTCCATTTTTCTTCTACTTTTGCACCATGTCAAGTCCTTCTTACACACACCTAAAACTTACACTCCTATATTACTTTCATCATCACTTTTAATTACATTTAAATTTAATGATTTATACAACTAAATACACAAACACATTCACACCTTATATTACATTACTAGTATACATACATACTACTACTACTTCTACATTAACTTACATTACAAAAACAAAGCACAAACACTACTACTACTACACTACATACGGTTTACATACACACACACACAACCAATTTCTCTAACACTTTTTCTCTCTAAATAAATCAAACTCAAGAACAAAGTAAGCATATTCATATGCAAACTCAAGAACACCATATGATCTTCATCTTCTTTAATTCCATTTTTCTTCCTTAAGCTTTTATTTTCTTGTGTTTAATTTCCTTAAGCTCTTGAGTAAACTCTCCACCATTTATAACTTGTCATCACTTCCTCTTTTAGCTCATAAATAACTATGATCATAAATCAAAACACTTAAAATATAAACATCACCTAAAACATAAAATGATACTACAATTTAAATTTTTAGTTTAGTTAGTTTAGTTTAAAATAAATTACTAACTTATTTATTTTCATTTTTATGTACTACTCCTAACCAAAGACGAGGAGCAAGGTGAAGCCATCGACTTGAGCCAATTTGACCATATTGTGGATCCCGACAATTGCTAAACAATTTGCTCTTAACCTAATTAAGGTGCCCCCGCACACTAGGTTTAATTTTGCTAATTGCATGCTATAAATGTTATGTGTTATATTTGTTGTGTCTTTTATCACCTAGTAATCATATGTTAAATTAGGAGACAAAAATCGAAAAATAGAAATTGTTATTCATTATAAAAACCCACGGCCTCCTCTTTAATTTTCACTTAATTTTTCGTTTTAATTTTTGTAAATTGCATGCTTAAAATACTGGTATTAAGATGAACATGAAAATATAGTTAGTTTATGTTTTAGACTAAAAATGAATTTGTTATGAAATTTACATGTTTTGAAGTGTTTAGTTGTGTTCTTGAAATATTGTTATTCTTGTGTTTGAAATGATTTTTATTTATGTTTGTTAGTGTTTTGTAAATGATTTTCACCTTAGTTAAATATATAAATGATATAAGATAAATTAGTTGTTGAATTAGAAGTATAAAAATCAAAAATAAAAATTAGAACATATACATACATATACACGGCCACTTTTATTTTAATGGACCAATTTTTAGTTTTAATTTTTCTAAATAACATATTATGATTAGTTTAGTTAAATTAGACTTGCTATAAAAATTTGAGAAAATAAAACGATAATATAAAATTTGAGTTAAAATGGTGTTCTTTAGAAAATCATAAGTGTTCTTGAAAAATTCATGTGTTCTTCATTTATGTAATTAGTTTGATTCATAAATTTTATAAAGTTAAACTTAAATGTTGTTTTAATCCATTAGTGAATAAACACAATAATGAATATATAAGTTAAATAGACTAAATCACTAAATTATAAAAGTTAGAAATTCAAAGTGGGTAAAATCACTATTCATAATTGAAATAAAATAATTAGTGAAAATCGTAAACTACTTAAGTCACTTTAGTATAACTTAAATAATTAGTATATAAAAACTTTAAGTCAAAAACCGATAAATTAGAAAACGAAAATAAAACACTTAAGTGTATAAGTGCCACGGTTTTAGTGAGTAAATTGGACCTAAAATGAATTTGTCACTTTTTATTTTTATCACTTAAGTAATTAAAATAGTTAAAGTAATGAATTATTAACAAAAACAAAAAAAGAAATAAATAGCCTAACTAATAAAACCACACGGCATTTATATTATTTTTGGGTCAATTTTGGTCAAAATGAATTTATCACTTAGTCATTAAAATTGATTTGTAATTAGGATTATATTAGATTGTAAAATGAATCGTTAATAAAAAGAATCAACGAAACCGATAAAAATAAATGTTACACGTGTTAAAAATGAACAAATTCGAGTGTTACTACCTATGCTTAAATTTGGATGTGGATATACGGACTATATGAAATGAACTACGACAACCTCGCTAAAAATGGAAACCGCTAAAAGCTTAGTTAAGTATACGACTAAATTTAACCGAGTTTTACTTTTGAAATGTTATTTAAAATGACCAAGTACAAAATGAACTTAACAACTTTGAAATTAGAATTTGTACTTAAGTTTAAGTCGAGTTTTTCATTTAAAATAATATTTCAAAATCACTAAATACAAAACGAACCTAACGACTTTAAAAGTAGAATTTTACACTTAGTAAATAAAAAGCTTAGTTTTATTTTCTAAAATATCCTTAGTAATAAAAAAAATGTATAAGAGTACTAAGTATAAATAAAGACAAATAATGAATACTAAGTATAAAGAAAATAAAATAATAAAATACTAAGTATAAGAATACATATACGTATAAAATACGAATAAAATACGAAGTATAAAAATACGTACAAATACGGAATACGAAAATACGAATACGTACAAATACGAGGAATAGTAAATACGATGAATAGTAAATACGATGAATAGTAAATACGATGAATAGTAAATACGATGAATAGTAAATACGGTGAATAGTAAAATAATGAATAGTGAAAAATATTTAAAATCTACGAACGGACTCAAAATAAATATTTAAGTTTTCTATGTGCTTCCGTTTACCTGAAGAACTGCTAGAACTAAATTTTCCTTATACAAGTTGTAATAACCTGGTTTTTCGTGACTTTAATTAAACTAAGGCGGAATATTAATTAAGTCTATTTATTACAAAACCAGCTGTCATCGTATTACAACTCATTATACATAATAAGAGTCATAGATAAAACAGAGTTTAATTGATTACATTCTCTCAAAATATAAAATAAGGCCTTCAATCCCCTTGTGTAGATCGTCAATAAAGCCTCGGGGTACCTACGGGAACGTACCGTTAAAACTCGATTATGACCCCGCACACGCTAAGCCATATGAAACCCATAGCGGTAAACACATAATAATTAACATATGCGCATGTAATTAAATCAGCGCAAATAAAACATACAATAATGCAATTTATAAAACATAACATATCATAAATCATATAACGTAGCAATTGAATCATCAAATTATCTCAATTCATAATCATATAGGCAAATCATTATTATTTCATTCATATTCGGGGTAGTCGACCCTTTTCAATTATATTCATATAGCAACATATACTCGCGAGTCTTGACTACAGAGTGGCTCGTGTACTCTCATAGATAATTACCCATATAATCTTCTATCAAAGTGCACTAGCTGCTCAGACTCGTACATCAAATCAAACACTAAGTAGCGTACGTGATAACTACCTAATATTTAATACAACATGGATAATCTATCATACGTTGTCCTATGAGCCACAACAAGTCAGGATGGAAACATGCAAAACCTTACAAAAGCAAGGCCTGCGCAGAAGCTGAAGGGCCGGAAACATTCACCGGTCAAGTCATTCAAGCTAAAGATATCAAGTAGGTAATAAGGACAGCCAAATCCCTTGTCTAATGTATGCATACACCACCCTATTGGTACGACTATTACACTACGACAGATTCCCCGGGTGGGAATGGTCATTTTCCAATTACCTCATATGGGCCCGTGAACGAACTCGATTCATAGGGCGAGAGTCACGTTAAATAACGACTGAGAGAGTCATTAGATTACCACTGGCAATTCATAGGGTGCCAAGTGTCCCCATATGCGGCTACCTTTCTAACGATGGCACAATAGATTCGCAACATGACAGACACCCGAGTATTTAACAAGTACTTCCCTTCTTATTTTCTTATTCTCAAATAACTCAGTGACAGTTCATAGTAAATCATCGTCGAACTTGTATAATGAAAATTTAGTTCTAGCAGTTCTTCAGGTAAACGGAAGCACATAGAAACTTAAATAATTTATTTGGAGTCCAATCGTAAATTTTAAATATTTTTACTATTCACGTATTTTACTATTCACGTATTTACTATTCATCGTATTTACTATTCATCGTATTTACTATTCATCGTATTTTATACGTATTTTTATACTTAGTATTTTATTCGTATATTTATACTTAGTATTTTATTCGTATATTTATACTTAGTATTTTATTCGTATATTTATACTTAGTATTTTATTTAGTTACTAAACTAAGCTTATTTTCTTCTAAGTGTAGAATTCTAGTTTTAAAGTCGTTAAGTTCGTTTTGTACTTAGTGATTTTTGGAAATATTTTAGGAGTCTAGTTCTAAAGTTGTTAAGTTCATTTTGCATTTAGTGATTTTGAAATATATTTAAATCAAAGTGGTTAAGTTCATTTTTATACTTGGTGATTTAAATGATATTTCAAAAGTAAAACTAGGTTTAGCTTTAGTCGTATACTTAGCTAAAATTTAAGCGGTTTCAAATTTTAGTGAGGTTGTCGTGGTTCGTTTTAAATAGTCCGTATAACCACATCCAGTTTAAGCAAAGGTAGTAACACTCGACATAATTCATTTTAATACATGTAACGTTTATTTTTATCGGTTTCGTTGATTCTTTTTATTAACGATTTATTATACAATCAAATATAATCCTTAATTACTATTCAACTTTAGTGACTAAGTGACAAATTCATTTTGATCAAAATGGGTCCATTTTTAGTGATGAAACCGTGGCACCCTTTTATACTTAGCTATTTATTTCTTTTTTTGTTTTTATTAATAAATCATTACTTTAACTAATTAAATTACTTAAGTGATAAAAATAAAAAGTGACAAGATTATTTTAGGTCAAAATTTCAGCCCAAAACCGTGGCCTTCTATACTTACACAATTTATTTTCGTTTTCTAATTTTATCGGTTTTTGACTTAAAGTTTTTATATACTAATTTATTCAAGTTATTCTAAAGTGACTTAAGTAGTTTACGATTCTCACTAATTATTTTATTTCAATTATGAATAGTGATTTTACTCACTTTGAATTTCTAACTTTTATAATTTAGTGATTTAGTCTATTTAACTTATATATTCATTATTGTGTTTATTCACTAATGGATTAAAACAACATTTAAGTTTAACTTTATAAAATTTATGAATCAAACTAGTTACATAAATGAAGAACACATGAATTTTTCAAGAACACTTATGATTTTCTAAAGAACACCATTTTAACTCAAATTTTATATTATCGTTTTATTTTCTCAAATTTTTATAGCAAGTCTAATTTAACTAAACTAATCATAATATGTTATTTAGAAAAATTAAAACTAAAATTGGTCCATTAAAATAAAAGTGGCCGTGTATATGTATGTATATGTTCTAATTTTTATTTTTGATTTTTATACTTCTAATTCAACAACTAATTTATCTTATACCATTTATATATTTAACTAAGGTGAAAATCATTTACAAAACACTAACAAACATAAATAAAAATCATTTCAAACACAAGAATAACAATATTTCAAGAACACAACTAAACACTTCAAAACATGTAAATTTCATAACAAATTCATTTTTAGTCTAAAACATAAACTAACTATATTTTCATGTTCATTTTATTACAAGTATTTTAAGCATGCAATTAACAAAAATTAAAACGAAAAGTTAACCCAAGATTGAAGGATAGTAGTGGGTTTTATACATGGAGCACAAGTTTTGTTTTTCGATTTTTGTCTCCTAATTTAATATATGATTTCTAGGTGATCATAAGCACAATAAATATAACACATAACATTTAAAGCATGCGATTTACAAAAATGAAAACTAGTGTGCGGGGGCACCTTAATTAGGTTAAGAGCAAATTGTTTAGCAATTGTCGGGATCCACAATATGGTCAAATTGGCTCAAGTCGACTTCACCACCTTGCTCCTCGTTATGATCTTGAGTTTTGTGTTTTATTAGAGAGAAAAAGACTTAAAGCATTTGTTGTGTTTGTGTGTATGTTTGTACGTGTGTATGTAGTAGTGTAGTAGTAATTTGTGTTTTGATTTTGTAATGCATTAGGATTAGTTTTTGTATTCACACTTAAACTAGAACTAAGCTAAGAAGTGATGATGAAAAACTAGGGTGTAAGAGTGATTTAGACATGGTACTAAAGTAGTAGCAAAATGGAAGAAGATAGGTCTTGGTCCAAGTTCAAAGAAAACGGCCAACATGTGTTCACATGGCCCGATTTTTCGTTTTTGAAATTTTCGATTTATGCGCACGCGAAAAGTCTAGAAATAAAATATATAGTCTTAAAATAATGTTTAGAAGTAAGATTGAAAATAAAAATGAAAATAAGACTCAAAACGAAACCAAAATAAAAATTGGGTATTAGGTCCTCGTAACTTTGAAATAAAATCTTATTTGCTCGAAATATATATTTTTTCGTTGAATGTTATTGAAATAAATCATAATGCTCAAACGTCAAAAAGTTTATCAGTTTTGAATAAGTGTGGCTCATTATATCGAGTTTTAGTGAATGTGTTAGTTAAATCAAAATGAAATAGTAATTTGATATTATTATTATATGTTTTGTTAGTAATAATCAAAATGATTAAGCTTAACTACTTTAATTAGATTTGGATTATGATTAAGTATATTTAAGAAAGGATTAGGTGACTTAATCACATTTAGGTGGCTTGGCCATTTGGTCAACGTTTGACCTCGATTTGCGTGCCAAAATTTGTCGTTGAGAAAATTGTCGTAGATTCTTTGTTTGATTTATCGAGTTTGAAAATGTAAAAATAAAGTTCAAATTCAAAGTAATTCAAAACGGTTTTAATTTAGGTGCAAAATAACTTGTAGTATAATGTGTTAGGGAAATAAGTGGGCGAGGATGTTTAATTAATGATTTCTCTGCGCATTATAAAAGCTTAACTTAACATGGAGTGTTACATGTTTAGCGAAAAATTCAATTGATCGCATTTTTATTATAAGGAAAAAGGATGAATTTAATTTAAGGAATCAAATTCTTTCCTAATATTTTGCTATAAAAACACGGGGTGTTACAATCCTACCCCCTTAAGAAAAGTTTCGTCCCCGAAACTTGGATAGGGTGGATAACTGCTCGAGGTTTAAACAAGGCAGTTAGAGAGAATATCGAGATTCTACAGATTTGGATAATAACATTTGGTTTTGTTGGATAAGCCTTTTGAAAAATTTGACTTTTCAAGTTAATATGGAAACGCAGGAGAGAGTGAAAATATTAGAGGGCAAAATCGCGTTTGATTTATTAATGAGATATTTAAATAGATATGGAAATGTTACTAGAATGTTATTTTTGAAAACGACGCGAAAGAGGATCACAAAAAGGTAGGGCCTAGAAGTTTTGTACGGGCTTAAATGGAATTAAAATAATAAGAGTTTTAGGAATAAAAATAACCTATTAAATTTTTGAGAATACATGTTAACCAAAAGATAGTTTGAAAATAAGAAATTTCAGATTTTAGTAGGACTTTAATATAGCCAAATTATAGTCCTACCCCCTTAAGAAGTTTTAAACGTATATACCTAATATTATTATTGTTACTTTTAATGACCACCAAATCAAGATACATAGCCTTTAGGAGGAGAACGGCAATTAGGGAAAATGGATAAAAATCGTAGTGGTCATGAGGAGCATATGAACTTTATTGAAATTAAGGAGAAGTATTGGTTATCGTTGAATGGTTAAATAAAAATTTTAGAGAATCTTGGATAACCTAGCTGATATAGCTTATTCCCCTAAAAATTATTATTATAATGTTATTAGATGGAACGGAAATGTTATAAGTCGTATTTTGGGTAAAATTCAAAAATTTTAATAGAAAGGGGTCTTATGAAAATCTAACTTAGTAAATATTTGTTCAGGTCCTTGTCAGTTTGGATCTTGTTAACTACTTTGACGAGAAGAAGGACAAGGACATAATTATGTTGAACAAAATAAAGGTAGGTGCTGAGTTAACCAGGAATTTACCCGTAATGTCGTCTACGTCAGGCGACCCTCGATGTCTTCGTCAAACTCGACAAGGCGTAAACACGCCCTTGTACTTTAATCATGTAGCGGTCCGTGTCTACCTTTCTCATCGCTTTCCTTGGGCACACAGTAGATTTGTGTCCTCAACATTGCAAAAGAAGCAGACGGCCGCGATCCGTCGTGACCGCTTTTTCAGGTGTATCGCTTTGTGTGAAGCGGCATTTGTTAAATAAGGACACCGTGGCGGAGTCCTTCTTCCGCTTGAAGTCAACCTTCCCTGACTCGGTTTGTTGTCACGGTTATAAACCGGCTTGTTGAAATTTCTGTTTTGAAAATTCGGTCTCTGGAAGCTCCTTTGTTGGAAGTCCGGCTTCTGAATATAGCTAGCGCTTGCCACAGGAGGCGTAAAAGTTCTATTCTTCTTTTTCTCCTCAGCCACTCCCTTCTGGATGGACGCCCAGATGCTCGTTGCTTTCTCATAAGCCTCAGCAAAATTCTTACAGTTGAACCCGCTCATATTTATCCTCAGTTCGTTAGTCATGCCCCTTACATAACGGGTTGCGAGTTCCTCCTCGTTCGTTAATATTCTAGGAGCAAACTTAGATAGCTCCTGATATTTCTCGGTGTATGCCTGCAGAGACATATCACCTTGATCTAAGTTCCTGAATTTCTCTTCCATCTCCCATTTTAGCTCTTCCCCGAAGTACTTGTTTTCTAGCAGCAGTTTGAACTCGCTCCAGTTATAGATCCTTAGGGGGAACGTGGATCTGATCAGGCGCCACCAGCTATTGGCTTCTCCCTTGAGGTAGTAAGCTACCACATTCACCTTCTCTGTAGGTGGTGTCTTACTGAGCTCCAACAGCTTCTCCATTTCTTCAATCCATTCAGTCAGAACGGTAGGGTTGACGGAGCCTGAGTATGGTTGAGGTCTGTGTTTTGAGAACCTCTCAAATGCGGACTGATTGTTCCCGCCACCTTGATGCTGGTACATGCCTTGAGCAATCTTGGTGATTGCATCTTCAAACCCCTTTCTCCTTGCCTCTTCCTCAAGAAATTGTTGGTTGAGGTCATTGTCAGGAATATCATTTGCAGCCATTCTGAAAAATTACCAAAATCAAAAGTTACAAAGCTTCCTAATTCCTTCTCGATGAAGTGAACTATGACGGAGTGTTAGAAACCAAGCTCAGAAAATAACATAAGAGTTCAGGTATATACTCGAGGGATATGGAGTTGAGTCTGAGAATTGACAAAAGTGAGGAAGAAGTTTATGAAATCGTAGAGTAAGGTTGAAACCATTCTACTAATTTGAGGGAAAAGAAGATCAGTTTACGAAGGGAATCACTGATTTAGAATATCAATCGTTTCTAAGAATTAAAAATTTTACGAGATTGATAAATCATTGAGTTGACTCTATCTTAAAATCATGGAAAGATTAGATGTCAGGAAATTTTTATGATTTAGAAAATGAGAATTGAAAAGCGTTGAAATGATGGTGACAATTCAAAAACGGTTTGATATGGTTGTAGGAACACTTTTAGTTCAACAGAATTCTTCAAGTTTTGAATGTCTTCTCGTCCCACATCAATCCTGTTGCGTCCATTTGTTGCACTTGAATTCTCGTCGTCTTGACTTTGATTTATACGACTCGTTTTTGAAGTAACGTTAGCATAAGAGATTTGTTAGTCAAACAGGTTAGCCATAGAGCATATAGCAAGTAAAAGAATTATAACACGATAAGAATCTATCACTCATCTAACTAGTCTTTTATTATTAGGTCGATCCTTAAGTTTCTACCCTTTCTCACAATTTAAAATGATCTAAGTTATTATTTTAGTGACCTATAGATTTCTAATTCATTATTTGGTCCTATAAGTCTATGCCTGACATACGATATGAATGCCTGGCCCAGGTGTCGTCTCGCTAGATGAGATAACTTTAAGCTACTCACGGTCATGAGCAGACTCACGATACCAAGCTATGTAACCTGGTTTTTCGTGACTTTAATTAAACTAAGGCGGAATATTAATTAAGTCTATTTATTACAAAACCAGCTGTCATCGTATTACAACTCATTATACATAATAAGAGTCATAGATAAAACAGAGTTTAATTGATTACATTCTCTCAAAATATAAAATAAGGCCTTCAATCCCCTTGTGTAGATCGTCAATAAAGCCTCTGGTACCTACTGAACGTCACTGTTAAAACTTCGATTATGACCCCGCACACGCTAAGCCATATGAAACCCATAGCGGTAAACACATAATAATTAACATATGCATGTAATTAAATCAAATGAATAAAACATACAATAATGCAATTTATAAAACATAACATATCATAAATCATATAACGTAGCAATTGAATCATCAAATTATCTCAATTCATAATCATATAGGCAAATCATTATTATTTCATTCATATTCGGGGTAGTCGACCCTTTTCAATTATATTCATATAGCAACATATACTCGCGAGTCTTGACTACAGAGGGGCACGTGTACTCTCATAGATAATTACCCATATAATCTTCTATCAAAGTGCACTAGCTGCTCAGACTCGTACATCAAATCAAACACTAAGTAGCGTACGTGATAACTACCTAATATTTAATACAACATGGATAATCTATCATACGTTGTCCTATGAGCCACAACAAGTCAGGATGGAAACATGCAAAACCTTACAAAAGCAAGGCCTGCGCAGAAGCTGAAGGGCCGGAAACATTCAACGGTCAAGTCATTCAAGCTAAAGATATCAAGTAGGTAATAAGGACAGCCAAATCCCTTGTCTAATGTATGCATACACCACCCTATCGTACGACTATTACACTCTGACCAGATTCCCGGGTGGGAATGGTCATTTTCCAATTACCTCATATGGGCGTGAGCGAACTCGATTCATAGAGGCGAGAGTCACGTTAAATAACGATTGAGAGAGTCATTAGATTACCAGCGGCAATTCATAGGGTGCCAAGTGTCCCCATATCTGACTACCTTTCTAACGATGGCACAATAGATTCGCAACATGACAGACACCCGAGTATTTAACAAGTACTTCCCTTCTTATTTTCTTATTCTCAAATAACTCAGTGACAGTTCATAGTAAATCATCGTCGAACTTGTATAATGAAAATTTAGTTCTAGCAGTTCTTCAGGTAAACGGAAGCACATAGAAACTTAAATAATTTATTTGGAGTCCAATCGTAAATTTTAAATATTTTTACTATTCACGTATTTTACTATTCACGTATTTACTATTCATCGTATTTACTATTCATCGTATTTACTATTCATCGTATTTACTATTCATCGTATTTTATACGTATTTTTATACTTAGTATTTTATTCGTATATTTATACTTAGTATTTTATTCGTATATTTATACTTAGTATTTTATTCGTATATTTATACTTAGTATTTTATTTAGTTACTAAACTAAGCTTATTTTCTTCTAAGTGTAGAATTCTAGTTTTAAAGTCGTTAAGTTCGTTTTGTACTTAGTGATTTTTGGAAATATTTTAGGAGTCTAGTTCTAAAGTTGTTAAGTTCATTTTGCATTTAGTGATTTTGAAATATATTTAAATCAAAGTGGTTAAGTTCATTTTTATACTTGGTGATTTAAATGATATTTCAAAAGTAAAACTAGGTTTAGCTTTAGTCGTATACTTAGCTAAAATTTAAGCGGTTTCAAATTTTAGTGAGGTTGTCGTGGTTCGTTTTAAATAGTCCGTATAACCACATCCAGTTTAAGCAAAGGTAGTAACACTCGACATAATTCATTTTAATACATGTAACGTTTATTTTTATCGGTTTCGTTGATTCTTTTTATTAACGATTTATTATACAATCAAATATAATCCTTAATTACTATTCAACTTTAGTGACTAAGTGACAAATTCATTTTGATCAAAATGGGTCCATTTTTAGTGATGAAACCGTGGCACCCTTTTATACTTAGCTATTTATTTCTTTCTTTGGTTTTATTAATAAATCATTACTTTAACTAATTAAATTACTTAAGTGATAAAAATAAAAAGTGACAAGATTATTTTAGGTCAAAATTTCAGCCCAAAACCGTGGCCTTCTATACTTACACAATTTATTTTCGTTTTCTAATTTTATCGGTTTTTGACTTAAAGTTTTTATATACTAATTTATTCAAGTTATTCTAAAGTGACTTAAGTAGTTTACGATTCTCACTAATTATTTTATTTCAATTATGAATAGTGATTTTACTCACTTTGAATTTCTAACTTTTATAATTTAGTGATTTAGTCTATTTAACTTATATATTCATTATTGTGTTTATTCACTAATGGATTAAAACAACATTTAAGTTTAACTTTATAAAATTTATGAATCAAACTAGTTACATAAATGAAGAACACATGAATTTTTCAAGAACACTTATGATTTTCTAAAGAACACCATTTTAACTCAAATTTTATATTATCGTTTTATTTTCTCAAATTTTTATAGCAAGTCTAATTTAACTAAACTAATCATAATATGTTATTTAGAAAAATTAAAACTAAAAATTGGTCCATTAAAATAAAAGTGGCCGTGTATATGTATGTATATGTTCTAATTTTTATTTTTGATTTTTATACTTCTAATTCAACAACTAATTTATCTTATACCATTTATATATTTAACTAAGGTGAAAATCATTTACAAAACACTAACAAACATAAATAAAAATCATTTCAAACACAAGAATAACAATATTTCAAGAACACAACTAAACACTTCAAAACATGTAAATTTCATAACAAATTCATTTTTAGTCTAAAACATAAACTAACTATATTTTCATGTTCATTTTATTACAAGTATTTTAAGCATGCAATTAACAAAAATTAAAACGAAAAATTAACCCAAGATTGAAGGATAGGCCGTGGGTTTTATACATGGAGCACAAGTTTTGTTTTTCGATTTTTGTCTCCTAATTTAATATATGATTTCTAGGTGATCATAAGCACAATAAATATAACACATAACATTTAAAGCATGCGATTTACAAAAATGAAAACTAGTGTGCGGGGGCACCTTAATTAGGTTAAGAGCAAATTGTTTAGCAATTGTCGGGATCCACAATATGGTCAAATTGGCTCAAGTCGACTTCACCACCTTGCTCCTCGTTATGATCTTGAGTTTTGTGTTTTATTAGAGAGAAAAAGACTTAAAGCATTTGTTGTGTTTGTGTGTATGTTTGTACGTGTGTATGTAGTAGTGTAGTAGTAATTTGTGTTTTGATTTTGTAATGCATTAGGATTAGTTTTTGTATTCACACTTAAACTAGAACTAAGCTAAGAAGTGATGATGAAAAACTAGGGTGTAAGAGTGATTTAGACATGGTACTAAAGTAGTAGCAAAATGGAAGAAGATAGGTCTTGGTCCAAGTTCAAAGAAAACGGCCAACATGTGTTCACATGGCCCGATTTTTCGTTTTTGAAATTTTCGATTTAAGCGCACGCGAAAAGTCTAGAAATAAAATATATAGTCTTAAAATAATGTTTAGAAGTAAGATTGAAAATAAAAATGAAAATAAGACTCAAAACGAAACCAAAATAAAAATTGGGTATTAGGTCCTCGTAACTTTGAAATAAAATCTTATTTGCTCGAAATATATATTTTTTCGTTGAATGTTATTGAAATAAATCATAATGCTCAAACGTCAAAAAGTTTATCAGTTTTGAATAAGTGTGGCTCATTATATCGAGTTTTAGTGAATGTGTTTGTAACACCCCGTGTTTTTGAAACACATTTTTATAAAAGAATTTAATTCCTTAGATTAAATTCATCCTTTTTCCTTATAATAAAAATGCGACTGAATTTTTTTCGCTAAACATGTAACCCTCCATGTTAAGTTAAGCCTTTTATAATTGCGCAAGTCTTTAATTAAGCATTCTCGCTCATTAAATTTCTAACACAATACACTACAAGCTATTTTCGCACCTAAACTAAAACCATTTTGAATTACTTCGAATTTGAACTTTATTCTTTCATATTCAAACTCGATAAATCAAATGAAGCACCTACGACAAATTTCTCAACGACAAATTTTGGCACGCAAATCGAGGTCAAACATTGACTAAAAGACCAAGCCTCCTAATTGTGATTAAGTCACCTAATCTTTTCTTAAATATACTTACTCATAATCCAAATCTAATTAAAGTAGTTTAAGCTTAATCATTTTGATTATTACTAACAAAACATTTTATATTAATATAAAATTACTATACCTTTTTGATTTAACTAGCACTTTAGCTAAAACTCGAAATAATGGGTCACACTTATTCAAAACTGATAAACTTTTTGACGTTTGAGCATAATGATTTATTTCAACAACATTCAACGAAAAAAATATATATTTCGATCAAGTAAGATTTTATTTCAAAGTTTCGAGGATTCTAGACCCAATTTTTGTTTTGATCACCCTTCAACGTTTTTCTTCATTTTTATTTTCGATCTTGCTTCTAAACATTATTTTAAGATCATATATTTTATTTTGAGACTTTTAGCGTCTTGTATGAATCGAAAATTTCAAAAGCAATCGGGACTTGTATGCATGCATGTTGGCCGAAATTCTTGGCCTTTGGTCAAGGATTATCCTCTTCCACTTCTTACAACTTTAGCACCATGTCTAAATCACTCTTACACCCTAGTTTTTCATCATCACTTCTTAGCTTAGTTCTAGTTTAAGTGTGAATACAAAAACTAATCCTAATGCATTACAAAATCAAAACACAAATTACTACTACACTACTACATATCACACGTTACATTTCACACACACAACAACAAATACACTTCTCATTTTCTCTCTAAATAAACCCTTACCCAAGAACAAGTAAGCTTGTTCATCTTCAAACCTCAAGAACACCTTGAATCTTCATCCTCTTTAATTCTTTTCTTCCTTAAAACTTTCATTTTATTGTTTTAAATTTCTTAGAACACCTAAATTTTATTCTCCACCATTTATATTTACTAAACATTACATCTTTTAAACATGTAAATAAATATGAACTTGAATCAAAATGTCTAAAATATATTTACTTCACCTAAACTAAAAATACTACTACACTTTAAATTTTAGTATAACTAGTTTAGTTCTAAAATAAGTTACTAACTTTCTTATTTTCATTTTTATGTACTACTTCTAACCAAAGGCAGGAGCCATGTGACGGGGTGGATTTAAGCATCTTTGACCATATAGTGGATCCGGATAATTGCTAGAAAAATCATACCGAGTAATTAAGGTGCCCCCGCACACTAGGTTTTAATTTTGTAAATCGCATGCTATAAATGTTTATGTGTTATATTTATTGTGTTTATGATCACCTAGTATTCACATGTTAAATTAGGAGACAAAAATCGAAAAACAACATTAGAGTAACACACATAACATCACACGGCATTCACCCTTATTTTGGTTTAATTTTTCGTTTTAATTTTCGTAAATTGCATGCTTAAAATACTTGTAATGAAATGGACATGAAAATATAATTAGTTTATGTTTAGGACTTAAAATGAATTTGTTATGAATTTTAAATGTTTTAATGTGTTTATGTGAGTTCTTGTAGTTTTGTTATTATTTTTGTTTGAAATGATTTACTTTTGTTAGCTAATGTTTTGTTATGTATTTTCACATATGTTAAACATATAAATGATATAAAGTAAATTAGTTATTGAATTAGAAGTATAAAAATCAAAATGCATCATGAACATATACATATATACACGGCATTTTCATTTTATTTGGACCAATTTTTAGTTTTAATTTTTCTAAATAACATATTATGATTAGTCTAGTTAAATTAGACTCGTATGAAAAATTTGAGGAAATTATATAAACATATGAAAATTTGACTAAATTAAGTTCTTATGAAAAATATTAGGAACTCATCACATATTCATATGTTCTTCATGTAAATGACTAGTTTTGATTCATAATTTTTATAAAGTTAAAGTTAAGAGTTGTTTTAATCCATTAGTGAATAAACACCTAACTAAATATATAAGTTTAGTAAGCTAGATCTTTAAAATACAAAAGTTAGAAATCTAAAGTAAGTAAAAACACTATTCATAGTCATAATAAAATATTTAGTGAAATTTTAACTTAGTTTAAATCACTTTAGTATAAACTAAATAAATAGATTATAAAAACTTTAAGTCGAAAACCGATAAAATTAGAAAACTAAAATAAATTGCTAAGTATATAATAGGCCACGACCTTGGTGATATTTTGGACCAAAAATGCTTTTGTCACTTTTATTTTTATCACTTAAGTAATTTAAATTAATTAAAGTAATGAATTATTAATAAGAATACAAAAAGAAATAGATAACTAAAATGAAATAGGGGCTACGGCATTTCTAGTATTTTTGGGTCAATTTTGGTCAAAATGAATTTATCACTTAGTCACTAAAATTGAATAGTGATTAGTTTTATATTTTATTATAAAATGAATCGTTAATAAAAAGAATCGACGAAACCGATTAAAATAAACGTTACACGTATTAAAATGAACAATGTCGAGTGTTACTACCTATGCTTAAATGTGGATGTGGATATACGGACTATTTAAAAATGAACTACGACAACCTCGCTAAAAATGGAAACCGCTAAATTGTTAGTTAAGTATATGACTAAACGTGAAGAGCTTTTACTTTCAAAATATTATCTCAAATCACTAAGTACAAAACGAACTTAACAACTTTGAAATTAGAATTTTATACTTAGGAAATAAACTTGATCTTGTATCTAAATAAAATATCTTAAATATACGAATAAAATACTAACTATAAATATACGAATAAAATACTAAGTATAAAAATACGAATAAAATACTAAGTATAAATACGGTGAATAGTAAATACGATGAATAGTAAATACGTGAATAGTAAAATACGTGAATAGTGAAAATATTTAAAATTTACGAACGGGCTCAAAATAAATATTTAAGTTTTCTATGTGCTTCCGTTTACCTGAAGAACTGCTGGAAACTAAAATTTCATTATACAAGTTCGACGATGTTATAACTAATAAAAATTATAGCATGTGTTATGAATAATAAAAGAACGAATGAATTAAGTGTTGAATACTTGATGTTACCGTTTTTCCTCACATGTATAGAATAATACGTACCTCTCTTTTGAATTGCCCTTTCGATGACTTCACTTTGACTATCCACTCTAACTTGGGAACCCGTTTGATTCTCTGCGGTTGTTTGGGTTGAATCCGATAGTGAGGAATTTATTCCTCATACTCGATATTCCCTCGACAACTTAGGATTTGAATCAAAAGGCACGGCCTGACATGAGATTATATGTAACAACCCGGTTTTTCGTGACTTAATTAAACTAAGGCGGAAAATTAATTAAGTCTAATACATGCCGGATGTTAATTAAATTACATTCAAATGGCATAGGATACAAATATATGTTACAATCTCTCAAAGAAAACAAATGAAACATCCCAATCGTCCCGATAATCCTGAGTCTCGAGAATTACCTGCAACGGAGACAAAAACACAAAATAGGAGGATCTCCCGCTCAGAGGCGGGAAGTATCGTATTCTAACCAACAACCTCTAAACCAAAGTTTTGGTTTATTTAACCTATGATTAAAAGTAACTTGCAAAGACTAAGCAGCGTATAACTCAAAGAAATTGCATATTTCAATAAAATTGGACAATTAGCATATAATATCAGTTCTCACATATAGATATTTAAATCTCATACAACATGATAGACAAAACTTAAAACATTTCAATTTATAGAATCACAATAAATAAACATGACTATTATCTCAATTAATATAATATATATATAAAACCTAAATTATGGAAATCAAGATATATGCATAAGCCGTAATCAATTAATAAACACATAGTCGTGAACGATCATGCAATTCTAAACATATGCAATATAGAAAATGAATAAATAAAACACATTGCAAGTAGACAAGCAAAACATATAAGGATACATGATGATTCAAACACGAGTATAAATCCAATCACATAACGAACAACACTCATAGATAATCATTCTCAATAAGTCGTACTTCAATACTCAGGAAATCAAGTCATTCGCACAATAATCAATCAAACAAGGAAATACATTCAACATGTGATAACAAATGAGTCTTCGTTAGTAAAGGCGGAAGCATGCAGACATAATCATGCTATGGCCGGTGAGGGCCAACATAACTTGGACGTGACTACCAGGCTTAAAGATATCTAAGGTAATAAGGATGATTCAATCCCTTGTCTAATGTATGCATACACTACCTATCGAGGATCATACTTATTCGCTATTCAAAAGGTATCACCGACGAAAAAGTTCGACTATCACCAGAGACGGGTACCCCCGGATGGGGTTGGCGTTTCCAATTACTACACAATGGGCCCGCGGTAGTATCCAGTATGCCCCATCCCTGTGGTTGATACCACACGTCAAACAGCAATCTTAAGATCGTTGAATAGCCTTGGGCAACTCAGGTAGGGAGCCCAAGTCCCCATAGACAGCTACCTCGTTAACTTCGAATTTCAAGAGTCGCAACATGGCGAACAATCCAAGTATTTTATTCAAGTAGTTCATTTCTCAAATTCTTATTTCCTCGTTCACATCGAACAAAATGACAATTTTGTAACTTAATTATATCGTCGAACTTGTATAATGAAATTTTAATTCTAGCAGTTCTTCAGATAAACGGAAGCACATAGAAAACTTAAATATTTATTTTGAGTTCGTTCGTATACTTTAAATATTTTCACTATTCATTATTTTACTTTTAAATATTAATTCTCGTTACTTAGTTTACTTTAAAAATGATTTATTTCGAATAACTTAAATAGGTTCAAGTAATTAATTTATTTCATTCAAGTGTAAGTATTTTATTTGATGAAGTTAAATGATTTAGTTAATGTAACTAGGTTTTCTAATTATTAGTTCCTTTTAGTTAAATTGTAAAGTGTTTAGCGATTTAGCATTCATAACCTTTATTTTAACTTAGAAATATTACTTAAATGATATTCTACAATTTTTAGTATTCTTGATAAAATATGATTAAGTGACATTTAGTTAAATTTCTTTTAGGTGGTTTAATTTCTTAATACAACTTCATATTATAATTTTTCTTTACTTGTTCGATTTAGGTGAAAAGTAAATTAAATCATAGAATTTTATTTATGTAACTTTAACGTAGTCGGATTAAGTGATTTACTAATTTGATCGTGAGATTATTAATATTTATATTTTAGTAATATTCACTCAAGTTTAATTTACTTAATTTCTTTATAACTTTTTATAATGTCATACACTTTATAGTTTAAATTTTAGTTAGGTTTTGTATTTATATATATAAATATATATCATTCATAATTTTTATTAACTTTACTTAGTAAAATTTTAGTCGATCTTTATATGATCTTAATAATTCACCCTTTTAGTAAATTCTTATTTGTGATACTAATTATTAACTTTATTCAATAATAGTTTTACTTAGATTCATTTTAAGTTTCAAAGTACCCAATTTCTTTTTATTATTTTAACCTAATATTTATTTAGTATATTTTAAGTTCATTGTAAACTTTATAATTTTAACAAGGTAATCTTTATATTAAATGTGATATATGACATTTTATAAAACTATTTATATTAGAAATTTTTATACGAGTAGCAATTAACTTATGTTTTTACCCTTAGACTTATTTAAATACTAATTTCACTTAATACTCTTTTAACTTAATTCTTCATTTTTAGTTATATTTCGATTTAACTTTTTTAGTGACGACAAATATTTTTTTTTACGACTATGAATGGTTTTATATTTATTAAGTTTATTTACTTAAGTCGGTTAATAATATTTTTAGTCTTATTTTATACTTGTGATACATAAACTTTATATATTTTAATTTACACATAACAAATAATTTTAACATGATAACATTACATATAATTCAACAATAATTCACAACACATTTTCACCCAAAATATAATTTCACAAAATCATATAAATATCATATTTCACAATTCAATTCAACATTATATTATAACTAAAATTAACACCCAATTTCATATTATAGCGAATCATACAAAGTTATCAAATTAAACTGAAACGGGACTCATACGTGTCTAATGCATACTAGCTCACTTTTAATAACAAATTAATTAGAATAAAACCAAAACGTTAATGTTAGAGATTTTGAGGAAGAATCGAGTCACCTAAATTTGGCTCACGAACAGAGGCCTCCAAATAAAACCCGACATAAATAAGTTCCAAGCACGACAACGGTCCGGTCTAACTCGAAAGTGACAGCGACATCTCACCCACAAAAGACGGGAAAAATGAGAAGTGATACATACGCAAGTCAATAATTAATTAATCGACGAAATATAATGAACTAAAATCGGGACATTTTAATAGAATGAGGCTCACCCAAATAAAATGAAGAAGGACGGTGGTGAGCAGGGGACCCCGAGAACGCAGGGCAGAGGAAGGAGAGAAAGAGAAGGGAAAAGAGCAGGGGAGAGAGAGAAAGGCCCACGGTGGTGGCTCCGGCGAGGCTGCTCCGGTGGTGGTCGAGAGAGAAAGAGAATCAAATCGATTACTTGACCGACAAAATAAAATCGAAACCGAAAACGAAACGGGAATCATAAAATGGAAATCGAAAGGGGCTCACCAAACGGAGGCTAACAAAGGCGGTGTGAGTGGTGGTCGGACTTGACTCCGGTGAGGAAAGAGTGGCGGCCATGGTGGCGGTGTCGGCCGAGGAAGGGGACGGCGAGGGAAGCGAGGGGAGGAAGGCGGGGGCACGGCCATGGCGGTTCAGGTGGTCATGCTCGAGCTTGAGGTCGCCTTTAATGGTGACTTCAGTGGTGGTGTACGGTGGTGGCGTTGGCCAGACTCGGCGAGTGAGAAGAGGAGAGAAACAGGGGAGGCGGCGAGCACCAGGTAGTGCTCAGGTGGCAGCAAACAGGGGCGGTCGTCGGTGGTGGTGAGCTCGACGGTGGCAGCCATGGTGGTGACTATGGCGGCCGTGAAGGTGGTCGTCATTTATTCTTTGGTGGTTGTTGTTGTCGGCTGTTGTGTTTGTTGTTGTTGTTGCCGTGCTGTTTTTGTTGTTGTTGTTGTTGCTTGTTTTAGTTTCATTAATTTAATTAAAGAGAAAAGAAAAGGAGGAAGAAGGTAAAGAGAGAAGGAGGATGGAGATCAGAAATAAAATGAGGGAGATATAAGGTGTGCTCAAGAAGTTAGAAAATAAATATCTCAATTTACAAGTGGGGAGGTGGATGTCAATATGTCGACATAAGGTGAGGGTGTACTTGGGTCAGTTTGATTTTGTTTGCTCCGTTTTATTTACTCTTATTCATTAACTTTTATATTTTATAAAATATACTATACTTTAAATTATTCGTTTTAAATTTTAGTTCTATGATTAGTATTATAAAATTTATATTTTGAGATATAAAATGTATAAAAATTGTCAACTATAAATTTTATTACGGTCTCACATATTTTCAAACGGTTTGTTTATTTGCAAGATATATTTTGATAAAATTATATTTTGTTCCATTAATAATAATTTTTAAGATGAGATGCAAATATATTAAGTTTAATAAAAGTAGTTGAATCGAAGTTTTAGTTTGACAAGTATTTTGGAAATAACAATATAATAAAATTTAGTATAAAATTTAAGGACTTTTTAATTTCAAAAATATTGTGAAATTTTATTTGCACGAAATTTTTCAGCCGCGTTTTCTGAACAAAGTAATAAAAGTTAAATTATATAAATTTTAATTTAAGAATTTTGTTAAAATAATTAATTAGTATTAATAAAAACACGGGGTGTTACAATCCTACCCCCTTAAGAAAAGTTTCGTCCCCGAAACTTGAATAGGATGGATACTGTCGAGATAGAATTAGACAGTTAGTGAAAACATCGAGATTTTTGGAGTTAGGATATTAACATTGCTTTTGATCGGGTATGAATTTTCTACAAAGGAAAGATTGATGAATTTAATAGTTTCAAGATACAAATAATTCTTTTTCGAATTAATACCTAAATGTTGCTGCATTGACATTTTCAAAATCTGCGTGAAAGACGTTTTCAAAAAGGTAGGGCCTAGAAGTTTTGTACGGAATTAAATTAAATAAAAATAATAAGCGTTTTAAGAATTAAAACTATTTTATTTAAATTTGAAAATAAATGTTAACCTTAAAATAGGTTGAAATAAAGAATTTTAATATTTAATTAGGATTGTAATATAATCAAATTATTGTCCTACCCCCTTAAGAAGTTTTAAACGTATATACATAATGATATTATTTGGTTACTTTTAATGATCACGCTTAAGATATATAGCCTTAGAAAAAACGGCATTTAGGGAAAATATGTAAAAATCGTAGTGATCATACGGAAAACATGAGCCTTAATGAAATTAAGGAAATACAGGTTATCGTTGAATGATAAATAAATTTTTAGAGAATTACGGATAACCTTTTTAATATAGCTCTTTTTCTTAAAATTGTTATTATGATGTTATTAGGTGAAATGGAAATGTTGTAAATCATATTTCGGGTAAGATTGGAAATTTATAATAATTGATGACGTAAAATAACTTTGTTGTATATATTTCTAAAATAGAAAAAATAGTAGAAATAAAACAATTTCAATGATTTTAGAAATAAAGGAATGAAAAGTTTGAACCATGAAGTTTCAAAAGTATTTCAAATTACGTTACAAAGATGTTACGGAACAAGCAATGAATTTTCAAAGGTATTTTTATAGAGAACGTATGAAAACAAATTTTTAGAAGTATATTAGGAGATTGATAAAAATTTTAAATATAGAAGATCGAAATAAATATGTTTCAAAAGTATCAATATTTAAGAAATAAGGAATTTATGAAGGGAATTGAAAATATGAAATCAAATTTATTGATTAATGCATAGATAACTAAAAGTTTTGAGATAGATGAAAATTTACAAAAAGGTGACAATAGGTTTAGGAAGCTGGAAAATAATAAAGTTCAAAACTGTATGAAATGAGAATAAGAAAGTTATGACGGTTAAATTTCAATAATACCTCAAATTACGAAAATAAAAATCTTGCGAAACAAAGGAATAATTTTCGAAGATGTTTTTAAGACGAAATACGAAGGTAAATTTTCGAAGGTAGTTAGAAATTCATGATATTAAAATTTTAAGATGAGATGGTAAGACTAAGATTTTGAAAACTAATCAAGTTAAAAATATTTAAATTTAAAGGATGTTTTCAAAATTCGAAAGTAAGGTAATAACATTTCTGAGATTAAAAGAAAAATATGAAAATCATTTTAAGAAGTCAGTTATTTATTGAATTAGGAAATGAACAATTTTGAAGGAGTTAAAATTTTTCGAGGTTACAAAATCATTGAGTTAACTTCTTTTCAGTACGGATTTTTTTTCTAAAATATAACAGGAGGGCTAAAATCATGGGGAGAGTAAAATTAGGGAATTTTATGATTAGAAAATCTGAAAATTGAAAAGCGTTTAAATGATGATGATATTTAAAGGACGATTTGATATGGTTGTAGAAATCCTCAATGCTAATTAAGTCTTCGACGTCTTGGAAGCTGTCTCGGGTAGCACGATTCTTGATACGTTTCTCTACATGTGCTAGTTTCAGGTCTTGTCTTCAAGTCTTACATTTGCGAGAAATGGAAAGAGATAAAAATTCCTTTTATGAAGTTATTATCGGAGTTTAAGTTAGGAAGATTTTATTTTAAAAGAAGAAAATAAGTTAAATAGATTTAAAAATTTTGGAGGAGAAGAATGATAACTTAGGTTAATAAAGATGTTTGAGAAGATTATAGAGGTAGCAAAATTTGAAAAATCAGAATAAAGTAGTTAACGGGAAAGATTTTGATGGGGTAGAAATCCTTAAAGCCATAGGAGATTTTTGAAGTCTTGACGTCTCATCAAGCTGTATGGTTCTGGATGCATCCATTTGTTGCGCTTCTTCAAGACTTGTCTTCGATTTATACGTCTTGATTTTCGGTAATGTTAGTATAAAATACTTGTTAGTCAAAAAGATTAGTCATAGAGCACTTAGCAAGTAAGAAAAGAGAAATAAAAATCTATCGAGGTTGAATGACGGTCGAGAATTCTAAAATCTAGGTCAGTCGGTCAATCCTTAATATTTCTACCCATTCTCACTTTTAAAGCGTTCTAAGATTATTATTTTAGCGATCTAGGATTTCTAATTCATTATTTGATCCTATAAGTCTATGCCTGACATACGATATGAATGTCTGGCCCAGGTGTCGTCTCGCTATGTGAGATAACTTTAAGTCATTCACGGTCGCAAGACAGCTTTGATACCAACTGTAACAACCCGGTTTTTCGTGACTTAATTAAACTAAGGCGGAAAATTAATTAAGTCTAATACATGCCGGATGTTAATTAAATTACATTCAAATGGCATAGGATACAAATATATGTTACAATCTCTCAAAGAAAACAAATGAAACATCCCAATCGTCCCGATAATCCTGAGTCTCGAGAATTACCTGCAACGGAGACAAAAACACAAAATAGGAGGATCTCCCGCTCAGAGGCGGGAAGTGACTGTTCTAACCAACAACCTCTAAACCAAAGTTTTGGTTTATTTAACCTATGATTAAAAGTAACTTGGCAGCACTAAACGCGTATAACTCCAGCAGCCGCATATTTCAATAAAATTGGACAATTAGCATATAATATCAGTTCTCACATATAGATATTTAAATCTCATACAACATGATAGACAAAACTTAAAACATTTCAATTTATAGAATCACAATAAATAAACATGACTATTATCTCAATTAATATAATATATATATAAAACCTAAATTATGGAAATCAAGATATATGCATAAGCCGTAATCAATTAATAAACACATAGTCGTGAACGATCATGCAATTCTAAACATATGCAATATAGAAAATGAATAAATAAAACACATTGCAAGTAGACAAGCAAAACATATAAGGATACATGATGATTCAAACACGAGTATAAATCCAATCACATAACGAACAACACTCATAGATAATCATTCTCAATAAGTCGTACTTCAATACTCAGGAAATCAAGTCATTCAGACAATAATCAATCAAACAAGGAAATACATTCAACATGTGATAACAAATGAGTCTTCGTTAGTAAGGCGGAAGCATCTGAGACATAATCCATGTGATGGCGGTAGGGCAACATAACTTGGACGTGACTACCAGGCTTAAAGATATCTAAGGTAATAAGGATGATTCAATCCCTTGTCTAATGTATGCATACACTACCTATCGAGGATCATACTTATTCGCTATTCAAAAGGTATCACCGACGAAAAAGTTCGACTATCACCAGAGACGGGTACCCCCGGATGGGGTTGGCGTTTCCAATTACTATTCTATGGGCCTTGAAGTATCAAGTATGCCCCATCCCTGAGGTTGATACCACACGTCAAACAGCAATCTTAAGATCGTTGAATAGCCTTGGGCAACTCAGGTAGGGAGCCCAAGTCCCCATAGACAGCTACCTCGTTAACTTCGAATTTCAAGAGTCGCAACATGGCGAACAATCCAAGTATTTTATTCAAGTAGTTCATTTCTCAAATTCTTATTTCCTCGTTCACATCGAACAAAATGACAATTTTGTAACTTAATTATATCGTCGAACTTGTATAATGAAATTTTAATTCTAGCAGTTCTTCAGATAAACGGAAGCACATAGAAAACTTAAATATTTATTTTGAGTTCGTTCGTATACTTTAAATATTTTCACTATTCATTATTTTACTTTTAAATATTAATTCTCGTTACTTAGTTTACTTTAAAAATGATTTATTTCGAATAACTTAAATAGGTTCAAGTAATTAATTTATTTCATTCAAGTGTAAGTATTTTATTTGATGAAGTTAAATGATTTAGTTAATGTAACTAGGTTTTCTAATTATTAGTTCCTTTTAGTTAAATTGTAAAGTGTTTAGCGATTTAGCATTCATAACCTTTATTTTAACTTAGAAATATTACTTAAATGATATTCTACAATTTTTAGTATTCTTGATAAAATATGATTAAGTGACATTTAGTTAAATTTCTTTTAGGTGGTTTAATTTCTTAATACAACTTCATATTATAATTTTCTTTTTTTTACTTGTTCGATTTAGGTGAAAAGTAAATTAAATCATAGAATTTTATTTATGTAACTTTAACGTAGTCGGATTAAGTGATTTACTAATTTGATCGTGAGATTATTAATATTTATATTTTAGTAATATTCACTCAAGTTTAATTTACTTAATTTCTTTATAACTTTTTATAATGTCATACACTTTATAGTTTAAATTTTAGTTAGGTTTTGTATTTATATATATAAATATATATCATTCATAATTTTTATTAACTTTACTTAGTAAAATTTTAGTCGATCTTTATATGATCTTAATAATTCACCCTTTTAGTAAATTCTTATTTGTGATACTAATTATTAACTTTATTCAATAATAGTTTTACTTAGATTCATTTTAAGTTTCAAAGTACCCAATTTCTTTTTATTATTTTAACCTAATATTTATTTAGTATATTTTAAGTTCATTGTAAACTTTATAATTTTAACAAGGTAATCTTTATATTAAATGTGATATATGACATTTTATAAAACTATTTATATTAGAAATTTTTATACGAGTAGCAATTAACTTATGTTTTTACCCTTAGACTTATTTAAATACTAATTTCACTTAATACTCTTTTAACTTAATTCTTCATTTTTAGTTATATTTCGATTTAACTTTTTTAGTGACGACAAATATTTTTTTTACGACTATGAATGGTTTTATATTTATTAAGTTTATTTACTTAAGTCAGTTAATAATATTTTTAGTCTTATTTTATACTTGTGATACATAAACTTTATATATTTTAATTTACACATAACAAATAATTTTAACATGATAACATTACATATAATTCAACAATAATTCACAACACATTTTCACCCAAAATATAATTTCACAAAATCATATAAATATCATATTTCACAATTCAATTCAACATTATATTATAACTAAAATTAACACCCAATTTCATATTATAGCGAATCATACAAAGTTATCAAATTAAACTGAAACGGGACTCATACGTGTCTAATGCATACTAGCTCACTTTTAATAACAAATTAATTAGAATAAAACCAAAACGTTAATGTTAGAGATTTTGAGGAAGAATCGAGTCACCTAAATTTGGCTCACGAACAGAGGCCTCCAAATAAAACCCGACATAAATAAGTTCCAAGCACGACAACGGTCCGGTCTAACTCGAAAGTGACAGCGACATCTCACCCACAAAAGGCGGAAAAATGAGAAGTGATACATACGCAAGTCAATAATTAATTAATCGGCGAAATATAATGAACTAAAATCGGGACATTTTAATAGAATGAGGCTCACCCAAATAAAATGAAGAAGGACGGTGGTGTGCAGGGGACCCCGAGAACGCAGGGCAGAGGAAGGAGAGAAAGAGAAGGGAAAAGAGCAGGGGAGAGAGAGAAAGGCCCACGGTGGTGGCTCCGGCGAGGCTGCTCCGGTGGTGGTCGAGAGAGAAAGAGAATCAAATCGATTACTTGACCGACAAAATAAAATCGAAACCGAAAACGAAACGGGAATCATAAAATGGAAATCGAAAGGGGCTCACCAAACGGAGGCTAACAAAGGCGGTGTGAGTGGTGGTCGGACTTGACTCCGGTGAGGAAAGAGTGGCGGCCATGGTGGCGGTGTCGGCCGAGGAAGGGGACAGAAAACAGGGGGAAAGCAGGGGAGGAAGACGGGTGTAATACCCCGTATTTTCGTATCCTATTACGCGAGTTTTATATTTAAGTCAGGTTTTATATTTTAAGTCGAGCTTATACGGGTTCATATTATTTTCTTAAGTAGAGTTTTAAATTATAATAACAATAATGATAATAGTAACAATAATAAGTGTAATATTAAATAGACCCGAAAATAAAAGAACCCTCCCACCCTTCTTCATGTTATTTATTCATTCTCGATCAAAAGAAGAAAACAAAAACAAAACTGGAGACTTAGTCTCCTTCTTCGTCTCTTCGACCTATTTATTTTTATGCTTCTTTCCTCTTTCCTTCTTCGTTCTCATCTACATCATTCATTCATCATCATCGTCGTCATCATCATCATCACAATCGTTAGTCATCTTCATCATCACCACCGTTTTTCTTCATCGTCCTACCTAACCGGTCATCTTCATCGTCGGTCACGATCATCTTCATCATCATTAGGCTTCAATTCATCGATTCCTCGAGTCTTAGCCAAAGTATTTGAGGACATACGGTATAATTCGTGTTTTACACTTTCGATTTTCGTTTTCGTTCAATTTGACCTAGATTTTTGGGGCTTTTGATTTTTGAAGCGATTATCACGATTATAAGTGTCGATTAAGTCGTATTTTAGTAGTAATTGATAGTATTGTTGTCATTTGTAGAGTTCGTTACGTATCGGGGGCGGTTTCAGCATGTTTTCTCGCTTTTGATCTCGAGGTTCGCGATTTCTCACTCCGAGGTAAGGGTAAAACCTTACTTAGTCTTATGTGTTGTAAATTGTGTGTTTGTGTAATATATGAATTGTGTTGAATGTGTGTATGAAGGCAATGGTATGTGTGTATGCAACTGGTAAAGGTGGTGTATGTGAATGTCGGTAAAACCTTTGAACTTGGGCCGTGTAAACCGTGTAGAAAAGGGCTGTTTGACAGTTGTGTATGGCTGATGTGGGGAAACCTGCTGGTTGTTGTGGTGAGGCCTATTTGAGACGGTGTTAGTGAATGTAAGTGGGCATATTAGTATCATGAATGGGGCTACTTCCTTTGTCATTGAAGGCTGCCGGGTTGGGCAAAGTTTGGTCGAGATTTCTACCCTCAATTGGGGGCTGTGCTATGCCGAAGAGCTGCTGGTTGTGTGGCCAAAGAATGCTGGCCGTGTTCTTTTCTGTTTTGCTTTGCTATGTACGAGTTATGTAGGTATGTGTGTATTGTGTATATGAGTTCATGTGGGACCGTATGAGGTCGTGTGGATGTATGTAGGTCACTGAATGACTGTGTATATGTGGATGGAAGTGTGTTGGTATTAGAGTGTAGGGTTGTGTGTGTGCGCTATACCAAGAGTGCTCGTCGTAAAGATAGACTTAAGGCGCGTTGTGGTCTGTCGTAAGTCTGTTTGGTCGGGGATTGGGGTTGTTTGAGCTGTGGCCAGGCTGCTGTGTGGTTGGCAGCAGGTCGGGCTGTTGTGTTGCGAGTTGTCGAGGTCGTTTTATTTGCTACTGCTGCTGCTTTTATTGGGCTGCTGATGATGTCGTCCTTATTGTACTACTGCTGCTGTTTTCTTTTAGCCTACTACTGCTGCTGATTTATTAGTCTACTGTTGGTGATATTTTAATGCTATTGCTGACCATAGTTGGGTCGGGTGTTAGTCGATTTATTCTTAGGCAATATAAGATATAATTTCGGGTAAGCCCGCGTAGTTATTCACGTATAATTATGAAGGAGGCCTTGGGATATTTAGCCTTGTTTACATGAGACGTAAGGTAAATTAATAAGTTACTAGTTAATACTTATGTTGTGTCTTGTTGAGAATCATATTTAATTTGACCTCGTGTCTTTGATGGGTAAATCGTGAGAAGGAATAGACCTTGTCTTACGAAAGAACGATACTAGAATGATTATGGGCGAGTCAGTTGAGTTAACGTTAAGCCACCATAAAAATGTATTTGTTGAGTATTGTCTTCTTGCCATGACGTTCTGTACTTTGTGATCATGATGAGGTCTGTGTGGCCCGATGTCATAGCGTGATGAGGTCTGTGTGGCCCGATGTCACGAGGAGGAGGTGCAGGGTGTTGACGGTATGGTAAGTCCCCTGTGTGGAGGTTACACAGCGGGGTTCTTAACTTGCTTCTGTGCCTTGTTTTGCTGATAATCGTCCGAGTTAGTTACTTGCATTTTCTTTCGGTTTAAGAATAGAGTAACGTGGTTTAAATTACTTACGCGTTTCGGTTTTACCTTAAAGGCTTTTATTTCTTTTGCCTTTCCCGTTCTATGAGTTGGCTTTTGACTAACTAGGTTGTTGTTTGTCTGTTGGCGTCTTCCCCTTAGGTACTCGGACGTGTGCTTGCTGATTGTGGGACGCTTGGAGGGATCACAATAATACTAGTCTTGTGTCTAGTTTGCCACCATAGACGTCTCTTTTGTTTCGCTACTTTACTCAGTTTTGGGGCCTGCGTGCCGTCTTGTTATTGTTACAGTTTTGTGTTTACTCCACCTGTAGCCGAGAGCTACCGCGTTCCTTTTATATATATACATATATCTTGTTTTACTCCAGGTTTTCATGTTTTAGAAACAGGTGTTTGCCCATGGACCCATTCAGTTGGGTCCCGTAACACCCTTATTTAGGTTGGGTCCGCCCGGCTTAAATGGGGGTGTTACAAAGTGGTATCAGAGCGGCGACCCTGATTAAGTGAATCTAAAATGAATCTAAAATGAACCCTAAAGTGAACATAGTGGAGTCGTGTCTTAAAATGAATATAGGAATTAAAATGAACCCCATGGAAATGAGTGGTGATCCAAGCAACACCAGGGTTAAGGAGACGTTCCGAAACCCTGGGTGGGAGACGTCCCTAGAGAGCTTGGTAGCCATGAGTTAAAGTGGTTAACGGGGGGATAAATGCGTCGGGTTGCATTGATATGCTAATGATTGTCTTGCTTGTGTTTGTGTTGTGTAAACATGGAGTATGGAGATATGGTGATGTGATGCGATGAGACTTGTTTAGGCGTGAGGAGTTGGAGTGGAGTTGGGGAGATACAACGATGTTGTGGTGATTTCTTACGGAGTATTATGGAGTTGTGGTGTGGGATGAGTACAAGGAACGTCATGGCAAGAAAACGGTTATCGGTACAGGTTATATATGTAATTATAATGGTTGTATATTATGTTGCCCGCCCACCCTCCCCTTTAAACCTGTTTTGCAATGATAATGTTGTTTATACTTGTTGAATTCATGCCTTTATCTACAATTCTGATTCATACTTATTTGTTTGTTTATACCGTCGCATGACTTTTATCATATGCTTTCATATCCGTACTTGTTGCTTATACTTTAATATAACGATGTTGTTTATCCTTGCCTTACAATTGTTTATACTCACGCTATCGTCTATACCAATGTTTCATATATATTGCTTTAATATGCTATCGCGTATTACTATAATCATATGTTTTCGTTTATGCACTGGTTGATTATATCTTATATTATGTTGGATATTGTTGATGGAGGATGGGATTAGGACCTTATGGTCACTGGAGGCACCTTGTGGTGCATTTCGAGGAATTGTGAATTTGTTTGCTGCTAGATATAATTGTATATTGTTGTGGTGAACCCGTAACTTCGTTTTCATTATACTTGATACATTTTTTATTTTTTATTTTTATTTTTTTTTATGTATGGATATATTTTTTTTTCCATGAACATGTCTTGGTATAATATTGGTGGTTGTGGAACTGTTGCATTGCTCTGTGTATACTTAATGGATGCTGCTGCTGAATTGTAATAATTGAGATGTACATGTTGCATACCGTTATCGATGATTTTGAGTTATGCTGTATGATGATTGTTTAATGCTCAATAGAATGGAAAATGATGAGTATGTCGTATGATTACATGTTGTGGGGTGTCTTGCTATTAGTGAATGTGTGCAGGGTAGTATATACGGGTTGGGTAGCTTTCGTTCGCGCTACGTTATGCTCTCTATTTGTTGTTGCCTTGTGTGATGAGTCATGTTTCTATTTTATGTGTGTTTGAGTGGCTAAGTTTTGATTAGGCTTGTACAGAGGGTTATATAATGATTTCTTTGTTTAGTGTTGAGTCATTCATAGTTACTTGTTCTACGAGTTGTAAAAAGCGTGATGGGACTTTTTGAGCTAAGTAGGAAGTAGTTTAGAAGTAGCTGTTGTACGTTATTATGAGGCTAGAAACGCTGCTACACTACACTACCGTTGTTGTCAAGTACGCAATTAAGCTGCTGTGTAATGGCCCGTTATGGAAAAGCCTAGTAGTGATGTTTTGCCGCTGATCGTGTTCTGTACAACTGGTTAGGCTGTAGTTGGTGATGATTAAAGTTGGCAGAATGAATTGTATTGGATGTTCTGTTGATGTGTGAAATGAAAGATAAGTATATGAATTGTATTTGTATATGACTTATATTTGAGCGAGACTTGTTAATATGTAAGAATTGTCAGTGGTTATGGAGTTTGAAATGATGATGGATGGATATATTGTTGTTATATATTTGGAGAGTAGGGTATATTTGTATACGTCTTACTGTCGTCTGTTGTAATTGTCATCCTATTCCGCTGTCGTCTGCTAAGTCTGTCGTATTGTGTATTGATGAGTTGTGGGTTTGTATGCTAGTGGGTTATCTTTATGGTTGTTAGGTGAATACTTTGGTTCATTTACATGGTTAGGCAAGTTACAATTAGGTAAGTGGTGATTGTTTGGTGGATGTGTTAATGAGGATGTTGTGCGTTATTGTCGAATACTGAAAAGCTTGATAGTGTCCATATATATCTATGTGAATATTGTGATTGATAGTAGATTACGATATATTAGTTAGCTTCGAGTCGTATAACTCGTATGAGGGTGTACCTAGATAAAGTGAGTATAGAGTTTAATGGGGACGTGTAATATTTAATGCTAATGTTTTTGATCATGTTTACACGTGTATACCTTCACTGAGGGCGTGCGACATAAGTGAAAAAGAATGAAGTCGTGTGAGCTATACGAGTGCATGTCTGAATAGAGTCAAGGGTACGAGTATTAATTGTTGCGAGTAAAATGTTTCAAGAGTACGAGTTATAAAGCTAGTTTAATATAATATTTACAACCATAGAAGTTAGTTAATATATTTATATACTGTATGGGTTATGATGAGTATGTGGAGATTTTGGGACACAAGGATCATAAATAACATGAGGAATGGTTAAAGACGTGAATGTCGGATGAGAGATACGTGCGCTAGGTAGTAGTGAAAGTCGCAAAGCCGGATGAAGAATAGTTAGTGTATGGTATGGAAATGGGTACGTATGTAGTCACATAGATGATGAGTAATAACAGAACGAGCGTGAAGGTGACAACATCAGCAGTACGAATAGTTCTATTGATAAGAGACGTGGTTTTATTGTTATGAGACATTATGCTGAGGGAACGGATAAACAACTGAATAAGAAATCAACATTACTTGTTTAAAAGGGTATGTGAGCCGTGCAGTAAGAGAAGTGAGTGGAAATTTCAGTGCTGCAGCAAAAGAACTTTTAGTATTTGTGTATACAAGACGAGTTATATTTGGAAGCGAGTGAGTGTATTTTCATGATTTTAAGTGTTGATTAACTAGGATTAGTGTATTTGTTATTCTAGTTTGCGTAATTGTAGAGTGTGATGAGTTCGTGGAGGAAGTTGATGAGGATTCTTCACTTTCAAGTGCGATTTTGGGCGCGATTCCTTCAAGATAAGTACGTGAATAGACGTGGTTTGTGTAACGTCAGTGGTGACTATATATGTATGTTGAGTGTGTGTCGTGAGTTATGCCAGCTCTGTCGTGTATGTGTGACCATGTTGATGTCCTTGTTGTATACTCCTACTGCTATTTTGCTCCGACCTGTGATTGCTTACTACTACTGCTTCTTTTGCGTTTCACTATTGTTGTGCTGTGTCGTGCTGTTGTTATCCAGTCAATGTGACCGAGTGTGTTTGTGTGTGGCATGAATTATTTTATTGCTATTATTCTTATACTCTTACTATCGATTAATGTGTGTGGGGTTTGGTAAGTCAATGAAATATTGTGGGGAATTGTGTTCGTGAGTGAGTAATTTGTCTGGTTGTCGAGAGTTGTGATGGTGTGGTCAAATAGTGTGGGTTTATATTAATTCAGCTTTCCTTTATCAATGTTGTATGATGACGTATCTCGTTATCACCTAATTAATAGTGTTTACATGAAACCGTGAGTACCATAGAATGATGAGGATAGGTAAACGAATAATGTTGCATTGTTGATAGTGATAGATAAAGTACACGATACAAGTAATATGAGAGGGTTCCGTGGAAATAAGAAAAAAAAAAAATTGGCCGAAAAAGGGTTACATTTAAAAACGAAGGGATCAGTTAAGGCATATGATTTCTGGATTGGTGAGACACATAATGTGAGTTATGTGGAGTCGTACAAATCGTAGGATGGTATATCGGGATGAAATGTGAATATCGATTTATGAGGACGTATAATAAACATGTATGTTATGATTGAGTTATACACGAGATTTTGGGTATTTGGTGAGAATTTAGATACGAGTGATAAGCTAGATAGATAACTAGTAATGCAACAATTGACATAGGTAGCGAGAAAATTTGGGAAAGTCGATATCAATGAAAAGTTGAGATATGCAAAGGTCTTATCAGATGGGTATGTATTAATGGGTACATGATGAGTGGTACGATGGATTAGTATGGTAAATCAGTATTAATTGAGTATAATTAGTTAGTGACAGAAGTTATTTGGATCAACTGAGGTAACAGAAGTTTGGTAGTGATGTAGAGAGTAGTCTAAGTGACGTAGTAAGAAAGTTGGGAAGTAGAAACACGAGAGAGTATAGAGTTGACGACATAAAGTTGGGTAGTATGTCGATTGTAGCAGATATAAGGATTGAGATTGAGCATGACGATTATGGTAAACCGTATGAGCGTGAGAATTGAATGTCCTAATGGTGTCAGGATATAGGAAACGTTGAGGTGAAAAAGTATTTCGACAAGTTGCGTTGTAACAAGTCATTAGAGCATGTCGTGAGTATAGCATGTTAGAAACTAGACAGAAATGATGTGAATACCAAGTCTTGGGTAAGTGAGTAAGACAACGACAAAAAGTAAAGACGAGAGAATCGAAGATAGATGATTGAACAAACTAGTATGTGAGGATTAGAATGATGGCGGATTAGAAGGATAACATAGGGGGAGATATATAATAATGGGATCGTATCTTTGCTTTCTAAGCTAGTATGTTGAGTTTCTAGTAAGTAGTAGCAGTCAGGTACTAAGGCAATTACAATAAATGAGTAGAGTGACGTATGGTTAGTGTTACGCAAGGTAGATAGTAGTATACAAGCAAAGCCTTGTAATATGCATAGAAATTCAGTGTTTTGTTGATTTCATTTACACTTGTAGTTCAGTTTATATGATGTAGGGTGTCAGGTTGATACATGGAGTGTATGACACAAGTCATAAGGCATGATTGAAATGTTATAGTAGTCCTTTCAAAGAGAGGGAGACAATGTCGCGGATCCAATTTTGTCATGTTTTCTGCTTTTCTTATGTATTTTTATGTATAGTTTCTTCTATGCCACCATTTGTGTTCTATTGTTCGTTTAGAGGTCGTTGAGCCTGGTTGTATGACGGTTAAGCTTGTTCTTGTCATGTTCAGTTAAACTTTTAGAAGTTGCTCGAAATAAGAGAGAATAGTCATGATCCTGTAGATGAGATAATTGATGAAGGAGCGTACCCCAAATTTGTGTGCTTGAGGTATGTAGTTAGTTACGCGGTCGTAACTCTGTTGTTAGGGGGTAGGAAACGCGCGTCTTTCTTTCGTTAGCTCGTTCCTATGATGATGTGTTGTGTGATACTATCTAAGGAGCAATGTTGTGGTCACTAGGTGACATGTTGTGTATGATATTTTGGCCTGTTTTTGTAAATGGGGCGATGTTGGATCGTGACAGTTTGGGGCTGTTGCAATTGATGGTTAGGAATTTCGGGACGAAATTCTTTTAAGGGGGAAAGACTGTAATACCCCGTATTTTCGTATCCTATTACGCGAGTTTTATATTTAAGTCAGGTTTTATATTTTAAGTCGAGCTTATACGGGTTCATATTATTTTCTTAAGTAGAGTTTTAAATTATAATAACAATAATGATAATAGTAACAATAATAAGTGTAATATTAAATAGACCCGAAAATAAAAGAACCCTCCCACCCTTCTTCATGTTATTTATTCATTCTCGATCAAAAGAAGAAAACAAAAACAAAACTGGAGACTTAGTCTCCTTCTTCGTCTCTTCGACCTATTTATTTTTATGCTTCTTTCCTCTTTCCTTCTTCGTTCTCATCTACATCATTCATTCATCATCATCGTCATCATCATCATCACAATCGTTAGTCATCTTCATCATCACCACCGTTTTTCTTCATCGTCCTACCTAACCGGTCATCTTCATAAATCGGTCACGATCATCTTCATCATCATTAGGCTTCAATTCATCGATTCCTCGAGTCTTAGCCAAAGTATTTGAGGACATACGGTATAATTCGTGTTTTACACTTTCGATTTTCGTTTTCGTTCAATTTGACCTAGATTTTTGGGGCTTTTGATTTTTGAAGCGATTATCACGATTATAAGTGTCGATTAAGTCGTATTTTAGTAGTAATTGATAGTATTGATGTCATTTGTAGAGTTAGATTCACGTATCGGCGGTTTCAGCATGTTTTCTCGCTTTTGATCTCGAGGTTCGCGATTTCTCACTCCGAGGTAAGGGTAAAACCTTACTTAGTCTTATGTGTTGTAAATTGTGTGTTTGTGTAATATATGAATTGTGTTGAATGTGTGTATGAAGGCAATGGTATGTGTGTATGCAACTGGTAAAGGTGGTGTATGTGAATGTCGGTAAAACCTTTGAACTTGGGCCGTGTAAACCGTGTAGAAAAGGGCTGTTTGACAGTTGTGTATGGCTGATGTGGGGAAACCTGCTGGTTGTTGTGGTGAGGCCTATTTGAGACGGTGTTAGTGAATGTAAGTGGGCATATTAGTATCATGAATGGGGCTACTTCCTTTGTCATTGAAGGCTGCCGGGTTGGGCAAAGTTTGGTCGAGATTTCTACCCTCAATTGGGGGCTGTGCTATGCCGAAGAGCTGCTGGTTGTGTGGCCAAAGAATGCTGGCCGTGTTCTTTTCTGTTTTGCTTTGCTATGTACGAGTTATGTAGGTATGTGTGTATTGTGTATATGAGTTCATGTGGGACCGTATGAGGTCGTGTGGATGTATGTAGGTCACTGAATGACTGTGTATATGTGGATGGAAGTGTGTTGGTATTAGAGTGTAGGGTTGTGTGTGTGCGCTATACCAAGAGTGCTCGTCGTAAAGATAGACTTAAGGCGTTGTGGTCTGTCGTAAGTCTGTTTGGTCGGGGATTGGGGTTGTTTGAGCTGTGGCCAGGCTGCTGTGTGGTTGGCAGCAGGTCGGGCTGTTGTGTTGCGAGTTGTCGAGGTCGTTTTATTTGCTACTGCTGCTGCTTTTATTGGGCTGCTGATGATGTCGTCCTTATTGTACTACTGCTGCTGTTTTCTTTTAGCCTACTACTGCTGCTGATTTATTAGTCTACTGTTGGTGATATTTTAATGCTATTGCTGACCATAGTTGGGTCGGGTGTTAGTCGATTTATTCTTAGGCAATATAAGATATAATTTCGGGTAAGCCCGCGTAGTTATTCACGTATAATTATGAAGGAGGCCTTGGGATATTTAGCCTTGTTTACATGAGACGTAAGGTAAATTAATAAGTTACTAGTTAATACTTATGTTGTGTGCGCTGAGAATCATATTTAATTTGACCTCGTGTCTTTGATGGGTAAATCGTGAGAAGGAATAGACCTTGTCTTACGAAAGAACGATACTAGAATGATTATGGGCCGAGTCAGTTGAGTTAACGTTAAGCCACCATAAAAATGTATTTGTTGAGTATTGTCTTCTTGCCATGACGTTCTGTACTTTGTGATCATGATGAGGTCTGTGTGGCCCGATGTCATAGCGTGATGAGGTCTGTGTGGCCCGATGTCACGAGGAGGAGGTGCAGGGTGTTGACGGTATGGTAAGTCCCCTGTGTGGAGGTTACACAGCGGGGTTCTTAACTTGCTTCTGTGCCTTGTTTTGCTGATAATCGTCCGAGTTAGTTACTTGCATTTTCTTTCGGTTTAAGAATAGAGTAACGTGGTTTAAATTACTTACGCGTTTCGGTTTTACCTTAAAGGCTTTTATTTCTTTTGCCTTTCCCGTTCTATGAGTTGGCTTTTGACTAACTAGGTTGTTGTTTGTCTGTTGGCGTCTTCCCCTTAGGTACTCGGACGTGTGCTTGCTGATTGTGGGACGCTTGGAGGGATCACAATAATACTAGTCTTGTGTCTAGTTTGTCACCATAGACGTCTCTTTTGTTTCGCTACTTTACTCAGTTTTGGGGCCTGCGTGCCGTCTTGTTATTGTTACAGTTTTGTGTATACTCCACCTGTGCCGAGAGCTACCGCGTTCCTTTTATATATATACATATATCTTGTTTTACTCCAGGGTTTTCATGTTTTAGAAAGCAGTGTTTGCCCATGGACCCATTCGGTTGGGTCAGTAACACCCTTATTTAGGTTGGGTCGCGGCTTAAATGGGGGTGTTCTGGCGAACACGACCATGGCGATTCAGTGGTCATGCTCGAGCTTGAGGTCGCCTTTAATGGTGACTTGGTGGTGGTGTCTGGTGGTGGCGTTGGCCAGAGCTCGGCGAGTGAGAAGAGGGAGAGAAAGCAGGGGAGGCGGCGAGCACCAGTAGTGCTCGGTGGCGACAAGCGAGGCGGTCGTCGGTGGTGGTGAGCTCGACGGTGGCAGCCATGGTGGTGACTATGGCGGCCGTGAAGGTGGTCGTCATTTATTCTTTGGTGGTTGTTGTTGTCGGCTGTTGTGTTTGTTGTTGTTGTTGCCGTGCTGTTTTTGTTGTTGTTGTTGTTGCTTGTTTTAGTTTCATTAATTTAATTAAAGAGAAAAGAAAAGGAGGAAGAAGGTAAAGAGAGAAGGAGGATGGAGATCAGAAATAAAATGAGGGAGATATAAGGTGTGCTCAAGAAGTTAGAAAATAAATATCTCAATTTACAAGTGGGGAGGTGGATGTCAATATGTCGACATAAGGTGAGGGTGTACTTGGAGTCGATTTGATTTTGTTTCTTTCAGTTTTATTTACTCTTATTCATTAACTTTTATATTTTATAAAATATACTATACTTTAAATTATTCGTTTTAAATTTTAGTTCTATGATTAGTATTATAAAATTTATATTTTGAGATATAAAATGTATAAAAATTGTCAACTATAAATTTTATTACGGTCTCACATATTTTCAAACGGTTTGTTTATTTGCAAGATATATTTTGATAAAATTATATTTTGTTCCATTAATAATAATTTTTAAGATGAGATGCAAATATATTAAGTTTAATAAAAGTAGTTGAATCGAAGTTTTAGTTTGACAAGTATTTTGGAAATAACAATATAATAAAATTTAGTATAAAATTTAAGGACTTTTTAATTTCAAAAATATTGTGAAATTTTATTTCTTGTGAAATTTTTAGTAGCGTTTTCTGAACAAAGTAATAAAAGTTAAATTATATAAATTTTAATTTAAGAATTTTGTTAAAATAATTAATTAGTATTAATAAAAACACGGGGTGTTACATTATACCCCTCGATTATAACGTTGTATGTTTAGTACTCGGGTGTCTGCGATGTTAAACGCTATAGAGTCAGGATTCGTAAGGTAGCCGCATATGGGGACACTTGGCACCCTATGTATTGCCAGTGGTGATTTAATGACTCTCCTAGTCTTTATTTAACGTGATTTTTAGCGCATGTATCGATTCGTTCACGGGCCCATATGAGTGTCGGAAAATGACCATTCCCATCAGGGGATCTGTCAGTAGTGTAATAGTCGCGCCCGATAGAGGCGGTGTGTGCATACAAAAGACAAAGATTGATCCTCCTTATTACCGCTGATATCTTTAGCTTGAATGACTTGGCCAGTTGATTGTTTTAGGCCCTTCACCTGCAGCGGCGCTTATTAGCCGCATGTTTCCATCCTTACTTATCGGTGATTCATAGTGGGTCTCATCTTAGATTATCCATATTGTATTCGATATTAGGTAGGCTGTTGTGTCCATTACTTAGTGTTTGATCGATGTCAGTGCGAGTAACTAGTGCACTTTGATGGCGAATCATATGGGTGATTTACCATGAGAGTACACAAGCCACTCTGTAGTCAAGACTCGCGAGTATATGTTATTATATGAATAATTGAAAAGGGTCGACTACCCAGATTATGCTTGAGATGATGATGATCCGCTTACATGATTATGATTTGAGATGATCGATGATTTAATTGCCATGTAAAATGAACTGTTTTATGTTATGCTTGTGAAGCTGCATTATTGTATGTATATATGTGTTGTTTAGATTGTGTTGGGGAGAAAACACTAATAAAGGGATCAACGCAGTACCCCGAGGACTTATGTTGTCAAATGCTGGGGATGGTTTACCTCATTTTGTACTCCGTTGTTTTGGAGAGATTTTGTAATCGAACATACACTCTGTTTATCTTAAACTCATATTATGTATATGGAGTTTGTAATACGATAACAGCTGGTTTTGTAATAAATAGACTTAATTAATTTTCCGCCTTAGTTTAATTAAAGTCACGAAAAACCGGGTTGTTACAGTTGGTATCAGAGCTGTCTTGCGACCGTGAATGACTTAAAGTTATTTCATCTAGCGAGACGACACCTGGGCCAGACATTCATATCGTATGTCAGGCATAGACTAATAGGATCAAATAATGAATTAGAAATCTTAGATCGCTAAAATAATAACTTAGATCATTTTAAAATGTGAGAAAGGGTAGAATCTTAAGGACCGACCTAATAATAATAAACTAGTTATATGAGCGATAGAATTCTAACTTTTTATAATTCTTTTACTTGCTATTTGCTCTATGGCTAACCTGTGTGACTAACTAACCTCTTATACTAACATTACCTCAAATCGAGACGTATAAATCGAAGTCAAGACTCAAGACGACAAGATTTCAAACGCAACAAATGGGCCTTAATGAGAATTAGGTGGCACGAGAAGACATTCAAGACTTGAAGAATCCTGTCAAATTAAAAATACTCCTACAACCATATCAAACCATTCTTGAATTGCCACCATCATCTCCACGCTTTTCAATCTCCAGCTTTTCTAAATCATAAAAATTTCCTGACATATAATATCTCCATGATTTTATTGACTACTTTTACCTCCTGAATTCCCCTACCAAAAAGAAGTTAATACAATGATTTATCAATCTCGTAAAATTTTTAACTCTTGAAGCGATTGATATTCTAAATCGAGATTTCCCTTAAAAGTGATTTCCTTTCCTCTCAATTTAGTAGAATGGTTTCAACCTTACTCTACGATTTTATAAACTCCTTTCTTTTTATTTACAAACCTTCTAAACCTTACTTGCTTTGTGCATAGTACGAAGGCTAACTTTTGGTCAATTCTCAAACTCAACTTCATATCCTTTGAGAATATACGAACTCTTATGTTATTTTCTCGAGCTTGGTTTCTAACCCTCCGTCATATTTCACTTCATCGAGAAGGAATTAGGAAGCTTTGTAACTTTAGATTTTGGTAATTTTTCGTAATGGTACAAAGCGGTATCCCCAGACAATGACCTTAACCAACAATTCCTCGAAGAGGAGGCAAGAAGAAAAGGCTTCGAGGATGCAATCACAAAGATTGCTCAAGGCATGTACCAACATCAGGGTGGCGGAAACAACCAAACCGCATTTGAGAGGCTCTCAGCCTGAGACCTCAACCATACTCAGGCTCGCCAACCCTACCGCTCGATTGAATGGATTGAGGAAATGGAGAAGGCTGTTGGAGCTCGATGAAGACACCTCTGAGTGAAGGTGGATGTGGTAGCTTACACCCTCAGGGGAGAAGCCACCAGCTGGTGGCGCTTGATCAGGTCCACCTTTCCTCTGAGGATATACAACTGGAGCGAGTTCAAACTGTTGCTAGAGAACAAGTACTTCGGGGAAGAGCTAAGATGGGAGATGGAAGAGAAATTCCGAAACTTGAACCAAGGTGATATGTCTCTGCAGGCATATACCGAAAAGTACCAGGAGCTATCGAAGTTTGCTCCTAGAATATTAACGAACGAGGAGGAACTTCATGACTCGTTATGTAAGGGCATGACTAATGATCTAAGGATAAACATGAGCGGGTTCAATCAGTAAGACCTTTGCCGAGGCCTACGAAAAGGCAACAAGTATCTGGGCGTCAATCCAGAAGGGAGAAGCCGAGGAGAAAAAGAAAAAGAGAGTTTTTACGCCTCCTGTGGCAAGCGCTAGCTATATTCGTGGCTTCAGGACTTCCAACAAAGGAGCTTCCAGAGACCGAATTTTCAAAGCGAAATTTCAACAAGCCGGTTTATAACCGTGACAACAAACCGAGTCAGGGAAGGTTGACTTCAAGCGTTAGAAGGGCTCCGCCGCCGGGTGTCCTTACGAACAAATGCCGCTTCTGTCACAAAGCGATACACCCTGAAAAAGCGGTCGCGACGGATCGCCGTCTGTTTCTTTTGCAATGTTGAGGGACACAAATCTACTGTGTGCCCGAGGAAAGCGATGAGAAAGGTAGACACGGGACCGCTACCCGCAGTTAAAGTACAAGGACGTGTTTACGTCTTGTCAGAGTTTGACGAAGACATCGAGGGCTGCCCTGACGTAGACGACATTACGGGTAAATTCCTGGTTAACTTAGCACCTACCTTTATTTCATTCAACATAATTATGTCCTTGTCCTTCTTCTCGTCAAAGTAGTTAACAAGATCCAAACTGACAAAGACCTGAACAAATATTTACTAAGTTAGATTTTCATAAAACCCCTTTCTATAAAAATTTTTGAATTTTACCCAAAATACGACTTATAACATTTCTGTTCCATCTAATAACATTATAATAATAATTTTTAGGGGAATAAGCTATATCAGCTAGGTTATCCAAAATTCTCTAAAATTTTTATTTAACCATTCAACGATAACCAATACTTCTCCTTAATTTCAATAAAGTTCATATGCTCCTCATGACCACTACGATTTTTATCCATTTTCCCTAATTGCCGTTCTCCTCCTAAAGGCTATGTATCTGGATTTGGTGGTCATTAAAAGTAACAATAATAATATTAGGTATATACGTTTAAAACTTCTTAAGGGGGTAGGACTATAATTTGGCTATATTAAAGTCCTACTAAAGTCTGAAATTTCTTATTTTCAAACTATCTTTTGGTTAACATGTATTCTCAAAAATTTAATAGGTTATTTTTATTCCTAAAACTCTTATTATTTTTAATTCCATTTAAGCCCGCACAAAACTTCTAGGCCCTACCTTTTTTGTGGACCTCTTTCAAGTCATTTTCAAAAATAACATTCCAACAACATTTCTATTTTTATTTAAATATTTCATTAATAAATCGAAAGCGATTTTGTTCTCCAATATTTTCACTCTATCCGATGTTTCTGCATTAAATTGAAATCTCAAACTTTTCAAAAAGTCTTCTTCCAACAAAATCAAATGTTATTATCCAAATTTGTAAAATCTCAATATTCTCTCTAACTGCCTTGTTTAACCTCGAGCAGTTATCCACTCTTTCCAAGTTTCGGGGACGAAACTTTTCTTAAGGGGGTAGGATTGTAACACCCCGTGTTTTTGAAACACATTTTTATAAAAGAATTTAATTCCTTAGATTAAATTCATCCTTTTTCCTTATAATAAAAATGCGACTGAATTTTTTTCGCTAAACATGTAACCCTCCATGTTAAGTTAAGCCTTTTATAATTGCGCAAGTCTTTAATTAAGCATTCTCGCTCATTAAATTTCTAACACAATACACTACAAGCTATTTTCGCACCTAAACTAAAACCATTTTGAATTACTTCGAATTTGAACTTTATTCTTTCATATTCAAACTCGATAAATCAAATGAAGCACCTACGACAAATTTCTCAACGACAAATTTTGGCACGCAAATCGAGGTCAAACATTGACTAAAAGACCAAGCCTCCTAATTGTGATTAAGTCACCTAATCTTTTCTTAAATATACTTACTCATAATCCAAATCTAATTAAAGTAGTTTAAGCTTAATCATTTTGATTATTACTAACAAAACATTTTATATTAATATAAAATTACTATACCTTTTTGATTTAACTAGCACTTTAGCTAAAACTCGAAATAATGGGTCACACTTATTCAAAACTGATAAACTTTTTGACGTTTGAGCATAATGATTTATTTCAACAACATTCAACGAAAAAAATATATATTTCGATCAAGTAAGATTTTATTTCAAAGTTTCGAGGATTCTAGACCCAATTTTTGTTTTGATCACCCTTCAACGTTTTTCTTCATTTTTATTTTCGATCTTGCTTCTAAACATTATTTTAAGATCATATATTTTATTTTGAGACTTTTCGCGTGCGCGCAAATCGAAAATTTCAAAAACGAAAATCGGGACTTGTATGCATGCATGTTGGCCGAAATTCTTGGCCTTTGGTCAAGGATTATCCTCTTCCACTTCTTACAACTTTAGCACCATGTCTAAATCACTCTTACACCCTAGTTTTTCATCATCACTTCTTAGCTTAGTTCTAGTTTAAGTGTGAATACAAAAAAACTAATCCTAATGCATTACAAAATCAAAACACAAATTACTACTACACTACTACATATCACACGTTACATTTCACACACACAACAACAAATACACTTCTCATTTTCTCTCTAAATAAACCCTTACCCAAGAACAAGTAAGCTTGTTCATCTTCAAACCTCAAGAACACCTTGAATCTTCATCCTCTTTAATTCTTTTCTTCCTTAAAACTTTCATTTTATTGTTTTAAATTTCTTAGAACACCTAAATTTTATTCTCCACCATTTATATTTACTAAACATTACATCTTTTAAACATGTAAATAAATATGAACTTGAATCAAAATGTCTAAAATATATTTACTTCACCTAAACTAAAATACTACTACACTTTAAATTTTAGTATAACTAGTTTAGTTCTAAAATAAGTTACTAACTTTCTTATTTTCATTTTTATGTACTACTTCTAACCAAAGACGAGGAGCCAAGTGACGGGGTGGATTTAAGCATCTTTGACCATATAGTGGATCCGGATAATTGCTAGAAAAATCATACCGAGTAATTAAGGTGCCCCCGCACACTAGGTTTTAATTTTGTAAATCGCATGCTATAAATGTTTATGTGTTATATTTATTGTGTTTATGATCACCTAGTATTCACATGTTAAATTAGGAGACAAAAATCGAAAAACAACATTAGTGTAACACACATAACATCACACGGCATTCACCCTTATTTTGGTTTAATTTTTCGTTTTAATTTTCGTAAATTGCATGCTTAAAATACTTGTAATGAAATGGACATGAAAATATAATTAGTTTATGTTTAGGACTTAAAATGAATTTGTTATGAATTTTAAATGTTTTAATGTGTTTATGTGAGTTCTTGTAGTTTTGTTATTATTTTTGTTTGAAATGATTTACTTTTGTTAGCTAATGTTTTGTTATGTATTTTCACATATGTTAAACATATAAATGATATAAAGTAAATTAGTTATTGAATTAGAAGTATAAAAATCAAAAATGAATCATGAACATATACATATATACACGGCATTTTCATTTTATTTGGACCAATTTTTAGTTTTAATTTTTCTAAATAACATATTATGATTAGTCTAGTTAAATTAGACTCGTATGAAAAATTTGAGGAAATTATATAAACATATGAAAATTTGACTAAATTAAGTTCTTATGAAAAATATTAGGAACTCATCACATATTCATATGTTCTTCATGTAAATGACTAGTTTTGATTCATAATTTTTATAAAGTTAAAGTTAAGAGTTGTTTTAATCCATTAGTGAATAAACACCTAACTAAATATATAAGTTTAGTAAGCTAGATCTTTAAAATACAAAAGTTAGAAATCTAAAGTAAGTAAAAACACTATTCATAGTCATAATAAAATATTTAGTGAAATTTTAACTTAGTTTAAATCACTTTAGTATAAACTAAATAAATAGATTATAAAAACTTTAAGTCGAAAACCGATAAAATTAGAAAACTAAAATAAATTGCTAAGTATATAATAGGCCACGGCCTTGGTGATATTTTTGGACCAAAAATGCTTTTGTCACTTTTTATTTTTATCACTTAAGTAATTTAAATTAATTAAAGTAATGAATTATTAATAAGAATACAAAAAGAAATAGATAACTAAAATGAAATAGGGGCTACGGCATTTCTAGTATTTTTGGGTCAATTTTGGTCAAAATGAATTTATCACTTAGTCACTAAAATTGAATAGTGATTAGTTTTATATTTTATTATAAAATGAATCGTTAATAAAAAGAATCGACGAAACCGATTAAAATAAACGTTACACGTATTAAAATGAACAATGTCGAGTGTTACTACCTATGCTTAAATGTGGATGTGGATATACGGACTATTTAAAAATGAACTACGACAACCTCGCTAAAAATGGAAACCGCTAAATTGTTAGTTAAGTATATGACTAAACGTAGCAGAGCTTTTACTTTCAAAATATTATTTCAAATCACTAAGTACTAAGCGAACTTAACAACTTTGAAATTAGAATTTTATACTTAGGAAATAAACTTGATCTTGTATCTAAATAAAATATCTTAAATATACGAATAAAATACTAAGTATAAATATACGAATAAAATACTAAGTATAAAAATACGAATAAAATACTAAGTATAAATACGGTGAATAGTAAATACGATGAATAGTAAATACGTGAATAGTAAAATACGTGAATAGTGAAAATATTTAAAATTTACGAACGGGCTCAAAATAAATATTTAAGTTTTCCATGTGCTTAGTTTACTGAAGAGCTATTTGGAAACTAAAATTTCATTATACAAGTTAACGATGTTATAACTAATAAAAATTATAGCATGTGTTATGAATAATAAAAGAACGAATGAATTAAGTGTTGAATACTTGATGTTACCGTTTTTCCTCACATGTATAGAATAATACGTACCTCTCTTTTGAATTGCCCTTTCGATGACTTCACTTTGACTATCCACTCTAACTTGGGAACCCGTTTGATTCTCTGCGGTTGTTTGGGTTGAATCCGATAGTGAGAATTTATTCCTCATACTCGATATTCCCTCGACAACTTAGGATTTGAATCAAAAGGCACGGCCTGACATGAGATTATACCCCTCGATTATAACGTTGTATGTTTAGTACTCGGGTGTCTGCGATGTTAAACGCTATAGAGTCGAGATTAAGTAAGGTAGCGCGTATGGGGACACTTGGCACCCTATGTATTGCCAGTGGTGATTTAATGACTCTCCTAGTCTTTATTTAACGTGATTTTCGCCCTATGTATCGATTCGTTCACGGGCCCAAATGAGGTAATCGGACAATGACCATTCCCATCAGGGATGCATGCGTAGTGTAATAGTCGCGCCAATAGAGGCGGTGTGTGCATACAAAAGACAAGGGATTGATCCTCCTTATTACACCTTGATATCTTTAGCTTGAATGACTTGACCGTTGATTGTTTCCGCCCTTCACCTTCAAGCGGGCGCTTATTAGGCCGCATGTTTCCATCCTTACTTATCAGTGATTCATAGTGGGTCTCATCTTAGATTATCCATATTGTATTCGATATTAGGTAGCTGTTGTGTCCGCTACTTAGTGTTTGATCTGATGTACGAGTCTGAGTAACTAGTGCACTTTGATGGCGAATCATATGGGTGATTTACCATGAGAGTACACAAGCCACTCTGTAGTCAAGACTCGCGAGTATATGTTATTATATGAATAATTGAAAAGGGTCGACTACCCCGATTATGCTTGAGATGATGATGATCTGCTTACATGATTATGATTTGAGATGATCTGATGATTTAATTGCCATGTAAAATGAACTGTTTTATGTTATGCTTGTGAACTGCATTATTGTATGTATATATGTGTTGTTTAGATTGTGTTGGGGGAGAAAACACTAATAAAGGGACTGAACGCAGGTACCCCGAGGACTTATGTTGTCAAATGCTGGGGATGGTTTACCTCATTTTGTACTCCGTTGTTTTGGAGAGATTTTGTAATCGAACATACACTCTGTTTATCTTAAACTCATATTATGTATATGGAGTTTGTAATACGATAACAGCTGGTTTTGTAATAAATAGACTTAATTAATTTTCCGCCTTAGTTTAATTAAAGTCACGAAAAACCGGGTTGTTACAGTGTTAGTTAAGTCAAAATGAAATAGTAATTTGATATTATTATTATATGTTTTGTTAGTAATAATCAAAATGATTAAGCTTAACTACTTTAATTAGATTTGGATTATGATTAAGTATATTTAAGAAAGGATTAGGTGACTTAATCACATTTAGGTGGCTTGGCCATTTGGTCAACGTTTGACCTCGATTTGCGTGCCAAAATTTGTCGTTGAGAAAATTGTCGTAGATTCTTTGTTTGATTTATCGAGTTTGAAAATGTAAAAATAAAGTTCAAATTCAAAGTAATTCAAAACGGTTTTAATTTAGGTGCAAAATAACTTGTAGTATAATGTGTTAGGGAAATAAGTGAGCGAGGATGTTTAATTAATGATTTGCGCAATTATAAAAGCTTAACTTAACATGGAGTGTTACATGTTTAGCGAAAAAAATTCAGTCGCATTTTTATTATAAGGAAAAAGGATGAATTTAATTTAAGGAATCAAATTCTTTCCTAATATTTTGCTATAAAAACACGGGGTGTTACACAAGTTCGCCGATAATAATTAGTATGAGTTGTCACTTGAGTAATATAAGAATGAGAAAATGATAAAGAAAGTAAGTGTGAATTACTCGGGTGTCTGCGATGTTAAACGCTATAGGGTCAGGATTGGTAAGGTAGCCGCATATGGGGACACTATCACGCTTATTAGGTGCTAGTGGTGCATTTAATGACTCTCACAGTCGTTATTTAACGTGATTTTCGCCCTGGGTATCGATTCGTTCACGGGCCCATATGAGGTAACGGAAAATAGCCATTCCCATCCGGGGAATCTGTCGTAGTGTAATAGTCGTACCAATAGGGTAGTGTATGCATGCAAAAGACAAGGGACTGATCCTCCTTATTACCTGCTTGATATCGTTAGCATTTAAAGTCCGTTGATGTGACCGGCACGCTAATGCGCGGACGCTTATTAGGTCTGCATGTTTCCATCCTTGCTAGTTTGTTGGCTTATGGTCGTGTTTCATCTTAGATTATCCATGTTGTATTCGATATTAGGTAGCTGTATCTTATGCTACTTAGTGTTTGATCTGATGTACGAGTCTGAGTAACTAGTGCACTTTGATGGCGAATCATATGGGTGATTTACCATGAGAGTACACAAGCCACTCTGTAGTCAAGACTCGCGAGTATATGTTACTATATGAATAATTGAAAAGGGTCGACTACCCCGAATGTGAATGAAATGATAATGATTTGCTTACATGATTATGAAATGAGATAATTCGATGATTTAATTGCTATGTTATATGACTTATGATATGTTACGTATTGTGTATTGCATTATTGTATGTGTTATTTACTTGATTTAATTACATGCGCATATGTTAATTATTATGTGTTTACCGCTATGGGTTTTATGTGGCTTAGCGTGTGCGGGGCATAATCGAGTTTGAACGGCATTTTCCGTAGGTACCAGAGGCTACATTGTGAATTATATCAGGGGATTGAAGGCCTTATTTTATATTTTGAGAGAATGTAATCAATTAAACTCTGCTTTATCTATGGCTCTTATTATGTATAATGAGTTGTAATACGATGACAGCTGGTTTTGTAATAAATAGACTTAATTAATATTCCGCCTTAGTTTAATTAAAGTCACGAAAAACCAGGTTGTTACAGTGCTGAAGACATTATCAATGTCGACCTCGTCACTGGTAAACTTCTTGTTAACACGGTACCAGCATTTACTTTATTCGATACACGAGCGTCGATATCGTTTATACTTTTCAAAATTTTATCAAACAATCCAAATTCACTAACTCCGGACAAATCAATACTAATACATCTCTACCGAAGAGTAAAAATATTTCTTGTGCATCAAAATACAATAATGTACGAATTACAATCCGTCAAACAAAGTTCCTTTTTGACCTCCTATATTTAAAATTCGTATCAATCTCTTTGAAACACTTTTGAAACTTCGTGGTTCAAACTTTTCATTCCTTTATTTCTAAAATCTTTGAAATTGTTTCGTTTCTACTATTTCCTCTATTTTAGAAATATATACAAAGTTTTATATTTTTACGTCATCCATTATTATAAATTTTCAATCTTACCCAAAATATGATTTATAACACTTCCGTTTCATCTAATAACATTATAATAATAAACTTAAGAAAACGAGCTATGTCAACAAGGTTATCCATAATTCTCTAAAAATTTTATTTAACCATTCAACGATAACCAGAATTTCCTTAATTTCAATAAAGCTCATATTTTCCTTACGATCACTACGATTTTTTTTTACATATTTTCCCTAAATGCCGCTTTTCCTAAGGCTATATATCTTATGTATGTGATCATTAAAAATAACCATAATAACATTATTTATATACGTTTAAAACTTCTTAAGGGGGTAGGACCATAATTTGATACTATCAACATCCTAATTATATCTTAAAATTTCTTATGGTTAATACCTATTTTCAAATTTAAATAAATTGATTTAATTCTTAAAATGCCTATTATTTTTTTATTTTAATTTAAGTCCGTACAAAACTTCCAGGCCCTACCTTTTTGTGAGCCTCCTTCGTGTCATTTTCGGAAATAACATTCTAGTAACATTTCTATATCTATTTAAATATCTCATTGATAAATCAAACGCGATTTTGTTCTCCAATATTTTACCTCTAACCGACGTTTCTAGATTAATACGAAAACTCAAACTTTTCGAAAAGTCTTGTTCCAACAAAACCAAATGTTAGTAGCCAAATTTGTAAAATCTCGATATTCTCTCTAGCTGCCTTGTTTAACCTCGAGCAGTTACCCACCCTTTCCAAGTTTCGGGGACGAAACTTTTCTTAAGGGGGTAGGATTGTAACACCCCGTGTTTTTATCACCAAATATTATGAAAGAATTTAATTCCTTAAATTAAATTCATCCTTTTTCCTTATAATAAAAATGCGATTGAATTTTTTTCGTTAAACATGTGACACTCCATGTTAATTTCAGCCTATTATAATTGCACAAGTCATTAATTAAACAATCTCGCTCAATATTTTTCTAACACAATACGCTACAACTTTTCTCGCACCTGAATTAAAACCATTTTGATATGCTTCAAATTTGAACTTTATTTTCACATATTCAAACTTGATAAATCAAATGAAGCACCTACGACAAATTTCTCAACGACAAATTTTGGCACGCAAATCGAGGTCAAACGTTGACTAAATGGCCAAGCCACCTAAGTGTGATTAAGTCACCTAATCCTTTCTTAAATATACTTACTCATAATCCAAACCTAATTAAAGTAGTTTAAGCTTAATCATATTGATTATTACTAACACAACATATACTAATAATACCAAATTACTATTCCACCTTGATTTAACTAACACATTCACTAAAACTCGATATATTGAGTTACACTAAGCCTAAACTGATAAACTTCTTGACGTCTGAGTTTAATGATTTAATTCGATAACATTCAACGAAAAAAATATATATTTCGATCGAATAAAATTTTATTTCAAAGTTGCGAGGAAAACTAGTACCCAATTTTGTTTGAATTCGTTTTGAGGTTTATTTTCATTTTTATTTTCGATCTTACTTCTAAACATTATTTTAAGACTATACATTTCATTTCGAGACTTTTCACGTGCGCGCAAATCGAAAATTTCAAAAACGAAAATCGAGCCAAAGGCTCACCATGTTGGCCGAGAAAATGGGCACCCTAGCTCACTCTATTCTCTTCCATTTTGCTTACACACATGCTTCCCTTTTTCCTACACCATCCACCACCTTTGCAAGCATGCTCTTTGCCTCTTACACAAGAGCATGCCTTGCCTTCTTTTTCTTCCTTTCTCTTACACACACCTTACATGTCTTACACCCATGCTTCTTCACTTGTCCAAGCATGCTCTTACCCTTCTTACACACATGCTTTCTTTTCCTTACACACCTTACATTACCCTTATACTACAAGTTCACTAGTATGAAATTTTATTACTACACTTTGCATACAACACACAAACACAAATAAAAACATACTACTTTTCTCTCTAATAAAACCAAGAACACTAGTAAGCAAAACTCATCCTCATCCTCCACATTCTTATGATCTTCATCCTCTTCATTTCATTTCTTCCTTAAACCTTCATTCTTGCCTTTAAATTTTCTTAAGCACTTAAGTCATTTCTCCACCATTTTAATTAGTAATCACTTCCCCTTTTACTTGTAATTATTTTTGAACACAAAACAAATTAATTAAAATCTACTCACCACATAAAAATAAAAATGATACTACACTTGAAATTTTAGTATAGCTTACTTTAAATAATTACTAACTTAGCTTATGTTTCATTTGTATGTACTAATCTTTCCAAAGAAGAGGAGCAAGGTGGAGCCATCGATCTTAGTATCTTTGACCATATTATCGATCCCGATAATTGCTAGGATTTCATTTCATTAACCAAATCAAGGTGCTTCCCGCACACTTATGTGATAAGCGCCTCGAATTTGATTATATGTTAATATTTTTGATGCATGCATAGTTTATTTTATCACCTAGTAATCACATGTTAAATTAGAAGACAAAAATCGAAAAATAGAAATTTTTGTCCATTAATGAAACTCACGGCCTACCCTAAATTTTTCACTAAATTTTTCGTTTTAATTTTTGTAAATTGCATGCTTAAAATACTTGTAATGAAATGAACATGAAAATATAATTAGTTTATGTTTAGGACTTAAAATGAATTTGTTATGAATTTAAATGTTATAATTTATTTATGTGTGTTCTTGAACTTTTATGTTTATTCTTGTGTTTGAATGATTTTACTTATGTATGTTAATGTTTGTTTATGATTTTCACTTTTGTTAAAAGTATAAATGATTTAAGTAAATTAGTTGTTGAATTAGAAGTATAAAAATCAAAAATCAAAAATCATAAACATATATACATATACACGGCCATATTGAAATAAATGGACCAATCTTTAGTTTTAATTTTTCTAAATAACATATTATGATTAGTCTAGGTAAATTAGACTTGTATGGAAAATTTGAGAAAATAAAACGATAATATGAAAATTTGAGATTTAGGTGTTCTTTAGAAAAGCATAAGTGTTCTTCTTTTTCTTCATGTGTTCTTGATGTTTTAGCTTAGTTTGATTTATATTGTTATATGTGTGTTGTTATTTATTGTTTTATTAAACTAGTAAGTAATTACAAAACTAATTATATAAGTTAAATAAGCTAAATCTTTATAATAAAAAAAGTTAGAAATTTAAAGTGAGTAAAATCACTATTCATAAATAAAATAAAATGTTAGTGAAACTTGTAAACTAGTTAAATCACTTTAGTATAACTTAAATAATAAGTATATAAAAACTTTAAGTCAAAACCGATAAATTAGAAAACGAAAATAAAAAGCTAAGTGAAATGAAGGCCACGGCCTTAGGTAAATTTTTGGTCCAAAAATGATTTGTCACTTTTTATTTTTATCACTTAAGTAATCAAAATAGTTAAAGTAATGAATTATTAACAAAAACAACAAAAGAAATAATTAGCTATTGTAATAAAGGCTCACGGCATCCACCCTTATTTTTGGTCAATTTTGGTCAAAATGAATTTATCACTTAGTCACTAAAATTGATTAGTAATTAGGATTTTATTAGATTGTATAATGAATCGTTAATAAAAAGAATCAACTAAACCGATAGAAATAAACGTTACATGTATTAAAATGAACTAAATCGAGTGCTACTACCTATGCTTAAATTTGGATGTGGACATACGGACTATTTAAAATGAACCACGACAACCTCGCTAAAAATGGGAACCGCTAAAATGTTAGTTAAGTATATGACTAAATTTAACCGAGTTTTACTTTTGAAATGTTATTTAAAATGACCAAGTACAAAATGAACTTAACAACTTTGAAACTAGGATTTGGTACTTAAGTTTAAAATCGAGTTTTGCATTTAAAATGAATTCTCAAATCGCTAAATACAAAAGCGAACCTAACGACTTTAAAACTAGATTTTTATACTTAGAAATTAAAGGAAATTTTGAAACCTTAGTAAAATATCTAAATATGAAAATTGTACAAAATAATAGTATACTAAGTATAAGAATAAAATAATGAATACTAATAATACATGCATTATAAAAATCTGAATAAGATACTTAGTATAAAAATACGAATAAAAATACGAAGTATAAAAATACGCATACGTATAAAAATACGTACAAATACGAAATACTAAAATACGGATACGTATAAAAATACGATGAATAGTAAATACGATGAATAGTAAATACGATGAATAGTAAAATACGATGAATAGTAAAATAATTAAAAATTTACAAACACACTCAAATAAATTATTTAGGTTTTCTACTTGTTCCTGTTTATCTGAAGAACTGCTAGAACTAGAATTTCATTATACAAAGTTCGACGATACATTTAAGTTTCAGAATTGACATCTATTTAATTTGAACGAAGAAATGAGAATTGGAAAGAATAAGCTACTTGAATAAAATACTTGGATTGTTCGCCATGTTGCGACTTTTGAAATTCGAAGTTAATGAGGTAGCTGTATATGGGGACTTGGGCTCCCTCCCTGAGTTGCCCAAGGCGATTTAACGATTTAAGATTGTTATTTGGCACGGTATATACAACCCTAGGGATAGGGCATCCTTGATATTTCCGTGGGCCCATATATGGTAAGTGGAAAAGCCAGCCCCATCCGAGTGCAGATCTCTGGTGATAGTCGTATTATTAGGTGACTACTTACTCGATGGGCGAGTATGCTACGATCCTATCTATAGTGGTGTATGCATACATTAGACAAGGGATTGAATCGTCCTTATTACCTTAGATATCTCTAGCCTGTCAGCCATGTCCAAGTTATGTTGGCCACTGCTTGGCTATTCTTGCGGATGCTTATGAGGTCTGCATGATTCCGCCTTACTAACGAAGACTCATTAGTCAATATATGTTGAATGTATTTCCTTGTCTTGTTTGATTGATTATTGTTTGATGATTTGAGTTTATGAGTATTGGAATACGACTGCTGAGAATGGTTATTTGAGAGTGTTGTACAATATATGATTTGATTGATACTCATGTTTGAATAATCTTGATTTCTTTATGTGCTTTACCTGTTTTACTTGCTAATTGTTTTTACTCATTCATTATTCCTTATTCATACTGCATATTGCTTTAGAATTGCATGTGTCGTAAGAGTGTGCGGGAAAATGATGAGATGTTAAATCACAGTACCGAGACCAACGCTATTGAATGCCGGGGGAGAGTTTACCTTATTTTGTATGTATCTGAGAGAATTTGTAATCTAAATACTCTATTCTATCTCTAAACTCGTATTATATATACTGAGTTTGTAAGACGATAACAGCTGGTTTGTAATATATAGACTTAATTAATTTTCCGCCTTAGTTTAATTAAAGTCACGAAAAACCGGGTTGTTACAGTTCCAAATTTTTGTGTTAAAATCTCAAATTTTTGTGTTAAAATCTCAAAGCAGATGTCTGGACTCAATGACTTTCCCTAAACTTTGGGCTTGAAAGATCTTATCTATATATATATATATATATATATATAGAGAGAGAGAGAGAGAGAGAGAGAGAGAGAGAGAGAGAGAGAGAGATGAGTTCTTTTGAGTCATAGTCTTAGAGAAAGTCATTAAGTCCAAATTAGGAACATAGGATCATGAGTTGATCAATGGTGCAGATTCAATTAGTCATTAATGAAGCTAAAAAAAGAAAAAAAAAAAAAAAAAAAAAATTGGTGAATGTGCTTTTACGGGAAACAAGAACAATGTTGGGTAGGTTATTAGATATCAATTATTAGACACTATTCTCTTGCCATCCTCCAAAAAACAGTAGAAAATTTTTGTCTCTTCAACTCTTTCATATTCATCCTAAAAACCTCATCTTTCTTCTTCCATTTTCATAAAAATTTAATCTTTCCTATTTTATTTTATCATGGATGATTTGATTATAGATCTGAAGTAAATAATATCTTTAGTGTTTGAAATCGATCAAAAAATAAAAAAGCGAAGATGAAGAGTTTACAATATGAATTACAATGGTATGTTTTCATCAATGGTGGTAGGTTGATTAATTTTTTTTTTGGTTAAATTTTATTTAATATTAAGGAGATTGTAGATCTCTTCATTTTTCCAGGAGAAACACGTCACCTTCCAATTTCAACTTTTTTCCTCAGTTCCTTATGATAATGGTAACATTGTTTTTTTTTTTTTTTTTTTGAAATAATTTTCTGTTATTTTTCCTTGCAACCCTATTTTAGGGTTCTTAAATCTGTTTTTTTTTTTATTTAATAATGTTTACATGGTGGTGATTTTTGTTTGTTTATTGTGTATGTAAGGTGTCGTTGATGGTGGAAATTTTTCGAGGATGAATGAAGGAATTATATGCGAAACAGTAGAAGAAAATTTCTGTAACACCCCGTGTTTTTATAGCACAATTGTAACAACCCGGTTTTTCGTGACTTAATTAAACTAAGGCGGAAAATTAATTAAGTCTAATACATGCCGGATGTTAATTAAATTACATTCAAATGGCATAGGATACAAATATATATTACAATCTCTCAAAGAAAACAATGAAACATCCTAATCGTCCGATAATCCTGAGTCTCGAGAAATGCCTGCAACGGAGACAAAAACACAAAATAGGAGGATCTCCCGCTCAGAGGCGGGAAGTGACTGTTCTGACCAACAACCTCTAAACCAAAGTGTTGGTTTTATTTAACCTATGATTAAAAGTAACTTGGCAGCACTACACGCGTATAACTCCAGCAACACCATATTTCAATAAAATTGGACAATTAGCATATAATATCAATTCTCACATATAGATATTTAAATCTCATACAACATGATAAACAAAACTTAAAGCATTTCAATTTATAGAACATGATATACAACTTAAATATCATTTCACTTCATATAACATCGTAATATATATAAAACTTAAATCATAGCAATTAAGATATATGTATAAGTCATAATCAATTCAATAGACAGATATGTGTGAACAATCATGCAATATCTCATATAGCACGAGGGATAGTCGACCCTTTTCATAGCAATTTATCAATTATCAAACAAAACTCACGAGTCTTGACTATAGAGCGACTCGTGTACTCTCATAGTAAATTACCCATATAATCTCCTATCAAAGTGCACTAGTTACTCAAGCTCGTAGATCAGATCAAACACTAAGTAGCAAATATTATAACTACCTAATATCCAACGCAAAATGGATAATCTATCATACGTTAACAAATGAATCTTCGTTAGCAAGGCGGAAGCATGCAGACGTAAAGCAGCTATAGTAAACGGGGCCAACATAACTTGGACATGGTGACATACTAGACGTCCGTGAAGCGATCGTACGACAAAGCGGGACGTGTCCGATGTGCTAGAGATACCTAAAGCGATAAGGACAGCCAAATCCCGAGTCTAATGTATGCATACACCACTATAGATAGGTTCGTATCATACTCGCCCTTCGAGTAAGTAGTCACCTAATAATACGACTATCACCTTAGACGGGTACCCCCGGGTGGGGCTGGAGTTTCCAATTACCGTAGTATGGGCTCACGGAGATATCAATTATGCCCCATCCCTGACGCTGTATATCACCGAAATAATAATTTTAAAAATTATTAGATCGCCTTTAGCAACTCTGGGAGGGAGCTAAAGTCCCCATAGACAGCTACCTCGCTAACATCGAAATCAAGAGTCGCAACATGGCAGACACCCGAGTACTAATCATACAACGTTATAATCGAAGGGTTTAATCTCATGTCGGGCCGTGCCTTTGAACTCAAATCCTAAATTGTCGAAGGAATATCGAGTATGAGGAATAACTCGCTCATTATCGGATTCAACCCAAACAACCGCAGAGAGTCTAAGGGTTCCCAAGTTAGAGCGGACGGTCAAAGTGAAGTCATCAAACGGTCAATTCACAAGGGTAGCGCGAGAATTATTCTAAACATGTGAGGAAAACGGTAACACCAAGTATTCAACACTTAATTCATTTCTTCTTTTATTGTTCATAACACAGGTTACAGTTCTTACTAATTATAATATCGTCAAACTTTATCTTATGTAAAGACTGTATCAAATTAAGTATAGACACGTTAATCACATTTAGTATATTATTTATTTATACATTTCTTCGCTTCCTCTTATTAGTATGAGGTAAGGTTGAGTAATATATCTCACTTTTAAACTTATACGTATTAGTAGTTTATATTTTAGTAAATAATAATAGTTCATTTTATTTATAAGTACGATTTAGTTTCATTTAAATTTTCAAAGAACTTAAAATAGATTAGTGATTAGTGATATAAAGATATGATTTTCATTTTCACACATTTGTTTCTTCCTTTTATTTAAATCGTAAAGTATTTAGTGATTTTGTAGTTATACTATTTAGTTTAACTTGTAAAAATATTACTTAGACGATAATTGATAAATTTTAGTATTCTAAATAAAATATGATTAAGTGACATTTAGTTAAATTCCTTTTAGGTGAATGATAACTCGATGGTGGAATTTTATACGGAGTATATTCTTATATCTTATTAATATTTAATTATTTACTTTTCTTTCATTTCTCTAATTATTTAAACGTATTTATAAATTCGTATGCTTTATACATTTAAATTTTATAACACAACAACTATTTATGAATTCGTCGTCTTTAAAGTATATTTCAAAATTTAATGATAGTATTCAATTTTATAAGTTTTTCTAAAAGTAAATTTTTAGAAATTAATTTTATATAATAATACTTCCACTTACATATTATTTCTTTTTATGGTTTTTATAACTTAAATTTCCTACTTTCATTTTACTTTGTCTTTTTATAGAACTATCATTTTAACACTGTATCTTTTAGTTAAATCATATTTATAATACTAATTTCTAACTATATCCAATACAAGCTTTACTTAGGTTTTTTTTATATTTCGACATACTTTATTTCCTTTTATTATTTTCACTAAATGCTTATTTAGTATATTTTAAGTTCATTATAAACTTTAGATTTTTAATAAAGTAATATTTATATTAAATGTAATATATGACATTTTATATAACTATTTATCTTAGAAATTTTATACGGATAACTTAATTTATATTTTTATTTTTAAATTGATTTAATACTTAATTTAAACTTAATATTCTTTTAATTTAACTCATCATTTTTAGTTATGTTTTATTTAAACTTTTAAGTGACTATAATTATTTTTACGACGATAAATATTTTTATATCCATATAGTTTATTTACTTAAGTCGGTTAATAATATTTTTAGTTTTATTTTATAATTGTGACACTTATATTTAGTATGATCAATAATTCACACATAACATATAATTTCAACATGATAATATTACAATTAAATTCAACACTAATTCAACAACACATTTTTCACTCAAAACATATAATCACAAAAATCAGATAAATATCATATTTCACAATTTCATTCAACATTACATTATAACTAAAATTAACACCCAATTTCATACTATAGCGAATCATACAAAGTTATCAAATTAAACTGAAACGGAAATCATACGTGTCTAATGCATAACTAGCTCACTTTGAATCACAAAATTAAAATAAAACCAAAATGTTAAAGTTAGAGATTTTTGAGAAAGAATCGAGTCACCTAAATTTGGCACACGAGCAGAGGCCTCCAAAAGCGATCCTAACCCATTTACTCGTGACCCAAAATCGGCAATAGTGAAGCCAAAATAATACTCGCGAAATAACAGAGACCTCGGGAATGAGGTCACGTCATTAGTGACCCACTATAAACGCAGAGTAGAGCCATCGTGAATACAACACGGTGGTGAGCAGAGGTCTAGTAATGGCCAGAAAAATAGACTCATTCGGCGTATACTACGGCGTGAAATGGCGATGACATAGCGAACTCCGGCGATGTTTTCGAACATGAGCGAGAAAAAGAAAGAGATGAATTAAAAGCGAGAGGACAAAGAAGGAGGGCGAAAATGAGAGAGAGGAGATGAATGCCCACCTATGGCGTTGGTCGGAGTTTCTCCCGTGAGGCGAGCTCGGCGAGCAAACCAAGGAAGAGGACAGGGGAGAAATGCAAAACAGGGGGAGAGCAAAGGTCCACGTGGTGGAGGTCGGCTCTCCTGAGACTCCGGCAAGTTTGATGTTTTCCCGGCGATGAATAAAATAAAAGCGAGAGGAGATAGTAGAAGCTCGAGCGGCAGGCCACCATGGTGGTGGTCCGAGTGGTGCGGTGAAGGAAAGCGGTGGTCGTGGCTCATCGTGGTGAGTCGGTGGTGGTGACGTCGAGGCGGGAAGCCGAGGAAAGGAGTGGTTCACGGTGGTGATGTCTGATTCTTTGCTCTTCTTCTTGTGCCGTCGTTGTTGTTCTGTTGTTGGTTGTTGTTATTGCCGCCATGTTGTTGTTGTCGTGTGTTTTTGCTGCTGCTTATTATTATTTGTTATTATTATTATTATTATTATTATTATTATTATTATTATTATTATTATTATTATTATTATTATTATTATTATTATTATTATTATTATTATTATTATTATTATTATTATTATTATTATCATTATTGTTGTTGTTGTTTTTTGTTGTGTTGGCTGTTGAAGTTGTTGTTGTGTTTTATTTTGTTTTAATGGAGGGAGTTAAAGTAAGGTAAAAGAGAAAGAAGAAGAAGAAGGGAAGTATGAGGAAATGAAAATATCAGACAAGTGGGGAGTTATAAGGTGTGTGAGAGAAGCTAAAACAAATATCTAAATTTACAAGTGGGAGGTGGTATGTCGACATAAAGGGTGTATAGGGTTTAGTTTTGGTTTCCGATTTGCTCTGTTTCATTCGATCTTATTTGTAAACCTTTATATTTTATAAAATGTAATATGTATAATATATTTCGTTGTAATTCTATTTTTACTTTCTATAACGTTAAACTTATATTTTAAAATTAAATGGTGTATAAAAATATTAGTTACAAATTCTATTACGGTCTCACAGATTTTCAAACGATCTGCTAATTTGCAAGATACATTTCAATAAAATTATATTTATTCAAGTAATAATAATTATTAAATTAAAACGCAAATTTATTAAGTTTAATAAAACCAATTGAAATAAAGTTTTAGTTCGACACGTATTTTAGAAATAAAAATATAATACAAGTTAATATAAAATCAAGAAAGTTTAATTTGAAAAGTATTTGAAAAAGTTTATTCAATCGAAATTTTTCAGCCGCGTTTTCAAAACAATTGAATAAAAGTTAATTTATATAAATTTTAATTTAATTATTTAGTTAAAATAATTTATTTGGGTTAAATTAACACGGGGTGTTACAATCCTACCCCCTTAAGAAAAGTTTCGTCCCCGAAACTTGAATAGGATGGATAACTGCTCGAGATTAAAAAGTAGTTGGAGAAAACATTGATGTTTTTGAAATTGGAATATTAATATTACCCTTGATTGAGTATCAATTTTCTAAAAAGGAAAGATTGAAGAATTTAATAACTTAATAATATAAATAATTCTTTTTCGAATTAACATCTAAATGTTGCTGCATTGACATTTTCAAAATCTGCGTGAAAGACGTTTTCAAAAAGGTAGGGCCTAGAAGTTTTCTACGGAATTAAATTAAATTAAAATAATAAGCGTTTTAAGAATTAAAACGATTTATTTAAATTTAAAAATAAAATGTTAACCTTAAAATAGGTTGAAATAAAGAATTTTAATATTTAATTAGGATTGTGATAAAATCAAATTATTGTCCTACCCCCTTAAGAAGTTTTAAACGTATCTACATAATATTATTATTGTTACTTTTATGATCACGTGTATATGATATATAGCCTTAGGAAAAACGGCATTTAGGGAAAATAGGTAAAAATCGTAGTGATCATAAGAAAATATGAGCTTTAATGAAATTAAGAGAATATAGGTTATCGTTGAATGATTAAATAAAATTTTAGAGAATTATGGAGAACCTAGTTGATATAGCTCATTTTCTTGAAGTTATTATTATAATGTTATTAGGTGAAATGGAAATGTTATAAATCATATTTCGGGTAAGATTGAAATTTATAATAAGGGGTTATATAAAAAGAAAAAAAAAAAAAATAATATATGTATATAAACATTGAAGAGAGATAAATGTAATAGATTAGACAAGTTCAAAAGATGTCTAATAAAAAGATAAAGAGTTTACAAAAATGAAGAAAGCAGACAAAATTTCATCGAATGAGATTAATACGTATTTCGTAGAAATTATAATTTATAATTTAAGAGTTCTAAATTTTAGAACAAGAAAATAAGTTTTAGAGTTTGAATAAAAAGTTAACGAAATTACAAAGGAAAAATGAAGTCATTTTTTCGAGATTAAATAGAACAAAATGAAAATTTACTTTATGAAATCAATTAGTAGGTATTATAGATTTCGAGATTAGAAATTTTAGAAGTTGATAACAAATAAGGAAGATATAATTTTACGAGATTGAAGAGAAGAGATGAGAATTTATTGAGAAGACAATTATTAAGAATTATTAATTAAGGAAGTTAGAAGTTTTACAAGGAGTCAATAAGTTTAGAAGGTTGAAAAATAATCGAATCCACAATTCTTTAAAAAGAGTAAGGGTTAACGATTAAAGAAGAAAACTAAAATTCATTTTTAAATGAATGAATATTAGGAATGTTAAGATTAGGAGATTTGAAAATTGAAAAGTTTAGAAATGATAACGATAGTTAAAGAAGGAATTTGTATAGCTGTATGATTCTTTAATGTAACAGAATTCTTCGAATCTTGAATGTCTCTCATGTTGTATAGTTCTTGTTGCATCCATTTGTTGAGCTTGAATTCTTGTCGTCGTGACTTCGATTTATACGTCTCGCTTTTCGGTAATGTTAGTATATGAGACTTGTTAGTCAAAAAGATTAGTCATAGAGCACTTAGCAGGCAAGAAAAGAGAAATAAAAATCTATCGAGGTTGAATGACGGTCGAAGATTCTAAAATCTAGGTCAGTCGGTCAATCCTTAATATTTCTACCCATTCTCACATTTAAAGCGTTCTAAGATTATTATTTTAGTGATCTAGGATTTCTAATTCATTATTTGATCCTATAAGTCTATGCACGACATACGATATGAATGTCTGGCCCAGTGTCGTCTCGCTAGATGAGATAACTTTAAGTTATTCACGGTCATAAACGACTCACGATACCAAGCTGTAATAACTTAGGTTTTTAGTGACTTAATTAAACTAAGGCGGAAAATTAATTAAGTCTAATACATGCCGGATGTTAATTAAATTACATTCAAATGGCATAGGATACAAATATATATTACAATCTCTCAAAGAAAACAATGAAACATCCTAATCGTCCGATAATCCTGAGTCTCGAGAAATGCCTCAGCGGAGACAAAAACACAAAATAGGAGGATCTCCGCTCGAGGCGGGAAGTAGCTGATTCGACCAACACCCTCTAAACCAAAGTGTTGGTTTTATTTAACCTATGATTAAAAGTAACTTGGCAGCACTACACGCGTATAACTCCAGCAACACCATATTTCAATAAAATTGGACAATTAGCATATAATATCAATTCTCACATATAGATATTTAAATCTCATACAACATGATAAACAAAACTTAAAGCATTTCAATTTATAGAACATGATATACAACTTAAATATCATTTCACTTCATATAACATCGTAATATATATAAAACTTAAATCATAGCAATTAAGATATATGTATAAGTCATAATCAATTCAATAGACAGATATGTGTGAACAATCATGCAATATCTCATATAGCACGAGAGATAGTCGACCCTTTTCATAGCAATTTATCAATTATCAAACAAAACTCACGAGTCTTGACTATAGAGCGACTCGTGTACTCTCATAGTAAATTACCCATATAATCTCCTATCAAAGTGCACTAGTTACTCAAGCTCGTAGATCAGATCAAACACTAAGTAGCAAATATTATAACTACCTAATATCCAACGAAATGGATAATCTATCATACGTTAACAAATGAATCTTCGTTAGCAAAGGCGGAAGCATGCAGGCGTAAAGCAGCTATAGTAGACAAGGCCAACATAACTTGGACATGGTGACATACTAGACGTCGCCTTGAAGCGATCGGGCCGACAAAGCGGGCGTGTCGGCGAGCTAGAGATACCTAAAGCGATAAGGGCGGCCAAATCCAGAGTCTAATGTATGCATACACCACTATAGATAGGTTCGTATCATACTCGCCCTCGAGTAAGTAGTCACCTAATAATACGACTATCACCTTAGACGGGTACCCCCGGGTGGGGCTGGAGTTTCCAATTACCATAGTATGGGCTCACGGAGATATCAATTATGCCCCATCCCTGAGGTTGTATATCCCGCACCGAAATAATAATTTTAAAAATTATTAGATCGCCTTTAGCAACTCTGGGAGGGAGCCAAAGTCCCCATAGACAGCTACCTCGCTAACATCGAAATCAAGAGTCGCAACATGGCAGACACCCGAGTACTAATCATACAACGTTATAATCGAAGGGTTTAATCTCATGTCGGGCCGTGCCTTTGAACTCAAATCCTAAATTGTCGAAGGAATATCGAGTATGAGGAATAACTCGCTCATTATCGGATTCAACCCAAACAACCGCAGAGAGTCTAAGGGTTCCCAAGTTAGAGCGGACGGTCAAAGTGAAGTCATCAAACGGTCAATTCACAAGGGTAGCGCGAGAATTATTCTAAACATGTGAGGAAAACGGTAACACCAAGTATTCAACACTTAATTCATTCACTACTACAAATCTGAGCAAAAACAACGGAGCAAAAACAACACAAATTAGCCTTTCCGTTGTTTATAATATTATAAACAACGCAATTAAAATTTCCGTTGTAAAAATTATAGGCGCCAAATCAAACTCATCACTAAAAACAACGAAAAAATCATTAAAAACAACGGGAGGGATATTAATAACGGTTTTTATTAAAATGTGTTGTTTTTAGTTAGACTTTAAATAACGGTTACGTAATTAAAAAAGCGTTATATTTAATTATCATTAAAAAAAACGGTTATTTCATAAAAACCGTTTTTTTTGTTTATTATAAAAAACGGTTTTTATGTTAAAAACCGTTTTTTTTACTTAATTTTTTAAAAAATGGTTTTTAATTATAAAAAACGGTTTTTTTGTTAAAAACCGTTTTTTTTTATGTTTTATATTTTTTTCAAATTTGGCGCTGCTAGGAAGATCAAACGTTTTTTATTTTTGTCGTACTATATTTTTTTTCCTGCTTCATTTATATTAGTTTCAATATTATATTACTCTCTTTTACTTCATTTTTTTCATTCGTATATTACTCTCTTCTACTTCAATATTATATTACTCTTCTACTTCATTTTTTTCATTCGTATATTACTCTCTTCTACTTCAATATTATATTACTCTCTTCTACTTCATTTTTCTCATTCGTATTCTTTAATCTAATTTTAAAAGGTTCGTTTTTCATTCGTTTTATGTATTCTTCATTTTTTTTATGCCCTAATTTCGTTTTTTGTTTGATATGTATGTGTATATGAGAGTATGTTGTATGTATGTATGTTGTTTGTATGTAGGTATGAATGTATGTATGTGTATGTGTATGTGTGTGTGTGCATGCGTTTGAATGCCGTTGTTACGGTCGTGTTTTGTTTGTTGTTGTTGTTGTTACGTTTTTGTTGTTGTTGTATGTTGTTGTTCTTGTTCTTGTTTTTCTTGTTCTTGTTATTCTTGTTGTTTTTCAGATTTGAGAGGAACGAGATATGCGGGGAAAATTTGTATTTAGCTATATAAAAAGGCAAGTATCTTAGCTTTTATAAACGATTTATATAATTGTATTTTGATAATTTATATTATTGTATTTTGATAATTTATATTAATTGTATATTGATAATTTATATTAATTGTATTTTGATAATTTATATAAATTGTTTGTATTTTGATAATTTATATGTAATTATAGCAATTTCGTAATTTTATTTTTTTTTTTTTAAAAAAATTGAATTTTTTAAAACGGTTTTTTTAAAAAACCGTTGTTTTTAATAATTAAAAATAACGGTTTTTTTAAAAAACCGTTTTTTTTAATTATTAAAAACAACGGTTTTTTTTAACAAAACCGTTTTTTTTAATGTAAACTCTTAAATTTTTAGAAAATCTTATTTTTAGTATAAATAACGGTTTCGTATATTATTTTTGCGTTGTTTTTTATTATAAATAACGGCCATGGAAACAACGGTTGGATTTTTTATTTGAAACGGGTTTCTTGCGTTTTTTTTGCTTAATTTTCGGCTAGTGATTTCTTCTTTTATTGTTCATAACACAGGTTACAGTTCTTACTAATTATAATATCGTCAAACTTTATCTTATGTAAAGACTGTATCAAATTAAGTATAGACACGTTAATCACATTTAGTATATTATTTATTTATACATTTCTTCGCTTCCTCTTATTAGTATGAGGTAAGGTTGAGTAATATATCTCACTTTTAAACTTATACGTATTAGTAGTTTATATTTTAGTAAATAATAATAGTTCATTTTATTTATAAGTTCGATTTAGTTTCATTTAAATTTTAAGCAACTTAAAATAGATTAGTGATTAGTGATATAAAGAATTGAATTTCATTATCTCACATTTATTTCTTCCTTTTATTTAAATCGTAAAGTATTTAGTGATTTTGTAGTTATACTATTTAGTTTAACTTGTAAAATAGTTCTTAAACGATAATTGATAAATTTTAGTATTCTAAATAAAATATGATTAAGTGACATTTAGTTAAATTCCTTTTAGGTGAATGATAACTCGATGGTGGAATTTTATACGGAGTATATTCTTATATCTTATTAATATTTAATTATTTACTTTTCTTTCATTTCTCTAATTATTTAAACGTATTTATAAATTCGTATGCTTTATACATTTAAATTTTATAACACAACAACTATTTATGAATTAAGTAGTCTTTAAAGTATATTTCAAAATTTAATGATAGTATTCAATTTTATAAGTTTTCTAAAAGTAAATTTTTAGAAATTAATTTTATATAATAATACTTCCACTTACATATTATTTCTTTTTATGGTTTTTATAACTTAAATTTCCTACTTTCATTTTACTTTGTCTTTTTATAGAACTATCATTTTAACACTGTATCTTTTAGTTAAATCATATTTATAATACTAATTTCTAACTATATCCAATACAAGCTTTACTTAGGTTTTTTTTATATTTCGACATACTTTATTTCCTTTTATTATTTTCACTAAATGCTTATTTAGTATATTTTAAGTTCATTATAAACTTTAGATTTTTAATAAAGTAATATTTATATTAAATGTAATATATGACATTTTATATAACTATTTATCTTAGAAATTTTATACGGATAACTTAATTTATATTTTTATTTTTAAATTGATTTAATACTTAATTTAAACTTAATATTCTTTTAATTTAACTCATCATTTTTAGTTATGTTTTATTTAAACTTTTAAGTGACTATAATTATTTTTACGACGATAAATATTTTTATATCCATATAGTTTATTTACTTAAGTCGGTTAATAATATTTTTAGTTTTATTTTATAATTGTGACACTTATATTTAGTATGATCAATAATTCACACATAACATATAATTTCAACATGATAATATTACAATTAAATTCAACACTAATTCAACAACACATTTTTCACTCAAAACATATAATCACAAAAATCAGATAAATATCATATTTCACAATTTCATTCAACATTACATTATAACTAAAATTAACACCCAATTTCATACTATAGCGAATCATACAAAGTTATCAAATTAAACTGAAACGGAAATCATACGTGTCTAATGCATAACTAGCTCACTTTGAATCACAAAATTAAAATAAAACCAAAATGTTAAAGTTAGAGATTTTTGAGAAAGAATCGAGTCACCTAAATTTGGCTCACGAACAGAGGCCTCCAAAAACGATCCTAACCCATTTACTCGTGACCCAAAATCAGCAATAGTGAAGCCAAAATAATACTCGCCGAAATAACAGAGACCTCGGGAATGAGGTCACGTCATTAGTGACTGACTATAAACGCAGCAGAGTAGAGCCATCGTGAATACAACACGGTGGTGAACAGAGGTCTAGTAATGACCGAAAAATAGACTCATTCCCGGCGTATACTACGACGTGGGGCTGAGCAGTGACATGACGAACTCCGGCGATGTTTTCAGCGAACATGAACAGAAAAAGAAAGAGATGAATTAAAAACAGAGGACAAAGAAGGGAGGACGAAAATGAGAGAGAGGGAGATGAATGCCCACCTATGGCGTTGGTCGGAGTTTCTCCGGCGAGGGCAGAGCTCCGGCGAGCAAACCAAGGAAGAGGACAGGGGAGAAATGCCGAAAACAGGGGAGAGCAAAGGTCCACAGTGGTCGGAGGTCGGCTCTCCGGTGAGACTCCGGCAAGTTTGATGTTTTCCGGCGACGATGAATAAAATAAAAACAGAGGAGATAGTAGAAGCTCGAGCCAGCAGGGCCAGCCATGGTGGTGGTCCGAGGTGGTGCGGTGAAGGAAAACGGTGGTCGTGGCTCATCGTGGTGAGTCGGTGGTGGTGACGTCGAGGGCAGGGAAGCCGAGGAAAGGAGTGGTTCACGGTGGTGATGTACGGTTGCTGCTCTTGCTGCCGCCGTCGTTGTTGTTCTGTTGTTGGTTGTTGTTATTGCCGCCATGTTGTTGTTGTCGTGTGTTTTTGCTGCTGCTTATTATTATTTGTTATTATTATTATTATTATTATTATTATTATTATTATTATTATTATTATTATTATTATTATTATTATTATTATTATTATTATTATTATTATTATTATTATTATTATTATTATTATCATTATTGTTGTTGTTGTTTTTGTTGTGTTGGTCATTGAAGTTGTTGTTGTGTTTTATTTTGTTTTAATGGAGGGAGTTAAAGTAAGGTAAAAGAGAAAGAAGAAGAAGAAGGGAAGTATGAGGAAATGAAAATATCAGACAAGTGGGGAGTTATAAGGTGTGTGAGAGAAGCTAAAACAAATATCTAAATTTACAAGTGGGAGGTGGTATGTCGACATAATGGGGGTAGGGTTTCAATTTTTAGTTTCCGATTTGGTCTGTTTCATTCGCTCTTATTTATAAATCTTTATATTTTATAAAATATATTATGTATAAAAATATTTCGTTGTAATTCTATTTTTACTTTCTATAACGTTAAACTTATATTTTAAAGTTAAATGGTGTATAAAAATATTAGTTACGAATTCTATTACGGTCTCACAGATTTTCAAACGGCCTGCTAATTTGCAAGATACATTTCAATAAAATTATATTTATTCAAGTAATAATAATTTTTAAATTAAAACGCAAATTTATTAAGTTTAATAAAACCAATTGAAATAAAGTTTTAGTTCGACACGTATTTTAGAAATAAAAATATAATACAAGTTAATATAAAATCAAGAAAGTTTAATTTGAAAAGTATTTGAAAAAGTTTATTCAATCGAAATTTTTCAGCCGCGTTTTCAAAACAATTGAATAAAAGTTAATTTATATAAATTTTAATTTAATTATTTAGTTAAAATAATTTATTTGGGTTAAATTAACACGGGGTGTTACAACAATTTTATAAAAAAATATAAATCCTTAAATTAAATTCATCCTTTTTCATTATAATAAAAATGCGACTGAATTTTTTCGCCAAATAATACTAAATTTCCTAAGTACAAATATAAAAATTTTGAAAAATAAAGTATGTTGTATTATATTCAGAATTTAAAAAGAAACACAATTCAAAATTTTATAAAAGTCAACACAAAACTTTTATCGTCTTTTAAATTTCAAATGGTCAAGTCATGTTTACTATTCATAAGAATAAAAGTAAAACCTTTTATTCATAGAATTTATTTTTGTACATTTTTGGTTTTTGAATAAAAATGGACTCTTATATTTTTCCCGTCTTTGAAATTCAAGTCAACGATTTCAAACACGCAAATCAAAGTCAAGCCACTTTATTTTTCTTCAAAAGTCACGTACACAACACTTACACATCAAAATAAAAATCATTTTGATTATTAATTAATAAATCATATTATATTAATAAAACAATTACTATTTCGTTTTGATTTAACTAACACTTTCACTAAAAATCGAAATAATGAGTTTCACTAAGCCTAAACTGATAAACTTTTTGACGTTGGAGTATAATGATTTAATTCGATAACATTCAACGAAAAAAAATAAGTATTTCGATCAAATAAGATTTTATTTCAAAGTTGCGAGGACCTAGTACCCAATTTTTGTTTTAATTTCGTTTTGAGTTTTATTTTCATTTTTATTTTCGATCTTACTCCTAAACATTATTTTAAGACTATATATTTTATTTCGAGACTTTTCGCGTGCGCGCAAATCGAAAATTTCAAAAACGAAAAATCGGGACAAGTGCATGCATGGTTGGCCGAGTTCTTTGAACTTATGGGTCAATGTTATCTTCTTCCATTTCTTCCTACTTTACTCAACCATCTAATCCTCTTACACTATCTACTAATTTCATTATCACTTCTAGCTTATTTAAAATTAAAGTTTAAACAAACTAAATACAATACATAATTATACACTACAACTACTACCACATAACTACTACTACACGTATTACTACTACACACAAACACAAAATTTTGCTAACACTTTTCTCTCTAAATAAACTCAACTCAAGAACCTTTGTAAGCATGTCTTCATTCTCAAGAACATGAAGAACACCATCCTTCCATTTCTTTTTCTTCTTTAAATCATTTATTTCTTATTCTTTAAATCTTTTAAGCACATAAATAAATCATTCACCAATTATTTTAGTAATCACATCTTCTTTATGCTTATATTTATTTAAGAAAATAAATCAAATTATATAAAATACAAACATCACCTAAACATAAAATACTACTACACTTTATGTTTTAGTTTAACTAGTTTAGTTTTAAAATAAATTACTAACTTGTTATTCTCATTTTTTATGTACTATTTCTAACCAAAGACGAGGAGCAAGGTGGAGGCATCGACTTGAGCCAGTTTGACCATATAGTGGATCCCGACAACTGATAGGCTTTTCACTAACCGACTTAATGAAGGTGCCCCCGCACACTAGTTGTAACACCCCGTGTTTTTGTAACATAATTTTATAAAAGAATTTAATTCCTTAGATTAAATTCATCCTTTTTCATTACATTAAAAATGCGACTGAATTTTTTTCGCCAAATAATACTAAATTTCCTAAGTACAAATATAAAAATTTTGAAAAATAAGGTATGTTTTATTATATTCAGAATTTAAAAAGAAACACAATTCAAAATTTTATAAAAATCAACATTTACAATACACTACAAGTTTTCTCGCACCTAAACTAAAACCATTTTGATACACTTCGAATTTGAACCTTATTCTTTCATATTCGGACTTGATAAATCATACAAAGAATCTACGACAATTTTCTCAACGACAAATTTCGGCACGCAAATCGAGGTCAACATTGACTAAATGACCAAGCCACCTAATTGTGATTAAGTCACCTAATCTTTTCTTAAATATACTTACTCATAATCCAAATCTAATTAAAGTAGTTTAAGCTTAAATCATTTTGATTATTACTAACAAAACATTTTATATTATTATCAAATTACTATTTCACTTTGATTTAACTACCACTTTCACTAATAATCGAAATAATGAGTCTCACTAAGCCTAAACTGATAAACTTTTTGACGTTTGAGTAAAATGATTTAATTCGATAACATCCAACGAAAAAAATATATATTTCGATCGAATTAAATTTTTATTTAAACTTGCGAGGAACCTAATACCCAATTTTTATTTTGATTTCGTTTTGAGGTCTATTTTCATTTTTATTTTCGATCTTACTTCTAAACATTATTTTAAGACTATATATTTCATTTCGGGACTTTTCACGTGCGCGCAAATCGAAAATTTGAAAAACGAAAATCGAGCCAAAGGTGTCACATTTGGCCGAGATATTTAGGGACCTTTGGTCCAACTTATCTTCTTCCATTTCTTCTTTGCTTTACTCAACCATCCAATCCTTCTTACACTCTACTAAATCATCATCACTTAGTAGCTAGTTTAATTTAATTATTAATACAACTAAATACTTTGCATTCACACATTACATTACATTATACAAATTTACAAACTACTACTACATTACATACAAATCACACGCACAAACACAAACAAACACACAAACACAACTCAAAAACTTCTAACTTATTTTCTCTCTAATAAAACACAAACACAAGAAGCTAGTAAGCATCTTCATCTTCTTCCTTGGTTTCCATTGAAGATCTTCATCTTCTTCCTCCTTATTTTCTTCTTAAACTTTGATTTTCTTACTTTAAATTCACTAGAACACTTGTATCATTTCTCCACTAATTATTTTAGTAATCATCTCCGCTTTTAACTAGTAAATAAACATGAACATAAATCAAAATCATTTAAAATATTTACATCACCTAAACCTAAAAACAAAAATATACTACACTTGAAAGTTTTAGTATAGTTTAACTAGCTTAAATGAATTACTAACTTGCTTATTTCATTTTTATGTACCAACCCTAACCAAAGACGAGGAGCAAGGAGGAGGCGTAGACTTGAGCCAGTTTGATCATATCATTGATCCCGACAACTGCTAGGATCTTTTTCATTAACCTAACTAAGGTGCTTCTCGCACACTTATGTGATAAGCGCCTCGTAATTGATTTATGTTTTCCTAGATGATGTTTTGATGCATGCATAGTTTATTTTATCACCTAGTATTCATATGTTAAATTAGGAGACAAAAATCGAAAAATAACATTTGAGTAACACTAGAAAACCACACGGCATCACCCTTTGTTTTTGTCTAATTTTTCGTTTTAATTTTTGTAAATTGCATGCTTAAAATACTAGGTATAAGATGTATATGAAAATATAACTAGTTTATGTTTAGGACTTAAAATGAATTTGTTATGAAATTTAAATGTTTTAATGTGTTTTTGGGTGTTCTTGAATTTTTGTGTTATTCTTGTGCTTAAATGATTTTTATTTATGTGTGTTAATATTTGTATATGATTATCACCCATGTTAAATGCATAAAAGATATAAAGTAAATTAGTTATTGAATTAGAAGTATAAAAATCAAAAATCAAAAATCATGAACATATATACATATACACGGCTATATTGAATTATATGGACCAATTTTTAGTTTTAATTTTTCTAAATAACATATTATGATTAGTTTAGTTAAATTAGACTTATAGGAAAAATTTGAGAAAATTATATAAACATATAAAAATTTGACTAATCGGTGTTCATATTAAAAGTATTAGAGTTCTTCAAATAACCATGTGTTCTTCATTTATATAATTAATTTGATTCATAATTTTTATAAGTTTTAGTTATTTGTTGTTTTAATTACTAGTTTAAATCACCTTAGGTTAATTTGAATAATTAGTATATAAAAACTTTAAGTCAAAAACCGATAAATTAGAAAACGAAAATAAAAATGGACCAAGTGTAGAAGGCCACGGTTTTGGGGTCTATTTTAGACCTAAAATGAATTTGTCACTTTTTATTTTTATCACTTAAGTAAATAAAATAGTTAAAGTAATGATTTATTAATAAAAACAACAAAAGAATTAAATATGTAACAACCTGGTTTTTCATGACTTTAATTAAACTAAGGCGGAAAATTAATTAAGTCTATATATTACAAACCAGCTGTTAACGTCTTACAAACTCAATATTCATGATAAGAGTTTAAGGTTAAAACAGAGTATTTATATTACAATTTCTCTCAAAATAGATTGCAAAATAAGGCCTTCAATCCCCTGATAGATCAACGGTCAAGACTCGGGGTACCTGCATTAACATCTCATCATTTTCCCGCACACTCTTTCGATACATGCAGTTTCTAAAGCAATATGCAGTATAAATAATGAATAATAAATAAACAAGGAAAACAAGTAGCAAGTATGCAATTAAAACACATAAGGAGATCATGATGATTCAATACGAGTATAAACCAATCAAATAACCAACCACGCTCACAAATAATCATACTCAACAAATCGTACTCCAATACTCAGCCAGGTCATTCAAATAATCATCAAACAAACAAGGAAATGCATTCAACATGTGATAACAAATGAATCTTCGTTAGTAAAGCGGAAGCATCACGGACATAATCCGCGCGATGGCCGTGGGCCAACATCACTTGGACATGACTGCCAGGCTTAAAGATATCTAAGGTAATAAAGATGGCTACATCCCTTGTCTAATGTATGCATACACTACCTATCGAGGATCATACTTATTCGCTATTCAAAAGGTATCACCGACTAAAAGTTCGACTATCACCAGAGACGGGCAATTTGGATGGGGTTGGCGTTTCCAATTACTGATATATGGGCCCACGGTAATATCAAGTATGCCCCATCCCTGAGGTTGATACTCCGCGCCGAAAAGAAATCTCAAGATCGTTAATCGCCTTGGGCAACTCTGGGAGGGAGCCCAAGTCCCCATATACAGCTACCTCGTTAACTTCGAATTTCAAGAGTCGCAACATGGCGAACAATCCTAGTCTTTTATTCAAATACTCGTTTTCTTAACTTCTCATTCTCTTGCTCATAAATAACAATAATGAAAAACTTGTATCATAAATATAACGTCAAACTTGTATAATGAAATTTTAGTAACAACAGTTCTTCAGGTAAAACAGAACACGTAGAAAAACTTAATTATTTATTTTGAGTCCGTTCGTAAATTTTAAATATTTTTCACTATTCATTATTTTACTTTTCATCGTATTTACTATTCATCGTTTTTTCTATTGCCCGTATTTACTATTCCTCGTATTTATACGTATTCGTATTTTCGTATTACGTATTTGTACGTATTTTTATACTTCATATTTTATTCGTATTTTATACGTATATGTATTCTTATACTTAGTATTTATTATTTTATTTTCTTTATACTTAGTATTTTTATTTTATTTTCTTTATACTCTAGTATTTATTATTTGACTTTATTTATACTTAGTATCTTTATACCCTTATACATTTTTGTTATACTAAGGATATTTTAGAAAATAAAACTAAGCTTTTTATTTACTAAGTGTAAAATTTTAGTTTCAAAGTCGTTAGGTTCGTTTTGTATTTAGTGATTTGAAAAATGATTTCGGAAACACAACTTATTATAATCTAAGTGCAAAATCCTAGAGTCAAAGTTGTTAAGTTCATTTTGTACTTGGTGATTTTAAATAACATTTTAGAAATGAAACTCGGTTTTATTTAGTCATATACTTAACTAATCTTTTAGCGGTTTCCATTTTTAGCGAAATTTGTCGTAGTTCATTTTAAATAGTCCGTATGTCCACATCCAAATTTAAGCATAGGTAGTAGCACTCGATAAGATTCATTTTAATACGGTAACGTTTATTTTTATCGGTTTAGTTGATTCTTTTTATTAATCTGCTCATTATACAATCTAATATAATCCTAATTATAAATCAAATTTAGTAACTAAGTGATAAATTCATTTTGATCAATTTTAGTCCATTTAAATTAGGAATGCCGTGTATATGTATATTATATCAAAATTGATTTGTTTCTTTTAATTTCTAAATTCCAACTTGTTAATTACTAATTAAATTATTTTAATAATAAACTAAAAAGTGATAAAAATAAATTTAACCCCAAAATTGGCAAGGATGCCGTGGAGAATGAAGGTGGTGTTCAAAATTTTCATTTTTCGATTTTATCGGTTTTTGACTTAAAGTTTTTATATACTAATAAGCTAGTTTATGCTAAAGTGATTTAAATTAGTACTTAAAAACAATAAATAACTAAAACTTATAAAATTTATAAATCAACTAATCAACTAAGTGAAGAACACATGAATGTGTGATGAATCTTAATGCTTTTAATATGAACATTATTTAGTCAAATTTTTATATGTTTATATAATTTTCTCAAATTTTTCATACAAGTCTAATTTAACTATACTAACCATAATATGTTATTTAGAAAAATTAAAACTAAAAATTGGTCCATGTAATTCAATTTGGCTGTATGTTTATATATGTTCATAAATTTTGATTTTTGATTTTTATACTTCTAATTCAACAACTAATTCATCTTATATTATTTATGTATTTAATCATAAGTGGAAAACATAACAAAACATTAACACACATAAATAAAATCATCCAAACACAAGAATAACAACTAACATTCAAGAACACACATAATACCTTAAAACACTTAAAAATTCATAACAAATTCATTTTAAATCCTAAACAAAAACTAATTATATTTTCATGTACATATTAGTCTTAGTATTTTAAGCATGCAATTTACAAAAATTAAAACGAAAAATTAGACAAAAATAAAGGGGAATGCCGTGTGGTTTCCTTATGTTACTCAAATATTATTTTTCGATTTTTGTCTCCTAATTTAACATATGAATACTAGGTGATATAATAAAACCATACATGCATAAAAAACAATAACACATAATCAAATTCGAGGCGCTTATCATATAAATGTGCGGGAAGCACCTTAGTTAGGTTATGAGTGAAATAGCTTAGCAGTTAATAGGGATCAATGATATGATCGAATTGGTTAAGATCGACTCCACCACCTTGCTCCTCGTCTTTGGTTAGGAGAGGTACATAAGAATGAAATAAACAAGTTAGTAATTTATTTTAAAACTAAACTAGCTAAACTAAAATTGTAAAGTGTTGTAGTATTTTATGTTTAGGTGATGGTTGTATTTTAATTAATTTGATTCATATTCTTAAATAAATATAAGCATAAAGAGGATGTGATTACTAACATAACTAATGAAAGATTTATTTATGAACTTGAATGATTTAAGGAATAAGAAATAAATGATTTAAAAGAAAAGAAGAAGTGGAAGGATGGTGTTCTTGAAGTTGCACATGAATAAACACTAATTGCTCTTGAGTTTGAGTTTATTTTTGAGAGGAAATGACTTAGAAATATTTGGTGTTTGTGTTGTGTTTGGACCGTGTAAGTGTAGTGTAGTAGTAGTAGTTGTTTTATTTTTTTTGTAGTATGTAAGTTTGTAGTATGTAAGTTGTAAACTTGTGTAAGGAAAGTGAAAGCATGCTTGAGACAAAGAGACACATGTGTGTAAGAGTGAAAGCATGGGTGTAAGAGTGGAAGGCATGCTTGAGACAAGGGAACAAGTGTGTAGGCAAAGCAAAAAGGAAAAAGGAAGAGACAATGTTGAGCTACAAGCTCAAAATCTCGGCCACATGTACAAGTCATGGCCTGATTTTTCGTTCTTGAAATTTTCGATTTGCGCGTACGCGAAAAGTCTCGAAATGAAATATATAGTCTTAAATTGATGGTTCGAAGTAAGATCGAAAATAAAAATGAAGAAAAACGTTGAAGGGTGATCAAAACAAAAATTGGCCTTAGGATCCTCGAAACTTTGAAATAAAATCTTGTTTGATCGAAATATATATTTTTTTTGTGGAATGTTACTGAATTAAATCATTATGCTTAAACGTCAAAAAGTTTATCAGTTTAGGCTTAGTGTAACTCAATATATCGAGTTTTAGTGAAAGTGTTAGTTAAATCAAAGTGGAATAGTAATTTGATATTATTATTATATGTTGTGTTAGTAATAATCAATATGATTAAGCTTAAGCTACTTTAATTAGGTTTGGATTATGAGTAGTTATATTTAAGAAAGGATTAGGTGACTTAATCACATTTAGGTGGCTTGGCCATTTAGTCAATGTTTGACCTCGATTTGCGTGCCAAAATTTGCCGTTGAGAAAATTGTCGAGGATTCTCCATTTGATTTATCGAGTTTGAAAATGTAAACATAAAGTTCAAATTCAAAGTAATTCAAAATGGTTTTAGTTTAGGTGCGAAAATGATTGTAGTGTATTGTTTTAGGAAATTCAGCGAGCGAGGATGATTAGTTATTGATTTCCTAATTATAATTAGCTTAAATTAACAAGGGGTGTTACAATCCTCCCCCCTTAAAGAAGTTTCGTCCCCGAAACTTAAAGTACTCTGGGTGGTTAAGGTTACCTGTGCTAAACAGCTCCGGGTACTTTTCCTTCATCGACGCCTCGGTCTCCCATGTTGCTTGTTCAGTCTTCTGTCCCCTCCAGAGAACCTTGACTAAAGGTATCGACTTGCGTCGTAAGAACTTGGTCTCTCTGGCGAGAATTTCCACTGGTTTCTCAGAGTAAAGCATATTAGGCTCGATGGCGATCACATCGGGCGTAACAATGTGACTCGGGTCGCTTCTGTATCTTCTGAGCTGAGATACGTGAAATACATCGTGTACCTTGGATAAGTTTGGCGGTAAGGCGAGTCGGTATGCCACCTCGCCAATTCGTTCAAGTACTTCATAGGGTCCGATGTACTTTGGACTAAGCTTCCCCTTTAGTCCGAAGCGTCTTACCCCTTTCATGGGTGAGACCTTTAAGAAGACCTTATCTCCACTGTTGAACTCAATAGGTCGACGGTGCTCGTTTGCATACTTCTTCTGTCGATCTTGAGCTGCTTGTAGTCGTTCTCGGATGATCTTGATGTGTTCAATCTGATCTTGTATAACCTGGGGTCCCGTACCCACATTATCACTAGCGTCGTCCCAACAAACCGGACTGCGACACTTCCTGCCATACTGTGCCTCAAAAGGAGCACACCCTAGACTAGCATGATGGCTATTGTTGTATGAGAATCCAACGAGGTAAGCTCTTTTCCCGATTCACGTTGAATTCCATCGTGCATGCCCTCAACATGTCTTCCGATTAATACGGATGGTTCGCTCTGTCTGACCGCCGATTCTTTGGATGAAACGCCGTACTCATTTTCAATTTACTACCCAAAGCCTCTTGCAATTTCTTCCGTAAATGCGATGTAAATCTTGCGTCCACATGCGATATGATGTCGAGGAACGCCATGGAGTCGTATTATTTCCTTTTAAGTAGCTTTGGCGATTCTTCCAATCCCCAAGTCTCCTTGATCGGAACGGAGTGAGGTGCTTTAGTTAGACGATCTACAATAACCCATATCGCATCTTTGCCACCTGCTGTCCTTGGTAACCCCATGATAAAATCCATGGATATGGAATCCCACTTCCCTCGAGGAATTTCCAACGGTTGGAGTAGTCCTCCAGGTCTCTGGTGTTCAAATTTTACCTTCTGGCAAATCATACATCTAGCCACGTACTCGGCGATCTCTGCCTTCATCCTTATCCACCAGAAACGTAACTTCAGGTCCTTGTACATCTTGTCTGAGCCAGGATGTACCGAGTAGCGGGTACTATGTGCTTCGTCAAGGATTTTGCGTTTCAAGTTCTCATTATCAGGTATGCACCACCTGCCATTGAAGCGTAGACTCCCGTCAGTGTAAACTTCAAACCCTTCTGTTCCTTCTGATGGAATTCTTTCCCTAATTTCCAACAATGCCGGGTCTTCCCATTGTAGCACTCGGATGTCATGATATAACTCTGGTTCAACCACCATTGCATTTAGGTCTGTGTCATCTGATTGTACCAGGTCTAAGCTCAGTCTTTTTAGATCCTGGACGATATCTGAGGGAATCTCCCAAATGTTGTTCAGAGTGTGTATTGTCTTACGACTCAGTGCATCGGCAACTACATTAGCCTTTCCCTCGTGGTAAAGTAACTCAATCTTGTAATCTTTGATCAATTCTAACCATCTTCGTTGCCTCATGTTCAAATCTCTTTGGGTGAAGATGTACTTCAAGCTCTTGTGATCAGTGTAGAACTTAATGTCAACCAGTAGAGATAATGACGCCAAATCTTTAGTGCAAACACAACCGCGGCAAGTTCTAGGTCGTGAATTGGGTAATTCTTTTCATGCACCTTAAGTTGTCTGGATGCGTATGCTATTACCTTCCCTTGTTGCATCAAGACGCAACCCAAACCATTTAGTGATGCGTCACTGTACACCTCATATTCATCCCCATCGGTTGGCAAGGTTAAAACTGGGGCCGTAGTAAGCCTTGTCTTTAGTTCTTGAAACGCTTTCTCACAGTCGTCGCTCCATATGAACTTTGATTCCTTTTGTAGCAGTTTGGTCATTGGGCGGGCTACCTTCGAGAAATCAGGAACAAACCTTCGATAATAGCCAGCCAATCCTAGGAAGCTTCTGACTTCCGTGACTGTTTTTGGTGCTATCCATTCTTTGACAGCTTCAATCTTTGCTGGATCTACCATTACTCCCTCCTTGGAGATTACATGGCCTAGGAACGCCACTTGGCCTAACCAAAATTCGCACTTTGAAAATTTGGCATACCATTTATGGTCTCTCAAGATGCTTAGGATAATGTGTAGGTGCTCTGCGTGTTCTTCTTTATCCTTGGAGTAGATCAGGATGTCGTCAATGAACACGACCACGCAGATGTCGAGATATTCATGAAAGGTCCTGTTCATTTGGTCCATAAATACTGCTGGAGCGTTGGTAAGGCCGAACGGCATTACTTTGAACTCGTAATGTCCGTACCTTGATCCAAAGCGCCTTTGTATATCTTCTTTGCGGACCGCAATCTGATGGTATCCTGACCTTAGGTCAATCTTGGAGAACACTCCTGCTCCTTTGAGCTGGTCAAAGAGATCGTCTATCCTAGGCAAGGGATAACGATTTTTGATTGTCACCTTGTTCAGTTCTCTGTAGTCAATGCAAAGCCTCATACTCCCATCCTTCTTCTTTACAAAGAGTACCGGTGCACCCCAAGGTGAAACACTCGGTCTTATGAATCCCAATTCAATCATCTCCTCCAACTGTTTCTTGAGTTCTTGGAGTTCGACAGGCGCCATCCTGTATGGTGCCTTTGATATAGGTGGCGTGCGTGTATGAGGTCGATCGAGAATTCAACATCTCGTGCGAGAGGCATACCTGTAATACGTGCGGAAATACATCGGGGTATTCATTCACGATTGGGATATCTTCAATGCGTAGGGTGTCCTCGACCTTAGTAATGCTGCAAAAATACACCTGGTGCCCCTTCCTCTCCATACTCTGAAGTTTCAGTACAGATACTAACTTCACTCCTCCTTTCCTTTTAAAACTCTGGTATGACACTTCCTTCCCTTGGTTAGTTTTCAAAGTGATTTTCTGGTCGTGGCATTTAAATGTTGCATTATGACGAGCTAGCCAGTTCATTCCCAGAATTACATCGAACTCGGGAAGGTCAAACAATACAAGATCTGACAGGAATTACGTGTTGTGAATCGAGATTTTTACGTTATTGTATTTTGAAGAACAAGGAATGTTTTTACCATCCGTAGTGATATGTTAGTTCGATTTGTGCAGGGTTTGTGAGTTTGGATTGTTTGATAAATTTTGAGGATATAAAAGATAAAGATGCTCGTATCAAACAAAATGAAAGCAGTCTGCAAATTAACCAAAAATTTCTGGTGATGACGTCAACATCGATGATATCATCGATTACCCTCTTCACTTCGGTCGGGACATACACGTCCCTGAACCCTAACTGCTGGCGCTGGTCCCGCATTTGCTTTAGCAGCAGTACCCTCCTTTGGGCACCCATTAGACGTGTGTCCCACTACCTTACGTATAGCACACGATCTGCTCCCCATTACAACGCTCGGTGACTCTGGCTTGCAGGTTTACACCGATTTGTTCGATAAGCCGGAGGTCGGGGAATTTGTGGATTGTTCTTTGCGACGTAAGGAGTGGTATTGCGGTTGTAGAAATGAGTCTTGCCTTGGTTCTTATTGCGGTTGTCTTGATTCTGATAACCCGGGCGACCAAACATGGGTTTATGGATAAAACTGGCACTCGCCACAGGGGGCGTGAACGTCTTCTTCTTCTTCTTCTCCTCAGCTTCTCTCTTCTGGATGGGTGCCCAGATACACGTTGCCTTTTTCGTAGGCTTCAAATAAGTTCTTACACCAATCCGCTCATGTTTATCCTCGGGTTATTGTCCATGCCTCAGACGTAACGAGTTGCGAGTTCCTCCTCGCTAGTCAATATCTTAGGAGCAAACTTGGGCGACTCCCGATATTTTTCTGTGTAAGCTTGTAGGGACATTTCACCCTGGGTTAGATTCCTGAACTCTTCTTCTTTTTCCCACTTCAACTCTTCCCCAAAGTACTTGTTTTCCAACAAGGTCTTAAACTCACTCCAGTTATAGAGCCTTAGGGAAATTGGGCTTTTGGTCAGGCGCCACCAACTATTTGCCTCTCCTTTCGGGTAGTGCGCTACCACGTTCACCATTTCGTTCGGTGGTGTCTTGCTCGATTCAAAGAACTTTTCCATCTCTTCGATCCACTCTGTCAAGACTGTGGGGTCGACAGAGCCAGAATATGTTTGGGGTCGGTGTTTGGAGAACTTCTCAAATGCAGATTGATTATTACCACCTCCCTGGTATTGGTGGACATTCTGTGCCATTTTCATAATAGCATCCTCAAAACCTTTTCTTCTCGCCTCCTCCTCGGCAAAGTGTTGGGCGAAATTAGGGTTAGCCATATTGTTTGCATCCATTCTGAAAAATATTGAGTTGTATGAATATAGAGTAGTTTCCAAAATAGACACATAATAAAAGACAAGGTAAAAGACATTTCATTGATAATGTAAAAGGATTACATCAAAAAGTTACAAAGCCCCCTAATACATTCTCTATGAAATGAACTAAGGTGAAAACTTAGATACAAGTTCAGCAAAATAACACAAAAGTTTAGATACATTCTCAAGAGATATTAAATTAGATCGAGAATGACAAAAGCTTAGTCCTAGGTCCTAAGCAAATTTCGAGTAGCGATGCTCCTCCTCCGCGAAGCTATGCTTATACTTAACAGCGTAAGTCATGTCGCTCAACCCAAGTTTGAAATCCTCCCAGCTCAGGTAGTACTCACCCTCAAGTATAGCTGGGGAGCGTAGTCGCCTCCACCATGCTTTGGCCTCCTCGTCAAGGCACGCAGCTGCTAGGGAGGTTTTCCATTCCTCTCTAACGGAGTGTTCCAGGAACCTCGCATTCATACTCCTGATCCATGGGTATAGTGTCCCACTGATCCCCTCAAATGTCTCAGGTTTTCCTGCATGAACGCCGATCACATCCGTATATTCTCGAGGATCGGCGGAGATGATCAGAATTCGATGTTCCATATACGGAGTCTTAAGTGCCCTAGTCTTCCAGTCGACTTCCGCATTGCTCGAGTCCTGTGATCTCTTCCAGGACTTCAATTGTTGACGTCGCGCGTAGGCCTCGATGGCTTTCTTGCGGGCCTTCTCTTTTGGTGTCCATTCAGAGTACTTCTTACCGCACGGTAGTCTCATCTGAAATCAATTTAGATAAGGTAATTTAAATGAGATTTGGAAGTACAATATGTATGTAAAATTTTAAAATAATGAATTAAGAAAAGCACATGACTAGGTAGTAACATAACGTCTCCATATATATAAACATATACATGGGTAAAATATTACATTTCAAGGAATATAATACATAAGTTCACCAAACGTCACATCCGAATATAACATCCATAGCCGTAGGAAAAGAAGACGATATTAAGATCGTTCTTAGGATGGTTAAAAGTCGGTACATATATTTTACAAACTGGAGTCCAAAGACCCTAAATATGATTTGCGACCCTGAAGAGTCTCCCTGATAGGAGATCCCTCTCCCAGACTGGGAGTAGTTCAACTGGCAATGGAGGATAGTCGTGCCTCAATTCTTGATACATCAAGTTCTCAAGTAGTTCCTCGTGCTCCATCCACCCTGGTGGTTGCATCTCCCTCAGAAGTGGGTCGGGGTGACACATGCGATCCATATATCGATCGTAATCCAGGAGGAGTTGCCATCCTAGTGGTGTCCAAAACTCGTCGTACGGGTGGAAGCTCTCAATCAGCGTCAGGCCTAAGCCAATGCCCCTAGTGTGGTAGGGTCTGGTCGTCGAGATCCCATTAGCTTCCACGTATTGCTCTATGACGTGGGAATGGTTACATATATATGCATCTCGTGGCATCATCGGTGGACGTCGTGGTAGATCGTTACGGGAGGAACTGTAGTACGTCATCCTAAGGGCCTTTGTCAAACTAGAGTTAGCCATAGAGCAAATAGCAAGTAAAGAATCATAAAGTTAAGATTCTAACGCTCATCTAACTAGTTCATTATTATTTGGTCGGTTCTTAAGATTCTACCCTTTCTCCCATTTTAAACTGATCTAAGTTATAATTTTAGCGATCTAGGATTTCTAATTCATTATTTGATCCTATAAGTCTATGCCTGACATACGATATGAATGTCTGGCCCAGGTGTCATCTCGCTATGTGAGATAACTTTAAGTCATTCACTAAGAAGATGCTCGATAATTAATCAGAACAACCTGGTTTTTCATGACTTTAATTAAACTAAGGCGGAAAATTAATTAAGTCTATATATTACAAACCAGCTGTTAACGTCTTACAAACTCAATATTCATGATAAGAGTTTAAGGTTAAAACAGAGTATTTATATTACAATTTCTCTCAAAATAGATTGCAAAATAAGGCCTTCAATCCTCGATAGATCAACGGTCAAGACTGGAAATTTTGCATTAACATCTCATCATTTTCCCGCACACTCTTTCGATACATGCAGTTTCTAAAGCAATATGCAGTATAAATAATGAATAATAAATAAACAAGGAAAACAAGTAGCAAGTATGCAATTAAAACACATAAGGAGATCATGATGATTCAATACGAGTATAAACCAATCAAATAACCAACCACGCTCACAAATAATCATACTCAACAAATCGTACTCCAATACTCAGCCAGGTCATTCAAATAATCATCAAACAAACAAGGAAATGCATTCAACATGTGATAACAAATGAATCTTCGTTAGTAAGGCGGAAGCATGCAGACATAATCCGCGCAGTAGCCGGCAGGGCCAACATCACTTGGACATGACTGCCAGGCTTAAAGATATCTAAGGTAATAAAGATGGCTACATCCCTTGTCTAATGTATGCATACACTACCTATCGAGGATCATACTTATTCGCTATTCAAAAGGTATCACCGACGAAAAAGTTCGACTATCACCAGAGACGGGTACCCCCGGATGGGGTTGGCGTTTCCAATTACTGATATATGGGCCCACGGTAATATCAAGTATGCCCCATCCCTGAGGTTGATACTCATGGCGAAAAGAAATCTCAAGATCGTTAATCGCCTTGGGCAACTCTGGGAGGGAGCCCAAGTCCCCATATACAGCTACCTCGTTAACTTCGAATTTCAAGAGTCGCAACATGGCGAACAATCCTAGTCTTTTATTCAAATACTCGTTTTCTTAACTTCTCATTCTCTTGCTCATAAATAACAATAATGAAAAACTTGTATCATAAATATAACGTCAAACTTGTATAATGAAATTTTAGTAACAACAGTTCTTCAGGTAAAACAGAACACGTAGAAAAACTTAATTATTTATTTTGAGTCCGTTCGTAAATTTTAAATATTTTTCACTATTCATTATTTTACTATTCACCGTATTTACTATTCATCGTATTTTCTATTCCTCGTATTTACTATTCCTCGTATTTATACGTATTCGTATTTTCGTATTCCGTATTTGTACGTATTTTTATACTTCATATTTTATTTGTATTTTATACGTATATGTATTCTTATACTTAGTATTTATTATTTTATTTTCTTTATACTTAGTATTTTTATTTTATTTTCTTTATACTCTAGTATTTATTATTTGACTTTATTTATACTTAGTATCTTTATACCCTTATACATTTTTGTTATACTAAGGATATTTTAGAAAATAAAACTAAGCTTTTTATTTACTAAGTGTAAAATTTTAGTTTCAAAGTCGTTAGGTTCGTTTTGTATTTAGTGATTTGAAAAATGATTTCGGAAACACAACTTATTATAATCTAAGTGCAAAATCCTAGAGTCAAAGTTGTTAAGTTCATTTTGTACTTGGTGATTTTAAATAACATTTTAGAAATGAAACTCGGTTTTATTTAGTCATATACTTAACTAATCTTTTAGCGGTTTCCATTTTTAGCGAGGTTGTCGTAGTTCATTTTAAATAGTCCGTATGTCCACATCCAAATTTAAGCATAGGTAGTAGCACTCGATAAGATTCATTTTAATACTGTAACGTTTATTTTTATCGGTTTAGTTGATTCTTTTTATTAATCTGCTCATTATACAATCTAATATAATCCTAATTATAAATCAAATTTAGTAACTAAGTGATAAATTCATTTTGATCAATTTTAGTCCATTTAAATTAGGAATGCCGTGTATATGTATATTATATCAAAATTGATTTGTTTCTTTTAATTTCTAAATTCCAACTTGTTAATTACTAATTAAATTATTTTAATAATAAACTAAAAAGTGATAAAAATAAATTTAACCCCAAAATTGGCAAGGATGCCGTGGAGAATGAAGGTGGTGTTCAAAATTTTCATTTTTCGATTTTATCGGTTTTTGACTTAAAGTTTTTATATACTAATAAGCTAGTTTATGCTAAAGTGATTTAAATTAGTACTTAAAAACAATAAATAACTAAAACTTATAAAATTTATAAATCAACTAATCAACTAAGTGAAGAACACATGAATGTGTGATGAATCTTAATGCTTTTAATATGAACATTATTTAGTCAAATTTTTATATGTTTATATAATTTTCTCAAATTTTTCATACAAGTCTAATTTAACTATACTAACCATAATATGTTATTTAGAAAAATTAAAACTAAAAATTGGTCCATGTAATTCAATTTGGCCGTGTATGTTTATATATGTTCATAAATTTTGATTTTTGATTTTTATACTTCTAATTCAACAACTAATTCATCTTATATTATTTATGTATTTAATCATAAGTGGAAAACATAACAAAACATTAACACACATAAATAAAATCATCCAAACACAAGAATAACAACTAACATTCAAGAACACACATAATACCTTAAAACACTTAAAAATTCATAACAAATTCATTTTAAATCCTAAACAAAAACTAATTATATTTTCATGTACATATTAGTCTTAGTATTTTAAGCATGCAATTTACAAAAATTAAAACGAAAAATTAGACAAAAATAAAGGGGTATGCCGTGTGGTTTCCTTATGTTACTCAAATATTATTTTTCGATTTTTGTCTCCTAATTTAACATATGAATACTAGGTGATATAATAAAACCATACATGCATCAAAAACAATAACACATAATCAAATTCCAGGCGCTTATCATATAAATGTGCGGGAAGCACCTTAGTTAGGTTATGAGTGAAATAGCTTAGCAGTTGTCGGGATCAATGATATGATCGAATTGGCTAAGATCGACTCCACCACCTTGCTCCTCGTCTTTGGTTAGGAGAGGTACATAAGAATGAAATAAACAAGTTAGTAATTTATTTTAAAACTAAACTAGCTAAACTAAAATTGTAAAGTGTTGTAGTATTTTATGTTTAGGTGATGGTTGTATTTTAATTAATTTGATTCATATTCTTAAATAAATATAAGCATAAAGAGGATGTGATTACTAACATAACTAATGAAAGATTTATTTATGAACTTGAATGATTTAAGGAATAAGAAATAAATGATTTAAAAGAAAAGAAGAAGTGGAAGGATGGTGTTCTTGAAGTTGCACATGAATAAGCTTACTAATTGCTCTTGAGTTTGAGTTTATTTTTGAGAGGAAATGACTTAGAAATATTTGGTGTTTGTGTTGTGTTTGGACCGTGTAAGTGTAGTGTAGTAGTAGTAGTTGTTTTATTTTTTTTGTAGTATGTAAGTTTGTAGTATGTAAGTTGTAAACTTGTGTAAGGAAAGTGAAAGCATGCTTGAGACAAAGAGACACATGTGTGTAAGAGTGGAAGCATGGGTGTAAGAGTGGAAGGCATGCTTGAGACAAGGGAACAAGTGTGTAGGCAAAGCAAAAAGGAAAAAGGAAGAGACAATGTTGAGCTACAAGCTCAAAATCTCGGCCACATGTACAAGTCATGGCCCGTTTTTTCGTTCTTGAAATTTTCGATTTGCGCGTACGCGAAAAGTCTCGAAATGAAATATATAGTCTTAAATTGATGGTTCGAAGTAAGATCGAAAATAAAAATGAAGAAAAACGTTGAAGGGTGATCAAAACAAAATTGGCCTTAGGATCCTCGAAACTTTGAAATAAAATCTTGTTTGATCGAAATATATATTTTTTTTGTGGAATGTTACTGAATTAAATCATTATGCTTAAACGTCAAAAAGTTTATCAGTTTAGGCTTAGTGTAACTCAATATATCGAGTTTTAGTGAAAGTGTTAGTTAAATCAAAGTGGAATAGTAATTTGATATTATTATTATATGTTGTGTTAGTAATAATCAATATGATTAAGCTTAAGCTACTTTAATTAGGTTTGGATTATGAGTAGTTATATTTAAGAAAGGATTAGGTGACTTAATCACATTTAGGTGGCTTGGCCATTTAGTCAATGTTTGACCTCGATTTGCGTGCCAAAATTTGCCGTTGAGAAAATTGTCGAGGATTCTCCATTTGATTTATCGAGTTTGAAAATGTAAACATAAAGTTCAAATTCAAAGTAATTCAAAATGGTTTTAGTTTAGGTGCGAAAATGATTGTAGTGTATTGTTTTAGGAAATTCAGCGAGCGAGGATGATTAGTTATTGATTTCCTAATTATAATTAGCTTAAATTAACACGGGGTGTTACAAAATAGCTAATATAAATAAAGGCTCACGGCATTTATATTATTTTTGGGTCAATTTTGGTCAAAATGAATTTATCACTTAGTCACTAAAACTGATTTATAATTAGGATTATATTAGATTGTATAATGGATGGTTAATGAAAAGAATCAACTAAACCGATAAAAATAAACGTTACACGTTTTAAAATGAATGAATTCGAGTGTTACTACCTATGCTTAAATTTGGATGTGGACATACGGACTATTTAAAATGAACTACGACAACCTCGCTAAAAATGGAAACCGTTAAAATCTTAATTAAGTATATGACTAAATTTAACCGAGTTTTACTTTTGAAATGTTATTTAAAATGACCAAGTACAAAATGAACTTAACAACTTTGAAACTAGGATTTTGTACTTAAGTTTAAATCGAGTTTTACATTTAAAATAAATTCTCAAATCACTAAATACAAAACGAACCTAACGACTTTAAAACTAGAATTTTATACTTAGAAAATAAAAGTGATTTTGATACTTTAGTAAAATACCTAAGTATGAAAAGTGTATAAAATGTAAGTATACTAAGTATAAGAATAAAGTAATCAATACTAATAATACATGTACTTAATAAAAATACGAATAAAATACAAAGTATAAAAATACGCATATGTATAAAATACGAATAAAATACGAAGTATAAAAATACGCATACGTATAAAAATACGTACAAATACGAAATCCGAAAATACGAATACGTATAAAATACGATGAATAGTAAATACGATGAATAGTAAATACGATGAATAGTAAATACGGTGAATAGTAAAATAATGAATAGTGAAAAATATTTAAAATTTACGAACGGACTCAAAATAAATAATTAAGCTTTTCTATATGTTCTGTTTTACCTGAAGAACTGCTGTTTCTAAAATTTCATTATACAAAGTTAGACGACATATTTAAGTTTCAGAATTGTCACCTATTATGAATGAACGAGGAAATAAGAATTTGAGAAATGAACTACTTGAATAAAATACTTGGATTGTTCGCCATGTTGCGACTCTTGAAATTCGAAGTTAATGAGGTAGCTATCTATGGGGACTTGGGCTCCCTATTAGAGTTGCCCAAGGCGACATAACGATCTTAAGATCGCTACTCGGCACGGTATATACAACCTCAGAGATGGGGCATCCTTGATATTTCCGTGGGCCCATATATTAGTAATTGGAAACTCCAGCCCCAACCGGGGGTACCCGTCTAAGGTGATAGTCGTATTTTTCGTCGGTGATACCTTTTGAATAGCGAATACGTATGATCCTCGATTAGATGGTGTATGCATACATTAGACACGGGATTTGGCTGTCCTTATTACCTTAGGTATCTCTAGACTGTCAGACACGTCCGCTTTGTTCGGCCCTGATCTCTTCTGCGCGGACGTCTAGTATGTCAGCCACGTCCGCTTTGTTCGGCCCTGTCTACTATAGCGCGTTTTACGTCTGCATGCTTCCGCCTCGCTAACGAACATTCTCGAGTTAACGTATGTTGAATGTATTTTCTTGTCTTGTTTGTTTGATGATTGTCTGAATGATTTGGTTATGGGTATTGGAATACGATTTATTGAGTATGATTATTTGTGAGCATGGTACATTATCTGATTGAATTATACTCATGTTTGAATCATCATAAATTCCTTACGTGTTTTATTTGCTACTTGCTCTTCATTTTTACTTATTTATTATTTATACCGCATATTGTTTTAGAATTGCATGTGTCGAAAGAGTGTGCGAGAAAATGATGAGAGTTTAATGCAGGTACCCCGAGACCAACGCCTATTGAATGCTGGGGAGAGTTACCTTACTTATTTTGTACGCTTTTGAGAAAATGTAACCGAATAACTCTGCTTTATCTTAAACTCGTATTATGTATACAGAGTTTTATGACGATAACAGCTGGTTTTGTAATATATAGACTTAATTAATTTTCCGCCTTAGTTTAATTAAAGTCACGAAAAACCAGGTTATTCTGATTGGTATCGAGTCATCTTGCGACCGTGAATGACTTAAAGTTATCTCACATAGCGAGACGACACCTGGGCCAGACGTTCATATCGTATGTCAGGCATAGACTTATAGGATCAAATAATAAATTAGAAATCTTAGATCGCTAAAATAATAACTTAGAACGCTTTAAAAGTGAGAATGGGTAGAAACATTAAGGACCAACCTTTGTAAATAGACGAATTACTGACCTAAAATAAAATACACTAACTATCGTATACTTGCTACTTGCTGATGTGACTGACTAAAACTAACAACTATCCTCGGATATAAAATCGAGTTAATAAACTTAACTCTCGAGAAGTGAAACGCTGAAGGCGTACCAGGCTATACGAAGTAAAGACATCTACTAAATCCTTAACCTATTTCACTTATGAAATTCTTAAACCTTTTTAATCCTTTTTTTTTTTTTTTTTTTTGTTCGATCAAAGATATATATATTTCCTTAATAACCATTTTATCTTCGTTCAAACAATATTTTTGTTGTTGTTTGACTCCTTTCCTTAAAATCCCTTGTAGATGTCATCAACCGGCGATTCACCAGTATGCGGAGACGGGAAGGGCAATCGTTCGATTAAGCAGCGCGCCCTACGTGCTTTCATGCCTGCACTTCCGGTTACTCCGGAGCTTGCATGGACTGACCCTGCCAGGATCGATGCTTACAGGAATTTCTTAGGAGATCCCCCGCGCACATTCGCAGGAGACCATGACACCTGCTGGTTTTGGTTATGCGAAATGGAGGCGAAGTTCATTGAGGCGGAAGTTCACGAGGAGTGGAAAGTACGCTTAACCGAGAGGTTCCTCAGAGGTGAAGCTTTCCATTGGTGGTTTGCAGTACGCCACCGCCTACGCTCGAGGGGGAAAGTTCCACGGGTGGAATTTCTTCAAATGCGGCCTCAGGCTTGCATGCCGTGCCATTGCTCAGGGACACACCTTCGATGATGAGCAGGAGGTCAGCGATGCAGAGTCCTCAAACGGGCTCTAGACCCTGTTAACTCTATTAACTACTAGTACGGATAACATTTTGTAAAATCTCTAGATTTTAACTACCTAACCTCAGTGATTCTGTATGACACTATTAGGAGTCGTTATCCCTACCTTCTACTTTCAGTTATCCTCCTAGGAAATGTATTAGATGCACTTCGTCACTCTAAGTCGATGTAACCAACTTTTATCTTGTAGTCTATAATATGCCTCTTTTGGAACTACTGAAATTCATACAGTTTAAAATTTTCAGAATGGCTGCAAACGGTATTCCTGACCATGACTGTAACACCCCGTGTTATTATAGCATAAAATTATAAAAGAAATTAATTCCTTTAATTAAATTCATCCTTTTTCCTTTTAATAAAAATGCGTCTGAATTTTTTTCGCCAAAGTATACTAAATTTTCCTAAGTCCAAATATAAAATTTTTGAAAAATAAAGTTTGTTGCATTATATTCAGAATTCAAAAAGAAACACATTTCAAAATTTTATAAAAGTCAACACAAAACTTGTATCGTCTTTCAAATTTTGAAATGGTCAAAGAATGTTTACTATTCACAAAAATAAAAGTAAAACCTTTTGTTCATAAAATTCAATTTCGAGCACTTTTGATTTTTATTCATAAATCTTATTATATTAATATCAAATTATTATTTCATTTTGATTTAACTAACACTTTCACTAAAACTCGACATATTGAGTTACACTAAGCCTAAACTGGTAAAATTTTTGACGTTTAAGCATAATGATTTAATTCGATAACATTCAACGAAAAAAATATATATTTCGATCGAATAAAATTTTATTTCAAAGTTGCGAGGAAAACTAGTACCCAATTTTTGTTTGAATTCGTTTTAAGTTTATTTTCATTTTTATTTTCGATCTTACTTCTAAACATTATTTTAAGACTATATATTTCATTTCAGGACTTTTCACGTGCGCGCAAATCGAAAATTTCAAAAACGAAAAATCGGACCAACTTGGTCCATGTTGGCCGAAATTTTTAGCATGCTCTAGCATGCCCTTGTCTCCTCTTTTCTTCCTTTCTCTTACACACACCTTACTTCTCTTCCACTTCTTACACAAGCATGCTCCTTTTCCTTACACACCTACAATATTGATCATCACTTAGTTTAAGTAGTTGTCTTTAATTGTAATTGCTTGTTTAAACCTAAATACATCCTAACTACTAAGCACATATACCACACAATACTAAGTATACAATTACTACTAATCCTTTACTAGTATTCACTACTACTACATTCACTACTACTACATTCATTTTACTACCACACACTTTAGCATTTTACTACTACAAAATTACATACTACAAAAATAACACAACTACTACTACTACACTACATTCACACGCACAAACAACACACAAACATCAAAAATATTCTAAGTCTTTTCCTCTCTAATAAACTCACTCAAGAACTTTGTAAGCTTGTTCATCCTCAAGAAAACATAATCTTCATCTTCTTCCTCCTTATTTTTCTTCCTTAAACTTTCATTTATTGTTTTAAATATACTACAACACTTGTTTTAATTCTCCACTAAATGTTTTAGCAATCACAACCTCTTCTAAACTTGTAAATAAAGAAGAACATGAATCATATTTATGAAAAATTTAAAACAACACCTAAACCTAAAATACTACAACACTTTAAAATTGGTAGTATAGTTAGTGTAGTTTTAAAATAAATTACTAACTTGTGCATTTACTTTTTATGTACCATTTTAACCAAAGACGAGGAGCAAGGTGGAGGCGTCGACTTGAGCCAATTCGATCACATCATAGACCCCGACAATTGATAGGCTTCGTTCTTCACTAACCAAATAAGGTGCTTCCCGCACACTTATGTGATAAGCGCCTCGAATTTGATTTTATGTTATTTTTCCTAAGTGATGTTTTGATTTGTATGTATGATTTTATGTCACCCAAGTATCACATGTTAAATTAGAAGACAAAAATCGAAAAATAAAATATATTGTCCATATATAATCCACACGGCCTAACCCTAATTTTTCGTTTTAATTTTTGTAAATTGCAAGCTTAAAATACTTGTGGTGAAATGAACATGAAAATATAATTAGTTTATGTTTAGGACTTAAAATGAATTTGTTATGAATTTAAATGTTTTAATGTGTTTATGTGTGTTCTTGAACTTTTATGGTTATTCATGTGTTTAAATGATTTTTAGTTATGTGTGTTAATATTTGTATATGATTTTCACATATGTTAAATACATAAGTAACATAAAGTAAATTAGTTATTGAATTAGAAGTATAAAAATCAAAAATCAAAATTTATGGGTATATATACATATACACGGTTTTCCCCTTAAATTTGGACCAATTTTTAGTTTTAATTTTTCTAAATAACATATTATGATTAGTTTAGGTAAATTAGACATGCCATAAAAATTTGAGAAAATAAAACGATAATATGAAATTTGACTAAATAATGTTCATATGAAAAACATTAGAGTTCTTAACATCTTCATGTGTCCTTCACATTTATTTCTAGTTTGATTAATAATTTTTATAAAGTTGTACTCAAATGTTGTTTTATTCCACTAATGAATAAATACAATAACTAATTATATAGGTTAAACAGACTCAATCATTAAAATAAAAAAGATAGGAAATTAAAGTGAGTAAAAACACTATTCATAAACGAGATAAAATATTTAGTGAAAATCGTAAACTAGATAAATCGCTTTAGTATAATTTAAATAATTAGTATATAAAAACTTTAAGTCAAAAAACCGATTAAATTGGAAAAACGAAAATAAATTGCTAAGTATATGAAGTCCACGGCCTTAGGAGTATTTTTGGACCAAAATGATTTTGTCACTTTTTATTTTTATCACTTAAGTAATTAAATTAGTTAAAGTAATGAATTATTAATAAAAACAAAAAAAGAAACAAATAGCTAATGTAAATAAAGGCCACGACATTTCACCCTATTTTTGGTCAATTTTGGTCAAAATGAATTTATCACTTAATCACTAAAGTTGATTTGTAATTAGGATTACATTAAATTGTATAATGAATCATTAATAAAAAGAATCAACGAAACCGATTAAAATAAATGTTACATATATTAAAATGAATTAAATCGAGTGTTACTACCCTTGCTTAAATTTGGATTTGGACATACGGACTATTTAAAATGAACTACGACAGCCTCGCTAAAAATAGAAAGCAGATTAAAAGAAATTTAGCTAAGTATATGACTAAACATAACCGAGTTTCGCTTTTAAAATAATATTTCAAATCACTAAATACAAAACGAACCTAACGACTTTAAAACTAGAAATTATACTTAGAAAATAAAAATAGAACTTTACACTTAGATTAAAAAGTCTAGATACTTTTTAGATATTTTTAGAAAAGCTAAGTATAAAAATTAAAAAGAAACTAAATAATTAGAAAATCTAGTTACATTAACTAAATCACTTAACTTAATCAAATAAAATATCTTAAGGTATAAAAATACTAAGTATAAAAATATAATAATAAATACTGAGTATAGAAAATACACTAAGTATAAGAATACATGTACGTATAAAATACGAATAAAATACGAAGTATAAAAATACGCATACGTATAAAAATACGTACAAATACGAAATACTAAAATACGGATACGTATAAAAAAATACGATGAATAGTAAATACGATGAATAGTAAATACGATTAATAGTAAAATAATGAATAGTGAAAATATTTAAATTTTACGAACGGACTCAAAATAAATAATTAAGCTTTTCTATGTGTTCTGTTTTACTCAAGAAGCTAACATTACTATAATTTCATTATACGAAGTTAGACGATATATTTAAGTTACAGAATTGTCACCTATTTGGAATGAACGAGGAAATAAGAAATTGAGAAAATGAGCTACTTGAATAAAATACTTGGATTGTTCGCCATGTTGCGACTCTTGAAATTCGATGTTAATGAGGTAGCTGTCTATGGGGACTTGGGCTCCCTCCCAGAGTTGCCCAAGGCTTATAACGATCTTAAGATTGCTATTCGGCACGGTATATACAACCTCAGGGATGGGGCAACATTGATATTTCCGTGGGCCCATAGATAGTAATTGGAAACTCCAGCCCCAACCGGGGGTACCCGTCTAAGGTGATAGTCGTATTTTTCGTCGGTGATACCTTTTGAATAGCGAATACGTATGATCCTCGATTAGATGGTGTATGCATACATTAGACAAGGATTTAGCTGTCCTTATTACCTTAGGTATCCTTAGCCTGTCAGCCATGTCCAAGTTATGTTGGCCCTGTCGGCTATTGCGCGGACGTCTAGTATGTCAGCCATGTCCAAGTTATGTTGGCCCTGTCTACTATAGCGCGATTTACGTCTGCATGCTTCCGCCTTACTAACGAAGACTCATTTGTTATCACATGTTGAATGCATTTCCTTGTTTGTTTGATGATTATCTGAATGACCTGGCTGAGTATTGGAATGCGATTTATTGAGTATGATTATTTGTGAGCGTGGTGTGTTATTTGATTGTGTTATACTCATGTTGAATCATCATAAATTCCTTACGTGTTTTACTTGCTACTTGCTCTTCATTTTTGTTTATTTATTATTTATACCGCATATTGCTTTAGAATTGCATGTGTCGAAAGAGTGTGCGGGAAAATGATGAGAGTTTAATGCAGGTACCCCGAGTCTTGACCGTTGATCTATCAGGGGATTGAAGGCCTTATTTTGTAATCTATTCTGAGAGAACTTGTAATCTAAATACTCTGCTTTATCTCTAAACTCGTATTATGTATACTTGTGGAACCCGGGATCGGACCCAACTCGGCGTCTTGCTTAAGGGCGGATTTTAAAGTTAAAAAAGATTAAGTTGGAAAAACCTTTAAGAACTGTTATGGAGTCGCCACCTATTTATCGCGGAAAATAGGAACCTGCTACCATGTTCTAAGTTAAAAACATGTCCTAGATTTTGGAGCACGCCGACACCCCTAGATCTAAGGCTTGTGAAACCAGATTGGATTCGGGGTGAGGGTACTTTAGAAAAAGAGTTATTCAAATAATGATTTATGAAAACCTTTTAGAAAAGCCTATGTAAAAATAGCCTCTATTGACCTAGAACAATCCTTGTAAGATGATATTTGAGCTAATGTTATCGCTACGTACAAGTGCTATAAGGTTGTAAAAGAATGCAGATGCAGATGCAAAAAGATTGATTAAAACCCTCAGTTTAGCATGTTTAACTTGTTAACGAATACGGTTCAGTTAAAGGTCGAATTCATTGTTTAAGTTGATTTTAATGCAAAATAAGAAGGTGCAAGATGCATGCAAATAAAATAAAGTTCAATTGTCCATTGGTTTATTTTATAAGGTCGGTTGCTTATGCGACTTTGGCGTGTCATCGGATATGGAGTGTACCCGAAGTAATAAGAACACTTGGAAGGCAAGCGCGCTCGGGTGCCAAAGCCGGGGGGGGCGCTAGAGTGTAGTCCCCTTTGTTAGTCCGTAGAAAATAAGAAAAAGCTTTGATCCAAGTGGATCGGTACCTACCTTGTCCTGACACTTCAGATCTGGGTAGAGCTTCGCTTCTTGAACTAGAAAGGAGGATGAATTCAACACGGGATGGTGTGTTGAACTCAAGGATTTGAGTGCGTGAGGCTTTTGTGGATGTATTTAGGTGTGTAAGATGTTGTAACACCCCGTGTTTTTATTAATACTAATTAATTATTTTAACAAAATTCTTAAATTAAAATTTATATAATTTAACTTTTATTCAATTACTTTAAAAACGCGGCTGAAAAATTTCGATTAAATAAACTTTCTCAAGATATTTATAATTAGACTTTCTTGATTGTTTTATATTAACCTATATTATATTTTTATTTCTAAAATACTTGTCGAACTAAAACGTTACCATTTTTAAATTCTATAAATTGCATTACATTTTAAAAACCATTACTTTCATAAAATTTACTTTTTATAGAAATAATCTTTCAAATTAACAGACCGTTTGAAAATATGTGTGACCGTAATAGAATTTGTAACTAATATTTTTATACACAATTTAATTTTAAAATATAAGTTTATTGATATAAATAATAAAAATAAAATTTTAACTAAATAATTTTCAACATAATATATTTTATAAAATATAAAGGTTTATAAATAAGAGCAAATGAAACAGAGCGAATCAGAAAATAAACTAAAACCCTATCCTCAATGTCGGTATACTCACCTCCACTCATTTTGGATATTTATTTCTATCTTATAACACACACCTCCCTTATTCTTTCTTTTTCTGGTCTTCATCTTCCTTCTTCTTCATCACTCTCTCTCATTTTTTTTTTCCATTAAAAATCAAACAACAACAACAAGATCGACAATAACAACAACAAACTAAATAATAATAATAATAATAATAATAACAACAACAAGCAGCCAACAACAACGACATACAACAACGACAAACAACAACAAATCAACGACGGCAAGCAATAAGATCGGTGACAACCACCCAAACACTGTGCTCAGGCCACCGCGGCACCACTCCTTTCTACCGTTCTTTTCCCCTCACGTTCCCTCGCTTTCTCCTCTGCTCTCTTTCTCTCTCGGCCACCACCGGAGCACCGTCAGTGGCCACCACCGTCACCTGCCACCATCTCCCTCCGCCTCAGGCCACCTCCTTCCTCTCCTTCCTCTCGCCTCGCTTCCTCACCACCGTGCTCTGCCGCCTCCATTTGGTGAGCCCCCTTTTCATTTCAAATTTTTCTATTTCATTTCGTTTACCGTTTCGATTTCATTTCGTTGATTAAATAGTTGTCGACTCAATTCACACTTATCGTTTTCTGTCGATAAATTTTATCGTCAAATGATTTCGCCAACTCTAATTCACTCTATTTTTCCCCTGTTTCATTTACGATGCCGGAGTAGCCTCGCCGGAGCCAACTAGGCTGACCACCACTGTAACACCCCGACTTTTCCTAATATTAATTATTCGTCTCAATCATATTCGTGATTCATTTCTCTTGATTTTCTCATTTTCAGCTCAAGAAAATCAGTTCACTTGTCGCGTTGATTAAGTTACCCTGTAGTCAGAACTTAAAAACAGAGTAATTAGCTTAAAAACGGTGTAATTTCCTCATACGAACTCCGATTCAGGTGATTCAAAAGGCTAAACTGCGTATTTTTTCGACGCCGTCGCAACTGCCAAATTTTCAGGAGTCAATTTGAACCGGTCCACCCTGGGCCGAGCCGAACCCCCCAGCTCGGGTTTGGGTTTTAGGGCTTTCTCGGGTTTGCTTCTTGCTCAAGACATTATATTTCATCCCCTCTTAACCCTAGCTCCCAAAAGATCAGCTTTGCATCTCCCACATCTCATCCCTCATCTCACATCATAATTCTCCCTCAAACTCTCTCAAGATCTCATCAAAACTCCATTGTTATTCATCTTTTTCCTCATCTTTTGAGCCCTAATCTTTCCTTAGTCGATTCCGTGGTATAGCATCCCTTTTAGCTCTTTATTTTTCTGATCTTGTATTATTTTATGTGTATTGAATGATTTATGTGTGCCCTAATCAATAGGAGGGAATTGGAGAGAAAACCCAAGTTCGGATTTCTCTGACCTAGGTTCACTAAACGGAAGATCGCCGGAGATCCGACCGTCCGATTGTGCCGAAATTTTGACAGCATGTTCCTGACTCTTGGTGCTACCTTTTCACCGTTCAGTTTTGCATTTGGAGCTCTGGATCGTCTGTTATCGCGTCTAGACAGAAGGGGTGAAAAGTGTGCTTTTCTTTGGCTTGTTTGGAAAAGGTAACTAGGTGTAGCCCTAGACATATTTTAACTTGTGTGAGACCATATGATTGATTGAGGATGAATTGGTTGTTGTTATGTATGCAAAGCTATGATCTTTGGGTTGGTTGTGCTATGAAATTATGGTCTTTGGTCTTAATTGTGATGGTCTCACACTATTGTGTCTAATGGAATGAATTGGGATGTTTGTTTACTTTGAATTTGGGTTATATTGTTATTAAGTTGATGAAAGATGATAACTTTGGGAATTATAATGGTTTATTATGGCTACTCTTGAGATCTTATGGTTATTACTCGTATTTAACATGTTGTTTATGGTTAGTGTTGATATGGCTTACAAAAGGGGTCAATTATGTTGTAGTTGTGTATATGATGGACATTGTGATGATTTTGAGTAAAGGATGATTGGTTTATTGTTGATTGTGAGTTGATTCAGGTTATTGAATTGACTTGTTTGATTGCTTGAGTTGAGTGTGCGTACGGCATCGCTCGCACGTGACGTGAGGAGCTACGACGTCTTTGTGGACTGACACCGCCCATGATCCCCTCGGCTATTCTTGTTGCTTAGTTAGAGCGACTATGGGTTCTCAACCATGTTGGTTAGAGACTATGGTTTATATAATGTCGCCACCGCTCTTGTTGCTCGGTGGAATTTGGCCAAATTTAGACTAATGAGTTTGAGGAACTTCTTGTTCTTTGTTCGCCATAGGGTTTGGATGATTCTTGTTGCTTCATCCGAGGTGATTCTTGTTGCTTCACCCGAGTGCTCGCGTGCTTACCTTGCGGGTTGTTGATTGTTGTCTGTCATCTTGTTGTTGTGATTTGAGCTTGTATGTCAGTGGACTAGTTATTGTCGAGTTGTATTGGTTATACATGTTTACAGGTTGTTGGGTGACAGTTGGTTGAGTTTGGTAGCTAATGAGTTGGCTTGAGGTTGCATTATGGTTACCATACCTTTGGGTTGTTTGTTGTATTGTTGTCTATTTTGGTTACGTTGAAATATGACTGGGGGGCACCTAGTTACTCCCACCGATTGTGGTCATTACATTCTTTGTGGCAGGTTCGCGCGGGATCGGGTTTGTCAAGTGAGGATGCCGTGAGGATGACCTATAGCTAGCCTTGAAGTGATTTTTGACTAGACTTGTTAGGATGTTTAGTTTTAATATTATTATTTTACTTTCATTTTTGGAGTTGGATTTGTAAGGGGTATTTACTCCCCACTTCTAGGCCTCAAGGCCTATCTTTTTATCGTTGTTTAGTTGGTTAGTGAGTAATGATCCGGATTCCACGGTGTTTCCGCCACCGTGGCTCGCTTTTATTTTCTTTTATTTTATAAATCCTTTTGATTTCTTTATTTTATTTTGTTGGAAAATCCGGGTTGTTACAACCACGGCCTACACCGGTCAACACCACCACCAACTGCCGCCTCGCTGAAATGGCCCTTACCCCGGAGTCTCTCTCTCTCTCTCTCGCAGCTCTCTGCCCTCTGCTCACCACCACCGTGAGCCACCACCGTGGCTCTGCTCGCTCAACAAAGACCACCGCGGTCCATCTCTCTCACTCGGTGCTATGTTCTCCCCGGCTTCTCTTCTGTCTCTACTCGGTTTCGAGTCCTGGAGTTTTCACGGTGAGCCTTCTTCATTTTCAGTCATTTTGACATATATTTAATCTCGACGTTCTTTCGGTTTTGGTCTATTTTCGGTTCCGCTAAATTCTTGTTAACGATTCTCATACTCCGTCTTTGTGTTGTTTGTCTGGGACGAATACACGGGCCGAGGCGATGCTGTTCTCACTTGGTTTCATCGCTTTTGAGTTTGGGTCCACGAGGAAATGGGTTAAGATTTTTATTCGGAGGCCTCTGTTCGTGAGCCAAATTTAGGTGACTCGATTTCTTCCTCAAAATCTCTAACAATTAACGTTTTGGTTTTATTTAAATTAATCTGTTATTAAAAGTGAGCTAGTATGCATTAGACACGTATGAGTCCCGTTTCAGTTTAATTTGATAACTTTGTATGATTCGCTATAGTATGAAATTGGGTGTTAATTTTAGTTATAATATAATGTTGAATTGAATTGTGAAATATGATATTTATATGATTTTGTGAAATTATATTTTGGGTGAAAATGTGTTGTGAATTATTGTTGAATTATATGTAATATTATCATGTTAATATTATTTGTTATGTGTAAATTAAAATATATAAAGTATAAGGATCACAATTATAAAATAAGACTAAAAATATTACTAAAATAACTTAAGTAAATAAATTAAATTAATATAAAATATTTATGGAAATAAAATAATTATCGGCACTAAAAAAAAAGGGTTTAAATAAAACACAACTAAAAATTGAGAGTTAAATAAAAAGGGTATTAAGTTTAAATTAGTATTAAATAAATTCAAAGGTAAAAATATAAATTAATTGCCACTCGTATGAAAATTTCCAAGATAAATAATTATATAAAATGTCATATATCACATTTAATATAAAGATTACTTTATTAAAATTATAAAGTTTACAATGGACTTAAAATATACTAAATAAGTATTTGGTTAAAACAATAAAAAGAAATTGGGTACTTTAAAACTTAAAATGAATCTAAGTAAAACTATTATTGAATAAAGTTAATAATTAATATCACAAATAAGAATTTACAAAAAGGTGAATTGTTAAGATCATATAAAGATCGACTAAAAATTTACTAAGTAAAGTTATATAAAAATTATGAATGATATATTTATATATATAAATATAAAACCTAACTAAAATTTAAACTATAAAGTGTATAACATGATAAAAAGTTATAAATAATTAAATAAATTAAACTTAAGTGAATGGTACTAAAATATAAATATTAATAATCTCACGTATTAAGTCACCTAATACGACTACGTAAAAGTTACATAAATAAAATCAATTCAGAAATTAGGCCACCTAAACGAATATTAGATTTTATTAAAAATACTAAAGTTTGCTAAGTATCATTAAGATACTTTTACAAGTTAAAATAAATGTTAAAACTACTAAATCGCTAAACACTTTACAATTTAAATAAAAGGAGGTAATAAATGTGGGTTATAATGCAATTCAATTATTTATATTACTAATCACTAATCTACTTTAATTTACTTAAAGTTTAAATGAAACTAAGTCAAACTTATTCTTACTATCATTATATTACTAAAATACAAAATAAGAATACGTATAAGTATAAACATACATACAAAGTATAAAAATACGTACAAAATAATGAATAATGAAAATATTTAAAAGTTACGAACGGACTCAAAATAAATCATCAAGTTTTCCTATGTGTTCTGCTTACCTGATGAACTGCTAGAACTAAAATTTCATTATACAAAGTTTGACGATATTATTTAAGTTTCAGAATTGCCACTTGAGTTGAATAAACGAGGAAATAAGAAATTGAGAAAATGAACTACGTGATATAATACTTGGATTGTTCGCCATGTTGCGACTCTTGAAATTCGAAGTTAACGAGGTAGTCAGATATGGGGACTTGGGCTCCTCCCGAGTTGCCCAAGGCGATTAACGATCTTGAGATTTCTTTTCGCGTGAGTATCAACCTCGGGGATGGGGCATACTTGATATTACCGTGGGCCCATATATCGATAATTGGAACGCCATCATCCGGTACCCGTCTCTGGTGATAGTCGAACTTTTTCGTCGGTGATACCTTTTGAATAGCGAATAAGTATGATCCTCGATAGGTAGTGTATGCATACATTAGACAAGGGATTGAATCATCCTTATTACCTTAGATATCTTTAAGCCTGGTAGTCACGTCCAAGTTATGTTGGCCCTACCGGCTACTGCGCGGATTATGTCTGCATGCTTCCGTCTTACTAACGAAGACTCATTTGTTATCACATGTTGAATGTATTTCCTCGTCTTGTTTGATTGATTATTGTTTGATGACTTGAGTTTATGAGTGTTGAAATACTACTTATTGAGAATGATTATTCATGAGTGTTGTACGTTATGTGATTGGATGTATACTCGTGTTTAAATCATCATGATTTCCTTATGTGTTTTGCTTGCCTAATTACAATGTGTTTTTATTTATTTAGTTTCTATACTCTACGTTACGTTTTATGAACTGCATGTTGTATGAGATTTAAATATCTATATGTGAGAACTGATATTATATGCTAATTGTCCAATTTTATTGAAATATCCGGCTGCTGGAGTTATACGCGTTTAGTGCTGCCAAGTTACTTTTAATCATAGGTTAAATAAACCAAAACTGTGGTTTAGAGGTTGTTGGTTAGAACAGTCACTTCCCGCCTCTGAGCGGGAGATCCTCCTATTTTGTGTTTTTGTCTCCGTTGCAGGCAATTCTCGAGACTCAGGATTATCGGGACGATTGGGATGTTTCATTTGTTTTCTTTGAGAGATTGTAACATATATTTGTATCCTATGCCATTTGAATGTAATTTAATTAACATCCGGCATGTATTAGACTTAATTAATTTTCCGCCTTAGTTTAATTAAGGCACGAAAAACCGGGTTATTCTGATTGGTATCGTGAGTCGTCTTGCGACCGTGAATGACTTAAAGTTATCTCACATAGCGAGACGACACCTGGGCCAGACATTCATATCATATGTCAGGCATAGACTTATAGGATCAAATAATGAATTAGAAATCTTAGATCGCTAAAATAATAATCTTAGAACGCTTTAAAAGTGAGAATGGGTAGAAATATTAAGGATTGACCGACTGACCTAGATTTTAGAATTTTCGACCGTCATTCAACCTCGATAGATTTTTATTTCTCTTTTCTTGCCTGCTAAGTGCTCTATGACTAATCTTTTTGACTAACAAGTCTTCATTACTAACGTTACTAAAAATCGAGACGTATAAATCGAAGACGAGACAACAAGGACTCAAGCACTTGCAAATGGACGCATCAAGAGTTGAACCATTTGAAGCGACGCTCTGGACATTGAAGAAATCAATTGATTTGAAGACCTCTATAACTTTCTCAAACATCCATATTCATCTCTTCCTAACTTATTCAAAAAGAAAATTTTAATCGATCTATTAAAATTATTTTCTTCTTTTTAAATAAAATCTTTCTTAACTTATACTTCTATAATGACTTCGTAAAATGGTTTTTATCTCTTTTCATTTCCTCGCAAATATAAGATTTGAAGACAAGAACAGAAGCGCATGCGAAGAGACGTATCAAGAATCACGCTATCCAAGACAATTTTCAAGACGTCGAAGATTTCTTTAGCATTGAAGATTTCTAAAGCTATATCAAAATCGATCTCTAATGATCACCATCATTTCAACGTTTATAAATTTTCAGATTTCCTAATCAAATTCCTAATATTTAATCTCACTCGATTACTTTTTTCAACCTTCTAAACTTATTAACTCCTTTTTAAAACTTCTAACTTCCTAAATCAATAATTCTTAATAATTGTCTTCTCAATAAATTTTCATCTCTTCCTTTAATCTCGTAAAAATTATACCATTTTTGTTTTCGGATTTCATAAACTCCTTGATCTTTATACTCTACCTTCGAACTTGATTACTTCGTTCTTTTGACCCCTTACAATTAATTTTAGTTTCAAAAATTTCTAATCTTGAGATCTATCTATAATACTTACTAATTGAATTCATAAAGATAATTTTCATTTGTTCTCTTCAATCTCAAATAAAAATGACTTTATATCTTCTTGTAATTTCGTTAACTTTTTATTCAACCTCTTAAACGTACTTCCTTGTTATAAAATGTTTGAACTCTTAAATTATAATTTCTACGAAGTACTTATTAACCTTATACGATGAAGTTTCGTCTATTGCCTTCATTTCTGAAATTCTTTTCTTTATATTTTAAATAGCTTTTGAACTTGTCCTATCTGTATTACATTTATCTCTCGTCAAAATATACATACATATGTCATATTTTCTCTTTATATAACCCCTTATTATAAATTTCGAATCATATCCTAAATATGATTTATAACATTTCTGTTTCACCTAATAACATTATAATAATAAATTTTATGAAAATGGGCTATATCAACCAGGTTATCCATAATTTTCTAAAATTTTATTCATCATTCAACGATAACCTGAATTTCCTTAATTTCATTAAAGCTCATATTTTAATTATGATCACGACGACTTTTACATAATTTCCCTAAATGCCGTTTTCCTAAGGCTATATTTCATATACACGTGATCATTAAAAGTAACAAAAATAATATTATGTATATACGTTTAAAACTTCTTAAGGGGGGTAGGACTATAATTTGATTTTATTAAAGTCCAATTTAAATCTTAAAATTTCCTATTTCAACCTATTTTAAGGTTAACATTTTATTTTCAAATTTAAATAAATTGTTTTAATTCTTAAAACGCTTATTATTTTTATTTAATTTGATTCCGTACAAAACTTCTAGGCCCTACTATTTTGAAAACCTCTTTCTCGCCGATTTTGAAAATAGCAGTGCAGCAACATTTAGATATTAATTCGAAAAAGAATTATTTATACTTTAAAAACTATTAAATTCATCAATCTTTCCTTTGTAGAAAATTCATACCCAATCAAGAGCAATGTTAATATCCTAATTCCAAAAATCTCGATGTTTTCACTAACTGTGTAGTTCTATCTCGACAGTTATCCATCCTATTCAAGTTTCGGGGACGAAACTTTTCTTAGAAGCGAGATCAGAACACCCCGTGTTTTTATTAATACTAATTAATTATTTTAACAAAATTCTTAAATTAAAATTTATATAATTTAACTTTTATTCAATTACTTTAAAAACGCGGCTGAAAAATTTCGATTAAATAAACTTTCTCAAGATATTTATAATTAGACTTTCTTGATTGTTTTATATTAACCTATATTATATTTTTATTTCTAAAATACTTGTCGAACTAAAACGTTACCATTTTTAAATTCTATAAATTGCATTACATTTTAAAAACCATTACTTTCATAAAATTTACTTTTTATAGAAATAATCTTTCAAATTAACAGACCGTTTGAAAATATGTGAGGCCGTAATAGAATTTGTAACTAATATTTTTATACACAATTTAATTTTAAAATATAAGTTTATTGATATAAATAATAAAAATAAAATTTTAACTAAATAATTTTCAACATAATATATTTTATAAAATATAAAGGTTTATAAATAAGAGCAAATGAAACAGAGCGAATCAGAAAATAAACTAAAACCCTATCCTCAATGTCGGTATACTCACCTCCACTCATTTTGGATATTTATTTCTATCTTATAACACACACCTCCCTTACTCTTTCTTTTTCTGGTCTTCATCTTCCTTCTTCTTCATCACTCTCTCTCATTCCTTTTTTTTCCATTAAAAAAATCAAACAACAACAACAAGATCGACAATAACAACAACAAACTAAATAATAATAATAATAATAATAATAATAATAATAATAATAATAATAATAACAACAAGCAGCCAACAACAACGACATACAACAACGACAAACAACAACAAATCAACGACGGCAACAGCAGCATCGGCCGACCACCACCCAGCCACTGTGCTCAGGCCACCGTGCACCACTCCTTTCTCGGCCCTGTTCTTTTCCCTCACGTTCCCCTGCTTTCTCCTCTGCTCTCTTTTTCCTCTCGGCCACCACCGGAGCACCGTCAGTGGCCACCACCGTCACCTTCACCTGCCACCATCTCCCTCCGCCTCAGGCCACCTCCTTCCTCTCCTTCCTCTGCCCTGCTTCCTCACCACCGTGCTCTGCCGCCTCCATTTGGTGAGCCCCCTTTTCATTTCAAATTTTTCTATTTCATTTCGTTTACCGTTTCGATTTCATTTCGTTGATTAAATAGTTGTCGACTCAATTCACACTTATCGTTTTCTGTCGATAAATTTTATCGTCAAATGATTTCGCCAACTCTAATTCACTCTATTTTTCCCCTGTTTCATTTACGATGCCGGAGTAGCCTCGCCGGAGCCAACTAGGCTGACCACCACTGTAACACCCCGACTTTTCCTAATATTAATTATTCGTCTCAATCATATTCGTGATTCATTTCTCTTGATTTTCTCATTTTCAGCTCAAGAAAATCAGTTCACTTGTCGCGTTGATTAAGTTACCCTGTAGTCAGAACTTAAAAACAGAGTAATTAGCTTAAAAACGGTGTAATTTCCTCATACGAACTCCGATTCAGGTGATTCAAAAGGCTAAATCACAGATTTTTGCGACGCCGTCGCAACTGCCAAATTTTCAGGAGTCAATTTGAACCGGTCCACCCTGGGCCGAGCCGAACCCCCCAGCTCGGGTTTGGGTTTTAGGGCTTTCTCGGGTTTGCTTCTTGCTCAAGACATTATATTTCATCCCCTCTTAACCCTAGCTCCCAAAAGATCAGCTTTGCATCTCCCACATCTCATCCCTCATCTCACATCATAATTCTCCCTCAAACTCTCTCAAGATCTCATCAAAACTCCATTGTTATTCATCTTTTTCCTCATCTTTTGAGCCCTAATCTTTCCTTAGTCGATTCCCGTGGTATAGCATCCCTTTTAGCTCTTTATTTTTCTGATCTTGTATTATTTTATGTGTATTGAATGATTTATGTGTGCCCTAATCAATAGGAGGGAATTGGAGAGAAAACCCAAGTTCGGATTTCTCTGACCTAGGTTCACTAAACGGAAGATCGCCGGAGATCCGACCGTCCGATTGTGCCGAAATTTTGACAGCATGTTCCTGACTCTTGGTGCTACCTTTTCACCGTTCAGTTTTGCATTTGGAGCTCTGGATCGTCTGTTATCGCGTCTAGACAGAAGGGGTGAAAACTGTGCTTTTCTTTGGCTTGTTTGGAAAAGGTAACTAGGTGTAGCCCTAGACATATTTTAACTTGTGTGAGACCATATGATTGATTGAGGATGAATTGGTTGTTGTTATGTATGCAAAGCTATGATCTTTGGGTTGGTTGTGCTATGAAATTATGGTCTTTGGTCTTAATTGTGATGGTCTCACACTATTGTGTCTAATGGAATGAATTGGGATGTTTGTTTACTTTGAATTTGGGTTATATTGTTATTAAGTTGATGAAAGATGATAACTTTGGGAATTATAATGGTTTATTATGGCTACTCTTGAGTTCTTATGGTTATTACTCCGTATTTAACATGTTGATTATGGTTAGTGTTGATATTGCTTACAAAAGGGGTCAATTATGTTGTAGTTGTGTATATGATGGACATTGTGATGATTTTGAGTAAAGGATGATTGGTTTATTGTTGATTGTGAGTTGATTCAGGTTATTGAATTGACTTGTTTGATTGCTTGAGTTGAGTGTGCGTACGGGTACTGTTCTGGCACGTACGTGAGGAGCTACGACGTCTTTTGTGGACGGATACCGCCCATGATCCCCTCGGCTATTCTTGTTGCTTAGTTAGAGCGACTATGGGTTCTCAACCATGTTGGTTAGAGACTATGGTTTATATAATGTCGTCACCGTTCTTGTTGCTCGGTGGAATTTGGCCAAATTTAGACTAATGAGTTTGAGGAACTTCTTGTTGCTGTTCCGCCATAGGGTTTGGATGATTCTTGTTGCTTCATCCGAGGTGATTCTTGTTGCTTCACCCAGTGCTCCGTGCTTACCTTGCAGGTTGTTGATTGTTGTCTGTCATCTTGTTGTTGACAGTTTGAGCTTGTATGTCAGTGGACTAGTTATTGTCGAGTTGTATTGGTTATACATGTTTACAAAGTTGTTGGGTGACAGTTGGTTGAGTTTGGTAGCTAATGAGTTGGCTTGAGGTTGCATTATGGTTACCATACCTTTGGGTTGTTTGTTGTATTGTTGTCTATTTTGGTTACGTTGAAATATGACTGGGGAGCACCTAGTTACTCCCCACTGATTGTGGCTGTTACATTCTTTGTGGCAGGTTCGCGCGGGATCGGGTTTGTCAAGTGAGGATGCCGTGAGGATGACCTATAGCTAGCCTTGAAGTGATTTTTGACTAGACTTGTTAGGATGTTTAGTTTTATTATTATTATTTTACTTTCATTTTTGGAGTTGGATTTGTAAGGGGTATTTACTCCCCACTTCTAGGCCTCAAGGCCTATCTTTTTATCGTTGTTTAGTTGGTTAGTGAGTAATGATCCGGATTCCACGGTGTTTCCGCCACCGTGGCTCGCTTTTATTTTCTTTTATTTTATAAATCCTTTTGATTTCTTTATTTTATTTTGTTGGAAAATCCGGGTTGTTACAGTTGGTATCAGAGCGAATACGCTCCCAACTCTCTTAGTCGAGTGAGTAGGATTTGACTTAGAACACCGAGTGAGAGTGTTGGGGTAGACACATTAGGGGGTCTACGTTATTTGTGCATATGTATGAGTAGTTGTCGAAATGGTGGACTTAGGTTCTCCACCATTAGACCACACGTTTTCTTTGGATGCAGGTACAATTATAATGGTGACATGGGAGTACTGACTCGTTATGTCTTTAAATATTCCTTGTTCATCTCCAAAATAACTGGTTAAGGTTTTTCATTCGATTTAATCATTCTCTTTGAACCTATTCCTTTACTGCAACATGTTTTATTCTAATAATTACATTCTTAGCTATTATCCGACATCTTTGATTTCCTCAAAACTCATCTTTTAAGATTAAATACCCTATACTTCTATTTTCTTATTGAATGTTAATACTCCTATTTTTCCTATCAAATGTATTTTTGCATTTCCCTTTATTATTAATGACGCTTGCTTTTAATAATATTTGTTTGACAGCTCAATTCCTTTGAGAATTTTAATTTATCTATCTCTTGATGATTTATTGTCTTAATTTCTTTTTTTGATTTATTGGTTTATACGAATTTAATCATTTGAGTATTCTAATTTAAATCTCTCTTTCATCTGACCTTTTGAAATATCTAGAAATTTAACTCTTAAAGTCTTTGATTCGTACCGATTGATCAGCTAGAGCAAGAAACTCAAAGCCGAATTGCGAATGTATGGTCCTACCATCAGAGCACGCAGCGGAAGCTCTTAATCTAAGTCACCTACCGTATTCGTAGGGACCTCTTTCAGCTTGCTAGCTACACTTGTCCCTAGTGTATCCTTCTAAATCGTGATCTTATTGTACAGTTGTTTTAAAACTATCAGCTCGTGATTACAGTTTGAGTTTCTTTTTCCCCAATAAAATTTCTTATTATGTTCATCCTCATCTTTTTCAATAGATCGTGCTGAAATAATTTCTAAACTCTTTTATTTCAAGAATGTTTTCAGTCAGTTCGATTAACAAAACCTATTTATGTATATTTGTGCTATAATGGTTTGTTTATCCTTCTTGTACTTTCTTATTTTGTAACTATGTTGAGGAAAATTTTAATCAGTATTGTTTTACTTTTCCATTCATTTTTTAGACGCGTCAGTACATTTTGGTGGCTTTTTACTCAATCAAATTTGAAATGACTGACACTTATCTATTGCATCCACTTTTGATCAAAACCTCTTTGTTATCCTAAACCTTCTTTTATTAAGTTTTCTAATTTGAGCATTTGGTTCATTTGAATATTATTTATTCTACTTGGTATTTTAGTAGCTTCATTTTTCTAAAATCGCTGTCATTTTGAAACTCAACTTTAAGACTTCTCCTTTCAATCGTATCTTCTGATCATATTCTATATCTGTCAAACTTTTTGGGAATTACCTTTTCGTCTCTCCTTCATAACGAAACCAATTTGAGTTCTTGGTTGGAAACGAGTCTTATGCCTTCATTTATGAACTCTTAAATAATATTTCTATTTTCCTTCATCGTTTCATATTAAAAACTTCTTTTGTCAAATTGGTGGTTGTTGAGCAGTTTCTTGCAAAAGATTTATTATGTCATATTTTTACGTAATTCGTTTCATTTCTTTTTTTTTTTTTTTCTTTCTTATTCATCATAACTCATCACTTTTATATCATTACACTATCGATCACCTTTTAGTCTTGTCATTTGGGTCTTATGTTATTCTATTCCTTAGGTTTCCCTCTAGTGGCTACTTCAGTTCTATTGCCTTTGAGCCGACTTTTAAGATGTCGATCTTCTATTATTTTCCATTCCTTTCCGTAGCTATTCACGTTCTCGATTTTGTAAAAGCTCTTGATGTATTAACATCAATCTTGTCCTTGATAAATTTATCTAATCATATTCCTTGGCATCTAGCCGTAAGGTGCTTCACCCTTATCTAGCTCGGGATTTGATCCTTAGGTCGTCGCTATTGTTGGAGTTGTAGAGTGGTTCGTAAGTAGCTATCGTCATGGATGGTCTATTTGACGAGGTACTTTGTGGATCGTTGTAGCCTTCGAGGATTCTTAGTTTCGTGGCTTCTTGTTGGAGCGGTACGAGTTGGCTTAATTATTAAGAGTTCACGTTGTATGAGAGCTATAGCCCTCGAGATTGAAAGATAATTATGCATCATTTGAGGTGTGACTACATTGGATTAGTGTGAGTCGAGAAGTGATAGTGAGGCAAGTGTTAATTGGTTTGGAGTAAGGCTAAAAGGTTATTGTGAGCGCAATGGACTTTTGGGATTATACTTTAAAGAATAATGTAGGAATGACCAGTGTGCATCTTTGTGGTTTTGTGTATGTGTTAAGTACAAGGAAACTCATTGATGGGAGGAGAGAATTCGAGGTCAGTAAGAAAGTGACATTCGAAAAAGGTGTGGATAGACTTGGGTATGGTAATAATGGGTGGAGAGAGTAGTAAGCTTTTAACGTTACATTTTGATTGCTACGTGTTAGTATACGTGTGACTTGAGAATGAGATGGTATGGTATGACATATTTATGGTTATTTCGTTGTGGAAAATGTGGAACTATATGGGGAGCGACATTGACTTGAGTTTAGATCACGTTATGATTAAGGTTATGAGGTTTGTCATTAGCATTGATTTGGGGATTAGCTTACGCGTTAGTTATCTTGGTAACATGGGTAATGGTGCCTTTTGGGTTAAAACCCGTCCGAGGTTTTGGTTAGACTTGGTTAGTAAGATGCTTGGTGGAACGATATGGTCTTGTGAGGCTAATATGCCTAATTTGAGGATTGTCGAGCATAAGATGCACCAATAGTATTAAAGGGTTATATGAGTGAGTTGAGCATCATTCGGGTGATATGTGATGTCGGGTTATCTTAAGTGCCGTTAAGCGTGTCTATGCCCTTGTTATCGAGGTGAGTAGAGTTAGCGATTCTTGTCTTGAGGACCATAGGAGTAGGTAGTTTTCTCAATCCTTTGGGGGTATTCTTTCGTTCTCAAGTTTCGAGGACGAAACTTCTTTTTAGGTGGTGAGATTGTAACACCCCGACTTTTCCTAATATTAATTATTCGTCTCAATCATATTCGTGATTCATTTCTCTTGATTTTCTCATTTTCAGCTCAAGAAAATCAGTTCACTTGTCGCGTTGATTAAGTTACCCTGTAGTCAGAACTTAAAAACAGAGTAATTAGCTTAAAAACGGTGTAATTTCCTCATACGAACTCCGATTCAGGTGATTCAAAAGGCTAAACTGCGTATTTTTTCGACGCCGTCGCAACTGCCAAATTTTCAGGAGTCAATTTGAACCGGTCCACCCTGGGCCGAGCCGAACCCCCCAGCTCGGGTTTGGGTTTTAGGGCTTTCTCGGGTTTGCTTCTTGCTCAAGACATTATATTTCATCCCCTCTTAACCCTAGCTCCCAAAAGATCAGCTTTGCATCTCCCACATCTCATCCCTCATCTCACATCATAATTCTCCCTCAAACTCTCTCAAGATCTCATCAAAACTCCATTGTTATTCATCTTTTTCCTCATCTTTTGAGCCCTAATCTTTCCTTAGTCGATTCCCGTGGTATAGCATCCCTTTTAGCTCTTTATTTTTCTGATCTTGTATTATTTTATGTGTATTGAATGATTTATGTGTGCCCTAATCAATAGGAGGGAATTGGAGAGAAAACCCAAGTTCGGATTTCTCTGACCTAGGTTCACTAAACGGAAGATCGCCGGAGATCCGACCGTCCGATTGTGCCGAAATTTTGACAGCATGTTCCTGACTCTTGGTGCTACCTTTTCACCGTTCAGTTTTGCATTTGGAGCTCTGGATCGTCTGTTATCGCGTCTAGACAGAAGGGGTGAAAACTGTGCTTTTCTTTGGCTTGTTTGGAAAAGGTAACTAGGTGTAGCCCTAGACATATTTTAACTTGTGTGAGACCATATGATTGATTGAGGATGAATTGGTTGTTGTTATGTATGCAAAGCTATGATCTTTGGGTTGGTTGTGCTATGAAATTATGGTCTTTGGTCTTAATTGTGATGGTCTCACACTATTGTGTCTAATGGAATGAATTGGGATGTTTGTTTACTTTGAATTTGGGTTATATTGTTATTAAGTTGATGAAAGATGATAACTTTGGGAATTATAATGGTTTATTATGGCTACTCTTGAGTTCTTATGGTTATTACTCCGTATTTAACATGTTGATTATGGTTAGTGTTGATATTGCTTACAAAAGGGGTCAATTATGTTGTAGTTGTGTATATGATGGACATTGTGATGATTTTGAGTAAAGGATGATTGGTTTATTGTTGATTGTGAGTTGATTCAGGTTATTGAATTGACTTGTTTGATTGCTTGAGTTGAGTGTGCGTACGGGTACTGTTCTGGCACGTACGTGAGGAGCTACGACGTCTTTTGTGGACGGATACCGCCCATGATCCCCTCGGCTATTCTTGTTGCTTAGTTAGAGCGACTATGGGTTCTCAACCATGTTGGTTAGAGACTATGGTTTATATAATGTCGTCACCGTTCTTGTTGCTCGGTGGAATTTGGCCAAATTTAGACTAATGAGTTTGAGGAACTTCTTGTTGCTGTTCCGCCATAGGGTTTGGATGATTCTTGTTGCTTCATCCGAGGTGATTCTTGTTGCTTCACGCAGTGCCCCGTGCTTACCTTGCAGGTTGTTGATTGTTGGCTGTCATCTTGTTGTTGACAGATTGAGCTTGTATGTCAGTGGACTAGTTATTGTCGAGTTCTATTGGTTATACATGTTTACAAAGGTTGTTGGGTGTGACAGCTTGGTTGAGTTTGGTAGCTAATGAGTTGGCTTGAGGTTGCATTATGGTTACCATACCTTTGGGTTGTTTGTTGTATTGTTGTCTATTTTGGTTACGTTGAAATATGACTGGGGAGCACCTAGTTACTCCCCACTGATTGTGGCTGTTACATTCTTTGTGGCAGGTTCGCGCGGGATCGGGTTTGTCAAGTGAGGATGCCGTGAGGATGACCTATAGCTAGCCTTGAAGTGATTTTTGACTAGACTTGTTAGGATGTTTAGTTTTAATATTATTATTTTACTTTTATTTTTGGAGTTGGATTTGTAAGGGGTATTTACTCCCCACTTCTAGGCCTCAAGGCCTATCTTTTTATCGTTGTTTAGTTGGTTAGTGAGTAATGATCCGGATTCCACGGTGTTTCCGCCACCGTGGCTCGCTTTTATTTTCTTTTATTTTATAAATCCTTTTGATTTCTTTATTTTATTTTGTTGGAAAATCCGGTTGTTACAACCACGGCCTACACCTGGCCAACACCACCACCAACCGCCTCATTTGAAATGGCCCTTACCCCGAGTCTCTCTCTCTCTCTCTCGCCGCCTCCGCCACCACCACCGTGAGCCACCACCGGTGGCTCGCCTGCTCAACAAAGACCACCGCGGTCCATCTCTCACTCGGTGCTATGTTCTCCCGCTTCTTCTCGTCTCTACTCGGTTTGAGTCCTGGAGTTTTCACGGTGAGCCTTCTTCATTTTCACTATTTTGACATATATTTAATCTCGACGTTCTTTCGGTTTTGGTCTATTTTCTGCCCGCTAAATTCTTGTTAACGATTCTCATACTCCGCCTTTGTGTTGTTTGTCCGGGACGAATACACGCCGAGGCGATGTCGTTTCTCACTTGGTTTCATCGCTTTTGAGTTTGGGTCCACGAGGAAATGGGTTAAGATTTTTATTCGAGGCCTCTGTTCGTGAGCCAAATTTAGGTGACTCGATTTCTTCCTCAAAATCTCTAACAATTAACGTTTTGGTTTTATTTAAATTAATCTGTTATTAAAAGTGAGCTAGTATGCATTAGACACGTATGAGTCCCGTTTCAGTTTAATTTGTTAACTTTGTATGATTCGCTATAGTATGAAATTGGGTGTTAATTTTAGTTATAATATAATGTTGAATTGAATTGTGAAATATGATATTTATATGATTTTGTGAAATTATATTTTGGGTGAAAATGTGTTGTGAATTATTGTTGAATTATATGTAATATTATCATGTTAATATTATTTGTTATGTGTAAATTAAAATATATAAAGTATAAGGATCACAATTATAAAATAAGACTAAAAATATTACTAAAATAACTTAAGTAAATAAATTAAATTAATATAAAATATTTATGGAAATAAAATAATTATCGGCACTAAAAAAAAAAGGGTTTAAATAAAACACAACTAAAAATTGAGAGTTAAATAAAAAGGGTATTAAGTTTAAATTAGTATTAAATAAATTCAAAGGTAAAAATATAAATTAATTGCCACTCGTATGAAAATTTCCAAGATAAATAATTATATAAAATGTCATATATCACATTTAATATAAAGATTACTTTATTAAAATTATAAAGTTTACAATGGACTTAAAATATACTAAATAAGTATTTGGTTAAAACAATAAAAAGAAATTGGGTACTTTAAAACTTAAAATGAATCTAAGTAAAACTATTATTGAATAAAGTTAATAATTAATATCACAAATAAGAATTTACAAAAGGTGAATTGTTAAGATCATATAAAGATCGACTAAAAATTTACTAAGTAAAGTTATATAAAATTATGAATGATATATTTATATATATAAATATAAAACCTAACTAAAATTTAAACTATAAAGTGTATAACATGATAAAAAGTTATAAATAATTAAATAAATTAAACTTAAGTGAATGGTACTAAAATATAAATATTAATAATCTCACGTATTAAGTCACCTAATACGACTACGTAAAAGTTACATAAATAAAATCAATTCAGAAATTAGGCCACCTAAACGAATATTAGATTTTATTAAAAATACTAAAGTTTGCTAAGTATCATTAAGATACTTTTACAAGTTAAAATAAATGTTAAAACTACTAAATCGCTAAACACTTTACAATTTAAATAAAAGGAGGTAATAAATGTGGGTTATAATGCAATTCAATTATTTATATTACTAATCACTAATCTACTTTAATTTACTTAAAGTTTAAATGAAACTAAATCATACTTAATCGAACTATCATTAGATTACTAAAATACAAAATAAGAATACGTATAAGTATAAACATACATACAAAGTATAAAAATACGTACAAAATAATGAATAATGAAAATATTTAAAAGTTACGAACGGACTCAAAATAAATCATCAAGTTTTCCTATGTGTTCTGCTTACCTGATGAACTGCTAGAACTAAAATTTCATTATACAAAGTTTGACGATATTATTTAAGTTTCAGAATTGCCACTTGAGTTGAATAAACGAGGAAATAAGAAATTGAGAAAATGAACTACGTGATATAATACTTGGATTGTTCGCCATGTTGCGACTCTTGAAATTCGAAGTTAACGAGGTAGCTGTATATGGGGACTTGGGCTCCCTCCCAGAGTTGCCCAAGGCGATTAACGATCTTGAGATTTCTTTTCGGCGCGGAGTATCAACCTCAGGGATGGGGCATACTTGATATTACCGTGGGCCCATATATCAGTAATTGGAAACGCCAGCCCCATCCGGGGGTACCCGTCTCTGGTGATAGTCGAACTTTTTCGTCGGTGATACCTTTTGAATAGCGAATAAGTATGATCCTCGATAGGTAGTGTATGCATACATTAGACAAGGGATTGAATCATCCTTATTACCTTAGATATCTTTAAGCCTGGTAGTCACGTCCAAGTTATGTTGGCCCTACCGCCATCGCGCTGATTATGTCTGCAGATGCTTAGCCTTACTAACGAAGACTCATTTGTTATCACATGTTGAATGTATTTCCTCGTCTTGTTTGATTGATTATTGTTTGATGACTTGAGTTTATGAGTGTTGAAATACTACTTATTGAGAATGATTATTCATGAGTGTTGTACGTTATGTGATTGGATGTATACTCGTGTTTAAATCATCATGATTTCCTTATGTGTTTTGCTTGCCTAATTACAATGTGTTTTTATTTATTTAGTTTCTATACTCTACGTTACGTTTTATGAACTGCATGTTGTATGAGATTTAAATATCTATATGTGAGAACTGATATTATATGCTAATTGTCCAATTTTATTGAAATATCCGGCTGCTGGAGTTATACGCGTTTAGTGCTGCCAAGTTACTTTTAATCATAGGTTAAATAAACCAAAACTGTGGTTTAGAGGTTGTTGGTTAGAACAGTCACTTCCCGCCTCTGAGCGGGAGATCCTCCTATTTTGTGTTTTTGTCTCCGTTGCAGGCAATTCTCGAGACTCAGGATTATCGGGATGATTGGGATGTTTCATTTGTTTTCTTTGAGAGATTGTAACATATATTTGTATCCTATGCCATTTGAATGTAATTTAATTAACATCCGGCATGTATTAGACTTAATTAATTTTCCGCCTTAGTTTAATTAAGTCACGAAAAACCGGGTTGTTACAGATGTGAAATCTGATGATAAATTGTGTGTTATGAGGTCGGGTATAGGGCTCTATATATACTAAAAACCTCGGAGAAATTAGGAAAGCAGGGAATAAAAACAAGCCGAGGAACCGCATAGGCTTATGCGGTTGTTGCAGGCAAACCGCATAAGCTTATGCGGTTTCTCCAAACCGCATAAAATTTGTGCGGTTTGGAGGTGTGGTTCTAGGCCTAATTTCCTAGTTTGGTTTGTGAAATCTTTGAAAGATTACGTGATAATTTGGACGTGTGGCTCAAGAAAACAAATAGGATAATCCTGAGATATTTTGTGGTGTTCAGGGCTTTGGAGTGCGGGCCAAAGGTGGGTTTAGGCTTCGGTTTGGGCCGAGACCCGGAAAAATGTAAAAGGTGTATTTCGTTGCATTTTGTGGAATAAGGTAAGACGTGAAGTTGTATTTTGTGTAAGAGGGGGCTAAATAGCGGTTTTAGCTACCGGGCCTAAATTTAGGAATTTAGGAATGCTGAATTAGACCTTGTTAATGTAAAAGGACCAATTGTAGTGCAAATGCGAAGCTCATGCCAAATGAAGCAGGACAAGGACCTAGCTAGACTCCAAATGGACAAAATGAACGTTATTTAAATGCGATGTGAGGCGACCTAAATCATTTTAACATTTAAAACGACTCAAAATGAATTCGACATTAGTTAGAACCGTATAAGTCAACGTTAAAGCATGCGTAATAAAAGTCCGTGATACATCACAGGGTTTTGTGCGGGAGGGTACGGATATGGGTATCCACAATACTGAGTTTGTAAGACGATAACAGCTGGTTTTGTAATATATAGACTTAATTAATTTTCCGCCTTAGTTTAATTAAAGTCACGAAAAACCAGGTTGTTACAATGACCTCAACCAACAATTCCTCGAAGAGGAGGCAAGGAGGAAAGGTTTCGAGGATGCAATAATGAAAATCGCTCTGAATACACACCAATATCAGGGTGGTGGTAATAATCAATCCGCGTTTGAGAGGTTCTCGAAACATAGACCTCAAACGTATTCAGGCTCCGTCAACCCTACTGTTTTGACAGAATGGATTGAGGAAATGGAGAAACTTTTAGAGCTGAGCAAGACACCGCCTACTGAGAAGGTGAATGTGGTAGCGTACTACTTGAAAGGGGAGGCCAATAGCTGGTGGCGCCTTATCAGATCTACTTTTCCCCTTAGAATCTACAATTGGAGCGAGTTCAAGACTCTATTGGAGAACAAATACTTTGGAGAGGAACTAAAATGGGATAAGAAAGAGGAGTTCCGAAACTTGAACCAAGGTGATATGTCTCTGCAAGCATACACCGAAAAGTATCAGGAGTTATCCAAATTTGCTCCCAAGATAATAACTAACGAGGAGGAACTCGCAACCAGGTACGTAAGAGGCATGACTTACAGCCTGAGGACAAACATGAGCGGGTTCAACTGTAAGAACTTTGCAGAGGCCTACGAAAAAGCAACAAGTATTTGGGCCTCGATCCGGAAGGGGGAAGCCGAAGAGAAAAAGAAAAAGAAGGTTTTTACTCCTCCGGTGGCAAGCGCTAGCTTCATTCAGAAGCCACTCTATGGTCACCCGAGCTATCGAAGTCCAGACAACCGTAATAAAAGCCAGGACAGACCCCTGTACCACGACCGGAACCCCACCGGATACATAGGGAGGAAAAACCAACAACCTCCTGACCTCGCCGTTCTGCACAAGCGGTGTAAATGCGTTGCCGACAACCGAATCATCCAGGGAGACAATGTAATGGAGAACCAGTAGTATGTTTCTCCTGTAGTATATTAGGGCACAAGTCAAATGAATGCCCAGAGAGGGGTACGATTGCAAAGGCAAACGCGGGACCACCGCCAGCCATGAAGGTTCAGGGACGCGTGTACATCCTGACGGAATCGGAAGAAGGTGCTGAAGACATTATCGATATTGACAGCATCGCCGGTAAAATTCTTAGTTAACTCTATACCTACTTTTATTTTATTCGATACAGGAGCTTCACTATATTTTGTTCCCTCCAAAGTTATCAAACAATACAAACTTACAAATCCCGAACAAATCAAAAAAAAATTAATATATCCCTACCGAAGGGCAAAAATAAATATTGTTTTTCAAGATACAATAATGTACATATTACAGTCCATCAAGGTTTTGACCTCCTATATTTAAAATCCTATTCAATCTCGTAATTTATACTTCTAAAATTTGTTTTCATACGTTCTCAATAGAAATGTCTTTAAAAATTTATTTCTTAATCTGTAAAGTCTTTATAACGTAATTTGAATGTTTTTGAAACTTCATGGTTCAAACTATTTAAAATGAACATACGGACTATTTAAAATGAACTATTTAAAATGAACATACGGACTATTTAAAATGAACTATTTAAAATGGTTCAAACTATTTCAAATTTGGATATGGACATACGGACTATTTAAAATGAACTACGACAACCTCGCTAAAAATGGAAACCGCTAAAATGTTAGTTAAGTATATGACTAAACGTAACAGACTTTTACTTCCAAAATATTATTTCAAATCACTATGTACAAAACGAACTTAACGACTTTGAAATTAGAATTCTATACTTAGGAAATAAACTTGATTTTGTACCTAAAAAAAATATCTTAAGGTATAAAAATACTAAGTATAAAAATATAATAATAAATACTAAGTATAGAAAATATACTAAGTATAAGAATACATGTACGTATAAAATACGAATAAAATACGAAGTATAAAAATACGCATACGTATAAAGATACGTACAAATACGAAATACTAAAATACGAATACATATAAAAATACGGTGAATAGTAAATACGATGATGTAACAACCTGGTTTTTCGTGACTTTAATTAAACTAAGGCGGAAAATTAATTAAGTCTATATATTACAAACCAGCTGTTATCGTCTTACAAACTCAATATACATGATATGAGTTTAAGGATAAACAGAGTATATATTTAGTTACATTCTCTCAAAAAGTACAAAATAAATAAGGTAACTCTCCCCAGCATACAATAGCGTTGGTCTCGGGTTACCTGCGTTAAATTCTCATCATTTTCTCGCACACTCTTTCGACACAGGCAATTCTAAAACATATGTAATATATAAAGAAAATAAATAAATAAAAACAAATAGCAAGTAGGCATGCAACACATAAGGAAGGCATGATGATTCAGACATGAGTATAAATCCAATCACGTAACATACAACACTCATAGATAATCAATCTCAATAAGTCGTACTTCAATACTCAGGAAATCAAGTCATTCAGACAATAATCAATCAAGACAAGGAAATACATTCAACATGTGATAACAAATGAGTCTTCGTTAGTAAGGCGGAAGCATGCAGACGTAAAACGCGCTATAGTAGACAGGGCCAACATAACTTGGACATGGCTGACATACTAGACGTCCGCGCAATAGCCGACAGGGCCAACATAACTTGGACATGGCTGACAGGCTAAGGATACCTAAGGAAATAAGGACAGCCAAATCCTTGTCTAATGTATGCATACACCATCTAATCGAGGATCATGCGTATTCGCTATTCAAAAGGTATCACCGACGAAAAATACGACTATCACCTTAGACGGGTACCCCCGGTTGGGGCTGGTTTTTCCAATTACTATCTATGGGCCCACGGAAATATCAATGTTGCCCCATCCCTGAGGTTGTATATACCGTGCCGAATAGCAATCTTAAGATCGTTATAAGCCTTGGGCAACTCTAGGAGGGAGCCCAAGTCCCCATAGACAGCTACCTCGCTAACTTTGAATTTCAAGAGTCGCAACATGGCAAACAATCCAAGTATTTTATTCAAGTAGTTCATTTCTCAAATTCTCATTTCCTCGTTTATTCGTAACATGTATTATTTCTAAAACTTAAATATATCGTCGAACTTTGTATAATGAAATTTTAGTTCTAGCAATTTTTCAGGTAAACAAAACACATAGAAAAAAACTTAATTATTTATTTTGAGTCCGTTCGTAAATTTTAAATATTTTTCACTATTCATTATTTTACTATTCATCGTATTTACTATTCATCGTATTTACTATTCACCGTATTTACTATTCATCGTATTTACTATTCACCGTATTTTTATACGTATTCGTATTTTCGTATTTCGTATTTGTACGTATTTTTATACGTATATGTATGCTTGTACTTAGTATTTTATTATTATATTTTTATACCTAGTATTTGTATACTTTATACATTTCTTTATACTTAGGATATTTTTTCTAAAGTATCAAAATCAACTTTTATTTTCTAAGTACAAAATTCTAGTTTTAAAGTCGTTAGGTTCGTTTTGTATTTAGTGGTTTGAAAAATTATTTTAAAAGTAACACTCGGTTAAATTTAGTCGTATACTTAACTAAAATTTTAGCGGTTTCAAATTTTAGCGGCGTTGTCGAAATTCATTTTAAATAGTCCGTATGTCCACATCCAAATTTAAGCAAAGGTAGTAACACTCGAACCTATTCATTTTAATACGTGTAACGTTTATTTTTATCGGTTTCGTTGATTCTTTTTATTAACAATTCATTATACAATCTAATATAATCCTAAATACAAATCAATTTTAGTGACTAAGTTACAAATTCATTTTGATCAAATTTGGTCAATTTTAAATGGTAATGTCGTGTGGTTTAATATATATGTCAAAATTTATTTATTTCTTTTAATTTCTTAATTCAATTTATTAACTACTAGTTAAATTATTTTAACAATTAAACTAAAAAGTGATAAAAACAAATTCAACCCTAAAATGGGCAAGAATGCCGTGGAGAATGATGGTGGTGTTCAAAATTTTCATTTTTTGATTTTATCGGTTTTTAGCTTAAAGTCTTTATATACTAATTATTTAAATTATACTAAAGCGATTTAACTAATTTACAAATTTCCACTAAATATTTTATTTCATTTATGAATAGTGATTTGTGACACTTTATATTTCTAACTTTTATAATTTAAAGATTTAGTTTATTTAACTTATATATTTAGTTTTGTAATTACTTACTAATTAATAAAAACAATAAATAACAACAAACATATAAACATTATAAATCAAACTAAGCTAAATCATTCAAGAACACATGAAGATATGAAGAACAATTATGAATTTCACATGAACACTTATGATTTTCTAAGAACACCTTTATCTCAAATTTTTATATTATCGTTTTATTTTCTCAAATTTTTATAGCAAGTCTAAATAAGCGAGACTAATCATAATATGTTATTTAGAAAAATTAAAACTAAAAATTGGTCCATTTTTCTTAGAAAAACCGTGTATAATTATATATGTGTTCAAAATTTTATTTTTTGATTTTTATACTTATAATTCAACAACTAACTTCCTTTATATTATTTATGTGTTTAATCATGAGTGAAAAACATAACAAAACATTAACCAACAAAAGTAAATCATTTCACACAAGGATAATAACAACACTTCAAGAACACACATAAACACTTTAAAACATTTAAATTTCATAACAAATTCATTTTTAGTCCAAAACATAAACTAGTTATATTTTCATATTCATCTTATTACAAGTATTTTAAGCATGCAATTTACAAAAATTAAAACGAAAAATTAAACCAAAAATAATGGGTAGGCCGTGGGTTTTGTTAGTGTTACACTAATGTTATTTTTCGATTTTTTTGTCTTCTAATTTAACATGTGATTACTAGGTAACATATTAATTCATGCATAACATCAAAACATCAAGTAGAAAAAATAACATATAATCAATTTCTAGGCGCTTATCATTTATAGTGTGCGAGAAGCACCTTAATTAGGTTATGAGCGAATTAGCTTAGCAGTTGTCGGGGTCTATGATATGGTCAAACTGGCTCAAGTCGACGCCTCCACCTTGCTCCTCGTCTTTGGTTAGGATTAGTACATAAAAATGAAATAAGCAAGTTAGTAAATTATTTTAAAACTAAACTAGCTAAACTAAAATTTAAAGTGTAGTAGTATTTTATGTTTAGGTGATGTTTATGTTTTAATTAATTTGATTTATAATCTTAAATAAATACAAGTACAAGGAGGATGTGATTACTAGAATAATTGGTGGAGGATTTATTTATGTGCTTAGAAGATTTAAAGATAAAGAAATAAATAATTTAAAGAAGGAAAGAAATGGAAGTGATGGTGTTCTTCATGTTCTTGATGAGGATGAAGATATGCTTACAATGTTCTTGAGTAAGTTTATTAGAGAGAAAAAGTGTTAGAGATTTTCAAGTGGTTGTATGTAATGAAAGTGTAGTAGTATTATATGTATACTAGTAACTTGTAGTATGTTTTTAGTTTTCTTTTTGTTAATGTTTAATCTTTAAATTTATTAAGGCTAAAATGATGATGAAAATTAGTAGATGTGTAAGTGATGAGACTTGTTAGTAAAGGAGGCATGGTTGTGTAAGAGGAAGAGAAGAAAATGGAAGAGGATAAGTAAGGACTAAGAGTCCAAAATCTCGGCCAAAACAACAAGACCAAGTCCCGATTTTTCGTTTTTGAAATTTTCGATTTACGCGCACGCGAAAAGTCTCGAAGTAGAATATATGATCTTAAAATAATGGTTCGAAGTAAGATCGAAAATAAAAATGAAGAAAAACGTTGAAGGGTGATCAAAATAAAAAATTGGGTATTAGTTCCTCGCAACTTTGAAATAAAATCTTATTTGATCGAAACACTTATTTTTTTCGTTGAATGTTATCGAATTAAATCATTATACTCAAACATCAAAAAGTTTATCAGTTTAGGCTTAGTGTAACTCATTATTTCGATTTTTACTGAAAGTGTTAGTTAAATCAAATTGAAATAGTAATTAGTTATTAATATAATACGATTTATTAATAAAAATCAAAATGATTACATTTTTTTGATGTTAGGTGTTTTGGTACGTGAATTTGGAAAAATAATAAAGTGGCTTGACTTTGACTTGCGTGTTTGAAATCGTTGACTTGAATTTCAAAGACGGGAAAAATATAAGAGTGCATTTTTATTCAAAAATCAAAAATGTACAAAAATAAATTCTATGAATAAAAGGTTTTACTTTTATTCTTATGAATAGTAAACATGACTTAGCTATTTTGAAATTTGAAAGGCGATATAAATTTTATGGTTGACTTTTATAAAATTTTGAATTGAGTTTCTTTTTGAATTCTGAATATAATACAACATACTTTATTTTTCAAAATTTTTATATTTCGACTTAGGAAATTTAGTATTATTTGGCGAAAAAAATTCAGTCGCATTTTTAATGTAATGAAAAAGGATGAATTTAATTTAAGGAATTAAATTCTTTTATAAAATTGTGTTACAAAAACACGGGGTGTTACAGATGAATAGTAAATACGATGAATAGTAAATACGATGAATAGTAAAATAATGAATAGTGAAAATATTTAAATTTTACGAACGGACTCAAAATAAATATTTAAGTCTTTCTATGTATTCTGCTTATCTGAAGAACTGCTAGAACTAAAATTTCATTATACAAAGTTAGACGATATATTTAAATTACAGAATTGTCACCTATTTTGAATGAACGAGGAAATAAGAAATTGAGAAAATGAAGTACTTGATAAAATACTTGGATTGTTCGCCATGTCGCGACTCTTGAGTTCGAAGTTAATGAGGTAGCCGTCTATGGGGACTTTGGCTCCCTCCCAGAGTTGCTAAAGGCGATCTAATAATTTTTAAAAATTATTATTTCGGTGCGGGATATACAACCCTAGGGATAGGGCATCCTTGATATCTCCGTGAGACCATACTACGGTAATTGGAAACTCCAGCCCCACCCGGGGGTACCCGTCTAAGGTGATAGTCGTATTATTAGGTGACTACTTACTCAAAGGGCGAGTATGCTACGATCCTATCTATAGTGGTGTATGCATACATTAGACACGGGATTTGGCTGTCCTTATCGCTTTAGGTATCTCTAGCCTGTCAGACACGTCCGCTTTGTCGGCCCTGATCGCTTCTGCGCGGACGTCTAGTATGTCAGCCACGTCCGCTTTGTTCGGCCCTGTCTACTATAGCGCGTTTTACGTCTGCATGCTTCCGCCTCGCTAACGAACATTCATTGGTTAACGTATGTTGAATGTATTTCCTTGTTTTGATTGATTATTGTCTGAATGATTTGATTTCCTGAGTATTGGAGTACGACTTTTGAGCATGATTGTCTATGAGTGTTGCACGATATGTTATTTGATTTATACTCATGTTTTGAATCATCATGACTACCTTACGTGTTTTACTGCCTGCTTGCTATTTGTTTTATTTATTTGTTGTGTATATCGAATACGTTTAGAGTTGCTATACTACATGATTTATTTGATGTTGCTTAGTATGTGTGGGGGAGAAAACACTAATTATGGGATCAAATGCAGGTACCCCGAGGACTTATGTTATCAAATGCTGGGGATGGTTTACCTTATTTTGTACTCCGTTGTTTTGGAGAGATTTATAATCGAACATACACTCTGTTTATCTTAAACTCATATTATGTATATGGAGTTTGTAATACGATAACAGCTGGTTTTGTAATAAATAGACTTAATTAATTTTCCGCCTTAGTTTAATTAAAGTCACGAAAAACCAGGTTGTTACAATTTCAAACCGTATGTTGGCCAAGAGTTCGTGAGTGTAGACGAAGCGACAACTTTATACGGTATATACACTCTACCCATCGAGTTCGATATTCGTAGATATACAGAACATAGATGGTACGTTATATGTGTGTTGTTAAAATCAACTATCAGTACAATGAAATTCGTTTTTTCTCTGTTAGAATCTTCTTTTTATTTATGATATTTTGAGTAGTTAAAATCAATTATCAGTACAATGGAATTCGTTTTTTCTTTGCTAGAATCATCTTTTTTATTTACGATATTTCTGGGTAGTTGAAATCAAATATTAGAACAATGGGATTCGTTTTTTCTCCGTTAAAATATTCTTTTATATTGTTGTTTTTTGTTGGTAGTTAAAATCAATTTTTATAACATTGAAATTCGTTTTTTCTCCATTAGAATCTTCTTTTATATTGTTGTTTTTTGTGGGTAGTTAAAATCAATTTTAGACCACTGAAATTCGTTTTCTTCTCCGTTAGAATCTTCTTTTTTTACTGATGTTTTTTGTTGGTAGTTAAAGTATTTAGATTTTATTTTTATTAAGTTTGAAATTTGAATTTTTATTATCTAGCACTCTTCTCAAACAAGATGTTACGTGTATTTGTTATTAAGATTTTTGTCGATTTTGTCTTGTTTTTTGTTCATTAATGTTGTCTTTTTGTTTATATTTTATTTATTTTTTTTCCCTTTTTTAATTTGCTGTTTATATATTTTCTCACTCACTTTGTTTTTGTATTCACAGATATATTCGAGTAACGTCGATGTCGACGACGTTGAGAAACCCGAAGAATTCGGGTATATTGTTATATGTCTGACTCGAAAGGTTGTTAATTTGATCGCGGGATTTAATCAATCTCAACCAAACAATGGTATTCCTTGTTGAAGATTCCGACGAATATTGCTAATGAGAACCTTAACTCGAAAAGTATCAACGTTATTTCGTTGGTCAATTTGTAGCGGCGCTTCTACTTAGTTAATTTAGTACTTACTTTTGTATTTCTATATCAAGACTCTTGTGCTAATATTGTTGGACTCTCCTATTGTACTGATTAATGATTATCTATTAACTCGAAAAGCATCAAGTTATTTCATTGGTCAATTTGTAGTGGCGCTTCTACTTTGTTAATTTAATACTTATATTTGTATTTCTATATCAATACTCTTGTGCTAATTTTGTTGGACACCTATTATGCTGGTTAATGATTTCTATTATCTAATTATAAATTTATTATTTACAATGAACCATGTCATAAATAAAAAGAAGATTCTAACGGACAAAAAACGAATTCTAATGTTTAAATAATTGATTTTAACTACCCACATATAACATAAATAAAAAAGAAGATTTTAACCGAGAAAAAAAAAACGATTTTTAATGTAATAAAAGCTTTTTTAAGGACAAAAAAAAAAAAAAAAAAAAAAAAAAAAAAAAAAAACAACTGCAACAACTTACTACCCACATAAGTTTGATATTTTATTGGGCAAAAAAAAATATCATTGATGATGTTATATCAACCCTCAAAAAAAATTGAAATTTTAAGTTATTATAAGAGATTTCAAGAGAAAAAAAATACCATTAACAAGGTTATATCAAATCTCAATAAATTTGAAACTTTGATTATTTATTTGAGATTTCAAAGAGAAAAAGAATATCATTAACAATGTTACGAAGTATATCAAATTCGTACAAGTACAAACTACAAATGATTTATCTAAACTTATTAAGTTTACAAAATGCTTAAATAGTATTACACCAGAACTACACTTTAGTGTCACTATAGGAGTCAGTTGATTCAATTGATATTGAAGCCCTTACAATCAAGCAACTTCTCAAACGCTTGCTCTTTTGTAACTATTTCCTTACTTGACTAATGCTCCTCTCTGAACTTTCTAAATTTTTCACTCATCTATTCAACAAACTTTAAATCTCCGCGTTGGAGAAAAGCAATCGTTTCATATGTTTATGTCGACGACTTCATCATCTCCACATGCCTTCCATCCGCATTTTACGGTTGCCTTCCATTCGCATTTTACAGCTGCATTTTAACAACCCACAAGTATCATAAATAAAAAAAAAAAAAAAAAAGATTCTAATGGAGAAAAAACGAATTTCAATGTTCTAAAAATTGTTTTTAACAACCCACAAATAACATCAACAAAAAAGAAGATTTTAACAGAGAAATAACGAATTTCAATGTTCTATAAATTGATTTTAACTACCCACAAATAACATCAATAAAAAAGAAGATTCTAACGAAGATAAAACGAATTTCAATGTTTTAATAATTGATTTTAACTAGCAGGAAATATCATAAGTAAAAAAGAAGATTTTAACGTAGAAAAAATGAATTTCAATGTTCTAATAATTGATTTTAACTACCGACAAATAACATAACTAAAAAAGAGGATTCTAACGGAGAGAAAATATACCACAAATCTGAAACTTTAATGAAATGTTATCCACCGTTGTCTTCTTCTCCTTCTTCTCGTTGGCCAAAGTTTTACAAAAAAAATGAAAAAAAAAGTTGCAGAGAAAATCAATACAACCACTATTACCATCATTAAAATTCACTATTTGTAATTTGTTCATTTTCGAAATTAAAAAAAATCCAAACTTCGCAATTTGTAAAAAAAAAAAATTGATGAACTTTACCTGAAATATTTGCTATAAAATTGAAAAATAAACACTAGATAAAACGAATTCTTAGAAAAGAGGGGGAAAAAGAAGGGTTGTTTATGGATTGCAATGAATACTAAGATGTATAATTCTAAAATAATTGAAATCAAAATACAAACAAAGAAAAAAAAGTGAAAATTGGAATCAACTTACCAAGATGGAGACTTTGATAGAACAATCGATGCAAATTTGAAAACCCAAAAAACTAAATTACAGAGATATTGAAATAAAATCAAATTTTAATTTCCGCTATTTTAATTAAAGATTGCAATTTATATCGACTCATTAAAAATTTCTTCTTTTTCACATCATACATTGAATAATACAAAATTCTGAAATTTCTAAAAATGTATAATACACATCTTTATCTTCTTCACTATATTGTCTACAAAAAAAAAAATATAATGAAAAGAAAAAAACACATTCCACCATTGAAAAAACACTTACTGTTATCATATATTTGCAAAATCTTCCATCTTTAACACAAAAATAATCTTCAAATCTCGCAATTTGATGATGCCCGATAGAAGAAACTCTTGCCAAAATGAGAAAAACAAGTCTCAGATTTGAAAATAAAAAATACTGCAAATGAAAAACTAAACTCGATGGAAGAAGAAGAGACCCACATCTTTTTTTTTTTTCTTGAATTGGTTTTGGATGGAGAAGTAACTGATATGAAAAGGGGAGGGAATTAAGATCATTGAGAAGATAAATCACCCAACAATTCTCTCGTTTCTATAAATGCAATTTCTTAATTTTTTTTTTTTTTTTTTTAGTAGTTAATGTCCTTTTAATCTTAGCCCTTGATTGTCTTTAGATCCAACGGTTGTGATAAGGACTTAATGACTCTCCTAAACACTATGACTTGAAATAACCTATATATATATATATATATATATATATATATATAGAGGTAGGTTATATAGAGTCCACATATTTTTTAGAGTCCTAGAGTCCACTTTTACGATTTGAAATTTTAACCAAAATAATTGAAATTTTAACCCAAAAATTTGAAATTCCAAAAATCCCAGGAATTCCAGAAAAATTTGGAATTCCAATGTTTTTGGAATTTCAAATTTTTGGAATTTTTGGAATTCCATTTTTTTTGTTAAAATTTCGAATTATTTGGTTAAAATTTCAAATCAAAAACTGGACTCTAGGACTCTAAAAAATATGTGGACTCTAAAGAACCTAATTCTATATATATATATATATATATATATATATATATATATATATATATATATATATATATATATATATAAATATATATATATATATATATATATATATATATATATATATATATATATATATATATATATATATAGAGTAAAGTTATATCGAGGCAGCAAATATGAGCGAGACCGCGAGGCTTAATGTATGCCGTTGGATGAGGAGTGAATCAAAGGTGTAGATTTCTTATGCAGTAATTAGGGATCCTTGTAATTAATCAATAATTAATTAAAAAAAAAAAACAAAAATACCGGCTGATTGATTTACAAGGGAATATTTCCTTGATTAGTGCTTGTGTTATAATTGACATATATTGCATTCCCCAATTATCTATTTTTCTTCATTTATTGTTCACATTCATCAACCTTCATTCTATAACGAAAATATTATTCTTCAACATCCTAATTATTCTAATTTTCACTCTTCTTTTTTTCATTTCATTGAAATGACTTTTAGTCTCCTTCCACATTCATTCATTTTTTTGATTTTCTGCTCCTATACACCTTCATTTGTTATAATTCTTCCCATTTTTTCGCTTTGAACATTATTAATTCACAAATTCATCTTTCTTTTGTTCGTTATTGTGAAATGAATTTCTAGTTGAATTTTTAGAAAATACTATGGAGGATTTGCCGATTGTTATTTTTGAATCAGGTAATATTATTTATTTATTTATACGTTTAATTTTTTTTATTTTTTTTGTGTAATGTATGAATGAAGTTTGAACGATTACTTGGAGTTTCTTTTAAGTGTCATCAGTAAATTTGGTTAAAAATAAGAGTTTTTTTTAAGTTTCCATTTTTTCTATATCTTTTTTAATTTTCACCTCTATATTTATTCATTTATTTTTTCCAATTTTTTTATGTGAAAAGTAAGAATCTTTAATGAAACAAATATAAATTTGTAATGTTTAGTCCACATTTTTTGATAGAATTAATGTTAAAGTTTCGTAAAAGTTAAAAGTTTTAAACATTTGTTTCAAAGTTTCATAATTTGCGGTTGTAGTTATAAAAGTAATAGTTAATGTTTTAAAAATTTGTGTTAAAGTTTTATAATTTCCGGTTGCAGTTTCAAATTTCAGATGTAGTTTTATGTTTTACTGTTAATGTTTTATGTTTTATCGTTGTAGTTTGTTGCTCTGCTGTTAAAGTTTTATGATTTACTGTTAAAGTGTTATATTTTATTGTTGTACTTTTTTGCTCTGCTGTTAAAGTTTTACGTTAAACCCATATCCAGTCGCTTGAAATACAAGTATTTTTTTTCAATTTGTTATTTTAAGAGAAATAATGTTTGATGTATTTTGCAAATTGGTCAGAAGTAAGGGTGAATGTATTTTGCAAGACGGATGAAAATAAATTCACTCCTTGTGTTGGACAATGGCGATATATGTTCTTGGACGCGGGTTCGATGTTCGTAGGTGTACGACATAAAAGTGGCGTGATGGAACAATGAAGACGAAGTTACTAATATACGAAAATAGATAGAGAGATTTTGTAATTGGCAATGAACCTTTCATTGTATATAAGGGAATCGTGCTCTTTACTTTGAGAATTAGTGAAATAATAGTTTGTAATACACTTTTTGTTAATGTTAGATTGTAGTTAATTGTGTGGGTATTATGTTAAGATTTAATTGCGCAAACCTAAATTTACAATGAAGCTACAAAAAGATGTGTTACGGTTATATAAAAATGTGTTAAAGTTATATAAAAATGTGTTACAGTTGCATAAAATTGTCTTAGAGTTATATAATTGAAACTCGATAAGACACATTAACAACAAGAAACAAATCACTGACATCATGCCTTGTGACCATGAACTCTTTCAAGGAGTTTACTGACATGAAAGGATCTGTAAAATTTGTGAGATTACACTCTAGCATGTGACTTTTATGAGTAGATATACAAGTTGGACTAAAGTTACAAAAAATTGTGTTAACGTTACATAAAAATAAGTTACAAAAATGAGTAGATATACAAGTTGGCCAGTGGTAGGTATATATAATTTAAATGTTGAATATTTATGGAAGTTACATAGTATTGGAATGAAATTATAAAAATATGTGTTAAAGTTACATAAAAAACAGTTAAAGTTACATAAAACAATGTTTAAATTTCCTAACAATGTTTAATAGATACATAAAAATGTGTCAACATTAAATAATCATGGACATCAAGCTTCGTGACCGTGAACTGATGCACTAAACTTTAATCTTCACCAAGTATTGTACGAACGTTAATCTGCAATAAAAAAAAAATGAAAAGATAAGTATAAGTACTCGAAAAATCTAACCACTACTAATATAATATTACTTTAATTTATATGTTGTGAATTTAATTTCAAATTTCAATTTATTTGATTTAAAGACGAAAATATAAATCCGCGTAAAATAAAAACGGGTTTATAAAAGACTCCGTAAATCTACATTCGGACTCCGATTTAGGTGAAACAAAAGCCTAAATTTATTATTTTTCCGAGCCCGTCGCAATGATAATATTTTTTTGAACTTTTGAGTGTGGAAATTTTCAGTAATGGTTAGTTATATTTTCGTGTATTTATATATTCAATTCAAAAATGGATTCAAAAAACTAGTTCTTTTGTTAAAGAATGAAACTTGAGCAACTATTAGACTGATAAATTGAACAATAATAATAAACAACTGACCAAAAGTGAAAGATAAAAATCAACTTACCAAAAATGGAGACTTTAATATAATAATGACAATAGAACATCAATCAATGGTGGAAATGGATGAAAAGAATGAAGAAAATGAATCAACAACGTCGAAAGAAGGACAAATAAAATCACAAATAAATGGAGGATAAGGAAGAAGTTGAATATTAATCGGGGTAGAAATGGTGGACAAAATTGAAATGGAGAATGGTGCTTAATAAATCTAAAGCTTGAAGAAGAGGATGACTGACGGAAATGAAGGAGATTTTGATATGAAAAGGGAAGAAGATGAAAAGAGAAGGAATAATGTGAAATGAAAAGTGAAAGGGAAAGAATAATTTGGAGATAATTGGGGAAAGTGTATCAATCAAAGCATGTATTGAGAATATTTTCGGCCGTTTCATTTTTTTTATTATTATTCTTTTTTTTTTTTTAATTGATTTATCCCAATTAATGTAAGCCATAGATCAATATTCAATCAACGGTGTAGATGCTGCCTCGCTGCCTCGCTCTAAGTAGGGTGTCTCGTTTGAACCTATTACTATATATATATATATATATATATATAGAATTAGGATCTCGTGCGAACTAGCCTTATGTTACGAACCGTACGAACTAGTATTACAACACAAAATAAACTATCATGCGCGCGGCCCACCCAAACCCAAATAGGCAAAAGGCCCAATTCAATTTTACGTAACCCTAACTTGATCAAAAATGAAAAACAAATACAACTTTTAATTGTTTTCCCCATCTCTTATCCGCCGCCACCATCACCGGAGCATCCACCACCGGCACCGGCACCGGCACCGCCACCATCTTGCGGTCATAAGCCACGCAATCCACCACCACCACTTAAATCGACCCTCACTACGGCATTCCTCACCGCCACCGTCAATACGAACGCCGACCACCGTCACCACTCAAACCACCATCACCTTCACTTCAGATCTACCGTCTCCACCACTACAGGCGACCACCACGACCCACGCTCCTCCACCGCATTTCAGATCTATAAATGGAGGGAGAACTCGGTGAGTTTGATGTTTCACCGGTGGTTAAGTTTCCGGCAAACGGTGGGAGAAATCCGGTGTTGGCTATAGGTGGATGCTCCATTGACGGCTTTTGATGGATGCTCTATTGGGGTTCATTTTCCGGCGAGTGTGAATAGAACTCCGGTGTTGGCTGTGTTGGTGGTGTACGTGAGGCCGGTGGTCGTAGTGGTGGAGTGTAAGTCGGTGGCCGATGGATACATAGGTTCGATTTCGTGATGACGGCGGTGGTTCTGGCGGCTAAGGTGGCGGTTGCGGCGGTGGTGGAGAGAGGGATGAGATCTAAGGAAGGATGGCCATTGACGGAGTGTTGTTGGGAGTAGATCACGACGCAGTCGGCTCGTGTGGTGCCGACGCCGTCGGAGCGAGTGAAGGCGGCATTGCAGTGGACGGTGAGTCAACTCGGAGTGGTGATTCGGTGGTGGTGGTGAGCGAGTTAGCGAAATTCGAGTCCAAATACACGAAATACGAGTCCGGATACACGAAATACGAGTCCGGATACATAAAATACGAGTTCGGATACACAAAATACGAGTCCGAATACACGAAATACTAGTCCGGTTACATGAAATACGAGTCCGGTTACATGAAATACGAGTCCGGTTACACGAAATACGAGTCCGGTTACACGAAATACGAGTCCGGATACATGAAATACAAGTCCAAATACATGAAATATAAGTCCAAATACATGAAATAAAATTACAGCTATAAAAAAAATCTATTTAAATTAACCTTTAGTTACATTAAATTGACCTTTTGATACATTAAATTTAGTATCAGTTACATTTATTTAGTTGATAGATACATTAAATGTGTAAATAAAATGTATCCAACAAAAAGAATTAATAATACTTAAAAAATTAAAAGCATTCTCTTAAAAATCATTTTAAATACATTAAATTTACTTGTGGTTACATTAAATTCATTGTTAGATACATTAAAAAAGGTGAGGGAAAAAATGTATGTACAGCTATAAAAAATGTAACTGGAGTATTATATGATATATATATATAGAGAGAGAGAGAGAGAGGCCTAGAGCTCATAATAGCCCTTGGATTTAAGTAGGATAGAGGGTTGAGATTAGGTTTTGATTAATTAAAAAAAATTAAAAAAAATAAAAAACAAGCCAATAGCAAAAATAAGATTCCTGCAGCTATTTTTTGGGGAGGCAATTTGGAGAATCAAGGACCCTTTGAGCTTCCTTGTCTCCTGTTTTTCTTTTCATAATTTCAGTTTCCCTTTCAACTGCTTCTTCTTCTTCATCTATTAAAAAATTATCATCCCTTTTTTCTTCCCCTTCTTTTTCGGCTCATTTTTTCCTTTATTGCAACCTGCAAAATCCTCAATTTCTTAAGAAAATGTTCAATGTTATTTGTTTAAATTGCAAAAATTGAAGCCCGAGTTTGTTTAAAAGATGGAGAATTTACAAATTGTAATTTTAATGAAGGTAAATTGTTTGTTAATGGTGGATTGATGTTTATATAATATTTTTTTTTTAAATAATATAGTTGTAACAACCTGGTTTTTCGTGACTTTAATTAAACTAAGGCGGAAAATTAATTAAGTCTATATATTACAAACCAGCTGTTATCGTATTAAAACTCTAAATACATAGTACGAGTTTTAGGATAAAACAGAGTATATATTCTATTACGAATCTCTCCAAAAACAACGGAGTACAAAATAAGGTAAACCATCCCCAGCATTTGATAAATATAAGCCCTCGGGGTACCTGCAGTTCATCTCAGACAGTGTTTTCTCCACCAACACAATGTAAACGCATCCAATAAATCATGTAGTACAGCAATTATAGACATGTGCAACATACATGATAATTAAATAAAACAGATGGCAAACAAGCAAGCAAAGCATATAAGAAAATCATGATGATCCAAACACGAGTATAAGCCAAACAATATATCATGCAACACTTACAACCAATCCTGTTCAATAAAACAATATCATTTCATTCATAATCGGGGTAGTCGACCCTTTTCAATTATTCATATAGCAACATATACTCGCGAGTCTTGACTACAGAGCGACTTGTGTACTCTCATAGTATATCAAAGTGCACTAGTTACTCAGACTCGGATATCAGATCAAACACTAAGTAGCGTGACGTGATAACTACCTAATATCCAATACAACATGGATAATCTATCATACGTTGTCCCTATGAACCACAACCAGTCAGGATGGAAGCATGCAAAACCCTACAAAAGCAAGGCCTGCTCATAAGCTGCCGGGTACATCAACGGACTTTAATGCTAGTATACCACTAGGTAAGAAGGACGATTCAATCCTTTATCTTATGTGTGCACACACTTTCACTTAGAAACGACACAATCCTCGCTACTCGAGAGAGTATGCTTTTCCTAACCAAAACGATTAATACCTAACGACAAGGTCCCCGGGTGGGATGGTCATTTTCCGTTACCTCGTATGGACCGCAAAACGCAACAATTATGCCCATTCAAGGGTTGTATACGCCTGCTTGCCTAAAGACTATGAGAGTCATTAGAACGCCTCAGTCAGCACTGAGAGTGAAAGAGTCCCCATACGCGGCTACCTTTCCAACCATGGCACAATAGATTCGCAACATGACGGATAATCTGAGTATTTAACAAGTACTTCACTTCTTATTTTCTTATTCTCAATTATTCCAAAGGATGATATCATTGTAATAGTATCGTCAAACTTGTAAAATGAGAATTTAGTCTAAGCATTTCTTCAAGTAAACGGAAACACAAAGAAAACTTAAATAATTTATTTGAAGTCCAATCGTAAATTTTAAATATTTTTACTATTCACGTATTTACTATTCATCGTATTTACTATTCATCGTATTTACTATTCCGTATTTGTACGTATTTTTATACTTCGTATTCTATTCGTATTTTATACGTATATGTATTCTTATACCTAGTATTTATTATTTTATTTTCTTTATACTTAGTATTTATTATTTGACTTTATTTATACTTAGTATTTATTATTTGACTTTATGTATACTTAGTATTTTTATACTTTTATACATTTTCTATACTAAGGATATTTTAGAAAATAAAACTAAGCTTTTTATTTACTAAGTATAAAATTCTAGTTTTAAAGTCGTTAAGTTCGTTTTGTACTTAGTGATTTTTGGAAATATTTTAGGGGTCTAGTTTTAAAGTTGTTAAGTTCATTTTGTATTTAGCGGTTTTGAAACATACTTAAATCAAAGTGGTTAAGTTCATTTTTATACTTGGTGATTTAAATGATATTTCAAAAGTAAAACTCGGTTTAGATTTAGTCGTATACTTAGCTAAAATTTAAGCGGTTCCAAATTTTAGCGAGATTGTCGTAGTTCATTTTAAATAGTCCATATCTCCATATCCACAATTAAGCATAGGTAGTAACACACGATATGATTCATTTTAATATATGTAACGTTTATTTTTATCGGTTTCGTTGATTCTTTTTATTAACGATTCTTTTTACAATAAAATATAAGGCTAATTACTAATCAATTTTAGTGATTAAGTGATAAATTCATTTTGACCAAAATTGACCCATTTATAATGGAAATGCCGTGGCCCCTTTTATACACTACTCCATTTATATTTTTTTGTTTTTATTAATAAATCAATACTTTAACTAATTTAAATTACTTAGGTGATAAAAATAAAAAGTGACAAAATTATTTTAGGTCAAAAATAAGCCTCCAAACCGTGGCCTCCTATACTTAGCTATTTATTTTCCTTTTCAAATTTTATCGGTTTTTAACTTAAAGTTTTTATATGCTAATTGATTCATATTAGTCTAAAGTGATTTAACTAGTACCTAAAAACAATAAATAACTAAAACTTATAAAAATCATAAATCAAACTAAGTTATAAAATGAAGAACACATGAAGATTTGAAGAACACTATTATTTTTCATATGATTATTATTTAGTCAAATTTTCATATGTTTATATAATTTCCTCAAATTTTTCCTACAAGTCTAATTTAACTAGACTAATCATAATATGTTATTTAGAAAAATTAAAACTAAAAATTGGTCCAAATAAAATGAAAATGCCGTGTATATATGTATATGTTCATGATTTTGATTTTGATTATTATACTTCTAATTCAATAACTAATTTATCTTATATTATTTATGTATTTAATCATAAGTGAAAAACATAACAAAACATTAACACACATAAATAAAATCATTCAAACACAAGCATAACAACAAACATTCAAGAACACACATAATACATTAACACACTTAAAAATTCATAACAAATTCATTTTAAATCCTAAACAACAACTAATTATATTTTCATGTTCATTTCATTACAAGTATTTTAAGCATGCAATTTACAAAAATTAAAACGAAAAATTAAGTGAAAAATAATAGGGTGGCCGTGGGTTTTGTGTATGTTACACAAATGTTATTTTTCGATTTTTGTCTCCTAATTTAACATATGATTACTAGGTGATAAACAACACAATAAATCTAACACATACATTTAAATCATATGATTAACAAAATTAAAACCTAGTGTGAAAGTGGGCCACCGTAATTAGGTTAGTAGCAAATTTGTTTAGCAGTTGTCGGGATCGACAATATGATCAAACCGGCTCAAGTCGTCTTCACCACCTTGCTCCTCGTCTTTGGTTAGGAGAGTACATAAAAATGAAAATAAGAAGTTAGTAAATCATTTAGCTAGCTAAACTATACTAACAAAATTTAAGTGTAGTATTGTTTTTAGTTTAGTTGATGTTTTCATTTTAAATGATTTCGATTCATGTTCATATTTTAATTGTATGTAAATAGAGTAAGTGTGTACTAAATATAAATGGAGAGGAGTTTATTTAAGTGTGCTAAATAATTTAAGCAATTTAAATGAAAGATTTAAGGAAGGAAAAAGAATTAAAGAGGATGAATATGGATGTGTTCTTGAGCTTGCATGAAGAACAAGGCTTACTTTGTTCTTGAGTGTATGAGTTTATTAGAGAGAAATAAGTTGAAGTGTTTTGTTGTTTGTGTGTAAAATGAATTGTAGTAGAAGAGATCAAATGTATACTAGTAACTTGTATAAACTTGTGTATTTGTTTTGTATTTGTAATGTATAATCTTTATTTTTATTTAAGCTAGAATAATGATGACATTAGTAGTGTGTAAGGTGGATTAGACATGGTGCAAAAGTAGGAAGAAAATGGAAGAGGATAACTTGACCTTTGGAGGCCAAATATCTCGGCCACTTTGGCCAACTTGGTCCGATTTTTGCGTTTTTGAAATTTTCGATTTACGCGCACGCGAAAAGTCTCGAAATAAAATATATAGTCTTAAAATGATGGTTCGAAGTAAGGTCAAAAATTAAAATGAAGAAAAACGTAGAAGAGTAATAAAATTGAAAAATGGCCTTAGGATCCTCGAAACTTTGAAAAAAAATCTTACTTGACCGAAATACATATTTTTTTCATTGAATGTTATCGAATTAATTCATTATGATCAAACGTCAAAAAGTTTATCAGTTTTGGATAAGGGTGGCTCATTATATCGAGTTTTAGCGAAAGTGCTAGTTAAATCAAAAGGAATAGTAATCTTATATGATTATAATATGTTTTGTTAGTATAATCTAAATTGATTAAGTCTTAATCATTCTTTGTTAGATTAGGATTAGGAGTAAGTGAATTTGAAAAAGATTAGGTGATTTAAATCACTCTAAGTGGCTTGGCCACTTTGGTCAAGATTGACCTCGATTTGCGTGCCAAAATTTGTCGTTGAGAAATTTGTAGTATAGTCTTCATTTGATTTATCGAGTTTGAAAATGAAGGAATAAAGTTCAAATTCAAGGTAATTCAAAATGGTTTTAGTTTAGGTATGAAAATGACTTGTAGTGTATTGTATTAGGAATTTAATGAGCGAGGATGATTAATTATTGATTTCCTAAATATAATTAGCTTAAATTAACACGGGGTGTTACAATCCTCCCCCCTTAAAGAAGTTTCGTCCCCGAAACTTAAAGTTAACTAGGTGATTAAGGTTACCTGCGCTGAACAGCTCTGGGTACTTCTCCTTCATTGACGCCTCGGTTTCCCAAGTGGCTTGTTCGGTGTTATGACCCTTCCAAAGGACTTTAATTAAGGGTATTGCCTTTCGTCTCAGGGTCTTGGTTTCCCGTGCCAAAATTCCCACCGGTTTCTCAGAGTACAACATATTAGGCTCGATCTCTGTAACAACCCGATTTTTCGTGACTTAAATTAAACTAAGGCGGAATATTAATTAAGTCTATTTATTACAAAACCAGCTGTCATCGTATTACAACTCATTATACATAATAAGAGTTATAGACAAAACAGAGTCATTCGGTTACAATCTCTCAAAACACAAAAGAAGGCTTTCACAACCCCTGGTGTAGATAGACTCTCAAGTCTCGGGACGCCTGCAACAAATCCCATAATTAGTGTTTTCTCCCCCAACACATCTAAACACATCAAATAAATCATGTAGTGTAGCAATTATAAACATATGCGATATACATGACAATTAACTAAAGCAGCAAGCAGGCAAGCAAAACACATAAGGAAAAACAGGATGATTCAAACTCGAGTATAAACCAAACAATATATCATGTAACACTTATAACCAATCTTGTTCAATAAATCATTATCATTTCAATCATATTCATATAGGCAATTCATCATCATCTCAATCATCATCGGGGTAGTCGACCCTTTTCAATTATTCATATAATAACATATACTCGCGAGTCTTGACTACAGAGTGGCTTGTGTACTCTCATGGTAAACCACCCATATGATCCGCCATCAAAGTGCACTAGTTACTCAGACTCATACATCAGATCAAACACTAAGTAGCGTACGTGATAACTACCTAATATTCAATACAATATGGATAATCTATCATACGTTGTCCTATGAGCCACAACCAGTTAGGATGGAAACATGCAAAACCCTACAAAAGCAAGGCCTGCGCAGAAGCTGAAGGGCCGGAAACATTCAACGGTCAAGTCATTCAAGCTAAAGATATCAAGCAGGTAATAAGGAGGATCAGTCCCTTGTCTTATGTATGCATACACTACCCTAGTGGTACGACTATTACACTACGACAGATTCCCCGGGTGGGAGTGGTCATTTTCCAATTACCTCATATGGGCCCGTGAACGAATTCGATTCATAGGGCGAAAGCCACGTTAAATAACGACTGAGAGAGTCATTAGATTACCACTGGCAATACATAGGGTGACAGTGTCCCCATATGCGGCTACCTTTCCAACCATGGCACAATAGATTCGCAACATGACAGACACCCGAGTATTTAACAAGTACTTTCTTTATCATTATCTCGTTCTTTTATTTCACCAGTGGCAGTTCATAATAATTAATAACGTCGAACTTGTATAACGAAAATTTAGTTCTGGCAGTTCTTCAGGTAAACGGAAGCACATAGAAAAACTTAAATATTTTATTTGAAGTCCATTCGTAAATTTTAAATATTTTTACTATTCACGTATTTTACTATTCACGTATTTACTATTCATCGTATTTACTATTCATCGTATTTACTATTCACCGTATTTACTATTCACCGTATTTTTATACGTATTCGTATTTTAGTAGTTCGTATTTGTACGTATTTTTATACGTATGCGTATTTTTATACTTCGTATTTTACTCGTATATTTATACTTAGTATTTTATTCGTATATTTATACTTAGTATTTTATTCGTATATTTATACTTAGTATTTTATTTAGATTCTAAACTAAGCTTATTATTTTTCTAAGTGTAGAATTCTAGTTTTAAAGTCGTTAAGTTCGTTTTGTACTTTAGTGATTTTTGGAAATATTTCAGGAGTCTAGTTTTAAAGTTGTTAAGTTCATTTTGCATTTAGCGGTTTTGAAATATATTTTAATCGAACTTGTTAAGTTCATTTTGTATGTAATGATTTTGAAACATATTTAAATCAAAGTGGTTAAGTTTATTTTATACTTGGTGATTTAAATGATATTTCAAAAGTAAAACTCGGTTTAGATTTAGTCGTATACTTAGCTAAAATTTAAGCGGTTTCAAATTTTAGCGAGGTTGTCGTAGTTCATTTAAATAATCCATATTTTCATATCCACAATTAAGCACAGGTAGTAACACACGATATGATTCATTTTAATATATGTAACGTTTATTTTAATCGGTTTTGTTGATTCTTTTTATTAATGATTCATTTTGTAATAAAATATAAACTTAATGACTAATCAAATTTAGTGACTAAGTGACAAATTCATTTTTGACCAAAATTGACCCAAAATAAATAGAGACGCCGTGAGCCTTTATTTATATTAGCTATTTATTTCTTTTGTCGTTTTTATTAATAAATCATTACTTTAACTAATTTAAATTACTTAAGTGATAAAAATAAAAAGTGACAAATTCATTTTGGTCCAAAAATACTCCAAATGCCGTGGCCCTTTACTATGTAACAATTTATTTTCGTTTTCTAATTTAATCGGTTTTCGACTTAAAGTTTTTATTGTCTATTTATTTAGTTTATACTAAAGTGATTTAAACTAAGTTGAAATTTCACTAAATATTTTATTATGATTATGAATAGTGATTTTGTGACACTTTATTTTTCTAACTTTTATAATTTAAGGATTTAGTCTATTTAACTTATATATTCATTATTTAAACTTTTCAATAATGACTTTAAACAATAATAAAATAAAACTTATATTTATTATGAATCAAGTTAGTCCTTTATGTGAAGAACACCATGAATATGTGATGAATCCAATTATTTTTCATATGAACATTTTTAACTCAAATTCTTATTTTATCGTTTTATTTTCTCAAATTTTTATGGTATGTCTAATTAACCTAGACTAATCATAATATGTTATTTAGAAAAATTAAAACTAAAAATTGGTCCAAAAATAAAGGGAAAACCGTGTAGAGTATATATGTTCACTATTTTTATTTTTTTGATTTTTATACTTCTAATTCAACAACTAATTCATTCTATATCATATACATATTTAATCATGAGTGAAAAACAACTACAAACATTAACACACAATACTAAAAATCATTTAAACACATGTATAACAACAAAAGTTCAAGAACAAACATAAACACATTAAAACATTTAAAATTCATAACAAATTCATTTTAAGTCCTAAACATAAACTAATTATATTTTCATGTTCACCTTATTACGAGTATTTTAAGCATGCAATTAACAAAATTTAAAACGAAAAATTAAGTGAAATTTTAAGGGGATGCCGTGAGGTTTTTAGGTGAGCACAATATTTCATTTTTCGATTTTTGTCTCCTAATTTAACATATGAAGCTAGGTGGTCATATGCACAATAATTATAACACATAAACATTTCTAGCATGCGATTAACAAAATTAAAACCTAGTGTGCGGGGGCACCTTAATTAGGTTAGTAGCAAATTTGTTTAGCAGTTGTCAGGATCGACAATATGATCAAACTGGCTCAAATCGTCTTCACCACCTTGCTCCTCGTCTTTGGTTAAGATTAGTACATAAAAATGAAAATAAGAAAGTTAGTAATTTATTTTACTAAACTAGCTAAACATTACTAATAAAAATTTATGTGTAGTATTGTTTTTAGTTTAGTTGTTGTTTTCATTTTAAATGATTTCGATTTATGTTCATATTTTAATTGTATGTATATAGAGCAAGTGAGTACTAAATATAGATGATGAAGAGCTTATTTAAGTGTGCTAATTAAATCAAGCAAATAAAATGAAAGATTAAAGAATGAAAAGGATTAAAGAGGATGAAAAATAGGTGTGTTCTTGAGCTTGTATATGAATATGCTTACTTTGTTCTTGAGTTTGATTTATTTAGAGAGAAAATGTTAGAGTGTTTTTAGTTGTGTTTGTGTGTGAATGAAAGTAGTAGTAGTAATGAAAGTATACTAGTAACTTGTAGTATATTTACATGTATTTGTTTTGTATTAATATTGTATAATCTTTAAATAAAAACAAGCTAGAATATCATGATGAAAATGTAGGAGGTGTAAGGAGGATTAGACAACTTAGTAAAGGGGGAACAAAGTGGAAGAGAAAGGAAGAAAAAATGGAAGAAGATATGTTGGACTCATTGTCCAAATATCTCGGCCACAAGGAGCCAAGTTGGCTCGATTTTCGTTTTTCAAATTTTCGATTTGCGCGCACGCGAAAAGTCTCAAAATAAAATATATGATCTTAAAATAATGTTTTGAAGTAAGATCGAAAATAAAAATGAAGAAAAACGTAGAAAAGAATCCAAAACAAAAATTGGGTCTAGAATCCTCGAAACTTTGAAATAAAATCTTACTTGACCGAAATACATATTTTTTTTCATTGAATGTTATCGAATTAAATCATAATGCTCAAACGTCAAAAAGTTTATCAGTTTTGAATAAGTGTGGCTCATTATATCGAGTTCTAGTGAATGTGTTAGTTAAATCAAAAAGGAATAGTAATTTTATATTATTATAATATGTTTTGTTAGTAATAATCAAAATTGATTAAGCCTTAACCATTTTTGGTGAGATTAGGATTATGAGTAAGTAGATTAGGAAAAGATTAGGTGACTTAATCACACTTAGGTGGCTTGGTCTTTTAGTCAATGTTTGACCTCGATTTGCGTGCCAAAATTTGTCGTTGAGAAAATTGTTGTAGACTCTTTGTTTGATTTATCGAGTTTGAAAATGTAAAAATAAAGTTCAAATTCAAAGTATTTCAAAATGGTTTTAATTCAAAAAGTAGAAAAGTTGTAGCGCAATGTTTTAGAAAAATCTTGAGCGAGATTGTTTAATTAATGATTTGCGCAATCATAAATAGGCTTAACTTGACATGGAGGGTTACATGTTTAGCGAAAAAAATTCAGTCGTATTTTTATTATAAGGAAAAAGGATGAATTTAATCTAAGGAATTAAATTCTTTTATAAAAATGTGTTTCAAAAACACGGGGTGTTACAATCCTACCCCCTTAAGAAAAGTTTCGTCCCCGAAACTTGGAAAGAGTGGACAACTGCTCGAGGTTGAACAAGGCAGTTAGAGAGAATATTGAGATTTTACGAATTTGGATACTAACATTTGCTTTTGTTGGAATAAGACTTTTGAAAAGTTTGAGTTTTCTAATTACTATAGAAGCGTCGGATAGAGGGAAAATATTGGAGAATAAATTCGCGTTTGATTTATTAATAAAATATTTAAATAATTTTAGAAATGTTACCAGAATGTTATTTTTGAAAATGACGCGAAAGAGAATCGCAAAAAGGTAGGGCCTAGAAGTTTTGTACGGAATTAAATTAAATTAAAGATAATAAGAGTTTTAAGAATAAAACAATTTATTTAGTTTTGAGAATAAATGTTATCCTTAAAATAGATTGAAATAAGAAATTTTAAGATTTAAATAGGACAATTTATAGTCCTACCCCCTTAAGAAGTTTTACACGTATATACATAATATTATTTTTGTTATTTTTAATGATCACGTGTATATGAAATATAGCCTTAGGAAAACGGCATTTAGGGAAGTTATGTAGAAGTCATTGTGATCATAATTGAAATATGAGCTTTAATGAATTTATGAGAATATAGGCTATCGTTGAATGATTAAGTAAAATTTTAGAGAATTATGGATAACCTTGTTGATATAGCTCATTTTCTAAAATTATTATTATAATGTTATTAGATGAAACGGAAATGTTATAAATCATATTTAGGATATGATTCGAAATTTACAATAAGGGGTTATATAAAAGAAAAACAAAAGATATGTGTATATATATACTTCGAAGAGAGATAATTGTAATAGGTAGGACAAGTTTTTTTTTTAAAAAATATTTAAAATTTAAAGAGAATGATGTCAAAACAAATTACTTTCAAAAGTATCTTAAATTATGAAATAAGGAATTTATGAGGGGAATTGAAAATATGAAATCAAATTTATTGTTTAATAAATAGAAAGCTATAGGTATTAAAATGGATGAAAATTTTCAAGAAGGTAATAATAGATTTAAGAGACTGAAAAATAATTAAGTTCGAAGGGAATGAAATAAAGAATGAGCAAATTAAAACAAACAAATATCAAAGATATTTAGAATTATGAAAATAAAAATTTTGCGAAACAAAGGAATGATTTTCGAAGATGTTTTAAATGTGGAATACGAAGGTAAATTTTCGAAGGTAGTCAGGAATTTATGATATTAAAAATTTAAAACGAGATAGTAAGGTTAAGATTTCGAAACCTAAACAAGTTAAAAATATTCAAATTTAAAGGATGATTTTAATAAGGTTATAGAAATTTTCAATGCTAAAGGAGTCTTCGACGTCTCGTATGTTGCCTCAGATAGCATGATTCTTGATACGTCTCTCTGCAAGCGCTTCTGGTCTTGTCTTCAAGTCTTATATTTGCGAGAAGGTGAAAAGAGATAATTTCAAAAGTAAGATTTCATTATAAGAGTATAAGTTAGGAATGTTTTATTTTAGAAGGAGAAAAATAATTTAAATAGATTTAAAACTTTTAGAGGAGAAAGAATTATAATCTATTTAATAAGGATATTGAGAAAGTTATAGAGGTCTTCAAAACAGTAGATTTCTTCTAGGTCCAGAGCGTCGCTTCAGTTCGACCGACTCTTGGTGCGTCCATTAGCAAGTGCTTGAGTCCTTATCGTCTCGTCTTTGATTTATACGTCTCGAGTTTAGTAAGTTAGTATAAAAGACTTGTTAGCCAAAAAGGTTAGTCATAGAGCAATTAGCAGGCAAGTAAGCATAGAGAACCTCAAGTCTAAGTCGGTTGGTCAATCCTTAATGTTTCTACCCATTCTCACTTTTAAAGCGTTCTAAGATTATTATTTTGGCGATCTAGAATTTCTAATTCATTATTTGATCCTATAAGTCTATGCCTGACATATATATTAATATGTATGTCTGGCCCAGGTGTCGTCTCGCTAGATGAGATAACTTTAAGCTACTCACGGTCGCAAGACAGCTTTGATACCAACTGTAACAACCCGGTTTTTCGTGACTTAAATTAAACTAAGGCGGAATATTAATTAAGTCTATTTATTACAAAACCAGCTGTCATCGTATTACAACTCATTATACATAATAAGAGTTATAGACAAAACAGAGTCATTCGGTTACAATCTCTCAAAACACAAAAGAAGGCTTTCACAACCCCTGGTGTAGATAGACTCTCAAGTCTCGGGACGCCTGCAACAAATCCCATAATTAGTGTTTTCTCCCCCAACACATCTAAACACATCAAATAAATCATGTAGTGTAGCAATTATAAACATATGCGATATACATGACAATTAACTAAAGCAGCAAGCAGGCAAGCAAAACACATAAGGAAAAACAGGATGATTCAAACTCGAGTATAAACCAAACAATATATCATGTAACACTTATAACCAATCTTGTTCAATAAATCATTATCATTTCAATCATATTCATATAGGCAATTCATCATCATCTCAATCATCATCGGGGTAGTCGAATTTTTCAATTATTCATATAATAACATATACTCGCGAGTCTTGACTACAGAGTGGCTTGTGTACTCTCATGGTAAACCACCCATATGATCCGCCATCAAAGTGCACTAGTTACTCAGACTCATACATCAGATCAAACACTAAGTAGCGTACGTGATAACTACCTAATATTCAATACAATATGGATAATCTATCATACGTTGTCCTATGAGCCACAACCAGTTAGGATGGAAACATGCAAAACCCTACAAAAGCAAGGCTCGCAGGTCAAGGGCCGGAAACATTCAACGGTCAAGTCATTCAAGCTAAAGATATCAAGCAGGTAATAAGGAGGATCAGTCCCTTGTCTTATGTATGCATACACTACCCTAGTGGTACGACTATTACACTACGACAGATTCCCCGGGTGGGAGTGGTCATTTTCCAATTACCTCATATGGGCCCGTGAACGAATTCGATTCATAGGGCGAAAGCCACGTTAAATAACGACTGAGAGAGTCATTAGATTACCACTGGCAATACATAGGGTGACAGTGTCCCCATATGCGGCTACCTTTCCAACCATGGCACAATAGATTCGCAACATGACAGACACCCGAGTATTTAACAAGTACTTTCTTTATCATTATCTCGTTCTTTTATTTCACCAGTGGCAGTTCATAATAATTAATAACGTCGAACTTGTATAACGAAAATTTAGTTCTGGCAGTTCTTCAGGTAAACGGAAGCACATAGAAAAACTTAAATATTTTATTTGAAGTCCATTCGTAAATTTTAAATATTTTTACTATTCACGATTTTACTATTCACGATTTACTATTCATCGATTTACTATTCATCATATTTACTATTCAATCGTGATTTACTATTCAATCGTATTTTTATAATGATTCGTATTTTAGTAGTTCAGATTTGTACGTATTTTTATACGTGATATGTATTTTTATACTTCAGTATTTTACTCGTATATTTATACTTAGTATTTTATTCAGATATTTATACTTAGTATTTTATTCGTATATTTATACTTAGTATTTTATTTAGATTCTAAACTAAGCTTATTATTTTTCTAAGTGTAGAATTCTAGTTTTAAAGTCGTTAAGTTCGTTTTGTACTTTAGTGATTTTTGGAAATATTTCAGGAGTCTAGTTTTAAAGTTGTTAAGTTCATTTTGCATTTAGCGGTTTTGAAATATATTTTAATCGAACTTGTTAAGTTCATTTTGTATGTAATGATTTTGAAACATATTTAAATCAAAGTGGTTAAGTTTATTTTATACTTGGTGATTTAAATGATATTTCAAAAGTAAAACTCGGTTTAGATTTAGTCGTATACTTAGCTAAAATTTAAGCGGTTTCAAATTTTAGCGAGGTTGTCGTAGTTCATTTAAATAATCCATATTTTCATATCCACAATTAAGCACAGGTAGTAACACACGATATGATTCATTTTAATATATGTAACGTTTATTTTAATCGGTTTTGTTGATTCTTTTTATTAATGATTCATTTTGTAATAAAATATAAACTTAATGACTAATCAAATTTAGTGACTAAGTGACAAATTCATTTTTGACCAAAATTGACCCAAAATAAATAGAGACGCCGTGAGCCTTTATTTATATTAGCTATTTATTTCTTTTGTCGTTTTTATTAATAAATCATTACTTTAACTAATTTAAATTACTTAAGTGATAAAAATAAAAAGTGACAAATTCATTTTGGTCCAAAAATACTCCAAATGCCGTGGCCCTTTACTATGTAACAATTTATTTTCGTTTTCTAATTTAATCGGTTTTCGACTTAAAGTTTTTATTGTCTATTTATTTAGTTTATACTAAAGTGATTTAAACTAAGTTGAAATTTCACTAAATATTTTATTATGATTATGAATAGTGATTTTGTGACACTTTATTTTTCTAACTTTTATAATTTAAGGATTTAGTCTATTTAACTTATATATTCATTATTTAAACTTTTCAATAATGACTTTAAACAATAATAAAATAAAACTTATATTTATTATGAATCAAGTTAGTCCTTTATGTGAAGAACACCATGAATATGTGATGAATCCAATTATTTTTCATATGAACATTTTTAACTCAAATTCTTATTTTATCGTTTTATTTTCTCAAATTTTTATGGTATGTCTAATTAACCTAGACTAATCATAATATGTTATTTAGAAAAATTAAAACTAAAAATTGGTCCAAAAATAAAGGGAAAACCGTGTAGAGTATATATGTTCACTATTTTTATTTTTTTGATTTTTATACTTCTAATTCAACAACTAATTCATTCTATATCATATACATATTTAATCATGAGTGAAAAACAACTACAAACATTAACACACAATACTAAAAATCATTTAAACACATGTATAACAACAAAAGTTCAAGAACAAACATAAACACATTAAAACATTTAAAATTCATAACAAATTCATTTTAAGTCCTAAACATAAACTAATTATATTTTCATGTTCACCTTATTACGAGTATTTTAAGCATGCAATTAACAAAATTTAAAACGAAAAATTAAGTGAAATTTTAAGGGGATGCCGTGAGGTTTTTAGGTGAGCACAATATTTCATTTTTCGATTTTTGTCTCCTAATTTAACATATGAAGCTAGGTGGTCATATGCACAATAATTATAACACATAAACATTTCTAGCATGCGATTAACAAAATTAAAACCTAGTGTGCGGGGGCACCTTAATTAGGTTAGTAGCAAATTTGTTTAGGAGTTGTCGGGGTCGACAATATGATCAAACAGGCTCAAAACGTCTTCACCACCTTGCTCCTCGTCTTTGGTTAAGATTAGTACATAAAAATGAAAATAAGAAAGTTAGTAATTTATTTTACTAAACTAGCTAAACATTACTAATAAAAATTTATGTGTAGTATTGTTTTTAGTTTAGTTGTTGTTTTCATTTTAAATGATTTCGATTTATGTTCATATTTTAATTGTATGTATATAGAGCAAGTGAGTACTAAATATAGATGATGAAGAGCTTATTTAAGTGTGCTAATTAAATCAAGCAAATAAAATGAAAGATTAAAGAATGAAAAGGATTAAAGAGGATGAAAAATAGGTGTGTTCTTGAGCTTGTATATGAATATGCTTACTTTGTTCTTGAGTTTGATTTATTTAGAGAGAAAATGTTAGAGTGTTTTTAGTTGTGTTTGTGTGTGAATGAAAGTAGTAGTAGTAATGAAAGTATACTAGTAACTTGTAGTATATTTACATGTATTTGTTTTGTATTAATATTGTATAATCTTTAAATAAAAACAAGCTAGAATATCATGATGAAAATGTAGGAGGTGTAAGGAGGATTAGACAACTTAGTAAAGGGGAACAAAGTGGAAGAGAAAGGAAGAAAATGGAAGAAGATATGTTGGACTCATTGTCCAAATATCTCGGCCACAAGGAGCCAAGTTGGCTCGATTTTCGTTTTTCAAATTTTCGATTTGCGCGCACGCGAAAAGTCTCAAAATAAAATATATGATCTTAAAATAATGTTTTGAAGTAAGATCGAAAATAAAAATGAAGAAAACGAGAAAAGAATCCAAAACAAAAATTGGGTCTAGAATCCTCGAAACTTTGAAATAAAATCTTACTTGACCGAAATACATATTTTTTTTCATTGAATGTTATCGAATTAAATCATAATGCTCAAACGTCAAAAAGTTTATCAGTTTTGAATAAGTGTGGCTCATTATATCGAGTTCTAGTGAATGTGTTAGTTAAATCAAAAAGGAATAGTAATTTTATATTATTATAATATGTTTTGTTAGTAATAATCAAAATTGATTAAGCCTTAACCATTTTTGGTGAGATTAGGATTATGAGTAAGTAGATTAGGAAAAGATTAGGTGACTTAATCACACTTAGGTGGCTTGGTCTTTTAGTCAATGTTTGACCTCGATTTGCGTGCCAAAATTTGTCGTTGAGAAAATTGTTGTAGACTCTTTGTTTGATTTATCGAGTTTGAAAATGTAAAAATAAAGTTCAAATTCAAAGTATTTCAAAATGGTTTTAATTCAGGTGCGAGAAAAGTTGTAGCGCAATGTTTTAGAAAAATCTTGAGCGAGATTGTTTAATTAATGATTTGCGCAATCATAAATAGGCTTAACTTGACATGGAGGGTTACATGTTTAGCGAAAAAAATTCAGTCGTATTTTTATTATAAGGAAAAAGGATGAATTTAATCTAAGGAATTAAATTCTTTTATAAAAATGTGTTTCAAAAACACGGGGTGTTACAATCTCGATGACATCGGGCGAAACGATGTGGCTTGGATCAGATCGATACCTCCGTAGTTGAGATACGTGGAAAACATTGTGTACTCTTGATAGGTTAGGCGGTAGAGCAAGTCGATACGCCACCTCCCCGATTCGCTCTAGTATCTCATAGGGTCCTATATACTTCGGGCTTAGCTTCCCTTTTAAGCCGAATCGTTTTACCCCTTTCATGGGCGACACTTTCAGAAATACTTTGTCACCCTCCTGGAATTCAATAGGCTTACGATGTTGATCAGCATATTTCCTTTGTCGATCTTGGGCCGCTAGTAGTCTTTCTCGGATGATCTTAATGTGCTCGATTTGGTCCTGAATAGCTTGGGTCCAGACCCACATTGTCACTAGCGTCGTCCCAACACACTGGGCTTCGACACTTCCTTCCATATAGAGCTTCAAAAGGGGCACATTTGAGGCTAGCATGATAACTGTTGTTGTAGGAGAACTCGATCAAAGGTAAACTCTTTTCCCAGTTAGCGTTAAACTCCATCGTGCAAGCTCTCAACATGTCCTCTAAGGTTTGAATGGTTCGTTCAGTCTGGCCATCTGTAGCCGGGTGAAATGCGGTGCTCATTTTCAACTGGCTACCTAAGGCTTCTTGCAACTTCTTCCGTAAATGGGAAGTAAACCTTGCGTCCTATCGTAAATGATATCGAGGGCACGCCATGCGCCGATCACTCCTTTTTCATAGGCCTTTGCTAAATCATCCAGTCCCCATGTCTCCCGTATCGGAATAAAGTGGGCAGACTTCGTTAATCGATCCACAATGACCCAGATTGCATCTTTACCGCTCGAGGTCCTCGGTAGTCCCATAATGAAGTCCATTGAGATTGAGTCCCATTTCCCTCGTGGTATTTCTAATCTGGTTGTAGGAGTCCTCCGCCTCTCGATGTTCGAATTTCACCTTCTGACAAATCAAGCATTTAGCCACGTGTTCGGCTATCTCTTTTTTCATCCCAATCCACCAGAATCGTAATTTCAAATCTTGGTACATCTTATCTGACCCAGGATGTACTAATATCGGGTCTTTGTGTGCTTCGCCTAAAATTCTGCGTTTTAGCGCCTCATTGTTTGGTATACACCATCTCTCTTTGAACCGAAGGCTCCCGTCAGGGTAAATTTTAAATCCTTCAGTCCCTTCTGACGGAATCCTCCCTCGAATCGTTACTAGTTCAGTGGTCTTCCCATTGTAGTGCTCGGATGTCATGGAGTATCTCGGTTCCACTACCATTGCATTTAACTCAAGATCATCGGACCGCACTAAGTCCAAATCCAATCTTCTCAAATCCTGAACGAGGTCGGATGGAATCTCCCGTGATATTATTCAGCTGAGCGTGGATTCTTACGACTTAAAGCCGCCTGCTACGACGCTTGCTTTTCCTCGTGATAGAGCAATGATCTTGTAGTCTTTGATTAGTTCTAGCCACCTCCTTTGTCTCATATTCAGCTCTTTCTGCGTGAATATGTACTTCAAACTCTTGTGGTCGGTGTAGAACTTTATGCTGACTCCATAAAGATAATGTCGCCAAATCTTCAAAGCGAACACAACTGCTGCGAGTTCAAGATCATGGGTTGGATAGTTCTTTTCATGCACCTTGAGTTGTCGAGATGCATAAGCGATCACCTTGCCCTGCTGCATTAGTACACATCCTAGTCCATTTAAGGACGCATCACTATACACCTCGTATTCATCCCCGTCGGTTGGTAGGGCAAGGACAGGTGCGGTAGTCAGCCTTGTTTTGAGTTCTAGGAACGCCTTTTCACAGTCTTCATTCCATACAAATTTGGAGTCCTTCTGTAGGAGTTTAGTCATTGGGCGTGCTACCTTTGAAAAGTCGGGTACGAATCGTCTGTAGTAACCAGCCAAGCCTAGAAAGCTCCGAACCTCTGTGACGGTCTTTGGTGCGACCCATTCCTTCACGGCTTCTATCTTTGCTGGGTCTACCATTACTCCTTCCTTCGAAATCACGTGGCCCAGGAATGCCACTTCACTCAACCGCACTGCACTTAGTGACTTTTGCATACCATTTATCTTTCCTCAGAATCTCCAATATAGTGCGCAGATGTTCTTCGTGTTCCTTCTCAGTCTTTGAGTAGATTAGGATGTCATCTATGAATACGACCACGCAAACGTCCAGATATTCGTGGAAGGTTCTGTTCATCTGATCCATGAACACTGCAGGTGCGTTGGTGAGGCCAAAAGGCATCACTTTGAACTCATAGTGGCCGTATCTAGATCGAACGCAGCCTTCAGATGTCCTCCTTTCGTACACCTATCTGATGGTAACCCGATCTTAAATCAATTTTGGAGAAAACACCTGCTCCTTTGAGTTGATCGAAAAGGTCGTCTATCCTTGGCAAAGGGTAACGATTTTTGATTGTAACCTTGTTGAGTTCACGGTAGTCGATGCATAGGCGCATACTCCCGTCCTTTTTCTTAACAAAAAGTATAGGAGCGCCCCAAGGCGAGACACTAGGTCTGATGAAGCCTCGATCTATCAACTCCTCCAATTGTTTCTTAAGTTCCTGGAGATCATCTGGTGCCATTCTCAGGTGCCTTTGAGATTGGTGCGGTGCCTGGCAAGAAGTCGATTGAGAACTCTACGCCTCGCGGCAGCGCAGCTGGCGCCATCGTGAAACACATCCGGTATTCGTTTACGATGTGAATGTTCTCAATCTTTTTCTCGTCCTCTATTTTGTTGATGCTGCACAGAAATACTTGATGTCCCTTTCTCCCCATGCTCTGAATTTTCATGGCAGAAACGAATCGCACTTTTTCCTTTGAAAGCGGATTTTGGTAAGTCACCACCGTTCCATTAGGACCCTTCAATGTAATTCTCCGGTCTCGGCATTTGAACGTAGCATGGTGACGAGTTAACCAATCCATTCCCAAAATTATATCGAATTCAGGAAGGGCGTATAGAATCAGCCTGAAAGAAAGTTCGTGTGGTGAATCATAATTTGTAATGCGTTATTATCCTTTGCAGAACAAGATATATTTTTGCCATTTGGTAGCGATATGTTAGTGCGTATTTGTTCAGGTTTCGTAAGTTTGGATTTTACTAGAAATTTTGTTGAGATAAAAGATAAGGATGCACCCGTATCGAACAAAATAAAGGCAGGTACAGAGTTAACCAAAAATTTACCAGTGACGACGTCTACATCCTGACAGTCCTCAGCATCACCATCATTCTCTCGACAAAGACATATACCTCCTCCCTGAACTCTTACTTACGGTGGCGGTGGTCCGTGTTCACTCTACCCATTGTCCCCTTTTTAGGGCAGACGTTGGCCTTATGGCCTACTTCCCTGCATATGAAGCACGTGATTGGTGCGCCATTGCATTGTTTTCCCGGGTGTAGTCGTTGTAGGCAGGAACGACACTTATCGGCCTCGATATCAGTGGAGGCCCCTGGTGGGTTCAATAAACCTTGGCTTGTTCTGGGTGGTGTTCTGAGCGAAGTTTGTAGGTTTCTGGTAACTCCTGATTGCTGGATTAGGCCTCGGTAGAAAAGGTCGTTGGTAGTTAGGCTTCTGAATGAAGCTGGCGCTCGCCACAGAAGGCGTAAACACTCTCTTCTTCCCTTTCTCCTCTGCTTCGTTCTTCTGGATTGACGCCCAGATACCCGTTGCCTTCTCATAGGCTTCAGCAAAGTTTCGGCAATTGAACCCGCTCATGATCAACTGTAAACTGTAAGTCATTCCCCGAACATATCGGTTGGCGAGTTCTTCCTCATCGATCGTTATCTTGGGAGCAAATTTTGACAGCTCCTGGAACTTTTCGGTATATGCCTGCAGTTGCATATTACCCTGTTTCAAATTCCTGAATTCTTCTTCTTTGTTCCACCTGAGCTCCTGCCCGAAATACTTGCTCTCTAAAAGCGTTTTGAACTCGCTCCAGTTGTAGATCCTAAGTGGGAAATTAGATCTGATTAGGCGCCACCAACTGTTCGCCTCTCCCTTCAAGTAATATGCCACCACATTCACCATCTCTGTGGGGGGTATCTTGCTGAGCTCCAGCAGTTTCTCCATTTCCTCGATCCATTCAGTCAGGACCACAGGATCGACGGATCCGGAGTATGTTAACGGACGGTGCTTGGAGAATCTTTCAAACGCTGACTGATTGTTACCGCCCCCATGGTATTGGTGGGTATTCTGAGCAATCTTCATGATTGCGTCCTCAAAACCTCTCCTTCTTGCCTCTTCTTCTAAGAATGCATGGTTGAGATCATCGTCTTGAATATCATTTGCAGCCATTCTGAAAAATGAAATAAAGACGAAGCTGTATGAATTTTGAGTAGTTAACAAGGTAGACACATTATAGAATGCAAGGTAAAAGACATTTCATTGATAATGTAAAAGGGTTACATCAAAAAGTTACAAAGCCTCCTAATACATTCTCTATGAAATGAACTAAGGTGAAAACCTAGATACAAGGTTCAGCAAAATAACACAAAAGCTTAGATACATCCTCAAGAGTTATAAAATTAGATCGAGGATGACAAAAGATTTGTCCTAGATTCTAAGCAAACTTTGAGTAGTGGTATTCTTCCTCCGAGAAGCTGTATTTATACTTAACAGCATTAGTTGCGTCGCTCAAACCGAGCTTGAAGTCCTCCCACTCGGTAGTACTCACCCTCAAGTATAGCCGGGAGCGTAGTCGTCTCCACCATGCCTTGGCCTCTTCATCAAGGCAAGCGGTGCTAGGAGGTTTTCCATTCCTCTCTAACCGAAAGTGTTCCAGAACCTCGCATTCATACTCCTGATCCATGGGTAGAGTGTCCCACCGATTCCCTCAAATGTCTCGGGTTTTCCTGCATGAACGCCGATCACATCCGTATTCTGAGGATCTACGAGATGATCCTAACTCGATGCTCCAAATACGAGTCTTAAGTGCCCTAGTCTTCCAGTCGATTTCTGAATCACTCGAGTCCTGTGATCTCTTCCATGACTTCAATTGTTGACGTCGTGCGTAGGCCTCGATGGCTTTCTTGCGGGCCTTCTCTTTTGGTGTCCACTCAGAGTACCTCTTACCGCACGGTAGTCTCATCTGAAATCAATTTGGATAAAATAATTTAAATGAGATTTGGAGGTATAAATATGTATGTAAAGTTAAAATAATGCGTTTAAGAAAAGCACATGACTAGGTAGTAACATAACGTCTCCATATATATAAACATATACATGGGTAAAATATTACATTTCAAGGAATATAATACATAAGTTCACACAACGTTACATCCGAAAGGAAAATCCATAGCCGTTAAGAAAAAGTGACGACATTAAGGTCGTTCTTAAGATAGTTTAAAGTCGGTTACATATATTTTACAAACCGGAGTCGCATGACCCTGAATTATTATTTGCGTGCCTGAAGAGTCTCCCACATCGGCATCTTTCCCAGACTGGAAGTGATTCGACCGGTATTGGAGGATAGAGGTGTTTATACTCTTGATCCTTCAGGTTGTCGAGCAGCTCCTCGTGCTCCATCCACCCTGGTGGTTGTATCTCCCTCAGGAGTGGGTCTGGGTGACACATGCGATCCATGTGTAGATCGTAATCCAGGAGTAGTTGCCAACCTAGTGGAGTCCAGAACTCGTCGTACGGGTGGAAGCTCTCAATCAGCGTCAGGCCTATGCCAATGCCCTTTGTGTGGTAGGGTCGGCTCGTTGTGATCCCATTGGCTTCCACGTATTGCTCTATGACGTGGGACTGGCCACTTATGTATGCATCCAGTGGCATCATTGGTGGACGTCGTGGTAAATTGTTACGGGAGTATCTGAAGGACGTCATCCTAAGGGCCTTTGTCAAACTAGAGTTAGCCATAGAGCAGATAGCAAGTAAAGAATCATAAGGTTAAGATTCTAACGCTCATCTAACTAATTCATTATTATTTGGTCGGTCCTTAAGATTCTACCCTCCCTCACATTTTAAACTGGTCTAAGTTATTATTTTAGCGATCTAGAGATTTCTAATTTATTATTTGATCCTATAAGTCTATGCCTGACATACGATATGAATGTCTGGCCCAGGTGTCGTCTCGCTATGTGAGATAACCTTAAGTCATTCACTGGCAAGACGACTTTGATACCAATCAGAATAACCTGGTTTTTCGTGACTTTATTTAAACTAAGGCGGAAAATTAATTAACTCTATATATTACAAACCAGCTGTTATCGTATTAAAACTCTAAATACATAGTACGAGTTTAGGATAAACAGAGTATATATTCTATTACTTAATCTCTCCAAAAACAACTGAGTACAAAATAAGGTAAACCATCCCCAAAGATTTGATAAATATAAGCCCTCAGGTACTGCAGTTCATCTCGTATTAGTGTTTTCTCCCCCAACACAATGTAAACGCATCCAATAAATCATGTAGTACAGCAATTATAGACATGTGCAACATACATGATAATTAAATAAAACAGATGGCAAACAAGCAAGCAAAGCATATAAGAAAATCATGATGATCCAAACACGAGTATAAGCCAAACAATATATCATGCAACACTTACAACCAATCCTGTTCAATAAAACAATATCATTTCATTCATAATCGGGGTAGTCGACCCTTTTCAATTATTCATATAGCAACATATACTCGCGAGTCTTGACTACAGAGCGACTTGTGTACTCTCATAGTATATCAAAGTGCACTAGTTACTCAGACTCGTATATCAGATCAAACACTAAGTAGCGTACGTGATAACTACCTAATATCCAATACAACATGGATAATCTATCATACGTTGTCCTATGAACCACAACCAACAGATGGAAGCATGCAAAACCCTACAAAAGCAAGGCCCGCTCATAAGTCACGGTACATCAATCTGACTTTAATGCTAGTATACCACTAGGTAAGAAGGACGATTCAATCCTTTATCTTATGTGTGCACACACTTTCACTTAGAAACGACACAATCCTCGCTACTCGAGAGAGTATGCTTTTCCTAACCAAAACGATTAATACCTAACGACAAGGTCCCCGGGTGGGATGGTCATTTTCCGTTACCTCGTATGGACCGCAAAACGCAACAATTATGCCCATTCAAGGGTTGTATACGCCTGCTTGCCTAAAGACTATGAGAGTCATTAGAACGCCTCAGTCAGCACTGAGAGTGAAAGAGTCCCCATACGCGGCTACCTTTCCAACCATGGCACAATAGATTCGCAACATGACAGACACCCGAGTATTTAACAAGTACTTCACTTCTTATTTTCTTATTCTCAATTATTCCAGTGACAGTTCATTGTAATAGTATCGTCAAACTTGTAAAATGAGAATTTAGTCTAAGCATTTCTTCAAGTAAACGGAAACACAAAGAAAACTTAAATAATTTATTTGAAGTCCAATCGTAAATTTTAAATATTTTTACTATTCACGTATTTACTATTCATCGTATTTACTATTCATCGTATTTACTATTCCGTATTTGTACGTATTTTTATACTTCGTATTCTATTCGTATTTTATACGTATATGTATTCTTATACCTAGTATTTATTATTTTATTTTCTTTATACTTAGTATTTATTATTTGACTTTATTTATACTTAGTATTTATTATTTGACTTTATGTATACTTAGTATTTTTATACTTTTATACATTTTCTATACTAAGGATATTTTAGAAAATAAAACTAAGCTTTTTATTTACTAAGTATAAAATTCTAGTTTTAAAGTCGTTAAGTTCGTTTTGTACTTAGTGATTTTTGGAAATATTTTAGGGGTCTAGTTTTAAAGTTGTTAAGTTCATTTTGTATTTAGCGGTTTTGAAACATACTTAAATCAAAGTGGTTAAGTTCATTTTTATACTTGGTGATTTAAATGATATTTCAAAAGTAAAACTCGGTTTAGATTTAGTCGTATACTTAGCTAAAATTTAAGCGGTTCCAAATTTTAGCGAGGTTGTCGTAGTTCATTTTAAATAGTCCATATCTCCATATCCACAATTAAGCATAGGTAGTAACACACGATATGATTCATTTTAATATATGTAACGTTTATTTTTATCGGTTTCGTTGATTCTTTTTATTAACGATTCTTTTTACAATAAAATATAAGGCTAATTACTAATCAATTTTAGTGATTAAGTGATAAATTCATTTTGACCAAAATTGACCCATTTATAATGGAAATGCCGTGGCCCCTTTTATACACTACTCCATTTATATTTTTTTGTTTTTATTAATAAATCAATACTTTAACTAATTTAAATTACTTAGGTGATAAAAATAAAAAGTGACAAAATTATTTTAGGTCAAAAATAAGCCTCCAAACCGTGGCCTCCTATACTTAGCTATTTATTTTCGTTTTCAAATTTTATCGGTTTTTAACTTAAAGTTTTTATATGCTAATTGATTCATATTAGTCTAAAGTGATTTAACTAGTACCTAAAAACAATAAATAACTAAAACTTATAAAAATCATAAATCAAACTAAGTTATAAAATGAAGAACACATGAAGATTTGAAGAACACTATTATTTTTCATATGATTATTATTTAGTCAAATTTTCATATGTTTATATAATTTCCTCAAATTTTTCCTACAAGTCTAATTTAACTAGACTAATCATAATATGTTATTTAGAAAAATTAAAACTAAAAATTGGTCCAAATAAAATGAAAATGCCGTGGTATATATGTATATGTTCATGATTTTTGATTTTTGATTTTTATACTTCTAATTCAATAACTAATTTATCTTATATTATTTATGTATTTAATCATAAGTGAAAAACATAACAAAACATTAACACACATAAATAAAATCATTCAAACACAAGCATAACAACAAACATTCAAGAACACACATAATACATTAACACACTTAAAAATTCATAACAAATTCATTTTAAATCCTAAACAACAACTAATTATATTTTCATGTTCATTTCATTACAAGTATTTTAAGCATGCAATTTACAAAAATTAAAAGCGAAAAATTAAGTGAAAAATAATAGGGTGGTAGTGGGTTTTGTGTATGTTACACAAATGTTATTTTTAGATTTTTGTCTCCTAATTTAACATATGATTACTAGGTGATAAACAACACAATAAATCTAACACATACATTTAAATCATATGATTAACAAAATTAAAACCTAGTGTCTTGAGGGCACCTTAATTAGGTTAGTAGCAAATTTGTTTAGCAGCTTGTCGGGATCGACAATATGATCAAACCAAGCTCAAGTCGTCTTCACCACCTTGCTCCTCGTCTTTGGTTAGGAGAGTACATAAAAATGAAAATAAGAAGTTAGTAAATCATTTAGCTAGCTAAACTATACTAACAAAATTTAAGTGTAGTATTGTTTTTAGTTTAGTTGATGTTTTCATTTTAAATGATTTCGATTCATGTTCATATTTTAATTGTATGTAAATAGAGTAAGTGTGTACTAAATATAAATGGAGAGGAGTTTATTTAAGTGTGCTAAATAATTTAAGCAATTTAAATGAAAGATTTAAGGAAGGAAAAAGAATTAAAGAGGATGAATATGGATGTGTTCTTGAGCTTGCATGAAGAACAAGGCTTACTTTGTTCTTGAGTGTATGAGTTTATTAGAGAGAAATAAGTTGAAGTGTTTTGTTGTTTGTGTGTAAAATGAATTGTAGTAGAAGAGATCAAATGTATACTAGTAACTTGTATAAACTTGTGTATTTGTTTTGTATTTGTAATGTATAATCTTTATTTTTATTTAAGCTAGAATAATGATGAAATTAGTAGTGTGTAAGGTGGATTAGACATGGTGCAAAAGTAGGAAGAAAATGGAAGAGGATAACTTGACCTTTGGAGGCCAAATATCTCGGCCACTTTGGCCAACTTGGTCCGATTTTTGCGTTTTTGAAATTTTCGATTTACGCCACACGCTAAAAGTCTCAAATAAAATATATAGTCTTAAAATGATGGTTCAAGTAAGGTCAAAAATTAAAATGAAGAAAAAGCATTAGAAGAGTAATAAAATTGAAAAATGGCCTTAGGATCCTCGAAACTTTGGAAAAAAATCTTACTTGACCGAAATACATATTTTTTTCATTGAATGTTATCGAATTAATTCATTATGATCAAACGTCAAAAAGTTTATCAGTTTTGGATAAGGGTGGCTCATTATATCGAGTTTTAGCGAAAGTGCTAGTTAAATCAAAAGGAATAGTAATCTTATATGATTATAATATGTTTTGTTAGTATAATCTAAATTGATTAAGTCTTAATCATTCTTTGTTAGATTAGGATTAGGAGTAAGTGAATTTGAAAAAGATTAGGTGATTTAAATCACTCTAAGTGGCTTGGCCACTTTGGTCAAGATTGACCTCGATTTATGTACAAAAATTTGTCGTTGAGAAATTTGTAGTATAGTCTTCATTTGATTTATCGAGTTTGAAAATGAAGGAATAAAGTTCAAATTCAAGGTAATTCAAAATGGTTTTAGTTTAGGTATGAAAATGACTTGTAGTGTATTGTATTAGGAATTTAATGAGCGAGGATGATTAATTATTGATTTCCTAAATATAATTAGCTTAAATTAACACGGGGTGTTACAATAGTGATGAAGATGAAGAGGTTATATTTCCAAAAATTTAAAAAGTTTGTGGTTTTCTATATAGTTGTGTGAAAAATGAATAAATTTTAAACCTTTTTAGGTAAAAATCTATAATATTTTAATTGTAAGAGTTGGAACTATTTTTTTTATTTTGGTTTTATGGTGTGGTTACAAATGTAAAGAGCGGTGGTGTAAGAAAAAGTGAATGCTGCTAGACGGTATTCAAGGTATTTTATTATGAAGGATTGAAATTCTAAATACAGATATTAAAAATCTAAAAACAGATGTTAAAATTTCACAAATTAGTGTAACTGTCGGTGTAAATAGGATTGTAATTCTGATTTTGTATTTGGGTTTTTTGGTGTCATTACAGATGGAAATAGCAGTGGAGTAAGAAAGAGTGAATGTTGCATTACGATATTTAAAGTATTTTATTTCTAGTTTCAGTTCAGTTCAGTTCAATTCCATTCAGCTAGTTTCATTTTAGTTTAGTTCCGCTCTAAAAATTCTGAAAGAACATGTTCTTAGAGGTATGTATTGTTATTGTAGGTGGTGTTAATTAACTTAGATCAGTTATTAAACGAGAATCATCTTAATCTATATATTGGAATTCATGATTTAGAGGTTGTAATTTCAATTTTTTGGTTTCAAATTTCATATGCATTGAATTCTTATTGTACTAATATTACATGGCATAAATTTGATTACATATTCTTGAATTGCATAAAAAGATTTAGTATTCTAAATTATACCTTGTAAAAATAAGTTTTTTAGAACTTTATTTAAATTTTTAAAAATTACTGTTGAAATTTCCTATAGATGTGATAAAATTCTCAATTTTGTACCTAATATATTATAAGGAATCAAGCAGAGTATAACGAGTCATAATAAACAATCAGAACATGATAGATAATTTATTTGCAATTGGTCATTCATAAGGAAATTATTTCAAAAAACAAAATGAGCACATGATAGTAAATAACAATATATGTAAGTAGCTAAAATAACAAGACCCCCCAAATCTGTAACAACCTGGTTTTTAGTCGACTTTAATTACTAAGGCGGAAATTAATTAAGTCTTAAACCAGCGTCATTAATTATTATACATAAAAACCCAAATGTTACAACATCGTTCAAGAGTTGAATAAAACAACTCTAAATACGGAAATTTAAAAGAGTATCGTTGTATATATTACATCTCTCTCGAAAAACAACTTAAAATAAACCATAAAAACATCGCGTAGCCCCGTCCAAAATCCAACTCCCGGTCCACGATTATCCTGCACAATAAACTGATGGGGGGTGCCCGCTGAGCGGACAGTGACTAGCTATGCTCATACTTACCCTCGAATTCAATTACTTTGGTTTATTACTATCGCTTTATGATTATAACAATATGATAAAATGATAAACTTGCTTATTACATATAGCATATATAGACATATAAGTCATATTAAGCATGCGATTTAAAACGATAAATCATATAAAACATGATATTCAGTTAGAAATGCAAATAACATATAATATCATAACAATAGTATCACAACAATTCAGCAGGATTATAATGCGATATCAGATCGCAAACTAACATACATATTGTATCATTCACATCATGCAAACTCGATTCACTTCAGAAATTTGTGGTCTTTAATTTTTAAAGATGTTACGACTCACTCTCATTCAATTCAAACAACACATACTGCTTACGAGCCTGACCACTGAAAAGGCCTTTGTACTCTAGTCATTTGCATCTCACTACCATAGTGCAGCGATTTACTCGACTCGTAAACCACGCCGAATACTATAGTACTTGCATCTCATCTTCTAGTGTTCGAAATGATTCAAACTTCAGATACAATCTCGTCAAGTAATCTTTACGCAGGGTAGGAACGAATGCTAGCGTCGCGCCCACTAAGAACGAAACGCGGCAAGGAGACAAAATCGCATATCGACCCAAATCCATAAAGTCGGCCGATAAAACACTCAAAACCATGAGGCTGCGATGGCCCTGGTAACATTAGCGAAATAGGGGGATCAACCCTAGTCTAATATGCATATTCTAATATTCACTTTAAGAATGGGCTATGCTATTCATAGGGCACCTTAACTCTGAATAAAACGACTACTTCCTAATGCCTGACCCAAAAGAGTTGGCGTATTCATTATCTTGTACGGAGTAAGCAATACGACTTAAGGCGTAAAGGCATGGGTAGGATGACAACGCAATTAGGCTACCGCCTTAACCACACTAACCGGGATGACCAGCGGTAGAGATCGAGATAGTGGCGTCCGTACAAGACTATCCTAAACCCCACTTCACTTACGATTGACGTTTTCATATCGGAGGCTCAAGCGTTTGACCTGTTCTTTAACTTACTTCGTTTTATTATTTATTTGATATATATTTAATATCACATGTTACTAGACTCTCCTAGTCTCATCGTCAAACGTTTAAGTATTTTATTTGGTTTCATATGCTCACATAACATATTCGTTTATTATTTGAAGTGTTGTTAATTATTAACGTTTTTAAATTTCTATATTGATACGTTTATTAGTATGTCCAAATCTTATTTAAGTGTTTTTCAAAACACTTTAAGTTATTTATTTATTCATTTTCAATTTTCTATACTTAGTAAATTTTCAATTATTTACAATATTTTAAATTTTGAAATTTGAAATATCTTTGAATTTTGAGACGTAACTTGTTTAACAAGTTTCGTGAATTTTTCACTATTCACGTCTCGGGATTTGAAAAGATAACGTCTTCAACAAGTTACCTCAAATTCCCTTAAAATAAGTTTTGGGACGTTACTTGTTCAACAAGTTTCGTCCCGAGTACTATTTACCGTCTTTAAATTTGGGACGTTACTTGTTTAAAAAGTTTCGTCCCAATTTACTATTCATCGACACTATTCATCTAGGTTACTATTCATCAATCACTATTCACTTGTCACTATTCATCTTAGTCACTATTCATCGGTCACTATTCATAGGTTACTATTCATCGGTCAAACTTAGTTACTAAATTACTTAAAATATCTAGATATTTTCTAAGTCTAAAATCGTAACTTAGTCGCTAAGTAAAATCCTAGTTTCAAAGTCGTTAAATTCGGTTTGTAAAAAGTGATAAATGATATTTATTTTAAAATGAGACTTAGTTACTTTTAGTCATCTATTTACTAAATTTAGCGATTATCATTTTTAATAATAATAGTGTCGTTGATGGTTCATTTAGTCCGTATCGTCCGAGTCCAACAGTCCAAATTTGCAAAGGCAGTAGCACACAATTTAATTCATTTTTATAACGGTTATACCTTTTATTCGGTTTATTATATTTCTTTTCTAACAAAATCGATGTGGGAATATATCTATATACATGCCCTTTAAGCTCACAGGATTATAATGAAACTTATTCTATATGATTAATAGTCATAAAAGAAATTGCATAAATAAACATAAGATTAAGAAAACAACCTTTAGTCCTTGCTTAATGGCCTAAGATTGAATATCAAGAAGCTTGATATCTCCTAAAAGTTGCACCCAAGATTGCTTAAGATATGCCCTTAGTTCTTGCTAGAAAACTTTTGAGAGAAGAAAACTGATTTTCTAATTTGTGTGTGTGAATTATAATGAATGAATTAGTCCATTAAGTTGAGCCAAAACTCCCCTTAAATACCTCAAGAATTTCGGCCCTCACATAGTAATTGGGGAGAGATTTTTCTTTCCAAAAAACACTTTCCAAAAACTAATAACTTGTTGACCAAGGAGTCAAAGTGCATAAAAGCTCTTTCCTCTTGGTTTCCTTTAGCTTTTAATATAATATAATATTACTAGTGTCATACAATTATGATCCACTATAATATATCATTAAATTATTAATATCCTTATATTTATAATTTTCTAATTAATTATAACAGTTTATGATTAATTAGCCTATATTATATTCAATAATTAAATATAACATTTTATATTCAATTTACGAATTACATTTAATTCGTCTTAGCTAATATCATTTAATCCTTATTAAATGGCCGTATTATTATCACACACTTGACTAACATCTTAGTCAAAAACTCCGACTAACCTTTTAGTCATTTAGTAAGGCATCAATATGATTAATTTCTCAAATAATCACATTTCTTAAACACATCCTTTAGGTGTGACTTTTTAGGGACCAGTTGATCACCGCCATCTGTATGACAATAACGTCAAACTTATCTAGCAAGCCAACCGTTATTGATAAACGTTAATCAACTGATTGCATTCAAAATGTGCCCTGTGTACCTTAAGAGGTTTATTTATGTTATTGCACTAACTGTGGAGGACACTAACTCCAACAAATATTACTAGTGTCATAAATATGATCCACTATAATATATCATTAAATTATTAATATCCTTATATTTATAATTTTCTAATTAATTATAACAGTTTATGATTAATTAGCTTATATTATATTCAATAATTAAATATAACATTTTATATTCAATTTACAAATTACATTTAATTCGTCTTAGCTAATATCATTTAATCCTTATTAAATGGCCGTATTATTAACACACACTTGACTAACATCTTAGTCAAAAACTCCGACTAACCTTTTAGTCTTTTAGTAAGGCATCAATATGATTAATTTCTCAAATAATCACATTTCTTAAACACATCCTTTAGGTGTGACTTTTTAGGGACCAGTTGATCACCGCCATCTGTATGACAATAACGTCAAACTTATCTAGCAAGCCAACCGTTATTGATAAACGTTAATCAACTGATTGCATACAAAATGTACCCTGTGTACCTTGAGAGGTTTATTTATGTTATTGCACTAACTGTGGAGGACACTAACTCCAACAATCTCCCACTTGTCCGTACAAGTGTAGGTGCGATAACCGATTCTCATATCCATAATAAATTTCTCCCACTCAATGTAAACCAATATGCAAAGTCCGTACTTTCAAAGGTCGTAGTTCACAAGTGATCAGAATCAAGAGTGGTTTCCCCGACTAGAGAGTAACTTAACTGATAAACGAATCAATATTCGAGCATGGCCATGCATTTTCAGTTACAGCTCCTCGAGTGGCCCTGAGAAAAAGTATTATAACTCGATAGAAATTTGGATATTTTCCTCAACTTGAATCCTGCAGATGTAAGCGCAGCATGAAATGACCCAGTGAAAATCTACTTAGCCTCCTGTTATGGTCGACCGTGAGAAAGAAACCAAAGTCACCCAAAATCTGCCTTAATCTCAAGAGACAGTCGATAGTCAAAAGAATCGACTCTAGGAACACTATGGATGTCCTATCCACGACCCGGCACCTAATGTTCTGAAACATTTAGGACTCCATGTAGTCGTCACAAAAATTGTCCTGCGCGATTTCAGTAAACCCGCATCTGTGATCGATCAGTCAACAGTTTGACTTATGGCTCGTTGAACCCACCATCAACCGACGTCACAAAATAATTGCCAGAGTTATCAGCTCATGTAGGCGATTACGGACCAAAACAATATATAAATGAATTCAGTTCACTTTGAGGTGTTCAATGCTGTCTGCACAACCCTCATGAAAAACAATATATATAAAACAAAACGATGATTTTATTAGAAGTTTTATGAAAAATACAAGTGTCTAATCCATACAAACAACTAATACAACTCAGGAACACGCTTAATGCCCATGGAAATAACGTGCCCTTCATGCTTATCTTGTCTCAACGGCTTAGTGAGAGGATCTGCTATGTTATCATCCGTAGCAATCTTGTCAATCACTATCTCCTTCTGCTCCACGTAATCCCGGATCATGTGAGCCTTCCTTTGCACGTGCCGAGACTTGTTGCTGGACTTAGGCTCCTTCGCTTGGAAGATGGCACCACTATTGTCGCAATAGATGGTGATCGGGTCATTCGAACTTGGAACTACAGTTAGTCCTTGTAAGAATTGACGCATCCATATAGCTTCCTTCGACCTCAAGAAGATAAGACTCGGACTCGATCGTGGAATCTGCTATAATCGCTTGTTTGGAGCTTTTCCGGTGACCAGGCGCCATTTAGAGTAAAAAGCGAATCCTGATTGAGACTTTGAGTCATCTCGATCCGCTTGGAAACTAGCATCTGCAGAACTGCGCAAGATAGCTCGCTTTCTCCTCCATAAGTCAATACCCAATCTTTAGTCCTCCGTAGGTACTTAAGAATGTTCTTTACGGCCATCCAGTGTGCTTCACCTGGATTGCCTTGGTATCGGCTCGTCATACTCAATGCATATGCCACGTCCGAACGAGTGCATATCATGGCATACATGATCGATCCTATAGCTGATGCATATGGAATCCGACTCATGCGCTCTACCTCTTCCGATGTCTTTGGTGCTTGAGCTTTACTCAAGTGGACTCCAGAGATCATTGGAAGGTTCCCCTTCTTGGAGTTGGTCATGCTGAACCTCTCAAGAATCTTATCTATATAAGACTCCTGAGTGAGGGATAACATCCGTCGTGATCTATCTCTATAGATACGGAGCCCCAAAATGCGTTGTGCCTCACCCAGATCTTTCATCTGGAAATGGTTCTTTAACCATAATTTTACCGAAGTTAAGAGAGGTATGTCATTCCCAATCAAGAGTATGTCATCGACGTACAGTATTAGGAAGACAATCTTGCTCCCACTCGACTTGATATATAGGCATGGTTCCTCGACCGATCGAGCGAATCCATTCTCCTTTATCACTTGGTCGAAGCGATGATTCCAACTCCGTGAAGCTTGCTTAAGTCCATAGATGGAACACTTAAGCTTGCAAACCTTCTTAGGATCTTTAGGATCGATGTAACCTTCGGGTTGTACCATGTACAACTCCTCCTCCAAATAACCGTTTAAGAAGGCGGTTTTCACATCCATTTGCCAAATTTCATAGTCATGAAATGCGGCAATCGCTAAGAGAATCTGAATGGAACGAAGCATGACTACGGGTGCAAAGATCTCATCATAGTGCAACCCTTGCACTTGAGTGAAACCCTTTGCCACTAATCGTGCCTTGTATATATCTGGTTGTCCTTCTACAGATCGCTTTATCTTGTAAAGCCATTTGCACTGAAGAGGCCTAGCCTTATCAGGTAAGTCAACCAGATCCCATTCATTGTTCTCGTACATAGAGTCCATCTCGGATTGCATGGCTTCTTGCCATAGCTTTGAGTCAGAACACGTCATGGCACCTTTATAGGTTACGGGTTCGTTACTCTCAAGGAGTAAAACGTCGTCTCGCCCATTCTCCTCAACCATACCGATGTATCTATCTGGAGGAATGGAGAGTCTACCCGACCTTCTGGGTTCCAAGGGAATATTAACCGCAGCAGACGAAGAAGGAATAGTTTCCTCCATTGGTTGCTCGGTTGTTGGTTCAGGAATCTCCGACAGATCGAAGGTTCTATTACTTCTCTTGTCTTCGAGAAACTCTTTCTCTTGGAACTTCGCACTAGCCGCAACAAAACTCGGTGTTCGGTAGGCGAATAGAAGTAATGACCAAACATTCCTTTTGGATAACCAATAAAGTATGTCTTGACCGTTCGCGGGCCGAGCTTATCCTCGTGTCTCCACTTGACATAAGCCTCGCACCCCCAAACCCAAATAAAGGACAAGTTAGGGACCGTTCCCTTCCATAACTCGTATGGAGTCTTGTCAACAGCTTTAGTCGGACATCGGTTAAGTATAAGAGCAGCTGAGAAAAGAGCATAGCCCCATAAGGAGTCAGGTACAACCGTGTGACTCGTCATGGATCGAACCATATCAAGTAATGTTCGATTCCTGCGTTCGGACACACCATTCAGTTGTGGTGTTCCGGGTGGAGTTAACTGTAATACTATCCCGCGGTCTTTCAGGTGTTGATCAAACTCAGTTGAAAGATATTCGCCACCACGATCTAAACGTAGTGCTTTTATCTTTCTATCCAGTTGGTTCTCAACCTTATTCTGGAATTCCTTGAACTTGTCAAAGGACTCACTTTTATGCTTCATTAAGTAGACATGACCATATCTACTCAAATCGTCCGTGAAAGTGATAAAATACCTATAGCCATCTCTAGCGTTGATTGACATAGGGCCACACACATCAGTATGTATGAGTCCTAATAGGTCAGCAGCGCGCATTCCAACACCTTTGAAGGAAATTCGAGACATTTTGCCTATAAGACATGATTCACACGTGCCAAAAGTTTCATAGTCAAATGGGGCGATTGTCCCATTATCAATGAGCTTTTTCACGCGTTTTTCTTTTATGTGTCCCATACGGCAATGCCATAGATATGTTTGATCTTTGTCACCAACCTTTGCTTTCTTGTTACTTACATGCATGATTTCTGTGGTTTGATCTAAAACATAAATTCCGTTCATGGAAACAGCTTTACCATAAATCATTTCATTCAAAGAGAAAATACAGCTATTATTCTTTATTAAAAATGAAGATCCTTCTTTATCAAGAACGGATACAGAAATAATGTTTTTCGATAAACTAGGTACCTATTAACAGTTATTCAGAAATAACTCAAATCCACTCGGGAGTTGGATTACATATGTTCCTACTGAAACGGCAGCAACTCTTGCTCCATTCCCCACTCGCAGGTCTACATCACCTCTTGCCAGAGTTTTGATACTTCTTAGGCCCTGCAATTGATTGCACAGATGAGAACCACAACCAGTATCAAGTACCCAAGTTCCGAAACTTGCATGGTTAATCTCAATCATATGAATAAAAGAAGACATACCAACAGGAACGACGCGGCCTGCTTTAATGTCCTCAAGATACACGGATGGGCCCGCCTCCAATGCCCAGACTTGTGGCAATGGTGGCACTCCATGCTTTGCTTCGCTTTTGCCTTGCCTTGTGAGCTACCGCTAGACTCACCAGGCCCACTCTTCGCAATCACTGGCTTTTTAAACTTTGGCTTTCCTACTGTTAGGTTAGTCGGAGCCTTACCCTTACCCTTATGCTTGTTGCCTATCATGAGAACATCTTGTTTTATGCTCCCACTCAATTTCAGATCACTCTCCGTCTGCACGAGGAGTGAGTGAAGCTCATGCAGACTTTTCTGCATGTCATTCATGTAATAGTTTGCCCTAAAGAGGGCATACTCATCATGAAGAGAGTGGAGCACTCGATCAACGATGATCTTCTCATCAATCTTGCAACCAAGCTCCTCCAGTTTCTCAACATTCTCGATCGTGGCGAGAAGGTGTGGACCAACCGGTTGGCCCTTCTGGAGTCTAGCTTCAAAGAAACGAGTGGTATACTCGTAACTCTTGATTCTCGGTGCTTTCGAGAACTCCTTAGTTAGGGTGGTGAAAATCTTGTTTGCACCTTGGGTAATGAATCGTCTTTGCAAATTGGATTCCATTGCATAGATGAACACGTTCCTTAACGCACCCGCCTCCATCATGAAATAACTATAAGCAACGACTTCATTTGCTCCTGCATCGGGAGCTGGTTCAGCCGGCAGTGGCTCAGTCAAGTACTTGAGCTTGCCGTCAGCTATGGCAGCATTCCGTAATGCGGCCTCCCAATCAGTAAAGTTGGACCCATCATTCTTCAGTCGAGTGGACTGATTCATGCTGTCCATAAATATTCTTAGCCATGATTCACGTTCAAGTGTGACACTTGGCATTGGGCCTTCAATACGACCAGCCATTTTGTTTTAGCAGTTATATCTGTATATAACGTATTCGAAACTGTGAAAAGAACGAAGAAGAGGAGAAAAGATAAGAAAACATCGTTTTAATTAATTTTAAGTCTAAATGCAAAACAGATTAATGCGATGACTTATGCATTTATACAATTGACCTCCCTCAAGAATTATATAAATGATCCCAAGACTCAATTTCCGTAAATTGATAAGCCAACCTCTTGGCTAATTCTACCTTTAGAATTCTCGGTCGATAAATTTCTGTAAGTTCTATCTTTTAGTCCACTATAATCATGAGATATTACTCGAACTATAATGTTGAGGTAAAATAGGTCAACACATACTACTTACCCAACGTAGAAGGGGTCATGTGGAGAGTAAGGTCCTACATGCCTACCGACGAAGAAGGGGCTCATAGTAGCTTTTCCTATAAAGACTAGTCTCAATTTTTAAATTTAGTGGAAGATCCCATCATCTTATTTAATTCATTTTAAGTGAACAAAAGTCTAGCAAAACGAGAATGATATAAACTAAGGTGATGGCTTAAAACATGTGACATCGGTATGTCTAGGATGAAAAAGCAAACTATATGAGTCAATTTTCATGCAATATTAGGTGGTTTGGTTTAGTTTAGGCGGAATATGATGCAACTATCTAAACAAGCAAACATCGCAACGAGAATGGAAAAAGAACGCCAAATAAAAACACCTAGTGTGGCCTATCCTACCAAAATAAACTAAAATACAAGTTGGAATCCATCCTTGGACCCTAGAAGCTTGTCTTGATGTTCCATCTTGGTTTGATCCATATAGTAGGAGTGAGCCATCCGATCTCCATCTTGAATCTTGAGTCTTCTCAAATTACAATTAAAATTACAAATGCAAACCTATTTACATTCTAATTTCAAAATAACTTTAAAAATATTATTACAAGAGGGGAGATACGAGATCTCAATAATACAACCAACGATCATGTTTCCTTTCATTACGAAAACATAATCTTCTAAGGCCACACTAGTAAATTACAACCTTTTGTACAAAATAATGCGAAAAATTAAACCATTCAAACAACATTCAACCAAGATAAAAGCATCAACTAAACTAGATTAATTATAATTAATCCAAACCACCTTTTAACAAGATCAAGATTATGTGACAATTCCTCAATTGCACACAACAATCTTAATCAATCATAATCCATCTTAATACATATTATCAAGTATAACATGAATTAAATTCAACATTATTTTAAACCTTTTTAAAATAATAGGGTATCAATCTTATGTGAACCTCTTCACAAGCCTTAATCATACATTATCTTTATAATGCATAATACAAATCGGTTTAAACAAAATAAAAACAAACCGAAACAAATAAAAAATAAAAACACACGGTTTTTTTTAAAAATTTTCCAAAAACCGAAATTAAATTTTTATTTATTTTAAATTTTGTTTTTAAAACTAATCTCAAATTAAACTGATTTAACTTGAACATGCTCATATTATCTCGATTGATATAAAACAAAACAACATCTAATCTTGATTAAACATTGATGTAATACTAAGATCATTCAAATTAACCTGTTAACATGAATATCTCAATCAATTTATACCAATAATATAAAGCAATAATTAATGTTCATAAACATCCATCTTAAAGATCCATCTAAGTCCTAACTCAATCAATATTGAATCAAAACATAAACAAGTTCATATATTATCATCTTAACCTTTTAAATTAACAATATATGAAACAAATTGGACCAAGAATTAAACAAAAAACAACTCGGCACACATGTACCAAAACTGGCCGAAAATATTTTATGTTAAAACCGTTTTTTTCAATTTGTTTTAAACTTATACAAATTCAATTTTTATGAAAATCATATATACCATTTCATAGCCCTAAGGCTCTGATACCACTTGTGGGAATATATCTGTATACATGCCCTTTAAGATCACAGGATTATAATGAAACTTATTCTATATGATTAATAGTCATAAAAGAAATTGCATAAATAAACATAAGATTAAGAAAACAACCTTTAGTCCTTGCTTAATGGCCTAAGATTGAATATCAAGAAGCTTGATATCTCCTAAAAGTTGCACCCAAGATTGCTTAAGATATGCCCTTAGTTCTTGCTAGAAAACTTTTGAGAGAAGAAAACTGATTTTCTAAATTTTGTGTGTGAATTATGATCAATGAATTAGTGAATTAAGATGAGCCAAAACTCCCCTTAAATACACTCTAAATTTCGGCCAACCCAACAAGTTTTGGGGAGTAATTTTTGCTTTTCAAAAACCACTTTCCAAAAATAATTCCTTGTTGACCAAGGAGTCAAAGAGCAATTAATCTCTTTCCTAGAGGTTTCCTTTAGCTTTATAATATAATATAATATTACTAGTGTCATAAATATGATCCACTATAATATATCATTAAATTATTAATATCCTTATATTTATAATTTTCTAATTAATTATAACAGTTTATGATTAATTAGCTTATATTATATTCAATAATTAAATATAACATTTTAAATTCAATTTACGAATTGCATTTAATTCGTCTTAGCTAATATCATTTAATCCTTATCAAATGGCCGTATTATTAACACACACTTGACTAACATCTTAGTCAAAAATCCGACTAACCTTTTAGTCTTTTAGTAAGGCATCAATATGATTAATTTCTCAAATATTCACATTTCTTAAACACATCCTTTAGGTGTGACTTTTTAGGGACCAGTTGATCACCGCCATCTGTATGACAATAACGTCAAACTTATCTAGCAAGTCAACCGTTATTGATAAACGTTAATCAACTGATTGCATACAAAATGTACCCTGTGTACCTTGAGAGGTTTATTTATGTTATTGCACTAACTGTGGAGGACACTAACTCCAACAATCGATTTATACATAAATTCAATTCTATTAACTATTAAACTTTAGTGACTTAGTGTTATTTTCATTTTCATTAAATTTAGCCCATTTTAAATGGAAATGTCCAGTGATATGTATAATATGCCAAGATTCATTTATTTCTTTTTAAATTCTTAATTCAACTTATTAACTACTCCGTACTAATTAAATTATTTTAACAATAAACTAAAAAGTGATAAAACAACAAATTTTAACCTAAAATAGCCAAAATGCCGTGGCCATGCATGGTGTTGTTCGAAAATTCATTTTTTGATTTTTATCGCTTTTTAGCTTAAAGTCTTTATATTTTAATTATTCTAATTATACTAAAACGATTTAAACTAAAATGAAATTTTACTTAAAATTTCATTTAACTAAAATTTTGAGCTAAAATATAAAGTTAAATATTCTAAATGTTTTTTTTTCTAAATGTGTAAGTTGATTTAAGTGATACTACTAGCATAATATAAACTAATAATTAAACAAAAACAAAAATTACTAACAAACATAAAATAAAACAAAATCAAAGTGTACGAAAATGATGAACATCATGAAGAACTTTAGAACATCAAGAACACAAAAAAATAAAGTTAAGAACACAAATGCATTTTTAACAACTTATAATTTATTTTCCGAAATTAATTTTTATAACATAATAATATCCATTTTAACCTAACTTAACATGACATATTATTTACAAAAATTAAAAGTGAAAATTTATTTAAAATAAATAGGAAAACCGTGAGTAGTGTAGTATTGTACATAAATTTTGTATTCGATTTTTATTCACTTTAAACTCATTGTTAATTTTTAACATAATTTTTATATTTGATAACTACATAACTAAAACTTAAATAAACATAAAAATCATATGAACAAAAATTAAAAATGCTCAAAACTAATTTAACTAAACATATTATCATAATACTACAACATTTCTAGTAAAACATTTACTTAGTTATTATCATTTATTAACATCACATAATCATAATCATAAAGATCATACTGATAAAATTATAATAAAAATCAAATTAATTTACAAAAGGGGTTAAAACAAGATATAGCTAGTCACCTTGATCGGCAAGTTATTGGTTATCCGGATCGATTATATTATCTAAGTCCAGTTCTTCACCCGTATACCCGTCTTCACCTTCAAAACCCCGTAATAAGTAAGCTTCAAATAACCACTAAATAACCTAAGAATACTAGAGATTATTAGAATAATATTAGGGTTTTAATTTAGGAGGTTTAGGTGAAAAATGGAAGAAAAATAAAGAGAGAAAAGTGAGTGAAGTAGCTCGGCTATTTTGAGAGAAAAAGTGGTGAGTTTTACACTTAGAAAAATAATGAGGAAAGTTAGTATGAATTTAGGTTACGTAATTAGAAGATAAGGTTTGATTTTTATGAAAATAAAGTTTAATTAATTGTAATTAGGAGACAAAATAATCAATTTGGCTTACTAGAGTCATCAACAGTATTTGGTGTTAGTAAATGTCCCCTTGATATTTTAAAAATGTTTTTACGAAACAAATCGGGTTTAAAAAGTAGGGCGTCAAAGACGGTAAGAGTAAACCTGTGCGCGTTTGACGATTTTTCGAAATATTTCTACTTTTGAATTCTAAGACGAAAATATTTATTTTACTATTCAAAAATTTTCAAAAGTTAAAGAAGTCGATAAATTTTTCAAAACGAAAGTTTTTGCTAAAATGCGATTTTTGAAGGTTAAAAGATTAGGAAGAGATTTAAGACTTGAAATTATTAATAACCAACGGCTAATTATTGTATTAAATTAACACGGGGTGTTACAAACCTCCTCCCTTAGAAAAAGTTTCGTCCCGAAACTTGAATGTAGAATAGGATTTTCACCTGAGTTAAACAGCTCGGGGTATTTCTCCTTCATCGAGGCCTCGGTTTCCGAAGTTGCTTGTTCGGTCAATTGACCCTTCCAAAGCACCTTTACTAAAGCAACCTTCTTTCGCCTCAACACTTTGGTTTCTCGTGCTAGAATCTTTACTGGCCTCTCGGAGTAAAGCAGGTTAGGCTCAACTGCGATCACATCAGGAGTAATGATATGACTTGGTGATGTGTCCTATATTTATATACGTATAGCCCCCTTGTTCACGAGCGATTCTTTGCGTTTCCCATGCTTTTACTTGCATTTCGCTTCCTATTTCTCTCCGTTTTGGCACTGCTGCGTTTTTATGTCTATTTTGTAGGTAAACGCGCTTATTTGGAGGTTAGGATGCTGGTTGGGAAGTTTCGTGAAGTTTCGTTGAGTTTTGAAGTGTTTCGAGTTGGTTTCGTGCCGTTTCGGTTGCGCACGAGCCTCGTTTCAATGATTGAAGGTGTCCCGGGACCATGGGACGGGATTTGAAGCTCACATAATCATCCTAGACCTCGTCCCTACTCCTAGGCCTCGTCCCTACACCTTGGGACGACTAACAAGTGAAATAAAGCTAAGTATAAGAAGGAGCAAAAAAGGAGAAAAGAGCTGTACCACACGGGATGGCCTTCCCGTGAGCTAGGAATAAGCAGCCTAGGTGGTCCTGGACGGGACACCTGTCCCGGAGGCCAGGGACGGGCCCCGACTCCTCGTGTGCATAAAATACATCGTCTATTTGAAGGGGTTTGAGGCCATATTTCGAGATACACTTTTTACAGCATTTTTATAACATCTTAAAGTTCATTCTCAAGAAAACTTAGGGTTCATACTTTTCAACTTTTGTAATTTCAATTCCCGACTCGGTTTACGCTAGTTTGATCATCTATTTCGGTTTTGTTGCTTGAATTCATCCTTTTCCCCTTGGAATTTATGATTGGTATTTGTTTCATACTTCTCTATTTTGATTATCATTTCCTTATATCATTGTTGATCATGTTTTCATCTATTGCTTTCGCTTTTGTTGTTGTTTTCGCTATGTGTGAGTAGTCCTTTATCTAGGGAGAGAAGGTGATCATGGGTGAGTAGTCTAGGATAATTTTGGTGATGTTTTGATGAGGGTTTCGCTTGTGTCTCTGGTTATCTTGTTATGGTTGTGTTTGTTGATCCTTTGGCCAAAGATTAGTGAGCGTTTTCCACCCTTAAGCTTAAGAACGAAAGCCTAGTTTAAGGTAGGGCACGAGACTAACCATTAGGACCCTCGGTAGTAAGTAGCGAGAGCCCGTTACCGAGACCTAGAGGACGCTTAGGACCGAGAGGTCGAGCCTATTCCTTAGCACATGTGATTCCCGACTCTTTTCTGTCACCATCCTTAGTCCTAGCTTTACCTATGCTATCCCCGACTCCCTACACCTTTCTCTTATCGTTCGCTATAGCTTTAGTAAACCAAACCCTTACTCGAACCGAGACTAGAATGACTCAAAGTAACCAACATTGCGACCATCTCCCTGTGGATACGATCCCGACTTACCCTAGCTACGCTAGTGCTGAGTTTGGTATTATTTTTGATTAGGTGACGGGACTAAGCCTATCACTTGGGTCACTCCTGTATCTGCTCAGTTGAGAAACGTCAAAGACGTTGTGAACCTTCAACAGATTGGGTGGTAGTGCTAGGCGATAGGCTACCTCACCAACTCTGTCGGTTATCTCATATGGTCAGACGTATTAAGGACTCAACTTTCCTTTCAATCCGAAGCGTCGGACCCCCTCCATGGGTGACACTTTCAAGAATACATGGTCACCGACTTCGAACTCGATCGGTCATCGATGTTTGTTTGCATACATCTTCTGGCGGTCTTGGGCCGCTTGTAGACGTTCACGAATGATTTTGATGTGCTCGATCTGGTCTTGAATAACCTGTGGTCCAGTTCCCACGTTTTCACTAGCATCGTCCCAATAGACTGGGCTACGACACTTTCTCCCGTAAAAGGCCTCGAATGGGGCACAACCCAAACTAGCATAGAAGCTATTGTTGTAAGAGAATTCAATCAAAGGTAGACTTTTCTCCCAATTCTCGTTATATTCTAAAGCACATGCTCTGAGCATGTCTTCGAGCGTTTGGATACTTTGCTTAGTTTGACCATCAGTCGCAGGATGGAAAGCTGTAACAACCTGGTTTTTCGTGACTTAATTAAACTAAGGCGGAAAATTAATTAAGTCTAATACATGCCGGATGTTAATTAAATTACATTCAAATGGCATAGGATACAAATATATATTACAATCTCTCAAAGAAAACAAACGAAACATCCTAATCGTCCCGATAATCCGGAGTCTCGAGAATTGCCTGCAACGAAGACAAAAACACAAAATAGGAGAATATCCCGCTCAGAGGCGGGAAGTGACTGTTCTGACCAACAACCTCTAAACCAAAGTTTTGGTTTATTTAACCTATGATTAAAAGTAACTTGGCAGCACTAAACGCGTATAACTACCGCAACACCTTATGTCAATAAAATTGGACAAATAGCATATAATATCAGTTCTCACATATAGATATTTAAATCTCATACAACATGATAAACAAAACTTAAAACATTTCAATTTATAGAACACAATATATAAACTTAATTATCATCTCAATTCATATATCATCATAATATATATAAAGCTTGAATCATTGCAATCGAAATATAATATATAAGTCGTAAACAATTCGATAAACAGATATGTGTGAACAATCATGCAATATCTCATATAGCACGAGGGATAGTCGACCCTTCTCAAATCACAATATCAATAAAACTCACGAGTCTTGACTATAGAGCGGCTCGTGTACTTTCATAATCAATCACCCATATAATTTCCTATCAAAGTGCACTAGTTACTCAAGCTCGTAGATCAGATCAAACACTAAGTAGCAAATATTATAACTACCTAATATCCAACGCAAAATGAATAATCTATCACTCGTTAACCAATGAATCTTCGTTAGTAAGGCGGAATCATGCAGACAGTATCCGCGCAATAGCAAACAGGGCCAACATAACTTGGAAATGGCTGACATGCTAGAGATATCTAAGGTAATAAGGACGGCCACATCCCTTGTCTACTGTATGCATACACCATCTATCGAGGATCATACTTATTCGCTATTCAAAAGGTATCACCGACGAAAAATCCGACTATCACCAAAGACGGGTACCCCCGGGTGTGGCTGGTATTTTCCAATTACCATCTATGGGCTCACGGAGATATCAATGATGCCCCATCCCTGAGGTTGTATATCCCGCACCGAATAACAATCTCAAGATCGTTAAATCGCCTTTAGCAACTCTGGGAGGGAGCTAAAGTCCCCATAGACAGCTACCTCAATAACATCGAATTCAAGAGTCGCAACATGGCAGACAACCGAGTACTAATCATACAACGTTATAATCGAAGGGTTTAATGTCATGTCAGGCCGTGCCTTTTAACTCAATCCGCAGAGAGTCTAAGGGTTCCCAAGTTAGAGTGGACAGTCAAAGTGAAGTCATCGAAAGGGAAATTCAAATGGAGGTGTGAGATTATTCTATACATGCGAGGAAAACAGTAACATCAAGTATTCAACACTTAATTCATTACTTCTTTTATTGTTCATAACACAGATTATAGTTTTTACTAATTATAATATCGTCAAACTTTGTATTATGTAAAGACTGTATCAAATTAAGTATAGACACGTTAATCACATTTAGTATATTATTTATTTATACATTTCTTCGCTTCCTCTTATTAGTATGAGGTAAGGTTGAATTATTATATATTTCACTTTTATACTTATATGTATTATTAGTTTATATTTTAGTAAATAATAATAGTTCATTTTATTTATAAGCTTGATTAAGTTTCATTTAAACTTTACGTAATTTAAAGTAGACTAGTGATTAGTAATATAAATAATTAAATTTCATTGTAACTTACATTTATTTCTTCCTCTTATTTGAATTGTAAAGTATCTAGCGATTTAGTAGTTATAACATTTATTTTAACTTAGAAATATTACTTAAACGATATTTGTCAAATTTTAGTATTCTTGATAAAATATACTAAGTGACATTTAGTTAAATTTCTTTTAGGGGGTTTAATTTATTAAAGACTTCGTATTATAATTCTTTTTACTTATTCGATTTAGGTGAAAAGATAATTTAATCATAGAATTTTATTTATGTAACTTTTAGGTAGTCGGATTAGGTGATTTAATAATTCGATCGTGAGATTCTTAATATTTAAATTTTAGTAATATTCACTTAATTATTATAACTTTTTTATAATGTCATAAACTTTATAGTTTAAATTTTAGTTAGGTTTTGTATTTATATATATATATATATATATATATATATATATATATATATATATATATATATATATATATATATATATATATATATAGAAACAAGTTCAAACGAGACACCTAAATATTGCGAGACACAAACGAGACACACCATTTTAGCCTTTTTGGTGAAACTTTAACATAGTTTCATGAAACTTCAAAAATTGTGAAACTTTAATGTCTTAAAGTTTCACAATTTTGTTAAAGTTTCACAATTTTTGAAATTTCATAAAACTATGTTAAAGTTTCACAAAAAGGCTAAAATGTCATGTCTCAAGCCTTTATCTAATATTCTTTGTCTTGATATAACTTTACTATATATATATATATATATATATATATATATATATATATATATATATATATATATATATATATATATATATATATATATATATATATATATATATAGAATTAGGATCATGTGAGTCCTCCCCTACTTTTTGAGTCCATGAGGCCTAATATGAGCCATCAGATCAAGCAAATCTAATGGCTGAGATTAAACCAATTAAGTAAGGGTATTTTAGTCATTTAACAACATAAAATATATACCCAAATTATTAGACATTCATTCATATTTTACTCAACCAGTTTCTCTCTCTAACCTCTCTGCTTGAAATTCTCTCTAATTTTTCATTTTGTTCGTCATTCTCGCCGCCATCGCATCATATTCGCCGATTATTTTCTCCTGAATTACTCCTCTAATCTTGTTTTTTCATCAATATTAACATATGAATGTCAGGTATCGTGTTTACTATTATTTTCAAAGTGGCTAATCTATTTAGTAATTAGATCTGCAATAAATTCTTGCGTTTTGATCGTTTGTTTGGTTTAATTCATGTTTTTGGTGATTGATTTTCGCTTTAATTCATGTATGACTTCTTAATTGCTGATTTTTATCGTCGTTTTTCTCGTTTTTGCTTTCCAATTTACTTTTGCTGATTTTTATCACTTTTAATTCAAGTTTTTCACTAATCTCATGTGATTTCACTTTTAATTGATATTTTTTGTTTTTAAATTTTCGTTTTTTCGTGTCAATTGATGTTTTTATCATTATTTTAGTTTTATTTCATGTAATATGCTTGTCTTATGTGATGTTTATTTTTAATTGATGTTCTTCACCATATTTTGTTTGTTTTTTCTTTTAAATTCATACCTTGATCATGTCGATTTTTGTTGTAATTCATATGTTTCTTTATCATTGATGATTTTCATCATTTTTTTTTTCAGTTCTACTTTCTAATGTATTTTTTTAATCATCTCACCACTTTTAGTTTATGTCTATCATTTTCCTTGCATGATATTCGCTTTTAATTCGTTTTTTTTCGTTGCAACTAATATGTGTTTACAATATCTCACGTTATTATAAACAATATCATACTTCTTGCGAAACAATATCACCATACTTCTGATACAATTATACCAAATCGCACTTGATGGACACTATCCTTGTAGCGACCAACTTTCTCTTTGTTGAATGAGTATTACTCTTCTCAATGTGTGTGCCTTCCTTGTGTGTGCATCGTAGTTATTGATTTGTTATTCGTACTCAATCTTTAATAGACATATTTGTTTCAGGTGGATCTTGGAATTGAGGGCTGGAGTCCTATGATGACCAGAATAAATTAACCTGGTCTGGTTTCAAAAGTAGGCTATGGAATTGTGCTATATATGGTTGCAGCGTGGTATCTAATTTGGCTTAGCTAGAGGAATTTGGCAAGGCTGGAGGGGAGGTTGTTGCTTTATAATGTTATGACCTTGGATGTAATTTGTTTTGTTAAGCATAGAATAACCTCTATTGGTGTTCATCAGTTTACAACTAGAGAGAAAGTGTGGTTACAAGGAATAGATCTTATGTTAATCAGAGAATTTTGTACATCATTCAATTCTGATCTTTGATGAAGTGCTTACATTCTAACAAAAAAAAAAAAAAAAAAAAAAAAAACCCTTTTGTAGACGTGTCAGTTTTCTTTGTGTTAAAAATTTGATTTTCATCTTTGTGATGAACAAACCCTTTTACCAGTTGGGAGACATCAAGATATGCATGTATTGTTACTGAGATTTGCTTGGATGATGAGATTGGGCTCATGACGAGAAATGTAGAAGAAGACTCGCATTACTCATATAATTGATTAATTTAGTTAGTCTTTCAATGTATTAATATAGACTATTGTTTTAGTTGAGATTTGTAACACATATTAATTAAGTACCTAAGTTACAATATCACAACTTTAATTATCAAGATTTTGTCATTTGTATTTTGTTTAACATGTTTGAATTAAAAATTCATATTTTTATTTTACAGTTTAATAAAAATAATGGCACACGTTATGAGAAATAATATCACATGACTGGCTTAACAATATCACCCACTGAGATTAACAATATCATCATCTGACAATGAAGTATCACAACCATTACAAAAGAATATTACACTTCCCATTGAACAATATCACAGTTATAAAAATTGTTTTCGCCCATCCAGTTTTGTGATATTAAGAAACAATATCTTTCTCATTACCAAACAATATCACACAACTGGATTAACAATATCACATTCTACTATTAACAATATCACAATTAGAAAGATTTTGTTTATATAAGATGTTTGAGAAATAATATCATAGCAAACTAACAACAATATCATTATTGTGCTCTTGAGCTCTTGTCCATCATCGTCATCATCATCTTGTCTTGCGCTCTTAGTACAAGCTTGTATTAAGCAAAAAAACATCTGATAAATACCTTCAAAATACAATTTATGATCCATAAGTAGTTCGATATGCCAATATAATCACCAAAAAGAAGTCTAAAATCACCTATAACTACATATATACAAATTTGAAGTCAGAACATGAAGGTACCACATATTACTCAACAATTAAATCGATTTTTTTAGTACAATCCTATTATATTCTTCCAATACAACATACATACAATGATTTTGAACAAAATCAACATCAAACTAAGTTATAATAAATTAATAGAAAGTAAAACATGTAATTTGTATTTCAAATTAATAATGAAAGATGAATTTACCTGTTAGAATGCCGACCCTAACTTTTGCGTTGAATAGATTATGAAACCCTAAATTAAACTGAAAACATTTGATGAACACCTCTAATAAACTACTAATCACTCATATAAGTTCGATTTTATCGATCTAATATCGAAAAAACCTTTGAAATCATCTATTATTGACATATATTCAACATTAAAATAAGAATATTTAAACACGTCATATTAATCAATTAATTTTTCGATAATTTTTTTTATAATTGAATCATGTTGTTCAAATTCAACATACATACAGAAATTTCAAACAAAATTAACATGAATTCAACAAGATTAACATAAAATACCACATCTAAATCAAGACAAACTAAAATCTCTGGAAAAAAATAATAGAAAAGAGGTTACTTGTTGATTTTGGAGTCAAATTCAATGAAATTAGCGTATTCTAGTGTTGAAATTAGAAATCAAAGTTGAAATCCAGTTGTTGTGCGATGAATTTTTGTATTTTATCAAGAATTTAGAGAGATTTTAGAAATTCTAAATTCTAGAGAGAGAAAGTTTTGTGTGCGTTTATGAAATTCTGAAAAATTATAAGGGTTTTGTGTTGGATAACGTGGTTTAATCTGGACGCTTCAGTTTTTTTAGATCCAACGGCTCTTATGAGGACTCACGGACCCAAATATTTAGGTGGACTCACCGGATCTCACCTCTATATATATATATATATATATATATATATATAGAAGTGGGTTATATTAAGTCCCATGTTATTTGTTAAGTACCTGAGTACCTATGACAGCCGTTAGATCCAAATACATCAACGTCCCACAATCACTCACTAAACAATCACCATATTAAATAACAAATGAATAAAAAATAAAAATAAAAATTTAATTCAACTCCCTAGGTTTTTGCCGGCCTCGTTTGTCTTCCCCATATACTCACCCACTTTTCCATTTTTTTAATTCATTGACTGTCTTCATCTCAATCTTTTTTTTTTGCCTTTTGATGTACATCCATCTCCTTCATCCAATTTTGTTTTCATTTTTTCCATTGTCTTTTACATATTTTTTGTTCTTTTATTCAGATTTTTGGTTATTTTAATAATTCAAAATTTGCTATTTTTTTAATTGACATTGATGTATTTTACAGTATTTTATAGTTTCCATAATCTCTGACTATATAAATATTTTAATAACTTTCTATAATCACCCACTTTCTTATCATCATCTTCTTCGTTGGTTCTGTTAAAATTCCATCAAATCGACGTCGTTCATTTTTATTCGACATGATTGTTGAATATTTCTCCAATTTCAGTAAGTTTGTTATTTTGATCTCTTTTATTCATTAGCTTTTCATACTTTCCATTCTTTTTTTTTTTTTTTAATTTTAAATTTGATTGAACTAAAGAATTCCATCTTTTTTGATTAAAAATTCTATTTTTTTTCTTGAATATCAATTTTAATTAAAGATGTTATCTTTTGATTTTTTGAGTTTATATTTTAGGGTTAAAGATTCTTATTTTTCTCTGTCTTGATTTATTTTTTCAGTATTTTATTATCCTTACTTTACTCTTTATAATCTTCTAAATTTTTTTTTGTCAACATATTTGTAATTTTGTTCAATATAGTTTATTCAAATTTATTTAGTGTATGATTTTTTGGGTGATTCTCATCGGCAAGTTCTAGCAACTGAATTGAATTAAGGCGGAGGAGAACAACATCCCAACCATGTCTTTCTTTGGGCTTTGTCAAATGGTAACGCGAATAAATACATATATGCTTTGCATACAGTTTCATTATTTCTTCACCACAGTTACACTTTAGTAACACGAGAATTTCATTTTCCACGATGTTTATTACAAATATAATTATAAGGGATAACAGTTACCATGTAGTATTAGAAGTTTCATGTATATATATATATATGACAGAAATTTCATTTCTACATAACAACGGTTTCATTTTTATATATCAAGAGTTTCAGCTTGTACTTACACAATTTCTTATTTATATAGCAAAACTTATACATACGTCTACTCTTTTTCTTTACTTTTCTATTAACATACTCCACTTTTGTATCAGGAAGATCTACTATTCCTGGTGTTTGTCGACGAGGAATCCTTAGAGATGAAAGGATATTACGACAACATGTTCCCAAAATGAGATTCTTTTTGTAACACCCCGTGTTAATTTAATTCATTAATTAGCCATCAATTTCTAATTTCAAAGCCTAAATCAAAACCTAAGCCTTTTAACCTTAAAAATCACAATTTTTACTAAACTTTTGTTTTGTAAAATTTATCGACTTCTTTAACACTTTTCAAAATTTTTGAATAATGAAATAAATAATTTAGTCTTAGAATTTAAAAGTAGGAATATTTCGAAAAATCGTCAAACGCGCAAGCTTAAACTTTTATCGCTTTTGACGCCCGACTTTTTAAAACTGACGATTTTCGTGAAAAACATTTTAAAACACAAATTAGACATAATTAATGCATGAATAGTAATGTGGACTTAAAATTGATGATGGAGGTGATGATGTTTTAATTATTTGATTTAAACATTATATTTTCTAATTAAAACAAAACAAAACCTAATAACTTTAACCTAAATTCATTACTAGTGTTCCCTTTTATTTTCTTAAGTCAAAAACCATCCATTTTGCTCTTCATTTGGCCGGCCACCCTTGCTCCATTTTCTCTCTTTATTTTCTTCCATTTTTATTACTAAAACCTCTAAATTAAAACCATAATAATACTCTAATAATTTACTAGTGTTCTTAGTATACTTTGGGTACTTGGAGCTTAATATTTACGGGTTTTATTTGAAGGTGAAGACGGGTTTGAGGGTGAAGCTTTGGACCTAGATAATATAATCGATCCGGATAACCAATAATCATACCGAGCTAAGGTGACTAACTATGTCTTGTATTATCTTTTTAGTAAATTAATTTGTTTTGTTATTCTAATTTTATAATTATGATTTTTATGTTAAATATGTTAAACATCATGTTTATATGCTTGTATGTTTATGTGTTGAATAAATAATGATAATAACTAAATATATAGTTTACTAGTAAGGTTATAATAAAATGATATAATGTTTAGCTAAATTAATTTTGAGCATTTTTAATTATGTTTCATATGATTTTTATGTTTAGTTATGTTTTAATTAAGTAGTAGTGATATATAAAAATTATGTGAAATATTAAAAATGAGTTTAAAGTGATTAAAATCGAAAAATGAAAATTATATGTACATAATACATACTCACGGCATTTCCTATTTTTTTTAATAAATTTTCACTTTTAATTTTTGTAAATAATATGTTAGAATAAGTTAGTTAAAATAGATGTTCCTATAAAAAAATAATTAAATTAGGAAAACAAATTATAAATTATCAAAATCGAAAATGGTGTTCTTGAGTTGTTCTTGAGTTCTTCATGTGTGTTCTTGAGTTATTCATGTGATGTTCATACTTGTTACTCATTTTGATTTCATTTTAATTTATGTTTGTTAATAATTTATGTTTATGTTTTGTTATTGTTTATATATATTGTTAGTATTATGTATTAAATCAACTAAAACATTATAAATCTTCTAGATTAACAAGTTAGGAATTTAAAGTGTTGAAAAACACTATTTATAAATATAAATGAAATTGTTAGTAAATTTCATTATAGTTTAAATCGATTTAGTATAATTAGAATAATTAAAATATAAAGACTTTAAGTTAAAAACCGATAAAATCGAAAAATGAAAAATTGAACATCCACCTTAGTGCTCACGGCATTTGTGATGTTTTTAGGCTATAAATTGTTTTTATCACTTTTTAGTTTATTGTTAATATAATTTAATTATTAGTTAATAAGTTAGATTTAAGAAATTAAAAGAAATAAATCAATTTTTGTTTTATATATGTTGTACACGGCATTTTCATTTTTAATTGACTAAATTTGACTAAAATGAAATTATCACTAAGTCACTAAAGTTAAATAGTAATTAGAATTGAATTCTTGTATAAATTGTTTTAGTTATAAATGAAATACGATAAACCGATAAAAATATGTAACCGTTATAAAAATGAACTAAATCGTGTGTTACTGCCTTTGCTATTTGGACTGTTGATTTTGGACATACGGACTATAAATGAATCATCCACGATACTATCACTAACTTAAATTAATAGACGACTAAATTTAACCGAGTCTCGCTTTTAAAATAAATATCACTGATCACCTTTTATAAAATGAACTTAACGTTTTTAAAACTAGAATTTTAGAGTATTTTCATAAATGACTAAATGCAAAATGAACTTAACGTTTTTAAAAACTATGATTTTAGAATATTTTCAAAAATCACTAAGTACAAAACGAACTTAACGTTTTTAAAACTAAACTGTTAAAATATTTACAAAAATCACTAAGTACAAAACGAACCTAACGACTTTGAAACTAGAAATTTGTACTTAGAAAATAAAAAGAAAACAAGATTAGTATTATTCTAAAATACCTTAAGTATAAAAAAAAAACAAATAATAATAATAAGAATAAGTATAAAAATACGTAGTAAATACGATGAATAGTAAATACAATGAATAGTAAATACGATGAATAGTAAAATACGATGAATAGTGAAAAGTGAATAGTGAAATACTGAAAATAATGGAAAATTTTACTAAGCATAGAAAATTTAAAATGAAGAAGTAAATGACCTAAAGTGATTGAAAAACACATAAATAAAATTGGACATACTAATAAACGTTTCAATTTAGAAACTTGAAAACGTTAATAATTAACAACACTTCAAATAATAAACGAACGTGTTATGTGATCATATGGAATCTACCATTCAAATAAAACGTTTGACGCTGAGACTAGGAGAGTCTAGTAACATGGATATGTAATATCAAATAAATAATGAATATTGAGTAAGTTAAATAAAAGGTCAAGCTTGGGCCTCAGATATGAAAACGTCAATCGTAAGTGAAGTGGGGTTAAGATAGTCTTGTAGCGGATACCACTATCTCGGTCTCTGACTTGGGTCATCCCGAATAGTGTGGTTGAGCCGGCAGCATTATTGCTTAGCATCCTGCCCATGCCTTACGCCTTAAGTCGTATTGCCTATGCCGTACAAGATAATGAAAAATTCAACTCTTAGTGGGTCTGGCTTTAGGAAATAGTCGTTTTATCCTGAGTTAAGGTGCTCTATGAATAGCATAGCCTACTCTTAAATTGGATATTAGTGTATGCATACTAGACTAGGGTTTTATTATCCTATTTCGCTAAAGTTATCAGGGCATCCGTGCCGATTTGGGCGATTATAGCGGTGGTCTCCTTGCCGTGTTTCGTTCTTAGTGGGCGCGACACTAGCATTCGTTCTTACCCTGCGTAAAGATTACTTGACGAGATTGTATCTGAAGTTCGAATCATTTCGAACACTAGAGGATGAGATGCAAGTATTATAGTATTCGGCGTGGTTTACGAGTCGAGTAAGCCTCTGCACTATGGAAGTGAGATGCAATCGATCAGTACAAGGGCCTACTCGATTGGTCAGGCTCGTAGCGTATGTGTTATGCATTATATGTTTAAATGAGAATGAGTGCGTACCATCTTCGAAAATTAAAGACCACAACTTTCTGAATTGAATCGAGTCTGCATGACGAGAATGTTACAATACGTATGTTGTTGCGATCCGATATCGCTTTGTAATCTTGCTGTGTATCTATGATACAAATGATATGATTTTATCTGTTATCTGCTTTCCTAATTGAATAGCATGCCTATATGATTTATCGTTTTAAATCGCATGTTTATTATGACTAATATGTCTTTACATGCTATATGTTTTAAGCATGTTTATCGTTTTATCATACTACTATAGTTATAAAGCGATAGTAATAAACCAAAGTAATTGAAATCGAGGGTAAGTATGAGCATAGCTAGTCCCTGCGCGCTCAGCGGGCATCCCCCCATAGTTTATTGTGCAGGACGTTCGTGGACCAGGAGCTGGATTTTGGATGAGGCCACGAGACGCATTTATGCTTTATTTTTAGTTATTGAAGAGAGATTTGTAATATATAACACTTTACTCTTTTAATTTCCGTACTTAGAGTTGTTCTATTCAACTCTTGAACGATGATGTATCATTTTGGGTTTATGTAAATTTAATGACGCTGGTTTAAGACTTAATTAATTTCCGCCTTAGTAATTAAAGTCGACTAAAAACCAGGTTATTCTGATTAATTATCGTGAGTGACTCGTGGCCAGTAACATAAATGGCCTAATGCGATTTATGCTTACCTAACGAGAGACACTGGCCAGACATTCATATTGTATGTCAGGCATAGACTAATAGGACCAAATAATAAATTAGATTTTTCTTTTATTAGATCACTTAAATAATAAACTTCAAATCGCTTTAAAGTGTGAGGATGGGTAGAAACCTTAAGGACTGACCATAGACTAAGGACTTTTAAATATAACAAACTACTTCCCTCAAAATAAAATACACTAACTCGCGTATGCTTGCTACTTGCTGAAGTGACTGATTTAAACTAACAACTATCCTCGGATATAAAATCAAAATAATAATTCAACTCCCGAGGATTGAAGCATCGAAAGAAGTACCAGACGGCACGGAGTGAAGACATCTGTTAAATTCATAAACAATTCCACAAAAATACACTCTCTACTTTCAACCTTTCTTCAATCTTCTTCAGAAAATGTACCAAAAGCATCTCAATGGAATAAAATACCTAACTTCTGTGCTTACTTGCATAACTGCCGTTATTGCACTTACTTTCAAGTAAAAGCTATCAATGATAAGCATGTCTCCTAACCTCTCGCAATACTAATAAATTCCTTCACGTCTTAATTCTTTCAGAATGGCTGCACCTCCAATGACAGACGAGGAAAGACACCTCCTGGCAGAAGAATCTTTGATCCGCTTGGCGTAAATAGCCACGGACAACGCAAACCGCCAACATCATCCAACCGCATTTGACCGTGTTCCCCGCCATCGTCCTCAAGAGTACTCGGGTTCTGCTGACCCTATCGATCTCACGAACTGGCTGGAGGAAATGAAGAAACTCATGGATCTGACAAGGACGCCTCCAGAAGATAGGGTCAACATAGCCGCCTTTTACCTGAAGGCCGAGGCAAATGACTGGTGGAACGTGGTCAGGACCAATGAGCCTGATGCCACGTTCACATGGTACGAGTTCACAGCAAAAATCAAGGAGAAGTACTTTGGGTATGAGCTCAGGTGTCAGAAAGAGGAGGAATTCATAAGTCTCAGAATGGAAGACATGACACTCCAGGAATACACTGAGAAATTCCAACGGCTGGCAAAATTCGGGGCTGCGATCGCTCCCAACGATAGGGCCATGACTCAGAGGTACCTGCGCAATATGTCTAACGATCTGCGTACCCACATGAGCAAAGAACACCTCGCTACTTTTGCCGCGACCTACGAGTGTGCGTGCAGGGTATGGGCTTCCTTAGAGTTGGAAAAAGCCGAGGAGAAAAAGAAGAAGAAGGTGTTTGTGCCATCTGTGGCACAGTCGAGCTTCATTCAGAAGCCGAGCTACCAACGCCCGAACCAACAAAGGCCAAATTTTCAGAGGCCTACACTTCAGAACAGGCCTCCTACTTTGAGCAACGATCGAACTATGGTTGGGGGAAGAGTCCCTCTACCAAGATTTGCAGCTGGGAGTTGCCGTATGTGTGGCAAACCACAGCATGAGGGAAGGCTGTGTAATGGGCGTGAGTTACACCTTTCTGGTTGTAAGTTAGGGCACAAGGCAAATGTATGCCCTAACCTCCCGAACTCGACACCTCATCGGAGTACCACAATGCAGAGTGGTACAGGCGAGTTTATGTCCTCACCGGCCGAGGCAGAGGAGTCACCTGAGGCTGACGTCATCACTGGTATTTTTCTTATAAACTCTGTGAATGCTATTGTTTTGTTTGACACTGGGGCATCATTGTCCTTTATATCTTCTAAGTTTGTTTCAAAGGCTAATCTCACAAAATCCGAATCAATCAACGCAAATATTTCTTTACCAAACGGAAAAATTTTCAAATGCTCAAAAATTTTCAAAGAAACTCCAATCACAATCCATAAAACAACCTTTCCTTCCGACCTTATTCTCTTCGACATGCCGGAGTTCGATGTCATTCTGGGGATCGACTGGTTGACTAAATACCATGCGATATTCGAGTGCCGGGACCGAAAGATTCGCTTGAAACATCCTACTGGGAATAGAGTCACGTATCAGAAGACATCGCCAATTAAGGGGGCGAAAATCATATCTGTACTACAACTTCAACGGTTAGAAAGGAAGGGACATCAAGTGTACCTATGCAGTGTCAACGAAGTAAAGGAAAGCGTGAAAATTGAAGATATTCACGTAGTACGGGAATTCCCTGATGTCTTTCCTGACGACTTACCAGGCTTGCCACCTGCACGTGACGTTGAATTCTCTATCGACCTTGTGCCAGGCACGGCCCCAATCTCAAAGGCACCCTATAGAATGGCACCTGTAGAACTACAGGAATTGAAGAAACAATTAGAGGAAATGATTGAAAAGGGTTTCATACGACCAAGTGTCTCGCCTTGGGGAGCACCGGTTCTCTTCGTGAAAAAGAAGGATGGCAGTATGAGACTGCGCCGACTACTGAGGAATTAAACAAGGTGACCATTAAGAACCGCTACCCTTTACCCAGAATCGACGATCTCTTTGATCAATTGAAGGGCGCGGGAGTGTTTTCTAAGATCGACTTGAGGTCAGGTTATCATCAGATTGCGGTAAGGGAACAGGACATCCAGAAGACTGCTTTCAGAAGCAGATATGGTCATTACGAGTTTAAGGTCATGCCGTTCGGTTTGACAAACGCTCCAGCAGTGTTTATGGATCAAATGAACAGGACCTTCCACGAGTATCTGGACATATGTATGGTTGTGTTCATTGACGATATCCTAATCTACTCAAAGACTGGGGCAGAACACGAGGAGCATCTCCGTATCATCTTGGGGATACTAAGGGAAAATAAGTGGTATGCTAAATTCTCCAAGTGCGAATTTTGGCTCGAAAAGGTTGCATTCCTGGGTCACGTCATCTCGAAGGATGGAGTGATGGTAGATCCTGCAAAGATAGACGCAGTAAAAGAATGGAAGGCTCCCACGAATATAACTGAAATACGCAGCTTCCTTGGATTGGCAGGATACTACAGGAGGTTTGTTCCAGATTTCTCTAAGGTTGCACGACCCATGACGAAGTTGCTACAGAAGGAATCTAAGTTCATATGGAGTGAGGAATGCGAGAATGCTTTCCTAGAACTCAAGACAAGGCTTACCACAGCGCCAGTCTTAGCTCTTCCTACAGATGGAGACGAATATGAAGTCTACAGTGACGCCTCACTGAATGGCCTGGGTTGCGTACTGATGCAACAAGGGAAGGTCATTGCTTACGCATCAAGGCAATTGAAAGTCCATGAAAGAAACTACCCCACTCATGACCTAGAGTTGGCAGCCGTGGTGTTTGCTTTGAAAATCTGGCGTCATTACCTCTACGGAGTGAGTATCAAATTCTACACTGACCACAAAAGCCTAAAATATATCTTCACGCAGAAGGAACTCAACATGAGACAACGCCGGTGGTTAGAACTGATCAAGGACTACAAGATTGAGCTACTGTACCACGAGGGTAAGGCGAACGTCGTTGCTGACGCTCTGAGTAGAAAGACTACGCATACCCTTAGCAACATTTGGGAAATTCCGGCTGGTATTGTCAGAGACTTCAAGAGGATGAACTTAGAGTTGGTTCAGTCTGACGATGCTGATTTGAACGCCATGATCGCAGAGCCGGAGTTATATCACGAGATTAGAACTCTACAATGGGAGGATGAAGAACTCGTGAAAATCAGAAGGGAAATTCCTTCAGGAAACCGAGAAGGGTTTGAGATTAAACCTGACGGGAGTTTGAGATTCAAAGAAAGGTGGTGTGTGCCCGACGTACCAGTGTTAAAGAGAAAGATCCTTGACGAGGCACATAGTACACGATACTCCATACACCCGGGATCTGATAAAATGTACCAAGACTTAAAGCTGAAGTTTTGGTGGGTTCGAATGAAAGCTGAGATTGCCGAGTATGTGGCAAAGTGTCTAATCTGTCAGAAGGTGAAGTTTGAACATCAACGACCCGGAGGACTACTACAACCTTTGGACATTCCTTTGGGGAAGTGGGACTCCATCTCCATGGATTTTATAACAGGTTTGCCAAGAACTCACCGAAACAATAATGCGATTTGGGTAATAGTGGACCGCTTGACCAAATCGGCCCACTTTCTACCAATCAAAGATACTTGGAGCCTTGAAGAGCTAGCTAAGACTTATGAGAAGGAGGTGATCCGACTACACGGCGTACCGCTGGACATTATTTCGGATAGGGATCCGAGATTCACCTCTCATTTCTGGGAGAAACTACAAGCAGCATTGGGAAGCCAACTGAAGATGAGTACCGCTTTCCACCTGCGGCCAGATGGTCAAACCGAGCGAACTATTCAAGCGGTTGAGGACATGCTCGGGCATGTGCTTTAGAGTTCAACGAATCGGGAGAAAAGTCTACCTTTGATTGAATTCTCCTACAATAATAGCTTTCATGCAAGTTTGGGTTGTGCTCCATTCGAGGCACTCTACGGGAGAAAGTGTCGTAGTCTTGGCCTGTTGGGGCGATGCTAGTGACAACGTGGGAATCGGACCACGTGTCATTCAAGACCAAATTGAACACATAAAAATCATTCAGAACGCTGCAAGCGGCACAAGACCGCCAGAAGATGTATGCCAACAAGCATCGTCGACCAATCGAGTTCGAGGTTGGCGATCATGTGTTTTTAAAGGTATCACCCATGAAGGGGGTCCGACGCTTCGGTTTGAAAGGAAAGTTGAGTCCTAAATACGTAGGACCCTATGAGATTACCGACAGAATTGGCGAGGTAGCCTATCGCCTAGCGCTACCCCCCAACCTCTCCAAGGTCCACAACGTGTTCCACGTTTCACAACTAAGGCGATACAGGAGCGACCCAAGTCACATCATTACTCCTGACGTAATCGCAGTTGAGCCTAACCTGCTCTACTCCGAGAGGCCTGTAAAGATCTTGGCACGAGAAACCAAGAGGTTGAGGCGGAAGACGGTTCCCTTAGTAAAAGTGCTATGGAAAGGTCAACTGACTGAACAAGCAACTTGGGAGACCGAAGCCTCTATGAAGGAGAAATATCCCGAGCTGTTTACCTCAGGTGAAAATCCTATTCTTCATTCAAGTTTCGGGACGAAACTTTTCTAAGGGGGGAGGTTTGTAACACCCCGTGTTAATTTAATTCATTAATTAGCCATCAATTTCTAATTTCAAAGCCTAAATCAAAACCTAAGCCTTTTAACCTTAAAAATCACAATTTTTACTAAACTTTTGTTTTGTAAAATTTATCGACTTCTTTAACACTTTTCAAAATTTTTGAATAATGAAATAAATAATTTAGTCTTAGAATTTAAAAGTAGGAATATTTCGAAAAATCGTCAAACGCACAAGCTTAAACTTTTATCGCTTTTGGCCTTGAGCTTTTTAAAACTGACGATTTTCGTGAAAAACATTTTAAAACACAAATTAGACATAATTAATGCATGAATAGTAATGTGGACTTAAAATTGATGATGGAGGTGATGATGTTTTAATTATTTGATTTAAACATTATATTTTCTAATTAAAACAAAACAAAACCTAATAACTTTAACCTAAATTCATTACTAGTGTTCCCTTTTATTTTCTTAAGTCAAAAACCATCCATTTTGCTCTTCATTTGGCCGGCCACCCTTGCTCCATTTTCTCTCTTTATTTTCTTCCATTTTTATTACTAAAACCTCTAAATTAAAACCATAATAATACTCTAATAATTTACTAGTGTTCTTAGTATACTTTGGGTACTTGGAGCTTAATATTTACGGGTTTTATTTGAAGGTGAAGACGGGTTTGAGGGTGAAGCTTTGGACCTAGATAATATAATCGATCCGGATAACCAATAATCATACCCACTAAGGTGACTAACTATGTCTTGTATTATCTTTTTAGTAAATTAATTTGTTTTGTTATTCTAATTTTATAATTATGATTTTTATGTTAAATATGTTAAACATCATGTTTATATGCTTGTATGTTTATGTGTTGAATAAATAATGATAATAACTAAATATATAGTTTACTAGTAAGGTTATAATAAAATGATATAATGTTTAGCTAAATTAATTTTGAGCATTTTTAATTATGTTTCATATGATTTTTATGTTTAGTTATGTTTTAATTAAGTAGTAGTGATATATAAAAATTATGTGAAATATTAAAAATGAGTTTAAAGTGATTAAAATCGAAAAATGAAAATTATATGTACATAATACATACTCACGGCATTTCCTATTTTTTTTAATAAATTTTCACTTTTAATTTTTGTAAATAATATGTTAGAATAAGTTAGTTAAAATAGATGTTCCTATAAAAAATAATTAAATTAGGAAAACAAATTATAAATTATCAAAATCGAAAATGGTGTTCTTGAGTTGTTCTTGAGTTCTTCATGTGTGTTCTTGAGTTATTCATGTGATGTTCATACTTGTTACTCATTTTGATTTCATTTTAATTTATGTTTGTTAATAATTTATGTTTATGTTTTGTTATTGTTTATATATATTGTTAGTATTATGTATTAAATCAACTAAAACATTATAAATCTTCTAGATTAACAAGTTAGGAATTTAAAGTGTTGAAAAACACTATTCATAAATATAAATGAAATTGTTAGTAAATTTCATTATAGTTTAAATCGATTTAGTATAATTAGAATAATTAAAATATAAAGACTTTAAGTTAAAAACCGATAAAATCGAAAAATGAAAAATTGAACATCCACCTTAGTGCTCACGGCATTTGTGATGTTTTTAGGCTATAAATTGTTTTTATCACTTTTTAGTTTATTGTTAATATAATTTAATTATTAGTTAATAAGTTAGATTTAAGAAATTAAAAGAAATAAATCAATTTTTGTTTTATATATGTTGTACACGGCATTTTCATTTTTAATTGACTAAATTTGACTAAAATGAAATTATCACTAAGTCACTAAAGTTAAATAGTAATTAGAATTGAATTCTTGTATAAATTGTTTTAGTTATAAATGAAATACGATAAACCGATAAAAATATGTAACCGTTATAAAAATGAACTAAATCGTATTATTCTTGCCTTTGCTATTTGGATTTGTTGATTTTGGACATACGGACTATAAATGAATCATCCACGATACTATCACTAACTTAAATTAATAGACGACTAAATTTAACCGAGTCTCGTTTTAAAATAAATATCACTGATCACCTTTTATAAAATGAACTTAACGTTTTTAAAACTAGAATTTTAGAGTATTTTCATAAATGACTAAATGCAAAATGAACTTAACGTTTTTAAAAACTATGATTTTAGAATATTTTCAAAAATCACTAAGTACAAAACGAACTTAACGTTTTTAAAACTAAACTGTTAAAATATTTACAAAAATCACTAAGTACAAAACGAACCTAACGACTTTGAAACTAGAAATTTGTACTTAGAAAATAAAAAGAAAACAAGATTAGTATTATTCTAAAATACCTTAAGTATAAAAAAAAAACAAATAATAATAATAAGAATAAGTATAAAAATACGTAGTAAATACGATGAATAGTAAATACAATGAATAGTAAATACGATGAATAGTAAAATACGATGAATAGTGAAAAGTGAATAGTGAAATACTGAAAATAATGGAAAATTTTACTAAGCATAGAAAATTTAAAATGAAGAAGTAAATGACCTAAAGTGATTGAAAAACACATAAATAAAATTGGACATACTAATAAACGTTTCAATTTAGAAACTTGAAAACGTTAATAATTAACAACACTTCAAATAATAAACGAACGTGTTATGTGATCATATGGAATCTACCATTCAAATAAAACGTTTGACGCTGAGACTAGGAGAGTCTAGTAACATGGATATGTAATATCAAATAAATAATGAATATTGAGTAAGTTAAATAAAAGGTCAAGCTTGGGCCTCAGATATGAAAACGTCAATCGTGAGTGAAGTGGGGTTAAGATAGTCTTGTAGCGGATACCACTATCTCGGTCTCTGACTTGGGTCATCCCGAATAGTGTGGTTGAGCCGGCAGCATTATTGCTTAGCATCCTGCCCATGCCTTACGCCTTAAGTCGTATTGCCTATGCCGTACAAGATAATGAAAAATTCAACTCTTAGTGGGTCTGGCTTTAGGAAATAGTCGTTTTATCCTGAGTTAAGGTGCTCTATGAATAGCATAGCCTACTCTTAAATTGGATATTAGTGTATGCATACTAGACTAGGGTTTTATTCCCCTATTTCGCTAAAGTTATCAGGGCATCCGTGCGAATTTGGCGATTATAGCGGTGGTCTCCTTGCCGTGTTTCGTTCTTAGTGGGCGCGACACTAGCATTCGTTCTTACCCTGCGTAAAGATTACTTGACGAGATTGTATCTGAAGTTCGAATCATTTCGAACACTAGAGGATGAGATGCAAGTATTATAGTATTCGGCGTGGTTTACGAGTCGAGTAAGCCTCTGCACTATGGAAGTGAGATGCAATCGATCAGAGTACAAGGGCCTACTCGATTGGTCGTGCTCGTAGCGTATGTGTTGTGCATTATATGTTTAAATGAGAATGAGTGCGTACCATCTTGAAAATTAAAGACCACAACTTTCAGATTGAATCAGTGCATGACGAGAATGTTACAATACGTATGTTGTTGCGATCCGATATCGCTTTGTAATCTTGCTGTGTATCTATGATACAAATGATATGATTTTATCTGTTATCTGCTTTCCTAATTGAATAGCATGCCTATATGATTTATCGTTTTAAATCGCATGTTTATTATGACTAATATGTCTTTACATGCTATATGTTTTAAGCATGTTTATCGTTTTATCATACTATTATAGTTATAAAGCGATAGTAATAAACCAAAGTAATTGAAATCGAGGGTAAGTATGAGCATAGCTAGTCACTGTCCGCTCAGCGGGCATCCCCCCATAGTTTATTGTGCAGGACGTTCGTGGACCAGGAGCTGGATTTTGGATGAGGCCACGAGACGCATTTATGCTTTATTTTTAGTTATTGAAGAGAGATTTGTAATATATAACACTTTACTCTTTTAATTTCCGTACTTAGAGTTGTTCTATTCAACTCTTGAACGATGATGTATCATTTTGGGTTTATGTAAATTTAATGACGCTGGTTTAAGACTTAATTAATTTCCGCCTTAGTAATTAAAGTCGACTAAAAACCAGGTTGTTACACTTTTGTTGGGGATTGTGATGCGACATCTAATTTTGATGTAGAGTTGTTATTTGTCCCTTGCTCGTAACCGACCATTATGCTAGTGTATGCGTAAATCGACAAGTTCACTAACTGGAAGGACATGATGGAAATAAGTTTACGCCAAGCACAAAGTCGAGCAGCTCTTAGTTAAAAAAAAAAAAGTTGTTATATGTGTCATTTGAATTCAGTGATAATATGTTATGGTGAACATAGTGATTGTAATGTTGACACTACTTCGAGCATTTTCATATTTCAAATTTTATTGCGACATAGTTAAACTTGCATATGACATTGCAAAACTTACTCAAAACAATTGCCGTCATTGCCTTTCAATTAAATTAATGCATATCTAACTTTATATATAGGCACTTCAGTGCAATTTATTCAATTTGCAATATTATAACTTTCTTTACTTGCATTTGTAGTGTTTTTTTTTTGTCATTAACTTTAACTGTAGTGCAATAATTATAATTTTTATTATTTACAATTAAAGTTACACCAAAAGGAAATCCAACATTAATCATTTTTCTAATTGACTATAGAGCTTAACCTTTAAATTAGATATTTGTAACAATTTTATTTTTTTTAGCAAATAATGACAAATGAAGTTAAAAGAAGTTACAATTTTTAAATTAAAAATCTTTATAATTTTTTTTATTAATGTTGTTAACTCAGATAAAACTGTATATAATCTTTCTAAGTTATTATAAGACTTTACCTTACATGTTTTGTGGTAATATGTTATTGTGAATAATTAAGCTTAACGTAACAGTTAAATATTTGTAACAGTTTCATTTTCAATAGCAAACAGTTACAAAAGTATATAACAAAAGTTACAATTTGAAAATTTAAACATTTCATAATTCCATCAAATTTGATAACTCATATAAAACAGGAGGTCAATTTATCGTTGATTGATTATAAAACATAACCAAACATGTAATTATTTACTGCAGTTTCTTTTCTTAAACTTAACAATTGCAGAATTTATCGACACAAGTTACAATTGTATAAGTAAAATAATTCTTAAGGTCCGAAAAATTTGTAACTTCAAATAATTCCTGCTGTAGATACCCGTATCTGTCGATATGGAGATTTATAGAAAACCCGACAAATACCCTATGATGATAGGACAACGTGCTTTCGTATCATCTATTTGAGTCCGTATTACGATGTAAGCAGGGCGCTGTCGACACCATGTTTATTAATTCAAAGAATATTTGATTTATTTAGCTCTGTCAAATTTAATTTAGTCGCAAGTAGTGTTTTATTGAAAGTAAAATATTTTGATTTGAAAAATCATTTTAAGTAATTCGATTTGAAAAGTCGCTTTCACAAACTCCTTTTTTTTTTTGACTTGAAAAGTCGTTTCTCACACTTTTGAAACAGTTTAATAAATCGTATTCGACGAATTCGTTTTCTTAACAGCACGTTTTATAACTCGTTTTAAGCTCGATTTTAAGAATGATTTTGAGCCCGTTTTAACACGAATTCAAAGGCCTTTTCTCCCACCTCCTTCCCCACGTGCACAAAGCTCGTATCCAGGCGAACCAAGCCAAGAGCCACGACCAAAAGCAGGCCATAATCAGCCCAAGTAGCACGTCTCACAGACTCTAAAAACCCATCCCCGTGCCTGTTTGACAGCCCAAAAACGACCCAAAACCCGACCTTTAGCTACACGCCCATGACCCATACTCATCTCCGACTATCCTACACATTTACCTTGCCTTAACCCTCAAGAAAACTCCTCCAAAACCCTAAACCGAGCCTAAAGCAAAGACTTTCAAAGAGAAAGATAAGCTGCTCATTTCCTCGAGAAAACCCTACTTTTCGACCCTTATAAATACTCACCACCCACAAGCCTTCATTACATACGAAATACACAGCTCACACATATAATACAAAGTCTCAAAAAGCCCCAAAAAGAAGTCGAAATAGTGGTCAGAAAAACAGAGCACTTCCTCGCGTTTTTCAGCCTACTATTACCTCTTCTGACTCGTTTTTCGTGTTCTAAATCCTATCAATCTCTCTGATTTGTTTACCTAGTATTAAAGTTCACCTTACCACGATTCTAAAACATCTTTTGGTTCAAAATTTCGTTGAGAAACGAAGGAGATACAAGCTTTTGAAAATCGCTGTCAGCTTTTGCAGTGCAGTCACGAATTTTTATTGGTTTTCGTCGACGACGGCCCCTCGGGATAAAATCTTACAATCGATTACGACTCGGATATTTGGTCAACGATACATGTAAGTTGAGGGTGCAAAATACTCTTTTATTTCGTTAAATTATCGTTTTTTTATTGTTTTTATAACCCTCTGTCGTTTTTATTACTCTCTGTCGCTCAATTATTTACCATCGTAGTTATTGCTTTTTATTGTTCGTTTTGGCTCGATGTTTTTTTGCCTGATTTTGATGCGTATGTGTGAATGTTTCGTGCCTATTGTTCACTAGTATGCGTGTTAAATTTCATTGCGTGACATGACTCGAAAGTTCTTCGTTAGGTTAATTCAGTTAGCTCTTTTACGTAATCTGTTCTTCTTCCTGTCACCCGTGTTGTTTGTTTTAAATCTGGTCGTTCATGATTGTTCTCAGATTTATAATTCATATTCATATGTCAGAATAGCTTCTGTAATTTCATTCCATCATGTAACATTTGCGTAGTATCTAGTTTCGTTGATCACATATAACTTCATGTCTGCGCGTTTCTGTTGTTTGCTGAACCTGTCTCGTCTTTTAAAGTTTTGAGTCATTTGGGTTTGTATAATTTTGGTCTATCATGTCCTTTTGGCTTGTGATTCGTGTTTGCATGTCGATTTAGTTTCTGTGAGTTTGTTTCATCGCTTAGCGTTTGTATAGAAGTAAATTTTGTCAATCCTGTAAACGTCGTGTGCATTTCCGCTTGTTGCTAGTTTCGTTTCGTTTGTTAAGTCTCGAATTGTGTAATTAAATCACATGTAAGGTTGGGTTATTTTGATTTTCGTATTTGTGTCCGTGTTGATGGGTAGCTCTGTTGCTTTAAGTGTTTATGCGTATTTGGGTGTTAGCTTGTGTGAATGTTAATCAATTGATATGCATCCACATTATTTGTTTATAGTAGTATGATTATTGGTTGTTTTTAATTGTTGGCTCACGCATTTTGTTTGTATGCTAGTTGGTTAGTGCATGTTTTTTTACTAGCTACTATTGTTTATTAGTTGTCGCATTTAGTTGTAGTTGATTAGCAGCCTGCGTTTATTTGCACGTGTCTCATGTTTACTCTATAATACTTGATCTTTTTAGCTTATATGTTAGGTTGTGATTGTTTGCTGCTTCGTTATATTCGTATACAGGGTTTGTTTATGTTGGTCGTTTGCATTTGTTCACGTCTTAGTCATACTTGATTATTTTATTTTCGTCTGCCGCTAACGTTTGTTAATCTTTCTTATGCTGTCGGTAGGTATTTCTGCTCTTTTCCTTTGTTTGCTAGAATAGTAAATGAACCTCTGTTAAACAACTTCGACGAAATTATATGTGCATTAAAACGACCTAGAATGGATATATTTTGTTTAGGGTGAAAATATTGTTTGCATATCTGCATATGTACTCGTAATAGCCATGATTTTACTCAGTAGAGACCGTTATTGTAACGGGCGGGGTTAGGCGTTAAAATTAATGAAATTCTTTTAAACTTCCTAACACGTAAACTCACACGAACTCATTTTCTCTAAAATTGGTTTCTAAATTCCACCTTAAAAATTTAGTGGCGACTCTTCTCAAATGAAAATGTTTTTGAAATAAAACATCGCGTGGATCAAAATCCCTTGTCCACAATTTGGCGACTCCGCTGGGGACAGTGAAGCTTGAAAAGTAAAATGATGGCTATTTAGAGTGCACTTTCTTTTTTATGTCATTTATGCATCATACTGTTAGGATTCGAACCATTTCTCCCTTTGGGTCGACCTCAAAGTAGGGAAATGACGTTCACTGTGTCTGGTTTAAATACCAAGGTGGTTCCGCCGAGGTTAGCAACCGCCGTCCCCCATTTCGTCCCTGACTTATGGAGGATTGTGAGTTCCCTAACAACGTGGAATCATTGGCATGGACCCTTTTCGAGACTTAGAATAGTCTAGGTCATGCATTGCATCCTTGAACTGCGTATGACTAATTGCTCTGTGACCTCCAAAGCCTCGTTTTCAATCCTTTTTAGTCAAAACTGTCATCTTTCAAATCGAATGTTTTCCAAAAGTGTCCTTTTAGCTGAAATGCTTTTTTTTTAGGATTAGAATAATTCTAAATATCTCTTTTGAAACTTTTTTGACTCAAGCGGAAATGCTCTTCTTTTTTCTAAAACGAAAATCGCTTCTTAGCTGAAATGCTACTCGTTTAGGATTAGAATGATCTTATTTCTGTTTTTCTAGCTCTTTTGAAAAAAGACCCTTTCCTAGCAGAAATGCTATTCTTTTAGGATTAGAATAATCTTAATTTATTTCCGGATTTTGTTTAACTCTTTTGAAAAAAGATCTTTGTTTTTTTTAATCAAATGTCACTTCCTTTTAGTCGTCCTCGATTTCAAATTCCAAGTCACATTCCGAGTCTGACCCAAGTCTAGAGTAGGGTGCTCGAGTCAATCCGCTTTAGAGTCCATGTCTAGGCTAGACGAGTAAGAATGAGTCGAGTTAGCTCTCTTTTGCCGAGTCTAAGTACAAGGGTGGGTCTCGTCTAGGTGTTTCACGTGTGCGTCAGTCGAGTCATAAGTGTGCAGAGGGTTGGTAATTCAATGACTGAATTCTGTTCGGGATTTTATTGTAGAAAGGCCGGTCGAAACAAGAAATATGACTACCGCAGAACAGTTAAGCAAACTCAATGACACTCTAGCTGCAATGATGAGTCGTTTGGAGTCCGTGGAAAAGAAGCTGACAATAGAAACTCCACCGCCTCCACCACCAACTGAACTTGAGAAACGCTTCAAGCTAATAGAGGAACAGCTGAAATTGTCTCATGGGGAAAGCATTCACTTTGAGAATGCTCGTGGGTATACGCCAGTTCAAGATAAGCTACCAACTAATTTCGTGCTTACCGACATCCCTAAGTTTAAGGGGAACTGAAGACCCGTTGCAACATATTCGATCCTACAAAGAATACCTCGCCTTGAAAGAATTTTCTTTGAAATGTTGTCTCACGTCTTTGCTCAATCTTTGGGGGAACATCCAAGGAAATGGTTTTATGGTCTCGAGCTCAAAAATTTTCCGACATTTGAAGATATCACAGTGGAATTCTGTAAGCATTTTGTCGATAATCTTTGAAATTCAGACTACTATGAGAACGTTGGAAGTAATGACACAAAAGGAGAAGGAGGGGTTCACAGAATTCCTTAATCGATGGCGCGCAGAAAGCGTGAAATTGCCCAAGAGACCCGAAGAGGTCGAAATGGTAGATAAATTCATCAAAAATCTTCGTCCTGTCTACAGAGATGCTATCAAATACCAGAATTTCAGCTCGTTCAAGGAACTTGGCCGAGTGGGGATGAAAATAGAGGACGATGTCCGAGCCGCAGAGGCCGAAAAGCCTAAGGGGTATCAAGGGCCCTCTTCTTCTAAGTCAAGGGTATCTAGCTCAACTAATCAAGTGCAAGCAATCAGTTTTGGGGGCCCTCGAGAGCAACAACGTCGAGCACCAAGGGCATTCACTGATCTCGGGTGCACATACACCTCTGCTCTTCAAAGGCTCTCGGCCCAAGGAAAGTTGAGCCCAATTGGTCCAACTCCGGATCCACCTGTCGACCGCCAAGGTAAATGGTACAAGCCTAACGCATACTGTGCATTCCATCAAGGGAGAGGTCACGATACGGAGAATTGTTTTCGCCTTAAGCACGAGATCCAAGACATGATCGAAAATGGATCTTTGCCAATCCCTACGGTTAAGCCAAATAATGTGACTAATCCCTTCGGCAACCACTCCAATGCCGTGTTCATTGGGGACAATGATGATGTGTCCCACTTGATCCAACCCGTTAGTTATCTCACCGGTTTTTTCGTGGGGAAAGTCTATATAGATTGTGCTGATCTTTTTCCCAAGGCAAGAAATGATATTCGCATTGGGGATTTTAATATCGATTGTACGCCGTACCTTGCTCAAAGCGGAGGTGAAATTAATGGGGTTTGGGCAGATGATGAGGATGATATTTATCTCACCGAAGGTGCGATCATCCAGCGTGCCAAGCTGAAATCATGCAGCTACGAAAGGATGTCCTCGAATCTGATCACCTAACTAGATCCGGACGTCCTTATCGAGTAGAAAAGTCGAAGAACGCTTCCATTTTTGGGGACACCCAAAACGCAACGCAAGCAAGTACGCCTACTGTAACAAAGACACTCGAAGAAGTGTCAACCGCAAAGGATCCCCTTATCAAACAACTACAGAAAACTAAGGCGGATGTCTCTATATGGGAGCTTATTCTAAGCTCGTTCGAACATCGTCAAGCTCTACTACAATCCTTGATGAATATGACGGTGTCTCCTACCACCACGCCTAATGATATGATCTCGTTGGTCTCATCAAATCAACCACGGCTTACAAATGTCGTGACCTTCTCGGATGAGGATTTGCCTTCTTTCGGACCTCAACATTGTTTAGCCATGTACATCACGGTAGAATGCCGTCACAAGAGGCTTCCAATGACACTAGTGGATGATGGGTCCGCTGTTAATGTGCTTCCTTTGAAAACCGCATATATTCTGGGCTTGGAAAAGAATGATCTTATTCCAACTACGCAAACGGTCCGAGCCTTCGATGGCACAATACGTCGGGTAGCCGGGCTCGTCACTTTGAGCGTGAATACTGGGACAGTAGAAAAGACGGTCAATTTTCAAGTTATAGACCTTGTCTCATCCTTTAATATGTTGCTTGGAAGACCTTGGATCCACGCCGCGAGAGCTGTGTCTTCAACCCTTCACCGAAAGATTAAAATTCCATTCAATGGAGGAGTAGTAACCATTAACGCTACTCCAATGGTCGTAACGGGTGGAGATGTGACTTTCGAGGTACAAAATGAGGTCACCATTGAGACGGGTGGCTTTGAGGTCGTCAATGCGATCGAATCCCATGTCAACGAGTCAAACATGGAGTTATACACCGGAAGCCGTGCTTGTGAAGCGATGCTGGGGCCAGGAAAATACTTTGGTTTATCCTTATATCCAAGGAAAGAAAATGCTTTCACTCCACCTCCAACGATCCCGAAAGGAATCACATTTGGCCTTGGGTACAACCCAACAAAAGATGAAGATTGTCTAAGCAAGGGTAAGGGTCAAGACGCGAAGCCGAAACCGTACCCACTAACGCTTAATGGGCAATTCGTGAGAGCCGGAGAAGACACACCATGTTTGGACTTTCCCGAGCCTATCTATGACCATAAGGCACATCGTTGGGTCCCAGGAATTGAAATATTCCAAGACTGTTACTATATTCCGCATTTATATTATGGCCACAATCACGACAAAGAAGGGGTGTAGCCCAGTCGAAGACGGGAAAGCTATGGGCCTTCTTTTTGGAGAAGAGAGGAAAATAGAAGCATCGAGCGAAGCTTTGGTGAGTATGATCCTCAAAAGTGACCGATTCGATCCATCCACCCTCATTACAGATGTTAATCCGCAAGGGGCTACGTCCGGATGGAGGAAGACCATCAAATGGACCGACAACAAAGGACTGCTGTTCAAGATGACCGTAGGGGAAGGAGAAATGTCCGAGCCAGAAGAAAATTCTGAGTCTGATTCCGAGTCTGAACCTGATGATGATAAGAGTCTTAGTGTTAAGTCTAAGGAGCTAGGTGTCGAAGATACCCCCTCCCCAGTCTTTCCTTTTCATGTACCTTCTTCTAGTTCCGGTATTCCAAGGCCTGTCTTGGATACCACATCTATCCAGCCACTGACCCCTGATCAGTTGGCCCAAATGTTAGCACAATTCGCACAATTTCAAATTAATAATAAAATGAACCAGTTTGCTTACGACTTGTCTCTTTTACATTGCAATTCAATTTTTGAAAATGATTGTTTTAATAATGACATTGAGAATGAGGACCAAGGTGAACAGGTAGAAATTGAGGAGATAGAACCATCTCCTCAGTTGCTAAAAGGGATAAAGGAATATGACGAGAAAAACTCAGTAGTCGAAGATACTGAAACAATTAACGTGGGAACCATTCTCGAGCCACAAGAGCTGAAAATAGGGACAACTCTCGACCCTGCTGAAAAACAAGGGTTTATCAATCTGCTAAATGAATTCAAAGACGTTTTTGCATGGTCTTACAAAGACATGCCAGGGATTGACAGGGAAATTGCAGAACACAGAATCCCAATCAAGCCAGGGTTCAAACCAATAAAACAGAACTCACTAACGCGACCGAATGGTCTCTAAAAGTCAAGGAAGAAATTGACAAGCAATTCAAAGCCGGGTTCATCAAAGTCTCAGAATACTCAGATTGGGTAGCTAACGTAGTCCCCGTTCCAAAGAAAGATGGGAAGGTGCGTGTCTGCGTTGATTTTCGTGATCTAAATAGAGCAAGTCCGAAGGACGATTTTCCATTACCTCACATCGATATCTTGGTTGACAACACCGCCAACCACGCATTATTGTCCTTCATGGGCCGGTTCTACGAGTTACAATCAGATAAAAATGGCCGAGGAAGATATGCACAAAACCGCGTTCACAACGCAGTGGGGAACTTATTGTTACACAGTGATGCCGTTTGGATTGATTAATGCTGGGGCCACATATCAACGAACCGCAACGACGTTGCTACATGATATGATGCATAGAGAGGTAGAGGTTTATGTCGATGACATGATTGTGAAATCCAAAGAGCGCAGTGGTCATTTGAGTGCATTAAAGAAATTTTTCGAGAGATTAAGAAAGTACAACATGAGGCTAAATCCGCAGAAATGTGCATTCGGAGTCACTTCGGGTAAGCTACTCGGCCACATCGTTAGTCATCGTGGCATTGAAGTCGATCCCTCAAAAATCAAAGCCATTTTGGAGATGCCTCACCAAGAAGGCAGAAAGAAATTCGAGGTTTTTTGGGTCGAGTACAGTACATTAGCCGTTTCGTCGCTAAGTTAACCATGATCTGCGAACCTATATTCAAAAAGCTCAAAGTAGGAGAACACGTTACATGGGACCCACAATGTCAAGCTGCGTTCGACAAAATAAAGGAGGTGTTGTCTTCTCCACCTGTTTTAAGCCCACCAGTGGCTGGGTTGCCATTATCATTGTACCTAACAGTGACGAATACCGCGATGGGTGCAATGTTAGCTCAAACTGTCGACAAAGAAGAAAGGGCGATTTACTATATTAGTAAGAAATTCTTGGAGTACGAAGTAAAGTACACAGTGCTAGAAAAGACGTGCCTCGCTCTAGTTTGGGCCACAAAGAAATTAAGACACTACATGCTTAGTTACAGTGTAAGCATCTACTCCAAAATGGACCCGATCAAGTACTTGTTTGAAAAACCGGTACTAAATGGCAGAATGTCAAGATGGACTCTCATGCTAGCAGAATTTGACCTTAAGTATAAACCGCTGAAGGTAATAAAAGGAAGAGCTGTCGCCGATTTCCTTGCCGACAATCCAATTGACGAAACTGAAATCACAGATACATGGTCATTTCCAGATGAAAATGTCGCGAACGTCGAAGACGAAACGTGGGACTTGTACTTTGATGGAGCATCGAATTACATGGGTTACGGGATTGGTATTCTCCTTATTTCACCAAAAGGAGAGCATATACCCGTATCCATTAAATTAGACTTCGCGGTCACTAATAACGCAGCAGAGTACGAAGCATGCCTGTTGGGTCTGCACAGCGCTGTCAATTTAGGCGTGAAAAGGCTACTAGTGCACGGGGATTCATCCTTGGTAATAAATCAAGTGAGTGGAGCATGGAAAATTAAGAGTAGCAGTTTGGCACCTTACCAAACCAAGATAGAAGAGCTTGAAAAGTTGTTCGACGAGGTACGATACGTCCACCTCCCGAGGGAGGAAAACCAGTTCGCTGATGCTCTGTCAAAATTAGCAGCCCTAATTAACATTCCCGACAGCATAGATAGTATGCCGTTATGTGTTCAACGCAGATCATCACCCGCATATATTAATGTGATTGACAGTACTGAGGAAAACGAGACAGAACCCTGGTACGCATCAATCTTAAAGTACAAAAACGCAGGAGAATACCCTGCAGACCTAGACACACGTGGGAAGCGAGCATTGCGACTTCTGTCAACCCAGTTTGTCACAACAGATGATGGTCAACTATACAAACGGACGGCACAGGGTGTGCTCTTGCGGTGTGTAGACAAGGCCACGGCAGAAAGAGTCATGGAAGAAGTCCATGACGGAGAATGTGGGCCACACATGAATGCTCACATGCTAGTCCGAAAGATCATGAGGCTTGGTTATTATTGGACGACAATGGAGATGGATTGTCGAAGATATGTCCGCCATCGCTACAATCACAAATATTCGCAAACGTCCAACATGTTCCACCCTCTATGTTATACACAATGACCTCGCCTTGGCCCTTCTCAACATGGGGCATCGATATCATTGGGAAAGTTAACCCCTCAGGAACTGGAGGGCACTGTTTCATTTTGGTGGCAATCGACTACTTCACGAAGTGGGTAGAAGCCAAGTCTTATAAAGTGCTAAATGCGAAGCAAGTAGCAAAATTCATTCAAAATGACATTATCTGTCGATACGGAGTGCCTCACGAAATGATCAGTGACCATGGCACCCATTTCCAAGCCGAGACAGCTCAGCTACTCGATAAATATAAGATAAAACTTCACAAATCGTCACCCTACCGTCCTCAGACAAATGGCGCAGTAGAGGCGGCTAATAAGACGGTTACAGTCATTCTTAAGAAAATGACAGACAACTACCGTGAGTGGCCCGATAAAATACCCTTCGCGTTATGGGGGTACAGAACATCAATCAGAACTGCGACCGGAGCAACACCATATTACTTAACTTACGGGATGGAGGCAGTCCAACCCGTTGAATTAGAAATACCATCCCTGCGTATCCTGCTAGAAAGCAAAGTCCCAGAAGCGGACTGGGTTCAGGCTCGGTATGACTCACTTGTGATGCTAGATGAACGACGTTTGAATGCACTATACAATGTTCAACTCTATCAGAAAAGGATAGAACGCTCTTTTAATAAAAAGGTGAAGCCTCGAGGGATTATGGAGGGAGATCTCGTGTTAAAATCGGTACGCGCGCTACTACCGGTCGACCCGAGAGGAAAATTCAAGCCGAATTGGGCGGGTCCTTACTTGGTAAAGAAAATCTTGACAGGAGGTGCAGTTAGAATAACTGATCTAGATGGCAACGATTTTTCAAATCCAACGAACTTGGATCAACTAAAGCGATATTATCCTTAGTCCTCATTCTCAAATGTTATGAAATAATATTTGAATTGCGATGTATTAGAATAAGTTAAAGCTTGGCATTCGCCACCACATGAAATGTTTAGCGTACGAACTACGGATTCGATTTGATTCTGTGTAAAAAGCAGATACGTAGGCAACTCTTTACAAGAGTACAATCGAAATAATGTTGACTTGATGAATGTGGAAACGGGAATTTTTCTAATAAATAGTAAATTTTTTTTTTATTTATTATTATTTTTTGTTCACACAACTCGAAGAGGAAAGCACACATAATAATAATTCTAACTAATAAGTAGTTGTAAATAATAATAATAAATCCTAAATACCACCATTAGAATAATTAATAATAATAGGTCCTAATAATATCAATCTCCAAATGCCTTATTAGTAATAGTAATCACGTAGCATTCTAACTACTCCTTAGGCTAACCACGCACCTAACGTCGACGAGACGACGTCTGACCCATGATCATTCGGGCTCGTTTCTTAGGAGGAACCTCACTTTCTTCTCGCGGCCCCAAGCGGTCCTTCACGTTTAGACGCGGACCCATTTTATCGGCAACTTTTGGACGAATGTCTTCACTGCGTCTAACCTCGCCAAACATTTGAACGTCTCGCACTAGTTCCTGCGTCGCATCCGACACTGTCGACCTCACGTTTGGCGGCTCGTTTAGCACCACGAGACACACCAGATTCGTTCGATCGCGTATACTCTCCGGTTCCTTAACGCTTCACCACGCGCCTTCCAATCACCGTCATCTTCAAGTAATGTTAAATCGTACCTCGGCGTAAGTTTCTTTAGTCCACTTCAAATACGAGGGGGACACCCATGTCGAAGCGCACGGCTCGAGGAGATGCCAAATAGTCCTGCAATTCCAAACATGAAGCCAAGATTGACATGTAGCTCGGGTAATGTCGAACTCGAACCACTGGCTAGCCTCGATCGCAGTACGCGGTTTCTTTGGAGACCAAACTGTCGACGCACACGATCCGGATAAATATATACGGGTCGTTCTAAGCCCAAAAGCATAACATATCTCGAAGGATCGCCATCCGGTAGCCCCGTAAACGAGGATAAGCGCAACCACGGCAAAGACCAACGAATATGGGAGCCAACTCCTGTAGTCAGCATACGGTGCCAGTAGCCGGCCCCTTTTCCCAAGCTATAACGAGGCATCCGACCACCAAAACTCCTCGCTCGATAGTCATGTGCATTCTTTGGCGGATCCACTAGTCCGAGCCTCTCCATAAGCCACACCTACAAGAAAAGAAACAGAAAAATGAGTGAAAAGCCGAGTTTCAGCAGACAAACCGAGTCATGAAGACAAAATCAGAAAAAGAGCCTACGAAAATCAAAAAAGACTGAGAAACCGAGTCACAAAAAATAACAACAGAGTACGGGGGTCAGCTCTAAAACGTGATGAGAGTTTACGAAGAATCAGAAAAACCGAGCTCTAAAACGAGCTCTAAAAACAGAAAACTGAGAAAGCTGAAAACCGAAAAAAAAAATCAGGAAAAGACGAGCCTATCCAGAAAACCGAGTGAAAAACGAGTGAAGAACCAAATTCCCCAACTTTGCAACAGCAAAACCAATAAAAATCAAGACAACGAGTCTACAGAAAAAAGAAACGCAGAGAAACCAGAATTTGTACAGAAATCAGAAAAGAAACGAGCAGGTCCTACGAAACGAGTCTACCAGCCTAGTAGGAAGAAAAGCGAGCTTACGAGAAATTAGAAAGGAGGCCAAAAGACACCCTAGAAGAGGAGACCTGTACGAAAAATCAGAAAAAAAGAAGCAAAAAGGCCAAGTCTGATCACCTGTAGAATACGGGTTGAGCCTCGGAATGGACCGTGCGGGTCAGCTTTGAAAACATCCAAACCACGAATGGTCTCGGCTAAGATAATTGAAGACGGGTTACAATTACCCTCCATCTGCTCTACGATACGGATAAACTTCGCTTGACCATAGCAAGACGGTATCTCCATGTATCCTTCGAAGCAATAAAGGTGAAGCATGATGAGGCCAAACACTCGCCGACGATAAACAATGGCCCTAGCAGGGTCGTGGGCATGTCGAAACAGGTGAGCCAAACCACACAAGTCTACTTTTTCTCCTTCAATTACGTTGTGAGCCTCCTCGTTTGACAGGCCCAGGAAGTCATGGTACTTGTCGACCCATCCAGGGTTGAAGTCGGGAACGACAGGCTGCTGCGTTAATTTCCAGCCACAGAGGGCAGCGAATTCTTCAGGCCAAGGGCATATCTCTCCCTCCGGAAAGGCAAACACGTGATGAATCGGGTCCCAAAACTTCACGCATTCAGTCAGAAAACTTCTTTGGGGAATGACTTGCACAAACGCGAGTATTTGCTGAAGCCCTGCGTCGGTTAAGCTTTGAGTTTCTCCTCCCCTAAAATCCTTGGACCAAGATTTCATGGCCCCTACCAAAGCATTCATGGTCACAACTCGATGTTTCGCCCACAACGAACTCTTTGAATACGCGAGATATAAACTGAAAATTATGTTATATGTCATCGGGGGGCTGCTGCGTTTTTTTATATAGGGAGACACGAGGAGTTGGCTTGGAAACATTGCCAAGTTTGGATTAAGGAAAGTACGATTTTCTCAAGATATTTCCCAAGATCGGATTAAGGAAACTACACCTTTCCCAGCATATTAGCTCGTTTAGACTTATGGAAACGTGGCTCTCCCCGTTGGAAACATGCTGCACTATGGGAAGAGTATCAAGCGAGCTATTTGAAATTTGGGAATTTGCCTTTGAACGAGCTATCTGGAACGAGTATACGGAAATTGGGACTCACCCTTGCACACTTATGAGTTGTCTTTCTTTTTTCTGTCGTGGGTATTAGGGGCTCATAGGGAGTCACACGTTTTTTTTAATCCCATAAGTAGGAAACAGCAACATTTCTTTTTTCCCATAAGTAGGGGACAGCAACATGTTTTTTTTTAATCCCATAAGTAGGGGAAAGCTACACGTTTTTTTGTGAGTCACACGTTTTTTATGCAGAGGTCACACGTTTTTACTTCTTTCTCTTCTTATTTGTTTTTAGGACACGTGTCTAAGTAACACGCGTGACACATAGAATTTTGAAACACGAATCAAAGACGAAAATTCTAAACTCGGGTCGATGACCCATTTCCAAAATAGAATTTTCAGTTCGGATCGATGATCCATCATTTTGATAAAAAAACAGGGCGAGGACCCATTGTCAAATTAAAATTTAATTACAAATAGCAGGTCGAGGACCCATTTTGAAAATTTTGCAAAAAAATTCCGGCTCGGATCGATGATCCATTCCTCTTAAAAGCAGGTCGATGACCAATTTTCAAATGAAGTACGCAGCTCGGATCGATGATCCATCCTTTTCATTTCAAAAGTCGCAGAGTCACTATGTGTGGTATGTGTTAGATTTTGTTTTTAAGTTTGAGCAGGAACGCTCCAACGGGGGGCTCTAAAAAATCAACCTTAGACCCCAACGACAGGATGACATCCTCGAGAAGAAGAAATATTAGCAGAAGCTAAAAAAGGTGACATTTCCTAAAAGAGTACAGGTATTTTCTTTACTTAATCAAAGTAAACAAATATCATTTTGGGCCGAAGCAGCAGAAAGCTACAGGCCAGCGAGCTCGAACTACGATACGGGTTTGATTCCGTCACAACGGATACGTAGGCGCCTAAGGATAAGGCTCAACCCACGCCTTCAGGAAAATAAGGCATCCGTAATCAAGTTTCAGGTATGATTTCTTCTTATGGCTGGTGAGCTTATATACACAGGTCTAAGGGACCATAAACGACCCGTAAGGCTCTCGGGTTGTGACATATGATCGACTCGAGGGTCTACTTTGACTTTCGCCTGTCCAAGCCTTAGTCAAAGTGGGGGCTCTGTAGATACCCGTATCTGTCGATATGGAGATTTATAGAAAACCCGACAAATACCCTATGATGATAGGACAACGTGCTTTCGTATCATCTATTTGAGTCCGTATTACGATGTAAGCAGGGCGCTGTCGACACCATGTTTATTAATTCAAAGAATATTTGATTTATTTAGCTCTGTCAAATTTAATTTAGTCGCAAGTAGTGTTTTATTGAAAGTAAAATATTTTGATTTGAAAAATCATTTTAAGTAATTCGATTTGAAAAGTCGCTTTCACAAACTCCTTTTTTTTTTTGACTTGAAAAGTCGTTTCTCACACTTTTGAAACAGTTTAATAAATCGTATTCGACGAATTCGTTTTCTTAACAGCACGTTTTATAACTCGTTTTAAGCTCGATTTTAAGAATGATTTTGAGCCCGTTTTAACACGAATTCAAAGGCCTTTTCTCCCACCTCCTTCCCCACGTACCAAAGCTCGTATCCAGGCCAGAACCAAGCCAAGAGCCACGACCAAAACAGGCCATAATCAGCCCAAGTAGCACGTCTCACAGCAGCTCTAAAAACCCATCCCCGTGCCCTGTTTGACAGCCCAAAAACGACCCAAAACCCGACCTTTAGCTACCTGCCCATGACCCATACTCATCTCCTGACTATCCTACACATTTACCTTGCCTTAACCCTCAAGAAAACTCCCTCCAAAACCCTAAACCGAGCCTAAAACAGCAGCTTTCAAAGAGAAAGATAAGCTGCTCATTTCCTCGAGAAAACCCTACTTTTCGACCCTTATAAATACTCACCACCCACAAGCCTTCATTACATACGAAATACACAGCTCACACATATAATACAAAGTCTCAAAAAGCCCCAAAAAGAAGTCGAAATAGTGGTCAGAAAAACAGAGCACTTCCTCGCGTTTTTCAGCCTACTATTACCTCTTCTGACTCGTTTTTCGTGTTCTAAATCCTATCAATCTCTCTGATTTGTTTACCTAGTATTAAAGTTCACCTTACCACGATTCTAAAACATCTTTTGGTTCAAAATTTCGTTGAGAAACGAAGGAGATACAAGCTTTTGAAAATCATTTGTCGGTTTGAGTGCAATCACGAATTTTTATTGGTTTTAAATCGGCAGCGGCCCTCGGGATAAAATCTTACAATCGATTACGACTCGGATATTTGGTCAACGATACATGTAAGTTGAGGGTGCAAAATACTCTTTTATTTCGTTAAATTATCGTTTTTTTATTGTTTTTATAACCCTCTGTCGTTTTTATTATTCTCTGTCGCTCAATTATTTACCATCGTAGTTATTGCTTTTTATTGTTCGTTTTGGCTCGATGTTTTTTTGCCTGATTTTGATGCGTATGTGTGAATGTTTCGTGCCTATTGTTCACTAGTATGCGTGTTAAATTTCATTGCGTGACATGACTCGAAAGTTCTTCGTTAGGTTAATTCAGTTAGCTCTTTTACGTAATCTGTTCTTCTTCCTGTCACCCGTGTTGTTTGTTTTAAATCTGGTCGTTCATGATTGTTCTCAGATTTATAATTCATATTCATATGTCAGAATAGCTTCTGTAATTTCATTCCATCATGTAACATTTGCGTAGTATCTAGTTTCGTTGATCACATATAACTTCATGTCTGCGCGTTTCTGTTGTTTGCTGAACCTGTCTCGTCTTTTAAAGTTTTGAGTCATTTGGGTTTGTATAATTTTGGTCTATCATGTCCTTTTGGCTTGTGATTCGTGTTTGCATGTCGATTTAGTTTCTGTGAGTTTGTTTCATCGCTTAGCGTTTGTATAGAAGTAAATTTTGTCAATCCTGTAAACGTCGTGTGCATTTCCGCTTGTTGCTAGTTTCGTTTCGTTTGTTAAGTCTCGAATTGTGTAATTAAATCACATGTAAGGTTGGGTTATTTTGATTTTCGTATTTGTGTCCGTGTTGATGGGTAGCTCTGTTGCTTTAAGTGTTTATGCGTATTTGGGTGTTAGCTTGTGTGAATGTTAATCAATTGATATGCATCCACATTATTTGTTTATAGTAGTATGATTATTGGTTGTTTTTAATTGTTGGCTCACGCATTTTGTTTGTATGCTAGTTGGTCTGCATGTTTTTTTTTACTAGCTACTATTGTTTATTAGTTGTCGCATTTAGTTGTAGTTGATTAGCAGCCTGCGTTTATTTGCACGTGTCTCATGTTTACTCTATAATACTTGATCTTTTTAGCTTATATGTTAGGTTGTGATTGTTTGCTGCTTCGTTATATTCGTATACAGGGTTTGTTTATGTTGGTCGTTTGCATTTGTTCACGTCTTAGTCATACTTGATTATTTTATTTTCGTCTGCCGCTAACGTTTGTTAATCTTTCTTATGCTGTCGGTAGGTATTTCTGCTCTTTTCCTTTGTTTGCTAGAATAGTAAATGAACCTCTGTTAAACAACTTCGACGAAATTATATGTGCATTAAAACGACCTAGAATGGATATATTTTGTTTAGGGTGAAAATATTGTTTGCATATCTGCATATGTACTCGTAATAGCCATGATTTTACTCAGTAGAGACCGTTATTGTAACGGGCGGGGTTAGGCGTTAAAATTAATGAAATTCTTTTAAACTTCCTAACACGTAAACTCACACGAACTCATTTTCTCTAAAATTGGTTTCTAAATTCCACCTTAAAAATTTAGTGGCGACTCTTCTCAAATGAAAATGTTTTTGAAATAAAACATCGCGTGGATCAAAATCCCTTGTCCACACCTGCCAAAACTCTTGATCATTTATTTAATTACATTTGTAACTTCAAATTAGACGTATTCTTCACCATTGTTAGGCATCCTCTATATCATCATCTGATTCCGTCATATTCGCTTGGCGTTTTAAAAAAAAGGTTTTCGACAATTTCTCTTGTCGTCTTGTCCCATTTGTTTGCAAGTATTATACATTCATTTATGCTTTACTTTCAAGTGTAACTGCAAGGAAAAAAAAAGTAATAGTTATGAGTACAAATTAATTTTATATTCTTTCACAAATAATACATATGGAAAATCAGAATTTTTTTTTAACGCACATGACTATAACTTCAAATATTTGTATCTGTTATACTCAAAACCAGAAACTGCAAAATATTATTTTTGTAACTATTAAAGAATAAATCAATAATACTTCGTAGTATTTTACTTCCAAAGTTCCAAAAAAAATTGGAATAAACGTTTAATAAGTGATCCACAATAATAATATAAATAAATACATAAAAAAACAATCATAACTGCAAAATCCAATTACAATACCCCTACAAAATTTAACAAACACAACAAATAGTGTATATATTAAAATATTTGTAGTTCATTACAAAACCTTTAATCTTACCAAACTATAACTGAAAATACAAATTACTCATCAAATAAACTTTTTAACGAACACAATGCTATAAAAACAATCTTAAAACTATTCCAAATAAAATAAAAACCAATCATATATCTCCCACATATACAAATAATTTGTTCTGAATCTTATATAATAATGATTAAACCAGTTAAAAATTTCATAAATAAAATTCATTTAATTTCAATTTAATGTGATAAGTAAATCACTTACCATTTTAAACTGACCTTGTTTACGAGAATGAGTATAATCATCTTCATCAAAATCACTTTATAACAATTAAGGAAAATATATTTCTAATGAATGAAAAATAAATAGATTATTGAAAATGAAATAATGGATAACGGGGAAGATTTATTCCATGGATGAATAAAAAAAAAAAATAGATGAAGAAAGAGATGAGTAATGAAATGATGGATGAATTTTGAAATGAATAATGAGAGGTTGAATAATAAAGAATTTTGATGGTGCAACAAAAACAATCGGTGTTTGTGGTGTGCAGTTATTGTTCTTAGTAAATACCAAACACATTGGACATTGCACAAATTGTCCCCTATTATTTTTTTATTTTTTGTTTTATTTATTCTCCAATTAATACTCAATGAATCTTAGCCATCCAAAGTGTGAAAATCCAACGGTGCTTGAGAGGACTTAAGGACTTATATTATTTGAGGGACTTATTATAACTCCCCTCTATATATATATATATATATATATATATATATATATATATATATATATATATATATATATATATATATATATATATATATATATATATATATATATATATATATATATATATATATAGTGAGATCCCATGAGACTTCTAACTCAATGAGACCCATGAGACCCCCCTTACATCCGTCAGATTAATAGAAGATCTAGGGTTGGAATCAAAACACGCGCACAAACAAAACACACGCACAAAACATACGCAAGAATATTCCCCCCCTCTTTCTTCTTCATTGTTTCATCAATTTCCCTAAAAAACACCCAAACAAAACCCCTAAAAATTAAAAATCAACAATTTAATCGTTGTGATGAATAATTTTCGCACATCAATTCATCAGTTAAAAGTCGAAAATACATCAATTCGTCGTGAAAATTTGTGATTCAAGCATAATTTCTGCTGGGTAAGAAATTTTTAGTAATTTTTAGTTATTTTCAGTAATTTTCACAATTAAATCCTTTCAATTGATAAATAAATCCAATAAAATTAATGGCGGAAAACAAAATCGAAGAGAAAATACCAAAAGATTACAACTGGGATGCAAAGTGGGACGCATGCCCTTTTGCTTAATTTTTTGTGTTTATTAAATGTATTTTGCTTAATTTGGCTATTTTAATTTCAATTATTGTGTTGGTTAATTAACTCAAGTTGTATTTAATCATGCCCTTTTGATTATTTTGTGTGCTAACTTACTTGATTGATGTGTTTTTCATGTAGATCTTCGAATGCAATTACAATTTTGAATGAAGAAATTATAACCATTTTACATGAAGAAATCATCACCCCTACAACTGATGATTTAATGCAGATAGATGTACCAACACAATCAGGTACATAATACTTACTCTGTAGATACACAATCAATACTCTGTAGATACATTTAATTCACCAGCAGATACAATTTTGGCTGATTTTGTATGAAACAGAATGAGTACTCTGTAGATACACAATCATCACTCTGTAGATACATTTAATTCACCAGCAGATACAATTTTCGCTGATTTTGTATGAAACAGAATGAGTACTCTGTAGATACAGAATCAGTACTCTGTAGATACATTTAATTCACCAGCAGATACAATAAGGAAAGAAGATGCTGAACACATTGAAATAAGAGACCGTGAACGTGACGTGAAGTGCACTGTTGTTTTCACTACTAATGATGAGAAATTGTTGTGTTCTTGCAAAAGATTTCAACGACATGGTATACTATGTCGACATGCTTTGTGGGTTCTAAAAGAAAAGGGTTTTGAAAAAGTACCTGACAAGTATATGTTGCATAGGTGGAGTAAGTTAGCAACTTGTCGCCCATTGTTCAACATTGATGGTAGCTTGCTTACTGATTGTGCATCATTTGTTGCAAACAAAAACAAGATAAATGAATTATGGTCAGAAATGTTTAGTTGTGTATCTTTTGTTGAGAACGATGAAGGGTGTATGGATGAATTAATCCACTTGCTTCATGACTTTAAGACAAACAAAGTCACATGATGGTGAAAAACAAAGTGAAAGACAAAAAGTCTCAACTAGAGATGTTAATTGGAACAAGCATACCAAATGAGGTGACTATCTTACCTCCAAAACAATCAAAAACAAAGGTTAGGAAAAAGATTATTATCGGAAAAGGAAAAAGCAATACAAGAACACAAGAAAGCACCTAGGAAATGCAATGCTTGTGGGGAAATTGGATATCATGACAGTAGGAACTGTCCGGGAAAACTCTAATTCAAAGGTATGTTCCAAAACTCATACTTACGCTATATACGCAATTTGTAACACATTAGATACAATACTAGTATGTAGCAGATACATTATGACTGAGAAGTAGGTACACTGTTTTTTCATCGATTCTGCAGCTTGTGTTTTTAATCCAATACATTAAGTGGTTTGTTACAATTGGTCGCTAGGATGGAGCTTGAAAAGGTTGAAATCAAGAGTGGCCTTGCGGGGTGTTATAAAATGCTGTGAGCAAGAGCAAGCACGGATAGTCGATGTTCTTTGGATCTTTGTGTATTTAACATTATTTGTAACTGAACTAGTTTGGTCTTTTCGTCTCATGTTAAACGCGGATTGTACTTATTTTAATAATGTGTGTCTTGTGTGAAAGATTATGTTTTTGTCAACAAGTTTATATAACTCGTATACACTGTTTTTAAAATTAAGGTTTAAATCAAGAGTGACGCACGGCGTGTTATAAATCCGGTGAGCAAGCACGGATAATCGATGTTCTTTGGATCGATTGTAGCAGATGGCTTGTAATCACCAAAAATTGGTTCGTCATTCAAATTTTTGTGAACCAAACATTTAGTTATAGGTGATCACATAACGATCTAAATGTAGATTATGTGTAACAAAATGTTTAGGGCACTTAAAACTTATTTGTTTAAGATTTATTATTCATTGAACTCTCAACACTGATGTCACGGGAGATGATTTATTGGTCAGGAAGTCTAATTGTTATCCGACGTAAACGATTTCAACTGTTTAAAAAAGTGTATCTACTACATGGTGATAGTGTATCTGCTGTATAGTAATAATGTATCTGCTATACACTTTTTGATTAATTGTTGTCGAACACAAGCTATTGCAACTGATTAAAAAACAGTGTATCTACTACATGTTGATAATGTATCTGCTACATGTTGATAATGTATCTGCTACATAGTGAAAATGTATCTACTACATAGTGAAAATGTATCTGCTACATAGTGATAATGTATCTGCTAAGTAGTGAATAGGACATCCCCCTATGTTATGACATCAAAATACCCAAACAACTAATGAAAAAGTTTTGCAATGAACCCGATGCATTTCCATCAACAAAATCCTTTCATGAACTAAACTTCAAAGTACCTACATAATACAAAATAAAATAAAATATTTGTTAATGAAAAATTTAAATGTTAGGTTAGGTTTAAAGAAAACGCCAATGAAAAGAATCATACCTTTATCTTATTTTGATCCCAACGAAAAAGTCCAACTAGCAACGAACGTCTATACTCGCCCAAATTCTAAAAATTAACATAGAGAATTAACAAAATTAACGCTTCAATCCACTTAATGACATAAAAATAAAAAAAAACTTCTAAAACAAACCATTAAATATTCAGGATTAGTCCACAAAGAATCATCCATTAACGCTTCAATCCACTTAATGACATAGATGCCACAATCACACCTACACATTAAAATAATGATAAAAATACAAAACCGCAAAATATTGAAAATGAACACAATTAATAGTAATAATAAAGATAAAAATATTAAACATACCCATTATTTTGCTGTGGAACCTTCACGCTAATATATTCATAAAGAACCATCTCTTTAAGATTAGAGAAACCTACCTTACGACTAATGATATTAGCAACCTTAGAAACCTTACATATTTAGAAAACACAACATTAAAATAAGCATTTTATACATGTGTAAGAAATTGAATCTTAAACCATTTTGTAAAAATAACAGAATACATACACAACTAGCTGCACGCTCCAATCTTGAAGCTTGCCTTTTGCTTTTCGACGAGTCAAGTACGAAAATTTTCTTTTTCTCCAAATCACAGACACACAAGAACCAATGGTTTGGCCTTGGAGTATATATTGGAACAAATACCTATTAAATAAAGAACATAGAGAAAAACAGTATCATCAGATACACTCTTTCTGAACTACAGATACAATATTTTAGGATGCAGATACACTATTACCCTCTTGCACAATGTCGCATCTACCGGCAGGTAGTTATGCCTAATGAAATTAGATGCAGATAAAACGGTGGCAACAAATGATCCAGTGGTTTCTTTTCAGTCGCCATAAAACGGTCGTTAACAAGTAAAGTGACAGTTTTATATAAGCACGTGTGTCTCAAGGTGTAATAGTAGAGGCACAAGCGCTAGTGGATTCCCATGTTATAGTCCTATAAACAAGTCTGATGGTGAGAACAAGTAATCATAGACAAACAACATGAAGATGAGTAGCACACCAAGGAGAGACGTTGATGAGATATGTCGAATTTGGAGGTATTAAAAGGGAGTAAGAAATAACCAACATATAATATCAAGTGTTTTATTAGATTGATGTGGTAATTGCATAGATTAGTAGACCACATAAATAATGCATATTGATATTGTGGGTTTATCATTTATTTTTGTCAATTATATTATATATGGAGAGCACCACTTAGTTTTGATTGAAATTGAAATTTGGTCCCACTAAATCACTTTCTCAGATATCTTTGTCCAACTTTGTATTCATCATTCATTTCTTCTACAAGTACGCTAGTTTCGGGTTTCAACTCAAATAAATGTGGCTACGGTGTACCAACTACTCACTACTATTCTATTACGGAGTAGCAGTCAAAACGCAGTTCACACGACCAATCATAGACTCAAACATGACCCTCAATCATAACCAAATGCGATTAAAACAACATAAGCGGCTGCCCATAACAACCCTTATACGGCAGCCCAAAGCAACAACAAACACGGCCACAACAACAACACGAGAAGGCAGCAACAACAACCTGACGGGTCAGCAACAACAACCACAATCATAAAGAAATACGCCAAAACGGCGACACACAATGCATAACAAGAACATGAGCCCAAAGAACAAAGATGTACAACAACAGCCCATTAACAAACGCACGGACACATCACGGCCACAAAGAATAAATTCCGACTCCCAGCTCGATAACAACTTAGTATTCATAACAGCGGCAATATATAAAGTGCACTTAGACAGAAATAGCAACAACAATACAAAGAATAACACTCAATGCTCATCACTAGTTCAATATATACATACAATGTGCAGGAGCATACACACACACACTTACACACAGCATTAGCTATACACACGGCTACGAACCACACACGAAACACACAAAACCAACCAGACTAAGTAAGGGGATCACCCTTACCTCGAATAACGACGGCAAAAGGACGATATAAGCAAAGAAAAGCGAGGAAAAACGTCGGAAGCTTCTCCCCCGAATTGCGCACTACAATAACACGAAAACGATTTTAATTGAGAAATCCGACAAACTAGGGTTAGGTTTATATGAAACTGAAGTTGAATGATTAGATATGATTTATACCTCTAATTACTCGAACAAATCAAATAATAAATTCATCCAATTATCAATCAAAGTTGACCAAATCCCCAAAAATTAGAGAAAATGAACAAGGTAATTGAAAATGACAACTAAAAATGAAATTCAAACAATAAAACCCTAATAATCGAACCCTAAAAATGAAATTCATACCTGATTTCACTTGAATCGACAGCAAAAATAGAATAGAGAAGAACAAAATTAAAATTAGGGCTGTCGAATTGAAAAAAAAAGAGGAAATTGAAGTGTAAATGTCGAAGAATGGTGAGGGAAAAGTGAAGAATGGTGAATGGGATCCTGTAAGCATGTTTTGTCAGGGGAATGTTTGTTTTTTGATAATTTTAAAACTGGCCGTAGATTAAGTGATAGATCTGACGGCTATAAGGGGGGTCTCACGGGTCTCATTGAGTTGGGGGGTCTCACAGGATCCTATATCCATATATATATATATATATATATATATATATATATATATATATATATATATATATATATATATATATATATCTATATATATATATATATATATATAGAATTAGGTTCTTTAGAGTCCATATATTTTTTAGAGTCCTAGAGTCCAGTTTTTGATTTGAAATTATAACCAAATAAATCGAAATTTTAACCAAAAAAATGGAATTTCAAAAATTCCAAAAATTTGAAATTCCAAAAACATTGGAATTCCAAATTTTTCTAGAATTCCTGGAATTTTTGGAATTTCAAATTTTTGGGTTAAAATTTCAATTATTTTGGTTAAAATTTCAAATCGTAAAAGTGGACTCTAGGACTCTAAAAAATATGTGGAGATAGGATCCGGTACATCCTTATATATATTTACATCCTACATCCTAATTACAGCCATTGGATTAGATTAGATTGGGCGCTTGAGATTGAGCCACGTCGACAATAACAAAACGCTCACTCTTTCCGCCAAACAAACGTTTCATTTCCAATTTTCACTCCCTCTCTCCTCTTTCACTCTCTTTCTCTCTAATTTCAAACCCTAAAACCTTCAATCCTCAAGAATTTAGCGATACTTTCATCGATTTTCAAGCGTTTTTTTCAATCATTTACTGAAACATTCATCATTAATCGAGTATAATTATTTACTGAAACATTCATCATTCAAGCGTTTCAAGCGATACCTTCATCATTCATCGTTTTTTTCGATTTACTGAAACATTCATCACAAAAATCCTTCTATCTTCGTTTACTAGGTATGGTAATTTTCGTTAATTCAAGCGTTTTACTGATATTTTCGTTCATTCAAGCGTTTTTCAATCATTTACTTTTAGTACGTTTTACTGATGTTTTTGATATTTATTGTGAATTTTTGTCTGTTGGACACCAATTGTTTGACGAAATGCTTCAACGAAGTGCGAAATTTACTTTTAGTACGTTTTACTGATGTTTTTGATATTTATTGTGTTAAAATTAGGGTTAAGATTAGTTTTAGTTAATTATGTTGTTATGTTTTGAATTTTTGTCTGTTGGACACCAAGTGTATGTTTGACGAAATGCTTCAACGAAGTGCGAAATTTGGTTATTTGCATGCACTAATCTAGGGTTCTTATTTTTTTGATACTTCAAGTAATATTAAGTGGTACTTATTTATGTCTGTAATGGTACTTTATACACATACATATATGATACTTTATAATCTAGGGTTCTTATTATTTTGATACTTCAAGTAATATTAAGTGGTACTTATTTATGTCTCAGAATGGTACTTTATATACATATATATGATACTTTATAATCTAATATGTGTACTTGTATGTTGTTCTGTTGTAAAAATTAACGTGATACTTCTATGGTATTATTTTGATACTTCAAGTAATAGTAAGTGGTACTTATTTATGTCTTTAATGGTACTTTATATTCAAATATGTGAACTTGTATGTTGTTCAGTTGTATGTATTAATTGAATTGTTTTTGTAATTGTATGTTATATTTTTGTTATAATCACAGAAATTAATATGTGAACTTGTTTGTTATGCAGTTGTAATTAAACATGGCAAGAAAAGCAAGGAAAATCCTAAGAAAAGACAAAGCAAAGATTCATCTGAGCAAACACAGAAAAAACAGAAAAATGTGAAGATGGAGGCTGTGAAGAAGGAGGCTGTGAAGCACGAGAAGGAGCAATTGGCTTCTAAATGACGGCCGAGTCAACTAGTTGACATTATGAAAGATCTTAACGTCGCCCGTAAGGCGGCTATCGAGCGGTTTTGGTGGGATGTTGCATTTGAATGTGAGAACAATACCTACCACAATTATTGAATGGATTCTTGATGCTTTTAACCCTTCAAGCCATTTGTTTGTGGCTAAAAAGCTTGAGTTCTTACTCACAAAAGAAGACATTCATGACATTTTTGGAGTACCAAGAGTTGGTGAACCGGTTGACAAGAAAACAATGAATCATATTGATGAAGAAGAATTTGAAGCCGTGCGTTCGAAATGGCGGAATATGTTTCAGGTGACGGACAAAAAGGAACCCGTCAGACTGCAACATCTGTACAGTCGACTGAAAAGTTGCAAGGAGTCGGGGGAGTCGGGGGAAGAGTTCAAGAGACTCTTTGTTGTTGTTTCCATGTCATGTTTTTTGGCACCAACATCGAACTACACATTGGACATGAAGATTCTGAGGGCTGTTGAAAATGTTGACGCCATTAAGAACCATGACTGGAGTTCTTATATCTTCCAGAGGTTGATCCAGAGTCTGGAGAAGTTTAAAACTAACAAAACAAAAGGGGTTTCTGGGTGCATCATGGCACTAATTATAGCCTACTTTCATCGTATTGCTTTCAAAGGGATTGAATCACCACACTCTATCCCTCTTCTTCAGTATTGGAATGCTGAGACTTTTAAGGAAAGAGTGGCTGAGGAATTGAAGTGTAATTCATTGGGGTGTGGTCCTGTGACGAAGATTTCATACCCTATTTGTGTCAATTATGAGGCTGAAGCAGTACAAAAACAACAACAACAACCACCACAAAAACAACAACCAGAACCAGAACCACAAAAACAACCACCACAAAAACAACAACAACAACCACAAAAACAGCCACACACACAACCAGAACCACAAATTCCAGAAGGATACATGCTGATAAAGTTACCAGCTGGAACTTTATCTGAACAAGAAATTAAGGAACAAGCAGTTGATGTAAGTACATGTTGATTTATTCTGATACTTTAGATATATTTTTCTGATACTTCATATGTATTGAATTGATACTTTATGTTGTTTCATCTGATACATGTCATATAAACTTTGTTAATAATACATTTTTCTACTTTATATTATTCTGAAACTTTCGACATATTTTTCTGATACTTTATGTTGTTTCATCTGATACTTTATGTTGTTCCAAATGAAACTTTGGACATATTTTTTTGATACTTTATGTTGTTTGATCTGATACTTCATGTTGTTTTATTTGATACTTTATCTGTATTGAATTGTTACAATTTTCTTGAATAGGATGTTCATGAAATTGTCTTTGAGAATGAAGAATGATCTTTGAGATATTCTACATAAGATATGCGGAGAATATGGAACAATTCAAGCTGAAAATGGAACAATTCAAGGTGGCCGTGCTCAACCTCGTGAAAACAAGCTGAAGCCAAGTCAAAAGTCCTATCCTCTCACCAACTCAACCAATATTCAAAGATGGATTATTCCATAGCTATATTGATGGTTTAGTTGAAAGGGCAAAACAACTAAAGACTTTGCTCAAGGGATGCCTAGCTTCGACATTCTTTACGAAATGTTAGATGCACAATACTCAACTTTGAGTAAAAAGTATGGCGAAACAGTGTGAACAAACCATCGAATATAATGAAATTTGTGAATATTGGTTACGATAAAGAGGATGAGGACGTGAACCTTCGTGAGCGTTATAACAAGAGTAGTTGATTACGTAAATGAAGATCAAGTCATTGTTGTGGCGACACCGATTGCCAAGAATGACCAGTAACTACTTGCTGCACTCTAACATTGTTCCTTCTGGTGCACATTTAATAGCTGAGGAGCTTGGATGCACGTTAGACTGTGGGCAGCCTGATGTTGGGATGCCAATTGTTTCTGAGCTGTTGAAGTCCAACAAAATCCTGTTTGATCCAGTTTTGAAACTTCGAAAGCAAGTTATGGATTATTGTTTTTTTACGAATGCCAAACTTGTGAAACCGTAAGTATTCATATGTTTAATGTTACATTTCAAACCGTATCTCAGATTAGTAATTTGTGATACTTTACATTTCAGACTGAAGTTTATTTAACTTTTTTTAAAATTGCAGAGAAAGACTTGCGTCATATGGTTTGGTGTACTTTCTAGGAGTTGAAGAAATAGAAACACTATTGCCAGATGTCAAGATTGACTCGGCGGTGATAGATTGTTGGGCAATATTATTGAACAAGTTAACTTCGTTGCGAAAAGACGCACCAACACCCAGACGACTTTTCTTCGGTTTAAGCCATTCGGTATGTAATTTTGATACTTCTGCTGTATTCTTCTGATACTTAATGTCTTACAATGTGATACTTTTTGCAGTTTATACTGATACTTTACATGTTAAAATAGTCACCTTTGGAGAAGTACATGGACTTAATGAATGAAGCTGAAGCTAAAGCTGATGCACTTAGAATGGAGAAGCTGAACACGCTTACAGATGAAATTGACAGTTCATGGAAAGAATGGTTAGGTGTTTGTAACAAGAATATTGATGACTGGTTTGAGAAAGACAATGATGAAGCGGATGCAATGCCAGACTTGGTAAGATATGAAAATCAACATCATTTTGAAAAATATTATTTTTTGTAATGCTGTACTCTAACAAATTTTTTTCATTAGGTGTTCTTGCCGTTATTTATTGATGTGCACTACTTTTGTGTGTGCATCAACTTCATCAACAACACTGTTGATTACCTTGACAACAGAACGTATGTTGATTTTGAAGACACAGACTATGCCCACCTTGCTAAACTCACAGTAAGTATTACACTATAGTATGAGTGACACTTTCAGTATTTTGTAGTGAAACTTTTAGAACTTTTTACTGATACTTATAGTATTGTTTAGTGAAACTTTTAGTACTTTTTACTGATACTTTTTTATATTTTTAGTGATACTTTCAGTACATTTTAGTGATACTTTTAGTACTTTTTACTGATACTTTTAGTATTTTTTAGGTTGTAAAATTTGGAAAGTTTTTGATTTCGAAGAATGTTGAAGCTGGTAGAATGTTGCTTGAATCAAAGCCAATGAGGATTCAAAACTTCAATTGGACCTCAAATGAAGGGAACCTGGACTGTGGAGTATTTATGATGTTCCACATGTTGTTTTATGATGGAAAAGTGTTTGATTCTGAGCTTCATGATGCGAGTAAAAGAATACTGTATAGAGCAGAAATAGCAGCCACGCTGGTTTTGAGTGACTACAATGAGTGCAGACCAGAGATGTTGGCAAGTACTGCACTATTCTCTGAGAAGAAAAATCCGAAAACACCAACATCTCAGAAAGGGAAAAAATCAGCATGTGTAACCGTCTTGGGAAGCCCAAAAACTTCGGAATCAGATGGGCTTGGCAGCAGATTGTATTTTGGGGAAGCTACTGAAACCGTGCTACTTATTTCGAAATTTTTGAGATCGAATCAACCAATGTTCTCGAAAATGTTGCCCCTACGGAAAAGAGTGGTTGATTACTGTTTAGTAGATGATTGTGATTTGCCAGTCAGGTATTTCTATATTTTTTTCCTTTAATTTGTTGGATGATTACGATATTTATGTGTAAATTGAAAATGTTATATTTATACATGTATGCAATTTCTGAAAACTATATTTCAGGGAGACTGTAGCATTCTATAACAAGGAAGACTTCCTGGAGCGGGAGGATATAATGTCATTAACACCAACAGTGAATGTTACAAGCCGAGTATGTAACACCCCGTGTTATTATCACAAAATATTATGAAAGAATTTAATTCCTTAAATTAAATTCATCCTTTTTCCTTATAATAAAAATGCGACTGAATTTTTTTCGCTAAACTTGTAACACTCCATGTCAAGTTAAGCCTTTCATAATTGCGCAAGTCTTTAATTTAACAACCTCGCTCAATATTTTCCTAAAACAATGAGCTACCTTTTCCTAGCACCTAAACTAAAACCATTTTGAATTACTTTGAATTTGAACTTTATTCTTTCATATTCAAACTCGATAAATCAAATGAAGCACTTTCGACAAATTTCTCAACGACAAATTTTGGCACGCAAATCGAGGTCAAACGTTGACTAAAGGGCCAAGCCACCTAAGTATGATTAAGTCACCTAATCCCTTCTTAAATAGACTTACTCATAATCCAAATCTAATTAAAGTAGTTTAAGCTTAATCATTTTGATTATTACTAACAAAACATATTAGAGTATTATCAAATTACTATTCCTTTTTCATTTAACTAACATTCCACTAAAACTCGATATAATGAGCTACACTTATTCAAAACTGATAAACTTTTTGACGTTTGAACATTATGATTTATTTTAATAACTTTCAACCAAAAAAATATATATTTCGATCAAATAAAATTTTATTTCAAAATACGATAAGCTAGTACCCAATTTTTATTTTGATTGCGTTTTGACTTTTATTTTCATTTTTATTTTCGATCTTTCTTCTAAACATTATTCTTAGACTATATATTTCAATTGAGACTTTTCACAGACGCCAGAATCGTAAAATTCAAGAAACAAAAATCGACACAAGTGGCTACAAGTGAGCCGAGCTAAACAAGAGTACAAGGCTCAATGTTGGCTCATTTTTCTTCCTTGCTTTTCTTCCCCATCAAATCCCTTGCCACCCTATGCTTCATGAGCATCCTATACTTGACCTTAAGACCATGCTTTACTTATTTTAATCTCATTTGCTTTCACATACTAACTACTTAACATACTACATGATACATGAGCTTACAACTTAAACAAACAACAACAATGCTACACTATACTACACATACACGACATACACACCCACAAGCACCAAAACATGCTTTAATCTCCTCCTAACCCCATGTGGTTGTCTTGCTTTTCTTCCACTACCCTAGTCAAGCCACCCTATTGTCTTACCACCTTGTCAATCCAAGCCACCCTACATTACCATACATCATCCTACATTAATCATCACACATGCTCACACAACTTGTTGATCACTTGCATTCACACATAAGAGAGCTTAACTTACTAACAAATACAACACAACAACTACCTTACTACTACTACTATACACGTGAAAACCAAACAACAAAACACAAACAAACTACTACTTCTACTACTTCTTACGGTTTGCTCACAAAACACAACAACCACTTAGTTATTTTCTCTCTAAATAAATCAAACACAAGGATACAATAAGCAAGGTTCATCTTCAACCTCAAGATCTTCATCTTCTTCCTCTAGCTTTCTTCTTTAAACTTACTTTTTCTTGCCTTTAAATTCATTAGAACAATTAGGTTCATTCTTCACTAATTAGTGTAGTAATCACTTTCTCTTTTAAGCTTAAGCATGAGCATGAAAATGAAATCAAAATAATGAAAAATATAAAACACTACCTAAACCTAAAACTACATTTATACTTCAAACCTTTTGTTAACTAGTTTAGTAGTAATAAAAATTACTAACTTGTTGATTTATATTTTTTTATGTACTAATCTACCAAAGAAGAGGAGCAAGAAGGAAGTGTCGACTTGAGCCAATTCGATCACATAGTCGATCCCGACAATTGCTAGAAGCTTTCCATCTAACCTAACCTAAGGTGCTTCCCGCACACTTATGTGATAAGCGCCTCGTACTTGATTTATTGTTTTTGATGTATGTATGAATTGTTTTATCACTTAGTATTTCACATGTTAAATTAGGAGACAAAAATCGAAAAATAATATTGTTTGGTCACTATGAAACCACACGGCATTCTCCTCTATTTTTCACTAAATTTTTTCGTTTTAATTTTTGTAAATTGCATGCTTAGAATACTTGTAATAAAATGAACATGAAAATATAATTAGTTTATGTTTAGGACTTAAAATGAAATTGTTATGAAATTTGATTGTGTTAATGTATTTGTGTTCTTGAAAATATTGTTATTGTCCTTGTGTGTAAAATAAGTTACTTTTGTATGTTAATGTTTGTATATGATTTTTCACTTAGTTAAATATATAAATGATATAAGATAAATTAGTTGTTGAATTAGAAGTGTAAAAATCAAAAATAAAACTTAGAACATACACACATATCACTCGGCATTCCCATTATTTTATGGACAAATTTTTAGTTTTAATTTTTCTAAATAACATATTATGATTAGTTTAGTTAAAATGGACTTGTAGGAAAAATTTGAAGAAATTTCATAAACATATAAAAATTAGACTAATTAGGGTTTATATGAAAAATATAAAAGTCTTTCACACATTCAAGTGTTCTTCATTTAGGTGACTAATTTGATTTCAAAATAATTAAAAGGTTATGTTATTTTTAGTTTAAAGTCATTAGTGAAAAATTACAATAATAGTCATATAAGTTAAATAGACTAAATCATCAAAATATAAAAGTTAGAAAAATAAAGTGAGTAAAAATCACTATTCATAAATGGAATAAAATGTTTAGTGAAAATTATAAACTAATTAAAACACTTTAGTATAATTTAAATAATTAGTATATAAAAACTTTAAGTTAAAAACCGATAAAAATTTGAAAACAAAAATAAAGTAGTATGTACAAAGTGCCACGGCATTTAGGGTATTTTGGACCAAAAATGATTTTTGTCACTTTTATTTTTATCACTTAAGTAATTAAATTAGTTTAAGAAATGATTTATTAAAAAAAAAATAGAAAAAAGAAATAAATAACTAAAATAATAAAAGGGCCACGGTATTTCACTTTATGTTTAGTCAATTTTGGTCAAAATGAATTTATCACTTAGTCATTAAAATTGAATTGTAATTAGGATTATATTAGGTTGTATAATGAACCATTAATAAAAAGAATCAACAAAACCGATTTAAAATGAACTATGTCGTGTGTTACTACCCTTGCTTGAATTTGGAATGGACATACGGACTAATTAAAATGAACTACTTACGACCTTACTAAAAATGGGAACCACTAAAGTATTAGTTGAGTATACGACTAAATAAAACCGAGTCTTAATTTTGAAATTATGAATTAAAAACGCTAAATACAAAACGAACTTAACGACTTTAAAACTAGAAATCTATACTTAGTAAATAAAAAGAATTAGTTTTATATTTAGGCTTATACTAAGTATAAGGATACGAATAAAATACTAAGTATAAAAATACAAATAAAATACTAAGTATAAAAATACAATAAAATACTAAGTGCGATAATACAAATAAAATATTAAGTATGAAATACTGAATAAAATACTAAGTATGAAATACTGAATAAAATACGATGAATAGTAAATACGGTGAATAGTAAATACGATGAATAGTAAATACGCGAATAGTAAAATACGTGAATAGTAAAAATATTTTAAATTTACGAATGGACTCCCAATAAATTATTTAAGCTTCCTATCGTTTAGTTTACTAAAGAACCACTTGAACTAAATTTTCACTATACAAGTTTGACGATACTAATTACTATGAACCGCCAATTCTAACAATTTGAGAATAAGAGAATAAGAAAAGAAGTATTTGTGAAATACTCAGTGTCTGCGATGTTAAACGCTATAGGGTCGTGGTTAGTAAGGTAGCGCATATGGGGACACTATCATCGCTATCTTTGGTGCTAGTGGTAATCTAATGACTCTCCTAGTCGTTATTTAACGTGATTTTCGCCCTGGGTAGTGATTCGTTCACGGGCCCATATGAGGTAATTGGAAAATGACCATTCCCATCCGGGGGATCTGTCGTAGTGTAATAGTCGTACCAATAGGGTAGTGTATGCATACAAAAGACAAGGGATTGATCCTCCTTATTACCTGCTTGATATCTTCAGCATTTAAAGTCCGTTGATGTGACCGGCACGCTGTCGCGCGTTAACATGCTATTTGTGTTAACGCATGTTTCCATCCTTGCTAGTTTGTTGGCTTATGGTCGTGTTTCATCTTAGATTATCCATGTTGTGTTGGATGTTAGGTAGCTGTATCGTATGCTACTTAGTGTTTGACCTGATGTACGAGTCTGAGTAGCTAGTGCACTTTGATGGCGAATCATATGGGTGTTTTACCATGAGGGTACTCAAGCCGCTCTGTAGTCAAGACTCGCGAGTTATGTTACTATATGAATGATTGAAAAGGGTCGACTACCCCGAATATGAATGAAATGATAATGATCTATTGAACAAGATTGGTTATAAGTATTGCATGATATATTGTTTGACTTATTCTTATGTTTGAATCATCATGATCTCCTTATGTGTTTTATTTGCATACTTGCTATTTGTTTTCCTTGCTTATTTATTATTTATACTGCATATTGCTTTAGAAATTGCATGTATCGAAACTCGAAGGAGTGTGCGGGAAAATGATGGGATTGTATTGCAGGTACCCCGAGGACTTAAGTTATCAAATGCTGGGGATGGTTTACCTACATTTTGTACTCCTTTTTGAGGGAATGTAATCGAATAACTCTGTTTATCTTAAACTCATATTATGTATATAGAGTTTGTAATACGATAACAGCTGGTTTTGTAACATATAGACTTAATTAATTTTCCGCCTTAGTTTAATTAAAGTCACGAAAAACCAGGTTGTTACAGTTGGTATCAAAGCTGTCTTGCGACCGTGAGTGACTTAAAGTTATCTCATCTAGCGAGACGACACCTGGGCCAGACATACATATTAATATATATGTCAGGCATAGACTTATAGGATCAAATAATAAATTAGGAATCCTAGATCGCTAAAATAAATAACTTAGATCACTTTAAAGTGTGAGGATGGGTAGAAACTCTAAGTACCGACCATACGCAAAAAAAAAAAAAAAAATCTTCTTAAATAAACGGATACTACCTGCAAAATAAAATACGCTAACCATCGTATGCTTGCTACTTGCTGATGTGACTGACTAAAACTAACAACTACCCTCGGATATAAAATCGAAATAATAGACTTAACTCTCGAGAAGAGGAATGCTGAAGAAGTACCAAACTATACGAAGTGAAGGCATCTACTAAATCCTTAACCAATTTCACTAATGAAATTCTTAAACCTTTTGATCCTGTTTTTGTTCGATCAAAATTTATATTCTCTTAATAGCCATTTTAATTATTTCATTCAAACAATATTTTTGTTGTTTGACTCCTTTCCTTAAAATCCCTCGTAGATGTCATCAACCGGCGATGCACCAACATGTGGAGACGGAGGGAATCAACGCTCGGTCAACTGGAAGAAGAGCGCTCTCCGTGCCATTCCTATGCGTTCTGTTACTCCTGAGCTTGGACGAAGTACCCGTGTCAGAGTTGCGGCCTACAGGAAATTCTCAGAAAATCCTCCGCGCAAATTCACAGGAGACCGCGACACTTGCGTGAGTTGGATACATGAGATGGAAGCGAAGTTCGTTGAAGCAGGAGTTCATGAGGAGTGGAAAGTACGTCTGACCGAGAGATTCCTCAGAGGCGAAGCTTACCATTGGTGGTTTGCAGTACGCCACAGGTCTACAGTTGGAGGAGGAAAGTTTCACGGGTGGATCTCCTTCAAATGCGGCCTCATACTCGCATGCCGTGCCATTACCGAGGGACACACCTTTGATGATGTTGAGCAGGAGGTCAGCGATGCGGAGTCTTCAAATGGGCTCTAGGTCCTGTTAGCCTTATCAACTACTAGTTCGGACAACATTTTGTGAAATCTCTAGATTTTAACTACTTAACTTCGGAAATGCTGTATAGATACTATTAGGAGACGTTGTCCCTACCTTCTACTTTCTGTTATCTTCCTAGAAAGTGTGTTAGATGCTTTTGCTACTCAAACCGATGTAACCTGTTTCCACCTTGTATTCTATAATATGCCTCTTTTGGGAACTACTCGATTTCATACAGTTCAATATTTTTCAGAATGGATGCAAACAACTTAAATAACATGGCTGACCCAAACTTCGCCCAACATTTTGCTGAAGAAGAAGCAAGGAGGAAAGGGTTCGAAGATGCAATTACAAAAATTGCTCAAAATATGTATCAACATCAAGGTGGCGGAAACAACCAGTCCGCATTTGAGAGGTTCTCCAAACACCGACCCCAACCATATTCTGGCTCTGTCAACCCCACAGTCTTGACAGAGTGGATTGAGGAGATGGAGAAGCTGCTAGAACTTAGCAAGACTCCACCTAACGAAATGGTGAACGTGGTAGCGTATTACCTGAAAGGAGAGGCAAATAGTTGGTGGCGCCTAATCAAAGCCCAATTCCCCTTAAGGCTCTATAACTGGAGCGAGTTTAAGACCATGTTGGAAAACAAGTACTTTGGGGAAGAGTTGAAGTGGGAAAAAGAAGAAGAGTTTAGGAATCTAACCCAGGGTGAATTGTCCCTACAAGCTTACACAGAAAAATATCAGGAGCTGTCCAAGTTTGCTCCTAAGATATTGACTAGCGAGGAGGAACTCGCAACTCGTTACGTACGAGGCATGGACAATAACCTGAGGATAAACATGAGCGGGTTCGGCTGTAAGAACTTCGCTGAAGCCTACGAAAAGGCAACGTGTATCTGGGCACCCATCCAGAAGAGGGAAGCTGAGGAGAAGGGGAAGAAGAGAACTCTTACGCCTCCTGTGGCGAGTTCCAGTTTTATTCAGAAGCCGACCTTCCAACAGAGGAGTTTTCATAGTCCAAACTTTCAAAACAACAATTTCAACAAGCCAGTTTACAACCGCAACAACAACAACTCGAACAAGGGGAGGCTGACTACAAAAGGTGGGAGAACCCCGCCGCCGATTGTACGATCGGACAATTGCTATTTCTGTCACAAGGCTCTACACCCTGGAAAACAGTGCAACGGATCCCCAATCGTCTGTTTCTTCTGCAATGAAGCGGGGCACAAATCTAACGCGTGCCCGAAGAAAGAAGCAAGAGCAAGGATGAACACGGGACCGCCACCTGCAGTTAAAGTACAAGGACGTGTTTACGTCTTGTCAGAGGTTGACGAAGACACCGAGGATTGCCCTGACGTAGACGTCATCACGGGTAAATTTCTGGTTGACTCAGTACCTGCCTTTATTCTATACAATACGGAGGCATCCCTATCTCTCGTTGCGTTGCACAATCTAAACTTACCAAACCTGAACAAATCAACACTAACATATCATTACCAAATGGTAAAAAAAAAAAAAAAAAAAATAATAATAATAATTCTTGTTCTTCAAAATACAATAATGTACAAATTACAATCCAACACACGAATTTCTTTTCCGACCTCGTTTTGTTTCGACCTCCTATATTTAAAAATTCTTACCAATGTCTTAATATATACTTCTAAAAATTATTTTCATACGTTCTCTATAAAATTGTCTTTGAAGATTTATCTCTTATCCTGAAAAATCTTTGCAACGTAATTTGAATTACTTTTGAAACTTCATGGTTCAAACATTGCATTCCTTTACTTCTAAAATCATCGAAATCGTTTTACTTCTCCTATTTTAGAAATATATACAACAATGTTATTTTACGTCGTCAATTATTATAAATTTTCAATCTTACCCGAAGTATGATTTGTAACATTTCCGTTTCATCTAATAACATTATAATAATAATTTTAAGAAAATGAGCTATATCAACTAGGTTATCCATAATTCCCTAAGAGTTCATTTAACCATTCAACGATAACCTAAACTTCCTTAATTTCATTAAAGCTTATATTTTCTTTATGATCACTACGACTCTTACATATATTCCCTAAATGCCATTTTTCTAAGGCTATATATCTTATGCGTGATCATTAAAAGTAACAATAATAATATTATTATGTTTACACGTTTAAAACTTCTTAAGGGGGTAGGATAATAATTTGATTATATATCCGTCTTAATTAAATTTTAAAAGCCTTTATTTCAACCTACTTTAAGGTTAACTTTTCTTTCTGAAATTTAAATAAACGGTTTTATTCTTAAAACGCTTATTATTTTAATTTCATTTAATTCCGTACAAAACTTCTAGGCCCCACCTTTTTGGTGAAGCCCTTTCGCGTCATTTTCAAAAATAACATTCTAGCAACATTTCTATATTTATTTAAATATCTCATTAATAAATCAAACGCGATTTCATTCTCCAATATTATTACTCTATTCGACGTTTCTATATTAATTAGAGGACTCGAACGTTTCAAAAAGTCTTATTCCCATAAAACCAAATATTATTATCCAAATTTGTAAAATCTCAATATTCCCTTTAACTGCCTTGCTTAACCTTGAGCAGTTATCCACTCTTTTCAAGTTTCGGGGACGAAACTTTTCTTAAGGGGGTAGGATTGTAACACCCCGTGTTATTATCACAAAATATTATGAAAGAATTTAATTCCTTAAATTAAATTCATCCTTTTTCCTTATAATAAAAATGCGACTGAATTTTTTTCGCTAAACTTGTAACACTCCATGTCAAGTTAAGCCTTTCATAATTGCGCAAGTCTTTAATTTAACAACCTCGCTCAATATTTTCCTAAAACAATGAGCTACCTTTTCCTAGCACCTAAACTAAAACCATTTTGAATTACTTTGAATTTGAACTTTATTCTTTCATATTCAAACTCGATAAATCAAATGAAGCACTTTCGACAAATTTCTCAACGACAAATTTTGGCACGCAAATCGAGGTCAAACGTTGACTAAAGGGCCAAGCCACCTAAGTATGATTAAGTCACCTAATCCCTTCTTAAATAGACTTACTCATAATCCAAATCTAATTAAAGTAGTTTAAGCTTAATCATTTTGATTATTACTAACAAAACATATTAGAGTATTATCAAATTACTATTCCTTTTTCATTTAACTAACATTCCACTAAAACTCGATATAATGAGCTACACTTATTCAAAACTGATAAACTTTTTGACGTTTGAACATTATGATTTATTTTAATAACTTTCAACCAAAAAAAAATATATATTTCGATCAAATAAAATTTTATTTCAAAATACGATAAGCTAGTACCCAATTTTTATTTTGATTGCGTTTTGACTTTTATTTTCATTTTTATTTTCGATCTTTCTTCTAAACATTATTCTTAGACTATATATTTCAATTCGAGACTTTTCAGACGTCTGCAGAATCGTAAAATTCAAGAAACAAAAATCGACACAAGTGGCTACAAGTGAGCCGAGCTAAACAAGAGTACAAGGCTCAATGTTGGCTCATTTTTCTTCCTTGCTTTTCTTCCCCATCAAATCCCTTGCCACCCTATGCTTCATGAGCATCCTATACTTGACCTTAAGACCATGCTTTACTTATTTTAATCTCATTTGCTTTCACATACTAACTACTTAACATACTACATGATACATGAGCTTACAACTTAAACAAACAACAACAATGCTACACTATACTACACATACACGACATACACACCCACAAGCACCAAAACATGCTTTAATCTCCTCCTAACCCCATGTGGTTGTCTTGCTTTTCTTCCACTACCCTAGTCAAGCCACCCTATTGTCTTACCACCTTGTCAATCCAAGCCACCCTACATTACCATACATCATCCTACATTAATCATCACACATGCTCACACAACTTGTTGATCACTTGCATTCACACATAAGAGAGCTTAACTTACTAACAAATACAACACAACAACTACCTTACTACTACTACTATACACGTGAAAACCAAACAACAAAACACAAACAAACTACTACTTCTACTACTTCTTACGGTTTGCTCACAAAACACAACAACCACTTAGTTATTTTCTCTCTAAATAAATCAAACACAAGGATACAATAAGCAAGGTTCATCTTCAACCTCAAGATCTTCATCTTCTTCCTCTAGCTTTCTTCTTTAAACTTACTTTTTCTTGCCTTTAAATTCATTAGAACAATTAGGTTCATTCTTCACTAATTAGTGTAGTAATCACTTTCTCTTTTAAGCTTAAGCATGAGCATGAAAATGAAATCAAAATAATGAAAAATATAAAACACTACCTAAACCTAAAACTACATTTATACTTCAAACCTTTTGTTAACTAGTTTAGTAGTAATAAAAATTACTAACTTGTTGATTTATATTTTTTATGTACTAATCTACCAAAGAAGAGGAGCAAGAAGGAAGTGTCGACTTGAGCCAATTCGATCACATAGTCGATCCCGACAATTGCTAGAAGCTTTCCATCTAACCTAACCTAAGGTGCTTCCCGCACACTTATGTGATAAGCGCCTCGTACTTGATTTATTGTTTTTGATGTATGTATGAATTGTTTTATCACTTAGTATTTCACATGTTAAATTAGGAGACAAAAATCGAAAAATAATATTGTTTGGTCACTATGAAACCACACGGCATTCTCCTCTATTTTTCACTAAATTTTTCGTTTTAATTTTTGTAAATTGCATGCTTAGAATACTTGTAATAAAATGAACATGAAAATATAATTAGTTTATGTTTAGGACTTAAAATGAAATTGTTATGAAATTTGATTGTGTTAATGTATTTGTGTTCTTGAAAATATTGTTATTGTCCTTGTGTGTAAAATAAGTTACTTTTGTATGTTAATGTTTGTATATGATTTTTCACTTAGTTAAATATATAAATGATATAAGATAAATTAGTTGTTGAATTAGAAGTGTAAAAATCAAAAATAAAACTTAGAACATACACACATATCACTCGGCATTCCCATTATTTTATGGACAAATTTTTAGTTTTAATTTTTCTAAATAACATATTATGATTAGTTTAGTTAAAATGGACTTGTAGGAAAAATTTGAAGAAATTTCATAAACATATAAAAATTAGACTAATTAGGGTTTATATGAAAAATATAAAAGTCTTTCACACATTCAAGTGTTCTTCATTTAGGTGACTAATTTGATTTCAAAATAATTAAAAGGTTATGTTATTTTTAGTTTAAAGTCATTAGTGAAAAATTACAATAATAGTCATATAAGTTAAATAGACTAAATCATCAAAATATAAAAGTTAGAAAAATAAAGTGAGTAAAAATCACTATTCATAAATGGAATAAAATGTTTAGTGAAAATTATAAACTAATTAAAACACTTTAGTATAATTTAAATAATTAGTATATAAAAACTTTAAGTTAAAAACCGATAAAAATTTGAAAACAAAAATAAAGTAGTATGTACAAAGTGCCACGGCATTTAGGGTATTTTGGACCAAAAATGATTTTTGTCACTTTTATTTTTATCACTTAAGTAATTAAATTAGTTTAAGAAATGATTTATTAAAAAAAAAATAATAGAAAAAAAGAAATAAATAACTAAAATAATAAAAGGGCCACGGTATTTCACTTTATGTTTAGTCAATTTTGGTCAAAATGAATTTATCACTTAGTCATTAAAATTGAATTGTAATTAGGATTATATTAGGTTGTATAATGAACCATTAATAAAAAGAATCAACAAAACCGATTTAAAATGAACTATGTCGTGTGTTACTACCCTTGCTTGAATTTGGAATGGACATACGGACTAATTAAAATGAACTACGACGACCTTACTAAAAATGGGAACCACTAAAGTATTAGTTGAGTATACGACTAAATAAAACCGAGTCTTAATTTTGAAATTATGAATTAAAAACGCTAAATACAAAACGAACTTAACGACTTTAAAACTAGAAATCTATACTTAGTAAATAAAAAGAATTAGTTTTATATTTAGGCTTATACTAAGTATAAGGATACGAATAAAATACTAAGTATAAAAATACAAATAAAATACTAAGTATAAAAATACAATAAAATACTAAGTGCGATAATACAAATAAAATATTAAGTATGAAATACGAATAAAATACTAAGTATGAAATACGAATAAAATACGATGAATAGTAAATACGGTGAATAGTAAATACGATGAATAGTAAATACGTGAATAGTAAAATACGTGAATAGTAAAAATATTTTAAATTTACGAATGGACTCCAAATAAATTATTTAAGCTTCCTATACGTTTCCGTTTACTAAAGAACCACTTGAACTAAATTTTCACTATACAAGTTTGACGATACTAATTACTATGAACCGCCACCTGAACAATTTGAGAATAAGAGAATAAGAAAAGAAGTATTTGTGAAATACTCGGGTGTCTGCGATGTTAAACGCTATAGGGTCAGGGTTAGTAAGGTAGCCGCATATGGGGACACTATCATCGCTATACTGTGCTAGTGGTAATCTAATGACTCTCCTAGTCGTTATTTAACGTGATTTTCGCCCTGGGTAGTGATTCGTTCACGGGCCCATATGAGGTAATTGGAAAATGACCATTCCCATCCGGGGGATCTGTCGTAGTGTAATAGTCGTACCAATAGGGTAGTGTATGCATACAAAAGACAAGGGATTGATCCTCCTTATTACCTGCTTGATATCTTCAGCATTTAAAGTCCGTTGATGTGACCGGCACGCTGTCGCGCGTTAACATGCTATTTGTGTTAACGCATGTTTCCATCCTTGCTAGTTTGTTGGCTTATGGTCGTGTTTCATCTTAGATTATCCATGTTGTGTTGGATGTTAGGTAGCTGTATCGTATGCTACTTAGTGTTTGACCTGATGTACGAGTCTGAGTAGCTAGTGCACTTTGATGGCGAATCATATGGGTGTTTTACCATGAGGGTACTCAAGCCGCTCTGTAGTCAAGACTCGCGAGTTATGTTACTATATGAATGATTGAAAAGGGTCGACTACCCCGAATATGAATGAAATGATAATGATCTATTGAACAAGATTGGTTATAAGTATTGCATGATATATTGTTTGACTTATTCTTATGTTTGAATCATCATGATCTCCTTATGTGTTTTATTTGCATACTTGCTATTTGTTTTCCTTGCTTATTTATTATTTATACTGCATATTGCTTTAGAAATTGCATGTATCGAAACTCGAAGGAGTGTGCGGGAAAATGATGGGATTGTATTGCAGGTACCCCGAGGACTTAAGTTATCAAATGCTGGGGATGGTTTACCTACATTTTGTACTCCTTTTTGAGGGAATGTAATCGAATAACTCTGTTTATCTTAAACTCATATTATGTATATAGAGTTTGTAATACGATAACAGCTGGTTTTGTAACATATAGACTTAATTAATTTTCCGCCTTAGTTTAATTAAAGTCACGAAAAACCAGGTTGTTACAGTTGGTATCAAAGCTGTCTTGCGACCGTGAGTGACTTAAAGTTATCTCATCTAGCGAGACGACACCTGGGCCAGACATACATATTAATATATATGTCAGGCATAGACTTATAGGATCAAATAATAAATTAGGAATCCTAGATCGCTAAAATAAATAACTTAGATCACTTTAAAGTGTGAGGATGGGTAGAAACTCTAAGTACCGACCATACGCAAAAAAAAAAAAAATCTTTTTAAATAAACGGATACTACCTGCAAAATAAAATACGCTAACCATCGTATGCTTGCTACTTGCTGATGTGACTGACTAAAACTAACAACTACCCTCGGATATAAAATCGAAATAATAGACTTAACTCTCGAGAAGAGGAATGCTGAAGAAGTACCAAACTATACGAAGTGAAGGCATCTACTAAATCCTTAACCAATTTCACTAATGAAATTCTTAAACCTTTTGATCCTGTTTTTGTTCGATCAAAATTTATATTCTCTTAATAGCCATTTTATTTCATTCAAACAATATTTTTGTTGTTTGACTCCTTTCCTTAAAATCCCTCGTAGATGTCATCAACCGGCGATGCACCAACATGTGGAGACGGAGGGAATCAACGCTCGGTCAACTGGAAGAAGAGCGCTCTCCGTGCCATTCCTATGCTCGTTACTCCTGAGCTTGGACGAAGTACCCGTGTCAGAGTTGCGGCCTACAGGAAATTCTCAGAAAATCCTCCGCGCAAATTCACAGGAGACCGCGACACTTGCGTGAGTTGGATACATGAGATGGAAGCGAAGTTCGTTGAAGCAGGAGTTCATGAGGAGTGGAAAGTACGTCTGACCGAGAGATTCCTCAGAGGCGAAGCTTACCATTGGTGGTTTGCAGTACGCCACAGGTCTACAGTTGGAGGAGGAAAGTTTCACGGGTGGATCTCCTTCAAATGCGGCCTCATACTCGCATGCCGTGCCATTACCGAGGGACACACCTTTGATGATGTTGAGCAGGAGGTCAGCGATGCGGAGTCTTCAAATGGGCTCTAGGTCCTGTTAGCCTTATCAACTACTAGTTCGGACAACATTTTGTGAAATCTCTAGATTTTAACTACTTAACTTCGGAAATGCTGTATAGATACTATTAGGAGACGTTGTCCCTACCTTCTACTTTCTGTTATCTTCCTAGAAAGTGTGTTAGATGCTTTTGCTACTCAAACCGATGTAACCTGTTTCCACCTTGTATTCTATAATATGCCTCTTTTGGGAACTACTCGATTTCATACAGTTCAATATTTTTCAGAATGGATGCAAACAACTTAAATAACATGGCTGACCCAAACTTCGCCCAACATTTTGCTGAAGAAGAAGCAAGGAGGAAAGGGTTCGAAGATGCAATTACAAAAATTGCTCAAAATATGTATCAACATCAAGGTGGCGGAAACAACCAGTCCGCATTTGAGAGGTTCTCCAAACACCGACCCCAACCATATTCTCTGCTCACAACCCCAGTCTTGACAGAGTGGATTGAGAGATGGAGAAGTCGCTAGAACTTAGCAAGACTCCACCTAACGAAATGGTGAGCGTGGTAGCGTATTACCTGAAAGGAGAGGCAAATAGTTGGTGGCGCCTAATCAAAGCCCAATTCCTTAAGGCTCTATAACTGGAGCGAGTTTAAGACCCTGTTGGGAAACAAGTACTTTGGGGAAGAGTTGAAGTGGGAAAAAGAAGAAGAGTTTAGGAATCTAACCCAGGGTGAATTGTCCCTACAAGCTTACACAGAAAAATATCAGGAGCTGTCCAAGTTTGCTCCTAAGATATTGACTAGCGTGGAGGAACTCGCAACTCGTTACGTACGAGGGATGGACAATAACCTGAGGATAAACATGAGCGGGTTCATTTGTAAGAACTTATTTGAAGCCTACGAAAGGCAACGTGTATCCGGGCACCCATCCGTAAGAGGAAGGCGAGGAGAAGGGGAAGGACAGCACGCCTACGCCTCCTGTGGCGAGTTCGAGTTTTATTCAGGAGCCGACCTTCCAACAGAGGAGTTTTCATAGTCCAAACTTTCAAAACAACAATTTCAACAAGCCAGTTTACAACCGCAACAACAACAACTCGAACAAGGGGAGGCTGACTACAAAAGGTGGGAGAACCCCGCCGATTGTACGATCGGACAATTGCTATTTCTGCCACAAGGCTCTACACCCTGGAAAACAGTCCAACGGATCCCCAATCGTCTGTTTCTTCTGCAATGAAGCGGGGCACAAATCTAACGCGTGCCCGAAGAAAGAAGCAAGAGCAAGGATGAACACGGGACCGCCACCTGCAGTTAAAGTACAAGGACGTGTTTACGTCTTGTCAGAGGTTGACGAAGACACCGAGGATTGCCACGACGTGAAGCGTCATCACGGGTAAATTTCTGGTTGACTCAAGATTACTGCCTTTATTCTATACAATACGAGGCATCCCTATCTCTCGTTGCGTTGCACAATCTAAACTTACCAAACCTGAACAAATCAACACTAACATATCATTACCAAATGGTAAAAAAAAAAAAAATAATAATAATAATTCTTGTTCTTCAAAATACAATAATGTACAAATTACAATCCAACACACGAATTTCTTTTCCGACCTCGTTTTGTTTCGACCTCCTATATTTAAAAATTCTTACCAATGTCTTAATATATACTTCTAAAAATTATTTTCATACGTTCTCTATAAAATTGTCTTTGAAGATTTATCTCTTATCCTGAAAAATCTTTGCAACGTAATTTGAATTACTTTTGAAACTTCATGGTTCAAACATTGCATTCCTTTACTTCTAAAATCATCGAAATCGTTTTACTTCTCCTATTTTAGAAATATATACAACAATGTTATTTTACGTCGTCAATTATTATAAATTTTCAATCTTACCCGAAGTATGATTTGTAACATTTCCGTTTCATCTAATAACATTATAATAATAATTTTAAGAAAATGAGCTATATCAACTAGGTTATCCATAATTCCCTAAGAGTTCATTTAACCATTCAACGATAACCTAAACTTCCTTAATTTCATTAAAGCTTATATTTTCTTTATGATCACTACGACTCTTACATATATTCCCTAAATGCCATTTTTCTAAGGCTATATATCTTATCGTGATCATTAAAAGTAACAATAATAATATTATTATGTTTACACGTTTAAAACTTCTTAAGGGGGTAGGATAATAATTTGATTATATATCCGTCTTAATTAAATTTTAAAAGCCTTTATTTCAACCTACTTTAAGGTTAACTTTTCTTTCTGAAATTTAAATAAACGGTTTTATTCTTAAAACGCTTATTATTTTAATTTCATTTAATTCCGTACAAAACTTCTAGGCCCTACCTTTTGGTGAAGCTCTTTCGCGTCATTTTCAAAAATAACATTCTAGCAACATTTCTATATTTATTTAAATATCTCATTAATAAATCAAACGCGATTTCATTCTCCAATATTATTACTCTATTCGACGTTTCTATATTAATTAGAGGACTCGAACGTTTCAAAAAGTCTTATTCCCATAAAACCAAATATTATTATCCAAATTTGTAAAATCTCAATATTCCCTTTAACTGCCTTGCTTAACCTTGAGCGATTATCCACTCTTTCAAGTTTCTGGGACTAAACTTTTCTTAAGAGGTAGGATTGTAACACCCCGTGTTATTATCACAAAATATTATGAAAGAATTTAATTCCTTAAATTAAATTCATCCTTTTTCCTTATAATAAAAATGCGACTGAATTTTTTTCGCTAAACTTGTAACACTCCATGTCAAGTTAAGCCTTTCATAATTATGCAAGTCTTTAATTTAACAACCTCGCTCAATATTTTCCTAAAACAATGAGCTACCTTTTCCTAGCACCTAAACTAAAACCATTTTGAATTACTTTGAATTTGAACTTTATTCTTTCATATTCAAACTCGATAAATCAAATGAAGCACTTTCGACAAATTTCTCAACGACAAATTTTGGCACGCAAATCGAGGTCAAACGTTGACTAAAGGGCCAAGCCACCTAAGTATGATTAAGTCACCTAATCCCTTCTTAAATAGACTTACTCATAATCCAAATCTAATTAAAGTAGTTTAAGCTTAATCATTTTGATTATTACTAACAAAACATATTAGAGTATTATCAAATTACTATTCCTTTTTCATTTAACTAACATTCCACTAAAACTCGATATAATGAGCTACACTTATTCAAAACTGATAAACTTTTTGACGTTTGAACATTATGATTTATTTTAATAACTTTCAACCAAAAAAAAATATATATTTCGATCAAATAAAATTTTATTTCAAAATACGATAAGCTAGTACCCAATTTTTATTTTGATTGCGTTTTGACTTTTATTTTCATTTTTATTTTCGATCTTTCTTCTAAACATTATTCTTAGACTATATATTTCAATTCGAGACTTTTCACAGACGCCAGAATCGTAAAATTCAAGAAACAAAAATCGACACAAGTGGCTACAAGTGAGCCGAGCTAAACAAGAGTACAAGGCTCAATGTTGGCTCATTTTTCTTCCTTGCTTTTCTTCCCCATCAAATCCCTTGCCACCCTATGCTTCATGAGCATCCTATACTTGACCTTAAGACCATGCTTTACTTATTTTAATCTCATTTGCTTTCACATACTAACTACTTAACATACTACATGATACATGAGCTTACAACTTAAACAAACAACAACAATGCTACACTATACTACACATACACGACATACACACCCACAAGCACCAAAACATGCTTTAATCTCCTCCTAACCCCATGTGGTTGTCTTGCTTTTCTTCCACTACCCTAGTCAAGCCACCCTATTGTCTTACCACCTTGTCAATCCAAGCCACCCTACATTACCATACATCATCCTACATTAATCATCACACATGCTCACACAACTTGTTGATCACTTGCATTCACACATAAGAGAGCTTAACTTACTAACAAATACAACACAACAACTACCTTACTACTACTACTATACACGTGAAAACCAAACAACAAAACACAAACAAACTACTACTTCTACTACTTCTTACGGTTTGCTCACAAAACACAACAACCACTTAGTTATTTTCTCTCTAAATAAATCAAACACAAGGATACAATAAGCAAGGTTCATCTTCAACCTCAAGATCTTCATCTTCTTCCTCTAGCTTTCTTCTTTAAACTTACTTTTTCTTGCCTTTAAATTCATTAGAACAATTAGGTTCATTCTTCACTAATTAGTGTAGTAATCACTTTCTCTTTTAAGCTTAAGCATGAGCATGAAAATGAAATCAAAATAATGAAAAATATAAAACACTACCTAAACCTAAAACTACATTTATACTTCAAACCTTTTGTTAACTAGTTTAGTAGTAATAAAAATTACTAACTTGTTGATTTATATTTTTATGTACTAATCTACCAAAGAAGAGGAGCAAGAAGGAAGTGTCGACTTGAGCCAATTCGATCACATAGTCGATCCCGACAATTGCTAGAAGCTTTCCATCTAACCTAACCTAAGGTGCTTCCGCACACTTATGTGATAAGCGCCTCGTACTTGATTTATTGTTTTTGATGTATGTATGAATTGTTTTATCACTTAGTATTTCACATGTTAAATTAGGAGACAAAAATCGAAAAATAATATTGTTTGGTCACTATGAAACCACACGGCATTCTCCTCTATTTTTCACTAAATTTTTCGTTTTAATTTTTGTAAATTGCATGCTTAGAATACTTGTAATAAAATGAACATGAAAATATAATTAGTTTATGTTTAGGACTTAAAATGAAATTGTTATGAAATTTGATTGTGTTAATGTATTTGTGTTCTTGAAAATATTGTTATTGTCCTTGTGTGTAAAATAAGTTACTTTTGTATGTTAATGTTTGTATATGATTTTTCACTTAGTTAAATATATAAATGATATAAGATAAATTAGTTGTTGAATTAGAAGTGTAAAAATCAAAAATAAAACTTAGAACATACACACATATCACTCGGCATTCCCATTATTTTATGGACAAATTTTTAGTTTTAATTTTTCTAAATAACATATTATGATTAGTTTAGTTAAAATGGACTTGTAGGAAAAATTTGAAGAAATTTCATAAACATATAAAAATTAGACTAATTAGGGTTTATATGAAAAATATAAAAGTCTTTCACACATTCAAGTGTTCTTCATTTAGGTGACTAATTTGATTTCAAAATAATTAAAAGGTTATGTTATTTTTAGTTTAAAGTCATTAGTGAAAAATTACAATAATAGTCATATAAGTTAAATAGACTAAATCATCAAAATATAAAAGTTAGAAAAATAAAGTGAGTAAAAATCACTATTCATAAATGGAATAAAATGTTTAGTGAAAATTATAAACTAATTAAAACACTTTAGTATAATTTAAATAATTAGTATATAAAAACTTTAAGTTAAAAACCGATAAAAATTTGAAAACAAAAATAAAGTAGTATGTACAAAGTGCCACGGCATTTAGGGTATTTTGGACCAAAAATGATTTTTGTCACTTTTATTTTTATCACTTAAGTAATTAAATTAGTTTAAGAAATGATTTATTAAAAAAATAATAGAAAAAAGAAATAAATAGCTAAAATAAGAAGAGGGCCACGGTACTTCACTTTATGTTTAGTCAATTTTGGTCAAAATGAATTTATCACTTAGTCATTAAAATTGAATTGTAATTAGGATTATATTAGGTTGTATAATGAACCATTAATAAAAAGAATCAACAAAACCGATTTAAAATGAACTATGTCGTGTTACTACCCTTGCTTGAATTTGGAATGGACATACTGACTAATTAAAATGAACTACGACGACCTTACTAAAAATGGGAACCACTAAAGTATTAGTTGAGTATACGACTAAATAAACCGAGTCTTAATTTTGAAATTATGAATTAAAAACGCTAAATACAAAACGAACTTAACGACTTTAAAACTAGAAATCTATACTTAGTAAATAAAAAGAATTAGTTTTATATTTAGGCTTATACTAAGTATAAGGATACGAATAAAATACTAAGTATAAAAATACAAATAAAATACTAAGTATAAAAATACAATAAAATACTAAGTGCGATAATACAAATAAAATATTAAGTATGAAATACGAATAAAATACTAAGTATGAAATACGAATAAAATACGATGAATAGTAAATACGGTGAATAGTAAATACGATGAATAGTAAATACGTGAATAGTAAAATACGTGAATAGTAAAAATATTTTAAATTTACGAATGGACTCCAAATAAATTATTTAAGCTTCCTATACGTTTCCGTTTACTAAAGAACCACTTGAACTAAATTTTCACTATACAAGTTTGACGATACTAATTACTATGAACCGCCACCTGAACAATTTGAGAATAAGAGAATAAGAAAAGAAGTATTTGTGAAATACTCGGGTGTCTGCGATGTTAAACGCTATAGGGTCAGGGTTAGTAAGGTAGCCGCATATGGGGACACTATCATCGCTATACTGTGCTAGTGGTAATCTAATGACTCTCCTAGTCGTTATTTAACGTGATTTTCGCCCTGGGTAGTGATTCGTTCACGGGCCCATATGAGGTAATTGGAAAATGACCATTCCCATCGGGGGATCCGTCAGAGTGTAATAGTCGTACCAATAGGGTAGTGTATGCATACAAAAGACAAGGGATTGATCCTCCTTATTACCTGCTTGATATCTTCAGCATTTAAAGTCCGTTGATGTGACCGGCACGCTGTCGCGCGTTAACATGCTATTTGTGTTAACGCATGTTTCCATCCTTGCTAGTTTGTTGGCTTATGGTCGTGTTTCATCTTAGATTATCCATGTTGTGTTGGATGTTAGGTAGCTGTATCGTATGCTACTTAGTGTTTGACCTGATGTACGAGTCTGAGTAGCTAGTGCACTTTGATGGCGAATCATATGGGTGTTTTACCATGAGGGTACTCAAGCCGCTCTGTAGTCAAGACTCGCGAGTTATGTTACTATATGAATGATTGAAAAGGGTCGACTACCCCGAATATGAATGAAATGATAATGATCTATTGAACAAGATTGGTTATAAGTATTGCATGATATATTGTTTGACTTATTCTTATGTTTGAATCATCATGATCTCCTTATGTGTTTTATTTGCATACTTGCTATTTGTTTTCCTTGCTTATTTATTATTTATACTGCATATTGCTTTAGAAATTGCATGTATCGAAACTCGAAGGAGTGTGCGGGAAAATGATGGGATTGTATTGCAGGTACCCCGAGGACTTAAGTTATCAAATGCTGGGGATGGTTTACCTACATTTTGTACTCCTTTTTGAGGGAATGTAATCGAATAACTCTGTTTATCTTAAACTCATATTATGTATATAGAGTTTGTAATACGATAACAGCTGGTTTTGTAACATATAGACTTAATTAATTTTCCGCCTTAGTTTAATTAAAGTCACGAAAAACCAGGTTGTTACAGAGTAATAGAATGCTGGGCACATCTGATGAATCAAATTGATCACAATGAGCCAGGGGAAACATCACTAATGTTTTTTGGTATTCGTCATGTGGTATGTTCTAAACTATATTTTCTATTTCCATTGATAGTGCTGTTGCTTTTCAATATGTTGTTCTAAACTTTAGTCATTTTTTTTTTGATACTTTGTGTTGTTTCATCTGATACTTTATGTTGTTTTATTTGATACTTTGTCAAAATTGACAGAAATAATGAAACTTATCTGCTTACTATACATTTTGATTTTCATGAAGCCTAAATTATGATGTTAAATAAATTATGTTGTGTTGTTTTATGTCACAGGATACAATTTATTCAATTTATCAGAATGAATTAGAAGGAAATCAAGTGTTTGATTCAAAGTTCAAGAGTGTTTGTCATGTTTGGGATAGATTTGTGGAAATCAACAATAGCCCTTGCAACTTGAAGGCACAATTGGTCTTTGTACCAATGGTATACGAAGATCATTATTTTTGCGTGTGCCTCAACTTCAAGAAGGGAAAGGTTGAAGTCCTTGACAACACACGCTTTAAAAATTGGGAAAGCACACCATTTTACAAGATTGCAGAAATTATTGTATGTTAGAATTCTTCTGAAACTGTGATAATTTTGAATAGATAATATCGATACAAAACTAATTATTTGCCTGTTATTTTATAGGTTAAATGCATGTCATTGTACTTGAATGAAAAGGGTGTGCCAAGCTGAAAGAACTTGAGGTCATTGATTTGGTAAACTTACCTTTGGAATGGCAAGAAGAGGAGACAAACAATGAAGAATCTGGCTGTTTTCTTATGATTCACATGATAAGGTATGAAGGTGAATTGTTTGACGAACAACTGAAACGTAAAGTCTACCGACGCTACTACTGGGCAGAAATAGCTGCGTCATTGCTCCTAGCAGACATTAATGAATGGCGGGGTAAGTTGATTGAAAAAGTTTCAGAGTTTGAAAAGACAAAGAACGAAGTTTGGGAGCAATTGAAGGAGAAAAGACTGGTGAAGCCGAAAAAGGGAACTTCAAAAAGAAAGGAGATAAGTACAGAGGAACCGATTTTACGTACAGCTGCAAAGAAGCAACAGAAGGGGAAGAAGTAGAACGAGGTTATTCGAGACGGGTACTTTGTTTAAAAAAATAGTCTGATAGTCTGATGTCTGATACTCATTGTAAAAAAAATAGTCTGATAGTATCAAAAATAGTCTGATACTTTTGTTAAAGTCCTGTGGTACTTTGTTAAGCAATCAATGATACTTATAAGTATCTAAAATGATACTTCATGCAGTAATCTTGTAATGCTTTCATTATTTTGATTTTGACTCATTTGTGATACTTATTTGTATTTCAAGTGACACTTTATATACTAATCTGTGGTACTTTATTTGTCATTGATACTTTATTTGTATCTAAAATGATACTTCATGCACCAACACTACATGAACACATGGAGGCTGATACCTCTAATTGGAACTCATAGAATATCGTGTGGGTGTAAACTCTAGCAGCATGAGACTCTAATTTCAGAGGGGTAGAAGTCTGTGGTAATGAGTAATCGCTGTCTCGATCAAGTGTTTTCTGAGTATATCGTTGTTGATCCATAGCACTTTCAAAACGCATCCAGAACTCAACAAGTGTTCCATGGTGGTTTTCAAAACGTTTAAAAAAACTGTTTTCGCTTTCTGAACGCTGCGTGGTTCTTAAAAGACAACCAAAAGGGATATCACGATAATAAGCCGGAATCCAGCTTCTCCTGATTGAAAACAAATATGACAACCAAGAATGATCCTCCATATTGAATTCAGCGATCACCTCATTCCACTTTTCTTCAAATTCCAAAGGTTCTAACTCCGTATTCCACACAACCGAACACAAACGACTGACAAAGTCAGTCTCCTTTGACACTGATCATCCTACTTTGTCGTGCACGCATAATATGCCACATACAAAAACGATGAATAGCAGTCTTAAACACATTAGGGAATGCATTTTTAATGGCAGGATCCTGGTCAGTTAGTACACAATGAGGTTCTTTATTCCCCATAGCCTCTAAAAACTGCTTAAAAACCCAAGTAAATGATTGTTCATCCTCGTTTGACAAGAGTGCAGCAGCAAAAGTGACTGATTTCTTATGATGATCAACACCCGTAAAAGGAGTGAAAACCATACTATATCTATTAGTAGAGTAAGTAAGGTCAAAACTCATCACATCACCAAATAAGGAGTAAGCCCTACGTGACTGCGAATCTGACCAAAATGCACGACACAAGTTTTGACTACTGTCCACCTCAAACGCAAAATAGAAGCCTTTTTGAGTCTCACGAAGCTCCTGAAAACGATTTATAAACATCTGCGCATCTTTATCTCCTATAAAGCACTTGATGTCTCTTCCAAAATTCTTAAAATCAGTCAACGTTGCCCCGATGTTGGAATAACCATTAGCATATTCCTTACAAATTCTGAAACTCTTGGTTGAACCAATGTTAACCTTACAATGATCTATTATGGTTTGTTTGTGGAAAAGGGAAAGATGTCTAGAGTTTTTCTGGAATTCTTTGTTTTTTAAAGAACAAAGCCAATGGTTATGGCCCTCATGGAACACAACAACAACATAGAAATGATCCTTAAATTGAAACTTAATCTTAGCTTTACATCCAATTCTGGTTATTTTAGTTTTCTTAGGTTCGTAAGGTTTGGTTGATATTTCCTCCTTTTCTTCATCACCAATAAGCGAAACATTCTTCTTAGAAGGTTTAAATCCTTCCCTATTACAAACGATGAGCTTCGTATATATTACGCCATCATGAAACATTTTAGCCGTCTCTAATCTAGGAACAAAACCACAAGCAGAAGCATAAGAGTAATAAAACTCGATACCTTCCTCTAAAGTTGGAAAAGCTTGCCCGATATAAGGTTTTGAATCACTTGAAACAATCCTTGTCCAATCCTCACTACCACCAGGTGTAATATTTAACAAAAGTTTGTGTTCCTTATCAACAATGACAGGTTGCTGAACAACTGGAGTATAAGGAACGGAAGTGCTTCCAGTTGAACATAAAACCACATCAGCTTCTGCAATAAAAATTCAAATACATAATGATACTTTCTTAGTAACAATTTGAAACTTACTTTAATAAGTAATGATACTTTATTAGTAACATGACAAACATGCTTCGAAAAGAGGAGAATTACTAAATCAACTGATGAAACTCGAAATGAAATTAAGATCGAAATTACATCATAATCAATGATTTTGATGAAAATCATCGTTGAACAGAATTTGAAGACCTAATTACATCATAATCGAAAAGAAATTAAAACCTAATTTCGTTTTAAATCATCGTTCAACAGAATATTGAACACAACAAATTAAACTAATTAAAATCAATGATTTCACTAAATAAACATTCATAAATAAGCGTTTTCATGAAAATCAACAAATTAAACATTGATAAATTGAATTCAACTGAAAAAATTAACGAAAATATGAACGCAAATTAAAAGTCAATGATTTCAGTTGATTTCAATGATTTCACAACAAATTAAACAAATATGAACGCAAATATGAACGAAAATTACATTATAATCACGAATTTTAAAACTCATATTGAACTCAACAGACCTGACATAATGTATTTGACGTTGAATTTGATGTTGAATTTGATGTTGAATTTGATGATGAATTGCAGGAGTTGATGAAATTATATAATTCGGATGAATTTGATGATGAATTCGGTGATGAATTTAACGATGAATTTGCTGATGAAGCTGTTGAATATAACGAATTTGATGATGAGAAAACGTAGAGAGAGAAAGAAAAAAGTCGAAAGGAAGGGGGTGAGTTTGGGGGAAGGGTTTATATAGGCATTGATTATAAATTAATTAGTGGGATTTAATCTGGGCCATTGGATCTTTAAGATCCTAGGGTTGATATTAGGAGGTAGGATGTATAATTGTTGGGAGGATGTATAAGATCCTATTTCTATATATATATATATATATATATATATATATATATATATATATATATATATATATATATATATATATATAGGGTTGAGTTCTGGTAAGAATACTACATTTGGTAAGAACGGTAAGAACAGTTAAAGTACATTATAAATATATATAAAATACATTCGTTTAACACATAACGTACATTTTGTGACGTACATTATAAATATATATTAAGTACACTTAAAAATTAAGAGTTATATTTGAAAAATTTGTGTACATTTCAAGTTCAAAACTAAAATGTACTTTTAGTAGAGGTAAAATGTACCTTAAAATTTGAAAGAAATTTTCAACTTAATTACAATTTACCTTCTAAATTTTAAAATGCGTATAAACTATTATTTATGACTAACCCGCACGTTAAATTTAAAATGTACCTTATGTATATTAATAATGTATTTTGACTGTTTCTTACTGCTCTTCTAAAAGACTGTTTACTGATCTTATTCTATATATATATATATATATATATATATATTTATATATATATATATATATATATATATATATATATATATATATATATATATAGATTTAGGTTCATATGAGAAGTAGGGCTTATATGAGAAATATGAGGAGTAATCTAGTCCATCCATCTAATCTGATCTAACGGCCCAAATTAGACTCAATTTACTTCTCTCTCTCACTTGCTTTCCACGTTTTTGCCTCATTCACACGATACCAATTCCCTGCACTCAACATCATCACTGTTCTATTGCAATTCCTGCCTGCACTTCATCATTTCAATTTTCACCTCCAATTCTTCGACTATGATTTCGATTTCAACTTTTTCATTCTTTTATGATTATTAGCACAATCTCAGGTATAATTTTCTGTTTTTTAAAACCCTAATTTCATACTTTTTCTAACTTACGATTTCCCTCAATTTTGTTTGTTTGATATGTGTTCAACTATTGATAAATGATGTTCTTGTTGCATTTGACATGCAAATTTATCACTTTTATTCTTCTGTGGATCGATTATCATCACTTCGATCAATTATTATATGAGTTTTACTTATTTGTCTCCATAAATTGATTTCTCAATCGTAAACTGTTCTGTGGTTCGATTATCGTCATCAATTCTTCACAACAACTCGTTTTTGTGATGGTTATTTGAGTAGTAGTTAGGTTGCACATAAGGTGTTTGTTGTTTTGTCTCCATGAGTTTTCCAATTTTAACATGTTTTAAGTTCATTTCTTTTACTTTGCTTGTTCATTTCTTTCACTTTCTGTGTTCATTCCTTTTAACCTCTATGTTACTTTCTCCTTTTTCAATTTGAATCACAAAAAAAGTCCCATTAACAACGATGATGATTTTATGTGTTGTTAAGATGTCATCTCTCCAATCTTTATTAATTATGTTACTTTTACTGTAATTGCTGTTTTCATTGGAATTAATGCTCGTATGAATCCGTTGTATGTTTGTTGCAATAGTTTTGAGTAAAATGGTCACACTAACTGTTAACTGGTGTTTAACTTTTTTGGTCTTTCTACTCTGAATCGTTTCGAAGTATGCATCACAACTTATTCTGCCGAGTCTCCTCCTTTTCTTTGATTTTTCCATGCCGACAATTGTAATTAAGCTGTCAGATTCAGTCTTTTGACTCTAAGCCTTCCACATTGTAATATTGTATACGTACGATAATTAACAAGTACTCATACGTAACCCCCAGCACTTGCGCTTTCCTTCATTGGATTTATTGCATTGCGTATGGCAGGCACAAATATTAAGTTAACTGGAGTGAGCGTGGTACGACTTAAAATTAAAAAAAATGGTTGCCTTCGTCGGTTGTGTGACTGATATTTTGCGATGGTAAAAAGGAGTAAGGTAGTTAGGTTGGGAATAGCACAAGTGTTGACCGTGATCTCACCAAAGCAAAAGGCAGCATTGAGGGAGGCCTACAGAAACAAGAAATACTTACCTCTTGACCTTCGCCCCAAGAAAACCTGTGCAATTCCTCGTCGTCTCACCAAGCACTAGGTAATTATGTTTTGCAATATCTTCCTTTCCACATTTCATTTTATTATTTAAATTTATTGCTCTTAAACGCTACTTTGTTTGCGACTTTGTGTTATACATTAGAGAGATGATATTTTGCAAATGTAGGTCAACTGAATATTTACTTGTTTTATATATTCTGTTGGTATGATGTACAAAGGGGCTATGATTATTAAAATTCCCCGTACTAAAGTGCCGTTATTGTATTTGTATGACAGACTCTATACACCCATACAATGTGAGCCTTCTACATCTCAGAATCACATGCATGTTTATTTAATTCCTATAAACTTTTGTCATCTTTGAACTGTTGTTTTCTCGTTTTTCGGTTTCAATGTATGTATGTGTGTTTGTAAGTATGTATGTATGCACATTTGCGTAAGTGGTATTGAGGAGGGGAAATGGAGGCACAATCGGGATGAGAGTGGCTGAATTCGAGGGCTGCACAGTAGCTTTTGCCCCACGGTGTTAATGACGTTTTTCCCGCACTTCACCCCGTTGTTTTGGCCCTGCATTCAGCCTGTTACTGCTGTCATGTTGTGGTGTTAGGGGCTGCCGAGGTGGGCTGATATTGTGGCCGAAACAGCCTGCAACAACTATCCGCTTTTGGCCAGGCTGTTTCGCTATATTTCTCAGGCGTAGGCTTTGCTGCAATGGTGTTATATTATTCTTTTTACACATAAAAAAAAGACGTGAGTTTCCCCTTCGTTATTGATGTGAAGGTTTTTTTTTTTTTTTTTTTTTTCATGAACGTCTCTCGGTTGTCCTTGGTGTGGTTCATTTCTCATGGAACCAATGTGTCGGCTGATGGGAACCAGAGTTGTTTGGGCTTTAAGCAATTTCATCGTGTTTATCTCAATGGCAGACATCACCTTAATCAGCTTGGTTGCACGCAAAAACTCTGAAGACAGTTCATCAACCAAAACTGCAGCGTTGGTCGTTTTTGCCGTTCTGGGTTTCCCTTTCTCTGTAAGGCCTAATTCCCCTGAGCTTCTAGTTATATAACTTCGTGAACGCCATCCTCTAACTTCATTTCATGATTTTTCACCTGTATTTCAGATAACATATAGCGTACCCTATTCTGTTACTGCTGAGGTTGAAAGTCTAAACTGTCCCGCTTATATGTGCTCATGTTATTCCATTGTTACACCTGCATCCTGATTCAGATATTATTGTGATGCCTGCAAGTTTACGTAAATTGAGCCTCAGCCAAAGGGACGGAGGACTAACACCTTACTTTCACGTAATCATGACCCCTCTAATCATGAACAAACTTTTTGTAGATGATTATTTCACTTGGTGCCGAGTCTTTGGATGCTCTATTTGGTGGCGGAAACATATCAGCATTTGTTTTAGCCTTTTTAGCAATGTTTGCAGGTGGCGTCATAGCAACACTTAAGCTTCCCAATATTTCCGGCAGTTTTAAGTCAGCTGGTATGCATATCGGGTGATTTACCTTCCCTTGACGTCTGACACCTACAGGCAATGACTTGAAACGTTGTCGACGTGATTTTCTCTGACATGATTGTATCATCTCATAGAATTTTGCTTTACATGACAATTTGATTCATTTTTTTGAACACCGATAGTGACTAGCTCATGTATCTTATCGTAAAATAGCGAGTAGTAAGCCTATGTATTTGTCTTGTTATTAATGTAAATGAATCCGGATTTTCTGTAGAAATATTCAGCAGACAATTTTAAAATGTTTTAAAGTTATGACAGAATAGATAAGCTGATGCATATTTACATACGAGATTTATTTCATTTACATACGAGGTTCATTAGATTTACATACGAGGTTCATTTCATATACATACGAGGTTCATTACATTTACATGCGAGGTTATTTTCAATTATATACGAGGTTCATTATATTTACATACGAGGTTCATTTCATTTACATACGAGGTTCATTACATTTACATACGAGGTTCATTTCATTTATATACGAGGTTCATAACATTTACATACGAGGTTCATTTAATTTACATACGAGGTTATAATCTGAAGTTCATTATACTATAACATGGTGTTCATTTCGTTATAACCTGAAGTTCATTTCACTGTAATCGCGATTTACTGTCTGATAGTTTGAGGTACATTCTATTATAACCTCGAGTTCATTTCATTATAACATGAGGTTCATTTCATTATTACCTGATGTTCATTTCATTATAAGCTAAGATTCATTTCATTATAAGCTGAGATTCATTTCATTATGAGGCGATGTTTAGTCTATTATAACCCAAGGTTCATTTCATTATAACTCCAAGTTCATTTCATTATAACCTGAGGTTCATTTCATTATATCCTCAGATTCATTTCATTAAAACCTTAGATTATACGAGGTTCATTAAATTTACATACGAGGTTCATTTTATCAAATAGCTTCTATGCATCAAATTAAACAGCCTTTTCTCAAAAGGCACAAACTTTTTCCTCAATTTACACAAACATAGTTCAAAATAAGTATTTTGACATTTAAACAAACAGGTTACATGCATCAAAATAATCGTCTTCATTAGTTACTGAAAAAAAATGAATATGAGAAACAAATTGTTTTGAGAAACGTTGTAACAAATGCTTCGAAAAATCAAGACTTGTAAATAATACAAGTCGAGATTATCAAGCCATTATTTCAAATGAAAGCATCATAATTTGACTTTAGAAACGCACAAAAATCCACAGTTAGGTCAACCGAAAACCAGAGTTCAAAACGAAAATCAATTGAGGAGGAGATTACAATCGCATAATCAACAATGAACATTCTGTTGTCGTTCGAATCAACGAGTTGATTCTTCTGTTTAGCATTGACGTTGTTACTTCCGTAATCCAAATTGCTCGGATGAGTACAAATAATCGAAGTTGAGCGAAGTAATTAACATGATTTTATAGTGTTTGAAACGAATAATTCCTTCATTTTCGTCGAATGTAAAATTGATTTTGCGCCGTAATTGTAAAGTCACTTGTAAGCTGTAGATGCCGCCATTAATGGAGGCTTCAATTGCTTCAGATTGAATCAATGGTGAAAAATTTCGGAATTTTGAAGACCTAGATTTTCAGTATGAAGGTGGTTGATTTTCAATTGTAAAAGTAATGAAATTTACCATAATTACTTTGTTATACTTGATACTGATATGAAATTCAACCTAATTATAAGTTGTTTGCATCGATTTTCATTGAAATTGTTGGTTTTTTTAGTTGATTTGGTGAAGTTTTGAAATTGAGAGGTTGAATTTGTTTAACGTCTTTTTTGTTGGTTTACTGTGAAGTGAAGGGTGGGTTATTGCTTAATATTTAAAGTTGGTTTTATTTAGGCCGTTAGATCAATGGGAATCAATGGTCCAGATTACTTCTCATATTTCTCACCTAAGGGGTATTTCTCACCGGAACTCAACCCTATATATATATATATATATATATATATATATATATATATATATATATATATATATATTTCTATATATATATATATATATATATATATATATATATATACCTTATTATACAAAATATTGTAGAATGTTATTTAAAATTAAACCATGCATTGATATATAAATAACAAAGAATTAAAGAATATTAGGTATTCAAAAATATTAGGTATTCAAAAATATATATTATATATATAATATTATTAATCAATTTAACTAATTTCTTTAATTCGATATCACTTTAATTAAATACATTTCAATATAAAGAAGAAAATATAAAGTATTTTAAAATTACAAAACCTTTAAAAATATTTTAAATATAGTGATTTCAAATATATTGATTTTAAAAACAAAGAATTAAAGAATATTATGAGTATAGTTATTTAAAACGAATTACTATTGAATTAGTATTGGATTATATTATTATGTTTAAAAACAAAGTATTTTAAACATATAGCTTTTAAGGTAAACAAATTACGATACATAAATATTATGAGTATATAGTTATTTAAAACGAATTAGTATTGAATTATTTCGTTTTTTTTTTGTTTTTAATTAAAAAAAACGGTTTACTAGTTATTATGTTATTTAAAGTTCACATTAAAAATAACAAATGAATAGAACAACCGTTTCTATTATTATTATCAAATAAAACGGTTTTTATGTATAAAAACCGTTTTTAAAAACTAACAAAAGAAACGGTTTTTATGTAAAAACCGTTTTTTTTAATGATAATTAAATATAACGCTTTTTTAATTACGAAACCGTTATTTAAAGTCTAACTAAAAACAACACATATTTAGTATAACCGTTTTTTTTATAGTTTCAGCGTTGTTTATAATTGTAATTTCGTTGTTTTTAGTTATGAGTTAGATTTGGCGCCTATAGATTAAACAACGGAATTTTTGTTTTCGTTGTTTATAATATTATAAACAACGGCAAGGCTAATTTGTGTTGTTTTTGCTCCGTTGTTTTTGCTCAGATTTGTAGTAGTGTTTTTACTTATATAAAGCCCCTTGTTCACGAGCTTTTCTTTGCGTTTCCCGTGCGTTTACTTGCATTTCGCTTTCTATTTCGCTCCGTTTTGGCTCTGCTGCGTTTTTGTGTTTATTTTGTAGGTTAAAGCAGCTATTTGGAGTTTAGGATGGTGTTCAGGAGGTTTCGTGAAGTTTCGTAAAGTTTCGTGAAGTTTCGAGTTGGTTTCGTTGCGTTTCGGTTGCGTACGAGCCTCGTTTCACTAAATGAAGGTGTCTCGGGACCTAGGGTCGGGATTTGAAGCTCTCATATTCATCCTAAGACTCGTCCCTACTTATGAGCCTCGTCCCTAAGCCTTGGGACGACAAATATTGCAAATTTGGCTAAGTATAAGAAGTGCACAAAAGAGGAAAAAAACTGAAGCATCCGGGATGCTTGTCCCGTGAGCTGGGGATGAGTGAGCCATGTTGTCCCGGACGGGACACCTGTCCTGGACCCCAGGGACAGGTTGTGACTCCTCGTGTGCTTAAATCATTATAACTTTGCACGAAACTTTTTACAGCATTTCTAGGACACATAGAAGTACTTTCTCACAAAACCTTAGGGTTGGATTATTTTTGCATCTTGTACTTTGAATTCTCGACTCGGAAACGTTGTTTGATCATCCTATTTTGGTAATTGTTGTCTTTGTTCTTGCACTTTCTCTTTGAATTTCTGATTGGTTTTTATTTTATACTCCTCTTATTTGACTATCATTTCATTGTTTATCGTTGTCGATCATGTTTTCGTCTTTCTCTTCCGCTTTTGTTATTGAATTCGCTATGTGTGAGTAGTTTATTATCTAGGGAGGAAGGGTGAATCATGGGTGCTTGCTTGGGTTGTTTTTGATGATCTTTTGAGTTAGGTTTTCGCGCTCGTTTTGATTGTCTTGTCTTGTTTGTGTTTGTTGACCCGCTGGCCAAGGTTTAGCAAGCGTTTTCCACCCTTAAACTAAAGAACAAAAGCCTAGTTTAAGGTAGGGTACGAGACCAATCATTAGAACCCTCACTTGTAAGTTGCGACAGCCCGCATTTGAGACCTAAAGGAAGCTTAAGACCGAGAGGCCTAGCTTTACCCTTAGCGAGAGCGATTTCCTACTGTGGAACCCGGGAACCGCGTCTAGGGACCCAACTCGGCGTCTTGCTTAAGGGCGGATTTTAAAGTTAAAAAAAAGATTAAGTTGGAAAAACCTTTAAGAACTGTTATGGAGTCGCCACCTAATTATCGCGGAAATTAGGAACCTGCTACCATGTTCTAAGTTAAAAACATGTCCTAGATTTTGGAGCACGCCGACACCCCTAGATCTAAGGTTTGTGAAACCAGATTGGATTCGGGGTGAGGGTACTTTAGAAAAAGAGTTAATTCAAATAATGATTTATGAAAACCTTTTTAAAAAAAGCCTATGTAAAAATAGCCTCTACTGACCTAGAACAATCCTTGTAAGATGATATTTGAGCTAATGTTATCGCTACGTACAAGTGCGATAAAGTTGTAAAAGAATGCAGATGCAGATGCAAAAAGATTGATTAAAACCCTCAGTTTAGCATGTTTAACTTGTTAACGAAAACGGTTCAGTTAAAGGTCGAATTCATTGTTTAAGTTGATTTATTGCAAAATAAGAAGGTGCAAGATGCATGCAAATAAAATAAAGTTCAATTGTCCATTGGTTTATTTTATAAGGGTCGGTTGCTTATGCGACTTTGGCGTGTCATCGGATATGGAATGTACCCGAAGTAAATAGAACACTTGGAGTGCAAGCGTATTTGGGTGCCAAAGCCGGGGCGCTAGGGTGTAGGCCCCCTTGTTAGTCCATAGAAAATAAGAAAAAGCTTTGATCCAAGTGGATCGGTACCTACCTTGTCCTGACGCTTCAGATCTGGGCAGAGCTTCGCTTCTTGAACTTAAAAGGAGGATGAATTCAACACGGGATGGTGTGTTGAACTCAAGGATTTGAGTGCTTGAGGCTTTGAGTGTTTTGTAGTGTGTTCGCTGTGAAAGCTGGGTGTAAATTGTGAAGAAAAGATGTATTCTGGTTGTGAATTGATGTTTTTCGAGGTCTGGTATAGGGGGGTATATATACTAAAAACCTCGGAGAAATAGGAAATCCGGGGATAAAAACAAGCCAGGGAACCGCATAGCCTTATGCGGTTGCCAGGGCAAACCGCATAGGCTTATGCGGTTGCCCACCCAAACCGCATAAGCTTATGCGGTTTGAAGGTGTGGTTTTTAGTGTAGTTTCCTAGTTCCGGTTTGATAAAATCTTAGAAAGGTTACGAGATAATCTTAAGCTTGCTCGTCAAGAAAACCCCTAGGATATTTCTGAGATATTTTGATGTTTAGGGCTTTGGAGTGCGGGCCAAAGGCTGGGTTTGGGCTCGGTTTCGGGCCCGAGACCCGAAAAAATGAAAAGGGTGTATTTGCATAGTTTTTGTGAAATAAGGTAAGACGTGAAGCCGTATTTTGTGTAAGAGGGAGCTAAAGGGGAGATTTAGCCACCGGGCCTAAATTTAGGAATTTAGGAATGCTGAATTAGACCTTGTTAATGTAAAAGGGCTAATTGTAGTGTAAATGCGAAGCTCATGCCAAATGAAGCAGGACAAGGACCTAGCTAGACTCCAAATGGACAAAATGAACGTTTATTTAAGTGTGATGTGAAGCGACCTAAATCATTTTAACATTTAAAACGACTCAAAATGAATTCGACATTAGTTAGAACCGTTTAAGTCAACGTTAAACATGCCTAATAAAAGTCCGTGATACATCACAGGGTTTTGTTTGGGAGGGTACGGATATGGGTATCCACAGAGCCCCCAGTTTGACTGAGCTCGGACTAGAGCGCTAGTGAAACTCCACGACCATATCCGGACCATTACAGTCTCGATATAGTCAGCGGAACGAAGCATGTGTTCATGGGTGAGACGAGGACATCGAACCGGGCTAAACGGGGAGGGGCGTGCGCATTTTAAGGACTTGGCGGTCCGTGCATGCTATAAGGGCCTGCCGGCCTGCTGAATGTCTTCGCCGTGCTTGTTGTACTGTCGTGTAATGCCGTCTGTATATGCTTGGTATCGTCGGATGATTGGTGCTGTAATGTCTTCGTATTGCGTGTGTTGAAATGTGAAGGGGGCTAAAGTGCAGGGGTGCCTGTGCTTGCAAGATGTTTGGGTATGCGTGAGGTGTATAATTGAGTAGGGGTGTTCATGTAGGTGTTTAGTGTTGGTCTCGTGAAAGAGCGTCCGTGTAATGCTTGTGCTTGAACTCGCCGAGGAGTGTCTGTGTAGAGTGAAGTGCTTGGAGTTAGGTGTATATTGCAGAGTGCTTGTGCTTAGGCTCGCCGAGGAGTGTCTATGTAGTCGTAATTGCATATGATTGCCTTCCGTCGAGGGAAAAAATGATGTATTGCTCGTGAAGAGCGTTCGTGCTCCTGCTTCTGTACCGTACATTAAATGCTTAATATACGCGTATGGCGGACTGTAGGTGACGCCTTAACCCAGGCACGGGACGTACTTGGAGTTGCATTAGGGCCAAGATGAATTAGGAATTCAAAAGTGGGCGTAAAATGAGAAAAATCCGAGAAAAACCACAGGCATAAACCGCATAGCCTTATGCGGTTCGTAGTGCAAACCGCATAAGGTTATGCGGTTTGCCTTAGTGGCTGTAGGGGGTGTATAAAACACGGGTGAGCTGTGAGTGATGCTCATTTGCTCTATTTCGGTTTCTAAACTCTAAAAACGCCATTTTTCGATTTCTCAACCGTTTTTGCTCGTTTTTCTTGCGTTGCCTTGCTATGGAACCAGGTAATGCTCCATTTTAACTTGCTTTCGCGTTATTTGTCGTTGTAATTAGCTAGTTTTGCCTTGAAATGTTGAAAAGACGGGTTTTGAATGAAAACCCGAGTTTTGCTTGAAATTTGCCGTTTGGATGCTTGAAATTGACGTCATTGTGTTGCATTATGCCATGTGAACGTGTATGTGTGAATTGATTGTGATTTAGACCGTCTTTGTGTGAAAAACGTCCAAATTAGGTTTCGGGCCCGAAAACGAACCCGGATTTTCCGACCCGAAATTTCAATTAAACTTTGGTGTAGGATGCCCATAGTGTGTATAGCATGCCTATAGCGTTAGTTTTGTGAAAATGTCGAGCTAAGGCTTTCAAATCGCCGTCTTAAGTCGTAGTTATACGGAGTAATTAAGGCGAATTGGGGCTTTTTGATCGGGATGACCAAAATGCAATTGCTTGTAATGGTTTGTTGTTGGGGACTATTATGGCGCATAGAAACCATAAAGTTGTAATTTTGAGGTGTAGAGAACGGTTTTCGGCTTAATAGTGAATTAGGCCTAAAAATGCTCTGTAGGGCGTATAGTGCAATGTGTTAAGGGATGTATATGCGTATTATTTGTGTGTTTGTGTATGCGTATGCCTAGTTGTATGCTTCATGTATTATAGCTGTATGTATTGGTTATATTTGGTTGCAGGAGAAGATTCTAGTCGTGTTACGAGATCAAAATCTCGTAGGAGTGCTAGCTCGAGGACTGAGGGAGCCTCTAGCTCGAGTGGTTTGAGGCGTACGCATAGTGAGAGGGATGCTGACCCTCGTGACTTGCGCACGAGACGTGGTCAGTCACGAGGTAGAGGTCGTGGGAGGAATGTCCCTGTGCCTGATCCTGAGGAGGAGGAGGCGGATGCGCTTGCTTTAGTTGACGAGATAGAGGCTGGGATGGATGTCGAGGAGGAGGCTGAGGAGGCTGCGCCTAGAGCGAGCAGCTCTAGGCCGCGAAAATCACGCGTGAACAGGGCCTTTGCCAAGGGTTGGGATGGCCATAACCTTCTACTTGCTCCGGAGAGACACGTTTCCTATCGAGCGACGATGGGTTGGCAGAAAGGCTCGATGAGGACTTTCTCGGGCGTCTCGTCCGTGATGTGTGCTTTTGAGGAGAAGCTTTCGCCGAGAGCGCAAGCTTGGGTGCTGCGTAGTGCTTTTGGCCCGTTGGTCGGCCATTGGAGGGAGATTGCGAGGAAGAAGCAGACGGCGAACCTGATGTTGATCAGGGCCTTCCTAGACAGGTACTGGGACACCACGACGACGTTCCATATGCCCGGCTTCGAGGCCGGCATTACCTTGTCTGAGTATGCGGTCATAACGGGGCTGCCGTTCGGGGACCGTGACATGAGCTTCGAGTTTGCGCCGTCCGTTGTGGACGAGGTTGTGACTGCCGCGATTGGCGGTGGTTTGGAGGTGATTTGTGAGGGTGCTCCACCTTACACTTTCAAGACGAGCTACATCTTGGAGTACTTTGAGGGGAAGACCGAGTATGGCCCCTGAGTGGAGTGACGGCGTAATGCTCGTATGTGGCTGTGGTGGTTTGTCGGTAGTGTACTTCGGCGATAAGGGTGAGCGGGCGTCGACGTCGGTCCTTATGCATCTCCTGGATTGGAATGCAATTGGGACGTTTGACTGGGTGACGCCGTCTTTGGGTTTGTGCATTCGTTTCTGCATGGATGCCGTGAGACCACGGGTCATGGATCGAGGGTCGCGACTATCCTTAGTCTCGCCTGGATTCTTGATGGAGGTACGTGTTGATTTTGTCTTTGTTTTAGGTGCACTGTTGTTTGCTTTTGTTGTCTTTGTAACGTGTTTTTGTTTCTTGTGTGTGCAGTCGTGGATTCTTAGCCATTTTCCTTTTCTGCTGCCTCTGCATGCTGTGACGATTCCGCGGGTATATCCGGCGGTGCGTACTTGGGGCACGTGTAACCGTGCTGCGTTTAACTGGTCGTATGACGAGGTTCGGGACCTTCTGAACCGGATGCAGTTTGATCAGGTTTGTGCTCGAACCATTTTAAATAGCGTGTACTTAAAATGGTTGTATTTGTGAGTGTTTGTTTTTGTTTTTGTTTTTGTGCTTGTAGTTCGTGCCGTTCCCTTGGGGCCAGTATGCGGGCATTCCTGAAGGCATCGGGGCGCGGTTTGCAGTGCGAGAGACCCAGCGTCTGTACTTGGCGACGCCGTATGGGCCGGTTTGGTATCTTGGGGAGCGTTTGGTCTTTCAGGCAGGGTGGCCGGCTCCGGTGGTGCCTAGGGACCCGCCGAGGGTCCTGTTTGAGCGAGCTGTTTTCGCTCAGGATCGGATGGCGTTGTACGGGGAAGGAGAGTCGGTGAGTCTTCTCTGTCCTGGGGAAGACTATGGCCAGTTTGCTCAGTCTCGGCTTGCTTGTGGGCCGATTGAGGTATGCTTGCTTCTTTTGAGGGTGCGTAAGGTAATTATTGCGAAAACTTTCCCTGACGTGTGCGTTTTGAACTTGTGCGTAGGAATTTGATCCCGAGATGGCGGAGCAACCTGGTGACTTTCCTACCACCGTTGAGTACGACGAGTCGGGTGTGCGTCGTACCTTCACTTTGCCGTCGTACTTGCCGGTGACCACTGACGCGGGCATGGACAGCTGGACGGGCAGGGTGAAGAAGGTATGTATCTTTGTCTTTGTATATGTAAGTGAACCCCCAGTTTGATCGAGGTATGAGTTATAACGATGATCAAACTAGTGTTTTTGTGTTACCCCCGCGAGTTTGACTTAATTTGAGTGAAATTAAGGCAAAGTGGGGTTGATTGCTGTTGTTTTGAAATTTCCCCCGAAGTTTGGCTTAATTTGAGTGAAATTAAGGCAAAATGGAGAAAAATGCGCTTTGTTTTTGAATTTCCCCCTAAGTTTGGCTTAATTGGAGTGAAATTAAGGCAAAATGGAGAAAAATGTGAAATGTTTTCGTGTTGTGTACCACAGGTGGCTAAGAAGGCTCATAAGAAGCTATGGCGGATAGCCAACAGGTGGAGGATGGCTTGGGTGGCAGTCGCTTTCGGTTGTGTCGAGCCGAGTGAGGCAGACGGTCAGATTCGAGTTCGACGAGTATCGTCGTCGTCATCCTGAGTGAACTTGTGTAATAAAGATTGTATGAACCTTTGTTTACATGTCGTTGTAGCTTGAACTTTGAACTTGATTGTAGTTGTGAACCTGTTTGGTAGGCTTGTTTGAAAAATGAAATGATTCCCGAGTGGGATGCATTGATGTTGATTTTAGATTGTGAGAATGCGTTTACAAAAAGTTCATTTTAAGTGCGAAATGAGCTTGCATGAATGTCGAAAATGTTTGTGTTTTGACTCGTGGCATGAATCGTATTTGCTAAAGTGAAGTGTAATGTTGCTGCATGGGGAACAATAAGAGGATGTCGTAGCCTAGTGTAGATTGTGGTGTTTAGGAAAGACGAATTTAGGAAAGTTGCGAGAAAAACCCGCCCCTTGAACCGCATAGCCTTATGCGGTTTAGGGGTCAAACCGCATAGGCTTATGCGGTTAGGGGTGCAAACCGCATAGGGCTATGCGGTTTGGCGGCGTGGCTGGGAATACTGAGTTTCCATATTCCGTAATATGTTTTGTATATAAGGAGGGGGGGTGCGTGCTATAATCCTCATTCACAATTACTTCTCTTCTTCTCTTTAATACAAGTTTTTGCTCTCATAAATATATTAGGTATATTTATTAAAGTTTTTTGTATTCAAGAAAATGGTGGAGCATTTTGATGCTCTTTTGAAGAGGTGGACTTCCTCATTGAGTCCGGCGATGAAGAAGGCGGTGTATGACGATGGTGCCGGTGTTTTTATTGGCTTTCGCCAAATGAAAATCGATCTTGACTTCCTGGATGCGTGCTTAGATTATTGGGATCCTAGCTTGCATGTGTTTAGGTTTCCCGGGGGAGAGGTGTGTCCTTTGATAGAGGAGTTTGCGGCTATTGCGGGGTGGTCGAAACGGACTACCCCTGTGGTTGTAAGGAGTGAGCTTTGCTATAACGGGATGTTGCGAAATTTCCTTGGGATGACAAATGCTCAGGCTGCAGGTTTGTTTGAGGGAGGCAAGGTAAGCATGCTTGTCTTGTGTCAACGATACATGAATAAAGTTGATACTAGTATTTCGGACCGTTCTAGGCGGAGGGCCCTTGCTTTTTGTTTGGTTCATCGTTATGCTTTTGCGGGGTCCATGCCAGATGGAGTGTTCGGAAACGCGAGGTATGCTCGTGTTGTCGAAGAGATGGAAAGGGGATATGATCCTTCTGCGTTGATCCTAGCGGAGACCATCTTTGGGTTTAGGCGGCCAGTTGTGCTAATTGTCTGAGCTCGTACAGGGGTTGCGCTAGGATTCTCAACATTTGGCTCATGGAGAGGCTAAGTGTGTATAAAGCTCTCCCCCTTGGTGGTGTCTTCAAGGCTGCAGCAACAACGTCGCGAAAGATGGAATGGGCTGACCTTCGGGAGCGTTCGCTAAACTACTACCGGGGGTTCGTGAAGGAGAGCTCCATTCGTTGGTATGTGTCTTGGTGGGGTATTACGGCGATTACGGCGCCGTCTGTTGCGAATGCGGCTCGTGGGTTGATGTTGTGCGGGTTTGAACGAGGGGTGTGGATTCATCCTCTTCGCTTGAAGAGGCAAATCGGGCTTGCTCAGACCATACCCGAGCAGGATACTCAGGTTGGAGGGGTTGTTGTGCTAAACAACCAAACGATTGATGCTTGGATCCGAGGATGGTCGGACCGTATTACTTGGGCTGTTCCGGAGCATATAGAGTCTAGTCATGTTACGGACTTCTATACACGATGGTACCGTTCCAATGATCCTCAGGAACGGGAGAATCAAAGGAGGAGGGAAAAGAATGGGCCAAGGCCCTCCTTGGCGTATGAGGTGGTGCGCGAAAGGAGGGACTATGGTGATCTTTGTGCTGTTGGTGTGGATGCTTCTACTTCGAGACCGGCGCGGGAAAGGCTTGGACCGAAGGTGACTGTTAAAGATCGTCTAGGGTCAAGGATCGAGGAGCCCCCAGTCGAGCAGGACGAGGATCCGATCGAGCCCCCAGGTTTTGAGAGATCTATTCCCGTTCTTAGTTCGAAGATTGTGGCGGATCGGCCCCTTGAAGATGAAGAGGCTAATCCGAAGCGTCAGAAGATGACTTGAGTAGTTTGCTTTGTTTTGTTTAGAACATTTCCTTTATTTAAATACATGTTTTAGATCTGAATAAAGGGCTAAGGAGGCTTGTTCCTAGCTCATTTCTAAATCGCGAAAAATTCTAAATAAAGTAATAAAATAGAATTAATTTGCTTTTGCCTTGTCTCGTTGCTTTCTTTTGTTTTGCTTTGAAATGTTCTCGACCTTTTTAAGCTTCGAACATTCGTATTTTGTCTTAAAATCCTCGACCTTTTTAAGCTTTGGATTTGTTTGTTTAATTTGTCTTATCTTTAAGTCCTCGACCTTTTTAAGCTTCGGACTTGGATTCTTTTGTTTTATTTTGTGTTGACTGTGCTCTCGACTTTTTTAAGCTTTGAGCGTGTCTTTTTATATTATTGTCTTAAATTTCATAGAACACTTAAACTAATTCTCCACCATTTTTATTAGTAATTAATTTTTTTTTCTCTTATAATGTTTATGAACATGAATCAAAATAAATAAAATCTACACATCACCAAAACATAAAAATACTACTACACTTTAAATTTTAGTTTAGTTAGTTTAGTTTTAAAATAGACTACTAACTTGTTTATTTTCATTTTTACGTACTAATCCTTCCAAAGAAGAGGAGCAAGGTGGAGCCATCGATCTTAGTATATTCGACCATATTATCGATCCCGATAATTGCTAGGATTTTATTCTACTAACCTAATCAAGGTGCTTTTCGCACACTTATGTGATAAGCGCCTCGAAATTGATTTTATGTTATTTTTCCTATTTGATGTTTTGATATTATGCATGATTTAATATGTCACCTAGTTATCATATGTTAAATTAGAAGACAAAAATCGAAAAATAACATTTGTGTAACACAATAAAACCACACGGCCTATCCTCCATTTTTAGTTTAATTTTTCGTTTTAATTTTTGTAAATTACATGCTTAAAATACTTGTGATAAGATGAACATGAAAATATAATTAGTTTATGTTTTAGACTAAAAATGAATTTGTTATGAAATATAAATGTTTTAAAGTGTTTATGTGTTCTTGAAGTATTGTTGTTATTCTTGTATTTGAAATGATTTTTACTTTTGTGTGTAAATGTTAGTATATGATTTTCACATGTGATAAATACATAAATGATTTAAAGTAAGTTAGTTGTTAAATTAGAAGTATAAAAATCAAAAATAAAATTTTAAATACATATATACATATACACGGCCAACTTGAATAATTTGGACCAATTTTTAGTTTTAATTTTTCTAAATAACTGTAGATACCCGTATCCGTACCCCCCAAAAACAAACCCGATGATGAAAAGGACTTTCATACATGCTTTTAAAAGAGTCGAAACGGTACAAAAGTGTCTAAAACGTATTTAGTCATTTTTAGCGTATTAATTTGGACTTGCATAATCATAAAAATGAATGTCACTCTTAGTCATTATAAGCGCAACACGAGCACGAAACAGGAACGTCTTATTAAGCCAAGCCACAAAAACAGCCCAACTAGCTACAAAACGGCCCAAACTTACAAAAACGACCCAAAACCCAACACACAAAACGGGCCAAAGTGCGTCCCGTGTCACATTTTCACAAAATTAGGTTCTATAATACCGCAAAATAATATAATTCAATATTATTGTATTTCGAGCCAAAACCGAAAAACACGACAAAAACCGGAGCACGAAAATCGAAATTGGACCAAAAAGCGACTAGGCCCAAATTATACTTAACCCACACGTAAATATCTAAATAAAACATAATCATTACTTAATCATACGTCCAAAACTAAAAGGCGGCTAAAACAGCACACCAAAACAAAATACAAATCGCCAGTTGACAGGCGATTAAAAACTTAAACGCCTGTCAACAGGCGATTAAGTTTTTGTTTTGGTGTGCAGCCTTTTTTGTTTTTCCTACAAAATACAAATTTTGATGAAATTAAATTCGCCTGTACACAGGCGATTAAGTTTTTGTCAACGCATAAACCAGCCAACCTCTATAAATACCAACCCACTTCATTCATTTCAATATATCGGTTTTACAAAACACATACACTACTCACAAAATCCACTCAAAAATACCGTCTTTTCACTTTCGAAAGGTAAACATTTTACCTACGCTCTGGGACGTTTTGAGACTCGGACAAAGGGGTTACATTAACCCCAACCCGATATTGGCATTAGCGAAGCCGTATTAAATGTCTGTTGTAGTAATTCGGATTCATAATCCGTCTAAACCCCGCCAATATCGCATAAATAAACGACTCACTATCACTAAAGCAAACCGACGTCACTTTTATAATTATGCAAGTCCTCATTCATGCATTAAATAACGACTAGAATCACGGATCCAACACTAAATTGTACCGTTTCATTGAGTCTTTTAGCATGTCAAAACTGAGGGTTTTCACAAATTCGTAAAGTGTCAAATATGAGGTCGGAAAATAACGTTTATAGTAATAATTTAGTCAATAAATTATTATTTAACGTACATTTCCCATAGAAAAGTCATTATTTTGACGATTTACATTATTTATGCATTTTAATCGAGTCATATATATTCGCACTTGTACGTAGCGTCATTTTAGCCCAAATATCGAAATTAACTAAATGTTTTCAAATTAGTAGAGACTACTTTTACGTAGGCTTTTTTATTTCAGTTTTCAAAAACACATTTTTGCCAAAACTTTTGAAAAGTAACCTCACTCCGAATCCCTTCTCTGGTTTCAAACCTCAGATTGATAGATATCGACGCATCTTGAAATCTGAGACACTCGTGTCTTGTATTTCAAGACGCGTTGAATAGGTTCCAAATTCCTTTAATATTTGGTGGCGACTCCGAAAATACATTTTCAAAAAGGATTTTTCTACTTTTCTTTTTTGATCACAAATTCATGCAATGATCTCCCCCATTTTCTCAAAACCATCGCACTTTTTCCTGCGAGGCGCATTCCGCTTCCCGGCGCCCCAAGACGGGCGAGGCGCGTCGCGCGAGCGTCGATAGGTCGCTTTCCCGGTACCTTCAGCTGGCAACTCCGCTGGGGACGAGCATGATTTTTATTATTTTTGAAAAACTAGTTTTTCTTTTATTTTAAAAACATAAAGAAGTGAAGCTTGAAACTTTGAAAACATTTACGCTTTCGATATTTGGGCAAAAATACGTTGATTCGAATCCTCCTGATTCAAACCACACCCTTTGAGGAACGGCCCCCAGTAACTCTCGCTTCATAAGCGAGGTAACTCCGGACACACTGTTCTCTCACCCCTCCACGATTACAAGTACGGCATCTATACAAACGATCATAACCAGTCAAACTCGAACGCTCTAGGGCCCGTCTTGAATGCACACCTAAGACGTGTGTAGTCTTGCGGGTGCCCCTACCGAAACGTAAAGGGAATGGCCGGAGGGAACCTTACCCTATAAGCCAAAAACCTGTGTTTATATGTACAAGTGTGAAGCTATAGTACCCTCACTATAGTCGTCTTTCAAAACCTTTGCATGCAAAAACTTTTCCTAGGCATTTTACATTTAAAATACGTCCATTTTTGAAAACTCACTTTTAAACTTTTTTTCAAAAAGATCATACTTTTAAAAACACGCCGTTAGGCTCTTTGACCCATAGTCATTTGAGTTTGATAAATAAAATGTCAGTGCATTTAAAACCGATCCAGGATAATCACTAGATCCCCGATCTTTTTCAAAACGTAAATGAATTATGCGACTGACGTATCGTCATAATACATTTATTGCAAAAAATTTCATAGAGCAAAAACCCGACAATGTCAACGCATTTCGGAGATTTTAAATGAAATTAACCTTTAGTACGTTAGAATTAGCTCTAAGTCGAGTGACTCCTTAGTCATCCCGATTTAATCTTTTTTCTCTCAAAAAACAAAAACGCGGGCCCGTTCAGATGCGAACCCGTTGATTTAATTTTTGAATCAAGTGACCTATCGTCATTTTGATTTAATTCCCTGAGTCACCCGTGAAAGGCGAACAAGTAATCGCCTTTTACCCAATTTTAACATCCTCAGATCGACTAGCCTATCGCTACTTCGGTTTGATCCTTTTTATCGTAATGATAAACCCCTAGCAACATACCGCTAAACTGGGTTAATCAGATTATGATCATAAAAAATTTCCTACCTCGAGATTAGGGACGTGTCAACATGCCCCTACCTCCAAAGCTTCCTGTGTCTTTTTAAGCAAAAAACACGAGTCGAGTCATGCACCCACTTTTTTACTTCTTTGAATGCGATTTTTCGTTGAGTCTTTTCTTCCTTTTTAGAGTCACTAAAGGTTTGAAAACTTTGTCAGGTCCACTCACTGAAAAACCCTGAACACCCGGCTCGCAAACACAATATGAATTTCCGTTTCAACCTCGCAAGTGACGAAGCTGCCCTTCCACCACCTCCTCCGCTAATGACGATCAACGAGCACGTAAGGCTGCTTGACCACAAGATAGCCAACCTCGCCGCCCTATTCGAGCATCTGGCCGCCATCCAGAAGATCGAAACCGATAAAAACACTAGACTATTCGCCGAAGAGTCTGCTCGACACATCAAGAGGATTCGATCCCTAGAAGACGAAATCCACAAGTACAAGTTGGCCAAAACTGCAGATCATGGTCGCCAGGGCAATACTCCTCGAACCACGACCACGGCTGAACCCTTTAACACTGCAAACCCGAAGGCACCAGCAGCGCAACCAATTTTCCTAGCACAACCCACTCCTGCTGTACCCAGGTCATCACCAGTTGGGCCGTTCTCATCACAACAGCGACGGAGGTTCGACCCCCTCTTCATGTCCTACTCAAAGGCATTGGGAAAGCTCGTAAAGAAAAACATTCTGCATCTCCCCAAACCCACCAGTGAACCACCTGAGGATAAGAAACCCCTATCATGGCACGAAGACTCGTACTGTGAATTCCACAGGGGGAAAGGACATGACACTGAGAACTGTTTCCGCTTGAAGAACGTAATCCAAGACATGATTGACAACGAGACGATCGACAAGCCAAGCATAGCTCCTAAACCAACAGTCCAGCATAGCACGCCCCGTTCTCAACCCATTTTCGTGGGAACGCATCCCATCCTCAATCATCCCCTCCTGGCTCCCACAAGCGATCACGAGGTCAACGTCCTTTTCGACAGCATCAACAACGGTAGCGACATTGATCGCATTCGCCAAGCTAGGACAAGAACGGAACCAAGGCATGAGGACAGGAAATGAATCTTCACCCCGATCCCTCATCAACATCCCCTCAGACAGTCCGACGGCCACAATAAAGCTCCTCACCCCCAACATCCGTATCAGTCTCCTTTAGAACTACAAATACCGCCAGGATTCCCTCCCAAACGCACAAGCAAAGGCAGAGACAAGAGCATAGTCAAGGATATGACTAACCTACCTATAACCAACGACCCTTCCTCCCATCACAACTCATTAGCCGCATTATCCGGGATTGGCTACCAGGCGCCATAACTTTCTCCCACGCAGACCTGCCATCCTTCCAAGACCCACACAACCCAGCACTCTACATAACCGTAGAGTGCCGTAACATGATATTACCCGTTACTGTCATCGACAATGGCTCCGCGATCAACATCTTGCCCCTAACAACAGCCCTCAAACTAGGACTAAAAGAAAGCGATGTCACCCCTTGCTCCAACAACATAAGAGCATACGACGGTACCTCCCGCAGCATAGAAGGTGTCATATCACTACTCATCGTGATAGGACTCATCAAGACAAAAACCCAATTCCAACTCATGGACATTCCCCCGGCATACAATATGTTACTAGGAAGGACATGGATTCACGCTACTGGGGCCATAACATCAACTCTCCACCAAAAGGTTAAAATCCCTTTTTACAACGATGTCATCACCATAGAAGCCTCAGATTTCCGAGCCACCCTCCGACAACTGAAGCTCGAAGAAGAAGCCACCCAATCCACCGACGACTCGGGAGGTCCCAATTCAAGCGTCTACACCTAGAGTCTAGGATCCTGCGTCGTCATGACGCCATTTTTCTAAAAACGGCTATTATAGTAAGTCTTAATAAGAACTAGAGTCATTAAGGTTATCCAAAGCTCCCTCGTCTGAGCTATCTTCAAATGTAACCGCTTTTGATAACATTAATAACATGAAAGTTTTTGATTACTCTTTGCCTCATTTAAAATCTACGTATTCTAATAATCACGATAAATTTACACTAAAAAACATTGCATTATATAGATACATTGCAAGCATTGTCTCAAAACCCGAACAGGACCCCATCATTGAAGACACAACAATCATCGACATAGGCACGCCCGAAGAGCCTCAAGAACTGCAACTGGGGGCTTCCCTAAGCACAGAAGAAATGGCCACATACACCAAGCTCCTCGCAGAGTTTAAGGACGTCTTTGCCTGGTCATATAAGGACATGCCCGGCATAGACCGCGAGATAGCTGAACACCGCATCCCGATCAAGCAAGGTTCCAGACCCGTCAAACAGAAGCTCCGACGCATCAAGCCAGAATGGTCTCTCATGGTCAAAGAAGAGATCGAAAAGCAACTACAAGCTGGATTCATCCGAGTCATTGAATACTCTGATTGGGTCTCCAACATGGTTCCAGTCATGAAAAAGAACGGCAAAATACGAGTATGTGCCGACTTCCGTGACCTAAACAAAGCCTGCCCAAAAGACGATTTCCCACTACCTCACATGGACATCCTAATCGACAACACAGCAGACCACGCCTTACTGTCATTCATGGATGGATATGCAGGATACAACCAAATCAAAATGGCAGCAGACGACATGCCAAAAACCACTTTCGTAACCCCCTGGGGAACATATTGCTACACAGTCATGCCATTTGGGCTCATAAACGCCGGCGCTACCTACCAACGTACCGCCACCACCTTGCTCCACGACATGATGCATAAGGAGGTCGAGGTATACGTCGACGACATGATCGTAAAGTCAAAGGAAAGGGACAACCACGTCACAAACCTTCGGAAGTTCTTCACCCGAATTAGGCAGTATAAGATGCGACTAAACCCACAGAAATGCACCTTTGGGGTCACATCAGGCAAGTTGCTGGGTCACATAGTAAGCCAGCGCGGGATCGAAATAGACCCAACCAAAATCAAGGCAATAATGGGTATGAAACCGCCAAGCAACATCGACGAAATAAGGAGCTTTTTGGGACAAGTCCAATATATCTCCCGATTTATCAGCAAACTCACCATGATTTGTGAGCCAATCTTCAAAAAATTGAAGAAAGAAGAGCATCTGAAATGGGACGACGATTGTCAACAAGCATTCGACAAGGTCAAGAGCACGCTCACAAATCCACCCGCTCGTACCCCACAAAAGGACTTGCCCCTATCGCTATACTTAACGACCACGCCAAACGCTATGGGTGCCATGCTCGCCCAGGAAGTCAACAACGAAGAACGGGCCATCTACTACATCAGTAAAAAGTTCCACGATTACGAAACTCGGTATGAACGGCCGAGAAAGGCGCCTCTCGCTTGTCCGGGCAACCAAAAGCTCGAGCACTACCTACTCACTAGCACAACAACGATCTACTCCCTAATGGACCCCTCAAGTACCTATTTGAAAAACCGGTCCTAAATGGGCATATGGCGGATGGACTCTACTCTCGCCGAGTATGAACTCAAATACCTCCCTCTGAAGTGATCAAGGGAAAGAGCAGTTTCGACTTCCTTTGCAGAAAATGCTATCATCGAACAACCCATGATCGATACAATGTCATTTCCGGACGATGGGATCTTCGCCATAGAAAGGAGTATCGCAATTATACTTTGACTGAGCATCAAAGTACCGACTCTGAGTAGGAATACTCTTAATATCCCCAAATGGTGACCATACTCCGCTCTCGATCAAGTTCGATTTTAGCGTCACAAACAACGCCGCAGAATACGAAGCCTGCATTTACGGCCTGCAAGCCGCCATCGCCCTCAAAATAAAGAACCTGCGGGTGCATGGAGATTCATTCCTCATCATAAATCAAGTGGCCAAGGGCATGGAAGATCATGAGCGAAACCTCACCAAATACCAAACAAAAGTACAAAAACTCCTAACCAACTTCGACAAAGATCGAATTTTACCACCTCCCAAGGGAAGAAAACCGGTTCTTGCCGACGCCTTGCCAAAACTCTCATCCCTCCTCAACATGCCACCGGACATGAAGTTACTACCCATCATCGTCGAAAGGCGTGACGAACCAAAGATACATCCATACCATTGACCTGGACGGCCGAAGCGAGCAGAGCCTTGGTATCAAGCCATAATCAACTACAAAACAGACAACATTTACCCACCCGACACCGATAAACGTGGACAGAGAGCTATCAGATTCCTAGCTTCCCAATTTGTGCTAGAGATGGGACAATTACTCAAGAAAACACCACAAGGGACGCTGCTCATATGTGTCGACTACAAGAAGGGGCAGGAAATCGTCACACAAGTCCATGATGGCGAATGCGGACCCCACATGAACGCTCGAGCACTCTGCAAACAGATCCTACGGCTAGGATGGTATTGGACAACCATGGAAGCAGACTGCATCCAATACGTCAAGCATTGCCACAACTGCCAAATTTTCAGCAACGTCCAACATGTACCACCTTCACCACTATACAGCCTAACCTCACCCTGGCCCTTTTCAACCTGGGGCATCGACGTGATAGAAAAAGTCCACCCCATCGGAGCAGGAGGTCAACGCCCGTCTTTGGTGGCCATCGACTACTTTACTAAATGGGTAGAAGCAGCATCTTTTCGAACCCTCGGCTCCAAAGAAGTCGCCAGATTCATACAGACAAACATTATATGCCGATATGGCATACCCCATGAGTTCATCAGCGATCAAGGCTCGCACTTTCAGCGCGAGACGGAAGCTATACTCACAAAATACAACATCCAACATCACAAATCCTCGCCCTATCGACCCCAAACCAATGGAGCCGTTGAAGCAGCAAACAAGACGGTCGTCACCATACTCGAGAAAATGATCGACAGTTGCAAAGATTGGCCCAATTAACAAGATACCGTATGCATTATGGGGATACCGCACTACCATTCGCACGCCCACAGGCATGACCCCCTATTTCCTCACCTATGGCATGGAAGCCGTCCAACCAGTGGAAATAGAAATACAGTCTCTACGCATACTAATGGAAAGTAGCATCCCGGAAGCAGAATGGGCCCGTGAACGGTACGAACAGCTCATGCTCCTGGACGAACGCCGACTGCATTCCCTGAGTACCGTACGAATGTACCAAGCCCGACTACAACGAGCATTCAACAAACGAGTTAAGCCACGAAACATAAAAGTAGGTGATCTCGTACTAAAGTCAGTCCGAGCACCACTTCCAGTCGACCCACGAGGAAAATTCAAGCCTAACTGGGCTGGACCCTACCTCGTCAAGGAAATCTTCACAGGCGGAGCAGTAAAACTAACCGACTTGGACGGTCAAGAGTTTAACCTAGCAACGAACCTCGACCAGCTCAAAAAGTACTACCCTTAAAAATGCCTTGCAATGTATCTATAAAATGCGAAATTTTCTAAAAATCAATTCATGGACCGACATGTCCTTAAACATGTTCATGGGCCGGCATGCCCCTAAACGTGCTCTTTCTCTGCACAAAAATCAAAAGCAATTCATGGACCGGCATGTCCTTAAACATGTTCATGGGCCGGCATGCCCCTAAACATGCTCTTTCCCTCTACAAAAATCAAAAACACAATTCATGGGCCGGCATGCCCCTAAACATGCATCCACCAAACACAATTCATGGGCCGGCATGCCCCTAAACGTGCACATTCACCACAAAAAAGCAAACACAACTCTTGGGCCGGTATGCCCCTAAACGTACACTTCTGAACTATGCCGGTTTGATTCCATTTTTCGTGGATACGTAGGCAGCTTTGCAAAAAGCGCAACCGATATTCAACACAAAATGACACGTCCAAAGCTTATAAAAGTCAAGGACATAGTCAACACAAAATTCGTCCTGCAAACCTAAGGGTAAAAGGACAACATTCAACACAAAATGACACGTCCAAAGCTTAAAAAAGTCAAGGACATAGTCAACACAAAATTCGTCTTTTAAACCTAAAGGTAAAAAAGAACGACATTCAACACAAAACGACAAACCCGAAGCTTAAAAAAGTCGAGGGAATGGTCAATACAAAGATTTCCTAAAAACCATGCTTGCATTCTAACCTTTGAAAAAAAGATTAGAGCCAAGGAATTTCACACAGAATAACAAGCAAAATGAGGCAAAGTCGTAAATAAAAAACCTTATTTTTATTAATCTTAAAAAGAACGGTTACATTTTAGATTTTTCAGACGTATGAGCATAAACTGCACTAACAAACACTACAATATATTACAGTACAAATCCCGGCATGTACATCGGTTTAGGATAGACAATATAATACATAACACAAAATAGTACGAACATAATACTAACAAACCAGCAACAAAACCACACTAGATTCCCTTAAACCACCGAACCTTTCGACTGAGCGGATAAGCACCGACCCTCAACCCCTGCGGCGATCCCCAACATTACCATGACGACCTGGAGTACCCGGCCCTGGTATGCGACGACGACCAAACACACACTCCGCCGCTGAAAGAGGCGCCGAGCTCGAAGCATCACCCCCACCTCTGTTACGTCCAAAGCGAATTGGGTCATAGGCAGACGTCGGCGGAGGCTCGTTAAGCTCTAAGGCACGAAGACGAGCCCTCTCATGAGCACTTTGAGCAACGGTCCATTTAACATAGGCTCTCGATACCCGGATCGTCCCAGCAGTACCAGCTACAAGCCACTTAGGGCGCATGATCCAACCACCAGCCCACTCGTCAGTCACCTGGTTATTCAACACAACCATGTCCTGTACCTTCGTGTCCTGGCCAGGGATGAACTGTGCATACCCTATTTGTCGCCTAACTCGCAGAGGGTGGATATAAACGCCCATCTCAAACCCACATAAGAGAACTCCGGAGGGACCATCGCCTACTGCGCTAGCCGTCACGTCAATTATCCCCCACCACGGAACCGACCAACGGATAGCACATGACCTCACAAACTCAGGGAAGTAGTCACTAGGACGTTCGTCTGGACCCGACCACCGCATGTAACGGCTGGTGATACCCCCTGCGACGTACTCAACATCAAAGCCGAAGTCGTTCAACACGTTCAGACGCTCCATCAGCCATAACTGGAGAATCAAGGGACATCCTCGGTACGCATGCTCCCTATTGCATGCCCGGTCATCCAATCCAAGGATCGTCTCCGCCAGAATTAAAGCAGAAGGATTGCAACCTATTTCCATCTGCTCCACGACGGCAATTAAACGCGGATCTCCCAACAACCCCTCGGATACAGAGTCCGGGAACATATAGCAGTGTACCAGGCAAAAGGCCAAAGCCCTCCTCCTGGCCACAGCAGAGATATGCCCATTCTCGTCATTCCTAAACCATTGACATAAACGATGGAGGTTGACACGGCTCCCAACAAATAGCTCTTCCACCTCGTCCCGGGTCATCTGGAGGTAGTTCTGAACCTGCCTCTTATAGCCAAACTCCTGCCTGACGCATACCGGCAAGCTAATGCGCACCCACCCACCAATGGCTCCAAACTCCTCAACTAGAGGGCAAACCTCTCCGCAAGGAAAGCGGAACACGTGAAGGCTTGGATCCCAATACTCAAGACAAGCGTCCAGGAAGTCGTACTCCATTCGAACCTGCCTTAGCCCACGAAATACGCCAACTCCGCAATCTTTCAAAAGCTTCTTCTCGATACCCGACAAGGACGCACACCAATCTACAAGAAATTCCCTTCAAAATTCTCCATAATTCGACAAATGTTCCGTAAATATTCTGAATATTTTTGGAAAATCGAGAATGGGAAATGAAAGGATGAGTGAAATGAGCTAACTTAGCCCTCCTTTTATAGCCGATATTTGCAAGACGAAATACAACACAAAAACTTAAACGCTAGAGAACAAGCGATTAAAATAAATCAAACAAAAACCAAAAAACAAAATTGTAATCGCTTTGTTCTGAGCGATTAAAAATAAATCGCTTTGTTCTGACGATTTTCTTTTCTGACAAAATTATTCGATTTCTTACACTTCTTACACACCTATACCCTAAAATTTTTAACTTATTACCCCTACACTATTTTTACCGACCTCCTAGCCGACGTTTACGACCCCGACGCGTCGTCTCGATTTGCGTAATCGACTCCCGTCTCTCGTATTTTTCATTTTTCACAAAACACGATAATCACACAAAAATTAAACCCCACACAAAATACGATTTTCGCATTCACAATTTTCGTCTCAAAACGTCGTTTTAGCTCACATTTTTATAATGTCAAAAGCGTCTTTTTACGAGTCTAAAATATTTTTCTAAACAGCATTTTTCAAAACTCCACATTCGCTTTTAGTTCGGTCATTAGCGAGTCAGTCTCAATCGAGACATATATATATGCTTTTACGACTAACAATGTTTTGCAGGTACGCTCGGCAAGCAAATACGCGAGGATTTCAGACCCGGCTACGACGCAGGAACGCATTTTTCGCAACAAGACAAAATAACCGAATTAAACCCATAAACACCCACAAAACCAGAAAATCAACCCTACACAAAGTCCCGATAAATAAACCGTTACAAACAAAATATTAATACAAGTCCAAAATATAAAACCAACAAGTTCAAAGCCTACTGCGAATGGTCGCCACGCCAGAAGACAAAGACGCAGGAATCAATCTCAAAGACGCGCCTCTATCCAACTCCCCTGCGTACCGACCCTCTAGCTCTGCCCGGACTCTCGCCAGCTCCTCGGCATGCGCGACCTCCATTTCGACGCGATCTCGCGCCTCCCACGACCTCGCTAACTCAAGTCGAGCGTCGGCGCCTCCTACGAGCCTGCAAGCATCCACCACCTTCTCGTTCACGACCGCCCTCCACCGGTTCGCCGCCCGCCACAGCCTCCTGTGCACCTCAGCCGTCACCTGCCAAGACACGAGAATTACGTTTAGCTTTCTAACCTGGGGGCTATAATCAAAAACCGCTTCAACAGAGTTTGACTAATGATTTTACAATAAAACCTTACTCAAACTGGGGGCTATAATCAAAAACCGTTTCAACAGAGTTTGACTAATGATTTTACAATAAAATCTTACTCAAACTGGGGGCTATACTACATAATACTCATCTTTGTCACGAAGAAGAAAGTGAATACCTTTTTCACGCGGATCCCACCTCTCCAGGCCGCGCCGGTCACCCACGGACATAGGCGCGAGCAACCTGATCGAATCTTTGGCGGCCCTGCGTGCACGACCAACAGATCCTCGACGAACGGAGGAGGCTGGAACTCAAGATCAGGATCACGTCGCTACAAAACAAAAACAGGGTTAATTTTTGCTTTAAAAAAAAAAAAAAAAAAAAACAAAAACAAAAAACAAAAACGCAAAAAAGAAAAAAAAACAACAAAACATACCTCGATCACAGCGTCAGCAAGGGCATGCTGTGCCCAAGTCACGTAATCCTCACCTACGCAAAGCAGGAGCCTGACTCACCTCATGGTACACGTCACGACGCTCGCCAGCGTCGGGCGCCCCCACAAACAAAACCGAGGGCGGAGGAGCAGGTACGATGAAGCCGCCACGACCCGTCTGCGCAGACAGACGCTCACCCAAGTACCAGTACGAGCCGTACTGGGTCTCGATATACAGCCGCCGTCCGTCAAGGGGACCGGCGGAGCCGCAATCGTCGGAGGGACGCCAGAACTTCTTCCAAGGGTCGCGAGCGAACTACAAAACAAAGCCAAATTATAAACCACAAAAACAAACACAAACCCAAAAACAAGCTACAAAAGACCAAAGTACAAAACACAAATACCGCTTACCTTATCCACGGTCATCCCGGTTAGCGCACCCGAGCCGCATCGTAGTTTAGGCCAATACCTTTCCGATCCGCTGTCGCGTAGGCATGGAAAGCCGGATACTGCGCCTCAACCTTGAACGTGTCCGGGAGCAGAGAGGGGAAGTGAGCGTAGCACCAAGACTGCAAGCAATCAGAATACAACGTTACAAAAGGAAAGCAAAGACAAGATAACAGGACTCTGCGAAATCAAAACTTACCTCCATCAGAAGACCAGGGCCCACAAGAGACACATCTGAATCCTCGTCAATCCGGTCAGGGCGCACTGCGTCCCTCAGATACCGGATCAACAGGCCTAGAGCACGAGTAACCCAGTCGAAGTCACCAAGACGTGACATGTCTGACAGAGCCATCAGCACAGCCGTCGACGCTCGCTCTCCCTTGTCGCCAAAGTGGGTGGCCGTCAGGAACCACCACAACCACAGCCGGGCCCTCTGCTCAGCGCTCGCTCGAGTAGACCCCTTCTTCTTCTTCTTCCCCTCGAAGAAGTCAGCAAACCAAATAGTCCGGGGCTGAAACGTGTGCTCCTCACCTATCCCACACCGAACCCCGTCACCAATCAACCGCACGACGCGTGGACTATCAATAGGAGGGCGCCACGCCCCAGACAAGCCCGCCCTCCCCATGAGGCAGCCCCGTGACAACTGCCCTCGAAGAAGGAGTCCCGCCTACCTCGTAACCAGGCATGTGGAAGGTGGTGGTCGTATCCCAATACCTATCCAGCAACGCCCGGCGCGAGTTCACCCGCTTACCCCGCACCTCCCTCCACTTTTGCACCAGGGGACCAAAAGCTGTCCCGAGCACTATGTCCCGCTCCTCCTGCGTGAGCCTCCCGTCAAACACGTCAAACACCGTCCGAAACCCAGAGAAGGTCCTCCTCGAGCCTAACGGGAAACCGACCTTCACTCGAATCGACAAGTGCTCCAAGCGACTCCAAACCAGAGTCACGCCATCCCAGTCAATGGCCACCTGCGACCACAAGCGCGGACCATGGGGATAATTAGGCCTCTCGCCCAACTCGTCAACCATCCCCATGAAAACCTCCGTCGCAGCCTAAAGAGCTGCCGTACCTGCGTCATGGGCCGGACCCTCAGCCTCTGCCTCAGCCTCGCGTGGCCACCGGCCTCTGCCTCGGCCTCGCGCCTCGACCTCGGCATCACCCTCAGTGCGCTCCGAGCCTGGCCCTGAACGACCCCGACCCTGGCGGCCCCCGCGGCGGCAACGGCGGCTGGCGGCGTCGGCGGCGGCTGAGAACAGCGGCGGCGGCAGCGGTGCCTCGGCAATCTCAACCTCGGCGGCGGCCTCGGTAGCGATCTCGTTAAGATCCTCATCCTCGTCACTCGAAAACTCCTCCAACTCAGAAGGATCCTCGTAACGGCTCCCCGGACCCCGAGCACGACCACGCCTCCGCGTGACCTCCACAGGGTCTCCCCCGCTCCAACCTCCTCAAAAATACCGGCAACCTCAGCTTGGTCCCGGTCACCACCCTCAGCGGAAGACGAGCTCGGCGTCGTGGGCTCATCGCCGCCTCACCGTGGCCTCATCCACCTTGCGCTTCTTCCTCGGGTTCCTCCGACCGCGACCACGGCCTCTAACCTGGCCCCCTCCAGGAGCCGCAGGCACCCCTGAAGCAACGCCGTGGCCACGTCCCTGCAAAGCCCCTGCAACAACGCCACGACCTCTGCCTCGGCCCCCTCCCGAAGCCACAGGCGTCCCTCCAGCACCGCTACGACCACGTCCCCGCAAAGACCCTGCAGCTTCGCCCCGACCTCCACCACGGCCTCCCCCAGGAGCCTCAGACGTCTCCACAGCAGCGCCACGTCCACGCCCCTGCAAAGACTCTGAGACGACACCCTGAGCCTGACCTCGGCCACCAACAGGAGACCTCGACGACCCAGCAGCAGCTCCACTACCGCTAGCATCACCAGAAGACCGCGTCCGCTCAACGACGGTCTCCTCACGTACCACATTAGCTGAAAAAGCAGGCGACTCGGCAGCAACGTCACGACCCGCAGCACTAACGGACGGCTCAGGACCACCAGGAACAGCACCATGTCCAAAGCCACTCGCAGAAGGCCCAGACGACGCACTGACAAAGACCGCACCACTAGAAGAAAAAGCGAGGAGACTCCACGGCGCCACAAACTCACTCCCTGGCGTCGTAGAAGCTCCAGGCATCTGAGGAAAAGCTCTCGGAAGTCCGGCGAGACGGACCTTCGTAAACCTCCAAAGCGCGCAGCGTACCTGGCAGAGTATGCTCGTCCCTCAGAACGGTAAAGTCAACACCAGCCAAGACCCGATCCATGTCACTGGAAGTAGGTACTGAAGGCTTAGGATCACCTGCACAAGATTCAAGGGCATACTCAGACAACGGCAATAGCAGGTCACTCAAGAAAGCAGAAGCACGCAAAAACGACAAAAAGCTAGCATGGAGGCCTACATTATCTACAGATGGGGCCAAAACGAAGCAGAAGCACAGAAGAGCATATTTTATGACACGTATACAGTATACCCGTCATACAAAGCCAATTCAAGAGCAAGCACGCGCAAAAGCAGCAGAGAACTAGCCAAAACAGCAGAAGACAAGCCTTTTTAACCCAAAAATAGTAGAAAAGAGAAAAACGCTACAGAAAGCCTGAAACCCACATTTTCTGAGACAGACCCAACCCATAAATCACGATAAGCAAGTACAAAAAATTTCATACGAAAACGATGTCCCGAACGCCTCGACTGAATAGCTTTTACAAAATACTTACAAACTACAAAAACGGCCTTTTCTTGACCGTAACTCAACCAAAAAGCCCCCACTTCCCGCAAAACAACCCCCTAGCCAACACAAACGACATACATTACCATACATTCCATGAACGGGGCACAAAAGCAAGGAAAGGCGATTTTTGGAAACCTAGCCTAAACTACAAAAAACGCTCCAAAACACCTCCAAACAACACATTTCCTACAAAACAAAGCCAAGTATGTACCAAACTAGCCATAACAATGCAATACAGAAAATTCGGGCAAGTTTCGGAACCGAAAAATTTCGACCAAAATTTCGGCCCTTATACCAAATCATTCGAAAATCACGGTTTTTCAGGCCGGTTTTCGCACACGAGCCACCCAAACCTCCACACAGGCATGCTACAACATTTTCAAAAAAAACCAAGCCACTCGGGATCGCCTTACGCAACAAAAACAGAGCACAAGCCCCGACTTTACCCCCTCCTACACGGTTTTTTACCCAAACGAACCGTTTTTCGCGACCATTTCAACAAACCGAACTCACCAACGCGTTATACTACTAATGGGTAAGCTACACTGAAGTTTTGAGCCATTTTCGAGACGTTTTCAAAAATGACCAAAATGCCCCTACACTACAAAACGCACGAAAATCGAGACCACAAGCCGGGTTTTCACACAACGACAGCAAGACAAGCGAGGCAAGCACAATACCAAACATAGCGAGCGTTTTCAAGCAAGGACGAGGGCTAAAATCGAATCAAACCGACATTTTCGACCTAAACCCTAGAAAACGGTATTTCAAGCTAAAACTGACTCAAACCAAACTCAAAACACGAAAAACCAAGTGAGTTGAGTACGTACCTTGGTCCATGATGAATTGTAGGAGTCGGAAAATCGATTTTTAGACAAGAAAATCGCCAAGACAAGTTTTAAAGGGTTTCGATTTTGTTTTTATTTTCAGATGAAATGAATAAGCCTCCCCTCTCTCTCCCGTGTTTTAACCAAAAAACACCAAACAAAAACCTAATCGCCAGTAAACAGGCGATTAAATTTTAATTCGCCTGTTTACAGGCGATTACATTCTTATCACATGGGTTTCAGTTTTGTTTTGGGCCATTTCCTCGGCCCAATACACATTTAACCTTGCTTCAAACACAATTTCAAAACCAAAAACACGTAACCTCCTCACGAGACGTCCATAAAAACCTAACTTTTTATGAGAAAAACACGTAGCCTCCTCACGAGACGTCCATAAAAACCTAACTTTTTATGACAAAAACACGTAGCCTCCTCACGAGACGTCCATAAAAACCTAACTTTTTATGACAAAAACACGTAGCCTCCTCACGAGACGTCCATAAAAACCTAACTTTTTATGACAAAAACACGTAGCCTCCTCACGAGACGTTCATAAAAACCTAACTTTTTATGAGAAAAACACGTAACCTCCTCACGAGACGTCCATAAAAACCTAACTTTTTATGAGAAAAACACGTAACCTCCTCACGAGACGTCCATAAAAACCTAACTTTTTATGAGAAAAACACGTAACCTCCTCACGAGACGTCCATAAAAACCTAACTTTTTATGAGAAAAACACGTAACCTCCTCACGAGACGTTCATAAAAAAACGTAGCCCTTTTTATGAGAAACACAAAAGCGCGTAGCCTCCTTAAGAGACGTTCATAAAAGCCTAACCACTTTTATAAAACCAAACCAAAAGCGCGTAACCTCCTTTAAGAGACGTTCATAAAAGCCTAACCACTTTTATAAAACCAAACCAAAAACGCGTAGCCTCCTTTAAGAGACGTTCATAAAAACCTTGCCCTTTTTATGAGAAACACAAAAACACGTAGCCTCCTCACGAGACGTCCATAAAAACCTAACTTTTTATGGGAAAAACGCGTAGCCTCCTCGCGAGACGTTCATAAAAACCCAGCCCTTTTTATGAGAAACACAGAAATACGTAACCTCCTTATGAGACGTTCACAAAAACCTATCCCTTCACAAAAACACCAACCACTCTTATAAACCAAACCCTAAAACGCGTAACCTCAACTACGAGACGTCCAGCGAAGAAGCGCAAGCAAAGCACAACCAAGAGCGCAAACCAGAAGCGCAAGCAAAGCACAGCCAGGAGCGCAAGCCAGAAGCGCAAGCAAAGCACAAGCAGAAGCCCAAGCGAAGACACAGGCAGAGCGCCAGCTGGGAGTACTCAGGCCACATGCAGGCCGACATGCCCTTAAACATGTAGGACCGTCATGTCCTTAAAAACATGTCGTCCCTCCCCGCATTTCCCGGCGCTAAGTCCTCGTCTCTCCCATAAGACACATGCTTAGCGCCGCCAGGTAGTATCCGTGATCAGAATGGTCCTGATACTATCTTTAAGTTTGACTAACGCTTTGTCCAAGCTCGATCAAGCTGGGCTCTGTAGATACCCGTATCCGTACCCCCAAAAACAAACCCGATGATGAAAAGGACTTTCATACATGCTTTTAAAAGAGTCGAAGCAGTACAAAAGTGTCTAAAACGTATTTAGTCCTTTTTAGCGTATTAATTTGGACTTGCATAATCATAAAAATGAATGTCACTCTTAGTCATTATAAGCACAACACGAGCACGAAACAGGAACGTCTTATTAAGCCAAGCCACAAAAACAGCCCAACTAGCTACAAAACGGCCCAAACTTACAAAAACGACCCAAAACCCAACACAAAAGCGGGCCAAAGTGCGTCCGTGACACATTTTCACAAAATTAGGTTCTATAATACCGCAAAATAATATAATTCAATATTATTGTATTTCGAGCCAAAACCGAAAAACACGACAAAAACCGGAGCACGAAAATCGAAATTGGACCAAAAAGCGACTAGGCCCAAATTATACTTAACCCACACGTAAATATCTAAATAAAACATAATCATTACTTAATCATACGTCCAAAACTAAAAGGCGGCTAAAACAGCACACCAAAACAAAATACAAAACGCCAGCTGATTAGCGATTAAACTTAAACGCCACAACAAAGCGATTAAGTTTTGTTTTGGTGTGCAAATTTTTTGTTTTTTCCTACAAAATACAAATTTCAGATGAAATTAAATTCGCCTGTACACAGGCGATTAAGTTTTTGACTACGCATAAACCAGCCAACCTCTATAAATACCAACCCACTTCATTCATTTCAATATATCGGTTTTACAAAACACATACACTACTCACAAAATCCACTCAAAAATACCGTCTTTTCACTTTTGAAAGGTAAACATTTTACCTACGCTCTGTGTCGTTTTGAGTCTCGGACAAAGGGGTGACATTAACCCCCACCCGATATTGGCATTAGCGGCCGTATTCGTAATGTCTGGTTGTAGTAATTGATTCATAATCCGTCTAACCCCGCCAATATCGCATAAATAAACGATTCACTATCACTAAAGCAAACCGACGTCACTTTTATAATTATGCAAGTCCTCATTCATGCATTAAATAACGACTAGAATCACGGATCCAACACTAAATTGTACCGTTTCATTGAGTCTTTTAGCATGTCAAAACTGAGGGTTTTCACAAATTCGTAAAGTGTCAAATATGAGGTCGGAAAATAACGTTTATAGTAATAATTTAGTCAATAAATTATTATTTAACGTACATTTCCCATAGAAAAGTCATTATTTTGACGATTTACATTATTTATGCATTTTAATCGAGTCATATATATTCGCACTTGTACGTAGCGTCATTTTAGCCCAAATATCGAAATTAACTAAATGTTTTCAAATTAGTAGAGACTACTTTTACGTAGGCTTTTTTATTTCAGTTTTCAAAAACACATTTTTGCCAAAACTTTTGAAAAGTAACCTCACTCCGAATCCCTTCTGCGGTTTGAACCTCAGATTGATAGATATCGACGCATCTTGAAATCTGAGACACTCGTGTCTTGTATTTCAAGACGCGTTGAATAGGTTCCAAATTCCTTTAATATTTGGTGGCGACTCCGAAAATACATTTTCAAAAAGGATTTTTCTACTTTTCTTTTTTGATCACAAATTCATGCAATGATCTCCCCCATTTTCTCAAAACTATCGCACTTTTTCCTGCGAGACGCATTCCGCTTCCTTGCCAAGACCCAGAAGGCGCCTTGAGGCGTCGATAGGTCGCTTTCCCGGTACCTTCAATAACATATTATGATTAGTGTAGGTTAATTAGACTTGCTATAAAAATTTGAGAAAATAAAACGAAAATATAAAAATTTGAGTTAAAAGTGTTCTTTAGAAAATCATAAGTGTTCTTAAAAAAATTCATAAGTGTTCTTCTTTTTAGCTAGTTTTGATTTATTGATTTTTATAAGTTTTTGTTTAGTTGTTGTTTTAAGTCACTAATAAATAAATACAATACTAAAATACATAAGTTAATTAAGCTAAATCTTTAAAATATAAAAGTTTGAAAATTTAAAGTTAGTAAAAACACTATTCATAAATGAAATAAAATATTTAGTGAAAATCGTAAACTAATTAAACCACTTTAGTATAATTTGAATAATTAGTATACAAAAACTTTAAGTCAAAAACCGATAAATTAGAAAACAAAAATAAATACAAAAAAAGAAATAATTAGTATAAAGGGGCCACGGTTTTGGGGCTATTTTTTTTGACCTAAAATGATTTTGTCACTTTTTATTTTTACCACTTAAGTAATTTAATTTGTTAAGGTAATGAATTTTTAATAAAAACAAAAAAAGAAATAGATACCTAAAATAAATAGAGGCCACGGCTTCTACACTAAAAATGGACCAATTTTGGTCAAAATGAATTTGTCACTTAGTCACTAAATTTGATTACTAATTAGAATTATGTTAGATTGTATAATGAATCGATAATAAAAAGAATCAACGAAACCGATAAAAATAATCGTTACACGCATTAAAATGAATGTTGTCGAGTGTTACTGCCTTTGCTTAAATTTGGATAAGGACATACGGACTATTTAAAATGAACTTAACAACTTTGACACTAGAATTTTGTACTTAAATTGTATCGAGTTTTACTTCCGAATCGTTATTTAAAATCACCAAGTACAAAACGAACCTAACGACTTTAAAACTAGGATTTTATACTTAGTAAATAAAAAGACTTAGTTTTATTTTCTAAAATATCCTAAGTATGAAAATTTGTATAAGAGTATAAAAACACTAAGTATAAATAAAATATAATAATAAATCCTAAGTATAGAAAAGATACTAAGTATAAGAATACATGTACGTATAAAAATACGTATAAATACAAAGTATGAGAATACGCATACGTATAAAAATACGTATAAATACGAAACCTAAAAATACGTACAAATACGAAATACGAAAATACGAATACGTATAAAAATACGAGGAATAGTAAATACGATGAATAGTAAATACGATGAATAGTAAATATTTAAAAAATACGGTGAATAGTAAAATAATGAATAGTGAAAATATTTAAAATTTACGAACGGACTCAAAATAAATATTTAAGTTTTTCTATGTGTTCTGTTTACCTGAATAACTGCTAGAACTAAAATTTCATTATACAAAGTTCGACGATATAATTAAGTTACAGAATTGTCATTTTGTTACGTTTGAACGAGAAAACAAGATTTTTGAGAAAACAAGCTACTTGAATAAAATACTAGGATTGTTCGCCATGTTGCGACTCTTGAAATTCGAAGTTAACGAGGTAGCTGTCTATGGGGACTTGGGCTCCCTCCCAGAGTTGCCCAAGGCTATATAACGATCAAAGATCGCTGTTTGACACGGTATATACAACCTCAGGGATGGGGCAACATTGATATTTCCGTGGGCCCATAGATGGTAATTGGAAAATCCAGCCCCAACCGGGGGTACTCGTCTCTGGTGATAGTCGAATTTGTTCGTCGGTGATACCTTTTGAATAGCGAATACGTATGATCCTCGATAGGTAGTGTATGCATACATTAGACAAGGGATTTGGCCGTCCTTATTACCTTAGATATCTTTAGCCTGTCAGACACGTCCGCTTTGACGGCCCTGATCGCTATTGCGCGGATGCTTATAAGGTCTGCATGATTCCGCCTTACTAACGAAGACTCATTAGTCAATGGATGTTGAATGTATTTCCTTGTTTGATTGATTATTGCCTGAAGGACTTGGTTTCCTGAGTGTTGAAATACTACGTGTTGAGAATGATTATTTATGAGTGTTGTATGATTGGATGTATACTCGTGTTTGAATCATCATGAATTTCTTACGTGCTTAAATTGCTACTTGCTCTTTATTTTACCTATTTATTATTTATATCGCATGTTGTTTTAGAATTGCATGTGTCGAAAGAGTGTGCGAGAAAATGATGAGATGTTTAATGCAGGTATCCCGAGACTAACGCCTATGAATGCTGGGGAGTGTTTACCTTCTTTTGTAATCCATTTTGAGAGATTATGTAATCTAAATATTCTGTTTTTATCCTAAAACTCGTACTATGTATATAGAGTTTTAATACGATAACAGCTGGTTTGTAATATATAGACTTAATTAATTTTCCGCCTTAGTTTAATTAAAGTCACGAAAAACCAGGTTGTTACAATTTTGGTCAAAATGAATTTGTCACTTAGTCACTAAATTTGATTTATAATTAGGATTATATTAGGTTGTATAATGAATCGTTAATAAAAAGAATCAACGAAACCGATAAAAATAAACGTTACACGTATTGAAATGAATAATGTCGTGTGTTACTGCCTTTGCTTAAATTGGGATATGGACATACGGACTATTTAAAATGAACTACAACAACCTCGCTAAAAATGGAAACCGCTAAAAGTTTAGTTAAGTATATGACTAAATTTAACCGAGTTTTATTTCTGAAATATTATTTAAAATCACTAAGTACAAAATGAACTTAACAACTTTGAAACCAGGATTTTGTACTTAAATTTAAAACGAGTTTTACTTCCGAAATGATTTTTCAAATCACTAAATACAAAACGAACTTAACGACTTTAAAACTAGAATTTTATACTTAGTAAATAAAAGGTTGTTTTGTAAAATATCCTAAGTATAAAGAAATGTATAAGGTATAAAAATACTAAGTATAAAAATATATATATAAAATACTAAGTATAAGAATACAAGTACGTATAAAAATACGTATAAATACGAAGTATAAGAATACGCATACGTATAAAAATACGTACGAATACGAAGTATAAAAATACGTACAAATACGGAATACGAAAATACGAATACGTATATAAATACGATGAATAGTAAATACGATGAATAGTAAAATACGGTGAATAGTAAAATAATGAATAGTGAAAATATTTAAAATTTACGAACGGACTCAAAATAAATATTTAAGTATTTCTATGTGTTCTGTTTATCTGAAGAATTGCTAGAATTAAAATTTCATTATACAAAGTTCGACGATATATTTAAGTTTCAGAATTGTCATTTATTATGTTTGAACGAGGAAATAAGAATTGAAAAAACAAGCTACTTGAATAAAATACTAGGATTGTTCGCCACGTTGCGACTCTTGAAATTCGAAGTTAGCGAGGTAGCTGTCTATGGGGACTTGGGCTCCCTCCCTGAGTTGCCCAAGGCTATTTAACGATCTTGAGATTGTTATTTGACATGGTATATACAACCCCAGGGATGGGGCATAATTGATATTTCCGTGGGCCCATAGATGGTATTTGGAAAATACCATTGACCAAAATTACCGAGTCTCTGGTGATAGTCGAACTTTTTCGTCGGTGATACCTTTTGAATAGCGAATAAGTATGATCCTCGATAGGTAGTGTATGCATACATTAGACAGGGGATTGAATCGTCCTTATTACCTTAGATATCTTTAAGCCTGGCAGCCATGTCCAAGTTATGTTGGCCCTGTCGGCTACTGCGCGGATTATGTCTGCATGATTCCGCCTTACTAACGAAGACTTATTAGTTAACGTATGATGAATGTATTTCCTTGTTATGATTGGTATTTGCATGAAAGACTTTTGATCCTGGATATTGAGAATTGCCATGTTATGAATGATTATTGATGTATGTTTTACGTTTATATGATTTGATTTATGATTTTGCTTGAATCATCATGCTTTCCTTATATGTTTTTACTTGCCTGCTTGCTATTTGTCTTATTTATTTCTTATATATATCGCATATGTTTTAGAATTGCATGTATAGAAAGAGTGATGCGGGATTTTTGGTTGCAGGTACCCTGAGACTAACGATAATCATGTTGGGGGATGGTCTACCTTATTTTGTACTCCTCCTTGAGAGATTGTAATCGAATATACTCTGTTTATCTTTAAAACTCATATTATGTATATGGAGTTGTAACACGATAACAGCTGGTTTGCAACATATAGACTTAATTAATTTTCCGCCTTAGTTTAATTAAAGTCACGAAAAACCAGGTTGTTACAGGATTATATATATATATATATATATATATATATATATATCAAAATTCATTTATTTCTTTTAATTTCTTAATTCTAACTTATTAACTACAAATTAAATTATTTTAAACAATAAACTAAAAAGTGATAAAAGCAATTTTTGACCCAAAATATATGGGAATGTCGTGAGGTTTCATGGTGGTGTTCTAATTTTCGTTTTTTTTTTTTTTTTTTTTTCGGTTTTTAGCTTAAAGTCTTTATATTTTAATTATTCTAATTATACTAAAACGATTTGAACTAAAATGAAATTTTACTAAATATTTCATTAGCCTAAAATTTGAGCTAAAATATAAAGTGAAATTTTCCAAATGTTTTTCTAAATGTTTAAGTTGATTTATGTAATAGTATTAACATAATATAAAACAATAACTAAACATAAACACAAATTATTAACATACATAAAATAAAACAAGATCAAAGTGAACAACAATGATGAACACACATGAAGGAAATAAGAAAATCAAGAACATCAAAGTTTAAGTCAAGAACACATATGCATTTTTAATAACTTATAATTTATTTTCCTAAATTAATTTTTTATAACCTAACAACATCCATTTTAACCCTACTTAATCCAACATATTATTTACAAAAAATAAATGTGAAAATTTATAAAAAAAAAATATAAGGAAATGCCGTGAGTTAGTGTATGTTGTTGTGGATACCCATATCCGTACCCTCCAACACAAAACCCTGTGATGTAACACGGACTTTTATTACGCATGTCTTAACGTTGACTTAAACGGTTCTAACTAATGTCGAATTCATTTTGAGTCGTTTGAAATGTTAAAATGATTAAGGTCGCTTTACATCGCTTTAAATAAACGTTCATTTTGTCCATTTGGAGTCTAACTAGGTCCTCGTCCTGCTTCAATTGGCATGAGCTTCGCATTTGCACTACAATTAGCCATTTTACATTAACAAGGTCTAATTCAGCACTCCTAAATTCCTAATTTTAGGCCCGGTGGCTAGATCTTCCCTTTAGCCTCCTCTTACACAAAATACAACCTCACGTCTTACCTTATTTCACAAAATCCATGAAAATACACCTTTTTCATTTTTCCGGGTCTCGGGCCCGAAACCGAGCCCGAACCCAGCCTTTGGCCCGCACTCCAAAGCCCTGAACATCAAAATATCTCAGAAATATCCTAGGCCTTTTCCTTAACGCGCAAGTAAGGATTATACTAAATCTTTTCGAGATATAATCAAACCGGAACTAGGAAACTACGCAAAAAACCACACCTTCAAACCGCATAGTCTTATGCGGTTTGGGGTGGCAACCGCATAAGCCTATGCGGTTTGCCTGGGCAACCGCATAAGGCTATGCGGTTTCCTGGCTTGTTTTTATCCCCGGATTTCCTAATTTCTCCGAGGTTTTTAGTATATATACACCCCTATACCTGACCTCGAAAAACACAATTCACAATCAGCTTTCACAGCAAACACACTACAAAACTCTCTCAAAGCCTCACGCACTCAAATCCTTGAGTTCAACACACCATTCCGTGTTGAATTCATCCTCCTCTTTAGTTCAAGAAGCGAAGCTCTGCCTAGATCTGAAGCGTCAGGACAAGGTAGGTACCGATCCACTTGGATCAAAGCTTTTTCTTATTTTCTATGGACTAACAAAGGGGACTACACTCTAGCGACCCCCGCCCCCCCCCCCCCCCCCCTGTAGGGATCGGATCCCATTCACTAATCAAGTATTAGTGTAAATCAAATTACTCTAATTTGATTTAGCAAGATCTATGTAGTTAACAAATGTATTTTGCTACAAGATAAGAAATTTATACCTTTCTTTTAAAGGGATTTAGGGCACAAAACTAGAACTCCTTTCTAGTTTTGTTTCTTGAGAATATGCTTAGGATGATCCTCCTCTAAAACCCAAGTTTCCATAAGAGGAAACCTCCTTCTTGTTGCACCCAAGAAGTACACCAAAAACTACTAGTGATTTTGATCTAGAAATCACTAATAGTAGCTTGATAATATGTGAATAATATTATTACTACTAACTCTTAGTAGTATATTATAAAGAGAGTATTAGTTTTAGAGAGAATGGTGAGAGATAAAGTGAGAATGCATGAATAAATCTCATTCACTCATAACCTTCTATTTTAACAAAAATAAGCAAAATAATGTGTGTAGTACACACCCATTATTTCGGCCAAATGGAGAGGAGAGGAAGAGTGTATTGCTTGCCTTTTCTTGTTTAGAACAAAGTCATGCATGTACATCATTATGTTAAAAGCATGCATCAACAAAAGCAAGAACCAAAACACAAAATGACAAAACAAATAAAAACAAGAGGAATCTTCCTCCTCTTGCCTTTTGGACGGTCCAAAGGACCCAATATGGGTCTTATTTGTTTTTCAATATTTGTCCCACAAAAAGTTATAATTTATCACTTAAATCATCTAATATGATAAAGTATAAATTAATTAAACTCTTCCTTAATATACATGTACACTTACACATATATTAAAATTGTACTTTTACTAATCTCATTAGTAAAATATACATGATTAGTGAATTAACGGTTAATCACTAATTCCATCTCCTCTAATAATTTTATCGATACAAAATTCAAACGTTCGAGTTCACAACTCGATTTCTCTCTAAATCAATACACTGACTAACCGTTAGTCAAATTATCAAGTCACTAATATAATCGTATCTCATACAATTAATTAGCTTAAATATTTGGAGTACGTTCCTATAGGTGTGACTTAAAGGGATCAATTGATTACCGCCGTTTTCACGACAATAACGTCAAACTCTAGTCAGCCAACCGTTATTGATTTACGTTAATCAATTGACTATAATACAGGATTATCCCCATGTATTCCTTAATTGAGATTTATTAAGTAATCGCACTATTGTGGAGGACACATACTCCAACAATCTCCCACTTGTCCGAGACAAGTTGTGCATTACCAATTCTCATGTCCGTTTCACATCTCCCACTCGATGCAAGGTGTCTTACAGGTCGTACTTGCATCCTGAGATATATATCGTGAGTGGTTTCCTCGATAAGGAGAGTAGCTGTCTGACCGGGGAATCTACCGTAGATTCTTACCGAGCGTGGCCACGCATTTTCAGCGACTACTCCTCGAGTGGCCCAAAGATGTTTTACCCTGACGAGGGTGGACATTTCCCTTCCACTCGATTGTACTGTATAATGCAGATCACCATGACCCCAAAGATGCCCTTATAACCCCCTTTCACGGCATGGCTTAGGACAAAAATGAAAGTCACTCGGAAACTGCACCGACTCAGACAATCAGTTCCAGTCAAAGAATCGACTCAAAGGAATACTATAGAATTCCCACCACGACCAGGTTTCAATCTCATTGAAAAAGAATTCTATAAGCGTCACTGTCCGACAGAGTGTTTCACAGTCTGTCTATGCAAACGAGCAGTCATCACATATGACCCTATGGTGTTGAACCCACCATCGAACGACTTGCAATCTAGTCTCTCTGAGACGTCACCTCTTATGAGAGACCAGGGACTAAATACTTAGTTTATACCGTTCACTTGAATATGTTCAATGTTGTTACACAACTATTCGGATAAACAAAGTATGCATTCATAATGACTTAAAAGAGTAAATATATACTCTAAACAATGAATGTTATTTTCATATATGTAATAGGATACTTTATCCATTACATATCTCAAAACTAAAGGAAATCTGGCATACGCCTCAACCCCATAGAGGTGGTATGAGCGTCATGCGTAGTCCTCGAAAGAGGCTTGGTTAGAGGATCAGTGATCTCATCGTCTGTCCCAACCTTACAAATATCCATTTCCTTCATTTCCACATTATCTCTTATAACATGGCATTTCCTCAAAACGTGTCTAGACTTATTACTAGACTTGGGCTCCTTTGCTCGAAAGATAGCCCTACTATTATCTCAATAAATAGTGATTGGATCTACGGCACTAGGGACTACCCTTAGTCCATCCAAGAACTGCCGAATCCATACAGCTTCTTTAGCAGCTTCCGAAGCTGCCAAATATTCAGCTTCTGTTGTAGAATCCGCAATGACATTTTGCTTGAAACTTTTTCAGCAAATAACACCCCCATTTAGCATAAAGACATAGCCGGATTGGGATTTCAAATTATCCCCATCGGTTTGGAAACTTGCATCCGTGTAACCCTTTACACGCAGCTCAAGTTCTCCTCCAAACACTAGAAACGAATCCTTAGTTCTTCTCAAGTACTTAAGGATGTCCTTTATGGCTATCCAGTGACTCTCACTGGAATTGGCTTAATACCGACTCGTCATGCTAAAAGCGAAAGCGACATCGGGACGAGTGCACATCATAGCATACATGATTGATCCTGCAGCGGAAGCAAAAGCGATCAATTTCATGCGATCAATTTCCGCATGAGTCGTAGGACATTGAGATTTCTTCAATGTTATTCCTACACTCATCGGAAGAAAGCCTCTCTTGGAGTCTTTCATATTGAACCTATCAAGAATCTTATCGATATAAGTTTCTTGACTCAATGCTAGTATCCTCTTGGATCTATCTCTATAGATCCGGATACCCTAGATGCGTTGTGCCTCTCCCAAGTCCTTCATTTGGGAATGGTTTCCCAATTCCACCTTTACCGAGTTCAGACTTGGAACATCATTTCCAATTAGTAGTATGTTATCCACATACAAAACAAGGAAAGTTACTTTACTCCCACTAAACTTCATGTACAAACAAGGTTCCTCGACACTATGAGCGAATCCATGTTGTTTGATAACATGATCGAATCTGTGATTCCAACTCCTTGATGCTTGCTTAAGACCATAAATGGATCTCTTAAACTTGCATACTTTCTTAGGGTTAGATGTATCTACAAAACCTTTAGGTTGTGTCATGTACACTTCCTCTTCTAGAATCTCATTCAAGAAGGCGGTTTTTACATCCATTTGCCATTTTTCATATTCATGAAATGCGGCAACCGCTAAGATTATCCTTATGGATCGAAGCATAGCAACCGGTGCAAAGCCCTTTGCCACCAATCTAGCTTAGTAAACATCAATATGTTTATCTATGCCGAGTTTGATTTTGAATATCCATTTACACTGAAGGGGTCTCACTCCTTCAGGTAAATCTACCAAGTCCCAAACTTGGTTCTCGTACATAGAATCCATTTCGGATTTCATGGCCCCAAGCCATTGTTCGGAGTTAGGACTACTAATAGCCGCCTTGTAGGTTGAGGGTTCGTTGCTTTCGAATAACAACAAATCACCCTCCTCCTCGATGTTACCGAGGTAGCGATCAGGTTGATGACTAATTATACCTGACCTCCTAGGGATTACAGCCGTGTTAGAAGATGAGGGAACCGTTTCCTCATTTTCTGCTTCCTCGATGTTACCGAGGTAGCGATCAGGTTGATGACTAATTATACCTGACCTCCTAGGGATTACAGCCGTGTTAGAAGATGAGGGAACCGTTTCCTCATTTTCTGCTTCGGTTTGTGGCTCTTGAACTCCATTAAGTTCAAATTTTCTCCCACTCTGTCTACTAGAAATGTACTCATTTTCTAGAAAGACAGCATCACGAGCCACAAACTCTTTGTTCTCGTGAGGGTTGTAGAAGTAAAATCCATACGTTTCCTTAGGAAAACCTACAAATAGGGAACCTTTCCCGTCCATATCTCATATGGAGCTGCTTTAGTCGGACTTCGATTTTAGTGAGAAAACAGCAAATGATAGCATAAAGCCCCAAATCGATCCAGGAAGCTCACTTTGACTCATCGTAGACCGAACCATATCTAGCAAGGTTCGGTTTCTCCCTTTTGCAACACCATTCAACAGTGGTGTGCTTGGAGGAGTCAATTTGTGATACTCTATCACAATTCTTAAGATGTGAATCAAACTCATTACTTAGATATTCGCCACCACGATCCGATCGTAGTGCTTCTATCTTCTTATCCAATTGGTTCTCAACCTCATTTTGAAATTCTTTAAATTTCTCAAAAGCATCACTCTTATACCTTATTAAGTAGACATAACCATATCTACTTAAGTCATCGGTAAAAGTAATGATGTAATGATATCCTCCTTTAGCGGTGATGTTTAATGGATCACACACATCAATATGTATGAGTCCTAAAAAACTTTACTTGCTCGTGTCCCTTTACCAGTAAAGGGTGCACGAGTCATTTTGCCTTAAAAGGCAAGCCTCGCACGTACCATATGATTCGCAATCAAATGGTTTGAGAACATTGGTCTCAACAAGTCTCTTTGTGCGTCTATCGTTTATGTGACCTAAACGACAATGCCAAGGTAGGATTTGTTTGATTCATTCGTTTTGAGCCTCTTGTTCTCTATATGATCAACATCATTGACATCATTTAAAACATAAATACCTCCAATTGAAATGGTTTCACCATAAACCATTTCATTAAATGAAAAAGTACATCGATTGTTCTTAATCATAAAAGCCTTCCGTATCAAACACGGAGACGGAGATAATGTTTTTGGCTAGAGTTGGTACAAAATAACGCTTATTCAAGTACAACTCTAAACCATTAGCTAGAGTGAGTACAAAAATTCCCACGGAAATGGCAGCTACTCTAGCTCCATTGTCCATGCGGAGATCTACATCACCCTTGGCTAGTGCTCGCACATTTCTCATCCCCTGCAAGTAATTGCAAAGGTGAGATCCACATCCGGTATCTCATACCCATGTAGAAATGCAAGCATGATTTATGTCAATCATATAAAGTCTAGAAGGAACAAAATCCTTGGATGTCGCACATCCATCGTTCTTTTCCTTCAAGAATTTGGGACAATTGCGCTTTCAACGACCGGGTTTGGGCTTGCTATTCTCAATAGCCTTCCCCTTACCCTTATCTTCCTTGAACCGAGCTTAATAAGCTCCCTTCCCTTTCATGACCCTAATGTTTATGCTCTTCAATCTCATTGAAAGAACATATTTTCTCTCAATCTCCTTCACTTTCATGCTATCTAGGTCGAAGCACATCGTCATCACTCTAGTGAATATCTCATATGCACTTTAGTGAGTAACGAAGCGAAGTTTGAGAGAAGGTGACATTGACCAAAACAAAACACTTTTAACGTCATTGTCAGCCTTTGGGTGCTTATCGTACGCGGCTTGCGCCGCCACGGTGGCCCCAAGTCCGGGTTCGGTGGGAGGTTATTCGGTAAGGTATTTAAGCACATTGTCGGATTGAGCGGCGCCCCTTATAGTTGAATCTCATTCGACAAAGTTGCTTCCGTCATCCTTTAGGATACACTTATCCATCACGGTTCTCAACCATGAATATATATATACCCAAAATGGGTGCGGGAGTTGAAGTTGACATTGCGATTTCAAATAAATAATTCTACAACAAATATGAGGAAATATATTAACATTCATAGTTCATTAATGACATTTGCTAAAACGGTTTTAAAACAAATGTCCATTTATATAATGATCTCCCACGAAATTATATAAATGATTCCAAGACTCGTTTTTCATATAAAATTAGACATCTCATGTTTCCTTTTATATAAAAACGATAAGTCAACACTTGACTAATTCTACACTAGAATGCTTGGTTGATGATTTTCTATAAAATACATCCTTAAGCCCCAAATAACTCTTATTTGGTTGAGTTCAAACCAAATTAGCACGGGACTTCCTCCCACTACTTACCCATGGTAACAAGGTTCCACGTCATGAGGTCCTCACGAACATGGGGTTCATAGTTGCTACATTTGGAAAGGCTTAATCTCAATTCATTTTGATAAATATGTGGGTGATCTTGTCAATTTTAGTCATAAAATTCTTTATAAGTGAACTAATTTTAAGAATGGCGACCTAAAAACGACAATCATAGTGGGATAACGTGGCATGCATGGCGATTTTGGCATGTGAGCGGAAAATAAGCAAACACACAAGCATCAAACAAACATAAACCTAGTATGGCCACCTAAAGTAATTAAAATACAAGGAGTTACAAATTGGAAACCAACTCCTTTGGTCCCTCTTCATATGGATCTCATCCAAGCTCCTCCTTGCTAGCTTTAGAACACTTCTAAGGCTCCATGTCGATCTCCATCACCGGTCTTCGATTTACAAATAGTTACAAGTATGATTTACAAATGAATACATAGCAATCCTATTATACATTTATAAATGAAATAAACTATTAAATTACAAACCGGCGATACGAGATCGCATTTAATTACAAACCACACGATATTCCCTTTCATTACGGGTAATATCGGTAAAAATATAACAAACTATGGCCATACTAGTAAGAATAAACATTCATTCAACAATAAACATTCATTCAAACATGCATAATGTAAAGCTTATAAATAAAAACATGCCAAAATCGCCTCAAACAATAATCGCATTAATTGGTTTCAAACCGATCTCATTTTTAATCGATTAATCTCATATTAATCAACAATGCTTAAAACACCTTTTAAGCTTGAACTAAAACTTCTAAACTGATTTTAGAGCACCCAACATTAGTTTATACTAACTTATGGTGATTTTAGTTCATAAACTTGGTCATTTGCTAATTAGAAGTACTTTAATCATAACCCTTTTATGAATAAAGCTTTATAAAATCAAAATAAAATAAAATAAAATTATTTTTATTTTGAAAAAATTTTGTATATTCTGGAACACTTCCAAAATATCAGAAAAGAAAAGTTTGGTCAGAAAAATTTACGAATTTATTTTATAATAAATAACATACGATTTCATCGATTTTATCTCATAAAATCAAGAAAACGTCTAAAACAGTGAGGAAAAATCCCAAATTTATACGAGAGCATCCTCATAATGTATAAAAATATTGGTATAAATTTCATGTCCAGAAAACAACGTTTACTATATTTTTGGACATAAAATGCATATCATACTGATTTTAAACAAAAATTTGGTTAAATATTCAAAACTCAAGATCTGACTTTGAAAATTTACATGCAGAATGTATAAATATGAAATATCACTGTGTAAAAATTTCATGACCATATTCGATCTATAACTATTTATAGAAATTATTTTAGCCAAAAACACACTTTTTGACTCGGTTTTGTATAAAAATCATTTTAATTAGCAAACAAATTCCAAAAATTACGAAATTTGACCAGTAAGTTTATGAGACCAGAAAATTTGCATGCTATAAAAATCTCGTGTTAAAACCATTTTTAACACTATTTTCGGATTTTATGTCATTTATTCTCAATAAATACATAAAACTCCAAAAATAACAAAATAAATTTGTAACTACAAGCCATGTCTCTGATACCACTTGTAGGGATCGGATCCCATTCACTAATCAAGTATTAGTGTAAATCAAATTACTCTAATTTGATTTAGCAAGATCTATGTAGTTAACAAATGTATTTTGCTACAAGATAAGAAATTTATACCTTTCTTTTAAAGGGATTTAGGGCACAAAACTAGAACTCCTTTCTAGTTTTGTTTCTTGAGAATATGCTTAGGATGATCCTCCTCTAAAACCCAAGTTTCCATAAGAGGAAACCTCCTTCTTGTTGCACCCAAGAAGTACACCAAAAACTACTAGTGATTTTGATCTAGAAATCACTAATAGTAGCTTGATAATATGTGAATAATATTATTACTACTAACTCTTAGTAGTATATTATAAAGAGAGTATTAGTTTTAGAGAGAATGGTGAGAGATAAAGTGAGAATGCATGAATAAATCTCATTCACTCATAACCTTCTATTTTAACAAAATAAGCAAAATAATGTGTGTAGTACACACCCATTATTTCGACCAAATGGAGAGGAGAGGAAGAGTGTATTGCTTGCCTTTCTTGTTTAGAACAAAGTCATGCATGTACATCATTATGTTAAAAGCGTCAACAAAAGCAAGAACCAAAACACAAAATGACAAAACAAATAAAAACAAGAGGAATCTTCCTCCTCTTGCCTTTTAGATCGGTCCAAAGGACCCAATATGGAGTCTTATTTGTTTTTCAATATTTGTCCCACAAAAAGTTATAATTTATCACTTAAATCATCTAATATGATAAAGTATAAATTAATTAAACTCTTCCTTAATATACATGTACACTTACACATATATTAAAATTGTACTTTTACTAATCTCATTAGTAAAATATACATGATTAGTGAATTAACGGTTAATCACTAATTCCATCTCCTCTAATAATTTTATCGATATAAAATTCAAACGTTCGAGTTCACAACTCGATTTCTCTCTAAATCAATACACTGACTAACCGTTAGTCAAATTATCAAGTCACTAATAAAATCGTATCTCATACAATTAATTAGCTTAAATATTTAGATGCGTTCTATAGGTGTGACTTAAAGGGATCAATTGATTACCGCCGTTTTCACGACAATAACGTCAAACTCTAGTCAGCCAACCGTTATTGATTTACGTTAATCAATTGACTATAATACAGGATTATCCCCATGTATTCCTTAATTGAGATTTATTAAGTAATCGCACTATTGTGGAGGACACATACTCCAACACCCGGCTTTGGCACCCAGTAACTTGCACTCCAAGTGTTCTACTTACTTCGGGTACACTCCATATCTGATGACACGCCAAAGTCGCATAAGCAACCGACCCTTATAAAATAAACCAATGGACAATTGAACTTTATTTTATTTGCATGCATCTTGCACCTTTTTATTTTGCATTAAAATCAACTTAAACAATGAATTCGACCTTTAACTGAACCGTTTTCGTTAACAACTTAAACATGCTAAACTGAGGGTTTTAATCAATCTTTTTGCATCTGCATCTGCATTCTTTTACAAACTTTTTCGCACTTGTACGTAGCGATAACATTAGCTCAAATATTATCTTACATGGATTGTTCTAGGTCAGTAGAGGCTATTTTTACATAGGCTTTTTTAAAAGGTTTTCATAAATTATTAATTGAATTAACTCTTTTTCTAAAGTACCCTCACCCCGAATCCAATCTGGTTTCACAAGCCTTAGATCTAGGGGTGTCGGCGTGCTCCAAAATCTAAGACATGTTTTTAGCTTAGAACATGGTAGCAGGTTCCTAATTTCCGCGATAATTAGGTGGCGACTCCAAAACAGTTCTAAAAGGTTTTTCTAACTTAATCTTTTTAACTTTAAATGCGCCCTTAAGCAAGACGCCGAGTTGGGTCCCTCGTCTCGATCCCGGGTTCCACAGTTTGGCGACTCCGCTGGGGAGATTTTATTTTAAAAAAAAAAAAAAACTAAAACTAGCTTTTTCTTTTAAAAATAAAGAGGTGAAACTTGAAGGCCTTGAACAATCCAAGTATACATATTTGAGCTATGCACATTCGTTTAGAGTCCATTCCTTTTGGAATCTAGGCACCCTTTGCACCCTCGAGAGGTGGTTCCCACATGCAGGCTTGTCCACTCGATAAAGCACATGCCGGACTAACTTTCCTCTCGCCCCTCCACGGCTTGTCAGAACGGCTATCTCGATCGCCTTCAAAGGTTCTCTCAGAAACCCATCGCCTTGCGTAAGGAAATGAAGGGGTTAAGTATCTGCCAAAGCGTACTCGAGGTAGTTGGAGGTGTACCCGACTGACTCATTTTTCACCCTTTTTGAGTCATACGTACAAGTTCGAGACTACGCACTCCATAGTCTTTTTCAAAATAAGCATTTACATTCATATCTTCGAAAACTCGCTTAAACGTTTCAAAGATAAATGAACCTAACATCTAACAAACTAACGCTTTCCAAACAAAACTATCGCGAATTTTTGAAACAAGCTTTTTCAAAATTCTCCTTTTTCACTAACAAGCAAAAACCCGAGCAAGGAATAAAACCCGAGCTCGCAGATTTCAATCCTCTAGGTCACACGGCCTAGACTCCACTTTTAACATCCTCGACTCGATTTGCTAACCACTCTCGGGTCGAATCCTCCCTCTTTTACACATCCGAACTCGAGCTCACCTCGGCAAATCACCGATATCAGTTCGACGGATGCAAAGCAAAACGTTTTAACATCGAGGCGAGATGTGCGCACACATCCTCGTCTCAAAAGCTTCCTTTAGCTAAAACCTTTTCGAAAATCTCCTCTTTTCAAAACATAAAAGGTCTTTCTAAACAAAGAAATGAGCTAAAAATGAATGCTTAAAAATGAATGTGAGTCTAGCGGGTCGAGTCGTGTCCCTAATATACGAAGTGAAATGCAGGCCTCAGCTGGATACTCGACGCACTAAACAACGTGTAATAATCCCATACAAGAAACGAACCTACACCCGCAAAATGGCCGGCAACAACGAAGAAGTCAACGCACTTCGTGACCAAGTTGCAAAGCTGACCGCTGACCTTGAGGGCCTTTTGACCCACCATACAGTCGAGGTAGAACGTATGGAACTCAAGATTAAGGAGGAAGCTGATAGGAATGCTAAGAAACTCCAAGCTATGGAGGAGAGGCTCTATGTCTCGAGCACTTACTCTATCCACAAGGAGAATGAGAACGTACCTACTAGCATTAAGGACGAGCTCCCAAACAAGCTCGCCCTTAGTGATCTTCCTATCTTTCAAGGACATGAGAGCCCGATCAATCACATCCGAGCTTTCAAATCCCAAATGGCCATCAAGGGGATCGACTCCAAGCATTGGCTCACTCTCTTCCCGCACTCTCTCGCGGCAGTACCGAAAACATGGTTTTACTCACTCGACCCACAGCGGGTCCCTACCTTCGAAGAACTCACAGTCGAGTTCGACCGACAGTATCGAGACAACGAAGACACTCAAGTCTCAATTCGCACCCTAGAAGTCCTATCTCAAAAGGACAATGAAGGCTTCACCGACTATCTAACTCGTTGGAAGAAGCTAAGCGCTCAAATCCCCAACCGTCCCCGCGAGGACGAGCTCGTACCAAAGTTCATAAATAACCTGCGACCCGTGTACCAATTCTACATGAGGTACAGCAACATTCAGAACTTCAAAGAGCTGACTAAGGTCGGCACTCAAATCGAAGACGACCTTAGGACTGGCACCATGGCTAAATACACCGGCCATGCTTATCAAGGGAGCTCCTCTAAGTCTTCCCGCACGGTGAAGAACGACGAAAATCGCACCGTCGGTAACCTTGATGATGACACCCTCGACGCCTTTGCAACTACTTTCTCGCCGCCTCCTAAGGCCAAGAGAAACTTCGCCCCTCTCTTTATGTCCTACTCCAAGGCATTTCAAAGGTTGGTCGAGAAAAACTACCTGCAACCAATCGGGCCAACTAGCGAGCCGCCCGAAGACAAGAAGCCTAAATCTTGGAACCCCAACGCCTTCTGTGCATACCACCGAGGCAAGGGGCATGACACCGAGAACTGCTTTAGGCTCAAAAACGCTATCCAAGATCTCATTGATCAAGGAAAGCTTAGCAAACCATCTCAACCCACTAAGCCTTCAAACAGCGAAAACCCGCTTGGCAATCATGCAATCTTCGTGGGGTCGATCCCTATACTAGACTGCTCTTACCTCATCACACCCTCGGATGACCAAATCAATGCGGTTTGGTCTAGTGATAATGAAAACGACGAATACTGGCTACCCACCGACGAGGTGATAAGCCACATCAATCAACTTGCAAAAGACATCAATCACCTAAAAGCTTTGCATCGAACCGAAGTCGAACGTTTGGAACGACGCATCAAGAAAGAGCTAGCCAACTCAGCCTCTCTTGATGCCCTCGAAGCTCTTCATCAAAAGGATAACGAAGGCTTCGTCAAACATCTCGTCCGATGGAGGAAACTACTCGCCCAAGTGCCGGACCACCCACACGAGGACGAACTCATACACACCTTCCTTTTCAGCCTACGACCCGCCTGACGATATTACTTCCACTTCTGCAATGCTCGAAATTTTGAACATCTCGTCGAGAAGGATCTCACGTCTAGCTACGAGGATCCCGCTTATCGAGAACATGCCCACTAGATCAAAAGCCGAAACAGACTCGGCTCGAACGACTCCACAAGGAATTTTGACAAACTCTACATGCCTTATGCCGTAGCACTACAAAAACTGGCCGAAAAGGACTACCTTCAACCGGTCGGGCCTATCAATGAAATCGAAATCATGGAACCCCAACGCCTTCTGTGCATACCATCGGGGAATGGGGCATAGCACTGAGAGTTGTCTTAAACTCAAACATGCCATCCAAGATCTCATCGATCAAGGAAGAATCAAGAAGCCTCGAAGGAAAACCACACTTTCCTCCAGCAACGACGCAATCTACATCACAACTCAAGCAACTCAAGTAGCTCAAGCAGCTCCAACGGCACAGAAGACGACGAAGAAGAAGAAGAGATTCTTTTAACTTCTAATGCTCTTAGTGTCGGGTCATCTGTCGACCCATCTATCCTAGACTCTAGCTTTAGTTTAGATTTCCTTTTTACGGAGGCTAGCTCCAAGCAATTTTCCGATTTGTCGAATAATTCTCTTCAAAATAATGAAATAAATAAATTTGCTTACGTCTTGTCTCAAGCTAAAACAAACAACAAAATACAAACAAACAAAAATCAACAAGCAACCAACAAAACGCAAAATACAAAAAACACTAACTCATGCAATGAAAATGAACAAACAAATGAATCATTAAACAAATACATTGCAAACATTGTTCACCCAAAAACACAAGACCCAATCATCGAGGAAACCATAACCATAAACGTGGGAACCCCCGAAGAGCCAAGAGAACTACAACTAGGCGCCTCACTAGACGAACACGAGCGCGCCCAGTTCACACAACTCCTAAGCGAATTCAAGGACGTATTCGCTTGGTCGTACAAAGATATGCCCTGAATCGAACGAAGCATAGCCGAGCACCGCATCCCCATTAAACACGGTTACAAACCCATCAAACAAAAGTTAAGGAGACTACGCCCCGAATGGTCCCTTATGGTTAAGGAAGAAATCGAAAAACAACTACAAGCCGGTTTCATCCAAGTCATCGAGAAGTGGCCACATCACTAACCTCCGTAAGTTCTTCACTCGCTTACAGCAATACAAAATGCGCCTCAATCCCCAAAAATGTACTTTTGGAGTCAAATCCGGTAAACTACTAGGACACGTAGTGAGCCAAAGAGGCATCGAGGTCGACCCCTCGAAAGTCAAAGCAATTTTAGAAATGCAACCCCCGAAGAACCTCGACGAAATTCAAAGTTTCTTGGGCCAAATCCAATACATCTCGCGCTTCATTAGCAAACTCACCATGATATGTGAACCAGTTTTCAAGAAACTCAAGAAAACCGACCACGTTGAATGGGACGAGGAATGTCAAAAGGCATTTGACAAGGTCAAAGAATTACTAACCAACCCGCCAGTTCTACGACCACCCAAAAAGGATTTGCCACTGTCCTTGTACCTCACAACAACCCCTACCGCCATGGGCGCCATGCTCGCTCAAGAGATAAACGGCGAAGAACATGCAATCTATTACGTAAGCAAGAAATTTCTCGATTACGAAACTCGATATTCACCCGTCGAGAAGAGCTGTCTAGCATTGGTATGGTCATCCAAAAAACTCCGTCACTACATGCTAGCACACCAAACGAAGGTCTACTCAAAAATGGACCCCGTAAAGTACCTTTTCGAGAAACACGCTTAACGGACGAATGGCGGATGGACTCTGCTCTGGCCGGTCGACCTTAAGTACGTACCCCTCAAAGCAATCAAGGGACGAGCAGTCTCTGATTTCCTAGCCGAAAACGCAATTAACGAAGAGCCAATCATCGACACAACATCCCTTCCAGACGATGGGATTTACAATATCAACCAAGAACAATGGGAGTTATACTTCGACGGCTCCTCCAACTATCGAGGATGTGGAGTAGGAATACTTCTCATATCCCCGAATGGCGAACACACCCCCTTATCCATCAAATTGGATTTTGACATAACAAACAACGCCGCAGAATACGAAGCGTGCTTGCACGGTCTCCAAGCAGCGCTTGTACTCAACGCCCGCAACATAAGAGTCTATGGGGACTCCTCCCTCATAATCAACCAAGTATCCGGAGCATGGAAGATACTCAACGAAAACCTAGCACCATACCAAAGCAAAATACAAGAGCTCATAAACGAATTCTATCACATAGAATTCATACACCTCCCACGCGAAGAAAATCAATTCGCCGACGCGTTATCCAAGCTCGCGTCACTAATCAACATACCCCCGGGGATGGAAACACTACCCATTGTCGTGGAACGACGGAACGAACCCGCCTACATCTGTGACATTGAAACCGAGGAAGAACAAACCGACCCTTGGTACCAAGCAATCATCAACTACAAAACAAACGGCGAATACCCACCAAACATTGACAAACGAACCAAGCGAGCCCTACGCCTATTATCATCACAATTCGTAATGGAAATGGGCAAACTACTCAAAAAGACGCCTCAAGGCACACTACTCTTGTGCGTCGACCACAAAAAGGGACACGAAATCATGTCCCAAGTACACGACGGCGAGTGCGGACCACACATGAACGCACGAGCCATGTGCAAACAAATCATAAGGCTAGGATGGTACTGGACCACCATGGAAGCCGATTGCGCAAAATATGTCAAACATTGCCATAATTGCCAAATTTTTGCAAATGTGCAACACATACCCCCTTCACCACTATACAGTTTAACATCGCCATGGCCTTTCTCAACCTGGGGAATTGACGTCATCGGTAAAGTTCAACCCGTAGGAGCAGGAGGACACTGCTTCATCCTCGTGGCCATCGACTATTTCACCAAATGGGTCGAAGCCGCATCATACCGTACGCTAGGCACAAAAGAAGTTGCGAAATTCATACAAAACAACATCATTTGTCGCTACGGCATACCCCACGAATTTATCAGCGACCAAGGCACGCACTTTCAAGGAGAAGTCGAACCACTTCTTCTCAAATACAAAATACAACGACATAAATCATCACCCTATCGACCACAAACTAACGGCGCGGTCGAGGCAGCAAACAAAACCGTCGTGTCAATCCTCAAAAAGATGATCGACACCTGCCACGACTGGCCCAACAAAATCCTATTCGCATTATGGGGATATCGCACCACTATCCGCACACCCACAGGCATGACACCCTACTTCTTAACCTACGGGGTGGAAGCCGTCCAACCCGTAGAAATCGAAATGCAATCCCTTCGAATTCTCATGGAAGCAGACATTCCTGAAGCCGAATGGGCACGCGAACGATACGAGCAACTCATCCTTTTAGACGAAAGACGGTTACGTTCACTAAGTACAGTCCGAATGTACCAATCTCGCTTACAACGCGCCTACAACAAACGGGTCAAGCCACGAAATATCAAAGTGGGTGACCTAATACTCAAATCAGTCCGAGCACCATTACCAGTCGACCCAAGAGGAAAATTCAAACCCAATTGGGCCGGACCGTACTTGGTCAAAGAAATCCTCCCTGGAGGAGCCGTGAAGTTAACTGACCTTGACGGCCAGGACTTCCGATTGCCAACAAATCTTGATCAACTCAAGAAATACTACCCCTAAACACAGACAAATTTGCAATGTATTTCAAAACACAAAAAAAAAAAAACAAAAACTCACTCTCGCATGGGTGAACTACGCTCGGTTTGATTCCACGCACAGTGGATACGTAGGCAGCCCCGCAAAGAGCTCAACCGAATCACACGAACTACGCCGGTTTGATTCCGTGAAGCGCGGATACGTAGGCAGCTTGTCAAAAGCACAACCGAACTTCCTAGCACGCAAGCCCAAAGCTTAAAAAGGTCAAGGGCGATGCACTCACAAAAGGACACGCTCAAAGCTTAAAAAAGTCGAGAGCACAGTCAACACGCAAAAAAAAAAAAATTCTAAGTCCGAAGCTTAAAAAGGTCGAGGGCTTAAGAACAAACGAATCAAACAAACAAATCCAAAGCTTAAAAAAGTCGAGGATTTTAAGACAGAATACGAATGTTCAAAGCTTAAAAAGGTCGAGAACATTTCAAAGCAAAACAAAAGAAAGCAACGAGACAAGGCAAAAGCAGATTAATTCTATTTTATTACTTTATTTAGAATTTTTCGCAATTTAGAAATGAGTTAGGAACAAGCCTCCTTAACCCTTTATTCGAGAACATGTATTTGAATAAAGAAAATATTCTAAACAAAGCAAAACAAACTAAGCCATCTTCTGTCGCTTCGGATTAGCCTCTTCATCATCAAGAGGCCGATCCGCCACAATCTTCGAACTGATCACGGGAACAATCCTCTCAAATCCTGGGGGCTCGATCGGATCCTCGTCCTGCTCGACTGGGGGCTCCTCGATCCTTGACCCTAGACGATCCTTAGCGGTCACCCTTGCTCCAAGCCTTTCCCGCGCAGGCCTCGAAGTAGACACATCTACATTAACAACGCAAAGATCACCATAGTCTCTCCTTTCGCGCACCACCTCATACGCCAAGGAGGGCCTTGGCCCACTCTTCTCTCTCCTCCTTTGATTCTCCCGTTCCTGAGGATCATTGGAACGATACCACCGCGTGTAGAAGTCCGTAACACGAGTAGACTCTATATGCTCCGGAACAGCCCAAGTAACACGGTCCGACCATCCTCGGATCCAAGCATCAATCATCTGGTTGTTCAGGACAACAACCCCTCCAACCTGAGTATCCTGCTCAGGGATGGTCTGAGCAAGACCGATTTGCCTCTTCAAGCGAAGAGGGTGAATCCACACCCCTCGTTCAAACCCGCACAACATCAACCCACGAGCCGCATTCGCAACAGACGGCGCCGTAATCGCCGTAATATGCCACCATGACACATACTCACGAATGGTGCTCTCCTTCACAAACCCCCGGAAGTAGTTTAGTGAACGCTCCCGAGGGTCCGCCCACTCCATCTTTCGCGACGTCGTCGCCGCAGCCTTGAAGACACCACCAAGGGGAAGGGTTTGTACACACTTAGCCTCTCCATGAGCCAAATGTTGAGAATCCTAGCGCAACCTCTGTACGAGCTCAGACGATTAGCACAACGGTCGTCTAAACCCAGTATGGTCTCCGCTAGAATCAAGGCAGAAGGATCATATCCCCTTTCCATCTCTTCGACAACGCGAGCATACCTCGCACTCCCGAACACCCCATCTGGCATGGACCCCGCAAAAGCATAACGATGAACCAAACAAAAAGCAAGGGCCCTCCGCCTAGAACGGTCCGAAATACTGGTGTCTACCTTATTCATGTACCGTTGACACAAAAGAAGCATATTCACCTTACCTCCTTCAAACAAACCTGCAGCATGAGCATTTGTCATCCCAAGGAAGTTTCGCAACATCCCATTATAGCAAAGCTCACTCCTTACAACCACAGGAGTAGCCGTTTCGACCACCCCGCAATGGCCGCAAACTCCTCCATCAAAGGACACACCTCTCCCCCGGGAAACCTAAACACGTGCAAGCTAGGATCCCAATAATCTAAGCACGCATCAAGGAAGTCAAGATCGACTTTCATTTGGCGAAAGCCAATGAAAACACCCGCACCATCATCATACACCGCCCTCTTCATCGCCGGACTTAGCGAGGAAGTCCACCTCTTCAAAAGAGCATCAAAATGCTCAACCATTTTCTTGGATACAAAAAAAAACTTTTGTAAATATACCTAATATATTTATGAGAGCAAAAACTTGTACTAAAAGAAAAGAAAAGAAGTAATTGTGAATGAGGATTATAGCACGCACCCCCCCTCCTTATATACAAAACATAATACGGAATATGGGAACACAGCGTTACCAGCCACGCAGCCAAACCGCATAGCCCTATGCGGTTTGCACCCCAAACCGCATACGCCTATGCGGATTGACCCCTAAACCGCATAAGGCTATGCGGTTCAAGGGGCGGGTTTTCTCGCAACTTTCCTAATTTCGTTTTTCCTAAACACCACAATCTACATTAGGCTACGACATTCTTTTGTTGTTCCCCACGCAGCAACATTACATTTCGCTTTAGCAACTACGATTCATACCACGAGTCAAAACATAGCATTTTCGACATTCATGCAAGCTCATTTCGCATCTAAAATGAACTTTTTGCAAAAACATTTTCACAATCTAAAATCGACATCAATGCATCCCACTCGGGAATCATTCATCTTTCAAACAAGCTTACCAAACAGGTTCACAACAACAATCAAGTTCAAGTTCAAGCTACAACATGTACACAAAGGTTCATACAATCTATGTTACACAAATTCACTTCGGATGACGACGACGATACTCGTCAAACTCGCTACGAACTGAGCCGTCACTCGGCCGGCTCGACATTAACCGAGCAAAAGCACTGCTAGCCATCCTCCACCTGTTGGCTATCCGCCATAGCTTTTTATGAGCTTCCTTAGCCACCTGCGATACACAACACATAAACATTTCACATTTTCTCCATTTTGCCTTAATTTCACTCAAATTAAGCCAAACTTGGGGGAAATTTCAAAAACAAAGCGCATTTTCTCCGTTTTGCCTTAATTTCACTCAAATTAAGTCAAACTTCGGGGGGAAATTTCAAAACGAAAGCAGTCAACCCCACTTTGCCTTAATTTCACTCAAATTAAGACAGACTCGAGGGGGTAACACAAAAACACGACTCTCACAAGTTTGATCATCGCTATAACTCATACCTCGATCAAACTGGGGGCTCACTCACACATACAAAGACAAAGATACATACCTTCTTCACCTTGCCCGCCCAGCTATCCATGCCCGCGTCGGTAGTCACCGGCAAGTACGTCGGCAAAGTGAAGGTACGACGGACACCCGACTCGTCGTACTCAACGGTGGTAGGAAAGTCGCCCGGTTGCTCCGCCATCTCAGGATCAAACAACTACAAAAAAAGCACACGTCAAGCACACGTCAACACGTCAGGGAAATTTTTCGCAAATACCTTACGCACCCTTTAAAGAAGAAAGCATACCTCGATCGGCCCACAAGCAAGCCGAGACTGAGCAAACTGGCCATAGTCTTTCCCAGGACAAAGAAGACTCACCGACTCTCCCTCCCCGTACAACGCCATCCGATCCTAAGCGGAAACCCCTCGCTCGAAAGGGACCTTCGGCGGGTCCTTAGGCACCACTGGAGCCGGCCACCCTGCCTGAAATACCAAACGCTCTCCAAGGTACCAAACCGGCCCATACGGCGTCGCCAAGTACAGACGCTGGGTGTCACGCAATGCAAACCGCGCCCCGATGCCTTCAGGAATGCCCGCATACTGGCCCCACGGGAACGGCACGAACTACGAACAAAAACAAACACTCATAAATACAATCATTTTAAGTACACTCTATTTAAAATGGTTCAAACACAAACCTGATCAAACTGCATTTGGTTCAGAAGCACCCGAACCTCGTCATACGACCAGTCAAAAGCCGCCGCGGTTACGTGCCCAATCTGCACGCCGGATACACCCGCGGAATCGCTACAAAGATGCGGAGGCGGCGAAAAGGGAAGTGGATCGAGGATCCACGATCGCATCGTGCATAAAACACATTACAAGACAACAAAGACGAATAACAATGCATCTAAAACAAAAACAAAATCAATACATACCTCCATCACAAACCCAGGCGAGACTAAGGACAGTCTCGATCCTCCGTTCATGACCCGCGGCCTCACCGCGTCCATGCAGAATCGAATGCACAAACCCAAGGATGGCGACACCCAGTCAAGTGTCCCGATCGCACCCCAGTCTATGAGATGCATCAGGACCGACGTCGTCGCCCTCTCACCCTTATCGCCGAAGTACACGGTGCTAACGAACCACCACAACCACAAACGAGCGTTCTGCTCGTCAGTCCACTCAGAGGGGCCTCGCTCGGTCTTCCCCTCAAAATACTCCAAAATGAAGCTAGTCTTGATCACATAAGGTGGGTTACCCTCGTACTCCACCTCCAAACCACCGCCAATCGCGGCAGTCACCACCTCGTCCTCAATGGACGGCGCAAATCCAAAGCTCATGTCGCGGTCCCCGAACGGAAGCTCCGTCATGACCGCGTACCCTGACCAAGTAATGCCGGCCTCAAAGCCGGGCATGTGAAACGTCGTCTTGGTATCCCAATACCTGTCAAGGAAGGCCCTGATCAGCATCTGGTTCGCCGTCAGCTTCGATCTCGCAATCGCCCTCCAGTGCTCAACTAGGGGACCAAAAGCACTGCGCAGCACCCAAGCTTGCGCACCCTCCGGAAGCTTCTTCTCAAAAGCATACATCACGGACGAGACGCCCGAGAAAGTCCTCATCGGACCTTTCCGCCAACCCATCGTCGCTCGATAGGAGACGTGTCTCTCTGGAGCAAGTAGAAGGTCATGGCCATCCTAGCCCTTGGCAAACGCCCTGTTCGCACGTGATTTTCGCGGCCTAGAGCTACTCGCCCTAGGCACAGCCTCCTCGGCCTCCTCGGCCTCCTCAACAACATCCACCTCAGCCTCCAGCTCATCCACCAGCTCTTGAGCAAGCTCATCCTCAGGGTCAGGCCCAGGATCACGCCCCGCACGACCCTGACCCCTACCTCGTGACTGGCCACGCCTCGTGGGCAGGTCCCGAGCGTCAGCATCCCTCTCGCTACGCGAACGCCTCAAACTACTCGAACTAGAGGCTCCCTCAGTCCTCGAGCTAGTACTCTTACGAGATTTTGATCTCGTAATACGACCAGAACCTTCTCCTGCAACCAAACACAACCAATACATACAGCTATAATACATGCAAGCATACAACTTGGCATACACATACACAAATACACACAAATAATACGCACATAATGTAACAACCTGGTTTTTCGTGACTTTAATTAAACTAAGGCGGAAAATTAATTAAGTCTATATATTACAAAACCAGCTGTTAATCGTAATAAAACTCTGTATACATAGTACGAGTTTAGAATAACAGAGTACAAGTTTGATTACATTCTCTCAAAACAGATTACAAAAAAATAAGGCCTTCAATCCCCTGATAGATCAACAGTCAATACTCGGGGTACCTGCATTAAACTCTCATCATTTTCCCGCACACTCCTTCGAGTTTCGACACATGCAATTTCTAAAGCAATATGCGATATGAATAATAAATAAACAAGGGAAACAAATAGCAAGTATGCAAGCAGAAACACATAAGGAAATCATGATGATTTAACACGAGTATAAACCAATCAAATAACCAACCATGCTCACGAATAATCATACTCCACAAATCGTACTCCAATACTCAGCCAGGTCATTCAAATAATCATCAAACAAACAAGGAAATGCATTCAACATGTGATAACAAATGAATCTTCGTTAGTAAGGCGGAAGCATGCGCATAATCCGCGATGGCCGTGCAGGCCAACATCACTTGGACATGACTGCCAGGCTTAAAGATATCTAAGGTAATAAAGATGGCTACATCCCTTGTCTAATGTATGCATACACTACCTATCGAGGATCATACTTATTCGCTATTCAAAAGGTATCACCGACGAAAAAGTTCGACTATCACCAGAGACGGGTACCCCCGGATGGGGTTGGCGTTTCCAATTACTGCTATATGGGCCCACGGTAATATCAAGTATGCCCCATCCCTGAGGTTGATACTCCGCGCCGAAAAGAAATCTCAAGATTGTTAATCGCCTTGGGCAACTCAGGGAGGGAGCCCAAGTCCCCATATACAGCTACCTCGTTAACTTCGAATTTCAAGAGTCGCAACATGGCGAACAATCCTAGTATTTTATTCAAGTAGTTCGTTTTTCTCAATTTCTCCTTCTCTCGTTCATAAATAATAATAATAACGACTAACTTGTAATATAAATATAACGTCGAACTTGTATAATGAAATTTTAGTAACAATAGCTTCTTGAGTAAAACAGAACACATAGAAAAACTTAAATATTTATTTTGAGTCCGTTCGTAATTTTAAATATTTTTCACTATTCATTATTTTACTATTCATCGTATTTACTATTCATCGTATTTACTATTCATCGTATTTATACGTATTCGTATTTTCGTATTCCGTATTTGTACGTATGTTTATACTTAAGATTTTATTCGTATTTTATACGTATATGTAATCTTATACTTAGTATTTATTATTTTATTTTCTTTATACTTAGTATTTTTATTTTATTTTCTTTATACTTTAGTATTTTTGTACTCTTATACATTTTGATATACTAAGGATATTTTAGAAGATAAAACTAAGTCTTTTTATTTTCTAAGTGTAAAATTCTAGTTTTAAAGTCGTTAGGTTCGTTTTGTATTTAGTGATTTGAAAAATGATTTCTGAAGTAAAACTTAATATAACCTAAGTACAAAATTCTAGAGTCAAAGTTGTTAAGTTCATTTTGTACTTAGTGATTTTAAATAACTTTTTAAAAGTGAAACTCGGTTTTATTTAGTCATATACTTAACTAATCTTTTAGCGGTTTCCATTTTTAGCGAGGTTGTCGTAGTTCATTTTAAATAGTCCGTATCTCCACATCCAAATTTAAGCATAGGTAGTAGCACTCGACAAGATTCATTTTAATACGGGTAACGTTTATTTTTATCGGTTTAGTTGATTCTTTTTATTAACGGTTCATTTTACAATCTAATATAATTCTACTTATAAATCAATTTTAGTGACTAAGTGATAAATTCATTTTGATCAAATTTAGCCCATTTTAATTAGGAATGCCGTGTGCATGTATATTATATCAAAATGGATTTGTTTCTTTTAATTTCTTAATTCCAACTTGTTAATTACTAATTAAATTATTTTAACAATAAACTAAAAAGTGATAAAAATAAATTTAACCCCAAAATTGGCAAGGATGCCGTGGAGAATGAGGGTGGTTCCAAAATTTTCATTTTTCGATTTTATCGGTTTTTGACTTAAAGTTTTTATATACTAATTATTTAGTTTATGCTAAAACGATTTAAGTTGATACTTAAAAACAATAAATAACTAAAACTTATAAAATTTATGAATCAAACTAATCACCTAAGTGAAGAACACATGAATGTGTGATGAATTTTAATGTTTTTCATATGAACATTATTTAGTCAAAATTTTATATGTTTATGAAATTTTCTCAAATTTTTCCTACAAGTCTATTTTAACTAGTCTAATCATAATATGTTATTTAGAAAAATTAAAACTAAAATTTGGTCCAAATAAGGCAAGAATGCCGTGTGTATGTATGTATGTATATGATTTTTGATTTTTGATTTTTATACTTCTAATTCAAATACTAAATTACTTTATATCATTTATACATTTAAATCATGAGTAGAAAACATATCAAAACATTAACACAAATAACTAAACATCATTCAAACATAAGATTAACACAAAAATTTCAAGAACACACATAACACATTAAAACATTTAAATTCATGACAATTTCATTTTAAGTCCTAAACATAAACTAATTATATTTTCATGTTCATTTCATCCTTAGTATTTTAAGCATGTAATTTACAAAAATTAAAACGAAAATGAAGGGGAATGCCGTGGGTTTTCAAGTGAGCAACAATTTTCATTTTTCGATTTTTGTCTTCTAATTTAACATATGAATACTAGGTGATATAATAAAACCATACATGCATCAAAAATAAAAACACATAATCAAATTCGAGGCGCTTATCATATAAATGTGCGGGAAGCACCTTAGTTAGGTTATGAGTGAAATAGATTAGCAATTGTCGGGATCAATGATATGATCGAATTGGCTAAGATCGACTCCACCACCTTGCTCCTCGTCTTTGGTTAGGAGAGGTACATAAGAATGAAATACACAAGTTAGTAATTTAATTTAAAACTAGCTAACTATACTAAAATTTTCAAGTGTAGTAGTATTTAGTTTAGGTGATGTTTGTATTTAAAGTGATTTTGATTTATGTTCATTTTTAATTTGCATGCAAAAAGAGTGAGTGAATACTAAATACAAATGGTGAGGAATTTATTTACATGTTCTAGTGAATCTATAAACAAGAAATGAAATTTTTAAAGAAGAAAAACTAGAGGAAGGAGATGAAGATCATGTATGATCTTGAGCTTGAAGTTGAAGATGAGCTTACAAGGTTTTTAGAGTATGATTTTATTAGAGAGAAAAGAAGTTTAAGACTTAGAAAAAAAAATGAAGTGTGTTGTTGTTGTTGTTGTTTGTGTCGTGTGATGTAGTATGTAGTAGTAGTTGTTTTATTTTTTTTTTGTAGTATGTAAGTTGTAGTATTGTGTAAGGATAATGCATGCATGCTTGAGACAAGGGGACACAAGGGTGTAAGAGGAGAAGCATGGGTGTAAGAGTGGCATGCATGCTTGAGACAAGGGAACAAGAGTGTGTAAGAAAAGCAAAAGGAAAAAGGAAGACAATGTAGAGCATTGTAGCTCCAAAATCTCGGCCACAATGGTTACTTGGCCCGATTTTTCGTTTTTGAAATTTTCGACTTGCGCGTACGTGAAAAGTCTCGAAATGAAATATATATTCTTGAAATAATGTTTAGAAGTGAGATCGAAAATAAAAATGAAAATAAACCTCAAAACGAATTCAAACAAAATTTGGGTACTAGTTTGTCTCGCAACTTTGAAATAAAATTTTATTCGATCGAAATATATATTTTTTGTTGAGTGTTATCGAATTAAATCATTACCCTCAAACGTCAAAAAGTTTATCAGTTTGGGCTTAGTGTAACTCAATATATCGAGTTTTAGTGAAAGTGTTAGTTAAATCAAAGTGGAATAGTAATTTGATATTATTATTATATGTTGTGTTAGTAATAATCAATATGATTAAGCTTAAGCTACTTTAATTAGGTTTGGATTATGAGTAATTACATTTTAGAAAAGATTAGGTGACTTAACCATATTTAGGTGGCTTGGCCATTTAGTCAACGTTTGACCTCGATTTGCGTGCCAAAATTTGTCGTTGAGAAATTTGTCGTGTGTGCTTCATTTGATTTATCAAGTTTGAAAAAGTAAACATAAAGTTCAAATTCAAAGTAATTCAAAATGGTTTTAGTTTAGGTGCAAAAATGATTGTAGTGTATTGTTTTAGGAAATTCAGTGAGCGAGGATGATTATTTATTGATTTCCTAATTATAATTAACTTAAATTAACACGGGGTGTTACAATCCTCCGCCCTTAAAGAAGTTTCGTCCCCGAAACTTAAAGTACTGGTGGTTAAGGTTACCTGTGCTAAGCAACTCGGTACTTTTCCTTCATCGACGCCTCGGTCTCCCATGTTGCTTGTTCAGTCTTCTGTCCCCTCCAGAGAACTTTGACTAAGGGTATCGACTTGCGTCGTAAGAATTTGGTCTCTCTGGCGAGAATTTCCACTGGTCTTTCGGAGTAAAGCATGTTAGGCTCGATGGCGATCACATCGGGCGTAACAATGGGACTCGGGTCGCTTCAGATCTCCCGAAATGAGATACATGGAATACATCGTGTACTTTGGATAAGTTTGGCGGTAAGGCGAGTCGGTATGCCACCTCGCCAATTCGTTCAAGTATTTCGTAGGGTCCGATGTACTTTGGACTAAGCTTCCCCTTTAGTCCGAAACGCCTTACCCCTTTCATGGGTGAGACCTTTAAGAAGACCTTATCTCCACTGTTGAACTCAATAGGTCGACGGTGCTCGTTTGCATATTTCTTTTGGCGATCTTGAGCTGCTTGTAGTCGTTCTCGAATAATCTTTATGTGTTCAATCTGGTCCTGTATAACTTGGGGTCCAGTGCCCACATTATCACTAGCGTCATCCCAACAAACCGGACTGCGACACTTCCTACCATACAGTGCCTCAAAAGGAGCACACCCTAGACTAGCATGATGGCTATTGTTGTATGAAAATTCAACGAGAGGTAAGCTCTTCTCCCAGTTCACGTTGAATTCCATCGTGCATGCCCTCAACATGTCTTCCAGTGTCTGGATAGTTCGCTCTGTCTGACCGTCAGTTGCTGGATGAAAAGCCGTACTCATTTTCAACTTACTACCCAAAGCCTCTTGCAATTTCTTCCAGAAATGCGATGTAAATCTCGCGTCCCTGTCTGATATGATGTCGAGGGGAACGCCATGGAGTCGTATTATTTCCTTTTCGTAAGCTTTGGCCAGTTCTTCCAATCCCCAAGTCTCTTTGATCGGAACGAAGTGAGCTGCTTTAGTTAGACGATCTACAATAACCCATATCGCGTCTTTGCCACCTGCTGTCCTTGGTAACCCCATGATAAAATCCATGGATATGGAATCCCACTTCCCTTGAGGAATCTCCAACGGTTGGAGTAGTCCTCCTGGTCTCTGGTGTTCAAATTTTACCTTCTGGCAAATCATACATCTAGCTACATATTCGGCTATCTCCGCCTTCATCCTTATCCACCAGAAGCGTAATTTCAGGTCCTTGTACATCTTGTCTGAGCCAGGATGTACCGAGTAGCGGGTACTATGTGCTTCGTCAAGGATTTTGCGTTTCAAGTTCTCATTATCAGGTATGCACCACCTGCCATTGAAGCGTAGACTCCCGTCAGTGTAAACTTCAAACCCTTCTGTTCCTTCCGATGGAATTCTCTCCCTAATCTCCAACAATGCCGGGTCTTCCCATTGTAGCACTCGGATGTCATGATATAATTCTGGTTCGACCGCCATTGCATTTAGGTCTGTGTCATCTGATTGTACCAGGTCTAAGCTCAGTCTCTTTAGATCCTGGACGATGTCTGAGGGGATCTCCCAAATGTTGTTCAGAGTGTGTATTGTCTTACGACTCAGTGCATCGGCAACTACATTAGCCTTTCCCTCGTGGTAAAGTAACTCAATCTTGTAATCCTTGATCAATTCCAACCATCTTCGTTGTCTCATGTTCAAATCTCTTTGGGTGAATATGTACTTCAAGCTCTTGTGATCAGTGTAGAATTTAATGCTGACCCCGTAGAGATAATGACGCCAAATCTTTAGTGCAAACACCACCGCGGCAAGTTCTAGGTCGTGAATAGGGTAATTCTTTTCATGCACTTTAAGTTGTCTGGATGCGTATGCTATTACTTTCCCCTGTTGCATCAAGACGCAACCCAAACCGTTTAGTGATGCGTCACTGTACACCTCATATTCATCCCCATCGGTTGGCAAGGTTAAAACCGGGGCCGTAGTAAGCCTTGTCTTCAGTTCTTGGAACGCTTTCTCACAGTCGTCGCTCCAAATGAACTTTGATTCCTTTTGTAGCAGTTTAGTCATTGGGCGGGCTACCTTCGAGAAATCAGGAACAAACCTTCGATAATAGCCAGCCAATCCTAGGAAGCTTCTGACCTCCGTGACTGTTTTTGGTGCTATCCATTCTTTGACAGCTTCGATCTTTGCTGGATCTACCATTACTCCCTCCTTGGAGATTACATGACCTAGGAACGCCACTTGGCCTAACCAAAATTCACACTTTGAAAATTTGGCATACCATTTATGGTCTCTCAAGATACTTAGGATAATGTGTAGGTGCTCTGCGTGTTCTTCTTTATCCTCGAGTAGATCAGGATGTCGCGAAGGAACACGACCACGAAGATGTCAAGATATTCATGTATGGTCCTGTTCATTTGGTCCATAAATACTGCTGGAGCGTTGGTAAGGCCGAACGGCATTACTTTGAACTCGTAATGTCCGTACCTTGATCCAGCGCCTTTGTATATCCTCTTTGACCGCAACTGATGGTATCCTGACCTTAGGTCAATCTTGGAGAACACTCCTGCTCCTTTGAGCTGGTCAAAGAGATCGTCTATCCTAGGCAAGGGATAGCGATTTTTGATTGTCACCTTGTTCAGTTCTCTGTAGTCAATGCAAAGCCTCATACTCCCATCCTTCTTCTTTACAAAGAGTACCGGTGCACCCCAAGGTGAAACACTCGGTCTTATGAATCCCAATTCAATCATCTCCTCCAACTGCTTCTTGAGTTCTTGGAGTTCGACAGGCGCCATTCTGTATGGTGCCTTTGATATAGGTGACGTGCCCGGTATGAGGTCGATCGAGAATTCAACATCTCGCAAGGTGAGGCATACCTGGTAATACGCCTGGAAAACATCGTATTCATTCACGATTGGGATATCTTCAATGCGTAGGGTGTCCTCGACCTTAGTAATGCCGCAAAAATACACCTGGTGCCCCTTCCTCTCCATACTCACGAAGTTTCGATCTGGATACTAACTTCACTCCTCCTTTCCTTTTAAAACTCGGTATGACACTTCCTTCCCTTGGTTAGTTTTCAAAGTGATTTTCTGGTCGTGGCATTTAAATGTTGCGTTATGACGAAGCTAGCTTCATTCCCGTAATTACATCGAACTCGGGAAGGTCAAACAATACAAGATCCGACAGAATTACGTGTTGTGAATCGAGATTTTTACGTTATTGTATTTTGAAGAACAAGGAATGTTTTTACCATCCGTAGTGATATGTTAGTTCGATTTGTGCGGGGTTTGTGAGTTTGGATTGTTTGATAAATTTTGAGGATATAAAAGATAAAGATGCTCAGATCAAACAAAATGAAAGCAGTACAGAGTTAACCAAAAATTTACCTGATGACGTCAACATCGATGATATCATCGGTACCCTCTTCGCACTTCGGTCGGGACATACACGCCGTCCCTGAACCCTAATCACAAGCGGTGGTCCCGTATTTGCTTTAGCAAAGTGCATTCTTTGGGCACTCATTAGACTTGTGTCCCACTACCTTACGTATAGCACACGATTTGTTCCCCATTACAACGCTTTCCGGGTGACTCGGTTGTCGGCAGAAGCGACACTGAATTGCCTGATAAGCCGGAGGTCCGGGAATTTGTGGATTGTTCTTTGCGACGTAAGGAGTGGTATTGCGGTTGTAGAAATGAGTCTTTCCTTGGCTCTTATTGCGGTTGTCTTGATTACGATAACCCGGCGACCAAACATGGGTTTATGGATAAACCGCACTCGCCACAGGGGCGTGAACGCTTTCTTCTTCTTCTTCTCCTCGCCTTCTCTCTTACGGATGGGTGCCCGGATACACGCGTTGCCTTTCGTGAGGCTTCAAATAAGTTCTTACAAAGATCCGCTCATGTTTATCCTCGGGTTATTGTCCATGCCTCAGACGTAACGAGTCATGAAGTTCCTCTTCGCTAGTCAATATCTTAGGAGCAAACTTGGGCGACTCCCGATATTTTTCTCGTGTAAGCTTGTAGGGACATTTCACCTGGGTTAGATTCCTGAACTCTTCTTCTTTATCCCACTTCAACTCTTCCCGAAGTACTTGTTTTCCAACAAGGTCTTAAACTCACTCGATTATAGAGCCTTAGGGAAATTGGGCTTTGATCAGCGCCACCAACTATTTGCCTCTCCTTTCGGGTAGTACGCTACCACGCTCACCATTTCGCTCGGTGGTGTCTTGCTCAGCCCAGAATTTTTCCATCTCTTGATCCACTGGCCAAGCCTGTGGGGTCGACAGAGCCCGAATATGTTTGGGGCCGGTGTTTGGAGAATTTCTCAAATGCAGACTGATTGTTTCCGCCGCCTTGATGTTGATACATATTTTGAGCAATTTTTGTAATTGCATCCTCGAACCCTTTTCTCCTTGCTTCCTCTTCAAAGAAATGTTGGGCGAAGTTCTGTTACCCATGTTGTTTAAGTTGTTTGCATCCATTCCAAAATAAAATAAAATAACGACAAGGTCAATAAATTTTGAGTGGTTCAAAGATAGACATCATATATCATGCAAGGTAAAAGACATTTCATTGATAATGTAAAAGGTTTACATCAAAACGTTACAAGCCTCCTAATACATTCTCTATGAAATGAACTAAGGTGAAAACTTAGACATAAGTTCAAAGAAAATAACATAAAAGTTTAGATACATTCTCAAGAGATATGAAATTGAATCGAGAATGACAAAAGATTAGCCCTAAATCCTAGGCAAATTTTGAGTAGCGATGCTCCTCCTCCGCGAAGCTATACTTATACTTAACAGCATAAGTCATGTCGCCCAACCCGAGTTTGATATCCTCCCACTCAGGTAGTACTCACCCTCAAGTATCGCCGGAGCGTAGTCGTCTCCACCATGCTTTGGCCTCCTCGACTAGGCACGCAGCTGCTAGGGAGGTTTTCCATTCCTCTCTAACGGAGTGTTCCAGGAACCTCGCATTCATACTCCTGATCCATGGGTATAGTGTCCCACTGATCCCCTCAAATGTCTCAGGTTTCCCCTGCATGAACGCTCGATCACATCTCAGATATTCCGAGGATCGGCGGAGATGATCGTGAATTCGATGTTCCATATCACGAGTCTTAAGTGCCCTAGTCTTCCAAATGACTTCCGCATTGCTCGAGTCCCGTGATCTCTTCCAGACTTCAATTGTTGACGTCGCGCGTGAGCCTCGATGGCTTTCTTGCGGGCCTTCTCCTTTGGTGTCCATTCGTAGTACTTCTTACCGCACGGTAGTCTCATCTCAAATCAATTTAGATAAGGAAATTTAAATGAGATTTGGAAGTACAATATGTATGTAAAATTTTAAAATAATGAATTAAGAAAAGCACATGACTAGGTAGTAACATAACGTCTCCATATATATAAACATATACATGGGTAAAATATTACATTTCAAGGAATATAATACATAAGTTCACCAACGTCACATCCGGATACAACACCCATAGCCGATTAAGAAAAAGTGACGACATTAAGGTCGTTTCTAAGATAGTTTAAAGTCGGTTACATATATTTTACAAACCTGAGTCGCATGACCTGAATTATTATTTGCGTGCTCAAGAGTCTCCCACATCGGCATCTTTCCCGGTGGAAGTAATTCCACCGTATTGGAGGATAGAGGTGCTTATATTCTTGATCCATCGGGTTCTCGAGTAGTTCCTCGTGCTCCATCCACCCTGGTGGTTGCATCTCCCTCAGAAGTGGATCTGGCTGACACATGCGATCCATGTGTAGCTCGTAATCCACGTGTAGTTGCCAACCTAGTGGAGTCCAGAACTCGTCGTACGGGTGGAAGCTCTCGATCAGTGTCAGGCCTAAGCCAATGCCCCTAGTATGGTAGGGTCGGGTCGTCGTGATCCCATTAGCTTCCACGTATTGCTCTATGACGTGGGAATGGCTACATATATATGCATCTCGTGGCATCATCGGTGGGCGTTGTGGTAGATTGTTACGGGAGGAACTGTAGTACGTCATCCTAAGGGCCTTTGTCAAACTAGAGTTAGCCATAGAGCAAATAGCAAGTAAGGAATCATAAAGTTAAGATTCTAACGCTCATCTAACTAGTTTATTATTATTTGGTCGGTCCTTAAGATTCTACCCTTCTCACATTTTAAAACTGATCTAAGTTATTATTTTAGCGATCTAGAGATTTCTAATTCATTATTTGATCCTATAAGTCTATGCCTGACATATGATATGAATGTCTGGCCCAGGTGTCGTCTCGCTAGATGAGATAACTTTAAGTTATTCACGGTCATAAAGACGACTTTGATAATTAATCAGAATAACCTGGTTTTTCCGTGACTTTAATTAAACTAAGGCGGAAAATTAATTAAGTCTATATATTACAAAACCAGCTGTTAATCGTAATAAAACTCTGTATACATAGTACGAGTTTAGAATAACAGAGTACAAGTTTGATTACATTCTCTCAAAACAGTTACAAAAAATAAGGCCTTCAATCCTCGATAGATCAACAAATAATACTCTGGTACCGCATTAAACTCTCATCATTTTCCCGCACACTCCTTCGAGTTTTCGACACATGCAATTTCTAAAGCAATATGCGATATGAATAATAAATAAACAAGGGAAACAAATAGCAAGTATGCAAGCAGAAACACATAAGGAAATCATGATGATTTAACACGAGTATAAACCAATCAAATAACCAACCATGCTCACGAATAATCATACTCCACAAATCGTACTCCAATACTCAGCCAGGTCATTCAAATAATCATCAAACAAACAAGGAAATGCATTCAACATGTGATAACAAATGAATCTTCGTTAGTAAGGCGGAAGCATGCAGACATAATCCGCGCAGTAGCCGGCAGGGCCAACATCACTTGGACATGACTGCCAGGCTTAAAGATATCTAAGGTAATAAAGATGGCTACATCCCTTGTCTAATGTATGCATACACTACCTATCGAGGATCATACTTATTCGCTATTCAAAAGGTATCACCGACGAAAAAGTTCGACTATCACCAGAGACGGGGACCCCCGGATGGGTCATGCGTTCCACCATCGCTATATGGGCCCACGGTAATATCAAGTATGCCCCATCCCTGAGGTTGATACTCCGCGCCGAAAAGAAATCTCAAGATTGTTAATCGCCTTGGGCAACTCAGGGAGGGAGCCCAAGTCCCCATATACAGCTACCTCGTTAACTTCGAATTTCAAGAGTCGCAACATGGCGAACAATCCTAGTATTTTATTCAAGTAGTTCGTTTTTCTCAATTTCTCCTTCTCTCGTTCATAAATAATAATAATAATGACTAACTTGTAATATAAATATAACGTCGAACTTGTATAATGAAATTTTAGTAACAACAGTTCTTCAGGTAAAACAGAACACATAGAAAAACTTAATTATTTATTTTGAGTCCGTTCGTAAATTTTAAATATTTTTCACTATTCATTATTTTACTATTCATCGTATTTACTATTCATCGTATTTACTATTCATCGTATTTATACGTATTCGTATTTTCGTATTCCGTATTTGTACGTATGTTTATACTTCGTATTTTATTCGTATTTTATACGTATATGTAATCTTATACTTAGTATTTATTATTTTATTTTCTTTATACTTAGTATTTTTATTTTATTTTCTTTATACTTTAGTATTTTTGTACTCTTATACATTTTGATATACTAAGGATATTTTAGAAGATAAAACTAAGTCTTTTTATTTTCTAAGTGTAAAATTCTAGTTTTAAAGTCGTTAGGTTCGTTTTGTATTTAGTGATTTGAAAAATGATTTCGGAAGTAAAACTTAATATAACCTAAGTACAAAATTCTAGAGTCAAAGTTGTTAAGTTCATTTTGTACTTAGTGATTTTAAATAACTTTTTAAAAGTGAAACTTGCTTTATTTAGTCATATACTTAACTAATCTTTTAGCGGTTTCCATTTTTAGCGAGGTTGTCGTAGTTCATTTTAAATAGTCCGTATCTCCACATCCCAATTTAAGCATAGGTAGTAGCACTCGACAAGATTCATTTTAATACGGGTAACGTTTATTTTTATCGGTTTAGTTGATTCTTTTTATTAACTGCTCATTTTACAATCTTATATCATTCTACTTATAAATCAATTTTAGTGACTAAGTGATAAATTCATTTTGATCAAATTTAGCCCATTTTAATTAGGAATGCCGTGTGCATGTATATTATATCAAAATGGATTTGTTTCTTTTAATTTCTTAATTCCAACTTGTTAATTACTAATTAAATTATTTTAACAATAAACTAAAAAGTGATAAAAATAAATTTAACCCCAAAATTGGCAAGGATGCCGTGGAGAATGAGGGTGGTTCCAAAATTTTCATTTTTCGATTTTATCGGCTTTTGACTTAAAGTTTTTATATACTAATTATTTAGTTTATGCTAAAACGATTTAAGTTGATACTTAAAAACAATAAATAACTAAAACTTATAAAATTTATGAATCAAACTAATCACCTAAGTGAAGAACACATGAATGTGTGATGAATTTTAATGTTTTTCATATGAACATTATTTAGTCAAAATTTTATATGTTTATGAAATTTTCTCAAATTTTTCCTACAAGTCTATTTTAACTAGTCTAATCATAATATGTTATTTAGAAAAATTAAAACTAAAATTTGGTCCAAATAAGGCAAGAATGCCGTGTGTATGTATGTATGTATATGATTTTTGATTTTTGATTTTTATACTTCTAATTCAAATACTAAATTACTTTATATCATTTATACATTTAAATCATGAGTAGAAAACATATCAAAACATTAACACAAATAACTAAACATCATTCAAACATAAGATTAACACAAAAATTTCAAGAACACACATAACACATTAAAACATTTAAATTCATGACAATTTCATTTTAAGTCCTAAACATAAACTAATTATATTTTCATGTTCATTTCATCCTTAGTATTTTAAGCATGTAATTTACAAAAATTAAAACGAAAAATTAGACAAAAATGAAGGGGAATGCCGTGGGTTTTCAAGTGAGCAACAATTTTCATTTTTCGATTTTTGTCTTCTAATTTAACATATGAATACTAGGTGATATAATAAAACCATACATGCCTCAAAAATAAAAACACATAATCAAATTCGAGGCGCTTATCATATAAATGTGCGGGAAGCACCTTAGTTAGGTTATGAGTGAAATAGATTAGCAATTGTCGGGATCAATGATATGATCGAATTGGCTAAGATCGACTCCACCACCTTGCTCCTCGTCTTTGGTTAGGAGAGGTACATAAGAATGAAATACACAAGTTAGTAATTTAATTTAAAACTAGCTAACTATACTAAAATTTTCAAGTGTAGTAGTATTTAGTTTAGGTGATGTTTGTATTTAAAGTGATTTTGATTTATGTTCATTTTTAATTTGCATGCAAAAAGAGTGAGTGAATACTAAATACAAATGGTGAGGAATTTATTTACATGTTCTAGTGAATCTATAAACAAGAAATGAAATTTTTAAAGAAGAAAAACTAGAGGAAGGAGATGAAGATCATGTATGATCTTGAGCTTGAAGTTGAAGATGAGCTTACAAGGTTTTTAGAGTATGATTTTATTAGAGAGAAAAGAAGTTTAAGACTTAGAAAAAATGAAGTGTGTTGTTGTTGTTGTTGTTTGTGTCGTGTGATGTAGTATGTAGTAGTAGTTGTTTTATTTTTTTGTAGTATGTAAGTTGTAGTATTGTGTAAGGATAATGCATGCATGCTTGAGACAAGGGGACACAAGGGTGTAAGAGGAGAAGCATGGGTGTAAGAGTGGCATGCATGCTTGAGACAAGCGAACAAGAGTGTGTAAGAAAAGCAAAAGGAAAAGGAAGACAATGTAGAGCATTGTAGCTCCAAAATCTCTACCACAATGGTTACTTGGCCCGATTTTTGCTTTTGAAATTTTCGACTTGTACAGACGTGAAAAGTCTCGAAATGAAATATATATTCTTGAAATAATGTTTAGAAGTGAGATCGAAAATAAAAATGAAAATAAACCTCAAAACGAATTCAAACAAAATTTGGGTACTAGTTTGTCTCGCAACTTTGAAATAAAATTTTATTCGATCGAAATATATATTTTTTGTTGAGTGTTATCGAATTAAATCATAACTCTCAAACGCCAAAAGTTTATCACTTGGGCTTAGTGTAACTCAATATATCGAGTTTTAGTGAAAGTGTTAGTTAAATCAAAGTGGAATAGTAATTTGATATTATTATTATATGTTGTGTTAGTAATAATCAATATGATTAAGCTTAAGCTACTTTAATTAGGTTTGGATTATGAGTAATTACATTTTAGAAAAGATTAGGTGACTTAACCATATTTAGGTGGCTTGGCCATTTAGTCAACGTTTGACCTCGATTTGCGTGCCAAAATTTGTCGTTGAGAAATTTGTCGTGTGTGCTTCATTTGATTTATCAAGTTTGAAAAAGTAAACATAAAGTTCAAATTCAAAGTAATTCAAAATGGTTTTAGTTTAGGTGCAAAAATAATTGTAGTGTATTGTTTTAGGAAATTCAGTGAGCGAGGATGATTATTTATTGATTTCCTAATTATAATTAACTTAAATTAACACGGGGTGTTACACATAATACATATACATCCCTTAACACATTGCACTATACGCCCTACAGAGCATTTTTAGGCCTAATTCATAACTAAACCGAAAACCGTTCTCTACACCTCAAAATTACAACTTTATGGTTTCTACGCGCCATAATAGTCCCCAACAACAAACCATTACAAGCAATTGCATTTTTGTCACCCCGATCAAAAACCCCCAATTCGCCTTAATTACTCCGTATGACTACGACTTAAGACGGCGATTTGAAAGCCTTAGCTTGACATTTTCGCAAAAATTAACGCTATAGGCATGCTATACACACTATGGGCATCCTACACCGAAGTTTAATTGAAATTCCGGGTCGGAAAATCCGGGTTCGTTTTCGAGCCCGAAACCTAATTTGGACGTTTTTCACACAAAGACGGTCCAAACCACAATCAATTCACACATACATGTTCACATGGCATAATGCAACACAATGGCAACAATTTCAAGCATTCAAACGGCAAATTTCAAGCAAAAATCGGGTTTTCATTCAAAACCCGTCTTTTCAACATTTCAAGGCAAAACTAGCTAATTACAACGACAAATAACGTAAAAGCAAGTTAAAATGGAGCATTACCTGATTCCATAGCAAGGCAACGTAAGAAAAATGAGCAAAATCGGTTGAGAAATCGAAAAATGGTGTTTTTATGAGCAAGAAACCGAAAATGGTGAATGAGGCAAAGTCACGGTATCCTCGTGCCTTTATAAGCTCCCTACAGCCATCATGGCAAACCGCATAGCCTTATGCGGTTTGCACCATGAACCGCATAAGGCTATGCGGTTTCTGCCTATGGTTTTTCTCGGATTTTTCTCGTTTTACGCCTACATTTGAATTCCTAACTCATTTTGGCCCTAATACAACTCCAAGTACGTTCCGTGCTTGGGTTAAGGCGTCACCTACAGTCCGCCATACGCGTATATTAAGCATTTAATACACGGTACAGAAGCAGCAGCACGAGCGCTCTTCACGAGCATTACATCATTTTTCCCCTCAAACGGAAGGCAATCATACGCAATTACGACTACATAGACACTCCTCGGCGAGCCCAAGCATAAGCACTCTCGATATACACCTAACTCCAAGCATTTCACTCTACATAGACACTCCTCGGCGAGTTCAAGCACAAGTATTTCACACAAGCATTACACGGGCGCTCTTCCACGAGACCAACACCTACATGAACACCCCTACTCAATTATACGCCTCACGCATACCCAAACATCTTACAAGCAGCAGCACCAGGCATCCGACGACACCAAGCATATACAACGGCATTACACAGCAGTACAACAAGCACGACGAAGACATCCAAAGCGGCCAAGAGTTCTTATAGCATGCACGGACCGCCAAGTCCTTAAAATGCGCACGCCTCCCCGCTTAGCTTGCTCAAGTCCTCGTCTCACCCATGGACACATGCTTCGTTCACCGATCAGACGAGACTGTAATGGTCCGGATATGGTCGTGGAGTTTGACTAGCGCTCTAGTCCGAGCTCAGTCAAACTGGGGGCTCTGTGGATACCCATATCCGTACCCTCCCACACAAAACCCTGTGATGTAACATGGACTTTTATTACGCATGTCTTAACGTTGACTTAAACGGTTCTAACTTATGTCGAATTCATTTTGAGTCGTTTGAAATGTTAAAATGATTAAGGTCGCTTTACATCGCTTTAAATAAACGTTCATTTTGTCCATTTGGAGTCTAACTAGGTCCTCGTCCTGCTTCAATTGGCATGAGCTTCGCATTTGCACTACAATTAGCCATTTTACATTAACAAGGTCTAATTCAGCACTCCTAAATTCCTAATTTTAGGCCCGGTGGCTAGATCTTCCCTTTAGCCTCCTCTTACACAAAATACAACCTCACGTCTTACCTTATTTCACAAAATCCATGCAAATACACCTTTTTCATTTTTCCGGGTCTCGGGCCCGAAACCGAGCCCGAACCCAGCCTTTGGCCCGCACTCCAAAGCCCTGAACATCAAAATATCTCAGAAATATCCTAGGCCTTTTCCTTGACGCGCAAGTAAGGATTATACTAAATCTTTTCGAGATATAATCAAACCGGAACTAGGAAACTACGCAAAAAACCACACCTTCAAACCGCATAGTCTTATGCGGTTTGGGGTGGCAACCGCATAAGCCTATGCGGTTTGCCTGGGCAACCGCATAAGGCTATGCGGTTTCCTGGCTTATTTTTATCCCCGGATTTCCTAATTTGTCCGAGGTTTTTAGTATATATACACCCCTATACCTGACCTCGAAAAACACAATTCACAATTAGCTTTCACAGCAAACACACTACAAAACTCTCTCAAAGCCTCACGCACTCAAATCCTTGAGTTCAACACACCATCCCGTGTTGAATTCATCCTCCTCTTTAGTTCAAGAAGCGAAGCTCTGCCTAGATCTGAAGCGTCAGGACAAGGTAGGTACCGATCCACTTGGATCAAAGCTTTTTCTTATTTACTATGGACTAACAAAGGGGACTACACTCTAGTCCCCCCCCCCCCCCCCCCCGGCTTTGGCACCCAGCGCGCTTGCACTCCAAGTGTTCTACTTACTTCGGGTACACTCCATATCCGATGACACGCCAAAGTCGCATAAGCAACCGACCCTTATAAAATAAACCAATGGACAATTGAACTTTATTTTATTTGCATGCATCTTGCACCTTCTTATTTTGCATTAAAATCAACTTAAACAATGAATTCGACCTTTAACTGAACCGTTTTCGTTAACAAGTTAAACATGCTAAACTGAGGGTTTTAATCACACTGCATTCTTTTACAAACTTTTTCGCACTTGTACGTAGCGATAACATTAGCTCAAATATTATCTTACATGGATTGTTCTAGGTCAGTAGAGGCTATTTTTACATAGGCTTTTCTAAAAGGTTTTCATAAATTATTAATTGAATTAACACTTTTTCTAAAGTACCCTCACCCCGAATCCAATCTGGTTTCACAAGCCTTAGATCTAGGGGTGTCGGCGTGCTCTAAAATCTAAGACATGTTTTTAGCTTAGAACATGGTAGCAGGTTCCTAATTTCCGCGATAATTAGGTGGCGACTCCAAAACAGTTCTAAAAGGTTTTTCTAACTTAATCTTTTTAACTTTAAATGCGCCCTTAAGCAAGACGCCGAGTTGGGTCCCTCGTCTCGATCCCGGGTTCCACAGTTGTATATAAATTTGTTTTCGATTTTTATTCACTTTAAACTCATTGTTAATATTTCACATAATTTTTATATTTAATTTTGACATAACTAAAACTCATATAAGCTTAAAAACAACATGAACAATAATTTAAAGTACTCAAAAATAATTAAACTAAATATGATTTCATAATACTACAACTTATCTATTTTAAACATTATTTATCTATTATCATTATTTATACAACACATAACATACAAGTGCACAAAAATGATGTTTAACATTTTTCAACATAAAAATCATACTTATAAACTTATAATAAAAATCAAATTAATTTTAAAAGAGACTAATACAATATATAGCTAGTCACCTTAAATCGGATGTTAATCGTCGAGGATCTAAAATAAATTTTAGATCGGAATTTTCTTCACCCAAAACCCATGATCTTCACCCAAAAATAATCCAAAAGTTAGCTCCTAATATACCCACTAATTAACTAGAACACTTATGATTTATTTGAATAATATGAAGGTTTTTATTTTAGAGGTTTTGGGATAAAAATGGAAGAAAAAGAAAGAAAATTAAGGAGAGCATATGGAGGGAGATTATACGGCAATAATGAAGGACAACAAGTGATTTTTGCACTTAGAAATGTTGTGAACAAGTTGTATAAATTAAAGGTTAAGTAAAGTAATTAGTTATTTAAAGTTTAATTAAAAGAAATTAGGAGACATAAAAATCAAGTTGGCTTACTAGAGTCAAGTTTTTTTTTTTTTTTTTTTTTTTTTTTTTTTTTGGTGACGAGGGGTTTAATCCCCCCGGGCACAGGCATTCCGACGTCACCACCTGTACCATGTAAGCCACCCCTTTTTACCAGGGGCCGTCAAGTTTACTATTTGGGAAAAGAAATGTTCCCTTGATATTTTTAAAATGTTTTTACGAAATAAATCGGGTTTAAAAAGTGGGCGTCAAAAGCGATAAAAGTTAAAGTGTGCGCGTTTGACGATTTTTCGAAATATCTATACATTTGAATTCTAAGACTAAAATATTTTATTTACTATTTAAGAAAATATTTATAAGTGACGGAAATGAAAATGGTAGTATTAATGTAGTAGTATCGTATTTGTACGTATTTTTTATTAAAGGGTATAAATTTAAATTTAAATACAAAGAAAATAAAAGTGATGATGATAAATATAAACGTGTAAGTAAATGTGTAAGAAAAATGGAAGAGGATAAACATTGAAAAAGTCTAAGTCAAATGGTTCTAATAAATTTTTCGGGCTCGATTTTCGTTTTCGAAATTTTCGATTTGCGCGATCGCAGAAAGTTTCAAAATAAAGGATATGATCTTAAAATAGTGTTTTGAAATAAAATCGGGAATAAAAATAAAAATAATTTTCGAAAGGTACTAAAAACAAAAATTGAGTTTTAATCCTCGAAATTTTGAATAAAAATTTCTTAGGTCGAAATACTTATTTTTTTCGTTGAATGTTATAGATTTAAAGAATTATAATCAAACGTCAAAAAGTTAATCAATTTAAATTAGGTGTGACTTCAAATTTCGACAATTTAGAATAAAAGCTAGTTTAATAGAAATGAAATAGTAATTAGATATTAAGATTAAATGATTTAATAATAAAAATCAAAATGATTACTTTTTAATTAAAAGTTTTGATGTTAAGTTTACTTTTTAAAATAAAAAGAAAGTGGAAGAGGATAAGATGGCTTGACCTTGATTTGCGTGTTTGAAATCGTTGACTTGAATTTCAAAGCCGAGAAAAATATAAGCGTCCATTTTTATTCGAAAATCAAAAATGTCCGAAATTGAATTTTATGAATAAAAGGTTTTACTTTTATTTTTATGAATAGTAAACATAACTTAACCTTTTTGAAATTTGAAAGGCGATATAAATTTTGTGTTGATTTTTATAAAATTTTGAAATGTGTTTCTTTTTCAATTCTAAAGATAATACAACAAATTTTATTTTTCAAAATTTTTAAATTTGGACTTAAGAAATTTTAGTATTATTTGGCGAAAAAAATTCAGTCGTATTTTTATTATAAGGAAAAAGGAAGAATTTAATTTAAGGAATTAAATTCTTTTATCAAATTGTGTTAAAATAACACGGGGTGTTACACATTTTAATTAAACTGTACGTACATTTTATTTTTGAACCTTGATATTACCTAAAAATTTCGAATATAACTCATAATTTTGAAATGTACCTTATATATAATTATAATGTACTTTACAAAATGTAGTTTTTCTGTTAATCTAATGTACCTCTTGTATATTTATAATATACTGTAACTTGGGAAAGAGGCAAAGATAATTAGCACTAAAACAAGCATTTAGCACTTAATCACATATGAATCTCCCACTTTCTCAACATTTCCATAACATCCATTTCAATGTGAAGAAAGTTTGTCTCAAAAATCAACATCCATAATAATACCCACTATTGATAAAGAAAGACATGAACTTGCACAAATTCAAACGAAGATGATCAAACTAAGAGAGAAAATCATGCAAATATAACAATAATAACAAGGAGATTCATATTAAACAAGGATTGAAAAAGTAGAGAATTGTCTTACAAATGATTAATTGAAAGCTTGAAAGATTACACCAAGTTTAGGAAAAATTAACCTTCCATTAACATGAAAACTCAATCTTAGATCTAAAAATTCTAAAGTTCAAAAGTTAGTAGATGATAGAAAATGAGTAAAATGATGTCTAAAGATAATGATGTGTAATAATGTTTAATGATGTTCTCCTAAAACTCTAGATAAGCCTTATATATGATAGAATAAAATCTACTTCAAAATTAGAAATTGCGGCTACTTGTGAAAACAGAGCAGGCAGTGGGCGTGGGTCACGCCAGTGTTGGGCGCGAGTCGCGCCGGTGAGCACGAGTCACGCCGAAGAGTGCTGTAAGTTTCTTCATTTTCTTCCGCTTTTTTCGACTAGACTTTTCTTGACTTCTTTCTTGGGCCACTTTTGTGCCTTATTCTTGGGTCTTGAACATTTATTGAAGTCTTCATAATTGACCCCAACATTTCTTACACCAAAAACCGAAAATAAACGACTTGAGATGGAATTTGACATTTCATCATCAACGTACTCAAAATCGCTCCAAAACCCGCATTTTTCACCTAATAACACCTAATTAACACCTACAAAAATCGACTCATCAAACTCCCCCACACTTGAACCTTTACTCGCCCCGAGTAAACTCCGAGACTTAAAACAATCAATCTCCTCAAGGTCCATATAAGAGCGTGGAGCTAGCTTGATCCTTCAAATAAAATCCAACAACATGTCTCTTCCCTCACACATCTCCCTCCTTATAACTTCCTCATCTAAGATGTACCTAACCTCTATTTGCCCTTCTTATTTCTTCCTCGCTTCCTCACATTATGTTCCACCAACTCCAAACCCTTACTACTTTCTCCCTCGACTCATGTCCAAACCAAGACCAAATCAATACATCTCCCATCCTTCTCGTATTCTACAATCGAGACTACCTTGGCATCACAATTCACAACATCACCACAACAAAGAAGGTAGTCTCAACGTATAGAAATCGCCATACACACCTCCAAACACCTAGTGTAACACCCCGTATTTTTAAGGTTAAATTAAAATATATTTTAATTCACAAATTTATTTAAAAAGTATTTATTTTTCATAATACTTTGTATATTTAATAGTTTTATATAATATTTTTGATCTTTTAAAAATATTATGTTTAATACTACGTTATACTAAAAATTAATCAATTACCCGGAAAACAAATATTTTACTTATTTTGTGTATTTTCAACTATTTTGATCAAGATTAGCTTAAAGTTAAATTAATATATTTTTCTTTTTAGGAAAGTACTAGACTTTTAATATAAGTGGGAGACATGCTAAATACTCCGTATTATGTATTCTCGGTGTACATTGACAAAAATAAAACCTAATTCGATCACCTATAACCCTACATTATTTTATCGTCATCGACTAATCAAACCTCCATTAACACTCTTCTATATCCTTCCTTTTCTCCTTCGTTTCTTAACCGTTTTACTCCGTTCTTACGTCATAATTATCCTCTCTTCATCCTATTCACATTAAGGTAAGCTATAATCCGTTTCGTCTCAGTCGCTCTGATCGCCGTCGATATCGTAACTCATATTTATACCCGTTTTTCTCCCAAATCGAGCATAGGATTGAGCCTGAGCAACCCTGATGCTAATACGTATGAGGAAGACGACTCAATTGAGGACTAGCGCAAAAAGGTAACGGTGATGACGTTACTCGGTATTACATTACTTTAGGGTTCTGTTGTGTGTCGAATGCTAATGTTAGTAATTGTTAATGTAATGCTAAGTTTGTTTGCCTAACTTGTGGTTTTGTTGGTAAAGATTAACGAGTGATGTGCGTGCATATGTTTATGTACGTTGTATGTTAATTGCTGTAATGATGGTGTAATAATTAGTTTTAGATATTAATATTATATACAAAGCTCTATTGGTTGTCTGATTTTGTACGTAATATCGTAAATGATAATGGTGTTGATTATTACTATAATAATACGAATAAATCTAGTGATTCACTAATAAGTGAGTAGTCTTGATTTAGTAAGTTACGAAATACTATATTTTTATACGCTTTCGGACTGGTTTAGTGTCTAAGATCATATTGTTGGCCTAAACTAGTTTACTGAGTTCCTATTGTCAGTATTGCCGGAAGTATTTTGAGGTCCTATTGTCGAGTCTGCGGGACTAACTAGTTGAGGTTCTATTGTCAGCTGGTTAGTAGTCGACCCCGTAGAGATATGTCATATAAACGTTTAAGCTTACTAAATTGTATGAGAAGTAAATAGTATTGTGTCGAATAAGGTTAAAATAGATAAAAGGAGTTGTTTGTTTTGAGGTGTATTGAGATTGGCTTCGTATAGTTAACTATTTATTATATAGCTTGTGATGTAATATAGCTGAGAGAACGTCTGAGTTACTCCCCACTGACTGTGGCTGTCATTTTCTTGTAAAATGGCAGGTTAATGATCAGGTTTCTGCTTTGAGGGTTTTAGAGTGAGCTAGCGAGCGTCACGATTTATTTACAAGAATTCTTTTAATAAATTATTTTATTTCAGTATTTCAGTTCTTATTTTGAAGGGTATTTATTCCCTGATTTTGTAAACTTTTATATTTTATTTCTTTTAAACCTTTTCAGTCTTTAATAACTACGCGGTTGTTCAAGGTGTTTCCGCCACCTTAATTTTATTTGATCTTTATTTTATATTTTTATTTTTGGTAAAAATCGCGTGTGTTACATCTAGTGTACCAAGCGCCATACAAATGCAACAATCAATCCCCAAAACTCCAATGGCCTCGATGCGCTGTAACCTACCCTTCCACCCTTCTTTTTCTTCACTTCTTATGTCGCCAACGCCACAACCAGATACAAAATATCACAAACTTTAGCCCATAGTACGTGATATTAGTATTAGCCCCATACTTAGGGGGTAAATATGGCTCTTTTTAGGCTCTTTTGACCTCAATTTAGTTCTAATGGTTGCATACTAAGGCTCCCAATAATAGCGAGCGCCCCCAAATTTTGCATAAGCCGCCCTTTCGGGTTTTCGACGTATTAGGGATTTTATTTTTATTTTATTTTTCTTTTCTTTTCTTTTTTTTTTCTTTTTTTTGTTTTTTTTGAATTAAGAATTACAAAATACGTACAATATACACGAAACCGACTAATCCCTCCCCCACACTTAGTTTCCACAATGCCCTCATTGTGGATGAGGGAACCTGTATCAAGTAGCTAGGAGTGTGAGCCCGAGGCAGAAGTTCCACCTTTCCTCAGATCATTAAAACAAACTAGACAAAAGCTTGAATTGGAAGTTCTTTGAGGCTTTTTTACAAACATTTGGTGTGCACAACAAAAATTCAACCAAATACCAATTTTTTTTTGTAACAATACTCCACCAAAACTAAACAACAACTCAATGACAATGCTCAAAGATGTATACTGATCAAATTTGACCCAAAATTATTCAAGTAGAATCGAAATTAGGGTGACTAAAAGTTCAAAGAAAAGGTTTGATGATTATACCTCCCTTAGATCTTTGATAAGTTAGTTTGGATCACAATATTGATGTCGTTGCACCCAAATAAAGCTTGCAAACTCCAAATTCGACCCGCTTGAACTTGAAATTGAATTCGAAATTTGCTAGGGTTAGGGTTTTTGTGAGTGAAATTGGGTGATTATTGGTGAGTTTGTTGTTTTGGAGAAGAGGAAATTGGTATTATGATGAGGAAAGGAGCTTGTAAGAACAATGAGGGAAGAATTTTGAGCTTAGAAGGAGGATTAATGGAGTTTTAGGGTTTATTTAGAGGTGAGGAAGAAGAAGAAGTGCTGAAATTTTTGAAGGAAAAATAAGTGTTCGTGTTAATTTCGTGAGGCAGTAAGTTTAGGAGGCTTTGGGCGTGGGTCACGCCCAGTCAGATTTTGCAGGCAGATTGTGAGCTATGGTTGGGCGCTAGGCACGCTAATCCAGCGCTGCTCACGCCTAAGTTAACCGAGTGTGTTGCCTTGCTTTGATGCTCGAGCGTGGGTCACTCTATTTCAAACTTCTTCTTTAAGGCAAGTGCAATATTAAGAGCGGAACAACTCAATGCCCTTAGTAGTCTATCAAACATGTTAGCCCACAAAGAAGAAAAATGACAACAATAGTAGAACTTAAAGCCATACCACTCACTAGCAACAAAGGCAAACACATATGGCAACATGTAATTCTTCGAGTCTTCATGTTCGAGAGCCACATCTTTGTCATGATAGGGATTGTTAAAAGAGTGGCTTGATATTGTGACTTCAAAGCAAGAGTAGGAAGACGCTAGTGGCTCTTTAGGAACTAGCTTAGAGGAATCTTCCATACAATTTAAGCGCGGCTCCTCGTTGTGAGGACAAAACTTGATAATGACCTCATTTACTTCCTCCTCAACATTCTCCTCAAAATTCATACACACTAACTTCGGACTCAAAGTAATATCACTATGAATATCCTCAAGAAACTCCTCCTTCTCAATTTCCACCTCAATCATCTCACAAGTCATCCCTCGTTGTAACACCCGGTGTTGTCCGAGGTTATTCGGGCCGGGTTCCCCGTTGAAGTGGTCCATGTGATGAGCTCAAGTGACCTAGTGCTTAAAAGGATTGTAAGTACTACTCATATCAACAAGATGCATCTTCTTTTCTGGTGGCTCATCTTAAGAACTCTTCAGTTAAGCGTGCTTGCTGGAGAGTAGTCTTAGGATGGGTGACCTCCTGGGAAGTTCTCAGGATGCGCACGAGTGAGGACAAAGTGCGCTGGAAAGGGCCCGTGTTGGTCTGTGGGCGATGTACGCAGCCTGGCGAGCTACCGTGAATGACATTTCGGCCTTTGGTTGGGGCCGGGGTGTTACAAATGGTATCAGAGCAACCCGGCGACCGTGTGGTCGAATCCTGTGTCTTGTTGGCCAGGTACGCACCTAGCTGGGGAGGATTCTGGAATGCTATATTGTAAGTAGCTACCAGGCGCAACGAGGACGTTGCGTTCTTCAAGTGGGGGTGTGTAACACCCGGTGTTGTCCGAGGTTATTCGGGCCGGGTTCCCCGTTGAAGTGGTCCATGTGATGAGCTCATGTGACCTAGTGTTTAAAAGGATTGTAAGTACTACTCATATCAACAAGATGCATCTTCTTTTCTAGTGGCTCATCTTAAGAACTCTTCAGTTAAGCGTGCTTGCTGGATGGGTGACCTCCTGGGAAGTTCTCAGGATGCGCACGAGTGAGGACAAAGTGCGCTGGAAAGGGCCCGTGTTGGTCTGTGGGCGATGTACGCAGCCTGGCGAGCTACCGTGAATGACATTTCGGCCTTTGGTTGGGGCCGGGGTCTTACACTCATTGCTCATCTTTCTCAAGCGCTTCACTCAACGGATCATCAACGATCAAGTTCATACTATATGCATCATACATCATGGGATCACCCTCAAGGTGTGAAACTTCAACTTTGGCATGTGACATGCCAAGAAGAGCACACATGAGCGATGAGTTAAAAGAAAGTTTTGAGTCATACATAGCATTCTCATCATCAAAAACACTGTCACCATATTGAGACTCCTCTAACCTACACTCAAACTCATCATTAGCATTATATCCGTCAATAACATGAAGAATCTCACCCAAATCATTTTCTATTTTCCTAATTCTTGAGTTTGTCAATTCCCAATCTTCAATGAAGGTCTTTTGAAAAGTGGTGATGTTGGTTGCAATAACTTGAATCATCTCCTCAATATTCATTGAATGATTACCTTTGGTAGCAAATGTCTCATATTGTTGGTGGGATTGTGTAGATGATCTTTGAAACTCCCATTCCCTAGTGTCATGGGCTAGGTATTGAAAAAGCTCCCATTTGTCCTCATAACTTAATTCAAGAAACATTCCATTGCTCAAATAATCCACATGAGAGACATTCTCAACATTCAAACCATTATAAACAATATGACAAAGCTCCCACATTTCATAGGAATGACTACATCGAAACACATATTGCTCAAGTCTATCAAAATAATCACAAAATAACTCATTCTCAAATTGAAGAAAAATCAATTTAGCCATCTAAAAAGAAAAAATCGAAAACTAGATATACAAACTAACTAGAGAATCCTAATATGTATAGAAGAAAACAATAACAAAACAAGATTTTAAAGCTAATTCTATACTATTAAACAAAAACATACTAATCTAAAGCAAAAACCGTTACTTCCCCGGCAACGGCGCCAAAATTTGGCGAGCACTTTTACGTCGTTAATAAAAGTGGCCAAATTAACTATTTATAAAACCTTACTCTATAACTATATGCACAAAAACAAGTAGTATATGATAAGCAAGGGTCAAACCCAATAGAAGAACGATTGCTAATATGTCAATAAAAATAGTATAGAATTAACTAAAACAAGTAGTAAAATAAAGTGGGGGTTTTGGTAATGTTGTCAAACAAAAATTACTACTAATCAAGAGAAAATTTAGATAAATTCAAAAAGTAAAAGCAAGTAAAAGATGATTTCAATAATTAAAGAGAGCAACTTGGCATAATTAATCTCACTTTCAACCAATCAAAGTTCAACAATTCTCACAAATCATAACCTTGTTTACTCAACCAAAACTAATCAAAAATTAGAACTTTCCCAACAATTAGCAATTTATGATAACATCCATGCATAAACTACCATAATCAATGGAGAAATCATGCAAAGCATGCAACTTTAATCCAAAGAAACACATTAAAGATTAAAACTTGGGAAAGAGGCAAAGATAATTAGCACTAAAACAAGCATTTAGCACTTAATCACATATGAATCTCCCACTTTCTCAACATTTCCATAACATCCATTTCAATGTGGAGAAAGTTTGTCTCAAAAATCAACATCAATAATAATACCCACTATTGATAAAGTAAGACATGAACTTGCACAAATTCAAACCAAGATGATCAAACTAAGAGAGAAAATCATGCAAAAACGACAATAATAACAAGGAGATTCATATTAAACTAGGATTGAAAAATTAGAGAATTGTCTTACAAAAGATTAAGGGAAATTCTACGGTGTACCCTCCAACTTTTTCATTTTCTACCGTGTACCCCTCTTTTTTTAGCTTTACACAGTGTACCCCTTAACTTCATTAGTAACTATAAACCGTGACCTAATTACAATTTAACGTTAAGTAGGCGCTAATTTTGAACGTTTAAGAGGTGACATGGCACCTTTTTGCTGACTTGGAAAATGACGTGTAAATCCCCAATTAAAATGAAGTTGTTTAGTTTATTTTGAACCCAGCAACAAAACTCCTTAAATTAGCGCCTACTTAACGTTAAATTGTAATTAGGTCACGGTTTATAGTTACTAATGAAGTTAAGGGGTACACTGTGTAAGGCTAAAAAAAGAGGGGTACACGGTAGAAAATGAAAAAGTTGGAGGGTACACCGTAGAATTTCCCAAAGATTAATTGAAAGCTTGAAAGATTACAACAAGTTTAGGAAAAATTAGCCTTCCATTACCATGAAAACCCAATCTTAGATCTAAAAATTCTAAAGTTCAAAAGTTTGTAGTTGATAGAAAATGAGTAAAATGATGTCTAAAGATGTGTAATGATGTGTAATAATGTGTAATGATGTTCTCCTTAACTCTAGATAAGCCTTATATATGATAGAATAAAATCTATTTCGAAATTAGAAATTGCGGCTACTCGTGAAAACAGAGCAGGGGTCACGCCAGTGTTGGGCGCGGGTCACGCCGAAGAGTGCTGTAAGTTTATTCATTTTCTTCCGCTTTTTTCGACTTGACTTCTTTCTTGGGCCTCTTTTGTGCCTCATTCTTGGGCCTTGAACATTTATTGAAGTCTTCATAATTGACCCCAACATTTCTTGCTCCAAAAACCGAAAATAAACGACTTGGGATGGAATTTGATATTTGATCATCAACGTACTCAAAATCGCTCCAAAACCCGTATTTTTCACCTAATAACACGTAATTAACACCTACAAAAATCGACTCATCAGATACACGGATTTAAAGCTTGTTTATCTGAAAGCTAATTGCAATTTAAATTTGAACTTTAACTGCTCACTTGTTAAACGGGCCCAGTAATGATCCAAAATTTCGTCGTACAAGGCCTGCATATCTCTTTTCCATCCCCAAGTCTATGCGACTGTCAATTGTCAACAGTGGACAATCACTATAAAATCGCAGGAATCAATTTCATCTGATACCTCTCAGTTGATTATTTAGCCAACTTTCTTCCTTCATATTTGTCCAAAAAACCAATGAATTTCCACCATTCTGTTCAGAAGTCACTTACAACTTCTCATCTCACTAACCTAAACTCCAAATTCAACAAACAATTTCACTTTCTTAAACCTCCATCGATTTGCTCCAAAAATCCCACTTTTACTCTCTCAAAAAGCACCAATTCTTCAATTTTTCCCATTTTTACAGCAAAATACTACCCCTTACATGGAATTTTCAACAATGCAACTACTTTTCCAACCAAATGTTTCGCTACGGATGAAACAGAAACACCAAAACTCCCTCGAAACGAAGAAAGACAGGAACCCAAGAGTTTTTGGGGTGCTGTTAGTCTGATAATCGGAACTGCTGTCGGTCCAGGAATGCTGGGACTACCTGCTGCTACCATGAAAGCTGGACCCTTACCATCCACCATAGCCATACTACTATCCTGGGTTTACGTCATTTCCTCGATAATATTAGTAGCAGAGCTTAGTTTTGCAACAATGGAGGAAAATGGTGTGACAGAAGTGAGCTTCACAGGGTTAGTATCCAAGTCATTTGGTGCCAAATTCGGTGCATTTGTGTCTGTTGTTTATGCCAGTCTTAGTTTTTCGCTACTTGTCGCTTGCGTTTCAGGGATTGGTTCTATTGTTACTCAATGGTTTCCTAACATGAACTCTTTAGTGTCTCATTCTTTGTTTCCACTCTTGCTTGGGAGCGTCATCTGGTTCTTCCCCTTTGAGACGATTGACTCGACTAATCGATTTTTGTGCTTAATGATGCTTGTTTCAATCGTTACTCTGGTGGGTATTGGGTTGTCGTTTGCAAGATCGAAACTTGTAGCTTCATTCGGGAATGCGTCTTGGAATGTGCTGTCTGTTCTCCCTGCAATTCCTGTTACTGTGCTGACTTTGGGATTTCATGTCATCACGCCCTTCATATGTAAACTTGCTGGGGACACTGTTGATGATGCTCGAAAAGCAATTCTCGTTGGTGGTACTGTTCCATTACTCATGGTTTTGTCATGGAATCTTATTGTTTTAGGACTTTCTGCACAATCATCTCTTGTTCACGGTGATCCCATCAAACTTTTGCTATCGGTGAAGTCTTCAGCGTTGATTACTGTTCAAGGGTTTGCGTTTTCAGCCTTGGCAACTAGTTTTATAGGGTATGCTGTTAGCTTTCCGAAGCAATTGATCGACACCTTGGAGTTGATTTTTCGAGGAAATAGTCCGAGATTTGAGATTTCAGAAGTGAGAGAGAATCAAGGTGCAAGTAATGAATCAAAGTCAAGTCAAAATAGCAGTTGGTGGAATATGAGGGGATTGATATCAGCAGCTGTACTTGTTGTTCCAATACTTGTAGCATCATTCTATCCATTGACATTTTCAAAGGCCCTCGACTTTGCTGGGGTGTACGCGAACTGCTTTTTGTTTGGTATTCTTCCTCCAGCCATGGCTTACATTTTCAAATCTAAGGGGAAACTCAGGTAACTCCACCATTTTACAGTCACTGCTCGTTGCTTTATTTGACAGTATGCTTTCTTTAGTTCGAGCTAATGAGACCACCCGAAGTAAAGTTTGATTAGCTCTTAACTCTGAACACGGACCCTTTGACCCTCGGGTTTGCATCAATGTTCGAAAATTAGAACTGATCCTTAATAATATAGGCTGGGTTTCATATGTATTTTTGGGGCTGAAAGACTAATAGTTGTATAACTGTAGATTCTTTTTCGTTTAGTTATACTGCCTTGTTGCGCAGGTCGTCTCTGCCTGGCGGAGATTTATCGCTCTTCATTCTATTCGGCATTGCAATAATTCTAAGCATCTGGCACTAGAACTTGCTACGCGCACCACAATATGCCACATTCTACGAATGGGACTAATTGATCTACACGCGGGGAGGACGGGACTCAAGTGTGCAAGGAACAGCAATCACGGATACATCATGTTAGTATGTTGGGTGCCGGGACAATGTGATACAATTTACGGAGTAACTCGTTTTTTGGTCCAATTTTATTTCAAAAGAAAAAGAATCACATTTATATAGCACAAACACGAAATTGTTTTTGATAGGAATCAGCAACCTTTTTTTGGGTCTGATACTGCATAGCAGTGCCGATAAGTTGCCATGGTACATTAAATTATTGGCACAGAGTTTGTTTACAGGTCATCTCAATGTTTTAAACATAGACTTAGTGGTACATTGATCCAAATCCGGTATGCTATCGCAAATGTGAGCCTCTGAAGCTCTCTGACCTCTCGGTTAATGTTATTGTATAGTGTTTGTATGTTGAAAGCGTACAGGCCATAGTGTTGGAGCCCAGGATGTTTCAAACTCGGCCAAAAAACAATAGAAACATGAGAACTCGGCTCAATATTATTATGTTGATTCACATTTTAATATCGGAAACATTTTGACATGCATGAAATCCGTCTGTACACGGTAAACATGGAGGTGAAGTATACATACTGAAGAAGAGTATACATATTAAGATAAGGTAATTTGGCCATATCATTAATCCTCAATATGTGAAGGTAGAGAATCCGAAGACGAGCTAGAGCCATAACGATAAGCCACATAAGCTCCGATGGCGACCAATGTCACAACTGCAACACCCCAACTCACATCCACTTTCTTCTTGGCTTGCAACCTAGCGATGCAGTCTCCTAACCCAAACATGTTTTCCTTCGACTCGTCTTTAGTAGTCGTCATTCCCGTTATACCGCTTCCACTGCTTGATGGCTTTATCTTATGTTCATCAGAACCCACGGCATTTTCTGTCGGGAATTGAGCATTTCTGCTGCTTGCAGCCTGTGGGTGTTGCTCATCAGAAACTGTGGCATTTGCTGCCGGGTTCTGAGTAACTTCAGACTGTACAGCAGCCAGTGATGGGGTTGTTGAAGGTTGATCTTGCTGATTCTCGAGAACCGTTGGAACTTTAATTGGCATGATTACATGAAGTTTGCCACCAGTGAACTTAGCTCGAATGTCATTTATGTCACAGCCCTGTGGTATTTTTGTTTCCTTAAGAAACCGAGATTTTCTTTTGCCATCTTCTCCTAGAGGCTTCTCTCCACTTACCTTGAGGACTCCTAGATTATTGACTTGTACCCTCAGCTGATCTCTTTTGAAGTCTATCCATAAATAAAACAATTTCATTAGGCACACGAGGATCCAATCTAATCGCGAGGTATGTTTTGTAGATTTAGCCCCTTATAAATTAGGGAGTACGACACGCAAGATGAATATTTTTGATAAATCAATTCTCATTATTATTAAGTATTGCCAAAGGACAGGAAGACATACCAGGGATATGAAGTACCAAGGTTTCGGAACCACCCTCGGTCTTCAACTCGCTGTGAGGTTCGAACACGATGTCTGGAGCCACAGTAAGAGTTGAGGTCTTGCTTCTGAATGCCATTGCTCTTTTGTATGTATTAACAATTTAATTGCCAAATTTGGTGTTTGTGTGGTAATTTGGATGTTGGTGTAACCTACTAATCTTCTGAATACCTTTTATAGGTAATCTATGATGAGCATCTGCGGGTTTTTGTGCACTGTTTTCCTCTAGAGACAATCAAACAAATATTCTTGTTTCATTTCTTTAGTTTTAAGTTGCTTCTATTTCAAAGGCATACTATACACATATTCCATGCACATATGTTACGGAGTATCATGTTTTGATTTGTTAATTGTTTTTGTTTTTTGTGAAGTGTTTTGATTATTCTATACAACTTTCTCAAGTTTTATACTCCATTTTATCGTGATAGCTCCATTGAGTTTTATCACAAATACGAAGAAAAGTGATAAAATTAAGGGTAATTTTAGTATTTTGGTTAAATACGATCCATTTTTAGAAGATAAAATGTACTCCGTATGATATTTTTTGTAAAATGATTATATTAGTGTGGGTATAATTATTATTTTCAATGTTAGGGGGCGTTTGTTTCGTGCATGGGTATGAGTTTGGAATGAGGAATCATACCTGGGTGGTATGGGGTTGGGACTCGATTCCTTATACCTAGTGTTTGTTTCGATTTTAAGTTGTATGGGTTTCAAGTCAATTAAAGGTTAAAATTTATAATATAAAATGTTTTAAATAATAATTTTGAATATAATAAAACATTATGGGTTTGAGGTATGGGTATGAAACCCTCACAAATCCCAAACAAACACATGGTATGGGCTTTGGCTTATTCCAAACCCATACCTCATACCTTTTACAAGGCATTTTGTTAGTTTTTTTTTTTTTTTTTTTTTTTTTTTTTTTTTTTTTTTGGTCTACTGATCTACTACCATACTCTCCAAATCCAACAACATTTTGTTAGTTGGTTTTATTTTTATTTTTTATAATTTTTTTTTATTTCAATTCTATAAATACCCAATACTTCAATTCCTTTTTTTTTTTTTTTTTTTTTTTTTTTTTTTTTTTTTCACAATTCAACTCTTCTTCTCGTCTTTTCAATATTAATTTATTCAAATATTAAATTTTTCAAAATTACTAAATGTATCATTACAAAAAATATAAAAAACACTTATAATCTCAATTTATATATATATATAAATATATATATATATATATATATATATATATATATATATATATATATATATATATATATATATATATATATATATATATATATATATTTTTTTAGTATCATATGAGAAATAGGGCTTAGGTGAGAAATATGAGAAATAATCATAACCATTGAATGTTTTAATCTAAGGGTTGATATACATTGTTTTATTGTTTTTTTTTTTTTTTTTTTTTTTGCTGGGAGATTTGTTTTTTTTTTTTTTCTCTTTTTTTTTTTTTTTTTTTTTTGTGATGGGAGATTCTTTTCTTTTTTTTTTTTTTTTTTTTGGGAGATTTGTTTTCTTTTTTTTTTCTTTTTTTTTTGTGATGGGAGATTTGTTTGTTTTTTGTTTTTTTTTTTTTTTTGTGGGGGGATATTTTTTTTTTTTTCCTTTTTTTTTGGGGTGGGAGATTTGTTTTTTTTTTTTTTTCTTTTCTTTTTTTTTGTGAGGAAAGCTAATTTTTTTTTTTTTGAGGGGTGATTTGTTTCTTTTTCTTTTTCTTTTTTTTTTTCAAATTATTTTTTTTTTAATTTCATTTTTTTGTTTTTCTATTTTTTTTTTGTTTTTTTTAAATTTTTTTTCTTTTTGATTTTTTTAATACGAGGTTTATTACATTTACAAACGAGGTTCATTACATTTATATACGAGGTTCATTTCATTTACATACGAGGTTCATTTCATTTAAATACGAGGTTCATTTCAGTAACAAATGAAGTTCATTTCAGTTACATACGAGGTTCATTTCAGTAACAAATGAGGTTCATTTCAGTTACATACGAGGTTCATTACATTTACAAATGAGGTTCATTACATTTACATACGAGATTCATTTCATTTACGTACGAGATTCATTTCATTCAAATACGAGGTTCATTTCATTTACAAACGAGGTTCATTATATTTACATACGAGACTCATTTCATTTACATACGAGGTTTATTTCAGTTACATACGAGGTTCATTTCAGTAACAAATGACGTTCATTTCAGTTACATACGAGATTCATTACATTTACAAACGTGGTTCATTACATTTACATACGAGATTTATTTCATTTACATACGAGATTCATTTCATTCAAATACGAGGTTCATTTCATTTACAAACGAGGTTCATTACGTTTACATACGAGATTCATTTCATTTACATACGAGGTTCATTTCATTTACATACGAGGTTCATTTCAGTAACAAATGAGGTTCATTTCATTTACATACGAGGTTCATTTCAGATAAATACGAGGTTCATTTTAGTTACATACGAGGTTCATTACATTTACAAACGAGGTTCATTACATTTACATTCGAGATTCATTTCTGTAACAACCTGGTTTTTCGTGACTTTAATTAAACTAAGGCGGAAAATTAATTAAGTCTATATATTATAAACCAGCTGTTATCGTATTAAAACTCTAAATACATAGTACGAGTTTTAGGATAAAACAGAGTATATATTCTATTACAAATCTCTCCAAAAACAACGGAGTACAAAATAAGGTAAACCATCCCCAGCATTTGATAAATATAAGCCCTCGGGGTACCTGCAGTTCATCTCGTATTAGTGTTTTCTCCCCCAACACAATGTAAACGCATCCAATAAATCATGTAGTACAGCAATTATAGACATGTGCAACATACATGATAATTTAATAAAACAGATGGCAAACAAGCAAGCAGAGCACATAAGAAAATCATGATGATCCAAACACGAGTATAAACCAAACAATATATCATGTAACACTTATAACCAATCATACACAACAAATCATTACCATCTCAATCACATTCGGGGTAGTCGACCCTTTTCAATTATTCATATAGTAACATAACTCGCGAGTCTTGACTACAGAGCGGCTTGTGTACTCCCATAGATAATTATCAAAGTGCACTAGTCGCTCAGACTGCACATCGATCAAACACTAAGTAGCGCACGTGATAACTACCTAATATCCAATACAACATGGATAATCTATCATACGTTGTCCCATGAACCACAACCACCAGATGGAAGCATGCAAAACCCTACAAAAGCAAGGCCTGCTCATAAGTCACGGTACATCAACTGACTTTAATGCTAGTATACCACTAGGTAAGAAGGACGATTCAATCCCTTATCTTATGTGTGCACACACTTTCACTTAGAAACGACACAGTCCTCGCTAACCCAGAGAGGATGCTTTTCCTAACCAAAACGATTAATTCCTAACGACAAGGTCCCCAAAGGGATGGTCATTTTCCGTTACCTCGTATGGACCGCAAAACGCAACAATTATGCCCATTCAAGGGTTGTATCGCTGCTTGCCTAAAGACTATGAGAGTCATTAGAACGCCTCGATCAAGATCGAGTGAAAGAGTCCCCATACGCGGCTACCTTTCCAACCATGGCACAATAGATTCGCAACATGACAGACACCCGAGTATCTAACAAGTACTTTCTTTTCTTAATTTCTTATCCTCAATTATTCCAAAGGATAGTTCATCAGAATAGTATCGTCAAACTTGTATTATGAAAATTTAGTCTAAGCATCTCTTCAAGTAAAAGGAAACACAAAGAAAACTTAAATAATTTATTTGAAGTCCAATCGTAAATTTTAAATATTTTTACTATTCACGTATTTACTATTCATCGTATTTACTATTCATCGTATTTACTATTTGTACGTATTTTTATACTTCGTATTTTATTCGTATTTTATACGTATATGTATTCTTATACTTAGTATTTATTATTTTATTTTCTTTATACTTAGTATTTATTATTTGATTTTATTTATACTTAGTATTTTTATACTTTTATACATTTTCTATACTAAGGATATTTTAGAAAATAAAACCAAGCTTTTTTTATTTACCAAGTGTAAAATTCTAGTTTTAAAGTCGTTAAGTTCGTTTTGTACTTAGTGATTTTTGGAAATATTTTAGGGGTCTAGTTTTAAAGTTGTTAAGTTCATTTTGTATTTAGCGGTTTTGAAACATACTTAAATCAAAGTGGTTAAGTTCATTTTTATACTTGGTGATTTAAATGATATTTCAAAAGTAAAACTCGGTTTAGATTTAGTCGTATACTTAGCTAAAATTTAAGCGGTTCCAAATTTTAGCGAGGTTGTCGTAGTTCATTTTAAATAGTCCATATCTCCATATCCACAATTAAGCATAGGTAGTAACACACGATATGATTCATTTTAATATATGTAACGCTTATTTTTATCGGTTTACATTGATTCTTTTTATTAACGATTCTTTTTACAATAAAATATAAGGCTAATTACTAATCAATTTTAGTGATTAAGTGATAAATTCATTTTGACCAAAATTGACCCATTTATAATGGAAATGCCGTGGCCCCTTTTATACACTACTCCATTTATATTTTTTTGTTTTTATTAATAAATCAATACTTTAACTAATTTAAATTACTTAGGTGATAAAAATAAAATGTGACAAAATTATTTTAGGTCAAAAATAAGCCTCCAAACCGTGGCCTCCTATACTTAGCTATTTATTTTCGTTTTCAAATTTTATCGGTTTTTAACTTAAAGTTTTTATATGCTAATTTATTCATATTAGTCTAAAGTGATTTAACTAGTACCTAAAAACAATAAATAACTAAAACTTATAAAAATCATAAATCAAACTAAGTTATAAAATGATGAACACATGAAGATTTGAAGAACACTATTATTTTTCATATGATTATTATTTAGTCAAATTTTCATATGTTTATATAATTTCCTCAAATTTTTCCTACAAGTCTAATTTAACTAGACTAATCATAATATGTTATTTAGAGAAGTTAAAACTAAAACTTGGTCCAAATAAAATGAAAATGCCGTGTATATATGTATATGTTCATGATTTTTGATTTTTGATTTTTATACTTCTAATTCAATAACTAATTTATCTTATATTATTTATGTATTTAATCATAAGTGAAAAACATAACAAAACATTAACACACATAAATAAAATCATTCAAACACAAGCATAACAACAAACATTCAAGAACACACATAATACATTAACACACTTAAAAATTCATAACAAATTCATTTTAAATCCTAAACAACAACTAATTATATTTTCATGTTCATTTCATTACAAGTATTTTAAGCATGCAATTTACAAAAATTAAAACGAAAAATTAAGTGAAAATAATGGGGTGGCCGTGGGTTTTGTGTATGTTACACAAATGTTATTTTTCGATTTTTGTCTCCTAATTTAACATATGATTACTAGGTGATAAACAACACAATAAATCTAACACATACATTTAAATCATATGATTAACAAAATTAAAACCTAGTGTGCGAGCGCTCCTTAATTAGGTTAGTAGCAAATTTGTTTAGCAGCTTGCCTGGATCGACAATATGATCAAACCGGCTCAAGTCGTCTTCACCACCTTGCTCCTCGTCTTTGGTTAGGAGAGTACATAAAAATGAAAATAAGAAGTTAGTAAATCATTTAGCTAGCTAAACTATACTAACAAAATTTAAGTGTAGTATTGTTTTTAGTTTAGTTGATGTTTTCATTTTAAATGATTTCGATTCATGTTCATATTTTAATTGTATGTAAATAGAGTAAGTGTGTACTAAATATAAATGGAGAGGAGTTTATTTAAGTGTGCTAAATAATTTAAGCAATTTAAATGAAAGATTTAAGGAAGGAAAAGAATTAAAGAGGATGAATATGGATGTGTTCTTGAGCTTGCATGAAGAACAAGGCTTACTTTGTTCTTGAGTGTATGAGTTTATTAGAGAGAAATAAGTTGAAGTGTTTTGTTGTTTGTGTGTAAAATGAATTGTAGTAGAAGAGATCAAATGTATACTAGTAACTTGTATAAACTTGTGTATTTGTTTTGTATTTGTAATGTATAATCTTTATTTTTATTTAAGCTAGAATAATGATGAAATTAGTAGTGTGTAAGGTGGATTAGACATGGTGCAAAAGTAGGAAGAAAATGGAAGAGGATAACTTGACCTTTGGAGGCCAAATATCTCTACCACTTTGGCCAACTTGGTCCGATTTTTATGCTTTTGAAATTTTCGATTTACGCTACACGCTAAAAGTCTCAAATAAAATATATAGTCTTAAAATGATGGTTCAAGTAAGGTCAAAAATTAAAATGAAGAAAACGAGAAGAGTAATAAAATTGAAAATGGCCTTAGGATCCTCAAACTTTGAAATAAAATCTTACTTGACCGAAATACATATTTTTTCATTGAATGTTATCGAATTAATTCATTATGATCAAACGCCAAAAAGTTTATCAGCTTTGGATAAGGGTGGCTCATTATATCGAAGTTTTAGCGAAAGTGCTAGTTAAATCAAAAGGAATAGTAATCTTATATGATTATAATATGTTTTGTTAGTATAATCTAAATTGATTAAGTCTTAATCATTCTTTGTTAGATTAGGATTAGGAGTAAGTGAATTTGAAAAGATTAGGTGATTTAAATCACTCTAAGTGGCTTGGCCACTTTGGTCAAGATTGACCTCGATTTGCGTGCCAAAATTTGTCGTTGAGAAATTTGTAGTATAGTCTTCATTTGATTTATCGAGTTTGAAAATGAAGGAATAAAGTTCAAATTCAAGGTAATTCAAAATGGTTTTAGTTTAGGTATGAAAATGACTTGTAGTGTATTGTATTAGGAATTTAATGAGCGAGGATGATTAATTATTGATTTCCTAAATATAATTAGCTTAAATTAACACGGGGGGTTACAATCCTCCCTTAAAGAAGTTTCGTCCCTAAACTTAAAGTTAACTAGGTGATTAAGGTTACCTGCATTTGAGCGACTCTGGGTACTTCTCCTTCATTGACGCCTTCGGCTTCCCAAGTGGCTTGTCTTGTTATGACCCTTCCAAAGGACTTTAATTAAGGGTATTGCCTTTCGTCTCGTGGTCTTGGTTTCCCGTGCCAAAATTCCCACCGGTTTCTCGTAGTACAACATATTAGGCTCGATCTCGATGACATCGCTAAACGATGTGGCTTGGATCGATCGATACCTCCGTAGTCGAGATACGTGGAAAACATTGTGTACTCTTGATAGGTTAGGCGGTAGAGCAAGTCGACACGCCACCTCCCCGATTCGCCTAGTATCTCATAGGGTCCTATATACTTCGGGCTTAGCTTCCTTTTAAGCCGAATCGCTTTACCCTTTCATGGGCGACACTTTCGTAAATACTTTGTCACCTTCGTGGAATTCAATAGGCTTACGATGTTGATCAAAGATATTTCCTTTGTCGATCTTGGGCCGCTAGTAGTCTTTCTCGGATGATCTTAATGTGCTCGATTTGGTCCTCAATAGCTTGGGGTCCTGCATCTACATTGTCACTAGCGCCGTCCCAACACACTGGGCTTCGCCACTTCCTTCCATATAGAGCTTCAAAAGGGGCACATTTGAGGCCAGCATGATAACTGTTGTTGTAGGAGAACTCGATCAAAGGTAAACTCTTTTCCCAGTTAGCGTTAAACTCCATCGTGCAAGCTCTCAACATGTCCTCTAAGGTTTGAATGGTTCGCTCAGTCTGGCCAACTGGTGCCCGGTGGAATGCGGTGCTCATTTTCAACTGGCTACCTAAGGCTTCTTGCAACTTCTTCCAGAAATGGGAAGTAAACCTTGCGTCCCTATCAGAAATGATATCGAGGGGCACGCCATGCAGTCTGATCACTTCTTTTTCATAGGCCTTTGCTAAATCATCCAGTCCACATGTCTCCCGTATGGGAATAAAGTGGGCAGACTTCGTTAATCGATCCACAATGACCCGGTTGCATCTTTACCGCCGAGGTCCTCGGTAGTCCCATAATGAAGTCCATTGAGATTGAGTCCCATTTCCTCGTGGTATTTCTAATCTGGTTGTAGGAGTCCTCCTGCCTCTCGATGTTCGAATTTCACCTTCCGACAAATCAAGCATTTAGCCACGTGTTCTGGCTATCTCTTTTTCATCCCAATCCACCGTAATCGTAATTTCAAATCTTGGTACATCTTATCGACCCAGATGTACTAATATCTGGCCGTGGTGCTTGCCTAAAATTCTGCGCTTTAGCGCCTCATTGTTTGGTATACACCATCTCTCTTTGAACCGAAGGCTCCGTCAGTAAATTTTAAATCCTTCACCCTTCCGACTAATCCTCCCTCGAATCGTTACTAGTTCAGTGGTCTTCCCATTGTAGTGCTCGGATGTCATGGAGTATCTCGGTTCCACTACCATTGCATTTAACTCAAGATCACCTGACCGCATTAAGTCCAAATCCAATCTTCTCAAATCCTGAACGAGGCCTGATGGAATCTCCCGTGATATTATTCAAAGGAGCGTGGATTCTTACGACTTAAAGCGCCTCGCTACGACGCTTGCTTTTCCTCGTGATAGAGCAAACGATCTTGTAGTCTTTGATTAGTTCTAGCCACCTCCTTTGTCTCATATTCAGCTCTTTCTGCGTGAATATGTACTTCAAACTCTTGTGGTCGGTGTAGAACTTTATGCTGACTCCATAAAGATAATGTCGCCAAATCTTCAAAGCGAACACAACCGGCCGCGAGTTCAAGATCATGGGTTGGATAGTTCTTTTCATGCACCTTGAGTTGTCGAGATGCATAAGCGATCACCTTGCCCTGCTGCATTAGGACACATCCTAGTCCATTCAAGGACGCATCGCTATACACCTCGTATTCATCCCCGTCAGTTGGTAGGGCTAGGACCTACGCGTAGTCACCTTGTTTTGAGTTCTAGAACGCCTTTTCACAATTTTCGTCCCACACAAATTTGGAGTCCTTCAGGAGTTTAGTCATTGGGCGTATACCTTTGAAAAGCTCCGCACGAATCGCTCAGAGTAACCCGCCAAGCCTAGAAAGCTTCGAACCTCTCGTGATTTCGGTCTTGGGTGCGACCCATTCCTTTACTACGCTTCTATCTTTGCTGGTCTACCATTACTCCTTCCTTCGAAATTACGTGGCCCGTAAATGCCACTTCACTCAACCGCACTGCACTTAGAGAATTTTGCATACCATTTATCTTTCCTTAAAATCTCCAACACAAGGCGTAGATGTTCTTCGTGTTCTCTCTCGCCTTTGAGTAGATTAGGATGTCATCTATGAATACGACCACGCAAACGCCCGTGATATTCGTGGAAGGTTCTGCTCATCCGATCCATGAACACCGCAGTGCGTTGGTGAGGCCAAAAGGCATCACTTTGAACTCATAGTGGCCGTGATCTGGATCGGAATGCGCCTTCAGATGTCCTCCTTTCGCACACCTATCCGATGATAACCCGATCTTAAATCAATTTTGGAGAAAACACCGCCTCCCTTGAGTTGATCGAAAAGGTCGCCTATCCTTGGCAAAGGGTAACGATTCTTGATTGTAACCTTGTTCGGCCACTTCGTAGTCGATGCATAGGCGCATACTCCCGTCCTTTTTCTTAACAAAAAGTATCGGAGCACCCCAAGGAGAGACACTCGGTCTGATGAAGCCTCGATCTATTAACTCCTCCAATTGTTTCTTAAGTTCCTGGAGTTCAACTGGTGCCATTCGGTAGGGTGCCTTTGAGATTGGTGCGGTGCCCGGCAGTAAGTCGATTGAGAACTCTACGTCTCGTGGCAAAGCGCAGCCTGGCGCTTCATCAGAAACACATCCGGTATTCATTTACAATGTGAATGTTCTCAACCTTTTTCTCGCCCTCTATTTTGTTGATGTGCCGCATGTAAATACTTGATGTCCCTTTCTCCCCATGCTCTGAATTTTCAAGGCAGCCACGAAACGCTCTTTCTCCTTCGAAAGCGGATTTTGGTAAGTCACCACCGTTCCATTAGGACCCTTCAATGTAATCCTCCTGGCCTCAGACTTGAACGTAGCATGATGACGAAGTTAACTAATCCATTCCCAAAATTATATCGAATTCGTGAAGATCGAATAGAATTAGGTCAGAAAGGAAGTTTGTGTGGTGAATCATAATTTGTACATTATTGTATTTTGCAGAACAAGAAATATTTTTGCCATTTGGTAGCGATATGTTAGTGCGTATTTGTTCAGGTTTTGTAAGTTTGGATTTTGCTAGAAATTTTGTTGAGATAAAAGATAAGGATGCTCCCGTGTCGAACAAAATAAAGGCAGGTACAGAGTTAACCAAAATTTACCAAGGATTTACGCTACATCCCGACAAATTCTCAAGATCACCATCATTCTCTGACAGCACATATACTCTCCCCTGAACTCTTACGGCGGGCGGTGGTCCCGTGTTCACTCTACCCATTGTCCCCTTTTTAGGGCAGACGTTGGCCTTATGGCCTACTTCCCTGCATATGAAGCACGTGATTGGTGCGCCATTGCATTGTTTTCCCGGGTGTAGTCGTTGTAGGCAGGAACGACACTTATCGGCCTCATATACTGGTGGAGGCCCTGGTGGGTTGGGGGTAAACCTTGGCTTGTTCTCGGTGGTGTTCTCGAGCGGTTTGTAGGTTTCGTAACTCCCGATTCTTTGGATTAGGCCTCGGTAGAAAAGGTCGCTGGTAGTTAGGCTTCGAACGGCCGGGCGCCGCCACGTAAGGCGTAAACACTCTCTTCTTCCCTTTCTCCTCTGCTTCGTTCTTCTGGATTGACGCCCAGATACCCGTTGCCTTCTCATAGGCTTCAGCAAAGTTTCGGCAATTGAACCCGCCATGATCAATCAGAATCAGAAAGTCATTCCCTAACATATTTGGCCAAGAAGTTCTTCCTCATCGATCGTTATCTTGGGAGCAAATTTTGACAGCTCTCGAACTTTTTCAGATATGCCTGCAGTTGCATATTACCCTGTTTCAAATTCCTGAATTCTTCTTCTTTGTTCCACCTGAGCTCCTGCCCGAAATACTTGCTCTCTAAAAGCGTTTTGAACTCGCTCCAGTTGTAGATCCTAAGTGGGAAATTAGATATGATTAGGCGCCACCAACTGTTCGCCTCTCCCTTCAAGTAATATGCCACCACATTCACCATCTCTGTGGGGGGTATCTTGCTGAGCTCCAGCAGTTTCTCCATTTCCTCGATCCATTCAGTCAGGACCACAGGATCGACGGATCCGGAGTATGTTAACGGACGGTGCTTGGAGAATCTTTCAAACGCTGACTGATTGTTACCGCCCCCATGGTATTGGTGGGTATTCTGAGCAATCTTCATGATTGCGTCCTCAAAACCTCTCCTTCTTGCCTCTTCTTCTAAGAATGCATGGTTGAGATCATCGGCTTGAATATCATTTGCACCATTCCAAAATGAAATAAAGACGGTTTGTATGAATTTTGAGTAGTTAACAAGGTAGACACATTATAGAATGCAAGGTAAAAGACATTTCATTGATAATGTAAAAGGGTTACATCAAAAAGTTACAAAGCCTCCTAATACATTCTCTATGAAATGAACTAAGGTGAAAACCTAGATACAAGGTTCAGCAAAATAACACAAAAGCTTAGATACATCCTCAAGAGTTATAAAATTAGATCGAGGATGACAAAAGATTTGTCCTAGATTCTAAGCAAACTTTGAGTAGTGGTATTCTTCCTCCGAGAAGTCAGATTTATACTTAATAAAGATTAGTTGCGTCGCCAAACCGAGCTTGAAGTCCTCCCCACTCGTAGTCCTCACCCTCAAGTATAGCTGGGGAGCGTAGTCGTCTCCACCATGCCTTGGCCTCTTCATCAAGGCAAGCAGCTGCTAGGGAGGTTTTCCATTCCTCTCTAACTGAGTGTTCCAGGAACCTCGCATTCATACTCCTGATCCATGGGTAGAGTGTCCCACTGATTCCCTCAAATGTCTCAGGTTTTCCCTGCATGAACGCTTCGATCACATCTGTGTATTCTGAGGATCGGCGGAGATGATCCGGAACTCGATGCTCCAAATACGGAGTCTTAAGTGCCCTAGTCTTCCAATGATTTCAATCACTCGAGTCCCGTGATCTCTTCCATGACTTCAATTGTTGACGCCGTGCGTAGGCCTCGATGGCTTTCTTGCGGCCTTCTCTTTTGGTGTCCACTGCAGTACCTCTTATCACATCTGTAGTCTCATCTGAAATCAATTTGGATAAAATAATTTAAATGAGATTTGGAGGTATAAATATGTATGTAAAGTTAAAATAATGCGTTTAAGAAAAGCACATGACTAGGTAGTAACATAACGTCTCCATATATATAAACATATACATGGGTAAAATATTACATTTCAAGGAATATAATACATAAGTTCACACAACGTTACATCCGAAAGGAAAATCCATAGCCGTTAAGAAAAAGTGACGACATTAAGGTCGTTCTTAAGATAGTTTAAAGTCGGTTACATATATTTTACAAACCGGAGTCGCATGACCCTGAATTATTATTTGCGTGCCTGAAGAGTCTCCCACATCGGCATCTTTCCCAGACTGGAAGTGATTCGACCGGTATTGGAGGATAGAGGTGTTTATACTCTTGATCCTTCAGGTTGTCGAGCAGCTCCTCGTGCTCCATCCACCCTGGTGGTTGTATCTCCCTCAGGAGTGGGTCTGGGTGACACATGCGATCCATGTGTAGATCGTAATCCAGGAGTAGTTGCCAACCTAGTGGAGTCCAGAACTCGTCGTACGGGTGGAAGCTCTCAATCAGCGTCAGGCCTATGCCAATGCCCTTTGTGTGGTAGGGTCGGCTCGTTGTGATCCCATTGGCTTCCACGTATTGCTCTATGACGTGGGACTGGCCACTTATGTATGCATCCAGTGGCATCATTGGTGGACGTCGTGGTAAATTGTTACGGGAGTATCTGAAGGACGTCATCCTAAGGGCCTTTGTCAAACTAGAGTTAGCCATAGAGCAGATAGCAAGTAAAGAATCATAAGGTTAAGATTCTAACGCTCATCTAACTAATTCATTATTATTTGGTCGGTCCTTAAGATTCTACCCTCCCTCACATTTTAAACTGGTCTAAGTTATTATTTTAGCGATCTAGAGATTTCTAATTTATTATTTGATCCTATAAGTCTATGCCTGACATACGATATGAATGTCTGGCCCAGGTGTCGTCTCGCTATGTGAGATAACCTTAAGTCATTCACGGTCGCAAGACAGCTCTGATACCAACTGTAACAACCTGGTTTTTCGTGACTTTAATTAAACTAAGGCGGAAAATTAATTAAGTCTATATATTATAAACCAGCTGTTATCGTATTAAAACTCTAAATACATAGTACGAGTTTTAGGATAAAACAGAGTATATATTCTATTACAAATCTCTCCAAAAACAACGGAGTACAAAATAAGGTAAACCATCCCCAGCATTTGATAAATATAAGCCCTCGGGGTACCTGCAGTTCATCTCGTATTAGTGTTTTCTCCCCCAACACAATGTAAACGCATCCAATAAATCATGTAGTACAGCAATTATAGACATGTGCAACATACATGATAATTAAATAAAACAGATGGCAAACAGGCAAGCAAAGCACATAAGAAAATCATGATGATCCAAACACGAGTATAAACCAAACAATATATCATGTAACACTTATAACCAATCATACTCAACAAATCATTACCATCTCAATCACATTCGGGGTAGTCGACCCTTTTCAATTATTCATATAGTAACATAACTCGCGAGTCTTGACTACAGAGCGGCTTGTGTACTCCCATAGATAATTATCAAAGTGCACTAGTCGCTCGGACTGCACATCAGATCAAACACTAAGTAGCGTACGTGATAACTACCTAATATCCAATACAACATGGATAATCTATCATACGTTGTCCTATGAACCACAACCAGGCAGGATGGAAGCATACAAAACCCTACAAAAGCAAGGCCTGCTCATAAGTCACGGTACATCAATCGGACTTTAATGCTAGTATACCACTAGGTAAGAAGGGCGATTCAATCCTTATCTCATGTGTGCACACACTTTCACTTAGAAGCGACACAGTCCTCGCTACCCGAGAGAGTATGCTATTCCTAACCAAAACGATTAATACCTAACGACAAGGTCCCCGCGTGGGATGGGCATTTTCCCTTACCTCGTATGGACCGCAAAACGCAACAATTATGCCCATTCAAGGGTTGTATCGCTGCTTGCCTAAAGACTATGAGAGTCATTAGAACGCCTCGATCGGACCGAGAGTGAAAAGAGTCCCCATCTGTGACTACCTTTCCCACCATGGCACAATAGATACGCAACATGCCAGCCACCCGAGTATGTAACAAGCACTCTCTTTTCTTACTTTCTTATCCTCAATTATTCCAAAGGATGATTCATTGTAATAGTATCGTCAAACTTGTATTATGAAAATTTAGTCTAAGCATCTCTTCAAGTAAAAGGAAACACAAAGAAAACTTAAATAATTTATTTGAAGTCCAATCGTAAATTTTAAATATTTTTACTATTCACGTATTTACTATTCATCGTATTTACTATTCATCGTATTTACTATTCATCGTATTTACTATTTGTACGTATTTTTATACTTCGTATTTTATTCGTATTTTATACGTATATGTATTCTTATACTTAGTATTTATTATTTTATTTTCTTTATACTTAGTATTTATTATTTGATTTTATTTATACTTAGTATTTTTATACTTTTATACATTTTCTATACTAAGGATATTTTAGAAAATAAAACCAAGCTTTTTTTATTTACCAAGTGTAAAATTCTAGTTTTAAAGTCGTTAAGTTCGTTTTGTACTTAGTGATTTTTGGAAATATTTTAGGGGTCTAGTTTTAAAGTTGTTAAGTTCATTTTGTATTTAGCGGTTTTGAAACATACTTAAATCAAAGTGGTTAAGTTCATTTTTATACTTGGTGATTTAAATGATATTTCAAAAGTAAAACTCGGTTTAGATTTAGTCGTATACTTAGCTAAAATTTAAGCGGTTCCAAATTTTAGCGAGGTTGTCGTAGTTCATTTTAAATAGTCCATATCTCCATATCCACAATTAAGCATAGGTAGTAACACTCGATATGATTCATTTTAATATATGTAACGTTTATTTTTATCGGTTTCGTTGATTCTTTTTATTAACGATTCTTTTTACAATAAAATATAAGGCTAATTACTAATCAATTTTAGTGATTAAGTGATAAATTCATTTTGACCAAAATTGACCCATTTATAATGGAAATGCCGTGGCCCTTTTATACACTACTCCATTTATATTTTTTTGTTTTTATTAATAAATCAATACTTTAACTAATTTAAATTACTTAGGTGATAAAAATAAAAAGTGACAAAATTATTTTAGGTCAAAAATAAGCCTCCAAACCGTGGCCTCCTATACTTAGCTATTTATTTTCGTTTTCAAATTTTATCGGTTTTTAACTTAAAGTTTTTATATGCTAATTTATTCATATTAGTCTAAAGTGATTTAACTAGTACCTAAAAACAATAAATAACTAAAACTTATAAAAATCATAAATCAAACTAAGTTATAAAATGAAGAACACATGAAGATTTGAAGAACACTATTATTTTTCATATGATTATTATTTAGTCAAATTTTCATATGTTTATATAATTTCCTCAAATTTTTCCTACAAGTCTAATTTAACTAGACTAATCATAATATGTTATTTAGAAAAATTAAAACTAAAAATTGGTCCAAATAAAATGAAAATGCAGTGTATATATGTATATGTTCATGATTTTTGATTTTTGATTTTTATACTTCTAATTCAATAACTAATTTATCTTATATTATTTATGTATTTAATCATAAGTGAAAAACATAACAAAACATTAACACACATAAATAAAATCATTCAAACACAAGCATAACAACAAACATTCAAGAACACACATAATACATTAACACACTTAAAAATTCATAACAAATTCATTTTAAATCCTAAACAACAACTAATTATATTTTCATGTTCATTTCATTACAAGTATTTTAAGCATGCAATTTACAAAAATTAAAAGCGAAAAATTAAGTGAAAAATAATAGGGTGGTAGTGGGTTTTGAGTATGTTACACAAATGTTATTTTTCGATTTTTGTCTCCTAATTTAACATATGATTACTAGGTGATAAACAACACAATAAATCTAACACATACATTTAAATCATATGATTAACAAAATTAAAACCTAGTGTCTTGAGGGCACCTTAATTAGGTTAGTAGCAAATTTGTTTAGCAGCTTGTCGGGATCGACAATATGATCAAACCTAGCCAAGTCGTCTTCACCACCTTGCTCCTCGTCTTTGGTTAGGAGAGTACATAAAAATGAAAATAAGAAGTTAGTAAATCATTTAGCTAGCTAAACTATACTAACAAAATTTAAGTGTAGTATTGTTTTTAGTTTAGTTGATGTTTTCATTTTAAATGATTTCGATTCATGTTCATATTTTAATTGTATGTAAATAGAGTAAGTGTGTACTAAATATAAATGGAGAGGAGTTTATTTAAGTGTGCTAAATAATTTAAGCAATTTAAATGAAAGATTTAAGGAAGGAAAAGAATTAAAGAGGATGAATATGGATGTGTTCTTGAGCTTGCATGAAGAACAAGGCTTACTTTGTTCTTGAGTGTATGAGTTTATTAGAGAGAAATAAGTTGAAGTGTTTTGTTGTTTGTGTGTAAAATGAATTGTAGTAGAAGAGATCAAATGTATACTAGTAACTTGTATAAACTTGTGTATTTGTTTTGTATTTGTAATGTATAATCTTTATTTTTATTTAAGCTAGAATAATGATGAAATTAGTAGTGTGTAAGGTGGATTAGACATGGTGCAAAAGTAGGAAGAAAATGGAAGAGGATAACTTGACCTTTGGAGGCCAAATATCTCGGCCACTTTGGCCAACTTGGTCCGATTTTTGCGTTTTTGAAATTTTCGATTTACGCGCACGCGAAAAGTCTCGAAATAAAATATATAGTCTTAAAATGATGGTTCGAAGTAAGGTCAAAAATTAAAATGAAGAAAAAGCGTAGAAGAGTAATAAAATTGAAAATGGCCTTAGGATCCTCGAAACTTTGAAATAAAATCTTACTTGACCGAAATACATATTTTTTTCATTGAATGTTATCGAATTAATTCATTATGATCAAACGTCAAAAAGATTATCAGTTTTGGATAAGGGTGGCTCATTATATCGAGTTTTAGCGAAAGTGCTAGTTAAATCAAAAGGAATAGTAATCTTATATGATTATAATATGTTTTGTTAGTATAATCTAAATTGATTAAGTCTTAATCATTCTTTGTTAGATTAGGATTAGGAGTAAGTGAATTTGAAAAAGATTAGGTGATTTAAATCACTCTAAGTGGCTTGGCCACTTTGGTCAAGATTGACCTCGATTTGCGTGCCAAAATTTGTCGTTGAGAAATTTGTAGTATAGTCTTCATTTGATTTATCGAGTTTGAAAATGAAGGAATAAAGTTCAAATTCAAGGTAATTCAAAATGGTTTTAGTTTAGGTATGAAAATGACTTGTAGTGTATTGTATTAGGAATTTAATGAGCGAGGATGATTAATTATTGATTTCCTAAATATAATTAGCTTAAATTAACACGGGGTGTTACAATTTCATTTACATACGAGATTCATTTCATTCAAATACGAGGTTCATTTCATTTACAAACGAGGTTCATTACATTTACATACGAGATTCATTTCATTTACATACGAGGTTCATTTCATTTACATACGAGGTTCATTTCAGTAACATATGAGGTTCATTACATTTACAAACGAGGTTCATTACATTTACATACGAGATTCATTTCATTTACATACGAGATTCATTTCATTCAAATACGAGGTTCATTTCATTTACATACGAGATTCATTTCATTTACATACGAGATTCATTTCAGTAACAAATGAGGTTCATTTCAGTTACATACGAGGTTTATTACATTTACAAACGAGGTTCATTACATTTACATACGAGGTTCATTTCATTTACATACGAGATTCATTTCATTCAAATACGAGGTTCATTTCATTTACATACGAGGTTCATTTCAAAACAAAGAAACAAAAAAATAATTGAAAAAAAAATTGAAAAAAAAAAATTGAAAAAAAAAATTAAAAAAAAATAAATTGAAAAAAAAAATTGAAAAAAAAAAATGAAAGAAAAAATATGAAAGGAAAAAAAAACAAAAAAAAAAAAAAAAAAAAAAAAAAAAAAAAAAAATCCCCCCTCATAAAGAAACAAAAAAAAAATAAAAAAAATAAATCCACCCTCATAAAAAAGTAAATAAATAAATAAATCTCCCCTCACATTAAAAAAAAAAAAATAAAAAAAAAAAATATAAATCTCCCCTCACCAAAAAACTATAAATCTCAACCCTTAGATTATAATAATGAATGGTTATGATGATTTCTCATATTTCTCATATAAGGGGTATTTCTCATGGGAACTCAACCCTATATATATATATATAGAATTAGGTTAAACTAAGTCCCTCAAAAAATTTGAGTCCGTGAGTCCCACATAAAAAATTCGAAACTATCAGATCAAAACGAAATCAGAATTTAATAAAAATGAAATCATATGAAGTTTGAAACTGCTACATTAAAAACGTATCAAGGTCTACGGCCTGAACTGCCTACTGCACCTTTTTTTCCTGAGATTTAATCTCAGCCCTCCATTTTTGTGATCTAAGGGCTTAAAATGGGACTCACGGACTCAATATATATAAGGGACTCATTATAAACTAACTCTCTATATATATATATAGTTATCACATATATTATACATGCAATATTATAAGTTAGTTACTAATTTACTACTAGTTTCTACATTGTACGGAGTAGTATTGTTGTAACACCCCGTGTTATTTTAACACAATTTGATAAAAGAATTTAATTCCTTAAATTAAATTCATCCTTTTTCCTTATAATACAAATACGTCTGAATTATTTTTTTTGGCCAAATAATACTAAAATTTCTTAAGTCCAAATTTAAAAATTTTGAAAAATAAAATTTGTTGTATTATCTTTAGAATTGAAAAAGAAACACATTTCAAAATTTTATAAAAATCAACACAAAATTTATCTCGCCTTTCAAATTTCAAAAATGTTAAGTTATGTTTACTATTCATAAAAATAAATGTAAAACCTTTTATTCCTAAAATTTAATTTCGAACATTTTTCATTTTTGAATAAAAATGAACCCTTATACTTTTCTCGGCTTTAAAATTAGAGTCAACGATTTCAAACACGCAAATCAAGGTCAAGTATCTTATCCTCTTCCACTTTCTTTTTAATTTTGGAAAAGCAAACTTAACATCAAACTTTTAAAGAAAATATAATCATTTGATTATTTTTAATAAATCATATTATATTAAAATCTAATTACTATTTCATTTCTATTAAACTAGCTTTTTTCTATATTGTCGAAATTTGAAGTCATACCTAATTTAAATTGATTAACTTTTTGACGTTTGAATATAAATCTTTAAATCTATATCATTCAACGAAAAAAATAAGTATTTCGACCTAGGAAATTTTTATTCAAAATTTCGAGAATTAAAACTCAATTTTTGGTTTTAGTACCTTTCGAAAATTATATTTATTTTTAATTTTGATTTTATTTCAAAACACTATTTTAAGATCATATCTTTTATTTCGAAACCTTTCGCGATCGCGCAAATCGAAAATTTCGAGAAATGAAAAATCGAGCCCGAAAATTTGACTTTTTGTAACACCCCGTGTTAATTTAAGCTAATTATAATTAGGAAATCAATAATTAATCATCCTCGCTCACTTATTTTTCTAAAACAATGCACTATAATCAATATTGCACCTAAACTAAAACCATTTTGAATTACTTAGAATTTGAACTTTATTCTTTCATATTCAAACTCGATAAATCAAATGAAGCACACACGACAAATTTCTCAACGACAAATTTTGGCACGCAAATCGAGGTCAAACGTTGACTAAATGGCCAAGTCACCTAAATGTGATTAAGTCACCTAACCTTCTCTTAAATATACTTACTCTTAATCCAAATCTAATCAAAGTAGTTTAAGCTTAATCATTTTGATTTATACTAACAAAACATATTATATTATTAACAAATTACTATTCCACCTTGATTTAACTAACACATTCACTAAAACTCGATATATTGAGTTACACTAAGCCTAAACTGATAAACTTTTTGGCGTCTGAACATAATGATTTAATTCGATAGCATTCAACAAAAAAATATATATTTCGATCGAATAAAATTTTATTTCAAACTTGCGAGGAATCTAATACCCAATTTTTATATTGATTTCGTTTTGAGGTGTATTTTCATTTTTATTTTCGATCTCACTTCTAAACATTATTTCAAGACTATATATTTGATTTTGAGACTTTTCGCGAGCGCGTAAATCGAAAATTTCAAAAACGTAAAATCGGACCAAGTTGGTCCATGTTGGCCGAGATATTCAAGCATGCATGCATGCTCTTGGCTCAATTTTCTTCCTTCCTCTTACACACCATTCCTTGCTTTTGTACCATGTCTAATCCATCTTACACCCTAGTTTAATTCATCATCATTTAGTAGCCTCTTCTAGTTTAGTTGTGAATGCAAAACAAGTCTTAATGTATTACAAAAATAAAACACAACTACTACTACATACATACATTCACACGCACAAAACACATACAAACACAACAAACACTTAACTCTTTTCTCTCTAAATAAAAACCTAACTCAAGAACAAGTAAGACATGTTCTTATTCAACCTCAAGAACACTAACCTTCCATATTTTCTTATTCTTCCTTTAACTCATTTATTTCTTACTCATTAAATCATTTAAGTTCATAAATAAATCCTTCATTAATTATGTTAGTAATCACATCCTCTTTATGCTTATATTTATTTAAGTTTATGAATCAAATTAATTAAAATACAAACATCACCTAAACATAAAATACTACAACACTTTAAATTTTAGTTTAGCTAGTTTAATTCTAAAATAAATTACTAACTTGTTTATTTCATTCTTATGTACCTCTCCTAACCAAAGACGAGGAGCAAGGTGGTGGAGTCGATCTTAGCCAATTCGATCATATCGTAGACCCCGACAACTGTTGATCGTTTAGCTCATAACCTAACTAAGGTGCTTCCCGCACACTTATATGATAAGCGCCTCGAATTTGGTTATGTGTTATTGTTTTTGATGCATGCTTAGTTTATTTTATCACTTAGTGTTCATATGTTAAATTAGGAGACAAAAATCGAAAAATAATATTTGAGTAACATTTAAATAACCCACGGCTATACCCCTATTTTTGGCTTAATTTTTCGTTTTAATTTTTGTAAATTGCATGCTTAAAATACTTGTAATGAAATGGACATGAAAATATAATTAGTTTATGTTTAGGACTTAAGATGAATTTGTTATGAATTTAAATGTATTTGAAGTATTTATGTGTGTTCTTGAGTTTTTATTGATGTTCATGTGTTTGAATGATTTTACTTATGTATGTTAATATTTGTATATGATTTTCATTTATGCTAAACATATAAATGATATAAAGTAAATTAGTTATTGAATTAGAAGTATAAAAATCAAAAATCAAAAATCATATACATATATATATATACACGGCATTTTTGATTTATTTGGACCAATTTTTAGTTTTAATTTTTCTAAATAACATATTATGATTAGTCTAGTTAAATTAGACTTGTAGGAAAAATTTGAGGAAATTATATAAACATATGAAAATTTGACTAAATAATAATCATATGAAAAATAATAGTGTTCTTCATAACTTCATATGTTCTTCATTTTATGACTAAGATTGATTTATAAATTTTTATAAGTTTTAGTATTTAATGTTTTTGTTGCTAGTTTAATTCACTTTAGCATAAACTAAATAATTAGTATATAAAAACTTTAAGTTAAAAACCGATAAAATTTGAAAACGAAAATAAATTGCTATGTATGTGAGGCCACGGTTTAGGGGTCATTTTTAGACCTAAAATGAATTTGTCACTTTTTATTTTTATCACTTAAGTAATTAAAATAGTTAAAGTAATGATTTATTAATAAAAACAAAAAAAGAAATAAATAACTTATATAAATAAAGGCACACGGCATCTAGGATATTTTTGGGTCAATTTTGGTCAAAATGAATTTATCACTTAGTCACTAAATTTGAATAGTAATTAGGTTTACATTTGTTTATGTGTTAAACCGTTAATAAAAAGAATCAACTAAACCGATAAAAAAAAATAAACGTTACACGTATTAAAATGAATGTTGTCGAGTGTTACTACCTTTGCTTAAATTGGATATGGACATGCGGACTATTTAAAATGAACTACGACAACCTCACTAAAAATGGAAACCGCTAAAATCTTAGTTAAGTATACGACTAAATTTAACCGAGTGTTACTCTTGAAATGTTATTAAAATTGACCAAGTACAAAATGAACTTAACAACTTTGAAATTAGATTTCATACTTAAGTTAAAATCGAGTTTCACATTTAAAATAAATCTCAAATCGCTAAATACAAAACGAACCTAACGACTTTAAAACTAGAATTTTGTACTTAGATTATATTAAGTTTTACTTCCGAAATCAATTTTTCAAATCACTAAATACAAAACGAACCTAACGACTTTGAAACTAGGATTTTATACTTAGAAAATAAAATTTAGCTTTTACCTCTAAAATCTCCTAAATATGATAAAAATACTAAGTAAAAGAAAATATAATAAAAATACTAGTATAAAGGAAACAAAATAATAAATACTAAGTATAAGAATACATATACATCTAAAATACGAATAAAAGACGAAGTATAACAATACGTACAAATACGGAATACGAAAATACTAATACGTATAAATACGAGGAATAGTAAATACGATGAATAGTAAATACGATGAATAGTAAATACGATGAATAGTAAATACAGTGAATAGTAAATACGGTGAATAGTAAAATAATGAATAGTGAAAAATATTTAAAAGTTACGAACGGACTCAAAATAAATAATTAAGTTTTTCTATGTGTTCTGTTTTACCTGAAGAACTGCTGTTACTAAAAATTTCATTATACAAGTTCGACGTTATATTTATATTACAAGTTCGTCATTATTATTATTTATGAACGAGAGAATGAGAAATTGAGAAAACAAGTACTTGAATAAAATACTAGGATTGTTCGCCATGTTGCGACTTTTGAAATTCGAAGTTAACGAGGTAGCTGTCTATGGGGACTTGGGCTCCCTACCTGAGTTGCCCAAGGCTATTCAACGATCTTAAGATTGCTGTTTGACGTGTGGTATCAACCTCAGGGATGGGGCATACTTGATACTTCCGCGGGCCCATAGAATAGTAATTGGAAACGCCAACCCCATCCGGGGGTACCCGTCTCTGGTGATAGTCGAACTTTTTCGTCGGTGATACCTTTTGAATAGCGAATAAGTATGATCCTCGATAGGTAGTGTATGCATACATTAGACAAGGGATTAGGCCGTCCTTATTGCCTTAGATATCTTTAGTAGATAATCCAGACACGTCCGATTTCGTTCGGCCCTGGCTGCTACTGCGCGGATTATGTCTGCATGCTTCCGCCTTACTAACGAAGATTCATTTGTTATCACATGTTGAATGCATTTACTTGTTTGTTTGATGATTATCTGAATGATTTGATTGAGTATTGGAAGGTGAATTGTTGAGTATGTTTATCTGTGAGCGTGGTATGTTATTTGATTGGTTTATACTCGTATTAAATCATCATGATCTCTTTATGTGTTTTTAATTGTATACTTGCTATTTGTTTTCCTTGTTTATTTATTATTCATTAATTATACTGCATATTGCTTTAGAAATTGCATGTATCGAAAGAGTGTGCGGGAAAATGATGAGAATTTAAATGCAGGTACCCCGAGTCTTGACCGTTGATCTATCAGGGGATTGAAGGCCTTATTTTGTAATCTTTTGTTGAGAGAAATTGTAATATAAATACTCTGTTCTATCCTAAAACTCGTACTATGTATATAGAGTTTTAATACGATAACAGCTGGTTTTGTAATATATAGACTTAATTAATTTTCCGCCTTAGTTTAATTAAAGTCACGAAAAACCAGGTTGTTACAGTTGGTATCAAAGCTGTCTTGCGACCGTGAATGACTTAAAGTTATCTCACATAGCGAGACGACACCTGGGCCAGACATTCATATCGTATGTCAGGCATAGACTTATAGGATCTAATAATAAACTAGGAATCTCTAGATCGCTAAAATAATAACTTAGATCAGTTTAAAATGTGAGAAAGGGTAGAATCTTAAGGACCGACCAAATAATAATGAACTAGTTAGATGAGCGTTAGAATCTTAACTTTACGATTCTTTACTTGCTATTTGCTCTATGGCTAACTCTAGTTTGACAAAGGCCCTTAGGATGACGTACTACAGTTTCTCCCGTAACAATCTACCACAACGTCCACCGATGATGCCACGAGATGCATATATATGTAACCATTCCCACGTCATAGAGCAATACGTGGAAGCTAATGGGATCACGACGACCAGACCCTACCACACCAGGGGCATTGGCTTAGGCCTGACGCTGATTGAGAGCTTCCATCCGTACGACGAGTTTTGGACACCACTAGGATGGCAACTCCTCCTGGATTACGATCGATATATGGATCGCATGTGTCACCCCGACCCACTTCTGAGGGAGATGCAACCACCAGAGTGGATGGAGCACGAGGAACTACTTGAGAACCTGATGTATCAAGAATTAAGGCACGACTATCCTCCTTTGCCAGTTGAACTACTCCCAGTCTGGGAGAGGGATCTCCTATCAGGGAGACTCTTCAGGGTCGCAAATCATATTTAGGGTCTTTGGACTCCAGTTTGTAAAATATATGTAACCAACTTTTAACCATTCTAAGAACGATCTTAATATCGTCTCCTTTTCCTACGGCTATGGATGTTATATTCGGATGTGACGTTTGGTGAACTTATGTATTATAATCCTTGAAATGTAATATTTTACCCATGTATATGTTTATATATATGGAGACGTTATGTTACTACCTAGTCATGTGCTTTTCTTAATCCATTATTTTAAAATTTTACATACATGTTGTACTTCCAAATCTCATTTAAATTACCTTATCTAAATTGATTTCAGATGAGACTACCGTGCGGTAAGAAGTACTCTGAATGGACACCAAAAGAGAAGGCTCGCAAGAAAGCCATCGAGGCCTACGCACGACGTCAACAATTGAAGTCCTGGAAGAGATCACAGGACTCGAGCAATGCGGAAGTCGACTGGAAGACCAGGGCACTTAAGACTCCGTATATGGAACATCGAATTCCTGATCATCTCCGCCGATCCTCAGAATATACAGATGTGATCGGCGTTCATGCAGGAAAACCTGAGACATTTGAGGGGATCAGTGGGACACTATACCCATGGATCAGGAGTATGAATGCGAGGTTCCTGGAACACTCCGTTAGAGAGGAATGGAAAACCTCCCTAGCAGCTGCGTGCCTTGACGAGGAGGCCAAAGCATGGTGGAGGCGACTACGCTCCCCAGCTATACTTGAGGGTGAGTACTACCTGAGCTGGGAGGATTTCAAACTTGGCTTGAGCGACATGACTTATCTTTGTTAAGTATAAGTACACCCATGAAGAGGAGCATCGCTACTCAAAATTTGCTTAGGAGCTAGAGCAAATCTTTTGTCATTCTCGATTCAATTTCATATCTCTTGAGAATGTATCTAAACTTTTATGTTATTTTCTTTGAACTTTTATCTAAGTTTTCACCTTAGTTCATTTCATAGAGAATGTATTAGGAGGCTTGTAACTTTTTGATGTAAACCTTTTACATTATCAATGAAATGTCTTTTACCCTGCATTTTATATTATGTCTATCTTTGAACTACTCAAAATTTATACAGCCTTGTCCTTATTTTATTTTATTTTCAGAATGGCTGCAAACGATATTCAAGATGATGACCTCAACCATGCGTTCTTAGAAGAAGAGGCGAGAAGAAGAGGTTTCGAAGATGCAATCACAAAAATTGCACAAAATGTACACCAACATCAGGGTGGCGGAAATAACCAGTCCGCATTTGAGAAATTCTCCAAACATCGACCTCAACCATATTCTGGCTCTGTCAACCCCACAGTCTTGACAGAGTGGATAGAAGAGATGGAGAAGTTGCTAGAACTTAGCAAGACTCCAGCTAACGAGAAGGTGAATGTAGTGGCCTACTACCTCAAGGGAGAGGCCAACAGTTGGTGGCGTTTAATCAGGTCCACCTTTCCCTTAAGAATCTACACCTGGAGTGAATTCAAGACTCTGCTGGAAAACAAGTATTTTGGGGAGGAGTTGAAATGGGACAAGGAAGAGGAGTTCAGAAACCTAAGACAGGGCGATATGTCCCTACAGCGCATACGGAAAAATATCAAGAGTCAGCCCAAGTTCGCTCCAGGGATTATAACTAACGAGGAGGACCTTGCGCCTCGTTACGTAAGAGGCATGGAAAACGGCCTGAGGAACAATATGTGCGGGTTCAACTGCAAGAACTTCGCGGAAGCCTACGAAAAGGCAACATGTATCTGGGCCTCCATCCAAAAAGGAGAAGCTGAGGAGAAGAAAAAGAGGAAGACCTTTACGCCTTCTGTGGCGAGTGCTAGCTTTATCCATAAGCCAATGTTCGGTCGCCCCGGTTATCAGAATCAGGATAACCGCAATAGGAACCAGGGCAGGTCTCAGTTCTCCAACCGCAATACCACTCCTTACGTCGCAAAGAATAACCAATCACCTCCCGCAGCTCCGGCCTTCCAAGCAGGTCAATGTCGTTTTTGTCGACAGCCACACCACCCGGGAAAGCGTTGCAACGGAGAGCCGGTAGTATGCTACTTCTGTAAAGTAGTGGGACACAAGTCGAATGAATGCCCAAAGCGGGGTAATACTGCTAAGGCAAACGCGGGACCACCGCCAGCTGTCAGGGTTCAGGGACGTGTGTATGTCCTGACCGAGTCAGAAGAGGGTACGGATGATATTATCGATGTCGACGTCATCACCGGTAAATTTCTAGTTAATTCAATACCTGCTTTTATTCTATTTGATACCGGAGCATCTCTATCTTTTATATCCTCAAAATTTATCAAACAATCCAAACTCACAAACCCTGAACAAATCAGAACTAACATATCACTACCATATGGTAAAAATATTCCTTGTTCGTCAAAATACAATAATGTAAGAATCTCAATCCACAACACAGAATTCCTGTCAGACCTTGTATTGTTTGACCTTCCCGAGTTCGATGTAATTACGGGATGAATCAGCTAGCTCGTCATAATGCGACATTTAAATGCCACGACCAGAAGATCACTTTGAAAACTAACCAAGGGAAGGAGGTATCATATCAGAGTTTGAAGAGGAAAGGGGGAGTGAAACTAGTGTCTGTATTGAAGCTTCGAAGTATGGAGAGAAAGGGACACCAGGTGTATTTTTGCAGCATTACTATGGTCGGGGGCAAACTACGCATAGGAGACATCCCAATCGTGAATGAATACCCCGATGTCTTCCCAGGCGTATTACTGTATGCCTCCTGCAAGAGATGTCGAATTCTCTATCGACTGGTACCCAGATCGCTCCTATATCAAAGGCACCGTCTGAGAATGGCACCGTCGAGCTCCGGGAACTCAAGAAAGCTAGAGGAGATGATTGAGTTAGGATTTATAAGACCGAGTGTATCACCTTGGGGTGCACCGGTACTCTTTGTAAAGAAGAAGGATGGGAGTATGAGGCTCTGCATTGATTACAGGGAGCTAAACAAAGTGACGATCAAGAATCGTTATCCTCTGCCTAGAATAGACGATCTCTTTGACCAGCTCAAGGGAGCAGGAGTGTTCTCCAAGATTGACCTAAGGTCTGGATACCATCAGATCGCGGTTCGTAAAGAAGATATCCAGAAAACTGCTTTTAGATCAAGGTACGGACATTACGAGTTCAAAGTAATGCCGTTCGGCCTTACCAACGCCCCAGCAGTATTTATGGACCAAATGAACAGGACCTTTCATGAATATCTCGACATCTGCGTTGTCGTGTTCATTGACGACATCCTGATCTACTCCAAGAATAAAGAAGAGCACGAAGAGCACCTACACATTATCCTAAGTATCTTGAGAGACCATAAATGGTATGCCAAATTTTCAAAATGTGAATTTTGGTTAGGCCAAGTGGCGTTCCTAGGCCACGTAATCTCCAAGGAGGGAGTAATGGTAGATCCAGCAAAGATTGAAGCTGTCAAGGAATGGATAGCACCAAAAACAGTCACGGAAGTCAGAAGCTTCCTAGGTTTGGCTGGCTATTATCGAAGGTTTGTTCCTGATTTCTCGAAGGTAGCCCGCCCAATGACCAAACTGCTACAAAAGGAATCAAAGTTCCTATGGAGCGACGACTGTGAGAAAGCGTTTCAAGAACTAAAGACAAGGCTTACTACGGCCCCAGTTTTAACCTTGCCAACCGATGGGGATGAATATGAGGTGTACAGTGACGCATCACTAAATGGTTTGGGTTGCGTCTTGATGCAACAGGGGAAGGTAATAGCATACGCATCCAGACAACTTAAGGTGCATGAAAAGAATTACCCAATTCACGACCTAGAACTTGCCGCAGTTGTGTTTGCACTAAAGATTTGGCGTCATTATCTCTACGGGGTCAGCATTAAGTTTTACACTGATCACAAGAGCTTGAAGTACATCTTCACCCAAAGAGATTTGAACATGAGGCAACGAAGATGGTTAGAGTTGATCAAAGATTACAAGATTGAGTTACTTTACCATGAGGGAAAGGCTAATGTAGTTGCCGATGCACTGAGTCGTAAGACAATACACACTCAACAACTTTTGGGAGATTCCCCCAGACATCGTCCAGGATCTAAAAAGGCTGAGCTTAGACCTGGTACAATCAGACGACACAGACCTAAATGCAATGGTGGTTGAACCAGAGTTATATCATGACATCCGAGTGCTACAATGGGAAGACCCGGCATTGTTGGAAATTAGGGAAAGAATTCCATCAGAAGGAACGGAAGGGTTTGAAGTTTACACTGACGGGAGTCTACGCTTCAATGGCAGGTGGTGCATACCTGATAATGAGAACTTGAAACGCAAAATCCTTGACGAAGCACATAGTACCCGCTACTCGGTACATCCTGGCTCGCACAAGATGTACAAGGACACAAATTACGTTTCTGGTGGATAAGGATGAAGGCAGAAATCGCCGAGTACGTGGCTAGATGTATGATTTGCCAGAAGGTAAAATTTGAGCACCAGAGACCAGGAGGACTACTCCAACCGTTGGAAATTCCTCAAGGGAAGTGGGATTCCATATCCATGGATTTTATCATGGGGTTACCAAGGGCGCAGTGGCAAGGATGCTATATGGGTTATTGTGGATCGCCTAACTAAATCACCACTTCGCTCCGATCAAAGAGACTTGGGGATTGGAAGAAGCGGCCAAAGCTTACGAAAAGAAATAATACGACTCCATGGCGTTCCCTCGACATCATATCGATAGGGACGCAAGATTTACATCGCATTTCTGGAAGAAATTGCAAGAGGCTTTGGGTAGTAAATTGAAAATGAGTACGGCGTTTCATCCAAAGAATCGACGGTCAGACAGAGCGAACCATCCGTACATCGGAAGACATGTTGAGGGCATGTACGATGGAATTCAACGTGAATCGGGAAAAGAGCTTACCTCGTTGAATTCTCATACAACAATAGCCATCATGCTAGTCTAGGGTGTGCGCCTTTTGAGGCATTGTATGGCGGGGAAGTGTCGCGATCAGGTTTGTTGGGACGACGCTAGTGATAATGTGGGTACTGGACCCCAGGTTATACAAGATCAGATTGAACACATAAAGATCATCCGAGAACGACTGCAAGCAGCTCAAGATCGACAGAAGAAATATGCAAACGTGCACCGTCGTCCTATTGAGTTCAACGGTGGAGATAAGGTCTTCTTAAAGGTCTCACCCATGAAAGGGTAAGACGCTTCGGACTAAAGGGAAGCTTAGTCCAAAGTACATCGGACCCTATGAAATACTTGAACGAATTGGCGAGGTGGCATACCGACTCGCCTTACCGCCAAACTTATCCAAGGTACACGATGTATTTCACGTATCTCAGCTCAGAAGATACAGAAGTGACCCAAGTCACATTGTCACGCCCGATGTGATCGCCATCGAGCCTAACATGCTTTACTCTGAGAAACCAGTGGAAATTCTCGCCAGGGAGACCAAATTCTTACGACGCAAGTCGATACCCTTAGTGAAGGTTCTCTGGAGGGGACAGAAGACTGAACAAGCAACATGGGAGACCGAAGCGTCGATGAAGGAAAAGTACCCGGAGCTGTTTAGCAAAGGTAACCTTAACCACCCAGATTACTTTAAGTTTCGGGGACGAAACTTCTTTAAGGGGGGAGGATTGTAACACCCCGTGTTAATTTAAGCTAATTATAATTAGGAAATCAATAATTAATCATCCTCGCTCACTTATTTTTCTAAAACAATGCACTATAATCAATATTGCACCTAAACTAAAACCATTTTGAATTACTTAGAATTTGAACTTTATTCTTTCATATTCAAACTCGATAAATCAAATGAAGCACACACGACAAATTTCTCAACGACAAATTTTGGCACGCAAATCGAGGTCAAACGTTGACTAAATGGCCAAGTCACCTAAATGTGATTAAGTCACCTAACCTTCTCTTAAATATACTTACTCTTAATCCAAATCTAATCAAAGTAGTTTAAGCTTAATCATTTTGATTTATACTAACAAAACATATTATATTATTAACAAATTACTATTCCACCTTGATTTAACTAACACATTCACTAAAACTCGATATATTGAGTTACACTAAGCCTAAACTGATAAACTTTTTGACGTCTGAACATAATGATTTAATTCGATAGCATTCAACAAAAAAAAATATATATTTCGATCGAATAAAATTTTATTTCAAACTTGCGAGGAATCTAATACCCAATTTTTATATTGATTTCGTTTTGAGGTGTATTTTCATTTTTATTTTCGATCTCACTTCTAAACATTATTTCAAGACTATATATTTGATTTTGAGACTTTTCGCGAGCGCGTAAATCGAAAATTTCAAAAACGTAAAATCGGACCAAGTTGGTCCATGTTGGCCGAGATATTCAAGCATGCATGCATGCTCTTGGCTCAATTTTCTTCCTTCCTCTTACACACCATTCCTTGCTTTTGTACCATGTCTAATCCATCTTACACCCTAGTTTAATTCATCATCATTTAGTAGCCTCTTCTAGTTTAGTTGTGAATGCAAAACAAGTCTTAATGTATTACAAAAATAAAACACAACTACTACTACATACATACATTCACACGCACAAAACACATACAAACACAACAAACACTTAACTCTTTTTCTCTCTAAATAAAAACCTAACTCAAGAACAAGTAAGACATGTTCTTATTCAACCTCAAGAACACTAACCTTCCATATTTTCTTATTCTTCCTTTAACTCATTTATTTCTTACTCATTAAATCATTTAAGTTCATAAATAAATCCTTCATTAATTATGTTAGTAATCACATCCTCTTTATGCTTATATTTATTTAAGTTTATGAATCAAATTAATTAAAATACAAACATCACCTAAACATAAAATACTACAACACTTTAAATTTTAGTTTAGCTAGTTTAATTCTAAAATAAATTACTAACTTGTTTATTTCATTCTTATGTACCTCTCCTAACCAAAGACGAGGAGCAAGGTGGTGGAGTCGATCTTAGCCAATTCGATCATATCGTAGACCCCGACAACTGTTGATCGTTTAGCTCATAACCTAACTAAGGTGCTTCCCGCACACTTATATGATAAGCGCCTCGAATTTGGTTATGTGTTATTGTTTTTGATGCATGCTTAGTTTATTTTATCACTTAGTGTTCATATGTTAAATTAGGAGACAAAAATCGAAAAATAATATTTGAGTAACATTTAAATAACCCACGGCTATACCCCTATTTTTGGCTTAATTTTTCGTTTTAATTTTTGTAAATTGCATGCTTAAAATACTTGTAATGAAATGGACATGAAAATATAATTAGTTTATGTTTAGGACTTAAGATGAATTTGTTATGAATTTAAATGTATTTGAAGTATTTATGTGTGTTCTTGAGTTTTTATTGATGTTCATGTGTTTGAATGATTTTACTTATGTATGTTAATATTTGTATATGATTTTCATTTATGCTAAACATATAAATGATATAAAGTAAATTAGTTATTGAATTAGAAGTATAAAAATCAAAAAACAAAAATCATATACATATATATATATACACGGCATTTTTGATTTATTTGGACCAATTTTTAGTTTTAATTTTTCTAAATAACATATTATGATTAGTCTAGTTAAATTAGACTTGTAGGAAAAATTTGAGGAAATTATATAAACATATGAAAATTTGACTAAATAATAATCATATGAAAAATAATAGTGTTCTTCATAACTTCATATGTTCTTCATTTTATGACTAAGATTGATTTATAAATTTTTATAAGTTTTAGTATTTAATGTTTTTGTTGCTAGTTTAATTCACTTTAGCATAAACTAAATAATTAGTATATAAAAACTTTAAGTTAAAAACCGATAAAATTTGAAAACGAAAATAAATTGCTATGTATGTGAGGCCACGGTTTAGGGGTCATTTTTAGACCTAAAATGAATTTGTCACTTTTATTTTTATCACTTAAGTAATTAAAATAGTTAAAGTAATGATTTATTAATAAAAACAAAAAGAAATAAATAACTTATATAAATAAAGGCACACGGCATCTAGGATATTTTTGGGTCAATTTTGGTCAAAATGAATTTATCACTTAGTCACTAAATTTGAATAGTAATTAGGTTTACATTTGTTTATGTGTTAAACCGTTAATAAAAAGAATCAACTAAACCGATAAAAAAAAATAAACGTTACACGTATTAAAAAGAATGGTGTCGTGTGGTACTACCTTTGCATAAATTGGATATGGACATGCGACTATTTAAAATGAACTACGACAACCTCACTAAAAATGGAAACCGCTAAAATCTTAGTTAAGTATACGACTAAATTTAGCAAGTGTTACTCTTGAAATGTTATTAAAATTGACCAAGTACAAAATGAACTTAACAACTTTGAAATTAGATTTCATACTTAAGTTAAAATCGAGTTTCACATTTAAAATAAATCTCAAATCGCTAAATACAAAACGAACCTAACGACTTTAAAACTAGAATTTTGTACTTAGATTATATTAAGTTTTACTTCCGAAATCAATTTTTCAAATCACTAAATACAAAACGAACCTAACGACTTTGAAACTAGGATTTTATACTTAGAAAATAAAATTTAGCTTTTACCTCTAAAATCTCCTAAATATGATAAAAATACTAAGTAAAAGAAAATATAATAAAAATACTAGTATAAAGGAAACAAAATAATAAATACTAAGTATAAGAATACATATACATCTAAAATACGAATAAAATACGAAGTATAACAATACGTACAAATACGGAATACGAAAATACTAATACGTATAAATACGAGGAATAGTAAATACGATGAATAGTAAATACGATGAATAGTAAATACGATGAATAGTAAATACAGTGAATAGTAAATACGGTGAATAGTAAAATAATGAATAGTGAAAAATATTTAAAAGTTACGAACGGACTCAAAATAAATAATTAAGTTTTTCTATGTGTTCTGTTTTACCTGAAGAACTGCTGTTACTAAAAATTTCATTATACAAGTTCGACGTTATATTTATATTACAAGTTCGTCATTATTATTATTTATGAACGAGAGAATGAGAAATTGAGAAAGCAAGTACTTGAATAAAATACTAGGATTGTTCGCCATGTTGCGACTCTTGAAATTCGAAGTTAACGAGGTAGCTGTCTATGGGGACTTGGGCTCCCTACCTGAGTTGCCCAAGGCTATTCAACGATCTTAAGATTGCTGTTTGACGTGTGGTATCAACCTCAGGGATGGGGCATACTTGATACTTCCGCGGGCCCATAGAATAGTAATTGGAAACGCCAACCCCATCCGGGGGTACCCGTCTCTGGTGATAGTCGAACTTTTTCGTCGGTGATACCTTTTGAATAGCGAATAAGTATGATCCTCGATAGGTAGTGTATGCATACATTAGACAAGGGATTAGGCCGTCCTTATTGCCTTAGATATCTTTAGTAGATAATCCAGACACGTCCGATTTCGTTCGGCCCTGGCTGCTACTGCGCGGATTATGTCTGCATGCTTCCGCCATACTAACGAAGATTCATTTGTTATCACATGTTGAATGCATTTCCTTGTTTGTTTGATGATTATCTGAATGATTTGATTGAGTATTGGAAGGTGAATTGTTGAGTATGTTTATCTGTGAGCGTGGTATGTTATTTGATTGGTTTATACTCGTATTAAATCATCATGATCTCTTTATGTGTTTTTAATTGTATACTTGCTATTTGTTTTCCTTGTTTATTTATTATTCATTAATTATACTGCATATTGCTTTAGAAATTGCATGTATCGAAAGAGTGTGCGGGAAAATGATGAGAATTTAAATGCACAGTACCTTAGTCTTGACCAGTTGATCTATCAGTGATCAAGGCCTTATTTTGTAATCTTTTGTTGAGAGAAATTGTAATATAAATACTCTGTTCTATCCTAAAACTCGTACTATGTATATAGAGTTTTAATACGATAACAGCTGGTTTTGTAATATATAGACTTAATTAATTTTCCGCCTTAGTTTAATTAAAGTCACGAAAAACCAGGTTGTTACACTTTTGACTTTTGAACACCAAAGTCAAATTATATCCTCTTCCATTTTTCTTACAAATTTACTTACACCTTTATATTTATCATCATCACTTTTATTTTCTTTATATTTAAATTTAAAGTTTAACCTCTTTAATAAAAATACGTACAAATACGATACTACTACATTAATACTACCATTTTCATTTCCGTCACTTTTAAATATTTTCTCGAGTAGTAAATAGAATATTTTAGTCTTAGAATTCAAAAGTAGAAATATTTCGAAAAATCGTCAAACGCGCACACATTAACTTTTATCGTCTTTAACGCCCGACTTTTTAAACCCCATTTATTTCGTAAAAACATTTTTAAACATCAAGGGGACATTTTCTTTAATTTGCCCTAATAGTAATGAGCACACATTTAAATCCACTTGATTATTTGGTTCCCTAATTTATTTTAATTTAACTTTAAATTACTAAATAAATCAAACTTTATCTAAAATTGCTTAACCTAATTTATTACAACTTCCCTCATTATTTCACAAGTGCGAAATCAACACTACTTTGCCCCATAATGTCGTGCACCCTTGCTCTCTTTTCTCCCATTTTTTTCTTTCCATTTTTCTTCCAAAATCCATTAAAATAAAACCTTAATAATATTTCTAATAAATCCTTAGTATTACTAGTTAATTAGTGGGTATTAGGAGCTAACATTCTTGGATTATTTGGGTGAAGAACATGGGTTTTGGGTGAAGACTTTTCCGATCTAAAATTTATTTTAGATCCTCGACAATTAACATCCGATTTAAGGTGACTAGTTATTTCTTATATTATCCTCTTTGAAAATTAGTTTGATTTTTATTATAAGTTTTATGAGTATGATTCTTATGTTAAAATATGTTAAACATCATTTATGTGTATTTGTATGTTATGTGAAGCATAATAAAATGATAATAAATAAGTAATATTGATAATAGATTAGTTGTAGTAATATGATAATATGTTTAGTTTATTTTGTTTTAAGCATTTTTAATTATTGTTCATATGATTTATAAGTTTATTTATGTTTTAGTTAAATAGTAATCTTATATAAAAATTATGTGAAATATTAACTATGAGTTTAAAGTGGAGAAAAGTCAAAAATATAAACTTTGTGAAAAATTTACTAACTCATGGTTTTCCTTTAATTTTTAAATAAATTTTCACTTTTAATTTTTGTAAATAATATGTTATGTTAAGTTAGGTTAAAATGATTATTATCATGTTAGAAAAATTTGATTAGAAAAAGAAATGTTTAAGTGTTAAAAATGCAAAGTGTGTTCTTGACTTTAAATATGATGTTCATGTGTGTTCATGAGTTTCTTCATGTGTTCTTAAATTAGTAGCTTATTTTGATTCATAATGATTTTATGTTTGTTATTATTTATTGTTTTTATTTACTAGTAAGTAATTATAATACTAAATATATAACTTAAACATTATAAATCTTTAAGAATTAAAAGTTAGAAATTTAAAGTGTTGAAAAACACTATTCATAAATATAAATGAAATTTTTAGTAAAATTTCATTTTAGTTTAAATCGTTTTAGAATAATTAGCATAATTAAAATATAAAAACTTTAAGATAAAAACCGATAAAAGTTGAAAAACGAAAAAATGAATACTACTACACTTAGCCACGGCATTTTGGCTATTTAGGGTTAAGTTTATTGTTTTTATCACTTTTTAGTTATTGATTAAATAATTTAATTATTAGTTAATAAGTTAGAATTGAGGAATTAAAAGAAATAAATCAATTTTGACATATATGAAATACCACACGGCATTATCACTTTAAATGGACCAAAAATTAATCAAAATGAAAATATCACTAAGTCACTAAAGTGTAATAGTTATTAGAATTGAAATTTTGTATAAATCGATTTAGTTATAAATGAAATATAATAAACCGATAAAAATGAGTAACCGTTATAAAAATGAATTAAATCGTGTGCTACTACCTTTGCAAATATTGGACTGTTGGATCTGGACATACGGACTATTTAAATGAACTACGACAACATCGCTAACAAAATGGAAACCGTTAAATTTTTAGCTAAGTATATGACTAAACTTAACCGAGTTTTACTTTTAAATAATATTTCAAATCACTAAATACAAAACGAACTTAACGACTTCGAAACTAGAAAATTATACTTAGCAAATAAAAAGGTTTAGTTTTATACCTAAAATATCTTAAGTATAAAAATACGTACAAGTATAAGAATACGTATAAGTATAAAAATACGTAGAAATACGAAGTATAGGAATACGTATAAGTATAAAAATACGTATAAAATACGAAGTATAAAAATACGAATACGTATAAAAATACGTATAAAATACGAAGCATAAAAATACGATACGTTTAAAAATACGTATAAAATACGATGAATAGTGACCGATGAATAGTGACAAGTGAATAGTGATTGATGAATAGTGAAAAATTTACGAAACTTGTAAAACAAGTTACGTCTCAAAATTCAAAGATATTTCAAATTTCAAAATTTGAAATGTTGTAAATAATTGAAAATTTACTAAGTATAGAAAAATTGAAAACGAATAAGTAAATTACTTAAAGTGTTTTGAAAAACACTTAAACAAAATTTGACATACAAATAAACGTATTAATATAGGAACTTAAAAAAGTTAATAATTAACAACACTTCAAATAATAAACGAACGTGTTATGTGATCATATGAAACCAAAAATAAAATACATAAACGTTTGACGATGAGACTAGGAGAGTCTAGTATCATGTGATACAAGATATCAAATAAATAATAAATCATGCGTAAATTAAATAAAAGGTCAAACGCTTGAGCCTCGGATATGAAAACGTCAATCGTAAGTGAAGTGGGGTTAAGATAGTCTTGTAGCGGACGCCACTATCTCGACCTTATTGCGATTGTCATCTCGATTTAGTGTGGTTTAGCCGGCAGCATTATATGCTTAGAGCATCCTGCCCATGCCGTTACGCCTTGAGTCGTATAGCCTGTTCCGTACAAGATAATGAATATGCCAACTCTTTTGGGTCAGGCTTTAGGAAATAGTCGTTTGATTCAGAGTTAAGGTGCTCTATGAATAGCATAGCCCATTCTTAAAGTGAATATTAATGTATGCATACTAAACTAGGGTTTTATTCCCCTATTTCGCTAAAGTTACCAGGGCCATCGCGACCTTATTGCGATTGTCATCTCGCGGTTCTGTCTCCTTGCCGTGTTTCGTTCCTAGTGGGCGCGACACTAGCATTCGTTCTTACCCTGCGTAAAGATTACTTGACGGGATTGTATCTGAAGTTCGAATCATTTCGAACACTAGAAGATGAGATGCAAGTACTATAGTATTCGGCGTGGTTTACGAGTCGAGTAAGTCGCTGCACTATGGTAGTGAGATGCAAACGACTAGAGTACAAAGGCCTACTCAGTGGTCAGGCTCGTAAGCAGTATATGTTGTTTGATTAAATGAGAACGAGTGTGTACCATCTTTGAAAATTAAAGACCACAAGTTTCTGAAGTGAATCGAGTCTGCATGATGAGAATGATACGATATGTATGTCTGTTTGCGATCTGATATCGCATTGTAATCCTGTTGAATTATTGTGATACTACTGCTATGATATTATCTGTTATCTGCTTTCATAATTGAATATCATGCTTATATGATTTATCGCTTTCAATTGCATGCTTATTATGACTTATATGTCTTCATATGCTATATGTAATAAGCATGTTTACGTTTTTATCATAATGTTATAATTATAAAGCGATAGTAATAAACCGAAGTAATTGAAATCGAGGGTAAGTATGAGCATAGCTAGTCACTGTCCGCTCAGCGGGCATCCCCCCATCAGTTTATTGTGCAGGATTACCGTGGACCAGGAGCTGGATTTTGGATGGGGCCACGAGACGTTTTTATGCATTACTTTTAGTTGTTTTCGAGAGAATGTAATATATAACCTATACTCTTTTAAATTCCGTACTTAGAGTTGTTTTATTCAACTCTTGAACGATGTTTGTAATATTTGGGTTTTATGTATAATTAATGACGCTGGTTTAAGACTTAATTAATTTCCGCCTTAGTAATTAAAGTCGACTAAAAACCAGGTTGTTACAATTGTACATTGGGAGTTGGGTTTTTGCATAAAGGATCGTTCTGTCGTCAATTGTTCAATCTCAATTCCGAAAGCTTTGTTTGCATTTTCTATCTTTACTTTATAATTTATTGTTTTATTTGGGTGTGCTTTTTATTTACGATTTTTCATAATCTAATTTAGTTATATTTATCAATTTGTGTTAATTTTAATTAACCATTATGGATTCACAAAATGTATCAAGTAATTCTAAAAGACCACGCCAACTTATAAACGAATCTGAGTCTTCCCAAGCCGAACCACAAACCCCGACTACACCATTTAATATGCAACAGTGGGCTGGTTTTACACCCTCCCAACTTGAGCAAATGCATTGGTCTAACACAACCCCTTTTGGTGTAGATCAATCGATCCAACATTCCCCGATTACCCCAATTAATTTGGTATTTAATTATTCTTCTTATCAACAGGGTATTATACATGAAACCGACCCTTAGGATCCCAAGTGCCCTTACCCCCTTTTCAAATACGACCAGAAACATATTTTCAAGTACCAATTAGACCACAATCATAACAACAGTCAAGTAGTACTGATGCATCCTCCACTCAAACTATACTACCTTCTATAGAGAGGGCCGATCCTGATGCCATACAGGCAGATCAAAACGATATTTGGATGACTGAAGAAGAAATGGATAAACATGACAAAAAATCATAGTGTTGTGTGACCGTATTTTTTTCTTAATACCATAAAAACTAAGGCAAATGTAGACATTGCCCTAAAGTATTAAGTACCTCGTCAAAAAATGGTACAAATCACCTAAAGTGACACTATTTAAAATGTTCTGGTCTTGCTAGCTAGTGCTGGTCAATAAAATCTTGACGATTTTGTAACAATTCCAAACACCCAAGAGTCGTATAATTATAAAGAGTATAGTAATGAGTTGTCTACAATGATTATTCAAAATGAAACACTATTTTTATTTTCCGAACACTCTGCATTTAATAAATATGTTAAACTAATCAATCGCAACATAAGGAAATGAGTAGGAAAGTTGTTAAAAGTAAAGCCATGACACAATATTGTAATATTAAACAAGAACTAATTTCCGATTTTGCAAATAATACATGTAGATTTAATATAACTGCCGATGGATGGGATTCTGGAACAGACTATAGTTATGTATGCATTACCGCTCATTGGATAGATCGTGATTGGAATTTACAACAAAGAATAATTGTGTTTGCAAAATTAGAATTTCCTCATAACGCTACAAATTATCACAATATTATTATGAATGAGATTAATGAATATGGTCTTAGATCAAAAATTTTAAGTGTTACTTTTGATAATGCCACGTCTATAACCGCGGTTGCTAATAAATTAAAAACTAGTTTAGATGGGGTCTTTTTGGATGGTTGTTTGTTGCATATTCGATGTGCATGTCATGTTTTAAACTTGTCTATCAAAGATGGTCTTCAAGGTCTTAAACAATATCACGCAAAATTTAAACATGTTGTCCACCACTTGAACACTAACAATTATAAACGTAATGATTATCGTATGTACTGTAGTAACAACAGTGCTAAGTATAGAAAAATTCCATTAGAAAATAAGACCAGGTGGAACTCCAAGCATATTATGTTGACCGCTTGTACAGAATCTAAACAACCCCTTACTGATTGGTGGAACCGTAATTATCCCGAAATGCTTTCACTTAATGAAGATTGGAAAAACATGGCGATGTATGTTGATTTTTTAGCAGCTTTTTGATGCAACCAACTCATTTTCTCATGTATATAAACCTACTTCTCCTTATTTTCATGGAAATATTATTCCACTTCCTCAACTTTTTGACAAATATCGTGGCGTAGATACCCATATCGATTTTCTTTCCGTTATGGAGACAAAGTTTCTTAAGTATTGGACCGACATTCCTTATGTTTATGTGTTTGCTATTATTTTAGACCCTAGACGGTAATATTTTATTAATTACAATTTATAAAGAATTCATGAATTTAGATTTTGATGTAGGGGGATATAAAGCGGAAATTACTACCGCTTTTTTTTATTGTATATAATCTTTATGAGTCCTGTTTTGGTAACAACAGTCGTAACTCTTCTCGTGTAAGTGCAGCTTCTAGTAGTAGCGGTGGTGGTGGTTTTGTAGGTTTATATCCGTATATAGACCTTAAAATCCACAGGATTATAATGAAAACTTTTATAAGATTTTAAAGTCATAAATCAAAATTTGCATAACATAATAAAAGAATAAGAATTAACCTTTTAATCCTTAAGAATTGGCCTAAGATCAATACCAAAAGTATGGTATCTCCTAATAGAAACACCCAAGATAGTCTAAGATATGCCCTTGAATTGCTAGAAGAATTATAGAGGAAAAACTGATTTTTCTCTCAAGGTTTTAAGTGTTGTGAATGATGAATGAATTAGGAATTTTAATTAGAGAGCAATTAGGAAAGACAATAATCCTCTAATCTCCTCCTCTTGGCCGACCTCCTTATGTAGTATTTGGGGAGATTTAATTCTCCTCAAATACAATAACTTATTGATCAAGAAAACGTATCTAGACTAGGATGTATCTGGACACTTTTCTTATGATCATTTTAGCTTATAATATAATGCAATAAATTACTAGTGTCATCTGTATGGACCGACTATAATATATTATAAATATCCTTATATTTATAATTTGCTAATTAATTATAACGGTTTATATTAAATTAGCTTGCATTATACACAATAATTAAATATAACATTTTATATTCAATTCACGAATTACATTTAATTCGCATCGCCTAAAATTATTTAATCAAGATTAAATAAGCCGTACCAACATTACAATCGACTAACATTTTAGTCAAGAATATCATCACACTTGACTAACATTTTAGTCACATTTGACTAACCTTTTTGTCAACAACACTAACTAACTGTTTAGTCATTAAGTAAGGCATCAATATGATCATTTTCTCAAATAATCATATTTCTCAAACACATCCTTTAGGTGTGACTCTTAGGGACCAGCTTGATCACCGCCATCCGTATGACAATAACGTCAAACTTATCTAGCAAGCCAACCGTTATCGATAAACGTTAATCAACTGATTAAATACAAAATGTACCCTGTGTACCTTTAGAGATTTATTTATGTTATTGCACTCACTGTGGAGGACACTAACCCCAACAATCTCCCACTTGTCCGTACAAGTGTAGGTGCGATAACCGATTCTCATATCCATAATAAATTTCTCCCACTCAATGTAAACCAATTTGCAAAGTCCGTACTTTCAAAGGTCGTAGTTCACAAGTGATCGATTATGAGTGGTTCCCCGACTAGAGAGTAACTTAACTGATAAACGAATCAATATTCGAGCATGGCCATGCATTTTCAGTTACAGCTCCTCGAGTGGCCCTGAGAATAAATATTATAACTCGATAGAAGTTTGGATATTTCCCTCAACTCGAATCCTGCAGATGTAAGCGCAGCATGAAATGACCCAGTGAAAATCTGCTTGGCCTCCTGTTACGGTCGACCGTGAGAAAGAAACCAAAGTCACCCAAAATCTGCCTTAATCTCAAGAGACAGTCGACAGTCAAAAGAATCGACCCTAGGAACACTATGGATGTCCTATCCACGACCAGGCACCTAATGTTCTGAAACATTTAGGACTCCATGTAGTCGTCACAAAGATTGCCCTGCGCGATTTCAGTAAACCCGCATTTGTGATCGATCAGTCAACAGTTTGACTTATGGCTCGTTGAACCCACCATCAATCGACGTCACAAAATGATTGCCAGAGTTATCAGCTCGTGTAGGCGATCACGGACCAAAACAAAATATAAAGCAATTCAGTTCACTTTGAGGTGTTCAACGTTGTCTGCACAACCCTCATGAAAAACAATATATATAACAAAACGATGATTTTATTAGAAGTTTTAGGAAATACAAGTGTCAAATCCAGACAAACAACTAATACAACTCAGGAACACGCTTAATTCCCATGGATTTAACGTGCCCTTCATGCTTATCTTGTCTCAACGGCTTAGTGAGAGGATCTGCTATGTTATCATCCGTAGCAATCTTGTCATCACTATCTCCTTCTGCTCCACGTAATCCCCATCATGTGAGCCTCCCTTTGCACGTGCCGAGACTTGTTGCTGGACTTAGGCTCCTTTGCTTGGAAGATGGCACCACTATTATCGCAATAGATGGTGATCGGGTCATTCGAACTAGGAACTACAGCTAGTCCTTGTAAGAACTGACGCATCCATATAGCTTCCTTCGCAGCCTCTGAAGCAGCATAGTACTCGGACTCAGTCGTTGAATCTGCTATAACAGTTTGTTTGGAGCTTTTCCAGCTGACCGCAGCGCCATTTAGAGTAAAAACGAATCCAGATTGAGATTTCGAGTCATCTCGATCCGTTTGGAAACTAGCGTCTGCGTAACCGGTTGCGCATAGCTCAGTGTCTCCACCATAAGTCAATACCCAATCTTTAGTCCTCCGTAGGTACTTAAGAATGTTCTTTACGGCCATCCAGTGTGCTTCACCTGGATTGCCTTGGTATCGGCTCGTCATACTCAATGCATATGCCACGTCCGGACGTGTGCATATCATGGCATACATGATCGATCCTATTGCCGAAGCATATGGAATCCGACTCATGCGCTCGACCTCTTCCGATGTCTTTGGTGCTTGAGCTTTACTCAAATGCACCCCTGAGATCATTGGAAGGTTCCCCTTCTTGGAGTTGGTCATGCTGAACCTCTCAAGAATCTTATCTTTATAAGACTCCTGACTGAGGGATAGCATCCGTCGTGATCTATCTCTATAGATACGGAGCCCCAAAATACGCTGTGCCTCACCCAGATCTTTCATCCGGAAATGGTTCTTTAACCATACTTTTACCGAAGTTAAGAGAGGTATGTCATTCCCAAACAAGAATATGTAATCGACGACAAAGATTAGGAAGACAATCTTGCTCACACCCGCCTTGATATATAGGCATGGTTCCTCGACCGATCGAGTGAATCCATTCTCCTTTATCACTTGGTCGAAGCGATGATTCCAACTCCGTGAAGCTTGCTTAAGTCCATAGATGGAACGCTTAAGCTTGCAAACCTTCTTAGGATCTTTAGGATCGATATAACCTTCGGGTTGTACCATGTACAACTCCTCCTCCAAATAACCGTTTAAGAAGGCGGTTTTCACGTCCATTTGCCAAATTTCATAGTCATGAAATGCGGCGATCGCTAAGAGAATCCGAATGGAACGAAGCATGACTACGGTGCAAAGATCTCATCATAGTGCAACCCTTGCACTTGAGTGAAACCCTTTGCAACTAGTCGTGCCTTGTATATGTCCTGGTTGTCCTTCTACAGATCGCTTTATCTTGTAAAGCCATTTGCACTGAAGAGGCCTAGCCTTATCAGGTAAGTCAACCAGATCCCATACATTGTTCTCGTACATCGAGTCCATCTCGGATTGCATGGCTTCTTGCCAAAGCTTTGTGTCAGAACATGTCATGGCACCTTTATAGGTTACGGGTTCGTTACTCTCAAGGAGTAAAACGTCGTCTCTCCCATTCTCCTCGACTATACCGATATATCGATCTGGAGGAATGGAGAGTCTACCCGACCTCCTGGGTTCCAAAGGGACATTAACCGCAGCAGACGAAGAAGGAACAGCTTCCTCCATTGGTTGCTCGGTTGTTGGTTCCGGAATCTCCGACAGATCGAAGGTTCTATTACCTCTCTTGTCTTCGAGAAACTCTTTCTCTAAGAACGTCGCACTAGCCGCAACAAAAACTCGGTGTTCGGTAGGCGAATAGAAGTAATGACCAAACATTCCTTTTGGATAACCAATAAAGTATGTCTTGACCGATCGCGGGCCGAGCTTATCCTCGTGTCTCCACTTGACATAAGCCTCGCACCCCCAAACCCGAATAAAGGACAAGTTAGGGACCGTTCCCTTCCATAACTCGTATGGAGTCTTGTCAACAGCTTTAGTCGGACTTCGGTTAAGTATAAGAGCAGCTGACAAAAGAGCATAACCCCATAATGAGTCAGGTACAACCGTGTAACTCATCATGGATCGAACCATATCAAGTAATGTTCGATTCCTGCGTTCGGATACACCATTCAGTTGTGGTGTTCCAGGTGGAGTTAACTGTAATACTATCCCGCGGTCTTTCAGGTGTCGATCAAACTCAGTTGAAAGATATTCGCCACCACGATCTGAACGTAGTGCTTTTATCTTTCTATCCAGTTGGTTCTCAACCTTATTCTGGAATTCCTTGAACTTGTCGAAGGACTCACTTTCATGCTTCATTAAGTAGACATATCCATATCTACTCAAATCGTCCGTGAAAAGTGATAAAATACCTATAGCCATCTCTAGCGTTGATCGACATAGGACCACACACATCAGTATGTATGAGTCCTAATAGGTTAGCAGCGCGCATTCCAACACCATTGAAGGAAATTCGAGACATTTTGCCATAGATAGGTTTGATATTTGTCACCAACCTTTGCTTTCTTGTTATTCACATGCATTATGTCTGTGGTTTGATCTAAAACATATATTCCGTTCATGGAAACTGCTTTACCATAAATCATATCGTTTAAAGAGAAAATACAGCTATTATTCTTTAAAAACGAAAATCCGTCTTTATCAAGTACGGATACAGAAATAATGTTTTTAGATAAACTAGGTACATAGTAACAGTTATTCAGAAATAACTCAAATCCGCTCGGGAGTTTGGATTACATATGTTCCCACTGAAACGGCAGCAACTCTTGCTCCATTCCCCACTTGCAGGTCCACATCACCTCTTGCTAGAGATTTGATGTTTCTTAAACCCTGCAAATGATTACACAGATGAGAACCCCAACCAGTATCAAGTACCCAAATTCCGAAACTTGCATGGTTAATCTCAATCATGTGAATAATAGAGGACATACCAACAGGAATGACGTGGCCTGCTTTTATGTCCTCAGCATACATGGGACAGTTCTGCCTCCAATGCCCAGACTTGTGGCAATGGTGGCACTCCATGCTTTGCTTCGCTTTCGCCTTGCCTTGTGAGCTACCGCTAGACTCACCAGACCCACTCTTCGCAATCACTGGCTTCTTAAACTTTAGCATACCTACAGTTAGGTTAGCTGGAGCCTTACCCTTACCCTTATGCTTGTTGCCTATCATGAGAACATGTTTCATGCTCCCACTCAACTTCAGATCACTCTCTGCATGCGAGGTGAATGTAGTTCATGCAGACTTTTCTGCATGTCATTCATGTAGTAGTTTGCCCTAAAGAGGGCATACCCATCATGAAGAGAGTGGAGCACTCGATCAATGACGATCTTCTCATCGATCTTGCAACCAAGCTCCTCCAGTTTCTCAACGTTCTCGATCATGTCGAGAAGGTGTGGACCAACCGGTTGGCCCTTCTGGAGTCTAGCCTCAAAGAAACGAGTGGTATACTCGTAACTCTTGATTCTCGGAGCTTTCGAGAATTCTTTGGTTAGGGTGGTGAAAATCTTGTTTGCACCTTGGGTAATGAATCGTCTTTGCATATTGGATTCCATTGCATAGATGAGTACGTTCCTTAATGCACCTGCCTCCATCATGAAATCACTATAAGCAACAACTTCATTTGCTCCTGCGTTAGGAGTCGTTCGATCGGCGATGGCTCAGTCATGTACTTGAGCTTACCGTCAGCGTTGGCGGCATTCCGTAATGCGGCCTCCCAATCAGAAAAGTTGGACCCATCATTCTTCAGTCGAATGGACTGATTCATGTTGTCCATGAATATTCTAAGCCATGATTCGTGTGTTAGTGTGGCACTTGGCATTGGGTCGTCAGTACGTCCAGCCATTAATTATAGTAGTTATATCTGTATATAATGAATTCGAAACTGTGAAAGAAAAAGAAGAGAGAAGAGAACATCGTTTTATAGGTTTAAGTCGTAAAGCAATAACGTTTTAATGCAATGACTCGTGCACTTATATAATTGACCTCCCTCGAGAATTATATAAATGACCCCAAGACTCAATTTCTTTAAATTGATAAGCCAACCTCTTGGCTAATTCTACTGTTAGAATTCTTGGTTGATAGATTTCAGTAAATCCTATCTATTAGTCCACCATACCTTCGAGATATTACTCGAACCACAATGTTGAGATAAACTAAGTCGACAGCCACTACTTACCCAACGTAGAAGGGGTCATATTATGCCTACCGACGAAGAAGGGATTCATAGTGGTTCGACTTATAAAGACTAATTCTCAATTTCAGTTTTAGAGGAAGATCCCATCAACTCATTTTAATTCATTTTAAGTGAACTAATATCTAGCATTATCGTGAATGATTAAATTGAGGTGATAGCTCTATACAAATGACATCCGTATGTCTATGATCAAGGATGCAACTATATGATCCATTTTCATGCATATTAGGTGGTTTGGTTTAGTTTAGGCGGAATATGATGCTACTATCTAACGTGAATGCAATGAAAGCGGTAAAAGAAAACGCAAAAACGAAAACACCTAGTGTGGCCTATCCCTATGAAAATAAAGACAATTACAAAGTGGAATCCATCCATGGACCCTAAGCTTGTCTTCATTTTTCATCTTGGGCTTTAAGTGGGAGTCCATCTTGAATCTTCTTAAAATTACAATTTTGAATTACAAAATAAACCTATTTACATTCTAATCCAAAATTGACAAAATTAAAAATTACAAAATTGGAGATTCGAGATCTCAAAATACAACCAAAATTGTGTTTCCTTCATTACGAAAACACAACTTTCTAAGGCCACACTAGTAAATTACAACTATTTGTACAAAAATTAAAGCGTGAAATTAAACCATTCAAACCATTCAAACACAAAATAGAGCATCAACTAAACAAAATAAAACAATGCAAACGAATTGATTTTAATCCAAACCACCTCTTTAAATGATTATATTATGCAACAATTCCTTAATTGTTCATAACATCTTAATCAAAACAATAATCCCAAATTTATATTATCAGTATAACATAAATTAGGTCACAAAATATTTTAAACTATTTTAAAATATTTGGTATCAAAATCATGAACTTCTTCATGATAACATTATATTCATTATCTTTATAACAAATATAACAAAATATTGCAAAACAATAATATTTCCAAAAATATGCAAATTTCGGCCAAATGGAAAATAAAATACCGAAATAATTTTTTTTTTTTTAATAGTTTCGCCAAATAATAAAAAAACAAAAAAATTTACCCAAAATTTTTTTAAATCTACTAATCAATAAAACATGAATTAAACTGTTTTAATTCGTTTATGCTAATAATTAGATCGATCCCACTCAATTTTAATCCGTATTAAACATTGACTTAAGAGATTCAATTTAACTTTTTAAATTAAACAACTTAAAACTGATAGATCTATAGATTAGCAAACAATATGTTCATTAACATATAAGAATTTGGTCCTTTTAGTTCTAATTCAATCGGTATTAAATCAAAACTCATTCAAAATCACATGTAATCGTTTTAACATCTTAAAACATTAATAATTATGAATCAAAAAGACCAAAACAAACCAAAAACATCACAAATACATACGGCCAATGTGGAAAAATAATTCGGCTAAAATAAATTTCAAAACCGTGGCCTATGCAAATCGTTTTAAAATCATACAAAATCGATTTTTATGAAAACCTTATAAAAATTTCATGTGCCCTAAGGCTCTGATACCACTTGTAGGTTTATATCCGTATATAGACCTTAAAATCCACAGGATTATAATGAAAACTTTTATAAGATTTTAAAGTCATAAATCAAAATTTGCATAACATAATAAAAGAATAAGAATTAACCTTTTAATCCTTAAGAATTGGCCTAAGATCAATACCAAAAGTATGGTGTAACACCCCGTGTTTTATTAACTCAAATTAATTACTTTGACTACTTTATTAAATTAAAATTTATATAATTTAACTTTTATTCAATTACTTTGAAAACGCGGCTGAAAAATTTCGTTTGAATAAACTTTCTCAAATACATTTTTAATTAAACCTTCTTGATTTTATAATATAACTTGTATTATATTTTTATTTCTAAAATACCTTCGAACTAAAACTTTATTTCAATTGGTTTTATTAAACTTAATAAATTTGCGTTTTAATTTAAAAATTATTATTACTTGAATAAATATAATCTTATTGAAATGTATCTTGCAAATTAGCAGACCGTTTGAAAATCTGTGAGACCGTAACAAAATTTGTAACTAATATTTTTACACACCATTTAATTTTAAAAGAATAAGTTTAACGATATAGAAAATAAAAGTAAAATTACAACGAAATATATTATACGTAACATATTTAATAAAATACAAAAGTTTATAAATAAGAGCGAATGAAACAGAGCAAGTTGTAAATGGAACCTTAGGCCCTTATATGTCCACGTCCTTCCTTACCTTTCCTCCATCCATTTAGATTTTATTTTAGCTTCTTCAATACACCTTTTTAGCTCTCATTTTTCTGATATTATTATTCATCTCCTCATACTCTCCCTTCTTCTTCCTTTCCTCTCTTTATTTCTTATTTAATAAAACAACAGCAACAAACAACCACAACAAACGGCAACATCAACAACATCAACAACAACAAGAACGATAATAACAACCAACAAACCATGACAACAACAGCAGCAAGCCGACATCACAACAACACACAACAATAACATACAACAATAACAACCGTGAACCACCACCACAGCCACCGTACACCCCCACCGGAGTACTACCCTCATCAGTTCCGGCCACCGTCGACGTCACCACCGTAGTCCTCTCTCCCTCTCTCCTCTGTCGTGCTATGCTGCTCCTTCTCTGTTTCACTCTCGACCACCGTCACCACCGTACACCACGACCGTGAGCCACCATGGCCGCCATCATCGAGCACCGTCGTGCTCTGCAACCATGAGGCCGTCCCCTGCCTCCTCTGCTCGGTTTTCCTCTCTCCTCCTCTGCCTCCCTCCGCTTTCAGGCCACCGGAGCCAACTGGGCTGACCACCATGGTTGCCACCGTGAGCCTGACAACCACGGTCATCGTCACCTACAGCCATGACCACCACCTCGGCTCTGCTCTGCTCTTCATTTCGGTTTCCTCTGCTCTCTCCCCTGTCTGCTCTCTCTCTCGTCTGCTCATCCTCTACTTCCGGCTCGGTTTCGACTTCGACCACCGGAGTTCTCAGTGGTTAGCCCCCTTATTTTTAAAACTTTCCAATTTCAGTTCATCTTATTTCTATTTTATTCCAACGATTAATTAATTATCGACTTGCTTCTCATTTCTCGTTTTCCCCGTCTTTTGTGAATGAAATGTCGCTGACATTGTCGAAGCCTGCCCGGACTGCACCTGGGCGTGATTTGGAACTCATTCAAGTCGGGTTTTGTTTGGAGGCCTCAGTAGGTGTGCCAAATTTAGGTGACACGATTTCTTCTCCAAAATCTCTAATTTTAACACTTTGGTTTTATCTTAATTAATTTGTGATTCAAAGTGAGCTAGTATGCATGAGGCACGGATGATTCTGCTTTGATTTAATTTGATAACTTTGTATGATTCGCTATAGTATGAAATTGGGTGTTAATTTTAGTTATAATATAATGTTGAATTGAATTGTGAAATATGATATTTATATGATTTTGTGAAATTATATTTTGGGTGAAAATGTGTTGTGAATTATTGTTGAATTATATGTAATATTATCATGTTAAAATTATATGTTATGTGTAAATTAAAATATACTCCGTATAAAGTTTATGTATCACAAGTATAAAATAAAACTTAAAATATTATTAAATAACTTAAGTAAATAAATTAAATAAATATAACTTATCTATCGTCACTAAAATGTTAAATCGAAATATAACTAAAAATAAAGAATTAAGTTAAAAGAATATTAAGTTTAAATTAATATTAAATCATACTAAAAGTAAAAATATAAATTAAGTTACTCATATTAAAGTTTCTAAAATAAATAATTATATAAAAAGTCATATCTCACAATTACTATGACGATTACTTTATCTAAAACTCTAAAGTTTAAAATGAACTTAAAATATACTAAATAAATATTTAGTTAAAATATCAAAAGAAAATAAAAGAACATGAAACTTAAAATAAATCTAAGTAAGGTTATTATTGAATAAAGTTATAAATTAGTATCACTAACAAGATTTTTGAAAATAAAATGAAGTTAGGTAAAGTCGTATAAAAAGAAATTTAAGAAAACAAAAGTCAAAAATACTAAAATCTGTCAAATATCATTTAAGTAACATTTCTAATATTAAAATAAATGTTATAAACACCTTCATTATTATTTATATTAACTATGAAAATATCAAATAATTATTATATTAAACGAAACTTAGAATATTTATATCACTAATTGTAAACAACTTAAGTTGAAATTTAAACGAAACTAAATCATCTTAAATGAACTATTATTATTAATTACTAAAATATAAGTAAATAGCGTAAAATGTAATTTAACTAAATAACATTTGGAAAACGTTCGAAAGTTATACAAATATATGATATATATATCGAGTTATCATCTCACCCAAATTGAATAAGTAAAAATTATAAAGGACACTTAGTTAATGATCATTAAAATACATTTCGTCACTGATACTAAATTATACTAAGTATCATTAGCTAATAATTATAAAGTTAAATGTGAATGTATAAATTTTATGTTACTAAGTAACTTGACTATATAAATAAAACTAAGTAATGAATTTGAATTATAATATAACTTTAAAAATATTTATAATACTAATTTTTTTTTTAAATCTACTTAACATACTTAAAAGTTAAATGAAATTAAATCACGTTTAAAAATAAATTATTAGTAATTACTAAAATATAAAAATACGTATGAATACGAAGTATAAAAATACGCATACGTATAAAAATACGTACAAAATACGAAATACGAAAATACAAATACGTATAAAAATACAAGGAATAGTAAATACGATGAATAGTAAATACGATGAATAGTAAAATAATGAATAGTGAAAATATTTAAAATTTACGAACGGACTCAAAATAAATATTTAAGTTTTTCTATGTGTTCTGTTTACCTGAAGAACTGCTAGAACTAGAATTTCATTATACAAAGTTCGACGATATATTTAAGTTTCAGAATTATCATTTATTAAGATTGAACGAGGATATAAGAATTGAGAAAACGAGCTACTTGAATAAAATACTTGGATTGTTCGCCATGTTGCGACTCTTGAAATTCGAAGTTAATGAGGTAGCTGTCTATGGGGACTTGGGCTCCCTCCCAGAGTTGCCCAAGGCTTATAACGATCTTAAGATTGCTATTCTAAGACTAGATATACAACCTCAGGGATGGGGCAACATTGATATTTCCGTGGGCCCATAGATGGTAATTGGAAAAACCAGCCCCAACCGGGGGTACCCGTCTAAGGTGATAGTCGTATTTTTCGTCGGTGATACCTTTTGAATAGCGAATACGTATGATCCTCGATTAGATGGTGTATGCATACATTAGACAAGGGATTTAGCTGTCCTTATTACCTTAGGTATCCTTAGCCTGTCAGCCATGTCCAAGTTATGTTGGCCCTGTCGGCTATTGCGCGGACGTCTAGTATGTCAGCCATGTCCAAGTTATGTTGGCCCTGTCTACTATAGCGCGATTTACGTCTGCATGCTTCCGCCTTACTAACGAAGACTCATTAGTTATCACATGTTGAATGTATTTCCTTGTTTTGATTGGTTATTGTCTGAATGACGTGGTCCTTGAGTTGAGATTGCCTTGTTTAGTATGATTATCGAGAAATGTTTTATGATTATATGATTTGACGTATGCTCATATTTGAATTATCATGATTCCTTATATGTTTTTGCTTGTCTACTTACAATGTGTTTTATTTATTCATTTTCTATATTGCATATGTTTAGAATTGCATGATTGTTCACGACTATGTGTTTATTAATTGATTACGGCTTATGCATATATCTTGATTTCCATAATTTAGGTTTTGTATATATATTATATTAATTGAGATAATAGTCATGTTTATTTATTGTGATTCTATAAATTGAAATGTTTTAAGTTTCGTTTATCATGTTGTATGAGATTTAAATATCTATATGTGAGAACTGATATTATATGCTAATTGTCCAATTTTATCGAAATATGCGGCTGCTGGAGTTATACGCGTTTAGTGCTGCCAAGTTACTTTTAATCATAGGTTAAATAAACCAAAACTGTGGTTTAGAGGTTGTTGGTTAGAACAGTCACTTCCCGCCTCTGAGCGGGAGATCCTCCTATTTTGTGTTTTTGTCTCCGCTGGTGCAATTCTCGAGACTCGTGATTATCGGGACGATTGGGATGTTTCATTTGTTTTCTTTGAGAGATTGTAACATATATTTGTATCCTATGCCATTTGAATGTAATTTAATTAACATCCGGCATGTATTAGACTTAATTAATTTTCCGCCTTAGTTTAATTAAGTCACGTAAAACCCGGTTGTTACAATTGGTATCGAGTCGCTCATGACCGTGAGTAACTTAATAGTTATTTCATCTAGCGAGAAGACACCTGGGCCAGACATACATATTAATATATATGTCAGGCATAGACTTATAGGATCAAATAATGAATTAGAAATCCTAGATCGCTAAATAATAAATTAGAACTGTAACAACCCGGTTTTTCGTGACTTAATTAAACTAAGGCGGAAATATTAATTAAGTTCATATATTACTAAAACCAGCTGTCATCGTATCTCAACTCATTATACATAATAAGAGTTATAGATAAAACAGAGTTTAATTGATTACATTCTCTCAAAATATAAAATAAGGCCTTCAATCCCCTTGTGTAGATCGTCAATAAAGCCTCGGGGTACCTACGGGAACGTACCGTTAAAACTCGATTATGACCCCGCACACGTTAAGCCACATAAAACCCATATCGGTAAACACATAATAATTAACATATGCTCATGTAATTAAATCAACGCAAATAAAACATACGATAATGCAATTCATAAAACATAACATATCATAAATCATATAACATAGCAATTGAATCATCAATTTATCTCAATTCATAATCATATAGGCAAATCATTATCATTTCATTCATATTCGGGGTAGTCGACCCTTTTCAATTATTCATATAGCAACATATACTCGCGAGTCTTGACTACAGAGTGGCTTGTGTACTCTCATGGTAAATCACCCATATGATCCGCCATCAAAGTGCACTAGTTACTCAGACTCGTACATCAGATCAAACACTAAGTAGCATAAGATACAACTACCTAACATCCAACACAACATGGATAATCTAAGATGAAACACGACCATAAGCCAACAAACTAGCAAGGATGGAAACATGCAGACCTAATAAGCGTCCGCGCATTAGCGTGCCGGTCACATCAACGGACTTTAAATGCTAACGATATCAAGCAGGTAATAAGGAGGATCAGTCCCTTGTCTTTTGCATGCATACACTACCCTATTGGTACGACTATTACACTACGACAGATTCCCCGGATGGGAATGGCTATTTTCCGTTACCTCATATGGGCCCGTGAACGAATCGATACCCAGGGCGAAAATCACGTTGAATAACGACTGTGAGAGTCATTAAATGCACCACTAGCACCTAATAAGCGTGATAGTGTCCCCATATGCGGCTACCTTACCAATCCTGACCCTATAGCGTTTAACATCGCAGACACCCGAGTACTAATCATACAACGTTATAATCGAAGGGTATAATCTCATGTCAGGCCGTGCCTTTTGATTCAAACCCTAAGTTGTCGAAGGAATATCGAGTATGAGGAATAAATTCCTCACTATCGGATTCAACCCAAACAACCGCAGAGAATCAAACGGGTTCCCAAGTTAGAGTGGATAGTCAAAGTGAAGTCATCGAAAGGGCAATTCAAATGAGAGGTACGTATTATTCTATACATGTGAGGAAAAACGGTAACATCAAGTATTCAACACTTAAATCATTATTTATTTTATTATTCATAACACATGCTATAATTCTTATTAGTTATAACATCGTCGAACTTGTATAATGAAATTTTTAGTTCAAGCAGCCTTCAAGTAAACTAAGCACATAGAAAACTTAAATATTTATTTTGAGTCCGTCGTAAGTCTTAAATATTTTCACTATTCATTATTTTACTATTCATTGTATTTACTATTCATCGATTTACTATTCATCGTATTTACTATTCATCGTATTTACTATTCATCGTATTTTTATAATGATTCGTATTTTCGTATTTCGTATTTGTACGTATTTTTATACGTATGCGTATTTTTATACTTCGTATTTTATTCGTATTTTTATACGTACATGTATTATTAGTATTCATTATTTATGTTTTTATACTTAGTATTTATTGTTATATTTTCTTTATACTTAGTATTTTTATACTTTATACCAATTTTATACTTAGGATATTTTTAGATATAAAACTAAGCTTTTTATTTACTAAGTGTAAAATTCTAGTTTTAAAGTCGTTAAGTTCGTTTTGTATTTAGTGATTTTGAAATGTAATTTAATCAAAGTTGTTAAGTTCATGTTATACTTTGTGATTTTGAAATATATTTTAATAGTAAAACTTGGTTAAGTTTAGTCGTATACTTAACTATTATTTTAACGGTTTCAAATTTTAGCGAGGTGGTCGTAGTTCATTTTAAATAGTCCATATGTCTCAATCCAATTTAAGCAAAGGTAGTAACACTCGACATTGCTCATTTTAATAAATGTAACGTTTATTTTTATCGGTTTAGTTGATTCTTTTTATTAACGGTTCATTATACAATCTAATATAATCCTAATTACTAATCAAATTTAGTGACCAAGTGGTAAATTTCATTTTGACCAAAATTGACCCAAAAACAATGGGTATGCCGTAGCCTTTATTTATATTAAGTTATTTATTTCTTTTTTTTGTTTTTATTAATAATTCATTACTTTAACAAATTTAATCACTTAAGTGATAAAAATAAAAAGTGACAAATTCATTTTAAGTCCAATTTTAACCCTAAAACCGTGGCACTCATGTGCTATTTCATTTTATTTTTGTTTTCTAAATTTTATCGGTTTTGACTTAAAGTTTTTATATACTAATTATTTATCTTATACTAAAGTGATTTAACTAGTTAACAAATTTCACTAAATATTTTATTTCATTTATGAATAGTGATTTTACTCACTTTAATTTTCTAACTTTTTCATTATAAAGATTTAGCTTATTTAACTTGTATAATTAGTATTGTATTTATTCACTAGTGGATTAAAACAACTTTTAAGTAAAACTTTATAAAAATTATGAATCAAATTAGTTGCATAAATGAAGAACACTTGAATATATGAAGAACCCTAATATTTTTCATATGAACTTTTTAATTCAAATTTTTATATTATCGTTTTATTTTCTCAAATTTTTATAACATGTCCAATTAATCTAGTCTAATCATAATATGTTATTTAGAAAAATTAAAACTAAAAATTGGTCCAAATTATTTAACAAAACCGTGTATATATATATTGTTCAAAATTTTATTTTTGATTTTTATATTTCTAATTCAACAACTAATTTACTTAACATCATTTATATATTTACCATATGTGAAAATCATATACAAACATTAACATACAAAAGTAAAATCATTTTAAACACAAGAATAACAACATTATTTTCAAGAACACATATACTTTAAAAACATGTAAATTTCATAGCAATTTCATTTTTAGTCTAAAACATAAACCAATTATATTTTCATACACAACTTTTACCTAGTATTTCAAGCATGCAATTTACAAAAATTAAAACGAAAAATTTAGTGAAAAATAAGAGGGATGCCGAGAGTGGGTTTAAGGTGAGCACATCAATTCATTTTTCGATTTTTGTCTCCTAATTTAACACATGAATGCTAGGTGGTCATAAACACAATAATTATAACACATAACATTTAAAGCATGCGATTTACAAAATTAAAACCTAGTGTGCGGGGGCATCTTGATTTGGTTAGTGAAATAAAATCCTAGCAATTATCGGGATCGATAATATGGTCAAAGATACTAAGATCGATGGCTCCACCTTGCTCCTCTTCTTTGGAAAGATTAGTACATACAAATGAAACATAAACTAAGTTAGTAATTATTTAAAGTAAGCTATACTAAAATTTCAAGTGTAGTATCATTTTTATTTTTATGTGGTGAGTAGATTTTAATTAATTTGTTTTGTGTTCAAAAATAATTACAAGTAAAAGAGGAAGTGATTACTAATTAAAATGGTGGAGAAATGACTTAAGTGCTTAAGAAAATTTAAAGACAAGAATGAAAGTTTAAGGAATAAATGAAATGAAGAGGATGAAGATCATATGGTGTTCTTGAGTTGCATAAGGACATGGCTTACTTTGTTCTTGAGTTAGGTTTTATTAGAGAGAAAAAGAGTTAAGAGTTTGTTTGTGTTTTGTGTGTAATGAAATGTGTAGTACTAAAGTTGTATACTAGTAATCTTTGTAGTAAGTTTATTATTTAGAAAATAATGTTCAATTTAATTAAATTAGGATGTGATGATGAAATAAGCTAGGGTGTAAGAATGTAGAGCATGCTTGTGTAAAGTGAACAAAATGGAAGAGCATGCTTGTGTAAAGTGAACAAAATGGAAGAGCATGCTTGTGTAGGGTGAAGCATGTGTGTAAGAATTGGAAGAGCATGCTTGTGTAGTGAATTTGATGTGTGCAAGTAAGGCAAAAATAAAAGAGTGTAGACTTGTATGAGTGAGTAAAGTGAGAATGGAAGAGTGCAGAAAATTTAGCTCGAGCTAGGCAGATCCGACTGACTACGAAAATAGCGTCATTAAATCTGGCTCTCGAAAAGTTATGTGGTTTAGGCTTTTGTTTCGCTCAATTCCTGAGTCCAGATGACCACTTTTTCGACCTCGAAAGTTAGGTCCTATATATTTATACGGGTTACAAAAATAAAAAGGAAATTAGTTTGTTTAAATAAAGTTAAATATAAATTAACAAAATGATGGCCTAAAATAGGTGTGTAAGTAAAGCATGGTGTGTGTAAGAAAAAATGGAAGAGTAAAGTGAAGCATGTAGAGTGAGCTACAAGTGAGCTCGGCCATCACACAAGTCAAGGGTTCGATTTTTGCTTTGAAATTTTCGATTTGCAAGACGTGAAAAGTCTCGAAATGAAATATATGGTCTTGGAATAATGTTTAGAAGTAAGATCGAAAATAAAAATGAAGAAAACGTTGAAGGGTGATCAAAACCAAAATTGGCCTTAGGATCCTCGAAACTTTGAAATAAAATCTTGTTTGATCGAAATATATATTTTTTGTGGAATGTTCTTGAATTAAATCATTATGCTTAAACGTCAAAAAGTTTATCGCTTTAGGCTTAGTGTAACTCAATATATCGAGTTTTAGTGAAAGTGTTAGTTAAATCAAAGTGAAATAGTAATTTGATAATAATATAAAATGTTTTGTTAGTAATAATCAAAATGATTAAGCTTAAACTACTTTAATTAGATTTGGATTATGAGTAAGTATATTTAAGAAAAGATTAGGTGACTTAATCACAATTAGGTGGCTTGGTCTTTTAGTCAATGTTTGACCTCGATTTGCGTGCCAAAATTTGTCGTTGAGAAATTTGTCGTAGGTGTTTCATTTGATTTATCGAGTTTGAATATGTAAAAATAAAGTTCAAATTTGAAGTATATCAAAATAGTTTTAATTCAGGTGCGAGCAAAGTTGTAGCGCATTGTGTTAGAAAAATATTGAGCGAGATTGTTAAATTAAAGACTTGCGCAATTATAAAAGGCTTAACTTAACATGGAGGGTTACATGTTTAGCGAAAAAAAAATTCAGTCGCATTTTTATTATAAGGAAAAAGGATGAATTTAATCTAAGGTGTAACACCCCGTGTTAATTTAAGCTAATTATATTTAGGAAATCAATAATTAATCATCCTCGCTCATTAAATTCCTAATACAATACACTACAAGTCATTTTCATACCTAAACTAAAACCATTTTGAATTACCTTGAATTTGAACTTTATTCCTTCATTTTCAAACTCGATAAATCAAATGAAGACTATACTACAAATTTCTCAACGACAAATTTTGGCACGCAAATCGAGGTCAATCTTGACCAAAGTGGCCAAGCCACTTAGAGTGATTTAAATCACCTAATCTTTTTCAAATTCACTTACTCCTAATCCTAATCTAACAAAGAATGATTAAGACTTAATCAATTTAGATTATACTAACAAAACATATTATAATCATATAAGATTACTATTCCTTTTGATTTAACTAGCACTTTCGCTAAAACTCGATATAATGAGCCACCCTTATCCAAAACTGATAAACTTTTTGACGTTTGATCATAATGAATTAATTCGATAACATTCAATGAAAAAAATATGTATTTTGGTCAAGGAAGTTTTTATTTCAAAGTTTCGAGGATCCTAAGGCCATTTTTCAATTTTATTACTCTTCTAACGCTTTTTCTTCATTTTAATTTTTGACCTTACTTGAACCATCATTTTAAGACTATATATTTTATTTCGAGACTTTTAAGGCCAGAATCGAAAATTTCAAAAACGCAAAAATCGGACCAAGTTGGCCAAAGTGGCCGAGATATTTGGCCTCCAAAGGTCAAGTTATCCTCTTCCATTTTCTTCCTACTTTTGCACCATGTCTAATCCACCTTACACACTACTAATTTCATCATTATTCTAGCTTAAATAAAAATAAAGATTATACATTACAAATACAAAACAAATACACAAGTTTATACAAGTTACTAGTATACATTTGATCTCTTCTACTACAATTCATTTTACACACAAACAACAAAACACTTCAACTTATTTCTCTCTAATAAACTCATACACTCAAGAACAAAGTAAGCCTTGTTCTTCATGCAAGCTCAAGAACACATCCATATTCATCCTCTTTAATTCTTTTTCCTTCCTTAAATCTTTCATTTAAATTGCTTAAATTATTTAGCACACTTAAATAAACTCCTCTCCATTTATATTTAGTACACACTTACTCTATTTACATACAATTAAAATATGAACATGAATCGAAATCATTTAAAATGAAAACATCAACTAAACTAAAAACAATACTACACTTAAATTTTGTTAGTATAGTTTAGCTAGCTAAATGATTTACTAACTTCTTATTTTCATTTTTATGTACTCTCCTAACCAAAGACGAGGAGCAAGGTGGTGAAGACGACTTGAGCTTGGTTTGATCATATTGTCGATCCCGACAAGCTGCTAAACAAATTTGCTACTACCCTAATTTAGGTGATCCCGCACACTAGGTTTTAATTTTGTTAATCATATGATTTAATAGTATGTGTTAGATTTATTGTGTTGTTTATCACCTAGTAATCATATGTTAAATTAGGAGACAAAAATCGTAAAATAACATTTGTGTAACATACACAAAACCCACTACCACCCTATTATTTTTCACTTAATTTTTCGCTTTAATTTTTGTAAATTGCATGCTTAAAATACTTGTAATGAAATGAACATGAAAATATAATTAGTTGTTGTTTAGGATTTAAAATGAATTTGTTATGAATTTTTAAGTGTGTTAATGTATTATGTGTGTTCTTGAATGTTTGTTGTTATGCTTGTGTTTGAATGATTTTATTTATGTGTGTTAATGTTTTGTTATGTTTTTCACTTATGATTAAATACATAAATAATATAAGATAAATTAGTTATTGAATTAGAAGTATAAAAATCAAAAAAATCAAAAAACATGAACATTTACATATATCCAGGGCATTTTCATTTTATTTGGACCAATTTTTAGTTTTAATTTTTCTAAATAACATATTATGATTAGTCTAGTTAAATTAGACTTGTAGGAAAAATTTGAGGAAATTATATAAACATATGAAAATTTGACTAAATAATAATCATATGAAAAATAATAGTGTTCTTCAAATCTTCACGTGTTCTTCATTTTATAACTTAGTTTGATTTATGATTTTTATAAGTTTTAGTTATTTATTGTTTTTAGGTACTAGTTAAATCACTTTAGACTAATATGAATAAATTAGCATATAAAAACTTTAAGTTAAAAACCGATAAAATTTGAAAACGAAAATAAATAGCTAAGTATAGGAGGCCACGGTTTGGAGGCTTATTTTTGACCTAAAATAATTTTGTCACTTTTTATTTTTATCACCTAAGTAATTTAAATTAGTTAAAGTATTGATTTATTAATAAAAACAAAAAAATATAAATGGAGTAGTGTATAAAAGGGGCCACGGCATTTCCATTATAAATGGGTCAATTTTGGTCAAAATGAATTTATCACTTAATCACTAAAATTGATTAGTAATTAGCCTTATATTTTATTGTAATAAGAATCGTTAATAAAAAGAATCAACGAAACCGATAAAAATAAACGTTACATATATTAAAATGAATCATATCGTGTGTTACTACCTATGCTTAATTGTGGATATGGAGATATGGACTATTTAAAATGAACTACGACAACCTCGCTAAAATTTGGAACCGCTTAAATTTTAGCTAAGTATACGACTAAATCTAAACCGAGTTTTACTTTTGAAATATCATTTAAATCACCAAGTATAAAAATGAACTTAACCACTTTGATTTAAGTATGTTTCAAAACCGCTAAATACAAAATGAACTTAACAACTTTAAAACTAGACCCCTAAAATATTTCCAAAAATCACTAAGTACAAAACGAACTTAACGACTTTAAAACTAGAATTTTACACTTGGTAAATAAAAAAGCTTGGTTTTATTTTCTAAAATATCCTTAGTATAGAAAATGTATAAAAGTATAAAAATACTAAGTATAAATAAAATCAAATAATAAATACTAAGTATAAAGAAAATAAAATAATAAATACTAAGTATAAGAATACATATACGTATAAAATACGAATAAAATACGAAGTATAAAAATACGATGAATAGTAAATACGATGAATAGTAAATACGATGAATAGTAAATACGTGAATAGTAAAAATATTTAAAATTTACGATTGGACTTCAAATAAATTATTTAAGTTTTCTTTGTGTTTCCTTTTACTTGAAGAGATGCTTAGACTAAATTTTCATAATACAAGTTTGACGATACTATTACAATGAACTGTCACTGGAATAATTGAGGATAAGAAAATAAGAAAAGAAAGTACTTGTTAAATACTCGGGTGTCTGTCATGTTGCGAATCTATTGTGCCATGGTTGGAAAGGTAGCCGCGTATGGGGACTCTTTCACTCTCAGTGCTGACTGAGGCGTTCTAATGACTCTCATAGTCTTTAGGCAAGCAGGCGTATACAACCCTTGAATGGGCATAATTGTTGCGTTTTGCGGGGCATACGAGGTAACGGAAAATGACCATCCCACCCGGACCTTGTCGTTAGGTATTAATCGCTTTGGTTAGGAAAAGCATACTCTCTCGAGTAGCGAGGATTGTGTCGTTTCTAAGTGAAAGTGTGTGCACACATAAGATAAAGGATTGAATCGTCCTTCTTACCTAGTGGTATACTAGCATTAAAGTCCGTTGATGTACCCGGCAGCTTATGAGCAGGCCTTGCTTTTGTAGGGTTTTGCATGCTTCCATCCTGACTGGTTGTGGTTCATAGGACAACGTATGATAGATTATCCATGTTGTATTGGATATTAGGTAGTTATCACGTACGCTACTTAGTGTTTGATCTGATATACGAGTCTGAGTAACTAGTGCACTTTGATATACTATGAGAGTACACAAGTCGCTCTGTAGTCAAGACTCGCGAGTATATGTTGCTATATGAATAATTGAAAAGGGTCGACTACCCCGATTATGAATGAAATGATATTGTTTTATTGAACAGGATTGGTTGTAAGTGTTGCATGATATATTGTTTGGCTTATACTCGTGTTTGGATCATCATGATTTTCTTATATGCTTTGCTTGCTTGTTTGCCATCTGTTTTATTTAATTATCATGTATGTTGCACATGTCTATAATTGCTGTACTACATGATTTATTGGATGCGTTTACATTGTGTTGGGGAGAAAACACTAATACGAGATGAACTGCAGTACTTTGAGGGCTTATATTTATCAAATCTTTGGGGATGGTTTACCTTATTTTGTACTCAGATTGTTTTTGGAGAGATTCGTAATAGAATATATACTCTGTTTTATCCTAAAACTCGTACTATGTATTTAGAGTTTTAATACGATAACAGCTGGTTTGTAATATATAGACTTAATTAATTTTCCGCCTTAGTTTAATTAAAGTCACGCAAAACCAGGTTATTCTGATTGGTATCGAGTATCTTGCGACCGTGAATGACTTAAAGTTATCTCACATAGCGAGGCGACACCTGGGCCAGACATTCATATCGTATGTCAGGCATAGACTTATAGGATCAAATAATAAATTAGAAATCTCTAGATCGCTAAAATAACAAATTAGATCATTTTAAAATGTGAGAAAGGGTAGAATCTTAAGGACCGACCTAATAATAATAAACTAGTTAGACGAGCGATAGAATCTGAACTTTATGAATCTTTACTTGCTATTTGCTCTGTGGCTAACTCTAGTTTGACAAAGGCCCTTAGGATGACGTACTACAGTTTCTCCCGTAACAATCTACCACAACGTCCACCGATGATGCCACGAGATGCATATATATGTAGCCATTCCCACGTAATAGAGCAATACGTGGAAGCTAATGGGATCACGACGACTGCATCCCTACCACACCAGGGCATTGGCTTAGGCCTGACGCCGATTGAGAGCTTCCAATTGCACGACGAGTTTTGGACACCACTAGGGTGGCAACTCCTCCTGGATTACGATCGATATATGGATCGCATGTGTCACCCCGACCCACTTCTGAGGGAGATGCAACCACCAGGGTGGATGGAGCATGAGGAACTACTGGAGAACTTGATGTATCAAGAATTAAGGCACGACTACCCTCCATTGCCAGTTGAACTACTCCCAGTCTGGGAGAGGGATCTCCTATCAGGGAGACTCTTCAGGGTCGCAAATCATATTTAGGGTCAGTTGACTCCAGTTTGTAAAATATATGTAACGGACTTTTAAACATCCTAAGAACGATCTTAATATCGTCTTCTTTCCCTACGGCTATGGATGTTATATTCGGATGTGACGTTTGGTGAACTTATGTATTATATTCCTTTGAAATGTAATATTTTACCCGTGTATATGTTTATATACATGGAGACGTTATGTTACTACCTTGCCATGTGCTTTTCTTAATTCATTATTTTAAAATTTTACATACATGTTGTACTTCCAAATCTCATTTAAATTACCTTATCTAAATTGATTTCAGATGAGACTACCGTGTGGTAAGAAGTACTCTGAGTGGACACCAAAAGAGAAAGCCCGCAAGAAAGCCATCGAGGCCTACGCGCGACGTCAACAATTGAAGTCCTGGAAGAGATCACAGGACCGGAGCAATTCGGAAGTCGACTGGAAGACAAGGGCACTTAAAACTCCGTATATGGAACATCGAATTCCCGATCATCTCCGCCGATCCTCAGAATATACAGATGTTATCGAAGCATTCATGCAGGGAAAACCTGAGACATTTGAGGGAATCAGTGGGACACTATACCCATGGATCAGGAGTATGAACGCGAGGTTCCTGGAACACTCCGTTAGAGAAGAGTGGAATACCTCCCTAGCAGCTGCTTGCCTTGATGAAGAGGCCAAAGCATGGTGGAGACGGCTACGCTCCCCAGCTATACTTGAGGGTGAATACTACCTAAGCTGGGAGGATTTCAAACTTGGTTTGAGCGACATGACTTATGCTGTTAAGTATAAGCATAGCTTCGCGGAGGAGGAGCATCGCTACTCGAAATTTGCCTAGGATCTAGGGCTAATCTTTTGTCATTCTCGATCCAATTTCGTATCCCTTGAGAATGTATCTAAACTTTTTATGTTATTTTGCTGAACTTGTATCTAAGTTTTCACCTTAGTTCATTTCATAGAGAATGTATTAGGAGGCTTTGTAACTTTTTGATGTAACCCTTTTACATTATCAATGAAATGTGTTTTACCTTGTACTCTATAATGTGTCTCATTTGGGAACTACTCAAAACTCATATGGCCTAATATTTTTTCAGAATGGATGCAAACAACTTAAACAACATGGCTAACCCAAACTTCGCCCAACATTTTGCGGAGGAGGAGGCAAGGAGGAAAGGTTTTGAGGATGCTATAATGAAAATGGCTCAGAATGTCCACCAATACCAGGGTGGCGGAAACAATCACCAAGATTTGAAAGATTCTCCAAACACCGCCCTTAACATACTGGATCCGTCGATCCTGTGGTCCTGACTGAATGGATCGAAGAAATGGAGAAACTGCTGGAACTCAGCAGGATACCCCCCACAGAAAAGGTGAATGTGGTGGCCTATTACTTAAAGGGAGAGGCGAACAGTTGGTGGCGCCTAATCATGTCTAATTTCCACTCGGAATCTACAACCGGAGTGAGTTCAAAACGCTTTTGGAGAGCAAGTATTTCGGCAGAGCTCGGGTGGAACAAAGAGGAAGAATTCGTGAATTTGAAACAGGGTAATATGCAATCGCAGCATATACCAAAAGTTCCAGGAGTCACAAAATTTGCTCCCAAGATAACGATCGATGAGGAAGAACTCGCCAATCGATATGTTCTGGGGGAATGACATACGCTTCTGATTGATCATGGCGGGTTCAATTGCCGAAACTTTCTTTGAAGCCTATGAGAAGGCAACGGGTATCTGGCGTCAATTCGTAAGAACGGCGAGGAGAAAGGGAAGAAGAGAGTGTTTACGCCTTCGTGGCGGCGCCAGCCTTCATCCGTAAGCCTAACTACCAACGACCTTTTCTACCGAGGCCTAATCCAAAGAATCGAGTTACCGTAAACCTACAAACTTCGCCGTAACACCACCCGAACAAGCCAAGGTTTACCCTCAACCCACCAGGGCCTCCACCAAGATACGAGGTCGATAAGTGTCGCTCGCCTACAACGACTACACCCGGGAAAACAATGCAATGGCGCACCAATCACGTGCTTCATATGCAGGGAAGTAGGCCATAAGGCCAACGTCTGCCCTAAAAAGGGGACAATGGGTAGAGTGAACACGGGACCACCGCCAGCCGTAAGAGTTCAGGGGAGGGTATATGTGCTGTCAGAGAATGATGGTGATGCTGAGGACTGTCAGGATGTAGACGTCGTCACTGGTAAATTTTTGGTTAACTCAGACCGCTTTTATTTTGTTCGATACGGGTGCATCCTTATCTTTTATCTCAACAAAATTTCTAGTAAAATCCAAACTTACGAAACCTGAACAAATACGCACTAACATATCGCTACCAAATGGCAAAAATATATCTTGTTCTGCAAAGTATAATAACGTACAAATTATGATTCACCACACGAACTTTCTTTCCGACCTGATTCTATTCGACCTTCCTGAATTCGATATAATTTTGGGAATGGATTGGTTAACTCGTCACCATGCTACGTTCAAATGCCGAGACCGGAGAATTACATTGAAGGGTCCTAATGGAACGGTGGTGACTTACCAAAATCCGCTTTCAAAGGAAAAAGTGCGATTCGTTTCTGCCATGAAAATTCAGAGCATGGGGAGAAAGGGACATCAAGTATTTCTGTGCAGCATCAACAAAATAGAGGACGAGAAAAAGATTGAGAACATTCACATCGTAAATGAATACCCGGATGTGTTTCCTGATGAACTGCCAGGCCTGCCGCCTGCACGAGACGTAGAGTTCTCAATCGACTTACTGCCAGGCACCGCACCAATCTCAAAGGCACCCTACCGAATGGCACCAGTTGAACTCCAGGAACTTAAGAAACAATTGGAGGAGTTGATAGATCGAGGCTTCATCAGACCTAGTGTCTCGCCTTGGGGCGCTCCTATACTTTTTGTTAAGAAAAAGGACGGGAGTATGCGCCTATGCATCGACTACCGTGAACTCAACAAGGTTACAATCAAAAATCGTTACCCTTTGCCAAGGATAGACGACCTTTTCGATCAACTCAAAGGAGCAGGTGTTTTCTCCAAAATTGATTTAAGATCGGGTTACCATCAGATAGGTGTACGAAAGGAGGACATACAGAAGACTGCGTTCCGATCTAGATACGGCCACTATGAGTTCAAAGTGATGCCTTTTGGCCTCACCAACGCACCTGCAGTGTTCATGGATCAGATGAACAGAACCTTCCACGAATATCTGGACGTTTGCGTGGTCGTATTCATAGATGACATCCTAATCTACTCAAAGACTGAGAAGGAACACGAAGAACATCTGCGCACTATATTGGAGATTCTGAGGAAAGATAAATGGTATGCAAAATTCTCTAAGTGCGAATTCTGGTTGAGTGAAGTGGCATTCCTGGGCCACGTGATTTCGAAGGAAGGAGTAATGGTAGACCCTGCTAAGGTAGAAGCCGTGAAGGAATGGGTCGCACCAAAGACCGTCACAGAGGTTCGGAGCTTTCTAGGCTTGGCCGTTACTACGCATTTATCTGCACTGACTTTTCAAAGGTAGCACGCCCAATGACTAAACTCCTACAGAAGGACTCCAAATTTGTATGGAATGAAGACTGTGAAAAGGCGTTCCTAGAACTCAAAACAAGGCTGACTACCGCACCTGTCCTTGCCCTACCAACCGACGGGGATGAATACGAGGTGTATAGTGATGCGTCCTTAAATGGACTAGGATGTGTACTAATGCAGCAGGGCAAGGTGATCGCTTATGCATCTCGACAACTCAAGGTGCATGAAAAGAACTATCCAACCCATGATCTTGAACTCGCAGCAGTTGTGTTCGCTTTGAAGATTTGGCGACATTATCTTTATGGAGTCAGCATAAAGTTCTACACCGACCACAAGAGTTTGAAGTACATATTCACGCAGAAAGAGCTGAATATGAGACAAAGGAGGTGGCTAGAACTAATCAAAGACTACAAGATCGAGCTGCTCTATCACGAGGGAAAAGCAAACGTCGTAGCAGACGCTTTAAGTCGTAAGAATCCACGCTCACTGAATAATATCTGGGAGATTCCATCCGACCTCGTTCAGGATTTGAGAAGATTGGATTTGGACTTAGTACAGTCCGATGATACTGAGTTAAATGCAATGGTAGTGGAACCCGAGATACTCCATGACATCCGAGCACTACAATGGGAAGACCCTGAACTAGTAACGATTCGAGGGAGGATTCCGTCAGAAGGGACTGAAGGATTTAAAATTTACCCTGACGGGAGCCTTCGGTTCAAAGAGAGATGGTGTATACCAAACAATGAGGCGCTAAAACGCAGAATTTTAGACGAAGCACACAGCACCCGATATTCCGTACATCCTGGGTCAGATAAGATGTACCAAGATTTGAAATTACGATTCTGGTGGATTGGGATGAAAAAAGAGATAGCCGAACACGTGGCTAAATGCTTGATTTGTCAGAAGGTGAAATTCGAACATCAGAGACCGGGAGGACTCCTACAACCGTTAGAAATACCACGAGGGAAATGGGACTCAATCTCAATGGACTTCATTATGGGACTACCGAGGACCTCGAGCGGTAAAGATGCAATCTGGGTCATTGTGGATCGATTAACGAAGTCTGCCCACTTTATTCGATCACGGAGACATGGGGACTGGATGATTTAGCAAAGGCCTATGAAAAAGAAGTGATCAGACTGCATGGCGTGCCCCTCGATATCATTTCTGATAGGGACGCAAGGTTTACTTCCCATTTCTGGAAGAAGTTGCAAGAAGCCTTAGGTAGCCAGTTGAAAATGAGCACCGCATTTCACCCGGCTACAGATGGCCAGACTGAACGAACCATTCAAACCTTAGAGGACATGTTGAGAGCTTGCACGATGGAGTTTAACGCTAACTGGGAAAAGAGTTTACCTTTGATCGAGTTCTCCTACAACAACAGTTATCATGCTAGCCTCAAATGTGCCCCTTTTGAAGCTCTATATGGAAGGAAGTGTCGAAGCCCAGTGTGTTGGGACGACGCTAGTGACAATGTGGGTACCGGACCCCAAGCTATTCAGGACCAAATCGAGCACATTAAGATCATCCGAGAAAGACTACTAGCGGCCCAAGATCGACAAAGGAAATATGCTGATCAACATCGTAAGCCTATTGAATTCCACGAAGGTGACAAAGTATTTCTGAAAGTGTCGCCCATGAAAGGGGTAAAACGATTCGGCTTAAAAGGGAAGCTAAGCCCGAAGTATATAGGACCCTATGAGATACTAGAGCGAATCGGGAGGTGGCGTGTCGACTTGCTCTACCGCTTTAACCTATCAAGAGTACACAATGTTTTCCACGTATCTCAACTACGAGGTATCGATCCGATCCAAGCCACATCGTTTCGCCCGATGTCATCGAGATCGAGCCTAATATGTTGTACTGAGAAACCTGGGAATTTTGGCACGGAAACCAAGACCCCGAGACGAAAGGCAATACCCTTAATTAAAGTCCTTTGGAAGGGTCATAACACCGAACAAGCCACTTGGGAAACCGAGGCGTCGATGAAGGAGAAGTACCCAGAGTCGCTCAAATAGTACCCTTAATCACCTAGTTAACTTTAAGTTTCGGGACTAAACTTCTTTAAGGGGAGGATTGTAACACCGTGTTAATTTAAGCTAATTATATTTAGAAATCAATAATTAATCATCCTCGCTCATTAAATTCCTAATACAATACACTACAAGTCATTTTCATACCTAAACTAAAACCATTTTGAATTACCTTGAATTTGAACTTTATTCCTTCATTTTCAAACTCGATAAATCAAATGAAGACTATACTACAAATTTCTCAACGACAAATTTTGGCACGCAAATCGAGGTCAATCTTGACCAAAGTGGCCAAGCCACTTAGAGTGATTTAAATCACCTAATCTTTTTCAATTTCACTTACTCCTAATCCTAATCTAACAAAGAATGATTAAGACTTAATCAATTTAGATTATACTAACAAAACATATTATAATCATATAAGATTACTATTCCTTTTGATTTAACTAGCACTTTCGCTAAAACTCGATATAATGAGCCACCCTTATCCAAAACTGATAAACTTTTTGACGTTTGATCATAATGAATTAATTCGATAACATTCAATGAAAAAAATATGTATTTCGGTCAAGTAAGATTTTATTTCAAAGTTTCGAGGATCCTAAGGCCATTTTTCAATTTTATTACTCTTCTACGTTTTTCTTCATTTTAATTTTTGACCTTACTTCGAACCATCATTTTAAGACTATATATTTTATTTCGAGACTTTTCACAAGGCCAGAAATCGAAAATTTCAAAAACGCAAAAATCGGACCAAGTTGGCCAAAGTGGCCGAGATATTTGGCCTCCAAAGGTCAAGTTATCCTCTTCCATTTTCTTCCTACTTTTGCACCATGTCTAATCCACCTTACACACTACTAATTTCATCATTATTCTAGCTTAAATAAAAATAAAGATTATACATTACAAATACAAAACAAATACACAAGTTTATACAAGTTACTAGTATACATTTGATCTCTTCTACTACAATTCATTTTACACACAAACAACAAAACACTTCAACTTATTTCTCTCTAATAAACTCATACACTCAAGAACAAAGTAAGCCTTGTTCTTCATGCAAGCTCAAGAACACATCCATATTCATCCTCTTTAATTCTTTTTCCTTCCTTAAATCTTTCATTTAAATTGCTTAAATTATTTAGCACACTTAAATAAACTCCTCTCCATTTATATTTAGTACACACTTACTCTATTTACATACAATTAAAATATGAACATGAATCGAAATCATTTAAAATGAAAACATCAACTAAACTAAAAACAATACTACACTTAAATTTTGTTAGTATAGTTTAGCTAGCTAAATGATTTACTAACTTCTTATTTTCATTTTTATGTACTCTCCTAACCAAAGACGAGGAGCAAGGTGGTGAAGACGACTTGAGCTTGGTTTGATCATTTTGTCGATCCCATCAACTGCTAAACAAATTTGCTACTAACCTAATTAAGGTGCCCCCGCACACTAGGTTTTAATTTTGTTAATCATATGATTTAAATGTATGTGTTAGATTTATTGTGTTGTTTATCACCTAGTAATCATATGTTAAATTAGGAGACAAAAATCGAAAAATAACATTTGTGTAACATACACAAAACCCACGGCCACCCTATTATTTTTCACTTAATTTTTCGTTTTAATTTTTGTAAATTGCATGCTTAAAATACTTGTAATGAAATGAACATGAAAATATAATTAGTTGTTGTTTAGGATTTAAAATGAATTTGTTATGAATTTTTAAGTGTGTTAATGTATTATGTGTGTTCTTGAATGTTTGTTGTTATGCTTGTGTTTGAATGATTTTATTTATGTGTGTTAATGTTTTGTTATGTTTTTCACTTATGATTAAATACATAAATAATATAAGATAAATTAGTTATTGAATTAGAAGTATAAAAATCAAAAAAATCAAAAATCATGAACATATACATATATACACGGCATTTTCATTTTATTTGGACCAATTTTTAGTTTTAATTTTTCTAAATAACATATTATGATTAGTCTAGTTAAATTAGACTTGTAGGAAAAATTTGAGGAAATTATATAAACATATGAAAATTTGACTAAATAATAATCATATGAAAAATAATAGTGTTCTTCAAATCTTCACGTGTTCTTCATTTTATAACTTAGTTTGATTTATGATTTTTATAAGTTTTAGTTATTTATTGTTTTTAGGTACTAGTTAAATCACTTTAGACTAATATGAATAAATTAGCATATAAAAACTTTAAGTTAAAAACCGATAAAATTTGAAAACGAAAATAAATAGCTAAGTATAGGAGGCCACGGTTTGGAGGCTTATTTTTGACCTAAAATAATTTTGTCACTTTTTATTTTTATCACCTAAGTAATTTAAATTAGTTAAAGTATTGATTTATTAATAAAAACAAAAAAATATAAATGGAGTAGTGTATAAAAGGGGCCACGGCATTTCCATTATAAATGGGTCAATTTTGGTCAAAATGAATTTATCACTTAATCACTAAAATTGATTAGTAATTAGCCTTATATTTTATTGTAGAAACTATCGTTAATAAAAAGAATCAACGAAACCGATAAAAATAAACGTTACATATATTAAAATGAATCATATCGTGTGTTACTACCTATGCTTAATTGTGGATATGGAGATATGGACTATTTAAAATGAACTACGACAACCTCGCTAAAATTTGGAACCGCATAAATTTTAGCTAAGTATACGACTAAATCTAAACCGAGTTTTACTTTTGAAATATCATTTAAATCACCAAGTATAAAAATGAACTTAACCACTTTGATTTAAGTATGTTTCAAAACCGCTAAATACAAAATGAACTTAACAACTTAAAAACTAGACCCTAAAATATTTCCAAAAATCACTAAGTGCAAAACGAACTTAACGACTTTAAAACTAGAATTTTACACTTGGTAAATAAAAAAGCTTGGTTTTATTTTCTAAAATATCCTTAGTATAGAAAATGTATAAAAGTATAAAAATACTAAGTATAAATAAAATCAAATAATAAATACTAAGTATAAAGAAAATAAAATAATAAATACTAAGTATAAGAATACATATACGTATAAAATACGAATAAAATACGAAGTATAAAAATACGATGAATAGTAAATACGATGAATAGTAAATACGATGAATAGTAAATACGTGAATAGTAAAAATATTTAAAATTTACGATTGGACTTCAAATAAATTATTTAAGTTTTCTTTGTGTTTCCTTTTACTTGAAGAGATGCTTAGACTAAATTTTCATAATACAAGTTTGACGATACTATTACAATGAACTGTCACTGGAATAATTGAGGATAAGAAAATAAGAAAAGAAAGTACTTGTTAAATACTCGGGTGTCTGTCATGTTGCGAATCTATTGTGCCATAGTTGGAAAGGTAGTCACAGATGGGGACTCTTTCACTCTCAGTCTTGATCGAGGCGTTCTAATGACTCTCATAGTCTTTAGGCAAGCAGCGATACAACCCTTGAATGGGCATAATTGTTGCGCTTTGCGGTCCATACGAGGTAATCGGAAAATGACCATCCCACCCGGACCTTGTCGTTAGGTATTAATCGTTTTGGTTAGGAAAAGCATACTCTCTCGAGTAGCGAGGATTGTGTCGTTTCTAAGTGAAAGTGTGTGCACACATAAGATAAAGGATTGAATCGTCCTTCTTACCTAGTGGTATACTAGCATTAAAGTCCGTTGATGTACCCGGCAGCTTATGAGCAGGCCTTGCTTTTGTAGGGTTTTGCATGCTTCCATCCTGACTGGTTGTGGTTCATAGGACAACGTATGATAGATTATCCATGTTGTATTGGATATTAGGTAGTTATCACGTACGCTACTTAGTGTTTGATCTGATATACGAGTCTGAGTAACTAGTGCACTTTGATATACTATGAGAGTACACAAGTCGCTCTGTAGTCAAGACTCGCGAGTATATGTTGCTATATGAATAATTGAAAAGGGTCGACTACCCCGATTATGAATGAAATGATATTGTTTTATTGAACAGGATGGGTTGTAAGTGTTGCATGATATATTGTTTGGCTTATACTCGTGTTTGGATCATCATGATTTTCTTATATGCTTTGCTTGCTTGTTTGCCATCTGTTTTATTTAATTATCATGTATGTTGCACATGTCTATAATTGCTGTACTACATGATTTATTGGATGCGTTTACATTGTGTTGGGGGAGAAAACACTAATACGAGATGAACTGCAGGTACCCCGAGGGCTTATATTTATCAAATGCTGGGGATGGTTTACCTTATTTTGTACTCCGTTGTTTTTGGAGAGATTCGTAATAGAATATATACTCTGTTTTATCCTAAAACTCGTACTATGTATTTAGAGTTTTAATACGATAACAGCTGGTTTGTAATATATAGACTTAATTAATTTTCCGCCTTAGTTTAATTAAAGTCACGAAAAACCAGGTTGTTACATAAGGAATTAAATTCTTTTATAAAAATGTGTTTCAAAAACACGGGGTGTTACAATCCTACCCCCTTAAGAAAAGTTTCGTCCCCGAAACTTGAAAAGAGTGAATAACTGCTCAAGGTTAAAACAAGGCAGTTAGAGAGAATATTGCGATTTTACAAATTTGGATACTAACATTTGATTTTGTTGGAATAAGACTTTTGAAAAGTTTGAGTTTTCTAATTACTATAGAAACGTCGGATAGAGTGAAAATATTGGAGAACAAAATCGCGTTTGATTTATAAATGAGATTTTTAAATAAACAGGGAAAGTTACTAGAATGTTATTTTTGAAAATGACGCGAAAGAGATTCACAAAAAGGTAGGGCCTAGAAGTTTTGTACGGAATTAAATGAAATTAAAATAATAAGCGTTTTAAGAATAAAAATAACTTATTTAGTTCTGAGAATACATGTTAACCATAAAATAGTTTGAAAATAAGAAATTTCAGATTTTAGTAGGACTTAAATATAGTCAAATTATAGTCCTACCCCCTTAAGAATTTTTAAACGTATATACATAATATTATTATTGTTTTTATTGATCACATGCATAAGATATATAGCCTTATGAAAAATGGCATTTCGGGAAAATAGGTAAAAGTCGTAGTGATCATAAGGAAAATATGAGACTAAATGAAATTAAGAAAATTTAGGTTATCGTTGAATGGTTAAATAAACTTTTAGGGAATTACGGATAACCTAGTTGATATAGCTCATTTTCTTAAAATTGTTATTATAATGTTACTAGATGGAACGGAAATGTTATAAGCCGTATTTTGGATATGATTCCGAATTTATAATAAGGGTTTAGATACGATATATGCAAGAGTGTTTTGACGAGAGGAAGATTGTAATGGGTATGACAGGTCCGAAAGGTATTTAAAATTTAAAGAACAGGTTACTCCAGTATTGAATAAAATCAAGATAGGTATTGAGTTAACCAGAAATTTACCCGTGATGACGTCTACGTCAGGGCAATCCTCGGTGTCTTCGTCAACCTCTGACAAGACGTAAACACGTCCTTGTACTTTAACTGCGGGTAGCGGTCCCGTGTTCATCCTTCCCATCGCTTCTTTCAGGCACACGTTAGCCTTGTGTCCCTCTACCTTGCAGAAGAAACAGACAAATGGTGACCCGTTGCACTGCTTCCCAGGGTGTAGAGCCTTGTGACAGAAACGACAATCGTCCGAACGCACAATAGGCGGCGGAGTCCTCCCACCTCTTGTAGTCAGCCTTCCCTGGTTCGAGTTGTTGTTGTTGCGGTTATAAACCGGCTTGTTGAAACCTCTGCTTTGAAAGTTTGGACTCTGAAAATTCCTCGGTTGGAAGGTTGGCTTCTGGATGAAGTTAGAACTTGCCACAGGAGGCGTAAGAGTCCTATTCTTCTTTTTCTCCTCAGCCACTCCCTTCTGGATGGACGCCCAGATGCTCGTTGCTTTCTCATAAGCCTCAGCAAAATTCTTACAGTTGAACCCGCTCATATTTATCCTCAGTTCGTTAGTCATGCCTCTTACATAACGGGTTGCGAGTTCCTCCTCGTTCGTTAATATTCTAGGAGCAAACTTAGATAGCTCCTGCTATTTCTCGGTGTATGCCTGCAGAGACATAACACCTTGATCTAAGTTCCTGAATTTCTCTTCCATCTCCCATTTTAGCTCTTCCCCGAAGTACTTGTTTTCTAGCAGCAGTTTGAGCTCGCTCCAGTTATAGATCCTTAGGGGGAACGTGGATCTGATCAGGCGCCACCAGCTATTGGCCTCCCCTTTCAAGTAGTACGCTACTACATTCACCTTTTCATTAGGTGGCGTCTTGCTCAGTTCTAATAGTTTTTCCATCTCTTCAATCCATTCTCACAAGACAAGTAGGGTTGTGAGCCTGAGTATGGTTGAGGTGCGTGTTTGAGAACCTCTCGACGCAGATTGATTATTACTACCACCCCGATGTTGATGGACATTACGAGCAATCTTAACGATCGCGTCCTCGAAGCCTCTTCTTCTTGCTTCTTCGAGGAATTGTTGGTTCAGGTCATTGTCCTGAATACCGCTTTGCGACCATTCCGAAAAAGAATATTAAAATCAAGAGTTACAAAGCTTCCTAATTCCCTCTCGATGAAGTGAACTATGACGGAGGGTTAGAAACCAAGCTCAGAAAATAACATAAGAGTTCAGGTATATGCTCGAGGGATATGGAGTTGAGTCTGAGAATTGACAAAAGGGAGGAAGAAGTTCATGAAATCGTAGAGTAAGGTTGAAACCATTCTACTAAATTGAGGGAAAAGAAGATCGATTCCGAAGGGAATCACTGATTTAGAATATCAATCGTTTCTAAGAATTAAAATTTTTACGAGATTGATAAATCATTGAGTTGACTCTATCTTAAAATCATGGAAAGATTAGATGTCAGGAAATTTTTATGATTTAGAAAATGAGAATTGAAAAGCGTTGAAATGATGGTGACACTTCAAGAACGGTTTGATGTGGTTGTAGGAACACTTTTAGTTCAACAGAATTCTTCAAGTCTTGAATGTCTTCTCGTTCCACATAAATCCTGTTGTGTCCATTTGTTGCACTTGAATTTTCGTCGTCTTGACTTTGATTTATACGACTCGTTTTTGAAGTATCGTTAGCATAAAAGATTAGTTAGTCAAACAGGTTAGCCATAGAGCAATTAGCAGGTAAAAGAATTATAAAAAGTTAAGATTCTAACGCTCATCTAACTAGTTTATTATTATTTGGTCGGTCCTTAAGATTCTACCCTTTCTCACATTTTAAAATGATCTAAGTTATTTATTTTAGCGATCTAGGATTTTCTAATTTATTATTTGTTCCTATAAGTCTATGCCTGACATACGATATGAATGTCTGGCCCAGGTGTCGTCTCGCTATGTGAGATAACTTTAAGTCATTCACGGTCGCAAGACAGCTCTGATACCAATCAGAATAACCCGGTTTTTCGTGACTTAATTAAACTAAGGCGGAAATATTAATTAAGTTCATATATTACTAAAATCAGCTGTCATCGTATTTCAACTCATTATACATAATAAGAGTTATAGATAAAACAGAGTTTAATTGATTACATTCTCTCAAAATATAAAATAAGGCCTTCAATCCCCTTGTGTAGATCGTCAATAAAGCCTCTGGTACCTACTGAACGCACTGCTAAAACTCGATTATGACCCCGCACACGCTAAGCCACATAAAACCCATAGCGGTAAACACATAATAATTAACATATGCTCATGTAATTAAATCAACGCAAATAAAACATACGATAATGCAATTCATAAAACATAACATATCATAAATCATATAACATAGCAATTGAATCATCAATTTATCTCAATTCATAATCATATAGGCAAATCATTATCATTTCATTCATATTCGGGGTAGTCGACCCTTTTCAATTATTCATATAGCAACATATACTCGCGAGTCTTGACTACAGAGTGGCTTGTGTACTCTCATGGTAAATCACCCATATGATCCGCCATCAAAGTGCACTAGTTACTCAGACTCGTACATCAGATCAAACACTAAGTAGCATAAGATACAGCTACCTAACATCCAACACAACATGGATAATCTAAGATGAAACACGACCATAAGCCAACAAACTAGCAAGGATGGAAACATGCAGACCTAATAAGCGTCCGCGCATTAGCGTGCCGGTCACATCAACGGACTTTAAATGCTAACGATATCAAGGTGTAATAAGGAGGATCAGTCCCTTGTCTTTTGCATGCATACACTACCCTATTGGTACGACTATTACACTACGATGCATTCCTGATGGGAATGGCTATTTTCCGTTACCTCATATGCGCCCGTGAACGAATCGATACCCAGGGCGAAAATCACGTTAAATAACGACTGTGAGAGTCATTAAATGCACCACTAGCACCTAATAAGCGTGATAGTGTCCCCATATGCGGCTACCTTACCAATACTGACCCTATAGCGTTTAACATCGCAGACACCCGAGTACTAATCATACAACGTTATAATCGAAGGGTATAATCTCATGTCAGGCCGTGCCTTTTGATTCAAACCCTAAGTTGTCGAAGGAATATCGAGTATGAGGAATAAATTCCTCACTATCGGATTCAACCCAAACAACCGCAGAGAATCAAACGGGTTCCCAAGTTAGAGTGGATAGTCAAAGTGAAGTCATCGAAAGGGCAATTCAAATGAGAGGTACGTATTATTCTATACATGTGAGGAAAAACGGTAACATCAAGTATTCAACACTTAAATCATTATTTATTTTATTATTCATAACACATGCTATAATTCTTATTAGTTATAACATCGTCGAACTTGTATAATGAAATTTTTAGTTCAAGCAGTTCTTCAAGTAAACGGAAGCACATAGAAAACTTAAATATTTATTTTGAGTCCGTTCGTAAGTCTTAAATATTTTCACTATTCATTATTTTACTATTCATTGTATTTACTATTCATCATATTTACTATTCATCGTATTTACTATTCATCGTATTTTTATACGTATTCGTATTTTCGTATTTCGTATTTGTACGTATTTTTATACGTATGCGTATTTTTATACTTCGTATTTTATTCGTATTTTTATAATGCATATGTATTATTAGTATTCATTATTTATGTTTTTATACTTAGTATTTATTGTTATATTTTCTTTATACTTAGTATTTTTATACTTTATACCAATTTTATACTTAGGATATTTTTAGATATAAAACTAAGCTTTTTATTTACTAAGTGTAAAATTCTAGTTTTAAAGTCGTTAAGTTCGTTTTGTATTTAGTGATTTTGAAATGTAATTTAATCAAAGTTGTTAAGTTCATGTTATACTTTGTGATTTTGAAATATATTTTAATAGTAAAACTTGGTTAAGTTTAGTCGTATACTTAACTATTATTTTAACGGTTTCAAATTTTAGCGAGGTGGTCGTAGTTCATTTTAAATAGTCCATATGTCTCAATCCAATTTAAGCAAAGGTAGTAACACTCGACATTGCTCATTTTAATAAATGTAACGTTTATTTTTATCGGTTTAGTTGATTCTTTTTATTAACGGTTCATTATACAATCTAATATAATCCTAATTACTAATCAAATTTAGTGACCAAGTGGTAAATTTCATTTTGACCAAAATTGACCCAAAAACAATGGGTATGCCGTAGCCTTTATTTATATTAAGTTATTTATTTCTTTTTTTGTTTTTATTAATAATTCATTACTTTAACAAATTTAATCACTTAAGTGATAAAAATAAAAAGTGACAAATTCATTTTAAGTCCAATTTTAACCCTAAAACCGTGGCACTCATGTGCTATTTCATTTTATTTTTGTTTTCTAAATTTTATCGGTTTTGACTTAAAGTTTTTATATACTAATTATTTATCTTATACTAAAGTGATTTAACTAGTTAACAAATTTCACTAAATATTTTATTTCATTTATGAATAGTGATTTTACTCACTTTAATTTTCTAACTTTTTCATTATAAAGATTTAGCTTATTTAACTTGTATAATTAGTATTGTATTTATTCACTAGTGGATTAAAACAACTTTTAAGTAAAACTTTATAAAAATTATGAATCAAATTAGTTGCATAAATGAAGAACACTTGAATATATGAAGAACCCTAATATTTTTCATATGAACTTTTTAATTCAAATTTTTATATTATCGTTTTATTTTCTCAAATTTTTATAGCATGTCCAATTAATCTAGTCTAATCATAATATGTTATTTAGAAAAATTAAAACTAAAAATTGGTCCAAATTATTTAACAAAACCGTGTATATATATATATTGTTCAAAATTTTATTTTTGATTTTTATATTTCTAATTCAACAACTAATTTACTTAACATCATTTATATATTTACCATATGTGAAAATCATATACAAACATTAACATACAAAAGTAAAATCATTTTAAACACAAGAATAACAACATTATTTTCAAGAACACATATACTTTAAAAACATGTAAATTTCATAGCAATTTCATTTTTAGTCTAAAACATAAACCAATTATATTTTCATACACAACTTTTACCTAGTATTTCAAGCATGCAATTTACAAAAATTAAAACGAAAAATTTAGTGAAAAATAAGAGGGATGCCGAGTGGGTTTAAGGTGAGCACATCAATTCATTTTTCGATTTTTGTCTCCTAATTTAACACATGAATGCTAGGTGGTCATAAACACAATAATTATAACACATAACATTTAAAGCATGCGATTTACAAAATTAAAACCTAGTGTGCGGGGGCACCTTGATTTGGTTAGTGAAATAAAATCCTAGCAATTATCGGGATCGATAATATGGTCAAAGATACTAAGATCGATGGCTCCACCTTGCTCCTCTTCTTTGGAAAGATTAGTACATACAAATGAAACATAAACTAAGTTAGTAATTATTTAAAGTAAGCTATACTAAAATTTCAAGTGTAGTATCATTTTTATTTTTATGTGGTGAGTAGATTTTAATTAATTTGTTTTGTGTTCAAAAATAATTACAAGTAAAAGAGGAAGTGATTACTAATTAAAATGGTGGAGAAATGACTTAAGTGCTTAAGAAAATTTAAAGACAAGAATGAAAGTTTAAGGAATAAATGAAATGAAGAGGATGAAGATCATATGGTGTTCTTGAGTTGCATAAGGACATGGCTTACTTTGTTCTTGAGTTAGGTTTTATTAGAGAGAAAAAGAGTTAAGAGTTTGTTTGTGTTTTGTGTGTAATGAAATGTGTAGTACTAAAGTTGTATACTAGTAATCTTTGTAGTAAGTTTATTATTTAGAAAATAATGTTCAATTTAATTAAATTAGGATGTGATGATGAAATAAGCTAGGGTGTAAGAATGTAGAGCATGCTTGTGTAAAGTGAACAAAATGGAAGAGCATGCTTGTGTAAAGTGAACAAAATGGAAGAGCATGCTTGTGTAGGGTGAAGCATGTGTGTAAGAATTGGAAGAGCATGCTTGTGTAGTGAATTTGATGTGTGCAAGTAAGGCAAAAATAAAAGAGTGTAGACTTGTATGAGTGAGTAAAGTGAGAATGGAAGAGTGCAGAAAATTTAGCTCGAGCTAGGCAGATCCGACGGCTACGAAAATAGCGCCATTAAATCCGTCTCGAAAAGTTATGTGGTTTAGGCTTTTGTTTCGCTCACCCGAGCCCGTATGACCACTTTTCGGACCTCGAAAGTTAGGTCCTATATATTTATACGGGTTACAAAAATAAAAAAGGAAATTAGTTTGTTTAAATAAAGTTAAATATAAATTAACAAAATGATGGCCTAAAATAGGTGTGTAAGTAAAGCATGGTGTGTGTAAGAAAAAATGGAAGAGTAAAGTGAAGCATGTAGAGTGAGCTACAAGTGAGCTCGGCCAACACACAAGTCAAGGGTCCGACTTTTCGTTTTGAAATTTTCGATTTGGCTTGCGTGAAAAGTCTCGAAATGAAATATATGGTCTTGGAATAATGTTTAGAAGTAAGAACGAAAATAAAAATGAAGAAAGACGTTGAAGGGTGATCAAAACCAAAAATTGGCCTTAGGATCCTCGAAACTTTGAAATAAAATCTTGTTTGATCGAAATATATATTTTTTTTGTGGAATGTTACTGAATTAAATCATTATGCTTAAACGTCAAAAAGTTTATCAGTTTAGGCTTAGTGTAACTCAATATATCGAGTTTTAGTGAAAGTGTTAGTTAAATCAAAGTGAAATAGTAATTTGATAATAATATAAAATGTTTTGTTAGTAATAATCAAAATGATTAAGCTTAAACTACTTTAATTAGATTTGGATTATGAGTAAGTATATTTAAGAAAAGATTAGGTGACTTAATCACAATTAGGTGGCTTGGTCTTTTAGTCAATGTTTGACCTCGATTTGCGTGCCAAAATTTGTCGTTGAGAAATTTGTCGTAGGTGTTTCATTTGATTTATCGAGTTTGAATATGTAAAAATAAAGTTCAAATTTGAAGTATATCAAAATAGTTTTAATTCAAAGAGCAAAGTTGTAGCGCATTGTGTTAGAAAAATATTGAGCGAGATTGTTAAATTAAAGACTTGCGCAATTATAAAAGGCTTAACTTAACATGGAGGGTTACATGTTTAGCGAAAAAAAAATTCAGTCGCATTTTTATTATAAGGAAAAAGGATGAATTTAATCTAAGGAATTAAATTCTTTTATAAAAATGTGTTTCAAAAACACGGGGTGTTACAAGAACGCTTTAAATGTGAGAATGGGTAGAAATATTAAGGATTGACCGACTGACCTAGACTTTAGGTTTCTCGACTGTCATTCAACCTCGTTAGATTTTTCTTTTTATTTCTCTTTGCTTGCCTGCTAAGTGCTCTATGACTAAACTTTTTGTCTAACAAGTCTCTTATACTAACGTTACCAAAAATCGAGACGTATAAATCGAAGACTAGACGACAAGAAGTCAAGCGCAACAAATGGACGCAACAAAAACTTTACAACGTGAGAAGACATTCAAGATTTGAAAAATTTTGTTGAATTGAAGACCTCTACAACTATATTAACAAATCAATCTTTGGTTAGCGTTAGCTTTTCAACTAACCTCGAATTATAAATCTCCTAATCTTAAAAATCCTAATATCTATTCATTTAAAAATGAATTTTAGTTTTCTTTTTAATCGTTAACCCTTGCCTTTTTAAAGATTTGTGGATTCGAACATTTTCCAACCTTCTAAACTTATTAACTTCTTTTAAAACTTCTAACTTCCTAAATCAATAGTTCTTAATAATTGTCTTCTCAATAAATTCTCATCCCTTCTCTTCAATCTCGTAAATTATATCATCCTTACTTGCTATCAACTTCTAAAATTCCTAATCTCGAAATCTATAATACCTACTAATTGATTTCGTAAAGAAAATTTTCATTTGTTCTATTTAATCTCAAAAAAAAAAAAAAATAAATAAAAAAAATAAAAAAAATAAAAATATGATTTTTACCTTTCCTTTATAATTTCTTTAACTTTTTATTCAATCTCTGAAACTTTTTACCTTGTCTAACATTTTGAACTCTCAAATTTTAATTTCTACGAAATACGCATTAATCTCATACGATTAAATTTTGTCCGATTTCTTCATTTTTGTAAACTCTTTATCTTTTTATTAAATACCTTTTGAACTTGTCCTATCTATTACAATTACCTCTTTTCGATGTTTATATACATATATTATTCCTTTTTTTTTTTATATAACCCCTTATTATAAATTTCAAATCTTATCCTAAATATGATTTATAACATTTCTGTTTCATCTAATAACATTGTAATAATAATTTTAAGAAAATGAGCTATATCAACAAGGTTATCCATAATTCCCGAAAAATTTATTTAATCATTCAACGATAACCTATATTCTCTTAAATTTCATTAAAGCTCATATTTTCATTATGATCACTACGACTTTTACACATTATTCCTAAATGCCGTTTTTCCTAAGGCTATATATCATATACACGTGATCATTAAAAGTAACAATAATAATATTATGTATATACGTTTAAAACTTCTTAAGGGGGTAGGACAATAATTTGATTAAATTAAAATCCTAATTAAATCTTAAAATTCCTTATTTCAATTTATTTTAAGGTTAACATTTATTTTCAATTTTAAATAAATTGTTTTAATTCTTAAAATGCTTATTATTTCTATTTAATTTAATTCCGTACAAAACTTCTAGGCCCTACTCTTTTAAAAACCTCTTTCTCGCTGATTTTGAAAATGACAATGCAACAACATTTAGATATTAATTCGAAAAAGAATTATTTATAATTTGGAATTATTAAATTCTTCAATAATTCCTTCTAAAGAGACCTTGCCTAATCAAGAGCAATGTTAATATCCTAATTCCAAAAATCTCGATGTTTTCACTAACTGTCTAGTTCTATCTCGACAGCTATCCATCCTATTCAAGTTTCGGGGACGAAACTTTTCTTAAGGGGGTAGGATTGTAACACCCCGTGTTTTATTAACTCAAATTAATTACTTTGACTACTTTATTAAATTAAAATTTATATAATTTAACTTTTATTCAATTACTTTGAAAACGCGGCTGAAAAATTTCGTTTGAATAAACTTTCTCAAATACATTTTTAATTAAACCTTCTTGATTTTATAATATAACTTGTATTATATTTTTATTTCTAAAATACCTTCGAACTAAAACTTTATTTCAATTGGTTTTATTAAACTTAATAAATTTGCGTTTTAATTTAAAAATTATTATTACTTGAATAAATATAATCTTATTGAAATGTATCTTGCAAATTAGCAGACCGTTTGAAAATCAGAGACCGTACCAAAATTTGTAACTAATATTTTTACACACCATTTAATTTTAAAAGAATAAGTTTAACGATATAGAAAATAAAAGTAAAATTACGACGAAATATATTATACGTAACATATTTAATAAAATACAAAAGTTTATAAATAAGAAATAATGAAACAGAGCAAGTTGTAAATGGAACCTTAGGCCCTTATATGTCCACGTCCTTCCTTACCTTTCCTCCATCCATTTAGATTTTATTTTAGCTTCTTCAATACACCTTTTTAGCTCTCATTTTTCTGATATTATTATTCATCTCCTCATACTCTCCCTTCTTCTTCCTTTCCTCTCTTTATTTCTTATTTAATAAAACAACAGCAACAAACAACCACAACAAACGGCAACATCAACAACATCAACAACAACAAGAACGATAATAACAACCAACAAACCATGACAACAACAGCAGCAGGCCGACATCACAACAACACACAACAATAACATACAACAATAACAACCGTGAACCACCACCACAGCCACCGTACACCCCCACCGGAGTACTACCCTCATCAGTTCCGGCCACCGTCGACGTCACCACCGTAGTCCTCTCTCCCTCTCTCCTCTGTCGTGCTATGCTGCTCCTTCTCTGTTTCACTCTCGACCACCGTCACCACCGTACACCACGACCGTGAGCCACCATGGCCGCCATCATCGAGCACCGTCGTGCTCTGCAACCATGAGGCCGTCCCCTGCCTCCTCTGCTCGGTTTTCCTCTCTCCTCCTCTGCCTCCCTCCGCTTTCAGGCCACCGGAGCCAACTGGGCTGACCACCATGGTTGCCACCGTGAGCCTGACAACCACGGTCATCGTCGCCTGCAGCCATGACCACCACCTCGGCTCTGCTCTGCTCTTCATTTCGGTTTCCTCTGCTCTCTCCCCTGTCTGCTCCCTCTCTCGTCTGCTCATCCTCTACTTCCGGCTCGGTTTCGACTTCGACCACCGGAGTTCTCAGTGGTGAGCCCCCTTATTTTTAAAACTTTCCAATTTCAGTTCATCTTATTTCTATTTTATTCCAACAATTAATTAATTATCGACTTGCTTCTCATTTCTCGTTTTCCCCGTCTTTTGTGAATGAAATGTCGCTGACATTGTCGAGTCCTGCCGGACTGCACCTTGTCGTGATTTGGAACTCATTCAAGTCGGGTTTATTTTGGAGGCCTCAGTTCGTGTGCCAAATTTAGGTGACTCGATTTCTTCTCCAAAATCTCTAATTTTAACACTTTGGTTTTATCTTAATTAATTTGTGATTCAAAGTGAGCTAGTATGCATTAGACACGTATGATTCCCGTTTCAGTTTAATTTGATAACTTTGTATGATTCGCTATAGTATGAAATTGGGTGTTAATTTTAGTTATAATATAATGTTGAATTGAATTGTGAAATATGATATTTATATGATTTTGTGAAATTATATTTTGGGTGAAAATGTGTTGTGAATTATTGTTGAATTATATGTAATATTATCATGTTAAAATTATATGTTATGTGTAAATTAAAATATATAAAGTTTATGTATCACAAGTATAAAATAAAACTTAAAATATTATTAAATAACTTAAGTAAATAAATTAAATAAATATAACTTATCTATCGTCACTAAAATGTTAAATCGAAATATAACTAAAAATAAAGAATTAAGTTAAAAGAATATTAAGTTTAAATTAATATTAAATCATACTAAAAGTAAAAATATAAATTAAGTTACTCATATTAAAGTTTCTAAAATAAATAATTATATAAAAAGTCATATCTCACAATTACTATGACGATTACTTTATCTAAAACTCTAAAGTTTAAAATGAACTTAAAATATACTAAATAAATATTTAGTTAAAATATCAAAAGAAAATAAAAGAACATGAAACTTAAAATAAATCTAAGTAAGGTTATTATTGAATAAAGTTATAAATTAGTATCACTAACAAGATTTTTGAAAATAAAATGAAGTTAGGTAAAGTCGTATAAAAAGAAATTTAAGAAAACAAAAGTCAAAAATACTAAAATCTGTCAAATATCATTTAAGTAACATTTCTAATATTAAAATAAATGTTATAAACACCTTCATTATTATTTATATTAACTATGAAAATATCAAATAATTATTATATTAAACGAAACTTAGAATATTTATATCACTAATTGTAAACAACTTAAGTTGAAATTTAAACGAAACTAAATCATCTTAAATGAACTATTATTATTAATTACTAAAATATAAGTAAATAGCGTAAAATGTAATTTAACTAAATAACATTTGGAAAACGTTCGAAAGTTATACAAATATATGATATATATATCGAGTTATCATCTCACCCAAATTGAATAAGTAAAAATTATAAAGGACACTTAGTTAATGATCATTAAAATACATTTCGTCACTGATACTAAATTATACTAAGTATCATTAGCTAATAATTATAAAGTTAAATGTGAATGTATAAATTTTATGTTACTAAGTAACTTGACTATATAAATAAAACTAAGTAATGAATTTGAATTATAATATAACTTTAAAAATATTTATAATACTAATTTTTTTTTTAAATCTACTTAACATACTTAAAAGTTAAATGAAATTAAATCACGTTTAAAAATAAATTATTAGTAATTACTAAAATATAAAAATACGTATGAATACGAAGTATAAAAATACGCATACGTATAAAAATACGTACAAAATACGAAATACGAAAATACAAATACGTATAAAAATACAAGGAATAGTAAATACGATGAATAGTAAATACGATGAATAGTAAAATAATGAATAGTGAAAATATTTAAAATTTACGAACGGACTCAAAATAAATATTTAAGTTTTTCTATGTGTTCTGTTTACCTGAAGAACTGCTAGAACTAGAATTTCATTATACAAAGTTCGACGATATATTTAAGTTTCAGAATTATCATTTATTAAGATTGAACGAGGATATAAGAATTGAGAAAACGAGCTACTTGAATAAAATACTTGGATTGTTCGCCATGTTGCGACTCTTGAAATTCGAAGTTAATGAGGTAGCTGTCTATGGGGACTTGGGCTCCCTCCCAGAGTTGCCCAAGGCTTATAACGATCTTAAGATTGCTATTCGGCACGGTATATACAACCTCAGGGATGGGGCAACATTGATATTTCCGTGGGCCCATAGATGGTAATTGGAAAAACCAGCCCCAACCGGGGGTACCCGTCTAAGGTGATAGTCGTATTTTTCGTCGGTGATACCTTTTGAATAGCGAATACGTATGATCCTCGATTAGATGGTGTATGCATACATTAGACAAGGGATTTAGCTGTCCTTATTACCTTAGGTATCCTTAGCCTGTCAGCCATGTCCAAGTTATGTTGGCCCTGGCGGCTATTGCCGGGACGTCTAGTATGTCAGCCATGTCCAAGTTATGTTGGCCCTGTCTACTATAGCGCGATTTACGTCTGCATGCTTCCGCCTTACTAACGAAGACTCATTAGTTATCACATGTTGAATGTATTTCCTTGTTTTGATTGGTTATTGTCTGAATGACGTGGTCCTTGAGTTGAGATTGCCTTGTTTAGTATGATTATCGAGAAATGTTTTATGATTATATGATTTGACGTATGCTCATATTTGAATTATCATGATTCCTTATATGTTTTTGCTTGTCTACTTACAATGTGTTTTATTTATTCATTTTCTATATTGCATATGTTTAGAATTGCATGATTGTTCACGACTATGTGTTTATTAATTGATTACGGCTTATGCATATATCTTGATTTCCATAATTTAGGTTTTGTATATATATTATATTAATTGAGATAATAGTCATGTTTATTTATTGTGATTCTATAAATTGAAATGTTTTAAGTTTCGTTTATCATGTTGTATGAGATTTAAATATCTATATGTGAGAACTGATATTATATGCTAATTGTCCAATTTTATCGTAATATCACATTTCTTTGGAGTTATACAGCGTTTAGTCTTTGCCAAGTTACTTTTAATCATAGGTTAAATAAACCAAAGCGTGGTTTAGAGGTTGTTGGTTAGAATAGTCACTTCCCGCCTCGAGGAGATCCTCCTATTTTGTGTTTTTGTCTCCGTTGCAGGCAATTCTCGAGACTCAGGATTATCGGGACGATTGGGATGTTTCATTTGTTTTCTTTGAGAGATTGTAACATATATTTGTATCCTATGCCATTTGAATGTAATTTAATTAACATCCGGCATGTATTAGACTTAATTAATTTTCCGCCTTAGTTTAATTAAGTCACGAAAAACCGGGTTGTTACATATGGTATCTCCTAATAGAAACACCCAAGATAGTCTAAGATATGTTCTTGAATTGCTAGAAGAATTATAGAGGAAAAACTGATTTTTCTCTCAAGGTTTTAAGTGTTGTGAATGATGAATGAATTAGGAATTTTAATTAGAGAGCAATTAGGAAAGACAATAATCCTCTAATCTCCTCCTCTTGGCCGACCTCCTTATGTAGTATTTGGGGAGATTTAATTCTCCTCAAATACAATAACTTATTGATCAAGAAAACGTATCTAGACTAGGATGTATCTGGACACTTTTCTTATGATCATTTTAGCTTATAATATAATGCAATAAATTACTAGTGTCATCTGTATGGACCGACTATAATATATTATAAATATCCTTATATTTATAATTTGCTAATTAATTATAACGGTTTATATTAAATTAGCTTGCATTATACACAATAATTAAATATAACATTTTATATTCAATTCACGAATTACATTTAATTCGCATCAGCTAAAATTATTTAATCAGTATTAAATAGCCGTACCAACATTACACTGACTAACATTTTAGTCAGTAACATCATCACACTTGACTAACATTTTAGTCACATTTGACTAACCTTTTAGTCAACAACACTAACTAACTGTTTAGTCATTAAGTAAGGCATCAATATGATCATTTTCTCAAATAATCATATTTCTCAAACACATCCTTTAGGTGTGACTCTTAGGGACCAGTTGATCACCGCCATCTGTATGACAATAACGTCAAACTTATCTAGCAAGCCAACCGTTATCGATAAACGTTAATCAACTGATTAAATACAAAATGTACCCTGTGTACCTTTAGAGATTTATTTATGTTATTGCACTCACTGTGGAGGACACTAACCCCAACAGGTTTCCGAGGAACGACCCTTAATACTCTCAAGGGTCTAATTAGTCAACGACGGCTGGATGTACGATCTTCTAGTAGAGCATCAGACTTGGCCGAGTATCATATGTACACTGACTACGATTATATGCGGGTAATATCAGACGATGAGGCAAACGCGCTGGATCTTTATCAATGGTGGAAAATTCAAAGTAAGGCTCTTCCAGTGATGTATGCAATGGCGAAAGATTTCCTCAGCATTCAGGTGTCCTCCGTTGCATCTGAACGTGCTTTTAGTGCATCCAAACGGGTATTGGATGATAAACGAACTCATATGAACTCAAGTACCCTTCGAATGTGTGTTTGCTATAAGGATTGGATGGATGCTTCAGATAGAAATCAAGGCCAGAGAGAGGTAGACAGCGACAACGACTCCGACAAAACAAGCACTGAATCAAACACATAGATTTACTATAATACTTAAAAAACTTGTATTTATCATTTCTACATACATTAGTTTCACCTGTAAACTTCATTTATTATTTTTAATTCATATTTGAGGCACTTCTTTTAATATAATTAATTTCTTATCCAATTAATTTTTTTTATATTTACTATTTTAATGTTACTTTTTTACTTACAAGTAAATTTCTATATTCAAATGAAATTCTAAAAATTACTTACTTATTTACATGTAACAACTTACAACTTTAAAAAAAAAATACATTAACTGTAAATATAATGATTACAATTTACAAATTAACTTAAAAAATAAAATTAAAAATTAACTAAAAAAATACGCCAATCCTATGGGCCGGCCCGAAGTGAGCCCATGGGCTAGGCCCGGTTCGAACTGAATCAGCTACTTTATTTTTTGTCCCAACAATTAAAAATTGTTTTCCTCTACTTGCTGCATCAAAAACTAAATCACAAGCCTCTGATAAAAAACGAGCAGTTCTGGTCAGATTTAAAATATGAATACCTTTACATTTTACAGAGATATAAGGTGACATTCGAGGATTCCATTTTCGAGTACCGTGACCAAAATGAACGTCATGGCAAGGAAACGATACAATGACACTAAACAACAATAAGGCTCACACGATAACTTCAAGCTATGTACATACTTGTTAAATTCAATCATCTATTACTATTTTCTTTCCATGTCGAAATTTATTCACCATGAACATATAAAGCTTATCATGTTACACAATTCACACAATGTCTGACTCACACCAACACAACACAACGTAGTCTCGGCTAAACACAAGGCCAAACACAGCCAACATTAGTATACATAACTCGGCCAACCTTTGTGCCATTTATGGCGGCAATGGCAACCTCGAAATACAACAACTATAACAGCAGAGTACGGTACCAATAAGCACCGAGAAACAGCAGCGACAAGGCACAATGACACGACAACAATATTTACAGAAAAACGGCAGCAGCACCTTAAACATCACTACTGGCAAAGAAGAAATTAATACACAACAAAGAATCGCATAACTCGACAACCACACAGCCCAACACGGCTTACAATAATGACAATACGGCAGCCATACAACAGATGATAGGCAGTAGAAAATCAACAGCAAAAACGAGAGAGGACTGGCAGCCATACATGACAATAACAACATCTGAAAATGTCAGCCTAACAGCAGCCCATGGCCAGCACAACAGAGACCACCGAGTCGCGGTCAGCTCAATCTCAAACACTACCTTTCACCAACCCATAATTCGATTGCAATATCGGCTGTTTTTCGACTTAACTTGCCTATACATTCGTACCTCCACACCATCACATACACCATACAATCCAAAACAATCACAAGCAATCAACATTTCATACACACAAGTACACATACAAAACTAAGTAAGGGTTAAGCCCTTACCTCAGAAGAAAAGACGCCCAAACCCGAGCCCAAGACGGAAAGCGTTGGACCTTCTTGCTTACGCGTACAAACTCTACAAACAACCACTTTATTATCAAATACTAATATAAGACTAACTAATCGTCACCCTAAAGCATGACAATCGAGTCTAGAACGAAAAGCCCGAATCTTTAAGGTTAGGGTTAGAACGAAAAAGCTGAAATTGAAGGTTTGTAAACGAATTATACCTTAATTACTCGAATAGGAGGGTTAAAGCTCAAAGAAAACCAACAATGGAAGCAAGATAGAGGAAAAACGCAGCGAAATCGAGGAGGATCGAAGAACATGAACAAACTGACGAAAAAGATGAAGACAGCGAGCACGAAGTTGATGGTGACGATGAGGATGAGGATGATTGATGACGATGTAAGATGATGGTGATGATATATGATAAAATTTGCAGGAGGAAGAAGAAGAAAAATAAGAGATGACAAAGACGAGTAAGAGGCGACGAACGATGAGGGAGATGAAGATAGTAACGTGATTATTATTATTATTATCGTGTTATTTTGTTGGGTCTAGGTTTGGTCCCTTTCAACTCTTTGATTCTTACTCTTATTCTTGTTATTTATTCACGGCTCGACATAACTTTAAAATATTAGCACCACTTAGCTCAACCATAAAATATTTAATATACGAAAGTACGAGGTATTACAGTAATATTTTGTAATTACTACTAGTCATAATTATAAGAATTTATATTTTGTAATTAATACGACACTAGACCACTCAGAAGGCTTAACCGACTTCAAAACTCGATTCTTCTAATTTTTACGAATCAAACCTCCTAAAAGTTCAAAAATAAATAAATAAATATTATCGGCCTAAGAAAATCAAACTACTGACAGAATGGCAGCTAGCTACTACGAAAAACACGGGGTATTACAATTAATCTCTTCTGTTAAATCCCCAAAATCATCGTTGTTTTTATCTATCACCTAAATTCTTAGAAAAAAAAAGAATCCAACAATTCTCTGTGGTAATACAAAATATCTCTTATTTTCTCCTCAAATCGATTCTTTTTTTTCAAGAGAATGCTATTGTTCTTATGTTGATTTGAACGGTGTAAGAATCCCTTGAATCCAGTACCAACGGGTATAATTCCCCTCAGAACAACGTTTTCTTTTAGTCCTTTCAACCAATCAATGCGGCCTCGGAGAGCAGCTTTTGCTAAAACTCGAGCCGTTTCTTGAAAACTTGCTTCAGATATAAAACTATGAGTATTCAGAGAGGCTCTCGTTATTCCCAATAAGATAATTCGATAACAGATCGCTTCTTTCAAAGCGCGTCCCGTCCGTTCTGCTCGAAACAATCCAATTAGTTCTCCAGGTAAAAGAAACATTCGACATTCCATCCTCTGAAACCAAAACTTTGGATGTTATTTGTCGTACAATAATTTCGATATGCCTATCATGGATATGCACCCCCTGGGATCGATAAACCTTTTGGATCTTATTAACTAAAGAGATACGACTTTGCGCTATAGTTAGCTCAGCCCCAATCAAGAATCCCCATGGAATTCCAAGAATTTTTTTTATACATTCGTTCCAACCATTAATCCGTTTTTCTAGATTTATTGATATTGAATCAACCGAACGAATATCTAAGACTTGTTCCACTTTTGGGAGACCTTGCGTTATATCACCAGACCTCGATTTTTCATATATAAATGTAACTAAAGTATCCCTTTCATAAAAGATTTCCCCATAATCACCATGAACTTTTGCTCCTGGAGTAGCCAAACAATGCTTAGCCGATCTTACTACTACAGAATCAAACTGAACAATTAGAACTTGACCCGGCCCGATTTTAAGTACAGTCCATTTTTGGTTATATATACATTTTCACAAAGAAATTGTCCAAGACACATTTTTGTAAATGCCTCGTCACAAAAATTGTAATAAAGAAAATACCAATGCAATTTGAATGGATTCAAAACGATGTTACGACAAAAATCCGGATTATAAATTCTTCCATTTTCATCCATTAAATAATATTGATATTTAAGGACTTGAAAGTTCTGTTTTAAATTGTCAAATTGTAAATAATTATTTACCAAGATCTAATTGAGTTATTAAATGGTACAATAAAAAAAAATTCGCAAACTGAAGAATTGTTCCTAAAGGACCGAATGAATTCTTAAATGAAATTGGGGGATCTTTTTTAATGGATTCTTTGTGATATTTTACACCGTTGAATGGGAATGGACCTATCCAAAACAATTGGATGCTGACAAAATTATAAAAGACATATATTCCTTATTTTTGCGAAACAACGTACGAACAGTTCCTTGATTTTGGTTAAATGATTGTTGAAGTTTTATTTTGGAGTAAATGGAAAAAAACGGATTCATATTGGTATATTCTGAGCCATCATCAGAAAAGGGGGGGGGGGGGATCATTCCTTTTCCCGATATATGAAATGGCCGATTTGACTAAATCGATCCTTAGGAAATATCGAAGGATACCATTTGTCTTTACTTGAACAAAAGAAGCGCGGGCCTCTTCGATAAAAGAACTTTTTTTGTCTTGGTTCCAATTCAATACTAAACAAGTACGTAGTAATTGAATACTTGTGTCAGAAATTCTACGAGTGACTTTGCCATTTCCATAAAGGATATAATTGAAAACTCAAAGTTGCACATTATCCCATTCTTGCAACAGATCTTGAGGAAAAAGTGTTGCTAAATTGATACCGTCCGTTATTTCATATGTGACTACGGGTCGAACCAAAAAAAAAAAAAAATTCTTAGTAAGGGTGATCCATTGGGCATATAGCCAATTTTTCACATTTTTGGATTCCTTGTAATTTGTCTTTCCTGGTGGTAACAAAATGCCGTTGTGACGAGATATCTTATCTGTCTCCCCAAGAAAATAGATATCTCCAGAAAAAATTTTAAGTTCAATCTTTTTTTTTTCTCTCCACCCGAACCACCCCGCCGACCGGCTTCTTGTATTTAAAGTAATTTGTGTATCTACTCCAATGATACTATTGTTCTGTACCATTATCGAAGAAGCTCCGGGGAAGATATGTACATCCTCGGAAATGAAAAAAAAGCGATCTACTTTAATTTGGTATTTTTGGTGGAAATTCTCTGACTCCTCGAGACTCAATAAAATCTTCTTTTTTAACGATAGAATGCATCTCTATAGTCTCATATTTAGTAATTCCCGAACTCTTTGTTAGGTATCGAGGATCATTCAAATAAGCAAAAAGACTATTTCTATGGAAAATACCATTTATAGGTATTTCAATCGAGATACCGTCGAAAAGAGACATTAATTCTTTTTCTTGTTCTTGACTCGATTGAAATTGAAATGGAATGATGAATCTATTTTTACGCCTCTTTGACAATAAATCGGAATCTTTTTGCAGGATATATGTGATTACAATAACCCATTCGATTAAGTTCTGAATAATTCGGAATCCTATGTTCTTTTTTATTCAATCTCGATTTTTTAATAGAAGAATCCACTAATGGATCAGTAGTTATTGAGAAGTTAGAAATATCAATTTGTTCCAAAGAAAGAAATTGAGTGGTCGTTTGATCTTGATCCTTGTGAAGTGAAAAGGAGACTACACTGGATTTGTATGGCCTTCCTGATAATATCCATAAACGACTTGCTTTTGGTAAGAGATGAACATTACCATATGTAAATTCGGGTGCATGATACACATCGGTACTCCAAAGGCATTTCTCCTTCGAATCAAAATAAAAATGTTTACGCACTTTTTCCTTAAAATTTAGAGTCGATGCCCCCGCAATTTCAAAGAATCACTTGTTCGGATTCAACATATTGATCATTTTGAACTAAAATAAAACTTTTTGGCGGAATATTCACATTATGTAGAATATCTTCGCCCTCAATAGTGACATTCAAATTTATATAACATCGAAAGGCAGGGTGTCCATGACGTGTACGTGTGAGATGAACCAACTCTTCATTAAATTTAATTTTCCCATTATAAGGGGCTCGTACATGTTCTGCAGTACCCCCTATGAATACTCCACCCGTATGAAAAGTTCTTAATGTTAGTTGAGTACCAGGCTCCACAATAGATTGACTTGCAATAATACCTACAGCTTCCCCCAATTCGACTAGGTCGCCGTGAGTAGGACTTCGGCCATAACTTAATCGACAGATCCAAGACGTACTCCTACAAGTAAAAGGAGTTCGGATGGCTATTGGTTGGGTTCGAAAGGTTATGAATCGATTTAGAAGACCAACCCCGATATCTTGATTTCGTGTCGCAATGCACCGCGAACCCAGATATATATATCGTCTGCTAATACGCGACCGATTAATATTTGGGTAAAAAATCTTTCCGGCATCCTACCGTTTTGAGGACTTATAGAAATACCCCGAATGGTGCCACAATCTGTTTGACATACAACAATATGTTGAACGACTTCCACAAGCCTGCGCGTAAGATATCCCACATTTGATGTTCGTACAGCTGTATCCACAACCCCTTTCCGGGCTCCGTAGCAAGAAATTGTATATTCTGTTAAAGAAAGTCCTTCGCGTAAATTGCTTTGAATAGGTAAATCAATCATTTGTCCTTGTGGATCTGACATTAATCCTCTCATACCGACTAATTGGTGTAGTTGAGACACATTTCCTCGAGCTCCCGAAAAAGACATTATATGGACTGGATTATAAGGGTCAGTCATCCTAAAATTAGCATTCAGTTCTTGGCGCAAATAGTCACTTGTGGAATACCATATCTCAATGGATTGGCGTAATTTTTCTACTGCATGGACATTCCCATAATGATGGTGTTTTTCTAAAATAAAACTTTGCTGTTCAGCATCTTGAACTAGCCATCTTTCAGAAGGTATTGTTAAAAGATCATCAATTCCTAATGAAATGGATGTGCCAGTGGCTTGCTGGAAACCCAGCGTCTTTACTGATCCAGGATGTGTGTTGTATATGCCATTCCAAAGTGATCTATTAATCGGCTAATAAGTCGTTTCATGGAAGTTCCATCTATCGATTTATTGTGAAAGACCAAATTGGCCCGTTCTGCCATAAGTACCTCCATATTCCCCTAAGTAGAATTAGACAATGAATGGGTTTGAGTTACTGATTATAAAACTTCTTTTTCTGAAACGTAATTCACCGAAAAATTCATGAATTGTGATCCTAGTTGAACCCGAAAGACTCGAATTCCACGGATATCATAGAATTACTTAAGTACAGTATTATTAAATACCATATGAACAGGCTCGACCAAATCCTTGTATACCTTCTTCAATCTCTCGATAAAGATAAATATGACCAACAGTAGTTCGAATGTAGATAAAAAGAATTTCTTTTTGTATATTTCTTATTATTAGATAGTGTGCATAAATCTCATGATAGGTGCCCAAGGATTCATAGTGAACTTCGACGGGAGCTTCTTTTGAAGCAATAATACGTTGATCTAGTCGCCACCGGAACCACAAAGGACTATCTAAATTTATTCTTTTCTGACGATAAGCTCCAATTGCATCATAGGAATTACAAAAAAAGGTTCTTCCATATACTTATAATTCTTATGTCAATTCTTTCATTTTGGTCGTTTTTGCGATTCCATGGATTATATCTATTTGCACAAATACCTCGACGAGTCCCGCTTGTTAATATATAGAGTCCAATAAGCATATCTTGCGTTGGTACAGAAATGGGATCCCCAATAGCTGGCGATAAAAGATTCATATGAGAAAACATAAGTAAACGAGCCTCCGTTTGAGCCTCTAAGGATAAAGGTACATGAACCGCCATTTGATCCCCATCAAAGTCTGCGTTGAATCCTTTACAAACTAATGGATGTAAACAAATCGCGCGCCCTTCTACTAAAATGGGTTGGAACGCCTGTATACCTAATCTATGTAGAGTAGGCGCTCTATTTAACAATATAGGATGCCCCTGCATGATTTCCTGAAGTACTTTCCATATAATCGGTTCTTTTTCCCTAATTTTTCTTTTAGCAACTCCTATGTTCGAAGCAAAATGTTGTCTAATTAGACCACAAATTACAAATGTCTGGAAGAGCTCTATTGCAATTTCCCAAGGCAATGCACACCGATGTAATGAAAGCGAAGGACCTACAACAATGACGGAACGACCAGAATAATCGACCCGTTTACTAAGTAAAGTCTCACGAAATCATCCCTCTTTACCTTCAATTACATCCGAAAATGACTTGTAAACTTTATTATGACCGTCCCTCATTGGTTGCCCGCGAATTCCATTATCAAGAAGTGTATCCACGGCTTCTTGGACCAATTTCTCTTGACACATTACTAATTCTCTAGGCGTAGATCTACTTGTTGTTACTAGATTTGTAAGAGTATTATTCCGATAGATAACTCTTCTATAGAGTTCATTAATATCCGAACTCATTAATTTTCCTCCATCTATCTAAATTATTGGTCTCAATTCGAGAGGAAGAACTGGTAATAGACATAAAACCATCCATTTTGGTTCTATATTTGTTCGAATAAAATGCTTAGCTAATTCCATGCGTCTAACTAAAAAATCCTTTCTTCTTCCAACTTTTCGGTCTTCCCATTCATTCCCCGTGGGGCCTTCTTCTCCTAACTCTTTCCATTCAACGAATGAATAATCTATAATAGTTCGCAAATCCAAATCGGCTAATTGTTCTCGAATAGCACCTGCTCCAGTCGATATTTCTCTTTTTTGAAATGCATCAAAACCTTGGGTAGTAAAAAAAAGCGGGATGCTATATTTCCAAGATTGGATTTCATATTCGAATAAACCTCGTAATCGTAAAAAAGTAGGTTTTTTGGTTATGGGTCTAGCAAATGAAAAATTGGGATAGGATCCTATAGGATCGCATCCTTCAAAACCGGACGTGAAAATTTCCTTTCGCACGGCTCAAGTAGTTACAGCTTCAAAAAAATTGGAAAATTATAAAAAATCTACAAAACACAAAACAAAAGATCTACTCCTTACTCAAGTTTCCTTGAAGACTAAGCATCATTGCCTTGATTCATTCTTTTTTTACTGTCAATTCTTTATTTTTCATTTTTATTTAATTAAATTCCAACAAAAATAAACTATGAAATTCTTGATTAGTCTATCTCCCTTCGACTGATCAATACCTTTAAAATAAAGAATTGAAATTCAAAAGGAATCTACTTGTCTATGTATTGTTCCATTCGATCTTTTAGGTCACGACTTCACCTCGACGGTTATACCATGTACTTTAAAATTAAAGCCTATATGCGACAGATAGTGTAATGATGTGTCACATATTTACATATATTTAGCCCCTTGTTCGTTTGCGTTTCTTTGCGATTCTCGTGCTTTTATATGCGTTTCAGCTCCTATTTCTCTCCGTTTTGGCTCTGCTGCGTTTTTGTGTCTATTTTTTAGGTAAACGCGCTAATTTGGAGTATAGGAGGCTGGTCGAGAAGTTTCGGAAAGTTTCGTGAAGTTTTGAGGTGATTCGAGTTGGTTTCGTTGCGTTTCGCTTGCGTACGAGCCTCGTTTCACTAATTGAAGGTGTTCCGGGACCTTGGGTCGGGATTTGAAGCTCACATAATCATCTTAGACCTCGTCCCTACTCATGAGCCTCGTCCCTATGCCTTGGGACGATAAATATTGCAAAAGAAACTAAGTACAAGAAGGAGCAAAAACAAGAAAAAAACTGAAAGTCATGGGACAAGGTGTGTCCCGGGCGGGGTGAGTAGTGTCCCGGCCGGGAGGGCTTTCCCGGAGCTCTGGGACAGCTTCGACTCTTCGTGTGCTTTAATTACTTCGTCTATTTGAAGGCCTAAAACATAATATTTTCGCACGAAATTTTTACAGCATTTTCCTAACACTTTGAAGTACTTTCTCTCCAAAATTTAGGGTTTGATTAATTTTCCTTCTTGTATTTTTGTAGGTACCAGGATCTGACATGGAACCACTCGACGTCTTGCTAAGGGCGTAAAGTTAAAAAAGAGTAATAAGAAAAACCTTTTAAAACTGTTTTGGAGCCGCCACTAAATTATGAGGGAAATTTAGAACCCGCCTCCGTGTCCTCATGCTCAAAGACACGTCTTAGAGTTCAAGGCACGTCGACACCTATCCGTCTAAGGTTATTGTGAAACCAGATTCGGATTCGGGTGAGGGTACTTTTCTAAAGTATAGTTCAAAATAATGTTTTTATGAAAGATCTTTTGGAAAAGCCTATCAAAAGATAGCCTCTACTAGACTTGAGAACAATGCAAAGAATGATACATGAACCTAAGTAATTCGCTACGTACAAGTGCGATAAAGATGTAAAATAATGCAAAAAGAGATTGTTTAAAACCCTCAGTTAAGCATGCTTAACTTGTTAACGAAAACAGTTTAGTTTAATGACGAATTCATTTTAAGTGATTTAGATGCAATAAGAGGATTTGCTAAAATGCATGCAATAAAATAAAGTTCAATTAGCCATTGATTTATTTTAGAGAGGTCAGTTGTTTATGCGACTTTGGAAAGGTGTTACGAATGGGGTGTGTATTCGAGGTGCATGGCCGCCTTATGAAAAGCACTTGCGTGCATCAAAGTCGGGGTGAGCCTAATGTAGGCCCTTGCTAGTCAAAGAAGTAAAGAAAACCTTAATCCATGCAGGATTAAGACCTACCTGTCTCAAGTCAGGAAACCGGCAGCGCTTCGCTTCAAAGGGAAGAATTCCACACTAGGAAAATGAAGAATTCTAAGAATGTTCATGCGTGAGGCTTTTGAGAGATTTGAGTTGTGAATTAAAAGGGTTCTGAATTGTGTAAGTTGTCTTGAACGTGGGTAGAGGGTTGTATTTATAGTGTAGAGCTCGTCAAGATTTAGGAAAGCCAAGGGATAAAACCGGACTTATGAATCGCAAGGCTCCTTGCGATAGCCTGGGGCAATCGCAAGACACCTTACGGCTGCCTGCCCTAATCGCAAGGCCTCTTGCGATTGGTAGGGCGGGCATTATCCTTTTATTCCGTGTATTTCCGAATTATATTTTAGGATATACGGTATAATCTTACTTGAACTCTAAGATACGTTGTTGTGGCTGTGTTTTAAGGTTTTGATTAGGTTATCCTAGACCTTGGGAAGCGGGCCAGGCATGGGTTTGGGCTCGGTTTCGGGCCCGAGCCCTGAAAATGTAAAAAGGGTGCATTTTGTAGTATTTTGTGAAATAGGAAATTCCGTAAGGCTATCCTAAGGGTTTGCTAACGCCAAAAGGTGGTTTTAGCGACTGGGCCTAAATGTAGGGATTTAGGAGAATCGAATCGAACCTTGTTAATGTAAAAGGATCAATTAGAATATGTGTTTAAAAAGGGATGTGCGCATGCCGATTAGGACCTGAACTCGAGACAAGCTAGACTCTAGACCTAAGGACACTAAAAGTGATGACCCATAAAGAAACCTCATTTGTATTTCAAAACATTTAACTTGAATTCGTCATAGTTAGAACCATTTAAGTCAACGTAAAAGCATGCAATAAAAGTCCATTGTTACATCACTGGGTTTTTGGCGGGAGGTGCGGATTTGGGTATCTACAGAGCCCCCAGTTTGACTGAGCTTAGGACTAAAGCGAAAGTCAAACTACACGACAACATCTGGACCGTTACAGTCTCGATGCTATCAGCGGCACGGAGTATGTGTCCATGGGTGAGACGAGGGCTCCGAACCGGGCTTATCCGGGGAGGGACAAACATGTTTAGGGACATGACGGTCCTTGCATACTATAAGGGCATGCCTGCCTGCTAAATGCCTTTGCATGCTGTTGCTGTTGCTTGGTCTCGTGAAAGAGCGCAGATGCTCGGTCTCGTAAAAGAGCGCAAATGCTCATGCTTCGTGCTAGCGCTTTTGCTGGTGCTTTGTTCTCGTAAAGAGTGCTTACGTCCGCCGGGAATTATCGTCCGAGGAAAAATGTTCGCGCTTATGTGTAAACGCAAAGGTTGTGGTTAGTGCTTCGAACTCGTTAAAGAGTGTGGCGGACTTTAGGTGACGCCTTAACCGAGCGACGTAACGTGAGAAAGTGTCTACAAGGGGTATAAGTGGATTATAAATCCTAATTAGACCTAAAAATAGGAAAAACGCTAAAATGCCCAAAGCTGGAATCGCAAGCGTCCTTGCGGTTCCTTCCCCAAATCGCAAGCGTCCTTGCGATTAGGGTCGAGGGCTTTTTGCTCATTATAAACACGGAAATACCGAGTTCAATACTTCATTTCCCAAACTCGACTCTTTCTCTCTTAAAATCATTTCCTTGCGATTTCAAGACCGTTTTCGCTCGTTTTTCTTGCTTTGCTTCAAAATGGACCAAGGTAAAACTCCATTTAACTTGTTTTTATGTCTTTTGATGTTGTAAATTGCTAGATCGCTCTTGAAATGTAGAAAAGACGTTTTTGGTGAAAAACCGTCTTTTTGCTTGAAATTTGCCGCTTGATTACTAGAGAACGATACCATTCCCTTGTATTATGCTACTATTGGATGTATGTGTGAAATGCACTTGGTTTGAGACGTTTCAAGGCCAATTTCGTATGAAATGGTCTCGACCCAAAAATCGGACCCGGATTTTCGGTCTAAGAATTGCAATTAAACTTCGCCATAGGTCCCCCTTGGCTAGTATAGTATGTGTATGGTGTTAGTTTTTGAAAAATGCTAGTAATCGGCCCTCAAATTCAGGTTTAAAGTCGATTAAAAACGGAGAACTTAGGTCAAAATTAGGGGTTTTTGACTGGGGTTTCCAAAACGCAATTAATTGTTCTGGGGTGTAATTGAAGGTTAATGTAGGGCGTAGAAATCATCAAGTTGGAATTTTGACGTGTATAGAGCGGTTTTCAGCGAAATTGTGAATTAGGCCTAAAAGGGCTCTGTGTAGGGTGTTCTTGTTGCTATTTCTGTGGTTTGTGTCTTTGTCTTGTTTAAATGTTCATGTCTTTGAAATGTCGTAGGGGGAGATTGGTCTGGGCCTCCTATGACGAGGGCTCAGTCTCGTCGGAGTACAGGTTCCATGGGTGAGGAGCCCACTACTCCTGGTGGCTCGAGTTTGCGTCGTGCTTTTAGTGCGAGGGATCCTTCTCCTGGGACTGTTGACTTTCCGACCCGGAGGGGTCGTGGGTGAGGTATGGGCGCCCGTGGTCATCGAGGGGGCGCTATAGGCGAGGAGGAGAGAGAGGTAGAGGCCATGGAGGAGGGTGAGTCTTCACGGGCTTCAGGGTCTCGTGCTAAGGGTCGCGCGAGTCATGGTCCGCGTGTTGACCGTCCTTTTGCGAAAATTGGAACGGTCACACCCTGTTGGCGGACCGTGAGCGTCACTTGTCACACCGGGCCCTTGCTGGGCTCGAGGTAGGATATATGAGGACGTTTTCTGGTATTTCGTCCGTCATTTGGGCATATCGAAATGTCCTGTCTCCCGGGGCGAGGGAGAAGATATATAGGTGTGCTTTGGGCCCGTTGGTCGAGCGTTGGGTCCAGATTATAGATAGCCGGACCACGGCGAACTTGAGGGTCATCCGGGCGTTTCTTGACAGGTTTTGGGATACGACCACGACGTTTCATTTGCCGGGGTTCGAGGCAGACATTACTTTGTCTGCGTATGCTATCATCACGGGTCTGCCCTTCGGTGACCGTGATATGGACTTTGCTTTTGCGCCGCCTATTGACGATAGGGCGGTGCTTGACGCTGTTGGTGCTGGTTTGGAGGTGCCGTATCAAGGAAAGGCACCTAACTCTGTTAAGACGAGCTACATCATGGAGTACTTCAAGGGGAAGACTCAGCATGGGCCTGGTGCTTGGAGTGACGAGCAGAATGCTCGTATATGGCTCTGGTGGTTTGTCAGCTCTGCTTACTTCAGTGAGAAGGGGGAGCGGGCTGCTACGTCGGTGCTTATGTATCTTCTGGATTGGAGTGCGATCGGGGCGTACGATTGGATGTCCCCGGCCTTGGGCTTATGCATTCGTTTCTGCATGGATGCTGTTAGGCCACGGAAGATGGATGGGGGGTCTAGGATTCCCATCGTGTCTCCTGGCTTGTTGTTGGAGGTACGTTGTTCTTGTCTTCAGTTGATTTGCTCAAAATGTGGCTTACTTGTGCTAACCTGCTTTATGTGTCTTGTGTAGTGCTGGATCTACAGTCACTTCCCTTTCTTCCTGCCCGAAGAGGTGGTTATCATGGAGAAGAAGTACCCTGCGATATGGACTTGGGGTACGTGCAGCCGTATCGGGTACGACTGGTCGTATGACTTTGTTTGGGTACAGCTGAACCAGTTGAGAGGTGGTCAGGTATGTATTGAATCCCTCAAAATAGCATGTATTTAGATGATTTTGCTTGCCAAATTTTGACACGTGTTTTCTTTGTTGCAGTTTCGGCCACGTCCGTGGGAGCAGTACACGGGCGTTCCCGAGGGGTTGTGGTTGCGCTTCCGGGAGCGTGATTCTCAACGGTTGTACTTGGCTACGCCGTATGGGTATGTTTGGTACTTGGGTGAGCGTCTGGCGATTCAGACGAGGTATCCTGACTTCGTCGTGCCTCTCGATCTACCTAGTGTTCTTTTCGAGACGCGGGTCTTGAGTCGGCAGCAGAGGCAGCTGCATCTTGAGGGGGAGTCGGAGAATCTCCTCCTTCGTCAGTTGGATTACACGCAGTTTGCGTTGGGTAGGCTGGCTAGTGGGCCTATTCAGGTATGTCTTGTCCTTGTATGTAGAGTAAAAATTTGGGAAAAATTTACCCTAAATTTGTCGCGTTTCATGTTGCAGGTGCCAGATGCTGACTTGGCGTTCCAGCCCCCAGATTTCCCTACGACGGTGGAGCATGGTAACGCCGGGGCACGGGAGACCTTCCACGTACCTGAGTATTTGCCGGCAATCATGGATGCAGGGATGGAGAGTTGGGGTGATAAGGTGAAAAAGGTATGGCTTCGTCTTGTGTATACTATGTGAGCCCCCAGTTTGACCGAGTTAGTGGTTAACGAAGGGCAAACTTGATTCTTGGGCTGGATTTTGTATTACTCCCCCGAGTTTGGCTATAATTTTAGTGAAATTGTAGTCAAAAGGAAATTTTTTGGTTTTGAAGATGCGGGTTTGAGGTTTAGCCCCCGTAGTTTGTCTTAATTGGTACGAAATTAAGGCAAAATGGAGCAGAAGGTTTTTGTTTTGGAAGAAGGTTTTAAAATTACCCCCGTAGTTTGACTTAAATTAGTGTATATTTAAGGCAGAATGGAGTAAAAATGTTTGGAAATGTCTTGTGCAGGTTGCGAAGGATGTCCACAAGAAGTTGTGGCGGATAGCCCACCGTTGGAGGATGGCTTGGGCAGAACAGGCAGCTGAGCTTTGTCAAAGTCGGGCAGAGGTGGCTCGGCTACAGAGGGAGGTTGAGGAGCTTCGCCGTCGTCATCTTTAGTTGCTTCATGTTTTGTAGCTTGAACCTGTAGTCGTTTCCGTTGTATTCGTACTTTCATTCTCTTCTTGCACCTGCTTAGTTAGTAGCTGGGAAAAGATTTGAAAATGATTCCCGAGTGGGAAACCTTGTTTTGAAAATGCTTTGTTGAAAATGCGTTTTGAAAATGTTCATTTTAGACGTTTAAAATTCGAAATGAGCTTTAACGAGCTATAAAATGAAGTGTGTTGTGGTCGGATTAGTCATCGTTTGTGATGGATCCATGTGTGATTGTTTGGAATTAGGCCCGAATTAGGGAGCCCAATTAAGATGTTTGTCGTAATTGTATGTATACTAGGATTTGGAAAGTCGAAAATATGGAAATTTGGGGATAAAGCCGCCCCTAGGAATCGCAACATGCGTTGCGGATGGTAGTGGTAATCGCAAGGCGTCTTGCGATTGGCTCCTCCAATCGCAAGGCTTCTTGCGGCTTGGACAGCCGGTTCTATCGTCGAATTTTCCTAATTCGAGATTTTGTTTTGCTATATAAAGAGGGGAGGTACGAGGTATAATCCTCATTCAATCTCAACTCTTTTCTTTGCTTGTTTTGTATTCTCCTAAATAGCTTAGTATTTTTAAGAATATTTTGACAAGATGGACCATTTTGATGGTCTTTTGTAGCGGTGGACGTCTTCTCTTAGCGAATCGGAGAAGAGGGCGTTGTCTTTGACTGGTGCGGGTGTCTTCATAGGTTTTAGACAGATGCGCGTCGAGATTGACTTTCTTGACGCTTGTCTTGATTATTGGGATCCTAGGGTGCATGTTTTCAGGTTCCCGGGGGGTGAGATATGTCCTTTGCTGGAGGAATTTTCGGCTATAGCAGGGTGGTCTAACCGTACTACTCCTGTAGTAGTCAGGAGCGAGTTTGGGTATAACGGGAGATTACGACAGTATCTCTCGATGACTAATGCTCAGGCTGAAGGTGTGTTTGAGGGAGGTGTAGTGAACTTGCGACGCTTGTGTGAGCGTTACATGAACTTGAGTGATGTGAGCATTTCTGCTCGGTCTAGGAGGAGAGCCCTAGGATTTTGCTTGCTACATCGGTATTGCTTCGCCGGGTCGATGGAAGATGGTGTGCATGGCCATGCTAGGTATGCACGGGTCATGGAGGAAATGGAGCTAGGTCACGATCCTTCAGCTTTGATCTTAGCTGGGACTATATTAGGCTTGGACGACCGTTATGCGAATCGTCTAAGTTCGTATCGGGGATGTGCTAGGATCCTGCAGATTTGGTTGATGGAGCGTTTGCGTGTGTTGGCTCCACCGGGGGGTGAGCTGTATGTTCCTACTGGGTTGACTCCTCGTGCTCTTCATTGGGCGATGCCTCGGGAATGGTCAGTGAACTACTTCCAAGGGTTCGTTCGGGAGAGGACGATAAGGTGGGTCGTGTCGTGGTGGTCCATTCGACATATCACGGCACCGTCGGTTGCGGATGCGGCTAGCGGGATAATGTTGTGTGGATTTGAGCGAGGCGTGTGGATCCACCCACACCGGCTAAGGAGGCAGGTCGGCCTAGCTCAGGTTATTCCGGCTCAAGATACTCGTATATGCGAGTCGGTTGTTCTGAACAACCAAAAGATTGATGCTTGGGTGCGAGGATGGTCTGATCGGGTGACTTGGACTAGACCGGCTGGTTCCGAGACTACTCGTGTCTCGGACTTCTATCGGAGGTGGTGTATTTCTTTGGATCCTCAGGATAGGGAGAATATGAGAAGGCGCGAACAGACGGGTCCAAGACCGTCGTTGGCGCATGCGGCGGTGCGCGGGAGATGGGACTACAACGACCTGGCGAGTTCTAGCGCGGTGGCATCTTCATCTAGGTCACTTGAAGAATGACTCGGGCCTAAGGTGACTGTGCAGGATCGTTTGGGCGAGAGGACTGAAGATGCGGATGGAGAAGGCCCTATTGAGCCCCCAGAATTCGAGAGGAGTATTCCGAATCCAGTGATTGCTTCCGTGGTTGTTCGTGCAGATGCTTCAAAGGATTAAGATGAAGAGGATTCTCCGAAGCGCCGTAGGAAGAACACTTAGATTTAGACTTTAAATGTTTTATTCAAAGAATTTCTGCTTATTTAATTGTTCAATGAATAAAATGAGTTTGAAAGCTAGTTTTAAACTCTTTACTTAAAATGTAAACATTTTCAAGATCAATGATTAAATAAAGAAAGTGTTTGCTTTTGTCTCGTCTCTTGGTTTAGTTTGTTTATCCTCGACCTTTTTAAGCTTTGGATATTTGTTTTTGTTTTAAGTCTTCGACCTTTTTAAGCTTTAGACTTGTATTTTTTTTTGTGTTGACTGTGCTCTTGACCTTTTTAAGCTTTGAGCGTGTCATTTTGTGAGTGCGTCACTTTCGACCTTTTTAAGCTTTGGGCGTGCGTGCAAAGAAATTCGGTTGCGCTTTGAAAGGCTGCCTACGTATCCGTGCTTTACACAGAATCAAACCGGCGTAGTTCGTGAGTTTGGTTGAATCTTTTGCAAGACTGCCTACGTATCCACAGTGCGTGGAATCAAACCAAGCGTAGTTCATCCATGCGTGGTGTTGTGGAATACATCGCAAAGTTGTTTAAAACCTAAGGGTAGTATTTCTTTAGCTGGTCGAGGTTGGTGGGTAAGTTGAATTCTTCACCGTCAAGATCGGTTAGCCTTGCAGCTCCTCTGGGAAGGATTTCTTTGACCAAGTATGGTCCGGCCCAATTAGGTTTGAATTTCCCTCTTGGATCAACCGGTAGCGGGGCCCTTACTGATTTGAGGACTAGGTCCCCCACTTTAATGTTGCGTGGTTTGACTCGTTTGTTGTATGCGCGTTGTAGCCTTGACTGGTACATGCGAACGGTGCTTAGTGAGTGTAAGCGCCTTTCGTCTAGGAGAATGAGTTGTTCGTATCGTTCGCGTGCCCATTCTGCTTCTGTTATATCTGCTTCCATTAGAATTCAAAGCGATTGCATTTCAATTTCCACAGGCTGTACGGCTTCCATGCCGTAAGTCAGGAAGTAGGGTGTCATCCCGGTTGGTGTGCGTATTGTGGTTCGATATCCCCATAGGGCGAAGGGAATCTTGTGTGGCCAATCGTGACAGGTGTCGATCATTTTCTTAAGGATGGTTACCAAAGTTTTGTTTGCAGCTTCTACCGCTCCGTTGGTTTGGGGTCGGTATGGTGATGATTTGTGTATTTGGATGTTGTACTTGGTGAGGATGGGTTCGACTTCTCCTCGAAAATGTGAGCCTTGATCACTGATCAGCTCATGAGGTATGCCATATCTGCATATGATGTTGTTTTGTATAAAGCGGGCGACTTCCTTTGTGTCTAACTTACGGTATGACGCGGCTTCGACCCATTTCGTAAAATAGTCGATGGCCACGAGGACGAAGTAGTGTCTTCCTGGTCCAACCGGGTGTACTTTGCCTATGACGTCGATTCCCCATGTTGAGAATGGCCATGGCGATGTGAGGCTGTATAGAGGTGAAGGGGGTACGTATTGCACATTTGCGAAGATTTGACAGTTGTGGCAATGTTTGACATACTTGGCGCAGTCGGCTTCCATGGTGGTCCAATACCATTCTAGCCTAAGGATTTGTTTGCATAGGGCTCGAGCGTTCATGTGTGGTCCGCACTCGCCGTCATGGACTTGAGATATAATCTCTCATCCTTTTTTGTGGTCAAAGCACAAGAGTAATGTACCCTGGGGCGTTTTCTTGAGTAGTTTGTCCATTTCCAGCACAAATTGTGATGCTAGAAGCCGGAGAGCTCTTCTGCCGCGTTTGTCAGTATTTGGCGGATATTCTCTGTCTCGTTTGAAGTTGATTATCGCTTGGCACCAAGGTTCGGTTTCTTCTTCCTCGGCTTCGATGTCACATATGTATGCGGGCTCATGACTTCGTTCCACGACGATGGGAATGGTTTGCATCCCTGGGGGATGTTTAGTAGTGACGCTAGTTTAGATAAGGCGTCTGCGAATTGGTTTTCTTCGCGAGGTAAATGCAAAAACTCTACGCGGTGGAATTTGGCGGTAAGTTCTTGAATCTTACTTTGGTATAGTGCGAGGTTTTCGTTGAGTATCTTCCATGCTCCAGATACTTGGTTAATGATTATTGAGGAATCCCCATATACTCGTAGATTCCTTGCGTTTAGTATGAGTGCGGCCTGTAATCCATGCAGGCATGCCTCATATTCTGCGGCGTTGTTTGTCACATCAAAGTCCAATTTGATGGAAAGGGGTGTATGTTCACCGTTTGGGGAAATGAGTAGTATTCCTACTCCGCATCCTCGGTAATTTGATAAACCGTCGAAGTACATCTCCCACTGTTCTTCGTTGATGTTGTATATTCCTTCGTCAGGGAATGATGTGGTGTCGGTGATGGGTTCTTCGTCGACTGCGTGATCGGCGAGGAAGTCTGAGACTGCTCGTCCCTTGATGGATTTGAGGGGAACGTAGACAATATCGAACTCGGCTAAAAGCAGGGTCCATCGTGCCATGCGTCCATTTGGCACGGGTTTCTCGAAAAGGTACTTGACGGGGTCCATTTTTGAGTAGACCCTTGTTTGGTGTGCCAGCATATAGTGACGGAGCTTTTTGGATGCCCATACTAATGCTAGGCAACTTTTCTCGACGGGTGCGTATCGAGTTTCATAGTCGAGAAACTTCTTGCTGATGTAGTAAATTGGATGTTCTTCACCGTTGACTTCTTGAGCGAGCATGGCGCCCATTGCGGTTGATGTTGTTGTGAGGTAGAGTGACAAGGGTAGGTCCTTTTGTGGTGATCTTAGGACTGGGGGGTTGGATAAAAACTCCTTCACCTTGTCAAATGCTTGCTGACACGCTTCGTCCCATTCTATCTGGTCAGTTTTCTTCAGCTTCTTGAAGATAGGTTCGCATATCATGGTTAACTTGCTTATGAAGCGGGAGATGTATTGGATTTGGCCCAAGAAACTTCGAATTTCGTCCAGGTTTTTAGGGGGTTGCATTGCCATTATTGCTTTTATTTTCGAGGGATCGACCTCGATGCCTCTTTGGCTTACTACGTGCCCTAGTAGCTTGCCGGACATAACTCCAAATGTGCATTTTTGGGGGTTGAGACGCATTTTGTATTGACGGAGACATGTGAAGAACTTGCGAAGGTTGGCTATGTGGTCTCCTCTTTCCTTGGATTTGACGATCATATCGTCCACATACACTTCGACCTCTTTGTGCATCATGTCGTGTAGAAGTGTAGTCGCGGTGCGTTGGTAGGTTGCACCTGCGTTGATTAGGCCAAAAGGCATGACTGTGTAGCAGTACGTGCCCCATGGTGTGATGAATGTCGTCTTGGTCATGTCCTCGTGTGCCATTTTGATTTGGTTGTATCCTGCATACCCGTCCATGAAGGATAGAAGTGCGTGATCGGCGGTGTTGTCGACTAGAACGACTACGTGTGGTAATGGGAAGTCGTCCTTGGGACTTGCCTTGTTTAGTAGGGCTGAGCAAAATGATACGATACGGTTTTAATATACGAATACGATACGGTATACGGTTTAAAATATACGAAAATTCGTGTCAAATCGAGTTTAGATATCTAAATTGATATATCTGATTAAGCGTGATCGTATTAAATATCGGTATATTTATAAATTCGTATATACGGTTTTGATACGGTTTCAAAAAAAAAAAAAAAAAAAAAAAAAAAAAAAAAAAAAAACCTAATGCGTTGCATACTTGCATACACACTGTATGCCGAGCCCACTAACTCACAAACCTCATTAAAATAGAAAAAACCCTAATTCCTCTTTTCCTTCCTAGCCACCAAATTCTAGATCTAAAATAATAAACTAAAACACCTCTTCTCTTCTCTTTCACGATTCATATTATTCATATTTTCATTCAATCCACAATTTGAAAAGCAACTATTGAATATTGATCACTTATTGAGATATATATATATATATATATATATATATATATATATATATATATATATATATATATATATATATATATATATATATATATATATATATATATATAGAGTAAAGTTCAATTAAGTTGCTTAAATATTTTAAGTTCGTAAGTTTCAATCTTAGCCTTTGGATTAACAAGATAAATGGATAAGATTAAATCACACGAAAAAGTGCAGGCTTAGGTCCAGGCCAGACTGTAGGCCAAACCGGCCGTGTTTTGGCCTTTTCTGACAACAGTTTCACGTTTTATACATATGATTTCATTAAATGCAACACTTGATTTCAAGTTTTTCCAGTTAGTCATTTAAACTTAGCAAATATAGTGTAACTTAATTGTACTTGTTTATATATATATATATATATATATATATATATATATATATATATATATATATATATATATATATATATATATATATATATATATATATATATATATATATATATATATTTTTCGTATTTAATGATTTTAGTTCGAATCAATGAATATGTTTGTCAATTTTGGGGTTTTCATGTAAGTTTTGATTAAGTTATTCAATTTCAATCATATGTTTATTTCGTTTGTGAGCATGTTTTTTTTTCTTACTTTTAATCTTTTGTAATATACTGTATTATAAATTTCAAATTTTTTTTGTGCTTTTTTAAATTTTTTCTGGTATTTTGTATTTTTTTATTAAGTTATTCGAATTTCTTATTATGCTTAACTTTTAGTTTGTTTTAAAACCGTATTCGTATATACGGTTTTCGTATATCCGAAAAATTCGTATATACGGAAACCGTATATACGGTTTAAACCGTATCGTATTCGTATCAAAAAAATATAAATTTTAAAACCGTATATACGAAAACCGTATCGTATATACGGTTTTGCTCAGCCCTATTGTTTAGATCGCGGAAATCGACACATACTCGTATCTTGCCGTTTTTCTTCAGTACTGGGACCATGTTTGAGACCCAATCCGAGTATTCGACGACTTGAATGAAGCCGGCTTGTAATTGCTTCTCGATTTCTTCTTTGACCATAAGGGACCATTCGGGTCGTAGTCTCCTTAGTTTTTGCTTGATGGGTTTGAAACTGGGTTTGATGGGGATGTGGTGTTCGGCGATGCTTCTATCGATGCCGGGCATATCCTTATATGACCATGCAAAGACGTCCTTGAACTCGGTTAAGAGCTGGGTAAAGTTTGTGCGTTCGTCTCCACTCAGTGAGGCGCCTAGTTGCAGTTCCCTTGGTTCCTCGGGGGTTCCTATGTTAATGGTTATGGTTTCCTCGATGATTGGGTTCTGCGTTGGATTGCTTAGGATGTTTGCGATGTATTTAGTTAGCGATTGTTTATTCGTCGGTTCATTTTTATTGCACGGATTTATGTGTTGTGTTATTTTGTTCGATTGTTCGAGTTTTGTTTGTTGTTTATTGTTTAGTTGTTCGTTTTTAGCTTGAGACGAGACATAAGCAAACTTATCTGTATTATTTATTAAAGAAGAAGAATTGTTTGACAAATTTGGAGAAAAGCTGGAGCTAGCCTCCGAAAATAAAAAGTCTAAGCTAAAGCTAGAAGATGGGTCGACAGATGACCCGACACTTAGAGAATTAGATCCTAAAAGAATTTCTTCCTCTTCGTCGTCCTTGGTAGTTCTGGCCTGGTTGTGGTTCTTCTACATCTTTGCTTTGGGGGTGTAAGCAGGTGCAAAGGGTCACCTCCATTTACTGCGTTGATCACTGGATTGCCGGCTAGGTGAGGTGACTCTGGGGCATCCACCTGATTGTGCCGTGGATTGTCCCTATTGAGCGGCTGAGGGACGGTGAGATAGATTGTTTCACTATCTTGGACATGTCTTGGCCAAAGCCAATCCCTCTCTTCGTCGCTGAATGAGAAATTACTGGTTTGATCATAACTCGAATTGGGAACTCGGTGATTCGTAGTGAGAGCTGACCCCACCGCAGTTGTATTGTTTACTGAGTTACTCTTGTTGGACAGCCATCCGCCGGTGTGGGGTATCTCGAGTTTTCCTTGATCAAGGAGGTCTTGAATGGCATGCTTGAGTTTAATACAATGTTCGGTATCATGCCCCTTGCCCCGGTGGTATGCACAGAAGGCATTGGGGGTTCCAAGATCTTGACTTCTTGTGGTTGGGTGGTTCGCTGGTAGGTCCAACCGGTTGCAAGCACTTCTTTTCAACTAGTTTCCAGAATGCTTCTGTGTAGGACATGTATAGCGGGTCAAAACTTGTCCTAGTCTTAGGAGGTGCTGTCTTGGTAATGACGGGGGTGCCGAGGTAGCTTTTGGCTGTAGGGATGTAATCTGGCGAGTCGCTGAGGTCGTCATAACTGGACATGGCACAGAATGTAAGGTCTTCCTCCATTTTAGTGCCAAATTTGGCGATTTGTTCGAAGTTTTGGATGTTCATATCTTTGAAATAGGATTGACACGATGGTCGTAGGCTGTTGATGAATGCGTACATGAGCTCATCTTCATGTGGATGGTTTGGGATCTGTGAGAGCAATTTCCTCCAACGAGCTAGGTAGTAGACGAAGTCTTCATTATCCTTTTGACGTTGGGTCGCAAGGGTGTAGAGGGAGACATGCTTGTCGGCCTTGTTCTTGGTGCGTTGTTCCAAACGTTCGACTTCAGCTTGGTGCAAGGCCTTCAGTCGTCAATGTCTTTGGTGAGTTGGTTAATTCGGCTACGGAGCGCTCCCAGTTCGTTAGGTTCAGACATCTTCGAGGTGTGATGGGTATGTAGTCGAAGTTCCCTACATTCGCATGGAGTGCACCAGCTACATGACAGACCCGACTGACACATTCACCTATATGCTCATTTTAGCTCATTTCGTTTGAAAAAGGACTCTCTTAAGTTTTGAAAAAGGGGAAGTTTTCGAAGATAAGCTAGGAGTGTTTTTGAGACGAGAATGCGTGCGCGCAGCTCATCTCGATGTTAAAAGATTTTGGTTCGCTTCCCTTAGCCCGAATGACGGTATGTCGTCGTGGGCTAAGAACGGATGCGTAAAAGGAATCGACTTGGGTTTAAACAGGTCGAAGATGTTAAAAAGGATTTAAACCGTGAGGCTTAAGGAATGAAGTCCGCGAGTCGGGGTTGAAGAACCTTGACTCGGGTTTTGCTAGTTTGTAAAAGGGAATATTTGAAAAATGTTTATTTCAAAAGCTTGTGATTATTTTGTTTGAAAAGTGTTAGCTTGTTAGTTTGTTAGATTGATTATTTTTGAAAATATAAAGCGACTTTTCGAAAATATGCAAATGAATTTTGAAAAAGACCATATCGTATAGCCTCGCACTCGTACGTATGACTCTTGGTCGTTTGGTCAAGTCTCGTACGCCTCCAACTGATTTGAGTACGCTTTGGCAGGTGCTTTTAGCCCTTCGCCCACACAGTATAACGTGTGGGATACAAAGGAAGCCCTGGGGCGGTCAAATCAGTTTGCTACGGCAAGCCGTGGAGGGGTGAGAGAAAGGTTAGTCCAGAACGTGCTTCGTCGAATGGACAATGCCTGCGTTTGGAACCACCTCTCGGGGTATTTGTGTGTGAATCCGACTAGATTCAACTCTGACGGATATGCTTAGCTCATGTATGTTGATTGTTCTCAAGTTGTTCAAGTCTCATTTTTTTTTTTTTTAAAAAGAAAAAGCTAATTTTAATTTTCAAAAATAAAACCTATCCCCAGCGGAGTCGCCAACTGTAGGTACCGGGATCTGACATGGAACGACTCGACGTCTTGCTAAGGGCGTAAAGTTAAAAAAGACTAATAAGAAAAACCTTTTAAAACTGTTTTGGAGCTGCCACTAAATTATGAGGGAAATTTAGAACCCGCCTCCGTGTCCTCATGCTCAAAGACACGTCTTAGAGTTCAAGGCACGTCGACAACTATCCGTCTAAGGTTATTGTAAAATCAGATTCGGATTCGGGTGAGGGTACTTTTCTAAAGTATAGTTCAAAATAATGTTTTTATGAAAGATCTTTTGGAAAAGCCTATCAAAAGATAGCCTCTACTAGACTTGAGAACAATGCAAAGAATGATACATGAACCTAAGTAATTCGCTACGTACAAGTGCGATAAAGATGTAAAATAATGCAAAAAGAGATTGTTTAAAACCCTCAGTTAAGCATGCTTAACTTGTTAACGAAAACAGTTCAGTTTAATGACGAATTCATTTTAAGTGATTTAGATGCAATAAGAGGATTTGCTAAAATGCATGCAATAAAATAAAGTTCAATAAGCCATTGATTTAATTTAGAGAGGTCAGTTGTTTATGCGACATTGGAAAGGTGTTACGAATAGGGTGTGTATTCGAGGTGCATGGCCGCCTTATGAAAAGCAGACTTGCGTACCAAAGTCGGGGTGAGCCTAATGTAGGCCCTTGCTAGTCAAAGAAGTAAAGAAAACCTTAATCCATGCAGGATTAAGACCTACCTGTCTCAAGTCAGGAAACCGGCAGCGCTTCGCTTCAAAGGGAAGAATTCAACACTAGGAAAATGAAGAATTCTAAGGATGTTTATGCGTGAGGCTTTTGAGAGATTTGAGTTGTGAATTGAAAGGGTTCTGAATTGTGTAAGTTGTCTTGAACGTGGGTAGAGGGTTGTATTTATAGTGTAGAGCTCGTCAAGATTTAGGAAAGCCAAGGGATAAAACCGGACTTATGAATCGCAAGGCTCCTTGCGATAGCCTGGGGCAATCGCAAGACACCTTGCGGCTGCCTGCCCTAATCGCAAGGCCTCTTGCGATTGGTAGGGCGGGCATTATCCTTTTATTCCGTATATTTCCAAATTATATTTTAGGATATATGGTATAATCTTACTTGAAATCTAAGATACGTTGTTGTGGCTGTGTTTTAGGGTTTTGATTAGGTTATCCTGGACCTTGGGAAGCGGGCCAGGCATGGGTTTGGTCTCGGTTTCGGGCCCGAGCCCTGAAAATGTAAAAAGGGTGCATTTTGTAGTATTTTGTGAAATAGGACATTTCGTAAGGCTATCCTAAGGGTTTGCCTACGCCAAAAGGTGGTTTTAACGACTGGGCCTAAATGTAGGGATTTAGGAGAATCGAATCGAACCTTGTTAATGTAAAATGATCAATTAGAATATGTGTTTAAAAAGGGATGTGCGCATGCCGATTAGGACCTAAACTCGAGACACGCTAGACTCTAGACCTAAGGACACTAAAAGTGATGACCCATAAAGAAACCTCATTTGCATTTCAAAACATTTAACTTGAATTCGTCATAGTTAGAACCATTTAAGTCAACGTAAAAGCATGCAATAAAAGTCCATTGTTACATCACTGGGTTTTTGGCGGGAGGTGCGGATTTGGGTATCTACAGCGGAGTCGCCAACTGTAGGAACCGGGATCTGACATGGAACGACTCGACGTCTGGCTAAGGGCGTAAAGTTAAAAAAGACTAATAAGAAAAACCTTTTAAAACTGTTTTGGAGCCGCCACTAAATTATGAGGGAAATTTAGAACCCGCCTCCGTGTCCTCATGCTCAAAGACACGTCTTAGAGTTCAAGGCACGTCGACAACTATCCGTCTAAGGTTATTATAAAACCAGATTCGGATTCGGGTGAGGGTACTTTTCTAAAGTATAGTTCAAAATAATGTTTTGATGAAAGATCTTTTGGAAAAGCCTATCAAAAGATAGCCACTACTAGACTTGAGAACAATGCAAAGAATGATACATGAACCTAAGTAATTCGCTACGTACAAGTGCGATAAAGATGTAAAATAATGCAAAAAGAGATTGTTTAAAACCCTCAGTTAAGCATGCTTAACTTGTTAACGAAAACAGTTCAGTTTAATGACGAATTCATTTTAAGTGATTTAGATGCAATAAGAGGATTTGCTAAAATGCATGCAATAAAATAAAGTTCAATAAGCCATTGATTTATTTTAGAGAGGTCAGTTGTTTATGCGACTTTGGAAAGGTGTTACGAATAGGGTGTGTATTCGAGGTGCATAGCCGCCTTATGAAAAGCAGACTTGCGTACCAAAGTCGGGGTAAGCCTAATGTAGGCCCTTGCTAGTCAAAGAAGTAAAGAAAACTTTAATCCATGCAGGATTAAGACCTTCCTGTCTCAAGTCAGGAAACCGGCAGCGCTTCGCTTCAAAGGGAAGAATTCAACACTAGGAAAATGAAGAATTCTAAGGATGTTTATGCGTGAGGCTTTTGAGAGATTTGAGTTGTGAATTGAAAGGGTTCTGAATTGTGTAAGTTGTCTTGAACGTGGGTAGAGGGTTGTATTTATAGTGTAGAGCTCGTCAAGATTTAGGAAAGCCAAGGGATAAAACCGGACTTATGAATCGCAAGGCTCCTTGCGATAGCCTGGGGCAATCGCAAGACACCCTGCGGCTGCCTGCCCTAATCGCAAGGCCTCTTGCGATTGGTAGGGCGGGCATTATCCTTTTATTCCGTATATTTCCAAATTATATTTTAGGATATATGGTATAATCTTACTTGAAATCTAAGATACGTTGTTGTGGCTGTGTTTTAGGGTTTTGATTAGGTTATCCTGGACCTTGGGAAGCGGGCCAGGCATGGGTTTGGTTTTGGTTTCGGGCCCGAGCCCTGAAAATGTAAAAAGGGTGCATTTTGTAGTATTTTGTGAAATAGGACATTCCGTAAGGCTATCCTAAGGGTTTGCTAACGCCAAAAGGTGGTTTTAACGACTGGGCCTAAATGTAGGGATTTAGGAGAATCGAATCGAACCTTGTTAATGTAAAATGATCAATTAGAATATGTGTTTAAAAAGGGATGTGCGCATGCCGATTAGGACCTAAACTCGAGACACGCTAGACTCTAGACCTAAGGACACTAAAAGTGATGACCCATAAAGAAACCTCATTTGCATTTCAAAACATTTAACTTGAATTCGTCATAGTTAGAACCATTTAAGTCAACGTAAAACCATGCAATAAAAGTCCATTGTTACATCACTGGGTTTTTGGCGGGAGGTGCGGATTTGGGTATCTACAGCGGAGTCGCCAACTGTAGGAACCGGGATCTGACATGGAACGACTCGACGTCTGGCTAAGGGCGTAAAGTTAAAAAAGACTAATAAGAAAAACCTTTTAAAACTGTTTTGGAGCCGCCACTAAATTATGAGGGAAATTTAGAACCCGCCTCCGTGTCCTCATGCTCAAAGACACGTCTTAGAGTTCAAGGCACGTCGACAACTATCCGTCTAAGGTTATTATAAAACCAGATTCGGATTCGGGTGAGGGTACTTTTCTAAAGTATAGTTCAAAATAATATTTTTATGAAAGATCTTTTGGAAAAGCCTATCAAAAGATAGCCTCTACTAGACTTGAGAACAATGCAAAGAATGATACATGAACCTAAGTAATTCGCTACGTACAAGTGCGATAAAGATGTAAAATAATGCAAAAAGAGATTGTTTAAAACCCTCAGTTAAGCATGCTTAACTTTTTAACGAAAACAGTTCAGTTTAATGACGAATTCATTTTAAGTGATTTAGATGCAATAAGAGAATTTGCTAAAATGCATGCAATAAAATAAAGTTCAATTAGCCATTGATTTATTTTAGAGAGGTCAGTTGTTTATGCGACTTTGGAAAGGTGTTACGAATAGGGTGTGTATTCGAGGTGCGTGGCCGCCTTATGAAAAGCAGACTTGCGTACCAAAGTCGGGGTGAGCCTAATGTAGGCCCTTGCAAGTCAAAGAAGTAAAGAAAACCATAATCCATGCAGGATTAAGACCTACCTGTCTCAAGTCAGGAAACCGGCAGCGCTTCGCTTCAAAGGGAAGAATTCAACACTAGGAAAATGAAGAATTCTAAGGATGTTTATGCGTGAGGCTTTTGAGAGATTTGAGTTGTGAATTGAAAGGAATCTGAATTGTGTAAGTTGTCTTGAACGTGGGTAGAGGGTTGTATTTGTAGTGTAGAGCTCGTCAAGATTTAGGAAAACCAAGGGATAAAACCGGACTTATGAATCGCAAGGCTCCTTGCGATAGCCTGGGGCAATCGCAAGACACCTTGCGGCTGCCTGCCCTAATCCCAAGGCCTCTTGCGATTGGTAGGGGCATTATCCTTTTATTCCGTATATTTCCAAATTATATTTTAGGATATACGGTATAATCTTACTTGAACTCTAAGATACGTTGTTGTGGCTGTGTTTTAGGGTTTTGATTAGGTTATCCTGGACCTTGGGAAGCGGGCCAGGCATGGGTTTGGGCTCGGTTTCGGGCCCGAGCCCTGAAAATGTAAAAAGGGGGCATTTTGTAGTATTTTGTGAAATAGGACATTCCGTAAGGCTATCCTAAGGGTTTGCTAACGCCAAAAGGTGGTTTTAACGACTGGGCCTAAATGTAGGGATTTAGGAGAATCGAATCGAACCTTGTTAATGTAAAATGATCAATTAGAATATGTGTTTAAAAAGGGATGTGCGCATGCCGATTAGGACCTGAACTCGAGACAAGCTAGACTCTAGACCTAAGGACACTAAAAGTGATGACCCATAAAGAAACCTCATTTGCATTTCAAAACATTTAACTTGAATTCGTCATAGTTAGAACCATTTAAGTCAACGTAAAAGCATGCAACAAAAGTCCATTGTTACATCACTGGGTTTTTTGCGGGAGGTGCGGATTTGGGTATCCACAGCGGAGTCGCCAACTGTAGGTACCGGGATCTGACTTGGAACCACTCGACGTCTTGCGAAGGGCGTAAAGTTAAAAAAGACTAATAAGAAAAACTTTTAAAACTGTTTTGGAGCCGCCACTAAATTATGAGGGAATTTAGAACCCGCCTCGTGTCCTCATGCTCAAAGACACGTCTTAGAGTTCAAGGCACGTCGACACCTATCCGTCTAAGGTTATTATGAAAGCAGATTCGGATTCGGGTGAGGGTACTTTTTTAAAGTATAGTTCAAAATAATGTTTTTATGAAAGATCTTTTGGAAAAGCCTATCAAAAGATAGCCTCTACTAGACTTGAGAACAATGCAAAGAATGATACATGAACCTAAGTAATTCGCTACGTACAAGTGCGATAAAGATGTAAAATAATGCAAAAAGAGATTGTTTAAAACCCTCAGTTAAGCATGCTTAACTTGTTAACGAAAACAGTTCAGTTTAATGACGAATTCATTTTAAGTTATTTAGATGCAATAAGAGAATTTGCTAAAATGCATGCAATAAAATAAAGTTCAATTAGCCATTGATTTATTTTAGAGAGGTCAGTTGTTTATGCGACTTTGGAAATGTGTTACGAATAGGGTGCGTATTCGAGGTGCATGGCCGCCTTATGAAAAGCAGACTTGCGTACCAAAGTCGGGGTGAGCCTAATGTAGGCCCTTGCTAGTCAAAGAAGTAAAGAAAACCTTAATCCATGCAGGATTAAGACCTACCTGTCTCAAGTCAGGAAACCGGCAGCGCTTCGCTTCAAAGGGAAGAATTCAACACTAGGAAAATGAAGAATTCTAAGGATGTTTATGCGTGAGGCTTTTGAGAGATTTGAGTTGTGAATTGAAAGGGTTCTAAATTGAGTAAGTTGTCTTGAACGTGGGTAGAGGGTTGTATTTATAGTGTAGAGCTCGTCAAGATTTAGGAAAGCCAAGGGATAAAACCGGACTTATGAATCGCAAGGCTCCTTGCGATAGCCTGGGGCAATCGCAAGACACCTTGTGGCTGCCTGCCCTAATCGCAAGGCCTCTTGCGATTGGTAGGGCGGGCATTATCCTTTTATTCCGTATATTTCCATATTATATTTTAGGATATACGGTATAATCTTACTTGAACTCTAAGATACGTTGTTGTGGCTGTGTTTTAGGGTTTAGATTAGGTTATCTTGGACCTAGGGAAGCGGGCCAGGCATGGGTTTGGGCTCGGTTTCGGGCCCGAGCCCTGAAAATGTAAAATGGGTGCATTTTGTAGTATTTTGTGAAAGAGGACATTCCGTAAGGCTATCCTAAGGGTTTGCTAACGCCAAAAGGTGGTTTTAGCCACTTGGCCTAAATGTAGGGATTTAGGAGAATCGAATCGAACCTTGTTAATGTAAAATGATCAATTAGAATATGTGTTTAAAAAGGGATGTGCGCATGCCGATTAGGACCTGAACTCGAGACAAGCTAGACTCTAGACCTAAGGACACTAAAAGTGATGACCCATAAAGAAATCTCATTTGCATTTCAAAACATTTAACTTGAATTCGTCATAGTTAGAACCATTTAAGTCAACGTAAAAGCATGCAATAAAAGTCCATTGTTACATCACTGGGTTTTTGGCGGGAGGTGCGGATTTGGGTATCTACAATGAGTCGCTAATCAGTAGGTACCAGATCTCGACATGGAACCACTCGACGTCTTGCTAAGGGCGTAAAGTTAAAAAAGACTAATTAGAAAAACCTTTTAAAACTGTTTTGGAGCCGCCACTAAATTATGAGGGAAATTTAGAACCCGCCTCCGTGTCCTCATGCTCAAAGACACGTCTTAGAGTTCAAGGCACGTCGACACCTATCCGTCTAAGGTTATTGTGAAAGCAGATTCGGATTCGGGTGAGGGTACTTTTCTAAAGTATAGTTCAAAATAATGTTTTTATGAAAGATCTTTTGGAAAAGCCTATCAAAAGATAGCCTCTACTAGACTTGAGAACAATGCAAAGAATGATACATGAACCTAAGTAATTCGCTACGTACAAGTGCGATAAAGATGTAAAATAATTCAAAAAGAGATTGTTTAAAACCCTCAGTTAAGCATGCTTAACTTGTTAACTACAGATTCGATTTAATGACGAATTCATTTTAAGTGATTTAGATGCAATAAGAGAATTTGCTAAAATGCATGCAATAAAATAAAGTTCAATTAGCCATTGATTTATTTTAGAGAGGTCAGTTGTTTATGCGACTTTGGAAAGGTGTTACGAATAGGGTGTGTATTCGAGGTGCGTGGCCGCCTTATGAAAAGCAGACTTGCGTACCAAAGTCGGGGTGAGCCTAATGTAGGCCCTTGCAAGTCAAAGAAGTAAAGAAAACCATAATCCATGCAGGATTAAGACCTACCTGTCTCAAGTCAGGAAACCGGCAGCGCTTCGCTTCAAAGGGAAGAATTCAACACTAGGAAAATGAAGAATTCTAAGGATGTTTATGCGTGAGGCTTTTGAGAGAATTGAGTTGTGAATTGAAAGGGTTCTGAATTGTGTAAGTTGTCTTGAACGTGGGTAGAGGGTTGTATTTATAGTGTAGAGCTCGTCAAGATTTAGGAAAGCCAAGGGATAAAACTGGACTTATGAATCGCAAGGCTCCTTGCGATAGCCTGGGGCAATCGCAAGACACCTTGCGGCTGCCTGCCCTAATCGCAAGGCCTCTTGCGATTGGTAGGGGCATTATCCTTTTATTCCGTATATTTCCAAATTATATTTTAGGATATACGGTATAATCTTACTTTAACTCTAAGATACGTTGTTGTGGCTGTGTTTTAGGGTTTTGATTAGGTTATCCTGGACCTTGGGAAGCGGGCCAGGCATGGGTTTGGGCTCGGTTTCGGGCCCGAGCCCTGAAAATGTAAAAAGGGTGCATTTTGTAGTATTTTGTGAAATAGGACATTCCGTAAGGCTATCCTAAGGGTTTGCTAACGCCAAAAGGTGGTTTTAACGACTGGGCCTAAATGTAGGGATTTAGGAGAATCGAATCGAACCTTGTTAATGTAAAATGATCAATTAGAATATGTGTTTAAAAAGGGATGTGCGCATGCCGATTAGGACCTGAACTCGAGACAATGTAGACTCTAGACCTAAGGACACTAAAAGTGATGACCCATAAAGAAACCTCATTTGCATTTCAAAACATTTAACTTGAATTCGTCATAGTTGGAACCATTTAAGTCAACGTAAAAGCATGCAATAAAAGTCCATTGTTACATCACTGGGTTTTTGGCGGGAGGTGCGGATTTGGGTATCTACAGCGGAGTCGCCAACTGTAGGTACCGGGATCTGACATGGAACCACTCGACGTCTTGCTAAGGGCGTAAAGTTAAAAAAGACTAATAAGAAAAACCTTTTAAAACTGTTTTGGAGCCGCCACTAAATTATGAGGAAAATTTAGAACCCGCCTCCGTGTCCTCATGCTCAAAGACACGTCTTAGAGTTCAAGGCACGTCGACACCTATCCGTCTAAGGTTATTGTGAAACCAGATTCGGACTCGGGTGAGGGTACTTTTCTAAAGTATAGTTCAAAATAATGTTTTTATGAAAGATCTTTTGGAAAAGCCTATCAAAAGATAGCCTCTACTAGACTTGAGAACAATGCAAAGAATGATACATGAACCTAAGTAATTCGCTACGTACAAGTGCGATAAAGATGTAAAATAATGCAAAAAGAGATTGTTTAAAACCCTCAGTTAAGCATGCTTAACTTGTTAACGAAAACAGTTCAGTTTAATGACGAATTCATTTTAAGTGATTTAGATGCAATAAGAGGATTTGCTAAAATGCATGCAATAAAATAAAGTTCAATTAGCCATTGATTTATTTTAGAGAGGTCAGTTGTTTATGCGACTTTGGAAAGGTGTTACGAATAGGGTGTGTATTCGAGGTGCATGGCCGCCTTATGAAAAGCAGACTCGCGTACCAAAGCCGGGGTGAGCCTAATGTAGGCCCTTGCTAGTCAAAGAAGTAAAGAAAACCTTAATCCATGCAGGATTAAGACCTACCTGTCTCAAGTCAGGAAACCGGCAGCGCTTCGCTTCAAAGGGAAGAATTCAACACTAGGAAAATGAAGAATTCTAAGGATGTTTATGCGTGAGGCTTTTGAGAGATTTGAGTTGTGAATTGAAAGGGTTCTAAATTGTGTAAGTTGTCTTGAACGTGGGTAGAGGGTTGTATTTATAGTGTAGAGCTCGTCAAAATTTAGGAAAGCCAAGGGATAAAACCGGACTTATGAATCGCAAGGCTCCTTGCGATAGCCTGGGGCAATCGCAAGACACCTTGTGGCTGCCTGCCCTAATCGCAAGGCCTCTTGCGATTGGTAGGGCGGGCATTATCCTTTTATTCCGTATATTTCCATATTATATTTTAGGATATACGGTATAATCTTACTTGAACTCTAAGATACGTTGTTGTGGCTGTGTTTTAGGGTTTAGATTAGGTTATCCTGGACCTAGGGAAGCGGGCCGAGCGTGGAGTTCAGTTTGGGCTCGGTTTGGGCCGAGCCTGAAAAATGTAAAATGGGTGCATTTTGTAGTATTTTGTGAAATAGGACATTCCGTAAGGCTATCCTAAGGGTTTGCTAACGCCAAAAGGTGGTTTTAGCCACTGGGCCTAAATGTAGGGATTTAGGAGAATCGAATCGAACCTTGTTAATGTAAAATGATCAATTAGAATATGTGTTTAAAAAGGGATGTGCGCATGCCGATTAGGACCTGAACTCGAGACAAGCTAGACTCTAGACCTAAGGACACTAAAAGTGATGACCCATAAAGAAATCTCATTTGCATTTCAAAACATTTAACTTGAATTCGTCATAGTTAGAACCATTTAAGTCAACGTAAAACCATGCAATAAAAGTCCATTGTTACATCACTGGGTTTTTGGCGGGAGGTGCGGATTTGGGTATCTACAGCGGAGTCGCCAACTGTAGGAACCGGGATCTGACATGGAACGACTCGACGTCTGGCTAAGGGCGTAAAGTTAAAAAAGACTAATAAGAAAAACCTTTTAAAACTGTTTTGGAGCCGCCACTAAATTATGAGGGAAATTTAGAACCCGCCTCCGTGTCCTCATGCTCAAAGACACGTCTTAGAGTTCAAGGCACGTCGACAACTATCCGTCTAAGGTTATTATAAAACCAGATTCGGATTCGGGTGAGGGTACTTTTCTAAAGTATAGTTCAAAATAATATTTTTATGAAAGATCTTTTGGAAAAGCCTATCAAAAGATAGCCTCTACTAGACTTGAGAACAATGCAAAGAATGATACATGAACCTAAGTAATTCGCTACGCATAAGTGCGATAAAGATGTAAAATAATGCAAAAAGAGATTGTTTAAAACCCTCAGTTAAGCATGCTTAACTTTTTAACGAAAACAGTTCAGTTTAATGACGAATTCATTTTAAGTGATTTAGATGCAATAAGAGAATTTGCTAAAATGCATGCAATAAAATAAAGTTCAATTAGCCATTGATTTATTTTAGAGAGGTCAGTTGTTTATGCGACTTTGGAAAGGTGTTACGAATAGGGTGTGTATTCGAGGTGCGTGGCCGCCTTATGAAAAGCAGACTTGCGTACCAAAGTCGGGGTGAGCCTAATGTAGGCCCTTGCAAGTCAAAGAAGTAAAGAAAACCATAATCCATGCAGGATTAAGACCTACCTGTCTCAAGTCAGGAAACCGGCAGCGCTTCGCTTCAAAGGGAAGAATTCAACACTAGGAAAATGAAGAATTCTAAGGATGTTTATGCGTGAGGCTTTTGAGAGATTTGAGTTGTGAATTGAAAGGAATCTGAATTGTGTAAGTTGTCTTGAACGTGGGTAGAGGGTTGTATTTGTAGTGTAGAGCTCGTCAAGATTTAGGAAAACCAAGGGATAAAACCGGACTTATGAATCGCAAGGCTCCTTGCGATAGCCTGGGGCAATCGCAAGACACCTTGCGGCTGCCTGCCCTAATCCCAAGGCCTCTTGCGATTGGTAGGGGCATTATCCTTTTATTAGTGATATTTCCAAATTATATTTTAGGATATACGGTATAATCTTACTTGAACTCTAAGATACGTTGTTGTGGGTGTGTTTTAGGGTTTTGATTAGGTTATCCTGGACCTTGGGAAGCGGGCCAGGCATGGGTTTGGGCTCGGTTTGCCGGCCGAGCCCTGAAAATGTAAAAAGGGGGCATTTTGTAGTATTTTGTGAAATAGGACATTCCGTAAGGCTATCCTAAGGGTTTGCTAACGCCAAAAGGTGGTTTTAACGACTGGGCCTAAATGTAGGGATTTAGGAGAATCGAATCGAACCTTGTTAATGTAAAATGATCAATTAGAATATGTGTTTAAAAAGGGATGTGCGCATGCCGATTAGGACCTGAACTCGAGACAAGCTAGACTCTAGACCTAAGGACACTAAAAGTGATGACCCATAAAGAAACCTCATTTGCATTTCAAAACATTTAACTTGAATTCGTCATAGTTAGAACCATTTAAGTCAACGTAAAAGCATGCAACAAAAGTCCATTGTTACATCACTGGGTTTTTTGCGGGAGGTGCGGATTTGGGTATCCACAGCGGAGTCGCCAACTGTAGGTACCGGGATCTGACATGGAACCACTCGACGTCTTGCGAAGGGCGTAAAGTTAAAAAAGACTAATAAGAAAAACTTTTAAAACTGTTTTGGAGCCGCCACTAAATTATGAGGGAAATTTAGAACCCGCCTCCGTGTCCTCATGCTCAAAGACACGTCTTAGAGTTCAAGGCACGTCGACACCTATCCGTCTAAGGTTATTATGAAAGCAGATTCGGATTCGGGTGAGGGTACTTTTTTAAAGTATAGTTCAAAATAATGTTTTTATGAAAGATCTTTTGGAAAAGCCTATCAAAAGATAGCCTCTACTAGACTTGAGAACAATGCAAAGAATGATACATGAACCTAAGTAATTCGCTACGTACAAGTGCGATAAAGATGTAAAATAATGCAAAAAGAGATTGTTTAAAACCCTCAGTTAAGCATGCTTAACTTGTTAACGAAAACAGTTCAGTTTAATGACGAATTCATTTTAAGTTATTTAGATGCAATAAGAGAATTTGCTAAAATGCATGCAATAAAATAAAGTTCAATTAGCCATTGATTTATTTTAGAGAGGTCAGTTGTTTATGCGACTTTGGAAATGTGTTACGAATAAGTGCGTATTCGAGGTGCATGGCCGCCTTATGAAAAGCAGACTTGCGTACCAAAGTCGGGGTGAGCCTAATGTAGGCCCTTGCTAGTCAAAGAAGTAAAGAAAACCTTATTCCATGCAGGATTAAGACCTACCTGTCTCAAGTCGAAAGCCGTAGCGCTTTCTTCAAAGGGAAGAATTCAACACTAGGAAAATGAAGAATTCTAAGGATGTTTATGCGTGAGGCTTTTGAGAGATTTGAGTTGTGAATTGAAAGGGTTCTAAATTGAGTAAGTTGTCTTGAACGTGGGTAGAGGGTTGTATTTATAGTGTAGAGCTCGTCAAGATTTAGGAAAGCCAAGGGATAAAACCGGACTTATGAATCGCAAGGCTCCTTGCGATAGCCTGGGGCAATCGCAAGACACCTTGTGGCTGCCTGCCCTAATCGCAAGGCCTCTTGCGATTGGTAGGGCGGGCATTATCCTTTTATTCCGTATATTTCCATATTATATTTTAGGATATACGGTATAATCTTACTTGAACTCTAAGATACGTTGTTGTGGCTGTGTTTTAGGGTTTAGATTAGGTTATCTTGGACCTAGGGAAGCGGGCCAGGCATGGGTTTGGGCTCGGTTTCGGGCCCGAGCCCTGAAAATGTAAAATGGGTGCATTTTGTAGTATTTTGTGAAAGAGGACATTCCGTAAGGCTATCCTAAGGGTTTGCTAACGCCAAAAGGTGGTTTTAGCCACTTGGCCTAAATGTAGGGATTTAGGAGAATCGAATCGAACCTTGTTAATGTAAAATGATCAATTAGAATATGTGTTTAAAAAGGGATGTGCGCATGCCGATTAGGACCTGAACTCGAGACAAGCTAGACTCTAGACCTAAGGACACTAAAAGTGATGACCCATAAAGAAATCTCATTTGCATTTCAAAACATTTAACTTGAATTCGTCATAGTTAGAACCATTTAAGTCAACGTAAAAGCATGCAATAAAAGTCCATTGTTACATCACTGGGTTTTTGGCGGGAGGTGCGGATTTGGGTATCTACAGCGGAGTCGCCAACTGTAGGTACCGGTATCTGACATGGAACCACTCGACGTCTTGCTAAGGGCGTAAAGTTAAAAAAGACTAATTAGAAAAACCTTTTAAAACTGTTTTGGAGCCGCTACTAAATTATGAGGGAAATTTAGAACCCGCCTCCGTGTCCTCATGCTCAAAGACACGTCTTAGAGTTCAAGGCACGTCGACACCTATCCGTCTAAGGTTATTGTGAAAGCAGATTCGGATTCGGGTGAGGGTACTTTTCTAAAGTATAGTTGAAAATAATGTTTTTATGAAAGATCTTTTGGAAAAGCCTATCAAAAGATAGCCTCTACTAGACTTGAGAACAATGCAAAGAATGATACATGAACCTAAGTAATTCGCTACGTACAAGTGCGATAAAGATGTAAAATAATTCAAAAAGAGATTGTTTAAAACCCTCAGTTAAGCATGCTTAACTTGTTAACGAAAACAGTTCAGTTTAATGACGAATTCATTTTAAGTGATTTAGATGCAATAAGAGAATTTGCTAAAATGCATGCAATAAAATAAAGTTCAATTAGCCATTGATTTATTTTAGAGAGGTCAGTTGTTTATGCGACTTTGGAAAGGTGTTACGAATAGGGTGTGTATTCGAGGTGCGTGGCCGCCTTATGAAAAGCAGACTTGCGTACCAAAGTCGGGGTGAGCCTAATGTAGGCCCTTGCAAGTCAAAGAAGTAAAGAAAACCATAATCCATGCAGGATTAAGACCTACCTGTCTCAAGTCAGGAAACCGGCAGCGCTTCGCTTCAAAGGGAAGAATTCAACACTAGGAAAATGAAGAATTCTAAGGATGTTTATGCGTGAGGCTTTTGAGAGAATTGAGTTGTGAATTGAAAGGGTTCTGAATTGTGTAAGTTGTCTTGAACGTGGGTAGAGGGTTGTATTTATAGTGTAGAGCTCGTCAAGATTTAGGAAAGCCAAGGGATAAAACTGGACTTATGAATCGCAAGGCTCCTTGCGATAGCCTGGGGCAATCGCAAGACACCTTGCGGCTGCCTGCCCTAATCGCAAGGCCTCTTGCGATTGGTAGGGGCATTATCCTTTTATTCCGTATATTTCCAAATTATATTTTAGGATATACGGTATAATCTTACTTTAACTCTAAGATACGTTGTTGTGGCCGTGTTTTAGGGTTTTGATTAGGTTATCCTGGACCCTGGGAAGCGGGCCAGGCATGGGTTTGGGTTCGGTTTCGGGGCCGTGCCCTGTAAATGTAAAAAGGGTGCATTTTGTAGTATTTTGTGAAATAGGACATTCCGTAAGGCTATCCTAAGGGTTTGCTAACGCCAAAAGGTGGTTTTAACGACTGGGCCTAAATGTAGGGATTTAGGAGAATCGAATCGAACCTTGTTAATGTAAAATGATCAATTAGAATATGTGTTTAAAAAGGGATGTGCGCATGCCGATTAGGACCTGAACTCGAGACAATGTAGACTCTAGACCTAAGGACACTAAAAGTGATGACCCATAAAGAAACCTCATTTGCATTTCAAAACATTTAACTTGAATTCGTCATAGTTGGAACCATTTAAGTCAACGTAAAAGCATGCAATAAAAGTCCATTGTTACATCACTGGGTTTTTGGCGGGAGGTGCGGATTTGGGTATCTACAATGAGTCGCCAATCAGAGGTAAGGGATCTGACATGGAACCACTCGACGTCTTGCTAAGGGCGTAAAGTTAAAAAAGACTAATAAGAAAAACCTTTTAAAACTGTTTTGGAGCCGCCACTAAATTATGAGGAAAATTTAGAACCCGCCTCCGTGTCCTCATGCTCAAAGACACGTCTTAGAGTTCAAGGCACGTCGACACCTATCCGTCTAAGGTTATTGTGAAACCAGATTCGGACTCGGGTGAGGGTACTTTTCTAAAGTATAGTTCAAAATAATGTTTTTATGAAAGATCTTTTGGAAAAGCCTATCAAAAGATAGCCTCTACTAGACTTGAGAACAATGCAAAGAATAATACATGAACCTAAGTAATTCGCTACGTACAAGTGCGATAAAGATGTAAAATAATGCAAAAAGAGATTGTTTAAAACCCTCAGTTAAGCATGCTTAACTTGTTAACGAAAACATTGATTTAATGACGAATTCATTTTAAGTGATTTAGATGCAATAAGAGGATTTGCTAAAATGCATGCAATAAAATAAAGTTCAATTAGCCATTGATTTATTTTAGAGAGGTCAGTTGTTTATGCGACTTTGGAAAGGTGTTACGAATAGGGTGTGTATTCGAGGTGCATGGCCGCCTTATGAAAAGCAGACTTGCGTACCAAAGTCGGGGTGAGCCTAATGTAGGCCCTTGCTAGTCAAAGAAGTAAAGAAAACCTTAATCCATGCAGGATTAAGACCTACCTGTCTCAAGTCGAAACCTAAGCCGCTTCGCTTCAAAGGGAAGAATTCAACACTAGGAAAATGAAGAATTCTAAGGATGTTTATGCGTGAGGCTTTTGAGAGATTTGAGTTGTGAATTGAAAGGGTTCTAAATTGTGTAAGTTGTCTTGAACGTGGGTAGAGGGTTGTATTTATAGTGTAGAGCTCGTCAAAATTTAGGAAAGCCAAGGGATAAAACCGGACTTATGAATCGCAAGGCTCCTTGCGATAGCCTGGGGCAATCGCAAGACACCTTGTGGCTGCCTGCCCTAATCGCAAGGCCTCTTGCGATTGGTAGGGCGGGCATTATCCTTTTATTCCGTATATTTCCATATTATATTTTAGGATATACGGTATAATCTTACTTGAACTCTAAGATACGTTGTTGTGGCTGTGTTTTAGGGTTTAGATTAGGTTATCCTGGACCTAGGGAAGCGGGCCAGGCGTGGGTTCGGTTTCGGGCTCGGTTTCGGGCCCGAGCCCTGAAAATGTAAAATGGGTGCATTTTGTAGTATTTTGTGAAATAGGACATTCCGTAAGGCTATCCTAAGGGTTTGCTAACGCCAAAAGGTGGTTTTAGCCACTGGGCCTAAATGTAGGGATTTAGGAGAATCGAATCGAACCTTGTTAATGTAAAATGATCAATTAGAATATGTGTTTAAAAAGGGATGTGCGCATGCCGATTAGGACCTGAACTCGAGACAAGCTAGACTCTAGACCTAAGGACACTAAAAGTGATGACCCATAAAGAAACCTCATTTGCATTTCAAAACATTTAACTTGAATTCGTCATAGTTAGAACCATTTAAGTCAACGTAAAAGCATGCAATAAAAGTCCATTGTTACATCACTGGGTTTTTGGCGGGAGGTGCGGATTTGGGTATCTACAGCGGAGTCGCCAACTGTAGGTACCGGGATCTGACATGGAACCACTCGACGTCTTGCTAAGGGCGTAAAGTTGAAAAAGACTAATAAGAAAAACCTTTTAAAACTGTTTTGGAGCCGCCACTAAATTATGAGGAAAATTTAGAACCCGCCTCCGTGTCCTCATGCTCAAAGACACGTCTTAGAGTTCAAGGCACGTCGACACCTATCCGTCTAAGGTTATTGTGAAAGCAGATTCGGATTCGGGTGAGGGTACTTTTCTAAAGTATAGTTCAAAATAATGTTTTTATGAAAGAACTTTTGGAAAAGCCTATCAAAAGATAGCCTCTACTAGACTTGAGAACAATGCAAAGAATGATACATGAACCTAAGTAATTCGCTACGTACAAGTGCGATAAAGATGTAAAATAATGCAAAAAGAGATTGTTTAAAACCCTCAGTTAAGCATGCTTAACTTGTTAACGAAAACAGTTCAGTTTAATGACGAATTCATTTTAAGTGATTTCGATGCAATAAGAGAATTTGCTAAAATGCAAGCAATAAAATAAAGTTCAATTAGCCATTGATTTATTTTAGAGAGGTCAGTTTTTTATGCGACTTTGGAAAGGTGTTACGAATAGGGTGTGTATTCGAGGTGCATGGCCGCCTTATGAAAAGCAGACTTGCGTACCAAAATCGGGGTGAGCCTAATGTAGGCCCTTGCTAGTCAAAGAAGTAAAGAAAACCTTAATCCATGCAGGATTAAGACCTACCTGTCTCAAGTCAGGAAACCGGCAGCGCTTCGCTTCAAAGGGAAGAATTCAACACTTGGAAAATGAAGAATTCTAAGGATGTTTATGCGTGAGGCTTTTGAGAGATTTGAGTTGTGAATTGAAAGGGTTCTGAATTGTGTAAGTTGTCTTGAACGTGGGTAGAGGGTTGTATTTATAGTGTAGAGCTCGTCAAGATTTAGGAAAGCCAAGGGATAAAACCGGACTTATGAATCGCAAGGCTCCTTGCGATAGCCTGGGGCAATCGCAAGACACCTTGCGGCTGCCTGCCCTAATCGCAAGGCCTCTTGCAATTGGTAGGGCGGGCATTATCCTTTTATTCCGTATATTTCCAAATTATATTTTAGGATATACGGTATAATCTTACTTGAACTCTAAGATACGTTGTTGTGGCTGTGTTTTAGGGTTCTGATTAGGTTATCCTGGACCTTGGGAAGCGGGCCAGGCACGGGTTTGGGCTCGGTTTCGGGCCCGAGCCCTGAAAATGTAAAAAGGGTGCATTTTGTAGTATTTTGTGAAATAGGACATTCCGTAAGGCTATCCTAAGGGTTTGCTAACGCCAAAAGGTGGTTTTAGCGACTGGGCCTAAATGTAGGGATTTAGGAGAATCGAATCGAACCTTGTTAATGTAAAATGATCAATTAGAATATGTGTTTAAAAAGGGATGTGCGCATGCCGATTAGGACCTGAACTCGAGACAAGCTAGACTCTAGATCTAAGGACACTAAAAGTGATGACCCATAAAGAAACCTCATTTGCATTTCAAAACATTTAACTTGAATTCGTCATAGTTAGAACCATTTAAGTCAACGTAAAAGCATGCAATAAAAGTCCATTGTTACATCACTGGGTTTTTGGCGGGAGGTGCGGATTTGGGTATCTACAGCGGAGTCGCCAACTGTAGGTACCGGGATCTGACATGGAACCACTCGACGTCTTGCTAAGGGCGTAAAGTTGAAAAAGACTAATAAGAAAAACCTTTAAATCCTGTTTTGGAGCCGCCACTAAATTATGAGGAAAATTTAGAACCCGCCTCCGTGTCCTCATGCTCAAAGACACGTCTTAGAGTTCGAGGCACGTCGACACCTATCCGTCTAAGGTTATTGTGAAAGCAGATTCGGATTCGGGTGAGGGTACTTTTCTAAAGTATAGTTCAAAATAATGTTTTTATGAAAGAACTTTTGGAAAAGCCTATCAAAAGATAGCCTCTACTAGACTTGAGAACAATGCAAAGAATGATACATGAACCTAAGTAATTCGCTACGTACAAGTGCGATAAAGATGTAAAATAATGCAAAAAGAGATTGTTTAAAACCCTCAGTTAAGCATGCTTAACTTTTTAACGAAAACAGTTCAGTTTAATGACGAATTCATTTTAAGTGATTTAGATGCAATAAGAGGATTTGCTAAAATGCATGCAATAAAATAAATTTCAATTAGCCATTGATTTATTTTAGAGAGGTCAGTTGTTTATGCGACTTTGGAAAGGTGTTACGAATAGGGTGTGTATTCGAGGTGCATGGCCGCCTTATGAAAAGCAGACTTGCGTACCAAAGTCGGGGTGAGCCTAATGTAGGCCCTTGCTAGTCAAAGAAGTAAAGAAAACCTTAATCCATGCAGGATTAAGACCTACCTGTCTCAAGTCAGGAAACCGGCAGCGCTTCGCTTCAAAGGGAAGAATTCAACACTTGGAAAATGAAGAATTCTAAGGATGTTTATGCGTGAGGCTTTTGAGAGATTTGAGTTGTGAATTGAAAGGGTTCTAAATTGTGTAAGTTGTCTTGAACCTGGGTAGAGGGTTGTATTTATAGTGTAGAGCTCGTCAAGATTTAGGAAAGCCAAGGGATAAAACCGGACTTATGAATCGCAAGGCTCCTTGCGATAGCCTGGGGCAATCGCAAGACACCTTGCGGCTGCCTGCCCTAATCGCAAGGCCTCTTGCGATTGGTAGGGCGGGCATTATCCTTTTATTCCGTATATTTCCAAATTATATTTTAGGATATACGGTATAATCTTACTTGAACTCTAAGATACGTTGTTGTGGCTGTGTTTTAGGGTTTTGATTAGGTTATCCTGGACCTTGTGAAGCGGGCCAAGCACGGGTTTGGGCTCGGTTTCGGGCCCGAGCCCTGAAAATGTAAAAAGGGTGCATTTTGTAGTATTTTGTGAAATAGGACATTCCGTAAGGCTATCCTAAGGGTTTGCTAACGCCAAAAGGTGGTTTTAGCGACTGGGCCTAAATGTAGGGATTTAGGAGAATCGAATCGAACCTTGTTAATGTAAAAGGATCAATTAGAATATGTGTTTGAAAAGGGATGTGCGCATGCCGATTAGGACCTGAACTCGAGACAAGCTAGACTCTAGACCTAAGGACACTAAAAGTAATGACCCAAAAAGAAACCTCATTTGCATTTCAAAACATTTAAGTTGAATTCGTCATAGTTAGAACCATTTAAGTCAACGTAAAAGCATGCAATAAAAGTCCATTGTTACATCACTGGGTTTTTGGCCGGAGGTGCGGATTTGGGTATCTACAGCGGAGTCGCCAACTGTAGGTACCGGGATCTGACATGGAACCACTCGACGTCTTGCTAAGGGCGTAAAGTTAAAAAAGACTAAAAAGAAAAACTTTTAAAATTTGTTTTGGACCCGCCACTAAATTATGAGGAAAATTTAGAACCCGCCTCCGTGTCCTCATGCTCAAAGACACGTCTTAGAGTTCAAGGCACGTCGACACCTATCCGTCTAAGGTTATTGTGAAACCAGATTCGGACTCGGGTGAGGGTACTTTTCTAAAGTATAGTTCAAAATAATGTTTTTATGAAAGATCTTTTGGAAAAGCCTATCAAAAGATAGCCTCTACTAGACTTGAGAACAATGCAAAGAATGATACATGAACCTAAGTAATTCGCTACGTACAAGTGCGATAAAGATGTAAAATAATGCAAAAAGAGATTGTTTAAAACCCTCAGTTAAGCATGCTTAACTTGTTAACGAAAACAGTTCAGTTTAATGACGAATTCATTTTAAGTGATTTAGATGCAATAAGAGGATTTGCTAAAATGCATGCAATAAAATAAAGTTCAATTAGCCATTGATTTATTTTAGAGAGGTCAGTTGTTTATGCGACTTTGGAAAGGTGTTACGAATAGGGTGTGTATTCGAGGTGCATGGCCGCCTTATGAAAAGCAGACTTGCGTACCAAAGTCGGGGTGAGCCTAATGTAGGCCCTTGCTAGTCAAAGAAGTAAAGAAAACCTTAATCCATGCAGGATTAAGACCTACCTGTCTCAAGTCAGGAAACCTAGCCGCTCGCTTTCAAAGGAAGAATTCAACACTTGGAAAATGAAGAATTCTAAGGATGTTTATGCGTGAGGCTTTTGAGAGATTTGAGTTGTGAATTGAAAGGGTTCTAAATTGTGTAAGTTGTCTTGAACCTGGGTAGAGGGTTGTATTTATAGTGTAGAGCTCGTCAAGATTTAGGAAAGCCAAGGGATAAAACCGGACTTATGTATCGCAAGGCTCCTTTGCGATAGCACTGGGCAATCGCAAGACACCTTGCGGCTGCCTGCCCTAATCGCAAGGCCTCTTGCGATTGGTAGGGCGGGCATTATCCTTTTATTCCGTATATTTCCAAATTATATTTTAGGATATACGGTATAATCTTACTTGAACTCTAAGATACGTTGTTGTGGCTGTGTTTTAGGGTTTTGATTAGGTTATCCTGGACCTTGTGAAGCGGGCCAAGCACGGGTTTGGGCTCGGTTTCGGGCCCGATGTAACACCCCGTGTTATTTTAACACAATCTGATAAAAGAATTTAATTCCTTAATTTAAATTCATCCTTTTTCCTTATAATAAAAATGCGTCTGAATTTTTTTCGCCAAATAATACTAAAATTTCTTAAGTTCAAATTTAAAATTTTAAAAAAAAAATAAAGTTTGTTCTATTATGTTTAGAATTGAAAAAAAGAAACACATTTCAAATTTTTATAAAAATGAACACTTATACTTTTCCCGTCTCTGAAATTCGGGTCAACAATTTCAAACACGCAAATCAAAAATCAAACCATCTTATCCTCTTCCACTTTCTTTTTATTTTTTCAAAAAGTAAACTTAACATCAAAAATATAATCATTTTGATTATTTTTAATAAATCATATTATATTAAAAATCTAATTACTATTTCAATTCTATTAAACTAGCTTTTTCCTAAATTGTCTAAATATGAAGTTATACTTAATTTAAACTGATAAACTTTTTGACGTTTGATTCTAATTATTTAAATCATTAACTTTCATCCAAAAAAATATATATTTCGGACTAGTAAATTTTTAATCAAAATTCGAGGAGCCAAAACCCAAATTTTATTTTGATCACACTTCGAGTTTTATTTTCATTTTTATTTTCAATCTTACTTCTAAACATTATTTTAATATCATATCTTTTATTTCGAAACCTTTCGCGATCGCGCAAATCGAAAATTTCGAGAAATGAAAACCGAGCCCGAAAATTTGACTTTTGACTTTTGACTCACCTTAGTCAAAGTATTATCCACTTCCATTTTTCTTACACAAGTCTTACACCTTTATATTTTCATCATCATTTTTATTTTTATTTTGTATTTAATTTAAAGTTTATACTTTTAATAAAAATATAAATACAATTTCAATACTACTACTTTAATACTACAATTTTCATTTCCGTCACTTTTAAAATTTTTCTAAAGTAATAAATAAAATATTTTAGTCTTAAATTATTAAAGTAGAGATATTTCGAAAAATTGTCAAACGCGCACACTTTAACTTTTATCGCTTTTGACGCCCGACTTTTTAAAACTGACCAAATTCGAGGAAAACATTTTTAAACATCGAAAAGACATTTTTAATGCCAAATAGTAACCAAGACTTTATTAGCCAATTAAAAACAAGATGTTCCCTAATTTCATTATAATTAAACATTATTTATTAAATAAAACCAACTTTATTCTAAATTCATTTAACCTAACTTACTCTAACTTTCCTCATAATTTCTAAGAGCCAAAATCACTTTGTACTTCCTCCATTTTGCCGTGGGACTCCCTCCATATTCTCCCATTATTTTTCTTTCATTTTCTTCCTAAAATCACTTAAATAAAACCTATAATATTATCTTAATAATTCCTAAGTGTTCTAAGTTCATTAGTGGGTATTTTAGGAGCTAACCTTCATGGATTATTTGGGTGTAGAACTTGGGTATTTTGGGTGAAGACCAATCCGATCTAAAATTTATTTTAGATCCCGACGATTAACATTCAAAATAAGGTGACTAGCTTTGTCTTGTATTATCTTTTTAGTAAATTAGTTTGTTTTGTTATTATAATTTTATGAGTATGATTTTTATGTTAAATATGTTAAACATCATTTATGTGTGCTTATATGTTTATGTGTTGTATAATAAAATGATAATAAATAAGTAATAATGATAATAGTGTATTTGTAGTAATATTGTTCATATGTTAGTTAAATTAATTTTGAGCATTTTAATTTATGTTCACATGATTTCTATGTTTAGTTATGTTTTAATTGAGTAGTAGTTATATATAAAAATTATGTGAAATAATAAAAATGAGTTTAAAGGGATTAAAAATGAAAAATAGAAATTGTATGTGTATGTATATTTCACACGACATATACCATTTTTTTTACTAAATTTTCACTTTTAATTTTTGTAAATTATATGTAGTGTTAAGTTAGTATAAAATGGATGTTCCTATGAAAAAAAAAAACTAAATTAGGAAAACGAATTATAAATTATTAAAATCGAAATAAGTGTTCTTGAGTTGTTCTTGAGTTCTTCATGTGTGTTCTTGAGTGTTCATGTTGATGTTCATACTTGTTACTCATTTTGATTTCATTTTAATTTATGTTTGTTAATAATTTGTGTTTATGTTTAGTTATTGTTTTATATATTGTTAGTCTTATTATATAAATCAACTTAAAACATTATAAATCATTTAGATTAAAAAGTTAGGAAATTAAAGTGTTGAAAAACACTATTCATAAATGTAAATGAAATTATTAGTAAATTTCATTTTAGTTTAAACCGTTTTAGTATAATTAGAATAATTAAAATATAAAGACTTTAAGCTAAAAACCGATAAAATCGAAAAATGAAATTTTAGGAACACCTAAGCTTGCTCACGGCATCCTTCTTATTTTTAGGGTTAAAATTTGTTTTATCACTTTTTAGTTTATTGTTAATATAATTTAATTATTAGTTAATAAGTTAGAATTAAGAAATTAAAAGAAATAAATCAATTTTCACATATATGCTAAACCACACGACATTCTTGTTTTTAAATTGACTAAATTTGATCAAAATGAAATTATCACTAAGTCACTAAAGTTAAATAGTAATTAGAATTGAATTTTTGTATAAATCGTTTTGATTATAAATGAATTATGTTAAACCGATAAAAATGAGTAACCGTATAAAAATGAATTAAATCGTGTTATACTGCCTTTGCTATTTGGACTGTTGATCTTGGACTTACGGACTATAAATGAATCATCCACGATACTATTATCTTTTAAAATGAAAATCGCTAAATTTAGTTAATAGACGACTAAATTTAACTAAGTCTCAATTTAAAATAAAAATCATTATCACTTTATACAAAATGAACTTAACGTTTTTGAAACTAGATTTTTAGATATTTTCATAAATGACTAAATACAAACCGAACTTAACATTTTTAAAACTAGACTTTAGAATATTTTCAAAAATCGCCTAAGTACAAAACGAACCTAACGACTTTGAAACTAGAAATTTGTACTTAGGAAATAAAAACAAGTTTAGTATTATACTAAAATATCTAAGTATAAAGATGCGTATAAATACGATGAATAGTAAATACGATGAATAGTAAAATACGATGAATAGTAAATACGGTGAATAGTGAAAAGTGAATAGTAAAATATTGAAAATTTTACTAAGTATAGAAAATTGAAAATGAATAAATAAATAACTTAAAATGTATGAAAACACTTAAATAAGATTGAACATACTAATAAACGTAACATTTTAGAAAACTTGAAAACATTAATAACTAACCACACCTCAAATAATGAACGAATGTGTTATGTGATCATATGAAACCTACACTTCAAATAAAACGTTTGACGCTGAGACTAGGAGAGTCTAGAGACATGTGATATGTAATATCAATTAAATAATAAATCATGAGTATGTTTAAATAAAAGGTCAAGCTTGGGCCTCAGATATGAAAACGTCAATCGTGAGTGAAGTGGGGTTAAGATAGTCTTGTAGCGGATACCACTATCTCGGTCTCTGACATGGGTCATCCCGGTTAGTGTGGTTGAGCCGGCAGCTTTATTGCTTAGCATCCTGCCCATGCCTTACGCCTTAAGTCGTATTGCCTATGCCGTACAAGATAATGAAAAATTCAACTCTTAGTGGGTCAGGCTTTAGGAAATAGTCGTTTTATCCTGAGTTAAGGTGCTCTATGAATAGCATAGCCTACTCTTAAATTGGATATTAGTGTATGCATACTAGACTAGGGTTTTATTCCCCTATTTCGCTAAAGTTATCGTGGCATCCGTGTCGATTTGGCGATTATAGCGGTGGTCTCCTTGCCGTGTTTCGTTCTTAGTGGGCGCGACACTAGCATTCGTTCTTACCCTGCGTAAAGATTACTTGACGAGATTGTATCTGAAGTTCGAATCATTTCGAACACTAGAGGATGAGATGCAAGTATTATAGTATTCGGCGTGGTTTACGAGTCGAGTAAGTCTCTGCACTATGGAAGTGAGATGCAATCGATCAGAGTACAAAGGCCTACTCGGTCGTGCTCGTAGCGGTATGTGTTGTGTGTTGTTTGATTAAATGAGAATGAGTGTGTACCATCTTCGAAAATTAAAGACCACAACTTTCTGAATTGAATCGAGTCTGCATGACGAGAATGTTACAATACGTATGTTTGTTGCGATCCGATATCGCTTTGTAATCCTGCTGTGTATCTATGATACAAATGATATGATATTATCTGTTATCTGCTTTCCTAATTGAATAGCATGCCTATATGATTTACCGTTTTAAATCGCATGTTTATTATGACTAATATGTCTTTACATGCTATATGTTTTAAGCATGTTTATCGTTTTATCATACTATTATAGTTATAAAGCGATAGTAATAAACCAAAGTAATTGAAATCGAGGGTAAGTATGAGCATAGCTAGTCACTGTCCGCTCAGCGGGCATCCCCCCATAGTTTATTGTGCAGGACGTTCGTGGACCAGGAGCTGGATTTTGGATGGGGCCACGAGACGCATTTATGCTTTATTTTAGTTATTGAAGAGAGATTTGTAATATATAACACTTTACTCTTTTAATTTCCGTACTTGGAGTTGTTCTATTCAACTCTTGAACGATGATGTATCATTTTGGGTTTATGTATAATTAATGACTCTGGTTTAAGACTTAATTAATTTCCGCCTTAGTAATTAAAGTCGACTAAAAACCAGGTTATTCTGATTGGTATCAAAGTCGTCTTTATGACCGTGAATAACTTAATAGTTATTTCATCTAGCGAGAGACACCTGGGCCGGACATTCATATCTTATGTCAGGCATAGACTTATAGGATCAAATAATAAATTAGAAATCTTAGATCGCTAAAATAATAACTTAGATCACTTTAAAGTGTGAGGATGGGTAGAAACCTTAAGGACCGACCATAGTCTAAGGACTTTTAAATAACGAATTACTTCCCTCGGAATAAAATACACTAACTATCGTTTGCTTGCTACTTGCTGATGTGACTAACTAAAACTAACAACTATCATCGGATATAAAATCGAAGTAATAAATTTAATTCTCGAAGATCGAAGCCTTTAATCGAATACATGACGGCAAGACCTCAAACGCAGCAAATGGACGCATCAAGGACCTTACAACTGACAAGACGCTCAAGATCTCGAAGATTTCTGTCGCAGAAAAGATTTCTACAACTTCATTTAATTATCCTCTTTAACTAAAATTTTTATTTCGTTCTCTTTTAAAAAGATTTAACCTCTTTAACCTTTTCTTCTAACTCTCTAATTTCCTAAATCTAAAATTCCTAATAACTACTTTTCAAATGAACTTTCATTCCTCTTCCTTAATCTCGCAAAATGATTTCACTTTTGCTTTTCAATTTCATAAACTCCTACTTACTTCTTCTGAAAACCTTTGAATTTATAACTCTTCATTCTTCTAAACTTATTATCTCTTTCAAAATTTAAAGATCTTCGAAAATTTTATAATTCCTCTTTACCTTCTAAAATTAATTCTCATTTTCACCTTTAAATATCTCTGAAAGCTTATTCAATTAATTCTAAAATTTTATTTTAATGATTTTAAATACCTTTGAAATTACTATGTTTTAAATCATATATTATTTACCTTATATAGTATCGAATTTAATCATTTTCAAAATTTTCAACTTATCAATACCTTTTCTAAATTCCCAACCCTTAAAATGAATTTTTCTCTTTTCTCTTGAATTTGATAAATATGTTTAAAATTTTCTTAAGGGGGTAGGACAAAATATGATGACTTAAAATCGTTGATTAAAGTTACTTAAAATCATTATTTCAACAAACTTTAAAACTATATATTTTAATTTCAAATAAAATTATAATTTGTTTTATTTTAAAACCCTTATAATTTTAATTTAAATTAATTCCGTATAAAACTTCTAGGCCCCACCTTTTTGAAAGTCTCTTTGAAATCGATTTCAGAAATGACAATCTACAAATATTTCTATATTAGTTCAAAATATTCCATTTGAAAATATAAAACGTTTATAGCTTTCAATCTTTTCACTCTATCTAGAATTCTTATAATAATTCAAAAATTCAAGCATTCTTAAAAGTCTTATTCTACCAAATTAAAATGTCATTATCGAAACTTGTTAAAACTTGTTGTCCTCTCTAACTGCATTGCCCAACTGCAAGTAGTTATCCACTCTATTCAAGTTTCGGGACAAAACTTTTCTTAAGGGGGTAGGTTTGTAACACCCCGTGTTATTTTAACACAATCTGATAAAAGAATTTAATTCCTTAATTTAAATTCATCCTTTTTCCTTATAATAAAAATGCGTCTGAATTTTTTTCGCCAAATAATACTAAAATTTCTTAAGTTCAAATTTAAAATTTTAAAAAAAAAATAAAGTTTGTTCTATTATGTTTAGAATTGAAAAAAAGAAACACATTTCAAATTTTTATAAAAATGAACACTTATACTTTTCCCGTCTCTGAAATTCGGGTCAACAATTTCAAACACGCAAATCAAAAATCAAACCATCTTATCCTCTTCCACTTTCTTTTTATTTTTTCAAAAAGTAAACTTAACATCAAAAATATAATCATTTTGATTATTTTTAATAAATCATATTATATTAAAAATCTAATTACTATTTCAATTCTATTAAACTAGCTTTTTCCTAAATTGTCTAAATATGAAGTTATACTTAATTTAAACTGATAAACTTTTTGACGTTTGATTCTAATTATTTAAATCATTAACTTTCATCCAAAAAAATATATATTTCGGACTAGTAAATTTTTAATCAAAATTCGAGGAGCCAAAACCCAAATTTTATTTTGATCACACTTCGAGTTTTATTTTCATTTTTATTTTCAATCTTACTTCTAAACATTATTTTAATATCATATCTTTTATTTCGAAACCTTTCGCGATCGCGCAAATCGAAAATTTCGAGAAATGAAAACCGAGCCCGAAAATTTGACTTTTGACTTTTGACTCACCTTAGTCAAAGTATTATCCACTTCCATTTTTCTTACACAAGTCTTACACCTTTATATTTTCATCATCATTTTTATTTTTATTTTGTATTTAATTTAAAGTTTATACTTTTAATAAAAATATAAATACAATTTCAATACTACTACTTTAATACTACAATTTTCATTTCCGTCACTTTTAAAATTTTTCTAAAGTAATAAATAAAATATTTTAGTCTTAAATTATTAAAGTAGAGATATTTCGAAAAATTGTCAAACGCACACTTTAACTTTTATCGCTTTTGGCCTTGACTTTTTGAAACTGACCAAATTCGAGGAAAACATTTTTAAACATCGAAAAGACATTTTTAATGCCAAATAGTAACCAAGACTTTATTAGCCAATTAAAAACAAGATGTTCCCTAATTTCATTATAATTAAACATTATTTATTAAATAAAACCAACTTTATTCTAAATTCATTTAACCTAACTTACTCTAACTTTCCTCATAATTTCTAAGAGCCAAAATCACTTTGTACTTCCTCCATTTTGCCGTGGGACTCCTCCATATACTCCCATTATTTTTCTTTCATTTTCTTCCTAAAATCACTTAAATAAAACCTATAATATTATCTTAATAATTCCTAAGTGTTCTAAGTTCATTAGTGGGTATTTTAGGAGCTAACCTTCATGGATTATTTGGGTGTAGAACTTGGGTATTTTGGGTGAAGACCAATCCGATCTAAAATTTATTTTTGATCCCATCGATTAACATTCAAAATAAGGTGACTAGCTTTGTCTTGTATTATCTTTTTAGTAAATTAGTTTGTTTTGTTATTATAATTTTATGAGTATGATTTTTATGTTAAATATGTTAAACATCATTTATGTGTGCTTATATGTTTATGTGTTGTATAATAAAATGATAATAAATAAGTAATAATGATAATAGTGTATTTGTAGTAATATTGTTCATATGTTAGTTAAATTAATTTTGAGCATTTTAATTTATGTTCACATGATTTCTATGTTTAGTTATGTTTTAATTGAGTAGTAGTTATATATAAAAATTATGTGAAATAATAAAAATGAGTTTAAAGGGATTAAAAATGAAAAATAGAAATTGTATGTGTATGTATATTTCACACGACATATACCATTTTTTTTACTAAATTTTCACTTTTAATTTTTGTAAATTATATGTAGTGTTAAGTTAGTATAAAATGGATGTTCCTATGAAAAAAAAAAACTAAATTAGGAAAGCAATTATAAATTATTAAAATCGAAATAAGTGTTCTTGAGTTGTTCTTGAGTTCTTCATGTGTGTTCTTGAGTGTTCATGTTGATGTTCATACTTGTTACTCATTTTGATTTCATTTTAATTTATGTTTGTTAATAATTTGTGTTTATGTTTAGTTATTGTTTTATATATTGTTAGTCTTATTATATAAATCAACTTAAAACATTATAAATCATTTAGATTAAAAAGTTAGGAAATTAAAGTGTTGAAAAACACTATTCATAAATGTAAATGAAATTATTAGTAAATTTCATTTTAGTTTAAACCGTTTTAGTATAATTAGAATAATTAAAATATAAAGACTTTAAGCTAAAAACCGATAAAATCGAAAAATGAAATTTTAGGAACACCTAAGCTTGCTCACGGCATCCTTCTTATTTTTAGGGTTAAAATTTGTTTTATCACTTTTTAGTTTATTGTTAATATAATTTAATTATTAGTTAATAAGTTAGAATTAAGAAATTAAAAGAAATAAATCAATTTTCACATATATGCTAAACCACACGACATTCTTGTTTTTAAATTGACTAAATTTGATCAAAATGAAATTATCACTAAGTCACTAAAGTTAAATAGTAATTAGAATTGAATTTTTGTATAAATCGTTTTGATTATAAATGAATTATGTTAAACCGATAAAAAATGAGTAACCGTATAAAAATGAATTAAATCGTGTGTTACTGCCTTTGCTATTTGGACTGTTGATCTTGGACTTACGGACTATAAATGAATCATCCACGATACTATTATCTTTTAAAATGAAAATCGCTAAATTTAGTTAATAGACGACTAAATTTAACTAAGTCTCAATTTAAAATAAAAATCATTATCACTTTATACAAAATGAACTTAACGTTTTTGAAACTAGATTTTTAGATATTTTCATAAATGACTAAATACAAACCGAACTTAACATTTTTAAAACTAGACTTTAGAATATTTTCAAAAATCGCCTAAGTACAAAACGAACCTAACGACTTTGAAACTAGAAATTTGTACTTAGGAAATAAAAACAAGTTTAGTATTATACTAAAATATCTAAGTATAAAGATGCGTATAAATACGATGAATAGTAAATACGATGAATAGTAAACAACGATGAAGAGTAAATACGGTGAATAGTGAAAAGTGAATAGTAAAATATTGAAAATAATTGAAAATTTTACTAAGTATAGAAAATTGAAAATGAATAAATAAATAACTTAAAATGTATGAAAACACTTAAATAAGATTGAACATACTAATAAACGTAACATTTTAGAAAACTTGAAAACATTAATAACTAACCACACCTCAAATAATGAACGAATGTGTTATGTGATCATATGAAACCTACACTTCAAATAAAACGTTTGACGCTGAGACTAGGAGAGTCTAGAGACATGTGATATGTAATATCAATTAAATAATAAATCATGAGTATGTTTAAATAAAAGGTCAAGCTTGGGCCTCAGATATGAAAACGTCAATCGTGAGTGAAGTGGGGTTAAGATAGTCTTGTAGCGGATACCACTATCTCGGTCTCTGACATGGGTCATCCCGGTTAGTGTGGTTGAGCCGGCAGCTTTATTGCTTAGCATCCTGCCCATGCCTTACGCCTTAAGTCGTATTGCCTATCTTCACAAGATAATGAAAAATTCAACTCTTAGTGGGACGGGCTTTAGGAAATAGTCGTTTTATCCTGAGTTAAGGTGCTCTATGAATAGCATAGCCTACTCTTAAATTGGATATTAGTGTATGCATACTAGACTAGGGTTTTATTCCCCTATTTCGCTAAAGTTATCAGGGCATCCGTGCCGATTTGGGCGATTATAGCGGTGGTCTCCTTGCCGTGTTTCGTTCTTAGTGGGCGCGACACTAGCATTCGTTCTTACCCTGCGTAAAGATTACTTGACGAGATTGTATCTGAAGTTCGAATCATTTCGAACACTAGAGGATGAGATGCAAGTATTATAGTATTCGGCGTGGTTTACGAGTCGAGTAAGTCTCTGCACTATGGAAGTGAGATGCAATCGATCGTAGTACAAAGGCCTACTCGATTGGTCAGGCTCGTAGCGAGATGTGTTGTGTGTTGTTTGATTAAATGAGAATGAGTGTGTACCATCTTCAAAATTAAAGACCACAACTTTCAATTGAATCGAAGTGCATGACGAGAATGTTACAATACGTATGTTTGTTGCGATCCGATATCGCTTTGTAATCTCTTTGTGTATCTATGATACAAATGATATGATATTATCATTATCTCGCTTTCCTAATTGAATAGCATGCCTATATGATTTACCGCTTTAAATCGCATGTTTATTATGACTAATATGTCTTTACATGCTATATGTTTTAAGCATGTTTATCGCTTTATCATACTATTATAGTTATAAAGCGATAGTAATAAACCAAAGTAATTGAAATCGAGGGTAAGTATGAGCATAGCTAGTCACTTTGTCATTTCGTGGGCATCCCCATAGTTTATTGTGCGGGACGTTCGTGGACCAGGAGGCTGGATTTTGGATGGGGCCACGAGGCATTTATGCTTTATTTTAGTTATTGAAGAGAGATTTGTAATATATAACACTTTACTCTTTTAATTTCCGTACTTGGAGTTGTTCTATTCAACTCTTGAGCGATGATGTATCATTTTGGGTTTATGTATAATTAATGACTCGCTTAAGACTTAATTAATTTCCGCCTTAGTAATTAAAGTCGACTAAAAACCAGGTTATTCTGATTGGTATCAAAGTCGCTCTTGCGACCGTGAATAACTTAATAGTTATTTCATCTAGCGAGAGAGACACCGGCCGGACATTCATATCTTATGTCAGGCATAGACTTATAGGATCAAATAATAAATTAGAAATCTTAGATCGCTAAAATAATAACTTAGATCACTTTAAAGTGTGAGGATGGGTAGAAACCTTAAGGACCGACCATAGTCTAAGGACTTTTAAATAACGAATTACTTCCCTCGGAATAAAATACACTAACTATCGTTTGCTTGCTACTTGCTGATGTGACTAACTAAAACTAACAACTATCATCGGATATAAAATCGAAGTAATAAATTTAATTCTCGAAGATCGAAGCCTTTAATCGAATACATGACGGCAAGACCTCAAACGCAGCAAATGGACGCATCAAGGACCTTACAACTGACAAGACGCTCAAGATCTCGAAGATTTCTGTCGCAGAAAAGATTTCTACAACTTCATTTAATTATCCTCTTTAACTAAAATTTTTATTTCGTTCTCTTTTAAAAAGATTTAACCTCTTTAACCTTTTCTTCTAACTCTCTAATTTCCTAAATCTAAAATTCCTAATAACTACTTTTCAAATGAACTTTCATTCCTCTTCCTTAATCTCGCAAAATGATTTCACTTTTGCTTTTCAATTTCATAAACTCCTACTTACTTCTTCTGAAAACCTTTGAATTTATAACTCTTCATTCTTCTAAACTTATTATCTCTTTCAAAATTTAAAGATCTTCGAAAATTTTATAATTCCTCTTTACCTTCTAAAATTAATTCTCATTTTCACCTTTAAATATCTCTGAAAGCTTATTCAATTAATTCTAAAATTTTATTTTAATGATTTTAAATACCTTTGAAATTACTATGTTTTAAATCATATATTATTTACCTTATATAGTATCGAATTTAATCATTTTCAAAATTTTCAACTTATCAATACCTTTTCTAAATTCCCAACCCTTAAAATGAATTTTTCTCTTTTCTCTTGAATTTGATAAATATGTTTAAAATTTTCTTAAGGGGGTAGGACAAAATATGATGACTTAAAATCGTTGATTAAAGTTACTTAAAATCATTATTTCAACAAACTTTAAAACTATATATTTTAATTTCAAATAAAATTATAATTTGTTTTATTTTAAAACCCTTATAATTTTAATTTAAATTAATTCCGTATAAAACTTCTAGGCCCCACCTTTTTGAAAGTCTCTTTGAAATCGATTTCAGAAATGACAATCTACAAATATTTCTATATTAGTTCAAAATATTCCATTTGAAAATATAAAACGTTTATAGCTTTCAATCTTTTCACTCTATCTAGAATTCTTATAATAATTCAAAAATTCAAGCATTCTTAAAAGTCTTATTCTACCAAATTAAAATGTCATTATCGAAACTTGTTAAAACTTGTTGTCCTCTCTAACTGCATTGCCCAACTGCAAGTAGTTATCCACTCTATTCAAGTTTCGGGACAAAACTTTTCTTAAGGGGGTAGGTTTGTAACAAAGTGTTATTTTAACACAATCTGATAAAAGAATTTAATTCCTTAATTTAAATTCATCCTTTTTCCTTATAATAAAAATGCGTCTGAATTTTTTTCGCCAAATAATACTAAAATTTCTTAAGTTCAAATTTAAAATTTTAAAAAAAAAATAAAGTTTGTTCTATTATGTTTAGAATTGAAAAAAAGAAACACATTTCAAATTTTTATAAAAATGAACACTTATACTTTTCCCGTCTCTGAAATTCGGGTCAACAATTTCAAACACGCAAATCAAAAATCAAACCATCTTATCCTCTTCCACTTTCTTTTTATTTTTCAAAAAGTAAACTTAACATCAAAAATATAATCATTTTGATTATTTTTAATAAATCATATTATATTAAAAATCTAATTACTATTTCAATTCTATTAAACTAGCTTTTTCCTAAATTGTCTAAATATGAAGTTATACTTAATTTAAACTCGATAAACTTTTTGACGTTTGATTCTAATTATTTAAATCATTAACTTTCATCCAAAAAATATATATTTCTGACTAGTAAATTTTTAATCAAAATTGAGGAGCCAAAACCCAAATTTTATTTTGATCACACTTGAGTTTTATTTTCATTTTTATTTTCAATCTTACTTCTAAACATTATTTTAATATCATATCTTTTATTTCAAACCTTTCATGATCGCAAGAAATCGAAAATTTTGAGAAATGAAAACCGAGCCCGAAAATTTGACTTTTGACTTTTGACTCACCTTAGTCAAAGTATTATCCACTTCCATTTTTCTTACACAAGTCTTACACCTTTATATTTTCATCATCATTTTTATTTTTATTTTGTATTTAATTTAAAGTTTATACTTTTAATAAAAATATAAATACAATTTCAATACTACTACTTTAATACTACAATTTTCATTTCCGTCACTTTTAAAATTTTTCTAAAGTAATAAATAAAATATTTTAGTCTTAAATTATTAAAGTAGAGATATTTGAAAAATTGTCAAACGCAAGACACTTTAACTTTTATCGCTTTTGACGCCTTGACTTTTAAAACTGACCAAATTCGAGGAAAACATTTTTAAACATCGAAAAGACATTTTTAATGCCAAATAGTAACCAAGACTTTATTAGCCAATTAAAAACAAGATGTTCCCTAATTTCATTATAATTAAACATTATTTATTAAATAAAACCAACTTTATTCTAAATTCATTTAACCTAACTTACTCTAACTTTCCTCATAATTTCTAAGAGCCAAAATCACTTTGTACTTCCTCCATTTTGCCGTGGGGCTCCTCCATATTCTCCCATTATTTTTCTTTCATTTTCTTCCTAAAATCACTTAAATAAAACCTATAATATTATCTTAATAATTCCTAAGTGTTCTAAGTTCATTAGTGGGTATTTTAGGAGCTAACCTTCATGGATTATTTGGGTGTAGAACTTGGGTATTTTGGGTGAAGACCAATCCGATCTAAAATTTATTTTAGATCCCGACGATTAACATTCAAAATAAGGTGACTAGCTTTGTCTTGTATTATCTTTTTAGTAAATTAGTTTGTTTTGTTATTATAATTTTATGAGTATGATTTTTATGTTAAATATGTTAAACATCATTTATGTGTGCTTATATGTTTATGTGTTGTATAATAAAATGATAATAAATAAGTAATAATGATAATAGTGTATTTGTAGTAATATTGTTCATATGTTAGTTAAATTAATTTTGAGCATTTTAATTTATGTTCACATGATTTCTATGTTTAGTTATGTTTTAATTGAGTAGTAGTTATATATAAAAATTATGTGAAATAATAAAAATGAGTTTAAAGGGATTAAAAATGAAAAATAGAAATTGTATGTGTATGTATATTTCACACGACATATACCATTTTTTTTACTAAATTTTCACTTTTAATTTTTGTAAATTATATGTAGTGTTAAGTTAGTATAAAATGGATGTTCCTATGAAAAAAAAAAACTAAATTAGGAAAACGAATTATAAATTATTAAAATCGAAATAAGTGTTCTTGAGTTGTTCTTGAGTTCTTCATGTGTGTTCTTGAGTGTTCATGTTGATGTTCATACTTGTTACTCATTTTGATTTCATTTTAATTTATGTTTGTTAATAATTTGTGTTTATGTTTAGTTATTGTTTTATATATTGTTAGTCTTATTATATAAATCAACTTAAAACATTATAAATCATTTAGATTAAAAAGTTAGGAAATTAAAGTGTTGAAAAACACTATTCATAAATGTAAATGAAATTATTAGTAAATTTCATTTTAGTTTAAACCGTTTTAGTATAATTAGAATAATTAAAATATAAAGACTTTAAGCTAAAAACCGATAAAATCGAAAAATGAAATTTTAGGAACACCTAAGCTTGCTCACGGCATCCTTCTTATTTTTAGGGTTAAAATTTGTTTTATCACTTTTTAGTTTATTGTTAATATAATTTAATTATTAGTTAATAAGTTAGAATTAAGAAATTAAAAGAAATAAATCAATTTTCACATATATGCTAAACCACACGACATTCTTGTTTTTAAATTGACTAAATTTGATCAAAATGAAATTATCACTAAGTCACTAAAGTTAAATAGTAATTAGAATTGAATTTTTGTATAAATCGTTTTGATTATAAATGAATTATGTTAAACCGATAAAAAATGAGTAACCGTATAAAAATGAATTAAATCGTGTGTTACTGCCTTTGCTATTTGGACTGTTGATCTTGGACTTACGGACTATAAATGAATCATCCACGATACTATTATCTTTTAAAATGAAAATCGCTAAATTTAGTTAATAGACGACTAAATTTAACTAAGTCTCAATTTAAAATAAAAATCATTATCACTTTATACAAAATGAACTTAACGTTTTTGAAACTAGATTTTTAGATATTTTCATAAATGACTAAATACAAACCGAACTTAACATTTTTAAAACTAGACTTTAGAATATTTTCAAAAATCGCCTAAGTACAAAACGAACCTAACGACTTTGAAACTAGAAATTTGTACTTAGGAAATAAAAACAAGTTTAGTATTATACTAAAATATCTAAGTATAAAGATGCGTATAAATACGATGAATAGTAAATACGATGAATAGTAAAATACGATGAATAGTAAATACGGTGAATAGTGAAAAGTGAATAGTAAAATATTGAAAATAATTGAAAATTTTACTAAGTATAGAAAATTGAAAATGAATAAATAAATAACTTAAAATGTATGAAAACACTTAAATAAGATTGAACATACTAATAAACGTAACATTTTAGAAAACTTGAAAACATTAATAACTAACCACACCTCAAATAATGAACGAATGTGTTATGTGATCATATGAAACCTACACTTCAAATAAAACGTTTGACGCTGAGACTAGGAGAGTCTAGAGACATGTGATATGTAATATCAATTAAATAATAAATCATGAGTATGTTTAAATAAAAGGTCAAGCTTGGGCCTCAGATATGAAAACGTCAATCGTGAGTGAAGTGGGGTTAAGATAGTCTTGTAGCGGATACCACTATCTCGGTCTCTGACATGGGTCATCCCGGTTAGTGTGGTTGGTAGCTGACTTTATTGCTTAGCATCCTGCCCATGCCTTACGCCTTAAGTCGTATTGCCTATGCCGTACAAGATAATGAAAAATTCAACTCTTAGTGGGTCAGGCTTTAGGAAATAGTCGTTTTATCCTGAGTTAAGGTGCTCTATGAATAGCATAGCCTACTCTTAAATTGGATATTAGTGTATGCATACTAGACTAGGGTTTTATTCCCCTATTTCGCTAAAGTTATCAGGGCATCCGTCTTGGGTTGGCGATTATAGCGGTGGTCTCCTTGCCGTGTTTCGTTCTTAGTGGGCGCGACACTAGCATTCGTTCTTACCCTGCGTAAAGATTACTTGACGAGATTGTATCTGAAGTTCGAATCATTTCGAACACTAGAGGATGAGATGCAAGTATTATAGTATTCGGCGTGGTTTACGAGTCGAGTAAGTCTCTGCACTATGGAAGTGAGATGCAATCGATCAGAGTACAAAGGCCTACTCAGTGGTCAGGCTCGTAAGCAGTATGTGTTGTGTGTTGTTTGATTAAATGAGAATGAGTGTGTACCATCTTCGAAAATTAAAGACCACAACTTTCTGAATTGAATCGAGTCTGCATGACGAGAATGTTACAATACGTATGTTTGTTGCGATCCGATATCGCTTTGTAATCCTGCTGTGTATCTATGATACAAATGATATGATATTATCTGTTATCTGCTTTCCTAATTGAATAGCATGCCTATATGATTTACCGTTTTAAATCGCATGTTTATTATGACTAATATGTCTTTACATGCTATATGTTTTAAGCATGTTTATCGTTTTATCATACTATTATAGTTATAAAGCGATAGTAATAAACCAAAGTAATTGAAATCGAGGGTAAGTATGAGCATAGCTAGTCCTTTGTCATTCAATGAGCATCCCCCATAGTTTATTGTGCAGGACGTTCGTGGACCAGGAGCTGGATTTTGGATGGGGCCACGAGACGCATTTATGCTTTATTTTAGTTATTGAAGAGAGATTTGTAATATATAACACTTTACTCTTTTAATTTCCGTACTTGGAGTTGTTCTATTCAACTCTTGAACGATGATGTATCATTTTGGGTTTATGTATAATTAATGACTCTGGTTTAAGACTTAATTAATTTCCGCCTTAGTAATTAAAGTCGACTAAAAACCAGGTTGTTACACCCGAGCCCTGAAAATGTAAAAAGGGTGCATTTTGTAGTATTTTGTGAAATAGGACATTCCGTAAGGCTATCCTAAGGGTTTGCTAACGCCAAAAGGTGGTTTTAGCGACTGGGCCTAAATGTAGGGATTTAGGAGAATCGAATCGAACCTTGTTAATGTAAAAGGATCAATTAGAATATGTGTTTGAAAAGGGATGTGCGCATGCCGATTAGGACCTAAACTCGAGACAAGCTAGACTCTAGACCTAAGGACACTAAAAGTAATGACCCATAAAGAAACCTCATTTGCATTTCAAAACATTTAAGTTGAATTCGTCATAGTTAGAACCATTTAAGTCAACGTAAAAGCATGCAATAAAAGTCCATTGTTACATCACTGGGTTTTTGGCCGGAGGTGCGGATTTGGGTATCTACAGCGGAGTCGCCAACTGTAGGTACCGGGATCTGACATGGAACCACTCGACGTCTTGCTAAGGGCGTAAAGTTAAAAAAGACTAATAAGAAAAACCTTTTAAAACTGTTTTGGAGCCGCCACTAAATTATGAGGAAAATTTAGAACCCGCCTCCGTGTCCTCATGCTCAAAGACACGTCTTAGAGTTCAAGGCACGTCGACACCTATCCGTCTAAGGTTATTGTGAAACCAGATTCGGACTCGGGTGAGGGTACTTTTCTAAAGTATAGTTCAAAATAATGTTTTTATGAAAGATCTTTTGGAAAAGCCTATCAAAAGATAGCCTCTACTAGACTTGAGAACAATGCAAAGAATGATACATGAACCTAAGTAATTCGCTACGTACAAGTGCGATAAAGATGTAAAATAATGCAAAAAGAGATTGTTTAAAACCCTCAGTTAAGCATGCTTAACTTGTTAACGAAAACAGTTCAGTTTAATGACGAATTCATTTTAAGTGATTTAGATGCAATAAGAGGATTTGCTAAAATGCATGCAATAAAATAAAGTTCAATTAGCCATTGATTTATTTTAGAGAGGTCAGTTGTTTATGCGACTTTGGAAAGGTGTTACGAATAGGGTGTGTATTCGAGGTGCATGGCCGCCTTATGAAAAGCAGACTTGCGTACCAAAGTCGGGGTGAGCCTAATGTAGGCCCTTGCTAGTCAAAGAAGTAAAGAAAACCTTAATCCATGCAGGATTAAGACCTACCTGTCTCAAGTCAGGAAACCGGCAGCGCTTCGCTTCAAAGGGAAGAATTCAACACTTGGAAAATGAAGAATTCTAAGGATGTTTATGCGTGAGGCTTTTGAGAGATTTGAGTTGTGAATTGAAAGGGTTCTAAATTGTGTAAGTTGTCTTGAACCTGGGTAGAGGGTTGTATTTATAGTGTAGAGCTCGTCAAGATTTAGGAAAGCCAAGGGATAAAACCGGACTTATGAATCGCAAGGCTCCTTGCGATAGCCTGGGGCAATCGCAAGACCCCTTGCATTTGCACTGTCCCTAATCATGAGGCCTCTTTGCGATTGGTAGAGCGAGCATTATCCTTTATTAGTATATTTCCAAATTATATTTTAGGATATACGGTATAATCTTACTTGAACTCTAAGATACGTTGTTGTGGCTGTGTTTTAGGGTTTTGATTAGGTTATCCTGGACCTTGTGAAGCGGGCCAAGCACGGGGTTGGGCTCGGTTTGGGCCGAGCCCTGAAAATGTAAAAAGGGTGCATTTTGTAGTATTTTGTGAAATAGGACATTCCGTAAGGCTATCCTAAGGGTTTGCTAACGCCAAAAGGTGGTTTTAGCGACTGGGCCTAAATGTAGGGATTTAGGAGAATCGAATCGAACCTTGTTAATGTAAAAGGATCAATTAGAATATGTGTTTGAAAAGGGATGTGCGATGCCGACAGGACTGAACTCGAGACAAGCTAGACTCTAGACCTAAGGACACTAAAAGTAATGACCCATAAAGAAACCTCATTTGCATTTCAAAACATTTAAGTTGAATTCGTCATAGTTAGAACCATTTAAGTCAACGTAAAAGCATGCAATAAAAGTCCATTGTTACATCACTGGGTTTTTGGCCGGAGGTGCGGATTTGGGTGTCTACAATGAGTCGCTGAATCAGAGGTACCGGGATCTGACATGGAACCACTCGACGTCTTGCTAAGGGCGTAAAGTTAAAAAAGACTAATAAGAAAAACCTTTTAAAACTGTTTTGGAGCCGCCACTAAATTATGAGGAAAATTTAGAACCCGCCTCCGTGTCCTCATGCTCAAAGACACGTCTTAGAGTTCAAGGCACGTCGACACCTATCCGTCTAAGGTTATTGTGAAACCAGATTCGGACTCGGGTGAGGGTACTTTTCTAAAGTATAGTTCAAAATAATGTTTTTATGAAAGATCTTTTGGAAAAGCCTATCAAAAGATAGCCTCTACTAGACTTGAGAACAATGCAAAGAATGATACATGAACCTAAGTAATTCGCTACGTACAAGTGCGATAAAGATGTAAAATAATGCAAAAAGAGATTGTTTAAAACCCTCAGTTAAGCATGCTTAACTTGTTAACGAAAACAGTTCAGTTTAATGACGAATTCATTTTAAGTGATTTAGATGGAATAAGAGGATTTGCTAAAATGCATGCAATAAAATAAAGTTCAATTAGCCATTGATTTATTTTAGAGAGGTCAGTTGTTTATGCGACTTTGGAAAGGTGTTACGAATAGGGTGTGTATTCGAGGTGGATGGCCGCTTTATGAAAAGCGAGACTTGCGTGCAAAGTCGGGGTGAGCCTAATGTAGGCCCTTGCTAGTCAAAGAAGTAAAGAAAACCTTAATCCATGCAGGATTAAGACCTACCTGTCTCAAGTCAGGAAACCGGCAGCGCTTCGCTTCAAAGGGAAGAATTCAACACTAGGAAAATGAAGAATTCTAAGGATGTTTATGCGTGAGGCTTTTGAGAGATTTGAGTTGTGAATTGAAAGGGTTCTAAATTGAGTAAGTTGTCTTGAACGTGGGTAGAGGGTTGTATTTATAGTGTAGAGCTCGTCAAAATTTAGGAAAGCCAAGGGATAAAACCGGACTTATGAATCGCAAGGCTCCTTGCGATAGCCTGGGGCAATCGCAAGACACCTTGTGGCTGCCTGCCCTAATCGCAAGGCCTCTTGCGATTGGTAGGGCGGGCATTATCCTTTTATTCCGTATATTTCCATATTATATTTTAGGATATACGGTATAATCTTACTTGAACTCTAAGATACGTTGTTGTGGCTGTGTTTTAGGGTTTAGATTAGGTTATCCTGGACCTAGGGAAGCGGGCCAGGCGTGGGTTCGGTTTCGGGCTCGGTTTCGGGCTCGGTTTCGGGCCCGAGCCCTGAAAATGTAAAATGGGTGCATTTTGTAGTATTTTGTGAAATAGGACATTCCGTAAGGCTATCCTAAGGGTTTGCTAACGCCAAAAGGTGGTTTTAGCAACTGGGCCTAAATGTAGGGATTTAGGAGAATCGAATCGAACCTTGTTAATGTAAAATGATCAATTAGAATATGTGTTTAAAAAGGGATGTGCGCATGCCGATTAGGACCTGAACTCGAGACAAGCTAGACTCTAGACCTCAGGACACTAAAAGTGATGACCCATAAAGAAACCTCATTTGCATTTCAAAACATTTAACTTGAATTCGTCATAGTTAGAACCATTTAAGTCAACGTAAAAGCATGCAATAAAAGTCCATTGTTACATCACTGGGTTTTTGGCGGGAGGTGCGGATTTGGGTATCTACAATGAGTCGCCAATCAGAGGTACCGGGATCTGACATGGAACCACTCGACGTCTTGCTAAGGGCGTAAAGTTGAAAAAGACTAATAAGAAAAACCTTTTAAAACTGTTTTGGAGCCGCCACTAAATTATGAGGAAAATTTAGAACCCGCCTCCGTGTCCTCATGCTCAAAGACACGTCTTAGAATTCAAGGCACGTCGACACCTATCCGTCTAAGGTTATTGTGAAAGCAGATTCGGATTCGGGTGAGGGTACTTTTCTAAAGTATAGTTCAAAATAATGTTTTTATGAAAGAACTTTTGGAAAAGCCTATCAAAAGATAGCCTCTACTAGACTTGAGAACAATGCAAAGAATGATACATGAACCTAAGTAATTCGCTACGTACAAGTGCGATAAAGATGTAAAATAATGCAAAAAGAGATTGTTTAAAACCCTCAGTTAAGCATGCTTAACTTGTTAACGAAAACAGTTCAGTTTAATGACGAATTCATTTTAAGTGATTTAGATGCAATAAGAGAATTTGCTAAAATGCATGCAATAAAATAAAGTTCAATAAGCCATTGATTTATTTTAGAGAGGTCAGTTTTTTATGCGACTTTGGAAAGGTGTTACGAATAGGGTGTGTATTCGAGGTGCATGGCCGCCTTATGAAAAGCAGACTTGCGTACCAAAGTCGGGGTGAGCCTAATGTAGGCCCTTGCTAGTCAAAGAAGTAAAGAAAACCTTAATCCATGCAGGATTAAGACCTACCTGTCTCAAGTCAGGAAACCGGCAGCGCTTCGCTTCAAAGGGAAGAATTCAACACTTGGAAAATGAAGAATTCTAAGGATGTTTATGCGTGAGGCTTTTGAGAGATTTGAGTTGTGAATTGAAAGGGTTCTGAATTATGTAAGTTGTCTTGAACGTGGGTAGAGGGTTGTATTTATAGTGTAGAGCTCGTCAAGATTTAGGAAAGCCAAGGGATAAAACCGGAATTATGAATCGCAAGGCTCCTTGCGATAGCCTGGGGCAATCGCAAGACACCTTGCGGCTGCCTGCCCTAATCGCAAAGCCTCTTGCGATTGGTATGGCGGGCATTATCCTTTTATTCCGTATATTTCCAAATTATATTTTAGGATATACGGTATAATCTTACTTGAACTCTAAGATACGTTGTTGTGGCTGTGTTTTAGGGTTCTGATTAGGTTATCCTGGACCTTGGGAAGCGGGCCAGGCACGGGTTTGGGCTCGGTTTCGGGCCCGAGCCCTGAAAATGTAAAAAGGGTGCATTTTGTAGTATTTTGTGAAATAGGACATTCCGTAAGGCTATCCTAAGGGTTTGCTAACGCCAAAAGGTGGTTTTAGCGACTGGGCCTAAATGTAGGGATTTAGGAGAATCGAATCGAACCTTGTTAATGTAAAATGATCAATTAGAATATGTGTTTAAAAAGGGATGTGCGCATGCCGATTAGGACCTGAACTCGAGACAAGCTAGACTCTAGATCTAAGGACACTAAAAGTGATGACCCATAAAGAAACCTCATTTGCATTTCAAAACATTTAACTTGAATTCGTCATAGTTAGAACCATTTAAGTCAACGTAAAAGCATGCAATAAAAGTCCATTGTTACATCACTGGGTTTTTGGCGGGAGGTGCGGATTTGGGTATCTACAGTGGAGTCGCCAACTGTAGGTACCGGGATCTGACATGGAACCACTCGACGTCTTGCTAAGGGCGTAAAGTTGAAAAAGACTAATAAGAAAAACCTTTTAAAACTGTTTTGGAGCCGCCACTAAATTATGAGGAAAATTTAGAACCCGCCTCCGTGTCCTCATGCTCAAAGACACGTCTTAGAGTTCGAGGCACGTCGACACCTATCCGTCTAAGGTTATTGTGAAAGCAGATTCGGATTCGGGTGAGGGTACTTTTCTAAAGTATAGTTCAAAATAATGTTTTTATGAAAGAACTTTTGGAAAAGCCTATCAAAAGATAGCCTCTACTAGACTTGAGAACAATGCAAAGAATGATACATGAACCTAAGTAATTCGCTCATTACAAGTGCGATAAAGATGTAAAATAAAGCAACAAGAGATTGTTTAAAACCCTCAGTTAAGCATGCTTAACTTTTTAACGAAAACAGTTCAGTTTAATGACGAATTCATTTTAAGTGATTTAGATGCAATAAGAGGATTTGCTAAAATGCATGCAATAAAATAAATTTCAATTAGCCATTGATTTATTTTAGAGAGGTCAGTTGTTTATGCGACTTTGGAAAGGTGTTACGAATAGGGTGTGTATTCGAGGTGCATGGCCGCCTTATGAAAAGCAGACTTGCGTGCAAAGTCGGGTGAGCCTAATGTAGGCCCTTGCTAGTCAAAGAAGTAAAGAAAACCTTAATCCATGCAGGATTAAGACCTACCTGTCTCAAGTCAGGAATCCGGCAGCGCTTCGCTACAAAGGGAAGAATTCAACACTTGGAAAATGAAGAATTCTAAGGATGTTTATGCGTGAGGCTTTTGAGAGATTTGAGTTGTGAATTGAAAGGGTTCTAAATTGTGTAAGTTGTCTTGAACTTGGGTAGAGGGTTGTATTTATAGTGTAGAGCTCGTCAAGATTTAGGAAAGCCAAGGGATAAAACCGGACTTATGAATCGCAAGGCTCCTTGCGATAGCCTGGGGCAATCGCAAGACACCTTGCGGCTGCCTGCCCTAATCGCAAGGCCTCTTGCGGATGGGAGGGCGGGCATTATCCTTTTATTCCGTATATTTCCAAATTATATTTTAGGATATACGGTATAATCTTACTTGAACTCTAAGATACGTTGTTGTGGCTGTGTTTTAGGGTTTTGATTAGGTTATCCTGGACCTTGTGAAGCGGGCCAAGCACGGGTTTGGGCTCGGTTTCGGGCCCGAGCCCTGAAAATGTAAAAAGGGTGCATTCTGTAGTATTTTGTGAAATAGGACATTCCGTAAGGCTATCCTAAGGGTTTGCTAACGCCAAAAGGTGGTTTTAGCGACTGGGCCTAAATGTAGGGATTTAGGAGAATCGAATCGAACCTTGTTAATGTAAAAGGATCAATTAGAATATGTGTTTGAAAAGGGATGTGCGCATGCCGATTAGGACCTGAACTCGAGACAAGCTAGACTCTAGACCTAAGGACACTAAAAGTAATGACCCATAAAGAAACCTCATTTGCATTTCAAAACATTTAAGTTGAATTCGTCATAGTTAGAACCATTTAAGTCAACGTAAAAGCATGCAATAAAAGTCCATTGTTACATCACTGGGTTTTTGGCCGGAGGTGCGGATTTGGGTATCTACAGCGGAGTCGCCAACTGTAGGTACCGGGATCTGACATGGAACCACTCGACGTCTTGCTAAGGGCGTAAAGTTAAAAAAGACTAATAAGAAAAACCTTTTAAAACTGTTTTGGAGCCGCCACTAAATTATGAGGAAAATTTAGAACCCGCCTCCGTGTCCTCATGCTCAAAGACACGTCTTAGAGTTCAAGGCACGTCGACACCTATCCGTCTAAGGTTATTGTGAAACCAGATTCGGACTCGGGTGAGGGTACTTTTCTAAAGTATAGTTCAAAATAATGTTTTTATGAAAGATCTTTTGGAAAAGCCTATCAAAAGATAGCCTCTACTAGACTTGAGAACAATGCAAAGAATGATACATGAACCTAAGTAATTCGCTACGTAAAGTGCGATAAAGATGTAAAATAATGCAAAAGAGATTGTTTAAAACCCTCGATTAAGCATGCTTAACTTGTTAACTTAACGATTCGATTTAATGACGAATTCATTTTAAGTGATTTAGATGCAATAAGAGGATTTGCTAAAATGCATGCAATAAAATAAAGTTCAATTAGCCATTGATTTATTTTAGAGAGGTCAGTTGTTTATGCGACTTTGGAAAGGTGTTACGAATAGGGTGTGTATTCGAGGTGCATGGCCGCCTTATGAAAAGCAGACTTGCGTACCAAAGTCGGGGTGAGCCTAATGTAGGCCCTTGCTAGTCAAAGAAGTAAAGAAAACCTTAATCCATGCAGGATTAAGACCTACCTGTCTCAAGTCAGGAAACCGGCAGCGCTTTGCTTCAAAGGGAAGAATTCAACACTAGCAAAATGAAGAATTCTAAGGATGTTTATGCGTGAGGCTTTTGAGAGATTTGAGTTGTGAATTGAAAGGGTTCTGAATTGTGTAAGTTGTCTTGAACGTGGGTAGAGAGTTGTATTTATAGTGTAGAGCTCGTCAAGATTTAGGAAAGCCAAAGGATAAAACCGAACTTATGAATCGCAAGGCTCCTTGCGATAGCCTGGGGCAATCGCAAGACACCTTGCGGCTGCCTGCCTAATCGCAAGGCCTCTTGCGATTGGTAGGGCGGGCATTATCCTTTTATTCCGTATATTTCCAAATTATATTTTAGGATATAAGGTATAATCTTAGATACGTTGTTGTGGCTGTGTTTTAGGGTTTTGATTAGGTTATCCTGGACCTTGGGAAGCGGGCCAAGCACGGGTTTGGGCTCGGTTTCGGGCCCGAGCCCTGAAAATGTAAAAATGGTGCATTTTGTAGTATTTTGTGAAATAGGACATTCCGTAAGGCTATCCTAAGGGTTTGCTAACGCCAAAAGGTGGTTTTAGCGACTGGGCCTAAATGTAGGGATTTAGGAGAATCGAATCGAACCTTGTTACTGTAAAAGGATCAATTAGAATATGTGTTTAAAAAGGGATGTGCGCAGGCCGATTAGGACCTGAACTCGAGACAAGCTAGACTCTAGACCTAAGGACACTAAAAGTGATGACCCATAAAGAAACCTCATTTGCATTTCAAAACATTTAACTTGAATTCGTCGTAGTTAGAACCATTTAAGTCAACGTAAAAGCATGCAATAAAAGTCCATTGTTACATCACTGGGTTTTTGGCGGGAGGTGCGGATTTGGGTATCTACAATTTTCAATTCCCGACTCGAGTACGTTGTTTAGATCGTCTATTTGGTTTTGTTGCTTGGATTTTTCTTGTTCTCCTCTAAATTTTCTGATTGGTATTGATATTCTCTTCTCCCTTTTGATTATAATTTCATTATAGATCGTTGTTGATCATGTCTTTCGTTATCTCCTTTGCTTTTGTATTAATTTTCGCTATGTGTGAGTAGTTTCTTATCTAGGGAGAGAGGGTGAAGCATGGGTGTTGGTTTTGGTTGATGTTTGTGATTATTTGAGTTAGGTTTTTGCGCTTGCTTTGATTGTCTTTGTTTGATTGTGTTTGTTGATTCCTTGATCACGTTTTAGCAAACTTTTAGCACCCTTGAACTTAAGAACGAAAGCCTAGTTCGAGGAGAGGCGCGAGACAATCATTAGGACCCTCACTTGTAAGTTGCGAGAGCCCGCATTTGAGACCTAGAGGAAGCTTAAGACCGAGAGGCCTAGCGTTATCCTTAGCAAGTGCAATTACCTACTCAACCCGATCATCATTCCTAAACCTAACCTTGCATGTGCCTAACCCGACTCCCTAGACCTTTTTCCCTAAGTTTAAACCCTTGCCTTTCTTTCGCTCTAGTTTTAGTTAACCACAATCATTCGAACCGAGACTAGAATCACTCAAAATAACCAACATTACGACCATCTTCCTGTGGATTTTGACCCGACTTACCCTAGCTACCCTAGTGTTGAGTTTGACATTATTTTTGATTAGGCGAGTGCGACTAAACCTTATCAAATTTTGGCGCCGTTGCCGGGGAGACGGCTTTGTTTTTTGTTGTTATTTGGTTCTTGTCTTATTGTTACTCTTGTCTCAAGGAACCTCAATTCCTTGAGGCCGCTTCTTACGTCTACTCGAGTGTTGTGCATGCCCAGGCAAATGCGTACGTCTCAAAAAGGCTTGGCAATTCAGTTTGATCCGGAGCCGGAGCGTACATTTCTTAGGCGCAAGAAGTTGCTAAAGGACTTGGAAGCTTTTTCCCCTTCTACTTCATCCTCTACGGAAGCTCAAGTTGAACCCATGCCAAAGAAAATGGTGAAGCTTTCCGATCACTCAAAGTCAACCGTCGCTCAAATTCCTACGGGCAATGCTATGCCCAACATAGCGGCTAACAACTTTGAGGTGAAACCCGCTTTTATCAACCTTATTGAGCGAAGTTAATTTGGTGGGAGCCCCGGTGAGGACCCTAACCTTCACATTCAGATGTTTTGTGACTATTGCTCGACGATAAAGCAAACGGGTGTGACCCAAGATTAAATTCGGGAGATGCTCTTCCCATTTTCCCTCCGAGACAAAGCCAAGTTGTGGCTTAACTCTTTGAATCGGGTAGCTCTTGCGATCACCGATTGGAACTCTCTCATGTTGGCTTTCTATCAAAAGTACTTTCCTCCGGAGAAGACCGCCATGCTTAGGAGTCAAATTACTAGCTTTAGGCAAAGGGGAGACGAGTCCTTGTTTGATGCGTGGGAGAGATACAAAGACTTACAACGTCAATGCCCGCATCATGGCATGGACAAGTGGTTCATCGTGATGCAATTCTATAACGGTCTTTACAACGAGTCACGCCAAGTGCTTGACTCCGCGGCGAATGGACGATTTGACAATATTGATGTGGATGAGGCTATGGATACGATCGAGGCCATGGCAATTCACAATGCGCAATACGGTAGCTCTAGGAACGTTCCTAGGAGCGGGGGTAAGAATGATGGTGACGCGGTGGCCATGCTTAGCGCTAAGTTGGATGCCATGACCGCAATGATGATGAGCGAGATGCGAGCATGTGGTAGTTCCTCACATGCGGGTGGACAAACGGTAGCGGCTATGCACACTTCCAATGATCCCACTTGTGGTTCATGTGGCGTTTCCGGTCATTCTTCCTTAGAATGCCGAGGTATGTATCCCGTTCATGCTTTTCAATCTCAACAACACAATCCTTACTCCAATTTTTATAATAAAGGCTACAAAAATCATCCGAACTTGTCATACAAGAGCCAAAATGTCTTGAACCCTCCACAACAACAAACACACAACAATCCTCCACAAAATTTCAGCCCTTATAACAACCCAAGACCTTACAACCCTCCGGGCTTCAATCGCCCCAATTTTCAAGCTCAAAATGCTCCGCCACCGATACAAGCCGCTCCGGTCCCCGACCCCATGAGTGAAATGCGGGCCATGATGATGCAAATGGCTAAGACGCAAGAGACTATGATGGCTCACATTCAAAAGAGCGATCAAGCAAAGGACGCGGCCATCAAAATGCTCGAGACACAAATGGATCAACTTGCTTCCTCTAATCCTCAACGGAAGCCGGGTAATCTTCCTTCGTAAGGGTCACAACCTCATGATACCGTCAACGCCATTTCCTTGCGAAGTGGAACAAGCTACGGTGGTCCACCCATGCCTACATATGATGCTCCACCCGCTAAGGTGGTGAGTGAGGTAGACCCTTCTCTTGTCCCTAATGATATGCATGCTTCTAGTAATAGTTTTGCAGGTACAATTAGCAATGGAGCCAAGGGAGGTGGTGTGACTGTGAGTGCCCAAGGAGGGTAGGCCGTGAGCCACATTGGGGCTCAAGAAGGTGGTGTGGCCGTGGGTGGACAAGCCAAAGGGGCCGAGCAGAGCAAGGAAACGCAGCAAGCGAAGGACAAGCCGAATGAGCCACCAATTCAAATCAAGTTGCCATTACCAAGCAGAGTGGTAAAGTCAAAGCTAGACACGCAATTTGGTAAGTTCATGGAGGTTGTCAAGGATTTAAAGGTAACCGTCCCCTTCACTGAACTTGGTACGCAAGTTCCTGCTTACGCAAAGTTTTTAAAAGACATCCTTACTCGTAAACGATCTTTCAACGAGGTCGAGACTGTGGCTTTTACTGCTGAATGCAGTGCACTTTTACAAAACCAGTCTCCTCCTAAGTTAAAAGATCCGGGTAGCTTCTCTATTCCTTGCATTATAGGCACCACTTCTATTTCTAACGCTTTATGTGATCTAGGTGCAAGTGTGAGCGTCATGCCCTACTCGGTATGCGAGAAGCTTAACATGGGGCCTTTAAAGGTTACGAATATCACGCTCCAGATGGCGGACCGTTCTGTCAAACGCCCTCTAGGTGTTTTGTAGGACGTTCCCGTCAAGGTTGGTAAGTTTTTCATCCCAGTTGACTTTATCGTTCTTGACATGGCCGAGGACTCCCAAATTCCTATCATATTGGGTCGGCCTTTCTTGCACACTGCTGGTGCTATAATTGACGTCAAGAACGGCAAGTTAACGTTGGATGTATGAGGTGATCAAATAACTTTTAATCTGTCGAACGCTTTAAAGCGTCCCATGTTAGAGGAGACGGTCTTTGCGGTTGATGTTATCGATGATTGTGTGAACGAGAACATACCTAAAGTCCTCGAGAGAGACCCTCTTGAGGCCGTGCTTTGTTGTGACTTGATTGCAGGTACTTTAGGGAGGACGGAAGTGGGTAAGGATACGATCAAGGATGCATTGAGCAAGGATGGAGTTGGCTTTGCTGCAAGCCAAACAAATGGACGTGCTAGAGCTGATTTGGGCCGAGTAGATGGAGATGAAGGCCATGTGGCTGACGATGATGGACTTGATGATGATGAGGACGATGGAAGTGGGTTCGTCTACGACGCGACTCATGGTTGGTGGTACTTCTAGTACCCTCTGCTGAGCCCCCATTTTATGCTGGTTTGGGGGGGCGTTTATCATTGTAAATATCATGTATGTACTTGTAGATACCCGTATCCGTACCCCCCAAAAACAAACCCGATGATGAAAAGGACTTCCATGCATGCTTTTAAAAGAGTCGAAACGGTACAAAAGTGTCTAAAACGTATTAGTCATTTTTAGCGTATTAATTTGGATTTGCATAATCATAAAAATAAATGTCACTCTTAGTCATTGTAAGCACAACACAGGAACGTCCCATTAAGCCGAGCCACAAAAATAGCCCAACCAGCTACAAAAAGGCCCAAACTTACAAAAACGACCCAAAACGCACACTAACACAACACTCAAAACGGGCCAAAATGCGTCCAGTATCACATTTTCACAAAACTAGACTCTACAATACCGTAAAATAATATAACCTAATATTATTTTATTTCGAGCCAAAACCGAAAAACACGACAAAAACCGAAACACGAAAACCGAAATTCGGACCAAACCCAAACGACTTAACCCCTAAGTTAAATACATCACAAACATAATCATTACCCTCCCTAATACGTCACTTAACAAAGGCGGCTTAAAACAGCCCACCAAAACAAAATAACAATCGCCAGTTGACAGGCGATTAAATTTCTAATCGCCTGTTAACAGGCGATTATTATTTTGTTTCATACCAGCCGCCTTTTGATTTTTCTTAAAAAAATCCAACCCAAACAAAATTAAAAAACGCCTGTACACAGGCGATTTAATTTTGTGCACCCACAAAAACGAACCTTTTCCTATAAATACCAACCCCCTTCATTCATTTCAAAATATATCGGTTTTACAAAACACATTAAAACACTCACAAAATCCACTCAAAAATACCGTCTTTTCACTTTCGAAAGGTAAACATTTTACCTACGCTCTGGGACGTTTTGAGACTCGGACAAAGGGGTTACATTAACCCCAACCCGATATTGGCATTAGCGAAGCCGTATTCGTAATACGGTTGTAGTAATTCAGATTCATAATCCGTCTAAACCCCGCCAATATCGCATAAATAACGACTCATTATCACTAAAGCAAACCGACGTCACTTTTATAATTATGCAAGTCCTCATTCATGCATTAAATAACGACTAGAATCACGGATCCAACACTAAATTGTACCGTTTCATAGAGTCTTTTAGCATGTCAAAACTGAGGGTTTTTACAAATTCTTAAAGAATCAAAATACGAGGTCGGAAAATAACGTTTATGGTAATAATTTAGCCAATAAATTATTATTTAACGTACATTTCCTATAGTAAAGTCATTAGTTTGACTATTTACATTATTTATGCATTTTTATCGAGTCATATATATTCGCACTTGTACGTAGCGTCATTTTAGCCCAAATATCGAAATTAAATAAATGTTTTCAAATTAGTAGAGACTACTTTTACGTAGGCTTTTTGATTTCAGTTTTCAAAACACATTTTTGTCAAAACTTTTTAAAAGTAACCTTACTCCGAATCTCTTCTCTGGTTTCAAACCTCAGATTGATAGATATCGACGCATCTTGAAATCTGAGACACTCGTGTCTTATATTTTAAGACGCGTTGAATAGGTTCCAAATTCCTTCAATATTTGGTGGCGACTCCGAAAAATACATTTTCAAAAAGGATTTTTCTACTTTTCTTTTTTAGTCACAAATTCATGCAATGATCTCCCCCATTTTTCACAAAACTTCGCACTTTTTCCTGCGAGGCGCATTCCGCACCCTACGCCAAGACGGGCGAGGCTCAAGCGCTGAGGCGTCGATAGGTCTCATCACTTTCCCGGTACCTTCAGCTGGCGACTCCGCTGGGGACGAGCATGATTTTTATTATTTTTGAAAAACTAGTTTTTCTTTTATTTTAAAAACATAAAGCGGTGAAGCTTGAAACTTTGAAAACATTTACGCTTTCGATATTTGGGCAAAAGTACGTTGAGTCGAATCCTCCTGATTCAAACCACACCCTCTGAGGAACGGCCCCTAGTAACTCTTGCTTCATAAGTGAGGTAACTCTGGACACGTTGTTCTCTCACCCCTCCACGATTACAAGTATGGCATCCGTACAAACGATCGTAACCAGTCAAACTCGAACGCTCTAGGGCCCGTCTTGAATTCACACCTAAGACGTGTGTAGTCTTGCGGGTGCCCCTACCAAAACGTTATGGGAATGGCCGGAGGGAACCTTACCCTATAAACCAAAAACCTGTGTTTATATGTACAAGTGTGAAGCTATAGTACCCTCACTATAGTCGTCTTTCAAAACCTCTGCATGCAAAAACATTTCCTAGGCATTATACTTTTAAAATACGTCCATTTTTTAAATCCACTCTTAAACTTTTTCAAAAAGGTCATACTTTTAAAAAACACGCCGTTAGGCTCTTTGACCTACAGTCATTTGAGTTTGATAAATAAAATGCCAGTGCATTTAAAACCGATCCAGGATAATCGCTAGATCCCAGATCTTTTTCAAAACGTAAATGAATTATGCGACTGACGTATCGTCATAATACATTTATTGCAAAAAATTTCATAAAGCAAAAACCCGTAAATGTCAATGCATTTCGGAGATTTTAAATGAAATTAACCTTTAGTTAGAATTAGCTCTAAGTCGAGTGACTTCATAGTCATCCCGATTTAATCTTTTTCCTCAAAAAACCAAAAACGCGGGCTCGTTCAGATGCGAACCCGTTGATTTAATCTTTGAATCAAGTGACCTATCGTCATTTTGATTTAATTCCCTGAGTCACACGTAAAAGGCGAACAAGTGATCGCCTTTTACCCAATTTTAACATCCTCAGATCGACTAGCCTATCGCTACTTCGGTTTGATCCTTTTTATCGTGATGATAAACCCCTAGCAACATACCGCTAAACTAGGTTAATCGGACTACGATCATAAAAATTTTCCTACCTCGAGATTAGGGACGTGTCAACATGCCCCTACCTTAAAAGCTTCCTGTGTCTTTTAAAGCTAAAAACACGAGTCGAGTCATGCACCCACTTTTTTACTCCTTTGCTTTCTTCCTATTGTGAATGAGATTTTTCGTTGAGTCTTTTCTTCCTTTTTAGAGTCACTAAAGGTTTGAAAACTTTGTCAGGTCCACTCATTGAAAAACCCTGGATACACAACAAACCACCCATTGAACAAAACCTGGATACACGACGAACCAAGAACCGTCACTTAAACCCACCTCCGCCTCCAAAGAAGCGCGCCTACAACAAATCAAAACCAAAACCTGTAATGGCCTTTCAACAAGATGAAGGTTTCATGACCGCCACCACCCCTCGAAGTAATCGCCAACAAGTCCGACAGCTCAATGATAGGATAGCTAGCCTCACTACGACGATCGAGCAAATGGCCATCATGCAAAAGTTTGAAGCAGAGAAAAACGCCGTACGCCTGGCCGAGGAATCCGAACGGAATGCAAAAAGGATTCGAACCATGGAAGAACGTCTCACGAACTCAAGAGGTTACTCCATACACCAAGAAAACGAGCACATCCCAAAGAACGTCAGGTCCATGCTACCAGACAAGCTAGCACTCAGTGATCTTCCCATCTTCAAAGGTCACGAAAGTCCGCTCGTTCACGTCAAGGCTTTCAAAGCTAAAATGGCCATCATGGGTGTCGAGCCCCCTGCATAGGCTACCTTATTTCCACACTCATTAGACGCGCAACCCAGGGCATGGTTCTATGCTTTAGAGCCACACAAAACGGGTAGTTTCGAGGACATAACGGTTGCGTTTGATTTGCAGTATCGAGACAACAATGATATCCAAGTCTCGCTACGTACCTTGGAGGTCCTGACTCAGAGAGACAATGAAGGGTTTACTGAGTACCTGACGCGCTGGAAGAAACTGCGTGCTCAAATACCTAACCGTCCAAGAGACACTGATCTAATCACTAAGTTCATTAACAACCTCACCCCCGCATACCAACAACACCTACGGTACGGGAATTTTGACAACTTCTCAACCCTCAGCGTCGTCGGCGAGCTCATTGAGGACGACCACCGTAAAGAGAATAGGAATAAAAGTACAGGTCGCGGATATCAAGGAAGCTCATCTCGAGCCACTGCCAAAGTCGAGCCCATCCATGCCATCAACGCACTGGACGCGTTAGAGGCACCACCGGTTTTTACGACACCACAAAGGCTTGCCACACCTCCGCCAAAAGCATCATACTCACCTACGGGTCCCAGCTCACTAAAAGCACGACGAAACTTTGACCCAATATACATGACCTACTCAAAGGCACTACAGAAGCTCGTGAGCCGCAATGTACTTCAACTCATAGGACCTACTAGCGAGCCTCCCCCAGACAAGAAACCGAAGTCATGGGATCAGAACGCATACTGCGAGTTTCACAGGGGAAAGGGGCATGATACCGAGCAATGTTTCCGCCTAAAAAACATAGTCCAAGATCTGATCGACGACAATACTATTGTGAAGCCCAGCCCGAGCCCTAAACCTTCGAACCAGCTCAATCCTTTGCATAACCATGCTATATTTACAGGAACGCACCCCATCATCGACTGCTCTAAAATGATAATCTCAGGTGATTACGAAGTCAACGGCATCTGGAATACTTCTGAGGATGAAGCCGACAATAATGACATCCGCATATGTCTCCAAGATGAGCCCTACGAAGAGGAGGCTCAACCCCGTCTTCCGCCAGGCAAGTACAGAGAGCTACGTCACAAGTACCCATTTAGGCTATCAGACAGTGATGACGAAGTAGCCTACCTAACACGTTCTGGACGTCCATACCAAGCTTTTCTAAAGTTACTTGAGCCCCAGAACCCCCCGCCAAGGTTGACTGCTCAAGAGAAGAACAAGGGAATAATCATAGACGAGGATACGCCACCAACTTCGCCTACAAGCTTTACTAGTTCACCTGCAAGCATTGCTCCACTCCCACGCCGCCATCCAGCAAAGTATCATTACCTAACGCTAATCCTGCGCCTGCTCCACCAGCTAATAAAATAGCATCACCAAGCGTCACCCCTTCACCCTTACCCACGCCTGAGATCGGAGACACGCTCCACAAACAGCTCAACAAAACAAAGGCGGACATTTCAATCTGGCAGCTCTTAAGGGACTCAATGGGACATCGTGAAGCCCTTTACCAAGCATTACAGGTCACCCCAATGACATCGGAAATGTCTCCAGAAAAGCTCATCAGCAACATAACGCGCGAATGGCAGGCTAACGCCGCCACCTTCTCGGATAAGGACCTCCCTCCGTTCGGTGGCACGCACAATCTACCTCTCTACATCAACGTAGAATGTCACGGCATGACATTGCCAGTCGTCCTCATCGACAATGGATCCGCAGTCAACGTCCTACCCCTGGAGACAGCCAAAAAGCTAAGGATTGAAGAGAATGATTTCATTCCATGTACCGATGGTGTCAGGGCTTACGATGGAACACGTCGCAGCATAAAAGGAACCGTCTCCTTTCCCATTATGACAGGGCCAGTCATGAGAGAAACCGAATTTCAAATCATTGACATACCCCCAACCTACAACATGCTATTAGGAAGGCCATGGATCCACGCTACCAAGGCCGTCACCTCAACCCTACATCAAAAGGTCAGGATGCCTTTAGGTGACGAGATTGTCACCATCGACGCTTCAAACTTTCGTGCTACGCTTAAACAACACAAAGGAAGCAATAGTACTGCAGAAATAAACGTCGATCCAGCCGATGACATATGTGGTTTCGACTTCGACTTCAGCATCTGCACCATGACTCGCGAAGAGGAAATCGCTTCGCTCTACGCCAGGGACAACGACAATAAATGGCCCACCATGGGTCTATCTTATGTGCCATGGGCACACGAAGTCTCTCACGGTTGGGATCGTACAACGATCGCAAGAAGCGTCATGATTTCCACATGCAGCCATACCACATCTTCCCCAGTAACTACTTCATCAGGGAGGGCGCTGGCAGAATCCCCAAAAACGTATCCACATACACCATCGCCGGAATTGAACTTGTCTCCGACATCATACGCAACTCCAACTTCAACCCCACTGACCTAATCGTTCCTTACGAAGAAAAAACGCACGACGGATGGTCAAAAACCCTTGAATGGACCGACGAACAAGGCCGCACTTTCAAGATCACTACCGGCCAAGGCTACACCTTCGAAGATTCTAACTCCGACAAAGATGAAGACAACGCCCTCAACAAAAAGACCGTCATAGAATTTAAACTTCCCCGTCGTCATTTTAAGTCCTATGCCCCAACTAAACCCCCGGGCTATCTCCCAGATATAATCAATTTAGCTAAAGAACTAGAGTCATTAAGGTTATCCAAAGCTCCCTCGTCTGAGCTATCTTCAAATGTAACCGCTTTTGATAACATTAATAACATGAAAGTTTTTGATTACTCTTTGCCTCATTTAAAATCTACATATTCTAATGATCACGATAAATTTAAACTAAAAAACATTGCATTATATAGATACATTGCAAGCATTGTCTCAAAACCCGAACAGGAACCCATCATTGAAGACACAACAACCATCGACATAGGCACGCCCGAAGAGCCTCAAGAACTGCAACTGGGGGCTTCCCTAAGCACGGAAGAAAGGGCCACATATACCAAGCTCCTCGCAGAGTTTAAGGACGTCTTTGCCTGGTCATATAAGGACATGCCCGGCATAGACCGCGAGATAGCTGAACACCGCATCCCGATCAAGCAAGGCTCCAGACCCGTCAAATAGAAGCTCCGACGCATCAAGCCAGAATGGTCTCTCATGGTCAAAGAAGAGATCGAAAAGCAACTACAAGCTGGATTCATCCGGGTCATTGAATACTCTGATTGGGTCTCCAACATGGTGCCGGTAATGAAGAAAAACGGCAAAATACGAGTATGTGCCGACTTCCGGGACCTAAACAAAGCCTGCCCAAAAGACGATTTCCCACTACCTCACATGGACATCCTAATCGACAACACAGCAGACCACGCCCTACTGTCATTCATGGATGGATATGCAGGATACAACCAAATCAAAATGGCAGCAGACGACATGCCAAAAACCACTTTCGTAACCCCCTGGGGGACGTACTGCTACACAGTCATGCCATTTGGGCTCATAAATGTCGACGCTACCTACCAACGCACTGCTACCACCTTGCTCCACGACATGATGCATAAGGAGGTCGAGGTATAGGTCGACGACATGATCGTAAAATCAAAAGAAAGGGATGACCACGTCATAAACCTTCGGAAATTCTTCACCCGAATCAGGCAGTATAAGATGCGATTAAACCCACAGAAATGCACCTTTGGGGTCACATCAGGCAAGTTGCTGGGTCACATAGTAAGCCAGCGCGGGATCGATATAGACCCAACCAAAATCAAGGCAATAATGGGTATGAAACCGCCAAGCAACATCGACGAAATAAGGAGCTTTTTGGGACAAGTCCAATATATCTCCCGATTTATCAGCAAACTTACCATAATTTGTGAGCCAATCTTCAAAAAATTAAAGAAAGAAGAGCATACGAAATGGGACGACGATTGTCAACAAGCATTCGACAAAGTCAAGAGCCTGCTCACAAATCCACCCGTTCTGGTACCCCCACAAAAGGACTTGCCCCTATCGCTATACTTAACGACTACGCCAAACGCTATGGGCGCCATGCTCGCCCAAGAAGTCAACAACGAAGAACGGGCCATCTACTACGCCAAGAAAAGTTCCACGATTACGAACTTCGGTATGAACCGGCCGAGAAAAGTCGCCTCGCTGGTCTGGGCAACCAAAAAGCTCAGGCACTACCTACTCACTAGCACAACAAGAGTCTACTCCCTAATGGACCCCATCAAGTACCTATTTGAGAAACCAATCCTAAATGGGCGCATGGCCAGGTGGACCCTGCTTCTCGCCGAGTACGAACTCAAATACCTCCCTCTGAAAGTGATCAAGGGAAGAGCAGTTTCCGACTTCCTTGCAGAAAACGCTATCATCGAACAACCCATGATCGACACAATGTCCTTCCCTGACGATGGAATCTTTGCCATAGAAAAGGAATACTGGCAATTATACTTTGACGGAGCATCAAACTACCGCGGCTACGGAGTAGGAATACTCTTAATATCCCCAAATGGCGACCATACTCCACTCTCGATCAAGATCGATTTTAGCGTCACAAACAACGCCGCAGAATACGAAGCCTGCATTTACGGCCTGCAAGCCGCCATCGCTCTCAAAATAAAGAACCTTCGCGTGCATGGAGATTCATTCCTCATCATAAACCAAGTTACAGGGGCATGGAAGATCATGAGCGAAACCCTCACCAAATACCAAGCAAAAGTACAAAAACTCCTGACCAACTTCGACTGCATCGAATTTTACCACCTCCCAAGGGAAGAAAACCAGTTTGCCGACGCACTGTCAAAACTCTCATCCCTCCTGAACATGCCACCAGACATGAAGTTATTACCCATCATCGTCGAAAGACGTGACGAACCAGCATACATCCATACCATTGACCTGGACGAAGCCGAGCAGACAGAGCCTTGGTATCAAGCCATAATCAACTACAAAACAGACAACACTTACCCACCCGACACCGATAAACGTGGACAGAGAGCTATCAGACTCCTAGCTTCCCAATTTGTGCTAGAAATAGGACAATTACTCAAGAAAACTCCACAAGGGACGCTGCTCATATGTGTCGACTACAAGAAGGGGGAGAAAATCATCACACAAGTCCATGATGGCGAATGCGGACCCCACATGAACGCTCGAGCACTCTGCAAACAGATTCTACGGCTAGGATGGTATTGGACAACCATGGAAGCAGACTGCATCCAATACGTCAAGCATTGCCACAACTGCCAAATTTTCAGCAATATCCAGCATGTACCACCTTCACCACTATACAGCCTAACCTCACCCTGGCCCTTTTCAACCTGGGGCATCGACGTAATAGGAAAAGTCCACCCCATCGGAGCAGGAGGTCACTGTTTCGTGCTAGTGGCCATCGATTACTTTACTAAATGGGTAGAAGCAGCATCTTTTCGAACCCTTGGCTCCAAAGAAGTCGCCAAGTTCATCCAGACGAACATCATATGCCGGTATGGCATACCCCATGAGTTCATCAGCGATCAAGGCTCGCACTTTCAGCGCGAGACAGAAGCTATACTCACAAAATACAACATCCAACATCACAAATCCTCGCCCTATCGACCCCAAACCAATGGAGCCGTTGGCAAAGAACAAGACAATCGTCACCATACTCGAGAAAATGATCGACACCGCAAAGATTAGCCCAACAAGATACAATATGCATTATGGGGATACCAGACTACCATTCGCACGCCACGTGCATGACCCCTATTTCCTCACCTATGGCATGGAAGCCGCCCAACCAAAGTGGAAATAGAAATACGATCTCTACGCATACTAATGGAAAGTAGCATCCCTAAGCGAGAATGGGCCCGTGAACGGTGCATTTAACAACTCATGCTCCTGGACGAACGCCGATTGCATTCCCCGAGTACCGCATTTAATGTACCAAGCCCGACTACAACGAGCATTCAACAAACGAGTTAAGCCACGACACATAAAAGTAGGTGATCTCGTACTAAAGTCAGTCCGAGCACCACTTCCAGTCGACCCACGAGGAAAATTCAAGCCTAACTGGGCTGGACCCTACCTCGTCAAGGAAATCTTCACAGGCGGAGCAGTAAAACTAACCGACTTGGACGGTCAAGAGTTTAACCTAGCAACGAACCTCGACCAGCTCAAAAAGTACTACCCTTAAAAATGCCTTGCAATGTATCTATAAAATACGAAATTTTCTAAAAATCAATTCATGGACCGACATGTCCTTAAACATGTTCATGGACCGACATGTCCTTAAACATGTTCATGGGCCGGCATGCCCTTAAACGTGCACTCTCTCTACAAAAAAAGCAAACACAATTCATGGGCCGGCATGCCCCTAAACATGCATCAATCAAACACAATTCATGGGCCGGCATGCCCCTAAACGTGCACATTCACCACAAAAAGCAAACACAACTCTTGGGCCGGTATGCCCCTAAACGTACATTTCCGAACTACGCCGGTTTGATTCCATTTTTCGTGGATACGTAGGCAGCTTCGCAAAAAGCGCAACCGATATTCAACACAAAATGACACGTCCAAAGCTTAAAAAAGGCTAAGGACATAGTCAACACAAAATTCGTCTCTTAAACCTAAGGGTTAAAAGGACGATATTCAACACAAAATGACACGTCCAAAGCGTAAAAAAGCTAAGGACATAGTCAACACAAAATTCGTCTTTTAAACCTAAAGGATTAAAAGGACGATATTCAACACAAAATGACGCGTCCAAAGCTTAAAAAAGGCTAAGGACATAGTCAACACAAAATTCGTCTCTTAAACCTAAGGGTTAAAAGGACGATATTCAACACAAAATGACACGTCCAAAGCTTAAAAAAGCTAAGGACGTAATCAACACAAAAATTCGTGTTTTAAACCTAAAGGGTTAAAAGGACGATATTCAGCACAAAAAATGACACGTCCAAAGCTTAAAAAAGTCAAGGACATAGTCAATACAAAAATTCGTCTTTTAAACCTGAGGGTAAAAAGGACAACATTCAACACAAAACGACAAACCCAAAGCTTAAAAAAGTTGAGGGAATAGTCAATACAAAAATTTCCTAAAAACCATGCTTGCATTCTAAACCTTTGGAAAGAGATTAGAGCCAAGGAATTTCACACAGAATAACAAGCAAAATGAGGCAAAGTCGTAAATAAAAAACCTGATTTTTATTAATCTTAAAAAGAACGGTTACATTTTTGGATTTTTCAGACGTAGGAGCATAGACTACACTAACAAACACTACAATATATTACAATACAAATCCCGGCATGTACATCGGGTTTAGGATAGATAATATAATACATAACACAAAATAGTACGAACATAATACTAACAAACCAACAACAAAACCACACTAGATCCCCTTAACCACCGAACTTTTCGACTGAGCGGGGAAGCACCGACTCTCAACCCCTGCGGCGATCCCCAACATTACCATGACGACCTGGAGCGCCCGGCCCTGGTATGCGGCGACGACCAAACACACCCTCCGCCGCTGAGAGAGGCGCCGAGCTCGAAGCATCACCCCCACCTCTGTTACGTCCAAAGCGGATCGGGTCGTAGGCAGACGTCGGCGGAGGCTCGTTAAGCTCTAAGGCACGAAGACGAGCCCTCTCATGAGCACTTTGAGCAACGGTCCATTTAACATAGGCCCTCGATACCCGGATCGTCCCAGCAGTACCAGCTACAAGCCACTTAGGGCGCATGATCCAACCACCAGCCCACTCGTCAGTCACCTGGTTATTCAACACAACCATGTCCTGTACCTTCGTGTCCTGGCCAGGGATGAACTGTGCATACCCTATTTGTCGCCTAACTCGCAGAGGGTGGATGTAAACGCCCATCTCAAACCCACATAAGAGAACTCCGTAGGGACCATCGCCTACTGCGCTAGCCGTCACGTCAACTATCCCCCACCACGGTACCGACCAACGGATAGCACATGACCTCACAAACTCAGGGAAATAGTCAGTAGGATGATGAGGGTAAAGTCGTGGTCCCCTAATCAAAATAACCTAAGGTCAACTAACTGGGTAGTTAGTGGCAGTAGGGTCGAGATCCACAGAGAGAAGGAGTAGTCAAAGGGATGCTTAGCTATCTAGGTCAGTCTTAAGGGTTTGAAAAGGGGTGTTTTAAAGGTCTAGACTAAGAACGATAGGTAAAAGCTGTGAAAATATGAATAAGAAGGAGATTAGGGCATCAGGGTCATGTGACATCGATTCAAGAACTAACTCGAAGGGGATAATCAATCAAATGAAGTCATGCAAGTGATTAGGTTTTAGGAAAACGCTCTCTCGAGTCAATTTCAACCTTAAGCAAATTTAGCGGGCTCTCGCTACGTACTAAATTCAACTTATCGATTACGCGTGAGTCTAGTTTCAATTAGGCTTTCGATCTTAAACTGAAACAACCTAAATTCAATTCAAAAAAGGCGTCCCTAAATTCAATTGATAATTAAAACGCGCAGGAAGAAATCAATTGCATAAAGTCAATCAATATGAACGATTAAAACATGTTCTGAATCAATGTCACAATCACCTTAAACCCTAATTGAGAATTAGCTAGACATGGAGAAATTAAGAACAAAGCAATTGAATATAGTAAACATGATGAGGTAGAATAAGAACAATCAAATTAAACCTGGAGTAATCGGGAATCGCAAAGTAAAAGGTTGAATCTTGCAAGAATAATCAAAGCTAAACTAAGAGTTTTTGAGTTTATTTTGAGAGAAACCTAAGTTCTAAACTATAGCAGAAGACTCGAATGAAAAGATAAAAGTAAAACCCTAACTCGACTCATATATATAGGCCACGAGTATCCGGAGAAACAGGGCAACAAAACCGCTCGGTTCGGGGCCAAACCGATCGGTTATGGGGGTCAAACCGATCGGTTCAACCCCAAACCGATCGGTTCTTAGGCTTGATCAGTTTTCCAGCAACTTTAGCACTTGATTCAACTATCCGGAACCTATAGGTTTGCTCTGAACCTATAGGTTTGACGTCCCATATTGTCGTATGACTTCCGAATCGACTCTCGGGCTTCGTCTTGACTTCACGATACTCGATAATGCTCCATTTGACTCAGGTTTTAGCTCAGGACCGCCAAAACCTACAAAACACAAACGAGGAACGACAGTATCGCAATATAAAGCAAATAGCTACTAAAACAATAAAGTAATCGAGCAAATGCGAGCTAAATGCAACTATGACGGGGGCATAAAACCTGCAAAACACAAACGTTCGTCTGGACCCGACCACCGCATGTAACGGCTGGTGATGCCTCCTGCGACATACTCAACATCGAAGCCGAAGTCGTTCAACACAATCAGACGCTCCATCAGCCACAACTGGAGGATCAAGGGACATCCTCGGTACGCATACTCCCTATTGCATGCCCGGTCATCCAATCCAAGGATCGTCTCCGCCAGAATTAAAGCAGAGGGATTGCAACCTATTTCCATCTGCTCCACAACGGCAATTAAACGCGGATCTCCCAACAACCCCTCGGATATAGAGTCCGGGAACATGTAGCAGTGTACCAGGCAAAAGGCCAAAGCCCTTCTCCTGGCCACAGCAGAGATATGCCCATTCTCGTCATTCCTAAACCATTGACACAAGCGATGGAGGTTGATACGGCTCCCAACAAATAGCTCTTCCACCTCGTCCCGGGTCATCTGGAGGTAGTTCTGAACTTGCCTCTTATAGCCAAACTCCTGCCTGACGCATACCGGCAAGCTAATACGCACCCACCCACCAATGGCTCCAAACTCCTCAACCAGAGGGCAAACCTCTCCGCAAGGAAAGCGGAACACGTGAAGGCTTGGATCCCAATACTCAAGACAAGCATCCAGAAACTCGTACTCCATTCGAACCTGCCTCAGCCCACGAAATACGCCAACTCCGTAATCTTTCAAAAGCTTCTTCTCGATACCCGACAAGGACGCACACCAACGGCGCAACTTCCCTTCAAAATTCTCCATAATTCGACAAACGTTCCGTAAATATTTTGAATATTCTTGGAATATCGAGAATGGGAAATGAAAGGATGTGTGGAACCCGGGATCGGACCCAACTCGGCGTCTTGCTTAAGGGCGGATTTTAAAGTTAAAATAGATTAAGTTGGAAAAACCTTTAAGAACTGTTATGGAGTCGCCACCTATTTATCGCGGAAAATAGGAACCTGCTACCATGTTCTAAGTTAAAAACATGTCCTAGATTTTGGAGCACGCCGACACCCCTAGATCTAAGGCTTGTGAAACCAGATTGGATTCAAGTGAGGTACTTTAGAAAAAGAGTTAATTCAAATAATGATTTATGAAAACCTTTTAGAAAAGCCTATGTAAAAATAGCCTCTACTGACCTAGAACAATCCTTGTAAGATGATATTTGAGCTAATGTTATCGCTACGTACAAGTGCGATAAGTTTGTAAAAGAATGCAGATGCAGATGCAAAAAGATTGATTAAAACCCTCAGTTTAGCATGTTTAACTTGTTAACGAATACGGTTTAGTTAAAGGTCGAATTCATTGTTTAAGTTGATTTTAATGCAAGACAGAAAGGGTGCAAGATGCATGCAAATAAAATAAAATTCAATTGTCCATTGGTTTATTTTATAAGGTCGGTTGCTTATGCGACTTTGGCGTGTCATCGGATATGGAGTGTACCCGAAGTAATAAGAACACTTGGAAGGCAAGCGCGCTCGGGTGCCAAAGCCGGGGGGGGCGCTAGAGTGTAGTCCCCTTTGTTAGTCCATAGAAAATAAGAAAAGCTTTGATCCAAGTGGATCGGTACCTACCTTGTCCCGACGCTTGAGATCCGGGCAGAGCTTCGCTTCTTGAACTAGAAAGGAGGGTGAATTCAACACGGGATGGTGTCTTTGAACTCAAGGATTTGAGTGCTTGAGGCTTTGTGAGTGCAAAAGTGTAAGAGAAGAGAATTTGTGGTGTAAAGGATGTATTCGTCAGTTTGTGAATTGTTGTTTCGAGGTCGTGGTATAGGGGTGTATATATACTAAAAACCTCGGAGAAATTAGGAAATCGGGATAAAACCAGGTAGGAAACCGCATAGCCTTATGTGGTTGCTTGGGCAAACCGCATAGCCTTATGCGGTTGCCTCCCAAACCGCATAGGGTTATGCGGTTTGAGGGTCTGGTTTTGTGTAGTTTCCAGTTTGGTTGCATAAAATCTTCGAAGATACAAGATAATTTCGCAATGCGTGTGCCACGAAAAGAGCTGAGATATTTCTGAGATATTTTATGATGTGCAGGGCCTTGGAGTGCGGGCCAAAGGCTTGGGTTTGGGCTCGGTTTTGGGCCCGAGACCCGGAAAAATGAAAAGGGGTGTATTTGCATAGATTTGTGAAATAAGCTAAGACGTGAGGCTGTATTTTGTGTAAGAGGATGCTAAATAGCGGTTTTAGCTACCGGGCCTAAATTTAGGAATTTAGGAATGCTGAATTAGACCTTGTTAATGTAAAAGGACTAATTGTAGTGCAAATGCGAAGCTCATGCCAAATGAAGTAGGACGAGGACCAAGCTAGACTCCAAATGGACAAAATGAACGTTATTTAAATGCGATGTGATGCGACCTAAATCATTTTAACATTTCAAAACGACTCAAAATGAATTCGACATTAGTTAGAACCGTAAAAGTCAACGTTAAACATGCGTAATAAAAGTCCGTGTTACATCACAGGGTTTTGTTTGGGAGGGTACGGATATGGGTATCCACAGAGCCCCCAGTTTGACTGAGCTCGGACTAGAGCGCTAGTCAAACTCCACGACCATATCCCACCATTACGCCTCGATATGATCAGCGGAACGAAGCATGCGTCCATGGGTAAGACAAGGACTTCGAACCGGGCTAAACGGGGAGGGACGTGCGCATTTTAAGGACTTGGCGGTCCGTGCATATTATAAGGGCCTGCCGGCCTGCAGAGTGCCTTCGTCATGCTTGTTGCTAATGCCTTTGCTGATGTTGATGTCGTCGTCTTGTATATGTTGGGTGTCGTATAGTGCTGCTGCTTGTAGCGTCTTCGTATGGTCTCGTGAAAGAGCGCATGTGCTGCAATGCGTGGGGGCTAAAGTGCAAGGGTGTGAGTGTATCTGGGCTGGATGTATGACCTCGTGAAGAGTGCATTCGTAGGATGTATGGTCTTGTAGGAGTGCATTTGTAAAGGTTGTAATGCTTGTACGGGGGTGTTTTTGTGCCATGGGTTCATGCTTGGATGTGCTTTGTAGGACGCTTGTGCTTAAACTCGCCGAGGAGCGTTTTATGCTTGTAGTTAAACGCTTGCTGTAGAGTGCTTGTTGTAGAGTACTTATGCTTGGGCTCGCCGAGTAGCGTGGGTGTAATTGTAGTTGTTATTGCATACGATTATCTTCCGTTGAGGAAGAAAAATGACGTGTTTGCTCGTGAAGAGCGTTCGTGCTTCTGCTTCTGTACCGTACATTAAATGCTTAATATACGCGTATGGCGGACTGTAAGTGATGCCTTAACCCAAGCACGGGACGTACTTGGAGTTGTATAGGAGCTAAGATGAATTAGGAATCGAAAAGTAGGCGTAAAACGAGAAAAAAACCCGAGAAAAACCAAGGGACCAAACCGCATAAGCTTATGCGGTTCCGGGGACAAACCGCATAAGCTTATGCGGTTTCCCCTGTTGGCTGCTGGGGGCTATATAAGCACGAGCAAACCGTGAGCATGCCACATTCATCATTTACGGTTTTTCAACTCAAAAAACGTCATTTTTCGATTTCTCAACCGTTTTTGCTCATTTTCGTTGCGTTGCCTTGCTATGGAACGAGGTAATGCTCCATTTGAACTTGCTTTTACGTTATTTGTTGTTGTAATTAGCTAGTTTTGCCTTGAAATGTTGAAAAGACGGGTTTTGAATGAAAACCCGAGTTTTGCTTGAAATTTGCCGTTTGAATGCTTGAAATTGACGTCATTGTGTTGCATTATGCCATGCTAACGTGTATGTGTGAATTAATTGTGATTTAGACCGTCTTTGTGTGAAAAACGTCCAAATTAGGTTTCGGGCCCGAAAACGAACCCGTATTTTCCGACCCGGAATTTCAATTAAACTTCGGTGTAGGATGCCCATAGCGAGTATAGCATGCCTATAGCGTTAGTTTTGCGAAAAATTCGAGTTAGGGCCTTCAAATCGCCGTCTTAAGTCGTAATTATACGGAGTAATTAAGGCGAATTGGGGGTTTTTGATCGGGATGACCAAAATGCAATTGCTTGTAATGGGTTGTTGTTGGGGACTATTATGGCGCGTAGAAACCATAAAGTTGTGATTTTGAAGTGTAGAGAACGGTTTTTGGCTTAATTGTGAATTAGGCCTAAAAATGCTCTGTGAGGCGTATAGTGTAATGTGTCAAAGGATGTATATGTATTATGTGTGTATTATTTGTGTGTATTTGTGTATAAGTATGCCAAGTTTGTATGCTTGCGTGTATTATAGCTGTATGTATTGGTTGTGTCTGGTTGCAGGGGAGAGTTCTAGTCGTGTTACGCGGTCAAAATCCCGTAGGAGTGCTAGCTCGAGGACCGAGGGAGCCTCTAGTTCGAGTGGTTTGAGGCGTACACGTAGTGAGAGGGAAGCCGACCCTCGTGATTTGTCCACGAGACGTGGACAGTCACGAGGTAGGTGTCAGGTTCGTGGGAGGAATGTCCCTGTGCGTGATCCTGAGGACGAGCTTGCTCAAGAGCTGGTGGATGAGCTGGAAGCCGAGATGGAGGTTGCTGAGGAGGAGGCTGAGGAGGTTGAGGAGGTTGCGCCTAGGGCGAGTAGCTCTAGGCCGCGAAAATCACGTGCGACCAGGGCGTTCGCTAAGGGCTGGGATGGCCATAACCTTCTACTTGCCCCGGAGAGACACGTTTCCTATCGAGCGACGATGGGTTGGCAGAAAGGTTCGATGAGGACTTTCTCGGGCGTGTCGTCCGTAATGTGTGTTTTTGAGGAGAAGCTTGCGCCGGGAGCGCAGGCTTGGGTGCTGCGTAGTGCTTTTGGCCCGTTGGTCGGCCATTGGAGGGAGATTGCAAGGAAGAAGCAGACGGCGAACCTGATGTTGATCAGGGCCTTCCTAGACAGGTATTGGGACACCACGACGACGTTCCATATGCCCGGCTTTGAGGCCGGCATTACCTTGTCTGAGTATGCGGTCATAACGGGGCTGCCGTTCGGAGATCGTGACATGAGCTTTGAGTTTGCGCCGTCCGTTGTGGACGAGGTTGTGACTGATGCAATCGGCGGTGGTTTGGAGGTGATTTGCGAGGGTGCTCCACCCTATACTTTCAAGACGAGCTATATCTTGGAGTACTTTGAGGGGAAGACCGAGTATGGCCCCTCGGAGTGGAGTGACGAGCAGAATGCTCGTATGTGGCTGTGGTGGTTTGTGAGCGCCGTGTACTTCGGCGATAAAGGCGAGCGGGCGTCGACGTCGGTCCTTATGCATCTCCTGGATTGGAATGCAATTGGGACGTTTGACTGGGTGACGCCGTCTCTGGGTTTGTGCATTCGTTTCTGCATGGATGCCGTGAGACCGCGGGTCATGGATCGAGGGTCGAGACTGTCCTTAGTCTCGCCTGGGTTCTTGATGGAGGTACGTATTAATTCTGTTTTTTGTTTCGGGTGCATTGTTGTTTTGTTTTCGTGTTGTCTTTGTCTTTATGACGTATTTTTGTTTCTTGTGTGCGCAGTCGTGGATTCTTAGCCATTTTCCTTTCGCCGCTCTACACGCCTCGACGATCGTGAGAGAGTACCCGTGATGCGTGCATTGGGGTATGTGTAACCGTGCTGCGTTTAACTGGTCGTATGATGATGTTCGGGTGCTTCTGAACCAGATGCAGTTTGATCAGGTTCGTGCTTGAACCATTTTAAATAGAATGTACTTAAAGTGATTGTATTCATGAGTGTTTGTTTTTGTTTTTGTGTTTGTAGTTCGTGTCGTTCCCGTGGGGCCAGTATGCGGGTATTCCTGAAGACATCGGGGCGCGGTTTGCAGTGCGAGAGACCCAGCGCTTGTACTTGGCGACGCCGTATGGGCCGGTTTGGTACCTTGGAGAGCGCTTGGCCTTTCAGACAGGGTGGCCAACTCCGGTGGTGCCTAGGGATCCGCCGAGGGTCCTATTCGAGCGAGGGGTTTCCGCTCAGGATCGGGTGGCGTTGTACGGGGAAGGAGAGTCGGTGAGTCTTCTCTGTCCTGGGGAGGACTACAGCCACTTTGCGGAGTCTCGGCTTGCTTGTGGGCCGATTGAGGTATGTTTGATGCTGTTGAGGGTGCGTAAGGTAATTTTGCGAAAAATTTCCCTGACGTGTGCGTTTTGTACTTGTTTTGTAGGAGTTTGATCCGGAGATGGCGGAGCAGCCTGGCGACTTCCCTACCACCGTTGAGTACGACGAGTCGGGTGTGCGTCGTACTTTCACTTTGCCGACGTACTTGCCGGTGACCACTGACGCGGGCATGGACAGCTGGACGGGTAGGGTGAAGAAGGTATGTATGTTTGTTGTGTATGTGAGTGAGCCCCCAGTTTGATCGAGGTATGGAATATAGCGATGATCAAACTAGTGAGATGCGTGTTTTGGTGTTACCCCCTCGAGTTTGGCTTAATTTGAGTGAAATTAAGGCAAAATGGAGATGAGCGCTGTTAATTTGAAATTTCCCCCCTAAGGTTGACTTGATTTGGGTGAAATTAAGTCAAAATGGAGGATGCTGGGTCTTGTTTGGAATTTCCCCCTAAGTTTGACTTAATTTGTGTGAAATTAAGGCAAAATGGAGAAAATTGTAACGTGCTTTTGTGTTTGTAGGTGGCGAAGGGGGTGCATAAGAAGTTGTGGAGGGTGGCCAACCGGTGGAGGATGGCCTGGGCTGAGCAGGCTGTGCAGTTGTGTCAGAGCCGGGCTGAGACGGCTCAGATTCGGCGTGAGTTTGACGAGTATCGTCGTCGTCATCCCGAGTGACTTTGTGTAATAAAGATTGTATGAACCTTTATGTACATGCCGTTGCAGCTTGAACTTTGGACTTGTTGCAGTAGCTTGAGCTTGATTGTCATCGATAAACCTGTTTGGTAGTCTTGTTTGAAAAATGATATGATTCCCGAGTGGGATGCATTTGATGTTTTGTTTTATATTGTGAAAACGTTCTTGTGAAAAGTTCATTTTAGATGCGAAATGAGCTTGCATGAATGTCGAAAATGTTTGTGTTTTGACTCGTGGTAAGAATCGTTGTTGCCAAAGCGAAATGTAATGCGGGTGCGTGGGAACAATAAAAGAATGTCGTAGCCCAATGTAGGTCGTAGTGTTTTAGGAAAGACGAAATTAGGAAAATTTGAAGAAAACCAACCCCTGAAACCGCATAGGCTTATGCGGTTGCAAGGGAAAACCGCATAGGCTTATGCGGTTTGGGGTGCAAACCGCATAGAGCCATGCGGTTTCTTTGGCACTTTTCTTGTATTTGTATTTCCATATTTCGGATATTGTTTTCCTATATAAGGAGAGGGGGTGCGTGCCATAATTTTCATTCACAATCACTTCTCTTCTTTGCTTTTGCTTTAGGTTTTTGCTCTCATAAATATATTAGGTATATTTATAAAAGTTTTTGTGTTCTAAAAAAATGGAGGAGCATTTTGATGCTCTTTTGAAGAGGTGGACTTCCTCATTAAGTCCGGGGATGAAGAAGGCGGTGTATGATGATGGTGCGGGTGTTTTTATTGGCTTTCGTCAAATGAAGGTTGATTTAGACTTCCTTGACTCGTGTTTGGATTATTGGGATCCTAATTTGCATGTGTTTAGGTTTCCCGGGGGGGAGGTGTGTCCTTTGATGGAGGAGTTTGCGGCCATTGCGGGGTGGTCAAAGCGGACGACTCTGTGGTTGTGAGGAGCGAGCTTTGTTATAACGGGATGTTGCGAAACTTCCTTGGGATGACAGATGCTCATGCCGCAGTTTGTTCGAGGAGGTAGGGTGAATATGCTTCGCTGTGTCAACGTTATATGAATAGAATCGACACTAGTATTTCTGACCGCCGAGGCGGAGGGCCCTTGCTTTTGTTTGGTTCATCGCTATGCTTTGCAGGTCCATGCCGGATGGTGTGTTCGGGACGCGAGGTATGCTCGTGTTGTCGAAGAGATGGAGAGGGACATGATCCTTCTGCGTTGATCCTAGCGGAGACCATCTTGGGCTTAGACGGCCAGTTGTGCTAATCGTGCGAGCTCGTGCAGGGTTGCGCTAGGATTCTCAACGCTTGGATCATGGAGAGGTTGGCGTGTATAAGGCTCTTCCCCTTGGTGGTGCCTTCAAGGCTGCAGGACGACGTCTCGGAAGATGGATTGGGCTAACCCTCGAGGCGTTCACTCAACTACTCTGCAGGGGTTTGTGAGGAGAGCGGCATTCGTTGGTATGTTTCGTGGTGGGGTATTACGGAGGTAACGGCACCGTCGGTAGCGAGCGCGGCTCGCGGGTTGATGTTGGGCGGGTTTGAACGGGGTGTATGGATTCATCCTCTTCGCTTGAAGAGGCAAAGCGGACTTCTTGCGGACTATTCCGGATCAGGATACGCAGGTTGGAGGGGTTGTTGTCCTAAACAACCAGATGATTGATGCTTGGATCCGAGGGTGGTCGGATCGTGTTACTTGGGTTGTGCCGGAGCATATAGAGTCTACTCGTGTCACGGATTTCTATACGCGTTGGTGTCATTCCAAGGATTCTCGTGAACGGGAGAATCAGAGGAGGAGAGAGAAGAATGGGCCAAAGCCCTCCTTGTTGCATGAAGTAGTGCGTGACAGGAGGGATTATGGTGATCTCTGTGTTGTTGATGCAGGTGCTTCTACTTCGAGACTGGTGCGGGAGAGACTTGGACCGAAAGTGACTGTTAAAGATCGCCTAGGGCCAAGGATCGAGGAGCCCCCAGTCGAGCAGGATGAGGACCCGATCGAGCCCCCAGGTTTTAAGAGGTCTGTTCCTGTTCTTAGCTCGAAGATTGTGGCGGATCGACCTCTTGAGGATGGAGAGGCTAGTCCCAAACGACGGAAGACGTCTTAGTAGTTTGCTTTTGTTTTGCTTTAGAAAATTTCTTTATTCAAACGCATGTTTTTAAATTCGAATAAAGGGTTAAGGAGGCTTGTTCCTAACTCATCTCTGAGCTTTGAAGAATTCTAAATAAAGTAATAAAATAGAACTTATTTGCTTTTGCCTTGTCTCGTTGCTTTCTTTGTTTTGTTTTGACATGTTCTCGACCTTTTTAAGCTTCGAACACTTGTATTTTGTCTCAAATCCTCGACCTTTTTAAGCTTTGGACTTGTGCGTTTTGAATTGTTTTGTCTTAAATCCTCGACCTTTTTAAGCTTTGGATTCGTTTGTTTGACTTGTTCCGTCTTTAAGTCCTCGACCTTTTTAAGCTTTGGACTTGTGCGTTTTGGATTGTTTTGTCTTAAATCCTCGACCTTTTTAAGCTTCGGACTCAGATTCTTGTTTTTGTGTTGACTGTACTCTTGACCTTTTTAAGCTTCGAGCGTGTCATTTTGTGAGTGCAAAACCCTCGACCTTTTTAAGCTTTGGGCATGCGTGCTAGAAAAAGTTCGGTTGTACTTTTGACAAGCTGCCTACGTATCTGCTTTTTGAATACAGAATCAAACCGGCGTAGTTCGTGTGATTCGGTTGTGCTTTTTGCAAAGCTGCCTACGTATCCACAGTGCGTGGAATCAAACCGAGCGTAGTTCACTCATGCGAGAGCGAGTTTTGTCCTTTTTGTGAAGTACATTGCAAATTTGTTTAAGGGTAGTATTTCTTGAGTTGATCAAGATTTGTTGGTAGTCGGAAGTCTTGACCGTCGAGGTCAGTTAACGCATCGCTTCCTCAGGAAGGATGTCTTTGACCAAATGCGGCCCGGCCCAATTGGGTTTGAATTTCCCCTTGGGTCGACCGTAATGGTGCTCGGACGGTTGAGTACTAGGTCACCCACTTTAATGTTTCGTGGTTTGACCCGCTTGTTGTAGGCGCGTTGTAGGCGAGTTTGATACATTGGGACTGTACTTAGTGAATGTAGTCGTCTTTCGTGTAAGAGAATGAGTTGTCCGTATCGTTCGCGTGCCCTTTGGGCTCGAGGAATGGCTGCTTCCATGAGGATCCGGCGATTGCATTTCGATTTCTGGGTTGAGCGGCTTCCATTCCGTAGGTTAGGAAATAGGGTGTCATGCACGTGGGTGTGCGGATTGTGGTGCGATATCCCCATAATGCGAATGGGATTTTGTGGGGCGGTCGTGGCGGTGTCGATCATCTTTTAAGGATTGATACGACGGTTTTGTTTCTTTGCCTCAAGCTGCGGGTTGGTTTGCGGTCGATAGGGTGATGACTTGTGTCGTTGTATTTTGTATTTGTGAAGAAGTGGCTCGACTTCTCCTTGAAAGTGCGTGCCTTGGTCACTAATGAACTCGTGTGGTATGCCATAGCGACAAATGATGTTGTTTTGTATGAATTTTGCGACTTCTTTTGTGCCTAGCTTGCGGTACGATGCGGCTTCAACCCATTTGGTGAAATAGTCGATGGCCACGAGGATGAAGCAGTGTCCTCCTGCTCCTACGGGTTGTACTTTGCCAATGACGTCGATGCCCCACGTGGAGAAGGGCCATGGTGATGTTAAACTGTATAGCGGTGAAGGTGGTATGTGTTGTATGTTCGCGAAGATTTGGCAATTATGACAATGTTTGACATATTTTCTGTGATCGGCTTCCATGGTTGTCCAATACCATCCTAGCCTTATGATTTGTTTGCACATGGCTCGTGCGTTCATGTGTGGTCCGCACTCGCCATCGTGTACTTGGGACATGATTTCGTGTCCTTGTGGTCGACCGCCAAGAGGAGTGTACCTTGAGGCGTCTTTTTGAGTAATTTCCCATTTCCAAAGACGAATTGTGACGATAATAGGCGTAGGGCTCGCTTGGCCCGTTTGTCGGTGTTTGGCGGGTATTCGCCGCTTGTTTTGTAGTTGATGATTGCTTGGTACCAAGGGTCGGTTTGTTCTTCCTCGGTTTCGATGTCACGGATGTATGCGGGTTCGCTTTCGTCTTTCCACGACAATGGGTAGAGTTTCCATCCCCTGGTATGTTGATTAGGGACGCGAGTTTGGATAAGCGCGTCGGCGGTGGTTTTCTTCGCGTGGGAGGTGTATGAATTCTACGTGGTAGAATTCGTTTATGAGCTCTTGTATTTTGTTTTGGTATAATGCTAGGTTTTCGTTAAGTATCTTCCATGCTCCGGACACTTGGTTGATTATGAGGGAGGAGTCCCCATAGACTCTTATGTTACGGGCGTTGAGTACAAGCGCAGCTTGGAGACCGTGCAAGCATGCTTCGTATTCTGCTGCATTGTTTGTTACGTCGAAGTCCAGTTTAATGGATAAGGGTGTGTGTTCGCCATTTGGGGATATGAGAAGTATTCCTACTCATGACCTCGATAGTTGGATGAACCATCAAGTATAATTCCCATTGTTCTTGGTCGATGTTGTAAATCCGAGTAAATGCCTGGAAGGGATGTGGTGTCTATGATTGGTTGCTCGGTGATTGCATTTTCGGCTAGAAAATCGGAGACTGCTCGTCCCTTAATTGCTTTGAGGGGTACGTACTTAAGGTCGAATTCGGCTAGGAGCAATGTCCATCTGGCCATTCGTCCGTTAGGTACAGGTTTCTCGAAGAGGTATTTTACGGGATCCATTGTGGAATATATCCTTGTTTGGTGTGCTAGCATATAGTGACGGAGTTTTTTGGATGACCATACTAAGGCTAGGCAACTCTTCTCGATGGGTGAGTATCGAGTTTCGTAATCGAGAAACTTTTTACTGATGTAGTAGATCGCGTGTTCTTCGCCGTTTATTTCTTGAGCGAGCATGGCGCCCATGGCGGTGGGTGTTGTTGTAAGGTATAAGGATAAGGGTAAACCTTCTTGGGGTGGTTGTAGAACCGGCGGGTTAGTTAGCAATTCTTTGACCTTGTCAAATGCTTTTTGACATTCCTCGTCCCATTCAACGTGGTCGGTTTTCTTGAGCTTCTTGAAAACTGGTTCACATATCATGGTGAGTTTACTGATGAAGCGTGAGATGTATTGGATTTGGCCTAAGAAACTTCGAATCTCGTCGAGGTTCTTCGGGGGTTGCATTTCGAGGATTGCTTTGACTTTCGAGGGGTCGACCTCGATGCCTCTTTGGCTCACTACGTGTCCTAGTAGTTTACCGGATTTGACTCCAAAAGTACATTTTTGGGGGTTGAGGCGCATTTTGTATTGTCGTAGGCGAGTGAAGAATTTGCGGAGGTTGGTGATATGATCGCTCCTTTCCGTTGACTTCACGATCATATCGTCGACGTAAACTTCGACTTCTTTGTGCATCATGTCGTGTAAAAGAGTTGTAGCGGTGCGTTGGTATGTAGCGCCAGCATTGATTAGGCCGAAGGGCATAACTGTGTAGCAGTATGTCCCCCACGGTGTAATGAAGGCCGTCTTTGCCATGTCTTCGCAAGCCATTTTGATTTGATTGTAGCCTGCGTAGCCGTCCATGAAGGGTAGGAGGGCGTGATCAGCGGTGTTGTCGACTAGGACGTCCACATGGGGTAATGGAAAGTCATCTTTAGGACTAGCTTTGTTCAAGTCGCGAAAGTCAACGCATACTCGAATTTTGCCATTCTTTTTCAGGACTGGGACCATGTTTGAGACCCACTCAGGATACTCGATGACTTGGATGAAACCGGCTTGTAGTTGTTTTTCGATTTCTTCCTTGACCATAAGGGACCATTCGGGACGTAGTCTTCTTAGCTTTTGCTTGATGGGTTTGTAACCGGGTTTGGTGGGGATGCGGTGCTCGGCGATGCTTCGTTCGATGCCGGGCATGTCTTTGTATGACCAAGCGAATACGTCCTTGAATTCGCTTAGGAGTTGTGTAAATTGGGTGCGCTCGTGTTCGTCTAGTGAGGCTCCTAGTTGTAGTTCCCTTGGTTCTTCGGGGGTTCCCACGTTTATGGTTATGGTTTCCTCGATGATTGGGTCTTGTGTTTTTGGGTGCACAAGGTTTGCAATGTATTTGTTTAATGATTCACTTTCGCATGAGTTAGTGTCTTTTGTATTTTGTGTGTTGTTTGTTGCTTGTTGATTGTTAGATGTTTGTGCTTTGTTGTTTGTTTTAGCTTGAGACACTACAAGAAAATCTTGTACAGGCGACCGAAAAAGGCTACCAACAACAGTCGCTAAAACAAGCGGCGATCAATCGTAGTCGCCAGACAATGATATGAGGCTCGCCGCCATTTTTGAGGTCAGGCGGCCAAAATCGATCGCCAAATATTGGCGACCGACTTATCGGGCCGCCAAAAAGCGGCGACCGACATCGATCGCCCATGTTTCCTTTTTAAAAAAAATGGGGTTGGCGGACTTGATGCCGCCATTTATGAGGCGGGCGACCGCAAGTCGGTCGCCAGATCGCCATTTCTCTGTTTTCTAAATTTTTGTAGGATTCGGCGACCGATAATCGATCGCCACCTTAATATTTCGATCGCCAAACTCATCGCAAATTTACAATTCTTTGCCGCGGTTTCACGTTTTGCCCGTATTAATTTCATTACCAAATTCAAAGAACTGCAAATTCAACGGTATAACCAACCCATACAATTTCAACAAACAGCATAAACAACCATTCAAATTCAACATTTTCAAACAGAAATTAAGTTTCATACATGCAAGTTTAGTACTGCAACACATAATTCAAGTAAACATGTTCAACATCGCTAACAGTTTGCATAAACGGAAAAAGAGATACTTTACACTTGAAACCCAACAGATGCTCCACTACTCGGGCCACCACCATGAGGGTCTCTAGGGTCAGGAAACTGCGGACCAATCCCTGGATTACACTGCTCAAAGTAGGTCTGCATCCGCTGCAATTGTTCCCTCATCAACCTGAGCTCCCTCGTCTTGAGCAGAAAGGCGTTCGTCTTGATTGGCAACGCGATCTTCTAATTTCCTTACAATACCGGCGTGTACATGGAGTCGCCACCGCCGACAATCTGGTTTCTCTTCTCAGTAAATATACTTGCGTTCGACTCCATAAACCGCCCCTTTTTAAACCCTTCGTTCACTTCCAACCAAATTTGATCGGGTTTAGTTCCAGGCTCCTCCTCGACTCGCTTCATATACGCCTCCTACCAAAGAGCAAATCAATTATGCTATTTAATTACAACAAATTAAAAAGATTATAAATCTCATTACGACCAACAATTCCTTACATATTTATCCGAGTCTTTCTTTCTCGCGAAATGCAAACGGCCTTCCTCGTCTTTTTTGGCGTGCGTGTCCAAAAAAATGTCAAACGCGGTCGCCGCTTGTCCTTTGTTTGCCTTTAGTCCAAAAAACGGCAACAATTATCCATTTAAATATACACAATCATACTATATATTATTGGATTATGTAAACGATATATTAAAACTTACTTTTTCTAGTTCTTGTGCACGATCAAGGCAGCTCTGAGATCCTCTAAAGTAACTTCGGCTCGACGCTACAAGATTTGGATCTCCTCCCCTAATATTCAACGCCGCTTGTTTGGATTTCCTTTGAAATTCCGGTGTGTCTCGTAACTTAAGCAAGTCGTTGAATGCAACATCTACAAGAAAAAATATGACGACAACCAAATAAAACCGAACAACAAATTCCGAATATCAATTTTATAACCTCATTTTTATTAAAGTTAGTTTTATTACCATTCATGAATCACGGGCTTCTTCTTTCTTTTGTGACACCTTCCACATGTTGTCCTTGAAGCGTTTTTGACACGTTTTCTCGTACTTTGCACGGACTAAATGCTCAAGAACCGGATTCCAAGTGCACGAATTCTACGTATAAAACCAAATATTAAACAAATTCCGGCGTAATAATATATATACATTTTAAAAACACTAGTGGCTTTAAAAATTATATACGTACCCGGAAAATATTAAACCACTGCTCCCTCAAGTCGACTGCAGTATCGGACGACCAACAAGTGTAACTTAGGAGGTGTAACTGCTTTTTGTACTCTCCGTACATGCCTTAGTAATTTTCTTTTGCGGAAACCTTACAATTTTTGCGTTAAAATAATAAGCAATATGAACAACTTACCAATATGATTAACTTACCAATATAAACAACTTACCAATATGATTTCGGGTCTAAAATTAATTTGCCGGTCGCATCTGTTGGGGGGGGGTGTCGTCCGCCTCCTGCTCTTCGCTTTGTTGTTGCGTCTCCGACTATCCAAACGACTCAGTCTCCTCGTCGGACCTCATTGACGATCTGGAGGAACTACCTTTTCTGCTTCGCCCTGACGACATAATTCAAACTAAAAAAAAAACAACATAACGAGTCTATTATTAAATGAGACAAGTTAGTAACACACTACTAACTTGTCAAATCTTTCCTCATACCTCCATTGCCGCTCCAATCTCATCAAAATAGGACGGGTTCTCTTATCAAATCTTTCCTCATACATCCATTCGCGCTCCAATCTCTTCATTATTATAAGCTAACCAATATAAGAGAAATAATTCAATACCCAAAAGTTCAAACAAGTAATTTAACCAACTTAATATTTGAGAACTAATTTCAACTTAATATTTGAGAACTTAACAAAAAAACCTCAAACTCACAATCCCTAAATTTTATTGAAATCAATCCTACATTAATAGAAAATAATAACACTAATCTTAATCAAAACATATTCTAACATAAAAATAATAATCTAACATTATCTAATCTTACATAACATTTAAACATTCTCTAATCTTAAACTATCATTCAAACATTCTCTAATCTTAAATAAATTCTCTAATATACACATTGGTGTATGAGGCTAAATCCAACCAACAACATCAAAGAATAGAAGCTTATTTAGGCTCCACCAACCAACATCCAACCAACCAACAACATCAAATTCTCTAATATACAAATGCTCAAATCAAAAATTCTCTCATGTAAGCTCCACCAACAACATCAAACCACACTATTAAGGCCAATTCAAAGCTTATTTAGGCTATTATATCAAACTTAACTCAAATTAGAAACTTCAAGAATACACAAATGTCAAAACCGCTCTCTCTACGAATCCGCTCTACAAATAAACCATTCTACTATCAAATACCATCTTAAAACTACCTAATTAACACACTAATTCAATAAAATCGGCTATAAATCGAAAACCCCTAATTTCTAGGGTTAGGGTTTGACGAAAATTAAATTAAAACGATTAACTACGAATCATACCTTTAACAACTCGATTAACTAGGCTAGAACTTCAAATCCCGACAAAAACAACCAAAAGTCGACCCAAAACGGCCCCAACGAAAAACGGAGAAGATGGTGGTGCGTGAATGGTGGTGATGCGATGGCGGTGGTGCGGTGGCGACTACGGTGCGGTGTTGGTGGTGCGTGAATGGTGGTGATGGTGGTGGATGATGAATGAAGATGGTGGTTGATGAAGACGGTGGTTGCACTACTCTTAATCTCCTTTTTTTTTTTTTTCTAAGTATAATCGAAATGAAGTTAGGGAGAAGTCATGATGATATCTAAAATGTGGGCGAATTGGCGGCATCAAGTCGGTCGCCTCGATATTTTTAGCGGCCAAGTCGCCGCCCACTTATTTTTTTTTAGTCGCCCCTTAGTCGCCTTTGGTCGACTAATTTCAGTCGCCCGATCAATATTTCGGTCGCCTGTTAGCGACTACATTATTCAGTCGCCATTTTACGGTCGCCCGTAATAGATTTTCTTGTAGTGAGACAAGGCGTAAGCAAATTTATTCATTTTATTATTTTGAGAAGAATTATTCGACAATTCAGAAAATTACTTGGAGCTAGCCTCCGTAAAAAGAAAGTCTAAACTAAAGCTAGAGTCTAGGATAGATGGGTCGACAGATGACCCGACACTTAGAGCATTAGAATCTAAAAGAATTTCTTCTTCTTCTTCTTCGTCTTCGCTGTTTGAGGAGCTGCTTGAGCTGCTTAAGTTGCTTGAGGTGCTTGAGTTGCTTGGGGTGCTTGCCTCTTTGTTTTTGAGGTTGGTGATGTGGTCGAAAAGTGGTCCTTCACCGGTGATAAGCTGGAAGTGATGGCCTTGTGCGTCGGTCCACTTCAGCGTTTTATACCATCCATTAAGGGTTTTATCAGTGGCGTCGGCTATCAGTTGGTTAGGGTCGAAACGTCGATCACGCATGATAGTGGCGACGATCTCTTCATTTTTGATGCCCGGTGGGGTCCGAGGTGCATTATGCTCGACCTCACTAGAGTAGCAGGCTTCGGATGTGTGGATGAGGTCTCGAAGGGAGGTATTTCCGTCGACTTTTCCTCCTGGGGTGAAATATGCGTCTAAGTCAAGGATGTAAGGTCGTAGGGTAACCTTGTGGGTTGACTTTCGTTTTTGGACTTCTTTGACCATTCGCTCTTGGTCACCGTCCTTGGGTTTGTAGCCTAGGCCCATGGTGAGCCAAAGGCTATTGTTGTTTGTTGTTTTGAAGGGTTTGTAGGTTTTGATTGGTGTACGCGTGATGGCGCCAACTTCGAAGTCGAAACCACATAAGTCTTCTCCGGGCTCAGCCACAATTTCTGCAGAATTGGGCTCTTTTGGTGTATCGTAAAGGGCTCGGAAGTTTGAAGCATTCAAGGTTATGACTTCCTCGTTGAGAGGCATCTTAACCTTTTGATGTAGAGTAGAAGTTACGGCCTTGGTGGAGTGAATCCATGGTCGTCCCAGGAGTATGTTATAGGAAGGGGTCATGTCGATGACTTGAAACTCGACTTTTCTTTCTATGGGACCACTGCGTATGTGAAGAGAAATGGTTCCTTTCACGTGACGTCGGGTTCCGTCGAAAGCTTTGACTCCGTCCATGCTTGGGGTGAAGTCTTTGTCGGATAGGCGGAGACGGTGTGCGGTGGCCAATGGTAGAACATTGACTGCAGAGCCGTTATCAACAAGGGACACGGGCAAAGTTTTCTTCATACATTCAACGCTGATGTATAGGGCGAGGTTGTGGTTTGATCCAAATGCGGGGAGATCGTCGTTTGAGAAGGTGATAGCCCCCGGTAACCAATCCCTAGTGACATGGCTGACCATTTGATCTGGAGAGATCTCAGCGTCTGCACATGCTATTTGTAGAGCGCGAATGAATGCATTCCTATGTTCAGCTGAGTCTCGTAAAAGGGCCCAGATGGAAACATCGGCTTTTGTGCGAGCGAGTTGCTTTTGAAGCACCTCACTCGTGTTTGGTGGTGGGATTGCTGTGGATGTAGAGGGTGTGCTTGTGGAAGGAGCGTCTTCCTGGACTACGGCCTTGCCTTTCTCGGCCGCAGTTGCTTTTCTGGCATGTTCATCTGTGAAAATATTTTGATAAGGACGCCCAGAGTGTGTGAGGTGTGAAACCTCGTCTTGGTTTTCCTTCTCGGGCTGCTCGCCCTTTTCTTTTTGATCTTTGCTTTCGGACTGCTTGCCCTTCTTTTTCTTTCCCTTCTTGTTGCTTTTGTTTTTATTCGAGGAAGGAGTAGTCGAGAGTTGAGCTACCGTTTTGTTAGTGGGTGGCCACTCTTCGTCTTCGTCATCACTAAACCAGACCCCATGGATTTGGTTGTTGGTGGGTGTGTCCAAGTAGGAGCAATCCATGACGGGTGCTGATCCAAGGAAGATTGCCGGATTGTCATAGATTGTGGGGTTGCTTTGGGCTCCGAGGGCAATTTCAATGAGTTCTTCGAAATTCTCGGCGTCGCCGTAATCAAAATGTTTTCGCCACTCGGGTCGTAGGCTACCGAGAAATGTGTACATGAGTTCGTCTTCGCGCGGAGGATTCGGAACCCGAGCAAGTAATCCTCTCCAACGGACGAGATATTGGGTAAAATCTTCTTCGTCCTTTTGGAGTTGGGTGACGAGAGTGCGGAGGGAGACATGCTTGTCGGCCTTGGAGCGTTGTTCCAAACGTGCAACTTCGAATTGATGCAAGGCCTTCAAGTTGTCAATGTTTTTGGTGAGCTGATCAATGCGGTGACGGAGGGTTTTCAGCTTGTTGAGGTTAGCCATCTTTGAGGAGCGTTTGAAGGAAGGGGTGATGATGCGATTCATGGTGAGTAGTCAGCTGAGGCCTGCATTTCACTTTGCATTAGTGACACGACTCGACCCACTAGACTCACATTCATTTTTAGCATTCACTTTAGCTCATTTCTTTGTTTAGAAAGACCTTTTATGTTTGAAAAGAGGAGATTTTCGAAAAAGGTTTTGCTAGAGGAAGCTTTTGAGGCGAGGATGCGTGCGCGCGTCTCGTCTCGATGTTAAAAGATTTTGCTTTGCACCCGTCGAACTGATGTCGGTGATTTACCGAGGTGAGCTCGAGTCGGATGTGAAAAGAGAAAGGATTCGGCTCGAGAGTGATTAGCAAGTCGAACCGAGGATGTTAAATGTAGAACCTAGGCCGTATGACCTAGGGGATTGAAATCCACGAGCTCGGGTTTTAATCCTTGCTCGGGTTTTTGCTTGTTAGTGAAAAAGGGAAGTTTTGAAAAAGCTTGTTTCAAAAATTCGTGATGGTTTTGTTTGAAAAGGTGTTAGATGTTAGGTTCATTTATCTTTGAAACGTTTAGGCGAGTTTTCGAAGATATGAATGCATATGCTTGTTTTGAAAAGGGACCATGGGGTGCATGGCCTCGAACTTGTACGTATGACTCCAAGGGTGAAAGGGTCAGTCGCGTACACCTCCAACTACCTCGAGTACGCTTTGGCAGATACTTAACCCCTCTATTTCCTTACGCCGGAGCGATAGGTTTTCTAGAGGGAGCACTGGGGCGGTCGAGATAGTCGTTTACGGCAAGCCGTGGAGGGGAGAGAGGAAAGTTAGTCCTGCACGTGCTTTATCGAGTGGACAAGCCTGCGTGTTGGAACCACCTCTCAAGGGTGTAAAGGGTGCCTAGATTCCAAAAGGAATGGACTCTAAACGAATGTGCATAGCTCAAATATGTATACTTGGATTGTTCAAGGCTTTCAAGTTTCACCTCTTTATTTTTAAAAAGAAAAAGCTAGTTTTAAGTTTTAAAAATAAAATCTCCACAGCGGAGTCGCCAAACTATGGAACCCGGGATCGGACCCAACTCGGCGTCTTGCTTAAGGGCGGATTTTAAAGTTAAAAAAGATTAAGTTGGAAAAACCTTTAAGAACTGTTATGGAGTCGCCACCTATTTATCGCGGAAAATAGGAACTTGCTACCATGTTCTAAGTTAAAAACATGTCCTAGATTTTGGAGCACGCCGACACCCCTAGATCTAAGGCTTGTGAAACCAGATTGGATTCGGGGTGAGGGTACTTTAGAAAAAGAGTTAATTCAAATAATGATTTATGAAAACCTTTTAGACAAGCCTATGTAAAAATAGCCTCTACTGACCTAGAACAATCCTTGTAAGATGATATTTGAGCTAATATTATCGCTACGTACAAGTGCGATAAGTTTGTAAAAGAATGCAGATGCAGATGCAAAAAGATTGATTAAAACCCTCAGTTTAGCATGTTTAACTTGTTAACGAATACGGTTCAGTTAAAGGTCGAATTCATTGTTTAAGTTGATTTTAATGCAAGACAGAAAGGGTGCAAGATGCATGCAAATAAAATAAAATTCAATTGTCCATTGGTTTATTTTATAAGGTCGGTTGCTTATGCGACTTTGGCGTGTCATCGGATATGGAGTGTACCCGAAGTAATAAGAACACTTGGAAGGCAAGCGCGCTCGGGTGCCAAAGCCGGGGGGGCGCTAGAGTGTAGTCCCCTTTGTTAGTCCATAGAAAATAAGAAAAAGCTTTGATCCAAGTGGATCGGTACCTACCTTGTCCTGACGCTTCAGATCTGGGCAGAGCTTCGCTTCTTGAACTAGAAAGGAGGGTGAATTCAACACGGGATGGTGTGCTGAACTCAAGGATTTGAGTGCTTGAGGCTTTTGTGAGTGCAAAAGTGTAAGAGAAGAGAATTTGTGGTGTAAAGGATGTATTCTGGTTGTGAATTGTTGTTTCGAGGTCAGGGTATAGGGGTGTATATATACTAAAAACCTCGGAGAAATTAGGAAATCGGGGATAAAACCAGGCCGGGAAACCGCATAGCCTTATGTGGTTGCTTGGGCAAACCGCATAGCCTTATGCGGTTGCCTCCCCAAACCGCATAGGGTTATGCGGTTTGAGGGTCTGGTTTTTGTGTAGTTTCCAAGTTTCGGTTGCATAAAATCTTCGAAAGATACAGTATAATTTCGTGCGTGTGTGCCAAGAAAAGAGCTGAGATATTTCTGAGATATTTTATGATGTGCAGGGCCTTGGAGTGCGGGCCAAAGGCTTGGGCTTGGGCTCGGTTTTGGGCCCGAGACCCGGAAAAATGAAAAGGGGTGTATTTGCATAGATTTGTGAAATAAGCTAAGACGTGAGGCTGTATTTTGTGTAAGAGGATGCTAAATAGCGGTTTTAGCTACCGGACCTAAATTTAGGAATTTAGGAATGCTGAATTAGACCTTGTTAATGTAAAAGGACTAATTGTAGTGCAAATGCGAAGCTCATGCCAAATGAAGTAGGACGAGGACCAAGCTAGACTCCAAATGGACAAAATGAACGTTATTTAAATGCGATGTGATGCGACCTAAATCATTTTAACATTTCAAAACGACTCAAAATGAATTCGACATTAGTTAGAACCGTAAAAGTCAACGTTAAACATGCGTAATAAAAGTCCGTGTTACATCACAGGGTTTTGTTTGGGAGGGTACGGATATGGGTATCCACAGGATGAGTGAAATGAGTTAACCTAGCCCTCCTTTTATAGCCGAGATTTGCAAGACGAAATACAACACAAAAACTTAAACGCTAGTGAACAAGCGATTAAAATAAATCAAAGAAAAACCACAAAACAAAAACTTAATCGCCTGTAAACAGGCGATTAAAAGTAAAATCGCCTGTTTACAGGCGATTTTCTTTTTCTTTTCTGACAAAATTATTCGATTTCTTACACTCCTTACACACCTACGCCCTAAAACTTTAACTTATTACCCCAATTACTTCTTACCGACCTCTTGGTCGACATTTACGGTCCCGTCGCGTCGCCTCGATTTGCGTAATCGACTCTCGTCTTTCGTATTTTTCATTTTTCACAAAACACGATAATCACACAAAAATTAAACTCCACGCAAAATACGATTTTCGCATTCACAATTTTCGTCTCAAAACGTCGTTTTAGCTCACATTTTTATAATGTCAAAAGCGTCTTTTTACGAGTCTAAAATATTTTTCTAAACAGCATTTTTCAAAACTCCACATTTGCCTTTAGTTTGGTCATTAGCGAGTCAGTCTCAATCGAGACATATATATATATGCTTTTACGACTAACAATGTTTTGCAGGTACGCTCGGCGAGCAAATACGCAAGGATTTCAGACCCGACTACGACGCAGGAATGCATTTTTCGCAACAAGACAAAATAACCAAATCATACCCGTAAACACCCACAAAACCACAAACCAACCATACACAAGTCCCAATACATAAACCATTACAAAAAAAATATACTAGTATTCATAATACGCAAGACAGCACGCTAGGAGTCGATCTCAGCACGCGCCCTATCCAGCTCCTCTGCGTGCCGACCCTCTAGCTCTGCCCGGACTCTACTTGACTCCTCGGCATGTTCGGCCTCGGCTCGACGCGATCTCGCACCCTCCTCAGCCCTGACCCTCGCTAACTCACGTCGAGCGTCGGACGCCTCCTTCTGCCCCTTGCAGGCCTCTACTACCTTCTTGTTCACAACAGCTCGCCACCGGTTCGCCGCCCGCCACAACCTCCTGTGCACATCAGCCGTCACCTGCAACAATCCAACGAAATCCATTTAGCTTTCAAACCTGGGGGCTATTTTCAAAAGCTGCTTCAACAAAGTTTGACTTATGATTTTACACTAAAATCTAACTCAAACTGGGGGCTACAATCAAAAGCGACTTCAACAAAGTTTGACTTATTATTTTACACTAAAATCTAACTCAACCTTGGGGCTACAATCAAAAGCGACTTCAACAAAGTTTGACTTATGATTTTACAATAAAATCTAACTCAAACTGGGGGCTATACTACATAATACTCCACATGTAAACAAAGACAGAAAGTACCTTCTTCACGCTACGATCCCACTCTCCAGGCCGCTTGTGACTACGCATGCATAATCCGACAAAGACAATCGAATGTTGGCAGCCCTCGTGAACAACCAGCAGATCCTCGACGAACGGAGGAGGCTGGAACTCAAGGTCAGGATCACGGCGCTACAAAACAAAAATAGGGTAAATTTTTGCTTTTGAAACCAAAACACATAAGCAGAAACGGAACAACAAAGCATACCTCGATCACAGCGTCCGCAAGGGCATGCTGTGCCCAAGTCACGTAATCCTCAGCCGGCCGCAGCAGGGAGTCGGACTCACCCTCGTGGTACACGTCACGACGCTCGTTAGCGTCGGGCGTCTCCACAAACAAAACCGAAGGCGGAGGAGCAGGTACGATGAAGCCGCCACGACCCGTCTGCGCAGACAGACGCTCACCCAAGTGCCAGTACGAGCCGTACTGAGTCTCAATGTACAGCCGCCGTCCGTCAAGGGGACCAAAGCGAGCTGCAATCGACGGAGGGACGCCGGTAAACTTCCTCCAAGGGTCACGAACGAACTACAAAACAAAACCAAATTATAAACCACAAAAACAAACACAAACCCAAAAACAAACTACAAAAGACCAAAATACAAAACATAATCACCCTTACCTTATCCATCGTCATCCCGTTGAAGCGCACACGAGCCGCGTCATAGTTCAGGCCAATACCCTTCCGATCTGCAGTCGCATACGCATGGAAAGCCGGGTACGTGGCCGTCACCTGGAACGTGTCCGGAAGCAGAGAGGGGAAGTGAGCGTAGCACCAAGACTGCAAGCAATCAGAATACAACGTTACAAAAGGAAAGCAGAAACAAGACAACAAGACTCTGCAAAATCAAAACTTACCTCCATCAGAAGACCAGGGCCCACGAGAGACACATCCGAATCCTCGTCAATCCGGTCAGGGCGCACCGCGTCCCTCAGGTACCGGATCAGCAGCCCCAGAGCAGGGGTGACCCAGTCAAACTCACCTAGACGTGACATGTCTGACAGGGCCATCAGCACAGCCGTCGACGCTCGCTCCCCCTTGTCGCCAAAGTGGGTGGCCGTCAGGAACCACCACAACCACAGCCGGGCCCTCTGCTCAGCGCTCGCTCGAGTAGACCCCTTCTTCTTCTTCCCCTCGAAGAAGTCAGCAAACCATATAGTCCGGGGCTGAAACGTGTGCTCCTCGTTTTTCCCGCACCTAACCCCGTCACCAATCAACCGCACGACGCGTGGACTATCGATAGGAGGGCGCTCACGTCCCCAGTCAAGCACGCCCTCACCATGAGGCAGCCCGTGACAACCGCCACGAAGAAGGAGTCACGCCAACCTCAGAACCAGGCATGTGGAAGGTGTTGGTCGATCCCGTAACCTATCCAAAGAACGCCCGAGCACGAAGACGCGAGTTCACCCGTTTACCCCGCACCTCTCTCCATTTCTGCACCAGGGGACCGAAAGCCGTCCCAAGCACTATGTCCCGCTCCTCCTGGGTGAGCCTCTCGTCAAAAGCGTCGAACACCGTCCGAAACCCAGAGAAGGTCCTCATCGAGCCTAACGGGAAGCCGAGCTTCACTCGGATCGACAAGTGCTCCAAGGGACTCCAAACCAGAGTCACGCCGTCCCAATCCTTGGCCACCTGCGACCACAAACACGGACACTGGGGATAGTTAGGCCTCACGCCTAGCTCGTCAACCATCCCCATGAAAACCTCCGTCGCAGCCTCAAGAGCTGCCGCACCTGCGTCCTGGGCATGACCCTCAGCCTCTGCCTCAGCCTCTGCCTCAGCCTCTGCCTCGCTGCGCTTTGATCATGAGCCTGGCCTCAACTCGACCTGGCCACAAAGCGCCGCAAAGAAGAATAAAGAAGAACCTGGCGGCGTCGGAAGAAATGGCGGCGGCGGCAGCTCGCCAAGATCTCAACCTCGACAGCGGCCTCAGCCGCAGTCTCGTCAGAATCCTCATCCTCGTCGCTCAAAGACCCCTCCGACTCAGGAGAATCCTCGTAACGGCTCCCCGGACCCCGGACACGACCACGCCTCCGCGTAGCCTCAGCAGGGGCTCCCCCTGCTCCAACCTCCTCAAAAACACCGGCAACCTCAGCCTGGTCCCGGTCACCACCCTCGGCAGCAGCACGAGCTCGACGTCGTGGCCTACTGCTGCCCTCACCAGAAGCCTCATCCACCTTGCGCTTCTTCCTCGGGTTCCTCCGACCGCGACCACGGCCTCTAACCTGGCCCCCTCCAGGAGCCGCAGGCACCCCTGAAGCAACGCCGTGGCCACGTCCCTGCGAAGCCCCTGCAGCAACGCCACGACCTCTGCCTCGGCCCCCTCCCGAAGCCACAGGCGTCCCTCCAGCACCGCCACGACCACGCCCCTGCAAAGACCCTGCAGCTACGCCCCGACCTCCACCACGGCCTCCCCCAGGGGTCTCAGACGTCTCCACAGCAGCGCCACGTCCACGCCCCTGCAAAGACTCTGAGACGACACCCTGAGCCTGACCTCGGCCACCAACAGGAGACCTCGACGACCCAGCAGCAGCTCCACTACCGCTAGCATCACCAGAAGACCGCGTCCGCTCAGCGACGGTCTCCTCGCGTACCTCATTACCGAAAAGCGGTGTGACTTCGGCAACGCCACGACCCGCAACACTAATCGGCTCCAGACCACCAGAACAAAGACCATGTCCAAGGCCACTCGCGAAGGCCCAGACGACGACCGACAAATTTCCGGCCCCACTAGCGTAAAAGGCGGGAGACTCCACGGCGGCGCCACGAAACTCACTCCCAGGCGTCGTAGAAGCTCCAGCGTCTGAGGAAAAGCTCTCGGAAGTCCGGGAGCGGACCATCGGAAACCTCGAGGCGCGGCATACCCGGTAGGAGTATGCTCGTCCCTCAGAACGGTAAAGTCAACGCCAGCCAAGACCCGATCCATGTCACTGGAAGTAGGTACTGAAGGCTTAGGATCACCTGCACAAGATTCAAGGGCATACTCAGACAACGGCAATAGCAGGTCACTCAAGAAAGCAGAAGCAAGCAAAAACGACAGAAATCGAGCATTAAGGCCTACATTATCCACGGATAAGGCCAAAACGGAGCAGAAGCACAGAAAATCAAATTCCATGAGACGTATACGATATATACGTCCTACTCAGTCAAGTCAAGAGCAAGCACGCGCAAAAGCAGCAGAGAACTAGCCAAAACAACAGAAAACATGCCTTTTTAACCTAAAAATAGCAGAAAGGGGAGAAACACTACAGAAAGCCAGAAACCCATATTTCCCGAGACAAACCCAACCCATAACTCACAATAAGCACGTGCAAAAAATTTCATGCGAAGACGATGTCCCAGACGCCTCGACTGAATAGCTTTTACAAAATACTTACAAACTACAAAAACGGCCTTTTCTTGACCATAACTCAACCAAAAAGCCCCAACTTCCCACGGAACAACCCCCTAGTCAACACATACGACGTACATTACGATATACTCAGCCCTTGAGGCGCGAAAAACGAGGAAAAAACGATTTTTGTAAACTTAACCTAAACTACGAAAACGCTCCAAAACACCTCAAAACCCTGCATTCTCCACAAAACAAGACCAAATATATACCATACTAGCCATGACAACACAATACAGAGAGTTCGGGCAAGTTTCGGAACCGAAAAATTTCGACCAAAATTTCGGCCCTAATACCAAATCATTCGAAAATCACGGTCTTTCAGGCCGTTTTACGCACACAAGCCACCCAAACCTCCACACAGGCATGCTACAACGTTTTCAAAATAACGAAGCCACTAGGGATCGCCTTACGCTACAAAAACAGAGCACAAGCCCCGACTTTACCCCCTTTTACACGGTTTTCCCCCAAACGAACCGCTTTTCGCGCCCATTTCAACAAAACGAACTCACCAACGCGTCATACTACTAATGGGAAAGCTACACCGAAACTTTGAGCCATTTTCGAGACGTTTTCAAAAATGACCAAAATGCCCCTACGCTACAAAACGCACGAAAATCAAGACCACAAGTCGGGTTTTCACAAACGATCAACAATGGCAGCAACGCAAGCCTCATATGACTCCCAAGCATCGACTTCAAGCAAAGACGAGGGCTAAAATCGGATCAAACCGACATTTTCGACCTAAACCCTAGAAAACGGTATTTCAAGCTAAAACCGACTCAAACCAAACTCAAAACACGAAAAACCAAGTGGTTTAAGTACGTACCTTGATCCATAACAAATTGTAGGAGTCGGAATGTTGAATTTCGGTCAAGAAAATCGCCAAGACGTGTTTTAGAGGTTTTCGATTTTGTTTTGTTTGTTTTCGGATGAATGAGCTAACCCCCCTCCTCTACCCCGTTTTTGATACAAATTCACAAAACAAAATCTAAATCGCCAGTTTACTGGCGATTTTCTTTTTGTTTCTGGGTTTCTGTTTCTGTTTTGGGCTGGTTTTCCTCGGCCCAATACACTTTCAACCCATCTCAAACACAATTTTAACCCTTTTTACGAAAAATACAAAAACACGTAGCCTCCTCACGAGACGTCCATAAAAACCTAACTTTTTATGAGAAAAACACGTAGCCTCCTCACGAGACGTCCATAAAAACCTAACTTTTTATGAGAAAAACACGTAGCCTCCTCACGAGACGTCCATAAAAACCTAACTTTTTATGAGAAAAACACGTAGCCTCCTCACGAGACGTTCATAAAAACCTAACTTTTTATGAGAAAAACACGTAGCCTCCTCACGAGACGCCCATAAAAACCTAACTTTTATGAGAAAAACACGTAGCCTCCTCACGAGACGTCCATAAAAACCTAACTTTTTATGAGAAAAACACGTAGCCTCCTCACGAGACGTCCATAAAAACCTAACTTTTTATGAGAAAAACACGTAGCCTCCTTACGAGACGTCCATAAAAACCTAACTTTCTATGAGAAAAACACGTAGCCGCCTCACGAGACGTTCATAAAAACCTAACTTTTTATGAGAAAAACCAAAAAGCGCGTAGCCTCCTCACGAGACGTTCATAAAAACCTAACTTTTTATGAGAAAAACCAAAAAGCGCGTAGCCTCCTCACGAGACGTTCATAAAAACCTAACTTTTTATGAGAAAAACCAAAAGCGCGTAGCCTCCTTTAAGAGACGTTCATAAAAGCCTAACCACTTTTATAAAACCAAACCAAAAGCGCGTAGCCTCCTTTAAGAGACGTTCATAAAAGCCTAACCACTTTTATAAAACCAAACCAAAAGCGCGTAGCCTCCTCAAGAGACGTTCATAAAAGCCTACCACTTTTATAAAACCAAACCAAAAGCGCGTAGCCTCCTTTAAGAGACGTTCATAAAAACCTAGCCCTTTTTATGAGAAACACAAAAACACGTAGCCTCCTCACGAGACGTTCATAAAAACCTAGCCCTTTTTATGAGAAACACAAAAACACGTAACCTCCTTATGAGACGTTCACAAAAAAAAAACCTAATCCTTCACAAAAACGCCAACCAATCTTATAAACCAAGCCCAAAAACGCGTAACCTCTGCTACGAGACGTCCAAATGGGCACGCTAAGCGCAGCCGGCAAGCGCAAGCACGCCCAAGAGCGCAGCCGGCGCAAGCAAAGCACAACCAAGAGCGCAGTTTGCGCAAGCTTAAGCACCAAGAGCGCAGCCGGCGCAAGCAAAGCACAACCAAGAGCGCGGCGCGGCGAAGCACAAGCAGAAGCACAAGCAAGGCGCCAGCTGGGAATACTAAGGCCACATGCAGGCTGACATGCCCTTAAACATGTAGGACCGTCATGTCCTTAAAAACATGTCGTCCCTCCCCGCATTTTCCGGCGCTAAGTCCTCGTCTCTCCCATAAGACACATGCTTAGCGCCGCCAGGTAGTATCGAGACTGTAATGGTCCGGATACGATCTTTAAGTTTGACTAATGCTTTGTCCAAGCTCAGTCAAACTGGGGGCTCTGTAGATACCCGTATCCGTACCCCCAAAAACAAACCCGATGATGAAAAGGACTTCCATGCATGCTTTTAAAAGAGTCGAAACGGTACAAAAGTGTCTAAAACGTATTAGTCATTTTTAGCGTATTAATTTGGATTTGCATAATCATAAAAATGAATGTCACTCTTAGTCAATGTAAGCACAACACAGGAACGTCCCAGTAAGCCGAGCCACAAAAATAGCCCAACCAGCTACAAAAAGGCCCAAACTTACAAAAACGACCCAAAACGCACACTAACACAACACTCAAAACGGGCCAAAATGCGTCGCGTGTCACATTTTCACAAAACTAGACTCTACAATACCGTAAAATAATATAACCTAATATTATTTTATTTCGAGCCAAAACCGAAAAACACGACAAAAACCGAAACACGAAAACCGAAATTCGGACCAAACCCAAACGACTTAACCCCTAAGTTAAATACATCACAAACATAATCATTACCTTCCCTAATACGTCACTTAACAAAGGCGGCTTAAAACAGCCCACCAAAACAAAATAACAATCGCCAGTTGACAGGCGATTAAATTTCTAATCGCCTGTTAACAGGCGATTATTATTTTGTTTCATACCAGCCGCCTTTTGATTGTTCTTAAAAAAATCCAACCCAAACAAAATTAAAAAACGCCTGTATACAGGCGATTTAATTTTGTGCACCCACAAAAACGAGCTTTTCCTATAAATACCAACCCCCTTCATTCATTTCAAAATATATCGGTTTTACAAAACACATTAACACACTCACAAAATCCACTCAAAAATACCGTCTTTTCACTTTCGAAAGGTAAACATTTTACCTACGCTCTGGGACGTTTTGAGACTCGGACAAAGGGGTTACATTAACCCCAACCCGATATTGGCATTAGCGAAGCCGTATTCGTAATACGGTTGTAGTAATTCGGATTCACAATCCGTCTAAACCCCGCCAATATCGCATAAATAACGACTCATTATCACTAAAGCAAACCGACGTCACTTTTATAATTATGCAAGTCCTCATTCATGCATTAAATAACGACTAGAATCACGGATCCAACACTAAATTGTACCGTTTCATAGAGTCTTTTAGCATGTCAAAACTGAGGGTTTTTACAAATTCTTAAAGAGTCAAAATACGAGGTCGGAAAATAACGTTTATGGTAACAATTTAGCCAATAAATTATTATTTAACGTACATTTCCTATAGTAAAGTCATTATTTTGACTATTTACATTATTTATGCATTTTTATCGAGTCATATATATTCGCACTTGTACGTAGCGTCATTTTAGCCCAAATATCGAAATTAAATAAATGTTTTCAAATTAGTAGAGACTACTTTTACGTAGGCTTTTTGATTTCAGTTTTCAAAACACATTTTTGTCAAAACTTTTGAAAAGTAACCTCACTCCGAATCCCTTCTATGGTTTCAAACCTCAGATTGATAGATATCGACGCATCTTGAAATCTGAGACACTCGTGTCTTATATTTTAAGACGCGTTGAATAGGTTCCAAATTCCTTCAATATTTGGTGGCGACTCCGAAAAATACATTTTCAAAAAGGATTTTTCTACTTATCTTTTTTGGTCACAAATTCATGCAATGATCTCCCCCATTTTTCACAAAACTTCGCACTTTTTCCTCAAGGAGGCGATTCACACCTACGCCCCAAGACGGGCGAGGTCCGCGCACAGTAGGCGTCGATAGGTCTCATCACTTTCCCGGTACCTTCAGTACTTTATTTTCTCTTGAGACTTTTATCGTTTTTCTCCCTTATTTTTAGGTCCCTGGTTGATGTGATTTACAACACATTGGGGACAATGTGTTGTTTGGTTTGGGGGGAGGAACGCTTTGCTCTTCGCGTTTGCTTTATTTTTGCGTTTTCTATTTCGTTTTTCATTCTCCATAAAATTCAAAAAATCCAAAAAAATCTGAAAAATCACAAAAATTCCAAAAACATCAGAAAATTTCTCAAAAAATACCAAAACTACGTATCCTGACTGTTGTTTGCGAGCTTGTTTTCACCTTATTCTTTCCCGACATCCCTTCCCTTGTTTGCTTTTAGCTTTGGCATGATTTTATTGTGTTGGATTAGCGCTACGGGGATGTTGAGACGCGTTTGCAGATGATGGCGTGCTTTTACTTTTTGGCTTTATCATTTCATGGACTATAGCTACTCTTTTTGTGAGGTTTTTAGCCTCCAGAGGCCAGTTCATCTATCTCGGTCCCCGTGCTTTGATTGTGAGTAGTTCTCCTCGTGGGGTACGTAATATCAACGCGCATAAGTGTGGCCCCTGTCCCGTTTTTCCCCGTGATTTTGTCACATGTTTTGCATATGAGGCTTTAGTTGATTTCATATTATTCACCTTGTTCTTATATTGTTTTATCCTCTCATATATGATCCTCTTACCCTTATTCACATGAGTTTGCTAGCTACATTGCCAAATAGCCTACCCTAGCCTTGCTAGTTACCGCTTTTGCTTACTCTTGAGCTCGTTCTTTGGGTTGTGATCGTTGTTACGACTTGCTGACGTCGTTTGCTAGAGAGTGTTGGTGATTATGAGTCGGGATTGCTGTTTCCCCGACCTTTGATGAGGTATTTTCCGCAACAAGTGAGTGTGCTCTTTGCTCAAGAAAAAAAGAAACGAAAATCAGAAAAAATAACAACACCAAAATGCAAAAAAGAAAAAGAAAATGTGTGCACAAAAATGAAAGTTGTTGTTGTTGATGAGTAAGCACTTGTATTCATTTGATATGTTGCGATGATGTGTAGAGGAGACCGATTTGCTGCGCTTTCGGTCCGTTTTTATGAGAGTTGGGTTTCGTTTTGGTTGGATGAGCACTTGAGTAGTACGAGTGGTTTCTAGTGGCTTAGCTCCATGATTCCATAATCATTTGTTCCACCTTATTACCCTTATCCTCTCTATGGCCTTTACACCCTCATTTCCTATGTAAGCCCTCATGTTTGCTTCGTTTTTGTGACATTATTGTGTACGGGAATGCGAGATTTGGTCCACATTAGATTGCGGGCATGCTTCCACAAGTCGAGTAGGTGAGTGTCATCACATTTATCACCTTGTTCATCATTTGTGCTAGAGTGGAAACCGCGAGAGGTCCGTGACTTGATTGCTAGATAGCCTTTGTTTAAGCCATGCTATTCATTCTACCCTGTCTTGTAATTCTCATCCGTTAGCTAGCTATTTCCATACGTCCCATGTTCTTTCGGGATTGATTGTCATTTGCTTGAGCTGCTTGCGGTTTGGTGATTGTTTGGGGAAGTCTTCTTTTGCTCGCTTTGTCCTCTATTTTCTATCATGCTTGGTTGCTTGAGGACAAGCAACGGTTCGGTTTGGGGGAGTTTGATGTGTCACATATTTACATATATTTAGCCCCTTGTTCGTTTGCGTTTCTTTGCGATTCTCGTGCTTTTATATGCGTTTCAACTCCGATTTCTCTCCGTTTTGGCTCTGCTGCGGTTTTATGTCCATTTTGTAGGTAAACACGCTAATTTGGAGTATAGGAGGCTGGTCGAGAAAGTTTCGGAAAGTTTCGTGAAGTTTTGAGGTGATTCGAGTTGGTTTCGTTGCGTTTCGCTTGCGTACGAGCCTCGTTTCACTAATTGAAGGTGTTCCGGGACCTTGGGTCGGGATTTGAAGCTCACATAATCATCCTAGACCTCTCCCTACTCATGAGCCTCGTCCCTATGCCTTGGGACGACAAATATTGCAAAAGAAACTAAGTACAAGAAGGAGCAAAAACAAGAAAAAAACTGAAAGTCACGGGACAAGGTGTGTCCCGGGCGGGGTGAGTAGTGTCCCGGCCGGGAGGGCCTTCCCGGAGCTCTGGGACAGCTTCGACTCTTCGTGTGCTTTAATTACTTCGTCTATTTGAAGGCCTAAAACATAATATTTTCGCACGAACTTTTTACAGCATTTTCCTAACACTTTGAAGTACTTTCTCTCCAAAATTTAGGGTTTGATTAATTTTCCTTCTTGTATTTTCAATTCCCGACTCGAGTACGTTGTTTAGATCGTCTATTTGGTTTTGTTGCTTGGATTCTTCTTGTTCTCCTCTAAATTTTCTGATTGGTATTGATATTCTCTTCTCCCTTTTGATTATAATTTCATTATATATCGTTGTTGATCATGTCTTTTGTTATCTCCTTTGCTTTTGTATTCGTTTTCGCTATGTGTGAGTAGTTTCTTATCTAGGGAGAGAGGGTGAAGCATGGGTGTTGGTTTTGGTTGATGTTTGTGATTATTTGAGTTAGGTTTTTGCGCTTGCTTTGATTGTCTTTGCTTGATTGTGTTTGTTGATTCCTTGATCACGTTTTAGCAAACTTTTAGCACCCTTGAACTTAAGAACGAAAGCCTAGTTCGAGGAGAGGCGCGAGACAATCATTAGGACCCTCACTTGTAAGTTGCGAGAGCCCGCATTTGAGACCTAGAGGAAGCTTAAGACCGAGAGGCCTAGCTTTATCCTTAGCAAGTGCGATTACCTGCTCAACCCGATTATCATTCCTAAACCTAACCTTGCATGTGCCTAACCTGACTCCCTAGACCTTTTTCCCTAAGTTTAAACCTTTGCCTTTCTTTCGCTCTAGTTTCAGTTAACCACAATCATTCGAACCGAGACTAGAATCACTCAAAATAACCAACATTACGACCATCTCCCTGTGGATTTCGACCCGACTTACCCTAGCTAACCTAGTGTTGAGTTTGGCATTATTTTTGATTAGGCGGGTGCGACTAAACCTTATCATGTAACAACCCGGTTTTTCGTGACTTAATTAAACAAGGCGGAAAATTAATTAATTACTTTATATACTTCCTCCATTCCATTTGATTCTATACATATTCCTTTTTCGGAAATTCCAATCAATTCTATACATTTCTATTTTAGTCTCTACTTTATTAAACTAAAAGACCAATATACCCTTCACTAATACCCACTCAACCCACTTGCAAACAATAAAGTAGGGGTATTTAAGTAATTCCATTATCTACCCCACTTGATTTTCTTCTACCTTAATTACCGTGTTTTGGTCAAACGTATAGAATCAAACGGAATGGAGGAAGTATATAACAAAACCGGATGTTATCGTAATACAACTCACAATACATAATCAGAGTTATAGATAAACATGGTCATTAAATTACAATCTCTCGAAACACAAAAGTAGACCTTCAATCCCCTGGTGTAGATCACAATTAAGCCTCGGGGTATCTACACAATTAATTACACTTCTAATCCCGCACACGATAAGCCACATCAACCTGTACCGGTAAACATATAGCAATCACATAGACCAACGTAATTAAATCAATACAGATATGCATACAACAATGTAGTTCATAAAACATAACGTAAAATAATACACTTAGCATGGCAAATAATTCATCAAATCATCTCAATTCATAACATGGAAGTATATATATATAAAACTTAAATCATGGCAATCAAGATATTACATAAGCCAAAATCAATTCAATAAACAGATATGTGTGAACAATCATGCAATATCTCACGTAGCACGAGGTATAGTCGACCCTTCTCAAATCACAATATCAATAAAACTCACGAGTCTTGACTATAGAGCGGCTCGTGTACTTTCATAGTCAATCACCCATATAATTTCCTATCAAAGTGCACTAGTTACTCAAGCTCGTAAATCAGATCAAACACTAAGTAGCGTACATTATAACTACCTAATATCCAACGCAATATGGATAATCTAAGATGAAACCCACCATGAGCCAACAAACCAGTAAGGATGGAAACATGCATTAACACCATAAAGACGTTAACGCGCGATAGCGTGCCGGTCACATCAACGGACTTTAAATGCTAAAAATATCAAGCAGGTAATAAGGAGGATCAGTCCCTTGTCTTTTGTATGCATACACCACCCCTATTGGTGCGACTATTACACTACGAGAGATCCCTCGGATGGGACGGTCATTTTCCATTACCTCATATGGGACCGTGAACGAATCGATACCCAGGTCGAAAATCACGTTAAATAACGACAAGAAGAGCCATTAAATGTACCACTAGCACCTAATAAGCGTGATAGTGTCCCCATATGCGGCTACCTTACCAACCCTGACCCTATAGCGTTTAACATCGCAGACACCCGAGTACTAATCATACAACGTTATAATCGAAGGGTTTAATCTCATGTCAGGCCGTGCCTTTTAACTCAAATCCTAAGTTGTCGAAGGAATATCGAGTATGAGGAATAAATCCCTCATTATCGGATTCAACCCAAACAACCGCAGAGAGTCTAAGGGTTCCCAAGTTAGAGTGGACGGTCAAAGTGAAGTCAACAATAGGTCAATTCACCCGGGTGGCGCGACAATTATTCTAAATATGTGACGAGAACGTTAACTCTACGTATTTAACTCTTAATTCATTATTTCTTTTATCGTTCAGAACTCAAGTGACAATTCTTACTAATTATAACATCGTCGAACTTGTATAATGAAAATTTTAGTTCTAACAGTTCTTCAGGTAAATGGAAGCACAAAGAAAACTTAAATATTTATTTCGAGTCCGTTCGTATATTTTAAATATTTTCACTATTCATGATTTTACTATTCATCACGGTTACTATTCATCATTTTATTATTCATCACGGTTACTATTCATTATTTTACTATTCATCATTTTACTATTTATAGCGGTTTTTAAAACGTGACACGCTTATCGATGTATTTTTATACTTTGTACGTATTTTTATACGTATGTGTATTTTTATACTTTGTACGTATTTTATACTTATACGTATTCTTGTACTTTGTACTTCTACGTATTTTTATACTTATACGTACTCTTATACTTTGTACTTCTACGTATTTTTATACTTATGTTTAGATTCTTTTTATTTACTAAGTACCATTTTCTAGTTTCGAAGTCGTTAAGTTCGTTTTGTATTTAGTGATTTGTAATAATATTTTAAAAGTAAAACTCGGTTAAGTTTAGAGATATACTTAGCTAAAATTTAATGGTTTTCATTTTTAGCGATGTTGTCGTGGTTTATTCATTTAGTTCATATGTCCAAGTCCATATTTAAGGAAAGGTAGTAGCACTCGAATTTATTCATTTTAATATAGGTAACATTATTTTTATCGGTTTCGTCGATTCTTTTTATTAACGATTCATTTTACAATTAAATTTAATCCTATTAACTAATAAAATTTAATGACTTAGTGATAAATTCATTTTGATCAAAATTGACCCATTTAAAGTGGAAATGCCGTGGCCTCTAAATCACTTGTAACCATTTTTTTCTTTTTGTTTTTATTATAATTCATTACTTAACTAATTAAATTATTTAGATAATAAAAATAAAAAGTGACAAAATTTATTTTAAGTTTAAAATGGTCCTAAAAATCGTGGCACTTATTATACTTATGCATTTTTATTTTCGTTTTCTAATTTATCGGTTTTTGACTTAAACTTTTTATATACTAATTATTTTAACTATACTAAAGTGATTTAAACTAAAATGTAAATTTCACTAATATTTTATTATATTTATGAATAGTGTTTTCATACACTTTAAATTTCTAACTTTAATTTCTTAAAGATTTAGAGTGTTTAAGTTATATGTTTAGTATTATAATTAGTTACTAGTGTATTAAAACAATACATAACAACAAATATAAAAACATTATAAATCAAAATATGCATATAAATGAAGAACACATGAAGAAAATGAAAAGCATTAAGAACACATATGAATTTCTCAAGTACACATTTTCATATTTAACAATTTATAATTTATTTTCCTAAAATAATTTTACTAACATAATAACAACCCTTTTAACATAACTTAACATAACATGTTATTTACAAAAATTAAAAATAAAAATTGAACATAAATAAAAGGGTAAACCGTGGGTTATTAATATTTTCACAAAATTTATATTTTTGATTTTACCTTACTTTAAACTCATAGTTAATATTTAACATATTTTCACATATAAACTTATACATATTTAAAACTCATAAAAACATAAACAAAACATATAAACAACAATTCCAAGGGTATAATAAAAATGATACTAAACATGCTTTAAATTAAACTATAACAAATCTATTTACAATATTATTAGTTATTATCATTTTATTAACATCACATAAACAACTAAACACACATATGATAAATTAGCACCAAAATAATATCTTTATAATTTCAAACACAAACTATATCATAATACATGAAATTAAACTAGTGTGCGGGGGCACCTTAAATTGGATGTTACCAGAGGGGAAGCCACGTAGTAACAAAGGGTAACACATGTTACCCCTAAATCGACAAAAATATACAAAAATATAGATGTATGTTACCCCAAATTATATACTTATATGGCAAAAAATCATATGTTATATTCTAAAAATTATTTTCACTACCCCGACAAAAAGTTTCTGGCTTCGCCCCTGGATGTTACACGTCGAGGATCTAAAATAAATTTTAGATCGGAAATGTCTTCACCCAAAATTACCCATGATCTTCACCCAAAAATCCAAGTAAAGTTAGCTCGAATACATACCCACTAATTACTAGAATTACTTAGGAATTATTAGAATAATATTAGGCTTTTATTTAATTGGTTTTTGGAGGAAAAAGAAAGAAAAATAAATGAGAGAAATGGGAGATGAAGCCACGACATTATGAGGATGTAGTGTGTGATTTTTGCTCTTCAACAACTTGTAGGATAAGTTAGATAAGCTTAGGTGTTAAGTAAAGTAATTTAAGATAAATAATGTTTAATTAAAAGAAAATAAAAAGCATCATCACATTTGTAAATCAAGTCCAACTTACTATTTGGCTAAGAGTTTGTCCCCTTGATATTTTAAAATATTTCGTTTTTCGAAAAACGTGTTACGAAATAATTCGGGTAAGAAAGACGGTAAAAGTTAAAGTGTGCGCGTTTGACGATTTTTCGAAATATCTCTAGTTTTGAATTTTAAGACTGAAATATTTTATTTACTATTGAAGAAAATATTTAAAAGTTAAGAAACGTCGATAAAATTTTAAGAGCTGAGACGGCGAAAATAGAAGAATAAAAGGTTTCGAGTAATGAAATTTGACCTTTGAAAGAAAAAAAAAATGAATTTAGTTCGGTCATGCTAATAGTTATGAAAACTGTATCATTAAATCCGTCTCGAAAAATTAGGTGGTTGAGGCTTTTGTTTCGTTAAATTTCGAGTCCGTATGACCACTTTTGGGACCTCGAAAGTTAGGCCCCAAATATTTATACGGGTTACATTAAAACAAAAAGGAAATTAGTTTGTTAAATAATGTTAAATGTAAATTAACAAAATGTTGACCTATTTTATGTAGAGTAGAAAAAATAAATGAGGCTTTGTGTAAGAAATGGAAGAGGATAAAACTTGGACTAAAATGGTCCAAGTAAGTCGACCACTTTAAAAAAAATCGGGCTCGATTTTCGTTTTCGAAATTTTCGATTTGCGCGCACGCTAAAAGTCTCGAAATAAAAGTTACAATCCTAAAATAGTGTTTCGAAATAAAATCGAGAATAAAAATAAATAAAATTTTCGAAAGGGTACTAAAACAAAAATTGAGGTTTAAAGTCCTCGAAACTTTGAATAAAATTTTACTACGTCGAAATATTTATTTTTTTCGTTGAATGTTGTAGATTTAAATAATTATAATCAACCGTCAAAAATTTTATCATTTTAAGTTAGGTATAACTTAGAATTTCGATATTATGTGAAAATGTTAGTTAAATAGAATCGAAATAGTAATTAGATATTAATATAATACTCACTCCATTCAATTCCAAATTGCACCTATTCTATTTTTGGCCATTCAAATCCAAATTGCACATTTCCTTTTTTGGCTATAGAAATAATACTATTATATTAGTAGGGCCCACATATTCACTACAAATAACATTAAATACTATTATCTTCACTCCACTAGTTGTTCTTTTAATATTACAAATCGATTTCTTAAAATCCGTGCATAAAGCATAAGTGCACTTTGGTTATGAATGGAGGGAGTATGATTTATTAATAATAATCAAAATGATTATTATTTTGATGTTAAGTTTGCTTTACAAAATTTAAGAAGAAAAATGGAAGGGGATAAGGTGGCTTGACTTTGATTTGTGTGTTTGAAATCGTTGACTTGAATTTCAAAGACGGGAAAAATATAAGGGTCCATTTTTTTTCAAAAATCAAAAATGTTCGAAATTAAATTTTATGAATAAAAGGTTTTACTTTTATTTTTATGAATAGTAACTTAACTTAACCTTTCTGAAATTTGAAAGGAAAATTTTGAATTGTGTTTCTTTTTGAATTCTAAAGATAATACAACAAATTTTATTTTTCAAAATTTTTAAATTTAGACTTATGAAATTTAGTAGTATTTGGCGAAAAAAATTCAGACGCATTTTTATTATAAGGAAAAGGATGAATTTAATTTAAGGAATTAAATTCTTTTATAATATTGTGTTACAAAAAACACGGGGTGTTACTGATAGACTCTTGTAACCATACCCTATTTGCTTGCTTAAGTAAACACAATTTCTTTACAAATGAAAAAGAATGATTAATTCCACAGAAAAAAAAAAAAAAAAAAAAAAAAAAAAAAAAAAAGTCTTTGTTTACGAGGGACAACTATAAGTTAATATTTCGTTGTTACGAAGTCGACCATGGATCAATTCCCCTTTTATTTGGAAGTATTGATTACACCCATAATTCTGAGCTTCATGGTACTCCTCCCAAGAAACATGTCAGAATCAGGGCATCCCCCTTGGATTGAATGGGATGACAGTTTCTCATTTCGAATCTGTAAAATAATAATTTCGATCAAATCACACATCGCAGTATACTAGGCCCTCCAATTCTTTAAGAGGTTTATCTAAAAAATTCACGATATAACTAGGAAGACGTTTCAAATACCACACGTGGGTTACCGGGCATGCTAATTGTATATAGCCCATTTGGTACCTTCGTATTCGAGAATCAACAAATTCGACTCCGCACTGTTCACAAAATTGTGGGCCTTCTTTTTCATTTCTGATTACTCGATAATTTGCACAAGCACAAATTCCGCTTTTTATCGGCCCAAAAATTCTTTCACAAAATAATCTATCTTTTTCTGGTTTACTGGTTTTGTAATGAAAAGTATAAGGTTTTGTCACTTCTCCAACGATCTCTCGATTAGGTAGGATTTTTGTGGTCCAAGCACTTATTTGTTTATGCGAAACTAATCCAATTCTGAGTTGTTGATGTTTATACTGATCGATCATAGAAGAAAAATTCTAATTTATTCCGATTAAGCTTCCATCCTATTAATCTGGAAGGTTTTCTCAGATACAAAGAAATGATTCAGTTCCAGAGCCAAATTAAAGATCGTAGTTTTCGAACGAGCAGGCGAAAAGATTCTCGAGTATCTTCGGGGTTCGGGATTTTTCCCCCAACGATCGTAGTACCAAGTACTTCCTGACGAGCTTTAATATGATCCGATTTATAAGTAAGCATTTCTTGTAAAATATGAGCAACACCAAATCCTTCGAGAGCCCAAACTTTCATTTTTCCTACGCGCTGTCCTCCTTGCTTGGCTCTTCCTCGAAGAGGTTGTTGTGTAACAAGTGCATAATGTCCACTAGAACGTCCATGGATTTTGTCATCAACTTGATGAATTAATTTCAATATATAAGGATTTCCTATTATAACAGGTTGTTCAAAAAGATCCCCTGTTCGTCCATCAAATATTCGACTCTTTGTTGGATACTCGGGTTCATATATCCACGGTTTCGCTGTTTGTTTACTGGCTTGATATAATTCAGAAAACACTAGTTTTCTCAAAGCCTTGTGTTCATATCTCTCATCAAAAGGTGTTATTCGATAATGTCTATCTAGCAGACCTCCTGCTAACCCGAGGGAACATTCAAATATCTGTCCTACATTCATTCGTGAAGGTACTCCTAATGGGTTAAAGACCATATCAACGGGTCTTCCGTCTTGCAAATAAGGCATATCTTGTCTAGGCAATTTTTTTGAAATGATACCTTTATTGCCATGTCTTCCGGCTACTTTATCGCCAACTTTTATTTCACGTTTCTGTAAAATATATACATGAATTGTTTCTGGATTATAACTACAGCCTCCCTTTTTCTGGATCCATCTCACATCAATAACTCGACCCCTACCACCTATAGGGAGTTTTAGACACGTTTCTTTGGATGTGGATACCTGAATCCCAAGTATGGCTCGTAATAATCTATCTTCAGGGCCATACGAAGATTCTTTTGCTAACTGGGGTGTTAATTTCCCTACCAAAATATCACCTGTTTCTACCCATGATCCCAACCCCACAATTCCATTTTTTCTAAATTGCGAAGTAAATGGGGGCCTTGACTTGTCACATAAGTCTGAATTTCATATTTCCGTATGTGAAAAGAAGTATAAATATCTTCATAAACAAGACGCTCACTAATGAGTACCGCATCTTCAAAATTGTAACCTTCCCACGGCATATAAGCCACTAATACCTTTTTTCCCAAAGCTAGTTCTCCCCCAACTGTAGCGGCACCATCTGCTAAAATTTGTCCCTTTTTAATGCATTTACCCCGCGGAATCCGGGGGTTTTTGTAACACCCCGTGTTAATTTAATTCATTAATTAACCATCAATTTCTATTTTCAAAGCCTAAATCAAAACCTAAGCCTTTTAGCCTTCAAAATCACAATTTTTACTAAACTTTTGTTTTGTAAAATTTATCGACTTCTTTAACACTTTTCAAAATTTTTGAATAATGAAATAAATAATTTAGTCTTAGAATTTAAAAGTAGAAATATTTCGAAAAATCGTCAAACGCGCACACATTAACTTTTATCGCTTTTGACGCCCGACTTTTTAAAACTGACCAAATTCGTGAAAAACATTTTAAAACACAAAATAAACATTTTCTTACTCAAATAGTGCATTTGCATACTAGTATGCAAATAGTGATCTTTGTTCCCTAATATTCATTTAATTAAAACATTATTTTCTAATTAAAACAAAACTTATCTAACACATTACTTAACCTAAATTACTACCACTTGTTTCCACATTTCACAAGTGTAAAACTCACCCATTTTTCATCCATTATAGCCGGCCACTCCTTCCCCTTTTTCTCCCTTTGATTTTCTTCCATTTTATTACAAAAACCTATTAAATAAAAACACTAATATTATTCTAATAATCTCTAGTATACTTTAGCTAATTAGTGGGTATTTGGAGCTTAATATTTACGGGTTTTATTTGAAGGTGAAGACGGGTTTGAGGGTGAAGACTTAGACTTGGATAATATAGTCGATCCGGAAAACCAATAAACTTACCGATCAAAGGTGACTAACTATGTCTTGTATTATCTTTTTAGTAAATTAATTTGTTTTGTTATTCTAATTTTATAATTATGATTTTTATGTTAAATATGTTAAACATCATGTTTATATGCTTGTATGTTTATGTGTTGAATAAATAATGATAATAACTAAATATATAGTTTACTAGTAATGTTATAGTAAAATGATATCATGTTTAGCTAAATTAATTTTGAGCATTTTTAATTTATATTCATATGATTTTTATGTTTATTTATGTTTTAGTGAAGTAGTAATGTTATATAAAAATTATGTGAAATATTAGAAATGAGTTTAAAGTGATTAAAAATGGAAAATAAATATATATATACATATATACATTATCTCGGCATTTCCCATTTTTTTTTAATAAATTTTCACTTTTAATTTTTGTAAATAATATGTTAGAATAAGTTAGTTAAAATAGATGTTCCTATAAAAAAATAATTAAATTAGGAAAACAAATTATAAATTATTAAAATCGAAATTAGTGTTCTTGAGTTTAGTTATGATCTTCATGAGTGTTCTTATTTTCTCCATGTTGATGTTCATACTTGTTACTCATTTTGATTTCATTTTAATTTATGTTTGTTAATAATTTGTGTTTATGTTTAGTTATTGTTTTATATAATGTTAGTCTTATTATATAAATCAACTTAAAACATTATAAATCACTTAGATTAAAAAGTTAGAAATTTAAAGTGTTGAAAAACACTATTCATAAATATAAATGAAATTGTTAGTAAATTTCATTATAGTTTGAAATCATTTTAGTATAATTAGAATAATTAAAATATAAAGACTTTAAGTTAAAAACCGATAAAATCAAAAAAATGAAAACTTGAGTAACCTACTACATACTCACGGCATCACCACTCATTTTAGGGTTAATTTTTGTTTTATCACTTTTTAATTTATTGTTAATATAATTTAATTATTAGTTAATAAGTTAGAATTAAGAAATTAAAAGAAATAAATCAATTTGACATAACATATACATATCACGGTTTTATCACTTTAAATGGACTAAATTTGATCAAAATGAAATTATCACTAAGTCACTAAAGTTAAATAGTAATTAGAATTGAATTTTTGTATAAATTGTTTTAGTTATAAATGAAATACGATAAACCGATAAAAATATGTTAACCGTATAAAAATGAATTAAATCGTGTGATACTACCTTTGCTATTGGATTATTGAGCTTGGACATACGGACTATAAATGAATCATCCACGATACTATCACTAACTTAAATTAATAGACGACTAAATTTAACCGAGTCTCGTTTTAAAATAAATATCACTGATCACCTTTTATAAAATGAACTTAACGTTTTTAAAACTAGAATTTTAGAGTATTTTCATAAATGACTAAATGCTAAATGAACTTAACGTTTTTAAAACTATGATTTTCGAATATTTTCATAAATGACTAAATACAAACCGAACCTAACATTTTTAACACTAGACTTTAAAATATTTTCAAAAATCGCCTAAGTACAAAACGAACCTAACGACTTTGAAACTAGAAATTTGTACTTAGAAAATAAAAACAAGTTTAGTATTATACTTAAAATATCTTAAGTATAAAAATACGTATAAATATAAAAATACGTACAAGTATAGGAATACGTATAAGTATAAAAATACGTATAGAATACGAAGTATAGAAATACGAATACGTATAAAAATACGTATAAAATACGAAGAATAAAAATACGGATACGTATAAAAATACGTATAAAATACGATGAATAGTGACCAATGAATAGTGTCAAGTGAATAGTGATTTATGAATAGTGAAAAGTGAATAGTGAAATACTGAAAATAATTGAAAATTTTACTAAGTATAGAAAATTTAAAATGAAGAAGTAAATGACCTAAAGTGTTTGAAAAACACATAAATAAAATTGGACATACTAATAAACGTTTCAATTTAGAAACTTGAAAACATTAATAATTAACAACACTTCAAATAATAAACGAATGTGTTATGTGATCATATGAAACCTACCATTCAAATAAAACGTTTGACGCTGAGACTAGGAGAGTCTAGTAACATGTGATATGGAATATCAAATAAATAATAAATCATGAGTATGTTTAAATAAAAGGTCAAGCTTGGGCCTCAGTTATGAAAACGTCAATCGTAAGTGAAGTGGGGTTAAGATAGTCTTGTGCGGATACCACTATCTCGGTCTCTGGCTTGGGTCATATCGAATAGTGTGGTTTAAGCCGGCAGCCTTATTGCTTAGTGCATCCTGCCCATGCCGTTACGCCTTAAGTCGTATAGCCAATGCCGTACAAGATAATGAAAAATTCAACTCTTAGTGGGTCAGGCTTTAGGAAATAGTCGTTTTATCCTGAGTTAAGGTGCTCTATGAATAGCATAGCCTATTCTTAAATTGGATATTAGTGTATGCATACTAGACTAGGGCTTTATTCCCCTATTTCGCTAAAGTTACCAGGGCCACCGTGACATTATGTGCTTATGCGCTATGATTCTGTCTCCTTGCCGTGTTTCGTTCTTAGTGGGCGCGACACTTGCATTCGCTCTTACCCTGCGTAAAGATTACTTGACGAGATTGTATCTGAAGTTCGAATCATTTCGAACACTAGAGGATGAGATGCAAGTATTATAGTATTCGGCGTGGTTTACGAGTCGAGTAAGCCTCTGCACTATGAAAGTGAGATGCAATCGATCAGAGTACAAAGGCCTACTCAGTGGTCAGGCTCGTAAGCAGTATGTGTTGTTTGTTGTATGACTAAATGAAAACGAGTGTGTACCATCTTCGAAAATTAAAGACCACAACTTTCTGAAATGAATCGAGTCTGTATGATGATTATGATACATTATATATGTTTGTATGCGATCTGATATCGCTTTGTAATCCTGTTGAATATTATGACACTATTGCTATGCTATTACCTGTTATCTGCTTTCCTAATTGAATAACATGCCTATATGATTTATCGTTCTAAATCGCATGTTTATTATGACTAATATGTCTTTACATGCTATATGTTTTAAGCATGTTTATCGTTTTATCATACTATTATAGTTATAAAGCGATAGTAATAAACCAAAGTAATTGAAATCGAGGGTAAGTATGAGCATAGCTAGTCACTGTCCGCTCAGCGGGCATCCCCCCATAGTTTATTGTGCAGGACGTTCGTGGACCAGGAGCTGGATTTTGGATGGGGCCACGAGACGCTTTTATGCTTTACTTTTATTGTTTTCCGAGAGATATGTAAATTATAACGCTACTCTTTTAACTACCGTATTTAGAGTTGTATTATTCAACTCTCGAACGAGGATGTAATATTTTGGGTTTATGTATAATTAATGACTCTGGTTTAAGACTTAATTAATTTCCGCCTTAGTAATTAAAGTCGACTAAAAACCAGGTTGTTACAGTTTTGGTGCATACAAGTATTTTTGTTGGAACGTTGGTATAGAACTTAATGGAATGCTTTGAGTATCCCCATTACCTGATAAAATGATCTTATCAGTATTGTTATAAATAATCTTTCCCTCATGTTCGACTATAGCGAGAACCCCTGAATCTAGGGCCGCTTGACGTTCCAACCCGGTTCCAACAATGCATTTCTCGGACTTAGAAGGCGGAACTGCTTGACGTTGCATATTAGAACTCATTAAAGCTCGATTTGCGTCGTTGTGCTCGATAAAAGGAATGAGTGAAGCTCCAATAGAAAAATATTGGAAGGGAAAAATACTTCGAAGATGAGCCTGTTCCCACGCAATAGTCAGGAAGTCTTGATGGTATCGAGCCGGAAAAAACCTGTTCTTCCTGAATACATTGATTCAGAGCCAAGGAATTTCCTGTAGAGACCCTAAAGTATTAATCCCGACTTGGTGATAAAAAAAGCATTTGTACTCCTGTTGATCTCTCAAAAATTTTATAAAAAGGACTTTCTAGAGACCCCCAAAGACCAAGTCTTGCATGAATTGCTAAAGATCCAATAAGTCCAACATTAATTCCTTCAGACGTGTCTTAGCTTTACTCTCCAACTCCAATTATTATTTTCATTGTTAAAGGCATTTTGTTAGTTGGTTTTATTTTTATTTATTTTTTTTTAATTCAATTCTATAAATACCCAATACTTCAATTCATTTTTTTTTTTTCACAATTCAACTCTTCTTCTCATCTTTTCAATATTAATTTATTCAAATATTTCATTTTTCAAAATTACTAAATTTATCGTTACAAAAAATATAAAAAATACTTATAATCTCAATTTATATATATAGTTATCACATATATTATACATACAATATTATTAGTTAGTTACTAATTTACTACTAGTTTACTACATTGTAGTATTGTACATTGGGAGTTGGGTTTTTGCATAAAGGATCGTTCATTCGTCAATTGTTCAATCTCAATTCTAAAAGCTTTGTTTGCATTTTCTATCTTTACTTTATAATTTATTGTTTTATTTGTGTGTGCTTTTTATTTACGATTTTTCATAATCCAATTTAGTTATATTTATCAATTTGTGTTATGGATTCACAAAATGTATCAAGTAATTCTAAAAGACCACGCCAACTTATAAACGAATCTGAGTCTTCCCAAGCCGAACCACAAACCCCGACTGCACCATTTAATATGCAACAGTGGGCTGGTTTTACACCCTCCCAACTTGAGCAAATGCATTGCTCTAACACAACCCCTTTTGGTGTAGAACAATCGATCCAACATTCCCCGATTACCCCCAATTAATTTGGCATTTAATTATTCTTCTTATGAACAGGGTATTATACATGAAAACCGACCCTTAGGATCCCAAGTGCCCTTACCCCCTTTTCAAATACGACCAGAAACATATTTTCAAGTACCAATTAGACCACAATCACAACAATAGTCAAGTAGTACTGATGCACATCCTCCACTCAAACTATACCACCTTCTATAGAGAGTGCCGATCCTGATGCCATACAAGCAGATCAAAACGATATTTGGATGACTGAAGAAGAAATGGATAAACATGACAAAAAATCATAGTGTTGTGTGACCGTATTTTTTTCTTAATACCATAAAAACTAAGGCAAATGTAGACATTGCCCTAAAGTATTAAGTGCCTCGTCAAAAAATGGTACAAATCACCTAAAGTGACACTATTTAAAATGTTCTGGTCTTGCTAGTGCTGGTCAATAAAATCTCGACGATTTTGTAAAACGTCCCAACACACAAGAGTCGTATAATTATAAAGAGTATAGTAATGAGTTGTCTACAATGATTATTCAAAATGAAACACTATTTTTATTTTCTGAACACCCTGCATTTAATAAATATGTTAAACAAATCAATCGCAACATAAGGAAATGAGTAGGAAAGTTGTTAAAAGTAAAGCCTGTTGGAGTATGTGTCCTCCACAATAGTGCGATTACTTAATAAATCTCAATTAAGGAATACATGGGGATAATCCTGTATTATTGTCAATTGATTAACGTAAATCAATAACGGTTGGCTGACTAGAGTTTGACGTTATTGTCGTGAGAACGGCGGTAATCAATTGATCCCTTTAAGTCACACCTATAGGAACGTACTCCAAATATTTAAGCTAATTGATTGTATAAGATACAATTGAATTAGTAACTTGATAAATCGACTAACGGTTAGTCAATGTAGTAATTTAGAGAGAAATCGAGTTGTGAACTCGGATGATTTAATTTTATATCGATAAAATTATTAGAGGAGATGAGAATTAGTGATTAAACGTTAATCCACTAATTGTGTATATTTTACTAATGAGATTAGTAAAAGTACATTTTTAATATATGTGTAAGAGTACATGTATATTAAGGAAGAGTTTAATTAATTTATACTTTATCATATTAGATGATTTAAGTGATAAATTATATCTATTTGTGAGACAAATATTGATAAACAAAATGGACCTATTTTGGAGACCCTTGGACCGTCCAAATAGGGAAGCAAGAGGAGTGATTCCTTTTGTTTTATTCATTTTGTTTATTTACTTTGCATGCAAAAGAAACATCATGATTACAAAGCATGAAATTGTTCTTAACAAAGCAAAAACTCTTCCCCTCTTCCATGCAAAGGGTGGCTTCGCCAAATGGGGTGTCCAAGACACACTTCACTTTGCTATTTTTCTTATAAAATAAGGCCTTGAGTGAAAGAAATTCATTCATGCATTTTTCACTCTTTTCTCTCCATCTCTAAACTTTCTCTCCAAAACTAATACTACTAATATATACATATTACTAAGTGTTAGTAATAATAATATCATATATTATCAAGTTAAATGCTAAGTTATTTCTAGATCAAAATACTTAGTATTTTTGGAGTATTGTTCTTGGGTGCTAACTAAAGGAGGTTTTCTACATTGAAAACTTGGGTTATTAAGGAGGATCATCCTAAGCTATATATCAAGAAACTAAACTAGAAAGGAGTTCTAGTTTAGTGCCCTAATATCCTTTAAAAGAAAGGTATAATTTTTCTAATCTTGTAACAAAATACTTTTGTTAACTACATAGATCTTGCTAAATCAAATTAGAGTAATTTGATTTACACTAATACTTGATTAGTGAATGGGATCCGATCCCTACAAGTGGTATCAGAGCCAAGGCTTGTAGTTACAAATTTATTTTGTTGTTTTTGGAGTTTTATGTATTTATTGAGAATAAATAACATAAAATCCGAAAATAGTGTTAAAAATGGTTTTAACACGAGATTTTTATTGCATGCAAAATTTTCTGGTCTCATGAAGTTTCTGGTCAAATTTCGTAATTTTTGGAATTTGTTTGCTAATTTAAATGATTTTTATACAAAACCGAGTCAAAAAGTGTGTTTTTGGCTAAAATAATTACTATAAATAGTTATAGTTCGAATCTGGTCACGAAAGTTTTACACAGTGATATTTCATATTTATACATTCTGCATGTAAATTTTCAAAGTCATATTTTGAGTTTTGAATATTTATTCATATTTTTGTTTAAAATCGGTATGGTTTGCATTTTATGTCCAAAAATATAGTAAATGTTGTTTTCTGGACATGAAATTTATACCAATATTTTTACACATTATGAGGATGCTCTCGTATAAATTTGGGATTTTACCTCACTGTTTTAGACGTTTTCTTGATTTTATGAGTTAAAATCGATGAAATCGTATGTTATTTTATATAAAATAATTCGTAAATATTTTCTGGCCAAACTTTTCTTTTCTGATATTTTGGAAGTGTTCCAGAATATACAAAATTTTTTCAAAATAAAAATAATTTTATTTTATTTTATTTTGATTTTATAAAGCTTTATTCATAAAAGGGTTATGATTAAAGTACTTCTAATTAGCAAATGACCATGTTTATGAACTAAAATCGCCATAAGTTAGTATAAACTAATGTTGGGTGTTCTAAAATCAGTTTAGAAGTTTAGTTCAAGCTTAAAAGGTGTTTTAAGCATTATTGATTAATATAAGATTAATCGGTTAAAAAAATGAGATCGGTTTGAAACGATTAAATGCGATTATTGTTTAAGGCGATTTTGGCATGTTTTTATTTATAAGCTTTACATCTTGCATTTTTGGATGAATGTTTATTATTTGAATGAATGTTTATTTTTACTAGTATGGCCATAGTTTGTTATATTTTTACCGATATTGCCCGTAATGAAAGGGAATATCGTGTGGGTTTGTAATTAAATGCGATCTCGTATCGCCGGTTTGTAATTTTTAATAGTTTATTTCATTTATAAATGTATAATAGGATTGCTATGTATTCATTTGTAAATCATACTTGTAACTATTTGTAAATCAAGACCTGATGGAGATCGACTTGAAGCCTTAGAAGAGTTCTAAAGCTTGCAAGGAGGAGCCTTGGATGAGATCCATTATGAAGAGGGACCAAAGGAGTTGGTTTCCAATTTGTAACTCCTTGTATTTTAATTACTTTAGGTGGCCATACTAGGTTTATGCTTGCTTGCTTGGTTTTGCTTGTTTGTTTGCTTATATTTTCCGCACACATGCCAAAATCGCCATGCATGCCACGATATCCCACTATGATTGTCGATTTAAGTCACGATTCCTAAATTAGTTCACTTATAAAGAATTTAAATGACTAAAATTGACAAGATCACCCACATTTTAACAAAAAATGAATTGAGATTAAGCCTTTCCAAATATAGCAACTATGAACCCCATGTTCGTGAGGACCTCCGCGACGTGGAACCTTGTTACCATGGGTAAGTGGTGGGAGGAAGTCCCATGCTATTTTGGTTTGGACTCAACCGAATAAGAGTTATTTGGGGCTAAAAGATGCATTTTAAAGAAAATCATCAACCAAGCATTCTAGTGTAGAATTAGTCAAGTGTTGACTTATCGCTTTTATATAAAAGGAAACATGAGATGTCTAATTTTATATGAAAAACGAGTCTTGGAATCATTTATATAATTTCGTGGGAGATCATTATATAAATGGACATTTGTTTTAAAAATAAGTTTTAGCAAATGTTATAAATGAACAATGAATGCTTATATATTTCCTCATATTTATTGTAGAATCGTTTATCGCAATGGCATCATCATCATCAACTCCCGCGCCTATTTTGGGCAAAGATTCATGGTTGCGAACCGTGATGGATAAGTGTATCCTCAAGGATGACGGTAGCAACTTTGTCGAATGGGATTCGACAATGAGGGGCGCCGCTACATCCGACAATGTGCTCAAGCACCTTACCGATCAACCACCCGCCGAACCCACTTCTCGATCCGGCGCGGCTCGTGCCGCCTATGATGAGTATGTGAAAGTGGACAATGACGTGAAAAACGTCTTAATTTGGTCCATGACACCCGCTCTCAAACTCCGAATGGTTACTCAGAAAAGTGCATATGCGATATTCACTCGAGTGACAACCATGTTCTCCAAAGCACCGCAAATTAGGCTTTATGAAGCCGCGGTGCGGTTTTTCGATGCAAAGCTTGAGAGGAACCAAAAAGTTGGTCCTCATGTGCTCAAAATGATTGAGCAAATAGACACTCTTGAGCGTCAAGAGTGTGCTATACCCAAGGCTCTTGCGATCAACCGCATCCTCCATTCTCTTCCTAACAAGTTTGCTCACTTTCGAGTAAATTATAACATGAACAACATGGATAAGAGTTACCATGAACTTCATGCACTCTTGGTCCAAGCCGAGAGGGATATGGAAGTGAATGAGGTGGAGAAGAAAGATGTTCTCTCCATGAAAATGAAGAACATGAACTTGGGAGTGAAGAAGGGGAAGGTGGCCAAGAAAGGGCCATCTAACATAGGCAAGGGTAAGGGAAAGGCTATTGTGGAAGGTGTTCCACATAAGCCTAAGCCCAAGATCAACAAGGGAAGACCCCTCAAAGACACTTGCAAATATTGCAATGAGGTGGGTCATTGGATGCGCAATTGTCTCAAGTATAAGAAGGATCTCAAGAATGGATGTGCGACATCCAAAGGTATTCCTTCTAATCTCTATATGATTGACATCAATCATGCTTGCATTTCTACATGGGTATTGGATACCGGATGTGGATCTCACCTTTGTAATCATTTGCAGGGGATGAGAAACGTGCGAGCTCTAGCCAAGGGTGATGTAGATCTCGCATGGGCAATGGAGCTAGAGTAGCGCCGTTTCCGTGGGAACTTTTGTACTATCTCTTGCTAGTGGTTTAGAGTTGCATTTAAATAATCAAGTTATTTTGTACCAACTCTAACTAAAAACATTATCTCCGCTTCCGTACTAGATGCGGAAGGCTTTTGTTTTATGATTAAGAACAACCGTTGTACTTTTTCGCTTAATGAAATGGTTTATGGTGAAGCTATTTCAATTGGAGGTATTTATGTTTTAAATGATGTTAATGATGTTTATCATGTCGAGAACAAGAGGCTCAAAACGAATGAATCAAACAAATCCTACCTTTGGCATTGTCGTTTAGGTCACATAAATGACAAACGCATAAAGAGACTTGTTGCGACCAAGGTTCTCAAACCATTTGATTACGAATCATATGGTACATGCGAATCTTGCCTCTTAGGCAAGATGACTCGTCAACCCTTTAGCGGTAAAGGGACACGAGCAAGTGAGGTTTTAGGACTCATACATACCGATGTGTGGCCCATTAAACATCACCGCTAGAGGAGGATATCATTACTTCATTACTTTTACCGATGACTTAAGTAGATATGGTTATGTCTACTTAATAAGGCATAAAAGTGATGCTTTTGAGAAATTTAAAGAATTTCAAAATGAGGTTGAGAACCAATTAAACAAAAGGATAAAAGCACTACGATCGGATCGTGGTGGCGAATATCTAAGTAATGAGTTTGATTCACATCTTAAGAATTGTGGTATAATATCACAATGGACTCCTCCGGCACACCACAATTGAATGGTGTTGCAGAAAGGAGAAACCGAACTTTGCTTGACATGGTTCGGTCTATGATGAGTCAAACCGAGCTTCTGGATCATTTTGGGGCTTTGCGCTATTATCTGCAGATTTTCACTAAATCAAGTCCGATTAAAGCGGCCAATAAGACTCCATATGAGATATGGATGGGAACGGTTCCCTATTTGTCATTCATGAGAATTTGGGGATGTGAGGCATTCGTCAAGAATGAAACTGACGATAAACTCGCTCCAAGGTCTGACAAATGTCTATTTGTAGGTTATCCTAAGGAAACCTGTGGCTATTACTTCTACAACCCTCACGAGAACAAAGTGTTTGTGGCTCGTGATGCTGTTTTCCTAGAAAATGAATTTATTTCTAAGAAACAGAGTGGGAGAAAATTTGAACTTGATGAAGTTCAAGAGCCACAAACCGAGACAGAAAATGAGGAAACCGTTCCCTCGTCGTCTGACACGGTTATAATCCCTAGGAGGTCAGGAAGAGTTAGTCAACAACCTGACCGTTACCTCGGTAACATCGAGGAGGAGGGTGATTTGTTGTTATTCGAAAGCAACGAACCCTCAACCTACAAGGCGGCTATTAGTAGCCCCAACTCCGAAAAATGGCTTGAGGCCATGAAATCCGAAATGGATTCTATGTACGAGAACCAAGTTTGGGACTTGGTAGATTTACCTGAAGGAGTGCGACCCCTTCAGTGTAAATGGATATTCAAAATCAAACTCGGCATAGATAAACATATTGATGTTTACAAAGCTAGATTGGTGGCAAAGGGCTTTTCACAAGTCCAAGGTATTCATTATGATGAAACCTTTGCACCAGTTGCGATGCTTCGATCCATAAGGATAATCTTAGCGGTTCTGATTTCATGACTATGAAATATGGCAAATGGATGTAAAACCCGCCTTCTTGAATGGGATTCTAGAAGAGGAAGTGTTTATGACACAACCTGAAGGTTTTATAGATACATCCAACCCTAAGAAAGTATGCAAGCTTAAGAGATCCATTTATGGTCTTAAGCAAGCATCGAGGAGTTGGAATCACAGATTCGATCATGTTATCAAACAACATGGTTTCGCTCGTAGTGCCGAGGAACCTTGTTTGTACATGAAGTTTAGTGGGAGTAAAGTAACCTTCCTTGTTTTGTATGTGGATGACATACTATTGATTGGAAATGATATTCCAAGTCTCAACTCGGTAAAGGTGGAATTGGGAAACCATTTCCAAATGAAGGACTTGGGAGAGGCACAACGCATCTTGGGTATCCGGATCTATAGAGATAGATCCAAAAGGATACTAGCATTAAGTCAAGAAACTTATATTGATAAGATTCTTGATAGGTTCAATATGAAAGACTCCAAGAGAGGCTTTCTTCCGATGAGTGTAGGAATAACATTGAAGAAATCTCAATGTCCTACGACACCTGCGGAAATTGAACGCATGAAATTGATCCCTTATGCTTCCGCTGTTGGATCAATCATGTATGCTATGATGTGCACTCGTCCCGATGTCGCTTTCGCCTTGAGCATGACGAGCCAGATCAAGCTAATCCGGTGAGAATCAATCGGATAGCCGTGAAGAACATCCTTAAGTACTTGAGAAGGACCAAGGATTCGCTTTCTAGTGTTTGGAGGAGAACTTGAGCTACGTGTAAAGGGTTACACGGATGCAAGTTTCCAAACCGATGGGGATGATCCAAATCCCAATCCGCTATGTCTTTATGTTGAATGGAGGAGCTGTTTGTTGGAAGAGCTTCAAACAGAGTGTCACCGCGGATTCTACGACTAAGTCGAGTATTTGGCAAAGATCTCAAGTCGCTAAAGAAGGTCGTGTGGATTCGGCAATTCTTGGATGGACTAAGAGTAGTCCCTAGTGCCGTGGATCCCGTGGATCGCTTATTGTGATAACAGTGGGGCTATTTTCCAAGCGAAGGAGCCCAAGTCTAGCAACAAGTCTAGACACGTTTTGAGGAAATACCACGTTATTAGAGATAATGTGGAAAGGAAGGAAATTGATATTTGTAAGGTTGGGATGCACGATAATATCCGATCCTTTAACCAAGCCTCTTTCTAGGGCTAAGCATGACGCGCACACCGCCTCTATGGGGTTGCGGCGTATGCCAGATTTCCTTTAGTTTCGTAATATGTAATTGAATGATGTATCCTATTACATATATGAAAATAACATTCATTGTTTTATCTTAAAGTCATTATTGAATGCATACTTTGTTTATCCGAATATTTGTGTGACAATTTTGAACGTATTCAAGTGAACGGCATAAACTAAGTATTTGGTCCCTAGTCTCTCATATGAGGAGGCGTCTCCAGAGACTAGATTGCAAGTCGATCGATGGTGAGGTTCAACACCATAGGGTCATATGTGATGACCGATCGTTTGCATAGGACAGTCGTGAAAAACACTCTGTCGAGGCGGTGGCGCTATAAATTCCTTTTCAATGAGATTGAAACCTGGTCGTGGTGGGAATTTCTATAGTATTCCTTTGAGTCGATTCTTTGACCTGAGCCGATTATGCAGTCGGTGCGCTTCCGAGTGACTTTCATTTTGTCCTAAGCCATGCCGTGAAAGGGGTTATAAGGGCATCTTTGGGGTCATGGTGATCTGCATTATACAAAGACAATCGAGTGGAAGGGAAATGTCCACCCTCGTCGAGGAGTAAAACATCTTTGGGCCACTCGAGGAGTAGTCACGAAAATGCGTGGCCACGCTCGGTAAGAATCTCTACGGTAGATTCCCGGTCAGGCAATCTACTCTCCTTATCGAGGAAACCACTCACGATATATATCTCAGGATGCAAGTACGACCTGTAAGACACCTTGCATCGAGTGGGAGATGTGAAACGGACATGAGAATTGGTAATGCACAACTTGTCTCGGACAAGTGGGAGATTGTTGGAGTATGTGTCCTCCACAATAGTGCGATTACTTAATAAATCTCAATTAAGGAATACATGGGGATAATCTCACATTATTGTCAATTGATTAACGTAAATCAATAACGGTTGGCTGACTAGAGTTTGACGTTATTGTCGTGAGAACGGCGGTAATCAATTGATCCCTTTAAGTCACACCTATAGGAACGTACTCCAAATATTTAAGCTAATTGATTGTATAAGATACAATTGAATTAGTAACTTGATAAATCGACTAACGGTTAGTCAATGTAGTAATTTAGAGAGAAATCGAGTTGTGAACTCGGATGATTTAATTTTATATCGATAAAATTATTAGAGGAGATGAGAATTAGTGATTAAACGTTAATCCACTAATTGTGTATATTTTACTAATGAGATTAGTAAAAGTACATTTTTAATATATGTGTAAGAGTACATGTATATTAAGGAAGAGTTTAATTAATTTATACTTTATCATATTAGATGATTTAAGTGATAAATTATATCTATTTGTGAGACAAATATTGATAAACAAAATGGACCTATTTTGGAGACCCTTGGACCGTCCAAATAGGGGAAGCAAGAGGAGTGATTCCTTTTTGTTTTATTCATTTTGTTTATTTACTTTTGCATGCAAAAGAAACATCATGATTACAAAGCATGAAATTGTTCTTAACAAAGCAAAAAAACTCTTCCCCTCTTCCATGCAAAGGGTGGCCGGCCAAATGGGGTGTCCAAGACACACTTCACTTTGCTATTTTTCTTATAAAATAAGGCCTTGATTGAAAGAAATTCATTCATGCATTTTTCACTCTTTTCTCTCCATCTCTCTAAACTTTCTCTCCAAAACTAATACTACTAATATATACATATTACTAAGTGTTAGTAATAATAATATCATATATTATCAAGTTAAATGCTAAGTTATTTCTAGATCAAAATACTTAGTATTTTTGGAGTATTGTTCTTGGGTGCTAACTAAAGGAGGTTTTCTACATTGAAAACTTGGGTTATTAAGGAGGATCATCCTAAGCTATATATCAAGAAACTAAACTAGAAAGGAGTTCTAGTTTAGTGCCCTAATATCCTTTAAAAGAAAGGTATAATTTTTCTAATCTTGTAACAAAATACTTTTGTTAACTACATAGATCTTGCTAAATCAAATTAGAGTAATTTGATTTACACTAATACTTGATTAGTGAATGGGATCCGATCCCTACAAAGCCATGACACAATATTGTAATATTAAACAAGAACTAATTTCCGATTTTGCAAATAATACATGTAGATTTAATATAACTGCCGATGGATGGGATTCTGGAACAGACTATATTTATGTATGCATTACCGCTCATTGGATAGATCGTGATTGAAATTTACAACAAAGAATAATTGTGTTTGCAAAATTAGAATTTCCTCATAACGCTACAAATTATCACAATATTATTATGAATGAGATTAATGAATATGGTCTTAGATCAAAAATTTTAAGTGTTACTTTTGGTAATGCCACGTCTATAACCGCGGTTGCTAATAAATTAAAAACGAGTTTAGATGGGGTCTTTTTGGATGGTAGTTTGTTGCATATTCGATGTGCATGTCATGTTTTAAACTTGTCTATCAAAGATGGTCTTCAAGGTCTTAAACAATATCACGCAAAATTTAAACATGTTTTCCACCACTTGAACACTAACAATTACAAACGTAATGATTATCATATGTATTGTAGTAACATCGGTGCTAAGTATAGAAAAATTCCATTAGAAAATAAGACCAGGTGGAACTCCACGCATATTATGTTGACCGCTTGTATAGAATCTAAACAACCCCTTATTGATTGGTGGAACCGTAATCATCCCGAAATGCTTTCACTTAATGAAGATTGGAAAAACATGGTGATGTATGTTGATTTTTTAGCTGCTTTTTGATGCAACCAACTCATTTTCTCATGTATATAAACCTATTTCTCCTTATTTTCTTGGAAATATTATTCCACTTGCTCAACTTTTTGACAAATATCGTGGCGTAGATACCCATATCGATTTTCTTTCCTTTATGGAGACAAAGTTTCTTAAGTATTGGACTGACATTCCTTATGTTTATGTTTTTGCTATTATTTTAGACCCTAGACGGTAATATTTTATTAATTACTATTTGTAAAGAATTCATGAATTTAGATTTTGATGTAGGGGGATATAAAGCTGAAATTACTACCGCTTTTTTTTTTATTGTATATAATCATTATGAGTCCTGTTTTGGTAACAACAGTCATAACTCTTCTCGTGTAAGTGCAGCTTCTAGTAGTAGCTAGCGGTGGTGGTGGTTTATGAGGAACGACCCTTAATACCTCAAGGTTCTAATTAGTCAACGATGGCCGGATGTACGATCTTCTAGTCGAGCATCAGACTTGGCCGAGTATCATATGTACACTGACAACGATTATATGCGGGTAATATCAATTTTTATATTTGGACTTAGGAAATTTAGTATTATTTGGCGAAAAAAATTCAGACGCATTTTTATTAAAAGGAAAAGGATGAATTTAATTTAAGGAATTAAATTCTTTTATAATATTGTGTTACGAAAACTGTAGGTTTATATCGGTATATAGACCTTTAAAATCACAGGATTATAATGAAAAACTTTATATGATTAATGGTCATAAATTGAAATTGCATAACATAATAAAGAGATCTAGAATTAACCTTTTAATCCTAGTAAAACGGCCTAAGAACAATACCAAAAGTATGGTATCTCCTAATAATTACACCCAAGATGTTTCAAGATATGCCTTTGAGATTGCTAGAAAATTAGAGAAGAAAACTTCTTTTCTCTCAAGTTTTGTGTTGTAGGTTTTGATGAATGAATTGTAATAAGAGTTAGATGAGAATTAGGATGTGATTAGGTTAAATAGGAAAGAAAACTAATTCCCTTTCCCACTCATATCACACGTCCAACTAGAGGATTTTGGGGAGAATATTTTCTCTCCAAAATCTTGCTTATTGACCAAGAAAACGTATCTAGACAATTTCCTATTTTGGTCATCTTAAGCTTATAATATAATGCAATATATATTACTAGTGTCATCTGTATGGACCGACTATAATATATCCTTAATTATAAATATCCTTATATTTATAATTGGCTAATTAATTATAACAGTTTGTGTTTAATTAGCTTACATTATATATAATAATTAAATATAACCTTTTATATTCAATTTCCGAATTACAGCTAATTCCTCTCATCTAATATCATTTAATCATTATTAAATAATATTCATCATTACACTAACTAACATTTTAGTTAGTAACATCATCACACTGACTAACATTTTAGTCAACAACACTGACTAACCGTTTAGTCATAAATAGGGCATCGATATTATCATTTTCTCAAATAATCACATCTCTCAAACACATCCTTTAGGTGTGACTCTTAGGGACCAGTTGATCACCGCCATCTGTATGACAATAACGTCAAACTTATCTAGCAAGCCAACCGTTATCGATAAACGTTAATCAACTGATTAAATACAAAATGTACCCTGTGAACCTTAAGAGATTTATTTATGTTATTGCACTAACTGTGGAGGACACTAGCTTCAACAATCTCCCACTTGTCCTTACAAGTGTAGGTGCGATAACCAATTCTCATATCCCTAATAAATTTCTCCCACTCAATGTAAACCAATTTGCAAAGTCCGTACTTTCAAAGGTCGTAGTTCACAAGTGATCAGAATCAAGAGTGGTTTCCCCGACTAGAGAGTAACTTAACTGATAAACGAATCAATATTCGAGCATGGCCTTGCATTTTCAGTTACAGCTCCTCGAGTGGCCCTGAGAAAAGTATTATAACTCGATAGAAGTGGGATATTTTCCTCAACTCGAATCCTGCAGATGTAAGCGCAGCATGAAATGACCCAGTGAAAATCTACTTGGCCTCCTGTTACGGTCGACCGTGAGAAAGAAACCAAAGTCACCCAAAATATGCCTTAATCTCAAGAGACAGTCGATAGTCAAAAGAATCGTCTCTAGGAACACTATGGATGTCCTATCCACGACCCGTCACCTAATGTTTTGAAACATTTAGGACTCCATGTTGTCGTCACAAAAATGTCATGCGCGATTTCAGTAAACCCGCATCTACGATCGATCAGTCAACAGTTTGACTGATGGCTCGTTGAACCCACCATCAATCGACGTCACAAAATAATCGCCAGAGTTATCAGCTCATGTAGGCGATTACGGACCAAAACAAATATAATGTTTTCCAGTTCACTTTGTGGTGTTCAAAGTTGTCCGTACATTCCACATGGAAAAACAAAATATGTAAAATAATACGATGATGTTATAAATAGTATATGAAAAAGAAACATTTATCCAATCCACGTCAAGTACTATTATAACCAGGAACACGTTTAATTCCCATGAAGATAACGTGCCCTTCATGCTTATCATATACCGACGTACATATCTAGACTAGTTGCTGGACTTTAGGCTCTTTACCCTGGAAGATGGCACCTCTATTAACATAATAGATGGTGATAGTGTCATTCGAACTAGGAACTACAGTTAGTCCTTGTAAGAACTGACGCATCCATACATCTTCCCCTGCAACTAAATAGCATAGTACTCGGACACAGTCGTGGAATCTACTATGACACTATATTTTGGAACTGTGCAGCTGACCGCGGTGCCATAAAGAGTAAAGACGAATCCGAGCTGAGATATCGAGTCATCTCGATTCGTGTGGAAGTTAGCGTCACAAGAATCGACAAGATAGCCTTATAGCACCTCCATAAGTCACTACCCATTTCAGATGCCACGTCTGCACGTGAGCATATTATGGCATACATGATCGATCCTACTGCCGAAGCATAAGGAACACGACTTGGTCATTTTGAATCTCTCAAGAATCTTGTCTCTATAAGACTCGTGACTGAGGGATAATATCCGTTGTGATCTATCTCTATAGATGCGGATTTCCAAAATTCGTTGTGCCTCACCCAAATCTTTCATCTGGAAATGGTTCTATAACCAAACTTTTACCGAAGTTAAGAGAGGTATATCATTCCCAATCAAAAGTATGTCATCGACGTACAGTATTAGGAAGACAATCTTGCTCCCACTCGACTTGATATATAGACATGGTTCCTCGACCGATCGAGTGAATCCATTCTCCTTTATCACGTGGTCGAAGCGATGATTCCAACTCCGTGAAGCTTGCTTAAGTCCATAGATGGAACGCTTAAGCTTGCAAACCTTCTTAGGATTTTCAGGATCTGTGTAACCTTCGGGTGGTACCATGTACAACTCCTCCTTCAAATAACCGTTTAAGAAGGCGGTTTTCACGTCCATTTGCCAAATTTCATAGTTATGAAATGCGGCAATCGCTAAGACAATCCGAATGGAACGAAGCATGACTAAGGGTGCAAAGATCTCATCGTAGTGCAACCCTTGCACTTGAGTGAAACCCTTTGCCACTAGTCGTGCCTTGTATATATCTGGTTGTCCTTCTACTGATTGCTTTATCTTGTAAAGCCATTTGCACTGAAGAGGCCGAGCCTTATCAGGTAAGTCAACCAGATCCCATACATCGTTCTCGTACATAGAGTCCATCTCGGATTGCATGGCTTCTTGCCATAGCTTTGAGTCAGAACATGTCATGGCACCTTTATAGGTTACGGGTTCGTTACTCTCAAGGAGTAAAACGTCGTCTCTCCCATTCTCCTCAACCATACCGATGTATCTATCTGGAGGAATGGAGAGTCTACCCGACCTTCTGGGTTCCAAGGGAATATTAACCGTAACAGACGAAGAAGGAATAATTTCCTCCATTGGTTGCTCGGTTGTTGGTTCAGGAATCTCCGACAGATCGAAGGTTCTATTACTTCTCTTATCTTCGAGAAACTCTTTCTCTAAAAACTTCGCACTGGCCGCAACAAAAACTCGTTGTTCGGTAGGCGAATAGAAGTAATGACCAAACATTCCTTTTGGATAACCAATAAAGTATGTCTTGACCGATCGCGGGCCGAACTTATCCTCGTGTCTCCACTTGACATAAGCCTCGCACCCCCAAACCCGAATAAAGGACAAGTTAGGGACCGTTCCCTTCCATAACTCGTATGGAGTCTTGTCAACAGCTTTAGTCGGACTTCGGTTAAGTATAAGAGCAGCTGACAAAAGTGCATAGCCCCATTATGAGTCAGGTACAACCGTATGACTCATCATGGATCAAACCATATCAAGTAATGTTCGATTCCTGCGTTCGGACACACCATTCAGTTGTGGTGTTCCGGGTGGAGTTAACTGTAGTACTATCCCGCGGTCTTTCAGGTGTTGATCAAACTCAGTTGAAAAATATTCGCCACCACGATCTGAACGTAGTGCTTTTATCTTTCTATCCAGTTGGTTCTCAACCTTATTCTGGAATTCCTTGAACTTGTCGAAGGACTCACTTTTATGCTTCATCAAGTACACATAACCATATCTACTTAAATCGTCCGTGAAAGTGATAAAATACCTATAGCCATCTCTAGCGTTGATTGACATAGGTACGCACACATCAGTATGTATGAGTCCTAATAGGTCAGCAGCGCGCATTCCAACACCTTTGAAGGAAACTCGAGACATTTTGCCTATAAGACATGATTCACACGTGCCAAAAGTTTCATAGTCAAATGGGACGATTGTCCCACTATCAATGAGCTTTTTCACGCGTTTCTCATTTATGTGTCCCATACGGCAATGCCATAGATAGGTTTGATCTTTGTCACCAACCTTTGCTTTCTTTTTACTCACATGCATAAATTCTGTGGTTTGATCTAAAACATAAATTCCGTTCATGGAAACTGCTTTACCATAAATCATTTCGTTCAAAGAGAAAATACAGCTATTATTCTTTATTAAAAATGAAAATCCTTCTTTATCAAGAACGGATACAAAAATAATATTTTTTTTTTTAATAAACTAGGTACATAGTAACAGTTATTCAGAAATAACTCAAATCCACTCGGGAGTTGGATTACATATGTTCCTACTGAAACGGCAGCAACTCTTGCTCCATTCCCCACTCGCACAGATGAGAACCACAACCAGTATCAAGTACCCAAGTTCCGAAACTTGCATGGTTAATCTCAATCATATGAATAAAAGAAGACATACCAACAGGAATGATGTGGCCTTCTTTTATGTCCTCAGCATACACGGGACAGTTCCGCCTCCAATGCCCAGACTTGTGGCAATGGTGGCACTCCATGCTTTGATTCGCTTTTGCGTTGCCTTGTGAGCTACCGCTAGACTCACCAGGCCCACTCTTCGCAATCACTGGCTTTTTAAACTTTGGCTTTCCTACAGTTAGGTTAGCCGGAGCCTTACCCTTGCCCTTGTGCTTGTTGCCTATCATGAGAACATCTTGTTTCATGCTCCCACTCAACTTCAGATCACTCTCCGTCTGTACGAGGAGTGAGTAGTGCAGCTCATGCAGACTTTTCTGCATGTCATTCATGTAATAGTTTGCCCTAAAGAGGGCATACCCATCATGAAGAGAGTGGAGTACTCGATCAATGACGATCTTCTCATCGATCTTGCAACCAAGCTCCTCCAGTTTCTCAACGTTCTCGATCATGTGAAGAAGGTGTGGACCAACCGGTTGGCCCTTCTGGAGTCTAGCTTCAAAGAAACGAGTCGTATACTCGTAACTCTTGATTCTCGGAGCTTTCGAGAATTCTTTAGTTAGGGTGGTGAAAATCTTGTTTGCACCCTGGGTAATAAATCGTCTTTGCAAATTGGATTCCATTGCACAGATGAGTACGTTCCTTAACGCACCCGCCTCCATCATGAAATCACTATAAGCAACGACTTCATTTGCTCCTGCCTCGGGAGCTGGTTCGGCCGGCAGTGGCTCAGTCAAGTACTTGAGCTTGCCGTCAGCTATGGCGGCATTCCATAATGCGGCCTCCCAATCAGCAAAATTGGACCCATCACTCTTCAGTCGAGTGGACTGATTCATGCTGTCCATAAAAATTCAAAGCCATGATTCGTGTGTTAGTGTGACACTTGGCATTGGTTCGTCAGTACGTATAGCCATTTGTTATAGTAGTTATATCTGTATATAACGAATTCGATACTGTGAAAACAGAGAAGAAGCGAGAAGATAAGAAAACATCGTTTTAAAGGTTTAAGTCGTAAGCAATAACGATTTAATGCAATGACTCGTGCACTCATATAATCGACCTCCCTCGAGAATTATATAAGCGATCCCAAGACTCAATTTCTTTAAATTGATAAGCCAACTTCTTGGCTAATTCTACTGTTAGAATTCTTGGTCGATAGATTTCAGTAAATCCTATCTATTAGTCCATCATAACTACGAGATATTACTCGAACTATAATGTTGAGGTAAAATAGGTCAACACGTATGTACTACTTACCCAACGTAGAAGGGGTCATGTGGAGAGTAAGGTCCTACATGCCTACCGACGAAGAAGGGGCTCATAGCAGTTCTTCCTATAAAGACTAATCTCAATTTTAAATAGAGGAAGGTCCCATCATCTCATTTTAATTCATTTTAAGTGAACACATATCTAGCATTTCGTGAATGATTAATTTGAGGTGATAGCCCTAAAACGAGTGACATCCGTATGTCCATGATATATAAAATGCAACTATATGATCCATATTCATGCATATTAGGTGGTTTGGTTTAGTTTAGGCGGAATATGATGCAACTATCTAACGTGAATGCAATGAAAAACGGTAAAGAAAACGCAAAAATGAAAAACACCTAGTCTGGCCTATCCCTATGAAATAAAGACAAATACAAATTGGAATCCTCCATGGACCCTAAGCTTGTCTTCATTCTTCATCTTGGGCTTTGAGTGGGAGTCCATCTTGAATCTTCAATCTTGAATCTTCTCAAAATTACATTTTTGAATTACAAAAATAAACCTATTTACATTCTAATTCAAAATATGCCAAAATTAAAATTATTACTAGATGGGAGATTCGAGATCTCAAAATACAACCAAAATTATGTTTCCTTCATTACGAAAACATAATCTTCTAAGGCCACACTAGTAAATTACAACCTTTTGTACATAATTAATGCGTAAAAATAAACCATTCAAAAACATTCATTCACAAACATATAAATAGCATCAACTAAACAAAATAAAACCAATGCAAAACGAATTGATTAAATCCAAACCACCTCTTTTCAATGATTATCATTATGCAACAATTCCTTAATTTTTTATAATATCTTATAATCAAAATAATAATCCAAAAGAAATAATTTATATTATCAGTATAACATAAATTAGATCACAAAATTATTTTAAACCTTTTTAAAATATTTGGTATCAAATTTTATGAACTTTTTCATAATAACATAATATTCATTATCTTTATAACAAATATTACCAAAAATTGTAAAAGCAACAATTTCCAAAAAATAATAAAACTTTCGGCCAAAAATATTAAATAATCCGATTTTTTTTTTTTTTAATTAGTGAAGTGAAATTCACGGCCAATAACAAAAAAGTAATTTTCCAAATTTCAAAATTTCGGCCAACATCAAATTAAAAGAATTAAACTGATTTAATTCGATTATGCTAATGATTAGATCGTTACTAACTCAATTCTAATCCGTATTAAACATTGATTTATAAGAGATTCAAATTAACCTTTTAATTTAAACATCTTTAAACATATAGATCTAATGATTAACAAACTAATATGTTCATTAACATACAAAATTTGGTCCCTTTTAAGTTTTAATTCAATCGGTATTAAATCAAAAGTAATGCAAATTCATATGAGATAGTTTTAACAACTTAAAACATCGATAATTATGAATCAAACGGACCAAAAACAAGTCAAAATCAAACAACAATTCACGGCCAACAGAAGACAAAAATTTCGGCCAGAAATTTAAAAAAAACGTGGCCATCAAATTGTAGTAAAAATATACAAAATCAATTTTTTATGAAAACCATATAAAAATTTCATGTGCCCTAAGGCTCTGATACCACTTGTAGGTTTATATCGGTATATAGACCTTTAAAATCACAGGATTATAATGAAAAACTTTATATGATTAATGGTCATAAATTGAAATTGCATAACATAATAAAGAGATCTAGAATTAACCTTTTAATCCTAGTAAAACGGCCTAAGAACAATACCAAAAGTATGGTATCTCCTAATAATTACACCCAAGATGTTTCAAGATATGCCTTTGAAATTGCTAGAAAATTAGAGAAGAAAACTTCTTTTCTCTCAAGTTTTGTGTTGTAGGTTTTGATGAATGAATTGTAATAAGAGTTAGATGAGAATTATGATGTGATTAGGTTAAATAGGAAAGAAAACTAATTCCCTTTCCCACTCATATCACACGTCCAACTAGAGGATTTTGGGGAGAATATTTTCTCTCCAAAATCTTGCTTATTGACCAAAAAAACGTATCTAGACAATTTCCTATTTTTGTCATCTTAAGCTTATAATATAATGCAATATATATTACTAGTGTCATCTGTATGGACCGACTATAATATATCCTTAATTATAAATATCCTTATATTTATAATTGGCTAATTAATTATAACAGTTTATGTTTAATTAGCTTACATTATATATAATAATTAAATATAACCTTTTATATTCAATTTCCGAATTACAGCTAATTCCTCTCATCTAATATCATTTAATCATTATTAAATAATATTCATCATTACACTAACTAACATTTTAGTTAGTAACATCATCACACTGACTAACATTTTAGTCAACAACACTGACTAACCGTTTAGTCATAAATAGGGCATCGATATGATCATTTTCTCAAATAATCACATCTCTCAAACACATCCTTTAGGTGTGACTCTTAGGGACCAGTTGATCACCGCCATCTGTATGACAATAACGTCAAACTTATCTAGCAAGCCAACCGTTATCGATAAACATTAATCGACTGATTAAATACAAAATGTACCCTGTGAACATTAAGAGATTTATTTATGTTATTGCACTAACTGTGGAGGACACTAGCTCCAACAAAAACACGGGGTGTTACAATCCTACCCCCTTAAGAAAAGTTTCGTCCCCGAAACTTGGATAGAGTGGATGACTGCTCGAGGTTAAACAAGGCAGCTAGAGAGAATATTGAGATTTTACAAATTTGGATAATAACATTTGATTTTGTTGGAATAAGACTTTTTGAAAATTTTGAGTTTCCTACATAATATAGAAACGTCGGATAGAGTGAAAATATTGGAGAACAAAACCGCTTTTGATTTATTAATGAGATATTTAAATAAACATAGAAAAGTTACTAGAATGTTATTTTTGAAGAAGACGCGAAAGAGATTTCCAAAAAGGTAGGGCCTAGAAGTTTTGTACGGAATTAAATTAAATAAAAATAATAAGCGTTTTAGGAATAAAAATAATTTATTTAAATTTGAAGATAAAATCTAACTTTAAAATAGGCTGACATAAGAACTTTTAGGATTAATTAAGTTTGTGATATAATCACATTATTATCCTACCCCCTTAAGAAGTTTTAAACATATATACATAATATTTTTATTGTTACTTTTAATGGTTACATAAATGAGATATATAGCCTTAGGGAAAACGGCATTTAGGGAAAATAGATAAAAGTCGTAGTGATTATAAGCAGAATTTGAGCTCAAATGAAATTAAGAGAAATATGGGTTATCGTTGAATTGTTAAATAAAATTTTAGAGAATTATGGATAACCTAGTTGATATAGCTCATTTTCTTAAAATTATTATTATAATATTACTAGATGAAACGGAAATGTTATAAGTCATATTTCGGGTAAGGTTGAAAATTTATAATAATTGATGACGTAAAATAACTTTGTTGCATATATTTCTAAAATAGAAGAAATGGTAGAATAAAACAATTTCAAGGATTTTAGAAATAAAGGAATGAAAAGTTGTGGAACCCGGGAACCGCGTCGAGGGACCCAACTCGGCGTCTTGCTTAAGGGCGGATTTTAAAGTTAAAAAAGATTAAGTTGGAAAAACCTTTAAGAACTGTTATGGAGTCGCCACCTAATTATCGCGGAAATTAGGAACCTGCTACCATGTTCTAAGTTAAAAACATGTCCTAGATTTTGGAGCACGCCGACACCCCTAGATCTAAGGTTGTGAAACCAGATTGGATTCGGGGTGAGGGTACTTTAGAAAAAGAGTTAATTCAAATAATGATTTATAAAAACCTTTTAGAAAAGCCTATGTAAAAATAGCCTCTACTGACCTAGAACAATCCTTGTAAGATGATATTTGGGCTAATGTTATCGCTACGTACAAGTGCGATAAGTTTGTAAAAGAATGCAGATGCAGATGCAAAAAGATTGATTAAAACCCTCAGTTTAGCATGTTTAACTTGTTAACGAAAACGGTTCAGTTAAAGGTCGAATTCATTGTTTAAGTTGATTTTAATGCAAAATAAGAAGGTGCAAGATGCATGCAAATAAAATAAAGTTCAATTGTCCATTGGTTTATTTTATAAGGGTCGGTTGCATATGCGACTTTGGCGTGTCATCGGATATGGAGTGTACCCGAAGTAAATAGAACACTTGGAGTGCAAGCGCGCTGGGTGCCAAAGCCGGGGGGGGGGGCGCTAGAGTGTAGTCCCCTTTGTTAGTCCATAGAAAATAAGAAAAAGCTTTGATCCAAGTGGATCGGTACCTACCTTGTCCTGACGCTTCAGATCTGGGCAGAGCTTCGCTTCTTGAACTTAAAAGGAGGATGAATTCAACACGGGATGGTGTGTTGAACTCAAGGATTTGAGTGCTTGAGGCTTTGTGAGTGTTGAAGTGTGTATGATGTGATTTCTGGGTGAAAAAGTTATGTTTTCTGAAGAGAAATTGATGTGTTTCGAGGTCAGGTATAGGAGGGTATATATACTAAAAACCTCGGAGAAATTAGGAAACTCGGGGATAAAAACAAGCCAGGAAACCGCATAGCCTTATGCGGTTGCCAGGGCAAACCGCATAGGCTTATGCGGTTGCCCACCCAAACCGCATAAGCTTATGCGGTTTGAAGGTGTGGTTTTTAGTGTAGTTTCCTAGTTCCGGTTTGATAAAATCTTAGAAAGATTACGGGATAATCCTTGCTTGCTCGCCAAGGAAGAGGCCTAGGATATTTCTGAGATATTTTGACGTTTAGGGCTTTGGAGTGCGGGCCAAAGGCTGGGTTTGGGCTCGGTTTTGGACCCGAGACCCGTAAAAATGAAAAGGGTGTATTTGCATAGTTTTTGTGAAAAAAGGTAAGACGTGAAGCCGTATTTTGTGTAAGAGGGGGCTAAAGGGGGGATTTAGCCACTGGGCCTAAATTTAGGAATTTAGGAATGCTGAATTAGACCTTGTTAATGTAAAAGGGCTAATTGTAGTGCAAATGCGAAGCTCATGCCAAATGAAGCGGGACAAGGACCTAGCTAGACTCCAAATGGACAAAATGAATGTTTATTTATGTGTGATGTGAAGCGACCTAAATCATTTTAACATTTAAAACGACTCAAAATGAATTCGACATTAGTTAGAGTCGTTTAAGTCAACGTTAAAGCATGCGTAATAAAAGTCCGTGTTACATCACAGGGTTTTGTTTGGGAGGGTACGGATATGGGTATCCACAGAGCCCCTAGTTTGACTGAGCTCGGACTAGAGCGCTAGTCAAACTCCACGACCATATCCGGACCATTACAGTCTCGATACAGTCAGCGGAACGAAGCATGTGTCCATGGGTGAGACGAGGACTTCAAACCTGGCTAAACGGGGAGGGGCGTGCGCATTTTAAGGACTTGGCGGTCCGTGCATGCTATAAGGGCCTGCCGGCCTGCTGAATGTCTTCGTCGTGCTTGTTGTACTGTCGTTGTCGGTGCCGTTGTGTATGCTTGGTGTCGTCGGATGCCTGGGGCTGCTGCTTGTAATGTCTTCGTATTGCATGTGTTGAAATGTAGGAAAGGGCTAAGGTGCAGGGGTGCATCTGCTTGCAAGATGTTTGGGTATGCGTGAGGTGTATAATTGAGTAGGGGTGTTTATGTAGGTGTTAGTGTAGGTCTCGTAAAAGAGCGTCCGTGTAATGCTCGTGCTTGAACTCGCCGAGGAGTGTCTATGTGGAGTGAGATGCTTGGAGTTAGGTGTATATTGCAGAGTGCTTGTGCTTAGGCTCGCCGAGGAGTGTCTATGTAGTCGTAATTGCATATGATTGCCTTCCGTTGAGGGGAAAATGATGTAATGCTCGTGAAGAGCGTTCATGCTTCTGCTTCTGTACCGTACATTAAATGCTTAATATACGCGTATGGCGGACTGTAGGTGACGCCTTAACCCAGGCACGGGACGTACTTGGAGTTGCATTAGGGCCAAGATGAATTAGGAATTCAAAAGTAGGCGTAAAACGAGAAAAATCCGAGAAAAACCACAGGCAGAAACCGCATAGCCTTATGCGGTTCATGGCGCAAACCGCATAAGGTTATGCGGTTTGCCTTAGTGGCTGTAGGGGGCTATATAACACGAGTATACCGTGTTTGTTGCTCATTCACTCATTTTCGGTTTCTAAACTCTAAAAACGCCATTTTTCGATTTCTCAACCGTTTTTGCTCGTTTTTCTTGCTTTGCCTTGCTATGGAACCAGGTAATGCTCCATTTTAACGTGCTTTTACGTTATTTGTTGTTGTAATTAGCTAGTTTTGCCTTGAAATGTTGAAAAGACGGGTTTTGCATGAAAACCCGAGTTTTGCTTGAAATTTGCCGTTTGGATGCTTGAAATTGACGTCATTGTGTTGCATTATGCCATGTGAACGTGTATGTGTGAATTGATTGTGATTTAGACCGTCTTTGTGTGAAAAACGTCCAAATTAGGTGTAACAATCCGGATTTTTCAACAAAGTAAAATAAAGAAATAAAAAGGATTTATGAAATAAAAGAAAATAAAAGCGAGCCACGGTGGCGGAAACACCGTGGAATCCGGATCATTACTCACTAAACCAACTAACGAACGATAAAAAGGTAGGCCTTGAGGCCTAGAAGTGGGGAGTAAATACCCCTTACACGTTCAAACTCCAAAATGAAAGTAAAATAACAATAATAAATCTAAACATCCTTACAAGTCTTATCCAAAATCACTTCAAGGCTAGCTATAGGTCATCCTCACGGCATCCTCACTTGACAAACCCAATCCCGCGCTAACCTGCCACAAAGAATGTAACAGCCACAATCAGTGGGGAGTAACTAGGTGCTCCCCCCCCATATTTCAACGTAACCAAAATAGACAACAATACAACAAACAACCCAAAGGTATAGTAACCATAATGCAACCTCAAGCCAACTCATTAGCTACCAAACTCAACCAACTGTCACCCAACAACCTGTAAACATGTATAACCAATACAACTCGACAATAACTAGTCCACTGACATACAAGCTCAAACTATCAACAACAAGATGACAGACAACAATCAACAACCTGCAAGGTAAGCACGGAGCACTGGGTGAAGCAACAAGAATCACCCCGGATGAAGCAATAAGAATCATCCAAACCCTATGGCGAACAAAGAACAAGAAGTTCCTCAAACTCATTAGTCTAAATTTGGCCAAATTCCACCGAGCAACAAGAACGGTGACGACATTATATAAACCATAGTCTCTAACCAACATGGTTGAGGACCCATAGTCGCTCTAACTAAGCAACAAGAATAGCCGAGGATCATGGGCGGTATCCGCCCACAAAGACGTCGTAGCTCCTCACGTGCGTGCGAGCGCATGCCGTACGCACACTCAACTCAAGCAATCAAACAAGTCAATTCAATAACCTGAATCAACTCACAATCAACAATAAACCAATCATCCTTTACTCAAAATCATCACAATGTCCATCATATACACAACTACAACATAATTGACCCCTTTTGTAAGCGATCTCAACACTAACCATAATCAACATGTTAAATACGGAGTAATAACCATAAGAACTCAAGAGTAGCCATAATAAACCATTATAATTCCCAAAGTTATCATCTTTCATCAACTTAATAACAATATAACCCAAATTCAAAGTAAACAAACATCCCAAATCGCATTATTAGACATAAGAGTGTGAGACCAACTCAAACAAGACCAAAGACCGCAACTTTACATCTCAAACATCCTAAAGGTAACACCTTTTCATTCATATCAACAATCAAAACATCCTTAATCAATTATATGGTCTCACACAAGTCAAAATATCACTAAGGCTACACCTAATTACCTTTTCAAGATCAACTCCTTGCTATTCTTCCTCCTCTTCTACCAATATGGTGTCGTCCACTTCAAGGTCTCCTTCTCCTTTGATGATCCAAGCCAAAACATACAAATAATGAATACACAACATGATAACAGATAGGATAATATAAAACCAGAAAATAAAAGAGATAAAAGGAGATCATACACTAAGGGAAAGGCTAGGAAAGAGCTAGAGCACAAGAGATGAAAGCTTGGATGAAAACAAAGGAGTTTTTAGGAGTTTTGAGAGAGATTTGTGAGAGGATTAAGGGGGATGAATGGGGATGAGATTAGGGAGAGGTTAGGAAGAGAGAAATCAGATTATAATGTTGCTATGATTAGGAATTAATAGGATATTATAGTGCCTTGATCAAAAAGCTATCCAAAAACCCTAAACCCAACCCGAGCAATGGGGGTTTCGGCTCGGTCCAGGGTGAACCGGTCCAAACTGGCTTCTGATAATTTGGCAGTTACCTTGGCGTCGAGAAAATACGCAGTTTAGCCTTTTGAATCACCTGAATCGGAGTTCGTATGAGGAAATTACACCGTTTTTAAGCTAATTACTCCGTATTTAAGTTCCGACTACAGAGTAGCTTATCCACGCGACAAGAGAACTGATCTTCTCGAGCTAAAAGAAATGAGAAAATCAAGAGAAATGAATTACGAATATGATTGAGACGAATAATTAATATTAGAAAAAGTCGGGGTGTTACAATCTCACCACCTAAAAAGAAGTTTCGTCCTCGAAACTTGAGAACGAAAGAATACCCCCAAAGGATTAAGAAAACTACCTACTCCTATGGTCCTCAAGACAAGAATCGCTAACTCTACTCACCTCGATAACAAGGGCATAGACACGCTTAACGACGCTTAAGATAACCCGACATCACATATCACCCGAATGATGCTCGACAATCCTCAAATTAGGCATATTAGCCTCACAAGACCATATCGTTCAACCAAGCATCTTACTCACTAAGTCTAACCAAAACCTTGGACGGGTTTTAACCCAAAAGGCACCATTACCCATGTTACCAAGACAACTAACGCGTAAGCTAATCCCCAAATCAATGCTAATGACAAACCTCATAACCCTAATCATAACGTGATTTAAACTCAAGTCAATATCGCTCCCCATATAGTTCCACATTTTCCACAACGAAATAACCATAAATATGTCATACCATACCATCTCATTCTCAAGTCACACGTATACTAACACGTAGCAATCAAAATGTAACGTTAAAAGCTTACTACTCTCTCCACCCATTATTACCATACCCAAGTCTATCCACACCTTTTTCGAATGTCACTTTCTTACTGACCTCGAATTCTCTCCTCCCATCAATGAGTTTCCTTGTACTTAACACATACACAAAACCACAAAGATGCACACTGGTCATTCCTACATTATTCTTTAAAGTATAATCCCAAAAGTCCATTGCGCTCACAATAACCTTTTAGCCTTACTCCAAACCAATTAACACTTGCCTCACTATCACTTCTCGACTCACACTAATCCAATGTAGTCACACCTCAAATGATGCATAATTATCTTTCAATCTCGAGGGCTATAGCTCTCATACAACGTGAACTCTTAATAATTAAGCCAACTCGTACCGCTCCAACAAGAAGCCACGAAACTAAGAATCCTCGAAGGCTACAACGATCCACAAAGTACCTCGTCAAATAGACCATCCATGACGATAGCTACTTACGAACCACTCTACAACTCCAACAATAGCGCCGACCTAAGGATCAAATCCCGAGCTAGATAAGGGTGAAGCACCTTACGGCTAGATGCCAAGGAATATGATTAGATAAATTTATCAAGGACAAGATTGATGTTAATACATCAAGAGCTTTTACAAAATCGAGAACGTGAATAGCTACGGAAAGGAATGGAAAATAATAGAAGATCGACATCTTAAAAGTCGGCTCAAAGGCAATAGAACTGAAGTAGCCACTAGAGGGAAACCTAAGGAATAGAATAACATAAGACCCAAATGACAAGACTAAAAGGTGATCGATAGTGTAATGATATAAAAGTGATGAGTTATGATGAATAAGAAAGAAAAAAAAAAAAAAAGAAATGAAACGAATTACGTAAAAATATGACATAATAAATCTTTTGCAAGAAACTGCTCAACAACCACCAATTTGACAAAAGAAGTTTTTAATATGAAACGATGAAGGAAAATAGAAATATTATTTAAGAGTTCATAAATGAAGGCATAAGACTCGTTTCCAACCAAGAACTCAAATTGGTTTCATATGAAGGAGAGATTTAAAAGGTAATTCCCGAAATGTTTGACAGATATAGAATATGATCAGAAGATACGATTGAAAGGAGAAGTCTTAAAGTTGAGTTTCAAAATGACAGCGATTTTAGAAAAATGAAGCTACTAAAATACCAAGTAGGATAAATAATATTCAAAGAAACCAAAGGCTCAAATAGAAAACTTAATAAAAGAAGGTTTAGGATAACAAAGAAGTTTTGATCAAAAGTGGATGCAATAGATAATTGTCAGTCATTTAAAATTTGATTGAGTAAAAGCCACCAAAATGTCTTGTGGCGTCTAAAAATGAATGGAAAAGTAAAACAATACTGATTAAAATTTTCCTCAACATAGTTACAAAATAAGAAAGTACAAGAAGGATAAACAAACCATTATAGCACAAATATACATAAATAGGTTTTGTTAATCAAACTGGCTGAAAACATTCTTGAAATAAAAGAGTTCTGAAATTATTTCTGCACGATCTATTGAAAAGATGAGGATGAACATAATAAGAAATTTTATTGGGGGAAAAGAAACTCAAATCAGAATCACGAAATGATAGTTTTAAAACAACTGTCTGATAAGATCACGATTTAGAAGGATACACTAGGGACAAGTGTAGCTAGCAAGCTGAAAGAGGTCCCTACGAATACGGTAGGTGACTTAGATTAAGAGCTTCCGCTGCGTGCTCTGATGGTAGGACCATACATTCGCAATTCGGCTTTGAGTTTCTTGCTCTAGCTGATCAATCGGTACGAATCAAAGACTTTAAGAGTTAAATTTCTAGATATTTCAAAAGGTCAGATGAAAGAGAGATTTAAATTAGAATACTCAAATGATTAAATTCGTATAAACCAATAAATCAAAAAAAGAAATTAAGACAATAAATCATCAAGAGATAGATAAATTAAAATTCTCAAAGGAATTGAGCTGTCAAACAAATATTGTTAAAAGCAAGCGCCATTAATAATAAAGGGAAATGCAAAAATACATTTGATAGGAAAAATAGGAGTATTAACATTCAATAAGAAAATAGAAGTATAGGGTATTTAATCTTAAAAGATGAGTTTTGAGGAAATCAAAGATGTCAGATAATAGCTAAGAATGTAATTATTAGAATAAAACATGTTGCAGTAAAGGAATAGGTTCAAAGAGAATGATTAAATCGAATGAAAAACCTTAACCAGTTATTTTGGAGATGAATAAGGAATATTTAAAGACATATCGAGTCAGTACACGGTCTCCCATGTCACCATTATAATTGTACCTGCATCCAAAGAAAACGTGTGGTCTAATGGTCGAGAACCTAAGTCCACCATTTCGACAACAACTCATACATATGCACAAATAACGTAGACCCCCTAATGTGTCTACCCCAACACTCTCACTCGGTGTTCTAAGTCAAATCCTACTCACTCGACTAAGAGAGTTGGGAGCGTATTGGCTCTGATACCAACTGTAACAATCCGGATTTTTCAACAAAGTAAAATAAAGAAATAAAAAGGATTTATGAAATAAAAGAAAATAAAAGCGAGCCACGGTGGCGGAAACACCGTGGAATCCGGATCATTACTCACTAAACCAACTAACGAACGATAAAAAGGTAGGCCTTGAGGCCTAGAAGTGGGGAGTAAATACCCCTTACACGTTCAAACTCCAAAATGAAAGTAAAATAACAATAATAAATCTAAACATCCTTACAAGTCTTATCCAAAATCACTTCAAGGCTAGCTATAGGTCATCCTCACGGCATCCTCACTTGACAAACCCAATCCCGCGCTAACCTGCCACAAAGAATGTAACAGCCACAATCAGTGGGGAGTAACTAGGTGCTCCCCAGTCATATTTCAACGTAACCAAAATAGACAACAATACAACAAACAACCCAAAGGTATAGTAACCATAATGCAACCTCAAGCCAACTCATTAGCTACCAAACTCAACCAACTGTCACCCAACAACCTGTAAACATGTATAACCAATACAACTCGACAATAACTAGTCCACTGACATACAAGCTCAAACTGTCAACAACAAGATGACAGACAACAATCAACAACCTGCAAGGTAAGCACGGAGCACTGGGTGAAGCAACAAGAATCACCCCGGATGAAGCAATAAGAATCATCCAAACCCTATGGCGGAACAAAGAACAAGAAGTTCCTCAAACTCATTAGTCTAAATTTGGCCAAATTCCACCGAGCAACAAGAACGGTGACGACATTATATAAACCATAGTCTCTAACCAACATGGTTGAGAACCCATAGTCGCTCTAACTAAGCAACAAGAATAGCCGAGGGGATCATGGGCGGTATCCGTCCACAAAAGACGTCGTAGCTCCTCACGCGTGCGTGCGATCAGCACTGACGCACACTCCACTCAAGCAATCAAACCAGTCAATTCAATAACCTCAATCAACTCACAATCAACAATAAACCAATCATCCTTTACTCAAAATCATCACAATGTCCATCATATACACAACTACAACATAATTGACCCCTTTTGTAAGCGATCTCAACACTAACCATAATCAACATGTTAAATACGGAGTAATAACCATAAGAACTCAAGAGTAGCCATAATAAACCATTATAATTCCCAAAGTTATCATCTTTCATCAACTTAATAACAATATAACCCAAATTCAAAGTAAACAAACATCCCAAATCGCATTATTAGACATAAGAGTGTGAGACCAACTCAAACAAGACCAAAGACCGCAACTTTACATCTCAAACATCCTAAAGGTAACACCTTTTCATTCATATCAACAATCAAAACATCCTTAATCAATTATATGGTCTCACACAAGTCAAAATATCACTAAGGCTACACCTAATTACCTTTTCAAGATCAACTCCTTGCTATTCTTCCTCCTCTTCTACCAATATGGTGTCGTCCACTTCAAGGTCTCCTTCTCCTTTGATGATCCAAGCCAAAACATACAAATAATGAATACACAACATGATAACAGATAGGATAATATAAAACCAGAAAATAAAAGAGATAAAAGGAGATCATACACTAAGGGAAAGGCTAGGAAAGAGCTAGAGCACAAGAGATGAAAGCTTGGATGAAAACAAAGGAGTTTTTAGGAGTTTTGAGAGAGATTTGTGAGAGGATTAAGGGGGATGAATGGGGATGAGATTAGGGAGAGGTTAGGAAGAGAGAAATCAGATTATAATGTTGCTATGATTAGGAATTAATAGGATATTATAGTGCCTTGATCAAAAAGCTATCCAAAAACCCTAAACCCAACCCGAGCAATGGGGGTTTCGGCTCGGTCCAGGGTGAACCGGTCCAAACTGGCTTCTGATAATTTGGCAGTTGCAACGGCATCGAAAAAATACGCAGTTTAGCCTTTTGAATCACCTGAATCGGAGTTCGTATGAGGAAATTACACCGTTTTTAAGCTAATTACTCCGTATTTAAGTTCCGACTACAGAGTAGCTTATCCACGCGACAAGAGAACTGATCTTCTCGAGCTAAAAGAAATGAGAAAATCAAGAGAAATGAATTACGAATATGATTGAGACGAATAATTAATATTAGAAAAAGTCGGGGTGTTACATTAGGTTTCGGGCCCGAAAACGAACCCGGATTTTCCGACCCGGAATTTCAATTCAACTTCGGTGTAGGATGCCCATAGTGTGTATAGCATGCCTATAGCGTTAGTTTTGCGAAAATGTCGAGCTAAGGCTTTCAAATCGCCGTCTTAAGTCGTAGTTATACGGAGTAATTAAGGCGAATTAGGGGTTTTTGATCGGAGTGACCAAAATGCAATTGCTTGTAATGGGTTGTTGTTGGGAACTATTATGGCGCATAGAAACCATAAAGTTGTAATTTTGAGGTGTAGAGAACGGTTTTCGGCTTAATCGTGGATTAGGCCTAAAAATGCTCTGCAGGGCGTATAGTGTAATGTGTTAAGGGATGTATATGTATATGTGCGTATTATTTGTGTGTGTTTGTGTATGTGTATGCCAAGTTGTATGCTTGCATGTATTATAGCTGTATGTATTGGTTGTGTTTGGTTGCAGGGGAAGATTCTAGTCGTGTTACGAGATCAAGATCTCGTAAGAGTACTAGCTCGAGGACTGAGGGAGCCTCTAGCTCGAGTGGTTTGAGGCGTACGCGTAGTGAGAGGGATGCTGACCCTCGTGACTTGCGCACGAGACGTGGTCAGTCACGAGGTAGAGGTCGTGGGAGGAATGTCCCTGTGCCTGATCCTGAGGAGGAGGCGGATGCGCTTGCTTTAGTTAACGAGATAGAGGCTGGGATGGACGTCGAGGAGGAGGCTGAGGAGGTCGAGGAGGCTGCGCCTAGAGCGAGTAGCTCTAGGCCGCGAAGGTCGCGCGTGAACAGGGCCTTTGCCAAGGGTTGGGATGGCCATAACCTTCTACTTGCTCCGGAGAGACACGTTTCCTATCGAGCGACGATGGGTTGGCAGAAAGGCTCGATGAGGACTTTCTCGGGCGTCTCGTCCGTGATGTGTGCTTTTGAGGAGAAGCTTTCGCCGAGAGCGCAAGCTTGGGTGCTGCGTAGTGCTTTTGGCCGTTAATTGGCCATTGGAGGAGATTGCGGGGAAGAAGCGGGCCGGCGAACCTGATGTTGATCAGGGCCTTCCTAGACAGGTACTGGGACACCACGACGACGTTCCATATGCCCGGCTTCGAGGCCGGCATTACCTTGTCTGAGTATGCGGTCATGACGGGGCTGCCGTTCGGGGACCGTGACATGAGTTTTGAGTTTGCGCCGTCCGTTGTGGACGAGGTTGTGACTGCCGCGATTGGCGGTGGTTTGGAGGTGATTTGTGAGGGTGCACCACCTTACACTTTCAAGACGAGCTACATCTTGGAGTACTTTGAGGGGAAGACCGAGTATGGCCCCTCGGAGTGGAGTGACGAGCAGAATGCTCGTATGTGGCTGTGGTGGTTTGTCAGCGCCGTGTACTTCGGCGATAAGGGTGAGCGGGCGTCGACGTCGGTCCTTATGCATCTCCTGGATTGGAATGCAATTGGGACGTTTGACTGGGTGACGCCGTCTCTGGGTTTGTGCATTCATTTCTGCATGGATGCCGTGAGACCACGGGTCATGGATCGAGGGTCGCGACTATCCTTAGTCTCGCCTGGATTCTTGATGGAGGTACGTGTTGATTTTGTTTTTGTTTTAGATGCACTGTTGTTTGTTTTTGTTGTCTTTGTAACGTGTTTTTGTTTCTTGTGTGTGCAGTCGTGGATTCTTAGCCATTTTCCTTTTCTGCTCCCTCCGCATACTACGAGGATCGTGAGAGAGTACCCGGCGGTACGTACTTGGGGTACGTGTAACCGTGCTGCGTTTAACTGGTCGTATGACGAGGTTCGGGACCGTCTGAACCGGATGCAGTTTGATCTGGTTTGTGCTTGAACCATTTTGAATAGAGTGTACTTAAAATGATTGCATGTGCTCTTGATGATGTTGTTGTTGTTTTTCGTTTGCAGTTCCTGCCCTTCCCGTGGAGTCAGTATACGGGTATTCCTGAAGGCATCGCGGCCATTTGCGATCCGAGAGACCCACTCAGATTGGCGAAACCGTACGGGCCGGTTTGGTATCTTGGGGAGCGTTTGGTTTATCAGGCCGGGTGGCCGGCTCCGGTGGTGCCTAGGGATCCGCCGAGGGTCCTGTTTGAGCGAGGGGTTTCCGCTCAGGATCGGATGGCGTTGTACGGGGAAGGAGAGTCGGTGAGTCTTCTCTGTCCTGGGGAAGACTATGGCCAGTTTGCTCAGTCTCGGCTTGCTTGTGGGCCGATTGAGGTATGCTTGCTTCTTTTGAGGGTGCGTAAGGTAATTTTTGCGAAAAATTTCCCTGCGAAAAATTTCCCTGACGTGTGCGTTTTGTGCTTGTTTTGTAGGAATTTGATCCCGAGATGGTGGAGCAGCCTGGTGACTTTCCTACCACCGTTGAGTACGACGAGTCGGGTGTGCGTCGTACCTTCACTTTGCCGTCGTACTTGCCGGTGACCACTGACGCGGGCATGGATAGCTGGACGGGCAGGGTGAAGAAGGTATGTATCTTTGTCTTTGTATTTGTGAGTGAGCCCCAGTTTGATCGAGGTATGAGGTATAGCGATGATCAAACTTTGTGAGAGTCGTGTTTTTGTGTTACCCCCTCGAGTTTGACCTAATTTGAGTGAAATTAAGGCAAAGTGGGGTTGATTGCTTTTGTTTTGAAATTTCCCCCCGAAGTTTGACTTAATTTGAGTGAAATTAAGGCAAAATGGAGAGAATGCGCCTTGTGTTTGAAATTTCCCCCTAAGTTTGGCTTAATTTGAGTGAAATTAAGGCAAAATGCAGAAAAATGTGAAGTGTTTTTGTGTTGTGTATCACAGGTGGCTAAGGAGGCTCATAAGAAGCTATGGCGGATAGCCAACAGGTGGAGGATGGCTTAACAGGTGAGCAATTTGCTCGGTTAATGTCGAGGCCGAGAGGCCAGCTCGGCCAGTAGCGAGTTTGACGAGTATCGTCGTCGTCATCCGGAGTGAATTTGTGTAACATAGATTGTGTGAACCTTTGTGTACATGTCGTTGTAGCTCGAACTTTGAACTTGATTGTTGTTGTGAACCTGTTTAGTAAGCTTGTTTGAAAAGTGAAATGATTCCCGAGTGGGATGCATTGATGTTGATTTTAGATTGTGAAAATGCGTTTACAAAAAGTTCATTTTAGGTGCGAAATGAGCTTGCATGAATGTCGAAAATGTTATGTGTTGACTCGTGGTATGAATCGTGGTTGCTAAAGTGAAGTGTAATGTTGCTGCATGGGGAACAACAAGAGAATGTCGTAGAGTAGTGTAAATTGTGGTGTTTAGGAAAGACGAAATTAGGAAAGTTGCGAGAAAACCCGCCCCTTGAACCGCATAGCCTTATGCGGTTTAGGGGTCAAACCGCATAGGCTTATGCGGTTTGGGGTGCAAACCGCATGGGGCTATGCGGTTTGGCGGCGTGGCTGGTAATGCTGAGTTTCCATATTCCGTAATATGTTTTGTATATAAGGAGGGGGGGTGCGTGCTATAATCCTCATTCGCAATCACTTCTTTTCTTCTCTTCTAATACAAGTTTTTGCTCTCATAAATATATTAGGTATAATTATAAAAGTTTTTCGTATTCAAGAAAATGGTGGAGCATTTTGATGCTCTTTTGAAGAGGTGGACTTCCTCATTAAAGTCCGGCGATGAAGAGGGTGGTGTATGACGATGGTGCGGGTGTTTTTATTGGCTTTCGTCAAATGAAAGTCGATCTTGACTTCCTGGATGCGTGCTTAGATTATTGGGATCCTAGCTTGCATGTGTTTAGGTTTCCCGGGGGAGAGGTGTGTCCTTTGATAGAGGAGTTTGCGGCCATTGCTGGGTGGTCGAAACGGACTACTCCTGTGGTTGTAAGGAGTGAGCTTTGTTATAACCCGGATCTTTGCGAAACTTCCTTGGGATGACAAACGCTCATGTCATGGTTTGTTTGAGGAGGCAAGGTAAACATGCTTCTTGTGTCAACGATACATGAATAAAGTTGATACTAGTATTTCGGACCGTTCTAGGCGGAGGGCCCTTGCTTTTTGTTTGGTTCATCGTTATGCTTTTGCGGGGTCCATGCCAGATGGAGTGTTCGGAAACGCGAGGTATGCTCGTGTTGTCGAAGAGATGGAAAGGGGATATGATCCTTCTGCGTTGATCCTAGCGGAGACCATACTGGGCTTAGACGACCGTTGTGCTAATCGTCTGAGCTCGTACAGGGGTTGCGCTAGGATTCTCAACATTTGGCTCATGGAGAGGCTAAGTGTGTATAAAGCTCTTCCCCTTGGAAGTGTCTTCATACGCAGCGACGACGTCGCGAAAGATGGAGTGGGCTGACCTTCGGGAGCGTTCATTAAACTACTACCGGGGGTTCGTGAAGGAGAGCTCCATTCGTTGGTATGTGTCTTGGTGGGGTATTACGGCGATTACGGCGCCGTCTGTTGCGAATGCGTCTCGTGGGTTGATGTTGTGCGGGTTTGAACGAGGGGTGTGGATTCATCCTCTGCGCTTGAAGAGGCAAATCGGGCTTGCTCAGACCATACCCGAGCAGGATACTCAGGTTGGAGGGGTTGTTGTGCTAAACAACCAAATGATCGATGCTTGGATCCGAGGGTGGTCGGACCGCGTTACTTGGGCTGTTCCGGAGCATATAGAGTCTAGTCGTGTTACGGACTTCTATACACGATGGTACCGCTCCAATGATCCTCAGGAACGGGAGAATCAAAGGAGGAGGGAAAAGAATGGGCCAAGGCCCTCCTTGGCGTATGAGGTGGTGCGGGAAAGGGGGGACTATGGTGAGCTTTGTGCTGTTAGTGTGGCTGCGTCTACTTGAGACCTACGCGGAAAGGCTTGGACCGAAGGTGATCAAAAGATCGTCTAGGGTCAAGGATCGAGGAGCCCCCAGTCGAGCAGGACGAGGATCCGGTCGAGCCCCCAGGTTTTGAGAGATCTATTCCCGTTCTTAGTTCGAAAATTGTGGCGGATCGGCCCCTTGAAGATGAAGAGGCTAATCCGAAGCGTCAGAAGATGACTTGAGTAGTTTGCTTTGTTTTGTTTAGAAAATTTCCTTTATTTAAATACATGTTTTAGATTTGAATAAAGGGCTAAGGAGGCTTGTTCCTAGCTCATTTCTAAATCGCGAAAAATTCTAAATAAAGTAATAAAATAGAATTAATTTGCTTTTGTCTTGTCTCGTTGCTTTCTTTTGTTTTGCTTTGAAATGTTCTCGACCTTTTTAAGTTTCGAACATTCGTATTTTGTCTTAAAATCCTTGACCTTTTTAAGCTTTGGATTTGTTTGTTTAATTTGTCTTGTCCTTAAGTCCTCGACCTTTTTAAGCTTTGGACTTGGATTTTTGTTTTGTTTTGTGTTGACTGTGCTCTCGACTTTTTTAAGCTTTGAGCGTGTCCTTTTGTGAGTGCATCGCCCTTGACCTTTTTAAGCTTTGGGCGTGCGTGCTAGGAAGTTCGGTTGTGCTTTTGACAAGTCGCCTCGTGATCCGCGTTTCACGGAATCAAACCGGCGTAGTTCGTGTGATTCGGTTGAGCTCTTTGCAAAGCTGCCTACGTATCCACAGTGCGTGGAATCAAACCGAGCGTAGTTCACCCATGCTCGAGTGAGTTTTGTTTTTGAAATACATTGCAAATTTGTTTGTGTTTAGGGGTAGTATTTCTTGAGTTGATCAAGATTTGTTGGTAATCGGAAGTCCTGACCGTCGAGGTCAGTTAGTTTCACGGCTCCTCCGGGAAGGATTTCCTTGACCAAATGCGGTCCGCCCATTTGGGTTTGAATTTTCCTCTTGGGTCGACTGGTAATGGTGCTCGGACTGATTTGAGTACTAGGTCACCCACTTTGATGTTTCGTGGCTTGACCCGTTTGTTGTAGGCGCGTTGTAGGCGAGATTGGTACATTCGGACTGTACTTAGTGAATGTAACCGTCTTTCGTCTAAAAGGATGAGTTGTTCATATCGTTCGCGTGCCCATTCGGCTTCAGGAATGTCTGCTTCCATGAGGATTCGAAGGGATTGCATCTCGATTTCTACAGGTTGAACGGCTTCCATCCCGTAGGTTAGGAAATAGGGTGTCATGCCTGTGGGTGTGCGGATGGTTGTGCGATATCCCCATAATGCAAATGGGATTTTGTTGGGCCAGTCGTGGCAGGTGTCGATCATCTTTTTGAGGATTGATACGACGGTTTTGTTTGCTGCCTCGACCGCGCCGTTGGTTTGTGGTCGATAGGGTGATGATTTGTGTCGTTGTATCTTGTATTTGAGAAGAAGTGGTTCGACTTCTCCTTGGAAGTGTGTGCCTTGGTCGCTTATGAATTCGTGGGGTATGCCATAGCGACAAATGATGTTGTTTTGTATGAATTTCGCAACTTCTTTTGTGCCTAGTTTGCGGTATGATGCGGCTTCGACCCATTTGGTGAAATAGTCGATGGCCACGAGGATGAAGCAGTGTCCTCCTGCTCCCACGGGTTGAACTTTGCCTATGACGTCAATTCCCCAGGTTGAGAAAGGCCATGGCGAGGTCAAACTGTATAGTGGTGAAGGAGGGATGTGTTGTACGTTTGCAAAAATTTGACAATTATGGCAGTGTTTGACATACTTTGCGCAGTCGGCTTCCATGGTTGTCCAGTACCATCCTAGCCTTATGATTTGTTTGCACATGGCTCGTGCGTTCATGTGTGGTCCGCATTCGCCATCGTGTACTTGGGACATGATTTCGTGTCCCTTTTTGTGGTCGACGCACAAGAGTAGTGTACCTTGAGGCGTCTTTTTGAGTAGTTTGCCCATTTCCATCACGAATTGTGATGATAATAGGCGTAGGGCTCGCTTGGCCCGTTTGTCAATGTTTGGTGGGTATTCACCGTTTGTTTTGTAGTTGATGATTGCTTGGTACCAAGGGTCGGTTTGCTCTTCCTCGGTTTCAATGTCACAGATGTAGGCGGGTTCATTCCGTCGTTCCACGACAATGGGTAGCGTTTCCATTCCCGGGGGTATGTTGATTAGTGACGCGAGTTTGGATAACGCGTCGGCGAATTGGTTTTCTTCGCGCGGGAGGTGTATGAATTCTACGTGATAGAATTCGTTTATGAGCTCTTGTATTTTGTTTTGGTATAATGCCAGGTTTTCATTAAGTATCTTCCATGCTCCGGATACTTGGTTGATTATGAGGGAGGAGTCCCCATAGACTCTTATGTTGCGGGCGTTGAGTACAAGAGACCGTGCAAGCACGCCGTGATTCTGGCGTTGTTTGTTACGTCAAAATCCAGTTTGATGGATAAGGGGGTGTGTTCGCCATTCGGGGATATGAGAAGTATTCCTACTCCACATCCTCGATAGTTGGAGGAGCCGTCGAAGTATAACTCCCATTGTTCTTGGTTGATGTTGTAAATCCCATCGTCTGGAAGGGATGTTGTGTCGATGATTGGTTCTTCGTCGATTGCATTTTCTGCTAGGAAATCAGAGACTGCTCGTCCCTTGATTTCTTTGAGGGGTACGTACTTAAGGTCGAATTCGGCTAGGAGCAATGTCCATCTGGCCATTCGTCCGTTAAGCACAGGTTTCTCGAAAAGGTACTTTACGGGGTCCATTTTTGAGTAGACCTTCGTTTGGTGTGCTAGCATATAGTGACGGAGTTTTTTGGATGACCATACCAATGCTAGACAGCTCTTCTCGACGGGTGAATATCGAGTTTCGTAATCGAGAAATTTCTTGCTAATGTAGTAGATTGCATGTTCTTCGCCGTTTATCTCTTGAGCGAGCATGGCGCCCATGGCGGTAGGGGTTGTTGTGAGGTATTAGGATGGTGGTCGTAGAACTGGTGGGTTAGTTAGCAATTCCTTGACCTTGTCAAATGCTTTTTGACATTGTTCGTCCCATTCAACGTGGTTGGTTTTCTTGAGTTTCTTGAAAACTGGTTCACATATCATGGTGAGTTTGCTAATGAAACGTGAGATGTATTGGATTTGGCCCAAGAAACTTCGAATTTCGTCGAGGTTCTTCGGGGGTTGCATTTCGAGAATTGCTTTGACTTTCGAGGGGTCGACCTCGATGCCTCTTTGGCTCACTACATGTCCTAGTAGTTTACCGGATTTAACTCCAAAAGTACATTTTTGGGGATTGAGGCGCATTTTGTATTGTCGTAGGCGAGTGAAGAACTTGTGGAGGTTAGTGATATGACCACTTCTCTCCTTGGACTTCACGATCATATCGTCGACGTAGACTTCGACTTCTTTGTGCATCATGTCATGTAAAAGGGTTGTGGCGGTGCGTTGGTATGTGGCACCGGCATTGATTAGGCCGAAAGGCATGACCGTAGCAAGATATGTGCCCCACGGTGTAATGAAGGCCGTCTTTGCCATGTCTTCTAGTGACATTTTGATTTGGTTGTAGCCTACGTAGCCGTCCATGAAGGATAGGAGGGCGTGATCGGCGGTGTTGTCGACTAGGACGTCCGCATGGGGTAATGGAAAGTCATCTTTGGGACTAGCTTTGTTCAAGTCGCGAAAGTCAACGCATACTCGAATTTTGCCATTCTTTTTCAAGACTGGGACCATGTTTGAGACCCATTCAGGATACTCAATGACTTGGATGAAACCGGCTTGTAGTTGTTTTTCGATTTCTTCCTTGACCATAAGGGACCATTCGGGACATAGTCTTCTTAGCTTTTGCTTGATGGGTTTGTAACCGGGTTTAATGGGGATGCGGTGCTCGGCGATGCTTCGTTCGATTCCGGGCATGTCTTTGTATGACCAAGCGAATACGTCCTTGAATTCGCTTAGGAGTTGTGTGAATTGGGTGCGCTCGTGTTCGTCTAGTGAGGCACCTAGCTGTAGTTCTCTTGGCTCTTCGGGGGTTCCCACGTTTATGGTTATGGTTTCCTCGATGATTGGGTCTTGTGTTTTTGGGTGAACAATGTTTGCAATGTATTTGTTTAATGATTCATTTGTTTGTTCATTTTCGCATGAGTTAGTGTCTTTTGTATTTTGTGTTTTGTTTGTTGCTTGTTGATTTTTGTTTGTTTGTATTTTGTTGTTTGTTTTAGCTTGAGACAAGGCGTAAGCAAATTTATTCATTTCATTATTTTGAAGAGAATTATTCGACAAATCAGAAAATTGCTTGGAGCTAGCCTTCGTAAAAAGGAAATCTAAACTAAATCTAGAGTCTAGGATAGATGGGTCAACAGATGACCCGACACTAAGAGCATTAGAAGCTAAAAGAATCTCTTCTTCTTCTTCGTCGTCTTCTGTGCCGTTGGAGCTGCTTGAGCTGCTTGAGTTGCTTGAGTTGGTTGAGTTTGAATCACTCTCGTCCTTGTCTTTGAGATTAGTGACATGGTCGAAGAGTGGTCCTTTGCCGGTGATAAGCTGGAAGTGGTGACCTTGTGCATCGGTCCATTTCAGCGTCTTATACCATCCGTTGAGGGCTTTGTCTGTTGCGTCGGCTATGAGTAAGTTAGGATCGAAGTGGCGGTCTCGCATGATTGTGGAGACAATCTCTTCGTTTTTGGTGCTCGGTGAGGCCTTGAGTGTATTGGGCTCGGCCTCACTAGAGAAACAAGCTTCGGATGAATGGATGATGTTTCGAAGGGAGGTATTCCCGTCTACCGTTCCTCCGGGAGTGAAGTATGCGTTCAGGTCGAGGATATAAGGTCGCAGGGTGACCTTGTGAGTTGATCTTCGCTTTTGGATTTCTTTAGCCATCTTTTCCTGGTCATCGTCCTTGGGTTTATAGCCTAGACCCATAGTGAGCCAAAGGTTGTTGTTGTTTTTTGTTTGGAAGGGTTTGTGGGTCTTGATTGGTGTACGTGTGATGGCGCCGACGTCAAAGTCGAAACCGCATAAGTCTTCTGCGGGTTCAGCCACAATTTCCGCAGAATTGGGCTCTTTTGGTGTATCGAAAAGGGCTCGGAAGTTTGAGGCCTTCAAGGTTATGATCTCCTTGTTAAGAGGGATCTTAACCTTTTGATGTAGGGTAGAAGTTACGGCTTTGGTGGAGTGGATCCACGGGCGTCCCAGGAGTATGTTATAGGAAGGGGTCATGTCAATGACCTGGAACTCAACCTTCCTTTCTATAGGACCACTGCGTACGTGGAGAGAAATGGTTCCTTTCACGTGACGTTGGGTTCCGTCGAAAGCTTTGACTCCATCCATGCTTGGGGTGAAGTCTTTATCGGATAGGCCGAGGCGATGTGCGGTGGCCAATGGTAGAACATTGACTGCAGATCCGTTGTCAACGAGGGACACGGGCAAAGTTTTCTTCATACACTCTACGCTAATGTATAGAGCGAGGTTGTGGTTTGGTCCGAATGCGGGGAGATCATCATTTGAGAAGGTGATAGCTCCTGGTAACCAATCCCTCGTGACATGGCTGACCATTTGATCCGGAGAGATCTCAAAGATCCGTAGCGTGCTATTTGTAGAGCGCGAATGAATGCATTCCTATGTTCCGCTGAGTATCGTAGAAGGGCCCAGATGGAAACATCGGCTTTTGTGCGAGCGACTTGCTTCTGAAGCACCTCACTCGTGTTTGGTGGTGGAATTATTGTAGAGGTGGAGGGTGTACTTGTAGAGGGAGTATCCTCTTGGGCTACGGCCTTGCCTTTCTCGGCCGCAGTTGCTTTTCTGGCATGCTCATCTCAGAAGATATTACGATAAGGGCGACCAGGCGTGTGAGGTGTGAAACCTCGTCTTGGTTTTCCTTCTCTTTGCCGCCCTTTTCTTTTTGATCTTTGTTTTGGTCGCTTGCCCTTCTTTTTCTTCCCCTTCTTGTTCTTTTTGGTTTTATTCGAGGAAGGAGTAGTTGAGAGTTGAGCTACTGTTTTGTTAGTGGGCGGCCACTCTTCGTCTTCGTCGTCACTGAACCAAACGCCATTGATTTGGTTATCATCGGGTGCTGATTCGACGAGGGTTGCGTGATTCTGGGCTCGGATACCGATTTCAATGAGTTCCTCGAAGTTCTCGGCATCTTCGCAGTTGAAATGCCTTTGCCATTTGGGTTGTAGACTGGAGAGAAATATGTCCATGAGTTCATCTTCATGCGGAGGATTCGGAGCTTGGGTAAGTAGTCCTCTCCATCGTGCGAGGTAGTGGGTAAAGTCTTCCTCGTCTTTTTGACGTGGAGCTGTGAGAGCATAGAGGGAGACATGCTTGTTGACCTTGTTCTTAGCGCGTTGCTCTAGGCGTTCAACTTCGATCTGATGCAAGGTCTTCAAGTTGTCAATGTCTTTGGTGAGTTGGCTAACACGGTCACGGAGAGTTCTCAATCTACTGAGGTTAGCCACTTTTGGGGTGCGTTTGAAACGAGGAGTGATGATGCGATTCATGGTGAGTATTCAGCTGAGGCCTGCATTTCACTTCGCATATTAGGGACACGACTCGACCCACTAGACTCACATTCACTTTTAAGCATTCATTTTAGCTCATTTCTTTGTTTAGAAAGACCTTTTATGTTTTGAAAAGAGGAGATTTTCGAAAAGGTTTTAGCTAAAGGAAGCTTTTGAGACGAGGATGTGTGCGCACATCTCGCCTCGATGTTAAAACGTTTTGCTTTGCATCCGTCGAACTAGTATCGGTAATTTGCCGAGGTGAGCTCGAGTTCGGATGTGTAAAAGAGAAGAGATTCGACTCGAGAGTGGTTAACAAATCGAGTCGAGGATGTTAAAAGTGGAGTCTAGGCCACATGACCTAGAGGATTGAATTCCACGAGCTCGGGTTCTAATCCTTGCTCGGGTTTTTGCTTGTTAGTGAAAAAGGAAAATTTTGAGAAAGCTTGTTTCAAAAATTCGCGATAGTTTTGTTTGAAAAGTATTAGTTTGTTAGATGTTAGGTTCATTCATCTTTGAAACGTTTAAGCGAGTTTTCGAAGATATGAATGCAAATGCTCGTTTTGAAAAAGACCATGGAGTGCATAGCCTCGAACTTGTACGTATGACTCAAAAGGGGTGAAAATGAGTCAGTCGGGTACACCTCCAACTCCCTCGAGTACGCTTTGGCAGATACTTAACCCCTTCATTTCCTTACGCCGGGGCGATAGGTTTTCTGAAGGGAGCACTGGGGCGGTCGAGATAGCCGTTTACGGCAAGCCGTGGAGGGGCGAGAGGAAAGTTAGTCCGGCATGTGCTTTATCGAGTGGACAAGCCTGCATGTGGGAACCACCTCTCGAGGGTGCAAAGGGTGCCTAGATTCCAAAAGGAATGGACTCTAAACGAATGTGCATAGCTCAAATATGTATACTTGGATTGTTCAAGGCTTTGAGTTTCACCTCTTTATTTTTAAAAAGAAAAAGCTAGTTTTAAGTTTTAAAAATAAGTTTTCCCCAAATGAGTCGCCAAACCTGTGGAACCCGGAACCGCCGAGGGACCCAACTCTGCCTTGCTTAAGGGCGGATTTTAAAGTTAAAAAAGATTAAGTTGGAAAAACCTTTAAGAACTGTTATGGAGTCGCCACCTAATTATCGCGGAAATTAGGAACCTGCTACCATGTTCTAAGTTAAAAACATGTCCTAGATTTTGGAGCACGCCGACACCCCTAGATCTAAGGTTGTGAAACCAGATTGGATTCGGGGTGAGGGTACTTTAGAAAAAGAGTTAATTCAAATAATGATTTATGAAAACCTTTTAGAAAAGCCTATGTAAAAATAGCCTCTACTGACGTAGAACAATCCTTGTAAGATGATATTTGAGCTAATGTTATCGCTACGTACAAGTGCGATAAGTTTGTAAAAGAATGCAGATGCAGATGCAAAAAGATTGATTAAAACCCTCAGTTTAGCATGTTTGACTTGTTAACGAAAACGGTTCAGTTAAAGTTCGAATTCATTGTTTAAGTTGATTTTAATGCAAAATAAGAAGGTGCAAGATACATGCAAATAAAATAAAGTTCAATTGTCCATTGGTTTATTTTATAAGGGTCGGTTGCTTATGTGACTTTGGCGTGTCATCGGATATGGAGTGTACCCGAAGTAAATAGAACACTTGGAGTGTTGAAGTGTGTATGATGTGATTTCTGGGTGAAAAAGTTATGTTTTCTGAAGAGAAATTGATGTGTTTCGAGGTCAGGTATAGGGGGGTATATATACTAAAAACCTCGGAGAAATTAGGAAACTCGGGGATAAAAACAAGCCAGGAAACCGCATAGCCTTATGCGGTTGCCAGGGCAAACCGCATAAGCTTATGCGGTTGCCCACCCAAACCGCATAAGCTTATGCGGTTTGAAGGTGTGGTTTTTAGTGTAGTTTCCTAGTTCCGGTTTGATAAAATCTTAGAAAGATTACGGGATAATCCTTGCTTGCTCGCCAAGGAAGAGGCCTGGGATATTTCTGAGATATTTTGATGTTTAGGGCTTTGGAGTGCGGGCCAAAGGCTGGGTTTGGGCTCGGTTTTGGGCCCGAGACCCGTAAAAATGAAAAGGGTGTATTTGCATAGGTTTTGTGAAAAAAGGTAAGACGTGAAGCCGTATTTTGTGTAAGAGGGGGCTAAAGGGGGGATTTAGCCACCGGGCCTAAATTTAGGAATGCTGAATTAGACCTTGTTAATGTAAAAGGGCTAATTGTAGTGCAAATGCGAAGCTCATGCCAAATGAAGCGGGACAAGGACCTAGCTAGACTCCAAATGGACAAAATGAATGTTTATTTAAGTGTGATGTGAAGCGACCTAAATCATTTTAACATTTAAAACGACTCAAAATGAATTCGACATTAGTTAGAACCGTTTAAGTCAACGTTAAAGCATGCGTAATAAAAGTCAGTGTTACATCACAGGGTTTTGTTTGGGAGGGTACGGATATGGGTATCCACAAAAGTTTGAACCATGAAGTTTCAAAAGTATTTCAAATTACTTTTACCAAGATTTTACAGAATAAGCAATAAATTTTCAAAGGTATTTTTATAGAGAACTTATGAAAAAAAATTTTAGAAGATATGTTAAGAGATTGATAAGAATTTTAAATATAGGAGGTCGAAACAAAATGAGGTCGGAAAGGAAATTTGTGTGATGGATTGTAATTCGTACATTGTTGTATCTTGAAGAACAAGAAATATTTTTACCCTTTTGGTGGAGATATATTAGTTTTGATCTGTTCGGGGTTTGTGAGTTTGGATTGTTTGATAAATTTTGAGGAAATAAAAGATAATGAAGCTCCCGTATCGAATAAAATAAAAGCGGTTACGGAGTTAACTAGAAATTTACCGGTGATGACGTCGACATCGATACATTCTTCGACCCCTTCATCAGATTCGGTTAGGACGTACACACGTCCTTGAACCCTTACGGCTGGCAGTGGTCCCGCATTTGCCTTACCACCAGTACCCCTCTTTGGGCATTCATTTGATTTGTGCCCCACTACCTTACACAGGAAACACACTACTGGTTCCCCGTTACAACGTTTTCCCGGGTGGTTTGGCTGTCGGCAGAAACGACACTGATTCGCTTGGAAAGGCGGATTCCCGAGAAGTTGTTGGTTGGTCTTTGCGACGTACGCGGTGGGGTTTCGATTGGGGTATTGGGTTCTGCCCTGGTTTCTGTTACGGTTGTCTGGACCTTGATAACTCGGGCGACCGAAAAGCGACTTGTGGATAAAGCTAGAACTCGCCACAGGAGGCGTAAAAGTTTTCTTCTTTTTTTTCTCTTCAGCTTCACCCTTCTGGATAGAGGCCCAGATACTCGTCGCCTTCTCATAAGCTCCAGCAAAGTTCATGCAGTTGAAACCGCTCATGATCATCCTCAGACTGGAAGTCATGCCCCTTACATAGCGGGTTGCGAGTTCCTCCTCGTTACTTATTATCTTGGGAGTAAATTTGGATAGCTCCTAGTACTTCTCAGTGTATGCTTGCAGCGACATATCACCCTGGTTTAAGTTCCGGAACTCCTCCTCCTTTTCCCATCTTAATTCCTCCCCAAAGTATTTGTTCTCTAAAAGGATCTTGAACTCGCTCCAGTTATAGATCCTCAGGGGAAAAGTGGATCTGATCAAACGCCACCAGCTGTTGGCTTCCCCCTTGAGGTAGTATGCTACCACATTCACCCTTTCAGCAGGCGGGGTCTTGCTAAGTTCTAGCAGCTTCTCCATCTCCTCAACCCATTCTGTCAAGACGGTAGGGTTGACGGAGCCTGAGTACGTTTGAGGTCTATGTTTTGAGAACCTCTCAAACGCGGATTGGTTATTACCGCCACCCTGATATTGGTGTGCATTCTGAGCAATCTTCACGATTGCGTCCTCGAAGACTTTTCTTCTTGCCTCCTCTTCGATAAATTGTTGGTCGAGGTCATTGTTGGGAATACCGTTTACAGCCATTCTGAAAAATATTAAAATCAAAAAGTTACAAAGCTTCCTAATTCATTCTCGATGATGTGAACTATGACGGAAGGTTAAAAACCAAGCTCAGCAAAATAGCATAAAAATTCAGACATATTCCCAAGGGATATGGAGTTGGGTTTGAGAATTGACAAAAAGTTACCCTTCGGTACTATACACATTACAAGTAAGGTTAGAAGGTTTGAAGATAAAGAGAAAAAAGTTTATGAAATCGTAGAGTAAGCTTGAAACCATTCTACTAAATTGAGAGGAAAGAAAATCAGTTTACACAATCGTTTGTAGGGAATTACTGATTTAGAATATCAATCGTTTCGAAGAGTTAAGAATTTTACGAGATTGATAAATCGTTGAGTTGACTCTATCTTAAAATCGTGCAGAGATTAGATGTCAGGAAATTTTTATGATAAAAAAAAAAAATTCTGAGAATTGAAAAGCGTTGAAATGATGGTGATAATTCAAGAATGGTTTGATATGGTTGTAGGAATATTTTTAATTCAACAGAATTCTTCAAATCTTGAATGTCTTCTCGTTCCACATAATTCTTGTTGTGTCCATTTGTTGCGCTTGCATTCTTGTCGTCTTGACTTTGATTTATACGTCTCGCTTTGAAGTAACGTTAGCATAAGAGATTTATTAGTCAAACAGGTTAGTCATAGAGCAAATAGCAAGTAAAAGAATTATAATACGATAAGATTCTATCGCTCATCTAACTAGTCTTTTATTCTTAGGTCGATCCTTAAAATTCTACCCTTTCTCACAACTTAAAGTGATCTAAGTTATTATTTTAGCGATCTAGAGATTCCTAATTCATTATTTGATCCTATAAGTCTATGCCTGACATATATATCAATATGTATGTCATGGCCCAGGTGTCGTCTCGCTAGATGAGATAACTTTAAGTTATTCATGGTCGCAAGACAGCTCTGATACCAACTGTAACAACCTGGTTTTTCATGACTTTAATTAAACTAAGGCGGAAAGATTAATTAATTCTATATATTACAAAACCAGCTGTCATCGTCTTACAAACTCCATATACATAATATGAGTTAAAGATAATAGAGTATTTGAATTACAATCTCTCGAAGGAGTACAAAATAAAGTAAAACCATCCCCAGCAGTCAATAACATTAGTCCTCGGGGTACCTGCAATTATTCATATTCTCGCATCACTCTTTCTATACATGCAAATCTAAAACGTATCCAATATAGGAAATAAAAAAATAAAAACACATTGCAATTAGGCAAGCAAAACATATAAGGAAATATAATGATTCAAAACACAAGTATAAATCAAATCATATAATCGTAAAACATGCATCCATAATCATTCTCAACATGGCAATTCTCAATATCCAGGATCAAAAGTCCTTCATGCAAATACCAATCATAACAAGGAAATACATTCATCATACGTTAACAAATGAGTCTACGTTAGTAAGGCGGAATCATGCAGACATAATCCGCGCGATAACAGACAGGGCCAACATAACTTGGACATGGCTGACATGTAACACCCCGTGTTTTTATTAATACTAATTAATTATTTTAACTAAATTATTAAATTAAAATTTATATAATTTAACTTTTATTCAATTACTTTAAAAACGCGGCTGAAAAATTTCGATAAAAAAACTAGTCTTGTCAATTTTTATTTAAACTTAAACTAAACAATTTATTATAAATCTGTATTATAAGTTTTACGTCTAAAATATTTGTCAAACAAAAACTTTGATTCAATTGCTTTTATTAAACTTTATAAATTTGCGCTACATTTTAAAAATCCTTACTTTCATAAAATTTAGTCTGTATAAAAATATTCTTTCAAATAAGCACTGCTTGAAAATTTGTGAGACCGTAATACAATTTATGAATCGACAACTTTTATACATTTATATTTTCGAACTATAAATTTTATAATATGAATAATAGAATTAAAATTTTAAACAAATAATTTAAAGTATAGTAAATTTAATAAAATATAAAAGTTTTATAAATAAGAGCGAATGAAACAGAGCAAATTGGAAACGACAGTAAAATCCTTGTCTTGTGCTTTATGTCGACACTCTCCTCTCATCCACACAACTTGAATTTGCTTTTTGTACTTCACTTCCTGAACACACTTTCATTCTCATCCTTATCATCTTCTTCTCCCTTTCTCCCTCATTTAAACCCTCCATTAAAGAAAAGCTTAACAACAATATAATACAACACAACGACAACACCAACAACAACCAACAACCGACGGCAACAACAGCACCACCGTGGCCTTGCATCTTAACAGGTCACCGGAGCGACCTTCTTAGAGTTCGCCCATTAAACCGTCACCACCGTGCTCTGCCACGTCATCCTCCTCTTCTCTCTTTGAACCACTGTGACCACCCACACCGTGGTCCCCTGTCCCACACCACCGTGACCACCACCTGGACCCTCCCTGCTCACCGTGGTCCATCTCTTTCCCCCTGTTTTCCTTGGCCCTTTGTCAGCTCGCCGGAGCTCCGACCAACCACCATGGCCGCCTTTGACGCCCCTGCTCTACTTAGTCTTGCCACTACGACCACTGTTGCTGACCATCGTGGCCCCCTTGCTATACCCTGCTTCCTCTCCTTTCTCTTTGTCACGTCCCCACCGGCCAACCAGGCCGACCGCCGGAGTCGCCATTGAAGGCGAGCTCGAGCTCGATCACCACCACCGTGAGTTCTCTCCTCCTTTTCCTCTGTTTTCTGCCCCACCATTCTTCTTGGTACACTCCTTTACTCCCCTGCATTTTTCCGTTTTAAGGCCACCGGTGTCGAACTCCAATCACCGGAGTGCCCTCTGTCAGCTTAGCCTCGACGAGAAAGCATGACTACCACGAGGTCTTGTTCTATTTCCTTCTTACTCTCCCTTTCCAATTCATTTCAGTTTGTCTTTCTTTAAAAATCGACAACTGAAATCATTGCTGTAGTTTTTCTTTAGTCCGTACTCGAATCATTTCGACTCTAACTCACTTCTCGTTATTGCCCCTTGTATTTACACGTTGCTGTTAATGTGTTCGCTATCACTACTATTGTCGAGGCGTACTACTGCTTTCTGTTGAGACGTGCTGAAATGGACCGACAAGGCTCAAGGACGAGTTGAATTGGGTCGGGCCAAACCTTGTTGTGCTTTGGAAATTAATTAAGTCGGGTTTTATTTGGAGGCCTCTGTTCGTGAGCCAAATTTAGGTGACTCGATTTCTTCCTCAAAATCTCTAACAATTAACGTTTTGGTTTTACTTTAATTAATCTGTTATTAAAAGTGAGCTAGTATGCATTAGGCACTTATACCTCCGTGCAGTTTATTTAATAACTTTGTATGATTAGCTATAGTATGAAATTGAGTGTTAATTTGGTTATATTATAATGTTGAATTGAATTGTGAAATATGATATTTATATGATTTTGTGATAATATGTTTTGGTTAAAAATGTGTTGTTGAATTATTGTTGAATTTATTTGTAATATGTCATGTTAAAATTATATGTTTTGTGTAAATTAAAATATATAAAATTTATGTATCACAAGTATAATATGTGACCAAAATATTATTAAATAAGTTAAGTAAATAAATGAAAGTAATATAACTTATCTATCGTCACTAAAAAGTTAAATCAAAATATAACTAAAAATGAAGAATTAAGTTAAAAGAGTGTTAAGTTTAAATTAATATTAAATCAAACTAAAAGTAAAAATATAAATTAAGTTACTCATATTAAAGTTTCTAAAATAAATAATTATATAAAAAGTCATATATCACATTTAATATAAAGATTACTTTATTAAAACTTTAAAGTTTACAATGAACTTAAAATATACTAAATAAGTATTTAGTTAAAATAATAATAAGAAATTGGGTACTTTAAGGTTTAAAATGAATCTAAGTAAAACTATTACTAAATAAAGCTAAAAATTAGAATCACAAATAAAAATTAACTAAAAGGTAAATTGTTAATATCATAATAATATATAAAGGTTGACTAAAAATTTACTAAGTATAGTTATATAAAAATTATGAATAATATATTTATATATATAAATACAAAACCTAACTAAGATTTTGAATTATAAAGTTTTTGACATTTTTAAAAGTTATAAATAATTAAGTAAATTAAACTTAAGTGAATATTACTAAAATTTAAATATTAATAATCTCACGATCGAATTATTAAATCACCTAATACGACTACGTAAAAGTTACATAAATAAAATCAATTCAGAAATTAGGCCACCTAAATGAATAGTTCCTAAATGTCATTATATTAGATTTTATTAAAAATACTAAATTTTGCTAAGTATCATCAAGATACTTTTACAAGTTAAAATAAATGTTAAAACTACTAAATCGCTAAACACTTTACAATTTAAATAAAAAGGAAGAAATAAATGTGACTTATAATGAAATTCAATTATTTATATCACTAATCGTAAACATACTTAAATTGAATTTAAACGAAACTAAATCTTTTAACTAAATCAAATAAAATACTTACACTTGAATAAAATAAATTAATTACTTGAACCTATTTGAGTTACCCGAAATAAAGAACTTTAAAGTAAACTAAGTAACGAGAATGAATATTTAAAAGAAAATAATGAATAGTAAAATGATGAATAGTAACCGTGATGAATAGTAAAATAATGAATTGTGAAAATATTTAAAATTTACGAACGGACTCAAAATAAATATTTAAGTTTTCTAATTGCTTCTGTTTAATTGAAGAACTGCTAGAATTAAATTTTCATTATCCAAGTTCGACGATATTACTGAAATTTAATAATTGCCACACATGTTACGAATGAACGAGGAAATAAGAATTTGAGAAAACGAGTTACTTGAATAAAATACTAGGATTGTTCGCCATGTTGCGACTCTTGAAATTCGAAGTTAACGAGGTAGCTGTCTATGGGGACTTGGGCTCCCTCCCAGAGTTGCCCAAGGCTATTCAACGATCTTAAGATTGCTGTTTGACGTGTGGTATCAACCTCAGGGATGGGGCATACTTGATACTTCCGCGGGCCCATAGAATAGTAATTGGAAACGCCAACCCCATCCGGGGGTACCCGTCTCTGGTGATAGTCGAACTTTTTCGTCGGTGATACCTTTTGAATAGCGAATACGTATGATCCTCGATAGGTAGTGTATGCATACATTAGACAAGGGATTGAATCGTCCTTATTACCTTAGGTATCTTTAGCATATCCAGACTTGTCCGTTTTAACTACCGGCCGCCATCAAGCGGATTATGTCTGCATGCTTCCGCCTTACTAACGAAGACTCATTTGTTATCACATGTTGAATGCATTTCCTTGTTTGATTTGGTTGTTGTTTGAATGATGTTTGATCCTAAGTGTTGGAATACGACTTGTTGAGAATGTTTATTGATGGTCATTTATGCGTTCGTGATTTGTTGTACTCGCATGTTTTGAATCATCATGTTTTCTTATGTGTTTTTGCCTGTCTACTTGCAATGTGTTTTATTTATTTATTTTCTATATTGCATATGTTTAGAATTGCATGATTGTTCACGACTATGTGTTTATTGAATTGATTACGACTTATGCATATATCTTGATTGCTATGATTTAAGTTTTATATATATTACGATGTTATATGAATTGAGAATGATAATTAAGTTTATATATTGTGTTCTATAATTTGAAATGTTTTAAGTTTTGTTTATCATGTTGTATTAGATTTAAATATCTATATGTGAGAACTGATATTATATGCTATTTGTCCAATTTTATTAACATAAGGTGGCTACGGTAGCTATACGCGTTTAGTGCTGCCAAGTTACTTTTAATCATAGGTTAAATAAACCAAAACTTTGGTTTAGAGGTTGTTGGTTAGAACAGTCACTTCCCGCCTCTGAGCGGGAGATCCTCCTATTTTGTGTTTTTGTCTCCGTTGCAGGAAACTCTCGAGACTCAGGATTATCAGGACGATTAGGATGTTTCGCTTGTTTTCTTTGAGAGATTGTAATATATATTTGTATCCTATGCCATTTGAGTGTAATTTATTTAACATCCGGCATGTATTAGACTTAATTAATTTTCCGCCTTAGTTTAATTAAGTCACGAAAAACCGGGTTGTTACAGTTGGTATCAGAGCTGTCTTGCGACCGTGAGTAACTTAATAGTTATTTCATCTAGCGAGAAGACACCTGGGCTAGACATACATATTAATATGTATGTCAGGCATAGACTTATAGGATCAAATAATGAATTAGAAATCTTAGATCGCTAAAATTATAACGTAAATCGCTTTAAATGTGAGAATGGGTAGAAATCATAAGGACTGACCGACTGACCTAGACTTTTGGTTATTCTCGACCGTCATTCAACCTCGTTAGATTTTCTTTTATTTTCTCCATGTTTGTTTGCCTGCTAAATGCTCTATGACTAATCTTGTTGACTAACAAGTCTCATATACTAACTTTTTTTTTTTTGGTAGAATGTAAGCTTTGTATTAATATCAACCAATGAACAATTACATCATTTAGGACTCCTCAGACATTACAATTACGCCATCTTACAAACATTCAACGACAAATTAAAGACCAATACTAGACAACCAATTATGATCTAACAAATTACAACCATGGTTAGAATACCGAAGTCGCCCCATGATCCAACTCTTAATCTTCTTCAACGCACACTCAGGAAGAGCCACAACGTGTAGTTGCCAAGTCTCATTACGCTGCATCCATATCGCATATATGGTAGCCAACCGAACAGCATTCACAACAATCTTCTTAGTTCGAGACCATCGTCTAGCGAGAATACCATCAAGCAATTCAGCCCCAGAAATCCTTACGGATAACCATTCATTCACCAAGCCAACCAGTTTCGTAGTAAATATACAGTCAACTAACAAATGAGAGAGAGTTTCGGAATGCATACCACATAAATAGCAAAGATCATCAGCACAAACGCCCATTGCATACAACTTCTCCTTAGTCTTGAGACTCCGATGCGCAACCATCCAGCCCACAAAACTATGCTTGGGAACTACGAAAGGATGCCAAACAGCCCTGTGCCACGAGACGGAATTATGCTGGCCGCAAAGCCACTTGTAACACGATTTCACAGAGAAATCACCAGGTGAAGCAGACCAAACCCCATTTGAGATAACCGGAAGCAACCTGTCCTTGACGCCACACACTTTCTTTACGTACCAGCTAATGTCCCCTGTAGGCTGATATTCAGCCCAAGTAACTCCTTTCATATAGACATGATTCATCCATTGAACCCATAGTCGATCAGCCTTCACGACAAGCCACCAAACTAGCTTCCCAACAAGAGCAATATTCCAAGTACAGCCATTTTTCAGATTTAAACCACCTGCACTTTTAGGAGCACAAATTTTTTCCCATGAAACGGAAGGATTTCTGACCTGATCAGAGGAGCCTCCCCAAAGATAATTTCTGCAAATGGACTCGACCCTCTTCATCACTCCTTTAGGTATAATGAACATAGAAGCCCAATACGAGTGTAGAGTTTGAAGGACAGATTGTACCAAGACCAATCTACCAGAGTATGATAATTTCCGAGCCCCTAACATTCTGATACGCTCCACAATACGATCAATCAAAACTGAACAATCCTTGGCCTTCAGTCTCCCAGCAGTTATAGGGACCCCAAGGTACCTAAATGGCATTTTTCCTTCTACAAAACCAGAGACCGATAAAATGTCAGCCTTCAGAGAAGCTGGCACACCATTAAAGTACACATTCGATTTTTGAGGGCTATTCTTCAATCCTGAAGCCAAAGAGAAAGTAGCAAAGGACCGCAACAACACCAAGATGGAAGCTGCATCCCCTTTACTGAAGAGCAAGAGGTCATCAGCAAACATAAGATGACTCAACTTCAGAGGCTTGCACAAGGGATGATAATTAAACTTCAAGTTGTCTGTGGCAAACTTGAGAATTCGACTCAAGTACTCCATACAAAGTGTAAAGAGTAAAGGAGATATTGGGTCACCTTGTCTAAGCCCTCTCTTGCCTTTAAAAAAGCCAAACACCTCCCCATTGATGGCCAAAGAGAAAGAGGGAGATGTCACGCACTCCATAATCAGGAGTCTAACAGAGGATGGGAACTGAAATGCAACAAGTAACTCATCCACAAAACGCCAACTGACAGAATCATAGGCCTTCATCAGATCTATCTTGAACATACACCTGGGAGAACAAGCTTGTCTATTATAGAGTCTAACCAGATCCTGACAAATTAATATATTCTCCATTATACTACGGTCTTTGATAAAACCACCTTGGCTCCTGGACACCAGATCAGGTAATACCATTGACAGTCTATTGCAGAGGAGCTTAGACACACATTTGTAGAGCACATTACAGCAGGCAATTGGTCGATATTGAGTCACAGACTGTGGCATCTTCACTTTAGGAATTAAAGTGATCACAGTAGCATTCACTTGCTTCAACAATTTCCCAGATTCAAACACATCAATAATAGCTGCACAGACCTCCTCTCCTATCACACTCCAAGAGTCCTTATAAAACGCACTCGAATACCCATCAGGGCCTGGTGCTTTGTGGTTGGGAATATCAAAGATAACAGCCCTTATCTCGTCTCTGGTGACAGGTCGCAACAAAATATTCCTGTGCTCCTCATTACATACCCTCCCTTGTTCAATAAGCAACTTGTTCACTGGAGATGTATTCACATCCGTGCCCAACAAGTGAATATAGTAATCCAGGAAAGCCTTTTGAATGGTCTGAGGATCCTCCTGAACTACTCCCTGCATATCTTTAACAGAAAACACTTGATTCCGTACCTCTCTGCTTTTAATCACACTATGGAAGAATTTTGAGTTGGTATCGCCTCCTTTGATCCAATCAATCTTAGCCTTCTGTGCCAAGAAAGACAGAGCTGCCTCTTGAAGTTCAGAATACTCCATAGCTGCCTCCTTCTCCTGAGCTCGAAGAGAAAGGTTCCCAAGATCGATTCTGTCCTGAATCAATCTGAATATTTTCCAGACGTTTCTTTGCAATACAGGCATTGTTTTCTATATTTCCAAACTGATCTCTATTAAACCTCCTAAGATGCCCTTTTAACAGCTTGAGCTTCCTAGTCACACAATACATTTTCGTGCCTCTAACCGAGATATCCCACCAATCCTTAATGTTATCAAGAAACGCAGGTGAACTGCTCCACATATTGAAGTATTTAAAGGGTTTTTTCCCTCCAAGACTTCGTGTACTACTCCTAACAACACATGGACAGTGGTCAAAAAGACCTTCAGGCAGAAAGTTAGCAAAATAAGTAGACATTCTCAAAGTCCACTCATTGTTAACCAAAACTCTGTCAAGTCTGCTATAAATTCATCCTCCCATCTCGCTTATTATTCCAGTGAAATAAGCCCCACCAGCTGAAATATCCAACAATTCACAAGTGTCCACACAATATCTGAATTCAGCAATATCATTACTATTACTCACCCCTCCAAGCCTCTCATCATGAGAAAGCACACTATTGAAGTCGCCACACACTGCCCACGGTCCAGGACAGTCAATTGCAAACCTCCCTAGCTGGCTCCACAACTCTCTCCTTCCTATCAAATCATTGACAGCATAGACCATTGACAGAAAAAAACTAATGCCACTATGTATATCCAACACCTTCATATGAATGCATTGGGCTGAGTACTCAAGAAAATCAACAGAGAAGAGGGATGGATTCCACAGAACCCACACTCTACCACCCTTATGCCACCGATTATTAGTAGAAATACTCCAACCATCTATCATCACACTACTAAGAGTTTGGAGACTCAAGGATTTGACCTTAGTCTCCAGGAGACCAAACAAACCCACTTTATTATGATGCATAAACCATTTCACAGTACGTTGCTTAGCAGGCTTGTTCAATCCCCTAACATTCCAAAATCCAAAGCTAGACATTCCCCACCCGAAGGTGAGGGATATCTCTACTTGTCCCAATGCCCTCCCTAGAGTACCGGCATCAAGTAAGCACTTCAAGAAACGACTGTTGACCAAACTTATGAATGGTGTAACCCCCATCCCCTGTATCCTGCCTAGTTTGGCGAATAAGGGATCTAGCAGGAGACACAACCTTAGGAGACGGCCCAATAACAGAAGTGGGAAGTGGAGTAACAAGCTGATCTCCCACTACCTGATGCACTTAATGAGGACAAATTGTTGAACCTTGGGTCTCCACACTTTGCCTGGCACCTCCTTAGTCCTTGTCACAGGTTTGCTTGTTCTCCTACATTTCTCTGTCTTATGACCCATCCCATGGCAGGTCAAGCAGACCACAGGCAGCCACTCGTAATCCACTCATATACTAACTTTACCAAAAAGCGAGACGTATAAATCGAAGACAAGACGACAAGAACTCAAGTACTTGCAAATGGACGCATCAAGAGTCGAACGATCTAAAGTGACGCTCTGGACCTGGAAGAAATTCATTGATTTGAAGACCTCTATGACTTTCTAAAACATCCATATTCAACTCTTCCTAACTTATTTAAAAAGAAAATTTTAATCGATCTATTTAACTTATTTTCTTCTTTTAAAATAAAATCTTCCTAACTTATACTCCGATAATGACTTCATAAAATGAATTTTTATCTCGTTCCACTTCTCGCAAATGCAAGACTAGAAGATAAGAACAGAAGCGCATGCGAAGAGACGTATCAAGAATCACGCTATCCAAGACAATTTTCAAGACGTCAAAGATTTCTTTAGCATTGAAGATTTCTAAAGCTATATCAAAATTTATCTCTAATGATCACCATCATTTCAACGTTTATATATTTTCAGATTTCCTAATCAAATTCCTAATATTTAATCTCACTCTATTATTTTTCAATCTTCTAAACTTATTGACTCCTTTTAAAACTTCTAACTTCCTAAATCAATAATTCTTAATAATTGTCTTCTCAATAAATTTTCATCTCTTCCTTTAATCTCGTAAAAATTATACCATTTTTGTTTTCGAAATTCATAAACTCCTTAATCTTTATACTCTACATTCGAACTTGATTAGTTTCGTTCTTTTGACCCCTTACAATTAATTTTAGTTTCTAAAATTTCTAATCTTGAAATCTATCTATAATACTTACTAATTGAATTCATAAAGTTAATTTTCATTTGTTCTTTTCAATCTCAAATAAAAATGACTTTATATTTCCTTTGTAATTTCGTTAACTTTTTATTCAACCTCTTAAACGTACTTCCTTGTTATAAAAATTTAGAACTCTTAAATTATAATTTATACGAAATACGTATTAATCTCATACGATGAAATTTTGTCCGTTCTCTTCATTTTTGTAAACTCTTTATATTTTTGTTAAATATCTTTTGAACTTGTCCTATCCATTACAAACACCCCTCTTCAAAAATATATATGTATATCATTTATCATTTATCATTTATTTCAACCCCTTAATATAAATTTTCAATCTTACCTAAATATGAATTATAACTTTCCGTTTCACCTAATAACATCATAATTACAATTTTAAGAAAAAGAGCTATATTAAAAAGGTTATCCGTAATTCTCTAAAATTTCATTTATCATTCAACGATAACCTGTATTTCCTTAAATTCTTTAAGACTCATATTTCCGTTATGATCACTACCACTTTTACATATTTTCCTAAATGCCGTATTTCCTAAGGTTATGCATCTTATGCATGTGATCACTAAATGTTACAATAATAATATTGTGTATATACGTTTAAAACTTCTTAAGGGGGTAGGACAATAATTTGATTATATTAAAATTCTACCTAAATCATAAAACTTCTTACTTCAACCTATTCTATTTTAAGGTTAGTATTTATTTCTAGATTTAAAATAATTGTTTTATTCTTAAAACGCTTATTATTTTAATTTAATTTAATTCCGTACAAAACTTCTAGGCCCTACCTTTTTGAAAACGTCTTTCACGCAGATTTTGAAAATGTCAATGCAGCAACATTTAGATGTTAATTCGAAAAAGAATTATTTATATTATTGAGTTATTAAATTCTTCAATCTTTCCTTTTTAGAAAAATTCATACCCAATCAAGAACAATATTAATCTTTCAATTCCAAAAAAAAAAAAACCTTGATGTTTTCTCCAACTGCTTTTTAATCTCGAGCAGTTATCCATCCTATTCAAGTTTCGGGGACGAAACTTTTCTTAAGGGGGTAGGATTGTAACACCCCGTGTTTTTATTAATACTAATTAATTATTTTAACTAAATTATTAAATTAAAATTTATATAATTTAACTTTTATTCAATTACTTTAAAAACGCGGCTGAAAAATTTCGATAAAAAAACTAGTCTTGTCAATTTTTATTTAAACTTAAACTAAACAATTTATTATAAATCTGTATTATAAGTTTTACGTCTAAAATATTTGTCAAACAAAAACTTTGATTCAATTGCTTTTATTAAACTTTATAAATTTGCGCTACATTTTAAAAATCCTTACTTTCATAAAATTTAGTCTGTATAAAAATATTCTTTCAAATAAGCAGACCGTTTGAAAATTTGTGAGACCGTAATACAATTTGTAACTGACAACTTTTATACATTTATATTTTCGAACTATAAATTTTATAATATGAATAATAGAATTAAAATTTTAAACAAATAATTTAAAGTATAGTAAATTTAATAAAATATAAAAGTTTTATAAATAAGAGCGAATGAAACAGAGCAAATTGAAAACGACAGTAAAATCCTTGTCTTGTGCTTTATGTCGACACTCTCCTCTCATCCACACAACTTGAATTTGCTTTTTGTACTTCACTTCCTGAACACACTTTCATTCTCATCCTTATCATCTTCTTCTCCCTTTCTCCCTCATTTAAACCCTCCATTAAAGAAAAGCTTAACAACAATATAATACAACACAACGACAACACCAACAACAACCAACAACCGACGGCAACAACAGCACCACCGTGGCCTTGCATCTTAACAGGTCACCGGAGCAGCCTTGCCGGAGTTCGGCCCATTAAACCGTCACCACCGTGCTCTGCCACGTCATCCTCCTCTTCTCTCTTTGAACCACTGTGACCACCCACACCGTGGTCCCCTGTCCCACACCACCGTGACCACCACCTGGACCCTCCCTGCTCACCGTGGTCCATCTCTTTCCCCCTGTTTTCCTTGGCCCTTTGTCAGCTCGCCGGAGCTCCGACCAACCACCATGGCCGCCTTTGACGCCCCTGCTCTACTTAGTCTTGCCACTACGACCACTGTTGCTGACCATCGTGGCCCCCTTGCTATACCCTGCTTCCTCTCCTTTCTCTTTGTCACGTCCCCACCGGCCAACCAGCCGCCGGAGTCGCCATTGAAGGCGAGCTCGAGCTCGATCACCACCACCGTGAGTTCTCTCCTCCTTTTCCTCTGTTTTCTGCCCCACCATTCTTCTTGGTACACTCCTTTACTCCCCTGCATTTTTCCGTTTTAAGGCCACCGGTGTCGAACTCCAATCACCGGAGTGCCCTCTGTCAGCTTAGCCTCGACGAGAAAGCATGACTACCACGAGGTCTTGTTCTATTTCCTTCTTACTCTCCCTTTCCAATTCATTTCAGTTTGTCTTTCTTTAAAAATCGACAACTGAAATCATTGCTGTAGTTTTTCTTTAGTCCGTACTCGAATCATTTCGACTCTAACTCACTTCTCGTTATTGCCCCTTGTATTTACACGTTGCTGTTAATGTGTTCGCTATCACTACTATTGTCGAGGCGTACTACTGCTTTCTGTTGAGACGTGCTGAAATGGACTGACAAGGCTCAAGGACGAGTTGAATTGGGTCGGGCCAAACCTTGTTGTGCTTTGGAAATTAATTAAGTCGGGTTTTATTTGGAGGCCTCTGTTCGTGAGCCAAATTTAGGTGACTCGATTTCTTCCTCAAAATCTCTAACAATTAACGTTTTGGTTTTACTTTAATTAATCTGTTATTAAAAGTGAGCTAGTATGCATTAGGCACTTATACCTCCCGTACCAGTTTATTTAATAACTTTGTATGATTAGCTATAGTATGAAATTGAGTGTTAATTTCAGTTATAATATAATGTTGAATTGAATTGTGAAATATGATATTTATATGATTTTGTGATAATATGTTTTGGTTAAAAATGTGTTGTTGAATTATTGTTGAATTTATTTGTAATATGTCATGTTAAAATTATATGTTTTGTGTAAATTAAAATATATAAAATTTATGTATCACAAGTATAATATGTGACCAAAATATTATTAAATAAGTTAAGTAAATAAATGAAAGTAATATAACTTATCTATCGTCACTAAAAAGTTAAATCGAAATATAACTAAAAATGAAGAATTAAGTTAAAAGAGTGTTAAGTTTAAATTAATATTAAATCAAACTAAAAGTAAAAATATAAATTAAGTTACTCATATTAAAGTTTCTAAAATAAATAATTATATAAAAAGTCATATATCACATTTAATATAAAGATTACTTTATTAAAACTTTAAAGTTTACAATGAACTTAAAATATACTAAATAAGTATTTAGTTAAAATAATAATAAGAAATTGGGTACTTTAAGGTTTAAAATGAATCTAAGTAAAACTATTACTAAATAAAGCTAAAAATTAGAATCACAAATAAAAATTAACTAAAAGGTAAATTGTTAATATCATAATAATATATAAAGGTTGACTAAAAATTTACTAAGTATAGTTATATAAAAATTATGAATAATATATTTATATATATAAATACAAAACCTAACTAAGATTTTGAATTATAAAGTTTTTGACATTTTTAAAAGTTATAAATAATTAAGTGAATTAAACTTAAGTGAATATTACTAAAATTTAAATATTAATAATCTCACGATCGAATTATTAAATCACCTAATACGACTACGTAAAAGTTACATAAATAAAATCAATTCAGAAATTAGGCCACCTAAATGAATAGTTCCTAAATGTCATTATATTAGATTTTATTAAAAATACTAAATTTTGCTAAGTATCATCAAGATACTTTTACAAGTTAAAATAAATGTTAAAACTACTAAATCGCTAAACACTTTACAATTTAAATAAAATGGAAGAAATAAATGTGACTTATAATGAAATTCAATTATTTATATCACTAATCGTAAACATACTTAAATTGAATTTAAACGAAACTAAATCTTTTAACTAAATCAAATAAAATACTTACACTTGAATAAAATAAATTAATTACTTGAACCTATTTGAGTTACCCGAAATAAAGAACTTTAAAGTAAACTAAGTAACGAGAATGAATATTTAAAAGAAAATAATGAATAGTAAAATGATGAATAATGCTTAGTGATGAATAGTAAAATAATGAATTGTGAAAATATTTAAAATTTACGAACGGACTCAAAATAAATATTTAAGTTTTCTAATTGCTTCTGTTTAATTGAAGAACTGCTAGAATTAAATTTTCATTATCCAAGTTCGACGATATTACTGAAATTTAATAATTGCCACACATGTTACGAATGAACGAGGAAATAAGAATTTGAGAAAACGAGTTACTTGAATAAAATACTAGGATTGTTCGCCATGTAGCGACTCTTGAAATTCGAAGTTAACGAGGTAGCTGTCTATGGGGACTTGGGCTCCCTCCCAGAGTTGCCCAAGGCTATTCAACGATCTTAAGATTCTTTGTTTGGCGTGTGGTATCAACCTCGGGGATGGGGCATACTTGATACTTCCGGGCCCATAGAATAGTAATTGGAACGCCCACCCCATCAAAGTGCAGTCTCTGGTGATAGTCGAACTTTTTCGTCGGTGATACCTTTTGAATAGCGAATACGTATGATCCTCGATAGGTAGTGTATGCATACATTAGACAAGGGATTGAATCGTCCTTATTACCTTAGGTATCTTTAGCATATCCAGACTTGTCCGTTTTAACTACCACGGCCGCCTTCTTGCGGATTATGTCTGCATGCTTCCGCCTTACTAACGAAGACTCATTTGTTATCACATGTTGAATGCATTTCCTTGTTTGATTTGGTTGTTGTTTGAATGATGTTTGATCCTAAGTGTTGGAATACGACTTGTTGAGAATGTTTATTGATGGCTGTTGTACGTTACGTGATTTGTTGTACTCGCATGTTTTGAATCATCATGTTTTCTTATGTGTTTTTGCCTGTCTACTTGCAATGTGTTTTATTTATTTATTTTCTATATTGCATATGTTTAGAATTGCATGATTGTTCACGACTATGTGTTTATTGAATTGATTACGACTTATGCATATATCTTGATTGCTATGATTTAAGTTTTATATATATTACGATGTTATATGAATTGAGAATGATAATTAAGTTTATATATTGTGTTCTATAATTTGAAATGTTTTAAGTTTTGTTTATCATGTTGTATGAGATTTAAATATCTATATGTGAGAACTGATATTATATGCTATTTGTCCAATTTTATTAACATAAGGTGGCTACGGTAGTTATAACGTTTAGTCTTTGCCAAGTTACTTTTAATCATAGGTTAAATAAACCAAAACTTTGGTTTAGAGGTTGTTGGTTAGAACAGTCACTTCCCGCCTCTGAGCGGGAGATCCTCCTATTTTGTGTTTTTGTCTCCGTTGCAGGAAACTCTCGAGACTCAGGATTATCAGGACGATTAGGATGTTTCGCTTGTTTTCTTTGAGAGATTGTAATATATATTTGTATCCTATGCCATTTGAGTGTAATTTATTTAACATCCGGCATGTATTAGACTTAATTAATTTTCCGCCTTAGTTTAATTAAGTCACGAAAAACCGGGTTGTTACATGACATGCTAAAGATACCTAAGGTAATAAGGACGGCCACATCCCTTGTCTAATGCATGCATACACCACCTATCGAGGATCATACGTATTCGCTATTCAAAAGGTATCACCGACGAAAAATCCGACTATTACCAAAGACGGGTACCCCCGGTTGGGGCTGGTATTTTCCAATTACCATCTACGGGCCCACGGAAATATCAAGTATGCCCCATCCCTAAGGTTGTATATACTGTGTCAAATAGCAATCTTAAGATCGTTAAATAGCCTTGGGCAACTCTGGGAAGGAGCCCAAGTCCCCATAGACAGCTACCTCATTAAAATCGAATTCAAGAGTCGCGACATGGCGAACAATCCTAGTATTTTATTCAAGTAGCTCGTTTTCTCAAATTCTTATTTCCTCGTTCATTCGTAACAAGTGACAATTCTAAACTTTAGTAATATCGTCGAACTTTGTACAATGAAATATTAGTTCTAGCAGTTCTTCAGGTAAACAGAACACATAGCAAGACTTAAATATTTATTTTGAGTCCGTTCGTAAATTTTAAATATTTTCACTATTCATTATTTTACTATTCATCACGGTTACTATTCATCATTTTACTATTCATCGTAATTACTATTCATCGTATTTTTATACGTATTCGTATTTTCGTATTTCGTATTTCCACGTATTTTTATACGTATTCGTATTTTTATACTTCGTATTTATACGTATTTTTATACGTATGCGTATTCTTATACTTCGTATTCCTACGTATTTTTATACTTGTACGTATTTTATACTTGTACATACTTTACACTTAGTATTTTTATACTTAGTATTTTTATACTTAATATTTTTATACTTAGTATTTTTACTAAGTGAAAAATTAGACCCTTTTTATTCACTAAGTACAAAATCTTACTTTCAAAGTCGTTAAGTTCGTTTTGTATTTAGTGATTTCGAAATATTATTTTAAAAGCGAAACTCGGTTAAGTTTAGTCATATACTTAGCTAAAATTTTAACGGTTTCCATTTTTAGCGATGTTGTCGAAGTTCATTTAAATAGTCCGTATGTCCAAATCCATATTTAAGCAAAGGTAGTGGCACTCGAATTTGTTCATTTTAATACATGTAACATTTATTTTTATCGGTTTCGTTGATTCTTTTTATTAACGATTTATTATACAATCTAATATAATCCTAATTACTATTCAAATTTAGTGACTTAGTTACAATTTCATTTTGATCAATATTGACCCACTTTAAATACAAAAACCGTGGCCCCTATTATATTTAGCTATTTATTTCTTTTTATGTTTTTATTAATAATTCATTACTCTAACTAATTAAATTACTTAAGTGATAAAAATAAAAAGTGACAAGTTCATTTTAGGTCTAAAATGAACCCTAAAACCGTGGCACCTTATACACTTACACATTTTATTTTCGTTTTCTAATTTATCGGTTTTTGACTTAAAGTTTTTATATACTAATTATTTAAATTATACTAAAGTGATTTAACTAGTTTACAATTTTCACTAAACATTTTATTTCATTTATGAATAGTGTTTTTACTCACTTTAAATTTCTAACTTTTATATTATAAAGATTTAGCTTATTTAACTTATATATTTAGTTTTGTATTTACTTATTAGTTAATAAAAACAATAAATAACAACACACATAACAAATATTATAAATCAAAATGAGCTAAATTATCAAGAACACATGAAGAAATGAAGAACACTTATATATTTCATATGAACATCATAACATCAAATTTTCATAATATCATATAACTTTCTCAAATTTTACCAACAAGCCTAATTAACCTAAACTAACATAACATGTTAATTACAAAACTTAAAACTAAAAATTGGTCCAAAATAGACAAAGAAACTGTGGCCTTGTATACTATACTCACAATTTTTATTTTTGATTTTTATTCTACTAATTCTATATCTAATTTCCTTTATATTATATATGTATTTAACATAGGTGAAAATCATATAAAAACATTAACACATAAAAGTAATTCATTTCACACACACAAATTAAATAACAAAATAAATAGTAAGGAAATGAATTTCAACACATGAACAACATTTTTAGTGCTCACTTATTATAGGCTTTTTAAACATATAATTAACAAAAATTAAAATGAAAAATTAGACAAAATTATAGGGTTATGCCGTGTGGTTTTTAAGTGGACAACAATTATTATTTTTCGATTTTTGTCTTCTAATTTAACATACAATACTTAGGTGACATAATAAATCATGCATGCAATCAAAACATCAATTAGGAAAAATAACATGTTGTAGGTACCGGGATCTGACCATGGGACCACTCGACGTCTTGCTAGGGCCGTAAAGTTAAAAAGATTAAATAAGAAAAACCTTTTAAAACTGTTTTGGAGCCGCCACTAAATTATGAGGGAAATTTAGAACCCGCCTCCGTGTCCTCATGCTCAAAGACACGTCTTAGAGTTCAAGGCACGTCGACACCTATCCGTCTAAAGTTATTGTGAAACCAGATTCGGATTCGGGTGAGGGTACTTTTCTAAAGCATAAATCAAAATAATGTTTTTATGAAAGATCTTTTGGAAAAGCCTATCAAAAGATAGCCTCTACTAGACTTGAGAACAATGCAAAGAATGATACATGAGCCTAAGTAATTCGCTACGTACAACTGCGATAAAGATGTAAAAAGAATGCAAAAAGGAGATTGTTTAAAACCCTCAGTTAAGCATGCTTAACTTGTTAACGACTTGATTCAGATTTAATGACGAATTCATTTTAAGTGATTTAGATGCAATAAGAGGATTTGCTAAAATGCATGCAATAAAATAAAGTTCAATTAGCCATTGATTTATTTTAGAGAGGTCAGTTGTTTATGCGACTTTGGAAAGGTGTTACGAATAGGGTGTGTATTCGAGGTGCATGGCCGCCTTATGAAAAGCAGACTCGCGTACCAAAGTCGGGGTGAGCCTAATGTAGGCCCTTGCTAGTCTAAGAAGTAAAGAAAGACCTTAATCCATGGCGGGATTAAGTATTACCTGTCTCGGATCAGGAAACTGGCAACGCTTCGCTCCAAAGAGGGAGAATTCAACACTAGAAAAATGAAGAATTCAAAGGTGTTTATGCGTGAGGCTTTGAGAGAGTTTTTGAGATGTGAATTGTGTCTTCTGTTCTGAATTATTGTGTGTTGAACGAATGAAGGGAGGGTCGTATTTATAGTGTAGAGCTCGGCGAGAATTAGGAAACCCTAGAGGATAGAACCGGACGTAGGAATCGCAAAGACCCTTGCGATAGCTACGGGCAATCGCAAGACACCTTGCGGCTGCCTGCCCTAATCGCAAGGCCTCTTGCGATTGGTAGGGCGGGCATTATCCTTTTATTCCGTATATTTCCAAATTATCTTTTAGGATATACGGTATAATCTTGCTTGAGCTCTAAGTTACGTTGTTGTGGCTGATATTTAGGGTTTGTTTAGGCTTATCCTGGACCTTGGGAAGCGGGCCAGGCATGGGTTTGGGCTCGGTTCTGGGCCCGAGCCCTGAAGGGTGTATTTTGTAGTATTTTGTGAAATAGGACATTCCGTGAGACTATCCTAAGGGTTTGCTAACGCTAAAGGGTGGTTTTAGCGACTGGTCCTAAATTTAGGGATTTTTAGGAGAATCGAATCAAACCTTGTTAATGTAAAAGCATTAATTAGACTTGAGGTGTGTAAAAAGGGTGTGCGCATGCCAGTTTGGGCCTGAACTCGAGACGAGCTAGACTCTAAACCTAAGGACACTAAGAGTGATGACCCATAAAGAAAACTCATTTGCATTTTAAATCACTTAACTCGAATTCGTCATAATTAGAACCATTTAAGTCAACATAAAAGCATGCAATAAAAGTCCATTGTTACATCACTGGGTTTTTGGTGGGAGGTGCGGATTTGGGTATCTACAGAGCCCCCAGTTTGACTGAGCTTAGGACTAAAGCGAAAGTCAAACTACACGACAACATCCGGACCGTTACAGTCTCGATGCTATCAGCGGCGCGGAGTATGTGTCCATGGGTGAGACTAGGACTCCGAACCGGGCTTATCCGGGGAGGGACAGACATGTTTAAGGACATGACGGTCCTTGCATACTCGTAAGGGCATGCCTGCCTGCTAATACCTTTGCGTGCTATTGCTGTTGCTTGTCTCGTAAAAGAGCGTGCGTGCTTAGTCTCGTAAAAGAGCGTATATGCTTCATGCTTCGTGCTAGTGCTTTTGTTGGTGCTTATCTCGTGAAGAGTGCTTATGTCCGCCGGGAATTATCGTCCGAGGAAAATGTTTATGCTTAGTGTATACGCAAAGGCTGTGTATAGTGCTTCGAACTCGTTTAAGAGTGTGGCAGACTTTAGGTGACGCCTTAACCGAGCGACGTAACGTGAGAAGGTGTCTAGAAGGGCTATAAGTGGATTATAAATCCAAATTAGACCTGAAAATAGGAAAAACACGAAAATGCCCAAAGCTGGAATCGCAAGCGTCCTTGCGGTTCTTTCCCCAAATCGCAAGCGTCCTTGCGATTAGGGTCTTGGGCTTTTTGCTCATTATAAACACGGAAATACCGAGTTCACTACTTCATTTCCCGTTTTCGACTCTTTCTCTCTAAAAACCGATCCTTGCGATTTTCAAGACCGTTTTCGCTCGTTTTTCTTGCTTTGCTTCAAAATGGATCAAGGTAACACTCCATTTAACTTGTGTTTCTGTATTTTGATGTTGTAAATTGTTAGATCGTTCTTGAAATGTAGAAAAGACGTTTTTGATGAAAAACCGTCTTTTGTCTTGAAATTCGCCGTTTGATCACTAGAAAATGATACCATTCCCTTGTATCATGTTGTTCTTGAATGTATGCGTGAAATGCATACGGTTTGAGACGTTCTTGGACCATTTTCGTACGAAACGGTCCCGACCCAAAAATCGGACCCGGATTTTCGGTCTCGGAATCGCAATTAAACTTCGCCATAGGTTCCCCTTGGCTAGTATAGTATGTGTATGGTGTTGGTTTTTGAAAAATGTTAGTAATCGTCCCTTAAATTGAGGTTTAAAGTTGATTAATACGGAGAACTTAGGTCAAAATTAGGGGTTTTTGATTGACAAGTCCAAAATGCAATTATTTGTTCCGGAGTGTAATTGAAGGCTAATGTGGGGCGTAGAAACCATCAAGTTGAAATTTTGATGTGTATAGAGCGGCTTTCGGCCAAATTGTGAATTGAGCCTGAAAGGGCTCTGTGTAGGGTGTTCTTTTGAATCGTTGTTACTTCTGTGATCTGTCTTGTGTTTTCGTCTCGTGTTTATGTTCTTGGAATATTGCAGATGAGGATTGGTCTGGACCTCCTACGACGAGGGCTCGTGCTCGTCGGAGTACTGGTTCTAGTCCTGAGGAGCCTACGACTCCTGGCGGTTCGAGTTTGCGCCGCACTTTTAGCGCGAGGGATCCTTCTCCTGGATCCATTAACTTTCCGACCCGGAGGGGTCGTGGGCGAGGCATGGGCACCCGAGGGCGTCCTGGTGGTGCAATCGGTGAGGAGGAGAGAGAGGTAGAGGCTATGGAGGAGGGCGAGTCTTCACAGGCTTCAGGGTCTCGTGCTAGGGGTCGTGCGAGCCATGGTCCGCGTGTTGACCGTCCTTTCGCTAAAAATTGGGACGGTCACACCCTGTTGGCGGACCGTGAGCGTCATTTGTCGCATCGGGCTCTTAGTGGGCTTGAGGTAGGATATATGAGGACGTTTTCTGGTATTTCGTCCGTCATTTGGGCATATCGAGAGGTTCTGTCTCCCGGGGCGAGAGAGAAGATAGATAGGTGTTTCCTGGGTCCGTTGGTCGCGCGTTGGGTCTAGATTATAGATAGCCGGACCACGGCGAACCTGAGGGTCATCCGGGCGTTCCTCGACAGATATTGGGATACGACCACGACGTTCCATTTGCCGGGGTTCGAGGCAGGTATTACCTTGTCTTCGTTTTCTATTATCACGGGTCTACCCTTTGGCGACCGTGATATGGACTTTGCTTTTGCGCCGCCTATTGACGATAGGGCGGTGCTTGATGCTGTCGGTGCTGGTTTGGAGGTGCCTTATCAAGGAAAGGCGCCTAACTCTGTTAAGACGAGCTATATCATGGAGTACTTCGAGGGGAAGACTCAGCATGGTCTTGGGGCTTGGAGCGACGAGCAGAATGCTCGTATGTGGCTTTGGTGGTTCGTTAGCTCTGCCTACTTCGACGAGAAGGGCGAGCGGGCTGCTACTTCGGTGTTGATGTATCTTCTGGATTGGAGTACAATTGGGACGTATGACTGGGTGTCCCCGGCCTTGGGCTTGTGCATCCGTTTCTGCATGGATGCTATTAGGCCACGGAAGATGGATGGGGGGTCTAGGATTCCCATCGTGTCTCCTGGCTTGTTATTGGAGGTACGTTGTTCTTGTCTTTAGCAGATTTACTTAGAATGTTGATTACTCGTGCTAAATTGTCTTATGTTCCTTGTGTAGTGCTGGATCTACAGTCACTTCCCTTTCTTTCTGCCCGAAGAGGCAGTTACGATGGAAAAGAGGTACCCTGCGGTATGGACTTGGGGTATGTAACAACCTGGTTTTTAGTCGACTTTAATTATTAAGGCGGAAACTAATTAAACCTTAAACCAGCGTTATTAACTATACAAACAACCCAAAATATTACATCATCGTTTAGGAGTTGAATTAAACAACTCAAAATACGGAAGTTAAAAGAGTAAAGTATTATATATTACAAATCTCTCAAAAACAACTTAAAATAAAGCATAAGATCGTCTCGTGGCCTTGTCCAAAAACCAGCTCCCGGTCCACGATCATCCTGCACAATAAACTGATGGGGGGATGCCCGCTGAGCGGACAGTGACTAGCTATGCTCATACTTACCCTCGATTTCAATTACTTTGGTTTAATATTATCGCTTTATAAACATAACATTATGATAAAAACATAAACATGCTTATTTCATATAGCATATAAAGACATATAAGTCATAATAAGCATGCGGTTTAAAGCGATAAATCATATAGGCATGATATTCAATTATGAAGGCAAATAGCATATAATAGCATAGCAATAGTATCACAATGATTCAATAACATAACAAGGCGATATCGGATCGCAATCAAACATACATTTCGTATCATTCTCCTCATGCAGACTCGATTCAATTCAGAAAGTTGTGGTCTTTAGTTTTCGAAGATGGTACACACTCGTTCTCAAAAAAATCATACAACAGACAACACATACTGCTTACGAGCCTGACCACTGAGTAGGCCTTTGTACTCTAGTCGTTTGCATCTCACTACCATAGTGCAGCGACTTACTCGACTCGTAAACCACGCCGAATACTATAGTACTTGCATCTCATCTTCTAGTGTTCGAAATGATTCGAACTTCAGATACAATCTCGTCAAGTAATCTTTACGCAGGGTAAGAACGAATGCAAGTGTCGCGCCCACTAAGAACGAAACACGGCAAGGAGACAGAACATAAAGCGCATAAGCACATAATGTCACGGTGACCCTGATAACTCTAGCGAAATAGGGGAATAAAACCCTAGTCTAGTACATGTACACTAGTATCCAATTTAAGAATGGGCTATGCTATTCATAGAGCACCTTAACTCAGGATAAAACGACTATTTCCTAAAGCCTGAGACAAAAGCCTTGGCATATTCATTATCTTGTACGGCAATGGCGACCGCTACAAGACTATCTTAAACCCCACTTCACTCACGATTGACGTTTTCATATCTGAGGCCCAAGCTTGACCTTTTACTTAACTTACTCAATATTCATTATTTATTTGATATTACATATCACATGTTACTAGACTCTCCTAGTCTCAGCGTCAAACGTTTTATTTGAATGGTAGGTTTCATATGATCACATAACACATTCGTTTATTATTTGAAGTGTTGTTAATTATTAACGTTTTCAAGATTTTAAATTGAATCGTTTATTAGTATGTCCAAATTTTATTTAAGTGTTTTTCAAAGCACTTTAAGTCATTTACTTATTCATTTTAAATTTTTCTATACTTAGTAAAATTTTCATTTATTTTCAGTATTTCACTATTCATTTTTCACTATTCACTATTCACCGTATTTTATACGTATTTTTATACGTATTCGTATTTTTATACTTCGTATGCTATACGTATTTATACGTATTCTTATACTTGTACGTATTCTTATACTTGTACGTATTTCTATATTTATACGTATTTTTATACTTAAGATATTTTAGATTTTTATACTTAATATATTTTAGGTATTTATACTTAACTCTTTTATTTTCTAAGTATAAATTCTAGTTTCAAAGTCGTTGAGTTCGTTTTGTACTTAGTGATTTTTGAAAATATTCTAAAAGTCTAGTTTTAAAAATGTTAAGTTCGGTTTGTAAAAAGTGATAATGATATTCATTTTAAAAATCTAGTTTTAAAAACGTTAAGTTCAATTTGTAACAAGTGATAATGATATTCATTTTAAAATTCTAGTTTTAAAAATGTTAAGTTCGATTTATAAAAGGTGATAATGAAATTCATTTTAAATGAGACTTAGTTAATTTTAGTCGTCTATTAACTAAATTTAGCGATTTTCATTTTAAAAATAATAGTATCGTGGATGATTCATTTAAGTCCGTAAGTCCAAGATCAACAGTCCAAATAGCAAAGGCAGTAACACACGATCTAGTTCATTTTTATAACGGTTACATATTTTTATCGGTTTATAATATTTCATTTATAACTAAATCGATTTATACAAAAATTCAATTCTAATTACTATTTAACTTTAGTGACTTAGTGATAATTTCATTTTGATCAAATTTAGTCAATTTAAAGTATAGATGCCGTGTGGTTTCATTTAACATTAAAATTGATTTATTTCTTTTAATTTCTTAATTCTAACTTATTAACTATTAATTAAATTATATTAACAATAAACTAAAAAGTGATAAAACAAATTTAACCCTAAAATAAGTGGAAATGCCGTGAGTAGCTAAGGTGATGTCCAAAATTTCATTTTTTGATTTTATCGGTTTTTAGCTTAAAGTCTTTATATTTTAATTATTCTAATTATACTAAAACGGTTTAAACTAAAATGAAATTACTAAATATTTCATTTATATTTATGAATAGTGTTTTTCAACACTTTAATTTTCTAACTTTTTAATCTAAAAGATTTATAATGTTTAAGTTGATTTATAGCATAATACTAACAATATATAAAAACAATAACTAATCATAAACACAAAATAATAACAAACATAAATTAAAACAAAATCAAAATGAACAAAAATGATAAACATCAACATGAAGGTAATAAGAACATACATGAAGATCTTACTAAAACTCAAGAACACTAATTTTGATTTTAACAAATTATAATTTATTTTCCTAATTTAATTTTTTAAACATGAATACATCTATTTCAACTAACTTAACACTACATATTATTTACAAAAATTAAAAGTGAATATTTAGTAAAATAAAATGGGAAATGTCGTGTGACATAAACATGGACATACAATTTTTATTTTTCATTTTTAATCACTTTAAACTCATTTTTAATATTTCACATAATTTTTATATATGATTACTACTTAGATAAAACATAACTAAATATAAAAATCATATGAACATAAATTAAAAATGCTCAAAAATAAATTAACTACACATGTGAATATATTACTACAACTTAACTATTATTATTATTACTTATTTATTATCATTTTATTATATAACATATAATCATACAAGTTCATATAAGTGATGTTTAACATATTTAACATAAAAATCATACTCATAAAACATATAATAAAAATCAAATTAATTTACAAAGAGGTTAAAATGAGATATAACTAGTCACCTTATTTAGGATGTTAAACGTCGAGGATCTAAAATAAATTTTAGATCGGATATTTCTTCACCCATAAACCCATGATCTTCACCCAAAATAACCCAAGAATTAGCTCCTAATACACCCACTAATAAACTAGGAATACTTAAGAATTATTAGAAATATTATTAAGGTTTTATTTTAGAGGTTTTTTGGGAAAAATGGAAGAAAAATAAAAGGGAGAAAATGGGCAGGAGCTACGTCCAAATGAGTAGGAAATGTGCTCATCTTGGTCTTTGATAACTTGTCATGTAAGTTGTAATATTTAGGTGTTAAGTAATTAATTTAGTTAAATAAAGTTTAATTAAAAGGATATTAGGAAACATCTTGATTCTAATTGGTTAGCAAAGTCTTTATTACTATTTGGTGCTAAAAATGTTCCCTTGAATGTTTTAAAATGTTTTTCACGAAATTAGTCAGTTTTAAAAAGTCGGGCGTCAAAAGCGATAAAAGTTAATATGTGCTGTTTTGGCGATTTTCTGAAAAGTATTCATTTTATAAATTTAAGACTAAAATATTTTATTTACTACTTTAGAAAAATTTTAAAAGTGACGGAAATGAAAATGGTAATATTAAAGTAGTAGTATTGAAATTGTATTTATATTTTTATTAAAAGTATAAACTTTAAATTTAAATATAAAATAAAATAAAAGTGATGATGATAATTATAATGGTGTAAGTAAATGTGTAAGAAAATGGAAGAACATAAAATTTGACTTTGATGAACAAAAGTCAAAAGTCAAATTTTCGGGCTCGATTTTTCATTTCTCGAAATTTTCGATTTGCGCGATCGCGAAAGGTCTCAAAATAAAAGATATGATCTTAAAATAATGTTTTGAAATAAAATCGGAATTAAAAATAAAAATAATTTTCGAAAGGGTATTAAAACAAAAATCGGATCCTAATCCTCGAAATTTTGAATAAAAATTTCCTAGGTCGAATTCCTTATTTTTTTCGTTGAATGTTATAGATTTAAAGAATTATAATCAAACGTCAAAAAGTTAATCAATTTAAATTAGGTGTGACTTCAACTATCGACAATTTAGAAAAAGTTAATTTAATGAAAATGAAATAGTAATTAGATATTAATATAATATGATTTAATAAAAATTAATCAAAATGATTAATAAACTTGATGTTAAGTTTACTTTTGAAAATAAAAAGAAACTGGAAGAGGATAAGATGGTTTGATTTTTGATTTGTGTGTTTGAAATTATTGACCCGAATTTCAGAGACGGGAAAAGTATAAGGGTTCTTTTTTATTTGAAAATGAGAAATGTTCGAAATTGAATTTTATGAATAAAAGGTTTTACATTTATTTTTATGAATAGTAAACATAACTTAACATTTTTGAAATTTGAAAGGCGATATAAATTTTGTGTTGATTTTTATAAAATTTTGAAATGTGCTTCTTTTTCAATTCTGAAGATAATACAACAAACTTTATTTTTCAAAATTTTAAATTTGGACTTAAGAACTTTTAGTATTATTTGGCGAAAAAAATTCAGACGCATTTTTATTATATGGAAAAAGGATGAATTTAATTTAAGGAATTAAATTCTTTTATCAAATTGTGTTAAAATAACACGGGGTGTTACAAACCTACCCCCTTAAGAAAAGTTTTGTAACAACCCGGTTTTTCGTGACTTAATTAAACTAAGGCGGAAAATTAATTAAGTCTAATACATGCCGGATGTTAATTAAATTACATTCAAATGGCATAGGATACAAATATATGTTACAATCTCTCAAAGAAAACAAATGAAACATCCCAATCGTCCCGATAATCCTGAGTCTCGAGAATTGCCTGCAACGGAGACAAAAACACAAAATAGGAGGATCTCCCGCTCAGAGGCGGGAAGTGACTGTTCTAACCAACAACCTCTAAACCAAAGTTTTGGTTTATTTAACCTATGATTAAAAGTAACTTGGCAGCACTAAACGCGTATAACTCAAAGAATTGATATTTCGATAAAATTGGACAATTAGCATATAATATCCGTTCTCACATATAGATATTTAAATCTCATACAACATGATAAACAAAACTTAAAACATTTCAATTTATAGAACACGATATACAACTTAAATGTCATTTCAATTCATATAACATCGTAATATATATAAAACTTAAATCATAGCAATCAAGATATATGCATAAGTCGTAATCATTTCAATAAACACATAGTTGTGAACAATCATGCAATTCTAAAACATATGCAACATATAAAATAAATAAATAAAACACATTTCAGGTAGGCAAGCAAAACATATAAGGATACATGATGATTCAGACACGAGTATACATGAAATCACCAAAACGTACAACACTCATAAATAAACATTCTCAATAAGGCTTATTTCAACACTTAGGATCAACAATCATTCGCATAATAATCAATCAAGACAAGGAAATACATTCAACATACGTTGACTAATGAGTCTTCGTTAGTAAGGCGGAAGCATGCAGACATAATCCGCGCAGTAGCCGGCAGGGCCAACATCACTTGGACATGACTGCCAGGCTCAAAGATATCTAAGGTAATAAAGATGGCTACATCCCTTGTCTAATGTATGCATACACTACCTATCGAGGATCATACTTATTCGCTATTCAAAAGGTATCACCGACGAAAAAGTTCGACTATCACCAGAGACGGTACCCGGATGGGGTTGGCGTTTCCAATTCTTGATATATGGGCCCACGGTAATATCAAGTATGCCCCATCCCCTGAGGTTGATACTCGCTACTAAAAGAAATCTCAAGATCGTTAATCGCCTTGGGCAACTCGGGAGGAGCCCAAGTCCCCATATCTGACTACCTCATTAACATCGAATTTCAAGAGTCGCAACATGGCGAACAATCCTAGTATTTTATTCAAGTAGCTCGTTTTCTCAATTCTTATTTCCTCGCTTATTCAAATCAAGTGACAATTCAAACTTAAATATATCGTCAAACTTTTATAATTAAATATAACGTACCACATGATCTCATATAAAGCGAGCAAGTAAGGTATTTTATTTGAAGTATATATTGATATTCTTCTTAACATGCCCACTTATTATTTTATTTATGTTTATTTTAAGTAATTGTTAAAACTTTGCTATTTTATTGATTCTTATTTTATTTTTGTATTACATTTAGATTTTTAAGTAAGTTAAACCATTATGTGTTTATACTTATGTGTATTTTTATACTTGTGTGTATTCTTATACTTTGTATTTATACGTATTTTTATACGTATGCGTATTTTTATTTTGTATTTTAGTAATCTAATAATAGTTCGATTAAGTATGATTTAGTTTCATTTAAACTTTAAGTAAATTAAAGTAGATTAGTGATTAGTAATATAAATGATTGAATTGCATTTATAACTCACATTTATTTCTTCCTTTTATTTAAATTGTAAAGTGTTTAGCGATTTAGTAGTTTTAACATTTATTTTAACTTGTAAAAGTATCTTAATGATACTTAGCAAACTTTAGTATTTTTAATAAAATCTAATATAATGACATTTAGGAACTATTCGTTTAGGTGGCCTAATTTCTGAATTGATTTTATTTATGTAACTTTTACGTAGTCGTATTAGGTGACTTAATACGTGAGATTATTAATATTTATATTTTAGTACCATTCACTTAAGTTTAATTCATTTAATTTTTCATAACTTTTTATAATGTCATACTCTTTATAGTTTCAATTTTAGTTCGGTTTTGTATTTATATATATAAATATATATCATTCATAATTTTTATTAACTTTACTTAGTAAAATTTTAGTCGATCTTTATATGATCTTAATAATTCACCCTTTTAGTAAATTCTTATTTGTGATACTAATTATTAACTTTATTCAATAATAGTTTTACTTAGATTCATTTTAAGTTTCAAAGTACCCAATTTCTTTTTATTATTTTAACCAAATATTTATTTAGTATATCTTAAGTTCATTGTAAACTTTATAATTTTAACAAGGTAATCTTTATATTAAATGTGATATATGACATTTTATAAAACTATTTATATTAGAAATTTTTATACGAGTAGCAATTAACTTATGTTTTTACCTTTAAACTTATTTAAATACTAATTTCACTTAATACTCTTTTAACTTAATTCTTCATTTTTAGTTATATTTCGATTTAACTTTTTAGTGACGACAAATATTTTTACGACTATGAATGGTTTTATATTTATTAAGTTTATTTACTTAAGTCGGTTAATAATATTTTTAGTCTTATTTTATACTTGTGATACATAAACTTTATATATTTTAATTTACACATAACAAATAATTTTAACATGATAATATTACATATAATTCAACAATAATTCACAACACATTTTCACCCAAAATATAATTTCACAAAATCATATAAATATCATATTTCACAATTCAATTCAACATTATATTATAACTAAAATTAACACCCAATTTCATACTATAGCGAATCATACAAAGTTATCAAATTAAACTGAAACGGGACTCATACGTGTCTAATGCATACTAGCTCACTTTTAATAACAAATTAATTAGAATAAAACCAAAACGTTAATGTTAGAGATTTTGAGGAAGAATCGAGTCACCTAAATTTGGCACACGAACTGAGGACTCCAAAATAATCCAAACCCGTTTTCACATGGACCAAAGTCGGCACTAGTGAAGCCAACTTAGGTAGCAGCTCCAAGCATCATTCGACTCGGCTTCATCGGTGGCTTCATTAGTCCGTGACATCATCGGCATCGACATCATGACCCTCATACAACCCAACGAGCCCGATCAGTCGACGACAGCTCCGACGAATTTTTCCGGCGAGTTAAGACAGGGTGTCAGTGAGTTATGAGGAGGATAATAGAGAAAGAAGGAGAACATAAGAGAGTAAAAGAGAGGGAGTTTACCGGTGAGGGAAAACGGAGGGGGTGATGTTGTTGGTGAACTCCGTGACGGTGACTGGCCACGGTGGCGAGCAGGGGACCGTGGTGTTGGTGAACAAAACGAGAGAGGAAAGAGGCGAGTAGGGAGGTGGTTGTCGAGCTTTTGAGCTCACCATTAATGGCGGCCGGTGGGTGGTGTCACGGTGGTCGAGGGAGCAAGCTTGGCGATGCTCGGTTCGAGCCGAGAGACAAGGAGAGCAGAGAGAGGCGGGAACTGAGGCGAGACTGGGACCACGAAAAAGAGGGAAAAGAGAAGGAGGCCCTCGATGGTGGCTCGGCAGATGCAGTGGCGGTGGTCGAGCAGGTCACCTCTCATGGTGGTTCATGGTGGTGGTGCGTTACCATTGTAGTTGTTGTCGTTGTTGATGTTGGTCCTGCTCCGTGGCGGCGGAGCTAAGAGAGAGAAGAGGACAACGGGAAGCGAGGAGGCCGAGGAAGGTGACCACAAAAAGGAGGACGGTGGTGGTGGCTCGACGGCAGCCGTGGTTTGTCGTGGGTTGTTGTCGTCGTTTGAGTTTGTTATTGTTGCTGTGTTCGTTGATTTGTTGTGTGTTGTTTTATTTGGTATTATTTATTAATGGAGGAACATGAGAGAGATGAGAGAATGAGTTGACTATTTTAATCCCGAAAATGAAAGGTAGATAAGTAGGGAGAGAAGAGTGAAGTGTGTTCAACAAGATAAAATGAAAATATCTATTATAAGTAAGAAGAGTTGGTCGACATGAGTGAGGGAGTATAAGTTTCCGATTTGCTCCATTTCATTCGCTCCTATTTATAAATATTTATATTTTATAAAATATATTATGTATAATATATTTCATTGTAGTTCTATTTTTATTTTATATCGTTAAATTTATACTTTAAAATTAAATGGTGTATAAAAATATTTGTTACAAATTCTATTACGGTCTCACAGATTTTCAAACGGTCAGCTTATTTGAAAGGTTATTTCTATAAAAACTAAATTTTATGAAAGTTATGATTTTTAAAATATAATTCAATTTTATAAAAATGTAATAGTAGTAACAAAAATAAAGTTTTAGTTCGACAGGTATTTTAGAAATAAAAGTATAATACAAGTTAATATAAAATCAAGAAAGTTTAATTAGAAATATCTTGAGAATGTTTATTTAAACGAAATTTTTCAGTCGCATTTTCAAAACAAAAGAATAAAAGTTAGATTATATAAAATTTAATTTAATAATTTAGTTAAAATAATTAATTAGTATTAATAAAAACACGGGGTGTTACAAGTTTCGTCCCGAAACTTGGATAGAGTTGATAACTACTCGCAGTTAGGCAAGGTAGTTAGAGAGTATATAAAACTTTTACATGTTTCGATAGTAACATTTTATTTTGGTAGCATAAGGCTTTTAACAATGTTTAAAATTTTGCATTATTATAAGGATGTTAGATAGAGTAGGAAGATTTGAAGAATATAAACATTTTATATTTACAAATGAAATATTTTGAATTGATATAGAAATATTACTAGATTAGCATTTCTGAAATCGACTTCAAAGGGATTTTCAAAAAGGTGGGGCCTAGAAGTATTGTACGGAATTAATTTAAATTAAAATTATAAGGGTTTTGAAATAAAACAAATTAAAATTTTATTTGAAATTTAATATATAAGTAGTTTAAAGTTGGTTGAAATAAAGCTTTTAAATTTTAAACTTTAATCAATGGTCTTAAAATTATCGTAATCTTGTCCTACCCTCTTAAGAAAATTTTAAACATATTTAACAAGTTTAAGTAGAAAAAGTGCAAAAATTCATTTCAAAGGTTGGTGTTTAGAAAAGGTATTGATAAGTTCAAAAATTGAAAATAATCAAATTCGATTGTAAATGAGGTAAAGAATATACGATTTAAAATATAGTAATTTCAAAGGTATTTAAAATTACAAAATAAAATTTTATAATTAATTGAAAAAGTTTTCAGAGATATTTTCAAAGGGAAACATGAAAGTAATTTTAGAAGATAATTAGGAATCATAAAATTTTCGAAGATCCTTAAATATTGAAGGAGATAGTAAGTTTAGGAGATTGGAATGATAATAAAGTTTCGAGGGTTTTTGAGAATGAATTAAAAGGAGCTTACGATATTAAAAAGTAAAAGTGAAGTCATTTTGCAAGATTAAGGATTAGGAATGAAAAATCAATTTTAAAAAGTCGATTGTAAGGAAATTATAGACGTAGAAAATTAGAAGTTAGAAGGAAAAGGTTAAAGGGGTTAAAATTTTTAAAGGAGAACGAAATAAAAATTTGTGTTAAAGAGGATAATTAGATGGAGTTGTAGAAATCCTTCCTGCGACAGAAATCTTCGAGATCTTGAACATCTTATCAACTGTAAGGTTCTTGATGCGTCCATTTGCTGCGTTTGAGGTCTTGTCGTCACGTATTTGATTAAAGGCTTCGATCTTCGAGAATTAAACTTATTACTTAGATTTTATATCCGAGGATAGTTGTTAGTTTTAGTTAGTCACATCAGCAAGTAGCAAGCATACGATAGTTAGTGTATTTTATTTTGAGGGAAGTAGTTTGTTATTTAAAAGTAGCCTATGGTCTGTCCTTAAGGTTTCTACCCATCCTCACACTTTAAAGCGATTTAAAGTTATTATTTAAGTGATCTAATTAAAGGAAAATCTAATTCATTATTTGATCCTATTAGTCTATGCACGACATACGATATGAATGTCCACTCCAGGTGTCTCTCGCTAGATGAAATAACTATTAAGTTACTCACGGTCGCAAGACTGACTCGATAATTAATCAGAATAACCTGGTTTTTAGTCGACTTTAATTACTAAGGCGGAAATTAATTAAGTCTTAAACCAAGTTATTAACTATACAAACAACCCAAAATATTATATCATCGTTTAGGAGTTGAATTAAACAACTCAAAATACTAAGTTAAAAGAGTAAAGTATTATATATTACAAATCTCTCAAAAACAACTTAAAATAAAGCATAAGATCGTCTCGTGGCCCTGTCCAAAAACCACCTCAGGTCCACGATCATCCCGCACAATAAAGCGATGGGGGATGCTCATTGAGCGATGACTAGCTATGCTCATACTTACCCTCGATTTCAATTACTTTGGTTTAATATTATCGCTTTATAAACATAACATTATGATAAAAACATAAACATGCTTATTTCATATAGCATATAAAGACATATAAGTCATAATAAGCATGCGGTTTAAAGCGATAAATCATATAGGCATGATATTCAATTATGAAGGCAAATAGCATATAATAGCATAGCAATAGTATCACAATGATTCAATAACATAACAAGGCGATATCGGATCGCAATCAAACATACATTTCGTATCATTCTCCTCATGCAGACTCGATTCAATTCAGAAAGTTGTGATCTTTAGTTTTCGAAGATGGTACACACTCGTTCTCAAAAAAATCATACAACAGACAACACATACTGCTTACGAGCCTGACCACTGAGTAGGCCTTTGTACTCTAGTCGTTTGCATCTCACTACCATAGTGCAGCGACTTACTCGACTCGTAAACCACGCCGAATACTATAGTACTTGCATCTCATCTTCTAGTGTTCGAAATGATTCGAACTTCAGATACAATCTCGTCAAGTAATCTTTACGCAGGGTAAGAACGAATGCAAGTGTCGCGCCCACTAAGAACGAAACACGGCAAGGAGACAGAACCGCAAAGCGCATAAGCACATAATGTCACGGTGGCCCTGATAACTCTAGCGAAATAGGGGAATAAAACCCTAGTCTAGTACATGTACACTAGTATCCAATTTAAGAATGGGCTATGCTATTCATAGAGCACCTTAACTCAGGATAAAACGACTATTTCCTAAAGCCTGAGACAAAAGCCTTGGCATATTCATTATCTTGTACGGCAATGGCGACCGCTACAAGACTATCTTAAACCCCACTTCACTCACGATTGACGTTTTCATATCTGAGGCCCAAGCTTGACCTTTTACTTAACTTACTCAATATTCATTATTTATTTGATATTACATATCACATGTTACTAGACTCTCCTAGTCTCAGCGTCAAACGTTTTATTTGAATGGTAGGTTTCATATGATCACATAACACATTCGTTTATTATTTGAAGTGTTGTTAATTATTAACGTTTTCAAGATTTTAAATTGAATCGTTTATTAGTATGTCCAAATTTTATTTAAGTGTTTTTCAAAGCACTTGAAGTCATTTACTTATTCATTTTAAATTTTTCTATACTTAGTAAAATTTTCATTTATTTTCAGTATTTCACTATTCATTTTTCACTATTCACTATTCACCGTATTTTATACGTATTTTTATACGTATTCGTATTTTTATACTTCGTATGCTATACGTATTTATACGTATTCTTATACTTGTACGTATTCTTATACTTGTACGTATTTCTATATTTATACGTATTTTTATACTTAAGATATTTTAGGTTTTTATACTTAAGATATTTTAGGTATTTATACTTAACTCTTTTATTTTCTAAGTATAAATTCTAGTTTCAAAGTCGTTGAGTTCGTTTTGTACTTAGTGATTTTTGAAAATATTCTAAAAGTCTAGTTTTAAAAATGTTAAGTTCGGTTTGTAAAAAGTGATAATGATATTCATTTTAAAAATCTAGTTTTAAAAACGTTAAGTTCAATTTGTAACAAGTGATAATGATATTCATTTTAAAATTCTAGTTTTAAAAATGTTAAGTTCGATTTATAAAAGGTGATAATGAAATTCATTTTAAATGAGACTTAGTTAATTTTAGTCGTCTATTAACTAAATTTAGCGATTTTCATTTTAAAAATAATAGTATCGTGGATGATTCATTTAAGTCCGTAAGTCCAAGATCAACAGTCCAAATAGCAAAGGCAGTAACACACGATCTAGTTCATTTTTATAACGGTTACATATTTTTATCGGTTTATAATATTTCATTTATAACTAAATCGATTTATACAAAAATTCAATTCTAATTACTATTTAACTTTAGTGACTTAGTGATAATTTCATTTTGATCAAATTTAGTCAATTTAATGTATAGATGCCGTGTGGTTTCATTTAACATTAAAATTGATTTATTTCTTTTAATTTCTTAATTCTAACTTATTAACTATTAATTAAATTATATTAACAATAAACTAAAAAGTGATAAAACAAATTTAACCCTAAAATAAGTGGAAATGCCGTGAGTAGCTAAGGTGATATCCAAAATTTCATTTTTTGATTTTATCGGTTTTTAGCTTAAAGTCTTTATATTTTAATTATTCTAATTATACTAAAACGGTTTAAACTAAAATGAAATTACTAAATATTTCATTTATATTTATGAATAGTGTTTTTCAACACTTTAATTTTCTAACTTTTTAATCTAAAAGATTTATAATGTTTACGTTGATTTATAGCGTAATACTAACAATATATAAAAACAATAACTAATCATAAACACAAAATAATAACAAACATAAATTAAAACAAAATCAAAATGAACAAAAATGATGAACATCAACATGAAGGTAATAAGAACATACATGAAGATCTTACTAAAACTCAAGAACACTAATTTTGATTTTAACAAATTATAATTTATTTTCCTAATTTAATTTTTTTAACATGAATACATCTATTTTAACTAACTTAACACTACATATTATTTACAAAAATTAAAAGTGAATATTTAGTAAAAAAAATGGGAAATGTCGTGTGACATAAACATGGACATACAATTTTTATTTTTCATTTTTAATCACTTTAAACTCATTTTTAATATTTCACATAATTTTTATATATGATTACTACTTAGATAAAACATAACTAAATATAAAAATCATATGAACATAAATTAAAAATGCTCAAAAATAAATTAACTACACATGTGAATATATTACTACAACTTAACTATTATTATTATTACTTATTTATTATCATTTTATTATATAACATATAATCATACAAGTTCATATAAGTGATGTTTAACATATTTAACATAAAAATCATACTCATAAAACATATAATAAAAATCAAATTAATTTACAAAGAGGTTAAAATGAGATATAACTAGTCACCTTATTTAGGATGTTAAACGTCGAGGATCTAAAATAAATTTTAGATCGGATATTTCTTCACCCATAAACCCATGATCTTCACCCAAAATAACCCAAGAATTAGCTCCTAATACACCCACTAATAAACTAGGAATACTTAAGAATTATTAGAAATATTATTAAGGTTTTATTTTAGAGGTTTTTTGGGAAAAATGGAAGAAAAATAAAAGGGAGAAAATGGGCAAGGAGCTACGTCCAAATGAGTAGGAAATGTGCTCATCTTGCTCTTTGATAACTTGTCATGTAAGTTGTAATATTTAGGTGTTAAGTAATTAATTTAGTTAAATAAAGTTTAATTAAAAGGATATTAGGAAACATCTTGATTCTAATTGGTTAGCAAAGTCTTTGTTACTATTTGGTGCTAAAAATGTTCCCTTGAATGTTTTAAAATGTTTTTCACGAAATTAGTCAGTTTTAAAAAGTCGGGCGTCAAAAGCGATAAAAGTTAATATGTGCTGTTTTGGCGATTTTCTGAAAAGTATTCATTGTATAAATTTAAGACTAAAATATTTTATTTACTACTTTAGAAATTTTTTAAAAGTGACGGAAATGAAAATGGTAATATTAAAGTAGTAGTATTGAAATTGTATTTATATTTTTATTAAAAGTATAAACTTTAAATTTAAATATAAAATAAAATAAAAGTGATGATGATAATTATAATGGTGTAAGTAAATGTTTAAGAAAATGGAAGAAGATAAAATTTGACTTTGATGACCAAAAGTCAAAAGTCAAATTTTCGGGCTCGATTTTTCATTTCTCGAAATTTTCGATTTGCGCGATCGCGAAAGGTCTCAAAATAAAAGATATGATCTTAAAATAATGTTTTGAAATAAAATCGGAATTAAAAATAAAAATAATTTTCGAAAGGGTATTAAAACAAAAATCGGATCCTAATCCTCGAAATTTTGAATAAAAATTTCCTAGGTCGAATTCCTTATTTTTTTCGTTGAATGTTATAGATTTAAAGAATTATAATCAAACGTCAAAAAGTTAATCAATTTAAATTAGGTGTGACTTCAACTATCGACAATTTAGAAAAAGCTAATTTAATGAAAATGAAATAGTAATTAGATATTAATATAATATGATTTATTAAAAATTAATCAAAATGATTAATAAACTTGATGTTAAGTTTACTTTTGAAAATAAAAAGAAAGTGGAAGAGGATAAGATGGTTTGATTTTTGATTTGCGTGTTTGAAATTGTTGACCCAAATTTCAGAGACGGGAAAAGTATAAGGGTTCTTTTTTATTTGAAAATGAGAAATGTTCGAAATTGAATTTTATGAATAAAAGGTTTTACATTTGTTTTTATGAATAGTAAACATAACTTAACATTTTTGAAATTTGAAAGGCGATATAAATTTTGTGTTGATTTTTATAAAATTTTGAAATGTGTTTCTTTTTCAATTCTGAAGATAATACAACAAACTTTATTTTTCAAAATTTTAAATTTGGACTTAAGAACTTTTAGTATTATTTGGCGAAAAAAATTCAGACGCATTTTTATTATAAGGAAAAAGGATGAATTTAATTTAAGGAATTAAATTCTTTTATCAAATTGTGTTAAAATAACACGGGGTGTTACAAACCTACCCCCTTAAGAAAAGTTTCGTCCCGAAACTTGGATAGAGTTGATAACTACTCGCAGTTAGGCAAGGTAGTTAGAGAGTATTTAAAACTTTTACATGTTTCGATAGTAACATTTTATTTTGGTAGCATAAGGCTTTTAACAATGTTTAAAATTTTGCATTATTATAAGGATGTTAGATAGAGTAGGAAGATTTGAAGAATATAAACATTTTATATTTACAAATGAAATATTTTGAATTGATATAGAAATATTACTAGATTAGCATTTCTGAAATCGACTTCAAAGGGATTTTCAAAAAGGTGGGGCCTAGAAGTATTGTACGGAATTAATTTAAATTAAAATTATAAGGGTTTTGAAATAAAACAAATTAAAATTTTATTTGAAATTTAATATATAAGTAGTTTAAAGTTGGTTGAAATAAAGCTTTTAAATTTTAAACTTTAATCAATGGTCTTAAAATTATCGTAATCTTGTCCTACCCTCTTAAGAAAATTTTAAACATATTTAACAAGTTTAAGTAGAAAAAGTGCAAAAATTCATTTCAAAGGTTGGTGTTTAGAAAAGGTATTGATAAGTTCAAAAATTGAAAATAATCAAATTCGATTGTAAATGAGGTAAAGAATATACGATTTAAAATATAGTAATTTCAAAGGTATTTAAAATTACAAAATAAAATTTTATAATTAATTGAAAAAGTTTTCAGAGATATTTTGAGACCGAAACATGAAAGTAATTTTAGAAGATAATTAGGAATCATAAAATTTTCAAGATCCTTAAATATTGAAGGAGATAGTAAGTTTAGGAGATTGGAATGATAATAAAGTTTCGAGGGTTTTTGAGAATGAATTAAAAGGAGCTTACGATATTAAAAAGTAAAAGTGAAGTCATTTTGCAAGATTAAGGATTAGGAATGAAAAATCAATTTTAAAAAGTCGATTGTAAGGAAATTATAGACGTAGAAAATTAGAAGTTAGAAGGAAAAGGTTAAAGGGGTTAAAATTTTTAAAGGAGAACGAAATAAAAATTTGTGTTAAAGAGGATAATTAGATGGAGTTGTAGAAATCCTTCCTGCGACAGAAATCTTCGAGATCTTGAACATCTTATCAACTGTAAGGTTCTTGATGCGTCCATTTGCTGCGTTTGAGGTCTTGTCGTCACGTATTTGATTAAAGGCTTCGATCTTCGAGAATTAAACTTATTACTTAGATTTTATATCCGAGGATAGTTGTTAGTTTTAGTTAGTCACATCAGCAAGTAGCAAGCATACGATAGTTAGTGTATTTTATTTTGAGGGAAGTAGTTTGTTATTTAAAAGTAGCCTATGGTCGGTCCTTAAGGTTTCTACCCATCCTCACACTTTAAAGCGATTTAAAGTTATTATTTAAGTGATCTAATTAAAGGAAAATCTAATTCATTATTTGATCCTATTAGTCTATGCCTGACATACGATATGAATGTCCGGCCCAGGTGTCTCTCGCTAGATGAAATAACTATTAAGTTACTCACGGTCGCAAGACAGCTCTGATACCAACTGTAACAACCTGGTTTTTAGTCGACTTTAATTACTAAGGCGGAAATTAATTAAGTCTTAAACCAGCGTTATTAACTATACAAACAACCCAAAATATTATATCATCGTTTAGGAGTTGAATTAAACAACTCAAAATACGGAAGTTAAAAGAGTAAAGTATTATATATTACAAATCTCTCAAAAACAACTTAAAATAAAGCATAAGATCGTCTCGTGGCCTTGTCCAAAAACCAGCTCCCGGTCCACGATCATCCTGCACAATAAACTGATGGGGGGATGCTATTGGCGACAAATGACTAGCTATGCTCATACTTACCCTCGATTTCAATTACTTTGGTTTAATATTATCGCTTTATAAACATAACATTATGATAAAAACATAAACATGCTTATTTCATATAGCATATAAAGACATATAAGTCATAATAAGCATGCGGTTTAAAGCGATAAATCATATAGGCATGATATTCAATTATGAAGGCAAATAGCATATAATAGCATAGCAATAGTATCACAATGATTCAATAACATAACAAGGCGATATCGGATCGCAATCAAACATACATTTCGTATCATTCTCCTCATGCAGACTCGATTCAATTCAGAAAGTTGTGGTCTTTAGTTTTCGAAGATGGTACACACTCGTTCTCAAAAAAATCATACAAATGCACAACACATATCGCTACGAGCCCACCACCGAGTAGGCCTTTGTACTCTAGTCGTTTGCATCTCACTACCATAGTGCGACTTACTCGACTCGTAAACCACGCTAATACTATAGTACTTGCATCTCATCTTCTAGTGTTCGAAATGATTCAACTTCGAGATACAATCTCGTCAAGTAATCTTTACGCAGGGTAAGAACGAATGCAAGTGTCGCGCCCACTAAGAACGAAACACGGCAAGGAGACAGAACCGCAAAGCGCATAAGCACATAATGTCACGGTGGCCCTGATAACTCTAGCGAAATAGGGGAATAAAACCCTAGTCTAGTACATGTACACTAATATCCAATTTAAGAATGGGCTATGCTATTCATAGAGCACCTTAACTCAGGATAAAACGACTATTTCCTAAAGCCTGAGACAAAAGCCTTGGCATATTCATTATCTTGTACGGGAATGGCGACCGCTACAAGACTATCTTAAACCCCACTTCACTCACGATTGACGTTTTCATATCTGAGGCCCAAGCTTGACCTTTTACTTAACTTACTCAATATTCATTATTTATTTGATATTACATATCACATGTTACTAGACTCTCCTAGTCTCAGCGTCAAACGTTTTATTTGAATGGTTGGTTTCATATGATCACATAACACATTCGTTTATTATTTGAAGTGTTGTTAATTATTAACGTTTTCAAGATTTTAAATTGAATCGTTTATTAGTATGTCCAAATTTTATTTAAGTGTTTTTCAAAGCACTTGAAGTCATTTACTTATTCATTTTAAATTTTTCTATACTTAGTAAAATTTTCATTTATTTTCAGTATTTCACTATTCATTTTTCACTATTCACTATTCACTATTCACCGTATTTTATACGTATTTTTATACGTATTCGTATTTTTATACTTCGTATGCTATACGTATTTATACGTATTCTTATACTTGTACGTATTCTTATACTTGTACGTATTTCTATATTTATACGTATTTTTATACTTAAGATATTTTAGGTTTTTATACTTAAGATATTTTAGGTATTTATACTTAACTCTTTTATTTTCTAAGTATAAATTCTAGTTTCAAAGTCGTTGAGTTCGTTTTGTACTTAGTGATTTTTGAAAATATTCTAAAAGTCTAGTTTTAAAAATGTTAAGTTCGGTTTGTAAAAAGTGATAATGATATTCATTTTAAAAATCTAGTTTTAAAAACGTTAAGTTCAATTTGTAACAAGTGATAATGATATTCATTTTAAAATTCTAGTTTTACAAATGTTAAGTTCGATTTATAAAAGGTGATAATGAAATTCATTTTAAATGAGACTTAGTTAATTTTAGTCGTCTATTAACTAAATTTAGCGATTTTCATTTTAAAAATAATAGTATCGTGGATGATTCATTTAAGTCCGTAAGTCCAAGATCAACAGTCCAAATAGCAAAGGCAGTAACACACGATCTAGTTCATTTTTATAACGGTTACATATTTTTATCGGTTTATAATATTTCATTTATAACTAAATCGATTTATACAAATATTCAATTCTAATTACTATTTAACTTTAGTGACTTAGTGATAATTTCATTTTGATCAAATTTAGTCAATTTAAAGTATAGATGCCGTGTGGTTTCATTTAACAATAAAATTGATTTATTTCTTTTAATTTCTAAATTCTAACTGATTAACTATTAATTAAATTATATTAACAATAAAATAAAAAGTGATAAAACAATTTAACCCTAAAATAAGTGGAAATGCCGTGAGTAGCTAAGGTGATGTCCAAAATTTCATTTTTTGATTTTATCGGTTTTTAGCTTAAAGTCTTTATATTTTAATTATTCTAATTATACTAAAACGGTTTAAACTAAAATGAAATTACTAAATATTTCATTTATATTTATGAATAGTGTTTTTCAACACTTTAATTTTCTAACTTTTTAATCTAAAAGATTTATAATGTTTAAGTTGATTTATAACATAATACTAACAATATATAAAAACAATAACTAATCATAAACACAAAATAATAACAAACATAAATTAAAACAAAATCAAAATGAACAAAAATGATGAACATCAACATGAAGGTAATAAGAACATACATGAAGATCTTACTAAAACTCAAGAACACTAATTTTGATTTTAACAAATTATAATTTATTTTCCTAATTTAATTTTTTTAACATGAATACATCTATTTTAACTAACTTAACACTACATATTATTTACAAAAATTAAAAGTGAATATTTAGTAAAAAAAATGGGAAATGTCGTGTGACATAAACATGGACATACAATTTTTATTTTTCATTTTTAATCACTTTAAACTCATTTTTAATATTTCACATAATTTTTATATATGATTACTACTTAGATAAAACATAACTAAATATAAAAATCATATGAACATAAATTAAAAATGCTCAAAAATAAATTAACTACACATGTGAATATATTACTACAACTTAACTATTATTATTATTACTTATTTATTATCATTTTATTATATAACATATAATCATACAAGTTCATATAAGTGATGTTTAACATATTTAACATAAAAATCATACTCATAAAACATATAATAAAAATCAAATTAATTTACAAAGAGGTTAAAATGAGATATAACTAGTCACCTTATTTAGGATGTTAAACGTCGAGGATCTAAAATAAATTTTAGATCGGATATTTCTTCACCCATAAACCCATGATCTTCACCCAAAATAACCCAAGAATTAGCTCCTAATACACCCACTAATAAACTAGGAATACTTAAGAATTATTAGAAATATTATTAAGGTTTTATTTTAGAGGTTTTTTGGGAAAAATGGAAGAAAAATAAAAGGGAGAAAATGGGCAAGGAGCTACGTCCAAATGAGTAGGAAATGTGCTCATCTTGGTCTTTGATAACTTGTCATGTAAGTTGTAATATTTAGGTGTTAAGTAATTAATTTAGTTAAATAAAGTTTAATTAAAAGGATATTAGGAAACATCTTGATTCTAATTGGTTAGCAAAGTCTTTATTACTATTTGGTGCTAAAAATGTTCCCTTGAATGTTTTAAAATGTTTTTCACGAAATTAGTCAGTTTTAAAAAGTCGGGCGTCAAAAGCGATAAAAGTTAATATGTGCTGTTTTGGCGATTTTCTGAAAAGTATTCATTTTATAAATTTAAGACTAAAATATTTTATTTACTACTTTAGAAAAATTTTAAAAGTGACGGAAATGAAAATGGTAATATTAAAGTAGTAGTATTGAAATTGTATTTATATTTTTATTAAAAGTATAAACTTTAAATTTAAATATAAAATAAAATAAAAGTGATGATGATAATTATAATGGTGTAAGTAAATGTTTAAGAAAATGGAAGAAGATAAAATTTGACTTTGATGACCAAAAGTCAAAAGTCAAATTTTCGGGCTCGATTTTTCATTTCTCGAAATTTTCGATTTGCGCGATCGCGAAAGGTCTCAAAATAAAAGATATGATCTTAAAATAATGTTTTGAAATAAAATCGGAATTAAAAATAAAAATAATTTTCGAAAGGGTATTAAAACAAAAATCGGATCCTAATCCTCGAAATTTTGAATAAAAATTTCCTAGGTCGAATTCCTTATTTTTTTCGTTGAATGTTATAGATTTAAAGAATTATAATCAAACGTCAAAAAGTTAATCAATTTAAATTAGGTGTGACTTCAACTATCGACAATTTAGAAAAAGCTAATTTAATGAAAATGAAATAGTAATTAGATATTAATATAATATGATTTATTAAAAATTAATCAAAATGATTAATAAACTTGATGTTAAGTTTACTTTTGAAAATAAAAAGAAAGTGGAAGAGGATAAGATGGTTTGATTTTTGATTTGCGTGTTTGAAATTGTTGACCCGAATTTCAGAGACGGGAAAAGTATAAGGGTTCTTTTTTATTTGAAAATGAGAAATGTTCGAAATTGAATTTTATGAATAAAAGGTTTTACATTTATTTTTATGAATAGTAAACATAACTTAACATTTTTGAAATTTGAAAGGCGATATAAATTTTGTGTTGATTTTTATAAAATTTTGAAATGTGTTTCTTTTTCAATTCTGAAGATAATACAACAAACTTTATTTTTCAAAATTTTAAATTTGGACTTAAGAACTTTTAGTATTATTTGGCGAAAAAAATTCAGACGCATTTTTATTATAAGGAAAAAGGATGAATTTAATTTAAGGAATTAAATTCTTTTATCAAATTGTGTTAAAATAACACGGGGTGTTACAGGGTACGTGCAGCCGTATCGGGTACGACTGGTCGTATGACTTCGTTCGGGTCAAACTGAACGAGCTGAGAGGTGGTCAGGTACGTATTGAAACCTTCTAAATAGCACGTATTTAAATGATTTTGCTTGAAAAGGTATTTGATGTGTTCCTTCTTCTGCAGTTCCGCCCGCGTCCGTGGGAGCAGTACACGGGCGTTCCTGAGGGGTTGTGGGTGCGTTTCCGGGAGCGTGACTCCCAGCGGTTGTACTTGGCTACGCCGTATGGGTATGTCTGGTACTTGGGTGAGCGTTTGGCTATTCAGACGAGGTATCCTGACTTCGTCGTGCCTCTCGATCCACCTAAGGTTCTTTTTGAGACGCGTGTCTTGAGTCGGCAGCAGAGGCAGCTGTATCTTGAGGGGGAGTCTGATAATCTCCTCCTTCATCAGCTGGATTACGCAGAGTTTGCGATGGGTAGGTTGGCTAGTGGGCCCATCGAGGTATGTCTTGTTCGTTTGTGTAGAGTGAAAATTTTCAAAAATTTCCCCTAGTTTTTCAACAAAATTTTCCTAACTTTGTTGTGTTGTGCTTCATGTTGCAGGTGCCTGACGCCGACTTGGCGTTCCAGCCCCCAGACTTCCCTACGACGGTGGAGTGGGATAACGCCGGGACACGGGAGACCTTCCACGTGCCTGAATATCTGCCGGTGATCACGGATGCAGGGATGGAGAGTTGGGGTGATAAGGTGAAGAAGGTATGGCTCCATCATTTGTATACTATGTAAGCCCCCAGTTTGACCGAGTTAATGGTTAACGAAGGGCAAACTTAAGTTCTGGGCTGGGTTTTGTATTACTCCCCTGAGTTTGACTATAGTTTAAAGAAACTGTAGCCAAAATGGGGTATTCGTTTTTGTTTTTGGTTTAGCCCCCGTAGTTTGTCTTAATTTAGTGTATAATTAAGGCAAAATGGAGTAAAACGTGCTTGAAAATGTCTTGTGCAGGTTGCGAAGGATGTCCACAAAAAGTTGTGGCGAGCGGCATCGTTGGAAGGATGGCTTGGCGGAAGCGGTGGTGAGCTTTGTCAAAGTCGGGCGGAGGTGGCTCGGCTTCAGAGGGAGGTCGCGGAGCTTCGTCGTCGTCATCCTTAGTCGCTTCGTTTCTTGTTGCTTGAACTAGTAGTCGTTTCTGTCGCACCTTCTATTTCTTCATGTACCTGTTTAGTTAGTAGCTAGAAAAAATTTGAAAATGATTCCCGAGTGGGAGACTCTGTTTTGAAAAATGTTTTGTTGAGAATACGTTTGAAAAAGTTCATTTTAGACGTTAAAAATGCGAAATGAGCTTTAAAACGGATCATAAAATGAAATGTGACATGGTTGGATCGATCATCGTTTGTGATGGATCCATGTGTGATTGTTTGTAATTGGGCCCGAAATAAGGAGTCCAATTAAGATGTACATCGTAATTGTGTGTATACTAGGATTTGGAAAGTCGAAGATATGGAAATTCGGAGATAGAGCCGTTCCTAAGAGTCGCAACATCTGTTGCGGATGGTACGGGTAATCGCAAGGGGTCTTGCGATTGGCACTTCCAATCGCAAGCCTTCTTGCGGTTTGGACTGCCGGTTTTATCGTCGAATTTTCCTAATTCGAGATTTCGTGTTGCTATATAAAGAGGGGAGGTACGAGGCATAATCCTCATTTAATCTCAACTCTTTTCTTTGCTTGTTTTGTATTATCTTAAATAGCTTAGTATTCTTAAGAATATTTCTGTTGTTTTTGAAGAATGGACCATTTTGATGGTCTTTTGAAGCGGTGGACTTCTTCCCTTAGTGAATCGGAGAAAAGGGCGTTGTCTTTGACTGGTGCGGGTGTTTTCATAGGTTTTAGGTAGATGCGCGTCGAGATTGATTTTCTTGACGCGTGCCTCGATTATTGGGATCCTAGGGTGCATGTTTTCAGGTTCCCGGGGGGTGAGATATGTCCGTTATTAGAGGAGTTTTCGGCTATAGCAGGATGGTCTAACCGTACTACCCCAGTAGCGGTTAGAAGTGAGTTTGGCTATAATGGGAGATTACGGCAGTATCTCTCAATGACCAATGCTCATGCGGAAGGGTTGTTTGAAGGAGGCGTAGTGAACATGCGACGGTTGTGCGAGCGTTACATGAACTTGAATGACGTGAGCATCTCTGCTCGTTCTAGGAGGAGAGCTTTAGGGTTTTGCTTGCTGCATCGGTACTGCTTTGCTGGGTCGATGGAAGATGGTGTGCATGGCCATGCTAGGTATGCACGGGTCATGGAGGAGATGGAGCTGGGCCACGATCCTTCGGCTTTGATCTTAGCCGAAACTATACTAGGCTTGGACGACCGTTACGCGAATCGTCTAAGTCCATACCGTGGCTGTGCCAGGATTCTGCAGATTTGGCTGATGGAGCGTCTTCGTGTCTTGGCTCCACCGGGAGGTGATGTGTATGTTCCTGCTGGGTTGACTACTCGTACTCTTTATTGGGCTATGCCCCGGGAGCGGTCATCGAACTACTTCCAAGGGTTCGTTCGGGAGAGGACGATAAGATGGGTCGTGTCGTGGTGGTCCATTCGACACATCACGGCACCATCGGCTGCGGATGCGGCTAGCGGGATAATGTTTTGTGGATTTGAGCGAGGCGTGTGGATCCACCCACATCGGCTAAGAGAGCGAGTTGGCCTAGCTCGAGGTTATTCAGTAGCGAGATACTCGGTTATGCGAGTCGGTCGTCCTGAACAACCGGATGATTGATGCTTGGGTGCAAGGGTGGTCTGGCCGAGTGACTTGGGCTCGGCCGGCTGGTTCTGAGACTACTCGTGTCTCGGACTTCTATCGGAGGTGGTGTATTTCTTTGGATCCTCAGGATAGGGAGAATATGCGAAGACGCGAACAGACGGGCCCAAGACCGTCGTTGGCGCATGCGGCGGCGCGTGGAAGACGGGACTACAGCGACTTGGCGAGCTCGAGCGTGGGAGCGTCTTCCTCTAGGCCACTTGAGGAACGACTCGGGCCTAAGGTGACTGTGAAGGATCGTCTGGGTGGAAGGATCGAGGCTGTGGATATTGAAGGCCCTGTTGAGCCCCCAGGGTTCGAGAGGAGTGTCCCGAATCCAGTGGTTGCTTCGGTTGTTGTTCGTGTGGATGCTTCAAAGGACGAGGAGGAGGAGGATTCTCCAAAGCGTCGTAGGAAGGACGCTTAGGTTTAAACTTTAGATGTTTCATTCAAAGAATTTTCGTTTATTTGATTGTTCAAAGAATAAAATGAATTTGAAAGCTAGTTTTAAACTCTTTACGTAAAATGTAAACATTTTCAACATTCATGACTAAATAAAGAAAGTGTTTGCCTATCGTCTCGTCTCTTTGCTTATTTTGTTTGTCCTCGACCTTTTTAAGCTTTGGACATCTGTTCTCGTTTTAAGTCTTCGACTTCTTTAAGCTTTAGACGTGTATTTTTGTGTTGACTGTGCTCTTGACCTTTTTAAGCTTTGAGCGTGTCATTTTGTGTGGACTATGCTCTTGACCTTTTTAAGCTTCGTGCGTGTCCTTTTTGTGAGCGCATCGTCCTCGACTTTTTTAAGCTTCAGGCATGCGTGCGAAGAAGGGCGGTTGCGCTTTGAAAAGCTGCCTACGTATCCGTGCTTTACAAGGAATCAAACCGGCGTAGTTCGTGGGTTTAGTTGAATCTTTTGCAAGATTGCCTACGTATCCACAGTGCGTGGAATCAAACCAAGCGTAGTTCATCCGTGCGTGGTGTTTTTTTTTTTCTTTTTTTTTGAATACATCGCAAAACTATTTAAAGCCTAGGGGTAGTATTTCTTAAGCTGGTCAAGGTTGGTGGGTAAGTTAAATTCTTCACCGTCGAGGTCGGTTAGCTTTGCGGCTCCTCCGGGAAGGATTTCCTTAACCAAGTACGGTCCGGCCCAATTGGGTTTGAATTTCCCTCTTGGATCGACAGGTAGCGGGGCCCTAACTGATTTGAGGACTAGGTCACCCACTTTAACATTGCGTGGCTTGATTCGTCTGTTGTATGCGCGTTGTAATCTTGACTGGTACATGCGAACGGTACTTAGTGAGTGTAAGCGCCTTTCGTCTAGGAGAATGAGTTGTTCGTATCGCTCGCGTGCCCATTCTGCTTCTGGTATGTCTGCTTCCATTAGGATTCGAAGCGATTGCATTTCGATTTCTACGGGCTGTACAGCTTCCATGCCATAAGTTAGGAAGTAGGGTGTCATCCCGGTTGGCGTGCGTATTGTGGTTCGATATCCCCACAGGGCGAAGGGAATCTTGTGCGGCCAATCGTGACAGGTGTCAATCATCTTTTTGAGGATGGTGATTACGGTTTTATTGGCAGCTTCTACCGCTCCGTTGGTTTGGGGTCGGTATGGTGATGACTTGTGTACTTGGATGTTATATTTGGTGAGGATGGGTTCGACTTCTCCTCGGAAGTGTGAGCCTTGATCACTAATCAGCTCATGAGGTATGCCGTATCTGCATATGATATTGTTTTGTATGAAGCGAGCAACTTCCTTTGTGTCTAATTTACGGTATGACGCGGCTTCGACCCATTTCGTAAAATAGTCGATGGCCACGAGGATGAAGCAGTGTCCTCCTGCTCCAACCGGGTGTACTTTGCCTATGACGTCGATTCCCCATGTCGAGAATGGCCATGGCGATGTGAGGCTGTATAGAGGTGAAGGGGGTACATGTTGCACATTTGCGAAGATTTGACAGTTGTGGCAGTGTTTGACATATTTTGCACAGTCGGCTTCCATGGTGGTCCAATACCATCCTAGCCTGAGGATTTGTTTACATAGGGCTCGCGCGTTCATATGAGGTCCGCACTCGCCATCATGGACTTGAGATATAATCTCTCGTCCTTTATTGTGATCAACGCACAGGAGTAGTGTACCCTTGGGCGTTTTCTTGAGTAGCTTGTCCGCTTCCAGCACAAATTGTGATGCTAGAAGTCGAAGAGCTCGTCTGCCACGTTTGTCAGTATTTGGCGGATATTCTCCGTCTCGTTTGAAGTTGATTATGGCTTGGTACCAAGGTTCATTTTGTTCTTCCTCGGCTTCGATGTCGCATATGTACGCGGGCTCGTGGCTCCGTTCCACGACGATGGGAATGGTTTGCATTCCTGGGGGGATGTTTAGTAGTGACGCTAATTTAGATAGGGCGTCTGCGAATTGATTTTCTTCGCGAGGCAAATGCAGCAACTCTACGCGGTGGAATTTGGCGATAAGTTCTTGAATTTTGCCTTGGTATAATGCGAGGTTTTCGTTGAGTATCTTCCATGCTCCAGATACTTGGTTGATGATTAGCGAGGAGTCTCCGTATACTCGTAGATTCCTTGCGTTTAGTATGAGCGCAGCCTGTAGTCCGTGCAGGCATGCCTCATATTCTGCGGCGTTGTTTGTCACATCAAAGTCTAATTTGATTGAAAGGGGCGTATGTTCGCCATGAGTAGTATTCCTATCCCGCATCCTCGGTAATTTGACGAACCGTCGAAATACATTTCCCATTGTTCTTCGTCTATATTGTATATTCCTTCGTCGGGGAATGATGTGGTGTCGGTGATGTGTTCTTCGTCGACTGCGTGATTGGCGAGAAAGTCTGACACTGCCCGTCCCTTAATGGATTTAAGGGGAACATAGACAATATCGAACTCGGCTAAAAGCAGGATCCATCGCGCCATGCGTCCATTTAGCACGGGTTTCTCGAAAAGATATTTAATGGGGTCCATTTTCGAGTAGACCTTCGTTTGATGTGCCAGCATATAGTGACGGAGTTTTTTGGATGCCCACACTAATGCTAAGCAACTTTTCTCGACGGGCGCGTATCGAGTTTCATAATCGAGAAACTTCTTGCTGATGTAATAAATCGGATGTTCTTCGCCGTTGACTTCTTGGGCGAGCATGGCGCCCATTGCAGTTGATGTTGTTGTGAGGTAGAGTGACAAGGGTAGGTGCTTCTGCGGTGGTCTTAGGACTGGGGGGTTGGATAACAACTCCTTCACCTTATCAAATGCTTGTTGACATGCTTCGTCCCATTCTACGTGGTCAGTTTTTCTCAACTTTTTGAAGATAGGTTCGCATATCATGGTTAGTTTGCTTATGAAGCGGGAGATGTATTGGACTTGGCCCAGGAAGCTTCGAATTTCATCCAGGTTCTTAGGTGGTTGCATCGCCATAATTGCTTTTATTTTTGAGGGGTCGACCTCGATGCCTCTTTGGCTTACTACGTGTCCTAGTAGCTTGCCGGATTTAACTCCAAATGTACATTTTTGGGGATTGAGTCGCATCTTATACTGGCGAAGTCGTGTGAAGAACTTGCGGAGGTTTGTGACGTGATCATATCTTTCTTTGGATTTGACGATCATGTCGTCTACGTACACTTCGACCTCTTTGTGCATCATGTCGTGTAGGAGTGTAGTTGCGGTGCGTTGGTAGGTTGCACCTGCGTTGATTAGGCCAAAGGGCATGACCGTGTAGCAGTATGTGCCCCATGGCGTGATGAATGTCGTCTTGGCCATGTCTTCACGGGCCATTTTGATTTGGTTATACCCCGCATACCCGTCCATGAAGGATAGAAGGGCATGATCGGCGGTGTTGTCAACTAGAACGTCTACGTGTGGTAGTGGGAAGTCGTCCTTTGGACTTGCCTTGTTTAGATCGCGGAAGTCGACACATACTCGTATCTTGCCGTTTTTCTTCAACACTGGGATCATGTTTGAGACCCAATCCGAGTACTCGACGACTTGAATGAAGCCGGCTTGTAATTGCTTCTCGATTTCTTCTTTGACCATAAGAGACCATTCGGGTCGTAATCTCCTTAGTTTTTGTTTGATGGGTTTGAAGCCGGGTTTGATGGGGATGTGGTGTTCGGCTATGCTTCTATCGATGCCGGGCATGTCCTTATATGACCATGCAAAGACGTCCTTGAACTCGGTTAAGAGTTGGGTGAAGTTGGTGCGCTCATCCTCACTCAGTGAGGTGCCTAGTTGTAGTTCCCTTGGTTCTTCGGGGGTTCCTATGTTAACGGTTATGGTTTCCTCGACGATTGGGTTCTGCGTTGGGTTGTTCAGAATGTTTGCGACGTATTTGATTAACGATTGTTGATTCGTAGGTTTATTTTTATCGCACGGATTTATGCGTTGTGTTATTTTGTTCGTTTGTTCAAGTTTTGTTTGTTGTTCATTGCTTAATTGTTTGTTTTTAGCTTGAGACGAGACGTAAGCAAACTTATCTGTATTATTCATTAAAGAAGAACTGTTTGACAGATTAGGAGAAGAGCTGGAGCTAGCCTCCGAAAATAAAAAGTCTAAGCTAAAACTAGAAGATGGGTCGACAGATGACCCGACATTTAGAGAATTAGATCCTAGAAGAATTTCCTCCTCTTCGTCGTCTTCGGTGGTGTTGTTGCTTGAAGCATCCTCGCTCGAGTCTTCACCATTTTGTGAGGTTATTTTGTCAAAGAGGGGTCCTTCCCCTGTGACAAGTTGATATTTGTGGCCCTGTGAGTCGGTCCACTTGGTAATTTTATACCAACCGTTTAAGGTTTTATCGGCGACATCGGTGATGAGGTCATCGGGATTGAAGCGACGGTCTCGGAGGATGGATGAGACCAAGTCTTCGTTAGTTTTGTTTGCAAAAGGAAGTCCGCTTTCACTAGCGAAACAGTGTTCTTGAGGTTTGGTGGAGTTATCTCGATCGTACCCTCCCCCTGAGATGAAGTATTTACTCATGTCAAATTAGTATTTTGGGAGGTTGAATTTCCGCGCGAACTTGCGCTTTTTGACTTCCTTAGTCATTTGTTCGAAATCTCCTTCCTTTGGTCTGTAGCCTAGGCCCATGGTGGACCAGAGGCTATGGTTATCCTTGGTTTCGAAAGGCTTGTAGGTTCGGATTGGCGTGGCTGTAATTGCACCTATTTCAAAGTCGAAGCCGCAGTGTTCTTGATTTTCTTCAATCGTGATTTCTACGGCGTTACGTTCCTTGGGTGAATCAAGAAGAGCGCGAAAGTTGGAAGCGTTGATAGTTATGATTTTGTCGTTAAGAGGTAGTTTCACCTTTTGGTGTAGTGTGGATGTCACGGCTCGTACGGCGTGAATCCATGGGCGCCCTAAGAGCATGTTATAAGATGGTGTCATGTCGATTACTTGGAAATCGACCTTTCGTTCTATAGGGCCTGTGCGTACGTGGAGGGAGATTGTCCCTTTAACGCTACGTTTGGTCCCATCGAAGGCCTTGACGCCTTCGTGGCTTGGTTGAAAGTCTTTGTCGTCGAGGTCCAGACAACGTGCAGTCGATAGGGGTAGAACATTTACTGCGGATCCATTGTCAATCAAGGTCACGGGCAAAGTTCGTTTTCTGCATTCGGAGCTAATGTAAAGGGCTAGATTGTGATTAGCGCCGAATGTTGGGAATTCATTATCGGAGAAGGTGATGGCTCCAGCAAGCCAATCTCTCGTAACATGACTGACCATTTGATCGGGTGAAATGTCTTCATCTGCGCTTGCTATTTGCAAGGCGCGGACGAATGCCTTCCGGTGCTCAGCAGAGTCCTGTAGGAGAGCCCAGATTGAGATGTCAGCTTTGGTGCGAACGAGTTGCTTTTGAAGTGTCTCGCTCGTGTTTGGTGGTAGTATCACTGGGGTCGATGATGTGCCTTGAGAGGGGACGTCCTCCTGGGCTACGGCTTTGCCCTTATCTGGGGCGGTGGCTTCTTGGGCATAAACGTCCGTGAAGATATTCTGGTAAGGCCGCCCAGAACGAGTGAGATGTGAGACTTCGTCTTTGGTTTCGGGTTGAGTGACGTTAACCTTGACCTGGGACTTATTGCCCTTCTTCTTTCCCTTCTTGTTCCTTCCTTTTTTGTTATTCTGAGAAGAGGAAGAATTACTTGTGTTGTTGATCTGGGCCATGGTTTTATTAGGTGGTGGCCATTCGCCCTCGCTTTCGCTACTAGGGTACCATACTCCATTGATTTGTTCGCCATAGCAAGCGTTCAAATCGTCTTCGATTTGTGTAGTGATATTGACGAGATGTTGGAAATTGCGTATGTTAGCATACCGAAGGTGAGTTTGGTATACTGGGTGTAGGTCTTTGATGATATCATGTACGAGTTCGTCTGGGTGTACTAGACCTACGAGATGTGCATTAAGCTTCTTCCATCTGGTTAGAAAATTGGTGAAGCTTTCACCGTCAGTTTGGACATTACTTTCCATGATCGGTTGGTCGAGAGAGATAGTGTTGATTTGGTCGTCGGTGAGTGTGATGAGGTAGGAGCAATCAATGATGGGTGCAGAGTCCACAAAAATTGCATGGCTAGCCAAGGGATTGCCTTTGTTGGATGGCTTGCCATTTGCAGTTGGCTTGTCGAGCTTTCCTTGGTCGATAAGGTCTTGGATAGCGTGTTTTAACTTGAAACAGTTCTCAGTATCGTGACCTTTGCCTCTGTGGTAGGCACAGTAAGCATTAGAGTCCCATAATTTGGGCTTCTTGTCTTCGGGTGGTTCGGAAGTGGGCCCGATGGGTTGTAGATAGTTCTTGTCGACCAGTCTTTTGAATGCCTTAGTGTAAGACATGTAAAGTTGATCGAAGTTTCTCCTAGGCTTGAAGGGAGAAGGGGTGAAGGTTGCACATGATTCCGAATCACCAAGTGACTCTAGGCTGGCGACGGAGCGGTTCTCATCGTTCTTAGTTGTGCGCGTCGATTTAGATGAATTCCCTTGATATGCATGGCCGGTATACTTGGCCATGGTCCCAGTTCTGAGGTCGTCTTCAATCTGGGTGCCGACCTTAGTAAGTTGCTTGAAAGTTTGTATGTTGCTATACCGCATGTAAAATTGGTACACGGGTCGCATGTTATTGACGAATTTGGGCACGAGTTCGTCCTCTCTGGGACGATTTGGGATTTGTGCACTAAGCTTTTTCCACCTAGTAAGGTACTCGGTGAATCCTTCGTTGTCTCTTTGTGATAGTACCTCCAGGGTACGGATAGAGACCTGGGTGTCATCATTGTCCTTGTATTGATGATCGAACTCGACGGTGATTTGTTCGAAAGAAGAAACCCGCTCTGGGTTTAGTGAGTAGAACCAAGTCTTCGGTATGGCTGCGAGGGAATGTGGGAACAATGATGGCCAGTGCTCCGGGTCAACTCCTTTGATGCCCATTTGTGACTTGAAAGCCCTGATATGGGTAATCGGACTTTCGTGACCTTGGAAGATGGGGAGGTCACTGAGGGCGAGCTTGCTTGGTAGTGCATCCCTGATGTTCTGGGAGATGCTCTCGTTCTCCTTGTGTATGGAGTAACATCCCGGAGTACCGAGACGTTCTTCCATAGCCTGGAGTTTCTTGACGTGCTTATCTGCCTCATCCTTGATTTTCAGTTCCATTCGATCGACTTCAGTTTGGTGGTGGGCCATTAGGTGTTCAAGGTCATTGGTTAGTTTGGTAACTTGTTCGCGGAGTGCGTTGACATCTTCGTTGCCGGCCATCTTTCGTTTGTAGGTTCGCTTCTTGTAAGGGAGGACGACTTGGTTCCTAGTGCGGCGGGTATCCAGTTGAGGTTCCCCTAACATTTGCATAGGATGCATCAGCTATTTGACAGACCCGACTGACACATTCATTTTATGTTTGTTTTTAGCTCATTTCGTTTGAAAAGGACTGTCTTTAGTTTTTGGAAAAGAAGGAAGTTTTCGAAAACAAGCTGGGAATGTTCTTGAGATGAGAATGCGTGCGCGCAGCTCACCTCGATGTTAAAAGGTTTTGCTTCGCACTTACTTAGCCTGAGTGACGATACGTTGTCGTGGGCTAAAGATAGATGCGTAAAAGGAATCGACTTAGGTTTAGTCAAGTCGGGAAAGTTTAAAAAGGATTTAAGCTGTGAGGCTTAAAGAATGAAATCCGCGAGTCGGGGTCTGAAGACCTTGACTCGGGTTTTTGCTAAACTTGTAAAAGGAGAATTTTTAAAAAAAAAGGTTTGTTTCAAAATTCGTGATTATTTCGTTTTGAAGAAGGGTTAGTTGGTTAGTTGTTAGGTTGATTATTTTCGAAAATTTTAGGTGAGTTTTCGAAGATATGCAGATTTTGAAAAGGACTATATTGTATAGCCTCGCACTTGTACGTATGACTCTTGGTCGTTTGGTCAAGTCTCGTACGCCTCCAACTGGTTTGAGTACGCTTTGGCAGGTGCTTTCAGCCCTTCGCCTACATAGTATAACATGTAGGATACAAAGGAAGCCCTGGGGCGGTCAAATCAGTTTGCTACGGCAAGCCGTGGAGGGGTGAGAGGAAGGTTAGTCCAGAACGTGCTTTATCGAGTGGACAAGCCTGCGTTTGGAACCACCTCTCAAGGTATTTGTGTGTGAATCCGACTAGATTCGACTCTAAACGGATATGCTTAGCTCATGTATGTTGATTGTTCTCAAGTCGTTCAAGTCTCATTTTTATTTTTTAAAAAGAAAAAGGCTAGTTTTAGTTTTAAAAAATAAAACATGTCCCCAGCGGAGTCGCCAACTGTAGGTACCGGGATCTGACCATGGGACCACTCGACGTCTTGCTAGGGCCGTAAAGTTAAAAAGATTAAATAAGAAAAACCTTTTAAAACTGTTTTGGAGCCGCCACTAAATTATGAGGGAAATTTAGAACCCGCCTCCGTGTCCTCATGCTCAAAGACACGTCTTAGAGTTCAAGGCACGTCGACACCTATCCGTCTAAGGTTATTGTGAAACCAGATTCGGATTCGGGTGAGGGTACTTTTCTAAAACATAAATCAAAATAATGTTTTTATGAAAGATCTTTTGGAAAAGCCTATCAAAAGATAGCCTCTACTAGACTTGAGAACATTGCAAAGAATGATACATGAGCCTAAGTAATTCGCTACGTACAACTGCGATAAAGATGTAAAAAGAATGCAAAAAGGAGATTGTTTAAAACCCTCAGTTAAGCATGCTTAACTTGTTAACGAAAACAGTTCAGTTTAATGACGAATTCATTTTAAGTGATTTAGATGCAATAAGAGGATTTGCTAAAATGCATGCAATAAAATAAAGTTCAATTAGCCATTGATTTATTTTAGAGAGGTCAGTTGTTTATGCAACTTTTGAAAGGTGTTACGAATAGGGTGTGTATTCGAGGTGCATGGCCGCCTTATGAAAAGCAGACTCGCGTACCAAAGTCGGGGTGAGCCTAATGTAGGCCCTTGCTAGTCTAAGAAGTAAAGAAAGACCTTAATCCATGGCGGGATTAAGTATTACCTGTCTCGGATCAGGAAACTGGCAACGCTTCGCTCCAAAGAGGGAGAATTCAACACTAGAAAAATGAAGAATTCAAAGGTGTTTATGCGTGAGGCTTTGAGAGAGTTTTTGAGATGTGAATTGTGTCTTCTGTTCTGAATTATTGTGTGTTGAACGAATGAAGGGAGGGTCGTATTTATAGTGTAGAGCTCGGCGAGAATTAGGAAACCCTAGAGGATAGAACCGGACGTAGGAATCGCAAAGACCCTTGCGATAGCTACGGGCAATCGCAAGACACCTTGCGGCTGCCTGCCCTAATCGCAAGGCCTCTTGCGATTGGTAGGGCGGGCATTATCCTTTTATTCCGTATATTTCCAAATTATCTTTTAGGATATACGGTATAATCTTGCTTGAGCTCTAAGTTACGTTGTTGTGGCTGATATTTAGGGTTTGTTTAGGTTTATCCTGGACCTTGGGAAGCGGGCCAGGCATGGGTTTGGGCTCGGTTCTGGGCCCGAGCCCTGAAGGGTGTATTTTGTAGTATTTTGTGAAATAGGACATTCCGTGAGACTATCCTAAGGGTTTGCTAACGCTAAAGGGTGGTTTTAGCGACTGCTCCTAAATTTAGGGATTTTTAGGAGAATCGAATCAAACCTTGTTAATGTAAAAGGATTAATTAGACTTGAGGTGTGTAAAAAGGGTGTGCGCATGCCAGTTAGGACCTGAACTCGAGACGAGCTAGACTCTAAACCTAAGGACACTAAGAGTGATGACCCATAAAGAAAACTCATTTGCATTTTAAATCACTTAACTCGAATTCGTCATAATTAGAACCATTTAAGTCAACATAAAAGCATGCAATAAAAGTCCATTGTTACATCACTGGGTTTTTGGTGGGAGGCGCGGATTTGGGTATCTACACATGTAAACATTTAGGTTTAGTGCTTGCAATTATAGTGTGCGAGAGCACCTTAATTAGGTTTGTTAGTGAAAAGCTTAGCAATTATCGGGATCCACAATATGGTCAAATATGCTCAAGTCGATGCCTCCACCTTGCTTCTCGTCTTTGGATAGAATTAGTACATACAAATAAAAATAAGCAAGTTAGTAATTTATTTTACCTAAACTAACTAAACTAAAAATTTAAAGTGTAGAAATATTTTTATGTTTAAGTGATGTATATCTTTTAAATAATTTGATTTATGTTCTTAATTATTTACTAGTTAAAGGAAGAAGTGATTACTGTAACACCCCGTGTTTTTGTAACACAATTTTATAAAAGAATTTAATTCCTTAGATTAAATTCATCCTTTTTCATTATAATAAAAATGCGACTGAATTTTTTTCGCCAAACAATACCAAAATTCCTAAGTCCAAATATAAAAATTTTGAAAAATAAAGTATGTTGTATTATATTCAGAATTCAAAAAGAAACACAATTCAAAATTTTATAAAAGTCAACACAAAACTTTTATCGCCTTTCAAATTTCAAAAATAACCAAGTCATGTTTACTATTCATAAGAATAAAAGTAAAACCTTTTATTCATAGAAATTATTTTCGTACATTTTTTATTTTTAAATAAAAATGGACCCTTATATTTTTCCGTCTTTGAAATTCAAGTCAATAATTTCAAACACGCAAGTCAAAGTCAAGCCACTTTGTCATTTTCCAAATTCACGTACAAATGAACCCTTAACAACAAACTTTGGCTAAAAATTTAATCATTTTGATTATTATAAATAAATCATATTATATTAATAACAAATTACTATTCAAATTCTATTTAACTAACACTTTCACTAAAAATCGAAATAATGAGTTACACTAAGCCTAAATTGATAAACTTTTTGACGTTTGAGTATAATTATTTAAATCGATAACATTCAGCGAAAAAAATAAGTGTTTCGATCAAATAAGATTTTATTTCAAAGTTGCGAGGAACTAATACCCAATTTTTGTTTTGATTTCGTTTTGAGGTTTATTTTCATTTTTATTTTCGATCTTACTTCGAACCCTTATTTTAAGACCATATATTTTATTTCGAGACTTTTCGCGTGCGCGCAAATCGAAAATTTCAAAAACGAAAAATCGGGCCTTTGTTTTGTGTGATGGCCGAAATTCTTGACCATTCTTGGTCTTAGTTATCTTCTTCCATTCTTACTTTCTCTTACACAAGTCTAAGACTTACCATCCTACATAATTCTTCATCACCTTTAATTAGCCTTTTAAAATTTAATGTTTATACATTTGTAATACTAAATACATTATACATATAATACATACTACACATTTCATTACTACAACAAAACATTAAACACTGAAGGTACCGGGAAAGAAACACCTATCGGCCTACTGTGCGAGCCTCGCCCGTCTTGGCGTAGAGAGTGCGGAATGCGCCTCGCAGGAAAAGGGGGTGCGAAGTTTTGTGAAAAATGGGGGAGATCATTGCATGAATTTGTGACCAAAAAAGAAAAGTAGAAAAATCCTTTTTGAAAATGTATTTTCGGAGTCGCCACCAAATATTAAAGGAATTTGGAACCTATTCAACGCGACTTAAAATATAAGACACGAGTGTCTCAGATTTCAAGATGCGTCGATATCTATCAATCTGAGGTTTGAAACCAGAGAAGGGATTCGGAGTGAGGTTACTTTTCAAAAGTTTTGACAAAAATGTGTTTTTGAAAACTGAAATCAAAAAGCCTACGTAAAAGTAGTCTCTACTAATTTGAAAACATTTAGTTAATTTCGATATTTGGGCTAAAATGACGCTACGTACAAGTGCGAATATATATGACTCGATAAAAATGCATAAATAATGTAAATAGTCAAAATAATGACTTTTCTATGGGAAATGTACATTTAAATAATAATTTATTGATTAAATTATTACTATAAACGTTATTTTCCGACCTTGTATTTGACTCTAGGAATTTGTGAAAACCCCTCAGTTTTGACATGCTAAAAAGACTCTATGAAACGGTACAATTTAGTGTAGGATCCGTGATTCTAGTCGTTATTTAATGCATGAATGAGGACTTGCATAATTATAAAAGTGACGCCGGTTTGCTTTAATGATAATGAGTCGTTATTTATGCGATATTGGCGGGGTTTAGACGGATTATGAATCCGAATTACTACAACCGTATTACGAATACGGCTTCGCTAATGCCAATATCGGGTTGGGGTTAATGTAACCCCTTTGTCCGAGTCTGAAAACGTCCCAGAGCGTAGGTAAAATGTTTACCTTTCGAAAGTGAAAAGTCGGTATTTTTGAGTGGATTTTGTGAGTGTGTTAATGTGTTTTGTAAAACCGATATATTGAAATGAATGAAGTGGGTTGGTATTTATAGAGGTTGGCTGTTTTTGTGGGTGCACAAAATTAAATCGCTTTGTGTCTGGCGTTTTTAATTTTGTTTGGGTTGAATTTTTAAGAAAAATCAAAAAGCGTGGTACAAAACAAAAACATAATCGCTTTGTTAATGACGTTTAAATTTTTAATCGCCTTTGTCAGCTGGCGATTTTATTTTGTTTTGGTGAAATTTTTTAAGCCGCCTTTGTTAAGTGACGTATTTAGGGGGTAATGATGGTGTTTTGTGATGTAATTAACTTATGGGTTAAATTTTTTGTTTTGGTCCGAATTTCGGTTTTCGTGTTTCGGTTTTTGTCGTGTTTTTCGGTTTTGGCTCGAAATAAAATAATATTAAAGTATATTATTTTACGGTTTTGTAGGGTCTAGTTTTGTGAAAATGTGACACGGGACGCACTTTGGCCCGTTTTGAGTGTTGTGTTAGTGTGCGTTTTGGGTCGTTTTTGTAAGTTTGGGCCGTTTTGTAGCTAGTTGAAATTTGTTTTTGTGGCTTGGCTTAATAAGACGTTCCTGTATCGTGCTCGTGTTGTGCTTATAATGACTAAGAGTGACATTCATTTTTATGATTATGCAAATCCAAATTAATACGCTAAAAATGACTAATACGTTTTAGACACTTTTGTACCGTTTCGACTCTTTTAAAAGCATGCATGGAAGTCCTTTTCATCATCGGGTTTGTTTTTGGGGGGTACGGATACGGGTATCTACAGAGCCCCCAGTTTGACTGAGCTTGGACAAAGCGTTAGTCAAACTTAAAGATAGTATCCGGACCATTACAGTCTCGATACTACCTGGCGGCGCTAAGCATGTGTCTTATGGGAGAGACGAGGACTTAGCGCCGGGAAATGCGGGGAGGGACGACATGTTTTTAAGGACATGACGGTCCTACATGTTTAGGGGCATGTCAGCCTGCAAGTGGTTTTAGCACTCCCAGCTGGCGCCTTGCGTGTGCTTTCCTTGCGCTTCTGGCTTGCGCTCCTGGCTATGCTTCGCTTGCGCTTCTGGCTTGCGCTCCTTGCGCTTCTAGCTTGCGTTCCTTGCTTGTGCTTCGCTTGCGCCGCTGCGCTTACGCGTATGCAGCGTAGCCACGGTTGTGTATCGCTTGCGCTTCTGGCTTGCGCTCTTGGTTGTGCTTTGTTTGCGCTTCTGGCTTGCGCTCTTGGCTGTGCTTCGCTTGTGCTTCTTCGCTGGACGTCTCGTAGCAGAGGTTACGCGTTTTTGGGCTTGGTTTATAAGAACGGTTGGCGTTTTTGTGAAGGAATAGGGTTTTTTTTTTTTGTGAACGTTCATAAGGAGGTTACGTGTTTTTGTGTTTCTCATAAAAAGGGCTAGGTTTTTATGAACGTCTCGTGAGGAGGCTACGTGTTTTTGTGTTTCTCAGAAAAAGGGCAAGGTTTTTATGAACGTCTCGTGAGGAGGCTACGTGCTTTTGGTTTGGTTTTATAAAAGTGGTTAGGCTTTTATGAACGTCTCTTAAAGGAGGCTACGCGCTTTTGGTTTGGTCTTATAAAAGTGGTTAGGCTTTTATGAACGTCTCTTAAAGGAGGCTACGCGCTTTTGGTTTGGTCTTATAAAAGTGGTTAGGCTTTTATGAACGTCTCTTAAAGGAGGCTACGCGCTTTTGGTTTGGTCTTATGAAAGTGGTTAGGCTTTTATGAACGTCTCTTAAGGGAGGCTACGCGCTTTTGGTTTGGTTTTATAAAAGTGGTTAGGCTTTTATGAACGTCTCTTAAAGGAGGCTACGCGCTTTTGGTTTGGTTTTATAAAAGTGGTTAGGCTTTTATGAACGTCTCTTAAGGGAGGCTACGCGCTTTTGGTTTGGTTTTATAAAAGTGGTTAGGCTTTTATGAACGTCTCTTAAAGGAGGCTACGCGCTTTTCTCATAAAAAGTTAGGTTTTTATGGACGTCTCGTGAGGAGGCTACGTGTTTTTCTCATAAAAAGTTAGGTTTTTATGAACGTCTCGTGAGGAGGCTACGTGTTTTTCTCATAAAAAGTTAGGTTTTTATGGACGTCTCGTGAGGAGGCTACGTGTTTTTCTCATAAAAAGTTAGGTTTTTATGGACGTCTCGTGAGGAGGCTACGTGTTTTTCTCATAAAAAGTTAGGTTTTTATGGACGTCTCGTGAGGAGGCTACGTGTTTTTCTCATAAAAAGTTAGGTTTTTATGGACGTCTCGTGAGGAGGCTACGTGTTTTTCTCATAAAAATTTAGGTTTTTATGAACGTCTCGTGAGGAGGCTACGTGTTTTTCTCATAAAAAGTTAGGTTTTTATGGACTTCTCGTGAGGAGGCTACGTGTTTTTCCCATAAAAAGTTAGGTTTTTATGGACGTCTCGTGAGGAGGCTACGTGTTTTTCTCATAAAAAGTTAGGTTTTTATGGACGTCTCGTGAGGAGGCTACGTGTTTTTGTATTTTTCGTAAAAAGGGTTAAAATTGTGTTTGAGATGGGTTGAAAGTGTATTGGGCCGAGGAAAACCAAATTTCAAAAGCAACGAAACCCGAAACAAAGAAAATCGCCAAGATGGCTGGCGATTTAGATTTTGTTTTGTGAATTTGTATCAAAAACGGGGTAGAGGAGGGGGGTTAGCTCATTCATCCGAAAACAAACAAAACAAAATCGAAAACCTCTAAAACACGTCTTGGCGATTTTCTTGACCGAAATTCAACATTCCGACTCCTACAATTTGTTATGGATCAAGGTACGTACTTAACCCACTTGGTTTTTCGTGTTTTGAGTTTGGTTTGAGTCGGTTTTAGCTTGAAATACCGTTTTCTAGGGTTTAGGTCGAAAATGTCGGTTTGATCCGTTTTTAGCCCTCGTCTTTGCTTGAACTCGATGCTTGGGAGTCATATGAGGCTTGTGTTGCTGCCATTGTTGATCGTTTGTGAAAACCTGACTTGTGGGCTTGATTTTCGTGCGTTTTGACTAGAGGGGCATTTTGGTCATTTTTGAAAACGTCTCTAAAATGGCTCAAAATTTCGGTGTAACTTACCCATTAGTAGTATGACGCGTTGGTGAGTTCGTTATGTTGAAATGGGCACGAAAAGCGGTTCGTTTGGGGGAAAACCGTGTAAAAGGGGGTAAAGTCGGGGCTTGTGCTCTGTTTTTGTAGCGTAAGGCGATCCCGAGTGGCTTGGTTATTTTGAAAATGTTGTAGCATGCCTGTGTGGAGGTTTGGGTGGCTTGTGTGCGAAAAACGGCCTGAAAAACCGTGATTTTCGAATGATTTGGTATAAGGGCCGAAATTTTGGTCGAAATTTTTCGGTTCCGAAACTTGCCCGAACTCTCTGTATTGTGTTGTCATGGCTAGTATGGTATATATTTGGTCTTGTTTTGTGGAGAATGCATGGTTTTGAGGTGTTTTGGAGCGTTTTTGTAGTTTAGGTTAAGTTTACAAAAACCGTTTTTTCCTCGTTTTTAAGCGCCTCGAAATTTGAGTATATCGTAATGTATGTCGTATGTGTTGACTAGGGGGTTGTTTTGTGGGAAGTTGGGGCTTTTTGGTTGAGTTATGGTCAAGAAAAGGCCGTTTTTGTAGTTTGTAAGTATTTTGTAAAAGCTATTCAGTCGAGGCGTCTGGGACATCGTTTTCGCATGAAATTTTTTGCACGTGCTTATTGTGATTTATGGGTTGGGTTTGTCTCGAGAAATATGGGTTTCTGGCTTTCTGTAGTGTTTTTCCCCTTTCTGCTATTTTTAGGTTAAAAAGGCATGTTTTCTGTTGTTCTGGCTAGTTCTCTGCTGCTTTTGCGCGTGTTTGCTCTTGACTTGACTGAGTAGGACGTATATATCGTATACGTCTCATGGAATTTGATTTTCTGTGCTTCTGCTCCGTTTTGGCCTTATCCGTGGATAATGTAGGCCTTAATGCTCGATTTCCGTCGTTTTTGCTTTATACGCTTTCTTGAGTGACCTGCTATTGCCGTTGTCTGAGTATGCCCTTGAATCTTGTGCAGGTGATCCTAAGCCTTCAGTACCTACTTCCAGTGACATGGATCGGGTCTTGGCTGGCGTTGACTTTACCGATTACGAGGACGAGCATACTCCTCCTTCGGGTATGCCTGCGCCCTTGGAGGTTTCCGATGGTCCGTCTCAGTCGGACTGGCTGAGAGCTTTTCCTCAGACGCCTGGAGCTTCTACGACGCCAGGGAGTGAGTTTCAGTGGCGCCGCGAGTCTCCCCGCTTTTCGCTAGTGGTGCGGTCTTTGTCGGTCGTCGTCTGGGCCTTCTGCGAGTGGTCTTGGACGTGGTGCTGTTCCTGGTGGTCCTGAGCCGTCAGTTAGTGTTGCGGGTCGTGGCGTTCTTCGCCGAAGTCACCGCTTTTGGTAATGAGGTGCAGCGAGGCGAGCCGTCGGCGAAGCGACGCGGTCTTACGGTGATGCTAAGCGATCGAGCTGCTGCTGGGTCGTCGAGGTCTCCTGTTGGTGGCCGAGGTCAGGCTCAGGGTGTCGTCTCAGAGTCTTTGCAGGGGCGTGGACGTGGCGCTGCTGTGGAGACGTCTGAGACCCCTGGGGGAGGCCGTGGTGGAGGTCGGGGCGTAGCTGCAGGGTCTTTGCAGGGGCGTGGTCGGGGCGGTGCTGGAGGGACGGCGGTGGCTTCGGGAGGGGGCCGAGGCAGAGGTCGTGGCGTTGCTGCAGGGGCTTCGCAGGGACGTGGCCACGGCGTTGCTTCAGGGGTGCCTGCGGCTCCTGGAGGGGGCCAGGTTAGAGGCCGTGGTCGCGGTCGGAGGAACCCGAGGAAGAAGCGCAAGGTGGATGAGGCTTCTGGTGAGGGCAGCAGTAGGCCACGACGTCGAGCTCGTGCTGCTGCCGAGGGTGGTGACCGGGAGCAGGCTGAGTTCGCCGGTGTTTTTGAGGAGGTTGGAGCAGGGGGAGCCCCTGCTGAGGCTACGTGGAGGCGTGGTCGTGTCCGGGGTCCGGGGAGCCGTTACGAGGATTCTCCTGAGTCGGAGGGGTCTTTGAGCGACGAGGATGAGGATTCTGACGAAACTGCGACGGAGGTTTTTATGGAGATGGTTGACGAGTTGGGCGTGAGGCCTAACTATCCCCAGGGTCCGCGTTTGTGGTCGCAGGTGGCCAAGGACTGGGATGGCGTGACCCTGGTTTGGAGTCCCTTGGAGCACTTGTCGATCCGAGTGAAGGTCGGCTTCCCGTTAGGCTCGATGAGGACCTTCTCTGGGTTTCGGACGGTGTTCGACGCTTTTGACGAGAGGCTTACACAGGAGGAGCGGGACATAGTGCTCGGGACGGCTCTCGGTCCCCTGGTGCAGAAATGGAGAGAGGTGCGGGGTAAACGGGTGAACTCGCGTCTTACTGTGCTTTGGGCTTTGCTGGATAGGTTTTAGGATACGACCAACACCTTCCACATGCCTGGTTACGAGGTTGGCGTGACTCCTTCTTCGTGGGCAGTTGTTACGGGGCTGCCTCATGGTGAGGGCGTGCTTGACTGGGGACGTGAGCGCCCTCCTATCGATAGTCCACGCCAGTGCGCTGATTGGTGACGGTTAGCGCGGAAAACGAGGAGCACACGCTTTCACCCTGACTATATGGTTTGGTCGACTTCTTCGAGGGGAAGAAGAAGAAGGGTCTACTCGAGCGAAAGCGCCGAGCAGAGGGCCCTACCAGTGGTCAGTGGTGGTTCCCGACGGCCACCCACTTTGGCGACAAGGGGAGCGAGGCCGACTACCGTGATGGCCCTGTCAGACATGTCACGTCTAGGTGAGTTTGTTTGGGTCACCCCTGCTCTGGGGCTGCTGATCCGGTACCTGAGGGACGCGGTGCGCCCTGACCAGATTGACGAGGATTCGGATGTGTCTCTCGTGGGCCCTGGTCTTCTGATGGAGGTAAGTTTTGATTTTGCAGAGTCTTGTTGTCTTGTTACGCTTTCCTTTTGTAACGTTGTATTCGATTGCTTGCGATCTTGGTGCTACGCCACTTCCCTCTCGCCTTAGGACACGTTCGGTGGCGGCCACGTGCGACTTTCCATGCGTATCATTGCGGTCGGAGGGGTATTGGCCTGAACTATGACGGGGCGCGTGTGCGCATCGACGGGATGACGATGGATAAGGTAAGGGTGATTATGTTTTGTATTTTGGTCTTTTGTAGTTTGTTTTTGGGTTTGTGTTTGTTTTTGTGGTTTATAATTTGGTTTTGTTTTGCGATTCGTTCGTGACCCTTGGAGGAAGTTCTGGCGTCCCTCCGTCGATTCGGCCGCTTTGGTCCCCTTGACGGACGGCTCGTACTGGCACTTGGGTGAGCGTCTGAGTGCGCAGACGGGTCGCGGCGGCTTCATCGTGCACCTCCTCGCCGCCGGTTTGTTTGTGGAGACGCCCGACGCTAACGAAGCGTCGTGGACGTGTACCACGCAGGGCGAAGTCCGACCGCCGCGCCGGCTGAGGATTACGTGACTTGGGCACAGCATGCCCTTGCGGACGCTGTGATCGAGGTATGCTTTGTTGTTCCGTTTCTGCTTATGTGTTTTGGTTTCAAAAGCAAAAATTTACCCTATTTTTGTTTTGTAGCGTCGTGATCCTGACCTTGAGTTCGGCCTCCTCCGGATTAAATCGAGGATCTGCTGGTTGTTCACGAGGGCTGCCAACATTCGATTGTGCTGTCGGATTGTCTGTCTGTAGTCACCGACGCGGGCCTGGAGAGCTGGGATCCGCGCGTGAAGAAGGTACTTTCTTGCTTTGTTTACTCGTGGAGTATTATGTAGTATAGCCCCCAGTTTGAGTTAGATTTTATTGTAAAATCATAAGTCAAACTTTGTTGAAGTCGCTTTTGATTGTAGCCCCCAGGTTGAGTTAGATTTCAGTGTAAAATCATAAGTCAAACTTTGTTGAAGTTGCTTTTGATTGTAGCCCCCAGTTTGAGTTAGATTTTAGTGTAAAATCATAAGTCAAACTTTGTTGAAGCAGCTTTTGAAAATAGCCCCCAGGTTTGAAAGCTAAATGGATTTCGTTGGATTGTTGCAGGTGACGGCTGATGTGCACAGGAGGTCGTGGCGCGCGAACCGGCTTGTGAGAACGAAGGTAGTAGAGGCTGCAAGGGGCGTATGAGGCGTCCGACGCCGGCGTGAGTTAAGCGGTCGGTGAGGAGGGGCGAGATCGCGTCGAAATGGAGGCTGCGCATGCCGAGGAGCTGGCGAGAGTCCGGGCAAAGCTAGAGGGTCGGCACGCAGAGGAGCTGGATAGGGCGCGTGCTGAGATCGACTCCTTGCGTCTTTGTCTTCTGGCCGTGACCATTCGCAGTAGGTTTGGACTTGTATATATACTGGACTTGTATTATGAATATTAGTACATTTTTTTTGTAATGGTTTATGTATTGGGACTTGTGTATGGTTGGTTTGTGGTTTTGTGGGTGTTTACGGGTATGACCTGGTTATTTTGTCTTGTTGCGAAAAATGCATTCCTGCGTCGTAGTCGGGTCTGAAATCCTCTCGTATTTGCTCGCCGAGCGTACCTGCAAAACATTGTTAGTCGTAAAAGCATATATATATGTCTCGATTGAGACTGACTCGCTAATGACCAAACTAAAGGCAAATGTGGAGTTTTGAAAAATGTTGTTTAGAAAAATATTTTAGACTCGTAAAAAGACGCTTTTGACATTATAAAAATGTGAGCTAAAACGACGTTTTGAGACGAAAATTGTGAATGCGAAAATCGTATTTTGTGTGGGGTTTAATTTTTGTGTGATTATCGTGTTTTGTGAAAAATGAAAAATACGAAAGACGAGAGTCGATTACGCAAATCGAGGCGACGCGACGGGACCGTAAAAAACAGGTTCAAGGTCGGTAGAAATAATGTGGAGTAATAAAAGTTAAAAATATAGGGTATAGGTGTGTAAGAAGTGTAAGAAATCGAATAATTTTGTCAGAAAAGAAAAAGAAAATCGCTCAGAACAAAGCGATTTACTTTTAATCGCCTGTTTACAGGCGATTAAGTTTTTGTTTTGTGGTTTTTCTTTGATTTATTTTAATCGCTTGTTCACTAGCGTTTAAGTTTTTGTGTTGTATTTCGTCTTGCAAATCTCGGCTATAAAAGGAGGGCTAGGTTAACTCATTTCACTCATCCTTTCATTTCCCATTCTCGATATTCCAAGAATATTCAAAATATTTACGGAACGTTTGTCGAATTATGGAGAATTTTGAAGGGAACTTGCGCCGTTGGTGTGCGTCCTTGTCGGGTATCGAGAAGAAGCTTTTGAAAGATTGCGGAGTTGGCGTATTTCGTGGGCTAAGGCAGGTTCGAATGGAGTACGAGTTTCTGGACGCTTGTCTTGAATATTGGGATCCAAGCCTTCACGTGTTCCGCTTTCCTTACGGAGAGGTTTGCCCTCTAGTTGAGGAGTTTGGAGCCATTGGTGGGTGGGTGCGTATTAGCTTGCCGGTATGCGTCAGGCAGGAGTTTGGCTATAAGAGGCAAGTTCAGAACTACCTCCAGATGACCCGGGACGAGGTGGAAGAGCTATTTGTTGGGAGCCGTATCAACCTCCATCGCTTGTGTCAATGGTTTAGGAATGACGAGAATGGGCATATCTCTGCTGTGGCCAGGAGGAGGGCTTTGGCCTTTTGCCTGGTACACTGCTACATGTTCCCGGACTCTATATCCGAGGGGTTGTTGGGAGATCCGCGTTTAATTGCCGTCGTGGAGCAGATGGAAATAGGTTGCAATCCCTCTGCTTTAATTCTGGCGAAGACGATCCTTGGATTGGATGACCGGGCATGCAATAGGGAGCATGCGTACCGAGGATGTCCCTTGATCCTCCAGTTGTGGCTGATGGAGCGTCTGAATGTGTTGAACGACCCGGCCGATGTTGAGTATGTCGCAGAGGCATCACCACCGTTACACGCGGTGGTCGTCCAGACGAGCGCCCCATCGACTATTTCCACGACTTTGTGAGGTCATGTGCTATCCGCTGGTCGATGCACTGGTGGGGGATAGTTGACGTGGACGGCCAAGCGCAGAGTGATGGTCCCTCCGGAGTTCTCTTATGTGGGTTTGAGATGGGCGTTTACATCCACCCTCTGGGAGTTAGGCGACAAATAGGGTATGCACAGTTCATCCCTGGCCAGGACACGAAGGTACAGGACATGGTTGTGTTGAATAACCAGGTGACTGACGAGTGGGCTGGTGGTTGGATCATGCGCCCTAAGTGGCTTGTGGCTGGTATCTTTGAGACGATCCGGCATCGGTCGAGCCTATGTTAAATGGACCGTTGCTGAAAGTGTTCATGAGAGGGCTCGTCTTCGTGCCTTAGAGCTTAACGAGCCTCCACCGACGTCTGCCTACGACCCGATCCGCTTTGGACGTAACAGAGGTGGGGGTGATGCTTGAGCTTCGGCGCTCTCTCAGCGGCGGAGTGTGTGTTTGGCCGTCGTCGCATACCAGGGCCGGGTGCTCCAGGTCGTCATGGTAATGTTGGGGATCACCGCAGGGGTTGAGGGTTGGTGCTTCCCCGCTCAGTCGAAAGGTTCGGTGGTTTAAGGGAATCTAGTGTGGTTTTGTTGCTGGTTTGTTAGTATTATGTTCGTACTATTTTGTGTTATGTATTATATTGTCTATCCTAAACCCGATGTACATGCCGGGATTTGTACTGTAATATATTGTAGTGTTTGTTAGTGTAGTTTATGCTCCTACGTCTGAAAAATCCAAAATGTAACCGTTCTTTTTAAGATTAATAAAAATCAGGTTTTTATTTACGACTTTGCCTCATTTTGCTTGTTATTCTGTGTGAAATTCCTTGGCTCTAATCTCTTTTCAAAGGTTTAGAATGCAAGCATAGTTTTTAGGAAATTTTTGTATTGACTATTCCCTCGACTTTTTTAAGCTTTGGGTTTGTCGTTTTGTGTTGAATGTCGTTCTTTTCACCTTTAGGTTTAAAAGACCAATTTTTGTGTTGACTATGTCCTTGACTTTTTTAAGCTTTGGACGTGTCATTTTGTGTTGAGTATCGTCTTTTTACCCTTAGGTTTGCAAGACGAATTTTGTGGCGACTATGTCCTTGACTTTTTTAAGCTTTGGACGCGTCATTTTGTGTTGAATATCGTCTTTTTACCCGTAGGTTTGCAAGACGAATTTTGTGGCGACTATGTCCTTGACTTTTTTAAGCTTTGGACGCGTCATTTTGTGTTGAATATCGATTGCGCTTTTTGCAAAGCTGCCTACGTATCCACGAAAAATGGAATCAAACCGGCGTAATTCGGAAGTGTACGTTTAGGGGCATACCGGCCCAAGAGTTGTGTTTGCTTTTTGTGGTGAATGTGCACGTTTAGGGGCATGCCGGCCCAAGAGTTGTGTTTTCTTTTTGTGGTGAATGTGCACGTTTAGGGGCATGCCGGCCCATGAATTGTGTTTGATGGATGCATGTTTAGGGGCATGCCGGCCCATGAATTGTGTTTGTTTTTTTTTTTGTTTTTTTTGTAGAGAGAGTGCACGTTTAAGGGCATGCCGGCCCATGAACATGTTTAAGGACATGTCGGTCCATGAACATGTTTAAGGACATGTCGGTCCATGAATTGATTTTTAGAAAATTTCGCATTTTATAGATACATTGCAAGGCATTTTTAAGGGTAGTACTTTTTGAGCTGGTCGAGGTTCGTTGCTAGGTTAAACTCTTGACCGTCCAAGTCGGTTAGTTTTACTGCTCCGCCTGTGAAGATTTCCTTGACGAGGTAGGGTCCAGCCCAGTTAGGCTTGAATTTTCCTCGTGGGTCGACTGGAAGTGGTGCTCGGACTGACTTTAGTACGAGATCACCTACTTTTATGTGTCGTGGCTTAACTCGTTTGTTGAATGCTCGTTGTAGTCGGGCTTGGTACATTCGTACGGTACTCAGGGAATGCAGTCGGCGTTCGTCCAGGAGCATGAGTTGTTAAATGCGGATTCACGGGCCCGATATCGCTTAGGGATGCTACTTTCCATTAGTATGCGTAAAGACTGTATTTCTATTTCCACTGGTTGGACGGCTTCCATATCATAGGTGAGAAAATAGGGGGTCATGCCTGTGGGCGTGCGAATGGTAGTGCGGTATCCCCATAATGCATATGGTATCTTGTTGGGCCAATCTTTGCAGCTGTCGATCATTTTCTCGAGTATGGTGACGACTGTCTTGTTTGCTGCTTCAACGGCTCCATTGGTTTGGGGTCGATAGGGCGAGGATTTGTGATGTTGGATGTTGTATTTTGTGAGTATAGCTTCTGTCTCGCGCTGAAAGTGCGAGCCTTGATCGCTGATGAACTCATGGGGTATGCCATACCGGCATATGATGTTTGTCTGGATGAACTTGGCGACTTCTTTGGAGCGAAGGGTTCGAAAAGATGTTGCTTCTACCCATTTAGTAAAGTAATCGATGGCCACTAGCACGAAACAGTGACCTCCTGCTCCGATGGGGTGGACTTTTCCTATTACGTCGATGCCCCAGGTTGAAAAGGGCCAGGGTGAGGTTAGGGTGTATAGTGGTAAAGGTGGTACATGCTGGACATTGCTGAAAATTTGGCAGTTGTGGCAATGCTTGACGTATTGGATGCAGTCTGCTTCCATGGTTGTCCAATACCATCCTAGCCGTAGAATCTGTTTGCAGAGTGCTCGAGCGTTCATGTGGGGTCCGCATTCGCCATCATGGACTTGTGTGATGATTTCCTGCCCCTTCTTGCAGTCGACACATATGAGCAGCGTCCCTTGTGGAGTTTTCTTGAGTAATTGTCCCATTTCTAGCACAAATTGGGAAGCTAGGAGTCTGATAGCTCTCTGTCCACGTTTATCGGTGTCGGGTGGGTAAGTGTTATGCTTTGTAGTTGATTATGGCTTGATACTAAGGCTCTGTCTGCTCGGCTTCGTCCAGGTCAATGGTATGGATGTATGCTGGTTCGTCACGTCTTTCGACGATGATGGGTAGTAACTTCATGTCTGGTGGCATGTTCAGGAGGGACGAGAGTTTTGACAGTGCGTCGGCAAACTGGTTTTCTTCCCTTGGGAGGTGGTAAAATTCGATGCAGTCGAAGTTGGTTAGGAGTTTTTGTACTTTTGTTTGGTATTTGGTGAGGGTTTCGCTCATGATCTTCCATGCCCCGGTCACTTGATTTATGATGAGGAATGAATCTCCATGCACCCGTAGGTTCTTTATTTTGAGGGCGATGGCGGCTTGCAGGCCGTAAATGCAAAGCCAGATTCTCGCGGCGTTGTTTGTGACGCTAAAATCGAGCTTGATCGAGAGCGGAGTATGGTCGCCATTTGGGGATATTAAGAGTATTCCGACTCCATAGCCGCGGTAATTTGATGCTCCGTCGAAGTATAATTGCCAGTACTCCTTTTCTATGGCAAAGATTCCATCGTCAGGGAATGACATTGTGTCAATCATGGGTTGTTCGATGATAGCGTTTTCTGCAAGGAAGTCGGAAACTGCCCTTCCCTTGATCACTTTCAGAGGGAGGTATTTGAGTTCGTACTCGGCGAGAAGTAGAGTCCACCTGGCCATACGCCCATTTAGGACTGGTTTTTCAAATAGGTACTTGAGGGGGTCCATTAGGGAGTAGACTCTTGTTGTGCTAGTGAGTAGGTAGTGCCTGAGCTTTTTGGTTGCCCGGACCGGTGAGGCGACTTTTCTCGGCCGTTCATACCGAAGTTTCGTGAATCGTGGAACTTTCTTTGATGTAGTAGATGGCCCGTTCTTCGTTGTTGACTTCTTGGGCGAGCATGGCGCCCATAGCGTTTGGCGTAGTCGTTAAGTATAGCGATAGGGGCAAGTCCTTTTGTGGGGGCACCAGAACGGGTGGATTTGTGAGCAGGCTCTTGACTTTGTCGAATGCTTGTTGACAATCGTCGTCCCATTTCGTATGCTCTTCTTTTTTCAATTTTTTGAAGATTGGCTCACAAATCATGGTAAGTTTGCTGATAAATCGGGAGATATATTGGACTTGTCCCAAAAAGCTCCTTATTTCGTCGATATTGCTTGGCGGTTTCATACCCATTATTGCCTTGATTTTGGTTGGGTTTATTTTGATCCCGCGCTGGCTTACTATGTGACCCAGCAACTTGCCTGATGTGACCCCAAAGGTGCATTTCTGTGGGTTCAATCGCATCTTATCTTTGCTCGATTCGGGTGAAGAATTTCCAAGGTTTATGACGTGGTCATCCCTTTCTTTGATTTTACGATCATGTCGCCGACGTATACCTCGACCTCCTTATGCATCATGTCGTGGAGCAAGGTGGTAGCGATGCGTTGGTAGGTAGCCAGGCATTTATGAGCCCAAATGGCATGATCACAGAAGCGATCGTCCCCAGGGTTACGAAAGTGGTTTTTGGCATGTCGTCTGGCCGCCATTTTGATTTGGTTGTATCCTGCATATCCATCCATGAATAGCGATGGCGTGGTCTGCTGTGTTGTCGATTAGGATGTCCATGTGAGGTAGTGGGAAATCGTCTTTTGGGCAGGCTTTGTTTAGGTCCCGGAAGTCGACACATACTCGTATTTTGCCGTTTTTCTTCATTACCGGTACCATGTTGGAGACCCAATCAGAGTATTCAATGACCCGGATGAATCCAGCTTGTAGTTGCTTTTCGATCTCTTCTTTGACCATGAGAGACCATTCTGGCTTGATGCGTCGGAGCTTCTGTTTGACGGGTCTGGAGCCTTGCTTGATCGGGATGCGGTGTTCAGCTATCTCGCGGTCTATGCCGGGCATGTCTTTATATGACCAGGCAAAGACGTCCTTAAACTCTGCGAGGAGCTTGGTATATGTGGCCCTTTCTTCTGTGCTTAGGGAAGCCCCCAGTTGCAGTTCTTGAGGCTCTTCGGGCGTGCCTATGTCGATGGTTGTTGTGTCTTCAATGATGGGGTCCTGTTCGGGTTTTGAGACAATACTTGCAATGTATCTATATAATGCAACGTTATTTAGTTTAAATTTATCACAATCATTAGGAGAGGTAAATTTTAAATGAGGCAAAGAGTAACCAAAAACTTTCATGTTATTAATGTTATCAAAAGCGGTTACATTTGAAGATAGCTCAGACGAGGGAGCTTTGGATAACCTTAATGACTCTAGTTACTTACTGAGACTTACTATATTAGGAAAATGATCGAGTAACCTAGCCGATATTTAGAAAATCGGCGTCATGATGACGCAGGACCCTAGACTCTAGGTGTAGATGCTTGAATTGGGACTTCCCGGGTCGTCGGTAGATTGGATGGCGTCTTCTTTGAGCTTTAGTTGTCGGAGGGCGGCTCGGAAATCTGAGGCTTCTATGGTGATGACCTCATCGTAAAAAGGGATTTTGACCTTTTGGTGGAGAGTTGATGTTATGGCCCCGGTAGCGTGAATCCATGTCATTCCTAGTAACATATTTTACGCCGGGGGAATGTCCATGAGTTGGAATTCGGTTTCTGTCTCGATGAATCCTATCATGATGGGTAGTGATATGACACCTTCTATGCTGCGTGAGGTACCGTCGTACGCTCTTATGTTGTTGGAGCAAGGGGTGACATCACTTTCCTTTAGTCCTAGCTTGAGGGCAGTTGTTAGGGGCAGGATGTTGATCGTGGAGCCATTGTCGATGAGAGTAACGGGTAATATCATGTTACGGCACTCTACGGTTATGTAGAGTCTTTGGGTTGTGGGTCTTGGAAGGATGGCAGGTCTGCGTGGGAGAAAGTTATGGCGCCTGGTAGCCAATCCCGGATGATGCGGCTAATGAGTTGTGCTGGGAGGATATCTCTGGTGTTACGACATGTCGTGTCTAAGGAAGGGTCGTTGGTTATGGGTAGGTTAGTCATATCCTTGACTATGTTCTTGTCTCTGCCTTTGCTTGTGCGTTTGGGAGGGAATCCTGGCGGTATTTGTAGCTCTAAAGGAGACTGATACGGATGTTGGGAGTGAGGAGCTTTATTGTGGCCGTCGGACTGTCTGAGGGGATGTTGATGAGGGATCGGGGTGAAGATTCCTTTCCTGTCCTCATGCCTTGGTTCCGTTCTTGTCCTAGCTTGGCGAATGCGATCAATGTTGCTACCGTTGTTGATCTTTGTCGAAAAGGGCGTTGACCTCGTGATCGCCGCGGGAGCCGTGAGGGGATGATTGAGGATGGGATGCGTTCTACGAAAATGGGGTGAGACCGGGGCGTACTATGCTGGACTGTTGGTTTAGGAGCTATGCTTGGCTTGTCGATCGTCTCGTTGTCAATCATGTCTTGGATTACGTTCTTGGCGAGCTTGATTCTCGGTGTCATGTCCTTTCCCCTGTGGAATTCACAAGACGAGTCTTCGTGCCATGATAGTGGTTTCTTATCCTCGTGTGGTTCCTTTGGTGGGCTTGGGGAGATGCGAATTTTTTCTTTACGAGCTTTCCCAATGCCTTTGAGTAGGACATAAAGAGGGTCGAACCTCCGTCATTTGTTGTGATGAGAACGGCCCAACCGGTGATGACACGGAGTGCAGCGAGTGGGTTGTGCTAGGAAAATTAGTTCTTATTTCTTTGGTGCCTTGGGTTTGCAGTGTTAAAGGGTTCAGCCGTGGTCGTGGTTCGAGGAGTATTGCCCTGGCGACCATGATCTGCAGTTTTGGCCAGTTTGTACTTGTGGATTTCATCTTCTAGGGATCGAATCCTCTTGATGTGTCGAGCAGACTCTTCGGCGAATAGTCTAGCGTTTTTATCGGTTTCGATCTTCTGCATGGCGGCCAGATGCTCGAATAGGGCGGCGAGGTTGGCTATCTTGTGGTCAAGCAGCCTTACGTGTTCGGTGATCGTCATTAGCGGAGGAGGTGGTGGAAGGGCAGCTTCGTCACTTGCGAGGTTGAAACGGAAATTCATATTGTGTTTGCGAGCCGGGTGTTCAGGGTTTTTCAGTGAGTGGACCTGACAAAGTTTTCAAACCTTTAGTGACTCTAAAAAGGAAGAAAAGACTCAACGAAAAATCACATTCACAATAGGAAAAAAGCAAAGGAGTAAAAAAGTGGGTGCATGACTCGACTCGTGTTTTTAGCTTAAAAGACACAGGAAGCTTTTGAGGTAGGGGCATGTTGACACGTCCCTAATCTCGAGGTAGGAAAATTTTTATGATCGTGGTCCGATTAACCCAGTTTAGCGGTATGTTGCTAGGGGTTTATCATCACGATAAAAAGGATCAAACCGAAGTAGCGATAGGCTAGTCGATCTGAGGATGTTAAAATTGGGTAAAAGGTGATCACTTGTTCGCCTTTTACGTGTAACTCAAGGAATTAAATCAACATGACGATAGGTCACTTGATTCAAAAATTAAATCAACGGGTTCTCATCTGAACGAGCCCGCGTTTTTGGTTTTTTGAGGAAAAAGATTAAATCGGGATGACTACGAAGTCACTCGACTTAGAGCTAATTCTAATGTACTAAAGGTTAATTTCATTTAAAATCTCCGAAATGCATTGACATTTACAGGTTTTTGCTCTATGAAATTTTTTTGCAATAAATGTATTATGACGATACGTCAGTCGCATAATTCATTTACGTTTTGAAAAAGATCTGGGATCTAGCGATTATCCTGGATCGGTTTTAAATGCACTGGTATTTTATTTATCAAACTCAAATGACTATAAGTCAAAGAGCCTAACGGCGTGTTTTTTAAAAGTATGACCTTTTTGAAAAAAGTTTAAAAGTGGATTTCAAAAATGGACGTATTTTAAAAGTATAATGCCTAGGAAATGTTTTTGCATGCAGAGGTTTTGAAAGACGACTATAGTGAGGGTACTATAGCTTCACACTTGTACATATAAAAACAGGTTTTTGGTTTATAGGGTAAGGTTCCCTCCGGCCATTCCCGTGACGTTTTGGTAGGGGCACCCGCAAGACTACACACGTCTTAGGTGTGAATTCAAGACGGGCCCTAGAGCGTTCGAGTTTGACTGGTTACGATCGTTTGTACGGATGCCGTACTTGTAATCGTGGAGGGGTGAGGGAACAACGTGTCCAGAGTTACCTCACTTATGAAGCGAGAGTTACTAGGGGCCGTTCCTCAGAGGGTGTGGTTTGAATCAGGAGGATTCGACTCAACGTACTTTTGCCCAAATATCGAAAGCGTAAATGTTTTCAAAGTTTCAAGCTTCACTTCTTTATGTTTTTAAAATAAAAGAAAAACTAGTCTTTCAAAAATAATAAAAATCATGCTCGTCCCCAGCGGAGTCGCCAGCTGAAGGTACCGGGAAGAAACACCTATCGACGCCCTACGCGACCTCGCCGTCTTGAGGCATAGGAGTCTTGAATCTTCTCCTTGAGGAAAGGGGGGTGCGAAGTTTTGTGAAAAATGGGGGAAATCATTGCATGAATTTGTGACCAAAAAAGAAAAGTAGAAAAATCCTTTTTGAAAATGTATTTTCGGAGTCGCCACCAAATATTAAAGGAATTTGGAACCTATTCAACGCGTCTTAAAATATAAGACACGAGTGTCTCAGATTTCAAGATGCGTCGATATCTATCAATCTGAGGTTTGAAACCAGAGAAGGGATTCGGAGTGAGGTTACTTTTCAAAAGTTTTGACAAAAATATGTTTTTGAAAACTGAAATCAAAAAGTCTACGTAAAAGTAGTCTCTACTAATTTGAAAACATTTAGTTAATTTCGATATTTGGGCTAAAATGACGCTACGTACAAGTGCGAATATATATGACTCGATAAAAATGCATAAATAATGTAAATAGTCAAAATAATGACTTTTCTATGGGAAATGTACATTTAAATAATAATTTATTGATTAAATTATTACTATAAACGTTATTTTCCGACCTTGTATTTGACTCTAGGAATTTGTGAAAAACCCTCAGTTTTGACATGCTAAAAAGACTCTATGAAACGGTACAATTTAGTGTTGGATCCGTGATTCTAGTCGTTATTTAATGCATGAATGAGTACTTGCATAATTATAAAAGTGACGTCGGTTTGCTTTAGTGATAATGAGTCGTTATTTATGCGATATTGGCGGGGTTTAGACGGATTATGAATCCGAATTACTACAACAGTATTACGAATACGGCTTCGCTAATGCCAATATCGGGTTGGGGTTAATGTAACCCCTTTGTCCGAGTCTCAAAACGTCCCAGAGCGTAGGTAAAATGTTTACCTTTCGAAAGTGAAAAGACGGTATTTTTGAGTGGATTTTGTGAGTGTGTTAATGTGTTTTGTAAAACCGATATATTGAAATGAATGAAGTGGGTTGGTATTTATAGAGGTTGGCTGTTTTTGTGGGTGCACAAATTAAATCGCTTTGTGTCTGAGCGTTTTTAATTTTGTTTGGGTTGGATTTTTTTAAGAAAAATCAAAAAGGCGGCTGGTACAAAACAAAAACATAATCGCCTGTTGACAGGCGTTTAAATTTTTAATCGCCTGTCAACTGGCGATTTTATTTTTGTTTTGGTGGGCTGTTTTAAGCCGCCTTTGTTAAGTGACGTATTTAGGGGGTAATGATGGTGTTTTGTGATGTAATTAACTTATGGGTTAAGTCTTTTGTTTTGGTCCGAATTTCGGTTTTCGTGTTTCGGTTTTTGTCGTGTTTTTCGGTTTTGGCTCGAAATAAAATAATATTAAAGTATATTATTTTACGGTTTTGTAGAGTCTAGTTTTGTGAAAATGTGACACGGGACGCACTTTGGCCCGTTTTGAGTGTTGTGTTAGTGTGCGTTTTGGGTCGTTTTTGTAAGTTTGGGCCTTTTTGTAGCTAGTTGAAATTTGTTTTTGTGGCTTGGCTTAATAAGACGTTCCTGTATCGTGCTCGTGTTGTGCTTATAATGACTAAGAGTGACATTCATTTTTATGATTATGCAAATCCAAATTAATACGCTAAAAATGACTAATACGTTTTAGACACTTTTGTACCGTTTCGACTCTTTTAAAAGCATGCATGGAAGTCCTTTTCATCATCGGGTTTGTTTTTGGGAGGTACGGATACGGGTATCTACAAACACACACACAAAACCTCTCTAAAAACAAACTCTTTTATTTGCTAAGTAGAAAACACATGTAAGAACCCATGTTCCTAAGTGTTCTTCATGTCCAAGATGATCTTCATCTTCCATTTTCATTTATTTTAATTCCTAAATTTATTTCACTTAGTTTATGTTTATAATTTACACCACTTAATTCACTACTTAACTAGGATCAATTCTACATAAATTATACTACTACTACACTTATAAAATAAGTTTTAGAAAATTAAAGTGTTGCTCTAAGATGAATAATTCAAGATCTTCATCTTCTTTATTTAAGTTTTCCACTTAAATTTTCACTATTCATAAAAATGAAAATTCTTCATAAGTTGAATTAAATCACTTCCTCTTTCTTCTACTAAATTTTTATGAACATAAATCATAAAATAAATTAAAACTATACTTCACCTAAAATGAATTAATTATAAAAACCATAGTCTTAGTTTTATTTTAGTAGAAATAAGTTACTAACTTAGTAATCTTTCTTGTATGTACTTTTGGACCTAAAGACGAAGAGCCAATTGACGGGGTTGATTTAAGTATCTTCGACAATATAGTGGATCCGGATAATTGCTAGAAAAATCATACCGAGTAAATTAAGGTGTCCCCGCACACTAGTTTTCATTTTGTAAATCGCATGCTTTAAATGTTTATGTGTCATATTTATTGTGTTATTACCACATAGCATCATATGTTAAATTAGGAGATAAAAATCGAAAAATAAAATGTTGTGTACACATAAAAACCACACGGCATCTCCCATTTTTATTGTCTAATTTTTCGTTTTAATTTTTGTAAATCATATGTTTAAAAGACTATAATAAATGAATACTAAAAATATGATTTGTATGTTGATGTTCTTTCTTTATATTTTATTCTAATTATTAAATTGTGTATGTGTGAAATGAATTGCTTTTATTTGTTAATGTTTTATTATGATTTTCACTTATGATAATGCATATATGATATAAAGGAAAATAGTTATTGAATTAGAAGTATGAAAATCAAAAATTAAAAGTTATGAACATATATACTTATACACGGTTTTTCTATTATTTTTGGACCAATTTTTAGTTTTAATTTTTCTAAATAACATATTATGATTAGTCTAGGTTAATTAGACTTTGCACAAAAATGGATAAGCTCATTTTTTGCTCATTTTGAGGCTTGGGCTGACTTGGGTCCTATGGCTCGAGCCATGGCTTAATTTGAGATCATTAGGATCAAACCAAGTGAAATGTACAAGGAGGAACAAAGGAAATCAGCCCACACAAGGAAAGCAACAACCTAGACCATGAACCATGAGCTCATCTTGACATGTCGGTAGAGATTTTAACGTAACTCCCAATCTGCTCATCCAATTGAGATGAAACCACTTTCATATGAAAGCTAGCTCAAAGAGCTTTCATTTGACATATGGTTGGCTATCTGGTTCAAAGGGAGCTGAGAGTTATGACTTCTACAAGTTAGGGGTCAGATTGTGAAAACTCAGTCCATAGGCTATTTAGACATGTCCGTACTAAAAGCTCCATATCTTGAGTTGTAGGCCATATTCTTGGGTGATTCTTTTCGCATTGAATATCTAACTCAATTACCTTTCCAATGACATATCGTGGGCCTTCTAATTCAACGTGAGCGAGAAATGTTGAAGCCTACAAGTCACTTCAGTCTCAGGAAGCTCGGTTATGAACTGATTTGGAGTAATGATCCTTGAACTTAACCTAATTCATTCTCCTTGGGTGAGCTCACTTAGGGACCATTTGGAAGTCTTCCCATGAGCCTAGGGCTCACATGGGACGTGCTAATTAGCAAGGAATGGACCAAAAACTCAGCTAACCTCAAATACTTGTGCAAGTCATTGTCAATTGTAGTCCTTTTTGCTTTATGTCATTTTCTCCTTTTTAGTTTGTGTTGTTTGGTAGTTTAGGATCAGATTTTAGGACCCTTTTGGCTGGTACAACTTGTGCTCCAAGGAGCTCATCTAAGCCCTTGGATTAAAGCAACCATTGTAGGGTGTAGATGGCTTCAAGTGTCATTGTCTTACTTTATGCTTTTTAGTTTGTTTTACATCAGATTTGTAAGGCCAAATGAGCTGTTTTTATTGTTGTTTTATCGGCCAATTCGTGGCCCTTAGATTAGAGGCAAGATGTAGGGCTTAGATGAGAGCATTGGTATTATATAAACCAAGCTCACAACCTTGTAAAAATCAGAATTGATGAATGAGAAAGAACCCTAGTTTGAGTGTTTACTCAACTTAGTCTCTTAGCTTAGTGCTTGAGCTGAAAACTTAGGGTGTTTAGTGGCTTAGTGCTTAAACACTCGATCCTTCTATCCTTGGCTAAGTGCTTGGAAGAAGACTATCCTTTGTTTTATCCTTTAGTTCACATAAATCACAAAATCAAACACAAAAACCACACAAATCAGCCGAGTCTTTTCTTTGTTGTTCAAACCGATTTTGATTGAGTCTTGAGTGAACTTTGAGCCCTTGAAGTTTCACTCCAGACTTGCTATAAAAATTTGATAAAATAAAACGATAATATAAAAATTTGAGTTAAAAATGTTCTTTAGAAAATCATATGTGTTCTTCACATATTCATGTGTTCTTTATTTAGGTGACTAGTTTGATTTAAAATATTTATAAGTTTTATTTAATTGTTGTTTAAATACATTAGTGAATAATTACAAATATAAATATATAAGTTAAATAAACTAAATCATTGAAATATAAAAGTTAGAAATATAAAGTATCACAAATCACTATTCATAAATGAAATAAAATATGTAGTGAAAATTGTAAACTAGTTAAATCACTTTAGTATAATTTAAATAATTAGTATATAAGAATATGTACAAGTAAATTTTCTCTCTTCTCTCTCTCCCATGGCTAGGGATTTCTGATCTTCTGATTCGTTTTCGTTTCTATGGCGCGAGGGAAGGGTCGGGGAGCTAAATCGGTCATTGGGGAAATTGTCACTACTATTGGCGAACCATCCAAAACTAGATCTCAGCGTGCTGCTTCTGCTAATTTGGAGGATGATGCTGTTCACCATGATAGTTCTGTAAGTTTGGAGGGTGCCTCTCAGGTTCTTCCTAAATCACCTCTCCTTCTCAACTCTTTTGTTGATGCTGTGTTAGAAACTACTGTGGCTAAACCTAAATCGACACCGGTGGTGGTACCTGTTGTGGAGGTGGTTCCCGCCGCCCAAACTCCTCCTGTGTCTGTTACCTCAGGAACTTTATGGAGTGATGTAGCTTCTGGATCCAAGAATTTGGGTATGAATTTGTTCTTCTGTGAAGAGACAGCTCGTTCTACAGAGGTGTCCATTGATATGGAAGACATTGTGGATGAGTTGGAGATCTGGGGTCGCACTTTGATGGGGAATGTTATTGGGTCTCGGATGCAACTTCAGCAGATAAAAGATTATGTCTACAAATCTTGGAATCATGTCTCTCAACCTTGGGTGCAGTATTTCAGGAAGGGGTGGTTTAGCTTCCAATTTAAGACGAAAAAGGAGATGGATGTGGTATTGAAAGGAGGCCCATGGATGATAGGAGGTCATGCTATGGTTTTGAAGCAATGGTCTCCCACTTTCTCACAGGAATTGGATAATGTCTCAAAGGTTCCAGTGTGGGTTCTTTTACCTGCTTTGGATCCTCATTTTTGGTCCCCTGCTGCCCTAAGTAAAATTGCTAGCAAAGTGGGAACTCCTCTTTTTGCTGATCAGGTTACTACTTCTAAGGCCAGGCTTGGATTTGCTCGAATTTTGGTTGAGGTGGATGTTGCAAAGGATGTTCCTGAGGTGGTAGTGATTAATACTCCATTCAAGGAGCAAATTGTGCAAAAAATTGAATATGAATGGATTCCTTTTTACTGTCACACCTGCAAGAAACTTGGCCATGAATCAGCTAGGTGTAGGTGTGGAACCCAGGAACCGCGTCGAGGGACCCAACTCGGCGTCTTGCTTAAAGGGCGGATTTTAAAGTTAAAAAAGATTAAGTTGGAAAAACCTTTAAGAACTGTTATGGAGTCGCCACCTAATTATCGCGGAAATTAGGAACCTGCTACCATGTTCTAAGTTAAAAACATGTCCTAGATTTTGGAGCACGCCGACACCCCTAGATCTAAGGTTGTGAAACCAGATTGGATTCGGGGTGAGGGTACTTTAGAAAAAGAGTTAATTCAAATAATGATTTATGAAAACCTTTTAGAAAAGCCTATGTAAAAATAGCCTCTACTGACCTAGAACAATCCATGTAAGATGATATTTGAGCTAATGTTATCGCTACGTACAAGTGGGATAAGTTTGTAAAAGAATGCAGATGCAGATGCAAAAAGATTGATTAAAACCCTCAGTTTAGCATGTTTAACTTGTTAACGAATACGGTTCAGTTAAAGGTCGAATTCATTGTTTAAGTTGATTTTAATGCAAAATAAGAAGGTGCAAGATGCATGCAAATAAAATGAAGTTCAATTGTCCATTGGTTTATTTTATAAGGGTCGGTTGCTTATGCGACTTTGGCGTGTCATCGGATATGGAGTGTACCTGATGTAAATAGAACACTTGGAGTGCAAGCGCGCTGGGTGCCAAAGCCGGCGCTAAAGTGTAGACCCCTTTGTTAGTTCATAGAAAATAAGAAAAAGCTTTGAACCAAGTGGATCGGTACCTAGCTTGTCCAGACGCATCAGATCTGGGCAGAGCTTCGTTTCTTGAACTTAAAGGGAGGATGAATTCAACACGGGATGGTGTCTTTGGACTCAAGGATTTGAGTGCTTGAGGCTTTGTGGATGTATTTAGGTGTATCTTTGTGCTAGACGGTATATTTTGTGGGACCCATGTGTGGGCACTAAAACTAAGAAGAGAGGTTGTGAGAAGAGAGGTTTTCTTGTGTGGAAAACTTGTGAGAATAGGTCGTCTGCGAGGGTTGTATATATAGGAGAATAGCCGAGAGAAAATAGGAAGCAGGGAAAAAGCTGGCTGGGAAACCGCATAGCCTTATGCGGTTTGGTGGGCAAACCGCATAGGCTTATGCGGTTTGCACCATGAGCCGCATAAGCTTATGCGGTTTGCTGGTGTGGTTTTAACTTCGAGATTTCGTATTTCCTTAATCCGAATTGCTAAATCTTGGGAATATTCGGTGTAATCTCCTTGCTTGTGCCCCAAGAAGGCCTAGTATGATCTTCTAGAGAGTTGTTGAGGGCTTTGGAGTGCGGGCCAAAGGTGGGTTTGGGCTCGGTTCTGGGCCCGAGACCCGAAAATGTGAAAAGGGTGTATTTGCATAGATTTTGTGAAATAAGGTAAGACGTGAAGCCGTATTTTGTGTGAGAGGGGGCTAAATAGCGGTTTTAGCTACCGGGCCTAAATTTAGGAATTTAGGAATGCTGAATTAGACCTTGTTAATGTAAAAGGGCTAATTGTAGTGCAAATGCGAAGCTCATGCCAAATGAAGCAATACAAGGACCTAGCTAGACTCCAAATGGACAAAATGAACGTTTATTTAAAGCGATGTAAAGCGACCTAAATCATTTTAACATTTCAAACGACTCAAAATGAATTCGACATTAGTTAGAACCGTTTAAGTCAACGTTAGAGCATGCGTAATAAAAGTCCGTGATATATCACAGGGTTTTGTTTGGGAGGGTACGGATATGGGTATCCACAGAGCCCCCAGTTTGACTGAGCTCGGACTAGAGCGCTAGTCAAACTCCACGACCATATCCGGACCATTACAGTCTTGATATAGTCAGCGGAACGAAGCATGTGTCCATGGGTGAGACGAGGACTCGAGCAAGGCTAAGCGGGGAGGCGTGCGCATTTAAGGACTTGGCGGTCGTGCATGCTATAAAGAACTCTTTGGCCTTTGGATGTCTTAAATCGTGCTTGTTGTACTGTCGTTGATGGTGCCTTTGTATATGCTTGGTATCGTCGGATGCCTGGTGCTGCTGCTTGTAATGTCTTCGTATTGCATGTGTATAAGGGGCTAAAGTGCAGGGTGCATATGCTTGTAAGGTGTTTGGGTATGCGTGAGGTGTATAATTGAGTAGGGGTGCTTATGTAGGTGTTGGTGTAGGTCTTGATCTCGTGAAAGAGCGTCCGTGTAATGCTTGAACTCGCCGGGGAGTGTCTATGTAGAGTGAAATGCTTGGAGTTAAGTATATTGTTGAATGCTTGTGCTTGAACTCGCCGAGGAGTGTCTGTGTAGTTGTTACTGCAGTTGATTGCCTTTCGTTGAGGAGAAGGTGATGTAAATGCTCGTTGTCGTGTAGTCTTAGTTGTATGCGTTCTTTGATGCCTTATTTATTCTTTGATCTGTAAACATCTTTGATCTTTGTTGTTGATGTTGATGCCATTCTTTGATGTTGTCTTTGGGTCTCGCCGAGGAGCGCAGGTGCTTAGTGTAGTATTTGCTGGAGAAGTACTAGTTTGCTAGGGAAGGGTGTATATGTATGGTCTCGCCGAGGAGCGTAGGTGTAGTTGTGGTTGTTTGGGAGAGTGATGGTGTTTCGTCTTGTTAGGGGTGCAGGTGTATATTCGCCGGGATTATGGTCCGAGGAAGGTGTATGTGCTCAAGTGTACGGCTTCGTGTAATTGCTTGGATGTCTTTGAATGTCTTTGATGCACAGGCGCTTGGTGTTTATGTTAGTGATTTCTTTGGGAAGTCGAAGGGTATGTCTTGGACTCGTGAGAAATGTCTCAGATAGGTGTGTGGACTCCATAGGGAGGTAGCGTTACTCCACAGGACGTGTAAGAGGGTGTAAGGACTCGTGAAGAGTGTTCGTGTTTACCTTACATGCAGTGTATTAAATGCTTAGCACACGAGTATGGCGGACTGTAGGTGACGCCTTAACCAAGGCATAGCGCATAATGTATGTGCTAGTGCTTGTGGCGGACTGTAGGTGACGCCTTAACCATGAAAGCTTGCGTGTATGAAGAAAAAATGAGGAGAAAACGTGGAACAAAACATGCTCTGGAAATTGCCTGTAGACTAGTGACTCTTCCGGGGAATCCCTTATCAATTGGCGACTTCAAGCGTGAACTCATTCGCACATGTTGCGGTTTCAAATCCGGAAATATTCGAACTCGCGATTTTCCTTTCGAGATCTTCAATTTCGCTTGCTTCGACCATGAAACGTGGTATCTGGTGATTCGTTTGGATTAGTATGATACATGTCTCTTGGACTTGGAATGTATGGTGCTTGGGATGTTTCTTGGATATGTTAGGGTACTTGGTGCTTGGACCTACGTTCGGGTGTTGCTTGTCTGATGCACACATGAAAGTGTTATGCTTTTAGTGTGCATGTTCATGTTTGTAGCGGTTCTGGAGGTGTCGCTCAACCGTAGATGCTTATGTTGATGTGGGTATTTATAGCAAGGGTGTCTTCAAAAATGCGAAAAATTATCCCATTTTTCGTTGTAAAGGTTTAGTTCTTGATAGGAAGCGTCAGCCCCCAGGTTGACTGAGTTATGGTGTCGGTGTATGTGAGCCCCCCAGTTTGACTGAGTTATGGTATATAACGATAGTCAAACTATGTAAAAGGCCATGGGTTGCAGTAGGATAAAGGTGCTTTTGGATTAGCCCCTTGAGTTTGACTAAGTTTTGTATGAAAACTGAGTCAATGTATAGGGCGTGTATCAGGAGGAGGAGTTTTTGGATTACCCCCTCGAGTTTGACTAAGTTTTGAATGAAAACTGAGTCAAAGTGAAGAGTATGGTGTTTGGTTTTGAAATTTCCCCCGTAGTTTGGCTTAATTTGATTGAAATTAAGGCAAAATGGAGAAGAATGTAGCGATGAGCAAAGCGATTCACCGTGTCGTGGTCGTCTTTGAGGTGGCTTGGGTTCGATGAGACTTTGACGAGTACCGCCGTCTTCACCATTAGTTGTATTAGTATGCTTGTGTAATAAGGATTGTGTGAACCCTTGTTTACATTTCGTATCTTTAGTCTGTAGTGTTAGTAAGCTAGGTTTGAAAAACGAAATGATTCCCGATTGGGATGTTTGGATGAAAATGTTTTTGTTGAAAAATCTTTTTGTGAAAGATTCATTTAGTTGTCGAAATCAGCTTTAAAAATGAACATTTGAAATGTCGGTTGTAAGGCTTCATGCAAGATGAAAAAGCGTTTTGACGTTGTGAGCTTAAGCTAGAGTTGTGAAGACCGTGGAGGGTCATTTGAGTGCAAAGGTTGAAAAGCCCCCAGTTGTCGAGGATGAGAATTCGGTAGAATCTCAACACGGAGTGGGGCGTAGTGCTAGGTTCGGTTGTGCTTTGCGTAAGCTGCCTACGTATCCACGAACGTGGAATCAGACCGGCGTAGTTCGAAAGAGCTTTTGCTTAAAATGTGTTAACTCGAGTGAGTTAAATTCGAAGAATGCTGTTTCTCAAAATGTATTAACTCGAGTGCCGAGTTAAATTTTTGGAAAAGTTTAGACTTTGAAGATTCGAGATGCATTTCAAGGATTTGAGATGCATTTTCGAAAGGTACATTTTGTTTGCGAAAAGGTGTGTTTGCAAAAAGTGAATTGCAAAGTGCTTTCATATTAACTCGAGTATTGGGTTAATTTTGAAAGGTGATTAGCTAATTTGAGGGTGCATTGCCTCGTGTATGTTTGAAAAAGCGCGTCGTTCCGTGGGAGCGTTTTGAAGACTGGAGAGTTTTTGAAAGGAGCGGTTTAAATGTCGCTAAATTGTTTGATTGGAAGAGGATTGACTCGACGTGTGACTCGATACTTAAAATGCCGAAAAGTTTGCAAAATAGAGACGAATCATATGCGTGATTTGAGACTCGACGGTTGCATGGTTGCCATATTCGGGAACACGTGCGTTGGTGGAGCCCCCAGTGGTGATTGCTTGTCTGCGGTGGGATGCTGTTGTTCCTGCAAAACAGTGTTAGACCAAAAAGCAGAGTACTACTCCTAAGTCTATGACAACTTTGCCTTGACGAATTCGTTTTAGTCACCTCGATAAAGAAATAGTTTGCCTTTGAGCTTTGTGAATTTTTGTGGACACATCCTTAGCGGGGAATATTTTGTAAAAGGTTGGTTGAGCTCGGGAGAGCGGCCTACGTATCCGTGGTTACGGAATCAAACCTAGCGTAGTTCCGAAAGGGGTGTTTAAGGGCGTGCATGAGGTGTTTATGTGGAAAGGTGCGTGTTTAAGGATCCACCGGTCTGGGAGGTGGGTTTGTTTTTGTGGAAGGGTGCGTGTTTAGGGACCTGCCGGTCCAAGGGGTGTTTATGTGTTTGACCTTGATACATTGCATCCTAAGGGTGGGTTCTCCTTAGTTGATCTAGGCTGGTTGCTTGCTACTTCTGTCTTGTCTTCAATTTGGAATTTCAAGGACCTGGCCACTCGTTTCTGGGCTTCGGTACTTCTTGCCTTTGGGGTTTCGGCCCCTCGCTTATTGATTTCTAAGCTTGTTGACTTCTTAAGCTTTTTGACTTCTTGAGCTTTTGACTTCTTAAGCTTTTGACTTCTTAAGCTTTTGCTTAGTTGTTTTGCCCCTTGTTCTGGAGCTTTTGAGACTTTTGCTTTTTGGTGACTTTGTTTTTTTGACCTTTGTACCTTGTATTCCCGTTTGGTTTGACAATATCCCACGCCCTATGTAGCTTGGGCTTGAACTCGGACCCTGCTAAAACCCTGTGGCTCGGTGGTCACTCATGATCGTGTGTCTATCACGCCGGGCTCCTCTGACAAGTTCGTTTGCTTATTAGGCACGCGATCGAGTACGCGGAGGGCGATCCAGGAATACTCGTACTTTTGGTCGCGATCAAATTCATGACCACTATGGAGCTCCAAATTAATGGATCCTCCTCCAAAAGCAGCGGAGTAGTAGACCACAAGCAGACTAGTGAACCTTAGGTGTTTAGTCGTCGGAAGCTTTCTTGTCTTTGTGTCCTTGATTTAGTTGACTTGGACCTTCGTACCCGGCCTAGATCTCCCTAGGATAGTTGTTCCTGGGATGCAATGTATGTTGGTGTAGAATTGTGTTTTTTATGGGAAAAGTGTGTAAAAAGGAAGCTGGGTTGTAGGCAAACTTATTCCTTTATCGATTTGTTAAAAATGTCATACGTCGGAGACTCGATTGCCCTAAACCGCCGAGATTGATTCAATGTTTAAAAACTCGACCCGTATTGAAAAGACTCGAATTTCTTGAGGAGATCCGTGAGATCGTCGGTGGCGCCTTGATGGATTCGTCGCTGGGTGCTCGAGACGCACATGTCTCGGATGGGGTTGATGCTCGCGTCGGGACTTGGCTCATGCATACTTAGATTTGTCTTTGATTTTGCAAAAGTTTTGTTTTCGTAGCAGGATGTTTTGTTGAGCAAAATGTGTTGTCACATTTTGGCTCGATGTAAAAGGCGTTTTGAAATCAAATCCGATAAGCTCGTGTTAGTGGCTTGTCGGTGAAAGTGTGAATCGATTCGGAGTGGCGATAGGCTATCCGAATCAGGGGTGTTTGAAGATGTGATGAAGACGGTTATACTCGTTTTCATACATTCGGTTTGAAAGAGGGTTAGATTAAAGCGACTATGAGCCACTTGATCTAACCGTGAAGGATTTGCGGAATGATGCTAGTTCATTCCTAGGTTTTGTTGTCTTGTGAAAAGAGATGTTTGGATTAAAATGGCGGTAGGCCATTTTGAATCATGGATTTCGAAAATGTCTATTTTGCTGGATTTGTTTTCAAGAAAAGGTCCATTCTCGGGTTTGAAAATGTTTGGTAATAAATGGGTTACAATGAGTGTGGGTCATGTAGTTCATTTATGTTTTGGAATGTCACGAGAGTAAAGTGATTATTCTCGGGTGTTTTGAGGAGACTGTTTGTCTAGATCAAACCGTCCTGACTATGGGTCATTCGATTCGAAGGAAGGATTTTTGAAAAAGGTTATTTCAAAAACGTGATGAGGATTTTGTGAAAGTAGTTTGTAAGAGGATTTGGGCCAAGATGGTTATGAATCATTTGGTCTGATGAAAAGTCCGCGAGATTGGGCTTGGCCATTCTCGGTTTTGTTTGCTTGTAAAAGACAAATTTTCGCTGAAACGAGTCGACTTTGGGCCGTGTGGCCTAAAGAGAATGTCGTTATTTGTTTTGCGAGAGTGAGGAGATTTTTGAGAAGAGCTCATTTCAAAAGTGGGTGTGTTTTGCTTGGTTTGTAAAATAAGAAGATTTTGAAAAGAATTTATTTCAAAAATGAGAGTGTGTTGCTTGTTTTGTAAAAGTGAGGAGATTTTTGAAGAGAGCTTGTTTCAAAAATGAGAGTGTATTGCTTTAGGAGCAATGTTGTGCCTAAGAAGTCTTTGAGGCAAGAACGCGTGTGCGGATCTTGTCTCGACGTTGAAATGTGTTTGATTTGCATTCGTCGAGCCCATGTTAACGGTTCATCGTTAAGGGCTCGAGCCTAGATGCATGGAAAGGATTCGACTCGTGAACGGCTAGCTAGTCGAGTCGAGGATGTTGAGAATGGATTGGTTTGTGTGACGTGTATCTAGTTAGTCCTATTAGATTCAACGTTCATTTTAAGCGTTCATTTTTAGCTCATTTTTGTTTAGGAAGACCTTTTAAGCTTGAAAAAGGAGATTTTAGACAAGGTTTGGCTAATAGGAAGCTTTTGAGACGAGGATGCGTGTGCACATCTCGTCTCGATGTTAAAAGGTGTTAGCTTTGTCGAGCCCACCTAACGGTTCATCGTTAAGGGCTCGAGCCTAGATGGGCGAGAAGGATTCGACTCGAGAGCGATTAGCTAGGCGAGTCGAGCGTGTTGAGAATGGACGTTAAATTTGTGTGGGTTAAATTTGCACGTTAGTGACATGACTAGACCAACGTTCATTTTAAGTGTTCATTCTAGCTCATTTCTTTGTTAAGAAAACTCTTTTTAAGCTTGAAAAAGGAGGTTTTCGAAAAAGTTTTAGCCAAAGGAAAGCTTTTGAGACGAGGATGTGTGCGCACATCTCGTCTCGATGTTAAAGATTTTGCTTTGCACTCGTCGAACTGATGTCGGTAATTTGCCGAGGTGAGCTCGAGTCGGATGTGTAAAAGAGAGAGGATTCGGCTCGAGAGCGATTAGCAAGTCTAGTCGAGGATGTTAAATGTAGAGACTAGGCCGTATGACCTAGAAGATTGAAGCCCACGAGCTTGGGTTTTAATCTTTGCTCGGGTTTTTGCTTTGTTAGTGAAAAAGGAAATTTTGAAAAAGCTTGTTTCAAAAATTCGCGATAGTTTTGTTTGAAAAGGTGTTAGATGTTAGGTGTTAGGTTCGTTTATCTTTGAAAAGTTTAGGCGAGTTTTCGAAGATATGAATGCAGATGCTCGTTTTGAAAAGGACCATGGAGTGCATAGCCTCGAACTTGTACGTATGACTCAAAAGGGGTGAAAATGAGTCGGTCGGGTACACCTCCAACTACCTCGAGTACGCTTTGGCAGATACTTAACCCCTTCATTTCCTTACGCCGGGGCGATAGGTTTTCTGAAGGGAGCACTGGGGCGGTCGAGATAGTCGTTTACGGCAAGCCGTGGAGGGGCGAGAGGAAAGCTAGTCCGGCATGTGCTTTATCGAGTGGACAAGCCTGCATGTGGGAGCCACCTCTCGAGGGTGCAAAGGGTGCCTAGATTCCAAAAGGAATGGACTCTAAACGAATGTGCATAGCTCAAATATGTATACTTGGATTGTTCAAGGCTTTCAAGTTTCACCTCTTTATTTTTAAAAAGAAAAAGCTAGTTTTAAGTTTTAAAAATAAGATCTCCCCAGCGGAGTCGCCAAACTGTGGAACCCGGGAACCGCGTCGAGGGACCCAACTCGGCGTCTTGCTTAAAGGGCGGATTTTAAAGTTAAAAAAGATTAAGTTGGAAAAACCTTTAAGAATCAAGTATGGAGTCGCCACCTAATTATCGCGAAATTAGGAACCTGCTACCATGTTCTAAGTTAAAAACATGTCCTAGATTTTGGAGCACGCCGACACCCCTAGATCTAAGGTTGTGAAACCAGTTGGATTCAAGTGAGGTACTTTAGAAAAAGAGTTAATTCAAATAATGATTTATGAAAACCTTTTAGAAAAGCCTATGTAAAAATAGCCTCTACTGACCTAGAACAATCCATGTAAGATGATATTTGAGCTAATGTTATCGCTACGTACAAGTGGGATAAGTTTGTAAAAGAATGCAGATGCAGATGCAAAAAGATTGATTAAAACCCTCAGTTTAGCATGTTTAACTTGTTAACGAATACGGTTCAGTTAAAGGTCGAATTCATTGTTTAAGTTGATTTTAATGCAAAATAAGAAGGTGCAAGATGCATGCAAATAAAATGAAGTTCAATTGTCCATTGGTTTATTTTATAAGGGTCGGTTGCTTATGCGACTTTGGCGTGTCATCGGATATGGAGTGTACCCGAAGTAAATAGAACACTTGGAGTGCAAGCTACTGGGTGCCAAAGCCGGGGCGCTAAAGTGTAGACCCCTTTGTTAGTCCATAGAAAATAAGAAAACGCTTTGATCCAAGTGGATCGGTACCTACCTTGTCCTGACGCTTCAGATCTGGGCAGAGCTTCGCTTCTTGAACTTAAAAGGAGGATGAATTCAACACGGGATGGTGTGCTGGACTCAAGGATTTGAGTGCTTGAGGCTTTTGTGGATGTATTTAGGTGTATACTGTGCTAGACGGTATATTTTGTGGGACCCATGTGTGGGCACTAAAACTAAGAAGAGAGGTTGTGAGAAGAGAGGGTTTTCTTGTGTGGAAAACTTGTGAGAATAGGTCGTGCGAGGGGTTGTATATATAGGAGAATAGCCGAGAGAAAATAGGAAAGCAGGGGAAAAAGCCAGCCTGGGAAACCGCATAGCCTTATGCGGTTTGGTGGTCAAACCGCATAGGCTTATGCGGTTTGCACCATGAGCCACATAAGCTTATGCGGTTTGCTGGTGTGGTTTTAACTTCGAGATTTCGTATTTCCTTAATCCGAATTGCTAAATCTTGGGAATATTCGGTGTAATCTCCTTGCTTGTGCCCCAAGAAGGCCTAGTATGATCTTCTAGAGAGTTGTTGAGGGCTTTGGAGTGCGGGCCAAAGGTGGGTTTGGGCTCGGTTTTGGGCCCGAGACCCGAAAATGTGAAAAGGGTGTATTTGCATAGATTTTGTGAAATAAGGTAAGACGTGAAGCCGTATTTTGTGTGAGAGGGGGCTAAATAGCGGTTTTAGCTACCGGGCCTAAATTTAGGAATTTAGGAATGCTGAATTAGACCTTGTTAATGTAAAAGGGCTAATTGTAGTGCAAATGCGAAGCTCATGCCAAATGAAGCGGGACAAGGACCTAGCTAGACTCCAAATGGACAAAATGAACGTTTATTTAAAGCGATGTAAAGCGACCTAAATCATTTTAACATTTCAAACGACTCAAAATGAATTCGACATTAGTTAGAACCGTTTAAGTCAACGTTAGAGCATGCATAATAAAAGTCCGTGATACATCACAGGGTTTTGTTTGGGAGGGTACGGATATGGGTATCCACAGTAGGTTGAACAAACCTAAGATGATTTACAAGCCGAAAGTGGCTGTGGTAGAGAAGCCTATTGTGGAGCCAGTGGTTGAGAAGCCTATTGATGATACTGTGCAGGAGGAGGTTGTCCATACTCCCCCTCCTATAAAGGGTACCATAGATGCTATTGATTTTACTGAGGTGAGGAAAGGGGCTGTGTCAAGGCTGGGTAAGTCTGTGGGGACTGTGGCTTTGGCAAACAAATTTAGTCAGTTGGGAGATGCTGTGCTTAATCCCTTTGACTTGTTTGATGCTCAGAGGGGTGTACTCCAACCTGAACCACCTGATATAGGATGCAAATAGCTAGTTGGAACATCAGAGGGTGCAATACTGGTATTAAGCAAAAAGAGTTAATAAAGTTTTGTAGGAGCAATAAGGTAGATATTTTTGGAGTTTTGGAGACTAGGGTTAAGCTACATAAGGCTGCTACTATCATTAGGAATAAGTTTCAGGGTTGGAACTTCTATCATAATTATAATTTTCATTTCAATGGAAGAATTTGGCTCCTTGTGAATCCTAGGACCTGCAAGGTTGATATTCTTAATGTGGGGGATCAGTTCTTGCACTGTAAAGTGTTTCATTATACTTCTCAAAAATCGTATTATGTGACTTTTATCTATGGCTCTAATAACTCTGTGGTTAGGGAGATTTTGTGGGATGCTCTGCAACTTATTGGTTCTACTATGAATGGCAGTTGGCTGGTCCTGGGTGATTTTAATGTGGTGAGGTATAAGGAGGATAGATATGGTGGTAATATTCCTTCTCAGAGAGACATGGATGCTTTTAACGCTTGTATTCTGCAATGTAAGCTTGCTGACATGGTTAGTACAGGCTACCAATATAGCTGGACTAATAATCAATTAGGAGGGGCTAGAAGCTGGTCCAAACTTGATAGAGCTCTTGTCAATACTGATTGGATTTCTAGCTCTCCTAACTCTCTTGCAAATTATTTGCCTTCTGGAATCTCTGATCATTCCCCAATTCTGGTTTCTTTGGTTAATGTGCAGAAGAGAGCTAGCTCTTTTAGCTTTCTGAATTGCTGGATTAAGAATGTGAAGTTTCAGCCAACAGTGGCGGCTGCCTGGGCCTTACCTGTTCAGGGTACTCCCATGTTCACTTTGTTTGAGAAAATGAAGAGAGTGAAACAACAACTCAAGTCTTTGAATGGTCTCTTCTACTCTAATCTGACTTCTAGGGTGGAACAATCTGATAATCTGTTAAAAGAGCTTCAATCTCAGTCTGTTGCTAATCCTGGGGATGATACCTTACTGATGAAAGTGAAGGAGGCTAAGGAGAATTATATTCATCTTAAAGAAGCTGAGGAGAGTATGTTGCGACAGAGGGCTAAGATTACTCATATTCATCAGGGGGATGGTAGTACTTCCTATTTCTTTAGGAAAATTGCTGAGAGGAAACATTTTAATAATATTGGGCAGGTGTTAGATAAGGATGGCATCTGTTGTAAAGGTGAGGAGGCAGTTGCTCAAGCTTTTATTGGTTACTACACTGCTTTGCTTGGTACTTCTACGGAAGTTCAGGCTCTTGATGAGGACTTTATTAAGAGTAAGGGGTGTTTGTCTACTGAACAGGCCAGTTCTCTGGTTAAGGAGATTACTATGGCTGAAATTCACTCTGCTTTATGGGATATGGATCCTAATGTTAGCCCAGGTCAGGATGGTTTTACTTCGGGTTTCTTTAAGGCTGCATGGTCCACTGTCCAGGATGATTTTGTGAAGGCTGTATTTGACTTCTTCAAGTCAAAAAAGAAGCTCAAGAAAGCTAATGTGACTGTTATTACCTTAATTCCAAAAAAGGAGAATGCCTCTTCTGTTACGGAGTACAGACCCATTTCATGTTGTTCTACAGTTTATAAGACTATTAGCAAAATTTTGGCTAATAGGCTCAAAACTGTCCTTCCCTCCTTAATTGGACCTGAACAGGCGGCTTTTGTCAGTGGTAGGAATATCTTTGATAACATAATGCTTTCACAAGCTCTGGTTAGAGGTTATACTAGGAAGAACATTTCTCCTAGATGCTTAATCAAAGTTGATATTAATTAGGAAGGCTTTTGACTCTTTGAACTGGTCTTTCATCTCCTCTGCTCTGTATAGCTTTGGTTTTCCAGACTTATTTATTGATTGGTTGATGGTGTGTATTTCTTCTCCTCACTACACTTTGAAGATCAATGGTTCTACTCATGGATTCTTTGAAGGAAAGCAAGGTATCAGACAAGGGGATCCCATATCTCCATATATTTTTGTGCTTAGTATGGAGGTATTATCAAGGTACCTGAGAGACATTCCACTGGTTAGGGGTCTTTCTTTTCACCCTCAATGTTCTCGTCTTGCTTTGACTCATCTGGTTTTTGCTGATGACCTCATGATTTTCACTAGGGGAGATGTGCCCTCCGTTCAGACTGTGGTTCATGCTCTCACTACGTTTGCTGATGTCTCAGGGCTGGTTGCAAACCCAGCCAAGACTGATATCTATTTGGGTGGTGTTCATTCTGCTGTTAAACAACAAATCCTCAATGCTTCTAATTTCAGTGAGGGGTCTTTCCATTTTAGATACTTGGGTATTCCTCTTGCTTCTACCAATCTACGATCTGATATGTATCACCAACTCCTCGACAAAGTCAGGAAGCATATCCTAAATTGGGCTAGTCACAATCTGTCCTACGCTGGTAAGGCTCAGCTTATCAATTCCATGCTTTTTGGTCTTGAAAATTTCTGGTGTGCAGCTGTACTTCTTCCTAAAGGTGTGCTCAAGCGTTTACTTAAGTTGTGTAAGGATTTCTTTTGGCAAATTGGTGAAGGTAAGAGAAGATTTACCTTTAAAAGCTGGTCAGATATTTGTATGCCTAAAGATGAAGGTGGCTTTGGTATTAAGGAGCTCTTATCTTGGAATAAAGCACTCTTGTGTAAGCACTTGTATGCTTTGGAGTTTGATTTCCCCTCTATTTGGACACTCTGGTTGAAGGCTTATAAACTCCGCAACGCTGACTTGTGGTGTGTTACCTCAAACGGCTCTTCTTCTGAAAGTTGGGCTGATATTCTTTCTGTTCGAGACTCTCTAATTCAGCTGGCTGGCTCTGTTTCTCAAGCTCAAGCTCTTCTACAAGAATGGGGAGGTAAGGTGTCTGCTGCATATGGCTTCTTTAGGGGCACTAGACCTTCGTTGCCATGGACGAAGTCGGTTTGGCAGGCCTCGAATATCCCTAAACATTGTTACATTGCCGTGATGGCTGTGCAAGGTACGCTCCCCACCGTTGATAACTTAGTCTCAAGGGGCATGTATATGGTTAACTGGTGTATTATGTGTAAGGCAAATTGTGAAAGTCATTCTCATCTCTTTTTTGAGTGTTCTGTGACATGTTCGCTTCTGCAACGTGTGCTACAATGGATGGGAGTGGGTCGACGTGTTAGGAGTTTAAAGCAAGAGCTACGCTATTGTGATCATTTGAGGCGGTCTCATCATTGGAAGGCAAAATGGTTCGCTTGTAGTTTGTTAGCCACCGTTTACCATGTTTGGTTAGAGCGAAATTGTCGTATTTTTAATGATGTTTTTTCGTCCATGGACTGTCTGTTACGTAGCATCAAATTAGAGGTAAGCATTCTCTTGCTATCTTGTTCTAGGATTAAAGATGAGCTTGTCATTGTAAATGCCCTAAACGGGTGACTTTTGTAACTCTTTTGGATGATATGAAATATAAGGAGCTAAATTCTTTCAAAAAAAAAAATAATTAGTATATAAACACTTTAAGTCAAAAACCGATAATTTAGAAAACGAAAATGAATTGTACAAGTACAATATGGGCCACGGTTTTAGGACTCATTTTAGACCTAAAATGAATTTGTCACTTTTTATTCTTATCACTTAAGTAATTTAATTAGTTAAAGTAATGAATTATTGATAAAAACAAAAAAGAAACAAATAGCTAATGTTAATGGGGAGCCACGGTTTTATCACTTTAAATGGGTCATTTTTGATCAAAATGAATTTGTCACTTAGTCACTAAATTTGATTTGTTTTTAAGATTATATTAGATTGTATAATGGATCGTTAATAAAAAGAATCAACGAAACCGATAAAAATAAACGTTACATGTATTAAAATGAATAATGTCGAGTGTTACTGCCTGTGCTTAAATTTGGATTGGACATACGGACTATTTAAAATGAACTACGACAACCTCGCTAAAAATGGAAACCGCTAAAATATTAGTTAAGTATATGACTAAAATTAACCGAGTTTTACTTTTGAAATATTATTTAAAATCACTAAGTACGAAATGAACTTAACAACTTTAAAACTAGAATTTTGTACTTAGAAAATAAAAGTTGGTTTTGTAAACCTAAAAATATCCTAAGTATAAAAATAGGTATAAAGTATAAAAATACTAAGTATAAAGGAAATACTAAGTATAAAAAAATATAATAATAAATACTAAGTATAGAAAAAGATACTAAGTATAAGAATACATATACGTATAAAAATACGTATAAAATACGAAGTATAAGAATACGCATACGTATAAAAATACGTATAAATACGAAGTATAAAAATACGTACAAATACGAAATACGAAAATACGAATACGTATAAAAATACGAGGAATAGTAAATACGGTGAATAGTAAAATATGATGAATAGTAAAATACGATGAATAGTAAAATAATGAATAGTAAAAATATTTAAAAATTTACGAACAGACTCAAAATAAATCATTTAAGTTTTCTATTTTGCAACTGCCTATCTGAAGAACTGTTAGAACTAAAATTTCAATATACAAGTTCGACGATGTTATAACTAATAAGAATTATAGCATGTGTTATGAATAATAAAAGAAGTAATGAATTAAGTGTTGAATACTTGATGTTACCGTTTTTCCTCACATGTATAGAATAATACGCACCTCTCATTTGAATTGCCCTTTCGATGACTTTACTTTGACCGTCCGCTCTAACTTGGGAACCCTAAGATTCTCTGCTGTTGTTTGGGTTGAATCCGATAGTGAGGAATTTATTCCTCATACTCGATATTCCTTCGACAACTTAGGATTTGAATCAAAAGGCACGGCCTGACATGAGATTATACCCTTCGATTATAACGTTGTATGATTAGTACTCGGGTGTCTGCTATGTTAAACGCTATAGGGTCAGGATTGGTAAGGTAACCGCATATGGGGACACTTGGCACCCTCAGTATTGCCAGTGGTAATTTAATGACTCTCCTAGTCGTTATTTAACGTGATTTTCGCCCTGGGTATCGATTTGGTCACGGGCCCATATGAGGTAACGGAAAATAGCCATTCTGTGGAACCCGGGATCGGACCCAACTCGGCGTCTTGCTTAAGGGCGGATTTTAAAGTTAAAAAAGATTAAGTTGGAAAAACCTTTAAGAACTGTTATGGAGTCGCCACCTATTTATCGAGGAAAATAGGAACCTGCTACCATGTTCTAAGCTAAAAACATGTTCTTAGATTTTGGAGCACGCCGACACCCCTAGATCTAAGGCTTGTGAAACCAGATTGGATTCGGGGTGAGGGTACTTTAGAAAAAGAGTTAATTCAAATAATGATTTATGAAAACCTTTTAGAAAAGCCTATGTAAAAATAGCCTCTACTGACCTAGAACAATCCTTGTAAGATGACATTTGAGCTAATGTTATCGCTACGTACAAGTGCGATAAGGATGTAAAAGAATGCAGATGCAGATGCAAAAAGATTGATTAAAACCCTCAGTTTAGCATGTTTAACTTGTTAACGAATACGGTTCAGTTAAAGGTCGAATTCATTGTTTAAGTTGATTTTAATGCAAGACAAAAAGGGTGCAAGATGCATGCAAATAAAATAAAGTTCAATTGTCCATTGGTTTATTTTATAAGGTCGGTTGCTTATGCGACTTTGGCGTGTCATCGGATATGGAGTGTACCCGAAGTGATAAGAACACTTGGAAGGCAAGCGCGCTCGGGTGCCAAAGCCGGGGGGGGCGCTAGAGTGTAGTCCCCTTTGTTAGTCCATAGAAAATAAGAAAAAGCTTTGATCCAAGTGGATCGATACCTACCTTGTCCTGACGCTTCAGATCTGGGCAGAGCTTCGCTTCTTGAACTAGAAAGGAGGATGAATTCAACACGGGATGGTGTGTTGAATTCAAGGATTTGAGTGCTTGAGGCTTTTGTGAGTGCAAAAGTGTAAGAGAAGAGAATTTGTGGTGTAAAGGATGTATTCTGGTTGTGAATTGTCATCGAGGTTAGGGTATAGGGGTGTATATATACTAAAAACCTCGGAGAAATTAGGAAATCGGGGATAAAAACAGGCCGGGAAACCGCATAGCCTTATGCGGTTGCCTGGGCAAACCGCATAGCCTTATGCGGTTGCCACCCCAAACCGCATAAGGTCATGCGGTTTGTGGGTGTGGTTTTCGTTCTGCTTTCCAAGTTTCGGTTGCATAATATCTTTGAAAGATACAGTATAATCTCGAACGTGTGTGCCAAGAAAAGAGCTGAGATATTTCTGAGATATTTTATGATGTGCAGGGCCTTGGAGTGCGGGCCAAAGGCTTGGGTTTGGGCTCGGTTTTGGGCCCGAAACCCGGAAAAATGAAAAGGGGTGTATTTGCATAGATTTGTGAAATAAGCTAAGACGTGAGGTTGTATTTTGTGTAAGAGGATGCTAAATAGCGGTTTTAGCTACCGGACCTAAATTTAGGAATTTAGAAATGCTGAATTAGACCTTGTTAATGTAAAAGGGCCAATTGTAGTGCAAATGCGAAGCTCATGCCAAATGAAGCAGGACGAGGACCAAGCTAGACTCCAAATGGACAAAATGAACGTTATTTAAATGTGATGTGATGCGACCTAAATCATTTTAACATTTCAAACGACTCAAAATGAATTCGACATTAGTTAGAACCGTAAAAGTCAACGTTAAAGCATGCGTAATAAAAGTCCGTGTTACATCACAGGGTTTTTGTTGGGAGGGTACGGATATGGGTATCCACAGAGCCCCCAGTTTGACTGAGCTCGGACTAGAGCGCTAGTCAAACTCCACGACCATATCCGGACCGTTACAGTCTCGATATGATCAGCGGAACGAAGCATGCGTCCATGGGTAAGACAAGGACTTCGAACCGGGCTAAACGGGGCGGGACGTGCGCATTTTAAGGACTTGGCGGTCCGTGCATATTATAAGAACTGCCGACCGCGAGTGCCTTCGCCGTGCTTGTTGCTAATGCCTTTGCCGATGTTGATGTAAATGCGTCTTGTATATGTTGGGTATCGTATAGTCTTCTTGCCAGAGCGTCTTCGTATGGTCTCGTGAAAGAGCGCATGTGCTGCAATGCGTGGGGGCTAAAGTGCAAGGGTGTGAGTGTATCTGGGCTGGATGTATGACCTCGTGAAGAGTGCATTCGTAGGATGTATGGTCTTGTAGGAGTGCATTTGTAAGGTTGTAATGCTTGTACAGGGGTGTTCTTGTGCCATGGGTTCATGCTTGGATGTGCTTTGTAGGACGCTTGTGCTTAAACTCGCCGAGAAGCGTTTTATGCTTGTAGTTAAATGCTTGTTGTAGAGTGTTTATGTTTGGGCTCGCCGAGGAGTGCTTGTGTAGTTGTAGTTGTTATTGCATACGATTATTTTCCGTTGAGGAAGAAAAATGACGTGTTTGCTCGTGAAGAGCGTTCGTGCTTCTGCTTCTGTACCGTACATTAAATGCTTAATATACGCGTATGGCGGACTGTAAGTGATGCCTTAACCCAAGCACGGGACGTACTTGGAGTTGTATAGGAGCTAGGATGAGTTAGAAATTGAAAAGTAGGCGTAAAACGAGAAAAAACCGAGAAAAGCCAAGGGCTGAAACCGCATAAGCCTATGCGGTTCAGGGGACAAACCGAATAAGCTTATGCGGTTTCCCCTGTTGGCTGCTGGGGGCTATATAAGCACGAGCAAACCGTGAGCATGCCACATTATATCATTTACGGTTTTTCAACTCAAAAAACGTCATTTTTCGATTTCTCAACCGATTTTGCTCATTTTCGTTGCGTTGTCTTGCTATGGAACGAGGTATTGCTCCATTTTAACTTGCTTTTACGTTGTTTGTTGTTGTAATTAGCTAGTTTTGCCTTGAAATGTTGAAAAGACGAGTTTTGAATGAAAACCCGAGTTTTGCTTGAAATTTGCCGTTTGAATGTTTGAAATTGACGTCATTGTGTTGCATTATGCCATGCTAGCATGTGTGTGTGAATTGATTGTGATTTAGACCGTCTTTGCGTGAAAAACGTCCAAATTAGGTTTCGGGCCCGAAAACGAACCCGGATTTTCCGACCCGGAATTTCAATTAAACTTCGGTGTAGGATGCCCATAGTGTGTATAGCGTGCCTATAGCGTTAGTTTTGCGAAAAATTCGAGTTAGGGCCTTCAAATCGCCGTCTTAAGTCGTAATTATACGGAGTAATTAAGGCGAATTGGGGGTTTTTGATCGGAATGACCAAAATGCAATTGTTTGTAATGGGTTGTTGTTGGGGACTATTACGGCGCGTAGAAACCATAAAGTTGTGATTTTGAAGTGTAGAGAACGGTTTTCGGCTTAATTGCGAATTAGGCCTAAAATGCTCTGTGAGGCGTATAGTGTAATGTGTCAAAGGATGTATATGTATTATGTGTATATTATTTGTGTGTATTTGTGTATAAGTATGCCAAGTTTGTATGCTTGCGTGTATTATAGCTGTATGTATTGGTTGTGTTTGGTTGCAGGGGAAGGTTCTGGTCGTGTTACGAGATCGAGATCTCGTAAGAGTACTAGCTCGAGGACTGAGGGAGCCTCTAGCTCGAGTGGTTTGAGGCGTACACGTAGTGAGAGGGAAGCCGATCCTCGTGATTTGTCCACGAGACGTGGGCAGTCACGAGGTAGGGGTCAGGTTCGTGGGAGGAATGTCCCTGTGCGTGATCCTGAGGACGAGCTTGCTCAAGAGCTGGTGGATGAGCTGGAAGCCGAGATGGAGGTTGCTGAGGAGGAGGCTGAGGAGGTTGAGGAGGTTGCGCCTAGGGCGAGTAGCTCTAGGCCGCGAAAATCACGTGCGAACAGGGCGTTCGCTAAGGGCTGGGATGGCCATAACCTTCTACTTGCCCCGGAGAGACACGTTTCCTATCGAGCGACGATGGGTTGGCAGAAAGGTCCGATGAGGACTTTCTCGGGCGTGTCGTCCGTAATGTGTGTTTTTGAGGAGAAGCTTGCGCCGGGAGCGCAGGCTTGGGTGCTGCGTAGTGCTTTTGGCCCGTTGGTCGGCCATTGGAGGGAGATTGCAAGGAAGAAGCAGACGGCGAACCTGATGTTGATCAGGGCCTTCCTAGACAGGTATTGGGACACCACGACGACGTTCCATATGCCCGGCTTTGAGGCCGGCATTACCTTGTCTGAATATGCGGTCATAACGGGGCTACCATTCGGAGATCGTGACATGAGCTTTGAGTTTGCGCCGTCCGTTGTGGACGAGGTTGTGACTGATGCGATCGGCGGTGGTTTGGAGGTGATTTGCGAGGGTGCTCCACCTTACACTTTCAAGACGAGCTATATCTTGGAGTACTTTGAGGGGAAGACCGAGTATGGCCCCTCGGAGTGGAGTGACGAGCAGAATGCTCGTATGTGGCTGTGGTGGTTCGTCAGCGCCGTGTACTTCGGCGATAAAGGCGAGCGGGCGTCGACGTCGGTCCTTATGCATCTCCTGGATTGGAATGCAATTGGAACGTTCGACTGGGTGACCCCGTCCTTGGGTTTGTGCATTCGTTTCTGCATGGATGCCGTGAGACCGCGGGTCATGGATCGAGGGTCGAGACCGCCCCTTAGTCTTTGGGTTCTTGATGGAGGTACGTATTAATTCTGTTTTTTGTTTCGGGTGCATTGTTGTTTTGTTTTCGTGTTGTCTTTGTCTTTATGACGTATTTTTGTTTCTTGAGTGTGCAGTCGTGGATTCTTAGCCACTTCCCTTTTCTGCTGCCCCCGCGTGCTGTGAGGATCGTGAGGGAGTACCGTGATGCATTGCCAGAATGCGATGTAACCGTCTTTGCGTTTAACTGGTCGTATGATGATGTTCGGGTGCCTCTGAACCAGATGCAGTTTGATCAGGTTTGTGCTTGAACCATTTTAAATAGAGTGTACTTAAAATGATTGTATTCATGAGTGTTTGTTTTTGTTTTTGTGTTTGTAGTTCGTGCCGTTCCCGTGGGGCCAGTATGCGGGTATTCCTGAAGGCATCGGGGCGCGGTTTGCAGTGCGAGAGACCCAGCGCTTGTACTTGGCGACGCCGTATGGGCCGGTTTGGTACCTTGGAGAGCGCTTGGCCTTTCAGACAGGGTGGCCAACTCCGGTGGTGCCTAGGGATCCGCCGAGGGTCCTGTTTGAGCGAGGGGTTTCCGCTCAGGATCGGGTGGCGTTGTACGGGGAAGGAGAGTCGGTGAGTCTTCTCTGTCCTGGGGAGGACTACAGCCACTTTGCGGAGTCTCGGCTTGCTTGTGGGCCGATTGAGGTATGTTTGATGCTGTTGAGGGTGCGTAAGGTAATTTTGCGAAAAATTTCCCTGACGTGTGCGTTTTGTACTTGTTTTGTAGGAATTTGATCCGGAGATGGCGGAGCAGCCTGGCGACTTCCCTACCACGCAGATTAGTCTGACGAGTCGGGTGTCGTCGTACTTTCACTTTCTTGACGTACTTGCCGGTGACCACTGACGCGGGCATGGACAGTTGGACGGGCAGGGTGAAGAAGGTATGTATGTTTGTTGTGTATGTGAGTGAGCCCCCAGTTTGATCGAGGTATGGAATATAGCGATGATCAAACTAGTGAGATGCGTGTTTTGTGTTACCCCCTCGAGTTTGACTTAATTTGAGTGAAATTAAGGCAAAATGGAGATGAGCGCTGTTAATTTGAAATTTCCCCCCTAAGGTTGACTTGATTTGGGTGAAATTAAGTCAAAATGGAGGATGCTGGGTCTTGTTTTGGAATTTCCCCCTAAGTTTGACTTAATTTGTGTGAAATTAAGGCAAAATGGAGAAAATTGTAACGTGCTTTTGTGTTTGTAGGTGGCGAAGGGGGTGCATAAGAAGTTGTGGAGGGTGGCCAACCGGTGGAGGATGGCTTGGGCTGAGCAGGCTGCGCAGTTGTGTCAGAGCCGGGCTGAGACGGCTCAGATTCGGCGTGAGTTTGACGAGTATCGTCGTCGTCATCCCGAGTGACTTTGTGTAATAAAGATTGTATGAACCTTTATGTACATGCCGTTGCAGCTTGAACTTTGGACTTGTTGCAGTAGCTTGAACTTGATTGTCATCGATAAACCTGTTTGGTAGTCTTGTTTGAAAAATGATATGATTCCCGAGTGGGATGCATTTGATGTTTTGTTTTAGATTGTGAAAACGTTCTTGTGAAAAGTTCATTTTAGATGCGAAATGAGCTTGCATGAATGTCGAAAATGTTTGTGTTTTGACTCGTGGTAAGAACCGTTGTTGCCAAAGCGAAATGTAATGCGGGTGCGTGGGAACAACAAAAGAATGTCGTAGCCCAATGTAGGTCGTAATGTTTTAGGAAAGACGAAATTAGGAAAATATGAGGAAAACCAACCCCTGAAACCGCATAGGCTTATGCGGTTGAAAGGGAAAACCGCATAGGCTTATGCGGTTTGGTGTGCAAACCGCATAGAGCCATGCGGTTTTCTGGCCTGGCTGCTAGCGCTGTATTTCCATATTTCGGATATTGTTTTCCTATATAAGGAGAGGGGGTGCGTGCCATAATTTTCATTCACAATCACTTCTCTTCTTTGCTTTTGCTTTAGGTTTTTGCTCTCATAAATATATTAGGTATATTTATAAAAGTTTTTGTATTCTAAAAAAAATGGAGGAGCATTTTGATGCTCTTTTGAAGAGGTGGACTTCCTCCTTAAGTCCGGGGATGAAGAAGGCGGTGTATGATGATGGTGCGGGTGTTTTTATTGGCTTTCGTCAAATGAAAGTTGATTTAGACTTCCTTGACTCGTGTTTGGATTATTGGGATCCCAATTTGCATGTGTTTAGGTTTCCCGGGGGGGAGGTGTGTCCTTTGATGGAGGAGTTTGCGGCCATTGCGGGGTGGTCGAAACGGACGACTCCTGTGGTTGTGAGGAGCGAGCTTTGTTATAACGGGATGTTGCGAAACTTCCTTGGGATGACGGATGCTCATGCTGCAGGTTTGTTCGAGGGAGGTAGGGTGAATATGCTTCTGTTGTGTCAACGTTATATGAATAGAACTGACACTAGTATTTCGGACCGCTCGAGGCGGAGGGCCCTTGCTTTTTGTTTGGTTCATCGCTATGCTTTTGCAGGGTCCATGCCAGATGGTGTGTTCGGGAACGCGAGGTATGCTCGTGTTGTCGAAGAGATGGAGCGAGGACATGATCCTTCTGCGTTGATCCTAGCGGAGACCATACTGGGCTTAGACGACCGTTGTACAGGGGTTGCGCTAGGATTCTCAACGTTTGGCTCATGGAGAGGTTGAGCGTGTATAAGGCTCTTCCCCTTGGTGGTGCCTTCGAGGCTGCAGGGACGACGTCTCGGAAGATGGATTGGGCTAACCCTCGGGAGCGTTCACTCAACTACTACCGGGGGTTTGTGAGGGAGAGCAGCATTCGTTGGTATGTTTCGTGGTGGGGTATTACGGAGGTAACGGCACCGTCGGTAGCGAACGCGGCTCGCGGGTTGATGTTGTGCGGGTTTGAACGGGGTGTATGGATTCATCCTCTTCGCTACAAATCGGGCTTGCGCAGACTATTCCGGATCAGGATACGCAGGTTGGAGGGGTTGTTGTCCTAAACAACCAGATGATTGATGCTTGGATCCGAGGGTGGTCGGATCGTGTTACTTGGGTTGTGCCGGAGCATATAGAGTCTACTCGTGTCACGGATTTCTATACGCGTTGGTGTCATTCCAAGGATTCTCGTGAACGGGAGAATCAGAGGAGGAGAGAGAAGAGTGGGCCAAAGCCCTCCTTGTTGCATGAAGTAGTGCGTGACAGGAGGGATTATGGTGATCTCTGTGTTGTTGATGCAGGTGCTTCTACTTCGAGACCGGTGCGGGAGAGACTTGGACCGAAAGTGACTGTTAAAGATCGCCTAGGGCCAAGGATCGAGGAGCCCCCAGTCGAGCAGGATGAGGATCCGATCGAGCCCCCAGGTTTTGAGAGGTCTACTCCCATTCTTAGCTCGAAGATTGTGGCGGATCGACCTCTTGAAGATGAAGAGGCTAGTCCCAAACGACGGAAGACGTCTTAGTAGTTTGCTTTTGTTTTGCTTTATTCAAACGCATGTTTTTAAATTCGAATAAAGGGTTAAGGAGGCTTGTTCCTAACTCATCTCTGAGCTTTGAAGAATTCTAAATAAAGTAATAAAATAGAATTTATTTGCTTTTGCCTTGTCTCGTTGCTTTCTTTGTTTTGTTTTGAGATGTTCTCGACCTTTTTAAGCTTCGAACACTTGCATTTTGTCTCAAATCCTCGACCTTTTTAAGCTTTGGACTTGGACGTTTTGAATTGTTTTGTCTTAAATCCTCGACCTTTTTAAGCTTTGGATTCGTTTGTTTGACTTGTTCCGTCTTTAAGTCCTCGACCTTTTTAAGCTTTGGACTTGGATTTGTGTTTTGTTTTTGTGTTGACTGTGCTCTTGACCTTTTTAAGCTTTGAGCGTGTCTTTTTGTGAGTGCGACGCCCTTGACCTTTTTAAGCTTTGGGCATGCGTGCTAGAAAAAGTTCGGTTGTACTTTTGACAAGCTGCCTACGTATCTGCTTTTTGAATACAGAATCAAACCGGCGTAGTTCGTGTGATTCGGTTGAGCTCTTTGCAAAGCTGCCTACGTATCCACAGTGCGTGGAATCAAACCGAGCGTAGTTCACTCATGCGAGAGCGAGTTTTGTCCTTTTTGTGAAGTACATTGCAAATTTGTTTAAGGGTAGTATTTCTTGAGTTGATCAAGATTTGTTGGTAGTCGGAAGTCTTGACCGTCAAGGTCAGTTAACGTTACTGCTCCTCCGGGAAGGATGTCTTTGACCAAGTACGGCCCGGCCCAATTGGGTTTGAATTTCCCTCTTGGGTCGACTGGTAATGGTGCTCGGACTGATTTAAGTACTAGGTCACCCACTTTAATGTTTCGTGATTTGACCCGTTTGTTGTAGGCGCGTTGTAGGCGAGATTGATACATTCTGACCGCATTTAGTGAATGTAGTCGTCTTTCGTCTAAGAGAATGAGTTGTTCGTATCGTTCGCGTGCCCATTCGGCTTCAGGAATGTCTGCTTCCATGAGGATCCGAAGGGATTGCATTTCGATTTCTACGGGTTGAACGGCTTCCATTCCGTAGGTTAGGAAATAGGGTGTCATACCTGTGGGTGTGCGGATTGTGGTGCGATATCCCCATAATGCGAATGGGATTTTGTGGGGCCAGTCGTGACAGGTGTCGATCATCTTTTTAAGGATTGATACGACGGTTTTGTTTGCTGCCTCAACTGCGCCGTTGGTTTGCGGTCGATAGGGTGATGACTTGTGTCGTTGTATTTTGCATTTGAGAAGAAGTGGCTCGACTTCTCCTTGGAAGTGTGTGCCTTGGTCACTAATGAACTCGTGTGGTATGCCATAGCGACAAATGATGTTGTTTTGTATGAATTTTGCGACTTCTTTTGCGCCTAGCTTGCGGTACGATGCGGCTTCGACCCATTTGGTGAAATAGTCGATGGCCACGAGGATGAAGCAGTGTCCTCCTGCTCCTACGGGTTGTACTTTGCCGATGACGTCGATGCCCCACGTGGAGAAGGGCCATGGTGATGTTAAACTGTATAGCGGTGAAGGTGGTATGTGTTGTATGTTCGCGAAGATTTGGCAATTATGACAATGTTTGACATACTTTGCGCAATCGGCTTCCATGGTAGTCCAATACCATCCTAGCCTTATGATTTGTTTGCACATGGCTCGTGCGTTCATGTGTGGTCCGCACTCGTCATCGTGTACTTGGGACATGATTTCGTGTCCTTTTTTGTGGTCGGCGCACAAGAGGAGTGTACCTTGAGGCGTCTTTTTGAGTAATTTTCCCATTTCCAAAGACGTAATCAGGCGATAACAGGCGTAGGGCTCGCTTGGCCCGTTTGTCGGTGTTTGGCGGGTAATCGCCGTTTGTTTTGTAGTTGATGATTGCTTGGTACCAAGGGTCGGTTTGTTCTTCCTCGGTTTCGATGTCACAGATGTATGCGGGTTCGTTTCGTCTTTCCACGACAATGGGTAGAGTTTCCATCCCCGGGGGTATGTTGATTAGGGACGCGCGTCGGCGAATTGGTTTTCTTCGCGTGGGAGGTGTATGAATTCTACGTGGTAGAATTCGTTTATGAGCTCTTGTATTTTGTTTTGGTATAATGCTAGGTTTTCGTTAAGTATCTTCCATGCTCCGGACACTTGGTTGATTATGAGGGAGGAGTCCCCATAGACTCTTATGTTGCGGGCGTTGAGTACAAGCGCTGCTTGGAGACCGTGCAAGCATGCTTCGTATTCCGCGGCGTTGTTTGTAACGTCAAAGTCCAGTTTAATGGATAAGGGTGTGTGTTCGCCATTTGGGGATATGAGAAGTATTCCTACTCCGCAACCTCGATAGTTGGATGAACCATCGAAGTATAATTCCCATTGTTCTTGGTCGATGTTGTAAATCCCGTCGTCTGGAAGGGATGTGGTGTCTATGATTGGTTGCTCGGTGATTGCATTTTCGGCTAGAAAATCGGAGACTGCTCGTCCCTTAATTGCTTTGAGGGGTACGCATTTAAGGTCGACCGGCCAGAGCAATGTCCATCCGCCATTCGTCCGTTAGGTACAGGTTTCTCGAAGAGGTATTTTACGGGATCCATTGTGGAATATACCCTTGTTTGGTGTGCTAGCATATAGTGACGGAGTTTTTTGGATGACCATACTAAGGCTAGACAACTCTTCTCGACGGGTGAGTATCGAGTTTCAGAATCGAAACTTTCTTGATGTAGTAGATTGCGTGTTCTTCACCGTTTATTTCTTGAGCGAGCATGGCGCCCATGGCGGTGGGTGTTGTTGTAAGGTATAAGGATAAGGGTAAACCTTCTTGGGGTGGTTGTAGAACCGGCGGGTTAGTTAGCAATTCTTTGACCTTGTCAAATGCTTTTTGACATTCCTCGTCCCATTCAACGTGGTCGGTTTTCTTGAGCTTCTTGAAAACTGGTTCACATATCATGGTGAGTTTGCTGATGAAGCGTGAGATGTATTGGATTTGGCCTAAGAAACTTCGAATCTCGTCGAGATTCTTCGGGGGTTGCATTTCGAGGATTGCTTTGACTTTCGAGGGGTCAACCTCGATGCCTCTTTGGCTCACTACGTGTCCTAGTAGTTTGCCGGATTTGACTCCAAAAGTACATTTTTGGGGATTCAAGCGCATTTTGTATTGCCGTAGGCGAGTGAAGAATTTGCGGAGGTTGGTGATATGATCGCTCCTTTCCTTTGATTTTACGATCATATCGTCGACGTAAACTTCGACTTCTTTGTGCATCATGTCGTGTAAAAGGGTTGTAGCGGTGCGTTGGTATGTAGCGCCAGCATTGATTAGGCCGAAGGGCATAACTGTGTAGCAGTATGTCCCCCACGGTGTAATGAAGGCCGTCTTTGCCATGTCTTCCAGTGACATTTTGATTTGATTGTAGCCTGCGTAGCCGTCCATGAAGGATAGGAGGGCGTGGTCGGCGGTGTTGTCGACTAGGACGTCCACATGGGGTAATGGAAAGTTATCTTTAGGACTAGCTTTGTTCAAGTCGCGAAAGTCAACGCATACTCGAATTTTGCCATTCTTTTTCAGGACTGGGACCATGTTGGAGACCCATTCAGGATATTCGATGACTTGGATGAAACCGGCTTGTAGTTGTTTTTCGATTTCTTCCTTGACCATAAGGGACCATTCGGGACGTAGTCTTCTTAGCTTTTGCTTGATGGGTTTGTAACCGGGTTTGATGGGGATGCGGTGCTCGGCGATGCTTCGTTCGATGCCGGGCATGTCTTTGTATGACCAAGCGAATACGTCCTTGAATTCGCTTAGGAGTTGTGTAAATTGGGTGCGCTCGTGTTCGTCTAGTGAGGCTCCTAGTTGTAGTTCCCTTGGTTCTTCGGGGGTTCCCACGTTTATGGTTATGGTTTCCTCGATGATAGGGTCCTGTGTTTTTGGGTGCACAAGGTTTGCAATGTATTTGTTTAGAGATTGTTCATTTTTATCGCATGAGTTAGTGCCTTTTGATTTGTTTGTTGTTTGTTGATTGTTAGATGTTTGTGCTTTGTTGTTTGTTTTAGCTTGAGACAAGGCGTAAGCAAATTTATTCATTTCATTATTTTGAGAAGAATTATTCGACAATTCAGAAAATTGCTTGGAGCTAGCCTCCGTAAAAAGAAAGTCTAAACTAAAGCTAGAGTCTAGGATAGATGGGTCGACAGGTGACCCGACACTTAGAGCATTAGAAGTTAAGAGAATTTCTTCTTCTTCTTCATCGTCTTCGCTGTTTGAGGAGCTGCTTGAGCTGCTTGAGTTGCTTGAGGTGCTTGAGTTGCTTGGGGTGCTTGCCTCTTTGTTTTTGAGGTTGGTGATGTGGTCGAAAAGCGGTCCTTCGCCGGTGATAAGTCGAAGTGATGACCTTGTGCGTCAGTCCATTTCAGCGTTTTATACCATCCATTAAGGGTTTTATCAGTGGCGTCGGCTATCAGTTGGTTAGGGTCGAAACGTCGATCACGCATGATAGTGGCGACGATCTCTTCATTTTTGATGCCCGGTGAGGTCCGAGGTGCATTATGCTCGACCTCACTAGAGTAGCAGGCTTCGGATGTGTGGATGAGGTCTCGAAGGGAGGTATTTCCGTCGACTTTTCCTCCTGGGGTGAAATATGCGTCTAAGTCAAGGATGTAAGGTCGTAGGGTAACCTTGTGGGTTGACTTTCGTTTTTGGACTTCTTTGACCATTCGCTCTTGGTCACTGTAACACCCCGTGTTATTTTAACACAATTTGATAAAAGAATTTAATTCCTTAAATTAAATTCATCCTTTTTCCATATAATAAAAATGCGACTGAATTTTTTTCGCCAAACAATACTAAATTTTTCTAAGTACAAATTTAAAAAAAAAAAAAAAAAAAAAAATTTTGAAAAATAAAGTTTTTCTATTATCTTTAGAATTGAAAAAGAAACACATTTCAAAATTTTATAAAAATCAATATAAAATTAATATCGCCTTTCAAATTTCAAAATGCTAAGTTATGTTTACTATTCACAAAAATAAAAGTAAAACCTTTTATTCATGAAATTTAATTTTGAACATTTTTCGTCTTAAAATAAAAATGGACCCTTATATTTTTCTCGTCTTTGAAATTCGGGTCAACAATTTCAAACACGCAAATCAAAAATCAAATAATCAACATCTATTTTTTTTTGAAAAGCAACCTAACGTCATTTTTAAAGAAAATGCATTCAATTTGATTATTTTTAATAAATAATTATATATTAATATATAATTACTATTCCTTTTCTATTAAACTAACTTTTTCCTAAAATGTCGAAATTCTAAGTTATTCTTAGTCCAAACTGATAAACTTTTTGACGTTTGATTCTAACTATTTAAATCATTAACTTTCATCCAAAAAAAATATATATTTCGGACTAATAAATTTTTAATCAAAATTCGAGGGCTTTAAACCCAATTTTTGTTTCGATCACACTTCGAGTTTTATTTTCATTTTTATTTTCAATCTTATTTCGAAACCTTATTTTAAAATCATACATTTTATTTTGAGACTTTTCGCGTACGCGTAAATCAAAAATTACGAAAAACGAAATCGAGCCCACATGTGAGCACCCTAGGCCGGCTCATCCTAGCTCACACATGAGCATGTGCTTGCCTTCCCTTTCTTAAGTCAAGCCACCCTACAAGTATCTACAACATCACTTCTACTTTGCCTTAACTACATCATACTAACTTTGATTTAGATTTAATAAATTAATACCACTTAATATACAATTACATTCACACACATCACTACATAAAAACAAAACACATTACTACTACCTACAATCCTACGTACAAACACACAAACACCAACATGAGCATGTGCTTCTCCTCCTTTCCCTTAGTCAAGCCCCTCCCCTAATAACCACCCTATACTAATTCATCATCTTTTATTTAATTAAAACTTTATCCTTATAACTAAATAAAACTTATCAATTACACTTCCTTTAACTTGATTTGTTCTACTAACTTGAGCACAAAAATCACAATTGCAAAACTCAACTTGGCACCTCCTTCTTGCCGTAGCTCTTTGCCTCTTCTCTCCCATTTCATTTTCTTCCATTTCTTTCCAAAAATATCTAAAATAAAACCCTAATATTATCTCTAATAATTACTAAATAATTCTAACAATTAGTGGTATGTGTTGGAGCTACATTCATGGAGTATTTTGGGTTGAAACTTGGGTTAATATTATGGGTGAAGAAATTCCGGGTCTAAAATTTATTTTAGATCCCTCGACGATTAACATCCTAATTAAGGTGACTAGCCTTGTCTTGTATTATCTTTTTAGTAAATTAAATTGTTTTGTTATTATAATTTTATGAGTATGATTTTTGTGCTAAAATATGTTAAACATGATTTGTGTGTGTTTGTATGTTATGTGAAAAATAATAAAATGATAATAACTAAATAATATGTTAAATAGATTATTGTAGTAAAAGATTCATATGTTTAGCTAATTTAATTTTGAGCAATTTTAATTATGTTTCACATGATTTTTATGTTTAGTTATGTTTTATTTAAGTAGTAATGTTATATAAAAATTATGTGAAATATTAAAAATGAGTTTAAAGTGATTAAAAATGAAAAATAAAAATATATATACATACATGCTTATTCACGGTTTTCCCTATTTTTTTTAATAAATTTTCACTTTTAATTTTTGTAAATAATATGTTTAGTTAAGTTAGGTTAATTTAGAAGTTATCATGTAAAAAGAATTAAATTAGGAAAACAAATTATAATTTATTAAAAGTAAAAATAGTGTTCTTGAATTTATTGTTGATGTTCATGTGTGTTCTTGTTAAACTCATGTTGATGTTCATGTTGTTCTTGATTAGTAGCTCTTTTTGATTCTTGATTATTTTATGTTTGTTGTTATTTATTGTTTTTATTAACTAATAAGTTATTATATTAACAACTATATAAATTAAACTAACTAAATCATTAAGAATAAAAAGTTAGAAAATTAAAGTGTTGAAAAACACTATTCATAATGTAAATGAAATTTTTAGTAAATTTCATTTTAGTTTAAATCGTTTTAGTATAATTAGAATAATTAAATTATAAAGACTTTAAACTAAAAACCGTTAAAAAACGAAAAATGAAAATTTGGACAACACCACATCTAGCTCACGGCATTCCCATGTATTTTGGGGTCAAAAATTGTTTTTATCACTTTTTAGTTTATTGTTAAAATAATTTGATTATTAATTAATAAGTTAGATTTAAGAAAATAAAAGAAATAAATCAATTTTGATATATATATTAAGTCACACGACATATGCATTTTAAATTGACTAAATTTGACCAAAATGAAATTATCACTAAGTCACTAAAGTTAAATAGTAATTAGAATTGAATTTTTGTATAAATCGATTTAGTTATAAACAAGATATTATAAACCGATAAAATTATGTAACCGTTATGAAAATGAACTAAATCGTGTGATACTACCTTTGCTATTGGATTATTGAGCTTGGACATACGGACTATAAATGAATCATCCACGATACTATCACTAACTTAAATTAATAGACGACTAAATTTAACCGAGTCTTACATTTTAAAATACTTTCACAAATCACTAAATACAAAATGAACTTAACATTTTTAAAACTAGACTTTAAAATATTTTCAAAAATCGCCTAAGTACAAAACGAACTTAACGACTTTAAAACTAGAAATCTATACTTAGGAAATAAAAGATTTAGTTTTATACTAAAATATCTTAAGTATAAAAATACGTATAAATATAAAAATACGTACAAGTATAAGAGTACGAACACGTATAAAAATACGTATAAAATACGGAGTATAAAATACAAATACGTATAAAATACGATGAATAGTAAATACGGTGAATAGTAAATACGATGAATAGTAAATACGATGAATAGTAAATACAGTGAATAGTAAATACGATGAATAGTAAATACGATGAATAGTAAAATACGGTGAATAGTGAAATTTCTAAAAATATTTAAAAATTTTACTAAGTATAGAAAATTTAAAATGAATAAGTAAATGACTTAAAGTGTTTGAAAAACACTTAAATAAAATTTGACATATTAATAAACATATCAAATTAGAAACTTAAAAACGTTAATAATTAACCACACTTCAAATAATAAACGAACGTGTTATGTGATCATATGAAACCTACAATTCAAATAAAACGTTTGACGCTGAGACTAGGAGAGTCTAGTAACATGTGATATGTAATATCAAATAAATAATGAATATTGAGTAAGTTAAATAAAAGGTCAAGCTTGGGCCTCAGATAAGGGAACGTCAATCGTGAGTGAAGTGGGGTTTAAGATAGTCTTGTCGCGGTCGCCATTGCCGGACAAGATAATTGAATATGCCATGGTTTTTGCCACAGGCTTTAGGAAATGGTCGTTTTATCTGGAGTTAAGGTGCTCTACGAATAGCGTGGCCCATTCTTAACGTGGATACTAAAGTACATGTACTAGACTAGGGTTTAATTCACTCTATTTCGCTAAAGTTATCAGGGCCACCGTAACATTATGTGCATATGCGCTTTACTCGCTCATCTCCTTGCCGTGTTTCGTGTTTATTGCACGCGACACTAGCATTCGTTCTTGCCACATGTAAAGATCACTTGACGAGATTGTATCTGAAGTTCGAATCATTTCGAACACTAGAGGATGAGATGCAAGTATTATAGTATTCGGCGTGGTTTACGGGTCGAGTAAGTCTCTGCACTATGGAAGTGAGATGCAATCGATCAGAGTACAAAGACCTACTCAAAGGGTCGTGCTCGTAGCGATATGTGTTGTTTGTTGTATGACTAAATGAGAACGAGTGTGTACCATCTTCGAAAATTAAAGACCACAACTTTCTGAAATGAATCGAGTCTGTATGATGATTATGATACATTATATATGTTTGTATGCGATCTGATATCGCTTTGTAATCCTGTTGTATATTGTGACACTATTGCTATGCTATTACCTCTTATCCGCTTCCTAATTGAATAGCATGCCTATATGATTTATCGTTTTAAATCGCATGTTTATCATGATTAATATGTCTTTACATGCTATATGTTTTAAGCATGTTTATCGTTTTATCATACTATTATAGTTATAAAGCGATAGTAATAAACCAAAGTAATTGAAATCGAGGGTAAGTATGAGCATAGCTAGTCACTTTGTCAGCTCAATGAGCATCCCCCATAGTTTATTGTGCAGGACGTTCGTGGACCAGGAGCTGGATTTTGGAGGGGGCACAAGACGTGTTTATACTTTACTTTTGTTGTATTTCGAGAGATATGTAATATATAACACCATACTCTTTTAAATTCCGTATTTAGAGTTGTTTTATTCAACTCTTGAACGATGTTGTAATATTTTGGGTTTATGTATAATTAATGACGCTGGTTTAAGACTTAATTAATTTCCGCCTTAGTAATTAAAGTCGACTAAAAACCAGGTTGTTACAGTTGGTATCAGAGCTGACTCGTGACCGTAATATGAATTGCCTAATGCGATTTATGTTTACCTAACGAGAGACACCTGGCCGTACATTCATATTGTATGTCAGGCATAGACTAATAGGACCAAATAATAAATTAGATTTTTCTTTTATTAGATCACTTAAATAATAAACTTCAAATCGCTTTAAAGTGTGAGGATGGGTAGAAATCTTAAGGACCGACCATAGGCTAAGGATTTTTAAATAACTAACTACTTCCCTCAAAATAAAATACAATAACTATCGTTTGCTTGCTACTTGCTGATATGACTAACTAAAACTAACAACTATCCTCGGATATAAAATTCTAAGTAACAAATTTAATTCTCGAAGAAAGAAGCCATTAATCGAATACCTGACGACAAGACCTCAAACGCAACAAATGGACGCATCATGGACTTTACAACTGATAAGTCGTTCAACATCTCGAAGATTTCTGGCGCAGAGAAGATTTCTACAACTTCATCTAGTTAACCTCTTTAACTAAAATTTTTATTCCGTTCTCTTTTAAAAATTTTAACCTCTTAAACCTTTACTTCTAACTCTCTAGATTCCTAAATCTATAATTCCTAATAACTACCTCTCAAATGAACTTTCATTCCTCTTCCTTAATTTCGCAAAATGATTTCATTTTTGTTTTTCAATTTCATAAACTCCTTGTAATTTATTCTCAAAAACCATGTAACTTTATTTCCTTTCAATCTCTTAAATTTACTATCTCTTTGAAAATTTATTAATCTTCGTGAATTTATAATTCCTAATTACTTTCTATAAATGACATTCATGTTTTTCCTTTAAAATATCTTTTAAACTTATTCACTTAATTCTAAAAATTTAACTTCGTGATTTTAAATACCTTTGAAATTACTATGTTTTAAATCATATATTCTTTACCTATTTTACTATCGAACTTGATTATTTTCAAATTTTTGAACTTACCAATACCTTTTCCAAATCTTAAACCTTTAAAGTGAATTGTACTCTTTTCTTTCTACTTCGTGAAAATATGTTCAAAAATTTTCTTAAGGGGGTAGGACAAAATATGATAGTTTAAAATCATTGATTAAAATTATTTAAAATCATTATTTCAACCAACTTTAGACTATACATTTAATTTCAAATAAAATTATAATTTGTTTTATTTTAAAACCTTTATAATTTTGATTTAAATTTATTCCGTACAAAACTTCTAGCCCCCACCTTTTTGAAAATCCCTTTTAATTCGATTTCAAAAATAATAATCTAGCAATATTTCTATATTAGTTCAAAATATTCCATTAGTACATATAAAACGATTATACCTTTTAACCTTATCACCCTATCTAACATCTTTATAATATTTCAAAAATTCAAACTTTTTGAAAAGTCTTATTCTGCCAAAATAAAATATCATTATCGAAAACTGTAAAATCTTGATATTCTCTCTAACTGCATTGCCTAACTGCGAGCAGTTATCCACTCTATCCAAGTTTCGGGACGAAACTTTTCTTAAGGGGGTAGGTTTGTAACACCCCGTGTTATTTTAACACAATTTGATAAAAGAATTTAATTCCTTAAATTAAATTCATCCTTTTTCCATATAATAAAAATGCGACTGAATTTTTTTCGCCAAACAATACTAAATTTTTCTAAGTACAAATTTAAAAAAAAAAAAAAAAAAAAAATTTTGAAAAATAAAGTTTTTCTATTATCTTTAGAATTGAAAAAGAAACACATTTCAAAATTTTATAAAAATCAATATAAAATTAATATCGCCTTTCAAATTTCAAAATGCTAAGTTATGTTTACTATTCACAAAAATAAAAGTAAAACCTTTTATTCATGAAATTTAATTTTGAACATTTTTCGTCTTAAAATAAAAATGGACCCTTATATTTTTCTCGTCTTTGAAATTCGGGTCAACAATTTCAAACACGCAAATCAAAAATCAAATAATCAACATCTATTTTTTTTTGAAAAGCAACCTAACGTCATTTTTAAAGAAAATGCATTCAATTTGATTATTTTTAATAAATAATTATATATTAATATATAATTACTATTCCTTTTCTATTAAACTAACTTTTTCCTAAAATGTCGAAATTCTAAGTTATTCTTAGTCCAAACTGATAAACTTTTTGACGTTTGATTCTAACTATTTAAATCATTAACTTTCATCCAAAAAAAATATATATTTCGGACTAATAAATTTTTAATCAAAATTCGAGGGCTTTAAACCCAATTTTTGTTTCGATCACACTTCGAGTTTTATTTTCATTTTTATTTTCAATCTTATTTCGAAACCTTATTTTAAAATCATACATTTTATTTTGAGACTTTTCGCGTACGCGTAAATCAAAAATTACGAAAAACGAAATCGAGCCCACATGTGAGCACCCTAGGCCGGCTCATCCTAGCTCACACATGAGCATGTGCTTGCCTTCCCTTTCTTAAGTCAAGCCACCCTACAAGTATCTACAACATCACTTCTACTTTGCCTTAACTACATCATACTAACTTTGATTTAGATTTAATAAATTAATACCACTTAATATACAATTACATTCACACACATCACTACATAAAAACAAAACACATTACTACTACCTACAATCCTACGTACAAACACACAAACACCAACATGAGCATGTGCTTCTCCTCCTTTCCCTTAGTCAAGCCCCTCCCCTAATAACCACCCTATACTAATTCATCATCTTTTATTTAATTAAAACTTTATCCTTATAACTAAATAAAACTTATCAATTACACTTCCTTTAACTTGATTTGTTCTACTAACTTGAGCACAAAAATCACAATTGCAAAACTCAACTTGGCACCTCCTTCTTGCCGTAGCTCTTTGCCTCTTCTCTCCCATTTCATTTTCTTCCATTTCTTTCCAAAAATATCTAAAATAAAACCCTAATATTATCTCTAATAATTACTAAATAATTCTAACAATTAGTGGTATGTGTTGGAGCTACATTCATGGAGTATTTTGGGTTGAAACTTGGGTTAATATTATGGGTGAAGAAATTCCGGGTCTAAAATTTATTTTAGATCCCTCGACGATTAACATCCTAATTAAGGTGACTAGCCTTGTCTTGTATTATCTTTTTAGTAAATTAAATTGTTTTGTTATTATAATTTTATGAGTATGATTTTTGTGCTAAAATATGTTAAACATGATTTGTGTGTGTTTGTATGTTATGTGAAAAATAATAAAATGATAATAACTAAATAATATGTTAAATAGATTATTGTAGTAAAAGATTCATATGTTTAGCTAATTTAATTTTGAGCAATTTTAATTATGTTTCACATGATTTTTATGTTTAGTTATGTTTTATTTAAGTAGTAATGTTATATAAAAATTATGTGAAATATTAAAAATGAGTTTAAAGTGATTAAAAATGAAAAATAAAAATATATATACATACATGCTTATTCACGGTTTTCTCTATTTTTTTTAATAAATTTTCACTTTTAATTTTTGTAAATAATATGTTTAGTTAAGTTAGGTTAATTTAGAAGTTATCATGTAAAAAGAATTAAATTAGGAAAACAAATTATAATTTATTAAAAGTAAAAATAGTGTTCTTGAATTTATTGTTGATGTTCATGTGTGTTCTTGTTAAACTCATGTTGATGTTCATGTTGTTCTTGATTAGTAGCTCTTTTGATTCTTGATTATTTTATGTTTGTTGTTATTTATTGTTTTTATTAACTAATAAGTTATTATATTAACAACTATATAAATTAAACTAACTAAATCATTAAGAATAAAAAGTTAGAAAATTAAAGTGTTGAAAAACACTATTCATAATGTAAATGAAATTTTTAGTAAATTTCATTTTAGTTTAAATCGCTTTAGTATCATTAGAATAATTATATTATAAAGTCTTTAAACTACAAACCGTTAAAAGACGAAAAATGAAAATTTGGACAACACCACATCTAGCTCACGGCATTCCCATGTATTTTGGGGTCAAAAATTGTTTTTATCACTTTTTAGTTTATTGTTAAAATAATTTGATTATTAATTAATAAGTTAGATTTAAGAAAATAAAAGAAATAAATCAATTTTGATATATATATTAAGTCACACGACATATGCATTTTAAATTGACTAAATTTGACCAAAATGAAATTATCACTAAGTCACTAAAGTTAAATAGTAATTAGAATTGAATTTTTGTATAAATCGATTTAGTTATAAACAAGATATTATAAACCGATAAAATTATGTAACCGTTATGAAAATGAACTAAATCGTGTGATACTACCTTTGCTATTGGATTATTGAGCTTGGACATACGGACTATAAATGAATCATCCACGATACTATCACTAACTTAAATTAATAGACGACTAAATTTAACCGAGTCTTACATTTTAAAATACTTTCACAAATCACTAAATACAAAATGAACTTAACATTTTTAAAACTAGACTTTAAAATATTTTCAAAAATCGCCTAAGTACAAAACGAACTTAACGACTTTAAAACTAGAAATCTATACTTAGGAAATAAAAGATTTAGTTTTATACTAAAATATCTTAAGTATAAAAATACGTATAAATATAAAAATACGTACAAGTATAAGAGTACGAACACGTATAAAAATACGTATAAAATACGGAGTATAAAATACAAATACGTATAAAATACGATGAATAGTAAATACGGTGAATAGTAAATACGATGAATAGTAAATACGATGAATAGTAAATACAGAGAATAGTAAATACGATGAATAGTAAATACGATGAATAGTAAAATACTATTGAATAGTGAAATTTCTAAAATATTTAAAAATTTTACTAAGTATAGAAAATTTAAAATGAATAAGTAAATGACTTAAAGTGTTTGAAAAACACTTAAATAAAATTTGACATATTAATAAACATATCAAATTAGAAACTTAAAAACGTTAATAATTAACCACACTTCAAATAATAAACGAACGTGTTATGTGATCATATGAAACCTACAATTCAAATAAAACGTTTGACGCTGAGACTAGGAGAGTCTAGTAACATGTGATATGTAATATCAAATAAATAATGAATATTGAGTAAGTTAAATAAAAGGTCAAGCTTGGGCCTCAGATAAGGGAACGTCAATCGTGAGTGAAGTGGGGTTTAAGATAGTCTTGTCGCGGTCGCCATTGCCGGACAAGATAATTGAATATGCCATGGTTTTTGCCACAGGCTTTAGGAAATGGTCGTTTTATCTGGAGTTAAGGTGCTCTACGAATAGCGTGGCCCATTCTTAACGTGGATACTAAAGTACATGTACTAGACTAGGGTTTAATTCACTCTATTTCGCTAAAGTTATCAGGGCCACCGTAACATTATGTGCATATGCGCTTTACGGTTCTGTCTCCTTGCCGTGTTTCGTGTTTATTGCACGCGACACTAGCATTCGTTCTTGCCACATGTAAAGATCACTTGACGAGATTGTATCTGAAGTTCGAATCATTTCGAACACTAGAGGATGAGATGCAAGTATTATAGTATTCGGCGTGGTTTACGGGTCGAGTAAGTCTCTGCACTATGGAAGTGAGATGCAATCGATCAGAGTACAAAGACCTACTCAGTGGTCAGGCTCGTAAGCAGTATGTGTTGTTTGTTGTATGACTAAATGAGAACGAGTGTGTACCATCTTCGAAAATTAAAGACCACAACTTTCTGAAATGAATCGAGTCTGTATGATGATTATGATACATTATATATGTTTGTATGCGATCTGATATCGCTTTGTAATCCTGTTGTATATTGTGACACTATTGCTATGCTATTACCTGTTATCTGCTTTCCTAATTGAATAGCATGCCTATATGATTTATCGTTTTAAATCGCATGTTTATCATGATTAATATGTCTTTACATGCTATATGTTTTAAGCATGTTTATCGTTTTATCATACTATTATAGTTATAAAGCGATAGTAATAAACCAAAGTAATTGAAATCGAGGGTAAGTATGAGCATAGCTAGTCACTGTCCGCTCAGCGGGCATCCCCCCATAGTTTATTGTGCAGGACGTTCGTGGACCAGGAGCTGGATTTTGGAGGGGGCACAAGACGTGTTTATACTTTACTTTTGTTGTATTTCGAGAGATATGTAATATATAACACCATACTCTTTTAAATTCCGTATTTAGAGTTGTTTTATTCAACTCTTGAACGATGTTGTAATATTTTGGGTTTATGTATAATTAATGACGCTGGTTTAAGACTTAATTAATTTCCGCCTTAGTAATTAAAGTCGACTAAAAACCAGGTTGTTACAGTCACCGTCCTTGGGTTTGTAGCCTAGGCCCATGGTGAGCCAAAGGCTATTGTTGTTTGTTGTTTTGAAGGGTTTGTAGGTTTTGATTGGTGTACGCGTGATGGCGCCAACTTCGAAGTCGAAACCACATAAGTCTTCATGTTCACCACAATTTGGCAGACCGGGCTCTTTTGGTGTATCGAAAGGGCTCGGAAGTTTGAGGCATTCAAGGTTATGACTTCCTCGTTGAGAGGGATCTTAACCTTTGATGTAGAGTAGAGGTTCGGGCCTTGGTGGAGTGAATCCATGGTCGTCCCAGGAGTATGTTATAGGAAGGGGTCATGTCGATGACTTGAAACTCGACATTTCTTTCTATGGGACCACTGCGTATGTGAAGAGAAATGGTTCCTTTCACGTGACGTCGGGTTCCGTCGAAAGCTTTGACTCCGTCCATGCTTGGGGTGAAGTCTTTGTCGGATAGGCGAGAGCGGTGTCGCGGTGGCCAATGGTAGAACATTGATCGCAGAGTCAAGTATCAACAAGGGACACGGGCAAAGTTTTCTTCATACATTCAACGCTGATGTATAGGGCGAGGTTGTGGTTTGATCCAAATGCGGGGAGATCGTCGTTTGAGAAGGTGATAGCCCCCGGTAACCAATCCCTAGTGACATGGCTGACCATTTGATCTGGGGAGATCTCAGCGTCTGCGCATGCTATTTGTAGAGCGCGAATGAATGCATTCCTATGTTCAGCTGAGTCTCGTAGAAGGGCCCAGATTGAAACATCGGCTTTTGTGCGAGTGAGTTGCTTTTGAAGCACTTCACTCGTGTTTGGTGGTGGGATTGCTGTGGATGTAGAGGGTGTGCTTGTGGAAGGAGCGTCTTCCTGGAGTACGGCCTTGCCTTTCTCAGCCGCAGTTGCTTTTTGGGCGTATTCGTCAGTGAAAATATTTTGATAAGGACGACCGGAGCGTGTGAGGTGTGAAACCTCGTCTTGGTTTTCCTTCTCGGGCTGCTTGCCCTTTTCTTCTTGATCTTTACTTTCGGACTGCTCGCCCTTTTCTTTTTGATCTTTGCTTTCGGACTGCTTGCCCTTCTTTTTCTTTCCCTTCTTGTTGCTTTTGTTTTTATTCGAGGAAGGAGTAGTCGAGAGTTGAGCTACCGTTTTGTTAGTGGGTGGCCACTCTTCGTCTTCGTCATCACTGAACCAGACCCCATTGATTTGGTTGTTGGTGGGTGTGACCAAGTAGGAGCAATCCATGACGGGTGCTGATCCGAGGAAGATTGCCGGATTGTCATAGATTGTGGGGTTGCTTTGGGCTCCGAGGGCAATTTCAATGAGTTCTTCGAAATTCTCGGCGTCGTAGAATCAAAATGTTTTAAGCCACTCGGGTCGTAGGCTACCGAGAAATGTGTACATGAGTTCGCCCTCGTATGGAGGATTCGAACCCGAGCAGTAATCCTCTCCAACGGACGAGATATTGGGTAAAATCTTCTTCGTCCTTTTGGAGTTGGGTGACGAGAGTGTGGAGGGAGACATGCTTGTCGGCCTTGGAGCGTTGTTCCAAACGTGCAACTTCGAATTGATGCAAGGCCTTCAAGTTGTCAATGTTTTTGGTGAGCTGATCAATGCGGTGACGGAGGGTTTTCAGCTTGTTGAGGTTAGCCATCTTTGATGTGCGCTTGAAGCGAGGGGTGATGATGCGGTTCATGATGAGTATCCAACTGAGGCCTGCATTTCACTTTGCATTAGTGACACGACTCGACCCACTAGACTCACATTCATTTTAGGCATTCATTTTAGCTCATTTCTTTGTTTAGAAAGACCTTTTATGTTTGAAAAGAGGAGATTTTCGAAAAAGGTTTTGCTAGAGGAAGCTTTTGAGGCGAGGATGCGTGCGCGCGTCTCGTCTCGATGTTAAAAGATTTTGCTTTGCATCCGTCGAACTGATATAGGTGATTTGCCGAGGTGAGCTCGAGTCGGATGTGTAAAAGAAGAAGGATTCGGCTCGAGAGTGATTAGCAAGTCGAACCGAGGATGTTAAATGTAGAACCTAGGCCGTATGACCTAGGGGATTGAAATCCTCGAGCTTGGGTTTTAATCCTTGCTCGGGTTTTTGCTTGTTAGTGAAAATGAAGTTTTGAAAAAGCTTATTTCAAAAATTCGTGATAGTTTTGTTTGAAAAGGTGTTAGATGTTAGGTTCATTTATCTTTGAAACGTTTAGGCGAGTTTTCGAAGATATGAATGCATATGCTTGTTTTGAAAAGGGACCATGGAGTGCATGGCCTCGAACTTGTACGTATGACTCAAAAAGGGTGAAAAATGAGTCAGTCGGGTACACCTCCAACTACCTCGAGTACGCTTTGGCAGATACTTAACCCCTCTATTTCCTTACGCCGGAGCGATAGGTTTTCTAGAGGGAGCACTGGGGCGGTCGAGATAGTCGTGTACGGCAAGCCGTGGAGGGGAGAGAGGAAAGTTAGTCCTGCACGTGCTTTATCGAGTGGACAAGCCTGCGTGTTGGAACCACCTCTCAAGGGTGTAAAGGGTGCCTAGATTCCAAAAGGAATGGACTCTAAACGAATGTGCATAGCTCAAATATGTATACTTGGATTGTTCAAGGCTTTCAAGTTTCACCTCTTTATTTTTAAAAAGAAAAAGCTAGTTTTAAGTTTTAAAAATAAGATCTCCCCAGCGGAGTCGCCAAACTGTGGAACCCGGGATCGGACCCAACTCGGCGTCTTGCTTAAAGGCGGATTTTAAAGTTAAAAAAGATTAAGTTGGAAAAACCTTTAAGAACTGTTATGGAGTCGCCACCTATTTATCGCGGAAAATAGGAACCTGCTACCATGTTCTAAGCTAAAAACATGTTCTTAGATTTTGGAGCACGCCGACACCCCTAGATCTAAGGCTTGTGAAACCAGATTGGATTCGGGGTGAGGGTACTTTAGAAAAAGAGTTAATTCAAATAATGATTTATGAAAACCTTTTAGAAAAGCCTATGTAAAAATAGCCTCTACTGACCTAGAACAATCCTTGTAAGATGACATTTGAGCTAATGTTATCGCTACGTACAAGTGCGATAAGGATGTAAAAGAATGCAGATGCAGATGCAAAAAGATTGATTAAAACCCTCAGTTTAGCATGTTTAACTTGTTAACGAATACGGTTCAGTTAAAGGTCGAATTCATTGTTTAAGTTGATTTTAATGCAAGACAAAAAGGGTGCAAGATGCATGCAAATAAAATAAAGTTCAATTGTCCATTGGTTTATTTTATAAGGTCGGTTGCTTATGCGACTTTGGCGTGTCATCGGATATGGAGTGTACCCGAAGTGATAAGAACACTTGGAAGGCAAGCGCGCTCGGGTGCCAAAGCCGGGGGGGCGCTAGAGTGTAGTCCCCTTTGTTAGTCCATAGAAAATAAGAAAAAGCTTTGATCCAAGTGGATCGATACCTACCTTGTCCTGACGCTTCAGATCTGGGCAGAGCTTCGCTTCTTGAACTAGAAAGGAGGATGAATTCAACACGGGATGGTGTGTTGAATTCAAGGATTTGAGTGCTTGAGGCTTTTGTGAGTGCAAAAGTGTAAGAGAAGAGAATTTGTGGTGTAAAGGATGTATTCTGGTTGTGAATTGTCATCGAGGTTAGGGTATAGGTGTATATATACTAAAAACCTCGGAGAAATTAGGAAATCTGGATAAAAACAGTAGGAAACCGCATAGCCTTATGCGGTTGCTGGGCAAACCGTGATAGCCTTATGCGGTTGCCACTCAAACCGCATAAGGTTCTGCGGTTTGGGGGTCTGGTTTTCGTTCTGCTTTCCAAGTTTCGGTTGCATAATATCTTTGAAAGATACAGTATAATCTCGAACGTGTGTGCCAAGAAAAGAGCTGAGATATTTCTGAGATATTTTATGATGTGCAGGGCCTTGGAGTGCGGGCCAAAGGCTTGGGTTTGGGCTCGGTTTTGGGCCCGAAACCCGGAAAAATGAAAAGGGGTGTATTTGCATAGATTTGTGAAATAAGCTAAGACGTGAGGTTGTATTTTGTGTAAGAGGATGCTAAATAGCGGTTTTAGCTACCGGGCCTAAATTTAGGAATTTAGGAATGCTGAATTAGACCTTGTTAATGTAAAAGGGCCAATTGTAGTGCAAATGCGAAGCTCATGCCAAATGAAGCAGGACGAGGACCAAGCTAGACTCCAAATGGACAAAATGAACGTTATTTAAATGTGATGTGATGCGACCTAAATCATTTTAACATTTCAAACGACTCAAAATGAATTCGACATTAGTTAGAACCGTAAAAGTCAACGTTAAATCATGCGTAATAAAAGTCCGTGTTACATCACAGGGTTTTTGTTGGGAGGGTACGGATATGGGTATCCACACATTCCCATCCGAGGAATCTGTCGTAGTGTAATAGTCGCACCAATAGGGTGGTGTATGCATACAAAAGACAAGGGACTGATCCTCCTTATTACCTGCTTGATATCTTTAGCATTTAAAGTCCGTTGATGTGACCGGCACGCTATTGTGCAGATGCTTATTAGGTCTGCATGTTTCCATCCTTACTAGTTTGTTGGCTTATGGTCGTGTTTCATCTTAGATTATCCATGTTGTGTTGGATGTTAGGTAGCTATTACGTACGCTACTTAGTGTTTGATCTAATGTACGAGTCTGAGTAACTAGTGCACTTTGATAGAAGATTATATGGGTAATTATCTATGAGAGTACACAAGCCGCTCTGTAGTCAAGACTCGCGAGTATATGTTACTATATGAATAATTGAAAAGGGTCGACTACCCCGAATATGAATGAAATGATGATGATTTGCCTACATGATTATGAATTGAGATGATCTGATGGTTTAATTGCCATGTTAAATGAACTGTTTTATGTTATGCTTTATGAACTGCATTGCTGTATGTATATATGTGTTGCTTAGAATGTGCGAAATTTGAAAAAGCTAATACGGGAATCAACAGGTACCCCGAGACTTGACTGTTGATCTATACAAGGGGATTGAAGGCCTTATTTTATATTTTGAGAGAATGTAATCAATTAAACTTTGCTTTATCTATGACTCTTATTATGTATAATGAGTTGTACTACGATGACAGCTGGTTTTGTAATAAATAGACTTAATTAATATTCCGCCTAAGTTTAATTAAAGTCACGAAAAACCAGGTTGTTACAGTTGGTATCAAAGCTGTCTTGCGACCGTGAATAACTTAAAGTTATCTCATCTAGCGAGACGACACCTGGGCCAGACATACATATTAATATATATGTCAGGCATAGACTTATAGGATCAAATAATAAATTAGAAATCTTAGATCGCTAAAATTATAACATAGATCGCTTTAAAAGAGAGTTTGGGTAGAAACTATAAGGATCGAACTAGAGATTTGAGGATCTAGATCACGTAGGATGAGACTAGGTTACATTATTAATGGGTAGTTTATTCACTTGCTCTATGATTAACCTCTTTGAATAACAAGTCTCTAGTACTAACGTTACCTAAACTTGAGAAGTATAAATCGATGACGAGACAGCAAGGACTCAAGCACTTACAAATGGACGTGTCAAGAATCATGCTATCTGAGACAAATCCCAAGACGTCGAAGACTTCTCTAGCATTGAAGATTTCTACAACCATAACAAATCATCCTTGAATTATCACCATCTTTTCAACGCTTTTCAACTCTCAGACTTTCTAAATCACAAAATCTCTTGACATTTCATCTCTCCATGATTTTTAAGATTTCCTTTTTACATTCTTAAAACTCTACTAATAAGGAGTTAACTCAATGACTTTCCAATCTCGTAAATCCTTGACTTCTTCGAGGTGTTTGATATTCTAAATCAGTAACCCCTTTTGCGCAAACTGATTTTCTTTTCTCTCAACTTCATAGAATGTTTTCAACCTTACTCTACGATTTCATAAACTTCTTTCTCTTTATTTCAAACCTTCTAACCTTATTCGTACTGTTCATAGTACCGAAGGCTAACCCTTGTCAATTCTCAACTCAACTCCATATCACTTGAGAGTGTATCTAAACTCTTATGCTGAACTTTGTGTCTGAACTTCCGACGTAGTTCTTTTCTTCGAGAAGGAATTGTTAACCCTTGTAACTTTTGATGTAAACTCTTCCACATTATTAATGAAATGACTTTTACATGGCATTTTATAATACGTCTCGCTTGAAACAACTCAAACTTACGCAGATTATTATTTTTCAGAATGGCTACGAATGGTATTTGTTGGGGTTAGTGTCCTCCACAGTTAGTGCAATAACATAAATAAATCTCTAAAGGTACACAGGGTACATTTTGTATTTAATCAGTTGATTAACGTTTATCAATAACGGTTGGCTTGCTAGATAAGTTTGACGTTATTGTCATACAGATGGCGGTGATCAACTGGTCCCTAAGAGTCACACCTAAAGGATGTGTTTGAGAAATATGATTATTTGAGAAAATGATCATATTGATGCCTTACTTAATGACTAAACAGTTAGTTAGTGTTGTTGACTAAAAGGTTAGTCAAATGTGACTAAAATGTTAGTCAGTGTGATGATGTTACTGACTAAAATGTTAGTCAGTGAAATGATGGTACGGCTATTTAATACGGATTAAATAATATTAGCTGAGACGGATTAAATGTAATTCGTGAATTGAATATAAAATGTTATATTTAATTATTGTTTATAATGCAAGCTAATTAAATATAAACCGTTATAATTAATTAGTAAATTATAAATATAAGGATATTTATAACATATTATAGTCGGTCCATACAGATGACACTATTAATAAATTGCATTATATTATAAGCTAAATTGACCAAAACAGAAGTGTCCAGATACATAATGTTTTCTTGGTCAATAAGATAGATTTTGAGGAGAATTATATCTCCCCACAATGACATAAGGTGGCCGGCCATTTGAGGAGTTTGGGGAGTATATTAGCTTCCTAATTGCTCTCTAATTTCCTGATCAATTAATTTCTAATCATTCATCACAACTAAAACACAAAACCTTTGAGAGAAAAATCAGTTTTTCTTCTCTAATTTCTAGCAAATTCAAGGGCATATCTTAGACTATCTTGGGTGTTTCAATTAGGAGATACCATACTTTTGGTATTGTTCTTAGGCCGATTAACAAGGTTTTAAAGGTTAATTCTTGTTCTTTTATTCATGTTATGCAATTTCTTTTATGACTTTAAAATCTTATAAAGTTTTTCATTATAATCCTGTGATTTTAATGGTCTATATACGGATATAAACCTACAAGTGGTATCAGAGCCTTAGGTCACATGAATTTTTATAAGGTTTTCATAAAAACGATTTTGTATAAATTTTGACAAAATTTTTGCAATGGCCGAATTATTTTATCAGTTGGCCGTGTGTTTTGTGAAGTTTTTGGTTATGTTTTGGTCTTTTTGATTCATATTTATCGATGTTTTAAGATGTTAAAATTATCTCATATGAATATGCATTGGTTTTGATTTAATACCGATTGAATTAAAACGTTAAAGGACCAATTGTTGTATGTTAATGAACATAAAACTTGTTAATCATTAGATCTATATGTTTAAGATGTTTAAACTAAAAGGTTATTTTGAATGTCTTATTAATCAATGTTTAATACGGATTAAAATTGTATTAGTATCGATCTAAGTATTAACATAATCGAATTAAAAAGGTTTAATTCATCTTGGAGGCCGAATTAAAAATTTAATTTTGTTAATATTTTTTTTTTTCTTTTTGCCGATTCAAAATAAAAAAAAAAAATATATATATATTTTATTAGTTTTAATTTGGCCGTGATTTTCATCTAAAATAAAAATAAAAAAAATTCGGATTATCTTTTCAATATTTTGGCCGAAATTTTTTTTTGTTTCTGGAAATTGATATCTTATTATATTTTGGTATATCATAAAGATAATATATGTTTTGTTTTATTGTGAAGTAGTTCATAATAAATATGATACCTAATATTTTAAAGCAGTTTAAAATATCTTGAGATCGAATTTATGTTATACCGATAATATAAATTGATTTAGATTATATTTTGATTAAAAGATATTATGAACAATTAAGGAATTGTTGCATAATTTTAATCATTTTAAAAGAGGTGGTTTGGATTAAAATAAATTCGTATGCATTGTTTTTATTTTGTTTAGTTGATGCTCTATTTTGTGTTTGAATGGTTTGAATGGTTTATTTTTACGCATTAAATATGTACAATCGGTTGTAATTTACTAGTGTGGCCTTAGAAAATTGTGTTTTCGTAATGAAGGAAACACAATTTTGGATGTATTTTTGAGATCTCGAATCTCCAATTATGTAATATTTTTATAATTTTGGCATATTTTGAATTAGAATGTAAATAGGTTTATTTTTGTAATTCAAAAAAAATTGTAAATTTAAGAAGATTCAAGATGAAGATTCAAGATGGACTCCCACTTAAAGCCCAAGATGAAGAATGAAGACTTGCTTAGGGTCCATGGATGGATTTCAATTTGTATTTGTCTTTATTTTCATAGGGATAGGCCACACTAGGTGTTTTTCTTTTGCGTTTTCTTTACCGTTTTTCATTACATTCACGTTAGATAGTAGCATCATATTCCGCCTAAACTAAACCAAACCACCTAATATGCATGAAAATGGATCATATAGTTGCATCCTAGATCATAGACATACGGATGTCATTTGTTTAGAGCTATCACCTCAATGTAATCATTCACGATAATGCTAGATATTAGTTCACTTAAAATGAATTAAAATGAGTTGATAGGATCTTCCTCTAAAACTGAAATTGAGAATTAGTCTTTATAAGTCGAACCACTATGAATCCCTTCTTCGTCGGTAGGCATAATATGACCCCTTCTACGTTGGGTAAGTAGTGGCTGTCGACTTAGTTTATCTCAACATTATGGTTCGAGTAATATCTCGAAGGTATGGTGGACTAATAGATAGGATTTACTGAAATCTATCGACCAAGAATTCTAACAGTAGAATTAGCCAAGAGGTTGGCTTATCAATTTAAAGAAATTGAGTCTTGGGATCGCTTATGTAATTCTCGAGGGAGGTCAATTACATGAGTGCACGAGTCATTGCATTAAATCGTTATTGCTTTATGACTTAAACTTTTAAAACCATGATTTCTTATCTATTCTCTTCTTCTTCTTTCTTTTCACAGTTTCGAATACGTTATATACAGATATAACTACTATAACAAATGGCTGTCCGTACAGACGAACCAATGCCAAGTGCCACACTTATGCGCGAATCATGGCATAGAATTTTCATGGGCAGCATGAATCAGTCTACTCGACTGAAGCATGATGGGTCCAACTTTTCTGATTGGGAGGCCGCATTACGGAATGCTGCCATCGCTGACGGTAAGCTCAAGTATTTAACTGAGCCACCGCCGGCCCTACCAGCTCCCGATGCAGAAGAAGCTGAAACTTTTGCTTATAACGATTTCATGATGGAAGCGGGTGCGTTACAGAACGTACTCATCTATGCAATGGAACCCAATTTGCAAAGACGTTTCGTTACCCAAGGTGCAAACAAGATTTTCACCACCCTTACTAAGGAATTCTCGAAAGCTCCGAGAATTAAGAGTTACGAGTATACTACTCGTTTCTTTGAAGCTAGACTCCAAAAGGGCCAACCGGTTGGTCCACACCTTCTCGCCATGACCGAGAACGTTGAGAAATTGGAGGAGCTTGGTTGCACGATCGATGAGAAGATCATCATTGATCGAGTGCTTCACTCTCTTCATGATGGGTATGCCCTCTTTAGGGCAAACTATTACATGAATGACATGCAGAAAAGTCTGCATGAACTATATTCACTCCTCGTACAGACGGAGAGCGATCTGAAGTTGAGTGGGAGCACGAAACAAGATGTTCTCATGATTGGGAACAAGAAGGGTAAGGGTAAGGCTCCGGCTAACCTAGCTGTAGGTAAGCCAAAATTCAAGAGGCCAGTGGTTGCTAAGAGTGGGCCTGGTGAGGCTAGCGGTAGCTCACAAAGCAAGGCAAAAGCCAAGCAGAGCATGGAGTGCCACCATTGCCACAAGCCTGGGCATTGGAGGCGGAACTGTCCCGTGTATGCTGAGGACATAAAAGCAGGCCGCGTCGCTCCTGTTGGTATGTCTTCTTTTATTCATATGATTGAGATTAACCATGCAAGTTTCGGAACTTGGGTACTTGATACTGGATGTGCTTCTCATCTGTGCAATCATTTGCAGGGCCTAAGAAGCATCAGAACCCTGGCAAGAGGTGATGTAGACCTGCGAGTGGGGAGTGGAGCATGAGTTCTTTGCCGCTTCAAAGAGGAACATATGTAATCCAACTCCCGAGCGGTTTGAGTTATTTACGAATAAGCATTTACTATGTACCTAGTTTATCTAAAAACATTATTTCAGATCCGTTCTTGATAAAGAAGGATTTTCATTTTCAATTAAGAATAATAGCTGTATTTTCTCATTGAACGATATGATTTATGGTAAAGCTGTTTCCATGAACGGAATTTATGTTTTAGATCAAACCACAGAAATCATGCATGTGAGTAACAAGAAAGCAAAGGTTGGTGACAAAGATCAAACGTATTTATGGCATTGCCGAATGGGACACATAAATGAGAAACGCGTGAAAAAGCTCATTGATAATGGGACTATCGCCCCATTTGACTATGAAACTTTTGGCACGTGTGAATCATGTCTTATAGGCAAAATGTCTCGAATTTCCTTCAACGGTGTTGGAATGCGCGCTGCTGACCTATTAGGACTCATACATACTGATGTGTGCGGACCTATGTCAATCAACGCTAGAGACGGCTATAGGTATTTCATCACTTTCACGGACGATTTGAGTAGATATGGACATGTCTACTTAATGAAGCATAAAAGTGAGTCCTTTGACAAGTTCAAGGAATTCCAGAATAAGGTTGAGAACCAACTGGATAGAAAGATAAAAGCACTACGTTCAGATCGTGGTGGCGAATATCTTTCAACTGAGTTTGATCGACACCAGAAAGACCGCGGAATAGTATTACAGTTAACTCCACCTGGAACACCACAACTGAATGGTGTGTCCGAACGCAGGAATCGAACATTACTTGATATGGTTCGATCCATGATGAGTCACACGGTAGTACCTGACTCATTGTGGGGCTATGCTCTTTTGTCAGCTGCTCTTATACTTAACCGAAGTCCGTCTAAAGCTGTAGACAAGACTCCATACGAGTTATGGAAGGGAACGGTCCCTAACTTGTCCTTTATTCGGGTTTGGGGGAGCGAAGCTTATGTCAAGTGGAGACACGAGGATAAGCTCGGCCCGCGATCGGTCAAGACATACTTTATTGGTTATCCAAAAGGAATGTTTGGTCATTACTTCTATTCGCCTACCGAACACCGAGTTTTTGTTGCGGCTAGTGCGACGTTCTTAGAGAAAGAGTTTCTCGAAGACAAGAGAGGTAATAGAACCTTCGATCTGTCGGAGATTCCTGAACCAACAACCGAGCAACCAATGGAGGAAACTGTTCCTTCTACGTCTACTGCAGTTAATGTCCCTTTGGAACCCAGGAGGTCGGGTAGACTCTCCATTCCTCCAGATCGATATATCGGTATAGTCGAGGAGAATGGGAGAGACGACGTTTTACTCCTTGAGAGTAACGAACCCGTAACCTATAAAGGTGCCATGACATGTTCCGACTCAAAGCTTTGGCAAGAAGCCATGCAATCCGAGATGGACTCGATGTACGAGAACAATGTATGGGATCTGGTTGACTTACCTGATAAGGCTAGGCCTCTTCAGTGCAAATGGCTTTACAAGATAAAGCGATCTGTAGAAGGACAACCAGACATATACAAGGCACGACTAGTTGCAAAGGGTTTCACTCAAGTGCAAGGGTTGCACTATGATGAGATCTTTGCACCCGTAGTCATGCTTCGTTCCATTCGGATTCTCTTAGCGATCGCCGCATTTCATAACTATGAAATTTGGCAAATGGACGTGAAAACCGCCTTCTTAAACGGTTATTTGGAGGAGGAGTTGTACATGGTACAACCCGAAGGTTATATCGATCCTAAAGATCCTAAGAAGGTTTGCAAGCTTAAGCGTTCCATCTATGGACTTAAGCAAGCTTCACGGAGTTGGAATCATCGCTTCGACCAAGTGATAAAGGAGAATGGATTCACTCGATCGATTAGAGGAACCATGCCTAAATATCAGGTCGAGTGGGTGCAAGATTGTCTCCCTAATACTGTCCGTCGATGACATACTCTTGATTGGGAATGACATACCTCTCTTAACTTCGGTAAAAGTATGGTTAAAGAACCATTTCCAGATGAAAGATCTGGGTGAGGCACAGCGTATTTTGGGGCTCCGTATCTATAGAGATAGATCACGACGGATGTTATCCCTCAGTCAGGAGTCTTATATAGATAAGATTCTTGAGAGGTTCAGCATGACCAACTCCAAGAAGGAGAACCTTCCAATGATCTCAGGGGTGCACTTGAGTAAAGCTCAAGCACCAAAGACATCGGAAGAGGTCGAGCGCATGAGTCGGATTCCATATGCTTCGGCAATAGGATCGATCATGTATGCCATGATATGCACACGTCCGAACGTGGCATATGCATTGAGTATGACGAGCCGATACCAAGGCAATCCAGGTGAAGCACACTGGATGGCCGTAAAGAACATTCTTAAGTACCTACGGAGGACTAAAGATTGGGTATTGACTTATGGTGGAGACACTGAGCTATGCGCAAACGGTTACGCAGATGCTAGTTTTCAGACGGATCGAGATGACTCGAAATCTCAATCTGGATTCGTTTTTACTCTTAATGGCGCCGCGGTCAGCTGGAAAAGCTCCAAACAAACTGTTATAGCAGATTCAACGACTGAGTCCGAGTACTATGCTGCTTCAGAGGCTGCGAAGGAAGCTATATGGATGCGTCAGTTCTTACAAGGACTAACTGTAGTTCCTAATTCGAATGACCCGATCACCATTTATTGTGACAATAGTGGTGCCATCTTCCAAGCGAAGGAGCCTAAGTCCAGCAACAAGTCTCGGCACGTGCAAAGGAAGGCTCACATGATCCGGGATTACGTGGAGCAGAAGGAGATAGTGATTGACAAGATTACTACGGATGATAACGTGGCAGATCCTCTCACTAAGCCGTTGAGACAAGATAAGCATGAAGGGCACGTTAAATCCATGGGAATTAAGCGTGTTCCTGAGTTGTATTAGTTGTTTGTATGGTTTTGACACTTGTATTTCCTAAAACTTCTAATAAAAATCATCGTTTTGTTATATATATTGTTTTTCATGAGGGTTGTGCAGACAACGTTGAACACCTCAAAGTGAACTGAACTACTATATATTGTGTTTTGGTCCGTGACCGCCACACGGTGATAACTCAGGCGATTATTTTGTGACGTCGATTGATGGTGGGTTCAACGAGCCATAAGTCAAACTGTTGACTGATCGATCACAGATGCGGGTTTACTGAAATCGCGCAGGACATGTTTGTGACGACAACATGGAGTCCTAAATGTTTCAGAACATTAGGTGCCTGGTCGTGGATAGGACATCCATAGTGTTCCTAGAGTCGATTCTTTTGACTATCGACTGTCTCTTGAGATTAAGGCAGATTTTGGGTGACTTTGGTTTCTTTCTCACGGTCGACCGTAACAGGAGGCCAAGCAGATTTTCACTGGGTCATTTCATGCTGCGCTTATATCTGCAGGATTCGAGTTGAGGGAAATATCCAAACTTCTATCGAGTTATAATATTTATTCTCAGGGCCACTCGAGGAGCTGTAACTGAAAATGCATGGTCATGCTCGAATATTGATTCGTTTATCAGTTAAGTTACTCTCTAGTCGGGGAAACCACTCTTAATTCTGATCACTTGTGAACTACAACCTTTGAAAGTACGGACTTTGCAAATTGGTTTACATTGAGTGGGAGAAATTTATTATGGATATGAGAATCGGTTATCGCACCTACACTTGTACGGACAAGTGGGAGATTGTTGGGGTTAGTGTCCTCCACAGTTAGTGCAATAACATAAATAAATCTCTAAAGGTACACAGGGTACATTTTGTATTTAATCAGTTGATTAACGTTTATCAATAACGGTTGGCTTGCTAGATAAGTTTGACGTTATTGTCATACAGATGGCGGTGATCAACTGGTCCCTAAGAGTCACACCTAAAGGATGTGTTTGAGAAATATGATTATTTGAGAAAATGATCATATTGATGCCTTACTTAATGACTAAACAGTTAGTTAGTGTTGTTGACTAAAAGGTTAGTCAAATGTGACTAAAATGTTAGTCGATTGTGATGATATTCTTGACTAAAATGTTAGTCAGTGAAATGATGGTACGGCTATTTAATACGGATTAAATAATATTAGCTGAGACGGATTAAATGTAATTCGTGAATTGAATATAAAATGTTATATTTAATTATTGTTTATAATGCAAGCTAATTAAATATAAACCGTTATAATTAATTAGTAAATTATAAATATAAGGATATTTATAACATATTATAGTCGGTCCATACAGATGACACTATTAATAAATTGCATTATATTATAAGCTAAATTGACCAAAACAGAAGTGTCCAGATACATAATGTTTTCTTGGTCAATAAGATAGATTTTGAGGAGAATTATATCTCCCCACAATGACATAAGGTGGCCGGCCATTTGAGGAGTTTGGGGCGTATATTAGCTTCCTAATTGCTCTCTAATTTCCTGATCAATTAATTTCTAATCATTCATCACAACTAAAACACAAAACCTTTGAGAGAAAAATCAGTTTTTCTTCTCTAATTTCTAGCAAATTCAAGGGCATATCTTAGACTATCTTGGGTGTTTCAATTAGGAGATACCATACTTTTGGTATTGTTCTTAGGCCGATTAACAAGGTTTTAAAGGTTAATTCTTGTTCTTTTATTCATGTTATGCAATTTCTTTTATAACTTTAAAATCTTATAAAGTTTTTCATTATAATCCTGTGATTTTAATGGTCTATATACGGATATAAACCTACAGTATTCCCAACAATGATATCGACCAACAATTTATGGAAGAGGAGGCAAGAAGAAGAGGCTTCGAGGACGCAATCGTGAAGATTGCTCAGAATGTCCACCAATATCAGGGTGGCAGTAATAACCAATCCGCGTTTGAGAGGTTCTCAAAACATAGACCTCAAACGTACTCAGGCTCGGTCAACCCTACTGTTCTGACTGAATGGATTGAAGAAATGGAGAAGCTGTTGGAGCTCAGTAAGACACCGCCTACAGAGAAGGTGAATGTGGTAGCTTACTACCTGAAGGGAGAGGCCAACAACTGGTGGCGCTTAATCCGATCCACTTTTCCCCTGAGGATTTACAATTGGAGTGAATTCAAGTTACTTCTCGAGAACAAATATTTCGGGGAGGAGTTAAGATGGGAGAAGGAGGAGGAATTCCGGAACTTACACCAGGGTGATATGTCTCTGCAAGCATACACCGAGAAGTACCAGGAGCTGTCAAAGTTTGCTCCTAAAATAATATCTAACGAGGAGGAACTCGCAACTCGTTATGTAAGGGGCATGGCTAACAGTCTGAGGATAAACATGAGCGGGTTCAACTGTAAGAACTTTGCTGAGGCTTATGAAAAAGCGACAATTATCTGGGCCTCTATCCAGAAGGGAGAAGCTGAGGAGAAAATGAAGAAGAGAACTTTTACGCCTCCTGTGGCAAGTTCTAGTTTCATCCAGAAGCCGACCTTCCAACAAAGGAATTTTCAGAGGCCGAACTCCCAAAACAACAATTTCAACAGTAGGTTTCTGGCAACAACAACAACTCGAACAAGGGGAGACTGACTACAAGCGGTGGAAGGACCCCGCCGCCCATTGTACGTGCGGACGATTGTCGTTTCTGTCACAAGGCTCTACACCCTGGGAAGCAGTGCAACGGATCACCAATAGCCTGTTTCTTCTGCGGGGTAGAAGGGCACAAATCTAACGCGTGCCCAAAGAAAGAGACAATGGGAAGGGTAAACACGGGACCGCTACCCGCAGTTAAGGTACAAGGACGTGTTTACGTCTTGTCGGAGATTAACGAAGACACCGAGGATTGCCCTGACGTAGACGTCATCACGGGTAAATTTCTAGTTAACTCAGTACCTGCCTTGATTTTATTCGATACTGCAGCATCCTTTTCTCTAAATTTTAAATACCTTTCGAACTTGTCATATCTATTACAATTTTTCTCTCGTCAAAATATACTTACATATATCATAGCTTCTTTCTATAGAACCCCTTATTATAAATTTCGAATCATATCCTAAAAATGATTTATAACATTTCTATTTCATCTAATAACATTATAATAATAAATTTTAGAAAATGAGCTATATCAACAAGGTTATCCATAATTCTTTAAAATTTTACTTAATCATTCAACGATAACCAATATTCCTCTTAATTTCAATAAAGCTCATATTCTCCTCATGATCACTACGACTTTTATCCATTTTCCCTAATTGCCATTCTTTTCCTAAAGGCTATATATCTTAATTGAGTGGTCATTAAAAGTAACAATAATAATATTAGGTATATATGTTTAAAACTTCTTAAGGGGGTAGGATTATAATTTGGTTATATTAAAGCCTATTTAAATCTTAAAAATTCTTATTTTAATCTATTTTAATATAACATTTATTCTCGAAACTAAAAAAAAATTGCTTTTATTCTTAAAACTCTTATTAGTTTTAATTTAATTTAATTCCGTACAAAACTTCTAGGCCCTACCTTTTTGTGAATCTCTTTCGCGTCATTTTCAAAAATAACATTCCGATAACATTTCTATATTTATTTAAATATCTTATTAATAAATCAAACGCGAATTTATTCTCCAATATTTTCATTCTATCCGCCATCCTTCTATTAATTAGAAAACTCAAATTTTTCAAAAAGTCTTATTCCAACAAAATCAAATATTATTATCCAAATTTGTAAAATCTCAATATTCTCTCTAACTGCCTTGTTTAACCTCGAGTAGTTATCCACTCTATCCAAGTTTCGGGGACGAAACTTTTCTTAAGGGGGTAGGATTGTAACACCCCGTGTTTTTGTAACACAATTTTATAAAAGAATTTAATTCCTTAGATTAAATTCATCCTTTTTCATTATAATAAAAATGCGACTGAATTTTTTTCGCCAAACAATACCAAAATTCCTAAGTCCAAATATAAAAATTTTGAAAAATAAAGTATGTTGTATTATATTCAGAATTCAAAAAGAAACACAATTCAAAATTTTATAAAAGTCAACACAAAACTTTTATCGCCTTTCAAATTTCAAAAATAACCAAGTCATGTTTACTATTCATAAGAATAAAAGTAAAACCTTTTATTCATAGAAATTATTTTCGTACATTTTTGATTTTTAAATAAAAATGGACCCTTATATTTTTCCGTCTTTGAAATTCAAGTCAATGATTTCAAACACGCAAGTCAAAGTCAAGCCACTCTGTCATTTTCCAAATTCACGTACAAATGAACCCTTAACATCAAACTTTGGCTAAAAATTTAATCATTTTGATTATTATAAATAAATCATATTATATTAATAACAAATTACTATTCAAATTCTATTTTACTAACACTTTCACTAAAAATCGAAATAATGAGTTACACTAAGCCTAAACTGATAAACTTTTTGACGTTTGAGTATAATTATTTAAATCGATAACATTCAGCGAAAAAAATAAGTGTTTCGATCAAATAAGATTTTATTTCAAAGTTGCGAGGAACTAATACCCAATTTTTGTTTTGATTTCGTTTTGAGGTTTATTTTCATTTTTATTTTCGATCTTACTTCAAACCCTTATTTTAAGACCATATATTTTATTTCGAGACTTTTCGCGTGCGCGCAAATCGAAAATTTCAAAAACGAAAAATCGGGCCTTTGTTTTGTGTGATGGCCGAAATTCTTGACCATTCTTGGTCTTAGTTATCTTCTTCCATTCTTACTTTCTCTTACACAAGTCTAAGACTTACCATCCTACATAATTCATCATCACCTTTAATTAGCCTTTTAAAATTTAATGTTTATACATTTGTAATACTAAATACATTATACATATAATACATACTACACATTTCATTACTACAACAAAACATTAAACACACACAAAAAACCTCTCTAAAAACAAACTCTTTTATTTGCTAAGTAGAAAACACATGTAAGAACACATGTTCCTAAGTGTTCTTCATGTCCAAGATGATCTTCATCTTCCATTTTCATTTATTTTAATTCCTAAATTTATTTCACTTAGTTTATGTTTATAATTTACACCACTTAATTCACTACTTAACTAGGATCAATTCTACATAAATTATACTACTACTACACTTATAAAATAAGTTTTAGAAAATTAAAGTGTTGCTCTAAGATGAATAATTCAAGATCTTCATCTTCTTTATTTAAGTTTTCCACTTAAATTTTCACTATTCATAAAAATGAAATTTCTTCATAAGTTGAATTAAATCACTTCCTCTTTCTTCTACTAAATTTTTATGAACATAAATCATAAAATAAATTAAAACTATACTTCACCTAAAATGAATTAATTATAAAAACCATAGTCTTAGTTTTATTTTAGTAGAAATAAGTTACTAACTTAGTATTCTTTCTTGTATGTACTTTTGGACCTAAAGACGAAGAGCCAATTGACGGGGTTGATTTAAGTATCTTCGACAATATAGTGGATCCGGATAATTGCTAGAAAAATCATACCGAGTAAATTAAGGTGTCCCCGCACACTAGTTTTCATTTTGTAAATCGCATGCTTTAAATGTTTATGTGTTATATTTATTGTGTTATTACCACATAGCATCATATGTTAAATTAGGAGATAAAAATCGAAAAATAAAATGTTGTGTACACATAAAAACCACACGGCATCTCCCATTTTTATTGTCTAATTTTTCGTTTTAATTTTTATAAATCATATGTTTAAAAGACTATAATAAATGAATACTAAAAATATGATTTGTATGTTGATGTTCTTTCTTTATATTTTATTCTAATTATTAAATTGTGTATGTGTGAAATGAATTGCTTTTATTTGTTAATGTTTTATTATGATTTTCACTTATGATAATGCATATATGATATAAAGGAAAATAGTTATTGAATTAGAAGTATGAAAATCAAAAATTAAAAGTTATGAACATATATACTTATACACGGTTTTTCTATTATTTTTGGACCAATTTTTAGTTTTAATTTTTCTAAATAACATATTATGATTAGTCTAGGTTAATTAGACTTGCTATAAAAATTTGAGAAAATAAAACGATAATATAAAAATTTGAGTTAAAAATGTTCTTTAGAAAATCATATGTGTTCTTCACATATTCATGTGTTCTTTATTTAGGTGACTAGTTTGATTTAAAATATTTATAAGTTTTATTTAATTGTTGTTTAAATACATTAGTGAATAATTACAAATATAAATATATAAGTTAAATAAACTAAATCATTGAAATATAAAAGTTAGAAATATAAAGTATCACAAATCACTATTCATAAATGAAATAAAATATGTAGTGAAAATTGTAAACTAGTTAAATCACTTTAGTATAATTTAAATAATTAGTATATAAACACTTTAAGTCAAAAACCGATAATTTAGAAAACGAAAATGAATTGTACAAGTACAATATGGGCCACGGTTTTAGGACTCATTTTAGACCTAAAATGAATTTGTCACTTTTTATTTTTATCACTTAAGTAATTTAATTAGTTAAAGTAATGAATTATTGATAAAAACAAAAAAGAAACAAATAGCTAATGTTAATGGGGAGCCACGGTTTTATCACTTTAAATGGGTCATTTTTGATCAAAATGAATTTGTCACTTAGTCACTAAATTTGATTTGTTTTTAAGATTATATTAGATTGTATAATGGATCGTTAATAAAAATAATCAACGAAACCGATAAAAATAAACGTTACATGTATTAAAATGAATAATGTCGAGTGTTACTGCCTGTGCTTAAATTTGGATTGGACATACGGACTATTTAAAATGAACTACGACAACCTCGCTAAAAATGGAAACCGCTAAAATATTAGTTAAGTATATGACTAAAATTAACCGAGTTTTACTTTTGAAATATTATTTAAAATCACTAAGTACGAAATGAACTTAACAACTTTAAAACTAGAATTTTGTACTTAGAAAATAAAAGTTGGTTTTGTAAACCTAAAAATATCCTAAGTATAAAAATAGGTATAAAGTATAAAAATACTAAGTATAAAGGAAATACTAAGTATAAAAAAATATAATAATAAATACTAAGTATAGAAAAAGATACTAAGTATAAGAATACATATACGTATAAAAATACGTATAAAATACGAAGTATAAGAATACGCATACGTATAAAAATACGTATAAATACGAAGTATAAAAATACGTACAAATACGAAATACGAAAATACGAATACGTATAAAAATACGAGGAATAGTAAATACGGTGAATAGTAAATACGATGAATAGTAAAATACGATGAATAGTAAAATACGATGAATAGTAAAATAATGAATAGTAAAAATATTTAAAAATTTACGAACAGACTCAAAATAAATCATTTAAGTTTTCTATTTTGCTACTGCCTATCTGAAGAACTGTTAGAACTAAAATTTCATTATACAAGTTCGACGATGTTATAACTAATAAGAATTATAGCATGTGTTATGAATAATAAAAGAAGTAATGAATTAAGTGTTGAATACTTGATGTTACCGTTTTTCCTCACATGTATAGAATAATACGCACCTCTCATTTGAATTGCCCTTTCGATGACTTTACTTTGACCGTCCGCTCTAACTTGGGAACCCTAAGATTCTCTGCTGTTGTTTGGGTTGAATCCGATAGTGAGGAATTTATTCCTCATACTCGATATTCCTTCGACAACATAGGATTTGAATCAAAAGGCACGGCCTGACATGAGATTATACCCTTCGATTATAACGTTGTATGATTAGTACTCGGGTGTCTGCGATGTTAAACGCTATAGGGTCAGGATTGGTAAGTTAGCCGCATATGGGGACACTTGGCACCCTCAGTATTGCTAGTGGTAATTTAATGACTCTCCTAGTCGTTATTTAACGTGATTTTCGCCCTGGGTATCGATTTGTTCACGGGCCCATATGAGGTAACGGAAAATAGCCATTCCCATCCGGGGAATCTGTCGTAGTGTAATAGTCGCACCAATAGGGTGGTGTATGCATACAAAAGACAAGGGACTGATCCTCCTTATTACCTGCTTGATATCTTTAGCATTTAAAGTCCGTTGATGTGACCGGCACGCTATTGCGCAGATGCTTATTAGGTCTGCATGTTTCCATCCTTACTAGTTTGTTGGCTTATGGTCGTGTTTCATCTTAGATTATCCATGTTGTGTTGGATGTTAGGTAGCTATTACGTACGCTACTTAGTGTTTGATCTAATGTACGAGTCTGAGTAAATAGTGCACTTTGATAGAAGATTATATGGGTAATTATCTATGAGAGTACACAAGCCGCTCTGTAGTCAAGACTCGCGAGTATATGTTACTATATGAATAATTGAAAAGGGTCGACTACCCAGAATATGAATGAAATGATGATGATTTGCCTACATGATTATGAATTGAGATGATCTGATGGTTTAATTGCCATGTTAAATGAACTGTTTTATGTTATGCTTTATGAACTGCATTGCTGTATGTATATATGTGTTGCTTAGAATGTGCGGGGCTGAAAAAGCTAATACGGGAATCAACAGGTACCCCGAGACTTGACTGTGGATCTATACAAGGGGATTGAAGGCCTTATTTTATATTTTGAGAGAATGTAATCATTTAAACTCTGCTTTATCTATGACTCTTATTATGTATAATGAGTTGTACTACGATGACAGCTGGTTTTGTAATAAATAGACTTAATTAATATTCCGCCTTAGTTTAATTAAAGTCACGAAAAACCAGGTTGTTACAATTACTAAATATAAATGGTGGAGAGTTTATTTAAGAGCTTAAGGAAATAAAAAGGTAAGAAATAAATGTTTAAAGAAGAAAAGTAAAAGGAAGAAGATGAAGATCATAAGAAGCTTGCAAAAGTATGCTTACTAGTATGCTTGAGTTGAAGATGAAGTTGTGCTTACTAGTATGCTTGAGTTGTGTTTATTTAGAGAGAAAAGTGTTAGTAAGTTTTTGTGTTTGTGTGTGAATGAAAGTAGTAGTAGTAGTAGTAGTAGTAAATGTATTAGTATGTAGTATGTATTTGTGTATTGCAAAAGTATAAACATTTAATTTTAATTGAGCTAATTAAGTGATGATGAATAAACTAGATGTGTAAGATATTAGACTTGCAAGTAAAGTAGAAGAAATGGAAGAGGATAAAATTTGACCAAGGAAGGTCAAATATCTCGGCCACCTCTAGAAAAATAGGGCTCGGTTTTCGTTTTTGAAATTTTCGATTTGCGCGCACGCGAAAAGTCTTGAAATAAAATATACTCCGTATGATCTTAAAATAATGTTTCGAATTAAGATCTAAAATAAAAATGAAAATAAACTTCGAAAGGTGACTAAAACAAAAATTGGGTTTAAAACCTTCGAAACTTTGAATAAAAATTCATTTGGTCGAAATACTTATTTTTTTCATTGAATGTTAACGATTTAAATAATTATAATCACTCGTTAAAAATTTTATCAGTTTAAAATAGGTATGACTTAATATTTTGACATTTTGCGAAAGTGTTAGTTAAATCAAAACGAAATAGTGATTAGATATTAAGAAATTAGGATTTATAAATAAAAATCAAAATGATTATTATTTAACTAAATAATTTGATGTTAAGTGTTATGTGTAAGTAAATTTGGAAGAGGATTAGGTGAGTTAGTCACCTAAAGTGGCTCGGCCACTTGGTCAATATTGATCTCGTTTTGCGCGTCGAAATTTGTCGTTGAAAAATTAGTCGTCGATTCGTCATTTTATTTATCGAGTTCGAATAAGTAAAAATAAAGTTCAAATTCGAAGTATATAAAAATAGTTTAGTCGCGATGAAAATCGTAGTGTTTGAAATCGTCGACTTGAAATTTTTAAAGACTAGAAAGTTTAAGGGTCCATTTTTATTTAAAAATCAAAAATGTTCGAAATTGAATTTTATGAATAAAAGGTTTTACTTTTATTTTTATGAATAGTAAACATGACTTGACCATTTTGAAATTTGAAAGACGATATAAGTTTTTTGTTGATTTTTATAAAATTTTGAATTGTGTTTCTTTTTTAATTCTGAATATAATACAACATACTTTATTTTTCAAAAATTTTATATTTGAACTTAGGAAATTTAGTATTATTTGGCGAAAAAAATTCAGACGCATTTTTATTAAAAGGAAAAGGATGAATTTAATTTAAGGAATTAAATTCTTTTATAATATTGTGTTACGAAAACACGGGGTGTTACACTCTCCATTTTAAGTATCCTCATTTCTATTTTGAGTATATTTAAGTGGTAATAAAAATTAATTAATGTTTAGAATTATTTGTTAATATTTTCTAGGATTGATTAAACATAACTTCATTTTATAACACGTTTTCTCAAAATAAACATCTTATATGTTATTTTTAAATAAAATAAGTCATTTTAGGACATTTTTGCTTAAAAATACTCCAAACGTCAAAATATGCTTATTAAAAATAATATAATCACACCCTTTAATAGAAATTTCTCAAGAGGTGTCAACATATTTTAGGCACTAATAGTTGTAACTTGAAAGGGACGTACAATGGAAAGTCTTTAGTTACCATTTTTAAGTAACAAAATTAGATAATGGGGGTGATTTTGACTCAAAAGTATATTAAAGAGATTGTGTTATAAAAATAAACATACCAGAGGGTTATTTTGAAAATAAAAAATATTATAATAGGATTTATTTTTAATCAACCCTATTTTCTATATTGAAAAGAGACACTTAATTTGAGAAAATAAATTTGATGGAATTTGTGACACTCAATTCGAAATAGAGAGAGTAATTGTCAATTTAGCTTAATTTTTACCCAATTTGTTGAATTTGGATCAAATATAAATCAATGTAACTTGCAAATATCAATTATGACCAACTTCAAATTTTAAAAGTTTTTTATTTTATTTTATTGGGTTTTTCTAATAAGGTAACCTTGAATTTTTCCAAATCCCACAAGGTAACCCTGCAAATTAAAAACATCTTTGGTAACCCTGTACTTAATTAATACCTATCAGCGTGACCTTGAACTTGTATTCCGTCAATTTTTCCGTTAAATAGTTAACGGAAAGTGTTGTGCTGGATTTAATTTTGTGTTTTTCTATATGGTAACCCTGTGATTTAAAAAAATTCTACATAATAACCTTATACTTATATTTGTACAAAATGTGGTCATCAAAACTTATGGGTCCGCAAGTAACCCCAGAAAAGCAAAAAAGATTGTAACTTTCGTAAATTAAACCATAGAAAAACCCTATTTTATTTTACTCTATCTGTCTCAATCATTTGTTTACTTATTTCATATTTGGGTGTATCACTCATTTGTCTACCTTTTCTTTTTAGGAAACTTTTTATCACACAAATGCATCAACTAGCCCTATCACTCCACCATTTAAATTTCCTTTAATATCCCTACCCTATATAAGGCTACACTATCCAAGAGGCATGCATATGTGTGTTTGGTGGACTTTTCTTGATTTTCGTGTCAAAATAAAAGGTAAATAAATGATTGAAACGGATAAAGTATCTTTTGCAACGACACTTAGCTTGTAAAATATGCGTAACATAATAATCCATACGATGAAATAATTAATAGAACCAACCAAAATAGCCAATTGTCAATTTGGTTGCTAGCATCTAAAATGCTCAATCATTCAACAATTCTACTCCGTATTTATAAAATTTGCAATAGAATTCAGCAAGTTTCGTTCACAATATATACTAAGTAGATCTTGTTTTACGGTAAGTTATTATATGATCACATTTGTAATTTGTAATATACTAAAATTAAACCATAGCATTACAATTTTATCTTCAATACCAAATTAAAGTGTCTATGACAAGCCTTACTCTTCCATATATGAAGAAGAAGAAGAGGACAACGACCCATATTTATAAGCCATAAACGCTCCAATACCAATCATTGCCACCATTGAAACTCCTAAACCAATCACCACATTGTTCATCTTTTTGCCTTGCAATTTTGTCAATAAATTACTCCCTAACCCAACCACTTGCTCCTTTCCATGACCTCTTTTTGGGTCCGTATTCCCTACCGTTCCTGGTTTCGTAACTGGAGTGTCCTCTGATTTTGATGGCGTCATTGACGCCGCCTCCTCGTGTTGTTGCTTATTTTGCTCCTCAGCGACAACAGGAGGAGGGGGCATAACTTTTTTAGGCATGATAATGCGAAGCTCGCCGTTTGCAAACTTAGCGCGGATTTGGTTTACGTCACAGTTCTTTGGTAACGTAGCTTCCTTGATGAAGCGTATGATTTTCGATTTGTCGGTGTTTTCCGGCTTCTCTCCGGTCACTTTTAGGATTCCCACATTGCTTGCTTGTACCCTCAATTGCTCTTTCTTAAAGCCTATGTATTTTGAAATAGAATGTGCGTTAATTAGCCTCTTGTAAAATGATATGAGACACATTACTATTTTACTATGAGATCGTTTTCACAATTTAAGCTAAAATTGTTTTGAACTATTGTAAAATACGAAGTAACGGTTTCTAAATTAGAAAAATGATCAAATGATGACGTTGGTCCATCTCTCGGAATATTAGTAACTAACATTTTTGATTGATTTTTAAAAAACTTGACAGCAATACCTCAGCCGTAACCACTAGCATAAGACCACATTGGACTATATATATACAATTGCCCTAGTATTCTTAATTCATGATACTATTAATAACAAGTTAAGCTCGAGAACTATACCGGGCACAGAAATGATCAATGTATCAACGTTTTCTTCTTCCTTGAGCTCAGTTTTGGGCGTTAAATCGACGTAGGAAGGCGATGCTAGGCCAACCTTATAAGCAGGGTTCTTCGCTGCCATGTTATCTTTGGGTTTTGGTTAATTAGCTTGTTTAGAATTCTATAATTTATCAATTGTGATGAAAAATAATACAATTTGCGTGGTTACCAAGATGATTTTATAGGTGCAGGGTTTAGAACCAAATTCTCTAATGGGGTTGTCCTCTAGAAATAAATATTCCTAATTGCTTGCTTGCGTTTTAAGTTGCTTGTACTCATTTCTTGTATTTTGTCTATTTCCTGTTGATAAGAAAATAAAATGTTCCGTTTAGTGTGATTGTAATAAAATATTATTTGGCGTTTTTCTTAATCTTGGAATTGTTACTATAAAATTCCTAATTTTGATCATAAAACTAAGGCAAAATTGATAAAAACTACGAAGTACCTTATAAAATCATTTTTTTACAAATAACTACCTTATATAATATTATTTGCAAATAACTACCTTTTAACGTCATTTTGTGTTCAAAATAATACCACTTGACCGGAAATCTCAATTAACCCAAAATTTTTACTTATTGACCGTTTTGCCCGTCAAATTAACTTTCCCTAACCCTTTTCATTTTCTCATTTCTGATTTCATTTGTTCTCTCAACTTTTTCAACATCCTATGAAAATCATCCCAAAAAAACTTTAAAATTTCAGCCAAAATTATATGATTTTTCTTTTTACTTCAGTTTAATAAATCCTTATCTTTAAGGTTTGAATTTTCGTCTTATATCAAGTATTATATATTTTTTTTTTTTAAATTTTGTTTACTACTTCCTCCATTTTTGTCAATTCTATACATTTGGTTTTTGCACGTACGTCGATGCACGTTTTCTTTTGTTTATATCTTTAGTTACATAATTCCGAAAATTATAAAATTTGAATATTAATAATGCTCTCGAAAATGCAATTAAAACAAGATCTCACATGACTATTTTTTATTTCATATATTAGACGATATATCGAAGATTCTCCTCACTTATGAATAGTGTCCAAAAACCAAATGTATAGAATTGAAAAAAAATGGAGGAAGTATAATTGAATGTAAAATGGTGTCTTGAAAACCCTAAATTAAAAAATTAGGGTTTTCTTGGTACGATTTTTTGCCTTTTTTTAGATTAATGTTTGTATTTAGTTGTGTTGAATTTAGTATGAAAGTGTTCAAATTTGTGAAAGATTGCGACTTTAATTTTTTGATTTAAAATTTTTTTGAGATTAATGATTTATGAAGTTTTGATTGAGTTGAATTTGTTGGTTTTTTTTGTAGGGATGAAGTGAAGATAAATGGGGTAAATAAATAAAAAACAATAATAGGAGAGATTAAATATCATTGGGATGAAAAAGGTGAAAAAAAAAAAAAAAAGTGGAGTAAATGACTAAGAATTAGGGAGGAAGTGAGGATGAAGAAAAGGAGAAAAAATTGGAAGAAATGATTAGCAATCAGGGAGAAATTGAAGATGAAGATGGGGTAGAAAAAATTAAAGAAAGAAGATGAAAATAAAAACACCTTTAATGGAGGAAAAAATAACGTAAACATGATGAAGGAAGAAAAGAGGCGGAATAGAAGAAAATATGTTAAATAAGGATAAAATGGGTATTTCAAGTGCTATTTTTAAATTTAAGAAAAGAAAAAATAAACATTGGTAGCAAAATTTGAATTTTTTGACGGTTTCCGGTGACTTGGTATTGATTTAAATCAAATTTGTCACATTAGGTAGTTATTTGAATAGAAATGACGTTAAAAGATAGTTATTTTGTAACACCCGGCCCCCATTTAGGCCAGGCGGACCCCACCTAAATAAGGATGTTACGCGGCCCGAATAAACGAGCTTGTAGCATAAACTTGTAACTTAAACTGAACAAAAATATATATAACTGTAACGTAACCGATCAACGGCCAAAACTCAAATAAAGAAAAATAAACGGTATTAAAACTCAAGGCACGCAGGCCTAAACTGTGAAAAAGACAAAACGAAGCGAGACGACTAAAACTAGTGTCTAATCAATAGAAAACATGGCGAATCCCTCCAAGCGTCCCGTCAACAAAGCACACTTACGTCCGAGTACCTACGGGGTGGGGGAACAAGGAAAACAAAGACACACAAACACCCTAGTTAGCTTTCAAATCAAAAATAATCAACCGAAAAGAGGGGGAAAAGATAAGTTTATATAACTAGGCGATCGAGTTTTAAGGACTCGACTCAATTTTGCTAACTCGGACGTGCAATAATCAAAACAAAAGCATTGAAATTACCCCACCGTGTGACTCCCACACGGTGGGCTTACCGTTTCGTCAACATCCCCTGATTCACTCGTATCAACATCACTCCACACTCATGTTCAATATAGTCATACGCTCATAATCATCATCGTCATTCACTCATAGTCGATATAATCATACACTCATAATCATCGTCGTCATTCTCTCATATTCAACGTTTCATTCACTCTTAACGACATTTCATTCACTCATATAATCATCGTATTCACTCGTATAGAATTCGCCATCACTCTTATCCAACATATATCAAGCTTACAAGGACGTACTTCGCGACATGGCAAGGAAATAATATTAGTCACACACATTCACATTAACACTCATAGAGGCTAGCACGACAATTTCAATCTATATACGAACTTACTTTGGTCAAACGTGAAGTAATACTTTCCTTCTCGACCTTACTCGTCATAAACATAAATGCCAAGTTAAATATGTTACACAAACTCACGCGAGTTCATAAACTACACACACGGCCTACCGTTTATTTTACACATACATCAACAATTCACACTATCGCAATGCTAGCTCGACCAACAACAGCTCACAAATGGGCAGCAACAACAGTGGCTTACGGCAACCACAACGACAACAAACATCAGACCAAAACTTGGCCGAAATAGCAGCCCAAAACTCGTCAAAAACAGCAGCTCAGTACGGTTGTCACAGCAGCCTTACACGGCCATTTACGGCGCCCTTTCACGGCTGTTTTCATCAGCCTTTCATGGCTGTTTTTGGCTGCATTACCAGGCCGATAATAGCAGCAGTAAGCAGCAGCCACGGGGCTGAAAGTAGCAGCCCAGACACGACAAGACAGTAGCCAACATGGCTGCCCACAGCAGCCCCAACACACGGCCAACATCCCTCGACAAACACGGCCTTCCCTTGCACCCTAATTCGATCACAATGTCGTCTACCTCTCGGCCTACCACATACATATACACATACTAAAACTTACCTATCATAAGCAACTATATAGCAAGCTTATGATGATACATAAAGTTCGCGAGTTCATAACGTCCTTCAAAGCTTAATCATTCAACTCACGCTACGTGGTAATCCTCATGATCACAACATCGATTTAATGCATAACTCCCCCGTATCAAGGCCATAAACCGTGAGTACTATTAAGAGCAGCCGCAGCCCGCTATACAACAATAACAACCACAAATTTCAGTCACGAGTTAGCCTAGCGTTCACACACAACCGCTGCCCCAAACTCGACATCTCACAGCCTTCTAACTCGGCATGCATCTCAACACTCGATAATAGACTAATGTGTCTACTCAGCCAAATCGTTTATTAGTCTTGTGAATCTTCCAAAACACTCGGTAATAGACGTTACAACCACAAACTAGATTACTGTCTCCAAATTCATTCATTTTACTCACGCTTTATAACCCCTCATCAACATCTACTACAGAACATTCCTTAACGAACACTATACGTCCAGTACATCTCACGACACTCCTATGGCACACTATGAGTCTTATCAGTGCATATAAGGATACTACCATACTTACAACTATCACGTTAGCCACACTTAGCAAAAAGAATGTCAAAACCACTATGATCATGCGTTCAGTAAACATCGCGTCTATGGTAATCCACTCTCACTCATCTTAAAATATATTTCTAGATTGCTCTTAACCATATCATGTAAACTGCCATCTATTACCTGTACGGTTTGCTCGCTTAGGCTGCTATCTCATTCTAATAGCCTTTACTGGTATAGTATTAACCACCTTGTTCCGATCATATAAAATGATCCAACGTACCATTCTGTCTTACTTATCTTGTACTTGCTTATATTTTAGGCTGAACACTCCCAAAGCTTACTCATCAACATTTATTTCTCCACAAAACATTAACTAGAAGACGCTACAGCAAGACGGCAACAAAATACGCGAACAACTCCAACAAACGGCAGTAGAACGGATATGAAAATACTCCAAATCTCCGAGTATAAATATACTCCAACTCGTCAAATGTATACAAACATCATGTCCATCCACCATCATTTCAAACTCTATAACTTCACACAAAGCTACAAGTTTTACATATGAACAAGTCTCGCTCAACCACAAGGCATATACAAATACGATTCACATACTTATCTGTCGCTTCACACATGCACACAACACACCATTCACTTCATTCTGCCTATGTTAATTACTACCACCAGTAGCCCAACAGGCTGTACAGAGTACGATCAGCAGTAGAACATCACAACAAGCGTTTCCATATCGTGTCATAACACAACAGCAAAAATGCGTACTTGGCAACAACGAAGTAGTGTAGCAGTGTTTCCAGCATCATAACATCATACAACAGTAGCTTACAACGTATATAGTAGTAAAATAAAAGCACATCAGCTACTTCTAAACTACTGCCTACTTAACTCTAATAAGCCCTAACACCATTTCTACAACTCGTAATACAAGCAACTACGAATGACTTAACACTAAAAAGAGAAATCATTATATAACCTTTGCGAATACCTAACCAAAACTCAGCCACTCAAGCACACCTATAATAGAAACATGACTCATCACACAAAGCAGCAACAAGTAGAGAACGTAACGTAGCACGAATGATAGGTACACGACCCATATATACTACCCTGTACATATTCATTTATAGCACCGCACAACATGGAATCATATGACATACACATCATCTTTACATCTTACGAGTCACAGTTTCTTTCATGTATTTCTCGTTCTCATCATTTCGCATCGTTCCACATCACTTCCGCATCATTTTCATATCATCCTCATCTTATCATCGATATATCAATCTCACCATACTATAATTTGCCATTCTATTGAGCATCAAACAATCATCACACTGAATAACTCTAAATCATCGATAACGTGATAGAACATGCACATTTCAATTACAATAATTCCGCAGCAGCAACTATTAAGTATAACCAGAGCAATGTCACAGTTCCACAACAAATAATATCATAACAACACATGTTCATGAAAAAAAATATATCGATACATTAAACGCACGTGTAGCAAGTATAATGAAAGCAATGTCACAGTTCCACCACAACAATATACAATCATATCTAGCAGCAAACAATTTCACAGTTCCTCAAAATGCACCATAAAGTGCCTCTAGTGACCATAAGGTCCAAATCCCATCCTCCATCAACAATATCCAACATAATTCAATGTATAATCAACGAGTATGTATACGAAAACATATGACAACTAAAATGCGATAATATATAAAATAACTATATAGGAGTCCTGATCATAAACGATGGCATAAGCAGGAACAATTTTAAAGCAGGGATAACAACATCATATTGTCAATACTTGGCTTATAAGGGGAGGGTGTGCAGGCACATCATCGTTACCAAATCATATTACCAAGTCACTCACATGTATGCTCAACAACAATATACTACAGCCACAGCGCAGCAAAACATCACGAAGGAGTAGCAGCAACAAGACGCACAGTAGCAGCAACAAGACGACAAAAGTGGCAGCAATAATCCACAATAATAACAGCAACATTATTAAACGACAACCGCAGTTCTGAATGAGCATACCTCCTTAAAGACACAGTTACGAAACTTACACAATTCAACACATCACCGTTAACATAGGTTCATCACGCGTACAAAATCATTCTTTCGCCAATATACATACCGATTAGAGGATGGCTTTCCACACCACCCGCTCAAATCAGACGGGAGGACTTTCCACATCTCTCCCAACATAACACCCGAATCGAGGTCGGCTTTCCATACCAGACACTCGAATTGGACAGGAGGACTTTCCACATCTCTCCCATCATATCTACCGAATCGAGGTCGGCTTTCCACACCAGACACTCGAAATCGGCCGAGAGGACTTTCCACATCTCTCTCGTCATTACTATCTCAAGGCTCTTAAAGCCACACTGAAAGATTAAGGGACTTCCCGCATCCCCTGTTTGCCATCATACTCAGCTCAAACCTCAACGAACAAGGCGACTTTCCACATCAACCTTGCCGTTACAAGGCTCATACCAAATCGTATCGATACCTGTATTACAATACTAACACAATCACAATCTTACTCAGCGTCATCACATCAAGTACCTCCGTCACCATGTATTTCTCAATATACCATCAATCTCATCTCTTTTCTCATCATAAACATCCATCTTTCTTTCATCTCATCACATCTCCGTCAATGCCGCGTTTCTCCGTACTCCAGCCTCGCATTACGCACACACATACAAGCAGACCAACAGCACATCATCGCACCCCACTAATACTACTCATATAGTTACCATTCAGATTCGTGGCTACCAAGCTCTCTAGGGACGTCTCTCACCCAGGGTTTCGGGACGTCTCCCTAACCCTGGTGTTGCTTGGATCATCATTCCTCTTCATGGGGTTCATTTTAATTCCTACATTCATTTTAAGACACGACTCTCCTATGTTCATTTTAGGATTCATTTTATAACAGGGTCGCCGCTCTGATACCACTTTGTAACACCCCCATTTAGGCCAGGCGGACCCCACCTAAATAAGGATGCTATGCGGCCCGAATAAACGAGCTTGTAGCATAAACTTGTAACTTAAACTGAACAAAAATATATATAACTGTAACGTAACCGATCAACGGCCAAAACTCAAATAAAGAAAAACAAACGGTATTAAAACTCAAGGCACACAGGCCTAAACTGTGAAAAAGACAAAACGAAGCGAGACGACTAAAACTTGTGTCTAATCAATAGAAAACATGGCGAATCCCTCCAAGCGTCCCGTCAACAAAGCACACTTACGTCCGAGTACCTACGGAGTGGGGGAACAAGGAAAACAAAGACACACAAACACCCTAGATAGCTTTCAAATCAAAAATAATCAACCGAAAAGAGGGGGAAAAGATAAGTTTATATAACTAGGCGATCGTGTTTTAAGGACTCGACTCAATTTGCTAACTCGGACGTGCAACAATCAAAACAAAAGCATTGAAATTACCCCACCGTGTGACTCCCACACGGTGGGCTTACCGTTTCGTCAACATCCCCTGATTCACTCGTATCAACATCACTCCACACTCATGTTCAATATAGTCATACGCTCAAAATCATCATCGTCATTCACTCATAGTCGATATAATCATACACTCATAATCATCGTCGTCATTCTCTCATATTCAACGTTTCATTCACTCTTAACAACATTTCATTCACTCATATAATCATCGTATTCACTCGTATAGAATTCGCCATCACTCTTATCCAACATATATCAAGCTTACAAGGACGTACTTCGCGACATGGCAAGGAAATAATATTAGTCACACACATTCACATTAACACTCATAGAGGCTAGCACGACAATTTCGATCCATATACGAACTTACTTTGGTCAAACGTAAAGTAATACTTTCCTTCTCGACCTTACTCGTCATAAACATAAATGCCAAGTTAAATATGTTACACAAACTCACGCGAGTTCATAAACTACACACACGGCCTACCGTTTATTTTACACATACATCAACAATTCACACTATCGCAATGCTAGCTCGACCAACAACAGCTCACAAATGGGCAGCAACAACAGTGGCTTACGGCAACCACAACGACAACAAACATCAGACCAAAACTTGGCCGAAATAGCAGCCCAAAACTCGTCAAAAACAGCAGCTCAGTACGGTTGTCACAGCAGCCTTACACGGCCATTTACGGCGCCCTTTCAGGGCTGTTTTCAGCAGCCATTCACGGCTGTTTTCATCAGCCTTTCATGGCTGTTTTGGGCTGCATTACCAGGCCGATAATAGCAGCAGTAAGCAGCAGCCACGGGGCTGAAAGTAGCAGCCCAGACACAACAAGACAGTAGCCAACATGGCTGCCCACAGCAGCCCCAACACACGGCCAACATCCCTCGACAAACACGGCCTTCCCTTGCACCCTAATTCGATCACAATGTCGTCTACCTCTCGGCCTACCACATACATATACACATACTAAAACTTACCTATCATAAGCAACTATATAGCAAGCTTATGATGATACATAAAGTTCGCGAGTTCATAACGTCCTTCAAAGCTTAATCATTCAACTCACGCTACGTGGTAATCCTCATGATCACAACATCGATTTAATGCATAACTCCCCCGTATCACGGCCATAAACCGTGAGTACAATTAAGGGCAGCCGCAGCCCGCTATACAACAATAACAACCACAAATTTCAGTCACGAGTTAGCCTAGCGTTCACACACAACCGCTGCCCCAAACTCGACATCTCACAGCCCTCTAACTCGGCATGCATCTCAACAAAGCACGGCAACAAGGCTGCTGCGTACAGCCAATTAAAATGGCAGAAATTGCCACTGAAATCAGCAGCAGGTACAGCTGCTACAACAACATAAATGACAGCCTATATAAGACCACAACAACAGCCTAAACACGGCAGCCAGCAAGGTCAAACTTGGCAGTAGTAAAGGCAGCAAACAGCAATTACAGGCAGCGGAAAACAGCAGCAACTAACAGTAGCAATAGCAGCCATACACGGCTTGAAAGCAGCAGCCATTAACGGCTACAATCAGCAGGTATAACGACAACAACCACAACAAGTACTCAGTCAAAATTCACAGCAATCCCTCGACCCCAACACCCATTACTTCCTAGCATATCACACACACCCACATATACATTCATCCAAACTTTTGCAAACACTTCACACTTAACTAAAATCACATACATTCATCCAAACTTTTGCAAACACTTCACACTTAACTAAAATCACATACATTCAACAATGCACACATACAAGTACACATACAAGCTAAGTAAAGCTAATCCTTACCTCGAGAATGAAGAAGCCCTTTGAAATCGTCCCTAAAGATAAACACCGATGAGCACCGAATCTGACAATGGTTCTTCTACGAAATCTTCCTCTTTAGTACCCAAAACATCAACAAAACTCTACTAATTACTAAAACAATTCAAACCAACCAAAATAGAGCAATTCTAACTTGAATCAACAAAACCCTACACTAAAAGTCTCAATTTTGAGGTTGAAGGAGACCTTACCTTGGAGGGAAATTAGTATGGGGAGATAGAGGGAAGCGAAAGGAAGAAAACGCAACGAAAATCGGGAAAAACGGAGCCCGAACGAGGGAGACCCGGTCTAGGAAATGGTGAAACCGTGTTTCACGGTGTAAGAGGATGAAGGAGCTGTTGTTTGCTCTTTTGTTTGATCGACTTTTCTTTTTTTAGTGACCGACAACAAGAGCTTGGTTTATCTTATTTTGATTTTTAGAGAGACTAGTTGTTGACTCGCTGCCAAGACGCGCACATTCCCCAACGCGGCCACAGGTTAGGGAATTTGTTGCGTTTAAATTTGTAGACATCGAATTCTTATTCGCCAATTTCAGCGACCGTATGATGCATGAATGCATGATGGGTGATTTTGGTTGTCTGGCTTGATTTGATTAATGACTCCTAATGTTTGTGCGTCCTATTTGATTGTCCAGTGGAAGCACCACCGTGTATGGTTGTTAGTTTAGTTCTTCTCATAATTGTTGTTCTCATATCTTCCCCGTTATCATTTTTCCTCACATGCATTATCCTTCTAATATTTCTACTCATATTAGTACTCTCATTTCATTTTTTATTCCTCTTACTACTCTAAACAGGTACAAAAGAAGATTAAACTGGTTTGAAATTATTTTTAGTTGAGATTATTTTTGAAAGATATGTATTAATTGAGATTATTCTTGTTAATTTTTCCTTTATTTTTTACATCGGCATATTTTTCCTCCCCCTAACTATCACCCCTCATTCTCTCTTGTTCTCCCCCTTAAATACTCTTAAATACTCTTTTCTAACCCCGTAAATTCATCTTTTCTAACAAAATAGGTATTAGTTGAGATTAGCTGAGTAAGCAAGGAAAAAAGAGTATTTAAGGGGTTTTAAAAGTGGCTGAGTAAACAGGATCCAAATTCATCTTTTCTAACCCCTTAAATACTCTTTTTTCCTTGCTTACTCAACTATTTTTTCCCTTACACCTCATTTGTCATATTCCCCTTACTGCTTTTGTTTTGTTTCCTTGACTTATTTCTCATCGTCTCCTCTTGTCTTTTTCATATTCCTCTCACCATGTATCATCATCATCATCATCATCATCATCATCCTCCTCCTCCTCTTTTACCTTCTCCATGTTACCCATTTTATTTTTATTATCTTCGTATCTTCTTTTCTAACCCTTATAATACTCTTTTTTACCGCTTAATCGTCTTCTTTTCTTTTCGTACCTCTCAATTCAATATTCTTATTCCCCTTATATTCTCTGTTTTCCTTTATCAACAATTTCTTTATTGCATCTTCTTATCTTACACATTTTCCCCTCATTTTCTTTCTTCTCCCTACTATCTATTTCCCCCTAGGTTTGGCTAAATTATATTTGCTCAAAATTATTTGAACATTTAGTTTATACAACGAAAAGTGGTTTATACAACGAAAAGTGTGTACTCACGACGATTTTCAAAATATAAAGGTAAACAAATGGTAGTTCAGATAGTTTATATAAACTATGTAACACCCCGTGTTTTTGAAACACATTTTTATAAAAGAATTTAATTCCTTAGATTAAATTCATCCTTTTTTCCTTATAATAAAAATGCGACTGAATTTTTTCGCCAAATAATACAAAATTTTCCTAAGTACAAATTTAAAATTTTGAAAAATAAAGTTTGTTGTATTATCTTTAGAATTTAAAAAGAAACACATTTCAAAATTTTATAAAAGTCAACACAAAACGTATATCGTCGTTCAAATTTCAAAATGGTCAAGCCTAGTTAACTATTCATAAAGATAAAAGTAAAACCTTTTGTTCATAAAATTCAATTTCGAACACCTTTCGTTTTTAAAATAAAAGTGGACACTTATATTTTTCTCGGCTTTGAAATTCAAGTCAACGATTTCAAACACGCAAGTCAAAGTCAAGCCACCTTATTTTTTTTCCAAGATTCACGTACAAAAACTCTTAACATCAAAAAAATGTAATCATTTTGATTATTATAAATAAATCATATTATATTATTATCAAATTACTATTTCAATTTGATTTAACTAGCACTTTCACTAAAAATCAAAATAATGAATCACACTAAGCCTAAACTGATAAACTTTTTGACGTTTAGTTATAATGATTTAATTCGATAACAGTCAACGAAAAAAATAAGCGTTTCGATCAAATAAGATTTTATTTCAAAGTTTCGAGGATCCTATGGCCAATTTTTGTTTTGATCACCCTTCAACGCTTTTCTTCCTTTTTATTTTCGATCTTACTTCGAACCATTATTTTAAGACTATATATTTTATTTCAAGACTTTTCGCGTGCGCGCAAATCGAAAATTTCAAAAACGAAAATCGAGTCCAAGTGAACTCAAGGAGGCCGAGATTTTTGACCTCTTTGGTCAAGCATTATCTTCTTCCATTCTTTCTTTTTCTCTTACACACCATGTCTCCTTTAATACCTTGTCTAATCCACTTACACAACCTACAAATCCATCATCACTTCTTAGCTATTTTCATTTAAAGATTAAACAATTACATTACACAAATGCATTACATAAACAACTACTACTACTACACGTACATATCACACACAAACACAAAAAAAGTTACTAACACTTTCTCTCTAAATAAAACCAAGTCAAGAACACTTGTAAGAGTAAACTCATCTTCAACCTTGAGCATTCTTGAACATCTTCATCTTCTTCCTCCTTATTTCCTTCTTAAACTTTTATTTTCTTGTTTTAAATACACTAGGACACTTGTATTAATTCTCCACTAATTATTTTGTAATCATCTCCTCTTTTAACTAGTAAATAAAAATGAACATAAAACAAAGTACATAAAATTTAAACATCACCTAAACCTAAAAACAATACTACACTTAAATTTTGTTAGTATAGTTTAGCTAGCCAAAATATTTTACTAACTTGCTTATCTTCATTTTTATGTACTAATCCTAACCAAAGACGAGGAGCAAGGTGGAGGCGTCGACTTGAGCCAGTTTGACCATATCATAGACCCCGACAATTGCTAAACAATTTCACTAACCTAATTAAGGTGACCCCGCACACTAGGTTTTAATTTTGTAAATCGCATGCTATAAATGTTTATGTGTTATATTTATTGTGTTTATGATCACCTAGCTTCACATGTTAAATTAGGAGACAAAAATCGAAAAATAACATTAGTGTAACACTTGTAAACCACACGGCCTAACCTCCATTTTTGGTTTAATTTTTCGTTTTAATTTTGGTTAATTGCATGCTTAAAATACTAGGTATAAGACGTATATGAAAATATAATTAGTTTATGTTTAGGACTAAAAATGAAATTGTTATGAAATTTACATGTTTTTAAAGCTTATGTGTTCTTGAAATGATGTTGTTATTCTTGTGTTTAAAATGATTTTACTTTTGTATGTTAATATTTGTATATGATTTTCACACATGTTAAATACATAAATGATGTTAAGTAAATTAGTTATTGAATTAGAAGTATAAAAATCAAAAATCAAAAACTATGTAAACATATATATATACACGGTTTTCTTAAAATAAATGGACCAATTTTTAGTTTTAATTTTTCTAAATAACATATTATGATTAGTTTAGGTAAATTAGACTTGTATGAAAAATTTGAGGAAATTATATAAACATATAAAATTTGACTAATTAATGTTCATATAAAAAAATATTAGAGTTCTTCAAATATTCAAGTGTTTTTCATTTATGTAACTAGTTTGATTCATAATTTGTATAAAGTTAAAGTTAAATGTTGTTTAAATCCATTAGTGAATAAATACATTACTAAATATATAAGTTAAATAAGCTAAATCTTTATAATGAAAAAGTTAGAAATTTAAAGTGAGTAAAAACACTATTCATAAATGAAATAAAATATTTAGTGAAAATCGTAAACTAGTTAAATCACTTTAGTATTGTAACAACCTGGTTTTTAGTCGACTTTAATTACTAAGGCGGAAATTAATTAAGTCTTAAACCAGAGTCATTAATTATACATAAACCCAAAATGTTACATCCTCGTTCGAGAGTTGAATAATACAACTCTAAATACGGTAGTTAAAAGAGTAGCGTTATATATTACATATCTCTCGGAAAACAATAAAAGTAAAGCATAAAAGCGTCTCGTGGCCCCATTCAAAATCCAGCTCCTGGTCCACGAACGTCCTGCACAATAAACTATGGGGGGATGCTCAATTGGACAAGGATGACTAGCTATGCTCATACTTACCCTCGGTTTCAATTACTTTGGTTTAATATTATCGCTTTATAAACATAACATTATGATAAAAACATAAACGTGCTTAATACACATAGCATATAAAGACATATAAGTCATACTAAGCATGCGGTTTAAAGCGATAAATCATATAAGCATGATATTCAATTATGAAGGCAATTAACATATAATAGCCTAGCAATAGTATCGCAATAATTCAATAGTATTACAAGGCGATAACGGATCGCAAACAAACATAAAGATTATATCATTCTCCTCATGCGGACTCGATTCAATTGAAAGTTGTGGTCTTTAGTTTTGAAGATGGTACACACTCATTCTCATTTAATCAAACAACACACAACACATCTGCTACGAGCCCGACCACCGAGTAGGCCTTTGTACTGATCGATTGCATCTCACTTCCATAGTGCAGAGGCTTACTCGACTCGTAAACCACGCCGAATACTATAATACTTGCATCTCATCCTCTGGTGTTCGAAATGATTCGAACTTGAATACAATCTCGTCAGTGATCTTTACATGTGGCAAGCGAATGCAAGTGTCGCGTCAATAAAGGCGAAACACGGCAAGGAGATGAGCAAGTAAAGCGCATATGCACATAATGTTACGGTGGCCCTGGTAACTTTAGCGAAATAGGGGAATAAAACCCTAGTCTAGTACATGTACATTAGTATCCACGTTAAGAATGGGCCACGCTATTCGTAGAGCACCTTAACTCCAGATAAAACGACTATTTCCTAAAGCCTGTGGCAAAAACCATGGCATATTCAATTATCTTGTCCGGCAATGGCGACCGCGACAAGACTATCTTAAACCCCACTTCACTCACGATTGACGTTCCCTTATCTGAGGCCCAAGCTTGACCTTTTATTTAACTTACTCAATATTCATTATTTATTTGATATTACATATCACATGTTACTAGACTCTCCTAGTCTCGGCGTCAAACGTTTAATTTGAATTGTAGGTTTCATATGATCACATAACACGTTCGTTTATTATTTGAAGTGTTGTTAATTATTAACATTTTTAAGTTTCTATAATGATACGTTTATTAGTATATCCAATTTTATTTAAGTGTTTTTCAAAACACTTTAAGTCATTTACTTATTCATTTTCAATTTTCTATACTTAGTAAAATTTTCAATTATTTTCAATATTTCACTATTCACTATTCAAGATTTTTTTTTTGAAAATATCTAGATATTTAAAAATATCTAAAAATATCTAAAATATCTAAAATATCTAAAAATATCTAAAAATATCTAAAATATCTAAAAATATCTAAAAATATCTAAAAATATCTAAAATATCTAAAAATATCTAAAAATATCTAATAATATCTAAAATATCCAAAATTGTGACTTAGTTACTAAGTTTAAAATCTAGTTTCAAAAACGTTAAGTTCGTTTTGTAAAAAGTGATAATGATATTTATTTTAATATGAGACTTAGTTATTTTAGTAAATGCCTATTAACTAAATTTAGCGATTTTCATTTTTAAAATAATAGTAACGTGAATGATTCATTTTAGTCCATAAGTCCACATTCAACAGTCCAGAAAGCAAAGGCAGTAACACACGATTTAGTTCATTTTATAACGGTTATATATTTTTATCGGTTTATAATATTTCATTTATAACTAAATCGATTTATATAATATTTCAATTCTAATAACTATTAAACTTTAGTGACTTAGTGATAATTTCATTTTGATCAAATTTAGTCCATTTTAAAATAGATATGTCGTGTGGTCTAATATTTATTTCAAAATTGATTTATTTCTTTTAATTTCTTAAATCTAACTTATTAACTAATAATTAAATTATTTTAACAATAAACTAAAAAGTGATAAAAACAAAGTTTAACCTAAAAAGAGTGGTGATGCCGTGAGCATGTAGTAGGTTGCTCAAGTTTTCATTTTTCGATTTTATCGGTTTTTAACTTAAAGTCTTTATATTTTAATTATTCTAATTATACTAAAACGGTTTAAACTAAAATGAAATTTACTAAACTTTTATTTATAATTATGAATAGTGTTTTTCAACACTTTAAATTTCTAACTTTTTAATCTAAAAGATTTATAATGTTTTAGTTGATTTATAGTATAATACTAAGTGATATATAAAACAATAACTAAACATAAACACAAATTATAAACAAACATAATATAAAACATAATCAAAATGAACAACAATGATGAACATCAACATGAATATCATATGAACAAGTATGAAGATCAAAGTAAAGCTCAAGAACACCATTTTTGATTTTAATAACTTATAATTTATTTTCCTAAATTAATTCTTTTCATATGGTAACATCCATTTTAACTAACTTATTCTAACATATTATTTACAAAAATTAAAAGTGAAAATTTATTAAAATAAAAGGAAATGCCGTGAGTTTGTATGTATATGTATAAATTTTCATTTTCGATTTTAATCACTCTAAACTCATTGTTAATATTTCACATAATTTTTATATACAACTACAACATAACTAAAACATAACTAAACATAAAAATCACATGAACATAAATTAAAAATGCTCAACAATAAATTAACTACACATGTGAATATATTACTACAACTAAACTATTATCATTATTACTTATTTATTATCATTTTATTATACAACACATAATCATACAAGTTCATATAAATGATGTTTAACAAATTTAACATAAAAATCATACTCATAAAATTATAATAACAAAACAAATTAATTTACTAAGAGGCTAATATGAGATATAGTTAGTCACCTCGATTTAGCAAGCTATTGGTTATCCGGATCTATGATGTTATCAAGGTCAAGTTCTTCACCCGTATACCCGTCTTCACCTTCAAAAACCCGTAACAAAGTGAGCTCCAAGTACCAAAGAACAAGCTTAGAATACTAGTGAACTATTAAAGTAATATTTAAGGTTTTAATTTAAGAGTTTTAGGAGAAAAATGAAAGAAAAACAAAGGGAGAAAATGGAGGGAGTAGCTCGGCAAAATGGAGGAGAAAAGGAGAGTGTTTTGGTCTTAGAAAATAATGAGGAAGTTGTTAGGAAGTTTAGTTAAATAAAGAATTAGATATGTTTAGGTTTTTATGAAAATAAAGTTTAATTAAAACTAATTAGAAAACATAAGGAATCAAAGTGGTTATACTTGAGTTTATTTGAGTCAAAATTACTATTGATGCTAGTAATGTCCCCTTGATTTTTGTTTAAAATGTTTTTCACGAAATTAGTCAGTTTTTAAAAAGTCGGGTGTCAAAAGCGATAAAAGTCAATGTGTGCGCGTTTGACTATTTTTCAAAATGTTTCTACTTTTGAATTCTAAGATTAAAATATTTATTTTATAATTCAAAAATTTTCAAAAGTTTTAAAGAAGTCGAGAAACTTTACAAAACGAAAGTTTTGCAAAAATAGAGATTTTGGAAGGCTAAAAGGCTAAGATTTGATTTATGATTTGAAATTAGAATTTGCTGGATAATAAATGCTTTAAATTAACACGGGGTGTTACAAACCTCCCCCCTTAGAAAAGTTTCGTCCCGAAACTTGAATGAAGAATAGGATTTTCACCTGAGATAAACAGCTCGGGATATTTTTCCTTCATAGAGGCCTCGGTCTCCCAAGTTGCTTGTTCGGTCAATTGACCCTCCCATAGCACCTTCACTAAAGGAACCGTCTTCCGCCTCAGCACTTTGGTTTCTCGTGCTAGAATCTTGACAGGCCTTTCTGAGTATAGCAAGTTAGGCTCAACTGCGATCATGTCGGGAGTAATGATATGACTTGGGTCACTCCTGTATCTTCTCAGTTGAGAAACGTGGAACACGTTGTGAACCTTGGATAAATTGGGGGGTAGTGCCAGGCGATAAGCTACCTCACCAATTCTTTCAAGTACTTCGTATGGTCCAACGTACTTAGGACTCAGTTTCCCTTTCAATCCGAAACGTCGAACCCCTTTCATGGGTGATACTTTCAAAAACACATGACCGCCAACCTCGAACTCGATTGGTCGACGATGCTTGTTGGCATACATCTTCTGGCGGTCTTGTGCCGCTTGCAGGCGTTCCCGAATGATTTTTATGTGTTCAATTTGGTCTTGAATGACCTGTGGTCCAGTTCCCACGTTGTCACTAGCATCGTCCCAACAGATCAAGCTACGACACTTCCTCCCGTAGAGGGCTTCAAATGGAGCACAACCCAGACTAGCATGGAAGCTATTGTTGTAGGAGAATTCAATCAAAGGTAGACTTTTCTCCCAATTCTCGTTGAAGTCTAAAGCACATGCCCTGAGCATGTCCTCGACCGTTTGGATAGTTCGCTCAGTTTGACCATCGGTCGCAGGGTGGAAAGCGGTGCTCATCTTCAGTTGACTTCCCAAAGATGCTTGGAGCTTGTCCCAAAAATGTGAGGTGAATCTCGGATCCCTGTCCGAGATAATGTCCAGCGGTATGCCGTGTAATCGGATCACCTCTTTCTCATAAGCCTTAGCTAGCTCTTCCAGACTCCAAGTGTCTTTGATTGGTATGAAATGGGCCGACTTTGTCAAGCGGTCCACTATCACCCAAATTGCATTATTTCCTCTGTGAGTCCTTGGCAATCCCGTTATGAAATCCATGGAAATGGAGTCCCATTTCCCCAATGGAATATCCAAAGGTTGTAGTAGTCCTCCGGGTCGTTGATGTTCAAACTTTACCTTCTGGCAGATTAGGCACTTTGCAACGTACTCTGCAATCTCCGCTTTCATTCCTACCCACCAAAACCTCAGTTTTAAGTCTTGGTACATCTTATCGGACCCTGGATGTATGGAGTATCGTGTACTATGTGCCTCGTCGAGGACCCTTCTCTTTAGCACTGGTACGTCGGGCACACACCACCTTCCCTTGAACCTTAAGCTTCCGTCAGGCTTTATCTCAAACCCTTCTCGATTTCCTGAGGGAATCTCTCTCCTGATCTTCACGAGTTCCTCATCTTCCCATTGTAGAGCTCTAATCTCGTGAAATAGCCCCGGCTCTGCGATCATTGCGTTCAAGTCGGCATCATCAGACTGAACCAATTCTAAATTCATTCTTTTGAAGTCTCTGACGATACCAGCCGGAATTTCCCAGATGTTGTTAAGGGTATGCGTAGTCTTTCTACTCAGAGCGTCAGCAACGACGTTCGCCTTACCCTCGTGGTACAGTAGTTCAATCTTGTAGTCCTTGATCAGTTCCAACCACCGGCGTTGCCTCATGTTGAGTTCCTTCTGTGTGAAGATGTATTTCAGGCTCTTGTGATCTGTGTAGAACTTGATACTTACTCCATAGAGGTAATGACGCCAGATTTTCAAAGCAAACACCACGGCTGCTAATTCTAGGTCATGAGTTGGGTAGTTTCGTTCATGAACCTTTAACTGCCTTGATGCATAAGCAATGACTTTCCCTTGCTGCATCAGTACGCAACCCAGGCCATTTAGTGAGGCGTCACTGTAGACTTCATACTCGTCTCCATCCGTAGGGAGAGCTAAGACTGGTGCTGTGGTAAGCCTTGTCTTGAGTTCCTGGAATGCATTCTCGCACTCTTCGCTCCATATGAACTTGGATTCCTTCTGTAATAACTTGGTCATAGGTCGTGCTACCTTGGAGAAGTCTGGAACAAACCTCCTGTAGTATCCTGCCAATCCTAGGAAGCTGCGTATCTCAGTTATATTTGTGGGAGCCTTCCATTCTTTTACTGCGTCGATCTTTGCAGGATCTACCATCACTCCGTCCTTCGAGATGACGTGACCCAGAAATGCTACCTTTTCAAGCCAAAATTCGCACTTAGAAAATTTAGCATACCACTTATATTTCCTCAGTATTCCCAGAATGATACGTAGATGTTTCTCGTGTTCTGCCCCGGTCTTGGAATAAATTAGGATGTCATCAATGAATACAACCACGCATATGTCTAAGTACTCGTGGAAGGTCCTGTTCATTTGATCCATGAACACTGCTGGTGCATTTGTCAAACCGAAAGGCATAACCTTGAATTCATAGTGACCATATCTGCTTCTGAAAGCAGTCTTCTGGATGTCAGATTCCCTAACAGCGATCTGATGATAACCTGACCTCAGGTCGATCTTAGAAAACACTCCCGCGCCTTTTAGTTGATCAAAAAGGTCGTCAATCCTTGGCAGAGGGTAGCGGTTCTTAATGGTCACCTTGTTTAATTCCCTGTAGTCGATGCAGAGTCTCATACTGCCATCCTTCTTCTTCACAAAGAGAACCGGTGCTCCCCAGGGTGAGACACTCGGTCTTATGAAACCCTTCTCAATCATCTCCTCAAGTTGTTTCTTCAACTCCTGTAGTTCTACCGGTGCCATCCTATAGGGTGCCTTTGAGATTGGGGCCGTGCCTGGCACAAGGTCGATAGAGAATTCCACGTCACGTGCAGGTGGTAAGCCTGGTAAATCGTCTGGGAAGACGTCAGGAAATTCCCGTACTACGTGAATAGCTCCAATGTTCACGCTTTCCTTGACCTCGTTGACGCTGCATAGATACACTTGGTGTCCTTTTCTTTCTAGCCGCTGTAGTTGTAACATGGAGATGATTTTCGCCCCCTTAATTGGCGAAGTCTTCTGATACGTGACTCTAGTCCCTGTAGGATGCTTCAAGCGAATTTTCCGATCTCGGCACTCGAACAACGCATGATACTTAGCCAACCAATCGATCCCCAGAATGACGTCGAACTCCGGCATGTCAAAAAGAATAAGGTCGGAAGGGAAGATTGTTTTATGGATTGTGATTGGAGTTTCTTTGAATATTTTGGAGCATTTGAAAATTTTTCCGTTTGGTAAAGAAATATTTGCGTTGATTGATTCGGATTTTGTGAGATTAGCCTTTGAAACAAATTTAGAAGAAACAAAGGACAATGATGCCCCGGTGTCAAATAAAACGACAGCGTTCACAGAGTTTATAGGAAAAATACGGTGATGGCGTGCGCCTCAGGTGACTCTTCTGCCTCGGCCTCTGTGAGTACATAAACTCGACCCTGTACCACAACAGATTGTGGTACCCCCGCTACAGGTGCCGTGTTCTGGTTGTTGGGGCATACATTCGACTTATGCCCTACCATCTTGCATTTGAAACAGGTGATTGGCAGACCATTGCACTGCCTCCCCTCATGTAGAGTCTTGCGGCATATACGACAATTCCCCGGTGCGGCCCTTGGTTGAGGAGCCCTTCCTGCAACCATGGCTCTCTCGTTGTTCCCAGCAGGAACCCTGTTTTGGAACGCAGGCCTCTGAAAACTAGGCCTTTCTTTGAATCGGGCGTTGGTAGTTAAACCGAATGAAGCTTCGGCGTGACACGGAAGGCACGAACGCCTTCTTCTTCTTTTCAGCCTTTTCTAACTCCAGAGAAGCCCATAGGCTACATGCGCATTCATACGCTGCAGCAACGGTATTGTAGGTGTTGGTACTCATGTGGGTACGCATAGTGTTGGACATATTGCGCAGATACCTCTGGGTCATGGCCCTTTCGTTGGGAGCGATCGCAGCCCCAAATTTGGCCAGCTTTTGAAATTCCTTTGTGTACTCTTGAAGTGTCATGTCTCCCATCTTGAGACTTATGAACTGCTCCTCTTTCTGACATCGGAGTTCATACCCGAAGTATTTCCCCTTAATCTTCTCAATGAATTCGTACCAGGTGAACGTAATGTCAGGTTCATTGGTCCTGACCACGTTCCCCCTCATTTGCCTCTTCCTTTAGGTAAAAGGCGGCAATGTTGACTCTATCCTCTGGAGGCGTTCTAGCCAGATCCATGAGTTTCTTCATTTCCTCCAACCAATTTGTGAGGTCGACAGGGTCATTAGAACCCGAGTATGTTGGAGGACGATGACGGGAAATGCGGTCGAACGCTTGGATGATGTTGGCGGTTCGCGTTGTCCGTGGCTATTTCTGCTATACGGATCAAAGATTCCTCAGCTAGAATTGTTCGTTCTTCGTTAGTCATTGGAGGTGCAGCCATTCTGAAAGGATTAGGAAGCGAAGAAGATTATTAGCATTGAAAGGGGTTAGATAGCATGCTTGACATTGATAGAACTTATTTGAAGTGAAAGTGATAACAGCAGTAATGCAAGTAAGCACAGAAGTTAGGTATTTTATTCCATTGAGATGTAATTGTTGGTTACATCGGTTTTAGGATTCAAAATGTATCAAGTACATTTTCTTAGGAAGGATATAGTAGGTAGGAGAGAGGGAGAAAGTAATTTTTGTGTAATTGATTACGAATTTAACAGATGTCCTCACTCCGTGTGTGTCAGTACCTCTTCGATGCTTGATCCTCGGGAGTTGAATTATTATTTAGATTTTATATCAGGGGATAGTTGTTAGTTTTTGTCGATCACTTGACAAGTAGCAAGCATACGATAGTTAGTGTATTTTATTTTGAGGGAAGTAATTTGATATTTAAAAGCACTAAGCCTATGGTCGGTCCTTAAGGTTTCTACCCATCCTCACACTTTAAAGCGATTTCATTTTATTATTTAAGTGATCTAATAAAAGAAAAATCTAATTTATTATTTGGTCCTAGTAGTCTATGCCTGACATACAATATGAATGTCCGGCCCAGGTGTCTCTCGTTAGGTAAGCATAAATCGCATTAGGCCATTTATGTTACGGTCACAGTCGACTGATACCAATCAGAACAACCTGGTTTTTAGTCGACTTTAATTACTAAGGCGGAAATTAATTAAGTCTTAAACCAGAGTCATTAATTATACATAAACCCAAAATGTTACATCCTCGTTCGAGAGTTGAATAATACAACTCTAAATACGGTAGTTAAAAGAGTAGCATTATATATTACATATCTCTCGGAAAACAATAAAAGTAAAGCATAAAAGCGTCTCGTGGCCCCATCCAAAATCCAGCTCCTGGTCCACGAACGTCCTGCACAATAAACTATGGGGGGATGCCCGCTGAGCGGACAGTGACTAGCTATGCTCATACTTACCCTCGGTTTCAATTACTTTGGTTTAATATTATCGCTTTATAAACATAACATTATGATAAAAACATAAACATGCTTAATACACATAGCATATAAAGACATATAAGTCATACTAAGCATGCGGTTTAAAGCGATAAATCATATAAGCATGATATTCAATTATGAAGGCAATTAACATATAATAGCATAGCAATAGTATCGCAATAATTCAATAGTATTACAAGGCGATATCGGATCGCAAACAAACATAAAGATTATATCATTCTCCTCATGCAGACTCGATTCAATTCAGAAAGTTGTGGTCTTTAGTTTTCGAAGATGGTACACACTCATTCTCATTTAATCAAACAACACACAACACATACTGCTTACGAGCCTGACCACTGAGTAGGCCTTTGTACTCTGATCGATTGCATCTCACTTCCATAGTGCAGAGGCTTACTCGACTCGTAAACCACGCCGAATACTATAATACTTGCATCTCATCCTCTAGTGTTCGAAATGATTCGAACTTCAGATACAATCTCGTCAAGTGATCTTTACATGTGGCAAGAACGAATGCAAGTGTCGCGTCCAATAAAGACGAAACACGGCAAGGAGACAGAACCGTAAAGCGCATATGCACATAATGTTACGGTGGCCCTGGTAACTTTAGCGAAATAGGGGAATAAAACCCTAGTCTAGTACATGTACATTAGTATCCACGTTAAGAATGGGCCACGCTATTCGTAGAGCACCTTAACTCCAGATAAAACGACTATTTCCTAAAGCCTGTGGCAAAAACCATGGCATATTCAATTATCTTGTCCCAAGAATGGCGATCATGACAAGACTATCTTAAACCCCACTTCACTCACGATTGGCGTTCCTTTATCCGAGGCCCAAGCTTGACCTTTATTTAACTTACTCAATATTCATTATTTATTTGATATTACATATCACATGTTACTGAACTCTCCTAGTCTCTACACAAACGTTTAATTTGAATTGTAGGTTTCATATGATCACATAACACGTTCGTTTATTATTTGAAGTGTTGTTAATTATTAACATTTTTAAGTTTCTATAATGATCGTTTATTAGTATATCCATTTTATTTAAGTGTTTTTCAAAACACTTTAAGTCATTTACTTATTCATTTTCAATTTTCTATACTTAGTAAAATTTTCAATTATTTTCAATATTTCACTATTCACTATTCAAGATTTTTTTTTTGAAAATATCTAGATATTTAAAAATATCTAAAAATATCTAAAATATCTAAAATATCTAAAAATATCTAAAAATATCTAAAATATCTAAAAATATCTAAAAATATCTAAAAATATCTAAAATATCTAAAAATATCTAAAAATATCTAATAATATCTAAAATATCCAAAATTGTGACTTAGTTACTAAGTTTAAAATCTAGTTTCAAAAACGTTAAGTTCGTTTTGTAAAAAGTGATAATGATATTTATTTTAATATGAGACTTAGTTATTTTAGTCGTCTATTAACTAAATTTAGCGATTTTCATTTTTAAAATAATAGTAACGTGAATGATTCATTTTAGTCCATAAGTCCAAATTCAACAGTCCAAAAAGCAAAGGCAGTAACACACGATTTAGTTCATTTTATAACGGTTATATATTTTTATCGGTTTATAATATTTCATTTATAACTAAATCGATTTATATAATATTTCAATTCTAATAACTATTAAACTTTAGTGACTTAGTGATAATTTCATTTTGATCAAATTTAGTCCATTTTAAAATAGATATGTCGTGTGGTCTAATATTTATTTCAAAATTGATTTATTTCTTTTAATTTCTTAAATCTAACTTATTAACTAATAATTAAATTATTTTAACAATAAACTAAAAAGTGATAAAAACAAAGTTTAACCTAAAAAGAGTGGTGATGCCGTGAGCATGTAGTAGGTTGCTCAAGTTTTCATTTTTCGATTTTATCGGTTTTTAACTTAAAGTCTTTATATTTTAATTATTCTAATTATACTAAAACGGTTTAAACTAAAATGAAATTTACTAAACTTTTATTTATAATTATGAATAGTGTTTTTCAACACTTTAAATTTCTAACTTTTTAATCTAAAAGATTTATAATGTTTTAGTTGATTTATAGTATAATACTAAGTGATATATAAAACAATAACTAAACATAAACACAAATTATAAACAAACATAATATAAAACATAATCAAAATGAACAACAATGATGAACATCAACATGAATATCATATGAACAAGTATGAAGATCAAAGTAAAGCTCAAGAACACCATTTTTGATTTTAATAACTTATAATTTATTTTCCTAAATTAATTCTTTTCATATGGTAACATCCATTTTAACTAACTTATTCTAACATATTATTTACAAAAATTAAAAGTGAAAATTTATTAAAATAAAAGGGAAATGCCGTGAGTTTGTATGTATATGTATAAATTTTCATTTTCGATTTTAATCACTCTAAACTCATTGTTAATATTTCACATAATTTTTATATACAACTACAACATAACTAAAACATAACTAAACATAAAAATCACATGAACATAAATTAAAAATGCTCAACAATAAATTAACTACACATGTGAATATATTACTACAACTAAACTATTATCATTATTACTTATTTATTATCATTTTATTATACAACACATAATCATACAAGTTCATATAAATGATGTTTAACAAATTTAACATAAAAATCATACTCATAAAATTATAATAACAAAACAAATTAATTTACTAAGAGGCTAATATGAGATATAGTTAGTCACCTCGATTTAGCAAGCTATTGGTTATCCGGATCTATGATGTTATCAAGGTCAAGTTCTTCACCCGTATACCCGTCTTCACCTTCAAAACCCCGTAACAAAGTGAGCTCCAAGTACCAAAGAACAAGCTTAGAATACTAGTGAACTATTAAAGTAATATTTAAGGTTTTAATTTAAGAGTTTTAGGAGAAAAATGAAAGAAAAACAAAGGGAGAAAATGGAGGGAGTAGCTCGGCAAAATGGAGGAGAAAAGGAGAGTGTTTTGGTCTTAGAAAATAATGAGGAAGTTGTTAGGAAGTTTAGTTAAATAAAGAATTAGATATGTTTAGGTTTTTATGAAAATAAAGTTTAATTAAAACTAATTAGAAAACATAAGGAATCAAAGTGGTTATACTTGAGTTTATTTGAGTCAAAATTACTATTGATGCTAGTAATGTCCCCTTGATTTTTGTTTAAAATGTTTTTCACGAAATTAGTCAGTTTTTAAAAAGTCGGGTGTCAAAAGCGATAAAAGTCAATGTGTGCGCGTTTGACTATTTTTCAAAATGTTTCTACTTTTGAATTCTAAGATTAAAATATTTATTTTATAATTCAAAAATTTTCAAAAGTTTTAAAGAAGTCGAGAAACTTTACAAAACGAAAGTTTTGCAAAAATAGAGATTTTGGAAGGCTAAAAGGCTAAGATTTGATTTATGATTTGAAATTAGAATTTGCTGGATAATAAATGCTTTAAATTAACACGGGGTGTTACAAGTATAATTTAAGAAATTAGTATATAAAAAGTTTAAGTCAAAAACCGATAAATTAGAAAATGAAAATAAAATGCTTAAGTATAAAGGGGCCACGGTTTTGGGATTGTTTTTAGACCTAAAATTGATTTTGTCACTTTTTATTTTTATCACTTAGATAAATAAATTAGTTAAAAGTAATGAATTATTAATAAAAACAAAAAGGAAATAAAAAGAGTAATATAAATAAAGTCCACGGCCTCCTCATTAAAATTGGACCAATTTTGATCAAAATGAATTTATCACTTAGTCACTTAAGTTGAATAGTAATTAGGATTATATTTGATTGTATAATAAATCGTTAATAAAAAGAATCAACGAAACCGATAAAAATAAACGTTACATGTATTAAAATGAATAATGTCGAGTGTTACTACCTTTGCTTAAATTTGGATATGGACATACGGACTATTTAAAATGAACTACGACAACCTCGCTAAAAATGGAAACCGCTAAAAATTTAGTTAAGTATATGACTAAATTTAACCGAGTTTTTATTTCTGAAATATTATTTAAAATCGCTAAGTACAAAATGAACTTAACAACTTTGAAACTAGATTTTGTACTTAAATTTAAAACGAGTTTTACTTCCGAAATGATTTTTCAAATCACTAAATACAAAACGAACCTAACGACTTTAAAGCTAGAATTTTATACTTAGTAAATAAAAAGGGTGTTTTGTAAAATATCCTAAGTATAAGGAAATGTATAAGATATAAAAATACTAAGTATAAAATATAATAATAAAAATACTAAGTATTAAATATAATAATAAAATACTAAGTATAAAAATACGTATAAATACGAAGTATAAGAATACATGTACGTATAAAGATACGAATAAAATACAAAGTATAAAAATACGAATAAAATACGAAGTATAAAAATACGCATACGTATAAAAATACGTACGAATACGAGATACGAAAATACGAATACGTATAAAAATACGATGAATAGTAAATACGATGAATAGTAAATACGGTGAATAGTAAATACGATGAATAGTAAAATACGGTGAATAGTAAAATAATGAATAGTGAAAAATATTTAAAATTTACGAACGGACTCAAAATAAATATTTAAGTTTTCTATGTGCTTCCGTTTACCTGAAGAACTGCTAGAACTAGATTTTCGTTATACAAGTTTGACAATATCGAATAATACGAGTTATCACTTGAGTGTTATAAGAATGAGAAATTGAGAAAAGAAGTAAGTGTTAAATACTCGGGTGTCTGCGATGTTAAACATTATTAGAGTCAGGATTTGTAAGGTAGCCGCATATGGGGACACTGTCACCCTATGTATTGCCAGTGGTGATTTAATGACTCTCCTAGTCATTATTTAACGTGATTTTCGCCCTATGTATCGATTCGTTCACGGGCCCATATGAGGTAATCGGAAAATGACCATTCCCACCCGGGGAATCTGTCGTAGTGTAATAGTCGCACCAATAGGGTGGTGTATGCATACAAAAGACAAGGGACTGATCCTCCTTATTACCTGCTTGATATCTTTAGCTTGAATGACTTGTCCGTTGAATGATTCCGGCCCTTCAGCTATTGCGCGGACGCTTATTAGGCCGCATGTTTCCATCCTTACTTATCAGTGATTCATAGTGGGTCTCATCTTAGATTATCCATATTGCGTTGGATGTTAGGTAGCTATCACGTACGCTACTTGGTGTTTGATCTGGTGTACGAGTCTGAGTAATTAGTGTACTTTGATAGGAAATTATATGGGTAATTATCTATGAGAGTACAAAAGCCGCTCTGTAGTCAAGACTCGCGAGTATATGTTGCTATATGAATAATTGAAAAGGGTCGACTACCCCGAATATGAATGATGTGATGATGATTTGCCTACATGATTATGAATTGAGATGATCTGATGATTTAATTGCCATGTTAAATGAACTGTTTCATGTTATGCTTTATGATCTGCATTGCTATATGTATATGTGTTGCTTATTAGGTGCGGGGCTGAAAAAGCTAATTTTGGTAACAGTCCCAGGTACCCCGAGACTTGATCGTTGATCAACACAAGGGGATTGAAGGCCTTATTTTATATTTTGAGAGAATGTAATCGATTGAACTCTGTTTTATCTATGACTCTTATTATATATAATGAGTTGTAATACGATGACAGCTGGTTTTGTAATAAATAGACTTAATTAATATTCCGCCTTAGTTTAATTAAAGTCACGAAAAACCAGGTTGTTACAAACTAAATAATATAACTATGAATAAGAAATGGGAAAAAAGTTTCTCAGATTTGATGAGTAATATAAATTTGAAGATGTTCGTTCTTTTAACGAAACAAATGATAGTGCGGATATTTTATGAAATCAAGTAAATATGGAGTGTTTACATTATTGCTATATTCATGTCTAATATTATTATACTAATAGAAGAAAAAAGAAATCGACTTTATACAAGTTTTATTTCAATAAAAAGAATCGATATCATATAGGGTTCGTGAGACGTAGTTTGAGTATTTTACTATTGTGTGTGTTTAATATTTTTGTCGATTTTTCTGTTTTGGTTCATAGTAACTAATAGGGACTTACAAAGCAATACCAAAAGCATACAGAGTAGTATTTAGAAAACTTTTTATTAATATTGTAACACCCCGTCTTTTTATTAATACTAATTAATTATTTTAACAAAATTCTTAAATTAAAATTTATATAAATTAACTTTTATTCAACTACTTCAAAAACGCGGCTGAAAAATTTCGATTAAATAAACTTTCTCAAGATATTTCTAGTTAAACTTTCTCGATTTTTATATTAATATGTATTATATTTTTATTCTTAAAATACTTGCCAAACTAAAACTTTGATTCAATTGGTGTTATTAAACTTAATAAATTTGCGTTTTACTTTAAAAGTTATTATTACGTGAATAAAAATAATTTTATTGAAATGTATCTTGCAAACGAACAGGCCGTTTGAAAATTTATGAGACCGTAATAAAATTTATAGTTGACAATTTTTATACATTTTATATCTCAAAATATAAATTTTATAATACTTATAATAGAACTAAAATTTAAAACGAATAATTTAAAGTATAGTGTATTTTATAAAATATAAAAGTTTATAAATAAGAGCGAATGAAATAGAGCAAAACGGAGAAAGACAGACTAAACCCTAAGCCTAATACTCTTTATGTCGACATCCCTCCCTTTTCATTTGGGATATTTTCATTTCAAGTCTTCTTCAACACACCTTAAGTACTCCTTATATCCCCTCACTTTTCTGATCTTTTGACCCATCACTTTCATTCTCTCACACACTTCACCTTCTTCTTCACTACTTGTTGACTCAACCACGTCGTTATGTTTTGATGATGTCTTTGATTTTTGTTACTATACTATAATCCGTTGTTAGTGTTTATGATACTTAGTAGGTTGTGAAACATCCAAGCAAGAATCAAGCGTCTTTGTTGGGAAACGCGAATCAAATCAAGGCTATATAGCATCTCATGAAGCACTAGTTCTTAATGTATACATATAGTCCTTGTAATGACAAGGGTAATGGTAAAACAACAAGAGAATCCTACGTTTCACTCTAAGGTTGCAGTGTCGTTGCTGGAAACGCACGTTTCCACTACCAGACACTGGAACCGTGGATTATACTCTGCGTTTCTAGGGACTCTGCGAGAAACGCAGAGAATAACTCTCAAGGCCTTATTTCGAAAATCTGATTTGGAAAAAGATATTTTCGAAAATCTGATTTGGAAAAAGATATTTTAATGAAATTTGTTTCTCATATTCTTTATCTTTTAAAAATATCTTCCCAATATCTTTTTACATATTTTAAGAATGATTTTATACTTTGGTTTAAAGTAAAAGATATTTTGGAGAATATTGCATCCTTATTTTTAGGAAACAAAACCTTATCAAACTATACTTCTCCTTTTATTTGATTTCGGTTTTGGTAACAATCTTTTGCAATATATTCTACTTCTATTTAAGATCAGTTTTTTCAGAAATCATTCTCACCTTTTCGAGCATTAATTTTAATCTAAGCATTTTGCAAATCTGTTTTAAGCATTCATTGTTTTTATTTGCAAAAACTTTTACAAAGGCCTTTGAAACGAATCTCGTGTTGTTTAATTGTTACTCAAGTCAATTGTGCTAGCACCGTCTCATATTCGTTCTCTTGTTTACAATTGTCGAGACACAATTAGCTTTCTTTTGCTTGAGAGAAAGAGTACAACTTGAAAGAGTTGTAGAGTGATTAATATATTGTAATCCGGAGTAGGTACTAATATATTAATAAGAGAATAGTGGACGTAGGTCTCGGAGTGTGAGACTGAACCACTTCAAAACCCGCTGCGTACTTTACTTTCGTTTTACGTTTTCAAGTATTTTCACTTACGTTTCAAGTTTTATTTATTGCGTTTCCACTGCGTTTCCTAGTAACTACTTTACGTTTCCAACACGTTTCTCAGTTATCATTCAGCGTTTCCAGCAGACTTGAGTTAAACGTGATTAACTCTAAGTCTTAGAAACGTGATATATCTTTTAGTCTTGAAAACTAGAAAAAGTTTTCAAGCACCCAATTCACCCCCCCTCTTGGGTACTTTTCCTCTAAACTCGGATCCATAGACTCTTCAATTGGTATCAGAGACTCGTTCTCTTGATTGCCACACCGCAAAGAGGCTGATCCTTTCGTCTTTTTGTTATTCTATTTTACTTATCTATGGATTCCAGACATCCAAAATGTCCCGTCTTTGACGGTTCTGACTACGGATCTTGGAAACAGTTGGCTTCCCAATATATCCAAGGATATGATTGGGATTGTTGGAAGATTATCCTCGCTGGCCCACATGTTATAACAACGGTCGATAAAGAGGGCAACACAGTTGCCAAGAGTCCTTTAAATTATACTGAGGAAGAGGGTAGAAAAGCAGAAAAGAATGCGAAAGCCTTGTCTTTCCTTCAAAACTGCATTTCACCCAATGAGTTCCACCGCTTTTCCGCTTGTGTTAATGCCAAAGAACTTTGGGAATCCCTAGAACTTGCCTATGAGGGAAATTCCCAGGTTAAGAATCAACGCATAGACATGCTCACTCAACAATATGAGTCCTTTACTATGACTAAGGATGAGAGTATCAATAGCATGTCTGCGAGATTCTCAAAATTGACAAATGAGTTCATGTAAACTTGGGCAAATGTAGATTGACACTGAGAAAAGGATTCGTAAAGTCCTTAGGAGCCTAAGTGATAAATGGCAACCTAAGGTAACTGCTATCGAGGAGGCAAAAGACTTGTCAAAATTAACTTACCAAGATTTGATGGGCTCACTCATGGCGCATGAGTTAATTCTCAATAAACGCACGAGTGAGCCTAGTAAGAACAAGGGTATAGTCTTGAAAGCCACCTCTAATGATAGTGACGATGATTCGGATGAGATGGCTGCGTTTGCACGCCGATTTAAGAAAATGTGGAACAAACCACAACAAGATAAGTCCAGTTTTTCAAAGAAATCAAATAGCTCGAAAAGCTCCTCTTCAAATCGAAATTGCTACAAGTGTGGAGCCTCTGGTCATGTCATAAAAGATTGTCTCTCATGGAAGGACATCAAATCCAAAAACCAACGAGAAAAGAAACAAGATAATTACCGAAAGGTTATGGCGGCATCTTGTTGGGGTGAACTTGATCCCTCGGACTTTGAAGATGACGAGGAGGATGAGGAAGCACACTTGTGCTTGAGTAGCCTTAGCATTGATATGATTAATCGTAAGGCTCCAGGAGAAACGGATCTTTGTCTAATGGGAAACGCGGGGTTTCCCAATATTGAAGAACTAATCGAGGATAGTGAGGTAAGTTTTCTTGACCTTAAAAAGGATCTTCACAGTATTAAACCACATATGCTTGTAAAGTACTTTGAACAAACTCTTGATACGTGTCATGAACAAGGTCTAGAGTTAGCTGATGTTAAAGAACAAATCATGGAAATAGCCGAAGAAAATGCGTTTCTCAAAGAGAAGCTAGATAGAATCGCTAAATTTGAGAGTCAATGGGAATCGAACGCTAAAGATTTAAGAACTGAAAATGAATCCTTAAGTGAAAGAATTGTCGCCTTAACGGATGAGTTGCATGTCCTTAATGAACGAAATCTTGATGCTAGTGTGTTAGAAACAGTGAAAAATTCTGACGATTCCCAGGAAACGTGTGATTTAGATCATGAGTTGATTTTCAAACAGCATTCTGATGAACTAGAACGACTAAAGATTAATCACAATATCGAAATCAGTAAACTCACCATGAAACATAAGTCTTCCTTTAACGAAGTTAATATTGCGTTGGATAATTCGATCAAAAATTGTGAAACTCTTTCAAAAGAAGTCGTGTCTTTGAATGAAAAGTTGAACCACGCTTTGTGATTCAGCAACAAATGGGAAACTAGTTCTCATGTGAGTAAATTCTTGACTAAACAGACGGATAATAACTTAAAATTGGGTCTAGGTTACGATTTGTATAGTCGTAGGGATCATTCTAAATGCAATCCTAAACCTTGGGAACGAGACTTTAGGAAACGCAAGTATGTAGACCTTCCTGAGTATATTATTTGTCACTATTGTGGAAAAACCGGTCATTTCAAACAGGCTTGTGAAAAATTCGATGAAGATGTCACCAGAAACGTGAATTTGGTTAAGAATATGAGTGAATCTTCTAATGAACTAAAAGTGAACCCCACCAGAAACGCAAAACCTGTTAAGGAAACGTGTAGTTCTTCCACTAAAACTGTTGAGAAACGTCAGGAAACACATGTTGCTGTCAAGAGTTTGGTCAAAGGAAAAGTCACTAAAATGTTTTGGGTTCGAAAGGACCAAGTTTTTTGTGTGACTAACAAGAGAGGACCCAACCTAGCTTGGGTACCTAGAACTCAAGAATAATGCGTTTACAGGTCAAGGTGAAAGGAAACAGCTATTGGTACTTAGACAGTGGCTGCTCGCGACATATGACTGGAGACAAGAATCAATTCCTTTCACTGGAGGCCTATGAAGGAGGAAGCGTAACCTTTGGAGACAACAAGACAGGTAAGATTGTTGGTGTTGGCACAATTGGTATGTCTCCCTCCCTTTCCATCAAGAATGTGTACTTAGTCGACGGACTAAAACACAATCTCCTAAGTATATCCAAATTTTGTGACCGTGGCAACAAAGTCGTTTTTCACTCAAATATTTGCCGGGTCATAATTGAGGGATCTAGTAAAGTTATCTTGGAAGGACATCGCCTTAAAAACGTGTATGTCCTTGATGTTAAGTCTTTATCTAAAGATTCTTTTACTTGTTTGAGCGTTACTCTTAATGACCCCGATCTTTGGCATAAAAGAGTCGGACATGCTTGTAGTTCTTTGTTGAATATGTCGAGATCCAAGAATCTTGTGGAAGGTTTACCCTCCATAAAGTTTGATCGTGAAAAGGTTTGTGATACATGCATTCGGTGCAAGCAAGTAAGAGCTTCGTTCAAACCAAAGAAAGTGGTAAGTACCAAGCGACCTCTTGAGCTAATACACATGGATCTTTGTGGTCCCATGAAGGTAAGAAGTAGAGGAGGTGCAAGGTACGTTTTTGTTATCGTTGATGATTATTCAAGATATGTTTGGCCAATATTTTTGAGCACCAAAACTGAAACTTTTGATGAATTCGAGTGCTTAATTAAATTGGTTGAAAATAGGCTTGATGTTAAGCTCGTGTCCATTAGGACCGACCACGGTACTGAGTTCGACAACCATGCTTTTATAAACTATTGTAGAGGTAGAGGAGTGGGGCATAACTTCTCCGCTCCTAGGACACCTCAACAAAACGGTGTTGTCGAACGCATGAACCGTACTTTAGAGGACATGGCTCGCACCATGCTCTTATGTAGTGGACTTCCCCGTAGCTTTTGGGCCGAAGCCGTTAATACGGCATGCTATATTCATAACCGTGTTACGATTAGAGTTATTCTTAAGAAAACGCCATATGAATTACTTCGTGGTCGAAAACCTAACATTTCTCACTTACGCGTTTTTGGAAGCAAATGTTTTGTTCATAATAATGGAAAAAATCAATTGTCAAAATTCGACCCTAGAAGTGATGAGGCTATTTTTCTTGGATACTCTAATCATAGCAAGGCATATAAAGTCTACAACAAAAGAACTATGGTTGTCGAGGAAAGTGTCCATGTGGTTTTTAATGGCCCGACATCTTTGAAAAGTATGCGCAGGATGATGAAGATAAAGATGATCCAGATTTTCGCTTGACTCGTCAAGATCCACCAGAAATCGTGGATGATGAAGGTAATCTTGAAGGGACAGATGATGAGGTTACAGCTCATGGAAACGCAGAAGTTGCTGCAAATTCAGAGGACAACAATCAGAATGATGCTGGAAACGTGCTATTTCCAGAAGAAACTGTCCAAAATAACGCTGATAACAATGTACCCTTAGACTTTGCTGAGCCAGAGACTGAAGAAACGCATCCAGAAACGCAGGAGTTCGCAGAACACACTGCGGTTCCACAGGAAACAGGTGACCCAGGGTCCAGTTCAGGGGGAAACGCAAGCGTTTCCAGTGGCACTGAAGCCACAACGATTGAAACAGAAGCAGAAACTGCGGTTCCAGAGGGAACCACAGAAGAAAGTCAGAATAATCATGGATTACCTTTTGTTCCTAAGAAGTGGAAACACCAAAGCTCGCATCCACTTGATTCTATTATTTCTGATATACAAAAGGGAGTAGAAACTCGTCGTTCTCTAAATAATTTCTGCTTGTTTCATTCGTTTCTCTCGGCCATTGAGCCGAGTAATGTCAAAGTCGCTCTTTGTGATGCAGATTGGATAGGTGCTATGCAAGAAGAACTAGAGCAGTTTGAGAGGAACAAAGTTTGGCATCTTGTGCCACGTCCAAATGACCGCACCGTCATTGGTACGCGATGGGTTTATAGGAATAAACTCGGCGATTAGAGTCATAGTCGAAACAAAGCAAGATTGGTGGTGCAAGGATACAACCAACAAGAAGGAATTGACTATGAGGAAGCGTTTGCCTCGTAGCACGCTTGGAAGCAATCGGGTTATTAATTGCTTTTCTTTGCTCATAAAGGACTTAAACTGTTTCAAATGGATGTTAAGACCGCGTTTCTTAATGGCTACTTGAAAGAGGAAGTCTATGTAGAACAACCTCCTGGTTTTTTGAATAAGGACTTTCCAAAACATGTTTTCAAACTTGACAAAGCTTTATATGGCTTAAAGCAAGCACCTCGTGCTTGGTATGATCGTTTGTCTACACATTTAATTGAAAATGGTTTTAAAAGGGGTTCCGTTGATAAAACTTTGTTCTTGAAAAATGAGGGGGTTGATCTATTAATCGTACAAATTTATGTTGATGACATTATCTTTGGATCCACTAACAATGATCTTTGTGTTTACTTTTCCGAGTTGATGACCTCGGCGTTCGAGATGAGCATGATGGGCGAATTGAAGTTCTTCTTGGGACTTCAAATCCAGCAAACACCAGAAGGGATCAAGATTCATCAACAAAAGTACGTGAAAGAGCTTCTTACGCGTTTCTCCATGATAAATGCCAAACCAATGGCTACTCCCATGTCCACAACCACGAAACTTGGACTAGATGAGGACGGTAAGTCAGTAGATGCTACTGTTTATTGAGGTATGATCGGTTCTCTACTCTACTTAACTGCTAGTAGGCCAGATATCATGTTTAGCGTGTGTGCTTGTGCGCGTTTCCAGTCAAATCCTAAGGAAACGCATCTTTCTCGATGAACCGCATATTACGCTACTTGGTTGGTACTCAAAACTTGTTTATATGGTATCCTATGGAGTCTAACTTTGATCTCAAAGGATATTCAGATGCCGATTACGCAGGATGTATGATAGATAGAAAGAGTACCTCGGGAATTGCAACGTTCGTGGGTCCATGCATTATTTCGTGGTCTTCAAAGAAGCAAAACACCGTTGCACTCTCCACCGCGGAGAGTGAGTACATTGCCGCTGCTCTTGCTTGTTCACAACTACTATGGTTGAAACAACAACTAAAGGATTATGGGGTAAGTTTCTCGTGTGTCCCAATTTTTTGTGATAATACGAGTGCGATTATTATTTCCAAAAACCACGCATTGAGATTAGGCACCATTTTTTGAGGGATAATGTGGAAAAGGAAAACATAAAGTTGGAATTTTGTAAGACCGAGAACCAATGGGCCGATATTTTAACTAAACCGTTAGCTAGAGAACGTTTTGAGATGCTACGGTTAGAAATTGGTTTGCTTGGTAGTATCTAAGTTGTGTTCGCACCTTCATTATTATCTCATATGATTGACTAGAAAGGGATTCGTAGACTGTGTCCGCACCCTCGCTTGCACTAGGACATTACTTTTTGATATTGGCATTATTTTGTGGGATTGATACTTAACATATTTTGGCATGCGTATGTTCATATTTTTCACAATTGGTAAAATTTTCCACATTGATTATATTCTTCCAAGATTTTTACTCGAAATATTTTTCCCTAAATATTCCCCAAATATCTCACCACCATATCTTTCCCAGAATCCGTTTCCCAAAAATACCCAAAGATACCAAACCTTTTCTCCCACACCTTCCCATACACGCCACCCCTTTCACTTACTTCAAGCCGTGATCTACATAATTTTCCATATTCTACCCACAAATCTCTCAAACCATGGTTCCTATCTATAGCAAATATTCTCATAACCATGTTGCATATAATCTTTCGTAACTTATATGGCTCCACTTACCTTTTATTTTTGTGTGTCAATCAAGATCCCATTTAATATTCTCTTTTAGATGATGAATCAAGTGTCATTCAAGTCACCTTCTTTCCCAAAAAAAAAAAAAAAAAAAAAAAAAAAAAAAAAAACTTCTATTTCAAAGCTAGAATCTCAAAAACAAAAGAAAAAAAAAAAAAACATGAAAACGGTGACCAACATCTTCATTTTGGAGAAAATTATTCATCATTGTTCCCATGCTTCTTACAACGAAAGAGAGATTTCGATTGACATGCATTTTTGTGTGGTTATGCCTTCAAGTTTCCCCTATAACTTCATGTTTCTTAGCAGATTCCCTCAGATTCCATATCACTCTTCAAAAACCAATCTCGTTTCCCACACCAGCCCTCCCGTTTCCTTCCTATTTCCAGCCCAAAACAATTCTTCCCTCCACTTAACTAATTAATGTTTTTTTTTGTTTTATTTTGTGTGATTCGTCTGAACTTCTTATGCTTTAGTATGTTAACGAAGATGATGTCTCTTAATATCATGTGATGTTAATGATGAATGTTTTGTCTTAAGGTTAGCGACGGTGTTACCCTAGTCACTTCCTTTTTAATGATGTCAAGAGGGGGAAAACGTTATCGCAATACACTTTCTGCTCCTTCTCACTTTTTGACGACTATGCTCTTCATTTCTTATCTTGATGCTATTGTTTTGTTTCTATATCGCTTATTGATTCTTCCTTTTACAAACGGCTAATTATATGTTTTTCGCTTCTTGTTTGACCTTTGTATGGTGACTAATAGGTTGAGGGGGAACTACCCATAGAAACAAAAATAGGAGACTTGCCATCATCAAAAAGGGGGAATTTGTTGACTCAACCACGTCGTTATGTTTTGATGATGTCTTTGATTTTTGTTACTATACTATAATCCGTTGTTAGTGTTTATGATACTTAGTAGGTTGTGAAACATCCAAGCAAGAATCAAGCATCTTTGTTGGGAAACGCGAATCAAATCAAGGCTATATAGCATCTCATGAAGCACTAGTTCTTAATGTATACATATAGTCCTTGTAATGACAAGGGTAATGGTAAAACAACAAGAGAATCCTACGTTTCACTCTAAGGTTGCAGTGTCGTTACTGGAAACGCACGTTTCCACTACCAGACACTGGAACCGTGGATTATACTCTGCGTTTCCAGGGACTCTGCGAGAAACGCAGAGAATAACTCTCAAGGCCTTATTTCGAAAATCTGATTTGAAAAAAGATATTTTCGAAAATCTGATTTGGAAAAAGATATTTTAATGAAATTTGTTTCTCATATTCTTTATCTTTTAAAAATATCTTCCCAATATCTTTTTACATATTTTAAGAATGATTTTATACTTTGGTTTAAAGTAAAAGATATTTTGGAGAATATTGCATCCTTATTTTTAGGAAACAAAAACTTATCAAACTATACTTCTCCTTTTATTTGATTTCGGTTTTGGTAACAATCTTTTGCAATATATTCTACTTCTATTTAAGATCAGTTTTTTCAGAAATCATTCTCACCTTTTCGAGCATTAATTTTAATCTAAGCATTTTGCAAATCTGTTTTAAGCATTCATTGTTTTTATTTGCAAAAACTTTTACAAAGGCCTTTGAAACGAATCTCGTGTTGTTTAATTGTTACTCAAGTCAATTGTGCTAGCACCGTCTCATATTCGTTCTCTTGTGAACAATTGTCGAGACACAATTAGCTTTCTTTTGCTTGAGAGAAAGAGTACAACTTGAAAGAGTTGTAGAGTGATTAATATATTGTAATCCGAAGTAGGTACTAATATATTAATAAGAGAATAGTGGACGTAGGTCTCGGAGTGTGAGACTGAACCACTTCAAAACCCGCTGCGTACTTTACTTTCGTTTTACGTTTTCAAGTATTTTCACTTACGTTTCAAGTTTTATTTATTGCGTTTCCACTGCGTTTCCTAGTAACTACTTTACGTTTCCAACACGTTTCTCAGTTATCATTCAGCGTTTCCAGCAGACTTGAGTTAAACGTGATTAACTCTAAGTCTTAGAAACGTGATATATCTTTTAGTCTTGAAAACTAGAAAAAGTTTTCAAGCACCCAATTCACCCCCCCTCTTGGGTACTTTTCCTCTGAACTCGGATCCATAGACTCTTCACTACTCCTTTAATTATTATAGTAATAATATAAATAACAACAACAAAAACAACAATTAACAACAACAATAATGGCGTCAACAACAACGATAAACATCAACAACAACAACGAACTCAACAGCAACAATAACAACACCACAACCGACGGCAGCAGCTCCGGCCAACACCACCACCGAAGTCACCATTAAAGGCGACCTCAAGCTCGAGCACGACCACCTGAACCGCCATGGCCGTGCCCCGTCTTCCTCCCCTACTTTCTCGCCGCCCCTTCTTTCTCCCCTTCTTCGCCACGCCCTCAGGACCACCACCGCAGGTACCGGGTGACTGTCTGACCAAGAACCACCGCCGCCGACGGCCAGCGCTCACCGTGCTCTCTCCCTCGTCTTTTTCGTCCCCCCCTCCTCTCCTCTCTCTTCTCGGCCCTGCTCTCCTCTGCCTCTCTTTGTTTCAGCTCGCCGGAGCTACCACCTCCGACCACCGTGGTATGTCCTCCTTCCCTTCATCTTTCCCACTCTCCATTTTAATTCTCCCTAGCACTTACTCTCGCTGTCGTTTGCTTGGAAACGCCGCTTGAGCCGCCACCGTGACTCACCGCCGCCTCGCCTGTCGACTTGCTCACTGGAGAAACACCATGGCCAGCACCATCGGTCCGACCTACTGCCGTGCCCTGGTCTCGCCTCCTATGGTGAGCCTTGTTTCAACCCTCTTTCATTTTAACATTAATTAAGCTCGGTTTTAATTCGAGTCTCACGCTCTTCCTCTTTTATTTTGTTGTTTTCGATGCCGCTACTATCAATTGGAGCTACTGCCCTTCTTATTTGGATCCAACGCTTTTGAGCTTAGGTCCGAGGACTGAAAATGGGTTGGATTTATTTTATTTTATTTGGAGGCCTCTGTTCGTAAGCCAAATTAGGTGACTCGATTTTTCCTTAAAATCTTTAACATTAACGTTTTGGTTTTATTCTAATTAATTTGTTATTAAAAGTGAGCTAGTATGCATTAGGCACTTATACCTCCCGTACCAGTTTATTTAATAACTTTGTATGATTAGCTATAGTATGAAATTGAGTGTTAATTTCAGTTATAATATAATGTTGAATTGAATTGTGAAATATGATATTTATATGATTTTGTGATAATATGTTTTGGTTAAAAATGTGTTGTTGAATTATTGTTGAATTTATTTGTAATATTGTCATGTTAAAATTATATGTTTTGTGTAAATTAAAATATATAAAATTTATGTATCACAAGTATAATATATGACCAAAATATTATTAAATAAGTTAAGTAAATAAATTAAAGTAATATAACTTATCTATCGTCACTAAAAAGTTAAATCGAAATATAACTAAAAATGAAGAATTAAGTTAAAAGAGTATTAAGTTTAAATTAATATTAAATCAAACTAAAAGTAAAAATATAAATTAAGTTACTCATATTAAAGTTTCTAAAATAAATAATTATATAAAAAGTCATATATCACATTTAATATAAAGATTACTTTATTAAAACTTTAAAGTTTACAATGAACTTAAAATATACTAAATAAGTATTTAGTTAAAATAATAATAAGAAATTGGGTACTTTAAGATTTAAAATGAATCTAAGTAAAACTATTACTAAATAAAGCTAAAAATTAGAATCACAAATAAAAATTAACAAAAAGGTAAATTGTTAATATCATAATAATATATAAAGGTTGACTAAAAATTTACTAAGTATAGTTATGTAACACCCCGTGTTAATTTAAGCTAATCATAATTAGGAAATCAATAATTAATCATCCTCGCTCATTAAATTCCTAATACAATACACTACAAGTCATTTTCATACCTAAACTAAAACCATTTTGAATTACTTTGAATCTGAACTTTATTCCTTCATTTTCAAACTCGATAAATCAAATGAAGACTATACTACAAATTTCTCAACGACAAATTTTGGCACGCAAATCAAGGTCAATCTTGACCAAAGTGGCCGAGCCACTTAAAGGATTAAATCATCTAATCCTTTTTCAATTACACTTACTCCTAATCCTAATCTAACAAAAAATGGTTAAGGCTTAATCAATTTAGGTTATACTAACAAAACATACTATAATAATATAAAATTACTATTCCTTTTGATTTAACTAGCACTTTCACTAAGACTCGATATAATTAGCCACACTTATTCAAAACTGATAAACTTTTTGACGTTTGATCATAATGATTTAATTCGATAACATTCAATAAAAAAAATATGTATTTCGGTCAAGTAGGATTTTATTTCAAAGTTTCGAGGATTCTAGACCCAATTTTTGTTTTGGATTCCTTCCTACGTTTTTCTTCATTTTAATTTTTGATCTTACTTCTAAACATTATTTTAAGACTATATATTTCATTTCGGGACTTTTCGCGTGCGCGTAAATCGAAAATTTCAAAAACGCAAAAATCGGACCAAGTTGGCCAAAGTGGCCGAGATATTTGACCTCCAAAGGTCAAGTTATCCTCTTCCATTTTCTTCCTACTTTTGCACCATGTCTACTCCATCTTACACACTACTAATTTCATCATTATTCTAGCTTAAATAAAAATAAAGATTATACATTACAAATACAAAACAAATACACAAGTGTATACAAGTTACTAGTATACATTTGATCACTACTACTACAATTCATTTTACACACAAACAACAAAACACTTCAACTTATTTTTCTCTCTAAATAACCTACTCAACATACTTGTAAGCATATCTCATCTCCAAACCTCAAGAACACATTGATCTTCATCTTCCTCCTTTACTTTTCTTCCTTAATTCATTTCTTTTCTTACTTTAAATTCACTAAGAGCACTAGTATTAATTCACCATTTATATTTATGAAACACTACATCATTTAACATATAAATGAACAAGAATATAAATCAAATCACCTAGAATATAAACATCACCTAAATTAAAAACACTACTACACTTTAAGGTTTTAATTTAGCTAGTTTAGTTATAAATTAAATTACTAACTTGTGTATTTCATTTTTATGTACTCTCCTAATCAAAGACAAGGAGCAAGGTGGTGAAGACGACTTGAGCCGGTTTGATCATATTGTCGATCCCGACAACTGCTAATCTTTTCATTCATAACCTAACTAAGGTGCTTCCCGCACATTTATATGATAAGCGCCTCGAAATTGATTGTGTGTTATTGTTTTTGATGCATGTATTGTTTTATTATATCACCTAGTATTCATATGTTAAATTAGGAGACAAAAATCGAAAAATAATATTTGTGTAACATTAACATAACACACGGCCTAACCCTTAATTTTTGACTAATTTTTCGTTTTAATTTTTGTAAATTGCATGCTTAAAATACTTATAATGAAATGAACATGAGGATATAATTAGTTTTTGTTTAGGATTTAAAATGAATTTGTTATGAATTTTTAAGTGTTTTAATGTATTATGTGTGTTCTTGAATTTTTATTGATGTTCATGTGTTTGAATGATTTACTTATGTATGTTAATATTTGTATATGATTTTCATTTATGCTAAACATATAAATGATATAAAGTAAATTAGTTATTGAATTAGAAGTATAAAAATCAAAAAAATCAAAAATCATATACATATATATATATACACGGCATTTTTGATTTATTTGGACCAATTTTTAGTTTTAATTTTTCTAAATAACATATTATGATTAGTCTAGTTAAATTAGACTTGTAGGAAAAATTTGAGGAAATTATATAAACATATGAAAATTTGACTAAATAATAATCATATGAAAAATAATAGTGTTCTTCATAACTTCATATGTTCTTCATTTTATGACTAAGATTGATTTATAAATTTTTTTATAAGTTTTAGTAGTTAATGTTTTTATTGCTAGTTTCATTCACTTTAGCATAAATTAAATAATTAGTATATAAAGACTTTAAGTTAAAAACCGATAAAATTCGAAAACGAAAATAAATTGTTATGTATGTATGTCCACGGCATTTGGGGTCTTTTTAGACCTAAAATGATTTTTATCACTTTTTAATTTTATCACTTAAGTAAATTAAATAGTTAAAGTAATGATTTATTAATAAAAACAACAAAAGAAATAAATAGCTATATAAATAAAGGTACACGGCATATAGGATATTTTTGGGGTCAATTTTAGTCAAAATGAATTTATCACTTAGTCACTAAATTTGAATAGTAATTAGGTTTATATTTGTTTATGTATTAAATCGTTAATAAAAGGAATTGACAAAACCGATAAAAATAAACGCGTTACACGTATTTAAAATGAATGAAATCGAGTGTTACTACCTATGCTTAAATGAGGATGTGGAGATACGGACTATTTAAAATGAACTACGACAACCTCGCTAAAATTTGAAACCGCTTAAAATTTAGCTAAGTACACGACTAAATCTAAACCGAGTTTTACTTTTGAAATATCATTTAAATCACCAAGTATAAAAATGAACTTAACCACCTTGATTTAAATATGTTTCAAAAATCACTAAATACAAAATGAACTTAACGAGTTCAATTAAAATATATTTCAAAACCGCTAAATGCAAAATGAACTTAACAACTTTAAAACTAGACTCCTAAAATATTTCCAAAAATCACTAAGTACAAAACGAACTTAACGACTTTAAAACTAGAATTCTACACTTAGAAAATAAAATTTAGTTTTACATCTAAATCTCCTAAGTATAAAAAATGTGTATAAGAATAATGAAAATACTAAGTATAAAGAAAATATAAATAATAAATACTAAGTATAAGAATACAAGTACGTATAGAATACGAATAAAATACGAAGTATAAAAATACGTACAAATACGAAATACGAAAATACGAATACGTATAAATACGGGGAATAGTAAATACGAGGAATAGTAAATACGATGAATAGTAAATACGATGAATAGTAAATACGGTGAATAGTAAAATAATGAATAGTGAAAAATATTTAAAAGTTACGAACGGACTCAAAATAAATAATTAAGTTTTTCTATGTGTTCTGTTTTACCTGAAGAACTGCTGTTACTAAAATTTCATTATACAAGTTCGACGTTATATTTATATTACAAGTTCGTCACTATTATTATTTATGAACGAGAGAATGAGAAATTGAGAAAGCAAGTACTTGAATAAAATACTAGGATTGTTCGCCATGTCTTGTTGCGACTCTTGAAATTGGGTTAACGAGGTAGCTGTCTATGGGGACTTGGGCCCCCTACCTGAGTTGCCCAAGGCTATTCAACGATCTTAAGATTGCTGTTTGACGTGTGGTATCAACCTCAGGGATGGGGCATACTTGATACTTCCGCGGGCCCATAGAATAGTAATTGGAAACGCCAACCCCATCCGGGGGTACCCGTCTCTGGTGATAGTCGAACTTTTTCGTCGGTGATACCTTTTGAATAGCGAATAAGTATGATCCTCGATAGGTAGTGTATGCATACATTAGACAAGGGATTGAATCATCCTTATTACCTTAGATATCTTTAAGCCTGGTAGTCACGTCCAAGTTATGTTGGGCCTACCGCCATCGCGCTTGATTATGTCTCAGCATGCTTCCGCCTTACTAACGAAGACTCATTAGTCAATGGATGTTGAATGTATTTCCTCGTTTGTTTGATGATTATTTGAATGACTTGGTTGAGTATTGGAATGCGATTTGTTGAGTATGGTTGTTTGTGAGCATGGTATGTTATTGGATTGGTTTATACTCGTTTTGAATCATCATGATCTCCTTATGTGTTTTATTTGCATACTTGCTATATGTTTTCCTTGTTATTTAATATTTATTTCGCATATTGTTTTAGAATTGCATGTATCGTAAGAGTGTGCGGGAAAATGATGAGATGTTAATGCAGGTACCCCGAGACCAACTCTTATGCATGCTGGGGAATGTTTACCTTCTTTATTTTGTACTTTTGAGAGGATGTAATCAAACCTATACTGTTTTATCTTAAACTCGTACTATGTATTTAGAGTTTTAATACGATAACAGCTGGTTTTGTAATATATAGACTTAATTAATTTTTCCGCCTTAGTTTAATTAAAGTCACGAAAAACCAGGTTATTCTGATTGGTATCGAGTCTTCTTGACCGTGAATGACTTAAAGTTATCTCACATAGCGAGACGACACTGGGCCGTACATTCATATCGTATGTCAGGCATAGACTTATAGGATCTAATAATAAACTAGGAATCTCTAGATCGCTAAAATAATAACTTAGATCAGTATAAAATGTGAGAAAGGGTAGAATCTTAAGGACCGACCAAATAATAATGAATTAGTTAGATGAGCGTTAGAATCTTAACTTTACGATTCTTTACTTGCTATTTGCTCTATGGCTAACTCTAGTTTGACAAAGGCCCTTAGGATGACGTACTACAGTTTCTCCCGTAACAATCTACCACAACGTCCACCGATGATGCCACGAGATGCATATATATGTAACCATTCCCACGTCATAGAGCAATACGTGGAAGCTAATGGGATCACGACGACCAGACCCTACCACACCAGGGGCATTGGCCTAGGCCTGACGCTGATTGAGAGCTTCCATCCGTACGACGAGTTTTGGACACCACTAGGATGGCAACTCCTCCTGGATTACGATCGATATATGGATCGCATGTGTCACCCCGACCCACTTCTGAGGGAGATGCAACCACCAGGGTGGATGGAACACGAGGAACTACTTGAGAACCTGATGTATCAAGAATTAAGGCACGACTATCCTCCTTTGCCAGTTGAACTACTCCCAGTCTGGGAGAGGGATCTCCTATCAGGGAGACTCTTCAGGGTCGCAAATCATATTTAGGGTCTTTGGATTCCAGTTTGTAAAATATATGTAACTAACTTTTAACCATTCTAAGAACGATCTTAATATCGTCTCCTTTTCCTACGGCTATGGATGTTATATTCGGATGTGACGTTTGGTGAACTTATGTATTATATTCCTTGAAATGTAATATTTTACCCATGTATATGTTTATATATATGGAGACGTTATGTTACTACCTAGCCATGTGCTTTTCTTAATTCATTATTTTAAAATTTTATATACATGTTGTACTTCCAAATCTCATTTAAATTACCTTATCTAAATTGATTTCAGATGAGACTACCGTGCGGTAAGAAGTACTCTGAATGGACACCAAAAGAGAAGGCTCGCAAGAAAGCCATCGAGGCCTACGCACGACGTCAACAATTGAAGTCCTGGAAGAGATCACAGGACTCGAGCAATGCGGAAGTCGACTGGAAGACCAGGGCACTTAAGACTCCGTATATGGAACATCGAATTCCTGATCATCTCCGCCGATCCTCAGAATATACAGATGTGATCGAAGCGTTCATGCAGGGAAAACCTGAGACATTTGAGGGGATCAGTGGGACACTATACCCATGGATCAGGAGTATGAATGCGAGGTTCCTGGAACACTCCGTTAGAGAGGAATGGAAAACCTCCCTAGCAGCTGCGTGCCTTGACGAGGAGGCCAAAGCATGGTGGAGGCGACTACGCTCCCCAGCTATACTTGAGGGTGAGTACTACCTGAGCTGGGAGGATTTCAAACTTGGCTTGAGCGACATGACTTATGCTGTTAAGTATAAGTACAGCTTCGCGGAGGAGGAGCATCGCTACTCAAAATTTGCTTAGGAGCTAGAGCAAATCTTTTGTCATTCTCGATTCAATTTCATATCTCTTGAGAATGTATCTAAACTTTTATGTTATTTTGCTGAACTTTTATCTAAGTTTTCACCTTAGTTCATTTCATAGAGAATGTATTAGGAGGCTTGTAACTTTTTGATGTAAACCTTTTACATTATCAATGAAATGTCTTTTATCTTGCATTTTATATTATGTCTATCTTTGAGATACTCAAAATTTATACAGCCTTGTCCTTATTTTATTTTATTTTCAGAATGGCTGCAAACGATATTCAAGATGATGACCTCAACCATGCTTTTAGAAGAAGAGGCGAGGAGAAGAGGTTTCAAGATGCAATCACAAAATTGCACGTAATGTACATCAACATCGTGGTGGCGGAAATAACCACCCGCATTTGAGAAATTCTCCAAACATCGACCTCAACCATATTACTGCTCTGTCAACCCCACGCCTTGACAGAGTGGATTGAAGAGATGGAGAAGTTGCTAGAACTTAGCAAGACTCCAGCTAACGAGAGGGTGAACGTGGTGGCCTACTACCTCAAGCGAGAGGCCAACAGTTGGTGGCGTTTAATCAGGTCCACCTTTCCCTTAAGAATCTACACCTGGAGTGAATTCAAGACTCTGCTGGAAAACAAGTATTTTGGGGAGGAGTTGAAATGGGACAAGGAAGAGGAGTTCAGAAACCTAAGACAGGGCGATATGTCCCTACAGGCGTACACGGAAAAATATCAAGAGCTGTCCAAGTTCGCTCCTAGGATTATAACTAACGAGGAGGAACTTGCGACTCGTTACGTAAGAGGCATGGAAAACGGCCTGAGGAACAATATGTGCGGGTTCAACTGCAAGAACTTCGCGGAAGCCTACGAAAAGGCAACGCGTATCTGGGCCTCCATTCAAAAAGGAGAAGCTGAGGAGAAAAAGAAGAAGAAGACCTTTACGCCTTCTGTGGCGAGTGCTAGCTTTATCCATAAGCCAATGTTCGGTCGCCCCGGTTATCAGAATCAAGATAACCGCAATAGGAACCAGGGCAGGTCTCAGTTCTCCAACCGCAATACCACTCCTTACGTCGCAAAGAATAATTCCCAAATTCCCGGACCTCCGGCCTTCCAAGCAAATCAGTGTCGTTTCTGCCGACAACCTATTCACCCGGGGAAACGTTGTAATGGGGAACCCGTGGTGTGCTTCCTGTGCAAAGTTGTGGGGCACAAAGCTAATGAATGTCCTAAGAGGAGTCTTTGGCGCAAGGTAAATACGGACCACCGCCACCGCCGAGTTCAGGGGCGCGTTTACGTCCTGTCAGAAGCTGAGGAAAGTGCTGACGACATTATCGATGTCGACGTCATCACCGGTAAATTTCTGGTTAACTCTGTGCCTGCTTTTATTTTATTCGATACGGGAGCTTCACTATCTTTTATATCCTCAAAATTTATCAAACAATCCAAACTCACAAATCCCGCACAAATTAAAACTAATATATCACTACCAGATGGTAAAAATATTCCTTGTTCGTCAAAATACAATAATGTAAAAATCTCAATCCACAACACAGAATTCCTGTCAGACCTTGTATTATTTGACCTTCCCGAGTTCGATGTAATTCTGGGGATGAACTGGCTAGCTCGTCATAATGCGACATTTAAATGCCACGACCAGAAGATCACTTTGAAAACTAACCAAGGGAAGGAGGTATCATATCAGAGTTTGAAGAGGAAAGGGGGAGTGAAACTAGTGTCTGTACTGAAGCTTCGAAGTATGGAGAGAAAGGGGCACCAGGTATATTTTTGCAGCATTACTAAGGTCGAGGACAAACTACGCATAGAAGACATACCAATCGTGAATGAATACCCCGATGTCTTCCTGCACGTGTTACCAGGTATGCCTCCTGCACGAGATGTCGAATTCTCGATTGACCTCATACCAGGCACCTCACCTATATCGAAAGCACCATACAGGATGGCTCCTGTCGAGCTCCAGGAACTCAAGAAACAGTTGGAGGAGATGATTGAGTTGGGATTTATAAGACCGAGTGTTTCACCTTGGGGTGCACCCAGATCTTTGTAAAGAAGAAGGATGGGAGTATGAGGCTCTGCATTGATTACAGGGAGCTAAACAAAGTGACGATCAAGAATCGTTATCCTCTGCCTAGGATAGACGATCTCTTTGACCAGCTCAAGGGAGCAGGAGTGTTCTCCAAGATTGACCTAAGGTCTGGATACCATCAGATCGCGGTTCGTAGAGAAGATATTCGTAAAACCGCCGATCAAGGTACGGACATTACGAGTTCAAAGTAATGCCGTTCGGCCTTACCAACGCCCCAGCAGTATTTATGGACCAAATGAACAGGACCTTTCATGAATATCTCGACATCTGCGTGGTCGTGTTCATTGACGACATCCTGATCTACTCCAAGAATAAAGAAGAACACGCAGAGCACCTACACATTATCCTAAGTATCTTGAGAGACCATAAATGGTATGCCAAATTTTCAAAGTGTGAATTTTGGTTAGGCCAAGTGGCGTTCCTAGGCCACGTAATCTCCAAGGAGGGAGTAATGGTAGATCCAGCAAAGATTGAAGCTGTCAAGGAATGGATAGCACCAAAAACAGTCACGGAAGTCAGAAGCTTCCTAGGGTTGGCTGGCTATTATCGAAGGTTTGTTCCTGATTTCTCGAAGGTAGCCCGCCCAATGACCAAACTGCTACAAAAGGAATCAAAGTTCATATGGAGCGACGACTGTGAGAAAGCGTGCCTAAGAATCAAGACAAGGCTTACTATCGCCTCGATTCTAACCTTGCCAACCGATGGGGATGAATATGAGGTGTACAGTGACGCATGATTAAATGGTTTGGGTTGCGTCCTGATGCAACAGGGGAAAGTAATAGCATACGCATCCAGACAACTTAAGGTGCATGAAAAGAATTACCCAATTCACGACCTAGAACTTGCCGCGGTTGTGTTTGCACTAAAGATTTGGCGTCATTATCTCTACGGGGTCAGCATTAAGTTCTACACTGATCACAAGAGTTTGAAGTACATCTTCACCCAAAGAGATTTGAACATGAGGCAACGAAGATGGTTAGAATTGATCAAGGATTACAAGATTGAGTTACTTTACCACGAGGGAAAGGCTAATGTAGTTGCCGATGCACTGAGTCGTAAGACAATACACACTCTGAACAACATTTGGGAGATTCCCTCAGACATCGTCCAGGATCTAAAAAGGCTGAGCTTAGACCTGGTACAATCAGACGACACAGACCTAAATGCAATGGTGGTTGAACCAGAGTTATATCATGACATCCGAGTGCTACAATGGGAAGACCCGGCATTGTTGGAAATTAGGGAAAGAATTCCATCAGAAGGAACAGAAGGGTTTGAAGTATACACTGACGGGAGTCTACGTTTCAATGGCAGGTGGTGCATACCTAATAATGAGGACCTGAAACGCAAAATCCTTGACGAAGCACATAGTACCCGCTACTCGATACATCCTGGCGCAGACAAGATGTATAAGGACCTGAAATTACATTTCTGGTGGGTAAGGATGAAGGCAGAGATAGCCGAGTACGTGGCTAGATGTATGATCTGCCAGAAGGTAAAATTTGAACACCAGAGACCAGGAGGACTACTCCAACCGTTGGAAATTCCTCAGGGGAAGTGGGATTCCATATCCATGGACTTTATCATGGGATTACCAAGGACAGCAGGTGGCAAGGATGCTATATGGGTGATTGTGGATCGTCTAACTAAATCAGCTCACTTTGTCCCGATCAAAGAGACTTGGGGATTGGAAGAACTGGCCAAAGCTTACGAAAAAGAAATAATACGACTCCATGGCGTTCCCCTCGACATCATATCAGATAGGGACGCAAGATTTACATCGCATTTCTGGAAGAAATTGCAAGAGGCTTTGGGTAGTAAATTGAAAATGAGTACGGCATTTCATCCAGCAACTGACGGTCAGACAGAGCGAACTATCCAGACACTGGAAGATATGTTAAGGGCATGCACGATGGAATTCATGAATCGAAAAGAGCTTACCTCTCGTTGAATTCTCATACAACAATAGTCATCACGCTAGCCTGGGTTGTGCTCCTTTTGAAGCACTATACGGGAGAAAATGTCGCAGTCCTGTGTGTTGGGATGACGCTAGTGACAACGTGGGTACTGGACCCCAGGTTATACAAGATCAGATTGAACACATCAAGATCATCCGAGAACGACTACAAGCAGCTCAAGATCGACAGAAGAAATATGCAAACGAGCACCGTCGACCTATTGAGTTCAACAGTGGAGATAAGGTCTTCTTAAAGGTCTCACCCATGAAAGGGGTAAGACGCTTCGGACTAAAGGGGAAGCTTAGTCCAAAGTACATCGGACCCTATGAAATACTTGAACGAATTGGCGAGGTGGCATACCGACTCGCCTTACCGCCAAACTTATCCAAGGTACACGACGTATTCCACGTATCTCAGCTCAGAAGATACAGAAGTGACCCAAGCCACATTGTTACGCCCGATGTAATCGCCATCGAGCCTAACATGCTTTACTCTGAGAAACCAGTGGAAATTCTCGCCAGAGAGACCAAATTCTTACGACGCAAGTCGATACCCTTAGTGAAGGTTCTCTGGAGGGGACAGAAGACTGAACAAGCAACATGGGAGACCGAAGCGTCGATGAAGGAGAAGTACCCGGAGCTGTTCAGCACAGGTAACCTTAACCACCTAGTTAACTTTAAGTTTCGGGGACGAAACTTCTTTAAGGGGGGAGGATTGTAACACCCCGTGTTAATTTAAGCTAATCATAATTAGGAAATCAATAATTAATCATCCTCGCTCATTAAATTCCTAATACAATACACTACAAGTCATTTTCATACCTAAACTAAAACCATTTTGAATTACTTTGAATCTGAACTTTATTCCTTCATTTTCAAACTCGATAAATCAAATGAAGACTATACTACAAATTTCTCAACGACAAATTTTGGCACGCAAATCAAGGTCAATCTTGACCAAAGTGGCCGAGCCACTTAAAGGATTAAATCATCTAATCCTTTTTCAATTACACTTACTCCTAATCCTAATCTAACAAAAAATGGTTAAGGCTTAATCAATTTAGGTTATACTAACAAAACATACTATAATAATATAAAATTACTATTCCTTTTGATTTAACTAGCACTTTCACTAAGACTCGATATAATTAGCCACACTTATTCAAAACTGATAAACTTTTTGACGTTTGATCATAATGATTTAATTCGATAACATTCAATAAAAAAAATATGTATTTCGGTCAAGTAGGATTTTATTTCAAAGTTTCGAGGATTCTAGACCCAATTTTTGTTTTGGATTCCTTCCTACGTTTTTCTTCATTTTAATTTTTGATCTTACTTCTAAACATTATTTTAAGACTATATATTTCATTTCGGGACTTTTCGCGTGCCAGAATCGAAAATTTCAAAAACGCAAAAATCGGACCAAGTTGGCCAAAGTGGCCGAGATATTTGACCTCCAAAGGTCAAGTTATCCTCTTCCATTTTCTTCCTACTTTTGCACCATGTCTACTCCATCTTACACACTACTAATTTCATCATTATTCTAGCTTAAATAAAAATAAAGATTATACATTACAAATACAAAACAAATACACAAGTGTATACAAGTTACTAGTATACATTTGATCACTACTACTACAATTCATTTTACACACAAACAACAAAACACTTCAACTTATTTTTCTCTCTAAATAACCTACTCAACATACCTGTAAGCATATCTCATCTCCAAACCTCAAGAACACATTGATCTTCATCTTCCTCCTTTACTTTTCTTCCTTAATTCATTTCTTTTCTTACTTTAAATTCACTAAGAGCACTAGTATTAATTCACCATTTATATTTATGAAACACTACATCATTTAACATATAAATGAACAAGAATATAAATCAAATCACCTAGAATATAAACATCACCTAAATTAAAAACACTACTACACTTTAAGGTTTTAATTTAGCTAGTTTAGTTATAAAATAAATTACTAACTTGTGTATTTCATTTTTATGTACTCTCCTAATCAAAGACGAGGAGCAAGGTGGTGAAGACGACTTGAGCCGGTTTGATCATATTGTCGATCCCGACAACTGCTAATCTTTTCATTCATAACCTAACTAAGGTGCTTCCCGCACATTTATATGATAAGCGCCTCGAAATTGATTGTGTGTTATTGTTTTTGATGCATGTATTGTTTTATTATATCACCTAGTATTCATATGTTAAATTAGGAGACAAAAATCGAAAAATAATATTTGTGTAACATTAACATAACACACGGCCTAACCCTTAATTTTTGACTAATTTTTCGTTTTAATTTTTGTAAATTGCATGCTTAAAATACTTATAATGAAATGAACATGAGGATATAATTAGTTTTTGTTTAGGATTTAAAATGAATTTGTTATGAATTTTTAAGTGTTTTAATGTATTATGTGTGTTCTTGAATTTTTATTGATGTTCATGTGTTTGAATGATTTACTTATGTATGTTAATATTTGTATATGATTTTCATTTATGCTAAACATATAAATGATATAAAGTAAATTAGTTATTGAATTAGAAGTATAAAAATCAAAAAAATCAAAAATCATATACATATATATATATACACGGCATTTTTGATTTATTTGGACCAATTTTTAGTTTTAATTTTTCTAAATAACATATTATGATTAGTCTAGTTAAATTAGACTTGTAGGAAAAATTTGAGGAAATTATATAAACATATGAAAATTTGACTAAATAATAATCATATGAAAAATAATAGTGTTCTTCATAACTTCATATGTTCTTCATTTTATGACTAAGATTGATTTATAAATTTTTTTATAAGTTTTAGTAGTTAATGTTTTTATTGCTAGTTTCATTCACTTTAGCATAAATTAAATAATTAGTATATAAAGACTTTAAGTTAAAAACCGATAAAATTCGAAAATAAATTGTTATGTATGTATGTCCACGGCATTTGGGGTCTTTTTAGACCTAAAATGATTTTTATCACTTTTTAATTTTATCACTTAAGTAAATTAAATAGTTAAAGTAATGATTTATTAATAAAAACAACAAAAGAAATAAATAGCTATATAAATAAAGGTACACGGCATATAGGATATTTTTGGGGTCAATTTTAGTCAAAATGAATTTATCACTTAGTCACTAAATTTGAATAGTAATTAGGTTTATATTTGTTTATGTATTAAATCGTTAATAAAAGGAATTGACAAACACGATAAAAATAAACGTTACACGTATTTAAAATGAATGAAATCGAGTGTTACTACCTATGCTTAAATGAGGATGTGGAGATACGGACTATTTAAAATGAACTACGACAACCTCGCTAAAATTTGAAACCGCTTAAAATTTAGCTAAGTACACGACTAAATCTAAACTGAAGTTTTACTTTTGAAATATCATTTAAATCACCAAGTATAAAAATGAACTTAACCACCTTGATTTAAATATGTTTCAAAAATCACTAAATACAAAATGAACTTAACCAGTTCAATTAAAATATATTTCAACTCCGCTAAATGCAAAATGAACTTAACAACTTTAAAACTAGACTCCTAAAATATTTCCAAAAATCACTAAGTACAAAACGAACTTAACGACTTTAAAACTAGAATTCTACACTTAGAAAATAAAATTTAGTTTTACATCTAAATCTCCTAAGTATAAAAAATGTGTATAAGAATAATGAAAATACTAAGTATAAAGAAAATATAAATAATAAATACTAAGTATAAGAATACAAGTACGTATAGAATACGAATAAAATACGAAGTATAAAAATACGTACAAATACGAAATACGAAAATACGAATACGTATAAATACGGGGAATAGTAAATACGAGGAATAGTAAATACGATGAATAGTAAATACGATGAATAGTAAATACGGTGAATAGTAAAATAATGAATAGTGAAAAATATTTAAAAGTTACGAACGGACTCAAAATAAATAATTAAGTTTTTCTATGTGTTACTGTTTACTGAAGAAGCTATTTGTTACTAAAATTTCATTATACAAGTTCGACGTTATATTTATATTACAAGTTCGTCACTATTATTATTTATGAACGAGAGAATGAGAAATTGAGAAAGCAAGTACTTGAATAAAATACTAGGATTGTTCGCCATGTTGCGACTCTTGAAATTCGAAGTTAACGAGGTAGCTGTCTATGGGGACTTGGGCTCCCTACCTGAGTTGCCCAAGGCTATTCAACGATCTTAAGATTGCTGTTTGACGTGTGGTATCAACCTCAGGGATGGGGCATACTTGATACTTCCGCGGGCCCATAGAATAGTAATTGGAAACGCCAACCCCATCCGGGGGTACCCGTCTCTGGTGATAGTCGAACTTTTTCGTCGGTGATACCTTTTGAATAGCGAATAAGTATGATCCTCGATAGGTAGTGTATGCATACATTAGACAAGGGATTGAATCATCCTTATTACCTTAGATATCTTTAAGCCTGGTAGTCACGTCCAAGTTATGTTGGCCCTACCGGCTACTGCGCGGATTATGTCTGCATGCTTCCGCCTTACTAACGAAGACTCATTAGTCAATGGATGTTGAATGTATTTCCTCGTTTGTTTGATGATTATTTGAATGACTTGGTTGAGTATTGGAATGCGATTTGTTGAGTATGGTTGTTTGTGAGCATGGTATGTTATTGGATTGGTTTATACTCGTTTTGAATCATCATGATCTCCTTATGTGTTTTATTTGCATACTTGCTATATGTTTTCCTTGTTATTTAATATTTATTTCGCATATTGTTTTAGAATTGCATGTATCGTAAGAGTGTGCGGGAAAATGATGAGATGTTAATGCAAAAATTTGAGACCAACTCTTATGCATGCTGGGGAATGTTTACCTTCTTTATTTTGTACTTTTGAGAGGATGTAATCAAACCTATACTCTGTTTTATCTTAAACTCGTACTATGTATTTAGAGTTTTAATACGATAACAGCTGGTTTTGTAATATATAGACTTAATTAATTTTTCCGCCTTAGTTTAATTAAAGTCACGAAAAACCAGGTTGTTACAGTTGGTATCAGAGCTGTCTTGCGACCGTGAATGACTTAAAGTTATCTCACATAGCGAGACGACACTGGCCGAACATTCATATCGTATGTCAGGCATAGACTTATAGGATCTAATAATAAACTAGGAATCTCTAGATCGCTAAAATAATAACTTAGATCAGTATAAAATGTGAGAAAGGGTAGAATCTTAAGGACCGACCAAATAATAATGAATTAGTTAGATGAGCGTTAGAATCTTAACTTTACGATTCTTTACTTGCTATTTGCTCTATGGCTAACTCTAGTTTGACAAAGGCCCTTAGGATGACGTACTACAGTTTCTCCCGTAACAATCTACCACAACGTCCACCGATGATGCCACGAGATGCATATATATGTAACCATTCCCACGTCATAGAGCAATACGTGGAAGCTAATGGGATCACGACGACCAGACCCTACCACACCAGGGGCATTGGCCTAGGCCTGACGCTGATTGAGAGCTTCCATCCGTACGACGAGTTTTGGACACCACTAGGATGGCAACTCCTCCTGGATTACGATCGATATATGGATCGCATGTGTCACCCCGACCCACTTCTGAGGGAGATGCAACCACCAGGGTGGATGGAACACGAGGAACTACTTGAGAACCTGATGTATCAAGAATTAAGGCACGACTATCCTCCTTTGCCAGTTGAACTACTCCCAGTCTGGGAGAGGGATCTCCTATCAGGGAGACTCTTCAGGGTCGCAAATCATATTTAGGGTCTTTGGACTCCAGTTTGTAAAATATATGTAACCAACTTTTAACCATTCTAAGAACGATCTTAATATCGTCTCCTTTTCCTACGGCTATGGATGTTATATTCGGATGTGACGTTTGGTGAACTTATGTATTATATTCCTTGAAATGTAATATTTTACCCATGTATATGTTTATATATATGGAGACGTTATGTTACTACCTAGCCATGTGCTTTTCTTAATTCATTATTTTAAAATTTTACATACATGTTGTACTTCCAAATCTCATTTAAATTACCTTATCTAAATTGATTTCAGATGAGACTACCGTGCGGTAAGAAGTACTCTGAATGGACACCAAAAGAGAAGGCTCGCAAGAAAGCCATCGAGGCCTACGCACGACGTCAACAATTGAAGTCCTGGAAGAGATCACAGGACTCGAGCAATGCGGAAGTCGACTGGAAGACCAGGGCACTTAAGACTCCGTATATGGAACATCGAATTCCTGATCATCTCCGCCGATCCTCAGAATATACAGATGTGATCGAAGCGTTCATGCAGGGAAAACCTGAGACATTTGAGGGATCGGTGGGACACTATACCCATGGATCAGGAGTATGAATGCGAGGTTCCTGGAACACTCCGTTAGAGAGGAATGGAAAACCTCCCTAGCAGCTGCGTGCCTTGACGAGGAGGCCAAAGCATGGTGGAGGCGACTACGCTCCCCAGCTATACTTGAGGGTGAGTACTACCTGAGCTGGGAGGATTTCAAACTTGGCTTGAGCGACATGACTTATCTTTGTTAAGTATATAAGTGCGACCATGGAGGAGGAGCATCGCTACTCAAAATTTGCTCAGAGCTAGAGCAAATCTTTTGTCATTCTCGATTCAATTTCATATCTCTTGAGAATGTATCTAAACTTTTATGTTATTTTGCTGAACTTTTATCTAAGTTTTCACCTTAGTTCATTTCATAGAGAATGTATTAGGAGGCTTGTAACTTTTTGATGTAAACCTTTTACATTATCAATGAAATGTCTTTTATCTTGCATTTTATATTATGTCTATCTTTGAGATACTCAAAATTTATACAGCCTTGTCCTTATTTTATTTTATTTTCAGAATGGCTGCAAACGATATTCAAGATGATGACCTCAACCATGCGTTTTTAGAAGAAGAGGCGAGGAGAAGAGGTTTCAAGATGCAATCACAAAATTGCAATGTAATGTACATCAACATCGGTGGCGGAAATAACCATCCGCATTTGAGAAATTCTCCAAACATCGACCTCAACCATATTACGGCTCTGTCAACCCCAGTCTTGGCGAGTGGATTGAAGAGATGGAGAAGTTGCTAGAACTTAGCAAGACTCCATTAACGAGAGGGTGAATGTAGTGGCCTACTACCTCGAGGAGAGGCCAGCGGTTGGTGGCGTTTAATCAGTCCACCTTTCCCTTAAGAATCTACACCGAGTGAATTCAAGACTCTGTTTGGAAAACAAGTATTTTGGGGAGGAGTTGAAATGGGACAAGGAAGAGGAGTTCGTAAACCTAAGGCAGGCGATATGTCCCTACAGCGCATACGAAAAATATCAAGAGTCAGCCCAAGTTCGCTCCTAGGATTATAACTAACGAGGAGGAACTTGCGACTCGTTACGTAAGAGGCATGGAAAACGGCCTGAGGAACAATATGTGCGGGTTCAACTGCAAGAACTTCGCGGAAGCCTATGAAAAGGCAACGCGTATCTGGGCCTCCATTCAAAAAGGAGAAGCTGAGGAGAAAAAGAAGAAGAAGACCTTTACGCCTTCTGTGGCGAGTGCTAGCTTTATCCATAAGCCAATGTTCGGTCGCCCCGGTTATCAGAATCAAGATAACCGCAATAGGAACCAGGGCAGGTCTCAGTTCTCCAACCGCAATACCACTCCTTACGTTGCAAAGAATAATTCCCAAATTCCCGGACCTCCGGCCTTCCAAGCAAATCAGTGTCGTTTCTGCCGACAACCTATTCACCCGGGGAAACGTTGTAATGGGGAACCCGTGGTGTGCTTCCTGTGCAAAGTTGTGGGGCACAAAGCTAATGAATGTCCTAAGAGGAGTCTTTGGCGATAAGGTAAATACGACCACCGCCACCGCCGAGTTCAGGCGCGTTCGCCCTGTCGAGTCGAGAAAGTGCTGACGACATTATCGATGTCGACGTCATCACCGGTAAATTTCTGGTTAACTCTGTGCCTGCTTTTATTTTATTCGATACGGGAGCTTCACTATCTTTTATATCCTCAAAATTTATCAAACAATCCAAACTCACAAATCCCGCACAAATTAAAACTAATATATCACTACCAGATGGTAAAAATATTCCTTGTTCGTCAAAATACAATAATGTAAAAATCTCAATCCACAACACAGAATTCCTGTCAGACCTTGTATTATTTGACCTTCCGAGTTCGATGTAATTCGGGATGAAGCGGCTAGCCTGTCATAATGCGACATTTAAATGCCACGACCAGAAGATCACTTTGAAAACTAACCAAGGGAAGGAGGTATCATATCAGAGTTTGAAGAGGAAAGGGGGAGTGAAACTAGTGTCTGTACTGAAGCTTCGAAGTATGGAGAGAAAGGGGCACCAGGTATATTTTTGCAGCATTACTAAGGTCGAGGACAAACTACGCATAGAAGACATACCAATCGTGAATGAATACCCCGATGTCTTCCCAGACGTGTTACCAGGTATGCCTCCTGCACGAGATGTCGAATTCTCGATTGACCTCATACCAGGCACCTCACCTATATCGAAAGCACCATACAGGATGGCTCCTGTCGAGCTCCAGGAACTCAAGAAACAGTTGGAGGAGATGATTGAGTTGGGATTTATAAGACCGAGTGTTTCACCTTGGGGTGCACCGGTACTCTTTGTAAAGAAGAAGGATGGGAGTATGAGGCTCTGCATTGATTACAGGGAGCTAAACAAAGTGACGATCAAGAATCGTTATCCTCTGCCTAGGATAGACGATCTCTTTGACCAGCTCAAGGGAGCAGGAGTGTTCTCCAAGATTGACCTAAGGTCTGGATACCATCAGATCGCGGTTCGTAAAGAAGATATTCAGAAAACTGCTTTCAGATCAAGGTACGGACATTACGAGTTCAAAGTAATGCCGTTCGGCCTTACCAACGCCCCAGCAGTATTTATGGACCAAATGAACAGGACCTTTCATGAATATCTCGACATCTGCGTGGTCGTGTTCATTGACGACATCCTGATCTACTCCAAGAATAAAGAAGAACACGCAGAGCACCTACACATTATCCTAAGTATCTTGAGAGACCATAAATGGTATGCCAAATTTTCAAAGTGTGAATTTTGGTTAGGCCAAGTGGCGTTCCTAGGCCACGTAATCTCCAAGGAGGGAGTAATGGTAGATCCAGCAAAGATTGAAGCTGTCAAGGAATGGATAGCACCAAAAGCGATCCGCGAGTCAGAAGCTTCCTAGGGTTGGCTGGCTATTATCGAAGGTTTGTTCCTGATTTCTCGAAGGTAGCCCGCCCAATGACCAAACTGCTACAAAAGGAATCAAAGTTCATATGGAGCGACGACTGTGAGAAAGCGTTCCAAGAACTGAAGACAAGGCTTACTACTGCTCCAGTTCTAACCTTGCCAACCGATGGGGATGAATATGAGGTGTACAGTGACGCATGATTAAATGGTTTGGGTTGCGTCCTGATGCAACAGGGGAAAGTAATAGCATACGCATCCAGACAACTTAAGGTGCATGAAAAGAATTACCCAATTCACGACCTAGAACTTGCCGCGGTTGTGTTTGCACTAAAGATTTGGCGTCATTATCTCTACGGGGTCAGCATTAAGTTCTACACTGATCACAAGAGTTTGAAGTACATCTTCACCCAAAGAGATTTGAACATGAGGCAACGAAGATGGTTAGAATTGATCAAGGATTACAAGATTGAGTTACTTTACCACGAGGGAAAGGCTAATGTAGTTCTTAGATGCACTGAGTCGTAAGACAATACACACTCTGAACAACATTTGGGAGATTCCCTCAGACATCGTCCAGGATCTAAAAAGGCTGAGCTTAGACCTGGTACAATCAGACGACACAGACCTAAATGCAATGGTGGTTGAACCAGAGTTATATCATGACATCCGAGTGCTACAATGGGAAGACCCGGCATTGTTGGAAATTAGGGAAAGAATTCCATCAGAAGGAACAGAAGGGTTTGAAGTATACACTGACGGGAGTCTACGTTTCAATGGCAGGTGGTGCATACCTAATAATGAGGACCTGAAACGCAAAATCCTTGACGAAGCACATAGTACCCGCTACTCGATACATCCTGGCGCAGACAAGATGTATAAGGACCTGAAATTACATTTCTGGTGGATAAGGATAAAGGCAGAGATAGCCGAGTACGTGGCTAGATGTATGATCTGCCAGAAGGTAAAATTTGAACACCAGAGACCAGGAGGACTACTCCAACCGTTGGAAATTCCTCAGGGGAAGTGGGATTCCATATCCATGGACTTTATCATGGGATTACCAAGGACAGCAGGTGGCAAGGATGCTATATGGGTGATTGTGGATCGTCTAACTAAATCAGCTCACTTTGTCCCGATCAAAGAGACTTGGGGATTGGAAGAACTGGCCAAAGCTTACGAAAAAGAAATAATACGACTCCATGGCGTTCCCCTCGACATCATATCAGATAGGGACGCAAGATTTACATCGCATTTCTGGAAGAAATTGCAAGAGGCTTTGGGTAGTAAATTGAAAATGAGTACGGCATTTCATCCAGCAACTGACGGTCAGACAGAGCGAACTATCCAGACACTGGAAGATATGTTAAGGGCATGCACGATGGAATTCAGCGTGAACTGGGAAAAGAGCTTACCTCTCGTTGAATTCTCATACAACAATAGTCATCACGCTAGCCTGGGTTGTGCTCCTTTTGAAGCACTATACGGGAGAAAATGTCGCGATCTGTGTGTTGGGATGGCGCTAGTGACAACGTGGGTCTTGGACCCCAGGTTATACAAGATCGATTGAACACATCAAGATCATCCAGGAAACGACTACAAGCGACTCAAGATCGGCGGAAGAAATATGCAAACGAGCCCCGTCGACCTATTGAGTTCAACAGTGGAGATAAGGTCTTCTTAAAGGTCTCACCCATGAAAGGGGTAAGACGCTTCGGACTAAAGGGGAAGCTTAGTCCAAAGTACATCGGACCCTATGAAATACTTGAACGAATTGGCGAGGTGGCATACCGACTCGCCTTACCGCCAAACTTATCCAAGGTACACGACGTATTCCACGTATCTCAGCTCAGAAGATACAGAAGTGACCCAAGCCACATTGTTACGCCCGATGTAATCGCCATCGAGCCTAACATGCTTTACTCTGAGAAACCAGTGGAAATTCTCGCCAGAGAGACCAAATTCTTCTGACGCAAGTCGATACCCTTAGTGAAGGTTCTCCTGGAGGGGACAAGACCGAACAAGCAACATGGGAGGCCGGCGTCGATGAAGGAGAAATACCCGAGTCGTCAAAGACAGTAACCTTAACCACCTAGTTAACTTTAAGTTTCGGGGACGAAACTTCTTTAAGGGGGGAGGATTGTAACACCCCGTGTTAATTTAAGCTAATCATAATTAGGAAATCAATAATTAATCATCCTCGCTCATTAAATTCCTAATACAAAACACTACAAGTCATTATCATACCTAAACTAAAACCATTTTGAATTACTTTGAATCGAACTTTATTCCTTCATTTTCAAACTCGATAAATCAAATGAAGACTATACTACAAATTTCTCAACGACAAATTTTGTACGCAAATCAAGGTCAATCTTGACCAAAGTGGCGAGCCACTTAAAGGATTAAATCATCTAATCCTTTTCAATTACACTTACTCCTAATCCTAATCTAACAAAAAATGGTTAAGGCTTAATCAATTTAGGTTATACTAACAAAACATACTATAATAATATAAAATTACTATTCCTTTTGATTTAACTAGCACTTTCACTAAGACTCGATATAATTAGCCACACTTATTCAAAACTCATAAACTTTTTGACGTTTGATCATAATGATTTAATTCGATAACATTCAATAAAAAAAATATGTATTTCGGTCAAGTAGGATTTTATATCAAAGATTCGAGGATTCTAGACCCAATTTTGTTTTGGATTCCTTCCTACGCTTTTTCTTCATTTTAATTTTTGATCTTACTTCTAAACATTATTTTAAGACTATATATTTCATTTCGGGACTTTTCGCGTAAATCGAAAATTTCAAAACGCAAAATACGGACCAAGTTGGCCAAAGTGGCCGAGATATTTGACCTCCAAAGGTCAAGTTATCCTCTTCCATTTTCTTCCTACTTTTGCACCATGTCTACTCCATCTTACACACTACTAATTTCATCATTATTCTAGCTTAAATAAAAATAAAGATTATACATTACAAATACAAAACAAATACACAAGTGTATACAAGTTACTAGTATACATTTGATCACTACTACTACAATTCATTTTACACACAAACAACAAAACACTTCAACTTATTTTTCTCTCTAAATAACCTACTCAACATACTTGTAAGCATATCTCATCTCCAAACCTCAAGAACACATTGATCTTCATCTTCCTCCTTTACTTTTCTTCCTTAATTCATTTCTTTTCTTACTTTAAATTCACTAAGAGCACTAGTATTAATTCACCATTTATATTTATGAAACACTACATCATTTAACATATAAATGAACAAGAATATAAATCAAATCACCTAGAATATAAACATCACCTAAATTAAAAACACTACTACACTTTAAGGTTTTAATTTAGCTAGTTTAGTTATAAAATAAATTACTAACTTGTGTATTTCATTTTTATGTACTCTCCTAATCAAAGACGAGGAGCAAGGTGGTGAAGACGACTTGAGCCGGTTTGATCATATTGTCGATCCCGACAACTGCTAATCTTTTCATTCATAACCTAACTAAGGTGCTTCCCGCACATTTATATGATAAGCGCCTCGAAATTGATTGTGTGTTATTGTTTTTGATGCATGTATTGTTTTATTATATCACCTAGTATTCATATGTTAAATTAGGAGACAAAAATCGAAAAATAATATTTGTGTAACATTAACATAACACACGGCCTAACCCTTAATTTTTGACTAATTTTTCGTTTTAATTTTTGTAAATTGCATGCTTAAAATACTTATAATGAAATGAACATGAGGATATAATTAGTTTTTGTTTAGGATTTAAAATGAATTTGTTATGAATTTTTAAGTGTTTTAATGTATTATGTGTGTTCTTGAATTTTTATTGATGTTCATGTGTTTGAATGATTTACTTATGTATGTTAATATTTGTATATGATTTTCATTTATGCTAAACATATAAATGATATAAAGTAAATTAGTTATTGAATTAGAAGTATAAAAATCAAAAAAATCAAAAATCATATACATATATATATATACACGGCATTTTTGATTTATTTGGACCAATTTTTAGTTTTAATTTTTCTAAATAACATATTATGATTAGTCTAGTTAAATTAGACTTGTAGGAAAAATTTGAGGAAATTATATAAACATATGAAAATTTGACTAAATAATAATCATATGAAAAATAATAGTGTTCTTCATAACTTCATATGTTCTTCATTTTATGACTAAGATTGATTTATAAATTTTTTTATAAGTTTTAGTAGTTAATGTTTTTATTGCTAGTTTCATTCACTTTAGCATAAATTAAATAATTAGTATATAAAGACTTTAAGTTAAAAACCGATAAAATTAACGAAAATAAATTGTTATGTATGTATGTCCCACGGCATTTGGGGTCTTTTAGACCTAAAATGATTTTATCACTTTTTAATTTTATCACTTAAGTAAATTAAATAGTTAAAGTAATGATTTATTAATAAAAACAACAAAAGAAATAAATAGCTATATAAATAAAGGTACACGGCATATAGGATATTTTTGGGGTCAATTTTAGTCAAAATGAATTTATCACTTAGTCACTAAATTTGAATAGTAATTAGGTTTATATTTGTTTATGTATTAAATCGTTAATAAAAGGAATTGACAAAACCGATAAAAATAAACGTTACACGTATTTAAAATGAATGAAATCGAGTGTTACTACCTATGCTTAAATGAGGATGTGGAGATACGGACTATTTAAAATGAACTACGACAACCTCGCTAAAATTTGAAACCGCTTAAAATTTAGCTAAGTACACGACTAAATCTAAACCGAGTTTTACTTTTGAAATATCATTTAAATCACCAAGTATAAAAATGAACTTAACCACCTTGATTTAAATATGTTTCAAAAATCATTAAATACAAAATGAACTTAACGAGTTCAATTAAAATATATTTCAAAACCGCTAAATGCAAAATGAACTTAACAACTTTAAAACTAGACTCCTAAAATATTTCCAAAAATCACTAAGTACAAAACGAACTTAACGACTTTAAAACTAGAATTCTACACTTAGAAAATAAAATTTAGTTTTACATCTAAATCTCCTAAGTATAAAAAATGTGTATAAGAATAATGAAAATACTAAGTATAAAGAAAATATAAATAATAAATACTAAGTATAAGAGTTCAAGTTCGTATAGAATTCGAATAAAATACGAAGTATAAAAATACGTACACATACGAAATACGAAAATACGAATACGTATAAATACGGGAATAGTAAATCTGAGGAATAGTAAATACGATGAATAGTAAATACGATGAATAGTAAATACGGTGAATAGTAAAATAATGAATAGTGAAAAATATTTAAAAGTTACGAACGGACTCAAAATAAATAATTAAGATTTTCTATGTGTTCTGTTTTACTCAAGAACTAGCATTACTAAAATTTCATTATACAAGTTCGACGTTATATTTATATTACAAGTTAAATCACTATTATTATTTATGAGCGAGAGATTGAGAATTTGAGAAAGCTAGTACTAGAATAAAATCCTAGGATTGTTCGCCATGTTGCGACTCTTGAAAGTCAAAGATAACGAGGTAGCTGTCTATGGGGACTTGGGCTCCCTACCTGAGTTGCTCAAGGCTATTCAACGATCTTAAGATTCTTTGTTTGACGTGTGGTATCAACCTCGGGGATGGGGCATACTTGATACTTAGCGGGCCCATAGAATAGTAATTGGAAACGCCAACCCCATCCGGGGGTACCCGTCTCTGGTGATAGTCGAACTTTTTCGTCGGTGATACCTTTTGAATAGCGAATAAGTATGATCCTCGATAGGTAGTGTATGCATACATTAGACAAGGGATTGAATCATCCTTATTACCTTAGATATCTTTAAGCCTGGTAGTCACGTCCAAGTTATGTTGGCCCTACCGGCTACTGCGCGGATTATGTCTGCATGCTTCCGCCTTACTAACGAAGACTCATTAGTCAATGGATGTTGAATGTATTTCCTCGTTTGTTTGATGATTATTTGAATGACTTGGTTGAGTATTGGAATGCGATTTGTTGAGTATGGTTGTTTGTGAGCATGGTATGTTATTGGATTGGTTTATACTGCTTTGAATCATCATGATCTCCTTATGTGTTTTATTTGCATACTTGCTATATGTTTTCCTTGTTATTTAATATTTATTTCGCATATTGTTTTAGAATTGCATGTATCGTAAGAGTGTGCGGGAAAATGATGAGATGTTAATGCAGGTACCCCGAGACCAACTCTTATGCATGCTGGGGAATGTTTACCTTCTTTATTTTGTACTTTTGAGAGGATGTAATCAAACCTATACTCTGTTTTATCTTAAACTCGTACTATGTATTTAGAGTTTTAATACGATAACAGCTGGTTTTGTAATATATAGACTTAATTAATTTTTCCGCCTTAGTTTAATTAAAGTCACGAAAAACCAGGTTGTTACAAGTTATATAAAAATTATGAATAATATATATATATATATATATATATATATATATATATATATATATATATATATATATATATATATATATATATATATATATATATATATATATATAAATACAAAACCTAACTAAGATTTTGAATTATAAAGTTTTTGACATTTTTAAAAGTTATAAATAATTAAGTGAATTAAACTTAAGTGAATATCACTAAAATTTAAATATTAATAATCTCATGAACGAATTATTAAATCACCTAATACGACTACGTAAAAGTTACATAAATAAAATCAATTCAGAAATTAGGTCACCTAAATGAATAGTTCCTAAATGTCATTATATTAGATTTTATTAAAAATACTAAATTTTGCTAAGTATCATCAAGATACTTTTACAAGTTAAAATAAATGTTAAAACTACTAAATCGCTAAACACTTTACAATTTAAATAAAAAGGAAGAAATAAATGTGACTTATAATGAAATTCAAGTATTTATATCACTAATCGTAAACATACTTGAATTGAATTTAAACGAAACTAAATCTCTTAACTTAATCAAATAAAATACTTACACTTGAATAAAATAAATTAATTACTTGAACCTATTTGAGTTACCCTAAATAAAGAACTTTAAAGTAAACTAAGTAACGAGAATGAATATTTAAAAGAAAATAATGAATAGTAAATACGATGAATAGTAAATACAATGAATAGTGAAATAATGAATAGTGAAAATATTTAAAATTTACGAACGGACTCAAAATAACTATCTAAGTCTTTCTATGTGTTCTGCTTACCTGAAAAACTGCTAGAACTAATATTTCATTATACAAAGTTCGACGATATTATTTAAGTTTCAGAATTGTCACTTGATTTGAATAAACGAGGAAATAAGAAATTGAGAAAACGAACTACTTGATATAATACTTGGATTGTTCGCCATGTTGCGACTCTTGAATTCGAAGTTAATGAAGTAGCTGTATATGGGGACTTGGGCTCCCTCCCAGAGTTGCCCAAGGCGAATAACGATCTTGAGATTTTTATCTACGGTATATATAACCCTAGGGATAGGGCATACTTGATATTTCCGTGGGCCCATATATGGTAATTGGAAAATACCAGCCCCATCCGGGGGTACCCGTCTTTGGTGATAGTCGAACTTTTTCGTCGGTGATACCTTTTGAATAGCGAATACGTATGATCCTCGATAGGTAGTGTATGCATACATTAGACAAGGGATTGAATCGTCCTTATTACCTTAGGTATCTCTAGTATTTCAGACTCGTCCGCTTTGTTCGGCCCTGATTACTCCTGCGCGGACGCTTATAAGGTCTGCATGATTCCGCTTCGCTAACGAACATTCACTAGTTAACATATGATGAATGCATTTCCTTGTTTTGATTGGTTATTGTCTGAATGATGTTGTCCTTGAGTTGAGATTGCCTTGTTTAGTATGATTATCGAGAAATGTTTTATGATTATATGATTTGACGTATGCTCATATTTGAATTATCATGATTCATTATATGTTTTTGCTTGTCTACTTGCAATGTGTTTTATTTATTTATTTTCTATATTGCATATGTTTAGAATTGCATGATTGTTCACGACTATGTGTTTATTGAATTGATTACGGCTTATGCATATATCTTGATTGCCATAATTTAGGTTATATATATATATTATATTAATTGAGATGATAGTCATGTTTATTTATTGTGATTCTATAAATTGAAATGTTTTAAGTTTTGTTTATCATGTTGTATGAGATTTAAATATCTATATGTGAGAACTGATATTATATGCTATTTGTCCAATTTTATTAACATAAGGTGGCTACGGTAGTTATACGCGTTTAGTGCTGCCAAGTTACTTTTAATCATAGGTTAAATAAACCAAAACTTTGGTTTAGAGGTTGTTGGTTAGAACAGTCACTTCCCGCCTCTGAGCGGGAGATCCTCCTATTTTGTGTTTTTGTCTCCGTTGCAGGCAATTCTCGAGACTCATGATTATCGGGATGATTAGGATGTTTCGTTTGTTTTCCTTGAGAGATTGTAATATATATTTGTATCCTATGCCATTTGAATGTAATTTAATTAACATCCGGCATGTATTAGACTTAATTAATTTTCCGCCTTAGTTTAATTAAGTCACGAAAAACCGGGTTGTTACAGTTGGTATCAAAGCTGTCTTGCGACCGTGAATAACTTAAAGTTATCTCATCTAGCGAGGCGACACTTGGGCCAGACATTCATATCGTATGTCAGGCATAGACTTATAGGATCAAATAATAAATTAGAAATTTTAGATCGCTAAAATAATAATCTTAGAACGCTTTAAAAGTGAGGATGGGTAGAAATATTAAGGATTGACCGACTGACCTAGACTTTAGGTTCTCGACCGTCATTCAACCTCGATAGATTTTTATTTCTTTTTTTTCTTGCCTGCTAAGTGCTCTATGACTAAACTTTTTGGCTAACAAGTCTCTTATACTAACGTTACAAAAAAATCGAGACGTATAAATCGAAGACTAGACGACAAGAAGTCAAGCACTTGCAAATGGACGCCTCAAGAGTTGAACGATCTGAAGCGACTCTCTGGACCTGGAAGAAACCCATTGATTTGAAGACCTCTATAACTTTCTCAAACATCCTTATTAACTAAATTATTATTCATCTCTTCCTAACTTATTCAAAAGAAAAATTTTAATCGATCCATTTAAATTATTTTCTTCTTTTGAAATAAAATCTGCCTAACTTATACTTTTATAATGAAACCTTCCTTCTGAAATTACCTCTGTTCATTTCTCGCAAATATAAGACCTGAAGACAAGATCGGAAGCGCGTGCAGAGAGGCGTATCAAGGATTGTGCTATCTAAGACAACTTCCAAGACATCGAAGACTTAATTAGCATTGAGAATTTCTGCAATCTTATCAAATCGTTCTTTAAATATCAAACGCTCTTCCTTTTCAGATTTTCTTATATTTAATCTCTCCATGATTTTATTGTTTCTTTTACATTTTAAATTCCCTATCAAAAAGAAGTTAACTCAATGATTTTACAACCTCGTAAAAATTTTAACTCTTCCAAAATTGTTGATTTCCTAATTCAATAATTCCCAATAACTGACTTCTTAAAAATGATTTTCATCTCTTCCTTTTGATCTCGTAAAATTTTATTACCTTTGCCTTCGAATTTCGCAAACCCCTTATCCTTTAAATTTAAATATTTATAACTTGATTAGTTTTCAAAATCTTAGCCTTACTATCTCATTTTAAATTTTTAACATCATAAATTTCTAACTACCTTTGAAAATTTACCTTCGTATTCCACATTTAAAACACCTTCGAAAATCATTCATTTGTTTCGCAAAATTTTTATTTTCATAGTTCTAAATACCTTTGAGATTTGGTTGTTTTAAATTGCTTATTCTTATTTTATACACTTTTGAACTTTATTATTTTTCAGTTCCATATATATATTATTACCTTCGTGTAAATTTTCATCCGTTTTAAAACTTATAGTTTTCTACGTATTGATCACTAAATTGGTTTTCGTATTCTCACATCCCATCATAAAATTTCTTATTTCTTAATTTTAGATAATTTTGAAACCTATTTGTTTCGACCTCCTTATCTTTAAATTTTAAATACCTTTCGAACTTATCCTAACAATTACAATTACCTCCCTTCAAAGTATATATATACATATATCATTTTCTTTCCTTTATATAACCCCTTATTATAAATTTTGAATCTTAACCGAAATATGATTTATAACTTTCCGTTTCATCTAGTAACATTATAATAATAAATTTTAAGAAAATGAGCTATATCAACAAGGTTATCCATAATTCTCGAAAATTTTTATTTAATCATTCAACGATAACCTATATTCTCCTAAATTCATTAAAGCTCATATTTTCATTTTGATCACTACGACTTTTACATATTTTTCCTAAATGCCGTTTTTCCTAAGGCTATATATTATATACACGTGATCATTAAAAGTAACAATAATAATATTATGTATATAAGTTTAAAACTTCTTAAGGGGGTAGGACAATAATTTGATTATTTTAAAATCCTAACTCAATCATAAAACTTCTTATTTCAACCTATTTTATTTTAAGGTTAATATTTATTTCTAGATTTAAATAAATTGTTTTATTCTTAAAACGCTTATTATTTTTATTTTATTTAATTCCGTACAAAACTTCTAGGCCCTACCTTTTTGAAAACCTCCTTCTCGCTGATTTTGAAAATGACAATGCAGCAACATTTAGATATTAATTCGAAAAGAATTATTTATACTTTGAAATTATTTGAATTCTTCAATAATTCATTTTGATAAAATCTTACTCAATCAAGAGCAATGTTAATATCCTAATTCCAAAAATCTTGATGTCTTCACTAACTGTCTAGTTCTATCTCGACAGTTTTCCATCCTATTCATGTTTCGGGGACGAAACTTTTCTTAAGGGGGTAGGATTGTAACACCCCGTGTTTTTATTAATACTAATTAATTATTTTAACAAAATTCTTAAATTAAAATTTATATAAATTAACTTTTATTCAACTACTTCAAAAACGCGGCCGAAAAATTTCGATTAAATAAACTTTCTCAAGATATTTCTAGTTAAACTTTCTCGATTTTTATATTAATATGTATTATATTTTATTCTTAAAATACTTGTCAAACTAAAACTTTGATTCAATTGGTGTTATTAAACTTAATAAATTTGCGTTTTACTTTAAAAGTTATTATTACGTGAATAAAAATAATTTTATTGAAATGTATCTTGCAAACGAACAGGCCGTTTGAAAATTTATGAGACCGTAATAAAATTTATAGTTGACAATTTTTATACATTTTATATCTCAAAATATAAATTTTATAATACTTATAATAGAACTAAAATTTAAAACGAATAATTTAAAGTATAGTGTATTTTATAAAATATAAAAGTTTATAAATAAGAGCGAATGAAACAAAGCAAAACGGAGAAAGACAGACTAAACCCTAAGCCTAGTACTCTTTATGTCGACATCCCTCCCTTTTCATTTGGGATATTTTCATTTCAAGTCTTCTTCAACACACCTTAAGTACTCCTTATATCCCCTCACTTTTCTGATCTTTTGACCCATCACTTTCATTCTCTCACACACTTCACCTTCTTCTTCACTACTCCTTTAATTATTATAGTAATAATATAAATAACAACAACAAAAACAACAATTAACAACAACAATAATGGCGTCAACAACAACGATAAACATCAACAACAACAACGAACTCAACAGCAACAATAACAACACCACAACCGACGGCAGCAGCTCCGGCCAACACCACCACCGAAGTCACCATTAAAGGCGACCTCAAGCTCGAGCACGACCACCTGAACCGCCATGGCCGTGCCCCGTCTTCCTCCCCTACTTTCTCGCCGCCCCTTCTTTCTCCCCCTTCTCTCTGCCACGTCCTCACCGGACCACCACCGTGCACCGGTGACCTGTACGGCCAGCAACCACCGCCGCCTTCGACGCCGCCCTGCTCACCGTGCTCTCTCCCTCGTCTTTTTCGTCCTCCCCTGCTCTCCTCTCTCTTCTCGGCCCTGCTCTCCTCTGCCTCTCTTTGTTTCAGCTCGCCGGAGCTACCACCTCCGACCACCGTGGTATGTCCTCCTTCCCTTCATCTTTCCCACTCTCCATTTTAATTCTCCTAGCACTTACTCTCGCTGTCGTTTGCTTGAAAACGCCTTCGTCGGAGCTGTCACCGTGACTCAGCCCCTCGCCGGAGTCGGCCCTGTCGACTTGCTCACTGGAGAAACACCATGGCCAGCACCATCGGTCCGACCTACTGCCGTGCCCTGGTCTCGCCTCCTATGGTGAGCCTTGTTTCAACCCTCTTTCATTTTAACATTAATTAAGCTCGGTTTTAATTCGAGTCTCACGCTCTTCCTCTTTTATTTTGTTGTTTTCGATGCCGCTACTATCAATTGGAGCTACTGCCCTTCTTATTTGGATCCAACGCTTTTGAGCTTAGGTCCGAGGACTGAAAATGGGTTGGATTTATTTTATTTTATTTGGAGGCCTCTGTTCGTAAGCCAAATTAGGTGACTCGATTTTTCCTTAAAATCTTTAACATTAACGTTTTGGTTTTATTCTAATTAATTTGTTATTAAAAGTGAGCTAGTATGCATTAGGCACTTATACCTCCCGTACCAGTTTATTTAATAACTTTGTATGATTAGCTATAGTATGGAATTGAGTGTTAATTTCAGTTATAATATAATGTTGAATTGAATTGTGAAATATGATATTTATATGATTTTGTGATAATATGTTTTGGTTAAAAATGTGTTGTTGAATTATTGTTGAATTTATTTGTAATATTGTCATGTTAAAATTATATGTTTTGTGTAAATTAAAATATATAAAATTTATGTATCACAAGTATAATATGTGACCAAAATATTATTAAATAAGTTAAGTAAATAAATTAAAGTAATATAACTTATCTATCGTCACTAAAAAGATAAATCAAAATATAACTAAAAATGAAGAATTAAGTTAAAAGAGTATTAAGTTTAAATTAATATTAAATCAAACTAAAAGTAAAAATATAAATTAAGTTACTCATATTAAAGTTTCTAAAATAAATAATTATATAAAAAGTCATATATCACATTTAATATAAAGATTACTTTATTAAAACTTTAAAGTTTACAATGAACTTAAAATATACTAAATAAGTATTTAGTTAAAATAATAATAAGAAATTGGGTACTTTAAGATTTAAAATGAATCTAAGTAAAACTATTACTAAATAAAGCTAAAAATTAGAATCACAAATAAAAATTAACAAAAAGGTAAATTGTTAATATCATAATAATATATAAAGGTTGACTAAAAATTTACTAAGTATAGTTATATAAAAATTATGAATAATATATATATATATAAATATATATATATAAATATATATATATATATATATATATATATATATATATATATATATATATATATATATATATAAATACAAAACCTAACTAAGATTTTGAATTATAAAGTTTTTGACATTTTTAAAAGTTATAAATAATTAAGTGAATTAAACTTAAGTGAATATCACTAAAATTTAAATATTAATAATCTCACGAACGAATTATTAAATCACCTAATACGACTACGTAAAAGTTACATAAATAAAATCAATTCAGAAATTAGGCCACCTAAATGAATAGTTCCTAAATGTCATTATATTAGATTTTATTAAAAATACTAAATTTTGCTAAGTATCATCAAGATACTTTTACAAGTTAAAATAAATGTTAAAACTACTAAATCGCTAAACACTTTACAATTTAAATAAAAAGGAAGAAATAAATGTGACTTATAATGAAATTCAAGTATTTATATCACTAATCGTAAACATACTTGAATTGAATTTAAACGAAACTAAATCTCTTAACTTAATCAAATAAAAATACTTACACTTGAATAAAATAAATTAATTACTTGAACCTATTTGAGTTACCCGAAATAAAGAACTTTAAAGTAAACTAAGTAACGAGAATGAATATTTAAAAGAAAATAATGAATAGTAAATACGATGAATAGTAAATACAATGAATAGTGAAATAATGAATAGTGAAAATATTTAAAATTTACGAACGGACTCAAAATAACTATCTAAGTCTTTCTATGTGTTCTGCTTACCTGAAAAACTGCTAGAACTAATATTTCATTATACAAAGTTCGACGATATTATTTAAGTTTCAGAATTGTCACTTGATTTGAATAAACGAGGAAATAAGAAATTGAGAAAACGAACTACTTGATATAATACTTGGATTGTTCGCCATGTTGCGACTCTTGAATTCGAAGTTAATGAAGTAGCTGTATATGGGGACTTGGGCTCCCTCCCAGAGTTGCCCAAGGCGAATAACGATCTTGAGATTTTTATCGGCACGGTATATACAACCCTAGGGATAGGGCATACTTGATATTTCCGTGGGCCCATATATGGTAATTGGAAAATACCAGCCCCATCCGGGGGTACCCGTCTTTGGTGATAGTCGAACTTTTTCGTCGGTGATACCTTTTGAATAGCGAATACGTATGATCCTCGATAGGTAGTGTATGCATACATTAGACAAGGGATTGAATCGTCCTTATTACCTTAGGTATCTCTAGTATTTCAGACTCGTCCGCTTTGTTCGGCCCTGATTACTCCTGCGCGGACGCTTATAAGGTCTGCATGATTCCGCTTCGCTAACGAACATTCACTAGTTAACATATGATGAATGCATTTCCTTGTTTTGATTGGTTATTGTCTGAATGATGTTGTCCTTGAGTTGAGATTGCCTTGTTTAGTATGATTATCGAGAAATGTTTTATGATTATATGATTTGACGTATGCTCATATTTGAATTATCATGATTCATTATATGTTTTTGCTTGTCTACTTGCAATGTGTTTTATTTATTTATTTTCTATATTGCATATGTTTAGAATTGCATGATTGTTCACGACTATGTGTTTATTGAATTGATTACGGCTTATGCATATATCTTGATTGCCATAATTTAGGTTTTATATATATATTATATTAATTGAGATGATAGTCATGTTTATTTATTGTGATTCTATAAATTGAAATGTTTTAAGTTTTGTTTATCATGTTGTATGAGATTTAAATATCTATATGTGAGAATCGATATTATATGCTATTTGTCCAATTTTATTAACATAAGGTGGCTACTGGTAGTTATAATGGCGTTTAGTCTTTGCCAAGTTACTTTTAATCATAGGTTAAATAAACCAAAACTTTGGTTTAGAGGTTGTTGGTTAGAAACAGTCACTTCCGCCTGAGCGGGAGATCCTCCTATTTTGTGTTTTTGTCTCCGTTGCAGGCAATTCTCGAGACTCAGGATTATCGGGATGATTAGGATGTTTCGTTTGTTTTCCTTGAGAGATTGTAATATATATTTGTATCGTATGCCATTTGAATGTAATTTAATTAACATCCGGCATGTATTAGACTTAATTAATTTTCCGCCTTAGTTTAATTAAGTCACGAAAAACCGGGTTGTTACAAATATGCTTTGAATCATAACAACACATCCTAAAAGTTTAACTTAAAATGGCATCTTTTAGAATAACAAAGGGAATGAATCCAACTTTTTCTTAACAACTACGTAGTAAATAACTAATCATACATTAATTAAAGAAGCATAAGTAGGCCTTAATGATATGCCTTATATGGGGGGAATAACATTGCTTTATTCTCTTTGTACAGCATTTTAATGACACGATCAATTCCTTATTACAGCCACAACGGTGTCATTTTTACAGTTCTACGATGAGATACGAAATTTGTAACACCCCGTGTTATTTTAACACAATTTGATAAAAGAATTTAATTTTTTAAATTAAATTCATCCTTTTTCCTTATAATAAAAATACGTCTGAATTTATTTCGCCAAATAATACTAAAATTTCTTAAGTCCAAATTTAAAAATTTTGAAAAATAAAATTTGTTGTATTATCTTTAGAATTGAAAAAGAAACACATTTCAAAATTTTATAAAAAATCAGCACAAAATTAATATCGCCTTTCAAATTTAAAAAATGTTAAGTTATGTTTACTATTCACAAAAATAAATGTAAAACCTTTTATTCATAAAATTCAATTTCAAACATTTTTCGTTTTCAAAATAAAAATGGACACTTATACTTTTCTCGGCTTTGAAATTCAAATCAACGATTTCAAACACGCAAATCAAGGTCAAGTATCTTATCCTCTTCCACTTTCTTTTTAATTTTTGAAGAGGCAAACTTAACATCAACTTTTAATAAAAATATAATCATTTTGTTTAATTTTTAATAAATCATACTCACTCCATTCAACTCCATATTGTATGTTTCTTTTTTTTACACTATTCACATTTCGACCTTTAATTTCAATTATCTCTCGGTACATAAGTGTAAATATATTCATGTTTGATCTTGTTTGATTCGTCTTTATGGATACATAATTAAAATCTAAATTTCATATTTTTTGAATAAACGTAGCTAAAGATATTTAATGCGCAAAACGCGCGTTGACAAGTGTGAATAAAGCATAAATGCATTGTGGAGTTGAATGGAGGAAGTATTATATTAAAATCTAATTACTATTTCATTTCTATTAAACTAGCTTTTTTCTATATTGTCGAAATTTGAAGTCACACCTAATTTAAATTGATTAACTTTTTGATGTTTGAATATAATTCTTTAAATTTAAAACATTCAACGAAAAAAAATAAGTATTTCGACCTAGGAATTTTTATTCAAAATTTCGAGGATTAAAACTCAATTTTTGTTTTTAGTACCTTTCGAAAAAAAAATTTTATTTTTATTTCCGATTTTATTTTAAAACACTATTTTAGGATCGTATCATTTATTTCGAGACTTTTCGCGTGCGCGCAAATCGAAAATTTCGAAAACGAAAATCGAGCCCGATTTTTCTTATTTGAGCCAACTTACTTGGACCTTTAGTCCAAGTATATCCTCTTCCATTTTCTTACACATTTACTTACACCTTTAATTTATCATCATCATTTTCATTTATGTATTTAAAATTAATGTTTATACTTAATAATAATACATACATACTGTAACACCCCGTGTTATTTTAACACAATTTGGTAAAAGAATTTAATTCCTTAAATTAAATTCATCCTTTTTCCTTATAATAAAAATACGACTGAATTTTTTTCGCCAAATAATACTAAATTTCCTAAGTACAAACTTAAAAATTTTGAAAAATAAAATTTGTTGTATTATCTTTAGAATTGAAAAAAAAAACACATTTCAAAATTTTATAAAAATCAACACAAAATTTATTTCGCCTTTCAAATTTCAAAAAGGTTAAGTTATGTTTACTATTCATAAAAATAAAAGTAAAACCTTTTATTCATAAAATTCAATTTCGAACATTTTTCATTTTCGAATAAAAATGAACCTTTATACTTTCCCCGTCTCTGAAATTCGGGTCAACAATTTCAAACACGCAAATCAAAAATCAAACAATCTTATCCTCTTCCATTTTCTTTTTAATTTTGAAAAGCAAACTTAACATCACTTTTAATGAAAACATAACCTTTTTGATTTATTTTTAATAAATCATATTATATTAATAACTAATTACTATTCCATTTCTATTAAACTAACACTTTTGAATATTGTCGAAATTATAAGTCACACCTAATTTAAATTGATTAAATTTTTGACGTTTGAATATAAATCTTTTAAAACATTCAACGAAAAAAATAAGTATTTCGACCTAGGAAATTTTTATTCAAAATTTCAAGGATTAAAACTCAATTTTTGTTTTAGTGATCTTTCGAAAATTATTTTTATTTTTATTTCCGATTTTATTTCAAAACACTATTTTAAGATCATATCTTTTATTTCGAAACCTTTCGCGATCGCGCAAATCGAAAATTTCGAGAAACGAAAAATCGAGCCCGAAAATTTGACTTTTGACTTTTGGACACCAAAGTCAAATTTTATCCTCTTCCATTTTTCTTACACATTTACTTACACCTTTATATTTTCATCATCACTTTTATTTTCTTTGTATTTAAATTTAAAGTTTATACCCTTTAATAAAAATACGTACAAATACGATACTACTACTTTAATACTACCATTTTCATTTCCGTCACTTTTAAAATTTTTCGAAAGTAGTAAATAAAATATTTTAGTCTTAAATTTATAAAATGAATACTTTTCAGAAAATCACCAAAATAGCACATTTTAACTTTTATCGCTTTTGACGCCCGACTTTTTAAAACTGACCAATTTCGTGAAAAACATTTTAAAACATTCAAGGGGACATTACTAACACAAATAGTAATGGAGACCTTATTAACCAATTAGAATTAGGATGTTCCCTAATTTCTTTTAATAAAACTTTATTTACATAAGTAAAAAAAAACTAAAGCATATATTCTTTACTTAACCTAATTCATTTCAACTTTTCTCATTAAATCACAAGTTGCAAAATGAACACTCTTGTGCTCTTAGAAATGCCGAGCTCCTTGCCCCTTTTTCTCCCATTTTATTTCTTCCATTTTTCTCTAAAAACAACTTAAATAAAACCTATAATATTATCTTAATAATTCCTAAGTAATTCTAGTTATATTAGAGGGTTTTAGGAGCTAACTTTTGGATTATTTTGGGTGAAGAATATGGGTAATATGGGTGAAGAAATTCCGATCTAAAATTTATTTTAGATCCTCGACGATTAACATCCAATTTAAGGTGACGAACTATATCTCATATTAGTCTCTTTGTAAATTAATTTGATTTTTATTATGTTTTTATAAGTATGATTATTATGTTAAATATATGTTAAACATCATCTATTTTCACTTGTGTGTTATGTGAAGTATAATAAAATGATAATAAATAAGTAATATTGATAATAGCTAAGTTGTAGTATTATGTTCATATGTTTAGTTAAATTAATTTTGAGCATTTTTAATTATGATTCATATGATTTTTATGTTTAGTTATGTTTTAGTTAAGTAGTAATCATATATAAAAATTATGTGAAATATTAACAATGAGTTAAAAGTGATTAAAAATCGAAAATGAAAATTTATGTATATATATCATGGCTCACGGTTTTCCTCTTTTTTTTGAATAAATTTTCACTTTTAATTTATGTAAATAATATGTTGGTTTAAGTTAGTATAAAATGGAGGCATTCATGTAAAAAAATTTAATTAGAAAAATAAATTATAAGTTGTTAAATATGCACATATGTGTTCTTGAGTTTTGTTTGGTGTTCTTAAGTGTTCATATGATCTTCATGTTGATGTTCATCATTATTGTTCATTTTGATTTTGTTTTATGTTATGTTTATTAATATTTTGTGTTGATATTTAGTTATTGTTTTATATTATGTTAATACTAGTACATAAATCAAACTTAAACTTTTAGAAAATCATTTAGAAAATTTAACTTTATATTTTAGCTTAAATTTTAGTCTAATGAAATTTCTAGTAAAGTTTCATTTTAGTTTAAATCGTTTTAGTATACTTAGAATAGTTAAAATATAAAGACTTTAAGCTAAAAATCGATAAAAACGAAAAATGAAAATTTGGACACCATCTTGACTTGCTCACGGCATTCCTAGCATTTTAGGGTCGAATTCTACTTTTATCACTTTTTACTTTATTGTTAAAATGATTTAATTAATAGTTAATAAGTTAGAATTAAGAAATTAAAAGAAATAAATGAATTTAGTTATATATATAATCCACACGACATTCCTAAATAAAATGGGCTAAATTTGATCAAAATGAAAATATCACTAAGTCACTAAAGTTTAATAGTTAGTAGAATTGAATTTGAGTATAAATCGATTTAGTTATAAATGAAATATATGAAACCGATAAAAATGATTAATCGTTATAAAAATGAACTAAATCGTGTGCTGCTACCTTTACAAATATTGGACTGTTGGATTTGGACATACGGACTAAAATGAACCATCCACGATACCATTATTATTAAAAATGAAAATCGCTAAATTTAGTAAATAGACGACTAAATTTAACTAAGTTTCAGTTTTAAAATAAATATCATTATCAATAAATACAAAACGAATGACACAGCCAAGTCGTATCACCCTGTCAAAATAACCTACGAAAACACTAACAAGTAGCTAGCGGCAAGCAGGATCGTATCCACAGAGAAACGGTGTAGTTTTAAGCTAAAGACGGAGTAAACAGGTCTAACTCAAAGGTGTGAAAAAGGGTTTGTTTTAAACTAAACTAAGAACAGCAAGAAAGATGATATAAGAATATATAAAAGGAAGATTAGGGCGTCGGGATCAATGTGACATCGATTCAGGAACTCAACTCAAAAGTAAAAATCAATCAATTGAAGCTATGCAAGTGGCTAGGTTTAGGAATACGCTCTCTCGAGTCAATATTAACCTTAAGCAAATTTAGCGGGCTCTCGCAACTTACTAAACTTAACTTATCAAATACGCGTGAGTCTAGTTTCAATTAGGCTTTCGATCTTAAACTGAAACAACCTAAGTTCAATTCAATAAAGGCGTCCCTAAATTCAATTGATAATAAAACGCGCAGGAAGAAACCAACTTGCACAAGTTCAATCAATATAAGCAATTAAAACATGTCCTGAATCAATTATCACAAATCACCCTAACCCTAATTATAAAATTAGCTATGCATGATTGAAGCAAAAACAATAAAAGCAATAACAATAAACATGATGCTAGAAATAAAAGCAATTGGATTAAACCTGGAGTTTTACGGAGTACCGACGGTTACAAAGAAGATCAATATTGAAACTAAATTAAAACTTGAGAGTTTTGTAAAAGAGAGAAAATAAAGCAGTAACTAAACCTAACTTCAAACATAAAATAAAAGCATAAGTTCTAAATTCACCACCTAGGGTCTTTTATATAAGTCCCCAATTAATAAAACTCGAAAATAGGAAAATCCGACGTATCAGAGCATGGCAGCCGGCTGGCCGGCCGCCGGTCCACCTGACCGGCCGGCTTGCTCAGCTCGGGCCAGCTCTTCTTCAATTCAATCCAAGCCCAAATTGCTTCTTGAGCTTCATATGCCTCGTGGCCTTCTTGTCTTTTGGTCTATTATATGAACTCAGGAGCTCTGCGAGCTCGAGCCTGGTCTCGCAGTCTCGTATCTCGTATTAGCTCCTAACGTCCCGGGTTTTGGCTCAAAACCGCCAAAACCTGCAAAATGTAAATAAAAGGCAGCAGTATCGAGAAACACAACAAATAGCTCATAAGATCATAACAAATACGAATAAATGCAAGCTAAATGCGACTAAATCGGGGGCATAAAATGTATATAAATAACGTGTATCAAACTCCCCCAAACCAAACCTTTGCTTGTCCTCAAGCAAACAGCGTCGGAGAAAATCAAAGTGACAAGAACTAATCACGCTAGTATCTCGAAGTGGACGACCTATGCACATAAACATACAACCATAGACTGTTTCACTGAAAATAGAGCACAAGTCTCAACCATTCACACCACATTATACCACTAGCCTCTAACGCTTTCGCAAAAGTGAAACTGACGACATTTTCAATTCAAGCAAGGCCAACCGAACGTACCACTTCCCATCAACCAATTCTTACCACAATCCATTCTTTTCTCTTCTTTTTCTTTTTCTTTCTTTTCTTTTTCACGCAATGTGGAGCATCCCTCGTATGTAGTACCGTTTAGCTTGACATTCACTCGGTAAAGATCGCGCTCGGGTACACATATTTCCTTAAGGGTTACGTTATTGCTCATACTGTCGGTCGCAACCAAATTCATGGCTACTGTGGTTACTCAAATCAATGAGTCCCCTCCGAGAGCATCGAAGCATTGCTCCAACAAATATAAATATCTTTCCAATCATACCGCAAACCAACAAACCAAACATTCCACAAACCATTGCCAAGCTCGAATGTCAAAGTCGAAAGTAAACAAACGAACAGCGATAAGAATTAAGCAAATACAAGTGGGCTAGCGTTTGAGACTCGCAATCTATTAATAGGAAACAAACATATAGTGCAGCTACGACGATAGAAAGTCGACTCGGAGATGCTAAAGATCAAAGTAAGCGTACTAATCAATTCTCCAAACGTGACAAAGCAGACCAAAAAGACTCGTATTTTTTTTTTTGAAATTTTTCATTTTTTTGGATTTTCATAATAAATGCTCACACAAAATGAAAATGCAAAGCGCGAACGTGCTTCTCTCCCCCAAACCAAATCACACATTGTCCTCAATGTGGAAAACAGCTCAACCACAACAGCAGAAAATGACAAATAAAAGAGGGGGTAGGAAAATGAAACGAGAAATGAGGGTAAAAAGGGGTAAAGAATGCTCACATTATAAAGTCGGAGCTCCCCCAAACCGAAGCGAAGCATGGAGTGCGGCGAAAAATCCACAAATATGCGTCCAAATCAGTCCAGCTATGTAGTACTTCGGAGTAGCACGCGAGAACACACGAAACAGAACAGCAGAACACACCAGCCGGTCCAGACCGGCGGCCATTGCTGGCCCGGCGGTACTGGGTGCATTTTTTCAATTTTTCGCGTTTTTTCACCAATTTCAAATTTCGGCCCGGTTCGAGCCCGGCAGCGGCGGTGGCCGATGCCTTCTCGTAGCGTCTTCTCAAAAATACTAAGGACAAAAGTCCTAAAGTACCTGCGCGCTAAAATCACATATAATCTCTCATCCTCACGCGCTCAAAATCAAACCATAAAATGTCGTAAAAACAAGCCAAACAAAGTACAAGGTGCAAATAAAAATACAACGTCATCGGGTTGCCTCCCGGAAGCGCTGGTTTACAGTCCCGCACGACTCTTCAAAGCTCCATAAATCAAGTCAAGGTAGGCCAAGGACGTTGGCCATTTGCTACGGCTTCACTCGGCGAAACAGCATCCGTTCGCCATAGAACTCGTCCCTCGCGAGGCAGAGCAGCATAATCTAGCACTGTAGGTCCGCGATCACGAAATGGCTCCCCATATCTTCCACACGCTCCAAGTGACTGAACCGTAGGGTGGACTCCTCCGTCGCTAGCGTTAAACAAATCGGCTTTAAACAATTTTCTCTCCCCCAAACCAGCCTTGCAGCCATCCTGTGAAGAACCTGCACACGGGGAGACAACAGGAACGACCTCCAAAGTGTCTCCAGTAGAGTGAGACGGAGGTATAGCATTAACAGAACAAACCGACTCAAGACGCATGGGTGACCGCGGGGTATCAGATCGAGTAAAGGTAAGCTTCTCACCCCCCACCGTAAAAGCTAAAGTCTTATTGCCCACATCAATAACTGCACCAGCAGTGTGCAGGAAGGGTCTCCCCAAAATAATCGGGATGTGGACATCCTCGGGCATATCAAGCACGACAAAGTCGACAGGGATAAAGAACTTTCCAACCTGTACTGGGACGTCTTGTAGGATACCCAAGGGACGCTTAATCGAACGGTCAGCCATCTGAAGAGTAACATGAGTGGGTGCCAAAGCTGACAAGTTCATCTTTTGGTAAAGGGAGTAGGGTAGGACACTCACACTCGCTCCAAGGTCACATAAAGCATTGCGAACCACAAACTTACCGATGGAGCAGGGGATAGAAAAGGTACCTGGATCACTAAGCTTAGGAGGCTTACTACCCTGCAGCCTAGTACTAGCTTCCCCCACGAATGCAACAGTCGAGACATCCTCTAACGTACGCTTACGAGCTAAGACTTCCTTCAAAAACTTAGCGTACGCAGGGATTTGAGTCACAAGGTCAATAAAAGGGACGTTTACCTGTAGAGCTTTAATGACGTCCACGAACTTCTTGAACTTAGCCTCGGACTCGTCACGTAGCCGACCCGGGAATGGGAGCTTGATCTGAATCGGGGGCGAAGGAGTAGCAACAGGAACACCCGAATTAACACTCAAATCATCTTTCCTCGCAAAGAACAGTTCAAATGGGTTGACGACCGGCCGGCCGACCGGTCATACGCTTTGGCCTCGGATCATCATAAAACGCACCGCCCCGCAAAGTAATCGCACATGCGATGTCGGGAGGAGGGTTAGGAGGTTGCCTGCGATGGCAAGAAACCTGGTTGACGCGACTGCGAAGTGGCGAGTTGAGCCACTTGATTCTCCAAATTCTTAATCGCTGCGTCCTTAGCCTGATCGCTCTTCTGCATGTATTGCATCATTGTCTCCTGCGACTTCTGCATACCCATCATCACTTGTTGCATTTGCAACATCATAGCTCTGGTTTCAGCTGAAGGATCGGGTACGGGGGTAGGTTGTGGTGGAGTGTAAGCTGTCTTTTGGTAATTTGGTGGAGGTGGTTGGTAATTTTTGTAGGGAGGTTGGTAGGGTTGAGTTTGGGGTGGTTGAGTGGTTAGGTTTTGGACATTCTGGTTACGATATGAGAGAAGCGAGCGATCGTAACCGTGTTGGTTTTGATAGGGCAGGTTTTGGTTGTAAGATTGGTAAGCGTAAACCTGCTCCTGGGGCGCAGCATACCCCGTAGAATAACCCAAATCGTGCCCTGCAATAGCATTTACATGAGCACCAGATGAACCACCACCCTGCATCATACTAATCAGGCAAACAAGAAGAACTCGACTAGTGAGTGCACTAATACTCCCCTTATCACGGTCATCATGCGCAGACCGTGAATTTCCCCTCGGCTTCCCAAATTGTGACGAATGTATCGCCATCTCCTCGATTAATGCCCAAGCTTTATCATCATCGACGTTGTTAGCAAAACGTCCCTCCGCAGCAGAATCAAGAATAGCACGGCTTTCAGCATATAAGCCGTTATAAAAGGTCATAATCACGAGCCAGTCGTTCAGCCCATGGTGAGGACAATCCCGGATGAGCTTCTTATACCTTTCCCAAGCTTCAGCTAAAGTCTCATCGTATGTCTGCTTGAAGCCCTGAATCTGACTGCGCATCTGATTTGTGCGCTCTGGAGGATAGAACTTTGAATAGAACGCGAGGGCCAAACTCCTCCAATCAGTAATACCGGCGGCTAGCTTGTCGAGGTCCGTGATCCACTCACGAGCTCGATCTTTTAATGAAAAAGGGAACAGCATTTCCCTTATTTGATCCTGCGTAATCCCGGCCTGCTTTATAGTCGAACAATAGTCCGTAAAAACCTGCATATGTCGACCAGGATCCTCCGTAGGATAGCCTCCGAACTGATTCCGCTCCACCAAAGTTAAGAAGGCGGGGCGAATCTCAAAGTTGCCCGTAAGTGTAGCGGGCATCGTGAATCCATTCGGGATGGACTCCGTCTTAGGAAGCGAGTGACTATAGAGTTTTGGCATGGTCACTGGCTCCTCTAAATCAATAATAATGTGTGTATTGTCCTCTTCGCAGGACGATCGTTCGAGCGAAGTTTCGCGTCTCAACTTTGCACACTCTCGCCATGTAGGCCTCGGCGATTTCCTTGAAGAAGTTACGCGTACGGTGCAAGGTACGCTCAGGTTCAGGATCAAACGGGACTAAACCAGTAGGTGACCTGCGCATAAATAACTCAAAGGAAACGGTGAGAACGGTCTCAAGGAACTAGAGTTCCCTGAGACAAAAGAGAAAAACCTGTAACTAAACAATAACTAAAACTAGCAAAGCCGTTTCCCCGGCAACGGCGCCAAAATTGACACAGCCAAGTCGTATCACCCTGTCAAAATAACCTACGAAAACACTAACAAGTAGCTAGCGGCAAGCAGGATCGTATCCACAGAGAAACGGTGTAGTTTTAAGCTAAAGACGGAGTAAACTGGTCTAACTCAAAGGTGTGAAAAAGGGTTTGTTTTAAACTAAACTAAGAACAGCAAGAAAGATGATATAAGAATATATAAAAGGAAGATTAGGGCGTCGGGATCAATGTGACATCGATTCAGGAACTCAACTCAAAAGTAAAAATCAATCAATTGAAGCTATGCAAGTGGCTAGGTTTAGGAATACGCTCTCTCGAGTCAATATTAACCTTAAGCAAATTTAGCGGGCTCTCGCAACTTACTAAACTTAACTTATCAAATACGCGTGAGTCTAATTTCAATTAGGCTTTCGATCTTAAACTGAAACAACCTAAGTTCAATTCAATAAAGGCGTCCCTAAATTCAATTGATAATAAAACGCGCAGGAAGAAACCAACTTGCACAAGTTCAATCAATATAAGCAATTAAAACATGTCCTGAATCAATTATCACAAATCACCCTAACCCTAATTATAAAATTAGCTATGCATGATTGAAGCAAAAACAATAAAAGCAATAACAATAAACATGATGCTAGAAATAAAAGCAATTGGATTAAACCTGGAGTTTTACGGAGTACCGACGGTTACAAAGAAGATCAATCTTGAAACTAAATTAAAACTTGAGAGTTTTGCAAAAGAGAGAAAATAAAGCAGTAACTAAACCTAAATTCAAACATAAAATAAAAGCATAAGTTCTAAATTCACCACCTAGGGTCTTTTATATAAGTCCCCAATTAATAAAACTCGAAAATAGGAAAATCCGACGTATCAGAGCATGGCAGCCGGCTGGCCGGCCGCCGGTCCACCTGACCGGCCGGCTTGCTCAGCTCGGGCCAGCTCTTCTTCAATTCAATCCAAGCCCAAATTGCTTCTTGAGCTTCATATGCCTCGTGGCCTTCTTGTCTTTTGGTCTATTATATGAACTCCGAGCTCCTGCGCGAGCTCGAGCCTGGTCTCGTAGTCTCGTATCTCGTATTAGCTCCTAACGTCCCGGGTTTTGGCTCAAAACCACCAAAACCTGCAAAATGTAAATAAAAGGCAGCAGTATCGAGAAACACAACAAATAGCTCATAAGATCATAACAAATACGAATAAATGCAAGCTAAATGCGACTAAATCGGGGGCATAAAATGTATATAAATAACGTGTATCAACGAACTTAACAACTTCGAAACTAGAAAAGTATACTTAGTAAATAAAAATGGTTTAGTTTTATACCTAAAATATCTTAAGTATAAAAATACGTATAAAAATAAAAATACGTACAAGTATAAGAATACGTATAAGTATAAAAATACGTAGAAATACAAAGTATAAAAATAGAATACGTATAAGAATACGTATAAAATACGATGTGTAAAAATACGAATACGTATAAAAATACGTATAAAATAAGGAGTATAAGAATACGAATACGTATAAAATCCGATGAATAGTGAATAGTGAATAGTGAATAGTGAATAAAGAATAGTGAAAAATTTACGAAACTTGTAAAACAAGTTACGTCTCAAAATTCAAAGTTATTGCAAATTTCAAAATGTGAAATATTAAAAGTAATTGAAATTTTTTCTAAGTATAGAAAAATTTAAAATAAATAAGTAAATAACTTAAAGTGTTTTGAAAAACACTTAAATAAAATTGGACATACTAATAAACGTATTAATATAGAAACTTGAAAACGTTAATAATTAACAACACTTCAAATAATAAACGAACGTGTTATGTGATCATATGAAACCGAAAATAAAATACTTAAACGTTTGACGATGAAACTAGGAGAGTCTAGTAACATGCGATGTTAAATATCAAATAAATAATGAATCTTGAGTAAGTTAAATAACGGGTCAAACGCTTGAGCGTCCGATATGAAAACGTCAATCGTAAGTGAAGTGGGGTTAAGATAGTCTTGTGCGGATACCACTATCTCGATCTCTGGCTTGGGTCATATCGAATAGTGTGGTTTAAGCCGGCAGCCTTATTGCTTAGTGCATCTTGCCCATGCCGTTACGCCTTAAGTCGTATAGCCAAAGCCGTACAAGATAATGAATATGCCAACTCTTTTGGGTCAGGCTTTAGGAAATAGTCGTTTTATCCAGAGTTAAGGTGCTCTATGAATAGCATAGTCTATTCTTAAAGTTGTAGATACCCGTATCCGTACCCCCCAAACAAAAACCCGATGATGAAATGGACTTTTTACAAAAAGCATGTTTTTAACGTTATGTCAAAACAGTACATTTTGTCAAAAACATTTTAAGTCATTTAATGCATAAAATGAGTTATTTGCATGTCGTGTAAAATGAATATTCGCTTAGTCATTTTATTTAAACCGACCCAACACAAAAACAAGCCCACACAACAAAACTGGCCCACAAACGAAGGCCCAACAACACACAAAACACAAAAACAACCCTTTTCAAAGACCCACAAGAACACCTAAACACTCCTCCCGAGGCGTGAGACGCTCAAACCGACCTCACGTCTAAACACGTCTCACAAAAACAAGTCAATCCAAGACAAAAATAGTTTTCGGCCCGAGACCCGAAAATGACACGAAACACGAAACACAAAAACAGACCCGGAGTAAGTCGACCAAACCAACCACACTAAGTAATATACATCATACATACATCATACACATACATCATACACAAATACGTCACAAAACAACAGAAAAACAAAATTTAAATCGCTAGTGAACAGGCGATTTAAATTTAAATCGCCAGTTCACAGACGATTTAAAACTTGTTTCCTGCTGTTTTGGCAAAATGGCGGCTCCGAACCTCTATAAATACACCCTTATTCATTCATTTCAAACCATGCTTTTCACCCCGATGAATTGTCATCACTCTTTCTCAATCTACGCCTCACGTACACTCGACTTATACGGGTTCCTAACCCGACCCGGTATTGGCATTAGCGAACCCGTATTCGTAATACGGTTGTAGCAATTCGGATTCAGAATCCGTCTAAACCTCGCCAATATCGCATAAACAACGACTCAATATCGCTAAAGCAAACCGACGTCACTTTTACATTATACAAATTCTCGTTTACGCGTTAAATGACTAAACATGATTTCGATAAAACCTGTACTGTCTTCATTAGTCTAAAAACATGCAAAATTGAGGGTTTAAAATAAACTTTTACACATACATGAGTCGGAAAATGGCACTTAAATGATAATTCAAATAATGAATTATCGTTTTTGTGCACATTTCCTATAGTAACCCGTCATAACTATGACATTTACATTTACTTTTATGCATATTTATCGAGTCTTTTATCGCACTTGTACGTAGCGGTCTGCATTTACACAAACATCGAATTATACACTGTTTTCAAGCTAGTAATGGCTACTTTTACGTAGGCTTTTCAATTATAGTTTTCATAAAACATTTTGATAAACTTTTGGAGAGTACCCTCACCCCGAATCCTTTCTCTGGTTTCAAACCTCAGACTAATAGGTATTGACGCACCTTGAAATCTGAGACACACGTGTCTTACATTTCAAGACGCGTTGAATAGGTTCCAAATTCCTTTAATATTTGGTGGCGACTCCGAAAAACGACTTTTTAAATGATTTTTCAAATATTTCTTTAAAACGTTTTAAAACAAGTTAGGCAATGATCTCCCCCATTAGCCAATCGAGCGAATGACCCGCGAGAGCAGCGCGTTTCTTACGCGCCGCTCCATGACGCGGCAACGCCCATTATTTTTCCTGCGAGGCGCATTCCGCCCCGGCACCCCCACGCGGGGCGAGGTCGGGCGCGCGCAGGGCGTCGATAGGTATACTCGCGGCGACGCGATATCCGGTACCTTCAGTTGGCGACTCCGCTGGGGACGAGCTGTTTTTATTTTTAAGAAAATAAATTTTTTATTTCTTTTATTTAAAAATACAAGAGGTGAAACTTGAAAACTTGAAAACAGTTTTAACATTCGATGTTTGAGCACATGCAACCGTTTGAGTCGAATCCTCCTGATTCATAACCACACCCCTCGAGGGACGGCCCCTAGTAACGCTCGCTTCATAAGTGAGATAACTCTGGACACGTCGATCTCTCAACCCTCCACGATTACAAGTACGGCATCCGTACAAATGATCGTTACCAGTCAAACTCGAACGCTCTAGGGCCCGTATTGAATTCACACCTAACACGTGTGCAATCTTGCGGATAACCCTACCTAAACGTTGCGGGAATGGCCGGAGGGAACCTTACCCTATAAACCAAAAACCCGTGTCTATACGTACAGGTGCGAAGCTATAGTACTATCACTATAGTCGTCTGATAAACAAATGCATGCAAAATCATTTTCAAAGCATTACACATTCATAACGTCTTTTCGTAAATACGTAGTCAAAACATTTTTCAAAAGACATACTTTCAAAACATAACGTTAGGTTTGTTAACTTATAGTCAAATGAACCCGATAAACAAAACAAAACCGATAGGGAATAATCACTAAATTTCCAATCTTTTACAAAACATAAATGAATTATACGACTGACCTATCGCCATAATCCATTTATCACAAAACTTTTTACAAAATAAGACCCGAAAATGTCGACACTTTTCGGATATTTTTAAAAGCAAACACCTGTACGTTAGAAATAGCTCTAAGCCGAATGACCCACTAGTCACCCCGACTTAAAACGAACTTTTCTTTCAAAATAAACAAAAACATGAGTTTGTCTAGACACGAACCCATTTGTTTGCATGTTAAGCCAAATGACCCATCGCCATTTTGACTCGACATCCCCTATTAATTACTCGTAAAAAAAACAAACATTCGCTTTTTTACCCGTTTTTAATCCTCAAATCGACTAGTTTATCGCTACTTCGTTTTGAATCTTTTTTCAAAATCACAATCTAACGATGGGCCCTCAAGCAACATACCGCTAACTTGGGCTGACTAGATGTGATCATACAAAATTGTTTACTACTTCGAGACTAGAAACGTGTCAACACGGCTCTACCTCAAAAAGCGTCCCGTGTCTAAAAGGGGCAATTCTTTTTGCAAACTTTTTGAAATAACATTTTTCAAAACTCTTCCGTATAAACCGGCTGACCTATAGTCATTTCAGTTTAACACGATAACACAGTCTTTCAAAACGCCGGCGAATAATCACTACATTCGCAAGGCCTTTCAAAAACGTAAATGGATTACGCGACTTATGGTCACTATAATTCATTTATAGCAAAACATTTTCAAAAAGCAAAACCCGAGAATACTAACATATTCCTGTGGAACTTACTCAAAAAAAAATAAACGGCCTTGGCCTTTTACAAACATTTTCGCAAAACTCCCCTCGAGTCGATTGACCTCTAGTTATTTCGATTTGACGAGCATTTCTTAAAAACAAACAAGACCCGGGAAAGGTCAAACCCAATCCCGTCATTGAAACGACTGACCTATAATCATTTGACTCTGTTCAGTTTAAAGAGAACACGTGAAAATAAGCAGTACCGCTTTCACCTCGCTTTAACATCCCCGACCCGACCAGCCTATAGCTATCTCGAGTCAGATCCAAGACCTTTTGGTGCAATCCAGCAATGAGCCCACGACGACATACTGTTCATACGGGCCCGTAAGATCCAACCACAAAACATCTTTTACATCGAGACGGGGAACGTGTCAACGCGTCCCCAACTGAAAACTCTTCCCGACATTTTGTCAAATCACGACGAGCTATTTTAACAATACGCACAACAAATTTTTGAAAAAAAAAAAACTTTTCAAAGTATTCATTTATAAAACAAACGAAAAACCCGAGCAAGGAGTAAAACCCGAGCTCGCGGATTCACTCCCCTAGGTCACACGGCCTAGGCTCTACATTTAGCATCCTCGACTTAACCAGCTAAACGCTCTCAAGTCGAATCCTTTTTCATGCATCCAGGCTCGAGCCCTTAACGATGAACCGTTAACCTGGGCTCAACAGATGCAGACCAAAACATATTTTAAACGTCGAGACGAGATGCGCGCACGCATTCTCGCCTTAAAAACTTTCATTTAGTTTAAAACTTTTTGAAAACTTCCTTTTTCAAGCTTAAAAGAATTTTCTTAAACAAGTAATAAGCTAAAATGAACACCGACAATAAATGCATCCTCGACTTAACTAGCTAAACGGTCTCAAGTCGAATCTTTTTTTCATGCATCCAGGCTCGAGCCCTTAACGATGAACCGTTAACCTGGGCTCAACGGATGCAGACCAAAAACATGTTTTAACGTCGAGACGAGATGCGCACACGCATTCTCGCCTTAAAAACTTTTGTAACAACCCGGGTTTTTAAAATAGAATAAAATACGATTTAAAAAGGTTTTAGGAAAGATAAAGGTTTTAAAACTGAAATCACGGTGGCGGAAACACCGTAGCCCGGATTATTACTCAACAACTACTAAAATAAACAGAAAGAAAAGAGTAGGCCTTAAGGCCTAGCAAAAACATGGGGAATAAATACCCCTTACAACCAACCAAAACAAAGTCCAAAGTCCGAAATAAAGTCTAAAACAATCCAAAATACAAATCCGAATAGTCCAACAAAACACATCTCTTCTAAGGTATAGCACGGTCATATCCTCGCATCTCCTCACTCAATTCCCGTCACGCGCATACCTATAAAAAAAGGAAACAACAACCACAATCAGTGGGGAGTCACTAGGTGCTCCCCAGTCATATTTTAACATAACAAATGCAAACAACAACAAAGCAATAAGCTCACCTGGCCTACGGCCTAAACCAAGGTATAAATACAAGTACAACAAATCATACAACAATAAAACAACAATACAAACACAAGCACAATCACACGGCACAACTATTGTTGTGACCAAACCAACTGAGCTCACACGACGATCCATCTTCCAACCAATCATGAGAGTAAGCGCGAGAACTGGGTGAAGCAACAAGAATCACCGGGTGAAGCAACAAGAATCACCCAAACCCTATGGCGAACAAAGAACAAGAAGTTCCTCAATAATCACAAGTCTAAATTTGGCCAAATTCCACCGAGCAACAAGAACGGTGACGACATAAATATAACCATAGTCTCTAACCCTTCTGGTTGAGAACCCATGATAGCTCTAGCTAAACAACAAGAATAGCCGAGGGGACCATGAGCGGTATCCGTCCATCCTAGGACGTTGTATCTCCTCACACATGTGCCGAGCAGCATCCATGTGCAAACTTAACCCAAGCATAACCTCGTTAACTCACAACCTGTCTCCAATACTCCAACACAACCATACAACCACAACATCCATAGTCGCACACGCACAAGTCACAATATCATCATAACCAACCATACATACGGAGTACAAAATGATCAACATGCTTTACAAGTCATATATTCAATTAACATGCTCATAATTCATTATTTAGTGATCAAATAAAGTACAACATGATTCAATAAAGCATGGTTAACACTCTAAGACATGCCAAGACTCAAACAAGAGACAAACCAACTCGTCACACACCTGCACAACTCACGGCCAGCCTTCACCCCACGGCCAACACAACAAAACCACCAAAATCATGCATAGTGCTCGACTCTCATGTGACCAATTATCGATTCTTATGATTTACTCATTTAAACATGCATACATACATCATTTAACATCTTGTAATCGACTTAACTCATAACTCATCATTAGGTGATTCATACAAACAACATAAATCAACATACTTAAGCCAAAGCAAGGGAGAAAAGCAAGAGAAACAAGGGCAAGGGCTTCGGCCCCTTCCCAAAACACACGGCCAACCATAAACAACATCACCAATTCGTTTGTTTATCGATTTACAAGCATGTTTAGTGATAAAGTATGAGAACTATGCAATCATGGATGACAATATGACAAACCCTAGTATGAGGCCAAGGATTCTAGCATGATTTCATGATCAAACATCAACCAAATAACATAACAACAATGTATACAACACACACATGACAAGCAAGGCCTCATACATGCTAAAATACAACTAGATCACACCTAGTTACCTTTGTAGAGACCCAAATTCGTGCTACTCCTCTTCCTCTTCAACTAGGATGGTGTCTCCTTCTTCAAAGCCCTCTTCTCCTTTGATAATCCAAGCCAAACAAGCAAATAATGAATACACACAACATAACACATAAAATAATAAGAAACCAGAAAATAAAAGAGAGAAAAAGAAGATCATACACCAAGGAAAAGGCTAGGGAAGACTTAGGATGAAAGGGATGAAAGCTTGGAAGAGCAACAATGGAGTTTGAATGTGTTTTGGAGAGAGATTTTGAGAGATAAAGGAGAAATGAATGTGGATGTGTTATGAGGGATGAGAGGAGAGATTAGGAGGAGGGAAATCAGAATTATAATCTTGCTTTGATTAGGAGATAACAAGATATTAAGATGCCTTGCTCAAAAACCCAACCAAAACCCTAAACCCTACCCGTGCAAAGGAGGATTTGGTTCGGTCCAAGTTGGGCCGGTCCAAATTAGCTTCTGAAAATTTGGCAGATGCAACGGTGTCGAAAAAATACGCAGTTTAGCCTTTTGAATCACTTGAATCGGAGTTCGTATGAGGAAGTTACACCGTTTTTAGCTAAATTACTCCGTGTTTAAGTACCGACTACAGAGTAGCTTAATCACGCGTCAAGAGAACTGATTTTCTCGAGCTAAAAGAAATGAAAAAATCAAGACAAATAATTTACGAATATAAACGAGACAAATAATAAATATTAGGAAAAGTCGGGGTGTTACAATCCTACCCCCTAAAAGAAGTTTCCTCCTCGAAACTTGAGAACAGAGTGACACCCAAAACAAGCGGAAGAAGTCTACTTCTACGATTTCCATCCTAAGAACAACTAACTCTACTCGCCCCAATAACGAAAGGATAGCTCTCCTAGCCTAGGTCAACTCCACCAAGTCACATACCCCAAAGACACTTAACTCGGTCGGACCCAAACTCACACGGAAGGGAGCTAGGACGGACTTCCCAAAAGAAGTAGGGACATCCTCAAATAGGAGTGAACATGGAACTGTTACACTCGCGGAGAGAGTAATGAGAATATATATTTGAAACTAAAGGAAGTAAGTTGAGTTTGGTCGATGAATGAAGGAAAAATGAACGACAAAGAGGTACCAGTATCAAAAGGACAAGGAAATAGGTACAGAGGTAGTAAGATATATACTTGTGGCAACAAGAGGATGACGCTCGGCTTCAGCTCGGCTCATGACGAAGATGCGCCCCTTCTGAGTAGGAGGGTTAGCCTTCGCGGGAACCACAGTAGAAGAAGCAATAGCTGAAGAAGAACCAGCAGCAGCAACACTAGTAGATCTCACGGCCTTAGGGAAAACGTTGGACTTATGTCCCGGTTCCTTGCAGATAAAGCACGTAATCGTCCTCCCGTCACAAGTCTTACCCGGGTGGTAAGCCTTCTTACAGCGATAGCACAGCATACCTGGCCTAGAAGCATCCTGAGCTTGGGTTCCCATCGGCCTGGGCTCGAACCTCCCCTTCTTCTCAATTCGAAAGTGCTCCTGCGAATCCGAATGCCTCTTCTCCAAGCGACTTCTAGCAGCAGCGTCGGCCTCCTCCGCCTGGACTGACGCGTACACACTCAAAGCACGGTCATAAGCTTGCTGGAAAGTGGTAGAAGGCATCCCAGCTAGCACGGTCCTAACACCAAAGGACAGGTTCTTCTCGTATCGACGAATGCGAGCAGCTTCATCGGGAATGACGTGTGGCGCAAAACGAGCCAAAGCTGAGAACTTGTCAGTGTACTCCTGCACTGACATGGTACCCTGAACAAGATTAATGAACTCTTGCTCCTTCTGCCAGCGGAGCTCATCAGGATAGAAGCGCTTCTTCAACGCTTCGCAGAACATAGCCCAGTTGAACCCAACCTGAGCCTGCAGAGTAGCTCTGGATAGGGCCCACCAGTTGTCGGCCTCCATCTTCAGATAATAGGTGGCAATATCCACCTTCTGTGCCTCGGGACAACGGGTAGCCACGAACAGCTTCTCGATCTCCCTAATCCAGCTCTCGAGCGTAACTGGATCTGCCTTGCCATCATACGTAGGGGGATGATGACGGTTAAAACGATCAAAGACGGACTGGTTGTTCTCACGTGCCTCCGTCAAAGCTAAGATTGCATCCTCAATTTGGCGCATACGTTGAAGGTCTTGTTGTGCGGCGTTTCCATTTCTAGCCATCTGAAATACAATAGCATATTTAACAGCAGCAACAACTATACATGCCGCTACAAACAACTACTCAAAGACAAACAACGCAGCCCCCTATTCCATCTACCCCACACTCCACTCGGTGTTCTAAGTCAAATCCTACTCACTCACCTAGTAGAGTTGGGAGCGTATTCGCTCTGATACCAACTGTAACAACCCGGGTTTTTAAAATAGAATAAAATACGATTTAAAAAGGTTTTAGGAAAGATAAAGGTTTTAAAACTGAAATCACGGTGGCGGAAACACCGTAGCCCGGATTATTACTCAACAACTACTAAAACTAAACAGAAAGAAAAGTGTAGGCCTTAAGGCCTAGCAAAAACATGGGGAGTAAATACCCCTTACAACCAACCAAAACAAAGTCCAAAGTCCGAAGTAAAGTCTAAAACAATCCAAAATACAAATCCGAATAGTCCAACAAAACACATCTCTTCTAAGGTATAGCACGGTCATATCCTCGCATCTCCTCACTCAATTCCCGTCACGCGCATACCTATAAAAAAAGGAAGCAACAACCACAATCAGTGGGGAGTAACTAGGTGCTCCCCAGTCATATTTTAACATAACAAATGCAAACAACAACAAAGCAATAAGCTCACCTGGCCTACGACCTAAACCAAGGTATAAATACAAGTACAACAAATCATACAACAATAAAACAACAATACAAACACAAGCACAATCACACGGCACAACTATTGTTGTGACCAAACCAACTGAGCTCACACGACGATCCATCTTCCAACCAATTGCGAGAGTAAGCGCGGAGAACTAGGTGAAGCAACAAGAATCACCCCGGGTGAAGCAACAAGAATCACCCAAACCCTATGGCGGAACAGCAACAAGAAGTTCCTCAATAATCACAAGTCTAAATTTGGCCAAATTCCACCGAGCAACAAGAACGGTGACGACATAAATATAACCATAGTCTCTAATCCTTCTGGTTGAGAACCCATGATAGCTCTAGCTAAACAACAAGAATAGCCGAGGGGACCATGAGCGGTATCCGTCCATCCTAGGACGTTGTATCTCCTCACACATGTGCCAGAACAGTACCCATGTGCAAACTTAACCCAAGCATAACCTGTTAACCTGTCAACCTGTCTCCAATACTCCAACACAACCATACAACCACAACATCCATAGTCGCACACGCACAAGTCACAATATCATCATAACCAACCATACATACGGAGTACAAAATGATCAACATGCTTTACAAGTCATATATTCAATTAACATGCTCATAATTCATTATTTAGTGATCAAACAAAGTACAACATGATTCAATAAAGCATGGTTAACACTCTAAGACATGCCAAGACTCAAACAAGAGACAAACCAACTCGTCACACACCTGCACAACTCACGGCCAGCCTTCACCCCACGGCCAACACAACAAAACCACCAAAATCATGCATAGTGCTAGACTCTCATGTGACTAATTATCGATTCTTATGATTTACTCATTTAAACATGCATACATACATCATTTAACATCTTGTAATCAACTTAACTCATAACTCATCATTAGGTGATTCATACAAACAACATAAATCAACATACTTAAGCCAAAGCAAGGGAGAAAAGCAAGAGAAACAAGGGCAAGGGCTTCGGCCCCTTCCCAAAACACACGGCCAACCACAAACAACATCACCAATTCCTTTGTTTATCGGTTTACAAGCATGTTTAGTGATAAAGTATGAGAACTACGCAATCATGGATGACAATACGACAAACCCTAGTATGAGGCCAAGGATTCTAGCATGATTTCATGATCAAACATCAACCAAACAACATAACAACAATGTATACAACACACACATGACAAGCAAGGCCTCATACATGCTAAAATACAACTAGATCACACCTAGTTACCTTTGTAGAGACCCAAATTCGTGCTACTCCTCTTCCTCTTCAACTAGGATGGTGTCTCCTTCTTCAAAGCCCTCTTCTCCTTTGATAATCCAAGCCAAACAAGCAAATAATGAATACACACAACATAACACATAAAATAATAAGAAACCAGAAAATAAAAGAGAGAAAAAGAAGATCATACACCAAGGAAAAGGCTAGGAAAGACTTAGGATGAAAGGGATGAAAGCTTGGAAGAGCAACAATGGAGTTTGAATGTGTTTTGGAGAGAGATTTTGAGAGATAAAGGAGAAATGAATGTGGATGTGTTATGAGGGATGAGAGGAGAGATTAGGAGGAGGGAAATCAGAATTATAATCTTGCTTTGATTAGGAAATAACAAGATATTAAGATGCCTTGCTCAAAAAGCCAACCAAAACCCTAAACCCTACCCGTGCAAAGGAGGATTTGGTTCGGTCCAAGTTGGGCCGGTCCAAATTAGCTTCTGAAAATTTGGCAGATGCAACGGTGTCGAAAAAATACGCAGTTTAGCCTTTTGAATCACTTGAATCGGAGTTCGTATGAGGAAGTTACACCGTTTTTAGCTAAATTACTCCGTATTTAAGTACCGACTATAGAGTAGCTTAATCACGCGACAAGAGAACTGATTTTCTCGAGCTAAAAGAAATGAGAAAATCAAGACAAATAATTTACGAATATAAACGAGACAAATAATAAATATTAGGAAAAGTCGGGGTGTTACAACTTTCCTTTAGCTTAAAACTTTCCGAAAACTTCCTTTTCAAGCTTAAAAGAATTTTCTGAAATAAAAAAAAAATGAGCTAAAATAAACACCGATAGTAAATACATCCTCGGCTCGATTAGCTGGACGCTTTCAAGTCGAATCCTTTTTCATGCATCCAGGCTCGAGCCCTTAACAATGAACCGTTAACATGGGCTCGGCGGATGCAAAGCAGAAACTTTTTCGTCGAGGCAAGATGCGCGCACGCATTCTCGCCTTAAAAGCTTTCCTTTAGCTTAAAACCTTTTGGAAACCTCCTTTTTCAAGCTTAAAAGAATTTTCTAAAAAAAAACATAAAACATTTTTCGTAAGGTCACGAGACGAGTCTAACTATGCGTGAATCGAACCTCGACAGGAAGACACCGACTCATATTCAAGACGCGCGCACCTCAAGCAACCGACGGAGCATCCACCCAAGCGTCATCAACGATCCCGCCAATCTCAACAAGTGACCTGCAACTTTTCAATAAGGGTCAAGTCCTAAGCATTGAGTTAATCTCTGCCAGTCTAGGACGATTGAGTCTTTTACGTACGACATTTTAAACAAATCGATAAAGGAACAAGTTTGCCCATAACTCAGCTTCTTTTTCTTACACAAAATTCACTCTCCACTGACATATATTGCATCCTAGGAGTAGCCATCCGAAAGGGGGTTTGGACCAGATACGAAGGTCAAGGACAACAACAAGACAAAACACAAAAACCAAGAAGGCTTCTGACCACTAAAAACCTAAGGTCCGGTAGTCAGCTCGTGGTCTACTACTCCGCTGCTTTTGGAGGAGGATCCATTAATTTGGAGCTCCACAGTGATCATGAATTTGATCATGACCAGAAGTACGAGTATTCCTGGATCGCCCTCCACGTACTCGATCGTGTGCCTAATAAGCAAACGAACCTGTCAGAGGAGTCTGGCGTGATAGACATAGGATCACAAGCGGCCATCAAACCACAAGGTCTAGCAAGGACAAGACATAAGCCCAGGCCACAAAAGGCATAACATATTCTCAAAAACAGATGAGGGAGCTAGAGCAAAAATAAAAGGTCTCAAAGCTTTTAAGCAAGGGACAATACAAGAGCAAGAAAAAGAAAGAGCAAAAGCAAAAAGAAAGCAAAGTCTCAAAGCTTTTAAGCAAGAGACAAAAAAAAAAAAAAAAAAAAAAAGACAGAGAGCCTAAATATAACCCTCTAGCAAGTGGCAAAGCAAGCAAAGGGAAGAAGTATCGAAACCCACAAGCAAGTGTCAAAGTCTTTGAAAATCCAAATCGAAGACCAAGCAGTAGCAACAAGTGGCCTAGATCAACTAAGGAGAACCTACCCTTAGAATGCAACGTATCGAGGTCAAACACATAACACATTTCATGGGCCGGCATGCCCTTAAACGTGCACCTTCACACTCTCTCACAAAAAAGCAAACACAACTCGTGGACCGGCATGTCCTTAAACATGCACACCCGAACTACGCTGGTTTGATTCCACAATCGTGGATACGTAGGCCGCTCACCCGAGCTCAACCAACCCTTTACAAAAATCCACAAAACATTCCTCCGTCTGAAGCTCATTAAAGCTAAGGACGTGTACACACCAAAATCACAACCCAAAAAGAGCAAAATGTTCCTTTATCGGGGCGTCTAAAATGAATACGTCGAGGCAAGGTTATCCTAGACCTAGGAGTAGTACTCTGCTTTATAAGTCTAACTCTGTTTTGCAGGAACAATAGCATCCTACCGAAGGCGAACAAATACCACTGGGGGCTTTAACAACGCACGTGTTCCCAAATGTGAGATTCGTGCAACGGTCAAGTCTCGAGTCACGCATATGATTCGTCTCAATCTTAAAAGCATCTCAAAAACTTGGTTTTCCATCAAAAACTTGGTTTTCCATCAAAACCTCGGTTCACTCATCGAGTCCTCGCAATTTTGAAAACAACAAGCATTTTCGACTTCAAAAACGTTTGGCAAAATTCTAACCGCCCTAACCAAATGTTTTAGTCTAAAAAAAAAAAAACTTACGAAAAACGTTTTCCCGGGCCGGCATGCCCTTAAACATGCACGAGCCAACACCTCCTTCAAACAGCTCGTCAGCATTTTCAAAAGCTTTCTTTCAAAAAATTAACTCAACACTCGAATTAATACATTTTGAACAAAAACATTTTCAAAAACACTTTGCATTTTCGAAATAACTCTTTTTGAAAAACCCACTTTCAAAAACATTTCTTTTCTTGAGCACTAACCATGCAGGTACAATGCGAAAGACGAAGCAGACAAGGAGCACGACGTGAGTAAACATCCATGACGCTCAAAACGCAGTCAAGTGCAGCAAATACACGCAAACGGCACAAGACCTACCCTACCCAGCGCTATTGGAAACACCCTACTCAAAGCACAACTAGATACACCTCTTCAACCACAACCGCCAACGTAACCGCAGCCATTCAAGCTCCACAAACACAACGGAACGCATTCTCCTCTCACCTACAAAACAAAGACAAAACACAAACCCCCTCAAACGGAAGCACACCTACGATATCTAAAATTAACACCCCTACTTCCCTAAGCTAGGAACCCCTTCCAAAACAGGGAAGATGCATCACAATGACCAACTACAAAAACAACAATTAGCCCATGCACAATAAACGCGACATACGATTACTCACCCACTAAAACAGGGGGCTAGCACCTCACCCTATATCACATACAAACACGACAAAATAGATGTCCCTCGCGAACATCCTAAAACGAAAACAAGCCCTACCCCGATAGGCCGACAAAATAGATGTTCCTCGTAAACATCCCAAAACAAAAACAAGCCCTAGCTCGATAGGTCTGCAAAATAGATGTTCCTAGCAAACATCCCAAAACAAAAACTAGCCCTACCTCGATAGGTCTGCAAAATAGATGTTCCTAGCAAACATCCCAAAACAAAAACTAGCCCTACCTCGATAGGTTTGAAAAATAGATGTTCCTCGCAAAATGAAAACACAAAAAGCCCTACCTCAATAGGACTACAAGCAAAATAGATGTTCCTCGCAAACATCCCAAAATGAAAACACATCCCAAAACGAAAACACAAAAAGCCCTACCTCAATAGGACAACAAACAAAATAGATGTTCCTCGCAAACATCCCAAAAACACAAAAAGCCCTACCCCGATAGGTCTACAAACAGATGTCCCTCGCGATCATCCCAAAGCAAAAACGAAAGTCCTACTTCAATAGGCAGACCAAAACAAACGTTTCTCACGAACACCCCAAGACAAAAACAAAAAAAAAAACCTACCTCGATAGGCCAACAAAACAAACGTTCCTCACAAACACCGTACAACAACAAAGACAAAAGCAGAACCCCTACTTCAATAAGCCAACAAAAGGATGTTCTCACAAAAATTCCAAAACTCCACAATAATAAAACACAAACAAAAGCCCTATCCTAACAGGCCCATAACCAGACATTTCTACACAAAAAGCTCGCAATCATCATCCAAACAAGAGCTTTCACCATGGACCGACATGTCCTTAAACATGTTCATGGACCGGCATGTCCTTAAACATGCACCTTGGACCGGCCTGTCCTTAAACATGCACCATGGGCCGGCATGCCCCTAAACATGCACATTCAGCACAAAAAAAAAAGCAAACACAACTCCTGGGCCGGCATGCCCCTAAACGTGCACTTCCGAACTACGCCGGTTTGATTCCATTTTCCATGGATACGTAGGCAGCTTTGCAAAAAGCACAACCGATATTCAACACAAAAATGACGCGTCCAAAGCTTAAAAAAGGCCAAGGACAAAGTCACCACAAAAACTCGTTCCATGACCCGAGGGGGTTAAGGGAACGACATTCAATACAAGAACGACACGCCCAAAGCTTAAAAAGGTCAAGGGCATAGTCAACACAAAACATTCGTCTAAAAAAACCAAAAGGTTAAAAAGACGACATTCAACACAAAATGACACGTCCAAAGCTTACAAGAGTCGAGGACAAAGTCGCCACAAAAACTCGTTCCACGACCCAAGAGGGTTAAGGAAACAACATTCAACACAAAACGACGCTTCCGAAGCTTATAAAAGGCTAAGGATATAGTCATCACAAAATTCGTCCCAAAATCCAAAAGGTTAAAAGGCGACATTCAACACAAAAAGACACGCCCGACACTTAAAAAGTCAAGGGCACAGTCAACACAGAAACTAACACAAAATCGACTCTAAACCCGAAACTTTAAACAGTCAAAGGAGCATAACACAAACAACAACAAAACCCAAAAGCAAAATCGAAAAGCCAAAATACAGCTCAAATCCACAGCAAAATCACACACGCAGCTACTACAAGTCTGACTAACGTTTTAGCATCAAAACTAACTCAAACTGGGGGCTAACTTTAAAAACAAGTATCACGAGTTTGACTAAAGTTTTCACATCAAAAACTAACTCAAACTAGGGGGCTAACTTTAAAAGCAAGTATCACGAGTTTGACTAAAGTTTTCACATCAAAAACTAACTCAAACTAGGGGGCTAACTTTAAAAGCAAATATCATGAGTTTGACTAGCGTTTTAACATCAAAAACTAACTCAAACTGGGGGCTAACTTTAAAAGTAAATATCGCAAGTTTAACCAGCGTTTTCACATCAAAAACTAACTCAAACTGGGAGACTAACTTTAAAAACAAAACCACAAAGTTTTCCCTCCACATAGCACAAACATTCACGGTTCAGGAATCCCCTACAGACCGCCAATAACCTTTTTCACACACAAACACGCAAAATGCCAGCAGGATTCGAACCTTTAAAATACAACACACAAAAACATTCCCTTCTCCTGAGGATACGTCCTAGCATACACCCCAAGCAGATATACAACACAAACACAATACAAAGAACAAAAAACAGACGACTACCTCCCAAGCAGACATATGCCTACAAAACAATAAGCAACCACAACTAATCACACGCCCCAAACATCACATATAGCAACACACACATCCAAGCCCGATGATACGCAGCCTCACACCAACATAACGCCGCTAACAAAAGCACGAAGTAACAACACGAACCGTGGCACCCACGACGAACTAGCAACAAACCTCAGTAAGACCCACTAAGCACATTTCACAATTAGACACAAATACGCACATACACTTCAAAAACCAACAGAACACGAGCCCCAAGCACATAAAGACAAATCCCAAACATGAGGTTCAAACGAGAAAACAAGCTATCTTCACGACAAACATCTGGCAAAAAGGACTAGCAGAACCAAGCCAAAATTAAGTTCAATTCAACCTTCTCCAAAAGACAAGACAAAATACACATCAATAACACAACACAACATACATAAACAAACTCAAAGCAAAATAACAAGTCCAACTGCCTCACGCAAAAACAGTCAAACAAACACCTCCAACTGCCTCACGCAAAAACGATTCAAACACTAAACTAAACCTCTTTACGAGTCCCCACACAAAACACGTTACCTCTTTTACGAGTCAAACAATACAAAAAACCTCTTTTACGAGTCAAACAAAACAAAAAACCTCTCTTACGAGTCCCACAAAAACACCAAACCTCTCTTACGAGTCACACAAAAAACACCAAACCTCTTTACAAGTCCCCACACAAAAACACGTAACCTCTTTTACGAGACGTTCATAAAAACCTAAGCCTTTTTATGAGAAACACAAAAACGCATAACCTCTTTCACGAGACGTTCATAAAAACCTAACCCTTTTTATGAGAAACACAAAAGCACGTAACCTCCTCACGAGACGTTCATAAAAACCTAAACCTTTTTATGAGAAACACAAAAACGCGTAAACTCTTTTACGAGACGTTCATAAAAACCTAAGCCTTTTTATGAGAAACACAAAAACGCGTAACCTCTTTCACGAGACGTTCATAAAAACCTAACCCTTTTTATGAGAAACACAAAAGCACGTAGCCTTGTGGAACCCGGGATCGGACCCAACTCGGCGTCTTGCTTAAGGGCGGATTTTAAAGTTAAAAAAGATTAAGTTGGAAAAACCTTTAAGAACTGTTATGGAGTCGCCACCTAATTATCGCGGAAATTAGGAACCTGCTACCATGTTCTAAGTTAAAAACATGTCCTAGATTTTGGAGCACGCCGACACCCCTAGATCTAAGGCTTGTGAAACCAGATTGGATTCAAAGTGAGGTACTTTAGAAAAAGAGTTAATTCAAGTAATGATTTATGAAAACCTTTTAGAAAAGCCTATGTAAAAATAGCCTCTACTGACCTAGAACAATCCTTGTAAGATGATATTTGAGCTAATGTTATCGCTACGTACAAGTGCGATAAGGTTGTAAAAGAATGCAGATGCAGATGCAAAAAGATTGATTAAAACCCTCAGTTTAGCATGTTTAACTTGTTAACGAATACGGTTCAGTTAAAGGTCGAATTCATTGTTTAAGTTGATTTAATGCAAGACAGAAAGGGTGCAAGATGCATGCAAATAAAATAAAGCTCAATTGTCCATTGGTTTATTTTAAAAGGTCGGTTGCTTATGCGACTTTGGCGTGTCATCGGATATGGAGTGTACCCGAAGTAATAAGAACACTTGGAAGGCAAGCGCGCTCGGGTGCCAAAGCCGGGGGGGGCGCTAGAGTGTAGTCCCCTTTGTTAGTCCATAGAAAATAAGAAAAAGCTTTGATCCAAGTGGATCGGTACCTACCTTGTCCTGATGCTTCAGATCTGGGCAGAGCTTCGCTTCTTGAACTAAAAAGGAGGATGAATTCAACACGGGATGGTGTCTTTGAACCCAAGATTTGAGTGCTTGAGGCTTTTGTGGAAGAGGATTTGTGTGTTGTGAATTGTGATCTGAAAGTCTATGTGAGAGAGAGGTGTATTCTGATTGTAAATTGTGTGTTATGAGGTCGGGTATAGGGCTCTATATATACTAAAAACCTCGGAGAAATTAGGAAAGCAGGGAATAAAAACAAGCCGAGGAACCGCATAGGCTTATGCGGTTGCCAGGGCAAACCGCATAAGCTTATGCGGTTTCCCTCAAACCGCATAAAGGTCATGCGGTTTGGAGGTGTGGTTCTAGGCCTAATTTCCTAGTTTGGTTTGTGAAATCTTTGAAAGATTACGTGATAATTTGGACGTGTGGCTCAAGAAAACAGCTAGGATAATCCTGAGATATTTTGTGGTGTTCAGGGCTTTGGAGTGCGGGCCAAAGGCTTGGGTTTGGGCTCGGTTTCGGGCCCGAGACCCGGAAAAATGTAAAAGGGTGTATTTGCATAGATTTGTGAAATAAGCTAAGACGTGAAGCTGTATTTTGTGTGAGAGGGGACTAAATAGCGGTTTTAGCTACCGGGCCTAAATTTAGGAATTTAGGAATGCTGAATCAGACCTTGTTAGTGTAAAAGGGCCAATTGTAGTGCAAATGCGAAGCTCATGCCAAATGAAGCAGGACGAGGACCAAGCTAGACTCCAAATGGACAAAATGAACGTTATTTAAATGCGATGTGATGCGACCTAAATCATTTTAACATTTAAAACGACTCAAAATGAATTCGACATTAGTTAGAACCGTATAAGTCAACGTTAAAGCATGCGTAATAAAAGTCCGTGATACATCACAGGGTTTTTGTTGGGAGGGTACGGATATGGGTATCCACAGAGCCCCCAGTTTGACTGAGCTCGGACTAGAGCGAAAGTCAAACTCCTACGACCATATCCGGACCATTACAGTCTCGATCTGACGGTCGTGAGCGAAGCATGTGTCCATGGGTGAGACGAGGACTTGAGCCAAGCTAAGCGGGCGGGACGTGCGCATTTTAAGGACTTGGCGGTCCGTGCATGCTATAAGGGCCTGCCGGCCTGCTGAATGTCTTCGTCGTGCTTGTTGTCGTTTGTTGGTGCCTTTGCGTGTGCTTGTGATGTCAAATGTTGATGCTGGTGCTTGTGCTTGTAATGTCTTCGTATGAAATGTGTACTTTGTAAGATGTTTGGGTATGCGTGAGGTGTATAGTTGAGTAGGGGTGCTTATGTAGGTGTAGGTCTCGTGAAAGAGCGTCCGTGTAATGCCTGTGCTTGAACTCGCCGAGGAGTGTCTATGCAGAGTAAAATGCTTGGAGTTAGGTGTATATTGCAGAGTGCTTGTGCTTGGGCTCGCCGAGGAGTGTCTATGTAGTTGTTACTGCAGTTGACTGCCTTTCGTTGAGGAGAAGGTGATGTAAATGCTCGTTGTCGTGTAGTGCCGTTGTCGTTGCTGAGGCCGCTGTTGATGTTGAACTGGGTCTCGCCGAGGAGCGCAGGTGCTTAGTGTAGTATTTGCTGGAGAAGTACTAGTTTGTTGGGGAAGGGTGTATATGTATGGTCTCGCCGAGGAGCGTAGGTGTAGTTGTGGTTGTGAGAGTGATGGTGTTTCGTCTTGTTAGGGGTGCAGGTGTATATTCGCCGAGATTATGGTCCGAGGAAGGTGTATGTGCTCAAGTGTACGGCTTCGTGTAATTGCTTGGATGTGCTGAATGTGCTGATGCAGACGCTTGGTGTTTATGTTAGTGATTTGCTGGGGAAGTCGAGAGGTATGTCTTGGACTCCGTAGAAAATGTCTGTATAGGTGTGTGGACTCCATGGGAGGAAGCGATACTCCACAGGGACGTGTAAGAGGGTGTAGGGACTCGTGAAGAGTGTTCGTGTTTCTGCTTCTGTACCGTGTATTAAATGCTTAGTACACGCGTATGGCGGACTGTAGGTGACGCCTTAACCAAGGCCTAGCGGGATGTGCTAGCGCATGCGGCGGACTTTAGGTGACGCCTTAACCATGAAAGCTTGCGTGTATGAAGAAAAATGAGGAGAAAACGTGGAACAAAACATGCTCTGGAAATTGCCTGTAGACTAGTGACTCTTCCGGGGAATCCCTTATCAATTGGCGACTTCAAGCGTGAACTCATTCGCACATGTTGCGGTTTCAAATCCGGAAATATTCGAACTCGCGATTTTCCTTTCGAGATCTTCAATTTCGCTTGCTTCGACCATGAGACGTGGTATCTGGTGATTCGTTTGGATTCGTATGATACATGTCTCTTGGACTTGGAATGCATGGTGCTTGGGATGTTTGAGTGGCTTGATGTTTGGACGTACGAGATGTTTCTTGGATGTGTTAGGGTGTTTGGTGCTTGGACCTACGTTCGGGTGTTGCTTGTCTGATGCACACATGAAAGTGTTATGCTTTTAGTGTGCATGTTCATGTTTGTAGCGGTTCTGGAGGTGTCGCTCAACCGTAGATGCTTATGTTGATGTGGGTATTAGCAAGGGTGTCTAATGCGAAAAATTATCCCATTTTTCGTTGTAGAGGTTTGATTCTTGATAGGAAGCGTCAGCCCCCAGTTGTCTTGGCCATGATGTCGGTGTATGTATAAGCCCCCAGTTTGACTGAGTTATGGTGTATAACGATAGTCAAACTATGTAAAAGGCTATGGGTTGTATTAGGATGAAGGTGTTTTTGGATTACCCCCTTGAGTTTGACTAAGTTTTGAATGAAAATTGAGTCAAAGTATAGGGCGTGTATCAGGAGGAGGAGTTTTTGGATTACTCCCTCGAGTTTGACTAAGTTTTGAATGAAAACTGAGTCAAAGTGAAGAGTATGGTGTTTGGTTTTGAAATTTCCCCCGTAGTTTGGCTTAATTTGATTGAAATTAAGGCAAAATGGAGAAGAATGTAGCGCATGGCGGGCGGCGATTCAAATTTATGTCGGTCGTCTTTGAGGTGGCTTGGGTTCAGTAGACTTTGACGAGTACCGCCGTCTTCACCATTAGTTGTATTAGTATGCTTGTGTAATAAGGATTGTGTGAACCCTTGTTTACATGACTGTTTGTTGTAGCTTGGCTTGAACTTTGTAGTTGCTTTCGTCGTCTTTCGCCTAGTCTTTGTGTTGTGCTTCCGTGTACCTGCGTAGTTGGTAGGCTTGGATTTGAAAGTGAAATGATTCCCGATTGGGATGTTTGGATTAAAATGCTTTTGTTGAAAAATCATTTTTGTAAAAGATTCACTTTAGTTGTCGAAATGAGCTTTAAAAATGAATGCTAGAAATGTCGGTTGTAAGGCTTCATGCAAGATGAAGGGTTTAGACGTTGTAGGTTCAAGCTAGAGTTGTGCAGACCGTGGAGGGTTACTTGGGTGCGAAGGTCGAAAAGCCCCCAGTTGTCGGTGGAATCTCATGACAACACGGAGTGGGATGTAGTGCTAATTTCGGTTGTGCTTTGCGTAAGCTGCCTACGTATCCACGAATGTGGAATCAAACCGGCGTAGTTCGATAGAGCTTTTGCTTAAAATGTGTTAACTCGAGTGAGTTAAATTCGAAGAATGTTGTTTCTCAAAATGTATTAACTCGAGTGCCGAGTTAAATTTTTGGAAAAGTTTAGACTTCGAAGATTCGAGATGCATTTCAAGGATTTGAGATGCATTTTCGAAAGTTACATTTTGTTTGCGAAAGGGTGTGTTTGCAAAAAGTGAATTGCAAAAGTGCTTTCATATTAACTCGAGTATTGGGTTAATTTTGAAAGGTGATTAGCTAATTTGAGGGTGCATTGCCTCGTGTAAGTTTGAAAAAGCGCGTCGTTCCGTGGGAGCGTTTTGAAAACTGGAGAGTCTTTGAAAGGAGCGGTTTAAATGTCACTAAATTGTTTGATCAGAAGAGGATTGACTCGACGTGTGACTCGATGCTTAAAATGCCGAAAAGTTTGCAAAATAGAGACGAATCGTATGCGTGATTTGAGACTTGACGGTTGCATGGATGCCATATTCGGGAGCACGTGCGTTGGTGGAGCCCCCAGTGGTGCTTGCTTGTTGCTGTGGGATGCTGTTGTTCCTGCAAAACAGTGTTAGACCAAAAAGTAGAGTACTACTCCTAAGTCTATGACAACTTTGCCTTGACGAATTCGTTTTAGTCGCCTCGATAAAGAAATAGTTTGCCTTTGAGCTTTGTGAATTTTTGTGGACACATCCTTAGCATGAGAAGCTTTGGACGAGGAATATTTTGTGGATTTTTGTAAAAGGTTGGTTGAGCTCGGGAGAGCGGCTCACGATCCGGTTACTGGAATCAAACCTAGCGTAGTTCCGAAAGGGGTGTTTAAGGGCGTGCATGAGGTGTTTATGTGGAAAGGTGCGTGTTTAAGGATCCACCGGTCTGGGAGGTGGGTTTGTTTTTGTGGAAAGGTGCGTGTTTAGGGACCCGCCGGTCCAGGGGGTGTATTGTGTTTTGTAAAGAGGTGCGTGTTTAACGACCCGCCGGTCCAAAGGGGTGTTTATGTGTTTGACCTTGATACATTGCATCCTAAGGGTGGGTTCTCCTTAGTTGATCTAGGCTGGTTGCTTGCTACTTCTGTCTTGTTTGGAATTTCAAGGACCTGGCCATTCGTTTCTGGGCTTTGGTACTTCTTGCCTTTGGGGTTTCGGCCCCTCGCTTATTGATTTCTAAGCTTGTTGACTTCTTAAGCTTTTTGACTTCTTGAGCTTTTGACTTCTTAAGCTTTTGCTTGGTTGTTTTGCCCCTTGTTCTGGAGCTTTTGAGACTTTTGCTTTTGGTGACTTTGGTTTTTGGCCTTTGTACCTTGTATTCCCGTTTGGTTTGAGAATATCCCAGGCCCTGTATGGCTTGGGCTTGAGCTTGGACCTTGCCAAACCCTGTGGCTCGGTGGTCGCTTGTGATCGTGTGTCTATCACGCCGGGCTCCTCTGACAAGTTCGTTTGCTTATTAGGCACGCGATCGAGTACGGGGAGGGCGATCCAGGAATACTCGTACTTTTGGTCGCGATCAAATTCATGATCACTGTGGAGCTCCAAATTAATGGATCCTCCTCCGAAAGCAGCGGAGTAGTAGATCACGAGCAGACTAGTGAACCTTTGGTGTTTAGTCGTCGGAAACTTTCTTGTCTTTGTTTTTGATTTAGTTGTTGACTTGGACCTTCGTACCCGGCCTAGATCTCCCTAGGATAGTTGTTCCTGGGATGCAATGTATGTTGGTGTAGAATTGTGTTTTTTTATGGGAAAAGTGTGTAAAAAGGAAGCTGGGTTGTAGGCAAACTTATTCCTTTATCGGTTTGTTAAAATGTCGTACGTCGAAGACTCGATTGCCCTAGACTGACAGAGGTTGACTCAATGTTTAAAAACTCGACCCGTATTGAAAAGACTCGAATTTCTTGAGGAGATCCGTGAGATCGTCGGTGGCGCCTTGATGGATTCTTCGCTGGGTGCTCGAGACGCACATGTCTCGGATGGGGTTGATGCTCGCGTCGGGTCTTGGCTCATGCATACTTAGATTTGTCTTTGATTTTGCAAAAGTTTTGTTTTCGGCGAAAAGCAGGATGTTTTGTTGAGCAAAATGTGTTGTCACATTTTGGCTTGATGTAAAAAGCGTTTTGAAATCAAATCCAATAAGCTCGTGTTAGTGGCTTGTCGGTGAAAGTGTGAATCGATTCGGAGTGGCGATAGGCTATCCGAATCAAGGGTGTTTGAAGATGTGATGAAGACGGTTATACTCGTTTTCATACATTCGGTTTGAAAGAGGGTTAGATTAAAGCGCTTATGAGCCTCTTGGCCTAACCGTGAAGGATTTGCGGGATGATGCTAGTTCATTCCTAGGTTTTGTTGTCTTGTGAAAAGAGATGTTTGGATTAAAATGGCGGTAGGCCATTTTGGATCATGGATTTCGAAAATGTTTATTTTGCTGGATTTGTTTTCAAGAAAAGGTCCATTCTCGGGTTTGAAAATGTTTGGTAATAAATGGGTTACAATGAGTGCGGGTCATGTAGTTCATTTATGTTTTGGAATGTCACGAGAATAAAGTGATTATTCTCGGGTGTTTTGAGGAGACTGTTTGTCTAGATCAAACCGTCATGACTATGGGCCATTCGGTTTGAAGGAAGGATTTTTGAAAAAGGTTATTTCAAAAATGTGATGAGGATTTTGCGAAAGTAGTTTGTCGTGCTTTGACAAAAGGTTTGGAAAGTGTTTGAACTAGAGACGTGTTGACACGTTTCTGGCTTGACCTTGAAGAGTGTGATTGGCCCCAGTTAACGGTATATCGTTGTGGGCCGGTTGTAGATTGCGATAGAATTGCTTAGAGTGAACCTATGATAGCGATAAGCTAGTTGGGTTAAAGATGTTGAGGTGGGATATGGACGGGTTTACGCGTCCACATGTTTTGCTTAAGAGGAATTGGGCCAAGATCATTTGGTCCGATGAAAAGTCCACGAGATTGGGCTTGGCCATTCTCGGGTTTTGTTTGCTTGTAAAAGATGATTTTTGCTGAATCGGGTCGATTTTGGGTCGTTTGGCCCAAAGAGATTTGTAAAGTGCTTTATTTGAAAAATTTTTTGCTAGGAATTGGCGTACGATGACCGTGAGTCATGTAGCCATTGACGTTTTGAAAGGTCTCGGGAATGTAGTGACTATTCCCGCACGGTTGAAGAGATTTGCGATTGGGTCGAATCAAACTAGGTATAGACTAGCTGATTTGACTCAGAAATTTTGAAAGAAGTTATTTCAAAAACATGAAGGGCCGCGAGCCGCTCAGAATGAAAAGGTCTCCAAGAATGCGATGAGATTCTTGGGTTTTGCTTTATGAAAATGCTTTGAGATAAATGGCTTGCGATGGCCGAGGGCCATGTATTCCACTCGTGCCTAGAGAGGATTCGGGAATGTAATGATTATTCTCGAGTGATTTGTGAAGAATGCTTAGTGGGTTGAATCGAAATAGTGGAGGACTATTTGGTTCGACCCAGAACCTCGAAAGGTGTTTGTTGTGATTATTTCAAAATGAAAGGGTTTGCTTGTTTTGCAGAAAACACGGGTATTTTCGAAAAGAGTTTGTTTCAAAGATGAGAATGTCATTGATTGTCTTGTAAAAGTGTGAATATTTTTGAAAAGAGTTTATTTCCAAAAATGATAGTGTATTGCTTTAGGAGCAATGTTGTGCCTAAGAAGTCTTTGAGGCGAGAACGCGTGTGCGGATCTTGTCTCGACGTTGAAATGTGTTTGATTTGCATTCGTCGAGCCCATGTTAACGGTTCATCGTTAAGGGCTCGAGCCTAGATGCATGGAAAGGATTCGACTTGTGAACGGTTGGCTAGTCGAGTCGAGGATGTTGAGAATGGATTGGTTTGTGTGACGTGTATCTAGTTAGTCCTATTAGATTCAACGTTCATTTTAAGCGTTCATGATTAGCTTATTTCTTTGTTTAGGGAGACCTTTTAAGCTTGAAAAAGGAGGTTTTTGAAAAAGTTTAGCTAAAGGAAGCTTTTGAGGCGAGGATGCGTGCGCACATCTCGTCTCGATGTTAAAATATTTTGTTTTGCATCCGTCGAACTGATGTCGGTGATTTACCGAGGTGAGCTCGAGTCGGATGTGTAAAAGAGGAAGGATTCGGCTCGAGAGCGGTTAGCAAGTCGAACCGAGGATGTTAAATGTAGAGATTAGGCCGTATGACCTAGGGGATTGAAATCCACGAGCTCGGGTTTTAATCCTTGCTCGGGTTTTTGCTTGTTAGTGAAAAAGGGAAGTTTTGAAAAAGCTTGTTTCAAAAATTCGCGATAGTTTTGTTTGAAAAGGTGTTAGTTGTTAGGTTCATTTATCTTTGAAACGTTTCAAGTGAGTTTTCGAAGATATGAATGCAAGTGCTTGTTTTGAAAAAGACCATGGAGTGCATAGCCTCGAACTCGTACGTATGACTCAAAAGGGGTGAAAAATGAGTCAGTCGGGTACACCTCCAACTACCTCGAGTACGCTTTGGCAGATACTTAACCCCTCTATTTCCTTACGCCGGAGCGATAGGTTTTCTAGAGGGAGCACTGGGGCGGTCGAGATAATCGTTTACGGCAAGCCGTGGAGGGGAGAGAGGAAAGTTAGTCCTGCACGTGCTTTATCGAGTGGACAAGCCTGCGTGTTGGAACCACCTCTCAAGGGTGCAAAGGGTGCCTAGATTCCAAAAGGAATGGACTCTAAACGAATGTGCATAGCTCAAATATGTATACTTGGATTGTTCAAGGCTTTCAAGTTTCACCTCTTTATTTTTAAAAAGAAAAAGCTAGTTTTAAGTTTTAAAAATAAGATCTCCCCAGCGGAGTCGCCAAACTGTGGAACCCGGGGTCGGACCCAACCTCGCCTTGCTTAAGGGCGGATTTTAAAGTAAAAAAAGATTAAGTGGGAAAAACCTTTAAGAACTGTTATGGAGTCGCCACCTAATTATCGCGGAAATTAGGAACCTGCTACCATGTTCTAAGTTAAAAACATGTCCTAGATTTTGGAGCACGCCGACACCCCTAGATCTAAGGCTTGTGAAACCAGATTGGATTCGGGGTGAGGGTACTTTAGAAAAAGAGTTAATTCAAGTAATGATTTATGAAAACCTTTTAGAAAAGCCTATGTAAAAATAGCCTCTACTGACCTAGAACAATCCTTGTAAGATGATATTTGAGCTAATGTTATCGCTACGCATACAAGTGCGATAAGGTTGTAAAAGAATGCAGATGCAGATGCAAAAAGATTGATTAAAACCCTCAGTTTAGCATGTTTAACTTGTTAACGAATACGGTTCAGTTAAAGGTCGAATTCATTGTTTAAGTTGATTTAATGCAAGACAGAAAGGGTGCAAGATGCATGCAAATAAAATAAAGCTCAATTGTCCATTGGTTTATTTTAAAAGGTCGGTTGCTTATGCGACTTTGGCGTGTCATCGGATATGGAGTGTACCCGAAGTAATAAGAACACTTGGAAGGCAAGCGCGCTCGGGTGCCAAAGCCGGGGGGGGCGCTAGAGTGTAGTCCCCTTTGTTAGTCCATAGAAAATAAGAAAAAGCTTTGATCCAAGTGGATCGGTACCTACCTTGTCCTGATGCTTCAGATCTGGGCAGAGCTTCGCTTCTTGAACTAAAAAGGAGGATGAATTCAACACGGGATGGTGTGCTGAACCCGAAGATTTGAGTGCTTGAGGCTTTTGTGAGAGAGGATTTGTGTGTTGTGAATTGTATGTGAAATTGTGATGTGAAAGAGAGAGGTGTATTCTGATTGTAAATTGTGTGTTATGAGGTCGGGTATAGGGCTCTATATATACTAAAAACCTCGGAGAAATTAGGAAAGCAGGGAATAAAAACAAGCCGAGGAACCGCATAGGCTTATGCGGTTGCCAGAGCAAACCGCATAAGCTTATGCGGTTTCCCCTCCAAACCGCATAAGGCTGTGCGGTTTGGAGGTGTGGTTCTAGGCCTAATTTCCTAGTTTCGGTTTGACGAAATCTTTGAAAGATTACGTGATAATTTGGACGTGTGGCTCAAGAAAACAGCTAGGATAATCCTGAGATATTTTGTGGTGTTCAGGGCTTTGGAGTGCGGGCCAAAGGCTTGGGTTTGGGCTCGGTTTCGGGCCCGAGACCCGGAAAAATGTAAAAGGGTGTATTTGCATAGATTTGTGAAATAAGCTAAGACGTGAAGCTGTATTTTCTGTGAGAGGGGACTAAATAGCGGTTTTAGCTACCGGGCCTAAATTTAGGAATTTAGGAATGCTGAATCAGACCTTGTTAGTGTAAAAGGGCCAATTGTAGTGCAAATGCGAAGCTCATGCCAAATGAAGCAGGACGAGGACCAAGCTAGACTCCAAATGGACAAAATGAACGTTATTTAAATGCGATGTGATGCGACCTAAATCATTTTAACATTTAAAACGACTCAAAATGAATTCGACATTAGTTAGAACCGTATAAGTCAACGTTAAAGCATGCGTAATAAAAGTCCGTGATACATCACAGGGTTTTTGTTGGGAGGGTACGGATATGGGTATCCACAAGCCTCCTCACGAGACGTTCATAAAAACCTAACCTTTTTTATGAGAAACACAAAAGCACGTAGCCTCCTCACGAGACGTTCATAAAAACCTAACCCTTTTTTATGAGAAACACAAAAGCGCGTAACCTCTTTTACGAGACGTTCATAAAAACCTAACCCTTTTTATGAGAAACACAAAAGCACGTTACCTCCTCACGAGACGTTCATAAAAACCTAACTCTTTTTATGAGAAACACAAAAACACGTAACCTCCTCACGAGACGTTCATAAAAACCTAGCCCTTTTTATGAGAAACACAAAAACACGTAGCCTCCTGACTAGACGTTCATAAAAACCAAACCCTTTTTATGAGAAAAACAAAAACACGTAGCCTCCTTACGAGACGTTCATAAAAACCTAACCCTTTTTATGAGAACCACAAAAAGAAAACGCGTAACCTCTTTTACGAGACGTTCATAAAAACCTAACCCTTTTTATGAGAAAAACAAAAACACGTAGCCTCCTTACGAAACGTTCATAAAAACCTAACCCTTTTTATGAGAAAAACAAAAACACGTAACCTCTTTTACGAGACGTTCATAAAAACCTAACCCTTTTTATGAGAACCACAAAAAACGCGTAACCTCTTTTACGAGACGTTCATAAAAACCTAGCCCTTTTTATGAGAAACCAAAAATGCGTAACCTCTTTTACGAGACGTTCATAAAAACCTAGCCCTTTTTATGAGAAACCGAAAAAGCACGTAGCCTCCTCACGAGACGTTCATAAAAACCTAACCCTTTTTATGAGAAACACAAAAGCACGTAGCCTCCTCACGAGACGTTCATAAAAACCTAACCCTTTTTATGAGAAACACAAAAGCACGTAGCCTCCTCACGAGACGTTCATAATAACCTAAGCCTTTTTATGAGAAACACAAAAACGCGTAACCTCTTTTACGAGACGTTCATAAAAACCTAACCCTTTTTATGAGAAACACAAAAGCACGTTGCCTCCTCACGAGACGTTCATAAAAACCTAAGCCTTTTTATGAGAAACACAAAAATGCGTAACCTCTTTTACGAGACGTTCATAAAAACCTAACCCTTTTTATGAGAAACACAAAAGCACGTAGCCCCTCACGAGACGTCCATAAAAATACTAACCATTTTTATAAACCATCCACAAAAGCGCGTAACCTCTTTCACGAGACGTCCACAAGACCACTAACCATTCTTATAAACCATTCGCAAAAACGCGTAACCTCTTTACGAGACGTCCACAAAAACACTAAACCTCCTTTACGAGAACAAGCACTAGCACCAGCAAGGAACACTCAACGCCAAAGAACCAATGACAAAGACCAAAGAAAGCACCAAAGAAGGAGCACTCAACGCCAGCAGCCAGCGACCAGCACCAGCAGGAAGCACTCAAGCAACACGCAGGCTGGCATGCCCTTAAACGTGTAGGACCGTCATGTCCTTAAAAATATGTCGTCCCTCCCCGCATTTCCCGGCACTAAGTCCTCGTCTCTCCCCTGAGACACATGCTTAGCGCCGCCAGGTAGTATCGAGACTGTGATGGTCCGGATACTATCTTCTAAGTTTGACTAATGCTTTGTCCAAGCTCAGCCAAACTGGGGGCTCTGTAGATACCCGTATCCGTACCCCCCAAACAAAAACCCGATGATGAAATGGACTTTTTACAAAAGCATGTTTTTAACGTAATGTCAAAACAGTACATTTTGTCAAAAACATTTTAATTCATTTAATGCATAAAATGAGTTATTTGCATGTCGTGTAAAATGAATATTCGCTTAGTCATTTTATTTAAACCGACCCAACACAAAAACAAGCCCACACAACAAAACAGGCCCACAAACGAAGGCCCAACAACACACAAAATACAAAAACAACCCTTTACAAAGACCCACAAGAACACCTAAACACTCCTCCCGAGGCGTGAGACGCTCAAACCGACCTCACGTCTAAACACGTCTCACAAAAACAAGTCAATCCAAGACAAAAACAGTTTTCGACCCGAGACCCGAAAATGACACGAAACACGAAACACAAAAACAGACCCGGAGTAAGTCGACCAAACCAACCACACTAAGTAATATACATCATACATACATCATACACAAATACGTCACAAAACAACAGAAAAACAAAATTTAAATCGCTAGTGAACAGGCGATTTAAATTTAAATCGCTAGTGAACAGACGATTTAAATTTAAATCGCCAGTTCACAGACGATTTAAAACTTGTTTCCTGCTGTTTTGGCAAAATGGCGGCTCCAAACCTCTATAAATACACCCTTATTCATTCATTTCAAACCATGCTTTTCACCCCGATGAATTGTCATCACTCTTTCTCAATCTACGCCTCACGTACACTCGACTTATACGGGTTCCTAACCCGACCCGGTGAAGGTACCGGGAAAAACCTATCGACTCCCTACGCGCGCCCGACCTCGCCCCGTGCGGGGGCGTAGGGTGCGGAATGCGCCTCGCAGGAAAAGTGGGTGCGAAGTTTGCTAAAAATGGGGGAGATCATTGCCTGAGTTTGTGATCAAAAAAGAAAAGTAGAAAAATCCTTTTTGAAATGTTTTTTCGGAGTCGCCACCAAATATTAAAGGAATTTGGAACCTATTCAACGCGTCTTGAAATACAAGACACGAGTGTCTCAGATTTCAAGGTGCTTCGATACCTATCCGTCTGAGGTTTGAAACCAGAGAAGGGATTCGGAGTGAGGTTACTTTTCGAAAGTTTTGACAAAATGTATTTTGAAAACAGTAATCAAAAAGCCTACATAGGAGTAGTCTCTACTAATTTGAAAACATTTGCTTAATTTCGATATTTGGGCTAAAAGTCACGCTACGTACAAGTGCGAATAAATATGACTCGATTAAAATGCATAAATAACGAAAATTGTCAAAATAATGACATTTGCTATAGGAAATGTACGTTAAATAATAATTTATTGACTAAATTATTACTATAAACGTTATTTTCCGACCTCGTATTTTGACTCTTAAGATTTTGTGAAAAACCCTCAGTTTTGCATGCTAAAAGACTCTATGAAACGGTACAATTTAGGGTTGGATCCGTGATTCTAGTCGTTATTTAATGCATGAATGAGGACTTGCATAATTATAAAAGTGACGTCGGTTTGCTTTAGTGATAATGAGTCGTTATTTATGCGATATTGGCGGGGTTTAGACGGATTATGAATCGACCGCTACAACCGTAGACATTTAATACGGCTTCGCTAATGCTAATATCGGGTTGGGGTTAATGTTACCCCTTTGTCCGAGTCTCAAACGTCCAAAACGTAGGTAAAATGTTTACCTTTCGAAAATGCAAAGACGGTATTTTTGGGTGGATTTTGTGAATAGTGTATGTGTGTTGAAAAACCGATGTTTTGAAATGAAGGTAAGGGGTTGGTATTTATAGGAAATGGCTCGTTTTTGTGCATTGACAAAACTTAATCGCCAGTGAGCTTGTGATTAAGTTTCAATGCAGCCGCCAAATGGAATAAAAGAACCAGGGTTGGGAGAGGAAAACATAATCGCCTGTAAACAGGCGATTTAGTTTTTAATCGCCTGTGCGATTTTATTTTTGTTTTGGTGTGCTGCTTAAGCCGCCTTTGGCTTAATGACGTTTTTTATTGTGATGATTATGTTTTGTGATGTAATTTGGTCGTGTGGGTTAAGTAATTTTTGGGCCAAATTAGTTTTTGGTCCAATTTCGATTTTCGTGTTTCGGTTTTTGTCGTGTTTTTCGGCTTTATTCGAAATAAAATAATATTAAAGTATATTATTTTACGGTTTTGTAGAGTTTAATTTTGTGAAAATGTGACACGGGACGCACTTTGGCCCGTTTTGCGTGTTGCGTTAGTGTGCGTTTTGGGTCGTTTTTGTAAGTATGGGCCGTTTTGTAGCTGGTTGGGCTATTTTTGTGGCTTGGCTTAATAAGACGTTCCTGTATCGTGCTCGTGTTGTGTTTAATATGACTAAGAATGACATTCATTTTTATGATTATGCAAATCCAAATTAATACGTTAAAAATGACTAAATACGTTTTAGACACTTTTGTACCGTTTCGACTCTTTTAAAAGCATGCATGAAAGTCCTTTTCGTCATCGGGTTTTCTTTTTGGGGTGCGGATACGGTATCTACAGAGCCCCGGTTTGATCGAGCTCGGACAAAGGGTAAGTCAAACATAAACATAGTATCCGGACCATTACAGCCTCGATACTACCTGGCGGCGCTAAGCATGTGTCATATGGGAGAGACGAGGGCTTAGCGTCGGGAAATGCGGGGAGGGACGACATGTTTTTAAGGACATGACGGTCCTACATGTTTAAGGGCATGTCAGCCTGCATGTGGCCTGAGTACTCCCAGCTGGCGCCTTGCTTGTGTCTTCGCTTGGGCTTCTGCTTGTGCTTCCTTGCTTTGCTTCTTCGCTGGACGTCTCGTAGCAGAGGTTACGCGTTTTTGGGCTTGGTTTATAAGAATGGTTGGTGTTTTTGTGAACGTCTCACAAGGAGGTTACGCGTTTTTGTATTTTTCATAAAAATGGTTGGGTTTTTATGAACGTCTCGTTAGGAGGCTACGTGTTTTTGGTTTTTGTGAACGTCTCATAAGGAGGTTATGTGTTTTTGTTTTCTCATAAAAAGGGCTAGGCTTTTATGAACGTCTCGTGAGGAGGCTACGTGTTTTTGTTTTCTCATAAAAAGGCTAGTTTTTATGAATGTCTCGTGAGGAGGCTACGTGTTTTTCTCATAAAAAGGGCTAGGTTTTTATGAACGTCTCGTGAGGAGGCTACGCGTTTTTGTATTTCTCATAAAAAGGGTTAGGTTTTTATGAACGTCTCGTGAGGAGGCTACGTGTTTTTCTCATAAAAGGTTAGGTTTTTATGAACGTCTCTTGAGGAGGCTACGCGGTTTTGTGTTTCTCATAAAAAGGGTTAGGTTTTTATGAACGTCTCGTGAGGAGGCTACGTGTTTTTCTCATAAAAGGTCAGGTTTTTATGAACGTCTCTTGAGGAGGCTACGCGTTTTTGTATTTCTCATAAAAAGGGTTAGGTTTTTATGAGCGTCTCGTGAGGAGGCTACGCGTTTTTGTGTTATCATAAAAAGGGTTAGGCTTTCATGAACGTCTCGCGAGGAGGCTACGTGTTTTTCTCATAAAAAGGTTAGGTTTTTATGAACGTCTCTTGAGGAGGCTACGCGTTTTTGTATTTCTCATAAAAAGGGTTAGGTTTTTATGAACGTCTCGTGAGGAGACTACGCGTTTTTGTGTTGGATTGAAAACGTGTTTGAAATGGGTTGAAAGTGTATTGGGCCGAGGAAAACCCGCCCAATATAAAACTGAAACCCATAAAGTAAAAATATAATCGCCTGTTGTGAGCGAATTAAAGATGTCGCTTTGTTCTGAGCGATTTGGTTTTTGTTTGGCGTTTTTTGGTTAAAACACGGGAAAGGAGAGAGGGGGAGGTTTATTTTATTTTCAAAACAAAAACAAAATCGAAAACCCCCAAAATTCAATCCGGCGATTTTCTAGACCAAATTTCGATTTTCCGACTCCTACAATTTGTCATGGACCAAGGTACGTACTTAACTCACTTGGTTTTTCGTGTTTTGTAGTTTGTTTGAGTCGGTTTTAGCTCGAAAAACCGTTTTCTAGGGTTTAGGTCGAAAATTATTGATTTGATTCGGATTTAGCCCTCGTCTTTGCTTGGACTAGATGCTTGGGAGTCATATGAGGCTTGTGTTGCTGCCATTGTTGATTGTTTGTGAGAACCCGACTTGTGGCCTCGATTTTCGTGCGTTTTGATTTGGAGGGCATTTTGGTCATTTTTGAAGACGTCTCGAAAATGGCTCGAAATTTCAGTGTAGCTTACCCATTAGTAGTATGATGTGTTGGTGGGTTCGTTTTGCTGAAATACGTGCGAAAAACGGTTCGTTTGGGTGAAAAACCGTGTAAAAGGGGGTAAAGTCGGGGCTTGTGCTATGTTTTTGTAGCGTAAGGCGATCTCGAGTGGCTTGGTTATTTTGAAAATGTTGTAGTATGCTTGTGTGGAGGTTTGGGTGGCTTGTGTGCGAAAAACGGCTCGAAAAACCGTGATTTTCGTGTGATTTGGTATAGGGGCTGAAATCTTGGTCGAAATTTTCGGTTCCGAAACTTGCCCGAATTCTCTGTATTGCATTGTTATGGCTAGCATGGTATATATTTGGCCTTGTTTTGTAGGGCATGTGTTGTTTGGAGGTGTTTTGGGGCGTTTTTTGTAGTTTAGGTTAGGTTCATAAAAACCATTTTTCCTCGCTTTTTGTGTCCCGTGTATGTAATGTATTGGACTGTATGTTGTCCGTATTGGCTAGGGGGTTGTTTTGTGGGCAGTGGGGGGCTTTTTGGTTGAGTTATGGTCAAGAAAAGGCCGTTTTTGTAGTTTGTAAGCGTTTTGTAAAAGCTATTCAGTCGAGGCGTTCGGGACATCGTTTTCGCATGAAATTTTTTGTACGTGCTTATTGTGATTTATGGGTTGGGTCTGTCTCAGGAAACATGAATTTTTGGCTTTCTGTAGCGTTTTTCCCCTTTCTGCTATTTTTAGGTTAAAAGGGCCTGTTTCCTGCTGTTTTGGCCAGTTCTCTGCTGCTTTTGCGCGTGCTTGCTCCTGACTTGACTGTGTAGGACGTATATATCGTATACGTCTTATGGAATTTGATTTTCTGTGCTTCTGCTCCGTTTTGGCCTTATCTGTAGATAATGTAGGCCTTAATGCTTGCTTTCTGTCGTTTTTGCGTGCTTCTGCTTTCCTAAGTGATTTGCTGTTGCCGTTGTCTGAGTATGTCTTTGAATCTTGTGCAGGTGATCCTGCGCCTTCTGCACCTACTTCCAGTTCCATGGATTGGGTGTTCGCCGGTGTCAACGTTACTGTTCCGGGGGGTGAGCATACCCCTACTTCGGGTATGCCCGCGCCTTTGGAGGTTTCCGATGGTCCGTCTCAGTCGGACTTGCTGTGAGCTTTTCCTCCTCAGACGCCGGGGGCTCCTCCGACACCAGGGAGTGAGTTTCAGGTCGCCACGCGAGTCTCCTGCGCTTTTTCTCGCTAGTGGTGCCGGTCTTTGTCGGTCGTCGTCTGGGCCTTCTGCGAGTGGCTGGGACATGGTGTCGTTCTGGTGGTCTGGCCGTCGATCGGTGTTGTGGGTCGTGGCGTTCTTTGCCGAGTCACCGCCTAATGAGTACGCGGCGAGATCGCCGCCGAAGCGACGCGGTCTTACGGTGATACTAGCGGTAGTGGAGCCGCCGGGTCGCCGAGGTCTCCTGTTGGTGGCCGGGGTCAGGTCCAGGGTGTCCTCTCAGAGTCTTTGCAGGGGCGTGGACGTGGCGCTGCTGTGGAGACGTCTGAGACTCCTGGGGGAGGCCGTGGGAGAGACCGAGGTGCAGCTGCAGGATCTTTGCAGCGTGGTCGTAAGCGGCGGCTGCGGTCGCCTGCGGCTCGGGGCGCGGCCAAAGCGGTCGTGGTCTTCTTCTTGAGGTCTTTGAGGGGTCGTGGTCACGGCGTTGCTTCAGGGGTGCCTGCGGCTCCTGGAGGGGGCCGTGGTAGAGGTCGAGTGAGACTTCGGAGGAACCCGAGGCCGCGGAAGGTGGATGTGGCTTCGGTGAGGCGGCAGAGGCCACGTCGTAGAGCTCGTCTTCGCCGCAGAGGGTGGTGACCGACGGCCGAGGTCGCCGGTCTTTGAGGAGGTTGGGCGAGAGCCCTGTTGAGGTTACGCGGAGGCGTTGTCGTCCTCGGGGTCCGGGGAGTCGCTACGAGGATCCTTCTGGGTCGGAGGGGTCTTCGAGTGGCGAGGTGAGCGAGCTCTGACGAGATCGCTACCGAGGCCACTGTCGAGGTTGAGATTGCTGTGGCTTACGCCATCACTGCGCCGCCGCCGCCAGGTTATTCTTGCCGACGCCGCCAGTTGTCGCGGGCCGCTGAGGTCGGGTCGTTCAGGGCCAGGCTCGGGATCGGCGCAGTGAGGCGGCTGAGGGTCAGGCCCAGGACGCAGGTGCGGCAGCTTTTGAGGCTGCGACGGAGGTTTTCATGGGGATGGTTGACGAGTTGGGCGAGAGGCCTAATTATCCCCACGGTCCGCGCTTGTGGTCGCAGGTGGCCAAGGACTGGGATGGCGTGACTCTGGTTTGGAACCCTTTGGAGCACTTGTCGATCCGAGTGAAGGTCGGCTTCCCGTTAGGCTCGATGAGGACCTTCTCTGGGTTTCGGACGGTGTTCGACGCGTTTGACGAGAGGCTTACACAGGAGGAGCGGGACATAGTGCTTGGGACGGCTTTCGGTCCCCTGGTGCAGAAATGGAGAGAGGTGCGGGGTAAGCGGGTGAACTCGCGTCTTACTGTGCTCCGGGCGTTGCTGGATAGGTTTTGGGATACGACCAACACCTTCCACATGCCTGGTTACGAGGTTGGCGTGACCCCTTCTTCATGGGCAGTTGTCACGGGGCTGCCTCATGGTGAGGGCGTGCTTGACTGGGGACGTGAGCGTCCTCCTATCGATAGCCCACGCGTCGTGCGGTTGATCGGTGATGGGGTTCGGTGCGGGACAGGTGAGGCGCACACGTTTGACCAGGCCGTGCGGTTCTCGACTTCTTCGAGGGAAGAAGAAGAAGGGTCTACTCGGCGAAGCGCCGAGCGAGGGGCCCTACTGGTGGTTTCGACGGCCACCCACTTTGGCGATAAGAGGCGGGCCTCGGCAATTTGTCTTTGATGGCGTTGTCGGACATGTCACGCGTTTGATTGGGTGACCCCGCTCTGAAATTCTGATCCGGTACCTGAGGGCCTTGATGCGCCTGGCCGGATTGACGAGGATTCAGATGTGTCGCTCGTGGGTCCTGGTCTTCTGATGGAGGTAAGGTTTGATTTCGCAGGGTCTTGTTATCTTGTTTCTGCTTTTCTTTCGTAACGTTGTATTCTGATTGCTTGCAGTCTTGGTGCTATGCTCACTTCCCCTCTCTGCTCCCGAACACGTTCAGGTGGCCACGCACTGAAGGTGCAGGAAAGCGACCTATCGGCGCCTACTGCGCGCCCGTCCTCGCCGTCTTGGGGCGCCGAAGCGGAATGCGCCTCGCAGGAAAAAGTGCGATGGTTTTGAGAAAATGGGGGAGATCATTGCATGAATTTGTGATCAAAAAAGAAAAGTAGAAAAATCCTTTTTGAAAATGTATTTTCGGAGTCGTCACCAAATATTAAAGGAATTTGGAACCTATTCAACGCGTCTTGAAATACAAGACACGAGTGTCTCAGATTTCAAGATGCGTCGATATCTATCAATCTGAGGTTTGAAACCGGAGAAGGGATTCGGAGTGAGGTTACTTTTCAAAAGTTTTGGCAAAAATGTGTTTTTGAAAACTGAAATCAAAAAGCCTACGTAAAAGTAGTCTCTACTAATTTGAAAACATTTAGTTAATTTCGATATTTGGGCTAAAATGACGCTACGTACAAGTGCGAATATATATGACTCGATTAAAATGCATAAATAATGTAAATCGTCAAAATAATGACTTTTCTATGGGAAATGTACGTTAAATAATAATTTATTGACTAAATTATTACTATAAACGTTATTTTCCGACCTCATATTTGACTCTTTAAGAATTTGTGAAAACCCTCAGTTTTGACATGCTAAAAGACTCTATGAAACGGTACAATTTAGTGTTGGATCCGTGATTCTAGTCGTTATTTAATGCATGAATGAGGACTTGCATAATTATAAAAGTGACGTCGGTTTGCTTTAGTGATAATGAGTCGTTTATTTATGCGATATTGGCGGGGTTTAGACGGATTATGAATCCGAATTACTACAACCGTGACATTTAATACGGCCGCTTAATGCCAATATCGGGTTGGGGTTAATGTAACCCCTTTGTCCGAGTCTCAAAACGTCCCAGAGCGTAGGTAAAATGTTTACCTTTCGAAAGTGAAAAGACGGTATTTTTGAGTGGATTTTGTGAGTAGTGTATGTGTTTTGTAAAACCGATGTATTGAAATGAATGAAGTGGGTTGGTATTTATAGAGGTTGGCTGGTTTATGCGTAGACAAAAACTTAATCGCCTGTGTACAGGCGAATTTAATTTCATCTGGGCTGTATTTTGTAGGGAAAAACAAAAAAGGATGCACACCAAAACAAAAAATTAATCGCCTGTTGACAGGCGTTTAAATTTTTAATCGCCTGTCAACTGGCGATTTGTATTTTGTTTTGGTGTGCTGTTTTAGCCGCCTTTTAGTTTTGGACGTATGATTAAGTAATGATTATGTTTTATTTAGATATTTACGTGTGGGTTAAGTATAATTTGGGCCTAGTCGGTTTTTGGTCCAATTTCGATTTTCGTGCACCGGTTTTTGTCGTGTTTTTCGGTTTTGGCTCGAAATACAATAATATTGAATTATATTATTTTGCGGTATTATAGAACCTAATTTTGTGAAAATGTGACACGGGACGCACTTTGGCCCGTTTTGTGTGTTGGGTTTTGGGTCGTTTTTGTAAGTTTGGGCCGGTTTGTAGCTAGTTGAAATTTGTTTTGTGGCTTGGCTTAATAAGACGTTCCTGTTTCGTGCTCGTGTTGTGCTTATAATGACTAAGAGTGACATTCATTTTTATGATTATGCAAGTCCAAATTAATACGCTAAAAATGACTAAATACGTTTTAGACACTTTTGTACCGTTTCGACTCTTTTAAAAGCATGTATGAAAGTTCTTTTCATCATCGGGTTTGTTTTTGGGGGGTACGGATACGGGTATCTACAGAGCCCCCAGTTTGACTGAGCTTGGACAAAGCGTTAGTCAAACTTAAAGATAGTATCCGGACCATTACAGTCTCGATACTACCTGGCGGCGCTAAGCATGTGTCTTATGGGAGAGACGAGGACTTAGCGCCGGGAAATGCGGGGAGGGACGACATGTTTTTAAGGACATGACGGTCCTACATGTTTAAGGGAATGTCGGCCTGCATGTGGTTTTAGTACTCCCAGCTGGCGCCTCGCCTGTGTCTTCGCTTGGGCTTCTGCTTGTGCTTTGCTTGCGCTTCTGGCTTGCGCTCCTGGCTGTGCTTTGCTTGCGCTTCTGGTTTGCGCTCTTGGTTGTGCTTTGCTTGCGCTTCTTCGCTGGACGTCTCGTAGTAGAGGTTACGCGTTTTAGGGTTTGGTTTATAAGAGTGGTTGGTGTTTTTGTGAAGGGATAGGTTTTTGTGAACGTCTCATAAGGAGGTTACGTGTTTCTGTGTTTCTCATAAAAAGGGCTAGGTTTTTATGAACGTCTCGCGAGGAGGCTACGCGTTTTTCCCATAAAAAGTTAGGTTTTTATGGACGTCTCGTGAGGAGGCTACGTGTTTTTGTGTTTCTCATAAAAAGGGCAAGGTTTTTATGAACGTCTCTTAAAGGAGGCTACGCGTTTTTGGTTTGGTTTTATAAAAGTGGTTAGGCTTTTATGAACGTCTCTTAAAGGAGGCTACGCGCTTTTGGTTTGGTTTTATAAAAGTGGTTAGGCTTTTATGAACGTCTCTTAAAGGAGGTTACGCGCTTTTGGTTTGGTTTTATAAAAGTGGTTAGGCTTTTATGAACGTCTCTTAAGGAGGCTACGCGCTTTTGTGTTTCTCATAAAAAGGGTTAGGTTTTTTTGTGGACGACTCGTGAGGAGGTTACGTGTTTTTCTCATAAAAAGTAGGTTTTTATGGACGTCTCGTGAGGAGGTTACGTGTTTTTCTCATAAAAAGTTAGGTTTTTATGGACGTCTCGTGAGGAGGCTACGTGTTTTTGTCATAAAAAGTTAGGTTTTTATGGACGTCTCGTGAGGAGGCTACGTGTTTTTCTCATAAAAAGTTAGGTTTTTATGGACGTCTCGTGAGGAGGCTACGTGTTTTTCTCATAAAAAGTTAGGTTTTTATGGACGTCTCGTGAGGAGGCTACGTGTTTTTGTCATAAAAAGTTAGGTTTTTATGGACGTCTCGTGAGGAGGTTACGTGTTTTTGGTTTTGAAATTTTGTTTGAAGCAAGGTTAAATGTGTATTGGGCCGAGGAAATGGCTCAAAACAAAACTGAAACCCATGTGATAAGAATGTAATCGCCTGTAAACAGGCGAATTAAAATTTAATCGCCTGTTTACTGGCGATTAGGTTTTTGTTTGGTGTTTTTTGGTTAAAACACGGGAGAGAGAGGGGAGGCTTATTCATTTCATCCGAAAATAAAAACAAAATCGAAACCCTTTAAAACTTGTCTTGGCGATTTTCTTGACTAAAAATCGATTTTCCGACTCCTACAATTCATCATGGACCAAGGTACGTACTCAACTCACTTGGTTTTTCGTGTTTTGAGTTTGGTTTGAGTCGGTTTTAGCTTGAAATACCGTTTTCTAGGGTTTAGGTCGAAAATGTCGGTTTGATTCGATTTTAGCCCTCGTCCTTGCTTGAAAACGCTCGCTATGGTTGGTATTGTGCTTGCCTCGCTTGTCTTGCTGTCGTTGTGTGAAAACCCGGCTTGTGGTCTCGATTTTCGTGCGTTTTGTAGTGTAGGGGCATTTTGGTCATTTTTGAAAACGTCTCGAAAATGGCTCAAAACTTTAGTGTAGCTTACCCATTAGTAGTATAACGCGTTGGTGAGTTCGGTTTGTTGAAATGGTCGCGAAAAACGGTTCGTTTGGGTAAAAAACCGTGTAGGAGGGGGTAAAGTCGGGGCTTGTGCTCTGTTTTTGTAGCGTAAGGCGATCCCGAGTGGCTTGGTTTTTTTTTGAAAATGTTGTAGCATGCCTGTGTGGAGGTTTGGGTGGCTCGTGTGCGAAAAACGGCCTGAAAAACCGTGATTTTCGAATGATTTGGTATAAGGGCCGAAATTTTGGTCGAAATTTTTCGGTTCCGAAACTTGCCCGAATTCTCTGTATTGCATTGTTATGGCTAGTTTGGTACATACTTGGCTTTGTTTTGTAGGAAATGTGTTGTTTGGAGGTGTTTTGGAGCGTTTTTTGTAGTTTAGGCTAGGTTTCCAAAAATCGCTTTTCCTTGCTTTTGTGCCCCGTTCATGGAATGTATGGTAATGTATGTCGTTTGTGTTGGCTAGGGGGTTGTTTTGCGGGAAGTGGGGGCTTTTTGGTTGAGTTACGGTCAAGAAAAAGCCGTTTTTGTAGTTTGTAAGTATTTTGTAAAAGCTATTCAGTCGAGGCGTTTGGGACATCGTTTTCGTATGAAATTTTTTGTACGTGCTTATCGTGATTTGTGGGTTGGGTCTGTCTCAGAAAATGTGGGTTTCAGGCTTTCTGTAGCGTTTTTCCCTTTTCTGCTATTTTTGGGTTAAAAAGGCTTGTCTTCTGCTGTTTTGGCTAGTTCTCTGCTGCTTTTGCGCGTACTTGCTCTTGACTTGACTGAGTAGGACGTATATATCGTATACGTCTCATGGAATTTCATTTTCTGCGTTTTTGCTCCGTTTTGGCCTTATCGGTGGATATGTAGGCCTTAATGTTCGATTTCCGTCGTTTTTGCTTGCTTCTGCTTTCTTTGAGTGACCTGCTAGTGCCGTTGTCTGAGTATGCCCTTGAATCTTGTGCAGGTGATCCTAAGCCTTCAGTACCTACTTCCAGTGACATGGATCGGGTCTTGGCTGGTGTTGACTTTACCGTTCTGAGGGACGAGCATACTCCTACTTCAGGTATGCCTGCGCCTTTCGAGGTTTCTTGTAACAACCTGGTTTTTAGTCGACTTTAATTACTAAGGCGGAAATTAATTAAGTCTTAAACCAGCGTCATTAATTATACATAAACCCAAAATATTACAACATCGTTCAAGAGTTGAATAAAACAACTCTAAATACGGAATTTAAAAGAGTATGGTGTTATATATTACATATCTCTCTAAATACAACAAAAGTAAAGTATAAACACGTCTTGTGGCCCCGTCCAAAATTCAGCTCTCGGTCCACGATCTTCCTGCACAATAAACTATTGGGGGGATGCCATTGGCGGACAAAGTGACTAGCTATGCTCATACTTACCCTCGATTTCAATTACTTTGGTTTATTACTATCGCTTTATAACTATAATAGTATGATAAAACGATAAACATGCTTAAAACATATAGCATGTAAAGACATATTAGTCATAATAAACATGCGATTTAAAACGATAAATCATATAGGCATGCTATTCAATTAGGAAAGCGAGATAATGTATAATATCATATCATTTGTATCATAGATACACAAAGCAGATTACAAAGCGATATCGGATCGCTACAAACATACGTATTGTAACATTCTCGCCATACGCACTCGATTCAATTCGTAAGATTGTGGTCTTTAATTTTCAAGATGGTACACACTGTTCTCAATTAATCATACAACAAACAACATATATCGCTACGAGCCTGACCACCGAGTAGGCCTTTGTACTGATCGATTGCATCTCACTTCCATAGTGCAGAGGCTTACTCGACTCGTAAACCACGCCGAATACTATAATACTTGCATCTCATCCTCTAGTGTTCGAAAAGATTCGAACTTCGATACAATCTCGTCAAGTGATCTTTACATGTGGCAAGAACGAATGCTAGTGTCGCGCCCACTAAGAACGAAACACCGCAAGGAGACCACCGCTATAATCGCCAAATCGGCACGGATGCCCTGGTAACTTTAGCGAAATAGGGAATAAAACCCTAGTCTAGTACATGTACACTAGTATCCAATTTAAGAATGGGCTATGCTAATCATAGAGCACCTTAACTCGGATAAAACGACTATTTCCTAAAGCCTGAGACAAAAGCCTTGGCATATTCAATTATCTTGTCCCAAGAATGGCGACCGCCACAAGACTATCTTAACCCCACTTCACTCACGATTGGCGTTCCCTTTATCCGAGGCCCAAGCTTGACCTTTTATTTAAACATACTCATGATTTATTATTTATTTGATATTACATATCACATGTTTCTAGACTCTCCTAGTCTCATCGTCAAACCTTTAAGTATTTGTAGGTTTCATATGATCACATAACACGCTCGTTTATTATTTGAAGTGTTGTTAATTATTAACGCTTTTCAAGTTTCTAAATTGAAACGTTTATTAGTATGTCCAATTTTATTTATGTGTTTTTCAAACAATTTAGGTTATTTACTTCTTCATTTTAAATTTTCTATACTTAGTAAAATTTTCAATTATTTTCAGTATTTCACTATTCACTTTTTACTATTCATAAATCACTATTCACTTGACACTATTCATTGGTCACTATTCATCGTATTTTATACGTATTTTTATACGTATTCGTATTTTATACGTATTTTTATACTTATACGTATTCCTATACTTGTACGTATTTTATATTTATACGTATTTTTATACGTATTCATATATATTAATATATTTCCTAAGTATAAACTAAAATTTCATTTTATTTGCTAAGTACAAAAATTCTAGTTTCAAAGTCGTTAGGTTCGTTTTGTACTTAGTGATTTTTGAAAATATTTCAAAAGTCTAGTTTTAAAAACGTTAAGTTCATTTTGTATAAAGTGATAATGATTTTCATTTTAAAATATTAGTTTTAAAAATGTTAAGTTCAATTTGTAAAAAGTGATAATGACATTTATTTTAAAATGGGACTTAGTTAAATTTAGTCGTCTATTAACTAAATTTAGCGATTTTCATTTTTAAAAATACTAGTATCGTGGATGATTCATTTAAGTCCGTAAGTCCAAGATCAACAAATTCAAATAGCAAAGGCAGTAACACACGATTTAGTTCATTTTTATAACGGTTACATATTTTTATCGGTTTATAATATTTTGTTTATAACTAAATCGATTTATACAAAAATTCAATTCTAATTACTATTTAACTTTAGTGACTTAGTGATAATTTCATTTTAGTCAAATTTAGTCAATTTTAAATGTATATGTCGTGTGATATAATATATATGTCAAAATTGATTTATTTCTTTTAATTTCTTAATTCTAACTTATTAACTAATAATTAAATTATATTAACAATAAACTAAAAAGTGATAAAAGCAAAATTTAACCCTAAAAACATGTAAATGCCGTGAGCAAGCTAGGGTAGTTCTAAATTTTCATTTTTCGATTTTATCGGTTTTTAGCTTAAAGTCTTTATATTTTAATTATTCTAATTATACTAAAACGATTTAAACTATAATGAAATTTACTAACAATTTCATTTATATTTATGAATAGTGTTTTTCAACACTTTAAATTTCTAACTTTTTAATCTAAATGATTTATAATGTTTAAGTTGATTTATAGTATAATACTAACAATATATATAAACAATAACTAAACATAAACATAAATTATTAACAAACATAAATTAAAATGAAATCAAAAAGAGTAACAAGGATGAACATCAACATGAATAAATCAAGAACACACATGAAGAACTCAAGAACAACTCAAGAACGCTTATTTCGATTTTAATAATTTATAATTCATTTTCCTAATTTAGTTTTTTTTTCATAGGAACATCCATTTTATACTAACTTAACACTACATATAATTTACAAAAATTAAAAGTGAAAATATATAAAAAAAATAGGGAAATGCCGTGTATATGTAATATATATATATAAATTTTCATTTTCGATTTTAATCACTTTAAACTCATTTTTAATATTTCACATAATTTTTATATAACATTACTACTTAAATAAAACATAAACAAACACAAAAATCATATGAACAATAATTAAAATGCTCAAAATAAATTAAACTACACATATGAGTATTTTACTACAATAATCTATTTAACATATTACTTAGTTATTATCATTTTATTATACAACACATAAACACACAAGTACATATAAGTGATGTTTAACATATTTAACATAATTTTCATACTCATAAAATCATAATAACAAAACAAATTAATTTACTAAAAAGATAATATAAGACATAGTTAGTCACCTTGATCGGTATGATTATTGGTTATCCGGATCGACTAAGTTATCAAGGTCTAAGTCTTCACCCAAGTACCCGTCTTCACCTTCAAATAAACCCGTAAAATATAAGCTCCAAATACCCAAAGATGTCCAAGAATGCTAGTGTAATATTAGAGTAATATTTAGGGTTTTTATTTAGGAAGTTTTAAGTGAAAAATGAAAGAAAATAAAGAGAGAAAAAGAGAGCAAGGTGGCCGGCCAAAATGGGAGAGAAAAATGATGTATTTTGCCTTTGTGAATTATGGAATAAGTTGTAAAAATTTAGGTTAAGTTATCTTTGGTCAAAGTTTGATTTTAATTAGAAATATAATGTTTTATTAAGCTAATTAATACATCATTACCTCCATCATCCACACATAAGTCCACATTACTATTCATGCATTAAAAATGTCTAATTTGTGTTTTAAAGTGTTTTCCTCGAATTTGGTCAGTTTTAAAAAGTCGGGCGTCAAAAGCGATAAAAGTTAAAGTGTGCGCGTTTGACGATTTTTCAAAATATTTCTACTTTTAAATTCTAAGACTAAAATATTTATTCTATTATTCAAAAATTTTAAAAAGTATTAAAGAAGTCGAGAAATTTTACAAAACGAAAGTTTTGCAAAAAGTGTGATTTTTAAGGCTAAAAGGTTTAGGATTTAATTTAAGCTTTGAAATTAGAAATTAATGGCTAATTATTGATTTAAATTAACACGGGGTGTTACAAACCTCCCCCCTTAGAAAATTTTCGTCCCGAAACTTGAATGAAGGATAGGATTTTCACCTGAGATAAACAGCTCGGGATATTTTTCCTTCATAGAGGCCTCGGTCTCCCAAGTTGCTTGTTCAGTCAATTGACCCTTCCATAGCACCTTTACTAAGGGAACCGTCTTCCGCCTCAACACTTTGGTTTCTCGGGCTAGAATCTTGACAGGCCTTTCTGAGTATAGCAAGTTAGGCTCAACTGCGATCACGTCCGGGGTAATGATATGACTTGGGTCACTCCTGTATCTCCTTAGTTGAGAAACGTGGAACACGTTGTGAACCTTGGATAAATTGGGGGGTAGTGCCAGGCGATAAGCTACCTCACCAATTCTTTCAAGTACTTCGTATGGTCCAACGTACTTAGGACTTAGTTTTCCTTTCAAACCGAAACGTCGGACCCCTTTCATGGGCGATACTTTCAAGAAAACATGATCTCCGACTTTGAATTCAATAGGTCGGCGATGCTTGTTAGCATACATCTTCTGACGGTCCTGGGCCGCCTGTAGTCGTTCACGAATGATCTTGATGTGTTCAATCTGGTCTTGAATAACCTCTGGTCCAGCACCCACGTTATCACTAGCATCGTCCCAACAGACTGGGCTACGACACTTCCTCCCGTAGAGTGGCTCGAATGGGGCACAACCTAGGCTTGCATGGAAGCTATTGTTGTAGGAGAATTCAATCAAAGGTAGACTTTTCTCCCAATTCTCGTTGAATTCTAAGGCACATGCCCTGAGCATGTCCTCGACCGTTTGGATAGTTCGCTCAGTTTGACCATCGGTCGCAGGGTGGAAAGCGGTGCTCATCTTCAGTTGGCTTCCCAATGCTGCTTGGAGCTTGTCCCAAAAATGAGAGGTGAATCTCGGATCCCTGTCCGAGATAATGTCTAGTGGTACACCGTGTAGTCGAATCACCTCCTTCTCATAAGCCTTAGCTAGCTCTTCAAGACTCCAAGTGTCTTTGATTGGTAGAAAATGGGCCGATTTTGTTAAACGGTCCACTATCACCCATATTGCATTATTCCCCTTATGAGTCCTGGGTAAACCCGTTATGAAATCCATGGAAATGGAGTCCCACTTTCCCAATGGAATGTCCAAGGGTTGTAGTAGTCCCCCAGGGCGTTGATGCTCGAATTTCACCTTCTGGCAGATTAGGCACTTTGCAACGTACTCGGCAATCTCTGCTTTCATTCCTACCCACCAGAACCTCAGCTTTAAATCTTGGTACATCTTATCAGAACCTGGGTGTATGGAGTATCGTGTACTATGTGCCTCGTTGAGGATCCTTCTCTTTAAAACTGGTACGTCGGGCACACACCACCTTTCTTTGAATCTCAAACTCCCGTCAGGTTTAATCTCAAACCCTACTCTGTTTCCTGAAGGAATTTCCCTTCTGATTTTCACGAGTTCTTCATCCTCCCATTGTAGAGCCCTAATCTCGTGATATAACTCCGGCTCTGCAATCATTGCGTTCAAATCAACATCGTCAGACTGAACCAACTCTAAGTTCATTCTCTTGAAGTCTCTGACAATACCAGCCGGAATTTCCCAAATGTTGCCAAGGGTATGCGTAGTCTTTCTACTCAGAGCGTCAGCAACGACGTTCGCCTTACCCTCATGGTACAATAGTTCAATCTTATAGTCCTTGATCAGTTCTAACCACCGGCGTTGTCTCATGTTGAGTTCCTTCTGCGTGAAGATATATTTCAGGCTCTTGTGGTCAGTGTAGAATTTGATACTCACTCCGTAGAGGTAATGACGCCAGATTTTCAAAGCAAACACCACAGCTGCTAACTCAAGGTCATGAGTTGGGTAGTTTCGTTCATGAACCTTTAACTGCCTTGACGCATAAGCAATGACCTTTCCTTTTTTGCATCAGTACGCAACCCAGGCCATTCGGTGGCGTCGCATCAGACTTCATACTCGTCTCCATCTCGTAGGGAGAGCTAAGGCGCCGTATGGTAAGCCTTGTCTTGAGTTCCTGGAATGCATTCTCGCACTCTTCGCTCCAAATGAACTTGGATTCTTTTTGTAACAGCTTTGTCATGGGTCGTGCTACTTTAGAGAAATCCGGAACGAACCTCCTGTAGTATCCTGCCAATCCTAGGAAGTCACGTATTTCGATTATATTTGTGGGAGCCTTCCATTCTTTCACTGCGTCGATCTTTGCAGGATCTACCATCACTCCGTCCTTCGAGATGACGTGACCTAGGAATGCAACCTTCTCGAGCCAAAACTCGCACTTGGAAAATTTAGCATACCACTTATATTTCCTCAGTATTCCCAGAATGATACGGAGATGTTCCTCGTGTTCTGCTCCAGTCTTTGAGTAGATTAGGATATCGTCAATGAACACAACCACACATATGTCCAGATACTCGTGGAAGGTCCTGTTCATTTGATCCATAAACACTGCTGGAGCGTTTGTCAAACCGAAAGGCATAACCTTGAATTCGTAGTGACCATATCTGCTTACAGCGGTCTTACGGATGTCGATTCTAACAAATGATCTGATGATAACCTGACCTCAGGTCGATCTTAGAAAACACTCCCGCGCCTTTTAGCTGATCAAAAAGGTCGTCAATCCTTGGCAGAGGGTAGCGGTTCTTAATGGTCACCTTGTTTAATTCCCTGTAGTCGATGCAGTCTCATCATCGCCATCCTTCTTCTTCACAAAGAGAACCGGTGCTCCCCAGGGTGAGACACTCGGTCTTATGAAACCCTTTTCAATCATTTCTTCCAGTTGTTTCTTTAATTCCTGTAGTTCTACCGGTGCCATCCTATAGGGTGCCTTTGAGATTGGGGCCGTGCCTGGCACAAGGTCGATAGAGAATTCAACGTCACGTGCAGGTGGCAAGCCCGGTAAGTCGTCTGGGAAAACGTCAGGAAATTCCCGTACTACGTGAATACCTCCGATGTCCACGCTTTCTTTTACTTCGTTGACGCTGCATAGGTACACTTGATGCCCTTTTCTTTCTAACCGTTGAAGTTGTAGCATAGATATGATTTTCGCCCCCTTAATTGGCGAAGTCTTCTGATACGTGACTCTAGTCCCTGTAGGATGCTTCAAGCGAATTTTCCGATCTCGGCACTCGAACATGGCATGGTATTTAGTCAACCAGTCGATCCCCAGAATGACGTCGAACTCCGGCATGTCGAAAAGAATAAGGTCGGAAGGAAAGATTGTTTTATGAATTGTAATTGGGGTTTCTTTGAAAATTTTGGAGCATTTGAAAACTTTTCCGTTTGGTAATGAAATATTTGCGTTGATTGATTCGGATTTTGTGAGATTAGCCTTTGAAACAAACTTAGAAGATATAAAGGACAATGATGCCCCCGTGTCAAACAAAACGATAGCGTTCACAGAGTTTATAAGAAAAATACCAGTGATGACGTCAGCCTCAGGTGACTCCTCTGCCTCGGCTTCTGTGAGGACATATACTCGACCCTGTACCACTACAGATTGTGGTACTCCAGTAATAGGTGCCGCGTTTAGGTTGTTGGGGCATACATTTGCCTTGTGCCCTATTTTCTTACACCGGTAACAGGTAATTGGTTGCCCATTACACTGTTTCCCTTCATGAGAAGCCTTGCCACACATGTGACAATTCCCCGGTAAGGCCCTTGGTTGAGGAGCCCTTCCTGCAACCATTGCTCTCTGATTATTCCCAGCAGGAACCCTGTTTTGGAACGCAGGCCTCTGAAAATTTGGCCTCTGCTGAATCGGGCGTTGGTAGTTAAACTGAATGAAGCTCGACTGTGACACGGAAGGCACAAACACCTTCTTCCTCTTTTCAGCCTTTTCTAACTCCAGAGAAGCCCATAGGCTACATGCGCATTCATACGCTGCAGCAACGGTATTGTAGGTGTTGGTACTCATGTGGGTACGCATAGTGTTGGACATATTGCGCAGATACCTCTGGGTCATGGCCCTTTCGTTGGGGGCGATCGCAGCCCCAAATTTGGCCAGCTGTTGAAATTTTGCGGTGTATTCTTGGAGTGTCATGTCCCCCATCTTAAGAGCTATGAATTCCTCCTCCTTCTGACAACGGAGCTCATACCCAAAGTACTTCTCTTTGATTTTCGCGGTGAACTCATACCATGTAAACGTGGCGTCAGGCTCGTTGGTCCTGACCACGTTCCACCAATCATTCGCCTCGCCTTTAATTTCAAGTAGTAGGCGGCGATGTTTACCCTATCCTCTGGAGGTGTCCTGCTTAGGTCCATCAGCTTTTTCATCTCTTCTAGCCAATTCGTGAGATCGATAGGGTTACTTGAACCCGAGTATTCTTGTGGTCGATGACGTGAAACACGATCAAACGCGCTTGGATGATGTTGGCGGTTTGCGTTGTCCGTGGCTATTTCTGCCAAACGGATCAAAGATTCTTCTGCCAGGAGGTGTCTTTCCTCGTCTGTCATAGGAGGTGCAGCCATTCTGAAAGAATTAAGACGTGAAGGAATTTATTAGTATTGCGAGAGGTTAGAAGACATGCTTATCATTGATAGCTTTTACTTGAAAGTAAATGCAATAACGGCAGTTATGCAAGTAAGCACAGAAGTTAGGTATTTTATTCCATTGAGATGCCTCTGGTACATTTTCTGAAGAAGATTGAAGAAAGGTTGAAAGTAGAGAGTGTATTTTTGTGGAATTGTTTATGAATTTAACAGATGTCTTCACTGCGTCGCCTGGTACTTCTTTCGATGCTTGATCCTCGGGAGCGAATTATTATTTTGATTTTATATCAGGGATAGTTGTTAGTTTAAATCACCACTTCAAAGAAATAACAAGCATAGGCGAGTTAGTGTATTTTATTTTGAGGGAAGTAGTTTGTTATATTTAAAAATCCTAAGTCTATGGTCAGTCCTTAAGATTTCTACCCATCCTCACACTTTAAAGCGATTTGAAGTTTATTATTTAAGTGATCTAATAAAAGAAAAATCTAATTTATTATTTGGTCCTATTAGTCTATGCACGACATACAATATGAATGTCTGCCCAGTGTCTCTCGTTAGGTAAGCACAAATCGCATTAGGCCATTTATGTTACTGGTCACGAGTCGACTTTGATACCAATCAGAATAACCTGGTTTTTAGTCGACTTTAATTACTAAGGCGGAAATTAATTAAGTCTTAAACCCGGCGTCATTAATTATACATAAACCCAAAATATTACAACATCGTTCAAGAGTTGAATAAAACAACTCTAAATACGAATTTAAAAGAGTATGGTGTTATATATTACATATCTCTCGAAATACAACAAAAGTAAAGTATAAACACGCCTTGTGGCCCGCCCAAAATCCAAATTCTCGGTCCACGATCTTCCTGCACAATAAACTATGGGGGGATGCCCGCTGAGCGGACAGTGACTAGCTATGCTCATACTTACCCTCGATTTCAATTACTTTGGTTTATTACTATCGCTTTATAACTATAATAGTATGATAAAACGATAAACATGCTTAAAACATATAGCATGTAAAGACATATTAGTCATAATAAACATGCGATTTAAAACGATAAATCATATAGGCATGCTATTCAATTAGGAAGCGAGATAATGTATAATATCATATCATTTGTATCATAGATACACAGCAGGATTACAAAGCGATATCGGATCGCTACAAACATACGTATTGTAACATTCTCGTCATACAGACTCGATTCAATTCAGAAGATTGTGGTCTTTAATTTTCGAAGATGGTACACACTCGTTCTCAATTAATCATACAACAAACAACATATACTGCTTACGAGCCTGACCACTGAGTAGGCCTTTGTACTCTGATCGATTGCATCTCACTTCCATAGTGCAGAGGCTTACTCGACTCGTAAACCACGCCGAATACTATAATACTTGCATCTCATCCTCTAGTGTTCGAAATGATTCGAACTTCAGATACAATCTCGTCAAGTGATCTTTACATGTGGCAAGAACGAATGCTAGTGTCGCGCCCACTAAGAACGAAACACCGCAAGGAGACCACCGCTATAATCGCCCAAATCGGCACGGATGCCCTGGTAACTTTAGCGAAATAGGGGAATAAAACCCTAGTCTAGTACATGTACACTAGTATCCAATTTAAGAATGGGCTATGCTAATCATAGAGCACCTTAACTCAGGATAAAACGACTATTTCCTAAAGCCTGAGACAAAAGCCTTGGCATATTCAATTATCTTGTCCGGCAATGGCGACCGCCACAAGACTATCTTAACCCCACTTCACTCACGATTGACGTTCCCTTATCTGAGGCCCAAGCTTGACCTTTTATTTAAACATACTCATGATTTATTATTTATTTGATATTACATATCACATGTTTCTAGACTCTCCTAGTCTCATCGTCAAACGTTTAAGTATTTGTAGGTTTCATATGATCACATAACACGTTCGTTTATTATTTGAAGTGTTGTTAATTATTAACGTTTTCAAGTTTCTAAATTGAAACGTTTATTAGTATGTCCAATTTTATTTATGTGTTTTTCAAACACTTTAGGTTATTTACTTCTTCATTTTAAATTTTCTATACTTAGTAAAATTTTCAATTATTTTCAGTATTTCACTATTCACTTTTTACTATTCATAAATCACTATTCACTTGACACTATTCATTGGTCACTATTCATCGTATTTTATACGTATTTTTATACGTATTCGTATTTTATACGTATTTTTATACTTATACGTATTCCTATACTTGTACGTATTTTATATTTATACGTATTTTTATACGTATTCATATATATTAATATATTTCCTAAGTATAAACTAAAATTTCATTTTATTTGCTAAGTACAAAAATTCTAGTTTCAAAGTCGTTAGGTTCGTTTTGTACTTAGTGATTTTTGAAAATATTTCAAAAGTCTAGTTTTAAAAACGTTAAGTTCATTTTGTATAAAGTGATAATGATTTTCATTTTAAAATATTAGTTTTAAAAATGTTAAGTTCAATTTGTAAAAAGTGATAATGACATTTATTTTAAAATGGGACTTAGTTAAATTTAGTCGTCTATTAACTAAATTTAGCGATTTTCATTTTTAAAAATACTAGTATCGTGGATGATTCATTTAAGTCCGTAAGTCCAAGATCAACAGTCCAAATAGCAAAGGCAGTAACACACGATTTAGTTCATTTTTATAACGGTTACATATTTTTATCGGTTTATAATATTTTGTTTATAACTAAATCGATTTATACAAAAATTCAATTCTAATTACTATTTAACTTTAGTGACTTAGTGATAATTTCATTTTAGTCAAATTTAGTCAATTTTAAATGTATATGTCGTGTGATATAATATATATGTCAAAATTGATTTATTTCTTTTAATTTCTTAATTCTAACTTATTAACTAATAATTAAATTATATTAACAATAAACTAAAAAGTGATAAAAGTAAAATTTAACCCTAAAAACATGTAAATGCCGTGAGCAAGCTAGGGTAGTTCTAAATTTTTATTTTTCGATTTTATCGGTTTTTAGCTTAAAGTCTTTATATTTTAATTATTCTAATTATACTAAAACAATTTAAACTATAATGAAATTTACTAACAATTTCATTTATATTTATGAATAGTGTTTTTCAACACTTTAAATTTCTAACTTTTTAATCTAAATGATTTATAATGTTTAAGTTGATTTATAGTATAATACTAACAATATATATAAACAATAACTAAACATAAACATAAATTATTAACAAACATAAATTAAAATGAAATCAAAAAGAGTAACAAGGATGAACATCAACATGAATAAATCAAGAACACACATGAAGAACTCAAGAACAACTCAAGAACGCTTATTTCGATTTTAATAATTTATAATTCATTTTCCTAATTTAGTTTTTTTTTCATAGGAACATCCATTTTATACTAACTTAACACTACATATAATTTACAAAAATTAAAAGTGAAAATATATAAAAAAAATAGGGAAATGCCGTGTATATGTAATATTTATATATAAATTTTCATTTTCGATTTTAATCACTTTAAACTCATTTTTAATATTTCACATAATTTTTATATAACATTACTACTTAAATAAAACATAAACAAACACAAAAATCATATGAACAATAATTAAAATGCTCAAAATAAATTAAACTACACATATGAGTATTTTACTACAATAATCTATTTAACATATTACTTAGTTATTATCATTTTATTATACAACACATAAACACACAAGTACATATAAGTGATGTTTAACATATTTAACATAATTTTCATACTCATAAAATCATAATAACAAAACAAATTAATTTACTAAAAAGATAATATAAGACATAGTTAGTCACCTTGATCGGTATGATTATTGGTTATCCGGATCGACTAAGTTATCAATGTAACAACCCGGTTTTTCGTGACTTAATTAAACTAAGGCGGAAATATTAATTAAGTTCATATATTACTAAAACCAGCTGTCATCGTATTACAACTCATTATACATAATAAGAGTTATAGATAAAACAGAGTTTAATTGATTACATTCTCTCAAAATATAAAATAAGGCCTTCAATCCCCTTGTGTAGATCGTCAATAAAGCCTCGGGGTACCTACGGGAACGTACCGTTAAAACTCGATTATGACCCCGCACACGCTAAGCCACATAAAACCCATAGCGGTAAACACATAATAATTAACATATGCTCATGTAATTAAATCAGCGCAAATAAAACATACAATAATGCAATTCATAAAACATAACATATCATAAATCATATAACATAGTAATTGAATCATCAATTTATCTCAATTCATAATCATATAGGCAAATCATTATCATTTCATTCATATTCGGGGTAGTCGACCCTTTTCAATTATATTCATATAGCAACATATACTCGCGAGTCTTGACTACAGAGTGGCTCGTGTACTCTCATAGATAATTACCCATATAATCTTCTATCAAAGTGCACTAGTTACTCAGACTCGTACATTAGATCAAACACTAAGTAGCGTACGTGATAGCTACCTAACATCCAACGCAATATGGATAATCTAAGATGAAACACGACCATAAGCCAACAAACCAGTAAGGATGGAAACATGCAGACCTAATAAGCGTCCGCGCGATAGCATGCCGGTCACATCAACGGACTTTAATTGCTAAAGATATCAAGCAGGTAATAAGGAGGATCAGTCCCTTGTCTTTTGTATGCATACACTACCCTATTGGTACGACTATTACACTACGACAGATTCCCCGAATGGGAATGGTTATTTTCCGTTACCTCATATGGGCCCGTGAACGAATCGATACCCAGGGCGAAAATCACGTTAAATAACGACTAGGAGAGCCATTAAATTACCACTAGCACCTAATAAGCGTGATAGTGTCCCCATATGCGGCTACCTTACCAACCCTGACCCTATAGCGTCCAACATCGCAGACACCCGAGTATTTCAACTTACTTTCTTGTCATTTTCTCATTCTTATATTACTCAAGTGGCAATTCGTAATAATTATTATCGGCGAACTTGTATAATGAAATTTTAGTTCTGGCAGTTCTTCAGGTAAACGGAAGCACATAGAAAAACTTAATTATTTATTTTGAGTCCGTTCGTAAATTTTAAATATTTTCACTATTCATTATTTTACTATTCATGTATTTACTATTCATCGTATTTACTATTCATCGTATTTTACTATTCCTCGTATTTTATACGTATTTTTATACGTATTCGTATTTTAGTATTTTGTATTTGTACGTATCTTTGTACGTATGCGTATTTTTATACTTCGTATTTTATTCGTATTTTATACGTACATGTATTCTTATACTTAGTATATTTTCTATACTTAGTCTTTATTATTATATTTTTATACTTAGTAATTTTATACCTTAAGGTATTTTATTTAGGTACAAAATCAAGTTTATTTCCTAAGTGTAGGATTCTAGTTTCAAAGTTGTTAAGTTTATTTTGTACTTAGTGATTTTAAACAATATTTCAAAAGTAAGACTCGGTTTTATTTAGCCATATACTTAACTAATAATTTAACGATTTCCATTTTTTAGTGAGGTTGTCGTAGTTCATTTTAAATAGTCCGTATGTCCACATTCAAATTTAAGCATAGGTAGTAACACTCGAATTCATTCATTTTAATACTTGTAACGTTTATTTTTATCGGTTTAGTTGATTCATTTCATTAACAAACTATTATACAATCTAATATAATCCTAATTATTAATCAATTTTAGTGACTAAGTGATAAATTCATTTTGACCAAAATTGACCCATTTTAAGTGATAAAACCGTGGCCCTTTATTTGGTTTAGCTATTTATTTCTTTTTATGTTTTTATTAATAATTCATTACTTTAACTAATTTAATTACTTAAGTGATAAAAATAAAAAGTGACAATTTCATTTTAGGTCCAAAATTTAACCCTAAACCGTGGCACTTAACTAGTTTAGGTGTTTTATTTTTATTTTCTAATTTAACGGTTTTTGACTTAAAGTTTTTATATTATGATTATTTAAATTATACTAAAGTGATTTAAACTATAATGTAATTTCTCTAAATATTTTATTTCATTTATGAATAGTGTTTTTACTCACTTTAAATTTCTAACTTTTATATTTTAATGATTTAGCTTATTTAACTTATATATTTAGTATTGTGTTTATTCACTAATGGATTTAAACAACATTTAACTTTAACTTTATAAAACTTTTGAATCAAACTAGTTTAAAAATTAAGAACACTTAAGCTTTTATAATGAACATCTTTAACTCAAATTTTCATATTGACTTATAAATTTCCCAAATTTTGGTGACAAGTCTAATTAACCTAAACTAACATAACCTATTATTTTCAAAAATTAAAACTAAAAATTGGTCCAAAATAATAGAAAAACCGTGGCCTTGTATACTATACTTACAATTTTTATTTTTGATTTTTATACTTCCAATTCCATATCTTATTTCCTTTACATTATATATGTGTTTAACATAAGTGAAAAATCATAATAAAACATTAACATATAAAATCAAAACATTTAAAGAACACACAAATCATCATGAAATAAAATGTAAAGAAAAGAACTCCAACATATAAATCATATTTTTAGTACTCATTTATATAAGTCTTTTAAGCATATCATTTACAAAAATTAAAAACGAAAAATTAAGCAAAATAAATGGGGAATGCCGTGTGGTTTCTTAGGTGAGCACACAATTTTATTTTTCGATTTTTGTCTCCTAATTTAACATATGATGCTAGGTGGTCATACACAATAAATATAACACATAACATTTATAGCATGCGATTTTACAAAATTAAAACCTAGTGTGCGGGGGCACCTTATTTTGGTTAGTGAAAACGAAGCTTAGCAATTGTCGGGGTCGATGATATGATCGAATTGGCTCAAGTCGATGTTCCCACCTTGCTCCTCTTCTTTGGTAGATTAGTACATAAACATGAAAATAAGAAAGTTAGTAACTTGTTTTTAAAACTAAACTAACTAAACTAAAATGTAAAGTGTAGTTGTATCTTATGTTTAGGTGATGTTTTAATATTTTTCATTACTTTGATTTATTTTCATGCTCATTCATAAGTTTAAAAGAGGTTGTGATTAAGGGACATAAATGTGGAGAAGTATGTTAAGAGTTTAGGTAAACTATAGACATGAAAATAAAGGTTTTAAAGAAGAAGGTGTAAGGAGGAGATGAAGATCTTGAGGTTGAAGATGAACCTTGCTTACTTGTATTCTTGTGTTTGTTTGTTTTTAGAGAGAAAGTGTTAGCAAATTTGTTGTGTTTGTAGTATGTTGTAATGCGTGTAGTAGTAGTAATGTGATAGTAGTTGTGTTTTGTGTGTGTGTGTTAGGCGTGTGATAGTAATAGTTTGTAAGCTTTGTAGTTTGTAGGCTTTGTAGTTTGTAGTATAATGTGTTGATAATATATATAATCTTTAATTAAAAACAACCTAGGATGTGATGATGAGTATTAGTAGATGGTAAGATAGGGTGGCTCATGAAGAAAAAAAAGCTAAAGTCTTGTTTGTGCTTTGTGAGTAGTAATAAACGTGTAGTAGTAGTAGTAGTGATCATTGTAATTTTTGTAGTATGTAAGCATGTGATAGTAATGCATAAACTTTAATTAAATAAACTAGAGTGTGCTAAGGATTAGTAGCTAAGTAAGGTGAATTGACTTGATGCTAAAGTATAGACAAAGTGGAAGAGAACACATGAGCATGTGCTTAGGGTATGCAAAGGAAACTAGGGTGGCTTGACTTAGTAAGGAAAAGGAGAAAGTATAATGTGCATGAAGTAGTAGTACTTGTAGTTGTAGTATTTTGTATTAAGTAGTATGTGTGAAAGCAAGAGTTTAACAAGTTGTATAAAGCATGGATTATAGTCAAGCATAGGTGATGATATAATTTAGGGTGGCTTAAGACTTGACAATGTAGTAAAGTGTAAACTAGGAGGAAGAGAAATGGAAAGCAAGTCTTGAGCCTTGCATCAAGGCTAACACGGCTCAAGTGGGTCAAGTTGGATCGATTTTTGTTTCTCAAATTTTTCGATTTATGCGTACTCGAAAAGTCCCAAAATAAAATATATAGTCTTAGAATAATATTTAGAAGTAAGATGGAAAATAAGAATGAAAATAAAGCTCAAAACGAAGTCGAAAGAAAAATTGGGTACTAGGTTCTCGAAATTTTGAAATAAAATCTTACTTGGTCGAAATATATATTTTTTTTGTTGAATGTTATCGAATTAAATCATTATGCTCAAACGCCAAAAAAGTTTATCGCTTTGACTTAGTGAGACTCAATGTATTGAGTTTTTTTGTGGAAGTGTTAGCTAAAAGGAAAAGGAATAGTAATTTGATAATAATATAATATGTTTTGTTAGTAATAATCAAAATGATTAAGCTTAAACTACTTTAATTAGATTTGGATTATGAGTAAGTATATTTAAGAAAAGATTAGGTGACTTAATCACACTTAGGTGGCTTGGCCATTTAGTCAAAGTTTGACCTTGATTTGCGTGCCAAAATTTGTCGTTGAGAAATTTGTCGAGGATTCATCGTTTGATTTATCGAGTTTGAATATGAAAGAATAAAGTTCAAATTCAAAGTAATTCAAAATAGTTTTAATTCAGGTGCGAGAAAAGTTGTAGCGCATTGTGTTAGAAAAATATTGAGCGAGATTGTTTAATTAAAGACTTGTGCAATTTTAAAAGGCTTAACTTAACATGGAGTGTTACATGTTAAGCGAAAAAAAATTCAGTCGCATTTTTATTATAAGGAAAAAGGATGAATTTAATCTACTTTAAATTCTTTTATAAAAATGTGTTTCAAAAACACGGGGTGTTACAATCAAGGTCTAAGTCTTCACCCAAGTACCCGTCTTCACCTTCAAATAAACCCGTAAAATATAAGCTCCAAATACCCAAAGATGTCCAAGAATGCTAGTGTAATATTAGAGTAATATTTAGGGTTTTTATTTAGGAAGTTTTAAGTGAAAAATGAAAGAAAATAAAGAGAGAAAAAGAGAGCAAGGTGGCCGGCCAAAATGGGAGAGAAAAATGATGTATTTTGCCTTTGTGAATTATGGAATAAGTTGTAAAAATTTAGGTTAAGTTATCTTTGGTCAAAGTTTGATTTTAATTAGAAATATAATGTTTTATTAAGCTAATTAATACATCATTACCTCCATCATCCACACATAAGTCCACATTACTATTCATGCATTAAAAATGTCTAATTTGTGTTTTAAAATGTTTTCCTCGAATTTGGTCAGTTTTTAAAGTCAAGGCGTCAAAAGCGATAAAAGTTAAAGTGTGCGCGTTTGACGATTTTTCAAAATATTTCTACTTTTAAATTCTAAGACTAAAATATTTATTCTATTATTCAAAAATTTTAAAAAGTATTAAAGAAGTCGAGAAATTTTACAAAACGAAAGTTTTGCAAAAAGTGTGATTTTTAAGGCTAAAAGGTTTAGGATTTAATTTAAGCTTTGAAATTAGAAATTAATGGCTAATTATTGATTTAAATTAACACGGGGTGTTACATTTCTGAAGGTCCGTCTCAGTCGGACTTGCTGAGAGCTTTTCGTCAGACGCCTGGAGCTTCTACGACGCCAGGGAGTAAGTTTCAGGGCGCCGTTGTGGAGTCTCCTGCCTTTTCTGCTAGTGGTGCCGGTGCTGTCAGTGCGTCGTCTGGGCCTTCTGCGAGTGGCTTTGGACATGGTGCTGTTCCTGGTGGTCCTGAGCCGTCAGATTAGTCTTTGCGGTCGTGACATTCTTCCGAAGTCGCCGCTTTTTCGCCCATGTGGTACGTGAGGAGACCGTCGTTGAGCGGACGCGGTCTTCTGGTGATGCTAGCGGTAGTGGGCTGCTTCTTTGGGTCGCCGAGGTCTCTGTTGGTGGCCGAGGTCGGGGCTCAGTGTCGCCTCGTAGTCTTTTTAGGGCGTGGGCGTGGCGGCTGTGGAGACGTCTGAGGCTCCCGGGAGGCCGTGGTGGAGGTCGGGCGAAGGCTGCAGGTCTTTGCGGGGGCGTGGTCGTAGCGGTCTTTGGAGGACGCCCGTGGCTTCGGGAGGCCGAGGCGCAGGTCGTGGCGTTGTTGCGAGGGCTTTGCGGGGGCGTGGCGGGGCGTGGCCCGCAGCGTTGCTTCGTGCCTGCGGCTCTGGAGGGCCAGGTTAGGCCGTGGTCGCGGTCGGAGGAACCCGAGGACGGCGCAAGGTGGATGAGGCTTCGGTGAGGCGTGATGAGCCACGACGTCGAGCTCGTCTTCGCCGAGGTGGTGGCCGACCAAGCCGAGGTTCAGCGTATTTTGAGGAGGTTGGGCAGGGAGACCACAGCGAGGTCACGCGGAGGCGTGGTCGTGCTCGGGGTCCGGGGAGCCGTTACGAGGATCCTTCTGAGTTGGAGGAGTCTTCGAGTGACGAGGATGAGGATCTTGACGAGACTGCGGCTGAGGCTGCTGTCGAGGTTGAGATCTTGGCGAGCTGCTGCTGCCGCTTCTTTCTTCAGCTTCTTTATTCTTCTTTGCGAAGCCGCTTTGTGGCCGGTCGAGTTGAGGGCCAGGCTCGGGAAGCGGCGGAGGTGATCTTGAGGTTGAGGGGCCATGCGGAGGCGAGGCGGTGAGGGCCATCTGAGGCCGAGGCGAGGCCGAGGGTCCCGCCATGACGCAGGTACGGCAGCTCTTGAGGCTGCGACGGAGGTTTTCATGGGGATGGTTGACGAGTTGGGCGAGAGGCCTAATTATCCCCATGGTCCGCGCTTGTGGTCGCAGGTGGCCATTGACTGGGATGGCGTGACTCTGGTTTGGAGTCGCTTGGAGCACTTGTCGATTCGAGTGAAGGTCAGTTTCCCGTTAGGCTCGATGAGGACCTTCTCTGGGTTTCGGACGGTGTTTGACGTGTTTGACGGGAGGCTCACGCAGGAGGAGCGGGACATAGTGCTTGGGACAGCTTTTGGTCCCCTGGTGCAAAAGTGGAGGGAGGTGCGGGGTAAGCGGGTGAACTCGCGCCTTACTGTGCTTCGGGCGTTGCTGGATAGGTTTTGGGATACGACCAACACCTTCAACATGCCTGGTTACGAGGTTGGCGTGACTCCTTCTTCGTGGGCAGTTGTCACGGGGCTGCCTCATGGTGAGGGCGTGCTTGACTGGGGACGTGAGCGCCCTCCTATTGATAGTCCACGCGTCGTGCGGTTGATTGGTGACGGGGTTCGGTGTGGGATAGGTGAGGAGCACACGTTTCAGCCTCGGACTATTTGGTATGCTGACTTCTTCAAGGGGAAGAAGAAGAAGAAAGGGTCTACTCGAGCGAGCGCTGAGCAGAGGGCCCGGCTGTGGTTGTGGTGGTTCCTGACGGCCACCCACTTTGGCGACAAGGGGGAGCGAGCGTCGACGGCTGTGCTGATGGCTCTGTCAGACATGTCACGTCTTGGTGACTTCGACTGGGTTACTCCTGCTCTGGGTCTGTTGATCCGGTATCTGAGGGACGCGGTGCGCCCTGACCGGATTGACGAGGATTCAGATGTGTCTCTTGTGGGCCCTGGTCTTCTGATGGAGGTAAGTTTTGATTTCGCAGAGTCCTGTTATCTTGTCTTTGCTTTCCTTTTGTAACGTTGTAATCTGATTGCTTGCAGTCTTGGTGCTACGCTCACTTCCCCTCTCTGCTCCCGGACACGTTCAAGGTTGAGGCGCAGTATCCGGCTTTCCATGCCTACGCGACAGCGGATCGGAAAGGTATTGGCCTAAACTACGATGCGGCTCGGGTGCGCTTCAACGGGATGACCGTGGATAAGGTAAGGGTATTTGTGTTTTGTACTTTGGTCTTTTGTAGCTTGTTTTTGGGTTTGTGTTTGTTTTTGTGGTTTATAATTTGGTTTTGTTTTGTAGTTCGTTCGCGACCCTTGGAGGAAGTTTACCGGCGTCCCTCCGACGATTGCAGCTCGCTTTGGTCCCCTTGACGGACGGCGGCTGTATATCGAGACCCAGTATGGCTCGTACTGGTACTTGGGTGAGCGTCTGTCTGCGCAGACGGGTCGTGGCGGCTTCATCGTACCTGCTCCTCCGCCCTCGGTTTTGTTTGTGGAGACGCCCGACGCTAACGAGCGTCGTGACGTGTACCATGAGGGTGAGTCCGACTCCCTGCTGCGGCCGGCTGAGGATTACGTGACTTGGGCACAGCATGCCCTTGCTGACCCTGTTTTTGTTTTGTAGCGACGTGATCCTGATCTTGAGTTCCAGCCTCCTCCGTTCGTCGAGGATCTGTTGGTCGTGCACGAGGGCTGCCAGCATTCGATTGTGTTGCCTGCATCTATGTCCGTGGTGACCGATGCGGGCCTGGAGAGGTGGGATCCGCGCGTGAAAAAGGTATTCACTTTCTTCTTCGTACAGCATGAGTATTATGTAGTATAGCCCCTGTGGAACCCGGGAACCGCGTTCGGGGGACCCAACTCGGCGTCTTGCTTAAGGGCGGATTTTAAAGTTAAAAAAGATTAAGTTGGAAAAACCTTTAAGAACTGTTATGGAGTCGCCACCTATTTATCGCGGAAAATAGGAACCTGCTACCATGTTCTAAGTTAAAAACATGTCCTAGATTTTGGAGCACGCCGACACCCCTAGATCTAAGGCTTGTGAAACCAGATTGGATTCGGGGTGAGGGTACTTTAGAAAAAGAGTTAATTCAAATAATGATTTATGAAAACCTTTTAGAAAAGCCTATGTAAAAATAGCCTCTACTGACCTAGAACAATCCTTGTAAGATGATATTTGAGCTAATGTTATCGCTACGTACAAGTGCGATAAGTTTGTAAAAGGATGCAGATGCAGATGCAAAAAGATTGATTAAAACCCTCAGTTTAGCATGTTTAACTTGTTAACGAATACGGTTCAGTTAAAGGTTGAATTCATTGTTTAAGTTGATTTTAATGCAAAATAAGAAGGTGCAAGATGCATGCAAATAAAATAAAGTTCAATTGTCCATTGGTTTATTTTATAAGGTTGGTTGCTTATGCGACTTTGGCGTGTCATCGGATATGGAGTGTACCCGAAGTAAATAGAACACTTGGAGTGCAAGCGCGCTGGGTGCCAAAGCCGGGGGGGGGGGGGGGGGGGCGCTAAAGTGTAGACCCCTTTGTTAGTCCATAGAAAATAAGAAAAAGCTTTGATCCAAGTGGATCGGTACCTACCTTGTCCTGACGCTTCAGATCTGGGCAGAGCTTCGCTTCTTGAACTTAAAAGGAGGATGAATTCAACACGGGATGGTGTGTTGAACTCAAGGATTTGAGTACTTGAGGCTTCTGTGAAAGAGGATTTGTGTGTTGTGAATTGTATGTGAAATTGTGATGTGAAAGTCTGAAAGTGTGAAAGATGTGAATTGTGTGTCAAAAAGATGATCTTCGAGGTTGGGTATAGGGGTGTATATATACTAAAAACCTCGGAGAAATTAGGAAATCCGGGATAAAAAACAAGCCTAGGAACCGCATAGCCTTATGCGGTTGCCTGGGGAAACCGCATAAGCTTATGCGGTTCCCCCCTCAAACCGCATAAGGTTATGCGGTTTGGGGGTCTGGTTTTAGGTCTGCTTTCCAAGTTTCGGTTGCATTGAATCTTTGAAAGATTTCGTGATAATCTCGAACGTGTAGCTCAAGAAAAGAGCTGGGATATTTGTGGGATATTTTGTGATGCTTAGGGCTTTGGAGTGCGGGCCAAAGGCTGGGTTTGGACTCGGTTTCGGGCCCGAGACCCGGAAAAATGAAAAGGGTGTATTTGCATAGTTTTTGTGAAATAAGGTAAGACGTGAAGCCGTATTTTGTGCAAGAGGGGGCTAAATAGCGGTTTTAGCTACCGGGCCTAAATTTAGGAATTTAGGAATGCTGAATCAGACCTCGTTAGTGTAAAAGGGCCAATTGTAGTGCAAATGCGAAGCTCATGCCAATGAAGCAGGACAAGGACCTAGCTAGACTCCAAATGGACAAAATGAACGTTTATTTAAGTGTGATGTGAGGTGACCTAAACATTTTAACATTTAAAACGACTCAAAATGAATTCGACATTAGTTAGAACCATAAAAGTCAACGTTAAACGTGCGTAATAAAAGTCCGTGATACATCACAGGGTTTTGTTTGGGAGGGTACGGATATGGGTATCCACAGAGCCCCCAGTTTGACTGAGCTCGGACTAGAGCGCTAGTCAAACTCCACGACCATATCCGGACCATTACAGTCTCGATATAGTCAGCGGAACGAAGCATGTGTCCATGGGTGAGACGAGGACTTCGAACCGGGCTAAGCGGGGAGGGGCGTGCGCATTTTAAGGACTTGGCGGTCCGTGCATATTATAAGGGCCTGCCAGCCTGCTGATGTCTTCGTCATGCTTGTTGCTGATGTCGTTGCTTGTTGTCGTTTGCTGGTGCCTTTGCGTATGCTTGTGATGTCAAATGTTGATGCTGGTGCTTGTGCTTGTAATGTCTTCGTATAAGGGGCTGAAGTGCAGGGGTGCATGTGCTTGTAGGCAGTTCGTGTAAATGTTAGTGTAGGTCTCGTGAAAGAGCGTCTGTGTAATGCTTGTGCTTGAACTCGCCGAGGAGCGTCTATGTAGAGCGAAATGCTTGGAGTTAGGTGTATATTGCAGAGTGCATGTGCTTAGGCTCGCCGAGGAGTGTCTATGTAGTTGTGGTTGCATATGATCGCCTCCCGTGGTGGAGAAAATGATGTAGTGCTCGTGAAGAGCGTTCGTGCTTCTGCTTCTGTACCGTATATTAAATGCTTAATATACGCGTATGGCGGACTGTAGGTGATGCCTTAACCCAAGCACGGGACATACTTGGAGTTGTATTAGAGCTAGGATGAGTTAGGAATTGAAAAGTAGGCGTAAAACGAGAAAAAATCCGAGAAAAGCCAAGGGCTGAAACCGCATAAGCCTATGCGGTTCAGGGGACAAACCGCATAAGCTTATGCGGTTTCCCCTGTTGGCTGCTGGGGGCTATATAAGCACGAGCAAACCGTGAGCATGCCACATTCATCATTTACGGTTTTTCAACTCAAAAAACGTCATTTTTCGATTTCTCAACCGTTTTTGCTCATTTTCGTTGCGTTGTCTTGCTATGGAACGAGGTATTGCTCCATTTTAACTTGCTTTTACGTTATTTGTTGTTGTAATTAGCTAGTTTTGCCTTGAAATGTTGAAAAGACGGGTTTTGAATGAAAACCCGAGTTTTGTTTGAAATTTGCCGTTTGAATGCTTGAAATTGACGTCATTGTGTTGCATTATGCCATGCGAACGTGTATGTGTGAATTGATTGTGATTTGGACCGTCTTTGCGTGAAAAACGTTCAAATTAGGTTTCGGGCCCGAAAACGAACCCGGATTTTCCGACCTGGAATTTCAATTAAACTTCGGTGTAGGATGCCCATAGTGAGTATAGCATGCCTATAACGTTAGTTTTGCGAAAAAGTCGAGCTAAGGCTTTCAAATCGCCGTCTTAAGTCGTAGTTTTACGGAGTAATTAAGGCGAATTAGGGGTTTTTGATCGGGATGACCAAAATGCAATTGCTTGTAATGGGTTGTTGTTGGGGACTATTATGGCGCGTAGAAACCATAAAGTTGCAGTTTTGAAGCGTAGAGAACGGTTTTCGGCTCAATTATGAATTAGGCCTAAAAATGCTCTGTGAAGTGTATAGTGCAATGTGTTTAGGGAATGTATATGTATTATGTGTATATTATTTGTGTGTATCTGCGTATGTGTATGCCAAGTTGTATACTTGCATGTATTATAGCTGTATGTATTGGTTGTGTTTGGTTGCAGGGGAAGATTCTAGTCGTGTTACGAGGTCGAAATCCCGCAGGAGTGCTAGCTCGAGGACCGAGGGAGCCTCTAGCTCGAGTGGCTTAAGGCGTACTCGTAGTGAGAGGGATGCTGACCCTCGTGATCTGCCCACGAGACGTGGTCGATCCACGCAGGTAGGCCGTGGGAGAAATGTTCTGTCTTGCGATCGTGAGGAGGAGGAGGCTGATGCGTTTGCTCAGGAGTTTGTGGATGAGCTGGAGGCTGAGATGGATGTTGCTGAGGAGCAGGCTGAGGAGGTCGAGGAGGTTGCGCCTAGGGCGAGTAGCTCTAGGCCGCGGAAATCACGCACGCAACAGGGCCTTCGAAGGGTTGGGATGGCCACAACCTTTGCTTGCTCAGACATGTTTCCTATCGAGCGACGATGGGTTGGGATAAGGGCCCGATGAGGACTTTCTCGGGCGTCTCGTCCGCAATGTGTGCTTTTGAGGAGAGGCTTCCGCCGAGGGCGCAAGCTTGGGTGTTGCGTAGTGCTTTTGGCCCGTTGGTTGGCCACTGGAGGGAGATTGCGAGGAAGAAGCAGACGGCGAACCTGATGTTGATCAGGGCCTTCTTGGATAGGTATTGGGACACCACGACGACGTTCCATATGCCCGGCTTTGAGGCCGGCATTACCTTGTCTGAGTACGCGGTCATAACGGGGCTGCCGTTTGGGGACCGCGACATGGATTTTGAGTTTGCGCCGTCCGTTGTGGACGAGGTTGTGACCGCCGCGGTTGGCGGTGGTTTGGAGGTGATTTGTGAGGGTGCGCCCCCTTATACTTTCAAGACGAGCTATATCTTGGAGTATTTTGAGGGGAAGACCGAGTATGGCCCCTCGGAGTGGAGCGACGAGCAGAATGCTCGTATGTGGTTGTGGTGGTTTGTGAGCGCCGTGTACTTCGGCGATAAGGGTGAACGGGCATCGACGTCGGTCCTTATGCATCTCCTGGACTGGAATGCAATTGGAACGTTTGACTGGGTGACGCCGTCTCTGGGTTTGTGCATTCGTTTTTGCATGGATGCCGTGAGGCCGCGAGTCATGGACCGAGGGTCGAGACTGTCCTTGGTCGCTCCTGGCTTCTTGATGGAGGTAAGTGTTGGTTTTGTTTTTGTCTTGTTTTTCATTTTTGTTGTCTTTGTCTTTATGACGTATTTTTGTTTCTTGTGTGCGCAGTCGTGGATTCTTAGCCATTTCCCTTTTCTGCTCCCCGTCTTTGTGAGGATCGTGAGGAGTACTCCGTGATGCGTGCTTGGGTCCGTGTAATCGTGCTGCGTTTAACTGGTCGTATGACGATGTTCGGGATCGTCTGAACCGGATGCGGTTTGATGAGGTTTGTGCTTGAACCATTTTAAATAAAGCGTACTTAAAATGATTGTATTGGTATTTATGAGTGTTTGTCTTGTCTTTGTTTGTAGTTCGTGCCGTTCCCGTGGGGCCAGTACAGGGATATTCCTGAGGGCATTGGAGCTAGGTTTGCAGTGCGAGAGACCCAGTGCTTGTACCTGGCGACGCCGTATGGGCCGGTTTGGTACCTTGGAGAGCGTTTGGTCTTTGGTAGGGTGGCGGCCCGATGGTGCTGAGATCCGCCGAGGGTCCTGTTTGAGCGAGGGTTTCGCTCGGGATCGGTGGCGTTATGCGGGAAGGAAGGAGAGTCGGTGAGTCTTCTGCGTCTGAGGAAGACTATGGCGATTCTTGAGTCTCGGCTTGCTTGTGGGCCGATTGAGGTATGCTTGCTCCTTTTGAGGTGCGTAAGGTAATTTTGCGAAAAATTTCCCTGACGTGTATGTGCGTTCTGAAATTGTTTTGTAGGAATTTGATCCGGAGATGGCGGAGCAGCCTGGTGACTTCCCTACCACCGTTGAGTACGACGAGTCGGGTGTGCGTCGTACTTTCACTTTGCCATCGTACTTGCCGGTGACCACTGACGCGGGCATGGACAGCTGGACGGGCAGGGTGAAGAAGGTATGTACTTGTCTTGTATATGTGAGTGAGCCCCCAGTTTGATCGAGGTATGAAACATGGTGATGATCAAACTAGTGAGATGCATGTTTTTGTGTTACCCCCTCGAGTTTGGCTTAATTTGAATGAAATTAAGGCAAAGTGGGGATGAGCGTTGTTAATTTGAAATTTCCCCCCTAAGTTTGACTTGATTTGAGTGAAATTAAGGCAAAATGGAGAGAAATGTGAAGTGTTTTTGTGTTGTGTATCACAGGTGGCTAAGGAGGCTCACAAGAAGCTATGGCGGATAGCCAACAGGTGGAGGATGGCTTGGGCTGAGCAGGCTGCTCAGTTGTGTCAGAGCCGGGCTGAGACGGCTCAAATTCGGCGTGAGTTTGACGAGTATCGGCGCCGTCACCCCGAGTGAATTTGTGTAACAGAGATTGTATGAACCTTTATGTACATGCCGTTGTAGCTTGATCTGTGAACTTGGTTGTTGTTGCTTGAGCGTTGTAGCTTGAATTTGATTGTCGTCGATAAACCTGTTTGGTAGGCTTGTTTTGAAAAAGTGATATGATTCCCGAGTGGGATGCATTGATGTTTATTTTAGATTGTAAAAAAGTATTTTGCGAAAAGTTAATTTTGAATGCGAAATGAGCTTGCATGAATGTCGAAAATGTTTGTGTTTTGACTCGTGGTAAGAACCGTTGTTGCCAAAGCGAAATGTAATGCGGGTGCATGGGAACAACAAAAGAATGTCGTAGCCCAATGTAGGTCGTAGTGTTTTAGGAAAAACGAAATTAGGAAAGTTGTGAGAGAACCCGTCCCTTGAACCGCATAGCCTTATGCGGTTCAAGCTTCAAACCGCATAAGCTTATGCGGTTTGGTGGGCAAACCGCATAGGGCTATGCGGTTTGACGGCTTGGCTTTTAATGCTGAGTTTCCATATTCCGTAAGGTGTTTCGTATATAAGGAGGGGGGTGCGTGCTATAATCCTCATTCACAATTACTTCTCTTCTTCTCTCTTAATACAAGCTTTTGCTCTCATAAACATATTAGGTATATTTATAAAAGTTTTGTATCCAAGAAAATGGAGGAGCATTTTGACGCTCTTTTGAAGAAGTGGACTTCCTCCTTAAGTTCGGCAATGAAGAAGGCGGTGTATGATGATGGCGCGGGCGTTTTTATTGGCTTTCGCCAAATGAAAGTCGATCTTGACTTCCTTGATTCGTGCTTAGATTATTGGGATCCTAGCTTGCATGTTTTTAGGTTTCCCGGGGGAGAGGTGTGCCCTTTGATGGAGGAGTTCTCGGCCATTGCTGGATGGTCGAAACGGACTACTCCTGTGGTCGTAAGGAGCGAGATTTGTTACAACGGGATGTTGCGAAACTTCCTTGGGATGACAAACGCTCATGCTGCAGGTTTGTTTGAGGGAGGCAAGGTAAACATGCTTCTCTTGTGTCAACGATATATGAATAAGGCTGATACTAGTATTTCGGACCGTTCTAGGCGGAGGGCCCTTGCTTTTTGTTTGGTTCATCGTTATGCTTTTGCGGGGTCCATGCCAGATGGAGTGTTCGGGAACGCGAGGTATGCTCGTGTTGTCGAAGAGATGGAGAGGGGACATGATCCTTCTGCGTTGATCCTGGCGGAGACCATACTGGGCTTAGACGACCGTTATGCTAATCGTCTGAGCTTGTACAGGGGTTGCGCTAGGATTCTCAACGTTTGGCTCATGGAGAGGCTAAGTGTGTACAAAGCTCTTCCCCTTGGAAGTGTCTTCAAGGCGGCGGGGACGACGTCGCGGAAGATGGAGTGGGCTGATCCTCGGGAGCGTTCGCTAAACTACTACCGGTGGTTTGTGAAGGAGAGCACCATTCGTTGGTACGTGTCTTGGTGGGGTATTACGGCGGTTACGGCGCCGTCTATTGCGAATGCGTCTCGTGGGTTGATGTTGTGCGGGTTTGAACGAGGAGTGTGGATTCATCCTCTTCGCTTGAAGAGGCAAATCGGGCTTGCTCAAACCATACCCGAGCAGGATACTCAGGTTGGAGGGGTTGTTGTCCTAAACAACCAAACGATTGATGCTTGGATCCGAGGATGGTCGGACCGTGTGACTTGGGCTGTTCCGGAGCACATAGAGTCTAGCCGTGTTACGGACTTCTATACACGGTGGTACCGTTCCAATGATCCTAAGGAACGTGAGAACCAAAGGAGGAGGGAAAAGAATGGGCCAAGGCCCTCCTTGGCGTATGAGGCGGTGCGCGAAAGGAGAGACTATGGTGATCTTTGTACTGTTGGTGCAGGTGTTTCTACTTCGAGACCGGCGCGGGAAAGGCTTGGACCGAAGGTGACCGTTAAAGACCGTCTAGGGCCAAGGATCGAGGAGCCCCCAGTTGAGCAGGATGAGGATCCGATCGAGCCCCCAGGTTTTGAGAGATCTACTCCCGTCCTTAGGTCGAAAGTTGTGGCGGATCGGCCTCTTGAAGATGAAGAGGTCAACCCAAAGCGTCAGAAAATGACTTGAGTAGTTTGCTTTGTTTAGTTTAGAAAAGTTCCTTTATTTAAATGCATGTTTTAGATTTGAATAAAGGGCTAAGGAGGCTTGTTCCTAGCTCGTTTCTAGATTGCGAAAATTCTGAATAAATTAATAAAGTAGAATTAATTTGCTTTTGTCTTGTCTCGTTGTTTTCTTTTGTTTTGCTTTTAAATGTTCTCGACCTTTTTAAGCTTCGAACATTTGTATTAAATCCTCGACTTTTTTAAGCTTTGGATTCGCCCGTTTGATTTGTTCCGTTTTTAAAGTCCTCGACCTTTTTAAGCTTTGGACTTGGATTTGTGTTTTGTTTTTGTGTTGACTGTGCTCTTGACCTTTTTAAGCTTTGAGCGTGTCTTTTTGTGAGTGCAACGCCCTTGACCTTTTTAAGCTTTGGGCATGCGTGCTAGAAAAAGTTCGGTTGTACTTTTGACAAGTTGCCTACGTATCTGCTTTTTGAATACAGAATCAAACCGGCGTAGTTCGTGTGATTCGGTTGAGCTCTTTGCAAAGCTGCCTACGTATCCACAGTGCGTGGAATCAAACCGAGCGTAGTTCACCCATGCGAGAGTGAGTTTTGTTTTTGAAATTTTGCAGAAGCGTTTGTGTTTTAGGGGTAGTATTTCTTGAGTTGATCAAGATTTGTTGGTAATCGGAAGTCCTGACCGTCAAGGTCAGTTAGTTTCACGGCTCCTCCGGGAAGGATTTCCTTGACCAAGTACGGTCCGGCCCAATTGGGTTTGAATTTTCCTCTTGGGTCGACTGGTAATGGTGCTCGGACTGATTTGAGTACTAGGTCACCCACTTTAATGTTTCGTGGCTTGACCCGTTTGTTGTAGGCGCGTTGTAGGCGAGATTGATACATTCGGACTGTACTTAGTGAATGTAACCGTCTTTCGTCTAAGAGGATGAGTTGCTCGTATCGTTCGCGTGCCCATTCGGCCTCAGGAATGTCTGCTTCCATGAGAATTCGAAGGGATTGCATCTCGATTTCTACAGGTTGAACGGCTTCCATCCCGTAGGTTAAGAAATAGGGTGTCATGCCTGTGGGTGTGCGGATGGTTGTGCGGTATCCCCATAATGCAAATGGGATTTTGTTGGGCCAGTCGTGGCAGGTGTCGATCATCTTTTTGAGGATTGATACGACGGTTTTGTTTGCTGCCTCGACCGCGCCGTTAGTTTGTGGTCGGTAGGGTGATGATTTGTGTCGTTGTATCTTGTATTTGAGGAGGAGTGGTTCCACCTCTCCTTGGAAGTGTGTGCCTTGGTCGCTGATGAATTCGTGGGGTATGCCGTAGCGACAGATGATGTTGTTTTGTATGAATTTCGCAACTTCTTTCGTGCCTAGCGTACGGTATGATGCGGCTTCGACCCATTTGGTGAAATAGTCGATGGCCACGAGGATGAAACAGTGTCCTCCTGCTCCCACGGGTTGTACTTTGCCAATGACGTCAATTCCCCATGTGGAGAAAGGCCATGGCGAGGTTAAACTGTATAGTGGTGAAGGAGGGATGTGTTGTACGTTTGCAAAGATTTGACAATTATGGCAATGTTTGACATATTTTGCGCAGTCGGCTTCCATGGTTGTCCAGTACCATCCTAGCCTTATGATTTGTTTGCACATGGCTCGTGCGTTCATGTGTGGTCCGCACTCGCCATCGTGTACTTGGGACATGATATCGTGTCCCTTTTTGTGATCGACACATAAGAGTAGTGTGCCTTGGGGTGTCTTTTTGAGTAGTTTGCCCATTTCCACCACGAATTGTGATGATAACAGGCGTAGGGCGCGTTTGGCTCGTTTGTCAATGTTTGGTGGGTATTCACCGTTTGTTTTGTAGTTGATGATTGCTTGGTACCAAGGGTCTGTTTGTTCTTCCTCGGTTTCAATGTCACAGATGTAGGCGGGTTCGTTCCGTCGTTCCACGACAATGGGGAGCGTTTCCATCCCCGGGGGTATGTTGATTAGTGATGCGAGTTTGGATAACGCGTCGGCGAATTGGTTTTCTTCGCGTGGGAGGTGTATGAATTCTACGTGATAGAATTCGTTTATGAGCTCTTGTATTTTGCTTTGGTATAGTGCCAGGTTTTCATTAAGTATCTTCCATGCTCCGGATACTTGGTTGATTATGAGGGAGGAGTCCCCATAGACTCTTATATTGCGGGCGTTGAGTACAAACGCTGCTTGGAGACCGTGCAAGCATGCTTCGTATTCCGCGGCGTTGTTTGTAACGTCAAAGTCCAGTTTGATTGATAAAGGTGTGTGTTCGCCATTCGGGGATATGAGAAGTATTCCTACTCCACATCCTCGATAGTTGGAGGAGCCATCGAAGTATAACTCCCATTGTTCTTGGTTGATGTTATAGATCCCATCGTCTGGAAGGGATGTTGTGTCGATGATTGGTTCTTCGTTGATTGCATTTTCGGCTAGGAAATCGGAGACTGCTCGTCCCTTGATTGCTTTGAGGGGTACGTACTTAAGATCGAATTCGGCTAGGAGCAATGTCCATCTGGCCATTCGTCCGTTAAGCACAGGTTTCTCGAAGAGGTACTTTACGGGGTCCATTTTGGAATAGACCTTCGTTTGGTGTGCTAGCATATAATGACGGAGTTTCTTGGATGACCACACTAAGGCTAGACAACTCTTTTCGACGGGTGAATATCGAGTTTTGTAATCGAGAAATTTCTTGCTTATGTAGTAGATTGCGTGTTCTTCACCGTTTATTTCTTGAGCGAGCATGGCGCCCATGGCGGTAGATGTTGTCGTAAGGTATAGGGATAGCGGTAGATCCGCTTGGGGCGGTCGCAGAACAGGTGGGTTAGTTAGTAATTCTTTGACCATGTCAAATGCTTTTTGACATTCTTCGTCCCATTCAACGTGGTCGGTTTTCTTGAGTTTCTTGAAAACTGGTTCACATATCATGGTGAGTTTGCTAATGAAGCGCGAGATGTATTGGATTTGGCCCAAGAAACTTCGAATTTCGTCGAGGTTCTCCGGGGGTCGCATTTCAAGGATTGCTTTGACTTTCGAGGGGTCGACCTCGATGCCTCTTTGGCTCACTACGTGTCCTAGTAGTTTACCGGATTTAACTCCAAAAGTACATTTTTGGGGGTTGAGGCGCATTTTGTATTGTCGTAGGCGAATGAAGAACTTGCGGAGGTTAGTGATGTGACCACTTCTCTCCTTTGATTTTACGATCATATCGTCGACGTAAACTTCGACTTCTTTGTGCATCATGTCGTGTAAAAGGGTTGTAGCGGTGCGTTGGTATGTAGCGCCAGCATTGATTAGGCCGAAGGGCATAACTGTGTAGCAGTATGTCCCCCACGGTGTAATGAAGGCCGTCTTTGCCATGTCTTCAAGTGACATTTTGATTTGATTGTAGCCTGCGTAGCCGTCCATGAAGGATAGGAGGGCGTGGTCGGCGGTGTTGTCGACTAGGACGTCCACATGGGGTAATGGAAAGTCATCTTTAGGACTAGCTTTGTTCAAGTCGCGAAAGTCAATGCATACTCGAATTTTGCCATTCTTCTTCAGGACTGGGACCATGTTTGAGACCCATTCAGGATACTCGATGACTTGGATGAAACCGGCTTGTAGTTGTTGTTCGGGGTGATTTTCTCACACGGTTCGTTTAAGTGATTATGGGTCTACTAGTACTATCCCTTAGGTTGCTTTTAGTGGTGATTTATGTGATTGATCTTAAATGTACGAAAGATAACAAAAACGGTACAAGACACACGATATATTACGTGGGAAAAACCCTTAAATGTTAAGGGAAAAACCACGGGCGCCAAGCCAGGAGAGGATCTTCACTAGTTCTGAAATAATGGGTACAGAGTCTGGACCAACTGGTACAGGATACAAATAAGGCGTAAAATAATTATGAAGTGTTTGAATGCTTGAGAATTGAGTAGAATGCTGTGTGCTTGAGTTGTGTGATCATGAATGCCTTTCTCTTCTGAATTCTACTCCTTATATAGTGTCTTTTGCTCCAACGTTCGACTCCATGCTTGTAGGTAACCTCTTCCTCTTTCTTCTCCAGCAGCTCCTATTTCTTAGGCTTCAGTTCAGCTTCTTGACCAAGTCTTCCAACGATTCTTTTAGGGTTGTTGCTGCGGTCTTGGGCTTTCCTCTTTGATGTTTGACTCTTTTGTTGGGCTTGGCCCATCTTGGCTTTTCCTCTCCTGACCTGCACCTTTGTTTTGTCTGTACTGCTTGGTGCTGGCTGCATGTTCTGAACTGACCAGGATCCCAGACCGTCTAGGCCTGGCCCAGGGTTCTGGACCAGCCTGGGTTTTTGGTCCCAACAGTTTGTCCCCCATCTCCTTGCCCTACAGTCCTGAACTGGGGGGTAAGGAGATGCTTCTGTCCTTGATCCTGGTCCAGGGCTGAACCTGGCCCAGGCTCCTTCTGTTTTGCTGTGCCCTTGGTCCTGAGACCTGAACTTTGTAATTAATGAAGTGGTTGGCTTTTCGTGGGGAAGTGCGCCCTATTTTGGCGCTCAATGTACTGCGCATGTCATGTCGTGGGTCAGATCACGTCTCTTCGCGCGTTATTTTTGTAAAAAACCATCCAATTTCTTTTTTGTCTTCTATATATACCCTAATTTTTGTTTTGCTTCTCTTTCTAACTCATTCTTCTTGATTTCTTTTTGCTTTGTATATGATAACCCACGAAAAACCCCCAAATTGATTTGCTAAAAACCCTAGCTTTCTTCTCCCTCCTTTTCCAACTTCAATCATGGCACGCAACGATGTTGGCCCTTCCACTGCTGTTTCTTACACCCATGGTGACTCCATTATCGAAGCGACTGACTTGATCAAGGATGTCAACATCTACCCTAACCTGCTTGCCCAAGGGGCTGTGGCAAGGCTCGAAAGGGAAGGAAAAATCCCAGAAAGTGCTGAGGTTTGGGCCCCAGAGACGAGAGACGTCAGAGTAGATTGGGTTAGCCCTGGTTGGTTCTCAATTTTTGAATCTTCCTTCAAATTCGGTGCAACTTTTTCGCTTTGCCCACTGATGAGCGCTTTCTTGGGCACTGTTCAAGTGCCGCCTTGTCAAGTCATGCCTTCCGTCTGGCGATTGATTCACGGGATCGATTCCCTTTGCCGGAGGTATGGGGTTGATATTCAGCTGGCTGATATTAGGAATACTTACCGCTTGCGTATGTATAAGCAAAAGAGGGTTCATTTTCGTTTGAGGGACAGGTGCTCGCATCTCTTGACCCGTTCAGATGTGGGTGATGATAGTAACTGGACTAGTTACTACATGTTCATCCGGAGTAAGACTTTGGGCCCAAATGTTCGAGCGCCTGAGTTCTCTTTGAAGGGGACTGGTATGTCTTTCAAACTTTCGAATTTCCATCTGCTTTGTTCTTGCATGTGTCTTTTGTTTAGGTTTTGTTGTGAATCTGGCTTTGCAGTTTCTGATTGGGTTCCTACCCTTGACGACCCTGAGTCAAAGAGGAGGATTGAGGCGTTTCTAAAGTTACCGGCTGATAAGAGGGCCTGGCCCAAATGTATGAGTCCTGATGATGATGATGACGTTGTCGAAGTGTCGCCTACCCCTGAGCATGCTAGTGATGGTGGAGAGTCTGAGGAGGATGAGGAGGAGTCTGAGAATGAGGAGGAGGCTGTGCCCGAGGTGGGTGAGAAGTCTGTGAGTGGGGTGGCTGGTGAGAGTGGTATAGGTCACCTGGACCAAACTCCCATCCATGTGACTCCGCTAAATTCTATACTTGCTGGGGCCAAGGGCCACTCAACTTTGCCCCCACTGAAGATTCCTGGGTCTAGCCTGAGCTCCGTGCCCAGCGCCGCTACTGGTACTGACATTTTCCCTTTACTTTGGGGGGATCCTTACTTACCATTCCTTTGTAACTCGTTTCCAATGATGTCTGCAGCGTCTGGGTCTAGTAAGAGGGGCTTCCTGTCTATGGAGGATATCACTGCTGCTGTAGATACCCGTATCCGCACCCCCCAAAAGCAAACCCGATGACGAAAAGGACTTTCATGCATGTTTTAAAAATAAGACTAAACGGTACATAAGTGTCTAAAACATTTTAGTCATTCTTAACGTATTAATTTGAATTTGCATATCTCGTAAAAATGAACATTAATTTAGTCATTTTAATCGTAAGTCAACGCAATACACACAGGCACGACATAAGAACGCCTCACAAAATGGCCCAAGGATACAAAAACAACCCACACACACAAAAACGGCCCAAAACACGCAAAAGGCCCAAGCACCCGAAGTGAACCAAAATGCGTTCCGGGTCACCTTCTCACGAAACAAAATCTCACAAAATCGTAAAATAATGCATTACAATATTATTTTACTTCGAGCCAAGATCGAAAAACACGACGAAAAACCGAAACACGAAACACGAAATACGAAAACCGAGCCAAAAGAATCAACTTTAACAAGTTGACTAAATCAACTTGTACAAATTGACAATCACACAACTCAAATGTCAACCCAATTGCTCGACAAAGCAGCAACACGCAGCCATAGCTTACACACCTACGATAACGTATTACGGCGCAACAAATTTGTCAGAATAAAGGGGAAAATCGCCAGAATACAGGCGATTTACCAAAGAATCGCCAGACTTCTGGCGATTTTTTGGTCATCCCCTGGCATTCTGGCGATTTTTCACTTAATCGCTTGTTCTCTGGCGATTTTCTGATCAATTAGGCATAAAACACGAAGCATTTGCTATAAATAGCAGCTCTTATTCATTCATTTTCAACAACAATTCATTCAATCAACTCTTACAACAATCAAAAACGAATACCTACGATAATACTTATAATCAATTCGATTCAATACTTATACTCACAAAAAGCCTCTCGTGACTTATAAATTCCCACTCTAAAAACCGTCTTTGCATTTCAAGGTAAAGAAACTTTACCTTCCGCTGGGCGTTCGAGACTTATAGGGTTACTTTAACCCACCCCGATATTGGCATTAACGAACTTCGTATTCGCAATACGATTGTAGTAATTCGAATCAAATGATTCGTCTAAACCTCGCCAATATCGCATAAATAAACGACTCAAAATCACTAAATTAAGCACCCACTTTTACATTATGCAAATTCTCGATTTATGCATTAAATTACGACTGAAACACGGATTCGACATTTAACTGTACCGTTCCATATAGTCTTTTAAACATGCAAAACCGAGGGTTTTACAAAATCTTAGAATTGAACACAAGTCGGAGAATAACGTTTAGTTATTAATTCAAATACAATGAATTAGTAACTTTACGTATATTTCTTATAGCAAATCGTCATAGCTTTGACGGCTTACATTTATTTTACATATTTATCGAGTCATACATTTGCATTTGTACGTAGCGTCCTATTAGCCCAAATATCGAAATTAAAGCATATGTTTTCAAATTAGTAAAGACTACTTTTAAGTAGGCCTTTTTATTGCAGTTTTCAATATACTTTGTCAAAACTTTAGAAGGGTAACCTCACTCCGAATCCTCTCTGGTTTCACAATAGCCTCAGAAGGATAGGTATCGACGCACCTTGAAATCTGAGACCTTCGCGTCTTATGATTTTAAGATGCGTTGAATAGGTTCCAAATTCCCTTATAATTTGGTGGCGACTCCAAAAACACGTTTTAAAAGGATTTTTATATTTCTTTTTATTATCTTCACATGCAATGACATCCCCCCTCTCTAAACAAAAGAACGCTCGAGCGAGTTTAAGTCAAGCAAAGCACCAAAAATGCGAAGCTTTGGCGACCCGCGAGCTTCTTGCAAAATTCATTTTTCCCGCGCCGTGCATTCCGCCCCATGACACGAGGGCGGGCGCGAGCGGGGCGTCGAGAAGGGATATCCACATTTCCGGTATCCTCAGTTGGCGACTCCGCTGGGGACGAGCATGTTTTTTTTTAATTTTGAAAATTAACTTTTCATTTTATTTTAAAAACATAAAGAAGTGAAACTTGAAACTTTGAAAACATTTCTGCTTTCGATATTTGGGCAATAGCACGTTTGAGTCGAATCCTCCTGATTCATAACCACACCCTTCGAGGGACGGCCCCAAGTAAAAACACGCTTCCTAAGCGTGTATACTCTGGACACGTCGATCTCTCACCCTTCCACGATCACAAGTTCTGGTATTCCGTACAAGTGAATCGTAGCAGGTCAAACTCGAACGCTCTAGACCCCGTATTGAATCCACACTGATGTGTGTGATCTTGCGGATAACTCTACACAAACGTTGCGGGAATGACCGGAAGGAACCTTACCCTAAAGCCAAAAACCCGCGTCTATACGTACAAATCCAAAGCTATAGCACCCTCGCTATGGTCGTCTTCCAAACAAATGCATGCAAAAACATTTTCATAGAGCATTACACTTTCAAAAGACGTCAATTTTGAAAGTACATTTTCAAACATTTTTCAAAAAGCATACTTTTAAGCATACGATCAGGATCATTGACCTATAGTCAATCAACTCGACTAACCTTACACCACGATATTCAAAACCGATCGGAAATAATCACTACATTCCCGATCCTTTACAAAACATAAATGCATTATACGGGACGATCGTCATAATACATTTATCGCAAAAACATTTCACAAAGCAAAACCCGAAAGTGTCAATTCACTTGGATATTTCAAGTAAGCGACACTTTCTCGTTTTGAGGTAGCCCTAAGTCGAGTGACTTGCTAGTCACCCCGACTTAACCAAACTATCTCTCTCAAAAATAAACAAAACACGGACTCGTTCAAATACGAATCCGTTGATTTACATGTCAGGTTGGGTGACTTATCGTCATTACAACTCGACTCCCCGTGTCACACGTAAAAGGCAAACAACAGCTGCTTTTTACCCAATTTAACATCCTCAGATCGACTAGCCTATCGCTACTCCGGTCTGATTCCTTTTTACATCACAACCTAACGATAAACCCCTGGCAACATACCGCTAACTTGGGTTAATCAGATTGTGATCATACAAACTTTTATTTACATCGAGATTAGGGACGCGCCAACGCATCCTTACCTCAAGAGCTTCCCGTGTCTTTAAGCTAAAAACACGAGTCGAGTCCTGCACACGCTTTCGCACTTTTACTTTTTAATGCGGTTCTTCTTTGAGTCTTTATTTTCTTTCGGAGGTCACTAAGGTTTAGAACTCTGCAGGTCCATCCCCTAAAAAGTCCTGGATACGCGACGTACTAAGGATCGTCATCTGAACCCTCCGCCACCTCCAAAGAAACGTACTTACAACAGATCGAAACCAAAAGCTACCATGGCACTCAACAATGAAGAAAATGTCGGAGGAATCCCAACTCCTCCCCCGTCAGTGGTCACCGCAGAACATGTTCAACAACCAACAAAGAAAATTCTTAGTCTCACCTCCGCAATCGAACAAATGGCCACAATGCGTAAACTCGAGGTGAGAAAAATGCCAAGTACCTTCTTTGAAGAGGCTGAACGAAATGCTAAAAGAATTCGTTCAATGGAAGAACGCCTCACCCACTCGAAGGGATATTCCATTTATGAGGAAACTGAACATGTCCCAAAAAGCGTCAAGTCCTTACTACCGGCTAAGCTCTCACTCAGCGATCTCCCTATCTTCAAGGGTCATGAAAGTCCGCTTGTACACATCAAGGATTTCAAGGCTAAAATGGCCGTCATGGGCGTCGATCCCTCCGCCTGGGCTACTCTATTCCCGCATTCTTTGGATGCACAACCTAGGGCCTGGTTCTACGCCTTGGACCCACACAAGACTACTACTTTCAAAGAAATCACGGTCCAGTTCGACAATCAGTATCACGACAATAACGATACTCAAGTCTCGCTACGTACCCTGGAAGTTCTGTCACAAAAAGACAATGAAGGCTTCAGTGAATACCTCACGCGTTGGAAGAAACTCAGTGCCCAGATATCTAACCGTCCCAAAGACGCAGAACTGATCACCAAATTCATTAATAATCTCACCCCTGCATATCAACAGCATTTGCGCTACGGCAACTTTGACAGTTTTGCTTCGCTCAGTACCGTGGGTCAATTAATCGAAGATGACCTCCGTAAGGAAAAGACTAAGGTTGCAAGCCGAGGTTACCAGGGTAGCTCATCACGAGCCGTCACCAAAGCAGAACCAGTTCACTGCATTAACGCTCTGGAAGAACTAGCGCCTTCCCCAACTTACACCACACCAACGAAATACACCGCGCCTCCTCCTAAGGCGTCATACCCATCTGCGGGTCAGGCTTCGTCAAAACCACGACGAAGCTTTGATCCGATCTACATGACTTACTCTAAAGCTCTACAGAGGCTTGTGAGCCGAAACGTACTTCAACTCCTGGGACCTACTAGCGAGCCTCCTCAGGATAAAAAGCCCAAGTCATGGGATCAGAATGCGTACTGTGAGTTCCACAGGGGAAAAGGACATGATACTGAACAATGCTTCCGTTTAAAGAACATAATCCAAGATTTCATCGATGACAATACCATCGAGAAGCCTACTCCAGGTCCTAAACCTTCGAACCAGCTCAATCCTCTACACACCCATGCCATCTTCGTGGGTACACACCCCATCCTCGACTGCTCTCACCTGATCGTCTCAAAAGACCACGAAATCAATGGTATCTGGGACAGTTCTGATGAGGAGGAGAATCACACAGACAATACCGGTTACCTATTCCCGCCAGAAGAAGAAGAAGAGGAAGATCGAAAACCCACAAGGATATACGGGAAAATGCCCCACAAATACCCAATCAGGTTGTCTGATAGTGACGATGAGATAGCCTACTTAACTCGCTCCGGTCGTCCATACAGAGCCTCGCTGAGTCTGCTGGAACCCCCAGGTTTTCCATCAAAAACAACTAGCCAAGACAAAAACAAAGGCGTAGTCATAAACGAGGCTACAACACCACCCATAATGACTACATCATCACCTCAAGTAGCCACGCCTCCGCCTGCAGCTACTACACCTGTTCAATCGCAGACTGACATAGCATCGTCAAGCGCCACTCCAGCACATACGCCTGAAATTGGAGATTCAATTCAAAAACAGCTCCTAAAAACAAAAGCATATATCTCAATCTGGCAGCTCTTAAGAGAATCATTGGGACACCGTGAAGCTCTCTACCGAGCTTTGCAGGTCACCCCTATTACAACAGAGATGTCGCCTGAAAAACTAATCAGCCACATCACCCGTGAATGGCAAGCTAGCGCCATCACTTTCTCTGACAAAGACCTCCCGCCATTCGGAGGCACGCACAACCTAGCACTCTACATCAATGTGGAATGCCATGGCATGACACTACCCGTTGTGCTCATCGACAACGGATCTGCAGTCAACGTCCTACCCTTAGAAACAGCTAAAAGCTAGGAATCAAGGAAAATGACTTCATCCTCGCAGACGGGTCGTGGCTTATGACGGCATTCGCCGCAAAGATAAAAGGGACCATCTCTTTTCCTATCATGACAGACTGTCATAAGGGAAACCAATTCGGATAATCGACATACCCCCAGCATACAACATGTTATTGGGTAGACCCTGGATCCATGCAACCAAAGCAGTCACCTCAAGCTTACACCAAAAGGTTAAACTTCCCCTGGATGATGAAGTCGTCACTATTCACGCATCAAACTTTCGAGCTTCCTGCGGCAAAGAAAAGCTCGATAACGACACTGCAAGAATAAGCACCGAAACCCCGGACATCACCTGTGGTTTTGATTTCGACTTTGACATCTGCACATTGACTCGCGAGGAGGAAATTACAGCACTCTATGTAAAGGATAACGACAACAAATGGCCTACCATGGGCCTAGGTTATGTGCCATGGTCCTACGAAGTTACCCGTGGGGAACAAGCATTCAATGACCGTAAGAGAGGTCGTGACTTTCGCATAGAGCCATATCACATATTCACAGACAAATACTTCGTCAAAGAGGGCGCAAGCAAGATGCCCAAGGACTACTTCTCTTGTACCATTGCAGGGATTGAACTCGTTTCTGACATCCTGCGCAACCACAGCTTTAACCCCACCGACCTGATTGTCCCGTTTGAGGAGAAGACGCACGACGGATGGTCAAAAACCCTTAAATGGACTGACAAGCAGGGTCGCACTTTCAAAATCACTACGGGAGAAGGCTACACTTTCGAGAACTCTGACTCGGGAGAAAGCGAAGGAGAGGACCCTGGCGACAAATCCATCATAGAGTTTAGGCCCCCGCGTCATCACTTCAAGTCTTTCACCCCAACCAAGCCTCCGGGCTATATGCCCGATGTGATAGACATAGACAAAGAACTAGAGTCTCTAAAGTTGTCTAAAGCTCCTCTGTCTGAGCTATCTTCAAATGTAACTGCTTTCGAAAACAATAATAACAACGTTTCTAGTTACTACTTGCCTTGTTTTCCTTTAAAAACTGCATTTTCTAATACTCACGATAACGTTAAGCATAATAACATTGCATTGCATAAATACATTGCAAGTATCGTTTCAAAACCCGAACAGGACCCCATCATTGAAGACACAACAATCATTGATGTGGGAACACCTGAAGAACCCCGAAAACTACAGCTGGGGGCTTCCTTAAGCATGGAAGAAAAAGCGACAATCGAACTACTCACGAGAATTCAAAGACGTCTTTGCTTGGTCCTACAAGGACATGCCTGGCATTGACCGCGAAATAGCGAACATCGCATCCCACTCAAACCAGTGCCAAACCTATTAAGCAAAAACTACGCCGCATTAAGCCGAATGGTCCCTCATGGTCAAAGAAGAGATCGAAAAGCAACTACAGTGTGCTTCATCCAAGTCATCGAATACTCAGTTGGGTATCAAACATGGTCCCGATTATGAAGAAAAATGGAAAGATACGAGTATGTGCGGACTTTCGCGACCTTAACAAAGCTTGCCCAAAAGATGATTTCCCATTGCCCCACATGGACATACTTGTAGACAACACGGCCGACCACGCGTTCATCGCTATTCATGGATGGGTATGCAGGTTACAACCAAATCAAAATGGCAACAGATGACATGTCTAAGACCACCTTTGTGACACCCTGGGGCACGTACTGCTATACTGTCATGCCTTTCGGACTCATTAACGCAGGCGCCACTTATCAACGTACCGCAACTACTCTGCTACATGACATGATGCATAAAGAAGTAGAGGTCTATGTCGACGACATGATTGTAAAATCAAAGCAAAGGGAAGATCACATCACCAACCTGCGTAAGTTCTTCACCAGAATCAGGCAATACAAAATGCGCCTCAACCCACAGAAATGCACTTTTGGGGTTACGTCAGGCAAGTTATTGGGTCACATCGTAAGCCAACGTGGAATCGAGATCGACCCTGTCAAAATTAAAGCAATACTGGAGATGAAACCTCCAAGCAACATTGATGAGATCAGAGTTTCTTGGGACAAGTCCAATATATTTCTCGGTTCATTAGCAAGCTCACAATGGTTTGCGAACCAATTTTCAAGAAGGCAAAAGGAAGAACACACAAAATGGGGACGACAACCGTCAACAAGCATTCGACAAAGTCAAGACCTCGCTACCAATCCACCGCTCGATGCCACCCCAGAAAGATCTACCCCTTTCACTCTACCTAACAACTACGCCAAACGCCATGGGCGCCATGCTCGCTCAGGAAGTAAACAACGAAGAAAGAGCAATTTACTACATTAGCAAGAAGTTCCAAGACTACGAGACTCGCTACGAGCCTGTGGAGAAGAGCTGCCTCGCTCTAGTCTGGGCCACCAAAAAGCTTAGACATTACCTCCTCGCTCACACAACCAGAGTATACTCCCTAATGGATCCGCTCAAATACTTGTTTGAAAAGCCGGTATTAAATGGTCGTATGGCCAGATGGACACTACTGCTAGCTGAGTATGAGCTTAAATACTTACCTTTGAAAGTCATTAAGGGGAGAGCGGTTTCAGACTTTCTCGCAGAGAATGCCATCATCGAACAACCTAAAATTGACACGACGTCATTTCCCGACGACGGAATCTTCACAGTCGATCGAAATCGCAGCTCTACTTCGATGGAGCCTCAAGCTACCGCGGATACGGCATAGGAATACTCCTAATATCCCCTAACGGCGATCATACACCCATCTCAATCAAGCTCGACTTTAACGTCACCAACAATGCAGCAGAATATGAAGCTTGCATTTACGGCTTACAAGCAGCCATGGCCCTCAACATAAAACACCTCAGAGTACACGGAGACTCCTTCCTAATCATAAATCAAGTAACAGGGGCATGGAGAATCATGAACGAAACCCTCGCAAAATACCAAGCAAAGATACAAACACTCCTTACAGAATTTGATTGCGTAGAATTCTACCACCTCCCAAGGGAAGAAAATCAATTTGCCGACGCACTGTCAAAACTTTCATCCCTTCTCAACATGCCACCGAATGTTGACACACTACCCATTGTCGTCGAGAGACGTGGTGAGCCCGCATACATCCACACCATAGGCATCGACGAAGCAGAACATACCAAGCCATGGTACCAAGCAATACTCAACTACAAAACACACAACTCTTATCCACCTGATACCGACAAGCGCGGTAAAAGGGCCATAAGACTCCTTGCGACCCAATTCGTACTCGAAATGGGACAACTACTCAAAAAGACGCCACAAGGTACCCTGCTCATGTGTGTGGACTTCAAGAAAGGGCAGGAAATCATAGCCCAGGTGCACGATGGCGAATGCGGTCCACACATGAATGCAAGAGCGCTATGCAAGCAAATCCTACGACTTGGGTGGTATTGGACGACTATGGAAGCAGACTGCATTCATTACGCCAAACACCGCCATAATCACAAATATTCAAGAACATACAACATGTACCCCCTTCGCCTCTACAAACCTCACATCTCCATGGCCTTTCTCAACTTGGGGCATTGGCGTGATAGGCAAAGTTCATCCTATCTGAGCAGAGGACACCGCCGTACTAGTAGCGATCGACTATTTCACGAAATGGGTAGAGGCAAAGATCCTTCCGCACTTCGGCTCAAAGGAAGTCGCCAAGTTCATACAAACAAACATCATATGCCGATACTGGCATACCGCACTGGTTATAAGCGATCAAGGCTCACACTTTCAAGGCGGCGAAGCCATACTTGCCAACACAAAGATACAACATCACCGATCCTCTCCTTACCGACCCCAAACCAACGGAGCCGTGGAAGCAGCAAACAAAACTATAGTCACCATCTTGGAGAAAATGATCGACGGTTGTCGGGATTGGCCCAACAAGATCCCATTCGCATTATGGGGATATCGCACAACCATACGCACACCCACAGGCATGACGCCTTATTTTCTCACCTATGGCATGGAAGCCGTGCAACCAGTGGAGATCGAAATGAAATCTCTACGGATACTAATGGAAAGTAGCATCCCAAAAGCAGAATGGGCTCGCGAACGTTACGAGCAACTCATGCTCCTAGACGAACGCAAGCTAAATTCCTTAAGCATTGTGCGAATGTACCAAGCACGACTACAAAGAGCATTCAACAAACGAGTTCGACCACGAAACATAAAAGTGGGAGACCTGGTATTGAAGTCAGTACGCGCACCACTCCCTGTTGACCCACGAGGAAAGTTCAAACCTAAGCGGGCCTGACCTTACCTCATCAAAGAAATCTACGCAGAGGAGCGATCAAACTAAGCGATCACGGGCGGTCGGAGTTCAATCGGGCAACAAATCTCGACCCGACTAAAGAAATACTACCCTTGAAACACTTGCAATGTATTTATAACATGTAATTAAACACAATTCTCACGGTAGCATGCCCTAAACGTGCACATCCATCACAAAAAAGCAAAACACGATTCTACGGGCAGGCATGCCCCTAAACATGCATTCAAAATAATACAACTCAGAACTACGCCGGCTTGATTCCATTTACATGGATACGTAGGCAGCTTTCAAAGCACAGCCGACATTCAACACAAAATCACATACCCAAAACATCTCAAGGATATGACGAACATGACAAAATTCAAAATACAAGATACGTATGTCTTTAACCTTAAAAGAAACAAGGCAAGTTACGCAAAGGGAACTTTTGTTTTATTATGCTGAAAAAGGGAAACATTTACATTTGGATTTTGCAACCGGGAGCACGAACATAACACTACTAGCACACACAACACCTACAAGCATTACATGATCCCGGCATTATCTTCGGGTTTAGGGAATACAAAAACAAACAAACAACTAGCAACAAGCATTCAGATAACATTCTTCGACAGGAGGAGAGAACTCAACCCATATGAGGAGCACCATCACTACCATCCTGGATCGAGCATTAACCATGATGAAGCCGAAGTTGACTAAGCTCCGCCTCCATGGACTGATGCGCTTCGAACTCGAACTTCCCTACTTCCACGGCCAAAACGCATCGGGTGGAAGGCGGGGCGTCGGCGGCTCATTTTGCTCTATGGCGCGGCGAGCCCTGGCGAGTAGTTGGCGCCGTGGTCCACCGGACATATGACCTTGAAACCTCACCGTGGCGGTATCCGGCCACACCGCCACCTGGGACGCATAAGCCATCCTCGCGACCATGCATCCGTAATCTGGTTATTGAGTACAACCAAATCCTGGATCACGGTATCCTGCCCCGGGATGAACTGGGCATAGCCCATTTGCCTTCTCACTCTCAGAGGATGAATAAACACCCCAATGTCAAAACCGCATAGCATGACTCCGGAGGGACCATCTCCCACCGCACTGCCAGTCACAGTGGTAACCTCCCACCATGGCACGACCCAACGGATAGCCGATGCTCTCACGAAAGTGGGAAAATAATCGTTAGGCCGGCCATTGGGACCCCTCCATCGCAGACCACGACTGGTCACGCCAGCCGCCGTGTAGGATACACCGTAAGGGATGGCTCCAAGTACGCTCAAACGTTCCATCAGCCAAACCTGCAAAATGACGGGACAACCACGATAAGCATGCACTCTATTACATGCCCGATCATCTAGGCCTAAGATCGTCTCCGCAAGGATCAAAGCCGCAGGGTTATACCCCATCTCCATCTGCTGCACAACGCATACTAGACGTGCCTCACCAAATCCCATTCCGTCCACTGAATCGGGGAACATGAAACAGTGCACAAGGCAAAGGGCCAGCGCTCTCCTACGAGCAACCACACCGATACTCCCATCATCATAATTCATGAACTTTTGACAGAGTCGGATCATATTCAAGCGCCCATCCAGGAACAGGTCCTCCGTTTCGAGCCTCGTCATCTTAAGGAAGTTCTGCATATTCCTTTGGTACCCGAGCTCCTGGCGAACGCACACTGGAGTGAAAATGCGAGTCCAGCCTCCGATGGCAGCAAACTCCTCAACCAAGGGGCAAACTTCCCCGTCAGGGAAGCGAAATACGTGGTATGCCAAGTCCCAGTAATGCAGGCAAGCGTCCAGGAACTCCGGTTCCATCCGAACCTGCCTTAAACCTAGGAATACGCCCAGACCACAGCCCCTAAGGTTCCTCTTCTCGATACCCGATAGCATAGCACACCACATCCCCACAAGTCCCTCCAAATGCTCCATTACTCACAAAAAAGACAACGCTCTGCTGAATATTACAAATACTAATATGGTATGAGTAATGAAGTTGTAAGCTAAACGTAATATGAAGTGTGAGTGGAGGAGATGAATGAATGAACTAAACATGAGCATCCTTCTTATAGGCAACGTCTTCGAGAGGCAACAATCCAAAGTATAATCGCTAGTGAACCAGCGATTAACCAAAAAATCAAAACAAAAGCAGAAAACGCCATGAAAATCGCCAGAAAACAGGCGATTATCACAAAAATCGCCAGTCCTCTGGCGATTTTCACAATAATCGCCTGTTTTCTGGCGATTTTTGTGAGAATCGTTGGTATACAGGCGATTTTCTATGCTTCTCCGACAGATTTGACGCGACGACTGCACACCGCCTTGCAGCCTACGAGTTGCAGTAAACTTTTCACAGCCTACGCACCGCTGTTTTTACTTTTTACGACGCATTATCGATTACGTTTCCGATACCCGGCTTTACGTCGTATTGGGTCATCTTATGATCGACTCTCGACTAATGTTTTGCACATACGCTTCACAAAATTCAACCGTCTCATTTCGCGAACTCACGTTAAAGCACGACGTTCTTAATTCACATTTTACGAACGTCAAAAACACCTTTTACGGTCTCACAAAATTCAACCGCCACATTTCGTAGGCTTACGTTAAAGCACGACGTTCTTAATTCACATTTTACGAACGTCAAAAACACCTTTTACGGTCTCACAAAATTCAACCGCCACATTTCGTAGGCTTACGTTAAAGCACGACGTTCTTAATTCACATTTTTACGAACCTCAAAAACGCCTTTACGGTCTCACAAAATTCAATCGTCATTTTTTCGCAAGATTACGATAAAACACGACATTTTCAATTAACATTTCTATGAGCGTCAAAAGCGTCTTTTACGGACTCAAAATATTTTCTTCAAAAGGCATGTTTTATAAAAATCTTTACGTATGCATACTCTTATTACGGGTCAGAAAAATCTCAATCGAGATTTGTGTTCTTTTTACGACTAACAATCTAATTGCAGGAACACTATATGAGCACGTCACGAGGGTTTCAAGTGAAAACGGCAACACAAGCGGTCGTACTACAAAACGAGGCAAAATAACCAATAAAGCTTCCGGCATCGCACGCATGGTCATTAATCACGAAAGCTACGCCAACAGGGGCGCTTACCATAGTCAACAAATACACCTGCTACATAATCAAAACACGCGTACGAGGTCACGTAACCTACTCATGTCAAGCCATGGACGCAAGTCAACGTCGTACGACTCCTGCAAGTATGACCATACAAAAGTACCAAAACACGCACGCAAGGTCGCAGGGCCTTATCGCGTCAAGCCGCGGCCACAAAAAAGAATGGACCTCACGAGGACTCCTACACATCCAAATACATACAAATATAACCACAACATAAAACAGGTCCATAAAAATAAAGCCTACGATCCTAGCATACATCCCAAATCAATTAGCTTGATCTCGACGATCGAGCTCCACGCGCAACGAGTCAATCTGAGCACGGTAACCGGCTAGCTCCTGCTCACGCTGCAACTCAAACTCCGCCCGCACACGCGCCTCCTCAGCCCTGGCCCGCCCTAGCTCTATCTGACTCTGCGCAACTGCAGCCTGCAACTCTGAAGCATACTTCTGCGCCTTGCAAAGCGCGACCGCTTTATCATTAAAAGCCACGCGCCAACGGTTAGCTACCCTCCATAAATTCTTGTGGACATCCACGGCCACCTGCAAACAAGTACGGCTTCCATATGCTCAAACTGGGGGCTATAATCAAAAGCAGCTTCATTTCAAGTTTGACTAACGATTTTAAGACAAAATCTAACTCAAACTGGGGGCTATAATCAAAAGCAGCTTCATTTCAAGTTTGACTAACGATTTTAAGACAAAATCTAACTCAAACTGGGGGCTATAATCAAAAGCAGCTTCATTTCAAGTTTGACTAACGATTTTAAGACAAAATCTAACTCAAACTGGGACTATAATCAAAAGCAGCTTCATTTCAAGTTTGACTAACGATTTTAAGACAAAATCTAACTCAAACTGGGGGCTATAATCAAAAGCAGCTTCATTTCAAGTTTGACTAACGATTTTAAGACAAAATCTAACTCAAACTGGGGGCTATAATCAAAAGCAGCTTCATTTCAAGTTTGACTAACGATTTTAAGACAAAATCTAACTCAAACTGGGGGCTATAATCAAAAGCAGCTTCATTTCAAGTTTGACTAACGATTTTAAGACAAAATCTAACTCAAACTGGGGGCTATAATCAAAAGCAGCTTCATTTCAAGTTTGACTAACGATTTTAGGACAAAATCTAACTCAAACTGGGGGCTATAATCAAAATCAGCTTCAACAAAGTTTGACTAACGATTTTAGGACAAAATCTGACTCAAACTGGGGGTTACACTCAAAAGCAGTTTCAACAAAGCTTGACTAACGATTTTAGGACAAAATCTAACTCAAACTGGGGGTTACACTCAAAAGCAGTTTCAACAAAGCTTGACTAACGATTTTAGGACAAAATCTTACTCAAGCTGGGGGCTACATACTACATATCACGCAAGCATAGAAAACAAGTCATACCTGCTTCACCCGAGGGCTCCAACTATCCATGCCAGCGTCAGTCACCGCAGATAAGTACTGCGGTAGTGGTATCGAATGCCGACAGCCACCATCATGCTCAAAATCCAAGCTCTCGTAGAAAGGAGGAGGCTGGACCTCAAGGTCAGGGTCACGTGGCTACAAGATACAAAAATCACGATCAATTTTGCTTTTTAAGCAAATAACATACACAAGCATTACGTGGCTACAAGATACAAAAATCACGATCAATTTTTGCTCTTTAAGCAAATGACATGCACAAGCAAAAAGCAAAAACAACAGCAAACCTCAATGACAGCAGGCGCCAAAGCAAGGCGCGCCCACGACGTATAATCCTCATCTAGCCTCAACAGGGACTCCGACTCACCCTCGTGATATACATCGCGGCGAACATCAGCATCCGGTGTCTGTACGAACAGAACCTTAGGAGGGGCCTCAGGCACAACAAACTTATCCCTAATTGTCTGAGCTGACAGACGCTCGCCTAAGAACCAAGATGAATCATCTTGAGTCGCAATGTACAACCTCTGCGTATCGCGAATAGCAAAGCGAGTCGTAATTGACGCAGGGACATCCGCATAATTCGCCCAAGGGTTGGGAACAAACTACAAAAAAGAAGAGGAATAAACATCTGCAAAAGCACAAACGCAAGACGTATAAGAAATACGAACTTTTCTTACCTTATCAACGGTCATCTCGTTAAACTTCACGCGAGCATCGTCATAGGTCAAGCGAATACCCTTCCTGTTTGCCGTTGCATAAGCATGAAAAGCAGGGTACTTCGCCTTCACGGCAAAGTTAGCAGGGAGCAACGACGGAAAGTGTGCGTAGCACCAAGACTACAATGAAACTAGAAACATGTCATAAAAGAGAAAGCAAAACAAAATAAAACAACAGAGCGTCACAAAAAGCAATCATACCTCCATCAGCAAGCCAGGGCCGACCAAAGACGGTTGGGACCCATCATCGACCCGATCAGGACAAACTGCGTCCCTACAAAATCGGATCAGGAGACCCATAGCAGGGGTAACCCAGTCAAAAGCACCCAATCTGGACAAGTCCCGCAGCGCCATCAAAACAGCAGTCGACGCCCGCTCTCCTTTATCTCCAAAGTGAGTGGACGACAGGAACCACCATAGCCACACCCGCATTCTCGCTCATGACTAACTTCGCCACCGCTTTTTCCTCGCCTTAAAATAATCATCAAACCATGATGTCCGAGGCTGAAAAGTGTGCCTCTCATCCCTCGCACACCTAATACCGCCTCCGATCAAACGAACAACCGTAGGGCTCGAGATAGCAGGGCGTACTCTGTCCCACTCAATCATCTCCTCTCCATGAGGAAGCCCCGAAACAACCGCAAGAGACGAGAAGGTAATACCAACCTCGTACCCTGGCATATGGAACGTGTTAGTAGTGTCCCAAAACCTGTCTAACAACGCTCGGAGCACAGAAAGGTGAGAATTCACATTCTTCTTACGCCTCCTTCCACTTTGTCACCAACGGACCAAAGGTCAGGCCGAGGATTATCTTCTGCGACTCGGCGACAACTTCTTGTTAAAAGCATCTATACAAGTACTAAACCAGAGAATGTCCTCATATTTCCCAACTTAAAGCCAACCTTCACCCGAGTAGACAGATGCTCCATGGTGTTCCAAACTAAGCTTACACCATCCCAGTCTTTGGCAACCTTCGCCCACAGTCTCGGGCCATGAGGAAATGATGGCCTCAAGCCCAGCTCATCAACCACGCCCATGAACATATTTTGCGCAGCAGCCGGCCCAGCATCAACACCAGCCTCACCACCTACGGCACCAGCAGCCGTGGCATCACCCCCAACATTACCCACAACATCACCCTCTGCGGCCTCGGCGCATCAGCTACAGCTCCTCGTCATCCTGCTCCTCCTCGGGCTCGGGATCACTCTCAAAAGCATTCTCGGTGGCGAGAGCGACCACGTCTCGGCCTATCAACGGCGGGATCATTTCCGGCCTCGCCGAGCTCACCTCGTCGGAAACACCAACACTAATACCCTCATCTCGCCACTACCGCCACTAGCCTTAGCGAGCGGCGCCCACGTGTCCGAACGCCACCTTCAAAGATTCCCAAGAACAAAGATCCACTTTGCGCTCCTACTAGGACTACCATTCTTGCGCCCACCTCCACGACCACCACCACGGCTTCTCCCGGCAGACACCCGTGCCTCCGGAACCCCACGTCCATGCCCGGCACCTTGCAGAGGTGCAGAACCAACTCCAGGCTCGCTAGCAGGAGGCCTAGACAACTCAACATTAGCTCCAAGCCCACTAGCAAAAGGCCTGGACGACCCCACAGCTGGCTCCACACGAACCCCGGTCACCTCCGCGGCGCCTGCATCACCAACAGAAGGCCCTGTCGGCTCTACGGTAGTGCTGTGCTCGCTAATAGAGGGCATAGGAGACTCTGGAACAGCCCCCTGTACCTCATTCCCTGGCGTCAAAATAGGAGGAGTCTTGAACAGGTCAGACTGAGACGGACCTTCAGAAGTCGCTAAATGATGGCCTTGACTCGGAAATGGGAGTAAGCTCCTCCCCGGTAACATTGAAGTCAATGTTCTCGATGACATCCTGCATAGCACTGGTCGTAGGTATCACGATCTCAGGGTCACCTACATAGATTCAAGAACAATCTTAAGCTACGCAGCCGTATGATAGTACAAAAATGCAATTCAAATTAAAGCAGGTTCATGACCAACAGAAGGATGCACGTGCACAAAGGTGACAGAAAAGCAAGCCTTAGGCCTATCTTTGACAAAAAGGGCTAAAAAGCGAAAAGAAATACAGAAATGCATATTTCACGACACAAATACGATATCTACGTTAATACGTATCTAGTCCAAGAAGCAAGGACGCACAAGAACAGAAAAATCAAGCAAAACGGCAAAAAGTGAGCCTCAGACCTATCTTTGACAGAAAAGGCTAAAAAGAAGCAGAGACACGAAAATACATATTTTATGACACCTACACAATGTACACGGCACACACGTTCAAGACCAAAGAGCAAGGATACGCAAAAGCAAAGAAAAAGCAGAGGAAGCAGCAAAAAAGCAAGTTTAGGCCTATTTTTTGACAGACAAGGCCAAAAGCAACGCAGGAATACAGAAATGCGTATATTACGACACGTATACGATATATATGTCATGCACGACCAATACAAAGAGCTAGAAAGTACAAAAATGACAAAAGACCAAGAAAAAGACAAGAAAAATACGCTTTAGGCTTATTTTTGACAGATAAGGCTAAAATGACGCAGAGACACAGAAATACCCAGTACATGACACGTATACGACATACAAGTCATAACGAACATCCACAAAAAGTTTCGTACAAAAATCATGTCCCGAACACCTCGACTGAATAGCTTTTGTACACCACGCACAAACTACAAAAACAACCTTTTTATGGCCTTTTCTTGACCAGAGAAGCCCTAACCTCCCACGAACCAACACTTTAGCCAACCCAAACAACTTACATAACAGTACATCCAAGACTCGAAGCACGAGGAGCAAGAAAGACGAGTTCAAGAAGCCTAGCTCAACTACACAAGAACGCTCCAAAACGCTCCAAAATACCTCCAAATCACGCATACTCGACAAAAATGGGCAAGCCATACACCATACAAGGCATCATAACCCAAGACAAAATATTTTCGACAAGTTTCGGAACCGAAAATTTCGGCCCAAGAAACCGTCTCCACACAAAAACACACGAAGATTACAGATTTTCAAACCGTTTTTCGCACACAAGACACCCACAACCTCATCATTAGCATACAACGACGTTTCAAAAACAACCAAGCCAATCGATGCCGTTTTACACGACAAAAACAGAGCAAAACCCCGACAAAACCCCCTGTCACACGGTTTTTAGCCCAAAAAACCCGACTTTCGCGCCAATTTCGACGAAACGAATTTACCCAAGCATTATACTACTAATGGGTAACCTACATTGAAATTTTGAGCGTATTCCGAGACAAAAACGAAAAATGACTAAAATGCCCTCGGCCTTCTACACGAAAAACGGCCCTAATACACGGGTTTCGCACATACAATCGTCAACAATAGCAAGACAAGCCTCCTACTACTCTCAAGCATTGATTTCAAGCAACAACGATAGCAAAATTCGAATCATGCAAGACGGTTTAACATAAACCCTAAAAAACGAATTTTCAGTTAAAACCGACTCAAACCGACTTCAAAACACGAATTAGCAACTTGATTGAGTGCATACCTTGGTCCATTGCGAATCGTAGGAGGCGGAATCACGAATTTTGGTGTAGAAATCGCCAAGGACGAGTTTTTTTCGATTTGAAGATGTTTGTGTGTGTGTTTTCGGCTGCCTTGCTCTTTCCCTCCTACCCGTGTTTTTGAACCAAAAATAGCACACACCCACTAAATCGCCAGACCTCTGGCGATTAAGTGGTTAGGCACGGGTCAATTTTTAGTTTGGACTTGTTATTACGGTCCATTACGCTATTAATTCACTCTTTTAGGCGTTACTATGATAAAACACGAGAATACACATGCTTGTCACGAGCCAAGAGCCCAAATTTTACAAAATAACAACACGTTTACACTCTTTACGAGTCACAAAATCAAAATACGTATACTCCTCACGAGTTAAATACGTATATTTTCAAAAACAGGTACACTCTTTACGAGTCACAAAATCAAAATACGTATACTCCTCACGAGTTAAATACGTATACTTTTCAAAACAAATACACTCTTTACGAGTCACAAAATCAAAATACGTATACTCCTCACGAGTTAAATACGTATACTTTTCAAAACAAATACACTCTTTACGAGTCACAAAGTTAAAAATACGTATACTCCTCACGAGTTAAATACATATATTTTCAAAACAAAAACACTCTTTACGAGTCACAAAATCAAAAATACGTAAATTTCCCACGAGTTAAATACGTATATTTTCAAAACAAATACACTCTTTACGAGTCACAAAATCAAAAATACGTATACTCCTCACGAGTTAAATACGTATATTTTTCAAAACAAATACGCTCTTTACGAGTCGCAAAATCAAAAATACGTATACTCCTCACGAGTTCAATACGTATATTTTTCAAAACAAACACACTCTTTAGGAGTCGCAAAATCAAAAATACGTGTACTCCTCACGAGTTAAATACGTATATTTTCAAAACAAATACACTCTTTACGAGTCACAAAATCAAAAATACGTATATTTCCCACGAGTTAAATACGTATATTTTCAAAACAAATACACTCTTTACGAGTCGCAAAATCAAAAATACGTATACTCCTCACGAGTTCAATACGTATATTTTTCAAAACAAATACACTCTTTACGAGTCACAAAATCAAAAATACGTATATTTCCCACGAGTTAAATACGTATATTTTCAAAACAAATACACTCTTTACGAGTCACAAAATCAAAAATACGTATACTCCTCACGAGTTCAATACGTATATTTTTCAAAACAAATACACTCTTTACGAGTCACAAAATCAAAAATACGTATACTCCTCACGAGTTCAATACGTACATTTTTCAAAAACAAAAACACTCTTTACGAATTACAAATCAAAATACGTATACTCCTCACGAGTTGAATACGTATATTTTTCAAATACACATAAAGCAAAATACACACTTTCATTCAAATCAAAACGCAGATACACAAGCAAGCACGCAGCAGACACGCAAGACGCAGGAGATAGCCAAGCTACAAAACGCCATCGAATCACATCCAAGCAACAACAGGCCGGCAAGCCCTAAAACATGCAGGACCGTCATGTCCCTAAACATGCCGTCCCTCCCCGCATTCCCGACACTAAGTCCTCGTCTCTCCCCGAGACACATACTTAGCGTCGCCAGGTAGTATCGAGACTGTGATGGTCCGGATACTATCTTCTAAGTTTGACTAGCGCTTTAGTCCAAGCTCAGTCAAACTGGGGGCTCTGTAGATACCCGTATCCGCACCCCCCAAAAGCAAACCCGATGACGAAAAGGACTTTCATGCATGTTTTAAAAATAAGACTAAACGGTACATAAGTGTCTAAAACATTTTAGTCATTCTTAACGTATTAATTTGAATTTGCATATCTCGTAAAAATGAACATTAATTTAGTCATTTTAATCGTAAGTCAACGCAATACACACAGGCACGACATAAGAACGCCTCACAAAATGGCCCAAGGATACAAAAACAACCCACACACACAAAAACGGCCCAAAACACGCAAAAGGCCCAAGCACCCGAAGTGAACCAAAATGCGTTCCGGGTCACCTTCTCACGAAACAAGATCTCACAAAATCGTAAAATAATGCATTACAATATTATTTTACTTCGAGCCAAGATCGAAAAACACGACGAAAAACCGAAACACGAAACACGAAATACGAAAACCGAGCCAAAAGAATCAACTTTAACAAGTTGACTAAATCAACTTGTACAAATTGACAATCACACAACTCAAATGTCAACCCAATTGCTCGACAAAGCAGCAACACGCAGCCATAGCTTACACACCTACGATAACGTATTACGGCGCAACAAATTTGTCAGAATAAAGGGGAAAATCGCCAGAATACAGGCGATTTACCAAAGAATCGCCAGACTTCTGGCGATTTTTTGGTCATCCCCTGGCATTCTGGCGATTTTTCACTTAATCGCTTGTTCTCTGGCGATTTTCTGATCAATTAGGCATAAAACACGAAGCATTTGCTATAAATAGCAGCTCTTATTCATTCATTTTCAACAACAATTCATTCAATCAACTCTTACAACAATCAAAAACGAATACCTACGATAATACTTATAATCAATTCGATTCAATACTTATACTCACAAAAAGCCTCTCGCACTTATAAATTCCCACTCTAAAAACCGTCTTTGCATTTCAAGGTAAAGAAACTTTACCTTCCGGTTGGACGTTCGAGACTTATAGGGTTACTTTAACCCACCCCGATATTGGCATTAACGAACTCGTATTCGCAATACGATTGTAGTAATTCGAATCAAATGATTCGTCTAAACCTCGCCAATATCGCATAAATAAACGACTCAAAATCACTAAATTAAGCACCCACTTTTACATTATGCAAATTCTCGATTTATGCATTAAATTACGACTGAAACACGGATTCGACATTTAACTGTACCGTTCCATATAGTCTTTTAAACATGCAAAACCGAGGGTTTTACAAAATCTTAGAATTGAACACAAGTCGGAGAATAACGTTTAGTTATTAATTCAAATACAATGAATTAGTAACTTTACGTATATTTCTTATAGCAAATCGTCATAGCTTTGACGGCTTACATTTATTTTACATATTTATCGAGTCATACATTTGCATTTGTACGTAGCGTCCTATTAGCCCAAATATCGAAATTAAAGCATATGTTTTCAAATTAGTAAAGACTACTTTTAAGTAGGCCTTTTTATTGCAGTTTTCAATATACTTTGTCAAAACTTTAGAAGGGTAACCTCACTCCGAATCCTCTCTGGTTTCACAATAGCCTCAGAAGGATAGGTATCGACGCACCTTGAAATCTGAGACCTTCGCGTCTTATGATTTTAAGATGCGTTGAATAGGTTCCAAATTCCCTTATAATTTGGTGGCGACTCCAAAAACACGTTTTAAAAGGATTTTTATATTTCTTTTTATTATCTTCACATGCAATGACATCCCCCCTCTCTAAACAAAAGAACGCTCGAGCGAGTTTAAGTCAAGCAAAGCACCAAAAATGCGAAGCTTTGGCGACCCGCGAGCTTCTTGCAAAATTCATTTTTCCCGCGCCGTGCATTCCGCCCCATGACACGAGGGCGGGCGCGAGCGGGGCGTCGAGAAGGGATATCCACATTTCCGGTATCCTCAGCTGCGATTACCCAGGCACGCGAGTCCACAAAGTCTGGTGGTAGCCTTGTGCCTGCCGTGAATCTGGTGGCCCCTGCCTCTGAGTCTTCCAAGAGGAAGGCACCAGAGGGTTGAACTAGGTCCACCAAAGGCATTCTTGAATCTCCCGAGCACCTGGCGAGAAGAAAAGGAAGAAAGGGAAGTTACCTCGGATGAGTCCTGTCTTTATCTGTACTCTGCGTTCTCAGTCGGGTGAGTATGTCTCTTTGGGAAGTCCCTGGCGAAAGCTTTGCTACTCTGTCACACACTTTCTTTGTTCTAGATCCTGCTACTTTGGCGCACAAGATGGTGGGTTCCTGTGCTCAGGTTTGTATCTCTTCTTATACTTTTCCTTTTGCCCAGAATTGCCTTTGGTATGGCTTTGATTTTTTGTTTTGTTTTGTACACCGTAGGCTGCTGGTCATGTGCGCCAATCTTGGTTCCACGGTGCGCTTTGGAGAGTGGTAGGAACAAAGTGAAATTTGAAAATGAGGTCTTTGCGCTCTTCCTCGAGATTGCCGAAGGAACTTGAGAGTGCGAATCATCATTTGCGAAAAAGATGGTCGCCCTGGACAAGGCGAACTTCAAAAGGATCAAGCGGCGGGATAAGCACATTGGTGAGTTGACCAAGGAGCCGGAGGACTTGAGGAGGCGGTCAAAGGACATGATCTGATGGTGAGGACCTGAGTATCTTCCACACACTTCGCAGGATCGAGATGATGAATGCCGATTCAAGCTCATGGCTGGCTGGGATCTTTCCGCGGAGATTACCACCTTCAAACAATTGTTCCCCGATGAAGTGTCCCGAGGCGGTGAGGTCACTTAATTTGTCTGACTGGTCTTTGGAAGCAATTCTTTGGTCCAAGTGTTGAGACTGTTGGTGGAGGTTACGTGCATCGTGTCTTGATGAGATTGGTCCTTCCCACGCTGACCCTGTAGAGGAACATCTTTGAAAAAGACCGTGAGTCAAGCGAATGAATGAATCAATTGAACGTTGGCTTCGTTATTGGTTTTTCTGAACAATCTTTGAATTTGCCAGGGGGGGAATGTCCCCTGTGTTTATTTGGTCTGTAAATATTTAGACTTTGCTTTTGGTTTGAACTTTGTTTCTGAATTCTGTTATCCATGCATAGGCATGGTTTGACTTTTGTCAACTTTTTGCTAGTTATGCTAGGCCACGTTATGCTATGTTTTGCTTATGTTATGTTTTGTTATGTCTTTTGTTATGATGCGCATATAATTTGTTGTGAATTCTGTAAAGTAGCATGCATGCGTTTGAAAATTTAGGCGACTTACACTTTGGGGCTCCCTTAACGGACATTACTCCCTGTCCCGTTGGTGCAGTCGTTCTGGGGCTGGAGCCCAAGTTTTTTGTCATTGTCTTTGCATTTGTTTTTGGTTCTGGGCTGGACCAGATTGCACGCTTTATGCGCACAAAAAGAGGTCAGGGCTTGGCCAGTTGGCGTTAATAGCGGCCCTCCGGCAGCTTCAAGTCGATCTGATTGCATTAGATAATTTGTAAAGGAAAAGTTTTGAGTTTTGTGGATTACCAGATGTCTTGGTCCAGGACACTTTACATGTGATAGAGCTTGAGGTGGAGTGTGTTCCAAGGTCTTGGGATCATGTCTCCTTCCGAGTGCATAGTCTGTAAGAGCCTTTCCCTGTTGCTGAATCAATAAGGTATGGGCCTTCCCATGTTGGGGCTAACTTGCCTGCAGCCTTGTTCCTTGTGTTCTGAAATACTTTTCTCAGGACCAGATCTCCTGTCCTGAACATTCGTACTCTGACATTCTTGTTGTAACCACGGCCCTTTGATTCTTTGGTATCTTTGCCAATCTTCTTCTTTGCTAAGTCCACTGAGCTCCTGAGGTGTGTCGGTATCCTGAGTAGTTCATTATTCTCAGAAAATGTATTGAATCCATACCTGATTGTTGGAACGTGCACTTCCACGGGTAGTACTGCTTCACACCCATAGACCACTGGGTATGGAGTTTGCCCTGTAGCTCACTTTGGCGTAGTTACATGCGCCCATAGTACTAGTGGCGACTCTTGACCCATCTCCCTTGTTTCTCCATCAGCTTCTTCTTGATGCAATTGATCACAATCTTGTTGCTGGACTCAGCTTGTCCATTTGCTTGAGGATATCTTGGTGGAGAGGTCACCAAATTGATGTTCCACTTTGTACAGAAGTCTCTGGTCTTGTTTCCCACGAATGCAAGTCCATTGTCACATATGATTTCTGAGGGGATCCCATACCTGCTGATGATGTTCTTCTTTATGAAGGCTATAACTTCTTTTTCTGTGACGTTTTTGTATGCATCTGCCTCTATCCACTTAGAGAAGTAATCTGTCATTGCTAGCATAAACACCTTCTGTCCTGGAGCCATTGGTAATTTGCCAACTAAGTCCATGCCCCATTTCATGAATGGCCATGGTGCAGATATCGAGTCGCGAGTTACGTGCGGTGATGTATCTCTGGACCATGCCTTTGACAGGCGTCACATTTTGTTTTCATTGTGGGCCAGTAGTAGCCCATGCGCAAGATTTTGTTGACCATGCTTCTACCACCTGTGTGGTTTCCACAGTGTCCATCGTGTATTTCTGATAGTACTGTCTTGACCTGGTCGGAGTTACAGCGTAGTCTGACCCATTGAAGGACCTTCTGAATAATACGCCTTGTATGATAGTATATCTGGACGCCTTGATTCTGAATGCTCTTGCCTCGACCTTGTCCTGTGGTAACTTGCCCTGGACTAGCCACTCATAGTATGGTTTGGTCCAGTGCAGGTTGCCTGGGCGTGCTCTGCGGGGCTGGTTGAATTTTACGAATTCTTTGGTTCCAAGATGTGTATAATAGGTATACCGCCCAAATGTACCAGGTTCAAATGCTGATCCTATGTTAGCCAAAGCATCTGCCTGCACATTCTGATCTCTAGGGACTTGCTCAACCTCAACGTTAGTAAACTTTTGAAAAAGATTTTTAACCAAATCAAGATATGCAATCATCTTAGAATCTTTAGCAGCGTACGTACCGTTGATTTGGTTTGCAACCAACAAAGAGTCTATCTTCACCTTTAGATTCTGAACCTTCATGTCCAGACACACGTTCAGTCCTGCTATCAGTGCCTCATACTCAGCTTCATTGTTGGTAGTCCTGAACTCACAGGATACAGCCTGTACTATCTTGTCCCCCTGTGGCGACTTCAGGACCACACCTAGTCCAGTACCCCTGATGTTGGCTGAACCATCTGTCCAGAGTTCCCAGATCTGCTGTTTCTGGTTCAGATGGAAGATTTCTTTTGTTACCTGCTTTTCTAGTGTGGGAGTGAAGTCAGCCACAAAGTCTGCTAATGCTTGAGATTTGATTGCTGTTCTGGGCTCATAGGATAGATCATAGGTGCTCAACTTTACTGACCATTTTGACATACGACCTGAAAGTTACGGTCTAGACAAAGACTGATCTCACGGGAACATTAGTACGAATGATAATATGATGCGCCTCAAAATAAGAGCGTAACTTGGTACAAGCAACTGTTAAAGCCAAAACAAATTTTTCCAATACGTAATACCTGGTCTCGGCATCCGTAAGACTTTTACTTACATAATACGAGGATGTTCTTTGTCCATCTGGTTCTCTTACTAGAATTTGCACTTACAGAGGCTTCATTGCAGGCAGTCTGCACAGACCGGTGACTCTCCTGGTTCAAGGCTTGGGCGAGTGGGGCGATGATAGGTATATTTTCGTGTCTTGGAATGCTTTCTCATGCTCTGTCCCCAGTTGAATCGCTTGTTCTTTCTCGTAAGATCATAGAAGGGCTTGCACCTTCGGAAGATCTGGAGATGAATACATTCGTATTTGCTACTCTTCGGTCAGTTCTGGACATCTTTCGGGTTTTGGGGGGTCTGCAAGTTGATTATTGCTGAGATCTGCTCTGGACTAGCCTCTATGCCTCTTTTTGTCACCATATAGCCTAAGAACTTTCCTGCAGTGACACCAAAGGTGCATTTAGTAGGGTTTAACTTCATATTATACTTTTCCGAATTTGAGCGCTTTTTCCAGGTCCTGGATGTGATCCTCAGCTTTCTTTGATTTCACCACCATATCATCAATGTAGACCTCCATTGTATCTCCAATCTGATCCTTGAACATCATGTTTACCAGCCTTTGATATGTTGCACCTGCATTCTTTAGTCCAAAAGGCATAGCCTTGTAGCAATATATTCCTCTGCTGGTCATGAACGCTGTATGCTCCTGGTCTGGGGGGTGCATCCTGATCTGGTTGAATCCGCTAGCTGCATCCATGAATGTCAGCACCTCATGTCCTGCAGTGGCATCTACCATAGCATCTATGTGTGGTAGTGGAAATGAATCCTTTGGGCACGCCTTGTTCAGGTCTGTATAATCCACACATACTCTCCACTTGCCATTCTTCTTCTGGACCACAACTACATTTGCTCGCCAGTCTGGGTACATCACTTCTTTGATCATGTCCATGTCCAGCAATTTCTGTACCTCTTGGTTCACAATCTCATTACGTTCTGGTGCAAACTTCCTGCGTTTCTGTTTCACAGGCTTAAAACTTGGGTCAATATTTAACTTGTGTGTAATAACATCAGAACTTATACCAGTCATATCAAAATGGGACCAGGCAAAACAATGCTCTTTCTTCCTCAGAAAGTCAATTAGAGCGGTCGATTACCTCTGAGCGTCGTAACCAACCGTAACCTTCTGTCAGGTCTTTCTTCACCAAAACAATTTCATCTGTCTCCATGCGTGGGACAGATTCTCAACAGAACTGACAGTCGCTTTAATTGCTATCACGAGGACTTACAGTCTAGGAGGTTTCGTGGTCATCTGTAACACTCTGTCTTTGTTTGTTGCTCTCCTCTCGGCCGTCTTTGTCCCCCACTTCGTTGGTATCTTTATGCACTGGTGGTACGTTGAAGGTACAGCCTTGAGGTTGTGGATCCAGGGTCGGCCTAGGATTACGTTGTATGAGGACAGGCAGTCTATCACGCAGAACTTCTCGAAAGAGGTGACTCCTTCCACATAGGTTGGTAGGGTGATCTCTCCTAAGCTGTGCTTTGTCTCTCCACTGAATCCTACCAGAACGCTGGACTTCTTTGTTACATCAGACTCTTTCAGCCCCATAGCTTCCAGCGCCTCCATCATGATGATGTTGCTGCGGTCTTGGGCTTTCCTCTTTGATGTTTGACTCTTTTGTTGGGCTTGGCCCATCTTGGCTTTTCCTCTCCTGACCTGCACCTTTGTTTTATGCATCTTTGCTTGGTCTTGTTTGCATGTTCTGGACCTGACTGTGGATCCTGTACCCGTCTAGGCCTGGCCCAGGGTTCTGGACCAGCCTGGGTTTTTGGTCCCAACAGTTGTTTTTCGATTTCTTCCTTGACCATAAGGGACCATTCGGGACGTAGTCTTCTTAGCTTTTGCTTGATGGGTTTATGCTTAGGGTTTGATGGGGAATCTGATTGCTCGGCGATGCTTCGTTCGATGCCGGGCATGTCTTTATATGACCAAGCGAATACGTCCTTGAATTCGCTTAGGAGTTGTGTAAATTGGGTGCGCTCGTGTTCGTCTAGTGAGGCTCCTAGTTGTAGTTCCCTTGGTTCTTCGGGGGTTCCCACGTTTATGGTTATGGTTTCCTCGATGATTGGGTCTTGTGTTTTTGGGTGTACAAGGTTTGCAATGTATTTGTTTAATGATTCACTTTCGCATGAGTTAGTGTCTTTTGTATTTTGTGTGTTGTTTGTTGCTTGTTGATTTTTGTTTGTTTGTATTTTGTTATTTTGAGACAAGACGTAAGCAAATTTATTCATTTCATTATTTTGAAGAGAATTATTCGACGAATCAGAAAATTGCTTGGAGCTAGCCTCCGTAAATAGAAAATCTAAACTAAAGCTAGAGTCTAAGATAGATGGGTCGACAGATGACCCGACACTAAGAGCATTAGAATCTAAAAGAATTTCTTTTTCTTCTTCTTCTTCATCGTCTTCTGTGCCGTTGGAGGTGCTTGAGTGCTGAGTGGAATCACTCGTCCTTGTTCTTGAGATTAGTGACATGGTCGAAAAGTGGTCCTTCACCGGTGATAAGCTGGAAGTGATGACCTTGTGCGTCAGTCCATTTCAGCGTTTTATACCATCCGTTGAGGGTTTTGTCTGTGGCGTCGGCTATGAGTAAGTTAGGATCGAAGTGACGGTCTCGCATGATCGTGGAGACAATTTCTTCGTTTCTGGTGCTCGGCGAGGCCTTGAGTGTATTAGGCTCGGCCTCACTAGAGAAACAAGCTTCGGGTGAATGGATGATGTCTCGAAGGGAGGTATTCCCGTCGACCATTCCTCCAGCGGTGACATATGCCTTCAGGTCGAGGATGTAAGGTCGCAGGGTGACCTTGTGGGTTGACTTTCGTCTTTGAATTTCCTTAACCATCTTCTCGTGGTCGCCATTTTTGGGCTTGTAGCCTAAGCCCATGGTGAGCCAAAGGCTGTTATTGTTCTTTGTTCTGAAAGGTTTGTAGGTTTTGATTGGTGTACGCGTGATGGCGCCAACTTCGAAGTCGAAACCACATAAGTCTTCTGCGGGTTCAGCCACAATTTCGGCAGAATTGGGCTCTTTTGGTGTATCGAAAAGGGCTCGGAAGTTTGAGGCATTCAAGGTTATGATTTTCTCGTTGAGAGGGATCTTAACCTTTTGATGTAGAGTAGAAGTTACGGCCTTGGTGGAGTGAATCCATGGTCGTCCCAGGAGTATGTTATAGGAAGGGGTCATGTCGATGACTTGAAACTCGACTTTTCTTTCTATGGGACCACTGCGTATGTGAAGAGAAATGGTTCCTTTCACGTGACGTCGGGTTCCGTCGAAAGCCTTGACTCCGTCCATGCTTGGGGTGAAGTCTTTATCGGATAGGCCGAGGCGATGTGCGGTGGCCAATGGTAGAACATTGACTGCAGAGCCGTTATCAACAAGGGACACGGGCAAAGTTTTCTTCATACATTCAACGCTGATGTATAGGGCGAGGTTGTGGTTTGATCCAAATGCGGGGAGATCATCGTTTGAGAAGGTGATAGCCCAGAACCAATCCTAGTGACATGGCTGACCATTTGATCTGGGGAGATCTCAGCGTCTGCACATGCTATTTGTAGAGCGCGAATGAATGCATTCCTATGTTCAGCTGAGTCTCGTAAAAGGGCCCAGATGGAAACATCGGCTTTTGTGCGAGCGAGTTGCTTCTGAAGCACCTCATTCGTGTTAGGTGGTGGGATCACTGTGGAGGGCGTACTTGTAGAGGTATTCTCTTCTTGGGCTACGGCCTTGCCTTTCTCGGCCGCAGTTGCTTTTCTGGCATGTTCATCTGTGAAAATATTTTGATAAGGACGACCAGAGCGTGTGAGGTGTGAAACCTCGTCTTGGTTTTCCTTCTCGGGCTGCTGTAGATACCCGTATCCGTACCCCCCAAAAACAAACCCGATGATGAAAAGGACTGTCATACATGCTTTTAAAAGAGTCGAAACGGTACAAAAGTGTCTAAAACGTATTAGTCATTTTTAGCGTATTAATTTGGACTTGCATAATCATGAAAGTAAATGTCAATTTTAGTCATCATGAGCGTAACACGAGCACAATATAGGAACGTCTTATTAAGCCAAGCCACAAAAACAAATTTCAACTAGCTACAAAGCGGCCCAAACTTACAAAAGCGACCTAAAGCGCACACTAACACGACACTCAAACCGGGCCAAAGTGCGACCCGTGTCACATTTTCAAAAAGTTAGGTTTTATGAAACCATAAAATAATATAACCTAATATTATTTTATTTCAGGCCAAAACCGAAAAACACGACAAAAACCGAAACACGAAAACCGAAATTCGGACCAAAACTGAACAAATACTTAACCCTTAAGTAAACCACAAAACACAATCATCACCTAATCAAACCGCCAAAACCAAACGGCGGCATAAGCAGCCCACCAAAACAAAAAACAAATCGCCAGTTGATGACGATTAAAAACTCGCCTTTGTCAACAGCGATTAAGTTTTGTTTTATAACAATAGCCTTTTGTATTTTTTCTTTAAAAATATCTAGCTCAGGCAAACTTAAACGCCTGTACACAGGCGATTAAGTTTTGCTATCCCACAGAAACCAGCCAAACTCTATAAATACCAACCCACTTCATTCATTTTCAAACACCCGGTTTTTAGCACTTACACACTATTCACGAAATCCACTCAAAAATACCGTCTTTACATTTTCGAAAGGTAAACATTTTACCTACGGGCTGGACGTTTGAGACTCGGATAATGGGGTTACATTAACCCCAAACCCGATATTGGCACTAGCGGCCGTATTAAATGTCTACGGTTGTAGCGGTCAGATTCATAATCCGTCTAAACCCCGCCAATATCGCATAAATAAACGACTCATTATCACTAAAGCAAACCGACGTCACTTTTATAATTACGCAAGTCCTCATTCATGCATTAAATAACGACTAGAATCACGGATCCAACACTAAATTGTACCGTTTCATAGAGTCTTTTAGCATGTCAAAACTGAGGGTTTTTCACAAATTCTAATACGAGATTGGAAAATAACGTCTATAGTAATAATTTAGTCAATAAATTATTATTTAACGTACATTTCCTATAGCAATATGTCATTATTTTTGACAATTTACATTATTTATGCATTTTAATCGAGTCATACTTATTCGCACTTGTACGTAGCGTCATTTTAGCCCAAATATCGAAATTAAGCAAATGTTTTCAAATTAGTAGAGACTACTCTTATGTAGGCTTTTTTATTACGGTTTTCAAAACTTATTTTGTCAAGACTTTCGAAAAGTAACCTCACTCCGAATCCCTTCTCTGGTTTCAAACCTCAGATTGATAGGTATCGACGCACCTTGAAATCCGAGACACTCGTGTCTTGTATTTCAAGACGCGTTGAATAGGTTCCAAATTCCTTTAATATTTGGTGGCGACTCCGAAAATACACTTTCAAAAAGGATTTTCTACTTTTCTTTTTGGTCACAAATTTATGCAATGATCTCCCCCATTTTTCTCAAAACTTCGCACTTTTTCCTGCGAGGCGCATTCTCCGCCCACCAAGACGGGCGAGGCTCGCGCAAGCAGGCGTCGATAGGTCCATCCGCCTTCCCGGTACCTTCAGTTGGCGACTCCGCTGGGGACGAGCATGATTTTTATTATTTTTGAAAAACTTTTTTTTTTCTTTTATTTTAAAATCATAAAGAAGTGAAGCTTGAAACTTTGAAAACATTTACGCTTTCGATATTTGGGCAAAAATACGTTGAGTCGAATCCTCCTGATTCAAACCACACCCTTTGAGGAACGGCCCCCAGTAACTCTCGCTTCATAAGCGAGGTAACTCCGGACACACTGTTCTCTCACCCCTCCACGATTACAAGTACGGCATCCGTACAAACGATCGTAACCAGTCAAACTCGAACGCTCTAGGGCCCGTCTTGAATGCACACCTAAGACGTGTGTAGTCTTGCGGGTGCCCCTACCCAAACGTCGCGGGAATGACCGGAGGGAACCTTACCCTATAAACCAAAAACCTGTGTTTATATGTACAAGTGCGAAGCTATAGTACCCTCACTATAGTAGTCTTTCAAAAAAAAGCTTTCTGCATGCAAAAACTCCTCCTAGGCATTATACTTTTAAAATACGTCCATCTTTGAAATTGCTTTTTCAAACTTTTTTCAAAAAAGGTCATACTTTTAAAAACACGCCGTTAGGCTCTTTGACCCATAGTCATTTGAGTTTAATAAAATGCCGCTACATTTAAAACCGACCTAGGATAACCACTATATCCCAGGTCTTTTTCAAAACGTAAATGAATTATGCGACTGACGTATCGTCATAATACATTTATTGCTAAAGGTCTTTCACAAAGCAAAAACCGAATATGTCAATTCATTTGAGATTTTAAATGAAATTAACTTTTAGAACATTAGATTTAGCTTTAAGTCGAGTGACTCTTTAGTCGTCCGATTTAATCTTTTTCTCTCAAAAACAAAAAAAGCGGGCTCGTTCACATGCGGGCAGTTGATTTACTCTTGAATCGAGTGACTTATTGTCATTTTCGATTTAGAACCACTGAGTCACACGTAAAGCGAACAATGGATCACCTTTTACCCAATTTTAACATCCTCAGGTCGACTAGCCTATCGCTACTTTGCCTCGATCCTTTTATCATAATCCAATGATAAACCCCTGGCAACATACCGCCAAACCGGGTTAATCGATTATGATCATACAAATTTTCCTACCTCGAGAATAGGGACGTGTCAACGCGCCTATCTCAAAAAGCTTCCGTGTCCTTTTAAAAGCTAAAAACACGAGTCAAGTCACCCACTTTTTACGCTTTTGTGTCTTCCTTTGGTCGTGAATGTGATTTTTCATTTGAGTCTTTTCCTTCTCTTTTAGAATCACTAAAGGTTTGAAAACTTTGTCAGGTCCACTCATTGAAAAACCCCGAACACCCGGCTCGCAAGCACAAGATGAATTTCCGTTTCAACCTCGCGAATGATGAAACTGCCTTTTCACCACCTCCTCCACTAATGACGATCACCGAACACGTAAGGCTGCTCGACCACAAGGTAGCCAATCTCACCGCTTTATTCGAACACTTGGCCGCCATGCAAAAGATCGAAGCCGAGAAGAACGCAAGACTATTCGCCGAAGAATCCGCTCGACACATCAAAAGAATCCGATCCCTAGAGGATGAAATTCACAAATACAAGCTAGCCAAAACTTCAGATCATGGCCGCCAGGCAAATGCTTCTCCCACTGCAACAATGACTGGACCGTTTGACGCTATAAACTCAAAGGCACTAGCAGCACGACCAATATTCCTAGCACAGCCCACTCCTGCCTCACCCAGGTCATAATCAGTTGGACTATTTCCGTTGCAACAACGACGAAGATTCGATCCCCTCTTCATGTCTTACTCAAAGGCATTAGAAAAACTCGTAAAGAAGAACATTCTCCATCTTCCCAAACCCACCACTGTACCACCTGAGGATAAGAAGCCGTTATCATGGCACGAGGACTCGTACTGCGAATTCCACAGGGGAAAGGGACATGACACGGAGAATCAAGCTCGCCAAGAACGTAATCCAAGACATGATCGACAACGAAACAATCGATAAGCCAAGCATAGCCCCTAAATCATCGTGCCAAAGATGACACCTCCCTTGCTCGCCCCATTTTCGTAGGAGCTCATCCCTTCCTCAATCACCCCCTCCTGGCTCCCGCGTGCGATCACGAGGTCAACGTCCTTTCGACAAAGATCAACAACAACGATGCAACGTCGATCACATTCGCCGAGCTAGGACGAGAACAAAACCAAGACACGAGGACCGGAAGGAAATTTTCACCCAAATCCCTCATCAACGTCCGCATCAGTCTCCCTTAAACCTACAAATACCGCCGGGATTCCCTCCCAAACGCACAAGCAAAGAAGAGAGCATAGTCAAGGATATGACTAACCTACCCATAACCAACAACCTTTCCTTTAACACAACATGGCAAGATACCAAGGAGATCCTCCCCAGCAACTACTTCGTCAAAGAGGGCACCAGCAGGATTCCTAAGAACACAACCACGTACACCATTGCCGGGATTGACCTCATTTCCGACATCGTGCGCAACAACAACTTTAACCCCACCAACCTGATCATCCCTTACGAAGAAAAAACACACAACGGATGGTCAAAAACCCTCGAATGGACTGACGAACAAGGCCGCACTTTCAAGATAACTACGGGTCAAGGCTACGCCTTCGAAGATTCCGACTCCGACGAAGATGAAGACAACACCCCCAACAAAAAGACTGTCTTGAAGTTTAAACTCCCTCGTCGTCATTTCAAGTCTCTTACCCCAACTAAGCCCCCGGGCTACTTCCCTGACATAGTTAATTTAGCTAAAGAACTAGAGTCATTAAGGTTGTCCAAAGCTCCCTCGTCTGAGCTATCTTCAAATGTAACCGCTTTTGATAACATTAATAACATGAAAGTTTTTGGTTACTCTTTGCCTCATTTAAACTCTACTTTTACTAATAATCGCGATAAATCTAAACTAGATAAAATTGCATTATATGGATACATTGCAAGTATTGTCTCAAAACCCGAACAGGACCCAATTATTGAAGACACAACAACCATCAACATAGGAACGCCCGAAGAGCCTCAAGAACTACAGCTGGGGGCTTCCCTAAGCACGGAAGAAAGGGCCACCTATACCAAGCTCCTCGCAGAGTTTAAGGACGTCTTTGCCTGGTCATATAAGGACATGCCCGGCATAGACCGCGAGATAGCTGAGCACCGCATCCCGATCAAACAAGGTAGCAGACCGGTCAAGCAGAAGCTCCGACGCATCAAGCCAGAATGGTCTCTCATGGTCAAGGAAGAGATCGAGAAGCAGCTACAAGCTGGTTTCATCCAAGTCATCGAATACTCAGACTGGGTCTCCAATATGGTGCCGGTTATGAAGAAAACGGCAAAATACGAGTATGTGCCGACTTCCGGGACCTGAACAAAGCCTGCCCAAAAGATGATTTCCCACTACCCCACATGGACATCCTAATCGACAACACAGCAGACCACGCCTTACTGTCATTTATGGATGGATACGCGGGATACAACCAAATCAAAATGGCAGCAGACGACATGCCAAAAACCACCTTCGTAACCCCCTGGGGAACATACTGCTACACAGTCATGCCGTTCGGGCTCATAAATGCCGGCGCTACTTACCAACGCACTGCTACCACCTTACTCCACGACATGATGCATAAGGAGGTTGAGGTATACGTCGACGACATGATCGTAAAATCAAAAGAAAGGGATGACCACATCACAAATCTTCGGAAGTTCTTCACCCGAATCAGGCGATAAGATGCGATTGTACCCACAGAAATGCACCTTTGGGGTCACGTCAGGCAAATTGTTAGGCCACATAGTAAGCCAGCGCGGGATCAAAATAGACCCGACCAAAATCAAAGCAATAATGGGCATGAAGACACCGTGCAACATCGACGAAATAAGGAGTTTCTTGGGACAAGTCCAATACATCTCGAGGTTCATCAAAGAAGCTCACCATGATCTGTGAACCAATCTTCAAAAGTTGAAGAAGGAGGAACATACGGCTGGACGATGATCGCCAAAGAAGCATTCGACAAAGTCAAAAGCACGCTCACAAACCCACCTGTTCTTGTACCCCCACAAAAGACTTGCCATCGCCACTATACTTAACGACTACGCTAAACGCCATGGGTGCCATGCTCGCCAAGAAGTCAACAACGAAGAATCCGCCATCTACTACATCAAAGAAAGTTTCACGACTACGAAACCCGGTATGAACGGCCGAGAAAGTCGCCTCTCACCGGTCCGGGCAACCAAAAAGCTCGTGCACTACCTCCTCACTAGCACAACAAGAGTCTACTCCCTAATGGACCCTCAAATACTGTTTGAAAAACCGATCTGAGCGGACGCATGGCCAGGTGGACTCGCTTCGCCGAGTACGAACTCAAGTACCTCCCTCCGAAAGTAATCAAAGGAAGAGCGGTTTGGACTTCCTCGCAGAAAATGCTATCATCGAATGTTCCATGATCGATACAATGTCATTTCCGGACGATGGGATCTTCGCCATAGAAAAGGAGTACCGCAATTATACTTGACGGGCGTCAAAATACCGGCTATGGAGTCGGAATACTCCTAATATCCCCAAATGGCGATCATACTCCACTCTCAATCAAGCTCGACTTGATTGTCACGAACAACGCCACGAGTACGAGGGCTGCATTTATATTCGCAGCGACCATCACTCTCAAGATAAAGAACCTACGGTACATGGAGATTCATTCCTCATCATAAATCAAGTGACAGGGCATGGAAGATCATGAGCGAAACCCTCACCAAATACCAAGCAAAAGTACAAAAACTCCTAGCTAACTTCGATCGCATTGAGTTCTATCACCTCCCAAGGGAAGAAACCAGTTTGCCCGACGCACTGTCAAAACTCTCATCCCTCCTGAACATGCCACCGGACATGAAGTTACTACCCATCATCGTCGAAAGACGTGACGAACCAAAGATACATCCATACCATTGACCTGGACGGCCGAAGCGCATGCAGCCTTGGTATCAAGCTATAATCAACTACAAAACAGACAACACCTACCCACCCGACACCGATAAACGTGGACAGAGGGCTATCAGGCTCCTAGCTTCCCAATTTGTGCTAGAGATGGGACAACTACTCAAGAAGACACCACAAGGGACACTGCTAATATGTGTCGACTACAAGAAGGGGCAGGAAATCATCACGCAAGTCCATGATGGCGAATGCGGACCCCACATGAACGCTCGAGCACTCTGCAAACAAATCCTACGGCTAGGATGGTATTGGACGACCATGGAAGCAGACTGTATCCAATACGTCAAGCATTGCCACAACTGCCAAATTTTCAGCAACGTCCAACATGTACCACCTTCACCACTATACAGCCTAACCTCACCCTGGCCCTTTTTAACCTGGGGCATCGACGTGATAGGAAAAGTCCACCCCATCGGAGCAGGAGGTCACTGTTTCGTGCTGGTGGCCATCGACTACTTCACTAAATGGGTAGAAGCAGCGTCTTTTCGGACCCTTGGCTCCAAGGAAGTTGCCAAGTTCATCCAGACGAACATCATATGCCGATATGGCATACCCCACGAGTTCATCAGCGATCAAGGTTCACACTTTCAACGCGAGACCGAAGCCATACTCACAAAATACAACATCCAGCATCACAAATCCTCACCCTATCGACCCCAAACCAATGGAGCCGTTGAGGCAGCAAACAAGACGGTCGTCACCATACTTGAGAAGATGATCGACAGCTGCAAAGATTGGCCTAACAAAATACCATACGCACTCTGGGGATACCGTACTACCATCCGAACCCCTACGGGCATGACCCCCTATTTCCTCACCTACGGCATGGAAGCCGTCCAACCAGTGGAAATAGAAATACAATCTCTGCGCATACTAATGGAAAGTAGTATCCCAGAAGCAGAATGGGCCCGTGAGCGCCGACTACATTCCCTGAGCACCTGGATGAACGCCGACTACATTCCCTGAGCACCGTACGAATGTACCAAGCCCGACTACAACGAGCATTCAACAAACGAGTTAAGCCACGACACATAAAAGTAGGTGATCTCATACTAAAGTCAGTCCGAGCACCACTTCCAGTCGACCCACGAGGAAAATTCAGGCCTAACTGGGCTGGACCTTACCTCGTCAAGGAAATCTTCACGGGCGGAGCAGTCAAACTAACCGACCTCGACGGCCAAGAGTTCAACCTCGCAACGAACCTCGACCAGCTCAAGAAGTACTACCCCTAAAAACCGCTTGCAATGTATCTGTAGAATACAAATTTTATAGAAACAATTCATGGACCGGCAGGTCCTTAAACATGCTCATGGACCGGCAGGTCCTTAAACATGCTCATGGACCGGCAGGTCCTTAAACATGCTCATGGACTGGCAGGTCCTTAAACATGCTCATGGGCTGCATGCCCTAAAACCGCTTTTTTCTTTCCACAAAATCAAACACAATTCATGGGTGGCGGTGTCCTTAAACATGCTCATGGGTAGCATGCCCCTAAAAGCGCTTTCTCTTTCCACATAAATCAAACACAATTCATGGACCGGCAGGTCCTTAAACATGCTCATGGGCCGGCATGCCCCTAAAACTGCTCTTTCTCTCTACAAAAATCAAAAACACAACTCTTGGGCCGGTATGCCCTTAAACATACATTCTCGAACTACGCCGGTTTGATTCCACTTTTCGTGGATACGTAGGCAGCTTTGCAAAAAGCGCAACCGATATTCAACACAAAAATGACACGTCCAAAGCTTAAAAAGGCCAAGGACATAGTCAACACAAAAATTCGTCTTTTAGACCTGAAGGGTTAAAAGGACGATATTCAACACAAAAATGACGCGTCTAAAGCTTAAAAAGGCCAAGGACATAGTCAACACAAAAATTCGTCTTTTAGACCTGAAGGGTTAAAAGGACGATATTCAACACAAAAATGACGCGTCTAAAGCTTAAAAAGGCCAAGGACATAGTCAACACAAAAATTCGTTTTTTAACCTAAGGGTAAAAAGAACGACATTCAACACAAAACGACAAACCCAAAGCTTAAAAAAGTCGAGGGAATAGTCAACAATAAATGCTTGCTTTCTAAACCTTTGAAAAAAGATTAGAACCAAGGAATTTCACACAAAATAACAAACAAAATGAGGCAGAGTCGTAAATAAAAACCTGATTTTTATTAATCTTAAAAAGAACGGTTACATTTTGGATTTTTCAAACATAGGAGCATAACTACGACCTTAGAAATACACTAACAAACACTATATATTACAATACGAGTCCCGGCATGTACATCGGGTTTAGGATAGGTAATATATTACATAATACAACATAATATGAACATAATACTAACAAAGCACACATGAACTAAAACCAGGTTACTCTCCGAAGCCGACTCGAAACCCTCCAACTGAATAGGGAGCACCAACCCTCAACCCCAATGGCGATCCCCAACATTGCCATAACGACCTTGATCACCTGACCCTGGAATATGACGACGGCCGAACACACTTTCATCGGCCGAGAGTAGCTCCGGACTCGAACCCTCGCCATCACCACCGATACGTCCAAGGTCGGCCGGGTCATAAACAGATATCTGAGAAAGCCCGTTGAGCTCTGTGGCTCGGCGTGACCTCTTGTGGGGACTCTGCGCAATAGTCCACCTAGTATAGGCTCGTGATACCTGAGTCGTCCTAGGAGTACCCGCCACAGGCCACCTAGGGCGCGTAATCCATCCGCACACCCAGGCATCCGCCATGCCACTAGTCAACATAAGCATGCCCTGCACCTTGGTGTCATGACCAGGAATGAACTGTGCCCACCCTATCTGTCTCCTCACTCGCAAGGGATGGATGTAAACACCCATGTCTAATCCGCAAAGGAGGACTCCAGACGAACCATCGCCAGCCTCGCTCGTCGTCACATCAACTATTCCCCACCACGGTACCAACCAACGAATGGTCGACGACCCCACAAGCCCAGGGAAGTAATCGTCGGGGCGATGATGTGGATCCAGCCACCTAATATAACGACTAGCCACGTCCCCAGCAGGATGTGACCCAGCAATATCACCTAGCACGCTCAACCGCTCCATCAACCAGACCTGAAGGATTAAGGGACACCCTCGATACGGGCTCGCCCTATTGCAGGCACGATCATTCAGACCCAGGATCGTCTCAGCTAGGATCAAGGCGGAAGGGTTACAGCCATACTCCATCTCTTGAACGACAGTGATTAGGCGAGGATCACCAAGCGCTCCCTCATACAAAGAATTAGGAAACATGTAACGGTGGACTAAGCAGAATGCCAACGCCCTTTTTCTGGCACCAAAGGAGATCGTCTCATTTTCGCGGTTCATAAACCGCTTGCACAAGCGATAGAGGCTGATACGACTCCCAACAAATAACTCCTCTGTCTCCACACGAGTCATCTGAAGGTAGTTCTGCACGTGCCTCTTATATCCAGGCCCCGATCTAACGCACACTGAATGTTAGTTCGCAACCAACCACCAATGGCTCCAAATTCCTCAACCAACGGACAGACCTCCCCACTAGGAAAACGGAAAACGTGGAAGCTCAAGTCCCAATAGTCGAGACACGCATCCAGGAACTCGGGCTCCATTCGAAGCCGCCCTAGACCCAGGAGGACCCAAAAACCGCAATCTTTCAAGTCTTCCTCTTCCAGCCCCGATAAGGACGCACACCAACGACGCAAGTTTCCTTCAAAACTCTCCATGACTCGATTTAATGTTCCGTAAATATTCTGAATATTTTTGGAAAATCGAGAATAGAAGACGAGAGGATGAGTGAAATGAACTAACTTAGCCCTCCTTTTATAGCCGAGATTTGCAAGACGAAATGCAACACAAAAACTTAAACGCTAGTGAACAAGCGATTAAAATAAATCAAACAAAAACCACAAAACAAAATCCTAATCGCCTGTAAACAGGCGATTAAAAATCAAATCGCCTGTTTACAGGCGATTTTCTTTTTCTTTTCTGACAAAATTATTCGATTTCTTACACTTCTTACACACCTATACCCAAAATATTTAACTTATTAACCCCTATTACCTTTTACCGACCTCATGACCGACTAAAATCGGTCCCGTCGTCTCGATTTGCGTGATCAATTCCCGTATTTCGTATTTTTCATTTCTTACAAAACACAATAATCACACAAAAATTAAACACAACACAAAAAATGATTTTCACATTCACAATTTTCGTCTCAAAACGTCGTTTTAGCTCGCATTTTTACTATGTCAAAAAACGTCTTTTTACGAGTCTAAAATATGTCCTAACCAACATTTTTCAAAAACTCTTCATTTTGCATTTAATTCAGTCATTAGCGAGTCAGTCTCAATCGAGACGTATATATATGCTTTCACGACTAACAATGTTTTGCGAATGCACGCTCGGCAAGCAAATACGCAAGGATTTCAGACCCGGCTACGACGCAGGAATGCATTTTTGCAACAAGACAAAATAACCCAATTAAACCCATAAACACCTACAAGTCCAAAAAACCAACCAACCATAACAAGTCCTAATACATAAACCAATACAAATGTAAAATAATATTCATCATTCAAAGTCCACATTATCCAAAGTCCAAGCCTACTACGACTGGTCACGACGCTGCAAGACAGCACGCAGGGAATCAATCTCAGCACGTGCCCTATCCAGCCTCCCCTCGTGATATCGACCCTCCAGCCGCTCGACTCGCCACTCATGGCATGCGCAGCCTCCACGCCCGCGATCTCGCCTCCTCGGCACCGACATTAACTCAAGTCGCGCCTCGCGCCTCCTTCGCGCTCGCAAGCGCCAACAACCTTCGTTCACGATCGCCGCCACAGGTTTGCCGCTCGCCAGAGCCTCCTGTGGACCTCACCGCCACCGCAATAATGCGACAAATCAATCTAGCTTTACGGGGCTATAATCAAAACACTGCTTAACAGAGTTTGACTAATGATTTTCCACTAAAATCTTACTCAAACTGGGGGCTATAATCAAAAACCTGCTTCAACAGAGTTTGACTAATGATTTTCCACTAAAATCTTACTCAAACTGGGGGCTATAATCAAAAACCTGCTTCAACAGAGTTTGACTAATGATTTTACACTAAAATCTTACTCAAACTGGGGGCTATAATCAAAAACCTGCTTCAACAGAGTTTGACTAATGATTTTACAATAAAATCTTATTCAAACTGGGGGCTATATACTACATAATACTCATGCTGTACAAAGAGGAGGGTTAATACCTTTCTCACGCGGGTCCCACCTCTCAAAACCGCATCGGTGACCCTGAGACAGGAAAGCGGCGTACGATCGAATGAGAGCAGCCCTCGTGAACAACCAGCAGGTCCTCAACGAACGGAGGAGGCTGGAACTCAAGGTCAGGGTCACGTCGCTACAAAACAAAAATAGGATAAATTTTTGCTTCCTAAAACCAAAATACATACAAGCAAAAGGGATAAACAAGCATACCTCGATCACAGCGTCAGCAAGGCATCTTTGTGCCCAAGTCACGTAATCCTCATCCCGCCGCAGCAAGGAGTCGGACTCACCCTCGTGATACACGTCACGACGCTCATTAGCGTCGGGCGTCTCCACGAACAAAACCGAGGGCGGAGGAGCAGGTACGATGAAGCCGCCGCGACCCGTCTGCGCAGACGCTCTCCCAAGTACCCGATGCTGGCCGTCATCTCGATGTACAGCCGCCGTCCGCCAAGGGGACCAAAGCGAGCTGCAATCGTCGGAGGAACGCCGGTAAAATTCCTCCAAGGGTCGCGAACAAACTACAAAACAAAACCAAATTATAAACCACAAAAACAAACACAAACCCAAAAACAAGCTACAAAAGACCAAAATACAAAACACGACCGCCTCTTACCTTATCCATCGTCATCCCGGTTAAAGCGTGCACGAGCCGTCATAGTTCGAGCCAATACCCCTCCGATCCGCCGTCGCATACGCATGGAAAGCGGGTATGTAGCCGTCACCTTGAACGTGTCCGGAGCGAGAGGGAAGTGAGCATAGCACCAAGCCTGCGAGCAAACAAGACACACGCGTTACGGAAAAGCGAAACAAAACAACAAAACCACAAAAGTCGAACCCTACCTCCATCAAGACCAGGCCCACAAGCGACACATCCGGACTCTCGCTCGATCGGTACGCATCAAGGCCCTCGTGTAATCGGATCAATGCACCCAGACCAGGCGAGTCACCCACCAAAGTCACCTAGGCGTGACATGTCCGACAAATGCCATCAACACTGGCCGACGCCGCTCCCCCTTGTCGCCAAAGTGGGTGGCCGTCAGGAACCACCACAACCACAACCGGGCCCTCTGCTCAGCGCTCGCTCGAGTAGACCTCTCTTCTTCCTCCTCCCCTCGAAGAAGTCAGCAAACCATATCGTACGAGGCTGAAACGTGTGCTCCTCGTCCTTCCCGCACCTAATCCCGCCGCCAATCAGCGCATCGACTGTGGGCTATCAATAGGAGGTCGCCACGCCCCGATCAAGTACACCCTCGCCATGAGGCGACCAGAATACCGCCCACGAAGAAAGAGTCACGCCAACCTCGTAACCAGGCATGTGGAAGGTGTTGGTCGTATCCCAAAACCTATCCAACAACGCCCTAAGTACAGTGAGGCGCGAGTTCACCCGCTTGCCCCGCACCTCCCTCCACTTCTGCACCAAGGGACCGAAAGCTGTCCCAAGCACTATGTCCCGCTCCTCTTGGGTGAGCCTACCCTCAAAGACGTCAAACACCGTCCGAAACCCAGAGAAGGTCCTCATCGAGCCTAACGGAAAGCCGACCTTCACCCGGATCGACAAGTGCTCCAAGCGACTCCAAACCAGAGTCACGCCGTCCCAGTCCAGGGCCACCTGCGACCACAAGCGCGGACCGTGAGGATAGTCAGGCCTCGCGCCCAACTCGTCAACCATCCCCATGAAGACCTCGGTCGCGGCCTCAAGACTCGCCGCACCTGCATCTGGGCGCACCTCAGCCTCGCCCTCAGCCTCGCCCTCAGCCTCACCCTCAGCCTCTACCTCAGCCTCAGGATCATCCTGAACCTGCTCCTGAGCATGGCCCTGGCGACCCCGACCACTGGCGGCCCGCGATGGCAGCGACCTGGCCCGAGCATCGTCGGCGGCGGCTGGCGGCGGCGGCGGCGGCCTCAGCGATCTCAACCTCGGCACCACCTCGACCCACGGCCTCGTCGGGAACCTCCTCGTCACTCGAAGACTCCTCCAGGCCGGAAGTGTCCTCGTGAACGGCTCCGGACCCGAGCACGACCACGCCTCCGGGAATCGCCACTGAGCTCCTCTCCAACCTCCTCAAAAACACCGGCGACCTCAGCCTCGTCCCGGTCACCACCCTCGGCAGCAACACGAGCTCGACGCCTCGGCCTGCTGCTGCCCTCACCAGAAGCCACATCCACCTTGCGCTTCTTCGGCCTCGGGTTCCTCCGACCGCGACCACGGCCTCTAACCTGACCCCCTCCAGGAGCCACAGGCTCCCCTGAAGCAACGCCGTGGCCACGTCCCTGCGAAGCCCCTGCAGCAGCACCACGACCTCTGCCTCGGCCCCCTCTAGGAGCCACAGGCGTCCCTCCAGCACCGCCACGGCCACGCCCCTGCGAAGACCCCGCAGCTACGCTCCGACCTCCACCACGGCCTCCCCCAGGAGCCTCAGACGTCTCCACAGCAGCGCCACGTCCACGCCCCTGAAAAGACTCTGGGAGGACACCCTGGGCCTGACCTCGGCCACCAACAGGAGACCTCGACGACCCAAAGAAGAAATTTCACTACCGCTAGCGTCACCAGAAGACCGCGTCCGCTCAACGACGGCCTCCTCACGTACCACATTAGCTGAAAAAGCAGGCGATTCGGCAGCAACGTCACGACCCACACCACTAACTGGCGGCTCAGGACCACCAGGAGCAGCACCACGTCCCAGGCCACTAGCAGAAAGCCCAGGCGACGCACCAACAGCACTAGCACCACTAGCAGAAAAGGCCGGAGACTCCACGGCACCACTGGAACTCACCTGGCGTAGTAGAAACCCCTGGCGTCGAGGAAAAGCTCTCGTCCGACCGAGACGGACCCTCGAAGCCTCCAAAGGCGCAGTACACCGGTAGGAGTATGCTCGTCCCTGAACGAGAAAGTCAACGCCGCCAAAACCCGATCCATGTCACCGAAGTAGCGGCCGGAGGCCTAGGATCACCTGCACAAGATTCAAAACATACTCGAAACTAAGAATAAAGAAATCATTCTAGAAAGATCAAGACGAAGCAGCAAAAGCAAGCCATAGGCCCATTTTCGACAGATAAGGCCAAAACAGAGCAGAAGCACAGGAAACCAAAATCCATGAGACGTATACGATATGTACGTCCTACTCAGTCAAGTTAAGAGCAAGCACGCACAACAGCAGCAGAATTGGCCAAAAGCAATGACGAGGCCTTTTAAACCAAAAGTAGCAGAAGAGGGAAAAACGCTACAGAAAGCCAGAAACCCACATTTGCTGACACAAGCGTAACCCATAAATCACAATAAGCTCATGCAAAAAATTTCATGCGAAAACGATGTCCCGAACACCTCGACTGAATAGCTTTTACAAAACACCTCCAAACCACAAAAACGACCTTTACTTGACCATAACTCAACCCAAAAAGCCCCCACTTCTCACAAAACAACCCCCTAGCCAACACAGACAACATACATTACCTTACATTCCATTAACGGGGCACGAAAAGCGAGGAAAAGCGACTTTTGGAAACCTAGCCTAAACTACAAAAAACGCTCCAAAACACCTCCAAACAACACATTTCCTACAAAACAAGACCAAAAGTGTACCATACTAGCCATGAAAACACAATCCAAAGAATTCGGGCAAGTTTTGGGCAGAAAAATTTCGACCAAAATCGGCCCTTATACCAAAACACACGAAAATTACGGTTTTCAGCCGTTTTTACACAAGCCACCCAAACCTATACCCTAGCATACTACAACACTTCCAAAACAACCAAGCCAATCGGGATCGTTTTAAGTACCGAACACAGAGCACAAGCCCCGACTTAACCCCCTTTCATACGGTTTCACCCCAAACGAACCGTTTTTCGCATGAATTTCAACGAACCGAGCTCACCAACGCGTTATACTGCTAATGGGTAAGCTACACTGAAGTTTTGAGCCATTTTCGAGACGTTTTCAAAAATGACCAAAATACCCCCCGAGTCAAAACGCACGAAAATCGAGGCCACAAGTCGGGTTTTCACGCAACGACAGCAAGACAAGCGAGACGAGCACTATACTAGCCATGACGAACATTTTCAAGCCAAGACAAGAGCTAAACACGAATCAAACCGACATTTTCGACCCAAACCCTAGAAAACGGTATTTCGAGTTAAAACCGACTCAAACCAAATTCAAAACACGAAAAACCAAGTGAGTTGAGTACGTACCTTGGTCCATGACGAATTGTAGGAGTCGGAAAATCGATTTTTGATCAAGAAAATCGCCAAGACGAGTTTTAGAGGTTTTCGATTTAGTTTTTATTTTTCGGATAAAATAAACCAAACCTCTCTCCTTTCCCGTGTTTTAAACAAAAAACGCCAAACAAATTTCTAATCGCCTGTTTACAGGCGATTATATTTTTGTTCTATGGGTTTCAGCTTTGTTTTGGGCTGTTTTCCTCGGCCCATTACACTTTCAACCCGTTTCAAACACAATTTCAACCCAATACAAAAACACGTAACCTCCTCACGAGACGTTCATAAAAACCTAACCTTTTATGAAAAATACAAAAACACGTAGCCTCCTCACGAGACGTTCAAATCCAAAAACACGTAACCTCCTCACGAGACGTTCATAAAAACCTAACCTTTTATGAAAAATACAAAAACACGTAGCCTCCTCACGAGACGTTCAAATCCAAAAACACGTAGCCTCCTCACGAGACGTTCAAATCCAAAAACACGTAACCTCCTCACGAGACGTTCATAAAAACCTAACCTTTTATGAAAAATACAAAAACACGTAGCCTCCTCACGAGACGTTCAAATCCAAAAACACGTAGCCTCCTCACGAGACGTTCATAAAAACCTAACCTTTTATGAGAAAGACACGTAGCCTCCCCACGAGACGTTCATAAAAACCTAACCTTTTATGAGAAAAACACGTAGCCTCCTCACGAGACGTTCAAATCCAAAAACACGTAACCTCCTCACGAGACGTTCATAAAAACCTAACCTTTTATGAGAAAAACACGTAGCCTCCTCACGAGACGTTCAAATCCAAAAACACGTAACCTCCTCACGAGACGTTCATAAAAACCTAACCTTTTATGAGAAAAACACGTAGCCTCCTCACGAGACGTTCAAATCCAAAAACACGTAACCTCCTCACGAGACGTTCATAAAAACCTAACCTTTTATGAGAAAAACACGTAGCCTCCTCACGAGACGTTCATAAAAACCTAACCTTTTATGAGAAAAACACGTAGCCTCCTCACGAGACGTTCATAAAAACCTAACCTTTTATGAGAGAAGCACGTAGCCTCCTCACGAGACGTTCATAAAAACCTAACCTTTTATGAGAAAAACACGTAGCCTCCTCACGAGACGTTCATAAAAACCCAACCCTTTTTATGAGAAATACAGAAACGCGTAACCTCTGCTATGAGACGACCAACAAGAAGCGCAAGCAAAACAAAGGAGCGCAAGCCAGAAGCGCAAGCAAAGCAAAGGAGCGCAAGCCAGAAGCGCAAGCAAAACAGAGGAGCGCAAGCCAGAAGCGCAAGCAAAGCAAGGAGCACAAACGGAAACACAAGCAAGGCGCCAGCTGGGAGTACTCAGGCCACATGCAGGCTGACATGCCCTTAAACATGTAGGACCGTCATGTCCTTAAAAACATGTCGTCCCTCCCGCATTTCGACGCTAAGTCCTCGTCTCTCCCATAAGACACATGCTTAGCGCCGCCAGGTAGTATCGAGACTGTAATGGTCCGGATACTATCTTTAAGTTTGACTAACGCTTTGTCCGAGCTCAGTCAAACTGGGGGCTCTGTAGATACCCGTATCCGCACCCCCCCAAAAACAAACCCGATGGTGAAAAGGATCACATACATGCTTTTAAAAGAGTCGAAGCGGTACAAAAGTGTCTAAAACGTATTAGTCATTTTTAGCGTATTAATTTGGACTTGCATAATCATGAAAGTAAATGTCAATTTTAGTCATCATGAGCGTAACACGAGCACAATATAGGAACGTCTTATTAAGCCAAGCCACAAAAACTTTCAACTAGCTACAAACGCCCAAACTTACAAAAGCGACCTAAACGCACACTAACACGACACTCAAAACGGGCCAAAGTGCGTCCCGTGTCACATTTTCAAAAAGTTAGGTTTTATGAAACCATAAAATAATATAACCTAATATTATTTTATTTCAGGCCAAAACCGAAAAACACGACAAAAACCGAAACACGAAAACCGAAATTCGGACCAAAACTGAACAAATACTTAACCCTTAAGTAAACCACAAAACACAATCATCACCTAATCAAACCGCCAAAACCAAACGGCGGCATAAGCAGCCCACCAAAACAAAAAACAAATCGCCAGTTGACAGGCGATTAAAAACTTAAACGCCTGTCAACAGGCGATTAAGTTTTTGTTTTGTAACAGCCGCCTTTTGTATTTTTTCTTTAAAAATATCTAGCTCAGGCAAACTTAAACGCCTGTACACAGGCGATTAAGTTTTGCTATCCCACAGAAACCAGCCAAACTCTATAAATACCAACCCACTTCATTCATTTTCAAACACCCGGTTTTTAGCACTTACACACTATTCACGAAATCCACTCAAAAATACCGTCTTTACATTTTCGAAAGGTAAACATTTTACCTACGGGCTGGACGTTTGAGACTCGGATAATGGGGTTACATTAACCCCAAACCCGATATTGGCACTAGCGGCCGTATTAAATGTCTGACGGTTGTAGCAATTCGGATTCATAATCCGTCTAAACCCCGCCAATATCGCATAAATAAACGACTCATTATCACTAAAGCAAACCGACGTCACTTTTATAATTACGCAAGTCCTCATTCATGCATTAAATAACGACTAGAATCACGGATCCAACACTAAATTGTACCGTTTCATAGAGTCTTTTAGCATGTCAAAACTGAGGGTTTTTCACAAATTCTAATACGAGATTGGAAAATAACGTCTATAGTAATAATTTAGTCAATAAATTATTATTTAACGTACATTTCCTATAGCAATATGTCATTATTTTTGACAATTTACATTATTTATGCATTTTAATCGAGTCATACTTATTCGCACTTGTACGTAGCGTCATTTTAGCCCAAATATCGAAATTAAGCAAATGTTTTCAAATTAGTAGAGACTACTCTTATGTAGGCTTTTTGATTACTGATTTTCAAAACTTATTTTGTCAAGACTTTCAAAAGTAACCTCACCCGAATCCCTTCTCCTGGTTTCAAACCTCAGATTGATAGGTATCGACGCACCTTGAAATCAGAGACACTCGTGGTCTTGTATTTCAAGTCGCGTTGAATAGGTTCCAAATTCCTTTAATATTTGGTGGCGACTCCGAAAATACACTTTCAAAAAGGATTTTCTACTTTTCTTTTTGGTCACAAATTTATGCAATGATCTCCCCCATTTTTCTCAAAACTTCGCACTTTTTCCTGCGAGGCGCATTCTGCCCTGGCCAAGACGGGCGAGGCTCGCGCCGCAGGCGTCGATAGGTCCATCCGCCTTCCCGGTACCTTCAGCTGCTTGCCCTTTTCTTCTTGATCTTTACTTTCGGACTGCTCGCCCTTTTCTTTTTGATCTTTGCTTTCGGACTGCTTGCCCTTCTTTTTCTTTCCCTTCTTGTTGCTTTTGTTTTTATTCGAGGAAGGGGTAGTCGAGAGTTGAGCTACCGTTTTGTTAGTGGGTGGCCACTCTTCGTCTTCGTCATCACTGAACCAGACCCCATTGATTTGGTTGTTGGTGGGTGTGACCAAGTAGGAGCAATCCATGACGGGTGCTGATCCGAGAAAGATTGCCGGATTGTCATAGATTGTGGGGTTGCTTTGGGCTCCGAGGGCAATTTCAATGAGTTCTTCGAAATTCTCGGCGTCGCCGTAATCAAAATGTTTTCGCCACTCGGGTCGTAGGCTACCGAGAAATGTGTACATGAGTTCGTCTTCGTGCGGAGGATTCGGAACCCGAGCAAGTAATCCTCTCCAACGGACGAGATATTGGGTAAAATCTTCTTCGTCCTTTTGGAGTTGGGTGACGAGAGTGTGGAGGGAGACATGCTTGTCGGCCTTGGGGCGTTGTCCCAAACGTGCAACTTCGAATTGATGCAAGGCCTTCAAGTTGTCAATGTTTTTGGTGAGCTGATCAATGCGGTGACGGAGGGTTTTCAGCTTGTTGAGGTTAGCCATCTTTGAGGAGCGTTTGAAGGAAGGGGTGATGATGCGATTCATGGTGAGTAGTCAGCTGAGGCCTGCATTTCACTTTGTATATTAGCGACACGACTCGACCCACTAGACTCACATTCATTTTAGGCATTCATTTTAGCTCATTTCTTTGTTTTGAAAGACCTTTTAAGCTTGAAAAAGGAGGTTTTCGAAAAGGTTTTGCTAAGGGAAGCTTTTGAGGCGAGGATGCGTGCGCACATCTCGTCTCGATGTTAAAAGATTTTGCTTTGCATCCGTCGAACTGATATCGGTGATTTGCCGAGGTGAGCTCGAGTCGGATGTGTAAAAGAAGAAGGATTCGGCTCGAACGAGTCGAGTCGAGGATGTTAAAACGGAGTCTAGGCCGTGTGACCTAGAGGATTGAAAGCCACGAGCTCGGGTTTTAGTCCTTGCTCGGGTTTTTGCTTGTTAGTGAAAAAAGAAGTTTTGAAAAAGCTCGTTTCAAAAATTCGCGATAGTTTTGTTTGAAAAGTGTTAGTTTGTTAGATGTTAGGTTCGTTTATCTTTGAAAGGTTTAAGCGAGTTTTCGAAGATATGAATGCAAATGCTCGTTTTGAAAAAGACCATGGGGTGCATAGCCTCGAACTTGTACGTATGACTCAAAAAGGGGTGAAAAATGAGTCAGTCGGGTACACCTCCAACTACCTCGAGTACGCTTTGGCAGATACTTAACCCCTTCATTTCCTTACGCCGGGGCGATAGGTTTTTCAAGAGCACTGGGCGGTCGAGATAGCCGTTTACGGCAAGCCGTGGAGGGGCGAGAGGAAAGCTAGTCCGGCATGTGCTTTATCGAGTGGACAAGCCTGCATGTGGGAACCACCTCTCGAGGGTGCAAAGGGTGCCTAGATTCCAAAAGGAATGGACTCTAAACGAATGTGCATAGCTCAAATATGTTTACAAGGATTGTTCAAGGCTTTCAAGTTTCACCTCTTTATTTTTAAAAAGAAAAAGCTAGTTCTTAATTTTTAAAAATAAGATTTCCCCAGCGGAGTCGCCAAACTGTGGAACCCGGGAACCGCGTTCGGGGGACCCAACTCGGCGTCTTGCTTAAGGGCGGATTTTAAAGTTAAAAAAGATTAAGTTGGAAAAACCTTTAAGAACTGTTATGGAGTCGCCACCTATTTATCGCGGAAAATAGGAACCTGCTACCATGTTCTAAGTTAAAAACATGTCCTAAATTTTGGAGCACGCCGACACCCCTAGATCTAAGGCTTGTGAAACCAGATTGGATTCTAAAGTGAGGGTACTTTAGAAAAAGAGTTGATTCAAATAATGATTTATGAAAACCTTTTAGAAAAGCCTATGTAAAAATAGCCTCTACTGACCTAGAACAATCCTTGTAAGATGATATTTGAGCTAATGTTATCGCTACGTACAAGTGCGATAAGATTGGAAAAGGATGCAGATCTGAGATGCAAAAAGATTGATTATAGTCCTCAGTTTAGCATGTTTAACTTGTTCAAGAATACGGTTCAGTTAAAGGTCAAATTCATTGTTTAAGTTGATTTTAATGCAAAATAAGAAGGTGCAAGATGCATGCAAATAAAATAAAGTTCAATTGTCCATTGGTTTATTTTATAAGGTTGGTTGCTTATGCGACTTTGGCGTGTCATCGGATATGGAGTGTACCCGAAGTAAATAGAACACTTGGGGTGCAAGCGCCCGGGTGCCAAAGCCGGGCGCTAAAGTGTAGACCCCTTTGTTAGTCCATAGAAAATAAGAAAAAGCTTTGATCCAAGTGGATCGGTACCTACCTTGTCCTGACGCTTCAGATCTGGGCAGAGCTTCGCTTCTTGAACTTAAAAGGAGGATGAATTCAACACGGGATGGTGTGTTGAACTCAAGGATTTGAGTGCTTGAGGCTTTTGTGAAAGAGGATTTGTGTGTTGTGAATTGTATGTGAAATTGTGATGTGAAAGTCTGAAAGTGTGAAAGATGTGAATTGTGTGTCAAAAAGATGATCTTCGAGGTTGGGTATAGGGGTGTATATATACTAAAAACCTCGGAGAAATTAGGAAATCCGGGATAAAAAACAGGCCTAGGAACCGCATAGCCTTATGCGGTTGCCTGGGGACATAAGCTTATGCGGTTCCCCCCTCAAACCGCATAAGGTTATGCGGTTTGGGGGTCTGGTTTTAGGTCTGCTTTCCAAGTTTCGGTTGCATTGAATCTTTGAAAGATTTCGTGATAATCTCGAACGTGTAGCTCAAGAAAAGAGCTGGGATATTTGTGGGATATTTTGTGATGCTTAGGGCTTTGGAGTGCGGGCCAAAGGCTGGGTTTGGGCTCGGTTTCGGGCCCGAGACCCGGAAAAATGAAAAGGGTGTATTTGCATAGTTTTTGTGAAATAAGGTAAGACGTGAAGCCGTATTTTGTGCAAGAGGGGGCTAAATAGCGGTTTTAGCTACCGGGCCTAAATTTAGGAATTTAGGAATGCTGAATCAGACCTCGTTAGTGTAAAAGGGCCAATTGTAGTGCAAATGCGAAGCTCATGCCAATGAAGCAGGACAAGGACCTAGCTAGACTCCAAATGGACAAAATGAACGTTTATTTAAGTGTGATGTGAGGTGACCTAAACATTTTAACATTTAAAACGACTCAATATGAATTCGACATTAGTTAGAACCGTAAAAGTCAACGTTAAACGTGCGTAATAAAAGTCCGTGATACATCACAGGGTTTTGTTTGGGAGGGTACGGATATGGGTATCCACAGCCCCCAGTTTGAGTAAGATTTTATTGTAAAATCATTAGTCAAACTCTGTTGAAACGGTTTTTGATTATAGCCCCCAGTTTGAGTAAGGTTTTATTGTAAAATCATTAGTCAAACTCTGTTGAAGCGGTTTTTGATTATAGCCCCCAGGTTGGAAAGCTAAACGTAATTCTCGTGTCTTGGCAGGTGACGGCTGAGGTGCACAGGAGGCTGTGGCGGGCGGCGAACCGGTGGAGGGCGGTCGTGAACGAGAAGGTGGTGGATGCTTGCAGGGCTCAGAGGGAGGCGGCCGACGCTCGACTTGAGTTAGCGAGGGTCAGGGCTGAGGAGGGTGCGAGATCGCGGGCCGAGCTGGAGGCTGCGCATGCCGAGGAGAGGCGAGTCGAGGCGAGCTAGAGGTCGATGCACGCAGGGAGTTGGACAGGCGCGTCTTTGAGATTGATTCCCTGCGTGCTGTCTTACAGCGTGGCGACCATTCGCAGTAGGCTTTGAACTTGTTGGTTTTATATTTTGGACTTGTATTAATATTTTGTTTGTAACGGTTTATTTATCGGGACTTTGTGTAGGGTTGATTTTCTGGTTTTGTGGGTGTTTATGGGTTTAATGTAGGGATCGCATCCCATTCACTAATCAAATATTAGTGTAAATCAAATTACTCTAATTTGATTTAGCAAGATCTATATAGTACAAATTTACATTGTTACAAGTTTATAGAAACTTATACCTTCTTACAAGGAATAAAATGGGCACAAAACTAGAACTCCTTTCTAGTTTTGTTTCTTGAGCTAGGTATTAGGATGATCCTCCAAAACCGAGTTTCCAAATAAGGAAACCTCCTTTGAGATGCACCCAAGAAGTACTCCAAAATATACTAAGTATTTTGATCTAGAAATGACTTAGTACACACTTGATAATATGTGAAAAATTATTACTAACACTTAGTAATATTGTGTATAATAAGAGTGTTTATTTTAGAGAGAAATGGTGAGAGAGAGTAATGAAAACTTGCATGCTTTCTTCTCTTTCTATCCCCTTTCTCTTATATGCAAAAATAAGAAAAGATAGTGTGTTGAACACTACTAAGGGGGCCGGCCAAATGGAGAGAGGAAAGGAGAGAAAAGTTGTTCCTTGTTTAGAACAATTCTTTGTAATGTAATCATGATGTTTTTACATGCATGCTTTTACAATTACTAGAGCCAAACAAATAAGACAAAAGCAAGAGAAGCTTCCTCTCTTATTTGCCCCATTTTGGACGGTCCATGTGACTAACATGGGTCCATTTTGTTTATCAATACTTGTCTCACAAATACTTATAATTTATCACTTAATTATCTAACATAATAAAGTGTAAATTAATTAGACTCTCCTTTAATATATATGTACTCTTACACATATATTGAAATTGTACTTTTACTAATCTCATTAGTAAAATATACATGATTAGTGAATTAACGGTTAATCACTAATTCCCATCTCCTCTATAATTTTATCGATATAAAATTAAATCACTCGAGTTCACAACTCGATTTCTCTCTAAATTAATTCACTGACTAACCGTTAGTCAATTTATCAAGTTACTAATCTAATCGTATCTCATACAATTAAATAGCTTTAATATTTGGAGTACGTTCCTATAGGTGTGACTTAAAGGGATCAATTGATTACCGCCGTTCTCACGACAATAACGACAAACTCTAGTCAGCCAACCGTTATTGATTTACGTTAATCAATTGACAATAATACAGGATTATCCCCATGTATTCCTTAATTGAGATTTATTAAGTAATCGCACTATTGTGGAGGACACATACTCCAACAATCTCCCACTTGTCCGAGACAAGTTGTGCATTACCAATTCTCATGTCCGTTTCACATCTCCCACTCAATGCAAGGTGTCTTACAGGTCGTACTTGCATTCAAAGATATATATCATGAGTGGTTTCCTCGATAAGGAGAGTAGTCATTCTGACCGGGGAATCTACCGTAGATTCTTACCGAGCGTGGCCACGCATTTCAGCGTCTACTCCTCGAGTGGCCCAAAGATGTTTTACCCTGACGAGGGGGGACATTTCCCTTCCACTCGATTGGACTGGATAATGCAGATCACCATGACCCCAAAGATGGCCTTATATCCCCCTTTCACGGCATGGCTTAGGGCAAAAATGAAAGTCACTTTCGGAGCTGCAGGCTGCATAATCGGTTCCACCAAAGAATCGACTAAAGGAATACTATAGAATTCCCACCACGACCAGGTTTCAATCTCATTGAAAAGGAATTCTATAAGCGTCACTGTCCGACAGAGTGTTTCACAGTCTGTCTATGCAAACGAGCAGTCATCACTATGACCCCATGGTGTTGAACCCACCATCGAACGACTTGCAATCTAGTCTCTCCGAGACGTCACCTCATATGAGAGACTAGGGACCAAATACTTAGTTTATACCGTTCACTTGAATATGTTCAATGTTGTCACACAACTATTCGGATAAACAAAGTATGCATTCAAAATGACTTAAAAGAGTAAATATATACTCTAAACAATGAATGTTATTTTCATATATGTAATAGGATACTTTATCCATTACATATCTCAAAAACTAAAGGAAATCAGGCATACGCCTCAACCCCATAGAGGCGGTGTGAGCGTCATGCTTAGTCCTCGAAAGAGGCTTGGTTAGAGGATCAGCGATCTCATAAATGCATCTCTAACCTTACAAATATCCATTTCCTTCATTTCCACATTATCTCTTATAACATGGCATTTCCTCAAAACGTGTCTAGACTTATTACTAGACTTGGGCTCCTTTGATCAAAAGATGGCCCCACTATTATCACAATAAATAGTGATTGGATTTGCGGCACTAGGGACTACACTTAGTCCATTCAAGAACTGCCGAATCCATACAGCTTCTTTAGCAGCTTCCGAAGCTGCCAAATATTCAGCTTCTGTTGTAGAATCCACAGTGACACTTTGCTTGAAACCTTTTCAGCAAACAGCACCCCCATAAAGACATAGCCAGATTGGGATTTCAGATAATCCCCATCTGTTTGGAAACTTGCATTCGTGTAACCCTTTACACGTAGCTCAAGTTCTCCTCCAAACACTAGAAACGAATCCTTAGTTCTTCTCAAGTACTTGAGGATGTTCTTTACAGCTATCCAGTGACTCTCACCAGGATTGGCTTGATACCGGCTCGTCATGCTCAAAGCGAAAGCGACATCGGGACGAGTGCACATCATAGCATACATGATTGATCTTACAGCGGAAGCATAAGGGATCAATTTCATGCGTTCAATTTCCGCAGGAGTCGTAGGACATTGAGATTTCTTCAATGTTATTCCTACACTCATCGGAATAAAGCCTCTCTTGGAGTCTTTCATATTGAACCTATCAAGAATCTTATCAATATAAGTTTCTTGACTTAATGCTAGTATCCTTTTAGATCTATCTCTATAGATCCGGATACCCAAGATGCGTTGTGCCTCTCCCAAGTCCTTCATTTGGAAATGGTTTCCCAATTCCACCTTTACCGAATTTAAACTTGGAACATCATTTCCAATTAGTAGTATGTCATCCACATACAAAACAAGGAAGGTTACTTTACTCCCACTAAACTTCATGTACAAACAAGGTTTCTCGACACTACGAGCGAATCCATTTTGTTTAATGACATGATCGAATCTATGATTCCAACTCCTTGATGCTTACTTAAGACCATAAATGGATCTCTTAAGCTTGCATACTTTCTTAGGGTTGGATGTATCTACAAAACCTTCAGGTTGTGTCATCTACACTTCCTCTTCTAGAATCTCATTCAAGAAGGCGGTTTTTACATCCATTTACCATATTTCATAGTCATGAAATGCGGTAACCGCTAAGATTATCCTTATAGATCGAAGCATAGCTACTGGTGCAAATGTTTCATCATAATGAATACCTTGGACTTGTGAAAAGCCATTTGCCACCAATATAGCTTTGTAAACATCTATATGTTTATCTATGCCGAGTTTGATTTTGAATATCCATTTACACTGAAGGGCTCTCACTCCTTTAGGTAAATCTGCCAAGTCCCAAACTTGGTTCTCGTACATAGAATCCATTTCGGATTTCATGGCCTCAAACCATTGGTCGGAGTTGTGGCTACTAATAGCTGCCTTGTAGGTTGAGGGTTCGTTGTTTTCGAATAACAACAAATCACCCTCCTCCTCGATGTAACCGAGGTAGCGGTCAGGTTGATTACTAATTTTTCTGACCTCCTAGGGATTACAACCGTGTCAGAAGACGAAGGAACGGTTTCCTCATTTTCTGTGTCGGTTTGTGGCTCTTGAACTTCATCAAGTTCAAATTTTCTCCCACTCTGTTTCTTAGAAATATATTTATTTTCTAGAAAAACAGCATCACGAGTCACAAACTCTTTGTTTTCGTGAGGATTGTAGAAGTAATAACCACACGTTTCCTTAGGATAACCTACAAATAGGGAACCTTTCCCGTCCATATCTCATATGGAGTCTTATTGGAGACTTCGATTTAGTGAGAATACATCATACGATAGCGCATAGTCCCAAAACGATCCAGGAAGCTCATTTTTGACTCATCATACACCATTCAACTGTGGTGTGCTCGGAGGAGTCCATTGTGATACTCTACCACAATGCTTAAGATGTGAATCAAACTCATTAATTAGATATTCGCCACCACGATCTGATCGTAGTGCTTTTATCTTCTTATTCAATTGGTTCTCAACCTCATTTTGAAATTCTTTAAATTTCTCAAAAGTATCACTTTTATACCTTATTAAGTAGACATAACCATATCTACTTAAGTCATCGGTAAAAGTAATGATGTAATGATATCCTCCTCTAGCGGTGATGTTTAATGGACCACACACATCGGTGTGTATAAGTCCTAAAAACCTCACTTGCTCGTGTCCCTTTACCACTAAAGGGTGCACGAGTTATTTTGCCTTAAAAAAGCAAGCATCGCACGTACCATATGATTCGCAATCAAATGGTTTGAGAACATTGGTCTCAACAAGTCTCTTTGTGCGTCTATCATTTATGTGACCTAAACGACAATGCCAAAGGTAGGATTTGTTTGATTCATTTGTTTTGAGCTTCTTGTTCTCTATATGATAAACATCATTGATATTATTCAAAAGATAAATACCTCCAATTGAAATGGCTTCCCATAAACCATTTCATTAAATGAAAAAGGACATCGATTGTCCTTAATCATATTAGTCTTCCGTATCAAACACGGAGACGGAGATAATGTTTTTCGTTAGAGTTGGTACAAAATAACGCTTATTCAAATACAACTCTAAACGGAAATTAGCTAGAGTGAGTACAAAAATTCCCACGGAAATGGCCGCTACTCTAGCTCCATTGCCCATGCGGAGATCTACATCACCCTTGGCTAGTGCTCGCACATTTCTCATCCCCTGCAAGTAATTGTAAAGGTGAGATCCACATCCGGTATCTCATACCCATGTAGAAATGCAAGCATGATTTATGTCAATCATATAAAGTCTAGAAGGAACAATATCTTTGGATGTCGCACATCCATCGTTCTTTTCCTTCAAGAACTTGGGACAATTAACTTGAGCGGCCCAGGGTTTGGGCTTGCTATTCTCAATAGCCTTCCCCTTACCCTTATCTTCCTTGAACCGAGCTTTATAAGCTCCCTTCCCTTTCTTAACCCCAAAGTTTATGTTCTTCAATCTCATTGAAAGAACATCTTTTCTCTCAATCCTCATTCACTTTCGTGCTATCTAGATTGAAGCACATCGTCGTCATTCTAGTGAATATCTCATATGCACTTTAGTGAGTAACGAAGCGAAGTTTGAGAGAATGTGACATTGACCAAATCAATATATTTTCAACGTCATTGTCAACCTTTAGGTGCTCATCGTAGGCGGCTTGCGCCGCCGTGGTGGCCCTAAGTCCGGGTTCGGTGGGAGGTGGTTCGGTAAAGTTCTTAAGCACATTGTCGGAATGAGCGGCGCCCCTTATAGTCGAATCGCATTCGACAAAGTTGCTACTGTCATCCTTTAGGATACACTTATCCATCACGGTTCTCAACCATGAATATTAACCCAAAATGGGTGCGGGAGTTAAAGTTGTCATTGCGATTTGAAATAAATAATTCTACAACAAATGTGAGGAAATATATAAGCATTCATTTGTTCATTAATAACATTTGCTAAAACAGTTTTAAAACAAATGTCCATTTATATAATGATCTCCCACGAAATTATATAAATGATTCCAAGACTCGTTTTTCATATAAAATTAGACATCTCATGTTTCCTTTTATATAAAAACGATAAGTCAACACTTGACTAATTCTACACTAGAATGCTTGGTTGATGATTTTCTATAAAATGCATCGATTAGCCCCAAATAACTCTTATTCGGTTGAGTCCAAACCAAATTAGCACGGGACTTCCTCCCACTACTTACCCATGGTAACAAGGTTCCACGTTGCGGAGGTCCTCACGAACATGGGGTTCATAGTCGCTACAATTGGAAAGGCTTAATCTCAATTCATTTGTTAAAATGTGGGTGATCTTGTCAATTTTTAGTCATTTCAATTCTTTATAAGTGAACTAATTTAAGAATAGCGACCTAAAAACGACAATCATAGTGGGATAACGTGGCATGCATGGCGATTTTGGCATGTGAGCGGAAAATAAGCAAACACACAAGCATCAAGCAAACATAAACCTAGTATGACCACCTAAAGTAATTAAAATATAAGGAGTTACAAATTGGAAACCAACTCCTTTGGTCCCTCTTCATATGGATCCCATCCAAGCTCCTCCTTGCAAGCTTTAGAACACTTCTAAGGCTCCAAGTCGATCTCCATCACCGGTCTTCGATGTACAAATAGTTACAAGTATGATTTACAAATGAATACATAGCAATCCAATTATACATTTATAAATGAAATAAACTATTAAATTACAAACCGGCGATACGAGATCGCATTTAATTACAAACCCACACGATATCCCCTTTCATTACGGGCAATATCGGTAAAAAATATAACAACTATGGCCATACTAGTAAGAATAAACATTCATTCAATAATAAACATTCATTCAAACATGCATAATGAAAAGCTTATAAATAAAAACATGCCAAAATCGCCCAAAACTTTAATCGCATTAAATCGTTTCAAACCGATCTCATTTTTAATCGATTAATCTTATATTAATCAATAATGCTTAAAACACCTTTTAAGCTTGAACTAAAACTTCTAAACTGATTTAGAACACTCAAAATTAGTTTTCACTAATTCATGGTGATTTTAGTTCATAAACATGGTCATTTGCTAATTAGATGTACTTTAATCATAACTTTTTATGAATAAAGCTTTATAAAATCAAAATAAAATAAAATAAAATCATTTTTATTTTGACAAAAATTTTGTATATTCTGGAACACTTCCAAAATATCAGAAATGAAAAGTTTGGTCAGAAAATATTTACGAATTATTTTATAACAAATAACATACGATTTCATCGATTTTATCGCATAAAATCAAAAAAACGTCCAAATCAGTGAGCAAAAAACCCAAATTTATACCTTAGCATCCTTTTAATGTATAAAAACAGTGGTATAAAATTTATGTCCAGAAAACAAATATTACTATATTTTCGACATTAACATTCATTTTATACCGATTTTTATCAAATAAATGAATAAATATTCAAAACTCAAGATCTGACTTTGAAAATTTACATGCAGAAAGTATAAATAACAAGATTCACTGTGTAAAACTTTCGTGACCAGATTCCAAATATAACTATTTATAGTAATTATTTTAGCCAAAAACACACTTTTTGACTCGGTTTTGTATAAAAATCATTTAAATTATCAAACAAATTTCAAAAAATACGAAATTTGACCAGTAACTTCATGAGACCAGAAGCTTTGCATGCAATAAAAATCTCGTGTTAAAACAACTTTTAACACTATTTTCGGATTTTATGTCATTTATTCTCAATAAATACATAAAACTCCAAAAATAACAAAATAAATTTGTAACTACAAGCCATGGCTCTGATACCACTTGTAGGGATCGGATCCCATTCACTAATCAAATATTAGTGTAAATCAAATTACTCTAATTTGATTTAGCAAGATCTATATAGTACAAATTTACATTGTTACAAGTTTATAGAAACTTATACCTTCTTACAAGGAATAAAATGGGCACAAGTTTTGAAGAACCCTATGAGAGAGAGAGTCTAGAGGCGATTTTTCTGAGCATCTCCATCATTCTCTTCGATCTGACTCTTCTGCGATGGCGAAGAAGAAGAACGGAGGCAAAAAACCAGGGGTTCCTTCGGTGACTTTGAGTGAGCTCCAAACCACGGTTAATAATACGAAAAACACAAAAAATACTAATAATTCACAAAATATTACGCCACATAATATGGAACGGGATTTTAGTGTAACGAAGATGACTGGTGAGGGGAGAACAACTACTGAGGTTCCAATTGACTTGTCGACTCTCGATTCGGGTGCAGAGGAGGAGGTTCCGATCAACTCAAATTCACATGTCAAATTACAATTAGAGGTGGAGGATGTTGAAGATGAGATCAGGTACTGGTCTCAGTCTATTGTTTGCTTTATTTTGGGAGCAAATCCCCCGCCTGAGATTGTTGGAGGATTTTTGAAGCGCATATGGTCGAAATTTGAGTTTGATAGGGTTTCTCACCTGCCGAATGGGGTGTTCATGGTGCACTTTGGAAGTGTGGAGAAGATGAAGGAGGCGTTAGATCAGGGGTACCAAATGTTTGATGGAAAGCCAATGATTATTAAACCCTGGACACCTGAATGTCAGCTGATCAAGGAGGATGTGAAGGTAGTGCCGACTTGGGTTAGGATTCATGGCCTGGATTTGAAATTTTGGGGTGAGGGCTGTCTGAGGAAGATAGTTGCACTTGTGGGGTGTCCATTGAAGCCAGACGCGGCTACTAGTTTGAAGGCTCGTTTGGGCTTTGTGAGATACTTGGTTGAGGTTGGAATAGGGCAGGACTTACCAGACAACTTGCAATTCTTGGATGAGACAGGAGCTCTTCAGGAGGTGCGTGTTGAATATGAGTGGAAGCCAGTGAAGTGTGGTAAGTGTTCGAAATTTGGGCATGAAGAGAGGCAATGCAGGAATAAGTTGGTCCAGCCACCTCGGGTCAATTGGAAGCCTAGAGTTCAGCCTCCTGTTGATAAGGGCAAACAGGTGATAATTTTGGGGGCGCCTCCTGTGAGTTCCTCTGAAAAGCAGAAAGATGATGCAGGCAGGCCGGAAAATGGGGTCAGGGTACCTGAGATTGGGTGTAGCTCAAGGGGACAAGATACTTTTATGGAAGTTTTGACCTCTGCTATTAACAGATCTGTTTCCAAACTGGGACCTAATTCCCAGTTTGGGAATGGATAGGTTAGGTTTTTGGAATGTAAGGGGTCTAAACAAGCTAGCCAAACAAAAAGATATCATGTGGTTCTTACAGAGCCAAGGGGTTAGCTTGTTTGGACTCTTGGAGACTAGGGTAAAACCTAGTCTGCAGAGTAGAGTAATGGAGGTATTTCAAAGAGACTGGTCTATTGCTACTAATTATGGTTGTCATGATGGTGGTAGAATTTGGTTGTTGTGGAATCCTAAACTGGTTGTGGTGCAGGTGTATCAGACTTCGGCTCAATTCATTCATTGTCGTGTGACAGTGAAAGGAAGTCTGGTGGAAATGTGGTTGACAGTGGTGTATGGATTTAATGAGGGAGCAGCTAGGGTTCCTTTATGGGAGGGATTGAATGATGTGAAGATTGATGAACCCTGGATAGTCATGGGGGACTTCAACAACATTCTCTATCCTTCTGAGAGATTAGGGGCCCAAGTTCATCTGTTTGAATTGGTAGGGTTTCAGAACTGTTTGCATTATTGTGGATTATCTGATGTGAAAATGGCTGGGAAATTCTTCACTTGGTCTAATAAACAAGATGGAGAAAAGAGGGTGATGAGTAAGATTGATAGGGCAGTAGCCAATGATGAATGGGGGATGTTATACCCTGATGCGTATGCTGATTTCTTACCTGAGGGGACTTTTGATCACTCTCCATGTGTGATTCATCTTCAAGGTAGACAGGCGGCCAAAAAGAGAGCTTTCAAGTTTTTTAACATGTGGACTAGAGATATTGAGTTTGAATCTATGGTGGCTCAAGAATGGGAAAGGTACATAGCTGGTGTGGCTATGTATAGATTGATTTGTCGTTTAAAGTGTTTGAAAGGTTCTTTGCGAGGATTGAATAGGAGGAAATTTTCAGAGGTAGAACAAGCTTATGACATTTCAAGATTATGGCTGCTGGATATTCAGATGAAACTCAATAGTAGTCCCCTAGACATGGAGTTGCGACGAATGGAGAGACACGCTGGAATGGCTTGTAGAGAGTTACAAGAAAGGAGAGATAGCTTCCTGAGGCAGAAATCAAAGTTGGATTGGTTGAAAGAGGGGGATACAAACTCAGCCTATTTTCATAGTAGTATACGCCACAGAAGGCTGCAGAATAGGGTTATACGTATCAGAGACATGGAGGGAGTTATCTGTGAAACCGCTCCAGGTATTGAAGCTGCCTTCTTACAATATTACAGAGGGCTGCTAGGGTCTTCTAGGCCTTGTCAGGAGATAGACATGGATGTTGTTAGAGAAGGGAAAGTGGTGACAGTGAGCCAAGCTGCTGTTTTGCTTGCGCCTGTGAGTGGGGAAGAGGTGAGGAGGGCAGTGTTTTCTATCCCAGAGGATAAATCCCCTGGACCTGATGGGTACACTAGTGCCATCTTCAAAACATGCTGGAATACTGTGGGGGCAGAGGTGGTAGAGGCTGTGAAGGATTTTTTTGAGAATGGGTGTCTATTGAAACAGATAAATGCTACAAATATTACTCTCATCCCTAAGAAAGATGAACCCAGTTCAGTGATGGATTTTAGACCTATAGCGTGTTGTAATGTTATCTACAAGGTGATCTCGAAGGTGATATGTGAAAGATTGGCTGGAATCCTTCCAGACTTATTGTGTGAAAACCAGAGTGCATTCACAAGGGGGAGATCAATAATGGATAATATCTTGATTTGCCAAGACCTAGTAAGATTATACCACAGGAAATCGTGTTCTCCACGATTTCTAGTGAAAGTTGACTTGAAGAAGGCCTATGATTCTGTGGAATGGATGTTTATGGAGCAGATTTTGAGAGCATATCAATTCCCTGACCATTTTGTGAAGATGATCATGCAATGTGTAACCACTCCAACATTCTCTCTGGTGTTGAATGGAAATACATTTGGTTTTTTTAAGGGGGAAAGAGGTCTCAGACAAGGGGATCCATTATCTCCTCTTCTATTTACTTTATGTATGGACTATCTTAGCAGGATGATGAGATTAGTTGGCTCTTTGGAAGGATTCAGATTTCATGCTTTGTGTAAACCTATGAAGCTTAACCATCTTTGCTTTGCGGATGACCTAGTGATGTTTTGCAAAGGGGAGATGCAGTCTATTAGCTGGTTAATGTGGGGCTTCAATGAATTCTCCAGATGCTCAGGTTTGGAGATGAATACTACAAAGTCCGAGTGTTATATGAATGGGGTGACAGATGCAGTAAAACAGGCCGTGACACAGCAGTTTGGGTTAAGTCATGGGACGCTACCTTTTAGGTACCTTGGGGTACCTATATCACCAAAAAAATTGTCGGTTTTGGAATGTCACTGTCTGGTTGAACGAATTGTGGCTAGAATCAGGGGTCTAGGAGCAAGGAAATTGTCTTACATGGGTCGTCTTGTGCTGATTCAGTCTGTGCTTAGTACTCTTCATAAGTATTGGGCTCAGATATTTATTCTCCCAGTGTCCATTATAAAGAAGGTGGATAGTATTTGTCGAAATTTTTTGTGGGAAGGGCAGGAACATTATACGAGGGGATGCCCTGTATCCTGGTCTGATGTGTGTAAAGAAAGGAAAGCAGGGGGACTTGGTATCCACGATAACAGAAGGTGGAATATGGCTGCTGTGGGTAAGCTTGTTTGGTGGATTTACTCGAAGAGTGATCACCTATGGGTCAAGTGGATTCATCACGTGTATTTGAAAGGGCAAAGCTGGGCTGAATATCAGCCTCCGTTGGATTCTAGCTGGAGTTGGCGGAAGGTATGTGCACTAAAAGAGAAATTGGCCTTGGGTTATTGTTCTGATCAATGGATTGGTAGCCCAACAGAATACACAATCAAAGCGGGGTATGACTGGCTTGGGGCAGGGACAATTACGTTGAGGTGGACAAAAGTCATCTGGTCGCGGTTCAATGTTCCTAAGCATTCGTTCATAGCCTGGCTTGGTATGCAAGGACGATTGTACACTTTTGAGAGGATGAAGAGTATTGGATGTCATGGTCTGGATAGATGTGTTCTATGTCTGGATGAAGAAGAGACCGGTAAGCATCTGTTTTTTGAGTGTCCTTATAGTTGCAAGCTTGTGCAAATGTCTAAGGCATGGATAGGGATGGATGTTGGGGATTTGGGTAATTGGCAGCAGACTATCTATCGAAGAGGCTACTCGAGCTTGCAGAGACAATGTTGCTTTGCGGTTTTCTGTGCTCTGATATACGTGATTTGGCATGCGAGAAATGTGTGTTACAAGTTGAATATGGTTATCCGACCGGAAATCCAATTTCGACAGATGAAGAATGATGTAAGTAATAGAATTAAATACTTGGTAAATAATCTTAAGATTAGTGACAGAGAATGGATAGCTACCATAGTTTAAAAGGATATTACGTTGATGTAAAAGGGATTTTGTAATGATGTAAATTGTGAGTTTGGGTTATTAATGAAATTTACATTTTGACCAAAAAAAAAAAAAAAAAAAATAAAAATAAAATGGGCACAAAACTAGAACTCTTTTCTAGTTTTGTTTCTTGAGCTAGGTATTAGGATGATCCTCCAAAACCGAGTTTCCAAATAAGGAAACCTCCTTTGAGATGCACCCAAGAAGTACTCCAAAATATACTAAGTATTTTGATCTAGAAATGACTTAGTACACACTTGATAATATGTGAAAAATTATTACTAACACTTAGTAATATTGTGTATAATAAGAGTGTTTATTTTAGAGAGAAATGGTGAGAGAGAGTAATGAAAACTTGCATGCTTTCTTCTCTTTTTATCCCCTTTCTCTTATATGCAAAAATAAGAAAAGATAGTGTGTTGAACACTACTAAGGGGGCCGGCCAAATGGAGAGAGGAAAGGAGAGAAAAGTTGTTCCTTGTTTAGAACAATTCTTTGTAATGTAATCATGATGTTTTTACATGCATGCTTTTACAATTACTAGAGCCAAACAAATAAGACAAAAGCAAGAGAAGCTTCCTCTCTTATTTGCCCCATTTTGGACGGTCCATGTGACTAACATGGGTCCATTTTGTTTATCAATATTTGTCTCACAAATACTTATAATTTATCACTTAATTATCTAACATAATAAAGTGTAAATTAATTAGACTCTCCTTTAATATATATGTACTCTTACACATATATTGAAATTGTACTTTTACTAATCTCATTAGTAAAATATACATGATTAGTGAATTAACGGTTAATCACTAATTCCCATCTCCTCTATAATTTTATCGATATAAAATTAAATCACTCGAGTTCACAACTCGATTTCTCTCTAAATTAATTCACTGACTAACCGTTAGTCAATTTATCAAGTTACTAATCTAATCGTATCTCATACAATTAAATAGCTTTAATATTTGGAGTACGTTCCTATAGGTGTGACTTAAAGGGATCAATTGATTACCGCCGTTCTCACGACAATAACGTCAAACTCTAGTCAGCCAACCGTTATTGATTTACGTTAATCAATTGACAATAATACAGGATTATCCCCATGTATTCCTTAATTGAGATTTATTAAGTAATCGCACTATTGTGGAGGACACATACTCCAACATTTAATTCGGTTATTTTGTCTTGTTGCGAAAAATGCGTTCCTGCGTCGTAGCCGGGTCTGAAATTCTCGCGTATTTGCTTGCCGAGCGTACCTGCAAAACATTGTTAGTCGTAAAAGCATATATATATGTCTCGATTGAGACTGACTCGCTAATGACCGAACTAAAAGCGAATGTGGAGTTTTGAAAAATGCTGTTTAGAAAAATATTTTAGACTCGTAAAAAGACTCTTTTGACATTATAAAAATGTGAGCTAAAACGACGTTTTGAGACGAAAATTGTGAATGCGAAAATCGTATTTTGTGTGGGGTTTAATTTTTGTGTGATTATCGTGTTTTGTGAAAATTGAAAAATACGAGAGACGGGGGTCGATTACGCAAATCGAGACGACGCGTCGGGGTCGTAAACGTCGGCTAGGAGGTCGGTAAAAATAGTGTAGGGGTAATAAGTTAAAAATTTTAGGGTATAGGTGTGTAAGAAGTGTAAGAAATCGAATAATTTTGTCAGAAAAGAAAAAGAAAATCGCCTGTAAGCGAGTGATTTTACTGTCGCTTTGTTCTGACGATTATAATTTTGTTTTTTGGTTTTTGTTTGATTTATTTTAATCGCTTGTTCTCTAGCGTTTAAGTTTTTGTGTTGTATTTCGTCTTGCAAATCTCGGCTATAAAAGGAGGGCTAAGTTAGCTCATTTCACTCATCCTTTCATTTCCCATTCTCGATTTTCCAAAAATATTCAGAATATTTACGGAATATTTGTCGAATTATGGAGAATTTTGAAGGGAAGTTGCGCCGTTGGTGTGCGTCTTTGTCGGGTATCGAGGAGAAGGAGTTGAGAGATTGCGGTTTCGGGGCTCTCATGGGTCTGAGGGAGGTTCGAATGGAGCCTGAGTTCCTGGATGCTTGTCTTGACTATTGGGACCTGAGTTCCCATGTTTTTTCGCTTTCCTAGCGGAGAGGTCTGTCCACTAGTTGAGGAATTTGGGGCCATTGGTGGGTGGTTACGTACTAACCTACCTGTGTGTGTTAGGCGGGATCCAGGGTATAAGAGGCATGTAAGAACATACCTCCAGATGACCTGCGACGAGACGAGAGGTTATTCGGCCGGGAGTCGTATCAACCTTCATCGTTTGTGTCGAGATTTCATGGATTATGAGAGCGAAAACATCTCCTTCTGCGTCTCGAAAAAGAGCGCCATGCTCGCTTGGTCCATGTTTACATGTTCCCCGACTCGTTGTATGAGGGAGCGCTTGGTGACCCTCGTTTAATCACAGTTGTCCAACAGATGGAGTATGGTTGTAACCCTTCTGCTGTGATTTTAGCTGAGACGATCCTGGGCCTGGATGACCGAGCGTGCAATAGGGAGCGTCCATACCGGGGGTGTCCTTGATCCTTCGTATGGTGATGGAGCGTCCGAGCGTCTTTGGCGACATTAGCCTTGAAGGGTCACACTCTGCTGAGGGCGTGACTAATCGTTACATAAGGTGGCTGGACCCACACCATCGTCCTGACGATTACTTTCCCGATCTTGTGAGGTCATCGGCCATCCGTTGGTCGATGCGGTGGTGGGGATAGTTGACGTGGACGGCCTTGTGCGGTGACGATGGCCCCTCTGGAGTCTTTCTCTGCGAGTTTGACATGGGCGTCTACATGCATCCTTTGCGAGATAGGCGACAGACAGCGTGGGCACAGTTTATCCCTGGTCAAGACACTATGGTGCAGGGACTACAGACGCCGACTAGTGATATAGTCGGCGCTGGGCGGCGGTGGGTTCTGGCGCCCTAGGTGGCTCATGGCTGGTGTTCCTAGGACGATTCGGGTATCACCGGCCTATACTAGGTGGACTGTTGCCCAGAGCCTTCACAAGAGGTCATGGCTTCGCGCCTTAGAGCTAAAGCGGGCCTCCTCAGGCTTCTGAATGTGTGTTTGGCCGTGGGTCGCCGTAGGGGTTGAGGGTTGGTGCTTCCCCGCTCAGTCGAAAGGTTCGGTGGTTTAAGGGAACCTAGTGTGGTTTTGTTGCTGGTTTGTTAGTATTATGTTCGTATTATTTCGTAGTATGTATTATATTATCTATCCTAAACCCGATGTGCATGCCGGGATTTGTACTGTAATATATTGTAGTGTTTGTTAGTGTAGTTTATGTTCCTACGTCTGAAAAATCTAAAATGTAACCGTTCTTTTTAAGATTAATAAAAATCAGGTTTTTTATTTACGACTTTGCCTCATTTTGCTTGTTATTCTGTGTGAAATTCCTTGGCTCTAATCTTTTTTTCAAAGGTTAGAATGCAAGCATGGTTTTTAGGAAATCTTTGTATTGACTATTCCCTCGACTTTTTTAAGCTTCGGGTTTGTCGTTTTGTGTTGAATGTCGTTCTTTTTTACCTTTAGGTTTAAAAGACGAATTTTGTGTTGACTATGTCCTTGACTTTTTTAAGCTTTGGACGTGTCATTTTGTGTTGAATGTTGTCCTTTTACCCTTAGGTTTGCAGGACGAATTTTGTGTTGACTATGTCCTTGACTTTTTTAAGCTTTGGACGTGTCATTTTGTGTTGAATATCGGTTGCGCTTTTTGCAAAGCTGCCTACGTATCCACGAAAAATGGAATCAAACCGGCGTAGTTCAGAAGTGTACGTTTAGGGGCATACCGGCCCAAGAGTTGTGTTTGCTTTTTTGTGGTGAATGTACACGTTTAGGGGCATGCCGGCCCATGAATTGTGTTTGGTGGATGCATGTTTAGGGGCATGCCGGCCCATGAATTGTGTTTTTGATTTTTGTAGAGAGAAAGAGCATGTTTAGGGGCATGCCGGCCCATGAACATGTTTAAGGACATGTCGGTCCATGAATTGCTTTTGATTTTTGTGGAGAGAAATAGCACGTTTAGGGGCATGCCGGCCCATGAACATGTTTAAGGACATGTCGGTCCATGAATTGCTTTTTAGAAAATTTCGCATTTTATAGATACATTGCAAGGCATTTTTAAGGGTAGTACTTTTTGAGCTGGTCGAGGTTCGTTGCTAGGTTAAACTCTTGACCGTTCAAGTCGGTTAGTTTCTTTGCTCACTTTGTGAAGATTTCCTTGACGAGGTAGGGTCCAGCCCAGTTAGGCTTGAATTTTCCTCGTGGGTCGACTGGAAGTGGTGCTCGGACTGACTTTAGTACGAGATCACCTACTTTTATGTTTCGTGGCTTAACTCGTTTGTTGAATGCTCGTTGTAGTCGGGCTTGGTACATTCGTACGGTACTCAGGGAATGCAGTCGGCGTTCGTCCAGGAGCATGAGTCGTTAAATGCACTGCTCACGTCCATTCTCGCCTGCCGGGATGCTACTTTCCATTAGTATGCGTAGAGACTGTATTTCTATTTCCACTGGTTGGACGGCTTCCATGCCATAGGTGAGGAAATAGGGGGTCATGCCTGTGGGCGTGCGAATGGTAGTGCGGTATCCCCATAATGCATATGGTATCTTGTTGGGCCAATCTTTGCAACTGTCGATCATCTTCTCGAGTATGGTGACGACCGTTTTGTTTGCTGCTTCAACGGCTCCATTGGTTTGGGGTCGATAGGGCGAGGATTTGTGATGTTGGATGTTGTATTTGGTGAGTATAGCTTCCGTCTCGCGCTGAAAGTGCGAGCCTTGATCGCTGATGAACTCATGGGGTATGCCATATCGGCATATAATGTTTGTCTGTATGAATTTGGCGACTTCTTTGGAGCCGAGGGTTCGAAAAGAGGCTGCTTCTACCTATTTAGTAAAGTAGTCGATGGCCACCAGCACGAAGCAGTGACCTCCTGCTCCGATGGGGTGGACTTTTCCTATCACGTCGATGCCGCCCCAGGTTGAAAAGGGCCAGGGTGAGGTTAGGCTGTATAGTGGTGAAGGTGGTACATGTTGGACGTTGCTGAAAATTTGGCAGTTGTGGCAATGCTTGACGTATTGGATGCAGTCTGCTTCCATGGTTGTCCAATACCATCCTAGCCGTAGGATCTGTTTGCAGAGTGCTCGAGCGTTCATGTGGGGTCCGCATTCGCCATTATGGACTTGTGTGACGATTTCCTGCCCCTTCTTGTAGTCGACACATATGAGCAGCGTCCCTTGTGGAGTTTTCTTGAGTAATTGTCCCATTTCTAGCACAAATTGGGAGGCTAGGAGTCTGATAGCTCTCTGTCCACGTTTATCGGTGTCGGGTGGGTAAGTGTTGTATGTTTTGTAGTTGATTATGGCTTGATACCAAGGCTCTGTCTTCTCGGCTTCGTCCAGGTCAATGGTGTGGATGTATGCTGGTTCGTCACGTCTTTCGACGATGATGGGTAGTAACTTCATGCCTGGTGGCATGTTGAGGAGGGATGAGAGTTTTGACAGTGCGTCGGCAAACTGGCTTTCTTCCCTTGGGAGGTGGTAAAATTCGATGCTGTCGAAGTTGGTTAGGAGTTTTTGTACTTTTGTTTGGTATTTGGTGAGGGTTTCGCTCATGATCTTCCATGCCCCGGTCACTTGATTTATGATGAGGAATGAATCTCCATGCACCCGTAGGTTCTTTATTTTGAGGGCGATGGCAGCTTGCGGTAGTAAATGCGGCCGTGATTCTGCGGCGTTGCTTGTGACGCTAAAATCGAGCTTGATCGAGAGCGGAGTATGGTCACCATTTGGGGATATTAAGAGTATTCCTACTCCGTAGCCGCGGTAATTTGATGCTCCGTCAAAGTATAATTGCCAGTACTCCCTTTCTATGGCGAAGATCCCATCGTCCGGAAATGACATTGTATCGATCATGGGTTGTTCGATCATGGGTTGTTCGATGATAGCATTTTCTGCAAGGAAGTCGAAAACTGCTCTTCCCTTGATCACTTTCAGAGGGAGGTATTTGAGTTCATACTCGGCGAGGAGTAGAGTCCATCTGGCCATACGCCCATTTAGGACTGGTTTTTCAAATAGGTACTTGAGGGGGTCCATTAGGGAGTAGACTCTTGTTGTGCTAGTGAGTAGGTAGTGCCTGTGCTTTTTGGTTGCCCAGACAAGCGAGAGGCAGCTTTTCTCGACTGGTTCATACCGAGTTTCGTAATCGTGGAACTTTTTGCTGATGTAGTAGATGGCCCGTTCTTCGTTGTTGACTTCTTGGGCGAGCATGGCACCCATAGCGTTTGGCGTGGTCGTTAAGTATAGTGATAGGGGCAAGTCCTTTTGTGGGGGTACCAGAACGGGTGGATTTGTGAGCAGGCTCTTGACCTTGTCGAATGCTTGTTGACAATCGTCGTCCCATTTCGTATGCTCTTCTTTCTTCAATTTTTTGAAGATTGGTCTCACAAATCATGGTGAGTTTGCTGATAAATCGGGAGATATATTGGACTTGTCCCAAAAAGCTCCTTATTTCGTCGATGTTGCTTGGCGGTTTCATACCCATTATTGCCTTGATTTTGGTTGGATCTATTTCGATCCCACGCTGGCTTACTATGTGACCCAGCAACTTGCCTGATGTGACCCCAAAGGTGCATTTCTGTGGGTTCAGTCGCATCTTATACTGCCTAATTCGGGTGAAGAACTTCCGAAGGTTTGTGACGTGGTTGTCCCTTTCCTTTGACTTTACGATCATGTCGTCGACGTATACCTCGACCTCCTTATGCATCATGTCGTGGAGCAAGGTGGTGGCGGTACGTTGGTAGGTAGCGCCGGCATTTATGAGCCCAAATGGCATGACTGTGTAGCAATATGTTCCCCAGGGGGTTACGAAAGTGGTTTTTGGCATGTCGTCTGCTGCCATTTTGATTTGGTTGTATCCTGCATATCCATCCATGAATGACAGTAAGGCGTGGTCTGCTGTGTTGTCGATTAGGATGTCCATGTGAGGTAGTGGGAAATCGTCTTTTGGGCAGGCTTTGTTTAGGTCCCGGAAGTCGGCACATACTCGTATTTTGCCGTTCTTCTTCATGACTGGAACCATGTTGGAGACCCAATCAGAGTATTCAATGACTCGGATGAATCCAGCTTGTAGTTGCTTTTCGATCTCTTCTTTGACCATGAGAGACCATTCTGGCTTGATGCGTCGGAGCTTCTGTTTGACGGGTCTGGAACCTTGCTTGATCGGGATGCGGTGTTCAGTTATCTCGCGGTCTATGCCGGGCATGTCCTTATATCACCAGGCAAAGACGTCCTTAAACCCTGCGAGGAGCTTGGTATATGTGGCCCTTTCTTCTGTGCTCAGTGAAGCCCCCGGTTGCAGTTCTTGAGGCTCTTCGGGCGTGCCTATGTCTATGGTTGTTGTGTCTTCAATGATGGGGTCCTGTTCGGGTTTTGAGACAATGCTTGCAATGTATCTATATAATGCAATGTTTTTTAGTGTAAATTTATCGTGATTATTAGAATACGTAGATTTTAAATGAGGCAAAGAGTAATAAAAAACTTTCATGTTATTAATGTTATCAAAAGCGGTTACATTTGAAGATAGCTCAGACGAGGGAGCTTTGGATAACCTTAATGACTCTAGTTCTTATTGAGACTTACTATAATAGCCGTTTTTAGAAAAATGGCGTCATGACGACGCAGGATCCTAGACTCTAGGTGTAGACGCTTGAATTGGGACCTCCCGAGTCGTCGGTGGATTGGGTGGCTTCTTCTTCGAGCTTCAGTTGTCGGAGGGTGGCTCGGAAATCTGAGGCTTCTATGGTGATGACCTCGTTGTAAAAAGGGATTTTAACCTTTTGGTGGAGAGTTGATGTTATGGCCCCGGTAGCGTGAATTCATGTCCTTCCTAGTAACATATTGTATGCCGGGGGAATGTCCATGAGTTGGAATTGGGTTTTTGTCTTGATGAGTCCTATCACGACGGGTAGTGATATGACACCTTCTATCTTTGCGGGAGAATGCGTCGTATGCTCTTATGTTGTTGGAGCAAGGGGTGACATCGCTTTCTTTTAGTCCTAGCTTGAGGGCTGTTGTTAGGGGCAGGATGTTGATCGCGGAGCCATTGTCGATGAGAGTAACGGGTAATATCATGTTACGGCACTCTACGGTTATGTAGAGTGCTGGGTTGTGTGGGTCTTGGAAGGATGGCAGGTCTGCGTGGGAGAAAGTTATGGCGCCTGGTAGCCAATCCCGGATAATGCGGCTAATGAGTTGTGATGGGAGGATATCTCTGGTGTTATGCCATGTTGTGTCTAAGGAAGGGTCGTTGGTTATAGGTAGGTTAGTCATATCCTTGACTATGCTCTTGTCTCTGCCTTTGCTTGTGCGTTTGGGAGGGAATCCTGGCGGTATTTGTAGCTCTAAAGGAGACTGATACGGATGTTGGGGGTGAGGAGCTTTATTGTGGCCGTCGGACTGTCTGAGGGGATGTTGATGAGGGATCGGGGTGAAGATTCCTTTCCTGTCCTCATGCCTTGGTTCCGTTCTTGTCCTAGCTTGGCGAATGCGATCAATGTCGCTACCGTTGTTGATGCTGTCGAAAAGGACGTTGACCTCGTGATCGCTTGTGGGAGCCAGGAGGGGATGATTGAGGATGGGATGCGTTCCCACGAAAATGGGTTGAGAACGGGGCGTGCTATGCTGGACTGTTGGTTTAGGAGCTATGCTTGGCTTGTCGATCGTCTCGTTGTCAATCATGTCTTGGATTACGTTCTTCAAGCGGAAACAGTTCTCAGTGTCATGTCCTTTCCCCCTGTGGAATTCACAGTACGAGTCTTCGTGCCATGATAGGGGTTTCTTATCCTCAGGTGGTTCACTGGTGGGTTTGGGGAGATGCAGAATGTTTTTCTTCTGAGCTTTCCCAATGCCTTTGAGTAGGACATGAAGAGGGTCGAACCTCCGTCATTTGTTGTGATGAGAACGGCCCAGTGGTGATGACACAGTGCAGGAGTGGGTTGTGCTAGGAAAATTGGTTCTTATTCTTTGGTGCCTTCGGGTTCTGCAGTGTTAAAGGGTTCGGTAGTGGTCGTGGTTCGAGGAGTATTGCCCTGGCGACCATGATCTGCAGTTTTGGCCAACTTGTACTTGTGGATTTCGTCTTCTAGGGATCGAATCCTCTTGATGTGTCGAGCAGACTCTTCGGCGAATAGTCTAGCGTTTTTATCGGTTTCGATCTTCTGCATGGCGGCCATATGCTCGAATAGGGCGGCGAGGTTGGCTATCTTGTGGTCAAGCAGCCTTACGTGCTCGTTGATCGTCATTAGCGGAGGAGGTGGTGGAAGGGCAGCTTCGTCACTTGCGAGGTTGAAACGGAAATTCATATTGTGTTTGCGAGCCGGGTGTTCAGGGTTTTTCAGTGAGTGGACCTGACAAAGTTTTCAAACCTTTAGTGACTCTAAAAAGGAAGAAAAGACTCAACGAAAAATCGCATTCAAAGAAGTAAAAAAGTGGGTGCATGACTCGACTCGTGTTTTTAGCTTAAAAAGACACAGGAAGCTTTTGAGGTAGGGGCATGTTGACACGTCCCTAATCTCGAGGTAGGAAAATTTTTATGATCATAATCTGATTAACCCAGTTTAGCGGTATGTTGCTAGGGGTTTATCATTACGATAAAAAGGATCAAACCGAAGTAGCGATAGGCTAGTCGATCTGAGGATGTTAAAATTGGGTAAAAGGCGATTACTTGTTCGCCTTTCACGGGTGACTCAGGGAATTAAATCAAAATGACGATAGGTCACTTGATTCAAAAATTAAATCAACGGGTTCGCATCTGAACGGGCCCGCGTTTTTGTTTTTTGAGAGAAAAAAGATTAAATCGGGATGACTAAGGAGTCACTCGACTTAGAGCTAATTCTAACGTACTAAAGGTTAATTTCATTTAAAATCTCCGAAATGCATTGATATTGTCGGGTTTTTGCTCTATGAAATTTTTTGCAATAAATGTATTATGACGATACGTCAGTCGCATAATTCATTTACGTTTTGAAAAAGATCGGGGATCTAGTGATTATCCTGGATCGGTTTTAAATGCACTGGCCTTTTATTTATCAAACTCAAATGACTATGGGTCAAAGAGCCTAACGGCGTGTTTTTAAAAGTATGACCTTTTTGAAAAAAAGTTTAAAAGTGAGTTTTCAAAAATGGACGTATTTTAAATGTAAAATGCCTAGGAAAAGTTTTTGCATGCAAAGGTTTTGAAAGACGACTATAGTGAGGGTACTATAGTTTCACACTTGTACATATAAACACAGGTTTTTGGCTTATAGGGTAAGGTTCCCTCCGGCCATTCCCTTAACTACGTTTCGGTAGGGGCACCCGCAAGACTACACACGTCTTAGGTGTGCATTCAAGATGGGCCCTAGAGCGGTCGTGTTTGACTGGTTACGATCGTTTCTACGGATGCCGTACTTGTAATCGTGGAGGGGTGAGAGAACAGTGTGTCCGGAGTTACCTCGCTTATGAAGCGAGAGTTACTGGGGGCCGTTCCTCAAAGGGTGTGGTTTGAATCAGGAGGATTCGACTCAACGTATTTTTGCCCAAATATCGAAAGCGTAAATGTTTTCAAAGTTTCAAGCTTCACTTCTTTATGTTTTTAAAATAGAAGAAAAACTAGTTTTTCAAAAATAATAAAAATCATGCTCGTCCCAGTAGTCGCACGGTGAAGGTGCAGGAAAGCGACCTATCGGCATACTGCGCCCGCCCTCGCCCGTCTTGAGTAGGAAGCGGAATGCGCCTCGCAGGAAAAAGTGCGATGGTTTTGAGAAAATGGGGGAGATCATTGCATGAATTTGTGATCAAAAAAGAAAAGTAGAAAAATCCTTTTTGAAAATGTATTTTCGGAGTCGCCACCAAATATTAAGGGGGTGTTTGGTTTGGGGGTATGGATTAGAAAAGAATGGATTAGAGCAAATCATGTGTTTGGTAAGCCTAATTAGGAATGGATTTAGATACCTATGGGATTATAAATCCACCCCAAACCCTTGGAATCACATACCTTACCCTCACCATAGGTTTTATAATCCATTTTATCCCTCTACTAAACCTAAATTATAGAAAGAAACATTAACGACTCTTTTGCAAGTTTAACTTCTTCATCTTGTCCATCACGTATGTTTTTATTTGTTTATTTATTTATTTATTTTAATCATTGTTATTATTATTATTGTTATTATTATTATAAAATTATTATTATTATTATTATTATTATTATTATTATTGTTTCGGGTGTAAAGTTAGGAACTAAACACCAAAACTAAATACAAACGATTACAAGTTGATTATGAATAATAAGCTAAGTGAACTAAGTCCTGGGCAGCTCTTAGCACTCGGTTCTTCTCCACCCTTCTCTTCTCCTGAAATCACGTAACAAACCTAGCCCCGGGGCCTTCCGGGTGATGGCCCTCCGACGCTCAAGTCAGTTACAAAGACAAATAAATCTAGAGAGAGAAAAGAGAGAGAAAAACCTTTTTTGTAGTGTTTTTTGTGTGTGTCAAACTTAGTGATTTTTAGGGTTTTAGTTGCCTTTTATACTTGCTTCAAATTTGTCTTCTTGTGCCCCCGCTCCGTACAGTACGGCCCTGGGTGGGCCATACATGCCCGGACCCGGGTGGATCATTGGGTTCCTTGGTATATGGGATGATCCGGTCAATAATCCTCCCGGCCTCGAGTGACCCGACCCAGGAGATACAGATGGTTCAACGAGTGTAGGACCATCCTCCGGCCTATAATCCTACCGGCCTGATGGCGTGGGACCCGGGAGAAGTCACCCCCAACAACTGCCCCCATACAGGGGAAGTCGCGGGCTTGCCCTGTATGACCTAATTTTCCAGGCGGGTGGCTTCCTCCCCCAGTCTGAATGAGTAAGCTCTCCTTGTGTTCCTGCTTCCTGACCTTGCGTTTCTCTCGTCCCGCTCAGATGTGGTGTGCTGAGCAAGCTTCTATTTTTGGCGCAATTTTTGAATTCCAAACTTCAAAGTAAGCGACGTTTCGTCTTCCCAGCCCTACACGTGTCGTACATGGGGTGGGGGGGTACTGCTCACAACTTTCTCTATAAATACCCCCTCATCTCATTTCATTTCCTCCTTTATTCACTTCAAAACACTTGAAATCCTTACAAAAATTCCACAGATTGCTTGCATTTCGTCCCCATTCTGCCTCGCTTTCGATTTCGTCTTCGTCCAAGTTCTTACAAAAGGTAATCTTCGTGTTTTGATTTTAGATTTTAGTTCAATCATCTAGTAGAGAACAATGAGCGCGTCGGCCGACTCGTCTTCTAGAACCGCCTCAGATTATAATGTAGTCACAGACTCGGAAGTAGGGCCTGAGATTGAGGACTTGACCCATGGCCGGGAGGGAGAGACTGATATGGAGGCCCAGGCTGGGACCTCTGAGGCCGGACCTTCTCAGGCCGGACCTTCTCAGGCCGGCCTTTCGTATGTACGGATATTGGAGCAGGCGGTGTTCCAGATTCCCATGAACACTAGGATTAACCTAGGTTTTAGGGATTTTTCGAACGAGAAAAACTGCTCTGAGCGGGCGGCCGAACATTATAATTTACCCGAAAAGTGGGAGTTCGTCGTGCCGGGAACGCATCAACACGTAGTTCGTCCTCCGGACCTTCATACGGCCGTGTACTTAAAGAACCTGGAGCACGGGCTTCGGTTTCCCCTCCACCCCTTCATCGCTAAAGTGCTCGAGCGGGCGAATATAGCCATATGTCAGATGACGCCGTTTGGCATGAGAATTATAGTTGCTTTCGCCTGGACGTGTCTGTATATGGGCTTTCCCCTTTCGATAAACCTCTTCCGCCGTCTTCATCACTTCCGGCCATGCACCAACAAGTCGACAAAAGGGTGGTGGTCGTTAGTTACCGAGTCGGGCTTTTTGACTCACTATCCGCCTAATGACTCGATGAAAGGGTGGAATGAGAGGTGGTTCTTCCTTAAGTCCCCAGTGCCATTTGACCACCTCCGTTGCTTTCACAACGACGTGAGGTGCCGTCTTGAGACCCGGGGCGAGTGGGTTCCGGGGAGCGTCCTTCCCTGGAAGAAGGTTCCGCTGACCAAGGAGGAGTCAGATGCCGCGGCCTACTTCAAGGCCTACAAAGTGGGGAAGGCGGTTCCCCAGGCCAGCTTCCTCCGGCGGATACGATTTCCGAGGATAAATTCCTGAGCATTGTCGGCCTGGTCCCGGCCCTTAAAGCAGGTAAGCAGGGGCCGGGTGGCCAGGAATCTGGCGTTGTTGTCATTTTTACTTGCGTTTATTTCACTTTCTTGTGTTTTCCTGATCTAACTCAGTCTTGCCCCTTGCAGGCGACTTGGGATACCTGACTCCGGAAGACTTGGCATCCATCGGCCTGGACGAAAAGAATCATCCGCTCGACCAACCGTCTGCCGTAGACTTGAAACGGCGCAAGCCAACGCTTAGAGAGCTGATAATGCAGGGAGAAGTTCCCGATAGACCCATGGGTAGGAAGCGCGTGGCTTATAAACCACAACGGGAAAGGGAGGTGGAGCAAGGGGCAAAACCGGCCGGTTCTGTTTCATCCCCTCGCCCGGATCCAGTTGGTCTTGTGGTGGAGTCTGCCCCTGCAGGGGGCACATCTGAGGCGATACCTGAGGTCCCTCTCCCTAGCCCGCCTAGAGAGGTCGGGGTTCAACAGCCGTCTCTGGGTCCGGACCCCGTCGTCATAGAGTCCGAGTTTCCTCACTCAGAGGATGCCCGGCCCCTTAAGAGGCACAAGAAGGTTAGCTCCGCGCTCTCGTGGGGGAGTCTATCTGAGGGGCGCCCCCTGGATGTCCCTTCAGACGGCCTTTCCTCCGTTTTCCCTATTAGTGAGCAGGATATTTACAATCTGCTATCTTTCTCCATCCAGGGCTCTTCCTCCAAGGCCAAAGCCGCCGGTAAGGGTCAAGTTTCTATTGCTGTCCCGGGCAGGGGTGATAAAGTGAGGCACTCAGCGGATCTCGTTGAAGAGACCCCACCTGTTGCTGGGGGCCTTGCCATTCAGGCCACCGAGATGGCCATGCAGATCCGCCGCTCTGTGGACTCCTTCTGTAAGTTCGCAATGAACACTGCCGGCGAGCTTGACCGCTTGCGGCGTGAGGCGGCCTCTGCTGAGGCTAACAGAGAGATGCAGGAGGCGGCTGCTCGCCTAAAAAAGTCCATCAAGGCTCGTGAGCGGGAGAACGCCGATCTGAAGACGGAGGTGGCGACCCTTCTGGGTAAGCTCAAGGAGCAGGAAGCTTCGGTGTGGAGCTTTCCGGAGAAAAACGACAGCCCATCAGCACCAAGAGCTCTTCCAAGCTCGGGATCTTTGCGATCGCCCGTCTTTGGCGGCGAAGCGAAGAAGGTCAGCAGGCGGGCTAAGGCGGCCCGCCTAGAGCTTGAGATGGAGCAAATGAAGGCTGCCCATCAGGTTGAGCTTGTCACGGTTCGCGCCAACTCCTTCTATGATGGAGTTGACTTTGGGTCCAACGAGACGAAAGGATTCATCGACAAGGTCGACCCCAATTTCAACTTTGCCCGTCTCGCTGAACTTGAAGAGGCTGCTGACCAGGCGAGAGCTGCCGGGAAGAAAGCAGCCGGTGGAGACGCCGGTTGCTAGGGATTCGGGCTGCTGTCTTCCGAGTCTTCCTGCTCGGGATGACTTTGCTTCGGGATAATGTCGAAGGGTCCTCCCCTTAGCCTACATTTTGCTTTGTTTTAATTTCAATAAGCACATTAGTCTGCGGTAGGCGGGCGTTTTTGTGGTAGACGGCCGCCGACTCTGGTAGGTCTATTTAGCTTGTTTTTCTTTTTCGCTTATTCCAATTTGCTCCCGGCCCGACATGTGGGTCCGGGGGCGACAACCTTGTAATATACACTCTTTTTATCAATGCTGTCTCGCTCTTTTGTTTTTCCATACTTAGTTTATTCTGACTCGTCGTTAATTGTGTTATTTGCTTTTCCGTTGTCTGGGCCGGGGCCGGACGATATTATTTAGCCCCAACGTCCTTTTGTACTTAGCTTATTTTATCACATTTCTACTTGTGTTGTTCCCCCCGGGGCAGGGTGGCGTTGTCTAGCTACACCGTCGTGTTTATACTTAGCCAAATCCTAGGCTCTCTTTGTATACAACATCCCGGGACCACGTGCTCATTCGGCGTCCGTTTCTGTAGTTATTTCCGCCTACATTTATATTAACGTCTGCCGCTGCCGGGTAGTTTTTCTATACTTAGCTTATTTTTATCTTGCTTTTACTCATGCTATTCTCCTCCGAGACCGGGTGATTTTAGGCGTATTCTCCCCTGTTGTTATTTCTTTTAATGCTTATGCTGTTTTCGCTGTTTGTATCGGGGCCGGATAGTATTGTTTGATCTCAGCGTTCTATTCATACTTAGTCAGATTTCCAGCTTTTTCTCAACGTGTTATCAATACCAGGACCGCGTACTGTTTGGCGTCCGGTGATTGTAACCACTCTTTCGTACGTTCATACACTTGCCCCGGGTTGTCGGGCGATTGTGCGTAGGTTATTCGATGAATATTGTGCAAGGCCATACGTCGGGCGCGAGCCGTCCAGGCCCCAGGCCTGGACTCTCAAGGCGCGATTTTCATCCGTCTGTGACGATGGGTAATCTGGCAGGCGCGAGCCGTCCGGGCCCCGGTCACGGACTCTCAGGCGCCGATGTTCATCCATACGTGACATGGGAGGTCCGCGGCCGCCACCGCTACAAGGCCGTGATCGGTAATCGTGGTGAGAGCAGCCTGAGGCACGTGGGCCATCATAGACATCCGGCTCTTTTGCATAAGGGCACCTCATCCGGGCAAGCGACCCACGGATGAGCATTGTGCAAGGCCATACGTGAAGCGCGAGCCGCCAGGCCCAGGCCTGGACTCTCAAGGCGCGATGTTCATCCATCGTAGGCAACTTGTCATCGTAGGGCGCGAGCCGCCGGGGCCCGGGGTCACGGACTCTCAAGGCGCGATGTTCATCCATACGTAGACATGGGAGGTCCGCGGCCGCCACCGCTACAGCCGACATCGGACTTGTGGTGAGCGGCCTGAAACACGTGGGCCATCATAGGCGTCCCCGCTCTTTTGCCTAAGGGCACCCTCACCCGGGCGGCGACCACGGATGAGCATTGTGCAAGGCCATACGTAGGCGCGAGCCGCCAGAGTCCCGGCCTGGACTCTCAGCGCGATGTTCTACCGTGCGTAGGCATAGGAGGTCGCGGCGCCACCGGCTACAAGGCCGACATCGGTTAACTGCGGTGAGAGCGGCCTGAGGCACGTGGGCCATCATCACGCATATCCGGCTCTTTTGCATAAGGGCACCCTCATCCGGGCCCGACGACCACAGATGAGCATTGTGCAAGGCCATACGTAGGGCGCGAGCCGTCCAGGCCCCGGGCCTGGACTCTCAAGGCGCGATGTTCTACCGTACGTAGGCATGGGTTGCCTGGGAGGTCTTACCCTTCTCCGGTCTTTTTCGTCTCCTGGCTGCCATTTTGGGGCCTGTTCTTGCCCCCACTCTTTTTCAGGCGGGCTTTGGAGTGTTCATACCCTTTTTCCTGAAAGTGTTAGCAAAATTTTCAAAAATTCCATTTTGAATCAGACTATCGTCGATTAGCTGGGGTCGGGGGTAGTCCCCCCTCCTTGCCCCCTGGCCAGCTTTTGTGTGATACATATCTAAACAAATGCTGGGCAAAAATCTAGCAAAAATTCTGTCAAAGGATCTTACAAAAGCTTGCGGTGCCAACATTCCTGGTCACTCGCGTTACAAATGTCTACACGTTGCCTCGTTAAAACCTCCCCGTGCAAAACCCGGTGGGATAAAACCACAGGTAAGGAAAAAGAGTACAACGCTTACACGTAATATTTCTTTAATGTGTCAGAGTTCCAATGGGACGGGAGGTTGCGGCCGTTCATATCTCTCAGCATGAAGGTTCCCGGCTGCTTTACCTCTGTGATCTGATAGGGTCCTTCCCAGGTGGCTGACAACTTCCCGTGAATGTTCCCCTTCCCGGTGGCGGATGCTCTTCTTAGCACTAGGTCTCCAAGTTCAAATTCTCTATGCTTCACCCTTCTGTTGTACATCCTTCTCATCCGGTTCTGGTAGACCGCCAGATTTTCTCTTGCCTGGTCCCGGACCTCGTCTAGTAGGTCCAACGACTCTCTTCTTGCTTGTTCATTGCTGGCGGGGTCGTGTAAGCTCGTTCGAGGGTTGGGCAGGATTGCCTCGATCGGGAGTAAAGCTTCGGCTCCGTAGACCATGTTGAATGGAGTGTGTCCGGTAGACTCTTTGACTGTGGTTCTGATTGACCAAAGCACGCTTGGTAGCTCATCGGCCCATGCCCCCTTCAGTTCATCCAGTCGTTTTTTCATGCCGTTCAACATTTGTTTGTTGGCGGCCTCGGCTTGTCCGTTGCTCTGTGGATGACAAACTGATGAGTAGGCGACAATTGCTCCGTTCCGTTTCAACCAGTCCCGCATGTTGTCGTTGTCAAATTGTTTTCCATGGTCAAACACCACCACCTTAGGCACCCCAAATCTTGTGATTACGTTTCTCCAAATAAACTTTCTTACGGCCTGCTCGGTGATGGTGGGGGTTGCCTCTGCTTCAATCCATTTAGTGAAGTAGTCGATAGCTGCTACCACATACTTCCTGCCCCCGGTCGCCGTTGCAAAGGGGCCCAGGATGTCCATCCCCAGCGATCAAAGGTATCGGGCTCGGGGATCGGCCTGAGGTCTCTGGCGGGGAGATGGATGTCCGGAGCGAAAATTTGACATTGTCGGCACCGCTTGCTCAAATCTTTGGCATCTCTTAGCATGGTGGGCCAAAAGTAGCCAGCCCTCAGTGCTTTGTGAGCCAATGTGCGCCCGGTCACGTGATGACCGCATACTCCTGAGTGTATGTCGTTTAGGATGAATTCAGCATCCATGCCCCTACACATTTAAGCAGTGGGGCTGAGAATGACCGCCTGTAGAGCTCTCCGTCTACGAGGATGAACCATGGGCTAGTCTCTTCAGTTTAGCTGCCTCAATCTTGTCTTCCGGGATTTCTCCCTCCAGCTTGTATTTGATGTCGGCCTCGTCCGGTATTTGTCTTCGGAGATGGCATTGACCGTTAACACTCCCTTTTGCCGCCGGATATCGACTGTGACTGTTTTTGACTTGTTGTCTGCTGTTGCACTGGCGAGCTTGGCGAGTGCGTCTGCTTTGTTATTCTCGGACCTGGGGATATGGTGGACGTCGAAAGATTTCAATTCAGAGGTCAAAGTTTTTGCTCTCTGGAGGTATAACGCCATCCCTTCTTTTCGGGCCTCGTACTCTCCCTTAAGTTGGCTCGCTACCAGCTGCGAACATTCTCGGTTCAATCTCTTACGCCCCATGGCCTTTGCGATTCCAGCTCGCCAAAGACCGCCTCATACTCAGATTCATTGTTTGTGGCCGGGAAGGCAAATTTCAGGGTATGCTCAAACTCGTGTCGCTTCGGATCGATGATTACCACTCCGGCCCCGGAGCCATGGATGGTGGCCGACCCGTCTGTATATACCTGCCATACTCCTTTCGGTGCATGCCCCCTGGCCGGGTGGGTGCACTCGGCGATGAAGTCTGCCAGGGCCTGAGCCTTGATTGCCGTTCTCCCGGTGTAGGTTATGCCGAACCCTGATAGCTCGATTGCCCACTTGAGGAGTCTCCCGGATTTTTCAAACTTCTCGAGTGCTTTCTCAAGGGGCTGGTCCGTGCGCACCTCCACCGGGTGGGCATCAAAGTACGGTCTAAGCTTCCGGGTCGCTATGACAACAGCGTATGCTGCCTTCTCGATGATTGGGTAGTTTCTCTCTGACTGACCCAGTGCGTGACTGACAAAGTAGATTGGTTGTTGTTGTTTTTCTTCTTCCCGTAGGATTACTGCTGATATCGCGCTCGCGGTCACGGCGATGTACAAGATTAAAGTTTCGCCCGTGACCGGTCTTGCCAAAGTAGGCAATGTTGTAAGGTGTCTCTTCAACTGTTCAAAAGCTTCATCTTGCTCCTTCCCCCATTCGAACCTCTTATTTCCTTTCAGAACCTGAAAGAAAGGCGTGGATTTGTCGTGGACCGAGATGAACACAGGGCAGTCTTTGCCATCCTCCCGGTCAATATTTGAATATCTTTGATTGTCTTCGGTGCGGGTAGATCTAATATAGCTTTGACTTTCTTGGGGTTAGCGTCAATCCCTCTTGAGCTGACCAGGTACCCCAAAAACTTCCCCGACCGGACCCCGAAAGTACATTTCTTCGGATTCAGTTTCATTTGGTATTCTCTGAGCGAGCTGAGTGTCTCTCTCAAGTCCTCCAGGTGTTGCTCGTCGGACTTGCTTTTCACTATTGCGTCATCCACATACACTTCCATGTTTTTTCCTTTCTGTTTTGCGAATACGGCATCCACCAGGCGCTGGTAGGTAGCTCCGGCATTTTTAAGTCCGAATGGCATCATCTTATACATGTAGACCCCGTGCCCTGTTATGAAGGCGCACCGGGGCCTGTCCTCCTCTGACAAGTAGACCTGGTGGTATCCCGAGAAAGCATCCAGGAAGCTTAAAGTAGTATGGCCGCTGGTGGAATCTACCAGCTGGTCAATCCTTGGCAACGGGTAGCAATCTTTGGGACATGCCTTGTTTAGGTTAGTGAAGTCAACACACATTCTCCATGCTCCGGAAGCTTTTTTCACCATCACAACGTTTGCCAACCACTCGGGATAATCGCAACGTTCAATGAAACCTGCCTCCAATAACTTGCTTATTTCTTCGAGAATGGCCGCGTCCTTTTCCGCACTCATGGGCCGCAGCCTTTGCTTGATTGGTTTGTAGTTGGGGTTAACGTTCAACTGATGTACGATTACTTCCGGGCTTATTCCCGGCATCTCGGCAGCCGAGTAAGCAAACACATCCTTGTTCTCTTCCAGGATACTAATCAGACTGTCTTGGAAGCCGGGGTCCAGCTCTGCCCCGATGATCACGCTCCTTCCTGGTGACAACTCAATTTCTTTTGTCTCGCTCCCCGGCCCCGGGGTTACTTCTAGGCCTTTCTTCTCCTTCTGTTCCGGGGACCTCACCTCCGCTACTGTCTTCTGTTTTGTTCCCCGGGCCGATAGGGAATTGCAAGATCGTCCGGCCTTCTGGTCACCATAAACCTTCCCCTCAGTCCAATTATCCGTGACATAAACCATAGCCAGCGCCCGTATTGACACAACAGCATGGATGTGGTCCAAAGTGACTCGGCCGATGAGGGCGTTGTATGCCGAGGGGGCGTCAACGACCACGAAACTCGCGTCTACGCTTCGGGCCATGTCTTCCTCTCCTATCGTGACCGGCAAGGTTATCGTTCCCATTGGTCTGATGCCGGCTCCGGCGAGGCCATACAGCGATCCTATGTATGGTGTCAGTTGCTCCTTCTTCAGACCCAACTTCTCGAATACCTCCCGGTACAGGAGGTTGGTGCAAGCTCCGGTGTCTATCATGCACCTGTGGACCAAATGGGGTCCGATATCCATGGAGATCACCAACGGGTCGCTGTGTGGGTAGGAGACCCGCTGATAGTCCTCCTGGCTGATGGTCAAGTCCGGGATGGGAGGCTTCGGTGCCATCCTTTCGGCTGAATATATGCCCATCCTAGAGTGTTCACGCTTCTCCGCTTTTCTTTTCCTCCCGGACAGGACTGACTCTTCCGTCCCGGCGATCATATGAATTTCACTTATCCTCTTCTGGTTCTTCTTCGGGCCCGTTTGGGATGGATCCCCGCTACCTTCGTCTCCGTCTCTTTCTCGTTTGTCTTTAACAAAGCGCCGCAGGGTGCCTTGTTGTACCAACCGCTCGACTTCGTGCTTCAGGGATACACAGTGTTCCGTTGCATGGCCGGCTGCCTGGTGGTATTCGCAGAAAACCGACTTATCATTCCCTGGGTGCTTTTGCGGTCGAGGGGCGGCCCACTTGATCTCGTTTTTGGTCATCTCAAAAATTTCTGCCTGGGACCTGATGAGTGGTGTGTAGTGAGTCCATTCTTTGGAGCCATTTGTTCCCCTGCTGGCCTCGGCCGCCCCGGCTATCCCGGCGATCGTTGTGATTGTTATTACTGCTGCTGCGGTTGAAATTGTTGCGGATGTTGTTGTTGTTTTGCCTCCGGGGCGGTCCTTTCCATTCCTGTTGGGCTCCGCCCTGGTCCTCCTTCTTGTCACTTCTCTTGCTGAATGTTTTGTGGAACTGCTCTTCTCGCACAAATCCTTCGGCCATCTCGCGGGCTGCCATCAGCCGGGTTTGGCCAAGTTCGATCAGAGACTTTTCACTCTCCTCTTTCAAATTTCTACCGAGGCATGGACCCCTATCTTGGAGTCCAGGTCTCTGATTTGCTGTGATTCTCTGTCAAACCGGGTCATATACTCCTTCAACCCTTCACTCTTCCCCTGCACCACATTCAGGAGCTCCGTAGCCACCTTCTCTCTCCTTTTGTTCCCTGCGTACTGCTGGCGGAACACCCGGCACATGTCCTCATATCCATAGATGGAGCCAGTCGGGAGGTTACGGAACCAGGTTTGTGCAAGTCCCGTCAGGGTCGTAGGAAAAACTTTGCATCAAACGTAGTCCGTAGGGTCGTACATCATCATGTGGCTCTCATAGGCCGCCAAATGTTCCTCCGGGTCTGTTTTCCCGTCATATTGTATCGTTGGAATTTTCATCTTGGGAGGAAGAGGGTACTCCAGCACCGAAGAAGCCAAAGGCGATTTTACTGTGACTTTTCCTTGCGTTTTGCTTCCTTTGGGTTTGTTGCGCTTGGGCCTCTCAATGCGTGAAACCTCGGGCTTCGATACCTCTTGAACTGAAGGTGGTGACTGGGACGCTGAGTGAGAATGCTCCGACTCTCTCCACGTACTATCGTTGCTTGACGTCTCGTTGTCCTCATGAAAAAGCTTCTTAGGTGTCACGGATGGGATGGGATCTCTTCTTGGTGGAGACTTCTGTTGACTTGGCTCGGGCGGGGGAGTGCCGGTAGGTGGTGTCTTCCTCAGTTTTTCAAGGAAAGCACTCATCATCCTTTTCTCCTCTGGAGTCAAGGGCGTTTGCAGCTCGGTCTCCAGGGGAATGCCGCCGGCACCTCCCTCCGGGGGAGCTGTTTCTTCCGCTGTTTTTCTCGGCTCTTGTGTAGGGTTTGACATGGCTTTTTGTAAGATTTTTGTGAAATTATCCCCACAGACGGCGCCAATTGTTTCGGGTGTAAAGTTAGGAACTAAACACCAAAACTAAATACAAACGATTACAAGTTGATTATGAATAATAAGCTAAGTGAACTAAGTCTTGGGCGGCTCTTAGCACTCGGTTCTTCTCCACCCTTCTCTTCTCCTGAAATCACGTAACAAACCTAGCCCCGGGGCCTTCCGGGTGATGGCCCTCCGACGCTCAAGTCAGTTACAAAGACAAATAAATCTAGAGAGAGAAAAGAGAGAGAAAAACCTTTTTTGTAGTGTTTTTTGTGTGTGTCAAACTTAGTGATTTTTAGGGTTTTAGTTGCCTTTTATACTTGCTTCAAATTTGTCTTCTTGTGCCCCCGCTCCGTACAGTACGGCCCTGGGTGGGCCATACATGCCCGGACCCGGGTGGATCATTGGGTTCCTTGGTATATGGGATGATCCGGTCAATAATCCTCCCGGCCTCGAGTGACCCGACCCGGGAGATACAGATGGTTCAACGAGTGTAGGACCATCCTCCGGCCTATAATCCTACCGGCCTGATGGCGTGGGACCCGGGAGAAGTCACCCCCAACAATTATTATTATTATTATTATTATTATTATTATTATTATTATTATTACTACTACTACTACTATTATTTTTATAAAACGTAATTATAAAATTACAAAAAATTAGTGGGCAAAATGTAAAAACCTTCTCATGACTTTGTCTCATAACATTTTTGGCTCTTTTTTTTTTTTGTTACATATTAATTTGTGAACCAAACCACTAATCATTCACTAGCACATCAATTTTGCGTCATGCTGTAACAAGTCACCGTAATACTTATTCACTTGCTCATTGAACTTGTCTTTCCCAAAAATGAACATTGAGAAATAAAAAATAAAAAAAAAATTAAACAAAGGTGAATTTGAAATATTAAAAAAAAAAAAAAAAAAAACATGTATAGAATAATTAAAAAAATTGAGCATTGAATAATTAAATATTGAAGAAGGTGAACAAAACAACATGGATAGAATGTACAATCCATTACGAACTCAAACCAAACAAACATTAGCATGTATGGGGTTCTAACTCCAATCTTCTCTGGATTCAATCTCTAATCCATTCCATTCCAACTAGTTGAACCAAACGGCCCCTAAAGGAATTTGGAACCTATTCAACGCGTCTTGAAATACAAGACACGAGTGTCTCAGATTTCAAGATGCGTCGATATCTATCAATCTGAGGTTTGAAACCAGAGAAGGGATTCGGAGTGAGGTTACTTTTCAAAAGTTTTGGCAAAAATGTGTTTTTGAAAACTGAAATCAAAAAGCCTACGAAAAAGTAGTCTCTACTAATTTGAAAACATTTAGTTAATTTCGATATTTGGGCTAAAATGACGCTACGTACAAGTGCGAATATATATGACTCGATTAAAATGCATAAATAATGTAAATCGTCAAAATAATGACTTTTCTATGGGAAATGTACGTTACATAATAATTTATTGACTAAATTATTACTATAAACGTTATTTTCCGACCTCATATTTGACTCTTTAAGAATTTGTGAAAACCCTCAGTTTTGACATGCTAAAAGACTCTATGAAACGGTACAATTTAGTGTTGGATCCGTGATTCTAGTCGTTATTTAATGCATGAATGAGGACTAGCTTAATTATAAAAGTGACGTCGGTTTGCTTTAGTGATAGTGAGTCGTTTATTTATGCGATATTGGCGGGGTTTAGACGGATTATGAATCCGAATTACTACAACCGTATTACGAATACGGCTTCGCTAATGCCAATATCGGGTTGGGGTTAATGTAACCCCTTTGTCCGAGTCTCAAAACGTCCCAGAGCGTAGGTAAAATGTTTACCTTTCGAAAGTGAAAAGACGGTATTTTTGAGTGGATTTTGTGAGTAGTGTATGTGTTTTGTAAAACCGATGTATTGAAATGAATGAAGTGGGTTGGTATTTATAGAGGTTGGCTGGTTTATGCGTAGACAAAAACTTAATCGCCTGTGTACAGGCGAATTTAATTTCATCTGGGCTGTATTTTGTAGGGAAAAACAAAAAAGGCTGCACACCAAAACAAAAACTTAATCGCCTGTTGACAGGCGTTTAAGTTTTTAATCGCCTGTCAACTGGCGATTTGTATTTTGTTTTGGTGTGCTGTTTTAGCCGCCTTTTAGTTTTGGACGTATGATTAAGTAATGATTATGTTTTATTTAGATATTTACGTGTGGGTTAAGTATAATTTGGGCCTAATCGGTTATTGGTCCAATTTCGATTTTCGTGCACCGGTTTTTGTCGTGTTTTTCGGTTTTGGCTCGAAATACAATAATATTGAATTATATTATTTTGCGGTATTATAGAACCTAATTTTGTGAAAATGTGACACGGGACGCACTTTGGCCCGTTTTGTGTGTTGGGTTTTGGGTCGTCTTTGTAAGTTTGGGCGCTTTGTAGCTAGTTGAAATTTGTTTTGTGGCTTGGCTTAATAAGACGTTCCTGTTTCGTGCTCGTGTTGTGCTTATAATGACTAAGAGTGACATTCATTTTTATGATTATGCAAGTCCAAATTAATACGCTAAAAATGACTAAATACGTTTTAGACACTTTTGTACCGTTTCGACTCTTTTAAAAGCATGTATGAAAGTCCTTTTCATCATCGGGTTTGTTTTTGGGGGGTACGGATACGGGTATCTACATTACCCGGCTTTCCATGCATACGCGACAGCGGATCGGAGGAGTATTGGCCTGAACTATGACGCGGCTCGTGTATGCTTCAACGGGATGACGACGGATAAGGTAAGGGTGATTATGTTTTGTATTTTGGTTTTTTTGTAGTTTGTATTAGGGTTTGTGTTTGTTTTTTTTTTATAACTTGGTTTTGTTTTGCAGTTCGTTCGCGACCCTCGGAGGAATTTTACCGGCGTCCCTCTATCGATTGCAGCTCGCTTTGGTCCCCTTGACGAACGGCGGCTGTACATTGAGACTCAGTACGGCTCGTACTGGCATTTGGGTGAGCGTCTGTCTGCGCAGACGGGTCGCGGCGGTTTCATCGTACCTGCTCCTCCGCCCTCGGTTTTGTTTGTGGAGACGCACGACGCTAATGAGCGTCGTGACGTGTATCACGAGGGTGAGTCCGACTGTAACACCCGGTGTTGTCCGAGGTTATTCGGGCCGGGTTCCCCGTTGAAGTGGTCCATGTGATGAGCTCAAGTGACCTAGTGCTTAAAAGGATTGTAAGTACTACTCATATCAACAAGATGCATCTTCTTTTCTGGTGGCTCATCTTAAGAACTCTTTAGTTAAGCGTGCTCGCTGGAGAGTAGTCTTAGGATGGGTGACCTCCTGGGAAGTTCTCAGGATGCTCACGAGTGAGGACAAAGTGCGCTAGAAAGGGCCCATGTTGGTTTGTGGGCGATGTACGCAGCCTGGCGAGCTACCGTGAATGACATTCCGGCCTTTGGTTGGGGCCGGGGTGTTACAAATGGTATCAGAGCAACCCGGCGACCGTGTGGTCGAATCCTAGGTACGCACCTAGCCGTGTGGTCGAATCCTAGGTACGCACGTAGCTGGGGAGGATTCTGGAATGCTATATTGTAAGTAGCTACCCGGTAACGAGGGCGTTGCGTTCTTGAGTGGGGGTGTGTAACACCGGTGTTATCTGAGGTTATTGGTAGGGCTCCCCGTTGAAGTGGTCCATGTGATGAGCTCAAGTGACCTAGTGCTTAAAAGGATTGTAAGTACTACTCATATCAACAAGATGCATCTTCTTTTCTGGTGGCTCATCTTAAGAACTCTTTAGTTAAGCGTGCTCGCTGGAGAGTATTCTTAGGATGGGTGACCTCCTGGGAAGTTCTCAGGATGCTCACGAGTGAGGACAAAGTGCGCTAGAAAGGGCCCGTGTTGGTTTGTGGGCGATGTACGCAGCCTGGCGAGCTACCGTGAATGACATTCCGGCCTTTGGTTGGGGCCGGGGTGTTACACCGACTCCCTGCTGCGGCCGGCTGAGGATTACGTGACTTGGGCACAGCATGCCCTTGCTGACGCTGTGATCGAGGTATGCTTTGTTGTCCTTTTTTTGCTTATGTGTTTTGGTTTCAAAAAGCAAAAATTTACCCTATTTTTGTTTTGTAGCGCCGTGATCCTGACCTTGAGTTCCAGCCTCCTCCGTTAAATCGAGGATCTGGCCGTTGTTCACGAGGTCGCCAACATTCGATCGTCTTTGTAGAAGCATGCATGCCTTGATCCGTCACCGAACTGGAGAATTTGGGACCCGCGCGTGAAGAAGGTACTTTCTGTCTTTGTTTAATCGTGGAGTATTATGAAGTATAGTATAGCCCCCAGTTTGAATTAGATTTTATGGTTAAAATCATTATTCAAACTCTGCCTGAAGTCGCGTTCGATCATAGCCCCCAGTTTGAGTTAGATTTTAGTGTAAAATCATAAGTCAAACTTTGTTGAAGTCGCTTTTGATTGTAGCCCCCAGTTTGAGTTAGATTTTATTGTAAAATCATAAGTCAAACTTTGTTGAAGTCGCTTTTGATTGTAGCCCCCAGTTTGAGTTAGATTTTATTGTAAAATCATAATTCAAACTCTGTTGAAGCAGCTTTAGAACATAGCCCCTGGTTTTGAAAGCTAAGTGGATTTCTGTGGCTTGTGCAGGTGACAGCTGACGTGCACAAGAGGTTGTGGCGGGCGGCGAACCGGTGGCGGGCGGTCGTGAACGAGAAGGTAGTTGAGGCCTGCAGGGGGCAGAAAGAAGCGTCCGACGCTTGACGAGAGTTAGCCAGGGTCAGGGCTGAGGAGGGTGCGAGATCGCGGGCCGAGCTGGAGGCTGCGCATGCCGAGGAGTTGGCGAGTCGGCGAGTGGAGGGTCGATATCTTGAGGAGGCTAGGCAGCACGGCCGAGATTGATTCATGCGTCTTTGTCTTACAAATCGTGACCGATCATGATGAGCCTGGACTTGTATATTTTGGACTTGTATTATGAGTATTAGTATTTGTTTGTAATGGTTTATGTATTAGGACTTGTGTAAGGTTGGTTTTTTGGACTTGTGAGTGTTTATGGGTATAATTCGGTTATTTTGTCTTGTTGCGGAAAATGCATTCCTGCGTCATAGCCGGGTCTGAAATCTTTGCGTATTTGCTTGCCTAGCGTACCTGCAAAACAGTGTTAGTCGTAAACATATATACGTGTCTCGATTGAGACTGACTTGTTTGAAAAATAAAAACGTATGCAAAGTTTTGAAAAATGAAATTTAGAAAATAGTTTAGACTCGTAAAAAGACGCTTTTGACATCGTAAAAATGTGATCTAAAACGACGTTTTGAGACGAAAATTGTGAATGCGAAAGTCGTATTTTGTGTTGTGTTTAATTTTTTTTTTATGTGATTATCGTGTTTTGTAAATACGAAAAATACGAAATCTGAGGTGATTTATAAATCGAGGGCAACGACGGGACCGTAAAAAACAGGTTCAAGGTCGGTAGAAATAATGTGGAGTAACAAAAGTTAAAAATATAGGGTATAGGTGTGTAAGAAGTGTAAGATCATCGAATAATTTTGTCAGAAAAGAAAAGCAAATCGCTGTAAGCGAGCGATTTTACTGTCGCTTTGTTCTGACGATTAGGATTTGTTTTGTGATTTTTCTTTGATTTATTTTAATCGCTTGTTCACTAGCGTTTAAGTTTTTGTGTTGTATTTCGTTTTGCAAATCTCGGCTATAAAAGAAGGGCTAGGTTAACTCATTACATTCATCCTTTCATCTTCCCATTCTCGATATTCCAAAAATATTCAAAATATTTACGGAACGTTTGTCGAATTATGGAGAATTTTGAAGGGAACTTCTTGTAGATTGGTGTCGCGTCCTTGTCGGGTATGGAGGAGAAGGACTTGAAAGATTCGATGTCGGGGCATTCCTTTGGTGAGGCAAGTTCAAATGGAGCCCGAGTTCCTGGATGCGTGTCTCGACTATTGGGACTTGAGTTTTCACGTGTTCCGCTTTCTGGCGGGAGGTGCATCCATTGGTCGAGGAGTTTGGAGCCATTGGTGGTTGGTTGCGAACTAACATGCCTGTGTGTGTTAGACCGGAGCCTGGGTATAAGAGGCACGTGCAGAACTACCTTCAGATGACTCGTGTGGAGACGGAGGAGCTATTTGTTGGGAGTCGTATCAAACTCAATTGCCTGTGCCAGCGGTTTATGAACCGTGGAAATGAGACGATCTCTTTTGGTGCCAGGAAAAGGGCGTTGGCATTCTGCTTAGTCCACCGTTACATGTTTCCTAATTCTTTGTATGAGGGAGCGCTTGGTGATCCTCGCTTAATCACTATCGTCCAACAGTTGGAGTATGGTTGTAACCCTTCCGCCGTTATCTTGGCTGAGACGATCCTGGGCCTGGATGACCGTGCTTGCAATAGGGAGCGTCTGTACCGGGGATGTCCCCTGATCCTCTAGGTTTGGCTGATGGAGCGTCTGAGTGTGCTGGGCGATATTGGCTTTGACGGGTCAGAATATGCCCGGGGTGTGACTAATCGCTACATTAGGTGGTTGGACCCAAACCATCGTTCTGACGATTACTTTCCCGAATTTGTGAGGTCGTCGGCCATTCGCTGGTCGGTACCATGGTGGGGGATAGTTGACGTGACGGCTAGTGCAGCTGTTGATGGTTCATCTGGAGTCCTCCTTTGCGGGTTTGACATGGGTGTCTACATCCATCCTTTGCGAGTGAGGCGACAGATAGGGTGGGCACAGTTCATCCCTGGTCAGGACACTAAGGTGCAGGGCATGCTCATGTTGACTAGCGATATAGCAAGCGCTGGGCGAGCGGATGGATTATGCGCCCCAGGTGGCCTGTGGCTGGTATTCCTAGGACGACTCGGGTATCACAGGCCTATGCTAGGTGGGCCGTTGCCCAGAACCCCCACAAGAGGTCACGCCTTCGTACCCTAGAGCTCAACGGGCCTCCTCAGATGTCTGCTTATGACCCGGCCGGCTTTGGACGTAACAGTGGTGATGGCGAGGGTTCGAGTCCAGAGCTACTCTCGGCCGCTGAATGTGTGTTCGGCCGTCGGCATATTCCAGGGTCAGGTGCTCCGGATCGTCACGGTAATGTTGGGGGTCGCCGTAGAGGTTGAGGGTCGGTGCTCCCATATTCAGCTGAAAGGTTTTAAGTCTGCTTTTGATAACGAAGGGAACCTAGTGTTGTTTATGTGTGTTTTGTTAGTATTATGTTCATATTATGTTGTATTATGGTGTATTATGTGTTGTACTATGTAATATATTATCTATCCTAAACCCGATGTACATGCCGGGACTTGTATAAGTATTGTAATATATATTGTTAGTGTAGTTTATGCTCCTACGTTTGAAAAATCCAAAATGTAACCGTCCTTTTTAAGATTAATAAAAATCAGGTTTTTATTTACGACTTTGCCTCATTTTTGTAACAACCCGGTTTTTCGTGATTTAATTAAACGAAGGCGGAAAATTAATTAAGTCTAATACATGCCGGATGTTAATTAAATTACATTAAAATGGCATAGGATACAAATATATTACAACCTCTCAAAGAAAACAAACGAAACATCCTAACCGTCAGAAAATCACGAGTCTCGAGAATTTGCACCATAGCGGAGACAAAAACACAAAATAGGAGGATCTCCGCTCGAGGCGGAAGTAGGCTGTTCTAACCAACAACCTCTAAACCAAAGTGTTGGTTTTATTTAACCTATGATTAAAAGTAACTTGGCAGCACTACACGCGTATAACTCCAGCAACACCTTATTTCAATAAAATTGGACAATTAGCATATAATATCAGTTCTCACATATAGATATTTAAATCTCATACAACATGATAAACAAAACTTAAAACATTTCAATTTATAGAACATGATATACAACTTAAATATCATTTCAATTCATATAACATCGTAATATATATAAAACTTAAATCATAACAATCAAGATATATGTATAAGTCATAATCAATTCAATAGACAGATATGTGTAAACAATCATGCAATATCTCATATAGCACGAGGGATAGTCGACCCTTTTCATAGCAATTCATCAAATAAAACTCACGAGTCTTGACTATAGAGCGACTCGTGTACTTCCATAGTCAATTACCCATATAATTTCCTATCAAAGTGCACTAGTTACTCAAGCTCGTAGATCAGATCAAACACTAAGTAGCAAATATTATAACTACCTAATATCCAACGCAAAATGGATAATCTATCATCGTTAACAAATGAATCTTCGTTAGCAAGGCGGAAGCATGAAGGCGTAATTAGCTATAGTAGACGGGGCCAACATAACTTGGACATGGCTGACATACTAGATGTCCCCGCAAAAGCGATCAGGGCCGAACAAAGCGGACGTGTCTGACAGGCTAGAGATACCTAAGGTAATAAGGACAGCCAAATCCCTTGTCTAATGTATGCATACACCATCTAATCGAGGATCATACATTATTCGCTATTCAAAAGGTATCACCGAAGAAAAATACGACTATCACCTTAGGCGGGTACCCCGGGTGGCTGGATTTTCCAATTACCAGTAGTATGGGCTCACGGAGATATCAAGTATGCCCCATCCACGAGGTTGTATATCCCGCACCGAAATAATAATTTTAAAAATTATTAGATCGCCTTTAGCAACACAGGAGGGAGCTAAAGTCCCCATAGGCCTACCTCGCTAACATCGAAATCAAGAGTCGCAACATGGCGGACACAGAGTACTAATCATACAACGTTATAATCGAAGGGTTTAATCTCATGTCGGGCCGTGCCTTTGAACTCAAATCCTAAATTGTCGAAGGAATATCGAGTATGAGGAATAACTCGCTCATTATCGGATTCAACCCAAACAACCGCAGAGAGTCTAAAGGTTCCCAAGTTAGAGCGGACGGTCAAAGTGAAGTCAATAATAGGTCAATTCACAAGGGTGGCGCGACAATTATTCTAATTATGTGACGAGAGTATACTCTAAGTATTTAACTCTTAATTCATTATTTCTTTTATCGTTCAAAACTTAGGTGACAATTCTTACTAATTATATCATCGTCGAACTTGTATAATGAAAATTCAATTCTAGCAGTTCTTCAGGTAAACGGAAGCACATAGAAAACTTAAATATTTATTTTGAGTCCGTTCGTATACTTTAAATATTTTCACTATTCATTATTTTACTATTCATCATTTTCTTTTAAATATTAATTCTCGTTACTTAGTTTACTTTAAAATTCTTTATTTCGAATAACTTAAATAGGTTTAAGTAACTAATTTATTTTATTCAAGTGTAAATATTTTATTTAATTAAGTTAAGTGATTTAGTTTCGTTTTAAATTTTAAGTAATTTAAAATAGATTAGTGATTAGTGTTATAAATAATTGAATTTCATTATAACTCACATTTATTTCTTCCTTTTATTTAAATCGTAAAGTGCTTAGTGATTTAGTAGTTATACAATTTAGCTTAAGTTGTAAAAATATTACTTAAACGATAATCGGCAGATTTTTGTATTCTTGATAAAATATAATTAAGTGACATTTAGTTAAATTTCTTTTAGGTGGTTTAATTTCTTATTACGACTTCATATTATAATTTTTCTTTACTTATTCGATTTAGGTAAAAAGATAATTTGATCTTAGAATCTTATTTAAGTTTTTATAACTTAGAATCTTTTCTACATTATTTTTATGAATCATTTGTGTCTTTTTATAATGTCTTACGTTTAATATGTTTAATTTTTTATTATACGACTTACATCGATTTAGTGAGTTGTCGACTTTAAGATTAATTCTTATTTTTAAAGATATTGTTTAATTTTACGAGTCTTGCTTTAAGTTAATATTTTCATATAAGATGTTATACTTACTAAATTATTTATATGGTTCGATAATCTTTTTGGCCCTTATATTTTCATACTTAGTAAATTTTTGACACATTATTTTTGTCCTAATTTATATTTGTGACGTTAGTTCTTAAATTACTTTTTAATTAAAAGACTTCGTCTAACTTTATTTTATTTTCAAAAATATTGTTAGTGATACTAATTTTTAGCTTTATTTGGTAATAGTTTTACTTAGGATTATTATAAATTTCAAGTTCTTTATTTTATTATATTATTTTAACTAAATACTTATTTAGTATATTTTAAGTTCATTATCAACTTTAGAGTTTTAAATAAAGTAATCGTCTTATTAAATGTGATATATGACTTTTTATATAACTATTTATTTTAGAAAATTTAATGTGAGTAACTTTTAATTTATATTAAAATGAGCTTTACTTCAAAATTGGTTTAACCCTAATTTAAACTTAATACTCTTTGTTTTGGTAAAAACTCTACAAGGGTGAAAAAGAGCTAAGATGGGCCAACTAGTACTGTTTGTGAAACAGAACAGAACATAGTCTACTCCGAACAGAACTGACGACTACAAGATTGACGAAACAGAGCAGAACATAGCCTTCTCCGAGCAGAATTGATGACAACGAGATTGATGGCCTTGGCGAAACCCCGAGAAAGAAGATGGGGCAAGCTGCGGGCTACCAAGCCAGGACTTCTTTTTATTAATCTTATGATGATTACAAGGCTTTTGATTACAATTGAATGATTTTTAAGTAGGAAGAGCTAGCGAATAATGCTAATACATCGATTCACGTGTGCTTCTATGTGAAAGTATAAGAAAAGCCTATGAGAAAACTTATCAAAAAGCATATGAAAGACCTCCCAGAAAAATGACTAAGTGAGCCTCTATATAGGTAGAATGCTCACAATACAACTCCCTAAAAATCTAGGGCCACTATCTCATGAACTTTGGTAGTTGGATAACTACCCACTATGCATGACTTGTAACTTCCCATTATGACTTCTATTCTGATCCGCAGAACTGCATGCCAATAACTACCCATGATCTTAGGTAGTTAAATAACTTCCATTGACTCCACTTCTGCTCAGCTATGATATCTTCCATTATCCCATGATCTTTGTAACACGCTATAGTTGACTTCTGCTGACCACAACTGCCATGCCTCTTCTGACCTATTCTGGGCGATAACTGCCATGCCTCTTCTGACCTGTTCTGGGCTATAACTGCCATACCTTTTCTGACCTGTTCTGGGCTATAACTGCCATACCTTTTCTGACCTGTTCTGGGCTATAACTGCCATTGTTCTTCTGTCCTGCTCTGTACCATATTCGCAACGTCTATCCAGAACTGCCAATTCTAGGTAGTGTAAAATCTGGTCATAACAAATGCCCTTGTTTTCTCAAGTGCGTTGGCCAAATCTTGAGAAACAATCCTCTAAACACTTCTATACAGAACAGACTAGAGTAGAAACAACGGCTAGCTTTACGGGTCTAATCGAGAACATCACTATAGTTCGATTAAAACCAGCGTTCGAGAAAATTGAAATTCAAGCGATAAGATAAGCGATTCAAAACGATTGATTGCTTCACGGTAGCGATGACTAGTAAATCGTAAGTTGAACTTGAACATACAACGAATAGATTATCGAGAGGCTTCTGAGGGCTTTATACCTTGCTTTGAAACATTAGGAGTTTGAACCTTGATATGACTTGTTGGACAAGAGATATTCCCTTAGTATCCACGAGCTTTGGACTTTCCTTAACCTTAAAAAAGGAAGGCTAGCCACATGTTGTGCAATCTGGGGATAGTTGAGACCCATTAGATTGTGCAAAACTTGCGGTGATTTGATCGTAGAATACTTCGTTTGTCATTTGATAATGCATCGTATGAATTTATTGTTTAACCTTCTGAGGATGGTAAAATACTTTGTGCCTTGTCTCTCAAAAGGGCTTCGTGTGTATGCTGATTTTCAAAGGAGCTTCTTAGTATGTGTGCCTTATGTCATTCCAAAGGGCTTAGTCATATGTGTGCCTTATGTCTTTCCAAAGGGCTTAACCATTTTGCTCTGTGGATCTTTTGCTTAGTCTGCAGGCAAGACATTTTTCTAGTGCTGCTCGACGGCTTGGGTTGCTAAGTAATTAGCCTTGGTGGTCAAAGGACTTAATCACTATTATTAAGCTATTAGCCTATTGCTTCTATTGTTACGTGAATGTACTAACCTCATGAGTGTACACCCCGGACTTATGTGCATGATCATGGCTAACCTTGAGGATATTATAGGACTCTCTTAATTGGCGGTTAAGCCACAGTCCAGTCAATCAGGAGCGCATCCTCTGGCTGAGGTAGTGCTCTGCTCTGGGTAGGCATTTGCAGTGCAGAGGAAGATCTCCCACTGGAGGCTGGTGCTCAGAGTGAGGACTAAGCTCAAATCACTGGAGAGACAAGTTAAGTTCTTCTACAGGCCCCAGAGGGTAACTCCAAAAATGTTGAGGACAAAGCTCGAAGGCGGAGTTAAGCTCAGTACGAGGCCCGGAGGATAAACTCCTGAGTAGAATTGAAGGATAAACTCTTGATTAAATGTGGAAGATAGACTCTTGACTAGGAGTGGAGGATAGACTCCTTTATTTGTAATATGTGGCATACTAGATTTTTATTGAGTTATTTGTGAGAGATAAAAATATTTACTTTTGTAATTAAAGCTGTCCAGCAAAACAAGAAATAAAAATTAGACTATACCATTGGACATTGGCTCTACTTTTTACAAGGCTGGAGTCTAGGCTCCCAAGGCCACGATATGCTCGAGACCAAGGACTAGGCTCCATCTTTGGAGGGCAAGCTCCCAAAGATCTTTGAGGACTAGCTCAAAACTATAGATATGCTCAAGATTGAGAACTATACTCAAGATTAGAAAACCTGACTCAAGAGTCTTGAGAAAGATCATTTCAGGTGAAGGAGTAAGACTCAATATCAAGATTGCATAGAATAAGCTCCAAAAATAGTAGAATAAGATATATGGTAGAACTTGATGCAATTAGGATCGAAATAAGATGCTTAGTGTTCATATAATTCAAGAGCGTGACAAGATAAGGTTGCAAGCGCTAGGATGAACCCCAGGTTGGCCACATAGTGAGGCTGTAATAAATAGAAAATATTCTTCAAGGTTTGTAGCGCAAGGCCTTAAAAATAAGATAATATGCTCAGAGATAATATATGCTCCAAGATAATAAATGCTCAGAGATAATATATGCTCCAAGATAATAAATGCTCAGAGATAATATATGCTCAAGGATTCTTGGTATAATATTATGAAGAAACATTTGATATATAATAAACAAGATTGAGAATACTTTGAGGTTTTGGAAAAGTCTTTGTAAAATGTAAAAACTTGGTTAGTACAACCATTGATGTATTCAATGGTTTTTCTCATAATAAAATAATATAAAGTAAGCGATTATGAAAAATAAATTAATTGAAAATAAATAAATAGAGTTTGAGTTTGGTTGATTTCGAGCTTTGGAATCAACTCTCCCTCAGAGTTACCAATTCATGTGCCCCTTGGCCAGGTGATGGAGTCAGCGAGGTAAGGACCTCTCCGCACTTGAGCAAACTTGTATGAACTACATCTCTTGCATTTTGAATGTGCTTCTCTAGAATAATTCTCCTTTACCAAGGGCTCTCGCTTTGACATTCTTGTTGAATCTTCTCACCATAACACCTTGATACTGGTCGGCGTAATCTTTCTTTGCATTTCACACTCGTTCAAAGTTTTCAAGGTTAGTGAACAAAGATAATTTTAGAATCCAGAATACATAGGACATACCTTGGTGTTTGAATGACCAGTGCGGAAGGATAATTTCTTCACAAGCATAAACAAGTTAGAAAGAAATAAGAAATATGTCATATAAAAACTATAAAAGCTATAAAGCTATAAAGCTATAAAGGTTTATGCAACTAACTTAACGTCCACCTTGTTGTTAATAGCACCAAGAGATGAATTGCCTACCTTTAGATTTTCCTCTCCTTATTAATGAAATTCCCTCTTTCACTATTTCAAAAAAGTTCAGCTTCTATTCTGGAGCAACCGACATCTTTTGTCTTGGAGCGGGCGACATCTTACGCTCTAGAGGCGAACAAAAACGTTCGCGGGGCGAACGACAGTATGTGCAAAGTTACTGGAGGCGAGCGACAACGTCTCTTCACTGGGCGAGCGAGGAGCGAGCGACAGCGTCTGTTCGGAGGCGAGCGACAGCGTCTGTTACGGAGCGAGCGACAAGCGTCTGTTCTTGGCGAATGACAACTTCTAGTGTCATGCCCCACTTTGTAGTTTAGAAAACAAGGACAACAATCTTCTCCATCTGACTCTATCTTGACATTCTTTAGTCATCTTTAACACCATGAATTTTCACCTTGCCACATACTTCTCAAAAACATGAGCTGGCGTAAAAATTATAACTTTACCCTTTCTTAAAACAACTCGTCAACCTTGAGCAATAAGAATATGAGGCTGTTCGGGAGGCTCGATCACGTTGATATAAGGTTGAAAACACTCTGCAAAAATAAACTCAAAAAAGCAGCATTTCCTACAGACACATAAAAATTATGCAAGACACGTGCCGTCGGGATTAAAATTCGGGACGAAGCTGGACGAAAATTCAAACTGTTGACAATCACTACAGTGAATGTCATGCGAACCGCACGTACTAATGAATCTATCACCCTCATGCTACTTGTTGGGTTGACTTGCTTTGACCAGTGACCCGACTTGCGAATCTTGACTTTATCGATACTAGTGACTTGCTAAAACTTGGTAGCCGGTCTTGAAAGATGAAAATTCAAGACACAGGATGCCCTAGTTTTCTCGAGGAAAGCGTTTAGCAAACTCAAAGAAACAATTACGAAAGATAATTGAGAACACAACAGCGAAGAAGAAACAACCGGAAAATATAACGGGTAGGAAGGTCAAGATTCAAGAGATAAGCATCAAGACTTATATATAGGCGTCGGACGAATTGATAAAAATTCAAACGACTTGGTGATCATTGTAACAATGGTTTACCTGCCAGAAAATTTGAAATTCTTCCAGCGGTGAGTCACGAAGACTATAGGGTGATTCTTGCTCAAAGCCAGATTAGCATGCAAATTTGAAAAATACCTCATGCAAAATCAATCATCTTCAAGCGTTAGAAAAACTCCGACTCGTAAAAAATAATTAATCACTAACAAAATTTAAAAGATAATTGAAAGAAAGCAATAACACATGAGAAAATTGATCAAAAGATCAAGACAAAGTAAAATCGGATCTGAAACAAGTTTCACAACTTACAACCTTAGCTACTCTGTCCCCTTTGTGGCGATTTCAAGGCTGCGTCAATCCTGGTCCTTTGACATTAGCAACTCTATCGGTATAGATGGTCCAAGCTTTTAATATTCTTTCTTGACCAGAACTTCAAGGTCGAAGTTTTCTTCGAGCGCGGGACTGAAACTTCGCCACAAAATCTGCCAAGGATTACGACTTGATGGCAGTCTTGGGCACGAACTTATGTTATACATAATAATCTGCACAAAACCATTTAACCATACTCAGGACAGCCCGGACTTTCTCAAGGCGGCTTGTAGAAAAAGTTAATTCGACAATAATATGATAACTCTTAAAATAAGATCAAACTTTGTAATATACATTAATTAAGTAAAAATGTATATTTCTCGAAGAAATGTACCTTATTAAGGCATCGAGAGGTTCTTACTTGCACACTATATGGGGTATCGTAGATTATCCTTTTCATCGATCGAAGCTGGATAATTAGTATGACTTGCACTGACCTTTGGATAGTTTGATCACGCAAAAACGCTTTGGATAATATGATCACGCATGAATAATAGTTCGGATTTGCACGCAGGTAGACTCCGGATCCACTCCTTCCAACAATGTCCCTTGGAATTGTCTTGGTGAAAGCATGGAAAATGAGTGCTTGACAAGATTGAACTTCATGTTATATCTCTCCAAGAATGCAAAAAGGATGGTTGCAAGTGTCAAATGTGATCTTTGACACTCTTGGACTTTATCACCCAAATCATGCGTGTACACCTTCGTTTGTGTCCCCAATAAATACTCCAACATTATGCTAACTACCACCTTTGTGTAGGTTGCCCTACATCTCTTAAAAGCGTAAGGCGTAACAAATTAAAAATATATTATGCAAAAAATAAAATTCATCTTTTGATGAGTAGGATACACTTGATTGATTGGACTTGATGAAAGCATCCACAATTGTAAGCTACTTGTATCCTGGAAATCTTAGCAAGCACAACGTTAGTATTGGGTAGATGAAAAGAATCTATGTGCAAACTTTATCTTAAATAAACATAATCAACACTTGAAACATACCATGTTTTTGTGGGATGATTACTACGATGGTTAACAATCAAGATACATTACCTCTCTTACCATTTCATGTCTAGAAGCTTTTGAACCTAAATGTCGTTAATTATTTCCTTTGTAGAAATCTCTTGCGTTTCCACTGTACAGACTTGAACTTTGGGCCAACATCAGACTTGTGACGATCAGACCAGGACATGACTTATACCAGTCTGTCAAAGCGAGTCTCGCAGAATAGGATACTTTGGATTGAAAAAGATTATTTACCAAGGTCATACTGATTACGGTCAGGTAAAGGTCATACCTGATTACGGTCGGTACATCACCTACCAGTAGTTTCTCACCAGAACAGGAATGGTCAAGGATGTCTCTGCTCTGTCTTGTCGACCTATCCATTGACTTGTTTCTTTGATTGCAATACAGCGGATTTGTTGCTAAATGATAACCAGGACTACTCTGGCACTCTTGTGTATTCTGCCATTCTCCATTGATCATCAGTATTCCCTACTTGATAGACATTTTGACATATTAGTGGTAGTGCGTCGAAGGCACGAGCATGATATTATGAATTAAAACATACCAAGCAAGATATAGCGTCATCAAATTAAATCAATAAAAAAATTAAGAGAAGAGACTCCTTTGTAGGTAGAGAAATTTTGCCCAAAGTATGTTGGCTAGATCTCTCTCAGTAGAATCCTGGCATGTTAAAATTTGTAGTGAGTTTATCATGGTTGATCCTCATTTCTTCAAGACACCAGCATAACCATTGAGCGTGGCGATCTCAGACCAAGAGTCACTAGTTTCCAGTTCTGTTTAGTTCTGTTGGGGACCACATCATTCTTCTTAAGTTATCATTTCTAGTCTTTTGTAACACAAGCCAAACCACAAATATTAGAACCGTCATTAGCATAATAAACTTTATGAGTGTAAGGAGAAAAAGGTGGAGATTGATTTGGCTCTTGTGATTGTGGTTTTTCAGTCTTGTTTGTATTCCTCCGTGCAGGACTGGTTGTGTCCTTCAAGCGTCCAGAACTGAAACATCTATAACAAGACACTCAAGCAGAAATCAATCCTGAAAAATCTATAACAAGGCGTTAATATCAAAATTATCAATCCAGAATTGAAAACAAAACTATTAATACTCGAGACTATCAGTCCAGAACAAGACTGTTAATATCAGAGATTATCAGTATAGAACTGAATACAAGTCTGCTAATTTCGAGACTATCAGTCCAGATCTGAATACAAGACTGCTAATATCGAGATTATCAATCCAGAATAGAAAACAAGAGAGTATTCAAAAGCTCTTATCTTAGGGCTGGATGGTGGACATGTGTTCACTCTGGTCTCCTGTATGAAACAGTTCTGTTCTGCTGACGACCACTTCAGCTTTCTTGTTAGGCCTGTTCTGACACAAACTCCGTTGTTCTGTTGGTTGAAGGCATCTTCTTCAAGTATGACTTCATCAAAGTTTTATCTGCACAACTTCAATACTATACAGATATTTGTTAGTCAGAATACAACTTTAAATTTCTTACCAACCCTTGCTTGTAAGTATGAGCTGTCCCAGAACTGTCACAGTTCAGAATCGAGATCTTTTCTTTGTTCAACTCTGCACTACTCCAGCAAGCACGGAAGCTATTCTGGCTGGTAGTTCTGACGTGGAACCTTCATCCATTCCAAGTGATTATCACACCTACTCTAGGGTTCCAGGAGTTGAAAGCTGAGGGCGAACAAAGGCTGGAGGTCGTGCAGGAACATCCTGTCAAACATGCCATCTACAAGCGTGGAGAAAATTGTCGAGCATGGCGGAAAAGATCAGTCCAGAAATGCTCAGGACTGACATTTATAGAAAGCTGGAGCCTTTGCACATGCAAGTCTCAGTGAATCTTTGGGAATAAAGGCGTGGCGTCCTCTCTGTTTGTATTGCATAGCGTGGTCTTGAGGATGTTACGTACTATAGCACAACTTCAATTGATGGAGCGTTGAATTTTTGGAACATCCTTGAGACATGAAAATTGTCGAAGGGATGGTCCTTCATTTTCTTAGGAGAAGCTTACGGTTCTAGGAGAGTCCTCTTTGGTGATCTTCAAAGACTTTGTCCCCATCATGATAGGAAAAAACTTTTCTTTTTGTGATGAAAGATAAGGACAATTACGGCTGATTCTTGAGTTGTAACCACTAATCTCATTTGGAGTTGTTAGATTCAAAGGTGACTCAATCTCTTTGAGTCTTGTATTTTCTTGTAGAATTGAGGTAATCCTCGGTGAGATTCCTCCAACTATTGTGTTGGTTATTCCAAGGATCTTGTCAACCATGTGGTCGTGACAAGAATGTGTTTTTTGGACTTTTGAGAAGAGAGTTTCACAAACTAATAAACTAGATGCCCCACGGTGGGCGCCAATTTGTTTTGGTAAAAGAAACTCTACAAGGGTGAAAAAGAGCTAAGATGGGCCAACTAGTCTTTGTTTGTGAAAGCAGAACAGAACATAGTCTACTCGAACAGAACTGACGACTACAAGATTGACGAAACAGAGCAGAACATAGCCTTCTCAGGCAGAATTGATGACAACGAGATTGATGATGGCGAAACCGAAAGAAGATGGGGGCAAGCTGCGGGCTACCAAGCGGACTTCTTTTATTAATCTTATGATGATTACTGAGGCTTTTGATTACAATTGAATGATTTTTCGTAGGAAGAGCTAGCGAATAATGCTAATACATCGATTCACGTGTACTTCTATGTGAAAGTATAAGAAAAGCCTATGAGAAAACATCAAAAAGCATATGAAAGACCTCTAGAAAAATGACTAAGTGAGCCTCTATATATAGGTAGAATGCTCACAATACAACTCTAAAATCTAGGGCCACTATCTCATGAACTTAGGTAGTTGGATAACTACCCACTATGCATGACTTGTAACTTCCCATTATGACTTCTATTCTGATCCGCAGAACTGCATGCCAATAACTACCCATGATCTTAGGTAGTTAAATAACTTCCATTGACTCCACTTCTGCTCAGCTATGATATCTTCCATTATCCCATGATCTTTGTAACCGCTATAGTTGACTTCTGCTGACCACAACTGCCATGCCTCTTCTGACCTATTCTGGGCGATAACTGCCATACCTCTTCTGACCTGTTCTGGGCTATAACTGTCATACCTCTTCTGACCTGTTCTGGGCTATAACTGTCATACCTCTTCTGACCTGTTCTGGGCTATAACTGCCATTGTTCTTCTGTCCTGCTCTGTACCATATTCGCAACGTCTATCCAGAACTGCCAATTCTGGGTAGTGTAAAATCTGGTCATAACACTCTTCAAATTAAATTCTTCATTATTAGTTATATTTTGACTTGTACTTTTTAGTGACGATAAATATTTTATTACCATAATTATTTTATTTAAATTTAATTTATTTACTTAAGTTAATTTAATAATATTTTAGTCACATTTTATACTTGTGATAATTATAATTAACATGGTCAATACTTTACACATAACATATAATTTCAACATGATAAAATTTCATATAAAATCAACAATAATTTAACAACACATTTTTCACCTAAAACATATATCATAAAATCATACAAATATCATATTTCACAATGCAATTCAATAACATATAATAACTAAACTTAACACCCAATTTCATACTATAGTTAATCATACAAAGTTATCAAATTAAACTGAAACGAGAATCATACGTGTCTAATGCATACTAGCTCACTTTTAATAACAAATTAAAATAAAACCAAAGTGTTAACGTTAGAGATTTTTGGAGAAAGAATCGAGTCACCTAAATTTGGTTCACGAACAGAGGCCTCCAAGTACGGTTCTAACCAATTCCTAATGAGCCCAAAATCAGTAGTAGTAGTAGTAGTGAGGCCAAATAAAGACAACAGTAGCTCGTAGTGAACCAAGAAGACACGCTCGAGGTCACGGCACCGATCACCCACGGTGGTCAGAAAAACGAGTCCAAGCCGAGGAGGCAGCCTCGCAGCTCAGGACGGTCTCGATAATTGACGCGACATTTCATTCACAAACGAACGGAAAACGAGAAGTGAGAATCGGGTCGATAATTACTTGATCAACAAAATAAAATCGAAACCGAAAACGAACTGAAATCATAAAATTGAAATCGAAAGGGCTCACCAAACGGAGGCTAACAAAGGCGGTGTGAGTGGTGGTCTTGACTAGTGCAGGTGGCCATTGACGATGGCGGTGTTGGCCGGAGCTCCGGCGACGAAAACAGGGGAAAAACAGGGGAAGGAAAAGGAGGTTCGAGAGTGACAATGGTGGTCAAGCCCGACATGGGAGAGAAGTGTCGAAGGCCTTAACTCCGGCGAGAAGGAACAAGGAACTTGGGAAGGAGGGGATGTCGGTGGCTATGGTGGTGCTAGCTCCGGTAAAGACAAAATTAGAAGGGTAAGAAACAGGGGACGAGAGAGCGGCAGAAAGCGTGCTTCGGTGACGGTGACAGAGCTCGAGCTCGAGATTGCCATTAATGACGGCTCCGATGGTGAGGTCGGTGATGTTGCTGTTGTCGTGGTTATGGTTGCCATTGTTGCTGTTGTTCGTTGTTATTCGTTGTTGTTGCTTGCTGTGTTTGTTATTATTATTATTATTATTATTATTATTATTATTATTATTATTATTATTATTATTATTATTATTATTATTATTATTATTATTGTTGATGATTGTTGTGTCGTTGTTGTTGGTTATTGTTGTTGTTTTATAATTTTTAATGGATGAGTTAAAAGAAAAAGGTGAAGAAAATAAAAGGGGGATAAATCAGAAGAATGGAAAAATGAAATGAGGGAGATGAATGAAGTGTATTGGAGAAGCCAAAACAAATATCTAAAAGGGGTGGGGGATGTCGACTAAAAGGATACTAGGTTTAGGATTTTAGTTTGTCTTACTCCATTTCATTTACTCTTATTTATAAATTCATATATTTTTTTTTAATATATAATATACTTTAAATTATTTGTTTTAAATTTTGGTTTCATTATTCGTATTATAAAATTTATAGTTCGAAAATATAAATGTATAAAAGCTGTCAGTTATAAATTTTATAACGGTCTCGTAAAATTTCAAACGGTCTGTTAATTTGAAAGATTATTTCTATAAAAAATAAATTTTATGAAAGTAATGATTTTTAAAATGTAATGCAAATTTATAGAATTTAAAAATGGTAACAAACGTAACGCTTTAGTTCGACAAGTATTTTAGAAATAAAGATATAATATAGGTTAATATAAAACAATCAAGGCAGTCTAATTATAAATATCTTGAGAAAGTTTATTTAATCGAAATTTTTCAGCCGTGTTTTTAAAGTAATTGAATAAAAGTTAAATTATATAAATTTTAATTTAAGAATTTTGTTACAATAATTAATTAGTATTAATAAAAACACGGGGTGTTACAATCCTACCCCCTTAAGAAAAGTTTCGTCCCCGAAACTTGGATAGGATAGATAACTGTTCCAGATTAAAAAGCAGTTGGAGAAAACATCAAGGTTTTTGGAATTGAAATAGTAATATTGCTCTTGATTGGGTATGAATTTTCTAAAAAAGAAAGATTGATGAATTTAATTATTTTAAAACATAAATAATTCTTTTTCGAATTAATATCTAAATGTTGCTGCATTGTCATTTTCAAAAACTATCGAGAAAGAGGTTTTCAAAAAGGTAGGGCCTAGAAGTTTTGTACGGAATTAAATTAAATAAAAATAATAAGTGTTTTAAGAATTAAAACAATTTATTTAAATTTGAAAATAAATATTAACCTTAAAATAGGCTGAAATAAAGAATTTTAATATTTAATTAGGATGGTGATATAATCAAATTATTGTCCTATCCCCTTAAGAAGTTTTAAGCGTATATATATAATATTATTATTGTCACTTTTAATGATCACATACATAAGATATATAGCCTTAGGAAAAACGGCATTTAGGGAAAATATGTAAAAGTCGTAGTGATCATAAGGGAAATATGAGCTTTAATGAAATTACGAGAATATAGGCTATCGTTGAATGATTAAGTAAAATTTTAGAGAATTATGGATAACCTTGTTGATATAGCTCATTTTCTTAAAATTACTATTATAATGTTATTAGGTGAAAACGGAAATGTTATAAATCATATTTAGGATATGATTCGAAATTTATAATAAGGGGTTATATAAAAAGAAACTGTGATATATGTAAGTATATTCTGACGAGAGATAATTGTAATAGATATGACAAGTTCGAAAGGTATTTAAAATATATAGAAAAGGAGGTCGAAACAACTAAGTTTCAAAAGTATCGAAATTTAAGAAATAACGAATTATGAAGGGAAGTAAAAATACGAAATCCAATTTAAGGATTAATACGTAGAAAACTATAAGTTTTAAACGGATTAAATTTTACAAGAAGGTAATATTAAATTTTTGAAGCTGAAAAATAATAAAATTCAAAAGGGTATGAAATAATGAATAAGCAATTTAAAACAAACAAATATCAAAGACATTTCAAACTACGAAATAAAAATCTTGTGAAACGAAGGAATAATTTTCGAAGATGTTTTAAATGTGGAATACGAAGGTAAATTTTCGAAGGCAGTTAGGAACTTATGATGTTAAAAATTTAAAACGAGATAGTAAGGTTAAGATTTTGAAAACTAATCAAGTTTTAAAATATTTATATTTGAAGGATGATTTTGATATGGTTGTAGAAATTTTCAATGCTAAAGAAGTCTTCGACGTCTTGGAAGTTGCCTCAGATAGCATGATTCTTGATACGTCTCTCTGCATGTGCTTTAGGTCTTGTCTTCAAGTCTTATATTTACGAGACTTGAAAAGAGGTAAAAATTCATTTTAGGAAATCATTATAGGAGTATAAGTTAGGAAAGTTATATTTTAGAAGAAGAAAATAAGTTAAATAGATTTAGAAATTTGGAGGAGATGAATAATAATTTAGTTAATAAGAATGTTGGAGAAAGTTATAGAGGTCTTCAAGGCAATAGAATTCTTCGAGGTCTAGAACGTCTTTTCAGATCGTTCGACTCTTGATGCGTCCATTTCCATGTGCTTGCTCGAGTCCTTGTCGTCTTGTCTTCATTTTATACGTCTCGATTTTTGGTAACGTTAGTATAAGAGACTTGTTAGCCGGAAAGTTTAGTCATAGAGCACTTAGCAGGCAAGTAAGCACAGAGAAAATAAAAGAAAAACTAACGAGGTTGAATGACGGTCGAGAATATTAAATCTAGGTCAGTCGGTCAATCCTTAATATTTCTACCCATCTCACTTTTAAAGCGTAAGATTATTATTTTAGCGATCTAGGATTTCTAATTCATTATTTGATCCTATAAGTCTATGCCTGACATATATATTAATATGTATGTGTGGCCCAGGTGTCTTCTCGCTAGATGAAATAACTTTAAGTTATTCACGGTCGCAAGACAGCTCTGATACCAACTGTAACAACCCGGTTTTTCGTGACTTAATTAAACGAAGGCGGAAAATTAATTAAGTCTAATACATGCCGGATGTTAATTAAATTACATTAAAATGGCATAGGATACAAATATATTACAACCTCTCAAAGAAAACAAACGAAACATCCTAACCGTCCCGAAAATCCTGAGTCTCGAGAATTTGCCTGCAACGGAGACAAAAACACAAAATAGGAGGATCTCCCGCTCAGAGGCGGGAAGTGACTGTTCTGACCAACAACCTCTAAACCAAAGTGTTGGTTTTATTTAACCTATGATTAAAAGTAACTTGGCAGCACTACACGCGTATAACTCCAGCAACACCTTATTTCAATAAAATTGGACAATTAGCATATAATATCAGTTCTCACATATAGATATTTACATCTCATACAACATGATAAACAAAACTTAAAACATTTCAATTTATAGAACATGATATACAACTTAAATATCATTTCAATTCATATAACATCGTAATATATATAAAACTTAAATCATAGCAATCAAGATATATGTATAAGTCATAATCAATTCAATAGACAGATATGTGTAAACAATCATGCAATATCTCATATAGCACGAGGGATAGTCGACCCTTTTCATAGCAATTCATCAAATAAAACTCACGAGTCTTGACTATAGAGCGACTCGTGTACTTCCATAGTCAATTACCCATATAATTTCCTATCAAAGTGCACTAGTTACTCAAGCTCGTAGATCAGATCAAACACTAAGTAGCAAATATTATAACTACCTAATATCCAACGCAAAATGGATAATCTATCATACGTTAACAAATGAATCTTCGTTAGCAAGGCGGAAGCATGAAGACGTAATTCGCGCTATAGTAGACAGGGCCAACATAACTTGGACATGGCTGACATACTAGATGTCCGCGCAAAAGCGATCAGGGCCGAACAAAGCGGACGTGTCTGACAGGCTAGAGATACCTAAGGTAATAAGGACAGCCAAATCCCTTGTCTAATGTATGCATACACCATCTAATCGAGGATCATACGTATTCGCTATTCAAAAGGTATCACCGACGAAAAATACGACTATCACCTTAGACGGGTACCCCCGGGTGGGGCTGGATTTTCCAATTACCGTAGTATGGGCTCACGGAGATATCAAGTATGCCCCATCCCTGAGGTTGTATATCCCGCACCGAAATAATAATTTTAAAAATTATTAGATCGCCTTTAGCAACACAGGGAGGGAGCTAAAGTCCCCATAGACAGCTACCTCGCTAACATCGAAATCAAGAGTCGCAACATGGCAGACACCCGAGTACTAATCATACAACGTTATAATCGAAGGGTTTAATCTCATGTCGGGCCGTGCCTTTGAACTCAAATCCTAAATTGTCGAAGGAATATCGAGTATGAGGAATAACTCGCTCATTATCGGATTCAACCCAAACAACCGCAGAGAGTCTAAAGGTTCCCAAGTTAGAGCGGACGGTCAAAGTGAAGTCAATAATAGGTCAATTCACAAGGGTGGCGCGACAATTATTCTAATTATGTGACGAGAGTATACTCTAAGTATTTAACTCTTAATTCATTATTTCTTTTATCGTTCAAAACTTAGGTGACAATTCTTACTAATTATATCATCGTCGAACTTGTATAATGAAAATTCAATTCTAGCAGTTCTTCAGGTAAACGGAAGCACATAGAAAACTTAAATATTTATTTTGAGTCCGTTCGTATACTTTAAATATTTTCACTATTCATTATTTTACTATTCATCATTTTCTTTTAAATATTAATTCTCGTTACTTAGTTTACTTTAAAATTCTTTATTTCGAATAACTTAAATAGGTTTAAGTAACTAATTTATTTTATTCAAGTGTAAGTATTTTATTTAATTAAGTTAAGTGATTTAGTTTCGTTTTAAATTTTAAGTAATTTAAAATAGATTAGTGATTAGTGTTATAAATAATTGAATTTCATTATAACTCACATTTATTTCTTCCTTTTATTTAAATCGTAAAGTGCTTAGTGATTTAGTAGTTATACAATTTAGCTTAAGTTGTAAAAATATTACTTAAACGATAATCGACAGATTTTTGTATTCTTGATAAAATATAATTAAGTGACATTTAGTTAAATTTCTTTTAGGTGGTTTAATTTCTTATTACGACTTCATATTATAATTTTTCTTTACTTATTCGATTTAGGTAAAAAGATAATTTGATCTTAGAATCTTATTTAAGTTTTTATAACTTAGAATCTTTTCTACATTATTTTTATGAATCATTTGTGTCTTTTTATAATGTCTTACGTTTAATATGTTTAATTTTTTTTATTATACGACTTACATCGATTTAGTGAGTTGTCGACTTTAAGATTAATTCTTATTTTTAAAGATATTGTTTAATTTTACGAGTCTTGCTTTAAGTTAATATTTTCATATAAGATGTTATACTTACTAAATTATTTATATGGTTCGATAATCTTTTTGGCCCTTATATTTTCATACTTTGTAAATTTTTGACACATTATTTTTGTCCTAATTTATATTTGTGACGTTAGTTCTTAAATTACTTTTTAATTAAAAGACTTCGTCTAACTTTATTTTATTTTCAAAAATATTGTTAGTGATACTAATTTTTAGCTTTATTTGGTAATAGTTTTACTTAGGATTATTATAAATTTCAAGTTCTTTATTTTATTATATTATTTTAACTAAATACTTATTTAGTATATTTTAAGTTCATTATCAACTTTAGAGTTTTAAATAAAGTAATCGTCTTATTAAATGTGATATATGACTTTTTATATAACTATTTATTTTAGAAAATTTAATGTGAGTAACTTTTAATTTATATTAAAATGAGCTTTACTTCAAAATTGGTTTAACCCTAATTTAAACTTAATACTCTTCAAATTAAATTCTTCATTATTAGTTATATTTTGACTTGTACTTTTTAGTGACGATAAATATTTTATTACCATAATTATTTTATTTAAATTTAATTTATTTACTTAAGTTAATTTAATAATATTTTAGTCACATTTTATACTTGTGATAATTATAATTAACATGGTCAATACTTTACACATAACATATAATTTCAACATGATAAAATTTCATATAAAATCAACAATAATTTAACAACACATTTTTCACCTAAAACATATATCATAAAATCATACAAATATCATATTTCACAATTCAATTCAATAACATATAATAACTAAACTTAACACCCAATTTCATACTATAGTTAATCATACAAAGTTATCAAATTAAACTGAAACGAGAATCATACGTGTCTAATGCATACTAGCTCACTTTTAATAACAAATTAAAATAAAACCAAAGTGTTAACGTTAGAGATTTTTGGAGAAAGAATCGAGTCACCTAAATTTGGTTCACGAACAGAGGCCTCCAAATACGGTTCTAACCCATTCCTAATGAGCCCAAAATCAGTAGTAGTAGTAGTAGTGAGGCCAAATAAAGACAACAGTAGCTCGTAGTGAACCAAGAAGACACGCTCGAGGTCACGGCACCGATCACCCACGGTGGTCAGAAAAACGAGTCCAAGCCGAGGAGGCAGCCTCGCAGCTCAGGACGGTCTCGATAATTGACGCGACATTTCATTCACAAACGAACGGAAAACGAGAAGTGAGAATCTGTAACAACCCGGTTTTTCGTGACTTAATTAAACTAAGGCGGAAAATTAATTAAGTCTAATACATGCCGGATGCTAATTAAATTACATTCGAATGGCATAGGATACAAAATATATTACAACCCCTCAAAGAAAACTAACGTAACATCCTGACCGTCCCGATAATCCTGAGTCTCGAGAATTGCCTGCAACGGAGACAAAAACACAAAATAGGAGGATCTCCCGCTCAGAGGCGGGAAGTGACTGTTCTAACCAACAACCTCTAAACCAAAGTGTTGGTTTTATTTAATCTATGATTAAAAGTAACTTGGCAGCACTACACGCGTAAAACTCCAGCAACACCTTATTTCAATAAAATTGGACAATTAGCATATAATATCAGTTCTCACATATAGATATTTAAATCTCATACAACATGATAAACAAAACTTAAAACATTTCAATTTATAGAACACGATATATAGACGTAAATACCAACTCAATTCATATAACATCGTAGTATGTATATAAAACATAAATCATAGCAATCAAGATATATGCATAAGTCGTAATCAATTCCATAAACACATAGTCGTGAACAATCATGCAATATCTCATATAGCACGAGGGATAGTCGACCCTTTTCAAATCACAATATCAATAAAACTCACGAGTCTTGACTATAGAGCGGCTCGTGTACTTCCATAGTCAATTACCCATATAATTTTCCTATCAAAGTGCACTAGTTACTCAAGTTCGTAGATCAGATCAAACATTAAGTAGCAAATATTATAACTACCTAATATCCAACGCAAAATGGATAATCTATCATACATTAACTAATGAATCTTCGTTAGCAAGGCGGAAGCATGCAGACGTAAATCGCGCTATAGTAGACAGGGCCAACATAACTTGGACATGGCTGACATACTAGACGTCCGCGCAATAGCCGACAGGGCCAACATAACTTGGACATGGCTGACAGGCTAAATGTAACACCCCGTGTTATTTAAACACAATTTGATAAAAGAATTTAATTCCTTAAATTAAATTCATCCTTTTTCCTTATAATAAAAATGCGTCTGAAATTTTTTCGCTAAATAATACTAAATTTTCGTAAGTACAAATTTTTAAATTTTGAAAAATAAAAAGTTTGTTCTATTATCTTCAGAATTGAAAAAGAAACACATTTCAAAATTTTATAAAACTGAACACTTATACTTTTCCCGTCTTTGAAATCCGGGTCAACAATTTCAAACACGCAAATCAAAAATCAAATATCTTATCCTCTTCCATTTTGGAAAAGCAAACTTCACATCTAACTTTTAATAAAAATATAGTCATTTTGATTAATTTTTAATAAATCATATTATATTAAAATCTAATTACTATTTCATTTTCATTAAACTAGCTTTTTCTAAATTGTCGATATTTGAAGTTATACTTAATTTAAACTGATAAACTTTTTGACGTTTGATTCTAATTATTTAAATCATTAACTTTCATCCAAAAAAATATATATTTCGGACTAGTAAATTTTTAATCAAAATTCGAGGAGCCAAAACCCAATTTTTATTTTAATCACACTTCAAGTTTTATTTCCATTTTTATTTTCAATCTTACTTCTAAACATTATTTTAGAATCATATATTTTATTTCAAGACTTTTCAGACGTCTGTATGAAAATTCGAAACGAAAAATCGAACCCACATGGGCTCACATGTAGCCGCCACCCATGGTCATGCATGACCAAAATTCAACCCTTCACTTCTCTTACACAAGCCACCCTATTTTTGCATGCCTACTTAATCCATCATCATATACTTTAACTTAATTAAATTTAAAGGTTATACAACCTAAATACAAATACAATACATACATTACTTAATCTAATTACACTACTACTTTTTTTCATCTCCACACAACACTTACAATATTTCATAAAATCGTTTTTAAAATGTAAATCTAAAATAAAATAAAATTTAATAGTATAATTAAATTCTTATAGTAATTACATTCTTATGATCATTTAAAACCATTTTTAACTAAAACTTTCGTTTTGAAAATTTTATCGACTTCCTCAACTCTTAAATATTTTCTTGAATAGTAAAATTTATATTTTAGTCTTAAAATTTTAAAGTAGAAATATTTCGAAAAATCGTCAAACGCGCACACATTAACTTTTATCGCTTTTGACGCCCGACTTTTTAAAACTGACCAAATTCGTGAAAAACATTTTAAAACACAAATTAAACATTTTCTTAACCCAAATAGTGTAGGAGACTTTTCCAACCAATGAGAATTTAGGTGTTTCCTAATTTCATTTAAAATTAAACTTTAATTACTAACTTTATTTCCTAATTCATTTAACCTAAATTTTTACAACTTATTCCATAATTCACAAAGGCAAAAACACACCATTTTTCTTCTCCATTTGGCCGGCCACTCTTCTCTCATTTTCTCCCTTTGATTTTCTTCCATTTTATTACAAAAACCTCTTAAATAAAAACACTAATATTATTCTAATAATCTCTAGTATATTTTAGCTAATTAGTGGGTATTTGGAACTAACTATCTTGGGTATTATGGGTGAAGAAAAATCCGATCTAAAATTTATTTTAGATCCCCGACGATTAACATCCTAATTAAGGTGACTAACTATGTCTTATATTATCTTTTTAGTAAATTAATTTGATTTTTATTATAAGTTTTATGAGTATGATTTTTATGTTAAATATGTTAAACATCATTTATTTTTACTTGTATGTTATGTGTTGTATAATAATGATAATAAATAAATAATGCTTAAAATAGATAAGTTGTAGTATATTGAAATCATGTTTAGATTAATTATTTTTGAGTACTTTAAATTATTGTTCATGTTGTTTTTAAGCTTATATAAGTTTTAGTTATGTTGAAATTAAATATAAAAATTATGTGAAATATTACCAATAAGTTTAAAGTGATTAAAAATCTAAATTACAATTTATACATACACATGCATGCTCACGGTTTTAGCCCTATTTTTAATTAAATTTTCACTTTTAATTTTTGTAAATAATATGTTATGTTAAGTTAGTATAAAATGGATGTTTTTATGTAAAAAGAATTAAATTAGAAAAATAAATTATAAGTTGTTAAAAGGGCAAAAATGTGTTCTTGAATGAGTTTGATGTTCTTGATGTTTAAGTTGGTGTTCTTCATGTTCATGTGTGTTCATCATTTGTGTTCACTTTGATTTTGTTTTAATTTATGTTTGTTAATAATTTGTGTTTATGTTTAGTTATTGTTTTTATATATTGTTAGTATTATGTTATAAATCAACTTAAACATTATAAATCTTTAAGAATAAAAAGTTAGAAATTTAAAGTGTTGAAAAACACTATTCATAAATGTAAATGAAATTTTTAGTAAATTTCATTTTAGTTTAAATCATTTTAGTATAATTAGAATAATTAAAATATAAAGACTTTAAGCTAAAAACCGATAAAATCGAAAAATGAAAACTTGGACATCACCATAGCTTGCTCACGGCATTCCTTCATTTTTAGGCTTAAAATTGTTTTTATCACTTTTTAGTTTAATTGTTAAAATAATTTAATTATTAGTTAATAAGTTAGATTTAAGAAATTAAAAGAAATAAATCAATTTTTGTATTATATATGTGTACACGGCATTTTCATTTTTAATTGACTAAATTTGACTAAAATGAAATTATCACTAAGTCACTAAAGTTAAATAGTAATTAGAATTGAATTTTTGTATAAATCGATTTAGTTATAAACAAGATATTATAAACCGATAAAAATATGTAACCGTTATAAAAATGAACTAAATCGTGTGATACTACCTTTGCTATTTGGACTGTTGATATTGGACATACGGACTAAAATGAATCATCCACGATACTATTATCTTTTAAAATGAAAATCGCTAAATTTAGTTAATAGACGACTAAATTTAACTAAGTCTCATTTTAAAATGGAAATCATTATCACTTTTTACAAATTGAACTTAACATTTTTAAAACTAGACTTTTTAGATATTTTCAAAAATCACTAAGTACAAAACGAACTTAACGTTTTTGAAACTAAACTGTTAAAATATTTACAAAAATCACTAAGTACAAAACGAACCTAACGACTTTGAAACTAGAATTTTGTACTTAACAAATAAAAAGAGATTTTTAGTTTATACTTAGGAAATAAAGAGATTTAGTATTATACTAAAATACTTTAAGTATAAAAATAAGTATAAATATAAAATACGTACAAGTATAAGAATACGTATAAGTATAAAAATACATTTAGAATACGAAGTATAAAAATACGAATACGTATAAAGTACGGAGTATAAAAATACGTATAAAATACAATGAATAGTAAATACAATGAATAGTAAATACGATGAATAGTAAAATACGATGAATAGTGAATAGTGAAATACTGAAAATAATTGAAAATTTTACTAAGTATAGAAAAATTTAAAATGAATAAGTAAATGACTTAAAGTGTTTTGAAAAAAACACTTAAATAAAACTGGACCTAATAATAAACGTTTCAATTTAGAAATTTAAAAACGTTAATAATTAACAACACTACAAATAATAAACGAATGTGTTATGTGATCATATGAAACCTACCATTCAAATAAAACGTTTGACGCTGAGACTAGGAGAGTCTAGTAACATGTGATATGTTATATCAAATAAATAATGAATAATAAGTAAGTTAAATAAAAGGTCAAGCTTGGGCCTCAGATATGAAAACGTCAATCGTGAGTGAAGTGGGGTTAAGATAGTCTTGTAGCGGACGCCACTATCTCGACCTTATTGCGTGTGTCATCTCGAATAGTGTGGTATAGCCGGCAGTATTATGCTTTGTGCATCCTGCCCATGCCGTTACGCCTTAAGTCGTATAGCACATTCGCATAAGATAATGAAAAATTCAACTCTTAGTGGGTCAGGCTTTAGGAAATAGTCGTTTTATCCTGAGTTAAGGTGCTCTATGAATAGCATAGCCTACTCTTAAATTGGATATTAGTGTATGCATACTAGACTAGGGTTTTATTCCCCTATTTCGCTAAAGTTACCAGGGCCACCGTGACCTTATTGCGATTGTCATCTCACGGTTCTGTCTCCTTGCCGTGTTTCGTTCTTAGTGGGCGCGACACTAGCATTCGTTCTTACCCTGCGTAAAGATTACTTGACGAGATTGTATCCAAGTTCAATCATTTCGAACACTAGAGGATGAGATGCAAGTATTATAGTATTCGGCGTGGTTTACGAGTCGAGTAAGCCTCTGCACTATGGAAGTGAGATGCAATCGATCAGAGTACAAAGGCCTACTCAGTGGTCAGGCTCGTAAGCAGTATGTGTTGTGTGTTGTTTGATTAAATGAGAATGAGTGTGTACCATCTTCGAAAATTAAAGACCACAACTTTCTGAATTGAATCGAGTCTGCATGAGGAGAATGATATGATATGTATGTTTGATTGCGATCCGATATCGCCTTGTAATGCCATTGAATTATTGTGATACTATTGCTATGCTATTATGTGTTATTTGCCTTCATAATTGAATATCATGCTTATATGATTTATCGCTTTAAACCGCATGCTTATTATGACTTATATGTCTTTATATGCTATATGTAATAAGCATGTTTATATTTTTATCATAAGGTTATGTTTATAAAGCGATAATATTAAACCAAAATAATTGAAATCGAGGGTAAGTATGAGCATAGCTAGTCACTGTCCGCTCAGCGGGCATCCCCCCAATAGTTTATTGTGCAGGACGATCGTGGACCAGGAGCTGGATTTTGGATGGGGCCACGAGACGTTTTATGCTTTACTTTCAGTTGTTTTTGAGAGATTTGTAATATATAATAATTTACTCTTTTAACTTCCGTATTTTGAGTTGTTTAATTCAACTCTTAAACGATGATGTAATAATTTGGGTTATTTGTATAGTTAATAACGCTGGTTTAAGACTTAATTAATTTCCGCCTTAGTAATTAAAGTCGACTAAAAACCAGGTTGTTACAGTTGGTATCAAAGCTGACTCGTGACCGTAACATAAATGGCCTAATGCGATTTATGCTTACCTAACGAGAGACACCTGGGCCAGACATTCATATTGTATGTCAGGCATAGACTAATAGGATCAAATAATAAATTAGATTTTTCTTTTATTAGATCGCTTAAATAATAAACTTCAAATCGCTTTAAAGTGTGAGGATGGGTAGAAACCTTAAGGACTGACCATAGACTAAGGACTTTTAAATATAACAAACTACTTCCCTCAAAATAAAATACACTAACTCGCGTGTGCTTGCTACTTGCTGATGTGACTAACTAAAACTAACAACTATCCTCGGATATAAAATCTAAGTAATAAATTTAATTCTCGAAGAAAGAAGCCATTAATCTAATACATGACGACAAGACCTCAAACGCAGCAAATGGACGCATCAAGAACCTCACTCCTGATGAGACGTTCAAGATCTCGAAGACTTCTATCGCAGAAAGGAATTCTACAACTCCATCTAATTATCCTCTTTAATTAAAATTCTTATTTTGTTCTCTTTTAAAAAGTGTTTAACCTCTTTAACTTTTTCCTCTAACTTTCTAATTTCCTAAAACTATAATTTTTAATAACTATTTCTCAAATGAACTTTCATTCCTCTTCCTTAATCTCGCAAAATGATTTCATTTTTGCTTGTCAATTCCTTAAACTTCTTTTGATTGATTCTCAAAAACCTTCAAATTTTATTACATTTTAAACCTCTTAAACTTACCATCTCTTTTAAAATTTATAAGATCTTGAAAATTTATAAATTCTAATTATACTCTAAAATGAACTTTCATGTATTCCCTTTTAACACATATTTGAAACTTATTCAATTGGTTCTTAAAATTTATTTCTCAATTTTCAGTATCTTGGAAAATGTTTTGTTTTTAATTGTATATTCTTTACCTTATACTATCGAATTTGATTATTTTCGAATTTTGCAACTTATCAATACCTTTTCCAAATTTCTAACCTCTGAAATGAATTTTTATCTTTTCTACTTAAACTGCGTAAATATATGTTTAAAATTTTCTTAAGGGGGTAGGACAAAATATGATGTTTTAAAAATCATTGATTAAACTTTAAAATTCAAAATCATTATTTTCAACCAATTTTAAACTATATCTTTAACTTCAAATAAAATTAAAATTTGTTTTATTTTAAAACCCTTATAATTTTAATTTAAAGTAATTCCGTACAAAAACTTCTAAGCCCCACCTTTTTGAAAATCCTTTTGATGTCGATTTCAAAAATAATAATCTAGCAACATTTCTATATTAATTCAAAATATTCTATTTATAAAAATAAAATGTTTATATCCTACAATCTTTCCACTCTATCTAACACCTTGATAATAATTCAGAATTTCAAACTTTTGAAAAGTTTTATTCTACCAAAATAAAATATCATTGTCAAAACTTGTAAGATCTTGGTATTCTCTCTAACTGTCTTGCACAACTTCGAGCAGTTATTCACTCTATTCAAGTTTCGGGACGAAACTTTTCTTAAGGGGGTAGGTTTGTAACACCCCGTGTTATTTAAACACAATTTGATAAAAGAATTTAATTCCTTAAATTAAATTCATCCTTTTTCCTTATAATAAAAATGCGTCTGAAATTTTTTCGCTAAATAATACTAAATTTTCGTAAGTACAAATTTTTAAATTTTGAAAAATAAAAAGTTTGTTCTATTATCTTCAGAATTGAAAAAGAAACACATTTCAAAATTTTATAAAACTGAACACTTATACTTTTCCCGTCTTTGAAATCCGGGTCAACAATTTCAAACACGCAAATCAAAAATCAAATATCTTATCCTCTTCCATTTTGGAAAAGCAAACTTCACATCTAACTTTTAATAAAAATATAGTCATTTTGATTAATTTTTAATAAATCATATTATATTAAAATCTAATTACTATTTCATTTTCATTAAACTAGCTTTTTCTAAATTGTCGATATTTGAAGTTATACTTAATTTAAACTGATAAACTTTTTGACGTTTGATTCTAATTATTTAAATCATTAACTTTCATCCAAAAAAATATATATTTCGGACTAGTAAATTTTTAATCAAAATTCGAGGAGCCAAAACCCAATTTTTATTTTAATCACACTTCAAGTTTTATTTCCATTTTTATTTTCAATCTTACTTCTAAACATTATTTTAGAATCATATATTTTATTTCAAGACTTTTCGCGTACGCGCAAATCGAAAATTCCGAAAACGAAAATCGAACCCACATGGGCTCACATGTAGCCGGCCACCCATGGTCATGCATGACCAAAATTCAACCCTTCACTTCTCTTACACAAGCCACCCTATTTTTGCATGCCTACTTAATCCATCATCATATACTTTAACTTAATTAAATTTAAAGGTTATACAACCTAAATACAAATACAATACATACATTACTTAATCTAATTACACTACTACTTTTTTTCATCTCCACACAACACTTACAATATTTCATAAAATCGTTTTTAAAATGTAAATCTAAAATAAAATAAAATTTAATAGTATAATTAAATTCTTATAGTAATTACATTCTTATGATCATTTAAAACCATTTTTAACTAAAACTTTCGTTTTGAAAATTTTATCGACTTCCTCAACTCTTAAATATTTTCTTGAATAGTAAAATTTATATTTTAGTCTTAAAATTTTAAAGTAGAAATATTTCGAAAAATCGTCAAACGCGCACACATTAACTTTTATCGCTTTTGACGCCCGACTTTTTAAAACTGACCAAATTCGTGAAAAACATTTTAAAACACAAATTAAACATTTTCTTAACCCAAATAGTGTAGGAGACTTTTCCAACCAATGAGAATTTAGGTGTTTCCTAATTTCATTTAAAATTAAACTTTAATTACTAACTTTATTTCCTAATTCATTTAACCTAAATTTTTACAACTTATTCCATAATTCACAAAGGCAAAAACACACCATTTTTCTTCTCCATTTGGCCGGCCACTCTTCTCTCATTTTCTCCCTTTGATTTTCTTCCATTTTATTACAAAAACCTCTTAAATAAAAACACTAATATTATTCTAATAATCTCTAGTATATTTTAGCTAATTAGTGGGTATTTGGAACTAACTATCTTGGGTATTATGGGTGAAGAAAAATCCGATCTAAAATTTATTTTAGATCCCCGACGATTAACATCCTAATTAAGGTGACTAACTATGTCTTATATTATCTTTTTAGTAAATTAATTTGATTTTTATTATAAGTTTTATGAGTATGATTTTTATGTTAAATATGTTAAACATCATTTATTTTTACTTGTATGTTATGTGTTGTATAATAATGATAATAAATAAATAATGCTTAAAATAGATAAGTTGTAGTATATTGAAATCATGTTTAGATTAATTATTTTTGAGTACTTTAAATTATTGTTCATGTTGTTTTTAAGCTTATATAAGTTTTAGTTATGTTGAAATTAAATATAAAAATTATGTGAAATATTACCAATAAGTTTAAAGTGATTAAAAATCGAAAATACAATTTATACATACACATGCATGCTCACGGTTTTAGCCCTATTTTTAATTAAATTTTCACTTTTAATTTTTGTAAATAATATGTTATGTTAAGTTAGTATAAAATGGATGTTTTTATGTAAAAAGAATTAAATTAGAAAAATAAATTATAAGTTGTTAAAAGGGCAAAAATGTGTTCTTGAATGAGTTTGATGTTCTTGATGTTTAAGTTGGTGTTCTTCATGTTCATGTGTGTTCATCATTTGTGTTCACTTTGATTTTGTTTTAATTTATGTTTGTTAATAATTTGTGTTTATGTTTAGTTATTGTTTTTATATATTGTTAGTATTATGTTATAAATCAACTTAAACATTATAAATCTTTAAGAATAAAAAGTTAGAAATTTAAAGTGTTGAAAAACACTATTCATAAATGTAAATGAAATTTTTAGTAAATTTCATTTTAGTTTAAATCATTTTAGTATAATTAGAATAATTAAAATATAAAGACTTTAAGCTAAAAACCGATAAAATCGAAAAATGAAAACTTGGACATCACCATAGCTTGCTCACGGCATTCCTTCATTTTTAGGCTTAAAATTGTTTTTATCACTTTTTAGTTTAATTGTTAAAATAATTTAATTATTAGTTAATAAGTTAGATTTAAGAAATTAAAAGAAATAAATCAATTTTTGTATTATATATGTGTACACGGCATTTTCATTTTTAATTGACTAAATTTGACTAAAATGAAATTATCACTAAGTCACTAAAGTTAAATAGTAATTAGAATTGAATTTTTGTATAAATCGATTTAGTTATAAACAAGATATTATAAACCGATAAAAATATGTAACCGTTATAAAAATGAACTAAATCGTGTGATACTACCTTTGCTATTTGGACTGTTGATATTGGACATACGGACTAAAATGAATCATCCACGATACTATTATCTTTTAAAATGAAAATCGCTAAATTTAGTTAATAGACGACTAAATTTAACTAAGTCTCATTTTAAAATGGAAATCATTATCACTTTTTACAAATTGAACTTAACATTTTTAAAACTAGACTTTTTAGATATTTTCAAAAATCACTAAGTACAAAACGAACTTAACGTTTTTGAAACTAAACTGTTAAAATATTTACAAAAATCACTAAGTACAAAACGAACCTAACGACTTTGAAACTAGAATTTTGTACTTAACAAATAAAAAGAGATTTTTAGTTTATACTTAGGAAATAAAGAGATTTAGTATTATACTAAAATACTTTAAGTATAAAAATAAGTATAAATATAAAATACGTACAAGTATAAGAATACGTATAAGTATAAAAATACATTTAGAATACGAAGTATAAAAATACGAATACGTATAAAGTACGGAGTATAAAAATACGTATAAAATACAATGAATAGTAAATACAATGAATAGTAAATACGATGAATAGTAAAATACGATGAATAGTGAATAGTGAAATACTGAAAATAATTGAAAATTTTACTAAGTATAGAAAAATTTAAAATGAATAAGTAAATGACTTAAAGTGTTTTGAAAAAAACACTTAAATAAAACTGGACCTAATAATAAACGTTTCAATTTAGAAATTTAAAAACGTTAATAATTAACAACACTACAAATAATAAACGAATGTGTTATGTGATCATATGAAACCTACCATTCAAATAAAACGTTTGACGCTGAGACTAGGAGAGTCTAGTAACATGTGATATGTTATATCAAATAAATAATGAATAATAAGTAAGTTAAAGGTCAAGCTTGGGCCTCAGATATGAAAACGTCAATCGTGAGTGAAGTGGGGTTAAGATAGTCTTGTAGCGGACGCCACTATCTCGACCTTATTGCGTGTGTCATCTCGAATAGTGTGGTATAGCCGGCAGTATTATGCTTTGTGCATCCTGCCCATGCCGTTACGCCTTAAGTCGTATAGCCTGTTCCGTACAAGATAATGAAAAATTCAACTCTTAGTGGGTCAGGCTTTAGGAAATAGTCGTTTTATCCTGAGTTAAGGTGCTCTATGAATAGCATAGCCTACTCTTAAATTGGATATTAGTGTATGCATACTAGACTAGGGTTTTATTCCCCTATTTCGCTAAAGTTACCAGGGCCACCGTGACCTTATTGCGATTGTCATCTCACTCGTTACGTCTCCTTGCCGTGTTTCGTTCTTAGTGGGCGCGACACTAGCATTCGTTCTTACCTGCGTAAAGATTACTTGGCGAGATTGTATCAAGTTCGAATCATTTCGAACACTAGAGGATGAGATGCAAGTATTATAGTATTCGGCGTGGTTTACGAAGTCGAGTAAGCCTCTGCACTATGGAAGTGAGATGCAATCGATCAGTACAAAGGCCTACTCGATTGGTCGTGCTCGTAGCGGTATGTGTTGTGTGTTGTTTGATTAAATGAGAATGAGTGTGTATCATCTTCGAAAATTAAAGACCACAACTTTCTGAATTGAATCGAGTCTGCATGAGGAGAATGATATGATATGTATGTTTGATTGCGATCCGATATCGCCTTGTAATGCCATTGAATTATTGTGATACTATTGCTATGCTATTATGTGTTATTTGCCTTCATAATTGAATATCATGCTTATATGATTTATCGCTTTAAACCGCATGCTTATTATGACTTATATGTCTTTATATGCTATATGTAATAAGCATGTTTATATTTTTATCATAAGGTTATGTTTATAAAGCGATAATATTAAACCAAAATAATTGAAATCGAGGGTAAGTATGAGCATAGCTAGTCACTTTGTCATTCAATGAGCATCCCAATAGTTTATTGTGCAGGACGATCGTGGACCAGGAGCTGGATTTTGGATGGGGCCACGAGACGTTTTATGCTTTACTTTCAGTTGTTTTTGAGAGATTTGTAATATATAATAATTTACTCTTTTAACTTCCGTATTTTGAGTTGTTTAATTCAACTCTTAAACGATGATGTAATAATTTGGGTTATTTGTATAGTTAATAACGCTGGTTTAAGACTTAATTAATTTCCGCCTTAGTAATTAAAGTCGACTAAAAACCAGGTTGTTACACTAAAGATACCTAAGGTAATAAGGACAGCTAAATCCCTTGTCTAAGGTATGCATACACCATCTAATCGAGGATCATACGTATTCGCTATTCAAAAGGTATCACCGACGAAAAATACGACTATCACCTTAGACGGGTACCCCCGGGTGGGGCTGGATTTTCCACTTACCATCTATGGGCCCACGGAAATATCAATGTTGCCCCATCCCTGAGGTTGTATATACCGTGCCGAATAGCAATCTTAAGATCGTTATAAGCCTTGGGCAACTCTGGGAGGGAGCCCAAGTCCCCATAGACAGCTACCTCATTAACTTCGAAATCAAGAGTCGCAACATGGCAGACACCCGAGTACTAATCATAAAACGTTATAATCGAAGGGTTTAATCTCATGTCGGGCCGTGCCTTTGAACTCAAATCCTAAATTGTCGAAGGAATATCGAGTATGAGGAATAACTCGCTCATTATCGGATTCAACCCAAACAACCGCAGAGAGTCTAAGGGTTCCCAAGTTAGAGTGGACGGTCAAAGTGAAGTCATCAAACGGTCAATTCACAAGGGTAGCGCGAGAATTATTCTAAACATGTGAGGAAAACGGTAACTCCAATGTACAACACTTAATTCATTAATTCTTTTATTATTCATAACAAAGGTTACAGTTCTTATTAATTATAATATCGTCGAACTTTATTTTATGTAAAGACAACATGTATCAAATAAAGTTTGGACACGTTAATCACATTTAGTATTTTATAAAGATCTTTATATCCTTTTATTAGAAATAAAGTAAGGTTGAATTATTATATATTTCACTTTTATACTTATACGTATTATTAGTTTATATTTTAGTAATTAATAAAAGTTCATTTTATTTATAAGCTTGATTTAGTTTCACTTAAACTTTAAGTAATTTAAAGTAGATTAGTGATTAGTGATATAAATAATTGAATTTCATTGTAACTCACATTTATTTCTTCCTTTTATTATTTTAACTAAATGCTTATTTAATATATTTTAAGTTCATTATAAATTTTAAAGTTTTAATAAAGTAATCGTTATATTAAATTTGATATATGACTTTTTATATAACTGTTTATCTTAGAAATTTTATACGGGTAACTTAATTTATATTTTTACTTTTAAAATGATTTAATACTAATTTAAACGTAATACTCTTTTTATTTAACTCTTCGTTTTTAGTTGTGTTTTATTTAAACTTTTAAGTGACTATAATTATTTTTACGACGATAAATATTTTTATATCCATATAGTTTATTTACTTAAGTCGGTTAATAATATTTTTAGTTTCATTTTATACTTGTGATACATAAACTTTATATATTTTAATTTACACATAACAAATAATTTTAACACGATAATTTTACAATTAAATTCAACAATAATTCAACAACGCATTTTTCACCCAAAACATATTATCACAAAATCATATAAATATCATATTTCACAATTCAATTCAACATTATATCGTAACTAAAATTAACACACAATTTCATACTATAACTAATCATACAAAGTTATCAAATTAAACTGAAACGGGAATCATACGTGTCTAATGCATACTAGCTCACTTTTAATAACAGATTAATTAAAATAAAACCAAAGTGTTAAAATTAGAGATTTTGGAGAAAGAATCGAGTCACCTAAATTTGGCTCACGAACAGAGGCCTCCAAAAATCCGACCCAATACTTGTATATCCAAAATGCGAGGAAGCCAAAAGAGAATAGCAGCACTTCAACTCCAACGATAACGATTAATTTGAGAAGGCAAGAAAGGAGTCGGGATTAGAGTTGAGCCTCATAAATTCTAATTATAACGAGTGGGGATTTTAATGAAAATAAAAAGAAGCTCACCCACAAAACTTAAAGGTGGTTACTGTCATGAGATTAATGCGGCGGAACCGAGAGCTGAAGGTGACGGATAAAACGGAGGACACGAAGTGGTAAGGCAAACTACGGTCACGATGAGCAGGGCCACGATGGTGGCTCTTCTATTGACAACAATAACAGTGGCCCGAACTGACGGAGGAAAGAACTCTGGTGGTCGAAGTTCGACACCGGTAGCCTAAAAACGGAAGAACGCAGGGGAGTTACGGAGTGTACCAAAAAGAATGTTGGGGCTTAAAATAGAGGAAAAAGAGAAGAGAGCTCACGAGGATGTGGAAGCTCCGGTAGGCTCGAAGGTCGAAATTTCAATGAAACTCCGGCGAACGTTTGCCGACAAGGGTAAAACCGAGGACATCGATGGTGAGAGAAAGCAAGGGTGAGGCAGAGGAAGTCGAAAGAAGAGGGGAAAGAACAGGGGAAATCGAGACGAGGTAGAGGAGGCAGAGCACGGCCATGGCGGCGAGAAAGCAGGGGAAAACAGGGGAGTGAGACTCACGGTGGTGGTGTACGGTGGTGAGGCGTCGACGGTGGTCGTGGTGACGTGGCTCATGGTGGTGACCCGGTGGTGGTTGTGATAGCCGTCGTTGAAGTTGTTGTTGTTGAGTATGACGTTGCCATTGTACGTTGTTTATTATTATCATTATTATTATTATAATCATTATATTCATTATGTTTGTTGTTGTTCTACTTGCTGCGATTGTTGTCAGTTGAATTGTTGTTGTTTATTTGGAGGACCAAAATAAGGGACAAAAAGAGGAAGGAGATAATTATGATAAATGCAAATGAAATGGAAAGTTAAAGGAGTTGAGGTGTGTTAAACAAGCCAAACAAATATCTAAATGAGAGGAGGAGGTGAGGCTACGTGGATAAGGGAGAGCCTCGTGTTCGATTTACGATTTGCAATTTGCTCCATTTTATTTACTCTTATTCATAAACTTTTATATATTATAAAATATTTTACACTTTAAATTATTTGTTTTAAAATTTTAGTTCTATTATTAGTATTATAAAATTTATAATTTGAGATATAAAATGTATAAAAATTGTCAATTATAAATTTTATTACGGTCTCATAGATTTTCAAACGGTGTGCTTATTTGAAAGGTTACTTCTATAAAAACTAAATTTTTATGAAAGTAATGATTTTTAAAATACAACGCCAATTTATAAAGTTTAATAATGGTAACGGAAGTAAAATTTTAGTTCGACACGTATTTTAGAAATAAAAATATAATAAAGATTAATATAAAATCAAGTAGGTTTAGTTAGAAATATCTTGAGAAGGTTTGTTCGATCGAAATTTTTCAGCCACGTTTTCAAAATAAAGGAAAAGAAGTTAAATTATATAAAATTTAATTTAATAATTTAGTTAAAATAATTAATTTGTGTTAAATAAACACGGGGTGTTACAATCCTACCCCCTTAAGAAAAGTTTCGTCCCCGAAACTTGAATAGGATGGATAACTGTCGAGATAGAACTAGACAGTTAGTGAAAACATCGAGATTTTTGGAATTAGGATATTAACATTGCTCTTGATTGGGTATGAATTTTCTACAAAGGAAAGATTGATGAATTTAATAATTTTAAAATATAAATAATTCTTTTTCGAATTAATTTCTAAATGTTGCTGCATTGTCATTTTCAAAATCAGCGAGAAAGAGGTTTTCAAAAGAGTAGGGCCTAGAAGTTTTGTACGGAATTTAATTAAATAAAAATAATAAACATTTTAAGAATTAAAACAATTTATTTAAATTTGAAAATAAATGTTAACCTTAAAATAGGTTGAAATAAAGAATTTTAATATTTAATTAGGATTGTGATATAATCAAATTATTTTCCTACCCCCTTAAGAAGTTTTAAACGTATCTATATAATATTATTATTGTTACTTTTAATGATCACATACATAAGATATATAGCCTTAGGAAAAACGACATTTAGGGAAAATATGTAAAAAGTCGTAGTGATCATAAGGAAAATATGAGCTCTAAGGAAATTAAGAGAATATATAGGTTATCGTTGAATGATTAAATAAAATTATAGAGAATTATGGATAACCTTGTTGATATAGCTCATTTTCTTAAAATTATTATTATAATGTTATTAGATGAAAAAGAAATGATATAAACCATATTCCAGGTAACATTGAAAATTTATATTAAGGGATTGAAATAAATGATATACATATATATTTTTGAAAAGAGGTGTTTGTAATGGATAGGACAAGTTAAAAAGGTGTTTAAAATTTAAAGAAAATGATGTCGAAACAAATTACTTTCAAAACTATATAAAATTAAGAAATAAGGAATTCATGAAGGCAAGTGAAAATGCGAAAATCCAATTTAGTGATCAAACGGATGAAAATTTGCAAGAAGGTAACAATAGGTTTAAGAAGTTGAATAAAAAGTTAACGAAGTTATAAAGAAAAGATAAAAATCATTTTTCGAGGTTAAATAGAACAAATGAAAATTATCTTTACGAAATCAATTAGTAGGTATTATAGATTTCGAGATTAGAAATTTTAGAAGATAATAATAATTGTACGGGGGCTAAAATACGAAGTAAAGTTCGAAGGTTTTAGAGTATAAAGATTAAGGAGTTTACGAAAATGAAAAATAACAGGATTGAGTTATTTTACAACATTATTGGAAAAAATGAAGCTTCGTTTTACGAAGTAGATTATTAGCAATTATTGATAAAGAAATTAGATATTCAGAAGGAATGAAAATTTTATTAAGTAGGAAATTTGTAGTAAAATTTTATTTTATTTTAAGGAAGAAAATATTAGGAATTTTACTATTAGGAAATAGGGAAAACGAAAAGAGTTGAAACGATGGTGATTTTTGAGAACGATTTTGATATGGTTGTATAAATCTTCAATGCTTAAGAAATCTTCGACGTCTTGGAAATTGTCCCAGATAGCATGATTTTTAATGCGCTTCAATCTTGTCTTCAAGGCAATAGAATTCTTCGAGGTCTAGAACGTCTTTTCAGATCGTTCGTTCATTTCCATGTGCTTGAGTTCTTGTCGTCTTGTCTTCACTTTATACGTGTAACAACCCGGTTTTTCGTGACTTAATTAAACTAAGGCGGAAAATTAATTAAGTCTAATACATGCCGGAAGTTAATTAAATTACATTCAAATGGCATAGGATACAAATATATATTACAATCTCTCAAAGAAAACAAACGAGACATCCTAATCATCCCGATAATCCTGAGTCTCGAGAATTGCCTGCAACAGAGACAAAAACACAAAATAGGAGGATCTCCCGCTCAGAGGCGGGAAGTGACTGTTCTAACCAACAACCTCTAAACCAAAGTTTTGGTTTATTTAACCTATGATTAAAAGTAACTTGGCAAAGACTAAACGCATTATAACTACCGCAAATTGGCTTATGTTAATAAAATTGGACAAATAGCATATAATATCGATTCACATATAGATATTTAAATCTCATACAACATGATAAACAAAACTTAAAACATTTCAATTTATAGAATCACAATAAACAAACACGACTATCATTTCAATTAATATAATATATATAAAACCTAAATCATGGCAATCAAGATATATGCATAAGTCGTATTCAATTCAATAAACACATATCGTGAACAATCATGCAATTCTAAACATATGAGATATAGAAAATAAATAAATAAAACACATTGCAAATAGACAAGCAAAACGTACAAGGAAATAGGATGATTCAAACATGAGCATACATCAAATCATATAAACGTAAAACATTCCTCAACATTCATTCTCAAAAAGACGTATCTCAACACTTAGGATCAAACATCATTCAGACAATAACCAATCAAAAACAAGGAAATACATTCAACATACGTTAACTAATGAATGTTCGTTAGCGAGGCGGAAGCATGTAGACGTAAAATGCGCTATAGTAGACAGGGCCAAACAGATTGGACGTGGCTGACACACTAGACAATAGTGGACAGGGCCAAACAGATTGGACGTGGCTGACATACTAGACGTCCGCGCAGAAGCGATCAGGGCCGACAAAGCGGACGTGTCTGACAGGCTAAGGATACCTAAAGCGATAAGGACAGCCAAATCCCGAGTCTAATGTATGCATACACCACTATAGATAGGTTCGTATCATACTCGCCCTCGAGTAAGTAGTCACCTAATAATACGACTATCACCTTAGACGGGTACCCCCGGGTGGGGCTGGAGTTTCCAATTACCGTAGTATGGGCTCACGGAGATATCAATCATGCCCCATCCCTGAGGTTGTATATCCCGCACCGAAATAATACTTTATATAAAAATATTAGATCGCTTTAGCAACTCGGGAGGAGCCAAAGTCCCCATAGACGGCTACCTCATTAACTTCGAATTCAAGAGTCGCGACATGGCGAACAATCCAAGTATTTTATTCAAGTAGTTCATTTTCTTAATTTCTTATTTCCTCGTTTAATAGTTACAAGTGACAATTCTAAATATAAATAATATCGTCGAACTTTGTATAATGAAATTTTAGTTCTAGCAGTTCTTCAGGTAAACAAAATACATAGAAAGACTTAATGATTTATTTTGAGTCCGTTCGTAACTTTTAAATATTTTTACTATTCATTATTTTGTACGTATTTTTATACGTATGCGTATTTTTATACTTTGTACGTATTTTTATACTTATACGTATTTTTATACTTTGTATGTATGTTTATACTTATACGTATTCTTATTTTGTATTTTAGTAATCTAATGATAGTTCGATTAAGTATGATTTAGTTTCATTTAAACTTTAAGTAAATTAAAGTAGATTAGTGATTAGTAATAATTGAATTGCATTATAACCCACATTTATTTCCTCCTTTATTTAAGTTGTAAAGTGTTTAGCGATTTAGTAGTATTAACATTTATTTTAACTTGTAAAAGTATCTTGATGATACTTAGCAAAATTTAGTATTTTTAATAAAGTCTAATATAATGACATTTAGGAACTATTCGTTTAGGTGGCCTAATTTCTGAATTGATTTTATTTATGTAACTTTTACGTAGTCGTATTAGGTGATTTAATACGTGAGGTTATTAATATTTATATTTTAGTACTATTCACTTAAGTTTAATTTATTTAATTATTTATAACCTTAAACCTTATAGTTCAAAACTTTAGTTAGGTCTTGTATTTATATATAAATATATTATTCATAATTTTTATATAACTATACTTAGTAAATTTTTAATCGATCTTTATATATTATTATGATCTTAACAATTTACCTTTTAGTTAATTCTTATTTGTGATTCTAATTTTTAGCTGTATTTAGTAATAGTTTTACTTATATTCATTTTAAATCTTAAAGGATCCAATTTCTTTTTATTATTTTAATTACATACTTATTTAGTATATTTTAAATTCATTGTAAATTTTAGAGTTTTTCAATAAAGTAATCTTTATGTTAAATGTAATATATGAAATTTTATATAACTATTTATCTTAGAAATTTTATACGGATAATTTAATTTATACTTTTACTTTTAGATTGATTTAATACTAATTTAAACTCAATACTCTTTTAACTTAATTCTTCATTTTTAGTTATTATTTCATTTGGACTTATTAGTGACGATAAATATTTTATTTCTATAATTATTTTATATTAGTTTAATTTATTTACTTTAGTTATCTTAGTAATATTTTTAGTCTTATTTTATAATTGCGATACTTATACTTTATATAATTTAATTTACACATAACAAATAATTTTAACATGATAATATTACATATAAATTCAACATTAATTCAACAACACATTTTTCACTCAAAACATATTATCACAAAATCAGATAAATATCATATTTCACAATTCAATTCAACATTATATTATAACTAAAATTAACACCCAATTTCATACTATAGCTAATCATACAAAGTTATTAAATAAACTGAAACGAGAGGTATACGTGCCTAATGCATAACTAGCTCACTTTTAATAACAAATTAATTAAAATAAACCCAAAGGGTTAATGTTAGAGATTTTGAGGAAGAACCGAGTCGCCTAAATCTGGCGCACGAGCGAGGCCTCCAAATAAAAGCGGTCCTAACCCATTTAATTAATTTAGAAACAGACAAGGTCCTGGCCGACCCAAACCCACCGTTCCTCGTAGACCCAAATAGCCGTGAAATCGAAAGAGGGCGACAAAGAATGGCGTTGGACAAAGAAGACCCACAAAAGAGAAGAATGAAATGAGACTTGACACAACGTATCAATATAATAAATTATAGACGGGAAGCGAATTGAGCATCGAGAGTTCTTTAATTGAATGAATGATTTAAAATAAGAACAATGGAGTAAGAGGAGAGCTCACCATCGAGTGTGGTGGCGTGAGAAACTCCGGTGGTCGAAGTTGAAGTCGAAACCGAGCCAAAGCAGAGGAAGCGGAGGCCGAGAAAGAGAGAGGAAAGCGGGGAGGCGAGGAGGTGGCCAGCGTGGGGCGGGAGGATGGCGGCGGTGGTGATGGCCATGGTGGTGCGAGGTGGCGTCTCCGGTGATTAGAGGCGGTTTCCGCTGACGAAAAATAAAGCGAGAGGAAAGTAGTGAGCGGAGAACCGAGAGAAAGAAGGGGAGAGCGAAAAAGATGAAAGGAGAGGAGATGGAGCTTACCGGCCTTGTCTGACCGGTGGTCTCGAAGGTCGGAGTCTCGACCATGGTGGACTAAAAGCGGTAGAAAAGAGTGCTCACGGTGGCACGAGCAGCGAGAGGAGAGAGGGACCACGTGGCGGTGAGGTCGACGGTGGCAGCCATGGGGGTGACGTCGACGGTGGCCGTGGTGGCCGTTGCTGCCGTCGTTGGGTTGTTTGTTGTTGTTGCTGCCGCCGTGCTTGTTGTTGTTTGTGTTGTTGTTTTTGCTGCTGCTACTCATTATTATGTTATTATTATTATTATTATTATTATTATTATTATGATTATCATTATTGTTGTTGTTGTTTGTTGTGTTTTATTTTGTTTTAATGGAGGGTTTTAGGGAGAGAAGAAGAAGAAGAAGGAGGCAGTAGAACAAAAGAGGGAGTTATAAGGGGAAGTGTGTGAGGGAAACTTTAACCTAAAAAAAAATATCTAAAAGCAAGTGAATGGATGGTGTACCGACATGATCAAGTAGTATATGGGTCTGTTTGATTTTGTTTGCTCCGTTTTATTTACTCTTATTTATAACTTTTTATATTTTATTAAATTTACTATACTTTAAATTATTTGATAAAAATTTTAATTCCATTATTCATATTATAAAATTTATAGTTCGAAAATATAAATGTATAAAAATTGTCAGTTACAAATTGTGTTATGGTCTCACAGATTTTCAAACGGTCTGCTTATTTGAAAGATTATTCCTATAAAACTAAATTTTATGAAAGTAATGATTTTAATATATAATGCAAATTTATAAATTCAATAATAATAGCGGAAGTAAACTTTTTAGTTCGACGCGTATTTTAGAAATAAATATATAATACAAATTAATATAAAATCAAGAAAGTTTAATTAGAAATGTATTTGAGAAAGTTTATTGAAACGAAATTTTTCAGCCGCGTTTTTAAAGTAATTGAATAAAAGTTAAATTAAATAAATTTTAATTTAAGAATTTTGTTAAAATGATTAATTAGTATTAATAAAAACACGGGGTGTTACAATCCTACCCCCTTAAGAAAAGTTTCGTCCCCGAAACTTGAATAGGATGGATAACTGCTCGAGATTAAAAAGCAATTGGAGAAAACATTGATGTTTTTGGAATTGGAATATTAATATTGTTCTTGATTGGGTATGAATTTTCTAAAAAGGAAATATTGAAGAATTTAATAACTTAATAATATAAATAATTCTTTTTCGAATTAACATCTAAATGTTGCTGCATTGACATTTTCAAAATCTGCGTGAAAGACGTTTTCAAAAAGGTAGGGCCTAGAAGTTTTGTACGGAATTAAATTAAAATAATAAGCGTTTTAAGATTAAAACAATTTATTTTAATCTAGAATTAAATATTAACCTTAGAATAGGTTGAAATAATTAAGGAAATTTTAAGATTTAATTAGGATTGTGATATAATCAAATTATTGTCCTACCCCCTTAAGAAATTTTAAACGTATATACCTAATAATATCATTATTGTTACTTTTATTGATCACATCCATAAGATTTATAGCCTTAGGAAAACGGCAATTAGGGAAAATATGTAAAAGTCGTAGTGATCATAAGGAAAGTATGAGCCTTAATGAAATTAAGGAAATATAGGTTATCGTTGAACGATTAAATACAATATTAGAGAATTACGGATAACCTTGTTGATATAGCTCATTTTCTTAAAATTATTATTATAATGTTATTAGGTGAAATGGAAATGTTATAAATCATAGATAAGATTTGAAATTTATAATTTATAATAAGGGGTTATAAACATTGAAGAGAGATAATTGTAATAGATAGGACAATTTCAAAAGATATTTAATAAAAAGATAAAGAGCTTACAAAAATGAAGAAAACTGACAAAATTTCATCATATGAGATTAATACGCATTTCGTAGAAGTTATAATTTAAGAGTTCTAAATTTTAGAGCAAGGAAATAACTTGAAAATAAGTTTTAGAGTTTGAATAAAAAGTTAACGAAATTACAAAGGAAAGATAAAAATCATTTTTTGAAATGAGAATTATCTTTACGGAATCAATTAAGGAGAAGAGATGAAAATCAATTCAAGACGGTAATTATTAGGAATTATTGATTTAGGAAATCAACAATTTCAAAGGAGTTAAAATTTTTATGAGGTTGAAATATAATCGAGTCCACAAGTCTTTAAAAGAGCAAGGGTTTAACGATTAAAGAAGAAAACTAAAATTCATTTTTAAATGAAATAAATATTAGGAATTTTAAGATTAGGAAATTTATAATTCGAGGTTAGTTGAAAAGATAACGCTAACCAAAGATTGATTGTTAATATAGTTGTAGACGTCTTCAATTCCACAAAATTTTCCAAACCTTGCATGGCTTCTCACGTTGTAAAGTTTTTGTTGCGTTTGACTTCTTGTCGTCTAGTCTTCGATCTATACGTCTCGATTTTTGTAACGTTAGTATAATTGACTTATTATTCAAAGAGTTAGTCAGAGAGCACTTAGCAAGCAAGAAAAGAGAAATAAAAATCTATCGAGGTTGAATGACGGTCGAAAATTCTAAAATCTAGGTCAGTCGGTCAATCCTTAATATTTCTACCCATTCTCACATGTTAAAGCGTTCTAAGATTATTGTTTTAGCGATCTAAAGATTTCTAATTTATTATTTGATCCCATAAGTCTATGCCGGACATATATATTAATATGTATGTCTAGCCCAGGTGTCTTCTCGCTAGATGAGATAACTTTAAGTTATTCACGGTCATGAGCGACTCGATACCAATCAGAATAACCTCGGTTTTTCGTGACTTAATTAAACTAAGGCGGAAAATTAATTAAGTCTAATACATGCCGGATGTTAATTAAATTACATTCAAATGGCATAGGATACAAATATATATTACAATCTCTCAAAGAAAACAAACGAGACATCCTAATCATCCCGATAATCCTGAGTCTCGAGAATTGCCTGCAACAGAGACAAAAACACAAAATAGGAGGATCTCCCGCTCAGAGGCGGGAAGTGACTGTTCTAACCAACAACCTCTAAACCAAAGTTTTGGTTTATTTAACCTATGATTAAAAGTAACTTGGCAAAGACTAAACGCATATAACTACATGGTAAACTATGTTAATAAAATTGGACAAATAGCATATAATATCAGTTCTCACATATAGATATTTAAATCTCATACAACATGATAAACAAAACTTAAAACATTTCAATTTATAGAATCACAATAAACAAACACGACTATCATTTCAATTAATATAATATATATAAAACCTAAATCATGGCAATCAAGATATATGCATAAGTCGTATTCAATTCAATAAACACATAGTCGTGAACAATCATGCAATTCTAAACATATGAGATATAGAAAATAAATAAATAAAACACATTGCAAATAGACAAGCAAAACGTACAAGGAAATAGGATGATTCAAACATGTGCATACATCAAATCATATAAACGTAAAACATTCCTCAACATTCATTCTCAAAAAGACGTATCTCAACACTTAGGATCAAACATCATTCAGACAATAACCAATCAAAGACAAGGAAATACATTCAACATACGTTAACTAATGAATGTTCGTTAGCGAGGCGGAAGCATGCAGACGTAAAATGCGCTATAGTAGACAGGGCCAAACAGATTGGACGTGGCTGACACACTAGACAATAGTGGACAGGGCCAAAGCAGTTGGGCGTGGTCGACATACTAGACGTCCTTGAAGCGATCGGGCGACAAAGCGGGCGTGTCGGCGTGCTAAGGATACCTAAAGCGATAAGGACAGCCAAATCCCGAGTCTAATGTATGCATACACCACAATAGATAGGTTCGTATCATACTCGCCCTCGAGTAAGTAGTCACCTAATAATACGACTATCACCTTAGACGGGTACCCCCGGGTGGGGCTGGAGTTTCCAATTACCGTAGTATGGGCTCACGGAGATATCAATCGTGCCCCATCCCTGAGGTTGTATATCCCGCACCGAAATAATACTTTATATAAAAATATTAGATCGCCTTTAGCAACTCTGGGAGGGAGCCAAAGTCCCCATAGACGGCTACCTCATTAACTTCGAATTCAAGAGTCGCGACATGGCGAACAATCCAAGTATTTTATTCAAGTAGTTCATTTTCTTAATTTCTTATTTCCTCGTTTAATAGTTACAAGTGACAATTCTAAATATAAATAATATCGTCGAACTTTGTATAATGAAATTTTAGTTCTAGCAGTTCTTCAGGTAAACAAAATACATAGAAAGACTTAATGATTTATTTTGAGTCCGTTCGTAACTTTTAAATATTTTCACTATTCATTATTTTGTACGTATTTTTATACGTATGCGTATTTTTATACTTTGTACGTATTTTTATACTTATACGTATTTTTATACTTTGTATGTATGTTTATACTTATACGTATTCTTATTTTGTATTTTAGTAATCTAATGATAGTTCGATTAAGTATGATTTAGTTTCATTTAAACTTTAAGTAAATTAAAGTAGATTAGTGATTAGTAATAATTGAATTGCATTATAACCCACATTTATTTCCTCCTTTATTTAAGTTGTAAAGTGTTTAGCGATTTAGTAGTATTAACATTTATTTTAACTTGTAAAAGTATCTTGATGATACTTAGCAAAATTTAGTATTTTTAATAAAGTCTAATATAATGACATTTAGGAACTATTCGTTTAGGTGGCCTAATTTCTGAATTGATTTTATTTATGTAACTTTTACGTAGTCGTATTAGGTGATTTAATACGTGAGGTTATTAATATTTATATTTTAGTACTATTCACTTAAGTTTAATTTATTTAATTATTTATAACCTTAAACCTTATAGTTCAAAACTTTAGTTAGGTCTTGTATTTATATATAAATATATTATTCATAATTTTTATATAACTATACTTAGTAAATTTTTAGTCGATCTTTATATATTATTATGATCTTAACAATTTACCTTTTAGTTAATTCTTATTTGTGATTCTAATTTTTAGCTGTATTTAGTAATAGTTTTACTTATATTCATTTTAAATCTTAAAGGATCCAATTTCTTTTTATTATTTTAATTACATACTTATTTAGTATATTTTAAATTCATTGTAAATTTTAGAGTTTTTCAATAAAGTAATCTTTATGTTAAATGTAATATATGAAATTTTATATAACTATTTATCTTAGAAATTTTTATTTGGATAATTTAATTTATACTTTTACTTTTAAATTGATTTAATACTAATTTAAACTCAATACTCTTTTAACTTAATTCTTCATTTTTAGTTATTATTTCATTTGGACTTATTAGTGACGATAAATATTTTATTTCTATAATTATTTTATATTAGTTTAATTTATTTACTTTAGTTATCTTAGTAATATTTTTAGTCTTATTTTATAATTGCGATACTTATACTTTATATAATTTAATTTACACATAACAAATAATTTTAACATGATAATATTACATATAAATTCAACATTAATTCAACAACACATTTTTCACTCAAAACATATTATCACAAAATCAGATAAATATCATATTTCACAATTCAATTCAACATTATATTATAACTAAAATTAACACCCAATTTCATACTATAGCTAATCATACAAAGTTATTAAATAAACTGAAACGAGAGGTATACGTGCCTAATGCATAACTAGCTCACTTTTAATAACAAATTAATTAAAATAAAACCAAAACGTTAATGTTAGAGATTTTGAGGAAGAATCGAGTCACCTAAATTTGGCTCACGAACAGAGGCCTCCAAATAAAAACGGTCCTAACCCATTTAATTAATTTCCGAAGCACGACAAGGTCTGGCCCGACCCAAAACTGACCCGTTTCCTCGTAGACCCAAATAGCCGTGAAATCGAAGAGGGCGACAGCGATGGCGTTAATGACAAGACCCACAAAAGAGAAGAATGAAATGAGACTTGACACAACGTATCAATATAATAAATTATAGACGGGAAGCGAATTGAGCATCGAGAGTTCTTTAATTGAATGAATGATTTAAAATAAGAACAATGGAGTAAGAGGAGAGCTCACCATCGAAGTGTGGTGGCGTGAGAAACTCCGGTGGTCGAAGTTGAAGTCGAAACCGAGCCGAAAACAGAGGAAAGCAGGGGAGGCCGAGAAAGAGAGAGGAAAACAGGGGAGACGAGGAGGTGGCCAACGTGGGGCAGGAGGATGACGGCGGTGGTGATGGCCATGGTGGTCTGAGGTGGCGTCTCCGGTGATTAGGGCGGTTTCCGGCGACGAAAAATAAAACAGAGGAAAATAGTGAGCAGAGAACCGAGAGAGAAAGAAGGGGAGAACGAAAAAGATGAAAGGAGAGGAGATGGAGCTTACCAGCCTTGTACAACTCCGGTGGTCTCGAAGGTCGGAGCTCCGGCCATGGTGGACTAAAAGCGGTAGAAAGGAGTGCTCACGGTGGCTGAGCACGCAGCGGAGGAGAGGGACCACGTGGCGGTGAGGTCGACGGTGGCAGCCATGGGGGTGACGTCGACGGTGGCCGTGGTGGCCTGGCCGTTGCTGCCGTCGTTGGGTTGTTTGTTGTTGTTGCTGCCGCCGTGCTTGTTGTTGTTTGTGTTGTTGTTTTTGCTGCTGCTACTCATTATTATGTTATTATTATTATTATTATTATTATTATTATGATTATCATTATTGTTGTTGTTGTTTGTTGTGTTTTATTTTGTTTTAATGGAGGATTTTAGGGAGAGAAGAAGAAGAAGAAGGAGGCAGTAGAACAAAAGAGGGAGTTATAAGGGGAAGTGTGTGAGGGAAACTTTAACCTAAAAAAAAAATATCTAAAAGCAAGTGAATGGATGGTGTACCGACATGATCAAGTAGTATATGGGTCTGTTTGATTTTGTTTGCTCCGTTTTATTTACTCTTATTTATAACTTTTTATATTTTATTAAATTTACTATACTTTAAATTATTTGATAAAAATTTTAATTCCATTATTCATATTATAAAATTTATAGTTCGAAAATATAAATGTATAAAAATTGTCAGTTACAAATTGTGTTATGGTCTCACAGATTTTCAAACGGTCTGCTTATTTGAAAGATTATTCCTATAAAACTAAATTTTATGAAAGTAATGATTTTAATATATAATGCAAATTTATAAATTCAATAATAATAGCGGAAGTAAACTTTTTAGTTCGACGCGTATTTTAGAAATAAATATATAATACAAATTAATATAAAATCAAGAAAGTTTAATTAGAAATGTATTTGAGAAAGTTTATTGAAACGAAATTTTTCAGCCGCGTTTTTAAAGTAATTGAATAAAAGTTAAATTAAATAAATTTTAATTTAAGAATTTTGTTAAAATGATTAATTAGTATTAATAAAAACACGGGGTGTTACAATACGCCTCGATTTTTGGTAACGTTAGTATAAGAGACTTGTTAGCCAAAAAGTTTAGTCATAGAGCATTTAGCAGGCAAGCAAGCACAGAGAAAATAAAAGAAAAACTAACGAGGTTGAATGACGGTCGAGGAACTTAAATCTAGGTCAGTCGGTCAATCCTTAATATTTCTACCCATCTCACTTTTAAAGCGTTCTAAGATTATTATTTTAGCGATCTAAGATTTCTAATTTATTATTTGATCCTATAAGTCTATGCCGGACATATATATTAATATGTATGTCTAGCCCAGGTGTCTTCTCGCTAGATGAGATAACTTTAAGTTATTCACGGTCGCAAGACAGCTCTGATACCAACTGTAACAACCCGGTTTTTCGTGACTTAATTAAACTAAGGGGAAAATTAATTAAGTCTAATACATGCCGGATGCTAATTAAATTACATTCGAATGGCATAGGATACAAAATATATTACAACCCCTCAAAGAAAACTAACGTAACATCCTGACCGTCCCGATAATCCTGAGTCTCGAGAATTGCCTGCAACGGAGACAAAAACACAAAATAGGAGGATCTCCCGCTCAGAGGCGGGAAGTGACTGTTCTAACCAACAACCTCTAAACCAAAGTGTTGGTTTTATTTAATCTATGATTAAAAGTAACTTGGCAGCACTACACGCGTAAAACTCCAGCAACACCTTATTTCAATAAAATTGGACAATTAGCATATAATATCAGTTCTCACATATAGATATTTAAATCTCATACAACATGATAAACAAAACTTAAAACATTTCAATTTATAGAACACGATATATAGACGTAAATACCAACTCAATTCATATAACATCGTAGTATGTATATAAAACATAAATCATAGCAATCAAGATATATGCATAAGTCGTAATCAATTCCATAAACACATAGTCGTGAACAATCATGCAATATCTCATATAGCACGAGGGATAGTCGACCCTTTTCAAATCACAATATCAATAAAACTCACGAGTCTTGACTATAGAGCGGCTCGTGTACTTCCATAGTCAATTACCCATATAATTTTCCTATCAAAGTGCACTAGTTACTCAAGTTCGTAGATCAGATCAAACACTAAGTAGCAAATATTATAACTACCTAATATCCAACGCAAAATGGATAATCTATCATACATTAACTAATGAATCTTCGTTAGCAAGGCGGAAGCATGCAGACGTAAATCGCGCTATAGTAGACAGGGCCAACATAACTTGGACATGGCTGACATACTAGACGTCCGCGCAATAGCCGACAGGGCCAACATAACTTGGACATGGCTGACAGGCTAAAGATACCTAAGGTAATAAGGACAGCTAAATCCCTTGTCTAATGTATGCATACACTATCTAATCGAGGATCATACGTATTCGCTATTCAAAAGGTATCACCGACGAAAAATACGACTATCACCTTAGACGGGTACCCCCGGGTGGGGCTGGATTTTCCACTTACCATCTATGGGCCCACGGAAATATCAATGTTGCCCCATCCCTGAGGTTGTATATACTGCGTCTTAGAATAGCAATCTTAAGATCGTTATAAGCCTTGGGCAACTCTGGGAGGGAGCCCAAGTCCCCATAGACAGCTACCTCATTAACTTCGAAATCAAGAGTCGCAACATGGCAGACACCCGAGTACTAATCATACAACGTTATAATCGAAGGGTTTAATCTCATGTCGGGCCGTGCCTTTGAACTCAAATCCTAAATTGTCGAAGGAATATCGAGTATGAGGAATAACTCGCTCATTATCGGATTCAACCCAAACAACCGCAGAGAGTCTAAGGGTTCCCAAGTTAGAGTGGACGGTCAAAGTGAAGTCATCAAACGGTCAATTCACAAGGGTAGCGCGAGAATTATTCTAAACATGTGAGGAAAACGGTAACTCCAATGTACAACACTTAATTCATTAATTCTTTAATTATTCATAACAAAGGTTCTGATTCTTATTAATTATAATATCGTCGAACTTTATTTTATGTAAAGACAACATGTATCAAATAAAGTTTGGACACGTTAATCACATTTAGTATTTTATAAATATCTTTATATCCTTTTATTAGAAATAAAGTAAGGTTGAATTATTATATATTTCACTTTTATACTTATACGTATTATTAGTTTATATTTTAGTAATTAATAAAAGTTCATTTTATTTATAAGCTTGATTTAGTTTCACTTAAACTTTAAGTAATTTAAAGTAGATTAGTGATTAGTGATATAAATAATTGAATTTCATTGTAACTCACATTTATTTCTTCCTTTTATTATTTTAACTAAATGCTTATTTAATATATTTTAAGTTCATTATAAATTTTAAAGTTTTAATAAAGTAATCGTTATATTAAATTTGATATATGACTTTTTATATAACTGTTTATCTTAGAAATTTTATACGGGTAACTTAATTTATATTTTTACTTTTAAAATGATTTAATACTAATTTAAACGTAATACTCTTTTTATTTAACTCTTCGTTTTTAGTTGTGTTTTATTTAAACTTTTAAGTGACTATAATTATTTTTCCGACGATAAATATTTTTATATCCATATAGTTTATTTACTTAAGTCGGTTAATAATATTTTTAGTTTCATTTTATACTTGTGATACATAAACTTTATATATTTTAATTTACACATAACAAATAATTTTAACACGATAATTTTACAATTAAATTCAACAATAATTCAACAACGCATTTTTCACCCAAAACATATTATCACAAAATCATATAAATATCATATTTCACAATTCAATTCAACATTATATCGTAACTAAAATTAACACACAATTTCATACTATAACTAATCATACAAAGTTATCAAATTAAACTGAAACGGGAATCATACGTGTCTAATGCATACTAGCTCACTTTTAATAACAGATTAATTAAAATAAAACCAAAGTGTTAAAATTAGAGATTTTGGAGAAAGAATCGAGTCACCTAAATTTGGCTCACGAACAGAGGCCTCCAAAAATCCGACCCAATACTTGTATATCCAAAATGCGAGGAAGCCAAAAGAGAATAGCAGCACTTTAACTCCAACGATAACGATTAATTTGAGAAGGCAAGAAAGGAGTCGGGATTAGAGTTGAGCCTCATAAATTCTAATTATAACGAGTGGGGATTTTAATGAAAATAAAAAGAAGCTCACCCACAAAACTTAAAGGTGGTTACTGTCATGAGATTAATGCGGCGGAACCGAGAGCTGAAGGTGACGGATAAAACGGAGGACACGAAGTGGTAAGGCAAACTACGGTCACGATGAGCAGGGCCACGATGGTGGCTCTTCTATTGACAACAATAACAGTGGCCCGAACTGACGGAGGAAAGAACTCTGGTGGTCGAAGTTCGACACCGGTAGCCTAAAAACGGAAGAACGCAGGTGAGTTACGGAGTGTACCAAAAAGAATGTTGGGGCTTAAAATAGAGGAAAAAGAGAAGAGAGCTCACGAGGATGTGGAAGCTCCGGTAGGCTCAAGGTCGAAATTTCAATGAAACTCCGTGACGTTTGCCGACAAGGGTAAAGCAGGGACATCGATGGTGAGAAAGCAAGGGTGAGGCGGAGGAAGTCGAAAGAAGAGGGGAAAGAACAGGGGAAATCGAGACGAGGTAGAGGAGGCAGAGCACGGCCATGGCGGCGAAAGCGAGGAAAGCGGGGAGTGAGACTCACGGTGGTGGTGTACGGTGGTGAGGCGCCGACGGGGGTCGTGGTGACGAGGCTCATGGTGGTGACCCGGTGGTGGTTGTGATAGCCGTCGTTGAAGTTGTTGTTGTTGAGTATGACGTTGCCATTGTACGTTGTTTATTATTATCATTATTATTATTATAATCATTATATTCATTATGTTTGTTGTTGTTCTACTTGCTGCGACTGTTGTCAGTTGGATTGTTGTTGTTTATTTGGAGGACCAAAATAAGGGACAAAAAGAGGAAGGAGATAATTATGATAAATGCAAATGAAATGGAAAGTTAAAGGAGTTGAGGTGTGTTAAACAAGCCAAACAAATATCTAAATGAGAGGAGGAGGTGAGGCTACGTGGATAAGGGAGGGCCTCGTGTTCGATTTCACGATTTGCAATTTGCTCCATTTTATTTACTCTTATTCATAAACTTTTATATATTATAAAATATTTTACACTTTAAATTATTTGTTTTAAAATTTTAGTTCTATTATTAGTATTATAAAATTTATAATTTGAGATATAAAATGTATAAAAATTGTCAATTATAAATTTTATTACGTTCTCATAGATTTTCAAACGGTGTGCTTATTTGAAAGGTTACTTCTATAAAAACTAAATTTTTATGAAAGTAATGATTTTTAAAATACAACGCCAATTTATAAAGTTTAATAATGGTAACGGAAGTAAAATTTTAGTTCGACACGTATTTTAGAAATAAAAATATAATAAAGATTAATATAAAATCAAATAGGTTTAGTTAGAAATATCTTGAGAAGGTTTGTTCGATCGAAATTTTTCAGCCACGTTTTCAAAATAAAGGAAAAGAAGTTAAATTATATAAAATTTAATTTAATAATTTAGTTAAAATAATTAATTTGTGTTAAATAAACACGGGGTGTTACAGAATCGGGTCGATAATTACTTGATCGACAAAATAAAATCGAAACCGAAAACGAACTGAAATCATAAAATTGAAATCGAAAGGGCTCACCAAACGGAGGCTAACAAAGGCGGTGTGAGTGGTGGTCTTGACTAGTGCAGGTGGCCATTGACGGTGGCGGTGTTGGCCGGAGCTCCGGCGACGAAAACAGGGGAAAAACAGGGGAAGGAAAAGGAGGTTCGAGAGTGACAATGGTGGTCAAGCCCGACATGGGAGAGAAGTGTCGAAGGCCTTAACTCCGGCGAGAAGGAACAAGGAACATGGGAAGGAGGGGATGTCGGTGGCTATGGTGGTGCTAGCTCCGGTAAAGACAAAATTAGAAGGGTAAGCGAGGGGACGAGAGGCGGCGAGCGTGCTTGGTGGCGGTGTGAGCTCGAGCTCGAGATTGCCATTAATGACGGCTCCGATGGTGAGGTCGGTGATGTTGCTGTTGTCGTGGTTATGGTTGCCATTGTTGCTGTTGTTCGTTGTTATTCGTTGTTGTTGCTTGCTGTGTTTGTTATTATTATTATTATTATTATTATTATTATTATTATTATTATTATTATTATTATTATTATTATTATTATTATTATTATTATTATTATTATTATTATTATTATTGTTGTTGTTGTTGTTGTTGATGATTGTTGTGTCGTTGTTGTTGGTTATTGTTGTTGTTTTATAATTTTTAATGGATGAGTTAAAAGAAAAAGGTGAAGAAAATAAAAGGGGGATAAATCAGAAGAATGGAAAAATGAAATGAGGGAGATGAATGAAGTGTATTGGAGAAGCCAAAACAAATATCTAAAAGGGGTGGGGGATGTCGACTAAAAGGATACTAGGTTTAGGATTTTAGTTTGTCTTACTCCATTTCATTTACTCTTATTTATAAATTCATATATTTTTTTTAATATATAATATACGTTAAATTATTTGTTTTAAATTTTGGTTTCATTATTCGTATTATAAAATTTATAGTTCGAAAATATAAATGTATAAAAGCTGTCAGTTATAAATTTTATAACGGTCTCGTAAAATTTCAAACGGTCTGTTAATTTGAAAGATTATTTCTATAAAAAATAAATTTTATGAAAGTAATGATTTTTAAAATGTAATGCAAATTTATAGAATTTAAAAATGGTAACAAACGTAACGCTTTAGTTCGACAAGTATTTTAGAAATAAAGATATAATATAGGTTAATATAAAACAATCAAGGCAGTCTAATTATAAATATCTTGAGAAAGTTTATTTAATCGAAATTTTTCAGCCGTGTTTTTAAAGTAATTGAATAAAAGTTAAATTATATAAATTTTAATTTAAGAATTTTGTTACAATAATTAATTAGTATTAATAAAAACACGGGGTGTTACAATTTTGCTTGTTATTCTGTGTGAAATTCCTTGGCTCTAATCTCTTTAGAATGCAAGCATGGTTTTTAGGAAATTTTTGTATTGACTATTCCCTCGACTTTTTTAAGCTTTGGGTTTGTCGTTTATTGTTGAATATCGCCTTATGTTAACCCATTAGGTTACGAGACGGTTTTTGTGGTGACTATGTCCTTGACTTTTTTAAGCTTTGGACGTGTCTTTTTTGTGTTGAATATCGCCTTATGTTACCCATTAGGTTACGAGACGGTTTTTGTGGTGACTATGTCCTTGACTTTTTTAAGCTTTAGACGTGTCATTTTTGTGTTGAATATCGGTTGCGCTTTTTGCAAAGCTGCCTACGTATCCATGAAAAATGGAATCAAACCGGCGTAGTTCGGGAAATGTACATTTAGGGGCATACCGGCCCATGAGTTGTGTTTGCTTTTTTGTGGTGAATGTGCACGTTTAGGGGCATGCCGGCCCATGAATTGCTTTTGATTTTTGTGAAGAAAAAGCATGTTTAAGGGCATGCCGGCCCATGAATTGTGTTTGATGGATGCATGTTTAGGGGCATGCCGGCCCATGAATTGCTTTATGGAATGTGCACGTTTAAGGGCATGCCGGCCCATGAATTGTGTTTGGTGGATGCATGTTTAGGGGCATGCCGGCCCATGAATTGATTTTTAGAAAATTGTATTTTATAGATGCATAGCAAGGGTTTTTTTTAAGGGTAGTATTTCTTGAGTTGGTCGAGGTTCGTTGCGAGGTTAAACTCTTGACCGTCCAAATCGGTCAGTTTCAACTTTCACTTTGTGTAGATTTCCTTAACGAGGTAGGGCCCGGCCGATTGAAGCTTGAACTTTCCTCGTGGGTCGACTGGAAGTGGTGCTCGGACTGACTTTAGTACGAGATCACCTACTTTTATGTTTCGCGGCCTGACTCGTTTGTTGAATGCTCGTTGTAATCTTGCTCGGTACATTCGTACGGTACTCAGGGAATGAAGTCGGCGTTCGTCCAAGAGCATGAGTTGTTCGTAGCGTTCACGGGCCCATTACATACGGGATGCTACTTTCCATTAGTATGCGTAGTGATTGTATTTCTATTTCCACTGGTTGGACGGCTTCCATGCCGTAGGTGAGGAAATAGGGGGTCATGCCTGTAGGGGTGCGGATGGTAGTACGGTATCCCCAGAGCGCATATGGTATCTTGTTGGGCCAATCTTTGCAACTGTCGATCATTTTCTCGAGTATGGTGACGATCGTCTTGTTTCTTTGCCAACGGCTCCATTTGTTTGGGGTCGATAGGGTGAGGATTTGTGATCTTTGGATGTTGTATTTTGTGAGTATGAAAGCTTCGTCTCCGCCGGAAGTCACGAGCCTTGGTCACTGATGAACTCATGGGGTATGCCATATCGGCATATGATGTTTGTCTGGATGAACTTGGCGACTTCTTTGGAGCCGAGGGTTCGAAAAGATGCTGCTTCCACCCATTTTGTAAAATAGTCGATTGCTACTAGTACGAAACAGTGACCTCCTGCTCCGATGGGGTGGACCTTTCCTATTACGTCGATGCCCCAAGTTGAAAAAGGCCAGGGTGAGGTTAGGCTGTATAGTGGTGAGGGTACATCTTTGTACATTCTTTGAAAATCTGCGGTTGTGGCGATTGCTCGACGTATTGGATGCAGTCTGCTTCCATGGTTGTCCAATACCATCCTAGCCGTAGAATCTGTTTGCAGAGTGCTCGAGCGTTCATGTGAGGTCCGCATTCGCCCTCATGGACTTGCGTGATGATTTCCTGTCCCTTCTTGTAGTCGACACATATGAGGAGCGTGCCTTGTGGTGTTTTCTTGAGTAATTGTCTCATTTCTAACATGAATTGGGAAGTTAGGAGTCTAATGGCTCTCTGACCACGTTTATCGGTGTCGGGTGGGTAAGTGCTGTTTGTTTTGTAGTTGACTATGGCTTGGTACCAGGGCTCTGTCTGCTCGGCTTCGTCTAAGTCGATGGTATGGATGTATGCTGGTTCGTCTCGTCTTTCAACGATGATGGGTAGCAATTTCATGTTTGGTGGCATGTTTAGGAGGGATGAGAGTTTTGACAGTGCGTCGGCAAATTGGTTTTCTTCCCTTGGGAGGTGATAAAATTCAATGCAGTCGAAGTTGGTTAGGAGTTTTTGTACTTTTGCTTGGTATTTGGTGAGGGTTTCGCTCATGATCTTCCATGCCCCGGTCACTTGATTTATGATGAGAAATGAATCTCCATGTACGCGGAGGTTTTCTTCCCTTGGGAGGCGATTGCTGCTTGTAGGCCATAAATGCAGGCTTCGTATTATGCGGCGTTGTTCGTAACGCTGAAATCGAGCTTGATCGAGAGTGGTGTATGGTCACCATTTGGGGATATTAGGAGTATTCTTACTCCGTAGCCGCGGTAATTTGATGCTCCGTCAAAGTATAATTGCCAGTATTTCTTTTCTACGGCAAAGATTCCATCGTCCGGAAATGACATTATATCGATCATGGGTTGTTCGACGATAGCATTTTCTGCAAGGAAATCGGAAACTGCTCTTCCCTTGATTACTTTCAGAGGGAGGTACTTGAGTTCGTACTCGGCGAGAAGCAAAGTCCACCTGGCCATGCGCCCGTTTAGGATTGGTTTTTCAAATAGGTATTTGAGGGGGTCCATTAGGGAGTAGACTTTTGTTGTGCTGGTGAGTAGGTAGTGCCTGAGCTTTTTGGTTGCCCAGACCAGTGAGAGGCAGCTTTTCTCGACTGGTTCATACCGAGTTCAGTAATCGTGGAACTTTTTGCTAATGTAGTAGATGGCCCGTTCTTCGTTGTTGACTTCTTGGGCGAGCATGGCGCCCATAGCGTTTGGCGTAGTCGTTAAGTATAGCGACATGGGTAAGTCCTTTTGTGGGGGTACCAGAACGGGTGGATTTGTGAGCAGGCTCTTGACTTTGTCGAATGCTTGTTGACAGTCGTCGTCCCATTTCGTATGCTCTTCTTTCTTCAATTTTTTGAAGATTGGTTCACAAATCATGGTGAGTTTGCTGATAAATCGGGAGATATATTGGACTTGTCCCAAGAAACTCCTTATTTCGTCGATGTTGCCCGGCGTTTTCATGCCCATTATTGCTTTGATTTTGGTCGGGTCTATTTCGATCCCGTACCGCTTACTATGTGACCCAGCAACTTGCCTGATGTGACCCCAAAGGTGCATTTCTGTGGGTTTAATCGCATTTTATACTGCCTGATCCGGGTAAAGAATTTCCGAAGGTTTGTGAGGTGGTCATCCCTTTCTTTTGACTTCACGATCATGTCGTCGACATATACTTCGACTTCTCTGTGCATCATGTCGTGTAGTAGGGTTGTAGCAGTGCGTTGGTAGGTAGTGCCAGCATTAATGAGCCCAAATGGCATGACTGTGTAGCAGTATGTTCCCCAGGGGGTTACGAAAGTGGTTTTTGGCATGTAAATGCATTGCCATTTTGATTTGGTTGTATCCTGCATACCCATCCATGAATGAGAGTAGGGCGTGGTCCGCTGTGTTGTCGATTAGGATGTCCATGTGAGGTAGTGGGAAATCGTCTTTTGGGCAGGCTTTGTTCAGGTCCCGGAAGTCGGCACATACTCGTATTTTGCCGTTTTTCTTCATGACCGGTACCATGTTGGAGACCCAGTCAGAATATTCGATGACTCGGATGAATCCAGCTTGTAGCTGCTTTTCGATCTCTTCTTTGACCATGAGAGACCATTCTGGCTTGATGCGTCGGAGATTCTGCTTGACCGGTTTGCTACCTTGTTTGATCGGGATGCGGTGTTCAGCTATCTCACGGTCGATGCCGGGCATGTCTTTGTACGACCATGCGAAGACGTCCTTGAATTCTGTGAGGAGCTTGGTGTACGTGGTCCTTTCTCCTGTGCTTAGTGAAGCCCCCAGCTGTAGTTCTCGAGGTTCTTCGGGCGTGCCTATGTTGATGGTTGTTGTGTCTTCAATAATGGGGTCCTGTTCGGGTTTTGAGACAATACTTGCAATGTATCTATATAATGCAATGTTTTTTAGTTTAAATTTATCGCAATCATTAGAAAATGTAGATTTTAAATGAGGCAAAGAGTAACCAAAAACTTTCATGTTATTAATGTTATCAAAAGCGGTTACATTTGAACATAGCTCAGACGAGGGAGCTTTGGACAACCTTAATGACTCTAGTTCTTTAGCTAAATTTACTACATTAGGGATAAGATCGAGTAACCTAGCCGATTTTTAGAAAATTGGCGTCATGATGACGCAGGATCCTAGACTCTAGGTGTAGATGCTTGGATTGAGACCTCCCGGCTCGTCGGTAGATTGGGCGGCGTTTTCTTCAAACTTCAGTTGATGGAGAGCGGCCCGAAAGTCCGAGGCCTCTATGGTAATGACTTCGTTGTAAAAGGGGAGCTTCACTTTTTGGTGCAGAGTAGATGTGACGGCTCCGGAAGCGTGAATCCAGGTCCTTCCAAGTAACATGTTGTATGCCGGGGGGATATTCATAAGCTGGAACTCGGTTTGTGTTTTAACAAACCCTGTCATGACGGGTAGTGATATGATACCCTCTATGCTACGGGATGTACCGTCGTATGCTCTTATGCTGTTGGAGCAAGGGGTGACATCACTTTCCTTTATTCCTAGCTTGACGGCGGTTGTTAGGGGCAGGATGTTGATTACCGAGCCGTTGTCGATGAGGGTAACGGGTAGCACCATATCGCGACACTCTACGGTTATGTAGAGTCTTTGGATTATCTTGCGGATCTTGGAAGGGTGGTAGGTCGGCGTGGGAGAAAGTTATGGCGCCTGGTAGCCAATCCCGGATGACGTGGTCAATGAGTTGTGCTGGGAGGACATTTTCGGTGTTACGCCATGTTGTGTTAAAGGAAAGGTCGTTCGTTATGGGTAGGATGGTCATACTTTTGACTATGCCCTTGTCTCTGCCTTTGCTTGTGTGTTTGGGAGGGATTCTGGGCGGTGTTAGTAGTTCTGCTGGGTCTTGAAACAGGCGTTGGAGGTTAGAACTCTTATCATGGCCGTCGGACCATCAGAGGGGGTGCTGATGAAGGATCTGGGTGAAGGTTCCTTTCTTGTCCTCATGCCTTGGTTTGGTTTTTGTCTTAGCTTGGCGAATGTGACCGATGTCGCTACTGTTGTTGTTGATGCTGTCGTAAAGGACGTTGACCTCGTGATCTCCCGTGGGAGCCGGAAGGGGATAATTGAGGATAGGGTGCGTTCCTACGAAAATGGGGTGAGAATGGGGTGTGTTATGTTGGTTTAACGGTTTAGGAGCTATGCTTGGTTTATCGATCGTTTCATTGTCAATCATGTCTTGGATTACGTTCTTCAAGCGGAAAGAGTTCTCGGTGTCATGTCTCTTCCCCCTGTGGAATTCACAGTACGAGTCTTCGTGCCATGATAGTGGTTTCTTACCTCAGGTGGTACACTGGTGGGTTTCGGAAGATGCAGAATGTTCTTTTTCACGAGCTTTCCCAATGCTTTTGAGTAGGACATAAAGAGGGGGTCGAACTTAGTCGTTCTTTGTGTGAAAATTGGCCGATGATGATGATCCGGAGTGCAGCAGGAGTGGGTTTTGCTAGGAGTATTGGTTGTGCTGCTAGTGCCTTTGAGTTGACGGTGTTAAATGGTTCAACTTTCGCCGTGGTTTGAAAAGTATCGCCCTGGCGACCGTTGTCTGTGGTTTTGGCCAGTTTGTATTTGTGAATTTCATCCTCCAGGGACCGGATTCTCTTGATGTGTCGAGCAGACTCTTCGGCGAACAGTCTTGCGTTTTTCTCGGTTTCGATCTTTTGCATGGCGGCCAGATGTTCGAACAAAGCGGTGAGATTGGCTACCTTGTGGTCGAGCAGCCTTACGTGTTCGGTGATCGTCATTAGCGGAGGAAGCGGTGGAATGGCAGCTTCATCATTTGCGAGGTTGAAACGGAAATTCATCTTGTATTTGCGAGCCGTGTGTTCAGGGTTTTTCAATGAGTGGACCTGACAAAGTTTTAAGCTTTTAGTGATTCTAAAAGGGAAGAAAAGACTCAACGAAAAATCACATTCACGACCAAAGACAAGCAAGAAGTGTAACAAGTGGGTGCAAGACTCGACTCGTGTTTTTAGCTTTTAAAATGACACGGGAAGCTTTTGAGGTAGAGGCATATTGACACGTCTCCATTCTCGAGGTAGAAAAAAAAAGTATGATCATAATCCGATTAACCCGGTTTAGCGGTACGTTGCTGGGGGTTTATCATTAGATTACGATAAAAAGGATCAAACCGAAGTAGCGATAGGCTAGTCGATCTGAGGATGTTAAAATTGGGTAAAAAGCGATCCATTGTTCACCTTTTATGTGTGACTCAGGAAATCAAATCAAAATGACGATAAGTCACTCGATTCAAAATTTAAATCAACGGGTTCGCATTTGCACGAGCCCGCGTTTTTTTTGAGAGAAAAAGATCTGGTTAAAATCGGGATGATTAATGAGTCACTCGACTTAGAGCTAATTCTAAAGTACAAAACAGGTTAATTTCGTTTTAAAATATCCGAAATGAATTGACATTCTCGGGTTTTTGCTTTATGAAATGTTTTTAGCAATAAATGTATTATGACGATACGTCAGTCGCATAATTCATTTACGTTTTGAAAAAGATTGGAAATATAGTGATTATTTCCGATCGGTTTTAAATGTCGCGGCGTATTATTTATCAGGTTCAAATGACTATAGGCCAATGACCCTGACTGTATTACTTTAAAAGCGTGACCTTTTGAAAAAAAAGTTTTAAGAAATGAATTTTCAAAATGGACGTATTTTAAATGTATAATGCCTAGGAAATGTTTTTGCATGCAATGGTTTTGAAAGACGACTATAGTGAGGGTACTATAGGTTCACACTTGTACATATAAACACAGGTTTTTGGTTTATAGGGTAAGATTCCCTCCGGCCATTCCCGTAACGTTTAGGTAGGGGCACCCGCAAGACTACACACGTCTTAGGTGTGTATTCAATACGGGCCCTAGAGCGTTCGAGTTTGACTGGTTACGATCGTTTGTACGGATGCCGTACTTGTAATCGTGGAGGGGTGAGAGAACGACGTGTCCAGAGTTATCCCGCTTATGAAGCGAGCTTTACTAGGGGCCGTTCCTCGAGGGGTGTGGTTATGAATCAGGAGGATTCGACTCAACGTACTTTTGCCCAAATATCGAAAGCGTAAATGTTTTCAAAGTTTCAAGCTTCACTTCTTTATGATTTTAAAATAAAAGAAAAACTAGTTTTTCAAAAATAATAAAAATCATGCTCGTCCCCAGCGGAGTCGCCAGCTGAAGGTACCGGGAAAAACCTATCGACGCCCTGCGCGCGCCCGACCTCACCCCGTGCGGGGGCGTAGGGTGCGGAATGCGCCTCGCAGGAAAAGTGGGTGCGAAGTTTGCTAAAAATGGGGGAGGTCATTGCATGAGTTTGTGATCAAAAAAGAAAAGTAGAAAAATCTTTTTTGAAATGTTTTTTCGGAGTCGCCACCAAATATTAAAGGAATTTGGAACCTATTCAACGCGTCTTGAAATACAAGACACGAGTGTCTCAGATTTCAAGGTGCGTCGATACCTATCCGTCTGAGGTTTGAAACCAGAGAAGGGATTCGGAATGAGGTTACTTTTCGAAAGTTTTGACAAAATGTATTTTGAAAACAGTAATCAAAAAGCCTACATAAGAGTAGCCTCTACTAATTTGAAAACATTTTCTTAATTTCGATATTTGGGCTAAAAGTCACGCTACGTACAAGTGCGAATAAATATGACTCGATTAAAATGCATAAATAATGTAAATTGTCAAAATAATGACATTTGCTATAGGAAATGTACGTTAAATAATAATTTATTGACTAAATTATTACTATAAACGTTATTTTCCGACCTCGTATTTTGACTCTTAAGATTTTGTGAAAAACCCTCAGTTTTGCATGCTAAAAGACTACATGAAGCAGTACAATTTAGTGTTGGATCCGTGATTCTAGTCGTTATTTAATGCATGAATGAGGACTTGCATAATTATAAAAGTGACGTCGGTTTGCTTTAGTGATAATGAGTCGTTATTTATGCGATATTGGCGGGGTTTAGACGGATTATGAATCCGAATTGCTACAACCGTATTATGAATACGGCTTCGCTAATGCCAATATCGGGTTGGGGTTAATGTTACCCCTTTGTCCGAGTCTCAAACGTCCAAAACGTAGGTAAAATGTTTACCTTTCGAAAATGCAAAGACGGTATTTTTGAGTGGATTTTGTGAATAGTGTATGTGTGTTGAAAAACCGATGTTTTGAAATGAAGGTAAGGGGTTGGTATTTATAGGAAATGGCTCGTTTTTGTGCATTGACAAAACTTAATCGCCAGTGAGCCTGTGATTAAGTTTCAATGCAGCCGCCAAATGGAATAAAAGAACCAGGGTTGGGAGAGGAAAACATAATCGCCTGTAAACAGGCGATTTAGTTTGTCGCTGTTCTGACGATTTTATTTTTGTTTTGGTGTGCTGCTTAAGCCGCCTTTGGCTTAATGACGTTTTTTTATTGTGATGATTATCTTTTGTGATGTAATTTGGTCGTGTGGGTTAAGTAATTTTTGGGCCAAATTAGTTTTTGGTCCAAATTTCGATTTTCGTGCTTGGTTTTTGTCGTGTTTTTCGGTTTTGGCTCGAAATAAAATAATATTAAAGTATATTATTTTACGGTTTTGTAGAGTTTAATTTTGTGAAAATGTGACACGGGACGCACTTTGGCCCGTTTTGCGTGTTGCGTTAGTGTGCGTTTTGGGTCGTTTTTGTAAGTATGGGCCGTTTGGTAGCTAGTTGGGCTGTTTTTGTGGCTTGGCTTAATAAGACGTTCCTGTATCGTGCTCGTGTTGTGCTTAATATGACTAAGAATGACATTCATTTTTATGATTATGCAAATCCAAATTAATACGTTAAAAATGACTAAATACGTTTTAGACAATTTTGTACCGTTTCGACTCTTTTAAAAGCATGCATGAAAGTCCTTTTCGTCATCGGGTTTGTTTTTGGGGGGGTACGGATACGGGTATCTACACCCGGTATTGGCATTAGCGAACCCGTATTCGTAATACGGTTGTAGCAATTCGGATTCAGAATCCGTCTAAACCTCGCCAATATCGCATAAACAACGACTCAATATCGCTTAAGCAAACCGACGTCACTTTTACATTATGTAAATTCTCGTTTACGCGTTAAATGACTAAACATGATTTCGATAAAACCTGTACTGTCTTCATTAGTCTAAAGATATGCAAAACTGAGGGTTTTAAATAAACTTTTACACATACATGAGTCGGAAAATAGCACTTAAATGATAATTTAAATAATGAATTATCGTTTTTGTGCACATTTCCTATAGTAACCCGTTATAACTATGACATTTACATTTACTTTTATGCATATTTATCGAGTCTTTTATCGCACTTGTACGTAGCGGTCTGCATTTACTCAAACATCGAATTATACACTGTTTTCAAGCTAGTAATGGCTACTTTTACGTAGGCTTTTCAATTATAGTTTTCATAAAACATTTTGATAAACTTTTGGAGAATACCCTCACCCCGAATCCTTTCTCTGGTTTCAAACCTCAGACTGATAGGTATCGACGCACCATGAAATCTGAGGCACACGTGTCTTACATTTCAAGACGCGTTGAATAGGTTCCAAATTCCTTTAATATTTGGTGGCGACTACAAGTTAGGCAATGATCTCCCCCATTAGCCAATCGAGCGAATGACCCGCGAGAGCAGCGCGTTTCTTACGCGCCGCTCCATGACGCGGCAACGCCCATTATTTTTCCTGCGAGGCGCATTCCACCCCGGCGCCCCCACGCAAGGCGAGGTCGGGCGCGCGCAGGGCGTCGATAGGTATACTCGCGGCGGCGTGATATCCGGTACCTTCAAAAGTGGATGTTAGTGTATGCATACTAGACTAGGGTTTTATTCCCCTATTTCGCTAAAGTTACCAGGGCCACCGTGACATTATATGCTTAGTACATCTTGCGGTTCTGTCTCCTTGCTGTGTTTCGTTCTTAGTGGGCGCGACGCTAGCATTCGTTCTTACCCTGCGTAAAGATTACTTGACGAGATTATATCTGAAGTTCGAATCATTTCGAACACTAGAAAATGAGATGCAAGCGACTAGAGTACAATAGCCTACTCAGTGGTCAGGCTCGTAAGCAGTATGTGTTGTTTGTTGTTTGATTAAATGAGAATGAGTGTGTACCATCTTCGAAAACTAAAGACCACAAATTTCTGAAGTGAATCGAGTCTGCATGATGCGAATGATACGATATGTATGTTTGTCTGCGATCTAATATCGCTTTGCAATCCTGCTGATATGATGTGACACTATTGCTATGATATTACCTGTTATTGCTTTCATAACTGAATATCATGCATATATGATTTATCGCTTTAAACCGCATGCTTATTATGACTTATATCTTTATATGCTATATGTAATAAGCATGTTTATGTTTTTATCATAACGTTATAGTTATAAAGCGATAATAATAAACCAAAGTAATTGAAATCGAGGGTAAGTATGAGCATAGCTAGTCACTGTCCGCTCAGCGGGCACCCCCCATCAGTGTGCAGGAAGATCGTGGACCGAGAGCTGGATTTTGGACGGGGCCACGAGACGTTTTTATGCATTACTTTTAGTTGTTTTCGAGAGAATGTAATATATAACCTATACTCTTTTAAATTCCGTACTTAGAGTTGTTTATTTCAACTCTTGAACGATGTTTGTAATATTTGCGTTTTATGTATAATTAATGACACTGGTTTAAGACTTAATTAATTTCCGTCTTAGTAATTAAAGTCGACTAAAAACCAGGTTGTTACAGTTGGTATCAGAACTGACTCGTGACCGTAACATAAATTGCCTAATGTGATTTATGCTTACCTAACGAGAACCACCTGGGCGGTACAAATATATTAATATGTTAACCCGCAAGACTACTAGGATCAAATAATAAATTAGATTTTTCTTTTATTAGATCACTTAAATAATAAACTTAAAATCGCTTTAAAGTGTGAGAATGGGTAGAAACCTTAAGGACCGACCATAGGCTAAGGACTTTTAAATAACGAACTACTTCCCTCAAAATAAAATACACTAACTATCGTATGCTTGCTACTTGCAGATGTGACTAACTAAAACTTGTAGGGATCTCATCCCATTCACTAATCAAATATTAGTGTAGATCAAATTACTCTAATTTGATGAGCAAGATCTATGTGGTTACATAAATACTTTGTTATAAGTTTATAGAAATTTATACCTTTCTCTTAAAGGAAATTAGGGCACAAAACTAGAACTCCTTTCTAGTTTTGTTTCTTGAGCTAGTGTTTAGGATGATCCTCCAAAACTCGAGTTTCCAAAATAGGAAACCTCCTTTAGATAGCACCCAAGAACTACTCCAAATACTACAAGTGATTTAGACTAGAAATCACTAATAGTCACTTGATAATATGTAATATTACTATTACTAACACTTAGTAATACTTTTGTAATATTAGTATTAGAAACTTATTATTTAGAGAGGTTTTAGAGAGTTAGAGAGTAGAAGAGTGTAGAGAAAAATGCATGCCTTTTACTTGCTTTGCCTTGTGTTTTAAATAAGAAAAACAACAAAACAAAGTGTGTCTTGCACACTAAGGGGGACGGCCACCCTATGGCATGGAGGAAGGGAAAAGTCTTTTTCTTGTAAAGAACAATTGCAAGCTATGTTATGATGATGTTGTTGCATGCAAAAGTAAAACAAGAGCAAAAGACAAAAGAGAATCTTTTCTCCCTCCTTCTCCTTGCTTTGGACGGTTTCAGGGGCCCTTTTATGGGTCCAATTTATTTTCAATATTTGTCCCACAAATACTTATAATTTATCACTTAATCATCTAATATGATAAAGTACAAATTATCAAATTGAACTCACAACTCTTCTTTAACATATATGTACACTTGCACATATTTAAAATGTACTTTTACTAATCTCATTAGTAAAATATACATGATTAGTGAGTTAACAGTTAATCACTAATTCTCATCTCCTCTAATAATTTTATCGATATAAAATTAAATCATCCGAGTTCACAACTCGATATCTCTCTAAATTAATACATTGACTAACCGTTAGTCGATTTATCAAGTTACTAATTTAATCGTATCTCATACAATTAATTAGCTTAAATGTTTGGAGTACGTTCCTATAGGTGTGACTTAAAGGGATCAATTGATTACCGCCGTTCTCACGACAATAACGTCAAACTCTAGTCAGCCAACCGTTATTGATTTACGTTAATCAATTGACATTAATACAGGATTATCCCCATGTATTCCTTAATTGAGATTTATTAAGTAATCGCACTATTGTGGAGGACACATACTCCAACAAAACTAACAACTATCCTCGGATATAAAATCTAAGTAATAAATTTAATTCTCGAAGAACGAAGCCATTAATCGAATACATGACGACAAAACCTCAAACGCCACAAATGGACGCATCAAGGACCTTACAACTGATAAGACGTTCAAGATCTCGAAGATTTCTGTCGCGGAGAAGATTTCTACAACTTCATCTAATTATCCTCTTTAACTAAAATTCTTATTTCGTTCTCTTTTAAAAATTTCAACCTCTTAAACCTTTACTTCTAAAATTCTAATTTCCTAAACCTATAATTCCTAATTACCTTCTATAAATAACATTCATGTTTTCCCTTTAAAATATCTTTTAAACTTATTCAATTAATCCTTAAAATTGTATTTCGTAATTTTAATTATCTTCGAAATTATTTTGTTTTAAATCGTATATTCTTTACCTCATTTACAATCAATTTGATTATTGTCGAATTATCGAACTTATCAATACCTCTTCTAAATCCTTAACCTTTAAAATGAATTTTTCTCCTTTCTCTTGAATTTGATAAATAGGTTTGAAATTTTCTTAAGGGGGTAGGACAAAACTACTATTGTTTTAAAATTATCGATTAAAGTTTAAATATTTAAAAGCTTTATTTCAACCAACTTTAAACTATATATTTAATTTCAAATAAAATTAAAATTTATTTTATTTTAAAACCCTTATAATTTTTATTTAAATTAATTCCGTACAAAACTTCTAGGCCCCACCTTTTTGAAAGTCCCTTTGAAGTCGATTTTGGAAAATAACAATCTAGCAATATTTCTGTATTAATTCAAATTACCCATTTCTAAATATAAAACGATTATAGCTTTCAATCTCTCCACTCTATCTAACACCTTTATAATAATTCAGAAGTTCAAACTTTTTGAAAAGTCTTATTCTACCAAAATAAAATGTTACTATCGAAACTTGTAAAATTTTTATACTTCTCTCTAACTACCTTACCTAACTTCGAGTAGTTGTCCACTCTATCCAAGTTTCGGGACGAAACTTTTCTTAAGGGGGTAGGTTTGTAACACCCCGTGTTATTTTAACACAATTTGGTAAAAGAATTTAATTCCTTAAATTAAATTCATCCTTTTTCCTTATAATAAAAATACGACTGAATTTTTTTCGCCAAATAATACTAAATTTCCTAAGTACAAACTTAAAAATTTTGAAAAATAAAAATTTTTTGTATTATCTTTAGAATTGAAAAAGAAACACATTTCAAAATTTTATAAAAATCAACACAAAATTTATATCGCCTTTCAAATTTCAAAAAGGTTAAGTTATGTTTACTATTCATAAAAATAAAAGTAAAACCTTTTATTCATAAAATTCAATTTCAAACATTTTTCATTTTCGAATAAAAATGAACCTTTATACTTTCCCCGTCTCTGAAATTCGGGTCAACAATTTCAAACACGCAAATCAAAAATCAAACAATCTTATCCTCTTCCATTTTCTTTTTAATTTTGAAAAGCAAACTTAACATCACTTTTAATGAAAATATAACCTTTTTGATTTATTTTTCATAAATCATATTATATTAATAACTAATTACTATTCCATTTCTATTAAACTAACACTTTTGAATATTGTCGAAATTATAAGTCACACTTAATTTAAATTGATTAAATTTTTGACGTTTGAAGATAAATCTTTAAATCTAAAACATTCAACGAAAAAAATAAGTATTTCGACCTAGGAAATTTTTATTCAAAATTTCGAGGATTAAAACTCAATTTTTGTTTTAGTGATCTTACGAAAATTATTTTTATTTTTATTTCCGATTTTATTTCAAAACACTATTTTAAGATCATATCTTTTATTTCGAAACCTTTCGCGATCGCGCAAATCAAAAATTTCGTGAAACGAAAAATCGAGCCCGAAAATTTGACTTTTGACTTTTGGACACCAAAGTCAAATTTTTTCCTCTTCCATTTTTCTTACACATTTACTTACACCTTTATATTTTCATCATCACTTTTATTTTCTTTGTATTTAAATTTAAAGTTTATACCCTTTAATAAAAATACGTACAAATACGATACTACTACTTTAATACTACCATTTTCATTTCCGTCACTTTAAAATTTTTCTAAAGTAGTAAATAAAATATTTTAGTCTTAAATTTATAAAATGAATACTTTTCAGAAAATCGCCAAAATAGCACATTTTAACTTTTATCGCTTTTGACGCCCGACTTTTTAAAACTGACCAATTTCGTGAAAAACATTTTAAAACATTCAAGGGGACATTACTAACACAAATAGTAATGGAGACCTTATTAACCAATTAGAATTAGGATGTTCCCTAATTTCTTTTAATAAAACTTTATTTACATAAGTAAAAAAAAACTAAAGCATATATTCTTTACTTAACCTAATTCATTTCAACTTTTCTCATTAAATCACAAGTTGCAAAATGAACACTCTTGTGCTCTTAGAAATGCCGAGCTCCTTGCCCCTTTTTCTCCCATTTTATTTCTTCAATTTTTCTCTAAAAACAACTTAAATAAAACCTATAATATTATCTTAATAATTCCTAAGTAATTCTAGTTATATTAGAGGGTTTTAGGAGCTAACTTTTGGATTATTTTGAGTGAAGAATATGGGTAATATGGGTGAAGAAATTCCGATCTAAAATTTATTTTAGATCCTCAACGATTAACATCCAATTTAAGGTAACTAACTATATCTCATATTAGCCTCTTTGTAAATTAATTTGATTTTTATTATGTTTTTATAAGTATTATTATTATGTTAAATTGATGTCTCATATATTTACTTACTTATAGCCCCTTGTTCACGAGCTTTACTTTGCGTTTCCCGTGCTTTTACATGCGTTTCGCTTCCTATTTCTCTCCGTTTTGGCCCTGCTGCATTTTTGTGTCTATATTGCATGTAAACGCGCATATTTGGAGGTTAGGATGCTATTCGGGAGGTTTCGTGAAGTTTCGTAAAGTTTCGTGATGTTTCGAGTTGGTTTCGTTGCGTTTCGCTTGCGCACGAGCCTCGTTTTAGCGTTTGAAGGTGTTCCGGGACCTCGGGACTGAATCTGGAGCTCATATACTCAATTTGGAACTCGTCCCTATGCCTTGGGACGACCTAGGCCTTGTCCCTACACCTTGGGACGACTTTGGAGTGAAAATAAGCTAAGGCAAGGAAGTGTACAAATGAGCAAATAAACTGAACACCACGGGACGGCTGTCCCGTGGCCTTGGGATGGAACTCCTTGCTTGTCCCGGACGGGACACCTGTCCCGGAGGTCAGGGACGGGTTGTGACTCTTCGTTGGCTTAAAATACATCGTCTATTTGAAGGCCTAAATCATTATATTTTTGCACGAATTTTCTACAGCACTTTTATAACATTTCAAAGTTCATTCTCAAGAAAACTTAGGTTTCATACTTTTATAATTTTGTAATTTCAAATTCCCGTCTCGGATTGCTTTAGTTTGATCTTCTATTTGGGGTTTGTTGCTTGAATTCATCCTTTTACTCTTGGAATTCTGATTGGTATTGCAATTTTCTTCTCTCTTTTCATTGTGATTTCAATATATATTGCTCTTGATCATGTTTTTATCTTTCTCCTTTGTTTTCGTTGTTGTTTTCGCCATGAGTGAGTAGTTTATTATCTAGGGAAGAAGGGTGAATCATGGGTGCATGCTTGGGTTGTTTTTGATGATCTTTTGAGTTAGGTTTTCGCGCTCGTTTTGATTGTCTTGTGTTTGATTGTGTTTGTTGATCCCTTGGCCAAGGTTTAGCAAGCGTTTTCCACCCTTAAACTTAAGACCGAAAGCCTAGTTTAAGGTAGGGTACGAGACCAATCATTAGGACCCTCACTTGTAAGTTGCGAGAGCCCGCACTTGAGACCTAAAGGAAGCTTAAGACCGAGAGGCCTAGCTTTACCCTTAGCGAGAGCGATTTCCTACTCATATCGATCACCATCCCTTGACCTAGCTTACCCCGTGCCTAACCCGATTCCCTAGACCTTTTCCTAATCGTTTACACCCCTTACTCTTTCGCTATAGCTTTAGTAACCTCAACCATTCGAACCGAGACTAGAATCATTCAAAATAACCAACATTGCAACCTTCTCCCTGCGGATACGATACCCGACTTACCCTTTCTACCCGTTAGAGTTTGTTCGGATTACTTTTGATTAGGTGACGCGACTAAGCCTATCAAATTTTGGCGCCGTTGCCGGGGAGACGGCTTTTGTTTTTGTTGTTATTTAGTTCTTTTCTCATTGTTACTCTTTGTCTCAAGGAACCTCAATTCCTTGAGGCCGTTACTTATCGTTGCCTCTAGTGTTTTTGTATGCCCAGGCAAACGCGTACGTCTCAAAAAGGTTTGACAATTCAGTTTGACCCGGAGCCGGAGCGTGCATTGCATAGGCGAAAGAACTTGCTAAAGGACTTGGAAGCTACTGTTTCTCCTGCTACTTCATCCACTCACATTGAACCTACGCCCGAATTAAAGAAAATGGTGAAGCTATCCGATCACTCGTGTAACACCCCGGCCCCAACCAAAGGCCGAAATGTCATTCACGGTAGCTCGCCAGGCTGCGTACATCGCCCACAGACCAACACGGGTCCTTTCCAGCGCACTTTGTCCTCACTCGTGCGCATCCTGAGAACTTCCCAGGAGGTCACCCATCCTAAGACTACTCTCCAGCAAGCGCGCTTAACTGAAGAGTTCTTAAGATGAGCCACCAGAAAAGAAGATGCATCTTGTTGATATGAGTAGTACTTACAATCCTTTTAAGCACTATGTCACTTGAGCCAACACATGAACCTCTTCAATGGGGTTACCGGGCCCGAATAACCTCGAACCCGGCTCGAATAACCTCAAACCCGGCCCGAATAACCTCGGACAACACCGGGTGTTACACACCCCCACTTGAAGAACGCAACGTCCTCGTTGCGCCTGGTAGCTACCCGCAGTATAGCATTCCAGAATCCTCCCCAGCTAGGTGTATAACCACACGGTCGCCGGGTTGCTCTGATACCATTTGTAACACCCCGGCCTCAACCAAAGGCCGAAATGTCATTCACGGTAGCTCGCCAGGCTGCGTACATCGCCCACAGACCAACACGGGTCCTTTCCAGCGCACTTTGTCCTCACTCGTGCGCATCCTGAGAACTTCCCAGGAGGTCACCCATCCTAAGACTACTCTCCAAAGAAGCGCTTAATCGAAGAGTTCTTAAGATGAGCCACCAGAAAAGAAGATGCATCTTGTTGATATGAGTAGTACTTACAATCCTTTTAAGCACTATGTCACTTGAGCCAACACATGAACCTCTTCAATGGGGTTACCGGGCCCGAATAACCTCGAACCCTGCTCGAATAACCTCGAACTCGGCCCGAATAACCTCGGACAACACCGGGTGTTACAACTCGAGGCCGACCGCGGATCAAATTCCTACGGGCAATGCTATACCCAACATAGCGGCCAACAACTTTGAAGTGAAGCCCGCTTTTATCAACTTGATTGAGCGCACTCAATTTGGAGGGAGTCCCGGTGAGGATCCTAACTTGCACATCCAAAATGTTTGTGACTATTGCTCCACGATCAAGCAAACGGGTGTGACCCAAGATCAAATTCGGGAGATGCTCTTCCCGTTTTCCCTCCGAGACAAACCAAAGTTGTGGTTGAATTCTTTAAATCGTGTTGCTCTTGCGATCACCGATTGGAACTCTCTTGTGTTGGCATTCTACCAAAAGTACTTCCCGCCCGAGAAGACCGCAATGCTAAGGAGTCAAATCACGAGCTTTAGGCAAAGAGGAGATGAGAGTCTCTTTGAAGCATGGGAACGATACAAGGAGCTCCAACGTCAATGCCCTCACCATGGCATGGACAAATGGTTTATCGTCATGCAATTCTATAATGGGTTGTACAATGAGTCTCGCCAAGTGCTTGACTCCGCCGCTAATGGGAGGTTCGATAACATTGATGTGGAGGAGGCCATTGACACGATCGAGGCCATGGCGATTCACAATGCTCAATATGGTAGCTCGAGGAACGTTCCTAGAAGCGGAGGTAAGAACGACGGTGACGCGGTGGCCATGCTTAATGCTAAGATGGATGCCATGACCGCGATGATAATGAGTCACATGCAAGCGGGTTCCTCAAACGCTAGTGGTCAAACGGTAGCGGCTATGCATACTTCCAATGATCCAACTTGCGGGTCATGTGGCCTTTCCGGTCATTCTTCATTAGAATGCCGAGGTATGTACCCCGTTCATGCCTTTCAATCTCATCAAAACAGCCCCTATTCGAACTACTATAATGAGGGCTACAAAAACCACCCGAATTTGTCTTACAAAAGCCAAAACATTTTGAATCCACCTCCACAACAACACAATTTTAGCCCACAACAACCACAACATAATACTTCACAAAATTTCAGCCACAATAATGCTCCAAGACCTTATAACCCTCTGGGCTTCAATCGCCCCAATTTTCAACCACAAAATGCTCCGCCACCCGTGCCAGCCGCTCCGGTCCCCGATCTGATGAGTGAAATGCGTGCCATGATGATGCAAATGGCCAAGATGCAAGAGACTATGATGGCACACATCCAAAAGAGCGACCAAGTGTGGAACCCGGGGTCGGACGGGACCCAACTCGGCGTCTTGCTTAAGGGCGGATTAAGTTAAAAAGACTAATTTACAAAAACCTTTAAAACTGTTTTGGAGTCGCCACCTAATTATCGCGGAAATTAGGAACCTGCTATCATGTCCTAAGCCTAAAGACATGTCCTAGATTTTGGAGCACGCCGACACCCCTAGATCTAAGGCTTGTGAAACCAGATTGGATTCAGGGTGAGGGTACTTTAGAAAAGAGTTAATTCAATTAATGATTTATGAAAACCTTTTAGAAAAGCCTATGTAAAAATAGCCTCTACTTACCTAGAACAATCCATGTAAGATGATATTTGAGCTAATGTTATCGCTACGTACAAGTGCGATAAGTTTGTAAAAGAATGCAGATGCAGATGCAAAAAGATTGATTAAAACCCTCAATTTAGCATGTTTAACTTGTTAACGAAAACGGTTCAGTTAAAGGTCAAATTCATTGTTTAAGTTGATTTTAATGCAAAATAAGAAGGTGCAAGATTCATGCAAATAAAATAAAGTTCAATTGTCCATTGGTTTATTTTATAAGGGTCGGTTGCTTATGCGACTTTGGCGTGTCATCGGATATGGAGTGTACCCGAAGTAAATAGAACACTTGGAGTGCAAGCGTATTTGGGTGCCAAAGCCAGCGCTAGAGTGTAGTCCCCTTTGTTAGTCCATAGAAAATAAGAAAAAGCTTTGATCCAAGTGGATCGGTACCTACCTTGTCCTGACGCTTCAGATCTGGGCAGAGCTTCGCTTCTTGAACTTAAAAGGAGGATGAATTCAACACGGGATGGTGTGTTGAACTCAAGGATTTGAGTGCTTGAGGCTTTGAAAGAGTTTTGTAACGTGTCTGGGTGTAAATTGTGTTTTCTGAAGAGAAATTTGATGTTGAATTGTGTTTTTCGAGGTCAGGTATAGGGGGGTATATACTAAAAACCTCGGAGAAATTAGGAAGTCCGGGGATAGAACCAGGCCTAGAAACCGCATAGCCTTATGCGGTTGCCAGGGCAAACCGCATAGGCTTATGCGGTTGCCTCCCCAAACCGCATAAGCTTATGCGGTTTGAGGGTGTGGTTTTAGCCTAGTTTCCTAGTTTCGGTTTGATTATATCTTTGAAAGATTACGAGATAATCTTGAGCTTGCGTGCCAAGAAAGAAGTGGGATATTTACGAGATATTTTGTGATGTTCAGGCTTTGGAGTGCGGGCCAAAGGTGGAGTGCAGGCTTCGGTTTTGGGCCCGAGACCCGTAAAAATGAAAAGGGTGTATTTGCATAGTTTTTGTGATATAAGGTAAGACGTGAAGCCGTATTTTGTGTAAGAGGGGGCTAAAGGGGAGATCTAGCCACCGGGCCTAAATTTAGGGATTTAGGAATGCTGAATTAGACCTTGTTAATGTAAAAGGGCTAATTGTAGTGCAAGTGCGAAGCTCATGCCAAATGAAGCAGGACAAGGACCTAGCTAGACTCCAAATGGACAAAATGAACATTTATTTAAGTGTGATGTGAAGCGACCTAAATCATTTTAACATTTAAAACGACTCAAAATGAATTCGACATTAGTTAGAACCGTTTAAGTCAACGTTAAAGATGCTTAATAAAAGTCCGTGTTACATCATAGGGTTTTGTTTGGGAGGGTACGGATATGGGTATCCACAGAGCCCCTAGTTTGACTGAGCTCGGACTAGAGCGCTAGTCAAACTCCTACGACCATATCCGGACCATTACAGTCTCGATCTGATCGGTGAGCGAAGCATGTGTCCATGGGTGAGACGAGGACTTCGAACCGGGCTAAACGGGGAGGGGCGTACATGTTTAAGGACGTGACGGTCCATGCATACCTGTAAGGGCCTGCCGGCCTGTAGAGTGCATTTGCTGTTGTGTCGCTGATGTCGTTGCTTGTGCTGATGCCGTCGTTGATGCTGATGCCGTTGCTAATGCTGATGCCGTAGTTGATGCTGATGCTGATGCCGTTGCTGATGCTGATGCCGTTGTTGATGTCGTGCTGGATCTCGCCAAGGAGCGCAGGTGCTTAGTGTGGTATCTGCTGGAGAAGTACTAGTCTGCCGGGAAGGGTGTATAGGTATGGTCTCGCCGAGGAGCGTAGGTGTAGTTGTAGTTGTTTGGCCTTTGGAAGAGTGATGGTGTTTCGTCTTGGAAGGGGTGCGGGTGTATATTCGCCGGGAATTATGTATGCTGCTCCGTGTAATTGCAAGTGTGTTGGCGTCTTGTAGCTGGTGTATGTGCTTGGACTTGCTGTATGTGCTGACGTAGATGCTTGGTGTCTATGCTCCAAAGTTGAAGGATGACTCGTTCAGGATGCTCTGTAGGGACGTAGATTAGTGATTTGTTGGGGAAGTCGAGGGATATGTCTTGGACTCCGTGGGAAATATCTGTATAGGTGTTTGGACTCCATGGGGAGGAAGTGGTACTCCAAAGGGACGTGTAAGAGGGTGTAAGGACTCGTGAAGAGTGTTCGTGCTTCTGCTTCTGTACCGTGTATTAAAGGCTTAATACACGCATATGGCGGACTGTAGGTGACGCCTTAACCAAGGCATAGCGGGATCTGCTAGCGCATGTGGCGGACTTTAGGTGACGCCTTAACCATGAAAGCTTGCGTGCACGAAGAAAAATACTTGGGCTTGACGAGCCTAATATGGAGAGACAACGTGGAACAAAACACGCCTTAGAAATTGCCTTGTTGACTAGTGATTCTTCCGGGGAATCTCTTATCAATCGGCGACTTCAAACGTGAACTCATTCACACATGTCGCGGCTTCAAATCCGGAATAATTTGAATTCTGCGATTGTCTTCTGAAATCTTCATTTTCGCCTGCTTTGACCATGAGACGTGGTATCTGATGATTCATTTGGATTCATGTGATACTCATCTCTCTCGGACTTGGAATGCATGGTGCTTGGGATGTTTCTTGGACATGTTAGGGTGTTTGGACCTATGTTCGGGTGGTTTGTTATTTGATGCACACATGAAAGTGTTGTGCTTTTAGCGTGCATGCTCTTGTTTGTAGCGGTTCTGGAGGTGTCGCTCAACCGTAGATGCTTATGTGGGTATTTATGGCAAGGGTGTTTTCAAAAAGCGAAAAATTATCCCATTTTTCGTTGTAAAGGTTTGATTCTTGATAGGAAGCGTCAGCCCCCAGTTGTCTTGGTATTGGCGCCGGTGTATGTATAAGCTCCTAGTTTGATCGAGATATGAAATATAACGATGATCAAACTATGTAAAAGGCTATGGGTTGTATTAGGATAAGGGTGTATTAGGAGAAGGAGTTTTCGGATTACCCCCTCGAGTTTGACTAAGTTTTGAATGAAAACTAAGTCAAAGTGGTGTGCATTAGGAGGAGGAGTTTGACTAAGTTTTGAATGAAAACGAGGTCAATGTGAAGAGTATGGTGTTTGGTTTTGAAATTTCCCCCGTAGTTTGGCTTAATTTGTGTGAAGTTAAGGCAAAATGGAGAATAATATAGCGTGGGTGGAGTAGGAGTTGCGCTGAGATGGCTCGGGTTCAGCGTGACTTTGATGAGTTCTGTCGTCTGCACCCTTAGTTGTCTAGGTGATCTTGTGTAATAAGGATTCTGTGAACCCTTCGTTACATGATTGTTCGTTGTAGCTTGGCTTGAGCTTGTAGTTGCTTTTGTCGTCTTAAACCTGTGTTGTTAGTAGGCTTGGGTTTGAAAGTGAAATGATTCCCGATTGGGATGTTTGGATTAAAATGTTTTTGTTAAAAAAAATCATTTTGTGAAAGATTCATTTTAGTTGTCGAAATAAGCTTTAAAAATGAACGCTTGAAATGTCGGTTGTAAGGCTTTATGAAAGAGTGTTTGACGTTGTGAGCTTAAGCTAGAGTTGTGAAGACCGTGGGGGATCATTTGAGTTCAAAGGTTGAAAAGCCCCCAGTTGTCGAGGATGAGAATTCGGTGAAATCTCATGACAACACGGAGTGGGATGCAGTGCGTGATTCGGTTGTGCTTTGCGTAAGCTGCCTACGTATCCACGAATGTGGAATCAAACCGGCGTAGTTCGATATAGCTTTCGCTCAAAATGTGTTAACTCGAGTGAGTTAAATTCGAAGAATGCTTTTTCTCAAAGTATGTTAACTCGAGTGGTGAGTTAAATTTTTGGGAGAAGCTTGGACTTCGAAGATTCGGGATGCGTTTCAAGGATTTGAGATGCATTTTCGAAAGGCACATTTTGCTTCTGCGAAAGCATGTGTTTGGAAAAGTGAACTTTTGAGTGTTGGGTTACTTTTGAAAGGTGATTAGCTATTTTGAGGACGCATTAGTGTATCAGCTCGTGGGAGCGTTTCCGGAACTGAAAAGTTTGGAAAGGAGCGGTTTAAATGTCGCTAAATTGTTTGATTGGAAGAGGGTTGACTCGATATCCGAGTCAATGTTTATGGGATGCTTAAAATGCCGAAAAGTTTGAAAAACAAAGACGAATCGTATGCGTGACTCGAGACTCGACATTGATAGGGATGTAAGTGACTGTGACACGTGCATCGGTAAAGCCCCCGGCTTGGTGACTCATGGTGCTTCAGTGGCATGCTGTTATTCCTGCAAGATGAACAAGGTTAGACGAAAAAGCAGAGTACTACCCCTAGGTCTAGGACAACTTTGTCTCGACGTAGTCGTTTTAACGCCTCGATAAAGAAATAGTTTGCCATGGATTTTTGTGGATTTTTGTGGATTATTGTGAGGATGTCCTTGACTTTGGAAGCTTTAGACATAGGGATGTTTTGTGTAAAAGGGTTGGTTGAGCTCAAGTGAGCGGCCTACGTATCCGTGGGTGCGGAATCAAACCTAGCGTAGTTCGAAAAGGATGTGTTTGTTTTGGTAAGGAGGTGTTTATGTGGAAAGGTGCGTGTTTAAGGACCCGCTGGTCCAAAAGGTGTATGTGTGATTGACCTTGATACATTGCATCCTAAGGTAGGTTCTCCTCAGTCGATCTAGGCTGCTTGTTGCTTCTGTCGAGTCTTCAATTTGGACTTACAAAGACTTGGCCACTTGTTTCTGGGCATCGGTACTTCTTGCTTTTGGGGCTTCGGCCCCTTGCTTATTGATTTCTAAGCTTTTGACTTCTTAAGCTCTTGCTTCTAGGCTTTCGACTTCTTGAGCTTTTGCTTGATTGTTTTACCCCTTGATTCGGAGCTTTGAGATTTTTCCTTTTTGGTGACTTTGGTTTTTGACCTTTGTACCTTGTATTCCCGTTTGGTTTGAGAATATCTCACGCCCTGTGTGGCTTGGGCTTGAGCTCGGACCTTGCTAAACTTTGCGGCTCGGTGGTCGCTCGTGATCGTGTGTCTATCACGCCGGGCTCCTTTAACTAGTTCGTTTGCTTATTAGGCACGCGATCAAGTATGCGGAGGGCGATCCAGGAATACTCGTACTTTTGGTCGCGATCAAATTCGTGATCACTGTGGAGCTCCAAATTAATGGATCTTCCTCCAAAAGCAGCGGAGTAGTAGACCACAAGCAGACTGGTGAACCTTAGGTGTTTAGTCGTCGGAACCTTCTTTGTCTTTGTGTCTTTGATTTAGTTGTTGACTTGGACCTTCGTACCCGGCCTAGATCTCCTTAGGATAGCTGTTCCTGGGATGCAATGTATGTTGGTGCAAAATGTTTTTTTTTTTTTGAATAAAAAGGGTAAAAGGAAACTGGGTTGTAGGCGAACTTATTCCCTTATCGATTTGTTAAAATGTCGCACGTCGAAGACTCGATTATCCTAGACTGACAGAGATTGACTCGATGCTTAAAAAACTCGACCCGTATTGAAAAGACTCGAATTGCTTGAGGAGATCCGCCAGATCGTCGATGGTGTTTGAGTGAACGCTTTGTCGGTTGCTTGGTGTTGCACGTGCCGTGGGTACACGTCGATACCCTTGGTGTCGAGACTCGATTAACGCTAGTAGGGTTTTATTCCCCTATTTCGCTAAAGTTACCAGGGCACCCGTCACCCGTGACCTTGTGGATTCAAGTCGATTATAGCGGTTCTGTCTCCTTGCCGTGTTTCGTTCTTAGTGGGCGCGACACTTGCATTCGTTCTTACCCTGCGTAAAGATTACTTGACGAGATTGTATCTGAAGTTCGAATCATTTCGAACACTAGAAGATGAGATGCAAGTACTATAGTATTCGGCGTGGTTTACGAGTCGAGTAAGCCGCTGCACTATGGTAGTGAGATCTGGCGACTAGAGTACAATGGCCTACTCGATTAGTCGCTCGTAGCGGTATGTGTTGTTTGTTGTTTGATTAAATGAGAATGAGTGTGTACCATCTTCGAAAACTAAAGACCACAAATTTCTGAAGTGAATCGAGTCTGTATGATGTGTATGATACGATATGTATGTTTGTATGCGATCTGATATCGCTTTGTAATCTTGTTGTATGTTGGGAATACTATTGCTATGACATTATATGTTAATTGCTTTCATAACTGGATATCATGCTTATATGATTTATCGCTTTAAACCGCATGCTTATTATGACTTATGTCCTTATATGCTATATGTAATAAGCATGTGTGGACAAGGGATTTTGATCCACGCGATGTTTTATTTCAAAAACATTTTTAATTTGAAAAGAGTCGCCACTAAATTTTTAGATGGAATTTAGAAACCAATTTTAGAGAAAATGAGTTCGTGTGAGTTTACGTGTTAGGAAGTTTAAAAGAATTTCATTAATTTAACGCCTAACCCCGCCCGTTATAAAAACGGTCTCTACTAAGTAAAACCATGGCTATTATGGGTACACATGCGGATATGCAAACAGCGTTTTAACCCTAAACAAAAATATATTCTTTCTATGTCGTTTTAATGCACACATAATTTCGTCGAAGTTATTTAACATGGGTTCATTTACTATTCTAGTAAACAAAGAAAAGAAGCAGAAATACCTACCGACAGCATAAGATAGATTAACAAACGTTAGCGGCAGACGAATAAAAATAATAAAACACGACTAAAACATATACAAGCATGAATGACTAACATGGGTAAGCATGAATGTTTGACCCAGCTAAGTACTACACGTAATAACGAATCGACAAGTAAACTCAAGCACACACCTAGACTAATTACAACTAAAGAAACATGTGCAGGCTGTTGTAATAAACAAACGAACAGGATCAACTAAAAAAAGATCAAATAAATTCAACTATTAATCAATTAAAAGATCCAAACGAGTGCTCTAAATAAATAGACCCAATTCATACACACAAAAACGAGCAGATAACGTGAGCACTTCAAATACATTATGCGAAAACTTAAATTATACATATCTGCAAGCAAGTTTACAAGGACCTAAAGTAACTAAACGCCATTAACGTGCAACTAAACATGAACAGACAAATCAGCGTGAGTATTTAAGCATGGTACACGAGAGGCCAAACTATACAATCCAACATGTCAAATAACCACATGACAGACTTAACGAACGAAACAAAACGGTGGCCAACAGACCCACGCCAAACACGGCTTCCATATGACAAACGAGACAAACTATAAAATCAATACGAAACGACAGGGTAAGGTTACAAAAACTAGTCATGCAATCATGAGCGGCGAATCTGAAATAATACGTGAAAGACCAATTTTCAGACAGTTAACGTAATCGAACATCAATGAGACGTAATTATACATAGGCTAACGAACAAATCCAGACCAAATTAGCGACAGCAAGTCGTATTACGCAAAAAAGTTAGACAGGCATACTAGGTGAATAGGGGCACGACACATTCACACACACGTACCATAATCATGCTAAAAAAACATAAGCCTAAAACGAATTAAAAAACGATAGCTACGATAATAAACAAACGGAGCGACAGGGAGTAATAAAAAGCAGCGGAGGCTATAAAAACAATAAAAAGCGATAAATTAACGAAATAAAAAGAGTATTTTTGCACCCTCAACTTACATGTATCGTTGACCAAATCTTCGAGTCATGTCGATTGTAAGATTTTATCCCGAGGGCGTCGTCGACGAAAACCAATTGTAATCCGTAACTTTGAGCAAAGCGGCGATTTTCAAAAGCTTGTAACTTATTCGTTTCTCAACGAAATTTCGAACCGAAAGATGTTTTAGAATCGTGGTAAAGTGAACTTTAAGACTATGTAAACAAATCAGAGTGAATATGGTGTTTTCAACACGAAAAATAGGGTAGAAGTCGTGATAGTTGCACGAAAATCAGAAAATTTCTGCTCTGTTTTTCATACGACTATCCCGACTCCTTTTTGAGTTTTTTAAGGAAAAGAGCCGCTATGCCCTGTTTTCGAGAGCTCCTGTTTGCGTCTCGTTTTAGGGTTTTTGTAGGAGGTTTCTTGTGGGTTAAGCAAATATAAATGAGTCATGAAGGCCAGGTATGGGCTTGCGTTTGTGGGCACGAGTTTGATGGCCAAAAAGTCGGGTTTTGGCCCGAGTTTGGGCTGCTCAAAACAGAGTGCGGGAATGGGATTTTGGGCTGCTTTTGGACGAGCTATTTGGCTTGGTTTTGGTCTGGGTATTCGAGGGAAAGGATGGGTAGTAAGGGTAGGATAGTTAGGATATGGGTATGGGTCATGGGTAGGCGAATAGGAGTCGGGTTTGGGTCAAATAGTGAATGTTTTTGGGCTTACGAGCCGCCGGATCGGCTGTATTTTTGGCTACGTTTTGGCTTATTTGAGGTGGGCTAAGGGTGTGGCTTCTTGGCTGGGTTTAAGCTCGGGTATGTGAGGGAGAGTGTGGGTGAAAGTGGCCTCGAAGTTCGTGTTGAAACGGGCTCAAAATCGCTCTCAAAACAGGGCTTAAAACGAGCTTCAAAACATGCTGTTAAGAAAACGAATTCGTCGAATACGATTTAATAAACTGTTTTAAAAGCATGAGAAACGACTTTTCAAGTCAAATAACAAATTTGTAAAAGCAATTTTTCAAATCGAGTAACTTAAAATGATTTTTCAAATCGAAATATTTTATTTTCAATAAAATAAACTTGTGGCAAATAAATTTTGACAGAAATAAATTTACCCTGTTAAACATTAATTCAAATATCATTTAAATTAATAAAACATTACGTCGACAGCGTCCGGCTTACATCGTAAAACGAACTCAAATAAATGACACGAAATACATGTTGTCCTATCATCATTGGGCGTTTGTCGGGTTTTCTATAAATTTCCATATCGACAGATACGGGTATCAACAGAGCCCCCACTTTGACTAAGGCTTGGACAGGCGAAAGTCAAAGTAGACTCTCGTGTCGATCGTAGATCACAACTTGAGAGCCTCACGGGTCGTTTATGGTCCCTTAGACCTGTGCATATAAGCTCACCAGCCATAAGAAGAAATCATACCTGAAACATGATTCTGGATGCCTTCATTTTCATCAAAACATGGGTTGAGCCTTATCCTTAGGCGCCTACTTATCCGTTGTGACAGAATCAAACCCGTATCGTAGTTCGAGCTCGCTGGCCTGTAGCTTTCTGCTGCTTCGGCCCAAAACAAATGATATTTGTTTACTCGATTGAGCAAAGCCTATATCTGTATTCTTTTTGGAAGTGTCACTTCTTTTAGCTTCTGGTAGTACTTCTTCATCTTTGAGGATGTCATCCTGTCGTCGGGGTCTAAGGTTGATGACTTTAGAGCCCCCGGTTGAAGCGTTCCTGCTCAGTCTTAATAACAAATCGTAGCACACAACTCACATAGTGAAATCTGCGACTTTTGCAACAAAAAAGGATGGATCATCGATCCGAGCTGCGAATTTTATTCGAAAATGGGTCATCGACCTGCTTTTTAAACAAAAGGAATGGATCATCGATCCGAACTGAGAAAAATTAATTTGAAAATGGGTCTTCGACCTGCTTTTTAAAAGGGATAGATCATCGATCCGAACTGAGGATTTTTCTTTTGAAATGGGTCTTCGACCTACTTTTAAACATAAAGGATGGATCGTCGATCCGAACTGGGCACTTTAATTTGGAAATGGGTCCTCGACCCGCTTTTGAAGCAAAAGGGATGGATCATCGATCCGAACTTAGAATTTTAATTTGAAAATAGGTCTTCGACCCGCTTTTTTAAACAAAAGGATGGATCATCGATCCGAACTTTAAGAATATTAATTTAGAAATGGGTCTTCGACCTACTTTTTAAACAAAAGGATGGATCGTCGATCCGAACTGAGAATATTAATTTGGAAATGGGTCTTCGACCTACTTTTTAAACGAAAGGATGGATCATCGATCCGAACTTTAAGTAGTGAGCTAAAATAGATATCGCGCTGGAAATGGGTCATCGACCCGAGCTAAAACCAACATTTGCGTCCTCGATTTGCATTTCAAATGGATACATGACAGATGGATCATCGACCCCGACCTGAGAAGTTATTCAAAATTTTGTGTCCTCGACCTATATTTTGAGATTAAAGAGTGGTGGGTCTTCGACTGGAAACCGTAAACATCTTTTGAAAATGAGTCGTCGACCGAAAACCGTAAACATCTTTTGAAAATGGGTCGTCGACCCGCATCTTGGAAAGTGGATGAGTCATCGACTCGAACTATAAACATCATTTGAAAATGGGTCTTCAACCCGCATTTTGAAAGTGGATGGGTCATCAACCCGGCAGTAAACATCTTTTGAAAATGGGTCGTCGACCGAAAACCGTAAGCATCTTTTGAAAATGGGTCGTCGACCCGCATCTCGGAAAGTGGATGAGTCATCGACTCGAACTATAAACATCATTTGAAAATTGGGGCCATCGGCCCGTATTTTGGGGAAAAGGCGGGTAGGTCATCGACCAACTATAATTGTCATTGAAAACTGGGGTCAACGACCTTGATTTTGAAAGAAAAGGTGGATGGGTCATCGACCTGAGCGGAACACAGCTTTTGAAAATGGGTCATCGACCCGAGCGCAAGACATCATCTGAAAATGGGTCATCGACCCCTATTTTGGAAAATGGATAGATCATTGACCCGCATAGCAAATTTTATTTGAAAATCGAAAGAGGTCATCGACATGAACTTTGGACTTTGAGCATTTCGAAAAATTCGGCCATTAACTTAGTTTAAAAAAACATCGTTTTTAAAGTTGGATCGCGAGTCTAACCTAGACTACAAAAGTTACTTGAAAATTGACACGGAGTATTGGTTAGTATGCATCAAATCGAATTGGGTCCTCGACCCGCGTTGTAAACATCATTTTAAAAAATCAAGAAGAGTCATCGACTCTGAATGCAGACATCATTTAGAAATTAAAATGGGTCATCGGCCCGCAAGCATCATTTTGAAAATTGAAGTGGGTCATCTGCCCGCATTTGAAATTTGACCTCGGATCATCGATCCAGACTTTGCAAAAAAGGTTCTTGAAATGCCTGATATTTTAAAATCGAAGCATGGCCAAGTTAGCATGAAATACGACACGAATGTGACATGAATGCGACGAGAACGCGACACGAGCAACTGACATTTGAACGTTCGACTATGACCGACTCGACCTAAGACAACGTTTCACTGACGGGTAGACTAGTAGCTGTGCAAGGTCTTTTAGGATGATTGACACGTGGTCTAAAATAGACGTGGGTTAGTAGTATCATGTTCTCCCCCTAAGCAAATTCTTTGTTGAGGTACGAACTAACTGTCAAAGTAAACATCTTTGCCAATTCCCATTAAGAAAAAGATCATTCCAAGACTGGACAATTACTTATCAGAACATTGATTCTTATCTCAATCTAAATCGAGCACTAAGACAGACTCAACAAAAGTTGCTTCATTTGGACTTTGTAAAGACCCGTAAAAAAAATTGACCAGATGACAAATTAGATGATGGGCGGGGGTGGATTGTATCCCATATTCTAAAGGATTGCCTACATATTCGCGTGGAGCGAAATCAAATCCGATGTAGTTCGATCGAGGTGCATAAACATGGCATTTTTTTTTTTTTGTGTGTAACACTCGAAGGTTTCACCTAAGGTATCATGTTGTATCTTGTTCTAGCTCGTGAAGTACTGACGGATCCCTTGTGGACCCTAAACGCTTGGGTGCAACTACCTAAGCCAATGATTCTCGGAACTCAAGACTACGTCTCCATTGCCGTTTTTGAGAACGACTTAGAAAGGAATTGATGGTACTTTCTGACCGTTTTGGCTTCGCCTTTGACTTTGATCTTCGATCTCTGACGTGTTGCCACTCAATTTTTTGTATTTTTGTATTCTTGTTTTTGGGAATGTGTCGCGCCCTTTGTGGCTTGGGCTTGTTCCAACTTTACTAGACGTCGCGGCGAGCGGTCGCATGTGGTCGTATGTATATCACGCCAGACTCCTCTGACAAGTTCTTTTGCTTTTTAGGCACGCGATCGAGTACACGGAGGGCGATCCATGAATATTCGTACCTTTAGTCGCGATCAAATTCATGACCACTGTGGAGCTCCAAATTAATGGATCCTCCTCCAAAGGCAGAGGAGTAGTATACCACAAGTTGACTACCGGACCTTAGGTTTTTAGTTGTCGGAAACCCTTTTGTCTTTGTTTTTGTCGTGTGTTTGGTGTTGCACTTTAGAATTGAATACGTATTTCTACCCCAGGGACACCCTTCGAGTGTGTTGTGCATTTTTGTCAGTTGGATTATGGAAGCCAATTAGAGACAAGATCAATTTCATTGATTTTGAGAAGGGGTTAGAAATAATTGTGGAAAAAAATGAATCTTAGACTCAGCTCAGACATAAGACTTGAATACGAATTTTGACTCATAATCACCAACCTCGGTTTTGAACTTTTCTTATTTCAAGAGTTGATTCAGATGCTTGGTTTGAAAGTTACCCCACTTTTGCAACTTGACTTTGACTTAAGGAGAAGAATATGCGACTAAGGTTCAGAAATCGACACGGTTTCGACACTATTTGTAACAACTCGGGATGCAAATGGACTGGACCAGATTAATCATGAAAAGACTCAGAACTTAACGACATGGTCTACGACCTAACTATGCAAATGCATGCGGCACATGGACTTGAAGACAGACTCACGGTATGAGACTTAGACCCAACTAGATATGGACTTGAAGTAATTAGCTCGTGTTTGGACCAATAAGTTTCTAAGGCTTATGCAAAACTTTCAAAAAAAATAGCCCGGGTGAGACGTTGTGGTGCCCTGACTCGAAACTAAAAATTCACATGCATGACGTGGGCCCGAGAGTAGGCCTAGGTGACCCCACTTGGTAAATCCTCTAAGACTTTTAGATGGACTAGACTTACTATACACGACTTAGATTCCAACTAGACTCGACTCGATGCATTTCATGCTTACTCGCGACTTGAAAAAGAAACTTGTTTTTTTGAAGTTGAGGTTTGAAATGGGCAGCACTTCGACTACAAAAAAGGCTTATTTGGTTCGAAATTTCAGTTTAACTTGGGCTAGATTTTACCTTTGAAAAAACTTCGTTTTGGTTGGCAAAAATTCTATTCCCAAATGGGTAGTACTTCAAAAGTGTTCAAGATTATTCTAATCCTGAACGTATAGCATTTCAGCTTAAAAACTATTCTTTTTTCAAAAGACGTAGTGTTAAAAAATCGTTCGGGTAGCATTTCTGCTTGAAAGGATTTTTTTTTTCAAAAGAGTTAGTGTTGGGAATTGTTCGAGATTATTCTAATCTTAAACGGATAGCATTTCAGCTATAAAAGGATCTTTTTTCAAAAGATAATTTTCTTTTAAAGAAAAAAAAGTTTTAGGATTTTCTAATCCTAACGAGGAGTATTTCAGCTTAGAAACGATCTTTTTTTTTTTTAAAGAGCAACTATCGAAAATTATTTAGGATTGTTCTAATCCTAACGAGGAGCATTTCAGCTTAGAAAAGATCTTTTTTCAAAAGAGCTAATATCGAAAATTATTTAAGATTATTCTAATCCTAAACGAATAGCATTTCTGCTAAGAAAAGATCCTTTTTCAAAAGTGCTAATGTCGAAAATTGGTTAAGATTATTCTAATCCTAAACGAATAGCATTTCAGCTAAGAAGAGATCTTTTTTCCAAAAGAACTAATGTCGAAAATTGGTTAAGATTACTCTAATCCTAAACGAATAGCATTTCAGCTAAGAAGAGATCTTTTTTTCCAAAAGAGCTAAACTCGAAAATTATTTAAGATTATTCTAATCCTAAGAGGAAAGTTATTTAAGATTGTTCTAATCCTAAATGAATAGCATTTCAGCTTGGAAAAGATCTTTTTTCAAAAGAGCTAATATCGAAAATTGATTATTCTAATCCTAAATGAATAGCATTTCAGCTAGGAATGGATCTTTTTTCAAAAGAGCTAATATCGGAAATCTTTTAAGATTATTCTAATCCTAAATGAATAGCATTTCAGCTAGGAATGGATTTTTTTTCAAAAGAGCTAGAATCGAACATTATTTAAAATGATTTTAATCCTAAGGGGATGGCATTTCAGCCAGGAAGAGATCTTTTTTCAAAAGAGCTAAAATCGAAAATTGTTTAAGATTATTCTAACCCTAAACGAATAGCTTTTTAGCTTGGAGGAGATCTTTTTTCAAAAGAGCTAACATCGGAAAAAAAAAATGTTTAAGATTATTCTAACCCTAAACGAATAACTTTTAGCTTGGAGGAGATCTTTTTTCAAAAGAGCTAAAGTCGAAAATTATTTAAGATTATTCTAATCCTAGAAGGAAAGCGTTTCAGCTTGGACAAAAATCTTTGTTTTTCGGAAAAGATAGTGTCGGAAAATATTTAAGATCATTCTAATCCTAAAAAGACAGCATTTCAGCTTAAAGAATGATTTTTTAGAGGGAAAGCATTTCAGCTTAAGTCAAAAATCGTTTCAAAAGAGATATTTAAGATTATTCTAATCCTAAAAAGACAGCATTTCAGCCTAAGGAATGATTTTTTTTAGAGGGAAAGCATTTCAGCTTAAGTCAAAAATCGTTTCAAAAGAGATATTTAAGATTATTCTAATCCTAAAAAGACAGCATTTCAGCTAAGAAAAGATTTTTGGAAAATATTCGATTGAAAAGATGACAGTTTTGACTAAAAAAGGACCAAAAAACAAGGCTTTGGAATTCACAGAGCAATTAGTCACACGCAGTTCAAGGATGCAATGCATGAGCTAGACTATTCTAAGTCTCGAAAAGGGTCCATGCCAATGATTCCACGTTGTTAGGGAACTTACACCCCCACCATAAGTCAGGAACGAAATGGTGAGCAGCAGTTGCTAACCTCGGCGGAACCACCTTGGTATTTAAACCAGACACAGTGAACGTCATTTCCCTACTTTGAGATCGACCCAAAGGGAGAAATGGTTCGAATCCTAACAGTATGATGCATAAATAACATAAAAAAAAGGGTACTCTAAATAGCCATCGTTCTACTTTTCAAGTTTCACTGTCCCCAGCGGAGTCGCCAAATTGTGGACAAGGGATATTGATCCACGCGATGTTTTATTTCAAAAACATTTTTAATTTGAAAAGAGTCGCCACTAAATTTTTAGGTGGAATTTAGAAACCAATTTTAGAGAAAATGAGTTCGTGTGAGTTTACGTGTTAGGAAGTTTAAAAGAATTTCATTAATTTAACGCCTAACCCCGCCCGTTATAAAAACGGTCTCTACTAAGTAAAACCATGGCTATTATGGGTACACATGCGGATATGCAAACAGCGTTTTAACCCTAAACAAAAATATATTCTTTCTATGTCGTTTTAATGCACACATAATTTCGTCGAAGTTATTTAACATGGGTTCATTTACTATTCTAGTAAACAAAGAAAAGAAGCAGAAATACCTACCGACAGCATAAGATAGATTAACAAACGTTAGCGGCAGACGAATAAAAATAATAAAACACGACTAAAACATATACAAGCATGAATGACTAACATGGGTAAGCATGAATGTTTGACCCAGCTAAGTACTACACGTAATAACGAATCGACAAGTAAACTCAAGCACACACCTAGACTAATTACAACTAAAGAAACATGTGCAGGCTGTTGTAATAAACAAACGAACAGGATCAACTAAAAAAAGATCAAATAAATTCAACTATTAATCAATTAAAAGATCCAAACGAGTGCTCTAAATAAATAGACCCAATTCATACACACAAAAACGAGCAGATAACGTGAGCACTTCAAATACATTATGCGAAAACTTAAATTATACATATCTGCAAGCAAGTTTACAAGGACCTAAAGTAACTAAACGCCATTAACGTGCAACTAAACATGAACAGACAGCGTGAGTATTTAAGCATGGTACACGAGAGGCCAAACTATACAATCCAACATGTCAAATAACCACATGACAGACTTAACGAACGAAACAAAACGGTGGCCAACAGACCCACGCCAAACACGGCTTCCATATGACAAACGAGACAAACTATAAAATCAATACGAAACGACAGGGTAAGGTTACAAAAACTAGTCATGCAATCATGAGCGGCGAATCTGAAATAATACGTGAAAGACCAATTTTCAGACAGTTAACGTAATCGAACATCAATGAGACGTAATTATACATAGGCTAACGAACAAATCCAGACCAAATTAGCGACAGCAAGTCGTATTACGCAAAAAAGTTAGACAGGCATACTAGGTGAATAGGGGCACGACACATTCACACACACGTACCATAATCATGCTAAAAAAACATAAGCCTAAAACGAATTAAAAAACGATAGCTACGATAATAAACAAACGGAGCGACAGGGAGTAATAAAAAACGACAGAGGCTATAAAAAACAATAAAAAAAACGATAAATTAACGAAATAAAAAGAGTATTTTTGCACCCTCAACTTACATGTATCGTTGACCAAATCTTCGAGTCGTAATCGATTGTAAGATTTTATCCCGAGGGGCCGTCGTCGACGAAAACCAATTGTAATCCGTAACTTTGAGCAAAACTGACAGCGATTTTCAAAAGCTTGTAACTTATTCGTTTCTCAACGAAATTTCGAACCGAAAGATGTTTTAGAATCGTGGTAAAGTGAACTTTAAGACTATGTAAACAAATCAGAGTGAATATGGTGTTTTCAACACGAAAAATAGGGTAGAAGTCGTGATAGTTGCACGAAAATCAGAAAATTTCTGCTCTGTTTTTCATACGACTATCCCGACTCCTTTTTGAGTTTTTTAGGGCTTTCTTGTGACTTGTTATGGTGTATGTATGCTGTATATTTCGTCCCCCCTTGAATGCTTGTGGTTAGTGTGTATTTATAGGGTCGATAGGTAGGGTTTTTTAAGGAAAAGAGCCGCTATGCCCTGTTTTCGAGAGCTCCTGTTTGCGTCTCGTTTTAGGGTTTTTGTAGGAGGTTTCTTGTGGGTTAAGCAAATATAAATGAGTCATGAAGGCCAGGTATGGGCGTGCGTTTGTGGGCACGAGTTTGATGGCCAAAAAGTCGGGTTTTGGCCCGAGTTTGGGCTGCTCAAAACAGAGTGCGGGAATGGGATTTTGGGCTGCTTTTGGACGAGCTATTTGGCTTGGTTTTGGTCTGGGTATTCGAGGGAAAGGATGGGTAGTAAGGGTAGGATAGTTAGGATATGGGTATGGGTCATGGGTAGGCGAATAGGAGTCGGGTTTGGGTCAAATAGTGAATGTTTTTGGGCTTACGAGCCGCCGGATCGGCTGTATTTTTGGCTACGTTTTGGCTTATTTGAGGTGGGCTAAGGGTGTGGCTACTTGGCTGGGTTTAAGCTCGGGTATGTGAGGGAGAGTGTGGGTGAAAGTGGCCTCGAAGTTCGTGTTGAAACGGGCTCAAAATCGCTCTCAAAGCAGGGCTTAAAGCGAGCTTCAAAACATCTTTGTTAAGAAAGCAGATTAAATCGAATACGATTTAATAAACTGCTTTAAAAGCATGAGAAACGACTTTTCAAGTCAAATAACAAATTTGTAAAAGCGATTTTTCAAATCGAGTAACTTAAAATGATTTTTCAAATCGAAATATTTTATTTTCAATAAAATAAACTTGTGGCAAATAAATTTTGACAGAAATAAATTTACCCTGTTAAACATTAATTCAAATATCATTTAAATTAATAAAACATTACGTCGGACAAATAGTCAAACACATCGTAAAACGACCTCAAATAAATGACACGAAATACATGTTGTCCTATCATCATTGGGCGTTTGTCGGGTTTTCTATAAATTTCCATATCGACAGATACGGGTATCAACAGCATGTTTATCATTTTTACCATAATGTTACAGTTATAAAGCGATAATAATAAACCAAAATAATTGAAATCGAGGGTAAGTATAAGCATAGCTAGTCCTTTGTCCATTCAGTGCATCCCCTATCGATTTATTGTGCAGATTAGTGGACCGTGATTTGGATTTTGGATGGGGCCATGAGATACTTTTATGCTTCATTTTTAGTTGTTTTTGATAGATTTGTAATATATAATACTTTACTCTTTTAACTTCCGTATTTTGAGTTGTTTAATTCAACTCCTAAACGATGATGTAATATTTTGGGTTGTTTGTATAGTTAATAACGCTGGTTTAAGATTTAATTAATTTCCGCCTTAGTAATTAAAGTCGACTAAAAACCAGGTTGTTACAATTGGTATCAAAGCTGTCTTGCGACCGTGAATAACTTAATTGTTATTTCATCTAGCGAGAGACACCTGGGCCAGACATTCATATCGTATGTCAGGCATAGACTAATAGGATCAAATAATAAATTAGATTTTCTTTTATTAGATCACTTAAATAATAACTTGAAATCGCTTTAAAATGTGAGGATGGGTAGAAACCTTAAGGACCGACCATAGGCTAAGGACTTTTAAATAACGAACTACTTCCCTCAAAATAAAATACACTAACTATCGTATGCTTGCTACTTGCTTATGTGACTAATTAAAACTAACAACTATCCTCGGATATAAAATCTAAGTGATAATTTTAATTCCCGAAGATCGAAGCCTCTAATCAAATACATGACGACAAGATCTCAAGCGCAACAAATGGACGCATCAAGCACCATACTACTGATGAGACGTTCAACATCTCGAAGATTCCTGTCGCAGAGAAGATTCTACAACTCCATCTAATTATCCTATTTAACTAAAATTTTTATTTTGTTCTCTTTTAAAAGTCTTTAACCTCTTTAACCTTTTCTTCTAACTCTCTAGATTCCTAAATCTATAATTCCTAATAACTACTTCTCAAATGGATTTTCGTTCCTATTCCTTAATCTCGCTAAATGATTTCACTTTCCCGTTTCAAAATTTGTAAACCTCTTTTAAATTATTCTCAAAAACCCTCGAAACATTATTATTTTTCAAACTATTAAACTTACTATCTCTTTCAAAATTTATAATTATTCTTAAATTTATAAATTCTAATTGTCTTATAAAATTAACTTTCATGTTCTCCCATTTGAAACATCTTTAAAACTTAGTCAATTATTTCTTAAAACTTTATTTCGTGATTTTAAATATCTTTGAAATTATTTTGTTTTAAATCGTATATTCTTTACCTCATTTATTATCAAATTTGATTACTTTCAAAATTTGCAAATTATCAATACTCTTTCCAAATTTAAAACCTTTGAAATGAATCTTTATCTTTTCTACTTAAACTTGATAAATATGTTCAAAAATTTCTTAAGGGGGTAGGACAAAAAAATATGATAGTTTAAAATCATTGATTAAAATTATTAAAAATCATTATTTCAACAAACTCTAAACTATATATTTAATTTCAAATAAAATTATAATTTGTTTTATTTTAATTAAAACCCTTATAATTTTGATTTAAATTAATTTCGTACAAAACTTCTAGACCCCACCTTTTTGAAAATCTCTTTGAAGTCAATTTCAAAAATTTGTATCTAGCAATATTTCTATATTAATTCAAAATATCTCATTTGTAAATATAAAACGTTTATAGCTTTCAATTTTTTCACTCTGTCTAACATCGTAACAATAATTCAAACATTCAAACAATTGGAAGATTCTTATTCTACCAAAAATAAAATGTCATTATCGAAACTTGTAAAATCTTGATATTCTCTCTAACTGCGTTGCCCAACTGCAATTAGTTATCTAATCTATTCAAGTTTCGGGACGAAACTTTTCTTAAGGGGGTAGGTTTGTAACACCCCGTGTTATTTTAACACAAATTGATAAAAGAATTTAATTCCTTAAATTAAATTCATCCTTTTTCCATATAATAAAAATGCGACTGAATTTTTTTTCGCTAAATAATACTAAATTTTCTTAAGTACAAATTTAAAAATTTTGAAAAAAAAAATTTGTTTTATTATCTTTAGAATTGAAAAAGAAACACATTTCAAAATTTTATAAAAATCAACACAAAATAAATATTGCCTTTCAAATTTAAAAAATGTTAAGTTATGTTTACTATTCATAAAAATAAATGTAAAACCTTTTATTCATAAAATTTAATTTCGAACATTTTTCATTTTCGAATAAAAATGAACCCTTATACTTTTCCCGTCTCTGAAATTCGGGTCAACAATTTCAAACACGCAATTCAAAAATCAAACAATCTTATCCTCTTCCACTTCTTTTTATTTTCAAAAGTAAACTTAACATCAATTTTATTAATCATTTTGATTATTTTTAATAAATCATATTATATTAAAATCTAATTACTATTTCATTTCTATTAAACTAGCTTTTTTCTAAATTGTCTAAATTTGAAGTCACACCTATTTTAAATCAATTAAATTTTTGACGCTTGAATATAATTCTTTAAATCTATAACGTTCAACGAAAAAAATAAGTATTTCGACCTAGGAAATTTTTATTCAAAATTTCGAGGATTAGGATCCGATTTTTGTTTTAATACCCTTTCGAAAATTATATTTATTTTTAATTCCGATTTTATTTCAAAACACTATTTTAAGATCATATCCTTTATTTTGAAACTTTCTGCGATCGCACAAATCGAAAATTTCGAAAATAAAAATCGAGCCCGAAAAATTTATTTGAACCATTTGACTTAGACTTTTCTAAGTCTATCCTCTTCCATTTTTCTTACACAAGTCTTACACCTTTATATTTTCATCATCATTTTTATTTTTATTTTTATTTTGTATTTAATTTAAAGTTTAAACTTTTAATAAAAATACTTATACAAATACAATACTACTACTTTAGTGTTACCATTTTCATTTCCGTCACTTTTAAATATTTTCTCGAGTAGTAAAGAAAATATTTTAGTCTTAGAATTCAAAAGTAGTAATATTTCGAAAAATCGTCAAACGCGCACACTTTAACTTTTATCGCTTTTGACACCCGACTTTTTAAAACTGACTAATTTCGTGAAAAATATTTTAAAACAACAAAGAGACATTTTCTTTTCCAAATAGCGATGAGCACACATTTATGCCACTTGTTTTTATTTTGTCTCCTAATTTCATTTTCATTAAACATTATTTTCATTAAAATCAAACCATATCTCCTAATTTCTTAACCTAATTCATTTACTACTTCCTCATTTATTTTCTAAGTGCAAAATCACTCCTTTTTCTCCTCAAATTGCCGAGCCACTTCCTCTCTTTTCTCTCATTTATTTTCTCTCTTTTTTCTTCCAAAAACACTTACAATAAATACTACAATAATAACTTAATAATTCCTAAGTGTTCTAAGTCTTTTAGGTGGGTTTTTGGAGCTAACTTTCTTAAGTTATTTTGGGTGGAAAACTTGAGTATTTTGGGTAAAGAAATTTCCGATCTAAAATTTATTTTAAATCCTCGACGATTAACATCCAATTTAAGGTGACTAGTTATTTCTCATATTATTCTCTTTGAAAATTTATTTGATTTTTATGATTTTATAAGTATGATTTTTATGTTCAAAATATGTTAAACATCATTTATGTGTATGTGTTTGTTATGTGTTGTATAATAAAATGATAATAAATAAGTAATAATGATAATAGTTAAGTTGTAGTATTATGTTCATATATTTAGTTTAATTAGTTTTGAGCACTTTTAATTATTGTTCATATGATTTTTGTGTTTGTTTATGTTTTATTTAAGTAGTAATCATATATAAAAATTATGTGAAATATTAAAAATGAGTTTAAAGTGATTAAAAATCGAAAACGAAAATTTTGTGTGTTTTGTTCTAGCTCACGGCTTTACCCTATTTTTTTTTATAAATTTGCACTTTTAATTTTTGTAAATAATATGTTTAGTTAAGTTAGTTTAAAATGGTTGTTAATATGTTATAAAAATTTAATTAGGAAAATAAATTGTTAAGTGGAAAATAGGCAAAATGCATTCTTGATAAAGTATGGTGTTATTAAGTGTTCTTGAGTTGTTCTTGAGTTGTTCATGTGTTCTTCATGTTTATGCAAATTTTGATTTATAATGTTTTTATGTTTGTTGTTATTTATTGTTTTTATTTACTAATAAGTAATTATAATACTAAATATATAACTTAAACATTATAAATCTTTAGGATTAAAAATTTAGAAATTTAAAGTGTTAAAAAACACTATTCACAAATGTAAATGAAATTTTTAGTAAAATTTCATTTTAGTTTAACTCGTTTTAGTATAATTAGAATAATTAAAATATAAAGACTTTAAGCTAAAAACCGATAAAATCGAAAAATCAAAATTTAGAACACCACCATGAAACCTCACGGCATTCATGCCATTTTTGACCAAAAATGTATTTTTATCACTTTTTAGTTTATTGTTTAAATAATTAAATTAATAGTTAATAAGTTAGAATTAAGAAATTAAAAGAAATAAACCAATTTTAACACATATGATAACCACGCGGCATTTGTATATAAAATGGACTAAATTTGATCAAAATGAAAATATCACTAAGTCACTAAAGTTTAATAGTTATTAGAATTGAAATTTTGTATAAATCGTTTTAGTTATAAATGAAATATAATAAACCGATAAAAATGAGTAACCGTTATAAAAATGAACTAAATCGTGTGCTACTGCCTTTGCACTTGGACTGTTGAACTTGGACATACGGACTAAAATGAACCATCCACGACACTATTATAATTAAAAATGAAAATCGCTAAATTTAGTAAATAGACGACTAAATTTAACTGAGTCTCAGTTTAAAATAAATATCATTATCACTTTTTACAAACCGAACTTAACGTTTTTAAAACTAGATTTTAAACTTAGCAACTAAGTTAACGATTTTTGACTTAAGAAAATATCTAGATATTTTAGATATTTTATAACTTAATGACTAAGCTAAAATCATGAATAGTGACCGATGAATAGTGACAAGTGAATAGTGATTGATGAATAGTAACCTAGGTGAATAGTGTCGATGAATAGTAATTCGGGACGAAACTTGTTAAGCAAGTAAACGTTCCAAATTTCAAGACGGTGAATAGTACCCGGGACGAAACTTGTTGAATAAGTAATGTCCCAAAACCTATTTTAATGGAATTTGAGGTAACTTGTTGAACAAGTTATCTTTTCAAATCCCGAGACGTGAATAGTGAATAGTGAAAAATTTACGAAACTTGTAAAACAAGTTAAGTCTCAAAATTCAAAGATATTTCAAATTTCAAAATTTAAAATATTGAAAATTTACTAAGTATAGAAAATTGAAAATGAATAAGTAAATGACTTAAAGTGTTTTGAAAAACACTTAAATAAAATTGGACATATTAATAAACGTATTAATATAGAAACTTAAAAACGTTAATAATTAACAACACTTCAAATAATAAACGAATATGTTATGTGATCATATGAAACCTACAATTCAAATAAAATGTTTGACGATGAGACTAGGAGAGTCTAGTAACATGTGATATGTAATATCAAATAAATAATGAATCTTGAGTAAGTTAAATAAAAGGTCAAACGCTTGAGCCTCCGATATGAAAACGTCAATCGTAAGTGAAGTGGGGTTAAGATAGTCTTGTGCGGATACCACTATCTCGGCCCTCTAGCGTTGGCTATGTCGAATAGTGTGGTTTAAGCCAGCAGCTTTATTGCTTAGCATGCTGCCCATGCCGTTACGCCTTAAGTCGTATAGCCAAAGCCGTACAAGATAAAGAATATGCCAACTCTTAGTGGGTCAGGCTTTAGGAAATAGTCGTTTTATCCAGAGTTAAGGTGCTCTATGATTAGCATAGCCTATTCTTAAAGTGGATATTAGTGTATGCATACTAGACTAGGGTTTTATTCCCCTATTTCGCTAAAGTTACCAGGGCACCCGTGACCTTGTGGATTCAGGTCGATTATAGCGGTTCTGTCTCCTTGCCGTGTTTCGTTCTTAGTGGGCGCGACACTTGCATTCGTTCTTACCCTGCGTAAAGATTACTTGACGAGATTGTATCTGAAGTTCGAATCATTTCGAACACTAGAAGATGAGATGCAAGTACTATAGTATTCGGCGTGGTTTACGAGTCGAGTAAGGCGCTGCACTATGGTAGTGAGATGCAAGCGACTAGAGTACAATGGCCTACTCAGTGGTCAGGCTCGTAAGCAGTATGTGTTGTTTGTTGTTTGATTAAATGAGAATGAGTGTGTACCATCTTCGAAAACTAAAGACCACAAATTTCTGAAGTGAATCGAGTCTGTATGATGTGTATGATACGATATGTATGTTTGTATGCGATCTGAAATCGCTTTGTAATCTTGTTGTATGTTGGGAATACTATTGCTATGACATTATATGTTAATTGCTTTCATAACTGGATATCATGCTTATATGATTTATCGATTTAAACCGCATGCTTATTATGACTTATGTCCTTATATGCTATATGTAATAAGCATGTTTATCATTTTTACCATAATGTTATAGTTATAAAGTGATAATAATAAACCAAAATAATTGAAATTGAGGGTAAGTATGAGCATAGCTAGTCACTGTCCGCTCAGCGGGCATCCCCCCATCAGTTTATTGTGCAGGATTCCGTGGACCAGGAGCTAGATTTTGGATGGGGCCATGAGATACTTTTATGCTTCATTTTTAGTTGTTTTTGAGAGATTTGTAATATATAATACTTTACTCTTTTAACTTCCGTATTTTGAGTTGTTTAATTCAACTCCTAAACGATGATGTAATATTTTGGGTTGTTTGTATAGTTAATAACGCTGGTTTAAGACTTAATTAATTTCCGCCTTAGTAATTAAAGTCGACTAAAAACCAGGTTGTTACAGAGTAGATAAATAAAAACATCTGTCAAATAATTCAACTACTGATTTATATGAGAGGTCTGACAATAATATTATGGTGAGATCGTCTCACTAAAGAATTTATATACACTAAATATCAAGAAAAATACTCGTAAATGTTGTGTTTGGATGCCAAAATAAGAGGGAAAGGGAGGAGAGGGAAGGGTAAGGAATCGGAGGGTGTATGGGATGGAGGTGTTTGGGTAACATTTAACCTCCAAATCTTTCTTACTGTGGAGAGATTTCGATTAAACTTAGAGGAGGGAAAATGAATCCCTCGTCTTCCATTTCTTCCCTTCCAAATTTTGTAACAAAACAAAGGAACTGGAGTCCCCATCTTTCTTTCCCTTTTTTCCCCTCCATTCCCTGCAATCCAAACACACCGTAAAAGTGTAAGAGGATGACAAACTAAAGGAAAGTTAAACACCGATTAAATCCTTTTGTAATGCCTAATTAATATTTTACCCTCAATGTCTACTTACATCAATGGAAATAATGAATGAAAGTATGAAACCCATTTTAAAGTTAAATAGGAATATTAGGACAAAGAATGAAGCCTATTTCTAAATCTAAAGGGTAAAGATGAAACATTGAATGTTACACAAAAGTCAATCTATGTTGACTTTTATTCAATATTTTATACTTCGTATAAGTTAATGGAAATATCAACTTACATCAATGGAAATAATGAATTAAATCCATTTTAAGGTTAAGTAGGAATATTGGGACAAAGAATGAAGCGTATTTCTAAATCTGAAGGGTAAAGATGAAACATAGAATGTTACGCAAAAGTCAATCTATGTTGACTTTTATTCAATCTTTTATATAAGTTAATGGAAATCACTAGTAGAAAATACACCTAATGTGTCGACGTTATTGTGGTGCAATTTTGTGGCGGTTTTCATTACAACCGCCACAAAATATGTATTTGTGGCGGTTTTGTAACACCCCGTGTTATTTTAACACAATATTATAAAAGAATTTAATTCCTTAAATTAAATTCATCATTTTTCCTTATAATAAAAATGCGTCTGAATTTTTTTCGCCAAATAATACAAAATTTCCTAAGTACAAATTTAAAATTTTTGAAAAATAAAATTTGTTGTATTATCTTTAGAATTGAAAAAGAAACACATTTCAAAATTTTATAAAAATCAACACAAAATTAATATCGCCTTTCAAATTTTAAAAAGGTTAAGTTATGTTTACTATTCATAAAAATAAATGTAAAACCTTTTATTCATAAAATTCAATTTCGAACATTTTTCGTTTTCAAAATAAAAATGGACCCTTATACTTTTCTCGGCTTTGAAATTCAAGTCAACGATTTCAAACACGCAAATCAAGGCGAAGCATCTTATCCTCTTCCACTTTCTTTTTATTTTAAAAAGTAAACTTAACATCAAAATTTTTATTTAAAAAGTAATCATTTTGATTTTTATTATTAAATCATTTAATCTTAATATCTAATTACTATTTCGTTTCTATTAAACTAGCTTTTTCCTAAATTGTCAAAATTTGAAGTCACACCTAATTTAAATTGATTAACTTTTGACGTTTGAATATTATTCTTTAAATCTATAACATTCAACAAAAAAATAAGTATTCGACCTAGGAAATTTTTATTCAAAATTTCGAGGATTAAAACTCAATTTTTGTTTTTAGTACCTTTCGAAAATTATTTTTATTTTTATTTCCGATTTTATTTCAAAACACTATTTTAAGATCATATCTTTTATTTCGAAACCTTTCGCGATCGCGCAAATCGAAAATTTCGAAAATGAAATTCGAGCCCGAAAAATTTACTTGAACCATTTGACTTAGACTTTACCAAGTCTATCCTCTTCCATTTTTCTTACACAAGTCTTACACCTTTATATTTATCATCATCATTTTTATTTTTATTTTGTATTTAAATTTAAAGTTTATACCTTTAATAAAAATATTTATACAAATACATTACTACTACTTTAATACTACCATTTTCATTTCCATCACTTTTAAATATATTTTCTCGAATAGTAAATAAAATATTTTAGTCTTAAAATTCAAAAGTAGAGATATTTCGAAAAATCGTCAAACGCGCACACTTTAACTTTTATCGCTTTTGACGCCCGACTTTTTAAAACTGATTAATTTCGTGAAAACATTTTAAAACATTCAAGGGAACATTTTTAGCACCAAATAGTAATAAATACTTTACTAACCAATTAGAACCAAGGTGTTTCCTAATTTCATTTAAATTAAACTTTATTTACTAAATAAATCCAACTTAACCTAAATCCTTTAACCTAATTCATTCTAACATCATCCTCATTATTTTCTAAGTGGAAAAATCACCTCTTTTCCTCTCTAAATGTCGTGGCTCCCTTACTCATTTTCTCTCTTTTATTTTCTTCCATTTTTCATCCAAAAACCTCTAAAATAAAAACCTTAATATTATTCTAATAACTCTTAAGTGTTACTAGTTATATTAGTGGGTTTAGGAGCTAACTTACATGGTTTTATTTGGGTGAAAAACTTGGGTATTTTGGGTGAAGAAATTTCCGATCTAAAATTTATTTTAGATCCTCGACGATTAACATCCGATTTAAGGTGACTAGCTATATCTTATATTAGTCTCCTTTAAAATTAATTTGATTTTTATTATAATTTTATAAGTATGATTATTATGTTAAATATATGTTAAACAGCATTTATTTTCACTTGTGTGATTATGTGGAGTATAAGTAATGATAATAAATAAATAATGTTTTAAATAGATTTGTGTAGTAATATGATAATATGTTTAGTTTAATTTATTTTGAGCATTTTTAATTATTGTTCATATGATTTATATGTTTATTTATGTTTTAGTTAAGTAGTAATCATATATAAAAATTATGTGAAATATTAACAATGAGTTTAAAGTGATTAAAAATCGAAAATGAAAATTTATGTGTGTGTATAAGACCTCACGGCATTTCTCCCTTTTTAATTAAAATTTTCACTTTTAATTTTTGTAAATAATATGTTTAGTTAAGTTAGTTAAAATGGATGTTATTATGTTATAAAAATTAATTTAGGAAAAGAAATGTTTAATTGTTAAAAATGCAATTTGTGTTCATAATATGCATGTTGTTCTTGACTTTAATTTTTATGTTCATGTAGGGATGGCAACGGGCCGGATCCGGGCCGGGTCCGAGTGGACCCGGATCCGGACCCGCAGTAATATTCTTAGACCCAGATCCTGCCCGGATCCACCGGGTCCAAAAAATTGAGACCCAGATCCAGACCCGCCGGGTCTACACGGATCCGGGTCCGGATCCGGGTCCTACAAGTTTTTTTTTTTTTTTTTTTTTACAAAACTAATTTTTTTTTTTAATGAAAACGACAAAAAATAAATATTACGAAAATGAAGCACGAGAAGATGAAGCACGACAAGCAGCAGGAGAGCACGACCACCGGCAGAAATTTAGTGACTACTTAAACTACAAAATACCTTAAGTGGTGCTCTAAGAACCCAACCTAACAAACAAACCTTAGTGCTTTTATACTTTCATCACGGCAATAGATCAACATAAATGCAACGCACTAGATAAATTTCTGAAGTACCATAATGAAATATAATCAAGGACAAATAACAAAAAGCGAAGAAAGAAACAAGTACCATAATGAAATATTTCTCTTTTTATTTTTTTAAGGTTTTAGTGAGTGAAGGCTGTGAGAGAGTCTCTTTTTATTTTGTAGGGTTTTAGTGAGTGAGGTGTGAGAGTGCCAGACTGTGAAGGTGTAGGACTGTAGGCAGTATTTTTAATTATTTTTTTTCGGGTCTACAGGTCGGGTTCGGGTCCAATATTTAAGACCCGGACCCGACCCGGATTCATATTTGAAATATCCATATCCGACCCGGATCCACCGGGTCCAAAAAAGTAAGACCCAAACCCGACCCATACGGGTCGGGTCTAGCGGGTCGGGGGCGGGTACCCGACCCGTTAGCATCCCTATGTTCATGTGTTGTTCTTGGTGTTCTTTAGTTTCTTCAGGTGTTCTTCATCTTTGTTCACTTGTTGATTTATAATGATTTTATGTTTGTTGTTATTTATTGTTTTATATTACTAGTTAGTAATTAGTAATTATATTAGTAACTAAATAATTTAAACTATCTAAATCTTAAAGATTCAAAAGTTAGAAAAATAAAGTGTTGAAAAATACTATTCATAAATATAATGAAATTTTTAGTAAGATTTCATTTTAGTTAAAAATCGTTTTAGTATAATTAGAATAATTAAAATATAAAGACTTTAAGCTAAAGACCGACAAAAGTCAAAAAGATAAAATTTGAACACTACCATGAAAACCTCACAGCATTAGGCCTCATTTAGAGTCAAATTTTATTTTTATCACTTTTTAGTTTATGTGTTTAAAATAATTTAATTAGTAGTTAATAAATTGAATTAAGAAATTTAAAAGAAATAAAAAGAAATATAACATATACACATATCACACGACATATCCATTTAAAATGGACCAAATTTAATCAAAATGAATTTATCACTAAGTCACTAAAATTTAATACGGAGTAGTTAGTAGAATTGAATTTGAGTATAAATCGATTTAGTTATAAATGAAATATATTAAATCGATAAAAATGAGAGACCGTTATAAAAATGAATTAAATCGTGTGCTACTGCCTTTGCAATTTGGACTGTTGGACTTGGACATACGGACTAAATGAATCATCCACGATACTACTATTTTAAAAATGAAAATCGCTAAAATTAGTAAGTAGATGACTAAATTTAACTAAGTCGTATTTTTAAAAATAAATATCATTATCACTTTTTACAAACCGAACTTAACGTTTTTGAAACTAGATTTAAAACTTAGTAACTAAGTTACGATTTTAGATATTTTCAAGCAATCATGAATAGTGACCGATATGAATAGTGACCGATGAATAGTGACCGATGAATAGTGATTGAGATGAATAGTGACAAGTGAATAGTAATTGATGAATAGTGACCTAGATGAATAGTGTCGATGAATAGTAAATTGGGACGAAACTTGTTAAGCTAGTAACGCCCCAAATTTCAAGACGGTGAATAGTACCCGGGACGAAACTTGTTGAACAAGTAATGTCCCAAAACCTATTTTAATGGAATTTGAGGTAACTTGTTAAACAAGTTATCTTTTCAAAATCCCGAGACGTGAATAGTGAAAAATTCTCGAAACTTGTAAAACAAGTTACGTCTCAAAATTCAAAGATATTTCAAATTTCAAAATTTGAAATATTGGAAATAATTGAAAATTTTACTAAGTATAGAAAAATTGAAAACGAATAAGTAAATAACTTAAAGTGTTTGAAAAACACTTAAATAAAATTGGACATACTAATAAACGTATCAATATAGAAATCTAAAAACGTTAATAATTAACAACACTTCAAATAATAAACGAATATGTTATGTGATCATATGAAACCTACAATTCAAATTAAACGTTTGACGATATGACTAGGAGAGTCTAGTAACATGTGATATGTAATATCAAATAAATAATAAATCTTGAGTAAGTTAAATAACGGGTCAAACGCTTGAGCCTCCGATATGAAAACGTCAATCGTGAGTGAAGTGGGGTTAAGATAGTCTTGTGCGGATACCACTATCTCGGTCTCTGACATGGGTCATCCCGGTTAGTGTGGTTAAGCCGGCAGCTTTATTGCTTAGCATCCTGCCCATGCCTTTACGCCTTAAGTCGTACTGCCTAAGCCGTACAAGATAATGAATATGCCAACTCTTTTGGGTCGGTCTCTAGGAAATAGTCGTTTTATTCAGAGGTAAGGTGCTCTATGAATAGCATAGCCTACTCTTATCGAGAATACTCATATATGCATATTAGACTTGGGTGTAATTCACCTTATTTCGCTAGGGGTAACAGGGTCATCGCAGCCTCATGGATTTGAGTGTTTATCGGCTTTATGGATTTGGGTCGATATGCGATTTTGTCTCCTTGCCGCGTTTCGTTCTTAGTGGGCGCGACGCTAGCATTCGTTCTTGCCCTGCGTAAAGATTACTTGACGAGATTGTATCTGAAGTTCGAATCATTTCGAACACTAGAAGATGAGATGCAAGTACTATAGTATTCGGCGTGGTTTACGAGTCGAGTAAGCCGCTGCACTATGGTAGTGAGATGCAAGCGACTAAAGTACAATGGCCTACTCAGTGGTCAGGCTCGTAAGCAGTATGTGTTGTTTGTTGTATGATTAATTGAGAATGAGTGCGTACCATCTTTGAAAATTAAAGACCACAAATTTCTGAAGGGAGTCGAGTCTGCATGATGTGAATGATACTATATGTACGTCTGTTTGCGATCTGATATCGCATTGTAATCTTGGTGAATTATTGTGATATTATTGTTATGATATTATATGTTATTTGCCTTCATAACTGAATATCATGTTTATATGATTTATCGCTTTAATCGCATGCTTATTATAACTTATATGTCTTTATATGCTATATGTAAAAAGCATGTTTATGTTTTTATCATAACGTTATAGTTATAAAGCGATAATAATAAACCAAAGTAATTGAAATCGAGGGTAAGTATGAGCATAGCTAGTCACTTTCCGCTCAGCGGGCACCCCCCCATCAGTTTATTGTGCAGGATTACCGTGGACCGAGAGCTGGATTTTGGACGGGGCCACGAGACGTTTTATTGCTTACCTTAGTTGTTTTTACGAGAGATGTAATATATTTAACGCTACTCTTTTAACTTTCCGTACTTAGAGTTGTATTATTCAACTCTTGAACGATGATGTAATGTTTTGGGTTTCATTGTATATTTAATAACGTTGGTTTAAGACTTAATTAATTTCCGCCTTAGTAATTAAAGTCGACTAAAAACCAGGTTGTTACAGGTTTTGTTTACACCGCTGCAAATTTGTGACACAATATTATTGAGGGTTGTGGCCCTTTTCACTTTTGGAGAACATAGGTCAACATTTGTGGCAGTTAAAGTTACAACCGCCACTATTAACATTATAATTTCCGATACAGTTTTAACATAGTGTGGCCTTTGTCACTGAATTTTCAAATGTATTAAACTCAATTAAAATTAAAAGTTATAATCTCATATTAAAATAAGGGATATTTCACATGAATAATGTAACAACCTGGTTTTTCGTGACTTTAATTAAACTAAGGCGGAAAATTAATTAAGTCTATATCTTACAAAACCAGCTGTTATCGTATTACAAACTCCATATACATAATATGAGTTTAAGATAAACAGAGTTATTCGATTACATTCTCTAAAAAAGGAGTACAAAATAAAGGTAAACCATCCCCAGCATTCAATAGCGGTAGTCTCGGGGTACCTGCATTAAACTCTCATCATTTTCCCGCACACTCTTTCGATACATGCAATTTCTAAAGCAATATGCAGTATAAATAATGAATAATAAATAAACAAGGAAAACAAATAGCAAGTATGCAATTAAAACACATAAGGAGATCATGATGATTCAATACGAGTATAAATCAATCAAATAACCAACCACGCTCACAAATAATCATACTCAACAAAATCACATTCCAATACTCAACCAAGTCATTCCGATAATCATCAAACAAACAAGGAAATACATTCAACATATGTTAACTAGTGAAAGTTCATTAGCGAGGCGGAAGCATGCAGACGTAATTTCGCAATAGTAGACAGGGCCAAACAGGTTGGACGTGTCTGACACACTAAATCCTAGTGGACAGGGCCAAACAGGTTGGACGTGGCTGACATACTAGACGTCCGCGCAATAGCGGTCAGGGCCGAACAAAGCGGACGTGTCTGAACAGGCTAAGGATACCTAAAGCGATAAGGACAGCCAAATCCCGAGTCTAATGTATGCATACACCACTATAGATAGGTTCAGATCATACTCGCCCTCGAGTAAGTAGTCACCTAATAATACGACTATCACCTTAGACTGTACCCCGGGTGGGGCTGGAGTTTCCAATTACCGTAGTATGGGCTCACGGAGATATCAATCATGCCCCATCCCTGAGGTTGTATATCCCGCACCGAAATAATACTTTATATAAAAATATTAGATCGCCTTTAGCAACTCTGGGAGGGAGCCAAAGTCCCCATAGACAGCTACCTCATTAACTTCGAATTCAAGAGTCGCAACATGGCGAACAATCCAAGTATTTTATTCAAGTATTTCATTTCTTAATTTCTTATTTCCTCGTTCATTCAAAGTAGGTGACAATTCTGTAACTTAAATATATCGTCTAACTTTGTATAATGAAATTTTAGTTCTAGCAGTTCTTCAGGTAAACAAAACACATAGAAAGACTTAGTTAATTATTTGGAGTCCGTTTGTAGATTTTAAATATTTTTACTATTCATTATTTTACTATTCATCGTATTTACTATTCACCGTATTTACTATTCATCGTATTTACTATCCATCGTATTTGTACGTATTTTTATACGTTTGCGTATTTTTATACTTAGTATTTTATTCGTATTTTATACGTATGTGTATTGATATACTTAGTATTTATTATTATATTTCCTTTGTACTTAGTATTTTTATTTTATTTCCTTATACTTAGTATTTTCCTTTTATACTTAGTTTTCTTATACTTTACTACTACTTTTATACTTAGGATATTTTTAGGTTTTACAAAACCAACCTTTATTTTTCTAAGTATATAATTCTAGTTTTAAAGACGTTAGGTTCGTTTTGTATTTAGTGATTTGAAAAATTACCTCGGAAGTAAAAACTAGATATAATCTAAGTACAAAATTCTAATGTCAAAGTTGTTAAGTTCATTTTGTACTTGGTGATTTTAAATAACATTTTAAAAGTAAAACTCGGTTTTATTTAGTCATATACTTAACTAATCTTTTAGCGGTTTCCATTTTTAGCGAGGTTGTCGTAGTTCATTTTAAATAGTCCGTATCTCCACATCCACATTTAAGCATAGGCAGTAGCACTCGAAATGATTCATTTTAATACGCGTAACGTTTATTTTAATCGGTTTCGTTGATTCTTTTTATTAATGATTCATTATACAATCTAATATAATCCTAATTACAAATCAACTTTAGTAACTAAGTGATAAATTCATTTTGACCAAAATTGACCCAATTTAAGTGATAAAACCGTGGCACTCTACATAGGTTACCCATTTATTTTCTTTTTGTTTTTATTACTAAATCATTACTTTAACTAATTTAATTACTTAAGTGATAAAAATGAAAAGTGACAAACTCAATTTTGGTCCAAAAATACACTATGGCCGTGGCCCTCTACACATACTCATTTTTATTTTCGTTTTCTAATTTATCGTTTTTTTGACTTAAAGTTTTTATAAACTAATTTCTTAAATTATACTAAAGTCCTTTAACTAGTTTACGATTTTCACTAATTATTTTATTTCCATTATGAATAGTGATTTTACTCACTTTAAATTTCTATCTTTTTCATTATTGAGATTTAGCTTATTTAACTTATATAATTAGTATCTTATTTGTTTACTAGTGGATTTAAACAACAAACAAAATAAAACTTATAATTATTTTGGATCAAACTAGTCACCTAAAAGAAGAACACATGAATGTATGATGAACTTTAATATTTTTCATATGAACTCAACTTAGTCAAATTTTTATATGTTTATATAATTTCCTCAAATTTTTATAGCAAGTCCATTTTACCTAAACTAATCTTAAAATGTTATTTAGAAAAATTAAAACTAAAAATTGGTCCAAATAAATCAAAAATGCCGTGTATATATATATATGTCCATGATTTTTGATTTTTGATTTTTATACTTCTAATTCAATAACTAATTTACTTTATATCATTTATATGTTTAACATAAGTGAAAAACATATACAAACATTAACATATAAAAGTAAAATCATTTCAAACATAAGAATAATAAAACTTCAAGAACACACATAAATACTTTTAAAGCATTTAAATTCATAACAAATTCATTTTAAGTCCTAAACATAAACTAATTATATTTTCATGTTCATTTCATTACAAGTATTTTAAGCATGCAATTTACAAAAATTAAAATGAAAAATTAAGTGAAGAAATTAAGGGTGGCCGTGGGTGATGTTAATGTTACACAAATATTATTTTTCGATTTTTGTCTCCTAATTTAACATATGATACTAAGGTGACTTAAAACATCATACATACAAATCAAAAACATAAAATCAAATACGAGGCGCTTATCATATAAGTGTGCGGGAAGCACCTTAGGTTAGGTTAAAGAAAATGCTCCTAGCAATTGTCGGGATCGATTATGTGATCAAATTGGCTCAAGTCTAAGCCTCCACCTTGCTCCTCGTCTTTGGTTAGGGTTTGTACATAAACATGAAAATAAGAAAGTTAGTAAATCATTTAGCTAACTAAACTATACTAATAAAATTTAGGTGTAGTATTGTTTTTATGTTTAGGTGATGATTTAATTTTCAAGATTTCGATTTATGTTCATATTTATTTATAAGCTAAAAGATGTAGTGATTAATAAATATAAGTAGTGGAGGAGTATGTGAAGAACTTAAATGAATTATAGACATGAAAATAAAAAGTTTAAGAAAGAAAGTGTAAGGAAGAAGATGAGGATTATAGTGTTCTTGAAGTTGTAGATGAATATGCTTACTTTGGCTCTTGGAAATGAGTTTATTAGAGAGAAAAAGACTTAGAGTATTTGTTGTGTTTGTGTGTTGTAGTTTAGACGTGTAGTAGTAGTTGTGTGTAGTAGTAATTGTAGTATGTTGTAAGTTGTAATTTGTAGTAATAATAATGTTTAAATTTTAAATAAAAACAAGCTAAGGAGTGATGATGAATTTGTAGGTTGTCATAAGGATTAGACAACTTAGTAAAGGGGGAACAAAGTGGAAGAGAAATAGAAGGAATGGAAGAGGCTAAGGTTGGACCAAGAAAGGTCCAAAATTTCGGCCTACTTGACAAACAAGTGGCTCGATTTTCGTTTTTGAAATTTTTAGATTTCTTGCATACGCGAAAGTCTCGAAATGAAATATATGATCTTAAAATAATGGTTCGAAGTAAGATCGAAAATAAGAATGAAGAAAATCGTAGAAGGGTGATCAAAACAAAAATTGGCCTTAGGATCCTCGAAACTTTGAAATAAAATCTTGTTGGATCGAAATATATATTTTTTTTGTGGAATGTTACTGAATTAAATCATTATGCTTAAACGTCAAAAAATTTAACAGCTTTAGGCTTAGTGTAACTCAATATATCGAGTTTTAGAGAAAGTGTTAGTTAATCCAAAATGGAATAGTAATTTGATATTATTATTATATGTTTTGTTAGTAAAAATCAAAATGATTAAGCTTAAACTACTTTAATTAGATTTGGATTATGATTAAGTATATTTAAGAAAAGATTAGGTGACTTAAATCACATTTAGGTGGCTTGGCCATTTGGTCAACGTTTGACCTCGATTTGCGTGCCAAAATTTGTCGTTGAGAAAATTGTCGTAGATTCTTTGTTTGATTTATCGAGTTTGAAAATGTAAAAATAAAGTTCAAATTCAAAGTAATTCAAAACGGTTTTAATTTAGGTGCAAAATAACTTGTAGTATAATGTGTTAGGGAAATAAGTGAGCGAGGATGTTTAATTAATGATTTGCGCAATTATAAAGGCTTAACTTAACATGGAGTGTTACATGTTTAGCGAAAAAAATTCAGTCGCATTTTTATTATAAGGAAAAAGGATGAATTTAATCTAAGGAATTAAATTCTTTTATAAAAATGTGTTTCAAAAACACGGGGTGTTACAATCCTACCCCCTTAAGAAAAGTTTCGTCCCCGAAACTTGTAAAGAGTGGGTAACTGCTCGAGGTTAAACAGGGCAGTTGGAGAGAATATTGAGATTTTACAAATTTGGATGATAGCATTTGGTTTGTTGGAATGAGACTCTTTGGAAAGTTTGAGTTTTATAAATATTATTGAAACGTCGAATAGAGTGAAAACATTGGAGAAAAAAAAATCGCGCTTGTTTTATAAATGAGGTATTTAAATAAGTATAGGAATGTTACTAGAATGTTATTTCTGAAAATGACATGAAAGAGGTTCACAAAAAGGTAGGGTCTAGAAGTTTTATACGGATTTAAATGAAGTTAAAATATTAAGAGTCTTAGGAATAAAAATAACTTATTTAGTTTTGAGAATACGTGTTAACCATCAAATAGTTTGAAAATAAGAAATTTCAGATTTTAGTAGGACTTTAATATAGTCAAAATATAGGCCTACCCCCTTAAGAAGCTTTAAACGTATATATCTAATATTATTATTGTTACTTTTAATGACCACTTAAATAAAATATATAGCCTTAGAAAAAGGGACGGCAATGAGGGAAAATGGATAAAAAGTCGCAGTGATCATAAGGAGGATATGAGCTTTATTAAATTTAAGAGGAATATTGGTTATCGTGGAATGGTTAAATGAAATGTTTAAGGGATTATGGATAACCTTGTTGATCTAGCTCATTTTCTTAAAATTATTATTATAATGTTAATAGATGAAACGGAAATGTTATAAATCATATTTCGGGTAAGATTGAAAATTTATAATAATGGCTAACGCGAAAATAACTTGTTGAATATATTTCTAAAATAGAAGAAAAAGTAGAATTAAAACAATTTTAATGATTTTAGAAATAAAGGGATGAAAAGTTTGAATCACGAAGTTTCAAAAGTATTTCAAAAGTGATTGATACGAATTTTAAATATAGGGGGTCAAAACAAAATGAGGTCGTAAAGGAAATTTGTGTGATGGATTGTAATTCGTACATTATCGTATTTTAAAAAAAAAAAACAAGACATATCTTGTCCTTCGGTAGGGGTATATTGGTTTTGATTTGTTTGTGACTTGTGAGTTTGATTTGTTTGATAACATTGGAGAAAACAAAATATAGTGAGTCTCCTTTATTGAGTAAAATAAAAGTAAGTATAGAGTTAACTAGGACTTTTACCGGTGATGTTGTCAACATCTATAACGTCTTCAGCACCCTCTTCCGATTCGGTCAAAATGTACACACGCCCTTGAACCTTCACGGCTGGCAGTGGTCCCGCGTTTGCCCTTGTAATCGTACCCTTCCTTGGGCATTCATTTGACTTGTGTCCCACTACATTGCAGGAAAAACATACTACTGGTTCTCCATTACATTGTTTTCCTGGGTGGGTCGGTTGTCGGCATCTACGACACTGGCTTGGTTGCAAGGTTGGAGCCTCAGGAATTTGTTGGTTGTTCCTTGCGATGAATGTGGTGGGGTTTCGGTTGAAGTACTGGGATCTGCCCTGGTTCTTGTTACGGTTGTCGGAAACCTGATAACTCGTGCGACCATAGAGTGGTTTCTGAATGAAGCTAGCACTCGTCACAGGAGGAGTAAAAACCTTCTTTTTCTTTTTCTCCTCGGCTTCTCCCTTCTGGATTGACGCCCAGATACTTGTTGCCTTTTCGTAGGCCTCGGCAAAGTTCTTACAGTTGAACCCGCTCATGTTTATCCTCAGATCATTAGTCATGCCCCTTACATAACGAGTTGCGAGTTCCTCCTCGTTAGTTAATATTCTAGGAGCAAACTTAGATAGCTCCTGATACTTTTCGGTGTATGCTTGCAGAGACATATCACCTTGATCTAAGTTCCTGAATTTCTCTTCCATCTCCCATTTTAGCTCTTCCCCGAAGTACTTGTTTTCTAGCAGCAGTTTGAACTCGCTCCAGTTATAGATCCTTAGGGGGAACGTGGATCTGATTAGGCGCCACCAGCTATTGGCCTCCCCTTTCAAGTAGTACGCTACTACATTCACCTTTTCGTTAGGTGGCGTCTTGCTTAGTTCCAAAAGCTTCTCCATTTCCTCAATCCATTCCGTCAAGACAGTAGGATTGACGGAGCCTGAGTATGGTTGAGGTCTGTGTTTTGAGAACCTCTCGAACGCGGATTGGTTGTTTCCGCCACCCTGATGTTGGTACATGCCTTGAGCAATCTTTGTGATTGCATCCTCGAAGCCTTTTCTTCTTGCCTCTTCCTCAAGAAATTGTTGGTTGAGGTCATTGTCAGGAATATCATTTGCAGCCATTCTGAAAAATTACCAAAATCAAAAGTTACAAAGCTTCCTAATTTCTTCTCGATGAAGTGAACTATGACGGAGGGTTAGAAACCAAGCTCAGAAAATAACATAAGAGTTCAGGTATATGCTCGAGGGATATGGAGTTGAGCCTGAGAATTGACAAAAGTGAGGAAGAAGTTTATGAAATCGTAGAGTAAGGTTGAAACCATTCTACTAAATTGAGGGAAAAGAAGATCAGTTTACGAAGGGAATCACTGATTTAGAATATCAATCGTTTCTAAGAATTAAAAATTTTGCGAGATTGATAAATCATTGAGTTGACTCTATCTTAAAATCATGGAAAGATTAGATGTCAGGAAATTTTTATGATTTAGAAAATGAGAATTGAAAAGCGTTGAAATGATGGTGACAATTCAAGAACGGTTTGATATGGTTGTAGGAACACTTTTAGTTCAACAGAACTCTTCAAGTCTTGAATGTCTTCTCGTTCCACATAAATCCTGTTGTGTCCATTTGTTGCACTTGAATTCTCGTCGTCTTGACTTTGATTTATACGACTCGTTTTTGAAGTAACGTTAGCATAAGAGATTAGTTAGTCAAACAGGTTAGCCATAGAGCAATTAGCAGGTAAAAGAATTATAACAGATTAAGATTCTAACGCTCATCTAACTAGTTTATTATTATTTGGTCGGTCCTTAAGATTCTACCCTTTCTCACATTTTAAAATGATCTAAGTTATTATTTTAGCGGTCTAGAGATTCCTAATTTATTATTTGATCCTATAAGTCTATGCCTGACATACGATATGAATATACGGCCAGTGTCGTCTCGCTATGTGAGATAACTTTAAGTCATTCACGGTCATAAGACGACTCGATACCAAGCTATGTAACCTGGTTTTTCGTGACTTTAATTAAACTAAGGCGGAAAATTAATTAAGTCTATATATTACAAAACCAGCTGTTATCGTATTACAAACTCCATATACATAATATGAGTTTAAGATAAACAGAGTTATTCGATTACATTCTCTAAAAAAGGAGTACAAAATAAAGGTAAACCATCCCCAGCATTCAATAGCGGTAGTCTCGGGGTACCTGCATTAAACTCTCATCATTTTCCCGCACACTCTTTCGATACATGCAATTTCTAAAGCAATATGCAGTATAAATAATGAATAATAAATAAACAAGGAAAACAAATAGCAAGTATGCAATTAAAACACATAAGGAGATCATGATGATTCAATACGAGTATAAATCAATCAAATAACCAACCACGCTCACAAATAATCATACTCAACAAAATCACATTCCAATACTCAACCAAGTCATTAGATAATCATCAAACAAACAAGGAAATACATTCAACATATGTTAACTAGTGAAAGTTCATTAGCGAGGCGGAAGCATGCAGGCGTAATTTCGCAATAGTAAACCAGGGCCAAAGCAGGTTGGGCGTGTCCGACACACTAAATCCTAGTGGGCCAGGGCCAAACAGGTTGGGCGTGGGTGACATACTAGACGTCCGCGCAATAGCGGTCGTACGAACAAAGCGGGCGATGTGCGAGCAGGCTAAGGATACCTAAAGCGATAAGGGCGGCCAAATCCGAGTCTAATGTATGCATACACCACTATAGATAGGTTCAGATCATACTCGCCCTCGAGTAAGTAGTCACCTAATAATACGACTATCACCTTAGGCGGGTACCCCGGGTGAAATTTGGAGTTTCCAATTACCGTAGTATGGGCTCACGGAGATATCAATCATGCCCCATCCACGAGGTTGTATATCCGCATAGAAATAATACTTTATATAAAAATATTAGATCGCCTTTAGCAACTCTGGGAGGGAGCCAAAGTCCCCATAGACAGCTACCTCATTAACTTCGAATTCAAGAGTCGCGACATGGCGAACAATCCAAGTATTTTATTCAAGTATTTCATTTCTTAATTTCTTATTTCCTCGTTCATTCAAAGTAGGTGACAATTCTGTAACTTAAATATATCGTCTAACTTTGTATAATGAAATTTTAGTTCTAGCAGTTCTTCAGGTAAACAAAACACATAGAAAGACTTAGTTAATTATTTGGAGTCCGTTTGTAGATTTTAAATATTTTTACTATTCATTATTTTACTATTCATCGTATTTACTATTCACCGTATTTACTATTCATCGTATTTACTATCCATCGTATTTGTACGTATTTTTATACGTTTGCGTATTTTTATACTTAGTATTTTATTCGTATTTTATACGTATGTGTATTGATATACTTAGTATTTATTATTATATTTTCTTTGTACTTAGTATTTTTATTTTATTTCCTTATACTTAGTATTTTCCTTTTATACTTAGTTTTCTTATACTTTACTACTACTTTTATACTTAGGATATTTTTAGGTTTTACAAAACCAACCTTTATTTTTCTAAGTATATAATTCTAGTTTTAAAGACGTTAGGTTCGTTTTGTATTTAGTGATTTGAAAAATTACCTCGGAAGTAAAAACTAGATATAATCTAAGTACAAAATTCTAATGTCGAAGTTGTTAAGTTCATTTTGTACTTGGTGATTTTAAATAACATTTTAAAAGTAAAACTCGGTTTTATTTAGTCATATACTTAACTAATCTTTTAGCGGTTTCCATTTTTAGCGAGGTTGTCGTAGTTCATTTTAAATAGTCCGTATCTCCACATCCACATTTAAGCATAGGCAGTAGCACTCGAAATGATTCATTTTAATACGCGTAACGTTTATTTTAATCGGTTTCGTTGATTCTTTTTATTAATGATTCATTATACAATCTAATATAATCCTAATTACAAATCAACTTTAGTAACTAAGTGATAAATTCATTTTGACCAAAATTGACCCAATTTAAGTGATAAAACCGTGGCACTCTACATAGGTTACCCATTTATTTTCTTTTTGTTTTTATTACTAAATCATTACTTTAACTAATTTAATTACTTAAGTGATAAAAATGAAAAGTGACAAACTCAATTTTGGTCCAAAAATACACTATGGCCGTGGCCCTCTACACATACTCATTTTTATTTTCGTTTTCTAATTTATCGTTTTTTTGACTTAAAGTTTTTATAAACTAATTTCTTAAATTATACTAAAGTCCTTTAACTAGTTTACGATTTTCACTAATTATTTTATTTCCATTATGAATAGTGATTTTACTCACTTTAAATTTCTATCTTTTTCATTATTGAGATTTAGCTTATTTAACTTATATAATTAGTATCTTATTTGTTTACTAGTGGATTTAAACAACAAACAAAATAAAACTTATAATTATTTTGGATCAAACTAGTCACCTAAAAGAAGAACACATGAATGTATGATGAACTTTAATATTTTTCATATGAACTCAACTTAGTCAAATTTTTATATGTTTATATAATTTCCTCAAATTTTTATAGCAAGTCCATTTTACCTAAACTAATCTTAAAATGTTATTTAGAAAAATTAAAACTAAAAATTGGTCCAAATAAATCAAAAATGCCGTGTATATATATATATGTCCATGATTTTTGATTTTTGATTTTTATACTTCTAATTCAATAACTAATTTACTTTATATCATTTATATGTTTAACATAAGTGAAAAACATATACAAACATTAACATATAAAAGTAAAAATCATTTCAAACATAAGAATAATAAAACTTCAAGAACACACATAAATACTTTTAAAGCATTTAAATTCATAACAAATTCATTTTAAGTCCTAAACATAAACTAATTATATTTTCATGTTCATTTCATTACAAGTATTTTAAGCATGCAATTTACAAAAATTAAAATGAAAAATTAAGTGAAGAAATTAAGGGTGGCCGTGGGTGATGTTAATGTTACACAAATATTATTTTTCGATTTTTGTCTCCTAATTTAACATATGATACTAAGGTGACTTAAAACATCATACATACAAATCAAAAACATAAAATCAAATACGAGGCGCTTATCATATAAGTGTGCGGGAAGCACCTTAGGTTTGGTTAAAGAAAATGCTCCTAGCAATTGTCGGGATCGATTATGTGATCAAATTGGCTCAAGTCTAAGCCTCCACCTTGCTCCTCGTCTTTGGTTAGGGTTTGTACATAAACATGAAAATAAGAAAGTTAGTAAATCATTTAGCTAACTAAACTATACTAATAAAATTTAGGTGTAGTATTGTTTTTATGTTTAGGTGATGATTTAATTTTCAAGATTTCGATTTATGTTCATATTTATTTATAAGCTAAAAGATGTAGTGATTAATAAATATAAGTAGTGGAGGAGTATGTGAAGAACTTAAATGAATTATAGACATGAAAATAAAAAGTTTAAGGAAGAAAGTGTAAGGAAGAAGATGAGGATTATAGTGTTCTTGAAGTTGTAGATGAATATGCTTACTTTGGCTCTTGGAAATGAGTTTATTAGAGAGAAAAAGACTTAGAGTATTTGTTGTGTTTGTGTGTTGTAGTTTAGACGTGTAGTAGTAGTTGTGTGTAGTAGTAATTGTAGTATGTTGTAAGTTGTAATTTGTAGTAATAATAATGTTTAAATTTTAAATAAAAACAAGCTAAGGAGTGATGATGAATTTGTAGGTTGTCATAAGGATTAGACAACTTAGTAAAGGGGGAACAAAGTGGAAGAGAAATAGAAGGAATGGAAGAGGCTAAGGTTGGACCAAGCAAGGTCCAAAATTTCGGCCTACTTGACAAACAAGTGGCTCGATTTTCGTTTTTGAAATTTTCGATTTGCGCGCACGCGAAAAGTCTCGAAATGAAATATATGATCTTAAAATAATGGTTCGAAGTAAGATCGAAAATAAGAATGAAGAAAATCGTAGAAGGGTGATCAAAACAAAAATTGGCCTTAGGATCCTCGAAACTTTGAAATAAAATCTTGTTGGATCGAAATATATATTTTTTTTGTGGAATGTTACTGAATTAAATCATTATGCTTAAACGTCAAAAATTTTACCAGTTTAGGCTTAGTGTAACTCAATATATCGAGTTTTAGAGAAAGTGTTAGTTAATCCAAAATGGAATAGTAATTTGATATTATTATTATATGTTTTGTTAGTAAAAATCAAAATGATTAAGCTTAAACTACTTTAATTAGATTTGGATTATGATTAAGTATATTTAAGAAAAGATTAGGTGACTTAAATCACATTTAGGTGGCTTGGCCATTTGGTCAACGTTTGACCTCGATTTGCGTGCCAAAATTTGTCGTTGAGAAAATTGTCGTAGATTCTTTGTTTGATTTATCGAGTTTGAAAATGTAAAAATAAAGTTCAAATTCAAAGTAATTCAAAACGGTTTTAATTTAGGTGCAAAATAACTTGTAGTATAATGTGTTAGGGAAATAAGTGAGCGAGGATGTTTAATTAATGATTTGCGCAATTATAAAGGCTTAACTTAACATGGAGTGTTACATGTTTAGCGAAAAAAATTCAGTCGCATTTTTATTATAAGGAAAAAGGATGAATTTAATCTAAGGAATTAAATTCTTTTATAAAAATGTGTTTCAAAAACACGGGGTGTTACAAATAAACCAACCTATTAGTGATCTTCCATTAATAAACCAACCTTTTGATTAACTCTAAATAAACCAACCTTTGCACCTCATCTTCCATTATTAAACTATCTCGATTTTAAACTTGTCATTTTGGGTAAAACGAAAAGTATAACCCACATACTTTCACTCCATTATTAATGTTATAGAGAAAAAAAAATGGAAAAACATGTGATCTTCACCTTTAAATAATCGTTTAAAAATGGGGATAGTATAATAGTAGAAGATAGGGTGTAAAGGTTGGTTTATTGAGAGTTAATCAAAAGGTTGGTTTATTTATGGAAGATCACTGATAGGATGGTTTATTCATGTGAAATATTCCTTAAAATAAACCTTATAACCATTAATTTTGTATTTAAAATTAAAAAAATTTGTTAGTGAAGATCTGTAAAGGTAAAATATGGACCAATTTTAAATATATTAATATCTACAACAAAAATCACCATTAAAAAGTTATAAATATTGAGAATTAGAGATTAGAGAAAGGAAGTTATGTTGTGTATATTTCAGCTTTGAGTTTTGCTCTATTTATAATACAAAGATAACTGTACATAAACTATTGTAAGGGATGGAAGTTTGCGTATTTTTAGGCAGAAATCCAGGATGGTGGGATTTTCACCTTATCATCCATGAATTCTTAACACTCCCCCTTGAAAAACCATCCATCATCTTTACCATAAATTACATATAAAACTTTGATGAATACTGGCTCATTAAAAACCTTGTTAGGAAAACCCATTGGGATAAAACCTAAGCAAAGGAAAAAAGAGTCCAGTGTGTACAGTACTCCCCCTGGTCTTAACATTTGTCTTTGAGATGGCGCATTCCGATTTTTCGCACGAGTTCTTTGAACTGTTTTGATGGTAATGACTTAGTGAATAAGTCTGCCAGATTATCACTTGATCGAACTTGTTGGATGTTAATTGTTCCTTGCTTCTGTAGATCATGTGTAAAGAAGAATTTTGGTGCTATATGTTTTGTTTTATCTCCTTTGATGTAGCCTTCCTTAACCTGATTGATGCATGCTGTGTTGTCTTCATATATCAATGTTGGCTGGTCTGTTGAAATGATGTTACATTCTTTTTGAATGTAATGCGTCATAGATCGTAGCCATACACACTCTCTAGCGGTCTCGTAAAGAGCAATTAATTCAGCATGGTTTGATGACGTTGCGGTTAAGGTTTGCTTTGTTGATTTCCAGGATATAGCTGTACCTCCAAATGTAAAAACATAACCCGTTTGAGATTTTGCCTTGTGTGGGTCTAATAGATATCCTGCATCTGCATATCCAATGAGGGTTGTGTTTTTCTTTCTTGGATAAAATAATCCTAAGTCTATTGTTCCTTGAAGGTATCTTAGGAGATGTTTTATTCCGTTCCAGTGTCTTTTTGTTGGAGATGCGCTAAACCTTGCTAGTAGATTTACCGAAAATGCTATGTCAGGTCGAGTGTTATTCGCTAGATACATCAATGCACCAATTGCACTAAGATACGGCACTTCCGGTCCAAGTATACTTTCGTGATCCTCTTTTGGACGAAACTCATCTTTCTCTATACTCAGAGTTTGAACAATCATTGGGGAGCTCAATGGATGTGATTTAGCCATGCCAAATTTTTGTATAACTCTTTGAGTGTAGCTACTTTGGTGGATGAGTATTCCATCTTTAAGGTGTTCGATTTGTAAACCTAGACAAAATTTTGTTCTTCCAAGATCTTTCATCTCAAACTCCTTCATCAAATATGTTGCAGTATCTTCAAGCTCTTTAGCTGTTCCAATGATATTTAAATCATCGACATATACTGCAATGATTGTGAATCCAATGTTTGTTTTTCTAATAAAAACACATGGGCAAATTGGATCATTTTTGTAACCCTCCTTTTCAAGGTATTCTTTGAGACGATTATACCACATTCGTCCAGATTGTTTTAGTCCGTACAAAGATTTTTGTAGCTTTATGCATAACATATTTCCAGGTAGTCCTTTGCTTTTGTTTTCGGGCACATTAATTCCTTCAGGAATTTTCATGTATATATCAGTGTCAAGTGACCCATATAGGTATGCAGTCACGACATCCATAAGTCGCATTTGTAGGCCTTTAAACACAGCTAATCCTGTCAAGAATCTTAGTGTTGTTGCATCAACTACTGGGGAATATGTTTCATCATAATCTATTCCAGGCATTTGTGAAAAGCCTTGTGCAACAAGTCTTGCTTTGTATCTTACGATTTCATTTTTCTCATTTCGTTTTCGGACAAAGACCCATTTGTATCCTACTGGTCTGATATCTTTTGGAATTGGTATTATAGGACCAAACACTTCTCGTTTCTCGAACGATTGTTCTGCGTTCATCGCTTCTCGCCATTTTGGCCAATCATGTCTTTTTCGACATTCATCGACTGATTTAGGCTCAACATCATCTTTATCAATCATAATTTCTGATGCAACTGAGTACGCAAATATTTCATTTATGTTGGTGTTTGCTCTATTATATTCAACCCCTGTATGAACATAGTTTATAGAAATTTCATAATTATCATTAATGTCTTCTGAGGTTGGTTCAGGTGCTTTATTGTTTGTTTCTTCTACACTTGTGTCATTTATTCTTTTGGATTTTCTAGGTTTTTGATCCTTTGAACCGAAAGGTCTCCCACGCCTTTTGCGTGTCATAGATAGGTCAGCTGCTGATTTATTGGTGTCCTCGGTTGGGATTTCGATTCGGACGAGGGCATTTGCGAGGATATGAGATTTTGTTATTCCGGGCAAATTTGTGAAGGCGTCGGGTATTTGATTAGCTATCCTTTGCAAATGAAGTATCTTTTGTACTTCTTGATTACATGAACTATCTCTTGGATCGAGATATGATAATAATTCTGCTTTCCATATGATTTCTTTGGGTTTCTGGTCCACTTTCTTTTCTCCCCCTAAGACTGGGAATGTATGTTCGTCGAAATGACAATCGGCAAATCGAGCCGTAAATAAATCTCCAGTCATCGGTTCAAGATATTTAATGATGCTTGGGGAAGTAAATCCAACATATATTCCTAGTCTTCCCTGTGGACCCATTTTAGTCCTTTGTGGTTGGGCAATCGGCACAAATACCGCACAACCAAAAGTCCTTAAGTGGGATATATTTGGAGGCTGACCCGTTACAAGCTGTAAGGGTGAAAACTTATGGTAAGCAATCGGTCTTATCTTTACCAATGTTTCAGCATGTAGTATAGCATGTCCCCATGCAGATGATGGTAATTTGGACTTCATTAATAATGGTCTAGCTATTAATTGTAATCTTTTTATCATTGCTTCAGCTAGTCCGTTTTGAGTATGAACATGTGCCACTGGGTGTTCAACGTCTATGCCAATAGACATACGATAATCATTAAATGCTTTAGACGTAAACTCCCCAGCGTTATCCAGACGGATTTTCTTTATATTATAATCTGGAAAGTGTGTTCTTAATCTGATTATTTGGGCAAGAAGTTTTGCAAATGCCATATTTCTTGTTGATAAGAGAGTAACATATGACCATCTAGTACATGCATCTATCAATACCATAAAGTATCGAAATGGTCCACAATATGGAGTAATTGGGCCACATATATCCCCTTGAATTCTTTCAAGAAAGTTGGGCGATTCATTTTTGATTTTACTCATTGATGGTCTTATTATCATTTTCCAAGCGAACATGATGTGCATGGAAAATCAACAGATTTTATCACCCTTATATTTTTCATTGGGTGTCCAAGTGCATTTTCAATGATTTTTGTCATCATTCCTGGGCCTGGGTGACCCAGCCTATCATGCCACAAATTAAATGTGACATTGTCATTTATTTTAATAGACGCCATCATATTTATTATGATAGGATTTATACGAGTATAATATAGACCCGAAGAATATGATGGCATTTTCTCACATATATATCTTTTGCCTGACTTAATACTTGTAAGACACAAGTATTCTTTATTATTTTCAGTCATGGTCTCAATATGAGAACCATTTTGGCGCATATCTTTGAAACTGATCAAGTTTCTTTGCGATTTACTCGAGTATAAAGCATGACTTATAATTAAGTTCGTTCCCATTGGGAGTACGACGCTAGCCTTTCCGGTGCCTTCAATTATTGCAGCATTCCCTGATATTGTATTTACATTTGCCTTTATTGGCATCATTGTACTAAAGTACCTTTTATTTTTCAATATAGTGTGAGTTGTACCACTATCAATTAGGCATGCTTCTCCAATATTTGCCATATCTTCAAAATATAAACAAAGTAATTATTTAATTAGACATTCAATTCATTGCATCAATAATATTACAATATTACATAGAGTTGTACAAACCACAAAATAAATTAAAACAATGCATAAAATAACATAGAAAGAAATAACTGATAATATTATATGATTAGTTTTATAATATAATAGCTTCTGTTGTGATTTTATTTTAGTTTGCAGATTCATTAATGCCCGCAACATCATCCAGAAGATAATCTCCTATGTCGAGATTGTTAGAATCTGGTGCGGAAGATATAATGGGGATCGCATCACTAATAAAGTGTACCTCAGGCCCTTTATTTTCTTGTTTGATAGATGCTTGATAGAGATCAACAAAGTGCTTAGGTGTACGACATGTACGAGCCTAATGCCCATTCAGACCACACTTCAAGCATGCACCCTTAGGTTTATTCACCTTTTCTGGGCGGACAAATTGCTTACCAAAATGTGGTTTTTTAAAGGTATAAGGCTTTCGTTCCGGGCCATAACCACGTCCCTTACCGCGTCCTCTTTTGTTGTTCCAGTGCCCACGGCCAGACTTGGCAATAGCATTTGCCTCAGGTATAGCCATGGAGCCGCTTGGCCTCATATTTTCATTTTTTAATAAGATTTTGTCATGTTGTTCAGAAAGTAACAACACTGTAATGAGGTCAGTGAATTTGGTAAACTTTTCTTGCCTTAGTTGGCGTGCAAAATGTATATTCGGCCCTCCCATAGTTGAGAAGGTTTTGTCCAGTTTAGCAAAATCACTGACTTCTTCTCTACAATATTCTAATTGTGAAGATAAATTAAATAAAGCAGAATTATATTCAGTTACTGATGTATAATCCTGGAAACGTAAATTATTCCACTCTTCCCGTAGCCTAGGAAGTAGAACATTGTGATGACGTCCAAACCTTTCCTCAAGATGTTTTAGTAGCTCACTTGGGTCCCTAACTCGTATATATTCATTTTTAAGAGATTCAGCCACATGATGTCTTATGAATATATGAGCTTTCTGTTTTTCTTGGTGGGTAGCCCAGCTACCCTCCTCAATAGTATGCTCGAGGCCCATTGCCCCTAAGTGAGCAATAATGTCATCCCTCTACTGGGGGTATCTCATTCCAGATACATCAAGAACTTCGAAATCTCTTTTAGCAATATGTGCCATTTTGAATTCAGAGCGATTCGTGCTGATAACGTATTGAGAATTAGAGATTAGAGAAAGGAAGTTATGTTGTGTATATTTCAGCTTTGAGTTTTGCTCTATTTATAATACAAAGATAACTGTACATAAACTATTTTAAGGGATAGAAGTTTGCGTATTTTTAGGCAGAAATCCAGGATGGTGGGATTTTCACCTTATCATCCATGAATTCTTAACAATAAAGGTGTTGAGTAAACATAAAAAAACAAGTAAACATAAAAGAAAATAAATGAGAAATTAAAGCAAACAAATTAAAAAAAAAAAAATTCATACAAATTATAAAAAACTAGATGAAGAAAACAACAAAAACCCTAACTACATTAAAAATAGAAAAAAAAAAAAAAAAAAAAACATCAGCAGAACAAAAAAATCAAATAGGCACAAACAAGTTCGATCGTTCAACATCGGCAGTTCGGCACTACTACGTCCGTTCATTCAACACCCAGTATACACCACCGCCGCCGCCACTGCCACCGCAACCTTCGTTCATTCTTCCTGGTCACCACCGCCGGTACTGCCACCACCACGCAGTCACAAATCCTCGCTGTTTTCCGTGTTCAGTCATCGTCGTCAGTCACCTCGCTCCTCCCGTTTTGGCTTGTGACTTGTGCATAGTATGCAAACAAGGTGTTTGTTGAAATGTCTTGACTCGATTGATTTGTTCAACTCGGCTTGGTTTTTCGAGCATTTCATTTTATTGGTTATTGTTTGGCCTTCTATTTAGATACGCAAAATTTTTACAGCATCGACAAACGAAACAAAGTATTCAACATTTTCCTATACTTTGTTTCAATTTGTGAGGTTCATTTCTTAACCTTTCTCTACGTCAACTGTATTTGTGTTGTTTAATTTAGGTAATTGTGGTCAATTGATTTGTTGTGAATGCATGGAAACCCTAGATTTTGAAGAACTGATGAGTTTCGGTGAGTGCTACAGGTGCTCCTAGTAGTGGCTGATGACGCTGGTACTAAGTTGCAGTTGCTGGCGCTGATTGCCGCTACTGATTGTGGCCATTGAGGCTTCTACTAGCTCATAATACTTTGTATATGTAAGTGACTGGTTTTTATTTGAAAACTGTGCGTTTCCTTGCTTAGAATTTTTCAGGAGATGGAATTTTACTCACGTATTTTGGCATAGAACTGATTTGTTGGACTAGGTTATTTTCAGTTCTTATATCGTGAAGTAGCCTCTGGCAGACGTGATTATCAACACATCTCTCAGTCTTGGTTAACAATGGAAATTTGCAAACATTTGAACCCCCTTATTCCCTTAAGGCCTTAACCCGCCACAACCATAGGAGGAATTCTAACCCTTGACGTAATAGGGCATTTAAATTGGTGTCATTGTGGGTATCAATGTTCTAATCTGTAAGTCATGAGATAGAACTAGATACTGTGTTAGGTCATTGACGTATTAATACTCTGTATTACGTTAGGATTGGAAGCGTGACTCTAATAAACCATCTACAAGTAACTATATGAGGTTCTGACATTATAAAAAAAAAATGGCGATGATCTCTATGTTCTGACATTATATTGAGGCTTCTGCTCCTAGTAGTGGCTTTTTTTTATTAGTAGTAGTAGTAGTAGTAGTAATGTTCTGATACTAGAAAACGTAAGATGTGCATGCTTAATTATCAGTTTCTATCTAGCATGACTCATCTAAATGCATGATGATTTCTAGGTCCAAAGAATGAATATACGATACACAATGTCCTATTCTTTTCAAATTTGTGTTTTATTCTGCTTTTATATATTTTATAGTACTCCCTCCGTTTCGGTTATTTGTTTACATTTACTTTATACACATTTATCGATGTGAGGAGAGAGGTAAATAAAAAAAAAACTATAAAAATAATAATATAAGTACAAAGTGGGTAAAATAAAACAATGTGATTGGTTAAGGAAGTTGGGTCCACCTCCACAAGTGCGTCACCATAGACATTTATGGAAAGTGTAAACAAATGACCCGTACACCCATAAATGGAAAGTGTAAACAAATGACCCGTACACCCATAAATGGAAAGTGTAAACAAATGACCCGTACGGAGTATCTCTCCTTCCCGTTTCAATCTCTCTTCGTTTATGTTTGGATAGTTAGATTGTATGCATACTCAACTGCTCAATTAGTTAATGTCAAATAGGTTATCATTATCTGTACTTGACTCGATTCAACTATCAATTTAAAGATATCAAGCTTATAGTCATGTTTTGGCTCCAGAAAAAGCTTAAGGGTGAAGACGTTAGGAAAGCTACCATTATGTTACACCGCGAGGTATATTTGAACACTTACTCCAAGTACTTATGTTACTCACATTGTTTAATTAGTTACCATTAGAGACTCATGTCGTGTCTCACACGCCACTTTGACACTTAAGACCAAAAAAAATTAAAAATTCACACTCGAATACCTGTCTCACACTACACCATGTCGAGAAATCTGAGTAATGTAGGCTCCAACAATAAATATTGGATTTCTCGAAGTCGCTCAACATCATGTCGAAAAGTTTGAGTAATGTAGGCTCCAATAATAAATATTGGATTTCTCAAAGTCGCTCATCTATTGTGTTGAATTGTCTCTTGATATGAAAATATTATCTTTCTCTGTTTGGAGTTCTTTTATGTGTGTTTTTTTTTTTATGCTTTGGTCATTGTATTGTCACAGAGCTACAACTTAATGCTCTTATTTCATATACTTGGAGGGAGTAGTCTAATCCTTTTAGTCTTATTTTTGCTTCCGCCATCGAGTCAACCTCAAACTTATGAAATGAGGAATATGTTATTTGTATCAATAGGATTTAAGCTTGCATTTGGTTTGCAGATTGAGTACATAATAACATGGTGGAGAATGGTAAAGACAAACAGGCAGATGATCTAAAGAAGGTTTACAGAGAGGTGCTCTAGAGTTCAACAAAAAATATCTACGTGAATAGTTTCTAAGGCGATTACAAAGAGGGTAATGTGGTCATTCGTGGACTTTGTAATTATGTCAACTTCATAGCTAAAGTTGTAGTTGCACGTTGTGTGAGTTTATACATGAAATATTTGTAATGAATTTGCAACATTTAATATGACATTGTGTTTTGGGATGTAATGTAAATTGTATATATATGATATTTGAATTTTCCAATTTATGGAGAGGTGCTAAAATTTCGGTGGGAAAAGAAAACAAAAACAAGAAAAAAAACCTTTTTGTGGCGGTTCTTTACTTAAATCGCCATAAAAAGTCATAAAAAGCCTATTATTTGTGGCGGTTTTTTCCTAGAACCGCCATAAATGATAAGGTTATTTGTGGCGGTTTCATTCTAAAATCGCCACAAAAAGTCAGAAAAATCATATTATTTGTGGCGGTTTCTTACTAAAACCGACACACGTGGTAGGTTTTTTATGGCGGTTTTTGTAAGAAATCGCCACAAATACTAGGGTTTTTGTGGCGGTTTAAGTAAGGAACCGCCACAAAAATTATTAAGGTGTCGTTTTGGTTGATGTGGGAAATGAATTCATGCGTGGTAATTGCTAATTCACATGAATTGATTCCCACATATATAATTCATGGTAAGTAGCTAAAAGTTGTTAGTTTACCATTTAGGTATTTGCATTTCCTAGTAATTAATTAGGTTCATACGAGTTGTTTGGTTACCGTATGAGAATTCACATACATTTTATGTGAAAATATTTTTACGCACTTACATATAGAAACAAAAAATATATAAAAGGTAATATGCTAAGGAAAAATTGGTAGTTATATTATTAGAAGATATATGAAGTTGAACTTACCGAGGGGAGGCTTGGTAAGTAAGTTCCCCCATAATGGTGGAAGTAGAACTTCCAAGGTAAGGTTAACTTCTTCCATTTTATAAATAAATGGGTAAACACATAAGGTATCAAATTCCCACATTTTAGGAATTCTAGCTTCTTGTGTTTATCTTGGGCAACCAAACAACCTTTGCACACAATAAAAATAATTCTAGACCCGCTATCGATCTCACTAATATTTAAAGTTGAATTCTATATCTATATAACACATCAAAACAAAATCGTTGACCGAGCAATTTGACCAAAAGTTTGCTACTCCTAACCAAAAAAAAAAAAAAAAAAAAATGAAACACAGTGTTGCCACGTCCCACGACAACTTTGCAAAACCCTAGAACAACATTGGGAACCCTTGTGATAATCAAACGCCATAGTTGAATCAATGGAGCTGTCGAAGAAGATACAAACATCCTTTTAAATTTAATCGATCATGCTACAATAAAAAAAAAAATTGGAGGTAGACGCAGGTAATTGTTTTTCTTTTTGCACAAATTTATGGATCAATATATAAGTTGATTTTGCTAAATTGATTATGATTTTAAAGTGTTTACTTGAATTGGAATGTGATTTGAGCGATAACATGATGATTGACATGAATATGCATGTTTGATTAATTACGTCAAATTTTTAATTGTTCTTCTTTTTGCACAGATTTACGAATCAATAGATCTTATTTTTCCTCTCCGACAAAATCGATGGATTAATTAGATAAAATAGGCTGCAAAAAAAAGGGAAGTAGTGAAACGAAAATTGTATAGGAACTTGTGTTGTATGCAGTAAGTGTAGCATTAAGTAGATTATTGGTTTTGCTTGAATGGCTTAAGCATTTGACCCAAATCATATACTCCGTATAAAGTTTCTAAGAGAACAAGAGATAGTTCAAGTGGTAAGGGCACTTTTACCCCAACCATGAAGTTGGGGGTTCGATTCTCGTCCGCGACGTAAGTGCGCTCATTTGAACCAAAAATAAAATAAAATATAGGCTTCTAAAAAGTCCCTTCAACAAATGAAGGAAATTGCTAAACAACTTGGTTGTCCTACCTAGAGGTGGCAATTAGGTCAGTCGGGTTTGAGTCACATCGGGTCAAAGTCCTCTTTCAGATTGAGTCGGGTTCGATTCGGGTCGTTATCGGTTTGGTAATTTCATGTTAAATAGTGTTTAAGGTCGGGTCATGGCGATTTTATCAAATAACTTCAATTTTTAGCCACTAAAATACGTATTTTGACTATTATTTTATTTAAGTACTTCATTATTTAGTCAAATGTATCAAACTAAATACTAATTTGCTTTCAATCAAATCAAAATTAAACTTAATAATTATCGGGTCATCAATTCAGTCGGATCGATAATGGGTCGGGTCATCATCTGGTCGGGTTTGGGTAGGGTTCGGGTCACTAATTATCGCGTCATGTCGAATTACGGATCGTCGTCTGGTCCAGGTAGGTTTCGGGTCACAATATTTCGGGCCAAAATATTTTCGAGTCAGGTTTTGCTCGGGTCATTCGGGTCGGGTCAGACTTGCCAACTCTAGTCCTATCAACATTGTTCGGGGTGATTTTCTCACACGGTTTGATTTAGTGATTGTGGATCTACTAGTACTATCCTTTTATCTAAGTTTATTGTGATTGTTGTAATTGAGTTTAGAACGTAAAGAAAAGCAAAAAACGACACAAGACACACGGTATGTTTACGTGGGAAAAACCCTTAAATGTTAAGGGAAAACCACGGGCACCAAGCCAGGAGAGGATTCGTAGTAGTTCTGGTTCAGGAAATACAGAGTCTGGACCAACTGGTACGGAATACAATAAGAGCGTAAAATAATTATATAGTGTTTGGTTGCTTGTGAATTGCGTAGAGTGTAGTATATTCGAGTTGTGTGTCTTCTGATGATCCTTCAACTGATTTCCTTCTCCCTTTATAGTGTCTCTAGCCCCTAACGTCTCTTCCCCCGCTTGTAGGTAACTTCTTCCTTTTTCTTCTCCAGCAGCTCCTATCTTTCAGGCCTCATATCTGCTCTTTGACTGAGTCTCTCAACGTCCATCTCTAGGGTTGCTGTTGTATCCTTGGGCTTTGCTTTCGGTTTTTACTTCTCCTTTGTGTTGGGCTTGGTCCATCTTGACTGTTCCTCTCCTGACCTGCACCTTTGTCCTGTCTGTATTGGTAGGTGCTGACATCAAGTCCTGGACCTGATTATGGATTCTGAACTTGTCTGGACCTGACCGAGGGTCCTGGACCACCCTGGTTTTCTGGTCCCAACAGTTTGTCCCCCATCTCCTTGCCCTTCAGTCCTGAACTGGGGGGTAAGGAGATGCTTTTGTTCTTTTTCCTGGCCCAGGGCTGTGCCTGGTCCAGGCTCTTTCTGCTCTGCTGTGCGTTTGGTCCTGAGACCTGTATCTTGTAATTAATGAGGCAGTTGCCTTTTCGTGGGGAATTGCGCCCTATTTTGGCGCTCAATGTACTGCACACGTCTTGCCATGGGTCACATCATATCTCTTCGCGCGTTTATTTTCGTAAAAACCATCTAACTTCCTTTTGCTCCCTCTATAAATACCCTTATTTTTGTTTTTCTCTCTCTCTATCTTCATTTCTCCTGATTTCATTTGTTTTGTAATAAAAAAAACCCTAGCAAAATCCCCAAATTGATTCGCAAAAAACCCTAGCTTTTTCCTCCTTCTCTAATAGTTTTGATCATGGCTCGTAATGACACTGGCCCTTCCACAGCAATCACCTACTCCCACGGCGGCTCAATCTTCCACGCAACAGACATAATCAAGGACATCAATATCTACCCAAATCTGCTCGCTCAAGGAGTTGAAACGAGGCTCAAAGAGGAAGGTAAAATTCCTGAAAGTACTGAAGTTTGGGCCCCAGACACTAGAGATGTCAGGGTGGACTGGGTCAGTCCCGGTTGGTTTTCAATTTTTGAATCCTCCTTCAGATTTGGAGCCAGCTTTCTGTAGATACCCGTATCCGTACCCCCCAAAAACAAACCCGATGATGAAAAGGACTGTCATACATGCTTTTAAAAGAGTCGAAACGGTACAAAAGTGTCTAAAACGTATTAGTCATTTTTAGCGTATTAATTTGGACTTGCATAATCATGAAAGTAAATGTCAATTTTAGTCATCATGAGCGTAACACGAGCACAATATAGGAACGTCTTATTAAGCCAAGCCACAAAAACAAATTTCAACTAGCTACAAACGCCCAAACTTACAAAAACGACCCTAAAACGCACACTAACACAACACTCAAAACGGGCCAAAGTGCGTCCCGTGTCACATTTTCAAAAAGTTAGGTTTTATGAAACCATAAAATAATATAACCTAATATTATTTTATTTCAGGCCAAAACCGAAAAACACGACAAAAACCGAAACACGAAAACCGAAATTCGGACCAAAACTGAACAAATACTTAACCCTTAAGTAAACCACAAAACATAATCATTACCTAATCAAACCGCCAAAACCAAACGGCGGCATAAGCAGCCCACCAAAACAAAAAACAAATCGCCAGTTGACAGGCGATTAAAAACTTAAACGCCTGTCAACAGGCGATTAAGTTTTTGTTTTGTAACAGCCGCCTTTTGTATTTTTTCTTTAAAAATATCTAGCTCAGGCAAACTTATACGCTTTGTACGAGCGATTAAGTTTTGCTATCCCACAGAAACCAGCCAAACTCTATAAATACCAACCCACTTCATTCATTTTCAAAGACCCGGTTTTTAGCACTTACACACTATTCACGAAATCCACTCAAAAATACCGTCTTTACATACGGGCTGGACGTTTGAGACTCGGATAATGGGGTTACATTAACCCCAAACCCGATATTGGCACTAGCGAAGCCGTATTCGTAATACGGTTGTAGCGGTCAGATTCATAACCCGTCTAAACCCCGCCAATATCGCATAAATAAACGACTCATTATCACTAAAGCAAACCGACGTCACTTTTATAATTACGCAAGTCCTCATTCATGCATTAAATAACGACTAGAATCACGGATCCAACACTAAATTGTACCGTTTCATAGAGTCTTTTAGCATGTCAAAACTGAGGGTTTTTCACAAATTCTAATACGAGATTGGAAAATAACGTCTATAGTAATAATTTAGTCAATAAATTATTATTTAACGTACATTTCCTATAGCAATATGTCATTATTTTGACAATTTACATTATTTATGCATTTTAATCGAGTCATACTTATTCGCACTTGTACGTAGCGTCATTTTAGCCCAAATATCGAAATTAAGCAAATGTTTTCAAATTAGTAGAGACTACTCTTATGTAGGCTTTTTGATTACGGTTTTCAAAAATTATTTTGTCAAGACTTTCGAAAAGTAACCTCACTCCGAATCCCTTCTGCGGTTCGAACCTCAGATTGATAGGTATCGACGCACCTTGAAATCCGAGACACTCGTGTCTTGTATTTCAAGACGCGTTGAATAGGTTCCAAATTCCTTTAATATTTGGTGGCGACTCCGAAAATACACTTTCAAAAAGGATTTTCTACTTTTCTTTTTGGTCACAAATTCATGCAATGATCTCCCCCATTTTTCTCAAAACTTCGCACCCTTTTCCTGCGAGGCGCATTCCGCTTCCCGACGCCCCCGCAGTGAGGGCGAAGCCTTGTGAGCGTCGATAGGTCTATCACTTTCCCGGTACCTTCAGTTGGCGACTCCGCTGGGGACGAGCATGATTTTTATTATTTTTGAAAAACTAGTTTTTCTTTTATTTTAAAATCATAAAGAAGTGAAGCTTGAAACTTTGAAAACATTTACGCTTTCGATATTTGGGCAAAAATACGTTGAGTCGAATCCTCCTGATTCAAACCACACCCTTTGAGGAACGGCCTCAAGAATCCTCGCTCATAAGCGAGGTAACTCGGACACACCGTTCTCTCACCCTCCACGATTACAAATGCGGCATCCGTGACAAACGATCGTGAACTACCAAACTCGAGCGCTCTAGGGCCGTCTTGAATGCACACCTAAGACGTGTGTAGTCTTGCGGGTGCCCCTACCCAAACGTCATGAATGACCGGAGGAACCTTACCCTATAAACCAAAAACCTGTGTTTATATGTACAAGTCTTGGCTATAGTACCCTCACTATAGTAGTCTTTCAAAAAAGCTTTCTGCATGCAAAAACTCCTCCTAGGCATTATACTTTTAAAATACGTCCATCTTTGAAATTGCTTTTTCAAACTTTTTTCAAAAAAGGTCATACTTTTCAAAACACGCCGTAAGGCTCTTTGTCCCATAGTCATTTGAGTTTAATAAAATGCCGCTACATTTAATACCGTTCTAGGATAACCACTATATCCCAGGTCTTTTTCATATAGTAAATGAATTATGCGCCTGCCGTATCGTCATAATACATTTATTGCTAAAAGGTCTTTCACAAAGCAAAAACCCGAATATGTCAATTCATTTCGGAGATTTTAAATGAAATTAACTTTTAGAACATTAGATTTAGCTTTAAGTCGAGTGACTCTTTAGTCATCCCGATTTAATCTTTTCTCTCAAAAACAAAAAACGCGGGCTCGTTCAGATGCGGACCCGTTGATTTACTCTTTGAATCGAGTGGCTTATTGTCATTTTCGATTTAGAACCCTGAGTCACACGTAAAAGGCGAACAATTGATCACCTTTTACCCAATTTTAACATCCTCAGGTCGGCTAGCCTATCGCTACTTGATGCCTGATCCTTTTTATCATAAATCCAATGATAAACCCCTGGCAACATCCCGCCGAAGTGGGTTAATCTGCTTATGGTCATACAAATTTTCCTACCTCCGGAATTGGGACGTGTCAACGCCTCTATCTCAAAAAGCTTCCGTGTTCTTTTAAAAGCTAAAAACACGAGTCAAGTCACCCACTTTTTACGCTTTTGTGTCTTCCTTTGGTCGTGAATGTGATTTTTCATTTGAGTCTTTTCCTTCTCTTTTAGAATCACTAAAGGTTTGAAAACTTTGTCAGGTCCACTCATTGAAAAACCCCGAACACCCGGCTCGCAAGCACAAGATGAATTTCCGTTTCAACCTCGCGAATGATGAAACTGCCTTTTCACCACCCCCTCCACTAATGACGATCACCGAACACGTAAGGCTGCTCGACCACAAGGTAGCCAATCTCACCGCTTTATTCGAACACCTGGCCGCCATGCAAAGGATCGAAACCGAGAAGAACGCAAGACTATTCGCCGAAGAATCCGCTCGACACATCAAAAGAATCCGATCCCTGGAGGATGAAATTCACAAATACAAGCTAGCCAAAACTTCAGATCATGGCCGCCAGGCGAATGCTTCTCCCACTGCAACAAGGACTGGACCATTTGACGCTATAAACTCAAAGGCACTAGCAGCACGACCAATATTTCTAGCACAGCCCACTCCTGCCTCACCCAGGTCATCATCAGTTGGACTATTTCCGTTGCAACAACGACGAAGGTTCGATCCCCTCTTCATGTCTTACTCAAAGGCATTAGAAAAACTCGTAAAGAAGAACATTCTCCATCTTCCCAAACCCACCATTGTACCACCTGAGGATAAGAAGCCGTTATCATGGCACGAGGACTCGTACTGCGAATTCCACAGGGGAAAGGGACATGACACGGAGAACTCAAGCTTCGCCAAGAACGTGATCCAAGACATGATCGATAACGAAACAATCGATAAGCCAAGCACAACCCCTAAATCATCAGGCCAGCATGACACCTCCCTTGCTCGCCCCATTTTCGTAGGAACTCATCCCATCCTCAATCATCCCCTCCTGGCTCCCGCAAGCGATCACGAGGTCAACGTCCTTTTCGACAGCATCAACAACAACAGTGGCAACGTCGATCACATTCGCCGAGCTAGGACGAGAACAAAACCAGGACACGAGGACCGGAAGGAAATTTTCACCCAAATCCCTCATCAACGCCCGCATCAGTCTCCCTTAAACCTACAAATACCACCGGGATTCCCTCCCAAACACACAAGCAAGGAAGAGAGCATAGTCAAGGATATGACTAACCTACCCATAACCAACAACCTTCCCTTTAACACAACATGGCGAGAGACCAAGGGGAGCCTCCCAGCACAACTCATTGACCGCATTGTCCGGGATTGGCTACCAGGCGCCGTAACTTTCTCCCACGCAGATCTACCACCCTTTCGAGATCCACACGACCCAGCACTCTACATAACCGTAGAGTGCCGCAACATGATACTACCCGTTACCCTCATTGACAATGGCTCCGCGATCAACATCCTACCCCTAACAACTGCCCTCAAGCTAGGACTAAAGGAAAGTGATGTCACCCCTTGCTCAAACAACATAAGAGCGCATTTACTGCATTCGCGACATAGAAGGTGTCATATCACTACCCATCATGACAGGATTCATCAAGACAAAAACCGAATTCCAACTCATGGACATCCCCCCGGCGTACAATATGTTACTAGGAAGGACATGGATTCACGCTACCGGGGCCATAACATCAACTCTCCACCAGAAGGTTAAAATCCCTTTTTACAACGAGGTTATCACCATAGAAGCCTCAGATTTCCGAGCCGCCCTCCATCAGCTGAAGCTTGAAGAAAATGCCACCCAATCTGCCAGTGCCCAGGGAAGTCCCAATTCAAGCACCTGCACCTAGAGTCTAGGGTCCCGCGTCATCATGACGCCAATTTTCCAAAAAAATCGGCTAGATTACTCAATCATTTTCCCAATATAGTAAGTCTCAGTAAAGAACTAGAGTCATTAAGGTTGTCCAAAGCTCCCTCGTCTGAGCTATCTTCAAATGTAACCGCTTTTGATAACATTAATAACATGAAAGTTTTTGGTTACTCTTTGCCTCATTTAAACTCTACTTTTCCTAATAATCGCGATAAATCTAAAATTGCATTATATAGATACATTGCAAGTATTGTCTCAAAACCCGAACAGGACCCAATTATTGAAGACACAACAACCATCAACATAGGAACGCCCGAAGAGCCTCGACAACTACAGCTGGGGGCTTCCCTAAGCACGGAAGAAAGGGCCACCTATACCAAGCTCCTCGCAGAGTTTAAGGACGTCTTTGCCTGGTCATATAAGGACATGCCCGGCATAGACCGCGAGATAGCTGAACACCGCATCCCGATCAAACAAGGTAGCGACGGCCAAGCGTAAGCTCAGACGCATCGCCGTAATGGTCTCTCATGGACAAGGAGGAGATCGAGAAGCAGCTACAAGCTGGTTTCATCCAAGTCATCGAATACTCAGACTGGGTCTCCATTATGGTGCCGGTTATGAAGAAAAACGGCAAAATACGAGTATGTGCCGACTTAGGACTGAACAAAGCTCGCCCAAAGATGATTTCCCACTACCCCACATGGACATCCTAATCGACAACACAAAGACCACGCCTTCGCTATTTATGGATGGATACGCGGGATACAACCAAATCAAAATGGCGTGAGACGACATGCCAAAAACCACCTTCAGAACCCCCTGGGAACATCTTGCTACAGTCATGCCGACGGGCTCATAAATGCCGGCGCTACTTACCAACGCACTGCTACCACCTTACTCCACGACATGATGCATAAGGAGGTTGAGGTATACGTCGACGACATGATCATAAAATCAAAAGAAAGGGATGACCACATCACAAATCTTCTAAGTTCTTCACCCGAATCAGGCAAGATAAGATGCGATTGAACCCACGTAAATGCACCTTTGGGGTCACGCCAGCAAATTGTTAGGCCACATAAGTAAGCCGGCGGGATCGAAATAGACCCACCAAAATCAAAGCAATAATGGGCATGAAGACACCGTGCAACATCGATTTAAATAAGGAGTTTCTTGGGACAAGTCCAATACATCTCCAGGTTCATCAAAGAAGCTCACCATGATCTGTGAACCAATCTTCAAAAAGTTGAAGAAGGAGGAACATACGAAGTGGGGACGATGATCGCCAAAGAAGCATTCGACAAAGTCAAAAGCCCGCTCACAAACCCACCTGTTCTTGTACCCCACAAAAAGACTTGCCATCACACTATACTTAACGACCACGCCAAACGCCATGGGTGCCATGCTCGCCAAGAAGTCAACAACGAAGAACGGGCCATCTACTACATCAAAGAAAGTTTCACGACTACGAAACCCCTGGTATGAACCGGTCGAGAAAAAGTCGCCTCTCACCGTCCTGGGCAACCAAAAAGCTCAGGCACTACCTCCTCACTAGCACAACAAGAGTCTATTCCCTAATGGACCCCCTCAAATACCTGTTTGAAAAACCAGTCCTGAACGGACGCATGGCCAGGTGGACTCTGCTTCTCGCCGAGTACGTGTAGGGATCGGATCCCATTCACTAATCAAGTATTAGTGTAAATCAAATTACTCTAATTTGATTTAGCAAGATCTATGTAGTTAACAAATGTATTTTGCTACAAGATTAGAAATTTATACCTTTCTTTTAAAGGGATTTAGGGCACAAAACTAGAACTCCTTTCTAGTTTTGTTTCTTGAGAATATGCTTAGGATGATCCTCCTCTAAAACCCAAGTTTCCATAAGAGGAAACCTCCTTCTTGTTGCACCCAAGAAGTACACCAAAAACCACTAATGATTTTGATCTAGAAATCACTAGCAAGAGCTTGATAATATGTATAATATTACCACTAATACTTACTAACTCTTAGTAATATGTGGAATAATACTAGTATTTAGTTTAGAGAGAATAGTAGAGAGATAAGGAGGAAATGCATGAATAATTCTCCTTTACTCAAGGCCTTGCATTTTAAAACAAAAACTAGCAAAACCAAAGTGTGTGTGACACACTAAGGGGGGGGCCGGCCATATGGAGAAGTGAGAGAGAGATGAGTGCTTTTTCTTGTGAAGAGAAATTGCAAGCATGCTCATGATTATGTTATGCATGCAAAAGCAACTCACAACAATACAAGGCACATAAGACAAAACAAATAAAACAAGAGGAAACTTCCTCCTCTAGTTTGGACGGTCCAAACTACCCATTGTGGGTCTTATTTGTTTTTCAATATTTGTCCCACAAATAGTTATAATTTATTACTTAAATCATCCAATATGATAAAGTATAAATTAAATAATCTCCTCTCAAAATATATGTACACTTACACATATTTAAAATGTACTTTTACTAATCTCATTAGTAAAATATACACAATTAGTGAATTAACACTTAATCACTAATTCTCGTCTCCTCTAATAACCATCCGAGTTCACAACTCGATTTCTCTCTAAATTAATACACTGACTAACTGTTAGTCAAATTATCAAGTTACTAATATAATCGTATCTCATACAATATATTAGCTTAAATATTTGGAGTACGTTCCTATAGGTGTGACTTAAAGGGATCAATTGATTACCGCCGTTCTCACGACAATAACGTCAAACTCTAGTCAGCCAACCGTTATTGATTTACGTTAATCAATTGACTATAATACAGGATTATCCCCATGTATTCCTTAATTGAGATTTATTAAGTAATCGCACTATTGTGGAGGACACATACTCCAACAATCTCCCACTTGTCCGAGACAAGTTGTGCATTACCAATTCTCATGTCCGTTTCACATCTCCCACTCGATGCAAGGTGTCTTACAGTGTCGATTTGCATCCCGAGATATATATCGTGAGTGGTTTCCTCGATAAGGAGAGTAGGCTCGGCCTGGGAATCTACCGTAGATTCTTACCGAGCGTGGCCACGCATTTTCAATGACTACTCCTCGAGTGGCCCAAAGATGTTTTACCCTGACGAGGGTGGACATTTCCTTCCACTCGATTGTCAGATAATGCAGATCACCATGACCCCAAAGATGCCCTTATAACCCCTTTCACTGCATGGCTTAGGACAAAAATGAAAGTCACTCGAACCGCAGACCGACTGCATAATCGGCCCAGTCAAAGAATCGACTCAAAGGAATACTATAGAATTCCCACCACCACTGTGTTTCAATCTCATTGAAAAAGAATTCTATAAGCGTCCATTGTCCGAACAGTGTTACATACTGTCTATGCAAACGATCAGTCATCACTATGTCCCCATGGTGTTGAACCCACCATCGAACGACCTGCAATCTAGTCTCTCCGAGACGTCACCTCATATGGGAGACTAGGGACCAAATACTTAGTTTATACCGCTCACTTGAATATGTTCAACGTTGTCACACAACTATTCGGATAAACAAAGTATGCATTCATAATGACTTAAAAGAGTAAATATATACTCTAAACAATGAATGTTATTTTCATATATGTAATAGGATACTTTATCCATTACATATCTCAAAACTAAAGGAAATCTGGCATACGCCTCAACCCCATAGAGGCGGTGTGAGCGTCATGCTTAGTCCTCGAAAGAGGCTTGGTTAGAGGATCAGCGATCTCATCGTCATCCCAACCTTACAAATATCCATTTCCTTCATTTCCACATTATCTCTTATAACATGGCATTTCCTCAAAACGTGTCTAGACTTATTACTAGACTTGGGCTTCTTTGCTCGAAAGATAGCCCTACTATTATCTCAATAAAAAGTGATTGGATCTACGGCACTAGGGACTACCCTTAGTCCATCCAAGAACTGCCGAATCCATACAGCTTCTTTAGCGACTTCCGTCGCCAAAAATTCACTTTGTAGAATCCACGGTGACACTTTGCTTGAAACCTTTTCAAAGAAACACTCCACCATTCAACATAAAGACATAACCGGATTGGGATTTCAGATCATCCCCATCGGTTTGGAAACTTGCATCCGTGTAACCCTTTACACGTAACTCAAGTTCTCCTCCAAATACTAGAAACGAATCCTTAGTTCTTCTCAAGTACTTAAGGATGTTCTTTACAGCTATCCAGTGATTCTCACCGGGATTAGCTTGATACCGGCTCGTCATGCTCAAAGCGAAAGCGACATCGGGACGAGTGCACATCATAGCATACATGATTGATCTTACAATGAAGCATAAGGGATCAATTTCATGCGTTCAATTTCCGCAGGAGTCGTAGGACATTGAGATTTCTTCAATGTTATTCCTACACTCATCGGAATAAAGCCTCACTTGGAGTCTTTCATATTGAACCTATCAAGAATCTTATCAATATAAGTTTCTTGACTTAATGCTAGTATCCTTTTAGATCTATCTCTATAGATCCGGATACCCAAGATGCGTTGTGCCTCTCCCAAGTCCTTCATTTAGAAATGGTTTCCCAATTCCACCTTTACCGAATTCAAACTTGGAACATCATTTCCAATTAGTAGTATGTCATCCACATACAAAACAAGGAATGTTACTTTACTCCCACTAAACTTCATGTATAAACAAGGTTCCTCAAGCACTTCGAGCGAATCCATTTTGTTTTATAACATGATCGAATCTGTGATTCCAACTCCTTGATGCTTGCTTAAGACCATAAATGGATCTCTTAAGCTTGCATACTTTCTTAGGGTTAGATGTATCTACAAAACCTTTAGGTTGTGTCATGTACACTTCCTCTTCTAGAATCTCATTCAAGAAGGCGGTTTTTACACCCATTTGCCATATTTCATATTCATGAAATCGCAGAACCGCTAAGATTATCCTTATGGATCGAAGCATAGCAACCGGTGCAAAGCCCTTTGCCACCAATCTAGCTTTGTAAACATCAATATATTTATCTATGCCGAGTTTGATTTTGAATATCCATTTACACTGAAAGGGTCTCACTCCTTCAGGTAAATCTACCAAGTCCCAAACTTGGTTCTCGTACATAGAATCCATTTCGGATTTCATGGCCCCAAGCCATTGTTCGGAGTTAGGACTACTAATAGCCGCCTTGTAGGTTGAGGGTTCGTTGCTTTCGAATAACAACAAATCACCCTCCTCCTCCTCGTTACCGAGGTAGCGATCAGGTTGATGACTAATTATACCTGACCTCCTAGGGATTACAACCGTGTTAGAAGATGAGGGAACCGTTTCCTCATTTTCTGCTTCGGTTTGTGGCTCTTGAACTCCATTAAGTTCAAATTTTTCTCCCACTCTGTCTATTAGAAATGTACTCATTTTCTAGAAAGACAGCATCACGAGCCACAAACTCTTTGTTCTCGTGAGGGTTGTAGTAGTAAAATCCACACGTTTCCTTAGGAAAACCTACAAATAGGGAACCTTTCCCGTCCATATCTCATATGGAGCCGCTTTAGTCGGACTTCGATTTAGTGAGAAAACAAAGAACGAGCAGCGTAAAACCCCAAATCGATCCAGGAAGCTCACTTTGACTCATCATAGACCGAACCATATCTAGCAAGGTTCGGTTTTTCCTTCCTGCAACACCATTCAACAGTGGTGTGCCCGGAGGAGTCAATTTGTGATACTCTATCACAATTATTAAGATGTGAATCAAACTCATTACTTAGATATTCGCCACCACGATCCGATCGTAGTGCTTCTATCTTCTTATCCAATTGGTTCTCAACCTCATTTTTGAAATTCTTTAAATTTCTCAAGAGCATCACTCTTATACCTTATTAAGTAGACATAACCATATCTACTTAAGTCATTGGTAAAGGTAATGACGTAATGATGTCCTCCTTTAGCGGTGATGTTTAATGGGTCACACACATCAATATGTATGAGTCCTAAAAACTTCACTTGCTCGTGTCCCTTTACCACTAAAGGGTGCACGAGTCATTTTGCCTTAAAAGGCAAGCCTCGCATGTACCATATGATTCGTAATCAAATGGTTTGAGAACATTGGTCTCAACAAGTCTCTTTGTGCGTCAATCGTTTATGTGACCTAAACGACAATGCCAAGGTAGGATTTGTTTGATTCATTCGTTTTGAGTCTCTTGTTCTCTATATGATCAACATCATTGACATCATTTAAAACATAAATACCTCCAATTGAAATGGTTTCACCATAAACCATTTCATTAAATGAAAAAGTACGTCGATTGTTCTTAATCATAAAAGCCTTCCGTATCAAAAACGGAGACGGAGATAATGTTTTTGGTTAGAGTTGGTACAAAATAACAGTTATTCAAGTACAACTCTAAACCACTAGCTAGAGTGAGTACAAAAATTTTCATGGAAATGGCCGCTACTCTAGCTCCATTGCCCATGCGGAGATCTACATCACCCTTGGCTAGTGCTCGCACGTTTCTCATCCCTTGCAAGTGATTGCAAAGGTGAGATCCACATCCGGTATCTCATACCCATGTAGAAATGCAAGCATGACTTATGTCAATCATATAAAGTCTAGAAGGAACATAATCCTTGGATGTCGCACATCCATCGTTCTTTTTCCTTCAAGAATTTGGGACAATTGCACTTTCAACGACCGGGTTTGGGCTTGCTATTCTCAATAGCCTTCCCCTTTACCCTTATCTTCCTTGAACCGAGCTTTATAAGCTCCCTTCCCTTTCATGACCCTAATGTTTATGCTCTTTAATCTCATTGAAAGAACATCTTTTCTCTCAATCTCATTCACTTTCATGCTCTTTGTGTTAAAGCACATCATCGTCACTCTAGTGAATATCTCATATGCACTTTTATGAGTAACGAAGCGAAGTTTGAGAGAAGGTGACATTGACCAAATCAAAACACTTTTAACGTCATTGTCAGCCTTTAGGTGCTCATCGTACGCGGCTTGCGCCGCCACGGTGGCCCCAAGTCCGGGTTCGGTGGGAGGTTATTCGGTAAGGTCTTTAAGCACATTGTCGGATTGAGCGGCGCCCCTTATAGTTGAATCTCATTCGACAAAGTTGCTTCCACATCCTTTAGGATACACTTATCCATCACGGTTCTCAACCATGAATATTTACCCAAAATGGGTGCGGGAGTTGAAGTTGTCATTGTGATTTCAAATAAATAATTCTACAACAAATATGAGGAAATATATTAACATTCATAGTTCATTAATGACATTTGCTAAAACGGTTTTAAAACAAATGTCCATTTATATAATGATCTCCCACGAAATTATATAAATGATTCCAAGACTCGTTTTTCATATAAAATTAGACATCTCATGTTTCCTTTTATATAAAAACGATAAGTCAACACTTGACTAATTCTACACTAGAATGCTTGGTTGATGATTTTCTATAAAATGCATCCTTAAGCCCCAAATAACTCTTATTTGGTTGAGTTCAAACCAAATTAGCACGGGACTTCCTCCCACTACTTACCCATGGTAACAAGGTTCCACGTCGCGGAGGTCCTCACGAACATGGGGTTCATAGTCGCTACATTTGGAAAGGCTTAATCTCAATTCATTTTGATAAATAATGTGGGTGATCTTGTCAATTTTAGTCATTAAAATTCTTTATAAGTGAACTAATTTAGGAATCGTGACTTAAATCGACAATCATAGTGGGATATCGTGGCATGCATGGCGATTTTGGCATGTGTGCGGAATAAATAAGCAATCAAAACAAGCATAAATAAGCATAAGCATAAACCTAGTATGGCCACCTAAAAGTAATTAAAAATACAAGGAGTTACAAATTGGAAACCAACTCCTTTGGTCCCTCTTCACATGGATCTCATCCAAGGCTCCTTCTTGCAAGCATTAGAACTCTTCTAAGGCACCATCTCGATCCATCGCCGGTCTTCGGTTTTACAAATAGTTACAATTATAAATATACAAATGAATACAAAGCAATCCTATTATACATTTATAAATGAAATAAACTATTAGAAAATACAAACCGGCGATACGAGATCGCATTTAATTACAAACCACACGATATTCCCTTTCATTACGGGCAATATCGGTAAAAATATGACAAACTATGGCCATACTAGTAAGAATAAACATTCATTCAACAATAAACATTCATCCAAACATGCATAATGTAAAGCTTATAAATAAAAACATGCCAAAATCGCCTTAAACAATAATCGCATTTAATCGTTTCAAACCGATCTCACTTTTAATCGATTAATCTCATATTAATCAATAATGCTTAAAACACCTTTTAAGCTTGAACTAAACTTCTAAACTGATTTTAGAACACCCAACATTAGTTTATACTAACTTATGGTGATTTTAGTTCATAAACTTGGTCATTTGCTAATTAGAAGTACTTTAATCATAACTATTTATGAATAAAGCTTTACAAAATCAAAATAAAATAAAATAAAATCATTTTTATTTTGACAAAATTTTGTATATTCTGGAACACTTCCAAAATATCAGAAAAGAAAAAGTTTGGTCAGAAAAATTTACGAATTATTTTATAATGAATAACATACGATTTCATCAATTTTATCTCATAAAATCAAGAAAACGTCTAAAACAGTGAGGAAAAATCCCAAATTTATACGAGAGCATCCTCATAATGTATAAAAATATTGGTATAAATTTCATGTCCAGAAAACAACGTTTACTATATTTTGGACATTAAAATGCATATTATACCGATTTTAAACAAAAATTTGGTTAAATATTCAAAACTCAAAATCTGACTTTGAAAATTTACATGAAGAAAGTATAAATATGAAATATCACTGTGTAAAAATTTCATGACCAGATTCGATCTATACCTTTTATAGAAATTATTTTAGCCAAAAACACACTTTTTGACTCGGTTTTGTATAAAAATCATTTTAATTAGCAAACAAATTCCAAAAATTACGAAATTTGACCAGTAAGTTCATGAGACCAGAAACTTTGCATGCTATAAAAATCTCGTGTTAAAACCATTTTTAACACTATTTTCGGATTTTATGTCATTTATTCTCAAGAAATACATAAAACTCCAAAAATAACAAAATAAATTTGTAACTACAAGCCATGGCTCTGATACCACTTGTAGGGATCGGATCCCATTCACTAATCAAGTATTAGTGTAAATCAAATTACTCTAATTTGATTTAGCAAGATCTATGTAGTTAACAAATGTATTTTGCTACAAGATTAGAAATTTATACCTTTCTTTTAAAGGGATTTAGGGCACAAAACTAGAACTCCTTTCTAGTTTTGTTTCTTGAGAATATGCTTAGGATGATCCTCCTCTAAAACCCAAGTTTCCATAAGAGGAAACATCCTTCTTGTTGCACCCAAGAAGTACACCAAAAACCACTAATGATTTTGATCTAGAAATCACTAGCAAGAGCTTGATAATATGTATAATATTACCACTAATACTTACTAACTCTTAGTAATATGTGGAATAATACTAGTATTTAGTTTAGAGAGAATAGTAGAGAGATAAGGAGGAAATGCATGAATAATTCTCCTTTACTCAAGGCCTTGCATTTTAAAACAAAAACTAGCAAAACCAAAGTGTGTGTGACACACTAAGGGGGGGGACCGGCCATATGGAGAAGTGAGAGAGAGATGAGTGCTTTTTCTTGTGAAGAGAAATTGCAAGCATGCTCATGATTATGTTATGCATGCAAAAGCAACTCACAACAATACAAGGCACATAAGACAAAACAAATAAAACAAGAGGAAACTTCCTCCTCTAGTTTGGACGGTCCAAACTACCCATTGTGGGTCTTATTTGTTTTTCAATATTTGTCCCATTAAATAGTTATAATTTATTACTTAAATCATCCAATATGATAAAGTATAAATTAAATAATCTCCTCTCAAAATATATGTACACTTACACATATTTAAAATGTACTTTTACTAATCTCATTAGTAAAATATACACAATTAGTGAATTAACACTTAATCACTAATTCTCGTCTCCTCTAATAACCATCCGAGTTCACAACTCGATTTCTCTCTAAATTAATACACTGACTAACTGTTAGTCAAATTATCAAGTTACTAATATAATCGTATCTCATACAATATATTAGCTTAAATATTTGGAGTACGTTCCTATAGGTGTGACTTAAAGGGATCAATTGATTACCGCCGTTCTCACGACAATAACGTCAAACTCTAGTCAGCCAACCGTTATTGATTTACGTTAATCAATTGACTATAATACAGGATTATCCCCATGTATTCCTTAATTGAGATTTATTAAGTAATCGCACTATTGTGGAGGACACATACTCCAACAGTACGAACTCAAGTACCTCCCTCTGAAAGTAATCAAAGGAAGAGCGGTTTCAGACTTCCTCGCAGAAAATGCTATCATCGAACAGCCCATGATCGATACAATGTCATTTCCGGACGATGGGATCTTTGCCATAGAAAAGGAGTACTGGCAATTATACTTCGACGGAGCGTCAAACTACCGGGGCTATGGAGTCGGAATACTCCTAATATCCCCAAACGGCGATCATACTCCTCTCTCAATCAAGCTCGACTTCAGTGTCACGAACAACGCCGCGGAGTACGAGGCCTGCATTTATGGCCTGCAGGCAGCCATCACTCTCAAGATAAAGAACCTACGGGTACATGGAGATTCATTCCTCATCATAAATCAAGTGACAGGGGCATGGAAGATCATGAGCGAAACCCTCACCAAATACCAAGCAAAAGTACAAAAACTCCTAGCTAACTTCGATCGCATTGAGTTCTATCACCTCCCAAGGGAAGAAAACCCGGTTCTTGCCGACGACTGCCAAACCTCTCATCCCTCCTGAACATGCCACCAGACATGAAGTTACTACCCATCATCGTCGAAAGACGTGACGAACCAGCATACATCCATACCATTGACCTGGACGAAGCCGAACAGACAGAGCCTTGGTATCAAGCTATAATCAACTACAAAACAGACAACACCTACCCACCCGACACCGATAAACGTGGACAGAGGGCTATCAGGCTCCTAGCTTCCCAATTTGTGCTAGAGATGGGACAACTACTCAAGAAGACACCACAAGGGACACTGCTCATATGTGTCGACTACAAGAAGGGGCAGGAAATCGTCACGCAAGTCCATGATGGCGAATGCGGACCCCACATGAACGCTCGAGCACTCTGCAAACAAATCCTACGGCTAGGATGGTATTGGACGACCATGGAAGCAGACTGTATCCAATACGTCAAGCATTGCCACAACTGCCAAATTTTCAGCAACGTCCAACATGTACCACCTTCACCACTATACAGCCTAACCTCACCCTGGCCCTTTTCAACCTGGGGCATCGACGTGATAGGAAAAGTCCACCCCATCGGAGCAGTAGGTCACCGCTTTCGTCTTTGGTAGCCATCGACTACTTCACTAAATGGGTAGAAGCAGCGTCTTTTCGGACCCTTGGCTCCAAGGAAGTCGCCAAGTTCATCCAGACAAACATCATATGCCGATATGGCATACCCCACGAGTTCATCAGCGATCAAGGTTCACACTTTCAACGCGAGACCGAGGCCATACTCACAAAATACAACATCCAGCATCACAAATCCTCGCCCTATCGACCCCAAACCAATGGAGCCGTTGAAGCAGCAAACAAGACGGTCGTCACCATACTTGAGAAAATGATCGACAGCTGCAAAGATTGGCCTAACAAAATACCATATGCACTCTGGGGATACCGTACTACCATCCGAACCCCTACGGGCATGACCCCCTATTTCCTCACCTACGGCATGGAAGCCGTCCAACCAGTGGAAATAGAAATACAATCTCTGCGCATACTAATGGAAAGTAGCATCCCAGAAGCAGAATGGGCCCGTGAGCGGTACGAACAACTCATGCTCCTGGATGAACGCCGACTACATTCCCTGAGCACCGTACGAATGTACCAAGCCCGACTACAACGAGCATTCAACAAACGAGTTAAGCCACGACACATAAAAGTAGGTGATCTCGTACTAAAGTCAGTCCGAGCACCACTTCCAGTCGACCCACGAGGAAAATTCAAGCCTAACTGGGCTGGACCTTACCTCGTCAAGGAAATCTTCACAAAGTGAGCAGCTTAAACTAACCGACTCGGCGGCCAAGAGTTCAACCTCGCCACAAACCTCGAACAACTCAAGAAATACTACCCCTAAAACCCGCTTGCAATGTATCTGTAGAATACAAATTTTATAGAAACAACTCATGGACCGGCAGGTCCTTAAACATGCTCATGGACCGCGGGTCCTTAAACATGCTCATGGACCTGAGTCCTTAAACATGCTCATGGATCGGGTGTCCTTAAACATGCTCATGGGCGACATGCCCCTAAACCGCTTTTTCTTTCCACAAAAATCAAACACAATTCATGGGTGGCGGGTCCTTAAACATGCTCATGGTAAGATGCCCTAAAGCGCTTTTTCTTTCCACAAAAATCAAACACAATTCATGGACCGGCAGGTCCTTAAACATGCTCATGGGCCGGCATGCCCCTAAAACTGCTCTTTCTCTCTACAAAAATCGAAAACACAACTCATGGGCCGGCATGCCCCTAAACATGCATCCACCAAACACAATTCATGGACCGGCAAGTCCTTAAACATGCTCATGGGCCGGCATGCCCCTAAACGTGCACATTCACCACAAAAAGCAAACACAACTCTTGGGCCGGTATGCCCTTAAACATACATTCTCGAACTACGCCGGTTTGATTCCACTTTTCGTGGATACGTAGGCAGCTTTGCAAAAAGCGCAACCGATATTCAACACAAAAATGACACGTCCAAAGCTTAAAAAGGCCAAGGACATAGTCAACACAAAAATTCGTCTTTTAGACCTGAAGGGTTAAAAGGACGATATTCAACACAAAAATGACGCGTCTAAAGCTTAAAAAGGCCAAGGACATAGTCAACACAAAAATTCGTTTTTTAACCTAAGGGTAAAAAGAACGACATTCAACACAAAACGACAAACCCAAAGCTTAAAAAAGTCGAGGGAATAGTCAACAATAAATGCTTGCTTTCTAAACCTTTGAAAAAAGATTAGAACCAAGGAATTTCACACAAAATAACAAACAAAATGAGGCAGAGTCGTAAATAAAAACCTGATTTTTATTAATCTTAAAAAGAACGGTTACATTTTGGATTTTTCAAACATAGGAGCATAACTACGACCTTAGAAATACACTAACAAACACTATATATTACAATACGAGTCCCGGCATGTACATCGGGTTTAGGATAGGTAATATATTACATAATACAACATAATATGAACATAATACTAACAAAGCACACATAAACTAAAACCAGGTTACTCTCCGAAGCCGACTCGAAACCCTCCAGCTGAATAGGGGAGCACCAACCCTCAACCCCTACGAAAACCCCCAACGTTACCATGACGATCCGGAGCACCTGGCCCTGGAATACGGCGACGACCGAACACGCATTCAGCCGCCGAAAGAGGCACCGAGCTCGAAGCGCCACCCCTACCACTATTGCGTCCAAAGCGGATCGGGTCATAGGCGGATGTCGGCGGAGGCTCGTTAAGCTCTATGGCACGGAGACGAGCCCTCTTCACAGCACTTTCAGCAACAGTCCATTTGGAGTAAGCCCTCGACACCCGGATCGTCCCAGGAGTACCAGCCACAAGCCACTTAGGACGCATGATCCAACCACTGACCCACTCGTCGGTCACCTGGTTATTTAATGCAACCATGTCCTGTACCTTCGTGTCCTGGCCAGGAATGAACTGTGCATACCCTATCTGCCGCTTGCGCGCAGGGATGGATGTAAACCCCATCTCGAACCCACACAATAACCCCGGAGGGCCATCACCATCGCGCGCCGTCACACTGACCACTCCCCACCAGGATACCGACCAACGGATGGCACATGACCTCACAAACTCGGGAAAATAGTCATTAGGGCGCTCGTCTGGACCCGCCCATCGCATGTAACGATTGGTAACGCCTCCTGCGACATATTCGCCATCGAAGCCAAGGTCGTTCAACACACTTAGACGCTCCATCAGCCACACCTGGAGGATCAATGGACACCCTCGGTACGCATGTTCCCTATTACATGCCCGGTCGTCCAGTCCAAGGATCGTCTCAGCCAGAATTAAAGCAGAAGGATTGCAACCTATTTCCATCTGCTCCACGACAGCAATTAAACGCGGATCTCCCGACAACCCCTCGGACACAGAGTCCGGGAACATATAGCAATGAACCAAGCAAAAAGCCAAAGCCCTTCTCCTGGCCACAGCAGAGATATGCCCGTTTGCATTATTCCTAAACCATTGACACAAACGATAGAGGTTGATACAGTTCCCAACAAATAACTCTTCCACCTCATCGCGGGTCATCTGGAGATAATTCTGAACCTGCCTCTTGTAGCCAAGTTCCTGCCTGACACATACAGGCAGGCCAATCTGCGTCCACCCGCCAATGGCCCCAAACTCCTCAACCAACGGACAGACCTCCCCACTAGGAAAACGGAAAACGTGGAAGCTCAAGTCCCAATAGTCGAGACACGCATCCAGGAACTCGGGCTCCATTCGAAGCCGCCCTAGACCCAGGAGGACCCAAAAACCGCAATCTTTCAAGTCTTCCTCTTCCAGCCCCGATAAGGACGCACACCAACGACGCAAGTTTCCTTCAAAACTCTCCATAACTCGACGAATGTTCCGTAAATATTCTGAATATTTTTGGAAAATCGAGAATAGAAGACGAGAGGATGAGTGAAATGAACTAACTTAGCCCTCCTTTTATAGCCGAGATTTGCAAGACGAAATGCAACACAAAAACTTAAACGCTAGTGAACAAGCGATTAAAATAAATCAAACAAAAACCACAAAACAAAATCCTAATCGCCTGTAAACAGGCGATTAAAAATCAAATCGCCTGTTTACAGGCGATTTTCTTTTTCTTTTCTGACAAAATTATTCGATTTCTTACACTTCTTACACACCTATACCCAAAATATTTAACTTATTAACCCCTATTACCTTTATCTGAGCCTCATGACCGACTAAAATCGGTCCGTCGCGTCGTCTCGATTGCGTGATCAATTCCTCAGTATTTCGTATTTTTCATTTTTTACAAAACACAATAATCACACAAAAATTAAACACAACACAAAAAAATGATTTTCACATTCACAATTTTCGTCTCAAAACGTCGTTTTAGCTCGCATTTTTACTATGTCAAAAAACGTCTTTTTACGAGTCTAAAATATGTCCTAACCAACATTTTTCAAAAACTCTTCATTTTGCATTTAATTCAGTCATTAGCGAGTCAGTCTCAATCGAGACGTATATATATGCTTTCACGACTAACGATGTTTTGCAGGTACGCTCGGCAAGCAAATACGCAAGGATTTCAGACCCGGCTACGACGCAGGAATGCATTTTTGCAACAAGACAAAATAACCCAATTAAACCCATAAACACCTACAAGTCCAAAAAACCAACCAACCATAACAAGTCCTAATACATAAACCAATACAAACAGAAAATAATATTCATAATACGGAGTCCAAAATATACAAAGTCCAAGCCTACTACGACTGGTCACGACGCTGCAAGACAGCACGCAGGGAATCAATCTCAGCACGTGCCCTATCCAGCTCCCTCAGATATCGACCCTCCACTCTGCCGGACCTGACTCGCCAGCCTCCTCGGCATGCGCAGCCTCCACTCGACGCGATCTCGCCTCCTCACTCGGCCACGACCCTGGCTAACTCAGTCGCGCCTCGGCCGTCTCGCCTGCGCCTATGGCGTCAACAACCTTTTCGTTCACGACCGCCCGCCATTGGTTTGCCGCCCGCCAGAGCCTCCTGTGGACCTCAGCTGTCACCTGCAACAATGCGACAAATCAATTTAGCTTTCTGGGGGCTATAATCAAAAACCTGCTTCAACAGAGTTTGACTAATGATTTTACACTAAAATCTTACTCAAACTGGGGGTTATAATCAAAAACCGGCTTCGACCGAGTTTGACTAATGATTTTACACTAAAATCTTACTCAAACTGGGGGCTATAATCAAAAACCTGCTTCAACAGAGTTTGACTAATGATTTTACAATAAAATCTTATTCAAACTGGGGGCTATATACTACATAACACTCATGTTGTACAAAGAGGAGGGTTAATACCTTTCTCACGCGCGGATCCCACCTCTCAAAACCCGTGACGGTGACCACGCACATGGAAGGCGGCAAAGACGATCGAATGAGAGCGACCTGCGTGAACAACCGGCCAGTCCTCAACGAGCGGAGGAGGCCGGAACTCAAGGTCGTGGTCACGTCGCTACAAAACAAAAATAGGATAAATTTTTGCTTCCTAAAACCAAAATACATACAAGCAAAAGGGATAAACAAGCATACCTCGATCACAAAGCGTCGGCGAGGGCATCTTTGTGCCCAAGTCACGTAATCCTCATCCCGCCGCAGAAGCGAGCCTGACTCACCCTCGTGATACACGCCACGACGCTCATTAAGCGTCTGCCTCCACGAACAAAACCGAGGGCGGAGGAGCAGTGCGATGAAGCCGCCGCGACCGTCTGCACAGACAGACGCTTCTCCCAAGTACCAAGACGAGCCGTCTTTGGGTCTCGATGTACACCGTCCGTCAAGGGGACCAAAGCGAGCCGCAATCGAAGGAACGCCAGAAATTCCCCCAAGGGTCGCGAACAAACTACAAAACAAAACCAAATTATAAACCACAAAAACAAACACAAACCCAAAACAAAGCTACAAAAAGACCAAAATACAAAACACGACCGCCCTTACCTTATCCATCGTCATCCCGTTGAAGCGTGCACGAGCCGCGTCATAGTTCAGGCCAATACCCCTCCGATCCGCTGTCGCGTACGCATGGAAAGCCGGGTATGTAGCCGTCACCTGGAACGTGTCCGGGAGCAGAGAGGGGAAGTGAGCATAGCACCAAGCCTGCGAGCAAACAAGACACACGTTACAGAAGAAAAGCAGAAACAAAACAACAAAAACCACAAAAGTCGAACCCTACCTCCATCAGAAGACCAGGGCCCACATGCGACACATCCGACTCTCGTCAACTGATCAGGCGCATCAAGGCCCTCGATAATCTGATCAACAGACCCAGGCGAGTCACCCACCAAAATCACCTGGCGTGACATGTCCGACAACGCCATCAACACACGGCCGTCGGCCCGCTCCCCCCTTGTCGCCAAAGTGGGTGGCCGTCGAGAACCACCACAACCACAACCGCCCTCTGCTCGGCGCCGCTCGAGTAGACCACCGCTTCTTCCTCCTCCTCGAAGAAGTCAAGAAACCATATCGTCACGAGGTCAAACGTGTGCTCCTCGTCCTTCCCGCACCTAATCCCGTCGCCAATCAGGCGCACGACTCGTGGGCTATCAATAGGAGGTCGCTCACGCCCCCAGTCAAGTACACCCTCGCCATGAGGCAGCCCCGTAACAGCTGCCCACGAAGAAAGGGTCACGCCAACCTCGTAACCAGGCATGTGGAAGGTGTTGGTCGTATCCCAAAACCTATCCAACAACGCCTACATGCTGAGGCGCGAGTTCACCCGCTTGCCCCGCACCTCCTCCACTTCGCACTGCGGACCGAAAGGCGTCCCAAGCACTATGTCCCGCTCCTCCCGCGAGCCTACCCTCAAAGACGCCAAACACCGTCCAAACCCGTAGAAGGTCCTCATCGAGCCTAATCTGAAAGCCGACCTTCACCCGGATCGACAAGTGCTCCAAGCGACTCCAAACCAGAGTCACGCCGTCCCAGTCCAGGGCCACCTGCGACCACAAGCGCGGGCCGTGAGGGTAGTCAGGCCTCGCGCCCAGCTCGTCAACCATCCCCATGAAAACCTCGGTCGCGGCCTCCGGACTTACGCGCTGCATCTGGTCGCGCCACCGGCCTCGCCCTCAGCCTCACCCTCAGCCTCTACCTCAGCCTCAGGATCATCCTGAACCTGCTCCTGAGCATGGCCCTGAAACTGACCCCCGGCCACAAAGGCCCGCAGAATGGCAGCGACCTGGCCCGAGCATCGTCGGCGGCTGGCGGCGGCGGCGCGGCGGCCTCAGCCGATCTCAACCTCGACAGCCACCTCGACCCACGGTCTCGTCGGAACCCTCCTCGTCACTCAAGACTCCTCCGACCGGAGTGTCCTCATCGCGGCTCCGGACCGAGCACGACCACGCCTCCGCGGAATCGCCACGGAGCTCCCCTCTCCAACCCCCACAAAAACACCGGCGACCCCAGCCTCGTCCCGGCCACCACCCTCGGCAGCAACACGAGCTCGACGCCTCGGCCGTGCGCCCTCACCAAGCCACATCCACCTTGCGCTTCTGGCCTCGGGTTCCTCCGACCGCGACCACGACCTCTAACTCGACCCCTCCAGAGCCACAGGCTCGGCAACGCTGCGTGGCCACGTCCTGCGAAGCCCTGCAGCAGACCACGACCTCTCGCCTCCCCTAGGAGCCACAGCGTCCTCCAAAGACCGCCACGGCCACGCCCTGCGAAGACCCCAGCCTACGCTCCGACTCTCCACCACGGCCTCCCAGAGCCTCGGGCGTCTCCACGCAGCCGCCACGCCCACGCCCAAAAGACTCGAGGACACCACTGGCCCGACCTCGACCACCGCCAGGAGACCTCGGCGACCCAAAGAAGAGCTCCACTACCGCCGTCAGAGACCGCGTCCGCCAACGACTCGCCTCTCACGCACTACATTAGCCGAAAAGCGGCGATTCGGAAGAACGCCACGACCCACACCACTAATCGGCGGCTCAGACCACCAGAGCGGCACCACGCCCCAGGCCACTAGCGAAAGCCCAGCGACGCACCAACAAAGACTAGCACCACTAGCGTAAAGGCCGAGACTCCACAATGCACCCTGGAACTCACCTGGCGTAGTAGAAACCCCCGCGCCCGAGGAAAAGCTCTCAAGAAGTCCGACCGAGACGGACCGACCTCCAAAGCGCGCAGCATACCGGCAGGAGTATGCTCGTCCCTGAACGATAAAGTCAACGCCGGCCAAAACCCGATCCATGTCACTGGAAGTAGGCGCTGGAGGCCTAGGATCACCTGCACAAGATTCAAAGACATACTCAGAAAACGGCAACAGCAAATCATTCTAGAAACATCGTGACAAAGCGAAGAAAGCAAGCCATAGGCCCAATTTCGGCAGATAAGGCCAAAACGGAGCAGAAGCACAGGAAACCAAAATCCATGAGACGTATACGATATGTCCGTCCTACTCAGTCAAGTTAAGAGCAAGCACGCACAAAGCAAAGCAGAGAATTGGCCAAAACACAGAAGCGTGCCTTTTTAAACCAAAAATAGCGAAGAGGGAAAACGCTACATGAAAGCCAGAAACCCACATTTGCAGACACAAGCCTAACCCATAAATCACAATAAGCTCATGCAAAAAATTTCATGCGAAAACGATGTCCCGAACACCTCGACTGAATAGCTTTTACAAAACACCTCCAAACCACAAAAACGACCTTTACTTGACCATAACTCAACCCAAAAACCCCACTTCTCACAAAACAACCCCTAGCCAACACGGACAACATACATTACCTTACATTCCATTAATCTGGCACCGCAGCGAGAAAGGCGACTTTTGGAAACCTAGCCTAAACTACAAAAACGCTCCAAAACACCTCCAAACAACACATTTCCTACAAAACAAGACCAAAAGTGTACCATACTAGCCATGAAAACACAATACAAAGAATTCGGGCAAGTTTGGGCAGAAAAATTTCGACCAAAATCGGCCCTTATACCAAAACACACGAAAATTACGGTTTTGAGCCGTTTTTAGCACACAAGCCACCCAAACCTATACCCTCGCATACTACAACACTTCCAAAACAACCAAGCCAATCGGGATCGCTTTAAGTAACGAAACAGAGCACAAGCCCGACTTAACCCCCTTTCATACGGTTTCACCCCAAACGAACCGTTTTTCGCATGAATTTCAACGAACCGAGCTCACCAACGCGTTATACTGCTAATGGGTAAGCTACACTGAAGTTTTGAGCCATTTTCGAGACGTTTTCAAAAATGACCAAAATGCCCTCCGAGTCGAAACGCACGAAAATCGAGGCCACAAGCCGGGTTTTTACGCAACGACAGCAAGACAAGCGAGGTAAGCACTATACTAGCCATGACGAACATTTTCAAGCCAAGACAAGAGCTAAACTCGAATCAAACCGACATTTTCGACCCAAACCCTAGAAAACGGTATTTCGAGTTAAAACCGACTCAAACCAAATTCAAAACACGAAAAACCAAGTGAGTTGAGTACGTACCTTGGTCCATGACGAATTGTAGGAGTCGGAAAATCGATTTTTGATCAAGAAAATCGCCAAGACGAGTTTTAGAGGTTTTCGATTTAGTTTTTATTTTTCGGATAAAATAAACCAAACCTCTCTCCTTTCCCGTGTTTTAAACAAAAAACGCCAAACAAATTTCTAATCGCTTTGCTTACAGCGATTATTTTTGTTCTATGGGTTTCAGCTTTGTTTTGGGCTGTTTTCCTCGGCCCATTACACTTTCAACCCGTTTCAAACACAATTTCAACCCAATACGAAAAACGCGTAGCCTCCTCACGAGACGTTCAAATCCAAAAACACGTAACCTCCTCACGAGACGTTCATAAAAACCTAACCTTTTATGAGAAAAACACGTAACCTCCTCACGAGACGTTCATAAAAACCTAACCTTTTATGAGAAAAACACGTAGCCTCCTCACGAGACGTTCAAATCCAAAAACACGTAACCTCCTCACGAGACGTTCATAAAAACCTAACCTTTTATGAGAAAAACACGTAGCCTCCTCACGAGACGTTCATAAAAACCTAACCTTTTATGAGAAAAACACGTAACCTCCTCACGAGACGTTCATAAAAACCTAACCTTTTATGAGAAAAACACGTAACCTCCTCACGAGACGTTCATAAAAACCTAACCTTTTATGAGAAAAACACGTAGCCTCCTCACGAGACGTTCAAATACAAAAACACGTAGCCTCCTCACGAGACGTTCATAAAAACCTAACCTTTTATGAGAAAAACACGTAGCCTCCTCACGAGACGTTCATAAAAACCTAACCTTTTATGAGAAAAACACGTAACCTCCTCACGAGACGTTCATAAAAACCTAACCTTTTATGAGAAAAACACGTAGCCTCCTCACGAGACGTTCAAATCCAAAAACACGTAACCTCCTCACGAGACGTTCATAAAAACCTAACCTTTTATGAGAAAAACACGTAGCCTCCTCACGAGACGTTCATAAAAACCTAACCTTTTATGAGAAAAACACGTAACCTCCTCACGAGACGTTCATAAAAACCTAACCTTTTATGAGAAAAACACGTAACCTCCTCACGAGACGTTCATAAAAACCTAACCTTTTATGAGAAAAACACGTAGCCTCCTCACGAGACGTTCAAATACAAAAACACGTAGCCTCCTCACGAGACGTTCATAAAAACCTAACCTTTTATGAGAAAAACACGTAGCCTCCTCACGAGACGTTCATAAAAACCTAACCTTTTATGAGAAAAACACGTAACCTCCTCACGAGACGTTCATAAAAACCTAACCTTTTATGAGAAAAACACGTAGCCTCCTCACGAGACGTTCAAATACAAAAACACGTAGCCTCCTCACGAGACGTTCATAAAAACCTAACCTTTTATGAGAAAAACACGTAGCCTCCTCACGAGACGTTCAAATACAAAAACACGTAGCCTCCTCACGAGACGTTCATAAAAACCTAACCTTTTATGAGAAAAACACGTAGCCTCCTCACGAGACGTTCATAAAAACCTAACCTTTTATGAGAAAAACACGTAACCTCCTCACGAGACGTTCATAAAAACCTAACCTTTTATGAGAAAAACACGTAGCCTCCTCACGAGACGTTCAAATACAAAAACACGTAGCTTCCTCACGAGACGTTCATAAAAACCTAACCTTTTATGAGAAAAACACGTAGCCTCCTCACGAGACGTTCAAATCCAAAAACACGTAACCTCCTCACGAGACGTTCATAAAAACCTAACCTTTTATGAGAAAAACACGTAGCCTCCTCACGAGACGTTCATAAAAACCCAACCCTTTTTATGAGAAATACAGAAACGCGTAACCTCTGCTATGAGACGACCAACAAGGAGCGCAAGCCAGAAGCGCAAGCAAAGCAATGGAGCGCAAGCCAGAAGCGCAAGCAAAACAAAGGAGCGCAAGCCAGAAGCGCAAAGCAAAGCAAAGGAGCGCAAGCCAGAAGCGCAAGCAAAACAAAAGAGCGCAAGCCAGAAGCGCAAGCAAAGCAAGGAGCACAAACGGAAACACAAGCAAGGCGCCAGCTGGGAGTACTCAGGCCACATGCAGGCTGACATGCCCTTAAACATGTAGGACCGTCATGTCCTTAAAAACATGTCGTCCCTCCCCGCATTTCCGACGCTAAGTCCTCGTCTCTCCCATAAGACACATGCTTAGCGCCGCCAGGTAGTATCGAGGCTGTAATGGTCCTGATACTATCTTTAAGTTTGACTAACGCTTTGTCCGAGCTCGATCAAGCTGGGCTCTGTAGATACCGTATCCGTACCCCCAAAAACAAACCCGATGATGAAAAGGGTATCATACATGCTTTTAAAAGAGTCGAACGGCACAAAAGTGTCTAAAACGTATTAGTCATTTTTAGCGTATTAATTTGGACTTGCATAATCATGAAAGTAAATGTCAATTTTAGTCATCATGAGCGTAACACGAGCACAATATAGGAACGTCTTATTAAGCCAAGCCACAAAAACAAATTTCAACTAGCTACAAACTACCAAACTTACAAAACGACCCTAAAACGCACACTAACACAACACTCAAAAGCGGGCCAAAGTCGTCCGTGTCACATTTTCAAAAAGTTAGGTTTTATGAAACCATAAAATAATATAACCTAATATTATTTTATTTCGTGCCAAAACCGAAAAACACGACAAAAACCAAACACTAAAACCGAAATTAACCAAAACTGAACAAATACTTAACCCTTAAGTAAACCACAAAACATAATCATTACCTAATCAAACCGCCAAAACCAAACGGCGGCATAAGCAGCCCACCAAAACAAAAAACAAATCGCCAGGTGACAGGCGGTTAAAAACTTAAACGCCAACAAAGCGATTAAGTTTTGTTTTCAGAATAACACGCCTTTGTATTTTTCTTTAAAAATATCTAGCTCAGCAAACTTAAACGCTGTACCACGAGCGATTAAGTTTTGCTATCCCACGTAAACCACCAAACTCTATAAATACCAACCCCTTCATTCATTTTCAAAGACCGGTTTTAGCACTTACACACTATTCACGAAATCCACTCAAAAATACCGTCTTTACATTTTGAAAGGTAAACATTTTACCTACGGCCGGACGTTTGAGACTCGGATAATGGGGTTACATTAACCCCAAACCCGATATTACACTAGCGGCCGTATTCGTAATACTGATTGTAGCGGTCAGATTCATAACGCGCCTAAACCCCGCCAATATCGCATAAATAAACGACTCATTATCACTAAAGCAAACCGACGTCACTTTTATAATTATGCAAGTCCTCATTCATGCATTAAATAACGACTAGAATCACGGATCCAACACTAAATTGTGCCGCTTCATAGAGTCTTTTAGCATGTCAAAAGCGAGGGTTTTTCACAAATTCTAATACGAGATTGGAAAATAACGTCTATAGTAATAATTTAGTCAATAAATTATTATTTAACGACATTTCCTATAGCAATATGTCATTATTTTGACAATTTACATTATTTATGCATTTTAATCGAGTCATACTTATTCGCACTTGTACGTAGCGTCATTTTAGCCCAAATATCGAAATTAAGCAAATGTTTTCAAATTAGTAGAGACTACTCTTATGTAGGCTTTTTGATTACGGTTTTCAAAAATTATTTTGTCAAGACTTTCGAAAAGTAACCTCACTCCGAATCCCTTCTCTGGTTTCAAACCTCAGATTGATAGGTATCGACGCACCTTGAAATCCGAGACACTCGTGTCTTGTATTTCAAGACGCGTTGAATAGGTTCCAAATTCCTTTAATATTTGGTGGCGACTCCGAAAATACACTTTCAAAAAGGATTTTCTACTTTTCTTTTTGGTCACAAATTCATGCAATGATCTCCCCCATTTTTCTCAAAACTTCGCACCCTTTTCCTGCGAGGCGCATTCCGCTTCCCGACGCCCAAGACGGCGAGGATTTGCCGCCGCAGGCGCCGATAGTCTCATCACTTTTCCCGGTACCTTCACTTTCCACTTTGTCCATTGATGCGTTCATTTTTGAGCACTGTTCAAGTGCCTCCCTGCCAGGTTATGTCGTCTGTTTGGCGACTGATCCACGGAATCGAGTCCCTTTGTCGGAGGTACGGGACTGAGATTCAGTTGGCTGATATAAGGAACACCTATCATCTGCGTATGCACAAGAAGAAAAGAGTTTTGTTTCGTTTGAGAGACAGGTGCCAGCCTCTAATGGGTCGCCTGGACGTGGGTGACGAGAGAAACTGGACCAGTTACTATCTGTTTATCAGGAGCAGCTCCTTGGGCCCCAATGTCTGGGCGCCTGAGTTTTCCTTGAAGGGAACCGGTATGTGCTCTAAGCTTTTGAATTTCTGTCCAGTTTGCCTTTGCATGTGCTTCTTTGTCTGTTTGCTTAGTTTTGCTTTGGATCACTTGTAGTTTCTGACTGGATCCCTACTCCTGATGACCTTGAGTCAAGGAGGAGGGTCGAGGCGTTCCTAAGGCTGCCTGCTGATAAGAGAGCCTGGCCCAAATGTATGAACCCCGACGGTGATGATGATGTTGTTGAAGTTACTCCTGTTCCTGAAGTGGAACAGCATGATGGTGATGGTGGTAAGAGTGAAGAGGACGAAGAGGGGACAGAAGATGATGCTGAGGAGGAGTTTGTGCCTGAAGAAGGCGAGAAATCCGTAAGCGAGGTTGCTGGTGGGAGTAGTGCAGGCATACTTGACCAGTTGCCCATCCATGTGACGCCCTTGAGCTCTATACCTGCTAGGACTGGTGGCCATTCCACCTTACCCCCTCTGAAAATCCCTGGTTCAGGCCAGAGTTCTGTGCCCGGCTGCTTCGCAGTCGACATATTTTCCCTGACTCATGAATTGATACATTTACCCTTCCTACGTGACTTGTTTCCTGCTATGTTCCCAGCCTCTGGATCCAGCAAGAAACTCTTCCTGCCCATGGATGCCATCGCAGCTAGGATTGCACAAGCTCGTGAAGCTATGAAGTCTGGTGGTAGCTCTACTCCTGCTGCGAGTCTGGTGGCCCCCTTTTCTGAGTCTTCCAAGAGGAAGGCGCCAGAAGGGGTCCAGACCAGGTCTACCAAAGTGGCCGCTGAGTCTTCTGAACCTTCTCCTGACCAGAAAAAGAGGAAGAAAGGGAAGTTACCTCAAATGAATCCTGTGCTTTCAATACCTCTGCACTCTCAAAGCCAATCTGACTACGTTTCTTTGGGGAAAACCTTAAGTGAGAACTTTGCCACTTTGTCCTCTACACCTGCTGCCCTGGAGCCTGTGCGCCTGGCGCACAAAATGGTGGGCTGTTGTGCTCAGGTCTGTACTCTTTCTTACAGTCGTGGTTTTGTCCAGAGTTTTCTTTGATATGGTTCTGATTTTCTGTTCTGTTGTTTGTAGTTGCTACTCATGTCTGCCAGTCTTGGTTCCACGGTGCCAATTCTGGAGAGTGGCAGAGGTAGGGCTGAGGCTGAGAACGAAGCACTTCGTTCTTCCCTCGAGATTACCAAAAAGGAGCTTCAGAGCACGAACTACCGATGTGGAAAGTTGGCTGAGATGGAGAAGATCAATTTCAAGAGAATTCAGCAACAGGACAATCATATTGGTGAGCTGACCAGGGAACTTGAGGATCTGAGGGAGGACGCCAAAAGACACGATGCAGTGGTGAGGGACCTGAGTATCTTCTACACACTCCGTACCCGAGTTGACATGATGAATGCCAGTCCAAAAGCGCGTGCTGCCTGGGATCTTCCTGCAGAGATTGCCACTTTCAAGCAATTGTTTCCTGATGAAGCTATTCTGGAGCAGGCTGAGGCTACTTCAGTTGCACAGCCAGGTCCAGGGGATGTTGCTGGTCCATCCACTGCTGGCCCTACAGAGGAAAATGCAGAGAAGACAAGTGAGTCTGGCGATGAAATCAACTGAACTTTGGCTTTGTTATCGGTTTTGTTGTGTTTGAACAATTTTGAATTTGCTAGGGGGGATGTCCCCTGTAACATTTGGCCTGTAATTATTTAGACTTTGTTTTCTGTTTTGACATTTGCATCCATGTGCTGACATGGGCTGCTTGGTTCTGACTTTTGTGTCTGAACTTCGTGTTCATGCATAGGCATGGCCTAACTTTGACAAACTTATGCTATTTATGTTATGCTATGTTATGTTATGTTATGTTTTTGTTATGATGCGCATTTATTTTGTTGTGGGTTTGTTAAGTAGCGTGCATGCGTTTGACAGTTTAGGCGACTTACACTTTGGGGCTCCCTTAACGGACATTACTCCCTGTCTCGTTGTTGCAGTCGTACTGGGGCTGAGGCCCTTTTTTTGCTTTGTCTTTGTCTTTGTCTTTGTCTTTGTTTTTGTTTTTGTTTTTGTTCCTGATCTGGTCCAGATGTTTGTACTGCTTAGTCTGCACAGAAAGAGGGTCAGGGCTTGACCTTTGGCATTTGCCAACGGCCCTCCGACGCTCAAGTCAGTATGATTATGTTGGATAATTTGTAAAGGAAAAGTCTTGGGTTTTGTGGCTTACCAGATGTCTTGGTTCAGGACACTTTACATGTGATAGAGCTTTAGATGGAGTGTGTTCCAGGGTCTTGGGATCATATCCCCTTCCAAAGTTTGTAGTTTATAGGAACCCTTCCCTACTGCTGAGTCAATAAGGTATGGGCCTTCCCAGGTTGAGGCCAGCTTGCCTGCAGCCTTGTCCCTTGTGTTCTGAAACACCTTTCTCAGGACCAGATCTCCAGTCCTGAACATTCGTACCTTCACGTTTTTGTTGTAGCTTCTGGCCACAGATTGTTGGTATGCTACTAATCTTACTGCTCTAGATCCCTGAGCTCCTGGGCTGTATCCAGGCTGTCATGGAGTAGTTCATTATTCTCAGAAAGTGTGTTGAGTCCATACCTGATTGTTGGGACGTGCGCCTACTTTGGAAATGCGACTTCACATCCATAGACCATTGAGTAGGGAGTCTGTCCTGTTGCTCTCTTTGGCGTGGTTCTGTTTGCCCACAGTACTAGTGGCAACTCTTCAACCCATCTTCCTTGTTTTTCCATTAGCTTCTTCTTGATGCAACTGATCACAATCTTGTTGCTGGACTCAGCCTGTCCATTTGCTTGAGGATATCTTGGTGCAGATGTTACCAAGTTGATGTTCCACTTTGTGCAGAAATGTCTGGTCTTGTTTCCCACGAATGCAAGCCCATTGTCACACACTATTTCTGAGGGGATCCCACACCTGCTGATGATGTTCTTCTTTATGAAAGCGATTACTTCTTTTTATGTGACATTTTTGTATGCATCTGCCTCTATCCACTTGGAGAAGTAGTCTGTCATTACTAGCATGAACACCTTCTGCCTTGGAGCCATTGGTAGTTTGCCAACTAAGTCCATGCCCCATTTCATGAATGGCCATGGTGCTGATACTGAATGTAGATTCTGTGCAGGCTGGTGTATTTCTGGGCCATGCTTTTGACAAGCGTCACATTTTGTGGCATACTGGATGCAGTCTGTTTTCATTGTGGGCCAATAATAGCCCATTCGTAGGATTTTGTTGACCATGCTTCTACCACCTGTGTGATTTCCACAATGTCCATCATGTATTTCTAACGATCTTGTCCGACCGTCGGGGTTCTAGCGTAGCAGTCTGACCCATTGAAGGACCTTTTGAATAGTATGCCTTGTATGATTGTATATCTGGACGCTTTGATCCTGAATGCCCTTGCTTCGATTTTGTCCTGCGGTAACTTGCCCTGGACCAGCCACTCGTAATATGGTTTAGTCCAGGTCTGAGTTGCTTGGATTGTAGTCTGCAGGACTGGTTGCACTTTCTGGACTGCTGGCTCCAGGATGTGTACAATTGGTATACTGTCCAGAGTATGAGGTTGAAATGCTGATCCAATGTTGGCCAGAGCATCTGCCTGCACATTCTGATCTCTAGGAACTTGCTCAACCTCAATGTTAGTAAACTTTTGAAAAAGATTTTTAACCAAATCAAGATATGCAACCATCTTAGAATCTTTAGCAGCGTACGTACCATTGATTTGGTTTGCTACTAGCAAAGAGTCTATTTTTACCTTCAGATTTTGGATCCTCATGTCCAGGCATACGTTCAGTCCTGCTATTAGTGCCTCATACTCAGCTTCATTGTTGGTAGTCCTGAATTCACAGGATACAGCCTGTACTATCTTGTCCCCCTGTGGTGACTTCAAGACCACACCTAGTCCAGTACCCTTGATATTGGCTGAACCATCTGTCCAGAGCTCCCAGGTCTGTTGTTTCTGGTCCAGATGGAAGATCTCCTTTGTCACCTGCTCTTCTAGTGTGGGAGTGAAGTCAGCCACAAAGTCTGCTAATGCCTGAGATTTGATTGCTGTTCTGGGCTCATAGGATAAGACCACTTTGACATACGACCTGAAAGTTCTGGTCTACACAGTACTGATCTCACAGGAACATTAGTACGAATGATAATATGATGCGCCTCAAAATATGGACGCAACTTGGTACAAGCAACTGTTAAAGCCAAAACAAATTTTTCCAACACAGAATACCTGGTTTCAGCATCCAGAAGACTCTTACTTACATAATATACAGGGTGCTGCTGCCCATCTGGTTCTCTCACCAGCACTGCACTTACAGAGGCTTCTGTTACAGACAAATACAGGGCCAGAGATTCCCCTGGTTCTGGCTTGGATAGAAGTGGGGCTGATGATAAATATGCTTTCAGGTCCTGTAATGCTCTCTCATGTTCTGTCCCCCAGTTGAACTGCTTGTTCTTTCTCAGAAGATCATAGAATGGCTTGCACCTTTCAGAAGACCTGGAGATGAATCTATTCAGCGCTGCTACTCTTCCAGTCAGTTTCTGGACGTCTTTGGAGTTCTGGGGGGACTGCAAGTTGATTATCGCTGAGATCTGCTCTGGACTAGCCTCTATGCCTCTTTTTGTCACCATATAGCCTAAGAACTTTCCTGCAGTGACACCAAAGGTGCATTTAGTAGGGTTTAGTTTCATATTATACTTTTCCAGAATCTCAAACGCCTTTTCCAGGTCCAGAATGTGATCCTCAGCTTTCTTTGACTTCACCACCATATCATCAATGTAGACCTCCATTGTATCTCCAATCTAGTCCATGAACATCGTGTTCACCAGCCTTTGATATGTTGCACCTGCGTTCTTTAATCCAAAAGGCATTGCCTTGTAGCAATATATTCCTCTGCTGGTCATGAATGCTGTATCCTCCTGGTCTGGGGGGTGCATCCTGATTTGGTTGAATCCACTTGCTGCGTCCATGAATGTCAAAACCTCATGCCCTGCTGTGGCGTCTACCATGGCATCTATGTGTGGAAGAGGGAAGGAATCCTTTGGGCACGCTTTGTTTAGGTCCGTGTAATCCACGCATACTCTCCACTTGCCATTCTTTTTCTGGACCACCACTACATTTGCCAGCCAATCTGGGTACATCACTTCTTTGATCATGTCCATGTCCAGCAACTTCTGTACCTCTTGGTTCACAATTTCATTACGCTCTGGTGCAAACTTCCTGCGCTTCTGTTTCACAGGCTTAAAACTTGTGTCAATATTTAACTTATGCGTAATAACATCAGAACTTATACCAGTCATATCAAGATGAGACCAAGCAAAACAATGCTCTTTCTTCCTCAGAAAGTCAATTAGAGCAGGTCTGATTACCTCTGGAGCGTCAGAACCAACCAGAACCTTCCTGTCAGGTCTTTCTTCTGCCAAAACAATTTCATCTGTCTCCATGCGTGGGACAGGATTCTCAACAGACCTGACAGGCTGCTTTAATTGCTATGCGAGGGACTTACCTGGGCTAGGAGGTTTTGGTGTCTGTGTAACACTCTGTGCGGTTCTTTCTTTCTCCTCTATTCTTTGTCCCCATTTCGTTGGGATCTTTATGCACTGGTGGTACGTTGAAGGTACAGCCTTGAGGTTGTGGATCCAGGGCCGTCCTAGGATCACGTTGTATGAGGATAGGCAATCTATTACGTAGAACTTCTCGAAAGAGTTGACTCCTTCCACATAGGTTGGTAGGGTGATCTCTCCCAAGCTGTGCTTTGTCTCGCCACTGAACCCTACCAGGACACTGGACTTCTTCGTCACATCAGAATCTTTCAGCCCCATAGCTTCTAGCGCCTCCATCATGATGATGTTGACTGAACTGCCACCATCTACCAGGACTCGTCTGACCATGCAGGTTCCAATCTGGATCTTGATTACCAGTCCGTCGTGATGTGGCCCATGAACTCCCTGAAGATCTGACTCATCGAACACAATCTCCTGGGCTGAACCTAGTTGTCCTGCTGGTGGTCGCGCTGTTTCTCCATGTACCACACGCTTCGCAGCAGAATATGTCAGTCCACAAATATCTGAACCACCAGAGATGAATTTTATCTCATGGGTTGGCGGTGGTGGTGGAAGATCTCTGGGCTCATCCCGTTCATCCTTGTTCCTCCTGTTCCTGGGCAGGATATCCTTCAGGTGACCATTCTTTAACAGATGAGCTACTTCCCTCCTGAGAGCTATGCAGTCCTCCGTGGTGTGCCCAATATCAGAATGGTACTCACACCACTTGGTTGTGTCTCGCCTTGGATTGGGTTTCTCACTTGCTTTTGGCCATCTGACTGCTGAGCCTAGCTTGTCCATCTTATGAATCAGTCTAGGCATATCTAAGAGACTGGAGGTGGAACCCTGGGTGCATCAGTCTGTTCATCCACGGCGTTTGCCTCCTCTGGTGGCCTCGATATGGACCGCACTGTTGTTCTTTGTCTTGGTTGGGTGGTGACTTTTCGCTCACCGCTCGGTCTGATGCGTGCCCTGAACTGCTGGTCCTCTTCTACCCTGATCTGGGCCAGAGCCTTAGCCTGCACATCCTCAAAGGTAGAACAAGGGTAGCGAGTTAGTTCAACATAAAGATCAGAGTCTCTAACCAAACCTTGCCTGAAGGCCTTTATGGCCGTGCCGATGTCGCATCGAGGGATGGACACTTTCTCCTTGTTGAAGCGATGCAAGAAGTCCCTCAGAGACTCGTTCTTGTTTTGGATGACTTCGATGCAGTCAGCCGGGTCCGCTTCTCCAACAATCTGCTCTTGTGAATCGATGTTGAAAAGGTTGATCGACTCATGCAGCGACTTGATGGTCTTGATTGGCAGGTTGATGTACCACTGTAGGGCTGGACCAGTTAGGGTTGAACCAAAGCTTTTGCACATGCATGCCTCTCTCTTCTCTGCTGGGATAAGAACGTTGAACATCCTCTGCCTGTACTGAGCAACATGTTCCAGAGGATCGGCCGTCCCATCATAGAGCTTTAGGTTGGACGCTGTGTATTTCTTTGGCATTTCCACCATTGCAATGCAGTCATCGAAGGGTGAATCAGCGTAGCACCCTGATGTTGCTTCCTCTATGGGCGGTGGAAGCCCTGGAACCTTCCGCACCAACTCTGAGAGCTTCTGCATCTCCGTCATCATGTACTGCATGACCTGGCCTGCACTGATTCCTTCTGGCGTCTTTGGGTCACCACCTCCACCTGCAGCGTTGCCCTCTGGATCCTCCTCTACATTGAGTGGGTCTCCCCTTGATCCTTTTGATCCTGCAGAAGAGAAAGTAGAGAAATCAAGTTGCTTGATCACATCAGAAAATGGAGTACCTGGTGGGATCCTGAATCCTGATGCTTTCTTCTGGGCAGAGGTCTCTAGCTGTTTCTTCAGAACAGCTTCAGCCTCCTTCAGCCTTGCAGCCTCTGCCTTGGCTTCTTCTGCAGCCTGCTTGGCTTGTTGCAGTTCCTCCTGGAGTTTCTGCATGGCTTCTGCACTGGTGCCTTCCATCTTTCTAGCTGATTGAACTTGTTTGACTTGAGATGTTTTTGTAGGATTAATAAACTAGTATACCCACAGACGGCGCCAATCTGTTCGGGGTGATTTTCTCACACGGTTTGATTTAGTGATTGTGGATCTATTAGTACTATCCTTTTATCTAAGTTTATTGTGATTGTTGTAATTGAGTTTAGAACGTAAAGAAAAGCAAAAAACGACACAAGACACACGGTATGTTTACGTGGGAAAAACCCTTAAATGTTAAGGGAAAACCACGGGCACCAAGGCAGGAGAGGATTCGTAGTAGTTCTAGTTCAGGAAATACAGAGTCTGGACCAACTGGTACGGAATACAATAAGAGCGTAAAATAATTATATAGTGTTTGGTTGCTTGTGAATTGCGTAGAGTGTAGTATATTCGAGTTGTGTGTCTTCTGATGATCCTTCAACTGATTTCCTTCTCCCTTTATAGTGTCTCTAGCCCCCAACGTCTCTTCCCCCGCTTGTAGGTAACTTCTTCCTTTTTCTTCTCCAGCAGCTCCTATCTTTCAGGCCTCATATCTGCTCTTTGACTGAGTCTCTCAACGTCCATCTCTAGGGTTGCTGTTGTATCCTTGGGCTTTGCTTTTGGTTTTTACTTCTCCTTTGTGTTGGGCTTGGCTCATCTTGACTGTTCCTCTCCTGACCTGCACCTTTGTTCTGTCTGTATTGCTTGGTGCTGACATCAAGTCCTGGACCTGATTGTGGATTCTGAACTTGTCTGGACCTGACCGAGGGTCCTGGACCAGCCTGGTTTTCTGGTCCCAACAAACATCATAAATAAAATTAGTCCGGCAATAAGTCTTACGAAGTACATGTTTATTATTTAAACATAATTATGTCGATGACCGACTTATTTGAATTGTACCCCGTATTTGTTTGGATTTGTGTCTGTGTAAAAGACAAAAAAAGAGAAAAAATTCACAATAATAATCCCAACTACACTCATATTTCAAACATAATCCTAACTCAAAATAATCCAAAAATAATTCCAACTATTGAAAGTTATTCCAATAGTATACTTTTGCTAATTTGAACTGACTCAAACAGGTACAAAAGAAGGTTAAACCGGTTTTAAATTTTCATCTCTCTTATTCGATCTAAAATTATAATTGGTTTGACTTTCTTTTATACCTATTTGAGCCGGTTAAAATTAACGAAAATATATTATTGAAATAACTTTTAATAGTTGAGATTATTATGAGATTATTTTTTAAATATAAGTATTTGTTGAAATTATTCATGTAAATTAAAAAAAAAAAAAAAGTCAAAATTGTCGATGATACGAAAACACAGTCAAATAAGCAGAAGAGGAAGATTCAACAATCATCATCTGAGCTGTCTCTTCATTTAAAGTTCAAACGTAACGTCCTACTCTTCCACTCTGTATTCCTTTCTACTGATTAAGAGAGAGAAAACTCCTTAAAAAAAAAACAAAAAAGAAAAAAAAAAAACAAACAAAAAAGAGACGTTGCTTCATACTATTACCCAAAACCACTAAACAAAACAACTGCCCAATTCAATTCAAAACTCCTCCACAAAATATTCTTCCTAATATCTCAATAATGCAGGTTTGTGTTCCTACAAAATCTTCTACTTCTAACTTCAACTTGAAATTTGATACGAGTAGTAATTTTTTTGATTTTTCTAGTTAATTTTTTTTTTTTTGTTTTTCTTGTTTGTGCAGCAAAGTAGAACAATTAAGGTGGACAACTTATCAGATCTAGCTAATCAAAGAGAAATTCATGATTTTTTCTCATTCTCTGGTGATATAGATCACATTGAGATCCAAAAGTATGTTCTAATTATTTATTGCCGCACTTTAATTAGTTGTACCCACTTTTTTTTTTCCCCTTTTATATGGGCTTTTATTGCAATTTAATTAGTTTATTTTTGACAGAGTAATTTTATTTCGTCTTAAGCTTATGATGAGATAATATGTCATTGTCTATTACTGACTTATTTTATTAATGTTTGAGTTATATGCTTGTGTGTGATGGGATAATTGAATAATTGTAATGGTGTTCATATTCTAGTAATAATTATTCCGTCATAATAATTGTAATGGTGTGTCTGATAATTTTTTTGTTGGGTTTTGTACAGTGTATCAGGACAATCTAGGACAGCTTTTGTTACGTTTAGGGAAGAAAAAGCTCTAGAAATTGCCTTGCTGCTCTCTGTAAGTTTTCTTAATATGGAGTAGTGTCTTCATTTTCCATGTGTTCCTTATTTGTTTTATAAAGAAAATGTGACATCAATGTTACGGGATTATTCTGAAGCGTCACTGTGTTGCGAGATATGAGTGTACTTTTTGGTCCGTGGTAATTGGAGCCGTAAGGACGATTCATATGCCAATGGATTTCAACTTCAAGTCATGAAGAAGTTGCGACTTTCAATGACTTTACTAGTGACCGAGCTTAATAATACATAAAGATTTCCGTCTGTATTGTGAACATGAAAATGAGGTGTCCTAGACTAAGTCGACTAAAAAGATGTGTGCATTACCCAAACACTTTACTTTTCTCAATTATGCAATAATTGTCGTCGTCTTAGTTAATGAAATAGCTGATCTTCTGATAAAGTAATTTATAACTATTTCACACTAAAACGAGGCTTTAAAATAAGGGTTTCTACTCTGAAATCCTTTTGAATCCGTATATTTGTGTTTGTTTATTACTAGAACCTACATGTATTTTTGAACTTGTGCATTGTCATATTGCTAATTGACTATTTTTTCCCGGGTATTGCTCTGTTCGTTAATCGTATTTACTATTTACTTGTGGAGTGAGCCTAGAGTTTTATACACAGCTTTATATCTAAGGTGAAGAAACATGAAATCATGAATTCATGATACTCGATGATATAGATGTTAATTTGACTTGGATTGCTTGGCTTTGGAGAATCGTTTTTATTCCTTTGAAGCCAAATAATTGCTATGCTTGTACAACCAATTCAGCGTGCTGAAGTAAGGCCTTTTTTTTGGGTGCGCTGTGCAGGGAGCAACTCTAGTGGATCGCATTGTGACTATATCTCTGGCGGAAAATTATGCTATGAAACCCGACACAGTAATTGAACTTACCTTATATTGTATTAGGCCCATGTGTGCAAAATACTCAAATTTCCTTACATAGTGGTATATGTTTTCTCCTCAGAAAATAAGTATTGTTGAGAATGTCCCAAGCAGTGCTCATTTGGATGACACATCTAGAAATGCTGAGGTACGATGTGTTTTTCTTTCTTTTTTGTTTTCTGGTTTTTTGTTTTGCGCAATACCTTCTCCAAATGTAATCTGCCAGGGAGTATAATAAATTCACATTTGCTTTTTTATACGTGATCACCCCCGACTGCTTGCAAACATTTCCAAATGCTTGCTTTCTTGCTCCTGTCTCTTCATATGACATTGAATGGTTTATGTTGATGTTGATATCTGTCTCAGTGCCCGCATACAAGTTGATTACAAGTCTCGTTTGTAAGCAGGTTAAATCCGGAAGAGTAAACGTGAGTAAAGCCCAAGAAGCTGTTTCCAATATACTATCTAAAGGTTCTGCAATTGGACAAGACGCTGTAAACAAGGCGAAAGCATTTGATGAGAAGCATCAGTTTAGGGCTACTGCATCGGCCAAGGTCACTTCTTTTGACAAGAGAGTTGGACTTACTGAGAAGCTCGCAGTTGGAATTTCGGTGGTCAATGAGAAGGTCAAGTCTGTAGATCAAAGGCTTCATGTCTCCGATAAAACGATGGCAGCCATATTTGCCGCAGAGAGGAAATTAAACAACACAGGAACTGCTGTAAAGTCAAACAGGTATTAATTCACCAGTGGTATCCAAATTACTACGGGGTACACAGTTACTTTACTGAATTACAAATAAACAATGACACGTATTGAGTTATTTTAAACTATTCCATCCCGAATATACTGTATTACCACTTATTAGTATTACTATCTTTTCCCCAAGGTCTTTTGATGCTCTAAAAGAACTCCTAATTCAGTGGGTGTGGTCAAGGTTACCAGATTCGGGGTTCGCACCCCCGACCCACGAACTAGTTCGCTCGAACTCATTCGAGGTTCGTCCGCGAACTAGGTCGCTCTGATTCGCTAAACGAACCCCTTAAACAGAGAGAAAGAAGGTTAACTTACCAGTATTTTGACATCCAAATATGATAGAGCCATAGAGAAGATGAAGATTGAAGTAAACTCATGGGAGATTGAAGATATAGAGGAGAAAGAACCATAATGATTTTGATTTTTTTTTTTTCTTTCTTTTGGGTCAAGGAAGAAGACACCTAGAAGAGTTAGAACTTCTTACAAAGAATACTCCGTACTTTTGAATAAGGTAGAGTAAGGGGTTTATGGGGAAGAATGGAAGATACAGAAAAAGTAATAGGGAGTTGTGTTTCAAACATTGGAAGTTGTTGTTACACTGCAATATCTTTTTTTAAGACTTCACTTTTTCTTTACTTATTTATTTATTTATTTATTTTATCTTTTCCTAATTTTTTTTTTTTTTTTTTAGTGTGTAAAAAATATTCTTTAAAACATTCCCTTTCTAATGTGAAAAAATGTCTATGTGAATATCTTCTTTGTGTGCTCTTTCGAACCGTGTTCGTTGTAGCCTACGAATTGTGAACTCGATCCCGTTCTTCGAACCGAACCGAACTGCGAACTGTGTAACCTTGGGTGTGGCATGTACGGAGTACTACAATAACATCTGTTTTGTCTCTACACAGATATGTTACAGCAGGAGCAGCTTGGTTCGATGGTGCATTCAGCAAGGTAGCGAAGGCTGGATCTGTAGCTAGTACAATAACGAGACAGAAATTTAGCACCGCTTTGTCTAATCTCACTTCGAAGGTGGATTGTTCTCTTCATCTATTACCCAGTTTTTAGATGAAAGGATGGTAACGTAGAGGAAGAAAAGGTCTAAGAATGGAAACAATTTCATTAGTTTGGGTTAGAGCCTTAGACAAAAAATGAATACTTCTTCGACAACTCAGTTTCCTTCCCTCAGTATATCCTATCGATGAAAAAAATGGTTTTAACCTTTTCAATGTTATCAAGTTCATTATAGTTTAGCATACTCCTTGTCCTATGATTATTTGATCATCGGAAGCTTATATACTGATATTGCCAATTATTTCAGGACCCAATACCGGCATAATCAGAGGCACTATTGCAGTGTACATCAACGCCCGATTGATCTCTCGTGAATTCCAAGACAACACAGTTCATTTAGATTCATGCAGGTTAGAAGTAATCTGTAGAGATTAATGTCATTTAATCTCCAGGGTAAGTTACCTGGAATGATAGTGTGAGTATTTGTTTGTGAGGTGAGGAAGACTACAAATCTTACTAGTTGTATTCTTTTGTAGCCCTTGTATGTTACTCCTTAGCATTTCATTCATTATTTCAGAGTCCGTGTTTGGTTAAGTTACATTCATGATTTATATTATCATTCTATACCCTCTTTGTTTGCACATATATCTAGTTTTCACTTTCTCTATGATAAACTCGAACTAAATGGTTGATGTCTTGGAAGTTTGATCTAGCCTATGTTGAAGTTGAGATTCTGCCATCGGAATATTGCCCTTGTAATTTTCATTCGGCTTGTATAAACTAAATAGTTTGCCTGAGGAAACACATAAACCTAAGAAAACCATAACCACTTTGCAATTTGCACTTTAGTTGCACAAGCGAGAGTTTGCGTGTGGCAAAAGACGATCACCGTAAAAGCTTTAAAAAATGGTCACTACAAGCGTCAAAAGTCATTTGTAATATGGAATATTAAACTATCAGTTTGCATTTGACCTTTCCATATCAATCTATCAGTAACTCGGGAAGACAGAGAAACATTTGCTTGCATCTTTAGCCTATTACTGAAGATTAACATCAGCATTGTAGATGCCAAGGTCATTTTTAATTAGCAAACAACGAACAACAAAATAAGAGTACAATAGTTCATAACCTGCACATACGCTTAGATAAAAGATTGAAAACGAGATAACGTTATCTAACATTACTTGGAAAAAAAAAAAAGGAAAAGACGACTACCCACAGTAAGCGCAAAACCAGCACTCGCCTGCGTTTTTCCTACACCAGGAACAGTAATTCTCACGCTCACCTATACTGTGCACCCACCAGAGAAAACTTGTCAGAGAATGTCCTCTGTTGAAACCCTTCAAATTTCTGATCTTCTTCACTGCACTTTCTTGGTCGTAAATTGCTTCTAATGCATATACAAATCCGACCCAATCATCAGAAGCATCCTTCCTTCCCAACACTGGCTTCACCCAGTTGACAACTTCCTTAACAAAACCGACATCAGAGAACAGAACTTCAGTGATTGGTAATAACGGAAGAACATGAATTGCCGCCCTGATCTCCCTATGCTCAGCACAAGCGAAAGAGAGTTTATCCTCTCGCTTATTCCTTAATGCAATCCCTACCAATTTGTTTGATTTAAAAAAGCGATCACTGTACACTCCGCCTTCAGTTACGTGGAACCATGTTTTTGTTGCCTCGATCTCGAATGAGGCAAGTGTAGATCCAATGCTTACCAAATGACTATCTCCATAGGCCATCCCCAAAAGAGCAGCAGCATAATTTGTAAATATTAGTTCACTAGAGTAATGAGTGTAGCACTCAGCATCAGCTGAACCTACCCATGAATGTAACTTGTACAGATCAAAGTACCTAAGCCTAGTGTACTTCGAATTCTCCTTTCGACTTCTGCCCAATTTAATCCATGAAGCAACCAAATCGTAAGCTTGACTCCTGAACTCAGTACCCCAATCAGGGTCAAGTTTAGCAAGAACTGCAATTCCATAAACAAAATACCCTAAGTAATGAAGTTTGCCAAACAACCCGAAACCGTTATCTGCACCTTTGTCTTTAATACCTTCTTTACTTACAATCCCTCCATAGATTATCTCATACACAAACCCATTTCCCTCATACTTATTATTTAACCACGGCGTGATTGCGTCTCTCAAAAACTTCCTAATTGCAGGAATTACATCCGCACAATTGACCTCCTCAGCAATCAAGGCCAACCTCGCTGCCCGAAAAATCTTATTACCATACCATAAGACGTTAGTGGTTGAAATTGATGTCGAATCAAGTGAACCGACATCTTTCCAAAGTTGGGTGACTATTTCTGGAAAATAAGTTTGGGGAATTCCTCTCAGTGAATGCCAAGTGATAGGAACATATGGAGCATTCAAACTCCATGAATTTCCTACAATGCCAACTAAATCACCATCGATGCTTTTGTACTTGAAATTGCTCAAAACTTTAATTTCAGACTTACAAAGCGATGAAATAAGCTTAAGATGCAGCGGATGTGCAAGCATTAACAGACTTCCCCACCCTTTAGTCTCCCACATGTATTCAATAGTAAAAGGGTTTGTAAACAGAGCTTCTCCGCTTATTGCATAGCAGCATCTGTAGAGATCGAGAATCTCCTCAGCCCTGACATTATTTTTTGGTGTTACAGCGACACGAATTATTCCGACAAATGAATCAGAACTCACACTATTTTTGTCCGGTTTTGTAAGGATTAAATCAGATGAGGAGTAAATAATCCAGCATTGGTTGTTTTCCAGCTCGATTTTATGCTTAGTATTTGATAATTTGGAAGTTATAGATTTGATAACAGACTTACAAGAAAACTTGAGACATAAATTTCTAGAGAGTTGAAGAGTAATGTAAGGACATCCTCTCGCTAAAAACAGGCGCATGTCAGACATTTTAAAGTCAATAGTAACAGTAAGGTCACTGAAAGACGAGACCAAATGAGGAGAAGGTTGGAAAGACGTGACTTTGAAATCGTCGGAGAAACTCTGAGAGACAAATGACTCCGTCGTATTGACAGAAGGATAACAAACAGAAAATGCAGAAGACGTAAGTTTGATCATGTAAGGGTGTAGGAAAATAGGTTGATCACCATTCCCGACGATGTTTTGAAAGAAGGAATGCGTCGGAAATGAGGATGAATTAAGATGCGGAGAGTAGAATTTAGATGGGTTTGGAAGGAATTTTGTTTCGGCATTTGGGAAACATGACTTTTGGTATGCACAAATTCTCATATGAAGCAGATGCTTGTTTGTGAAACGGTCAATATTAGCGAGAAAGGACAAGTGGGGAAGAAAGATGTTCTTCCCACTGTCCCTTCTTTCGCTTAATATTCAACCGTTCTCACAAAGAACAAGCATCTGCTTCACACAAGACTTACACTTTGGTATGATGCCATTGTTGAAGTAGACAACAATAATACGGAGTTTGGGATAAAAGCAGAGTTTTAAGGGATTGTAGACTTGCAGTATGACTGTTTGAGTGAGGATAACGAGAGTTTTATAGGAGAAAGTGAGGATGACTTTTGGGCTTCTCAAAGCGCTTTGGAGTGAATTAATCATACCATGTTTTTTTTTTTTTTTTTTCCTCATCTATACCTTATAATTTTCACTTTCCCCAATTGTACTCCTACATTGGCGTATTTTCAGTTGTACTCTTAAACTTATAAAATTAGTCCCAACCGTAACTAAACTTGAATAATCCGTTAAATTTAGCCGTTAGTTTTGTTTTATATGAATTTTCACCCTTTTTATTTAGTTTTTTTTTCCTTCAATCTCTCGCAGTAAACACTTTATTTCTTATAATGGAGGGTAGAGTAGGATATTTAATGTGAAAATATGGAGGAAAAAACTGAAAAAACAAGGGTGAAAGTTTATAGGAAACATAACTAACGGCTAAATTTAACGGTTTACTCTAGTTTGGTTACTACGACTACATTTATGTTTTTGGCAGACAACCGGTAATACGCCAAACACAGTAAACACAACCTAAAAAGTGAAAATACAAGGATATAGAGGGGAACCCCCCCCCCCCCCCCCCCCCCCCCTTTTTTTTTTCTTTTGCCCAATGAACAAGATTTGAAAAAGACCGTCTAACTCTTTTGATATTGTTAGACGACCTAAATTATAGCACCCATAAATTACTATCCTTGCATTGAAAATTGTTATTGTAATTATATCCACTGTTATTATGTGCAGTAATCAATATGGTTAGACTCCTATACATCACAACTTTCACTTTTAATGTCAAAATAACTTTTGCATTAAATATAAAATTTGAATAAATATTGACATTTATGCTTGTTTTTGAATAAATTTGCTATTTTTTTTTTTTAATTAATTTCGTTTTTCACATAAGTGAGGTTGTGAGTTTATATCATGAGACTGTGATGACTCAATATTGTTAGATTGTATCTACATTTAGATAAATGGTGACTAGAAATTGTTTGTATTATACTGAGGTCGTAGTTGTTTATTTAGTCTATTAATGTTACATTCCGCATAAGATACATGTACTTACTGTTTTTAAAAATAGGGTTAATTGGATATAACCCCCTTTTATAACACTTTTTTTTTTTTTAAATAACCCCCTTTTATGTTTTTATTTCTACTTAACCCCCTTTTAAGACGATTTTGTTTTTAAATCACCCCCCTTGTCGGAAAAAGTCACCTTAAAATGAGTTATTCCGGTCAAATTCAAATTTTGTAATGTTTTTTTTTTCTTTCTTTAATCCCTATTTTACCCTTCCCTATTTCTCTTTAATGCTTATTTCAACTTTAAAAACCAATCTATCAAATTTTTTATTCAACTTTTAAAGTTGAAATAAGCATTAAAGAGAAATAGGGAAGGGTAAAATAGGGATTAAAGAAAGAAAAAACATTCAAAATTTGAATTTGGCCGGAATATCTCATTTTAAGGTGACTTTTCCGATAAGGGGGATGATTTAAAAACAAAATCGTCTTAAAAGGGGGTTAAGTAGAAATAAAAACATAAAAAGGGGTTATTTCAAAAAAAAGTGTGATAAAAGGGGGTTATATTCAATTAACCCTTAAAAATAAGAATAACTCTTAAATAAGACCGTCTAACACTTCTCTTAGTGTTAGACGCCTTGGTTTTATCACAAAAAAATCAGCAATTTTTTTTCTTTGCATTGAAATGGAAATTTGCTTTGAGATTTACGGAGTATAATTTATTGACAATACTCATTTATTTCATATTGGAAAAAGCATAAATTTTATCTTCCCCATAACATATTTTAATTTACTGAATGTTTTTAATTATTCACATCTAATTTTCTCGAAGCTAGTTTCAAGCATTTTTCTCAATTTTTTTTTTTTAATTTAAATTGGTACGGAGTATTTTAATTGGTTAACTATGTTTATATATTGAGATTGTAGGCTTCCGCTGTGATTTTATGGTGACGGAATATTGTTATATAGTATCTATATATTGTTAATTCGTAAGTATAAACTATATTACGAAAGTTTTATTTATTTTTTAATGTTATCTTTCGTGTATAGCAAATGTAGTCACTATTTTTAAAAATAGTGTCACCATAACTATTATAGTAGTCACGACTTAAAATCAAAAAAATAAAATTGTCCGGGTTAATAATAGTCACTAATTTGTTGTACTATATAAGCAAGAGATATAAAATACAGTGACCTTATATTTGTTTAATGGTAAGTAGACTTAAGTAATTAGTATGATAAATTGATATCGTAGTGACTATATATTGATAAATTGTATCTACATATAGAGGTTTGGTATTACATAATTTATTTGCTCTAATTTGTCCAAAATTCCATCACAAAAATACTTCTTCATCATCTTTGTGCTTCACTGCTTCTTGACACGTTGTTGTCAAACAATAATGATATCCTATGACAAGAATAACGAAAATTCAATTAAAACGTTTCAAAAACTATATAAATAAAAACCAATTAATAAAATAGACTCAGAAGTATAAATTTAATTAAAATAGTCTCAAAAAACAATAAGATAGATAAAAATATGATAAAAACTAATTGCGACACCAATCATTAAAATACAGTTACATTTCATTAATTTTAGGTCACCAAAATATAATATTTTACGAAAATTTATTATAGATAAAATGTGACTATATTTAGGTTAATCGTAGTGTTTAAAATTCTAGTCTTGAACTCCTTGTTGTCAAACAATGAAACCCTATTAAAAATACAAAAATAATGTTAATAAAGAATTAAATTGATCATCTACAAAAACAACTTCATCAATGCAATACATACTATATTATTTTCATTAAAAAAAAAATTAAAATTTAAAAACAAATGATGTTAATTACTCGTAACGTATATACCATCACAAATAACGATTTTCATGTTACCAGAAACAATTTTGTACTCACCACAATTTTCAGTTTACTTAAGAGTTAATACGAACTTACCAATTTTAATTTAATCATCATGAACTTTTTGCCTCTTCATTGATGTTGTTCCGTTGTTCACATCAATTCCAGATCTCAATATCGCTATTGAATATAAATGATCACAAACGAAATCAATATCATAACCGCAACTTTTTATGTGTAAACTTTATTTTTATATATATGAAATTGAAAAGAAGAAACAAATAGACGAAGAATAATGGTTTAAAGAGTGATTTTGGAAGAAAGGTGTAGGAAATGAAATGGAAATGACTGAAATGGAAAATTGGAGTATATTAAGGGGATGTTGTTGGAAAACTAAAAATGTCCATCCCTCTACTCGATAAAGCAATAAATGTTTATTGGTATCATAAAATGAATTTTTTAATTTTTTTTTTTATTAGTTTTTGGCTGTCATGCATTAACTACTATCAGCATTCAATTTCGTGTTGCATAGAAAATTGAGTCCGTCTAACATTATGTAAATGTTAGACGGTCTATTCAATTAACCCTTAAAAATAATATCACCATGATTGTTATAGTAGTCACAATTTAAAATTGACAAAAATGAGGAAATCCTATTTTCTGAATTAATGTTAATTTAGTTGAAATTACGCATTTAGTCGGTCTTTTAATAATTTTTGTAAGATGGTTACAATCTATCATTATTACCTCACTTTTTGTTATTAAGCTTAAAAGTAAAGTAGTTACCAATTTTATTAAGTGATCACAATTAGAAGATAAATAGTCACAAATTACAATTGCTCCCCCTTCGAACCATAATCCATACCCCATAGTCATTTCTCATCATCATTGTCTTCACCATGATGCAAGTATTATGGCGCATTATAATTTCATTGTACGTTGAATAATTCTACACAGTGATCATTAAGTTAATGATATTTCATATATATATATATATATATATATATATATATGAAACAAGTTCAAACGAGACACCTAAATATTGCGAGACACAAACGAGACACAGCATTTTAGCCTTTTTGGTGAAACTTTAACATAGTTTCATGAAACTTCAAAAAATGTGAAACTTTAATGTCTTAAAGTTTCACAATTTTGTTAAAGTTTCACAATTTTTGAAGTTTCATAAAACTATGTTAAAGTTTCACAAAAAAGGCTAAAATGCTGTGTCTCGTTTGTGTCTCGCAATATTTGCTGTCTTGATATAACTTTACTCTATATATATATATATATATATATATATATATATATATATATTTAGGTTCATATGAGAACAAGTGCTTATATGAGAACAATAAGAACTAATCTGGGCCATCCATCTCATCTAATCTAACGGTGCAAATCACTGCTCCACCTTAATTCCTCACAACGCTCTAATTTTCCCTTCTCACTCTCTCACCTTCTCTTTCACTATTCCATCGACTTCCAACATTAAACTCTCTTCTGCCATCTTCTTCGTTTCAATTATCCAATTTTTCAGCTTCGATTTCGATTTCGAGTTCAACTTCTTCGTTCTTTTCTCATTATTAGCACAACCTCAGGTATAATTTTCTGCTTACTTTTCTGTTTTATAAAAACCCCCAATTTTGTTTGTTTGATTTTTGTTGAGATCGTGATTAATCGATGTCCTTGTTGCATTTGGCGTGCAAATTTATCAATTTTCTATTTTCTGTTTCGATTTCTTCCAATTTGATCAAGTATTGCATGTAATTTGGTTCTTCGTGTATTCAACTAAAATTTTCAATCTTGTTTGTTTGATTATGTAGCGTTTTGCCCGTATTAGCATGACAATCCTTGACTATGTCTTCAGTTCGTTACATGCATTCATTTAATTTTGGTTTATATCAGTGTTAGTTCAAATGCACATAAGGTGTTTGTCAATTTGCTTCAATGAGTTTCACTTCATAAACACGATATCTGCTTACACGTTAGTGGGGTATTCATTTTGATTGGATGCTTGTAATCATGAATTGTGCGTGTAATGTAACAACCTGGTTTTTCGTGACTTTAATTAAACTAAGGCGGAATATTAATTAAGTCTATTTATTACAAAACCAGCTGTCATCGTATTACAACTCATTATACATAATAAGAGTCATAGATAAAGCAGAGTTTAATTGATTACATTCTCTCAAAATATAAAATAAGGCCTTCAATCACGATATAATTCACAATGTAGCCTCTGGTACCTACTGAAAATGCCGTTCAAACTCGATTATGACCCCGCACACGCTAAGCCACATAAAACCCATAGCGGTAAACACATAATAATTAACATATGCGCATGTAATTAAATCAGCGCAAATAAAACATACAATAATGCAATTTATAAAACATAACATATCATAAATCATATAACGTAGCAATTGAATCATCAAATTATCTCAATTCATAATCATATAGGCAAATCATTATCATTTCATTCATATTCGGGGTAGTCGACCCTTTTCAATTATTCATATAGCAACATATACTCGCGAGTCTTGACTACAGAGTGGCTCGTGTACTCTCATAGATAATTACCCATATAATCTTCTATCAAAGTGCACTAGCTGCTCAGACTCGTACATCAAATCAAACACTAAGTAGCGTACGTGATAACTACCTAATATTCAATACAACATGGATAATCTATCATACGTTGTCCTATGAGCCACAACCAGTTAGGATGGAAACATGCAAAACCTTACAAAAGCAAGGCCTGCGCAGAAGCTGAAGGGCCGGAAACATTCAACGGTCAAGTCATTCAAGCTAAAGATATCAAGTAGGTAATAAGGACAGCCAAATCCCTTGTCTAATGTATGCATACACTACCCTAGTGGTACGACTATTACACTACTTACATTCCCCTGTGGGAATGGTCATTTTCCAATTACCTCATATGGGCCCGTGAACGAATTCGATTCATAGGGCGAAAGTCACGTTAAATAACGACTGAGAGAGTCATTAGATTACCACTGGCAATTCATAGGGTGCCAAGTGTCCCCATATGCGGCTACCTTTCTAACGATGGCACAATAGATTCGCGACATGACAGACACCCGAGTATTTAACACGTACTTCCCTTCTTATTTTCTTATTCTCAAATAAATCGATGATACTCATAGTAAATCATCGCTTAACTTGTATAATGAAAATTTAGTTCTAGCAGCTTCTTCGTAAACTAAGCACATAGAAACTTAAATAATTTATTTGGAGTCCAATCGTAAATTTTAAATATTTTTACTATTCACGTATTTACTATTCATCGTATTTACTATTCATCGTATTTACTATTCATCGTATTTTATACGTATTTTTATACTTAGTATTTTATTCGTATATTTATACTTAGTATTTTATTCGTATATTTATACTTAGTATTTTATTCGTATATTTATACTTAGTATTTTATTTAGTTACTAAACTAAGCTTATTTTCTTCTAAGTGTAGAATTCTAGTTTTAAAGTCGTTAAGTTCGTTTTGTACTTAGTGATTTTTGGAAATATTTTAGGAGTCTAGTTCTAAAGTTGTTAAGTTCATTTTGCATTTAGTGATTTTGAAATATATTTAAATCAAAGTGGTTAAGTTCATTTTTATACTTGGTGATTTAAATGATATTTCAAAAGTAAAACTAGGTTTAGCTTTAGTCGTATACTTAGCTAAAATTTAAGCGGTTTCAAATTTTAGTGAGGTTGTCGTGGTTCGTTTTAAATAGTCCGTATAACCACATCCAGTTTAAGCAAAGGTAGTAACACTCGACATAATTCATTTTAATACATGTAACGTTTATTTTTATCGGTTTCGTTGATTCTTTTTATTAACGATTCATTTTACAAACTAAAACAATTCTAATTACAAATCAAATTTAGTGACTAAGTGGTAAATTCATTTTGACCAAAATTGACCCAAACATAAGTGAAATGCCGTGGCTAGTTATACACTCAACATTTTATTTTTTTCCTTTTTGTTTTTATTAATAATTCATTACTTTAATTAATTTAATTAAAAAAATAAAAAGTGACAAATTCATTTTAGGTCTAAAATAGTACTAAAACCGTGGCCTTCTAATTACATAGCAATTTATTTTCGTTTTTCTAATTTTATCGGTTTTCGACTTAAAGTTTTTATTGTCTATTTATTTAGTTTATACTAAAGTGATTTAAACTAAGTTGAAATTTCACTAAATATTTTATTTCATTTATGAATAGTGATTTTGTGACACTTTATTTTTCTAACTTTTATAATTTAAGGATTTAGTTTATTTAACCTATATGTTTATTATTGTGATTATTCACTAAAGTATTTAAACAACAATAAAATAAAACTTATAAATATTTTGGATCAACTTAGTCATCTAAGTGAAGAACACATGAGGTTATGAAGAACTTTAATTATTTTTCATATGAACAATTTTAACTCAAATTTTTATATGTATATGAAATTTTCCCAAATTTTTCATACTAGTCCATTTTAACTAAACTAATTATAATATGTTATTTAGAAAAATTAAAACTAAAAATTTGTCCATTTTAAACCAAAATGCCGTGTATATGTATATTATCATTCAAAATTTTATTTTTGATTTTTATACTTCTAATTCAATAACTAATTTACTTTATATCGTTTATGCATTTAACATGGGTGATAATCATATACAAATATTAACACACATAACTAAAAATCATTTAAACACATGAATAACAACAAAAGTTCAAGAACACACATAAACACATTAAAACATTTAAATTTCATAACAAATTCATTTTAAGTCCTATACATAAACTAATTATATTTTCATATCCATTTTATTCATAGCATTTTAAGCATGCAATTTACAAAAATTAAAACGAAAAATTAAGCCCAAAAATATAGGTAGGCCGTGTGGTATATGTATGTTACACAAATGTTATTTTTCGATTTTTGTCTCCTAATTTAACATATGATTACTAGGTGATAAAAGACACAACAAATATAACACATAACATTTATAGCATGCAATTAACAAAATTAAACCTAGTGTGCGGGGGCACCTTAATTACTCGGTATGATTTTTCTAGCAATTATCCGGATCCACTATATGGTCAAAGATGCTTAAATCGATGGCTCCACCTTGCTCCTCGTCTTTGGTTAGAAGTAGTACATAAAAATGAAAATAAATAAGTTAGTAATTTATTTTAAACTAAACTAACTAAACTAAAAATTTAAATTGTAGTATCATTTTATGTTTTAGGTGATGTTTATATTTTAAGTGTTTTGATTTATGTTCATAGTTATTTATGAGCTAAAAGAGGAAGTGATGACAAGTTATAAATGGTGGAGAGTTTACTTAAGAGCTTAAGGAAATTAAACACAAGAAAATAAAAGCTTAAGGAAGAAAAATGGAATAAAGAAGATGATGATCTTCAAGTGAGCCAAAGGTTGAAGATGAAAATGCTTACTAGCTTTGTTGTGTTTGTGTTTTATTAGAGAGAAAAGAGTTAGTAAGGTTTTGAGTTTGTTGTGTAAATGAAAAAGTAGTAGTAGTAATTAAAATGTATACTAGTGTAGTATTATTAGTTTGTATTAAACATTAAATCAATTCAAGCTAGAATGATGATGAAATATAGAGTGTGTAAGATGAATTGACAAGTTACTAAAGTAGGAAGAAAATGGAAGAGGATAACTTGACCCTTGAGAGCTCAAAGAACTCGGCCAACATACATGCACTTGTCCCGATTTTTCGTTTTTGAAATTTTCGATTTGCGCGTACGCGAAAAGTCTCGAAATGAAATATATAGTCTTAAAATAATGTTTAGAAGTAAGATCGAAAATAAAAGTGAAAATAAAACTCAAAACGAAATCAAAATAAAAATTGGGTACTAGCTCCTCGTAACTTTGAAATAAAATCTTACTTGACCGAAATATATATTTTTTTTCGTTGAATGTTATCGAATTAAATCATTATGCTCAGACGTCAAAAAGTTTATCAGTTTTGACTTAGTGTGACTCAATATATCGAGTTTTAGTGAATGTGTTAGTTAAATCAAAATGAAATAGTAATTTGATATTATTATTATATGTTTTGTTAGTAATAATCAAAATGATTAAGCTTAACTACTTTAATTAGATTTGGATTATGATTAAGTATATTTAAGAAAGGATTAGGTGACTTAATCACATTTAGGTGGCTTGGCCATTTGGTCAACGTTTGACCTCGATTTGCGTGCCAAAATTTGTCGTTGAGAAAATTGTCGTAGATTCTTTGTTTGATTTATCGAATTTGAAAATGTAAAAATAAAGTTCAAATTCAAAGTAATTCAAAACGGTTTTAATTTAGGTGCAAAATAACTTGTAGTATAATGTGTTAGGGAAATAAGTGAGCGAGGATGTTTAATTAATGATTTGCGCAATTATAAAGGCTTAACTTAACATGGAGTGTTACATGTTTAGCGAAAAAAATTCAGTCGCATTTTTATTATAAGGAAAAAGGATGAATTTAATTTAAGGAATCAAATTCTTTCATAATATTTTGCTATAAAAACACGGGGTGTTACATGTAAATGAGATTCTGAACGTGTATTATATTTATGCGGACTGTCAGTTAATGTGATCCTGCTGTTGTGCTGCGTTTCGCTGTTTAACTCAGAAAAAAATTACTGAGAACGTAGATTGTATAAAGCGCAGAGTTACCGAGTTCTGTCATAAGACGGTTCATTATTTAAGGCCTGTCATAAGACGGTTCATTTTTCTATTAACATCATACAGAAAATTAGTACATTTGCTTGAGTATATCCACGCGTAGGTTCATTTCAGAGGGAGGGGTGTCTATTTGCTGTTGTGCTGTGTCATTGTGCTGCTGTTAAGGGCTACTGTCTAGTCGTTTTTCAGCGTGATACCTGCCTCGGTGTGTGTAGTAACAACTACTGTCTTAGACAAATCTGCTGCATGTTGTGTAGTTAATATCGTTGTTACGGTTTAAATTAACCTCTCACGCAAGTATAACGTGGTCGATGTAGCTATGAGAGGGTCGAACCACAAGGATGGGTAGCTAGCCTATGAGTCTCGGTTTTCGTCCTAGTTTAGTCGATCAAGTAGATGTTTTTGGGATTTCTAAACTAAAATATCAAATATAAAATGAGTAAATGGAAAAAATAAGTAAAAGATTTAATCGATAAGATAAAGAAACTAGGGTCCGATATCTCCACTAGCACGCCTAAAACAAGTCAACGGATTGCAAATTCGGGGGATAACACCTATGAAGCTACCAAATACTCCTCTCCCGAGTTTGTACGGTCGCACCCTAAATTACCTAACACTTCCCTCCCGGGTTTGTGTGAGGACTCCTTAACTCACATAAAATCTCACTCCCATGACACCCTATATGAGTCGAGGGAATAAAATGGTGTCTAAAATCCCGACCTTTTCTCTCCCACTCCCATGGTAAGAGTCTCGGTCCTAGTCAAGGGGTGCCCTCAAAAGGTTGCCTCTCCCGAGTTTAACCCAAATTAGCGAAAAAAAAGCCCCTTAACAAACCCAAATATTACAATCCCACAACTTATTAAAAGGAATTGAATCACAAGGAAACCATACTAGGGATTAATCGAACCCTACTAATTAAATCACTCATAACCCATAACTAATCTAACACAAATTATATTAATAATGAATTCAAACATAAAACTAAGTACTACTAATAATAAAGATCGAAACTTTAATTAAATTAGAGCAAACATAAGAGGAAATATCAAGCTCAAATTGAAATGGACTAAAATATTCACATGAATCGTTAATTAAACCAATAAACTAAAGATTAAAGACTAAATTAAACTAAATCTAAGTAAAAGAGAGAAAAATACGAAATAAAAATGGAGGAAAATGGCTCTGAAAATCAAACTACTCTTATCAAGGCCTCATTTGTTCTTTGTGTTCTTCTCTGCTCTCTCATTTCCTCTCTGTGCCCTCTGCTGCTACTCTAATTTTCTTCATGTTGCTGCCTTCACTTTGTGGGCCTTTTCCTTTTTTTTTTTTTTTTTTTTTTTTTTTTTTTTTTTCCATTTTATATTTAATTGGGCCAAGTTGATTAATAAAGCTTGGTCCATTTATTTTCATTCGGTCCGTCTTAACTCTTTTTTATTTCCGTCTTTTTACGATATGTTGTAAGTTCTTCTCAATTTGGTACCTACAAAATATTGATACGAAAAGCAGTACCACATTCTCGACAAAATAGCTAAAGTACGATAAATATAAGATTGAGCCAACTAATTTATAATTAACTACAAATTGAGCTATTTAACCAATTAAGACCGCAAAACGAATTACATAAGAGTTATAATGTGGGTATAAAATCAGTAAAAATATAGCTTATCAAACTCCCCCACACTAAACTCTTACTCGTCCTCGTGTAAGCTCAAAAAACAACTATACAATCAAACATTATTAAACAAACATATACACATAAACTAATCTAACTATAATATCCGAATCGGGACAATTAGCGGGTCCATCCGCCCCTTCAACTCACAACGCAATACTCATGAGGAAAAAGTACCACGTGCAAGGCAAGGTGGGTCTTGCTCAAAATCGTGAACCGACACTCATATAAGCACATAAACAAGCATTGGGAAAAATCGGTTCGGTCTCAAATAAGCTTACCTTCCTCATCTAGGTAGCTTTCTCGCTCTCAACACGAGCGAGAATACAACGTATCAAAGTCGAATATCTAAAAGGTTACTTGGGTGACAAGACGAAATAGAAGAACTTTATGTCATGCATTAGCTTATTGTTGATAAATCAAGCTCTTTCGAGGTCAAGTCGGAGTGTGGGGAAATATGGGAGAAAGGAACCTCATGTCCTAAGTTTCCTAGCACCAAGTCTCGCCTTCAAAGGTAGGAGGAAGGGTCGTCCCAAATTGACTCGACCATAAAATCATCTCAAAAGGAAACAAGTGCCCGAAAAGAATAGCTCCCGAATTATTAACATTCTTTCTATTTTTTTATTTTTTTTTTTGTTGAGTTGTTTTCCCCCTTTTTTTTTTCTTTTTTTTTTTTCAGGTGTGGCTAATCTCACGCTCGCTAATTGTCACTAACTCGCCGCGTGTTTTCTCGGCTCGAAGCAAGCACTCGACAACAGCTTACGGGTATTCACTCTTTACCTCTCGGTCTACTTTGACCGTTAGTGAGGCATCGAAGTGGTCACCACAACCCTTTATTTGTAACTTTTGGGAAGCTAAAAACAACATTATAGATCAAAGCACTTTGCAAATAGGTAAGAGATGAGATAATTATTGTGTTTACCCTTTTTTTGTAACATTTTGTGATTGATCGAGTCAAAAAGGTCACCTTGAAACTAGATAACTAAGATACTTATTCCAAAGAGGGTGAAAAATGGAGGTGAAATCACACCCAAAATGACCCTTGGAGCTTAATCAACGACAATAAAAAGATGCATGACTAAGTTATTCTAGTTAGTGTTGTTATCCAAATAACGAACTAGATAATCAACTAAGACAAGTCATGAAAATGCATCAAGAAACTCTTTTTGGGTTTAAAAAAAAAAAAAAAAAATTAAATATTTTTTTGGATTTTCGAAAATTTTCAAATAAAAGACAAACAAAAATAAAAATGTATGTATACTAAACACATTCTCCGAACTCCTCAACACAAAAATCCACAACAATACCACAATCTCCATAACCACCAAGTATAATCATGCAAAGCATCCTCCCCCACACTAAAATCGGACATTGTCCTCAATGTTCATACTAGGGGAAGGGGTGAACGGAAAAAGGGTAAAAGAATATACCAAGTAAAGCGCAAAAGTGTGGGTGTGGGTCACCATAAGATTAGAACTTGCACAAGCTTATGATCCCGTCAAGTTGAAGTAGAATGTGTTACCTACAAAAATATAAAACCAAGCAAAACAAAGCAAAACAAAACCTACTAACAAAATTTAGAACTATTTACATGTTAACTAATAATCTAAAATACCGGTCAACGAGCGCATTAACATGTCAAACAAGATCGACCAATCAACACAAAAGTGGTCATAAGAGGTTAAACATGATAAATCATACCAAAGTGAAGTAATAAGACTAACAAAATGTTTGTGAAGAATAATGTGCATTACAAAAGTATCAAAACCAAACCAAGACTTATCATTTGGTTTCAAAGGCACAAAAGTAAGATCAAAATCAAAGAATATAACACTCTTATCTAACAAATCTCCATGTGTTTCCATCAAAGTCTCCTTAGGTGTCATATTCAAAGAATCAAGCTCACCAAAGGAAGAATTCCACTCATCATCAACCATAAGCTCGTAAGAAGAAGAAAAGTCTAAGAACGAGAAATCAATGGAATTAAGAGACTCATCCGTATAACAAAGGCTAGCCTCACAAATCTCCTCAAAGAAAATCTCCAAAACGGGCTCCTTAACAAAGCCATCATCATCATGAAAATCCACAATCACACTATCCCACGACTTCTCTCTCGTATCAAACTTAAGATTTTCTTCACTACTAGTCGACACCTCCACAAAATCATTATCAACATCAAAGACTAAAGTCTCTAACTCACACAATCCAAGCTTATTAACCTCTTTCACTCCAAGAGGTTCATTTTTCTCACACCAAACATAGTCAACATTAAACATCACACTCTCTACGTCGCAATCATGGTTTAAAAGAGAAGAATCATTGGGCACATTAACATCATCGATAGAAGAATTATAAACATTAAGATCAAACTCAAGTGACCCAACAACATTATCATCATTAAACATCACATGATCATTCAACAACATACAAGATTTAATCTCATTACTAGGGAGAGGGGAATCATCATGCAAAACAACATTATCAAGAGAAGATGAATTAACATCATGAATAAGCTCGTTAGAATCCACAAGCCAATCATAGTCATCATCATCACCGTTAATCACATTATGACCCCTAGACTCGTTAACATTCACATTCTCAAAGGAGGGGGAAACATAGCTACTTCGAACATTATACACATGATGAGAAGAATAAAGAGTCGATTTTTCCCACCCCCAATTTCTTTCAGCCATAACCATATTTTCAATTAAAGCGTTAGCTTCCTCAACTTTTAACCCCTCAAAATCTCCTCTAGATGCCCAAAGAATCATCTCTTTAGTGTGTGGGAGCAAATTTTGGAAGAAAGACAATATGGTTAACCAAGGTGGAATCCCATGGTGAGGACAAGCTCTCAACAATCCCTTAAACCTATCCCACGACTCACCTAAACTCTCAAACTCGCTTTGTTCAAAGGAAAGAATTTTTTGTGTAAACTTGCAAGTCTTAAAGAGAGGAAAATATTGTCTATGAAAAGCTTGAGCTAAGTCACTCCACGTAGAAAAAGTCTTAGGGGGATGTGAGTACAACCACTTCCTAGCTTTACCGTTAAGACTAAAGGGAAAAAGTAAAAGTCTAATAGTTTGATAAGGAACACCACAAATTCTCAAGGTTGCACACTTCTCCTCAAAAGTCACAAGATGTTCAATCACATTATCATCATCTAACCCATGAAACGCATCTTGTCGAACAAGTTCAATTAAAGCCGGTTTCAATTCATAATTTGTAGCCTCGACAACTCCAATGTCAATCGGTGAAGAAATTAAACTAAGGTCGAGTCTACTAAGGTCGGCTATGGAAGACATTTTAATTTGAAAAACGAGAAATAAAATTTTTGATATTTTTTTGGATTTTTTTTTATTTATATATATATATATTTTTTTTTTTCAAAAGAAAACAATAAAATGACTAATCCTAAAACTAGACAAAAACTCAAATCTAACTTAGCACCATCCCCGGCAACGGCGCCAAAAACTTGTTACGGTTTAAATTAACCTCTCATGCAAGTATAACGTGGTCGATGTAGCTATGAGAGGGTCGAACCACAAGGATGGGTAGCTAGCCTACGAGTCTCGGTTTTCGTCCTAGTTTAGTCGATCAAGTAGATGTTTTTGGGATTTCTAAACTAAAATATCAAATATAAAATGAGTAAATGAAAAAAATAAGTAAAAGATTTAATCGATAAGATAAAGAAACTAGGGTAAGATATCTCCACTAGCACGCCTAAAACAAGTCAACGGATTGCAAATTCGGGGGATAACACCTATGACGCTACCAAATACTCCTCTCTCGAGTTTGTACGGTCGCACCCTAAATTACCTAACACTTCCTTCCCGGGTTTGTGTGAGGACTCCTTAACTCACATAAAATCTCACTCCCATGACACCCTATATGAGTCGAGGGAATAAAATGGTGTCTAAAATCCCGACCTTTTCTCTCCCACTCCCATGGTAAGAGTCTCGGTCCTAGTCAAGGGGTGCCCTCAAAAGGTTGCCTCTCCCGAGTTTAACCCAAATTAGCGAAAAAAAAGCCCCTTAACAAACCTAAATATTACAATCCCACAACTTATTAAAAGGAATTGAATCACAAGGAAACCATACTAGGGATTAATCGAACCCAACTAATTAAATCACTCACAACCCATAGCTAATCTAACACAAATTATATTAATAATGAATTCAAACATAAAACTAAGTACTACTAATAATAAAGATCGAAACTTTAATTAAATTAGAGCAAACATAAGAGGAAATATCAAGCTCAAATTGAAATGGACTAAAATATTCACATGAATCGTTAATTAAACCAATAAACTAAAGATTAAAGACTAAATTAAACTAAATCTAAGTAAAAGAGAGAAAAATACGAAATAAAAATGGAGGAAAATGGCTCTGAAAATCAAACTACTCCTATCACAAGGCCTCATTTGTCTGTGTTCTTCTCTCGCTTCTCTCACTTCCTCCCCGTGCCCTCTCCTGCTACTCTAATTTTCTTCATGTTGTTGCCTTCACTTTGTGGGCCTTTCTCTTCTTTTTTTTTTTTCATTTTATATTTAATTGGGCCAAGTTGATTAATAAAGCTTGGTCCATTTATTTTCATTCGGTCCGTCTTAACTCTTTTTCATTTCCGTCTTTTTACGATATGTTGTAAATTCTTCTCAATTTGGTACCTACAAAATATTGATACGAAAAGCAGTACCACATTCTCGACAAAATAGCTAAAGTACGATAAATATAAGATTGAGCCAACTAATTTATAATTAACTACAAATTGAGCTATTTAACCAATTAAGACCGCAAAACGGATTACATAAGAATTATAATGTGGGTATAAAATCAGTAAAAATATAGCTTATCAATCGTGGTCCACTACTTGTCGCTATTTGCTGCTTGCCACTATCTGTTGTATGCTTGCCCGCTGTCTTCAAACTTCAACTTAGGCCCAGCTCTCATTTGGGCTTCAATTTACTCGTGGCCTTTCTAGTATTTTGGTCTTCTATTTGTCTCTCGGGCTTTCGTACGAGCTCGAGCTCGGTCTCATAATCTCAAATCTCGAATTAGCTCCAAGTGCCCCCGGGTTTTGGCTCAAAACCACCAAAATATAAATAAAAGGCAGCAGTATCGAGAAATATAACAAATAGCTCATAAAATCATAATAAACTCAACTAAACGCGAGCTAAATGCAACTAAGCCGGGGGCATAAAGTCTATATAAATAGCACGTATCAGCGCGAACTTGCGCTTCTTGACTTCCTTCGTCATCTGCTCGAAATCACCTTCCTTGGGCTTGTAGCCTAGACCCATGGTGGGCCAAAGGCTATGGTTATCTTTAGTTTCAAAAGGCTTGTAGGTTCGGATAGGTGTGGTTGTGATGACACTTATTTCAAAGTCGAAACCACAACGTTCTTGGTTTTCTTCGATTGTGATTTCTGCGGCGTTGCGCTCCTTGGGTGAATCAAGAAGAGCACGGAAATTGGAGGCGTTGATAGTTATGACCTCGTCATTGAGAGGCAGCTTCACCTTTTGGTGTAGCGTGGACGTTACGGCTCGCACGACATGGATCCATGGGCGTCCTAAGAGCATATTATAGGATGATGTCATGTCGATCACTTGGAAGTCGACCTTTCGTTCTATGGGGCCGGTGCGTACATGGAGGGAGATTGTCCCTCTCACGCTACGTTTGGTCCCGTCGAAGGCTTTGACTCCTTCGTTGCTTGGTTGGAAATCTTCGTCGTCGAGTTCTAGACGACGTGCGGTGGATAAGGGTAGAACATTTACTGCGGACCCGTTGTCAATTAAGGTAACGGGTAGGGTTCGTTTTCTGCACTCGGCGCTAATGTATAGAGCCAAGTTGTGATTAGTGCCAAATGTTGGGAACTCGTTATCAGAGAAAGTGATGGCTCCAGCAAGCCAATCCCTCGTAACATGATTAACCATTTGATCGAGCGAAATGTCTGCATCCGCGCTTGCTATTTGTAGGGCGCGGATGAATGCCTTCCTATGCTCGGCAGAGTCTCGTAGAAGAGCCCAGATAGAAACGTCAGCCTTGGTGCAAATGAGTTGCTTTTGAAGCGTCTCGCTTGTGCTGGGTGGTAGGATTATTGGAGTAGAGGGTGTGTCTTTGGAGGGGACGTCCTCCTGGACTACGGCTTTGCCCTTGTCGGAGGCGATGGCCTCCTCAGCCTGGGCAGCCGTGAAGATATTTTGATAGGGCCTCCCGGAGCGAGTGAGGTGCGAAACCTCGTCCTTAGTCTCGGGTTCGGCGGTGTTGACTTTGACTTGGGGCTTATTACCCTTCTTCTTTCCCTTCTTGTTCTTTCCCTTTTTATTATTCTTGGAAGAGGAAGAACTGCTAGTGTTGTTGATTTGGGCTATGGCCTTGTTAGGTGGTGGCCATTCGCCCTCACTCTCGCTACTAGAATACCACACTCCATTGATTTGTTCGCCATAGCATGCGTTCAAATCGTCTTCAATTTGCGTGGCGATGTTGACAAGGTGATGGAAGTTGCGTATGTTAGCATACCGAATGTGGGTTTGGTATATTGGGTGTAGGTCTTCGATGATATCATGCACGAGTTCGTCCGGGTGCACCAGGCCTACAAGGTGTGCATTGAGCTCTTTCCATCTAGCTAGAAAATTGGTGAAGCTCTCGCCGTCATTTTGAACATTACTCTCCATGATTGGTTGGTCAAAGGAGATAGTGTTGATCTGGTCGCCGGTGGGTGTAATGAGGCATGAGCAATCAGTGACGGGTATGGAGCCCACAAAGATTGCATGATTGACCAAAGGGTTGTCTTTGTTGGACGGCTTACCATTGGTCGTCGGTTTATCGAGCTTTCCTTGGTCGATAAGGTCCTGGATAGCATGCTTCAGTTTGAAGCAGTTCTCGGTGTCGTGGCCCTTGCCTCTATGGTATGCACAGAAAGCGTTAGCATCCCACGACTTTGGCTTCTTGTCTTCGGGCGGTTAGGTGGTTAGCCCGATGGGTTGTAGATAGTTCTTGTCGACTAGTCTCTTAAATGCCTTAGTGTAAGACATGTAGAGTGTATCAAAACTCCTCCTAGGCTTGAAGGAAGAAGAGGTAGAGGTGGCAAATGACTCCTGATTGCCGAGTGATTATAGGTTGGCGACGGTGCGATTCTCATCGCCCTTGGTCGTACGTGTTGACTTGGACGAGCTTCCTTTATATGCATGGCCAGTGTACTTGGCCATGGTTCCGGTTCTAAGTCATCTTCTATCTGTGTACCGACCTTAGTGAGTTGCTTGAAGGTTTGTATGTTGCTATACCGCATGTAAAATTGGTACACGGGTCGCAAATTGTTGACAAATTTGGGCACAAGTTCGTCCTCTCGTGGACGATTCGGGATCTGTGCACTAAGCTTCTTCCACCTAGTAAGGTACTCGGTGAATCATTCGTTCTCCTTTTGTGATAGGACTTCTAGGGTACGGATTGTGACTTGGGTGTCGTTGTTGTCCTTATATTGGTGGTCGAACTCGATCGTGATCTGTTCAAACGAGGAGACCCGTTCTGGGTTCAAAGAGTAGAACCATGTCTTGGGTATGGCGGCGAGAGAATGTGGGAATAGTGACGGCCAATGCTCCGGTTTGACCCCCTTGATACCCATCTGCTATTTGAAAGCCCTAATGTGAGTAATCGGGATCTCGTGACCTTGGAAGATTGGAAGATCACTAAGGGCGAGCTTGCTGGGTAGTTCGTCCTTGATGTTTTGGGGAATGTTTTCATTCTCCTAATGTATGGAGTAGCCTCCTGGGGTACCGAGGCGTTCCTCCATAGCCTGAAGCTTCTTGGCGTGCTTATCCGCCTCGTCCTTGATTCTCAGTTCCATTCGGTCCACCTCAGTCTTGTGGTGGTCTAGCAGGCGTTCGAGATCGGTAGTCAGCTTGGTAACTTGTTCGCGGAGTGCGTTAACGTCTTCATTGCCGGCCATTTTTCGGGTATAGGTTCGTTTCTTGCGGGGGATAATAACTCGGTTCTTGGTGCGGCGAGTATCCAGTTGAAACCCTACATTTGCATGGAGTGCATCAGCTATATGACAGACCTGATTGACACATTCATTTATGTGTTCATTTTTAGCTCATTTCGTTTGAAAAAGACTCTTTTAAGCTTTGAAAAAGAAGGAAGTTTTCGAAAATAGGCTAGGAGTGTTTTTGAGACGAGAATGCGTGCGCGCAGCTCGTCTCGATGTTAAAAGGTTTTGTTTTGCATCCACTTAGCCCGAGTGACGGTATGTTGTCATGGGCTAAAAATGGATGCGAAAAGGATTCGACTTGGGTTTAGTCAAGTCGTGGATGTTAAAAAAAAGATTTGACCGCGAGACTCAAAGATGAAATCCACGAGTTCAGGTTAAAAACCTTGACTCGGGTTTTGCTAGTTTTGTAAAAGGGAAATTTGAAAAATGTTTATTTCAAAAACTCGTGATTATTTTTTTCTGAAAAGTGTTAGCTTGTTAGTTTGTTAGGTTGATTATTTTTGAAAACTTAAAGCGACTTTTCGAAAATATGCAATGCAAATGAATTTTGAAAAAGACTATATTGTATAGCCTCGCACTCGTACGTATGACTCTTGGTCGTTTGGTCAAGTCTCGTACGCCTCCAACTTGTTTGAGTACGCTTTGGCAGGTGCTTTTAGCCCTTCGCCCACACAGTATAACGTGTAGGATACGAAGGAAGCCCTGGGGCGGTCAAAACAGTTTGCTACGGCAAGCCGTGGAGGGGTGAGAGGAAGGTTAGTCCAGTACGTGCCTCGTCGAATGGACGATGCCTGCGTTTGGAACCACCTCTCGGGGTGTTCGTGTGTGAATCCGACTGGATTCGACTCTAACGAATATGCTTAGCTCATGTATGTTGATTGTTCTCAAGTTGTTCGAGTCTCATTTTTATTTTTAAAAGGAAAAAGCTAATTTTAGTTTTAAAAATAAAACCTGTCCCCAGCGGAGTCGCCAACTATAGGTACCGGGGTTAAATCGGACCACTCGACGTCTTGCTAAGGGCGTAAAAGTTAAAAGGATTAAGTAGAAAAAACCTTTAAAAACTGTTTTGGAGCCGCCACTAAATTATGAGGGAAATTTAGAACCCGCCTCCGTGTCCTCAGCTCAAAGACACGTCTTAGAGTTCAAGGCACGTCGACACCTATCCGTCTAAGGTTATTGTGAAACCAGATTCGGATTCAGGTGAGGGTACTTTTCTAAAGTATAGTTCAAAATAATGTTTTTTATGAAAGATCTTTTGGAAAACCCTATCAAAAGATAGCCTATACTAGATTTGAGAACAATGCAAATAATCATACATGGGCCTGAGTAATTCGCTACGTACAAGTGCGATATAAGTTGTAAACATAATGCAAATGCAAATGTATAAGAGATTGTTTAAAACCCTCAGTTAAGCATGCTTAACTTTGTTAACGAAAACAGTTCAGTTAATGACGAATTCATTTTAAGTGATTTAAATGCAAGATGAGGATTTGCTAAATGCATACATAAAATAAAGTTTAATTATCCATTGATTTATTTTAAAGAGGTCAGTTGTTTATGCGACTTTGGAAAGGTGTTACGAATAAGGTGTGTATTCGAGGTGCATGGCCGCCTTATGAAAAGCAGACTCGCGTACCAAAGTCGGGGTGAGCCTAATGTAGGCCCTTGCTAGTCAAAGAAGTAAAGAAAACCTTAATCCATGTTAGGATTAAGACCTACCTGTCTCAAGTTAGGAAACCGGTAGCGCTTCGCTTCAATGGGGAGAATTCAACAAGAAAATGAAGAATTCTAAGGATGTTTATGCGTGAGGCTTTTGTGAGAGAGAGAGTTGTGAAATTCTGGTGTGAATTAAATCTGTTTTGAACGTAGGTAGAGGGTTGTACCTATAGTAGAGAGCTCGTCAAGAATTAGGAAACTTAGGGGATAAAACCGGACTTAGGAATCGCAAGGCACCTTGCGAATGCCTGGGGCAATCGCAAGGGCTCTTGCGATAGCCAGCCCTAATCGCAATGCCCCTTGCGATTGGTAGGGCAGGCATTATCCTCTTATTCCGTATATTTCTAAATTATATTTTAGGATATACGGTATAATCTTGCTTGAGCTCTAAGATACGTTGTTGTGGCTGATTGTAGGGTTTGTTTAGGTTATCCTGGACCTTGGGAAGCGGGCCAAGAATGGGTTTGGGCTCGGTTCTGGCCCGAGACCCGAAAATGTAAAAAGGGAGTATTTTGTAGTGTTTTGTGGAATAAGACAATCCGTAAGGTTGTCTCGGGTGTTTGCCAGTCCTAAAATGTGGTTTTAGCGACTGGGCCTAAGTTTAGGGATTTAGGGGAATCGAATTAGGCCTTGTGTGTTTTGAAAAAGGGTATGCGCATGCCGATTAGGACCTAGACTCGAGACAAACTAGACTCTAGACTTCCCTAAGGATGCTTACCTAAGAGTGATGACCCATAAAGAAACCTCATTTGCATTTTAAAACATTTAACTCGAATTCGTCATAGTTAGAACCATTTAAGTCAACGTAAAAGCATGCCATAAATGTCCATTGTTACATCACTGGGTTTTTGGCGGGAGGTACAGATGTGGGTATCCACACCCATTTTGTGTGTTCTTCCTTTTTTAGCTTCTTGAAGATTGGTTAGCAGACCATTGTGAGCTTGCTGATGAATCGGGAGATGTATTGGACTTGTCCCAAGAAACTCCTGATTTCGTCGATGTTGGTTGGAGGTTTCATCTCCATTATTGCTTTGATTTTGGCGGGGTCGATCTCGATCCCACGTTGGCTTACAATGTGACCTAGTAATTTGCCTGACGTAACCCTAAAAGTGCATTTCTGTGGGTTTAGTCGCATTTTGTATTGCCTGATTCTGGTGAAGAATTTACGAAGGTTAGTGATGTGAGCCTCCCTTTGCTTTGATTTCATAATCATGTCGTCGACGTGAACTTCTACTTCTTTATGCATCATGTCGTGCAGCAGAGTAGTTGCGGTACGTTGATAAGTGGCGCCTGCATTAATGAGTCCGAATGGCATGACAGTATAACAGTATGTGCCCCATGGTGTCACAAAGGTTGTCTTTGACATGTCGTCTGCTGCCATTTTGATTTGGTTTTATCCTGCATACCCATCCATGAATGACAGTAGTGCGTGGTCAGTAGTGTTGTCCACAAGTATGTCCGCGTGTGGTAATGGGAAGTCGTCTTTCGGGCAAGCCTTGTTCAGGTCGCGAAAGTCGGCACAAATGCGTATCTTTCCGTTTTTCTTCATGACTGGGACCATGTTTGATACCCAGTCTGAGTATTCGATGACTTGGATGAAGCCTGCTTGTAGTTGCTTTTCGATCTCTTCTTTGACCATGAGAGACCATTCTGGTTTGATGCGTCAGAGTTTTTGTTTAACAGGCTTGGCACCTGGTTTCAGTGGGATGCGGTGTTCGGTGATTTCGCGGTCGATGCCAGGCATGTCCCTGTAGGACCAAGCAAAGACGTCTTTGAATTCTGTGAGTAACTTGATGTATGTAGCCTTTTCTTCCGTGCTTAAGGAAGCTCCCAGCTGTAGTTTTCGAGGTTCTTCGGGTGTTCCCACATAGATGATTGTTGTGTCCTCAATGATGGGGTCCTGTTCGGGTTTTGAAACGATGTTTGCAATGTATTTATATAATTCAATGTTGTTTTGTTTAATGTTATCGCAAGCATTAGAAAATACAGATTTTAAAGGAAAACAATGCAAGTAGTAACCAGAAACGTTGTTATTATTAATATTTTCAAAAGCAGTTACATTTGAGGACAGCTCAGACGAAGGAGCTTTGGACAACCTTGAAGACTCTAGTTCTTTAGCTATGTCTATCACATCAGGAATATAGCCCGGAGGCTTAGTTGGGGTGAAAGACTTGAAGTGACTACGCGGGAGCGTAAACTCTATGACAGGTTTGTTATTGGGGTCGCTGTTTTCGTCTTCTTTCGAGTCGGAGTTTTCGAAGGTGTAGCCTTCTCCAGTAGTGATTTTGAAGGTGCGGCCTTGCTCATCCGTCCTCTGAAGAGTCTTTGACCATCCGTCGTGTGTCTTCTCCTCATACGAGATGATCAGGTCGGTGGAGTTAAAGTTGTGGTTGCGCAGAATGTCGGAGACGAGTTCAATCCCAGCGACAGTGCAAGAGAAAATGTCTTTGGGCATTTTGCCCACACCCTCCTTGACGAAGTATTTGTCAGTGAAGATGTGGTATGGCTCCATGCGAAAGTCGTGACATTTCTTACGGTCATCGAGTGCTTCTAAAACGCGAGCGACTTCGTAGGACCACGGCACGTAACCTAGGCCCAGGGTAGGCCACTTGCTGTCGTTGTCCTTCATGTAGAGTGCAGCGATTTCTTCCTCACGAGTCAACGTGCATATGTCGAAGTCGAAATCAAAACCGCAAGTGATGTCTGGGGTTTCAGTGCTTATTCCTGCAGTGTCATTGTAAATCTTTTGCTGCTGCAGGGAAGCTCGAAAGTTCGATGCGTGGATAGTGACGACTTCGTCGTCCAGGGGGAGCTTAACTTTTTGGTGTAAACTCGAGGTAACCGCTTTGGTTGCATGGATCCAAGGTCTACCCAATAACATGTTGTATGCGGGGGGTATGTCTATTATCTAGAATTCAGTTTCCCTCATGACGGGTCCTGTCATGATAGGAAATGAGATAGTCCCTTTTATGCTGCGGCGGGTACCATCGTAGGATCTGACGCCGTCTGTGCAGGGGATAAAGTCGTTTTCTTTGATCCCTATCTTTTTAGCCGTTTCGAGGGGCAAAACATTGACTACAGATCCATTGTCGATGAGTACGACAGGTAGTGTCATACCATGACATTCTACGTTAATGTAGAGTGCTAGATTGTGTGTACCTCCGAATGGCGGGAGGTCTTTGTCGGAGAAAGTGATGGCGCTAGCTTGCCATTCACGTGTAATGTGACTGATGAGTTTTTCAGGAGATATCTCTGTCGTTATCGGGGTGATTTGCAGGGCTCGGTAAAGGGCTTCGCGATGTCCTAGCGATTCCTTTAAGAGCTGCTAGATCGAGATATCGGCTTTTGTTTTGTGGAGCTGCTTTTGAAGCGTGTCCCCAATTTCAGGTATAGGCACCGGAGTGGTACTTGATGATGCAATGTCAATCTGTGGCTGACTGGGCGTAGTGGCTGCAGATGGTGATGTAGTCGTTGGAGGCGGTGGTGTAGCCTCGTTTATGACTAAACCCTTGTTTTTGTCCTGGCTGGTGGCTTTTGACGGAAAACCCCGGGGTTCAAGTAGACTTAGTGGGGCTTGGTACGGACGCCCAGAACGTGTTAGGTAGGCTATCTCGTCGTCGCTGTTGGATAGCCTGATTGGGTATTTATGGGGCAATTTCCCGTATATGCCCGTGGGTCGGTGATCTTCAGTTTCCTCTGGAGGGGACATATAGATGTCGTTGTCTATGTGATTGTCCTCTTCATCAAAACTGTCCCAGATACCATTGATCTCGTGGTCGTTTGAGATTATTAGGTGATAACAGTCGATGATGGGGTTTGTACCCACGAAGATGGCGTGGGTATGCAGGGGGTTGAGCTGGTTTGTGGGTTTAGGACCTGGAGTAGGCTTCTCGATAGTCTTGTCATCGATCAGGTCTTGATCTATGTTCTTTAGGCGGAAGCATTGTTCAGTGTCTTGTCCCTTTCCCCTGTGGAACTCGCAGTAGGCATTTTGATCCCATGATTTGGGCTTTTTATCCTGAGGAGGCTCGCTAGTAGGTCCCAGGAGTTGAAGCACGTTTCGGCTCACAAGTCTCTGTGATAGGTTTAGTCGCACTCGCCTAATCAAAAATAAATCCGGACAAACTCTAACGGGTAGCAAGGGTAAGTCGGGTATCGTATCCGCAGGGAGATGGTCGAAATGTTGGTTATTTTGAACGATTCTAATCTCGGTTCGAGTGTGGTTTGGTTTACTAGAGCTATAGCGAAAGACAAGGGACTAAACAATAGGGAAAAGGTCTAGGGAATCGGGGATAGCATAGGCAAAGCTAGGATGAAGGATGGTGATAGAAATGAGTCGGGAATCGCAAGTGCTAAGGAATAGGCTCGGCCTCTCTGGCCCCAAGCGCCCTCTAGGTCTCAAATGCGGCTCTCATACTTACAAGTGAGGGTCCTAATGGTTAGTCTCGTGCCCTACCTTAAACTAGGCTTTCGTTCTTAAGTTTAAGGGTAGCAAAGGCTCACTAATCCTTGGCCAAAGGATCAACAAACACAATCAAAACAAGATAACCAAAACACAAGCAAAACCCTCATCAAATCATCACCAAAATCAACCTAGACTACTCACCCATGATCACCCTTCACCCCTAGATAAAGAACTACTCACTCATAGCGAAAACAAAGACAAAAGCAAAGGAAATAACGAAAGACATGATCAAAGATGATATATAATGAAATTATAATGAAAAGGGAGAAGTATATAACAATACCAATCAGAAAATTCAGAGGAGAACAAGAATAATCCAAGCAACAAAACCAAATAGACGATCTAAACAACGTGCCCGAGTCGGGAATTCAAAATACAAGATGGAAAATTATTCAAACCCTAAGATTTCTTGAGAAAGTAGTTTAAAGTGTTGTTGAAATGCTGTAAAAATTTCGTGCGAAAATATTATGATTTAGGCCTTCAAATAGACGAAGTATTTCAAGCACACGAAGAGTCGAAGCTGTCCCTGGGGTCCGGGACCATTGTCCCGTCCGGGACCACATTTATCCCGACCGGGACCACATTTAGGGACACTCATCCCGGATGGTTCAGTTTAGTTCCTCATTTTGGCACTTCTTTTACTTAGTTTCTTTTGCAATTTTTGTCGTCCCAAGGCATAGGGACGAGGCCTAGTAGTAGGGACGAGTCTTAGGATGATTATGAGAGCTTCAAATCCCGTCCCAAGGTCCCGGAACACCTTCAATTAGTGAAACGAGGCTCGTACGCAAGCGAAACGCAACGAAACCAACTCGAATTACCTCAAAACTTCACGAAAATTCACGAAACTTTCCAAAACTTCTCGACCAGCCTCCTATACTCCAAATAAGCGTGTGTACCTGCAAAATGGACACAAAAACGCAGCAGAGCCAAAACGGAGAGAAATAGGAGCTGAAAAGCAAATAAAAGCACGAGAATCGCAAAGAAACGCTACGAACAAGGGGCTATAAGTACGTAAATATATGACACATCAAACTCCCCCAAACTGAACCGTTGCTTGTCCTCAAGCAACCAAGCGTGACAGAAAATAGAGGACAAAGCGAGCAAAAGAAAACTTCCCCAAACAATCACCAAACCGCAGGCAGCTCAAGCAAATGGCAATCGATCCCGAAGCAACATGGGACGTATGGAAATAGCTAGCTAACGGATGAGAATTACAAGACGGCGTAGAATGAATAGCATGGCATAAACAAAGACTCTCTAGCAATCAAATCACGGACCTCTCGCGGTTTCCACTCTAGCACAAATGATGAACAAGGTGATATATGTGATGACACTCACCTACTCGACTAGTGGAAGCACGCCCGCAATCTAATGTGGACCAAATCTCGCATTCCCGTACACAATAATGTCACAAAAATGAAGCAAACATGAGGGCTTACATAGGATAGGAGGTGTGTAAAGGCCAAAGAGAGGGTAAGGGTGAAAAGGTGGACAAATAGTTATGGAATCGTGGAGCTAAGCCACTAGAAACCACTAATACTACTCAAGTGCTCGTCCAACAAAAACGGAACCCAACTCTCAATATAAGCGGACCGAAAGCAGCATATCGGTCTCCTCTACACATCATCGCAACAATAGAATCGATAACAAGTGCTCACTCATGTAACAACAACAACAACTTTTTATTTTTGTGCCCACATTTTTCTTTCTTTTTTGTATTTTTGTGTTGTGTTTGATTTTTTTCAGATTTTTGTATGTTTTTTTTCTTGAGCAAAGAGCACACTAACAAGTTGCGGAAAACCTCATAAAAGGGTCGGGGAAACAACAATCCCGACTCATAATCACCAACACTCTCAAGCAAACGACGTCAGCAAGTCGCAGCAACGATCACAACCCAACGAACGAGTACAAGAGTAAGTAAAAGCGGTCACTAGCTAGGCTAGGGTAGGCTATTTGGCAATGTAGCTAGCAAACTCAAGTGAATAAGGGTAATAGGATCATATATGGGAGGATAAAGACAATGCAAGAACATGGTGAATAATATGGAATCAACTAAAGCCTCATATGCAAAACATGTGACAAAATCGCGGGGAAAAACGGGATAGGGGCCACACTTATGCGCGTTAATGTTACGTACCACACGAGGAGAACTACTCACAAAATAAGCACGGGGACCGGGATAGATGAACCGGCCTCTGGAGGCTAAAAACCTCACGATAAGAGTAGCTATAGTCCACGAATGATAAAGCCAACAAGTAAAGCATCCCATCATCTACAAGCGTCTAAACATCCCCGTAGCGCTAATTCGACAATGAAAATCATGCCAAAGCTCAAAGCAAACAAGGGAAGGGATGTCGGGAAAGAATAAGGTAAAAACAAGCTCGCAAACAACGATCGGGATACGTATTTTTGGTATTTTTGTGAAATTTTCTGATTTTTATGTGATTTTTGTGAATTTTCAGATTTTTTTTGTATTTTGTGATGTTTTTTGAAAAAGCGAAAAACGAAAAAGAAAATGCAAAATGAAAAGCAAAGCGTTTCTCCCCCCAAACTAAACGACACATTGTCCCCAATGTGTCCTAAAGCACATCAACCAGGGACCATAAAATAAGGGGGGGTAAAACGAGCAAAGTCTAGCTCAAAAGAAAATAAAGTACATACATGATATTTACAATGATAAAACGCACCCCCAAACCGGCTTCAAACGGGGGGTTAGCAACGGGTACTTAGAAGTACCACCATCGATGGGTCTCGTCGTAGACGAACCCGGTTCCATCATCCTCTTCATCATCATATCCGTCTCCATGACCATCCTCAAAAGCTAGGCCATCACCAACATCAATAGCTCCTACTGGTTGGCTTGCAGCAAAGCCAACTCCATCCGTGCTCAATGCATCCTTGGTCACAGTCTTACCCACGTCCATCCTTCCTAATGTACCTGCAACCATGTCACAACAAAGCACGGCCTCAAGAGGGTCCCTCTCGAGGACTTGAGGTAAGTTCTTGGCCACACAATCATCAATAACGTCGACAGCAAAGACATGCTCCTCCAACATCGGGCGCTTTAAAGCGTTAGAAAGGTTAAAAGTAATTTTATCACCTCCTACATCCAACGTTAATTTCCCGTTCTTGACGTCTATAATAGCACCAGCAGTTTGCAGGAAAGGCCGACCCAATATGATAGGAATTTGGGAGTCTTCGGCCATGTCAAGAACAATGAAATCGACGGGAATGAAAAACTTACCCACTTTGACAGGAACGTCCTCCAAAACACCGAGAGGGCGTTTGACAGAACGATCCGCCATCTGGAGAGTGATGTTCGTAACCTTTAAAGGCCCCATGTTGAGTTTCTCGCATACGGAGTAAGGCATAACGCTTATACTTGCACCTAAGTCACATAAAGCGTTAGAAATCGAAACTGTACCAATCGTGCAAGGTATGGAGAAACTACCCGGGTCTTTCAATTTAGGAGGAGACTGGTTTTGTAAAAGTGCGCTGCATTCAGCAGTAAAAGCGACAGTCTCGACCTCATTGAAAGATCGTTTACGAGTAAGGATGTCTTTTAAAATTTTTGCGTAAGCAGGGACTTGTGTGACAAGTTTAGTGAAAGGAACAGTTACCTTCAAGTTTTTAACCACTTCCATGAACTTACCAAATTGTGTGTCTAGCTTAGATTTTACCACTCGACTCGGGAATGGTAACTTGATTTGAATTGGCGGCTCGTTCGGCTTGTCCTTAACTTGCTGCGTCTCCTTACTCTTCTCCACGTGTGCCCCTCCTTGTGCACCACCACCCACGGCCTGCTCTACATGAGGACCCACGGCCACCCCTCCTTTCTCGGCTTCTCTCGTACTTGCTCCTGCAAAACCATTACTAGAAGCACTAAAATCGTTAGGGAAAAGGGAAGGGTCTACCTCACTTACCACCTTAGCGGGTGGAGCATCAAAAGTAGGCATTGGTGGACCGTCGTAGCTCGTGCCGCTTCGCAAGGAAAAGGCATTGATCGACTCGTGTTGTTGCGGTTGTGAGCCTTGCGACGGAAGAGAACCCGGCTTCCGTTGAGAGCTAGAGGAAGCAAGTTGAGCCATTTGTGTCTCGAGCATTTTGATGGCCGCGTCCTTCGCTTGATCGCTCTTTTGCATTTGAGCCATCATTGTCTCTTGCGTTTTAGCCATTTGCATCATCATGGCTCGCATTTCACTCATAGGATCGGGGACCGGAGCGGTTTGTACCGATGGCGGAGCATTTTGTGATTGAAAATTGGGGCGATTAAAGCCCGGAGGGTTGTAAGGTCGAGGAGCATTATATTGGCTGAAATTTTGTGGCACGTTGTGTGTAGGAAAGTTTTGTGGGCTGTTTTGGTGTTGTTGTGGTGGATTCAAAACGTTTTGACTCTTGTATGACAAGTTCGGATGATTTTTGTAACCCTCATTGTAGTAATTAGAGTACGGGTTATTTTGTTGAGATTGAAAAGCGTGAACGGGATACATACCTCGGCATTCTAAGGAAGAATGGCCAGAAACGCCACATGAACCATAAGTCGGATCATGGGAAGTATGCATAGTCGCTACCGTTTGTCCACCCGCATGCGAGGAACTACCACATGCACGCATCTCGCTCATCATCATCGCGGTCATAGCGTCAATCTTAGCCGAAAGCATGGCCACCGCATCACCATCGTTCTTACCTCCGCTCCTAGGAATGTTCCTAGAGCTACCATATTGCGCATTGTGAATTGCCATGGCCTCGATCGTATCCATAGCTTCATCGACGTCAATGTTGTCGAACCTACCATTCGCGGCCGAGTCAAGCACTTGGCGTGACTCGTTGTAAAGACCGTTATAGAATTGCATGACTATGAACCACTTGTCCATGCCATGGTGAGGACATTGACGTTGTAAATCTTTATACCTCTCCCATGCATCAAACAAGGACTCATCCCCTCTTTGCCTAAAGCTCGTGATTTGACTCCTAAGCATGGCGGTCTTCTCCGGAGGAAAATACTTTTGATAGAATGCGAAGACCAAAGAGTTCCAATCAATAATCGCTAGCGCTACCCGATTCAAGGAATTTAGCCACAACTTGGCTTTGTCTCGGAGGGAAAACGGGAAGAGCATCTCCCGGATTTGATCTTGGGTCACTCCGGTTTGTTTTATTGTGGAGCAATAATCACAAAAATTTTGAATGTGGAGATTCGGGTCCTCACCGGGGCTCCCTGCAAACTGACTTCGCTCAATAAGGTTTATGAATGCGGGCTTCACCTCAAAGTTGTTAGCCGCTATGTTGGGCATAGCATTGCCCGTAGGAATTTGAGCGGCGGTTGGTTTTGAGTGATCCGAAAGCTTCACCATCTTCTTTGGCTCGGGTGTAGGTTCAATGTGAGCTTCTTTGGGTGATGAAGTAGAAGGAGAAACAGCTTCCAAGTCCTTTAGTAAGTTCTTTCGCCTTAGGAAAGTACGTTCCGGCTCCGGGTCAAATGGAATTGCCAAGCCTTTTTGAGACGTACGTGATAACCTGGGCATACACAACACTAGAGGAAGCTTTAAGTAGCGACCTCAAGGAATTGAGGTTCCTTGAGACAAGAGTAACAAAGAGAAAATAACCAAATAAACAACAAAAACAAAAGCCGTCTCCCCGGCAACGGCGCCAAAATTTGATAGGTTTAGTCGCACTCGCCTAATCAAAAATAAATCCGGACAAACTCTAACGGGTAGCAAGGGTAAGTCGGGTATCGTATCCGCAGGGAGATAGTCGAAATGTTGGTTATTTTGAACGATTCTAATCTCGGTTCGAGTGTGGTTTGGTTTACTAGAGCTATAGCGAAAGACAAGGGACTAAACAATAGGGAAAAGGTCTAGGGAATCGGGGATAGCATAGGCAAAGCTAGGATGAAGGATGGTGATAGAAATGAGTCGGGAATCGCAAGTACTAAGGAATAGGCTCGGCCTCTCGGTCCTAAGCGTCCTCTAGGTCTCAAATGCGGGCTCTCGCAACTTACAAGTGAGGGTTCTAATGGTTAGTCTCGTGCCCTACCTTAAACTAGGCTTTCGTTCTTAAGTTTAAGGGTAGCAAAGGCTCACTAATCCTTGGCCAAAGGATCAACAAACACAATCAAAACAAGATAACCAAAACACAAGCAAAACCCTCATCAAATCATCACCAAAATCAACCTAGACTACTCACCCATGATCACCCTTCACCCCTAGATAAGGAACTACTCACTCATAGCGAAAACAAAGACAAAAGCAAAGGAAATAACGAAAGACATGATCAAAGATGATATATAATGAAATTATAATGAAAAGGGAGAAGTATATAACAATACCAATCAGAAAATTCAGAGGAGAACAAGAATAATCGAAGCAACAAAACCAAATAGACGATCTAAACAACGTGCCCGAGTCGGGAATTCAAAATACAAGATGGAAAATTATTCAAACCCTAAGATTTCTTGAGAAAGTAGTTTAAAGTGTTGTTGAAATGCTGTAAAAATTTCGTGCGAAAATATTATGATTTAGGCCTTCAAATAGACGAAGTATTTCAAGCACACGAAGAGTCGAAGTTGTCCCTGGGGTCCGGGACCATTGTCCCGTCCGGGACCACATTTATCCCGACCGGGACCACATTTAGGGACACTCATCCCGGATGGTTCAGTTTAGCTCCTCATTTTGGCACTTCTTTTACTTAGTTTCTTTTGCAATTTTTGTCGTCCCAAGGCATAGGGACGAGGCCTAGTAGTAGGGACGAGTCTTAGGATGATTATGAGAGCTTCAAATCCCGTCCCAAGGTCCCGGAACACCTTCAATTAGTGAAACGAGGCTCGTACGCAAGCGAAACGCAACGAAACCAACTCGAATCACCTCAAAACTTCACGAAACTTCACGAAACTTTCCGAAACTTCTCGACCAGCCTCCTATACTCCAAATAAGCGCGTGTACCTGCAAAATGGACACAAAAACGCAGCAGAGCCAAAACGGAGAGAAATAGGAGCTGAAAAGTGATGTGTCCTATATTTATATATATTTATAGCCCCCTGTCGTTTGCGTTTCTTTGCGATTCTTGTACTTTTGATTGCGTTTCAGCTCCTATTTTTCTCCGATTTGGCACTGCTGCGTTTTTGTGTCTATTTTGCAGGTACAAGCGCATATTTGGAGTTTAGGATGCTTGTCGAGAGGTTTCGTGAAGTTTCGTAAAGTTTCGTGAAGTTTGGAGTTGATTCGAGTTGATTTCGTCGCGTTTCGGTTGCGCACGAGCCTCGTTTCAACGAATGAAGGTGTCCCGGGACCTTGGGACGGGTTTTGAAACTCACATGATCATCCTAAGCCTTGTCCCTACCCCTTGGGACGACGTAGGCCTCGTCCCTATGCCTTGGGACGAGAAGAAAGCAAAGAAAAACTAAGGAAGAAAAGGGACCAAAAGAGCTTGTGAACTGAACACTACGGGACAAAGCCATCCCGGTCGGGCTAGGGTGGTCCCGGACGGGACACCTATCCCGGAGCCCTGGGACGGGGTGTGACTCCTCGTGTGCTTTAAATACATCGTCAAATTGAAGGATCAAAACATCTCCTTTTCGTCTGATTTTTTTAGAGCATTCTAAGAACACTTTAAACTATTTTCTCACAAAAATTGAGGGTTTGATTATTTTTGCATCTTGTACTTTGAATTCCCGACTCGGATTGCTTGTTTGATCATCCTATTTCGGTATTGTTGTTTTTGTTCTTTGAATTCTCTTGCAATTTCTGATTAGGTTTTGTTATAAACTTCTCTTATTTGATTGTCATCTCTTTATTTATCATCTTTGATCATGTTTTCATCTTTCTCATTTGCTTTTGTTGTTAAATTCGTTATGTGTGAGTAGTCCTCTATCTAGGGGAGAAGGGTGATCATGGGTGAGTAGTCTAGTTTGATTTTGGTGATGTTTTGATAAGGGTTTTGCTTGTGTTTTGGTTGTCTTGCTTTGTTTGTGTTCGTTGATCCCTTGGCCAAGGTTTTGCGAGCGTTTGTCACCCTTAAGCTTAAGACCGAAAGCCTAGTTTAAGGTAGGGCGCGAGACTAACCATTAGGACCCTCTTTTGTAAGTTGCGAGAGCCCGCACTAGAGACCTAGAGGATGCTTAGAACCGAGAGGTCAAGCTTATTCCTTAGCACATGCGATACCCGACTCATTTCTATCACCTTCGTTCATTCTAGCTTTGCCCTTGCTAACCCCGATTCCCTAGACTTTTCCTCTAAGTTTAAACCCCTCTTTCTTTCGCTTTAGTATTTAGTAAACCAACCTTTTCGAACCGAGACTAGAATCACTAAAAATAACCAACATTAGCAACCATCTCCCTGTGGATTCGACTCGACTTACCCTTGCTACCTAGTAGAGTGAGTTTGGACTTATTTTTGATTAGGAGAGTGCGACCAATCCTATCAAATTTTGGCGCCGTTGCCGGGGAGACGGCTTTGTTTTTGTTGTTATTTGGTTCTTTTCTCATTGTTACTCTTTTGTCTCAAGGAACCTCAATTCCTTGAGGCCGTTGCTTACGTCTACACTAGTGCTTGTGTATGCCCAGGAACACTCGTACGTCTCAAAAGGGCTTGGTATTTCAGTTTGATCCGGAGCCGGAACGTACCTTCTTGAGGCGCAAGAACTTGCTCAAAGACTTGGAAGCTCTTTCCCCCTCTACTTCATCCTCTACGGAAGCTCAATTTGAACCCGAGCCAAAGAAAATGGTTAAGCTATCGGATCATTCGAGGCCGACCGCGGCTCAAGTTCCTAGGGGCAATGCCATGCCAACTATTGCGGCGAAGAACTTTGAAGTAAAGCCGGCTTTTATCAACTTGATCGAGCGTAGTCAATTCGGAGGGAGTCCCGGTGAGGACCCTAACCTTCACATTCAGAATTTTTGTGACTATTGCTCGACGATCAAGCAAACGGGGGTAACGCAAGATCAAATCCGGGAGATGCTCTTCCCATTTTCCCTCCGAGACAAAGCCAAGTTGTGGCTTAATTCCTTGAATCGTGTTGCACTTGCTATTGTGGATTGGAACTCGCTCGTGTTGGCTTTCTATCAAAAGTACTTCCCTTCGGAGAAGACCGCAATGTTGAGGAGCCAAATCACGAGCTTCCGCCAAAGGGGAGATGAGTCTCTCTTTGATGCATGGGAACGCTACAAGGATTTGCAACGCCAATGCCCTCACCACGGTATGGATAAATGGTTTATTGTCATGCAGTTTTATAACGGTCTTTACAACGAGTCACGCCAAGTGCTTGACTCCGCGGCGAATGGACGCTTTGACAATATTGATGTGGAGGAGGCCATTGATACGATCGAGGCAATGGCGATTCATAATGCGCAATACGGGAGTTCTAGAAACGTTCCTAGAGTTGGAGGTAAGACCGATGGTGACATGGTAGCCATGCTTAGTGCTAAAATGGATGCTATGACCGCTATGATGATGAGTCACATGCAAGCGGGTAGTAGTTCCTCAAATGCGGGTGGACAATCGGTAGCGGCGATGCATACCTCCAATGATCCCACTTGTGGGTCATGTGGAGCATCCGGTCACACTTCAATGGAATGCCGAGGTATGAACACACAAACTCATCATGTGCATGCTTTACATACTCAAAACAGCCCCTACTCAAACTATTACAACGAGGGCTACAAAAACCACCCGAACTTGAGCTACAAAAGCAACAATGTTCTGAATCCTCCGCAACAACAACCACACTACAACACTCCACAAAATTTCAGCCCACAATACAACAACGAACGACCCTACAACCCTCCGGGCTTCAATCGCCCCAATTTTCAACAACCAAATGCTCCACCACCCGTGCAAGCCGCTCCGGTTCCCGACCCGATGAGCGAAATGAGGTCAATGATGATGCAAATGGCCAAAACACAAGAAACGATGATGGCTCAAATGCAAAAGAGCGATCAAGCTAAAGACGCGGCCATCAAGATGCTTGAAACACAAATGGCTCAACTTGCTTCCTCTAGCTCTCAACGGATGCCGGGTAACCTTCCATCGCAAGGCACTCAACCGCAACAACATGAGTCGATTAATGCCATCTCCTTGCGAAGCGGAACGAGCTACGATGGTCCTCCAATGCCTACGGTGGTAAGTAAGGTAGACCCTCCCCTTTCTCCTAATGATATGCATGCTTCTAGTGATGTTTTTGCAGGAGCAGGTACGCCAAGCAATGGAGCGAGCACGAGTGCAGCGGGCAAGGGAGCTGGACAGGCCGTGGGCCTTGGTGGTCAGGCTGTGGGCCATGCAAATGCTCAAGGTGGTGGTGTGCACGTGGAGAAGGAGAAGGAAAAGTCCAAGGAGGCGCAGCAAGCTAAAGATAAGCCTGTCGAGCCGCCGATTCAAATCAAATTGCCATTCCCTAGCCGAGTGGTAAAATCTAAACTCGACTCGCAATTCGGTAAGTTCATGGAGGTCGTCAAGGACCTAAAGGTAACGGTACCCTTCACCGAACTCGTTACTCAAGTCCCCGCATATGCTAAATTCCTCAAAGACATACTCACCCGTAAACGATCTTTCAATGAGGTCGAGACTGTTGCTTTTACTGCTGAATGCAGCGCACTTTTACAAAACCAGTCTCCTCCTAAATTGAAAGATCCGGGTAGCTTCTCGATCCCTTGCACTATTGGTACTACTTTTATTGACAAAGCTTTATGTGATTTAGGTGCAAGCGTAAGTGTCATGCCTTATTCGGTATGCGAGAAGCTCAACATGGGCGAATTGAAAGTAACTAATATCACGCTCCAAATGGCGGATCGTTCTGTCAAACGCCCACTCGGTGTTTTGGAGGACGTTCCCGTCAAGGTTGGTAAGTTTTTCATTCCCGTCGATTTCATTGTCCTTGACATGGCCGAGGACTCCCAAATTCCAATTATATTGGGTCGGTCTTTCTTGCACACTGCTGGTGCTATTATAGACGTCAAGAACGGGAAATTGACGTTGGATATCGGAGGTGATAAAGTTACTTTTAATCTTTCAAATGCTTTAAAACGCCCAATGTTGGAGGAGCATGTCTTTGCGGTTGATGTTCTTGATGATTGTATAGACGAGTACTTACCTCAGGTCCTCGAGAGGGACCCTCTTGAGGCCGTGCTCTATTGTGATGATGACGCAGGTACATTAGGGCGGACGGACGCGGGTAAAGATGCACTGCAGGACGCATTGAGCGCAGACGGAGTTGGCTTTGCTGCAAGCCACGCAATTGGAGTTGCTAATGAAGATGGCCGAGCTGTTGATGACGATGGTTGTGACGATGATGAGGAGGACGATGGAACCGGGATCGTTTATGATGAAACCCATGGTTGGTGGTACTTCCCGTACCCTGCTGCGCCCCCCGTTTAAAGCCGGTTTGGGGGGGAATGTTTTGCTTGTAAATAAATTGTATGTACTTTGCTTTCTTTTGAGACTTCTTTTTATCGTTTTTATTCCCCTTATTTTTAGGTCCCTGGTTGATGTGCTTTAGGACACATTGGGGACAATGTGTCGTCTGGTTTGGGGGGAGAAACGCTTTGCCTTTCGCTCTGCTTTATTTTTGCGTTTTCTTTTTCGTTTTTTCTTTGCCTTTCGCTCTGCTTTATTTTTGCGTTTTCTTTTTCGTTTTTTATTTTCAAAAAAAATCCAAAAATCCAAAAAAATCAAAAAATTTCAGAAAATTCCAAAAAAAATCAGAAAATTCTCAAAAATACCAAAAATACGTATCCCGTTCCGTTGTTTTGAGCTTGTTTTTACCTTATTCTTTCCCGGCATCCCTTCCCTTGTGTGCTTTGAGCTTTGGCATGTTTTATATTGTTGGATTAGTGCTACGGGGATGTTGAGACGCTTGTAGATGATGGCATGCTTTTACTTTGTTGGCTTTATCATTCACGGACTATAGCTACTATTTTGTGAGGTTTTTAGCCTCCTGCGGCCGGTTCATCTATCCCGGTCCCCGTGCTTTATTGAGAGTAGTTCTCCTCGTGGGGTGCGTAATATCAACACGCATAAGTGTGGCCCCTATCCCGTGTTTCCCACGATTTTGTCACTTGTTTACGCATATGAGGCTTTAGTTGATTTCCATTATTCACCTTGTTCTTATATTGTCTTTTATTCCTCTCATTTTCGATCCTATTACCCTTAACCACATGAGTTGCTAGCTACATTGCCAAATAGCCTACCCTAGCCATGCTAGTTATCGCTTTTGCTTACTCTTGTGCTCGTTCTTGGGTTGTGATCATTATTTTGCTACGACTTGCTGACGTCGTATGCTTGGAGAGAGTTGGTGACTATGAGTCGGGATTGCTGTTTCCCCGACCTTTTATGAGGTTTTCCGCAACTTGCCATGTGAGTGTGCTCTTTGCTAAAAATCATTCACAAAAATCTGAAACTACAAACACAACACAAAAAAAAAATGTGTGCACAAAAATGCAAAAGTTGTTGTTGTTTTACATGAGTGAGCACTTGTATTCGTTTCTATGTTGCGTTGATGTGTCAAGGAGACCGAATCGCTGATTTCGGTCCATGTTTCATGAGAGTTGGGTTTCATTTTGGTTGGACGAGCACTTGAGTAGTACGAGTGGTTTCTAGTGGCTTAGCTCCACGATTCCATAACTATTTGATCCACCTTATCACCCTTTACCTCTCTATGGCCTTTACACCCTCATATCCTATGTAAGTCCTCGTGTTTGCTTCGTTTTTGTGACATTATTTGCGTGCGGGAATGCGAGATTTGGTCCACATTAGATTGCGGGCATGCTTCCACTAGTCGAGTAGGTGAGTGTCACTATATACTTCGCCTTGTTCATCATTTGAGTAGAGTGGAAACCGCGAGAGGTCCGTGATTTGATTGCTAGAGAGCCTTTGTTTAAGCCATGCTATTCATTCTGCGCCGTCTTGTAATTCTCATCCGTTAGCTTGCTATTTCCATACGTCCCATGTTGCTTCGGGATTGATTGCCCTTTGCTTAAGCTGCTTGCGGTTTGGTGATTGTTCGGGGAAGTTTTCTTATGCTCGCTTTGTCCTCTATTTTCTGTCACGCTTTGTTGCTTGAGGACAAGCAACGGTTCGGTTTGGGGGAGTTTGATGTGTCCTATATTTATATATATTTATAGCCCCCTGTCGTTTGCGTTTCTTTGCGATTCTTGTGCTTTTGATTGCGTTTCAGCTCCTATTTCTCTCCGATTTGGCACTGCTGCGTTTTTGTGTCTGTTTTGCAGGTACAAGCGCATATTTGGAGTTTAGGATGCTTGTCGAGAGGTTTCGTGAAGTTTCGTAAAGTTTCGTGAAGTTTGGAGTTGATTCGAGTTGATTTCGTCGCGTTTCGGTTGCGCACGAGCCTCGTTTCAACGAATGAAGGTGTCCCGGGACCTTGGGACGGGTTTTGAAACTCACATGATCATCCTAAGCCTTGTCCCTACCCCTTGGGACGACGTAGGCCTCGTCCCTATGCCTTGGGACGAGAAGAAAGCAAAGAAAAACTAAGGAAGAAAAGGGACCAAAAGAGCTTGTGAACTGAACACTACGGGACAAAGCCATCCCGGTCGGGCTAGGGTGGTCCCGGACGGGACACCTGTCCCGGAGCCCTGGGACGGGGTGTGACTCCTCGTGTGCTTTAAATACATCGTCAAATTGAAGGATCAAAACATCTCCTTTTAAATGCGATTTTTTAGAGCATTCTAAGAACACTTTAAACTATTTTCTCACAAAAATTGAGGGTTTGATTATTTTTGCATCTTGTACTTTGAATTCCCGACTCGGATTGCTTGTTTGATCATCCTATTTCGGTATTGTTGTTTTTGTTCTTTGAATTCTCTTGCAATTTCTGATTAGGTTTTGTTATAAACTTCTCTTATTTGATTGTCATCTCTTTATTTATCATCTTTGATCATGTTTTCATCTTTCTCATTTGCTTTTGTTGTTAAATTCGTTATGTGTGAGTAGTCCTCTATCTAGGGGAGAAGGGTGATCATGGGTGAGTAGTCTAGTTTGATTTTGGTGATGTTTTGATAAGGGTTTTGCTTGTGTTTTGGTTGTCTTGCTTTGTTTGTGTTCGTTGATCCCTTGGCCAAGGTTTTGCGAGCGTTTGTCACCCTTAAGCTTAAGACCGAAAGCCTAGTTTAAGGTAGGGCGCGAGACTAACCATTAGGACCCTCTTTTGTAAGTTGCGAGAGCCCGCACTAGAGACCTAGAGGACGCTTAGAACCGAGAGGTCGAGCTTATTCGTTAGCACATGCGATACCCGACTCATTTCTATCACCTTTGTTCATTCTAGCTTTGCCCTTGCTAACCCCGATTCCCTAGACTTTTCCTCTAAGTTTAAACCCCTCTTTCCTTCGCTTTAGTATTTAGTAAACCAACCTTTTCGAACCGAGACTAGAATCACTAAAAATAACCAACATTAGCAACCATCTCCCTGTGGATTCGACCCGACTTACCCTTGCTACCTAGTAGAGTGAGTTTGGACTTATTTTTGATTAGGAGAGTGCGACCAATCCTATCAAAAAGCAAATAAAAGCACGAGAATCGCAAAGAAACGCTACAAACAAGGGGCTATAAGTACGTAAATATATGACACATCACTCTGCAGTGCTTTGGAGTAGGTCATGTAAATTGGGTCAAAATTTCATCGTGGTTTCGATGAAGTCTGGCCCGTAGATGTGTATGACGCCTTTGGAGGCTGTTGTTGTGAAAGTTGGGGATGCCGCTAGTGCTTCCAATGTGTTGATACAGTGGATTGGTTCGGTTTTGGTGACGGCTCGTGACGATCTGCCCTGGTAACCTCGGCCTGTAATCTTAGTTAGCTTCTCTTTGCGGAGGTCGTTTTCGATTAATTCGCCCACAGTACTGAGTGAAGAGAAATTGTCAAAGTTGTCGTACCGCAGATGTTGTTGGTACGTAGGGGTGAGATTGTTGATGAACTTGGTGATCAGTTATGTATCCTTAGGTCGGTTAGGTATCTGGGCGTTGAGTTTCTTCCAACGTGTGAGATACTCAGTGAAACCTTTATTGTCCTTTTGTGCTACGACTTCTAGAGTACGCAGTGAGACTTGAATGTCGTTATTGTCATGGTACTGACGGTCGAATTCAACCGTGATTTCTTCGAAGGTAGTAACCTTGTGTGAATCTAAAGCGTAGAACTAGGCTCTAGGTTGTGCATCCAGAGAATGTGGGAATAGAGTAGCCCAGGCTGAGGGATCGACACCCATGACGGCCATCTTGGCTTTGAAATCCTTGATGTGTACAAGCAGACTCTCATGACCTTTGAAAATGGGGAGGTGATGTGTCATATATTTACGTATATATAGCCCCTTGTTCACGAGCTTTACTTTGCGTTTCCCGTGCTTTTACATGCGTTTCGCTTCCTATTTCTCTCCGTTTTGGCTCTGCCGCGTTTTTGTGTCCATTTTGCAGGTATAAGCAGCTATTTGGAGTTTAGGATGCTAGTCGGGAGGTTTCGTGAAGTTTCATAAAGTTTCGTGAAGTCTCGAGGTGATTCGAGTTGATTTCGTTGCGTTTCGGTTGCACACGAGCCTCGTTTCAACCAATGAAGGTGTTCCGGGACCTTGGGACGGGATTTGAAGCTCTCATATTCATCCTAAGACTCGTCCCTACTCATGAGCCTCGTCCCTTAGCATTGGGACGACAAAAAGTGAAAAATAAGCTAAGGAAAAGAAGTGGAAAAAAGAGCAACAAAACAGAATCACACGGGACAAGCATCGCGTAGCCTTGGGAGCTGACTCCAGGTGGTCCCTGTTGGAGTAAGTGTCCTCCACAATAGTGCAATTACTTAATAAATCTCAATTAAGGAATACATGGGGATAATCCTGTATTATTGTCAATTGATTAACGTAAATCAATAACGGTTGGCTGACTAGAGTTTGACGTTATTGTCGTGAGAACGGCGGTAATCAATTGATCCCTTTAAGTCACACCTATAGGAACGTACTCCAAATATTTAAGCTAATTAATTGTATGAGATACGATTATATTAGTGACTTGATAATTTGACTAACGGTTAGTCGGTGTATTGATTTAGAGAGAAATCGAGTTGTGAACTCGGATGATTTAATTTTATATCGATAAAATTATTTGAGGAGATGGGAATTAGTGATTAAGCGTTAATCCACTAATTGTGTATATTTTACTAATGAGATTAGTAAAAGTACATTCTTAATATATGTGTAGAGTACATATATATTAAGGAAGAGTTTAATTGATTTACACTTTATTATATTAGATAATTAAGTGATAAATTATATCTATTTGAGGGACAAAAAATTGAAAACAAAATGGACCCTTCTAGGAGGTCCTTGGACCGTCCAAAATGGACACACAAGAGGAGAGATTCTTCTTTTGTCCTATTCATTTTGTTTGCTCTTGCATGTAAATAGCATAATGATTAACATGCAACTAATCACTCTTTACAATAAAGCAAACTCTTCCACCTTCTCTTGACCATAGGGGCCGGCCAAATAGAGTGTATTGTACACTTCTATTTTGCTCTTTTTCCCTTTAAATACATGTGATAAAGTTAGAGCAATTTATGCATTGTTTTACTTATCTCTCAAAACTATTCTCTCTAAATATTCATCCTAATATTATACTAAGTGTTAGTAATAATATTTTACATATTATCAAGTTAATACCAAGTTATTTCTAGATCAAAATACTTAGTATTATTTGGAGTGTTCTTGGGTGCATCTTTTAGGAGGTTTTCTACTTTGAAAACTAGGGTTTTTGGAGGATCATCCTAAGCTAAAACTCAAGAAACAAAACTAGAAAGGAGTTCTAGTTTTGTGCCCTAAATCCCTTTAAAAGAAAGGTATAAATTTCTAAACTTGTTAACAATGTAAATTTGTACTACATAGATCTTGCTAAATCAAATTAGAGTAATTTGATTTACACTAATATTTGATTAGTGAAAGGGATCCGATCCCTACAAGTGGTATCAGAGCCAAGGCTTGTAGTTACAAATTTATTTTGTTATTTTTGGAGTTTTATGTATTTATTGAGAATAAATATGATAAAATCCGAAAATAGTGTTAAAAATGGTTTTAACACGAGATTTTTATTGCATGCAAAGTTTCTGGTCTCATGAAGTTACTGGTCAAATTTCGTAATTTTTGAAATTTGTTTGCTAATTTAAATGATTTTTAAACAAAACCGAGTCAAAAAGTGTGTTTTTGGCTAAAATAATTACTATAAATAGTTATAGTTCGAATCTGGTCACGAAGTTTTTACACAGTGATATTTCATATTAATACATTCTGCATGTAAATTTTCAAAGTCAGATTTTGAGTTTTGAATATTTATTCATATTTTTGTTTAAAATCGGTATTGTTTGAATTTTATGTCCAAAAATATAGTAAACTTTGTTTTCTGGACTTGAAATTTATACCAATATTTTTATACATTATGAGGATGCTCTCGTATAAATTTGGGATTTTTCCTCACTGTTTTAGACGTTTTCTTGATTTTATGAGATAAAATCGATGAAATCGTATGTTATTTTATATAAAATAATTCGTAAATATTTTCTGACCAACCTTTTCATTTCTAATATTTTGGAAGTGTTCCAGAATATACAAAATTTTGTCAAAATAAAAATGGTTTTATTTTATTTTATTTTGATTTTATAAAGCTTTATTCATAAAAGGGTTATGATTAAAGTACATCTAATTAGCAAATGACCAAGTTTATGAACTAAAATCACCATAAGTTAGTATGAACTAATTTTGGGTGTTCTAAATCAGTTTAGAAATTTTGGTTCAAGCTTAAAAGGTGTTTTAAGCATTATAGATTAATATGAGATTAATCGATTAAAAATGAGATCGGTTTGAAACGAATTAATGCGATTATTGTTTAAGGCGATTTTGGCATGTTTTTAATTTATAAGCTTTACATTATGCATGTTTGGATGAATGTTTATTATTGAATGAATGTTTGTTCATACTAGTATGACCATAGTTTGTTATATTTTTACCGATATTGCCCGTAATGAAAGGGAATATCGTGTGGGTTTGTAATTAAATGCGATCTCGTATCGCCGGTTTGTAATTTAATAGTTTATTTCATTTATAAATGTATTATAGGATTGCTATGTATTCATTTGTAAATCATACTTGTAACTATTTGTACATCGAAGACCGGTGATGGAGATCGACTTGGAGCCTTAGAAGTGTTCTAAAGCTTGCAAGGAGGAGCTTGGATGGGATCCATATGAAGAGGGACCAAAGGAGTTGGTTTCCAATTTGTAACTCCTTGTATTTTTAATTACTTTAGGTGGCCATACTAGGTTTATGTTTGTTTGATGCTTGTTTGTTTGCTTATTTTCCGCACACATGCCAAAATCGCCATGCATGCCACGATATCCCACTATGATTGTCGTTTTTAGGTCGCCATTCTTAAATTAGTTCACTTATAAAGAATTAAAATGACTAAAAATTGACAAGATCACCCACATTTTAACAAATGAATTGAGATTAAGCCTTTCCAAATGTAGCAACTATGAACCCCATGTTCGTGAGGACCTCCGCGACGTGGAACCTTGTTACCATGGGTAAGTAGTGGGAGGAAGTCCCGTGCTAATTTGGTTTGGACTCAACCGAATAAGAGTTATTTGGGGCTAATCGATGCATTTTAAAGAAAATCATCAACCAAGCATTCTAGTGTAGAATTAGTCAAGTGTTGACTTATCATTTTTATATAAAAGGAAACATGAGATGTCTAATTTTATATGGAAAACGAGTCTTGGAATCATTTATATAATTTCGTGGGAGATCGTTATATAATGGACATTTGTTTTAAAAGGTGTTTTAGCAAATGTTATAAATGAACAATGAATGCTTATATATTTCCTCATATTTATTGTAGAATCGTTTATCGCAATGGCATCATCATCATCAACTCCCGCGCCCATTTTGGGCAAAGATTCATGGTTGCGAACCGTGATGGATAAGTGTATCCTCAAGGATGACGGTAGCAACTTCGTCGAATGGGATTCGACAATGAAGGGCGCCGCGACATCCGACAATGTGCTCAAGCACCTTACCGATCAACCACCCTTGAACCCACTTCTCGATCCGGGGCGGCACGAGCCGCCTATGATGAGTATGTGAAAGTGGACAATGACGTGAAAAACGTCTTGATTTGGTCCATGTCACCCGCTCTCAAACTCCGATTTGTCACTCAAAAAAGTGCATATGCGATATTCACTGAAAGTGACAACCATGTTCTCCAAAGCACCGCAAATAAGGCTTTATGAAGCCGCGGTGCGGTTTTTTGATGCAAAGCTTGAGAGGAACCAAAAAGTTGGTCCTCATGTGCTCAAAATGATTGAGCAAATAGACACTCTTGAGCGTCAAGAGTGTGCTATACCCAAGGCTCTTGCGATCAACCGCATCCTCCATTCTCTTCCTAACAAGTTTGCTCACTTTCGAGTAAACTATAACATGAATAACATGGATAAGAGTTACCATGAACTTCATGCACTCTTGGTTCAAGCCGAGAGGGATATGGAAGTGAATGAGGTGGAGAAGAAAGATGTTCTCTCCATGAAAATGAAGAACATGAACTTGGGAGTGAAGAAGGGAAAGGTGGCCAAGAAGGGGCCATCTAACAAAGGCATGGGTAAGGGTAAGGCCATTGTGGAAGGTGTTCCACATAAGCCTAAGCCCAAGATCAACAAGGGAAGACCCCTTAAAGACACTTGCAAATATTGCAATGAAGTGGGTCATTGGATGCGCAATTGTCCCAAGTATAAGAAGGATCTCAAAAATGGATGTGCGACATCCAAAGGTATTCCTTCTAATCTCTATATGATTGACATCAATCATGCTTGCATTTCTACATGGGTATTGGATACCGGATGTGGATCTCACCTTTGTAATCATTTGCAGGGGATGAGAAGCGTGAGTGCGCTAGCCAAGGGTGATGTAGATCTCCGCATGGGCAATGGAGCTAGAGTAGCGGCCGTTTCCGTGGGAACTTTTGTACTCGCTCTTGCTAGTGGATTAGAGTTGCTTTTGAATAATCAATTATTTTGTACCAACTCTAACGAAAAACATTATCTCCGTCTCCGTTTTAGATGCGGAAGGCTTTTCTTTTGTGATTAAGAACAACCGTTGTACTTTTTCATTTAATAAAATGGTTTATGGTGAAGCTATTTCAATTGGAGGTATTTATGTTTTAAATGATGTTAATGATGTTTATCATGTCGAGAACAAGAGGCTCAAAATGAATGAATCAAACAAATCCTACCTTTGGCATTGTCGTTTAGGTCACATAAACGAAAGACGCATAAAGAGACTTGTTGAGACCAAGGTTCTCAAACCATTTGATTGCGAATCATATGGTACATGCGAATCTTGCCTCTTAGGCAAGATGACTCGTCAACCCTTTAGCGGTAAAGGGACACGAGCAAGTGAGGTTTTAGGACTCATACATACCGATGTGTGTGGTCCATTAAACATCACCGCTAGAGGAGGATATCATTACTTCATTACTTTTACCGATGACTTAAGTAGATATGGTTATGTCTACTTAATAAGGCATAAAAGTGATGCTTTTGAGAAATTTAAAGAATTTCAAAATGAGGTTGAGAACCAATTAAACAAAAGGATAAAAGCACTACGATCGGATCGTGGTGGCGAATATCTAAGTAATGAGTTTGATTCACATCTTAAGAATTGTGGTATAATATCACAATGGACTCCTCCGGGCACACCACAATTGAATGGTGTTGGAGAAAGGAGAAACCGGACTTTGCTTGGCATGGTGGGGTCTATGATGAGTCAAACTGAGCTTCCTGGATCATTTTGGGGCTTTGCATTGTTATCTGCTGTTTTCTCACTAAATCGAAGTCCGACTAAAGCGGCCAATAAGACTCCATATGAGATATGGACGGGAACGGTTCCCTATTTGTCATTCATGAGAATTTGGGGATGTGAGGCATTCGTCAAGAATAAAACTGACGATAAACTCGCTCCGAGGTCTGACAAATGTCTATTTGTAGGTTATCCTAAGGAAACCTGTGGCTATTACTTCTACAACCCTCACGAGAACAAAGTGTTTGTGGCTCGTGATGCTGTTTTTCTAGAAAATGAGTTTATTTCTAAAGAACAGAGTGGGAGAAAATTTGAACTTGATGAAGTTCAAGAGCCACAAACCGAGACTGAAAATGAGGAAACTGTTCCCTCGTCTTCCGACACGGTTATAATCCCTAGGAGGTCAGGAAGAATTAGTAATCAACCTGACCGCTACCTCGGTAACATCGAGGAGGAGGGTGATTTGTTGTTATTCGAAAGCAACGAACCCTCAACCTACAAGGCGGCTATTAGTAGCCCCAACTCCGAACAATGGCTTGAGGCCATGAAATCCGAAATGGATTCTATGTACGAGAACCAAGTTTGGGACTTGGTAGATTTACCTGAAGGAGTGCGACCCCTTCAGTGTAAATGGATATTCAAAATCAAACTCGGCATAGATAAACATATTGATGTTTACAAAGCTAGATTGGTGGCAAAGGGCTTTTCACAAGTCCAAGGTATTCATTATGATGAAACCTTTGCACCGGTTGCTATGCTTCGATCCATAAGGATAATCTTAGCGGTTGCTGCATTTCATGACTATGAAATATGGCAAATGGATGTAAAAACCGCCTTCTTGAATGGGATTCTAGAAGAGGAAGTGTTTATGACACAACCTGAAGGTTTTGTAGACACATCCAACCCTAAGAAAGTATGCAAGCTTAAGAGATCCATTTATGGTCTTAAGCAAGCATCGAGGAGTTGGAATCACAGATTCGATCATGTTATCAAACAACATGGATTCGGTCGAAGTGCCGAGGAACCTTGTTTGTACATGAAGTTTAGTGGGAGTAAAGTAACCTTCCTTGTTTTGTATGTGGATGACATACTATTGATTGGAAATGATATTCCAAGTCTGAACTCGGTGAAGGTGGAATTGGGAAACCATTTCCAAATGAAGGACTTGGGAGAGGCACAACGCATCTTGGGTATCCGGATCTATAGAGATAGATCCAAAAGGATACTAGCATTGAGTCAAGAAACTTATATTGATAAGATTCTTGATAGGTTCAATATGAAAGACTCCAAGAGAGGCTTTCTTCCGATGAGTGTAGGAATAACGTTGAAGAAATCTCAATGTCCTACGACTCCTGCGGAAATTGAACGCATGAAATTGATCCCTTATGCTTCCGCTGTAGGATCAATCATGTATGCTATGATGTGCACTCGTCCCGATGTCGCTTTCGCCTTGAGCATGACGAGCCGGTATCAAGCTAATCCCGGTGAGAGTCACTGGATAGCTGTAAAGAACATCCTTAAGTACTTGAGAAGAACTAAGGATTCGTTTCTTGTGTTTGGAGGAGAACTTGAGCTACGTGTAAAGGGTTACACGGATGCAAGTTTCCAAACCGATGGGGATGATCTGAAATCCCAATCCGGTTATGTCTTTATGTTGAATGGAGGAGCTGTTTATTGGAAGAGCTTCAAACAGAGTGTCACTGCGGATTCTACAATGGAAGCTGAATATTTGGCGAGATCTCAAGTCGCTAAAGAAGCTGTGTGGACTCGGCAATTCTTGGGTGGTCTAAGAGTAGTCCCTAGTGCAGCGGATCACATCCTTTGTTTATTGTGATAACAGTGGGCCTATTTTCCAAGCGAAGGAGCCCAAGTCTAGCAACAAGTCTAGACACGTTTTGAGGAAATACCACGTTATTAGAGATAATGTGGAGAGGAAGGAAATAGACATTTGTAAGGTTGGGACAGACGATAACATCGCTGATCCTTTAACCAAGCCTCTTTCGAGGGCTAAGCATGACGCGCACACCGCCTCCATGGGGTTGCGGCGTATGCCAGATTTCCTTTAGTTTCGTAATATGTAATTGAACGATGTATCTTTTTACATATATGAAAATAACATTCATTGTTTTTATCTTAAGTCATTGTGAATGCATACTTTGTTTATTCGAATATTTGTGTAACAATTTTGAACGTATTCAAGTGAACGGAATAAACTAAGTATTTGGTCCCTAGTCTCTCATATGAGGTGACGTCTCCGAGAGACTAGATTGCAAGTCGATCGATGGTGAGGTTCAACACCATAGGGTCATATGTGATGACTGATCGTTTGCATAGACAGACTGTGAAAACACTCTGTCGGGCAGTGACGCTTATAGAATTCCTTTTCAATGCGATTGAAACCTGGTCGTGGTGGGAATTTCTATAGTATTCCTTTGAGTCGATTCTTTGACTGGAACTGATTATGCGAGTCGGTCAGCTTCGAAAGTGACTTTCATTTTTGTCCTAAACCATGCCGTGAAAGGGGGTTATAAGGGCATCTTTGGGGTCATGGTGATCTGCATTATACAGTACAATCGAGTGGAAGGGAAATGTCCACCCTTGTCGGGGTAAAACATCTTTGGGCCACTCGAGGAGTAGTCGCTGAAAATGCGTGGCCACGCTCGGTAAGAATCTACGGTAGATTCCCCGGTCAGACAGCTACTCTCCTTATCGAGGAAACCACTCACGATATATATCTCAGGATGCAAGTACGACCTGTAAGACACCTTGCATCGAGTGGGAGATGTGAAACGGACATGAGAATTGGTAATGCACAACTTGTCTCGGACAAGTGGGAGATTGTTGGAGTAAGTGTCCTCCACAATAGTGCAATTACTTAATAAATCTCAATTAAGGAATACATGGGGATAATCCTGTATTATTGTCAATTGATTAACGTAAATCAATAACGGTTGGCTGACTAGAGTTTGACGTTATTGTCGTGAGAACGGCGGTAATCAATTGATCCCTTTAAGTCACACCTATAGGAACGTACTCCAAATATTTAAGCTAATTAATTGTATGAGATACGATTATATTAGTGACTTGATAATTTGACTAACGGTTAGTCGGTGTATTGATTTAGAGAGAAATCGAGTTGTGAACTCGGATGATTTAATTTTATATCGATAAAATTATTTGAGGAGATGGGAATTAGTGATTAAGCGTTAATCCACTAATTGTGTATATTTTACTAATGAGATTAGTAAAAGTACATTGTTAATATATGTGTAGAGTACATATATATTAAGGAAGAGTTTAATTGATTTACACTTTATTATATTAGATAATTAAGTGATAAATTATATCTATTTGAGGGACAAAAAATTGAAAACAAAATGGACCCTTCTAGGAGGTCCTTGGACCGTCCAAAATGGACACACAAGAGGAGAGATTCTTCTTTTGTCCTATTCATTTTGTTTGCTCTTGCATGTAAATAGCATAATGATTAACATGCAACTAATCTCTCTTTACAATAAAGCAAACTCTTCCACCTTCTCTTGACCATAGGGGCCGGCCAAATAGAGTGTATTGTACACTTCTATTTTGCTCTTTTTCCCTTTAAATACATGTGATAAAGTTAGAGCAATTTATGCATTGTTTTACTTATCTCTCAAAACTATTCTCTCTAAATATTCATCCTAATATTATACTAAGTGTTAGTAATAATATTTTACATATTATCAAGTTAATACCAAGTTATTTCTAGATCAAAATACTTAGTATAATTTGGAGTGTTCTTAGGTGCATCTTTTAGGAGGTTTTCTACTTTGAAAACTAGGGTTTTTGGAGGATCATCCTAAGCTAAAACTCAAGAAACAAAACTAGAAAGGAGTTCTAGTTTTGTGCCCTAAATCCCTTTAAAAGAAAGGTATAAATTTCTAAACTTGTTAACAATGTAAATTTGTACTACATAGATCTTGCTAAATCAAATTAGAGTAATTTGATTTACACTAATATTTGATTAGTGAAAGGGATCCGATCCCTACAGTCCCGGTCGGGAGGCTCATCCCGGACCCCTGGGACGGGCTGTGACTCCTCGTGTGCTTTAAGTACTTCGTCTATTTGAAGGCCAAATACATTATATTTTTGCACGAAACTTTTAGAGCATTTTCTCAACATTTCAAAGTACTTTCTCAAGAAAACTTAGGGTTCATACTTTTATGCTTTTGTAATTTCAAATTCCCGACCCGGATTACGTTGTTTGATCATCTATTTGGTATTTGTTGGCTTTGCTCATCCATTTCTCTTTAGGTTTTCTGATTGGTATTGCTATTTTCTTCTCTCTTTTGTTTATCATTTCATTATTTATTGTTATTGATCATGTTTTCTTCTTTCTCCCTTGCTTTTGTTTCCGTTTTCGCGATGTGTGAGTAGTCCTTTATCTAGGGTTGAAGGGTGATCATGGGTGAGTAGTCTAGGATGCTTTTGGTGATGATTTGATTAGGGTCTTGCTTGTGTTTTGGTTGTCTTGTGTTTGATTGTGTTTGTTGATCCCTTGGCCAAGGTTTAGCAAGCGTTTTCCACCCTTAAACTTAAGACCGAAAGCCTAGTTTAAGGTAGGGTACGAGACTAACCATTAGGACCCTCACTTGTAAGTTGCGAGAGCCCGCATTTGAGACCTTGAGGACGCTTAGAACCGAGAGGTCGAGCCTATTCCTTAGCACATGCGATTCCCGACTCATTTCTGTCACCATCCTTTGTCCTAGCTTCACCCTTGCTATCCCCGATTCCCTAGACCTTTTCCCTTATAAGTTTTAATCCCTTTTCCTTCGCTCTAGTTCTAGCTAAACCATAATCACTCGAACCGAGACTAGAATCGTCAAAAATAACCAACATTGCAACCTTCTCCCTGTGGATACGATAAAGAAGCTCAAGCTACACCCGAGCCAAAGAAAATGGTGAAGCTTTCGGATCATTCTAGGCCGACCGCGGCTCAAGTTCCGACGGGCAATGCAATGCCAACCATAGCGGCCAACAACTTCGAAGTAAAACCCGCGTTCATCAACTTGATTTAGCGTAGTCAATTTGGGGGAAGCCCCGGTGAGGACCCTAACCTTCACATTCAGAATTTTTGTGACTATTGCTCGACGATCAAGCAAACGAGGGTGACACAAGATCAAATCCGGGAGATGCTCTTCCCGTTTTCCCTCCGAGACAAAGCCAAGTTGTGGCTTAACTCCTTGAATCGCGTAGCTCATGCGATCACCGATTGGAACTCTCTCGTGCTTGCGTTCTACCAAAAGTACTTCCCTCCGGAGAAGACCGCCATGCTTAGGAGCCAAATCACTAGCTTCCGCCAACGAGGGCATGAGACTTTGTTTGATGCATGGGAACGATATAAGGAGCTCCAACGTCAATGCCCTCATCATGGCATGGACAAATGGTTCATTGTGATGCAATTCTATAATGGGTTGTACAACGAGTCACGCCAAGTCCTTGACTCCACCGCTAATGGGAGATTCGATAATATTGATGTGGAGGAGGCCATTGGCACGATAGAAGCTATGGCCATCCATAATGCACAATATGGGAGTTCTAGGAATGTTCCTAGGATCGGGAGTAAGAACGATGGTGATGCGGTGGCCATGCTTAGCGCTAAGTTGGATGCCATGACCGCAATGATGATGAGCGAGATACGAGCGGGTAGTAGTTCCTCTCTACCTAGTGGACAACCGGTAGCGGCAATGCACACTTCTCATGACATGCCTTGCAATTCTTGTGGCGTTTTCGGTCATTCTTCTCATGAATGCCGAGGTATGTATGCACCCGTCTATGCTTATCAATCTCAAACACATTCACAAAACAATCCCTACTCCAATTTCTATAATGAGGGCTACAAAAATCACCGTAACTTGAGCTACAAAAGCAACAATGTCTTGAATCCTCAACCACAACACAATGTCCAACAAAATTTCAGCCAATTTAATCCTCCAAGACCCTACAACCCTCCGAGCTTCAATCGCCCCAATTTTCAACCACAAAATGCTCCGCCACCCGTTCAAGCCGCTCCGGTCCCCGATCCGATGAGTGAAATGCGTGCCATGATGATGCAAATGGCCAAGACGCAAGAGACTATGATGGCACACATCCAAAAGAGTGACCAAGCGAAGGACTCGGCCATTAAAATGCTTGAAACGCAAGTGGCTCAACTTGCTTCCTCTAGTTCTCAAAGGAAGGCGGGTACTCTTCCATCGCAAGGATCACAACCTCATGATACCGTCAATGCCATCTCTTTGAGGAGCGGAATGAGCTACGATGGTCCTCCTATGCCTACTTACGATGCTCCACCCGCTAAGGTGGTAAGTGAGGTAGACCCTTCTCTTTTTGCTAATGGTTTTAGTGCTTCTAGTGGTGATGTTGCAGGTACGAGCCATGGAGCCAAGCAAGGAGGGGAAGTGAGGCAGCCAAGGGCCGAGAATGATGGTGGAAATGGGGCAGCCGTGGGTCCCCTAGGAGGCCAGGCCGTGAGCAAGGGTGGGGGACGAGCCGTAGGTGAGCCCAAGAAGAAGGAGGCCGAGAAAGACAAGCCAAGTGAGCCGCCCATTCAAATCAAGTTGCCATTCCCGAGTCGAGTGGTAAAAACTAAGCTTGACTCACAATTCGGTAAGTTTATGGAAGTCGTGAAGGACTTGAAGGTAACGGTTCCTTTTACTGAACTTGTCACACAAGTTCCCGCATATGCTAAATTTTTGAAAGACATCCTCACCCGTAAAAGATCATTTAGTGAGATCGAGACTGTGGCTTTCACTGCGGAATGCAGTGTGCTTTTACAAAACCAGTCTCCTCCTAAGCTAAAGGATCCAGGTAGTTTCTCCATACCTTGCACGATTGGTACTGTTTCGATTCCTAACACTTTATGTGATTTAGGTGCAAGTGTAAGCGTTCTGCCTTACTCCGTATGTGAGAAACTCAACATGGGACCTTTGAAAGTCACGAACATCACTCTCCAGATGGCGGATCGTTCTGTCAAATGCCCTCTAGGCGTTTTGGAGGACGTTCCCGTCAAAGTGGGTAAGTTTTTCATTCCCGTTGACTTCATTGTTCTTGACATGGCCGAGGACTCCCAAATTCCTATCATATTGGGTCGGCCTTTATTGCACACTGCTGGTGCAATCATAGACGTCAAGAACGGGAAGTTGACGTTGGACGTAGGAGGTGATAAAATAACTTTCAACTTATCGAATGCTTTGAAACGTCCCATGTTAGAGGAGCATGTCTTTGCTTTAGACATTATTGATGATTGCGTGGATGAGCACTTACCGCAAGTCCTCGAGAGGGACCCTCTTGAGGCCGTGCTTTGTTGTGATGTGATCGCAGGTACTTTAAGGAGGACGGACGCGTAGAAGTGTGATCAAAGACAAGCGTGCATCTTTGTTGGATGTCTTTGAAGGCCAGAAATTTGATTTTGGCCGAGATGTTGGTGCTGTTTATGATGATGATGGATATGACGATGACGAGGATGATGGAAGCGGGTTCGTCTACGACGAGACCCATGGATGGTGGTACTTCTAGTACCCGTGCTGAGCTCCCCGTTTGAAGCTGGTTTGGGGGAGCGTTTTCATTGTAAATAAATTGTATGTACTTTGTTTTCTTTTGAGACTCCTTTTGCTCGTTTTTCTCCCTTATTTTTATGGTCCCTGGTTGATGTGCTGTAGGACCCATTGGGGACAATGTGTTGTTTGGTTTGGGGGGAGAAACGCTTTGCTTTCCACTTTGCTTTATTTTTGCATTTTCTTTTTCGTTTTTCATTTTTCAAAAATTCACAAAATCCAAAAAAATCTGAAAAATCACAAAATTCCATAAAAATCAGAAAATTTCTCAAAAAAATACCAAAAATACGTATCCCGACTGTTGTTTGCGAGCTTGTTTTGATCTTATTCTTTCCCGACATCCCTTCCCTTGTTTGCTTTGAGCTTTGGCATGTTTCTTATTGTTTGGATTAGCGCTACGGGGATGTTTAGACGCGTTTGTAGATGATGGCATGTGCTTTTACTGCTTGGCTTTATCATTCATGGACTATAGCTACTTATATTGTGAGGTTTCTAGCCTCCTGCGGCCAGTTCATCTATCCCGGTCCCCGTGCTTATATTGTGAGTAGTTCTCCTCGTGGGGTGCGTAATATCAACACGCATAAGTGTGGCCCCTATCCCGTGTTTCCCACGATTTTGTCACTTGTTTATGCATATGAGGCTTTAGTTGATTGCTTTTTATTCACCATGTTCTTACATTGCTTTTATTCCTCTCATATATGATCCTTTTACCCTTATACACATGAGTTTGCTAGCTACATTGCCATATAGCCTACCCTAGCCTAGCTAGTTACCGCTTTTGCTTACTCTTGTGCTTGTCTTCGGGTTTTGATCATGCTACGACTTGCTGACGTCGTTGGCTCGAAAGTGTTGGTGAATATGAGTCGGGATTACAGTTTCCCCGACCTTTGATGAGGTTTTCCGCAACCAAGTGAGTGTGCTCTTTTGCTCAAGAACAAAAGAAACAAAAATCTGAAAATAAACACAACACACAAATACAAAAAGAAAGAAAAAATGTGCAAAAAATAAGAGTTGTTGTTGTTGTTGCATGAGTGAGCACTTGTTATCGATTCTATTGTTGCGTTGATGTGTAAAGGAGACCGATATGCTGCTTTCGGTCCGTTTTTCATGAGAGTTGGGTTTCGTTTTGGTTGGACGAGCACTTGAGTAGTACTAGTGGTTTCTAGTGGCTTTAGCTCCACGATTCCATAATCATTTGTTCCACCTTATCACCCTTATCCTCTCTATGGCCTTTACACCCTCATTTCCTATGTAAGTCCTCATGTTTGTTTCGTTTTTGTGACATTATTCGTGTACGGGAATGCGAGATTTGGTCCACATTAGATTGTGGGCGTGCTTCCACAAGTCGAGTAGGTGAGTGTCATCACATATATCACATTGTTCATCATTTGTGCTAGAGTGGAAACCGCGAGAGGTCCGTGATTTGATTGCTAGAGAGCCTTTGTTTAAGCCATGCTATTCATTCTGCGCCGTCTTGTAATTCTCATCCGTTAGCTTGCTATTTCCATACGTCCCATGTTGCTACGGGATTGATTGCCATTTGCTCATGCTACTTGTGGTAAGGTGATTGTTTGGGGAAGTTTCCTTTTGCTCGCTTTGTCCTCTATTTTCTGTCATGCTTTGTTGCTTGAGGACAAGCAACGGTTTGGTTTGGGGGAGTTTGATGTGTCATATATTTACGTATATATAGCCCCTTGTTCACGAGCTTTACTTTGCGTTTCCCGTGCTTTTACATGCGTTTCGCTTCCTATTTCTCTCCGTTTTGGCTCTGCTGCGTTTTTGTGTCCATTTTGCAGGTATAAGCAGCTATTTGGAGTTTAGGATGCTAGTCGGGAGGTTTCGTGAAGTTTCATAAAGTTTCGTGAAGTCTCGAGGTGATTCGAGTTGATTTCGTTGCGTTTCGGTTGCACACGAGCCTCGTTTCAACCAATGAAGGTGTTCCGGGACCTTGGGACGGGGTTTGAAGCTCTCATATTCATCCTAAGACTCGTCCCTACTCATGAGCCTCGTCCCTTAGCATTGGGACGACAAAAAGTGAAAAATAAGCTAAGGAAAAGAAGTGGAAAAAAGAGCAACAAAACTGAATCACACGGGACAAGCATCCCGTAGCCTTGGGAGCTGACTCCAGGTGGTCCCGGTCGGGAGGCTCATCCCGGACCCCTGGGACGGGCTGTGACTCCTCGTGCGCTTTAAGTACTTCGTCTATTTGAAGGCCAAATACATTATATTTTTGCACGAAACTTTTAGAGCATTTTCTCAACATTTCAAAGTACTTTCTCAAGAAAACTTAGGGTTCATACTTTTATGCTTTTGTAATTTCAAATTCCCGACCCGGATTACGTTGTTTGATCATCTATTTGGTATTTGTTGGCTTTGCTCATCCATTTCTCTTTAGGTTTTCTGATTGGTATTGCTATTTTCTTCTCTCTTTTGTTTATCATTTCATTATTTATTGTTATTGATCATGTTTTCTTCTTTCTCCCTTGCTTTTGTTTCCGTTTTCGCGATGTGTGAGTAGTCCTTTATCTAGGGTTGAAGGGTGATCATGGGTGAGTAGTCTAGGATGCTTTTGGTGATGATTTGATTAGGGTCTTGCTTGTGTTTTGGTTGTCTTGTGTTTGATTGTGTTTGTTGATCCCTTGGCCAAGGTTTAGCAAGCGTTTTCCACCCTTAAACTTAAGACCGAAAGCCTAGTTTAAGGTAGGGTACGAGACTAACCATTAGGACCCTCACTTGTAAGTTGCGAGAGCCCGCATTTGAGACCTAGAGGACGCTTAGAACCGAGAGGTCGAGCCTATTCCTTAGCACATGCGATTCCCGACTCATTTCTGTCACCATCCTTTGTCCTAGCTTCACCCTTGCTATCCCCGATTCCCTAGACCTTTTCCCTTATAAGTTTTAATCCCTTTTCCTTCGCTCTAGTTCTAGCTAAACCATAATCACTCGAACCGAGACTAGAATCGTCAAAAATAACCAACATTGCAACCTTCTCCCCGTGGATACGATACCCGACTTACCCTAGCTACCCTAGTGTTGAGTTTGGTTTTACTTTTGATTAGGTGACGCGACTTAGCCTATCAAATTTTGGCGCCGTTGCCGGAGAGACGGCTTTTGTTTTTGTTGTTTATTTGGTTCTTTTCTCATTGTTACTCTTTGTCTCAAGGAACCTCAATTCCTTGAGGCCGTTACTTAAAGTTGCCTTTAGTGTTTTTGTATGCCCAGGCAAACGCGTACGTCTCAAAAAGGTATGGCAATTCAGTTTGACCCGGAACCAGAGCGTACATTTTTAAGGCGCAAGAACTTGCTAAAGGACTTGGAAGCTACTTCCTCTTCTACTTCATCCGATAAAGAAGCTCAAGCTACACCCGAGCCAAAGAAAATGGTGAAGCTTTCGGATCATTCTAGGCCGACCGCGGCTCAAGTTCCGACGGGCAATGCAATGCCAACCATAGCGGCCAACAACTTCGAAGTAAAACCCGCGTTCATCAACTTGATTTAGCGTAGTCAATTTGGGGGAAGCCCCGGTGAGGACCCTAACCTTCACATTCAGAATTTTTGTGACTATTGCTCGATGATCAAGCAAACGGGGGTGACACAAGATCAAATCCGGGAGATGCTCTTCCCGTTTTCCCTCCGAGACAAAGCCAAGTTGTGGCTTAACTCCTTGAATCGCGTAGCTCATGCGATCACCGATTGGAACTCCCTCGTGCTTGCGTTCTACCAAAAGTACTTCCCGCCGGAGAAGACCGCCATGCTTAGGAGCCAAATCACTAGCTTCCGCCAACGAGGGCATGAGACTTTGTTTGATGCATGGGAACGATATAAGGAGCTCCAACGTCAATGCCCTCATCATGGCATGGACAAATGGTTCATTGTGATGCAATTCTATAATGGGTTGTACAACGAGTCACGCCAAGTCCTTGACTCCGCCGCTAATGGGAGATTCGATAATATTGATGTGGAGGAGGCCATTGACACGATAGAAGCTATGGCCATCCATAATGCACAATATGGGAGTTCTAGGAATGTTCCTAGGATCGGGAGTAAGAACAATGGTGATGCGGTGGCCATGCTTAGCGCTAAGTTGGATGCCATGACCGCAATGATGATGAGCGAGATACGAGCGGGTAGTAGTTCCTCTCTACCTAGTGGACAACCGGTAGCGGCAATGCACACTTCTCATGACATGCCTTGCAATTCTTGTGGCGTTTCCGGTCATTCTTCTCATGAATGCCGAGGTATGTATGCACCCGTCTATGCTTATCAATCTCAAACACATTCACAAAACAATCCCTACTCCAATTTCTATAATGAGGGCTACAAAAATCACCGTAACTTGAGCTACAAAAGCAACAATGTCTTGAATCCTCAACCACAACACAATGTCCAACAAAATTTCAGCCAATTTAATCCTCCAAGACCCTACAACCCTCCGAGCTTCAATCGCCCCAATTTTCAACCACAAAATGCTCCGCCACCCGTTCAAGCCGCTCCGGTCCCCGATCCGATGAGTGAAATGCGTGCCATGATGATGCAAATGGCCAAGACGCAAGAGACTATGATGGCACACATCCAAAAGAGTGACCAAGCGAAGGACTCGGCCATTAAAATGCTTGAAACGCAAGTGGCTCAACTTGCTTCCTCTAGTTCTCAAAGGAAGGCGGGTACTCTTCCATCGCAAGGATCACAACCTCATGATACCGTCAATGCCATCTCTTTAAGGAGCGGAATGAGCTACGATGGTCCTCCTATGCCTACTTACGATGCTCCACCCGCTAAGGTGGTAAGTGAGGTAGACCCTTCTCTTTTTGCTAATGGTTTTAGTGCTTCTAGTGGTGATGTTGCAGGTACGAGCCATGGAGCCAAGCAAGGAGGGGAAGTGAGGCAGCCAAGGGCCGAGAATGATGGTGGAAATGGGGCAGCCGTGGGTCCCCTAGGAGGCCAGGCCGTGAGCAAGGGTGGGGGACGAGCCGTAGGTGAGCCCAAGAAGAAGGAGGCCGAGAAAGACAAGCCAAGTGAGCCGCCCATTCAAATCAAGTTGCCATTCCCGAGTCGAGTGGTAAAAACTAAGCTTGACTCACAATTCGGTAAGTTTATGGAAGTCGTGAAGGACTTGAAGGTAACGGTTCCTTTTACTGAACTTGTCACACAAGTTCCCGCATATGCTAAATTTTTGAAAGACATCCTCACCCGTAAAAGATCATTTAGTGAGGTCGAGACTGTGGCTTTCACTGCGGAATGCAGTGCGCTTTTACAAAACCAGTCTCCTCCTAAGCTAAAGGATCCAGGTAGTTTCTCCATACCTTGCACGATTGGTACTGTTTCGATTCCTAACACTTTATGTGATTTAGGTGCAAGTGTAAGCGTTCTGCCTTACTCCGTATGTGAGAAACTCAACATGGGACCTTTGAAAGTCACGAACATCACTCTCCAGATGGCGGATCGTTCTGTCAAACGCCCTCTAGGCGTTTTGGAGGACGTTCCCGTCAAAGTGGGTAAGTTTTTCATTCCCGTTGACTTCATTGTTCTTGACATGGCCGAGGACTCCCAAATTCCTATCATATTGGGTCGGCCTTTATTGCACACTGCTGGTGCAATCATAGACGTCAAGAACGGGAAGTTGACGTTGGACGTAGGAGGTGATAAAATAACTTTCAACTTATCGAATGCTTTGAAACGTCCCATGTTAGAGGAGCATGTCTTTGCTTTAGACATTATTGATGATTGCGTGGATGAGCACTTACCGCAAGTCCTCGAGAGGGACCCTCTTGAGGCCGTGCTTTGTTGTGATGTGATCGCAGGTACTTTAAGGAGGACGGATGCGGGTAGAAGTGTGATCAAAGACAACGTGCATGCTGTTGGATGTGCTGAAGGCCGAGCTGCTGATTTTGGCCGAGATGTTGGTGCTGTTTATGATGATGATGGATATGACGATGACGAGGATGATGGAAGCGGGTTCGTCTACGACGAGACCCATGGATGGTGGTACTTCTAGTACCCGTGCTGAGCTCCCCGTTTGAAGCTGGTTTGGGGGAGCGTTTTCATTGTAAATAAATTGTATGTACTTTGTTTTCTTTTGAGACTCCTTTTGCTCGTTTTTCTCCCTTATTTTTATGGTCCCTGGTTGATGTGCTGTAGGACCCATTGGGGACAATGTGTTGTTTGGTTTGGGGGGAGAAACGCTTTGCTTTCCACTTTGCTTTATTTTTGCATTTTCTTTTTCGTTTTTCATTTTTCAAAAATTCACAAAATCCAAAAAAATCTGAAAAATCACAAAATTCCATAAAAATCAGAAAATTTCTCAAAAAAAATACCAAAAATACGTATCCCGACTGTTGTTTGCGAGCTTGTTTTGATCTTATTCTTTCCCGACATCCCTTCCCTTGTTTGCTTTGAGCTTTGGCATGTTTCTTATTGTTTGGATTAGCGCTACGGGGATGTTTAGACGCGTTTGTAGATGATGGCATGTGCTTTTACTGCTTGGCTTTATCATTCATGGACTATAGCTACTTATATTGTGAGGTTTCTAGCCTCCTGCGGCCAGTTCATCTATCCCGGTCCCCGTGCTTATATTGTGAGTAGTTCTCCTCGTGGGGTGCGTAATATCAACACGCATAAGTGTGGCCCCTATCCCGTGTTTCCCACGATTTTGTCACTTGTTTATGCATATGAGGCTTTAGTTGATTGCTTTTTATTCACCATGTTCTTACATTGCTTTTATTCCTCTCATATATGATCCTTTTACCCTTATACACATGAGTTTGCTAGCTACATTGCCATATAGCCTACCCTAGCCTAGCTAGTTACCGCTTTTGCTTACTCTTGTGCTTGTCTTCGGGTTTTGATCATGCTACGACTTGCTGACGTCGTTGGCTCGAAAGTGTTGGTGAATATGAGTCGGGATTACAGTTTCCCCGACCTTTGATGAGGTTTTCCGCAACCAAGTGAGTGTGCTCTTTTGCTCAAGAACAAAAGAAACAAAAATCTGAAAATAAACACAACACACAAATACAAAAAGAAAGAAAAAATGTGCAAAAAATAAGAGTTGTTGTTGTTGTTGCATGAGTGAGCACTTGTTATCGATTCTATTGTTGCGTTGATGTGTAAAGGAGACCGATATGCTGCTTTCGGTCCGTTTTTCATGAGAGTTGGGTTTCGTTTTGGTTGGGCGAGCACTTGAGTAGTACTAGTGGTTTCTAGTGGCTTTAGCTCCACGATTCCATAATCATTTGTTCCACCTTATCACCCTTATCCTCTCTATGGCCTTTACACCCTCATTTCCTATGTAAGTCCTCATGTTTGTTTCGTTTTTGTGACATTATTAGGTATGCGGGAATCACGAGATTTGGTCCACATTAGATTGTGGGCGTGCTTCCACAAGTCGAGTAGGTGTGTGTCATCACATATATCACATTGTTCATCATTTGTGCTAGAGTGGAAACCGCGAGAGGTCCGTGATTTGATTGCTAGAGAGCCTTTGTTTAAGCCATGCTATTCATTCTGCGCCGTCTTGTAATTCTCATCCGTTAGCTTGCTATTTCCATACGTCCCATGTTGCTACGGGATTGATTGCCATTTGCTCATGCTACTTGTGGTAAGGTGATTGTTTGGGGAAGTTTCCTTTTGCTCGCTTTGTCCTCTATTTTCTGTCATGCTTTGTTGCTTGAGGACAAGCAACGGTTTGGTTTGGGGGAGTTTGATGTGTCATATATTTACGTATATATAGCCCCTTGTTCACGAGCTTTACTTTGCGTTTCCCGTGCTTTTACATGCGTTTCGCTTCCTATTTCTCTCCGTTTTGGCTCTGCTGCGTTTTTGTGTCCATTTTGCAGGTATAAGCAGCTATTTGGAGTTTAGGATGCTAGTCGGGAGGTTTCGTGAAGTTTCATAAAGTTTCGTGAAGTCTCGAGGTGATTCGAGTTGATTTCGTTGCGTTTCGGTTGCACACGAGCCTCGTTTCAACCAATGAAGGTGTTCCGGGACCTTGGGACGGGGTTTGAAGCTCTCATATTCATCCTAAGACTCGTCCCTACTCATGAGCCTCGTCCCTTAGCATTGGGACGACAAAAAGTGAAAAATAAGCTAAGGAAAAGAAGTGGAAAAAAGAGCAACAAAACTGAATCACACGGGACAAGCATCCCGTAGCCTTGGGAGCTGACTCCAGGTGGTCCCGGTCGGGAGGCTCATCCCGGACCCCTGGGACGGGCTGTGACTCCTCGTGTGCTTTAAGTACTTCGTCTATTTGAAGGCCAAATACATTATATTTTTGCACGAAACTTTTAGAGCATTTTCTCAACATTTCAAAGTACTTTCTCAAGAAAACTTAGGGTTCATACTTTTATGCTTTTGTAATTTCAAATTCCCGACCCGGATTACGTTGTTTGATCATCTATTTGGTATTTGTTGGCTTTGCTCATCCATTTCTCTTTAGGTTTTCTGATTGGTATTGCTATTTTCTTCTCTCTTTTGTTTATCATTTCATTATTTATTGTTATTGATCATGTTTTCTTCTTTCTCCCTTGCTTTTGTTTCCGTTTTCGCGATGTGTGAGTAGTCCTTTATCTAGGGTTGAAGGGTGATCATGGGTGAGTAGTCTAGGATGCTTTTGGTGATGATTTGATTAGGGTCTTGCTTGTGTTTTGGTTGTCTTGTGTTTGATTGTGTTTGTTGATCCCTTGGCCAAGGTTTAGCAAGCGTTTTCCACCCTTAAACTTAAGACCGAAAGCCTAGTTTAAGGTAGGGTACGAGACTAACCATTAGGACCCTCACTTGTAAGTTCATGAGCCCGCATTTGAGACCTAGAGGACGCTTAGAACCGAGAGGTCGAGCCTATTCCTTAGCACATGCGATTCCCGACTCATTTCTGTCACCATCCTTTGTCCTAGCTTCACCCTTGCTATCCCCGATTCCCTAGACCTTTTCCCTTATAAGTTTTAATCCCTTTTCCTTCGCTCTAGTTCTAGCTAAACCATAATCACTTGAACCGAGACTAGAATCGTCAAAAATAACCAACATTGCAACCTTCTCCCTGTGGATACGATACCCGACTTACCCTAGCTACCCTAGTGTTGAGTTTGGTTTTACTTTTGATTAGGTGACGCGACTTAGCCTATCAGGAGGTCACTGAGTGAGAGCTTGGCCGGCAGCATGGACTTGACGCTCTTTGGGACATGTTCATTTTCCTTATGAATGGAATATCCTTTTGAGCTAGTGAGGCTTTCTTCCATTGACCGAATCTTTTTGGCATTTCGTTCAGCCTCTTCAGCGAGGTGCTTGGCATTTTTTTCGGCCTCAAGTTTCTGCATCGTGGCCATTTATTCGATCGCAGCAGTGAGGCTAAGAATTTTGTTGTTAAGCTGCTGAACATGTTCGGCGGTGACCACTGATGGGGGAGGAGTGTTGGAGCTAGTGTCCTCCACAGTTAGTGCAATAACACAAATAAATCTCTAAAGGTACACAGGGTACATTTTGTATTTAATCAGTTGATTAACGTTTATCAATAACGGTTGGCTTGCTAGATAAGTTTGACGTTATTGTCATACAGATGGCGGTGATCAACTGGTCCCTAAGAGTCACACCTAAAGGATGTGTTTGAGAGATGTGATTATTTGAGAAAATAATCATATCGATGCCTTATTTAATAACTAAAAGGTTAGTCAGTGTTGTTGACTAAAAGGTTAGTCGAATATGACTAAGAGGTCAGTCAAAAATGATAATGAATATTATTTAATAATGATTAAATGATATTAGATGAGAGGAATTAGCTTTAATTCGTAAATTGAATATAAAAGGTTATATTTGATTATTGCGTATAATGTAGGCTAATTAATTTTAAACAGTTATAATTAATTAGCAAATTATAAATATACGGACATTTATGATTCATTATAATATATAGATATTATAATTACATTATATATTAAAAGCTAAAGAAACTAATTAAATGAGTTTAGATAAACTTTTAATTAGAGATGGGCTTTTAATTTTGAGGTGGAAAAGTCCACCCCATACCCATTTTGGACGTGTGATTATGTAGGGTGAGGGAGAGTTTTCTTCCTCTCTACTTAACCTAATCACTCTCCCTTATATCATCCAACCCTAATTCATTATCATAGCACACAACATAAAACTTGAGAGAAAAGAAATCACTTTCTTCTCTAATTTTCTAGCAAATCTAAAGGGCATTTCTCATCTCATCTTGGGTGTAATTATTAGGAGATACCATCCTTTTGGTATTGTTCTTAGGCTAAATCTCAAGGATTAAAAGGTTAATTCTAAATCTATATACTTTGTTATGCAATTTCAATTTATGACTATAAATCATATAAAGTTTTCATTATAATCCTGTGTTTTTAATGGACTATATACCGATATAATCCTACAAGTGGTATCAAAGCCTTAGGGCTTATGAATTTTTATATGGTTTTCATAAAAATCGATTTTGTATAATTTTAAACCTATTTTAATGTTGGCCGAATTGATTTTCATAGTTTGCCGTGTGGTTTTTGATAAGTTTTGGCTTGTTTTGGTCCGTTTGATTCATAATTATCAATGTTTTAAGATGTTAAAACTATTACATATGATTTTGTATAAGTTTTGATTTAATACCGATTGAATTAAAATATAAAAGGACAAATTTTGTATGTTAATGAACATATTAGTTTGCTAATCATTAGATCTATAAGTTTAAGATGTTTAATTTAAAAGGTTATTTTGAATCTCTTTGATACGTGCTATATTTATACGTTTTATGCCCCCGACTTAGTTGCATTTAGCTCACGTTCAGTTGAGTTTATTACAATTTTATGAGCTATTTGTTATATTTCTCGATACTGCTGCCTTTTATTTATATTTTGCAGGTTTTGGTGGTTTTGAGCCAAAACCCGGGACATTTGGAGCTAATTCGAGATCTGAGATTACAAGACCGAGCTCGAGCTCGTACGAAAGCTCGGGAGACAAAGAAAGACCAAAAGGCCACGAGTAATAAAGGCCCAAAAGAAGACGCTTGGGCCTAGGATCAAAGAAGGAGAGCCGGCCCAGAAGTTTGGAGCAGGCCGGTCCAGCAGGCCGGCAGCCGGCCGGCCGGCTGAGGGACAATTATCGTCGGGTTTTGTTTTAATCCGAATTGTTTTAGTTGTGGGATATATATAAACTCTTAGGTCGAGATTTAAACACTTATGCTTTATTTTCACATTCTTTTCTAGGTTTTAGTTTACTATTAGTTTTATTTTCTCTCTTTCACAAAAACTCTCAACTTAGTTTAATTTCGAGATTGATTTGTTTGTAACCGTCGGTACTCCATTAAATTCCAGGTTTTATTCAATTGCTATTATTTCTTTCAACATGTCTCCTTTTTATTGCTTTGCTTTGATTTCTAGTATGAGTAGCTAATCTCCTATTAGGGTTTAGGGTGATTTGTGAGATTGGTTCAGGAACATGTTTTAATTGCTTACTTTGATTGAACTTGTGCAAGTTGACTTTTTCCTGCGCGTTTTATTATCAATTGAATTTAGGGACGCCTTTATTGAATTGAACTTAGGTTGTTTCAGTTTAAGATCGAAAGCCGAATTGAAACTAGACTCACGCGTATTTGATAAGTTAAGTTTAGTAAGTTGCGAGAGCCCGCTAAATTTGCTTAAGGTTAATATTGACTCGAGAGAGCGTATTCCTAAACCTAGTCATTTATATAGCTTCAATTGATTGTTAATTCCTTTTGAGTTGAGTTCCTGAATCGATGTCACATTGATCCCGATGTCCTAATCTCCCTTTTATATACTTTTAGACCATCTTATTTGCTGTTCTTAGTTTAGACTCCTAAAACACCGATTTTATTGTCTTGAGACTGACCTAGTTTAGCTGAGCATCCTCTTGACTGCCTGTCTCTCTGTGGATTCGACCCTGCTTACCGCTAGCTTCTGTTAGTTGTTTGTTTAGGTTTTATTTTAATTAGGCATGACGACTTAGCCTTGTCAATTTTGGCGCCGTTGCCGGGGAGACGATTTTGCTAGTTATTGTTTTTGCTTAGTTTGGGTTTTTTCTCTCTTGTCTCAGGGAACTCTAGTTCCTTGAGACCGTTCTCATCGTTTTCTTGAGTTATTTATGCGCAGGTCACCTACAGGTTTAATCCCTTTCGATCCTGAACCTGAGCGTACTTTCCACCGGACGCGTAATTTCTTCAAAAAGATCGCTGAGACCTACGAACGTGAGATTGAGGAAGCGTCGCAAGCGGAGTCTAGTGCAACGCGATCGTCCTACGAAGAGGACACACCCTCAGTTGCTTCAGTTTTTACGCCGCCTGTGACTATGCCGAAATTATATAGTCACTCGCTACCTAAGACGGATTCCATACCTGATGGATTCCAAATGCCCGCTACTTTGACGGGTAACTTTGAGATTCGCCCCGCCTTTCTTAACTTGGTGGAGCGGAATCAGTTTGGTGGTTATCCCACCGAGGATCCTGGTCGACACATGCAGGTTTTTACGGACTACTGTTCGACGATAAAGCAGGCTGGGATCACTCAGAATCAGATAAGGGAGATGCTGTTCCCTTTTTCGTTGAAAGATCGAGCTCGTGAGTGGATCATGGACCTCGACAAGGAGGCTGTTGGTATTACGGATTGGAGGGGGGTAGCTCTTGCCTTCTACTCGAAGTTTTATCCTCCTGAGCGCACCAATCAAATGCGCAGTCAGATTCAGAGCTTCAAGCAAACGTTTGATGAGTCACTTGCTGAAGCTTGGGAGCGGTACAAGAAGCTGATACGGGATTGTCCTCATCATGGGTTGAACGATTGGCTCATGATTATGACCTTTTATAACGGCCTATATGCTGAGAGCCGTTCTATTCTTGACTCTGCTGCGGAGGGACGTTTTGCTAACAACGTCGACGATGATAAAGCGTGGGGTTTGATTGAGGAGATGGCGATCCATTCATCTCAGTTTGGGAAGCCACGGGTGTAACACCCCGGCCCCAACTAAAGACCGAAATGTCATTCATGGTAGCTCACCAGGCTGCGTACATCGCCCACAGACCAACACGGGCCCTTTCCAGCTCACTTTGTCCTCACTCGTGCGCATCCTGAGAACTTCCCAGGAGGTCACCCATCCTAAGACTACTCTCCAGCAAGCACGCTTAACTGAAAAGTTCTTAAGATGAGCCACCAGAAAGGAAGATGCATCTTGTTGATATGAGTAGTACTTACAATCCTTTTAAGCACTAGGTCACTTGAGCTCATCACATGGACCACTTCAACGGGGAACCCGGCCCGAATAACCTCGGACAACACCGGCTGTTACAACGGGGTAATTCACGGTCTGCGCATGATGACCGTGATAAGGAGAGCATTAGCGCGCTCACTAGTCAGGTTGCTGCGCTGACCACGACGATTGATATGCTGCATAGGGGTGTTTCTTCTAGTGGCCACGTGAATGCTATTGCGGAGCACGAATCGGGTTATTCCACGGCACCCCACGAGCAGGTTTATGCTTACCAATCCTATAACCAAAACCTGCCCTATCAAAACCAGCCAGGTTACGACCGATCACTCCTATCCTATCGTAACCAAAATGTCCTTAACCCGACCACCCAACCACCCCAAAACACTCCTTACAGTCCCCCTCACAAAAATTTTCAACCACCCCCACCCAATTACGAAATACCTACTTATACACCACCACCTCAACCTACCCAGGGACCCGATCCTTTGGCCGAGACCAAGGGCATGATGTTGCGAATGCAACAAATGATGATGAGTATGCAGAAGTCGCAGGAGGCGATGCTGAGCCAAATGCAGAAGAGTGATCAGGCCAAAGACGCGGCAATAAAGATGCTGGAGAATCAAGTGGCTCAACTTGCCGCTTCGCAGGCGTCGCGTTAACCGGGTTCATTACCATCGCAAGGTAATCCTCCTAATCCCCCTCCCGACACAGCATGTGCCATTACATTGAGGAGCGGCACGTCTTACGATGATCCGAGGGATCAGCGGTCGCAGCCGGTCGTCCAACCGGCTGGACCTGCTGCTGCGGGGAAGAATGATACGGGTGTTGTTTCTTGATAGGCTTAGTCGCACTCGCCTAGTCAAAAATAAACCTGACAAACCTAAGGGGTAGCTAGGGTAAGTCGGGGTCGAAATCCACAGGGAGATGGTTGTATTTGTAGGCTACTTATGGGTTGATTCTAGTCTCGGCCGGTTCGAGTGTTGATTGGTTCTATAGCTAAGGCGTAAAGGAAGGGTTTAACTTAGAAGGAGAAAGTCTAGGAAGTCGGGTTAGGCAATGGGTAGGTTAGGTCAAAGATGATGATCGGGTTGAGTGGGTAATCGCACTTGCTAAGGATAACGCTCGGCCTCTCGGTCTTAAGCTCCTCTAGGTCTCGAGTGCGGGCTCTCGCAACTTACACACGAGGGTCCTAATGTTTAGTCTCGCGCCTACCCTAGAACTAGGCTTTCGTTCTTAAGTTCAAGGGTGCTAGATACTCGCTAAAACGTGATCAAGGATTCAACGAGAGCAATCAAGCAAGACATAAACAAAGCAAGCACAAAAACCTAACTCAATTGATCACAAACATAAACCAAAACAAACACCCATGCTTCACCCTTCTCCCTAGATGATAAAACTACTCACACATAGCGGAATTGATAACAAAAGCAAAAGAGAAGGATGAAAACATGATCAAAGATGATAAACAATGAAGTGATAATCAAATAAGAGAAAAATGGGACAAAACCTAATCAGAAATTGCAAGGAGAAAGAGTAGAACAAAGACAGCAATACCGAAATAGAGCGATCAAACAACGTTTCCGAGTCGAGAATTCAAAGTGCAAGAAGAAAAATTAATCAAAACCTAAATTTTGGTGAGAATGAAGTTTAGAGAGTCTATGAACTACTGTAAAAATTTCAGACGAAAAAGAGATGATTTGCTCCTCCAAACTGATCAAGTATTTAAAGCCAATGAAGAGTCTCACAGTCCGCCCGCCCGGGCCCATGGTCCGCCCGACCGGGCCAGGGTCATCCCGAACGGGACAATAGGGTCCCGTAGAGTTCAGGCTTGGTGCTCATTTTGGCTCTTTTTGTACTTAGTTTCTTTTTGCTTTCTTGTCGTCCCAAGGCATAGGGACGAGGCCTACGTCGTCCCAAGGGGTAGGGACAAGGTCTACATTGATCACATGAACTTCAAATCCCGTCCCGAGGTCCCGGGACACCTTCAAAAGCTAAAACGGGGCTCGTGCGCAAGCGAAAGGCAACGAAACCAACTCGGAACTTCACGAAACTTTGCGAAACTTCACGAAACCTCTCGAATAGCATCCTAACCTCCAAATATGCGTGTTTACCTGCAAAATAGACACAAAAACGCAGCAGTGCCAAATCGGATAGAAATAGGAGCTGAAACGCATATAAAACCACTAGAATCGCAAAGAAACGCTAACGACAGGGGCTAAAAATATATATAAATATAGGACACATCAAACTCCCCCAAACCGAACCGTTGCTTGTCCCAAGCTACAAAGCATGACAGAAACAGAGGACAAAGCGAGCAAAAGAATACTTTCCCAAACAATCACCAAACCGCAAGCAGCATGAGCAAATGGCAATCGATCCCGAAATAGCATGGGACGTATGGAAATAGCAAGCTAACGGATGAGAATTACAAGACGGCGCAGAATGAATAGCATGGTTTAGACCAAGGCTCTCTAGCAATCAAATCACGGACCTCTCGCGGTTTCCACTCTACTCAAATGATGAACAAGGTGATATATGTGATGACACTCACCTACTCGACTAGTGGAAGCACGCCCGCAATCGAATGTGGACCAAATCTCGCATTCCCGTACACAAATAATGTCATAAAAACGAAGCAAACATGAGGGCTTACATAGGAAATGAGGGTGTAAAGGCCATAGAGAGGATAAGGGTGATAAGGTGGAACAAATGATTATGGATTCGTGGAGCTAAGCCACTAGAAACCACTCGTACTACTCAAGTGCTCGTCCAACCGAAACGTAACCCAACTCTCATGAAAAATGGACCGAAAACAGCATATCGGTCTCCTCTACACATCAACGCAACATAGCAACAAATTGCAAGTGCTCACTCATCAACAACAACAACAACTTATCATTTTTGTGCACACATTTTCTTTCTTTTTGTATTTTGTGTTGTGTTTGATTTTTTCAGATTTTTTTTTGATTGATTTTTTTTCTTGAGCAAAAGAGCACACTCATATAAGTTGTGGAAAACCTCATAAAAGGTCGGGGAAACAGCAATCCCGACTCAAATTCACCAACACTCTCAACGCCAACGACGTCAGCAAGTCGTAGCATGATCAAAACCCGAAGGACAAGCACAAGAGTAAGCAAAAGCGGTTACTAGCAAGGCTAGGGTAGGCTATTTGGCATGTAGCTAGCAAACTCAAGTGGAAAAGGGGTAATGGATCAAAAACGAGAGGATAATTATAAAGCATGAATAAGGTGAATAATATGAAATCAACTAAAGCCTCATATGCAAAATAAGTGACAAAATCGTGGGAAACACGGGATAGGGGCCACACTTATGCGCGTTAATATTACGCACCCCACGAGGAGAACTACTCACAATATAAGCACGGGGACCGGGATAGATGAACCGGCCGCAGGAGGCTAAAAACCTCACAATATAAGTAGCTATAGTCCGTGAATGATAAAGCCAAACAAGGTAAAAGCACATGCCATCATCTGCAAACGCGTCTAAGCATCCCCGTAGCGCTAGTCCACAACAATAGAATCATGCCAAAGCTCAAGCATACAAGGGAAGGGATGTCGGGAAGGAATAAGATAAAAACAAGCTCGCAAACAACGAAACGGGATACGTATTTTTTGGGATTTTTCTGATTTTTTTTTTGTGATTTTCTGATTTTTCAGATTTTTTGGGATTTTTTGTGATTTGTTTGAAAAATGAAAAACGAAAAAGAAAACGAAAAAGAAAATGCAAAACGAAGCAGAGCGTTTCCTCCCCCCAAACCAGACGACACATTGTCCCCAATGTGTCCTACAACACATCAACCAGGGGCCTTAAAATAAGGGAGAAAAACAGAAACGAGTGAAAAGAAAAGAAAAACGTACTTACAATTATTTACAAGAGAAGCACCCCCCCCCCCCCCAAACCAGCTTCAAAATGGGGGCGCAGCACGGGCCGCCGCAGACGCGAACCTGCCACCATCACCAACGTCATCCAATCGGCCATCACCAATCGATTGGCTTGCAGCAAAGCCAACCATTATTGCGACCAAAGCTCGTAGTAGCCGATCAAAAACCTGCTCATGTGCTAAACAGAAGCAAATGTAGCACCAAAATGAAACACATTTATAGAAAATCACAGCTAATGATCGATTCAACAAATAAATGAGTCTTCGAAAATTGTTTTGGAGCACTTTGACAACATGAAAAATATATCCGCTTGCAACATAGGGACTCAAAAACTCATCGAAGTCAGTAGAATGGGACAACGGCGGGACTGCGGAAATGTGAACCTCGGGAGCATGGGAGTTTTTCCCTTGACTTGTTGTGTCCGTGGGAATGGAAGCCTTGTCTTCATTTGCGTATAGTAGGGCTTCCAACTCATCCACTTCAGTGCTCCACGACTTTGAGTCAACTGCGTCAATCTCAATACACGGTAAGACCGCCAAAGGATCCTCGGACAAGGATCCAATGGAAACAGACCCAAAAGACGCAGCAACAAGGGGACAAGTCGGTTCAGGTTCAAGAGCGTCATTCACAACTACCTCAAGCAAATTAGGCGATTCACAATCATAAGCACGCTCATAACCATCGTCATCAAACAAATCATCATCACACAAGGACGCATATGGGCTAGTTAGAGCACAAGTTTGAGATGAATAAGTATTATCACAAGGAGCGGGAGAACATTCATAAGGCTCACAATCATCTTTCATTTCCTCGACTAATTTCATGTACGTAACAAGAACCTCGTTAAAGTCAGCATTTAGTTCGGAGATAAGAGCTTGACGCGTGATGTCCCAAAAGAGGTCCCAAATCTCATGTTCGGGCATGTAGTAGATTCCACCATTACTCACGTAGTGAATGAAATTGTGAGACTCATAGTTCATACCTGAGCTGATAATATAAACTTTCTCCCAATCAGAGCAATAAAGACCAAACGAACCAATATAACTGTTAAACCGAACAATGTACTTATGAAATGGTTCGCCATGGTATTGCGGAAAATCAAAAATTGTCATGACGTGGGGAAGAAAGAAAGTGACATGTGGAAAAACAAAAGACTAGAAACAAGTAACAAACAAAAACAAAGCCGTCTCCCCGGCAACGGCACCAAAATTTGATAGGCTTAGTCGCACTCGCCTAGTCAAAAATAAACCTGACAAACCTAAGGGGTAGCTAGGGTAAGTCGGGGTCGAAATCCACAGGGAGATGGTTGTATTTGTAGGCTACTTATGGGTTGATTCTAGTCTCGGCCGGTTCGAGTGTTGATTGGTTCTATAGCTAAGGCGTAAAGGAAGGGTTTAACTTAGAAGGAGAAAGTCTAGGAAGTCGGGTTAGGCAATGGGTAGGTTAGGTCAAAGATGATGATCGGGTTGAGTAGGTAATCGCACTTGCTAAGGATAACGCTCGGCCTCTTGGTCTTAAGCTCCTCTAGGTCTCGAGTGCGGGCTCTCGCAACTTACACACGAGGGTCCTAATGTTTAGTCTCGCGCCTACTCTAGAACTAGGCTTTCGTTCTTAAGTTCAAGGGTGCTAGATACTCGCTAAGACGTGATCAAGGATTCAACGAGAGCAATCAAGCAAGACATAAACAAAGCAAGCACAAAAACCTAACTCAAATGATCACAAACATCAACCAAAACAAACACCCATGCTTCACCCTTCTCCCTAGATGATAAAACTACTCACACATAGCGGAATTGATAACAAAAGCAAAAGAGAAGGATGAAAACATGATCAAAGATGATAAACAATGAAGTGATAATCAAATAAGAGAAAAATGGGACAAAACCTAATCAGAAATTGCAAGGAGAAAGAGTAGAACAAAGACAACAATACCGAAATAGAGCGATCAAACAACGTTTCCGAGTCGAGAATTCAAAGTGCAAGAAGAAAAATTAATCAAAACCTAAATTTTGGTGAGAATGAAGTTTAGAGAGTCTATGAACTACTGTAAAAATTTCAGACGAAAAAGAGATGATTTGCTCCTCCAAACTGATCAAGTATTTAAAGCCAACGAAGAGTCTCACAGTCCGCCCGCCCGGGCCCATGGTCCGCCCGACCGGGCCAGGGTCATCCCGAACGGGACAATAGTGTCCCGTAGAGTTCAGGCTTGGTGCTCATTTTGGCTCTTTTTGTACTTAGTTTCTTTTTGCTTTCTTGTCGTCCCAAGGCATAGGGACGAGGCCTACGTCGTCCCAAGGGGTAGGGACAAGGTCTACATTGATCACATGAACTTCAAATCCCGTCCCGAGGTCCTGGGACACCTTCAAAAGCTAAAACGGGGCTCGTGCGCAAGCGAAAGGCAACGAAACCAACTCGGAACTTCACGAAACTTTGCGAAACTTCACGAAACCTCTCGAATAGCATCCTAACCTCCAAATATGCGTGTTTACCTGCAAAATAGACACAAAAACGCAGCAGTTCCAAATCGGAGAGAAATAGGAGCTGAAACGCATATAAAAGCACTAGAATCGCAAAGAAACGCTAACGACAGGGGCTAAAAATATATATAAATATAGGACACATCATTTCTGATGCTCCTGTTGCTACTCCATCACCCCCGATTCAGATCAAGCTTCCATTTCCGGGTCGACAACGAGGTGTAGGGCCCGAGGCTAAGTTCTAGAAGTTCTTCGAGATCGTTAAAGCTCTACAGGTAAATGTTCCTTTCATTGACCTTGTGACTCAAATTAATATTCCCGCGTACGTTAAGTTTTTAAAGGAAGTCTTAGCTAGGAAGCGTACGTTAGACGACGTCTCGACTGTTGCTTTTGTGGGGGAGGCTAGTACTCGGCTACAGGGTAGTAAACCCCCAAAGCTTAGTGACCCCGGGACCTTTTCTATCCCCTGCTCCATTGGTAAGTTTGTGGTCAAGAATGCCTTATGTAACCTAGGAGCGAGTGTTAGTGTAATCCTCTACTCAATGTGTCAAAAGATGAATATGACAGCTTTGGGACCCACTAGCATCACTTTGCAGATGGCCGACCGTTCCGTTAAGCGTCCCTTAGGTATCCTACAAGATGTCCCCGTACAGGTTGGAAAGTTCTTTATCCCTGTCGACTTTGTAGTTTTAGACATGCCTGAGGATGCCCACGTCCCGATCATTTTAGAGAGACATTTCCTGCATACTGCAGGTGCTGTTATCGATGTGGGGAATAAGACGCTGTCGTTCTCGGTGGGGGGTGAAAAGCTTACTTACTCGCAGTCTAGTACCTCGAGGTCCCCTATGCGTTTAGAGTCGGTTTGTTCTATTAATGATATACCTCCGTCTCACTCTACTGGAGACACTCTGGAGGTCGTTTCTGTTGTTCCCTCGTGTGCAGGTTCTTTACAGTATAGCTGCAAGGTTGGTTTGGGGGAGAGGAAATTGCTGAAAACCGATTTGTTTGACGCTAGTGCTGGAGTTGAGAGACCCACGGTTGAGCCGCTTGGAGCACGCGGGAGGTATGGAGAGCCATTTCGAGATGGAGTCCCCTGCGTGAAGGATTATGATGCTTTGCCACGAGATGGTAGAGTTCTATGGCGATCAAATGCTGTTTCGCCGAGTGAAGCTGTTGCGAATAGCCAACGTTCGTGGCCTAATTATACTTGATTTTGAAGCCGTGAAGAGTCGTGCGGGACTATAAACCAGCGCTTCTGGGAGGCAACCCGATGACGTTGTATTTTTATTTGTACTTTGCTTTGGTTTGGTTCGTTTTTATGACATTTCACGTTTTATTGAGCGCGCGAGGATGAGGGTATTATTATGTAATTTTATTGCGCAGGTACCTAAGGACTTTTGGTCCTTAGTATTTTGAGAACGCTCACGAGAAGGCATGCCAGCCGGCCCACCGGCTGCCGGCCCCGGACCGGGGCCGTAGCACAATTTTGGAAAACAGGAAAAAACGCGAAAAAAAAAGAAAAAGAAATTTGCATGGGAGCCGGCCGGCCGGCCGCCGGTCTGGACCGGCCCCCACGCTCTGTTGTTCTGTTTCGTTTCTTCTTGTCTGCTACCCCGAAGTACTTCATAGCTGGACTGATTTGGATGCATATTCGTGGATTTATAGCCGCACTCCATGCTTCGCTTCGGTTTAGGGGAGCTTCTTCTTGATAATGTGAGCTTTCATTACCCCTTTTCTCGTTTTATTTTCCTACCCCGTCTTTTATTTGTCCTTATCTGCTGTTGTGGTTGTGCTGTTTTCCACATTGAGGACAATGTGCAATTCTGGTTTGGGGGAGGGAAGCACTTTCGCGCTTTTCTTTGCATTTTTCCATTTTGTGTTCATTTAAAAATTTTCAAAAAAATACAAAAATACGAGTCTTTTTGGTTCTTTTGTCGTCATAGAAACCTTTTGTGCAGGATTAGCTTTAGTGTCTTTTGAGATACGCTCTTAGTCGCTATGTTGAGTCTCTTGATTGTGTTGATTTGATATGCTTTGCTTACCATTTCCTTTCATCCTTGAGGTGATTTGAGTAGACTTGCTTATATTTGACACAGGAACATGTGACGTAGACGGGGCGCGTTTCTTAGACTACCCATCCACTTGACATTGTATATACTCGTACTTGTGAAATGAAAACTTGAATCTATGTCATTGTTTGAGCCTTTTTGTTCTTAAATGATCGAGCATAGCACGAAGAGGTATTTGATTTTGGTTACTATATTATTTTAACTCCACATTAGCCAAATGGCCTACTTTTCTACCCTTTAGACTTAGGTCCCGCATTTGTAACCCGTCTTAGCCTTTGTTGCCTGTTTTTGAGTCACATTATATATATATTGAGCTACATTCCAGAATTATCTTACCCAGGCTGATCAGTTGCATTAGGGATTTTGAGTTATCACGGAGTATTCGGTTGGGAAGGAAGTGGGTTAAGTCCGTGATTTGCTTATTATGTGAGTTGGAGTTATGGGTTAATGTTATGTGCGTGTTCCTGCTAATATTGCGCTTTCCTACATGTTTTACAGTTTCACCCGATCCTATTTCATTTCAGTTCAGAAAAGAAAAAGAAAAAAAAAAGCAAAAAACCAAAAGAAAAAGAAAAAAAAAAAAAGAGAAAAAGAAAAGAAAACAAAAGAAAGAGTTGGTTGTATATGTGTTATTTCAATTCAATAAAAAGATCGGAAGTGTTAGTAGGAAGCGACGTTTTATAATTCTTATTCGGGAGTTGTGGTTTAATTTGATTGGTGAGTTGAGGAGGAGTCGTTATTGGAGGAGTATGTTGTTTTTAGATGCAGCTGTTAAGCCGTTGAGTTTCACATTTCCAAATACGTTTATCCACCTTTTTACCCTCTTGACCTGAGCCTAACATTACAACCCTTGGAAACCTCTCTCGATGTAATTTTGAGACATTTTGGGTGACGACGTGCTTAGTTCGAGTAGCTTTCTTAGTGTCGATGTTTGTGAGATTATTTATAGTCTCAGCGTTTTAGTGGTTGCATACAGTCGAAAGTCTTTGCATGGAGTTTGCTGTCACTATGTTCCGCCGTCTTATGTTTGTTTAGTTTGCTCCCTAACTCTTCAGTTTATTGAAGAAGAAGCAGGTATTGATCTGATTCGCTTTTGTATGAGGCGATGATGCTTGTGACGATGAGTTGCGATTTTCTATGCTCGCTTGTCCTTGGATTATGTGCTATGTTTGGGAAGTTTGCTTGAGGACAAGCAAAGGTTTGGTTTGGGGGAGTTTGATACGTGCTATATTTATACGTTTTATGCCCCCGACTTAGTTGCATTTAGCTCACGTTCAGTTGAGTTTATTACGATTTTATGAGCTATTTGTTATATTTCTCGATACTGCTGCCTTTTATTTATATTTTGCAGGTTTTGGTGGTTTTGAGCCAAAACCCGGGACATTTGGAGCTAATTCGAGAGCTGAGATTACAAGACCGAGCTCGAGCTCGTACGGAAGCTCGGGAGACAAAGAAAGACCAAAAGGCCACGAGTAATAAAGGCCCAAAAGAAGAAGCTTGGGCCTAGGATCAAAGAAGGAGAGCCGGCCCAGAAGTTTGGAGCAGGCCGGTCGAGCAGGCCGGCAGCCGGGCGGCCGGCTGAGGGACAATTATCGTCGGGTTTTGTTTTAATCCGAATTGTTTTAGTTGTGGGATATATATAAACTCTTAGGTCGAGATTTAAACACTTATGCTTTATTTTTACATTCTTTTCTAGGTTTTAGTTTACTATTAGTTTTATTTTCTCTCTGTCACAAAAACTCTCAACTTAGTTTAATTTCAAGATTGATTCGTTTGTAACCGTCGGTACTCCGTTAAATTCCAGGTTTTATTCAATTGCGCTATTATTTCTTTCAACATGTCTCCTTTTTATTGCTTTGCTTTGATTTCTAGTATGAGCAGCTAATCTCCTATTAGGGTTTAGGGTGATTTGTGAGATTGGTTCAGGAACATGTTTTAATTGCTTACTTTGATTGAACTTTTGCAAGTTGACTTTTTCCTGCGCGTTTTATTATCACTTGAATTTAGGGACGCCTGTATTGAACTGAACTTAGGTTGTTTCAGTTTAAGATCGAAAGCCGAATTGAAACTAACTCACGCGTATTTGATAAGTTAAGTTTAGTAAGTTGCGAGAGCCCGCTAAATTTGCTTAAGGTTAATATTGACTAGAGAGAGCGTATTCCTAAACCTAGTCACTTGCATAGCTTCAATTGATTGTTAATTCCTTTTGAGTTGAGTTCCTGAATCGATGTCACATTGATCCCGATGCCCTAATCTCCCTTTTATATACTTTTAGACCATCTTATTTGCTGTTCTTAGTTTAGACTCCTAAAACACCGATTTTATTGTCTTGAGACTGACCTAGTTTAGCTGAGCATCCTCTTGACTGCCTGTCTCTCTGTGGATTCGACCCTGCTTACCGCTAGCTTCTGTTAGTTGTTTGTTTAGGTTTTATTTTGATTAGGCGTGACGACTTAGCCTTGTCACTCTTATAAATCAATGTTTAATACAGATTAATATTGAGTTAGTATCGATCTAATTCTTAGCATAATCGAATTAAAACTGTTTAATTCAATTTTAAGGGCCGGATTATAAATTTTAATTTTTGTTAATTATTTTTTTTTGGCCGTGATGTTTAAAAAAAAAAAGAAATAATTCGGTTTGTTTTTTTTTTTATTTTTGGCCGAAATAATTTTTTTTTTTGGGGGGAAATTATAATATTTGTTATAAAGATAATAAATATTAAGTTATTGTGAAGAAGTTCATAATAGTTGATACCAAATATTTTAAATAAGTTTAAAATATTCTTTTTAGATCTAATTTATGATATACTGATATTATAAATTATTTTTGGATTATGTTTTGATTAGGTTTCATGAACAATTAAGGAATTGTTGCATAATTATAATCTTTTAAAAAGGTGGTTTGGATATTTAATCAATTGCTTGCATTGGTTATATATGTTTTTAGTTGATGCTTTATTTTGTGAATGAATGTTTGAATAGTTTAATTTTACGCATTAATTTTGTACAAAAGGTTGTAATTTACTAGTGTGGCCTTAGAAGATTGTGTTTTCATAATGAAGGAAACATAATCTTGGTTGTATTTTTGAGATCTCGAATCTCCCCTCTTGTAATTTTATTATTTTTGGTATTTTTGAATTAGAATGTAAATAGGTTATTTTGTAATTCAAAATGTAATTTGATAAGTTTCAAGATGAAAATTCAAGATGAAGATTAAAAGACCCAACTCCCACTTAAAGCCCGAGATGAAGAATGAAGACAAGCTTTAGGGTCCATGGATGGATTCCAATTTGTACTTTGTCTTTATTTTCATAGGGATAGGCCACACTAGGTGCTTTTATTTTTGCGTTTCTTTTTCGTTTTTCATTGCATTCACACGTTAGATAGTAGCATCATATTCCGCCTAAACTAAACAACCTAATGAATCATGAATATGGACCATGTAGTTGCATCATATATCATGGACATACAGATGTCACTTGTTTTAGGGCTATCACCTCATTTTAATCATTCACGTAATGCTAGATTTTTGTTCACTTAAAATGAATTAAAAATGAGATAATGGGACCTTCCTCTATTCTAAAATTGAGATTAGTCTTCATAGGAAAAGCTGCTATGAGCCCCTTCTTCGTCGGTAGGCATGTAGGACCTTACTCTCCACATGACCCCTTCTACGTTGGGTAAGTAGTATGTATTGACCTATTTTACCTCAACATTATAGTTCGAGTAATATCTTGTAGTTATAATGGACTAATAGATAGGATTTACTGAAATCTATCGATCAAGAATTCTAACAGTAGAATTAGCCAAGAAGTTGGCTTATCAATTTAAAGAAATTGAGTCTTGGGATCACTTATATAATTCTCGAGGGAGGTCGATTATATGAGTGCACGAGTCATTGCATTAAATCGTTATTGCTTTACGACTTAAACCTTTAAAAACGATGTTTTCTTATCTTCTCTCTTCTTCTTTCTTTTCACAGTTTCGAATTCGTTATATACAGATATATCTGCTAAAACAAATGGCTGGACGTATTGACGGCCCAACGCCAAGTGCCACACTAGACCGCGAATCATGGCGTAGAATATTTATGGGCAGCATGCATCAGTCCACTCGACTGAAGAATGATGGGTCCAACTTTACTGATTGGGAGGCCGCATTACGGAATGCCGCCGTCGCTGACGATAAGCTCAAGTACTTGACTGAGCCAATGCCGACTGAACCTGCTCCCGATGCAGGAGCAAATGAAGTCATTGCTTATAGTGATTTCATGATGGAGGCGGGTGCGATAAAGAACGTACTCATCTATTCAATGGAATCAAATTTGCAAAGACAGTTCATAGCCCAGGGTGCAAACAAGATTTTCACCACTCTGACTAACGAGTTCTCGAAAGCACCGAGAATCGTGAGTTATGAGTATACCACTTGCTTCTTTGAAGCGAAACTCCAGAAGGGCCAACCGGTTGGTCCACACCTTCTCGAAATGATCGAGAATGTCGAGAAACTGGATGAGCTTGGTTGCAAGATCGATGAGTCATCATTGATCGTGTGCTCCACTCCCTTCAAGATAGGTATGCCCTTTTTAGGGCGAACTATTACATAAATGACATGAAGAAAAGTCTTCATGAGCTTCACTCACTCCTCGTGCAGACGGAGAGTGATCTGAAGTTGAGTGGGAGCATGAAACAAGATGTTCTCATGATCGGCAACAAGAGCAAGGGTAAGGGCAAGGCTTCGGCTAACCTAACTGTAGGAAAGCCAAAATTTAAGAAGCCAGTGCTTACAAATAGTGGGCAGCGGTAGCTCACAAGGCAAAGCAAAAGGAAAGCAAAGCATGGAGTGCCACCATTGCCACAAGTCTGGGCATTGGAGGCGGAACTGTCCCGTGTATGCTGAGGACATAATAGCAGGCCGCGTCACTCCTGTAGGTATGTCTTCTTTTATTCATATGATTGAGATTTGATATGTGCATTTTAAATAGCTTTTATAACCCCGTTTTAGTTGCATTTTGGCTCGAGTTTTAGTCGAGTCCATGTTTTTTTACGAGCTATTTGCTTTGTATTGCGGTACTGCTTCTTTTTGGTTATATTTTGCAGGTTTTGGTGGTCCTGAGCCAAATACCGAGTCAAGTGAAATAAGCACGAGTACCGAGACCACGAGACCAAGCTTGGGCCATCGCGGGAGTCCGGGATACGAGTAAGTACGTGGAGGATTTAAGCTACAAGCGTCGAACAAACCAAACAAGCGACGAACGAAGCATATAAGCCAAGAAACAAAGAAACTCACCAAATACACCTGGGTCGGATTTGTCACCAATCCGGCCGGATTTCTAAAGAATCCTGCCTAGTTATGTCGACAAATTGGATTGTTTGTTTTGGGCCCAATAAGTTGAGGCCTATATATATATGTATTCTTAAAGCTCGAAACACACATCTTTTTACTGAGTTTTAGTTTTAGTTTTTACTGCTTTTCACATACACTTAAAATAATTAGGTTTAGCTTTAATTACTTTTGCAAGATTCGATCTTTACTTCGATTTGAGATTAATTTCAGGTTTAATTCTATTGCTATTTCTTTTCATCATGTCTTATTACTACTATTGCTTTGTTTTAATTTCAATTATGCATAGCTAATTCTTCTATTAGGGTTTGAGGGGAATTTGTGCCTTTGGTTCAGGAACATGTTTTTGGATTAAATTGGTTGAATATATTGTGCAATTGAATTTCTTCCTACGCGTTTTATTATCAATTGAATTTAGGGACGCCTTTATTGAATTGAATTTAGGTTGTTTTAGTTTAAGATCGAAAGCCAAATTAAAACTAGACTCACGCGTAATTGATAAGCCAGGTTTAGTACGTAGCGAGAGCCCGCTAAATTTGCTTAAGGTTAATATTGACTCGAGAGAGCGTATTCCAAACCTAATCATTTGCACTGTTTATTGTTCCTTCTTGTAAACTTGGGTTCCTGAATCACTGTCATGATGAACCCGATGCCCTAATCTTCTCCCTTATAGAACTCTTTTCATTTTTCTTATTGCTTTAGTTTATAGTTCGAATCAACCCTTTTTCACACCCTTGAGTCAGACCTGTTTTCGTCCAGCTTAACTGATAACTACGCTGTTTCTCTGTGGATTCGACCCTACTGCCACAAGCTACCTAGTTAGTTGACTTTAGGTTTATTTTGATAGGTGACTACCACTTTAGCCTCATCAATTTTGGCGCCGTTGCCGGGAAAACGGCTTTGTTAGTTATAGTTATTGTTTTGTTGCAGGTTTTTCTCTCTTGTCTCAAGGAACCTTAGTTCCTTGAGACCGCTTCTCATTGTTTTCTTGTAGTTCTGTGTATGCGCAGGTCACCAAGGACTTTAGTTCCTTTTGAGCCAGAACCTGAGTGAGCATTACATAGGCTACGCAAGGAAGCGATTAAAATAGTCCATCTTGATATTGAGGAAGTGTCGCAAGCGGAGTCTAGTGCAACGCAATCGTCCTACGAAGAGGACACACCACCCGTTACTCCAGTTTCTACTCCACCACTTGTGACTATGCCGAAATTATATAGTCACTCATTGCCCAAGACCGAGTCGATCCTACGAGGATTCACAATACCGGCTACGGTCCAGGGTAATTTTTAGATTCGCCCCGCTTTTCTTACCTTGGTGGAGCGCAATCAATTCGGTGGCTTTTCTTACCTTGGTGGAGCGCAATCAATTCGGTGGCAATCCTACGGAGGATCCCGGGAAAACACATGCAGGTTTTTACCAATTACTGCTCGACGATTAAGCAGAATGGGATCACGCAAAATCAGATTAGGGAGATGCTATTCCCTTTCTCTTTCTGTGACCGTAGCGGATTGGATCACGGATCTTGATAAGGCTGCTGCAGGAATTACAGATTGGCCTAGTCTAGCTCTTGCTTTTTATCGCAAGTACTATCCTCCGGAGCGGACTAACCAACTCCGTAGTCAAATTCAAGGGTTCCAACAGCACTTTGACGAGATGTTAGCTGAGGCATGGGACCGTTACAAACGGTTAATTCGTGAATGTCCGCACCATGGACTAGGCGATTGGTTGGTGATTATGACATTTTACAACGGGTTATATGCTGAGAGTCGCGCTACTCTTGACTTGGCCGCGGGAGGTCGATTTGCTAATAATACCGATGACGATAAAGCATGGCAATTGATCGAGGAAATGGCTATACATTTTTCTCAGTTTGGTAAGACTAGGGGTAATTCACGGTCCGCGCTTAATGACCGTGGGAATGAGAATATGAGTGCGGTTGTGAGTCAACTTTCTGAGTTAAATAGGAAGTTTGATGCTATGCAGGGGAGTGGTTCTACGGGTGCCCATGTCAACGCTATCTCGGGGCACGGTTCAGGTCATTTTTCGCCGGGGTATACGGGACCCCACGAGCAGGTTCTTGCGTATCAGTCTTATTCTTCGAACTTGCCGTACCAGAATCAACCAGGTTATGATCGATCGCTCTTATCTTATCGTAACCAGAACGTCCTTAACCCAACCCCACAACCTCCACAAAACGGCCCTTACGTCCCCCCTCGCAATTTCCAATAACCATTCTATAATAAGCCCTCGTACACCCCGTCACCTCCCATGCAACCGGTAGCCGACCCTATGGCCGAGACAAAGGCCATGATGTTACAAATGCAACAAACCATGTTAGTATGCAAAAGATACAAGAGGCTTTAATGTTGCAAATGCAAAAAGATGGTCAAGCCAAGGACGCTGCGATCAAGTTACTGGAAAATCAAGTGGCGCAGCTGTGGATACCCATATCCGTACCCTCCCAAACAAAACCCTGTGATGTAACACGGACTTTTATTACGCATGTTTTAACGTTAACTTAAACGGTTCTAACTAATGTCGAATTCATTTTGAGTCGTTTGAAATGTTAAAATGAGTAGGTCGCTTCACATCGCATTTAAATAAACGTTCATTTTGTTCATTTGGAGTCTAGCTAGGTCCTTGTCCCGCTTCATTTGGCATGAGCTTCGCATTTGCACTACAATTAGTCCTTTTACATTAACAAGGTCTAATTCAGCATTCCTAAATTCCTAAATTTAGGCCCGGTGGTTAGGACTACCCTTTAGCCTCCTCTTACGCAAAATATAGCCTCACGTCTTACCTTATCTCACAAAATCTATGCAAATACACCCTTTTCATTTTTCCGGGTCTCGGGCCCAAAACCGAGCCAAAACCCACCTTTGGCCCGCACTCCAAAGCCCTCAACAACTCTCTAGAAGATCATACTAGGTCTTCTTGGAGCACAAGCAAAGAGATTTGGCCGAATATTTCCAAGATTTAGCAATCCGGATTAAGGAAATACGAAATCTCGAAGTTAAAACCACACCAGCAAACCGCATAAGCTAATGCGGCTCATGGTGCAAACCGCATAAGCCTATGCGGTTTGCCCACCAAACCGCATAGAGCTATGCGGCTCCCTGGTGTGGCTTTTTTCCCTGTCTTTCCTATTTTCGCTCGGCTATTCTCCTATATATACAACCCCTCGCACAACCTATTGGCACAACTTTTCCACACAAGAAAACCTCTCTTCTCACAACCTCTCTTCCTAGGTTTAGTGCCCACTTGGGTCCCACAAAATATACCGTCTAGCACGGTATACACTTCAAAACTCTCACAAAAGCCTCACGCACTCAAATCCTTGAGTTCAACACACCATCCCGTGTTGAATTCATCCTCCTTTAAGTTCAAGCGAAGCTCTGCCCGGTCTGAGCGTCGGGACAAGGTAGGTACCGATCCACTTGGATCAAAGCTTTTTCTTATTTTCTACGGACTAACAAAGGGGACTACACTCTAGCCCCCGGCTTTGGCACCCAGTAGCTTGCACTCCAAGTGTTCTATTTACTTGGTGCACTCCATATCCGATGACACGCCAAAGTCGCATAAACAGCAAACCCTTATAAAATAAACCAATGGACAATTGAACTTTATTTTATTTGCATGCATCTTGCACCTTCTTATTTTGCATTAAAATCAACTTAAACAATGAATTCGACCTTTAATCAACTGTATTCGTTAACAAGTTAAACATGCTAAAGCGAGGGTTTTAATCAATCTTTTGCATCTGCATCTGCATTCTTTTACAAACTTATCGCACTTGTGCGTAGCGATAACATTAGCTCAAATATCATCATACAAGGATTATTCTAGGTCAAGAGAGGCTATTTTTACATAGGCTTTTCTAAAAGGTTTTCATAAATCATTATTTGAATTAACTCTTTTTCTAAAGTACCCTACTTTAGAATCCAACTGGTTTCACAACCTTAGATCTAGGGGTGTCGGCGTGCTCCAAAATCTAGGACATGTTTTTAACTTAGAACATGGTAGCGAGGTTCCTAATTTCGCGATAATTAGGTGGCGACTCCATAATTCTTAAAGGTTTTTCCAACTTAATCTTTTTAACTTTAAAATCCGCCCTTAAGCAAGGCAGAGTTGGGTCCTCGACGCGGTTCCGGGTTCCACAGTTTGGCGACTCTGTTGGGAGATTTTATTTTAAAAACTTAAAACTAGCTTTTCTTTTAAAAATAAAGAGGCGAAACTTGAAAGCCTTGAACAATCCATGTATACATATTTGAGCTATGCACATTCGTTTAGAGTCCATTCCTTTTGGAATCTAGGCACCCTTTACACCCTCGAGAGGTGGTTCCCACATGCAGGCTTGTCCACTCGATAAAGCACATGCCGGACTAGCTTTCCTCTCGCCCCTCCACGGCTTGCCGTAGCAGCTATCTCGACCGCCCGATTCTCCCCTCGGAAAACCTATCGCCCGTAAGGAAATGAAGGGGTTAAGTATCTGCCAAAGCGTACTCGAGGTAGTTGGAGGTGTACCCGACTGACTCATTTTTCACCCTTTTTGAGTCATACGTACAAGTTCGAGGCTATGCACTCCATGGTCTTTTTCAAAAACGAGCATTTGCATTCATATCTTCGAAAACTCGCTTAAACTTTTCAAAGATAAATGAACCTAACATCTAACAAAGCTAACATTTTTCAAACAAAACTATCGCGAATTTTTGAAACAAACTTTTTCAAAATTTCCTTTTCACTAACAAGCAAAAACCCGAGCAAGGACTAAAACCCGAGCTCGTGGATTTCAATCCTCTGGGTCACACGGCCTAGACTTCACTTTTAACATCCTCGACTCGACTGGCTAACCGCTCTCGAGTCGAATCCATTCTCTTTTACACATCCGAACTCGAGCTCACCTCGGCAAATCACCGATACTAGTTCGACGGGTGCAAAGCAAAATTTTTAACATCGAGACGAGATGTGCGCACACATCCTCGTCTCAAAAGCTTCCCTTTAGCTAAAACTCTTCGAAAATCTCCTTTTTCAGGCTTAAAAGGTCTTTCAAAACAATGAAATGAGCTAAAAATGAACGCCTAAAATGAACTTTGAACCTAGTAGGTCTAGCAAGATGCACCTCACACAAACCAACCCACTTCAACATCCTCAACTCAACTAGCTAACCGCTCTCAAGTCAAACCCCTTTCATCCATCCCTTAACGATGAACCGTTAAATGGGCTCGACAAAGCTAACACCTTTCAACTTCGAGAGGAGACGTGCGCGGCGTCCTCACCTCAAAAGCTTCCTTTAGCTAAAACCTTTTCAAAAACCTCCTTTTTTTCAAAACATAAAAGGTCTTTCTAAACAAAGGAATGAGCTAAAATGAATGCTTAGAGTGATCGTGAGTCTAGTGGATCGAGTGGTGTCACTAATATACGAAGTGAAATACAGGCCTCAGCTGGATACCCGCCGTACTAAGAATCACATAGTCATCCCCTACAAGAAAGCTTGAACCTACACCATGAAATGGCTGGCAATGATGATGTTAACGCACTCCGTGAACAAATCACCAAGCTGACTGACGACCTCGAACACCTCTTGAACCACCATAAGACCGAGATAAGGCGTTTGGAGCAACGTATCAAGGAGAAGACCGACAAGCACGTCTCCATCCACACTCTCGAGGCCTTTAACCAACAGGACAATGAAGGCTTCACCGAGTATCTCTCTCGATGGAAAAAGCTAAGCGCACGAATTCCAAATCGCCCGCATGAGGACGAACTTGTGCCTAAGTTCATAAACAACCTGCGACCCGTGTATCAATTATACATGCGGCACAGCAACATCCAAGACTTCGAACAACTTATCAGGGTTGGCGCTCAGATTGAAGACGATCTTAAGACCGGCACGATGGCCAGATACACCGGCCATACCTACCAAGATAACTCACCAAAATCTCCTCGCGCAACCAAGACTGAGGAAAACTACACTGTGGACAGCCTTGACGCATCTGCAACCAAAACCTACAGGAACTTCATGCCTTACACTAGGGCATTCCATAGGTTGGTTGAAAACAACTACCTACAACCAATCGGGCCTACTAGCGAGCCGCCCGAAGACAAAAAGCCAAAACTTTGGAACCCAAATGCTTACTGTGCATACCACAGAGGCAAAGGCCACGACACAGAAAACTGCTTCAAACTGAAGCACGCCATCCAAGATCTCATCGACCAAGGAAAGCTCGACAAACCGTCTCAAACGTTCAACGACGACAACCCTTTCGCCGACCACACAATCTTCGTGGGATCACCTCCCACTATGGACTGCTCCAACAATAGCAAACCAAGCGACAATCAAATCATTGCCGCTTCGTTCAACGATAAAGGGGACAGATGGCCTATGTCCAACCAAGCTACGATCCAAAGTGACGAAAAGATTAACTCTTTTACCATACAACCCAAACCATCCAACAAAGATTACCCTCCATACAACCACACGATCTTCACAGGACCACTTCCTCCCATAGATCACTCTGACTTTGCCATGCCCGAAAACAACTTAACCCCTAACGCGGACATTGAGAATAAACTGACAAGCGGAGATGCACCCATAAAACACAAGTCATCACAACCCAAAAGGAAGATGGCAGGAACGGAGGCGTTGGCAAACGCGAAGAAGAAGAAATCCTTTTAGGATCTAATCCTTTAGGTGTCGGGTCATCTGTCGACCCACCTTCTAGTTTTAGCTTAGACTTTCAAAGGCTAGCTTCAGCTCTTCTCCTGATTTGTCAAACAATTCTTCTTTAATGAATAATACGAATAAGTTTGCTTACCTCTAGTCTCAAGCTAAAAACAAACAAATAAACAATGAACAACAAACAAAAAATTAAACAAATCAATCAAACAACACAACATAAAAACCTGTGTGATAAAAATGAACTAACGAATGAACAATCGTTAATTAAATACATTGCAAACATCGTGAGCAACCCAACACAAAACTCACTTTCCCTAAGCCTTTGAAAACATAAATGGATTAAATAACCCACGGTTATCCTAACCCATTTATCGCATGCTTTTTCACAAAGCATAACCCAAGAATTTGAACACATTCTTGGTGAGTCTTTCAAAGCGAACTCACGGCCCTTGGCCTTTTCGAACCCTTCTAAACAAAATCTTTTCAAACGACTCATTGTCGAACCAGCCCAGTAAGTAGCATCCCTCGCTATACCCAAGGATGGCCAAGCCCAATCTTGTGGATTCTAACATCGGATCGAATGGCTCAAACCACCTCGATCCATTCCTCCTTTCACAAAATCCATGTGGGCGAGCAAGCTCGTCCTCATCACATTTTGACACCTTCGACTCAAATAGCTTAAACGCCATTTCGAGCATCCACCAATAGGATCTTAGCAACACACCGTTAACGTAAACTTCTAGCCTTCTAGCACCAAACATCGCCGAGCATGAAACGTTTTAAAACATTTCTAGCTCAAAATCGGCTGCATGACTCGCGGTCATCACAACCCTTTTTATCACAAAACTCTTTTCAAACCCGAGAATGTCAGCCCATTCTCGAGGAATTTCACGAAAACAAATCGAACGGCTCAAGGCTTCTTCTTCTTTCAACATAAGCATTTTTCGAAGGTTTTCACTAGCCCAAAACCTTCTTCGCAAAAGCACAAAACCCGAGAATGTGCAAACTCAATCCCGAGGACTTTTGATGTAGGACCAAGTGGCTCTAGCCGCTTCGGTTTAACTCTTCCTTAAGTAAATGCATGAAAACGGGCACTACCGTTTCCATCGCATTTTCGAAGCACCCTCGGTTCAAGCAGCTCATCACTACCTTGAATCATCTCTTGCACAGAGTCGAAATGTGACAACACATTGCAACTCGAAACGCCCTTTCACCTTCACCAAAACAAAATCATTTCAAAGACAAGACGAACCAAAGTATGCGTTAATCAAGTCTCGACACCAAGGGCATCGACGTGCACCCACGGCACGTACATCACGAATCAACTAACAAGGGTCCACTCAAGCACCATCGACGATCTGGCGGATCTCCTCAAGCATTTCGAGTCTTTTAAATACAGGTCGAGTTTTTAAGCATCGAGTCAATCTCCGTCAGTCTAGGATAATCGAGTCTTCGACATACGACATTTTAACATATCGATAAGGGAATAAGTTTGCCTACAACCCAGTTTCGTTTTACCCTTTTCACTCACAAAAAAAAAAACATTTTGCACCGACATACATTGCATCCTAGGAGTAGCTATCCGAAGGAGGTCTAGGCCGGATACGAAGGTCCAAGTCAACATCAAGTACAAGACAAAACAAAAGGTTTTCGGCGACTAGACACTTAAGGTTCACTAGTCTGCTTGTGGTCTACTACTCCGCTGCTTTTGGAGGAGGATCCATTAATTTGGAGCTCCACAGTGGTCATGAATTTGATCGCGACCAAAAGTACGAGTATTCCTGGATCGCCCTCCGCATACTCGATCGCGTGCCTAATAAGCAAACGAACTTGTTAAAGGAGCCCGGCGTGATAGACACACGATCACGAGTGACCACCGAGCCACAGAGTTTAGCAAGGTCCGAGCTCAAGCCCAAGCCACATAGGGCGTAAGATATTCTCAAACCAAACGGGAATACAAGGAACAAAGATCAAGAACCAAAGTCACCAAAAAGCAAAATCTCAAAACTCCGAAAGCTTAAGAAGTCAAAAGCTCAAGAAGTCAAAAGCTCAAGAAGTCAAAAGCCTAGAAGCAAAGGCTTAAGAAGTCAAAAGCCTAGGAGCAAGAGCTTAAGAAGTCAAAAGCTTAGAAATCAATAAGCAAGGGGCCGAAGCCCCAAAAGCAAGAAGTACCGACGCCCAGAAACAAGTGGCCAAGTCTTTGTAAGTCCAATTTGAAGACTCGACAGAAGCAACAAGCAGCCTAGATCGACTGAGGAGAACCCACCCTTAGGATGCAATTATCAAGGTTAAACACATAAACACCCCTTTTGGACCGGCGAGTCCTTAAACACGCACCTTTTTACAAAAACACCTCCTTACCAAAACAAACACATCCCTTTCGGAACTACGCTAGGTTTGATTCCGTACCCACGGATACGTAGGCCGCTCTCCCGAGCTCAACCAACCTTTTACAAAAACCCACAAAATATTCCCCGTCCAAAGCTTTCCATGCTAAGGATATGTCCACAAAAATTCACAAAGTTCAAAGGCAAACTATTTCTTTATCGAGGCGTTAAAACGACTACGTCGAGACAAAGTTGTGCTAGACCTAGGAGTAGTACTCTGCTTTTTCGTCTAACCTTGTTCATTTTGCAGGAATAACAGCATGCCACTGAAGCAACCATGAGTCACCAAGCTGGGGGCTTTACCGATGCACATGTCACAGTCACTTACATCCCTGTCAATGTTGAGTCTCGAGTCACGCATACGATTCGTTTCTGTTTTTCAAACTTTTCGGCATTTTAAGCATCCCATTGGCTCGGATATCTAGTCAATCCTCTTCCAATCAAACAATTTAGCGACATTTAAACCGCTCCTTTCCAAACTTTTCAGCTCTGAAAACGCTCCCACGAGCCGATACACTAAATTCAAACACGCTTTTTCAAAATAGCTAATCACCTTTCAAAATTAACTCAACACTCAAAACTTCACTTTTCCAAACACATGCTTTCGCAGAAGCAAAATGTGCCTTTCGAAAATGCATCTCAAGTCCTTGAAATGCACCTCGAATCTTCGAAGTCCAAGCTTTCCCCAAAAATTTAACTCACCATTCGAGTTAACATACTTTGAGAAAAAGCATTCTTCGAATTTAACTCACTCGAGTTAACACATTTTGAACGAAAGCTATATCGAACTATGCCGGTTTGATTCCACATTCGTGGATACGTAGGCAGCTTACGCAAAGCACAACCGAATCTAGCACTACATCCCACTTCGTGTTGTCATGAGATTCCCCCAAATTCTCATCCTCGACAGCTGGGGGCTTTTCAACCTTCACATTCAAGTAACCCTCCACGGTCCTCACAACTCAAGCTCACGACGTCTAACACCCCTTCATCTTGCATGAAGCCTTACAACCGACATTTCTAGCGTTCATTTTTAAAGCTCATTTCGACAACCAAAATGAATCTTTCACAAAAATGATTTTTCAACAAAAACATATTAATCCAAACATCCCAATCGGGAATCATTTCACTTTCAAACCCAAGCCTACTAACAACATAGGTTTAAGACGACAAAAGCAACTACGAAGTTCAAGCCAAGCTACAACAAACGGTCATGTAATGATGGATTCACACAATCCTTATTACACAAGATCACCAGGACAACTAAGGGCGAAGACGACGGTAATCCAAACACCATGCCCTTCACTTTGACTCAGTTTTCATCCAAAACTTAGTCAAACTCGAGGGGGTTATCCAAAAACTCCTGCTACCAAGGCACATCCTGCACCCCACTTTGACTTAGTTTTCATTCAAAACTTAGTCAAACTCGAGGGGGTAATCCGAAAACACCCTTTATCCTAAAGCAACCCATAGCCTTTTACATAGTTTGGCTATCGTTATACACCATAACTCAGTCAAACTGGAGGCTCACATACACCGACACCATGACCAAGACAACTGGGGGCTAACGCTTCCTATCAAGAATCAGACCCTTACAACGAAAAATGGGATAATATGGGATAATTTTTCGCATTTTTGCATTTTTGAAGACACCCTTGCCATAAACACACACACCTCCGGTTGAGCGACACCTCCAGAACCGCTACAGACACGAGCATGCACGCTAAAAGCATAACACTTTCATGTGTGCATCAAACAAAAACCACCCGAACGTTGGTCCTAACACCAAACACCCTAACATGTCCAAGAATCATCCCCGGCACCACGCATCCAAGTCCGAGAGAGTTGAGTATCACGTGAATCCAAACGAATCACTAGATACCACGCAGGCGAAAATGAAGACAATCGCAGAATTCGAATTATTCCGGATTTGAAGCCGCGACATGTGTGAATGAGTTCGCGCTTGAAGTCGCCAATTGATAAGAGATTCCCCGGAAGAATCACTAGTCAACAAGGCAATTTCTGAAGCGTGTTTTGTTCCACGTTGTCTCTCCATATTAGGCTCGTCAAGCCTAAGTATTTTTCTTCGTGCACGCAAGCTTTCATGGTTAAGGCGTCACCTACAGTCCGCTATACGCGTGTATTAAGCATTTAATACACGGTACAGAAGTAGAAACACGAACGCTCTTCACGAGTCCTTACACCCCCTCACACGTCCCTGTGGAGTATCACTTCTATGGAGTTCACACACCTATACAGACATTTCCCACGGAGTCCAAGACATATCCTTCGACTTCCCTAGCAAATACACCTCTACAAAACATCCTGAACGAGTCATCCTTCAACTTCGGAGCATAAACACCAAGCGTCTACATCAGCACATCCAGCAAGTCCAAGCAATTACACGGAGCAGTATACATGAGCACATACACCTTCCTCGGTCCATAATTCCCGGCGAATATACACCTGCACCCCTTACAAGACGAAACACCATCACTCTTCCAAAGACCAAACAACTACAACCATACCTACGCTCCTCGGCGAGACCATACCTATACACCCTTCCCGGCAGACTAGTACTTCTCCAGCAGATACCACACTAAGCACCTGCACTCTCGAGATCCAAAGACGACATCAAGAATCGGATCAAGATCAACAACAGATCGATCGACGCGAACGTGATCAAGATCAACGACGGCATCAGCACAAGCAACGACGGCATCAGCACAAGCAACGACATCAGCAACACGACGACGAAGGCACTCTGCAGACCGGCAGGCCCTTACAGGTATGCACGGACCGCCAAGTCCTTAAAATGCGCACGTCCCTCCCCGCTTAGCCCGTTTCGAAGTCCTCGTCTCACCCATGGACATATGCTTCGTTCCGCTGACCATATCGAGACTGTAATGGTCCGGATATGGTCGTAGGAGTTTGACTAGCGCTCTAGTCCGAGCTCAGTCAAACTGGGGGCTCTGTGGATACCCATATCCGTACCCTCCCAAACAAAACCCTGTGATGTAACACGGACTTTTATTACGCATGTTTTAACGTTAACTTAAACGGTTCTAACTAATGTCGAATTCATTTTGAGTCGTTTGAAATGTTAAAATGAGTAGGTCGCTTCACATCGCATTTAAATAAACGTTCATTTTGTCCATTTGGAGTCTAGCTAGGTCCTTGTCCCGCTTCATTTGGCATGAGCTTCGCATTTGCACTACAATTAGTCCTTTTACATTAACAAGGTCTAATTCAGCATTCCTAAATTCCTAAATTTAGGCCCGGTGGTTAGGACTACCCTTTAGCCTCCTTTTACGCAAAATATAGCCTCACGTCTTACCTTATCTCACAAAATCTATGCAAATATACCCTTTTCATTTTTCCGGGTCTCGGGCCCAAAACTGAGCCCAAACCCACCTTTGGCCCGCACTCCAAAGCCCTCAACAACTCTCTAGAAGATCATACTAGGTCTTCTTGGAGCACAAGCAAAGAGATTTGGCCGAATATTTCCAAGATTTAGCAATCCGGATTAAGGAAATACGAAATCTCGAAGTTAAAACCACACCAGCAAACCGCATAAGCTAATGCGGCTCATGGTGCAAACCGCATAAGCCTATGCGGTTTGCCCACCAAACCGCATAGAGCTATGCGGCTCCCTGGTGTGGCTTTTTTCCCTGTCTTTCCTATTTTCGCTCGGCTATTCTCCTATATATACAACCCCTCGCACAACCTATTGGCACAACTTTTCCACACAAGAAAACCTCTCTTCTCACAACCTCTCTTCCTAGGTTTAGTGCCCACTTGGGTCCCACAAAATATACCGTCTAGCACGGTATACACTTCAAAACTCTCACAAAAGCCTCACGCACTCAAATCCTTGAGTTCAACACACCATCCCGTGTTGAATTCATCCTCCTTTTAAGTTCAAGAAGCGAAGCTCTGCCCAGATCTGAAGCGTCAAGACAAGGTAGGTACCGATCCACTTGGATCAAAGCTTTTTCTTATTTTCTATGGACTAACAAAGGGGACTACACTCTAGCGCCCCCCGGCTTTGGCACCCAAGTAACCTTGCACTCCAAGTGTTCTATTTACTTCGGGTACACTCCATATCCGATGACACGCCAAAGTCGCATAAGCAACCGACCCTTATAAAATAAACCAATGGACAATTGAACTTTATTTTATTTGCATGCATCTTGCACCTTCTTATTTTGCATTAAAATCAACTTAAACAATGAATTCGACCTTTAACTGAACCGTATTCGTTAACAAGTTAAACATGCTAAACTGAGGGTTTTAATCAATCTTTTTGCATCTGCATCTGCATTCTTTTACAAACTAATCGCACTTGTACGTAGCGATAACATTAGCTCAAATATCATCTTACAAGGATTATTCTAGGTCAGTAGAGGCCATTTTTACATAGGCTTTTCTAAAAGGTTTTCATAAATCATTATTTGAATTAACTCTTATTCTAAAGTACCCTCACCCCGAATCCAATCTGATTTCACAACCTTAGATCTAGCGGTGTCGGCGTGCTCCAAAATCTAGGACATGTTTTTAACTTAGAACATGGTAGCAGGTTCCTAATTTCCGCGATAATTAGGTGGCGACTCCATAACAGTTCTTAAAGGTTTTTCCAACTTAATCTTTTTTAACTTTAAAATCCGCCCTTAAGCAAGACGCCGAGTCGGGTCCCTCGACGCGGTTCCCGGGTTCCACAGTTTGGCGACTCTGTTGGGGAGATTTTATTTTTAAAAACTTAAAACTAGCTTTTTCTTTTAAAAATAAAGAGGCGAAACTTGAAAGCCTTGAACAATCCATGTATACATATTTGAGCTATGCACATTCGTTTAGAGTCCATTCCTTTTGGAATCTAGGCACCCTTTACACCCTCGAGAGGTGGTTCCCACATGCAGACCTGTCCACTCGATAAAGCACATGCCGGACTAGCTTTCCTCTCGCCCCTCCACGGCTTGCCGTAAACGGCTATCTCGACCGCCCCAGTGCTCCCCTCAGAAAACCTATCGCCCCGGCGTAAGGAAATGAAGGGGTTAAGTATCTGCCAAAGCGTACTCGAGGTAGTTGGAGGTGTACCCGACTGACTCATTTTTCACCCTTTTTGAGTCATACGTACAAGTTCAAGGCTATGCACTCCATGGTCTTTTTCAAAAACGAGCATTTGCATTCATATCTTCGAAAACTCGCTTAAACTTTTCAAAGATAAATGAACCTAACATCTAACAAAGCTAACACTTTTCAAACAAAACTATCGCGAATTTTTGAAACAAACTTTTTCAAAATTTCCTTTTTCACTAACAAGCAAAAACCCGAGAAAGGACTAAAACCCGAGCTCGTGGATTTCAATCCTCTGGGTCACACGGCCTAGATTTCACTTTTAACATCCTCGACTCGACTGGCTAACCGCTCTCGAGTCGAATCCATTCTCTTTTACACATCCGAACTCGAGCTCACCTCGGCAAATCACCGATACTAGTTCGACGGGTGCAAAGCAAAATTTTTAACATCGAGACGAGATGTGCGCACACATCCTCGTCTCAAAAGCTTCCCTTTAGCTAAAACTCTTCGAAAATCTCCTTTTTCAGGCTTAAAAGGTCTTTCAAAACAATGAAATGAGCTAAAAATGAACGCCTAAAATGAACTTTGAACCTAGTAGGTCTAACCGAATGCACCTCACACAAACCAACCCACTTCAACATCCTCAACTCAACTAGCTAACCGCTCTCAAGTCAAACCCCTTTCATCCATCCCTTAACGATGAACCGTTAAATGGGCTCGACAAAGCTAACACCTTTCAACTTCGAGAGGAGACGTGCGCACGCGTCCTCACCTCAAAAGCTTCCTTTAGCTAAAACCTTTTCAAAAACCTCCTTTTTTTCAAAACATAAAAGGTCTTTCTAAACAAAGGAATGAGCTAAAATGAATGCTTAGAGTGATCGTGAGTCTAGTGGATCGAGTAGTGTCACTAATATACGAAGTGAAATACAGGCCTCAGCTGGATACCCGCCGTACTAAGAATCACATAGTCATCCCCTACAAGAAACGAACCTACACCCGCAAAATGGCTGGCAATGATGATGTTAACGCACTCCGTGAACAAATCACCAAGCTGACTGACGACCTCGAACACCTCTTGAACCACCATAAGACCGAGATAAGGCGTTTGGAGCAACGTATCAAGGAGAAGACCGACAAGCACGTCTCCATCCACACTCTCGAGGCCTTTAACCAACAGGACAATGAAGGCTTCACCGAGTATCTCTCTCGATGAAAAAAGCTAAGCGCACGAATTCCAAATCGCCCGCATGAGGACGAACTTGTGCCTAAGTTCATAAACAACCTGCGACCCGTGTATCAATTATACATGCGGCACAGCAACATCCAAGACTTCGAACAACTTATCAGGGTTGGCGCTCAGATTGAAGACGATCTTAAGACCGGCACGATGGCCAGATACACCTTCTTATTTTGCATTAAAATCAACTTAAACAATGAATTCGACCTTTAACTGAACCGTATTCGTTAACAAGTTAAACATGCTAAACTGAGGGTTTTAATCAATCTTTTTGCATCTGCATCTGCATTCTTTTACAAACTTATCGCACTTGTACGTAGCAATAACATTAGCTCAAATATCATCTTACAAGGATTATTCTAGGTCAGTAGAGGCTATTTTTACATAGGCTTTTCTAAAAGGTTTTCATAAATCATTATTTGAATTAACTCTTTTTCTAAAGTACCCTCACCCCGAATCCAATCTGGTTTCACAACCTTAGATCTAGCGGTGTCGGCGTGCTCCAAAATCTAGGACATGTTTTTAACTTAGAACATGGTAGCAGGTTCCTAATTTTCGCGATAATTAGGTGGCGACTCCATAACAGTTCTTAAAGGTTTTTCCAACTTAATCTTTTTTAACTTTAAAATCCGCCCTTAAGCAAGACGCCGAGTTGGGTCCCTCGACGCGGTTCCCGGGTTCCACAGCAGCTAGCCACTTCTCAAGCATCGAGGCAACCCGGAACACTCCCGCCTCAAGGCCAACAACCTCCCGACACTGCATGTGCGATCACAATGCGAAGTGGTACGAATTACAGTGGCCCAAGGCACCCGAACGAACTTGAAACTGAGGAGGGGAAAGCAAATACTGCTGAAACACCTGGGCAGGATTCTTCAGAAATCCGGCCGGATTCATCACAAATCCGACCCAGGTCAAAAAAAATTTACTATGGAGCCTTTTGCTGCTTCTCAAGATTCAAATCCTATGGTTCTTGACTCTGATAATGCTAATGCTTCTAAAAAGGATTCTAAGGCAACTACTCCACCACCGTACCAAGTCAAGCTTCCATTTCCGGGTCGACAACGCAACACGGGAGCCGACGCTCAGCTCTGTAAATTCATGGAGGTAGTAAAGAACTTGCAGGTAAATGTCCCTTTCATTGATTTAATTAAGCAAGTTCCCGCGTACGCTAAGTTTATGAAAGACGTTTTAACTAGGAAGCGTTCGCTGCGTGAGACCGAGACGGTAGCCTTTATGGGGGAGGGAAGTGCGCTTTTGCAAGGGAATTCACCCCCTAAGCTTAGTGACCCCGGGACCTTTTCTATTCCTTGTTCTATAGGGAAGTATATTGTCGATAAAGCTTTATGTGACCTTGGGGCTAGTGTGAGCATTATACCCTACTCCATATGTAAGAAACTTAATATGACCTCTTTGAGTTGCACTTCCATTACCTTATAGATGGCAGACCGTTCAGTTCAGCACCCTCTAGGCATCCTAGAAGACGTTCTAGTACGGGTCGGAAAGTTCTTTATCCCCGTAGACTTTGTGGTGCTTGACATTCCTGAGGTCCCCCATATCCCGATCATTTTAGGTAGACCCTTTTTGCACACTGCTGGTGCTGTTATTGATATGGGGAATAAGACTTTGACGTTCTCGGTGGGGGGTGAAAAGCTTACATATACACAGTCGAGTACACCGCGGTCACCCATGCAGTTAGAGCCGGTTAATGCTATTAATGTTATACCTCCGTCTAACTCTACTGGAGACACTTTGGAGGTGTGCTCTGTTGTCACACCATGTGCAGGTTCGACGAAGAATAGCTGCAAGACTGGTTTGGGGGATAATAAGCTGCTGAATGCCGACTTATATGATGCTAGTGATGGTGACAAAGGCTCGATGGATAGACCATCAGGTGCTCGAGGAAGATATGGTCAACCGTTTAAAGACGGAGTTGCATGAGCATTGATGTCTAGTGACCTTCTCCACGATGGTAAAGTTTATGAGCGCTCCGAAATACTGATGAGTGAAGGAGTCGCGAGTAGCCAGCGACCTTGGCGAGACTATGTTGATTTGAGTTGAGTTTGAAAGACGGTCGTGCGGGACCATAAAAACCAGCGATTCCGGGAGGCAACCCGATGACTTTTTGTAATATAAGTACTTTTCATTTGCTTTGTGTGCTAGTACATTTTTATTTTTATTATTGAGTGCGCGCAAGGGAGGGTTATTGATGAGTTTTGATCGAGCTTACAGGTACTACGATGCTTTATCACGCTTATTTTAAGAACCTTGTGTTGACGTTTCGTGGCAGTTGGCCACGCTCCTTGCTTTAAGATGGTTTGAGGGAGCTCGATCGTGATAATGTGAGTAATTTTAGACCCTTTATCCCTCATTCTTTGCATCATTCCCACCCTTCATCTTTTGTGTCCTCGTCTTTGCTGCTATGTGGTTGTGTTGTTTTCCACATTGAGGACAATGTGTGATTTGGTTTGGGGGGGAGTTGCATCTTTCGTGCATTTTAGTTACATTTTCATTTTTGTGTGCATTTAATAAAAAAATCCAAAAAAATTGAAAAAATTAAAAATCCAAAAATATGAGTCTTTTGTCTCTTAGAAACCTTTGTGCAGGATTAGCTTTAGTGTCTTTTGAGATACGCTCATTGTCGCTTAGTTGAGTCTCTTGATTGTGTTGATTTGATATGCTATGCCTACCCTTTCCTTTCATCCTTGAGGTGATTTGAGTAGACTGACTTATATTCGACATAGGGACATATGACGTAGACGGGGCGTGTTTCTTAGACTACCCATCCACTTGACATTGTATATACTCGTACTAGTGAAATGAAAACTTGATTTATGTCATTGTTTGAACCCATTTGTTTTTAAATGATCGAGCATTGCACGAAGAGGTACTTGACTTTGGTTACTATATTATGTTAACTCCACATAGCCAAATGGCCTACTTTTCTACCCTTTAGACTTAGGTCCCTCATTTTGTAGCCCGTTCTAGCCTTTGTAGCCTGTTTTTCTTGAGCCACATTATTTATATTGAGCTGCATTCCAGAATTATCCTACCCGGGCTGATCAGTTGCATTAGGGATCTTGAGTTATCACGGAGTATTTGGTTGGGAAGGAAGTGGGTCGAGTTCGTGATTTCATTATTTGAGTTGGAGTTTAGAGGTTGTTTGTTATGAGAGTATCCCCACTATCTTTTGCGCTTTCCCTTGTGCGTTTCAAGTTTTTACCCGATCACATTTCATTTCATTTACACATGATGTGTCATATATTTACGTACCTATAGCCCCTTGTTCACGAGCTTTTCTTTGCGATTCTCGTGCTTTTATATGCATTTCAGCTCCTATTTCTCTCCGTTTTGGCTCTGCTGCGTTTTTGTGTCTATTTTGCAGGTACATGCGCTTATTTGGAGTATAGGAGGCTGGTCGAGAAGTTTCGGAATGTTTCGTGAAGTTTCGTGAAGTTTTGAGGTGATTCGAGTTGGTTTCGTTGCGTTTCGCTTGCGTACGAGCCTCGTTTCACTAAATGAAGGTGTCCCGGGATCTTGGGACGGGATTTGAAGCTCACATAATCATCCTAAGACTCATCCCTACTCATGAGCCTCGTCCCTTAGCCTCGGGAAGCCTGTCCCGGACCCCAGGGACGGCTTCCGACTTCTCGTGTGCTTGTATTGTTTCGTCTATTTGAAGGGGTTAAACATCATATTTTCGTCAGAACTTTTTAGAGGGTTTCTAGGACACTTTAAATTAGATTCTCACAAAAACTTAGGGTTTGAATAATTTTTCATCTTGTACTTTCATTTCCCGACTCGGATTACGTTGTTAAATCGTCTATTTGGTAATTGTCGCTCTTGTTCATCATCCTCTCTTTGGTATTTTCTGATTTGGTATTGTTTGTGCTTGATCATGTCTTTATCCTTTTCCTTTGCTTTGATTGTCGTTTTCATCATGTTTGAGTAGTCCTTTTATCTAGGAGGAAGGGTGAAGCATGGGTCAAGTTCGGGACTAATTTTGATGATCTTTTGAGTTAGGTTTTGTGCTTGCTTTGTTTAGTCTTTGCTTGATTGTGCTTGTTGAATCCTTGATCACGTTTTAGCAAGTATCTAGCACCCTTGAACTTAAGAACGAAAGCCTAGTTCTAGGAGAGGCGCGAGACTAAACATTAGGACCCTCGATTGTAAGTTGCGAGAGCCCGCATTCGAGACCAAGAGGAAGCTTTAGACCGAGAGGACGAGCTATATCCTTAGCATGTGCGACTACCTACTTAACCCGATCATCATCCTTGACCTTGACTTACCCATTGCCTAACCCGACTTCCTAGACTTTCTCCATATAAGTTAATCCTTGTTTTACGCTCTAGCTATAGAACCATCCAATACTCGAACCGACCAAGACTAGAATCGACCCATAAGTAGCCTACATTAGCAACCATCTTCCTGTGGATTTCAACCCCGACTTACCCAAGCTACCCTTAGGTTTGTCAGGTTTATTTTTGATTAGGTGAGTGCGACCAAGCCTATCAAATTTTGGCGCCGTTGCCGGGGAGACGGCTTTTGTTTTTTGTTTGTTACTTGGTTCTAGTTTGTTGTTTTTCCATAGTTCACTTCCTTTCTTCCCCATGACATGACAATCTTTGATTTCCCGCAAAACCATGGCGAACCATTTCATAGGTACATTGTTCGATTTAACAGTTACATTGGTTCGTATAGTCTTTATTGTTCTGATTGGGAGAAGGTTTATATTATTAGCACGGGTATGAACTATGAGTCTCACAACTTCATTCACTACGTGAGTAATGGTAGAATCTCCTACGTGCCCGAACATGAGATTTGGGACCTCTTTTGGGATATCACGTATCAAACCCTTTTATCCGAGCTACATGTTGAGTTCCAAGAGTTTCTTGTTTTGTTTCAGAAATTTAAGGATGAAGCGGAACTTAATTGTGAGTCGTACGACTTTGGTAGAGGTCCTTGTGATAATAATTTTCCGTCTCAAACTTGTGCTTTAACTAGTCCATATAGCTCTTCGTATGATGCGAGTTTGTTTGATGACGATGGTTATGAGACTGTGCATGATTGTGAAATGTCAAATCCGCTTGAGGTAATTGTGCATGACACTCCTGAACCTGAACCGACTTGTCCCCTTATTGATGCGTCTATTGAGTTTGTTTCCATTGGATCCTCTTCCGAGGATCCTTTGGCGGTCTTACCGTGTAACGAGAATGACGCAGGTGACTCAAAGTCGTGGAGCGCTGAAGTGGATGAATTAGAAGCTCTACTATACGCATATGACGACAAGGCTTCCATTCCCTCGGACACAACAAGTCGTGAGAACAACTCGTATGCTCCCGAGGTGCACCATTCCGATGTCATGCCGTTGTCCTATTCTTACGTCGTCGATGAGTTTTTGAGCCCCTATGTTGCCAACGGGTGTATTGTAATTTTTACCAAAGTACTCCAACACAGTTTTCATAGACTCATTCATATGTTGAGTCGATCATTAGCCGAGGTTTTATATATATGTATTTCATTTTGGTGCTACATTTGCTTTTGTTTAGCACATGAGCAGGTTTTTGACCGACTCCTACAAGCTTTGGTTGCAATAATGGTTGGCTTTGCTGCAAGCCAATCGACTGGTGATGGTCGTGCTAGAGATGATGAAGGTGGCGGGTTCGTGTCTGAAGCGGCCCGTGTTTGGTGGTACTTCTAGTACCGATTGCTGCGCCCCCCATTTTGAAGCTGGTTTGGGGGGGTGCTTCTCTTGTAAATATTGTAAGTACGATTTTATTTTCACTAGTGTCGTTTTTCTCCCTTATTTTAAGGTCCCTGGTTGATGTGCTTTAGGACACATTGGGGACAATGTGTCGTTTGGTTTGGGGGAGAAACGCTTTGCTTTTCATTTTGCATTTTCTTTTTCGTTTTCGCTTTGCTTTTCATTTTGCATTTTCTTTTTCGTTTTTCGCTTTTCCAAAAAATTCACAAAATCCCAAAAAAATCAAAAAAATTCTCACAAAAATACCAAAAAATACATATCCCGATCGTTGTTTGCGAGCTTGTTTTTACCTTTTTCTTTCCCGACATCCCTTCCCTTGTTAGCTTTTAGCTTTGGCACGATTTTCATGTTGGATTAGCACTACGGGGATGTTGAGATGCTGATAGGTTTAGTCGCGTCACCTAATCATAAGTAAATCTGAACAAACTCTAACGGGTAGCAAGGGTAAGTCGGGTATCGTATCCACAGGGAGAAAGTCGCTTATGTTGGTTATTTTGGGTGATTCTAGTCTCGGTTCGAGTGATTGGTTGGTTACTAGAGCTATAGCGAAAAGAAGAGGCTTTTAAACGATAAGGGAAAAGTCTAGGGAATCGGGGTTAGCATAGGCAAAGCTAGGATGAAGGATGGTGATAGAAATGAGTCGGGAATCGCATGTGCTAAGGAATAGGCTCGACCTCTCGGTTCTAAGCGTCCTCTAGGTCTCAAGTGCGGGCTCTCGCAACTTACAAATGAGGGACCTAATGGTTAGTCTCGTGCCCTACCTCAAACTAGGCTTTCGATCTTAAGTTTAAGGGTGACAGACGCTCACAAATCATTGGCCAAAGGATCAACAAACGCAAACATAACGAGAAAACCAGAGACACATACAAAACCCTCATCAAAAGTACACCAAAACCATCCTAGACTACTCACCCATGATCACCCTTCAACCCTAGATAGAGGACTACTCACACATGGCGAAAACAACAACGAAAACAAAGGAGAAAGAGAGAAACATGATCAAGAGCAATATATAATGAAATGATAATGAAAAGGGGAAAGTTGAACACAATACCAATCAGAAAATCCAAGGCAAAGTAGATGAATTCAAGCAACAAAAACCAAATAGACGATCAAACTAACGCAATCCGAGTCAGGAATTGAAATTACAAAAGATGAAAAGTATAAACCCTAAGTTTTCTTGAGAATGAACTTCAAAGTGTTATAAGAGTGCAGGAAAAAGAATGACCCGAAAATATGATGTGCAAAGCCTTCAAATAGACGAAACATTTCAAGCCAACGAAGCGTCTCCCCTGTCCCTAAGTCATCCTGGACGGGATGGGAGTGGTCCCGGACGGGACAAGGTCACCCCGGACGGGACAAAAGTCATCCCGTGTCATTCAGTAAAATTCAGCTTTTGCACTTGTTTTGGACTTAGTTTTTTTCCTTGTTTTTGCTTCTTCTTGTCGTCCCAAGGCTAAGGGACGAGGCTCATGAGTAGGGACGAGTCTTAGAATGATTATGGGCGCTCCAAATCCCGACCCAAGGTCCCGGGACACCTTCATTTAGTGAAACGAGGCTCGTACGCAAGCGAAACGCAACGAAACCAACTCGAATCACCTCAAAACTTCACGAAACTTTCCGAAACTTCTCGACAAGCATCCTATACTCCAAATAAGTGCGTGTACCTGCAAAATGGACACAGAAATGCAGCAGTGCCAAAACGGAGAGAAATAGGAGCTGAAACGCAAGTAAAAATACGAGAAAAGCTAAGAAAAGTTCGCGAAGCAGGGGCTATATATAAGTAAATATAAGACACATCAGATGCTTGTAGATGATGGCATGCTTGACTTGTTGGCTTTATCATTCACGGACTATAGCTACTATTATTGTGAGGTTTTTAGCCTCTAGAGGCCGGTTCATCATTCCCGGTCCCCGTGCTTTATTGTGAGTAGTTCTCCTCGTGGGGTACGTAACATCAACGCGCATAAGTGTGGCCCCTATCCCGTTTTTCCCCGCGATTTTGTCACTTGTTTATGCATATGAGGCTTTAGATGATTTCATTTTATCACCTTGTTCATACATTGTTTTATCCTCTCATATATGATCCTTTACCCTTACCCACATGAGTTTGCTAGCTACATTGCCAAATAGCCTACCCTAGCCTAGCTAGTTACCGCTTTTGCTTACTTTTGTGCTCGTTCGTTGGGTTGTGATCGTTGCTTCGACTTGCTGATGTCGTTTGCTTGGAGAGTGTTGGTGAATATGAGTCGGGATTGCTGTTTCCCCGACCTTTGATGAGGTATTTCCGCAACTATGTGAGTGTGCTCTTTGCTCAAGAAAGAAAAAAAACACACAAAAATCAGAAAAAAATCAAACACAACACACAAAATACGAAAGAAAAGAAAGAAAAATGTGTACACCAAAAGTAAGAAGTTGTTGTTGTTGTTACATGAGTGAGCACTAGTTATTGATTTCTATGTTGCGATGATGTGTAGGGTGACCGATATGCTCCTTTCAGTCCATTTTTCAAGAGAGTTGGGTTCCGTTTTGATTGGATGAGCACTTGAGTAGTACTAGTGGTTTCTAGTGGCTTAGCTCCACGATTCCATAATCATTTGTTCCACCTTCTTGCCCTTCACCTCTCTGTGGCCTTTACACCCTCATTTCCTATGTAAGCCCTCATATTTGGTTCGTTTTGTGACATTATTTGTGTACGGGAATACGAGATTTGGTCCACATTAGATTGCGGGCGTGCTTCCACTAGTCGAGTAGGTGAGTGTCATCACATATATCACCTTGTTCATCATTTGTGCTAAAGTGGAAACCGCGAGAGGTCCGTGATTTGGTTGCAAGAGAGCCTTTGTTTAAGCCATGCTATTTCATTCTGTGCCGTCTTGTAATTCTCATCCGTTAGCTTGCTATTTCCATACGTCCCATGTTGCTTCGGGATTGATCGCCATTTGCTTAAGCTGCTTGCGGTTTGGTGATTGTTGGGGAGTTTTCTTTTGCTCGCTTCGTCCTCTATTTTCTGTCACACTTGGTTGCTTGAGGACAAGCAACGGTTCGGTTTGGGGGAGTTTGATGTGTCATATATTTACGTACGTATAGCTCCTTGTTCACGAGCTTTTCTTTGCGATTCTCATGCTTTTATATGCATTTCAGCTCCTATTTCTCTCCATTTTGGCTCTGCTGCGTTTTTGTGTCTATTTTGCAGGTACATGCGCTTATTTGGAGTATAGGAGGCTGGTCGAGAAGTTTCGGAATGTTTCGTGAAGTTTCGTGAAGTTTTGAGGTGATTCGAGTTGGTTTCGTTGCGTTTCGCTTGCGTACGAGCCTCGTTTCACTAAATGAAGGTGTCCCGGGATCTTGGGACGGGATTTGAAGCTCACATAATCATCCTAAGACTCGTCCCTACTCATGAGCCTCGTCCCTTAGCCTTGGGACGACAAGAAAGCAAAATAAGACTAAGTATAAGAAGTGCAAAAAAAAGGGATCAAAGCTGAATGCCACGGAATGCTTGTCCCGTGTGCTTGGGACCTGTTTTCACCCCATCCCGGTCGGGAAGCCTGTCCCGGACCCCAGGGACGGCTTCCGACTTTTCGTGTGCTTGAATTGTTTCGTCTATTTGAAGGGGTTAAACATCATATTTTCGTCAGAACTTTTTAGAGGGTTTCTAGGACACTTTAAATTAGATTCTCACAAAAACTTAGGGTTTGAATAATTTTTCATCTTGTACTTTCATTTCCCGACTCGGATTACGTTGTTAAATCGTCTATTTGGTAATTGTCGCTCTTGTTCATCATCCTCTCTTTGGTATTTTCTGATTTGGTATTGTTTGTGCTTGATCATGTCTTCATCCTTTTCCTTTGCTTTGATTGTCGTTTTCATCATGTTTGAGTAGTCCTTTTATCTAGGAGGAAGGGTGAAGCATGGGTCAAGTTCGGGACTAATTTTGATGATCTTTTGAGTTAGGTTTTGTGCTTGCTTTGTTTAGTCTTTGCTTGATTGTGCTTGTTGAATCCTTGATCACGTTTTAGCAAGTATCTAGCACCCTTGAACTTAAGAACGAAAGCCTAGTTCTAGGAGAGGCGCGAGACTAAACATTAGGACCCTCGATTATAAGTTGCGAGAGCCCGCATTCGAGACCTAGAGGAAGCTTAAGACCGAGAGGACGAGCTATATGCTTAGCATGTGCGACTACCTACTCAACCCGATCATCATCCTTGACCTTGACTTACCCATTGCCTAACCCGACTTCCTAGACTTTCTCCATATAAGTTAATCCTTGTTTTACGCTCTAGCTATAGAACCATCCAATACTCGAACCGACCAAGACTATAATCGACCCATAAGTAGCCTACATTAGCAACCATCTCCCTGTGGATTTCGACCCCGACTTACCCTAGCTACCCTTAGGTTTGTCAGGTTTATTTTTGATTAGGTGAGTGCGACCAAGCTTATCAACACAAAAAAGAAAAAAATCATCAAAACGAAAAAAAAAAAAAAAAAAAAAAAAAAAAAAAAAAAAAGGTTGGTCGTACATAAGTGTTTTCATTAAAAAGGTTGGAAGTGTTGATTTGGGAAGCGATGTTATGTGTTTTAATGCGGAAGTTGATGTTATTTATATGGGGTTAGTGTGGAAGTATTGTTGGCTGTGGGTGTTGATTTTTAATGCTGCTGTAAGTCGATGAGCTCCACATTTCCAAATACGTTTACCACCTTTTTACCCTCTTAACCCAAGCCTAACATTACAACCCTTGGAAACCTCGCTCGATGTGATTTTGAGACATTTTGGGAGACGGCATGCTTAGTTCGAGTAGTTTTCCTAGCTATCTAGTTAGTGAGATTATTTATAGTCTCAGCGTCTTAGTGGATGCATACGGTCGAAAGTCTTTGCATGGAGTTTACGCCATTTTGTTCCGCCGTCGATTATTTGTTTAGTTTGCTCCCTAACTCTTCAATTTATTGAAGAGGAAGCGAGTATTGATTTGATTCACTTTTGTATGAGACAACGATGCTTGTGACGTTGAGTTGCAATTTTCTGCGCTCGCTTGTCCTCGGATTATGTGCTTATTGTTGGCTAGTTTGCTTGAGGACAAGCAAAGGTTTGGTTTGGGGGAGTTTGATATGTACATTTTATATAGCTTTTATACCCCCGATTTAGTTGCATTTTAGCTCGAGTTTTAGTCGAGTCCATGTTTTTTTACGAGCTATTTGCTATGTATTGCGGTACTGCTTCTTTTTGGTTATATTTTGCAGGTTTTGGCGGTCCTGAGCCAAATACCGAGTCAAGTGAAATAAGCACGAGTACCAAGACCACGAGACCAAGCTTGAGCTATCGCGGGAGTCCGGGATACGAGTAAGTACGTGGAGGATTTAAGCTACAAGCGTCGAACAAACCAAACAAGCGACGAACAAAGCATATAAGCCAAGAAACAAAGAAACTCACCAAATACACCTTGGTCGGATTTGTCACCAATCCGGCCGGATTTCTGAAGAATCCTGCCCAGTTATGTCGACAAATTGGATTGTTTGTTTTGGGCCCAATAAGTTGAGGCCTATATATATATATGTATACTTAAAGCTCGAAACACACATCTTTTTACTGAGTTTTAGTTTTAGTTTTTACTGCTTTTCACATACACTTAAAATAATTAGGTTTAGCTTTAATTACTTTTGCAAGATTCGATCTTTACTTCGATTCGAGATTAATTTCAGGTTTAATTCTATTGCTATTTCTTTTCATCATGTCTTATTACTACTATTGCTTTGTTTTAATTTCAATTATGCATAGCTAATTCTTCTATTAGGGTTTGAGGGGAATTTGTGCCTTTGGTTCAGGAACATGTTTTTGGATTAAATTGGTTGAATATATTGTGCAATTGAATTTCTTCCTACGGGTTTTATTATCAATTGAATTTAGGGACGCCTTTATTGAATCGAATTTAGGTTGTTTTAGTTTAAGATCGAAAGCCGAATTAAAACTAGACTCACGCGTAATTGGTAAGCCAGGTTTAGTACGTAGCGAGAGCCCGCTAAATTTGCTTAAGGTTAATATTGACTCGAGAGAGCGTATTCCAAACCTAATCATTTGCACAGTTTATTGTTCCTTCTTGTAAACTTGGGTTCCTGAATCACTGTCATGATGAACCCGATGCCCTAATCTTCTCCCTTATAGAACTCTTTTCATTCTTCTTATTGCTTTAGTTTATAGTTCGAATCAACCCTTTTTCACACCATTGAGTCAGACCTGTTTTCGTCCAGCTTAACTGATAACTACGCTGTTTCTCTGTGGATTCAACCCTACTGCCACTAGCTACCTAGTTAGTTGACTTTAGGTTTATTTTGATAGGTGACTACGACTTTAGCCTCATCAAGATTAACCATGCAAGTTTCGGAACTTGGGTACTTGATACTGGTTGTGGTTCTCATCTGTGTAATCATTTGCAGGGCCTAAGAAACATCAAAACTATAGCAAGAGGTGATGTGGACCTGCGAGTGGGGAATGGAGCAAGAGTTGCTGCCGTTTCAGTAGGAACATATGTAATCCAACTCCCGAACGGATTTGAGTTATTTCTGAATAATTGTTACTATGTACCTAGTTTATCTAAAAACATTATTTCTGTATCCGTACTTGATAAAGACGAATTTTCGTATTTAATAAAGAATAATAGCTGTATTTTCTCTTTGAATGATATGATTTATGGTAAAGCAGTTTCCATGAACGGAATTTATGTTTTAGATCAAACCACAGATATAATGCATGTGAGTAACAAGAAAGCAAAGGTTGGTGACAAAGATCAAACCTATCTATGGCATTGCCGTATGGGACACATAAATGAGAAACGCGTGAAAAAGCTCATTGATGATGGGACAATCGCCCCATTTGAATATGAAACATTTGGCACATGTGAATCATGTCTCATAGGCAAGATGTCTCGAATATCCTTCAAAGGTGTTGGAATGCACGCTGCTGACCTATTAGGACTCATACATACTGATGTATGTGGACCTATGTCAATCAACGCTAGAGATGGCTATAGGTATTTTATCACTTTCACGGACGATTTGAGTAGATATGGACATGTCTACTTAATGAAGCATAAAAGTGAGTCCTTCGACAAGTTCAAGGAATTCCAGAATAAGGTTGAGAACCAACTGGATAGAAAAATAAAAGCACTACGTTCAAATCGTGGTGGCGAATATCTTTCAACTGAGTTTGATCGACACCTGAAAGACCGCGGGATAGTACTACAGTTAACTCCACCCGGAACACTGATAGGATTTGTCGCACTCTCCTAATCAAAAATAATCCAAACTCACTCTACTAGGTAGCAAGGGTAAGTCGGGTCGAAATCCACAGGGAGATGGTCGCTTAAGTTGGTTATTCTTAGTGATTCTAGTCTCGGTTCGAGTGTAGGATGAGTAACTAAAAGCTATAGTGCAAGGATAAGGGTTTAACGATAAGGAAAGAAGTCTAGGAAGTCGGGTTAGGTACGGGGAAGTCAATGCAAAGGATGGTGAACGGGTTGAGTAGGTAATCGCACTTGCTAAGGATTTAGCTCGTCCTCTCGGTCTTAAGCTACCTCTAGGTCTCAAAAGCGGGCTCTCGCTACTTACAATTGAGGGTCCTAATGATTGTCTCGCGCCTCTCCTAGAACTAGTCTCTCGATCTTAAGTTCAAGGGTGCTAAAGGTTTGCTAAAACGTGATCAAGGATTCAACAAACACATTCAAGCAAAGACAATCAAAGCAAGAGCAAAAACCTAACTCTAATGATCACCAAATACCACCAAAACCAAACCCCATACTTCACCCTTCTCCCTAGATGAATAAACTACTCACACATGATAAAAACGATAATCAAAGCAATTGAAATGGATGAAAACATGATCAACAACAATAAGAAATGAACTTATAATCAAAAGGGAGAAGAATTATCAATACCAAAACAGAGAATTCAAAGGAGAAGATGATGAACAAGAGCAACAAATACCAAATAGTCGATCAAACTAGCATAAACCGAGTCGGAAATTGAAATTACAAAGGATGAAAAGTATAAACCCTAAGTTTTTGAGAGGATAATGTTTAAAGTGCTTAGCAAACTATGTAAAAAGATAATCCCGAAATTATAATGTTTAAGCCTTCAAATAGACGAAATATTCAAAGCACACGAAGAGGCATAGTTGGTCCCGACCGGGATGATAGTGGTCCCGACCGGGATGGGTTTGTCCCGACCGGGATGAGGTAGTCCCGGGAGGTTCAGGCTACATGCTCAATTTGCACTTGTTTTGTACTTAGTTTTTTTTCTTGTTTTTTGCTTCTTCTTGTTGTCCCAAGACTAAGGGACGAGGCACATGAGTAGGGACAAGTCCTAGGATGATTATGTGAGCTTGAAATCCCGAGCCAAGGTCCCGAGACACCTTCATTGGTTGAAACGAGGCTCGTGCGCAACCGAAACGCAACGAAACGAACTCGAATCAACTCCAAACTTCACGAAACTTTACGAAACTTTATGAAACCTCTCGACAAGAATCCTAAACGCCAAATATGCGCTTGTACCTGCAAAATGGACACAAAAAACGCAGCAGTGCCAAATCGGAAAGAAATAGGAGCTGAAACGCAATCAAGAGCACAAGAATCGCAAAGAAACGCAAGCGACAGGGGGCTATAAGTACATAAATATACGACACATCAAACTCCCCCAAACCGAACCGTTGCTTGTCCTCAAGCAACCAAGCATGACAGAAAATAGAGGACAAAGCAAGCACAAGAGAACTTCCCCAACAATCACCAAACCACAAGTAGCATGAGCAAATGGCAATCAATCCCGAATCAACATGGGACGTATGGAAATAGCTAGCTAACGGATGAGAATTACAAGACGGCGCAGAATGAATGGCATGGCTTAAACAAAGGCTCTCTAGCAATCAAATCACGGACCTCTCGCGGTTTCCACTCTACTCAAATGATGAACAAGGCGAAGTTTATAGTGACACTCACCTACTCGACTAGTGGAAGCACGCCCGCAATCTAATGTGGACCAAATCTCGCATTCCCGTACACAATAATGTCACAAAAACGAAGCAAACATGAGGGCTTACATAGGAAATGAGGAGTGTAAAGGCCATAGAGAGGTAAAGGGTAATAAGGTGGATCAAATAGTTATGGAATCGTGGAGCTAAGCCACTAGAAACCACAAGTGCTACTCAAGTGCTCATCCAACCAAAACGGAACCCAGCTCTCATGAAAAACGGACCGAAAACAGCATATCGGTCTCCTTACACGTCATCGCAACATAGAAATCGAATACAAGCGCTCACTCATCAAAAACAACAACATCTTTCTCATTTTTGTGCACACACTTTCTTTTCTTTTGATTTTGTATTGTGTTGTGTTTATTTTTTCAGATTTTTGTATTCTTCCTTTCTTGAGCAAAAAGAGCACACCAACATAAGTTGCGGAAAACCTCATCAAAGGTCGGGGAAACAGCAATCCCAACCATATTCACCAACACTCTCAAGGCAAACGACGTCAGCAAGTCGTAGCAACGATCAAAACCCGAAGGACAAGCACAAGAGTAAGCAAAGCGGTAACTAGCAAGGCTAGGGTAGGCTATTTGGGCATGTAGCTAGCAAACTCATGTGTGTAGGGGAATTAGGATCAAAAATGAGAGGATATAAGCAATGTAAAATCAAGGTGAATAATAAGAAATCGACTAAAGCCTCATATGCATAAACAAGTGACAGAATCGTGGGAAACACGGGATAGGGGCCACACTTATGCGTGTTGATATTACGTACCCCACGAGGAGAACTACTCACAATAAAGCACGGGGACCGGGATAGATGAACCGGCCGCAGGAGGCTAAAAACCTCACAAAATAGTAGCTAAAGTCCGTGAATGATAAAGCCAACAGTAAAAGCACGCCATCATCTGCAAACGCGTCTAAACATCCCCGAAAGCGCTAAACCAACAATATAAAACATGCCAAAGCTCAAGCAAACAAGGGAAGGGATGTCGGGAAAGAATAAGGTAAAAACAAGCTCAAAACAACGGAACGGGATACGTATTTTTGGTATTGTTTGAAATTTTCGGATTTTTTGTGATTTTCTGAAATTTTCAGATTTTTTTTTGGATTTTTGAGTTTTATGGAAAATGAAAAACGAAAAGAAAAAAAAAAACAAAAATAAAGCAGAACAAAAAGCAAAGCGTTCTTCCCCCCAAACCAAACGACACATTGTCCCCAATGTGTCCTAAAGCACATCAACCCGGGGACCTTAAAATAAGGGGGATAAAACACGAGAAAAAGTCTCAAACGAGAATAAAGTACATACATGATATTTACAATGAAAAAAAACGTCCCCCCCAAACCAGCTTTAAACGGGGGGCGCAGCAGGGTACGGGAAGTACCACCAACCGTGGGTCTCGTCATAAACGATCCCGCTACCATCGTCCTCATCATCATATCCGTCATCATCATCTACATCACCAACTCGGCCATCCTTGTCAACAGCAGCTCCGCCACCAATACTCGCAACAGCATGCACGTCGTCTTTGATCACAGCTTGACCCGCATCCGTCCTCCCTAAAGTACCTGCGATCAAATCACAACAAAGCACGGCCTCAAGAGGGTCCCTCTCGAGGACTTGCGGTAAGTAATCATCCACACATTCATCAACAACGTCATCAAAAATATCGATGGAAAAGACCGACTCCTCTAACATGGGACGCTTCAAAGCGTTTGACAAGTTAAAAGCGATTTTATCACCTCCAACATCCAATGTCAACTTTCCGTTCTTGACGTCAATTATAGCACCTGCAGTGTGCAAGAAAGGCCGACCCAAAATGATAGGAATTTGGGAGTCTTCGACCATGTCAAGAACAACAAAGTCGATAGGGATGAAAAATTTACCGACTTTGACAGGAACGTCCTCCAAAACACCTAAAGGGCGTTTAACAGAACAGTCCGCCATCTGGAGAGTGATGTTCGTAACCTTTAAAGGTCCCATGTTAAGCTTCTCGCACACCGAGTACGGCATGACGCTCACGCTTGCACCTAAATCACATAACGCATTATCAATAGAAACAGTACCGATCGTGCAAGGGATTGAGAAGCTACCCGGATCTTTCAATTTAGGAGGAGACCTATTTTGTAAAAGTGCACTACATTCCGCAGTGAAAGCCACGGTCTCGACCTCATTGAAAGATCTTTTACGCGTGAGGATGTCTTTTAAAAACTTAGCGTAAGCCGGAACTTGTGTGACAAGCTCGGTGAAGGGAACCGTTACCTTGAGGCCCTTGACAACCTCCATAAACTTACCAAATTGTGAGTCAAGTTTAGATTTTACCACTCGGCTCGGGAATGGCAAACGGATTTGAATCGGCGGCTCGACCGGCTTAGCTGCGCTTTGCTCCTTCTCCTTCTCTTTTCCCACGGCTGCCCCACCATGGCCATTCTCGGCCACCTTGACACCACCACCCATCACGGCCTGACCACCTTGGGGTCCCACGGCTGGTCCGCTTTTAGACCCTGCATCAACATCATTCTCAACATTCAAATCGTTAGTGGAAACATTAGGACTTACCTTGCTTACCTTTGCGGGAGGTACATCAACATTGGGCATAGATGGCCCATCGTAGCTTGTTCCACTTCGTAGGGAGATGGCGTTGGCGGTCTCGTGAGGTTGCTTGGGTTGAGCCGGAAGCGTTCCGGGTGCTCTCGTGTTGCTAGAAGACGCTAATTGAGCAAGTTGAGTATCCATGGCCTTGTTGCGGGCAACCAAGGATTGAATGGTAGCGTCTTTAGCTTGTGCCTCCTTCTCCATCTTGGCCATCATGGCCTCTTGATTCTTTTGCATTTGGAGCATCATGGCTCGCATTTCGGCCATAGGATCGGAGACGGGAGGAGGAGCAACCGGTGGTTGGTATTGTGGTCTAACAAATCCGGATGGATTATAGGGGCGGGGAGCATTATAAGGAGTAAAGTTTTGTGGGCTGTTTTGTTGTGATTGTTGTTGTTGGGGTTGTGGATTGAGAACATTTTGGCTCTTGTATGAAAGGTTAGGATGATTCCGATAGCCTTCATTGTAAAAGTTCGAGTAGGGATTGTTTTGTGATTGAAAAGCATGCACATGGTGGAGATTAGATTGAGAAGTCATACCTCGGCATTCCATTGAAACATGACCGGAAGCTCCACATGAGTCACATAGAGGATCGTAAGTAGTGTGCATAGCGGCTACCGATTGTCCTCGAGCTTGAGAGGAACCAGCTTGCATTTGACTCATCATCATCGCGGTCATTGCATCCACCTTCGCCGTAAGCAAGGCCACTGCGTCAACGTCATGCTTACCTCCACTTCTAGGAACATTCCTAGCATTACCGTATTGAGCATCGTGAATAGCCATGGCCTCTATTGTATCAAAGGCCTCCTCCACATCGATGTTATCAAACCTACCACTCGCGGCCGAGTCAAGCACTTGGCGAGACTCATTGTACAATCCATTATAGAATTGCATAACCAAAAACCATTTGTCGAGGCCATGATGAGGACATTGGCGTTGGAGCTCCTTGTATCTTTCCCACGCATCAAAGAGAGACTCGTCTCCCCTTTGTCGGAAGCTAGTTATTTGACTCCGTAGCATTCCCGTCTTCTCCGGCGGGAAGTATTTTTGATAGAAAGCCAATGCAAGAGTGCTCCAATCGGTCACCCCATGTGCAACTCGGTTCAACGAGTTCAACCATAGCTTTGCTTTATCCTTAAGAGAAAACGGGAAAAGCATTTCACGGATTTGATTTTGGGTGACCTCGGCTTGCTTTATCGTTGAGCAATAATCGCAAAAATTCTGGACATGGAGGTTAGGATCCTCCCCGGGGCTTCCCCCAAACTGATTACGCTCGATGAGGCTAATAAAGGCCGGCTTTATCTCAAAATTGTTGGCCGCAATAGCCGGCATAGCATTGCCGGTAGGTAGTTGAGCCGCGGTTGGCTTGGAGTGATCCGAGAGCTTCACCATCTTCTTGGGTTCGGGTTCAACTTGAGCTTCTTTGTCGGATGAAGTAGACGGAGAAATAGCTTCCAAATCTTTCAATAAGTTCTTGCGCCTAAGAAATGTACGCTCCGGTTCAGGATCAAATGGAGTTGCCAAACCTCTTTGAGACGTACGCGTTTGCCTGGGCATACAAAAACACTAGAGTAGACGTAAGTAACGGCCTCAAGGAATTGAGGTTCCTTGAGACAAGAGTAACAAGAGAGAAAAGAACCAAATAACAACAAAAACAAATGCCGTCTCCCCGGCAACAGCGCCAAAATTTGATAGGATTTGTCGCACTCTCCTAATCAAAAATAATCCAAACTCACTCTACTAGGTAGCAAGGGTAAGTCGGGTCGAAATCCACAGGGAGATGGTCGCTTAAGTTGGTTATTCTTAGTGATTCTAGTCTCGGTTCGAGTGTAGGATGAGTAACTAAAAGCTATAGTGCAAGGATAAGGGTTTAACGATAAGGAAAGAAGTCTAGGAAGTCGGGTTAGGTACGGGGAAGTCAATGCAAAGGATGGTGAACGGGTTGAGTAGGTAATCGCACTTGCTAAGGATTTAGCTCGTCCTCTCGGTCTTAAGCTACCTCTAGGTCTCAAAAGCGGGCTCTCGCTACTTAAAATTGAGGGTCCAAATGATTGTCTCGCGCCTCTCCTAGAACTAGTCTCTCGATCTTAAGTTCAAGGGTGCTAAAGGTTTGCTAAAACGTGATCAAGGATTCAACAAACACATTCAAGCAAAGACAATCAAAGCAAGAGCAAAAACCTAACTCTAATGATCACCAAATACAACCAAAACCAAACCCCATACTTCACCCTTCTCCCTAGATGAATAAACTACTCACACATGATAAAAACGATAATCAAAGCAATTGAAATGGATGAAAACATGATCAACAACAATAAGAAATGAACTTATAATCAAAAGGGAGAAGAATTATCAATACCAAAACAGAGAATTCAAAGGAGAAGATGATGAACAAGAGCAACAAATACCAAATAGTCGATCAAACTAGCATAAACCGAGTCGGAAATTGAAATTACAAAGGATGAAAAGTATAAACCCTAAGTTTTTGAGAGGATAATGTTTAAAGTGCTTAGCAAACTATGTAAAAAGATAATCCCGAAATTATAATGTTTAAGCCTTCAAATAGACGAAATATTCAAAGCACACGAAGAGGCATAGTTGGTCCCGACCGGGATGGGTTTGTCCCGACCGGGATGAGGTTGTCCCGGGAGGTTCAGGCTACATGCTCAATTTGCACTTGTTTTGTACTTAGTTTTTTTTCTTGTTTTTTGCTTCTTCTTGTTGTCCCAAGACTAAGGGACGAGGCACATGAGTAGGGACAAGTCCTAGGATGATTATGTGAGCTTGAAATCCCGAGCCAAGGTCCCGAGACACCTTCATTGGTTGAAACGAGGCTCGTGCGCAACCGAAACGCAACGAAACGAACTCGAATCAACTCCAAACTTCACGAAACTTTACGAAACTTTATGAAACCTCTCGACAAGCATCCTAAACTCCAAATATGCGCTTGTACCTGCAAAATGGACACAAAAAACGCAGCAGTGCCAAATCGGAGAGAAATAGGAGCTGAAACGCAATCAAGAGCACAAGAATCGCAAAGAAACGCAAGCGACAGGGGGCTATAAGTACATAAATATACGACACATCAAACACCACAACTGAATGGTGTGTCCGAACGCAGGAATCGAACATTACTTGATATGGTTCGATCCATGATGAGTCACATGGTTGTACCTGACTCATTATGGGGTTATGCTCTTTTGTCCGCTGCTCTTATACTTAACCGAAGTCCGTCTAAAGCTGTTGACAAGACTCCATACTTGTTATGGAAGGGAACGGTCCCTAACTTGTCCTTTATTCTGGTTTGGGGGTGCGAGGCTTATGTCAAGTGGAGACACGAGGATAAGCTCGGCCCACGATCGGTCAAGACATACTTTATTGGTTATCCAAAAGGAATGTTTGGTCATTACTTCTATTCGCCTACCGAACACCGAGTTTTTGTTGCGGCTAGTGCGAAGTTCTTAGAGAAAGAGTTTCTCGAAGACAAGAGATATAATAGAACCTTCGATCTGTCGGAGATTCCTGAACCAACAACCGAGCAACCAATGGGGGAAACTGTTCCTTCTTCGTCTGCTGCGATTAATGTTCCCTTGGAACCCAGGAGGTCGGGTAGACTCTCCATTCCTCCAGATAGATACATCGGTATGGTCGAGGAGAATGGGAGAGACGACGTTCTACTCCTTGAGAGTAACGAACCCGTAACCTATAAAGGTGCCATGACATGTTCCGACTCAAAGATATGGCAAGAAGCCATGCAATCCGAGATGGACTCTATGTATGAGAACAATGTATGGGATCTGGTTGACTTACCTGATAAGGTTCGGCCTCTTCAGTGCAAATGGCTTTACAAGATAAAGCGATCTGTAAAAGGACAACCAGATATATACAAGGCACGACTAGTGGCAAAGGGTTTCACTCAAGTGCAAGGGTTGCACAATGATGAGATCTTTGCACCCGTAGTCATGCTTCGTTCCATTCGGATTGTCTTAGCGATTGCCGCCTTTCATGACTTTGAAATTTTGCAAATGGACGTGAAAACCGCCTTCTTAAACGGTTATTTGGAGGAGGAGTTGTACATGGTACAACCCGAAGGTTTCACAGAACCTAATAATCCTAAGAAGGCTTGCAAGCTTAAGCGTTCCATCTATGGACTTAAGCAAGTTTCACGGAGTCGAAATCATCGCTTCGACCAAGTGATAAAAGAGAATGGATTCACTCGATCGGTCGAGGAACCATGTCTATATATCAAGTCGAGTGGGAGCAAGATTGTCTTTCTAATACTGTATGTCGATGACATACTTTTGATTGGGAATGACATACCTCTCTTAACTTCGGTAAAAGTTTGGTTAAAGAACCATTTCCAGATGAAAGATCTGGGCGAGGCACAACGAATTTTGGGGATCCGTATCTATAGAGATAGATCACGACGGATGTTATCCCTCAGTCAGGAGTCTTATATAGATAAGATTTTTGAGAGGTTCAGCATGACCATCTCCAAGAAGGGGAACCTTCTAATGATCTCTGGAGTGCAATTGAGTAAAGCTCAAGCACCAAAGACATCGGAAGAGGTCGAGCGCATGAGTCGGATTCCTTATGCTTCGGCTATAGGATCGATCATGTATGCCATGATATGCACACTTCCGGACGTGGCATATGCATTGAGTATGACGAGTCGATACCAAGGCAATCCAGGTGAAGCACACTGGATGGCTGTAAAGAACATTCTTAAGTACCTACGGAGGACTAAAGATTGGGTATTGACTTATGGAGGAAACACTGAGCTATGCGCAATCGGTTACGCAGATGCTAGTTTTCAAACAGATCGAGATGACTCGAAGTCTCAATCTGGATTCGTTTTTACTTTTAATGGCGTTGCGGTCAGCTGGAAAAGCTCCAAACAAACTGTTATAGCAGATTCAATGACTGAGTCCGAGTACTATGCTGCTTCCGAGGCTGCAAAGGAAGCTATATGGATGCGTCAGTTCTTACAAGGACTAACTGTAGTTCCTAGTTCGAATGACCCGATCACCATCTATTGCGACAATAGTGGTGCCATCTTCCAGGCGAAGGAGCCGAAGTCTAGCAACAAGTCTCGGCACGTGCAAAGAAATGCTCACATGATCCGAGATTACGTGGAGCAGAAGGAGATAGTGATTGACAAGATTGCTACGGATGATAACGTAGCAGATCCTCTCACTAAACCGTTGAGATATGATAAGCATGAAGGGCACGTTATTTCCATGAGAATTAAGCATGTTCCTGAGTTGTATTAGTTGTTTGTATGGATTAGACACGTGTATTTTTCATAAAACTTCTAATAAAATCATCGTTTTTGTTTTATATATATTGTTTTCATGAGGGTTGTGCAGACAACGTTGAACACCTCAAAGTGAACTGAATTACTTTATATTTTGTTTTGGTCCGTGATCGCCTACACGAGCTGATAACTCAGGCAATTATTTTGTGACGTCGATTGATGGTGGATTCAACGAGCCATAAGTCAAACTGTTGACTGATCGATCGCAGATGCGGGTTTACTGAAATCGCGCAGGACATTTTTGTGACGACAACATGGAGTCCTAAATGTTTCAAAACATTAGGTGTCGGGTCGTGGATAGGACATCCATAGATTTCCTAGAGTCGATTCTTTTGACTATCGACTGTCTCTTGGGATTAGGGCAGATTTTGGGTGACTTTGGTTTCTTTCTCACGGTCGACCGTAACAGGAGGCCAAGTAGATTTTCACTGGGTCATTTCATGCTGCGCTTACATCTGCAGGATTCGAGTTGAGGAAAATGTCCAACTTCTATCGAGTTATAATACTTTTCTCAGGGCCACTCGAGGAGCTGTAACTGAAAATGCATGGCCATGCTCGAATAATGATTCATTTATCAGTTAAGTTACTCTCTAGTCGGGGAAACCACTTTTAATACTGATCATTTGTAAACTACGACCTTTGTGAATACGGACTTTGCAAATTGGTTTACATTGAGTGGGAGAAATTTATTATGGATATGAGAATCGGTTATCGCACATACACTTGTACGGACAAGTGGGAGATTGTTGGAGCTAGTGTCCTCCACAGTTAGTGCAATAACACAAATAAATCTCTAAAGGTACACAGGGTACATTTTGTATTTAATCAGTTGATTAACGTTTATCAATAACGGTTGGCTTGCTAGATAAGTTTGACGTTATTATCATACAGATAGCGGTGATCAACTGGTCCCTAAGAGTCACACCTAAAGGATGTGTTTGAGAGATGTGATTATTTGAGAAAATAATCATATCGATGCCTTATTTAATGACTAAAAGGTTAGTCAGTGTTGTTGACTAAAAGGTTAGTCGAATATGACTAAGAGGTCAGTCAAAAATGATAATGAATATTATTTAATAATGATTAAATGATATTAGATGAGGGGAATTAGCTTTAATTCGTAAATTGAATATAAAAGGTTATATTTGATTATTGCGTATAATGTAGGCTAATTAATTTTAAACAGTTATAATTAATTAGCAAATTATAAATATACAGACATTTATGATTCATTATAATATATGGATATTATAATTACATTATATATTAAAAGTTAAAGAAACTAATTAAATGAGTATAGATAAACTTTTAATTAGAGATGAGCTTTTAATTTTGAGGTGGAAAAGTCCACCCCATACCCATTTTGGACGTGTGATTATGTAGGGTGAGGGAGAGTTTTCTTCCTCTCTACATAACCTAATCACTCTCCCTTATCTCGTCCAACCCTAATTCATTATCATACCACACAACATAAAACTTGAGAGAAAAGAAATCACTTTCTTCTCTAATTTTCTAGCAAATCTAAAGGGCATTTCTCATCTCATCTTGGGTGTAATTATTAGGAGATACCATCCTTTTGGTATTGTTCTTAGGCCAAATCTCAAGGATTAAAAGGTTAATTCTAAATCTCTATACTTTGTTATGCAATTTCAATTTATGACTATAAATCATATAAAGTTTTCATTATAATCCTGTGTTTTTAATGGACTATATACCGATATAATCCTACAAGGAGTCGGGATCCCACCGACATTTTCTTCATTGTTAAGTGCCATGACAATTCTTTGTTTCGATCTGTTGTTGGTACGTTTCTTCGGAGGTGGCGGAGGATTCAGATGACAGTCTTTAGTACGTCGTGTATCCATGACTTTTAGTGAATGAACCTGCCAGAGTTTCAAACCTTAGTGACCCCCGAAAAAAGGAAAAGACTCAAAGAAAAGTAGCATTTATAGTAAAAGAGTGTGAAAAAGCGTGTGCAGGACTCGACTCGTGTTTTTAGCTTAAAAGACATGGGAAGCTTTTGAGGTAAGGATGTAACACCCCGGCCCCAACTAAAGGCCGAAATGTTATTCACGGTAGCTCACCAGGCTGCGTACATCGCCCACAAACCAACACGGGTCCTTTCCAGCGCACTTTGTCCTCACTCGTGCGCATCCTGAGAACTTCCCAGGAGGTCACCCATCCTAAGACTACTCTCCAGCAAGCACGCTTAACTAAAAAGTTCTTAAGATGAGCCACCAGAAAAGAAGATGCATCTTGTTGATATGAGTAGTACTTACAATCCTTTTAAGCACTATGTCACTTGAGGCAATACATGAACCTCTTCAACGGGGTACCCGGCCCGAATAACCTCGGACAACACCGGGTGTTACACACCCCTACTTGAAGAACACAACGTCCTCGTTGCGCCTGGTCGCTACTTACAATATAGCATTCCAGAATCCTCCCCAGCTAGGTGCGTACCTGGCCAACAAGACACAGGATTCGACCACACGGTCGCCGGGTTGCTCTGATACCATTTGTAACACCCCGACCCCAACTAAAGGCCGGAACGTCAACCACGGTAGCTCGCCAGGCTGCGTACATCGCCCACAAACCAACACGAGTCCTTTCCAGCGCACTTTGTCCTCACTCGTGCGCATCCTAGAAACTTCCCATGAGGTCACCCATCCTAAGACTACTCTCCAGCAAGCACGCTTAACTGGACAAGTGCAGATCAATTTTTTTAATCGCCAACCTTTAATACTCCTCTCTTTCCCATGGCGAAAAAGAAGGGGAATGGTAAATTTACTAAAAATCCTACTAAATCTGTTACTAAGTCTTCATCTGCTTCGATCAAGCTTCCTTCTGTCCCTGCTACGGGTAAACACAAATCGATTGCTTCTTCTCAAGTGGTGGATATACACCTCGATGATGAATCCTCGACTGAATCTGTTGGAGAATTGGATCTTGATGCGGAACTTGGGACGATTCCTGAGGAGCCTACTAACACCTGGACTGTGGTGGGGAAGGTTGGTGAGTCCTCTATCTTTGAAATTGTCTCATGATGATGTATCCGGATGAAATTGCGTCGTCCATCGCGATCTATGGGTATATCCTTGGTGCTAACCCTCCGGGGGAAGTGATTAAGGGTTTTGTCAACAGAGTGTGGGGTCAGTATAAGTATGAAAAAGTCTCTTTCCTGAACAATGGGGTTTTTGTTGTGAAATTTCCCTCTCTTGATCAGGTCAATGCTGTACTAAATGGTGGTTGTTATCTATTTGATAACAAGCCGGTGATTGTGAAAGCATGGTCCCCTGATGCGAAACTTGAGAAAGAAGCTGTGGATTATGTGCCTGTTTGGGTTAAAATTCATAAGCTGGACCTGAAGTTCTGGGGTGCTCGATGTTTGGAGAAGATTGCAAATCTGATTGGCACTTTCAACAAAGTGGATATGTCTACAGAACAGAAAACTAGACTGGGCTATGCTCGAGTGCTGGTTGAATTGAAATTGGGGAAGGAATGTGTCAACAGAATTCAATTCCTGGATGAAAATGGAGTGTTGGTATCATGCTTGGTTGAATGCGAATGGCTACCTGTGCAATGCTCTTCTTGTAAAGGGTATGGGCATAGAGGTGAGTTTTGTCGAAAGAAGGATAAGAAAGTGTGGAGGCCTAAGGTACAGGAGAAGGTTATGCGACCCTCGTCCAGCCATTCTTGTCCACCATTACCGCCATTGAAAAGAGCTCTACCGTGAATCCGAGATCGATAGCTACCCCTGCTAAAATTCTCGAGCGATATGAGTGCATCTAGTAGTGTGATGAGGTCACCTCCTAGGGCAATGCGTTTGTAGAGGTTTTGACATCTGTGGTGCAAGCTCCTAAAAGTCAGATTGGGGAACTATTCCACCCTGATATAGGTAATGGATAAGCTTGGATTTTGGAATGTCAGAGGTCTTAATAGACCTAATAAGCGATCAGGAGATCAACCGGTTTTGACTCATAATAATGTTAGTATTTTGGTCTTCTAGAAACTAAGATTTCTCGCAAATTCTCTAAGTAAAGTAATGTCAGCTTTACTTCAAAGTGGTCTTTATGCACCAATACTAGTACTCATAAAGGTGGAAGGATATGGCTTCTATGGGATCCTCATGTTGTTGAGGTGGACATTAAGATGATTGATGCACAATGTATTGTGGTAGAAGTGTGGGATAAAGTGCTACACAAAGCTATGCAGATCACTATGGTATATGCCTTCAATACTATCCAGGAGAGAACCAGGTTGTGGAGTCCGCTTGACTTTTCACCATTATCTTTGGTGCTTGGCTTGTTTGTGGAGACTTCAATAATGTTTTAAGGGCTAATGAGAGGTTGGGGTGAGGTCTCACCCAGAGATTGCTCCTTTTCTCAATTGTCTAAGCTCTAGTGGTTTGAATGAATTACCCACTCAAGGCGTTTTCACTTGGTCCAACAAACAAGTTGGAGCAGCCTAGTGGTCTCAGAGCGTGATAGATAGAGTCCCTGGTCAATGATAAGTTCATTACCGATTATTCATCCCCATCAAGCTACGTTCTACCAGAAGGTCTATATGACCACTGCCCTTGTTTGATCACTTTGGTGAAGGAAGATATGTCTAGGGCTCCAAGATTTAGATATTTTAACATGTGGAGTATGGATGCTGATTTTCTGTCAGGTGTGCAGGATGTTTGGAGCAGATTTGTGTTTGGAACACCAATGTTGTTATGACCAGATTTTACACTACCCAGAATTGGCAGTTCTGGATAGACGTTGCGAATGTGGTACAGAGAAGGACAGAAGAACAATGGCAGTTATAGCCCAGAACAGGTCAGAAGAGGTATGGCAGTTATAGCCCAGAACAGGTCAGAAGAGGTATGGCAGTTATAGCCCAGAACAGGTCAGAAGAGGCATGGCAGTTGTGGTCAGCAGAGGTCAACTATAGCGGTTACAAAGATCATGGGATAATGGAAGATATCATAGCTGAGCAGAAGTGGAGTCAATGGAAGTTATTTAACTACCTAAGATCATGGGTAGTTATTGGCATGCAGTTCTGCGGATCAGAATAGAAGTCATAATGGGAAGTTACAAGTCATACATAGTGGGTAGTTATCCAACTACCTAAGTTCATGAGATAGTGGCCCTAGATTTTAGGAGTTGTATTGTGAGCATTCTACCTATATATAGAGGCTCACTTAGTCATTTTTCGAGAGGTCTCTCATAAGTTTTCTCATAGGTTTTTCTTTGACTTTCACATAGAAGTACACATAAACGATGTATTAGCATTATTCGCTAGTTTTTCCTACAAAAATCATTCAATTGTAATCAAAAGCCTTGTAATCATCATGAGATTAATAAAAGAAGTCCTGGCTTGGTAGCCCGCAGCTTTCCCCATCTTCTTCTCGGGTTTCAAGGCCATCAATCTCGTTGTCCCCTCAATTCTGTTCGGAGAAGGCTATGTTCTGCTTGGTTTCGTTAATCTAGTTGTCATCAGTTCTGTTCGGAGTAGACTATGTTCTGTTCTGTTTCACAAACAGTACTAGTTGGCCCATCTTAGCTCTTTTTCACCCTTGTAGAGTTTTTACCAAAACAAATTGGCGCCCACCGTGGGGCATCTAGTTTATTAGTTTGTGAAACTCTCTTCTCAAAAGTCCACAAAAAAAACACATTCTTGTCACGACCACATGGTTGACAAGATCCTTGAATAACCAACACAATAGTTGGAGGAATCTCACTCGAGGATTACCTCAATTCTACAAGAAAATACAAGACTCAAAGAGATTGAGTCAGTCTTGAATCTAATGTAACTCCAAATGAGATTAGTGGTTACAACACAAGAATCAGGCCAGAATTGTCCTTATCTTTCATCACAAAAAGAAAAGTTTTTTCCTATCATGATGGGGACAAAGTCTTTGAAGATCAGCCCAAAGAGGACTCTCCTAGGAACCAGAAGCTTCTCCTAAGAAAATGAAGGACCATCCCCTTCGACAATTTTGCGGCTTCGAAGGATGTTCAAAAATTCAACGCTCCATCAATTGAAGTTGTGCTATAGTACGTAACATCCTCAAGACCACGTTGCAATACAAACAGAGGACGCTCACGGTTCTTATTCCCAAAGATTCGACTGAGACTTGCATGTGCAAAGGCTCCAGCTTCTATAATGTCAGTCCTGAGCATTTCTGGACTGATCTTTTTCCGCCATGCTCTGGACAATTTTCTCCACGCTTGTAGATGGCATGTTTGGACAGGATGTTCGGGTACGACCTCCGCTTGTTCTCTCGCTTCCTCAGCTTTCAACTCCTGGAACCCTAGAGTAGGTGTGATAACTCCACTTGGAATGGATGAAGGTTCCACGTCAGAACTACCAGCCAGAATAGCTTCCGTCGTTTGCTGGAGTAGTGCAGAGTTGAACAAAGAAAAGATCTCGATTCTGAACTGTGACAGTTCTGGGACAGCTCATACTTACAAGCAAGGGTTGGTAAGAAATTTAAAGTTGTATTCTGGACTAACAAATATCTGTATAGTATTGAAGTTGTGCAGGATAAAACTTTGATGAAGTCATACTTGAAGAAGATGCCTTCAACCAACAGAACAACGGAGTTTGTGTCAGAACAGGCCTAACAAGAAAGCTGGAAGTGGTCGTCAGCAGAACAGAACTGTTTCATACAGGAGACCAGAGTGAACACATGTCCACTCATCCAGCCCTAAGATAAGAGCTTTTGAATACTCTCTTGTTTTCAGTTCTGGACTGATAGTCTCGAAATTAGCAGTCTTGTATTCAGTTCTATACTGATAATCTCGATATTAACAGTCTTGTTCTGGACTGATAGTCTCGATATTAATAGTTTTGTTTTCAATTCTGGATTGATAATTTTGATATTAACAGTCTTGTTATAGATTTTTCAGGATTGATTTCCAAGCTTGAGTGTCTTGTTATAGATGTTTCAGTTCTGGACGCTTGAAGGACACAACCAGTCCTGCACGGAGGAATACAAACAAGACTGAAAAACCACAATCACAAGAGCCAAATCAATCTCCACCTTTTTCTCCTTACACTCATAAAGTTTATTATGCTAATGACGGTTCTAATATTTGTGGTTTGGCTTGTGTTACAAAGATTAGAAATGATAACTTAAGAAGAAATGATGTGGTCCCCAACAGAACTAAACAGAATCGAAACTAGTGACTCTTGGTCACGGAGATCGTCAAAGGCGATTCAATGGTTATGCTTGGTGTCTTGGAAGAAATGAGGATCAACCATGATAAACTCACTACAAATTTTAACATGCTTGTGGATTCTACGGAGAGACCTAGGCCAACATACTTTGGGCAAAATTTCTCTACCTACAAAGGGAGTCTCTTCTCTTAATTTTTTTTATTGATTTAATTTGATGACGTTGTATATCTTGCTTGGTATGTTTTAATTCATAATATCATGCTCGTGCCTTCGACGTACCACTAATATGTCAAAATGTCTATCAAGTAGGGAATACTGATGATCAATGGAGAATGGCAGAATACACAAGAGTGCTACAGAGTAGTCCTGAAGCTATCATTTAGCAACAAATCCGTTGTATTGCAATCAAAGAAACAAGTCAGCGGATAGGTCAGACAAGACAGAGCAGAGACATCCTTGACCATTCCTGTTCTGGTGAGAAACTACTGGTAGGTGATGTACCGACCAGAATCAGGTATGACCTTGGTAAATAATCTTTTTTCAATCCAAAGTATCCTATTCTGCGTAGACTCGCTTTGACAGGACTGGTATAAGTCATGTCCTGGTCTGATCGCTCACAAGTCTGATGTTGGCCCAAAGTTCAAGTCCTGCATGTTGAGACGCAAGAGATTTCCTCTAGAAAGGAAATAATTAACGACGAAGTTCAAAATCTTCTAGACATGAAATGGTAAGAGAGGTAATGTATCTTGATTGGTTAACCATCGTAGTAATCATCTGACAAAAACATGGTATGTTTCAAGTGTTGGTTATGTTTATTTAAGATAAAGTTTGCACATAGATTCTTTTCATCTACCCAATACTAATGTTGTGCTTGCCAAGATTACAGGATACAAGTAACTTACAATTGTGGATGGTTTCATCAAGTCCAATCGAATCGAAGTGTATCCTACTCATCAAAAGATGAATTTTATTTTTTGCATAATATATTTTTAATTTGTTACGCCTTACGCTTTGAGAGATGTAGGGGCAACCTACCAAGGTGGTAATTAGCACAATGTTGGAGTATTTTTATTTGGGGACACAACGAAGGTGTACACGTATGATTTGGTGATGAAGTCCAAGAGTGTCAAAGATCACGTTCGACACTTGCAAGCATCCTTTTGTATTCTTGGAGAGATATAACGTGAAGTTCAATCTTGTCAAGCACTCATTTGGCATTTCACCAAGACAGTTCTAAGGGCACATTGTTGGCAAGAGTGGATCTCAAGTCGATTACGTGCGGATCATACTCTCTAGTGATGTGTCGATCATATTATCCATTGCTGTGCAGGTCAGAACTGTTATTCAGTTCTGTGCAAATCATACCAATTTTTCAGTCTTGTTCAATGAAGAGGATAATGTATGTATCCCATATATTATGCAAGTAAGAACTTCTTGGATGCCTGAATAAGGTACACTCTTCGAGAAATATACATTTTTACTTAATTAATGTATATTACAAAGTTTAATCTTATTTTAAGAATTATCATGTTATTGTTCTGACTAACTTTTCACTCAAGTCAGTCTTTGAGAAAGTCCGAATCGTCCGGAGAATGGTTATATGGTTTTGTGCAGATCATTGTGCATAACATAAGTTGCGTGCCCAAGACTGCCATCAAGTCAATCCTTGGCGATTTTGTGGCGAGTTTCAGTCCTGCTCGAAGAAAACTTCGACCTTGAAGTTCGGGTCAAGAAAGAATAATGAAAGTTTGGACATTTTACATCGATAGAGTTGGTAATGTCGAGGACCAGGATCGACACGATCCTGAAATCGCCACAAGGGGACGTAATAGCCAAGGTTGTAAGTTGCGAAACTTGTTACATCCGATTTTCACTTTGTCTTGATCTTGTGATCGGTTCTCTCACGTGTTGTTGCTTTCTTTCGGTTATCTTTTTAAATTTTGTTAGTGATTAATTATTTTTTACAACTGAGTTTTTCTAACGCTTGAAGATGATTGATTTTGCATGAGGTGTTTTTTCAAATTTGCATGCTAGCGGCTTTGAGCAAGAATCACCCTATAGTCTTCAGGACTCTACCGTTGGAAGAATTTCAAATTTTGCAGAGGTAAACCATTGTTACAATGATCACCAGATCAGGTTTGAATTTTTACCACCTCGGGTCTGACGCCTATATATAAGTCTTGATGCTTATCTCTTAAATCTTGACCCCTTTTTTATTTTCTACCCGTTATCTTTTCTGGTTGTTTCTCTTCTGCTCGTTGTGTTCTGAATTATCTTTTCGTAATTGTTTCCTTGAGTTTGCTAAACATTTCCCTTGAGAAAGCTAGGGGCATCTTTGTGTCTTGAATTCTCTTCTTTCAAGACTCACACTCAAGTTTTAGCAAGTCACTAGTAATCGACAAAGTCAAGATTCGCAAGTCGTATTTGGTCAAAGCAAGTCAACCCTACAACTAGTATGAGGGTGATGGATTCATTGGTACGTGGTCGACAAGACATTCACGAAGTGATTGTCGTAACAGTTTGAATTTTCGCTCAGCTTTGATCCCTGATTTTAATCCTCATCCGTACATGTCTTGCATAATTTTTATGTTGTCTTTGTAGCCGCTGCTTTTGAGTTTATTTTTGCAGAATGTTTTCAACCTTATACCAACATGATCGAACTTCCCGAGCTGCCTCATATTCTTATTGCTCAAGGTTGACGAGTTGTTTTAAGAAAGGGTAAAGGTTATAATTTTTACGCGTGCTCACATGTTTTTGAGAAGTATGTGGTGTGAAAACTCATGGTGTTAAAGATGACGAAAAAATGTCAAGATAGAGCTTTATGGAAAAGATTGTTGTCCTTGTTTTCTAAACTACAAAGTGGGGCATTGATGACACTAGAAGTTGTCATTCGCTCCGTAACAGACGTTGGCGTTCGCCTGCAACAGACGCCGCCGTTCGCTCCGAAACGAGACGTTGTCGCTTGCCCTAGAGCGGCAGCTTGTCATTCGCCCTAGAACAGAAGAAGTCATCCGCTCCAAGACGTAAGATGTCGCTTGCTCCGTAATAGAAGTCGTACATATTTGAAACAAAGGAAAGAGGTAATTTCGTTATTAAGGAGAGCAAAATCTAAAGGTACGCAATTCATCGCTTGTTGTTATTAATAACAAGTTGGACGTTAAGTTAGTTGCATCAACCTTTATAGTTTTATAGCTCATTATAGTTTTTATAAGACATTTTGCTTTCTTTCTAACTTGTTTATGTTTGTGAAGAAGTTATCTTTCCAGAATTGGTTATTGAGACACCAAGGTATGTCCTATGTATTCTGGATTCTAAAATTATTCTTTGTTCACTAACCTTGAAAACTTTGAACGAGTGTGAAATGCAAGAAAGATTACGTCGACCTCGTATCAAGGTGTTATATATGGTGAGAAGATTCAACAAGAATGTCAAAGTGAGAGCCCTTGGAGAAGGAGAATTATTTTAGAAAAATAAATTCAAGAATGCAAGAGATATAGTTCATACAAGTTTGCTCAACTGTGGAGAGGTCCTTACCTCGTTGACTCTATCATCTGGTCAAGGGGCACATGAATTGGTAACTCTTGAGGGAGAGTTGATTCCAAAGCTTGGAAATCAACCAAACTCAAACTCTATTTATTTATTTTCAATTAATTTATTTTTCGTGAATCGCTTTACTTTATATTATTTTATTATGAGAAAAACCATTGAACACATCAATGGTTGTACTAACCAAGTTTTTACATTTTACAAAGATTTTTCCAAAATCTCAAAGTATTCTCAATCTTGTTATTATATATCAAATGTTTCTTCATAATATTATACCAAGAATCTTGGAGCATATTATCTTGTGTTTACTGGCCACGTCGCCAATCTTGGAGCATATATTACCTTGGAGCATATATTATCTTGGAGCATGTATTATCTCTGAGCATATTATCTTATTTTTGCGGTCTTGCGCTACATGCACCTTGAAGAATATTTTCTATTTATTACAGTCTCGCACTATGTGGCCAACCTTGGAGTTCATCCTAGCGCTCTTGCAACCTTATCTTGTTGCCCTTGAATTATACGAATACTAAGCATCTTATTTCGATCCTAATTGCATCAAGTTCTACCATATATCTTATTCTACTATATTTGGAGCTTATTCTATGCAATCTTAATATTGGAGTTTTACCCTTCATCTGGCGGATCTTCAAAGACTCTTAAAGCCGTTTTTCCAGCCTTGAGTATAGTTCTCAATCTTGAGCACGTTTATAGTTTTGAGCTCGTGCTAAGCATCCTTGGAGCTTGCCCTCCAAGATTGAGCCTAGTCCTTGGTCTCGAGCATATCGTCAGCCTTGGAGCCTAGACCTCCAGTCTTGTAAAAGTAGAGCCAATGTCCAATGGTATAGTCTAATTTTTATTTCTTGTTTTGCTGGATTACAGTTTAATTACAAGAGTAAATATTTTTATCTATCACAAATAACTCACTAAAAATCTAGTATGCCACATATTACAAATAAAGGAGTCTATCCTCCACCCTACCAAGAGTCTATCTTCCACATCTAATCAAGAGTTTATCCTTCAATTCTACTCAGGAGTTTATCCTCCGCCTGCACTGAGCTTAACCTCCAGTTCTTAAATTAGCTTTGTCCTCAATATTTTTGGAGTTACCCTCCAGCCTGTAAGAATGGAACTTGTCTTCCAGATTTGAGCTTAGTCCTCACCTTGAGCAAACAATCTGCAGTGGAGATCTTCCTCCAGACCACACAGCCTGGGCCCCGCAGAGCAAACATCTGCTGTAGAGGATGCGTCCCTGATTGACTGACTGTGGCTTAGCCGCCAAGTTAAGAGAGTCCTATAATATCCCTCAAGGTTAGCCATGATCATGCGTACATAAGTCCTGGGTGTACACTGCGAGGTTAGTACATTCACGTAACAATAGAAGCGATAGAAGCAATAGCGACAATAGTGATTAAGTCCTTGGACCACCAAGGCTAATTACTTAGCAACCGGTCGTCAGAGCAGACTAGAAAAATGTCTTGCTCTGCAGACTAAGCAAAAGGACCACAAAGAGCAACAGCAGTTAAGCCCTTTGGAATGACATAAGGCACACATACGAAGAAGCCCTTTGAAAGATAAGGCATACACGCCAGCGTAAAGCCCTTTGAAAGACAAGGCACAAGGTGTTTAACCATCCTCGAGAAGGTTAAATAATAGTTCATACGACGCATTATCAAAAGTCAAACGAAGTATTCTACGTGATCAAGTCACCGCAAGTGTTGCACAATCTAATGGGTCTCATTATCCCCAGATTGCACAACATGTGGCTAGCCTTCCTTTTTAAGGTTAAGGAAAGTCCAAAGCTCGTGTATACTAAGGGAATATCTCTTGTCCAACAAGCCATATCAAGGTTCAAACTCTAATGTTTCAAAGCAAGGTATAAGCCCTCGGTAAGCCTCCCGCTTATCTATTCGGTGTATGTCTCAATTATACTTACGATCTACTAGTCATCGCTACTGTGAAGCGATCAATCAGGTTTTAATTCTCTCCTACTTCGATTTAAACGCTGTCTCTTTGAATGTGGTACACAAGTCTTGTCGATGCATAGTTGTTCAAAATTTCATACCGCTGTTTCTACTCTAGTCTGTTCTGTATAGAAGTGTTTGTACAGATTGTTTCCTCAAGATTGCCGAACGCCGCACTTGAGAAAACAAGGGGCATTTGTTATGACCAGATTTTACACTACCCAGAATTGGCAGTTCTGGATAGACGTTGCGAATGTGGTACAGAGAAGGACAGAAGAACAATGGCAGTTATAGCCCAGAACAGGTCAGAAGAGGTATGGCAGTTATAGCCCAGAACAGGTCAGAAGAGGTATGGCAGTTATAGCCCAGAACAGGTCAGAAGAGGCATGGCAGTTGTGGTCAGCAGAGGTCAACTATAGCGGTTACAAAGATCATGGGATAATGGAAGATATCATAGCTGAGCAGAAGTGGAGTCAATGGAAGTTATTTAACTACCTAAGATCATGGGTAGTTATTGGCATGCAGTTCTGCGGATCAGAATAGAAGTCATAATGGGAAGTTACAAGTCATACATAGTGGGTAGTTATCCAACTACCTAAGTTCATGAGATAGTGGCCCTAGATTTTAGGAGTTGTATTGTGAGCATTCTACCTATATATAGAGGCTCACTTAGTCATTTTTCGGGAGGTCTCTCATAAGTTTTCTCATAGGTTTTTCTTTGACTTTCACATAGAAGTACACATAAACGATGTATTAGCATTATTCGCTAGTTTTTCCTACAAAAATCATTCAATTGTAATCAAAAGCCTTGTAATCATCATGAGATTAATAAAAGAAGTCCTGGCTTGGTAGCCCGCAGTTTTCCCCATCTTCTTCTCGGGGTTTCTGCGTCATCAATCTCGTTGTCCCCTCAATTCTGCTCGGAGAAGGCTATGTTCTGCTTGGTTTCGTTAATCTAGTTGTCATCAGTTCTGTTCGGAGTAGACTATGTTCTGTTCTGTTTCACAAACAGTACTAGTTGGCCCATCTTAGCTCTTTTTCACCCTTGTAGAGTTTTTACCAAAACAAATGTTTAGGGTGGTTACTAAGCTTCAATGTATGAAACAGATGTTGAGAGCCTTGAACAAGAATACCTTCTCTAATATTGAGAGTTCAGCTGAGGTTGCTATGAAAGCCCTAACTGATATTCAAGTTCAGCTTCAGCAAAATCCTTTGAATTCCACTCTTGTAGATATGGAGAAACAGTTGAGACTAGATGCCAGCCTCTTAAGGAATGCGAAGGAGTCTTTTCTCGCACAAAAGCAAAAGCACATTGGATGGCTCAGGAGATAGGAACTCCTCTTATTTCCATAAATGTATCAAGGCAAGAAGAGTACATAATAGGGTTCACAACTTAATGGATATGCATGGGAGACTTCAGGATACTAGAGATGGTATTCAGAAGGCATTCACTGAATACTTTCAGTCCATTTTGGGCAGCAGTAAAAGGGTGAAACCCATTCATGTTGGGACAGTAAGGCAGGGTCCTCTTGTGCTTGAAGAGGATTGGCCTCAGTTGATTGCAGTTCCTAATAATGATGAGATTAGAAAGGCTATTCTTAGTATTCCGGATGATAAGGCGCCTGGCCCAGATGGCTACACAAGTAAGTTCTTCAAAGATGCTTGGGAAGTGATAGGGGATGATGTTTGCTTAGCTATCCAATCCTTTTTCAAGTCTGGGAAGTTACTTAAACAGACCAATGCAACTTTGATTACTTTGATACCTAAAGTGGCATGTCCAAAATCGCCTCTCAGTACAGCCTATTGCCTGTTGCAACATTCCTCGAAATGCATCTCCAAGCTTCTTTGTAATAGAGTTGGTCCGGTTCTTCCTGAAATTATCACCCAACTCGAGTGCTTTTGTGAAAGGAAGGCAAATAGTTGAAAATGTGTTGATCTGTCAAGACCTTGTCAAGCTTTACACAAGGAAATCTTGTTCCCTAGATGTTTGCTCAAAATTGACCTCGTGAAAGCATACGATCTGATTGAATGGCGCTTTGTAGAAGACATGTTGAGGGCTCTCAACTTCCCACCTCATCCGTTACTCGATAATGGCTACCGCCAGGAGTCCTTGGTACTCTTTGACAACAATGGGGATGGCTTTGGTTTCTTTAAAGGGGAGAGGGGACTGAGACAAGGGGACCCTCTTTCCCCCTTATTGTTTACCATTTGTATGGAATATCTATCTAGAATCATGGTGGTTGTGTCCAACAAGAAGGGTTTCCGTCATCACTCATTGTGTGCAAAACTTAAACTGACACACTTATGTTTTGCTGACGATTTACTTATGTTTTCAAGGGGAGATGCATATTCTGTTAAAGTAATGCTCAGTGGTTTTGCAACCTTTTCTAAGGCATCAGGGCTGGTCATGAACACGGCTAAATCTGACCTATATTGTAATGGCATTCCTCAGCGCATCCTTGACAGCATATTGAAGTTTTCTGGATTCAAGAAAGGAGAGTGTTATGACCAGATTTTACACTACCCAGAATTGACAGTTCTGGATAGACGTTGCGAATATGGTACAGAGCAGGACAGAAGAACAATGGCAGTTATAGCCCAGAACAGGTCAGAAGTGGTATGGCAGTTATAGCCCAGAACAGGTCAGAAGTGGTATGGCAGTTATCGCCCAGAACAAGTCAGAAGAGGTATGGCAGTTATCGCCCAGAACAGGTCAGAAGAGGCATGGCAGTTGTGGTCAGCAGAGGTCAACTATAGCGGTTACAAAGATCATGGGATAATGGAAGATATCATAGCTGAGCAGAAGTGGAGTCAATGGAAGTTATTTAACCACCTAAGATCATGGGTAGTTATTGGCATGCAGTTCTGCGGATCAGAATAGAAGTCATAATGGGAAGTTACAAGTCATGCATAGTGGGTAGTTATCCAACTACCTAAGTTCATGAGATAGTGGCCCTAGATTTTAGGAGTTGTATTGTGAGCATTCTACCTATATATAGAGGCTCACTTAGTCATTTTGAGGGGGCTTTTTGAGAGGTTTTTCCTTAGGTTTTTCTTATACTTTCACATAGAAGTACACATAATCGAGATATTAGCATTATTCGCTAGTCTCTCCTACGAAAGTCATCCTATTGTAACCAAAAACCTTGTAATCACCATGAGATTAATAAAAGAAGTCCTGGCTTGGTAGCCCGCAGTTTTCCCCATCTTCTTCTCGGGGTTTCTGCGTCATCAATCTCGTTGTCCCCTCAATTCTGCTCGGAGAAGGCTATGTTCTGCTCTGTTTCATCAATCTTGTAGTCGTCAATTCTGCTCGGAGAAGGCTATGTTCTGCTCTGTTTCATCAATCTTGTAGTCGTCAGTTCTGTTCGGAGAATATTATGTTCTGTTCTGTTTCGCAAACAGTACTAGTTGGCCCATCTTAGCTCTTTTTCACCCTTGTAAAGTTTTTACCAAAACAAATTGGCGCCCACCGTGGGGCATCTAGTTTATTAGTTTGTGAAACTCTCTTCTCAAAAATCCACAAAAAACACACTCTTGTCACGGCCACATGGTTGACAAGACCCTTGAACAACTAGCACAATAGTTGGAGGAATCTCGCTCGAGGATTGCCTCAATTTTACAAGAAAATACAAGACTCAAAGAGATTGAGTCAGTCTTGAATCGGAACAGAACTCCAGCGAGATTAGTGGTTACAACTCAAGAATCAGGCCAGAATTGTCCTTATCTTTCATCACAAAAAGAAAAGTTTTTTCCTATCATGATGGGGACAAAGTCTTTGAAGATCAGCCCAAAGAGGACTCTCCTAGGAACCAGAAGCTTCTCCTAAGAAAAAGAAGGATCCTCCCCTTTCGACAATTTTGCGGTTTTGAAGGATGTTCCGGAAAAATTCAACGTTCCATCAATTGAAGTTGTGCTATAGTACAGAACATCCTCAAGACCACGTTGCGCAATACAAATAGAGGACGCTCATAGTTCTTATTCCCAAAGATCTAAGGAAGAATTGCATGTGCAAAGGCTCCACTTCTGTAATGTCAGTCCTGAGCAATTCTGGGCTAATCTTTTCCGTCGTGTTCTGGACAATTTTCTCCACGCCTGTAGATGGCATGTTAAACAGTGATGTCCTGGGTAGGACCTCCGGTTTGTTCTGCTCCTCAGCTTTCAACTCTTGGAACCCTGGAGTAGGTGTGATAACTCCACTTGGAATGGGTGGAGGTTCCACGTTAGAACTACCAGCCAGAATAGCTTCCGTCGTTTGCTGGAGTAGTGCAGAGTTGAACAAAGAAAAGATCTCAATTCTGAACTGTGACAGTTCTGGGCAGTTCGTACTTACAAGCAAGGGTCTTCATACTTGAAGAAGATGCCTTCAATAAACAGAACAACGGAGTTTGTGGCAGAACAGGCCTAACAAGAAAGCTGGAAGTGGTCGTCAGCAGAACAGAATTGGTTCATACCGGAGACAAGAGTGAACCATGTCCATTCATCCAGCCCTAAGATAAGAGCTTTTGAATACTCTCTTGTTTTCCGATCTAGATTGATAATCTCGATATTAGCAGTCTTGTATTCAGTTCTGGACTGATAATCTCGATATTAGCAGTCTTGTTTTCAGTTCTGGACTAGTAAACTCGATGTTAACAGTCTTGTTCTGGACTGATAATCTTGATATTAACAGTCTTGATCTGGACTGATAGTCTCGATATTAATAGTTTTGTTTTCAATTCTGGATTGACAATTTTGATACTAACAGTCTTGTTATAGATTTTTCAGGATTGATTTCCAAGCTTGAGAGTCTTGTTATAGATGTTTCAGTTCTGGATGCTTGACGGACACAACCAGTCCTGCACGGAGGAATACGAGCAAGACTGAACAACCACAATCACAAGATCCAAATCAATCTTCACCTTTTTCTCCTTACACTCATAAAGTTGATTATGCTAATGACGGTTCTAATATTTGTGGTTTGACTTGTGTTACAGTACCAGAAATGAAAACTTAAGAAGAAATGATGTCGTCCCCAACAGAACTAAACAGAACTGGAAACTAGTGACTCTTGGTGACGGAGATCGTCAAGGCAGTTCTGAATGGTTATGCTTGGTGTCTTGGAAGAAATGAGGATCAACCATGATAAACTCACTACAAATTTTAACATGCTTGTGGATTCTACGGAGAGACCTAGGCCAACATATTTTGGGCAAAATTTCTCTACCTACAAAGGGAGTCTCTTCTCTTAATTATTTTATTGATTTAATTTGATGACGCTGTATATCTTGCTTGATATGTTTTAATTCATAATATCGTGCTTGTGCCTTCGACGTACCACTAATACATTAAAATGTCAATCAAGTAGGGAATAACGGTGATCAACGGAAAGTGGCAGAATACACAAGAGTGCTATGGAGCAGTCTTGGAGCTGTCATTCAGTACAGAAATCCAACATGTAGAAATCAAAGAAACAAGTCTCCTTAAATGTCAGACAAGACAGAACAAAGACATCCTCAACCACTCCTGTTCTGGTGAGAAACTACTGGTAGGTGATGTACCGACCAGAATCAGGTATGACCTTGGTAGTTAACCTTTTTTACAGTCCAAAGTATCCTGTTCTGCGTGGACTCGCTTTGACAGGACTGGTATAAGTCATGTCTGGTCTGATCGCTCACAAGTCTGACGTTGGCCCAAAGTTCAAGTCTGTACAGTGGAGACGCAAGAGATTTCCTCTAGAAAGGAAATAATTAACGACGAGGTTCAAAAGCTTCTAGACATGAAATGGTAAGAGAGGTAATGTATCTTGATTGGTTAACCATCGTAGTAATCATCCGACAAAAACATGGTATGTTTTACGTGTTGATTATGTTTATTTAAGATAAAGTTTGCACATGGATTCTTTTCATCTACCCAATACTAATGTTGTGCTTGCCAAGATTTCATGGATACAAGTAACTTACAATTGTGGATGCTTTCATCAAGTCCAATCGAATCGAAGTGTATCCTACTCATCAAAAGATGAATTTTATTTTTTGCATAATATATTTTTAATTTGTTACGCCTTACGCTTTGAGAGATGTAGGGGCAACCTACTAAGGTGGTAATTAGCACAATGTTGGAGTATTTTTATTGGGGACACAATGAAGGTGTACACGTATGATTTGGTGATGAAGTCCAAGAGTGTTAAAGATCACGTTCGACACTTGCAAGCATCCTTTTGTATTCTTGGAGAGATATAACATGAAATTCAATCTTGTCAAGCACTCATTTGGCGTTTCACCAAGACAGTTCCAAGGGCACATTGTTGGCAAGAGTGGATCTGAAGTCAATTCTGTGCAAATCAGAACTATTATCCAGTGCTGTGCAGATCATACTATCCAGTGCAGTGTAGATCATACTAATTATCCAGTTCTGATCGATGAAAAGGATAATCTACGATACCCCATATATTGTGCAAGTAAGAACCTCTTAAATGCCGAAATAAGGTACACTCTTCTAGAAATATATGTTTTTACTTAATTAATATATATTACAAAGTTTGATCTTATTTTCAGAATTATCATATTATTGCCGTGACTAACTTTTCCATCAAGCCAGTCTTGAGAAAGTCTGGGATGTCCGGGAGTATGGTTATATGGTTTGTGCAGATCATTATGAATAGCATCAGTTGCAGGCCAAGACTGCCATCAAGTCAGAATCCTTGGAAGATTTTGTGGCGAATTTCAGTTCTGGTCTGGATGGAGACTTCGGCCTTGAGATTTTGGTCATGAGAGAATAATGAAAGCTTGGACCTTCTACACTGATAGAGTTGCTAATGTCAGAGGACCAGGATTGACACAGTCCTGAAATCACCACAAGGGGACAGAATAGCCAAGGTTGTAAGTTGTGAAACTTGTTACAGATCCGATTTTCAGCCTTGTCTTGATCTTGTGATTAATTTTCTCATGTGTTATTGCTTTCTTTCAATTATCTTTTTAAATTTTGTTAGTGATTAATTATTTTCTACAAGTCGGAGTTTTCCTAACGCTTGAAGATGATTGATTTTGCATGAGGTATTTTTCAAATTTGCTTGCTAACGGCTTTGAGCAAGAATCAATCCTATAGTCTTCAGGACTCTACCGTTGGAAGAATTTCAAAATTTACAGAAGTTTATCATTGTTACAATGAGCAGCCAGATCAGGTTTGAATTTTTATCAGTTCTGGTCTGACGTCTATATATAAGTCTTGATGTTTATCTCTTCAATCTTGACCCTTTTTATTTCCTACCCGTTATATTTTCTGGTTGTTTCTCTTCTGCTCGTTGTGTTCTGAATTATCTTTTCAGAATTGTTTCCTTGAGTTTGCTAAACGTTTCCCTTGAGAAAACTAGGGGCATCTTTTGTGTCTTGAATTCTCTTCTTTCAAGACTGTCAGCTCTGAAGTTTTAGCAAGTCACTAGTACTGACAAAGTCAAGATTCGCAAGTCAGCGCTGGTCAAAGCAAGTCAACCCAACAAGTAGTATGAGGGTGATGGATTCATTGGTACGTGGTCGGCAAGACATTCACAGAAGTGATTGTCAGAACAGGTTTGAATTTTCGTTCAGTTCTGATCCCGAATTTTAATCCTGATCTGGTACGTGTCTTGCAGAATTTTTATGTTGTCTTTGTAGCCGTTGCTTTTTGAGTTTATTTTTGCAGGAGTGTTTTCAACCTTATACCAACGTGATCGAACTTCCTGAACGGTCTCATATTCTTATTGCTCAAGGTTTACGAGTTGTTTTAAGAAAGGTTAAAGGTTATAATTTTTATGCGAGCTCACATGTTTTTTGAGAAGTATGTGGCAGGTGAAAATTCATGGTGTTAAAGATGACGAAATAATTTCAAGATAGAGCTTTATGGAGAAGATTGTTGTCCTTGTTTTCTAACTACTAAGTGGGGCACTGATGACACTAGAAAGTTGTCATTCGCTCCAGAACAGACGTTGTCGTTCGTTCCAGAACAGACGTTGTCGTTCGCTCCAGAACAGACGTTATCGTTCGCTCCAGAAGAGATGTTATCGTTCGCTCCAGAACATACGTTGTCGTTCGCTCCAGAACAGACGTTGTCGTTCGCTCCAGAGCAGACGTTGTCGTTCGCCCCAGAGAAGAAGTTGTCATTCGCCCTAGAACAGAAGATGTCATCTGCTCCAGGACAGAAGATGTCATTTGCTCCAGAATAGAAGTTGTACATATTTGAAACAGTGAAAGAGGTAATTTCATTATTAAGGAAAGCAAAATCTAAAGGTATGCAATTCATCTATAGTTTGTTTATAATAACAAGTTGGACGTTAAGTTAGTTGCATCAACCTTTATAGCTTGATAGCTTTTTATAGCTTTTTATAAGACATTTTTCTTTCTTTCTTTCTAACTTGTTTATGTTTGTGAAAGAGTTATCCTTCCAGAATTGGTTATTCAAACACCAAGGTATGTCCTATGTATTCTAGATTCTAAAATTATTCTTTGTTCACTAACCTTGAAAACTTTGAACGAGTGTGAAATGCAGTAAAGATTAAGTCGACCCCGTGTCAAGGTGTTATAGTGAAAGAGATTCAACAAGAATATCGAAGCGAGAGCCCTTGGTAAAGGAGAATTATTCTAGAGAAGCACATTCAAAAATGCAAGAGATGTAGTTCGTACAAGTTTGCTCAAGTGTGGAGAGGTCCTTACCTCGTTGACTCCATCATCGGTCAAGGGGCACATGAATTGGTAACTCTTGAGGGAGAGTTGATTCCAAAGCTTGGAAATCAACCAAACTCAAACTCTATTTATTTATTTTCAATTAATTTATTTTTCATAATTGCTTTACTTTATATTATTTTATTATGAGAAAAATCATTGAATACATCAATGGTTAATACTAACCAAGTTTTTACATTTTACAGCATTTTCCCAAAGTCTCAAAGTATTTTCAATCTTGCTTATTATATATCAAATGTTTCTTCATAATATTATACCAAGAATCTTGGAGCATATTATCTTGTGTTTACGGTCACGTCGCCAATCTTGGAGCATATATTATCTTGGAGCATATATATTATCTCGGAGCATATTGTCTTATTTTTGCGGTCTTGCGCTACAGACCTTGAAGAATATTTTCTATTTATTACAGTCTCGCACTATGTGGCCAACCTTGGAGTTCATCCTAGCGCTCTTGCAACCTTATCTTGCTGCCCTTGAATTATATGAATACGGAAGCATCTTATTTGGATCCTAATTGCATCAAGTTCTACCATATATCTTATTCTACTATTTTTGGAGCTTATTCTATGCAATCTTGGCATTGGTCTTACCCTTCAGTCCTGAGCGAATCTTCAGCGCACTTGAAGCTGGTTCTCCAATCTTGAGTATTAGTTCTCAATCTTGAAGCATATCTATAGTTTTGAGCTCGTCCTCAGCATCTTTGGAGCTTGCCCTCCAGTATTGAGCCTAGACCTCCAGTCTTGTAAAAGTAGAGTCAATGTCCAATGGTATAGTCTAATTTTTATTTCTTGTTTTGCGGATTACAGTTTAATTACAAGAGAAAATATTTTTATTATCACAAATAATCCACTAAAAATCTAGTATGCCACATATTACAAATAAAGGAGTCTATCCTCCAGTCCTAGTCAGGAGTCTATCTTCCACATCTAATCAAGAGTTTATCCTTCAATTCTACTCAGGAGTTTATCCTCCAGTTCTGGTACGGAGTTTAACCTCCAATTCTGAGCTTTGTCCTCAACATTTTTGGAGTTACCCCTCCAGTTCTGTAAGAATGGAACTTGTCTTCCAGATTTGAGCTTAGTCCTCAGCCTTGAGAAGCCAGTCCTGCAGTGGAGATCTTCCTCCAGACCACAGTGCAGCCAGTCCTGCAGTGGAGATCTTCCTCCAGACCACAGTGCAGCCAGTCCTGCAGAGCAGCCAGTCCTGCTGTAGAGGATGCGTCCTCGGATTGACGGACCAGGGCTTAGCCGCCGTTAAGAGAGTCCTATAATATCCCTCAAGGTTAGCCATGATCATGCGTACATAAGTCTGGGGTGTACACCTGCGAGGTTAGTGCATTCACAGAACAATAGAAGCAATAGAAGCAATAGCGACAATAGTGATTAAGTCCTTGGATCACCAAGGCTAATTACTTAGCAACCGAAGCTGTCAGAGCAGACTAGAAAAATGTCTTGCTCTGCAGACTAAGCAAAAGGACCACAGTAGCAACAGAAGTTAAGCCCTTTGGAAAGACATAAGGCACACATACGAAGAAGCCCTTTGAAAGATAAGGCATACACACGTAAAGCCCTTTGAGAGACAAGGCACAAAGTATTTAACCATCCTCGAGAAGGTTAAACAATAGTTCATACGATGCATTATCAAAAGACAAACGAAGTATTCTACAGATCAAGTCACCGCAAGTGTTGCACAATCTAATGGGTCTCAACTATCCCCAGATTTCACAACATATGGCTAGCCTTCCTTTTTTAAGGTTAGGAAAGTCCAAAGCTCATATATACTAAGCGAACATCTCTTGTCCAACAAGTCATATCAAGGTTCAAACTCTAGTGTTTCAAAGCAAGGTATAAGCCCTCGGTAAGCCTCACGATTATCTATTCGTGGTATGTTCAAGTTCAACTTACGATTTACTAGTCATCGCTACCGTGAAGCAGTCAATCAGGTTTTAATTCTCTCCTACTTCTGATTTGAACGTTGTCTCTTTGAATGTGGTACACAAGTCTTGCCAGATGCATAGTTGTTCAAAATTTTATAGCCGTTGTTTCTACTCTAGTCTATTCTGTGTAGAAGAATTTGTACAGGATTGTTTCCTCAAGATTGCTGAACGCTGCACTTGAGAAAACAAGGGGCATTTGTTATGACCAGATTTTACACTACCCAGAATTGACAGTTCTGGATAGACGTTGCGAATATGGTACAGAGCAGGACAGAAGAACAATGGCAGTTATAGCCCAGAACAGGTCAGAAGTGGTATGGCAGTTATAGCCCAGAACAGGTCAGAAGTGGTATGGCAGTTATCGCCCAGAACAAGTCAGAAGAGGTATGGCAGTTATCGCCCAGAACAGGTCAGAAGAGGCATGGCAGTTGTGGTCAGCAGAGGTCAACTATAGCGGTTACAAAGATCATGGGATAATGGAAGATATCATAGCTGAGCAGAAGTGGAGTCAATGGAAGTTATTTAACCACCTAAGATCATGGGTAGTTATTGGCATGCAGTTCTGCGGATCAGAATAGAAGTCATAATGGGAAGTTACAAGTCATGCATAGTGGGTAGTTATCCAACTACCTAAGTTCATGAGATAGTGGCCCTAGATTTTAGGAGTTGTATTGTGAGCATTCTACCTATATATAGAGGCTCACTTAGTCATTTTGAGGGGGCTTTTTGAGAGGTTTTTCCTTAGGTTTTTCTTATACTTTCACATAGAAGTACACATAATCGAGATATTAGCATTATTCGCTAGTCTCTCCTACGAAAGTCATCCTATTGTAACCAAAAACCTTGTAATCACCATGAGATTAATAAAAGAAGTCCTGGCTTGGTAGCCCGCAGTTTTCCCCATCTTCTTCTCGGGGTTTCTGCGTCATCAATCTCGTTGTCCCCTCAATTCTGCTCGGAGAAGGCTATGTTCTGCTCTGTTTCATCAATCTTGTAGTCGTCAATTCTGCTCGGAGAAGGCTATGTTCTGCTCTGTTTCATCAATCTTGTAGTCGTCAGTTCTGTTCGGAGAATATTATGTTCTGTTCTGTTTCGCAAACAGTACTAGTTGGCCCATCTTAGCTCTTTTTCACCCTTGTAAAGTTTTTACCAAAACAGAGAGCTTCCTTTTAAATACTTGGGAGTTCCAATCAGCTCCAAGAGGCTTTCAAGTAGGGATTGCTATTTACTGAGTGAAAGGATTTGCACTAGAATACGCAGTTGGGGTGCAAGGAAGCTGTCTTATGCAGGTAGGCTCACACTTGTTAACTCTGTTCTTAATAGTCTTCATACGTATTGGGCTTCAATTTTTCTGTTGCCATCTACTGTCATGGCCAAGGTGATCTCCATTTGCAGAAACTACTTATGGGATGGAAGTGAGGAATATCACAAGGCGCCTCTCGTATCTTGGGATAATGTTTGTCAGAAAAAATGTCATGGTGGTCTAGATATTATACACTGCCAGAAATGGAATATCTCAGCCCTTGGGAAGTATGTTTGGTGGTTAGCAGAGAAGAAAGACCACCTTTGGGTCAAGTGGATAAACCATCTATACCTGAAGGGGGGAGATTGGTTGGAGTACCAGCCACCAATCACAGCTAGTTGGGCCTGGCGACAGATTTGTAAAGTTAAAACTTGGCTCAAGCCAGGTTACGTTGGAGGGAGATGGAATAGTGCTGATGGTGTCTACACTATCAAGCATGGTTATACATGGCTGATTGGAGAAAAAGCAAAGGTGAGTTGGGCTCACATTGTTTGGCATCGCTTTAATGTGCCAAAATGGTCCTTTATTGTGTGGTTAATGAGGCAAAATCGACTGCTAACTTTAGACAGACTTGCTTTGTTTGGTGTTTCTACAACTGGGCTCTGTTTTTTCTGTGGAACTGTTACCGAAACTTGCGCACATCTATTCTTTGATTGTGCTTTTAGCTCTCTATGCTTGTTGGCATTGGAAGGTTGGCTTGGCTGGAAGTTAACTCAAGGCAAATGGAAGAACTTACGTAGAAGACGTGGATGCTCTAATTTTCGTGCCAATGTATGTGGGTCAGTGAATGGATCGGGCGTATGCGATCTGGCATAGTCGAAATGTTTCTCGCTTGGAGATACAGGTGCCTCATCCCTTGGTGTTGGTGCAACAAGTGAAGACTCTACTCTTACTCCGACTTAATAGCTTGGAATTAGGGAAATTACCTAGAAAAGATGATGTATGGTTTCAATCTTTAAGTCGAGTATGAGTTAGTTGCTAATTCCTCCTTTATGAGTATGTTTTGTATTACACTATAATGTAATGGTTATTGGTATCAATATATCTTACCTTTTACCAAAAAAAAAAAAAGCACGCTTAACTGAAAAGTTCTTAAGATGAGCTACCAGAAAAGAAGATGCCTCTTGTTGATATGAGTAGTACTTACAATCCTTTTAAGCACTAGGTCACTTGAGCTCGTCACATGGACCACTTCAACGGGGATCCCGGCCCGAATAACCTCGGACAACACCGGGTGTTACAAAGGATGTGTTGGCGCGTCCCTAGTCTCGATGTAATAAAAATTTGTATGATCACATTCTGATTAACCCGAGTTAGCTGTGTGTCGCCAGGGATTTATCGTTAGATTGTGATGTAAAAAAAAAAAAAAATAAAAAAAAATAAAAAAAAAAAAAAAATAAAAAAAGATCAGACCGAAATAGCGATAGGCTAGTCGACCTGGAGATGTTAAATTGGGTAAAAAGCGGTTGTTGTTCGCTTTTTATGTGTGACATAGGATATCGAGCCAAAATGACGATAAGTCACCTGACGTGACATGTAAATCGACGGGTTCGTGTTTGAACGAGCCCGCGTTTTGCTTATTTTTGAGAGAAATAGTTTGTTTAAGTCGGGGCGACTAGCAAGTCACTTGACTTAGAGCTATCTCAAAATGTAAAAGTGTTTGCTTCATTGAAATATCCGAAATGAATTGACATTTTCGGGTTTTGCTTTGCGAAGTGTTTTTGCGATAAATGTATTATGACGATACGTCAGTCGTATAATGCATTTATGTTTTGTAAAGGATCGGAAATGTAGTGATTATTTCCGATCGATTTTGAATATTGTGATGTATTGTTCGTCAGGTTCAGTTGACTATAGGTCAATGACCCTGACAGTATGCTTAAAAAGTATGCCTTTTTGAAAAATGTTTGAAAAATGTATTTTCAAAACAGACGTCTTTTGAATGTGTAATGCCTTGGAAATGTTTTTTGCATGTATTTTGTTTAGAAGACGACTATAGTGAGGGTACTATAGCTTTGCATTTGTACGTATAGACACGGGTTTTTGGCTTTCAGGGTAAGGTTCCTTCCGGTCATTCCCGCAACGTATGTGTAGGGTTATCCGCAAGATTGCAAACGTTTGAGTGTGAATTCAATACGGTGCCTAGAGCGTCGGAGTTTGACTGCTACGATCGTTTGTACATATGCCGTACTTGTAATCGTGGAAGGGTGAGAGATCGACGTGTCCAGAGTAATCTCGCTTATGAAGCAAGCGTTTACTAGGGGCCGTCCTTCGAGGGGTGTGGTTATGAATCAGGAGGATTCGACTCAAACGTACTATTGCCCAAATATCGAAAGCAGAAATGTTTTCAAAGTTTCAAGTTTCACTTCTTTATGTTTTTTTAAAATAAAATGAAAAGCTAGTTTTCAAAATAAATAGAAAAACATGCTCGTGTCCCCAGCGGAGTCGCCAACTGAAGGTATCGGATGAGCCGTGCCACCTCTTCTCGACGCCCCGCGCGCGCGCTCTTTTGTGATGGGGCGGAATGCACGACGCAGGAAATAATGCGCGCTCGTTGATGTGCCTGCTCGTTCGAGGTTTCTTTTGCTATGGGGGAATGTCATTGCATGAAATTGTAACAAAAGAAACGTAGAAAATCCTTTTGAAATGTATTTTCGGAGTCGCCACCAAATATTAAAGGAATTTGGAACCTCTTCAGCGCGTCTTAAATTCATAAGACGCGGGGGTCTCAGATTTCAAGGTGCGTCGATACCTATCCTTCTGAGGTTATTGTGAAATCAGAGAGGATTCGGAATGAGGTTACTTTTCGAAAGTTTTGACAAAATGTATTATGAAAACTGTAATCAAAAAGCCTACGTAAAAGTAGTCTTTACTAATTTGAAAACAAATGCTTTAATTTCGATATTTGGGCTAATAGGACGCTACGTACAAATGCAAATATGTGACTCGACAAATATGTAAAATGAATGTAAGTCGTCAAAGTTATGACGATTTGCTATAGGAAATATACGTAAGATTAATAATTCATTGTATTTGAATTACTAAATAAAAGTTATTTTCCGACTCGTATTCAGTTCTAAGATTTTGTAAAAACCCTCGGTTTTGCATGTTTAAAAGACTAGTTGAAACGGTACAATTTAATGTCGAATCCGTGTTTTAGTCGTAATTTAATGCATGAATCGAGAATTTGTATAATGTAAAAGTGGTGTTCAATTTAGTGATTTTGAGTCGTTTATTTATGCGATATTGGCGAGGTTTAGACGAATCTTGAATTCGAATTACTACAACCGTATTGCGAATACGGGTTCGTTAAAGCCAATATCGAGGGAGGTTAAGGTAACCCTTTTTGTAACACCCCGTGTTAATTTAATTCAATAGTTAGCCATCAATTTCTAATTTCAAACCTTAAATCAATTCTTAATCATTTAACCTTACAAAATCACAATTTTTACAAAACTTTCATTTTGTAAAATTTCTCGACTTCTTTAATACTTTTTAAAATTTTTGAATAATGAAATAAATAATTTAATCTTAGAATTTAAAAGTAGAAATATTTCGAAAAATCGTCAAACGCGCACACATTAACTTTTATCGCTTTTGACGCCCGACTTTTTAAAACTGACCAAATTCGTGAAAAACATTTTAAAACACAAATTAAACATTTTCTTAACCCAAATAGTGTAGGAGACTTTTCCAACCAATGAGAATTTAGGTGTTTCCTAATTTCATTTAAAATTAAACTTTAATTACTAACTTTATTTCCTAATTCATTTAACCTAAATTATTACAACTTATGTCATTAATTTCTAAGAGCAAAACACACCCATTTTCTCTCCAAAATAACCGGCCACCTTAACCCCTTTTCTCTCTTTATTTTTCTTTCATTTTACACCTAAAACTCACTAAATTAAAACCCTAAATAATACTCTAATAAATCACTAGTGTTCTTAGTTATTACTTGGGTATTTGAAGCTTACTTGTTACGGGTTTTTGAAGGTGAAGACGGGTACTTGGGTGAAGACTTAGACCTTGATAACTTAGTCGATCCGGATAACCAATAATCATACCGATTAAGGTGACTAACTATGTCTTATATTATCTTTTTAGTAAATTAATTTGTTTTGTTATTATAATTTTATGAGTATGATTTTTATGTTAAATATGTTAAACATCATGATTGTGTGCTTGTATGTTTAGGTGAAGTATAATAAAATGATAATAAATAAGTTATGTTGATAATAGATTATTGTAGTAAATATTCACATGCTTAGTTTAATTCATTTGTGAGTATTTTTAATTTATATTCATATGATTTTTATGTTTATTTATGTTTTAGTGAAGTAGTAATGTTATATAAAAATTATGTGAAATAGTAGAAATGAGTTTAAAGTGATTAAAATCGAAAATGAAAATTATATATACATAATACATACACACGGCATTTATCATTTTTTTTAATATATTTTCACTTTTAATTTTTGTAAATTATATGTAGTATTAAGTTAGTATAAAATAGATGTTCCTATGAAAAAAAAAACTAAATTAGGAAAACGAATTATAAATTATTAAAATCGAAATAAGTGTTCTTGAGTTGTTCTTGAGTTATTCATGTGTGTTCTTGAGTTATTCATGTTGATGTTCATACTTGTTACTCTTTTTGATTTCATTTTAATTTATGTTTGTTAATAATTTATGTTTATGTTTAGTTATTGTTTTACATATTACTTAGTATTATACTATAAATCAACTAAAACATTATAAATCATTTAGATTAAAAAGTTAGAAAATTAAAGTGTTGAAAAACACTATTCATAAATATAAATGAAATTGTTAGTAAATTTCATTATAGTTTAAATCGTTTTAGTTTAATTAGAATAATTAAAATATAAAGACTTTAAGTTAAAAACCGTTAAAATCGAAAAATGAAATTTTAGAACATCCTATGCATGCTCACGGCATTCTTGGCCATTTTAGGTTAAAAATTGTTTTTATCACTTTTTAGTTTATTGTTAAAATAATTTAATTATTAGTTAATAAGTTAGATTTAAGAAATTAAAAGAAATAAATCAATTTTTGTATTATATATGTTGTACACGGCATTTTCATTTTTAATTGACTAAATTTGACTAAAATGAAATTATCACTAAGTCACTAAAGTTAAATAGTAATTAGAATTGAATTTTTATATAAATCGTTTTGATTATAAATGAATTATGTTAAACCGATAAAAAAATGAGTAACCGTATAAAAATGAATTAAATCGTGTGTTACTGCCTTTGCTATTTGAATTTGTTGATCTTGGACTTACGGACTATAAATGAATCATCCACGATACTATTATCTTTTAAAATGAAAATCGCTAAATTTAGTTAATAGACGACTAAATTTAACTAAGTCTCAATTTAAAATGAATACCATTATCACTTTTTACAAATTGAACTTAACATTTTTAAAACTAATATTTTAAAATGAAAATCATTATCACTTTATACAAAATGAACTTAACGTTTTTGAAACTAGATTTTTTAGATATTTTCATAAATGACTAAATACAAACCGAACCTAACATTTTTAAAACTAGACTTTAGAATATTTTCAAAAATCGCCTAAGTACAAAACGAACCTAACGACTTTGAAACTAAAAATTTGTACTTAGGAAATAAAAACAAGATTAGTATTATACTAAAATACCTTAAGTATAAAAAAATAATAATAATAAGTATAAGTATAAAAATACGAATACATATGAAAATACGTATAGAATACGAAGTATAAAAATACGTATAAAATACGATGAATAGTAAATACGATGAATAGTAAATACAATGAATAGTAAATACGATGAATAGTAAAATACGATGAATAGTGAAAAGTGAATAGTGAAATACTGAAAATAATTAAAAATTTTACTAAGTATAGAAAATTTAAAATGAAGAAGTAAATGACCTAAAGTGTTTGAAAAACACAAATAAAATTTGACATACTATTAAACGTTTCAATTTAGAAACTTGAAAACATTAATAATTAACAACACTTCAAATAATAAACGAACGTGTTATGTGATCATATGAAACCTACAAATACTTAAACGTTTGACGCTGAGACTAGGAGAGTCTAGTAACATGTGATATGTAATATCAAATAAATAATGAATATTGAGTAAGTTAAATAAAAGGTCAAGCTTGGGCCTCAGATAAGGGAACGTCAATCGTAAGTGAAGTGGGGTTAAGATAGTCTTGTGCGGATACCACTATCTCGGTCCCTGGCTTGGGTCATATCGAATAGTGTGGTTTAAGCCGGCAGCCTTATTGCTTAGTGCATCCTGCCCATGCCGTTACGCCTTAAGTCGTATAGCCAATGCCGTACAAGATAATGAAAAATTCAACTCTTAGTGGGTCAGGCTTTAGGAAATAGTCGTTTTATCCTGAGTTAAGGTGCTCTATGAATAGCATAGCCTATTCTTAAATTGGATATTAGTGTATGCATACTAGACTAGGGTTTTATTCCCCTATTTCGCTAAAGTTACCAGGGCCACCGTGACATTATGTGCTTATGCGCTTTGCGGTTCTGTCTCCTTGCCGTGTTTCGTTCTTAGTGGGCGCAACACTTGCATTCGCTCTTACCCTGCGTAAAGATTACTTGACGAGATTGTATCTGAAGTTCGAATCATTTCGAACACTAGAGGATGAGATGCAAGTATTATAGTATTCGGCGTGGTTTACGAGTCGAGTAAGCCTCTGCACTATGGAAGTGAGATGCAATCGATCAGAGTACAAGGGCCTACTCAGTGGTCGCTCGTAGCAGTATGTGTTGTTTGTTGTTTGAATTAAATGAGAATGAGTGTGTACCATCTTCGAAAATTAAAGACCACAACTTTCTGAATTGAATCGAGTCTGCATGAGGAGAATGATAAGATATGTATGTTTGATTGCGATCCGATATCGCCTTGTAATGCCATTGAATTATTGTGATACTATTGCTATGCTATTATGTGTTATTTGTCTTCATAATTGAATATCATGCTTATATGATTTATCGCTTTAAACCGCATGCTTATTATGACTTATATGTCTTTATATGCTATATGTAATAAGCATGTTTATGTTTTTATCATAATGTTATGTTTATAAAGCGATAATATTAAACCAAAGTAATTGAAACCGAGGGTAAGTATGAGCATAGCTAGTCACTGTCCGCTCAGCGGGCATCCCCCCATAGTTTATTGTGCAGGACGTTCGTGGGCCAGGAGCTGGATTTTGGATGGGGCCACGAGACGCTTTTATGCTTTACTTTTATTGTTTTCCGAGAGATATGTAATATATAACGCTACTCTTTTAACTACCGTATTTAGAGTTGTATTATTCAACTCTCGAACGAGGATGTAACATTTTGGGTTTATGTATAATTAATGACTCTGGTTTAAGACTTAATTAATTTCCGCCTTAGTAATTAAAGTCGACTAAAAACCAGGTTGTTACAGTTGGTATCAAAGCTGACTCGTGACCGTAACATGAATTGCCTAATGCGATTTATGTTTACCTAACGAGAGACACCTGGGCCAGACATTCATATTGTATGTCAGGCATAGACTAATAGGACCAAATAATAAATTAGATTTTTCTTTTATTAGATCACTTAAATAATAAACTTCAAATCGCTTTAAAGTGTGAGGATGGGTAGAAACCTTAAGGACCGACCATAGGCTTAGTGCTTTTAAATATCAAATTACTTCCCTCAAAATAAAATACACTAACTCGCGTATGCTTGCTACTTGCTGAAGTGACTGACTAAACTAACAACTATCCTCGGATATAAAATTTAAATAATAATTCAACTCCCGAGGATTGAAGCGTCAAAGGAGTACCAGACGGCACGGAGTGAAGACATCTGTTAAATTCGTAACCAATTCCACAAAAATACATTCTCCCTCTCTCCTACTTTCATATCCTTCCTAAGAAAATGTACTAGATACATTTTAAAATCCTAAAACCGATGTAACAAAAAAATTACATCTCAAGGAAATAAAATACCTAACTTCTGTGCTTACTTGCATAACTGCCGTTATTGCATTTACTTTCAAGTAAAAGCTATCAATGACAAGCATGTCTTCTAACCTCTCGCAATACTAATGATTCCTTCACGTCTTAATTCTTTCAGAATGGCTGCACCTCCAATGACAGACGAGGAAAGACACCTCCTGGCAGAAGAATCTTTGATCCGTTTGGCAGAAATAGCCACGGACAACGCAAACCGCCAACATCATCCAAGCGCGTTTGATCGTGTTTCCCGCCATCGTCCACAAGAGTACTCGGGTTCTACTGACCCTATCGATCTCACGAACTGGCTGGAGGAAATGAAGAAACTCATGGATCTGACAAGGACGCCTCCAGAAGATAGGGTCAACATAGCCGCCTTTTACCTGAAGGCCGAGGCTAATGACTGGTGGAACGTGGTCAGGACTAATGAACCTAACGCCACGTTCACATGGTACGAGTTCACAGCAAAAATCAAGGAGAAGTACTTTGGGTATGAGCTCAGGTGTCAGAAAGAGGAGGAATTCATAAGTCTCAGAATGGGAGACATGACACTCCAGGAATACACTGAGAAATTCCAACGGCTGGCAAAATTCGGTCGCGATCGCTCCCAACGATAGGGCCATGACTCGCAGGTACTGCGCAATATGTCTAATGATCTGCGTACCCATGAGCGACAACACCTCGCTACTTTTGCGCTGACCTCACGAGTGTGCGTGCAGGGTATGGGCTTCCTTAGAGTTGGAAAAAGCCGAGGAGAAAAAGAAGAAGAAGGTGTTTGTGCCATCTGTGGCACAGTCGAGCTATATTCAGAAGCCGAACTACCAACGCCCGATTCAGCAGAGGCCAAATTTTCAGAGGTCTGCGTTCCAAAACAGGGTTCCTGCTGGGAACAACGAGAGAGCCATGGTTGCAGGAAGGGTTCCTCAACCTAGAGCCTTACCGGGAAATTGTCGTATGTGTCACAAGACACTACATGAGGGTAGGCAGTGCAACGGTCAGCCGATTACCTGCTACAAATGCAAGAAGGTTGGGCACAAGGCAAACGTATGCCCTAATAATCGAACACTGGCCGATTCTTTGGTGTACCACAATCTGTTGTGGTACAAGGTCGAGTTTATGTCCTCACAGAAGCTGAGGCAGAGGAGTCACCTGAGGCTGACGTCATCACTGGTATTTTTTTTTATAAACTCTGTAAACGCTGTGGTTTTGTTTGACACTGGGGCATCATTGTCCTTTGTATCTTCTAAATTTGTTTCAAAGGCTAACCTCACAAAATCCGAATCAATCAACGCAAATATTTCTTTACCAAACGGAAAAATTTTCAAATGTTCCAAAATATTCAAAGAAACTCCAATCACAATCCATAGAACAATCTTCCCTTCCGACCTTATTCTTTTTGACATGCCGGAGTTCGACGTCATTCTGGGGATCGATTGGTTGACTAAGTATCATGCGTTGTTCGAGTGCCGAGATCGGAAAATTCGCTTGAAGCATCCTACAGGGACTAGAGTCACGTATCAGAAGACTTCGCCAATTAAGGGGGCGAAAATCATCTCCATGTTACAACTACAGCGGCTAGAAAGAAAAGGACACCAAGTATACCTATGCAGCGTCAACGAGGTCAAGGAAAGCGTGAACATTGAGCTATTCACGTGATGCAGAATTTCCTGGCGTCTTCCCGCACGATTTACCAGGCTTACCACCGCACGTGGCGTGGAATTCTCTATCGACCTTGTGCCAGCACGCCCCAATCTCAAAGGCACCCTATAGGATGGCACCAGTAGAACTACAGGAATTAAAGAAACAACCTGGAAGAAATGATTGAAAAGGGTTTCATTAGACCGAGTGTCTCACCTGGGAGCAGGTCCTCTTTGTGAAGAAGAAGGATGGCAGTATGAGACTCTGCATCGACTACAGGGAATTAAACAAGGTGACCATTAAGAACCGCTACCCTCTGCCAAGGATTGACGACCTTTTTGATCAGCTAAAAGGCGCGGGAGTGTTTTCTAAGATCGACCTGAGGTCAGGTTATCATCAGATCGCTGTTAGGGAATCTGACATCCAGAAGACTGCTTTCAGAAGCAGGTATGGTCACTACGAATTCAAGGTTATGCCTTTCGGTTTGACAAATGCACCAGCAGTGTTCATGGATCAGATGAACAGAACCTTCCACGAATACCTTGACATATGCGTGGTTGTATTCATTGATGATATCCTAATTTATTCCAAGACCGGGGCAGAACACGAGGAACATCTCCGTATTATTCTGGGAATACTAAGGGAATATAAGTGGTATGCTAAATTTTCTAAGTGCGAATTTTGGCTCGAGAAGGTAGCATTCCTGGGTCACGTCATCTCGAAGGATGGAGTGATGGTAGATCCTGCAAAGATAGACGCAGTAAAAGAATGGAAGGCTCCCACGAATATAACTGAAATACGCAGCTTCCTTGGATTGGCAGGATACTACAGGAGGTTTGTTCCAGATTTCTCTAAGGTTGCACGACCCATGACGAAGTTGCTACAGAAGGAATCTAAGTTCATATGGAGTGAGGAATGCGAGAATGCTTTCCAAGAACTCAAGACAAGGCTTACCACAGCGCCAGTCTTAGCTCTTCCTACAGATGGAGACGAGTATGAAGTCTACAGTGACGCCTCACTGAATGGCCTGGGTTGCGTACTGATGCAACAAGGGAAGGTCATTGCTTACGCATCAAGGCAATTGAAAGTCCATGAAAGAAACTACCCCACTCATGACCTAGAGTTGGCAGCCGTGGTGTTTGCTTTGAAAATCTGGCGTCATTACCTCTACGGAGTGAGTATCAAGTTCTATACAGACCACAAGAGCCTGAAATATATTTTCACACAAAAGGAACTCAACATGAGACAACGCCGGTGGTTAGAACTGATCAAGGACTACAAGATTGAACTACTGTATCACGAGGGTAAGGCAAACGTCGTTGCTGACGCTCTGAGTAGAAAGACAACGCATACCCTCAACAACGTTTGGGAAATTCCGGCTGGTATTGTCCGAGACTTCAAAAGAATGAACTTAGAGTTGGTTCAGTCGGATGATGCTGACTTAAACGCAATGATCGCAGAGCCGGAGTTATATCACGAGATTAGAGCTCTACAATGGGAAGATGAGGAACTCGTGAAAATCAGGGGGGAGATTCCTTCAGGAAACCGAGAAGGGTTTGAGATTAAATCTGATGGGAGTTTGAGATTCAAAGAAAGGTGGTGCGTGCGACGCGTGCAAGATTGAAAAGAAGGATCCTTGACGAGGCACACAGTACACGATACTCAATACATCCAGGATCAGATAAAATGTACCAGGACTTAAAGCTGAAGTTTTGGTGGGTTCGAATGAAAGCAGAAATTGCAGAGTATGTTGCAAAGTGTCTAATCTGCCAGAAGGTGAAGTTTGAACATCAGCGACCCGGGGGACTACTGCAACCTTTGGACATTCCATTGGGGAAATGGGACTCCATTTCCATGGATTTCATAACAGGGTTGCCAAAAACTCACCGAGGAAATAATGCAATCTGGGTGATTGTGGACCGCTTGACCAAGTCGGCCCATTTTCTACCAATCAAGGACACCTGGAGCCTTGAAGAGTTAGCTAAGGCATATGAGAAGGAGGTGATCCGATTACACGGCGTACCGCTGGACATTATCTCGGACAGGGATCCAAGATTCACCTCTCATTTTTGGGACAAGCTCCAAGCAGCATTGGGAAGCCAACTAAAGATGAGCACCGCTTTCCATCCTGCGACCGATGGTCAAACTGAACGAACTATCCAAACGGTCGAGGACATGCTCAGGGCATGTGCTTTGGAATTCAACGAGAACTGGGAGAAAAGCTTACCTTTGATTGAATTCTCCTACAACAATAGCTTTCATGCAAGTTTGGGCTGTGCTCCATTCGAGGCACTATACGGGAGAAAGTGTCGTAGCCCAGTCTGTTGGGACGACGCTAGTGATAACGTGGGTACTGGACCAGAGGTTATTCAGGATCAGATCGAACACATCAAAATAATTCGTGAACGCCTGCAAGCGGCACAAGACCGCCAGAAGATGTATGCCAACAAGCATCGCCGACCTATTGAGTTCGAAGTCGGTGATCATGTGTTCTTGAAAGTATCACCCATGAAGGGGGTTCGACGTTTCGGATTGAAAGGGAAGCTAAGCCCTAAATACGTTGGACCGTACGAGGTACTTGAAAGGATTGGTGAGGTAGCCTATCGCCTAGCGCTACCCCCCAATTTATCTAAGGTTCACAACGTTTTTCACGTTTCTCAACTGAGGAGATACAGGAGTGACCCAACTCATATCATTACTCCCGACGTGATCGCAGTTGAGCCTAACTTGCTATACTCAGAAAGGCCTGTCAAGATCCTAGCACGAGAAACCAAAGTGTTGAGGCGGAAGACAGTTCCCTTAGTGAAAGTGCTATGGAAAGGTCAGTTGACTGAACAAGCAACTTGGGAGACCGAAGCCTCTATGAAGGAGAAATACCCCGAGCTGTTTATCTCAGGTGAAAATCCTATCCTTCATTCAAGTTTCGGGACGAAACTTTTCTAAGGGGGGAGGTTTGTAACACCCCGTGTTAATTTAATTCAATAGTTAGCCATCAATTTCTAATTTCAAACCTTAAATCAATTCTTAATCATTTAACCTTACAAAATCACAATTTTTACAAAACTTTCATTTTGTAAAATTTCTCGACTTCTTTAATACTTTTTAAAATTTTTGAATAATGAAATAAATAATTTAATCTTAGAATTTAAAAGTAGAAATATTTCGAAAAATCGTCAAACGCGCACACATTAACTTTTATCGCTTTTGACGCCCGACTTTTTAAAACTGACCAAATTCGTGAAAAACATTTTAAAACACAAATTAAACATTTTCTTAACCCAAATAGTGTAGGAGACTTTTCCAACCAATGAGAATTTAGGTGTTTCCTAATTTCATTTAAAATTAAACTTTAATTACTAACTTTATTTCCTAATTCATTTAACCTAAATTATTACAACTTATGTCATTAATTTCTAAGAGCAAAACACACCCATTTTCTCTCCAAAATAACCGGCCACCTTAACCCCTTTTCTCTCTTTATTTTTCTTTCATTTTACACCTAAAACTCACTAAATTAAAACCCTAAATAATACTCTAATAAATCACTAGTGTTCTTAGTTATTACTTGGGTATTTGAAGCTTACTTGTTACGGGTTTTTGAAGGTGAAGACGGGTACTTGGGTGAAGACTTAGACCTTGATAACTTAGTCGATCTGGATAACCAATAATCATACCGATTAAGGTGACTAACTATGTCTTATATTATCTTTTTAGTAAATTAATTTGTTTTGTTATTATAATTTTATGAGTATGATTTTTATGTTAAATATGTTAAACATCATGATTGTGTGCTTGTATGTTTAGGTGAAGTATAATAAAATGATAATAAATAAGTTATGTTGATAATAGATTATTGTTGTAAATATTCACATGCTTAGTTTAATTCATTTGTGAGTATTTTTAATTTATATTCATATGATTTTTATGTTTATTTATGTTTTAGTGAAGTAGTAATGTTATATAAAAATTATGTGAAATAGTAGAAATGAGTTTAAAGTGATTAAAATCGAAAATGAAAATTATATATACATAATACATACACACGGCATTTATCATTTTTTTTAATATATTTTCACTTTTAATTTTTGTAAATTATATGTAGTATTAAGTTAGTATAAAATAGATGTTCCTATGAAAAAAAAACTAAATTAGGAAAACGAATTATAAATTATTAAAATCGAAATAAGTGTTCTTGAGTTGTTCTTGAGTTATTCATGTGTGTTCTTGAGTTATTCATGTTGATGTTCATACTTGTTACTCTTTTTGATTTCATTTTAATTTATGTTTGTTAATAATTTATGTTTATGTTTAGTTATTGTTTTACATATTACTTAGTATTATACTATAAATCAACTAAAACATTATAAATCATTTAGATTAAAAAGTTAGAAAATTAAAGTGTTGAAAAACACTATTCATAAATATAAATGAAATTGTTAGTAAATTTCATTATAGTTTAAATCGTTTTAGTTTAATTAGAATAATTAAAATATAAAGACTTTAAGTTAAAAACCGTTAAAATCGAAAAATGAAATTTTAGAACATCCTATGCATGCTCACGGCATTCTTGGCCATTTTAGGTTAAAAATTGTTTTTATCACTTTTTAGTTTATTGTTAAAATAATTTAATTATTAGTTAATAAGTTAGATTTAAGAAATTAAAAGAAATAAATCAATTTTTGTATTATATATGTTGTACACGGCATTTTCATTTTTAATTGACTAAATTTGACTAAAATGAAATTATCACTAAGTCACTAAAGTTAAATAGTAATTAGAATTGAATTTTTATATAAATCGTTTTGATTATAAATGAATTATGTTAAACCGATAAAAAATGAGTAACCGTATAAAAATGAATTAAATCGTGTGTTACTGCCTTTGCTATTTGGACTGTTGATCTTGGACTTACGGACTATAAATGAATCATCCACGATACTATTATCTTTTAAAATGAAAATCGCTAAATTTAGTTAATAGACGACTAAATTTAACTAAGTCTCAATTTAAAATGAATACCATTATCACTTTTTACAAATTGAACTTAACATTTTTAAAACTAATATTTTAAAATGAAAATCATTATCACTTTATACAAAATAAACTTAACGTTTTTGAAACTAGATTTTTTAGATATTTTCATAAATGACTAAATACAAACCGAACCTAACATTTTTAAAACTAGACTTTAGAATATTTTCAAAAATCGCCTAAGTACAAAACGAACCTAACGACTTTGAAACTAAAAATTTGTACTTAGGAAATAAAAACAAGATTAGTATTATACTAAAATACCTTAAGTATAAAAAAATAATAATAATAAGTATAAGTATAAAAATACGAATACATATGAAAATACGTATAGAATACGAAGTATAAAAATACGAATACGTATAAAATACGTATAAAATACGATGAATAGTAAATACGATGAATAGTAAATACAATGAATAGTAAATACGATGAATAGTAAAATACGATGAATAGTGAAAAGTGAATAGTGAAATACTGAAAATAATTAAAAATTTTACTAAGTATAGAAAATTTAAAATGAAGAAGTAAATGACCTAAAGTGTTTGAAAAACACAAATAAAATTTGACATACTATTAAACGTTTCAATTTAGAAACTTGAAAACATTAATAATTAACAACACTTCAAATAATAAACGAACGTGTTATGTGATCATATGAAACCTACAAATACTTAAACGTTTGTGTGAGACTAGGAGAGTCTAGTAACATGTGATATGTAATATCAAATAAATAATGAATATTGAGTAAGTTAAATAAAAGGTCAAGCTTGGGCCTCAGATAAGGGAACGTCAATCGTAAGTGAAGTGGGGTTAAGATAGTCTTGTGCGGATACCACTATCTCGGTCCTGGCTTGGGTCATATCGAATAGTGTGGTTTAAGCGTGACCTTATTGCTTAGTGCATCCTGCCCATGCCGTTTCGCCTTAAGTCGTATAGCCAATGCCGTACAAGATAATGAAAAATTCAACTCTTAGTGGAGTCGGGCTTTAGGAAATAGTCGTTTTATCACGAGTTAAGGTGCTCTATGAATAGCATAGCCTATTCTTAAATTGGATATTAGTGTATGCATACTAGACTAGGGTTTTATTCCCCTATTTCGCTAAAGTTACCAGGGCCACCGTGACATTATGTGCTTATGCGCTTTGCGGTTCTGTCTCCTTGCCGTGTTTCGTTCTTAGTGGGCGCAACACTTGCATTCGCTCTTACCCTGCGTAAAGATTACTTGACGAGATTGTATCTGAAGTTCGAATCATTTCGAACACTAGAGGATGAGATGCAAGTATTATAGTATTCGGCGTGGTTTACGAGTCGAGTAAGCCTCTGCACTATGGAAGTGAGATGCAATCGATCAGAGTACAAGGGCCTACTCAGTGGTCAGGCTCGTAAGCAGTATGTGTTGTTTGTTGTTTGAATTAAATGAGAATGAGTGTGTACCATCTTCGAAAATTAAAGACCACAACTTTCTGAATTGAATCGAGTCTGCATGAGGAGAATGATAAGATATGTATGTTTGATTGCGATCCGATATCGCCTTGTAATGCCATTGAATTATTGTGATACTATTGCTATGCTATTATGTGTTATTTGTCTTCATAATTGAATATCATGCTTATATGATTTATCGCTTTAAACCGCATGCTTATTATGACTTATATGTCTTTATATGCTATATGTAATAAGCATGTTTATGTTTTTATCATAATGTTATGTTTATAAAGCGATAATATTAAACCAAAGTAATTGAAACCGAGGGTAAGTATGAGCATAGCTAGTCACTGTCCGCTCAGCGGGCATCCCCCCATAGTTTATTGTGCAGGACGTTCGTGGGCCAGGAGCTGGATTTTGGATGGGGCCACGAGACGCTTTTATGCTTTACTTTTATTGTTTTCCGAGAGATATGTAATATATAACGCTACTCTTTTAACTACCGTATTTAGAGTTGTATTATTCAACTCTCGAACGAGGATGTAACATTTTGGGTTTATGTATAATTAATGACTCTGGTTTAAGACTTAATTAATTTCCGCCTTAGTAATTAAAGTCGACTAAAAATCAGGTTGTTACACTTTTTGTCCAAGTCTCAAACGTCCAATCCGAAGGTAAAGTTTTTACCTTGAAATGCAAAGACGGTTTTTTAGAGTGGAGATTTATAAGTGTATTGTAAGTGTGTATATGAGTTATGATTGTGTTGATTGATGTTGTAATGATAATTGTTGTTATGAAAGTTATGGTTTTGAGTCGAATAAGGGCTGCTATTTATAGCAATTGCTTCGTGTTTCATGAATAGTTGCTCAGAAAATCGCCAGTGAACCAGCGATTATTACAAAAATCGCCAGTGTGGGCAGGAATATCACCTGTGTACAGACGATTTTTTGGTCGTTTTTCAATTGATTTTGTAGCGCCGTAGGTAGTATGACATGTTTCCGTAGGTTTGCTATGATTGTGTTTGTTTGTTGTTGACTTTAGGGGTCGAGGATCAACTTAGGTCAGTTGATTCCTCGGCTTCGTTTTCGTGTTTCGTGTTTCGGTCATTCGTCGTGTTTTTCGATTTTGGCTCGAAATAATATATTATTTTACGACGTTGTGAAACTTTGTCTTGTAAAAATGTGACCCGGGACGCGCTTTGGTCCGTTTCGGGTGCTTGGGCCTTTTTGCGTGTTTTGGGCTGTTTTTGTGATGCGTTTTTGTGTCGTGCTTGTGCGTATTGTGTCGACTTACGATTAAAAATGACTAAATTATTATTCATTTTTACGAAGTATGCAAATTCAAATTAATGCGTTAAAAATGACTAAAATGTTTTAGACACTTTTATACCGTTTCGTCTTATTTTTAAAAACATGCATGAAAAGTCCTTTTCGTCATCGGGTTTGTTTTTTGGGGGGTACAGATACGGGGTATCTACACTAATTATTGAGAGAACTTGAAACTAAAACTAAGCAGTAAAATAAAACCTAAAATAAAGCATAAGTTTCCAAATTCACGTCCTAGGGTACACATATAAGTTATCCAAACAATCAAGCTCGAAAATAGGCAAGACGGTGTAACAGGTCCCCCTAGCCGGCCGACCGGCCGCCGGCCTGGCTGGACCGGCCGACACCCTCATGTTGGGCCGGCTTCTCCAACTCCCATATTGGGCTCGTGTTCCACTTGAGCCTTGATCTAATGCGTCTTTTATTCTTATCCCGAGCTCACGTATAAGCTCGAGCTTGGTCTTGAGGTCTCGGTACTCGTGCATGCTCCACTTGACTCGGGTTTTGGCTCTGGACCGCCAAAACCTGCAAAATATAAACGAGAACAGCAGTACCGCAATATAAAGCAAATAGCTCATAAAATAATAATAAACTCAACTAAATGCAAGCTAAATGCGACTAAATCGGGGGCATATAATCTATATAAAAGGCACACATCACCCGCGTAACCTTTTTCTCCTCAAAATGGCATTAAAACCATTCCCCAGGGCGTCTCGAGGCATTAAAACCATTTTTGTACCAATCTTTTTTATGAATCAACAAGGTTTCATTCTCTAAGACACGATTCACATGCCAACGACAAAAATTATGTGGAGTTCGGGATAAACCTTTCGAAGTGCACCAACCAACCCCAACTCACGATCCGTAACGAATGCTGAAAGAGAAACACCGGTACAATCAAAAAACTCTATTAATTTCCACAAAATGGGATGTGTACCCTTTATCCAACTCTAATTTATCAACCATTTTAATCAACTTCGTTTCCACCTAAATCCTCAAACGAATCCGATAGAAATGCAAAATAAATCGTTCAAAGTCTTCTCTATTACACAATACATACTCCCTCCATTCAACTCCATTCGCATCAAAGAGAAATTTGACAGTATTCACTGAAGTGTGAAAGTTGAGGAATTTCTTGCAATATATTGAACCAAACATAGTTATGCGAGATCTTGAATGATACGTTTTCATAAGTACAACAAGAAAATCAAATTTTTACATTTTTTAATAACGTGAAACTATAGTTATTGTCGTTCCGACATTTGCCTCGACAAATGTAAAAAGTACGAGGGATGCCAATGGAGTTGAAGGGAGGGAGTATATAATAAGGTTTGGAGGGTCCAACCACAGAAGGGATAACAACATTTAACGTTGTTTCTAATAGTTAGACAACCAAATTTAACGTCCCACCATGGAAGGACTTAAAAAGCCATGATGCCGCCACGATTGGACAATGAAACTCTTTGTCCTACCATGGTTGGACAATAAAACTCATCGTCTTACCATGGTAGGACATCCAGGTTCATCATGTTAGCCATATCAGACATTAGAATTCAACGTCCTACGTAGGACGTTAAGATTCATCATGTTAACCATGTCAGACGTTAAAATTCAGCGTGGTACCATGGTCGGACAATGAAACTCATTATCCTTGGTAGGGCGTTAAAACTCAACGCCCAAAAGTATGGCTGACGGGTTTTTTCATCTCAATACTTATATATACGCTACAAAATTCAATTTTACAACAATGTAATGAGTAAGAAATCATCTTTACCATAAACTCATTAAATCTAACCTATTGTTCAACATTGATCATTCAAATATAGTGTAAAGTGTTTGTGTAAAATATGACTATCTCCATATGTTAGTCAGCTTACTACCAATTCAATATTTGACATTGAGTTTAAACTTAAATTTCTTGTCTTTTACTATTATTGATTTGTTAGTTGAATTTTATGAGTAAATGTTTGAATTTTTTTTTTGAAAGAATAGAGAGAATAGAGAGATAGTGAACCAAAATTATAAAAAGGGTATTTTGGTCTTTTCCACAAAAAACGTCGACAATTCATATAAAAATGTCGACGATTTGTATAAACCCCTTAAAAAAACTCGAACCGGAGACGAACTCAAACCAACAGGGCAATACGATATCACCTGCGCCTTCATAACACATGCATTTTCACAACATTGCCATTTCCGGTAGGCCATTCGCGGAATGCAAACTTTGTATATATGAGCACACGAATAAAAGAACACAATTTGAAAACAAAATACAGAAAGTACCAAGGCTATTCAGAAAGTAGATAATGTCATTCTTCTAAGATTAGGTCAGGCAAATTCGAGTTCATATATCTCCTTTACCAATTATAAAACATAATCTCTGCGGGAATTTCTTTCTCCATCATAACCGATTGGAAAAAAACAAAAAAAAACATATAAATTACCGTTTCTTATCAGATACTTGCACCTTTCATGTCTGCATAGAGGCAGAATATTACAGCCTTTAGTGGAGACGGCAATGGGATTTCACTCGTAGGTTTCTCGATGATTTTTCGCCATTTCTCTCCTATTTCTCAAATCGTATTTACTGATTACATTATACAGATGAGTGGACTTCGATTATGTAAATGGGCGGGGCCTCTTACCCCAGCCTTAATTTGTTGCGTTTTTATAATGATTTTCCAGCCGTTGAGAGCCACGTTCAAAACTCCTCAGAGAACTATGTACATGCCACAGTTAGCAAACAGTTCGGCCATAACAAATTGACGCAATATAGAGATTTTTAGCCCATTTCTCCTGTCAAGAGTGAAATTAAACAGAATGTTAAGCGCTGTTTCAGAGTTAACCATTTCTATAAGACATAACAATTGAGAACCGATAATGAAAGAAGTGGATGAACCTTAACATGGGTGCTCGGGAAAGCAGATGTCCTCAGAGTTTCTTGTGTTTCGTCCATCATTTTACGTTTTGGAATGCTCAAAATAAAGGCCGCTTGATCAGCTGTCGCTGCCATGGAAGTTATCCTGTAACCACTCTCCCACCTCCTGTGAATCCCTTCACTCGGGTACAGGTAATCAAGCTCGACAACCTAGTAACATCAAAATTCGTTCCTAAGGTTTAAACATAACCAACAAAAGTGGAGCCAAAAATATATTTCGGGAACTAAAGTCGCACCTGATCAGAGTATCCTGCATTTCGAGACATCACTACTCCCCATCGACTACCCGCTGTCGTCATACACGTTACATGGAATCCCTCTTTCCACTTCTTATTAATCCACTTGAATGGGAACGAGTCGCTCACTTTGTATGATTGTTGTGTATAAGGAGTTCCTGGCCGAAGATAAAAATACATAAATGACGAGGGACAATCAAAATACTGTTGCTTCTTTGTTTAGAACTTGTTATCATCGTTAAGTTAAGTGCAAAGTTTTCCGAAATATTTCAAAGTTTCTCTGAAGTATTTGCAGATTTTCTTATGCTTTTTTTTAAGTTTAATGTGTTTTATACTTTTATGTAGTCCTTATCAGAGAGCTTTTTGGAGTCATCTAAAGTTTCTTAAGTGTTAGATAAGTTAAGAAAAAATAAAACGAGAACAGGTCCTAAATCACATACCCATGTAAAGATACTCAACACTTGACTATAGTAAACTACTTTGACACTTCTCATTAAGCTCCCCAAAAAACAGTCTCTATAAACAAAAGTCCGAATATTGATTGCAAGTTCATAAAATTTAGACAAATACCTTTCGACATGATCACCAAGGAACTTCCAGTAGTAGAACCAGCTATCGAACTGATATAGAAATTCTTCTCCCATTGTTCCATGATCCAATCCTGGAAAAAGTTATCAAATGAAAGCGAAACATGAATTAAACGTCATTAAATAATGGTAGTGCGGTTACATGAATTAAACGTCATTTATAGAGCAAACCTTATGCAAGAAGACGTTTGAAAGTTCCCATACTTGAGTCGAGAAGCCTGTACCGGCATCCATAATCAAGGCCCATAGGTTAGTTGCAGAGGCCACACAACTAATGAATAACCCGTCCTCGTTGCCCTTGTCAATGTGCTGCCGAAGCCTTGAGTCGGCTACATTGTAATGATATCTGCAACAGAAGAATTCTCGTCACATGGTAAATAAAATGAGGATTTCAAGACCTAATCATAGTCGAAAATCCACTAGGCCATGCAAATATACGCCTCTTCCTCCAAGACTCCAACATATCATACAACTTCAGGATATTCAAACTCAATTAGGACAAATTTTCCTTATGTTAGATCATGTAGATAAATAGTCACCATCAAGTATCAAAGTCTGTCAAACCAAAGACGGACCCGGGCCGCACCCAAAGGAAAGAGAGAGAGACCACTTAATAAGACTGAGAGACGGTGTCATCCTAAAGTCAACTAGCAATAGGAGGAATAACCCCTAGGCCTTACAAAGTAGGCAACTCTTACATCAATGGTCAATGATTGACTTCAATGATGCACAGAAATTGTGAGGAGCACATAGCTTCAGAATCGGAATCAACATAAATCGTTTACTACTTCGTTAGTCCACTTGTTATCGATGGAAGATAATGTGCTACCAAGTAGGAAATCACGCGGTTGCTAAGCAACAGAAATTCGAATAACAGTATAACTTGTTTCACATCACCAACTCCTAGAATAAATTTTTTTTTCACATTTTTGTCAATAGAAGGTAGCAAATTTGACTACTCCCTCCTATTCATTGGAAACGCTCCATTTGCTTTTGGACATGTCCACTTCAAATGCATATTTCTAATTTAAGCAAGCAGTTCGAAGGTAGTAGGTTGTCGGTCATGAAGTTTGCGATGATGGTGGTGTCATTGTGTCAATGGCTCTCATCTAGGTGCTCAAACTCGAGATGGTTATCAAAATTGGTGGACTGGTGGTATTGCAATGTGAGTAGCACACATCTGATGGTGCTGTAATGGTTGAAGGTGATATTAAGGAATGATAATGTCACGGCGGTGACTGGGTTGTCGACTTGTCGCCTAATGGAAGAGTAATGAAAGGGGAAGGTTATAGTAGTTTATGGTAATAGTTAAAGAAAGTATCACTATTATAAATTAACGGCTCTCATCTAGGTGCTCAAACTCGAGATGGTTATCAAAATTGGTGGACTGATGGTATTGCAATGTGAGTAGCACACATCTGATGGTGGTGTAATGGTTGAAGTTGGTATTAAGGAATGATAATGTCACGGTGGTGACTGGGTTGTCGCCTAATGGAAGAGTAATGAAAGGGGAAGGTTATAGTAGTTTATGGTAATAGTTAAAGACGGTATCACTATTATAAATTACTGCTTCCGAATCTTTGCGTCAAAATGACATGACATTTCCTACGGAAAAGAGGGAGTAAGAATTTGGTGCTTTAACTTAGTAATAAAATATCAACCAATGTCATCAACATAAGGCTGATTTACATTTGACAGCCCTCTTATGAGTTTTTGAGTCATTAGAGTCAAGTAAGATCAGAGGAGAGCAATGTACGAAGTTCGGAATGAAGCATAGGAAGCTATTTGCGTCATTAGGAGGTGTCAAAAGGGAACTCTTAAAGGCATAGATATGCATATCTCTATTGGTGGCATATGTTGGTATTTCTGAGGGAAAAGGTAAAGATTATTTCTAAGGTTTTTTAGAGTGATACAGAGTTTAAGAGTAGTTTGGATGAGTTTCAGAGTAACAAAGCGAAGAGTTCGACAAGTAATTTTGGAAGGAGTGTGCGTTCACAATTGCTCGAAAATGACACCCCACACATTCAGACGTAGACATCGAAGCACAAAATCGGACAACCACAAACCACAACTCCAAACATGTCGGAAGTTCTCATGTTTTTTCTTCACTTGTTCCTTTGTTGCGCTTAAAATGGCTACCAAGACCATTGCTAGCACATACACAAATATGAACTACTCATCAACACATAAAATCCATTGTCTAGCCAAAAAGAGTATCTATAGTTTTAGATTATGATGAAATAAATCACTATTTATGGTGAAGTAACATCAATTAAATGCAGTTATTACGCAAGTACTCTTTTGGATCATTCACGAACGACCTCTTTCTGTTAACAAAACAAGGCAGTAGGATCATTTGCTTACAAACCCCCACCCCCACCGCACCACTACGGGGCTACGTTTAGGTTGTAACATATAAAACTACTTACCTACGTTGTAAACCTTTGACAAGGCCTAAAAATATTAGCGTCCCATCTCACAACAAACATTGATCATATAGCACCAATACTAAAGTTAAAATGAAGCGCCTGAAATACACCATATATGCCAATATGCCATAATCTGATAAAAATATAGAATCAACTTAGGATAAGAATAGTAATCCAATCTTACTCACAACGTACCTCTGTTTCATAGGTCGGCGTGCATTATAAACAGAAATCCACTGCATCGCTGGACTACCTAATCTAATTTTCTTCTTCGGCTGCTCGTCCTCCTCCAGGTTAATGAGCAGCCGTCCTCTTTTTTGGCCCACCTATGCGACATAAACGAAGAGTGTAAGGATCTTTTCTATTCAGGAAACATATCTCTGACAATAAAAGACAGAAACAATGATCTGAACCTTCAGGGCTCCATCAATTTTGATAGGTCTGAGTGGTGCACAAGGTTCGATCAAGCAGTCAAAGTACGAAATAAGTTTCGAATAATTCGGCTCCTCGTCAAACTTCATGATAGTCACGGCTTCAAGGAACTGTTTGAATGGGGCAGGGCAGAAACAACACATCATATCTGGTGACGTGCCCATTTTTTTCTTACACACAAGGAAACTTTTGTTATCCCCCTTCACAAGGCGAAAAGTTTAAAAAATCGTCAGATAAGCTAAAAATTAACAATCTGTTGCATCACCCTAGAAGGTCAGATCAAAATTGCACTCACTTGATAACCCTGCCATGGTAATCTTCCTTTAAGCAGAAAGATTAAAGTGTATGCCAATGACTCAAGGTCGTCCCTCCTACTGCCTGTTCGACCTAAATGTGCATGGACACTTGCATATCTTATTGTTCCCCTGCGGAAGGAAATAACATTCTCAAGGGTCAAGACCATCTCATCCATCTCCTAGCAGAAATATGGTTCCGTAATATTAACTCTTCTGATTATAGCATACAGACACTTCACGAACCTGAATACGTCTGGTCTTTGATCATAGTCCACATGTTGACCAGATGAAGTATCTTTCCATCTAGAAGCTGAAACACATAAATGAATAACGATGTCGCAGGGGATTAGTACATCAGCATGCTATCTCTCGTGAGAGAGTACAATATCATGGAGATAGATAACATACCTAATCCGAGATCAATAAGATATAACTTTTTCTCGTCAGCAGTTCCAGGCTGGCCGAGTAGAAAATTTTCCGGCTTGACATCCCCATGCACGAAACTGTAATAACAATATAATAGTGTGAACATCAGCAGTAGCTCAGGGAATACAAGTAGTATAAGACGTCACGAAACATGTCAAAGGTACTTACCCTTTCATGTGAAGCTTTTCTAGAATCGATATCGCCTCAACAGCAATGCATGCTGCCATATTTGGGGACATCCTGTTTAAATTCATTGCGAAGGAAAAACCAAATCACAAATTTTCATTTGCATGCAAAGAGCGTGAGAGAATAAACCATCAACAACAACTGTAACAACGGAAATGGAAAGAAGCAACAGTAGGACAAGAGAACGAGATCCATACGTCTGTCCTAAGGAGTTCCAAACATCCCAAAGACTCGGTCCAAGCATATCCATAATCTGAGGCAGTGAAAAATTAAGTGACGGAAGTTTTTAGCATCGGATAATAATCTTCAGAAGAATTAAATAAATAAAAAACTTACCAAAATATAGTATTCTCCTTGACGACCTTTATAATGAGCCCAAGGAATACCATAACATCCATTTAGGGAGCTGAGTGAAAAACATGTGAGGCATCATTATGCAAATGAAGCATGCAAAACAGTTTAAGTGTTAAATGCTAAATGATTGCCGAGTGAAAAAGAAGGCTTTCAGCTGTGCACACTTACTTGTAAACTTGCCACTCATAAGGAGGTCCATAATTGCAACCTTTACTATTGCGATGCTCAAACTTTACAGCAACCTGAAACAAAATGACGAATAAAAAATTATCACAAGACGTAACCATGACTGAAATCATAGTTAATCCTTGAAAACCATTTGAGGTGATTGTACCTCAATTGCGTCAGGACCTATGCGGTCAGTTCCACCAACCATTCGCCTACCAACATAAACCTGTCCAAATCCACCCTTGCCCAACTTTCGCTCTATCTTATAACACGGTGAATTTCCGACTTGAACCTAGATAATAAAGCAGATATGACCTCTTTCATGAGAATCTTATGTTACCAAAACAAAACTTGGAATACCAAAACTTTCAAGTGAAGCATTCACATGCAAGATACTTCACTAAACATACATCAAATAAACTTACCAAATCAGCTAAGGGGTATTATTCAACATAAAGCTAAGGAAAAATAAAACACTGTCAAGAAGAGTCGAATCAAGATAAAAATGACAAACAACAATTAAGGAGTTCAAATCAATATAAAGTTCTCAAACACAACCCTAAGTGCAATATATTTACCGTGTGCACATACGACAAGAGATTAGCAATCAAGCGACGAAGCATTTATCCTTCCGATTCAGTCAAATCTGATCGGATTACCTTATTTAGATGAGTCATTCAATTCATATCAATTTTTTTTTTCTAGTAGCTTTATACTCCACAAAAATAAACAAAAGGCAAGCCCCACCACGTACACAACGTCTTCTTAATTGTGCCAAACTAAATGGTTATAAGTGATCAGAGGGAGTATAAGCCAAAACAGAGGGAAATCCAATGTACCCTGTCAGGAACAGGCGTTGAGTTAGCATCTTCTTCAGCAGCCACCAGTTTATCACCACTTCCACCTTCCATAGCGATATCTTGACCAGCAGCACCGTTCACGTGGTTTTGAGCGGGTGCAACAAATCCTAAGGGTGCAGCTTGCGGAACGACTTCACAAGGGACGTCAGGGTCTAAATCGATCAATCTCACACCCCGTCCTCGACCAGCACCGGTCTGCCTAGCTCCTACACCAGGGTTAGTCCCTTTCGCATTAGCACCTCGTCCTCTACCGCCACCTCTTCTTCTCGTTTGTTTCTGAGTCGGTGGAAGAAGATTATCTCCCTGCGCATTCAATTCAGGGGTAGGTGGTTGTTGTTGAAGATCAACAATCCTCTTCGATCTTCGGGCTCCACTTCTCAGCTCAGGCATCGTCTACCCATACAATTTACCTCGACGGTAATTACAAAATCATCATTTCTAACAAATTCCTGCTCACAAAAATCACACACGCTACTCATGTTAACACATAATCTACCACATTGTATCCATATACTTCACCGCAGCAAAATTTACGACATCGTTTACAATAAATCCTCCTATTCACAAACTATACACCACATTGCACCCAATCAAACTAATAACTCCTGAAACGCTAACCAACAACTAAACTCAACAGTTGTACCAGAAAATGTTGCTAAAACAAGTAAAACCACCTACATTTCGAAGGCATGCCACTTCTAGTAACAAAATTAACAAGATTTCATTCACTACTTTTCCAATTAATCATTTTTCTCTGACATAATCCATCAATGTGACCAAAAAAAAAAATACTTCATCATCAAATTAATCCAGCCCTAAAATCAAATTTTCATCATCCAAACAAAAACGATGCTCAAAATATGTTGAAAACAATGAAGTAATCATGAAAAAACAGAAGGAAACATAAAAAGAATCGAGCTTTTCACTGAAATAAAAGAATACACACAACAACTCAAATGAACAGCTTAATCATCAACCTAAAAAACAAATACAAGCATGAACAGATTATTCAAAAAAAAAATAATCAATTAATAACGAAAACAAAAATCAAACACTTACCCAGATCCTTGATTGAACCAGTTAAACCAAAAGCAAAATGATCGGCTTAAACAACACACAAAAATCAAAAATTTTAAATAAAAACTGAACCTTTTAAAATACTGAGATATAAAACCGATGATCAAAGTTTAGATCTTCACTAAAAATTTACTCCGCACAATCAAAAAAAAAAAATAGCATCTACCCATTTTAGGGTGGTGGGTAACTGATTGTTTCAAGTTACAACAACAACAACAACAAATCAAAAATTTGGGGGAAAAATGAAAGAATGATGAATGAAAAGTTGGTTATTTATTTATTTTTCATTTATTTTTGAATAAAATGGGGGAATTTATTTAAGAAGGATGAGATAAAAAGGCATTGGTATGTATGTAATGAAATGTTGGTTATGTAGGTGGAGGAGAAAGAGAGGCCTTCTTTCTTTCCTTCTTTTCTATGCTTTGCTTCTCTATAAACTTATCTATTTTTATTTTTTATATTGGAACTTATTTATTTGTTTTAGATTTTGATTTTTGAAAATTAAAATATTGGTTCAAAGAATATTGATTTTTTGTGGGTATTTTGAGTTCTTTTTAATGGAGAAACATAAAGCATGCAATGTGGCCTTATGTTAGACCAAGCAATGAGTAATTGAGTTACATTTTATCAAAAAAAAAAAAAAATGAGTAATTGAGTATGGCGTTTTGGTGGATTACTGAATGATTTATTGGTTCAATTTTGGGTTGGATTAATGTTAGGTTAATTGTGTGAGTGGATTTTGGTTTGACATGACTAAGCATGGTTCGGCTATGTGAAGTGACGAGGTCGGCCCCTCCTTGTTAAACCTAGCCAAGGGTTAGGCTTGGTCAGTTCCAGGTCGGTTGACTACGAATCAGACTTCTTATTCAAGACCTAAAACCAGTCCTTTAAGGTAGCGGGTTAGGCTTGGGCCAGACCAGGTTTGCCAAATCAAGGCTTGATCCCAGACTGTTGGCTATAAATTTGTTGCTCGGGCACGACTCCTTGCTTAGACGGGTCGTGTCGGGCTTTGATGGAATGGGTCGTGCCATCCAAATTATAGCCTGCTTGACGGGATAGCTCGCACAAATGGCCAGCTCTACTCCCTACCTAGCTTCTTATAAGAAAATGGTCGAGGCCAAATTGAGAACCGTCTCAGTGCGACGTATATAAGTCAATCTGAACCTTGATATTTGAATGGTTAAGTTACAGTTCAGATTAGAGGCAAATATGACAATACTATTTGAATTTTGGAGTGAATTATATTAAATTTGAATTGTGAAACAAAACCTTATCATCTGGGTTTATTTATTCTTTTACACTATGCAACGAATAAATGACCGACACTTAAGTAAGGTGGGTGATATGTGGTAAGTTATTTTGTTTTTCATTTTTGAATTGTCGTAATTGAACTCTTTTAAAAGTGAGTCTCTTATGATATACTCTGTACTTCCTCAATTTATTAAATTCAAAAGCTACAATTGTTTGTTTGTTTTTTTTGACATTTTATTCATCTGCTGAGAATTTTTGTTATTTCTTGCAATATTTAAATAAAAACATAATCATGTATTCATGTGTAATCGTGTTTGATTCGTCTACATATAAACAACATCAACATCTAACTTTCTATGATATTATTTTATTATGAATTAACTTAAATGTCATTGTAAACAATTGTAAAGTGCGCCTCAACAAGTGTGAAAAATCAAATGTAATGTTCGAATTTGAATAGATTGAGTATTAGTATCGACTTATTTTATAAAATATGTACTCATGAGTTATAATCTATACATCTATATTATCTATATAAAAAATAGTTTTTTTTTTCCAGAATTCCCCTTAATTCAAGGGATTTAAGCCAATCATATTAATTCCATGTCTTAAAATAATTCGGATTATCTAAACTGGGCCAAAAAAAAAGTAATTAGAAAATAAGAACGTTAGTTCAACTATAACCAAATTTTGCTCAGTTGTACCATTTTTGCTCATTTTTTTTCCATCTACTGCCCTTGGGTATCCCTACATTCTCTCTTTCCCAATTCAATCACTGCACATCAACCCTAAAATCACATAAATTCATTTAAAATCAATCAATTAAGTCTATAATTGATGGCGGTTCAGCTGCCGAGGATGGTGGTAGAAGGTGGTGCACGATGAAGTTGGTTTGAATTTCTAGAGAGTTAAGAGTGAAAACCTAATTTCTCAAATTGAAGAGGGAAAAATGACATGGGTGTTTTGGTAATTTCTTGGATACAACTCATACAAGTGAGTAAGTGTAGGTACCGGGGTTAAATGGGACCACTCGACGTCTTGCTTAGGGGGCGAAAGTTGAAAAAGATTAAGTTAGAAAAACCTTTAAAAACTGTTTCGGAGTCGCCACTAAATTATGAGGGAAATTTAGAACCCGCCTCTGTGTCCTTATGCTCAAAGACACGTCTTAGAGTTCAAGGCACGTCGACACCCATCCGTCTAAGGCTATTGTGAAACCAGATTCGGGTGAGGGTATTCTTCTAAAGAATAGTTCAAATAATGTTTTATGAAAGATCTTTTGGAAAAGCCTATCAAAAATAGCCTCTACTAAACTTGAGAACAATGCAAAGAATGATATATGAGCTTAAGTAATTCGCTACGTACAAAAGCGATATAAGTTGTAAAAAGAATGCAAATGCAAATGCAAATGCAAAAGAGATTGTTTAAAACCCTCAGTTAAGCATGCTTAACTTGTTAACGAAAACGGTTCAGTTAATGTCGAATTCATTGTTAAGTGATTTAATGCAAGATGAGGATTTGCTAAATGCATACATAAAATAAAGATCATTTGGTTTATTTTAAGGGGGGGTCAGTTGTTTATGCGACTTTGGAAAGGTGTTACGAATAGGGTGTAACACCCCGTGTTAATTTAATTCAATAATTAGCCATCAAGTTCGATTTTCAAAGCTTAAATCATTTCCTAATCCTTTAACCTTTCAAAATCACACTTTTTGCAAAACTTTCGTTTTGTAAAATTTCTCGACTTCTTTAATACTTTTTAAAATTTTTGAATAATAGAATAAATATTTTAATCTTAGAATTCAAAAGTAGAAATATTTCGAAAAATAGTCAAACGCGCACACTTTAACTTTTATTGCTTTTGACGCCCGACTTTTTAAAAGCGGATTTAATTTCGTGGAAAACATTTTTAAACACAAATTAGACAATTTTAATGCTCAAATAGTAATGTGGACTTATTTGGTGATGATGGAGGGGATGATGGTTTAATTAAGTTAATAAAACATTATTTACTAAATAAAAACCAACTTTAATATCTAAATAACTTAACCTATTTTCTTACAACTTGTTTCATTATTTTCATAAGTCAAAAACCCTCCATTTTGCTCTCCTTTAGCCGGCCACCTTAGCCCCCATTTCTCCCTTTGATTTTCTTTCATTTTTACTCTAAAACATCCTAAATAAAACCCTAAATATTACTCTAATACTTACTAGTATTATTTAGCTAATTAGAGGGTATTCAAGCTTACTATCTCGGGTTTATTTTTGAAGGTGAAGACGGGTATTTGGGTGAAGACTTAGACCTAGATAATATCGTTGATCCGGACAACCAATAAATTTACCGATTAAGGTGACTAACTATGTCTTGTATTATCTTTTTAGTAAATTAATTTGTTTTGTTATTCTAATTTTATAATTATGATTTTTATGTTAAATATGTTAAACATCATGTTTATATGCTTGTATGTTTATGTGTTGAATAAATAATGATAATAACTAAATATATAGTTTACTAGTAATGTTATAGTAAAATGATATCATGTTTAGCTAAATTGATTTTGAGCATTTTTAATTATGTTTCATATGATTTTTATGTTTAGTCATGTTTTAATTAAGTAGTAGTGATATATAAAAATTATGTGAAATATTAACAATGAGTTAAAGTGATTAAAAATCAAAAATATAAATATATACAAACATATACATTCACACGGCATTTATTATTTTTTTTAATATATTTTCACTTTTAATTTTTGTAAATTATATGTAGTGTTAAGTTAGTATAAAATAGATGTTCCTATGAAAAAAACTAAATTAGAAAAACGAATTATAAATTATTAAAATCGAAATAAGTGTTCTTGAGTTGTTCTTGAGTTCTTCATGTGTGTTCTTATCATCTTCATGTTATGTTCATCATTTATGCTCATTTTGATCTTGTTTTAATTTATGTTTGTTATTATTTTGTGTTTATGTTTAGTTGTTGTTTTAGGTATTGTTATTACTATATATTAAATCAACTTAAAACATTATAAATCATTTAGATTAAAAAGTTAGAAAATTAAAGTGTTGAAAAACACTATTCATAAATATAAATGAAAAGTTTAGTAAATTTCATTTTAGTTTAAATCGTTTTAATATAATTAGAATAATTAAAATATAAAGACTTTAAGCTAAAAACCGATAAAATCGAAAAAATGAAATTTTAACCACCACCATCATTTGCCACGGCATTTAGGCCAATTTTAGAGTTAAAATTGTTTTTATCACTTTTTAGTTTATTGTTAATATAATTTAATTATTAGCTAATAAGTTAGATTTAAGAAATTAAAAGAAATAAATCAAATTTGATATATATATATTAAGTCACACGACATATGCATTTTAAATTGACTAAATTTGACCAAAATGAAATTATCACTAAGTCACTAAAGTTAAATAGTAATTAGAATTGAATTTTTGTATAAATCGTTTTGATTATAAATGAATTATGTTAAACCGATAAAAAAATGAGTAACCGTATAAAAATGAATTAAATCGTGTGTTACTGCCTTTGCTATTTGGACTGTTGATCTTGGACTTACGGACTATAAATGAATCATCCACGATACCATTATCTTTTAAAATGAAAATCGCTAAATTTAGTTAATAGGCATCTACTAAATTTAACTAAGTCTCAATTTAAAATGAATACCATTATCACTTTTTACAAATTGAACTTAACATTTTTAAAACTAATATTTTAAAATGAAAATCATTATCACTTTATACAAAATGAACTCAACGTTTTTGAAACTAGATTTTTAGATATTTCCATAAATGACTAAATACAAACCGAACTTAACATTTTTAAAACTAGACTTTAGAATATTTTCAAAAATCGCCTAAGTACAAAACGAACCTAACGACTTTGAAACTAAAAATTTGTACTTAGGAAATAAAAACAAGATTAGTATTATACAAAAAAAAACCTTAAGTATAAAAATACGTATAAATATAAACATACGTACAAGTATAAGAATACGTATAAATATAAGAATACAATTAGAATACGAAGTATAAAAATACGAATACGTATAAAAATACGTATAAAATACGATGAATAGTAAATACGATGAATAGTAAATACAATGAATAGTAAATACGATGAATAGTAAAATACGATGAATAGTGAAAAGTGAATAGTGAAATACTGAAAATAATTAAAATTTTTACTAAGTATAGAAAATTTAAAATGAAGAAGTAAATGACCTAAAGTGTTTGAAAAACACATAAATAAAATTGGACATACTATTAAACGTTTCAATTTAGAAACTTGAAAACATTAATAATTAACAACACTTCAAATAATAAACGAACGTGTTATGTGATCATATGAAACCTACAAATACTTAAACGTTTGACGCTGAGACTAGGAGAGTCTAGTAACATGGATATGTAATATCAAATAAATAATGAATATTGAGTAAGTTAAATAAAAGGTCAAGCTTGGGCCTCAGATAAGGGAACGTCAATCGTGAGGGAAGTGGGGTTTAAGATAGTCTTGTCGTGGTCGCCATTGCCGGACAAGATAATTGAATATGCCATGGTTTTTGCCACAGGCTTTAGGAAATGGTCGTTTTATCTGGAGTTAAGGTGCTCTACGAATAGCGTGGCCCATTCTTAACGTGGATACTAATGTACATGTACTAGACTAGGGTTTAATTCACTCTATTTCGCTAAAGTTATCAGGGCCACCGTAACATTATGTGCATATGCGCTTTACGGTTCTGTCTCCTTGCCGTGTTTCGTCTTTATTGGACGCGACACTTGCATTCGTTCTTGCCACATGTAAAGATCACTTGACGAGATTGTATCTGAAGTTCGAATCATTTCGAACACTAGAGGATGAGATGCAAGTATTATAGTATTCGGCGTGGTTTACGAGTCGAGTAAGCCTCTGCACTATGGAAGTGAGATGCAATCGATCAGAGTACAAAGGCCTACTCAGTGGTCAGGCTCGTAAGCAGTATGTGTTGTGTGTTGTTTGATTAAATGAGAACGAGTGTGTACCATCTTCGAAAATTAAAGACCACAACTTTCTGAATTGAATCGAGTCTGCATGACGAAAATGATACGATATGTTTGTTTGATTGCGATCCGATATCGCCTTGTAATGCCATTGAATTATTGTGATACTATTGCTATGCTATTATATGTTAATTGCCTTCATAACTGAATATCATGCTTATATGATTTATCGCTTTAAACCGCATGCTTAGTATGACTTATATGTCTTTATATGCTATGTGTATTAAGCATGTTTATGTTTTTATCATAATGTTATGTTTATAAGGCGATAATATTAAACCAAAGTAATTGAAACCGAGGGTAAGTATGAGCATAGCTAGTCACTGTCCATCAGTGCATCCCCCCATAGTTTATTGTGCAGGACGTTCGTGGACCAGGAGCTGGATTTTGGATGGGGCCACGAGACGCTTTTATGCTTTACTTTTATTGTTTTCCGAGAGATATGTAATATATAACGCTACTCTTTTAACTACCGTATTTAGAGTTGTATTATTCAACTCTCGAACGAGGATGTAACATTTTGGGTTTATGTATAATTAATGACTGGTTTAAGACTTAATTAATTTCGCCTTAGTAATTAAAGTCGACTAAAAACCAGGTTATTCTGATTAATTATCGAGTGACTCGTGGCCAGTAACATAAATTGCCTAATGCGATTTATGTTTACCTAACGAGAGACACCTGGGCCAGACATTCATATTGTATGTCAGACATAGACTAATAGGATCAAATAATAAATTAGATTTTTCTTTTATTAGATCGCTTAAATAATAAACTTCAAATCGCTTTAAAGTGTGAGGATGGGTAGAAATCTTGGGACCACCATAGGTTAAGGATTTTTAAATATAACAAACTACTTCCCTCAAAATAAAATACACTAACTCGCGTATGCTTGCTACTTGCTGAAGTGACTGACAAAAACTAACAACTATCCTCGGATATAAAATCTAAATAATAATTCAACTCCCGAGGATTGAAGCATCGCAGAGGTACCCAGACTGACGCAGTGAGGACATCTGTTAAATTCGTAATCAATTACACAAAAATTACTTTCTCCCTCTCTCCTACCTACTATATCCTTCCTAAGAAAATGTACTTGATACATTTTGAAATCCTAAAACCGATGTAACCAACAATTACATCTCAATGGAATAAAATACCTAACTTCTGTGCTTACTTGCATTACTGCTGTTATCACTTTCACTTCAAATAAGTTCTATCAATGTCAAGCATGCTATCTAACCCCTTTCAATGCTAATAATCTTCTTCGCTTCCTAATCCTTTCGTAATGGTCGCACCTCCAATGACTAACGAAGAACGAACAATTCTAGTGAGGAATCTTTGATCCGTATAGCGAAATAGCCACGGACAACGCCGGCGCCAACATCATCCAAGCGCGTTAAAGCATTTCCGTCATCGTCCTCCAACATACTCGGGTTCTAATGACCACTGTCGACCTCACAAATTGGTTGGAGGAAATGAAGAAACTCATGGATCCGCTAGAACGCCTCCAGGAGGATAGAGTCAACATTGCCGCCTTTACCTAAAGGAAGAGGCAAATGATCAGTGGAACGTGGTCAGGACCAATGAACCTGACATTACGTTCACCTGGTACGAATTCATTGAGAAGATTAAGGGGAAATACTTCGGGTATGAACTCCGATGTCAGAAAGAGGAGCAGTTCATAAGTCTCAAGATGGGAGACATGACACTTCAAGAGTACACAAAAGGAATTTCAAAAGCTGGCCAAATTTGGGGCTGCGATCGCTCCCAACGAAAGGGCCATGACCCAGAGATATCTGCGCAATATGTCCAACACTATGCGTACCCACATGAGTACCAACACCTACAACACCGTTGCTGCAGCGTATGAATGCGCATGTAGCCTATGGGCTTCTCTGGAGTTAGAAAAGGCTGAAAAGAAGAAGAAGGTGTTTGTGCCTTCCGTGTCACAGTCGAGCTTCATTCAGAAGCCGAACTACCAACGCCCGATTCAGCAGAGGCCAAATTTTCAGAGGTCTGCGTTCCAAAACAGGGTTCCTGCTGGGAACAACGAGAGAGCCATGGTTGCAGGAAGGGCTCCTCAACCAAGGGCCGCACCGGGGAATTGTCGTATATGCCGCAAGGCTCTACATGAGGGGAGGCAGTGCAATGGTCTGCCAATCACCTGTTTCAAATGCAAGATGGTAGGGCATAAGTCGAATGTATGCCCCAACAACCAGAACACGGCACCTGTAGCGGGGGTACCACAATCTGTTGTGGTACAGGGTCGAGTTTATGTACTCACAGAGGCCGAGGCAGAAGAGTCACCTGAGGCAGACGTCATCACTGGTATTTTTCCTATAAACTCTGTGAACGCGGGCGTTTTATTTGACACCGGGGCATCATTGTCATTTGTATCTTCTAAATTTGTTTCAAAGGCTAATCTCACAAGATCCGAATCAATCAACGCAAATATTTCTTTACCAAACGGAAAAATTTTCAAATGCTCCAAAATATTCAAAGAAACTCCAATCACAATCCATAAAACAATCTTCCCTTCCGACCTTATTCTTTGACATGCCTGAGTTCGACGTCATTCTGGGATCGATTGGTTGACTAAGTATCATGCGTTGTTCGAGTGCCGAGATCGGAAAAATTCGCCAAGCATCCTACGAGGACTAGAGTCACGTGTCGTAAGACTTCGCCAATTAAGGGGGCGAAAATCATCTCCATGTTACAACTACAGCGGCTAGAAAGAAAAGGACACCAAGTGTACCTATGCAGCGTCAACGAGGTCAAGGAAAGCGTGAACATTGGAGCTATTCACGTAGTACGGGAATTTCCTGACGTCTTCCCAGACGATTTACCAGGCTTACCACCTGCACGTGACGTGGAATTCTCTATCGACCTTGTGCCAGGCACGGCCCCAATCTCAAAGGCACCCTATAGGATGGCACCGGTAGAACTACAGGAGTTGAAGAAACAACTTGAGGAGATGATTGAGAAGGGTTTCATAAGACCGAGTGTCTCACCCTGGGGAGCACCGGTTCTATTTGTGAAGAAGAAGGATGGCAGTATGAGACTCTGCATCGACTACAGGGAATTAAACAAGGTGACCATTAAGAACCGCTACCCTACGCCAGGATTGACGACCTTTTGACCCGGCTAAAAGCGCGGGAGTGTTTTCTAAGATCGACCTGAGGTCAGGTTATCATCAGATCGCTGTTAGGGAATCTGACATCCAGAAGACTGCTTTCAGAAGCAGATATGGTCACTACGAATTCAAGGTTATGCCTTTCGGTTTGACAAATGCACCAGCAGTGTTCATGGATCAAATGAACAGGACCTTCCACGAGTACTTAGACATATGCGTGGTTGTATTCATTGACGATATCCTAATCTACTCAAAGACTGGAGCAGAACACGAGGAACATCTCCGTATCATTCTGGGAATACTGAGGAAATATAAGTGGTATGCTAAATTTTCCAAGTGCGAATTTTGGCTTGAAAAGGTAGCATTCCTGGGTCACGTCATCTCGAAGGACGGAGTGATGGTAGATCCTGCAAAGATCGACGCAGTGAAAGAATGGAAGGCTCCCACCAATATAAGCCGAAATCTGTGACTTCCTAGGATTGGCGAGGATACTACAGGAGGTTCGTTCGGATTTCTCTAAGGTAGCACGACCAATGACAAAGTCATACAAAAAGAATCCAAATTCATATGGAGCGGCGAGTGCGAGAATGCATTCCAGAACTCAAGACAAGGCTTACCACGGCGCGTCTTAGCTCTTCCTACGGATGGAGACGAGTATGAAGTCTACAGTGACGCCTCACTGAATGGCCTGGGTTGCGTACTGATGCAACAGGGGAAGGTCATTGCTTATGCATCAAGGCAATTGAAGGTTCATGAGCGAAACTACCCAACTCATGACCTAGAATTAGCAGCTGTGGTGTTTGCTTTGAAAATCTGGCGTCATTACCTCTACGGAGTAAGTATCAAGTTCTACACAGACCACAAGAGCCTGAAATACATTTTCACACAGAAGGAACTCAACATGAGACAACGCCGGTGGTTAGAACTGATCAAGGACTACAAGATTGAGCTACTGTACCACGAGGGTAAGGCGAACGTCGTTGCTGACGCTCTGAGTAGAAAGACTACGCATACCCTTAGCAACATTTGGGAGATTCCGGCTGGTATTGTCAGAGACTTCAAGAGAATGAACTTAGAGTTGGTTCGATCGACGATCTTTGATTTGAACGCAATGATCGCGGAGCCGGAGTTATATCACGAGATTAGAGCTCTACAATGGGAAGATGAAGAGCTCGTGAAGATCAGACGGGAAATTCCTTCAGGAAACCGAGAAGGGTTTGAGATTAAACCTGACGGGAGTTTGAGATTCAAAGAAAGGTGGTGTGTGCCTGACGTACCTGTGTTGAAAAGAAAGATTCTCGACGAGGCACATAGTACACGATACTCCATACATCCTGGTTCTGATAAAATGTACCAAGACTTAAAACTGAAGTTTTGGTGGGTCCGAATGAAAGCAGAGATTGCTGAATACGTTGCGAAATGCTTAATCTGCCAAAAGGTGAAGTTTGAACATCAACGACCTGGGGGACTACTACAACCCTTGGACATTCCATTGGGAAAGAGGGACTCCATTTCCATGGATTTTATAACGGGTTTGCCAAGGACTCACCGAAGCAATAATGCAATTTGGGTAATAGTGGACCGCCTGACCAAATCGGCCCATTTTCTACCAATCAAAGATACTTGGAGCCTTGAAGAGCTAGCTAAGACTTATGAGAAAGAGGTGATTCGACTACACGGTGTACCGCTAGACATTATCTCGGACAGGGATCCAAGATTCACCTCTCATTTTTGGGACAAGCTCCAAGCATCATTGGGAAGTCAACTGAAGATGAGCACCGCTTTCCACCCTGCGACCGATGGTCAAACTGAGCGAACTATCCAGACGGTCGAGGACATGCTCAGGGCATGTGCTTTAGAATTCAACGAGAATTGGGAGAAAAGTCTACCTTTGATTGAATTCTCCTACAACAATAGCTTCCATGCAAGCTTAGGTTGTGCCCCATTCGAGGCACTCTACGGGAGGAAGTGTCGTAGCCCAGTCTGTTGGGACGATGCTAGTGATAACGTGGGTACTGGACCAGAGGTTATTCAAGACCAAATCGAACACATCAAAATCATTCGTGAACGACTACAAGCGGCCCAGGACCGTCAGAAGATGTATGCTAACAAGCATCGCCGACCTATTGAGTTCGAAGTCGGTGATCATGTGTTCTTGAAAGTATCACCCATGAAAGGGGTTCGACGTTTCGGATTGAAAGGAAAGCGGAGTCCTAAGTCCGTGGGCCCATACGAAGTACTTGAAAGAATTGGTGAGGTAGCTTATCGCCTGGCACTACCCCCCAATTTATCCAAGGTTCACAACGTGTTCCACGTTTCTCAACTGAGAAGATACAGGAGTGACCCGAGTCATATCATTACCTCTGACGTGATCGCAATGAGCCTAACTTGCTATACTCGTAAAGGCTGTCAAGATTCTAGCACGAGAAACCAAAGTCTTTGGCGGAAGACGGTTCCCTTAGTGAAAGTGCTATGGAAGGTCAATTGACCGAACAAGCAACTTGGGAGGCGAGGCCTCCATGAAGGAGAAATCCCCATTTGTTTATCTCAGGTGAAAATCCTATCCTTCATTCAAGTTTCTGACTAAACTTTTCTAAGGGGGGAGGTTTGTAACACCCCGTGTTAATTTAATTCAATAATTAGCCATCAAGTTCTATTTTCAAAGCTTAAATCATTTCCTAATCCTTTAACCTTTCAAAATCACACTTTTTGCAAAACTTTCGTTTTGTAAAATTTCTCGACTTCTTTAATACTTTTTAAAATTTTTGAATAATAGAATAAATATTTTAATCTTAGAATTCAAAAGTAGAAATATTTCGAAAAATAGTCAAACGCGCACACTTTAACTTTTATCGCTTTTGACGCCCGACTTTTTAAAAACTGACGAATTTCGTGGAAAACATTTTTAAACACAAATTAGACAATTTTAATGCTCAAATAGTAATGTGGACTTATTTGGTGATGATGGAGGGGATGATGGTTTAATTAAGTTAATAAAACATTATTTACTAAATAAAAACCAACTTTAATATCTAAATAACTTAACCTATTTTCTTACAACTTGTTTCATTATTTTCATAAGTCAAAAACCCTCCATTTTGCTCTCCTTTAGCCGGCCACCTTAGCCCCCATTTCTCCCTTTGATTTTCTTTCATTTTTACTCTAAAACATCCTAAATAAAACCCTAAATATTACTCTAATACTTACTAGTATTATTTAGCTAATTAGAGGGTATTCAAGCTTACTATCTCGGGTTTATTTTTGAAGGTGAAGACGGTATTTGGGTGAAGACTTAGACCTAGATAATATCGTTGATCCGGACAACCAATAAATTTACCGATTAAGGTGACTAACTATGTCTTGTATTATCTTTTTAGTAAATTAATTTGTTTTGTTATTCTAATTTTATAATTATGATTTTTATGTTAAATATGTTAAACATCATGTTTATATGCTTGTATGTTTATGTGTTGAATAAATAATGATAATAACTAAATATATAGTTTACTAGTAATGTTATAGTAAAATGATATCATGTTTAGCTAAATTGATTTTGAGCATTTTTAATTATGTTTCATATGATTTTTATGTTTAGTCATGTTTTAATTAAGTAGTAGTGATATATAAAAATTATGTGAAATATTAACAATGAGTTAAAGTGATTAAAAATCAAAAATATAAATATATACAAACATATACATTCACACGGCATTTATTATTTTTTTTAATATATTTTCACTTTTAATTTTTGTAAATTATATGTAGTGTTAAGTTAGTATAAAATAGATGTTCCTATGAAAAAAAAACTAAATTAGAAAAACGAATTATAAATTATTAAAATCGAAATAAGTGTTCTTGAGTTGTTCTTGAGTTCTTCATGTGTGTTCTTATCATCTTCATGTTATGTTCATCATTTATGCTCATTTTGATCTTGTTTTAATTTATGTTTGTTATTATTTTGTGTTTATGTTTAGTTGTTGTTTTAGGTATTGTTATTACTATATATTAAATCAACTTAAAACATTATAAATCATTTAGATTAAAAAGTTAGAAAATTAAAGTGTTGAAAAACACTATTCATAAATATAAATGAAAAGTTTAGTAAATTTCATTTTAGTTTAAATCGTTTTAGTATAATTAGAATAATTAAAATATAAAGACTTTAAGCTAAAAACCGATAAAATCGAAAAAATGAAATTTTAACCACCACCATCATTTGCCACGGCATTTAGGCCAATTTTAGAGTTAAAATTGTTTTTATCACTTTTTAGTTTATTGTTAATATAATTTAATTATTAGCTAATAAGTTAGATTTAAGAAATTAAAAGAAATAAATCAATTTTGATATATATATATTAAGTCACACGACATATGCATTTTAAATTGACTAAATTTGACCAAAATGAAATTATCACTAAGTCACTAAAGTTAAATAGTAATTAGAATTGAATTTTTGTATAAATCGTTTTGATTATAAATGAATTATGTTAAACCGATAAAAAAATGAGTAACCGTATAAAAATGAATTAAATCGTGTGTTACTGCCTTTGCTATTTGGACTGTTGATCTTGGACTTACGGACTATAAATGAATCATCCACGATACCATTATCTTTTAAAATGAAAATCGCTAAATTTAGTTAATAGACGACTAAATTTAACTAAGTCTCAATTTAAAATGAATACCATTATCACTTTTTACAAATTGAACTTAACATTTTTAAAACTAATATTTTAAAATGAAAATCATTATCACTTTATACAAAATGAACTTAACGTTTTTGAAACTAGATTTTTAGATATTTCCATAAATGACTAAATACAAACCGAACTTAACATTTTTAAAACTAGACTTTAGAATATTTTCAAAAATCGCCTAAGTACAAAACGAACCTAACGACTTTGAAACTAAAAATTTGTACTTAGGAAATAAAAACAAGATTAGTATTATACAAAAAAAAACCTTAAGTATAAAAATACGTATAAATATAAACATACGTACAAGTATAAGAATACGTATAAATATAAGAATACAATTAGAATACGAAGTATAAAAATACGAATACGTATAAAAATACGTATAAAATACGATGAATAGTAAATACGATGAATAGTAAATACAATGAATAGTAAATACGATGAATAGTAAAATACGATGAATAGTGAAAAGTGAATAGTGAAATACTGAAAATAATTAAAAATTTTACTAAGTATAGAAAATTTAAAATGAAGAAGTAAATGACCTAAAGTGTTTGAAAAACACATAAATAAAATTGGACATACTATTAAACGTTTCAATTTAGAAACTTGAAAACATTAATAATTAACAACACTTCAAATAATAAACGAACGTGTTATGTGATCATATGAAACCTACAAATACTTAAACGTTTGACGCTGAGACTAGGAGAGTCTAGTTACATGGATATGTAATATCAAATAAATAATGAATATTGAGTAAGTTAAATAAAAGGTCAAGCTTGGGCCTCAGATAAGGGAACGTCAATCGTGAGTGAAGTGGGGTTTAAGATAGTCTTGTCGCGGTCGCCATTGCCGGACAAGATAATTGAATATGCCATGGTTTTTGCCACAGGCTTTAGGAAATGGTCGTTTTATCCTGAGTTAAGGTGCTCTACGAATAGCGTGGCCCATTCTTAACGTGGATACTAATGTACATGTACTAGACTAGGGTTTAATTCACTCTATTTCGCTAAAGTTATCAGGGCCACCGTAACATTATGTGCATATGCGCTTTACGGTTCGCTCTCCTTGCCGTGTTTCGCCTTTATTGGACGCGACACTTGCATTCGTTCTTGCCACATGTAAAGATCACTTGACGAGATTGTATCGAAGTTCAATCATTTCGAACACTAGAGGATGAGATGCAAGTATTATAGTATTCGGCGTGGTTTTACGAGTCGAGTAAGCCTCTGCACTATGGAAGTGAGATGCAATCGATCAGTACAAAGGCCTACTCAAAGTGGTCACTCGTAGCGGTATGTGTTGTGTGTTGTTTGATTAAATGAGAACGAGTGTGTACCATCTTCAAAATTAAAGACCACAACTTTCAATTGAATCGAGTCCGCATGACGAAAATGATACGATATGTTTGTTTGATTGCGATCCGATATCGCCTTGTAATGCCATTGAATTATTGTGATACTATTGCATGCTATTATATGTTAATTGCCTTCATAATCAATATCATGCTTATATGATTTATCGCTTTAAACCGCATGCTTAGTATGACTTATATGTCTTTATATGCTATGTGTATTAAGCATGTTTATGTTTTTATCATAATGTTATGTTTATAAGGCGATAATATTAAACCAAAGTAATTGAAACCGAGGGTAAGTATGAGCATAGCTAGTCACTGTCCGCTCAGCGGGCATCCCCCCATAGTTTATTGTGCAGGACGTTCGTGGACCAGGAGCTGGATTTTGGATGGGGCCACGAGACGCTTTTATGCTTTACTTTTATTGTTTTCCGAGAGATATGTAATATATAACGCTACTCTTTTAACTACCGTATTTAGAGTTGTATTATTCAACTCTCGAACGAGGATGTAACATTTTGGGTTTATGTATAATTAATGACTCTGGTTTAAGACTTAATTAATTTCCGCCTTAGTAATTAAAGTCGACTAAAAACCAGGTTGTTACATAGGGTGTGTATTCGAGGTGCATGGCCGCCTTATGAAAAGCAGACTCGCGTACCAAAGTCGGGGTGAGCCTAATGTAGACCCTAGGAAGTCAAAGAAGTAAAGAAAAACCTTAATCCATGCTAGGATTAAGACCTACCTGTCTCGAATCAGGAAACCGGCAGCGCTTCGCTTCAAAGAGGGTATTCAACACGAGAAAATGAAGAATTCAAAGGATGTTTATGCGTGAGGCTTGTGAGAGATTTTGCTGATGTTTCTAGCTGTGTAAATTGTGTTTCAAACGTATGTAGAGGGGTTGTATTTATAGTAGAGAGCTCGTCAAGAATTAGGAAACCCTAGAGGATAAAACCAGCCGTAGGAATCGCAAGGCACCTTGCGAATGCCTGAGGTAATCGCAAGGCTTCTTGCGATAGCCTGCCCTAATCGCAAGGCTCCTTGCGATTGGGAGGGCGGGCAAAGTCCTCCTTTTTCCGTATATTTCTAAATTATCTTTTAAGATATACCGGATATCCTTGCTTTAGCTCTAAGATACGAAGTGTTTTTAGGATGTAGGGTTTGTTTAGGTTTTCCTGGGCCTTGGGAAGCGGGCCAGGAATGTGACTGGGCTCAGTTCTGGGCCCGAGACCCGAAAATGTAAAAAGGGTGTATTTTGTAGTGTTTTGTGAAATAAGACGACCTGTGAGGCCGTATTTGGTGTTTGACAATGCTAAAAGGTGGTTTTAGCAATTGGGCCTAAATTTAGGGATTTAGGAGAATCGAATTGGGCCTTGTTAATATAAAAAGGCCAATTGGATTATGTGTTTGTAAAAGGGTGTGCACATGCCGATTAGGACCGATTCGAGACAAGGTTGACTCTAGACTATCCTAAGGACACTTAACCTAAGAGTGATGACCCATAATAAACTTCATTTTGCATTTTAAAACATTTAACTCGAATTCGACATAGTTAGTACCGTCTAAGTCAACGTAAAAGCATGCAATAAAAGTCTATTGTTACATCACTGGGTTTTTGGTGGGAGGTACGGATGTGGGTATCCACAGAGCCCCTAGTTTGACCGAGCTTGGACTAAAGCGAAAGTCAAACTTCACGGCTTATCCAGGACCGAATTCTGATCTCGATCTTATCGGTAGACAGTATGTGTCCATGGGTGAGACGAGGACTCCGAATCGGGCTTATCCGAGGCGGGACAAACATGTTTAGGGACATGACGGTCCTTGCATATTGTGAGGGCATGCCTGCCTGCTGAATGCCTTTGCTTGCTGTTGTTGTTGCTATTGCTTGATCTCGCCGAGGAGTGCAGGTGCTTGTGCTTCGTGCTAGTGCTTGTGCTGGTGCTTCGTGCTAGTGCTTGGTCTCGTAAAGAGTGCAGGTGCTTCGTCTCGTAAAAAGTACTGGTGCTTGGTCTCGTAAAGAGTGTTGGTGTATACTCGCCGGGAATTACCGTCCGAGGGAAAATGCATATGTTTAGTGCTTATGTGTAATTGCAAAGGGGTTTGCGTCTTGTGATTGTATAGTGCTTAGACTCGCTAAAGTGTGTACGTGCTTATGTAGATGCTTAAATGTTTTATGTTTAGCTCCGTTTAGGAGGTCAGGAATGATCCGTTGAGGATGTTTGATGTGAATGCTCCGCCGGGGAACATGTAACACCCCGGCCCCAACTAAAGGCCGAAATGTCATTCACGGTAGCTCGTCAGGCTGCGTACATCGCCCACAAACCATCACGGGTCCTTTCTAGCGCACTTTGTCCTCACTCGTGCACATCCTGAGAACTTCCCAGGAGGTCACCCATCCCAAGACTACTCTCTAGCAAGCACGCTTAACTAAAGAGTTCTTAAGATGAGCCACCAGAAAAGAAGATGCATCTTGTTAATATGAATAACACTTACAATCCTTTTAAGCACTAGGTCACTTGAGCTCATCACATAGACCACTTCAACGGGGAACCCGGCCCGAATAACCTCGGACAACACCGGGTGTTACACACCCCCACTTGAAGAACACAACGTCCTCGTTGCGCCTGGTAGCTACTTACAATATAGCATTCCAGAATCCTCCCCAGCTAGGTGCGTACCTGGCCAACAAGACACAGGATTCGACCACACGGTCGCCGGGTTGCTCTGATACCATTTGTAACACCCCGGCCCCAACTAAAGGCCGAAATGTCATTCACGGTAGCTCGCCAGGCTGCGTACATCGCCCACAAACCAACACGGGTCCTTTCTAGCGCACTTTGTCCTCACTCGTGCACATCCTGAGAACTTCCCAGGAGGTCACCCATGTAATACCCGCCAAATTTGGGTCATTATATTTAACATCCGTACGTTAAGTAATTATTTTATTGACTCTATTATAACAATAGTTCGTATACGTTAATAATTAGTAATTAGTAATAAACGAGTCGAGCCGACCTACATATGAGTCAAATTGATAAACCCGATATAATCTTTTTAACCCAATTAACTAAACCCAAGCCCAATAATTAACCCTAATCACCCCCTAATCATATAATTACCCTCACCCTCAATCAATCCCTATTACACACAAAAAAAAATCACACGCACAACACACAAACACAAACGGCAAAAACGGAGTACGCTGACCATCCGTTTTCCAGGATTGTTCTCTATCGATTTTCGCTTCTATTTCATTCCAAACTCCATCCTCAGGTTGGTATAGGCGTCCCATGTCATCTTGTACCTAGACTCGTCGTCTTTTCGTCCTTAAAACGCTGTTTTTGCCTCGTTTTTCCAGCTCTGTTTTCTGCCAGTTTTTCAGTCACGTTTTAGGCTTGTTTTCTCGATCGTTTCTTCGTATTTTTGGCCCAAATTTTGTACACACACTCCTAGGAATGTGACCCATCGTGTGGGGTGGTTATTCGGGGTTTGGTCATGTTATTTCTAGTCATTTTTGTGCAAAATATGCTCTGTTTTCCGTGGGTCTGCTATGCTGCTGTTTTCTGTCGTTTTTGTGGTCGTAACCCGCGTGTATGGGCTGGTTTTGATGTGGTATTGTTAGGGTATGTTGTGGGGATTGTGTACGGTCGATTTGGGATCGTTTCGTGGTCGATAATATGTCGTAATTGCTTTGGGTGTGCCATTTTTCGAGGTCTACTGTGCTGCTGCGTTTTGGTCGTGTTTTGTGATGTTTTGGTTTGTGTTGTGCTATATCTTCTGGGTAATGATTGTATACATTGTTAGGATGGTGTAGGGTCGAGTTGGGGTCGTTTTATGGTCATTGATAAGTTGAAATCGTGTTGTAAATGTCACTTTTTCGAGCCTCTGTTCTGCCTTGCTTTCGTTTACGATGTTCTTCTGTTTTCTGTCGTTCTTGCTGCTGGTGTCGGTGTCGAGAGATATCTCGGGGTGGCATAGGTTTGGTGGCCAAGGGTGGTGGTTGTTGTGTGTTATGACCAGATTTTACACTACCCAGAATTGGCAGTTCTGGATAGACGTTGCGAATATGGTACAGAACAGGTCAGAAGAACAATGGCAGTTATAGCCCAGAACAGGTCAGAAGAGGTATGGCAGTTATAGCCCAGAACAGGTCAGAAGAGGTATGGCAGTTATCGCCCAGAACAGGTCAGAAGAGGCATGGCAGTTGTGGTCAGCAGAGGTCAACTATAGCGGTTACAAAGATCATGGGATAATGGAAGATATCATAGCTGAGCAGAAGTGGAGTCAATGGAAGTTATTTAACCACCTAAGATCATGGGTAGTTATTGGCATGCAGTTCTGCGGATCAGAATAGAAGTCATAATGGGAAGTTACAAGTCATGCATAGTGGGTAGTTATCCAACTACCTAAGTTCATGAGATAGTGGCCCTAGATTTTAGGAGTTGTATTGTGAGCATTCTACCTATATATAGAGGCTCACTTAGTCATTTTTAAGGAGGTCTCTCATATGTTTTCTCATAGGATTTTCTTATACTTTCACATAGAAGTACACATAAAGCGATGTATTAGCATTATTAAGCTAGTTTCTCCTACGTGAAAATCATTCAATTGTAATCAAAAGCCTTGTAATCATCATGAGATTAATAAAGAAGTCCGCTTGGTAGCCCGCATTTCCCCATCTTCTTCTCGGGGTTTTCGTCCATCAATCTCGTTGTCCCCTCAATTCTGTTAGGAGAAGGCTATGTTACGCTTGGTCTCGTTAATCTAGTTGTCATCAGTTCTGTTCGGAGTAGACTATGTTCTGTTCTGTTTCACAAAGCGAGTACTAGTTGGCCCATCTTAGCTCTTTTCACCCTTGTAGAGTTTTTACCAAAACAAATTGGGCCATAGTGGGGCATCTAGTTTATTAGTTTGTGAAACTCTCTTCTCAAAAATCCACAAAAAACACACTCTTGTCACGACCACATGGTTGACAAGACCCTTGAACAACTTAGCACAATATTTGGAGAAATCTTGCTCAAGGATTGCTTCAATTCTACTTAAAAAGTTACAAGACTCAAAGAGGTGAGTCATTCTTGAATCGGAACAGAACTCCAGCGATACTAGTGGTTACAACACAAGAATCAGGCGAGAATTGTCCTTGTCTTTCATCATAAAAAGAAAAGTTTTTTCCTATCATGATGGGGACAAAGGCTTTGAAGATCAATTCGAGAGGACTCGATCCCTAGGAACGAAGCTTCTCCTAAGAAAAGAAGGATCCTCCCCTTTCGACAATATCGCGGTTTTGAAGGATGTTAGAAGAAATTCAACGTTCCATCAATTGAAGTTGTGCTTTATAGTACGTAACATCCTCAAGACCACGTTCTTGTAATACAAATAGGGCGCTCATAGTTCTTATTCCCAAAGATCTAAGGAAGAATTGCATGTGCAAAGGCTCCACTTCTGTAATGTCAGTCCTGAGCAATTCTGGGCTAATCTTTTCCGTCGTGTTCTGGACAATTTTCTCACGCCGTAGATGGCATGTTGTTGCATGATGTCTGGGTAGGACCTCCAGGTTTGTTTGCTCCTCGACTTTCAACTCTTGGAACCACTGGAGTAGGTGTGATAACTCCACTTGGAATGGGTGGAGGTTCCACGTTAGAACTACCCGGCCCAGAATAGCTTAGTCGTTTCTTTGGAGTAGTGCGAGTTGAACAAAGAAAAGATCTCAATTCTGAATTCGGTGCGGGGTGCTCGTACTTACAAGCAAGGGTCGTCATACTTGAAGATGATGCCTTCAACAAGCGAAACGGCGGAGTTTGTGTCGAGCAGGCCTAACAAGAAAGGCTGGAAGTGGTCGTCGGCGAGGTGGTTCATACCGAGACAAGAGTGAGCAGCATGTCCATTCATCCGACCCTAAGATTTTTCGGATTGATTTTCAAGCTTGAGAATCTTGTTATAGATGTTTGATTGGACGCTTAAAGGACACAACCAGATCCTGCACCGGAGGAATCTGACGAGGCCGAACAACCACAATCACAAGAGCCAAATCAATCTCCACCTTTTTTCTCCTTACACTCATAAAGTTTATTATGCTAATAGCCGGTTCTAATATTTGTGGTTTGGCTTGTGTTCACGATGCAGAAATGATAACTTAAGAAGAAATGATGTTGTCCCCAACGAACTAAACAAGAAGCTGGAAACTAGTGACTCTTGGTCACGAGAGATCGTCAGCGATTCGAATGGTTATGCGTGGTGTCTTGGAAGAAATGAGGATCAACCATGATAAACTCACTACAAATTTTAACATGCTTGTGGATTCTACGGAGAGACCTAGGCCAACATACTTTGGGCAAAATTTCTCTACCTTCAAAGGGAGTCTCTTAGTTATTTTATTGATTTAATTTGATGACGTTGTATATCTTGCTTGGTATGTTTTAATTCATAATATCATGCTCGTGCCTTGACGTACCACTAATATGTCGAAATGTCAATCAAGTAGGAATAATGATGATCGATGGAGAATGGCGAGAATACACAAGAGTCTTTATGGAGCGAGTCTTGGAGCGTCATTCAAGATGCGAGAAATCCCAACATGTAGAAATCAAAGAAAGCAGTCTCCTTAAATGTCGGACAAGGCGAACAAAGACATCCTCAACCACTCTGTTACTGGTGAGAAACTCTTTGGTAGGTGATGTGCAGGCCCGAGAATCAGTATGACCTTGGTAGTTAATCTTTTTACAATCCAAAGTATCTTGTTCTGCGTGGACTCGCTTTGCGGATTGGTATAAGTCATGTCTGAGTCTGATCGCTCCACAAGTCTGGCGATGGCCCAAAGTTCTAGTCTGTACAGTGGAGACATAAGAGATTTCCTCTAGAAAGGAAATAATTAACTGACGAAGTTCGAAAGTTTCTATACATGAAATGGTAAGAAAGGTAATGTATCTTGATTGGTTAACCATCGTAGTAATCATCAGAGCAAAAACATGGTATGTTTCAGTGTTGATTATGTTTATTTAAGATAAAGTTTGCACATAGATTCTTTTCATCTACCCAATACTAACGTTGTGCTTGCCAAGATTTCGGGATACAAGTAGCTTACAATTGTGGATGCTTTCATCAAGTCCAATCGAATCGGAGTGTATCCTACTCATCAAAAGATGAATTTTATTTTTGCATAATATATTTTTAATTTGTTCGCCTTACGCTTTGAGAGATGTAGGGCAACCTACCAAGGTGGTAATTAGCACAATGTTGGAGTATTTTTATTGGGGACACAACAAAGGTGTACACGTATGATTTGGTGATGAAGTCCAAGTATCAAAGATCACATTCGACACTTGCAAGCATCCTTTTGTATTCTGGAGAGATATAACATGAAGTTGACCTGGTCAAGCACTCATTTGGCGTTTCACCAAAGGCAGTTCTAAGAGGCACATTGTTGGCAAGAGTGGATCCAAGTCGATTCTGTGCAAATCAAAACTACTATCCACCGGGCCAGGTCATACTAATTATCGATTGATCAATGAAAAGGATGATCTCACGATACCCCATATATTATGCAAGTAAGAACCTCTTGGATCTTAGGAATAAGGTACACTCTTCTAGAAATATATGTTTTTATTTAATTAATGTATATTACTAAGTTTAATCTTATTTTTAGAATTATCATATTATTGCGGACTAACTTTTAGATCAAGTCAGTCTTGAGAAAGTCACGAAGCTGTAGGGAGAATGGTTAAATGGTTTTGTCTGCATTATTATGTATAACATAAGTTTCGGGCCCAAGATCGCCATCAAGTCGAATCCTTATGGCGGATTTTGTGGCGAAGTTTCAGTCTGCTCTGGAAGAAAACTTCGACCTTGAAGTTCTGGTCAAGAAAAAGAATATTAAAAGCTTGGACCATCTATCGCGATAAGCGTTGCAAATGTCAAAGGACCCGGGATTGACGCGATCCTGAAATACGCCACAAGGGGACAAAATAGCCAAGGTTGTAAGTTGTAAACTTATTCTGAATCAGATTTTCTTGTCTTGATCTTGTATTCGATTTTCTCACGCGTGTTATTTCTTTCTTTGATTTATCTTTTAAATTTTGTTTGTGATTAATTATGCTTTACAAATCGAGTTTTCTAACGTTTGAAGATGTTTGATTTTGCATGAGGTGTTTTCAAATTTGCATGCTAACGGCTTTGAGCAAGAATCACCCTATAGTCTTGAGGACTCTCTGGATTGGAAGAATTTCAAATTTTGCGAGGTAAACCATTGTTACAATGATCGACCAAGTCGAGGTTTGAATTTTTATCAGTTACGGTCTGGCGTCTATATATAAGTCTTGATGCTTATCTCTTGAATCTTGACCCTTTTAATTTCTTGCAGATTATATTTTACGGGTGTTTCACTTCTGCTCGTTGTGTTCTGAATTATCTTTTCAGAATTGTTTCCTTGAATTTGCTAAACGTTTCCCTTGAGAGAATTAAGGGCATCTTTTATGTCTTGAATTTTCATCTTTCAAGGCCACTCGAAGTTTTAGCAAGTCACTAGTGTCGACAAAGTCAAGATTCGCAAGTCATTGTTGGTCAAAGCAAGTCAACCCAACAAGTAGTATGAGGGTGATGGATTCATTGAGTGCGTGGTCAGCATGACATTCACGAAGTGATTGTCATAACGAGGTTTGAAATTTCGTTGATTGATCCCGAATTTTAATCCTGATGCAGTGCGTGTCTTGCATAATTTTTATGTTGTCTTTGTAGCCGTTGCTTTTTGAGTTTATTTTTGCAAGAGTGTTTTCAACCTTATACCAACGTGATCGAACTTCTGAGCTGTCTCATATTCTTGTTGCTCAAGGTTGGCGAGTTGTTTTAAGAAAGGGTAAAGGTTATAATTTTTACACGAGCTCACATGTTTTTGAGAAGTATGTGGCGGTGAAAATTCATGGTGTTAAAGATGACGAAAGAATGTCAAGATAATGCTTTATGGAGAAGATTGTTGTCCTTGTTTTCTAAACTACAAAGTGGGGCATTGATGACACTAGAAAGTTGTCATTCGCTCTAGAACAGACGTTGTCGTCCGCTCCGAGCAGGCGTTGTCGTCGCTCCAACAGGCGTTATCGTCGCTCAGAACAGACGCGTTGTCGTCCGCTCCCGTGAAAAAGGCGTTGTCGTCCGTTCCCGAAGAGACGTTGTCGTCCGCCCCGGAACAGACGTTGTCGTTCGCCCCAGAACGACGCGTTGTCGTTCGCCTTAGAAGCGAAGTTGTCGTTAAGCCTAGAACGAAGATGTCATCTGCTCCAAGATAGAAAGATGTCGTTGCTCGAATAGAAGTTTGTACATATTTGAAATATGAAAGAAATGGTAATTTCATTATTAAGGAAAGCAAAATCTAAAGGTCGATTAAATCTCTTGTTGTTATTAATAACAAGTTGGGACGTTAAGTTAGTCAGATCAACCTCTACTGACTTTATAGCTTTTTATAAGACATATTTCTTCTCTTTCCCCAACTTGTTTATGTTTGTGGAGAGTTATCCTTCCAGAATTGGTTATTCACACACCCAGGTATGTCCTATGTACTCTTGATTCTAAAATTATTCTTTGCTCACTAACCTTGAAAACTTTGAACAAGTGAGAAATGCAGTAAAGATTACGTCGACCTCGTATCAAGGAGTTATATATGGTGAGAAGATTCAACAAGAATGTCAAAGCGAGAGCCCTTGGTAAAGGAGAATTATTTTAGAGAAATATATTCAAGAATGCAAGAGATGTAGCATCAAACAAGTTTGATCAAGTTGGAAAGGTCCTTACACCAGTTAACTCTATCATTGGTCAAGGGGCACATGAATTGGTAACTCTTGAGTGAAAGTTGATTTCAAGCTTGGAAATCAACCAAACTCAAACTCTATTACCTTTATTTCAATTAATATATTTCTCATAATCGCTTTACTTTATATTATTTTATTATGAGAAAAACCATTGAATACATCAATGGTTGTACTAACCAAGTTTTTACATTTTACAGCACTTTTCCAAAACCTCAAAGTATTCTCAATCTTGTTTATTATATATCAAATGTTTCTTCATAATATTATATCAGGAATCTTGGAGCATATTATCTCGGAGCATATTATCCTATTTTGCGGTCTTGCGCTCTGAGACCTTAAGAATATTTTCTATTTATTACAGTCTTGCACTATGTGGCCAACCTTGGAGTTCATCCAGCGCCCTTGCAACCTTATCTTCTTTGCCCTTGGATTATATAAATGCACATCTTATTTCGATCCTAATTGCAACAAGTTCTACCATATATCTTATTCTACTATTTTGGAGCTTATTCTATGCAATCTTAATATTGGAGTTTTACCCTTCATCCAGGCGGATCTTCAAGACACTCTTGAAGCCGTTTTCCATTCTTGAGTATAGTTCTCGTCTTGAGCATATCTATAGTTTTGAGCTCGTCCTCGGCATCTTTGGAGCTTGCCCTCACATTGAGCCCTAGTCCTTGGTCTCGAGCATATCGTCGATCTTGGAGCCTAGACCTCGATCTGTAAAGTAGAGCCAATGTCCAATGGTATAGTCTAATTTTTAATTCTTGTTTTGCGGATTGCGATTTAATTACAAGAGTAAATATTTTTATTATCACAAATAATCCACTAAAAATCTAGTATGCCACATATTACAAATAAAGGAGTCTATCCTCCGGTCCTAGTCGAGTCTATCTTCCACATCTAATCAAGAGTTTATCCTTGATTACTCTCGGAGTTTATCCTCCGATTACGTGCGAGCTTAACCTCGATTCGAGCTTTGTCCTTAACATTTTGGAGTTACCCCTCCGATTACGTAAGAATGGAACTTGTCTTCATTTGAGCTTAGTCCTCGGCCTTGGCGACTTGATCTACGGTGGAGATCTTCCTCCGGACTGATGCGGCAGTCTGCCCGTGGAGATCTTCCTCCGAGACCACGGTCGCGTGAGTCTGCCGCGAGCGATCCAGAGGATGCGTCCTCGGATTGGCGGACCAGGGCTTAGTAGTTAAGAGAGTCTATAATATCCCTCAAGGTTAGCCATGATCATCGTACATAAGTGCAGGGTGTACACTGCCGAGGTTAGTGCATTCACGGAAACGAAGCAAATAGAAGCGATAGCGACAATAGTGATTAAGTCGCTTGGATCACCAAGGCTAATTACTTAACAGCAGTAGTCAGGCAGACTAGAAAAATGTCTTGCTCTGAGACTAAGCAAAGGACCACGATGTAACGAAGTTAAGCCCTTTGGAAAGACATAAGGTACACATGATGAAGCCCTTTGGAATGACATAAGGCACACATACGAAGCCCTTTGGAAAGACATAAGGCACACATACTGAAGAAGCCCCTTTGAAAGACAAGGCACAAAGTATTTAACCATCCTCGAGAAAGGTTAAACAATAGTTCATACGATGCATTATCAAAAAGACAAAGCGAAGTATTCTCTGAGATCAAATCATCGCAAGTTTTGCACAATCTAATGGGTCTCAACTATCCCAGTTGCACAACATGTGGCTAGCCTTCCTTTTTTAAGGTTAAGGAAAGTCCAAAGCTCGTGTATACTAAGGGAATATCTCTTGTCCAACAAGCCATATCAAGGTTCAAACTCTAATGTTTCAAAGCAAGGTACAAGCCCTCGGTAAGCTGTCGATAACCTATTAGTTGTATGTTCAAGTTCATCTTACTGATTTACTAGTCATCGCTACTGTGAAGCGATCAATCAGTTTTAATTCTCTCCTACTCGATTTAAACGTTGTCTCTTTGAATGTGGTACACAAGTCTTGCAGATGCATAGTTGTTCAAATTTTATAGCTAGTTGTTTCTACTCTAGTCTGTTCTGTATAGAAGTGTTTATGCAGGATTGTTTCCTCAAGATTGTCTTTGAGCATTTGAGAAAACAAGGGCATTTGTTATGACTTGATTTTACACTACCCAGAATTGGCAGTTCTGGATAGACGTTCGCGAATATGGTACAGAACAGGTCAGAAGAACAATGGCAGTTATAGCCCAGAACAGGTCAGAAGAGGTATGGCAGTTATAGCCCAGAACAGGTCAGAAGAGGTATGGCAGTTATCGCCCAGAACAGGTCCAGAAGAGGCATGGCAGTTGTGGTCAGCAGAGGTCAGCTATAAGCATTTACAAAGATCATGGGATAATGGAAGATATCATAGCTGAGCAGAAGTGGAGTCAATGGAAGTTATTTAACCACCTAAGATCATGGGTAGTTATTGGCATGCAGTTCTGCGGATCAGAATAGAAGACATAATGGGAAGTTACAAGTCATGCATAGTGGGTAGTTATCCAACTACCTAAGATCATGAGATAGTGGCCCTAGATTTTAGGAGTTGTATTGTGAGCATTCTACCTATATATAGAGCTCACTTAGTCATTTTTAAGGAGGTCTCTCATATGTTTTCTCATAGGATTTTCTTATACTTTCACATAGAAGTACACATAAGCGATGTATTAGCATTATTAGCTAGTTTCTCCCTACGAAAATCATTCAATTGTAATCAAAAGCCTTGTAATCATCATGAGATTAATAAAAGAAGTCCTGGCAGTAGCCATGATTTTCCCCATCTTCTTCTCGGGGTTTCTGCGTCATCAATCTCGTTGTCCCCTCAATTCTGTTCGGAGAAGGCTATGTTCTGCTTGGTCTCGTTAATCTAGTTGTCATCAGTTCTGTTCGGAGTAGACTATGTTCTGTTCTGTTTCACAAACAGTACTAGTTGGCCCATCTTAGCTCTTTTTCACCCTTGTAGAGTTTTTACCAAAACATTGTGGTTGTTTTGTCGTTGGAAGCATGTTGTTACTCGTTCTTCTTGTTGTGTCGAATTTAATTAATTTTGTTCCGTTATTGTTGTGGTCATGCTCTACTACTGTGCTATGTTATTTATAATGTGATGTGATGTTGAGGTCGTTTTTATCGTCATGTTGGGAGTGGGAAATAGTTGACCTAGTTACGGGCCCGTTTAGAGTCTTTTGTTAGGACGGTTACGTATAATTGCTGCATTATGAGTAATAGTTGTAATTTATATTAATTGTAGACTCCGGATTCGTAGAGGAAGCATTCTAGTCCTAGCCGTGAGTTGTGTGGACCAACTGTCGAGGTAAGAAAGAATGTGTAATCCCTTCTTAAAATGTTTTCCAAAAAAAAAAAAATAATTACAATCATAATTGCTTTCGGAACGATAAATAATTTTTGTACAAATGTTATTTAAATTCAACTTTTATTCAATTTTATTGGTTTGAATACTTTGGAAACGCTATTGAATTTGGAGTTAATGAAAGATTGGATTTAAAGATTTGGTTTTATTTTGAAATTGGTATGGCTTCGTTTTGGCTTGTAAATTAATGATTTACAGGAATGGTGGTTTTCAAACCTGGTAGAGGGTAGGTGTAGGGTATATCCTTACACTGAGTTATATTGGTACCTCTGTCGAATGAGACAGAGGGGTAGGTGTAGGTTGTAAACCTGCACTGAGTATATTGATATTTGGGGCCGGTTGATCGCGGTCTCGCCATTTGATTCCTCCTCTTTGGGGTTGGCTCACTGAGGGATGCGCGCATTCGGGAACTTCTGGCTTGGGGTTATATTATACCTGGTACCTCTACCTTGAATTTGAACTGGTGTACGGAGTGGTTTTAAAGGTTTTCGTTTGACTAACTGATTATGCAAGGTTTTGGCAGGAAAATGAAAGTTCTTCTTAGACCCTTTTATGATTTATTTTATTTAAAATAAACGTCGTTTTGTTTAGACGAAATGTTTCTAAAAAAAAATATATTCTCTTTTTACTGGTTACAGTTCTTTCTTACTCAGCCCGTTTAGCTGATATTTCAAATGTTTTCTTAGGCGCAGGTACCCACAATTGACTAGCTCGGGATGGGAATGAGTGCGCCGCCGACATAGGATTACCACTAAAACTTTTGGACACTATAATAAACTGCCGCTATTTCGAGTTTTGTTTTTGGGACTTTGTATCTCTTTTGATTTTGTTTTAAACTTTTCCGCTGTCGCTTAGATTACCTTTTTATACCATTTATATACGTGACTCGTATCGGTAACACGCTCAATTTCCACTTTTACTCCAAAAATAGCGTTTATTAAAGATTATGGAAATTGGGGGTGTTACAAAGTGGTATCAGAGCGGGTTTTTGTTTTAGCTAGGTGGTGAGATCCTCACATCTTATCATCGCCCGCTTGACCGTGACCTTAGGATAACTAAAATCAATAAAATAATTAAAATGATTAAAATGATTAAAATGAACCTTAGAATAAATAAAATGAACCCACACCGGCGAGGAGAGTGTTTGGGTAGGCTACGGTGCTTATGTTTCGTATGAACGAATGTTGTAAATGTGTTGGTGCTGGATTAATTCCCGCTTGTAAGGGTGCAAACCCTTGAGTATAATGTGTTTGATGGCTTTGAGAAAATACGTCATTTTGATTGACTTTTCGGGTTTTGCTATGTAATTTATTTCGTTGTATCTTGTTGGTGTAGCAACAATTTAGTAGACATTAGACGATAGGGCTACAATTGTATTTAACTTGTTTATTGTCGTATTTTTAGTCAAAATGCCCCCAAGGAGAAATGTTAACCATCAAAGCGCCAACAATCAATCTGAAAGCGAAGGAAACAGTGTGAACAACTCGCTCGAGTCCAACCAGATCAACATTGAGCAACTACTACAAATGAACGCTACATTGGTGCAAGCCGTCCAACAGTTAACCCAGGACAAAAGTGCCACATCAGCTACTGGGATGACAAGGGCCGTCAGACAACAGGGGCCTAGTCGTTTTGAGGGGGACGGTGATCCGGTGAAGCTGGAGAATTGGATCCGGGAGTTCGAGAAGATCTTCACTACCTTGCAGTGCCCAGAAGACATGAAGGTAGACCAGGCTGCCTATTACTTGTCTGGACAGGCTGACTTGTGGTGGAATGAGAATAGGGACGGATTGTCAAGGCCCACATACCAGAATGAGCAGGATGGAGGAGAGGTCGAGGTAACTTTTGGCTGGGCTGAGTTCAAAAAGGCGTTAAGGCAAGAATTCTTCCCTGAACATATGAGAAAAGGGAAGAGAAACGAATTCAACCAAGCTGAGCGGGGGCTATGTCGATGCAGAATATTACAACAAATTCCAGGAGTTGGCTCGATTTGCTCCTGAAATGGTGCCAACAGAGGGAGCTAAAGCAGCAAAGTTCGAGGAAGGGCTCGACCTCGACATCCAGGAGAAATTAGGGGGCGCTAGCGATGATACTCTGATGAAGGTGTATACTAGGGCTAGTAACATTGAAAGGGTGCTGAATATGCGGAAAGAGACCTCGGGGGAGAAACGAAAGGGTGTTCCACTCGAGAATACCCATAGCTTTCAGAAGAGGGGCAACTTTAATAACTATCCAGCTAAATCTCACGCCTTAAGTAGCCAGAGGCCGCTTTCCGCAGAGCGAATATGAGGTAGAAGGTGCAGTCGGGGGCATTGAATGGCCAGATTATATTTGTAAGAAGTGTAATGGGAACCATCCAGGGAAAGATTGTGATGGGAAGCTGGTGGAATGCAATTTCTGTGGGAAACTGGGGCATCGAGCCTACGAATGCTTCAAAAACCCGCAGAACACGATAAGGAAACCGATGCAGGGAGGCCAGACGGCTAGTTCGGGAAGTGTAGCTAAACCGAATCGGTCCCAGTTTAGAGGTGTCGCACAGCCTAGTGGGGGAACCCAGACTCCAGGAGCCTCTGGTAGCAAACCAACTCCATCATCCTCTGCTTTCCAGGCGAACTCGAAGAACCAGACTGGCAAGCTTTATGCTCTAGGAAGGGAGGAGGCCGAGAATGCTGAACACGTGGTGACTGGTACATTTCTTGTTAACTCAGTTGCCGCTTATGTATTGTTTGATTCTGGTGCTACTCATTCGTTTGTCGCTAAATCTTTTGTCCCTCGTCTTTGCTTAGAGATATTTGATGTAATAGACAGCTCTTTTGCCCAACCGTCGGGCGAGCTTATATCTTGTGCTAGATTGTATAGGGATGTGTCGGTTGTAATAGGGAAGGTTGATCTTCCGGTCGACCTTGTGGAGTTTCCGCTGGAAAATTTTGATGTAATATTGGGGATGGATTGGCTAGCTAAGCATAAGGCCAAGATAGACTGTTGGCAAAAGAGGGTGTCTGTAAGGGGGCCTAAGGGTGTCAGGGTGTCAGGGTGTCATATAAGGGTCATATGGTAAAACCAAAGGTGAAGCTGATATCTGTATCGACTCTTAAGTCTTACATGAGAAAGGGTAACCCGTTTTTGTTGTGTCATGTACGGGATGTGTCTGTAGAGAGTCCTGAAGTTGCTGATGTACCTGTTGTATGTGAATTTGGAGACGTATTCCCAAATGAGATTCCCGGGATGCCGCCACGCAGGGAAGTAGAGTTTAATATTGAACTTGTGTCCGGTACTGCCCCAATTTCGAAGGCGCCTTATCGGATGGCACCTAAGGAATTGGCTGAACTGAAGACCCAGCTAGAGGAATTACTAGATAAAGGGTACATCCGCCCGAGTGTATCACCATGGGGAGCTCCTGTACTCTTCCTGAAGAAGAAGGATGGGAGCTTGAGGTTGTGCATTGATTACAGGGAGCTCAACCATGTAACAGTGAAGAATAAGTACCCTTTGCCTCGCATTGATGACCTGTTCGATCAATTGAAGGGTGCTGGAGTATTTTCTAAAATTGATCTAAGGTCAGGGTATCACCAATTGAGGGTTGTTGACACTGATATACCCAAGACCGCGTTCCGAACGAGGTATGGTCATTATGAGTTTGTTGTAATGCCTTTTGGTTTAACTAATGCGCCTGCTGTTTTCATGGATTTGATGAATCGACTCTTCCGGCCCTACCTTGACAAGTTTGTGGTGGTATTTATTGATGATATTCTGGTGTACTCTAAGACTCCAGAGGAGCATGGAGAACATCTAAGGGTGGTCTTACAAGTGCTCAGGGAAAACCAATTGTATGCTAAAATTTCGAAGTGTGAATTCTGGTTAGACAAGGTTGCGTTCTTGGGTCATGTGATATCTAAGGAGGGGGTCTCGGTGGACCCTAGCAAGATTGAAGCTGTCTCGAAGTGGGCAACGCCAAAGAATGTTTCGGAGGTTCGGAGTTTCTTGGGACTAGCAGGTTATTATCGGAGGTTTGTGAAAGATTTCTCCAAAATTGCAAGACCGATGACCGCTTTAATGAAAAAGGAGAACAAGTTCGTGTGGGATGAGAGTTGTGAGGAAGCGTTCCAAACTCTAAAAGAACGTCTTACCACGGCTCCTGTCTTGACATTACCCGAGGGGAATGAGAATTTTGAAGTCTATACTGATGCTTCTCGAAATGGGTTGGGTTGTGTACTGATGCAGAACAGAAAAGTTATTGCCTATGCCTCCCGGCAACTGAAAATTCATGAAGTTAATTACCCAACTCACGACTTGGAGTTAGCAGCTGTCGTCTTTGCCTTGAAGATTTGGAGGCACTATTTGTACGGGGTGACCTTTAAAGTCTTCTCCGACCACAAGAGCCTCAAGTACATATTTACCCGTATGAGGCCGAACATGCGACAAAGGAGGTGGCTAGAGTTGATAAAAGATTATGATATGGAGATCCAATATCACGAAGGGAAAGCCAATGTTGTAGCTGATGCGCTGAGCAGGAAGTCAATCCACTCGCTTTGTGAAGCAGTCTCGAGAATCAGACTCCGTGAAGAGTTTAATCAGATGGGTATCCATATGATACAACCAGGAGGTAGTATGAGCGATTTCACTCTTCAACCCGACTTGTACGAGGAGATCCGTCAAAAACAGGTTGGGGACCCAGTCATTGAACAAAAGAAGGCCAGAATTACTGCTGATGGTGAATCCGGATTCGAGGTGCATGAAGATGGGAGTGTGCGTTATAAAGGGAGATGGTGTCTGCCCAATGATGAGGAGTTGAAGCGTAAAATACTGCAGGAGGCGCACAACACTCCTTATTCCGTACATCCAGGGGGAGACAAGCTGTATAAGGACCTCAAGAAGACCTTTTGGTGGCCGAACATGAAGAGGGAAGTAGCTGAGTTCGTGTCTCGTTGCTTGACTTGTCAGAAGGTCAAGAGTGAACATAGGAGGCCTCAAGGTAAATTGCAACCGTTGGAGGTCCCAGGGTGGAAGTGGGAGTCTATCTCTATGGACTTTATTTGTGGTCTACCGAGGACCAAGAGGGGCAATAATATGATTTGGGTGATTGTAGATCGATTAACAAAGTCGGCACACTTTGTCCCTATGAAAGACACATGGAGTATGCAGGAGTTAGCCTTGGCTTATAGGAAGAACGTGCTGAAGTTGCATGGAGTACCTAAGGACATCGTCTCTGATAGAGATGCGAGATTTATATCCCGCTTTTGGCAACAGTTACAAGATGCTTTGGGTACGAAATTGAAGATGAGTACAGCCTTTCATCCTGCTACAGATGGCCAAACAGAGAGGACTATCCAGACACTTGAGGATATGCTAAGAGCGTGCGTATTGGAATTTCAGGGTTCGTGGGAGGACCGACTTGACTTGATCGAGTTTTCTTACAACAACAGCTATCACGCTAGTATTCAGATGGCGCCATTCGAAGCGTTGTATGGTAGGAGGTGTAAGAGTCCAGTCTGCTGGGATGACGTGACCGAGTCGGTAGTGTTAGGACCCTCGATGATTCAGGAGATGGTGGAGCAGGTACACTTGATCCGACAGAAGATGAAAGCCGCTCAAGATCGACAAAAGAGCTACGCTGACCTTTGCAGAAGGAGTGTTGAGTTTCAGGTTGGTGACAAGGTCTTGCTAAAAGTATCACCGATGAAGGGAGTCATGAGGTTCGGGAAGAGGGGAAAGTTGAGCCAAAAATTTATTGGTCCGTACGAGATACTGGAACGTGTGGGTGAGGTGGCCTATCGGGTTGCCTTGCCACCTTCTCTAGGCAGTGTGCTGGCGTCTTCCATGTTTCCCGACTACGCAAATACCTTAGTGATCCAAGCCATGTCATAGAACCTAATCATGGAGCTCGATGACACCCTGTCTTACGAAGAAGTGCCGGTGAAGATCCTTGATACTAAGATACGGGAAACCAGAAGAGGAGGGACGAAGATCGTGAAGGTCTTATGGTCAAATCATAAGATCGAAGAGGCAACTTGGGAGGCTGAGGAAGCCATACGAGAAAAGTATCCACATCTCTTTACTCAGGTAAATAATTAGTGCTTACGGGGTCGTAAGCGCATTCTTTTAAGGGGGGTGAAATGTGAACCCCTAGTTTTGTTAGTTTATAAGTTATTGAGTGTGGATTTATGTTAGTGCGCATGGATTTTGAGCGTCTTTGCATGGATATGTTCATGTGATTATGGGTTAGTACTAGTTTAAACTTCGCGGACGAAGTTTGCCTTAAGGGGGGTAGACTGTAATACCCGCCAAATTTGGGTCATTATATTTAACATCCGTACGTTAAGTAATTATTTTATTGACTCTATTATAACAATAGTTCGTATACGTTAATAATTAGTAATTAGTAATAAACGAGTCGAGCCGACCTACATATGAGTCAAATTGATAAACCCGATATAATCTTTTTAACCCAATTAACTAAACCCAAGCCCAATAATTAACCCTAATCACCCCCTAATCATATAATTACCCTCACCCTCAATCAATCCCTATTACACACAAAAAAAAATCACACGCACAACACACAAACACAAACGGCAAAAACGGAGTACGCTGACCATCCGTTTTCCAGGATTGTTCTCTATCGATTTTCGCTTCTATTTCATTCCAAACTCCATCCTCAGGTTGGTATAGGCGTCCCATGTCATCTTGTACCTAGACTCGTCGTCTTTTCGTCCTTAAAACGCTGTTTTTGCCTCGTTTTTCCAGCTCTGTTTTCTGCCAGTTTTTCAGTCACGTTTTAGGCTTGTTTTCTCGATCGTTTCTTCGTATTTTTGGCCCAAATTTTGTACACACACTCCTAGGAATGTGACCCATCGTGTGGGGTGGTTATTCGGGGTTTGGTCGTGTTATTTCTAGTCATTTTTGTGCAAAATATGCTCTGTTTTCCGTGGGTCTGCTATGCTGCTGTTTTCTGTCGTTTTTGTGGTCGTAACCCGCGTGTATGGGCTGGTTTTGATGTGGTATTGTTAGGGTATGTTGTGGGGATTGTGTACGGTCGATTTGGGATCGTTTCGTGGTCGATAATATGTCGTAATTGCTTTGGATGTGCCATTTTTCGAGGTCTACTGTGCTGCTGCGTTTTGGTCGTGTTTTGTGATGTTTTGGTTTGTGTTGTGCTATATCTTCTGGGTAATGATTGTATACATTGTTAGGATGGTGTAGGGTCGAGTTGGGGTCGTTTTATAGTCATTGATAAGTTGAAATCGTGTTGTAAATGTCACTTTTTCGAGCCTCTGTTCTGCCTTGCTTTCGTTTACGATGTTCTTCTGTTTTCTGTCGTTCTTGCTGCTGGTGTCGGTGTCGAGAGATGTCTCGGGGTGGCATAGGTTTGGTGGCCAAGGGTGGTGGTTGTTGTGGTTGTTTTGTCGTTGGAAGCATGTTGTTACTCGTTCTTCTTGTTGTGTCGAATTTAATTAATTTTGTTCCGTTATTGTTGTGGTCATGCTCTACTACTGTGCTATGTTATTTATAATGTGATGTGATGTTGAGGTCGTTTTTATCGTCATGTTGGGAGTGGGAAATAGTTGACCTAGTTACGGGCCCGTTTAGAGTCTTTTGTTAGGACGGTTACGTATAATTGCTGCATTATGAGTAATAGTTGTAATTTATATTAATTGTAGACTCCGGATTCATAGAGGAAGCATTCTAGTCCTAGCCGTGAGTTGTGTGGACCAACTGTCGAGGTAAGAAAGAATGTGTAATCCCTTCTTAAAATGTTTTCCAAAAAAAAAAAATAATCTATATTAATTATATATAACAAAAACCATCTTACACAAATTTTCCCTCCAATTTTCACTCCAACTTTTACATATTTTTATCCTTTTTATTTTATTTTATTTTATTTTTATCCCTTCTATTTTATTTTATTTCCTTTATGAAATTATGTCATACTCTGTATAAGTAAGTAAATATCTTCTATGTAATACGTAGTATATGTTTTTTTTTATGTCTTAAACTATCCATTTTTATTTAATGTATTTTCAATATAACATTTTATCTCTTAAACTAACCATTTTTATTTAATGTGTTTTCAGTATAACATTTTACGCGCACTTTACCATATTATTATAAATGATGAATTTTAAGACAATGTATTGCGATACTTTGATCGGTTTTCACCAAATTATGATATATTTTTTTTAAAAAAAATTATAACTCTATTTGTATAAAAAAATTTAAATGTTCCACGCACTATTCTAATTTTTTTGTTACAATTTTCAACGTTTCCATCATCTAAATTTTGATAGTTAATTAAGAAAAATCAAAATTGAAACTTTCAAACCTATTAAACGGGTTAATTAGAAGACAAATACGGGTTGAATGATTTAAATATTTTCATAATACTTAACTACGTTAAACAAGTCATCTACGCGGGCTACATCTTAAATAAATACGTGGACGGGTAAAATACAGTTTGTTTTATTTTGGGTCTGAAAATACATGTTTATTTAGGCTGTATTTATATTATTATTCTTATTTTAATTTAATATTTTCTTTAATTACCAAAGTTTTTAATTAACTATTAACTTATTTTTATACATCCCGTGCATTTATGCACGGGTATTATACTAGTTACAATCATAATTGCTTTCGGAACGATAAATAATTTTTGTACAAATGTTATTTAAATTCAACTTTTATTCGATTTTATTGGTTTGAATACTTTGGAAACGCTATTGAATTTGGAGTTAATGAAAGATTGGATTTAAAGATTTGGTTTTATTTTGAAATTGGTATGGCTTCGTTTTGGCTTGTAAATTAATGATTTACAGGAATGGTGGTTTTCAAACCTGGTAGAGGGGTAGGTGTAGGGTATATCCTTACACTGAGTTATATTGGTATCTCTGTCGAATGAGACAGAGGGGTAGGTGTAGGTTGTAAACCTGCACTGAGTATATTGATATTTGGGGCCGGTTGATCGCGGTCTCGCCATTTGATTCCTCCTCTTTGGGGTTGGCTCACTGAGGGATGCGCGCATTCGGGAACTTCTGGCTTGGGGTTATATTATACCTGGTACCTCTACCTTGAATTTGAACTGGTGTACGGAGTGGTTTTAAAGGTTTTCGTTTGACTAACTGATTATGCAAGGTTTTGGCAGGAAAATGAAAGTTCTTCTTAGACCCTTTTATGATTTATTTTATTTAAAATAAACGTCGTTTTGTTTAGACGAAATGTTTCTAAAAAAAAATATATTATCTTTTTACTGGTTACAGTTCTTTCTTACTCAGCCCGTTTAGCTGATATTTCAAATGTTTTCTTAGGCGCAGGTACCCACAGTTGACTAGCTCGGGATGGGAATGAGTGCACCGCCGACATAGGATTACCACTAAAACTTTTGGACACTATAATAAACTGCCGCTATTTCGAGTTTTGTTTTTGGGACTTTGTATCTCTTTTGATTTTGTTTTAAACTTTTCCGCTGTCGCTTAGATTACCTTTTTATACCATTTATATACGTGACTCGTATCGGTAACACGCTCAATTTCCACTTTTACTCCAAAAATAGCGTTTATTAAAGATTATGGAAATTGGGGGTGTTACAACCCATCCCAAGACTACTCTCTAGCAAGCACGCTTAACTAAAGAGTTCTTAAGATGAGCCACCAGAAAAGAAGATGCATCTTGTTGATATGAGTAACACTTACAATCCTTTTAAGCACTAGGTCACTTGAGCTCATCACATAGACCACTTCAACGGGGAACCCGGCCCGAATAACCTCGGACAACACCGGGTGTTACAGAACATGTGTAATGAGAATGTTTTGTGATTTGCTGAGGATGTAAAAATTTGGCGGGCGTATGTATGCGTCTTGAACTCCGTGGGGAGGCTAAAGGTTGTGTGTAACCTGTAAAGGAATATGCTGCGTATTCCCGTGTTTGCGTCGTATATTTATTGTTAATACACGTGCGTGGTGGACTTTAGGTGACGCCTTAACCGAGCGACGTGACGTGAAAAAGTGTCAAGTTGGGCTAAAAGTGGATTAGGAATCCAAATTAGGCCTAAAAACGAGAAAAGAACGAAAATGCCCAAGGGTGTAATCGCAAGAGGCCTTGCGAATTGTCCCTTAAATCGCAAGGGTCCTTACGATTAGAGTCAACGACATTTTGACCCTTATAAAACACGGGATAGCCGAGTTTCAACATCATTTCTCATTTTTACGTTTTTCTCTCTAATAATCGGTTCCTTGCGATTTTAAGACGGTTTTCGCTCGTTTTTCTTGTTTTGCTTCAAAATGGATCAAGGTAATGCTCCATTTAACTTGTTTTTATGCATTTTGATGTCGTAAATTGCTAGATCGAACTTGAAATGTAGAAAAGACGTTTTTTGTGAAAAACCGTCTTTTTGCTTGAAATTTTTCGTTTGATTACTAGAGAACGATATTATTTCCTTGTATTATATTATGCTTGAATTCTTGTGTGAAATGTGTATGATTTGAGACGGTATCGGACCATTTTCGTATGAAATGGTGCCGACCCAAAAATCGGACCCGGATTTTCGGTCTCGGAATTGCAATTAAATTTCGCCATAGGTTCTCCTTAACTAGTATAGCATGTATCTAGTTTCAGTTTTTGGAAAATGTTAGTAATCGGCCTTCAAATCGAAGTTTAAAGTCGATTAAAACGGAGAACTTAGGTCAAAATTGGGGTTTTTTGATCGGTAAGTCCAAAATGCAATTATTTGTTCTGGGGTGTAATTGAAGGCTAATGTAGTGTATGGAAAACATCAAGTTGTAATTTTGATGTGTGTAGAGCGGTTTTCAGCGAAATTGTGAATTAGGCTTGAAAGGGCTCTGTAAAAGGGTGTTTTGTCATATGTCGTTGTTTTTGTGTATTTATCTTGCGTCTTGTAAATGTAAGTGTTCTTTTTGAAATGTCGTAGATGAGAGTTGGTCTGTACCTCCTACGACGAGGGCTCAGGCTCGTCGGAGTACTGGTACTAGGCCTGAGAGTACTACTCCTAGCAGCTCGAGCATGCGTCGTGCTGCGAGTGCGAGGGAGCCGTCTCCTGGCTCTGTTGAGTTTCCGACCCGGAGGGGTCGTGGACGAGGTATGGGTGCTCGTGGCCGTTGTGGCGGTGCCATAGGCGAGGAGGTGGAGATCGAGGCTATGGAGGAGGGTGAGCCCTCGGAGGCTTCAAGGTCTCGTAGTCGTAGAGGCCGTGCAAGCCATGGTCCGTGTGCTGATCGTCCTTTTGCGAAGGATTGAGATGGTCACACCCTGTTGGCGGACCCGGAGCGTCATCTGTCGTACCGGGCCATTGCTAGGCTCCCGACTGGGTCCATCAGGACCTTATCTGGTGTTTCGACTGTTGTCTGGGCGTATCGTCACGCCTTGTCGCCCGAGGCTAGGGCGATGGTTGATAGTTGTGCTTTGGGCCCGCTGGTCGAGCGTTGGGTCCAGATTGTGGATATGCTGACCACGGCAAACTTGAGGATAGTTCGTGCGTTCTTTGACCGGTATTGGCACACCACGACTGTAGGGATCTCATACCCTTTACTAATCCAATATTAGTGTAAATCAAATTACTCTAATTTGATGAGCAAGATCTATGTAGTTACAAAGATACTTTGTTATACAAGTTTAAAGAAACTTATACCTTTCAAAGAGATTAAAATGGGCACAAAACGAGAACTTCTTTCTCGATTTGTTTCTTGAGCTATGAGTTAGGATGATCCTCCAAAACCCGAGTTTCCAAAATAGGAAACCTCCTTCTAGTTGCACCCAAGAAGTACTCCAAAAACTACTAGTGATTTTGAGCTAGAAATCACTAATAGATACTTAATAATATGTAATATTATTACTATACTTAGTAAAATAATAACTAGAATTTTAGAGAGAAATTAGACAGAGTTTAGAGTGAGTAATGTATGCCTCATACATGCTTCATTTTTGCACCCATTTATCATGATTATGCCCAACATAATCATTGCTTTTTGACCTATCAAAGAGCACCTACACAAAGGCCAATAACATTTTAGTTCTAACAGTTCTTCAGGTAAACGGAAGCACATAGAAAGCTTAAATATTTATTTTGAGTCCGTTCGTAAATTTTAAATATTTTCACTATTCATTATTTTACTATTCATCACGGTTACTATTCATTATTTTACTATTCATAGCGGTTTTTAAAACGTGACACGCTTATCGATGTATTTTTATACTTTATACGTATTTTTATACTTTGTACGTATTTTTATACTTATACGTATTTTTTTACTTTTACGTATTTTTATACTTTACGTATTTTTATACTTTATACGTATCCTTATGTGTAAAACTAAACTTTTTATTTACTAAGTACAATTTTCTAGTTTCAAAGTCGTTAAGTTCATTTTGGTATTTAGTGATTTGTAAAAATAGTTTAAAAGTAAAACTCGGTTAAAGTTTAGTCATATACTTAGCTAAATTTTTAACGGTTTTCATTTTTAGCGATGTTGTCGTAGTTCATTTAATTTGTCCGTATGTCCAAGTTCAAATTTAAGCAAAGGTAGTAACACTCGAATTTATTCATTTTAATATATGTAACATTATTTTTATCGGTTTTGTCGATTCTTTTTATTAACGATTCATTTTATAATCAAATTTAATCCTATTAACTAATCAAATTTAATGACTTAGTGATAAATTTACTTTGATCAAAATAGACTCATTTTATTTGAAAATGTCGTGGCCCTCTATTTATATTTATCTATTTATTTCCCTTTTGTTTTTATTATAATTCATTACTTAACTAATTAAGTTATTTTAGTGATAAAAATAAAAAGTGAAAAATTTATTTTTAAGTCTTAAAACTCACTAAAACCGTGGCCCTTTACATACTTATGTATTTTATTTTCGTTTTCTAATTTATCGATTTTTGACTTAAAGTTTTTATATACTAATTATTTAAACTATACTAAAGTGATTTAAACTAAAATGTAAATTTTACTAAATATTTTATTATATTTATGAATAATGTTTTTACACACTTTAAATTTCTAACTTTAATTTCTTAAAGATTTAGAGTGTTTAATTTATATGTTTAGTATTATAATTAGTTACTAGTGTTTCAAAACAATAAATAACAGCAAACATAAAAACATTATAAATCAAAATATACACAAGAATGAAGAACACATGAAGAAAATGAAGAACATCAAGAACACATGTGAATTTCTCAAGAACACATTTTCATATTAAACAATGTATAATTTATTTTCCTAAATTAATTTTACTAACATAATAACACCCATTTTAACATAACATAACATAACATAACATATTATTTACAAAAATTAAAAGTAAAAATTTATTAAAAATAAAGCAAAATGCCGTGAGTATGTATTTATGTACATAAATTGTATTTTCGATTTTTCTTTACTTAACACTCATAGTTAACATTTAACATATTTTTACATATAAACTTATATATATTTAAAACTCATAAAAACATAAACAAAACATAAAAAACAACAATTTAAAGTATATGATAAAAATGATACTAATTAAACATGCTTTTCATAATAACTACAACAAACATATTTATAAAATTATTAGCTATTACTCCGTATCATTTTATTATACTTCAAATAAACACATAAACACACATATGATAATTTAGCACAAAATCAATATATATATATTATAACAATTTATTTATAATTTCAAACACAAACTATATCATAATACTTGAAAATAAATTAGTGTGCGGGGGCACCTTAAATTGGATGTTAATCGTCGAGGATCTAAAATAAATTTTAGATCGGAAATAGTCTTCACCCATAACACTCATGTTCTTCACCCAAAATAAACCATGAAAGTTAGCTCCAAATACCCACTAACTAACTAGTAATACTAAGGATTGATTAGAAATAATATTAGGGTTTTATTTTAATGGTTTTAGGAAGAAAATGAAAGAAAATAAAAGAGAGAAAAGGAGGGAGATGCTACGGTCAAAGTGAGGAAAGCCAAGAGTGATTTTTGCACTTAGTAATTGTGAGGATAAGTTAGTAATGTTTAGGTCAATTAGATTTAGAGATAAGGTTTGATTTTTATTATGTAAATAATGTTTAATCAAAAAGAAATTAGGCGACATAATGATCAAATTAGACACTAGTGTCCACATTACTATTTGGACATAGAAAATGTTCCCCCGATATTTTAAAATGTTTTTACGAAATAAATCGGGTTTAAAAAGTCGGGCGTTAAAGACAGTAAAAGTAAATGTGTGCGCGTTTGACGATTATTCGAAATATCTCTACTTTACAATTTTAAGACAAAAATATTTTATTTACTATTCAAGAAAATATTTAAAAGTTGAGGTAGTCGATAAAATTTTCAAAACGAAAGTTTTCGCTAAAAGTGATTTTAAATGATCGCAAAATATATAATTAGTATAGAAATTTAATTATACTATTAAATTTCATTTTATTTTAGAAATGATTTTTATTATGATTTTATGAAATATTGTAAGTGTTTGTGTGGAAATGAAGTAAAGTAGTATGCTTGTATTTGTATTGTATTTAGTATTATTTTTTTTGGTAAACGGTAAGTTTGTATTAATAATGAAAGCCCAATACAAGAGATTATCCATATACATCAAGCATTTTGCAAGGAGAACAGAGAAAGCTACGTGCTAGTCCTATCTCCTTAAATGGTCTAACCAAGTCCTATCCGTGCTAGATAACGAAGCAAAATCCAGTAGACTCAAGCGTAATAGAAGAGAACTTTGCACTTGCTTAAGCACTACAATAGGCCGTAACAAGGAGGCTTCAAGTCTACAAACATTTCGTTGTATTTAGTACTTCCTCCATTCCGTTTGATTCTATACGTTTGACCAAAACACGGTAATTAAGGTAGAAGAAAATCAAGTGGGGTAGATAATGGAATTACTTAAATACCCCTACTTTATTGTTTGCAAGTGGGTTGAGTGGGTATTAGTGAAGGGTATATTGGTCTTTTAGTTTAATAAAGTAGAGACTAAAATAGAAATGTATAGAATTGATTGGAATTTCCGAAAAAGGAATATGTATAGAATCAAATGGAATGGAGGAAGTATTAAAAATGTATAAACATTAAATTTAAACAAGCTAATTACGTGATGATGAAAAATATAGGTGTGTAAGTCAAGTAGGATTTGTGTAAGTAAAGCAAGAATGAAAGAGGATAATCTTGGACTAAATGGTCCAAGTTTAGTCAGCCACTTTGAAAAAAATAGGCCTCAATTTTCGTTTTTGAAATTTTTGATTTGCGCGCACGCGAAAAGTCTCGAAATAAAAGATATGATCTTAAAATAGTGTTTCGAAATAAGATCGAAAATAAAAATAAAAATAAACTTCGAAAGTGGAACAAAACAAAAATTGAGTTTTAAATCCTCGAAACTTTGAATAAAAATTCACTAGGTCGAAATACTTATTTTTTTCATTGAATGTTAACGATTTAAATAATTATAATCATCTGTCAAAAAGTTTATCAGTTTGAATTAGGCATAACTTAGAATTTCGAGATTTTGTGAAAATGTTAGTTAAATAGAATTGAAATAGTAATGGTCCATGGTCTAGGTCTTCCTTCTCTTCTCTCTGACGATCGTTCCTATGGCGCGAGGATGAGGGCGGCCGCCGACGAAGCAGGTCACTCCGGTGGTTTCTAGTCCAATTGGTGAGCCTGCTAAGGTGATTGATTCGTCTTTTTCTGTTCCTTCTACTTCTTACGCGAGTGTTGTTTCTGGTACTTCTTCTGAAACTGAGGGGGCAATTGATCCTCCTCCTGCTCAATTTCAAGATGTGGAGGCTGTCCCTACTACTGACATTCCGATCCCTCCTGTTAAGTCTTGGGGTGATGTGGTTGCACCAAAACAGCAAGTGGGTATGTCCTTGTTTTTTTGTGAAGAATCTGCTAAGAGGACTGAAGTGGAGATTGATGAGGATGATATCAAGAAGGAATTAGAGGTGTGGAATTGTACTCTTATGGGGACAATCCTTGGGGTTCGTATGGAAGTTCAGCAAGTCAAGGATTTTTTCTCTAAGCAGTGGAATCAAGGCTCTCTGCCATTGGTTCAGTATTTTCGTAAAGGATGGTTTAGCTTCCGATTTAAGACGAAAGCGGATCTTGATGCTGTTTTCAGGGGTGGCCCTTGGCTCATTGGTGGGCATGCTCTAGTTCTCAAACAATGGACTCCCAAATTTTCTCAAGAACTCGACCAGGTTTCCAAGGTTCCTGTATGGGTTCTATTGCCTGAGTTGGACCCCCATTTCTGGTCTCCAATGGCCCTTAGCAAGATTGCTAGTAAGATAGGAATTCCTTTGTACGCTGACCAAGTGACTACAACCAAGTCTAGATTGGGTTTTGCAAGACTATTGGTAGAGGTTGATGTAGCGCAGGAGGTCCCTGATCATGTAATTGTGAACACTCCCTTCCAAGAGCAATTAACTCAGAGAGTTGAGTATGAATGGATTCCCTACTATTGTCATACATGTAAGAAATTGGGACATGAGTCAAAACGATGCAGGTTAAATAGGCCTAAGATGGAATACCGTCCTAAGCCTCAAGTGGTGACTATCCCTCCAGTTTCTGAAGTTTGTACACCTCCTCCAAGGAAAGACTCTATGGATGAGGTGGGGTTTGTGGAGGTAAGGAGGAGTTCTCTGAATAGGGTTAAACCTTTGTCTGGGAATGTTGTATTAGCCAACATGTTTGATCAGCTTGGCTTTGATGAGGAGGTGTCAATGGACAATGGCCTGACTGTTGTTGGTCCTGCTAAAGAAGGTACCATCCCGCCTGACATACAATGCGTATTGCCAGCTGGAATATTAGGGGGTGTAATACCTCAGTAAAGCAACGGGAATTACATAATCTACTTAAAGCAAATAAGGTAGATATTTTAGGTGTTTTGGAGACTAGAGTTAAGGTCAATAAGGCTTCTGCCATTGCTAAAAATAGATTTAAGGGGTGGAATTTCATCTATAATTATGATTGTCATTATAATGGTAGGATTTGGCTCATTTTTAATCCAAGAAAGGTGAAGGTGGTGGTACTTCAAAAGGGAGATCAGTATATCCATGCCAGGATTACTCATTTTACTACTCAAAGTTGCTTTGAAATGACAATGGTCTATGATATGAATGATGGCTTGAATAGGCAAAGGCTGTGGAGCCAACTAGAGCGTATTAGTACTTCTGTTTTTGGGAAGTTGGATTGTGATGGGCGACTTTAATGTGGTAATTAAGGGCCACAGATGAGAGGTTAGGGGGTAATCCCCCATGTCAACGAGAAGTGGATGAGTTTAATGTTTGTATTCATCATTGTGGCTTGCTTGATCTGAAGGCTGTAGGCTGCCAATACAGTTGGACTAATAATCACTTGGATTCTACTCGAAGTTGGTCTAAGTTGGACAGGGCTTTAGTTAACTTCCCCTGGATTGCTTCTTATCTGGATTCCTTGGCTAATTTTCTTTCTGCTGGAATTTCTGATCACAGTCCCATTATTGTGACTGTCTTGCAGGCTAGTAGCAGTGGTTTTCAGAGCTTCAAGTACCTTAATTGTTGGGCTCTGCACCATGACTTCCAAAGAATTGTATCTGCGGCTTGGGGGATCCCTGTCTTTGGTACTCCAATGTTGTGTCTTTTTGAGAAGCTTAAGAATGTGAAGTATGCTTTGAGGGCATTGAATGCAGCCCATTATTCTAATCTTACTCAGAGGGTTACGGATAAGGAAAAACAGCTTGGTGATGTTCAACAGAAGATGATGGGTGCACCACTTGATATGGGGTACTTGCAGCAAGAGAAGTTGCTAAGGGAAGAGCTGATTAAACTTAAGGTGGCTGAGACTAGTATGCTTCAGCAGTGTGCTAAAGTTACTCACCTTTGCCATTCTGATTGTAGCTCATCTTATTTCTTTGCTAAAATAGCAGAGAGAAAACATGTCAACAATATTGGGCAGATTATTGATATGCATGGAATCCTTCAGTATACTGAGACTAAAGTTGCTGAGGCTTTTGTGGAATATTACACTCACTTACTTGGCACAGAGGGCTCTGTTGAGCCTCTGGATCACTCTTATATCAGTGGCAAAAGGGCTTTTACATTAGTGCAAAAGGAGGAGCTGGAGTTACCTGTAACCACTCAAGAGATTGTGGGTGCTCTGTTTGAGATTGATCCAAACAAGAGCCCTGGTCAAGATGGCTACACCTCTGGTTTGTTCAAGGACACCTGGCAATATACCCGAGCTGAAGTGATTGCAGCCATACAGGATTTCTTTCAGAAGGGGAAGCTCCTCAAGAAAGTGAATATGACTATGGTTACACTAATCCCTAAGAAGGACATGGCTACTTCTGTCCAGGACTACAAACCAATCTCCTGTTGTTCTATTATTTACAAAGTCATCAGCAAAGTCCTAGCAAACAGGCTGAAAGGAGTTCTGAGTACTATCATTGGTAGGGAGCAGGCTGCCTTTGTAAGCGACAGAAGCATTTTTGACAACATCATTCTCACTCAAGCGTTGGTGAAGAGCTATACCAGAAAGTACATTTCTCCAAGGTGCCTCATCAAAGTAGATATTAAAAAGGCTTTTGATTCCCTTAACTGGAGTTTCCTGTCTAGCATGGTGGAAGCTTATGGTTTCCCAGAAAGGTTCAGAAATTGGTTGTTGACTTGTGTCAACACCCCTTGTTACACTTTGAAAATTAATGGCAAGAATTTTGGTTACTTCGAAGGTAAGAGAGGAGTTCGTCAAGGTGATCCAATGTCACCCTATCTTTTTGTGATGGCTATGGAGATTCTTTCAAGATACTTACGGGATGTGCCTCAGTCAAGGAGTTTCTCATTTCATCCTAAATGTGGGAGACTTGCCTTGACCCATTTGGTGTCTGCAGATGATTTAATGATATTCACTAGAGGCGATGTGCCTTCTGTGCAAAAAGTGGTGACTGCTCTCAATAGTTTTGCTGCTATCTCTGGCTTGGAAGCGAATCCGTCAAAGACTGACATCTACATTGGAGGTGTGCAAACGAATGTGAAGCAAGCAATTCTCCATTTTTCTGGGTTCAAGGAGGGGGACTTCCCATTCAGGTACCTTGGCATTCCTTTAGCTTCGACTAATTTAAAGGCTGAGATGTATTCTCAGCTCATTGTCAAAATCAGAAATCATGTGATGAAATAGTAATTAGTTATTAATATAATATGATTTATTAATAATAATCTAAATGATTATATTTTAATCAAAAAGGTTGATGTTAAGTGTTGTAATTTTGTGTAAGTAAAAATGGAAGAGGATAAGGTGGCTTGACCTTGACTTGCGTGTTTGAAATCGTTGACTTGAATTTCAAAGACGGGAAAAAAAATGAGGGTCCATTTTTATTCGAAAATCAAAAGTGTTCGAAATTAGTTTTGTGGTTGATTTTTATAAAATTTTGAAATGTGTTTCTTTTAGAATTCTGAAGATAATACAACATATTTTATTTTTCAAAAATTTTAAATTTGGACTTAAGAAATTTAGTATTATTTGGCGAAAAAAGTCAGACGCATTTTTATTATAAGGAAAATGGATGAATTTAATTTAAGGATTTAAATTCTTTTATAATATTGTGTTACAAAAACACGGGGTGTTACAATCCTACCCCCTTAAGAAAAGTTTCGTCCCGAAACTTGGATCGAGTGGATAACTGCTCGAGGTTAAACAAGACAGGTAGAGAGAATGTCGAGATTTTACAAATTTGGATAATAACATTTGATTTTGTTGGAATAAGACTTTTTGAAAAGTTTGTGTTTCCTAATTAATATAGAAACGTCGGATAGAGTGAAAATATTGGAGAACAAAATCATGTTTGATTTATTAATGGGATATTTAAATAAATATAGGAAAATGTTACTGGAATGTTATTTTTGAAAATGTCGTGAAAGAGATTCACAAAAAAGGTAGGGCCTAGAAGTTTTGTACGGAATTAAATTAAATTAAAAATAATAAGCGTTTTAAGAATAAAAATAATTTATTTAGTTTTGAGAATAAATGTTAGCTTTAAAATAGGCTGAAATACGAAGTTTTAAGATTTAATTAAGATTGAGATATAATCAAATTATTATCCTACCCCCTTAAGAAGTTTTAAACATATATACATGATATTATTATTGTTATTTTTAATGATCACATACGTAAGATATATAGCCTTAGGAAAAATGGCATTTAGGGAAAATATTTAAAAGTCGTAGTGATCATAAGAAAAATGTGAGCTTTAATGAAATTAAGGGAATATAGGTTATCGTTGAATGATTAAATAAAAATTTTGAGAATTATGGATAACCTTGTTGACATAGCTCATTTTCTTAAAATTATTATTATAATGTTATTAGGTGAAACGAAAATGTTATAAATCATATTCAGGATAAGATTCGAAATTTATAATAAGGGGTTATATAAAAAGAAAAAGAAAATGATATATGTAGATACATACTTCGAAGAGAGATAATTGTAACAGATAGGACAAGTTCAAAAGGTATTTAAAATTTAAAGAAAAGGAGCTCGAAACAAAGAAGTTTTTTTTTTTTTTTTTTTTAAAGTATCCAAAATTAAGAAATAAGGATTTTATGAAGAGAAGTTAAAATAAGAAAATCCATTTTAGTGATTAATATGTAGAAAACTATAAGTTTTAAAACGGATGAAAATTCACGAGAAGGTAATAACAAAATAAGATTCGAAAGTGGATGAAATAAGAATAAGCAATTTAAGATATTTAAATATCAAAAGATATCTCAAATGACGAAATAAAAATTTTACGAAACAATAAATAATTTTCAAAGATGTTTTAAAGACGAAATACGAAGGTAAATTTTTAAAGGTAGTTAGGAATTTATGATGTTAAATATTTAAAATGAGATAGTAAGGCTAAGATTTTGAAAACTAATCAAGTTAAAAATATTTAAATTTAAAGGATGATTTTAATAAGGTTAGAGAAATTTTCAATGCTAAAGAAGTCTTCGACGTCTTGGAAGTTGCCTCAGATAGCATGATTCTTGATATGTCTCTCTGCATGCGCTCCATTCTTGTCTTCAAGTCTTATATTTGCAAGAAAGTGAAAAGAGATAAAAATTCATTTTATGTAGTCATTATAGGAAGGTTTTATTTTAGAAGGAGAAAATCAGTTAAATAGATTTAAAATTTTTGGAGGAGAAAATGATAATCTATTTAATAAGGATGTTAGAAAAAAATTATAGACGTCTTCAAAGCAATGGATTTCTTCAAGGTCCAGAGCGTCGCTTCAGATCGTTCGACTCTTGATGCGTCCATTTGCAAGTGCTTGAGTCCTTGTCGTCTCGTCTTCGATTTATACGTCTCGATCGTTGGTAACGTTAGTATAGAAGACTTGTTAGTCAAAGAGGTTAGTCATAGAGCAATTAGCAGGCAAGCAACCATAGAGAAAATAAAAGAAAACCAACGAGGTTGAAAAACAGTCGAGAACCTCAAGTCTATGCCTGACATATATATTAATATGTATGTCTGGCCAGGTGTCGTCTCGCTAGATGAGATAACTTTAAGTTATTCACGGTCGCAAGACAGCTCTGATACCAACTGTAACAACCTGGTTTTTTGTGACTTAATTAAACAAGGCGGAAAATTAATTAAGTACTTTATATAAATAACAAAACCGGATGTTATCGTATTACAACTCAAATACATAATCAGAGTTATAGATAAACATGGTTATTAAATTACAATCTCTCGAAATACAAAAGTAGACCTTCAATCCCCTGGAGCTCATCGTCAAATGGCCTCGGAATACCTACGACATAGATCCGTCAGACTCGATTTCAACCCGCACACGCTAAGCCATATAAACCCGTACCGGTAAACATATAGCAATTAACATATACGATTGAAATTCAATCAACACAAATAAACATACAACAATGCAGTTCATATTTCAAAACGTAACTTAAAAACAATCTCACATGATCATGATATATATTAAAACATAATGAAACATAATTCACTTAACATAGCAATTTAAAATCATCAAATTAACTCAATTCATAATCATCAAAATATATATAAAACTTTAATCATAGAAATCAAGATATTTCATAAGTCGAAATCAATTTAATAAACAGATATGTGTGAACAATCATGCAATATCTCACGTAGCACGAGGGATAGTCGACCCTTCACAAATCACAATATCAATAAAACTCACGAGTCTTGACTATAGAGCGGCTCGTGTACTTTCATAGTCAATCACCCATATAATTTCCTATCAAAGTGCATGCACTAGTTACTCAAGCTCGTAAATCAGATCAAACACTAAGTAGCGTACATTATAACTACCTAATATCCAACGCAACATGGATAATCTAAGATGGAACCCACCATGAACCACATACCAGTAAGGATGGAAATATGCGCAACACCATAAAAACGTTAACGCGCGATAGCGTGCCGGTCACATCAACGGACTTTAAATGCTAAAGATATCAAGCAGGTAATAAGGAGAACCAGTCCCTTGTCTTTTGTATGCATACACCACCCTATTGGTGCGACTATTACACTACGATAGATCCCTCGGATGGGACGGTCATTTTCCGTTACCTCATATTGGCCTGTGAACGAATCGCTACCCAGAACGAAAATCACGTTAAATAACGACTAGGAGAGTCATTAAATGTACCACTAGCATCACATAACGGTGATAGTGTCCCCATATGCGGCTACCTTACCAACCCTGACCCTATAGCGTTTAACATCGCAGACACCCGAGTATTTAACACTTATTTTCTTTCTCATTTTCTCGTTCTCTTATTACTCAAGTGATAATTCATACTAATCGATATCGTCGAACTTGTATAATGAAATTTTAGTTCTAACAGTTTTTCAGGTAAACGGAAGCACATAGAAAGCTTAAATATTTATTTTGAGTCCGTTCGTAAATTTTAAATATTTTCACTATTCATTATTTTACTATTCATCACGGTGCGGATACCCATATCCGTACCCTCCCAAACAAAATCCAATGATGTAATACGGACTTTTATTACGCATGTTTTAACGCTGACTTAAACGGTTCTAATATGTCGAATTCATCTTGAGTCGTTTTGAAATGTTAAAAATGAGTTAGGTCGCCGCACATCACACTTAAATAAGCGTTCATTTTGTCCATTTTGGAGTCTAGCTTGGTCCGCGTCCTGCTTCATTTGGCATGAGCTTCGCATTTGCACTACAATTAGCCCCTTTACATTAACAAGGTCTAATTCAGCATTCCTAAATTCCTAAATTTAGGCCCGGTGGCTAGATCTTCCCTTTAGCCTCCTCTTACACAAAATATAGCCTCACGGGTTATCTCATTTCACAAAATGCTACAAAATACACCTTTTTCATTTTTCCGGGTCTCGGGCCCAAAACCGAGCCCAAACTCGCCTTTGGCCCGCACTCCAAGGCCCTGCATCTCACAAAATATCTCAGAAATATCCCAGGAGTTTTCTTGACGTGCAAGGTCGAGATTATACTGTATCTTTCCAAGAAATAATCAAACCGAAACTAGGAAACTAGGCCTAGAACCACACCCTTAAACCGCATAAGCCTATGCGGTTTACCCTACAAACCGCATAGTGCTATGCGGTTTCTTGGCTTGGTTTTATCCCCGGATTTCCTAATTTCTCCGAGGTTTTTAGTATATATACGCCCCTATACCTGACCTCATAACATACAATTTTTCTCACAGAATACACAGTTTACACACAATTTACAACAAGCATACACAATTCTAAGCTCTCTCAAAGCCTCACGCACTCAAATCCTTGAGTTCAACACACCATCCCCTGTTGAATTCATCCTCCTTTTAAGTTCAAGAAACGAAGTTCTGCCTAGATCTGAAGCGCCAGGACTAGGTAGGTACCGATCCACTTGGATCAAAGCTTTTTCTTATTTTCTATGGATTAACAAAGGGGACTACACTTTAGCGCCCCCCCCCCCCCCCCCCTGGGCTTTGGCACCGAGCGCGCTTGCCTTCCAAGTGTTCTTAATACTTCGGGTACACTCCATATCCGATGACACGCCAAAGTCGCATAAGCAACCGACCCTTCTAAAATAAACCAATGGACAATTGAACTTTATTTTATTTGCATGCATCTTGCACCTTCTTATTTTGCATTAAAATCAACTTAAACAATGAATTCGACCTTTAACTAAACCGTTTTCGTTAACAAGTTAAACATGCTAAACTGAGGGTTTTAATCAATCTTTTTGCATTTGCATCTGCATTCTTTTACAAACTTATCGCACTTGTACGTAGCGATAACATTAGCTCAAATATCATCTTATTTGGATTGTTCTAGGTCAGTAGAGGCTATTTTTACATAGGCTTTTCTAAAAGATTTCATAAATCATTAATTGAATTACTCTTTTTCTAAAGTACCCTCACCCCGAATCCATTCTGGTTTCACAAGCCTTAGATCTAGGGGTGTCGGCGTGCTCCAAAATCTAGGACATATCTTTAGGCTTAGGACATGATAGCAGGTTCCTAATTTCCGCGATAATTAGGTGGCGACTCCAAAATAGTTTTAAAGGTTTCTTTTAAATTACTCTTTTTAACTTAAAGCGCCCTTACGCAAGACGCCGAGTTGGGTCCCCCGTCCGATCCCGGGTTCCACAGTTTGGCGACTCCGCTGGGGAGATTTTATTTTTTTAACTTAAAACTAGCTTTTTCTTTTTAAAAATAAAGAGATGAAACTTGAAAGCCTTGAACAATCCATGTATACATATTTGAGCTATGCATATTCGTTTAGAGTCCATTCCTTTTGGAATCTAGGCACCCTTTGCACCCTCGAGAAGTGGTTTCCACATGCAGGCTTGTCCACTCGATAAAGCACATGCCGGACTAGCTTTCCTCTCGCCCCTCCACGGCTTGCCGTAAACGACTATCTTGACCGCCCCAGTGCTCCCTTCAGAAAACCTATCGCCCCGGCTTAAGGAAATGGAGGGGTTAAGTATCTGCCAAAGCGTACTCAAGATAGTTGGAGGTGTACCCGACTTGACCCTACCCTTGAGTCGAGTCATACGTACAAGTTTGAGGCTATGCACTCCATGGTCTTTTTCGAAACGAGCATTTGCATTCATATTTTCGAAAACTCGCTTAAACGTTTCAAAGATAAACGAACCTAACATCTAACAAACTAACACCTTTTCAAACAAAACTATCGCGAATTTTTGAAACAAGCTTTCTCAAAATCCTCCTTTTTCACTAACAAGCAAAAACCCGAGCAAGGATTTAAACCCAAGCTCGCGGATTTCAATCCCCTAGGTCACACGGCCTAGACTCCGCTTTTAACATCCTCGACTTGACTTGCTAACCACTCTCAAGTCGAATCCTTTATCTTTTACACATCCGAACTCGAGCTCACCTCGGCAAATTACCGATATCAGTTTGACGGGTGCAAAGCAAAACCTTTTAACATCGAGACGAGATGTGCACACGCATCCTCGCCTCAAAAGCTTCCTTTAGCTAAAACCTTTTCGAAAATCTCCTCTTTTCAAAGCATAAAAGGTCTTTCTAAAACAAAGAAATGAGCTAGAAATGAATGCTTAGAATGTTTGTGAGTCTAGTGGGTCGAGTCGTGTCACTAATATCGAAGTGAAATGCAGGCCTCAGCTGGATACTCGCCGTACTAAGCATCGTGTAATAACCTACACCCGCAAAATGGCCGGCAATGACGAAGTTACCGCACTCCGTGACCAAGTCACAAAGTTGACCGCCGACCTCGAAGGCCTTTTGGCCCATCATGCCACTGAAGTGGAACGTATGGAACTCAAGATCAAGGAAGAGGCCGATAGGCACGCTAAGAAACTCCAAGCCATGGAGGAAAGGCTCTATGTCTCGAGCACTTACTCTATCCACAAGGAGAATGAAAACGTACCTGCTAGCATTAAGGATGAGCTCCCTAACAAGCTCGCCCTTAGTGATCTTCCTATCTTTCAAGGACATGAGAGCCCGATCATTCACATCCGAGCTTTCAAGTCCCAAATGGCCATAAAGGGGGTCGACTCCAAGCATTGACTAACTCTCTTCCCGCACTCTCTAGCAGCAGTGCCGAAAACATAGTTCTACTCACTTGACCCACAGCGGGTCCCTACTTTCGAAGAACTCACAGTCGAGTTCGATCGACAATATCGAGACAATGAAGATACCCAAGTCTCGATCCGCACCCTGGAAGTCCTCGCTCAAAAGGACAATGAAGGCTTCACCGACTATCTCACTCGTTGGAAGAAGCTAAGTGCTCAAATCCCCAACCGTCCCCGCGAGGAGGAGCTCGTACCGAAGTTCATAAATAACCTGCGACCCGTGTACCAATTCTACATGAGGTACAGCAACATTTAGAACTTCAAAGAGCTAACTAAGGTCGGTACTCACATTGAAGACGACCTTAGGACTGGCACAATGGCCAAATACATCGACCATGCTTATCAAGGGAGCTCCTCAAAGTCTTCCCGCACAGTCATGGGATGAAAATGAACAAACTAATGAATCATTAAACAAATACATTGCAAACATTGTCTCTCCAAAAACACAAGACCCTATCATCGAGGAAACCATAACCATAAACGTGGGAACCCCCGAAGAACCAAGGGAACTACAACTAGGTGCCTCACTAAACGAAGATGAGCGCGCCCAATTCACACAACTCCTAACCGAATTCAAGGACGTATTCGCATGGTCATACAAGGATATGCCCGGAATCGAACGAAGCATTATCGAACACCGCATCCCCATTAAACCCGGTTACAAACCAATCAAGCAAAAGCTAAGGAGATTACGTCCCGAATGGTCCCTTATGGTAAAGGAAGAAATCGAGAAACAACTACAAGCCGGCTTCATCCAGGTCATCGAATATCCTGAATGGGTCTCAAACATGGTCCCAGTCTTGAAGAAGAATGGCAAAATTCGAGTATGCGTTGACTTTCGCGACTTGAACAAAGCCAGTCCCAAAGATGACTTCCCATTACCCCATGTGGACGTCCTAGTCGACAACACCGCCGACCACACCCTCCTATCCTTCATGGACGGCTACGCAGGCTATAATCAAATCAAAATGTCTTGCGAAGACATGGCAAAGACGGCCTTCATTACATCGTGGGGAACATACTGCTACACGGTCATACCTATCGGCCTAATCAATGCCGGTGCTACGTACCAACGCACCGCCACAACCCTTTTACATGACATGATGCACAAAGAAGTCGAAGTTTACGTCGACGACATGATCGTGAAGTCAAAGGAGAGAAGTGGTCATATCACTAACCTCCGCAAGTTCTTCACTCGCCTACGACATGCGTTTGAATCCCCAAAAATGTACTTTTGGAGTCAAATCCGGTAAACCACTAGGACACGTAGTGAGCCAAAGAGGCATCGAGGTAGACCCCTCGAAAGTCAAAGCAATTCTCGAAATGCAACCCCCGAAGAACCTCGACGAAATTCGAAGTTTCTTGGGCCAAATTCAATACATCTCACGCTTCATTAGCAAGCTCACCATGATATGTGAACCAGTTTTCAAGAAACTCAAGAAAACCGACGGCGCGGTCGAGGCAGCAAACAAAACAGTCGTATCAATCCTCAAAAAGATGATCGACACTTGCCACGACTGGCCTAACAAAATCCCATTCACATTATGGGGATATCGCACCACAATCCGCACACCCACGGGTATGACACCCTATTTCCTAACCTATGGGATGGAAGCCGTCCAACCTGTAGAAATCAAAATGCAATCCCTTCGAATTCTCATGGAAGCAGACATTCCTGAAGCCGAATGGGCACGCAAACAATATGAGCAACTCATCCTTTTAGACGAAAGACGATTACATTCACTAAGTACAGTCCGAATGTACCAGTCTCGCCTACAACGCGCCTACAACAAAAGGGTCAAACCACGAAACATCAAGGTGGGCGACCTAGTACTCAAATCCGTCCGAGCACCATTACCATTAGACCCAAGAGGAAAATTCAAACCCAATTGGGCCGGACCGTACTTGGTCAAGGAAATCCTTCCTGGAGGAGCCGTGAAATTAACTGACCTGGACGGTCAGGACTTCCGTTTGCCAACAAATCTTGATCAACTCAAGAAATACTACCCCTAAGCTTAGACAAATTTGCAATGTATTTCATATAAAAGAAACTCACTCACGCATGGGTGAACTACGCTCGGTTTGATTCCACGCACTGTGGATACGTAGGCAGCTTTGCAAAGAGCTCAACCGAATCACACGAGCTACGCCGGTTTGATTCTGTAATAAAACACAAATACGTAGGCAGTTTGTCAAAAACACAACCGAATTTCTTCGCACGCACGCCCAAAGCTTAAAAAGGTCGAGGGCGTTGCACTCACAAAATGACACGCTCGAAGCTTAAAAAGGTCAAGAGCACAGTCAACACAAAAATTCTAAGTCCAAAGCTTAAAATGGTCGAGGATTTAAGACAAAACAAATCCAACAAAGCAATCCAAAGCTTAAAAAGGTCGAGGATTTAAGGCAACATACAAGTGTTCAAAGCTTAAAAGGGTCGAGAACATTTCAAAACAAAACAAAAGAAAGCAACGAGACAAGACAAAAGCTAATTAATTCTATTTTATTACTTTAATTTTGAATTTTTCACAATTTAGGAGTGAGTAAGGAACAAGCCTCCTTAACCCTTTATTTGAAAACACGTATTCGAATAAAGAAAATTTTCTAAACAAAACAACAAAAGCAAACTATTAAGCCGTCTTCTGCCGCTTCGGGTTAGCCTCTTCATCTTTAAGAGGCCGATCCGCCATAATTTTCGAGCTGATCACGGGAGCAGTCCTCTCAAATCCTGGGGGCTCAATCAGATCCTCGTCCTACTCGACTGGGGGCTCCTCGATCCAAGGCCCTAGGCGATCTCTAACAGTCACCCTCGGTCCGAGCCTTTCCCGCGCTGGTCTCGAAGTAGAAGCATCCGAACTTGATGCACCAAGATCACCATAGTCCCTCTTTCCGCGCACCACCTCATGCGCCAAAGAGGGCCTTGGCCCGTTCTACTCCCTCCTCCTCTGGTTCTCCCGCTCTCTAGGATCATTGGAACGATACCACCGCGTATAGAAATCTGTTACACGAGTAGACTCTATATGCGCCGGGAACGCCCAAGTGACACGATCCAACCATCCCCGGATCCATGCATCGATCGCCTGGTTGTTTAGAACTACAACCCCTCTAACCTGGGTATCCTGCTCGGGAATGGTCTGAGCAAGCCCGAGTTGTCTCTTAAAATGGAGAGGATGAATCCACACCCCTCGTTCAAAGCCGCACAGCATCAACCCGCGAGCCGCATTTGCCAAGGACGGCGCCGTAATCGCCGAAATCTGCCACCATGACACATACCAACGGATGGTGCTCTCCTTCACAAATCCACGGAAGTAGTTGAGTGAACGCTCCCGAGGATTAACCCAATCCGTCTTCCGTGACGTCGTCGCCGCCGCCTTGAATACACCGTCAAGGGGAAGAGCAGCGTACACGCTCAGCCTCTCCATAAGCCAAATATTGAGAATCCTAGCACAACCCCGGTACGAGCTCAGACGATTAGCACAACGGTCGTCCAAGCCCAGTATGGTCTCCGCTAGGATCAAAGCAGAAGGATCGTATCCCCATTCCATCTCTTCGACAACACGAGCATACCTCGCGTTCCCAAACACCCCATCCGGCATTGACCCCGCAAAAGCATAGCGGTGAACCAAGCAAAAAGCAAGGGCCCTCCGCCTCGAACGGTCCAAAATACTAGTGTCTACCTGGTTCATATATCGTTGACACAAAAGAAGCATATTCACCTTACCTCCTTCAAACAAACCTGCAGCATGAGCATTTGTCATCCCAAGGAAGTTCCGCAGCATCCCGTTGTAGCAAAGCTCACTCCGCACCACCACAGGGGTAGTCCGTTTCGACCATCCTCCAATGGCCGCGAACTCCTCCATCAAAGGGCATACCTCCCCTCCTGGAAATCGAAACACGTGCAAGCTAGGGTCCCAGTAATCCAAGCATGCATCAAGGAAGTCAAGCTCGACTTTCATTTGGCGAAAGCCAATGAAAACACCCGCGCCATCATCATACACCGCCCTCTTCATCACCGGACTTAGCGAAGAAGTCCACCTCTTCAAAAGAGCATCAAAATGTCAACCATTTTTCTTAAATACAAAAGACTTTTGTAAATATACCTAATATATATATGAGAGCAAAAACTTGTAATAAAAGAAAAGGGAGAAGTGTTTTTGAATGAGGATTATGGCACGCACCCCCCTCTCCTTATATAGGAAAAACATATCCGAAATATGGAAATACAGCGTTACCAGCCAAGCCACCAAACCGCATAGCCATATGCGGTTTGCACCCCAAACCGCATAAGCTCATGCGGTTTGACCCCCAAACCGCATAAGGCTATGCGGTTTCAGGGGCTGGCTTTTCTCACAGTTTTCCTAATTTCGTCTTTCCTAAACACGACATCCCACATTATACTACGACATTCTTTTGTTGTTCCCCTTGCAGCAACATTACATTTCGTTTTAGCAAATACGATTCCTACCACGAGTCAAAACATAACATTTTCAACATTCACTCAAGCTCATTTCGCATTTAAAATGAACTTTTCCCAAAAACGTTTTTCACAAACTAATTCAACATCAAAGCATCCCACTCGGGAATCATTTCGTTTTTCAAACAAGCTTACCAACACAACAGGTTCACAGTATACAAACGATGATCAAGTTCAAGCTACAAAGACATGTAAACAAAGGTTCATACAATCTTTATTACACAAACTCAATCATGATAACGACGACGATACTCGTCGAATTCACGTCGTATCTGAGCCGTCTCAGCACGACTCTGAAACAACTGAGCCGTCTTAGAACTGACGGCATGCACTTGTGTTCTGGGTGGCCTCCTGTATGGCGCTGGCTTGTTCTGGGTGCGTCCACTATCAGACTTCCTGTTCACCTTCTCATACCCAGAACTGTCCTGCCGACGGAAAGCATCTTCTTCAAGTCTAATCTGGGCTAACGTCTTTGCCTGCACATCTTCAAAAGTAACACAAGGATACTTGGTTAGTTCACGATAAAGCTCAGAATTTACCACCAAACCTTGCCTATAAGCCTGGATTGCGGTTGCAATATCGCAGTTGGGGATAGAAATCTTCTCCTTGTTAAATCTCTGGAGATAGTCTCGTAGGGACTCATCTTTCTTCTGGACAATTCTGTACAGATCACTTGTCTGCTTCTCTAACTTCCTGCTACTAGCAAACAGGGCAACAAACACATTCACAAGATTAACAAACGATCTGATTGTACCATTAGGAATATTGACAAACCATTGCAGAGCTGGTCCGACCAGAGTAGAACCAAAGCCTTTGCACATGCAAAGCTCTTCGTACTCTTTTGGGCCGAACTGTACATCCTCTGCTTGTACTGGGCCACGTGGTCCTGTGGATCTCCTGTACCATCATACAGTTTCATCCCTGTGTGGAACCCGGGATCGGACGAGGGACCCAACTCGGCGTCTTGCGTAAGGGCGCTTTAAGTTAAAAAGTCTAATTTAAAAGAAACCTTTAAAACTGTTTTGGAGTCGCCACCTAATTATCGCGGAAATTAGGAACCTGCTATCATGTCCTAAGCCTAAAGACATATCCTAGATTTTGGAGCACGCCGACACCCCTAGATCTAAGGCTTGTGAAACCAGAATGGATTCGAGGTGAGGGTACTTTAGAAAAAGAGTAATTCAATTAATGATTTATGAAAACCTTTTAGAAAAGTCTATGTAAAAATAGCCTCTACCGACCTAGAACAGTCCAAATAAGATGATATTTGAGCTAATGTTATCGCTACGTACAAGTGCGATAAGTTTGTAAAAGAATGCAGATGCAAATGCAAAAAGATTGATTAAAAACCCTCAGTTTAGCATGTTTAACTTGTTAACGAAAACGGTTCAGTTAAAGGTCGAATTCATTGTTTAAGTTGATTTTAATGCAAAATAAGAAGGTGCAAGATGCATGCAAATAAAATAAAGTTCAATTGTCCATTGGTTTATTTTATAAGGGTCGGTTGCTTATGCGACTTTAGCGTGTCATCGGATATGGAGTGTACCCGAAGTAATAAGAACACTTGGAAGGCAAGCGCGCTCGGTGCCAAAGCCGGGGGGGGGGGGGGGGGGCGCTAAAGTGTAGTCCCCTTTGTTAGTCCATAGAAAATAAGAAAAAGCTTTGATCCAAGTGGATCGGTACCTACCTTGTCCTGACGCTTCAGATCTGGGCAGAGCTTCGCTTCTTGAACTTAAAAGGAGGACGAATTCAACACGGGATGGTGTGTTGAACTCAAGGATTTGAGTGCTTGAGGCTTTGAGAGAGTTTTGAAGTGTGTATGCTGTGAGAAATTGTGTGTAAAAGATGTATTCTGGTTGTCAATTGTGATTCTGAGGTCGGGGTATAGGGGTGTATATATACTAAAACCTCGGAGAAATTAGGAAATCCGGGGATAAAAACAAGCCAGGAAACCGCATAGCACTATGCAGTTTGCATGGGAAACCGCATAGGCTTATGCGGTTTGACCCATAAACCGCATAAGCTTATGCGGTTTGAGGGTGTGGCTTTTGTTCTAGTTTCCTAGTTTCGGTTTGATTATATCTTGGAAAGATACGGTATAATCTTAACCTTGCACGTCAAGAAAACACCTGGGATATTTCTGAGATATTTATGATGTTCAGGGCTTTGGAGTGCGGGCCAAAGGCTGGGTTTGGGCTCGGTTTTGGGCCCGAGACCCGAAAAAATGAAAAAGGTGTATTTGTATAGATTTTGTGAAATAAGGTAACCCGTGAGGCTATATTTTGTGTAAGAGGAGGCTAAAGGGAAGATCTAGCCACCGGGCCTAAATTTAGGAATTTAGGAATGCTGAATTAGACCTTGTTAATTTAAAAGGGCTAATTGTAGTGCAAATGCGAAGCTCATGCCAAATGAAGCAGGACGTGGACCAAGCTAAACTCCAAATGGACAAAATGAACGTTTATTTAAAGCGATGTGAAGCGACCTAAATCATTTTAACATTTCAAAACGACTCAAAATGAATTCGACATTATTAGAACCGTTTAAGTCATCGTTAAAGCATGCGTAATTAAAGTCCGTGCTACATCACAGGGTTTTGTGTGGGAGGGTACGGATATGGGTATCCACACCCTGGAACACTGAACTTCTTTGGAATCTCCTGCATGGTTATGGCCTCACTGAATGGCGAATCTGCATAACATTCCTGGGAAGCCTCCTCAATTGGTGCTGGAACTCCTGGGATCTTTGCAACTTTGTCATATAACTTCTGGAGTTCTTGCATCATCATGAGGGTGAAGTTGAACTTCTTCTTGCCCTTCCTTTTGTCAGCATTCTCGGATATTTCCTCTTCTTCTTCGCCACCCAGGAGTTGGTCTTCAATATCCTCATCCTCGTCCAGGTTAGAGAAGTCTATCTTCTTAATTATAGAACTCAAGGATGCCCTAGGTCTGATCTTTGAGGTACTGCCCTTAGCGGAATCTAACTTGGTCTTCAGAACAGACTCTGTTTCCTTAGCAGAATCTAACTTGGTCTTCAGAACAGACTCTGTTTCCTTCAGTTCTGCATTCTCTTCTGAGATTTGCTGAATCTTGGCATGCGCATCTTGTAACTCCATGGACAATTGCTCCAAAGTTCTATCAGCCATTTAAATATGGAAAAGGTGATTTTTGTAGAATTTTTGTGAGAAAAGTTACGCAAATTAATAAACTAGTTGCCCCACGGTGGGCGCCAATTTGTTTTGGTAAAAACTTAACAAGTATGAAAATGGAAGAAAGTGGATCAACTAGTACTATTTGCGGAACAGAACAGAACTGAGCTAAATGGGACAGAACTAAGGACACCAGGATTGATGACGCAGAAGCCCCGAGAAGAAGATGGGGAAAACTGCGGGCTACCAAGCCAGGAGTACTTTTATTAATATCAGAGTTGGGGTTATAGAGTACAACTGTGAGAGTATGATCACTTCTGTAGCACCGCATTAAATCGACCGTGATTATCGTATTGTAATTATCTAGTGCTTAAGTATGCTTACGCTAATGAAAAACTTGTGAAAAATGTACAAATGAGCCTCTATATATAGGCAAAGCTAGCTGCAAATCAGCTCCTATTTTGTAGGGCACTTCTCCCATAATCTATGGCGGTTAAATAACTTCCCATGACTCCACTTCTGCTCAGCTGCTATATCTCCTATTATCCCATGATCTTTGTAACCGTTGTGGTTGACCTCTGCTGACCATAACTGCCATTCGTCTTCTGACCTGTTCTGTGCTATAACTGTCATTGCTCTTCTGACCTGCTCTGGACCATATTCGCAATCTCTATCCAGAACTGCCAATTCTGGGTAGTGTAAAAATCTGGTCATAACAGGTCTCAAACATAGTCCCAGTCTTGAAGAAGAATGGCAAAATTCGAGTATGCGTTGACTTTCGCGACCTGAATAAAGCCAGTCCTAAAGATGACTTCCATTACCCCATGTGGACGTCCTGGTCGACAACACCGCCGACCACGCCCTCCTATCCTTCATGGACGGCTACGCAGGCTATAACCAAATCAAAATGGCTTGCGAGGACATGGCAAAGACGGCCTTCATTACACCGTGGGGCACATACTGCTACATGGTCATGCCTTTCGGCCTCATCAATGCCGGTGCCACATATCAACGCACCGCCACAACCCTTTTACATGACATGATGCACAAAGAAGTCGAAGTTTACGTCGACGACATGATCGTGAAGTCAAAGGAGAGAAGTGGTCATATCACTAACCTCCGCAAGTTCTTCACTCGCCTACGGCAATACAAAATGCGTCTCAATCCCCAAAAATGTACTTTTGGAGTCAAATATGGCAAACTATTAGGACACGTGGTAAGCCAGAGAGGCATCGAGGTCGACCCCTCGAAAGTCAAAGCAATTCTCGAAATGTAACCCCCGAAGAACCTCTACGAAATTCGAAGTTTCTTGGGCCAAATCCAATACATCTCGCGCTTCATCAGCAAGCTAACCATGATATGTGAACCAGTTTTCAAAAAGTTCAAGAAAATCGACCATGTTGAATGGGACGAAGAATCTCAAAAAGCGTTTGACAAGGTCAAAGAATTGCTAACCAACCCACCAGTTCTACGACCGCCCCAACAGGATTTGCCACTATCCTTTTACCTCACAACAACCCCTACCGCCATGGGCGCCATGCTCGCTCAAGAAGTAAATGGTGAAGAACACGCGATCTATTACATAAGCAAGAAATTTCTCGATTACGAAACTCGATATTCACCTGTCGAGAAGAGTTGTCTAGCTTTAGTATGGTCATCCAAAAAACTCCATCATTATATGCTAGCACACCAAACGAAGGTCTACTACAAAATGGACCCCGTAAAGTACCTTTTCGAGAAACCTGTGCTTAACGGACGAATGGCCAGATGGACACTGCTCCTAGCCGAATTCGACTTTAAGTACGTACCCCTCAAAGCAATCAAGGGACGAGCAGTTTCTGATTTCCTAGCCGAAAATGCAATCGTCGAAGAACCAATCATAGACACAACATCCCTTCCTAACGACGGGATTTACAACATCAACCAAGAACAATGGGAGTTATACTTCGATGGTTCATCCAACTATCGAGAATGTGGAGTAGGAATACTTCTCATATCCCCGAATGGCGAACACACCCCCTTATCCATCAAACTGGATTTCGACGTAACTAACAACGCCGCCGAATACGAAGCATGCTTGCACGGTCTCCAAGCAACGCTTGTACTCAACGCCCGCAACGTAAGAGTCTACGGGGACTCCTCCCTCATTATCAACCAAGTATCCGGAGCATGGAAGATACTTAATGAAAACCTAGCACTATACCAAAACAAGATACAAGAGCTTATCAACGAATTCTATCACGTAGAGTTCATACACCTCCCACGCGAAGAAAACCAATTCGCCGACGCATTATCCAAACTCGCGTCGCTAATCAATATACCCCCGGGAATGGAAACGTTACCCATTGTCGTAGAATGACGGAACGAACCCGCATACATCTATGACATCGAAGTTGAGGAAGAACAAACCGATCCTTGGTACCAAGCAATCATCAACTACAAAACAAACGGCGAATACCCACCAAACACTGACAAACGGGCCAAACGAGCCCTACGCCTGTTATCGTCACAATTCGTGATGGAAATAGGGAAACTACTCAAAAAGACGCCTCAAGGCACACTACTCTTGTGCGTTGACCACAAAAAGGGACAAGAAATCATGTCCCAAGTACACGATGGCGAGTGCGGACCACACATGAACGCACGAGCCATGTGCAAACAAATCATAAGGCTAGGATGGTACTGGACCACCATGAAAATCGACAGCGCAAAATACGTTAAACACTGCCACAATTGCCAAATTTTCGCAAATATACAACACATACCTCCTTCCCCACTCTATAGTTTAACCTCACCATGGCCTTTCTCAACTTGGGGAATTGACATAATTGGCAAAGTTCAACCTGTAGGAGCAGGAGGACACTGCTTCATCCTCGTGGCCATCGACTATTTCACCAAATGGGTCGAAGCCGCATCTTACCGTAAGCTGGGCACAAAAGAAGTTGCGAAATTCATACAAAACAACATCATTTGTCGCTACGGCATACCCCACGAATTCATAAGTGATCAAGGCACACACTTCCGAGGGGAAGTCGAACCACTTCTTCTCAAGTACAAGATACAACGACACAAATCATCACCCTATCGACCCCAAACCAACGGCGCGGTCGAGGCAGCAAACAAAACCGTCGTATCAATCCTTAAAAAGATGATCGACACCTGCCACGACTGGCCTAACAAAATCCCATTTGCCTTGTGGGGATACCGCACTACTATCCGCACACCCACGGGCATGACACCCTATTTTCTAACCTATGGGATGGAAGCCGTCCAACCTGTAGAAATCGAGATGCAATCCCTTCGAATTCTCATGGAAGCAGACATTCCTGAAGCCGAATGGGCACGTGAACGATACAAACAACTCATCCTTTTGGATGAAAGGCGATTACATTCACTAAGTACAGTCCGAATGTATCAATCTCGCCTACAACGCGCATACAACAAACGGGTCAAGCCACGAAACATTAAAGTGGGTGACCTAGTACTCAAATCAGTCCGAGCACCACTACCAGTCGACCCAAGGGGATATTCAAACCCAATTGGGCTGGACCGTACTTGGTCAAGGACATCCTTCCTGGAGGAGCCGTGAGGCTAACCGACCTTGACGGTCCGGAATTCAGCTTACCGATAAATCTTGATCAACTCAAGAAGTACTACCCCTAAGCTTTGACAAATTTGCAATGTATTTCATAAAAAAAAAAAAATAAAAAAAAAAAAAAAAATAAAAAAAAAATAAAATCAACTCACTCTCGCATGGGTGAACTACGTTCGGTTTGATTCCACGCACTGTGGATACGTAGGCAGCTTTGCAAAAAACTCAACCGAATCACACGAACTACGCCGGTTTGATTCAGTAACAAAACACAGATACGTAGGCAGCTTGTCAAAAGCACAACCGAACATCTTAGCACGCACGCCTGAAGTTTAAAAAGGTCGAGGGCGCTGCACTCACAAAAGACACGCTCAAAGCTTAAAAAGGTCGAGAGCACAGTCAACACAAAAATCCAAGTCCAAAGCTTAAAAAGGTCGAGGATTTAAGACAAGACAAATCAAACGAACAAATCCAAAACTTAAAAAAGTCGTGGATTTAAGACAACATACAAGTGGTCGAAACTTAAAAAGGTCGAGAACATTTCAAATCAAAACAATGGAAAGCAGCGAGACAAGACAAAAGCAAATTAATTCTATTTTATTACTTTAATTTAGAATTTTTCACAATTTAGAAATGAGTTAGGAAGAAGCCTCCTTAACATTTTATTCGAAACTAAAAACATGTATTTAAATGAAGAAAATTTTCTAAGCAAAACAAAAACAAACTACTAAGCCGTCTTCTGTCGCTTCGAATTAGCCTCTTCATCTGCAAGAGGCCGATCCGCCACAATCTTTGAACTGATCACGGGAGCAGTCCTCTCAAATCCTGGGGGCTCGATCGGGTCCTCGTCCTGCTCGACAAGGGGCTCCTCGATCCTTGGCCCTAGGCGATCTCTAACGGTCACCCTCTGTAACAACGTGGTTTTTAGTCGACTTTAATTACTAAGGCGGAAATTAATTAAGTCTTAAACCAGCGTTATTATTTATACAAATAACCCAAAATATTACATCATCGTTTAAGAGTTGAATTGAATAACTCTAAATACGGAAGTTAAAAGAGTAAAGTGTTATATATTACAAATCTCTCAAAAACGACTAAAAGTAAAGCATAAAAGCATTGCATGGCCCCGTCCAAAATCCAGCTTCCGGTCCATGATTATCCTGCACAATAAACTGTTGGGGGGATGCCCGCTGAGCGGACAGTGACTAGCTATGCTCATACTTACCCTCGATTTCAATCACTTTGGTTTAATATTATCGCTTTATAAACATAACATTATGATAAAAACATAAACTTGCTTATTACATATAGCATATAAAGACATATAAGTCATAATAAGCATGCGGTTTAAAGCGATAAATCATATAAGCATGATATTCAATTATGAAGGCAAATAGCATATAATAGCATAGCAATAGTATCACAATAATTCAATAGCATTACAAGGCGATATCGGATCGCAATCAAACATACATATCGTATCATTCTCCTCATGCAGACTCGATTCACTTCAGAAACTTGTGGTCTTTAATTTTCAAAGATGGTACACACTCATTCTCATTTAATCATACAACAGACAACACATACTGCTTACGAGCCTGACCACTGAGTAGGCCATTGTACTCTAGTCGCTTGCATCTCACTACCATAGTGCAGCGGCTTACTCGACTCGTAAACCACGCCGAATACTATAGTACTTGCATCTCATCTTCTAGTGTTCGAAATGATTCGAACTTCAGATACAATCTCGTCAAGTGATCTGTACATGTGGTAAGAACGAATGCTAGCGTCGCGTCCAATAAAGACGAAACTCGGCAAGGACACAGAACCGCAAAGCGCATAAGCACATAATGTCACGGTGGCCCTGATAACTTTAGCGAAATAGGGGAATAAAACCCTAGTCTAGTACATGTACACTAGTATCCACGTTAAGAGTAGGCTATGCTATTCATAGAGCACCTTAACTCTAGATAAAACGACTATTTCCTAAAGCCTGATACAAAAGCATTGGCATATTCATTATCTTGTACGGAACAGGCTATACGACTTAAGGCGTAACGGCATGGGTAGAGCGCATAAGCACATAATGCTACCTAAATTTGAACCACACTAACCGGGATGACCAACGTCAGAGACCGAGATAGTGGCGTCCGCTACAAGACTATCTTAACTCCACTTCACTCACGATTGACGTTCCCTTATCTGAGGCCCAAGCTTGACCTTTTATTTAACTTACTCAGTATTCATTATTTATTTGATATTTACATATCATATGTTACTAGACTCTCCTAGTCTCAGCGTCAAACGTTTTATTTGAATTGTAGGTTTCATATGATCACATAACACGTTCGTTTATTATTTGAAGTGTTGTTAATTATTAACATTTTTAAGTTTCTATAATGATATGTTTATTAGTATATCCAATTTTATTTAAGTGTTTTTCAAAACACTTTAAGTCATTTACTTATTTATTTTAAATTTTCTGTACTTAGTAAAATTTTCAATTATTTACAATATTTCAAAATTTGCAATTTAGAATAATCTTTAAATTTTGAGATATTACTTATTTTACAAGTTTTGTAAATTTTTCACTATTCATAAATCACTATTCGTTTGTCACTATTCATCGGTCACTATTCATCGTATTTTATACGTATTTTTATACGTATTTGTATTTTTATACTCCGTATTTTATACGTATTTTTATACGTATTCGTATTTGTATACTTCGTATTTTATTCGTATTTCTATACTTATACGTATTCTTATACTTGTACGTATTTTTATATTTAAGATATTTTAGGTATTTATACTTAAGATATTTTAGGTATAAAACTAAAACTTTTTATTTTCTAAGTATTAATTTCTAGTTTCAAAGTCGTTAAGTTCGTTTTGTACTTAGTGATTTGTAAAAATATTTTAAAATTCTAGTTTTAAAAACGTTAAGTTCGGTTTGTAAAAAGTGATCAATGATATTTATTTTAAAATGAGACTCAGTTAAATTTAGTCGTCTATTTACTAAATTTAGCGATTTTCATTTTTAATAATAATGGTATCGTGGATGGTTCATTTTAGTCCGTATGTCCAAATCCAACAGTCCAATTGCAAAGACAGTAGCACACGATTTAGTTCATTTTTATAACGGTTACACATTTTTATCGGTTTATAATATTTCATTTCTAACTAAATCGATTTATACAAAAATTCATTTCTAACAACTATTTAACTTTAGTGACTTAGTGATATTTTCATTTTGATCAAATTTAGTCTACTTTACTTAAGAATGTCGTGTAGTATTATAAATATGTCAAAATTGATTTATTCCTTTTAATTTCTAAATTCTAAATTATTAACTAATAATTAAATTATTTAAACAATAAACTAAAAAGTGATAAAACAATTTTTAGCCTAAAAATAGGCTTAATGCCGTGAGCATGTAGTGTATGTTCTAAATTTTCATTTTTCGATTTTATCGGTTTTTAGCTTAAAGTCTTTATATTTTAATTATTCTAATTATACTAAAATGATTTAAACTAAAATGAAATTTTACTAAAAATTTCATTTACATTTATGAATAGTGTTTTTCAACAAATTTCTAACTTTTTAATCCTAATGATTTATAATGTTTTAAGTTATTTTATATCATAATACTAACAATATATAAAACAATAACTAAATATAAACACAAATTATTAACAAACATAAACTAAAACAAAATCAAAGTGAGCAATAATGATGAACACACATGAAGATAATAAGAACATCAAGAACATCAAAGTTTAAGTCAAGAACACATATGCATTTTTTCAACTTATAATTTATTTTTCTAATTTAATTTTTTTACATGAATACCTCCATTTTATACTAACTTAAATAAACATATTATTTACAAAAATTAAAAGTGAAAATTTAGGTAAAAATAAAGGGGTAAACCGTGAGAAATAAACATCAACATACAATTTTTATTTTTGATTTTTAATCACTTTAAACTCATTGTTAATATTTCACATAATTTTTATAAATGAGTACTACCTAAATAAAACATAACTAAACATAAAAATCATATGAATCATAATTAAAAATGCTCAAAAATAATTTAGCTAAACATATGAATATTTTACTACACATTAACTATTTGCAAAAAAATACTTATTTATTATCATTTTATTATACTTCACATAATAAACACATACACATAAATGATGTTTAACATATTTTGAACATAAAAATCATACTTATAAAATCGTAATAAAAATCAAATTAATTTCAAAGGAGACTGATATGAGATATAACTAGTCACCTTAATTAGGATGTTAATCGTCGGGGATCTAAAATAAATTTTAGATCGGATATTCCTTCACCCATATTACCCAAGTTTTCCACCCAAATAATCCATGAATGTTAGCTTCAAGTACCCACTAAAGAACTTAGAATACTTAGGATTTATTAGAAATATTATTAAGGTTTTATTTTAAAGGTTTTAGGAAGAAAAATGGAAAAAATAAAAGAGAGAAATAGGGGAGCATGAGCCACGACATTTTGAGGAAAAATGAGCTAATTTTGGTCCTTAAAACTTGTGGAACAAGTTGTAAAAAATTTAGGTTAAGTAAAGTAAAGAATAAGTTTAGGTTTTATTATGTAAATAATGTTTAATTTAAATGAAATTAGGGAACACCTTATTTGTAATTGGCTAATAAAGTCTTTGACACTATTTGGCATTAAAAATGTTCCTATGATATTTTTAAAATGTTTTTCACGAAATTAATCAGTTTTTAAAAAGTCGGGTGTCAAAAGCGATAAAAGTTAAAAAGTGCTGTTTTGACGATTTTCTGAAAAGTATTCATTTTATAAATTTAAGACTAAAATATTTTATTTACTACTTTAGAAAAATTTTAAAAGTGACGGAAATGAAAATGGTAGTATTAAAGTAGTAGTATCGTATTTTGTATTTATGTATTATTATTAAGTATAACTTTAAATATAAATACAAAATAAAATAAAAGTGATGATGATAAATATAATGGTGTAAGTAAGGTGTAAGAAAAATGGAAGAGGATAGAATTTGACTTTGGTGTCCGAAAGTCAAAGGTTTATTTTTCGGGCTCGATTATCGTTTTTGAAATTTTCGATTTGCGCGATCGCAGAAAGTCTCAAAATAAAGGATATGATCTTAAAATAGTGTTTTGAAATAAAATCGGAATTAAAAATAAAAATAATTTTCGAAAGGGTATTAAAACAAAAATCGGATCCTAATCCTCGAAATTTTGAATAAAAATTTCCTAGGTCGAAATACTTATTTTTTTCGTTGAATGTTTTAGATTTAAAGATTTATATTCAAACGTCAAAACTTTAATCAAATTAAATTAAGTGTGCCTTATAATTTCGACAATTTAGAAAATGTCCGTTTAATAGAAATGAAATAGTAATTAGTTATTAATAAAATATGATTTATTAAAAATAATCAAAATGATTATATTTTCATTAAATGTGATGTTAAGTTTGCTTTTCCAAAATTAAAAAGAAAATGGAAGAGGATAAGGTTGTTTGATTTTTTATTTGCGTGTTTGAAATTGTTGACCCGAATTTCAGAGACGGGAAAAGTATAAGGGTTCATTTTTATTCGAAAGTGAAAAATGTTCGAAATTGAATTTTATGAATAAAAGGTTTTACACATATTTTTATGAATAGTAAACATAACTTAACATTTTTGAAATTTGAAAGGCGAGATAAATTTTGTGTTGATTTTTATAAAATTTAGAAATGTGTTTCTTTTTCAATTCTAAAGATAATACAACAATTTTTATTTTTCAAAATTTTTAGATTTGGACTTAACAAATTTTAATATTGTTTGGCGATAAAAATTTAGTCGCATTTTTTATTATATGGAAAAAGGATGAATTTAATTTAAGGAATTAAATTCTTTTATCAATTTGTGTTAAAATAACACGGGGTGTTACACCCTCGGTCCAAGTCTTTCCCGCGCCGGCCTCGAGGTAGAAGCATCTGAACTCGATGCACCAAGATCACCATAGTCCCTCTTTCCGGGCACCACCTCATGCGCCAAATAGGGCCTTGGCCCGTTATTCTCCCTCCTCCTCTTATTCTCCCGCTCTCGAGAATCATTGGAACGACACCACCGCGTATAGAAATCTGTGACACGAGTAGACTCTATATGCGCCGGAACCGCCCAAGTGACACGATCCGACCACCCTCGGATCCAAGCATCAATCGCTTGGTTGTTCAGAACAACAACCCCTCCAACCTGGGTATCCTGCTCAGGAATGGTCTGCGCAAGCCCGATTTGCCTCTTCAAACGCAGAGGATGAATCCACACCCCTCGTTCAAAGCCGCATAGCATCAACCCATGAGCCGCATTCGCCACGGACGGCGCCGTAATCGCCGTAATGTGCCACCATGGAACATACCAACGAATGGTGCTCTCCGTCACAAACTCCCGGAAATAGTTGAGTGAACGCTCCCGAGGATTAACCCAATCCGTCTTCCGCGACGTCACTGCCGCAGCTTTGAAAACACCGTCAAGGGGAAGAGCGGCATACACACTAAGCCTCTCCATGAGCCAAATGTTGAGAATCCTAGCGCAACCTCGGTACGAACTCAGACGATTAGCACAACGGTCGTCTAAGCCCAGTATGGTCTCCGCTAGAATCAAGGCAGGACGATCATATCCCCGTTCCATCTCCTCGACGACGCGAGCATACCTCGTGCTCCCGAACACCCCATCCGGCATCGACCCCGCAAAAGCATGACGATGAATCAAGCAAAAAGCAAGGGCCCTTCGCCTAGAACGGTCCGAAATGCTAGTGTCGGCCCGGTTCATGTACCGCTGACACAAAAGAAGCATGTTCACCTTACCCCCTTCAAACAAACCTGCAGCATGAGCATTTGTCATCCCAAGGAAGTTCCGCAACATCCCGTTGTAGCAAAGCTCACTCCTCACCACCACCGGAATAGTCCGTTTCGACCATCCTCCAATGGTCGCGAACTCCTCCATCAAAGGGCAAACCTCTCCTCCCGGAAATCGAAACACGTGCAAGCTAGGGTCCTAGTAGTCCAAGCATGCATCCAGGAAGTCTAGCTCGACCTTCATTTGGCGAAAGCCAATAAAAACGCCCGCTCCGTCATCATACACCGCCTTTTTCATCGCCGGACTTAGCGAAGAAGTCCATCTCTTCAAGAGAGCATCAAAATGCTCAACCATTTTTCTTAAAAAGCAAAAACTTTTGTAAATATACCTAATGTATTTATAAGAGCAAAACTTGTAATAAAAGAAAAGAAGAGAAGTGATTTCGAATGGAAATTATGGCACGCACCCCCTCCCCTTATATAGGCAAAACATATCCGGAATATGGAAATACAGCGCTACCAGCCAAGCCACAAAACCGCATGGCTCTATGCGGTTTACACCCAAAACCGCATAAGCCTATACGGTTTAGCCCACAAACCGCATAGGGCTATGCGGTTTCAGGGGCTGGTTTTTCTCACAGTTTTCCTAATTTCGTCTTTCCTAAAACACGACATCCCACACTATACTACGACGTTCCTTTGTTGCTCCCCATGCAGCAACATTATAGTTCGTTTTTAGCAAACACGATTCCTACCACGAGTCAAAACATTACATTTTCAACATTCGTTCAAGCTCATTTCGCACCTAAAATGAACTTTTTGCAAAACCATTTTCACAAACTACTTCAATCATAAGCATCCCACTCGGGATTCACTTCGTTTTTCAAACGAGCCTGCTAACACTACAGGTTTACGAAACGGCGATCAAGTTCAAGCATACAAAGACATGTAAACAAGGGTTCATACAATCCTTATTACACAAATACAACTACAGATGACGACGACAATACTCGTCAAATTCAGGTCGAATCTGCGCCGTCTCGGCATGACTCTGACACAACAGAGCCGCCTACTCAGCCCAAGCCATCCTCCACCTGTTAGCTGTCCTCCATAGCTTCTTGTGCACCTCCTTGGCCACCTGCAACACATAACACACACACACATTACATTTGTTTTCCATTTTGCCTTAATTTCACTCAAATTAAGTCAAACTTAGGGGGAAAATTTCAAAACCAGACGCATTTTTCTCCATTTTGCCTTAATTTCACTAAAAATTAAGCCAAACTTAGGAGAGAAATTCCAAACCAGCCCCAGGCAACCCCACTTTGTCTTAATTTCACTCAAATTAAGCCAAACTCGATGGGGTAACGCAAAAACACGACTCTCACTAGTTTGATCATCGCTATTACTCTATACCTCGATCAAACTGGGGGCTCACACATATACAAAAATAAAATACATACCCTCTTCACCTTGCCGCTCCAGCTGTCCATGCCTGCGTCAGTAGTCACAGGCAAGTACGTCGGCAACGTAAAAGTACGACGGACACCCGAGTCATCCCACTCAACAGTAGTAGGAAAGTCACCACGCTGCTCCGCCATCTCAGGATCAAACAACTACAAAACAAATACAAAACACACACGTCAGGGAAATTTTTCGCTAAAATTATCCTACGCACCCCCAAAATAAGGCGAACATACCTCAATCGGTCCACAAGCAAGCCGAGGCTGAGCGAACTGGCCGTAGTCTTCCCCAGGACAAAGAAGACTCCCCGACTCTCCCTCTCCATACAGCCTCACGCGATCCTGGGCCGAAACCCTTCGCTCGAAAAGGACTCTCGGCGGGTCCCTAGGCACTACAGGAGCTGGCCACCCTGCCTGGTAGACCAGACGCTCTCCGAGATACCAAACCGGTCCGTACGGCGTCGCCAAGTACAGACGTTGGGTATCGCGCACTGCAAACCGCGTGTAACAACCTTGTTTTTCGTGACTTTAATTAAACTAAGGCGGAAAGATTAATTAAGTCTATATATTACAAAACCAGCTGTCATCGTCTTACAAACTCCATATACATAATATGAGTTAAAGATAACAGAGTATTTGAATTACAATCTCTCAAAGGAGTACAAAATAAAGTAAAACCATCCCCAGCAGTCAATAACATTAGTCCTCGGGGTACCTGCAATTTATCATTTTCTCGCATCACTTTTATATTTTAAAGAATTAGCTTATTTAACTTATATATTTAGTTTTGTAATTACTTAATAGTTAATAAAAACAATAAATAACAACAAACATATAAACATTATAAATCAAAGAGAGCAAAATCATCAAGAACACATGAATAAATGAAGAACACTTATGTATTTCATATGAACATTAATTACTCAAATTTTCATATTATCATATAAATTGCTCAAATTTTACTAATAGGTCTAATTAATCTAAACTAACATATCATGTTATTTACAAAAATTAAAACTAAAAATAGGTCCAAAATATGAAGGAAAACCGTGGCCCTCTAATACACTTTCACAAATTTTATTTTTGATTTTAATACTACTAATTCCATATCTAATTTCCTTTATATTATATGTGTAGTTAACATAAGTGAAAATCATACATGAAACATTAACAATTAACACAAGTCATTTCACACACACAAATTAAATAACAAAATAAAAAGTAAGGAAATGAATTTCAACATATGAACAACATTTTTAGTAATTATTTATTATAGTCTTTTAAGCATATGATTAACAAAAATTAAAACGAAAAATTAGTCAAAAATAAAGGGTAATGCCATGAGAAATTGTAGGTGAGCAACAATTTTATTTTTCGATTTTTATCTTCTAATTTATCATGCAATGTTTATGTGATATAATAATTCATGCATACACTCAAAACATCAATTAGGAAAATAACATATAATACAATTAGGTTTAGTGCTAGCAATTATAGTGTGTGAGAGCACCTTAATTAGTTGAGTGAATGAAAAGTTTAGCAATTGTCGGGATCCACTATATTGTCGAAAATGCTAAGATCGATGCCTCCACCTTGTTCCTCTTCTATGGATAGAATTAGTACATACAAATGAAAATAAGTAAGTTAGTAAGTTATTTTAACTAGAACTAACTAAACTAAAATTTAAAGTGTAGTAGTATTCTTATGTTTAGGTGATGTATATATTTTAAATAATTTGATTCATGTTCTTAAATAAGTATAAGTAAAAAGAGGAAATGATTACTAAATATAAATGGTGGAGAGTTTATTTAAGAGTTTAAGGAATTTAAAGACAAGAAAATAAAAGTTTAAGGAAGAAAAAGAAATGAAGAGGATGAAGATATTCATGGAAGCTTAAGGAGGAAGATGAAGATTGCTCTTACTTAATAGAATAAGTGTTTGTGTTTTAGAGAGAAAAGAGTTAAAGTGTTTATGTGTTTGAGTGGAAAATGAGAGTAGTAGTAACTTGTATGTATTGTTGTAGTAGTAATTTGTATGTATTGTAGTAAGTATTTAGATTGTATAAACATTAAAATATAAAGAAGCTAATTAGTGTGATGATGAAAATATAGGAGTGTAAGTAAATAGGGTGGCTTGTAAGTAACGTAGAAGAGACTAATCTTGGTCATGCATGACCATGTAGGTCGGCCAACATTAAACAAATGGGCCTCGATTTTCGTTTTTGAAATTTTCGATTTGCGCGCACGCGAAAAGTCTCGAAATAAAAGATATGATCTTAAAATAATGTTTCGAAGTAAGATCGAAAATAAAAATGAAAATAAACTTCGAAAGGTGATTAAAACAAAAATTGGGTTTAAAACCCTCGAAACTTTGAATAAAATTTCATTTGGACGAAATACTAATTTTTTTTCATTGAATGTTAACGATTTAAATAATTAGAATCAACCGTCAAAAAAATTGATCAGTTTAGATTAGGTATGGCTTAATATTTCGACATTTTGCGAAAGTGTTAGTTAAATAGAATCGAAATAGTAATAGATATTAAGAAAATATGATTTATTAAATAAAAATCAAAATGATTAAACCTTAACTAATTTAGTTAGATTTGGATTATGTGTAAGTAAAATTGGAAAAAGATTAGGTGACTTAGTCACCTTAAGTGGCTCGGCCACTTGGTCAATTTTGACCTCGTTTTGCGCGCCGAAATTTGTCGTTGAAAAATTTATCGTCGATTCGTCATTTTATTTAACGAGTTCAAATATGTAAAAATAAAGTTCGAATTCGAGATATATAAAAATTGTTTTAGTTTAGTCGCGATGAAAATTGTAGTGTTTGAAATCGTTGACTTGAATTTCAATGACGAGAAAAATTATAAGGGTCCACTTTTATTCGAAAATCAAAAGTGTTCGAAATTGAATTTTATGAATAAAAGGTTTTACTTTTATTTTTATGAATAGTAAACATGACTTGGCCTTTATATTTTTGAAATTTGAAAGGCGATATTAGTTTTGTGGTTGATTTTTATAAAATTTTGAAATGTGTTTCTTTTTGAATTCTAAAGATAATACAACATATTTTATTTTTCAAAGATTTTAAATTTGGACTTAAGAAATTTAGTATTATTTGGCGAAAAAAAATTCAGACGCATTTTTATTTTAAGGAAAAAGGATGAATTTAATTTAAGGAATTAAATTCTTTTTTAAAATTGTGTTACAAAAACACGGGGTGTTACACCACGCCCCGATGCCCTCAGGGGTACCCGTATACTGACCCCACGGGAACGGCACGAACTGCAGAAAAGAACAAACATTCACTCACACAATCATTTTTGAGTACACTCTATTTAAAATGGTTCAAACACAAACCTGATCAAACTCCATGAGGTTCAGACGCACTCGAACCTCATCATACGACCAATCAAAAGCCGCACGGTTACACGTGCCCCAAGTACGCACCGCCGGGTACACTCTCACAATTCTCTTCGCATGCTCAGGCAGCAGGATGGGGAAGTGACTGAAGATCCATGACTACACACGCAAAAACAAGTTACAAGACAACAAAATCAAACAAGACAAAGACATAAACAACATGAACCAAAACAAAAGCAATACATACCTCCATCACAAACCCAGGCGAGACTAGGGACAGTCTCGATCCCCCCTCCATGACCCGCGGTCTCACCGCGTCCATGCAAAAACGAATACACAATCCCAAAGACGGTGACACCCAGTCAAGTGTCCCAATTGCACCCCACTCTATGAGATGCATAAGGACCGACGTCGCCGCCCTCTCACCCTTATCGCCGAAGTACACGGCGCTAACAAACCACCACAACCATAGACGAGCGTTCTGCTCGTCGCTCCAATCAGAGGGGCCCCGCTCGGTCTTCCCCTTAAAGTACTCCAAGATGTAGCTCGTCTTGATAACATAAGGCGGCCTACCCATATACTCAACCTCCAAACCACCGCCGATCGCAGCGGTCACCACGTCGTCCACGATGGACGGCGCAAACCCAAAACTCATATCACGGTAACCAAACGGCAGCCCCGTCATGACCGCGTACCCAGACAAAGTAATGCCGGCCTCGAAACCGGGCATGTGAAATGTCGTGGTAGTGTCCCAGTACCTATCACGAAAAGCACGAATCAACATGAGGTTCGCCGTCAACCTCGACCTCGCAATCGCCCTCCAATGATCCACCAAGGGACCAAAGGCACAACTAAGCACCCAAGCCTTCGCGCCCTGCGAAAGCTTCTCCTCAAAAGCACACATCACGGACGAGACGCCCGAGAAAGTCCTCATCGAACCCTTGGGCCAGCCCATCGTCGCCCGATAGGAAATATGCCTCTCCGGAGCCAACAAAAGGTTACGACTGTCCCAATCCTTGGCGAAAGACCTATCCACTCGAGACCCTCGTGGCCTAGAGCTACTCGCCCTGGGCTCAGGCTCAGCCTCCTCAGGCTCCTCCTCCTCGTCCATCCCAGCCTCTAGCTCATCCACCAGCTGGAGGATAAGCTCATCCTCTCCAGGCTCAGGCCTAGGATCCAGCCTCCCACGGCCCCTACCCCGTGACATGCCGCGCCTCGTGGGCAAATCACGTGGGTCAGCCTCCCTCTCACTATACGAACGCCTCATACGACTCGAACTGGGGGCTCCCTCAGTCCTCGAGCATGTACTCTTACGAGATTTTGATCTCGTAACACGGCCAGAACCTTCTCCTGCAACAAACACAACCAATACATACAACTATAATACACATACACATAATACATATACATCCTCACACACATGACATTATACACTTCACAGAGCATTTTTAGGCCTAATTCACAATTAAGCCGAAAACCGTTCTCTACATATCAAAGTCCTAACTTTATGGTTTCTATACGCCATAATAGCCCCCAACAACAACCCTTTAAGAGCAATTGCATTTTGGTCACCCCGATCAAAAACCCCCAATTTGCGAAGAACACTCACGATTCAATTAAGGAAAATCGTCGAATTGAAAGCCTTAGCTCGACATTTTCGCAAAATTGAAGCTAGATACGCGCTATACACACTATGGGCATCCTACACCGAAGTTTAATTGAAATTCCGGGTCGGAAAATCCGAGCTCGTTTTCAGGCCCGAAACCTAATTCACACGTTTTGGGCCTTAGACGGTCTAAATCACAAATCAATTCACACATACATGCTAGCATGGCATAATGCAATACAATGACGTCAATTTCAAGCATTCAAACGGCAAATTTCAAGCAAAACTCGGGTTTTCATCCAAAACTCGTCTTTTCAACATTTCTAGCTAAAACTAGCTAATTACAACAACAAATAACGTAAAAGTAAGTTAAAATGGAGCATTACCTGATTCCATAGCAAGGCAACGCAAGAAAAACGAGCAAAATCGGTTGAGAAATCGAAATTTGGTGTTTTTTAGAGTGAAAAACCGAAAACAATGAAATATGAGTAGCCACGGCTGATCTCGTGTTTTATAAGCCCCTACAGCCACTAAGGCAAACCGCATAGCCTTATGCGGTTTGCCCACCAAACTGCATAAGCTTATGCGGTTTCCCCCCTTGGCTATTTATTTGTTTTTCTCGTTTTGGACCGACTTTTGAATTCCTAATTCATCTTGGCCCAAATGCAACTCCAAATCGCCTGCAGCTTGGGTTAAGCGTCACCTACACTCGCCATACGCCAGATATTAAGCATTTAATGTACTGCATGTATGTAAGCACGAACGCTCTTCACGAGCATTTACATGATTTTCTCCTCAACGGGAGGCATTTACACGCAATAACGACTACACAAACACTCCTCGGCGAGATCAAGCATAAACACTCTCGATATACCCAACGACAAGCATCCTACTCTACACAGACGCTCCTCGGCGAGTTCAAGCACAAGTACCTTACAAAACACATCCAAACACTAGCATTGCAACCCTTGCACTTACGCTCCTCGGCGAGTTTTGACACAAGCAACCTACAAAGCACACCTAAAGCACACCCAGACACAAGCACGATTACATCTACAACCACACGAACACTCCTATATGGTCACACTTGCAAATGCACTCTTACTCAGCCATACCTTACACCTTTACTAATACACTCTTTCATGAGAACGTTACACTACAAGCAGCGCTAAGCATACGACGACACTAAACATATACGACGGCATTACACGGCAACGCAACAAGCACCACGAAGACACTCAGCAGGCCGGCAAGCCCTTATAGCATGCACGGACCGTCATGTCCTTAAACATGTACGCCCCTCCCCGTTTAGTCCGGTTCGAAGTCCTCGTCTCACCCATGGACACATACTTCGTTCCGCTGACTATATCGAGACTGAAATGGTTCGGATATGGTTGTGGAGTTTGACTAGCGCTCTAGTCCGAGCTCAGTCAAACTGGGGGCTCTGTGGATACCCATATCCGTACCCTCCCAAACAAAACCCTATGATGTAATACGGACTTTTATTACGCATGTTTTAACGCTGACTTAAACGGTTCTAATATGTCGAATTCATCTTGAGTCATTTTGAAATGTTAAAATGAGTTAGGTCGCCGCACATCACACTTAAATAAGCGTTCATTTTGTCCATTTTGGAGTCTAGCTTGGTCCGCGTCCTGCTTCATTTGGCATGAGCTTCGCATTTGCACTACAATTAGCCCTTTTACATTAACAAGGTCCAATTCAGCATTCCTAAATTCCTAAATTTAGGCCTGGTGGCTAGATCTTCCCTTTAGCCTCCTCTTACACAAAATATAGCCTCACGGGTTATCTCATTTCACAAAATGCTACAAAATACACCTTTTCATTTTTCCGGGTCTCGGGCCCAAAACCGAGCCCAAACTCGCCTTTGGCCCGCACTCCAAGGCCCTGCATCTCACAAAATATCTCAGAAATATCCCAGGAGTTTTCTTGACGTGCAAGGTCGAGATTATACTGTATCTTTCCAAGATATAATCAAACCGAAACTAGGAAACTAGACCTAGAACCACACCCTTAAACCGCATAAGCTTATGCGGTTTAGGGGTCAAACCGCATAAGCCTATGCGGTTTACCTTGCAAACCGCATAGTGCTATGCGGTTTCTTGGCTTGGTTTTATCCCCGGATTTCCTAATTTCTCTGAGGTTTTTAGTATATATACGCCCCTATACTTGACCTCATAACATACAATTTTTCTCACGGAATACACAGTTTACACACAATTTACAACCAGCATACACAATTCTAAGCTCTCTCAAAGCCTCACGCACTCAAATCCTTGAGTTCAACACAACATCCCGTGTTGAATTCATCCTCCTTTTAAGTTCAAGAAGCGAAGCTCTGCCCATATCTGAGCCAGGACTGTGTAGTGCGATCCACTTGGATCAAAGCTTTTTCTTATTTTCTATGGACTAACAAAGGGGACTACACTTTACCCCCCCCCGGGCTTTGGCACCGAGCGCGCTTGCCTTCCAAGTGTTCTTATTACTTCGGGTACACTCCATATCCGATGACACGCCAAAGTCGCATAAGCAACCGATCCTTCTAAAATAAACCAATGGACAATTGAACGTTTGTTTTATTTGCATGCATCTTGCACCTTCTTATTTTGCATTAAAATCAACTTAAACAATGAATTCGACCTTTAACTGAACCGTTTTCGTTAACAAGTTAAACATGCTAAACTGAGGGTTTTAATCAATCTTTTTGCATCTGCATCTGCATTCTTTTTACAAATTTTATCGCACTTGTACGTAGCGATAACATTAGCTCAAATATCATCTTACATGGATTGTTCTAGGTCAGTAGAGACTATTTTTACATAGGCTTTTCTAAAAGGTTTTCATAAATCATTATTTGAACTACTCTTTTTCTAAAGTACCCTCACCCCGAATCCATTCTGGTTTCACAGCTTTAGATCTAGGGGTGTCGGCGTGCTCTAAAATCTAGGACATGTCTTTAGGCTTAGGACTTGATAGCAGGTTCCTAATTTCCGCAATAATTAGGTGGCGACTCCTAAACAGTTTTAAAGGTTTTTCTAAATTAGTCTTTTCAACTTAAAGCGCCCTTACGCAAGACGCCGAGTTGGGTCCCTCGTTCGATCCCGGGTTCCACACACGATTACTATTCATTATTTTACTATTCATAGCGGTTTTTAAAACGTGACACGCTTATCGATGTATTTTTATACTTTATACGTATTTTTATACTTATACGTATTTTTATACTTTTACGTATTTTTATACTTTATACGTATTTTTATACTTTATACGTATCCTTATGTGTAAAACTAAACTTTTTATTTACTAAGTACAATTTTCTAGTTTCAAAGTCGTTAAGTTCATTTTGGTATTTAGTGATTTGTAAAAATAGTTTAAAAGTAAAACTCGGTTAAAGTTTAGTCATATACTTAGCTAAATTTTTAACGGTTTCCATTTTTAGCGATATTGTCGTAGTTCTTTTAATTTGTCCGTATGTCCAAGTCCATATTTAAGCAAAGGTAGTAACACTCGAATTTATTCATTTTAATATATGTGACATTATTTTTATCGGTTTTGTCGACTCTTTTTATTAACGATTCATTTTGTAATCAAATTTAATCCTATTAACTAATCAAATTTAATGACTTAGTGATAAATTTATTTTGATCAAAATAGACTCATTTTATTTGAAAATGCCGTGGCCCTCTATTTATATTTATCTATTTATTTTCCTTTTGTTTTTATTATAATTCATTACTTAACTAATTATCATCATGTTATCAAAATTAGACTTAAAAAAACCGAGTAAAAAATCTAACTATAAAAAAATATTTTATTTTGTTAGTATTATTTTAAGATGTTAAAAAAAATGTGTTATGAATATTTTTAATAAAATTTGATGTAATAAAAGTATTTGGATTAGTGATTTATGATGTAGAATGTGTGGAGTATTGTAAATAAGGAGAGAGAAATAATAAAATAAGTGAGATGAAAATTTATGGGTGTAGGGTATTTTTTAATTGATGAAGATGAAAAAATGAAAAGTTAGAGATGAATGATAAAATTGGAATGAGAAATAATAAAATATATGAGATGAAGATGAAAATAAGAAGATGGGTGTAGATGGTTTAAACGGGAGAAGAGGAGAATAACAAGTAAAGCCAAAAGAAGGGATTGCCCCACATACGTAACATACCATAGTTCCACAAACACAAGATGAGGAACATCACCCAGAATATTGCTTTAACACTACTACACATACTATGTCTTCTCTACTTCCTTTCTCCCTCCTCAAACCCATTACAGCCTGCAAATCCTCCTCACTTTCAGCATCACCGACCTCACCGTCTTCTCTTATCGACTCTCTGAACGACCAATTTGGCCGAAAAGGCATAAAATTCACAGACTCAAGTACGGATAATACTACCGGCATTGCTAGACCTGCAGTAGAACTTACTGTAAGAAATGGTAGCTCATTAAAGCTTGATATACCCAATGCGCACGTAAAGTCGTATAAACCGAAAGTATTTTGGAAGGATGACGGTTTTGAAGAGGTTTTGTACACACTTCCTCAATCCAAAGGTGGTGTTGCCTTGATTCTTAATGAAGTTACTGAACCTGTCACGTCTGCTGCGTCCAGGACCTCGACACCGCCTTCTTCTGCGCAGCGCTCGCTGCTTGCTGGTTGTGAATGGTCTGTCATTGATGCTGATGCTGACTCTTTCGATGCTGTTCAGGTGTGTTTTTATATGGGCTGGTTGTTATCATTGTATAATTTCTTGTTATCACTGTTTAATTTGTGACTGTATTCTCAATATAGGGTATCGTGTACCTCGCACCTTGAAAGCTAAGCTTGTCATAGACGAGGACCTCTTAACTGCTGGGGTTTTCTATTGTCAAATTGACCTATATATTGCTACATATATTCTGCTCAACATCCTCAGTTTTTCTTCTGTCCTCATCTCTCAGGTAGAATTGAGCTGCACAAGCGGAGCATTGGAGATAACCTATGTCGTATCACTGTACGTCGAAAGCATGGCATCCGCACTAATAGTTAAAAACAAGGGTAAAAAAGCAATTAATCTGTGCAGTGCAATACTAAATCATTTCAAGTTTACAAAACGGTCAGGCGCCGGAATCCAAGCACTAAAAGGCTGTTCATATTGTTTTCACCCTCCACTACAATCGTCATTTGAGCTACTGTCCCCGTCCGAGGCCATGAAAGTTGATGATCCCGACTTTTTCTCCTTTGGTTCTGAACCCGCTCCCAAACCTGGCCAGTGGACTACGCAAAACGAGACTGTCACCGTTTTAAAGGACAAGTTTAGTAGGGTTTACTCTTCTATTCCTTCAGAAAGATCCAAACCATTCTTCAGAACGCCGCCTTCTAAATATGAGATTATTGATCAGGTAACTATACAGACTGTCGCCCTTAGAAGTGTTAGAACATGTCGGCTTCATCCTAAACTTTAAAAAGTCCGAAGTTTTCTGAAGTTGTCTATGATGTTTTTTGAAGTGTTTGATAAGTAAAAAAACGAATACGATGATGATAAAGGTCCTTATGTTCAATCTCCTAGCTTTCTTGACACTTTTGACTCACCAAAACGATAGATGGATGACTATTTTTGTGTCTTACGCTATCACTGACGTGCCTAATCTGTGAATTTCCAGGGGAAAGAGTTGATATATCGAGTTATAAAAATGGGTTTCGATGACATATATGTATCAAGCCCAGGATCATTTTCCAAGAAATTCGGGAGGGATTACTTCGCCTGCACAGGTCCTGCTACCATGCTAGTACCGGTGTCTCTAAACCCAGGGGAGTCGTGGAGAGGTGCCATGGTTATTGAGCACGATAACCTTAATTAATTTCCGTAAATTACCATACATTGTAAAGATAACATATATCACCTTGTGACTCTGTGTTCCGCTTCTGTAAGATGGCTAGTTTTGAAAGCTCGAAATAAGTACTCCCCTCTCAAAAATATTTTCCATTATCCACTATTTTGCTGTTTCACAAATACGGTCCACAGACGTCGAGAACCACTTGCGCTCCCATTTTATATTAGGCGAACCGCTTGCATTCGACTAATTGATGTATTGGACTATAATCAATGACGGAGCTATGTGTAGGCTATACCGGCCATAGCCGGGTTGATTTTTTGTATAATTAGTATATGCTACTAGAATTGGACATTAAAGTGTGGTAGCAGAGATGGCATTTGGAAGACTCCTCAGATTTGCTCTGGTAGGTCAGAGGTTCGAGTCCAATTGCTTGCAGTTTTTTGCTTTGAGCTCATTCATTATATATTTATATTTTTTTTTGAACCCGAGGTTATTATTTATGCAAAAACTCAAGTCCTCTTTTTGCTTTGAGCTCATATCATTATATCTACATATATATATATATTTTTGAACTCGCGCTTATCATTTTTGAAAAAACTCAAGTCTTCTTTTCTCATGGTGCAATAAATGTGTTTGGGCTTTACATGAAACGTCTCAAAATAAACTTATCGTGAGATTGTATCATACTGAAATTTGTTTAAGATAAATAATTTACGTAAAGTGAAATAATATCGATACTCGTTTATTGTTTCAAAAATATAAGATATTGACTTCTGGAAACTAGTATTTTGTACTAATACAAACTTAAAAAATGATATATTCGTGGAATTCACATTTAGTGAAAGTCCTTATGACTAATACGAAAGGACTAAAAAAAAATCGACTAAATATTCAAATTTCGTAACTTATATATTTCAGCCCTGGTTGTAATTCGTTTCTGGCTTCGTCCCAGACTATAATGTACTTGTACCCCTTCAATTTTGTATATTCTGTATTTTGAAATATTTTTGCGACAGTCAATTGGTGAATTCAAAAACGGACAACATAAATTCTAGTGATCTTATGTAGCCAAATCGGTAGATATTTCACTCGCATATCACATTTTTACTCAATAATTGGAGGCATTTTGTGTAAAGGCGATCTAACGCGGATTCAGATTTTTTGTAAGCCGTAAATTGGCTCTAATTTCGAGGTAACGATGTTACTGACCAAATATCCACTCCTCTGATAAGATAAGTGGACCTCCTATGAGTACAATTATCATCTTTTCATCCTTACATTGTTACAGCTATGAACACCTTATTCATATGCAACAGCATAAACTATGAATTTCATAAAACAGCAGTGATGTCTTCCAGTATTCTTTTCTCGTCAAACAGATCTCCGTTAAACACAACAAAACACTCAAAAGCCGCCTCTTTCCCTTCCACGTTTATTCCTAAATGCATCACCTTCAGTAAAAGACATGCCGTGTTACCTATATCAGTAACCTCACCTTCAATATCTTATCCACAACCAGAACAGCAACCAGAATTGTCTGTCAATGTTGACTACTTGGAGAGAGAATTTGGGAGCCCTGGCGTCACGTTCAAAGGCCTCGGACAAAGCTACGTCATTAAGTTGGTCTTAGGTAATGGAAGCGCTGCCAGCATGTTGCTGCCAAGTGGGCTAGTAACGTCGTACAAGCCCAAAATGTGGCATGGCAGTTCGGTCGAGGTGCTGCACACGTCTGTGTCAGAAGACACAGCTGGCAGTCCAGTCATCAAAGGCGGAGTTTCGTTGTCGTTGGATTTCTTTGACAATGAAGGGTTTTCGTGGTCTCCTAGTTCTTGGCTTCTGAATGATGTTCGAGGGAGTTCCGAGGAATCCTTTCAGGTTTTCTCCCATATTCTCTGCACAAATTAATACGGAGTACATCTTTATGCTGTATATTTATTTGGGTACTTTCTCTCGCGAAATGTTGGTTAAGACTCTCTTAAAAGCTTCTGTTGCACAAACGCGATTCAGATCACAAAAATAGATCTGAACTTTTGTAAAAGGTTGTCTCCCCAAAATAGATATGTTGAATTGTGCAGGTGGAAATGATAGGCAGAGACATCGACAAGACGGTGGAGGTGAAACACAGCCTGACTTTAACAGAAGATGCCTTAGAATCACAGATCATTATCTCAACCACAAAACGCTCGCAACTGAAATTGAAAGGCTCTTTCGTAAGCCATCTCTGTGTGAGCACACCTGAAGCGACTTACGCCATAGGATTAGATGGAGCAAATTTCTTTGACAGGGACCCACTCAACGCCAAATTTTGTATAATTCCATCAGACAAGCTTAAAGGCGAGAACACTGTTCCTAGGCCGTTGTTGCCTCTGATGGAGTTTCTCTCTGGCAGAAAGGAGGATGAGGAATTTACCGAGCAAACTGAGGGCGAAGAGAACGAAAACTATAAGCACTTGAGTGGCAAAATGTGCAGGATATATAAATTTGCTCCTCGAAGTTTCACTATACTCGACAGGGTAAGTTTTGAGAAAGTTTCTCGTTCAAATATAATCGTTTCATCTTCTTTAAGGGTTATATAGAAACAGTCTGATAGATGACTTTTTGATGTGTCTGAATGCAGGGTAAGAGAAACTCGGTTAGTGTCGGAAGAAGGGGATTCGAGGAAGTATACTTATATAGCCCAGGCTCGAGTCACGAAAGCTATGGCAAGTACTCTTACATATGTGTAGGACAATCAGCTCTTCTTGAACCTGTATTGTTAAGTCCGGAACAAAATTGGACTGGAGGGCAACAGATACACAACCCCAATCTCTAACATCGTAACAAACTGTTGACGGTTTTTGTGAATCAAAGGGAGTACATAGTGTCGTAGCAATGTTATATCAGACTTGCAGTACTAGTTCCGCAATCTGATAAATAGTATTCCGTATACTGTAACAAAGATCATATTTTAAGCTCCCTTGCTTCAAACGCACCGCTGTCTGTGGTGAAATAAGAGGAATCAGGAGTATGCGATCTACCACCTTGTAGTTATAGTCACAAAGTGACCCCAATAGGTTTTGTGGAAGCCTGAAAATCAAACTGAAACTCCCAAGTCTAATGACTGGCTAAAAGTCGTGTGCCTCAAAAAAGTAAATTTCTAACTAGTCCTGGCAAAATCAACCCGAACCGGAAAACCGACTGAAAATATATGGACCGATAACTTATCGAACAACAGATATGAGTAATCTGAATAGTGCCCGAAACCTGATGAGTCGTGTTTAGTATAGGTTAGTAGTGGCGTTTTAGGCTTAGTTTAGGATGTTTTCATGCGATTTCACGGAGGTTTGTTGACTTGAAATGGATTGGATGTTATCGTGGAATTATGGCGTTTTATCGTGTTTCTGAAGTTAGCCAAGGAAGCCAAGACACGAGGAGGCAAGGATGAGGTTTGGGCAAGACTTTATTAATGGCTAAGACGCAGGCGCGAGCAAGCTTCGCGTGGCATTCGCAGGCAAGAAGAAGAAATAGCGAACGGCGAGCGAGGATCAGCGGCGGCCGCGGTGGTCTCATGGCGAGCCGCTGACGCCTGCTCAAGGCTTCTTTTTCCCGCTTTATTTTGTTGGGCTTTTTGATGTTACTTAAGGAAGAGGAAACCTTCCTTCATGACCAGCTCTTCATTACCATCCTTCATTATCATTTTCATTTGATTATCTTCATCTTTATATTCATTTTTCTTAGCTTAAGTTTAGATCTAGTTTTAGTTTGTAATTGAAATCGGGAGATTGAAGATTGAACTTGCCAATTATTTTGTAACCGTCGGTATGAATAACTAATCTCCCTTTTCTCGGTTTAAGTAATTGAAACGGTTGGTTTTAATTGTGAGTTTGAAAGTTCTAGTCTTTATTTTGATTATTGATTATTGCTCGGTTTTGATTTATCATTTGCGTAATTGATTTGTGATTGCTAGGTGTACAACTAGTCGTCTGATTCATTGCGTATTTGTTAGTTTTGGTAGTTGAACGGGTTACGTTGACTAACATAACGCTAGTAACGACTAGGTTTAATTGTTGAACGGGATACGTTGATTTTTATTCCTAGGAGCGATTTTCATAACGTCTAAAGTAATCTGTTGGATTGTATGTGCTTTATTTGTTCCTTATCGATTCTCTTGTCATTAAAGCTGCCGACTGATTAAATCTTGAACGGGATACGTTAAGGTTGTCTTTTGGTTAGGGTTAGTTAAGAACGGGATACGTTTTAATTAGCTTAACGTAAGGAGAATTAGAATCGTATGATTCACGATAAGGTAGTCAAGAGTATAAACTAGAACCGGATGACCGTGATCGATTAACTCTAAACCGCGGATTTTTACTTGAATCGAGATCCTTTTTAATATCTTTTATTTCATCATTTTCTTTCTCTGCTTTTGTTTTAGTATACTAGTTTATTAGTTCCGTAATCCAACAAACCCCCCTTTATTAGTTATCCGTCACTGCTACTTTATATTTCTTTCATCTGCGCTTAGCTTGAATTCGACAAATTTTTATTCCCTGTGGTTCGACCCCTTACTTCCGCTTTACTATTTGTTTAGTATTAGGATTTAAGTGTTATAAATTGTTAATTTGCGGCATACGACTTAGGGCCGTCAAATTTTGGCGCCTTGTAGGGAATGTTTAGGCATTGACTGTTTTCATTGTTTTCGTGTAGGTGTATGCATAATACTCGTTCTACTAACCTGAACCTCGAGCCTTTTGACTCAGAGATTGAAAGAACACTTTTCAGGTTTAGGAGGAACGCAAGTGGTCAAGTCGTCGCCGTGCAGGATCCCGAGGTAGACGTACCTGAATACGCCTCGGACATTTCGGATAATTCAGACGAAAGCGACGAGATGACCGCTCAAACGATTAAAGAACTCACAGCTCCGGATCTCACCAATCAACCATTGTGTATCACCATCCCACCTCTCGAGGCTGGTGTTAACTTCGAGTTGAAATCCGGGCTCATTCATTTTCTACCCACATTCCATGGGTTGAACGGCGAGGATCCGAACAAGCATTTGTCGGATTTTCACATTGTCTGCTCCAAAGATGAAACTCTTTGGAGTTCTTGATGAGCAATCAAGCTCGTGGCCTTCCGCTCTCACCAAGCACGCTGCGAGGGATTGGGTCTATTTTCTACCCACAGGTAGCATTGACACGTGGGTCAAGATGAAGAGGGCGTTTCTAGAGAAGTACTTTCCCGCCTCTCGTTCTTCACAATTGAAGAAAGAGATAAGTAACGCCGAACAACGAGATGGTGAAAGTACGTATGAGTATTGGGACAAGAAGCTATGTGGCACTTGTCCCTATCACGGGTATAAGAATTATGATCTCGTCATGTACTTCACTGGTGGCTTGAGTAAAGATGATGCTCGTATGCTCCATGCGGCTAGTGGAGGAGGTATTGCTAATAAGAGTCTGATTGATGCGATGGCATTGATCACCGAGCTTGCTGAAAGCTCGAGAGACTTTGACAGAAAGACCCCACGACGAGGGGTTAATGCCGTTGGCTCAAGTAACGCTTTGCTTGAGGAGAAGGTTGAGAGCTTGACGAATCTAGTCAAGGACTTGGTCATAGGCAAGAAATCGGTGATGGCCTGTGGCATTTGCTCTTCCGAGTCGCACAATAGTGAGATTTGCCCACAAATGAGGGAGGACACGCCTTATGAAGAGGTGAATGCTGCGGGATATATGGAGCCGGGCCAAAGGAGATGGGACCCTTATTCCAATACTTTCAACGCAGGATGGAAGGCTAACCCGGCCTTCCGATGGGGAAATACGCAAGGAAATCCCTCTCACGTTCAAGGAAATCCCTCTCACGTTCAAGGTAATCCGTCATATGCTCAAGGGAACCACAGCGGTCCACCACGAGGACAATACATGAATCGTCCTCACATCCCGCCCCCGAATTCACAAGCGCCACCGAATCCGCAAATGTCTACTGATGAGATGATTCGAGCTTTGGTAGCCAACCAAGGTAACTTTCAAGCTAGTATGGCTCAAAACCAATTGGAGACTAAGAATAGCATCAAGAATTTGGAGACACAAATTGGGCAAATGGCCACTACTCTTAGTCGATTGGAAGCGAGGGATTCGACTGTGTTGCCTAGTCAAACGGTGGCAAACCCTAAGCCAAATGTGAGTGCCGTGTCTTTGCGAAATGAAAGGCAATTGGAAGAGGTCGAGAAGGCAAAGAGGAAGCCCAAGGAGGCTAAGATCAACAAGGAAGAAGAAGAGATAGTGATCGTGGACGATGATCAAGCTACATTGAGCAAGGAGAAGGAGTCGGTTCCTTCACCTTCATTGCCCGTCGAGACGGAGGTACCATTTCCCGATGCACTAAGGAGGAAACATCATTTTGAGCACGACAAGGATATCTACGAGGTATTTCAAAAGTGCGAGGTAAACATTCCCCTTCTCAATCTTCTTAAGAGTATTCCTAAATATGCAAAGTTTTTAAAAGAACTTTGTACGATTAAGAGGAATAACAAGCTCAAAGGGGCTAAGAAGGTAAAGGTGAGTGAACATGTTTCCGCTGTTTTTCAAAGAAAACTTCCTCCAAAATGTAATGATCCGGGCATGTTTACTATTCCTTGTACCATCGGTGACACTAAATTTGACAGAGCTATGTTAGATTTAGGTGCGTCGATAAATGTGCTTCCTTACTCGTTATATCAATCTGTGAAACTAGGACCTTTGCATGCTACTAGTGTTATTATTCAACTTGCGGATAGGTCTAACGTGTATCCTAAGGGAGTTGTTGAGGATGTCCTAGTTTTGGTTGATGGTTTGATATTCCCTGCTGATTTTTATGTGCTCGATATGGAGCATGATACTCATGCGGCCCCGATCCTTTTAGGTAGACCGTTCTTGAAAACTGCGAGTACTAAAATCGATGTGTCTACTTGTTCTTTGACTATGGAGTCTAATGGTCATGTGGTTAGTTTTAGTATTTATGATGCTATGAAATATCCTGTTGATCATCATGCTGTTAATTTTGTTGATATCACTGACCCTCTTACGCAAGATTGTTTCAATCTTAGCGGGTGTGATGAGTTGCAGGTCGCTTTGGACAATAGTCTTGATGGGAAGGTGATAAGGCTAAAGTCGTATCACCTTAATCAAAATAAACCTAAATGACAACTAACAGCAGATAGCAGCAAGTAGGGATCGAATCCACAGGGAAACGGTGTAGTCTCAGGTTAAAGTCTGAGATGTGAGTTCAACTCAGGTGTGAAAAGGTTTGTTTTAAGCTAAACTAAAGCAGATAATAAGACAAGATGAAAATATATATGGAGAAAGATTAGGGCGTCGGGTTCATATATGACAACGATTCAGGAACTCAAATTTATATGAAGGAAAAGATAAACTGTGCAATTGACTAGGTTTGTAAAACGCTCTCTCGAGTCAATTTTAGCCTTAAGTTCAATTCAATGGGCTCATGACTTACTAAATTCCACTTATCTAACTTGCGTAAGTCTAGTTTTAACTCGACTTTCGATCTTAAGTCAAAACATACTCAGGTTCAATTAAACTCGAGATAAAGCGGTGATCAGTGAAATAATCCTAATTCAATTGATATAATACGCATAGAAAGAGCTCAACTTGCACAATTTAAACAACCAATTTAATCTCAAATCATGTTCCTAAATCATCTGTCACAAATTCCCCTAACTCTAATTATGAAATTAGCTACTCATATTAAGGGCAATAACAATAATAATAATAGAAGACATAAATGAAATAAACAATAAAGATTGAATTAAACATGAAACGAATCCTGAGGTGCAACGTAATAAACTTGAAATTAAAACTAAACTGATGTTTTTGAGAGAGAAAATAAGTCTACTGTAAACTAAACCTAAGGAAAAATAAAGCATAAACTAAAGATCCACCTAAATTGCGTCCTAAGTCTCCTATTTATAGTTTCCAATTATTAAATTCCGAAATAAATCAAAAACCGTCAAATAATACACACTAGCCATGCCACGCGGCCTGCTCAATCGGCCTGACCACCTTGTTGGGCCGGCTCCTTCTTTCTTCCAAGCTTGGGCCAAAGCTTCACTTGGGCCTTATTATTTCGTTGGCCTTAATCCCTTTTGGCCTTTTATTCTTCTTCTTGGGCCATAGTAACTCGTAACCCTTCATGTCCTTGGTCCTTGGCTCGGTTTCTCAAGCTCCCGTGATGGCTCGAGCTTGGTCTTTTCGGCTCAGTTCTCGAAATGCTCCAATGTCTCGGGTTTTGGCTCAAAACCACCAAAACCTGCAATATATAAATGAAATCTGTGATAACGAGAAATATAACAAATAGCTCCTAAAGTCATACTAAATACGAATAAATACGAGCTAAATGTGACTGAACCGGGGGCATAAAATGAATATAAATAGAGTGTATCAAACTCCCCCAAACCAAACCTTTGCTTGTCCTCAAGCAAAAAGCATCGGAGAAAATCAAAGCAACACGAACTAATCACGCTAGTATCTTGAAGTGGACGACCTATGCACATAAACAATACAACCAAAGCCTATTTCACCGAAAATAGAGCACAAGTCTCAACCGTTCACGCCACAATATATTACTAGCCTCTAACGCTTACGCAAAAGTAAAACTAACGACAAATCAATTCAAGCGAGGCCAACCGTACAAACCACTTTCCATCAACCAATCTAACCAAATCATTACCATTTGTTCTCTTTTCTTTTCTTTTCTGTATATTTTTTTTTGTTTCGCAAATGTGGAGCATCCCTCGTATGTAATACCGTTTAGCTTGACGTTCACTCGGTAAAAATCGCGCTCGGGTATACATATTTCCTTAAGGGTTACGTCATTGCTCATACTCACGGTCGCAACCAAATTCATGGCCACTGTGGTTACTCAAGTCAATGAGTCCCCTCCGAGAGCATCGAAGCATTTCTCCAACATATATAAGATCCTTCCAAATCAAACCACAAACCAACACCAAACATCCCACAAACCAATTGCCAAGCTCGAATGTCAAAGTCGAAAGTAAACAAGCGAAAAGCAGAAAGAATTAAGCAAATACAAGTGGGTTAGTGTTAAGGCTCGCAATCTATTAACAGGAAACAAACCAATCGTGCAAGCTACGACAATAGGAAGTCGACTCAAAGATACTAAAGATCAAAGTAAGTGTACAAATCAATTCTCCAAACTAGACAAAGCAGGACAAAGCAGACCAAAAAGACTCGTATTAATTTTTTGAATTTTTCAATTTTTTTTTGGGTTTTCAAAATAAATGCACACGAAATGAAAATGCAAATGAACTAATGAACGCGAAAGTGTTTCCCTCCCCCAAACCAAATCACACATTGCCCTCAATGTGGAAAACAGCACAACCACAAAAGCAGAGGAGGACATAAATCATAAGAGGGAAGGAAAGTAAAACGAGAAAACGAGGGAAAAGGGGGTAAAGAGTGCTCACAATGTAGAGTAGGAGCTCCCCCAAACCGAAGTGAAGCGTGGAGTGGGGCTTAGAATCCCCGTATGTAAGGCCCAATTCACCCAACGTCAAGTACTTCTAATAGCACGCAAGAAAACGAACGAAGCAATGAAATGAGCAGGGTGGCGGTAAATGGCCGGGACCCGGCCGGCCGATAGGCCACCTGACGTGATTTTTTCGATTTTTCTTCAATTTCCAAATTTCAATCGGCTCTGTCTCGCCCGTATGGCTGGTCACCGGGAGGCCTTCTCGTGCGTTTTCAACATACTAAGGACCCAAAGTCCATAAGTACTGCGGCGCTAAAAACACAAAATAATAACCCTCGTCCTCGCGCGCTCAATAAAAGCAAAAAGTCATAAAAACAAGCAAACCAAAAGTACAAATGCTAAATGAAAATACAACGTCATCGGGTTGCCTCCCGGAAGCGCTGGTTTATAGTCCCGCACGACTCTTCAAAGCAGCAGAATCATCAAGTATAAGTAGGCCAAGGTCGTTGGCCATTTGCGACAGCTTCACTCGGCGAAACAGCAGGTGATCGCCAAAACACTCCTTCAGCTCGAGGTAGCGCAGCATAATCCATCAACGTAGGGCCTCGATCATGAAATGGCTCAACTGTAGGCCCTCTATCCCCATCGCTAGCGTCGTAAACGTCAGTCTTGAGCAGCTTCCTCTCCCCCAAACCATCCTTGCAGCTATTCTGTGAAGAACCTGCAACAAGAGAAGAGACATGCAAAACCTCCAATATGTCTCCAGTAGTGTGAGACGGAAGTATAGAGTCAATAGAACAAACTGACTCGAGACGCATAGGGGACCGCGGAGTGTCAGAATGAGTAAACGTGAGCTTCTCACCCCCCACCTTAAAGGCTATCGTCTTGCTAACCACATCAATAACTGCACCAGCAGTGTGCAGGAAGGGTCTTCCTAAAATGATAGGAATGTGGGCATCCTCGGGCATATCGACTACTACGAAGTCTACAGGGATAAAGAACTTTCCAACCTGTACAGGTACGTCATGTAGGATTCCCAAGGGGCGCTTAACTGAGCGGTCAGCCATCTGCAAAGTAATGCTAGTGGGTTCTAAAGCTGACAAGCTCATCTTTTGATACAAGGGGTAGGGGAGGACACTCACACTAGCTCCAAGGTCACATAAAGCATTCCTAACCTGAAACCTACCAATAGAGCACGGAATAGAGAATGTACCTGGATCGCTAAGCTTAGGGGGCTTACTACCTGTGGCTAGTACTAGCTTCCCCCACAAAGGCTACGGTCGACACGTCGTCTAACGTACGCTTACGAGCTAAAACATCTTTCAAAAACTTGGCATACGCAGGAATTTGAGTCACAAGGTCGATAAAAGGAACATTTACCTGAAGGGCCTTGATGACGTCGACGAACTTCCTGAACTTAGCCTCGGGCTCTGCACCTCGTTGACGACCAGGAAATGGCGACAATACAATCGGGGCGTTGGAGTGGAACTAGAATCACCAAATTTTATACCCGAATCATTCTTCCTCATAGCTTCTGTGTCCAAATAGGTTGGACGACCCACGCTTGGCCGACCATTGTGACCTCTGTGAACACGGATTTAACGTGTTTTGACCCTCATCCTTCTCTTCTTCCTCCAAATTCACGGGGTCTCCATACATGGACCCACTTCTCAATGTAATTGCACACGCCGTGTCGTGTGGAGCTTTAGGAGGGTTTCCTTGAGGCGGAAGTGTACCCGGTTGCCTTGACGCTTGCGAAGCGGCTAATTGAGCCACTTGATTTTCCAACAATTTAATTGCAGCGTCTTTAGCCTGCCCATCCTTGTGCATTTGCTGCATCATCATCTCTTGTGACTTTTGCACGGCCATGGTCACTTGAGACATTTGCAACATCATGGCCTTCATCTCGGCCATAGGATCGGGTATTTGAGTAGGAGGGGGTGATGTGAAGGGTGGTTTTTGGTAGTTAGGGGGAGTTGGTTGATTTTTGTAAGGAGGTTGGTAAGGGGTATTTTGTGGAGGTGGGGGAGTCGGGTTAAGTACGTTATTATTACGGTAGGATAGCAGTGACCGATCGTAACCCGGCTGATTCTGGTACGGCAGGTTTTGATTGTAGGATTGATACGCATAAACCTGCTCTTGGGGTGCAGCATACCCCGTAGTATAACCTGAATCGTGCCCTGCAACAGCATTTACATGGGCACTCGACGAACTCCCCTGCATAGCATCAAACTTTCTATTCAGCTCAGAAAGTTGACTCATTCTGGCGCTTATACTCTCACTTCCACGGTCGTTGTGTGCGGACCGTGAATTACCCTCGGCTTACCAAATCGGGATGAATGGATAGCCATCTCCTCGATCAATGTCCACGCCTTATCATCGCTCGGTATTATTAGCAAATCGGCCTCCGCGGTAGGAGTCAAGAATAAGCGCGACTCTCAAAGATATAACCCATTATAAAGGTCATTATCACCAACCAACCATCGAACCCGTGATGAGGACATTCACGAATTAACCGCTTGTAACGGTCCCACGCCTCGGTAACGTCTCATCAAAGCTCTGCTGAAACCCCTGAATTTGACTACGAGTTGGTTAGTCCGCCTCGTGGATAGTACTTGCGATAGAAGGCAAGAGCTAGACTTGGCCAATCCGTAATACCCGCGGCTTCCTTATTCAAATCGGTGATCCACTCACGGCGCGATCACGTGGCGAGAAAGGAAAAGCATCTCCTAATCTGGTTTGAGTGATCCCGCTCGCTTAATCGTTGAGCGATGTCCGTAAAAACCTGCATATGTTTCCCGGGATCCTCCGTAGGATTGCCACCGAATTGATTGCGCTCCACCAAAGTAAGAAAGGCGGGGCGAATCTCAAAATTACCCTGGACCGTATTTGGTATTGTGAACCCTTGCGGGATCGCCTCGGGCTTGACAGCGAGTGACTATATAATTTAGGCATAGTCACGGCGTGGAGGAGAACAAGTTGGAGTAATAGGAGGTGTGTCCTCTTCGTAGGACGATTATACGCACTAGACTCAGAATCGACGCTTCCTCGAAATCGAGGATCAAGTAACTTTCTTGCTTCCTTACGTGATCTGTGAAAAGCTTCGCTCAGGTTCAGGCTCAAATGGAATCAAACCTCGTAGGTGACACGTGCATAAACAAAACTACAAGAAAACGGTAAGAAACGGTCTCAAGGAACTAAGTTCCTTGAGACAAAGGAGAAAAACCTGTAAGACTAACAAAAACTAAAACTAACTAAGCCGTTTCCCCGGCAACGGCGCCAAAATTGATAAGGCTAAAGTCGTATCACCTTAATCAAAATAAACCTAAATGACAACTAACAGCAGATAGCAGCAAGTAGGGATCGAATCCACAGGGAAACGGTGTAGTCTCGAGTTAAAGTCGAGATGTGAGTTCAACTCAGGTGTGAAAAGGTTTGTTTTAAGCTAAACTAAAGCAGATAATAAGACAAGATGAAAATATATATGGAGAAAGATTAGGGCGTCGGGTTCATATATGACAACGATTCAGGAACTCAAATTTATAAGAAGGAAAAGATAAACTGTGCAATTGACTAGGTTTGTAAAACGCTCTCTCGAGTCAATTTTAGCCTTAAGTTCAATTCAATTCTCTCATGACTTACTAAATTCCACTTATCTAACTTGCGTAAGTCTAGTTTTAACTCGGCTTTCGATCTTAAGTCAAAACATACTCAGGTTCAATTAAACTCAGATAAAACGGTGATCAGGCGAAATAATCCTAATTCAATTGATATAAAACGCATAGAAAGAAGTCAACTTGCACAATTTAAACAACCAATTTAATCTCAAAACATGTTCCTAAATCATATGTCACAAATTCCCCTAACCCTAATTATGAAATTAGCTACTCATATTAAGGGCAATAACAACAATAATAATAATAGAAGACATAATTGAAATAAACAATAAAGATTGAATTAAACCTGAAAGGAATCCTGAGGTGCAACGTAATAAACTTGAAATTAAAACTAAACTGATGTTTTTGAGAGAGAAAATAAGTCTACTGTAAACTAAACCTAAGGAAAAATAAAGCATAAACTAAAGATCCACCTAAATTGCGTCCTAAGTCTCCTATTTATAGTTTCCAATTATTAAATTCCGAAATAAATCAAAAACCGTCAAATAATACACACTAGCCGGCCGGCCGGCTGCCGGCCTGGCTCAACCGGCCTGACCACCTTGTTGGGCCGGCTCCTTCTTTCTTCCAAGCTTGGGCCAAAGCTTCACTTGGGCCTTATTATTTCGTTGGCCTTAATCCCTTTTGGCCTTTTATTCTTCTTCTTGGGCCATAGTAACTCGTGGCCCTTCATGTCCTTGGTCCTTGGCTCGGTTTCTCAAGCTCCCGTGATGGCTCGAGCTTGGTCTTTTCGGCTCAGTTCTCGAAATGCTCCAATGTCTCGGGTTTTGGCTCAAAACCACCAAAACCTGCAATATATAAATGAAATGCAGCAGTAACGAGAAATATAACAAATAGCTCCTAAAGTCATACTAAATACGAATAAATACGAGCTAAATGTGACTGAACCGGGGGCATAAAATGAATATAAATAGAGTGTATCAGAAGGAGGTAGAATATGCTGTTTCTACTAACTTGCAGGAAGTTGTGGCTTAGCTGAACGATTATGGGAGACCTTTATATGTTTCTCCACCATTGCCACTAACCCTTCCTACAGAGACATTGTTACCATCTGTCGTGCAGGCACCTGTAGTTGAGCTCAAGGCTCTACCTGAGCACTTGAAGTACATGTTCCTAGGTGAGGGAGACACTCTTCCCGTCATTATCTCCAGTAAGCTCACCGAGGAACAGGTGAAGTGACTGAAAGACGTTCTTGTGGAGAATAAGCTAGCGATTGGATGGACTATTGCCAACATCAAAGGCATAAGTCCAAGCACATGTATGCACCGGATCCTTCTTGAGGAGAATGCTAAGCCGGTGAGACAACTACAACGTCGATTGAATCCACCTATGATGGAGGTGGTAAAGAAAGAGGTTCTCAAGTTACTCCAAGTCGGAATGATTTATCCTATCTCGGATAGTCAATGGGTAAGCCCTACCCAAGTTGTTCCTAAGAAGTCCGGGGTGACAGTGATTGAGAATGACAGAGGTGAGCTTGTGCCTACTAGAGTACAGAATGGATGGCGAGTTTGTATCGATTATCGCCGTTTGAATACGGTGACGCGGAAAGATCATTTTCCCCTCCCCTTTATCGATCAAATGCTTGAACGACTTGCAGGTAAAGCTTACTATTGTTTCTTAGATGGCTACTCGGGCTACTTTCAAGTAGCCATTGCCCCCGAAGATCAAGAGAAGACCACCTTCACTTGTCCTTTTGGCACTTTTGCGTACCGACGCATGCCTTTCGGACTTTGTAATGCTCCGGCCACCTTTCAAAGATGTATGACGAGCATCTTTTCTGAGTATGTTGAGCGCTTCATTGAAGTGTTCATGGATGACTTTACGGTGCATGCTGATTCTTTTGACAGATGTTTGCACCACTTATCTCTTGTTCTTAAACGTTGCATTGACACTAACCTTGTTCTGAATAGCGAAAAATGTCATTTTATGGTTGAACAGGGTATTGTTTTGGGACATGTGGTGTCGTCTAGAGGTATTGAGGTGGATAAGGCAAAGATCGATACTATTTCGTCTTTGCCCTATCCTACTAACGTCCGTGGAGTTCGATCTTTTCTTGGTCATGCGGGTTTTTACCGCAGGTTCATTAAGGATTTTTCAAAGATCGCTTCACCCTTGTGCAAGCTGCTGCAGAAGGATACGGATTTCCACCTCGACAAGGCTTGCAAGGAAGCCTTTGACGAATTGAAGAATCGGCTTACTTCGGCCCCAATCATTCAAGCTCCGGATTGGTCTCTTCCATTTGAGATCATGTGTGACGCCAGTGACTATGCATTGGGAGCTGTGTTGGGTCAACGTGTCGGGAGAGTCTCGCATGTCATTCACTATGCTTCGATGACGTTAAATGAAGCCCAACGAAACTACACCACTACCGAGAAAGAGCTTCTAGCGGTTGTCTTTGCGCTAGAGAAATTCCGATCATATTTGCTAGGTACGAAGGTGGTAGTCTTTTCTGATCATGCGGCATTGCGCTACTTGATGTCGAAGAAGGAAGCGAAGCCGAGGTTAATTCGTTGGATCTTGTTATTGAGTGAATTTGACATCGAGGTGAAAGACAAGAAAGGTGCGGAGAACGTGGTTGCCGATCACTTGAGTAGGCTTGTGGATGTGGATGCTACTCCTCACGCACATGTACCGGTTCGAGGTAAATTTCCTGACGAGACGTTATGGGCTATTAAAGCTCTCGAGCCATGGTATGCTAACTTGGTGAATTTCCTTTGCTCGTCGCGATTTCCCTCTGGTTTTTCGAAGTCACAAAAAGACAAGCTTAAGAGTGATGCTAAGTATTATGTGTGGGATGAGCCATACTTGTGGAAGCACTGTTCTGATCAAATCATTCGAAGATGTGTGCCCGAGAATGAGATGACTTCAATACTCACTTTCTGTCATTCTCATGCTTGCGGAGGGCACTTTGGTGCCAAGCAAACGGCGAGGAAGGTACTTGATTGTGGGTTCTATTGGCCCACTCTATTTCGAGATGCTCATGTTTTCTGTCAAGCTTGTGATAATTGCCAACGAGTTGGTAATATTTCTCGTCGCCACGAGATGCCGCAGATTTACATGCTTAATTGTGAGGTCTTCGATGTTTGGGGAATCGACTTTATGGGTCCTTTTCCGAGTTCACATTGGTATGAATACATTCTGCTTGCTGTTGATTACGTGTCTAAGTGAGTCGAGGCGATCCCGACTAAGACCGATGACGCGAAGGTAGTTGCTAAGTTTATCAAAGCGAACATTTTTGCGCGATTTGGAATGCCCAAGGTAATGATTAGCGATCGTGGAACTCATTTCATGAATAAGACGATTGGTGCTTTACTCAAGAAGTACCACGTGACTCACAAAGTTTCGACCGCGTATCATCCTCAAACCAACGGTCAAGCCGAGGTGTCGAATCGAGAAGTGAAGTCGATTCTTGAGAAGACTGTGAATCCGGACCGCAAGGATTGGAGTGAGCGACTCGATGATGCGTTGTGGGTGTATCGCACGGCCTACAAAACTCCTATAGGTATGTCTCCTTACCGCTTAGTTTTCGGGAAATCGTGCCATCTTCCGGTTGAGCTAGAGCATAAGGCATATTGGGCGATCAAAAGCTTCAATATGCACTTGGATGAAGCGGGATTGCATAGGAAATTACAGTTGCAGGAGCTCGAGGAATTGCGGCTCGAGTCGTATGAGGACGCAACTACTTACAAGGAAAGAACTAAAGCATGGCACGATAAGATGATCGTGCGAAAGGACTTTAAAGTCGGTCAAAAAGTCCTCCTGTATCAGTCTCGCTTACGTCTCTTTTCGGGTAAGTTGAAGTCCAGGTGGGTCGGTCCTTATATTGTGGTCCACGTTTATGCTCATGGCGCTGTCGAGATCAAGGAACTAAGTACGATTATGGTTTTCAAAGTGAATGGGCAGCGTCTGAAGCTCTACTACGAAGGTGCAGATATTGAAGCCGTAGAGTCGATGGCACTCTACGATCCGATTTACGAGGACTAAGCTCGTATCATTTCGTCGAGCGAACGACGTTAAACAAAAGCGCTGTCGGGGAGGCAACCCTTGATTTATTGTTTTCATTCACGCTTTTATAGTTTAGTTTAATTTCATTAACAGGTGCTTGTGACGGTATGTTACGTGTTTCAGGTTAATTGAGCTCAAGAACTAACAACCCGAAGCCCTTGTAGTCTTGTGTTGTTGGAATTCCGTGTGTCGTCATGGTCACTATGTACGATTCAGTGGTTATTATTATCGAATGTACTTGATGTTTGGAGTTTTTGGCCCTGCTGCTTTCATTTTGGATTGTGACTCCGTCTTAGCTGTGAACGGTCGGTTTTAGTTGCGGGATATTGTTTTATTGCGACTTGATGTGAACACTTTGTTTGCCAAAAAGGAAGGGGCTACTACGAGGTCAGATTTTTGGGTTATACTCGATTTCTCAACCTTCGTTTTTGGCTCGAGCTAGTGAATTACGGAGTATGAGATTTGCTTCACGAAGAATAGTGCAGAAGACTGTCTTGCTTTTGAGAGTTTGCCCCATTTTGTGGTTACAAAAAAAAAAATACAAAAAAAAAAATACAAAAAAAAAAAAAAGGGGGCAGAAACTGAACCGCGAGGGACCCGCGAGAGGCCCGCGGACAGCCTCCCGGTCCCTTATTACCTCTGCTTCCTCTTTCTCTTTTCTTTATTTCAACTTCAACACACAACAAAACACAAACAAAAAGGGCCAGAAGAGGAGCAACCCCACCAACCACCTGCTACCCGCCGCCGTCGACGCCATCATCTGAACCACCACCACGCCGGAATCACCCTCTGCCGTCCACACTTGTCGTGGCCACCGCCGGAGCTCCGGTTCCATTTTTGCAAACCCTAATTTCTCCTAAATTTGGGGGTTTTGATTTGTACTTCGATTTTGGGTCAAGTATCTGCATTCTATCCTTATTTCACGTAAGTTTGCCTCGATTTCTCACTTCTTTTTGCTTGGATGGTTAATTTCGGGTTGATTTCGGTGTGGTTTCGGTGTACCCTAGCCCTAAATTCGTGGTAACCCTCTTCTCTTCGATTCCACTCTTTGATTTGGTCCGTTTTGAGTTCGCATTGTGCTTGAAGAGTGTTTTGTGGAGTTGAATTTGTATTTTTGACTTGCGCCGCTTCTTGAGTTGTTTTTGGGTGGTTTGACGGTGGTTTTGCTTGGTTTTGCTTTGTTGTGGTTGATTTTGCTTGGTTTTGCTTGACTTTTTGGGTTGTGTGGTTGAGCTTGTTGGCTAAGTCGTTTTTGGAACGATTGTGGTTGATTTGGATTATGGATTTGTGAGCCTCGGCTTTGACTCTCGTCCCGATTTTGGTTCGATTTTGGGTTCGATTTGGGCGTCGTTTATTGTTGAATCGGGTGCCACTTGCTAAAGAGATTGGTTGAGGGTTGTGTGCCTTTTTGTTTTTTGTTCCTTTAACTTGGAGGGGTTGTGCTTGAATTTTGTTCGTTGTGTTTTGAATTTTCCCTACGATGGGTAAAACGCGAGCTAAGAAAGCCGCTCCCAAGGATACTACGGCCGCTCCTCGGGCCTCGACATCTTCTTCCCGCCCCCCTAAGCGGGGCCGTTCCACCCTTGAATTCATGGGATGTGATTTAAGCTCCGAGGAGCAAGTAATTTGGAAGCGGCTTACCATGCCTAAGCGTGACATTCTTGTCACGAAGTTCTTTCATAAGCCGGCTTTGGTTCAGCTTGGATTGTTGGAGGCTGTGGAGGGTTTTCTTACACGCGCAGGATTACCACATTTTGTTGACAGACATGCTCCCACGTATGCGCGTCTTACCTTGGAGTTTCTCTCCACCATGCGTTCCCCTGCCAGTGATAATCCTCAGGCCTTTTCCTTCCGAATGTTCAACAGGGAGTATCGGATGTCGTTTGCGGCATTAGCAGAGGCATTTGGGGCCGAATTCCAAGTGGATATGCAAGTTGGGGAGGAACTTGAGACCCGGGAGTTGTATGCATTCTGGAGTGCTATCACGGACCGTCCCATGGAAGTGGGCTCGGAGAAGCCTACTCGCATCCCTCATCCCGCCCTTCGTTTGATTTATCGGGTCCTCTCTATGGGATTCTTGGGAAAGGGTGAGTCTACTCACATAGGCCGCGAGGGGCTACAGTTGCTCTATGATATGAATCCCGAGGACCCTGCTACTGTCGATTGGGGTTACAAGTTCTTATTTAGTTGTGCGGAGACCCGCCGTGTTGCGACGGGGAAGATTGCTTTAGGGGGAATGATCACTTTGATCGCTCTTAGTCAAGGTGTGAATTTGAGCGCCGAGGAGCCGGTTTCATGGTCGACCCAGCTTACTTTGCCTGTCTTGCGGACCATGCGCACTATCGCCCCCACTGAGAGGGGTGACACTTATGCTTACATGCTCGGGACCTCGGAGAAGATCCCCTACCTTCGCCTTCCCCGCCCGCAAGGGCAGGTCCTTCCGATTGGCCCGACTAAACGTGACTTGTATATCCCGCCCGATCCCCCTGAGATGGTGCGCATTGCTACGGCTGCTGCTGCGGCAAATGATGATGAGGAAGCATCTGCGGAAGAGGAGCAGAGCGCTCCCGAGGAGGGCGAGCCAAGTCAACCGAGAGCCTCCATGAGTGACCAATACTGGAGAGCCACTATGGAGGACAACATGGAGGAGCTGCGTGACGAGTTGGGTTTCATTCAGGATCAGAACCTTGAGGCGTTGGCGCTGCAACGCTCGGTTAGTGACATGTACACACAGCTGCATCCCGAGGTATATCATCCTCCTCCTCAGGCCTTTTATGATGAGATTGCGCAACGCAATCAAGAGAGAGAAGCTCGTGCTGCGGAGCGTGTTCGTAGATCCCGAAGTCGCTCGTGCTTCGGGTCCCCTTCTACTTAATTCGGTATGCTTTCTCTCCTCCTTTTCCTTTGTATGTCCTAACTCACAATGAGGACATTGTTCGGTTTAAGCGTGGGGGAGGGAATTCAACCGTATTGTATATATTTGTGTACTTTTCTATTTGCTTTTGTTTTTGTTTGAAAAAAAAAAAAAAAAAAAAAAAAAAAATAAAAAACCAGAAAAAAATGAAAAAGAAATAAAGTGAATCCCGCTAGGTGAAAACCCGAAAGGGCGCCTAGGCAAAATTGGGATATGTGGCCGAGGGCGGAGTGAAACCGCAAGGGCGGCACTTCGAGTAAAATGAAGAATCGAGATGCGTGCCACGAGCGTAGAAGTGAGGTGAATAAAGCTAGAGTGAAACCCGCAAGGGCGGGCACTCTAGGCAAAATGAGAGATTTAGGAAAAATTTGTTCTAATACTTCCAATCTTACCGGCGCGGCGACATAAGAAGGGTGACACAGAAGGACGGAAGGGTAGGATAGTGGCTACGGTGTGAAGTAATCGCGGTGCACGGAGTAGTAGGCACCTCTCTTGCGATTGGGTTTGACTTATTTCCGGAGTAGAGGCGTTTAGGTGCTTGCTTGTGTGGGTTGTATGTGTGTGACATACGTCTTTTGTCACAGGAGAACGTTAGCAGCACAAGTAAGCCGGGCTAGGATGGAGAAATAAGTGGCGTAGCTGGGTTTCTGTCATCATTGTCACGTTTGTCGTTGAGTCGATGGGTATGCATTTCCTAAATTTCGAGGATTTCTGTCATTTTGATGTGAGATTGAGTGAAAATGGCTACTACTCAAGCCATGCGAGGGAGTTGGAGGTTGTAGTTTTTGAATGCGACTTGCTTTGATTTGAATCCACCACGTTTCTTGAGAGCTAGTGTAGGTTTGGCGTGTATGGCGTTCGTTGAGTTTACTCGAGGACGAGCAAAAGCTTAAGCGTGGGGGAGTTTGATGAGTCGTGTTTAGTATAGGTTAGTAGTGGCGTTTTAGGCTTAGTTTAGGATGTTTTCATGCGATTTCACGGAGGTTTGTTGACTTGAAATGGATTGGATGTTATCGTGGAATTATGGCGTTTTATCGTGTTTCTGAAGTTAGCCAAGGAAGCCAAGACACGAGGAGGCAAGGATGAGGTTTGGGCAAGACTTTATTAATGGCTAAGACGCAGGCGCGAGCAAGCTTCGCGTGGCATTCGCAGGCAAGAAGAAGAAATAGCAGAAAACGGCCAGAACAGGATCCGCGAGCGAGCCGCGGGTGGTCTGCGAGCAGGCCGCGGACGCCCTGTTCGTTGGGCTTCTTTTTCCCGCTTTATTTTGTTGGGCTTTTTGATGTTACTTAAGGAAGAGGAAACCTTCCTTCATGACCAGCTCTTCATTACCATCCTTCATTATCATTTTCATTTGATTATCTTCATCTTTATTTTCATTTTTCTTAGCTTAAGTTTAGATCTAGTTTTAGTTTGTAATTGAAATCGGGAGATTGAAGATTGAACTTGCCAATTATTTTGTAACCGTCGGTATGAATAACTAATCTCCCTTTTCTCGGTTTAAGTAATTGAAACGGTTGGTTTTAATTGTGAGTTTGAAAGTTCTAGTCTTTATTTTGATTATTGATTATTGCTCGGTTTTGATTTATCATTTGCGTGATTGATTTGTGATTGCTAGGTGTACAACTAGTCGTCTGATTCATTGCGTATTTGTTAGTTTTGGTAGTTGAACGGGTTACGTTGACTAACATAACGCTAGTAACGACTAGGTTTAATTGTTGAACGGGATACGTTGATTTTTATTCCTACGAGCGATTTTCATAACGTCTAAAGTACAACTGGATTGTATGTGCTATTTGTTCCTTATCGATTCTCTTGTCATTAAAGCTGCCGACTGATTAAATCTTGAACGGGATACGTTAAGGTTGTCTTTTGGTTAGGGTTAGTTAAGAACGGGATACGTTTTAATTAGCTTAACGTAAGGAGAATTAGAATCGTATGATTCACGATAAGGTAGTCAAGAGTATAAACTAGAACCGGATGACCGTGATCGATTAACTCTAAACCGCGGATTTTTACTTGAATCGATATCCTTTTTAATATCTTTTATTTCATCATTTTCATTCTCTGCTTTTGCTTTAGTATACTAGTTTATTAGTTTCGTAATTCAACCACCCCCCCCCCCCTTTATTAGTTAATTGTCACTCTGTTACTTTATATTTGCTTTCATATGCGCTTAGCTTGAATTCGATTAGCCTTATTCCCTGTGGTTTGACCCCTTACTTCTGCTTTACTATTTGTTTAGTATTAGGATTTAAGTGTTATAAATTGTTAATTTGCGGCATACGACTTAGGACCGTCAAAACCCGACTTAACCAGAATTGATCCGAAATTGAACTAAATTCAATAATAACCAGATGACACTTCAATCTGAATATGTCTGAACTGATAAGAAATGACCCTATTCACCAGAGCTATAAATATTTATTCTCCTAAATACATACTATTTTATGTTTTTTTTCACCGATATTTGCTTATTAACCGTATTTGTGACTTTTACATGCAAATTGGAAACATAAAAACATTTAAGATGCTTTTATTTACCCTAAATCATAAAATTTAAGACCTGGAACTCAATTGAACTAATGGTGACCCGAATCGAACCATAATTGATTCGAAATAGTGTAAACCGACTAAAATGGCTAATCGAAATGAATTCGGTCGAAATCAAACTAAAATTGAAAGTAAGGTAATTCCATATTCAATCGAACCGATTTAACCCGATTCGAAACTGAACCGAATGACTCGTTTGTCAGGTATATTTATAATCATTTACTCGACTAGCTACTTAATTAGAATATAGTGAATGAAAGGGTCGAACCCACAAAGATGAACTAAGATAATTTATGGGCAAAATAATGCAGAGTAGCTTATAGGGGATTTTGGATTTGATTTTGTAAACTAACTAATCGTAAGTAACTAAATAAAAGCATATAATTAAAGAGGGTGTAACTAAATATGGGACAAAACTCAATCCTATAATTTTTTACTACTAATAAGATCATTCGATCATCAATTGTTCATAATCAAATTAAATATCAAATACTCTATTGTGAAATACTCCGTACAAATTAAACTCAATTTCTAATTTCTTATTTATTGAATAGTTGATTACAAAAGTCATTTACTACTTATTAAGAACATGGGTAGTTTTGTAATGTCCTAAGTTGTACTTCGTAGTGTTATTAGTTAGTGGTAAGATATTTCAGGAGAGTGATGGTCAATTAATTGAGTAAGAAGTGAGAATGTGAGATTATGGTTTGCTATTTTATACTCCCTCTATCCATTTTTAAAGTTTCTACTTTCCCTTTTTGTCCATCCATATTTAAAGTTTATACCCCTTTTTACCCATATCATATGGTTAATATCAACTATGACCCCATAATTTTACTCAACTTTTATTTTCCACCACATACTCTATTTTTCCTTAATTTTTGTGCTACCCCCATAAGAACTTTAATATTGGATGGAGGTAGTAGTTAGCAGTAGTTGTGTCTCAAGTAGACCTGTCAAACGGGTCGGGCGGGCGGGTTTCGGGTTCGGGTAACTATTGTACGGGTAACATACGGGTCGGGTGTATTTTGGGTTCGGGTAGTATACAGGTCGGGTGTACACGGGTTCCAGGTCAGGTTAGGGTCAAAATACGGGTTAATCAATATCTTTTTATCAATATTTTTTTTTTTTTGGTATAACGGTTTAATTTTCACAAAAAAAAACCTATTCTCTTCATTTATAGTCAAACTTTACATGATGTCAAGACACAAATATTAAGATTAGTAGAACTTGACCCTTGTAACTGTACTTCATTAATCATAAGTGACAAGTGGGTGAATTACTAATGTGAAGACTTTGGGTGGTACTAATACGTATTTCACTATTTCCCTCCCAAATTTAGAATTTAGAATCAATTATTTTCTCCCCAAATTTATTCCTTGATTTTACATTTCACCAAATCAAAAAATTTAAACTTTTCAGCTTCCCTCCAAATGCACTATTTACACTTTTACGGTGCTTTAACAGAAAAAAAAAAAAAAAAAAAAAAAAAAAAAAAAAATAGTCATAGATACGGTGCCTCCAAAAAACCAACTCTAATTGATATATTATCGAAAAATTAATTTTTTTTTTTTTTTTAATTATAACTTCCAAAACTGAAAATTTTAAAATAAGTTTATAGATGCGTGTGTGTCTATTAAATCGATATTTATAATATTAGATCCATATATGTAGTTTCCAAGTTGTATAATCAAATTTAAAATGTTACCTCGAACTACTAACTTAAAAATATATCATTTTCTTTTTCTCATTTTTCTCATTTATTCTCCACATATATTTTGTTTCAAAATTTAATAATGATTTCAAATGCCTCGAATTCATAATTTTAAATAAAAATAACAAACACTATTAAAATGATTGATTCTATAATTATTGAATAATAAAGATTATTATTTAAGTGAAAATTTTCAATTATGAAAAATTTATTAGGTGTGAAATGTTTAAAATTATTTTGTAGTAGAAATTTTACATGTAAATTGAAACTGATAAAGACATTTTATATATGGAAACGTAAGTTTTTTTACTCAACAGGTTAACCCGCTACGGGTCGGGTTTTGACCCATTGTTTTCGGGTCATTTCGGGTTCGGGTAGATTTTGGGTTCGGGTCGAAAAAGGCAGATTTACTTCGGGTCATTTACAGGTCGGTTTCGGACGGTTTATCGGGTCGGGTCAGATTTTGACAGCTCTAGTCTCAAGTACTATTTATTGAGTCGCTATAGTCTCCATTGCTTTAATCAAATAGTTAACAAATCTTTCCATTACTCAATAATTTTGTCATTGATCCTACTGTTGGAGTTAGTGTCCTCCACAGTTAGTGCAATAACATATATAAATCTCTAAAGGTACACAGGGTACATTTTGTATTTAATCAGTTGATTAACGTTTATCGATAACGGTTGGCTTGATAGATAAGTTTGACGTTATTGTCAACTGGTCCCTAAGAGTCACACCTAAAGGATGTGTTTGAGAGATGTGATTATTTGAGAAAATGATCATATCGATGCCTTAATTAATGACTAAAATGTTAGTCAGTGTTGTTGACTAAAATGTTAGTCAGTGTGATGAGGTTACTGACTAAAATGTTAGTCAGTGTAATGGTGATACGGCTATTTAATACAGATTAAATAATATTAGCTGAGACGAATTAAATGTAATTCGTAAATTGAATATAAAATGTTATATTTAATTATTGTGTATAATGCAAGCTAATTAAATATAAACCGTTATAATTAATTAGCAAATATAAATATAAGGATATTTATAGTATATTATAGTCGGTCCATACAGATGACACTAGTAATATATTGCATTATATTATAAGCTAAAATGACCAAGAGAAAAGTGTCCAGATACATTACGTAAGATACACTTTGTATCTTGATCAACAAGTGAAGTATTTGAGGAGAATTATACTCCCCAAATACTTCTAAAGGGGCCGGCCATTAGGGCAAAATTAGGAGTATATTTACTTCCTATTTCTATTATATTTCCTAACCTAATTCATTATTCATCACAACTACAATACAATACTTGAAAAAGCAGTTTTTCTCTCTAATAATTCTCTAGCAATTCTAAGGCATATCTCACACATATCTTGGGTGTTTCAATTAGGAGATACCATAATTTTGGTATTGTTCTTAGGCCAATTCAAAGGATTAAAAGGTTAATTCTAAATCTCTTATTCATGTTATGCAATTTCTATTTATGACTTTAAATCTTATAAAGTTTTTCATTATAATCCTGTGATTTAAAAGGTCTATATACCGATATAAACCAACAAGTGGTATCAGAGCCTTAGGGCATATGAAATTTTTATAAGGTTTTCATAAAAATCGATTTTGTATAATTTTAAACGAAAATTGTTGTTTGGTCGTGTGTTTGTATGCTTTGGCCGTGAGTTTTTGTTCTATTTTTGGTTTGTTTTGGTCTCTTTGATTCATAATTATTGATATTTTAAGATGTTAAAATTATCTCTTATGAATTTGCATTAGTTTTGATTTAATACCGATTGAATTAAAACTTAAAAGGACCAAATTTTTGTATGTTAATCACTAGATCTATCAATTTAAGATGTTTAATTTAAAAAGTTAATTTGAATATCTTAAATCAATGTTTAATACGGATTAAAATTGAGTTTGTATTGATTTAATTATTAGCATAATCGAATTAAATCAGTTTAATTCGTTGTTTTTTAAGTTGGCCGAATTATTTTAATTTTTGGTAAATTTTATTTTTTTAATAATTGGCCGTGTATATTTCGAATTTTAAAATAAAAAAAAAAATATTTCGGTATTTTATGTTTTTGGCCGAAAATTTTTTTTTTTTTTTGGATATTATTGTTTATGCAATGTTTTTGGTAATATTTGTTATATAGATAATAAATATTATATTATTATGAAAAGGTTCATAATTTTGATACCAAATATTTAAAAGCAGTTTAAAATATTTTGTGACCTAATTTGTATTATACTGATAATATAATTATTATTGGATTATGTTTTGATTTAGATATTATGAACAATTAAGGAATTGTTGCATAATTTTAATCATTTTATAAGGGTGGTTTGGATTTAATCAATTGTATTGTGGACAAGGGATTTTGATCCACACGATGTTTTATTTCAAAAATATTTTTATTCGAAAAGAGTCGCCACTAAATTTTATAAGGAATTTAGAAAACCAATTTTAGAGAAAATGAGTTCGTGTGAGTTTACGTGTTAGGAAGTTTAAAAGAATTTCATTAATTTAACGCCTAACCCCGCCCGTTATAAAAAATGGTCTCTACTAAGTAAAACCATGGCTATTATGAGTACACATGTGGATATGCAAACAATATTTTAACCCTAAACAAAATACATCCTGTCTATGTCGTTTAATGCACATATAATTTCGTCAAAGTTATTCAACATGAGTTTATTTACTATTCTAGCAAACAAAGAAAAGAAGCAGAAATACTTACCGACAGCATAAGATAGATTAACAAACGTTAGCGGCAGATGAATAGAAATAACCAAACATGACTAATACGTAGATAAGCATGAAAGACTAAAATAGATAGTTAAACGCTACACTCGAATATAAAGGAGCGACAGACAAACGCAACCAAACGTATAAATTAAATAATCAAGTACGACTAAGTAGACATACGGACATACGCAAATCGCAACAAACAAACACGAACAAGCAATAAACAAACGTGTAAACTGATAATTAAGTACAACTAATAATAACATAGCAAATAACGTGGGTGCAACTAGTAATCAATCAATACACAAGCAAGTGCCTCAGAAAACAAGTACATAAATATAAGCAGCATAAATACTTAGACATATCGTGGAAGTTTAGGCTATATAAACTCATGTGTCAAATAATTATAAGGTTTGAGGTTTAACAAGCAAGACAAACAAACAGCAAACTGATCTGTGCAAGGACTCCTACACGTTTAACGAGACAAATTATAACACTAATGCTAAACGATGGAATAGAGATACGAAAATTAATCTAACGTATGAACATAAACTACAAATCTGGAAAAACATCAAACATCAGGCCTAGATAATTAGAACGACTAAACATGAACCGGATCTAATCATGCAGCAAGCTACGAACTAAACAGAATCGATACAACGAAGAATTCTCGAGTCATACTACGCAAGGGAAACAAGCATACACACTAGGTAAACAAGGGCACAACATATTCATACACACGCATCAAAATCATGCTAGAGATACAAGCCTAGAACGAACGATAAAAAAAATAACTACGACGATAAACAACAGAGCGACAGAAAGTAATAAAAGCGACAGAGGGCTAAAAAAGCAATAAAAAACGAAAATTCAACAAAATAAAAAGATTACTTTTGCACCCTCAAGTTACATGTATCGTTGACAAAATCTTCGAGTCGTAATCGATTGTAAGATTTTATCCCGAGGGGCCGTCGTCGACGAAAACCAATAATAAATCCAGATTGCACTAAACCGACAAAGCAATTTTCAAAAGCTTGTAACTTCTTCGTTTTTTAACGAAATTTCGAACCGAAAGATGTTTTGGAATCGTGGTAAAGTGAACTTTAAGATTTTGTAAAGAAATCAGAGAGATTCTGAAGCTTTCAACATGAGAAACGGGGATGAAGAGGTAATAGCTGAATGAAAACAAAAAGTGGTGCTCTATTTTCGTGCAGCTATCTCGACTTCTTTGAGGGTTTCTTTTGTGACTTTTATTCTGTGTGTATGCTCCAAAGTTCGTCCTCCTTTGAATGCTCGTGGTTAGTGTGTATTTATAGGGTCAAAAATAGGGTTTTTGTGGGGAGAAGAGTAGCTCTTGCTCTGTTTTCGGGCTGCTGCTGTCCAAGGCTCGTTTAGGGCTTTGTAGGGTGTTTTCTTGAGCGTCAAGGCAAGGGTATGTGGGTAGGATAGTTAGGGTGCGGGTATGGGTCATGGGTAGGTGAATAGGAGTCGGGTTTGGGTCAAATAAGGGCTGAATTTGGGCTTATGAGCTGCTGCGGTTCAGCTCCACTATTGGCTACGTTTTGGCTGTTTAAGATGGGCTAAGGCTGTGGCTTTAGGCTGGGTTTAAGCTCGGGTATGTGAGGGAGAGTGTGGGTGAAAAAAGGCCTCGAAATTCATGCTGAGACGAGCTCAAAATCGCTCTTAAAAAAGGGCTTAAAACGAGCTTTAAAACTTGCTGTTAAGAAAACGAATTCATCGAATACGATTTAATAAAATGTCGTAAAAGCACGAGAAATGACTTTTCAAGTCAAATATCAAATTTGTAAAGGCGATTTTTCAAATCGAATAACTTAAAATGATTTTTCAAATCTAAATATTTTATTTTCAATAAAATAAACTTGAGGCAAATAAACTTTGACAGAAATAAATTTACCCTGTTAAACATTAATTTAAATATCATTTAAATTAATAAAACATTATGTCGACGACGCTCGGCTTACATCGTAAAACGAACTCAAATAAATGACACGAAATACATGTTGTCCTATCATCATTGGGTGTTTGTCGGGTTTTCTATAAATTTCCATATCGACAGATACGGGTATCTATAGAGCCCCCACTTTGACTAAGGCTTGGACAGGCGAAAGTCAAAGTAGACTCTCGAGTCGATCGAAGATCACAACTTGAGAGCCTCACGGGTCGTTTAGGGTCCCTTAGACCTGTGTACATAAGCTCACCAGCCATAAGAAGAAATCATACCTGAAACATGATTCTGGATGCCTTCATTTTCATCGAAGTGTGGGTTGAGCCTTATCTTTAGGCGCCTACGTATCCGTTGTGACAGAATCAAACCCGTATCTTAGTTCGAGCTCGCTGGCCTGTAGATTTCTGCTGCTTCGGCCCAAAACAAACGATATTTGTTTACTCGATTGAGTAAAGCCTATATCTGTATTCTTTTGGAAGTGTCACTTCTTTTAGTTTCTGCTAGTACTTCTTCATTTCGAGGATGTCATCCTGTCGTCGGGGTCTAAGATTAATGACTCTAGAGCCCCCGGTTGGAGCGTTCCTGCTCAATCTTAACAACAAATTATAGCACATGACTTACATAGAGAAATCTGCGTTTTTTGAAACAAAAAGGATGGATCATCGATCCGAGCTGCGATTTTTTTTTTTTGAAAATAGGTCATCGACCTGCTTTTAAAAGGGATGGATCATCGATCCGACCTGAGAATGTTAATATGAAAATGGGTCCTCGCCCTGCTTTTTAATCAAAAACGATGGATCATCGATCCGAACTGAAAATTCTATTTTGGAAATGGATCATCGACCCGAGCTAAAATCAACATTTGCGTCCTCGATTCGCATTTCAAAATTTTTGTGTCCTCGACCTATTCAAAATTGTGTGTCCTCGACCTATATTTTTAGATTAAAGAGTGGTGGGTCTTTGACCGGAAACTGTAAACATCTTTTGAGAAATGGGTCGTCGACCCGCATCTTGAAAAGTGGATGAGTCATCGACTCGAACTATAAACATCTTTTGAAAATGGGTCTTCAACCCGCATTTTTATTTAAGTGGATGGGTCATCAACCTGAAACCGTAAACATCTTTTGAAAATGGATCGTCAACCCGCATCTTGAAAAATGGATGAGTCATCGACTCGAACTATAAACATATTTTGAAAATGGGTCTTCAACCCGCATTTTGATTTAAGTGGATGAGTCATCGACTCGAACTATAAATATCTTTTGAAAATGGGTCTTCAACCCGCATCTTTATTTAAGTGGATGGGTCATCGACCCGAACTATGTTCATCATTTGAAAATTGGGGCCATCGACCCGTATTTTGAGGAAAAGGCGGATAGGTCATCGACCCGAACTATAATTGTCATTGAAAATTGGGGCCATCGACCTCGATTTTGAAAGAAAGGGTGGATGGGTCATCGACCCGAGCGCAAGACATCATCTGAAAAATAGGTCATCGACCCCTATTTTGGAAAATGGATAGGCCATTGATCCGCGTAGCAAATTTCATTTGAAAATCGAAAGAGGTCATCGACATGAACTTTGGATTTTGAGCACTTCGAATAATTCGACCATTAACCTAGTTTAAAAAACGTCGTTTTTAAAGTTGGATTGCGGGTCCAATCTAGACTATAAAAATTATTTGAAAATTGACGCGGGGTATTGGTTAGCATGCATCAAATTGAATTGGGTCCTCGACCCGCAATGTAAACATCATTTAGAAATTAAAATGGGCCATCGGCCCGCAACCGTCATTTTGAAAATTGAAGTGGGTCATCAACCCGCATTTGAAATTTGACCTCGGATCATCGACCCAGACTTTTGCAAAAAAGGTTCTTGAAATGCCTGATATTTTAAAATCGAAGCATGGCCAAGTTAGCATGAAATACGACACGAACGTGACACGAGCAACTGACATTTGAACGTTCGACCATGATCGACTCAACCTAAGACAACGTTTCAATGACGATTAGACTAGTAACTGTGCAGGGTCTTTTAGGATGGTTGGCACGTGGTTTGAAATGGACGTGGGTTAATAGTATCATGTTCTCTCCCTAAGCAAATTCTTTGTCGAGATGCGAACTAACTGTCAAAGTAAACATCTTTGCCAATTCCCGTAAAGAAAAAGATCATTCCAAGACTGGACAATTACTTATCAGAACATTGATTCTCATCTCAATCTAAATTGAGCACTAAGACAGACTCAACAAAAGTTGCTTCATTTGGACTTTTTAAAGACCCGTAAAAAATTGACAAGATAACAAATTAGATGATGGGTGGTGGTGGATTGTAACCCATATTCTAAAGGATTGCCTACATATTCGCGTGGGGCGAAATCAAATCCGATGTAGTTCGATCGAGGTGCATAAACATGGCATTTTTTTTTTTTTTCGTGTGTAACTCTCGAAGGTTTCACCTCAGGTATCACGTTGTATCCTGTTCTAGCTTCTGAAGTACTGGCGGATCCCGTGTGGACCCTAAACGCTTGGGTGCAACTACATAAGAGAATGATTCTCGGAACTCAAGACTATGTCTCCATTACCGTTTTGAGAACGACTTAAAAAAGAATCGATGGTACTTTCTGACCGTTTTGGCTTCGCCTTTAAATTTGACTTTGATCTTCGATCTCCGACGTGTTGCCACTCAATTTTTTGTATTCTTGTTTGCGTTTTTGAGAATAGGCCGCGCTTTTTGTGGCTTGGGCTTGTTCCAACTTTCCTAGATCTTGCGGTGGGCGGTCGCATGTGGTCATATGTATATCACGCCAGACTCCTCTGACAAGTTCGTTTGCTTATTAGGCACGCGATCGAGTGCACGGAGGGCGATCCATGAATATTCGTACCTTTGGTCGCGATCAAATTCATGACTACTGTGGAGCTTCAAATTAATGGATCCTCCACCAAAGGCAGAGGAGTAGTATACCACGAGTTGACTACCAGAATTGAAACTCTTTTGTTTTGGTTGTCGGAAACCCTTTTGTCTTTGCTTTTGTTTTGAGTTGGTGTGGCACCTTACCATTTAGAATTGAGTACGTATTTCTACCCCAGGGACACCCTTCGAGTGCGTTGTGCATTTTTATCAGTTGAATTATGGAAGCAAATTAGAGACAAGATCAATTTCATTGATTTTGAGAAGGGGTTAGAAATAATTGTGGAAAAAACGAATCTTAGACTCAACTCAGAAATAAGACTTGAATACGAATTCTGACTTATAACCACCAACCTCGGCTTTGAACTTTTCTCCTTTCAGGAATTGATTCAGATGCTTGGTTTGAAAGTTACCCCACTTCTACAACTTGATTTTGATTTAAGGAGGAGCATATGCGACTCGGGTTCAGAAATCGACACGGTTTTGACACTATTTGTAAATTGGTAGAGGTTTCATTCTATTTAACAACTCGGGATGCAAATGGACTGGACCAGACTAATCATGAAAAGACTCAGAGCTTAACGACATGGTCTACGACCTAACTATGCAAATGCATGCGATATATGGACTTGAAGACAGACTCACAGTATGGGACTTAGACCCAACTAGATATGGACTTGAAGTAATTAGCTCGTGTTTGGACCAATAAGTTTCTAAGGCTTATGCAAAACTTTCAAAAATAGCCCGGGTGAGACGTTGTGGTGCCCTGACTCAAAACTAAAATTGACATGCATGACTTGGGCCCAAGAGTAGGCCTAGGTGACCCAACTCGGTAAATCCTCTAAGACTTTTAGATGGACTAGACTTACTATACATGACTTAGATTCCAATTGGACTCGACTCGATGCATTTCATGCTTACTCGCGACTTGAAAAAGAAACCTATTTTTGAAGTTGAGGTTTGAAATGGGCAGCACTTCGACTACAAAAAAAGCTTACTTGGTTCGAAATTTCAGTTTAACTTGGGCTAGATTTTACCTTTGAAAAACTTCGTTTTGGTTGGAAAAAATTCTATTCCCAAATGGGTAGCATTTCAAAAGCGTTCGAGATTATTCTAATCCTAAACGTATAGCATTTCAGCTTAAAAACAATTCTTTTTTCAAAAGACGTAGTGTTGAGAATTGTTCGAGATTATTCAAATCCTAAACGGGTAGCATTTCAGCTTAAAAAGGATCTTTTTTCAAAAGACTGAGTGTCGAAGACTGTTCGAGATTATTCTAATCTTAAACGGATAGCATTTCGGCTATAAAAGGATCTTTTTTCAAAAGATAATTTTCTTTTAAAGAAAAAAAGGTTTTAGGATTTTCTAATCCTAACGAGGAGCATTTCAGCTTAGAAACGATCTTTTTTTTTTTATAAATATCAAAAATTATTGAAGATTTTTCTAATCCCAACGAGGAGCATTTCAGCTTAGAAAAGATCTTTTTTTCAAAAGAGCTAATATCGAAAATTGTTTAAGATTATTCTAACCCTAAACGAATAGCATTTCAGCTTAGAAAAGATCTTTTTTCAAAAGAGGCAATATCGAAGATTGTTTAAGATTATTCTAACCCTAAACGAATAGCATTTCAGCTTGGAAAAGATCTTTTTTCAAAAGAGCTAATATCGAAAATTTTTTAAGATTATTCTAACCCTAAACGGATAGCATTTCAGCTTAGAAAAGATCTTTTTTCAAAAAAAAGCTAAAGTCGAAAATTATTTAAGATTATTCTAATCCTAAGAGGAAAATTATTTAAGATTGTTGTAATCCTAAACGAATAGCATTTCAGCTTGGAAAAGATCTTTTTTCAAAAGAGCTAATATCGAAAAATGTCTAAGATTATTCTAATCTTAAGAGGAAAATTATTTAAGATTGTTCTAATCCTAAACGAATAGCATTTCAGCTTGGAAAAGATCTTTTTTCAAAAGAGCTAATATCGAAAAATGTCTAAGATTATTGTAATCCTAAACGAACAGCATTTCAGCTAGGAAGAGATCTTTTTTCAAAAGAGCTAAAATCGAAAATTATTTAAGATTATTCTAATACCAAACGAATAGCATTTCAGCTAAGAATGGATATTTTTTCAAAAGACCTAATATCGGAAATCTTATAAGATTATTCTAATCCTAAACGAATAGCTTTTAGCTTGGAGGAGATCTTTTTTTTTCGAAAGAGCTAACATTGGAAAAAAAATGTTTAAGATTATTCTAACCCTAAACGAATAACTTTTTAGCTTGGAGGAGATCTTTTTTCAAAATAGCTAAAATTCAGAAAATATCTAAGATTATTCTAATTTTAGAAGGAAAGCGTTTCAGCTTAAAAAAAATCTTTATATTTCGAAAGAGATAGTGTTGGAAAATATTTAAGATTATTCTAACCCTAAAAAGAGAGCATTTCAGCTAGGCAAAGTTTTTTTTTTTTTTAAGGAAAGCATTTCAGCTTAAGTCAAAAATCGTTTCAAAAGAGATATTTAAGATTATTCTAATCCTAAAAAGACAGCGTTTCAGCTAAAAGAAAAGATTTTTGGAAAATATTCGATTGAAAATATGACAGTTTTGATTAAAAAGGATTGAAAACATGGCTTCAGAATTCACAGAGCATTTAGTCATACGCAGTTCAAGGATGCAATGCATGAACTAGACTATTCTAACTCTCGAAAAGGGTCCATGCCAATGATCCCACGTTGTTAGGTAACCTACGCAACCACCATAAGTCCGTAACTATATGGCGAGAGTGCAGTCGCTAACCTCGGCGGGACCACCTTGATATTTAAATCAGACACAGTAAACGTCATTTCCCTACCCTGAGATCGACCCAAGGGGAGAAATGGTTCGAAACCTAACAGTATGATGCATTAATAACATAAAAAAAGGTACTCCAAATAGCCATCGTTTTACTTTTCAAGTTTCACGTCCCCAGCGGAGTCGCCAAATTATGGAACAGAGATTTTGATCCACGCGATGTTTTATTTCAAAAACATTTTTATTCGAAAAGAGTCGCCACTAAATTTTATATGGAATTTAGAAAACCAATTTTAGAGAAAATGAGTTCGTGTGAGTTTACGTGTTAGAAAGTTTAAAAGAATTTCATTAATTTAACGCCTAACCCCGCCCGTTATAAAAAATGGTCTCTACTAAGTAAAACCATGGCTATTATGACTACACATGCGGATATGCAAACAATATTTTAACCCTAAACAAAATACATCCTTTCTATGTCGTTTAATGCACATATAATTTCGTCAAAGTTATTCAACATGAGTTTATTTACTATTCTAGCAAACAAAGAAAAGAAGCAGAAATACTTACCGACAGCATAAGATAGATTAACAAACGTTAGCGGCAGATGAATAGAAATAACCAAACATGACTAATACGTAGATAAGCATGAAAGACTAACATAGATAGTTAAATGCTACACTCGAATATAAAGGAGCGACAGACAAACGCAACCAAACGTATAAATTAAATAATCAAGTACGACTAAGTAGACATACGGACATACGCAAATCGCAACAAACAAACACGAACAAGCAATAAACAAACGTGTAAACTGATAATTAAGTACAACTAATAATAACATATATAGCAAATAACGTGGGTGCAACTAGTAATCAATCAATACACAAGCAAGTGCCTAAGAAAACAAGTACATAAATATAAGCAGCATAAATACTTAGACATATCGTGGAAGTTTAGGCTATATAAACTCATGTGTCAAATAATTATAAGGTTTGAGGTTTAACAAGCAAGACAAACAAACAGCAAACTGATCTGTGCAAGGGCTCCTACACGTTTAACGAGACAAATTATAACACTAATGCTAAACGATGGAATAGAGATACGAAAATTAATCTAACGTATGAACATAAACTACAAATCTGGAAAAACATCAAACATCAGGCCTAGATAATTAGAACGACTAAACATGAACCGGATCTAATCATGCAGCAAGCTACGAACTGAACAGAATCGATACAACGAAAAATTCTCGAGTCATACTACGCAAGGGAAACAAGCATACACACTAGGTAAACAAGGGCACGACATATTCATACACACGCATCAAAATCATGCTAGAGATACAAGCCTAGAACGAACGATAAAAATAATAACTACGACGATAAACAACAGAGCGACAGAAAGTAATAAAAGCGACATAGGCCTAAAAAAGCAATAAAAAAACAAAAATTCAACAAAATAAAAAGATTATTTTTGCACACTCAACTTACATGTATCGTTGACCAAATCTTCGAGTCGTAATCGATTGTAAGATTTTATCCCGAGGGGCCGTCGTCGACGAAAACCAATAATAAATCCGTACTTCGTACCAAACTGACAGCAATTTTCAAAAGCTTGTAACTTCTTCGTTTTTTAACGAAATTTCGAACCGAAAGATGTTTTGGAATCGTGGTAAAGTGAACTTTAAGATTTTGTAAAGAAATCAGAGAGATTCTGAAGCTTTCAACACGAAAAACGGGGATGAAGAGTTGATAGCTGAATGAAAACAAAAAGTGGTGCTCTGTTTTCGTGCAGCTATCTCGACTTCTTTGAGGGTTTCTTTTGTGACTTTTATTCTGTGTGTATGCTCCAAAGTTTGTCCTCCTTTGAATGCTCGTGGTTAGTGTGTATTTATAGGGTCAAAAATAGGGTTTTTGTGGGGAGAAGAACAGCTCTTGCTCTGTTTTCGGGATGCTGCTGTCCAAGGCTCGTTTAGGGCTTTGTAGGGTAATTTCTTGAGCGTCAAGGCAAGGGTATGTGGGTAGGATAGTTAGGGTACGGGTATGGGTCATGGGTAGGTGAATAGGAGTCGGGTTTGGGTCAAATAAGGGCTGAATTTGGGCTTATGAGCTGCTGCGGTTCAGCTCCATTATTGGCTACGTTTTGGCTGTTTAAGATGGGCTAAGGCTGTGGCTTTAGGCTGGGTTTAAGCTCGGGTATGTGAGGAAGAGTGTGGGTGAAAAAAGGCCTCGAAATTCATGCTGAGACGAGCTCAAAATCGCTCTTAAAAAAGGGCTTAAAACGAGCTTTAAAACTTGCTGTTAAGAAAACGAATTCATCGAATACGATTTAATAAAATGTCGTAAAAGCACGAGAAACGACTTTTCAAGTCAAATATCAAATTTTTAAAGGCGATTTTTCAAATCGAATAACTTAAAATGATTTTTCAAATCGAAATATTTTATTTTCAATAAAATAAACTTGAGACAAATAAACTTTGACAGAAATAAATTTACCCTGTTAAACATTAATTTAAATATCATTTAAAGTAATAAAACATTATGTCGACGATGCTCGGCTTACATCGTAAAACGAACTCAAATAAATGACACGAAATACATGTTGTCCTATCATCATTGGGTGTTTGTCGGGTTTTCTATAAATTTCCATATCGACAGATACGGGTATCTACATGTATGCATTGTTTTAATCTTGTTTTAGTTGATGCTTTATTTTTGTGAATGTTTGAATGAATGGTTTAATTTTACGCATTAATTTTGTACAAACGGTTGTAATTTACTAGTGTGGCCTTAGAAAATTATGTTTTCGTAATGAAGGAAACATAATTATGGTTGTATTTTGAGATCTCGAATCTCCCATCTTGTAATATTTTTAATTTATGGCATATTTTGAATTAGAATGTAAATAGGTTTATTTTGTAATTCAAAATGTAATTTTTGAGAAGATTCAAGATGGACTCCCACTTGAAGTCCAAGATGAAGAATGAAGACAAGCTTAGGGTCCATGGAGGATTCCTATTTGTATTTGTCTTTATTTTCATAGGGATAGGCCACACTAGGTGTTTTTATTTTTGCGTTTTCTTTACCGTTTTTTATTGCATTCACGTTAGTTAGTTGCATCATATTCCGCCTAAACAAACCAAACCACCTAATATGCATGAATATGGTTCATATAGTTGCATTTTATATTATGGACATACGGATGTCACTCGTTTTAGGGCTATCACCTCAATTTAATCATTCTCGAAAATGCTAGATATTTGTTCACTTAAAATGAATTAATATGAGATGATGGGGCCTTCCTCTATTCTAAAATTGAGATTAGTCTTTATAGGAAAAGCATGCTATGAGCCCCTTCTTCGTCGGTAGGCATGTAGGACCTTACTCTCTACGTGACCCCTCCTACGTTGGGTAAGTAGTATGTGTTGACCTATTTTACCTCAACACTATAGTTCGAGTAATATCTCGTAGTTATAGTGGACTAATAGATAGCATTTACTGAAATCTATCGACCAAGAATTCTAACAGTAGAATTAGCCAAGAGGTTGGCTTATCATTTTAAATAAATTGAGTCTTGGGATCGCTTATATAATTCTCGAGGGAGGTCGGTTATATGAGTGCACGAGTCATTGCATTAAATCGTTATTGCTTTACGACTTAAATATTTTTAAAAAACCATGATTTCTTATATTCTCTCTTCTTCTTCTTTCTATTCACAGTTTCGAATACGTTATATACAGATATAACTACTATAACAAATGGCTGTACGTACTGACGAACCAATGCCAAGTGCCACACTAGCTCGCGAATCATGGCTAAGAATGTTTATGGACAGCATGAATCAGTCTACTCGACTGAAGACTGATGGGTCCAACTTCTCTGATTGGGAGGCCGCATTACGGAATGCTGCCATAGCTGACGGCAAGCTCAAGTACTTGACTGAGCCACTGCCGACTAAACCAGCTCCCGATGCAGGAGCAAATGAACACTATCTTTACAATGATTTCATGATGGAGGCAGGTGCGATACAGAACGTACTCATCTATGCAATGGAATCCAATTTGCAAAGACGATTCATTACCCAAGGTGCAAACAAGATTTTCACCACCCTAACCAAAGAATTCTCGAAAGCACCGAGAATCAAGAGTTACGCGTATACCACTCGTTTCTTTGAAGCTAGACTCCAGAAGGGCCAACCGGTTGGTCCACACCTTCTCGCCATGATCGAGAACGTTGAGAAATTGGAGGAGCTTGGTTGCAAGATCGATGAGAAGATCATCATTGATCGAGTGCTCTACTCTCTTCATGATGGGTATGCCCTCTTTAGGGCAAACTATTACATGAACGACATGCAGAAAAGTCTGCATGAACTACATTCACTCCTCGTACAGACGGAGAGTGATCTGAAGTTGAGTGGGAGCATGAAACAAGATGTTCTCATGATTGGCAACAAGAAGGGTAAGGGTAAGGCTCCGGCTAACCAAGCTGTAGGTAAGCCAAAATTCAAGAAGCCAGTGGTTGCTAAGAGTGGGCCTGGTGAGTCTAGCGGTAGCTCACAAGGCAAGGCAAAAGCGAAGCAGACCATAGAGTGCCACCATTGCCACAAGTCTGGGCATTGGAGGCGTAAATGTCCCGTGTATGCTGAGGACATTAAAGCAGGCCGCGTCGTTCCTGTTGGTATGTCTTCTTTTATTCATATGATTGAGATTAACCATGCAAGTTTCGGAACTTGGGTACTTGATACTGGTTGTGGTTCTCATCTGTGCAATCATTTGCAGGGCCTAAGAAGCATCAAAACTCTGGCAAGAGGTGATGTAGACGTGCGAGTGGGGAATGGAGCAAGAGTTGCTGCCGTTTCAGTAGGAACATATGTAATCCAACTCCCAAGTGGATTTGAGTTATTTCTGAATAACTGTTACTATGTACCTAGTTTATCGAAAAATATTATTTCTGTATCCGTTCTTGATAAAGAAGAATTTTCATTTTTAATAAAGAATAATAGCTGTATTTTCTCTTTGAATGAAATGATTTATGGTAAAGTCAAGTTTCCATGAACTAATTTATGTTTTAGATCAAACCACAGAAATCATGCATGTGAGTAACAAGAAAGCAAAGGTTGGTGACAAAGATCAAACCTATCTATGGCATTGCCGTATGGGACACATAAATGAGAAACGCGTGAAAAAGCTCATTGATAATGGGACAATCGCCCCATTTGACTATGAAACTTTTGGCACGTGTGAATCATGTCTTATAGGCAAAATGTCTCGAATTTCCTTCAAAGGTGTTGGAATGCGCGCTGCTGACCTATTAGGACTCATACATACTGATGTGTGCGGACCTATGTCAATCAACGCTAGAGATGGCTATAGGTATTTTATCACTTTCACGGACAATTTGAGTAGATATGGTTATGTCTACTTAATGAAGCATAAAAGTGAGTCATTCGACAAGTTCAAGGAATTCCAGAATAAGGTCGAGAACCAACTGGATAGAAAGATAAAAGCACTACGTTCAGATCGTGGTGGCGAATATCTTTCAACTGAGTTTGATCAACACCTGAAAGACCGCGGGATAGTACTACAGTTAACTCCACCCGGAACACCACAACTGAATGGTGTGTCCGAACGCAGGAATCGAACATTACTTGATATGGTTCGATCCATGATGAGTCACACGGTTGTACCTGACTCATTATGGGGTTATGCTCTTTTGTCAGCTGCTCTTATACTTAACCGAAGTCCGACTAAAGCTGTTGACAAGACTCCATACGAGTTGTGAAAGGGAACGGTCCCTAACTTGTCCTTTATTCGGGTTTGGGGGTGCGAGGCTTATGTCAAGTGGAGACACGAGGATAAGCTCGGCCCGCGATCGGTCAAGACATACTTTATTGGTTATCCAAAAGGAATGTTTGGTCATTACTTCTATTCGCCTACCGAACATCGAGTTTTTGTTGCGGCTAGTGCGAAGTTCTTAGAGAAAGAGTTTCTCGAAGACAAGAGAAGTAATAGAACCTTCGATCTGTCGGAGATTCCTGAACCAACAACCGAGCAACCAATGGTGGAAACTGTTCCTCCTTCGTCTGCTGCGGTTAATATTCCCTTGGAACCCAGAAGGTCGGGTAGACTCTCCATTCCTCTAGATAGATACATCGGTATGGTTGAGGAGAATGGGAGAGACGACGTTTTACTCCTTGAGAGTAACGAACCCATAACCTATAAGGGTGCCATGACATGTTCCGACTCAAAGTTATGGCAAGAAGCCATGCAATCCGAGATGGACTCTATGTACGAAAACGATGTATGGGATCTGGTTGACTTACCTGATAAGGCTGGGCCTCTTCAGTGCAAATGGCTTTACAAGATAAAGCGATCTATAGAAGGATAACCAGACATATACAAGGCACGACTAGTGGGAAAGGGTTTCACTTAAGTGCAAGGGTTGCACTATGATGAGATCTTTGCACCCGTAGTCATGCTTCGTTCCATTCGGATTCTCTTAGCGATTGCCGCATTTCATGACTATGAAATTTGACAAATGGATGTGAAAACCGCCTTCTTAAACGGTTATTTGGAGAAGGAGTTGTACATGGTACAACCCGAAGGTTACACAGATCCTAAAAATCCTAAGAAGGTTTGCAAGCTTAAGCGTTCCATCTATGTACTTAAGCAAGCTTCACGGAGTTGGAATCATCGCTTCGACCAAGTGATAAAGGAGAGTGGATTCACTCGATCGGTCGAGGAACCATGTCTATATATCAAGTCGAGTGGGAGCAAGATTGTCTTCCTAATACTGTATGTCGATGACATACTCTTGATTGGGAATGACATACCTCTCTTAACTTCGGTAAAAGTATGGTTAAATAACCATTTCCAGATGAAAGATCTGGGTGAGGCACAACGTATTTTGGGGCTCCGTATCTATAGAGATAGATCACGACGGATGTTATCCCTCAGTCAGGAGTCTTATTTAGATAAGATTCTTGAGAGGTTCAGCATGACCAACTCCAAGAAGGGGAACCTTCCAATGATCTCTGGAGTGCATTTGAGTAAAGCTCAAGCACCAAAGACATTGGAAGAGGTCGAGCGCATGAGTCGGATTCCATATGCATCAGCTATAGGATCGATCATGTATGCCATGATATGCACACGTCCGGACGTGGCATATGCATTGAGTATGACGAGCCGATACCAAGGCAATCCAGGTGAAGCAATAATCGGATGGCCGTAAAGAACATTCTTAAGTACCTACGGAGGACTAAAGATTGGGTATTGACTTATGGAGGAGACACCAGCTATGCGCACCTGCTACGCAGATGCTAGTTTCCAAACGGATCGAGATGACTCGAAATCTCAATCTGGATTCGTTTTTACTCTTAATGGCGCTGCGGTCAGCTGGAAAATCTCCAAACAAACAGTTATAGCAGATTCAACGACTGAGTCCGAGTACTATGCTGCTTCAGCGGCTGCGAAGGAAGCTATATGGATGCGTCATTTCTTACAAGGACTAACCGTAGTTCCAAGTTCGAATGACCCGATCACCATCTATTGCGACAATAGTGGTGCCATCTTCCAGGCAAAGGAGCCGAAGTCCAGCAACAAGTCTCGGCACGTGCAAAGGAAGGCTCACATGATCCGAGATTACGTGGAGCAGAAGGAGAAAGTGATTGATAAGATTGCTACGGATGATAACATAGCAGATCCTCTCACTAAGCCGTTGAGACATGATAAGCATGAAGGGCACGTTATTTCCATGGGAATTAAGCGTGTTCCTGAGTTGTATTAGTTGTTTGTATGGATTTGACACGTGTATTCTTCCTAAAACTTCTAATAAAATCATCGTTTTATTTTATATATTGTTTTTCATGAGGGTTGTACAGACAACGTTGAACACCTCAAAGTGAACTGAATTGCTATATATTTTGTTTTGGTCCGTGATCGCCTACACGAGCTGATAACTCAGGCAATCATTTTGTGACGTCGATTGATGGTGGGTTCAACGAACCATAAGTCAAACTGTTGACTGATCGATCACAGATGCGGGTTTGCTGAAATCGCGCAGGACAATTTTTGTGACGACTACATGGAGTCCTAAATGTTTCAGAACATTAGGTGTCGGGTCGTGGATAGGACATCCATAGTGTTCCTAGAGTCGATTCTTTTGACTATCGACTGTCTCTTGAGATTAAGGCAGATTTTGGGTGACTTTGGTTTCTTTCTCACGGTCGACCGTAACAGGAGGCCAGGTAGATTTTCTGTAACACCCCGTGTTAAAATTAAGCTTATTATAATTAGTAAATCAATGATTAGACCATCTTGCTCATTTAAATCCTTAAACAATACGCTACAAGTTTTCCTCACACCTAAATTAAAACCATTTTGATATACTTCGAATTTGAACTTTATTTTTACATATTCAAACTCGATAAATCAAATGATTAATCGACGACAAATTTCTCAACTACAAATTTCGGCACGCAAATCGAGGTCAATCTTGACCAAAGTGGCCGAGCCACTCAAGGTGATTAAATCACCTAATTCTTTTTCAATTATACTTACCCATAATCCAAATTTAACAAATTAGTTAAGGCTTAATCATTTTGGATTATTACTAACAAAACATATTATAATAATATCATATTACTATTCCATTTTGGTTTAACTAGCACTTTCACTAAAGCTCGAAATAATGAGTCACACTAAGCCCAAACTAATAAACGTTTTGACGTTTGATTCTAATTATTTAAATCATTAACTTTCATCCAAAAAAAAAATAAAAAAATATACATTTCGGACTAGTAAATTTTTAATCAAAATTCGAGGAGCCAAAACCCAATTTTGATTTCAATCACACTTCGAGTTTTAATTTCATTTTTATTTTCAATCTTATTTCAAAACATTATTTTAGAATCATATATTTTATTTCAAGACTTTTCGCGTACGCGTAAATCGAAAATTCCGAAAACGAAAAATCGAGCCAACATGGGCTCACCTAGGCCGGCCACCTTAGCTCACACATGAGCAACTTTAGCCACCTCTACTCTTACACAAGCAAGCATGCTTGCATGCTCTCTTACACACTCTTACACCCATCATCACATCTAATTTCATTAAACTTTATTTCTTAAATAAACTAAACTTACCCAATACCCTTCTAAATTCTTTACAACTTGTCTTATTATTTTCACAAGAGCAAAACACACCCATTTCTTCTCCATTTTGGCCGGCCACTTTAGCCCCTTTTCTCTCTTTATTTTTCTTTCATTTTTCACCTAAAACTCACTAAATTAAAACCCTAAATAATACTCTAATAAATCACTAGTGTTCTTAGTTATTATTTGGGTATTTGAAGCTTACTACTTTGGGTATATATTTGAAGGTGAAGACGGGTTTGAGGGTGAAGACTTAGACCTTGATAACTTAGTCGATCCGGATAACCAATAATCATACCGACTAAGGTGACTAACTATGTCTTGTATTATCTTTTTAGTAAATTAATTTGTTTTGTTATTCTAATTTTATAATTATGATTTTTATGTTAAATATGTTAAACATCATGTTTATATGCTTGTATGTTTATGTGTTGAATAAATAATGATAATAACTAAATATATAGTTTACTAGTAATGTTATAGTAAAATGATATCATGTTTAGCTAAATTAATTTTGAGCATTTTTAATTATGTTTCATATGATTTTTATGTTTAGTTATGTTTTAATTAAGTAGTAGTGATATATAAAAATTATGTGAAATATTAAAAATGAGTTTAAAGTGATTAAAATCGAAAATAGAAATATATATATACATACACATCCACACGGTTTTTCCCATTTTTTTTAATAAATTTTCACTTTTAATTTTTGTAAATAATATGTTAGAATAAGTTAGTAAAAATGGATGCTACCATATAAAAAGAATTAATTTAGGAAAATAAATTATAAGTTATTAAAATCAAAAATGGTGTTCTTGAACTTTACTTTGATCTTCATACTTGTTCATATGATATTCATGTTGATATTCATCATTGTTGTTCATTTTGATTATGTTTTATATTATGTTTGTTTATAATTTGTGTTTATGTTTAGTTATTGTTTATATATATTATTAGTATTATGTATTAAATCAACCAAAACATTATAAATCATTTAGATTAACAAGTTAGGAATTTAAAGTGTTGAAAAACACTATTCATAAATATAAATGAAATTGTTAGTAAATTTCATTATAGTTTAAATCGTTTTAGTATAATTAGAATAATTAAAATATAAAGACTTTAAGCTAAAACCGATAAAATCGAAAAATGAAAATTTGAACATCTACCTATGTTGCTCACGGCATTTGTGATATTTTTAGGGTTAAAATTGTTTTTATCACTTTTTAGTTTAATGTTAATATAATTTAATTAATAGTTAATAAATTAGAATTAAGAAATTAAAAGAAATAAATGAATTTAGTTATATATATAAGTCACACGACATACTTGAATTAAAAGGACTAAATTTGACCAAAATGAAATTATCACTAAGTCACTAAAGTTAAATAGTAATTAGAATTGAATTTTAGTATAAATCGATTTAGTTATAAATGAAATATTATAAACCGATAAAAATATGTAACCGTATAAAAATGAACTATCTCGTGTGTTACTGCCTTTGCTATTTGGACTGTTGATCTTGGACTTACGGACTATAAATGAATCATCCACGATACTATTATCTTTTAAAATGAGAATCGCTAAATTTAGTTAATAGACGACTAAATTTAACTAAGTCTCAATTTAAAATGAATACCATTATCACTTTTTACAAATTGAACTTAACATTTTTAAAACTAATATTTTAAAATGAAAATCATTATCACTTTATACAAAATGAACTTAACATTTTTAAAACTATGATTTTTAGACATTTTCAAAAATCACTAAATACAAACCGAACTTAACGTTTTTAAAACTAAACTTTAGAATATTTTCAAAAATCGCCTAAGTACAAAACGAACCTAACGACTTTAAAACTAGAAATCTATACTTAGGAAATAAAAACAAGTTTAGTATTATACTAAAATATCTAAGTATAAAGATGCGTATAAAAATACGTATAAGTATAAAAATACGTACAAATATAGGAATACGTATAAGTATAAAAATACGTATAAAATACGAAGTATAAAAATACGGATACGTATAAAAATACGTATAAAATACGATGAATAGTAAATACAATGAATAGTAAATACGATGAATAGTAAAATACAATGAATAGTGAAAAGTGAATAGTGAAATACTGAAAATAATTGAAAATTTTACTAAGTATAGAAAATTTAAATCAAAGAAATAAATAACTTAAAGTGTATGAAAACACTTAAATAAAATTGGACATACTAATAAACGTTTCAATTTAGAAACCTGAAAACGTTAATAATTAACAACACTTCAAATAATAAACGAATGTGTTATGTGATCATATGAAACCTACCATTCAAATAAAACGTTTGACGCTGAGACTAGGAGAGTCTAGTAACATGTGATATGTAATATCAAATAAATAATGAATAACGAGTAAGTTAAATAAAAGGTCAAGCTTGGGCCTCAGATATGAAAACGTCAATCGTGAGTGAAGTGGGGTTAAGATAGTCTTGTAGCGGACGCCACTATCTCGACCTTATTGCGTGTGTCATCTCGAATAGTGTGGTATAGCCGGCAGTATTATGCTTTGTGCATCCTGCCCATGCCGTTACGCCTTAAGTCGTATAGCCTGCTCCGCATAAGATAATGAAAAATTCAACTCTTAGTGGGTCGTGCTTTAGGAAATAGTCGTTTTATCCCGAGTTAAGGTGCTCTATGAATAGCATAGCCTACTCTTAAATTGGATATTAGTGTATGCATACTAGACTAGGGTTTTATTCCCTATTTCGCTAAAGTTATCGTGGCCACCGTGACCTTATTGCGATTGTCATCTCACTGCTCGCCTCCTTGCCGTGTTTCGTTCTTAGTGGGCGCGACACTAGCATTCGTTCTTACCCTGCGTAAAGATTACTTGACGAGATTGTATCTGAAGTTCGAATCATTTCGAACACTAGAGGATGAGATGCAAGTATTATAGTATTCGGCGTGGTTTACGAGTCGAGTAAGCCTCTGCACTATGGAAGTGAGATGCAATCGATCAGAGTACAAAGGCCTACTCAGTGGTCAGGCTCGTAAGCAGTATGTGTTGTTTGTTGTATGACTAAATGAGAACGAGTGTGTACCATCTTCGAAAATTAAAGACCACAACTTTCTGAAATGAATCGAGTCTGTATGATGATTATGATACATTATATATGTTTGTATGCGATCTGATATCGCTTTGTAATCCTGTTGTATATTGTGACACTATTGCTATGCTATTACCTGTTATCTGCTTTCCTAATTGAATAGCATGCCTATATGATTTATCGTTTTAAATCGCATGTTTATTATGACTAATATGTCTTTACATGCTATATGTTTTAAGCATGTTTATCGTTTTATCATACTATTATAGTTATAAAGCGATAGTAATAAACCAAAGTAATTGAAATCGAGGGTAAGTATGAGCATAGCTAGTCACTGTCCGCTCAGCGGGCATCCCCCCATAGTTTATTGTGCAGGACGTTCGTGGACCAGGAGCTGGATTTTGGATGGGGCCACGAGACGCTTTTATGCTTTACTTTATTGTTTTCCGAGAGATATGTAATATATAACGCTACTCTTTTAACTACCGTAGTTAGAGTTGTATTATTCAACTCTTAAACGATGATGTAATATTTTGGGTTAATTGTATAATTAATAACGCTGGTTTAAGACTTAATTAATTTCCGCCTTAGTAATTAAAGTCGACTAAAAATCAGGTTGTTACAGTTGGTATCAGAGCTGACTCGTGACCGTAACATAAATGGCCTAATGCGATTTATGCTTACCTAACGAGAGACACACAGGCGGACATTCATATTGTATGTCAGGCATAGACTACTAGGATCAAATAATAAATTAGATTTTTCTTTTATTAGATCACTTAAATAATAAATTGAAATCGCTTTAAATTGTGAGAATGGGTAGAAACCTTAAGGACCGACCATAGGCTTAGTGCTTTAAAATATCAAATTACTTCCCTCAAAATAAAATACACTAACTATCGTATGCTTGCTACTTGCTGAAGTGACTGACAAAATCTAACAACTATCCTCGGATATAAAATCTAAATAATAATTCAACTTCCGAGGATTGAAGCATCGAAGAGGAACCCGGAGGCACGGAGTGAAGACATCTGTTAAATTCGTAACCAATTACACAAAAACTACTTTCTCTCTCTCTCCTACCTACTATATCCTTCCTAAGAAAATGTACTTGATACATCTTGAAATCCTAAAACCGATGTAACCAACAATTACATCTCAATGAAATAAAATACCTAACTTCTGTGCTTACTTGCATAACTGCCGTTATTGCATTTACTTTCAAGTAAAAGCTATCAATGATAAGCATGTCTTCTAACCTCTCGCAATACTAATAAATTCCTTCACGTCTTAATTCTTTCAGAATGGCTGGACCTCCAATGACAGACGAGGAAAGACACCTCCTGGCAGAAGAATCTTTGATCCGCTTGGCAGAAATAGCCACGGACAACGCAAACCGCCAACATCATCCAAGCGCGTTTGATCGTATTTCCCGCCATCGTCCACAAGAGTACTCGGGTTCTGCTGACCCTATCGATCTCACGAACTGGCTGGAGGAAATGAAGAAACTCATGGACCTGACAAGGACGCCTCCAGAAGATAGGGTCAACATAGCCGCCTTTTACCTGAAGGCCGAGGCTAATGACTGGTGGAACGTGGTCAGGACTAATGAACCTGACGCCACGTTCACATGGTACGAGTTCACAGCAAAAATCAAGGAGAAGTACTTTGGGTATGAGCTCAGGTGTCAGAAAGAGGAGGAATTCATAAGTCTCAGAATGGTAGACATGACACTCCAGGAATACACTGAGAAATTCCAACGGCTGGCAAAATTCGGGGCTGCGATCGCTCCCAACGATAGGGCCATGACTCAGAGGTACCTGCGCAATATGTCTAACGATCTGCGTACCCACATGAGCAGCAACACCTACGCTACTTTTGCCGCAGCCTACGAGTGTGCGTGCAGGGTATGGGCTTCCTTAGAGTTGGAAAAAGCCGAGGAGAAAAAGAAGAAGAAGGTGTTTGTGCCATCTGTGGCACAGTCGAGCTATATTCAGAAGCCAAACTACCAACGCCCTGTCCATCAGAGGCCCAACTTTCAGAGGTCTGCATTCCAGAACAGGCTCCCTGCGGGGAATAATGAGAGAGCTATGGTTGCAGGAAGGGCTCCTCAACCAAGAGTCTTACCGGGGACTTGTCGTATGTGCCGCAAGGCGTCACACGAAGGGAGACAGTCTGCGGTCTGCCGATTACATGCTACAAGTGTAAAATGGTGGGGCATAAGTCTAATGTGTGTCCCAATAATCAGAACACGGCACCTGTTGCAGGAGTACCACAATCTGTAGTGGTACAGGGTCGAGTATATGTCCTCACTGAAGCTGAGGCAGAGGAGTCACCTGAGGCTGACGTCATCACTGGTATTTTTCTTATAAACTCAGAAATCTTTGTGGTTTTGTTTGACCTTTGGGGCATCATTGTCCTTTATATCTTCTAAATTTGTTCATAAAGCTAATCTCACAAATTAGAACCAATCCACGCAAATATTTCCTTACCAAACGGAAAAATTTTCAAATGCTCCAAAATTTTCAAGGATACTCAATCACAATCCATAAACAATCTTTCCTTCCGAGCCTTATCCTTTTGACATGCCGGAGTTCGGCGTCATCTTTGGGATCGATCGTTAACTAAATATCATGCCTTGTTCGAGTCTGAGACCGGAAAATTCGCCAAGCATCCCACTGGCTAGGGTCACGTGTCGTAAGACTTCGCCAATTAAGGGGGCGAAAATCATATCTGTGCTACAACTTCAACGGTTAGAAAGAAAGGGGCATCAAGTGTACCTATGCAGCGTCAGCGAAGTAAAGGAGAGCGTGAACATTGAAGATATTCACGTAGTACGGGAATTCCCTGACGTTTTCCCAGACGACTTACCAGGCTTGCCACCTACACGTGACGTTGAATTCTCTATCGACCTTGTGCCAGGCACGGCCCCAATCTCAAAGGCACCCTATAGGATGGCACCAGTAGAACTACAGGAATTAAAGACACAACTGGAAGAAATGATCGAAAAGGGTTTCATAAGACCAAGTGTCTCACCTGGGAGCACCTGCCTTCGTGAAAAAGAAGGATGGCAGTATGAGACTCTGCATCGACTACAGGGAGTTAAACAAGGTGACCATTAAGAACCGCTACCCTTTACCCAGAATCGACGATCTTTTTGACCAATTGAAGGGCGCGGGAGTGTTTTCTAAGATCGACCTGAGGTCAGGTTACCATCAGATTGCGGTAAGAGAACAGACATCCGTAAGACCGCTTTGCGAGATATGGTCATTACGAGTTTAAGGTCATGCCTTTCGGGTTGACAAACGCACCAGCTGTGTTCATGGATCAAATGAACAGAACCTTCCATGAGTACCTGGACATATGCGTGGTTGTGTTCATTGACGACATCCTCATTTATTCAAAGACCGGGGCAGAACACGAGGAACACCTCCGTATTATTCTTGGGATACTACAACGTTATAAATGGTATGCTAAACTGTCCAAATGCGAGTTTTGGCTTGAGAAGGTAGCATTTCTGGGTCACGTCATCTCGAAGGACGGAGTGATGGTAGATCCTGCGAAGATCGACGCAGTGAAAGAATGGAAGGCTCCCACAAATATAACTGAAATACGCAGCTTCCTAGGATTGGCAGGATACTACAGGAGGTTCGTTCCGGATTTCTCTAAGGTAGCACGACCAATGACAAAGCTGCTACAAAAAGAATCCAAATTCATATGGAGCGACGAGTGCGAGAATGCATTCCAGGAACTCAAGACAAGGCTTACCACAGCGCCCGTCTTAGCTCTCCCTACAGATGGAGACGAGTATGAAGTCTACAGTGACGCCTCACTGAATGGCCTGGGTTGCGTACTGATGCAACAAGGGAAGGTCATTGCTTATGCGTCAAGGCAATTAAAAGTTCATGAACGAAACTACCCAACTCATGACCTAGAATTAGCAGCGGTTGTGTTTGCTTTGAAAATCTGGCGTCATTACCTCTACGGAGTGAGTATCAAGTTCTACACTGACCACAAGAGTCTGAAATATATCTTCACGCAGAAGGAACTCAACATGAGACAACGCCGGTGGTTAGAACTGATCAAGGACTATAAGATTGAACTTTTGTACCATGAGGGTAAGGCGAACGTCGTTGCTGACGCTCTGAGTAGAAAGACTACGCATACCCTTAGCAACATTTGGGAAATTCCGGCTGGTATTGTCAGAGACTTCAAGAGAATGAACTTAGAGTTGGTTCAGTCTGACGATGCTGATTTGAACGCCATGATCGCAGAGCCGGAGTTATATCACGAGATAAGAGCTCTACAATGGGAAGATGAAGAGCTTGTTAAGATCAGACGGGAAATTCCTTCAGGAAACCGAGAAGGGTTTGAGATTAAACCTGACGGGAGTTTGAGATTCAAAGAAAGGTGGTGTGTGCCCGACGTACCTGTGTTGAAAAGAAAGATCCTCGACGAGGCACATAGTACACGATACTCCATACATCCTGGGTCTGATAAAATGTACCAAGACTTAAAACTGAAGTTTTGGTGGGTTCGAATGAAAGCAGAGATTGCCGAGTACGTTGCAAAGTGCATAATCTGCCAGAAGGTGAAATTCGAGCATCAACGCCCTGGGGGACTACTACAACCCTTGGACATTCCTTTGGGGAAATGGGACTCCATTTCCATGGATTTCATAACGGGTTTACCGAGGACTCACAGGGGAAATAATGCGATCTGGGTTATAGTGGACCGCTTAACTAAGTCGGCCCATTTTCTACCAATCAAGGACACTTGGAGCCTTGAAGAGCTAGCTAAGACTTATGAGAAGGAGGTGATTCGACTACACGGTGTACCGCTAGACATTATCTCGGACAGGGATCCGAGATTCACCTCTCACTTTGGGACAAACTCCGAGCGTTGGGAAGCCAATCAAGATGAGCACCGCTTTCCACCCCAATTGATGGTCAAACTGAACGAACTATCCAAACAATGAGGACATGCTCGGGGCATGTGCCTAGAATTCAACGAGGTGGGAGAAAAGTCTACCTTTGATTGAATTCTCCTACAACAATAGCTTCCATGCAAGCTTAGGTTGTGCCCCATTTGAGGCACTCTACGGGAGGAAGTGTCGTAGCCCAGTCTGTTGGGACGATGCTAGTGATAACGTGGGTACTGGACCAGAGGTTATTCAAGACCAGATTGAACACATCAAAATCATTCGTGAACGACTACAAGCGGCCCAGGACCGTCAAAAGATGTATGCCAATAAGCATCGCCGACCTATTGAATTCGAAGTCGGTGATCATGTGTTCTTGAAAGTATCACCCATGAAGGGAGTCCGACGATTCGGTTTGAAGGGAAAATTGAGTCCTAAATACGTGGGGCCATATGAGATAGCAAGCGAGAATTGGTGAGGTAGCCTATCGCCTAGCATTACCACCCAATCATCGAAAGTGCACAACGTGTTTCATGTTTCGCAACTAAGGAGATACTGAGGTGACCCAAGTCATATCATTACTCCCGACGTAATCGCAGTTGAGCCTAACCTGCTATACTCAGAGAGGCCTGTCAAGATTCTAGCACGAGAAACCAAAGTGCTAAGACGGAAGACGGTTCCCTTAGTGAAGGTGCTATGGAAAGGTCAATTGACTGAACAAGCAACTTGGGTGACCGAAGCCTCCATGAAGGAGAAATACCACATTTGTTTACCTCGGTGAAAATCCTATTCTTCATTCAAGTTTCGGACTAAACTTTTTCTAAGGGAGGTTCAGAACACCCCGTGTTAAAATTAAGCTTATTATAATTAGTAAATCAATGATTAGACCATCTTGCTCGTTTAAATCCTTAAACAATACGCTACAAGTTTTCCTCACACCTAAATTAAAACCATTTTGATATACTTCGAATTTGAACTTTATTTTTACATATTCAAACTCGATAAATCAAATGATTAATCGACGTCAAATTTCTCAACTACAAATTTTAAGACGCAAATCGAGGTCAATCTTGACCAAAGTGGCGAGCCACTCAAGGTGATTAAATCACCTAATTCTTTTCAATTATACTTACCCATAATCCAAATTTAACAAATTAGTTAAGGCTTAATCATTTTGGATTATTACTAACAAAACATATTATAATAATATCATATTACTATTCCATTTTGGTTTAACTAGCACTTTCACTAAAGCTCGAAATAATGAGTCACACTAAGCCCAAACTAATAAACGATTTGACGTTTGATTCTAATTATTTAAATCATTAACTTTCATCCAAAAAAAAAATAAAAAAATATACATTTCGGACTAGTAAATTTTTAATCAAAATTCGAGGAGCCAAAACCCAATTTTGATTTCAATCACACTTCGAGTTTTAATTTCATTTTTATTTTCAATCTTATTTCAAAACATTATTTTAGAATCATATATTTTATTTCAAGACTTTTCGCGTACGCGTAAATCGAAAATTCCGAAAACGAAAAATCGAGCCAACATGGGCTCACCTAGGCCGGCCACCTTAGCTCACACATGAGCAACTTTAGCCACCTCTACTCTTACACAAGCAAGCATGCTTGCATGCTCTCTTACACACTCTTACACCCATCATCACATCTAATTTCATTAAACTTTATTTCTTAAATAAACTAAACTTACCCAATACCCTTCTAAATTCTTTACAACTTGTCTTATTATTTTCACAAGAGCAAAACACACCCATTTCTTCTCCATTTTGGCCGGCCACTTTAGCCCCTTTTCTCTCTTTATTTTTCTTTCATTTTTCACCTAAAACTCACTAAATTAAAACCCTAAATAATACTCTAATAAATCACTAGTGTTCTTAGTTATTATTTGGGTATTTGAAGCTTACTACTTTGGGTATATATTTGAAGGTGAAGACGGGTTTGAGGGTGAAGACTTAGACCTTGATAACTTAGTCGATCCGGATAACCAATAATCATACCGACTAAGGTGACTAACTATGTCTTGTATTATCTTTTTAGTAAATTAATTTGTTTTGTTATTCTAATTTTATAATTATGATTTTTATGTTAAATATGTTAAACATCATGTTTATATGCTTGTATGTTTATGTGTTGAATAAATAATGATAATAACTAAATATATAGTTTACTAGTAATGTTATAGTAAAATGATATCATGTTTAGCTAAATTAATTTTGAGCATTTTTAATTATGTTTCATATGATTTTTATGTTTAGTTATGTTTTAATTAAGTAGTAGTGATATATAAAAATTATGTGAAATATTAAAAATGAGTTTAAAGTGATTAAAATCGAAAATAGAAATATATATATACAGACGCAACCAAAGCGTTTTTCTCATGTTTTTTGATAAATTTTCACTTTTAATTTTTGTAAATAATATGTTAGAATAAGTTAGTAAAAATGGATGCTACCATATAAAAAGAATTAATTTAGGAAAATAAATTATAAGTTATTAAAATCAAAAATGGTGTTCTTGAACTTTACTTTGATCTTCATACTTGTTCATATGATATTCATGTTGATATTCATCATTGTTGTTCATTTTGATTATGTTTTATATTATGTTTGTTTATAATTTGTGTTTATGTTTAGTTATTGTTTATATATATTATTAGTATTATGTATTAAATCAACCAAAACATTATAAATCATTTAGATTAACAAGTTAGGAATTTAAAGTGTTGAAAAACACTATTCATAAATATAAATGAAATTGTTAGTAAATTTCATTATAGTTTAAATCGTTTTAGTATAATTAGAATAATTAAAATATAAAGACTTTAAGCTAAAAACCGATAAAATCGAAAAATGAAAATTTGAACATCTACCTATGTTGCTCACGGCATTTGTGATATTTTTAGGGTTAAAATTGTTTTTATCACTTTTTAGTTTAATGTTAATATAATTTAATTAATAGTTAATAAATTAGAATTAAGAAATTAAAAGAAATAAATGAATTTAGTTATATATATAAGTCACACGACATACTTGAATTAAAAGGACTAAATTTGACCAAAATGAAATTATCACTAAGTCACTAAAGTTAAATAGTAATTAGAATTGAATTTTAGTATAAATCGATTTAGTTATAAATGAAATATTATAAACCGATAAAAATATGTAACCGTATAAAAATGAACTATCTCGTGTGTTACTGCCTTTGCTATTTGGACTGTTGATCTTGGACTTACGGACTATAAATGAATCATCCACGATACTATTATCTTTTAAAATGAGAATCGCTAAATTTAGTTAATAGGCACTAAATTTAACTAAGTCTCAATTTAAAATGAATACCATTATCACTTTTTACAAATTGAACTTAACATTTTTAAAACTAATATTTTAAAATGAAAATCATTATCACTTTATACAAAATGAACTTAACATTTTTAAAACTATGATTTTTAGACATTTTCAAAAATCACTAAATACAAACCGAACTTAACGTTTTTAAAACTAAACTTTAGAATATTTTCAAAAATCGCCTAAGTACAAAACGAACCTAACGACTTTAAAACTAGAAATCTATACTTAGGAAATAAAAACAAGTTTAGTATTATACTAAAATATCTAAGTATAAAGATGCGTATAAAAATACGTATAAGTATAAAAATACGTACAAATATAGGAATACGTATAAGTATAAAAATACGTATAAAATACGAAGTATAAAAATACGGATACGTATAAAAATACGTATAAAATACGATGAATAGTAAATACAATGAATAGTAAATACGATGAATAGTAAAATACAATGAATAGTGAAAAGTGAATAGTGAAATACTGAAAATAATTGAAAATTTTACTAAGTATAGAAAATTTAAATCAAAGAAATAAATAACTTAAAGTGTATGAAAACACTTAAATAAAATTGGACATACTAATAAACGCGTTTGATTTAGAAACCCAAAACGTTAATAATTAACAACACTTCAAATAATAAACGAATGTGTTATGTGATCATATGAAACCTACCATTCAAATAAAAGCGTTTGTGGCCGACTAGGAGAGTCTAGTAACATGTGATATGTAATATCAAATAAATAATGAATAACGAGTAAGTTAAATAAAAGGTCAAGCTTGGGCCTCAGATATGAAAACGTCAATCGTGAGTGAAGTGGGGTTAAGATAGTCTTGTAGCGGACGCCACTATCTCGACCTTATTGCGTGTGTCATCTCGAATAGTGTGGTATAGCCGGCAGTATTATGCTTTGTGCATCCTGCCCATGCCGTTACGCCTTAAGTCGTATAGCCTGTTCCGTACAAGATAATGAAAAATTCAACTCTTAGTGGGTCAGCTTTAGGAAATAGTCGTTTTATCCCGAGTTAAGGTGCTCTATGAATAGCATAGCCTACTCTTAAATTGGATATTAGTGTATGCATACTAGACTAGGGTTTTATTCCTATTTCGCTAAAGTTATCGTGGCCACCGTGACCTTATTGCGATTGTCATCTCACTGCTCGCCTCCTTGCCGTGTTTCGTTCTTAGTGGGCGCGACACTAGCATTCGTTCTACCCTGCGTAAAGATTACTTGACGAGATTGTATCTCAAGTTCGAATCATTTCAACACTAGAGGATGAGATGCAAGTATTATAGTATTCGGCGTGGTTTACGAGTCGAGTAAGCCTCTGCACTATGGAAGTGAGATGCAATCGATCGAGTACAAAGGCCTACTCGGTGGTGGGCTCGTAGCGGTATGTGTTGTTTGTTGTATGACTAAATGAGAACGAGTGTGTACCATCTTGAAAATTAAAGACCACAACTTTCTGAAATGAATCGAGTCTGTATGATGATTATGATACATTATATATGTTTGTATGCGATCTGATATCGCTTTGTAATCCTGTTGTATATTGTGACACTATTGCTATGCTATTACCTGTTATCTGCTTTCCTAATTGAATAGCATGCCTATGTGATTTATCGTTTTAAATCGCATGTTTATTATGACTAATATGTCTTTACATGCTATATGTTTTAAGCATGTTTATCGTTTTATCATACTATTATAGTTATAAAGCGATAGTAATAAACCAAAGTAATTGAAATCGAGGGTAAGTATGAGCATAGCTAGTCACTTTGTCGCTCAATGGCATCCCCCCATAGTTTATTGTGCAGGACGTTCGTGGACCAGGAGCTGGATTTTGGATGGGGCCACGAGACGCTTTTATGCTTTACTTTATTGTTTTCCGAGAGATATGTAATATATAACGCTACTCTTTTAACTACCGTAGTTAGAGTTGTATTATTCAACTCTTAAACGATGATGTAATATTTTGGGTTAATTGTATAATTAATAACGCTGGTTTAAGACTTAATTAATTTCCGCCTTAGTAATTAAAGTCGACTAAAAATCAGGTTGTTACATTTTCACTGGGTCATTTCATGCTGCGCTTACATCTGCAGGATTCGAGTTGAGGAAAATATCCAACTTCTATCGAGTTATAATACTTTTTATCAGGGCCACTCGAGGAGCTGTAACTGAAAATGCATGGCCATGCTCGAATAATGATTCGTTTATCAGTTAAGTTACTCTCTAGTCGGGGAAACCACTCTTGATTCTGATCACTTGTGAACTACGACCTTTGAAAGTACGGACTTTGCAAATTGGTTTACATTGAGTGGGAGAAATTTATTATGGATATGAGAATCGGTTATCGCACATACACTTGTACGGACAAGTGGGAGATTGTTGGAGTTAGTGTTCTCCACAGTTAGTGTAATAACATATATAAATCTCTAAAGGTACATAGGGTACATTTTGTATTTAATCAGTTGATTAACGTTTATCGATAACGGTTGGCTTGCTAGATAAGTTTGACGTTATTGTCATACAGATGGCGGTGATCAACTGGTCCCTAAGAGTCACACCTAAAGGATGTGTTTTAGAGATGTGATTATTTGAGAAAATGATCATATCGATGCCTTAATTAATGACTAAAATGTTAGTCAGTGTTGTTGACTAAAATGTTAGTCAGTGTGATGAGGTTACTGACTAAAATGTTAGTCAGTGTAATGGTGATACGGCTATTTAATACAGATTAAATAATATTAGCTGAGACGAATTAAATGTAATTCGTAAATTGAATATAAAATGTTATATTTAATTATTGTGTATAATGCAAGCTAATTAAATATAAACCATTATAATTAATTAGCAAATTATAAATATAAGGATATTTATAGTATATTATAGTCGGTCCATACAGATGACACTAGTAATATATTGCATTATATTATAAGCTAAAATGACCAAGAGAAAAGTGTCCAGATACATTCTGTCCCGATACACTTTGTATCTTGATCAACAAGTGAAGTATTTGAGGAGAATTATACTCCCCAAATACTTCTAAAGGGGCCGGCCATTAGGGCAAAATTAGGAGTATATTTACTTCCTAATTCTATTATATTTCCTAACCTAATTCATTATTCATCACGACTACAATACAATACTTGAAAAAAGCAGTTTTTCTCTCTAATAATTCTCTAGCAATTCTAAGGCATATCTCACACATATCTTGGGTGTTTCAATTAGGAGATACCATAATTTTGGTATTGTTCTTAGGCCAATTCAAAGGATTAAAAGGTTAATTCTAAATCTCTTATTCATGTTATGCAATTTCTATTTATGACTTTAAATCTTATAAAGTTTTTCATTATAATCCTGTGATTTAAAAGATCTATATACCGATATAAACCAACACCTATAACTTTGGTATGGCAGCCAGGTTAATTTAGAAACAAAGAGTAAAATGAGAGATAAACACAAAGAAAACAAAAAAGCAAGAAAAAGTATCAGTGCACTTTCTCCTTAAAAAAGAACACCAAGTAAAAAAAAAAAAAAAAGATATTTCCTAGCGTACCCCTGAGTTTTGGCAGTTTTCCCAGGGTACCCCTGGTTTCAAGTTTCTTCCCAAGGTACCCCTGAATTTTAGTTTAAGTTCCCAGAATGGCCTTATTTTTTTTGAACTTAACGGCATCAACTGAGTGTGAAACACCTTTTTGAAATTTAAAATAATTGGACATTGCCCTTGGTACCCCTAAGTTTTGGCAGATTTGCCCATGGTACCCCTAAGTTTTATCAACTTTGCCCAAAGTACTCCTGAGTTTTTACATTTTGCCTATTGTAACTAGTTGTAAATAACATCTACATTCGGAAAACTAACCGTTAGAATGAGTCTTATAAGTACCTTCAACATTTGAGACATGTCAATACTCACGTAATACATCTACAACTCCAAAAAAAAAAGAAAAAAAAAAAAAAAAAAAAAAGGAACTCATACATTCAAAATAAACATGTCTTTTGGATCTCAATCAAGCTCATATTGTAGCGGAGTTTTAGTCGAAAATAAACAATGTCCGAGATGTAATAGAAGGTCAAATATACGGTCTTCCAGAAAAACTGCGGTTAATCCTTACAAGCTATATATACTACAAATGTGATGAATGTGGATGGTTTCATTGGTGCAAAGCTAAAAATCAAGATTGCGAGCATTCTAATGCAAATGAAGAAGTTGAACAAATGTTTGATCTACAACAATTGAAAAGGGATTTGAACGAGCAAGTGCAAATTATTCATGACATGAAAGTAAAAGTGGATGATATGTTGAAGTTGCTTCATTTTAGTCTAAAAATAGTAACAATATTGTACGTAGTCATATTATATATTGTGATGAACGCAAAAAATTGAAACGCAATATTTGATTTAGAATGTAATGCAAATCAAAAATTGAAACGCAAGTCAGAAGACCGGTGGGGCTGGTCAGAAGAAGGGTGAAGATGCTAGTGAGAGTCAAAGCAAGGGAAAAGTGTTGGTGGAAGTCAGAAGACCAATGGGACTGCTGGTCGAACTGAAAAGAAGAGGCCAAGGAAAGACGGACTTTCTGCAAGCTATGTTAAGTAGGTAAATTTATAAGGATTAGCCGTAGTATGTCCGCAAGACCGTATATTTGACCTTCTATTATATCTCAGACATTGTTTATTTTCGATTAAAACTTCGCTACGACATAAGCTTGATTGAGATCCAAAAGACATGTTTATGTTGAATGAATGAGTTGTTTTTTTTTTTTTTTTTTTTTTTTTTTTTTAAGTTGTAGATGTATTACGTGAGTAATGACATGTCTCAAATGTTGAAAGTACTTATAAGACTCATTCTAACGGCTAGTTTTCCAAATGTAGCCGTTATTTTACAACTGGTTATAATGGGCAAAATGTGCAAACTTAGGGCCTTAGGGGTACCTTGGCCACAATTGATAAAACTTAGGGGTACCATGGCCAAATCCGCCAAAACATAGTTGATAAAGGGATATTTCCCACTGTACCCTTGAACTTTGGAAGATTACACATGGTACCCCATGTGTGAGGTTTGTTCACATGAAACCCCTAAACTTTGTAAATATATGCCCAATATGCCCATTTTGTGACGGAAAACTTGACGACGTTAAGTTTAAGGAAGAATACACAAATTATGAGTTTAGGGTACAATTAAACCCACATTATTCCTCAATTAAATGATATTATGAGTTGATTAATTAGTGTAAATTTTGTTGATTAGAGTATCAATAATAGCATTTAATTGAGCAATAATGTGGGTCTAAATGTACCCTAAACTCATAATTGATGCCTTCTTTCATAAACTTAACGTCGTCAAGTTTTCCACACAAACGCATATCGTAATACATATTTACAAAGTTTTGTATCATGTGAACAAACCTCACACACGTGCACTATACATGTGAATCCGCCAAAGCTCAAGGCATCAGTAGAAAATATCCCTTACGGAGTATTCTTTTCTTCCCATCTTTTATTTATTTTTTTTTATTTTTTTACCTATCTAATCTAATCAATTAAAAAAAAAAAAAAAAAAAAAAAAAAAGGGGAAAGAACTCACCTCCCTCAAGTGGATCGACCAAAACAACACACCAAAAAAAAAAAAAAATTGGAGAGCAGCTTCATTTCCTTCATTTTACACCGTGAAATCACCATCACCATTCCTTGTTCTGGGTTTCTCCCATTCGATTACCGTTTCGCTTGATTTTCGTTGCGTTTTCTTCCTCTCGCTTTCCTCTATCTCCTCATACTAATTTCCCTCCAAGGTAAAGTCTCCTTCAACCTCAAAGTTGAGACTTTTAATGTAGAGCTTTGTGGAGTCAAGTTAGAGTTGTTCTATTTTGGTTATGGTTTGAATTGTTTTAGTAATTAGAGGAATTTATTGTTGTTTTGGGTACTATAGAGGAATATTTCGTAGAAGAACTATTGTTAGAGTTGGTGCTCATCAGTGGTCATCTCTAAGGACGATCTCAAAGGGCTTTCTTCATTCTCGAGGTAAGATTAAACCTTACTTAGCTCGTATGTGTACTTGTGTGTGTGAATTGTTGAATGTGTGTGTTTGTTGTTAATTCGTGGGGTGTATGTGGAAATTGGAGGCTTGATTTCGGGTGTATTATAGCTGAGAATAGGCTGCGGTTTTCCGTCATTTTACTGCTATGTTTTGAGAACTGTTGCTGCCGCGTGTTGTTGTAGTTGTGGGATATTCGGTTGTCGACACTGCCATGTTTTGCTCCTGAAATAAGCCGCTTAAGGCTGCTGTATTAAGCCATAAAAGGCTGCTGAAATAAGCCGTATAAGGCTGCCGTAATAAGCCGTAAATGGTTGCTGTTATTGCTTCTAAGTAGGGCTGCCCTCTGCCGTTTTCTACTGTTGTTTTCTGCCACTTAGTAAGGCTGTTTGGGGCAGATGTTAGGGCTGTAAATTTCCCCGTAAACTGCAGGTTGGGGATGCTGTTTTTCGTCGTTTAATGCCGCTATAATGCACGGCTATTGCTGTCATAATTGGACTGTCGTTGGCCAAGTTCCTTAATGCTAATGTTGGCCGTGTTTTGGCCTCGTGATTAGCCGAGACAACGTTATTTGTGTGTGTTGGGTTCTTGATTGTGAGGTGTGTATGTAAAGGTTTAAAGTATGAGTGTATGAGTGTGTTAAGCCGAGAGGTAGACGAGGTTGTGATTGAGTTAGGGTCACGAGGGAAGGCCTTTTCATTGTCGAGAGCAGCTGGCTGAGTAGTGTTGTTGATTGCTGTGTGTTAGGGCTGCTGTTGGCAGTCATGTTTTGATTGTTGCTGCTACCGCTTTCTTCTGTTGCTAGTGTCGTATAATTGGTCATTGATGCCCCTCTTTTTCTGTGTTTGTTGTTGCCGTGACCGGCTACTATGGCTACTGTGAACTGCCGTGCTGGGCTGCTGTTTTTCGATGAGTTTTGGCTGCCATTTGTGCCGTGTAACCGCTGCTGTTTTTTGCTATCCTTGCTGTTGTTTTTCTGCTGTAAATGGGGCTGTGTTACTGCTGTAGGCTGCTGCCCGTGGGTGGGTGCTGCTGGCCGTGTCTCCGGCTGTGAGACACAGTCGTGTTGTAGGCCGAGTTAGCGTTGTGATTGTGATGTATGTGTAAAAAGAGTGGTAGGCCTTGTGTGTACCTTCTGAATTCACGCGAATTGTGTATCTAATTAACTTGACATATATTTTATGACGAGTAAGTTGAGGAGGAAGGTATTAATTAACATTTGATTTAAACAAGTACGTTTATGAGTCGAGTGGTCATGTTAGCCTCTATGAAAGTTAATGTGAATGTTAATGATTGTATTGTTTCCTTGCCATGTCGCGAAGTACAGTTAAGCGAGTTGGTTTATATTGAATTCGAGCGATGCAACACAATATTCATGAGCGTATATGTTCCGATTCTATGAGTATTTATGAGTGATGACGAATTGAATAAGAGTGATGATGATTATGAGTGATGATGAATTGATTTTGAGTGAATTGATGACGATGATAAAGAGTGTATGCAGAGTGTTGATATTTCGACCGCACAAGGGGTTGGCGAGACGGTAATACCACCGTGTGGGAATCACACGGTGGGGTTTTGAAATGTTTGATTGGTTGTTATACGTCCGAGTTAGAACATTCTTGAAAAACCGCTTAAAATGTTATATAGCGCGACGTCTAATTATTTAAGTTAATTTGCTCTGTTGTCGCACTTTAATTATCTTGATCGTGGAAGCTAACTAGGATGTTTGTGTCTTTTGTCTTTTGTTTCCCCCATCCCGTAGGTACTCGGACGTAAGTGTGCTTTGTTGACGGGACGCTTGGAGGGATTCGCCATGTTTTCTATTGATTAGACACTAGTTTTAGTCGTCTCGCTTCGTTTTGTCTTTTTCACAGTTTAGGCCTGCGTGCCTTGAGTTTTAATACCGTTTGTTTTTCTTTATTTGAGTTTTGGCCGTTGATCGGTACGTTACAGTTATATATATTTTTGTTCAGTTTAAGCTACAAGTTTATGCTACAAGCTCGTTCTTTCGGGCCGCGTAACATCCTTATTTAGGTGGGGTCCGCCTGGCCTAAATAGGGGTGTTACAGACAATACGAACTAAATGAATAAACTACGATAAAATCATTAAAAATGGAAACCACTAAATTTAGCGAAGTATATGACTAAATATAACCGAGTCTTACCTTTAAAATATAATTATTTATCACTAAATACAAAATGAACTTAACAACTTTGAAACTAAAAGTATACTTAAAAAATATAAATATAATTTTGACACTTGAGAAAATATCTAGATTTTTCTAAGAAAAGCTAAGTATAGGAATTTAAAAGAGAAACTAATAACTTAGAAAGATCTAGTTACATTAACTAAATCATTTCACTTAACCAAATAAATTACTTACACTTGAATAAAATAAATTAGTTACTTAAACCTATTTAAGTTATTCGAAATAAAGAATTTTAAAGTAAACTGAGTAACGAGAATTAATATTTAATCGTAAAATGATGAATAGTAACCGTGATGAATAGTAAAATAATGAATAGTAACCGTCACGAATAGTAAAATGATGAATAGTAACCGTGATGAATAATAAAATAATGAATAATGAAAATATTTAAAGTATATGAACGGACCCAAAATAAATATTTAAGTTTTCTATGTGCTTCCGTTTACCTGAAAAATTGATAGAATTAAATTTTCATTATACGAGTTCGACGATATTATTTAGTATAAACTGTCACTTAAGAAATAAAGGAACGAGAAAATGACGAAAGAAGTACTTGTTAAATACTCGGGTGTCTGTCATGTCGCGAATCTATTGTGCCATCGTTAGAAAGGTAGTCGCGTATGGGGACTCTTTCACTCTCAGTGCTAACTGAGGCGATCTAATGGCTCTCACAATCGTTAGGCAACGTGGCGTATACACCCCTGAAAAGGGCAACCGTGTTGCGACTGCGGGTCCATACGAGGTAACGGAAAATGACCATCCCATCCGAGGATCTCGTCAATAGGTATTAATCGTTTTATTTAGGAAAGCATACTCTCTTGAATAGCGAGGTTTATGTCGATTCTAAGTAGAGGCGTATGCATACATTAGATAAGGGATTGAATCGTCCTTCTTACCTATTGGTATCTTTAGCATTTAAAGTCCGTTGATGTACCCGGCACGCTACTGCGCAGGCCTTGCTTTGGTCGGGCTTTGCATGCTTCCGTCCTAACTTTTTGTGGCTCATAGGACAACGTATGACAGATTATCCATATTGCGTTAGATATTAGGTTGTTATCATGTCCGCTACTTAGTGTTTGATCTGATTTACGAGTCTGAGTAACTAGTGCACTTTGATAGGGAATTAAATGGGTGATTCACTATGAGAGTACACTGTAGGGATCTCATCCCATTCATTAATCAAATATTAGTGTAAATCAAATTACTCTAATTTGATGAGCAAGATCTATGTAGTTACAAATAGACTTTGTTATAAGTTTATAGAAATTTATACCTTCTTACAAGGAATAAAATGGGCACAAAACTAGAACTCCTTTCTAGTTTTGTTTCTTGAACTATCAATATGGATGATCCTCCAACCCTAGTTTCCAAAATAGGAAACCTCCTTTGAGATGCACCCAAGAACAACTCCAAAACTTACAAGTGATTTTGATCTAGAAATCACTAATAAGCACTTGATTATATGTATTTATTGTTACTAATACTTACTAACACTTAGTAATATTAGTAGTAATATATTAGAGAGTTTTAGAGAGGTTTTGTGAGAGAGAGAGTAATGAAAACAAGCATGCATACTTCTGTTTCTATCCCCTTCCTTTTATAAAGAAAAAGAGGAAAAACAATTGTGTGTTAGACACACAAGGGGCCGGCCTCTAGAGAAGAGAAGAGGGTGAAGAGTTTGCTCATTGTTTAGAACAATTGCTAGCTTTGTAATGATTATGTTAAAGCATGCAAAAGGAGAACAAAAGCAAAAGACAAAAGAGAATCTTTCTCTCCCTCTCCCCTTGGTTTGGACGGCTTAAAGGCCCCTATTATGGGTCCAATTTGTTTTCAATATTTGTCCCACAAATACTTATAATTTATCACTTAATCATCTAATATGATAAAGCACAAATTATCAAATTGAACTCACAACTCTTCTTTAACATATATGTACACTTATACATATTTAAGAATTGTACTTTTACTAATCTCATTAGTAAAATATACTCCGTACATGATTAGTGAATTAACGTTTAATCACTAATTCCCATCTCCTCTAATAATTTTATCGATATAAAATTCAATCATCCAAGTTCACAACTCGATTTCTCTCTAAATTAATATACTGACTAACCGTTAGTCGATTTATCAAGTTACTAATTTAATCGTATCTCATACAATTAATTAGCTTAAATATTTGGAGTACGTTCCTATAGGTGTGACTTAAAAGGATCAATTGATTACCGCCGTTCTCATGACAATAACGTCAAACTCTAGTCAGCCAACCGTTATTGATTTACGTTAATCAATTGACAATAATATAGGATTATCCCCATGTATTCCTTAATTGAGATTTATTAAGTAATCGCACTATTGTGGAGGACACTTACTCCAACAATCTCCCACTTGTCCGAGACAAGTTGTGCATTACCAATTCTCATGTCCGTTTCACATCTTCCACTCAATGCAAGGTGTCTTACAGGTCGTACTTGCATTCAAAGATATATATCATGAGTGGTTTCCTCGATAAGGAGAGTAGCTGTCTGACTGGAGAATCTACCGTAGATTCTTACCGAGCGTAGCCACGCATTTTCAGCGACTACTCCTCGAGTGGCCCAAAGATGTTATACCCTGACGAGGGTGGACATTTCCCTTCCACTCGATTGTACTGTATAATGCAGATCACCATGACCCCAAAGATGCCCTTATAACCCCCTTTCACGGCATGACTTAGGACAAAAATGAAAGTCACTCGGAAACTGCACCGACTCAGATAATCAGTTTCCAGTCAAAGAATCGACTCAAAGGAATACTATAGAAATTCCCACCACGACCAGGTTTCAATCTCATTGAAAAGGAATTCTATAAGCGTCACTGTCCGACAGAGTGTCTCACAGTCTGTCTATGCGAACGATCAGTCATCACTATGACTCCATGGTGTTGAACCCACCATCGATCGTCTTGCAGTCTAGTCTCTTCGAGACGTCACCTCATATGAGAGACTATGGACCAAGTACTTAGTTTATGCCGTTCACTTGAATATGTTCAAAGTTGTCACACAATTTGTAACACCCCGTGTTATTTTAACACAATTTGATAAAAGAATTTAATTCCTTAAATTAAATTCATCCTTTTTCATTATAATAAAAATGCGTCTGAATTTTTTTCACCAAATAATACTAAAATTTCTTAAGTCCAATTTTAAAATTTTGAAAAATAAATTTTGTTCTATTATCTTCAGAATTGAAAAAGAAACACATTTCAAATTTTTAAAAATGAACACTTATACTTTTTCCGTCTCTGAAATTCGGGTCAACAATTTCAAACACGCAAATCAAAAATCAAACCATCTTATCCTCTTCCATTTTTGAAGAGGCAAACTTAACATCAAAGTTTTAATAAAAAATATAATCATTTTGATTAATTTAAAAAAAAATAATAATATTATATTAATATATAATTACTATTTATTTTTCTATTAAACTAGCTTATTTCTAAAATGTCGAAATTCTAAGTTATACTTAATCAAAACTGATAAACTTTTTGACATTTGATTATAATTCTTTAAATCTATAACAATCCACCAAAAAAATAAATATTTCGACCTAGGAAAGTTTTATTCAAAATTTTGAGGATTAAGATCCGATTTTTATTTTTAGTACCTTTTGAAAATTAGTCTTATTTTTAATTCCGATTTCATTCCAAAACATTATTTTAGGATCGTATCTTTTATTTCGAGACTATTCGCGTGCGCGCAAATCGAAAATTTCAAAAACGAAAATCGAGCCCGATTATTTTTACAATAGCCGACTTACTTGGACTTTTGACCAAGTTATCTTCTTCCATTTTTCTTACACAAGTCTTACACATTATGTTTATCATCATCACTTTTATTTTAGTTTATATTTAAATTTAAAGTTTATACTTTTAATAAAAATACTTATACAAATACAAAACTACTACTTTAATACTACAATTTTCATTTCCGTCACTTTTAAAATTTTTCTAAAGTAATAAATAAAATATTTTAATCTTAGAATTTAAAAGTAGAGATATTTCAGAAAAATTGTCAAACGCGCAACCTTTAACTTTTATCGCTTTTGGCGCCCGACTTTTTAAACCCGATTTATTTCGTAAAAACTTTTTAAAAATATCATAGGAACATTTTTAATGCCAAATAGTGTCAAAGACTTTTTAAACCAATTAGAAATTAGATGTTCCCTAATTTCATTATAATTAAACATTATTTATTAAATAAAACCAACTTTATTCTAAATTCATTTAACCTAACTTATTACAACTTATCCTCATTATTTCAAGGAGCAAAAATCACCTCATTTTCATTCATGTATGTCGTGTAACATGCCCTCCATTTGCTCTCTTTTATTTTTCCATTTTTCTTCCTAAATCACTTAAATAAAATCCTAATATTATCTCTAATAATTCCTTAGTAGTTCTAGTATATTAGTGGGTCTTTAGAAGCTAACTTGCAAGGATATTATGGGTGAAGGTAATGGGTTTTATGGGTGAAGAAATTCCGATCTAAAATTTATTTTAGATCCCGACGATTAACATCCTAATTAAGGTGACTAACTATGTCTTGTATTATCCTTTTAGTAAATTAATTTGTTTTGTTATTATAATTTTATGAGTATGAAAATTATGTTAAATATGTTAAACATCATTTATGTGTGCTTATATGTTTATGTGTTGTATAATAAAATGATAATAAATAAGTAATAATGATAATAGTGTATTTGTAGTAATATTGTTCATATGTTAGTTAAATTAATTTTGAGCATTTTAATTTATGTTCACATGATTTCTATGTTTAGTTATGTTTTATTTGAGTAGTAATCATATATAAAAATTATGTGAAATAATAACAATGAGTTTAAAGTGATTAAAAATCAAAAATAAAAATTGTATGTACATGTTTAGTATACACGGCTTTTCCCTTTATTTTTACTAAATATTCACTTTTAATTTTTGTAAATAATATGTAGTGTTAAGTTAGTATAAAATAGATGTTCCTATGAAAAAAAAACTAAATTAGGAAAACAAATTATAAATTATTAAAATCGAAATTAGTGTTCTTGAGCTTTAATATGATCTTCATGTGTGTTCTTCATTTATTCATGTTGATGTTCATCTTTGTTACTCATTTTGATTTCATTTTAATTTATGTTTGTTAATAATTTGTGTTTATGTTTAGTTATTGTTTTGTATAATGTTAGTGTTATCATATAAATCAACTTAAAACATTATAAATCATTTAGATTAAAAAGTTAGAAATTTAAAGTGTTGAAAAACACTATTCATAAATATAAATGAAATTGTTAGTAAATTTCATTTTAGTTTAAACCGTTTTAGTATAATTAGAATAATTAAATTATAAAGACTTTAAGTTAAAAACCGATAAAATCGAAAAATGAAATTTTAGGACTCTAACCACCTTAGCCACGGCATCATCACTATTTTAGGGTTAAAATTTGTTTTATCACTTTTTAGTTTATTGTTAATATAATTTAATTATTAGTTAATAAGTTAGAATTAAGAAATTAAAAGAAATAAATCAATTTTGACATATATATTATATCACACGACATATACACTTAAAATTGACTAAATTTGACTAAAATGAAATTATCACTAAGTCACTAAAGTTAAATAGTAATTAGAATTGAATTTTAGTATAAATCGATTTAGTTACAAATGAAATATAATAAACCGATAAAAATATGTAATCATTATAAAAATGAACTAAATCGTGTGATACTACCTTTGCTATTTGGACTGTTGATTTTGGACATACGGACTATAAATGATTCATCCACGATACTATCACTAACTTAAATTAATAGACGACTAAATTTAACCGAGTCCCGTTTTAAAATAAATATCACTGATCACCTTTTATAAACCGAACTTAACGTTTTTAAAACTAGAATTCTAGAATGTTTTTATAAATGACTAAATACAAACCGAACTTAACATTTTTAAAACTAGACTTTAAAATATTTTCAAAAATCGCCTAAGTACAAAACGAACTTAACGACTTTGAAACTAGAATCTATACTTAGGAAATAAAAAGATTTAGTATAAATACACAAAATATCTTAAGTATAAATACCTAAAATATCTTAAGTATAAATACCTAAAATATCTTAAGTATAAAAATACGTATAAATACGATGAATAGTTAAATACGATGAATAGTTAAATACGATGAATAGTTAAATACGATGAATAGTAAAATACGATGAATAGTAAATACGATGAATAGTGAATACGATGAATAGTGAATAGTGAAATATTAAAAATAATTGAAAATTTTACTAAGTATAGAAAATTTAAAATGAAGAAGTAAATGACCTAAAGTGTTTGAAAAACACATAAATAAAATTGGACATACTAATAAACGTTTCAATTTAGAAACTTGAAAACGTTAATAATTAACAACACTTCAAATAATAAACGAACGTGTTATGTGATCATATGAAACCTACAAGTACTTAAACGTTTGACGCTGAGACTAGGAGAGTCTAGTAATATGTGATATGTAATATCAAATAAATAATAAATCTTGAGTAAGTTTAAATAAAAGGTCAAGCTTGGGCCTCAGATATGAAAACGTCAATCGTAAGTGAAGTGGGACTAAGATAGTCTTGTGGCTACGCCATTACCGGACAAGATAATTGAATATGCCAAGGCTTTTGTCTCAGGCTTTAGGAAATAGTCGTTTTATCCTGAGTTAAGGTGCTCTATGATTAGCATAGCCCATTCTTAAATTGGATACTAGTGTACATGTACTAGACTAGGGTTTTATTCCCCTATTTCGCTAAAGTTAACAGGGCATCCGTGCCGATTTGGGCGATTATAGCGGTGGTCTCCTTGCCGTGTTTCGTTCTTAGTGGGCGACACTAGCATTCGTTCTTACCTGCGTAAAGATTACTTGGCGAGATTGTATCGAAGTTCAATCATTTCGAACACTAGAGGATGAGATGCAAGTATTATAGTATTCGGCGTGGTTTACGAGTCGAGTAAGCCTCTGCACTATGGAAGTGAGATGCAATCGATCGTGAGTACAAAGGCCTACTCGTGGTCGTGCTCGTAGCGTTATGTGTTGTCTGTTATATGATTAAATGAGAATGAGTGTGTACCATCTTCGAAAATTAAAGACCACAACTTTCTGAATTGAATCGAGTCTGCATGACGAGAATGTTACAATACGTATGTTTGTAGCGATCCGATATCGCTTTGTAATCCTGCTGTGTATCTATGATACAAATGATATGATAATATCTGTTATCTGCTTTCCTAATTGAATAGCATGCCTATATGATTTGTCGTTTTAAATCGCATGTTTATTATGACTAATATGTCTTTACATGCTATATGTTTTATGCATGTTTATCGTTTTATCATACTATTATAGTTATAAAGCGATAGTAGTAAACCAAAGTAATTGAAATCGAGGGTAAGTATGAGCATAGCTAGTCACTTTGTCGCTTAGCTGCATCCCCAATAGTTTATTGTGCAGGAAGATCGTGGACCGAGAGCTGGATTTTGGACGGGGCCACAAGACGTGTTTATACTTTACTTTTGTTGTATTTCGAGAGATATGTAATATATAACACCATACTCTTTTAAATTCCGTATTTAGAGTTGTTTTATTCAACTCTTGAACGATGTTGTAATATTTTGGGTTTTATGTATAATTAATGACGCTGGTTTAAGACTTAATTAATTTCCGCCTTAGTAATTAAAGTCGACTAAAACCAGGTTATTCTGATTAATGGTATCGTAGTCGACTCGTGACCGTAACATGAATTGCCTAATGCGATTTATGTTTACCTAACGAGAGACACCTGGGCCAGACATTCATATTGTATGTCAGGCATAAACTAATAGGATCAAATAATAAATTAGATTTTTCTTTTATTAGATCATTTAAATAATAAACTTCAAACCGCTTTAAAGTGTGAGGATGGGTAGAAATCTTAAGGACTGACCATAGACTTAGGATTTTTAAATATAACAAACTACTTCCCTCAAATAAAATACACTAACTATCGTATGCTTGCTACTTGCTGATGTGACTAACTAAAACTAACAACTATCCTCGGATATAAAATCTAAGTAATAAGTTTAAGTCTCGAAGATCGAAGCCATTAATCAAATACATGACGACAAGACCTCAAACGCAGCAACTGAACGCATTAAGGACCTTACAACTGATGAGACGTTGAAGATCTAGAAGGTTTCTGTCGTAGAAAGGATTTCTACAACTTCATCTAATTATCCTCTTTAACTAAAATTTTTATTTCGTTCTCTTTTAAAAATTTTAACCTCTTTAACCTTTTCTTCTAACTCTCTAATTTCTTAAATCTAAAATTCCTAATAACTACTTTTCAAATGAACTTTCGTTCCTTTTCCTTAATCTCGCAAAATGATTTCATTTTTGCTTGTCAATTCCTTAAACTTCTTTTGTTTAATTCTCAAAAACCTTTAAACTTTATTACATTCTAAATCTCCTAAACTTACTACCTCTCAAAATTTAAAGACCTTCGAAAATTTGATAATTCCTAATTATCTTCAAAAATTTACTTTCATGTTTCCCTTTTAAAATATCTTTGAATCTTATTCAATTGATCCTTAGAAATTTATTTCGTGATTTTAAATATCTTTGAAACTATTTTGTTTTGAATCGTATATTCTTTACCTCATTTACTATCGAACTAGATTATTTTCAAATTTTTGAACTTATCAATACCTTTTCCAAATTCTCAAACTTTAAAATGATTTTTTTATCTTTTCTCTTAAACTTGGTAAATATGTTTAAAATTTTCTTAAGGGGGTAGGACAAAAATATGATGGTTTAAAATCATTGATTAAAATTATTTAAAATCATTATTGCAGCCAACCTTAAACTATATATTTAATTTCAAATAAAATTAAAATTTGTTTTATTTTAAAACCCTTATAATTTTATTTTAAATTAATTCCGTACAAAACTTCTAGGCCCCACCTTTTTGAAAATCCCTTTGAAGTCGATTTCGAAAATGTTAATCTAGCAATATTTTTATATTAATTCAAAGTATCCGATTTATAAATATAAAATGTTTATATCCTCCAAATCTTTCCACTCCATCTAACACCTTTATAAAAATTCAAAAATTCGAACATTATAAAAAAATGTTACTCTACCAAAATAAAATATCATTATCGAAACTTGCAAAATCTTGACGTTCTCTCAAACTGCCATGTTTAACCTCGAGCAACTATCCACTCTATTCAAGTTTCGGGACGAAACTTTTCTTAAGGGGGTAGGTTTGTAACACCCCGTGTTATTTTAACACAATTTGATAAAAGAATTTAATTCCTTAAATTAAATTCATCCTTTTTCATTATAATAAAAATGCGTCTGAATTTTTTCACCAAATAATACTAAAATTTCTTAAGTCCAATTTTAAAATTTTGAAAAATAAATTTTGTTCTATTATCTTCAGAATTGAAAAAGAAACACATTTCAAATTTTTAAAAATGAACACTTATACTTTTTCCGTCTCTGAAATTCGGGTCAACAATTTCAAACACGCAAATCAAAAATCAAACCATCTTATCCTCTTCCATTTTTGAAGAGGCAAACTTAACATCAAAGTTTTAATAAAAATATAATCATTTTGATTAATTTAAAAAAAAATAATAATATTATATTAATATATAATTACTATTCATTTTTCTATTAAACTAGCTTATTTCTAAAATGTCGAAATTCTAAGTTATACTTAATCAAAACTGATAAACTTTTTGACATTTGATTATAATTCTTTAAATCTATAACAATCCACCAAAAAAATAAATATTTCGACCTAGGAAAGTTTTATTCAAAATTTTGAGGATTAAGATCCGATTTTTATTTTTAGTACCTTTTGAAAATTAGTCTTATTTTTAATTCCGATTTCATTCCAAAACATTATTTTAGGATCGTATCTTTTATTTCGAGACTATTCGCGTGCGCGCAAATCGAAAATTTCAAAAACGAAAATCGAGCCCGATTATTTTTACAATAGCCGACTTACTTGGACTTTTGACCAAGTTATCTTCTTCCATTTTTCTTACACAAGTCTTACACATTATGTTTATCATCATCACTTTTATTTTAGTTTATATTTAAATTTAAAGTTTATACTTTTAATAAAAATACTTATACAAATACAAAACTACTACTTTAATACTACAATTTTCATTTCCGTCACTTTTAAAATTTTTCTAAAGTAATAAATAAAATATTTTAATCTTAGAATTTAAAAGTAGAGATATTTCAGAAAAATTGTCAAACGCGCAACCTTTAACTTTTATCGCTTTTGGCGCCCGAATTTTTAAACCCGATTTATTTCGTAAAAACTTTTTAAAAATATCATAGGAACATTTTTAATGCCAAATAGTGTCAAAGACTTTTTAAACCAATTAGAAATTAGATGTTCCCTAATTTCATTATAATTAAACATTATTTATTAAATAAAACCAACTTTATTCTAAATTCATTTAACCTAACTTATTACAACTTATCCTCATTATTTCAAGGAGCAAAAATCACCTCATTTTCATTCATGTATGTTGTGTAACATGCCCTCCATTTGCTCTCTTTTATTTTTCCATTTTTCTTCCTAAATCACTTAAATAAAATCCTAATATTATCTCTAATAATTCCTTAGTAGTTCTAGTATATTAGTGGGTCTTTAGAAGCTAACTTGCAAGGATATTATGGGTGAAGGTAGAGCTGTCAAAAAATGACCCGACCCGAAAAACCGCCCGAAACCCGCCCGAAAATAACCCGAAAATGACCCGTTATCATAAACCCGAACCCGAAAGTGACCCGACCCGTAAATAACCCGTAATTTCCGGGTCGGGTCGGGTCGGGTCACGGGTCAACCCGTAAATAACCCGTTATAAAAAAAAACAACAACGACGGCCACTGCACCGACCACCACTCCCACCGCAACTCCCGCCTTATGTCCTCCGCTCATTCCTCCCTTACTTTGTTCCTCCTTCTCCTCCGCCTTCTCCACCACCGCGTCCGCCGGTTGAGGTTCCGGCGTTACGGCGTGACGGTGTAGGTGTTTGTGTCGACGCCGGCGTTGGAGTGTCGTTTTCTGCCGGTGATTCTGCAGGCGGTGGCGGAGAAGCGATGTCTTGTATGGTGGCGGAGATGGAGACTTCGCCGGTGATGGAGACTTCACGAGACGGTGAGGAGAAGGTGAAGGAGAGGAGTGAGTAGGAAGGAGAAGAAGAGTAGAAGGAGGAAATGTGCGACGCATTTACGATTGTTGTTGATGAATTCGACATTGTTGAAGGTAGATCTGAAGAAAGAATTGTTTGATTGATTGATTGTTTGAATGAATGAATTAAATTGAATTGAAGAAAAATTGTTTGATAGATCTGAGAAGTTGTTGTTAAAAGTGATGAAGAAACGCAGAAGTGAAGGATGAAAATGACTAAATGAGGGAGATAAACTGTATAAAGTGAGGAAGTTAACCAAAGTTTGAAGTAAGAAACAAATTTATGAATGGAATTTAAATGTGGAAGGAAATTTCTAGGGATATTATTTTTTTAAAAAAAAAAAAAAAAAAAAAAGGTTGAGTAGTATGAGTATGACTATATTTGACTTCTAATTGACGTCAAACTAAACACGCTTTTCAAATAGGTGTGATTTGTGATTTTGCTATGCCAACTATAATGTCAAACCTTCAACCCATTTTAACTTGTCAAATGTGAGCATGTCACTAAATTGACTACGAGTCTACGAGTCTACGACTACTATTTATACAAGATTTTACAAATGGTGATTGTTTGATTAATGAAATATGTAAAAATTGACTAGTAGGTAAAAAAATAAAAGATAAATTGATCATGAATTTTACGAGTAATTAAAAATATTGAAAAAAAAATCTCAAAATAGGAATGTTGAAAAAAAATAAATTATACAATTATTTAAAAGGCGTCATTGGGAAGTGAAACCCGTTTTGGACCCTAACCCGACCCGAAACCTGGAAAAACCCGACCCGTTCAAACCTGTACTTTACAAACCCGAAATTGACCCTAACCCGACCCGAAACCCGTATAAACCCGACCCGTACAAACCCGTATTTTACAAACCCGAAATTGACCCGACCCGTATTTTACCCGAACCCGAGATGACCGAACCCGTAACCCGCCCGCCCGACCCGTTTGACAGGTTTAGGTGAAGGTAATGGATTTTATGGGTGAAGAAATTCCGATCTAAAATTTATTTTAGATCCCGACGATTAACATCCTAATTAAGGTGACTAACTATGTCTTGTATTATCCTTTATAAAAATCAACACAAAATAAATATCGCCTTTCAAATTTCAAAAAGATTAAGTTATGTTTACTATTCACAAAAATAAATGTAAAACCTTTTATTCATAAAATTCAACTTCAAACATTCGTTTTCAAAATAAAAATGGTTAAAAAGTAATCATTTTGATTCTTATTATTAAATCATATTATATTAAATATCTAATTACTATTTCATTTCTATTAAACTATTTTTTTCTAAATTGTCGATATTTGAAATCACACCTAATTTAAATTGATTAACTTTTTGACGTTTGATTATAAATCTTTAAATCTGTAACATTCAACGAAAAAAATAAGTATTTCAACCTAGGAAATTTTTATTCAAAATTTCGAGGATTAGGATCCGATTTTTGTTTTAATACCCTTTTGAAAATTATTTTTATTTTTAATTCCGATTTTATTTCAAAACACTATTTTAAGATCATATCCTTTATTTTGAGACTTTAGCGATCGCGCAAATCGAAAATTTCGAGAAATGAAAAATCGAGCCCGAAAATTTGACTTTTGACTTTTGGTCATCAAAGTCAAATTTTATCTTCTTCCATTTTCTTACACATTTACTTACACCATTATACTTATCATCATCACTTTTATTTTATTTTGTATTTAAATTTAAAGTTTATACTTTTAAATAAAAATACTTATACAAATACAATACTACTACTTTAATACTACCATTTTCATTTCCGTGACTTTTAAATATTTTCTTCAGTAGTAAATAAAATATTTTAGTCTTAAATTTATAAAATGAATACTTTTCAGAAAGTCGTCAAAACAGCACATTTTAACTTTTACCGTTTTTCTTACCTGAATTATTTCGTAACGCGTTATTCGAAAACGAGATATTTTAAAATATCGGGGGGACAAACTATTCATCAAATAGTAAGGTGGACTTAGGTGGTTTAATTTTATTCCTTATGTTCCCTAATTTCCTATTTAATTAAACTTTAAATAAAACTAAAACTAAATTCATTACTTAACCAAATTATACTAACTTATTCTCATAATTTCTAAGAGCAAAAATCACTTCCTCTTTTCTCTCCTTATATCGTGTACTCCTCTCCATTTTGCTCCATTATTTTTCTTCCATTTTCTTTCCTAAACCTCTAAAATAAAACCTAATATTATCTTTAATAATTCCTAAGTGTTCTAAGTTCTTTAGATGGGTTTTAAGAGCTAACTTGCAAGGATTATTTTGGGTAGAAAACATGGGTCATGGGTTAAGAAAATTCCGATCTAAAATTTATTTTAGATCCTCGACGATTAACATCCAAATAAGGTGACTAACTGTAACAACCCGGTTTTTCGTGACTTTAATTAAACTAAGGCGGAAAATTAATTAAGTCTATATATTACAAAACCAGCTGTTATCGTATTACAAACTCTATATACATAATATGAGTTTAAGATAAACAGAGTTATTTGATTACAATCTCTCAAAAAGGAGTACAAAATAAAGATAAACCATCCCCTGCATTCAATAGCGGTAGTCTCGGGGTACCTGCATTAAACTCTCATCATTTTCCCGCACACTCTTTCGATACATGCAATTTCTAAAGCAATATGCAGTATAAATAATGAATAATAAATAAGCAAGGAAAACAAATAGCAAGTATGCAATTAAAACACATAAGGAGATCATGATGATTCAATACGAGTATAAACCAATCAAATAACAACCCACGCTCACAAACAATCATACTCAACAAAATCACATTCCAATGCTCAACCAAGTCATTCCGATAATCATCAAACAACAAGGAAATACATTCAAACATATGTTAACTAGTGATTGTTCATTAGCGAGGCGGAAGCATGCAGACGTAATTTCGCAATAGTAGACAGGGCCAAACAGATTGGACGTGTCTGACACACTAAATCCTAGTGGACAGGGCCAAACAGATTGGACGTGGCTGACATACTAGACGTCCGCGCAATAGCGGTCAGGGCCGAACAAAGCGGACGTGTCTGAACAGGCTAAGGATACCTAAAGCGATAAGGACAGCCAAATCCCAAGTCTAATGTATGCATACACCACTATAGATAGGTTCAGATCATACTCACCTCGAGTAAGTAGTCACCTAATAATACGACTATCACCTTAGACGGGTACCCCGGGTGGGCCGGAGTTTCCAATTACCGTAGTATGGGCTCACGGAGATATCAATCATGCCCCATCCCCGAGGTTGTATATCCCAGACCAAATAATACTTTATATAAAAATATTAGATCGCCTTTAAGAACTCGGGAGGAGCCAAAGTCCCCATAGACGGCTACCTCATTAACTTCGAATTCAAGAGTCGCGACATGGCGAACAATCCAAGTATTTTATTCAAGTAGTTCATTTCTTAATTTCTTATTTCCTCGTTCATTCAAAATAGGTGGCAATTCTCAGAACTAAAATATATATCGCCTAACTTTGTATAATGAAATTTTAGTTCTAGCAGCTTCTTCAGTAAAATGTAACACATAGAAAGACTTAGTTAATTATTTGGAGTCCGTTCAGAATTTTAAATATTTTTACTATTCATTATTTTACTATTCATCGATTTACTATTCAATCGTATTTACTATTCCTCGTATTTACTATTCCTCGTATTTGTACGTATTTGTATACGTATGCGTATTTTTATACTTCGTATTTTATTCGTATTTTATACGTACATGTATTCCTATACTTAGTATTTATTATTATATTTCCTTTATACTTAGTATTTTCCTTTTATACTTAGTATTTTTATTTTATTTCCTTATACTTAGTATTTTTCCTTTTATACTTAGTTTTCTTATACTTTACAACTACTTTTATACTTAGGATATTTTTAGGTTTTACAAAACCAACCTTTATTTTTCTAAGTATATAATTCTAGTTTTAAAGACGTTAGGTTCGATTTGTACTTAGTGATTTTAAATAATAATACGGAAGTAAAACTCGATATAATCTAAGTACAAAATCCTAGGGTCAAAGTTGTTAAGTTCATTTAGTACTTGGTGATTTTGAAATATTATTTTAAATGAAAAACTCGATTTAAACTTAAGTACAAATTCTAATTTCAAAGTTTTTAAGTTCATTTTGTACTTGGTCATTTTAAATAACATTTCAAAAGTAAAACTCGGTTAAATTTAGTCGTATACTTAACTAAGCTATTAGCGGTTTCCATTTTTAGCGAGGTTGTCGTAGTTCATTTTAAATAGTCCGTATGTCCACATCCAAATTTAAGCATAGGTAGTAACACTCGAATTCATTCATTTTAATACGTGCAACATTTATTTTTATCGGTTTCGTTGATTCTTTTTATTAACGATTTATTTTATAATCTAATATAATCCTAATTACTATTCAACTTTAGTGACTAAGTGATAAATTCATTTTGACCAAAATTGACCCAAATAATGTGACAAAACCGTGGCCTTCTATTACATTTACATATTTATTTCTTTTTTTGTTTTTATTATAATTCATTACTTTAACTAATTAAATTACTTAAGTGATAAATATAAAAAGTGACAAAATCATTTTAGGTCCAAAATTGAACCCTAAACCGTGGCCCTTCTATACTTATCCATTTTTATTTTGTTTTCTAATTTAATCGGTTTTGACTTAAAGTTTTTATATACTAATTATTTAATTTATACTAAAGTGATTTAAACTAAGTTGAAATTTCACTAAATATTTTATTAAGTTTATGAATAGTGTTTTTACTTACTTTAAATTTCTAACTTTTATATTTTAAAGATTTAGCTTATTTAACTTATAGTTTTAGTTATGTATTTATTCACTAATGGATTTAAACAACATTTAACCTTAACTTTATAAAAATTATGGATCAAACTAGTCATATATGTGAAGAACACATGAATAAATGAAGAACTCTAATATTTTTCATATGAACATTTTTAACTCAAATTTCATATTATCGTTTTATTTACTCAAATTTTTATAGTAAGTCTATTTTACCTAGACTAATCATAATATGTTATTTAGAAAAATTAAAACTCAAAATTGGTCCATAAATTTCAAAATAGCCGTGTATATTATATATATGTTCATAAATTTGATTTTTGATTTTTATACTTCTAATTCAATAACTAACTTACTTTATAACATTTATATATTTAACATATGTAAAAATCATAAACAAACATTAACATACATAAGTAAAATCATTTAAAACACAAGCATAACATCAAAATTTCAAGAACACACATGAATACTTTTAAAACATTTAAATTCATAACAAATTCATTTTAAGTCCTAAACATAAACTAATTATATTTTCATGTCCATTTCATTACAAGTATTTTAAGCATGCAATTTACAAAAATTAAAACGAAAAATTAAGTGAGAAAAATAGGGGTGTGTGTGGTTTCATGTTGAGCAATATATTTTATTTTTCGATTTTTGTCTTCTAATTTAACATATGATTACTAGGTGATAAAATAAACTATGCATGCATCAAAAATATTAACATATAATCAAATTCGAGGCGCTTATCACATAAGTGTGCGGGAAGCACCTTAGTTAGGTTTATGAAAATGAGCTTAGCAGTTGTCGGGATCAATGATATGATCAAACTGACTCAAGTCTACGCCTCCTCCTTGCTCCTCGTCTTTGGTAGGGTTGGTACATAAAAAAAATGAGAAAGCAAGTTAGTAATTTATTTGAGCTAGTTAAACTATACTAAAACTTTTAAGTGTAGTATTGTTGTTAGTTTAGGTGATGTTTATATTTCATGTGATTTTGATTTATGTTCATGTTCATTTACTAGTTTAAGAGAGGAGATGATTGCTAAACTAACTAGTGGAGAATGAACACAAGTGTTCTAGTGAATTTAAAACAAGAAATTAAATTTTTAAGAAGAAAAATCATGAGGAAGAATATGAAGATCATGAAGGATCTTGAGCTTGAGGATGAGTTTGTTCTTACAAGTGTTCTTGGGTTGGTTTTATTTAGAGAGAAAATAAGCTAAGTTTTGGTTGTGTTTGTATTTGTTTTGTGCGTGTGATGTATGTAGTAGTAGTAGTAGTTGTTGTTTTGTTTTTATGTTGTAAGTTTATGTAGAAGTAGTAGTAGTATGTATGTATACTAGTAATGTAATATAAGGTGTGAATGTGTTTGTGTATTTAGTTGTATAAAACATTAAATTTAAATGTAATTAAAAGTGATGATGAAAGTAATATAGGAGTGTAAGTCTTAGGTGTGTGTAAGAAGGACTTGACATGGTGCAAAAAGGAGACATGGTGGTGTAAGAGAAGTGAAGAATGGAAGAGGCTAAGGTTGGACCAAGCAAGGTACCATAATTTCGCCTACTTGACAAACAAGTGGCTCGATTTTCGTTTTGAAATTTTCGATTTATACAAGACGCTAAAAGTCTCGAAATAAAATATATAGTCTTAAAATAATGGTTCGAAGTAAGATCAAAAACAAAAATGAAGAAAAACGTTGAAGGGTGATCAAAACAAAAATTGGCTCTAGGATCCTCGAAACTTTGAAATAAAATCTTGTTTGATCGAAATATATATTTTTTTTGTGGAATGTTACTGAATTAAATCATTATGCTTAAACGTCAAAAAGTTTACCAGTTTAGGCTTAGGGTAACTCAATAGATCGAGTTTTAGTGAAAGTGTTAGTTAAATCAAAATGGAATAGTAATTTGATATTATTATTATATGTTTTGTTAGTAATAATCAAAATGATTAAGCTTAAACTACTTTAATTAGGTTTGGGTTATGATTAAGTATATTTAAGAAAAGATTAGGTGACTTAATCACATTTAGGTGGCTTGGCCATTTGGTCAACGTTTGACCTCGATTTGCGTGCCAAAATTTGTCGTTGAGAAAATTGTCGAGGATTCTTTGTTTGATTTATCGAGTTTGAAAATGTAAAAATAAAGTTCAAATTCAAAGTAATTCAAAACGGTTTTAATTTAGGTGCAAAATAACTTGTAGTATAATGTGTTAGGGAAATAAGTGAGCGAGGATGTTTAATTAATGATTTGCGCAATTATAAAGGCTTAACTTAACATGGAGTGTTACATGTTTAGCGAAAAAATTCAGTCGCATTTTTATTGTAAGGAAAAAGGATGAATTTAATTTAAGGAATTAAATTCTTTCATAATATTTTGCTTATAAAAACACGGGGTGTTACAATCCTACCCCCTTAAGAAAAGTTTCGTCCCCGAAACTTGGATAGAGTGGATAACTGCTCGAGGTTAAACAAGGCAATTAGAGAGAATCTTGGGATTTTACAAATTTGAATATTAACAATTAGTTTTGTTGGAACAAGACTTTTCGAAAAGTTTGAGTTTTCTAGTTAAATAAGAAACATCGGATAGAGCGAGAATCTTGGAGACAAAATCGCGTTGGTTTTATTAATGAGATGTTTAAATAAATATAGGAATGTTACTAGAATGCTATTTCTGAAAATGACGCAAAGGAGGCTCACCAGAAAGGTAGGGCCTAGAAGTTTTGTACGGACTTAAATGAAGTTAAAATATTAAGAGTCTAAGGAATAAAAATAACTTATTTAGTTCTGAGAATACGTGTTAACCATAAAATAGTTTGAAAATAAGAAATTTCAGATTTTAGTAGGACTTTAATTTAGTCAAAATATAGGCCTACCCCCTTAAGAAGTTTTAAACGTATATATCTAATATTATTATTGTTACTTTTAATGACCACTTAAATAAAATATATAGCCTTAGGTAAAGGGACTAAGAATGAGGGAAAATGGATAAAAGTCGCAGTGATCATAAGGAGGATATGAGCTTTATTAAATTTAAGAGGAATATTGGTTATCGTGGAATGGTTAAATGAAATGTTTAAGGGATTATGGATAACCTTGTTGATATAGCTCATTTTCTTAAAATTGTTATTATAATGTTAATAGATGAAACTAGATGTTAAAATCATGTTTCGGTTGAGATTGAAATTTATAATAATGGATGACGTAAGAATCTAAAATTTTTGTATATATATATTTCTAAAATAGAGGAAATAGTAGAAAATAATTTCAAGGATTTTAGAAATAAAGGACATAAGATTTTGAACCATGAAGTTTCAAAAATGTTTTGAATTACGATACAAAGATTTGACGGAACAAGCAGAAATTTTCAAGGATATTTTTATAGAGAACGTATGAAAACAATTTTTAGAAGTATATACTAAGAGATTGATAAGAATTTTAAATATAGGAGGTCGTGAAGGAAATTTGTGTGATGGGACGTTTGATAAATTTTGGGAGGAAATAAAATATAGTGAGTCTCCTTTATTGAGTAAAATATAAGTAAGTATAGAGTTAACTAGGAATTTTACCTGATGTCGTCAACATCGATAACGTCTTGACACCCTCTTCCGATTCGGTTAAAAGGTACACACGCCCTTGAACCTTCACTACCAAGCGGTGGTCCCGCGTTTGCCTTTGTAATCGTACCCTTCTTTGGGCATTCATTTGACTTGTGCCCACTACATTGCAGAAAAACACACCTGGGTTCTCCATTACATTGTTTTCCTGGGTGAATCGGTTGTCGGCAGCGACGACACTGGCTTGGCTGCAAGGTTGGAGCCTCAGGAATTTGTTGGTTGTTCCTTGCGACGAATGTGGTGGGATTTCGGTTGAAGTACTGGGATCTGCCCTGGTTCTTGTTACGGTTGTCGGAAACCTGATAACTCGTGCGACCATAGAGCGGTTTCTGAATGAAGCTAGCACTCGTCACAGGAGGAGTAAAAACCTTCTTTTTCTTTTTCTCCTCGGCTTCTCCCTTCTGGATTGACGCCCAGATACTTGTTGCTTTTTCGTAGGCCTCGGCAAAGTTCTTACAGTTGAACCCGCTCATGTTTATCCTCAGATCATTAGTCATGCCCCTTACATAACGAGTTGCGAGTTCCTCCTCGTTAGTTAATATTCTAGGAGCAAACTTAGATAGCTCCTGATACTTTTCGGTGTATGCCTGCAGAGACATATCACCTTGATCTAAGTTCCTGAATTTCTCTTCCATCTCCCATCTTAGCTCTTCCCCGAAGTATTTGTTCTCCAGCAGCAGTTTGAACTCGCTCCAATTGTATATCCTCAGGGGAAAGGTGGACCTGATCAAGCGCCACCAGCTGTTGGCTTCTCCCTTGAGGTAGTAAGCTACCACATTCACCTTCTCTGTAGGCGGTGTCTTACTGAGCTCCAACAGCTTCTCCATTTCTTCAATCCATTCAGTTAGAACGGTAGGGTTGACGGAGCCTGAGTATGGTTGAGGTCTGTGTTTTGAGAACCTCTCGAATGCAGATTGATTATTACCACCACCCTGATATTGGTGTGTATTCTGAGCGATTTTCATTATTGCATCCTCGAAACCTCTCCTCCTTGCCTCCTCTTCGAGGAATTGTTGGTTGAGGTCATGGTCAGGAATACCGTTTGCAGCCATTCTGAAAATTTTAAACTGTATGAATTTGAGTAGTTCCAAAAGAGGCATATTATAGAATACAAGATAAAAGTTGGTTACATCAACTTAGAGTAACGAAGTGCATCTATACATTTCCTAGGAGGATAACTGAAAGTAGAAGGTAGGGATAACGACTCCTAATAGTGTCATACAAAATCACTGAGGTTAGGTAGTTAAAATCTAGAGATTTTACAAAATGTTATCCGTACTAGTAGTTCATAAGGCTAAAAGGATCTAGAGTCCGTTTGAAGACTCCGCATCGCTGACTTCCCGCCATCATCGAAGGTGTGTCCCTCGAGCAATGGCACGGCATGCAAGCCTCGAGGTCGATTTGAAGAAATTCCACCCGTGGAACTTTCCCCCTCGAACTGTAGACAGGTGGCGTACTGAAAACCACCAATGGAAAGCTTCACCTCTGAGGAACCTCTCGGTTAAGCGTACTTTCCACTCTTCGTGAACTCCAGCCTCAACGAACTTCGCCTCCATTTCGCATAACCAAAACCAGCAGGTGTCATGGTCTCCTGCGAATGTGCGCGGGGGATCTCCTAAGAAAATCCCGTAAGCATCGATCCTGGCAGGGTCAGTCCATGCAAGCTCCGGAGTAACCGGAAGTGCAGGCATGAAAGCACGTAGGGCGCGCTGCTTAATCGAACGATTGCCCTTCCCGTCTCCGCATACTGGTGAATCGCCGGTTGATGACATCTACAAGGGATTTTAAGGGAAGGAGTCAAACAACAGGAATATTGTTTGAACGAAAATAAAATGGCTATCAAGAGAATATAAATTTCTGATCGAACAAAACAGGATTAAAAAGGTTTAAGAATTTTATTAGTGAAATTGGTTAAGGATTTAGTAGATGTCCTTACTTCATATAGTTGGGTAATCATTCAGCGTCTCACTTCTCAAGAATTAAGTTTATTAACTCGATTTTATATCCGAGGATAGTTGTTAGTTTTAGTCACCACATCAAAGAAGTAGCAAGTATACGATAGTTAGTGTATTTTATTTTAGGTCAAGAATTGCCTATTTACAAAGGTCGGTCCCTAATGTTTCTACCCATTCTCACTTTTAAAGCGTTCTAAGTTATTATTTTAGCGATCTAAGATTTCTAATTTATTATTTGATCCTATAAGTCTATGCGACATACGATATGAATGTCTGCCCAGTGTCGCCCTCGCTATGTGAGATAACTTTAAGTCATTCACGGTCATGAAGACTCACGATACCAACAGTAACAACCCGGTTTTTCGTGACTTTAATTAAACTAAGGCGGAAAATTAATTAAGTCTATATATTACAAAACCAGCTGTTATCGTATTACAAACTCTATATACATAATATGAGTTTAAGATAAACAGAGTTATTTGATTACAATCTCTCAAAAAGGAGTACAAAATAAAGATAAACCATCCCCTGCATTCAAAAGCGGTAGTCTCGGGGTACCTGCATTAAACTCTCATCATTTTCCCGCACACTCTTTCGATACATGCAATTTCTAAAGCAATATGCAGTATAAATAATGAATAATAAATAAGCAAGGAAAACAAATAGCAAGTATGCAATTAAAACACATAAGGAGATCATGATGATTCAATACGAGTATAAACCAATCAAATAACAACCCACGCTCACAAACAATCATACTCAACAAAATCACATTCCAATACTCAACCAAGTCATTCCGATAATCATCAAACAACAAGGAAATACATTCAAACATATGTTAACTAGTGATTGTTCATTAGCGAGGCGGAAGCATGCAGACGTAATTTCGCAATAGTAGACAGGGCCAAACAGATTGGACGTGTCTGACACACTAAATCCTAGTGGACAGGGCCAAACAGATTGGACGTGGCTGACATACTAGACGTCCGCGCAATAGCGGTCGGTACGAACAAAGCGGGACGTGTGCGAACAAAGCTAAGGATACCTAAAGCGATAAGGACAGCCAAATCCCAAGTCTAATGTATGCATACACCACTATAGATAGGTTCAGATCATACTCGCCCTCGAGTAAGTAGTCACCTAATAATACGACTATCACCTTAGACGGGTACCCCCGGGTGGGGCTGGAGTTTCCAATTACCGTAGTATGGGCTCACGGAGATATCAATCATGCCCCATCCCTGAGGTTGTATATCCCGCACCGAAATAATACTTTATATAAAAATATTAGATCGCCTTTAGCAACTCGGGAGGTGCCAAAGTCCCCATAGACGGCTACCTCATTAACTTCGAATTCAAGAGTCGCGACATGGCGAACAATCCAAGTATTTTATTCAAGTAGTTCATTTCTTAATTTCTTATTTCCTCGTTCATTCAAAATAGGTGGCAATTCTGTAACTAAAATATATATCGTCTAACTTTGTATAATGAAATTTTAGTTCTAGCAGTTCTTCAGGTAAACAGAACACATAGAAAGACTTAGTTAATTATTTGGAGTCCGTTCGTAAATTTTAAATATTTTTACTATTCATTATTTTACTATTCATCGTATTTACTATTCACCGTATTTACTATTCCTCGTATTTACTATTCCTCGTATTTGTACGTATTTGTATACGTATGCGTATTTTTATACTTCGTATTTTATTCGTATTTTATACGTACATGTATTCCTATACTTAGTATTTATTATTATATTTCCTTTATACTTAGTATTTTCCTTTTATACTTAGTATTTTTATTTTATTTCCTTATACTTAGTATTTTTCCTTTTATACTTAGTTTTCTTATACTTTACAACTACTTTTATACTTAGGATATTTTTAGGTTTTACAAAACCAACCTTTATTTTTCTAAGTATATAATTCTAGTTTTAAAGACGTTAGGTTCGTTTTGTACTTAGTGATTTTAAATAATAATACGGAAGTAAAACTCGATATAATCTAAGTACAAAATCCTAGGGTCAAAGTTGTTAAGTTCATTTAGTACTTGGTGATTTTGAAATATTATTTTAAATGAAAAACTCGATTTAAACTTAAGTACAAATTCTAATTTCAAAGTTTTTAAGTTCATTTTGTACTTGGTCATTTTAAATAACATTTCAAAAGTAAAACTCGGTTAAATTTAGTCGTATACTTAACTAAGCTATTAGCGGTTTCCATTTTTAGCGAGGTTGTCGTAGTTCATTTTAAATAGTCCGTATGTCCACATCCAAATTTAAGCATAGGTAGTAACACTCGAATTCATTCATTTTAATACGTGCAACATTTATTTTTATCGGTTTCGTTGATTCTTTTTATTAACGATTTATTTTATAATCTAATATAATCCTAATTACTATTCAACTTTAGTGACTAAGTGATAAATTCATTTTGACCAAAATTGACCCAAATAATGTGACAAAACCGTGGCCTTCTATTACATTTACATATTTATTTCTTTTTTTGTTTTTATTATAATTCATTACTTTAACTAATTAAATTACTTAAGTGATAAATATAAAAAGTGACAAAATCATTTTAGGTCCAAAATTGAACCCTAAACCGTGGCCCTTCTATACTTATCCATTTTTATTTTGTTTTCTAATTTAATCGGTTTTGACTTAAAGTTTTTATATACTAATTATTTAATTTATACTAAAGTGATTTAAACTAAGTTGAAATTTCACTAAATATTTTATTAAGTTTATGAATAGTGTTTTTACTTACTTTAAATTTCTAACTTTTATATTTTAAAGATTTAGCTTATTTAACTTATAGTTTTAGTTATGTATTTATTCACTAATGGATTTAAACAACATTTAACCTTAACTTTATAAAAATTATGGATCAAACTAGTCATATATGTGAAGAACACATGAATAAATGAAGAACTCTAATATTTTTCATATGAACATTTTTAACTCAAATTTCATATTATCGTTTTATTTTCTCAAATTTTTATAGTAAGTCTATTTTACCTAGACTAATCATAATATGTTATTTAGAAAAAATTAAAACTCAAAATTGGTCCATAAATTTCAAAATAGCCGTGTATATTATATATATGTTCATAAATTTGATTTTTGATTTTTATACTTCTAATTCAATAACTAACTTACTTTATAACATTTATATATTTAACATATGTAAAAATCATAAACAAACATTAACATACATAAGTAAAATCATTTAAAACACAAGCATAACATCAAAATTTCAAGAACACACATGAATACTTTTAAAACATTTAAATTCATAACAAATTCATTTTAAGTCCTAAACATAAACTAATTATATTTTCATGTCCATTTCATTACAAGTATTTTAAGCATGCAATTTACAAAAATTAAAACGAAAAATTAAGTGAGAAAAATAGGGGTGGCCGTGTGGTTTCATGTTGAGCAATATATTTTATTTTTCGATTTTTGTCTTCTAATTTAACATATGATTACTAGGTGATAAAATAAACTATGCATGCATCAAAAATATTAACATATAATCAAATTCGAGGCGCTTATCACATAAGTGTGCGGGAAGCACCTTAGTTAGGTTTATGAAAATGAGCTTAGCAGTTGTCGGGATCAATGATATGATCAAACTGACTCAAGTCTACGCCTCCTCCTTGCTCCTCGTCTTTGGTAGGGTTGGTACATAAAAAAAATGAGAAAGCAAGTTAGTAATTTATTTGAGCTAGTTAAACTATACTAAAACTTTTAAGTGTAGTATTGTTGTTAGTTTAGGTGATGTTTATATTTCATGTGATTTTGATTTATGTTCATGTTCATTTACTAGTTTAAGAGAGGAGATGATTGCTAAACTAACTAGTGGAGAATGAACACAAGTGTTCTAGTGAATTTAAAACAAGAAATTAAATTTTTAAGAAGAAAAATCATGAGGAAGAATATGAAGATCATGAAGGATCTTGAGCTTGAGGATGAGTTTGTTCTTACAAGTGTTCTTGGGTTGGTTTTATTTAGAGAGAAAATAAGCTAAGTTTTGGTTGTGTTTGTATTTGTTTTGTCGTGTGATGTATGTAGTAGTAGTAGTAGTTGTTGTTTTGTTTTTATGTTGTAAGTTTATGTAGAAGTAGTAGTAGTATGTATGTATACTAGTAATGTAATATAAGGTGTGAATGTGTTTGTGTATTTAGTTGTATAAAACATTAAATTTAAATGTAATTAAAAGTGATGATGAAAGTAATATAGGAGTGTAAGTCTTAGGTGTGTGTAAGAAGGACTTGACATGGTGCAAAAAGGAGACATGGTGGTGTAAGAGAAGTGAAGAATGGAAGAGGCTAAGGTTGGACCAAGCAAGGTCCCAAAATTTCGGCCTACTTGACAAACAAGTGGCTCGATTTTCGTTTTTGAAATTTTCGATTTCTTGCCATGAAAAGTCTCGAAATAAAATATATAGTCTTAAAATAATGGTTCGAAGTAAGATCAAAAACAAAAATGAAGAAAAACGTTGAAGGGTGATCAAAACAAAAATTGGCTCTAGGATCCTCGAAACTTTGAAATAAAATCTTGTTTGATCGAAATATATATTTTTTTTGTGGAATGTTACTGAATTAAATCATTATGCTTAAACGTCAAAAAGTTTACCAGTTTAGGCTTAGGGTAACTCAATAGATCGAGTTTTAGTGAAAGTGTTAGTTAAATCAAAATGGAATAGTAATTTGATATTATTATTATATGTTTTGTTAGTAATAATCAAAATGATTAAGCTTAAACTACTTTAATTAGGTTTGGGTTATGATTAAGTATATTTAAGAAAAGATTAGGTGACTTAATCACATTTAGGTGGCTTGGCCATTTGGTCAACGTTTGACCTCGATTTGCGTGCCAAAATTTGTCGTTGAGAAAATTGTCGAGGATTCTTTGTTTGATTTATCGAGTTTGAAAATGTAAAAATAAAGTTCAAATTCAAAGTAATTCAAAACGGTTTTAATTTAGGTGCAAAATAACTTGTAGTATAATGTGTTAGGGAAATAAGTGAGCGAGGATGTTTAATTAATGATTTGCGCAATTATAAAGGCTTAACTTAACATGGAGTGTTACATGTTTAGCGAAAAAAATTCAGTCGCATTTTTATTGTAAGGAAAAAGGATGAATTTAATTTAAGGAATTAAATTCTTTCATAATATTTTGCTTATAAAAACACGGGGTGTTACAATCCTACCCCCTTAAGAAAAGTTTCGTCCCCGAAACTTGGATAGAGTGGATAACTGCTCGAGGTTAAACAAGGCAATTAGAGAGAATCTTGGGATTTTACAAATTTGAATATTAACAATTAGTTTTGTTGGAACAAGACTTTTCGAAAAGTTTGAGTTTTCTAGTTAAATAAGAAACATCGGATAGAGCGAGAATCTTGGAGACAAAATCGCGTTGGTTTTATTAATGAGATGTTTAAATAAATATAGGAATGTTACTAGAATGCTATTTCTGAAAATGACGCGAAGGAGGCTCACCAGAAAGGTAGGGCCTAGAAGTTTTGTACGGACTTAAATGAAGTTAAAATATTAAGAGTCTAAGGAATAAAAATAACTTATTTAGTTCTGAGAATACGTGTTAACCATAAAATAGTTTGAAAATAAGAAATTTCAGATTTTAGTAGGACTTTAATTTAGTCAAAATATAGGCCTACCCCCTTAAGAAGTTTTAAACGTATATATCTAATATTATTATTGTTACTTTTAATGACCACTTAAATAAAATATATAGCCTTAGGAAAAGGGACGGCAATGAGGGAAAATGGATAAAAGTCGCAGTGATCATAAGGAGGATATGAGCTTTATTAAATTTAAGAGGAATATTGGTTATCGTGGAATGGTTAAATGAAATGTTTAAGGGATTATGGATAACCTTGTTGATATAGCTCATTTTCTTAAAATTGTTATTATAATGTTAATAGATGAAACGGGGATGTTAAAATCATGTTTCGGTTGAGATTGAAATTTATAATAATGGATGACGTAAGAATCTAAAATTTTTGTATATATATATTTCTAAAATAGAGGAAATAGTAGAAAATAATTTCAAGGATTTTAGAAATAAAGGACATAAGATTTTGAACCATGAAGTTTCAAAAATGTTTTGAATTACGATACAAAGATTTGACGGAACAAGCAGAAATTTTCAAGGATATTTTTATAGAGAACGTATGAAAACAATTTTTAGAAGTATATACTAAGAGATTGATAAGAATTTTAAATATAGGAGGTCGTGAAGGAAATTTGTGTGATGGGACGTTTGATAAATTTTGGGAGGAAATAAAATATAGTGAGTCTCCTTTATTGAGTAAAATATAAGTAAGTATAGAGTTAACTAGGAATTTTACCGGTGATGTCGTCAACATCGATAACGTCTTCAGCACCCTCTTCCGATTCGGTTAAAAGGTACACACGCCCTTGAACCTTCACGGCTGGCGGTGGTCCCGCGTTTGCCTTTGTAATCGTACCCTTCTTTGGGCATTCATTTGACTTGTGCCCCACTACATTGCAGGAAAAACACACTACCGGTTCTCCATTACATTGTTTTCCTGGGTGAATCGGTTGTCGGCAGCGACGACACTGGCTTGGCTGCAAGGTTGGAGCCTCAGGAATTTGTTGGTTGTTCCTTGCGACGAATGTGGTGGGATTTCGGTTGAAGTACTGGGATCTGCCCTGGTTCTTGTTACGGTTGTCGGAAACCTGATAACTCGTGCGACCATAGAGCGGTTTCTGAATGAAGCTAGCACTCGTCACAGGAGGAGTAAAAACCTTCTTTTTCTTTTTCTCCTCGGCTTCTCCTTACGGATTGGCCTTGAGATACTTGTTGCTTTTTAAGTAGGCCTCGGCAAAGTTCTTCTGATTGAACCCGCTCATGTTTATCCTCGGATCATTAGTCATGCCCTTACATAACGAGTTGCGAGTTCCTCCTCGTTAGTTAATATTCTAGGAGCAAACTTAGATAGCTCACGATACTTTTCCGTATGCTGCAGAGACATATCACCTTGATCTAAGTTCCTGAATTTCTCTTCCATCTCCCATCTTAGCTCTTCCCAAAGTATTTGTTCTCCAAAGGCCGAGCTTGAACTCGCTCCAATTGTATATCCTCGGGGAAAGGTGGACACGATCAAGCGCCACCATTTGTTGGCTTCTCCCTTGAGGTAGTAAGCTACCACATTCACCTTCTCTCAGTGGCGGTGTCTTCTTGAGCTCCAACGACTTCTCCATTTCTTCAATCCATTCGATTAGAGCGGTAGGGTTGGCCGAACTGAGTATGGTTGAGGTCTGTGTTTTGAGAACCTCTCGAATGCAGATTGATTATTACCACCACCCTGATATTGGTGTGTATTCTGAGCGATTTTCATTATTGCATCCTCGAAACCTTTCCTCCTTGCCTCCTCTTCGAGGAATTGTTGGTTGAGGTCATGGTCAGGAATACCGTTTGCAGCCATTCTGAAAATTTTAAACTGTATGAATTTGAGTAGTTCCAAAAGAGGCATATTATAGAATACAAGATAAAAGTTGGTTACATCAACTTAGAGTAACGAAGTGCATCTATACATTTCCTAGGAGGATAACTGAAAGTAGAAGGTAGGGATAACGACTCCTAATAGTGTCATACAAAATCACTGAGGTTAGGTAGTTAAAATCTAGAGATTTTACAAAATGTTATCCGTACTAGTAGTTCATAAGGCTAAAAGGATCTAGAGTCCGTTTGAAGACTCCGCATCGCTGACTTCCTGCTCATCATCGAAGGTGTGTCCCTGAGCAATGGCACGGCATGCAAGCCTGAGGCTGCATTTGAAGAAATTCCACCCGTGGAACTTTCCCCCTCGAACTGTAGACAGGTGGCGTACTGTAAACCACCAATGGAAAGCTTCACCTCTGAGGAACCTCTCGGTTAAGCGTACTTTCCACTCTTCGTGAACTCCAGCCTCAACGAACTTCGCCTCCATTTCGCATAACCAAAACCAGCAGGTGTCATGGTCTCCTGCGAATGTGCGCGGGGGATCTCCTAAGAAAATCCCGTAAGCATCGATCCTGGCAGGGTCAGTCCATGCAAGCTCCGGAGTAACCGGAAGTGCAGGCATGAAAGCACGTAGGGCGCGCTGCTTAATCGAACGATTGCCCTTCCCGTCTCCGCATACTGGTGAATCGCCGGTTGATGACATCTACAAGGGATTTTAAGGGAAGGAGTCAAACAACAGGAATATTGTTTGAACGAAAATAAAATGGCTATCAAGAGAATATAAATTTCTGATCGAACAAAACAGGATTAAAAAGGTTTAAGAATTTTATTAGTGAAATTGGTTAAGGATTTAGTAGATGTCCTTACTTCATATAGTTGGGTAATCATTCAGCGTCTCACTTCTCAAGAATTAAGTTTATTAACTCGATTTTATATCCGAGGATAGTTGTTAGTTTTAGTCAGTCACATCAGCAAGTAGCAAGTATACGATAGTTAGTGTATTTTATTTTAGGTCAGTAATTCGTCTATTTACAAAGGTTGGTCCCTAATGTTTCTACCCATTCTCACTTTTAAAGCGTTCTAAGTTATTATTTTAGCGATCTAAGATTTCTAATTTATTATTTGATCCTATAAGTCTATGCCTGACATACGATATGAATGTCTGGCCCAGGTGTCGTCTCGCTATGTGAGATAACTTTAAGTCATTCACGGTCGCAAGACAGCTCTGATACCAACTGTAACAACCCGGTTTTTCGTGACTTTAATTAAACTAAGGCGGAAAATTAATTAAGTCTATATATTACAAAACCAGCTGTTATCGTATTACAAACTCTATATACATAATATGAGTTTAAGATAAACAGAGTTATTTGATTACAATCTCTCAAAAAGGAGTACAAAATAAAGATAAACCATCCCCTGCATTCAAAAGCGGTAGTCTCGGGGTACCTGCATTAAACTCTCATCATTTTCCCGCACACTCTTTCGATACATGCAATTTCTAAAGCAATATGCAGTATAAATAATGAATAATAAATAAGCAAGGAAAACAAATAGCAAGTATGCAATTAAAACACATAAGGAGATCATGATGATTCAATACGAGTATAAACCAATCAAATAACAACCCACGCTCACAAACAATCATACTCAACAAAATCACATTCCAATACTCAACCAAGTCATTCCGATAATCATCAAACAACAAGGAAATACATTCAAACATATGTTAACTAGTGATTGTTCATTAGCGAGGCGGAAGCATGCAGACGTAATTTATAATAGTAAGCGGGGCCAAGCAGTTGGGCGTGTCGACACACTAAATCCTAGTGGGCCAGGCCAAGCAGTTGGGCGTGGTCGACATACTAGACGTCCGCGCAATAGCGGTCAGGGCCGAACAAAGCGGACGTGTCTGAACAGGCTAAGGATACCTAAAGCGATAAGGACAGCCAAATCCCAAGTCTAATGTATGCATACACCACTATAGATAGGTTCAGATCATACTCGCCCTCGAGTAAGTAGTCACCTAATAATACGACTATCACCTTAGACGGGTACCCCCGGGTGGGGCTGGAGTTTCCAATTACTGTAGTATGGGCTCACGGAGATATCAATCATGCCCCATCCCTGAGGTTGTATATCCCGCACCGAAATAATACTTTATATAAAAATATTAGATCGCCTTTAGCAACTCTGGGAGGGAGCCAAAGTCCCCATAGACGGCTACCTCATTAACTTCGAATTCAAGAGTCGCGACATGGCGAACAATCCAAGTATTTTATTCAAGTAGTTCATTTCTTAATTTCTTATTTCCTCGTTCATTCAAAATAGGTGGCAATTCTGTAACTAAAATATATATCGTCTAACTTTGTATAATGAAATTTTAGTTCTAGCAGTTCTTCAGGTAAACAGAACACATAGAAAGACTTAGTTAATTATTTGGAGTCCGTTCGTAAATTTTAAATATTTTTACTATTCATTATTTTACTATTCATCGTATTTACTATTCATAGTATTTACTATTCCTCGTATTTACTATTCCTCGTATTTATGCGTATTTGTATACGTATCGTATTTTTATACTTCGTATTTTATTAAGTATTTTATACGTACATGTATTCCTATACTTAGTATTTATTATTATATTTCCTTTATACTTAGTATTTTCCTTTTATACTTAGTATTTTTATTTTATTTCCTTATACTTAGTATTTTTCCTTTTATACTTAGTTTTCTTATACTTTACAACTACTTTTATACTTAGGATATTTTTAGGTTTTACAAAACCAACCTTTATTATTCTAAGAATATAAATCTAGTGTTAAAGACGTTAGGTTAGTTTTTGTACTTAGTGATTTTAAATAATAATACGGAAGTAAAACTCGATATAATCTAAGTACAAAATCCTAGGGTCAAAGTTGTTAAGTTCATTTAGTACTTGGTGATTTTGAAATATTATTTTAAATGAAAAACTCGATTTAAACTTAAGTACAAATTCTAATTTCAAAGTTTTTAAGTTCATTTTGTACTTGGTCATTTTAAATAACATTTCAAAAGTAAAACTCGGTTAAATTTAGTCGTATACTTAACTAAGCTATTAGCGGTTTCCATTTTTAGCGAGGTTGTCGTAGTTCATTTTAAATAGTCCGTATGTCCACATCCAAATTTAAGCATAGGTAGTAACACTCGAATTCATTCATTTTAATACGTGCAACATTTATTTTTATCGGTTTCGTTGATTCTTTTTATTAACGATTTATTTTATAATCTAATATAATCCTAATTACTATTCAACTTTAGTGACTAAGTGATAAATTCATTTTGACCAAAATTGACCCAAATAATGTGACAAAACCGTGGCCTTCTATTACATTTACATATTTATTTCTTTTTTTGTTTTTATTATAATTCATTACTTTAACTAATTAAATTACTTAAGTGATAAATATAAAAAGTGACAAAATCATTTTAGGTCCAAAATTGAACCCTAAACCGTGGCCCTTCTATACTTATCCATTTTTATTTTGTTTTCTAATTTAATCGGTTTTGACTTAAAGTTTTTATATACTAATTATTTAATTTATACTAAAGTGATTTAAACTAAGTTGAAATTTCACTAAATATTTTATTAAGTTTATGAATAGTGTTTTTACTTACTTTAAATTTCTAACTTTTATATTTTAAAGATTTAGCTTATTTAACTTATAGTTTTAGTTATGTATTTATTCACTAATGGATTTAAACAACATTTAACCTTAACTTTATAAAAATTATGGATCAAACTAGTCATATATGTGAAGAACACATGAATAAATGAAGAACTCTAATATTTTTCATATGAACATTTTTAACTCAAATTTCATATTATCGTTTTATTTTCTCAAATTTTTATAGTAAGTCTATTTTACCTAGACTAATCATAATATGTTATTTAGAAAAATTAAAACTCAAAATTGGTCCATAAATTTCAAAATAGCCGTGTATATTATATATATGTTCATAAATTTGATTTTTGATTTTTATACTTCTAATTCAATAACTAACTTACTTTATAACATTTATATATTTAACATATGTAAAAATCATAAACAAACATTAACATACATAAGTAAAATCATTTAAAACACAAGCATAACATCAAAATTTCAAGAACACACATGAATACTTTTAAAACATTTAAATTCATAACAAATTCATTTTAAGTCCTAAACATAAACTAATTATATTTTCATGTCCATTTCATTACAAGTATTTTAAGCATGCAATTTACAAAAATTAAAACGAAAAATTAAGTGAGAAAAATAGGGGTGGCCGTGTGGTTTCATGTTGAGCAATATATTTTATTTTTAGATTTTTGTCTTCTAATTTAACATATGATTACTAGGTGATAAAATAAACTATGCATGCATCAAAAATATTAACATATAATCAAATTGAGGCGCTTATCACATAAGTGTGCTGAAGCACCTTAGTTAGGTTTATGAAAATGAGCTTAGCAGGTTGTAGGGATCAATGATATGATCAAACCGACTCAAGTCTCGCCTCCTCCTTGCTCCTCGTCTTTGGTAGGGTTGGTACATAAAAAAAATGAGAAAGCAAGTTAGTAATTTATTTGAGCTAGTTAAACTATACTAAAACTTTTAAGTGTAGTATTGTTGTTAGTTTAGGTGATGTTTATATTTCATGTGATTTTGATTTATGTTCATGTTCATTTACTAGTTTAAGAGAGGAGATGATTGCTAAACTAACTAGTGGAGAATGAACACAAGTGTTCTAGTGAATTTAAAACAAGAAATTAAATTTTTAAGAAGAAAAATCATGAGGAAGAATATGAAGATCATGAAGGATCTTGAGCTTGAGGATGAGTTTGTTCTTACAAGTGTTCTTGGGTTGGTTTTATTTAGAGAGAAAATAAGCTAAGTTTTGGTTGTGTTTGTATTTGTTTTGTCGTGTGTTGTATGTAGTAGTAGTAGTAGTTGTTGTTTTGTTTTTATGTTGTAAGTTTATGTAGAAGTAGTAGTAGTATGTATGTATACTAGTAATGTAATATAAGGTGTGAATGTGTTTGTGTATTTAGTTGTATAAAACATTAAATTTAAATGTAATTAAAAGTGATGATGAAAGTAATATAGGAGTGTAAGTCTTAGGTGTGTGTAAGAAGGACTTGACATGGTGCAAAAAGGAGACATGGTGGTGTAAGAGAAGTGAAGAATGGAAGAGGCTAAGGTTGGACCAAGCAAGGTCCCAAAATTTCGCCTACTTGACAAACAAGTGGCTCGATTTTTCGTTTTTGAAATTTTCGATTTGCTTGGCCTTGAAAAAGTCTCGAAATAAAATATATAGTCTTAAAATAATGGTTCGAAGTAAGATCAAAAACAAAAATGAAGAAAAACGTTGAAGGGTGATCAAAACAAAAATTGGCTCTAGGATCCTCGAAACTTTGAAATAAAATCTTGTTTGATCGAAATATATATTTTTTTTGTGGAATGTTACTGAATTAAATCATTATGCTTAAACGTCAAAAAGTATACGGTTTAGGCTTAGGGTAACTCAATAGATCGAGTTTTAGTGAAAGTGTTAGTTAAATCAAAATGGAATAGTAATTTGATATTATTATTATATGTTTTGTTAGTAATAATCAAAATGATTAAGCTTAAACTACTTTAATTAGGTTTGGGTTATGATTAAGTATATTTAAGAAAAGATTAGGTGACTTAATCACATTTAGGTGGCTTGGCCATTTGGTCAACGTTTGACCTCGATTTGCGTGCCAAAATTTGTCGTTGAGAAAATTGTCGAGGATTCTTTGTTTGATTTATCGAGTTTGAAAATGTAAAAATAAAGTTCAAATTCAAAGTAATTCAAAGCGGTTTTAATTTAGGTGCAAAATAACTTGTAGTATAATGTGTTAGGAAATAAGTGGCGAGGATGTTTAATTAATGATTTGCAATTATAAAGGCTTAACTTAACATGGAGTGTTACATGTTTAGCGAAAAAAATTGATCGCATTTTTATTGTAAGGAAAAAGGATGAATTTAATTTAAGGAATTAAATTCTTTCATAATATTTTGCTTATAAAAACACGAGGGTATTCTGATCCTACCCCCTTAAGAAAAGTTTAGTCCCTAAACTTGGATAGAGTGGATAAGCTGCTCGAGGTTAAACAAGGCAATTAGAGAGAATCTTGGGATTTTACAAATTTGAATATTAACAATTAGTTTTGTTGGAACAAGACTTTTCGAAAAGTTTGAGTTTTCTAGTTAAATAAGAAACATCGGATAGAGCGAGAATCTTGGAGACAAAATCGCGTTGGTTTTATTAATGAGATGTTTAAATAAATATAGGAATGTTACTAGAATGCTATTTCTGAAAATGACGCGAAGGAGGCTCACCAGAAAGGTAGGGCCTAGAAGTTTTATCTGGACTTAAATGAAGTTAAAATATTAAGAGTCTAAGGAATAAAAATAACTTATTTAGTTCTGAGAATACGTGTTAACCATAAAATAGTTTGAAAATAAGAAATTTCAGATTTTAGTAGGACTTTAATTTAGTCAAAATATAGGCCTACCCCCTTAAGAAGTTTTAAACGTATATATCTAATATTATTATTGTTACTTTTAATGACCACTTAAATAAAATATATAGCCTTAGGAAAAGGGACGGCAATGAGGGAAAATGGATAAAAGTCGCAGTGATCATAAGGAGGATATGAGCTTTATTAAATTTAAGAGGAATATTGGTTATCGTGGAATGGTTAAATGAAATGTTTAAGGGATTATGGATAACCTTGTTGATATAGCTCATTTTCTTAAAATTGTTATTATAATGTTAATAGATGAAACGGGGATGTTAAAATCATGTTTCGGTTGAGATTGAAATTTATAATAATGGATGACGTAAGAATCTAAAATTTTTGTATATATATATTTCTAAAATAGAGGAAATAGTAGAAAATAATTTCAAGGATTTTAGAAATAAAGGACATAAGATTTTGAACCATGAAGTTTCAAAATGTTTTGAATTACGATACAAAGATTTGACGGAACAAGCAGAAATTTTCAAGGATATTTTTATAGAGAACGTATGAAAACAATTTTTAGAAGTATATACTAAGAGATTGATAAGAATTTTAAATATAGGAGGTCGTGAAGGAAATTTGTGTGATGGGACGTTTGATAAATTTTGGGAGGAAATAAAATATAGTGAGTCTCCTTTATTGAGTAAAATATAAGTAAGTATAGAGTTAACTAGGAATTTTACCGGTGATGTCGTCAACATCGATAACGTCTTCAGCACCCTCTTCCGATTCGGTTAAAAGGTACACACGCCCTTGAACCTTCACGGCTGGCGGTGGTCCCGCGTTTGCCTTTGTAATCGTACCCTTCTTTGGGCATTCATTTGACTTGTGCCCCACTACATTGCAGGAAAAACACACTACCGGTTCTCCATTACATTGTTTTCCTGGGTGAATCGGTTGTCGGCGATTTACAGCTTGGTTGCAAGGTTGGAGCCTCAGGAATTTGTTGGTTGTTCCTTGCGACGAATGTGGTGGGATTTCGGTTGAAGTACTGGGATCTGCCCTGGTTCTTGTTACGGTTGTCGGAAACCTGATAACTCGTGCGACCATAGAGCGGTTTCTGAATGAAGCTAGCACTCGTCACAGGAGGAGTAAAAACCTTCTTTTTCTTTTTCTCCTCGGCTTCTCCCTTCTGGATTGACGCCCAGATACTTGTTGCCTTTTCGTAGGCCTCGGCAAAGTTCTTACAGTTGAACCCGCTCATGTTTATCCTCAGATCATTAGTCATGCCCCTTACATAACGAGTTGCGAGTTCCTCCTCGTTAGTTAATATTCTAGGAGCAAACTTAGATAGCTCCTGATACTTTTCGGTGTATGCCTGCAGAGACATATCACCTTGATCTAAGTTCCTGAATTTCTCTTCCATCTCCCATCTTAGCTCTTCCCCGAAGTATTTGTTCTCGGCCCGGTTTGAACTCGCTCCAATTGTATATCCTCAGGGGAAAGGTGGACCTGATCAAGCGCCACCAGCTGTTGGCTTCTCCCTTGAGGTAGTAAGCTACCACATTCACCTTCTCTGTAGGCGGTGTCTTACTGAGCTCCAACAGCTTCTCCATTTCTTCAATCCATTCAGTTAGAACGGTAGGGTTGGCCAGAACTGAGTATGGTTGAGGTGCGTGTTTTGAGAACCTCTCGAATGCAGATTGATTATTACCACCACCACGATATTGGTGTGTATTACGGCGATTTTCATTATTGCATCCTCGAAACCTCTCCTCCTTGCCTCCTCTTCGAGGAATTGTTGGTTGAGGTCATGGTCAGGAATACCGTTTGCAGCCATTCTGAAAATTTTAAACTGTATGAATTTGAGTAGTTCCAAAAGAGGCATATTATAGAATACAAGATAAAAGTTGGTTACATCAACTTAGAGTAACGAAGTGCATCTATACATTTCCTAGGAGGATAACTGAAAGTAGAAGGTAGGGATAACGACTCCTAATAGTGTCATACAAAATCACTGAGGTTAGGTAGTTAAAATCTAGAGATTTTACAAAATGTTATCCGTACTAGTAGTTCATAAGGCTAAAAGGATCTAGAGTCCGTTTGAAGACTCCGCATCGCTGACTTCCTGCTCATCATCGAAGGTGTGTCCCTGAGCAATGGCACGGCATGCAAGCCTGAGGCCGCATTTGAAGAAATTCCACCCGTGGAACTTTCCCCCTCGAACTGTAGACAGGTGGCGTACTGTAAACCACCAATGGAAAGCTTCACCTCTGAGGAACCTCTCGGTTAAGCGTACTTTCCACTCTTCGTGAACTCCCGCCTCAACGAACTTCGCCTCCATTTCGCATAACCAAAACCAGCAGGTGTCATGGTCTCCTGCGAATGTGCGCGGGGGATCTCCTAAGAAAATCCCGTAAGCATCGATCCTGGCAGGGTCAGTCCATGCAAGCTCCGGAGTAACCGGAAGTGCAGGCATGAAAGCACGTAGGGCGCGCTGCTTAATCGAACAATTGCCCTTCCCGTCTCCGCATACTGGTGAATCGCCGGTTGATGACATCTACAAGGGATTTTAAGGGAAGGAGTCAAACAACAGGAATATTGTTTGAACGAAAATAAAATGGCTATCAAGAGAATATAAATTTCTGATCGAACAAAACAGGATTAAAAAGGTTTAAGAATTTTATTAGTGAAATTGGTTAAGGATTTAGTAGATGTCCTTACTTCATATAGTTGGGTAATCATTCAGCCTCTCACTGCTCAAGAATTAAGTTTATTAACTCGATTTTATATCCGAGGATAGTTGTTAGTTTTAGTCAGTCACATCAGCAAGTAGCAAGTATACGATAGTTAGTGTATTTTATTTTAGGTCAGTAATTCGTCTATTTACAAAGGCTGGTCCCTAATGTTTCTACCCATTCTCACTTTTAAAGCGTTCTAAGTTATTATTTTAGCGATCTAAGATTTCTAATTTATTATTTGATCCTATAAGTCTATGCCTGACATACGATATGAATGTCTGGCCCAGGTGTCGTCTCGCTATGTGAGATAACTTTAAGTCATTCACGGTCGCAAGACAGCTCTGATACCAACAGTAACAACCCGGTTTTTCGTGACTTTAATTAAACTAAGGCGGAAAATTAATTAAGTCTATATATTACAAAACCAGCTGTTATCGTATTACAAACTCTATATACATAATATGAGTTTAAGATAAACAGAGTTATTTGATTACAATCTCTCAAAAAGGAGTACAAAATAAAGATAAACCATCCCCTGCATTCAATAGCGGTAGTCTCAAAATTTTGCATTAAACTCTCATCATTTTCAAGACACTCTTTCGATACATGCAATTTCTAAAGCAATATGCAAAGATAAATAATGAATAATAAATAAGCAAGGAAAACAAATAGCAAGTATGCAATTAAAACACATAAGGAGATCATGATGATTCAATACGAGTATAAACCAATCAAATAACAACCCACGCTCACAAACAATCATACTCAACAAAATCACATTCCAATACTCAACCAAGTCATTCCGATAATCATCAAACAACAAGGAAATACATTCAAACATATGTTAACTAGTGATTGTTCATTAGCGAGGCGGAAGCATGCAGACGTAATTTCGATAGTAGGCCAAACAGCAGTTGGGCGTGTCGACACACTAAATCCTAGTGGGCCGGGGCCAAACAGATTGGGCGTGGGTCGACATACTGAGACGTCCGCGCAATAGCGGTCGTACGAACAAAGCGGGCGATGTGCGAGCAAAGCTAAGGATACCTAAAGCGATAAGGGCAGCCAAATCCCAAGTCTAATGTATGCATACACCACTATAGATAGGTTCAGATCATACTCGCCCTCGAGTAAGTAGTCACCTAATAATACGACTATCACCTTAGACGGGTACCCCCGGGTGGGGCTGGAGTTTCCAATTACCGTAGTATGGGCTCACGGAGATATCAATCATGCCCCATCCCTGAGGTTGTATATCCCGCACCGAAATAATACTTTATATAAAAATATTAGATCGCCTTTAGCAACTCTGGGAGGGAGCCAAAGTCCCCATAGACGGCTACCTCATTAACTTCGAATTCAAGAGTCGCGACATGGCGAACAATCCAAGTATTTTATTCAAGTAGTTCATTTCTTAATTTCTTATTTCCTCGTTCATTCAAAATAGGTGGCAATTCTGTAACTAAAATATATATCGTCTAACTTTGTATAATGAAATTTTAGTTCTAGCAGTTCTTCAGGTAAACAGAACACATAGAAAGACTTAGTTAATTATTTGGAGTCCGTTCGTAAATTTTAAATATTTTTACTATTCATTATTTTACTATTCATCGTATTTACTATTCACCGTATTTACTATTCCTCGTATTTACTATTCCTCGTATTTGTACGTATTTGTATACGTATGCGTATTTTTATACTTCGTATTTTATTCGTATTTTATACGTACATGTATTCCTATACTTAGTATTTATTATTATATTTCCTTTATACTTAGTATTTTCCTTTTATACTTAGTATTTTTATTTTATTTCCTTATACTTAGTATTTTTCCTTTTATACTTAGTTTTCTTATACTTTACAACTACTTTTATACTTAGGATATTTTTAGGTTTTACAAAACCAACCTTTATTTTTCTAAGTATATAATTCTAGTTTTAAAGACGTTAGGTTCGTTTTGTACTTAGTGATTTTAAATAATAATACGGAAGTAAAACTCGATATAATCTAAGTACAAAATCCTAGGGTCAAAGTTGTTAAGTTCATTTAGTACTTGGTGATTTTGAAATATTATTTTAAATGAAAAACTCGATTTAAACTTAAGTACAAATTCTAATTTCAAAGTTTTTAAGTTCATTTTGTACTTGGTCATTTTAAATAACATTTCAAAAGTAAAACTCGGTTAAATTTAGTCGTATACTTAACTAAGCTATTAGCGGTTTCCATTTTTAGCGAGGTTGTCGTAGTTCATTTTAAATAGTCCGTATGTCCACATCCAAATTTAAGCATAGGTAGTAACACTCGAATTCATTCATTTTAATACGTGCAACATTTATTTTTATCGGTTTCGTTGATTCTTTTTATTAACGATTTATTTTATAATCTAATATAATCCTAATTACTATTCAACTTTAGTGACTAAGTGATAAATTCATTTTGACCAAAATTGACCCAAATAATGTGACAAAACCGTGGCCTTCTATTACATTTACATATTTATTTCTTTTTTTGTTTTTATTATAATTCATTACTTTAACTAATTAAATTACTTAAGTGATAAATATAAAAAGTGACAAAATCATTTTAGGTCCAAAATTGAACCCTAAACCGTGGCCCTTCTATACTTATCCATTTTTATTTTGTTTTCTAATTTAATCGGTTTTGACTTAAAGTTTTTATATACTAATTATTTAATTTATACTAAAGTGATTTAAACTAAGTTGAAATTTCACTAAATATTTTATTAAGTTTATGAATAGTGTTTTTACTTACTTTAAATTTCTAACTTTTATATTTTAAAGATTTAGCTTATTTAACTTATAGTTTTAGTTATGTATTTATTCACTAATGGATTTAAACAACATTTAACCTTAACTTTATAAAAATTATGGATCAAACTAGTCATATATGTGAAGAACACATGAATAAATGAAGAACTCTAATATTTTTCATATGAACATTTTTAACTCAAATTTCATATTATCGTTTTATTTTCTCAAATTTTTATAGTAAGTCTATTTTACCTAGACTAATCATAATATGTTATTTAGAAAAATTAAAACTCAAAATTGGTCCATAAATTTCAAAATAGCCGTGTATATTATATATATGTTCATAAATTTGATTTTTGATTTTTATACTTCTAATTCAATAACTAACTTACTTTATAACATTTATATATTTAACATATGTAAAAATCATAAACAAACATTAACATACATAAGTAAAATCATTTAAAACACAAGCATAACATAACATCAAAATTTCAAGAACACACATGAATACTTTTAAAACATTTAAATTCATAACAAATTCATTTTAAGTCCTAAACATAAACTAATTATATTTTCATGTCCATTTCATTACAAGTATTTTAAGCATGCAATTTACAAAAATTAAAACGAAAAATTAAGTGAGAAAAATAGGGGTGGCCGTGTGGTTTCATGTTGAGCAATATATTTTATTTTTCGATTTTTGTCTTCTAATTTAACATATGATTACTAGGTGATAAAATAAACTATGCATGCATCAAAAATATTAACATATAATCAAATTCGAGGCGCTTATCACATAAGTGTGCGGGAAGCACCTTAGTTAGGTTTATGAAAATGAGCTTAGCAGTTGTCGGGATCAATGATATGATCAAACTGACTCAAGTCTACGCCTCCTCCTTGCTCCTCGTCTTTGGTAGGGTTGGTACATAAAAAAAATGAGAAAGCAAGTTAGTAATTTATTTGAGCTAGTTAAACTATACTAAAACTTTTAAGTGTAGTATTGTTGTTAGTTTAGGTGATGTTTATATTTCATGTGATTTTGATTTATGTTCATGTTCATTTACTAGTTTAAGAGAGGAGATGATTGCTAAACTAACTAGTGGAGAATGAACACAAGTGTTCTAGTGAATTTAAAACAAGAAATTAAATTTTTAAGAAGAAAAATCATGAGGAAGAATATGAAGATCATGAAGGATCTTGAGCTTGAGGATGAGTTTGTTCTTACAAGTGTTCTTGGGTTGGTTTTATTTAGAGAGAAAATAAGCTAAGTTTTGGTTGTGTTTGTATTTGTTTTGTGCGTGTGATGTATGTAGTAGTAGTAGTAGTTGTTGTTTTGTTTTTATGTTGTAAGTTTATGTAGAAGTAGTAGTAGTATGTATGTATACTAGTAATGTAATATAAGGTGTGAATGTGTTTGTGTATTTAGTTGTATAAAACATTAAATTTAAATGTAATTAAAAGTGATGATGAAAGTAATATAGGAGTGTAAGTCTTAGGTGTGTGTAAGAAGGACTTGACATGGTGCAAAAAGGAGACATGGTGGTGTAAGAGAAGTGAAGAATGGAAGAGGCTAAGGTTGGACCAAGCAAGGTCCCAAAATTTGACCTACTTGACAAACAAGTGGCTCGATTTTTCGTTTTTGAAATTTTCGATTTCATACACGCGAAAAGTCTCGAAATAAAATATATAGTCTTAAAATAATGGTTCGAAGTAAGATCAAAAATAAAAATGAAGAAAAACGTTGAAGGGTGATCAAAACAAAAATTGGCTCTAGGATCCTCGAAACTTTGAAATAAAATCTTGTTTGATCGAAATATATATTTGTTTTGTGGAATGTTACTGTATTAAATCATTATGCTTAAACGTCAAAAGTTTACCAGTTTAGGCTTAGGAGTAACTCAATAGATCGAGTTTTAGTGAAAGTGTTAGTTAAATCAAAATGGAATAGTAATTTGATATTATTATTATATGTTTTGTTAGTAATAATCAAAATGATTAAGCTTAAACTACTTTAATTAGGTTTGGGTTATTATTAAGTATATTTAAGAAAAGATTAGGTGACTTAATCACATTTAGGTGGCTTGGCCATTTGGTCAACGTTTGACCTCGATTTGCGTGCCAAAATTTGTCGTTGAGAAAATTGTCGAGGATTCTTTGTTTGATTTATCGAGTTTGAAAATGTAAAAATAAAGTTCAAATTCAAAGTAATTCAAAACGGTTTTAATTTAGGTGCAAAATAACTTGTAGTATAATGTGTTAGGGAAATAAGTGAGCGAGGATGTTTAATTAATGATTTGCGCAATTATAAAGGCTTAACTTAACATGGAGTGTTACATGTTTAGCGAAAAAAATTCAGTCGCATTTTTATTGTAAGGAAAAAGGATGAATTTAATTTAAGAAATTAAATTCTTTCATAATATTTTGCTTATAAAAACACGGGGTGTTACACTAACTATATCTCATATTAGCCTCTTTGTAAATTAATTTGATTTTTATTATAAGTTTTATGAGTATGATTCTTATGTTAAAGTATGTTAAACATCAATGATTTGTGTTTGTCTGTTATGTGTAGTATAATAAAATGATAATAAATAAGTAATATTGATAATAGTTAAGTTGTAGTATTATGTTCATATGTTTAGTTAATTTATTTTTGAGCATTTTTAATTATGATTCATATGTTTTTATGTTTAGTTATGTTTTAGTTATGTTGTGGTTGTATATAAAAATTATGTGAAATATTAACAATGAGTTTAAAGTGATTAAAAATCGAAAACGAAAATATGTGTGTGTGTATTCTTCCTCACGGCATCACCCTTTTATTTTCTTAAATTTTCACTTTTAATTTTTGTAAATAATATGTTTAGTTAAGTTAGTTTAAAATGATTGTTAGTATGTTATAAAAATTAATTTAGAAAAATAAATTATAAGTTATTAAAAATGCATATGTGTTCTTGAGTTTATTGTTTGATGTTCATATGTGTTCTTATGACTTTCATGTGTGTTCATCATTATTGTTCACTTTGATTATGTTTTATATTATGTTTGTTTATAATTTGTGTTTATGTTTAGTTATGGTCTTATATATTACTTAGTATTATACTATAAATCAACTAGAACATTATAAATCATTTAGATTAAAAAGTTAGGAATTTAAAGTGTTGAAAAACACTATTCATAATTATAAATAAAAGTTTTAGTAAATTTCATTTTTGTTTAAATCTTTTTAGTATAATTAGAATAATTAAAATATAAAGACTTTAAGTTAAAAACCGATAAAAATTGAAAAATGAAAATTTGGAACATCACCTACTTAGCCACGGCATTCTTGATGTTTTTAGGGTTAAATTTGTTTTTATCACTTTTTAGTTTATTGTTTAAATAATTTAATTATTAGTTAATAAGTTAGAATTAAGAAATTAAAAGAAATAAATCAATTTTGACATATATGTAAACCACACGGTTTTATCACTTTAAATGGACTAAATTTGATCAAAATGAAATTATCACTACGTCACTAAAGTTTAATAATCATTAGAATTGAAATATTGTATAAATCGATTTAGTTATAAATGAAATATTATAAACCGATAAAAATATGTAACCGTTATATAAATGAACTAAATCGTGTGCTACCGCCTTTGCATATTGGACTGTTGAACTTGGACATACGGACTAAAATGAATCATCCACGTTACTATTATTTAAAAAAGATGAAAATCGCTAAATTTAGTTAATAGACGACTAAAATAACTAAGTTTCATTTTAAAATGAATATCATTATCACTTTTTACAAAACGAACTTAACGTTTTTAAAACTAGATTTTTAAACTTAGTAACTAAGTTACAATTTTAGATATTTTTAGATATTTTAGATATTTTTAGATATTTTAGATATTTTAGATATTTTTAGATATTTTTAAAATATCTAGATATTTTCAAAAAAATCTTGAATAGTGAATAGTGAGAAATGAATAATTGAAAATTTTACTAAGTATAGAAAATATTAAAATGAATAAGTAAATGACTTAAAGTGTTTTGAAAAACACTTAAATAATAATTGGACATATTAATAAACGTATTAATATAGAAACTTAAAAATGTTAATAATTAACAACACTTCAAATAATAAACGAACGTGTTATGTGATCATATGAAACCTACAATTCAAATTAAACGTTTGACGCTGAGACTAGGAGAGTCTAGTAACATGTGATATGTAAATATCAAATAAATAATGAATATTGAGTAAGTTAAATAAAAGGTCAAACGCTTGAGCCTCCGATATGAAAACGTCAATCGTAAGTGAAGTGGGACTAAGATAGTCTTGTGCGGATACCACTATCTCGATCTCTGGCTTGGGTCACATCGAATAGTGTGGTTTAAGCCGGCAGCCTTATTGCTTAGTGTATCCTGCCCATGCCGTTACGCCTTAAGTCGTATAGCCAAGGCCGTACAAGATAATGAATATGCCAATGCTTTTGTATCAGGCTTTAGGAAATAGTCGTTTTATCCAGAGTTAAGGTGCTCTATGATTAGCGTAGCCCATTCTTAAAGTGGATATTAGTGTATGCATATTAGACTAGGGCTTTATTACCCTATTTCGCTAAAGTTATCAGGGCCACCGTGACATTATGTGCTTATGCGCTTTGCGGTTCTGTCTCCTTGCCGTGTTTCGTTCTTAGTGGGCGCGACACTTGCATTCGTTCTTACCCTGCGTAAAGATTACTTGACGAGATTGTATCTGAAGTTCGAATCATTTCGAACACTAGAAGATGAGATGCAAGTACTATAGTATTCGGCGTGGTTTACGAGTCGAGTAAGCCTCTGCACTATGGAAGTGAGATGCAATCGATCAGAGTACAAAGGCCTACTCAGTGGTCAGGCTCGTAAGCAGTATGTGTTGCTTGTTGTTTGATTAAATGAGAATGAGTGTGTACCATCTTCGAAAACTAAAGACCACAAATTTCTGAAGTGAATCGAGTCTGCATGATGAGTATGATACGATATGTATGTTTGTATGCGATCTGATATCACTTTGTAATCTTGTTCTATGATGGGAATACTATTGCTATGATATTATCTGTTAATTGCTTTCATAACTGAATATCATGCTTATATGATTTATCGCTTTAAACCGCATGCTTATTATGACTTATATGTCTTTATATGCTATATGTAATAAGCATGTTTATATTTTTATCATAATGTTATAATTATAAAGCGATAATATTAAACCAAAGTAATTGAAATCGAGGGTAAGTATGAGCATAGCTAGTCACTGTCCGCTCAGCGGGCATCCCCCCATCAGTTTATTGTGCAGGATGATCGTGGACCGGAAGTTGGATTTTGGACGGGGCCACGAGACGTTTTATTGCTTTACATTTACTTGTTTTTGAGAGATTTGTAATATATAACACTTTACTCTTTTAACTTCCGTATTTAGAGTTGTTCAATTCAACTCTTAAACGATGATGTAATATTTTGGGTTATTTGTATAATTAATAACGCTGGTTTAAGACTTAATTAATTTCCGCCTTAATAATTAAAGTCGACTAAAAACCAGGTTGTTACACTTTGTCATTTGGTTATAAATCAAGGGCCAAAGAAAGAGAAAGGTATTGCATGCATTTTGTTTTTGCTGATCTCTCTCAAAACCTCTCTAAATAATTATTCATTATATTACTAAGAGTTAGTAATAATATTATCACATATTATCAAGTCTATACTAAGTGATTTCTAGATCAAAATCCTTAGTATTTTTGGAGTTGTTCTTGGGTTTATCTCAAAGGAGGCTTCCTATTTTGGAAACTCGGGTTTTGGAGGATCATCCTAAACTTTAGCTCAAGAAACAAAACTAGAAAGAAGTTCTAGTTTTGTGCCCATTTTTCCTTTAAAAGAAAGGTATAAATTTTTACAAACTTATAACAAAGTATCTATGTAACCACATAGATCTTGCTCATCAAATTAGAGTAATTTGATTTACACTAATATTTGATTAGTGAATGGGATGAGATCCCTACAAGTGGTATTAGAGATTAGGCTTGTGGTTAGTAATATCGTGTGGTTTTGTAATTAAATGCGATCTCGTATCGCCGGTTTGTAATTTAATAGTTTATTTCATTTATAAATGTATAATAGGATTGCTATGTATTCATTTGTAATTTAAACTTGTAACTATTTGTAAACCAGAGACCGGCGATGAATCGAGATGGAGCCTTAGAAGTGTTCTAAAGCTTGCAAGGAAGAGCTTGGATGAAGTTCTTATGAAGAGGGACCGAAGGAGTTGGTTTCCAATTTGTAACTCCTTGTAATTTTAATTACTTTTAGGTGGCCATACTAGGTTTATGCTTTATGCTTTTGCTTGCTCATGCTTGTTTGATTGCTTATTTTTCCGCACACATGCCAAAATCGCTATGCATGCTACGATATCCCACTATGATTGTCTTTTTTAGGTCGCCATTCTTAAACTAGTTCACTTATAAAGAATTTTTATGACTAAAATTGACAAGATCACCCACTTTTTAACAAATGAATTGAGATTAAGCCTTTCCAAATGTGGCGACTATGAACCCCATGTTCGTGAGGACCTCCGCAACGTGGAACCTCGTTACCATGGGTAAGTAGTGGGAGGAAGTCCCATGCTAATTTGGTTTGGACTCAACCAATTCAAATAAGAGTTATTTGGGGCTAATGGATGCATTTTTAAAGAAAATCATCAACCAAGCATTCTAGTGTAGAATTAGTCAAGTGTTGACTTATCGTTTTTATATAAAAGGAAACATGAGATGTCTAATTTTATATGAGAACGAGTCTTGGAATCATTTATATAATTTCGTGGGAGATCATTATATAAATGGACATTTGTTTTAAAAAGTGTTTTAGCAAATGTTATTAATGAAATAACAATGAATGCTTATATATTTCCTCATTTTTGTTGTAGAATTTTTATTTCAAATCGCAATGGCATCACCATCAACTCCCGCGCCCATTTTGGGCAAAGATTCATGGTTGAGAACCGTGATGGATAAGTGTATCCTCAAGGATGACGGTAGCAACTTTGTCGAATGGGATTCGACGATGAGGGGCGCCGCAACATCCGACAATGTGCTCAAACACCTTATTGATCAACCTGTAGATACCCGTATCCGTACCCCCCAAATGCAAACCCTGTGATGAAATGGACTTTTCACAAAAAGCATGTTTTTAGCGTAATGTCAAAACGGTACATTTTGTCGAAAACATTTTAAGTCGTTTAACGCATAAATGATTTATTTGCATGTCGTGTAAAATGAGTATTCGTTTAGTCATTTTATTTAAGCCGACCCAACACAAAAACAAGCCTTTTCCACACGAAAAAGCCCACAAAAACACCCGAGCACGCCTCTCGAGGCGTCAGACGCTCAAACCGAGCTCACGTCTAAACACATTTCACAAAAACAATTCAATACAAGACAAAAACACTTTTCGGCCCGAGACCCGAAAAAGCCCACAAAAGCACCCAAGCACGCCTCCCGAGACGTCATACGCTCAAGCCGAGCTCACGTCTAAACACATTTCACAAAAACAATTCAATACAAGATAAAAACATTTTTCGGCCCGAGACCCGAAAAAAGCACGAAACACGAAATACGAAACACGAAACACGAAACACGAAACTGACCCAACATATCCTCGACAAAAGCCTGCAGCATGCCATCATCACATCCAAGTACGTAAGCGCTTACGCACAGCCAAACAAACAGCAAGAAAAAGCCCCTAAAAATCGCCAGTGAACTGGCGATTTTCGGGAAAATAGCCAGTTAACTGGCGATTTACCTGACAATCGCCAGTAAACTGGCGATTTTCCTGAAAATCGCCAGTTGATTGGCGATTTTCCCTTACTCTGGCACTTTGGCGGCTCGAAATCCCTATAAATACACCCCTTATTCGTTCATTTCAAAGCATGAATTATCATCACTCTCTTCTCTATCTATACCTTCACACTTGACTCATACGGGTTCCTGACCCGACCCGGATTGGCATTGCGAACCCGTATTCGCAATACGGTTGTAGCGATTCGGATTTCTAAATCCGTCTTAAACCTCGCCAATATCGCATAAGCAACGACACAATTAACAATGAACAAACGGACACCACTTTACATTATGCAAATTCTCATTTACGCATTAAACGACTAAACATGATTTCGACAAAACTTGTACTGTCTTCATTAGTCTTAAAGCATGCAAAACTGAGGGTTTTAAACAAACTTTTACATACACATGAGTCGGAAAATAGCATTTAAATGATTATTCAAACAATGAATTATTGTTTTGTGCACATTTCCTATAGCAACCCGTCATAACTTTGACGTATACATTCGCTTTTACGCATATTTATCGAGTCACATATCGCACTTGTACGTAGCGGTTTGCATTTGCTCAAACATCGAATTATACACTGTTTTCAAGCTAGTAATGGCTACTTTTACGTAGGCTTTTCGATTACAGTTTTTCATAACGCATTTTGACAAACTTTCGGAGAGTACCCTCACCCCGAATCTGCTCTGGTTTCACAATTGCCTTAGACGGATAGGTATCGACGCACCTTGAACTCTAAGATTCGCGTCTTCGACTCCAAAACGCGCCGAACGGGTCCAAATTCCCTCATAATTTGGTGGCGACTCCGAAAACGGCTTTTAAATGATTTTTTCAATATTTCTTTAAAATGCTTTAAACAAATTACGCGATGACATCCCCCATAGCAAATCGAGCAAGACCACAGAGCGCGCTTTTACGCGCCGCTCTTTCACATTATTTTCCTGCGCCGTGCATTCCGCCCCATCACGAGGGCGGGCGCGCGCGGGGCATCGAGAAGGGATCCCGATCCGGTATCCTCAGTTGGCGACTCCGCTGGGGACGAGCATGTTTTTTTTATTATTTTGAAAACTAGCTTTTCATTTTATTTTAAAAACATAAAGAGGTGAAACTTGAAAACTTGAAAACAGTTTTAAATTCGATGTTTGAGCACATGCAACCGTTTGAGTCGAATCCTCCTGATTCACAACCACACCCTTCGAGGGACGGCCCCAAGTAAAAACTCGCTTCATAAGCGAGTATACTCTGACACGCCGATCTTCACCCTTCCACGATCACAAGTATGGCATCCGTGACAAGTGAATCGTAGCGATCAAACTCGAACGCTCTAGACCCGTATTGAATCCACACTCAAATGTGTGTGATCTTGTGGATAACTCTACACAAACGCTATGGAATGACCGGAAGGAACCTTACCCTGAAAGCCAAAAACCCGTGTCTATACGTACAAATGCGAGGCTATAGTACCCTCACTATAGTCGTCTTTCAAAATGCATCATACATACGCACTCTACAACATTGCATTTACATTTTCAAAAAAGAAATGAACGAACAGTTCTTTTTTTGCAACTTTTGAAAAAACATTTTTCAAAACCTTTCGTATAAGCCGGCTGACCTATAGTCATTTCGGCTTAGCACGACAACAAAGTCTTTCAAAACGCCCGCGAATAATCACTACATTCGTAGGGCCTTTCAAAAACGTAAACGGATTACGCGACTCACGGTCACTGTAATTCATTTATAGCAAAACATTTTCACATTACAAAACCCGAGAATATCAACATATTCCTGCGGAACTTACTCAAAACAAGCGGCCTCGGCCTTTTACAAACTTTTGCGCAAAACTCACGTCGAGTCGATTGACCTCTAGTCACTTCGACTTGACAAACATCTCTTACAAACAAACAAAATTCGGGAATGGTCATACCAATCCCGTCATTTTACGCTGAATCGACTGACCTACAGTCATTTGACTCAGTTCATTTTACACAAAACACGTAAAAACGATCAAAACCGTTTTTACACATTTTAACATCCCTGGCTCGACTAGCCTATAGCTGTCTCGAGTCGGATCGAAAAACTTTTCATTGCAATCCAACAATGAGCCCACGACGACATGCTGTTAATATGGGCCCCTAGGATTCAAAGCACAAAGCATCTTTTACATCGAGAATGGAAGCGCGTCAACGCGTTTCTAACTCAAAAGCTTTCCAAACATTTTGTCAAAGCACGACGAGCTGTTTTAACAATACTCACAACACATTTTTGAAATAAACATTTTTCAAAATTTTTACAAACCGACTAACTAATAGCTGTTTTGGTTTTAAGCAAAATAAGCTATCTTTTCAAAAACAAAACCCAGGGATAATCACAAAATTCCCGCCGGCATTTCAAAAGCATGAGCAGACTACGTGACTCCTCGTCGTCGTAGTCCTTTTAATACAAACCTTTTTCTGCAAAGCAAACTCGAGGATGACAACATGTCCTCGATGATTTTTCACGACACATTGAACGACCTATGCCCGTTTTAAGCACTTTTGAAATAACATTTTTCAAAATTCTTCAAACAAATTGGCTCACGGCCATTTCAACCAATCACACTTTTACAACTAAGCAAACACGGGAATGCCCAAAAAGCAGTCCCTAAGCAAACACGGGAATGCCCAAAAGTAGTCCCTAAGCACACATGGGAATGCCCAAAAGCAATCCCTAAGCAAAGCCCGGGAATGCCCAAAAGCACTCCCTTAGACTTTTTCCACGGCCATTTCAGGCCCAAGCATCATTTTAACAATCAAGCAAAGCTCGGGAATGCCCAAAAGCACTCCCTCGGACTTTTCCACGGCCATTTTGGCCTAAGCATCATTTCTACAATCAAGCAAAGCCCGGGAATGCCCAAAAGCACTCCCGCGAACTTTTTCCTCGGCCATCTCGACCAAAGCCTCACTTTTACAACCAATCAAACCCGGGAATGCCCAAGCGCAGGCCCGCGGACTTTTGCATTTTAGGTGAACGACCCATAATCATGCCGACTAAGCTTTTTCAAAATCAAAAACAGCAGAACGTGCAGGACCGTTCTCATCGCATTTCAAGCATCTCCGACTTAACTAGCTAAACGCTCTCAAGTCGAATCCTTTTCCATGCATCTAGGCTCGAGCCCTCAACGATGAACCGTTAACATGGGCTCGACAGATACAAAGCAAACACGTTTTAACATCGAGACGAGATGCGCGCACGCGTTCTCGTCTCAAAAAGGCTTCCTAGGCACAACATTGTTCCTAAAGCCATACACTCTCATTTTTGAAATAAGCTCTTTTCAAAAATCTTTTCACTTTTGCAAAACAAGTAACACACTCTCATTTTTGAAATAAGCTCTCTTCAAAAATATCCGTGTTTTTACAGACAAGCAAAACTTTTGCATTTTGAAATAATCACGTTTCAAAATTCCCTCAAGTTCGAAATAAACACTTTTCGAAATTCCGGGTCAAACCAAATAGTCTTTCACTATTTCGATTTGACCCACTAAGCAGTCTTTACAAGTCACTCGGGAATAATCATCACATTCCCGAATCTTGTCAAAGCACAAATGGACTACACGGCAAATGTGGAATAACCATTCGTCGCATTCTTGGAGATTTTTCATTCTAAGCGGCCCGCGGCCCTTCACATTTTGAAATAACATTTTTCAAAATTTCCGTGTCAAGTCAACTAGTCCGTACCTAGTTCGATTCGACCCAATCACAAATCTCTGCAACCGTCCGGGAATAATCACTACATTCCCGAGACCTTACAAAAACGTCAATGGACTGCATGACTCGCGGTCATCATATACCAATTTCTAGCAAAACACTTTCACAAGCCCAAACCCAAGAATTACACAATATTCTTGTTGGACTTTATGCGGCCCCAGGCCTTCTCAACTTTTTAAAAAAAAAAAAAAAAAAAGCACTTCGCAAATCTCATTGGTCCAAACGACCCAAAAGTCGGCCTGATTCAATAAACATCATCTTTTACAAGCAAGCAAAACCCGAGAATGGCCAAGCCCAATCTTGTGGATTTTTCATTGGTTCGAATGGCCCATAACCATCTCGACCCAATTTCTCTTAAGCAAAAAGCATATGGACGTACAAACCTGCCCACATCCTGCATAACTAGCTTATCGCTATCACGGATTCACTCCAAGCAATTCTACCGCAATCCTACGATAGGCTCACGATGACATGCCGTTAACATGCGCCAATCTGATTCAATGAAAACTCTTTAAACATCAAGTCAGAAACGTGTCAATGCGTCTCTAGCTCAAACACCTCCCGAACATTTTGTCAAAGCACGACAAGCGGTTTTCACAAAATTCTCATCACATTTTTGAAATAACATTTTTCAAAAATCCTTCCCTCGAACCGAATGACCCAAAGTTATGATGGTTTGACCCACACGAGCAATCTCTTCAAAGCATCCAAGAATAATCACTTTATTCTTGTGACATTTCCAAAACATAAATGAGCTACATGACTCGCCGTCATAGTAACCCATTTATTACAAAGCATTTTCAAACCTGAGAGTGGTTACTCATTCTCGTGGACCTCTTCTCAAAAGAAAATCAAGCGGCTCACGGCCTTTTAACATCTCTTTCAAAATAAGCACTTTTCGAAATCTACGGTTCAAATGGCCTACCGCCATTTTTCAAGCATCTCTCTTTCACCAAACAACACAACCCGGGAATGAACTAGCATCATCCCACGATTTCTTCACGGTTAGACCAAGTGGCTCATAATCGCTTCAATCTGACCCTTCTTCAATCAAAATGCATGAAAACGAGCACAACCGTCTTCATCGCGCTTTTAAGCACCCTTGATTCGGGTAGCCTATCGCTACTCCGAATCGACTGACGCTTTCATCGTAATCCAACGACAAGCCCATAACGACACACCGTTAACACGGGCTTATCGGATTCGATCTCAAAACATCTTTTGCATCGAGCCAAAATGTGACCACGCATTTCCGCTCAACAAAGCATCCCGCTTTTGTCGAAAACAAAACTTTTGCAAAATCAAAGTTGAATCTACGCATACGTGAACCGAGTATCGACGCAAGCATCAACCACATTTGAGACATGCGCGTCTCTGTAGATACCCGTATCCGTACCCCCCAAAAACAAACCCGATGATGAAAAGGACTTTCATACATGCTTTTAAAAGAGTCGAAACGGTACAAAAGTGTCTAAAACGTATTAGTCATTTTTAGCGTATTAATTTGGACTTGCATAATCATGAAAGTAAATGTCAATTTTAGTCATCATGAGCGTAACACGAGCACAATATAGGAACGTCTTATTAAGCCAAGCCACAAAAACAGCCCAACTAGCTACAAAACGGCCCAAACTTACAAAAACGACCCTAAAACGCACACTAACACGACACTCAAAACGGGCCAAAGTGCGTCCCGTGTCACATTTTCAAAAAGTTAGGTTTTATGAAACCATAAAATAATATAACCTAATATTATTTTATTTCAGGCCAAACCAAAACACGATACAAAACCGAAGCACTAAACCGAAATTGACCAAAATCGAACAAATACTTCACCCCTAAGTAGACGACAAAACTAAATCATGAGCTAATCAAACCGTCAAGAACCGAAAGGCGGCATAAAACAAATTTCACCAAAACAAAAATCTAATCGCCAAGAACAGCGACAAACCAAATCGCCAGCCATCAAGCGATTAAGTTTTCCTCTCCAACCTTGGTTCTTTTATTTCATTTGGCGTGATTGAAACATAATCGCATGCTCATCGGGCGATTAAGTTTTGTCCTCGCACGTAAACCACCAAACTCTATAAATACCAACCCATTTCATCCATTTTCAAATACCCGCTTTAGCACTTACACACTATTCACGAAATCCACTCAAAAATACCGTCTTTACATTTTCGAAAGGTAAACATTTTACCTACGGCCGGACGTTTGAGACTTCGGATAATGGGGTTACATTAACCCCAAACCCGATATTGGCACTAGCGGCCGTGATTCGTAATACTTGTAGCAATTCTGATTCATAATCCGTCTAAACCCCGCCAATATCGCATAAATAAACGACTCATTATCACTAAAGCAAACCGACGTCACTTTTATAATTACGCAAGTCCTCATTCATGCATTAAATAACGACTAGAATCACGGATCCAACACTAAATTGTACCGTTTCATAGAGTCTTTTAGCATGTCAAAACTGAGGGTTTTTCACAAATTCTAATACGAGATTGGAAAATAACGTCTATAGTAATAATTTAGTCAATAAATTATTATTTAACGTACATTTCCTATAGCAATATGTCATTATTTTGACATTTTATATTATTTATGCATTTTAATCGAGTCATACTTATTCGCACTTGTACGTAGCGTCATTTTAGCCCAAATATCGAAATTAAGCAAATGTTTTCAAATTAGTAGAGACTATTTTTTACGTAGGCTTTTTGATTACGGTTTTCAAAACTTATTTTGTCAAAACTTTCGAAAAGTAACCTCACTCCGAACCCCTTCTCTGGTTTCAAACCTCAGATTGATAGGTATCGACGCACCTTGAAATCCGAGACACTCGTGTCTTGTATTTCAAGACGCGTTGAATAGGTTCCAAATTCCTTTAATATTTGGTGGCGACTCCAAAAATACACTTTCAAAAAGGATTTTCTACTTTTCTTTTTGGTCACAAATTCATGCAATGATCTCCCCCATTTTTCTCAAAACTGCACCCATTTCTCGCGAGGCGCATTCCGCTTCCCATACCAAGACTGGCGAGGACTGGCGCAAGGCAGTATGCCGATAGGTCCATCCACCTTCCCGCACCTTCAATGGCGACTCATTGGGACGAGCATGATTTTTATTATTTTTGAAAAACTAGTTTTTCTTTTATTTTAAAATCATAAAGAAGTGAAGCTTGAAACTTTGAAAACATTTACGCTTTCGATATTTGGGCAAAATACGCTGAGTCGAATCCTCCCGATTCAAACCACACCCTTTGAGGAACGGCCCTCAAAGAATCCTCGCTCTATAAGCGAGGTAACTCCGACACACCGCTCTCTCACCCTCCACGATTACAAGTACGACATCCGCATAAACGATCGTGAACTACCAAACTCGAACGCTCTAGGGTCTGGCCTTGAATGCACACCTAAGACGTGTGTAGTCTCATGTGCCCCTACCCAAACGTCATGAATGACCGGAGGGAACCTTACCCTATAAACCAAAAACCTGTGTTTATATGTACAAGTGCGAAGCTATAGTACCCTCACTATAGTAGTCTTTCAAAAAAGCTTTCTGCATGCAAAAACTCCTCCTAGGCATTATACTTTTAAAAATACGTCCATCTTTGAAATTGCTTTTTCAAACTTTTTTCAAAAAAGGTCATACTTTTAAAAAAAAAAACACGCCGTTAGGCTCTTTGACCCATAGTCATTTGAGTTTGATAAATAAAATGCCAGTGCATTTAAAACCGATCCAGGATAATCAATAGATCCCCGATCTTTTTCAAAACGTAAATGAATTATGCGACTGACGTATCGTCATAACACATTTATTGCTAAAAGGTCTTTCACAAAGCAAAAACCCGAATATGTCAATTCATTTCGGAGATTTTAAATGAAATTAACTTTTAGAACATTAGATTTAGCTTTAAGTCGAGTGACTCTTTAGTCGTCCCGATTTAATCTTTTTCTCTCAAAAACAAAAACGCGCTCGCTCGTGATGCGGACCGCTGATTTACTCTTTGAATCGAGTGACTTATTGTCATTTTCGATTTAGATCCTCGAGTCACACGTAAAGGCGACCAATTGATCACCTTCTACCCAATTTTAACATCCTCAGGTCGACTAGCCTATCGCTACTTCGGTCTGATCCTTTTTATCATAATCCAATGATAAACCCCTGGCAACATACCGCCAAACTGGGTTAATCTGATTATGATCATACAAATTTTCTTACCTCGAGAATAGGGACGTGTTAACACGCCTCTATCTCAAAAAGCTTCCCGTGTCCTTTTAAAAGCTAAAAACACGAGTCAAGTCGAGTCACCCACTTTTTACGCTTTTGTGTCTTCCTTTGGTCGTGAATGTGATTTTTCATTCGAGTCTTTTCCTTCTATTTTAGAATCACTAAAGATTTGAAAACTTTGTCAGGTCCGCTCATTGAAAAACCCTGGATACGCCGATTTAACTAAGAACCGCCACTTAAACCCACCTCCGCCTCAAAGAAGCGCCCTACAACAGATCAAAACCAAAACTCGCTATGGCCTTTCAACACGACGAAGGTTTCTGAGGACCACCACCACCCTCAGAGGTAATCACGAACAAGTCCGACAAATGTCAATGATAGGATAGCTAGCCTCACTACGACGATCGAGCAAATGGCTATCATGCAAAAGTTCGGCAGAAAACGCCGCGGCGCTCGCCGAGGAATCCGAACGAACGCAAAAGGATTCGAACCATGGAAGAACGCCTCACGAACTCAAGGGGTTACTCCATACACCAAGAGAACGAGCACATCCCAAAGAACGCCGATCCATGCTACCGCAAGTTAGCACTTGGCGATCTTCCCGCCTTCAAAGGTCACGAAAGCCCGCTCGCTCACGCCAAGGCTTTCAAAGCTAAATGGCCATCATGGGCGCCGAACCCCTGCATGGGCTACCTTATTCCCTCACTCATTGGACGCCAAGAACCAGGGCATGGTTCTACGCTCTAGAACCACATAAACGGGTAGTTTCGAGGACATAACAGCTATGCTCGATCTACAATACCGGACAACAATGATATCCAAGTCTCACTACGCATATTGGAGGTCCCGACCCGTATGACAATGAAGGATTTACCGAGTACCTTACGCTACCGGAAGAAGCCGTGGTGCTCAAATACCTAACCGCCAAGGGACACCGATCCGATTACTAAGTTCATCAACAACCTTACCCCGCATACCAACAACACCTACGATATGGGAATTTCGACAACTTCTCAACCCTCGGCCGTCGGCGAGCTCATCGAGGACGACCTTCGTAAGGAAAATAGGAATAAGAGTACGGTCGCGGATATCAAGGAGCTCATCTCGAGCCACCACCAAAGTCGAGCCCATCCATGCCATCAACGCACCGGACGCTGCTAGAGGCACCACCGCTTACGACACCACCAAGACTCGCCATGCCTCCGCCAAAGGCATCATACTCACCTCCTGGTCCCTGCTCAATGAAAGCGCGACGAAACTTTGACCCAATATACATGACTTACTCAAAGGCACTACGTGGCTTGTGAGCCGTAATGTACTTCAACTCATAGGACCTACTAGCGAGCCTCCCTGACAAGAAGCCAAAATCGTGGGATCGTAACGCATACCGCGAATTCCACAGAGGAAAGTGGCACGACACCGAGCAATGCTTCACTGAAGAACATAGTTCAGGACTTGATCGACGACAATACCATCGTAAAGCCCACCTCAAGTCCTAAGCCTTCAAACCACCAACCTCTACATAACCATGCTATATTCACGAAGCACACCCTATCATCGATCGCCCAAAATGATAGTCTCGGATAATCACGAAGTCAACGGCATCCGAATGCTTCGAGGATGAAGCCGACAATGATGACACCCAGATATGTCTCCGTGGATGAGCCCTACGAAGAGGAAACTCAACCCCATCGGCCGCCAGGCAAGTATGGAGAGCTATGTCACAAGTACCCATTTAGGCTATCTGACGGTGATGACGGTAGCCTACTTAACACGCTCGACGTCCGTACTCAAGCTTCTCTAAAGTTACTTGAACCTCAAAGCCACCCGCCAAGGTTGATCGCTCAAGAGAAGAACAAGGGAATAATCATAGACGAGATACGCCGCCTACTTCGCCTACCTCCACAACCCCACCTACAAGCATCGCTCCACGCCGTCACCACCAAAGTGTCATTACCGACACCAATCCTGCACTGCCTTGCTACCAACAAGGTAGCATCATCAAGTGCTACCCCAACACCCTTACTCCCCACTGAAATCGGAGACACGCTCCATAAACAAACCAACAAGACGAAGCGTATATTTCAACTGGGCAGCTCTTAAGGGACTCAATGGGACATCGTGAAGCCCTCCACCAAGCATTACAGTCACCCCAATGACATCTAAATGTCTCCGCAGAAGCTTATCAAGAACATTACGCGCGAATGGCAAGCCAACGCCGCCACCTTCTCAGATAAAGACCTCCTCCATTCGTGGCACACATAACCTACCTCTCTACATCAACGTGGAATGCCACGGCATGACATTACCGGCCGTCCTCATCGACAATGGATCCGCAGCCAATGTCTTGCCCTCGAGACACCGTAAAACCGGGATTAAGGAAAACGACTTCATCCCGTGGTACGGACGGCCGTGGCCTACGATGGAACACGCCGCAAAGATAAAGGGAACCATCTCCTTCCCCATTATGACAGACCACCATGAGAGAAACCGAACTTCAAATCATCGACATACCCCTACCTACAACATGCTACTAGGTAGGCCCTGGATCCACGCTACCAAGGCCGCCACCTCAACCTCGTGATCAAAAGGTCGATACCTGATGACGAGATCGCCACCATCGACCCCTCGAACTTTCGAGCTACCCTCAAGCAGCAAAAAGCCAATGATAGTACCGCAGAGATAAATGCCGATCCAGCCGACGACATATGTGGGTTCGACTTCGACTTCAACATCTGTACTCCGACCCGTAGAGTAGAAATCGCTACTCTCTACGCCAAGGACGACGATAACAAATGGCCCACCATGGGTCTATCTTACGCACTCATGGTCATACGAAGTCTCTCAAGGTTGGGAATCATACAATGATCGCAAGAAATATCATGATTTCCACATGCAACCATACCACATCCTCCCCAGCAACTACTTCGTCAAAGAGGGCACCAGCAAGATTCCTAAGAACACAACCACGTACACCATTGCCGGGATTGATCTCATTTCCGACATCGTGCGCAACAACAACTTTAACCCTACCAACCTGATCATCCCTTACGAAGAAAAAACACACGACGGATGGTCAAAAACCCTCGAATGGACCGACGAACAAGGCCGCACTTTCAAGATAACCACAGGTCAAGGCTACGCCTTCGAAGATTCCGACTCCGACGAAGATGAAGACAACACCCCCAACAAAAAGACTGTCTTGAAGTTTAAACTCCCTCGTCGTCATTTCAAGTCTCTTACCCCAACTAAGCCCCCGGGCTACTTCCCTGACATAGTTAATTTAGCTAAATAACTAGAGTCATTAAGGTTGTCCAAAGCTCCCTCGTCTGAGCTATCTTCAAATGTAACCGCTTTTGATAACATTAATAACATGAAAGTTTTTGGTTACTCTTTGCCTCATTTAAACTCTACTTTTCCTAATAATCGCGATAAATCTAAACTAAATAAAATTGCATTATATAGATACATTGCAAGTATTGTCTCAAAACCCAACAGACCCAATTATTGAAGACACAACAACCATCAACATAGGAACGCCCAAGAGCCTCAAGAACTACACCGGGGCTTCCCTAAGCACTAAGAAAGGGCCACCTATACCAAGCTCCTCGCAGAAGTTTAAGGACGCTTTGCCTGGTCATATAAGGACATGCCCGGATAGACCGCGAGATAGCTGAGCTCCGCACCCCGATCAAACAAGGTAGCAGACCGGTCAAGCAGAAGCTCCGACGCATCAAGCCAGAATGGTCTCTCATGGTCAAGGAAGAGATCGAGAAGCCATAAGTCGGTTTCATCCAAGTCATCGAATACTCGATCTGGGTCTCCAATATGGTGCCTAAGTATGAAGAAAACGGCAAAATACGAGTATGTGCCGACTTCCGACCTGAACAAAGCCTCGCCTAAAAGATGATTTCCACTACCCCACATGGACATCCTAATCGACAACACACAGACCACGCCATCGCTATTTATGGATGGATACGCGGATACAACCAAATCAAAATGGCAAGCAGACGACATGCCAAAACCACCTTCAGAACCCCCTGGGAACATATCGCTACACGCCATGCCGTTTGGGCTCATAAATGCCGGCTTACTTACTAACGCATCGCTACCACCTTACTCCACGACATGATGCATAAGGAGGTTGAGGTATACGCCGACGACATGATCGTAAAATCAAAAGAAAGCGGATGACCACATCACAAATCTTCTAAGTTCTTCACCCGAATCAGCAAGATAAGATGCGATTGAACCCACGTAAATGCACCTTTGGGGTCACGTCAGGGCAAATTGTTAGGCCACATAGTGAGCCAGCGGGGGATCGAGATAGACCCGACCAAAATCAAAGCAATAATGGGCATGAAGACACCGTGCAACATCGATTTAAATAAGGAGTTTCTTGGGACAAGTCCAATACATCTCCAGGTTCATCGCCAGCTCACCATGATCTGTGAACCAATCTTCAAAAGTTGAAGAAGGAGGAACATACGGCTGGACGATGATCGCCAAAGAAGCATTCGACAAAGTCAAAAGCCCGCCACAAACCCACCTCGTTTGTACCCCCACAAAAAGACTTGCCATCGCCACTATACTTAACGACCACGCCAAACGCCATGGGTGCCATGCTCGCCAAGAAGTCAACAACGAAGAACGGGCCATCTACTACATCAAAGAAAGTTTCACGACTACGAAACCCAGATGAACTGGGCCGAGAAAGTCAGCCTCACTGGTCTGGGCAACCAAAAAGCTCAGGCACTACCTCCTCACTAGCACAACATGAGTCTATTCCCTAATGGTCCCCCTCAAATACCGCTTGAAAAACCAAATTCCGAATCGGACACATGGCCTGGTGGACTCTGCTTCTCGCCGAGTACGAACTCAAGTACCTCCTTCAGAAAGTAATCAAAGGAAGAGCGGTTTCAGACTTCCTCGCAGAAAATGCTATCATCGAATGTTCCCATGATCGATACGATGTCATTTCCTGACGATGGGATCTTCGCCATAGAAAAGGAGTACTGGCAATTATACTGACGGAAGCGCCAAACCACGGGCTATGGAGTCGGAATACTCCTAATATCCCCAAACGGCGATCATACTCCACTCTCAATCAAGCTCGACTTCGTTGTCACGAACAACGCCACGTGAGTACGAGGCTCAGATTTATATTCGCAGTACCATCACTCTCAAGATAAAGAACCTACGGTACATGGAGATTCATTCCTCATCATAAATCAAGTGACAGGGCATGGAAGATCATGAGCGAAACCTCACCAAATACCAAGCAAAAGTACAAAACTCCTAGCCAACTTCGACCGCATTGAAGTTCTATCACCTCCCAAGGGAAGAAACCGCTTGCCGACGACGACCGCCAAAACTCTCATCCCTCCCGAACATGCCACCGCACATGAAGTTACTACCCATCATCGCCGAAAGACGTGACGAACCAAAGATACATCCATACCATTGACCTGGACGGCCGAGCGCATGCAGCCTTGGTATCAAGCTATAATCAACTACAAAACAGACAACACCTACCCACCCGACAATCGATAAACGTGGACAGAGGGCTATCGTGCTCCTAGCTTCCCAATTTGTGCTAGAGATGGGACAACTACTCAAGAAGACACCACAAGGGACACCGCCATATGTGTCGACTACAAGAAGGCGCAGAAATCGCCACGCAAGTCCATGATGGCGAATGCGGACCCCACATGAACGCCGAGCACTCGCAAACAAGTCCTACGGCTAGGATGGTATTGGACGACCATGGAAGCGCATCAGATCCAATACGCCAAGCATTGCCACAACCGCCAAATTTTCAAAGAACGCCCAACATGTACCACCTTCACCACTATACAAATTCTAACCTCACCCTGGCCCTTTTCAACCTGGGGCATCGACGTGATAGGAAAAGTCCACCCCATCTGAGCAGAGGTCACCGCTTGCGGCCGGGTAGCCATCGACTACTTCACTAAATGGGTGTATAGCTGTTTTTTTCGACCCTTGGCTCCAAGGAAGTCGCCAAGTTCATCCAGATTTAACATCATATGCCGATATGGCATACCCCACGAGTTCATCAAATGATCAAGGTTCACACTTTCAACGCGAGACCGAAGCCATACTCACAAAATACAACATCCAAAGATCACAAATCCTCACCCTATCGACCCCAAACCAATGGAGCCGCTGGCAAAGAAACAAGACTGGCCGTCACCATACTTGAGAAGATGATCGACAACCGCAAAGATTGGCCTAACAAAATACCATATGCACTCGGGGATACCGTGATTACCATCCGAACCCCTACGGCATGACCCCTATTTCTCACCTACGGCATGGAAGCCGCCCAACCAAAGGGAAATAGAAATACAATCTCTCAAGATACTAATGGAAAGTAGCATCCCGTAAGGCACGGGCCCGTGAGCTGCATTTAACAACTCATGCTCCCGGATGAACGCCGACTACATTCCCCGAGCACCGCATTTAATGTACCAAGCCCGACTACAACGAGCATTCAACAAACGAGTTAAGCCACGACACATAAAGTAGGTGATCTCGCACTAAAGTCACCCGAGCACCACTTCCAATGACTCCACGAGGAAAATTCAAGCCTAACTGGGCTGGACCTTACCTCGTCAAGGAAATCTTCACAGGCGGAGCAGTCAAACTAACCGACCTCGACGGCCAAGAGTTCAACCTCGCCACAAACCTCGATCAACTCAAGAAATACTACCCCTAAAAACCGCTTGCAATGTATCTGTAGAATACAAATTTTATAGAAACAATTCATGGACCGGCAGGTCCTTAAACATGCTCATGGACCGGCAGGTCCTTAAACATGCTCATGGACCTACAGTCCTTAAACATGCTCATGGGCAAGATGCCCTAAACCGCTTTTCTTTCCACATAATCAAACACAATTCATGGACCGGCAGGTCCTTAAACATGCTCATGGGCCGGCATGCCCCTAAAACTGCTTTTTCTTTCCACAAAAATCAAACACAATTCATGGACCGGCAGGTCCTTAAACATGCTCATGGGCCGGCATGCCCCTAAAACTGCTTTTTCTTTCCACAAAAATCAAACACAATTCATGGACCGGCAGGTCCTTAAACATGCTCATGGGCCGGCATGCCCCTAAAACTGCTCTTTCTCTCTACAAAAATCAAAAACACAACTCATGGGCCGGCATGCCCCTAAACATGCATCCACCAAACACAATTCATGGACCGGCAGGTCCTTAAACATACTCATGGGCCGGCATGCCCCTAAACATGCATCCACCAAACACAATTCATGGACCGGCAGGTCCTTAAACATGCTCATGGGCCGGCATGCCCCTAAAACTGCTCTTTCTCTCTACAAAAATCAAAAACACAACTCATGGGCCGGTATGCCCTTAAACATACATTCTCGAACTACGCCGGTTTGATTCCACTTTTCGTGGATACGTAGGCAGCTTTGCAAAAAGCGCAACCGATATTCAACACAAAAATGACACGTCCAAAGCTTAAAAAGGCCAAGGACATAGTCAACACAAAAATTCGTCTTTTAGACCTGAAGGGTTAAAAGGACGATATTCAACACAAAAATGACGTGTCTAAAGCTTAAAAAGGCCAAGGACATAGTCAACACAAAAATTCGTTTTTTAACCTAAGGGTAAAAAGAACGACATTCAACACAAAACGACAAACCCAAAGCTTAAAAAAGTCGAGGGAATAGTCAACAATAAATGCTTGCATTCTAAACCTTTGAAAAAAGATTAGAACCAAGGAATTTCACACAAAATAACAAACAAAATGAGGCAGAGTCGTAAATAAAAACCTGATTTTTATTAATCTTAAAAAGAACGGTTACATTTTGGATTTTTCAAACATAAGGAGCATAACTACGACCTTAGAAATACACTAACAAACACTATATATTACAATACGAGTCCCGGCATGTACATCGGGTTTAGGATAGGTAATATATTACATAATACAACATAATATGAACATAATACTAACAAAGCACACATAAACTAAAACCAGGTTACTCTCCGAAGCCGACTCGAGACCCCTCCAGCTGAATAAAGGGAGCATCAACCCTCAACCCCAATGGCGATCCCCAACATTGCCATAACAACCTCGATCACCTGACCCTGGAATATGCCGACGGCCGAACACACTTTCATCGGCCGAGAGTAGCTCCGGACTCGAACCCTCGCCATCACCACCGATACGTCCAAGGTCGGCCGGGTCATAAACAGACATATGAGAAAGCCCGTTGAGCTCTAGGGCTCGAAGGCGTGACCTCTTGTGGGGGCTCTGCGCAATAGTCCACCTAGCATAGGCTCGTGATACCTGAGTCGTCCTAGGAGTACCCGCCACAGGCCACCTAGGGCGCGTAATCCATCCACTCACCCAGGCATCGGCTATGCCACTAGTCAACATAAGCATGCCCTGCACCTTGGTGTCATGACCAGGAATGAATCGCGCCCACCCCATCCGCCTCCTCACTGCACGGGATGGATGTAAACACCCATGTCGAATCCGCAGCGAGGACTCCGCACGAACCATCGCCAAATTTCACTTGCCGTCACATCAACTATTCCCCACCACTGCATCAACCAACGAATAGTCGACGACCCCACAAGTCCAGGGAAGTAATCGCCGTATGGCGATGTGGATCCACCACCTAATATAACGACTAGTCACGCCCCCAGCAGATGTGACCCAAAGAATATCACCTAGCACGCCAACCGCCTCCATCAACCGCACTGGCGATTAAGGGACACCCTCGATACGCTCGCCTATCGCAGCACGATCATTCGCACTCAGGATCGCCTCACCAGATCACGGCGGAAGGGTTACAAACCATACTCCATCTCTTGAACGACGGTGATTAGGCGAGGATCACCAAGCGCTCCTCATACAAAGAATTAGGAAACATGTAACGGTGGACTGCGTAATGCCAACGCCCTTTTTCTGGCACCAAAGGAGATCGTCTCATTTTCGCGGTTCATAAACCGCTTGCACAAGCGATAGAGGCTGATACGACTCCCAACAAATAACTCCTCTGTCTCCACACGAGTCATCTGAAGGTAGTTCTGCACGTGCCTCTTATATCCAGGCCCCGATCTAACGCACACGGGAATGTTAGTTCGCAACCAACCACCAATGGCCCCAAATTCCTCAACCAACGGACACACCTCCCCACTAGGAAAACGGAAAACGTGGAAACTCAAGTCCTAATAGTCGAGACACGCATCCAGAACTCTGCCCATTCAAGCCACCCTAGACCCAGGAGGACCCCAAAACCGCAATCTTTCAAGTCTTCCTCTTCCAAATTTCCGACAAGGACGCACACCAACGACGCAAGTTTCCTTCAAAACTCTCCATAACTCGATTTAATGTTCCGTAAATATTCTGAATATTTTTGGAAAATCGAGAATAGAAGACGAGAGGATGAGTGAAATGAACTAACTTAGCCCTCCTTTTATAGCCGAGATTTGCAAGACGAAATACAACACAAAAACTTAAACGCTAGTAAACAAGCGATTAAAATAAATCAAACAAAAACCACAAAACAAAATTCTAATCGCTCAGAACAAAGCGACAAAATCAAATCGCCTGTTTACAGGCGATTTTCTTTTTCTTTTCTGACAGAATTATTCGATTTCTTACACTTCTTACACACCTACACCCAAAAATTTTTTAACCTATTACCCCTATTACTTTTCTACCGACCTCCAACCTATTTTTACGGTCCCGTCAAGGTTGCCTCGATTTCGTGATCAATTCCTCAGATTTCGTATTTTTCATTTTTCACAAAACACAATAATCACACAAAAATTAAACACAACACAAAATATGATTTTCGCATTCACAATTTTCGTCTCAAAACGTCGTTTTAGCTCGCATTTTTACTATGTCAAAAAAAAAAAAAAAAAAACGTCTTTTTACGAGTCTAAAATATGTCCTAACCAGCATTTTTCAAAAAACTCTTCATTTTGCATTTAATTCAGTCATTAGCGAGTCAGTCTCAATCGAGACGTATATATATGCTTTCACGACTAACAATGTTTTGCAGGTACGCTCGGCAAGCAAATACGCAAGGATTTCAGACCCGGCTACGACGCAGGAATGCATTTTTCGCAACAAGACAAAATAACCAAATTATACCCATAAACACCCACGAGTCCAAAAAATCAACCAACCATAACAAGTCCTAATACATAAACCAATACAAACAGAAAATAATATTCATAATACAAAGTCCAAAATATACAAAGTCCAAGCCTACTACGACTGGTCACGACGCTGCAAGACAGCACGCAGGGAATCAATCTCAAAGACGCACTCTCTCCAGCCTCCCGCATATCGACTCCTCCACCGCCTCGACCGCCAGCCTCCTAAGATGCGCAGCCTCCACTGCCCGCGATCTCGCCTCCCTCACCTACGACCTGGCTAACTCAAGACGCGCCTCGGCCGTCTCCTTTTGCGCCCTGCAGGCGCCAACAACCTTCTCATTCACAACCGCCCGCCATCGGCCGTCGCCGCCACACCTCCTGGACCTCACCGCCACCGCCACAAAACGAGGAATACATTTAGCTTTCCAATCTGGGGGCTATAATCAAAAACCTGCTTCAACAGAGTTTGACTAATGATTTTACACTAAAATCTTACTCAAACTGGGGGCTATAATCAAAAACCTGCTTCAACAGAGTTTGACTAATGATTTTACACTAAAATCTTACTCAAACTGGGGGCTATAATCAAAAACCTGCTTCAACAGAGTTTGATTGATGATTTTACAATAAAATCTTACTCAAACTGGGGGCTATAATCACAAACCTGCTTCAACAGAGTTTGACTAATGATTTTACACTAAAATCTTACTCAAACTGGGGGCTATAATCAAAAACCTGCTTCAACAGAGTTTGATTAATGATTTTACATTAAAATCTTATTCAAACTGGGGGCTATATACTACATAACACTCATGTTGTACAAAGAGGAGGGCTAATACCTTTCTCACGCGCGGATCCCACCTCTCAAGACCCGCATCGGTGACCACGCATACGGAAGGCGCAAAGACGATCGAATGAGAGCGACTCGTGAACAACCGGCCAGATCCTCAACGAATCCGAGGAGGCCGGAACTCAAGGTCGTGGTCACGCCGCTACAAAACAAAAATAGGATAAATTTTTGCTTCCGGAACCAAAACAGATACAAGCTTAAAAGGATAATCAAGCATACCTCGATCACAAATACAAGAAGGGCATCGCTGCGCCCAAGTCACGTAATCCTCATCCCGCCGCAGAAGCGAGCCTGACTCACCCTCGTGATACACGCCACGACGCCATTAGCGCCGCGCCTCCACGAACAAAACCGAGGGCGAGGAGCAGTACGATGAAGCCGCCGACCGCTCGCGCAGACAGACGCCACTCCAAGTACCAAGACGAGCCGCATCGGGTCTCGATGTACACCGCCGTCCGTCAAGGGGACCAAAGCGAGCCGCAATCGCTTGAGGAACGCCGGTAAAATTCCTCCAAGGGTCGCGAACAAACCGCAAAACAAAACCAAATTATAAAAACAAACACAAACCCAAAACAAGCTACAAGAAGACCAAAATACAAAACACGACCGCTTTACCTTATCCATCGCCATCCCGCTGGCGCACACGAGCCGCGTCATAGTTCAGGCCAATACCCTCCGATCCGCTGCCGTGATACGCATGGAAAGCCGGTATGTAGCCGCCACCTTGAACGTGTCCCGGAGCAGAGAGGGAAGTGAGCATAGCACCAAGCCTCGCGAGCAAACAAAACACACGCTACGTAAGAAAAGCGAAACAAAACAACAAAACTACAAAATCGAACCTTACCTCCATCAAGACCAGACCCACAAGCCGACACATCCGAATCCTCGCTAATCTCATCAGTGGCGCACCGCCCTCGTAATCTGATCAATGCACCCAGAGCGTGAGTCACCCACCAAAGTCACCTAGGCGTGACATGTCCGACAAATACCATCAACACAAATTACGACGCCGCTTCCCCTTGTCGCCAAAGTGGGTGGCCGTCAGGAACCACCACAACCACAAATGCCCTCCGCTTCGCCGCCGAGTAGACCTCTCTTCTTCCTCCTCCTCGAGGAAGTCAAGAAACCATATCGCACGAGGTCAAACGCAGTGCTCCTCGCCCTTCCCGCACCTAATCCCGCCGCTAATCAGCGCACGACTGTGGGCTATCAATAGGAGGTCGCCACGCCCCACCAAGTACACTCGCCATGAGGCAGCCCCGAATACCGCCCACGAAGAAAGAGTCACGCCAACCTCAGAACCAGGCATGTGGAAGGTGTTGGTCGATCCCAAAACCTATCCAACAACGCCTATACAGCTGAGGCGCGAGTTCACCCGCTGCCCCGCACCTCCCTCCACTTCGCACCAAGGGACCGAAAGTCGCCCCAAGCACTATGTCCCGCTCCTCCTGGGTGAGCCTACCTCAAAGACGACAAACACCGTCCGAAACCCAGAGAAGGTCCTCATCGAGCCTAACGGAAAGCCGACCTTCACCCGGATCGACAAGTGCTCCAAGCGACTCCAAACCAGAGTCACGCCGTCCCAGTCCAGGGCCACCTGCGACCACAAGCGCGGACCGTGAGGGTAGTCAGGCCTCGCGCCACCACAACCATCCCCATGAAAACCACGGTCGCGGCCTCCAGACTTGCCGCACCTGCATCCTGGGCCGCGCCCTCAGCCTCACCTCGGCCTCACCTCGGCCTCACCTCGGCCTCGGGATCATCCCGAACTCGCTTCCCGAGCATGGCCCCGAATCGACCCCGGCCACAAAGGCACTTCGCAGTAGCGACAAGATCAAACCGAGCATCGCCGCCAGAAGAATGGCAAAGAGCATCATGGCAGCCTCGGCAGCCTCAACCTCGACACCACCTCGGCCACGCCTCGTCAGAACCCTCTCGTCACTCAAGACTCCTCCGACCCGGTGTCCTCATAACGGCTCCTGACCCCGAGCACGACCACGCCTCGCGGAACCGCCACTGAGCTCTCTCTCCAACCTCCTCAAAACACCGGCGACCTCACCTCGTCCCGGCCACCACCTCAGAAGAACACGAGCTCGACGCCTCGCCGCCGCCTCACCGTGGCCACATCCACCTTGCGCTGCCTCGGTTCCTCCGACCGCGACCACGCCTAACTCGACTCTCCAGAGCCACAGCCTCGGCAACGCTGCGGGCCACGCCCTCGCTGGCTCCCGCAGAAGACCACGACCTCTCGCCGCCTCTAGAGCCACAGTATCCTCTCCAAAGACAGCCCACGGCCACGCCCTCGCAGAGACCCAGCCTACGCCCCTACCTCCGCCACGGCCTCCCCCAGGAGCCTCAGACGTCTCCACAGCAGCGCCACGTCCACGCCCCTGCAAAGACTCTGAGAGGACACCCTGGGCCTGACCTCGTCCACCAACAGGAGACCTCGACGACCCGAAGAAATTTCCACTACCGCTAGCATCACCGTAAGACCGTCCGCCAACGACGGCCTCTCACGCACTCACATTAGCCGAAAAGCAGCGACTACAAAGAACGCCACGACCCACACCACTAACTCAAGGCTCAGACCACCGGAACAAAGACCACGCCCCAGGCCACTAGCGTAAAGCCCAGCGACGCACCAACAAAGACTAGCACCACTAGCGTAAAAGGCCGGAGACTCCACAATGCACTCGAACTCACCGGGCGTAGTAGAAACCCCCTCGCCCGAGGAAAAGCTCTCAAGAAGTCCGACCGAGACGGACCTTCGTAAGCCTCCAAAGGCGCAGTACACCGGCGTAGAGTATGCTCGTCCCTGAACAAGAAAGTCAACGCCGCCAAAACCCGATCCATGTCATCGAAGTAGGCGCTGAGGCCTAGGATCACCTCGCACAAGATTCAAAGACATACTCAGAAACTAAGAACAAAGAAATCATTCTAGAAAGATCAAGACGGCAAAGAAAAGCAAGCCATAGGCCCATTTTTGACAGATAAGGCCAAACGGAGCGTACACAGAAACCGAAATCCATGAGACGTATACGATATGTACGTCCTACTCAATCAAGTTAAGAGCAAGCACGCCCAAAAGCAGCAAAGAATTGGCCAAAACAAAGAGAAGCGTGCCTTTTTAAACCAAAAATAGCAGAAGAGGGAAAAACGCTACAGAAAGCCAGAAACCCACATTTGCTGACACAAACCCAACCCATAAATCACAATAAGCTCATGCAAAAAATTTCATGCGAAAACGATGTCCCGAACACCTCGACTGAATAGCTTTTACAAAACACCTCCAAACTACAAAAACGACCTTTACTTGACCATAACTCAACCCAAAAAGCCCTCACTTCTCACAAAACAACCCCCTAGCCAACACAGACAACATACATTACCTTACATTCCATTAACGGGGCACGAAAAGCGAGGAAATGCGACTTTTGGAAACCTAGCCTAAACTACAAAAACGCCTCCAAAACACCTCCAAACAACACATTTCCTACAAAACAAGACCAAAAGTGTACCATACTAGCCATGAAAACACAATACAAAGAATTCGCAAGTTTTGAACCAAAATTTCGACCAAAATCGCCCTTATACCAAAACACACGAAAATTACGGTTTTTCAGCCGCTTTTCGCACACAAGCCACCCAAACCTATACCCTAGCATACTACAACACTTCCAAAACAACCAAGCCAATCGGGATCGCTTTAAGTAACGAAACAGAGCACAAGCCCCGACTTAACCCCTTTCATACGGTTTCACCCCAAACGAACCGCTTTTTCGCATGAATTTCAACGAACCGAGCTCACCAACGCTGCTATAATCGCTTAATGGGTAAGCTACATCAAGTTTTGAGCCATTTTCAAGACGCTTTCAAAAATGACCAAAATGCCCTCCGAGTCGAAACGCACGAAAATCGAGGCCACAAGTCGGGTTTTCACGCAACGACAAAGAAGACAAGCGAGGTAAGCACTATACTAGCCATGACGAACGCTTTCAAGCCAAGACAAGAGCTAAACTCAATCAAACCGACATTTTCGACCCAAACCCTAGAAAACGGTATTTCGAGTTAAACCCGTCACAAACCATATTCAAAACACGAAAAACCGAGTGAGTTAAGTACGTACCTTGGTCCATGACGAATTGTAGGAGTCGGAAAATCGATTTTTGATCAAGAAAATCGCCAAGACGAGTTTTAGAGGTTTTTCGATTTAGTTTTTATTTTTCGGATAAAATAAACCAACCTCTCTCCTTTCCCGTGTTTTAAACAAAAAACGCCAAACAAATTTCTAATCGCCTGTTTACAGGCGATTATATTTTTGTTCTATGGGTTTCAGCTTTGTTTTGGGTCAATGCTTTCTCTACCATTACACTTTCAACCCGTTTCAAACACAATTTCAACCCAATACGAAAGACACGTAGCCTCCTCACGAGACGTTCATAAAAACCTAACCTTTTATGAGAAAGACACGTAGCCTCCTCACGAGACGTTCATAAAAACCTAACCTTTTATGAGAAAAACACGTAGCCTCCTCATGAGACGTTCATAAAAACCTAACCTTTTATGAGAAAAACACGTAGCCTCCTCACGAGACGTTCAAATCCAAAAACACGTAACCTCCTCACGAGACGTTCATAAAAACCTAACCTTTTATGAGAAAGACACGTAGCCTCCTCACGAGACGTTCATAAAAACCTAACCTTTTATGAGAAAAACACGTAGCCTCCTCACGAGACGTTCATAAAAACCTAACCTTTTATGAGAAAAACACGTAGCCTCCTCACGAGACGTTCATAAAAACCTAACCCTTTTATGAGAAATACGTAAACGCCAGAACCTCTGCTACGAGACGACCAACAAGAAGCGCAAGCAAAACAAAAGAGCGCAAGCCAGAAGCGCAAGCAAAGCAAAGGAGCGCAAGCCAGAAGCGCAAGCAAAACAAAGGAGCGCAAGCCAGAAGCGCAAAGCAAAGGAGCGCAAGCCGTTAAGCGCAAGCAAAACAAAGGAGCGCAAGCCGGCGCAAGCAAAGCAAAGGAGCGCAAGCCGGCGCAAGCAAAACAAAGGAGCGCAAGCCGGCGCAAGCAAAGCAAAGGAGCGCAAGCCGGCGCAAGCAAAACAAAGGAGCGCAAGCCGGCAAGCAAAGCAAAGGAGCGCAAGCCGGCGCAAGCAAAGCAAGGAGCACAAACTAAACACAAGCAAGGCGCCACCGGGAGTACTCAGCCACATGCAGTCGACATGCCTTAAACATGTAGGACCGCCATGTCCTTAAAAACATGTCGCCCTCCTCGCATTTCCCGACGCTAAGTCCTCGCCTCTCCCATAAGACACATGCTTAGCGCCGCCAGGTAGTATCGAGACCGTAATGGTCCTGGATACTATCTTTAAGTTTGACTAACGCTTTGTCCGAAGCTCGCCAAACCTGGGGCTCAGATACCCGTATCCGCATTCCCAAAACCAAACCCGATGATGAAAAGGACTTTCATACATGCTTTTAAAAGAGTCGAAACGGTACAAAAGTGTCTAAAACGTATTAGTCATTTTTAGCGTATTAATTTGGACTTGCATAATCATAAAAGTAAATGTCAATTTTAGTCATCATGAGCGTAACACGAGCACAATATAGGAACGTCTTATTAAGCCAAGCCACAAAACAAATTTCAACTAGCTACAAACGCCCAAACTTACAAAACGACCTAAAACGCACACTAACACGACACTCAAACGGGCCAAAGTGCCCCGTGTCACATTTTCAAAAAGTTAGGTTTTATGAAACCATAAAATAATATAACCTAATATTATTTTATTTCGTGCCAAAACCGAAAAACACGACAAAAACCGGCACTAAAACCGAAATTCTGACTAAAATCGAACAAATACTTAACCCCTAAGTAAACAACAAAACATAATCATTACCTAATCAAACCGTCAAAAACCAAAAGGCGGCATAAAACAAATTACCAAAACAAAAATCTAATCGCCAAGAACAGCGACAAACCAAATCGCCAGCCATCACGATTAAGTTTTCCTCTCCCAACCTTGGTTCTTTTATTTCATTTGGCACAGATTGAAACATAATCGCATGCTCATCGGGCGATTAAGTTTTGTCCTCGCACGTAAACCACCAAACTCTATAAATACCAACCCATTTCATCCATTTTCAAATACCCGCTTTAGCACTTACACACTATTCACGAAATCCACTCAAAAATACCGTCTTTACATTTTCGAAAGGTAAACATTTTACCTACGGCCGGACGCTTGAGACTTCGGATAATGGGGTTACATTAACCCCAAACCCGATATTGGCACTAGCGGCCGTATTCGTAATACTGCCAGTAGCAATTCGGATTCATAATCCGTCTAAACCCCGCCAATATCGCATAAATAAACGACTCATTATCACTAAAGCAAACCGACGTCACTTTTATAATTACGCAAGTCCTCATTCATGCATTAAATAACGACTAGAATCACGGATCCAACACTAAATTGTACCGTTTCATAGAGTCTTTTAGCATGTCAAAACTGAGGGTTTTTCACAAATTCTAATACGAGATTGGAAAATAACGTCTATAGTAATAATTTAGTCAATAAATTATTATTTAACGTACATTTCCTATAGCAATATGTCATTATTTTGACATTTTATATTATTTATGCATTTTAATCGAGTCATACTTATTCGCACTTGTACATAGCGTCATTTTAGCCCAAATATCGAAATTAAGCAAATGTTTTCAAATTAGTAGAGACTATTTTTTACGTAGGCTTTTTGATTACGGTTTTCAAAACTTATTTTGTCAAAACTTTCGAAAAGTAACCTCACTCCGAACCCCTTCTCTGGTTTCAAACCTCAGATTGATAGGTATCGACGCACCTTGAAATCCGAGACACTCGTGTCTTGTATTTCAAGACGCGTTGAATAGGTTCCAAATTCCTTTAATATTTGGTGGCGACTCCGAAAATACACTTTCAAAAAGGATTTTCTACTTTTCTTTTTGGTCACAAATTCATGCAATGATCTCCCCCATTTTTCTCAAAACTTCGCACCCATTTCCTGCGAGGCGCATTCCGCTTCCCGGCGCCCCCGCACGGGGCGAGGACGGGCGCACGCAGGGCGTCGATAGGTCCATCCACCTTCCCGGTACCTTCAGTCTCGAGCATCCAGTAATGCATCCATCAAGGCACCAACGACAGTCTCGCGGACCACATTAAGCTGCTTGCAATGTTTTCAATATGGGTCGAGTCTTAAGCATCGAGTCAATCTCTGTCAGTCTAGGACAATCGAGTCTGTGACGTACGACATTTTAACAAATCGATAAAGGAACAAGTTTGCCCACAACTCAGCTTCTTTTTTCTTACACAAAATTCATTTCGCACCAACATACATTGCATCCTAGGAGTAGTCATCCGAAGGAGGTCTGGACCGGATACAAAGGTCAAAGACAACAACAATACAAGATACAAAAACAAGAAGGCTTCCGACGACTAAACACCTAAGGTCCGGTAGTCAACTTGTGATCTACTACTCCACTGCTTCTGGAGGAGGATCCATTAATTTGGAGGTCCACAGTGATCATGAATTTGATCATGGCCAGAAGTACGAGTATTCCTGGATCGCCCTCCGCGAACTCGATCGCGTGCCTAATAAGCAAACGAACTTGTTAGAGGCGTCTGGCGTGATAGACATACGATCACAAGCGACCACCGGACCGCAGGGTCTAGCAGAGGCAAACCACAAGCCCAGGCCACAAAAGGCATGACATATTCTCAAATACAGACGAGAATACAGAAATCAAAAGCAAAAAAAAAAAAAAAAAGTCTCAAAGTTCTGAAGCAAGGGACAAGGCAAAAAAAGCCTAAAAAGCCCTCTAGCAAGTGGCGAAGCAAACAAAAGGCAAGAAGCATTGAAGCCCACAAACAAGTGGCATAGTCTTTGAATTTCCAAATCGAAGACTCGGCAGAAACAACAAGCGGCCTAGATCAACTAAGGAGAACCTACCCTTAGGATGCAATGTATCGAGGTTAAACACATAACACACTTCACGGACCGGCATGTCCTTAAACATGCACCTTATTTTTTACAAACACAATTCTACGGGCCGGCATGCCCTTAAACATGCACCCTCTACAAACACAACTCTTGGGCCGACATGCCCTTAAACGTGCACCTTTTACAAATACATTCTACGGGCCGGCATGCCCCTAAACATGCACTTTCAAACTTTATACAAAAAAGCAAACACAACTCATGGGCCGGCATGCCCTTAAACATGCACCACTTGAACTACGCTGGTTTGATTCCACAATCGTGGATACGTAGGCCGCTCACCCGAGCTCAACTAACCCTTTACAAAAATCCACAAAACATTCTTCCGTTTAAAGCTCATTAAGCTAAGGACGTGTCCACATCAAAATCACAACCCAAAAAGCAAGTCGTTCCTTTATCGAGGCATCTAAAACGAATACGTCGAGGCAAAGTTGTTCTAGACCTAGGAGTAGTACTCTGATTTTTAGTCTAACTCCGTTTTGCAGGAATAACAGCATCCTACCGAAGACAAGCAAACACCACTGGGGGCTCTAACAACGCACGTGTTCCCAAATGTGAAATTCATGCAACCGTCGAGTCTCGAGTCACGCATATGATTCGTCTTTGTCTTTCAAAGTTTTCGGCATCCCAAGCATTCTATAAACATCGACTCACACATCGAGTTGATTCTCTGCCAATCAACAAGCAATTTTGGCATCAAAAACGATTTGGCGACATTCAAACCGCCCTTTTTAAAACTTTTCAGTTTTCAAAACGCTATCACGGGCCGGCATGCCCTTAAGCAAGCACGAGGCAACACGTCCTTCAAACAACCAGCATTTTCAAAAGCATTTTTCAAAAATTAACTCAACACTCGGGTTAATACATTTTGAACAAAAGCATTTTCAAAGACACTTTGCATCTTGCATTTTCAAACGACTCTTTTTCAAAAATACATTTCAGAAATAGTCTTTTCTTGAGCACTAACATGCAGGTACAATGCAAAAGGCAAAGTTGACAAAGAGCACGACATGAGTAAGCATCCACGACGCTCAAAACGCAGTCAAGTGCAACGACTACACACAACAACACAAGACACACTCTACTCAGCGCTACTGGAAACACCCTACTCAAAACACTACAAGATGCACCATATTCAACCAGAAACAACCAATACAACCGCAGTCACTCAAGCTTCACAAACACAACTTAACCCATTCTCCTCCCACCTACTAAGCAAAGGCAAAATACAAATCACAGTCAAATGGAAGCACACCTACGATATTCACGAGATCTAAATTAACACCCCTACTTGCCCGAGCCGAGAACCTCTTCCTAAACGGAAAGATACATCACAATGACTAACCACAAAAAACAACAATTAGCCCATGCACCATAAACGCGACATGCGATTACTCACCCACATAAACAGGGGGCTGGCACCTCACCTTAGATCACATGCAAACACGACAAAATAGATGTTACTCGCAAGCATCCCAAAACAAAAACAAGATGCCTACCTCGATAGGCCTGCAAAATAGATGTTCCTCGCAAACATCCCAAAACAAAAACAAGATTCCTACCTCGATAGGCCTACAAAATAGATGTTCCTTGCAAACATCCCAAAACTTGTCCCTACCTCGATAGGCCTGCAAAATAAATGTTCCTCACGAACACCCTACAACAACAAAAACAAAAGCCTTACTTCAATAAGCCAACAAAAAGATGTTCTCACGAACATCCCAGAACTCCACAATAACAAGACACAAGCAGAAGCCCTATTTTAATAGGCTCGCAACCAGACATCTCTAAACAAAAATCTCGCGATCATCATCCGAACAGGAGCTTGCACCACGGACCGACATGTCCTTAAACATGTACGACGGACCAACATGTCCTTAAACATGTACGACGGACCAACATGTCCTTAAACATGTACGACGGACCAACATGTCCTTAAACATGTACGACGGACCAACATGTCCTTAAATATACACGACGGACAGACATGTCCTTAAACACGCGTAGGATAGCAAACCTTTCAAATGCATCCAGAACCACGCCAGTTTTATTCCATGGATACCCATGCATCCTTACAAAAAGTATAACCGGCATTCAATACGAAACGACACGCTTGAGACTTAGGCAAGTCAAAGGCATAGTCATCACAAAATTTTCTCAAAACCCAAAAGGCTCAGAAGCGACGTTCAACACAAAATGACACGCCCGACACCTAACAGGTCAAAGGCAAAGTCAACACAAAAACGACACGCTCGTCAAGGGCACAGTCGACACAACATTTTCTCAAAAGATATCAAAAATACATTCAACACAAAACAATACACAAACGACAACAAAACACAAAAGCAAAATCAAAAAGCAAGAATACAGCTCAATCCACAGGCTACATTCAAAAGTAAAGACACACACGCAGCCACCACAAGTTTGACTAACGTTTTAACATCAAAAACTAACTCAAACTGGGGGCTAACTTTAAAAGCAAACATCGCAAGTTTGACTAACGTTTTAACATCAAAAACTAACTCAAACTGGGGGCTAACTTTAAAAGCAAACATCGCAAGTTTGACTAACGTTTTAACATCAAAAACTAACTCAAACTGGGGGCTAACTTTAAAAGCAAAACCACAAAGGTTTTTCCTCCAAGACAAAGACAAACATTCACTTCGCTCAGCGCTCTCTTGCATCAGCCTAACCATTTCACATACAAGCACACGAAACACCCGCAAGGTTTAAACTTTCAAAATGCAACACGCAAAAGCATTCCCTTCACATGAGGATGCGTCCTAGCATACATCCCAAACGGATATACAAACACAAAACGTCATACAAAGAACCAAAAACACAAACAACTACCTCCCAAGCAGACATACGCTTACAAAAACAATAAGCAACCGCAACAAATTACACGTCCCAAACACGCACATGCACTTTAAAAAAAAACAGAACGCGAGCACCAAAAGGCAAATCCCGAACATGAGGTTCAAACGAGAAAACAAGCTCTCTCCACGATAAGACATCTAACAAAAAGCACTAGCAGAGCTAATTCCAAACTAGTTTCAGCTCAACTTTCTCCCGAAGGCAAGACAAGCTATACACCTGATAGCACAAACCAACATAACGTAAACAAACGCACCTGTGGATACCCATATCCGTACCCTCCCAAACAAAACCCTGTGATGTAACACGGACTTTTATTACGCATGCTTTAACGTTGACTTAAACGGTTCTAACTAATGTCGAATTCATTTTGAGTCGTTTGAAATGTTAAAATGATTAAGGTCACTTTACATCGCTTTAAATAAACGTTCATTTCGTCCATTTGGAGTCTAGCTAGGTCCTTGTCCTGCTTCATTTGGCATGAGCTTCGCATTTGCACTACAATTAGCCCTTTTACATTAACAAGGTCTAATTCAGCACTCCTAAATCCCTAAATTTAGGCCCGGTGGCTAGATCTTCCCTTTAACCTCCTCTTACACAAAATACAACCTCACGTCTTACCTTATTTCACAAAATCTATGCAAATACACCCTTTTCATTTTTCTGGGTCTCGGGCCCGAAGCCGAGCCCAAACCCAGCCTTTGGCCCGCACTCCAAAGCCCTAAACATCAAAATATCTCAGAAATATCCTACGCCTTTTCCTTGACGTACAAGCAAGGATTATACTAAATCTTTTCGAGATATAATCAAACCGGAACTAGGAAGCTACGCAAAAAGCCACACCTTCAAACCGCATAGTCTTATGCGGTTTGGGGTGGCAACCGCATAAGGCTATGCGGTTTCTTGGCTTGCTTTTATCCCCGGGTTTCCTAATTTCTCCGAGATTTTTAGTATATATACACCCCTATACCTGACTTCGAAAAACACAATTCACAACCAGTTTTCACAGCAAACACACTACCGAACTCTCTCAAAGCCTCAAGCACTCAAATCCTTGAGTTCAACACACCATCCCGTGTTGAATTCATCCTCCTTTTAAGTTCAAGAAGCGAAGCTCTGCCCAGATCTGAAGCGTCAGGACAAGGTAGGTACCGATCCACTTGGATCAAAGCTTTTTCTTATTTTCTATGGACTAACAAAGGGGACTACACTCTGGCGCCCCCCCCCGGCCTTGGCACCCAGCGCGCTTGCACTCCAAGTGTTCTATTTACTTCGGGTACACTCCATATCCGATGACACGCCAAAGTCGCATAAGCAACCGACCCTTATAAAATAAACCAATGGACAATTGAACCTTATTTTATTTGCATGCATCTTGCACCTTCTTATTTTGCATTAAAATCAACTTAAACAATGAATTCGACCTTTAATCAACTGCTGCTAACAAGTTAAACATGCTAAACTGAGGGTTTTAATCAATCTTTTTGCATCTGCATCTGCATTCTTTTACCAACTTTTTCGCACTTGTACGTAGCGATAACATTAGCTCAATTATCATCTTATTTGGATTGTTCTTGGTCAGTAGAGGCTATTTTTACATAGGCTTTTCTAAAAGGTTTTCATAAATCATTAATTGAATTAACTGTTTTTCTAAAGTACCCTCACCCCGAATCCATTCTGGTTTCACAAGCCTTAGATCTAGGGGTGTCGGCGTGCTCCAAAATCTAGGACATGTCTTTAGGCTTAGGACATGATAGTAGGTTCCTAATTTCCGCGATAATTAGGTGGCGACTCCAAAACAGTTTTAAAGGTTTTTCTAACTTAATCTTTTTTAACTTTAAACGCGCCCTTAAGCAAGACGCCGAGTTGGGTCCCTCGTCTCGATCCCGGGTTCCACAGTTTGGCGACTCCACTGGGGAGATTTTTTTTTTTTAAAACTAAAACTAGCTTTTTCTTTTAAAAATAAAGAGGTGAAACTTGAAAGCCTTGAACAATCCAAGTATACATATTTGAGCTATGCACATTCGTTTAGAGTCCATTCCTTTTGGAATCTAGGCACCCTTCGCACCCTCGAGAGGTGGTTCCCACATGCAGGCTTGTCCACTCGATAAAGCACATGCCGGACTAGCTTTCCTCTCGCCCCTCCACGGCTTGCCGTAAACGGCTATCTCGACCGCCCCAGTGCTCCCTTCAGAAAACCTATCGCCCCGGCGTAAGGAAATGAAGGGGTTTAGTATCTGCCAAAGCGTACCCGAGGTAGTTGGAGGTGTACCCGACTGACTCATTTTCACCCTTTTTGAGTCATACGTACAAGTTCGAGGCTATGCACTCCATAGTCTTTTCCAAAACAAGCATTTGCATTCATATCTTCGAAAACTCGCTTAAACGTTTCAAAGATAAATGAACCTAACATCGAACAAGCTAATGCTTTTCAAACAAAACTATCGCGAATTTTCGAAACAAGCTTTCTCAAAATTCTCCTTTTTCACTAACAAGCAAAAACCCGAGCAAGGAATAAAACCCGAGCTCGCGGATTTCAATCCTCTAGGTCACACGGCCTAGACTCCACTTTTAACATCCTCGACTCGATTTGCTAACCACTCTCGAGTCGAATCCTCCCTCTTTTACACATCCGAACTCGAGCTCACCTCGGCAAATCACCGATACTAGTTCGACGGATGCAAAGCAAAACGTTTTAACATCGAGGCGAGATGTGCGCACACATCCTCGTCTCAAAAGCTTCCTTTAGCTAAAACCTTTTCGAAAATCTCCTCTTTTCAAAACATAAAAGGTCTTTCTAAACAAAGAAATGAGCTAAAATGAATGCCTAAAAATGAATGTAGTCTAGTGGGTCGAGTCGTGTCCCTAATATCCGAAGTGAAATGCAGGCCTCAGCTGAATACTCACCATGAATCGCATCATCACTCCTCGCTTCAAACGCACCTCAAAGGTGGCTAACCTCAATAGATTGAGAACTCTTCGTGACCGTGTTAATCAACTCACCAAAGACATTGACAACTTGAAGGCCTTTCATCAACTTGAAGCTGCACGCTTAGAACAACGCTCCAAGAACAAGGCCGACAAGCATGTCTCCCTTCATACTCTCGTCACTCAACACCAAGGAGACGGAGATGACTTTACCCAATACCTCGCCCGATGGAGAAAATTACTTGCCCAAGTTCCAAACCCTCCACACGAAGACGAGCTCGTGTACACATTTCTCGGCAGCCTACGACCCGAGTGGCAGAGACACTTTGATTACGGAGATGCCGAGAACTTCGAAGAACTCTTTGAAATCGGCATCGGAGCCCAAAACAACCCAACGATTTATGACAACCCTGCAATCTTCCTCGGATCAACACCCGTCATAGATTGCTCCTACTTGGCTACACCCACCAACAACCAAATCAATGGGGTCTGGTTCAGTGACGATGAAGACGAAGAGTGGCCACCCACTAACAAAATAGTAGCTCAACTCTCAACCACTCCTTCCTCGAATAAAACCAAAAAGAACAAGAAGGGGAAGAAGAAGAAGGGCAAACAGCCCGAAAACAAAGATCAAAAAGAAAAGGGCGAGCAGCCCGAGAAGAAAGACCAAGACGAGGTTTTACACCTCACACGCTCTGGTCGTCCTTATCAGAATATCTTCACGGATGAGCATGCCAGAAAAGCAACTGCGGCCGAGAAAGGCAAGGTCGTAGCCCAAGAGGACATTCCCTCTACAAGAACACCCTCCGCCTCTACAATAATTCCACCACCAAACACGAGCGAGGAGCTTCAGAAGCAACTCGCTCGCACAAAAGCCGATGTTTCCATCTGGGCCCTTTTACGAGACTCAGCGGAACATAGGAACGCATTCATTCGCGCCCTACAAATAGCATGCGCAGATGCTGAGATCTCTCCAGATCAAATGGTCAGCCATGTCACAAGGGATTGGTTACCAGGAGCTATCCCCTTCTCAAATGATGATCTCCCCGCATTCGGACCGAACCACAACCTCGCTCTATACATTAGCGTAGAGTGTATGAAGAAAACTTTACCCGTGTCCCTCGTTGACAACGGATCTGCAGTCAATGTGCTACCATTGGCCACCGCACATCGCCTCGGCCTATCCGATAAAGACTTCACCCCGAGCATGGACGGAGTCAAAGCCTTCGACGGAACCCGACGTCACGTGAAAGGAACCATTTCTCTTCACATACGCAGTGGTCCCATAGAAAGGAAGGTTGAGTTTCAAGTCATCGACATGACCCCTTCCTATAACATACTCCTGGGACGCCCATGGATCCACTCCACCAAAGCCGTAACTTCTACCCTACATCAAAAGGTTAAGATCCCTCTCAACGAGGAGATCATAACCTTGAACGCCTCGAACTTCCGAGCCCTTTTCGATACACCAAAAGAGCCCAATTCTACGGAAATTGTGGCTGAACCCGCAGAAGACTTATGCGGTTTCGACTTTGAGGTCGGCGCCATCACACGTACACCCATCAAAACCTACAAATCTTTCAAAACAAAAGACAACAACAGCCTTTGGCTCACCATGGGTCTAGGCTATAAGCCCAAAAACGACGACCAGGAGAAGATGGTTAAGGAAATCCAAAGGCGAAGGTCAACTCACAAAGTCACCCTGCGACCTTACATCCTCGACCTGAACGCATATTTCACCCCCGGAGGAACGGTCGACGGGAATACCTCCCTTCGAAACATCATCCATTCATCCGAAGCTTGTTTCTCTAGTGAGGCCGAGCCCAATACACTCAAGGCCTCACCGAGCACCAAAAACGAAGAGATTGTCTCCACAATCATGCGAGACCGTCACTTCGATCCTAACTTACTCATAGCCGACGCCACAGACAAAACCCTCAACGGATGGTATAAGACGCTGAAATGGACCGATCCACAAGGTCACCACTTCCAGCTTATCACCGGTGAAGGACCACTCTTCGACCATATCACTAATCTCAAAGACAAGGACGAGAGTGATTCAAACTCAAGCAACTCAAGCAACTCAAGCAGTTCAAGCAACTCAAGCAGCTCAAGCAGCTCCAACGGCACAGAAGACGACGAAGAAGAAGAAGAGATTCTTTTAGCTTCTAATGCTCTTAGTGTCGGGTCATCTGTCGACCCATCTATCTTAGACTCTAACTTTAGTTTAGATTTCCTTTTTACGGAGGCTAGCTCCAAGCAATTTTCCGATTTGTCGAATAATTCTCTTCAAAATAATGAAATGAATAAATTTGCTTACGTCTTGTCTCAAGCTAAAACAAACAAAAAAATACAAACAAACAAAAATCAACAAGCAACAAACAAAACGCAAAATACAAAAGACATTAACTCATGCGATGAAAATGAACAAACAAATGAATCATTAAACAAATACATTGCAAACATTGTTTACCCAAAAACACAAGACCCAATCATCGAGGAAACCATAACCATAAACGTGGGAACCCCCGAAGAGCCAAGAGAACTACAACTAGGTGCCTCACTAGACGAACGCGAGCGCACCCAATTCACACAACTCCTGAGCGAATTCAAGGACGTATTCGCTTGGTCGTACAAAGATATGCCCGGAATCGAACGAAGCATAGCCGAGCACCGCATCCCGATTAAACCCGGTTACAAACCCATCAAACAAAAGCTAAGGAGACTACGCCCCGAGTGGTCCCTTATGGTTAAGGAAGAAATCGAGAAGCAACTGCAAGCCGGTTTCATCCAAGTCATCGAGTATCCGGAATGGGTCTCAAACATGGTCCCAGTCTTGAAAAAGAATGGCAAAATTCGAGTATGCGTTGACTTTCGCGACTTGAACAAAGCTAGTCCTAAGGATGACTTTCCATTACCCCATGTGGACGTCCTAGTCGACAATACCGCCGATCACGCCCTCCTATCCTTCATGGACGGCTACGCAGGCTATAATCAAATCAAAATGTCCTGCGAAAACATGGCAAATTACACTAGTAGAAAAAGTACCTAATGTGTCTAGGCTATTATGGCGGTTCTAAGAAAAACGACACAAAATGTGTTAGGAAAGACTTTTTGTGGCGGTTCTTACCAAAAACCGACACTAAACTAACCATTATTTGTGGCGGTTGTAACAAAAACCGCCACAAATTTATCTTTTGTGGCGGTTGTAGCTCAAACCGCCACAAATTTAGGGACACAATGAATTGACTTAATGTGGCGGTATTACTAAAACCGACACAAAAGAGCCTCAATTGTGGGTTTTCTTTATAACCTGATGCTCCTAAACTCAAGTCAAAAAACTTCACACTCTCAAAAAACAAAAAAAAGAGTACTCTAAATATCGACATCACCCACCGCCTCTACCACCGGGACGACGGCGGTTCCTCCACCGCCGAAACTCACGGCCATCAGCTTCCTTGACCGCTTTTGCTTCAGTTAAAGGTGTTGTCTCTTTTTTCATTTTTTTATTTTGAAGTTTTAATGTTAATATTTGGTTGTTGTTGTGAATTACTCTTGCAAAATCTATGTAATTCACTTAATTTTGATATTCTAATTGTTGTTTAAGTTGTTGCAATGCTTTGAAGTTGAGCTTAGTTGATGTCAATTTCTAGGGTTTGTCAAAATTTGGGATTTTTGATTTCATCAACATTAATCTGAGTTTGAAATGATTTGGCAATATATATTTGATTTGAATTTTGAAGTTTCTTTCCAATTCATCTTTAACCACATATAGTATGAACTAATTATTACTTCACTCCAATTCATCTGAGTTTCCAATACATTATTTTTTCTTCTTTTGCAATATAACTGAATTTGAGTAGCTCGTCAACATTAAATTTTGCAAACTAGGGTCTTTAGTTGTAGTTGAAGGGGTGGATTTGAGGAAAAAGGTTTCATCTTTAACGAGTAAATAATATTTATGGTGTTATATACTTGAGATGGTCTGGTATACCAAGTAAAATATCATCTTTAACAAGTAAATAAAGAGAGCTTAGAGGTATGGATACAAGTATAGGAAGTAAAATTTTATTGTATGAAAGGAAATGAAATTTCAGGTTTTTACTTTGTTTTAGAATGGATTTTCTGACTTCATTTAGGATGATCTAGACATGAAATATGATGTTATAGTGTAGTTCCTTGAATTAGCTTATCAACGCAACAAACGGTTCGCAAAAAGACCTTATAACGAACCCGTAAGACCCAAAACAGTGAGCGCTGTACCTGCTGCCCCATTTATACGGGTTATGCAATACTTGGGCTGAAATCTTGGTTTGTCGTCGTAGTGAGCTATACTGCTTTACTTTCTTTCAATTATTTAGTCCCTTTATAAGTCTAAAATATTGTTGCTACTTTGAGTCGTGTGTTATGTATGTATATCTCACCAGATCTTGTGATAGTCTATGTCTCGGGTTTGCTCTTGCTAAAACATGTGACAAAGCAAAATTCTGCTATGTATTTATTTGTCATTCAGGCTTGTTTTAAGACGACCTTCACATGGATACATATTTCATGGTTTATGCCTAGTGTTGTATTTATGTGACAACTTCTGACGTGTTCGAGTGATTGTTGATTTGTCATGTTCTTACATTTTAAGTGTTTCCCATTGTAGAACCTGATCCTAGTCATACAAGATCATGACTTTCTAAGAAAGGTTTAGAGGCTATCGAGAGTATAACATCACCTACTGCTGCTGTTGTTGTACGATGATGGTTTGTATTTTTCAGCATTCTTTGTGTTGCTATTACTAATTATTAAGAATGATTTTATTTGTCGCTTGTTTCATTTTCAATTCATTCGCATAACACCAAATGGTGGTTACAAAATATGTAACACTATCCACTTTTTCAATTCAAATTTCAGGTTAAAGACGATCTATATTCTTAGTTAAATAGACTGGAACATTTGTTTCTTAGCTTGCTTTGGTTTTACTATCAAGCGATTGGTCCTTATCGATCTAAGAAAACTTTTCTGCTTAATCAACTCCATTCACCATCTTGTGATGAAGGTAACGTACTTGTGCTGCTTGTTGCAGTGGAAGATTTTATGCTAGCTCAATTCTAAAGCACCTTGTTTCACGTTTCGGTGTAATTATCAATATTCTTAGTTGAAACAAACTGATGCACAAAGGGTGGCATTAGCCTTGCTTCAAAGGACATGAGATTTGAACTGTAATCCTTTTTGCTGCCCTGATTTTGATCAATATTATTCCTCAATATTTAAACTTTTGCGACTATTGAATTTAAATTTTTAACTTTCATGTTTAGTTAGCTTGATAAGAACTGCCGAGAATTTCCATTTTGCTAATTTACCCTTGATTACATTGAAGAAGAGATTTGCGGTGTTTATTTCAGGAACTGTCCCAATCAATGTTTGATTGTTTGAAACAAAGAAGTGAAATCTCTTCATCTATTTCAGGTAGATGGAGATACTAGTACCAATGACACCGTCATAGCTTTAGCCAAAGGGCTTATCCTGGCAAATAGAATATGTAACTTAAGTAGTCCCGAAGCATCACAACTTCGATCTTGCCTTGATGCTGTATGTCAACTTTTTGTACACACTAATCGTGCCAATTTCCAGCTTTTCTAAATCGTCAAAAGGAAATTCGCTAGGTCTGTGAGATTTTATGATCATATTCTCTTTATCAGGTAATGCAAGGTCTTGCGAAATCAATTGCTTGGGATGGAGAAGGTGCAACCTGTCTTATTGAGGTGTGAGATTTTATGATCATATTCTCTTCTTTAACCTTGTTTCACGTTTCGGTGCTACTTTGCTTCGTAAAAGTCAATTTGATGTTTTTGAGGTAGATTGTTTATATTGACGCCTTTTTGAGTATTTCATTCAAGGTTTGATAAAAGAATTTTTGTATAGAGGACTTACTGAATTATCATAGTGTGCGCGTTAGTTGTTAATCGTTGGAGTTTTTGCCATGTCTTATACTTACGTATGTTGTATTTGTAAAGGTGAGTGAAAGCAGAAACTTGGCTTATTTTCATTTTACTTTTGAATTTTGATGATGGAGTTGCACTTGCTTCTTTGTTGCCGTTGAAAATGAAATATTTATTTGAATCTTTGTGTGTCATTTTTAGCTAATTCTTCAATAATACATGTTGAAAACTTTGAATTTATGTACATTTATTTGTCAATGACTATTCTCTGTGGTGTTGTTGGTGTTGTGCAGTGCGTTGTGTTGCGTGCTGTGTCGCTATGCTGTTAGTGTTCTTCTATTTCGTTGTTGCTGCGTGCCGCTATGATGGGATGGTAGCTGCCCACTGTTGTTGTCCACTGCTAATGTTGTTGAAGCTGACGATGGTCGTTGCGAGTTTCGTTGTGTCTATCTTGCTGGCACAGTGGTTGTACACTATCGTTGTTGCCTAGAGTATTTGTCGCCACTCTTGTATTTGTTTTGTAGGAACACTCGTACGAAGTTGAACTTTATTATGACGGATGATATGTGTAATTTCTTGGCATAAAGATTCAATTTTATTAGTGTTTTGAGTTCCTATTTGATTTGAAGGTATTCATTTAAAAGATTTGGTTTAGGAAATGAATAGTATAAGATGTAGCCATAAATTTTGGAATTAATTTGAAAAATAAAATAATCAAAAAAATATATTATTTGTGGCGGTTCTATTATAAAACCGCCACAAAAAGCTTAATATTTGTAGTCACAAAAAAATTACTATTTGTGGCGGTTTTAAATTAGAACCGCCACAAAGCTTACTATTTGTGGCGGTTCCTTGTAACAACCGCCACAAAAAGACTACCATTTGTGGCGGTTTTATTAAGGAACCGCCACAAATAGTAAGCTTTTTGTGGCGGTTTTAAATTAGAACCGCCACAAATAGTAAGCTTTTTGTGGCGGTTTTAAATTACAACCGCCACAAATGGGTGGCTTTTTGTGGTGGTTTTACAACCGCCACAAAAAGTATACGACCCCTTAATATACGACGCCTCAAAACCGCCACAAAAGGCCTATTACAACCGCCACAATAGGGTCTTTTTCTACTAGTGAAAAACGGCCTTCATTACACCGTGGGGCACATACTGCTACACGGTCATGCCTTTCGGCCTGATCAATGCCGGTGTTACATACCAACGCACCGCCACAACCCTTTTACATGACATGATGCACAAAGAAGTCGAAGTCTACGTCGACGATATGATCGTGAAGTCAAAGGAGAGAAGTGGTCACATCACTAACCTCCGCAAGTTCTTCACTCGCTTACGACAATACCAAATGCGCCTCAATCCCCAAAAATGTACTTTCGGAGTCAAGTCCGGTAAACTACTAGGACACGTAGTGAGCCAAAGAGGCATAGAGGTCGACCCCTCGAAAGTCAAAGCAATTCTAGAAATGCAACCCCCGAAGAACCTCGACGAAATTCGAAGTTTCTTGGGCCAAATCCAATACATCTCGCGCTTCATTAGCAAGCTCACCATGATATGTGAACCAGTTTTCAAGAAACTCAAGAAAGCCGACCACGTTGAATGGGATGAAGATTGTCAAAAGGCATTTGACAAGGTCAAAGAATTACTAACCAACCCGCCAGTTCTACGACCACCCCAAAAGGATTTACCACTATCCTTGTACCTTACAACGACCCCTACCGCCATGGGCGCTATGCTCGCTCAAGAGATAAACGGCGAAGAACACGCAATCTGTTACATAAGCAAGAAGTTTCTCGATTACGAAACTCGATATTCACCCGTCGAGAAGAGCTGTCTAGCATTAGTATGGTCATCCAAAAAACTCCGTCACTACATGCTAGCACAGCAAACGAAGGTCTACTCAAAAATGGACCCCGTAAAGTACCTTTTCGAGAAACCTGTGCTTAACGGACGAATGGCCAGATGAACTCCGCTCCTAGCCGAATTCGACCTTAACACGCACTTCAAAGCAATCAAGGGACGAGCAGTCTCTGATTTCCTAGCCGAAAACGCAATCAACGAAGAGCCAATCATCGACACAACTTCCCTTCCAGACGATGGGATTTACAATATCGACCAAGAACAATGGGAATTATACTTCGACGGCTCCTCCAACTATCGAGGATGTGGAGTAGGAATACTTCTCATATCCCCGAATGGTGAACACACCCCCTTATCCATCAAATTGGATTTTGACGTAACAAACAACGCCGCAGAATACGAAGCGTGCTTGCACGGTCTCCAAGCAGCGCTTGTACTCAACGCCCGCAACATAAGAGTCTATGGGGACTCCTCCCTCATAATCAACCAAGTATCCGGAGCATGGAAGATACTCAACGAAAACCTAGCACTATAGCAAAGCAAAATACAAGAGCTCATAAGCGAATTCTATCACGTAGAATTCATACACCTCCCACGCGAAGAAAATCAATTCGCCGACGCGTTATCCAAGCTCGCGTCACTAATCAACATACCCCCGGGGATAGAAACACTACCCATTGTCGTGGAACGACGGAACGAACCCGCCTACATCTGTGACATTGAAACCGAGGAAGAACAAACCGACCCTTGGTACCAAGCAATCATCAACTACAAAACAAACGGCGAATACCCACCAAACATTGACAAACGAGCCAAAAGAGCCCCACGCCTATTATCATCACAATTCGTAATGGAAATGGGCAAACTACTCAAAAAGACACCTCAAGGCACACAACTCTTGTGCGTCGACCACAAAAAGGGACACGAAATCATGTCCCAAATAAACGACGGCGAGTGCGGACCACACATGAACGCACGAGCCATGTGCAAACAAATCATAAGGCTAGGATGGTACTGGACCACCATGGAAGCCGATTGCGCAAAATATGTCAAACATTGCCATAACTGCCAAATCTTTGCAAACGTACAACATATACCTCCTTCACCACTCTATACCCTAACCTCGCCATGGCCTTTCTCAACCTGGGGAATCGACGTCATCGGCAAAGTTCAACCCGTAGGAGCAGGAGGACACTGCTTCATCCTCGTGGCCATCGACTATTTCACCAAATGGGTCGAAGCCGCATCATACCGTACGCTAGGCACAAAAGAAGTTGCGAAATTCATACAAAACAACATCATTTGTCGCTACGGCATACCCCACGAGTTCATCAGCGACCAAGGCACGCACTTTCAAGGAGAAGTCGAACCACTTCTTCTCAAATACAAGATACAACGACATAAATCATCAACCTATCGACCACAAACTAATCCAAGGCCGAGGCAAAGAACAAAACCGTCGTATCAATCCTTAAAAAGATGATCGATACCTGCCACGACTGGCCCAACAAAATCCCATTCGCATTATGGGGATATCGCACCACCATCCGCATACCCACAGGCATGACACCCTACTTCTTAACCTACGGGATGGAAGCCGTCGAACCCGTAGAAATCGAAATGCAATCCCTTCGAATTCTCATGGAAGCAGACATTCCTGAAGCCGAATGAGCACGCGAACGATACGAACAACTCATCCTTCTAGACGAAAGACGGTTACATTCACTAAGTACAGTCCGAACGTACCAATCACGCCTACAACGCGCCTACAACAAACGGGTCAAGCCGCGAAATATCAAAGTGGGTGACCTAGTACTCAAATCAGTCCGAGCACCATTACCAGTCGACCCAAGGGGAAAATTCAAACCTAATTGGGCCGGACCGTACTTAGTCAAGGAAATCCTCCCTGGAGGAGCCGTGAAGCTAACTGACCTTGACGGCCAGGACTTCCGATTGCCAACAAATCTTGATCAACTCAAGAAATACTACCCCTAAACACAAACAAATTTGCAATGTATTTCAAAAAAAAAAAAAAAAAAAACAAAAACTCACTCTTAGGTGAACTACGCTCGGTTTGATTCCACGCACTATGGATACGTAGGCAGCCCTGCAAAGAGCTCAACCGAATCCCACGAATTACGCCGGTTTGATTCCGTGAAACGCGGATACGTAGGCAGCTTGTCAAAAGCACAACCGAACTTCTTCGCACGCAAGCTCAAAGCTTAAAAAGGTCAAGGGCGATGCACTCACAAAAAGACACGCTCAAAGCTTTAAAAGGTCGAGAGCACAGTCAACACAAAACAATAATCCAAGTCCGAAGCTTAAAAAGGTCGAGGGCTTAAGAACAAACAAATCAAAACAAAAATCCAAGTCCAAAGCTTAAAAAAGTCGAGGATTTCAAGACAAAATACGAATGTTCAAAGCTTAAAAAGGTCGAGAACATTTCAAAGCAAAACAAAAGAAAGCAACGAGACAAGGCAAAAGCAAATTAATTCTATTTTATTACTTTATTTAGAGTTTTTCGCAATTTAGAAATGAGTTAGGAACAAGCCTCCTTAACCCTTTATTCGAATCTAGAACATGTACTCCCTCCATTCACATCCAAAGGCATCGGTTGCTTTATCACATTTGTCGAGGCGAATGTCGGAACGGAAATATCTATAATTTCACACGATAAAAAAATCTAAAAATTGGATATGATATAGTACGCATAAAGACGAATAAAACAAGATCACACACGATTATATTTTCACTTATAGATTGTCGGGAATTTCAAAGATTACCGACACATATGAATAGTGTCAAAAAGGCAAATGATGCCTTTGGATGTGAATGGAGGGAGTATTTGAATAAAGAAAATTTTCTAAACAAAGCAAAACAAACTAAGCCATCTTCTGTCGCTTCGGATTAGCCTCTTCATCTTCAAGAGGCCGATCCGCCACAATCTTCGAACTGATCACAGGAACAGTCCTCTCAAATCTCGGGGCTCGACGGATCCTCGTCCCGCTCGACCGGGGCTCCTCGATCCTTGACCCTAGACGATCTTTAATCTGGCCACCCTTGCTCCAAGCCTTTCCGCCAGCAGCCTCAAGCGCATACATCCACATTAACAGCACAAAGATCACCGTAGTCTCTCCTTTCGCGCACCACCTCATACGCCAAGGAGGGCCTTGGCCCATTCTTTTCTCTCCTCCTCTGATTCTCCCGTTCTTGAGGATCATTGGAACGATACGACCGCGTGTAGAAGTCCGTAACACGAGTAGACTCTATATGCTCCGGAACAGCCCAAGTAACACGGTCCGACCATCCTCGGATCCAAGCATCAATCATCTGGTTGTTTAGGACAACAACCCCTCCAACCTGAGTATCCCGCCTGTATGGTCTGAGCAAGCCCGATTTGCCCCTTCAAGCGAAGAGGATGAATCCACACCCCTCGTTCAAACCCGCACAACATCAGCCCACAAGCCGTGATTCGCAATGCATCGCGCCAGAATCGCCGTAATATGCCACCATGAGACATACCAACGAATGGTGCTCTCCTTCACGAACCCCCGGAAGTAGTTTGGTGAACGCTCCCGAGGGTTAGCCCACTCCATCTTTCGCGACGTCGTCGCCGCAGCCTTGAAGACACCACCAAGGGGAAGAGCCTTATAAACACTCAGCCTCTCCATGAGCCAAATGTTGAGAATCCTAGCGCAACCCCGGTACGAGCTCAGACGATTAGCACAACGGTCGTCTAAGCCCAGTATGGTCTCCGCTAGAATCAAGGCAGAAGGATCACATCCCCTTTCCATCTCTTCGGCAACGCGTGCATACCTCGCACTCCCGAACACCCCATCTGGCATGGACCCCACAAAGGTATAAGATGAACCAAACAAAAAGCAAGGGCCCTCCGCCTAGAACGGTCCGAAATACTAGTGTCTACCCTATTCATGTACCGTTGACACAAAAGAAGCAAATTCACCTTACCTCCTTCAAACAAACCTGCAGCATGAGCATTTGTCATCCCAAGGAAGTTTCGCAACATCCCGTTATAGCAAAGCTCACTCCGCACAACCACAGGAGTAGTCCGTTTCGACCACCCCGCAATGGCCGCAAACTCCTCCATCAAAGGGCACACCTCTCCCCCGGGAAACCTAAACACGTGCAAGCTAGGATCCCAATAATCTAAGCACGCATCCAGGAAGTCTAGATCGACTTTCATTTGGCGAAAGCCAATGAAAATACCCGCACCATCATCATACACCGCCCTCTTCATCGCCGGACTTAGTGAAGAAGTCCACCTCTTCAAAAGAGCATCAAAATGCTCCACCATTTTCTTGAATACAAAAAAAACTTTTGTAAATATGCCTAAAATATTTATGGGAGCAAAAACTTGTACTAAAAGAAAAGAAAAGAAGTGATTGTGAATGAAGATTATGGCACGCACCCCCCCTCCTTATATACGAAAACATATTCCGAAATATGGAAACACAGCGTTACCAGGCAAGCCACCAAACCGCATAGCCCTATGCGGTTTGCTCCCCAAACCGCATAAGCTTATGCGGTTTGACCCCTAAACCGCATAAGGCTATGCGGTTCTAGGGGCGGGTCGACCCCTAAACCGCATAAGGCTTATGCGGCTTATGCGGTTTGACCCCTAAACCGCATAAGCTTATGCGGTTTCCTAATTTCGTCTTTCCTAAACACTACAATCTACATTAGACTACGACATTCTTTTGTTGTTCCCCACGCAGCAACATTACATTTCTCTTTAGCAACCACGATTCCTACCACAAGCCAAAACATAACATTTTTGACATTCATCCAAGCTCATTTCGCATTTAAAATGAACTTTTTGCAAAAATATTTTCACAAGCTAATTCGACATCAAAGCATCCCACTCGGGAATCATTCATCGTTCAAGCAAGCTTACCAAACAGGTTCACAACGACAATCAAGTTCAAGTTCAAGCTACAACGACATGTACACAAAGGTTCATACAATCTATGTTACACAAATTCACTCAGGATGACGACGACGATACTCGTCAAACTCACGTCGAATCTGAGCCGTCTCAGCCCGGCCTCGACATTAACCGAGCAAATTCTCACCCTAAGCCATCCTCCACTGCTATTATCCGCCATAGCTTCTTATGAGCTTCCTTAGCCACCTGCGATACATAACACATAAACATTTCACTCAAATTAAGCCAAACTTAGGGGGAAATTTCAAAAAACAAAGCGCATTTTCTCCATTTTGCCTTAATTTCACTCAAATTAAGTCAAACTTCGGGGGGAAATTTCAAACAAAAGCAGTCAACCCCACTTTGCCTTAATTTCACTTAAATTAGGTCAAACTCGAGGGGGTAACACAAAAACACGACTCTCACAAGTTGGATCATCGCTATGACTCATACCTCGATCAAACTGGGGCTCACTCACATATACAAAGAAAAAGATACATACCTTCTTCACCTTGCCCGCCCAGCTGTCCATGCCCGCGTCGGTAGTCACCGGCAAGTACGTCGGCAAAGTGAAGGTACGACGGACACCCGACTCGTCATACTCAACGGTGGTAGGAAAGTCGCCAGGCTGCTCCGCCATCTCGGGATCAAACAACTACAAAAAGCACACGTCAGCACACGTCAGGGAAATTTTTCGCTAAAATTACCTTACGCACCCTCAAAAGAAGCAAGCATACCTCAATCGGCCCACAAGCAAGCCGAGACTGAGCAAACAGGCCATAATCTTCCCCAGGACAGAGAAGACTCACCGACTCTCCTTCCCCGTACAACGCCATCCGATCCTGAGCGGAAACCCCTCGCTCGAACAGGACCCTCGGCGGGTCCTTAGGCACCACTGGAGCTGGCCACCCCGCCTGAAAGATCAAACGCTCTCCAAGGTACCAAACCGGCCCATACGGCGTCGCCAAGTACAGACGCTGGGTGTCACGCAATGCAAACTGCGCCCCGATGCCTTCAGGAATGCCCGCATACTGGCCCCACGGGAACGGCACGAACTACAAACAAGAACAAACACTCATAAATACAATCATTTTAAGTACACTCTATTTAAAATGGTTCAAACACAAACCTGATCAAACTGCATTTGGTTCAGAAGCACCCGAACCTCGTCATACGACCAATCAAAAGCCGCACGGCCAGACGTGCCCCAATCACGCATCACGGATACACCCGCGGAATCGCTACAAAGACGCGAGGCGCCAGAAAAGGGAAGTGGATCAAGATCCACGATCGCACGCATAAAACACATTACAAGACAACAAAGACGAATAACAATGCATCTAAAACAAAAACAAAATCAATACATACCTCCATCACAAACCCAAAGTAGACTAAGGACGCCTCGATCCTCCATTCACGACCGCGGCCTCACCGCGTCCATGCGAATCGAATGCATAAACCCAAGGATGGCGACACCTACCAAGTATCCCGATCGCACCCCGCCACGAGATGCATCGGGACCGACGCCGCCGCCTTCGCTCTTATCGCCGGCACACCGCGCTAACGAACCACCACAACCACAAACGAGCGTTACGCTTGCTACCCACTCGTAGGGCCTCGCTCGGTGTTCCCCTCAAAGTACTCCAGGATGAAGCTAGTCTTGATCACATAAGGTGGGTTACCCTCGTACTCCACCTCCAAACCACCGCCAATCGCGGTAGTCACCACCTCGTCCTCAATGGTCGGCGCAAATCCAAAGCTCATGTCGCGGTCCCCGAACGGAAGCCCTGTCATGACCGCGTACCCTGACAAAGTAATGCCGGCCTCAAAGCCGGGCATGTGAAACGTCGTCGTGGTATCCCAGTACCTGTCAAGGAAGGCCCACGATCGTTCGGGTTCGCCGTCGACCGACCTCGCGATCGCCCTCCAGTGCTCAACTAGAGGACCAAAAGCACTGCGCAACACCCGAGCTTGCGCACCCTCTGAAAGCTTCTTCTCAAAAGCATACATCACGGACGAGACGCCCGAGAAAGTCCTCATCGGACCTTTCCGCCAACCCATCGTCGCCCGATAGGAAACGTGTCTCTCCGGAGCAAGTAGAAGGTCATGGCCATCCCAGCCCTTGGCGAGCATACTGTTCGCCGCGTGACTTTCGCGGCCTAGAGCTACTCGCCCTAGGCGCAGCCTCCTCGGCCTCCTCCTCAACATCCATCCCAGCCTCTATCTCGTCAACTAAAGCAAGCGCATCCACCTCCTCCTCCTCAGGATCAGGCATAGGGTCACGCCTCGCCGCGACCACGACCCGCCTCGTGGTCAACGTCTCGTGGGGCGGGTCCCGAGGTCGACATCCTCTCACTACGCGAACGCCTCAAACTACTCGAACTAGAGGCTCCCTCAGTCCTCGAGCTAGTACTCTTACGAGATTTTGATCTCGTAATACGACCAGAACCCTTTCCTGCAACCAACACGACCAATACATACAGCTATAACACATGCAAGCATACAAACTTGGCATACACATACACAAATACACACAAATAATACACACATAATACATATACATCCCTTAAACACATTGCACTATACACTTCACAGAGCATTTTTAGGCCTAACTCATAATTAAGCCGAAAACCTTTCTTTACACCTCAAAATTACAACTTTATGGTTTCTACGCGCCATAATAGTCGCCAACAACAAACCATTACAAGCAATTGCATTTTGGTCACCCTGATCAAAAAACCCCAATTCGCCTTAATTACTCCGTATAACTACGGCTTAAGACGGCGATTTGAAAGCCTTAGCTCGACATTTTCGCTAAATTAACGCTATAGGCATGCTATACACATTATGGGCATCCTACACCGAAGTCTAATTGAAATTCCGGGTCGGAAAATCCGGGTTCGTTTTCGGGTCGGAAACCTAATTTGGACGTTTTTCACACAAAGACGGTCCAAATCACAATCAATTCACACATACATGTTCACATGGCATAATGCAACACAATGACGTCAATTTCAAGCATTCAAACGGCAAATTTCAAGCAAAAATCGGGTTTTCATTGAAAACCCGTCTTTTTAACATTTCAAGGCAAAACTAGCTAATTACAACGACAAATAACGTAAAAGCAAGTTAAAATGGAGCATTACCTGATTCCATAGCAAGGCAACGCAACAAAAACGAGCAAAAACGGTTGAGAAATCGAAAAATGGTGTTTTTAGAGTATGAAAACCGAAATGAGTATAATGAGCAACAACACGGTGTAACTCGTGTTATTTAAGCCCCCTACAGCCAGCATGGCAAACCGCATAGCCTTATGCGGTTTGCACCACGAACCGCATAAGGTTATGTGGTTTCTGCCTGTGGTTTTTCTCGGATTTTTCTCGTTTTACGCCTACTTTTCGATTCCTAATTCATCTTGGCCCAAATAGAACTCCATGTACGTCCCGTGCTTGGGTCAAGGCATCACCTACAGTCCGCCATACGCGTATATTAAGCATTTAATACACGGTACAGAAGCAGCAGCACGAACGCTCTTCACGAGCATTACATCATTTTCTTTTCAACGGAAGGCAATCATATGCAATTACGACTACATAGACACTCCTCGGCGAGCCCATCCACAAGCACTCTCGATATACCCCTAACTCCAAGCATTTCACTCTACATAGACGCTCCTTGGCGAGTTCAAGCACAAGTATTTCACGAAACACATTCAAGCACAAGCATTTCACGGACGCTCTTCCACGAGACCTACACTAACACCTACATAAACACCCCTACTCAATTATACACCTCACGCATACCCAAACATCTTACAAGCAGCAGCACCAGGCATCCGACGACACCAAGCATATACAACGGCATTACACAGCAGTACAACAAGCACGACGAAGACATCCAGCAGGCCGGCAGGCCCTTATAGCATGCACGGACCGCCAAGTCCTTAAAATGCGCACGCCCCTCCCCGTTTAGCCCGGTTCGAAGCCCTCGTCTCACCCATGGACACATGCTTCGTTCCGCTGACTGTATCGAGACTGTAATGGTCCGGATATAGTCGTGGAGTTTGACTTTCCGAGCTCAGTCAAACTGGGGGCTCTATGGATACCCATATCCGTACCCTCCCAAACAAAACCCTGTGATGTAACACGGACTTTTATTACGCATGCCTTAACGTTGACTTAAATGGTTCTAACTAATGTCGAATTCATTTTGAGTCGTTTGAAATGTTAAAATGATTAAGGTCACTTTACATCGCTTTAAATAAACGTTCATTTCGTCCATTTGGAGTCTAGCTAGGTCCTTGTCCTGCTTCATTTGGCATGAGCTTCGCATTTGCACTACAATTAGCCCTTTTACATTAACAAGGTCTAATTCAGCACTCCTAAATCCCTAAATTTAGGCCCGGTGGCTAGATCTTCCCTTTAGCCTCCTCTTACACAAAATACAACCTCACGTCTTACCTTATTTCACAAAATCTATGCAAATACACCCTTTTCATTTTTCTGGGTCTCGGGCCCGAAGCCGAGCCCAAACCCAGCCTTTGGCCCGCACTCCAAAGCCCTAAACATCAAAATATCTCAGAAATATCCTAGGCCTTTTCCTTGACGTACAAGCAAGGATTATACTAAATCTTTTCGAGATATAATCAAACCGGAACTAGGAAACTACGCAAAAAGCCACACCTTCAAACCGCATAATCTTATGCGGTTTAGGGTGGCAACCGCATAAGCCTATGCGGTTAGCCTGGGCAACCGCATAAGGCTATGCGGTTTCTTGGCTTGCTTTTATCCCCGGGTTTCCTAATTTCACCGAGATTTTTAGTATATATATACACCCCTATACCTGACTTCGAAAAACACAATTCACAACCAGTTTTCACAGCAAACACACTACAAAACTCTCTCAAAGCCTCAAGCACTCAAATCCTTGAGTTCAACACACCATCCCGTGTTGAATTCATCCTTCTTTTAAGTTCAAGAAGCGAAGCTCTGCCAGATCTGAAGCGTCAGGACAAGGTAGGTACCGATCCACTTGGATCAAAGTTTTTTCTTATTTTCTATGGACTAACAAAGGGGACTACACTCTAGCGCCCCCCCGGCCTTGGCACCCAGCGCGCTTTCACTCCAAGTGTTCTATTTACTTCGGGTACACTCCATATCCGATGACACGCCAAAGTCGCATAAGCAACCGACCCTTATAAAATAAACCAATGGACAATTGAACCTTATTTTATTTGCATGCATCTTGCACCTTCTTATTTTGCATTAAAATCAACTTAAACAATGAATTCGACCTTTAACTGAACCGTTTTCGTTAACAAGTTAAACATGCTAAACTGAGGGTTTTAATCAATTTTTTTGCATCTGCATCTGCATTCTTTTACCAACTTTTTCGCACTTGTACGTAGCGATAACATTACCTCAATTATCATCTTATTTGGATTGTTCTAGGTTAGTAGAGGCTATTTTTACATAGGCTTTTCTAAAAGGTTTTCATAAATCATTAATTGAATTAACTCTTTTTCTAAAGTACCCTCACCCCGAATCCATTCTGGTTTCACAAGCCTTAGATCTAGGGGTGTCGGCGTGCTCCAAAATCTAGGACATGTCTTTAGGCTTAGGACATGATAGCAGGTTCCTAATTTCCGCGATAATTAGGTGGCGACTCCAAAACAGTTTTAAAGGTTTTCTAACTTAATCTTTTTTAACTTTAAACGCACCCTTAAGCAAGACGCCGAGTTGGGTCCCTCGTCTCGATCCCGGGTTCCACAGCACCACACAATCACACTACAACATGAACAAATCATCTCACACAGAAACGGTTTAGCAAAACCTCAAATTGCCTCACACAAAAACGGTTTAGCAACACCTCAAACTGCCTCACATAAAAACGGTTTAGCAACACCTCAAACTGCCTCACATAAAAACGGTTTGGTCACACCTCAAACTGCCTCACGCAAAAACGGTTTAGCAACACCCCAAAACTGCCTCACGTAAAAACGGTTTAGCAACACCTCAAACTGCCTCGCGCAAAAAACGGTTTAGCAACACCTTAAACTGCCTCACGCAAAAACGGTTTAGCAACACCTCAAACTGCCTCAAGCAAAAACGGTTTAACAACATGTCAAACTGCCTCACGCAGAAACGGTTCAACAATACCTTACACTGCTGCACGCAAAAAAAGGTTCTACAATACCTTAAAACCGCCTCATGCAAAACATTGGGCATCACCTTCAAAACCAGCGTAAGCACAGACACAAACACAAACATAAGCACTAGCATAATTGCGGAAACGACTGAACACTCCGACACGAGAAAAACACGCATCTCAAGACATAAACACAAGCATTCGACAACGGGATCAAGCACTAGACATTCAAACGTAAAGCATAATCAGGAACGCTAAAAAACATGAGCCAATCATATACACTCTTTACGAGTCAAAACACATACACTCTTTACGAGTCAAAACACATACACTTTTTACAAGTCAGGAAAAATAAACTCTCTACAATTAGACAAAAACACTCTTTACGAGTCAAAGCACATACACTGTTTACGAGTCAAGACGAAAACACTCTTTCACAAAGTCGTGACAAATATACACTCTTCACGAGTTAAGACAATATACTCTTTGCAAGTCAAATCACAACACTCTTCACGAGTCAAGACAAATATACACTCTTCACGAGTCAAAACAAAAATACTCTTCACAAATCTAAACACATACACTCTTTACGAGTCAAGACACATACATTCTGTACAAACCGAAATCAAATACACTCTTTCACGAGTCAGAACAACATACACTCTTCACGAGTCAAGACATATCCTCTCTTTCACAAATAAAAAAACACGTACACTCTTTACGAGTTAAGACAAATATACACTCTTCACGAGTCAAAACAAAAACACTCTTTACAAATCAAATTACATACACTCTTTACGAGTTAAAACATTTACACCCTCTTTACGAACCAAGGCAAAATGCTGTTTCATGAATCAAAACACTCTTATACGAGTCAGCGACACTCCTGCACGAGTCGGAAGCAAGTACATACTCATTAAAAACAAGTCGAGCACCTAAGCATTTACACTTTTGACAAATCAAACACCTAAAACATTTACACTTTTTACAAGTCAAACACCCTAAACATCTACACTCTTTAACGAGTCAAACACCTAAAGCACATGACTCTTCACGAGTCAAAGCAAACACTCTTTACGAGTCAAAACACACACACTCTTGGTTTGCAAGCTTAAGCGTTCCATCTATGGACTTAAGCAAGCTTCACGGAGTTGGAATCATCTCTTCGACCAAGTGATAAAAGAGAATGGATTCACTCGATCGGTCGAGGAACCATGTCTATATATCAAGTCGAGTGGGAGCAAGATTGTCTTTCTAATACTGTATGTCGATGACATACTTTTGATTGGGAATGACATACCTCTCTTAACTTCGGTAAAAGTTTGGTTAAAGAACCATTTCCTGATGAAAGATCTGGGCGAGGCACAACGAATTTTGGGGATCCGTATCTATAGAGATAGATCACGACGGATGTTATCCCTCAGTCAGGAGTCTTATATAGATAAGATTCTTGAGAGGTTTAGCATGACCAACTCCAAGAAGGGGAACCTTCTAATGATCTCTGGAGTGCAATTGAGTAAAGCTCAAGCACCAAAGACATCGGAAGAGGTCGAGTGCATGAGTCAGATTCCTTATGCATCGGCTATAGGATCGATCATGTATGCCATGATATGCACACGTCCGGATGTGGCATATGCATTGAGTATGACGAGCCGATACCAAGGCAATCCGGGTGAAGCACACTGGATGGCTGTAAAGAACCTTCTTAAGTACCTACGGATAGGGCTGAGCAAAAATATACGATACGGTTTTATTATACGAATACGATACGGTATACGGTTTAAATTTCACGAATTTTAGTATATACGAAATTCCGTATATACGAATTCCGTATATACGATTGAAACCGTATCAAAACCGTATCAGATTTTTTTGAAACCGTATATACGATATACGATACGAATTTTTTAGTATAAACCATTACATTATTTTTCATGATGATTTTATCACATTTAGGTTGATTTTCCTCCTCAATATTTATCTATCATCCCAATTACTATTTATTTCTCCTACTTGTTTTTCTCTATTCATATTATCGAACTAATCTCACTTGCTTAAGTCGTCAGTTGCATACTATTATCTAATCGCGCCATCTTTTCACCTGTATTTTTCACATTTGTTATAGTATATATTTTAAATTTCTTGTTTGTTTTATCCGTTTATCGTTCTTTAATATTAATTTGCTTACTAAGTGCTTATTCGAACTTTTATTACGCTCATTTTTATTATAAAAATTACAAATAATTTTGGCGTGTTATGAAAACCGTATATACGATTACACGAAAACCGTATATACGAAAAAACCGTATATACGAAAACCGTATATACGGTTAAAACCGTGTCAAAACCGTATCAATTTTTTTTTGTGATTTTAAAACCGTAAATACGGTTTCCGTATATACGAAAATCGTATATACGGTTTTGCTCACCCCTAGCTACGGAGGACTAAAGATTGGGTATTGACTTATGGAGGAAACACTGAGCTATGCGCAATCGGTTACGCAGATGCTAGTTTCCAAACGGATCGAGATGACTCAAAGTCTCAATCTGGATTCGTTTTTACTCTTAATGGCGCTGCGGTCAGCTGGAAAAGCTCCAAACAAACTGTTATAGCAGATTCAACGACTGAGTCCGAGTACTATGCTGCTTCAGAGGCTGCATAGGAAGCTATATGGATGCGTCAGTTCTTACAAGGACTAAATGTAGTTTCTAGTTCGAATGACCCGATCACCATCTATTGCGACAATAGTGGTGCCATCTTCCAGGCGAAGGAGCCGAAGTCCAGCAACAAGTCTCGGCACGTGCAAAGAAAGGCTCACATGATCCGAGATTACGTGGAGCAGAAGGAGATAGTGATTGACAAGATTGCCACGGATAATAACGTAGCAGATCCTCTCACTAAACTGTTGAGATATGATAAGCATGAAGGGCACGTTATTTCCATGGGAATTAAGCGTGCTCCTGAGGTGTATTAGTTGTTTGTATGGATTAGACACGTGTATTTTTCCTAAAACTACTAATAAAATCATCGTTTTAGTTTATATATTGTTTTTCATGAGGGTTGTACAGACAACGTTGAACACCTCAAAGTGAACTGAATTGCTTTATATTTTATTTTGGTCTGTGATCGCCTACACGAGCTGATAACTCAGGCAATTATTTTGTGACGTCGATTGATGGTGGGTTCAACGAGCCATAAGTCAAACTGTTGACTGATCGATCACAGATGCGGGTTTACTGAAATCGCGCAGGACAATTTTGTGACGACAACATGGAGTCCTAAATGCTTCAGAACATTAGGTGCCGGGTCGTGGATAGGACATCCATAGTGTTCCTATAGTCAATTCTTTTGACTATCGACTGTCTTTTGAGATTAGGGCAGATTTTGGGTGACTTTGGTTTCTTTCTCACGGTCGACCGTAACAGGCGGCCAAGTAGATTTTCACTGGGTCATTTCATGTTGCGCTTACATCGGCAGGATTCGAGTTGAGGAAAATATCCAACTTCTATCGAGTTAAAATATTTCTCTCAGGGCCACTCGAGGAGCTGTAACTGAAAATGCATGGCCGTGCTCGAATAATGATTCGTTTATCAGTTAAGTTACTCTCTAGTCAGGGAAACCACTCTTGATGCTGATCACTTGTGAACTACGACCTTTGTGAATACGGACTTTGCAAATTGGTTTACATTGAGTGGGAGAAATTTATTATGGATATGAGAATCGGTTATCGCACATACACTTGTACGGACAAGTGGGAGATTGTTGGAGCTAGTGTCCTCCACAGTTAGTGCAATAACATAAATAAATCTCTGAAGGTACACAGGGTACATTTTGTATTTAATCAGTTGATTAACGTTTATCGATAACAGTTGGCTTGCTAGATAAGTTTGACGTTATTGTCATACAGATGGCGGTGATCAACTGGTCCCTAAGAGTCACACCTAAAGGATGTGTTTGAGAGATGTGATTATTTGAGAAAAATAATCATATCGATGCCTTACTTAATGACTAAATGGTTAGTCAGTGTTGTTGACTAAATTGTTAGTCAGTGTAATGATGATACGGCTATTTAATATGGATTAAATAATATTAGCTGAGGCAAATTAAATGTAATTCGAGAATTGAATATAAAATGTTAGATTTAATTGTTGTGTAGAATGCAAGCTAATTAAATATAAACCGTTATAATTAATTGGCAAATTATAAATATATGGATATTTATATGATATATTATGTTGGTCCATAAAAATGACACTAGTAATATATTGTATTATATTAAAAGCTAAAATAACCAAAAGAAATGTGTCCAGATTCATTTTGTCCAGATACACTTTGTTTCTTGGTCAACAAGTGATTGATTTGAGGAGAAAATATTATCCCCAAATACAATATATGTGCCGTCCAAAAGAGAGAAGAAGAAGAGATTTTATGCTATTCTAATTCTCTAATTCACACATCTTATTTACAACACAAAAACCTTGAGAGAAAAATAGTTTTTCTTCTCTAATTTCTCAAGCAAATCTAAAGGGCATTTCTTGACTCATCTTGGGTGTTATAATTAGGAGATACCATCCTTTTGGTATTGTTCTTAGGCCAAATCACAAGGATTAAAAGGTTAATTCTTAATCTATGTACTTTGTTATGCAATTTCAATTTATGACTATAAATCATATAAAGTTTCCATTATAATCCCGTGTTTTTAATGGACTATATACCGATATAATCCTACAAACTACTCAAGAAAACGCCTCAAGGTACACTACTCTTGTGCGTCGAACACAGATAGGGACAAGAAATCATGTCCCAACTACACGATGGCGAGTGCGGACCACACATGAACGCACGAGCCATGTGCAAACAAATCATAAGGCTAGGATGGTATTAGACCACCATGGATGCCGACTGCGCAAAGTATGTCAAACATTGCCATAATTGCCAAATTTTTGCAAGCGTACAACACGTGCCGCCTTCACCACTATACAACCTAACATCGCCATGGCCATTCTAGACTTAGGGAATCGACGTCATCGGCAAAGTACAACCCGTGCGAGCAGGAGGACACTGCTTCATCCTCGCGGCTATCGATTATTTCACCAAATGGGTCGAAGCCGCATCATATCGTAAGCTGGGCACAAAAGAAGTTGCGAAGTTTATACAGAACAACATCATTTGTCGCTACGGCATACCCCTCGAATTCATAAGTGATCAAGGCACACACTTCCGAGGGGAGGTCGAGCCACTTCTTCTCAAATACAATTTACAATCACGAATCACCAGCAATCTCTCAAAGCCTCAAGCACTCAAAATCCTTGAGTTCAGCACACCATCTTGTGTTGAATTCATCCTTCTTTTTAGTTCAAGAAGCGAAGCTCTGCCGGATCTGAAGCGTCAGGACCAGGTAGGTACCGATCTACTTGGATCAAAGCTTTTTCTTATTTTCTATGGACTAACAAAGAGGACTACACTTTAGCGCCGGCTTTGAGCAACCGAGCCCGCTTGCCGCCAAGTGGTCTTATTAGTTCGGGTACACACCATATCCGATGACACCGCCAAAGTCGCATAAACAACCAACCCTTTTAAAATGAACCAATGGACAATTGAACGTTTATTTTATTTGCATGCATCTTGCACCTTCTTCTTTTGCATTAAACACTAGTGGAAAAAACCCCTATAGTGGCGGGCCAAAGGACCCTATTGTGGCGGTTTTGGTACGACGTATAAATGGGGGACGTATAAACTATTCGTGTCGGTTCAAAAAACCGCCACCATAGAATGAACATACAATGGCGGTTTTTAAACAAACCGACACCATAGACTACACATACAGTGGCGGTTTGAGTTAAAAACGCCACCATAGACTACACATACAATGGCGGTTTGAGTTAAAAACGCCACCATAGACTACACATACAATGGCGGTTTGAGTTAAAAACGCCACCATAGACTACATATACAATGGCGGTTTGAGTTAGAACCGCCACTATAGATTAAATATACAATGGCGGTTTTATTATAAACCGACACCGAAAAGGTTAAATAAAATGACTGTTTTTGTTAAAACCGCCACTATAGATCTAATGAAAGTTGTCTATTATGTCGCTTTTGCAACCGCCACAATCGATTTTTTTTTTTTAAAAAAAATATATTTAATTATTTCGTAGCCTATATTCGTAATTCCTACAAACATATATAACCACAATCTCCCAAGGTACTAATATAAATGCATATATGATAAGAAAACGTCAATGCTCAATGTAGATCAAATACACATAAATAATAGTGTACTAATACAAAAACAAGTTAGACTGAATTAACTAAGCCAGCTCTCTATTACACTACACCTACAAACAACCTGGTTTGAGCTGGTTAAACTCTTTAAAATCACCTACACATATCGTCACCTTGGGTATAATATAATAATGCACCTGCAAAAAGTTTAAATGAGATCATGTAAGAAATTGCAAGCGGGCAATTTTAAATTTAAAAAAAGAATTAAAAGTAACAAGAGGAATACGATAGCACAATAATTTACGTAGCAACCCCCATGAGAACAAAGGGTGGCAGCAACTAACCCCCATTAAGTGGGGGTACAACAACAATTTACGACAACCACAGCGACGCAGAACAACTGTCCCCAACATGGCGACCCTCTGATAGCTTGCTCATTTGTTTTCAGCCTTTAGACGACAGAAAATAGCAATGATTAATGGTAGCAAATAACAGCCTTTTACGGCTCGGGATAGCAGCATAAGTACTAGCGTGTCAGTTAAGTGAGTGTTATCCAAAAGGCGCACCTAAAATGCACCGAGGCGTTTGCCTAAAGCCTCATCCCCAAGGCGCACGCGCCTTTTTAAACAAAGGTAAGTCTGTCTAATACAGACTCATTTTGGTGTTTAGTACTCCGTATAACTTACGATTAAACTGAATCAATACATCAGGGTAAAACGAAACAAACCAAAACATTCCCAACAGAATAACCAGAGAGGACGTAAGGCGAAGGAGAAAAGTATAAACTAATGCATGAGGAATATGTCCGGATTGCCTACAACCAGGACAAAGTAATATTCCAGCTAAAGCATTGCCAAGCCGTGTAGAAATGTTTGCAGATCTCCATCTACCATTTATTCTTCAAAATACTTCAGTGCCCCATATAAAATACTAGAGAGGTTTGACGGATTTACTACTTCTAGCATATTCTTTTGCTATATTCAAAATGACCGTGAGGCCTCTAGAAAGTAGAAAGAGCAGGTCATACTTCAAGGAAAAAATTAGCTGCCTGTCTCCTATCGAAAATTCAGAAATTCTTACAGGCTTCATACAGCTGAAAAATGAGACTTAGTTTCAACATTTGATTGTGTTTTCTTCTTAATGGCCAACTCTCCACAAATACTCCTGCTTACTTGTGTTTTCTCTGTTCAAACTACTTTCTAACCAACAACATACGAGTCTCTCAATTTCAAAGCATGTTCAGATGATGAAAACTTGACTAATAATATTAACATTTGATTGGATTCCACCCAATCACTCAACACAACAACACCAAAGAAGCAACCCCACATCAACTTCCCGTACGACCGCCATATCATATTTCCTGCCTTATATCTATGACATAGTCAGATGACATCAAATACCCCAAAGCGCAACGCGAGAATGAGATAGAAAAGTAGTAGAAAACACACACCTCTCTCAGACCAAAGACATGGTTTAACACACATATTGGTTCCATATCATATAGAACAGAGCCAAGATTTGTCAACCTCTGCATAGCAACTTCTAACCTGACAATAATAAAGTTTGGCTGTGATATCAAGCACAATAATTGACAATTTAACGCACTGGAAAAGACATACATTCATACATTTTAATAGAACCATTATTTTCAAGACGTAAGGCGAAGACGAAGGCGAAAATAAAACTAACAATAAAAAAAAAAAAAATCACCATTAGGGATGTGGACGAGATTAACACCAGTAGAAGATAAAGCCTCTTGGCTCGATCGATTTAGGCAAACGTATAATTAACAAGTAGCTTAAACGATTAGCGCCACAACGACAACATTGTCAATTGTTATCACAATAGCTTACACGATTAATCGACTTCCTAAAGAAAGAATATACAAACTCATACGCTATTATAGCCAAAAACACATAGCAAAAGACTCAACATACAGTTTCATTTCTGAAAAAGGTATCAACTGATCTCTATATATTTCAACTGCAAACTCATACAATGTAATCCCTTATCGACATTTTCACAATTTGGAGTCTGATACGCAAAAGAAGGCTTTGATTGTTTTGGGTTTCGTTCTCCTAATGAAAATGAGGGCAGTTGATTTATCGGCCATTGTAATCAAGTTTATCAATGTCATAGCATAATCAAGACACCAGCTTTACTCTTAAACATCACCCGAATATCAGTTCGGACAGTTGATTGATTAGCTTCAACTACCTATCTTAAGATTTGTCGTACACACCAAAACGGCAAAACCTAGATAAATAACACAACTACACAGATGAAATCAACAAAAAGAAATCAACACTACAAAATAAATTAAATTGCAACAAATTGACAGCTTTTAGCCACAGAACATCAAACTGAATCAAAACTCGTAACGAAAGAAAACAACTTCATTACAACAACTCTGCGCCTCAAAGAAAACAGATCAAATTCCAAAGATTTTACAACCTTTGGCAACAAAACATCATTAGATAACCAAGAAAATCACACATAAACCTAAAAATTATACCACCAGAGACCTCAGAAAAAACAGAATCAAAATTTGTAACAAAAACTTGTAACTTTAATTAATTACTGGGCATAAACAAATTAAATTTCACAAATTGACAGTCTTTAATCACCAAACCTCATTTAATTAAATTAATTAATTGAAAAAGACAGTAACTTTATATCAACTACTCAGTCAGATCCACAAATTACCAATCATAAACAACAAAAAATTGAATCGACAAACTCGTAACTTTGAACAAATTACTCAACATAAACAAATTAAATTTCATAAATTAAACCCTAAATCGAAACCGAAACCGTTTTCAAATTGACACAAATAAACGAGAAACAATTGAACCTCAAATAATTGAACACAAATAATTCATAAATAATATTGAACACAAACGAGATAGACACAATACGGAGTAGAACATACACACAAACAAACCCTAATTCAATTTGACATATAATTGATCACACAATACGGAATTTTACCCTAATTCAATTGAACATCAATTAATTGAACACACAAACAAACCCTAATTCAGAAAGTTACCCTAATTCAATTGAGGTGGTGGCCCGGAGAAGTGCGGTTGTTGAGAGTGCTTGAGGTGGAGGAGCTGAGACGGAGGTGGAGACAGAGCTGAGACGGAGCTGAGACGGAGGTGAGACGGAGCTGAGATGGAGCTGAAAAGTGTTGAAAGTGAAGCGGGAGATGAGTTTTGTTCGCGCGCTGGGAGATGAGTTTTAATTTCTTAGTTTTGTTTGTGTGTTTTGTTTTGTGTTGAAAGTGAAGGCCTGGGAGATGAGTTTTAATTTCTTTGTGGCTTTAACTATGGTGTCGGTTCCTTTAAGAACCGCCACCATATGTTAATTCATTTGGACATATAGTGTCGGTTTTATTAAAAACAGCCACTATAGTAATTCAATTTCCCTATAGTGTCGGTTTCCTTAAGAACCGCCACCATATGTTATATCTATAGTGTCGGTTTCCTTAAGAACCGCCACCATATGTTATTTCACTTTGGCACATAATACGTCGGTTTCATTTAAAACCGCCACCAAATAAGCTATTGTGGCGGTTTTTCTAATAAACGCCACAAATACACTAACTTTTTGTGTCGTTTCTACCATAAACCGACACCATATGTGTTCATTTCAACTTTTAGTGTCGTTTCATTTAGAACCGACACTATTGCAGCGACACTATTGGGGTTTTTTCTAGTAGTGAAATCAACTTAAACAATGAATTCGACCTTTAACTGCACCGTTTTCATTAACAAGTTAAACATGCTAATCTGAGGGTTTTAAACAATCTTTTTGCATTTGCATTTGCATTCTTTTACAAACTTTATCGCACTTGTACGTAGCGATAACATTAGCTCAAATATCATTTTACATGGATTGTTATAGGTCAGTAGAGTCTATTTTTACATAGGCTTTTCTAAAAGGTTTCATAAATCATTATTTGAATTAATCTTGAGTAAAGTACCCTCACCCCGAATCCATTCTGGTTTCTGATGAGGCTAAAGTCGTATCACCTCAATCAAAAATAAACCTAAAGTCAACTAACAGGGTAGCTAGCGGCAGTAGGGTCGAATCCACAGAGAAACAGCATAGTTATCAGTTAAGCGGGACGTATACAGGTCTGACTCAAGGGTGTGAAGAAGGGTTGATTTGAACTATAAACTAAAGCAATAAGAAGAATGAATAGAGTTCTATAAGGGAGAAGATTAGGGCATCAGGTTCATTATGATAGTGATTCAGGAACTCAAGTTCATAAGAAGGAAACAATAAACTGTGCAAATGATTAGGTTTGGAATACGCTCTCTCGAGTCAATATTAACCTTAAGCAAATTTAGCGGGCTCTCGCAACTTACTAAACTTAACTTATCAATCTCGCGTAAGTCTAGTCTTAACTCGGCTTTCGATCTTAAATTAAAACTTACTCAGGTTCAGTTAAACTCAGACGAATTTGTTGGCCAGGCGAAATAATTCTAATTCAATTGGCATAAAACGCGAAGAAAGAAATTCAATTGCACAATATATTCAACCAATTTAATCTAAAAACATGTTCCTGAACCTAAGGCACAAATTCCCCTCAAACCCTAATAAGAGAATTAGCTATGCGTAATTGGAATTAAAACAAAGCAATAGTAATAATAAGACATGATGAAAGAAATAGCAATAGAATTAAACCTGAAATTAATCTCGAATCGAAGTAAAGATCGAATCTTGCAAAGTAATTAAATCTAAACTAAGTGTTTTTAGAGAGTTTTAAAGAGAGAAAACTAACTTCTATTCTAAAGCTGACAAAATAAAATGAATGATAAAAAATAAAACCCTAACTCGAGTCTATTTATACAAGCACGAGAATCCGGAGAATCGAAGCGGCTGAACCGACCGGTTCGGGGTCAAACCGATTGGTTCAGGTGTGGAACCGATCGGTTCCAGTGCAAACCGAGCGGTTTTTCTTGCACTCAGCAATTTCCAGCAACTTTAGCCTTGATTCCAACTTAGACACTCATCCTAAACCGATAGGTTCACTCTGAACCTATAGGTTTGACGTCCCAAATCATAGTGATGCTCTCGAATCAACTCTCGAGCTTAGTCTTGACGTCACGATACTCGTAAATGCTCCACTCAACTCAGGTTTTAGCTCAGGACCGCCAAAACCTGCAAAATATAAACGGGGAACAGCAGTACCGCAATATAAAGCAAATAGCTCCTAAAATAATAATGAAATCGAATAAAAGCAAGCTAAATGCGACTAAATCGGGGGCATAAAATCTATATAAATGACATACATCAGTTTCACAACCTTAGATCTAGGTAGGGGTGAGCAAAAATATACGATACGGTTTTATTATAAGAATACGATACGGTATACGATTTAAATTTCACGAATTTTAGTATATACGAAATTCCGTATATACGAATTCCGTATATACGATTGAAACCGTATCAAAAACGGTTCAGATTTTTTTGAAACCCTATATACGATATACGATACGAATTTTTTAGCATAAACGAGTACATTATTTTTCGTTATGATTTTATCACATTTAGGTTGATTTCCCCCCTCAATATTTGTCTATCATCCCATTTATTATTCATTTCTCCTGTTTTATTTTCTCTATTCAAATTGTCGAACTAATATCACTTGCTTGCTTTACTTCTCTTCGATTGACCACTACACAAGCCATCAGTTGCATACTATTATCCAATCGCGTCATCTTTTCACTTGTATTTTTCATATTTGTTATAGTATATATTTAGTTTTCTTGTTTATTTTATCGGTTTATCGTTGTTTAATATTAATTTTCCTACCAAAAACTTATTCAAACTTTTATTACGCTCATTTTTATTATAAAAATTACAAATAATTTTGGTATGTTATGAAAACCGTATATACGATTACACGAAAACTGTATATACGAAAAAACCGTATATACGATTAAAACCGTGTCAAAACCGTATCGATTTTTTTTGTGATTTTAAAACCGTATATACGGTTTCCGTATATACGAAAACCGTATATATGGTTTTGCTCACCCCTAGATCTAGGGGTGTCGGCGTGCTCCAAAATCTAGGACGTGTTTTATAGCTTAAGACATGTTAGCAGGTTTCTAGTTACCGCGTTAATTAGGTGGCGACTCCAAAACAGTTTCAAAGGTTTTTCTAACTTAGTCTTTTTAACTTAATGCGCCCTTATGCAAGACGCCGAGTTGGGTCCCTCTCGATCCCGGGTTTCACAGTTTGGCGACTCCACTGGGGATATTTTATTTTTCACACACGTCAGGGGAATTTTTCAAAAAATCTACCCTACGCACACTCGAGACGACCACAAACATACCTCGATCGGCCCACAAGCAAGCCGAGACCAAGCAAACTGGCCGTAGTCCTCCCCAGGACAAAGGAGACGCCCAGACTCTCCCTCTCCATACAGCGTCACGCGCTGCTGTGCAGCAACACCCCGCTCAAAAAGGACCCGAGGCGGGTCCCTAGGCACCACCGGAGCTGGCCATCCCGCCTGGTAGACCAAACGCTCCCCAAGATACCAAACCGATCCGTACGGCGTCGCCAAGTACAGACGCTGGATGTCGCGCTCCGCGAAACGAGCCTCAACACTCTCAGGAACGCCCGCGTACTGCTCCCACGGACATGGCACAAACTGCAAAAGAACAACATTCTCAAAAGTACATATTTAATCCTTTTAAATACACGCTATTCGAAATGGTTCAAAGACAAACCTGCCCAAACGCCATGCCGTTCAGACGCACTCGAACCTCGTCGTACGACCAGTCAAAGGTCGCACGGTTGCAGGTCCCCCAGGTACGCACCGCCGGGTACCTCCTCACAATCTTCCTGGCGTGCTCAGGCAGCAGGAAGAGGAAGTGGCTAAAGATCCACGACTACAAACACAAAAACACGTTACAAGGACAACAAAACCAAGCAAGATAACACAAAAAAAACAGAGCAAGGATGATATACCTCCATCACAAATCCCGGCGAGACTAAGGACAGTCTCGATCCACGCTCCATGACCCGCGGCCTCACCGCGTCCATGCAAAAGCGAATGCACAGACCTAAGGGCGGTGAAACCCAGTCAAGCGTCCCAATCGCACCCCAGTCAAGGAGATGCATAAGGACCGATGTCGCCGCCGCCGCTTTTATCGCTGGCACACTACTACCGATTTAACCACCACAACCACATACGAGCATTCTGCTCGTCACTCCAATCCGAGGGGCCCCATTGCATCTTCCCCTCAAAATACTCCAAAATATAACTCGTCTTAATAACGTAAGGGGGCTTACCCCCGTACTCTACCTCAAGACCACCGCAAATCGAGGCAGTCACCACGTCGTACACGATGGACGGCCCGAACTCAAAGCTCATGTCACGGTCACCGAACGGCAGACCCGTCATGACCGCATACATCGACAAAATAATACCGGCTTCAAAGCCCGGCATATGAAAAGTCGTAGTGGTATCCCAATACCGATCGAGGAAAGAGCGAATCAACATCAGGTTCGCCGTCAGCCTCGACCTCGCAATCTCCCTCCAGTGCTCGACCAACGGGCCGAAAGCACAGCCTAGCACCCAAGCCCTCGCTCCCGGCGAAAGCTTCTCCTCAAACACGCACATCACCGACGAAATGCCCGAGAAAGTCCTCATCGGACCCTTCGCCAAGTCCAATTTCGCCCGATACGAAATGTGCAGCTCCGACGCTAACAAAAGGTTATGGCCGTCCCAACCCTTGGCAAACGACCTATCCACCCGCGAGCCACGTGGCCTAGAGCTACTCGCCCTAGGCACGGCCTCCGCCTCCTCAGGCTCCTCCTCAGCACCTAGCTCGGCCTCTAGCTCGGCCACCAGCTCGTCTACATGCTCATCCTCCATGGTAGGGTCACGCCTCGCACGACCCCTACCCCGCGGCGTACCACGCCTAGTACGCAAGTCACGACGGTCAACATCCCGCTCACTAGCCGAGCGCCTCAAGTCACGCCTACTGGGGGATTCCTCCGTCCTCGAACCTGTGCTCTTACGAGACGACTTTGATCTCGTAACCCGCGAAGAGCCTTCTCCTGGAAAAGACACGACAAATACATGCAACTATAACACATACACACACATGCGCAGACATCAAACATGGCACAGTACACCCTGCAGAGCATTTTTAGGCCTAATTCACAATTAAGCCAAAACCGTTATCTAAACTTCAAAATTACAACTTCATGGTTTCTATACGCTATATTAACTTTCAATTGCACCCCCTAGCAATTAATCGCATTTTGGTCACCCCGATCAAAAACCCCCAATTCGCATGAACACTCCTTATTCAATTAAGCAAAATCGTCAAATTGAAAGCCTTAGCTCGACATTTTCGCAAAATTGAAGCTAGATTCATGCTATACTAGCTATGGGCATCCTACACCGAAGTTTAATTGAAATTCCGGGTCGGAAAATCCGGGCTCGTTTTCTGGCCGGAACCCTAATTTGGACGTTTTTCACGCAAAGACGGTCTAAATCACAATCATTTCACACATACATGCTAGCATGGCATAATGCAACAGAATGACGACAATTTCAAGCATTCAAACGGCAAATTTCAAGTAAAAACCGGGTTTTCATCCAAAACCCGTCTTTTCAACATTTCTAGCTAAAACTAGCTAATTACAACAACAAATAACGTGAAAACAAGTTAAAATGAAGCATTACCCGATTCCATAGCAAAACAACGTAAGAGAAATGATCAAAAACGGTTGAGAAATTGAATTTTAGTGTTTTTTAGAGTAAGAAACCGAAATGGAGTATAATGGAGGTAAGCTACGGTGCTCGTGCCTTTATACACATTTTCCAGCCACTAAGCGAAACCGCATAGTCTTATGCGGTTTACCCACAAACCGCATAAGGCCATGCGGTTTGTCCCTCTGATTTTTCTCTGATTTTTCTCGTTTTGGACCTACTTTTGGATTCCTAATTCATTTTGGCCCAAATACACTTCCAAGTATGTTCCATGCTTGGGTTAAGGCGTCACCTACAGTCCGCCATACGCGTATATTAAGCACTTGATATACGGTACAGAAGCAGAAACATAAGCACTCTTCACGAGCCCTGACACTCTTTACGAGTCCTTACACCCCCTTTATATACATCCTCACGGAGTATCACTTCCTCCCCATGAAGTCTACACACCTATACAGGCCTTCCTCAAAAGAAATCCTTTCAAACTTTAACACTCCTCAACAAGCTTCAAGCGAAGCAATTACAAAAGCACATACGCTCGTCGGGAGTCTTAAACATCATATAGCAACCACACGGACACTCCCTAGCAAGTTCAAGCGTAAGCATTCTACAAAAAATATCCAAACACAAGCATTCTACAAAACACATCCAAGCACAAGCATTATACAAATACACATGCACTCCTACACGAGACCAGACAATTACAAATACACATGCACACCTACATGAGACCATACACTTGCAACTACACCTGCGCTCCTCGGCGAGACAAAACACTTGGCACCTGCACTACACCTGCGCTCCATGGCAAGACTCGACACAAAGCACAACATCAATAAGAAAATACGACAGCACAACATTACACAACAGCATTACACAACAGTAACAAGCATAACGAAGACACTCAGCAGGCCGGCAGGCCCTCACAATATACACGGACCGCCATGTCCTTAAACATGTTCGTCCCGGCCCGGATAACCCGGTTCGAAGTCCTCGCCTCATCCATGGGCACATGCTTCGTTCTACAGACGATATCGAGACTGTGATGGTCCGGATATTGTCGTGGAGTTTGACCAACGCTCTAGTCCGAGCTCAGTCAAACTGGGGGCTCTATGGATACCCATATTCGTACCCTCCCAAACCAAACCCTGTGATGTAACACAGACTTTTATTATGCATGCTTTAACGTTGGCTTAAACGGTTCTAATTATGTCGAATTCATTTTGAGTCGTTTTGAAATGTTAAAATAAGTCAGGTCGCTTCACATCACGCTTAAATAAATGTTCATTTTGTCCATTTAGTGTCTAGCTTGGTCCACGTCCTGCTTTGTCTGGCATGAGCTTCGTGTTTGCATTACAATTGGTCCTTTTACTTTAACAAGGTCCAATTCATCATTCCTAAATTCCTTAATTTTGGCCTGGTGGCTAGATCCGCTATTTAGCTCCCTCTTACACAAAATACGGCCACACGGGTTATCTCATTTCACAAAACGCTACAAAATACACCTTTTTCACATTTTCGGGTCTCGACCCCAGAACCAAGCCTAAACCCGCCTTTGGCCCTCACTCCAAAGCCCTTAACCCTCAAAAATATCTTGGAGAGCCCTCTATACAGCCTTCTTGACGTGCAAGTCAAGGATTATACTGTATCTTTCCGAAATATTATCAAACCGGAATTAGGAATTTCTGTCTGAAATCAGACCCCTAAACCGCACTGCCTTATGCGGTTTAAGAGGCAAACCGCATAACCCTATGCGGTTTACTGGCCAAACCGCATAGGCATGTGCGGTTTGCCTGCCTGGTTCTATCCCGAGATTTCCTATTTTCTCCGAGGTTCCTAGTATATATACCCCCCTATGCCCGACCTCAAACACACAATTTACAATCACAAATCACCAGCAATCTCTCAAAGCCTCAAGCACTCAAAATCCTTGAGTTCAGCACACCATCCCGTGTTGAATTCATCCTCCTTTTTAGCTCAAGAAGCGAAGCTCTGCCGGATCAGAAGCGTCAGGACCAGGTAGGTACCGATCCACTTGGATCAAAGCTTTTTCTTATTTTCTATGGACTAACGAAGGGGACTACACTTTATCGCACTTTCTTAACCGATCCACTGAGGGTTTTAAACTATCTTTTTGCATTTGCATTTGCATTTGCATTCTTTTACAAACTTTATCGCACTTGTACGTAGCGATAACATTAGTTCAAATATCATCTTATATGGATTGTTCTAGGTCAGTAGAGGCTATTTTTACATAGGCTTTTCTAAAAGGTTTTCATAAATCATTATTTGAATTAATCTTTAGTAAAGTACCCTCACCCCGAATCCATTCTGGTTTCACAACCTTAGATCTAGGGGTGTCGGCGTGCTCCAAAATCTAGGACATGTTTTTAGCTTAAGACATGGTAGCAGGTTCCTAATTTCCGCGATAATTAGGTGGCGATTCCAAAACAGTTTTAAAGGTTTTTCTAATTTAGTCTTTTTAACTTAAAGCGCACTTATGTAAGACGCCGAGTTGGGTCCCCCTCTATCCCGGGTTCCACAATATGTAACAACCCGGATTTTTCAACAAAATAAAATAAAGGAATAAAAAGGATTTATGAAATAAAAGATAATAGAAGCGAGCCACGGTGGCGGAAACACCGTGGAATCCGGATCATTACTAACTAAACCAACCTAACAATGATAAAAAGGTAGGCCTTGAGGCCTAGAAGTGGGGAGTAAATACCCCTTACAAATCCAAAACCAAAGTACAATGAAATGAAAACATAAATGGACTAAACAACTCCCAAATGACTAGCTAGACGACTCAACAATGGCAAGCTACGGTCACATCCTCACGACGTCCTTACACATGAGCCCGTCCCGCTGCATCTATAAAAAAAGAGAGGCAACAACCACAATCGGTGGGAGTAACTAGGTGCTCCCACCATATTTTAACATAACAAAACATGAACAACAATGCAACAGCTCACTGGCCTACGGCCTAATACCAAAATATAAATACATAAACAACAACAAACAACCAAGAAACAATAGTATACAAACAACAAACATTACGGCACAACCACAGTTGTGTCCAAACCAATCGAGCTCACATGACGAACCATCAACCAACCAACTGCGAGAGTAAGCGCGGAGAACTGGGTGAAGCAACAAGAATCACCCCGGGTGAAGCAAACTGTAATCACCTAAACCCTATGGCGAACAAAGAACAAGAAGTTCCTCAATAATCACAAGTCTAAATTTGGCCAAATTCCACCGAGCAACAAGAACGGTGACGACATAAACATAACCATAGTCTCTAACCCTTCTGGTTGAGAACCCATGATAGCTCTAGCTAAGCAACAAGAATAGCCGAGGGGACCATGAGCGGTATCCGTCCTTTCTAGGACGTTGTATCTCCTCACACATGTGCCAGAACAGTACCCATGTGCAAACTTAACCCAAGCATAACCTGTAACCTGTTAACCTATCTCCAACACTCCAACACAACCATACAACCACCACATCCATACTCATACACACACAAGTCGCAATATCATCATAACCAATCATACATACGGAGTACGATATGATCAACATGCTATACAAGTCATACCTTCAATTAACATGCTCATAATTCATTAATTAGTGATCAAACAAAGCATAGACCGATTCACTTTAGCATAATTAACATTATGAGACATGCCAAGACTCAAACAAGTGACTAACCAAGACTCCACGCACATACATACACACGGCCAGCCACCTCAACTCACGGCCAACACACTCACACACACGGCCAACACATCTCAAACCCGATTTCATGCATTAAACTCAATTCTCAAGTGACCCACTATTGATTCATGTGATTCATTCACTTAAACATGCATACAACACTTTTAGGCCTAACCAAATCATCATAATTCATAGTGTAACTTTAGGTGAATCATGCAAACATCATGATTAATCATAATTAAGCCAAAACAAGGAAGCAAAACAAGAGAAACAAAGGGCTAGGGTTTCGGCCCTCACCCAAACCCACGGCCATCAATAACAAATCAACACCAACCCGACTTTCATCAAATTACTAGCATGATTAGCATTCAAATATGATAGTTATGCAATTATTGATGATAACATGAATGATATTATGACAACCCTAGTATGAGGCCAATGAAACTAACATGAAATTATGATCACAACACCAACCATCATCACAACAACAATGTAAACAACAACAACATGACAAACAAGGCCTCATACATGCTAAAACATAACTAGATCACACCTAGTTACCTTTGTAGAGAACCAAAATCGTGCTACTCCTCCTCCTCTTCAACTAGGATGGTATCTCTTTCTTCAACCCTTCTTCTCCTTTGATGATCCAAGCCAAACAAGCAAATAATGAATACACACAACATAACACATAAAATAACAAGAAACCAGAAATAAAAAGAGAGAAAAAGAAGATCATACACCAAGGAAAAAGGCTAGGAAAGACTTAGGATGACAAGGGAGAAAGCTTGGAAGTGCAACAATGGTGTTTGAATGTATTTTGGAGAGATATTTTGAGAGATAAAGGAGAATGAATGTGGATGGAATGAGAGGGATGAGAGGAATGAGAGATTAGGGATGTTTATCAGATATTAGGTTGCCAAGATTATCATTATACGAAATCCCAAAGAGTCTTGAGCAAAAAGAAAACACGGAAAAAGCCCTAGAGCCCAAACCCGTGTTTGGGCGGCTCGCTCTGAGCCCAGGCGGCTCTCTCTCTGGAGCGGCTAGCTCCCAGGTGGAAGCGCCCGCTCGCCTCGCTCTCACTCCAAAACTCGTTTCTTCTCTTCTTTTCTTCAATCCTCTCTTACACCCTTACTTACCCATGCATCTAAGACTCTCCTAAGCTCACTCATGGACTCGGGTCTACTCCAACCATAACCAAGACCCGACTCACCCAAAAAGGAATGATTTCCCGAGCTAAAAATGGAAAATCGCCCGATTAGGAAACTTTCTAAATAAGGAAAGCTAATAAAATAAATTAGAAAATGTCGGGGTGTTACACAATATCTCGTTCTCGAAAAACGTGTTACGAAATAAATCGGGTAAGAAAGACGTTAAATGTTAAAGTGTGCGCTTTTGACGATTTTTTGAAATATCTCTACTTTAGAATTCTAAGACTAAAATATTTTATTTTCTATTCAAGAAATTTTTTAAAAGTGATCGAATGTTGATAAAATATTCAAAACGAAGTTTTGGCTAAAAGTATTTTAAATGGCTGAAAGGTACAATTCAAGTTGAATCGTATAGAAATTGAATTATACGATTTAATTATATTTTGTTTTAGATATAAAGTTTAGAAATGATTTTATGAAACATTCATAAGTATAAAAGTAGGGATAGTTAAATAAAATTTTCTTAAAATAAATGATAGACTAAAGATTTCATAAAATCGAATAGTTAATGAAATAAGATGATTTGCAATTCGATAAAAGTTTTATTAAACTGAAAAGTTGAAACTTATTGTGTTTCAGAATTATTTAGCGAGAAATGAGATTCGAGAAAGATAAGAAAAGTCAATGGATTAATATTGAGAAATTTGATAATTAAATTAATAAGTATTAAACTTTATTTTTAAATAAGAGAACATAATGATGAAAGTCAATTATGTTGGAATGACATAAGTGATGACATAAGGTAATGAGTATTCTTCAGCACACTTCACCTTAGTTTGCGAGTTTGGAATCGTCGACTTGAATTTCAAAGTCGAGAAAAGTATAAGGGTCCATTTTTATTCGAAAATAAAAAATGTTCGAAATTGAATTCTATAAATAAAAGGTTTTATTTTTATTTTTATGAATAGTTAACTTGACTTAACCTTTTTGAAATTTGAAAGACGATATTAGTCTTATGGTTGATTTTTACAAAAATTGGAAATGTGTTTCTTTTTGAATTCTAAGGATAATATATTTTATTTTATATTTCAAAAATTTTAAATCTGTTCTTAAGAAAAATAGTATTATTTGACGAAAAAAATTTAGACGTATTTTTATTGCAAAGATAAAGGATGAATTTAATTTAAGGAATTAAATTCTATTACTATATTTGTGTTAAAATAACACGGGGTGTTACAAACCTACCCCCTTAAGGAAAGTTTCGTCCCCGAAACTTGGATAGAGTGGATAATTACTTACGGTTAGGCAAATCAGTTAGAGAGAATATCAAGATTTTACTTGTTTCGATAATGACATTTTATTTTGGTAGAATAAGGCTTTTCCAAATGTTTGAATTTTTGAATTATTATAAAGATGTTAGATAGAGTTGAAAGATTGAAGGATATAATTTTATATTTATAAATGGAATATTTTGAATTAATAGAGAAATATTGCTAGATTATCATTTTTGAAATCGACTTCAAAGGGATTTTAAAAAAGGTAGGGCCTAGGATTTTTGTACGGAATTAAATTAAATTAAAATTATAAGTATTCTAAAAATAAAAGCAATTTTATTTAAATTAAGAAATAGATATAAATTTTAAAGTAGGTTGAAATAAGGATTTTAAATTTTAAACTTTAATCAATGATTTTAAAACCATAGTAGTTTTATCCTACCTCCTTAAGAAAATTTTTAAAAGTATTTATCAACTTCAAGAAGAAAGATAGAAAAAATCATTTTAAAGGCTGAGAATTTGGAATAAGTATTTATAAGTTCAAAAATTTGAAAATAATCAATTTCGATAGTATATAAGGTAAAGAATATAAGATTTAAAACAAAATAATTTCGAAGATATTTGAAATTATGAAATAAAATTTTATGGATAAATTGAATAAGTTTCAGATATAATTTGAAGGGGAAACATAAATGTTATTTTTAGAAGATAATTAGAAATTATAAATTTATGAAAATTTATAAATTTTAAAAGAGATAGTAAGTTTAGGAGGATGAAAAGTAAACTTTAAATTAGATGGTTAATCGTCGTGGGATCTAAAATAAATTTTAGACCCGGAATTTCTTCACCCAAAAACTCATGTTCTTCACCCAAAATAATCCGAGAATGTTAGCTTCAAAGACCCACTAAAGAACTTAGAACACTTAGAAATTATTAGAATATGATTAAGGTTTTTATTTGATTTGTTTTTGGAAGAAAAGTGGAAGAAAATAAATAGAGAAAAAAGGGAGTATAGCCACGACAATATGGAGAATTTTAGGGAGAAAATTGTTCATTACACCCTTATAAAAATCACTTTTTGTAAATTACACCCTTGTATAATTTTTTTTGAAACTTACATACAAAATTTTACTTTTCTTCTAAAATTGCTCCAAAATGAAATTTTAATAGTATTTTAATATTCCTTTTTTACGATTATTTGCTTATATTTGAATAATTAAATCAATATTAACCAACGGCTTGTGTAATAAAATAATTTAATCGATACAAAAGAGTGTTTTAGTTCATCGAAAACCTCATTTTGGTGTAATTTTAGAAGAAAAGTGAAATACTGTATGTAAGTTTCAAAAAAAATTATACAAGGGTGTAATTTACAAAAAGTGATTTTTATAAGGGTGTAATGAACAATTTTCTCAATTTTAGGTGATATTTTTGCTCTTAGAAAACTTGTGAAGTAAGTTGTACAAATTAGTTTACTTAACTTAGATTTTTAGTTAAATAAAGTATAATTAAAAAGGAAATTATAAGACATCATCACCTTTGACTAATTTGGCCAAAGACACTATTTGGTTAAGAGCTTGTCCCCTCGATGTTTTTAAATATCTCGTTCTCGAAAAACGTGTTACGAAATAAATCGGGTAAGAAAGACGGTAAATGTTAAAGTGTGCGCCTTTGACGATTTTTCGAAATATCTCTACTTTAGAATTCTAAGCCTAAAATATTTTATTTACTATTCAAGAAAATTTTTAAAAGTGATGGAATGCTGATAAAATATTCAAAACGAAGTTTTGGCTAAAAGTGATTTTAAATGGCTGAAAGGTACAATTCAAGTTTAATCGTATAGAAATTGAATTATACGATTTAATTATATTTTGTTTTAGATATAAAGTTTAGAAATGATTTTATGAAACATTCATAAGTATAAAAGTAGGGATAGTTAAATAAAATTTTCTTAAAAGAAATGATAGGCTAAAGATTTCATAAAATCGAATAGTTAATGAATTAATTTGCTTTGCAATTCGATAAAAGTTTTATTAAACTGAAAAGTTGAAACTTATTGTGTTTCAGAATTATTTAGCGAGAAAAGCGACTCGAGAAAGATAAGAAAAGTCAATGGATTAATATTGAGAAATTGTATAATTGAATTAATAATGATTAAACTTTATTTTTAAATAAAAGAACATAATGATGAAAATCAATTATGATGGAATGACATAAGGGATGACATAAGGTAATGAGTATTCTTCAGCACACTTCACCTTGGTTTGCGAGTTTGGAATCGTCGACTTGAATTTCAAAGACGAGAAAAGTATAAGGGTCCATTTTTATTCGAAAATAAAAAATGTTCGAAATTGAATTCTATAAATAAAAGGTTTTATTTTTATGAATAGTTAACTTAACTTAACCTTTTTGAAATTTGAAAGACGATATTAGTCTTGTGGTTGATTTTCATAAAAATTTAAAATGTGTTTCTTTTTGAATTCTAAGGATAATATATTTTATTTTATATTTCAAAAATTTTAAATCTGGACTTAAGAAAAATAGTATTATTTGACGAAAAATTTTTTGATGCATTCTTATTAAAATGAAAAAGGATGAATTTAATTTAAGGAATTAAATTCTATTACTATATTTGTGTTATCATAACACGGGGTGTTACAAAAGGTACCACTTAAACTTATGGCAATGGAACACCCCAACAAATGACAGAGAATTATTTAATTTACGACATTCATCGGCTCGTAATACAATTGAACGAGCCTTTGGTTGTTTAAAAAAACGTTGGGCTATTGTTAGGACAAGTAGTTTGTTTGATGAGAAAACTCAAGTTAGAATTATCAATGCTTGTGCTATTTTTCACAATTATATAAGAACGGAGAAAATGGATGAAACAACACTCATGGCCGAGGTGGAAAATGATCTATTAAATTTGAGGGTGGAGGATATAGATGAAAACGAAAATAGTACAAAATAGTAGTGTACAAGTATTATAGCATAGGTTTACATATGTCAGGCTTTTGGAGTTATCTCTGTTTATTTCATGGTATCAACTATCATATGTGGCCCATCCGAGACCACATCACGGCCGGATTGCCCTGGTTTTGACGACTGCCTCCATAGTTATAATATTGCAACAGTCCTTCGCGTTGATATCAATATCTTATTCGTGTCTTTGTTAATTTTTAGCTTTTATGTTAGCTTTAAAATCGTATATTGATTATACAAAATGTTGTAATTTGTTCACTGTGTAGTGAATCATTATGGAGTTGTCTATGATATTGCTGTAGTTTTATATCTTATCTTTCATTTTATTATTTCTTCTAGGAAGTGAATGAAAGAGCTAAACAAGCTACGCTTCCTACCAATTCCAAGAAAAGGGGATATGTTAATTGGAATAATCAAATGGATGCAATTCTAATTTCAGCGCTTTATAATCAAGCTAGTCAAGGTAACAAGGTGATAATGACTGGAAGCCTCAAGCATACCAAGCCGTGGTGGACGAACTAAGAAGCAAGTTGGGTATGACTCTTAAATAAAGATCATGTGAGGAACCATATTAAGATATGGAAGAAATATTATGGAGTAATCACTGAGATCAGAAGCAAAATGGAATGAAACCTAATGGGTTAGATTTCACTCAAGAGAACAACTAAAATCGACTTGTGAATGTTGTGAAATTTTCGGCCAACTAGTGTAGTATTGTGTTTGAATTTTCTGAAAATTGTAAGTTAAATGGAAACATAAAGGGATAGACTAAATCTAAGCACAAAGCCAAAGATTTAGGGTTTGATTAACTAAGCACTTAGCCACTAGTTAATCATAAACACACTCTTGCACTTAGCTAAGAGAACATAAGATGAGAGGCACTCAAACTTAGGGTTTATATTATCAAAGGAAATCTGAAAAATACAAGCCAAGAGAGAGGGTTTATATAATACCCTAACTCTAATCTCAACCCTATAATTCAAGCTTGATCTAAGGGCTCATAGAGGCCCTCAAACAATAACATCTAACGGCTCAATGAGCCTTTACAATTGCTGAAAATTTTAAAGTAAACAAACAAACTACAAAAGCATAAAGTTTGAAAGGGACTTGTGACTCAATCCTCTCCTTGCTTTTAGGTGATCATGAAGGGTTTTGAGGACATAAACAAGTTTTATACAAACCCAGTTTGCCAAGATCAAATCGCAAGTATTGAACGAATTAACAAATACAAGTGAGATGAATTACATACCTTCTCGCAGCGGAATAATATAATAATAAGAAGTATGTAAATATATAAGAAATCCTTGAGAACCCAAAATAATAATAAGAATAAGAATCCCATAATAATAATTAACACCCCAATTGTGATGCCTCCATTAGTATCCACACGTACGGAGCTACAACTGGTATGCTAGTACCGAAGGGTTTACCAACCTCTCTCTAGAGAAACTATTTTCTCTCTATATAATATGTGGACTAATCTCATAATTGAATTGAGTTGAATTGAATGAATAATTCCTTCACAGGAACCCCATATATATAGTAAAGAGGAAGATCTAGGTTTCCATAAACCTAATCCTAGTAGGTTTCCATAAACCTGTAAGAGTTGTAGCTGGGCTAAACTAGCTTTAGACCCGGTAATTAATTAATGAGTTCTACTCATATTATAACTACCCTGTACATTTGTGTGTGACCCAATGGGCCCACTTAAGAGCTACTAGACACATAACAGATCAACATTGGTCTCTAGCAAGACGTGTTGACCACATAGACTTAAGCGGGTTAATAATTATAGGACAGTGGACATAATTCCTTCAGTCTCCCACTTGTACATGTCCCTATAAGAATATCAATAAGTCTCTTTGCTACTATTGTCTCCAATTGAGAATGAGGTAGGAGAAGCGTCATCCTCATATATCTCAATCGTTTTCTCGAATCTCTGAGTTGACTTGTCAAAAGACAGATGAATGCAAAACATTCCATCTGACCGCGGCCACGGATTTACACAAGTCACACTCTTCGAGAGGCCAAGAAACAATAAACTCTCTAACTAGAGAGGAGCAAATCCCATCTTGTCTAACCACATGCTATCACATGATTCATGCATACCCAATGACCATCCGTAGTCCTTTTTACAGATGACGAGGAATAGTATCAAAGCATACACTTCACATGTACAGAATAGTCAAAGACTCAGGTCAAAAGACCAAACAAACAAACAATTCCCAAGAACCTTTACTGACACTAGGCGAATCCTTAGTAAAGTTCTTCTCGGCGGGTCGGTCTAGTGCGTATCCTCATATACACACCTATGTGCCTGGCTTGGTACATCGCTACCTATGACTCGTGGAACGTAGTCATCAACCAACTCACATACTAGTCATTTTCAAGTATTCGATTCGTCCCAACATAATACTCTGACTAGAGACAAAATAACTACATCCTCCATTTAATAGGGTTCCACTTACTAAGTCACGTACTTAGTAAACCTATCAATCGATGTTATTGTTATTTTGGGACTGCATTTTAAATAAATGCGATATTTATATCAATTATCGTAAATAACTCCCACTGAAATAAACACCTCTTATTAGTATCAAGACCATTCGCCCATGCGTCTTATACAATTCGCAACAACATGTTTCTAGCTGCGTAAAGGTATTTGTGCGTGACATGCAATCACCATTGCATCGAGTTATAACATTTGCATATACACAATTTACCTTCTCTCAATAAGATAAACTATTTTCGTTTCATAAGCACCATTAAAGCGCTTCATAAACAATATTATTCGAGTGTGCTGCTATTTTATAAATCAAACATTTATCATTTGCCTACAAGCAACAAGACACTCAATATTAGTCATCATTTTATGTTTAGAACCTGTTTCCAAAGCATAACTCATTTCTTATAAACAAAGAGGTACCTAGATAGTCATCAAAGACCACCTTTACTTGTATGAAAATTAAATCACTTGTAACATATTTACAATGATATATTTTATCACAATTTGTATCTCATAATAATTCCTTGAGGTTTCATAAGCGCATAGGATTTTCTCATGACTCCTCAAGTACATAGGATTTCCTCAAGGCTTCTTAAACACATAGAAATATTCACAGATAGTATTCTAGTGACACTTACTAGAATTTGATTGGTTTCATGTTCCTAACACGAACACATTAAAGAACTTTTATACTAAGTACAAAATACTTCAAGCAATAAAAGTCAATCAGTGAAAGAAATATGTCATGAACATAACAAGCTGAAAATGCATATGCACTCCCACTGGTCTTCGTGTACACAAATATACAGATTTCTTTGTCTTAAATGGATCAAAACGCTTTTTAAACCAAAATATCAAGAACAAAGATTTCAACTCCAAGATACTTATTTCAAACAACTTTGAAATTTTCACAAACTAGTGCATTCTTATTGATGTGAAACTGATTTTCACGCTCAACCACCATATCTCATTTTATGAGACTATGACGACATTTGCTAGTTTCATGGATTTAAGCATATGGTAAATAATCTCCACTATAGTCATTACTTTAATTACCAACCGTGCTTATTAACATCATATATCCATCATACCAATAGATATCTTATGTCCATCCATGTTTTAAATATATACGGAGTTCTAGCCCATCAATGCTTCCTTATAGGTCAAACTTACGTGACATATATTCTCCCCCACCGTTTCTTTTAGAGATCACGTATCTCAAATAGAAACTTATAGATCCACGTAACAAAATATAACTTTGTTCTTTGGATAAGTGGTAGAATGCATATCCTTTAAGAATACCTCATAATGGCATATGTTGGAATTTTGAGCTTAAGTTTTAGAAAACAACTTTTCTTGTAACTTCAAAACTCATATCATAAAAGACAATTAGGAACTTTTCAATCCATGTCCCATATCATGTCTTTTACCAACTTGTATGGACATAATCTTACTTGTATACGTAGACTTTATAGTGCATAAGCCTCCAAAATATCATTAAGATCCAAGTGACTCATAGTAGAACGAACATTAAAAGATTCAATGTGAAACTCATTTCACTAATGTCTACGATGATCACAAATGATTGTCTTAAGCTCTGCCTTACTTGAACAACTCATCAAGCTGATCATATACTTCCATCTGAATATCCTAGAAATTCTCAAAGTATCTCAGATTTACGTTTCATCATCCAATGAACATGACCACAAAACTTACAATGTAGTAAATGTGGTGAAGTATAAATGAATTTCACTTTCTCACGATATGACTATTGATGCACACATATCTCGTATATGTATGATCAAACAAATCAGCCGTCCTCCCACTAAACCAAGTAGAAGACGCCATTTTATCATCTTTACAACCTTAAAGACGTGTCATATTAGTGAAACACAAAATGTAAGACTTGAACTCAACTGATCATTATGTTATGAAATAAGTTGCCTTTTACTAAGAATATAAGACCCAACATTAAAGTTAGTCTTTTAGTACTGTATATTAGCAAGGTACTTGAACAACAACGTTTGCCCAAAAACACATAAATTCTATTCATGTTTGAATATGAACCAGAATTTCAAGCCTTGCTTATATAGGCACATGGATAACAATTTATCCAATCTTAGCATTAAGCTTTAAAATTAAGTCAAGTGATCCCTTTTATGTAGAATAAAACAAAATGTGTTCATTTCATATACATAATCACTTTACTTTTGTCATTACTCTACTCTTCTCGAGCTCACTACATTATCAATGTAAGAGTTGCATTTGGTACCTCATACTAAAAGTAAAATATTGACTTTTACATTCACAACATACATATTTGAAGTCACTACTTCAAATTCATTTACAGATCTTCTAAATAATTCTAGGAGTTACTCTTCCAATGTTAATTTATCATTACATCAATGATTAAATCATTCCACTAATGACAAATATTTACGTACTCAATTAAACCATGCTTAGGCTTTAGGTATGATAACAATCATTAACTCACCGAACTTTAAGCCCTTTAACATCGTCTAAGTCCAATATCTCAAGCCATTTACCTAATGAACTCAAATATCATTATAAGTTGGCCTTCTTGATATGACGTTTAATTATATTGAGTATCATATACTAATTAAAGCATCTTATACTATTAAATAAGAAATTCAAGTTACATGTTTTATTCATGATGAACCGACTTTAACTTGAAGCATAACTGAAACGATTTTCAGTAACACTAATAGAAATATCCAATCATTCTAGATTATCATTATAATCTTGTCATCAACGTATGACATGCAAGCTAATTGGATAATTTTCCTTATTTTTCTTACTTAATGGGAACAATTTCCCCTCAACTTAGACGATTGTTTAATTTGAAACGTAGAGCCATCACCATGACTTTAACCACACAGTCCAAGTTGTATGTTAACATTGGTTTTAGCTTGTATGAAATTCCTTTATAAGGACAAATCATATCTCTCACTTTTGAGAACTCTTTCTCAAAACACCAATCAATGAGTTTGAACCATTTCAAACTGCTCGTTTATTAAATTGTGATAACATATGACCAAATATATGCAACACGAAACAATAATTAATATGAATTGAACATGATCCCCTCATACATGTACAATTATTCCAAGATCCCAAATATTAGGTGTCTTGAGTGAGCTTTGGCTCATCGCCCAAAACACAAAATATAAAGGTAGACATCCTCGCATGTCAATTACATCTCCATGTAATTCTTGGTCGGTCGGTTAGTCATGACATGAAAATGACCTCTTGCCTCAAGGCTCAGGCCTCACCTGACGGCCTCGTTAAGCGAACCAAAAAGAACTTATGAGTAACGGCTATTCATCCACCCATTTTACGTTACTGGCGAAGCACCGCTTTGGCGGTCACTTTAACCAATAAAGCAAACTTATTGCGATGAAACTATTACTCACCTCTCCACTCAATTTACGTTACCAGCTAAGCACTGCTTTGGCAGTCACTTAGCGTAGTGAAGCAAACTTATTGTGGTGTTCTAATATGGAAAGACAATGCTTAATATTCCGGAGGGATTATAAATATGAGTTCTAAGCATGCAAATCTCAATTTATTATTAAGAAAAGCATGGTACCCAAATTAATCTTCATTGCAAGTCAAGCTAAATTTGACCTCCAATGAGCATTGTATTTCTTCTCTCTTAGAAAACTCTTTTTCAAACTTGAGAAATAAAATAATGCTTCAAATTTCGATTCATAATTGTATAACAATTTACAATTGTACAACAATTCAATAATCGTAAATTATACCAAAATTTGATTCATAATTGTATACAATAATTCGTAATTGTATAACAATTCCTGATAAATGATTTAAATAATTCGTAGTTTTCACCAAAACTCGTCAAATTTAGAATCATTCTTAAAATCGCCGCTAAACGGGTCGGTTTCAACATAAACCGATCACTTAAGCCAATCAATGATTCACAATTGTCAAAACAATTCATAAGTCAAATTGAGTCTCACTTCGATTCATAATTATAAAACAATCCATGATTGTAAAATAATTCATAATCGAACTCAATTCAAAATTTATTTTGGTTGATAAAAACAGAAAATACACAAAAATCATAAGAACAAAACGAACCGGGCCGACTTAACAAGTGAACCGGCCGGTTCACAAGTCAAACCGGTCGGTTTTGACCCCAAACCGATCGGTTTAGACCCCAAACCGATCGGTTTAGTCCAAACCGATCGGTTCTGTTTGCTCCAGATTTCTGTCACCTTCCCGTATCATGTGAACCCGGTAGGTTTCAGGTAAACCGACCGGTTCTGACCTTATACGGAGGTTTTCATGATTTTCATTACGATTTTTCTTTGACCCTTCAATTAATTTCAATCGAGTCTTGCCCTAATTAAATTAAGGCTCATCGTCAACAATGAAATTAATTCTTAGGATTCTTAAAATTCATTCCAATCGAGTCTTATTCTAACACATTAGAATTCATCGTCAACAATGGAATTAATTTCTAGATTCTTAAAATTGTCCCTTCAATTTATTCCAATCGAGTCTTTCATCGTCAACAAAGGAATAAATATCTTAGGGCCCTTTAGAAAACGTTTTAGGGCGATAAAATAAAACAACAACAAGGTTTTATATAAATCAAAAACTCAATTTCATAATTCAACAAATTAAATTCATAAATAGAAAAACCCTAAACATGTTTCTAATGGATCTCAAATATTCAAAATTCATCAAATCAATTGAATCTCTCATAACAAAATTATGAGCCAAGATTCAATAGTTAATTTGAACAATACTACGCGAAATTGGCTCTGATACCACTGAAGGGTTTTGAGGACATAAACAAGTTTTATACAAACCCAGTTTGCCAAGATCAAATCGCAAGTATTGAACGAATTAACAAATACAAGTGAGATGAATTACATACCTTCTCGCAGCGGAATAATATAATAATAAGAAATATGTAAATATATAAGAAATCCTTGAGAACCCAAAATAATAATAAGAATAAGAATCCCATAATAATAATTAACACCCCAATTGTGATGCCTCCATTAGTATCCACACGTACGGAGCTACAACTGGTATGCTAGTACCGAAGGGTTTACCAACCTCTCTCTAGAGAAACTATTTTCTCTCTATATAATATGTGGACTAATCTCATAATTGAATTGAGTTGAATTGAATGAATAATTCCTTCACAGGAACCCCATATATATAGTAAAGAGGAAGATCTAGGTTTCCATAAACCTAATCCTAGTAGGTTTCCATAAACCTGTAAGAGTTGTAGCTGGGCTAAACTAGCTTTAGACCCGGTAATTAATTAATGAGTTCTACTCATATTATAACTACCCTGTACATTTGTGTGTGACCCAATGGGCCCACTTAAGAGCTACTAGACACATAACAGATCAACATTGGTCTCTAGCAAGACGTGTTGACCACATAGACTTAAGCGGGTTAATAATTATAGGACAGTGGACATAATTCCTTCAGATCATCCAAGGGCCATGATAGAGCCTTGGGGTCAAGGAGGACGGTCCATTCTCCCACACAAATCAGATTTTGTAGGCTAAAAACAATAAAGCATAAAGTGAGAAAGCGACACTAGTGAAAATGACTTAAAGCACAAAATAATGGATGACTTGGAGCATTTGTTGAAGCCGGCCCCTTTGACCTCCTTGAGCTGACTTTTTGTGAGCCATGTGAGTCATGTTTATTGGAGGATCAACCCACATAGGTGCACCCAAAGTGATCACATTCAAAAAAGCTCATTTGTTGACTTTTTGGTTGCTCTCCTTCTTGACTTTCCCTTGACTACCTTTGACCCACTAAGCTTGGCTAAATTGACCACTTGATTAACTAGACTTAGCACTTAGTGGGGTCCTAGGCCTAACCTAGGGTTTGAGTCCATGGACCCAACCCATGGTCTAGCTCGACGTCTCCCTTGTTTGACTTGACCATTCTTGGTTCAATCTCCTCTCCTTGGAAAGGATTTGCCCTCAAATCCTTGGAGATCCTCTTACTTCCCTCTCGACTTGATTTCTTGCTCGATTCTCGACTTAACCCTCGGCTAACCTTGGCTCTCACGACCCTAGGCTTCCAAGGACACCATTTGATCAAGGTTTGGAGAAGAGGATGGACCTCCTTGACTTGGCTCGAGTGAATGGTCATATTCTCTTCCTTGCTCACGGCCCTCTTGGTCACACACTCCTCCTCGAGCACACCCTTGAGCCCATGGCTTGTAGGCATGTTTTCCATCCACTCTTGTTCATGATCGAGCCCATCTATGATTCTCCATCTCAAAGACCCACTTGATCTTTCCATGCCATCAATTTTAGCTCTCTCCTTGATCTCATTCTCATTGTAATTGGTTGTGTTCATCTCATTGTTGATTGGTTTGTCATTCTCATGTTGCTCCTCTCCTAGAATCCTCCTTGTTGCTCTAGGGTTTCCCTCAAGTTCTAGGCTCACCATTTCTTCTTCCATGCTCATACTCGGCTCCACATTCATCTCTTTGCTAGAGTTCTCTTCATTGATTGATTCAAACAAGCATGAGTTAGTCTTGCATCCCATCATAGGAGGTAGTGGTGTGAGCACAATGAGTTTCTCCATGTATTTGAAGGAGTAAGTATTGCTCCTTCCATGATGAGAGGAGTCCCTCTCATACTCCCATGGCCTCCCAAGCAACAAGTGACATGCATCCATGTCGAGAATTTCACAAGTGGCCTCATCCTTGTAATCTTGACCAATCGAAAATGGCACCTTGCATTGTTTGTTGACCTTCACTTCGGCTCCCTTGTTGAGCCACCTTAGTTTGTAGGGGCTAGGGTGCTCCAAAGTGGGTAGACTTAGCTTCTTCACAAGCATTTTGGAAGCCACATTAGTACAACTTCCACCATCGATGATTAGGTTACAAACTTTCCCCATGATCGTACAGTTAGACCGAAATATTTGTTGTCTTTGGTCCATGCTCTCACTTGATTCTTGAGTGTGCATCACACGCCATATGACTAAGCTCAACCCCGAGTCCGGGGGCACCAAAGTCTCGGCCACCTTCTCTTCCACTTTGCTCTCTTGTTTTTCTTCTTCACAAATTAAGACCTCATCGTCCCCCCAATGCACCACCTCGCAAGTGCTCAAGGCCCTCTTGCTAGGGCACTCCTTATCAAAATGACCATATCCTTGACATTGGTAGCACTTCTTGAGAGGAATCGTTCTTCTCGGTCCAAAATCGATGCCTTTCCCCTTGTCAACACTCGGTGGCTTTGTAGTAGGGTTTGGCTCGGCTATCTTCACCCCTCCTTGGCTCGTAGTGGGGGTGGCCTTGGTGGTGTGTTTGGCCGAGTCTCCCCTCCCCTTCTCTAGCCTCTCAACTCTCATGGCCATAGTGACGGCCTCATCGAATGACCATAAATTTTGCATCTTTACCCGGTTGGCTATTCTAGGGTTTAGGCCTTCGACGAATCTTGCAATTTTTTGCTCGGGTTTTTCACTCATCTCACATTGAAGGGTGAGTTGTTCGAAATCTCTAAGGTAGGATTCGATGGGTTGTGTTTCTTGCTTAAGTTGGGCCAACCTAAGAAACATATCTTGTGTGTAATCCTTGGAAACGAACTTATCCTTGAGCTTCTTCCTAAGCTTGAGCCACGACCTAATGGGTTCCTTTCCCTCTCGATTTCGTTGGTTTTTAAGGTTCTCATACCAAAGTGAAGCATACCCTTTGAATTTCATGATGGCAACCTTAAAACATTTCCTATCCGAGTATTCCTTAAATTCAAAGACTCTTTCAATAGACCTAAGCCAATCTAGTAAGTCTTCGGGGTTAAGACTACCATAGAAATCGGGAATATCTACCTTGATGTCTCGGTCTTGCTCCCTTGGTTGGACTTCAATGGATTCCTCCGAGTCCGAGTGATAACCACCCATGTTAGGAGGCGGTTGCCCCCTTCCTCGGCCACCAACACCACGGCCTCTTCCTCCACCCCTTGGTGGTTGTCTTGGTTCATGAAGATTGTGTTCCAAGAGGGTGTTTAGAGCGTTCATCATCGTATTGCAATTACCGGCGAGTTGATTCATCTTTTCTTCAAGAGCCGAAATTCTCTTATCCTCGGCCATTTTGTGAAAATTTTGTGGGAATTTTGTGAAAGTTTTGTGGAAGAATCAAGGAAAAAGAAAAGAGAAAACAAAAAAAATTAAAAGAGAAAGCAAAGAACAAACCGAAAAAACAAAGAACAAACCTAGGCTTTGATGAACAATTTGGAATGAAACCTAATGGGTTAGATTTCACTCAAGAGAACAACTAAAATCGACTTGTGAATGTTGTGAAATTTTCGGCCAACTAGTGTAGTATTGTGTTTGAATTTTCTGAAAATTGTAAGTTAAATGGAAACATAAAGGGATAGACTAAATCTAAGCACAAAGCCAAAGATTTAGGGTTTGATTAACTAAGCACTTAGCCACTAGTTAATCATAAACTCACTCTTGCACTTAGCTAAGAGAACATAAGATGAGAGGCACTCAAACTTAGGGTTTATATTATCAAAGGAAATCTGAAAAATACAAGCCAAGAGAGAGGGTTTATATAATACCCTAACTCTAATCTCAACCCTATAATTCAAGCTTGATCTAAGGGCTCATAGAAGCCCTCAAACAATAACATCTAACGGCTCAATAAGCCTTTACAATTGCTGCAAATTTTAAAGTAAACAAACAAACTACAAAAGCATAAAGTTTGAAAGGGACTTGTGACTCAATCCTCTCCTTACTTTTAGGTGATCACCCAAGGGCCATGATAGAGCCTTGGGGTCAAGGAGGACAGTCCATTCTCCCACACAAATCAGATTTTGTAGGCTAAAAACAATAAAGCATAAAGTGAGAAAGCGACACTAGTGAAATTGACTTAAAGCACAAAATAATGGATGACTTGGAGCATTTGTTGAAGCCGGCCCCTTTGACCTCCTTGAGCTGACTTTTTGTGAGCCATGTGAGTCTTGTTTATTGGAGGATCAACCCACATAGGTGCACCCAAAGTGATCACATTCAAAAAAGCTCATTTGTTGACTTTTTGGTTGCTCTCCTTCTTGACTTTCCCTTGACTACCTTTGACCCACTAAGCTTGGCTAAATTGACCACTTGATTAACTAGACTTAGCACTTAGTGGGGTCCTAGGCCCAAGGCCTAACCTAGGGTTTGAGTCCATGGACCCAACCCATGGTCTAGCTCGAAGTCTCCCTTGTTTGACTTCACCATTCTTGGTTCACAAAACTAAGTTCACGTGGAATGATGAAAGGAAAATGATAGAAGTAACTGTTGAAGAAATGACCTAGTGGTTGATATATACCGAGGTAACACTAGCTAGTTTTAGCAAGTGTAGTTTGACTGATGTATGATTAATTGTTTGGGAACTTTTCATGTTTGTTTTTATTTTTATTATGATTATGATTATGTGTAGCATAGTCTTATTTTGATGTAGATTTAGTTTTTGTAGCACTAAAATTAATTTGGGCTGATCAAAATAGTTTTGTGCTCATGTTTCTTTTGTCTTTGTGATGAATTTTGTGCATTAGATCTTTTTGCTGCTGTTGATATACATTGTTGATGTGCATTTTCTGTCATCTGTTGGAATCAATGGTAATGATTGTCGAAACACGCATCTTGCATCATCCGTCTGAATCATTTTTTGTTTGTGATAATTGAATTCGATTTGCCTAGCATTGAGGTTTTCTGGTGCTGCGTGAATTGTCCATTTTCTACTATTTCGAGTAGTTACTACAACTATAGATGCATTTGAGATAAGGGATTGACTCTGAAATTGTTCAGCTTTAGCCGGTGCTTGTTAGACGTGTTGGTACCTGCTGTATGACGTCCGTGTTTGCTGCTACCAGCTACTAGTTGCGGCTAGCTACTACCTGCTGCTATATTTCAAGTTACCCGGTATGGTCATGAGTCTGATTTGTTTCTTTTTGTAGGCTAACCCGCATGTGGCACCTTATGCGAACAAAGTCATTGAGCATTGGGAAGTGTAGACATAAAAAAATTAATGTCTATTTTAAAATATTATTTCTGGTCAAAGTCAAATCCGACCCGCTTAATAAAATAAATGACACTGTTTTACAACGGATCGTCCATTGTACAACCAAAATATAAAAAAGGCTCCTAAGCCCAAAACTCTCCAAAGCCCACATTTTCCTATAAATACACACTAACTCACTCATTTGAAGGGGTTGGTTAACAGAAATAAAAAAAAAAACTCTCCACAAAGAAATCAAAACTTCTAAATTCTCTCAAAAGAAACCAAAACAAAACTCTCTCTTTACAAAGAGAAAAACTCAAATTCATCTCCTAAGTTCATATTAGAAGAAGAAGAAGTAGAAGAACGCAGAAGGAGATCAAGTCATTGAAGACCCTCTTTCGCATTCAAGTTTACTGTGGAAATCGAATTAGTGGATTCATGAAATTGTAACCCTAATTCAAATTAATCAAATTATTTATTTTGTTTGCATTTTATTTTGTATTTCGTTAAATTTTGCAGATTACAAAATTTGTGTTTACAAATTTGGCACGCTCGGTAGGACCATTTTCGCCGCTCATCTCTTTTTCCACATTCAAGTTTTTGAAAACATAAATTCAAGTCCATGGCGTCAAAAAAGGTTTTTACTACATCCGGTGGTGTCACGAAGTCCGCATCCGAGGATGAAAGTTCCGGCGCTCGTGGAGCCTCATTCGGTGGTCAAGTAACGGGAATCCTCACAAGGGGACGCGCGAGATCCGCCCGTGTTGGTGCCGCCGCCGCGACTTCGAGCCGCGTCCGTTCCTACGAAGTGGCGTTCTCGTAAACCTGAAATGGTCGCCGCCGATGTGAACGAAGGCTTGGACGTAGCGAAGATGCTCGAAACGCCTGTTTTCGGTGCACCGCCTCAAACGCGAGTCCCCAAGCCCGTGTTTGTTCTGCCAATGTTGAAAGATTTCGCATCGAACTCCCGTCGGATGATGACGATTCACACGAGTCCACTATTCAAACCATTTACGGTGGAAGACGTCGAGAGTAGCAATGATTCGTCTCCCGAAGCGCCCCACGAGGAGTGCAAGGAGACGTCGATTCGACCACCGTACTTTGACGTCGCCCCTGTTATGACGATAGTTGCCCAGACGATGGAAGAACAATTTGCGGAGATGAAGGCGACGCTTGACGAGCTCAAAAGGGAAAACGCCGAGAAAAGTAGGCAAATTGCGGCCTTGACCAAAAGATTAGGTAAGCGCCCGGAATCATCCAAGATCGTCGTTAGCGATGACGACGACGCGGTGGCGTCTGACGAGGGTGATAACGAGAAAAATATTGTCGGCTCAAGCACGTCATTCTCCGCGAAAGACGTTCAAGAAATGATTGCGAGCGCCCTCAAGAAACAGTTCGGCGAAATTCCTTCAGGCGACCACCGCTACATAAAGCCTTACACCAAGAGGATCGACAACATGCGAATGCCTGTCGGTTACCAACCACCTAAATTTCAACAATTTGATGGCAAAGGAAATCCTAAGCAGCATATTGCCCATTTCATCGAGACATGTAACACGGCGGGTTCCGAAGGTGACATCTTGGTGAAGCAGTTTGTTCGATCCCTTAAGGGTATCGCCTTCGATTGGTATACCGACTAAAGTGCCGAGTCGATCAATAGCTGGGATCAAATGGAGAGCGAGTTCCTCAACCGCTTTTACAGTACGCGGCGTATTGTGAGTATGACAACACGAAGCAATGGAAGGACGAGCCTGTCATCGACTACATTAGTAGATGGCGCGCACTAAGCCTCGAACGCAAGGATCGTTTGTCCGAAATGTCTGCTGTCGAGATATGCATTCAAGGCATGAACTTGGATCTCGTTTACATCCTTCAAGGGATTAAGCCGAAGTCGTTCCAGGAGTTGGCTACTCGAGCACACGACATGGAGATTACCATCGCAAGTCACGGTGGACGCCTTTTCTCTCGATCGGAAGCGAAGACGGAGAAAAAAGAATTCAAGAAATTTGAGAAGTCGTCGAAGACTAGCACCAAGGAGTCGATGGCTGTCACCACGATAAACCCGGTGAGAATCTCCGCCAAGCCGAAATCTGAAAAGAAGACAACGTTTGCAAAGGATAAAGGTAAGACTCGCCCAACTCTAAAGGAGCTCGAGAAGAAGACATATCCATTTCCTGATTCCGATCTCGGAGGGATGTTAGACGACCTTTTGGAAAAGAAGGTGATTGAATTGCCGGAGTCCAAGCGCCCAAACGAAAACGGACGCACGACCGACCCGAAGTATTGCAGATATCATAAGGTCGTCAGTCATCCTCTAGAGAAGTACATAACCTTGAAGGAGAAGATAATGCAATTAGCGCAGGACGGAAAGATCCTTCTGGATCTAGATGATGCCGCCGAATCCAATTGCGTTAGTGCACAGGTTAACGATGATGTTATCATCAAACATCCATTTTTCTTGGAGGAAGGGAAGATAATAACAATCCAATTTGGAAGTCTCGAACCGGTGGTGATTTGTGTGTCCGAGAGGCTCCCAAAAGTCGAGACGTCTTTAAATCAAGCCGAAAGTGACGATGAAGAAGGGTGGACACTCGTCACTAGGCGGAAACGAAACAAACAAGTTAAAAGATCAACGCAAGTTTCGGAACAAAAGGCGCCGAGAGACGGAGGCGCAAGGCCGTTTCGCCGGAATAATCAAAGAGCTAAAGTAGTAAGTCGATCGAAGAAGTTGTCGACAAGGGTAGTGAAGCCGAAGCCACGTCAACTCGTCATGTTAGAGCAATACTTCCCTAAGAGGTACTTCGAGTGTGTAGAGGTGAATGCGGTATCAGCTGTCATCGGTGAAGATGAACAAAAGGACGACAACTACGATGGGTCTTCGCCCTCGAGTTCAAGCACGGAAGCGAAGATTAATGAAGTACTAGATGCATTGCCTATACACATGGGATGGCAACAAATGTTCCATCTTCCTGAAGAGATGCGCCAAAGACTATCTGTTGCTATTATGCACCCTGAGTTATACGTCGACAAAGTAAAAGATGTTAATAAGCCTAGTGATGACTCGACCAAATGCGTCTCTTGCAACATGGCTCTTGTGTTCACTGATGACGATCTCTTGCTAGGATCGAAGCCGCACAATCGTCCTTTGTTTGTTTCAGGATACATCCGAGAGCAAAAGGTGAGCCGCATTCTGGTGGACGGAGGCTCGGCAGTTAACATCATGCCAAAGTCTACTATGCTCGACTTGGGTATTTCGACGAATGAACTCACTAAGAGCCGTTTATTGATCCAAGGTTTTAATCTTGGTGGACAACGTTCCATAGGCATGATTCGAATGAACCTTGCCGTGAGAGAATTATCGGCCACCACACTTTTTCAAGTAATCGATGCTAAAACGTTGTATAGGTTGATGCTTGGCCGACCGTGGCTTCACGAAAATGGCGTGGTAGCTTCAACCCTTCACCAATGTTTAAAATTCTATCGTAATGGCAAGAAGAAAGTGAATGGCGATGTAAAACCTTTTTTGGAAGTTGAGTCACATTTCGCGGATGCTAAGTTTTTTCTAGAAAATCAATCGGCGAGTGAGATAATTCCATCCACGATAGCTTCGGCAGGGAAAGGAGTTCGACCAAAGAAAGGAGACGCTGAGGCAAAGGACAATAAGAAGTCTGTGACGGTTGAGCAACTTGAAAGCATCGTCATAAAAACAAGTCAGGCGATTGTGATTCCCACGAAAGAGATGGTTGATTCGGAAGTGCCCCGCGCTTCGCCAGTCTTTAGATATGTGCCGAAATCTCGACGGAGAGAAGGAGAAGCGCCGTTCGCTGAGTATTCATCACTGAAAGAGTCGTCTTTGAAAAGAACGATTGACGAAGATGACATCACAACTTTGAAAACAAATGCTACAATCCCGTTGAGTAAGGCAAACAATGTTGTAAAAAATGACTCGTCAGTTGCAGGGTTCGTAAAGGCTTCTTGTAACACCCCGACTTTTCCTAATATTAATTATTCGTCTCAATAATATTCGTATTTCATTCTCTTGATTTTCTCATTTTTGGCTCGCGAAAGTCGGTTCACTTGTCACGTGGAATAAGCGAGACCGTAGTCAGAACTTAAAAACGATGTCATTTCCTCATACGGACTCCGATTCAGGCGATTCAAAAGGTCGAATCACAGGTATTTTTTCGACGCCGTCGCAACTGCCAAACTTGCAAGTTGAACCGACCGGTTCAGATCCGAACCGACCGGTTCTGGTCTGTTTTCCGGATTTATTATTATTATTACTCCTAATTTCCTAATTACTATATAAGCCTTTCTAATTTAGTTACATACATTATAATCTCCTAAACCCTAATCCTTCCTTCATCCTCTCTAAATCTCATAATCTCATCCTCATTAAATCCTCTATTAATTTCAGTCAAAGATTATCGCTTTTTCATCCTAAATTCATTCCTATAATTCTCCTACGGTAATCCTTTCATCCCTTATCGTTCTAGGTTTATTCTTTATAGTTTTTATATTCTTATATGTGTTTATTGTGGTGTACTTATGTATTGTATGATTTATGTGTGCCCTCAACAGAAGGGGGGAATTGGAGAGAAAACCCAAGTTCGGATTCCTCTGACCCAGGTTCACTAAACGGAAGATCGCCGGAGATCCGACCGTCCGATTGTGCCGAAATTTTGATATCATGTTCCTGACTCTTGGGTCTAACTTCTCACCGTTCAATTTTTCATTTGGAGCTCTGGATCGTCTGTTATCGCGTCTGGACAGAAGGGGTGAAAACTGTGCTTTTCTTTGGCTTGTTGGAAAAGGTAACTAGGTGTAGCCTTAGTGATATTTTGACTTGTGTGAGACCATATAATTGATTGAGAATGTCTTGATTGTTGATATGAATGAAAAGGTGTTACCTTTGGGATGTTTGAGATGTAAAGTTGCGGTCTTTGGTCTAAATTGAATTGGTCTCACACTATTGTGTCTAATAACTTGAATTGGGATGTTTGATATATTGAATTTGGGTTACATGGTTGTTATGTTGATTAAAGATGGAAATTTTGGGATAGTTGGAGATTGTTATTATGATTAGTTATGAGTTCTTAAGGTAATTACTCCGTATTAAGCTTGTTAGTATACTATTGATTATAGTTAATGTTGAGAATGGTTATGAAAGAGATAATTATGTTGCTAATGAGTTTAAGATGGATGTTGAGATGAGTTTGGGTTAAAGATGGATTAAATTGATATTGATTACGAATTGGCTCCAGGATGATTGATTTGATATGGATTACGAGTTGGTATATTGTTAAGCAGGTTTACCTTTATTATAATTATGTTTTGTTGAGATATGATATTGATTGAGGTTACTATGGCTTGTGTTGACGGTGTTGGAGTTGATTTGATGGTTGGTTTGATCATGTTGCTTATGCTTGAGTTAAGTTTGCATGCGTGTCTTTGTTACGCACGTATGTGAGGAGCTACGACGTCCTAGTTTGGACGGATACCGCCCATAGTCCCCTCGACTATTCTTGTTGCTTAGTTAGAGCTATTATGGGTTCTCAACCTGTTATGGTTAGAGACTATGGTTTTATATATGTCGTCACCGTTCTTGTTGCTCGGTGGAATTTGGCCAAATTTAGACTAATGAGTTTGAGGAACTTCCCATAGGGTTTGGATGATTCTTGTTGCTTCATCCGGGGTGATTCTTGTTGTAACACCCCGTGTTAATTTAATTCAATTGCTAGGCATCAATTTCTAATTTCAAATCTTAAATCAAATCCTAACCTTTTAACCTTCCAAATTCTCTATTTTTGCAAAACTTTTGTTTTGTAAAATTTATCGACTTCTTTAAGACTTTTTAAAATTTTTGAATAATGAAATAAATATTTTAGTCTTAGAATTTAAAAGTAGAAATATTTCGAGAAATCGTCAAACGCGCACACATTAACTTTTATCGCTTTTGACACCCGACTTTTTAAAACTGATTAATTTGGTGAAAAACTTTATTTTGTCCAAATATCCTTAAGAACCTTCCTAGATCATCAAGTTGTTCCACTTGAGTTTTATGACTCATAACTTAATTAAATTTAGCTTTATTTTCTAATTAAACAAAACTTATTCAACACATTACTTTTGACCTAAATTCACAACATCATTTCATTATTTCCTAAGTGTAAAATTCACCCTCTTTTCTCTCCTTTTCAATCGGCCCCCTTAACCCTTTTCTCCTTTTTATTTTTCTTCCATTATTTCCTAAAACTCACTAAATTAAAACCCTAATATTACTCTAATATTACACTAGTGTTCTTAGACATTCTTGGGTATTTGGAGCTTATTATTTACGGGTTTATTTGAAGGTGAAGACGGCTACTTGGGTGAAGACTTAGACTTGGATAACATCGTCGATCCGGGCAACCAATAAACTTACCGATTAAGGTGACTAGCCTTGTCTTATTTTAACCTCTTTGTAAATTAAATTGTTTTATTATTATAATTTTATGAGTATGAAAATTATGTTAAATATGTTAAACATCACATGAGTGCACTTGTATGATTATGTGTTGTATAATAAAATGATAATAACTAAATAATATGTTAAATAGATTATTGTAGTATTATGTTCATAGGTTTAGTTAAATTATTTTGAGCATTTTTAATTATTGTGTATATGATTTTCATGCTTAGTTATGTTTTAGTTATGTTGTAGTTATATATAAAAATTATGTTAAGTTTTAATCTGGAGTTTAAAGTGATTAAAAATCGAAAATAAAAATATATATACACATACACTTTCACTCGGCATTTTTCTTTTTTTTTTTTTTATGAAGTTTTCACTTTTAATTTTCGTAAATAATATGTAGTGTTAAGTTAGTTAAAATAGATGTATTCATGTGAAAAAAATTAAATTAGGAAAATAAATTATAAGTTGTTATAATCAAAAATGGTGTTCTTGAGTTTAAGTTAGATCTTCATGTGTGTTCATATATTCTTCATGTTGATGTTCATCATTATTGTTCATTTTGATTTTTGTTTTATTTTATGTTTGTTAATATTTTGTGTTTATGATTAGTTATTGTTCTACATATTATTAGTATTATGATATAAAACAACTTAAAACTTTATAAATCATTTAGATTAAAAAGTTAGAAAATTAAAGTGTTGAAAAACACTATTCATAAATATAAATGAAACGTTTAGTAAATTTCATTTTAGTTTAAACCGATTTAGTATAATTAGAATAATTAAAATATAAAGACTTTAAGCTAAAAACCGATAAAATCGAAAAATGAAAATTTAGAACTACCACAAGCTTGCTCACGGCATTCCTATTATTTTGGGGTCAAAAATTACTTTTATCACTTTTTAGTTTATCGTTAATATAATTTAATTATTAGTTAATAAGTTAAAATTAAGAAATTAAAAGAAATAAATCAATTTTCACATATATATAATCCACACGGCATCATCACTTAAAATTGACTAGATTTGACCAAAATGAAATTATCACTAAGTCACTTAAGTTAAATAGTAGTTAGAATTGAATTTTTGTATAAATCGATTTAGTTAGAAAAGAAATATTATAAACCGATAAAAATATGTAACCATTATAAAAATGAACTCAATCGTGTGCTACCGCCTTTGCTATTTGGACTGTTGGACTTGGACATACGGACTAAAATGAATCATCCACGATACTATTATTTTTAAAATGAAAATCGCCAAATTTAGTTAATAGACGACTAAATTTAACAAAGTCTCATTTTAAAATGAATATCATTATCACATTTTACAAATCGAACTTAACGTTTTTAAAACTAGTATTTTAAAATGAATATCATTATCACTTTTTACAAACCGAACTTAACGTTTTTAAAACTAGACTTTTAAAATATTTTCAAAAATCACTAAGTACAAAACGAACTTAACGACTTTGAAACTAGAAATTTATACTTAGAAAATAAAAGGGGTTTAGTTTATTGCCTAAAATATCTTAAGTATAAATACCTAAGATATCTTAAGTATAAAAATACGTATAAATATAGAAATACGTACAAGTGTAAGAATACATACAAGTATAAGAATACGTATAAGTATAAAAATACGTATAAAATACGAAGTATAAAAATACGAATACGTATAAAAATACGTGTAGAATACGAAGTATAAAAATACGAATACGTATAAAAATACGTATAAAATACGGTGAATAGTGAATAGTGAATAGTGAATAGTGAAATACTGAAAATAATTGAAAATTTTACTAAGTATAGAAAAATTTAAAATGAATAAGTAAATGACTTAAAGTGTTTTGAAAAACACTTAAATAAAATTGGACATACTAATAAACGTATCAATATACGAACTTGAAACGTTAATAATTAACAACACTTCAAATAATACACGAATATGTTATGTGATCATATGAAACCGAATACAAATACTTAAACGTTTGACGATGAGACTAGGAGAGTCTAGAAACATGTGATATGAAATATCAAATAAATAATGAATACTGAGTAAGTTAAATAAAAGGTCAAGCTTGGGCCTCAGATAAGGGAACGTCAATCGTAAGTGAAGTGGGGTTAAGATAGTCTTGTGCGGATACCACTATCTCGGCCTTCTGGCGTTGGCTATGTCGAATAGTGTGGTTTAAGCCGGCAGCTTTATTGCTTAGCATGCTGCCCATGCCGTTACGCCTTAAGTCGTATAGCCAAAGCCGTACAAGATAAAGAATATGCCAACTCTTAGTGGGTCAGGCTTTAGGAAATAGTCGTTTTATCCAGAGTTAAGGTGCTCTATGATTAGCATAGCCTATTCTTAAAGTGGATATTAGTGTATGCATACTAGACTAGGGTTTTATTCCCCTATTTCGCTAAAGTTATCAGGGCACCCGTGACCTTGTGGATTCAGGTCGATTATAGCGGTTCTGTCTCCTTGCCGTGTTTCGATCTTAGTGGGCGCGACACTTGCATTCGTTCTTACCCTGCGTAAAGATTACTTGACGAGATTGTATCTGAAGTTCGAATCATTTCGAACACTAGAAGATGAGATGCAAGTATTATAGTATTCGGCGTGGTTTACGAGTCGAGTAAGTCTCTGCACTATGGAAGTGAGATGCAATCGATCAAAGTACAAAGGCCTACTCAGTGGTCAGGCTCGTAGCGATATGTGTTGTCCTGCATTGCATGATTAAATGAGAATGAGTGTGTACCATCTTCGAAAACTAAAGACCACAACTTTCTGAATTGAATCGAGTCTGCATGAGGAGAATGATACGATGTGTATGTTTGATTGCGATCCGATATCGCCTTGTAATGTTATTGAATTATGGTGATACTATTGTTATGCTATTATATGCTATTTGCCTTCCTAACTGAACATCATGCTTATATGATTTATCGCTTTAAAACGCATGCTTATTATGACTTATATGTCTTTATATGCTATATGTAATAAGCATGTTTATGTTTTTATCATAATGTTATGTTTATAAAGAGATAATATTAAACCAAAGTAACTGAAATCGAGGGTAAGTATGAGCATAGCTAGTCACTGTCCGCTCAGCGGGCATCCCCCCATCAGTTTATTGTGTAGGATGATCGTGGACCGGGAGCTGGTTTTTGGACGGGACCACGAGACGTTTTTATGCTTTACTTTTAGATGTTTTACGAGAGATTGTAATATATAACCTATACTCTTTCTATTTCCGTACTTAGAGTTGTTTTAAATCAACTCTTGAACGACGTTTGTAACATTTGGGTTTTTATGTATAATTAATGACGCTGGTTTAAGACTTAATTAATTTCCGCCTTAGTAATTAAAGTCGACTAAAAACCAGGTTGTTACACTTGTTCCTTCACCCAGTGCTCTGTGCTTACCTTGCAGGTTGTTGATTGTTGTCTCTCATCTTGTTGTTGACAGTTTGAGCTTGTATGTCAGTGGACTAGTTATTGTCGAGTTGTATTGGTTATACTTGTTTACAGGTTATTGGGTGACAGTTGGTTGAGTTTGGTAGCTAATGAGTTGGCTTGAGGTTGCATTATGGTTACTATACCTTTGGGTTGTTTGTTGTGTTGTTGTCTATTTTGGTTACGTTGAAATATGACTGGGGAGCACCTAGTTACTCCCCACTGATTGTGGCTGTTACATTCTTTGTGGCGGGTTAGCGCGGGATCGGGTTTGTCAAGTGAGGATGCCGTGAGGATGACCTATAGCTAAGCCTTGAAGTGATTTGGATTAAACTTAATAGGATGTTTAGATTTATTATTGTTATCTTACTTTCATTTTGGAGCTGGTTTTGTAAGGGATATTTACTCCCCACATCTAGGCCTCAAGGCCTACCTTTTTACCGTTGTTCAATTGGTTTAGTGAGTGATGATTCGGATTCCACGGTGTTTCCGCCACCGTGGCTCGCTTTTATTTTCTTTTATTTTATAAATCCTTTTTATTTCTTTATTTTATTTTGTTGGAAAATCCGGGTTGTTACAGTTGGTATCAGAGCGAATACGCTCCCAACTCTCTTAGGTGAGTGAGTAGGATTTGACCTAGAACACCGAGTGAGAGTGTTGGGTAGACATATTAGGGGGTGTGCGTTGTTTGTGCATATGTATGAGTATTAATGGTGGACTTAGGTACTTCACCATTAGATCACACATTTTCTTTGGATGCAGGTACAAGAGTAATGATGACTTGGGATACCGTGTACCAACTTGATGTGTCTTTAAAGATTTCTCGTTTTCCTTCAAAATAAATGGTTAAAACTTTTCATTCGATTTAATCATTCTTTTCAAATCTATTTTCTTACTACAACGTGTTTCACTCTGATAATTACATTCTTAGTTATTATTTGATCTCTTTGATTTCCTCAAAAACTCATCTTTTAAGATTAAATACCCTGTATTTCTATTTTTCTTATCAAATGATAATACTCCTATTTTCCTTTCAAATGTATTTTTGCATTTCCCTTAATTATTAATGACGCTTGCTTTTTAATGTTATTCATTTGAGAGTTATGTTTTATCGAAAATTTTTGGACTATTTATGCCTTGTCGATCCCTTGTTTTAACTTTTCGATTTATTCGTTTCTTCAACTTTAATCATTTGAGTATTCTAATTTAAAATATCCCTCTTTCATTTGACCTTTCGAAATATCTAGAAATTTAACTCTTAAAGTCTTTGATTCGTACTGATTGATCAGCTGGAGCAAGAAACATGAAGCCCAATTACGATTGTATGGTCCTACCATCAGAGTACGCAGCGGAAGCTCTTAATCTAAGTCACCTACCGTATCCTTAGGGACGTCTTTCAACTTGTTAGCTACACTTGTCCTTAAACACTTGTCCTTAATATATCCTTCTAGTTCTTGATCTTATTATACAGCTGTTTTAAAATTATTAGCCGAATTACAATTTGAGCTTCTTTTTCCCCAATAAAATTTCTTATTCTGTTCATCCTCATTTTTTTCAATAGATCGTGATGAAATAATTTCTAAACTCTTTTATTTCAAGAATGTTTTCAGTCAGTTCTATTAACAAAACCTATTTTTGTATAATAGTGCTATAATGGTTTGTTTGTCGTTCTTGAACTTTCTTATTTTGTAACTATGTTGATCGAGGAAAATTTTAATCGGTATCGTTTTACTTTTCCATTCAATTTTAAACGCGTCAATACATTTTGATGGCTTTTTACTCAATCAAATTTGAAAATGACTTATGCTTATCTATTGCATCCACTTTTGATCAAAACCTCTTTGTCATCCTAAACCTTCTCTTATTAAGTTTTCTAATTTGAGCATTTAGTTTATTTAAATATTATTTATTCTACTTGGTATTTTAGTAGCTTCATTTTTCTAAAATCGCTGTCATTTTGAAACTCAACTTTAAGACGTCTCCTTTCAATCGTATCTTCTGATCATATTCTATATCTGTCAAACTTTTCAGCAATTACCTTTTCATCTCTCCTTCATAACGAAACCAATTTGAGTTCTTTGTTGGAAACGAGTCTTATGCCCACATTTGTGAACTCTTAAAGAATATTTCTATTTTCTCTCATCGTTTCATTTTAAAAATTTCTTTTGTCTAATTGGTGGTTGTTGAGCAGGTTCTTGAAAAAGATTTATTATGTCATATTTTTACTTAATTCATTTCATTCCTTCTTTTCTTTCTTATTCTTCATAACACATCACTTTTATATCATGACCCTATCGATCACCTTTTAGTCTTGTCATTCGGTCTTATGTCATTCTATTCCTTAGGTTTCCCTCTAGTGGCTACTTCAGTTCTATTGCCTTTGCACCGACTTTTAAGACGTCGATCTTCTATTATTTTCCATTCCTTTCCGTAGCTATTCACGTTCTCGATTTTGTAAAAGCTCTTGATGTATTAACATCAATCCTGTCCTTGATAAATTTTTATAATCGTATTCCTTGGCATCTAGCTGTAAGGTGTTGCACCCTTACCTAGCTCGAGATCTGATCCCTAGGCTGTCGCTGTTATTTGAGTCATAGATGATAGAGTTTGGTTAATAAGTAGTTGATAGTATGAGTGGTTTACTAACTAATGCACATGGTTAATCGTTGTAACTTTTGAGATTCTTAGTCTTTGAGATTGATGATTTAAATTATGATGAGTGAACGTTAGGGAGATTATAGTATCTGCATAGGGAGTATTTTTAGGACTTAGTTATGTTGCTAGATGAGTTGTGACAATCTTGAGTTAGTGAGAATTGGGAAGTGTTATTGTGGTGAGCAATAATCGGCTTTGAGGAAAACTTAAAGGTTATAGTGAGCACGATAAAACTTTGGGGTTTGTACTTTAAAGGATAATGTAGGAATGACAAGTGTGCATCTTGTGGTTTTGTGTATGTGTTAAGTATAAGGAAAATTCTTTAATGGAAGGAAAGAATTCGAGGTTAGTAAGGTAGTGACGTTCGAGAAAGGTGTGGATAGACTTGTGTATGGTAATAATGGGTTGAGAGAGTAGTAAGCTTTTAATGATACATTTTGAGAGCTACGTGTTAGTATACGTGTGACTTGAGAATGAGATGGTATGACATATTTATGGTTATTTCGTTGTGGAAAATGTGGAACTATATGGGAAGCGATATTGACTTGAGCTTAGATCACGTTATAATTAAGGTTATGAGGTTTGTCTTTGGCATTGATTTGAGGATTAGTTGTGCGGCAATGGTATTGATGACGTTAGTTAGGTTGTCCACGGGTTTAAAATGCGTTTGGAGTGTGTTAAGATTTTGGATGGAGATACTATGTTGAGTTGATACGGACATACGAAGCTAATAGTAATCAATTTGGGTTTGTCGAGCGTACGATGTATCTATGGTATACAAGTTTACATAAACTAGCGATCCACATCCGAGCAGTTGGTGATGTTGAGCTAATATGAGCGTTGTTAAGCGTGTCTATGCTCTTGTTATCAAGGTGAGTAGAGTTAGCGATTCTGTAACAACCTAGTTTTTAGTCGACTTTAATTACTAAGGCGGAAATTAATTAAGTCTTAAACCAGCGTTATTAATTATACAAATAACCCAAAATATTACATCATCGTTTAAGAGTTGAATAATACAACTCTAAATACGGTAGTTAAAAGAGTAGCGTTATATATTACATATCTCTCGGAAAACAATAAAGTAAAGCATAAAAGCGTCTCGTGGCCCCATCCAAAATCCAGCTCCTGGTCCACGAACGTCCTGCACAATAAACTATGGGGGGATGCCCGCTGAGCGGACAGTGACTAGCTATGCTCATACTTACCCTCGATTTCAATTACTTTGGTTTATTACTATCGCTTTATAACTATAATAGTATGATAAAACGATAAACATGCTTAAAACATATAGCATGTAAAGACATATTAGTCATAATAAACATGCGATTTAAAACGATAAATCATATAGGCATGCTATTCAATTAGGAAAGCAGATAACAGGTAATAGCATAGCAATAGTGTCACAATATACAACAGGATTACAAAGCGATATCAGATCGCATACAAACATATATAATGTATCATAATCATCATACAGACTCGATTCATTTCAGAAGGTTGTGGTCTTTAATTTTCGAAGATGGTACACACTCGTTCTCATTTAGTCATACAACAAACAACACATACTGCTTACGAGCCTGACCACTGAGTAGGCCTTTGTACTCTGATCGATTGCATCTCACTTCCATAGTGCAGAGACTTACTCGACTCGTAAACCACGCCGAATACTATAATACTTGCATCTCATCCTCTAGTGTTCGAAATGATTCGAACTTCAGATACAATCTCGTCAAGTAATCTTTACGCAGGGTAAGAGCGAATGCTAGTGTCGCGCCCACTAAGAACGAAACACGGCAAGGAGACAGAGGCAGTGAGATGACAATCGCAATAAGGTCAGGGTGGCCTCGATAACTTTAGCGAAATAGGGGAATAAAACCCTAGTCTAGTATGCATACACTAATATCCAATTTAAGAGTAGGCTATGCTATTCATAGAGCACCTTAACTCAGGATAAAACGACTATTTCCTAAAGCCTGACCCACTAAGAGTTGAATTTTTCATTATCTTGTACGGAACGGGCTATACGACTTAAGGCGTAACGGCATGGGCAGGATGCACAAAGCATAATACTGCCGGCTATACCACACTATTCGAGATGACACACGCAATAAGGTCGAGATAGTGGCGTCCGCTACAAGACTATCTTAACCCCACTTCACTCACGATTGACGTTTTCATATCTGAGGCCCAAGCTTGACCTTTTATTTAACTTACTCAATATTCATTATTTATTTGATATTACATATCACATGTTACTAGACTCTCCTAGTCTCAGCGTCAAACGTTTTATTTGAATGGTAGGTTTCATATGATCACATAACACATTCGTTTATTATTTGAAGTGTTGTTAATTATTAACGTTTTCAGGTTTCTAAATTGAAACGTTTATTAGTATGTCCAATTTTATTTAAGTGTTTTCATACACTTTAAGTTATTTATTTCTTTGATTTAAATTTTCTATACTTAGTAACATTTTCAATTATTTTCAGTATTTCACTATTCACTTTTCACTATTCATTGTATTTTACTATTCATCGTATTTACTATTCATTGTATTTACTATTCATCGTATTTATAATGCATCTTTATACTTAGATATTTTAGTATAATACTAAACTTGTTTTTATTTCCTAAGTATAGATTTCTAGTTTTAAAGTCGTTAGGTTCGTTTTGTACTTAGGCGATTTTTGAAAATATTCTAAAGTTTAGTTTTAAAAACGTTAAGTTTGGTTTGTATTTAGTGATTTTTGGAAATATCTAAAAATCATAGTTTTAAAAATGTTAAGTTCAATTTGTAAAAAGTGATAATGATATTCATTTTAAATTGAGACTCCGTTAAATTTAGTCGTCTATTTATTTAAGTTAGTGATAGTATAGTGGATGATTCATTTATAGTCCGTATGTCCAAATTCAATAATCCAATAGCAAAGGTAGTATCACACGATTTAATTCATTTTTATAACGGTTACTCATTTTTATCGGTTTATCATAATTCATTTATAATTAAAACGATTCATACAAGCATTCAATTCTAATTACTATTTAACTTTAGTGACTTAGTGATAATTTCATTTTAGTCAAATTTAGTCCATTTAATTTAGAAATGTCGTGTGGTTTATATATGTATGTCAAAATTGATTTATTTCTTTTAATTTCTTAATTCAATTTATTATCTACTAATTAAATTATTTTAACAATTAAACTAAAAAGTGATAAAAACAATTTATAGCCTAAAAACATCACAAATGCCGTGAGCACTAAGGTGGATGTTCAAATTTTCATTTTTCGATTTTATCGGTTTTTAGCTTAAAGTCTTTATATTCTAATTATTCTAATTATACTAAAACGGTTTAAACTAAAATGAAATTTACTAAACTTTTTATTTATAATTATGAATAGTGTTTTTCAACACTTTAAATTTCTAACTTTTTAATCCAAATGATTTATAATGTTTTAGTTGATTTATAGTATAATACTAAGTAATGTGTAAAACAATAACTAAACATAAACATAAATTATTAACAAACATAAATTAAAATGAAATCAAAATGAACAACAATGATGAACATCAACATGAATATCATATGAACAAGTATGAAGATCAAAGTAAAGTTCAAGAACACCATTTTTGATTTTAATAACTTATAATTTATTTTCCTAAATTAATTCTTTTTATATGGTAGTATCCATTTTTACTAACTTATTCTAACATATTATTTACAAAAATTAAAAGTGAAAATTTATTAAAAAAAAATGGGAAAAACCGTGAGTATGTATTATGTACATATAATTTTCATTTTTCGATTTTAATCACTTTAAACTCATTTTTAATATTTCACATAATTTTTATATATCACTACTACTTAATTAAAACATAACTAAACATAAAAATCACATGAAACATAATTAAAATGCTCAAAATTAATTTAGCTAAACATGATATCATTTTACTATAACATTACTAGTAAACTATATATTTAGTTATTATCATTATTTATTCAACACATAAACATACAAGCATATAAACATGATGTTTAACATATTTAACATAAAAATCATAATTATAAAATTAGAATAACAAAACAATTTAATTTACTAAAAGAATAATACAAGACATAGTTAGTCACCTTTGATCGGTAAGTTTATTGGTTTTAGGATCGACTATATTATCCAAGTCTAAGTCTTCACCCTCAAACCCGTCTTCACCTTCAAATAAAACCCGTAAATATTAAGCTCCAAGTACTCACTAATTAGCTAAAATATACTAGAGATTATTAGAATAATATTAGTGTTTTTATTTAAGAGGTTTTGTAATAAAATGGAAGAAAATCAAAGGGAGAAAATGAGAGAAGAGTGGCCGGCCAAAATGGGTAAGAAAATGGTGTATTTTTGCCTTTGTGAATTATGGAATAAGTTGTAAAAATTTAGGTTAAATGAATTAGGAAATAAAGTTAGTAATTAAAGTTTAATGAAATTAGATGTGATGATGGTTGTGTAAGGTGTGTAAGAAGCATGCAAGCATGCTTGCTTGTGTAAGAGTAGGGTGGCTAAAGTGGCCTTGTGTGAGCCAAGGGTGGCCGGCCTACATGGGCTCAATTGGGCTCGATTTTTCGTTTTCGGAATTTTCGATTTTGGCGTACGCGAAAAGTCTTGAAATAAAATATATGATTCTAAAATAATGTTTTGAAATAAGATTGAAAATAAAAATGAAATTAAAACTTCAAGTGTGATTGAAATCAAAATTGGTTTTTGGCTCCTCGAATTTTGATTAAAAATTTACTAGTCCGAAATGTATATTTTTTTGGATGAAAGTTAATGATTTAAATAATTAGAATCAAACGTCAAAACGTTTATTAGTTTGGGCTTAGTGTGACTCATTATTTCGAGTTTTAGTGAAAGTGCTAGTTAAACCAAAATGGAATAGTAATATGATATTATTATAATATGTTTTGTTAGTAATAATCCAAAATGATTAAGCCTTAACTAATTTGTTAAATTTGGATTATGGGTAAGTATGATTGAAAAAGAATTAGGTGATTTAATCACCTTGAGTGGCTCGGCCACTTTGGTCAAGATTGACCTCGATTTGCGTGCCGAAATTTGTAGTTGAGAAATTTGTCGTCGATTAATCATTTGATTTATCGAGTTTGAATATGTAAAAATAAAGTTCAAATTCGAAGTATATCAAAATGGTTTTAATTTAGGTGTGAGGAAAACTTGTAGCGTATTGTTTAAGGATTTAAATGAGCAAGATGGTCTAATCATTGATTTACTAATTATAATAAGCTTAATTTTAACACGGGGTGTTACAAACCTCCCCCCTTAGAAAAAGTTTCGTCCCGAAACTTGAATGAAGAATAGGATTTTTACCTGAGGTAAACAGCTCGGGATATTTCTCCTTCATGGAGGCTTCGGTCTCCCAAGTTGCTTGTTCAGTCAATTGACCTTTCCATAGCACCTTCACTAAGGGAACCGTCTTCCGCCTTAGCACTTTGGTTTCTCGTGCTAGAATCTTGACAGGCCTTTCTGAGTATAGCAGGTTAGGCTCAACTGCGATTACGTCAGGAGTAATGATATGACTTGGGTCACTCCTGTATCTCCTTAGTTGCGAAACATGAAACACGTTGTGCACCTTCGACAAATTGGGTGGTAATGCTAGGCGATAGGCTACCTCACCAGTGCTTCGGTTATCTCATATATTTACGTATTTAGGACTCAATTTCCCTTTCAAACCAAACGCTTGACCCCTTCATGGGTGATACTTTCAAGAACACATGATCGCCGACTTCGAACTCAATAGGTCGGCGATGCTTGTTGGCATACATCTTCTGACGGTCTTGGGCCGCTTGTAGCCGTTCACGAATGACTTTGATGTGTTCAATCTGATCTTGAATAACCTCTGGTCCAGTACCCACGTTATCACTAGCATCGTCCCAACAGACTGGGCTACGACACTTCCTCCCGTAGAGTGCCTCAAATGGGGCACAACCTAAGCTTGCATGGAAGCTATTGTTGTAGGAGAATTCAATCAAAGGTAGACTTTTCTCCCAATTCTCGTTGAATTCTAGGGCACATGCCCTGAGCATGTCCTCGACTGTCTGGATAGTTCGTTCAGTTTGACCATCGGTCGCAGGGTGGAAAGCGGTGCTCATCTTCAGTTGACTTCCCAATGATGCTTGGAGCTTGTCCCAAAAATGAGAGGTGAATCTCGGATCCCTGTCCGAGATAATGTCTAGCGGTACACCGTGTAGTCGAATCACCTCCTTCTCATAAGTCTTAGCTAGCTCTTCAAGGCTCCAAGTGTCCTTGATTGGTAGAAAGTGGGCCGATTTGGTCAAGCGGTCCACTATTACCCAAATCGCATTATTGTTTCGGTGAGTTCTTGGCAAACCTGTTATAAAATCCATGGAGATGGAGTCCCACTTCCCCAAAGGAATGTCCAAAGGTTGTAGTAGTCCCCCAGGTCGTTGATGTTCAAACTTCACCTTTTGGCAGATTAAGCATTTCGCAACGTATTCAGCAATCTCTGCTTTCATTCGGACCCACCAAAACTTCAGTTTTAAGTCTTGGTACATTTTATCAGACCCAGGATGTATGGAGTATCGTGTACTATGTGCCTCGTCAAGGATCTTTCTCTTTAACACCGCACGCTCAGGCACACACCACCTTTCTTTGAATCTCAAACTCCCGTCAGGTTTAATCTCAAACCCTTCTCGGTTTCCTGAAGGAATTTCCCGTCTGATCTTAACGAGCTCTTCATCTTCCCATTGTAGAGCTCTTATCTCGTGATATAACTCCGGCTCTGCGATCATGGCGTTCAAATCAGCATCATCAGACTGAACCAACTCTAAGTTCATTCTCTTGAAATCTCTGACAATACCAGCCGGAATTTCCCAAATGTTGCTAAGAGTATGCGTAGTCTTTCTACTCAGAGCGTCAGCAACGACGTTCGCCTTACCCTCATGGTACAGTAGCTCAATCTTGTAGTCCTTGATCAGTTCTAACCACCGGCGTTGTCTCATGTTGAGTTCCTTCTGCGTGAATATATATTTCAGGCTTTTGTGGTCAGTGTAGAACTTGATGCTCACTCCGTAGAGGTAATGACGCCAGATTTTCAAAGCAAACACCACAGCTGCTAACTCTAGGTCATGAGTTGGGTAGTTTCGTTCATGAACCTTTAATTGCCTTGACGCATAAGCAATGACCTTCCCTTGTTGCATCAGTACGCAACCCAGGCCATTCAGTGAGGCGTCACTGTAGACTTCATACTCGTCTCCATCTGTAGGAAGAGCTAAGACTGGCGCTGTGGTAAGCCTTGTCTTGAGTTCTTGGAAAGCATTCTCGCATTCCTCACTCCATATGAACTTAGATTCCTTCTGTAGCAACTTCGTCATGGGTCGTGCAATCTTAGAGAAATCTGGAACAAACCTCCTGTAGTATCCTGCCAATCCAAGGAAGCTGCGTATTTCAGTTATATTCGTGGGAGCCTTCCATTCTTTTACTGCGTCTATCTTTGCGGGATCTACCATCACTCCATCCTTCGAGATGACGTGACCCAGGAATGCTACCTTTTCAAGCCAAAACTCGCACTTGGATAGTTTTGCATACCACTTATATTTCTGTAGTATCCCCAGAATGATACGTAGGTGTTCTTCGTGTTCTGCCCCGGTCTTGGAATAAATCAGGATATCATCAATGAATACAACCACGCATATGTCTAAGTACTCGTGGAAGGTTCTGTTCATTTGATCCATGAACACTGCTGGTGCATTTGTCAAACCGAAAGGCATAACCTTGAATTCATAATGACCGTACACTTACGGCAGTCTTTTGGATGTCCGATTCTCTCACTTTAACTGATGGTAACGACCTCGTGTCGATCTTAGAAAACACTCCCGCGCCTTTTAGTTGATCAAAGAGATCGTCGATTCTGGGCAAAGGGTAGCGGTTCTTAATGGTTACCTTGTTCAATTCCCTGTAGTCTATGCAGAGTCTCATACTGCCATCTTTCTTCTTCACAAAGAGGACCGGTGCTCCCCAAGGTGAGACACTTGGTCTTATGAAACCCTTCTCAATCATTTCTTCCAGTTGTTTCTTTAATTCCTGTAGTTCTACCGGTGCCATCCTATAGGGTGCCTTTGAGATTGGGGCCGTGCCTGGCACAAGGTCGATAGAGAATTCAACGTCGCGAGCAGGTGGTAAGCCTGGTAAGTCGTCAGGAAAGACATCAGGGAATTCCCGTACTACGTGAATATCTTCAATTTTCACGCTTTCCTTTACTTCATTGACACTGCATAAGTATACTTGATGCCCTTTTCTTTCTAACCGTTGTAGTTGCAGAACCGAGATAATTTTTGCCCCCTTAATTGGCGAAGTCTTCTGATACGTGACTTTAGTCCCTGTAGGATGCTTCAAGCGAATTTTCCGGTCTCGGCACTCGAACAAGGCATGATATTTAGTTAACCAGTCGATCCCCAGTATGACGTCGAACTCCGGCATGTCAAAAAGGATAAGGTCGGAAGGAAAGATTGTTTTATGGATTGTGATTGGAGTATCCTTGAAAGTTTTAGAGCATTTGAAAATTTTTCCGTTTGGTAAGGAAATATTTGCGTGGATTGGTTCGGAATTTGTGAGATTAGCTTTATGAATAAATTTAGAAGATATAAAGGACAATGATGCCCCAGTGTCAAACAAAACCACAGCATTTACAGAGTTTATAAGAAAAATACCAGTGATGACGTCAGCCTCAGGTGACTCCTCTGCCTCAGCTTCAGTGAGGACATATACTCGACCCTGTACCACTACAGATTGTGGTACTCCTGCAACAGGTGCCGTGTTCTGATTATTGGGACACACATTAGACTTATGCCCCACCATTTTACACTTGTAACATGTAATCGGCAGACCGTTGCACTGTCTCCCTTCGTGTGATGCCTTGCGGCACATACGACAAGTCCCCGGTAAGACTCTTGGTTGAGGAGCCCTTCCTGCAACCATAGCTCTCTCATTATTCCCCGCAGGGAGCCTGTTCTGGAATGCAGACCTCTGAAAGTTGGGCCTCTGATGGACAGGGCGTTGGTAGTTAACCACGAATATAGCTCGACTGTGCCACAGATGGCACAAACACCTTCTTCCTCTTTTTCTCCTCGGCTTTTTCCAACTCTAGGGAAGCCCATACCCTGCACGCACACTCGTAGGCTGCGGCAAAAGTAAGCGTGAGGTGTTCTTTGCTCATGTGGGCACGCAGATCGTTAGACATATTGCGCAGGTACCTCTGTGTCATGGCCCTATCGTTGGGAGCGATCGCAGCCCCGAATTTTGCCAGCCGTTGGAATTTCTCAGTGTATTCCTGGAGTGTCATGTCTACCATTCTGAGACTTATGAATTCTTCCTCTTTCTGACACCTGAGCTCATACCCAAAGTACTTCTCCTTGATTTTTCTTTGTGAACTGCGTACCATGTGAGCGTGGCGTCGAGGCTCATTAGTCGACCACGTTCCACCGATCATTAGCCCCGCCAGGTAAGGGCGGCTATGTTGACCCTATCTTCTGGAGGCGTCCTTGTCAGATCCATGAGTTTCTTCATTTCCTCCAGCCAGTTCGTGAGATCGATAGGGTCAGTAGAACCCGAGTACTCTTGTGGACGATGGCGGGAAACACGATCAAACGCGCTTGGATGATGTTGGCGGTTTGCGTTGTCCGTGGCTATTTCTGCCAAACGGATCAAAGATTCTTCTGCCAGGAGGTGTCTTTCCTCGTCTGTCATTGGAGGTCCAGCCATTCTGAAAGAATTAAGACGTGAAGGAATTTATTAGTATTGCGAGAGGTTAGAAGACATGCTTATCATTGATAGCTTTTACTTGAAAGTAAATGCAATAACGGCAGTTATGCAAGTAAGCACAGAAGTTAGGTATTTTATTTCATTGAGATGTAATTGTTGGTTACATCGGTTTTAGGATTTCAAAATGTATCAAGTACATTTTCTTTAGGAAAGATATGAAAGTAGGAGAGAGGGAGAATGTATTTTTTTTTTTTTTTTTTTTTTTTTTTTTTTTTTTTTTTTTTTTTGGAATTGGTTACGAATTTAACAGATGTCTTCACTCCGTGCCGTCTGGTACTCCTTTGACGCTTCAATCCTCGGGAGTTGAATTATTATTTAAATTTTATATCCGAGGATAGTTGTTAGTTTAGTCAGTCACTTCAGCAAGTAGCAAGCATACGCGAGTTAGTGTATTTTATTTTGAGGGAAGTAGTTTGTTATTTAAAAGTCCTTAGTCTATGGTCAATCCTTAAGGTTTCTACCCATCCTCACACTTTAAAGCGATTTTAAGTTTATTATTTAAGTGATCTAATAAAAGAAAAATCTAATTTATTATTTGATCCTATTAGTCTATGCCTGACATACAATATGAATGTCTGGCCCAGGTGTCTCTCGTTAGGTAAGCATAAATCGCATTAGGCCATTTATGTTACGGTCACGAGTCAGCTTTGATACCAACTGTAACAACCTGGTTTTTAGTCGACTTTAATTACTAAGGCGGAAATTAATTAAGTCTTAAACCAGCGTTATTAATTATACAAATAACCCAAAATATTACATCATCGTTTAAGAGTTGAATAATACAACTCTAAATACGGTAGTTAAAAGAGTAGCGTTATATATTACATATCTCTCGGAAAACAATAAAGTAAAGCATAAAAGCGTCTCGTGGCCCCATCCAAAATCCAGCTCCTGGTCCACGAACGTCCTGCACAATAAACTATGGGGGGATGCCCGCTGAGCGGACAGTGACTAGCTATGCTCATACTTACCCTCGATTTCAATTACTTTGGTTTATTACTATCGCTTTATAACTATAATAGTATGATAAAACGATAAACATGCTTAAAACATATAGCATGTAAAGACATATTAGTCATAATAAACATGCGATTTAAAACGATAAATCATATAGGCATGCTATTCAATTAGGAAAGCAGATAACAGGTAATAGCATAGCAATAGTGTCACAATATACAACAGGATTACAAAGCGATATCAGATCGCATACAAACATATATAATGTATCATAATCATCATACTGCACTGATTCATTTTGGAAGGTTGTGGTCTTTAATTTTCGAAGATGGTACACACTCGTTCTCATTTAGTCATACAACAAACAACACATATCGCTACGAGCCGACCACTTTGAGTAGGCCTTTGTACTCGATCGATTGCATCTCACTTCCATAGTGCAGAGACTTACTCGACTCGTAAACCACGCCGAATACTATAATACTTGCATCTCATCCTCTAGTGTTGAAATGATTCAACTTCGATACAATCTCGTCAAGTAATCTTTACGCAGGTAAGAGCGAATGCTAGTGTCGCGCCACTAAGAACGAAACACACGGCAAGGAGACAGAACCGTGAGATGACAATCATGATAAGGTCACGGTGGCCACGATAACTTTAGCGAAATAGGGAATAAAACCCTAGTCTAGTATGCATACACTAATATCCAATTTAAGAGTAGGCTATGCTATTCATAGAGCACCTTAACTCGGGATAAAGCGACTATTTCCTAAAGCGACCCACTAAGAGTTGAATTTTTCATTATCTTGTACGGAGCGGGCATATCGACTTAAAGGCGTAACGGCATGGGCGGGATGCACAAAGCATAATCTGTAGGCTATACCACACTATTCGAGATGACACACGCAATAAGGTCGAGATAGTGGCGTCCGCTACAAGACTATCTTAACCCCACTTCACTCACGATTGACGTTTTCATATCTGAGGCCCAAGCTTGACCTTTTATTTAACTTACTCAATATTCATTATTTATTTGATATTACATATCACATGTTACTAGACTCTCCTAGTCTCAGCGTCAAACGTTTTATTTGAATGGTAGGTTTCATATGATCACATAACACATTCGTTCATTATTTGAAGTGTTGTTAATTATTAACGTTTTCAGGTTTCTAAATTGAAACGTTTATTAGTATGTCCAATTTTATTTAAGTGTTTTCATACACTTTAAGTTATTTATTTCTTTGATTTAAATTTTCTATACTTAGTAACATTTTCAATTATTTTCAGTATTTCACTATTCACTTTTCACTATTCATTGTATTTTACTATTCATCGTATTTACTATTCATTGTATTTACTATTCATCGTATTTATACGCATCTTTATACTTAGATATTTTAGTATAATACTAAACTTGTTTTTATTTCCTAAGTATAGATTTCTAGTTTTAAAGTCGTTAGGTTCGTTTTGTACTTAGGCGATTTTTGAAAATATTCTAAAGTTTAGTTTTAAAAACGTTAAGTTTGGTTTGTATTTAGTGATTTTTGGAAATATCTAAAAATCATAGTTTTAAAAATGTTAAGTTCAATTTGTAAAAAGTGATAATGATATTCATTTTAAAATGAGACTCCGTTAAATTTAGTCGTCTATTTATTTAAGTTAGTGATAGTATAGTGGATGATTCATTTATAGTCCGTATGTCCAAATTCAATAATCCAATAGCAAAGGTAGTATCACACGATTTAATTCATTTTTATAACGGTTACTCATTTTTATCGGTTTATCATAATTCATTTATAATTAAAACGATTCATACAAGCATTCAATTCTAATTACTATTTAACTTTAGTGACTTAGTGATAATTTCATTTTAGTCAAATTTAGTCCATTTAATTTAGAAATGTCGTGTGGTTTATATATGTATGTCAAAATTGATTTATTTCTTTTAATTTCTTAATTCAATTTATTATCTACTAATTAAATTATTTTAACAATTAAACTAAAAAGTGATAAAAACAATTTATAGCCTAAAAACATCACAAATGCCGTGAGCACTAAGGTGGATGTTCAAATTTTCATTTTTCGATTTTATCGGTTTTTAGCTTAAAGTCTTTATATTCTAATTATTCTAATTATACTAAAACGGTTTAAACTAAAATGAAATTTACTAAACTTTTTATTTATAATTATGAATAGTGTTTTTCAACACTTTAAATTTCTAACTTTTTAATCCAAATGATTTATAATGTTTTAGTTGATTTATAGTATAATACTAAGTAATGTGTAAAACAATAACTAAACATAAACATAAATTATTAACAAACATAAATTAAAATGAAATCAAAATGAACAACAATGATGAACATCAACATGAATATCATATGAACAAGTATGAAGATCAAAGTAAAGTTCAAGAACACCATTTTTGATTTTAATAACTTATAATTTATTTTCCTAAATTAATTCTTTTATATGGTAGTATCCATTTTTACTAACTTATTCTAACATATTATTTACAAAAATTAAAAGTGAAAATTTATTAAAAAAATGGGAAAAACCGTGAGTATGTATTATGTACATATAATTTTCATTTTTCGATTTTAATCACTTTAAACTCATTTTTAATATTTCACATAATTTTTATATATCACTACTACTTAATTAAAACATAACTAAGCATAAATATCACATGAAACATAATTAAAATGCTCAAAATTAATTTAGCTAAACATGATATCATTTTACTATAACATTACTAGTAAACTATATATTTAGTTATTATCATTATTTATTCAACACATAAACATACAAGCATATAAACATGATGTTTAACATATTTAACATAAAAATCATAATTATAAAATTAGAATAACAAAACAATTTAATTTACTAAAAGAATAATACAAGACATAGTTAGTCACCTTTGATCGGTAAGATTATTGGTTTTCCGGATCGACTATATTATCCAAGTCTAAGTCTTCACCCTCAAACCCGTCTTCACCTTCAAATAAAACCCGTAAATATTAAGCTCCAAGTACTCACTAATTAGCTAAAATATACTAGAGATTATTAGAATAATATTAGTGTTTTTATTTAAGAGGTTTTTGTAATAAAATGGAAGAAAATCAAAGGGAGAAAATGAGAGAAGAGTGGCCGGCCAAAATGGGTAAGAAAATGGTGTATTTTTGCCTTTGTGAATTATGGAATAAGTTGTAAAAATTTAGGTTAAATGAATTAGGAAATAAAGTTAGTAATTAAAGTTTAATGAAATTAGATGTGATGATGGTTGTGTAAGGTGTGTAAGAAGCATGCAAGCATGCTTGCTTGTGTAAGAGTAGGGTGGCTAAAGTGGCCTTGTGTGAGCCAAGGGTGGCCGGCCTACATGGGCTCAATTGGGCTCGATTTTTCGTTTTCGGAATTTTCGATTTACGCGTACGCGAAAAGTCTTGAAATAAAATATATGATTCTAAAATAATGTTTTGAAATAAGATTGAAAATAAAAATGAAATTAAAACTCGAAGTGTGATTGAAATCAAAATTGGTTTTTGGCTCCTCGAATTTTGATTAAAAATTTACTAGTCCGAAATGTATATTTTTTTGGATGAAAGTTAATGATTTAAATAATTAGAATCAAACGTCAAAACGTTTATTAGTTTGGGCTTAGTGTGACTCATTATTTCGAGTTTTAGTGAAAGTGCTAGTTAAACCAAAATGGAATAGTAATATGATATTATTATAATATGTTTTGTTAGTAATAATCCAAAATGATTAAGCCTTAACTAATTTGTTAAATTTGGATTATGGGTAAGTATGATTGAAAAAGAATTAGGTGATTTAATCACCTTGAGTGGCTCGGCCACTTTGGTCAAGATTGACCTCGATTTGCGTGCCGAAATTTGTAGTTGAGAAATTTGTCGTCGATTAATCATTTGATTTATCGAGTTTGAATATGTAAAAATAAAGTTCAAATTCGAAGTATATCAAAATGGTTTTAATTTAGGTGTGAGGAAAACTTGTAGCGTATTGTTTAAGGATTTAAATGAGCAAGATGGTCTAATCATTGATTTACTAATTATAATAAGCTTAATTTTAACACGGGGTGTTACAGATTCTTATCTTGAGGACCATGGGAGTAGGTAGTTTTCTTAATCTTTTGAGGGTATTGTAACACCCCGTGTTAAAATTAAGCTAATTATAATTAGTAAATCAATAATTAGACCATCTTGCTCATTTAAATCTTTAAACAATACGCTACGAGTTTTTCCTCGCACCTAAATTAAAACCATTTTGATATACTTCGAATTTGAACTTTATTTTTACATATTCAAACTCGATAAATCAAATGATGAATCGACGACAATTTTCTCAACGACAAATTTCGGCACGCAAATCGAGGTCAATCTTGACCAAAGTGGCCGAGCCACTTAAGGTGATTAAATCACCTAATTCTTTTTCAATTACACTTACCCATAATCTATATTTAACAAAATCAGTTAAGACTTAATCATTTTGGATTAATACTAACAAAACATATTATAATAATATTAAACTACTATTCCTTTTGATTTAACTAGCACTTTCACTAAAACTCGAAATAATGAGTCACACTAAGTCCAAACTGATAAACTTTTTGACGTTTGGTCCTAATTATTTAAATCATTAACTTTCATCCAAAAAAATATATATTTCGGACTAGTAAATTTTTAATCAAAATTCGAGGAGCCAAAACCCAATTTTTATTTCAATCACACTTCGAGTTTTAATTTCATTTTTATTTTCAATCTTACTTCTAAACATTATTTTAAGACCATATCTTTTATTTCAAGACTTTTCGCGTACGCGCAAATCGAAAATTCCGAAAACGAAAATCGAGCCCACATGGGCTCACATGTAGCCGGCCACCCATGGTCATGCATGACCAAAATTCAACCCTTCACTTCTCTTACACAAGCCACCCTACTAATACTACAACATCACTTCTCTTACACCTCTTTAATTCATCATCATCTAATTACATTAAAACATTATTTTCCTAAGAAAACTTATACTACACAATACTAATCTAATTGCACAACTTTTTCATTATTTTCACAAGTCAAAAACTCTCATTTTCTCTCCTCTTCTAGCCGGCTCCTTTACTCCCTTTTTCCCTTTTATTTTCTTTCATTTTCCTTCTAAAAACACATTAAAACAAAACCCTAATATTACCTTAATATACTACTAGTATTATTTAGCATTAGTGGGCATTTTGAAGCTTATTTCGGGTTTATTTGTGAAGGTGAAGACGGGTACTTGGGTGAAGACTTAGATTTAGATAACGTAGTCGATCCGGAAAATCAATAACTTGCCGATCAAGGTGACTAGCCTTGTCTTGTATTATCTTTTTAGTAAATTAACTTGTTTTGTTATTATGTTTTTATGAATATGAAAATTATGTTAAATATGTTAAACATCACTTATATGCACTTGTATGATTATGTGTTGTATAATAAAATGATAATAAATAAGTGATAATGATAATAGTTAAGTTGTGGTATTATGTTCATGTTTAGTTAATTAAATTTTGAGCATTTTTAATTATGATTCTTATGATTTATATGTTTAGTTATGTTTTATTTGAGTAGTAATCTTATATAAAAATTATGTGAAATATTAACTTTGAGTTTAAAGTGATTAAAAATTGAAAACAAAAATATATATATATATACATATACATAACCACGGCATTTTGCCCTTTTTTGTGTAAATTTTCATTTTTAATTTTTGTAAATAATATGTTAGTTTAAGTTAGTATAAAATGGAGGTATTCATGTAAAAAAATTAAATTAGGAAAATAAATTATCAAATGAAAAATAAGCATATTTGTGTTCTTGAAGTTATTTTGATGTTCTTGAAAAACTCATGATGGTGTTCATGTTATTCTTGATTTGTAGCTTATTTTGATTTATATTGTTTTTGTGATTATTGTTATTTATTGTTTTATTTGTCTAACAAGTAAATATATTACTAACTATATAATTTTAACTAGCTAAATCATTTAGAATAAAAAGTTAGAAATTTAAAGTGTTGAAAAACACTATTCATAAATGTAAATGAAATTTGTTAGTAAATTTCATTTTAGTTTAAATCATTTTAGTATAATTCGAATAATTAAAATATAAAGACTTTAGGCTAAAAACCGATAAAATCGAAAAATGAAAATTTAGAACACTACTACATTAGCCACGGCATTTTGGGCTATTTTAGGTCCAAAATTGTTTTTATCACTTTTTAGTTTATTGTTAAAATAATTTAATGTAACAACCCGGTTTTTCGTGACTTAATTAAACTAAGGCGGAAAATTAATTAAGTCTAATACATGCCGGATGTTAATTAAATTACATTCAAATGGCATAGGATACAAATATATGTTACAATCTCTCAAAGAAAACAAATGAAACATCCCAATCGTCCCGATAATCCTGAGTCTCGAGAATTGCACATAGCGGAGACAAAAACACAAAATAGGAGGATCTCCGCTCGGAGGCGGGAAGTAGTGATTCGACCAACAACCTCTAAACCACAGTTTTGGTTTATTTAACCTATGATTAAAAGTAACTTGGCAAAGACTAAACGCAGTATAACTCCAAAGAGTCACCTTATGTTAATAAAATTGGACAAATAGCATATAATATCAGTTCTCACATATAGATATTTAAATCTCATACAGCATGCAGTTCATAAAACGTAACGTAGAATATAGAAAATAAATAAATAAAAACACATTGCAAACAGGCAAGCAAAAACATACAAGGAAATCATGATGATTCAAACACGAGTATAAATCCAATCACATAACGTACAACACTCATAAATAATCATTCTCAATAAGTCGTATTTCAACATTCAGGAAACCAAACCATTCAGACAATAATCCAACAAAACAAGGAAATACATCCATCATGTGATAACAAATGAATCTTCGTTAGTAAGGCGGAAGCATGCAGACATAATCCGCGCAGTAGCCGGCAGGGCCAACATAACTTGGACATGACTGCCAGGCTTAAAGATATCTAAGGTAATAAGGACGATTCAATCCCTTGTCTAATGTATGCATACACCACTATAGATAGGATCGTAGCATACTCGCCCATCGAGTAAGTAGTCACCTAATAATACGACTATCACCAGAGACGGGTACTCCGGGTGGTGGATTTTCCAATTCTGCAGTAGTATGGGCTCACGGAGATATCAATGATGCCCCATCCCTGAGGTTGTATATCCCGCACCGAAATAATACTTTAGAAAAATATTAGATCGCCTTTAGCAACACAGGGAGGGAGCTAAAGTCCCCATAGACGGCTACCTCATTAACTTCGAAAACAAGAGTCGCAACATGGCAAACAATCCAAGTATTTTATTCAAGTAGCTCGTTTTCTCAATTTCTTATTTCCTCGTTTATTCAAATCATGTGACAATTCTGAAACTTAAATAATATCGTCGAACTTTGTATAATGAAATATTAGTTCTAGCAGTTCTTCAGGTAAGCATAACACATAGGAAAAACTTAAATATTTATTTTGAGTCCGTTCGTAAATTTAAATATTTTCACTATTCATTATTTTGTACGTATTTTTATACGTATGCGTATCTTTATACTTTGTACGTATTTTTATAGTTTATACTTCTACGTATTTTATTATACTTGTACGTATTAGTATTTTATATTTTAGTAAATAATAATAGTTCATTTTATTTATAAGTTTGATTAAGTTTCAATTAAACTTTAAGTACTTAAGATAGATTAGTGATTAGTATTATAAATAATTGAATTTTATTCTAAGTCACATTTATTTCATCCTTTTTATTTAAATTGAAAAGTGTTTAGCGTTTTAGTAGTTTTAACATTTATTTTAACTTGTAAAAACATCGTGATGGTACTTAGTAAAATTTAGTATGTTTAATAAAATAGAATATAAGGATATTTAGGAACTATTCATTTAGGTGGCCTAATTCCTTAATACGATTTTTATTTATGTAACTCTTACGTGGTCGTATTAGGTGATTTAATAATTCGATCGTGAAATTATTAATATTTAAATTTTAGTAATATTCACTTAAGTTTAATTCACTTAGTTATTTATAACTTTTAAAAATGTCAAAAACTTTATAATTCAAAAACTTAGTTAGGTTTTGTATTTATACATATAAATATATTATTCATCATTTCAGATAGCTATACTTAGTAAATTTTTAGTCGATCTTTATATGATTTTAACAATTTACCTTTTTGTTAATTCTTATTTGTAATTCTAATTTTTAGCTTTATTTAGTAATAGTTTTACTTAGATTCATTTTAAATCTTAAAGTGTCCAATTTCTTATTATTATTTTAACTAAATACTTATTTAGTATATTTTAAGTTCATTGTAAACTTTAAAGTTTTAATAAAGTAATCTTTATATTAATTGTGATATATGACTTTTTATATAATTATTTATTTTAGGAACTTTAATGTGAGTAACTTAATTTATATTTTTACTTTTAAATTTATTTAATACTAATATAAACTTAATACTCTTTTTAATTAACTCATAATTTTTTTAGTTGTGTTTTATTTAAACATTTTTAGTCTTATAAATACTTTATTTCCATAAATATTTTATATTAGTTTAATTTATTTACTTTAGTTATTTTAGTAATATTTTTAGTCTTATTTTATATTTGTAATACTTATACTTTATATATTTTAATTTATACATAACAAATAATTTTAACATGATAATATTACAATTAAAATCAACATTAATTCAACAACACATTTTTCACCCAAAACATATTATCACTAAATCATATAAATATCATATTTCACAAATCAATTCAACATTATACTATAACCAAAATTAACACTCAATTTCATACTATAGCGATTCATACAAAGTTATTAAATAAAATGGTACGGGAGGTATAAGTGCCTAATGCATACTAGCTCACTTTTAATAACAAATTAATTATAATAAAACCAAAACGTTAATGTTAGAGATTTTGAGGAAGAAATCGAGTCACCTAAAATTGGCTCACGAGCAGGCCTCCATAAATCCAACCCAATACCCGTCCTTGGACCGAAATTAGTGATAGTGAAGTGAAAATGGACCGTAGTTCAAGGAACGAGAAAAACAGTCCAGACGAAATGCGCCAGGGGCGCCTTCCCACGCGCCTGGGGCGCATCCCAGCTGTGCTCGGGTTTTCGGCTCAAACAAACAACACAAAGGTAGGGGAGACGGAGTGAGCAGACGAGAGAGCGAGGAAAACGAAAAGAAGAGCAGAGCAGAAGCGAAAAGAGAGTGAAACAAAGAGGGAGAGCTCACCGGTGGTTAATGGTCGGGGCTCTTGGCAAGGTCGACGGTCTCGACAATTCACGACATTTCAGTCACACGAATGAAAAGAAAACGAGAATAGAGAATCAAGTCAATAAATACTTGATCGACAAAATAAAAATCGAAACCGGAAGCGAACGTAAATCATAAAATCGAAATAGAAGGGGCTCACCAAATTGAGGCTAACAAGGGCGGTGTGAGTGGTGATCAAGCCCGACTCCGACGAGGATGACGGTGGCCTGAGCAGAAAGAGGGAGCAGTGAGCCGAGGTGGGGCAGAGCACGTGGTGGCTGGCTCATGGTGGCTCCGGTTAGAGCCGAGAGAGAAAGAGATAGTGTGGACCGAGCTGAAGAGCACAGCACGGCCATGGTGGCCTGCAACTCCGGCGAAGGTGTCGTTCACGGTGGTCTGACACGGTCACGGTGGTTGAAAACGAAGGGAGGCAGAGGAGAGGGAGAGCAGAGGACCGAGAGAGAAAGAGAGCAGGGCACGGTGGCTGTGACGTCAGGGTGGTGGCTCACGGCAGCCATGGTGGTCGGAGGTCGAGCTTGAGCTTGAGCTTGAGCTTGCCTTCAATGGCGGCCCGAAACCGAAACCGAAAAGGAGAAGAGGACAGGGGAGAAGAGCCGAGGAGGGTGACCACGAAAAGGAGGACGGTGGGGGTGGCTCGACGGTGGTGGTCACCGGAGTTGTTGTTATTGTTGTCGTTTGTGTTGTGTTTGTTGTTGATTGTCGGTTTGATGATGATGATGAAGTTGTCGTTGTTGTAGTAGTAATAGCTTTATAGTATTATTATTATTATTATATTATTATTATTATTATAATTATTATTATAACGTAACTTTCGGCCGCTTTCGCCGAAAGTACTCCGTATTATTACTATTATTATTTATCATTGTTTGTTGTGGTGGGTGTAGTTGGCTCTGTTTGATTTTCTTTTCTTTCAGTTTTATTTACTCTTATTTATAAAAATAATTTATAAAATATATTACGTTTTAAATTATTTGTTTTAAATTTTAAATCCATTATTCATATTATAAAATCTATAGATCAAAAATATAAAAGTATAAAAGTTGACAGTTATAAATTTTATTAAGTCTCACAAATTTTTAAACGGTCTGCTTATTTGCAAGACAGATTTCGATAAAATTATATTTATTCAAGTAATAATAATTTATAAAATAGAATGAAATTTATTAAGTTAAATAAAGGTAATTGAAGTAAAGTTTTAGTTCGACCGATATTTTAGAAATAAAAATATAATACAAGTTAATATAAAGTTAATAAAGCTTAACTAGAAATATCTTGAGAATGTTTATTTGAACGAAATTTTTCAGTCGCGTTTTCAAAGTAATTGAATAAAAGTTAAATTATATAAATTTTAATTTAAGAATTTTGTTAAAATAATCAATTAGTATTAATAAAAACACGGGGTGTTACAATCCTACCCCCTTAAGAAAAGTTTCGTCCCCGAAACTTGGATAGAGTGGATAACTGCTCGAGGTTGCACAAGGCAGTTAGAGAGAATATCGAGATTTTGGAAATTGAATATTAATATCAAAGTTTTTGGAATTGAAATAGTAATATTGCTCTTGATTGGGTATGAATTTTCTAAACAGGAAAGATTAATGAATTTAATAATTTTAAAATATAAATAATTCTTTTTCGAATTAATATCCAAATGTTGCTGCATTGTCATTTTCAAAATCAGCGAGAAAGAGGTTTTCAAAAGAGTAGGGCCTAGAAGTTTTGTACGGAATTAAATTAAATAAAAATAATAAGCATTTTAAGAATTAAAACGATTTATTTAATTTTAAAATAAAATGTTAACCTTAAAATAGGTTGAAATAGGAAATTTTAAGATTTAAATTGGACTTTAATAAAATCAAATTATAGTCCTACCCCCTTAAGAAGTTTTAAGCGTATCTATATAATATTATTATTGTTACTTTTAATGATCACATACATAAGATATATAGTCTTAGGAAAGACGGCATTTAGGGAAAAATACGTAAAAATCGTAGTGATCATAAGGAAAATATGAGCCTTACTGAATTTAAGGAAATTCAGGTTATCGTTGAATGATAAATAAAATTTTAGAGAATTATGGATAACCTTGTTGATATAGCTCATTTTCTAAAATGTTATTAAATATAAAGTTATTAGATGAAACGAAAATGTTATAAATCATATTTCTGGCAAGATTGAAAATTTATATTAAGGGATTGGAATAAATGATAAGGGATATATATATATATATATATTTTTGAAGAGAGGTGTTTGTAATGGATATGACAAGTTAAAAGATGTTTAAAATTTAAAGAAGATGATGTCGAAACAAATTACTTTCAAAAGTAATTTAAATTAAGAAATAAGGAATACATGAAGGAAATTGAAAATATGAAATTCAATTTAATGATTAATACATAGAAACTATAAGCTTTAAAACGGATGAAAATTACACAAGAAGGTAATAATAGGTTTAAGAATCTGAAAAATAATTAAGTTCAAAACTGTATGAAATAAGAATAAGCAATTTAAGACAATCAAATATCAAAAGTATTTTAATTTACGAAATAAAATTTTTAAAGAATAAACGAATAAGTTTCAAAGATGTTTTAGAGATGCTAGGAGTTATAAATTTCTGATGTTAGAAATTTAAAATGAGAAAGTAAGGCTAAAATTTTGAAAGGTAATCAAGTTAAAAATATTTATAATTAAAGTATGAGGAGTCTTGAACAATTAAGTCTACAAGTTCAAAGATATTAAATAAAAAGATGAAGAGTTTACAAAAATAAAGGAAGAAGATGAAACTTCATCGTATGAGGTTAATAAGTACTCCGTAGAAATTATAATTTAGGAGTTTCAAGAATTTCAGAATAAGGAAGTAAGTTTAAGAGGTTGAATAAAAAGTTAACGAAATTATAAAGCAAGTATAAAGTCATTTTTAATTGAGATTGAAGAGAACAAATGAAAATTAACTTTATGAATTCAATTAGTAAGTATTATAGATAGATTCCAAGATTAGAAATTTTAGAAACTAAAGTTAATTGTAAGGGGTCAAAAGACCGAAGTAATCAAGTCCGAAGGTAGAGTATAAAGATTTAGGAGTTTATGAAATTCGAAAACAAAAATGGTATAATTTTTTTTTGAGATTAAAGGAAGAGATGAAAATCATTGGAGAAGTGAATTATTGGGAATTATTGACTTAGGAGATCAACAATTTCGAGAGAGTTAAAAAAATTTTTTACGAAGTTGTAAAATCATTGAGTTATCTTCTGTTTGGTAGGGAATTTAAAAATGTAAGAGGAAATACTAAAGTCATGGGGAGATTAAATATTAGGAAATTTCATGATTAGGAAACATGAAAATTGAAAAGCGTTAAAATGATGATGATATTTAAAGAATGATTTTGATATGGTTGTAGAAATTTCCAATGCTAAAGAAATCGTCGAAGTCTTGAAAATTGTCTTGGATAGCGTGATCCTTGATACGTCTCTTTGCATGCGCTTCAGGTCTTGTATTCGAGTCTTATATTTGCAAGAAAATGAAAAGAGATAAATCATTTTATGAAGTCATTATAAGAGTATAAGTTAGGAAAGTTATATTTTAGAAGAAGAAGATAAGTTAAAAAGATTTAAAAATTTGGATGAAATGAATAATAATTTAGTTAATAAGGATGTTTGAGAAAAGTTATAGAGGTCTTCGAGGCTATAGAAATCTTCAATGTCTAGGGCGTCGCTTGAGATTGTTCGACTCTTGAGGCGTCCATTTACAAGTACTTGAGTTCTTGTCGTCTTGTCTTCACTTTATACGCCTCGATTTTTGGTAACGTTAGTATAAGAGACTTGTTAGCCAAAAAGTTTAGTCATAGAGCATTTAGCAGGCAAGCAAGCACAGAGAAAATAAAAGAAAAACTAACGAGGTTGAATGACGGTCGAAAATTCTAAAATCTAGGTCGGTCGGTCAATCCTTAATATTTCTACCCATTCTCACATTTAAAGCGTTCTAAGATTATTATTTTAGCGATCTAGGATTTCTAATTCATTATTTGATCCTATAAGTCTATGCCTGACATACGATATGAATGTCTGGCCCAGGTGTCTTCTCGCTAGATGAAATAACTATTAAGTTATTCACGGTCGCAAGACGACTCGATACCAAGCTGTAACAACCGGTTTTAGTGACTTAATTAAACTAAAGGCGGAAAATTAATTAAGTCTAATACATCTTGGGATGTTAATTAAATTACATTCAAATGGCATAGGATACAAATATATGTTACAATCTCTCAAAGAAAACAAATGAAACATCCCAATCGTCCCGATAATCCCGAGTCTCGAGAATTGCACGCAGCGGAGACAAAAACACAAAATAGGAGGATCTCCCGCTCGAGGCTGGAAGTGACTGATTCGACCAACAACCTCTAAACCACGGTTTTGGTTTATTTAACCTATGATTAAAAGTAACTTGGCAAAGACTAAGCAGCGTATAACTCCAGTAGTCACCTTATGTTAATAAAATTGGACAAATAGCATATAATATCAGTTCTCACATATAGATATTTAAATCTCATACAGCATGCAGTTCATAAAACGTAACGTAGAATATAGAAAATAAATAAATAAAAACACATTGCAAACAGGCAAGCAAAAACATACAAGGAAATCATGATGATTCAAACACGAGTATAAATCCAATCACATAACGTACAACACTCATAAATAATCATTCTCAATAAGTCGTATTTCAACATTCAGGAAACCAAACCATTCAGACAATAATCCAACAAAACAAGGAAATACATCCATCATGTGATAACAAATGAATCTTCGTTAGTAAGGCGGAAGCATGCAGACATAATCCAGCAGATGGCCGTGAGAATAACATAACTTGGACATGACTGCCAGGCTTAAAGATATCTAAGGTAATAAGGACGATTCAATCCCTTGTCTAATGTATGCATACACCACTATAGATAGGATCGTAGCATACTCGCCCATCGAGTAAGTAGTCACCTAATAATACGACTATCACCAGAGACGGGTACCCCCGGGTGGGGCTGGATTTTCCAATTACCGTAGTATGGGCTCACGGAGATATCAATGATGCCCCATCCCTGAGGTTGTATATCCCGCACCGAAATAATACTTTAGAAAAAATATTAGATCGCCTTTAGCAACACAGGGAGGGAGCTAAAGTCCCCATAGACGGCTACCTCATTAACTTCGAAAACAAGAGTCGCAACATGGCAAACAATCCAAGTATTTTATTCAAGTAGCTCGTTTTCTCAATTTCTTATTTCCTCGTTTATTCAAATCATGTGACAATTCTGAAACTTAAATAATATCGTCGAACTTTGTATAATGAAATATTAGTTCTAGCAGTTCTTCAGGTAAGCATAACACATAGGAAAAACTTAAATATTTATTTTGAGTCCGTTCGTAAATTTAAATATTTTCACTATTCATTATTTTGTACGTATTTTTATACGTATGCGTATCTTTATACTTTGTACGTATTTTTATAGTTTATACTTCTACGTATTTTATTATACTTGTACGTATTAGTATTTTATATTTTAGTAAATAATAATAGTTCATTTTATTTATAAGTTTGATTAAGTTTCAATTAAACTTTAAGTACTTAAGATAGATTAGTGATTAGTATTATAAATAATTGAATTTTATTCTAAGTCACATTTATTTCATCCTTTTTATTTAAATTGAAAAGTGTTTAGCGTTTTAGTAGTTTTAACATTTATTTTAACTTGTAAAAAACATCGTGATGGTACTTAGTAAAAATTTAGTATGTTTAATAAAATAGAATATAAGGATATTTAGGAACTATTCATTTAGGTGGCCTAATTCCTTAATACGATTTTTATTTATGTAACTCTTACGTGGTCGTATTAGGTGATTTAATAATTCGATCGTGAAATTATTAATATTTAAATTTTAGTAATATTCACTTAAGTTTAATTCACTTAGTTATTTATAACTTTTAAAAATGTCAAAAACTTTATAATTCAAAAACTTAGTTAGGTTTTGTATTTATACATATAAATATATTATTCATCATTTCTGTATAGCTATACTTAGTAAATTTTTAGTCGATCTTTATATGATTTTAACAATTTACCTTTTTGTTAATTCTTATTTGTAATTCTAATTTTTAGCTTTATTTAGTAATAGTTTTACTTAGATTCATTTTAAATCTTAAAGTGTCCAATTTCTTATTATTATTTTAACTAAATACTTATTTAGTATATTTTAAGTTCATTGTAAACTTTAAAGTTTTAATAAAGTAATCTTTATATTAATTGTGATATATGACTTTTTATATAATTATTTATTTTAGGAACTTTAATGTGAGTAACTTAATTTATATTTTTACTTTTAAATTTATTTAATACTAATATAAACTTAATACTCTTTTTAATTAACTCATAATTTTTTTAGTTGTGTTTTATTTAAACATTTTTAGTGCCGATAAATACTTTATTTCCATAAATATTTTATATTAGTTTAATTTATTTACTTTAGTTATTTTAGTAATATTTTTAGTCTTATTTTATATTTGTAATACTTATACTTTATATATTTTAATTTATACATAACAAATAATTTTAACATGATAATATTACAATTAAAATCAACATTAATTCAACAACACATTTTTCACCCAAAACATATTATCACTAAATCATATAAATATCATATTTCACAAATCAATTCAACATTATACTATAACCAAAATTAACACTCAATTTCATACTATAGCGATTCATACAAAGTTATTAAATAAAATGGTACGGGAGGTATAAGTGCCTAATGCATACTAGCTCACTTTTAATAACAAATTAATTATAATAAAACCAAAACGTTAATGTTAGAGATTTTGAGGAAGAAATCGAGTCACCTAAAATTGGCTCACGAACAGAGGCCTCCAAAAATCCAACCCAATACCCGTCCTTGGACCGAAATTAGTGATAGTGAAGTGAAAATGGACCGTAGTTCAAGGAACGAGAAAAACAGTCCAGACGAAATGCGCCAGGGGCGCCTTCCCACGCGCCTGGGGCGCATCCCAGCTGTGCTCGGGTTTTCGGCTCAAACAAACAACACAAAGGTAGGGGAGACGGAGTGAGCAGACGAGAGAGCGAGGAAAACGAAAAGAAGAGCAGAGCAGAAGCGAAAAGAGAGTGAAACAAAGAGGGAGAGCTCACCGGTGGTTAATGGTCGGGGCTCTTGGCAAGGTCGACGGTCTCGACAATTCACGACATTTCAGTCACACGAATGAAAAGAAAACGAGAATAGAGAATCAAGTCAATAAATACTTGATCGACAAAATAAAAATCGAAACCGGAAGCGAACGTAAATCATAAAATCGAAATAGAAGGGGCTCACCAAATTGAGGCTAACAAGGGCGGTGTGAGTGGTGATCAAGCCCGACTCCGACGAGGATGACGGTGGCCTGAGCAGAAAGAGGGAGCAGTGAGCCGAGGTGGGGCAGAGCACGTGGTGGCTGGCTCATGGTGGCTCCGGTTAGAGCCGAGAGAGAAAGAGATAGTGTGGACCGAGCTGAAGAGCACAGCACGGCCATGGTGGCCTGCAACTCCGGCGAAGGTGTCGTTCACGGTGGTCTGACACGGTCACGGTGGTTGAAAACGAAGGGAGGCAGAGGAGAGGGAGAGCAGAGGACCGAGAGAGAAAGAGAGCAGGGCACGGTGGCTGTGACGTCAGGGTGGTGGCTCACGGCAGCCATGGTGGTCGGAGGTCGAGCTTGAGCTTGAGCTTGAGCTTGCCTTCAATGGCGGCCCGAAACCGAAACCGAAAAGGAGAAGAGGACAGGGGAGAAGAGCCGAGGAGGGTGACCACGAAAAGGAGGACGGTGGGGGTGGCTCGACGGTGGTGGTCACCGGAGTTGTTGTTATTGTTGTCGTTTGTGTTGTGTTTGTTGTTGATTGTCGGTTTGATGATGATGATGAAGTTGTCGTTGTTGTAGTAGTAATAGCTTTATAGTATTATTATTATTATTATATTATTATTATTATTATAATTATTATTATAACGTAACTTTCGGCCGCTTTCGCCGAAAGTACTCCGTATTATTACTATTATTATTTATCATTGTTTGTTGTGGTGGGTGTAGTTGGCTCTGTTTGATTTTCTTTTGCTCCGTTTTATTTACTCTTATTTATAAAAATAATTTATAAAATATATTACGTTTTAAATTATTTGTTTTAAATTTTAAATCCATTATTCATATTATAAAATCTATAGATCAAAAATATAAAAGTATAAAAGTTGACAGTTATAAATTTTATTAAGTCTCACAAATTTTTAAACGGTCTGCTTATTTGCAAGACAGATTTCGATAAAATTATATTTATTCAAGTAATAATAATTTATAAAATAGAATGAAATTTATTAAGTTAAATAAAGGTAATTGAAGTAAAGTTTTAGTTCGACCGATATTTTAGAAATAAAAATATAATACAAGTTAATATAAAGTTAATAAAGCTTAACTAGAAATATCTTGAGAATGTTTATTTGAACGAAATTTTTCAGTCGCGTTTTCAAAGTAATTGAATAAAAGTTAAATTATATAAATTTTAATTTAAGAATTTTGTTAAAATAATCAATTAGTATTAATAAAAACACGGGGTGTTACATTTAATTAGTAGTTAATAAATGGAATTAAGAAATTAAAAGAAATAAATCAATTTTTGTGTTATATATGTATACACGGCATTCCTATATTTTTATTGACTAAATTTGACCAAAATGAAATTATCACTAAGTCACTAAAGTTAAATAGTAATTAGAATTGAATTTTTGTATAAATCGTTTTAATTATGAATGAATTATTATAAACCGATGAAAATATGTTAACCGTTATAAAAATGAATTAAATCGTGTGATACTACCTTTGCTATTGGATTATTGAATTTGGACATACGGACTATAAATGAATCATCCACGATACTATCACTAGCTTAAATGAATAGACGACTAAATTTAACCGAGTCTTACATTTTAAAATATTTTCACAAATCACTTTATACAAAATGAACTTAACGTTTTTGAAACTAGATTTTTAGATATTTTCATAAATGACTAAATACAAACCGAACTTAACATTTTTAAAACTAGACTTTAGAATATTTTCAAAAACCGCCTAAGTACAAAACGAACCTAACGACTTTGAAACTAAAAATTTGTACTTAGGAAATAAAAACAAGATTAGTATTATACTAAAATACCTTAAGTATAAAAAAAAAATAATAAGAAGTATAAGTATAAAAATACGTATGAAATACGGTGAATAGTAAATACGATGAATAGTAAATACAATGAATGGTAAATACGATGAATAGTAAATACGATGAATAGTAAAATACGATGAATAGTGAAAAGTGAATAGTGAAATACTGAAAATAATTGAAAATTTTACTAAAGTATAGAAAATTTAAAATAAAGAAGTAAATGACCTAAAGTGTTTGAAAAACACATAAATAAAATTGGACATACTAATAAACGTTTCAATTTAGAAACCTGAAAACGTTAATAATTAACAACACTTCAAATAATAAACGAACGTGTTATGTGATCATATGAAACTTACAAATACTTAAACGTTTGACGCTGGGACAAGGAGAGTCTAGTAACATGTGATATGTAATATCAAATAAATAATGAATCTTGAGTAAGTTAAATAAAAGGTCAAGCTTGGGCCTCAGATAAGGGAACGTCAATCGTGAGTTGTAACACCCCGTGTTAATTTAAGCTAATTATAATTAGGAAATCAATAATTAATCATCCTCGCTCACTGAATTTCCTAAAACGATACACTACAATCATTTTTGCACCTAAACTAAAACCATTTTGAATTACTTTGAATTTGAACTTTATGTTTACATTTTCAAACTCGATAAATCAAATGGAGAATCCTCGACAATTTTCTCAACGGCAAATTTTGGCACGCAAATCGAGGTCAAACTTTGACTAAATGGCCAAGCCACCTAAATGTGATTAAGTCACCTAATCCTTTCTTAAATATCATTACTCATAATCCAAACCTAATTAAAGTAGCTTAAGCTTAATCATATTGATTATTACTAACACAACATATAATAATAATATCAAATTACTATTCCACTTTGATTTAACTAACACTTTCACTAAAACTCGATATATTGAGTTACACTAAGCCTAAACTGATAAACTTTTTGACGTTTGAGGATAATGATTTAATTCGATAACATTCAACGAAAAAAATATATATTTCGATCGAATAAAATTTGATTTCAAAGTTGCGAGACAAACTAGTACCCAAATTTTGTTTGAATTCGTTTTGAGGTTTATTCCCATTTTTATTTTCGATCTCACTTCTAAACATTATTTCAAGACTATATATTTCATTTCGGGACTTTTCGCGTACGCGTAAATCGAAAATTTCAAAAACGAAAAATCGGGCCAAGTGACCCATGTTTGGCCGAGATTTTGAGCTTCACAAGCTCAACATTGTCTTCCTTTTTCCTTTTGCTTTTCCTACACAATTGTTTCCTTGTCTCAAGCATGCCTTCCTTCCCCTTACAAGCATGCCTTCCACTCTTACACACTTGTGTCCCCTTGTCTCAAGCATGCATGCATTTTCCTTACACAAGTTTACAAACTACTACTACTACACACACATATCACACGCACAAACCACCCAAAAACACAAACACAACTCAAAAACTTCTAACTTATTTTCTCTCTAGTAAAACACAAACACAAGAAGTTAGTAAGCAACTTCATTTTCTTCCTTGGTTTCCATGGAAGATCATCATCTTCTTCCTCCTTATTTTCTTCTTAAAACTTTGATTTTCTTTCTCTAATTCACTTGAATACTTAAATCAAATGCTCCACCATTTATTTTTAGTACTCACTCCTTATCTTTACATGCAAATTAAAAATGAACATAAATCAAAATCACTTAAAATACAAACATCACCTAAACTAAAAACAATACTACACATAAAACTTTAGTATAGTTTAACTAGCTTAAATAAATTACTAACTTGTGTATTTCATTTTTATGTACTCTCCTAATCAAAGACGAGGAGCAAGGTGGTGGAGTCGATCTTAGCCAATTCGATCATATCGTTGATCCCGACAAGCTGCTAATCTATTTCACTCATAACCTAACTAAGGTGCTTCCATACATTTATATGATAAGCGCCTCGAATTTGATTATGTGTTTTTATTTTTGATGCATGTATGGTTTTATTATATCACCTAGTATTCATATGTTAAATTAGAAGACAAAAATCGAAAAATGAAATGTGTTGCTCACTTAAAAACCCCAGCATTCCCCTTTATTTTTGTCTAATTTTTCGCTTTAATTTTTGTAAATTGCATGCTTAAAATGCTAAGACTAATATGTACATGAAAATATAATTAGTTTTTGCTTAGGATTTAAAATGAATTTGTTATGAATTTTTAGGTGTTTTAAGGTATTATGTGTGTTCTTGAATGTTAGTTGTTATTCTTGTGTTTGGATGATTTTATTTATGTGTGTTAATGTTTTGTTATGTTTTCCACTTATGATTAAATACATAAATAATATAAGATAAATTAGTTGTTGAATTAGAAGTATAAAAATCGAAAATCAAAATTTATGAACATATATAAACATACACGGCCAAATTTAATTACATGGACCAATTTTTAGTTTTAATTTTTCTAAATAACATATTATGGTTAGTATAGTTAAATTAGACTTGTATGAAAAATTTGAGAAAATTATATAAACATATAAAAATTTGACTAAATAATGTTCATATTAAAAGCATTAAGATTCATCACACATTCATGTGTTCTTCACTTAGGTGATTAGTTTGATTCATAAATTTTATAAGTTTTAGTTATTTATTGTTTTTAAGTACTAGTCTAAATCACTTTAGCATAAACTAGTTTATTAGTATATAAAAACTTTAAGTCAAAAACCGATAAAAATCGAAAAATGAAAATTTTGAACACCACCATCATTCCCCACGGCATCCTTGCCAATTTTGGGGTTAAATTTATTTTTATCACTTTTTAGTTTATTGTTAAAATAATTTAATTAGTAATTAACAAGTTGGAATTAAGAAATTAAAAGAAACAAATCAATTTTGATATAATATACATACACACGGCATTCCTAATTTAAATGGGCCAAATTTGATCAAAATGAATTTATCACTTAGTTACTAAATTTGATTTACTATTAGGATTATATTAGATTGTATAATGAACCGTTAATAATAAGAATCAACTAAGCGGATAAAAATAATCGTTACCCGTATTAAAATGAATCTTGTCGAGTGCTACTACCTATGCTTAAATTGGGATGTGGACATACGGACTATTTAAAATGAACTACGACAACCTCGCTAAAAATGGAAACCGCTAAAAGATTAGTTAAGTATATGACTAAATAAAACCGAGTTTCACTTCTAAAATGTTATTTAAAATCACCAAGTACAAAATGAACTTAACAACTTTGACTTTAGAATTTTGTACTTAGATTATATTAAGTTTTACTTCCGAAATCATTTTTTTCAAATCACTAAATACAAAACGAACCTAACGACTTTAAAACTAGAATTTTACACTTAGTAAATAAAAAGCTTAGTTTTATTTTCTAAAATATCCTTAGTATAACAAAAATGTATAAGGGTATAAAGATACTAAGTATAAATGAAGTCAAATAATAAATACTAAAGTATAAAGAAAATAAAATAAAAATACTAAGTATAAAGAAAATAAAATAATAAATACTAAAGTATAAAGAAAATAAAATAAAAATACTAAGTATAAAGAAAATAAAATAATAAATACTAAGTATAAAAATACATATACGTATAAAATACGAATAAAATACGAAGTATAAATATACGTACAAATACGGAATACGAAAATACGAATACGTATAAATACGAGGAATAGTAAATACGAGGAATAGTAAATACGATGAATAGTAAATACGGTGAATAGTAAATACGGTGAATAGTAAAATAATGAATAGTGAAAAATATTTAAAAGTTACGAACGGACTCAAAATAAATAATTAAGTTTTTCTATGTGTTCTGTTTTACCTGAAGAACTGTTGTTACTAAAATTTCATTATACAAGTCTGACGTTATATTTATGATACAAGTTTGTCATTATTATTATTTATGAGCAAGAGAATGAGAAGTTGAGAAAGCGAGTACTTGAATAAAATACTAGGATTGTTCGCCATGTTGCGACTCTTGAAATTCGATGTTAACGAGGTAGCTGTCTATGGGGACTTGGGCTTCCTCCCAGAGTTGCCCAAGGCGTTATAAGGGTCTTGAGACTTTATTCGGTACGGGGTATCCACCTCAGGGATGGGGCATACTGGATATCACCGTGAGCCCATAGTACAAGAATGGAAACTCCACCACCCGGGGTACCCGCCTCGTGATAGTCGAACATTTTCTTGGTGAATACCTTTGATTAGCGAATAAGTATGATCCTCGATAGGTGGTGTATGCATACATTAGACAAGGGATTAGGCCGTCCTTATTACCTTAGATATCTTTAGCATATTGATTCTGTCCGATTTCGTTATTCCTGGCTACATCTTGCGGATTATGTCTGCATGCTTCCGCCTTACTAACGAAGACTCAATTGTTATCACATGTTGAATGCATTTCCTGGTTTGTTTGATGATTATCTGAATGATTTGGTTGAGTATTGGAATGTGATTTGTTGAGTATGTTTATCTGTGAGCGTGGTATGTTATTTGGTTGGTTTATACTCGCATTAAATCATCATGATCTCCTTATGTGTTTTTGCTTGTATACTTGCTATTTGTTTTCCTTGTTTATTTATTATTCATATCGCATATTGCTTTAGAATTGCCTGTGTCGAAAGAGTGTGCGGGAAAATGATGAGAGTTTAATGCAGGTACCCCGAGTCTTGACCGTTGATCTATCAGGGGATTTGAAGGCCTTATTTTGTAATCTATTTTGAGAGGACTTGTAATCTAAATACTCTGTTTTATCTATAAACTCGTATTATGTATACTGAGTTTGTTAAACGATAACAGCTGGTTTTGTAATATATAGACTTAATTAATTTTCCGCCTTAGTTTAATTAAAGTCACGAAAAACCAGGTTATTCTGATTGGTATCAAAGTCATCTTCTGCGACCGTGAATGACTTAAAGTTATCTCACATAGCGAGACGACACCTGGGCCAGACATCCATATCGTATGTCAGGCATAGACTTATAGGATAAAATAATAAACTAGGTATCTCTAGATCGCTAAAATAATAACTTAGATCAGTTCTAAAATGTGAGAAGGGTAGAATCTTAAGGACCGACCAAATAATAATGAACTAGTTAGATGAGCGTTAGAATCTTAACTTTATGATTCTTTACTTGCTATTTGCTCTATGGCTAACTCTAGATTGACAAAGGCCCTTAGGATGACGTACTACAGTTTCTCCCGTAACAATCTACCACAACGTCCACCGATGATGCCACGAGATGCATATATATGTAACCATTCCCACGTCATAGAGCAATACGTGGAAGCTAATGGGATCACGACAACTAGACCCTACCACACTAGGGGCATTGGCTTAGGCCTGACGCTGATTGAGAGCTTCCACCCGTACGACGAGTTTTGGACACCACTAGGATGGCAACTCCTCCTGGATTACGATCGATATATGGATCGCATGTGTCACCCCGACCCACTTCTGAGGGAGATGCAACCACCAGGGTGGATGGAGCACGAGGAATTGCTTGAGAACTTGATGTATCAAGAATTAAGGCACGACTATCCTCCATTGCCAGCTGAACTACTCCCAGTCTGGGAGAGGGATCTTCTATCAGGGAGGCTCTTCAGGGTCGCAAATCATATTTAGGGTCTTTGGACTCCAGTTTGTAAAATATATGTAACCAACTTTAACCATCCTAAGAACGATCTTAATATCGTCTTCTTTTCCTACGGCTATGGGTGTCATTTCGGATGTGACGTTTGGTGAACTTGTGTATTATATTCCTTGAAATGTAATATTTTACCCATGTATATGTTTATATATATGGAGACGTTATGTTACTACCTAGTCATGTGCTTTTCTTAATTCATTATTTTAAAATTTTACATACATGTTGTACTTCCAGACCTCATTTAAATTACCTTATCTAAATTGATTTCAGATGAGACTACCGTGCAGTAAGAAGTACTCTGAATGGACACCAAAAGAGAAGGCCCGCAAGAAAGCCATCGAGGCCTACGCGCGACGTCAACAATTGAAGTCCTGGAAGAGATCACAGGACTCGAGCAATGCGGAAGTCGACTGGAAGACTAGGGCACTTAAGACTCCGTATATGGAACATCGAATTCCTGATCATCTCCGCCGATCCTCAGAATATACAGATGTGATCGAAGCATTCATGCAGGGAAAGCCTGAGACATTTGAGGGGATCAGTGGGACACTATACCCATGGATCAGGAGTATGAATGCGAGGTTCCTGGAACACTCCGTTAGAGAGGAATGGAAAACCTCCCTAGCAGCTGCGTGCCTTGACGAGGAGGCCAAAGCATGGTGGAGGCGATCAAGCTCCCGGCTATACTTGAGGGTGAGTACTACCTAAGTCGGGAGGATTTCAAACTTGGTTTGGCGACATGACTTATCTTTGTCATAAGTATAAGCATAGCTTCATGGAGGAGGAGCATCGCTACTCAAAATTTGCTTAAGATCTAGGGTTAACCTTTTGTCATTCTCGATCCAATTTCATATCTTTTGAGGATGTATCTAAACTTTTGTGTTATTTTGCTGAACTTGTTTTTAAGTTTTCACCTTAGTTCATTTCATAGAGAATGTATTAGGAGGCTTTGTAACTTTTTGATGTAATCCTTTTACATTATCAATGAAATGTCTTTTACCTTGTCTTTTATTATGTGTCTATCTTGGAAACTACTCTATATTCATACAACTCAATATTTTTCGTAATGGATGCAAACAATATGGCTAACCCAAATTTGGCCCAACACTTTGCAGAGGAGGAGGCGAGAAGAAAAGGTTTTGAGGATGCTACCATGAAAATGGCACAGAATGTCCACCAATAACAGGGAGGTGGAAATAATCAATCTGCATTTGAGAAGTTCTCCAAGCAGGACCCCAAACATATTACGGCTCTGTCGACCCACGGTCTTGTGAGTGGATCAAGAGATGGAAAAGTTCTTTGGGCCGAGCAAGACACCACCGAGCGAAATGGTGAGCGTGGTAGCGTACTACCCGGAAAGGAGAGGCAAATAGTTGGTGGCGCCTGATCAAAGCCCAATTTCCCCTAAGGCTCTATAACTGGAGTGAGTTTAAGACCTTGTTGGAAAACAAGTACTTTGGGGAAGAGTTGAAGTGGGAAAAAGAAGAAGAGTTCAGGAATCTAACCCAGGGCGAAATGTCCCTACAAGCTTACACAGAAAAATATCAGGAGCTGTCCAAGTTTGCTCCTAAGATATTGACTAGCGAGGAGGAACTCGCAACTCGTTACGTACGAGGCATGGACAATAACCTGAGAATAAACATGAGCGGGTTCGGCTGTAAGAACTTCGCTGAAGCCTACGAAAAGGCGACGTGTATCTGGGCACCCATCCAGAAGAAGGAAGCTGAGGAAAAAAAGAAGAAGAAGACGTTCACGCCCCCTGTGGCGAGTGCCAGTTTTATACATAAACCCATGTTTGGTCGCCCGGGTTTTCCAAATCAAGACAATCGTAGCAGAAACCAGGGCAAGTCCCAGTTCTACAACCGCAACACCACTCCGTACGTTGCAAAGAGTACCCAACAACCTCTTCCCAAATCTCCGACCGTACAAGCAGGTCATTGTCACTTCTGTCGACAACCGAGTCATCCAGGGAAGCGTTGCAACGGAGAGCCGGTGGTGTGCTACTTCTGTAAGGTAGTTGGGCACAAATCGAATGAATGCCCAAAGAGGGGTATTTCTGCAAAGGCAAATGCGGGACCACCGCCACCGTCGAGGGTTGAGGGGCGGGTATACGTCTTGACAAGCGGAAGAAGGGCGATGATATTATCGATGTCGACATTATCACCGTAAATTTACGGTTAACTCAGGTACTGCTTTCATTTTATTTGATACAGGAGCTTCCCTATCTTTTATATCCTCAAAATTTATCAAACAATCCAAACTCACAAACCCTGAACAAATCAGAACTAACATATCACTACCAGATGGTAAAAACATTCCTTGTTCTTCAAAATACAATAACGTAAAAATCTCGATTCACAACACAGAATTCCTGTCAGATCTTGTATTGTTTAACCCTCCCGGGGTCGATGTAATTCGGGAATGAATCAGCTAGCTCGTCATAACGCAACATTTAGATGCCACGACCAGAAAATCACTTTGAAAACTAACCAAGGGAAGGAAGTGTCATACCAGAGTTTTAAAAGGAAAGGAGGAGTGAAGTTAGTATCTGTACTGAAACTTCAGAGTATGGAGAGGAAGGGGCACCAGGTATATTTTTGCAGCATTACTAAGGTCGAGGACACTCTACGCATTGAAGATATCCCGATCGTGAATGAATACCCTGATGTTTTCCCAGACGTATTACCAGGTATGCCTCCTGCACGAGATGTTGAATTCTCGATCGACCTCGTACCAGGCACCTCACCTATATCGAAAGCACCATACAGGATGGCTCCTGTCGAACTCCAAGAACTTAAGAAACAGTTGGAGGAGATGATTGAATTGGGATTTATAAGACCGAGTGTTTCGCCGTGGGGTGCACCGGTACTCTTTGTAAAGAAAAAGGATGGAAGTATGAGGCTCTGCATTGACTATAGAGAACTGAACAAGGTGACAATCAAGAATCGCTATCCTCTACCTAGGATAGACGATCTCTTTGACCAGCTCAAAGGAGCAGGAGTCTTCTCCAAGATTGACCTGCGGTCAGGATACCATCAAATCGCGGTTCGTAAGGAAGATATACAAAAGACTGCATTCAGATCAAGGTACGGACATTACGAGTTCAAAGTAATGCCGTTCGGCCTCACCAACGCTCCAGCAGTATTTATGGACCAAATGAACAGGACCTTTCACGAATATCTCGACATCTGTGTTGTCGTGTTCATTGACGACATCCTAATCTACTCCAAGGATAAAGAGGAACACGCAGAACACCTACACATTATCCTGAGCATCTTGAGAGATCATAAGTGGTATGCTAAATTTTCAAAGTGCGAATTTTGGCTAGACCAAGTGGCATTCCTAGGCCACGTAATCTCCAAAGAAGGGGTAATGGTGGATCCAACCAAGATTGAAGCTGTCAAGGAATGGGTAGCACCAAAAACAGTCACCGAAGTCAGGAGTTTCCTAGGATTGGCCGGCTATTATAGAAGATTTGTTCCTGACTTCTCAAAAATAGCCCGCCAATGACTAAATCACATACAAAGGAATCAAAGTTCTTATGGAGCGACGATTGTGAAAAGGCGTTCCAAGAACTTAAGAAAAGGCTTACTACTGCTCCAGTTTTAACCTTACCAACAGACGGGGATGAATACGAAGTGTATAGTGACGCGTCGTTAAATGGTTTGGGATGCGTGCTTATGCAACAAGGGAAAGTAATAGCATACGCATCCAGACAACTTAAGGTGCATGAAAGAAATTACCCAACTCACGACCTAGAACTTGCTGCAGTCGTGTTTGCACTGAAGATTTGGCGACACTATCTCTATGGAGTCAGCATCAAATTCTACACCGACCACAAGAGCTTAAAGTACATCTTTACCCAGAGGGAATTGAACATGAGGCAGCGTAGGTGGTTAGAATTGATCAAAGATTACAAAATCGAGTTATTATACCACGAAGGAAAGGCCAGCGTAGTTCTTGGCCTTGCTTGAGTCGTAAGGCAATACATACTCGAACAACATTTGGGAAATACCCTCGGACATTACCCAAGACACGAAAAAGGCCGAGCTTGGATGCAGTACGGTCGGATGACGTTGACCTAAATGCAATGGTGGGAGAAAGAGATTTATTCCATGATATACGAGCACTACAGTGGGAAGACCCAGCCTTGTTAGAAATCAGAGAAAAGGTTCCATCGGAGAGAAAACGAAGGGTTTGAGATCTACACCGATGGAAGTCTACGCTCAACGGCAGTGGTGCATACCTAACAATGAAGATTTGAAACGCAAAATCCTTGGCGAAGCACATAGTACCGCTACTCGGTACATCCTGGTTCGCATAAGATGTACAAGGACCTGAAATTGCGTTTCTGGTGGATAAGGATGAAGGCAGAGATCGCCGAGTACGTGGCTAGATGTATGATTTGCCAGAAGGTAAAATTTGAACACCAGAGACCAGGAGGACTACTCCAACCGTTGGAAATCCCTCAAGGGAAATGGGATTCCATATCCATGGATTTTATCATGGGGTTACCGAGGACAGCAGGTGGCAAGGATGCGATATGGGTTATTGTGGATCGTCTAACTAAAGCGGCTCGCCGTTCCGATCAAGGAGACTTGGGGATTGGAAGAGCTGGCCAAAGCTTACGAAAAGGAAATAATACGACTCCATGGCGTTCCCCTCGACATCATATCAGACAGGGACGCGAGATTTACATCGCATTTCTGGAAGAAATTGCAAGAGGCTTTGGGTAGTAAATTGAAAATGAGTACGGCTTTTCATCCAAAGAATCGACGGTCAGACAGGCGAACTATTCGAACACGGAAGACATGTTGAGGGCATGCACGATGGAATTCAACGTGAATCGAAAAGAGCTTACCTCGTTGAATTCTCATACAACAATAGCCATCATGCTAGTCTAGGGTGTGCTCCTTTTGAGGCAATCAGATGGCGAGAAAGTGTCGCGATCCGGTTTGTTGGGACGACGCTAGTGATAATGTAGATGCTGGACCCCAGGTTATACAGATCGATTGAACACATAAAGATTATTCGGGAGGCGACTACAAGCGGCTCAAGATCGCCAAAAGAAATATGCAAGCGAGCACCGTCGACCTATTGAGTTCAACGGTGGAGATAAGGTCTTCTTAAAGGTCTCACCCATGAAAGGGTAAGGCGCTTGGACTAAAGGGAAGCTTAGTCCAAAGTACATCGGACCCTACGAAATACTTGAGCAATTGGCGAGGTGGCATACCGACTCGCCTTACCGCCAAACTTATCCAAAGTGCACGATGTATTCCATGTATCTCAACTCGGAAGATATAGAAGCGACCGAGTCACATTATTACGCCGACGTGATCGCCATCGAGCCCAACATGCTTTACTCAGAGCAACCAGTGGGGACTCTCGCCAGAGTGACCAAGCTCTCACGACGCAAGTCGATACCCTTAGTCAAGGTTCTCTGGAGGGGACAGAAGACTGAACAAGCAACGTGGGAGACCGAGGCGTCGATGAAGGAAAAGTACCCGAGTCAAGCTTAGCACAGTAACCTTAACCACCCAGACTACTTTAAGTTTCGGGACGAAACTTCTTTAAGGGAGGATTGTAACACCCGTGTTAATTTAAGCTAATTATAATTAGGAAATCAATAATTAATCATCCTCGCCATGAATTTCCTAAAACAATACACTACAATCATTTTTGCACCTAAACTAAAACCATTTTGAATTACTTTGAATTTGAACTTTATGTTTACATTTTCAAACTCGATAAATCAAATGGAGAATCCTCGACAATTTTCTCAACGGCAAATTTTGGCACGCAAATCGAGGTCAAACTTTGACTAAATGGCCAAGCCACCTAAATGTGATTAAGTCACCTAATCCTTTCTTAAATATCATTACTCATAATCCAAACCTAATTAAAGTAGCTTAAGCTTAATCATATTGATTATTACTAACACAACATATAATAATAATATCAAATTACTATTCCACTTTGATTTAACTAACACTTTCACTAAAACTCGATATATTGAGTTACACTAAGCCTAAACTGATAAACTTTTTGACGTTTGAGGATAATGATTTAATTCGATAACATTCAACCAAAAAAATATATATTTCGATCGAATGAAATTTGATTTCAAAGTTGCGTAGACAAACTAGTACCCAAATTTTGTTTGAATTCGTTTTGAGGTTTATTCCCATTTTTATTTTCGACCTCACTTCTAAACATTATTTCAAGACTATATATTTCATTTCGGGACTTTTAGACGTCAGAAATCGAAAATTTCAAAAGCAAAATCGGGCCAAGTGACCCATGTTTGGCGAGATTTTGAGCTTCTAAGCTCAACATTGTCTTCCTTTTTCCTTTGCTTTTCCTACACAATTGTTTCCTTGTCTCAAGCATGCCTTCCTTCCCCTTACAAGCATGCCTTCCACTCTTACACACTTGTGTCCCCTTGTCTCAAGCATGCATGCATTTTCCTTACACAAGTTTACAAACTACTACTACTACACACACATATCACACGCACAAACCACCCAAAAACACAAACACAACTCAAAAACTTCTAACTTATTTTCTCTCTAGTAAAACACAAACACAAGAAGTTAGTAAGCAACTTCATTTTCTTCCTTGGTTTCCATGGAAGATCATCATCTTCTTCCTCCTTATTTTCTTCTTAAAACTTTGATTTTCTTTCTCTAATTCACTTGAATACTTAAATCAAATGCTCCACCATTTATTTTTAGTACTCACTCCTTATCTTTACATGCAAATTAAAAATGAACATAAATCAAAATCACTTAAAATACAAACATCACCTAAACTAAAAACAATACTACACATAAAACTTTAGAAATAAATTACTAACTTGTGTATTTCATTTTTATGTACTCTCCTAATCAAAGACGAGGAGCAAGGTGGTGGAGTCGATCTTAGCCAATTCGATCATATCGTTGATCCCGACAACTGCTAATCTATTTCACTCATAACCTAACTAAGGTGCTTCCCGCACATTTATATGATAAGCGCCTCGAATTTGATTATGTGTTTTTATTTTTGATGCATGTATGGTTTTATTATATCACCTAGTATTCATATGTTAAATTAGAAGACAAAAATCGAAAAATGAAATGTGTTGCTCACTTAAAAACCCCACGGCATTCCCCTTTATTTTTGTCTAATTTTTCGTTTTAATTTTTGTAAATTGCATGCTTAAAATGCTAAGACTAATATGTACATGAAAATATAATTAGTTTTTGCTTAGGATTTAAAATGAATTTGTTATGAATTTTTAGGTGTTTTAAGGTATTATGTGTGTTCTTGAATGTTAGTTGTTATTCTTGTGTTTGGATGATTTTATTTATGTGTGTTAATGTTTTGTTATGTTTTCCACTTATGATTAAATACATAAATAATATAAGATAAATTAGTTGTTGAATTAGAAGTATAAAAATCGAAAATCAAAATTTATGAACATATATAAACATACACGGCCAAATTTAATTACATGGACCAATTTTTAGTTTTAATTTTTCTAAATAACATATTATGGTTAGTATAGTTAAATTAGACTTGTATGAAAAATTTGAGAAAATTATATAAACATATAAAAATTTGACTAAATAATGTTCATATTAAAAGCATTAAGATTCATCACACATTCATGTGTTCTTCACTTAGGTGATTAGTTTGATTCATAAATTTTATAAGTTTTAGTTATTTATTGTTTTTAAGTACTAGTCTAAATCACTTTAGCATAAACTAGTTTATTAGTATATAAAAACTTTAAGTCAAAAACCGATAAAAATCGAAAAATGAAAATTTTGAACACCACCATCATTCCCCACGGCATCCTTGCCAATTTTGGGGTTAAATTTATTTTTATCACTTTTTAGTTTATTGTTAAAATAATTTAATTAGTAATTAACAAGTTGGAATTAAGAAATTAAAAGAAACAAATCAATTTTGATATAATATACATACACACGGCATTCCTAATTTAAATGGGCCAAATTTGATCAAAATGAATTTATCACTTAGTTACTAAATTTGATTTACTATTAGGATTATATTAGATTGTATAATGAACCGTTAATAAAAAGAATCAACTAAACCGATAAAAATAAACGTTACCCGTATTAAAATGAATCTTGTCGAGTGCTACTACCTATGCTTAAATTGGGATGTGGACATACGGACTATTTAAAATGAACTACGACAACCTCGCTAAAAATGGAAACCGCTAAAAGATTAGTTAAGTATATGACTAAATAAAACCGAGTTTCACTTCTAAAATGTTATTTAAAATCACCAAGTACAAAATGAACTTAACAACTTTGACTTTAGAATTTTGTACTTAGATTATATTAAGTTTTACTTCCGAAATCATTTTTTTCAAATCACTAAATACAAAACGAACCTAACGACTTTAAAACTAGAATTTTACACTTAGTAAATAAAAAGCTTAGTTTTATTTTCTAAAATATCCTTAGTATAACAAAAATGTATAAGGGTATAAAGATACTAAGTATAAATGAAGTCAAATAATAAATACTAAAGTATAAAGAAAATAAAATAAAAATACTAAGTATAAAGAAAATAAAATAATAAATACTAAAGTATAAAGAAAATAAAATAAAAATACTAAGTATAAAGAAAATAAAATAATAAATACTAAGTATAAAAATACATATACGTATAAAATACGAATAAAATACGAAGTATAAATATACGTACAAATACGGAATACGAAAATACGAATACGTATAAATACGAGGAATAGTAAATACGAGGAATAGTAAATACGATGAATAGTAAATACGGTGAATAGTAAATACGGTGAATAGTAAAATAATGAATAGTGAAAAATATTTAAAAGTTACGAACGGACTCAAAATAAATAATTAAGTTTTTCTATGTGTTACATTTTACGAAGAACTGTTGTTACTAAACTTTCATTATACAAGTCTGACGTTATATTTATGATACAAGTTTGTCATTATTATTATTTATGAGCAAGAGAATGAGAAGTTGAGAAAGCGAGTACTTGAATAAAATACTAGGATTGTTCGCCATGTTGCGACTCTTGAAATTCGATGTTAACGAGGTAGCTGTCTATGGGGACTTGGGCTTCCTCCCAGAGTTGCCCAAGGCGTTATAAGGGTCTTGAGACTTTATTCGGTACGGGGTATCCACCTCAGGGATGGGGCATACTGGATATCACCGTGAGCCCATAGTACAAGAATGGTGGAAACTCCAGCCCACCCAGTACCCGTCTCTGGTGATAGTCGAACATTTTCTTGGTGAATACCTTTTGATTAGCGAATAAGTATGATCCTCGATAGGTGGTGTATGCATACATTAGACAAGGGATTAGGCCGTCCTTATTACCTTAGATATCTTTAGCATATTCAGTTACGTCCGATTTCGTTCGGCCCTGGCTGCTACTGCGCGGATTATGTCTGCATGCTTCCGCCTTACTAACGAAGACTCAATTGTTATCACATGTTGAATGCATTTCCTGGTTTGTTTGATGATTATCTGAATGATTTGGTTGAGTATTGGAATGTGATTTGTTGAGTATGTTTATCTGTGAGCGTGGTATGTTATTTGGTTGGTTTATACTCGCATTAAATCATCATGATCTCCTTATGTGTTTTTGCTTGTATACTTGCTATTTGTTTTCCTTGTTTATTTATTATTCATATCGCATATTGCTTTAGAATTGCCTGTGTCGAAAGAGTGTGCGGGAAAATGATGAGAGTTTAATGCAGGTACCCCGAGTCTTGACCGTTGATCTATCAGGGGATTTGAAGGCCTTATTTTGTAATCTATTTTGAGAGGACTTGTAATCTAAATACTCTGTTTTATCTATAAACTCGTATTATGTATACTGAGTTTGTTAAACGATAACAGCTGGTTTTGTAATATATAGACTTAATTAATTTTCCGCCTTAGTTTAATTAAAGTCACGAAAAACCAGGTTGTTACATGAGTGAAGTGGGGTTTAAGATAGTCTTGTCGCGGTCGCCATTGCCGGACAAGATAATTGAATATGCCATGGTTTTTGCCACAGGCTTTAGGAAGTGGTCGTTTCATCTGGAGTTAAGGTGCTCTACGAATAGCGTGGCCCATTCTTAACGTGGATACTAATGTACATGTACTAGACTAGGGTTTAATTCACTCTATTTCGCTAAAGTTATCAGGGCCACCGTAACATTATGTGCATATGCGCTTTACGGTTCTGTCTCCTTGCCGTGTTTCGTCTTTATTGGACGCGACACTTGCATTCGTTCTTGCCACATGTAAAGATCACTTGACGAGATTGTATCTGAAGTTCGAATCATTTCGAACACTAGAGGATGAGATGCAAGTATTATAGTATTCGGCGTGGTTTACGAGTCGAGTAAGCCTCTGCACTATGGAAGTGAGATGCAATCGATCAGAGTACAAAGGCCTACTCAGTGGTCAGGCTCGTAAGCAGTATGTGTTGTGTGTTGTTTGATTAAATGAGAACGAGTGTATACCATCTTCGAAAATTAAAGACCACAAGTTTCTGAAGTGAATCGAGTCTGCATGATGAGAATAATACGATACGTATGTATGTATGCGATCTGATATCGCTTTGTAATCTTGCTGATATGTTGTAATACTATGGCTATGATATTATGTGTTATTTGCTTTCATAACTGAACATCATGCTTATATGATTTATCGCTTTAACCGCATGCTTATTATGACATATATGTCTTTACATGCTAATTGTATTAAGCATGTTTATGTTTTATCATAATGTTATGTTTATAAAGCGATAATATTAAACCAAAGTAATTGAAATCGAGGTTAAGTATGAGCATAGCTAGTCACTGTCCGCTCAGCGGGCATCCCCCCATCAGTTTATTGTGCAGGGTAATCATGGACCGGAAGCTGGATTTTGGACGGGGCCATGCAACGTTTTTACGCTTTACTTTATGTCATTTGCGAGAGATTTGTAATATATAAGACGCTACTCTTTTAAATTTCCGTACACAGAGTTGTTTTATTCAACTCTTGAATTACGATGTAACATTTTGGGTTTTATGTATAATTAATGACGCTGGTTTAAGACTTAATTAATTTCCGCCTTAGTAATTAAAGTCGACGAAAAACCAGGTTGTTACAGTTGGTATCAGAGCTGACTCGTGACCGTAACATAAATGGCCTAATGCGATTTATGTTTACCTAATGAGAGACACCTGGGCCAGACATTCATATTGTATGTCAGGCATAGACTAATAGGATCAAATAATAAATTAGATTTTTATTTTATTAGATCACTTAAATAATAATTTGAGATCGCTTTAAAGTGTGAGGATGGGTAGAAACCTTAAGGACCGACCATAGGCTTAGAATTATTAAATATAACAAACTACTTCCCTCAAAATAAAATACACTAACTCGCGTATGCTTGCTACTTGCTGAAGTGACTGACAAAAACTAACAACTATCCTCGGATATAAAATCTAAATAATAATTCAACTCCCGAGGATTGAAGCATCGAAGAGGTACCAGACGGCACGGAGTGAGGACATCTGTTAAATTCGTAATCAATTTCACAAAAATTACCTTCTCCCTCTCTCCTACCTACTATATCCTTCCTAAGAAAATGTACTTGATACATTTTGAAATCCTAAAACCGATGTAACCAACAATTACATCTCAATGGAATAAAATACCTAACTTCTGTGCTTACTTGCATTACTGCTGTTATCACTTTCACTTCAAATAAGTTCTATCAATGTCAAGCATGCTATCTAACCCCTTTCAATGCTAATAATCTTCTTCGCTTCCTAATCCTTTCAGAATGGCTGCACCTCCAATGACTAACGAAGAACGAACAATTCTAGCTGAGGAATCTTTGATCCGTATAGCAGAAATAGCCACGGACAACGCGAACCGCCAACATCATCCAAGCGCGTTCGACCGCATTTCCCGTCATCGTCCTCCAACATACTCGGGTTCTAATGACCCTGTCGACCTCACAAATTGGTTGGAGGAAATGAAGAAACTCATGGATCTGGCTAGAACGCCTCCAGAGGATAGAGTCAACATTGCCGCCTTTTACCTAAAGGAAGAGGCAAATGACTGGTGGAACGTGGTCAGGACCAATGAACCTGACATTACGTTCACCTGGTACGAATTCATTGAGAAGATTAAGGGGAAATACTTCGGGTATGAACTCCGATGTCAGAAAGAGGAGCAGTTCATAAGTCTCAAGATGGGAGACATGACACTTCAAGAGTACACAAAGGAATTTCAAAAGCTGGCCAAATTTGGGGCTGCGATCGCTCCCAACGAAAGGGCCATGACCCAGAGATATCTGCGCAATATGTCCAACACTATGCGTACCCACATGAGTACCAACACCTACAACACCGTTGCTGCAGCGTATGAATGCGCATGTAGCCTATGGGCTTCTCTGGAGTTGGAAAAGGCTGAAAAGAAGAAGAAGGTGTTTGTGCCTTCCGTATCACAGTCGAGCTTCATCCAGAAGCCGAACTACCAACGCCCGATTCAGCAGAGGCCAAATTTTCAGAGGCCTGCGTTCCAAAACAGGGTTCCTGCTGGGAACAACGAGAGAGCCATGGTTGCAGGAAGGGCTCCTCAACCAAGGGCCGCACCGGGGAATTGTCGTATATGCCGCAAGGCTCTACATGAGGGGAGGCAGTGCAATGGTCTGCCAATCACCTGTTTCAAATGCAAGATGGTAGGGCATAAGTCGAATGTATGCCCCAACAACCAGAACACGGCACCTGTTGCGGGGGTACCACAATCTGTTGTGGTACAGGGTCGAGTTTATGTACTCACAGAGGCCGAGGCAGAAGAGTCACCTGAGGCAGACGTCATCACTGGTATTTTTCCTATAAACTCTGTGAACGCTGTCGTTTTATTTGACACCGGGGCATCATTGTCCTTTGTATCTTCTAAATTTGTTTCAAAGGCTAATCTCACAAAATCCGAATCAATCAACGCAAATATTTCTTTACCAAACGGAAAAATTTTCAAATGTTCCAAGATATTCAAAGAAACTCCAATCACAATCCATAAAACAATCTTCCCTTCCGACCTTATTCTTTTTGACATGCCGGAGTTCGACGTTATTCTGGGGATCGATTGGTTGACTAAGTATCATGCGTTGTTCGAATGCCGAGATCGGAAAATTCGCCAAGCATCCTCTGAGGACTAGGGTCACGTATCAAAAGACTTCGCCCGATTAAAGGCGAAAATCATCTCTATGTTACAACTACAGCGGTTAGAAAGAAAAGGACACCAAGTGTACCTATGCAGCGTCAACGAGGTCAAGGAAAGCGTGAACATTGGAGCTATTCACGTAGTACGGGAATTTCCTGACGTCTTCCCAGATGATTTACCAGGCTTACCACCTGCACGTGACGTTGAATTCTCTATCGACCTTGTTCCAGGCACGGCCCCAATCTCAAAGGCACCCTATAGGATGGCACCGGTAGAACTACAGGAGTTGAAGAAACAACTTGAGGAGATGATTGAGAAGGGTTTCATAAGACCGAGTGTCTCACCTTGGGGAGCACCGGTTCTCTTTGTGAAAAAGAAGGATGGCAGTATGAGACTTTGCATCGACTACAGGGAGTTAAACAAGGTGACCATTAAGAACCGCTACCCGCTGCCAAGGATCGGCGACCTTTTTGATCAGCTAAAAGGCGCGGGAGTGTTTTCTAAAATCGACCTGAGGTCAGGTTATCATCAGATTGCGGTAAGAGAAACAGACATTGAGCGCCTTGAGGCGGATATGGTCATTATGAGTTTAAGGTCATGCCTTTTGGTTTGACAAATGCACCAGCAGTGTTCATGGATCAAATGAACAGAACCTTCCACGAATACCTTGACATTTGCGTGGTCGTATTCATTGACGATATCCTAATCTACTCAAAGACTGGAGCAGAACACGAGGAACATCTTCGTATCATTCTGGGAATACTGAGGAAATATAAGTGGTATGCTAAATTTTCCAAGTGCGAGTTTTGGCTCGAGAAGGTTGCATTCCTAGGTCACGTCATCTCGAAGGACGGAGTGATGGTAGATCCTGCAAAGATCGACGCAGTGAAAGAATGGAAGGCTCCCACAAATATAACTGAAATACGCAGCTTCCTAGGATTGGCAGGATACTACAGGAGGTTCGTTCCGGATTTCTCTAAGGTAGCACGACCAATGACAAAGCTGCTACAAAAAGAATCCAAATTCATATGGAGCGACGAGTGCGAGAATGCGTTTCAGGAACTCAAGACAAGGCTTACCACAGCGCCCGTCTTAGCTCTCCCTACAGATGGAGACGAGTATGAAGTCTACAGTGACGCCTCACTGAATGGCCTGGGTTGTGTACTGATGCAACAAGGGAAGGTCATTGCTTATGCGTCAAGGCAATTAAAGGTTCATGAACGAAACTACCCAACTCATGACCTTGAATTAGCAGCTGTGGTGTTTGCTTTGAAAATCTGGCGTCATTACCTCTACGGAGTGAGCATCAAGTTCTACACTGACCACAAAAGCCTGAAATATATATTCACGCAGAAGGAACTCAACATGAGACAACGCCGGTGGTTAGAACTGATCAAGGACTACAAGATTGAGCTACTGTACCACGAGGGTAAGGCGAACGTCGTTGCTGACGCTCTGAGTAGAAAGACTACGCATACCCTTAGCAACATTTGGGAAATTCCGGCTGGTATTGTCAGAGACTTCAAGAGAATGCACTTAGAGTTGGTTCAGTCTGACGATGCTGATTTGAACGCAATGATCGCGGAGCCGGAGTTATATCACGAGATTAGAGCTCTACAATGGGAAGATGAAGAGCTCGTGAAGATCAGACGGGAAATTCCTTCAGGAAACCGAGTAGGGTTTGAGATTAAACCTGACGGGAGTTTGAGATTCAAAGAAAGGTGGTGTGTGCCCGACGTACCTGTGTTGAAAAGAAAGATCCTCGACGAGGCACATAGTACACGATACTCCATACATCCTGGGTCTGATAAAATGTACCAAGATTTAAAACTGAAGTTTTGGTGGGTTAGAATGAAAGCAGAGATTGCAGAGTATGTTGCAAAGTGTTTAATCTGCCAAAAAGTGAAGTTTGAACATCAACGACCCGGGGGACTACTACAACCTTTGGACATTCCATTGGGAAAGTGGGACTCCATTTCCATGGATTTTATAACAGGTTTGCCAAAGACTCACCGAAGCAATAATGCAATTTGGGTAATAGTGGACCGCCTGACCAAATCGGCCCATTTTCTACCAATCAAAGATACTTGGAGCCTTGAAGAGCTAGCTAAGACTTATGAGAAAGAAGTGATTCGACTACGGTGTCTGCAGCTAGACATTATCTCGGACAGGGATCCAAGATTCACCTCTCATTTTTGGGACAAGCTCCAAGCGTCATTGGGAAGTCAACTGAAGATGAGCACCGCTTTCCACCCTGCGACCGATGGTCAAACTGAACGAACTATCCAGACGGTCGAGGACATGCTCAGGGCATGTGCATTAGAATTCAACGAGAATTGGGAGAAAAGTCTACCTTTGATTGAATTCTCCTACAACAATAGCTTCCATGCAAGCTTAGGTTGTGCCCCATTCGAGGCACTCTACGGAGGAAGTGTCGTAGCCCGATCTGTTGGGACGATGCTAGTGATAACGTGGGTATCGGACCGAGGTTGTTCAAGACCCAGTTGAACACATCAAAATCATCCGTGAACGACTACAAGCGGCCCAGACCGCGGAAGATGTATGCCAACAAACATCGCCGACCTATTGAGTTCGAAGTCGGCGATCATGTGTTCTTAAAAGTATCACCCATGAAGGGGTTCGACGTTTGGATTGAAAGGAAGCTAAGCCCTAAATACGTTGGACCGTACGAGGTACTTGAAAGAATTGGCGAGGTAGCTTATCGTCTAGCGCTACCCCCCAACTTATCCAAGGTTCATAACGTGTTCCACGTTTCTCAACTGAGGAGATACAGGAGTGACCCAAGTCACATCATTACTCCTGACGTAATTGCGGTTGAGCCTAACCTGCTTTACTCCGAGAGACCAGTGAAGATTCTAGCTCGAGAAACCAAGGTTTTGAGACGGAAGACGGTTCCCTTAGTAAAGGTACTATGGAGAGGTCAATTGACCGAACAAGCAACTTGGGAGACCGAGGCCTCAATGAAGGAGAAATACCCCGAACTTTTTAACTCAGGTGAAAAATTCTTTTCTACATTCAAGTTTCGGGACGAAACTTTTTCTAAGGGGGGAGGTTTGTAACACCCCGTGTTAAAATTAAGCTAATTATAATTAGTAAATCAATAATTAGACCATCTTGCTCATTTAAATCTTTAAACAATACGCTACGAGTTTTTCCTCGCACCTAAATTAAAACCATTTTGATATACTTCGAATTTGAACTTTATTTTTACATATTCAAACTCGATAAATCAAATGATGAATCGACGACAATTTTCTCAACGACAAATTTTGGCACGCAAATCGAGGTCAATCTTGACCAAAGTGGCCGAGCCACTTAAGGTGATTAAATCACCTAATTCTTTTTCAATTACACTTACCCATAATCTATATTTAACAAAATCAGTTAAGACTTAATCATTTTTGATTAATACTAACAAAACATATTATAATAATATTAAACTACTATTCCTTTTGATTTAACTAGCACTTTCACTAAAACTCGAAATAATGAGTCACACTAAGTCCAAACTGATAAACTTTTTGACGTTTGGTCCTAATTATTTAAATCATTAACTTTCATCCAAAAAAATATATATTTCGGACTAGTAAATTTTTAATCAAAATTCGAGGAGCCAAAACCCAATTTTTATTTCAATCACACTTCGAGTTTTAATTTCATTTTTATTTTCAATCTTACTTCTAAACATTATTTTAAGACCATATCTTTTATTTCAAGACTTTTCGCGTACGCGCAAATCGAAAATTCCGAAAACGAAAATCGAGCCCACATGGGCTCACATGTAGCCGGCCACCCATGGTCATGCATGACCAAAATTCAACCCTTCACTTCTCTTACACAAGCCACCCTACTAATACTACAACATCACTTCTCTTACACCTCTTTAATTCATCATCATCTAATTACATTAAAACATTATTTTCCTAAGAAAACTTATACTACACAATACTAATCTAATTGCACAACTTTTTCATTATTTTCACAAGTCAAAAACTCTCATTTTCTCTCCTCTTCTAGCCGGCTCCTTTACTCCCTTTTTCCCTTTTATTTTCTTTCATTTTCCTTCTAAAAACACATTAAAACAAAACCCTAATATTACCTTAATATACTACTAGTATTATTTAGCATTAGTGGGCATTTTGAAGCTTATTTCGGGTTTATTTGTGAAGGTGAAGACGGTACTTGGGTGAAGACTTAGATTTAGATAACGTAGTCGATCCGGAAAATCAATAACTTGCCGATCAAGGTGACTAGCCTTGTCTTGTATTATCTTTTTAGTAAATTAACTTGTTTTGTTATTATGTTTTTATGAATATGAAAATTATGTTAAATATGTTAAACATCACTTATATGCACTTGTATGATTATGTGTTGTATAATAAAATGATAATAAATAAGTGATAATGATAATAGTTAAGTTGTGGTATTATGTTCATGTTTAGTTAATTAAATTTTGAGCATTTTTAATTATGATTCTTATGATTTATATGTTTAGTTATGTTTTATTTGAGTAGTAATCTTATATAAAAATTATGTGAAATATTAACTTTGAGTTTAAAGTGATTAAAAATCGAAAACAAAAATATATATATACATATACATAACCACGGCATTTTGCCCTTTTTTGTGTAAATTTTCATTTTTAATTTTTGTAAATAATATGTTAGTTTAAGTTAGTATAAAACGGAGGTATTCATGTAAAAAAATTAAATTAGGAAAATAAATTATCAAATGAAAAATAAGCATATTTGTGTTCTTGAAGTTATTTTGATGTTCTTGAAAAACTCATGATGGTGTTCATGTTATTCTTGATTTGTAGCTTATTTTGATTTATATTGTTTTTGTGATTATTGTTATTTATTGTTTTATTTATCTAACAAGTAAATATATTACTAACTATATAATTTTAACTAGCTAAATCATTTAGAATAAAAAGTTAGAAATTTAAAGTGTTGAAAAACACTATTCATAAATGTAAATGAAATTTGTTAGTAAATTTCATTTTAGTTTAAATCATTTTAGTATAATTCGAATAATTAAAATATAAAGACTTTAGGCTAAAAACCGATAAAATCGAAAAATGAAAATTTAGAACACTACTACATTAGCCACGGCATTTTGGGCTATTTTAGGTCCAAAATTGTTTTTATCACTTTTTAGTTTATTGTTAAAATAATTTAATTAGTAGTTAATAAATGGAATTAAGAAATTAAAAGAAATAAATCAATTTTTGTGTTATATATGTATACACGGCATTCCTATATTTTTATTGACTAAATTTGACCAAAATGAAATTATCACTAAGTCACTAAAGTTAAATAGTAATTAGAATTGAATTTTTGTATAAATCGTTTTAATTATGAATGAATTATTATAAACCGATGAAAATATGTTAACCGTTATAAAAATGAATTAAATCGTGTGATACTACCTTTGCTATTGGATTATTGAATTTGGACATACGGACTATAAATGAATCATCCACGATACTATCACTAGCTTAAATGAATAGACGACTAAATTTAACCGAGTCTTACATTTTAAAATATTTTCACAAATCACTTTATACAAAATGAACTTAACGTTTTTGAAACTAGATTTTTAGATATTTTCATAAATGACTAAATACAAACCGAACTTAACATTTTTAAAACTAGACTTTAGAATATTTTTAAAAATCGCCTAAGTACAAAACGAACCTAACGACTTTGAAACTAAAAATTTGTACTTAGGAAATAAAAACAAGATTAGTATTATACTAAAATACCTTAAGTATAAAAAAAAAATAATAAGAAGTATAAGTATAAAAATACGTATGAAATACGGTGAATAGTAAATACGATGAATAGTAAATACAATGAATGGTAAATACGATGAATAGTAAATACGATGAATAGTAAAATACGATGAATAGTGAAAAGTGAATAGTGAAATACTGAAAATAATTGAAAATTTTACTAAAGTATAGAAAATTTAAAATAAAGAAGTAAATGACCTAAAGTGTTTGAAAAACACATAAATAAAATTGGACATACTAATAAACGTTTCAATTTAGAAACCTGAAAACGTTAATAATTAACAACACTTCAAATAATAAACGAACGTGTTATGTGATCATATGAAACCTACAAATACTTAAACGTTTGACGCTGGGACTAGGAGAGTCTAGTAACATGTGATATGTAATATCAAATAAATAATGAATCTTGAGTAAGTTAAATAAAAGGTCAAGCTTGGGCCTCAGATAAGGGAACGTCAATCGTGAGTGAAGTGGGGTTTAAGATAGTCTTGTCGCGGTCGCCATTGCCGGACAAGATAATTGAATATGCCATGGTTTTTGCCACAGGCTTTAGGAAGTGGTCGTTTTATCTGGAGTTAAGGTGCTCTACGAATAGCGTGGCCCATTCTTAACGTGGATACTAATGTACATGTACTAGACTAGGGTTTAATTCACTCTATTTCGCTAAAGTTATCAGGGCCACCGTAACATTATGTGCATATGCGCTTTACTGCTCGCCTCCTTGCCGTGTTTCGTCTTTATTGGACGCGACACTTGCATTCGTTCTTGCCACATGTAAAGATCACTTGACGAGATTGTATCTGAAGTTCGAATCATTTCGAACACTAGAGGATGAGATGCAAGTATTATAGTATTCGGCGTGGTTTACGAGTCGAGTAAGCCTCTGCACTATGGAAGTGAGATGCAATCGATCAGAGTACAAAGGCCTACTCAGTGGTCAGGCTCGTAAGCAGTATGTGTTGTGTGTTGTTTGATTAAATGAGAACGAGTGTATACCATCTTCGAAAATTAAAGACCACAAGTTTCTGAAGTGAATCGAGTCTGCATGATGAGAATAATACGATACGTATGTATGTATGCGATCTGATATCGCTTTGTAATCTTGCTGATATGTTGTAATACTATGGCTATGATATTATGTGTTATTTGCTTTCATAACTGAACATCATGCTTATATGATTTATCGCTTTAACCGCATGCTTATTATGACATATATGTCTTTACATGCTAATTGTATTAAGCATGTTTATGTTTTATCATAATGTTATGTTTATAAAGCGATAATATTAAACCAAAGTAATTGAAATCGAGGGTAAGTATGAGCATAGCTAGTCATCATCCGCCAAATGCATCCCCCAATCAGTTTATTGTGCAGGGTAATCATGGACCGGAAGCTGGATTTTGGACGGGGCCATGCAACGTTTTTACGCTTTACTTTATGTCATTTGCGAGAGATTTGTAATATATACGACGCTACTCTTTTAAATTTCCGTACACAGAGTTGTTTTATTCAACTCTTGAATTACGATGTAACATTTTGGGTTTTATGTATAATTAATGACGCTGGTTTAAGACTTAATTAATTTCCGCCTTAGTAATTAAAGTCGACGAAAAACCAGGTTGTTACAGGTATTCTTTCGTTCTCAAGTTTCGAGGACGAAACTTCTTTTTAGGTGGTGAGATTGTAGCACCCCGACTTTTCCTAATATTAATTATTCGTGTCAATAATATTCGTATTTCATTTCTCTTGATTTTCTCATTTTTGGCTCGCGAAAGTCGGTTCACTTGTCACGTGGAATAAGCGAGACCGTAGTCAGAACTTAAAAACGATGTCATTTCGTCATACGGACTCCGATTCAGGCGATTCAAAAGGCTAAACTGCGTATTTTTTCGACGCCGTCGCAACTGCCAAACTTGCAAGTTGAACCGACCGGTTCAGATCCGAACCGACCAGTTCTGGTCTGTTTTTCGGATTTATTATTATTATTACTCCTAATTTCCTAATTACTATATAAGCCTTTCTAACTTAGTTACATACATTATAATCTCCTAAACCCTAATCCTTCCTTCATCCTCTCTAAATCTCATAATCTCATCCTCATTAAATCCTCTATTAATTTCAGTCAAAAATTATCGCTTTTTCATCCTAAATTCATTCCTATCATTCTCCTACGGTAATCCTTTCATCCCTTATCGTTCTAGGTTTATTCTTTATAGTTTTCATATTCTTATATGTGTTTATTGTGGTGTACTTATGTATTGTATGATTTATGTGTGCCCTCAACAGAAGGGGGGAATTGGAGAGAAAACCCAAGTTCGGATTCCTCTGACCCAGGTTCACTAAACGGAAGATCGCCGGAGATCCGACCATCCGATTTTGCCGAAATTTTGATAGCATGTTCCTGACTCTTGGGTCTAACTTCTCACCGCTCATTTTTTCATTTGGAGCTCTGGATCGTCTGTTATCGCGTCTGGACAGAAGGGGTGAAAACTGTGCTTTTCTTTGGCTTGTTGGAAAAGGTAACTAGGTGTAGCCTTAGTGATATTTTGACTTGTGTGAGACCATATAATTGATTGAGGATGTCTTGATTGTTGATATGAATGAAAAGGTGTTACCTTTGGGATGTTTGAGATGTAAAGTTGCGGTCTTTGGTCTAAATTGAATTGGTCTCACACTATTGTGTCTAATAACTTGAATTGGGATGTTTGATATATTGAATTTGGGTTACATGGTTGTTATGTTGATTAAAGATGGAAATTTTGGGATAGTTGGAGATTGTTATTATGATTAGTTATGAGTTCTTAAGGTAATTACTCTGTATTAAGCTTGTTAGTATACTATTGACTATAGTTAATGTTGAGAATGGTTATGAAAGAGATAATTATGTTGCTAATGAGTTTAAGATGGATGTTGAGATGAGTTTGGGTTAAAGATGGATTAAATTGATATTGATTACGAATTGGCTCGAGGATGATTGATTTGATATGGATTACGAGTTGGTATATTGTTAAGCAGGTTTACCTTTATTATAATTATGTTTTGTTGAGATATGATATTGATTGAGGTTACTATGGCTTGTGTTGACGGTGTTGGAGTTGATTTGATGGTTGGTTTGATCATGTTGCTTATGCTTGAGTTAAGTTTGCATGCGTGTACTGTTCTGGCACGTATGTGAGGAGCTACGACGTCCTAGTTTGGACGGATACCGCCCATAGTCCCCTCGACTATTCTTGTTGCTTAGTTAGAGCTATTATGGGTTCTCAACCTGTTATGGTTAGAGACTATGGTTTGATATATGTCGTTACCGTTCTTGTTGCTCGGTGGAATTTGGCCAAATTTAGACTAATGAGTTTGAGGAACTTCCCATAGGGTTTGGATGATTCTTGTTGCTTCATCTGGGGTGATTCTTGTTGCTTCACCCAGTGCTCTGTGCTTACCTTGCAGGTTGTTGATTGTTGTCTGTCATCTTGTTGTTGACAGTTTGAGCTTGTATGTCAGTGGACTAGTTATTGTCGAGTTGTATTGGTTATACATGTTTACAGGTTGTTGGGTGACAGTTGGTTGAGTTTGGTAGCTAATGAGTTGGCTTGATGTTGCATTATGGTTACTATACCTTTGGATTGTTTGTTGTATTGTTGTCTATTTTGGTTACGTTGAAATATGACTGGGGAGCACCTAGTTACTCCCCACTGATTGTGGCTGTTACATTCTTTGTGGCAGGTTAGCGCGGGATCGGGTTTGTCAAGTGAGGATGCTGTGAGGATGACCTATAGCTAAGCCTTGAAGTGATTTGGATTAGACTTGTTAGGATGTTTAGATTTATTATTGTTATCTTACTTTCATTTTGGAGCTGGTTTTGTAAGGGGTATTTACTCCCCACATCTAGGCCTCAAGGCCTACCTTTTTATCGTTGTTCAATTGGTTTAGTGAGTGATGATCCGGATTCCACGGTGTTTCCGCCACCGTGGCTCGCTTTTATTTTCTTTTATTTTATAAATCCTTTTTATTTCTTTATTTTATTTTGTTGAAAAATCCGGGTTGTTACACTTCTTCCAGTGACAGCCAACTTTCTGCTGAAGGACTGACGAAAGGACAGTTCGACCCGAAAGCGTACAAATTATTGTCGAAGTCTGGGTACGATTTTGAAAACCCGAAACCGTTGGGAAAAGTGATAGAGGTAACGCCCTACGGACTTAATCATACGCAAAGAAAGATCCATGAACAATGAGGCGAATGCAAAGTAACAAGGATGGGCATCGGGTTCTCGCTATCGGAACCAATCAAAATCTCGGCAAGACGTAAAGGGAAACAAGAGTCGAGCGTTTACGTTACTGCTGATCTAGTAGAAGACGATGAGGGAAATCTCACGTCACCTACACAAGCTTCGGTTTTTGATAGGCTAGGTCCAAGCACATCCGCGTCGCGATCCTCAGTCTTTAGTAGATTGGGTGTAACACCCCGTGTTAATTTAATTCATTAATTAGCCATCAATTTCTAATTTCAAAGCCTAAATCAAATCCTAAACCTTTTAGCCTTCAAAATCACAATTTTTGCTAAACTTTTGTTTTGTAAAATTTATCGACTTCTTTAACACTTTTCAAAATTTGTGAGTAATGAAATAAATATTTTGGTCTTAGAATTTAAAAGTAGAAATATTTTGAAAAATCGTCAAACGCGCACACATTAACTTTTATCGCTTTTGACGCCCGACTTTTTAAAACTGACGAATTTCGTGAAAAACATTTTAAAACACAAATTAGACATTTTTAATGCTCAAATAGTAATGTGGACTTACTTGGTTGATGATGGAGTGGATGATGGTTTATTTAGTTTAATTAAACATTATTTTTCTAATTAAAATCAACTTTAACATCTAAAGTCTTTAACCTAAATTATACTAAGTTGTTCCCATAATTCACAAAGGCAAAATACATCATTTCTTCCCTTCATTTCAGCCGTGGCTCTTCCCCCCTTTGCTCCCTTTGATTTTCTTCCATTTTATTACTAAAACACATTAAATAAAACCCTAAATATTATTCTAATAACCTCTAGTATTATTTAGCTACTTAGTGGGTATTGAAGCTTACTATCTTGGGTGTTTATTTGAAGGTGAAGACGGGTACTTGGGTGAAGACTTAGACCTTGATAACTTAGTTGATCCGGATAACCAATAATCATACCGATCAAGGTGACTAACTATGTCTTGTATTATCTTTTTAGTAAATTAATTTGTTTTGTTATTATAATTTTATGAGTATGAAAATTATGTTAAATATGTTAAACATCACTTATATGTACTTGTATGTTTATGTGTTGTATAATAAAATGATAATAACTAAGTAATATGTTAAATAGATTATTGTAGTAATATGTTCATATGTGTAGTTATATTTATTTTGAGCATTTTTAATTATGTTTCATATGATTTTTATGTTTGTTTATGTTTTAATTAAGTAGTAGTCATATATAAAAATTATGTGAAATATTAACAATGAGTTTAAAGTGATTAAAATCGAAAATGAAAATTTATACACACATATAACATATCTCGGCATTTTCTATTTTTTTTACTAAATATTCACTTTTAATTTTTGTAAATAATATGTAGTGTTAAGTTAGTTAAAATAGATGTATTCATGTAAAAAGAATTAAATTAGGAAAATAAATTATAAGTTGTTAAAATCAAAATTTGTGTTCTTGAGCTTTAATATGATCTTCATGTGTGTTCTTGATTTATTCATGTTGATGCTCATCATTCTTGCTCATTTTGATCTTATTTTAATTTATGTTTGTTAATAATTTATGTTTATGTTTAGTTATTGTTTTATATATTATTAGTCATATTATATAAATCAACTTAAAACATTATAAATCATTTAGATTAAAAAGTTAGAAATTTAAAGTGTTGAAAAACACTATTCATAATTATAAATAAAAGTTTTAGTAAATTTCATTTTAGTTTAAATCGTTTTAGTATAATTAGAATAATTAAAATATAAAGACTTTAAGCTAAAAACCGATAAAATCGAAAAATGAAAATTTGGACACTATTATAATTACTCACGGCATTTTGGGCATTTTTAGGGTTAAAATTATTTTTATCACTTTTTAGTTTATTGTTAATATAATTTAATTATTAGTTAATAAGTTAGATTTAAGAAATTAAAATAAATAAATCAATTTGACACATATATCATATCACACGACATTACCATTTAAACTTGACTAAATTTGACCAAAATGAAATTATCACTAAGTCACTAAAGTTAAATAGTAATTAGAATTGAATTTTAGTATAAATCGATTTAGTTATAAATGAAATATTATAAACCGATAAAAATATGTAACCGTTATAAAAATGAACTAAATCGTGTGTTACTGCCTTTGCTATTTGGACTGTTGATATTGGACTTACGGACCTAAATGAATCATCCACGATACTATTATTTTTAAAATGAAAATCGCTAAATTTAGTTAATAGACGACTAAATTTAACTAAGTCTCATTTTAAAATAAATATCATTACCACTTTTTACAAATTGAACTTAACATTTTTAAAACTAATATTTTAAAATGAAAATCATTATCACTTTATACAAAATGAACTTAACGTTTTTGAAACTAGACTTTTAGATATTTTCAAAAATCACTAAATACAAACCGAACTTAACGTTTTTAAAACTAGACTTTTGAAATATTTTCAAAAATCACTAAGTACAAAACGAACCTAACGACTTTGAAACTAGAATTTTTGTACTTAGCAAATAAAATGAAATTTTAGTTTATACTTAGGAAATATATTAATATATATGAATACGTATAAGTATAAAAATACATATAAAATACGAAGTATAAAAATACGAATACGTATAAAATACGATGAATAGTGACCAATGAATAGTGTCAAGTGAATAGTGATTTATGAATAGTAAAAAGTAAATAGTGAAATACTGAAAATAATTGAAAATTTTACTAAGTATAGAAAATTTAAAATGAAGAAGTAAATAACCTAAAGTGTTTGAAAAACACATAAATAAAATTGGACATACTAATAAACGTTTCAATTTAGAAACTTGAAAACGTTAATAATTAACAACACTTCAAATAATAAACGAACGTGTTATGTGATCATATGAAACCTACAAATACTTAAACGTTTGACGCTGAGACTAGGAGAGTCTAGTAACATGTGATATGTAATATCAAATAAATAATAAATCATGAGTATGTTTAAATAAAAGGTCAAGCTTGGGCCTCAGATAAGGGAACGTCAATCGTGAGTGAAGTGGGGTTAAGATAGTCTTGTGGCGGTCGCCATTGCCGGACAAGATAAAGAATATGCCAACTCTTGATGGGTCAGGCTTTAGGAAATAGTCGTTTTATCCTGAGTTAAGGTGCTCTATGATTAGCATAGCCCATTCTTAAATTGGATACTAGTGTACATGTACTAGACTAGGGTTTTATTCCCCTATTTCGCTAAAGTTAACAGGGCATCCGTGCGATTTGGCGATTATAGCGGTGGTCTCCTTGCGGTGTCTCGTTCTTAGTGGGCGCGACACTAGCATTCGGTCTTGCCACATGTAAAGATCACTTGACGTGATTGTATCTGAAGTTCGAATCATTTCGAACACTAGCGGATGAGATGCAAGCATTATAGTACTCGGCGTGGTTTACGAGTCGAGTAAGCCTCTGCACTATGGAAGTGAGATGCAATCGATCGCAGTACAAGGGCCTACTCGTGGTCGTGCTCGTAGCGATGTGTTGTGTGTTGTTTGATTAAATGAGAACGAGTGTGTACCATCTTCGAAAATTAAAGACCACAAGTTTCTGAAGTGAATCGAGTCTGCATGATGAGAACAATACGATACGTATGTATGTATGCGATCTGATATCGCTTTGTAATCTTGCTGATATGTTGTAATACTATGGCTATGATATTATATGTTATTTGCTTTCATAACTGAATATCATGCTTATATGATTTATCGCTTTAACCACATGCTTATTATGACATATATGTCTTTACATGCTAATTGTATTAAGCATGTTTATGTTTTATCATAATGTTATGTTTATAAAGCGATAATATTAAACCAAAATAATTGAAATCGAGGGTAAGTATGAGCATAGCTAGTCACTGTCCGCTCAGCGGGCATCCCCCCAATAGTTTATTGTGCAGGACGATCGTGGACCAGGAACTGGATTTTGGATGGGGCCACGAGACGTATTTACGCTTTACTTTTGTTGCTTTTGAGAGATATGTAATATATACAACACTTTACTCTTTTAACTTCCGTATTTAGAGTTGTTCCATTCAACTCTTAAACGATGATGTAATATTTGGGTTGTTTGTATAATTAATAACGCTGGTTTAAGACTTAATTAATTTCCGCCTTAGTAATTAAAGTCGACTAAAAACCAGGTTGTTATATTGGGTGAACGCGAGGAAGCTACTGTGGTATCACCAAGTCAAGATCGACAAGATCAAGAGGCAAAGAAGTCGATCTTTGCTCGCTTAGGAAATCGAGGCGCAAAAGAATCTGTCTTCAATCGCATTGGCGAGACCAAGGTGCAAAAGCGGCGTCGAGCTAAACGCACAAGGCAAGTGAAGGTCGAAGATATACTTGATCCAACTAACGAGGTGCAAAGTCTCATTCCTTCTCGAATGGAGCGATGCCAGGAAACGGTGATCGAAGCAAATGGTGAAGAATTGAAAATGAAAAAGCGTACCATTGTCGTCACAACTCCTAAAGAGAAGTCAAGACGAAAGAATCACATCAGTTGTCGTGTTGCGTCAAATCATGTGACGGTGGAGGAGTATCCTGATTCCGACAATAAAGTGGAGGTCGGTGAGACGCCTAAAACACTTGAGGATGGAGGTCAAGCTACTGTCGACGACCTTAAAGAAATAAACTTAGGCACAGTCGAGGAGCCAAGACTCGTCTTTGTTAGCGCGCTTTTGACTGAGCAAGAGGAGGAAGAGTACGTTCAACTTCTTTCCGAATACAAGGACGTCTTTGCGTGGAGTTATAAAGAAATGCCCGGCCTCAGCCCAAAGGTGGCCGTACATCGCCTTGCCATCAAAAGTGGAGTCTCGCCTAAAAAGCAACCAAGACGACAATTTCGCCCAGAAATGGTTCCCGAAATTGAAGCGGAAGTGAACAAGTTGATCGATGCAAACTTTATTCGAGAGGTGAAATATCCTACTTGGATAGTCAATATCGTCCCAGTGCGAAAGAAAAACGGTCAACTACGAATATGTGTTGATTTTCGAGACTTGAATGACGCGTGCCCAAAGGACGATTTTCCGCTTCCAGTAACTGAAATCATGATTGATGCAACTACTGGACACGAGGCATTCTCTTTCATGGATTGTACTGCCGGGTACAATCAGATTCGAATGGCGCCAGAAGACGACGAAGCTACCGCATTTCGAACGCCCAAGGGAATCTGTTGTTATAAAGTTATGCCTTTCGGGTTGAAGAATGCGGGGGCAACATACCAGCAAGCGATGTAGAGGATCTTTGACGACATGATGCATGACATAGTCGAGTGTTATGTCGACGACCTCGTGTTGAAGTCCAAAAGAAGGGTTGACCATCTCAAAGATCTTCGCACAGTCTTCAATAGACTCCGAAAGTGCAACCTCAAGATGAATCCCTTAAAGTGCGCATTCAGTGTTACTTCTGGCAAATTCTTAGGCTTTATCGTTAGTCATAGAGGAATTAAAATTGATCAATCGAAAATTAAAGCTATACAAGACATGCATGAACCACGTTGTTTGAAGGACCTACGGAGCCTCCAAGGACGATTGGCCTATATACGTCGATTCATCTCAAATTTGGCAGGGCGCTGTCATCCATTCAGTCATTTGATGAAAAAAGACACGCCGTTCGAGTGGGATGACTCTTGTCGTAACGCTTTTGAAAGAATAAAAAAATACTTATAAAACCCTCCAGTGCTAGGCGCGCCAATCCCAGGGAAGTCGATCGTCCTCTACATCTCAGCTCAAGGACATTCGATGGGGGCATTATGTGCTCAGCAAAACGAAGATGGAAAAGAAAAGGTATTGTACTACCTTAGTCGAACGCTTGTCGGTGTAGGTTTATATCGGTATATAGACCTTAAAAATCACAGGATTATAATGAAAACTTTTATAAGATTTTAAAGTCATAAAAGAAATTGCATAACTAAGTATATAGATTTAAGAATTAACCTTTAATCCTTGCAAAAATGGCCTATGAACAATACCAAAAGGATGGTATCTCCTAATTATCTCACCCAAGATGTGTTCTTGATATGCCTTTGATTGCTAGAGAATTTTAGAGAAGAAAACTACTTTTCTCTCTAGGTTTTTTGTGATGTGAAATAGTGAATGAATTAGAGTAATATTAGAAGAGCAATTAGGAAACTAAATATACTCCTACTACTACCCTAATGGCCGGCCTATTTGAGTATTTGGGGAGATCTAATTCTCCTCAAATACTTCACTTGTTGATCAAGATACAAAGTGTATCGGGACAAAATGTATCTGGACACTTTTGTCTTGATCATTTTAGCTTATAATATAATGCAACATATTACTAGTGTCATCTGTATGGACCGACTATAATATGTTATAAATATCCTTATATTTATAATTTACTAATTAATTATAACGGTTTATATTTAATTAGCTTGCATTATACACAACGATTGAATATAACATTTTATATTCAATTCACGAATTACATTTAATTCGCCTAAGCTAAAATTATTTAATCAGTATTAAATAGCCGTACCAACATTACACTGACTAACATTTTAGTCAGTAACATCATTACACTTGACTAACATTTTAGTCACATTTGACTAACCTTTTAGTCAACAACACTGACTAACCGTTTAGTCATTAAGTAAGGCATCAATATGATCATTTTCTCAAATAATCATATTTCTCAAACACATCTTTTAGGTGTGACTCTTAGGGACCAGTTGATCACCGCCATCTGTATGACAATAACGTCAAACTTATCTAGCAAGCCAACCGTTATTGATAAACGTTAATCAACTGATTAAATACAAAATGTACCCTGTGTACCTTTAGAGATTTATTTATGTTATTGCACTAACTGTGGAGGACACTAACCCCAACAATCTCCCACTTGTCCGTACAAGTGTAGGTGCGATAACCGATTCTCATATCCATAATAATTTTCTCCCACTCAATGTAAACCAATTTGCAAAGTCCGTACTTTCAAAGGTCGTAGTTCACAAGTGATCAGAATCAAGAGTGGTTTCCCCGACTAGAGAGTAACTTAACTGATAAACGAATCAATATTCGAGCATGGCCATGCATTTTCAGTTACAGCTCCTCGAGTGGCCCTGAGAATAAATATTACAACTCGATAGAAGTTTGGATATTTTTCGCAACTTGAATCTTGCAGATGTAAACGCAGCATGAAATGACCCAGTGAAAATCTACTTAGCCTCCTGTTACGGTCGACCGTGAGAAAGAAACCAAAGTCACCCAAAATCTACCTTAATCTTAAGAGACAGTCGATAGTCAAAAGAATCGACTCTAGGAACACTATGGATGTCCTATCCACGACCTGGCACCTAATGTTCTGAAACATTTAGGACTCCATGTAGTCGTCACAAAAATGTCCTGCGCGATTTCAGTAAACCCGCATCTGTGATCGATCAGTCAACAGTTTGACTTATGGCTCGTTGAACCCACCATCAATCGACGTCACAAAATGATTGTCGGAGTTATCGGCTCGTGTAGGCGACCACGGACCAAAACAAAATATATAGCAATTCAGTTCACTTTGAGGTGTTCAACGTTGTCTGCACAACCCTCATGAAAAACAATATATAAAACAAAACGATGATTTTATTAGAAGTTTTAGGAAAAATACATGTGTAAATCCATACAAACAACTAATACAACTCAGGAACACGCTTAATTCCCATGGAAATAACGTGCCCTTCATGCTTATCTTGTCTCAACGTCTTAGTGAGAGGATCTGCCACGTTATCATCCGTAGCAATCTTGTCAATCACTATCTCCTTCTGCTCCACGAAATCTCGGATCATGTGAGCCTTCCTTTGCACGTGCCGAGACTTGTTGCTGGACTTCGGCTCCTTTGCCTGGAAGATGGCACCACTATTGTCGCAATAGATGGTGATCGGGTCATTCGAACTTGGAACTACAGTTAGTCCTTGTAAGAACTGACGCATCCATATTGCTTCGCTGCGACCTCGAAACAAAGATAGTACTCGGACTCAGTCGTGGAATCTGCTATAACTGTTTGTTTGGAGCTTTTCCAGCTGACCGCAGCGCCATTTAGAGTAAAAACAAATCCAGATTAAGACTTCGAGTCATCTCGATCCGTTTGGAAACTAGCATCTACGTAACCGATTGCGCATAGCTCAGTGTCTCCTCCATAAGTCAATACCCAATCTTTAGTCCTCCGTAGGTACTTAAGAATGTTCTTTACGGCCATCCAGTGTGCTTCACCTGGATTGCCTTGGTATCGGCTCGTCATACTCAATGCATATGCCACGTCCGGACGTGTGCATATCATGGCATACATGATCGATCCTATAGGTGATGCATATGGAATCCGACTCATGCGCTCGACCTCTTCCGATGTCTTTGGTGCTTGAGCTTTACTCAAGTGCACCCCTGAGATCATTGGAAGGTTCCCCTTCTTGGAGTTGGTCATGCTGAACCTCTCAAGAATCTTATCTATATAAGACTCCTGACTGAGGGATAACATCCGTCGTGATCTATCTCTATAGATACGGAGCCCCAAAATACGTTGTGCCTCACCCAGATCTTTCATCTGGAAATGGTTCTTTAACCATACTTTTACCGAAGTTAAGAGAGGTATGTCATTCCCAATCTAGAGTATGTCATCGACGTACAGTATTAGGAAGACAATCTTGCTCCCACTCGACTTGATATATAGGCATGGTTCCTCGACTGATCGAGCGAATCCATTCTCCTTTATCACTTGGTCGAAGCGATGATTCCAACTCCGTGAAGCTTGCTTAAGTCCATAGATGGAACGCTTAAGCTTGCAAACCTTCTTAAGATCTTTGGGATAGATGTAACCTTCGGGTTGTACCATGTACAACTCCTCCTCCAAATAACCGTTTAATAAGGCGGTTTTAACGTCCATTTGCCAAATTTCATAGTCATGAAATGCGGCGATCGCTAAGAGAATCCGAATGGAACGAAGCATGACTACGGGTGCAAAGATCTCATCATAGTGCAACCCTTGCACTTGAGTGAAACCCTTTGCCACTAGTCGTGCCTTGTATATGTCTGGTTGTCCTTCTACAGATCGCTTTATCTTGTAAAGCCATTTGCACTGAAGAGGCCTAGCCTTATCAGGTAAGTCAACCAGATCCCATACATCGTTCTCGTACATCGAGTCCATCTCGGATTGCATGGCTTCTTGCCATAGCTTTGAGTCGGAACATGTCATGGCACCTTTATATGTTACGGGTTCGTTACTCTCAAGGAGTAAAACGTCGTCTCTCCCATTCTCCTCAACCATACCGATGTATCTATCTGGAGGAATGGAGAGTTTACCCGACCTCCTAGGTTCCAAAGGGACATTAACCGCAGCAGACGAAGAAGAAACAGTTTCCTCCATTGGTTGCTCGGTTGTTGGTTCGAGAATCTCCGACAGATCGAAGGTTCTATTACTTCTCTTGTCTTCGAGAAACTCTTTCTCTAAGAACTTCGCACTAGCCGCAACGAAAACTCGTTGTTCGGTTGGCGAATAGAAGTAATGACCAAACATTCCTTTTGGATAACCAATAAAGTATGTCTTGACCGATCGCGGGCCGAGCTTATCCTCGTGTCTCCACTTGACATAAGCCTCGCACCCATAAACCCGAATAAAGGACAAGTTAGGGACCGTTCCCTTCCATAACTCGTATGGAGTCTTGTCAACAGCTTTAGTCGGACTTCGGTTAAGTATAAGAGCAGCTGACAAAAGAGCATAGCCCCATAATGAGTCAGTGCGATCAGTGTGACTCATCATGGATCGAACCATATCAAGTAATGTTCGATTCCTGCGTTCGGACACACCATTCAGTTGTGGTGTTCCGGGTGGAGTTAACTGTAGTACTATCCCGCGGTCTTTCAGGTGTCGATCAAACTCAGTTGAAAGATATTCGCCACCACGATCTGAACGTAGTGCTTTTATCTTTCTATCCAGTTGGTTCTCAACCTTGTTCTGGAATTCCTTGAACTTGTCGAAGGACTCACTTTTATGCTTCATTAAGTAGACATAACCATATCTACTCAAATCGTCCGTGAAAGTGATAAAATACCTATAGCCATCTCTAGCGTTAATTGACATAGGTCCGCACACATCAGTATGTATGAGTCCTAATAGGTCAGCAGCGCGCATTCCAACACCTTTGAAGGAAATTCGAGACATCTTGCCTATGAGACATGATTCACACGTGCCAAAAGTTTCATAGTCAAACGGGGCAATAGTCCCATTATCAATGAGCTTTTTCATGCGTTTCTCATTTATGTGTCCCATACGGCAATGCCATAGATAGGTTTGATCTTTGTCACCAACCTTTGCTTTCTTGTTACTCACATGCATGATTTCTGTGGTTTGATCTAAAACATAAATTCCGTTCATGGAAACAGCTTTACCATAAATCATTTCATTCAAAGAGAAAATACAGTTATTATCCTTTATTAAAAATGAAAATCCTTCTTTATCAAGAACGGATACAGAAATAATGTTTTTCGATAAACTAGGTACATAGTAACAGTTATTCAGAAATAACTCAAATCCACTCGGGAGTTGGATTACATATGTCTCAACTGAAACGGCAGCAACTCTTGCTCCATTCCCCACTCGCAGGTCTACATCACCTCTTGCCAGAGTTTTGATGCTTCTTAGGCCCTGCAAATGATTGCACAGATGAGAACCACATCCAGTATCAAGTACCCAAGTTCCGAAACTTGCATGGTTAATCTCAATCATATGAATAAAAGAAGACATACCAACAGGAACGACGCGGCCTACCTTAATGTCCTCAGCATACACAGGACAGTTACGCCTCCAATGCCCGGACTTGTGGCAATGGTGGCACTCCATGCTCGGCTTTGCTTTTGCCTTGCCTTGTGAGCTACCGCTAGCCTCACCAGGCCCACTCTTTGCAACCACTGGCTTCTTAAATTTCGGCTTTCCTACAGTTAGGTTAGCCAGAGTCTTACCCTTACCCTTCTTGTTGCCAATCATGAGAACATCTTGTTTCATGCTCCCACTCAACTTCAGATCACTCTCAGTGCATGCGAGGTGAGTGAAGCTCATGCAGACTTTTCTGCATGTCATTCATGTAATAGTTTGCCCTAAAGAGGGCATACCCATCATGAAGAGAGTGGAGCACTCGATCAATGATGATCTTCTCATCGATCTTGCAACCAAGCTCCTCCAATTTCTCAACGTTCTCGATCATGGAGAGAAGGTGTGGACCAACCGGTTGGCCCTTTTGGAGTCTAGCTTCAAAGAAATGAGTGGTATACTCGTAACTCTTAATTCTCGGTGCTTTCGAGAATTCCTTGGTTAGGGTGGTCAAAATCTTGTTTGCACCCTGGGTTATGAACCTTCTTTGCAAATTGGATTCCATTGAATAGATGAGTACGTTCTGTATCGCACCCGCCTCCATCATGAAATCATTGTAAAGATAGAGTTCATTTGCTCCTGCATCGGAGCTGGTTTAGCCGGCAGTGGCTCAGTCAAGTACTTGAGCTTACCGTCAGCGATGGCGGCATTCCGTAATGCGGCCTCCCAATCAGAAAAATTGGACCCATCATGCTTCAGTCGAGTAGACTGATTCATGCTGCCCATAAAAATTCTAAGCCATGATTCGCGATCTAGTGTAGCACTTGGCATTGGTTCGTCAGTACGTACAGCCATTAGTTATAGTGGTTATATCTGTATATAACATATTCAAACTGTGAAAAGAAAGAAGAAGAAGAAGAGAGAAGATAAGAAATCATAGTTTTAAAAATTTAAGCCATAAAGCAATAACGTTTTAATGCAATGACTCGTGCACTCATATAGTCGGCGGAATGCTCGATGTCTCCTTCGTGGTAGTCTCGCAAGAGGGGGGCGCACCGCATGGCGACAGGGCCACCTTATCCACCACGTTGACGCTGTTTCCCTTATCCTGTGTCGGTACAGATGTCTTCCCTGAAGGAGGTTGAGGGCGGTCTCGAATCAACTTAATCTTCAAATCCTGCTTCTTTGAAGTATCAGCAGTAACCACTGCGTCGCCTGAATTTCTTGGAGTCCCTTCGTTAGTTGACTTTCTTTTCCGGCTACCATCCTTCCCCTTCTCGCTTCGGCCTTCTGGGGATATTCTTGGGGAAAGTTTGGCAGGAAATAAGGGTGAAACGGTTGTCTTCAAGTAAGCATCATAAGGTGGAAAAGCAGTCGGGATCACCTTCAAATCAGAAGTCGGAACGACATACGCTGATCTGGTGTCCAAAAGGACGGTAGTCTCGAACAACTGGAATGTGAGCTCATGGGTGGCCTCGCGAACATCATGCGTTAAAACTCCAGGGACATCCTAGCTGTCGCGCGAAGCGATGAGGGCTGTAGGGCTCGACAATGTTGATTCCTTCATGCCTCAATGTGAGAAAGCTGGATCGCATGGCAATGAGGGCTTCCATGTTACGAAGGGAGGCGCTAGCGTCATCAATATGTCTCTCGTCTTGGGCGCCGCCTAAAGGGATTGAACGCCAAATTATTCTCTGGCCTGAAGGGATTAAATCTTTGATTTCATTCTTTGAAAATGAAAATAGGGAAGCTTCGCCTTCATAAGCGACCATCAATGGATCTGAAAATTTGTGTTGCGAAGAACGGTGTGACCGATAATATTTTGCTAGCCAGGCGTAAAGATAATGCGAAGCAAAGTATCCTGCCTCTTTCCCGGGACAAGTGGAAGCAGAAATTTCATTCAAACCCCTGTAGATACTGGCAAGAACTGGGATGGCCAAAGAGACTTTTTGTCCACTAGCAAGTAGCGAAGCAACTTTGAAAACGCCAGGGCGTATGTGCCCTACATCGCTAACAGGAAGTACAAATGAGCAAAGCCAACAAGTTAAGAAGACCGCAAGATACGCCTCCGAACGCTCTGAATCAGGAATCCCCAAAGTTTGAAAGACGGCATGAATCGTATCATTCCAAGGCTGTACATCCTCATAGGAAGCAAAGTCCCCCTTCGAAGCGGGACCATTCGTAGACGAGTATCTAGGGGGCCCCTTAAACCAGAAATTGCACCAATCTTCAAACGAAACACTAGCCTTACTCCCATCTTTGGTTGCGATCAAGTGGAACGCGGTGAACAAGTGCCTGCAGCTCGAGGGCAAGTACGGTTTTCCGCTCGGGTCGAGACGTAAAAGCTCGTCATGGGAAGGCACCACTTCGTCATAAAGAAGGCCCAGAATAGTTAGGCCGGCTAGCTTCCGGATATCCCACAGAGTGATGGAGGCCTCGCCTGTCTCGGACATCAAAGTGTTGGTCGTGCGACACCAATGCTCACAAAGAGACTGTACAAGCTCGGTGTTTCGACTGTATAAAAACGAGGAAGCGTAAACGGCCTCAAAAAGATGAACAGCTCGAAGCTCTCCTCGACACTGGCGAAGAATGTTCTCCAACCATTCCCAGTACAGTGGAATGTAAGCAAACTCCGTCCCGACCTGAGGGTTGGCGCTCCACTTGGCCTCCTTCTTGATTATGTGTGGTTGAAGTATCTCGAACGGCGTCGAATGAGCTTTCTTGTGGTTAGACAATAACAACACGGGCTACGGCGTCTTCGAACCAGTCGAGTCTTCCTCACTCCACCACCTGTCTAAGTGTCGTGGGTATTGCATCGGTAGCCAGGATTTGGCGAACACTTCAGTCAAAGGGAGGCGAACAATGTGTTTCCCTCCCTTTTCCACGGCTTCGTTTTCGGCACTAACAGTCACTAAGTAGTCTTTTGGCTCCTTCCCTTTGGTCCTGCTCGATTTGAAGAACACCATTTCTTGTCCTGGAAAAAGTTAGGGTCAATGATATTAAAAAAAAAAAAAAAAGGAGTATATATATATAGAGTTAAGTTATAATGAGTCCCTTGTCTTTTTTGAGTCCGTGAGTCCATTGTAACTCTTAATAACGTTTTCTGAAACTGTAATGCATTGTAAATGTAACCGTAATTTTAACACATACAGTTACATTTACAAAGTATTAAAGTTACAATTACATATAGTTACATTTAAAAAGCATTACAGCTTCACAAAACGCTACTAAGAGTTACGTGGACTCACGGACTCAAATTTATTTGTGGACTTAATATAACCTATTTCTATATATATATATATATATATAGAGATAAGTTATTTTGAGTCAGCTAAATATTTTGAGTCGCAAAGTCAAGATTTTCAGATTCTCCAAAATAGTTGATTTTAACCGAAAAAAATTTGATTTTAACCAAAAAAAAATGGATTTTAACAAAAAACTGAGATTAGGTCTCAAAAAATTTTTGTCCGGCCGGTCAGCCGGCCATCACATTTTGGAATTTACTTTGCTTTGTTAAAATCCATTTTTTTTGGTTAAAATCAATTTTTTTTGGTTAAAATCAACTTTTATGGTTAAAATCAATTCTGACTTGCTGACTTTCCCTTGGTCATTGACTTGATAGAACTTATCTCTATATATATATATATATATAGGCAGGATCTGGTGCGAACTATTATTCGTTACGAACCGTACGAACTAGGTGTACAGGTGCTGGATACATCATATAATACTCCAGTTACATTTTTTATAGTTGTACATACATTTTTTCCCTCACCTTTTTTAATGTATCTACCAATGAATTTAATGTAACCACAAGTAAATTTAATGTATTTAAAATGATTTCTAAGAAAATGATTTTATTTTTTTAAGTATTATTAATACTTTTTGTTGGATACATTTTATTTACTTATATTTCATGTATTCGGACTCGTATTTCATGTATCCGGACTAGTATTTCGTTTATCCGGACTCGTATTTCGTGTAACCGGACTCGTATTTCGCGTATCCGGACTCGTATTTCATGTATCCACTCGTATTTCGTGTATCCGGACTCGTATTTCGTGTATCCGGACTCGTATTTCATCATCCGGACTCTTATTTCGTGTATCCGGACTCGTATTTCGTGTATCCGGACTCGTATTTCGTATATCCGGACTCGTATTTTGTGAATTTGGACTCGTATTTCGCGTATCCGAACTCATATTTTGCATATTTGGACACGTATTTCGCGTATTCGGACTCGTACACTAACCTATGGTCCATATACATTTTTCTCTACGCTACATTTAACGTATCTACTATCGAAAATAATGTATCTGATATTATTTTTAATTACAATCAACATTTTGATAGGAGTAACTAATTTATTGTCTTAGTTTTTTTTATTACATTATATCACACAAAATAACATTTATGTATCCAAACTAATTTTTTACGTATCTGGACTGTCATTTTACGTATCCGAACTGTTATTTTACGTATCCGGACTCGCTTTTTATGTATCTGGACTAGCATTTTACGTATCTGGACTAGCATTTTACGTATCTGGACTGATATTTTACGTATCCGGACTGACATTTAATGTATCCGGACTGACATTTACGTATCTCATGAATCCTCACCAAATCACAACCAACAACCACCGTGAACAACCACCTACGATTAATTCATGTGTATGTGGACCGATATTCTGTGTATCCGTGGACCATGATGCACGAAGCCACCACCTCATCACCACCCACCACCACCACCACCGTGAACAACCACCGAGACAGAGTTCTCCCTCAATATGCCCACAATAGCCAACACCATAACCTCCCTCTTTGGCTCGACGGAAGGTCCATCTTGAGTGACCACCGAGTTCCGGCCACCCACCACTCGCCGGAAATCAACCTCCTTGATCCCTCCATTTAAGATCTGCTTTGTAACTCCCTTGAACCACCAAGCTTACGGAAGACGACAAACCTGAAGGTCACCACCACCACTCGCCGGAAATCGACCTCTTTGCTCCTATTATTATAGATCTACTCCATAACTCCCTTCATTACCATTCCTTCGTGTCCTCACCGCCAGATTTCAAACACCGTCGTCACCACCGGGTGTAGGTGGTCGCCCTTGGTGATGGAGAGAGAAAGAGTGGGTCGTGGAGGTTAAAGTAATACCAAAACATGGATGAAAACAGAGCGAGGGACGACTATCGAGGATGACCGCCGGAAAATCGAAGGGTGAGAGAGGATCAACAGTATAAAGGGTAGAATGATTGGCCACCGTCGGCAAGGACTTTTCGGTCGGTCCAACCACCGCCTTCACCTCTCACCGTCGGTCCACCGCCCCTCTTCTTATCCAGTAAGGCCCCACAGTGGTTGTTCTTGATTGTAGGTGGTTGCCGAAAAATTGAAAGGTGAGCACAAAAGTGGATCAACGGAGTAAAAATATGGGAGCATAAGGGCTCCGGTGAGGGAGTTTCTCCGGCGTTTGGTGGTGCCGATGATGGTGGTTTAATTTATGTGGTGGCTGATGAATATTAGGGTTTGTCTTGAAAATGTATTGAGTTTGGAAAGTATAAGAGTACGTAGGTTTCTTTTGGGCTTTTAATGTGCGGGAAGGTTGTGTTATGTTTGGGCCAATTTGAGCCTGTTATATTATATATATATATATATATATATATATATATAGGAGTTCAATTAAGTCCAACAAATATGGTGAGTCCGTAAGTTTTAATCTTAGCCATTAGATCTAAAGTTGAGATGAATGGCTAAGATTAAAAGAAATGGATAAGAGAGATTAAGTGATTTGTTAGGATATTTAATTAGGTATTAATGATTCTAATAGTGTAATTTTCATATAAAAATGTAATTTTTAATAAATAAATTTGCCTTTATGTTATTCGAAGATAAATTTTTTCAAATTTCGGACTTTTGCGAATGTAACTTTAGCGTTTTACGATTGTAACTTTTAATAATTTATTTTGAAACTTTAGATTAAAATGTGATTTTTAATAAATAAAATGTGTTATTTAAAAAATAAATTGAATTTACGCAATTTAAGACTTTTACGAATGTAACTTTATGTTTTACGAATGTAACTGTAATATTTTAAGATTGTAATTGCATACAAAAATTTGAATCCATATAATCTTCGCTGTTTTACGAACTGTAACTGCTGTAAGCCACAAATTGTAACTGTTGTATACTACGAGTGAAACTCTTGTTCATTACGAGTGAAACTCTTGTTCTTTACGAGTGAAACTTTAATACACGTTTCAGTCCACCAAAAACAACGTTCATGTCCCATCCATTCTCACCAACCAGATCTGGTCCCACCACCTTACCCCTACTCTACCAGCCACCACCATCCGCCACCCACCGCCGCAACAATTAAATCTGTAAAAATTAGATTTTTAAAAAAAAAAATGTCAGATTTAAATGAAATAACTAAACAAATAATTAAATTAAAAGATTTCGAGTTTGATTTTATAAAAATAAGTTTTAGATCTGAGTTTTTCATACCTTAATATTCAATTTGGTGGTAGTGGCGGCGGGAGGAAGACGTTGGTGGTGGTGGTGGCGTATGACTTCGTGGTGGTGGTGGTGGTGCGGTGGTAAGTCGTTGGGGCGGCGTGACAGGTGGTGTTTTGGTGTCGGTGGTGTGGTGGTGATGAGATGCCGGTGGTGTGGTGTTGCGTGGTGGTGTATATGGTGGCGGTAGTGCGGTGGTGGTTAGGTTCGGTGGTGGTGGAGGGTGGTGGTATTGAAAGCTTCAAAGGTGTGGTGGTTTAATTATGGTGGATATGAAATTTTAGGGTTTAGAGAGAGAGGGAGTTGTTTAGAGAGAGAGGGAGAGTGGCTGAGAATGAGATAGGGAGGTAGGGTTTTGCCTTTTAATCTCAGCCCTCCATCTTATTTAATGTAGACCATTGATTTGTTTTGATCTAAGGGCTTAGATTAAAACTTACGGACTTAGTGAAAAAGGGTGGACTTATTTGATCCCCTTTCTATATCTATATATATATATATATATATATATATATATATATATATATATATAGAATTAGGATCAAATAAGTTCTCTAGTTTTTGCTAAGTCCGTAAGTTCTAATCCTGGCCCTTAGATCAAAACAAGATGGAGGGCTGAGATTAAAAGGCAAAACCCTACCTCATCCTCTCATTTTCAGCCACCCTCCCTCTCTCTCTCTAAACAACTCCCTCTCTCTCTACCCTCTCTCTTTTCATTAATCCCACCACCACCACCCCACGCACCAACTACCTCCACCACTCCACTCACCACCACCGCACCGCGCCCACCACCACAAGGCACCACGCACCAACCACCACTGACGACCACGCACCACCACACCACACACCCACCACCGGCGACGCTCCACACCGCACCGCACCCACCACCACAAGTCGCTTCTTCCAGACGCCACCACCGCCACATCCTCCACCACCGCCGCCGTCAATCTTCATTATTTTTAAGATTTGAATTTAGGTTTTTTTTTTTTTTAAATTCTGTATTTTTTTTTTAAGATCTTGTTTTTTCAAATGATTTTGGTGGTATTGGCGGTGTGGTGGTGGCGACGGCGGGCGTGGGCCATGGTGGTGGTGTGGTTTTTTTTTTTTTTTTTCAATTTCATTACTTGTAAGATTTGAATTTAGGTGTTTTTTTTTTTTTTTTAAATTCTGTGATTTTTTTTTTTTAGATCTTGTTTTTCAAATAATTCTGGTGGTATTGGCGGTGTGGTGGTGGCGACGGCGGCCGTGGGCCATGGTGGTGGTGTGGTGGGGCGCCGGCGGCAGGTGTTTAAGGTTAGGGTTTTTTTTGTTTTTTGTTTTTTTTCCCTTCAGATCTATTTGTTGGTGGCGGTGACAGGTGAACGGTGGTGGTGGTCGCGGACTAGGGCCAAGGTGACAAAGCGATGGTGGTGGTGACAGGTGAACGGTGGTGGTGTTAAAAGTTTCACTCGTAAAAACATTAGTTTCACTCGTAAAGAACAGCAGTTTCACCCGCACTAAACAACTGTTACAAATCGTAATATACAGCAGTTTCACTCGTAAAAAATAAAATTATATAAATTTAATTTTTTGCAACAGTTTCAATCTTAAAATACTACAGTTACATTCTTAAAAGTATTAAATTTTAAAAATTTATCCTAATATTACATAAATTCAATTTATGTATTAAATAACACATTTTATTTATTAAAAATCACATTTTAATCTAAAGTTTCAAAATAAATTATTAATAGTTTCAATCGTAAAACGCTAAAGTTACATTCGCAAAAGTCCGAAATTTGAAAAAAAAATCTTCGAATAACATAAATTCAAATTTATTTATTAAAAATTACATTTTTGTATGAAAATTACAGTTTCATTTACAAGTATTACAGTTACAGTTTCATTTACAAGTTTAACAGTTTCGGGCTTACGGACTTACAAATATTTAGGAACTTATTTGAACTAATCTCTATATATATATATATATATATATATATATATATATATAGAAATAGGTTATATTAAGTCCACAAATAAATTTGAGTCCGTGAGTCCACGTAACTCTTAGTAGCGTTTTGTGAAACTGTAATGCTTTTTAAATGTAACTATATGTAATTGTAACTTTAATACTTTGTAAATGTAACTGTATGTGATAAAATTACAGTTACACTTACAATGCATTACAGTTTTAGAAAACGTTATTAAGAGTTACAATGGACTCACGGACTCAAAAAAGATAAGGGATTCATTATAACTTGACTCTATATATGTATATATATATATATATATATATATATATATATATATATATATATATATATATTTAGGATCATGTGAGAACCAACAACTTAGTGAGAACTGTGAGAACCATTATCAACCCATAGATCTAACTCAATCCTACGGCTAAGATTTAATAGACTCTGCTTTATTTTTTCTTCCCAGATTTCACTCACTCCCTCACCTCACTCTAAAGATTTACATCCATTATTTTTCTTCACTTTTTTCACTAGTGATTTTTCACTGATTTTTATTCATTTGCCACCATTAACGCATATTTTCTTCAAGCACTCCATTCATTGCATGTCTGGAGGTAATTTCTTTCATTTTCTTGCTTTGCTACACTGTAATTTGTTCAAATTAAGTGAAAATTACGTTGAATTCGTTCTAATTTGGTCAAATTCGTTCAAATTATGTCAGATTCTTTCTAATTTGTTGTAATTAAGTGAAAAAATAGTTGAATTCGTTCAAATTAGGTCAACTCGATTTCATCTCCATTTTCATCTCGAGATGAAATCAACTCGTTTTCATTTTAATTTCTTTGGTAATTTCTTTACATTCATGACATTGATTTCGTTGTTATCGTAATTATTGACTTGACAATCTTTGATTGATTGTTGAACATTGATTTTCAATTGATTTTTGTTTGCTTGCGTTGATTTTTCGTGTCTTGTTATGCGTTTATTTCCAATTAAAATTTGTCATTTTTTTCTTGTTGATTTTCAAATTACACCATCATATTGACTACAGGTAAAACGATTGCGAAAAAATTATTTTAATGGTGTTCCAATGGTAGTGGACCAACTTTCAATGATCAATCTATAGTTTCACTGGTGATTCATATTTGATGTATCTAATATCTATTTTAATGTATCCAGGATGCTTGTGAATGTATCTAATTATATATTTGACGAAAAAGTGTATCTAATGTATCTAATAATTGTATATCATTAACGAAAACGTGTATTAATTATGGTGAGTATTGTACTTGAACATCGATTTGTTGTAATATTGTACTCTATCTAATTATATATTTGATGTATCTATTATATCTAATGATGTATCTGATTATATATTTGATGTATCTAATTATATATTTGATGTATCTATTACAGTTAATGATGTATCAAGTTATATAATTGATGTATTTATTATATTTAATGATGTATCTGATTATATATTTGATGTATCTATTATATTTAATGATGTATCTGATTATATATTTAATGTATCTATTACTGTTAATGATGTATCTAGTTATATAATTGATGTATTTATTATATTTAATTTTTGGCATTTTAGATTATTTACATCAACTTGGAGTTTTTATAGACTTTAAATGAGTGATTTAAGAAAGCCTTATATGTTTTTAAGGTGTAAATTATATGAAGAAATCAATTGACATTTACAAAAATAAAAAATGAAAAGGTTGTTTAAATACCTGAAACTCGTAAATAGATACATAAAAAATATTCAAGATATACCAAAAAATTATATTTTTATTTCAATGGATTTAAGGATATGGAGGAAGGGATATCAATAAAATAGTTCAAAATTCACAAGGCAAGGAAGAGAATTAGAGGGAAATGGCCGACAAGTTTAAGAGTAGTGGGCCAACTAATTATTATGAGTGATGTGCTAATAAACTAAAGATGGATTAGTGGCACTAATCAGACAATTGTACGCATAAGAAATTGCGCAGATCGAGATATATGAACAAATATGAAGATGTATTTGGATTATAACAGTGGCTGTTGATTTCAATTTGATCCTAGGGTTAGCAGTGGTTCTCACAGTTCTCACCGAGTATATGGTTCTCACCGAATCTTAAATATATATAGGGTCGAGTTCCTATGAGAAATACCCCTTATATGAGAAATATGAGAAATAATCATAACCATTCATTGTTTTAATCTAAGGGTTGAGATTTATAGTTTTTTGGTGAGAGAAGATTTATTTAATTTTTTTTTTTTTTTTTTTTTTTTTTTTTTTTAATGTGAGGGGAGATTTATTTATTTATTTATTTTTTTATGAGGGTGGATTTATTTTTTTATTTTTTTTTTTCTTTATGAGGGGAGATTTATTTTTTTTCTTTATTTTTTCTTTATGATGGGGGATTTTTTTTTTTTTTTTTTTTTTTTTTTTTTTTTTTTTTTTCCTTTTATATTTTTTCTTTCATTTTTTTTTTCAATTTTTTTGTTTTCAATTTTTTTTTTTCTTCAATTTTTTTTTTTCTTTTTTCAAATTTTTTTTTTTCAATTTTTTTTTTTTTTTTTTTGTTTTCAATTTTTTTTTGTTTCTTTGTTTTGAAATGAACCTCATTTGTAAATGTAATGAACCTCGTATTTGAATGAAATGAATCTCGTATGTAAATGAAATGAATCTCGTATGTAAATGTAATGAACCTCGTTTGTAAATTTAATGAACCTCATATGTAACTGAAATGAACCTCATTAGTTATTGAAATGAACCTCGTATGTAACTAAATTGAACCTCGTATGTAAATGAAATGAATCTCGTATGTAAATATAATAAACCTCGTTTGTAAATGAAATGAACCTCGTATTTGAATGAAATGAATCTCGTATGTAAATGAAATGAATCTCGTATTTAATGTAATGAACCTCGTTTGTAAATGTAATGAACCTCGTATGTAACTGAAAGGCACCTCATTTGTTACTGAAATGAACCTCGTATGTAACTGAAATGAACCTCATTTGTTACTGAAATGAACCTCGTATGTAAATGAAATGAACCTCGTTTGTAAATGTAATGAACCTCGTATTTGAATGAAATGAATCTCGTATGTAAATGAGATGAATCTCGTATGTAAATGTAATGAACCTCGTTTGTAAATGTAATGAACCTCGTATGTGATCAAATGAACCTCATTTATTATCAAATGAACCTCGTATGTAATCAAAATGAACATCGTATGTAAATGAAATGAATCTCGTATGTAAATATAATGAACCTCGTTTGTAAATAAAATGAACCTCGTATTTGAATGAAATGAATCTCGTATGTAAATGAAATGAATCTCGTATGTAAACGTAATGAACCTCATTTGTAAATGTAATGAACCTCGTATGTAACTGAAATGAACCTCATTTGTTACTGAAATGAACCTCGTATGTAACTGAAATGAACCTCATTTGTTACTGAAATGAACCTCGTACGTAAATGAAATGAACCTCGTATGTAAATGAAATGAATCTCGTTTGTAAATGTAATGAACCTTGTTTGTAAATGTAATGAACGTCGTATTAGAATGAAATGAATCTCGTATGTAAATGAAATAAATCTCGTATGTAAATGTAATGAACCTCGTATTTGAATGAAATGAATCTCGTATGTAAATGAAATGAATCTCGTATGTAAATGTAATGAACCTTGTTTGTAAATGTAATGGACCTCGTATTTGAATGAAATGAATCTCGTATGTAAATGAAATGAATCTCGTATGTAAATGTAATGAACCTTGTTTGTAAATGTAATGAACCTCGTATTTGAATGAAATGAATCTCGTATGTAAATGAAATGAATCTCGTATGTAAATGTAATGAACCTCGTTTGTAAATGTAATGAACCTCGTTTGTTAATGTAATGAACCTCGTATGTAAATTGAAATGTATCTCACTTATTCTAAAATGAACTTACAAACGAGGTTCATTTCAAAACAAAGAAACAAAAAAAAAAATTTGAAAAAAATAAATTTGAAAAAAATAAATTGAAAAAAGAAAAAAAAAAAAAAAAAAAAGAAAAAAGAAAAAATATTTAAAAAAAAAAACAAAGAAACAAAAAAAATGGAAAAACCAAAAAAATGAAATTAAAAAAAAATAATTTGAAAAATAAAAAACAAAAAACAAAAAGGAAAAAAAAAAAAAAATCTCCCCACAAAAAGAAAAAAAAAAAAAAATCTCCTCTCACAAAAAAAAAAGAAAAGGAAAAAAAAACAAAAAATAAAGAAAACAAATCTCCCATCACAAAAAAAAGAAAAGAAAAAAAAAAAACAAATAAATCTCCCCTCAAAAAAATAAAAAAAATTAAAAAATAAAAAAATTAAAACAATGTATATCAACTCTTGGATTAAAACAATCAATGGTTATGATTATTTATCATATTTCTCACCTAAGCCCTATTTCTCATATGAACCTAATATATATATATATAGAAAGAAGGGAAAAGGGGGTACAAAAATCTAAAGCAGCAACAACAACAACAAGACCAACACATGGTCCATATTTGTATAAAGCTAAAAGACAAAAAAAAAAAAAAAAAAAAAAAAAAACCCACGAAAATGTAAAAGCCAGCAAAAGAATTTGTTTGTTCAACCAAAATCAAATGAAAAAATCAAAGTTATCCCAAACCACAAGATCAAAACCAGATTATTCAAGAATCAAAAGTTATTCAAAGAAGTTAATAAAAAAAACCCAAAATCAATCAACACAATATTTTCTCATCGTTAAAGGCTGTCAACAACGACTCCGTCATCGATGGCGATACCACCGGATCACTGAGTTAACCACCGGGTTGGAGAAGCTACGGGTCGAGATGCTCGCCGCGTCGAAATCGTTCGAGTCAAACGCCAAGAAGGTGGCGGCGATCGAAGCGCGTGGCGGACCTCGAAACAGAGGTGGCGCGTCTACGTGGCTGGCGAACAACACATCCTTCTCCGTGGTTAGCGTCACAACCATCTGGGCGCGTCTTCACCTTGTAGTCGGCTCGTCAGGACTGGCGGGGGGTAAAGCGTCTGACTCGTCACTTCGTAGCTCGCTTGTAAAGGTGTCAGGGGCCATCCTCGAATTCAGGCATCACGGTAAAGCCGTTCTTGGTGTCGCTACGGGTCTCGCCCATTGTTCGGTCGAGTAGTGCCGCCACACGTTCGTCAGGAACGCCGTAGAGCCGCGCTTGCGGTCCAGTAGCACAGTCGGGCGGTCGAAGTAATCGTCAAACAAATAACAGAGAAAGGTCAGTAAATTATTAATTTTGTCAAATTGATAAGTTTACCTGAAGGATTGATCGCGTCGTTCTCGACGTTGGTCGGGCGGGGTTCATTACTCCGTAACGCACAAACGGTGATCCTAGCCAGGGTGTCGATCTCTCCGGTGTAGACGTAACTGTGCGGGAAGCCTCTGAGTAATATTTTGTGTTATTGAAAAAAAAATACAGAGTACTGTTTTTATAATTTTGGGAAGGAGTGTTTTGTTTGGATGAGGATTCATTATTTTATCCATTGTATACACTAATTCCTAATTAAACTCAAATAAGGAGTCTTGTACTTTGGCAAGTACATGCAAAGTCTATACTCTGTGTAAATTGTTATCTCTAACTCAAAGTATAGTGGACTAAGGAGTCTTAGGACTCCTAATTCTTGTCAAATTGAAGTGAGGCTGAGAGTCCTAGCACAACTGAGTAGCTCGAGAATGAGTTTGTCTCACGTGGTCATTAGCTTAAGGAAATGCAAGGTGTGCATTTTTAAGGAGGACTTGTGGAAATAAATGTTGGAGCTAGTGTCCTCCACAGTTAGTGCAATAACCCGAATAAACATCTAAAGGTACACAGGGTACATTTTGTATTTAATCAGTTGATTAACGTTTATCGATAACGGTTGGCTTGCTAGATAACTTTGACGTTATTGTCATACAGATGGCGGTCATCAACTGGTCCCTAAGAGTCACACCTCAAGGATGTGTTTGAGATATGTGATTATTTGAGAAAATAATCATATCGATGCCTTATTTAAATGACTAAAAGGTTAGTCAGTGTTGTTGACTAAAAGGTTAGTCAAATATGACTTAGAGTTAGTCAAATGTGAAGATGAATATTATTTAATAATGATTGAATGATATTAGATGAGAGAAATTAGCTGTAATTCGTAAATTGAATATAACAGGTTATATTTAATTATTGCGTATAATGTAGGCTAATTAATTTTAAACAGTTATAATTGATTAGCAAATTATAAATATACGGATATATATGATTTATTATAATATATGGATATTATAATTACATTATATATTAAAAGCTAAAGAAACTAATTAAATGAGTTTTAGATAAACCTTTTAATTAGATTGGGCTTTTAAGTTTTGAGGTGGAAAAGTCCACCCCATGACCCCTTGGTTTGGACGTGTGATGTTAGGGTGGGAGAGGGAGTTTTCTTCCTCTCTACTTAACCTAATCACCCTCTTAAATCTCATCTTAACCTAGTTCTCATACATCATAGCACACAACACATATCTTGAGAGAAAAGAAATTGTTCTCCTCTCTAATTCTTCTAGTAATCTCAAAGGACATTTTTTAAAACATCTTGGGTGTGATAATTAGGAGATACCATATTTTGGTATTGTTCTTAGGCCAATTCACAAGGATTAAAAGGTTAATTCTAAATCTTTAGGTTTTGTTATGCAATTTGAATTTATGACTATAAATCATATAAAGTTTTCATTATAATCGTGTGATTTTAAAAGGACTATATACCGATATAATCCTACAAGTGGTATCAGAGCCTTAGGGCATACGAATTTTTATATGGTTTTCATAAAAATCGATTTTGAATAATTTTAAAATTGATTAAGGCCACAGTTTGTTTTAACTTTTGGCCGATTTGTTTTGTTGTTTTGGCCGTGTGTTTTCATGATGTTTTGGTCTATTTGATTCATAATTATCGATATTTTAAGATGTTAAATCTATCACATATGAATTTGTATAAGTTTTGATTAAATACCGATTGAATTAAAATATAAAAGGACCAATTTTTGTATGTTACTGAACATATTACGGTGTTAATCATTAGATCTATCTGTTTAATATGTTTAATTTAAAAGGTTATTTTAAATCTCTTATAAATCAATGTTTAATACGGATTAAAATTGAATTAGTATCGATCTAATTATTAGCATAATCAAATTAAAACTGTTTAATTCAATTTTCGAGAGCCAAATTAAATTGTTTTGTTGTTGTATTTGTTTTGGCCGAAACCTTTTAACATTTAAAAAAAAAAAAAAAAAATTGTTTTGTTTTGTTTGGCCGAAATTTTAATAAAAAAATAAAATAAAATATAAATATAAATATAAATCGGCTTGTTTTATATTTTGGCCGAGATTTTTTTTTTTTTTTTTATTTTGGGAAATTATAAGTTTTGCAATATTTGTTATAAAGATAATAGATATTATGTCATTATGAAAAGGTTCATAATATTTGATACCAAATATTTTAAAGAAGTTTAAAATATTTTGTGACCTAATTTATGTTATACTGATAATATAAATTTTTGGATTATGTTTTGATTAGGTTTTATGAACAATTAAGGAATTGTTGCATAATTTTAATCATTTAAAAAAGGTGGTTTGGATATTTAATCAATTGTATGCATTGGTTTTTATATTGTTTAGTTGATGCTTTATTTTTCGTGAATGAATGTTTTGAATGGTTTAGATTTTACGCATTAATTTTGTACAAAAGGTTGTAATTTACTAGTGTGGCCTTAGAAGATTGTGTTTTCGTAATGAAGGAAACATAATCGTTGGTTGTATTTTTAAGACGTCGAATCTCCCCATCTTGTAATTTTAATTATGGTATTTTTGGATTAGAATGTAAATAGGTTTATTTTGTAATTCAATATGTATTTTGAGAGATTTCAAGATGAAGATTCAATATGAAGATCAAAAGGTCCAACTCCCACTTAAAGCCCAAGATGAAGAATGAAGACAGCTTTAGGGTCCATGGATGGATTCCAAATTGTACAATGTCTTTATTTTCATAGGGATAGGCCACACTAGGTGTTTTTTCTTTTTGCGTTTCTTTTACCATTTTCATTGCATTCACGCGTTAGATAGTAGCATCATATTCCACCTAAACCAAACCAAACCACCTAATATACATGAATATGGATCATATAGTTGCATCTCATATCATAGACATACGGATGTCACTCGTTCTAGGGCTATCACCTCAATTTAATCATTCACGTAATGCTAGATTCTTGTTCACTTAAAATGAATTAAAAATGAGATGATGGGACCTTCCTCTATTCTAAAATTGAGATTAGTCTTTATAGGAAAAGCTGCTATGAGTCCCTTCTTCGTCGGTAGGCATGTAGGACCTTACTCTCCACATGACTCCTTCTACGCTGGGTAAGTAGTAGTGTTGACCTATTTTACCTCAACATTATAGTTCGAGTAATATCTCGTAGTTATAGTGAACAAATAGATAGGATTTACTGAAATCTATCGACCAAGATTCTAACAGTAGAATTAGCCAAGAGGTTGATTTATCAATTTAAAGAAATTGAGTCTTGGGATCACTTATGTAATTCTCGAGGGAGGTCGATTATATAAGTGCACGAGTCATTGCATTAAATCGTTATTGCTTTACGACTTAAACCTTTAAAAACGATGTTTTCTTATTGTGGATAAGGGATTTTGATCCACGCGATGTTTTATTTCAAAAACAAATTCAATTCGAAAAGAGTCGCCACTAAATTTTTAGGTGGAATTTAGAAACCAATTTTAGAGAAAATGAGTTCATGTGAATTTACGTGTTAGGAAGTTTTAAAAGAATTTCATTAATTTTAACGCCTAACCCCGCCCGTTACAATAACGGTCTCTACTAAGTAAAATCATGGCTATTATGAGTACGTATGCGAATATGCAAACAACGTTTTAACCCTAAACAAAGTACATCCATTCTAGGTCGTTTTAATGCACATATAATTTCGTCGAAGTTATTTAACATGGGTTCATTTACTATTCTAGCAAACAAAAGGAGGAAGCAGAAATACTTACCGACAGCATAAGATAGATCAACAGACGTTAGCGGCAGACGAAAATAATAAATAATAAATAATAAGATATGACCAAAACGTGAAAGGTTGACCTAAATAAGTATAATGGACTAGCAGACAAAACACAAGCAAAGCCAATAAATAAATACAACTAAACAAAAAACGTGCAGATATATGCAGAAGACGTGGATGCGACTAACAATTAATTAATAAGCGTACAAGAATGCAGACATACACGAATTACACAAATGCAAATAAAAATCAACCCATAATTACCCAAACAAGCAGGTGCATCAGCAAGCAAGAATCAACTAAATGACATGGAGCGAATAACATGAATACGCGCAAATGAATAAATACACCAGGGCTCAAATAATTGACACGGCTAAGTCGTATCGCTGAAATCAAAATAAACCTAACAGACAACTAACAGCAGCTAGTGGTAAGCAGGATCGTATCCACGGAGAAACGGTGTAGTCTTAAGCTAAAGTCGGTGAAAACAGGTTCAACTCAAGGGTGTGAAAAGGTGTTTGTTTTGAACTATAAACTAAAGCAAATAATAAAGCAGATGAATAAAAATCAATAAGGAGAAGGATTAGGGCATCAGGATCATTATGACAGTGATTCAGGAACTCAACTCAAAAGTAGAAAACAATCAACTGAAGCTATGCAAGTGGCTAGGTTTAGGAATACGCTCTCTCGAGTCAATATTAACCTTAAGCAAATTTAGCGGGCTCTCGCAACTTACTAAATTCAACTTATCGAATACGCGTGGGTCTAGTTTCAATTAGGCTTTCGATCTTAAACTGAAACAACCTAAATTCAATTCAATAAAGGCGTCCCTAAATTCAATTGATAATAAAACGCGTAGGAAGAAACCAACTTGCACAAGTTCAATCAAAATAGCAATTAAAACATGCCTGAATCAACTATCACAAATCACCTTCAAACCCTAATTATAATTTAGCTACTCATAATTGAAATTAAATCAAAGCAATAATAAGAAGACATGATAAAAGAAATAATTGCAATTGAATAAAAACCTGAAACTTACGGAGTACCGACGGTTACAAAGTAATTGAATCTTGAATCTTGAAGACTAAACTAAAACTTGAATGTTTTTAGAGCCAATAAAAGAAAGCAGTAAACTAAACTAGAGAAATAAAGCATAAAACATAAGATAGTGTTTAGGTCACGAGTATAAGGTATTTATATAAGTCCTTCAACAAACAAACTCGAAAATAGGAAAATCGAGCGTCTGAGCATCGAGTCGTGGCCGGCGGCCGGCCCGCATCGGCCCTTTGTCTTGGATGGGCTGACTTGCTCACTTTGTCTTGGGCTCACTTTTGGGCCTTGATTTCCTTCTTGGGCCATCATCATCCGTGGCCTTTTGTCTTTTCTTTGGTCTTAGGCTCGCGTTCTCGGGCTCTCGTGTTGGCTCGAGTTTGGTTTCGTAGTCTCGTATCTCGTATTTGCTCCTAATGCTCGGGTTTTGGCTCAAAACCACCAAAACCTGCAAAATGTAAATGAAAGGCAGCAGTATCGAGAAATACAACAAATAGCTCGTAGAATCATAATAAATACGAATAAATGCAAGCTAAATGCGACTGGACCGGGGGCATAAAACGTATATAAATAACATGTATCAAACTCCCCCAAACCAAACCTTTGCTTGTCCTCAAGCAAACAGCGTCGGAGAAAATCAAAGCGACACGAACTAATCACGTTAATATCTCAAAGTGGACGACCTATGCACATAAACATTACAACCAAGGTCTATTTCACCGAGAATAGAGCACAGGTCTCAACCGTTCACACCACATTATATCACTAGCCTCTAACGCTTACGCAAAAATAAAACTGACGACATTTGAATTCAAGCAAGGCCAACCGTACAAACCACTAACCATCATCCAATCTTTCCAAATCATTTCCTTTTTCTCTTCTTTTTCTTTTCTTATCTGCATTTTTTTTTCTTTCCGCACATGTGGAGCATCCCTCGTATGTAGTACCGTTTAGCTTGACGTTCACTCGGTAAAAATCGCGCTCGGGTACACATATTTCCTTAAGGGTTACATTATTGCTCATACTCACGGTCGCAACCAAATTCATGGCCACTGTGGTTACTCAAGTCAATGAGTCCCCTCCGAGAGCATCGAAGCATTGCTCCAACATATAAGAGATCATTCCAATCAAACCGCAAACCAATCAAACCAACATTCCACAAATCAGTTGCCAAGCTCGAATGTCAAAGTCGAAAGTAAACAAACGAAAAGCGATAAGAATTAAGCAAATACAAGTGGGCTAGTGTTTGAGACTCGTAATCTATTAATAGGAAACAAACCAATCGTGCAAGCTAAGGCGATAAAAAGTCGACTCAGAGATACTAAAGATCAAAGTAAGTGTACAAATCAATTCCCCAAACTAGATAAAGCAGGACAAAGCAGACCAAAAAGACTCGTATTTTTGTAATTTTTTTTGAATTTTTCAATTTTTTTGGATTTTCATAATAAATGCACACGAAATGAAACTGCAAATGAAGTAATAAGCGCGAAAGAGCTTCCCTCCCCCAAACCAAATCACACATTGTCCTCAATGTGGAAAACAGCGCAACCATAAAAGCAGAGGAGGACACATAACATACGGGGTAAGGAAAGTAAAAACGAGAAAGGAGGGTAAAAAGGGGTAAAGAGTGCTCACATGATAAAGTCGGAGCTCCCCCAAACCGAAGCAAAGCATGGAGTGCGGCTAAAAATCCACGTATATGCGTCCAAATCGATCGGCTAGGCAATACTTGAGCGGCCAGACAAGAAGCAACAAAGCGGGCGGCGAGAACACGGGGCGGTCGGACCGTGGCCGGCCGGCCGGCTCTGGTGCACAATTCTTTTTTTTTCGCGTTTTTTCCTGTTTTCCAAAATTACACTCTGGCCCGATCAGGGCCTGGCGGCCGATGGCCGGCTGGCATGCCTCTCGTGAGCGTTTTCTCAAAATACTAAGGACCAAAAGTCCTTTAGTGCCTGCGCGATAAAAATCACAAAGATAATACCCTCGTCCTCGCGCGCTCAAGTAACGTAAAATGTCAACAAAACAAAACAAACAAAAAGTACAGAGTGCAATCAAAATACAACGTCATCGGGTTGCCTCCCGGAAGCGCTGGTTTATAGTCCCGCACGACTCTTCACAGCTTCAAAGATCAGGTATAAGGAGGCCAAGGACATTGGCCATTTGCAACCACCTCGCTTGTCGTAACGTGGTCAGAACGCAACAGAACCCTGCCTCCTCGAGGCAGCTCATCGTCAAATATCAGCACGCACGGGATTCCTCCTCGAATCAGCTCACCATATCTCCCCACGTTCGAGCGACTCAATCGTGGGGCTCATTCCCATTACTAGCAAAGATAAAGGTCGACCTTCAACACTTTCCGCCTCCCCAAACCAGCGCGCAAATGCCTCTACGACGCACTGCACAAGGAGAGACAACAGAAAGGACCTCCAAAGTGTCTCCAAGAGAGTGAGACGGAGGTATAGCATCAATAGTACAAACCGACTCTAGCTGCATCGGCGATCTCGGGACACTCGACTGAGTGAAAACCAACTTCTCCCCCCCTACTGTGAAGGTCAAAGTCCCATGACCCACATCAATGAGCGCTCCCGCGGTATGTAAGAAGGGTCGTCCTAAGATAACCGGGATATGGGAATCCTCGGGTATGTCAAGTACTACGAAGTCTACGGGGATAAAGAACTTTCCAACCCGTACTGGGACGTCTTCTAAAATACCTAGAGGTCGCGTAACTGAACGGTCGGCCATCTGTATAGACATGGAGGTACACTTAAAAGATGTCATGTTAAGCTTCTTACAGATGGAGTAAGGGATCACACTCACACTAGCTCCTAAATCGCAAAGGGCATTATCAATCGTGTGGGTGCCTATAGCGCAGGGGATAGAAAAACTACCCGGATCCTTCAGCTTAGGGGGAGGGTTACCCTGCAGAAAACGACTACATTCCCCCGTAAAAGCGACTGACTCTACCTCACCCAAAGACCGTTTCCTAAGCAAGACTTCCTTCATGAACTTAGCATAAGCAGGAACTTCACGAATTAAATCAATAAAAGGAACGTTTACCTGCAAGCTCTTGATGATCTCAAAGAACTTACTGAACTGGGAGTCCTCTTTGGATCGTGCACTCCGTGGGAAGGGTAACCTAATTTGAATTTCCGGACCCTTAACATCACCCGTAGCGTGCCGTTGCCGCTACCGGCCCCGACCGGCCGCCGGCCGACGGCCGCGCCGATCGTGGTCGTCTTTCACCGCAATTGACGTGCTATCCGCCTCCCCATCACCACCGCCAGCCTCCTCCACTCACCGCACTCCCGCACCTTAGGACCATCATAAGCTCGCCCACTCCCATCAATCGCATTAACATGCTCAATATTCGTCGGTTGATCGCCCTGCGGAGGTAATTGACCCTTTTGACGGGTCGCCTGCGACGTAGCAAGTTGAGCCACCTGCGTCTCGAGATGCTTAACGGCCTGATTTGTCTCCATTTGCATCTTTTGAGTGTCCATCTGCATCTTCTGCATGGCCATCATCATGGAGCGCATTTCAGCTAATGGGTCGGGGACAGGTGTATGTTGTGATGGAGGGATATAGGATGGCTTTTGATAGGTGGGTGGTTGTTGTTGGAAGTTTTTGTGAGGGGGTTGGTAGGGAGTGTTTTGGGGTGGTTGGGTAGTCGGGTTCTGCACATTCTGGCTACGATAAGATAACAGCGAGCGATCATAACCAGGTTGGTTTTGGTAGGGCAGGTTTTGATTATAAGGTTGGTACGCATAAACTTGCTCCTGGGGCGCAGCATGCCCCGCGGAGTAACCCGAATCGTGCCCTGCAACAACGTTGACGTGAGCACTAGAAGAACCACCTCCGTTCGTTTGGCTAATCTGCGCAGTTAGCGCAGCAACTTGACTCGTGAGCGCGCTGACGCTCCCCTTATCACGGTCATCATGTGCGGACCGCGAATTCCCCCTAGGCTTCCCAAATTGAGATGAATGCATAGCCATATCTTCAATCAACCCCCAAGCCTTATCATCGTCGACGTTATTAGCAAAACGTCCCTCTGCAGCAGAATCAAGAATGGCTCTACTCTCCGCATAAAGACCATTGTAGAAGGTCATAATCACCAACCAAGTATTAAGACCGTGGTGAGGACAGTCTCTAATCAGCTTCTTATACATCCCCACGCCTCGTGGCGACTCGTCGAACGTTTGTTTGAAGCCTTGAATTTGACTCCTCATTTGGTTAAATGCGCTCGGAGGATAGAATTTGGAGTAGAATGCAAGAGCCAACCCACTCCAATCGATATCTGGCGTCCTCCTTGTTTAGATCAAGAATCCACTCGCGGGCCCGATCTTTCAATGAGAACGGGAACAGCATTTCCCGTATTTGCTCCTGCGTAATCCCGGCCTGCTTAATCGTCGAGCAGTAATCGGTGAACATTTGCATGTGCCGACCAGGATCTTCGGTAGGATAACCACCGAACTGATTCCGCTCCACCAAATTTAAGAAGGCGGGGCGAATCTCGAAGTTGCCCTGCAGCGTAGCGGGCATCGTGAATCCAGCCGGAATGGATTCCGGTGTAGGCACCGAGTGACTAGAAAGTTTAGGCATGGTCACTGGTGGAGGTGTTAACGGAGTATGAGGAGGTGTGTCCTCTTCGTAGGACGATTGCGTTGCACTAGATTCCGCTTGCGACGCTTCCTCAAGTTCACGTTCGTAGGTCTCAGCGATCTCTTTAAAGAAATTACGCGTACGGTGTAAGGTACGCTCAGGTTCAGGATCAAAAGGGACTAAACCTGTAGGTGACCTGCGCATAAAGAACTCAAAGAAATGATGAGAACGGTCTCAAGGAACTAGGTTCCTTGAGACTAAGGAGGAAAAACCTGCAACAAACACTAACTATAACTAAAACTAGCAAAGCCGTTTCCCCGGCAACGGCGCCAAAATTGACACAGCTAAGTCGTATCGCTGAAATCAAAATAAACCTAACAGACAACTAACAGCAGCTAGTGGTAAGCAGGATCGTATCCACGGAGAAACGGTGTAGTCTTAAGCTAAAGTCGGTGAAAACAGGTTCAACTCAAGGGTGTGAAAAGGTGTTTGTTTTGAACTATAAACTAAAGCAAATAATAAAGCAGATGAATAAAAATCAATAAGGAGAAGGATTAGGGCATCAGGATCATTATGACAGTGATTCAGGAACTCAACTCAAAAGTAGAAAACAATCAACTGAAGCTATGCAAGTGGCTAGGTTTAGGAATACGCTCTCTCGAGTCAATATTAACCTTAAGCAAATTTAGCGGGCTCTCGCAACTTACTAAATTCAACTTATCGAATACGCGTGGGTCTAGTTTCAATTAGGCTTTCGATCTTAAACTGAAACAACCTAAATTCAATTCAATAAAGGCGTCCCTAAATTCAATTGATAATAAAACGCGTAGGAAGAAACCAACTTGCACAAGTTCAATCAAAATAGCAATTAAAACATGCCTGAATCAACTATCACAAATCACCTTCAAACCCTAATTATAATTTAGCTACTCATAATTGAAATTAAATCAAAGCAATAATAAGAAGACATGATAAAAGAAATAATTGCAATTGAATAAAAACCTGAAACTTACGGAGTACCGACGGTTACAAAGTAATTGAATCTTGAATCTTGAAGACTAAACTAAAACTTGAATGTTTTTAGAGCCAATAAAAGAAAGCAGTAAACTAAACTAGAGAAATAAAGCATAA